>JAKFHU010001640.1:0-4800000 GCA_023783475.1 Daubentonia madagascariensis | reverse complement strand
CCTACAAATTGTTAGGGGGGCATCCCAGCGGGAGGGAGCACAGGAAGGCAGAAATTACACAGCCTCCATGTTTCTGGAAGAGTCTCAGGGAGCAGAAGTTGACATTGATTGTATTGTTCACCATGTACCAGACGCTGTCCCAACAGCTCTACGCACCCCTTCGATTCAATTCTCACAGCCCTGAATCGTGGGAATATGATCTCCATGCAGTATGCGGTCACGCCATGACTTGCCCAAGGTCATTCAGCCAGGAAGTTGCCACGCTCGGATTTGAGCCCAGGTAACTGAGCTCCAAGGCGGCCACTCTTCGTTTCCGTGACATGCGACTTCTTCATGAGCCTACCAAGCGTTAGCAGCTGAATTCCTGGACTAATATTATTCACAGAGGAAATCCTTCCATTCTCTCTTCCTCACTTTCTCAAGTAGCAAAATGGGCAAAACCAGAATTAACCTTGTAGGGGATGGAGGATGGATGGATGGGTGGATGGACAGATGGACAGCAGTGGGTGGGTGGATGGATGGTACAGATGAGTGTGTGGATAGATAAATTTTTACATTCCTGGACAGTAGAATTCTAGTATACAAGGTCTTCATAGCATCTCTTGTGCACCTTTAATGATAAAGATTCAAAGTTTCGATACTTTGGGTCCTTCAATAGTCAATTAAAATATCTGAACCCCTACGTTGTGCCAGGTGCTGGGCTATAACGATGAACAATACCATACTGGCCCCTTCCCAAGGGCACTGACAGTCTTTATCATACCTAGAGTTACCTAATTTTCCTGAGAATGAAGGTGAATTTTCTCTGTTCACACGTAAAGATGTCAGATGTAACAACTATTTATTGAGCACTTACTATGTGCCTAGCTCTGGGTTGAAATGCCTGACCAGCATCATGTCACTGAGTCCTTACAACAACTCTCTGAGGTGGATAATATTACCTACACCATTGTGCAGAACTCAAAAGTAAGGCTCAGAAAGGTGGAGTTGTTTGCCCAGGGTTACACCATTACGACAGTGTCCAGGCAGGATTGGAACCCAACCAGGCTACCTACAAGCCCAAACTTGCCATCATACAAGAAGACAGTTCTCCTGGACATTACCTTTGCTCAGGTGTAGCTGTCACCATTTCAGAGTCTTTGACAAATCAGACTTATTGGAATATAACCCACTGAGCCACTGGCAAGAGCTAAGCAACAGATGCCCCTTTAGATGAGGCACGTGTCTCCAGCTGGCCCAGTCCCCAACTCTCCCAACTAAAACTACTGACACAACCTTCCCCGTTTATCCTTCCTGTCTGGCCTGGAGACCTAAGTCTGTGAGGTTTGCCGAATTACAATTCTGCTGTATGCCATAATACATCAGACATTCGTTAGACACATCAATGTGTACAAGGCTCAGAGAAGACATGTGGGAAATAAACCTGTAATGTTAGCCAGATTCTCAAATTTATTTTGAAATGTATTGGGGGATTAACAGGTCACTCAGAGAACCCTACACAGGAAGAAGAACCAGGCTCAGAAACAGACTGGAACCAAGGCAGGCTCGCGGGTACAGGGCCGCCTCATCAAGCACATCAAAGAAGGAATGAATCCGAGCTGTTTTCCCCTCTTTGCTTGGCCCAATCAAGTCACGTGCGTGCGGGGCACTCCACAGTGACGGACAGCATCACCAGGACCACAAGAGGGAGGCAGGAGTCACCCCATCCCACACCCCCAGAAACCCCACTTTTTAAGTAATACTCAATAACTCCCAGAACCCGATTCAGAAAATGCTTAATTATAGTATTGCTATGGTTTGAATGTTTGTGCTCCTCCCAAAACTCATGTTGAAACTTAATCCTCAATGCAACAGTATTAAGAGGTGGGACCTTTAGGAGGTAATTAGGCCATCAGGGATGGATTAGTGTCCTTATAAAAGGGTTTAAGGGGGAAAGTTTGGTCCCTTTTTGCCCTTCCACCTTCCGCCACTTGAGGACACAGTAACAAGGAGCCACCTTGAAGCAGAGAGCAGCCTTCACCAGACACTGACCCTGCTGGCACCTTGACCTTGGACTTCCCAGCTCTAGAACTGTGAGAAATATATTTCTATTATTGATAAACTACCCAGTCCCAGGTATTTTGTTATAGCAGCACAGATGGACTAAGACAGTTATGCTGTGTGTGAATGCCACATGACTTCTGATCTTATGACCAAAAAAAAATCACCACAATACAAGGCAATACATCATCCCCCAGGCTGTGAAACCATAGTCCCTTATGATCTGTAAGAAACTCATTCCTCTCTCTAACACAGAGAGATTACAGAAGTAAGGAAGTCATTTTAGAGCCACATAGGATTTTGAAGACCCTAAGTTTGACTTTCATGTCTAAACTGAATTAAAATAATGAGACGATTTTTCACGACTCATTTACTTCTTCTTCCTTCCTGTGCTATTTCAGAGGTGGTTTCAGACTGGCTTGGGGGATATCCATGCAGATTTTAAACTTGCAAACAAGAATTCCTGCTGTCTTCATCTCCAATTTGCCTTGATGACTTTCCTGTCTCTGGAATGCTACCAAGGTTGTCAATGAACCTGTTAGCTGTTCTTGATAATTAACAGATGAGAGAAGAAACACCACTCCAAACCAAAACAATTTCCCCTACTGAATCAGGCTCCCAAGGCCCCTGTAGGAAACATCTACACCACAGCACAGAAGTCACAAACCCAGGTGGTGGTTTTGCTGGAAAATTGTTATTTGCAGGAAAATGTGACCAGATATCTGGATGGTCTCTCATGGATGGTAAAACAATGAATGGTAACTGTGGGAACAGAATTAGGCCTTTAAACAGAGAATGCCTTGCCAAACGATACTAAACATTCTCTTACTGCAGGCCATGACACCGAGGGCCAGATGTTACAGGCCAGGGTTGACTCATCGTGAATCAATGTGACCGCCTCAGCTCCCCTCCCCCAAGTCACAGTTTGCAGTTCGTTCTGGGCACGCTTAGAAGAGCCAAACCTTCATCTGAAGGCACCAGGAGAGAGGTGCCTTGTTGAGATGGGTAAAGTGTGAGACGTTAACACAGGATCTGCTTTTCGACTGAGAGCCCAGGCATTGAGGTTGGACCTCATGAAAAGGACAAGGAAGGAATTACTCAGCAGCTGGGAAAGTGGGAATTTCTAGCTGCCACCTGCAGCATCGTAAAAGAACACTGGTTCTTACAACCAGGAGAGCACTGAACGAGCCCTTTGTGACATTTTTATTGACCTTCAACACACTGGCCTCCCTGACCCAGCCCAGATGGGAAAGGCTCAGAGTGCAGGGCCTCAAGGAACCTAAATGCATTCTTTCACCTTTACCACTACTGAGAATCTAGGCACCTTGCATGCATCAGTTCTTCAAATCTCCCCAACTGCCCTACGTCATGCAAGAATTATTGTTCCCATTTTACAGATGAGTAAAGTGAAGGTCAGCAAAGTGAAGCCAATTGTCCACAGTGACAGAACCAGGCTACAGCACAGGAAACCTGACCCAAGAACTTGAGCACCTAAGCCCTGTCACCTCCTTAACTCACCAGGGGACAAGAGAGACACAGGAAGTTGTTGAATCCTGTATGATGCATGTTATCACAACATTGCATGGGGCAGAGAAGACACTATAGGGGGATGAGATCCAGGCAGTGGGGAATGGGGAAGGCAAGAAAGTCAAGCCAGCTAATTCTTGAGCCTTGGTTTCCTCTTCTGTATAATGGGAATAATGCCATCTTCTTCAATGATTGGGGGCAGCCAAGTTAAGACTAGCCTGGCAACAAACTCCCAAGGCTCTCTGGGGAACGTCTGTAGTTATTACAAGCTATGTTAGTGTTGATATCTATTTGCTGCTAAACTTCAGGGAATTCTAGGATGGGGACAGACCTTATGTGTCTTGGCCCCAGAGCTGATGTGACTAGCCTGAGATCCTCCAGTTAACAGACCACATATCCATTCAAAGAACGTTCACCTTTGGCTCCAAAATTCATCACAGAAGTGTATGAGGATATTCACAGTAGTGCTAGATTTTCTGCAAATACTGCCACAACAATTCCTCCTACCTCTGTATCCACGTGATGTTTTCTCATAAAGCTGTGGAGTCTGTTCCCCATCTCTGATGTCTGGACTGACCAAGTGACCAGCTGTGACCAGTAGGACCCAGAGGAAGAGAGTCCCTGCCAGGTCCAAGGCTGGGACTTAAGAGGCCTGGCAGTTTCTATTCTTGCTCTCTAGAAACCTAGCCACTGAATCAAGAAATCTGACTACAGTGCTGAAGAGAGGAGGGAGGCAGAGGCTGTAGGGGATGATGGTCTTTAAAGGGAGGGAGGGAGGGAGAAAGACCAAGCTCTCAGCTTCATCAGTGACCACAGCAGATACTACAAAGAGTAGAAGAACCAGCCAGCTAAGCCCTGCCCAAATTCCTAAGCAATAAAATAATCATTGTTTTAAGCCACTACATGTGGGTGGTTAGTTTCAGAGATAGATAACCCAAAACAACAGTCACATTGTTTATAACAGAAAAGCTGAAAACTAACCATCTACAAATAGGGACTGGTAAACCATTATTGCACGTCCAAGACAACAGAGCCCTGTGCAGCTGCTTCAAAGGACCCTAAAAATCTATACTTGTTGCCAAGGTAGAAATATAGCGTGATGCAAAAAAGTGTTAAACAACAGAATGTGTAATATGTAAATTTCTGGGAAAATACAAAATTCTAAAATTGGTGCTAAAAGAAATGGAAAATTTGAGTTGCCCAAAAGAAACTGAAATAGGAATAAAAGGCTTTTCCCATTCCCATACCCCAGAGGGTTTTATACCACAAATTTACCAAATTATCAACAGATAATTCCTTCTTGTACGATTTGATCAAGAAAATGGAAAAAGGCAAGTCTGGAACCCATGTTGTAAAGCTTGCATGCCACTGACTCCAAAAATGGACAAGCCAATTTGAATAGACATTTCTCTAAAGACGTTGTGCACATGCCTAATGAACATATGAAAAGACTTAGGGAAACGCAAATCAAAACCACAATGAGACAGCACTTCACACCCACTAGAACGGCTAGAGCTAAAAACCCAGACAATAACCAGGGTTGTTGGCAAGGATGTGGAGAAACTGGAACTCTGTTACACACTGGTGCGGTGGTGGGATTGTAAAATGGCGAGTATGCTGGTGTCTCAAAAGGTGAAACATAAAGTTATCATATGACCTAGCAATTCTACTACCCATAGAAATGAAAATATACAACCACACAAAATCGTATACACCAATGTTCACAGCAGCAATAGTCATAATAGCCAAAAAGTGGAAACAGACCAAATGTCCATCAACTGATGAGTGGATAAACAAAACATGGTGAATTTATACAATGAAATATTATTTGGCAATAAAAAGCAACAAAGTACTGATACATGTGACAGCTTGGATGAACCCTGAAATCATTATGCTAAGTAAAAGAAGTCAGGCACAAAAGATCACACAGTTTATGATTCCATTTCCAACGCCCAGAACAGGCAAATCCATAAAGACAGAAAGTAGATTAGTGTTTGCCAACAGCTAGAGAGGGAAGGAAAACGGGAGTAGCTGCTCATGGGTCTGGAGTTTCCTTATGGGGTGATGAGAATGTTCTAACATTAGACGGTGATGTTGGTTGCACAACTCTGAATGAACTAAAAACCATGGAATTGTACACTTTAAAATAATGAACTGTATGATATGTGAATTGCATCTTAATAAAGCTGTATTTTAAAAAATAGATAGGATAACGTAAGCCCCAAATATAGAGCACGGTGCCATTATGCTAATAATTGTTTTAAGGTTTACACACATCTGCACAAGAAGTTTATATGCATATACTCCCGAGTTTCAGCAACAATTCACTCTGAAGTATGTTGCTCTCCTTTACAAGCTAACACATGTATGTCAATATTGTCTCAATTTAGCGAGCACACCCTATTTCTAAAAAAGCTAGATCTGAATGGTGCAACGTATTTCCATGCTCTACTCGATCTGCAGGACAAACCTGGGCGGGGTGGCTGACCTGGCTCTCAGCCCCCTCACAGGTATGGACGGTTTTGCCCATTCCTCCAGGCTCCCAGAGAGGCAGCAGAACCAGGGTACGGGTCATGTCTTTTGACTAGTCTCAATCTGCCTTCCACTTTTTCATGCTGCTTCTGATTAAAGAAATACCCACAAGTCAACTTCTCCCCTCCTAAAACCAGGTTCCCCCAAGGCCCCACTCTCTAAGGCGTGAACCGCAGGTGACCCCAACTCCTCACTGCTGAGAGGTGTTAATATTTAACAACCAGCCTGGGGATGAAGTGTGTTGCTGGGGCTTGCGGGCACCTCCTCCCAGGGACACCCATGTGAACCAGCTGAAATCTAATCCCAGAGGGAGGAGCAGGAGCAACCGCACGCCACCAGAGTTAGTTTCTAGTGTCCCTAAGCCCACCTTCCCCTGGAAAGTTCTACCACCAGGATGGAAAAGTGGGTATTTTAAAATCTCAACGTGGGAAGGTGGGAAGTCCTTTTTTTTTTTGCCCTCCGGCTACCTAAAGGCTATTTAGAGGCTGCTCCCGGGGGAGTAGGATTCCCATGTAGGATGCAGGATGTGGCTCCCTTGGGCCTCAGAGAAATCGCTAACGCTTTGTGCAAACACAGCTCCGGGGAAGACAGCCCTGAAACCAGCTCCACTGAGAAACAGAGCAGAGTCTGAGGATTCCTCCAGCCCCATACGCCAGGCAGGAGCAGCTGCCTCGGCAAACACAGATGCCAACTGGGTCACGCAGCACCTGCTGCCTGGTTACCTGGGACAGCCGTGTCCTGTCTCAGGACCCGGTGTCAGGGTTGTGGAGAAGATGCCTCCTTCGACCTCCCTCTGGACCCAGCCATCCAGGGTCTTGAGAGCCAAGCAGGACCTTGGAAACACACCCCAGCCGTTTAGATTTTCAGCTTGGAGGATCAGAGAGTTTCTGTTTTTCACACAGGCTCCTGATGGCTGAATGGGGCTTAGGATCCAGTTCTGGGCCATAATTTAGGGTGGTGTGATGAAAAATGCTCTCACCAGCACAGCCTGAGAACCAGCCTGACTCCCCCCAGGGACCCTCAGGCACAGCCCACCACTCCCATGAAGCAGGCACAGCCAAGGTTTGGTGGGGCCACATTTGGAACCATCCCAGGTCCATCCAGGAGGCCTGGCTGGTGGCCGGGGACCTCAGCACCCCAGCACCATGCCCTGGGCACCTACCGTGCACCTTGCTCCCCAGCGGCCCTCTCCCACCTTACCTCCCGCCTCCAACAGGTGGGTACGCTCTCCATCCCCATGTAACAGATGAGGGAACTGAGGGCAGAGACGTGCAGAAAGAACCCTCAGAAAGAGTCCTGCAGGCCCCAGACAGGAGGTGACATGAAGCACCTCCCCATCGGCCATCGCGGGGCAGCCAGGAACCCCCTGCCCTAGGCTGGAGGGTTGGGGCGAAAGAGGGTGTGGCCAACCCAGTGACAAGCAGCCCCACCACCAACAAAAGGAAAACAAACTTCAGACTATGCGGCGGGCAGAATAATGCCCCCACCCAAAGACGTCCGGGTCCTGAGCGCCAGACCCTGGGAGTACGCTGCTGTACACAGCCAAAGAGACTGCGCAAACGTGACGCAATTAAGGATTTGTGGATGGGGGACGATCCTGCATTATCCTGGTGGCCCCAGGGTAATCACAAGGGTCCTTCCAAGGGAAAGAGGAAGCAAGAAGGCCAGAGAAGGAGATGTGACAACAGAAGCAGGGGTCAGGGTGGTGCGATTGCCACTGGGGACATGGGCCAAGGAACGTGGCAGCTTCAAGAAGCTAGAAAAGGCAAGAAACAGATTCTCCCCAAGTCTCCAGAGGAGACGCGCGCAGCCCTGTGGGTGCCTTGATTTTGGCTTAGCAAAACCCATTGCAGATCTCAAACCTCCAAAACGGAAAGAGAATAAATTTGTGTTGTCTTAAGCCACTAAGTTGGTGGTCACTTGTTATAGCAGCTAAAAGGAACTAATACAGTTTCACTTTTGAAATCCACACAGGGCACCTCCTATCCTTGGATGTTCTGCCAGGAGCCAGAGAGGCAACAGCAGCCAGAGGTGAGGCTTTGGGTCTGGGGGTGGAGCACACAGCACAAGGAGGGTAACAAAACCCTAATTAAGTGGCACGGAGGAAAAAAGGACCCTAGAGTTGAGCAAGACAAAAGGAAAGGGCTAGACGTGGGGTGTAGAGGAGAGCGTGGAGGACAGCCCTTGGGAAGCCTCTCCCAAGGGGGCAGAGGGATGAACTGGGCTGACACAGCCAAGGGGGCAGGGAGAAGTGTTCCCAGCAGAGGCAACAGAATGCGACTAGCGAGGAAGGGGTGCAGGTGCGCGGCGGCCAGAGTCTACAGGGCCTATGGCCATGGGAAGCCAAGTCCTGAGAGCCTGGAAGCCCGGGAGAGCTTTGAGCAGGGGTGGAGATAATGTGCTCTACGCTTGCAGCCCCACCCCTACCCTGACCCTCGCCCACCCTCACCCTGCTGTTCTCTGGAAAACTGTGAGGCTGGATGTTCTGAAGCCCTGCATGTTGTGAACTGCTGCTGGGCCGCGAGAACATTCCTCAGAAAAGAGAGAGCAGGAGAACGGGCCACAGCCGGCGAGCAAGCGGCCAGCACATTCCCAGGCTAACATGATGTCATGGCGGGAGAGCAGGCATGCGGCCGCTGAGGAGTCAGGCTGGGAAGCAGCAACCGCCACGCACCTGGAGTGAGACCAGCAGCAGACTCCAGCCTGCAGGGAAGCCTGGGAAGGAGATCAAAGGAGCCCAGGGAGGAATTCGGCCCCACCCCAGCCACCAGCTCCTGGGTCCAAGGGGAGCCTCTCCTGAGCTCCAGGCCCTGGGCTCCCCAACCCCAGCTCAGGGAATGCCCTGCTTTCCTACCAAATCACCCAAACAGGCCCTGGCATCCCCCAGACGGGAAGACGAAGTCAGGAAGGTCCAAGGCTTTTTTAAACACACTTTAAGTCTGCACATATGCAGGAAGACTGAAATTAAGCCATTTGGGAGAAAGGTGGCAAAATACACAAAGAAGCACAGTATCCTCCTGCCATAGACAGAGCCCGGGAGGCCAGCTCGGGAGGCCAGCCCACGGCCTTCCCACCCACCCCAGGACCATCTGTCTCTCTCTCTCTGGGCAGGGCCGGCTGACCGCAGAGAGCGCCTGCCCACCCGCACATTCACGGGTCAAGAACGCTTCCGCCCAGCGTCCAGGAGGCCTGTGTTGTCAGAGACAGAAAGAAGCAAGTCAGCAGCCAGTGGGTTCTGGGCCTCAGTCTGCCCGTCTGCAAGACAAAGGGTTTGGAGTTTATCAAGATCTCAAAAACCACATCTTTTAAATAGGATATCTAAGACAGGAAAATGAGAGGGTCAAAAACCCAAAAAGCCTGTGGTTAAATGAGGCTGGGAAGCATCATATGGTACATTGCTCCTTAGAGACTTCATAATGTACATAACGTAAAGGCTCTGAGAAGTTCTGCTGCAAAGAAATGTCCGGCAGTGAGGTGTGGGAAAGAGGCTCTTAAATCTGTGTCCCTGTGAGGGCTAGGGGGTCCCGAGGGAAGAGGATCACACTTAAAAATGGAAGGCTCTCTCCATCACAGAGGCATCTTCCAGCAGAGATGATCAGGAGGTCTGGATGGAGCCCAGGATCCTCTTTGCAATGAAGTGCCCAGGGTGATCCTGGGGTCACACTTTGGGTGGTCATGGATGTAGGAATTTGGACGTGAGGTTTTGGGTTGAGGAAAGTTGGAGTCAAATCCCACTGAGTGACCCTGGGCTGGTCAACCTCTGTCCTTCAGATTCTTTTCTTTATAAAATTGGGGTAACAATGAGGATGGTTCCGAGCATGGATTAAATGGGATGATACAGTCAAGATGCCACACGAGCCAGAGGCTCGAGGCTCCCAGTTGGTTGGAACAGACCCGCACATCAATGCCCGTCTTCCAGCCCTGGATTCACACTGGCCTGGCCTTAAAGCAACTTCACAACTGCAATGTGCGGACCCTGACTCAAGCTGTAACGATCTGGCCTGGCCCCAAGTGAGCCCACTGAGTCCTGCGATACCTGAGAGGGAGGTGCTGTTGTCCCTCTCACAGGCGGGAGACAGAGGGTCAGGGAAATTCAGGTGTGTGTGCAGGTGGCAAACGGAGGCAGCCCGGAGCCCTCGTGCAGCAGCGCCCGCCCCGTGTGCTGTGAGCGCAAGGAGGGCTGCCGCCTGGGGAGCCTTCTCACCCCTCACGCCCCCTGCCCCAGCAGGCTGCAGGGGCTGAATGATGAGCTGCCCTGCCTTAAGCCCTTTATTAGCTCTTAGGATAAAAAGCCAAACTCCCTAACGCGTTCCGCGATAAGGAAGACTACATAACTGACAGACCAAACTGGGGAGAGAAAGGAGGCACTACTAACAATTCCAGATGGGCACACGGGGGCTTCAGTCACCCTACCTGCGAGTCCCAGGTGGCCCGGCCACTCCCTCCACACTCCCCTCGTGTCCCGGCCCCCTTTTTCTTCTGTGCCAGACTGCAGCGGACGACAGGCCTTCGCACGCGCTGCTCGCTGTTCCCGCTGCCTGCAACACTGTTTCCTGCCTTCCGCCCTCCACCACGCCTGCCCATCCTTGAGCCCCCAGGGAAGCGTCCCCCAACGCCCTAATGGCACGTGCACGTCTGACGCCCTCCAAGCCCAGGGCCTCCCCTCCGGGCACTCAGGCTGGAATTTCAGTTTGTTTGTACAGTGCTTTGGGTTTTCCTCTTTCCCCACCAGATTTTCAGCTCCTTGTCGGCAAGAATCAGCCCTGCTTTGCTCTACACTTTAGCAGCCCCGGCACCTAGCACACAGCATAGCACATAGTAGGTCTTGAAAACATGTTGAATGAATGTGCTGCTATCTTCTGACTATTCTTACCAGTCAAGGAGGTTTTCTGTTTCACTTTTGGTAGTTTGCATTTTCTCAGATTACTCAGGTACCTCCAGAGATGGCTCTGCCTCCCCGTCCCCCAGGGCCCTATCTCCCAGGTCATGGGCACCCGGCCACCTGGTCACACACACTGGCTGAGGGGAGACCCACGTCAGCCCCTGGGCACCTCCACACCCCCTACTTCCCCAGGCCTGGCTGTGGAATCGGGGGGCTGATTACCCCAAATGACCCCCAGCTGGAACCTGCCTGGTTGTCCGGGCTTCCTGCTCAACTCCTCCACTTCCTGTCCCCACCACCTCTGCAGGGCACCTCCTTTCCCAACAGGTCAGAAAAATACAAGAAGGCTCTGGCAGGCAGAGAGCAGCCGCTGGGAAGAAAGCGAATCTCCAATTTACTTTTGGATCTGGCTCTTGTTCCCCTTTGCTTGAGATTTCAGGGCTTGAGCCCCCAAATTTCTGGAAAACGGGAGGCCCTGTCATTCTGCTCAACCTCTACGTGACCCATGCAGAAACCCAGTAACAGGAGCTGAGCCACGCTGTTGATCCTGGCACACGGATCAGACGTATTTACGGTGAAACGTCAAGAACTCTGGGAGTCCCCCCAGCAAAACCAGGCCTCGTGGGAGGCACTGTGGAACCTCTGACACAGCTCTAGGGAAAATCCTGCGTGGACGGGCAGCTGCCTGCATCTGGCACCGAGGAGGTGGGCAGGCAGCCAGCCCGGGACAGGGAGACTCATCTTTCTAGACTTTCCCTGGTTGCCCCATTTCCTCCAGCCTCCAGCTCCAGACCAAAATAGAACGAGGTAAATTCAGCCTCTTTCACACACACTCAAGGAATAAACAAACAACGCAAACATGGTTTTCATGCTGGGTCATGTTTCCAACCCTGTTTTTTTTAAAAAAAAAATAGAACCACAGGCTGTTTTAAGATTCCAAGCCCAGAGACAGAAAAGTGGAGTGAAGCAGACAGACAAAGGGGAAAGGAAATGAACTTAACAGTGGAGTTCGCAGACAGAAGCAAGCGACATGATTTCCAAATTCAAGAGTTTCAAAAACAGATGCCAGGTTAGAAAATCTAGAAACAGAACAGGGGCCTTCTGTCCAGAATGAGTGTCTAAGACTTGTTCTGATGGTAGCATCTTCAACCAGAGTGGGGCCAGGAAGAGGAAGGCTGAGGAAATGGGCTTGCACTTAGTAGGCGCTTGCTGGCTGCCCTGTGCGATAAGATCCCGAGTCAAGGACTTGAATGCAAGTAGTTTTTCTGAGACGTGAGCTGGAGGGGGTGGGCCAGTGAGGCAGGCACAGAGAGCAGCCAAACAGGACAGTGTGGCTCTGGGGCTCCTGCACGCCCATCAGATCTCTGGGGGGCTGTGCTCCTGGGGGTACCCTGAGGAGTGAGGAGGCTGGGGGATTTGCCCACCAACTCCTGTCTGCCACCAACGGATGCTGCTCCCACGGGTTTGACTCCTCAGCAGGTCCAATGAAGCCCTGAGCAGAGTTCCCACACAGGGAAAGGTGAGTATTGAGGGTAAGCAACCTGGTCTGTGGCTCAATTGGTCCATCTCTCTAGGAGGGGCAGAGACCCTGTCCCAGGTCACAGCTGGGGAGGTTAACACGGTAGGAGTCATCCTCTCAGGGGACCAGCGGGTAGGCTGGAGGGGAAATTGCATCCTAGGCTCATGGAAGGGACCCCCACCCAGATGACCTGTGGGGGTGGTGCCTGCAGAGAGAAAAGACTCAAACACCAGTGCTGATGGGGAAGCTGGTGGGTTCCTCTGTGGTCCAGGAGCAAGACTATGGGTATCACAGATTCTTCTCCTAGGGACTCATCCCTGGAGAGGTACCCTGAGCCCCAGCATGTGCAACACCTGCGGGTAAAAGGATCCCAAGCCGGGCTGCGCTGGAGAAAGCTGGCCAAGGAGAATCCTGGTTTCCTTTCCTTTGACAGTTAGAGGTGTCCAAGGAGGCTCCTGGCTCTAGCTGTTCGTCCCTTTTGCAGACCTGACTCCCAAACCACCCCACCCACCTTCTTCCGCTTCCCCCGACCTGCAGGCCCCACCCCAGAGCAGGAGGCCAAGCCAAATCCGTAACCCCACAACACACAGGGGAGAGAAGTAGTCTGCCTTGGAACCCCAAGTGTCACCTGTAAAGAGTCCCTAACTAGGCCCTGGGGAAGAGAGAAGAAAAAAAAATCTTACCCCTTAAAAGGCTCTTATAATCTACTTTCCATTCAAGAAGCAAAGCCACGTGGTGGGCGCTGTGCTGGGCACTAGGGCACGATGGCTGAAAGTCCAAAGGTTACAAGGACTCCAGGCTGGGGACCCAGGACTGTGCCCCTCTGGCATCCAAGTTCAGAAGTCAGTGAGACCACAGGCATAGGGAGCAGAGGTCGAGTTGCATTTTACAGTAGGTGGGGCTGAGAAACAACAAGCAATAGTGGGAGAGGATGGCACATCAACTCCCCGTCAAAAGCTGGTTGACTGTCAAGGTCATCAGAAACAAGCAAGGCTGAAGAAACAAACACACAGGGAAGAGCAGCCTCAGGAGACAAGAGGACTAACTGGCATATGATGTCCCAGATGGGATCCTTGAACAGAAGGACATTAAAGTAAAAACAAAGGGAACCTGAATAAACGATTGACTTTAGTTAATAATAATGCAGATATTAGGTCACTAATTATAGCAAAGGCACCAAGCCACCGTGAGATGTTAATTATAGAGGAAACTGGGTGTGTCTGTATTTCTGTGTGTATGTGCGTCTGTGTGTGTTTCTGTGTATCTGTGTGTCCAGGAGACAGCTGGAAACGAGGCTGGGGCTGGAAGGTGTACACTCCTGTACCAAGGGCTGAAATTTCTAGGTACAGATGAGAGCTGTCCAAACTAACATAGATATCAACAGACATCTACGCTTCATGGCAGTGTTTCCCGTGCAGTCACACAGGGCCCCACACATGGAAGGACTCTGTGCTTCTACGTGTTCTAATGCTCTGCTGTTGCCATCTTGAAATCCTTGATACATTTTTAACAAGGGGCCCTGTGTTTTCATTTTGCACTGGGCCTTGAAAGTTATGTGACCAGTCCTGAGAATTTGTTTCTAAACGTTAGTAACGCCTACATCAGACCAGCTTGGGTTAGACATAGAAGTCTGTATTTTTCTCTTTAAATGTGCTCCCAGGTGGTTCTGACCGCAGCTGGGCTTGGGCACTACGGCCCCAGATGGATGCCTGTGAGAGGCTGCACAGCTGGAGCTGAGTGGTGTTGCAGGGGTGGGCAGCAGTGAGCAAGATAAACAGGAAGGTGGGAAGAAGACCGGGGTGGAGGGGTGGGAGGAGCTTCCTACTCCAAGCATGGTCAGCTCCGGCAGCATCACCTGGAGGCGTGTCCTGAAGCACAGCATTTCAGGATCCTGCCACCTGGACACCGAGGCTCCCTGTCCCTCATCCAGAGTGGATATCCCTGGGACTTGATATCTTCTCTTCCACCCCAGGGCTTCTTACTCAGCAGCCATTCTGCCCCCACCCCAGGTGACGCTGTCAAAACCTGGAAACATTTTTGCTTTCACAACTGAACTTGGGGAGGGGTTACTGGCATCGAGTGGGTAGAAGCCAGAGAGGCTGCTAAACTCCCTACAATGCACAGGACAGCCCCCACTACAGAGAAAGTTCCAGCCCCCAATGCCAATAGTGCCAAGGCTGGGAAACCTGGCCTTAAATGATGAGCTATAAATACTTCAGCCCCCTTGACCCCTGACTGGGGCGAGGGTGCAACTTTTTTCCCAGGACCCCCTGCAGGAGGAATGAGCCCAAGTCACCCTTGGGGACTCTGCATGGCACCATCCCCTCACCTGGCCTCCTCCCTCTGGGGTCCCACTGCCCCACGTGCCTACAGGCCTTCCCCAGAAACATTTTCTAATCACTCACTTTCACAGCCACACAAGCCTCATCTCAGGGTCGGCTTCGGATAAACCCGACCTGAAACCAGGGATCAATAGTTTTCACTCGATGGCAGCTTCCCTCAATCAGCAGTAGCTGCCTCCTTTAGTGGCACTGTCCTGAGGATCCAGGCAAAGCCCAGGTTGGGCAGGAAGGAGTGCTGTGATCCATCAGCAATGCCTCGGTCCCCAGAGGGAGAACGGTGACTTGCTGGGATGCACGCCAGGTGTCAGCCCTCCTTCCTCCAGCCTTGGAGTGACAAGATGGAAAGCCATGGGCATTGAGGAAAAAGAAGAAAATGGAACTGACAGAGGAGGCGAAAGGAAGAACCAGGGTTTGGAAGAACTTTGAGCATTTACCCAGATACCTACTTCTGACATGAACTTGAAATAACCATAGGCTTCATTAACCACGGTTGTCTTCTTTAAAACTTTACCTTCCTGGTAAGCCTGTATTCCCATCCTTAGAGTTAATATTCGAGCAGGCACTTTTCTTCCCAGCTACAGATGACCACTTATGACCAAATTGAAAAATATTAATTCTCTTTGTCTCCTGCCAAAAAAGGCTAAAGCAATTACAGGCCCTGATTTGAAACACAGATGTTAATACATTTGGAAAAACAGGCTCCTATAGGCAAGCAGAGGCCCAGGTCCAAGTATGAAGTGCTTTTGGAATTAAAGTGCCGGATCAAGTTATACAGAGAGCCCCCTACAGTAAAGCCCATTCTCCCAAGATGCATTCCCCTATGAAGAACCCAGGGCCGAGGTACACATGCTGATGTTTCCCCTGTTTGCAAACAAGAACCAACCTACCCTTGGGCATCCACTGGCACACAGCTTTAAATGACATAATTATCATCAGCACAGGGAAACGTCCATAGGATCGAAAAGTATCATAATTGTAGGCAATTTTCACTTTGTGGAAATTGGGCTCAGATGCTGAAGGAAGACTGCAAGCAAGGCGTTCTCAGGTTTCAGTTCTGGAAGAGAGAGCACGTTGGAACGTTTGCTGGAACGGACCAACCCATGGGCAAAGATGCTGGCCGCCACGCGCTCATCCAACAGGTATCTGTTGCACGTGGACTCAGGCCAGCAGGACATACGGCATGGTCTGTGAGTTCAGCAAGCCCACATCCTCAGGGGGAAGGCCAGGTCATTCCTTCATCCCTTCATGCACCAGATATCTTACTGAGTGCCTACGGTGCGCCAGGCTGTAGGCACAATGGATAGGACAGTGAGAAAAACAGACAAAACCCCTGCCCTTGCAGAGCAAGGGCCTCTGCTGCTGAGCCACTGAAACTCCCACTCAGACCTGTGCTGTGCAGCCCAACAAGGTGTGGCAAGGGCCTGCAAGCGGCCCAAGTTCATGTGACTTGCAAGTGGTACAACAGGAGGTGACTCCAGGTGTGTCCCCAAAGCCCACAGTCTTTACCACCTTGCTATGCAACACTGCTGGGACAGGCTGGGCAGGTCATTTGTCTTCTCTGCCTCAGTTTCCTTGTGCGGAATATACGATTTGCCCCACCATTACCCAATTCACAGACAGCCATGAGGAGAAAGGAAAACGTGTATCCACCAGGCAAGGAAGAAAAACATACGTGACTGGGGAAAGATGCAAGCTTCTCTTCCTTAGTCCCCAACCGAGGACTGTGCTGCGGTTTCCTCATCTGTAAAATGGGGTGCATGAGGGTACATCCACGGGGGACTGCACATAATGAGCTTTTGTCATCACAACTGCTCCCGAAGGCAGCCATCTGTCCTCCCAGCATCACTGAAAAGAGCAGCTCGCAGACTGTCTTGTGAATTTGGCCAAATCGAACAAAACGTAAAGGGGGCCGATTTTTCCCATAAGGTGGGTCCACAAGAGGAGCAGGATTGACCACCTCCTGGGGACATTTGCTCAGCTTAACGCCACATGATTTAACGCTTGTGAGGAATCACAGCAAATGCATGCAACCTGCTAAGCTCTGCAGGATCCGCTGCAAGCACCCAATAGACAGAATCTGTCGCCAGATTCCCCGACCACCACCCACATTCTCCCCGCAAAGCCAGGCTTGGGATGAATTATGGAAGGAAATAAAAGGCACAAAGATCAAAAAAGTCACCAAGGTCCACCAGATGGCCTCAGACCACAGGACAGGAAGCCCATGGGCATTTGGCCCTGGGAGGCCGAGCAGGGCACGCCACTGTGTTCCCAGCTCTAATGGGACTGGACACAGCAGCTGCCGTCCCTGCCCAGCGGGGTGGTGACGCAGGCAGGCTTTGTCCAGAGCCATCCCCGCAGGCCCGTGAGGGGGCCCCCAGGGAGCCAAGAGGCGTTCAGGGCCCATTACTCCCGCTCAGGCAGCTCTGGGCTGGGATTCGGAGCAGGGCCCGGAGAAAGGGGCTCCGAGGAAAAGCGCCCAGGTGTCCCTGCCCAGGGCTGCTGCCCTCGGGCCTCCCGGGACATCCCGACACTTCCCTGGCTGCCAGCGGCTCAGTCCTTGTGCTCGGGAAGCTGAACCGGCACCTCCTGAGAAGGCAGCTCAAAACCAGAGCTCATGCCCTGAGGCTGAGGTGTAGTGGAGAGGGGTGGAAGCCAGGACACATGGAACCAGGCACGTAGGCCTTCGGGAGCAGCAAGAAGGCTCCAGAAGCTTCCGGAAACTTCCGGAGCCAGAGTCCAAAGGGATCTCCACCCTCAGCCAGTCCTTTTCCTGGGCGGTTGAGACTGACAATCATGGTCTGGGCCACGCTCTGAGCTCCGTCCTGCAGGAAGGAAAACAGTCTCTGAGGGACCAAGCCGAAGGGAACACAGGGTCCTGTCCCCTCCTGTAACACAAGGAACCTCTCCCTCCCGCGTCTTGGGCACGTGAGACAGCTCACAGACGAGCAACCGGAGCGGTCTCAGCCGCCTGCTCGCAGCCCTGGCACACAGGCAATCACCTGTGCTTTTAAAACACCCCAACGTTGGCTCAGCCCCCGGCTCAACGCACAGCCGAGGTGGAGAACCACAGCGCAGGGCCAGCCGCTGACCCGGGCCAGCTCCAGGTGAGGGAATCAGCACAATGAGAAGCACGAGGTGCCACCATGGGATCTAAGGGACCTGGGTTCGAGTCCCACCTCTGCCACTTCCTAGCTGCGTGCTCTCAGGTAAGTTACTTGCCACCTCTGAGCCAGTCTCTGAACCTATAAAATGGGGATAACATGTCTTCGTGGGATCATTTCCAAGACACATAACAAAGGCGAAGTGCCCGGTACACAGTCGCAAACAGTAAGCACTAAATAATGAGAAGCCACAGGGGTGCGACGTGCTCTGGAGTGTGACCATGTCCCTCTGCCCAAACATGGTCATGGTGGCTAATGTCAGCTCCAAACCTGCCCAGAGTCTTGCTACCGGGTCCTGAACCTGCACATGGCATTATCACCGCCACCCCCAAGTCCCCAGGAGAGGACTGGGCAAAGTCCCGTTGCCTGACACCCTGGGCCTCCCAGCCCCGTGCTGCTTCTCAGCTCCATGGACCAAAAGTATCAGGGCATCCCCTGGGAGCTTGTCAGAAATGCAGAAACTCGGGGCCTCCCACCCAGAGTGCTGAATCATAACCCAAATTCTGACCTGAACTTCAGGGGGTCGGGATGGAGAAGCGCTAAGCTGAGCTGCTATGAAGGCGAGGATGCCACTCGGGTCAGCATGCCCTGCATGAAGGTGAAGGGAAGAGCCGTAGGCCCCACAGGGCTGGGGGCACTGGCTGAGGGGACCCTCGACACCTCCTCCGTGGGGGAGCCCAGGGGAGAGCCACTGGCCAGGCTGCGGTTACAGACACTCCCCACCCAGGGCAGGTCGAGGGCAAGAGCCCCTGCTGGGCTGAAGGGAGCCCAGGAGCCAAACCTCAGCCTCCTCCGCCAACGCATCCCACGTGGTAGGGACAGGAGGGGGACAGCTCCCTCTTCCTCGGAGTGACTCAGGCTGCGGCTGATCCAAATCTTGGCCCTGGAGACCACTCTGAGGTCACCCTCCTGGCAGCCAAAGTCCCTGAGATGGACCCAGGGACATTTTTCATCCAGCTGCCGACATCATCTCAACTTTGGTGGCGGCTGACTCCCTTGGAGCTGGTTCCGCTGCCCTGGCTGGCCTCGGCCTCCCAGGGCTTCTCAGAGGCCGGCTCCCAGAGCGCAGCCACGTCTCGTCCCCTCCAGATGGGGCAGCACTGTATGTGGGGGGGGGGGGGCAAGCCGGGGACATGCAGGGGCAGCAGGGGGAAGGCTGGGGTGGAAGAGCCTGGTCCCAGCTGCATGAACGGAACAGGTTAACCAGCGTGACCCCTGCCCCAAATACCTGCACCTGCAGCTGGAACCAGAGTCTGCCCAGCAGGGCAGGAGCTAGTGCAGCTCCTGGACGCCAGGCCCCGCTGGCCTGGCCTCAGACGCAGGATGCAGAAGATGAGGATCAGGCTCCCATCCTTCAGCCACCCCCACACTCCCAGCAAGGCCTCTGGAGCCAGGGCCACCGTCCCCAGACCTGCCTCTCAGCCCCCACTTGCTCCACAGCCCGCCAAGGGCGGCTCCAGCATGTCTTTCCAGCTGTCTGGGGCTGTGCTTCAAGCAGGGCTGGAGGGCTGTGGAAGGCCTCCAGCTCAGCTCATTATCGGAATTTAATCTGGATTCCGAGAGATCAAGAGGGCTCGGTGGAAAGTGACTCCCACAGGGGAGAGAGGCTGAGGCCGGCCCAAAGCCGGCTAATCCCCGGCACCCCCAGGGCTTTCCTGGAGCTCAGGCAGAGCTTGCCAGAGAGCCAGATGTCCCAGCCCTGCGCAGCTGGGCAGCCGGCAGAAAGGCCAAGGCTCCCGCGGCACAGAGATGGGCTACGCGGTGGGGGGCAAGGTCTGGGCTCCTCTGGGCTCAGGCTGCAGGAGGCCTTCAGTGGAGGAGAGGCCTGGCCCCTGCTGAGAACACACAAAGGAGGGCTCCACCCCTCAATGGGCAAGCCCAGGGAAGCGTGTGGGCTTCAAGGAGCATTCCCAGCTCAGGCCTGTGTCCCCACCCGAGGCTGCAGAATGAAGGGGTTTAGCACAGTCAAAGTATATGGGGAAGGCGGCAGTCAGCCACAACCCAGAGCACTCCACTGTCCCAAGACAGTCTCTCCACTTCTGCCATGACGATGATACTAGTATTAGTGGACATTCATGGAGCACTTACTGCGTACCAGACACTGTTCTAAGTATGTTACCTCCCTCCATCCTCACCACAACCCCATTTTATAGAAGAAGAAACTGAGGCTCCGAGGGGTTACTCTTTCCCAGGCCCACGCTGGTATCTGGTGATGGGATCTGAATCCATGTTGTTAATAGCTGGTTTTTCCCACCTGGGGAATGACATAATAGCATCTTGGTTCTAGATTAAAAAACAAAACAACCAGCCCAGAACAAGAATAGATATATATTTTTTAAATGTTACCCTTTTAAATTTTGAAGAATAGGGGCTTTGCTTCCTTCTCTTAGGCACAGCAAGAAAATATGGAAATCTGAAGAGAGCAGCCCCTTCCTCCCCTCCCACTGCAACTCAGCACCCTCCCTGCCCTGTTTAATACTCTCCACCTGCCACGTCATCACCTCTGCTCAAGTGTGAGCTTCCAGAGGGCAGGGACTCGCATTAATGCCCCTGTGCACAGCACACAGCAGGTGCTCAAATATTTGCTGAGCAGGGACTTGATCTCCTAGCAAGCCAGAGGCCCCCAGGAGCAGGACCCCAGCACTAGGACGGGCACCCCCAAGCCCAAGCAGCCTGCCAGGGAGCTGAGGATGCCTGTGCCGCTGTCCCTCTTCCTGCCACAGGGTCTCAGGCACCCCCTGGATCTCAGGCAGGACAGTGGAGGCAGCCGCCTCAAACTATGACAGGACCAGGCGCCCACAAGTTCAGCAGGACGACACGAGCAGAAAGCTGAGGAGCTGCTAGAGCCAGGGGGTCGGGGGGACCCAGACAAGAGCCTCTACACACAGGCTGCTGTTTCCTTCTAAGCAAGGAGTAAGGTGCTCACCCCACCCCAGCCTTCCTTCCATCCTCCCTATAACCCACGCTTGTCCTGCCTTAGGGCCGGAGCCCTGACCATTACCCTGAGACATTCTTCCCCCTGCCCCTACTGCCAGGTCCATCTTGTCATTCAATCGTTCCCAGCTCAATCAGCAGGACCCCCCATTTAATGTCCACCCCATCATACTGTCATCTTACCTCGCCACTCATAGCAATTGGCAATTCACTGGCTCACCTGTTCACTGCTCATCTTCTTCAACCCTTGTTCTGGGTGTAACTGAATCCCCTAAAAAGATACATTCAAGTCCTAACCCTTGGTAACCATCAACGCAGCCTTATTTGGAAATAGGGTCTTTGTGGATGTAATTAGTTGAAATGAGGTCATGCAGAGTAGGGTGGGCTCTTGGTCCAAAATAAGAAGAGGAAAGAGACACACAGGGACATGCCATGTGAAGACAGAGAGGGCAGGTGAAGACAGAGGCAGAGACAGGACTGACGCAGCTGTCCACCAGGGAATGCCAACAGCCAACGGCGAGAGGTGAGGGAGGGTCCTCCCCTACAAGTTTCAGAGGGACATGGCCCTGCCAACGCCTTGATTCTGGACGTCTGGCCTCCAGAACTCTGAGAGAATAAACTTCTGCTGTTCTAAGCCATGCAGTTTGTGGTGCTTTGTTACAACCGCTCCAGGTCCCTCATAGACCCCTCAGCCAAAATCTCAGATGAGGTCCCTGCTCTCGTGACCCTGGCTTATTTGCTCCCATAGCCTCAGTTCTGAGAACAGGGCCTGCCTTGACAGTGCCCAGTGGTGGTTAAACAGACGAATGGCTGAGCTCACATGTCTCTCTGTAAATGCCCCAGCCTCTGACCTCCATGAGGGCAGCACCATGCCCAGCCTGCTGGTCGCTGAGTCTCCGGTGCCTTCCCCGTGTGGGGAGCAGGGTAGGTGCACACAGGAGGGCAGTGCCTGGGATGCTGGCAGTCGTGAAGCCGGCTCCCACCGCAGGAAGGAGGAACTTGGCGTCACAGGTGTCCTCGCAGACCCAGTGAGCACCGGGCACCAGCTACCCGGGAAGGGGAACACATTTCTGCCCAGAGAACTCAGACCGGGTGCACAGGTGACCCCAGCTGACCCTTCCAGTTCTGTTCAGCCAAACCCACTCAGGGCCGCCACATTCCTGAAGTTAAACTCTCAGTAGAGCGTTCTGAGGCAGGGCGGGGAGTCTGCCAGGAGGCCCAGGGCCTGGGCCACGCTGGGCTTTGCAGGAGTGGACCCACTGGGTGCTATTGATGTATTAGCCTCTGGGTACCTATCTCGCCCAATTAATCAGCCTTCATAAGAAAAATCAAACACATGGTCTTGTTCAAAGCCCTGGGGGATCTGCCAGAGTACAGAGCAAACATCTGTAACTCCTGAGAATGAGCTCCACGCCTCTTCCTGTAGTTAGGCCTGGGGGCCAGAGCACAGCCCCCCAGGGTCAACAGGGGCACCTGAGTAGTAAGACTTAGAGGTGACTGCCAAGGCTGTCAGCCCCACCCCCATGTCTTCCCTTGGCAGGGGGGCAATAAGGGCAGTACAAGGCAGTGCAGGGGAGGGGGTGCTCGAAAATGCAAATTTAAACCACACTGAGATGCCATTTGTCACCCATCAGCCTGACAATGATCAAAACAGCTTGGTCAGAGACCTAGTCGGTACATAAGGGAAATGACCCTCCCTTCCCTGCCTGCTGGGCGTAGAAACCGATGTGGCCTCCAAGGAGAGCTGCTCAGCAACATCTACCAAAGTTACCAATGCGTGTGCCCTCCAGCCCCACAATTCCATTTCTAGAACTTTATCTGCCTGACCGACATGCACAGGTTATGTCGAGGAGGGCACCCGTGGTGGCACCGTCCACAACAGCAGAAGAGAGAAGCCACCACACATGTGGGAAACCAGGGAAACACCTCCTAGCACAGCCTACAGTGGGACGGTGTGGTGACTGTTCCAAGAACCAGGACGCCCTGTGTGAAAGGTTCATCATCCGACGACTACAGCGGGGTGCGGGAGTGAGTGTATGGCGGGACTCCGCTTGTGAAAATACATAAACACACACATGTGTTTGCTGATTTGAGGAGACTCAAGAAACTGCAGCAAGAGCTGCCTCCGGGGTGGGACCTGGGGCTCCGCAGCAGGAAGGAGCCTTCATTTTCACTGGAGTTACTCTTCTTTCTTTTCAATTTTATACCATGAACCCGTCTTGCCTATTCAAAAACAGATTTTTGGAAGAAATGTTTTTCGTAAGCACGGGCTCCAGCTTCCCAAACCTGGGCTCGAGCCTGCATGTAACCATTTCCTCTCTGGTGGCCGCACCCTCTGGGTTCGGGCCACTTCTGTTCTCCCCGTGTCACAGTCACCGTCTCAGAAGGCTCTTGCGAATATGAAACGAGGTAACAAATGCAAAGCATTGGAAACACTCAAGAAAAGTTTTGTTTTCTCAGTATTTAAGATGACCCCAAAATAGCAGTGCTTGGCAAACACGGCAGGGAGGGTTCCTCTGCCCCTGTCTGCGGTAACCAGTCTCCCTTCTCGCTGAACATGCTAGGACTGACCATCAGAGGGGGGCGCCCACGCCACCCTTCTTCCATTAACTCCCACGTCACAGCGTCCGGGCAGGGGTGGCAACAGAAGCCCGACAGCCTGAGGAGTCCAGCAACCCAGCTTCCAGGTAACACAACCCCAGTCATTCTCACCTCCAGACTGTAGAATGTACTCGTTAGACGGCTCAGACCTTTCCTTACCTCTCACAAGGCCTCGCAACTAAAGGGTCTCAAGAAATTAAAGTCTTTCACACAAACTTTTGGTTCCTGACCTAGTGATTCTTGGAAGGCTAAGAGTTCTCTGTTTGTTTTTGGTTTAGGTTTTCTTCCTCCTAACACTTTGTTGCAAATGACCACTTTCATTGGTTGCCTGACATCATGCACTGGGTTTCAGCGGGATAAACTTTCAAAAATGTTTCTTCCCCTTCCCCTTCTCTTCTGTGCCGGATCCAGACTGCCCAGAAATACCCACATGGGACCACATACCCCTGGGCTTCCTGGCCTGCTGCTATTCCTAACTGGAGTCATTGACGTTAACAGTTTTAAGAAATAGTGATATACACCATACACCTCCTTTTAAAATGATGTCTGGTCCAGGGCCTGGTGCATGGCTGGTGTTCCATGGCCAACCTGGCTAGGTCCTCCAGCCATCACCCCCTCTTCCTCTGTAGCTGGAGGAAGCTCAGCACCCCTCCCAGGCATCAGCACAGCACCCACCTGCTCAAGTGCTCCTGGAGCACCTGGTAAACGCTGATCCGGAACGTCTCATTATCAAAGCGTTCCCGGATATAGTCCTTGTAGATCCGGAATTCTGCTGCGGTCACAGCTTCTCCTTCGGGGATCTTGGAAAGATCAAACCGGAACTCCCGATGGTGGTAGCGCGGATGGAAGAATTCTTTGTCATGTTCCACTGGAAGAGGAAGAAAACACACACCAGCACCAAAAGCCCATTAGTATCTGGGTTTCACTCTCCTGGCTCAGAGTCCAAGCATCTTGCCTAAGCTAGATGGAGACTTGCCTATTGCCAGTGACCCCTGGTAATAACTGCCCGTTCCACACCAACACACTGGAGGGCCACAGGCTCAGACCCCAGGGTCATCTTGAACAACGAGAGCATGACTCTGCGTCCAACCTGCTGGGAAAGTGGGGCACTGACCACAGCCATCCAAGAGGTCCTGGCCAGACTCAGGCCTGGGTTGGAATCCATCCTCAGCCACTAACCAGCAGTGTGGCCCTCGACAAGGTACTAGGCTACCTATCTGGACCTCAATTTCTTCATTTAAAAATCAGGGATAATAATCCTCCTTCATGGGGTGTTGTCAGGGTTGAGTGATCTAATTCACATAAATAGTTAAACATCTGTTAGGGCTAGATAACTATTAGCTATTGTCGGTAAACATAAACCTTACTATGCCTAGCACGGGATACCTTGGGGCCAGTGGTTCTCAACCCTGGCTGCACATGAAAATCACCATGGAAGCTTTTACAAAATATTGATGCCCAGTGGTGGCTGGTAAACATTTAATAACTGGCTCTCTGGCACCTGATCTGAAGAATTTGCCAATTTCCATGGTGTAAATACTGCCATCCTGGCAGATCTCAAGCTATCAACATGAGGCCACTGAACATGGAGCTGGGAAGAGAAGCAAACACTGGGCCCCAGTGCACGGCTATTCTTACCGCACCCCAAACCAAGGGGATCAATATCTTTGGGGAGGGGATCTGGAAGTCTGTCCTTTTTAAAGCACCCCCAGATATTTCTAATGAGTAGCCAGCGTTTACAACCACAGCCTCAGACTAAACGCTGTAAAAGAGGTGAATGGCAGAGCTGGGGGGGGGGCGTTGAAAATGACTACAGGACAAAATAAGATAAAAGGCCTCAGCTCTTCTCCTTCACACTGTCAGCGACATTACACTAAGTTATCACGTGCATTTCATAGAAGACAAACACCAAGACAGAAGCCCAAGAACAGTGTTCCTGGGAGTGCACCTGTGGTTCCCACAGGTCGTGCACCTGCTGGACCAAAATGGAGCAGGGAAGATGCTGGGCTTCACCAAGTGCTGGAAAGAGGCAGAATGACCAAGCATGGGCCAGTCTGCAGACTCTCCAGACACCTTTCACCTCCGGGAAGATACAGCCCCATCTCCATTTCCTGCCTGGGGGCAGGGAACTGGAGAAATCGGGTGAAATGGTGGAACCAGTTTGGCCACCAGTTGGCCAGAAGAGGGGAGAAACATGATCAGCAGGGCTCAGCCCTCAGGCTGGGTTTCAGCTGCCAGAGACAGCAGGACAGCAGGAGGGGAGGGACACTGAGGAACGAGGTTCCCAGCACAGGCTGCCCCAAGACCCTTTCTACAGGTCTCCATTTAAAAATCTGTTTTAAACCTTAGTAATAGTCCAAAAAGATACCGGGGCGAGGGCAGGAATTGAGGAATTATCCGCTCAGGCTGTTCATGACTGGGAAGAAGAGGCAGATGAAACTTTAAGGCCAGGGGAGTCTGGCTGGCACAGGAGCAGCTCTGCCTTCAGAGAGACCTCTGAAGGTGACCTCTGACCCACAGCTGTTGGAATCCTGTGCCACATTCAGACAGCCGGTTGGACCGAAGAACTCTCCAGAAACCATTCCACGGTCCCCTCCGAGGACAGCTCTCCTTGTCACACCCCACCTTGTGCCCACAAGGAGCACTTCTCTTCTGACCCAATCTATGGGAAAGGCCAAACTGAACGGGAAGAATGGCCACGGGGAGAATGTGGCAGTTTCTAGAAAGGGCAGCCACTTGGGAACCCAGCGAGCCTCAGGAGGTGACGCCAGGGTGAGAAGGCAAGGCAAACAGCCTGACTGTGTCACTGTGGAAATGCCCCGGCCAGGCCTCTGCACCTCTGCAGCTCATTCAACGCTCATGCCGGCCCTAGGGGGTGAGCAGCCCCGGGAGTGGGCACAACACCTCGTTGGTGGGGTGTGCACCCGAGACCCAAGGGTGTCCAGTGGCCTGCCCAGGGTCAAGGAGCTGGGACTCAAACCCAGGTCCTATGCAAACGAAAGGCCTTCACCACCACAAGTCTCT
Source organism: Daubentonia madagascariensis (assembly GCA_023783475.1). Classification (NCBI taxonomy): domain Eukaryota; kingdom Metazoa; phylum Chordata; class Mammalia; order Primates; family Daubentoniidae; genus Daubentonia; species Daubentonia madagascariensis. Next base: position 4,773,438 of record JAKFHU010001640.1, on the reverse strand, counting down.
ATGGCCGTGTCGACTGCTCAGCAAGGAGAGCTCCTCTGCTGGTCTGTCGGAACTTTTTAATTACACTAATACCTATGTGTAGCATGTGCACAAACCCTACATGTGCAGCTCAGCAAACTGTCACAAAGTGAACCCACTCATGGAGGCTCCTCTCAGACCAAGAAACAGAACATCACCAACCCCCTTCCACTCCCCCAACTTCTTAAACCACAGGTTAGTTTTGCCTGCTTTTGAGCGTTCTATGTGAGCATGATACAGTACATGTTCTTTTGTGCCTGGCTTCTTCATTTAATGGAGCTTGTGTGATCCATCCATATCACTGTGAATGTCCACTTAACCTCATCGTTGTATGACACTCCATGGTTTTATTAGACCACAATTCACTTATACATTCTACAGTTCATGGGCATTTCGGTAGTTTCCAAATTGGGGATCTAGTGCTGCTATGAACAGTCTAGGATGTGCACTTTGGTGAATGTGGGTATGCACATCTAAAAGTGGAACTGAGTTTGTTCAGCTTTACTAAGGCTGCCAAGCTCTCCTCCCAGAGTGCTGCACCCAAGAGCTTTGAAGCATGCACCAGAAGGAGAGGTGGAGAGGCCAGGTCTGCCCTACGCAGGAGACGGCACCGTCTGGGGACGACTCATGGCCTCTCCACGGGCCCAGGAGAGGTGAAGCCCAGATAAAGTCTCATTCCAACCATCTTCCCTTCTCCTCCCCAGCACAGCCAAGCCTGGAGCCTGGGAAGAGCCCTTGAAGTGTGTGATGCCTCAACTGTCAGGGCCCTCCTGCAACCACGCCCAGGAGCACGAAGCAGACAACCCCAATGCGGCGAGTCCCCGGTAAACCCGAGCTCCCCCGCTCCCCGCGCTGGACGGGAGGCGCCTTCAGGACAGCCCCACTGGCAGATAACATCCATCAACCCGAGCAGAGAGTGGGCTAGGGGAGCTCCGGTTTACAACTGAGTATGGCCGGAGAACCCAGACGGGCAAAAGTCACATTTACCGGGTGCTTACTCCGTGACGGGCTGCACTGAGCACACTAGCCGTCATCCAACAGAAGCTGGTGAGGCAGAACTGGTCCCCTTTTTACAGATGAGGAGACTGAGGCTCAGGGAGGTCAGGTAACTTATCCAAGGTCACAAGTTAGGTGAGTGGCTGAACTTCGAAGGCCACACTCTTGACCTTGACACTCTCTGTAGCCAAGTGGCCTGAGCCACCTGGCAGCTTTGGGACCTTGCCCAGGTTACTTTATCCCTATGTGCCTCCTCTTTCTCTGGGATGATAATAATGGAATAATGGTCCTTTCTCATGGAGCACAGGAGAAGAGCACAGGAGTCAGCACTTATCAGCAGCACCTGGTGAACGGTGAGCCACGTGTGTCTGCCAGCGTCACAGGGCCTCCAAAACGATGAGCTGGGAGAATGACAATCAGTGCAGAAGAAGCAATGTGTGCACGTGCGTGTTTACACAGTTCAGTTATAACTTTATTTGTAAAAAAAAAAAAAAATTGCAGTAGACCAAACAATAAAGATATGTCTGAATAAGCATGACACAAACACAGGTATGATCATTAAAGTCACACCCAGTGAAGAAATAGAAAGTGTGCTGCAGCAGCTGTATGTAGGACTTTTTTTAATGTATAAAATAAACTGCATCTTAACTGTTAAGTCCGTTAAGATATCAGGGTTATAAGGTTTCTTTTTATAAAAGAAACTCATGGATAAAGTGGCCAACTAAATTTTTGCAACCATCTGTGGGCTCTCTGGGGTGGCTTTCTGAGTGGATTTCCTTTGTTAATTACTTAAAGACAACGAGAGACATGAAGCACGATGTCATTCTGTTCATTCTGGAACCCACATTATCACCTGTTCTGAAAATAATTTTGTATGAATTATCAAAGAAGAATAGTCATGGAGTTCTCACACACACACACATACACACAATGAGCAGTGACTAATTCAAAGTCCGCACCAAATTCCAAATCTCGTCTTCCCAAAGCTTCCCTTTTACATGGAAGCCACTCCACAGTGTGGAATCTACCCCACTTCAACTCAGGTATCAAGACGATTTGATCAGCACCACTAAAGTAGGCAGAAGCATGCACGTACTTTTAGGGAGAAAATGTATACTTTCTTCTTAAGTTACCATAGCTGATTACCCTGATTACCCGGGACTTGCATTTTAAACTAAATGTCTAGAGTTGGTATTTCCCTGTGCCTGTGGAGAAAAGTTTCCTAAGGAAACCCAGAGCCCAGGAGTTCAGCTTTTTCTCCCTCCACAAGTTACATTCCAGCACCCCACCGGCTAAGAGAGCTCACAGGCATTAACAGAAGACTTTCATCTTCAAAAGATTCAAAGGGCCCAAATCCCCGTGACCAAAAGATAAGTCCAAAGAAAATGGATTCCGGAAAACACTATCCTGACAGCCCCATGACTATCCCCAAAGCCAATTCTAGTGTCCTTTTACGCACGCCTAAAATAACAACACCCAAACTGGTCCTGGGAAGGTAAAATCTGGGCTGGAGGGTGTCACTAAAGAGTAAGAGGCAGCTAGGAACAAAAAGCCGCCCACCTGGGCGCCCCTGTCCTGAGGGAAGACCTCCATCCCAGTGGAAGTCACAGCTGCACCCCGGCAGCACGCAGGCGTGCCTTGCCGCCCTTGGCATCTGGGGTCCCTCCTCTCGCTTAGTTACAAGAGATGCTCAGGCAAACCCCTCGCTAAATTAGGGTCCTCCGAACAAGGGTGCTCACATGTGTGCCTGACAACACACAAAAATAAATGACTACAACAAATTCTCACAAACATGAGAAAATGGATGGAGAAGATACAATGTTTCTCCTGCTGCCCAGAGGACGGTTTTGTGCTGGGGCACGGCTCGGCAGCTGGGGCATGGCTCACCGTGATGCCTCTTGGACAGCGTCCTCGGCGCTTCCCAGTTAAGCCGTGGGATTCCATGGCCCCCCTTCTCCCGAGTTGAGGGATGGGAGGGAGCAAGCCCTAAGCTTGGCCAAACACGGGATTTCTATTATATTTATTGGAACCTGGTAGGAAAGAGGCCCTGTTTGTTTTCTGTGCCTTCAACTCCAAGGATGTAACCTGGCACTCCGGACAGCCACTCGCCAGCGCCCCACAGAGAAAGCTGGTCTGTGAGAAAGGAGCTTCCAGGCAGGAGGACTGAGGTGGGAACTGCAGAGGGAAGCCTGCCAGGCTTGAGCCCTGGTCTGGCAGTCCCCGCCCTTCCTGAAGTTTGGGGTTTCAGTTCTCCCCATCTGGCAGTTATTCTGAGATCCTTCAAAGAAGTCCCCTTTAAGCCAATGAGAGTCAGGCTGCTACCAGGGCAGTTCTGAGCAAAACAAACATAAGCCCGATTATATACACCCCCAGAAATAGACGGGCAGCAAACGCACCCAGGTAATTGTAGTCACCTCCAGGTGACCATTCGCCATGAAAACCGCTTTCTTCAGACTTGGATCATTTCCAAATACAAGACGTCCCCCTTGACTGAGCTCTGTAGGAACAGGAACAATGACTACCTCCATCCTGTACCCCATGCCCAGCACAGCCTGATGCTTAGTAGGGCTTCATAAAACTGTTGGATTGAATATTTTACTCTTTGTGCAATTCCCTTCTAGTCTTTAAATAAACTGTTTCATTGATAGTACACATACGGTAAAGCACACAGGTAAGTGCTCATGAAGCGTGATGAATTTCCACAACATGAGCTCACCCAGAGCGGGATGTAATGCATTCGTTACCAGCACCAAAGTCACCTCCGTAGGGCCCCCTCCTCCTCTGCGGTGACGCCATTCCAACACCCACAGACTCCCCTTACCTCCATGGCACTCGACTGTGGAATCACAAAGGCGTTCCCTTCTGTGACTCCCTCCTCCCTCAACCTCACTGTGTTGTTGTGTGTAGTGGTAACCCATTCATTTCCACTGCTGTATAGAAAGAACCCCACTGTGTGAATAGGCCAAAACTTATTTTTTGGCGGGTATTTGGGTAGTTTCCAGTTTGGGGCCATCACAAATTGTGCTACAGGGAACATTCTTGGACATGCCTTTATGCAAACACATTTCTATTGAGTAAACACCTTCAAGTGGGATTGCTGGGTCAGAGGGTGTGGGCGGGTTTGGCTTTAGTTCTGCATCTCACTGTTTCCATGTCAAGAATTTCAGGGAAACAGTGTATGGGGCCAAACGAGACACAGTCCCTAAAGGGATAATTCATTTTCATTTATGTCAGTAAGTCCCAGTGCATGTGCTTAGGTATGAAGAAGGGGGAGGGAACTATGCAGGTGGGAGTTCTTCACCAGAAAGGTTTTGAATGGACTCTTAAGGTTGACCAGCCCAAGGACAGGGAAGGGCACTGCAGGTAGAGGGAACAGCATGATCGAAGGCCTGAGAGAAGAAACAGGCTATGTTGGCAAATTTAAAGAAGAATTTTGTTGAGAATAACAAGAAAAAAGCAAGTGAGTTCCTCATTGGGAAGGTTCTTGAATGCCAGGCTAAGGGGTCAATCACTGACCCCACCAACCATAATTGGCCTGGTCCCTCGTTAATGCAGGGCAGTACTTCAGTCAGATCTAGTGTAGACAGAGGACTGGTGATCCTGTGGAAAGTGGATTATAGGAAGTGAGAGCAGAGCCAGGGAGCCCAGAGGAGGGTCTGGATCAGGGATGATGCACATCCAATCCACGTCCCCCTTCCTCCATTCCTGCAACCAAGGGAGGCATCACTAAACGATCACAGCACTCTCTTCAACCTGGCACTCAGGCAGCTGCTACCACTCCTGGTTGGCCCAAGAGAGAAAAGGACTATATTTTCTGTCCCTGGTCTGGACTACAGAAGAGGCAGAATGGACAAGAGGCACTTCTCCAGGGGACTGGACAGAAGTCAACAATGACCAAATGCAACCATCTGAAGAGACGGAACTAGAGAAGGACTAGTTCCCACTGAGAGCCTGCAATGCCTCGTAGGCAACAATGCCATCCACAGGAGGAACAGCTCACGAGGTGACACGGGAGGCAAGAAGACATGTGTAGCCACAGACAGGTTAAACATGAGGTGACCTGCAGAGAGTCTGACTGGACAGTTGAAAAGAGAGAGGTCGGGAACACTGGCAAGAATGTTCAAGTTGGGAGCTGTTGAACTGGGTTTCCGGATAAAGTTATGCAGGAAAAGTGCCTCTACAACTAGAAAGACAAGCATGCCCTTAGAGCAATATTTGGGAGCTGCAGGGGAGATGGAGAACCATGGCCACCAGAAGGACTTGGCTCAGAGGAAGGACAGGACCAGAGGACAGGAAAGACAAGATGAGGCAGTGGTGGCCAGATTCAGATGAAGGGGGCGGGGAGACCATTCACTGGATTTGGTCACTGGCTGCTCAGAGACTTCAGAAAGCAGCTCTCATGGGGACAGCAGTGCAGAAAAAACACCTGAAAACCACAACTGTAGCCAGTTGCATATGAAAGACGTCTGTATCCATGGGAGGGGGAACTGCCAGCCCATGCAAAGCTGTCTTCATTTCCTCCTGAAGCCACTCTCCCGGCCAGGGCTGGAAAGAGTTGATAAATGGGTAGTAAACAAGTCAATCACCCAGCAGCTCCTTCCAAAACTTTATGGTTTTCAGAAAAAAATCTGGTTAATCTTCCAGACTATGTGGTCCTCTCACTGCCCCCAAAGATGCCGCTAAACTATGAGACAGGAACAAATATTTTATGAGCAAAGGGATGCTTTCCAGGCAAAAACCACAAGTCCAGCATTAGAATTCTGTGCTCATCACTCAGAGTCTGGTTTCTGTGAGCTCAGACTAGTCCAGAGAGTTCTTCAGCTCCAGTTAGGGATTGGGAAAGACCCCCGTACCCCTTTAAGGACAGTGAGGCTCAAGAAAACAGTAGAACCAGTCAAAGTCCATATCATACCCAGGAGCTAGAACTGTGTTTTCATGGACCTGGGACTGCCTAAGGTCCCATAGCCCAGAACCTCCCCTCTGCCCATTTACTCTGAAACCACCCTTGCCTCTTTCCTTTCCTATAGGGCTACAACTCATCCAGAAGGTTCTGGCACACACCAGAACTCACTGGAGCTGATTTACCAAGGCTGCTGTCGGGAGGCGATTTATGGCCCTGCAGCTCCGGGGATGTGAAATTTGATGATGGCTCTTCATTCCTTCAAAGATTTACATGGCAAGATTAAGGAGCTTGAAAAAGCTGCCAGAGGCATGCAATAAACTGGGAGTTCTGGAAAACGGAGCAGACGTACTGAACTACTAGAACAGGAAAATGTTCTCTTAATAACATGAGAGCACTGTGCCTGGAGCGTTCTGATCCTCCTCTCTGCTGTCATGCTGTAGGAGAGTAGCTGACAGAAGCCCACTTAGATTGCAGCTCTGTCACTTACGTAACCCCTAAGCTAGCTAACAGCTGACTTTTTTTTAATTTTTATTTTTATTGTGGTAAAATACACACAACATAAAATTTACCATTCTAACCACGTTAAAGTGTACAGTTCAGTAGGGTAAAGCACATTCACATTACTGTGCATCCAGCTCCAGGACTCTTTTCATCTTGCAAAACTGAAACTCTGTCCCCATTAAACTCCCCTTTCCCTCTCCCCCAGCCCCTGGCACTCATCCTTCTACTTTCTGTCACTGTGACTCTGACTACTCAGGGACCTCATATAAATGGAATCGCACAGCATTTGTCCTTGTGTGATTGGCTTGTTTCACTCAGCATAATGTCCTCAAGGTTCATCCATGTTGTAGCCTGTGTCAAAATTTCCTTTCTTTTTAAGGCTGAATAATATTCCATTGTACGGATGTACTATATTTTGTTTGTCTATTCATCCCTTGATGAAATCTGGACAGCCTCCAGGTTTTGGCTATTGTGAATAACACTGCCATATATATGGGTATGCAAATATCTCTTGGAGACCCTGCTTTCAATTCTTTTGGGTATATACCCAGAAGTGAAGTTGCTAGATCATACGGTAGTTCTATGTTTAATGTGTTGAGGAACCTCCATACTGTTTCTACAGAGCCCACATCACTTTACATTCCCACCAACAGTGCACAAGGGCTCCACTTCCTCCACATCTTCACCAACACTTGTTATTTTCTGTTCTGTGTTGTTCTGTCTGACAGCAGCCATCCTACTAGGAGGAGGACAGCCAGCCTTTTAAAAGCCCTCCTGTTAGCCTGGAGGCCCCATCACATGTGGCACATACATCATCTCATTGAATCCTTATAAAAGCCTCACTCAGAGGTAGGCACACACATCATGCCCATTTTACAGATGAGGACACTGAGCAGCTCAGAGTGGTAAAGCTTAGAGCCCCCACCCCACCCTCAACATCTGTGCAGGCCGCAGCAAAATTTAGTACTTCCCCATGGCAAGCACCATGGCCACACAGCTGATCTGAATCCTCAAAGGCCAGTACTCCTCGCCACCCGGCCACACCAACTCTCTTCCTCACACAGGAACCACCACCAGCCTCACAGCTGTGGAGACGATCAAATAAGGACCGCTCCGAGGTATGCCAAGCTCTTGGCACACTCTATGTGTTCACTACATTAATCTTAAAAGCTAAACTCAGAGTGAAGTCTCCGCATCCGACTCAGGGCCCTCCCTGGCTTGTAAATTTTGCTCCTGCCTAATGCCAGTCATCCCCGAGGGAGGGAGGCTGACAGCTTGACAGTTTTGTAGCATTAACCCCTCTCCCCATCACCCCTCCCCAGTCCCCAAATCGGGGGGCAGGGTCCTGCCTGGCGGAGGGCACACAAGCCGCATTGTCTCCCCACCCCTGTACTGCCGCTTCAACTCTCGAACTTTCCACCAAATGCTTCAACTGCCAACAAGACCACCTGGCGTCCTACCCGCCCAGCTCTCCAAGAGGGTCTTTGGAGACACTGCCTCCTTGTTAGACGCAGGGGGGCTGTGTCCAGAGACCGCTGGCAGGCCAGGCATCTCCGGGCGCCTCCCCGTCAGGAGCGCTGTGGCCTGCACAGATGTTGGGGGTGGGGTGGGGGCAGAGGGAATGACTGTACCACAAGATTAAACACTTCAATGTCAACATGTGTGCAGTACTGCTCGAACAATGTTATCATTGTGAATTGAATGAACCAAAGGGTTTAGGGGATGGGGCGGGAGAGGGAGAAAGATGGGTTTAATTATCTCTAGAGCTGAGGCCAGTTGTTTGCCTAAAAAGACCCAGACGCTGGTAAAGCTGAAAAGAAAAATGGGCTGAAAGCCTATGTCGATCTTTCCACCGTAGACCGAGGCAGCCATCCTTCAGCCACGGCGTCCCACCTCCCACAGGGAGGAACCCAGCCCCCAGGGATCTCTGGGTCCCAGCCCCATCCTCAGCTCATTGAAAATGAGGGAAAGGAATGAAAACCAGAGACTATTTTCAGCTAAACCAGTGGTTCTCAGCTAGGGGAGATTGTGTCCCCTCCGCCCCATCGAGGCACACTGAGTAATGCCTGGAGTCATTTTTGGTTGTCACAACTCAGGGCAGTGCTACTGGCATCTAGTGGGTAGAGACCAGGGACACTGCTAAACACCCTGCAGTGCCCAGGACACCCCCACAACAAATAATGATCCAGCCTCAAATGTGAGTAGCACTGAGTGGAGAATCTCTGAGCTGACAGACAGACAGAGAGACCTCAAAGAAGGTCAAGGAACCCGGGCTGGCAGCTAGCTGGTGTTAGCAACCCTGGGCTCCCCGCTGTAACAAAGGAAAAGCCTGATTTACTCTGAAGTCTCTTCCTCTTCCATGAGGTTGTACCGTATAAAGCTGCTGACAACCCACCAGTGTGGAGTTACACACAGTTCAACCTCATCCCTCTGAACAGCCTGGAGCCTGTATCTGCAGCGTCCAACATGGCAGCCACTCACCACGTGCTGCGGAGCCCTCGAAACGCGGCTTGTGTCGCTGAGGAACTCAACGTTTCATTTCATTCATCGTAATTAGTTTAAATCTAAATAGCCGCATGCACGTAGCTAGTGGACGTGACATGGGGCAGCCCAGGTAGGGGACATTTCCATCGCGGCAGTGGTACTGCCAATAACAGGGCTCTGCCTTCTCACAGCAACCACAGGATCTGTACAGAACTACTGCAAACGAGGGTCCAAATGTACGTCCTCAGAGGTACATGAGACGTTTTTTCTTTAAAAAGAGGTTCCCAGTGTGAGAAATCTGTGGAAGCAGGAAGAATTTAATTCCAGAGTTGTGGGTCTGAGGCCTGGAATGACGGTGATGGTGATGGTGCTGGTGACTGTGCAGTGCTCGGCTCTGTCTGTAGAACAGGCAGGAGGATCCCTGCTCTGGTCACAGGGTCACCTGGGGAGCAGACATTCCCCACCGGGCACGTGACGCCCTGCTGAGTAGGGGACAGACAGGCCAAGTTCAGAAACGCAGGGCTTTGCTCCAGGCCCCCCCGTGCACCACGGCCCCTTCCCTGCAGCTGAGCTTGGCGGGCACAGCCCACTGCTACCCTCTGTGAGCCCCCCATTGCCTCTTGGCCCCTTTCCTTTCCTTCCTCGAACTTAACTGCTGTGACTATTTTATCAATTGGCCTGCTGACCTTTATTCACTGTCCTCACATCTAGATTTTAACTCCCAGAGAGTAGGAATTGAGCAAAGGAACAAAACAGAAGAGGTTTCCACAGCAGAGCTGGACTGGACTGTGAGTCCTGGCTCTCCCACTCCCTGGGCCCTCTTCTGTAAAATGGGGGTGATGTGAGTAACGATACTGACTACACTGGGCTGTCGGAAACACCCAGGATTAAAGCAGACCAGGGATTCTCAAACGTCAGCGTGCTCCGGAGCCCCGGGAGCTTGTTAAAGCACAGACTGGGGGGCCACTCCCAGTACCCCTCAGTCAGGAGGTCTGGGACAGGCCCAAGGTCACGCACGTCTAACGCATTCCCGGGTGGTGGTGGTGATGCTGGTCTCGGGACCCCACTTTGAGAAATGCTGGAAAAGAGACTGTCCATGGAGTGTTTGGCACATTTAGAACTCTTGAAAGATGCTGGCTATTATTTTTCTGTTGTTTACTACTGTTTCGCCTTCCACACTCACGTGCCTGGCACTTGGCAGCTTCTCAAGTAACTCAGGGAAGAGTGATTGGAAACTTTCCCCGCAATGGGCCCACTAGGAGGAAGAAACCCCCCTCTCGGCCTCATTCAGCTTAGGGGGCAGCTTAGAACAGGGGCCGAGCTGGGCCATGAGGCCTAACAGTCTGGGCCAAGCACCTGCCAACCATCGGCAGTGACTCAGGACAAGTTAACCCACCTCTGGGACACTCAGCTTCCCCAGTCTATAAAACAGAAACATACAGAGATGCTCAATTATGGGGCTGTTGTACGAATGCAAGGGGACAGAGGCTCGTGGAGCACAGCAGAGACCTGTGCTCTGCCTACTCTCGGTGAGCAGAGCAGGCCCCAGGAGCAGCCAGGTGGGGGGAGCAGAGCTGTGTTCCTCCCTCCCTTACCCAGGAAGGAGGCGGCCTGCTCAGACCATCCCCCAACGCAGCCAGAGACGCCTGGGTCAGCTGGGCAGGCACAGCTGGTTTAAGGTATTTTAGAAGCAAATCAAATCAAATGAGAATTTATAATCCTTCCTGAGGTCTGGGTTCCATCAGCCTAAACTCATTAGGCCCGAAAGGTGCAGGTGCAGCAAGGGGAAAGATGGTTCTGCCTTTCCTTCCTACATGCCAGGCTCCCATCTCCCTTTCAAAATAAGAGCTTCTTTAAAGCCATGCTCTGTCCCTGGACCAAAACACTGACCACAGAGTCATCAGCTTCATTTCTGTAAACGGGATGGTGCAGAGATATGCAAACGCTGCCCAGGGGGTGGCCTGGGAGGTTTGGTGGAAATTAGAAATTTTTGAGAGCCTCATACATTTCAAGTTCACATTTTAAGAAACTGAACTTGAATTCCTAGGCTAAACTATCACAACACCCTTAAAATTGCATTGTTGTTCTTTGGTGTGGGAAGGAGGAGAATTTGAGATCAAACCGAAGAATGGTTTTTAAATTACAGTTTGTATCCTATGTGGAATGCAACCAGCAGAGTTGCAAACAGACTCCAAACAGTTCTAAATGGGGTCTTTTTTCCAAATCATTGCTCCTGGGATTAGTGATTTAAAAGAGTATTCTCCTACAATTAAATTTATATTATATAAAGTTAAGAAATCTTGTAGGCTATTAGAAGACAGGACAGTAATTACCCTTGGGTGCAGGTATGAGGGGGTTCTGGTCATGTTCTGTTTCTTGTTCTGGGCCCTGGTTACCTGGTGTGTTTGCTTTGCAAAAATTCACAAGTGTTCTTGATTTGAGTGCTGTTCTGTACACATGTTACACTTCAATAAACAGTTTTATTAACAATCCATCTCCAGTTCTACCCAATACATACTTGTCACCATACTAAGAGTCACAATCAATTTAATGATAGCTCTTTGGGGAAAAGATACCAGTATCTTAATCAGTTTTAAGACACCCAGGTTTTCAGAAATACTAATAATCAAAGAAATTGGGCATGAGGCCTAATGCACATAAGTCACCTTTACGTGGCTTCCTCCCGCCCTCATAGAACACTCCAATTAGCAGGCTGTTTACTTGCCTGCTCCAAACCCATCTTTCCAGCCTGCAGAGCAGTTCAGGATCAAGTGTAAGAGGGAAGGCTCAGGATCCAGACCTCCAAATCCAAATACACTCACTGATTATGAGTCCTTGGGCTTACTTAATTCTCTCTGTTTGATTTTCTGGTCTATAAAATATAATAATAACAGCCCCCACCTGAAATGGTTGTTATGAAAATTAAATAAGTTGATAAGAGGATAAAGGGTGCTTGACACATAGTAAGCCTTTGGCAAATGTTAACTACTAAGATTATTGTAATAACTAGCATAGCTGTAATCAGATAATAAACACACCCCTATCCCCCAACCCAGCCACAGGGGCCAGAGGCTGACTCCAGCTCCTCTGTTTGCATAGTGTTATCTATCTTCTAGACCCAACTGATTTATGAGTGAATACATTAATCAAACTGCCTAAGAAACTCTCCCCAGGAATTTTAGTCAAATACAATAGCTCAACCACATGACTAAGAATCCACCTTTCTTCTGTCTTTTTTGCTCTGCCATTGTCTGCATGTTGACTTCCAATCCTTAAGCTCCTGGCCTCATAGTCGCAAGACAGCTGCCACGGCTCCAAGCGTCGTGTCTTCACAAAACCACATTCAAGGCAAGAAAAGCGGGAAGAGGACAGCTTTGTTTGCTCAGCTATCACTCATCAGAAAGCAAAATGTTTTTCAAAACCACCTCCCAGCTCATTCCACCCCCAGCAGGTTTCCTCTTGTGTATAACTAATAAAAACAACATTCCATGGGCATTCCAGCCTACAAGGGAGGCTGGGAGAGCAAGTCTGTGGGTGGCTAGAGAGTTGTAATGACAAGTTGCGGCGGGGTGGCCATCTTTCCTCCAACAGGCAGGGCAGTAGAAGAAGCTAGAGAGGAAGAGGGAAGTTGTCCAGGGAAAGAGATGAGGGGCACAGAATAATCCCCACGTTCTCTAGAACCTTCTAGTTGCTAGTCTGCTGTGTCCCCTCCCGAGGCTTGGTGATGCACTGATCCCCTACCACCACCACCACTTAGGCTACTCAGAATAGATTTCCGTTGTCTGCAACCCAAATTCCGCTAAGTGCCCCACACGTATGCTGCCCAGAAACAACTCCTGAAAATACCTTCTACTTCCCTCCTTCCTCTCCCCTGATCATCTCTTCCAACCAAGGGGCCTAAGGATACACCCAGCCCCTATCACGTCAGTCTCCCATGGGAACAAACAGAAGCCACACGGGTGCCCAGAACCCTTTACCAGAAAACATCCTATCAGGCTCTTGGCGTACACACAACGTTCCGCCATTCCACCAGGACAGGCAGGCCATTCTTCTGAGCAGCTCTCCACCCTTGGCTAACAAACAATGACACAGATTCTTAAAATGCTCTGAGTATCTTGACCTGTTCATCCTCTACCCAGAGGAAACAGGAGCCACCTGTCCCACAAGCAGAACTCAGACCAATCTCCACCCCAACCTCTACTTCCTCCCAGTGGACAATAATTCCTGACCTTCTCGGGTCATTTTCAAGAAATTTTGCCCCTATCTATGGAGATCAGGAGCGTGACGTTAATAAAGCTTGTTTTCAGCAAACAACTGGCTGTTGGCTAGAGTTCTACACAATCTTCAAAGTTAGAGCTAAAGTTGTACCTACTTGTAGGTTAGAGTTTAAAGAAAAACTAAGATCTCTCTATGGGCTGCAGAGGGTCTGGTTAAATTAACATCAACATTCAACCAGGCTTCTCATGTATTCACAGTGGTACACTATTACTTGGAGACTCTGGAAGCTGGCTTAGGACCTCTATTTATCTGTGCATATAGTGAAGCCAAATCACATGCACAAATACCTTACATAAATCCAACTATGTACAATGTAGGAAACACCACCACAGAGGGAGAGAGAAACCATTTTAATCATTTGAATGCAGCTACCCAACAACCACTTCCCACACGTTTCCCTTACCCATCTCCCACTGTGTTGGCTAGAGGCTAGCTGCATACCTTACCCATCCTCCCTTGCAGCAAGACCTGGCCTTAAGCCCAGTTTGGCCCATAAGACTTAAGGAGAAGTCTTCTAGGGGATTCTAGGAAACCAAGAAACAGGCAAGCAAGGAGAGCTCTTTGCGCCCTTCCCTCCTGCCTTGAATGTGAGATTGTTTGAGGACACAATGTTTGGAGCTGCAGCAGCCATCTTGTAACCATGAGGTAACAGGAATGAGGAATTGAGGGAGAAGGGTGGAAAGCTCATGGATTCCTGGGTGACATCACTGAACTGCTACCCCAAACTTGAAATCACCTCCCTGAAGACTTACTGTTAGGGGAGACGATGAGTCAATGACATGTGTTTGTGCTGAAGCCACTCTAGGCAGCTGATCTGTGACTTGCAGCTGAACAGATCCTAAACAAGACATCATTCCTTTTCCCAGAGGCAGGTAGCAGGCATTATGGCGCATATATCTCATAGTATCTCCTGTCTCAGAGGGTGGTTCTAATGTTTAAAAGTAAGTATTTTGGTACAATATAGGCCCTAAACTTAAGCCAATTATTTCATCTCATGTACCATGAAAGAAGCAGCGAGTAGAAGCAGCATTGGAAGAAAAACTGGCAGTACAGACTTACCACACAGAGACACAGTGTCATGTAGCAGCTTCCTAAGGGCTTTCAAGGGTAATTTTCACTCTGTCCAATTTCTGTCCTACCCACTCTCTTTAGTCTGACCCCTACTGAGGGGGTGACTGCAGCATCACACTTTTTCAAATTCCGAGGCTTCTTGTCAAAAGAAGTGGGAGTTGAGTAAATAACATAATTTTTAAAATTTGAAGTTACATAGAGAAATGTATAGTCTTGAATATGAGGGCCCACGATGGATTTGGAGAGGAACTTCCAGGCACCCCCAGTGAGTTGCAGCTGCCCATTAAAACATCATGAGGTGACATTCCACTGTCACGTTCACAGACGGGCCTGGAGCAGGCTCTGCAGCCAGACTGGGCTCCAATGGGAGCCCCAGGAGTGGCCCTGTTCACTGAAAGCTCCCTGCAGGTGAGGGCTAAGACCCTTCCTGCCATGAACTCATTTAATTCCCGTGCCCTGAGCCCTGAGCCCTGAGCCACCCACAACAGAGGGAAACTGAGGCCCAGAGAACTCCCACCCTTTCAGTAGCTTGCCTGAGGATACACATCAGTGACCTGGACTTAAGGACAGACTTGCAGTCCCCACAGCCACACAAGTGAGTTGTCATTCCTGACCCCATCTGCACACACGTAAAAATAAATGTGGGAATTGCGCTATTTGAAACGGCTGGCATGGGTGAGTCCTCACTTAAGATGGAGAAATGTCAGTTGTCCACACTGAAAAATGGGGGGAACACAGAAATGCCACCCCATGAAGTCTGACATAAATGGTGTTCAGAACAACAGAAAGAAAAATGGTACTTTACAGTGAAATTTTTATTTATGTGCTTTTTTTTTAAAGAGTAGGCCCAGCCCACAGCCAAATGCCTAAACCTGACAGGCTGCCTGTGCCCTCAGCTGGCAGGGCATACATAGAGCTATCCCTGATGGCTCAGTGTTTCCTTAAAACTCTGCACCAATAAACACAGATCTTAATCGGCAGGGGCAACTTTCTAGTATAACAGGATTCGTCATCATAAAACCAGCTTCCTGCTTTGCCTCAAGCCCAGTTAACACAGACAAGCTTCCCCTTTCCACCTGGGGTATCACCGCGAAGGGAAGGCCGGCCCTGACCCAGATCCGTGGAGCCAGGCCCCAGCCACCGTGCACACAGCCTGCTCCCTCCTTGTGTGTTGAGGGCTGCTGATGGACTAAGGCAGCTAAGATCTGCCAAGTGACAGTCTCACTGCCCACAGCTGACATCACCGAGTGCCTGCTCCGTGCTGCCCGAGGGACCATGTCCTCCTGCCTTCCCCGTGGCAGCCCAACAAACAGGCACCAGCACTAACCCCAGAGGAGGAAATGAAGGACCCAGGGTCTAATAACTTGCCCAAGGGAAGTTAACTTGTTAACTCTGTGAACAAGTCGCAGAGCGGTCTGACCCCAAATCCAAAGCCTTAACTACCACCTGAGATGCTTTAGGAGAAATTTTTCAAAAGCAGAACATAGGGAAGCGGGTGCTGGGACCAAGCAAGTTTACGAAAAACCATGCTGTCTGTGTAGGACGTCACCCTTGTGAGGATTCAGAATGTACGTTTCACATTACAGATGCTGAGAAGTCTTCAGAGGGGACACAGTTTAAATCAGAGCTTCCTCAAACTCAGAAGAGCCCCTGTGAACACCATGGAGGAGAGAGGGTGTCTCTGAGTCTCTGGATGTCTGCAGGAGGATAAAAAGGAACAGATAAAATTCAGGCTTTTTATTTTTTACATTTTTCCAAGTAGGGGATTTAGACTGTCAAAAGCAGAGGTCAGCAAGCCTCCATGAATGGCCAGAGAGTGAATATCCTAGACGTTGCCCCTCATACGGTCTGTGTCGAAACTATTCAACCCCGTCACTGTGGCACAACAGCAGCCACAGACAATTTGTAAGCGAATGAATGTGTTCCAATAAAACTTTATTTATAGACCCTAAAATTTGAATTTCGTGTAATTTTCACACATCATGAAATATTATTCTTCTTTTGATTATTTATCACCCTTTTTAAAAATGTAAAAACCATTCTTAGCTCACAGGCTGTACAAAAACGGGCAGCAGGCTGGAGTTGGCCAGTGGGCTGGATTCTAAAGCAAGCAGATCTCCCTGCTTTAAGCAGCTTCTAAGCTTTAAGCAGCTTTTAAGCTATAGCGAGACATGAAAAAATGCAGCTTCTCAGCTCAACCTCCCTCCCCACCCTGGAATAAGTTACTTGCCAGGAGAGTGAACAAGGTAAGAGAGATTTGCCCTGTTTCCTCCTGGGGAACGTTGGAAGAGAAAAATAAGAGGGCCCAGTTCTAAATGTGTATTGAATAATCTTCTAGCATCATCGGGCAAAAGGTCCAGTAAAGATTCTGCTTCCTGGGAGTCTATACCTCCTCTTTAGAGACTCGGCCCCCATTTGGATCCCCAGGGCATTTCAAACCCAGGCAGAGCTGCGCTCCCAGCAGAGGGTCCAGGTTTTGATTGCAATCCATGTTCCTTTCAACCAGAAAATAATCCATCTGACTAGAAATGCTGTTTTTCCCACTCCCCACCATGAACCAGTGGGTTTGAAGCTAAGGCTCTCAAATGAATTCCCAAGTTTAAGGAATATTACCCCAAACCAGTGGTTCTCAACTGGGGGCGACTTTACCCCCCAGGAGACAGTTAGCAATGTCTGGAGACGTATTTCATTGTCATGACTTGGAGGAAGGGCCAGAGATGCTGCTAAACATCCTACAGTGCACAGGACAGCTCCTAACAGAAAACTATCTGGTTTAAAAAGTCAGTAGCACCCAGGTGGGGAAACTCTGCCCTAAACATACCTAAAAAGGGCACTTCCAAGTTCCAGAGGCCCAGAGAGTTCTGGATGCCCTACCTCTCTCGACCCTCCCTCCCTGCCTGTATATTAAGACAAGGAGAAGCGCAGGGTTTGAGCAGGTATACGGCAAGTAGCTTCATTTACTGTTTCCTTCTAAAGGAAATGACCAACCAGTGCCTCCATCCTATAAACATTTACTAGCCCTGGAAGGTTCTGAGGCCCCACTGCCACTTTTAAGGGCTTCTCTCTCAAGAAATGTCAGGTCAAGTCAGTCAGAAAAGGAACTTGAGATGGGGCGAAGATTGGTGGGGGGGTTGTGTTCTACAAAGTTCAGGACCAAGAGGAAAATTGAAAGATCTGAAACAACTCCCCCACCCCCTCTTTCTTGCCCATAAACAAATGGCTGCTTTATATTGGGCACCTTATGAACGAGGCAGAGAGAGTTTTAAAGGTCTCAGGGTACTGCCCTGTGGGCTTTTCATTTGCTCGCCGAGTCCCCATCGTGTTCATGGGTCTGTGGATTGCTTAGTTACTGGCCTTTGGGGCATGATACCCTGAACACACTCTAGGACTGGCTCTCCTGGCCCTCAACTCTGGGAACAGCAGCACCCCAAGGAGCACCTCGCGGCTGAGCCCCTGGGTGTCCACGCCCCCGTAACTAAGAATTGACAAGAGTTGACATCACAGTTGCTTCCTGCGTTTTTAACAAACTTTTCAGTTTGGAATAACTTTAGATTTACAAGAAAGTTGCAAAGTTAGTACAGAGAGTTCCCCTAGACCCTTCACCCAGTTTCCCTCAATGTGAACATCTTCTATAAGCACGGGACATTTGACAAAACTAAGAAATTAGCAGTGTGTTACTAGGAACTAAACTCCAGATTTTTTTCACATGGTACCAATTTTTTCACTGATGTCCTTGTCCTGTTCCAAAATCCAATTCAGGCTACTACATTGTACTTTCTTTTGGTTTCTTATTAATATTATTAAAAGAAAGAAACCTTAACAGAAACAAATGGAATTTATTTAAAACTTCTCCCTAACTCCATCCTTTCTCTGCCTCCCCAGAGGCAGTGTCACCCTGAAGGTAGTAAGTCCTTCCTGCCCACAATTCCATGGTGTTAACTATAATATGTATGAACTCACAAACAATAAATATGTAGTATACTTTGGTGCCCTTGTGTGTGTGTGTGTGTGTGTGTGTGTGTGTCTGTCTGTGTGCAACTGACAAATGGTTACATCCTAAATAAACATCCTTCTGCTACTTGCCTGCTCCAACCTGACATTCTGTTTTGAGTCTATGTTGATACATAAAAAGAAGTCCAAGCATTTGAATCATTCTACTGCACTCCCTTCCTAGATCCATACCAGTTTATTTCTCCCATCCCCTGCTCATGGACATTTAGACTGTTGGTGACTTTACAATATTACAAACCATATGCAATAGATGTTCTGGGACAGACAGTAAAGATGGCTTCTGTGGTCTTTTCTATACAGCATCTTGAGGAATTGCTCATAAAATACCAATCTCTAACTGCCTCTGGAATTTCCCCATGGATGAGGTGTGGGGTGCATGTAGGGGCCCCCCATACATGAGCACTCAAGCCCCTTTGCCCTGACAATATTTTTAAGCCATGAAGACCAAGGAGAGGGCGGTTATCAAAAGCAGGATGGACAAAGAAACAGAGAGGGGTGTGCCAGCTTATTTTATCTTACTCATCAGAATATGTGACCACAAAGTCAAGGCCATGGGCTTGGCTTCTGTTTTGGCGGTCTCATGACTACCTCCTCCATGCCCCTCCTCCCCGTTCACATACCCTGACAGGTCCAGGAGGGAAGAGGGGACAGCTTGGCACATGCCAAGCCCACACTTCCCAGCTGTGCGAGTTTGGGCCCCTCCAGTTTCTTCCTCCCTAAAATGAGAATGACACTACTAACCTTGCAGGATGCTCTGAGAATCATATGAGGAGCCCAGTGACAATGGCTATGATAAATCCATCGCTGCCACAGGAAGATCTCCGCCCCTGCTTTATCACTACGAGTTATTTCAGTGATGCCTCCAGATGATGAAGGAGTCTCTGAATTTCCTTTCTAGGTTCAGCCATGCAAGATCCTGCCTAGACTAAGGAGTGCCTCTAAGGCCCAGGAGAAAAAGCAGCTCTTCCATTCTGGGCAAAACTTCATGATGGGGCAACAACCTACGCCTTCCGGGGAAACACTAGGAGTCGCCTCGGTAGCCAGGGCCAGGGTAAGGCTCCTTATCTCTGGATAGCGAAGCAGACTAAAGCTGAAGCTTGCCTGTGCTGAAAGACAAGCCTGAAAGAGGGAAGTCATTTTACAAGTGGGAACGGAAAGAAGTGGCTATTCTTGCTGAACCACGTGAATAACTCAGTGAGATGGAAGCTTCTAGAAACACTGATCTCCAAAATGGGACGCAAGCCTGTGGGGGAAGGTCAGAGGACCCACTGGAATGCAAGAGAAAATATATTACAATTATAATTGTTAGGTAAATTTCAAGAATGATTAGACATCATACAAATTTACTAGCTAAGCTTCAACGGAAATCTCTGCGTAACTGACAGACGGGATTGGGAAATGAGGATCTTGTTTCAGCAACACAGCCATTTCTATCGTTTGCATTTCTATCGTTGCACCTTGTGAGATATTCTTCGCCTATGACAGCGTGGGTAGTCATTAGTGCCACTCCAGATTCCTTCTGGTACTCTGCCTTCCTAAGCATGTGCCCAGCTTGGGTCAGGTTTGGCAATGTGACTAGCTTTGACTGGTGAAACACAGGCAGAAGCTCTTCCAGGTAGAAAGTCATTTCCAGGTAGAAAGTCATTTCCAGGTAGAAATTTTAAAAGCCAATGCACAATTCACATTCTCTTTCCCTCCCTCTGGAAAGGTAATGTGACTATCTTGGTGAATACGGTGACATTCTGAGGACCTGAGCCTCCCCTAGCAACCCCCGCTGCCACCAATGTGCAGAGCCCCCACCAACCCATGATGGACCTATACCTTATTGCAAATGAAAAACAAACCTCTGTGATTTTAAAACACTGAGATTGTGGGGTTTTTTGTTATCACACAATAACTTCCTGTATGCTGACCAAAGGGTCAAAAATCACTGACATTTGGGACCAGACCTTGAGCTCAGTGATCTCCAACTGTTAAACCATGATTCTGAACATTCCACCACGCCATCAAAGAACATTCCACCATGCCGCAAATGTTAGCAACAGCAAAGTTAATTAAATTTATATTGTTTGTTAATTAAAATTATGTTAACAATCAAAATTAAAATCATTTTAATAATGATTAGTTAACATTTGTATTAATTGACAAATATTAAAATTTTGTATTGTTTTTATTTTTAGTGCCTCCTACTTAAATTTCTAATTTCATCTATGTTTATCAAGTACAAACTATCCTAACTATCCAGTAGTAGTTATACAACTTCTTTCTATTTAGGATGGGTACTCGAAAAATTACTAGTGGGAATTCGAGGACACTGCCTAGAATGTGTTCACACCATTCACGCAAACAAACAGCCAATATCTCAGCTTCTCCTGCGCCATGAGAATTCTGCAAGGCAGCGCACAAGCAGGAGAGTAAGAATGTCTGGAAGAAACAGTCAAGCGTCCTTTACCAAAGGCCAGAACACAAGCCCTTGGAACCATAAAAAAAAAAACTTGCCTGCCTTTGTACATGTGTATTAAACTGCCAGGCAGATGAGCATTTGGACCACTGTATGCCGACCGTCCTGCTCAGTGCTTAGCTTTGTTGTGTGTGTTTTTTTCCCCAAACCACGTGAAAGCAAGAGAGAGGCTGGAATTACAAGACGGTACAGGCCTAAATCCAATGCTTAAAAACATGCAAGTCCTTGATTTTGGAAACAGTGCAAGTTTTATTCACAGCCAAATTTAATTAAGCCAGACAACAAAAGATTGAAACTTGAAAGCCACTCCAGGGAGGTAATGATGTGATAGAACATGTGACCTCAGAGATGCAGGGAAACTTAATACTTACTAAGTCGGATTTTTCAAACAGCACAGAAAGAGTTGGAGGGAATTTACGGGAAGCCGCGAGTGAGAAAGCCCACCCCACGGTCTCGGGCCCTGGAGACACCCTCTTTCGTCCTCTGGTCTCCAGAGGCTTCTAAATATGCTGAATCCACACAGGGCTTTGTTGTCACAGTCTAACCCCAGCTGCGGGAGCCTTGGGCAGCCTTGCACCTGCTCCAATAAAAAGTGGGAAAGTTGTACAGTTCTGTTAATGAATGCTTTGGGCTTGTCACTCCCTTGAAAGGAAAGACAATTTGTACTTTGACCGCCTTCCAGAAAGGGGTGGGAAGAAATACTTCAGTAATGTAATTTTTTAAATTAGACTTTTTTATTTTGAAATAATTTTTTATTTAAAGTTGCAAAGATAGTACAGAGAGTTCTTATATACCCTTTACTCAGTTTCAGTTTCCCAAGTAGTAAAATTTTTAAATAACCAGAGATGCTAAAATCGGGAGAAAGATTCAGTATTATTCTGCACATCCTCATTCACCCTCAAGTGATTCTGGTGCGTTCGCTCAAATCTCACTGATCTCTGAGGAGAGGAGGGAAGTACATGCATATACATACTTTTGGGGCCATTTCTTTGACAACTATAACATAACACGTATGGCTTAATCTCAGTATTTTTAGATTAAGTACTTAAAAACTGAAATTTCAACTAACATACCAAAGTAAATCTTGATCTGGCCACCACAGTAAAAGCGAAAGCTACCATTTATGGTGCACCAACTCTAAGCCAGATCTGCACACGGGTGACATGATTTCGTCTTCTTCAGAATCTGTTGAGGAGGAAATTATTATCTGGCCTTTATAAAACGAAAAGACAAACTCAGAGAGGTTAAGTAACTTACGCAAGGTCACACAGCTAACACGCAATCATACTGGAAACAGACACATGGATTTAAGCTGTGTCTAAAGAGAATCACTGTGGAAGCTGTTCCAATCTCCCTTGCCAAGTCACACCCACTGCTGTCACCGAGCACTTCCGTTACACGGCGATGAAGCCCCCCAACCCCCCACTCCATATATCACCCAGAATTAGCTGCAAAGTGTCAGGAAACTTGGCCAGGCAGCCCCAAGCATCAGTGAGGGCTGGAAGCCTTCACTGTGAAGCCCTTTATAGAAAGCCGCGGTTGGCAGCCCCCGCTCCTGCATGGGAACAAATTAACATTGGCATTCCAAACACAGGAAAGGAAGGAAATTGGAAACACAGTTTATACTTGGCCAGCCCTTTGAAATACTGTACCATGCTACCGACATCAATTAATGAAAAGCAGGGTTGTGTGAGAGGCTCTGGTTTGGAAATGCATTAACACACGTTAAACATGTTTGCACAGGAACCGGATTATAAGCACTCTGGCTCCAAAACAATAAAGCAATTACCCTAAAACTGGTGCTCCCAGAGTTGTCATTAATTCAATCCACTCCACGCGGATCAGCAAAGGCTTTGCGCCGCTCCCCACAATGCCTTCCGACACGAATGTTGAAAGGACAGCAGTGCACATGCTACTCTGAGTTTCACATAAGTAAGTGTCAAACTTCATGCACTCCTAATATCCCCCAAAATCATAAACACTTTACTTTGGAGAGAGGAAAAATATATACCAGCAGCCCTGGTATTCACTGGCACTGCCATTTCACTTTGGGTTTGAGCAATTTTTTGCCAGGGAAAGTTAACTATGAACTATCTGTTCCATATTAAGAAACACCAAGTCACATTTTTGTCAAATATTATTTGTCAGATGCCATTTGCTGCAAAACCTGGAATTCAATCCCAGCTTGAACACATAGCTAATACCAAACGGCTCACATAATAGCCACGGTCGTACACGGGATCATTTGCAGTGAACGAACCCCCCCTGCCTCTATAAACTGCTTCAGGAACTGGAAAGAAAAGCATGTGGGGCTCTGGAAAAAATAAAGTACCGTGCCTTGAGCTGCCCAGTACAAAGGACCCTGCGTGCTGGGAAAACAGACTTGAAAATAACCCAAAAGCAAGTGCCCACTTCACAATTTTGTAAGAATGCTAAGAGAAAGTATTTTAGATGATGTGGGTGAATCTCAATATTTCTGACCTGCAATAGAAAGAACTGGCTCATTTCCTGAAAGCCCAGCATCCGTCTACAGACATGTCCACCTGTGTTCTGGCATCCGGGGGCCAAGCAACACACATCATTGATGTCCCCTGCCTGCTCCGTCATCCTGCTGACATCACCCGCTCAACTCCACGTTGATCTGGGATCCATCAAGTTGGGGCAATTTGAGTGTGTAAAGCTAAATGTGTTATCATTTTCACCACAAATTAACAGTTTCTATGTAAATATTGGTATTTCCTCACCCCATGAAGGCAAAAGAAGGCAAAATGGCACCAGCGCATTTGATTTAAACTAATTAAAAGCAGAGGGTTGTGCAATTCAATATATTGATTTTACCAGTGGGACTTAAATCTTTTATAATAAGTGTACACAGCTGCAGTGCTCTCCCACCACTACGCTGTAAAGGCTAATCCTCACATTCCTTCTGACAATAACATGACAGGTCCCACACATCCCTGCCTGTGCCCTAACCCCGGTGACACTGCCAAAGTGTATTAAGGAGAAGCGCTGCAGCGGCATGCCAAAAAACCAGTGTGTCGACAGCCCCCAGCTAAGTCTAAAGAGCGAGTGTGAGAAAATTAACGTGGCCAGCAGCCTGGCGCAAAGCGCTCTCCGTTCGAAACATTCAGCCGGTTAAATGGACGGGCAGGCCGGGAAAGGGCGGAGACGGGGCAGCTTCAGGACACTCTGATTCTTGCAATGGGCCAAATATGACCTTACCAAATGGGGGGGGCGGGGATATTAAAGCGATAGGGGTGATCAATCAACTTAGATGGGACTCTCCCTGAAATGAAGTCATCACTTGTCTCTGAGTTCAGCGGACATGTGATATTCGCTCACATCGCAGGCATTCCGGTGGTCAGGGGATCGTACACCAGCTGTGTTTGTCTCGGCAAAGGCTTGATAGCCTACCAAGGCGAGGTAAGGCCCCAAGCCATAGCTCACAAGTGCTGCATCTCTTCTCTCTGTGCATTCAAAGAATCATCCCCCTTGCTGCCCTGAAACCGATTTTTATCGGGTCTACCCCCTTACCCCTTCCATGGGGCCCACTTCACAACCAAATGACAACCCTGGAATAAAAACCAAAAATAGCCACCCAAGCTGGCATCCAGGGCTCAGCCTTCCTGCCTTGGTTCCAGAAATACATAGGAGATCAAAAAAGTTCAAATCTGGGTCACATATATCCTTGGGAAAAGAGGGGGAAAATCTTTGATTTATACAAGCAGGAAAATGAGGTTTAAAAGAAGTGATTTTGAAAGGGTTACTAAAAACACAGCTGTTGGTGCACTCCTATAGCGAAGGCGCTCTGCAGAAAGAAAGAAAGAAAGAAAGGGGGGAGGCTGTGTGACATCTATATTAACCTTTGGCTGCTTACCAGTGAGGGCCGGCGCTGCAAGTGCTGGAATGTGGAACAGCCCCTTCCAAATTTTAACACAAGCCAGGTTACAGCTGCGAATGCCTGCAGTCCACGCTCCTTGAAGCACTCCCTGAAGGAAATTTTTAAACTGTAACAGAATCTTTTTCTAATACTCTACAGTGGTAGGGCCTGCTCTTAAGGGGCAAAGGGAGAGATCTTAATGCCAAACACTTGTCAACAAAAAGGACGGCCAGATGGCACAAAGCAAAAATCAAACTGCATAGCCTTCTCCCCACTCTTCGGCTACGTAACAAAGGCCACTTTTATACGCTGACTACAATCATGATAGGTTTCCAACTTTCTCTTTTTTTAAATTTAGCTTCAAAGATTCAACCAATTTCATTCCCTCATAACCTGGACCAGAGATAAACAGGAGTCACGCTCCCCTAATGCCAGCCGGCTTCTTTAGAAGATTCTGAACAGAGCTGTTGGGTTTCTCCAAAGAAAGACTGGTGAGGGCTATTGCTAGATTCAGTCTGCTGAATCGCCACTGCCTGGGGACTACTTAAGAGAGGGTAGC
Organism: Daubentonia madagascariensis; assembly: GCA_023783475.1. Classification (NCBI taxonomy): domain Eukaryota; kingdom Metazoa; phylum Chordata; class Mammalia; order Primates; family Daubentoniidae; genus Daubentonia; species Daubentonia madagascariensis. Next base: position 4,748,276 of record JAKFHU010001640.1, on the reverse strand, counting down.
CTGTTTTGAATTCCAAAATTAAGTCTACACAGAGGAGTCAGGGGCTTGTTAATCCAAACCAGTTTACAAATCTTGCCATTGAACTTAAGGGGCCCAGGCTGGGAAGATGTGAGTCTTACTCAGGCAGTTCAACTCACATTGCACGGGGCTTTACTGTACAGGCTGGGCTTTGTCATAAGGTGCAGGCTGAAGTCCTCATTCCCAGCACCTGGTTTTGTCGTAAATTCCCCTCTAGTTTCCCCTCTAGTTTAGATCCTGCTCAGCCTGGCAAAAAACTTGAATTCCGAGGAGAACGACTTACAGGAACAAAAACCAGTTTGGCTGCAGACAGAAAGAAGAATAAACTCACCAGGTCTGCGAAAGCCTTCAGAATTCAGGCAGGGGTCCCCCACGCACGCCTGCCTGCAGGACCGCAGAGGTCTGCACAGCAGTGGGGAGAGGGCAGCAGAGGAAGACAGCATCCCCCCGACACCCTCATCAAGGGTCCCCCAAGGTCTCCCCATAATAACAAATAATATTTTGATATGTGCAAGTGATATTTTCTCACTCTTAGGTAAAGTATCAGAATAAACTTGCCTTTAGAAAACTTCGAATATTACAAATCAACATGATTTGCAATCCAAGGAAAAATAGTGTGCCTGCTCAGAAAACTCAGCACCCCCAACCCTCTCCAACCCCACTGCCACTCCCAAGTCCCTCCGATGGAGAAATTCTAAGTCACAACAGAATAGAAGGGACAGGCGGTTTGTTGCTACGCAGAAATTAAAGGCCAACCTTAAAAGCATCTACAGGAAGCCTCTCGCCAAACTGCAGTCCAGGTCTTCACCTAACTAATTACCTCGAGTTTAGAGACAGAGAAAGAAAGAAAACAAGGTCAGTGTGCTCTGTTAAAAGCCACTCTGCCATCTAATTTGGAGTGATGTTCCAGAAAGCTGGACCTGAGAAAGCCAGGGTCCCACAAAGCCCAAAGCCAGCCTGACTGATAAGAGGCTCAGACAAGCCGGTCTTTGTCCCTTCAAGATGAAAGGAAAGGATTGAAAGGTGTGTATGCAGCCAGAAGAGGAAAACCGCCCAGCTGTGGCCTTCCCAAACAGCCCCGCTTGCTCCCACTGCCATGGGGGAGCCAGCAGCCTGCCCCAAAGTTCCAGAGTCACCCAGTTAGTAGCCTGGTCCTTCTATGGGGTGCAGGAAGCCCCTGGGTCTGGCCACACTGCTGGGCCATAAGCATCGGGGCACTTTTTGCACTAGGTTTGCAGAGCCTCCTACAGAAGCCAGGGATTACAAATACCTTTTTAATGACCCCAGCCAGGCTCTGAAGGCAGCCTCTGGGACCTGCTACATTCAGTGGGAGTCATGAGTACCCAACAGAACGGAAGATGCCATAAATCCCCCACCAGAGAAAGGGCCCTGGTTAACCCCAGGCTTCAGGAGGGCTACAGAGCTCTGTGTTCACTAATTGTTTTATGTGTATGTATTTGGAATTTTTCCTTAATTTTTGGCATAGGTAATAAATACACATTGTAAAAGAAAAAAAATCACACAGACAGAAGTGCAGACAATCAAAAATTAGACTCCAGCTCCCACTCTCTAAGGCCCAGCTATGCCCGCCCCCCCCCACCCCCCAGCAGTAAAATCTCTTTCCAGTTTCTGGTGTCTTCCCCCAGGAGCACACGGATGATATACAAGCACACAGGCAACCGTACTCATCTGCACCTTACTTGTTTCCACATCATACATCTTGGAGATTGTTCTAAATAAGGGCATATGGAGCTGCCTTGTTCCTAACTGGCTGCTTAGTATAATTTAAACTTTCCTGAAGTTATTTTGGCATTTAAACCTCCCACCCCTTGCTTGCTGAAGCTTGTTTCACTATTTGAATTTGGTTATTATTAAGTACAGACAATGGCCTCCCGGGAACTCCAGGGACCTTATCTGGAGCGGGAAGCTTCAAGGCGGATCTGCGCTGTCCCGCACCCGGCGTCCACGCCCCAGGTGCCCAGCGTGGGGCTTCAGTATCATTATTTCCATGTTGACACAGCTCCCGTGGGCGTGAGTTTGCTGTCTTGACTTGGTTTGGGTTTTCGCAGCAAGCTACACGAGTAGAATGAAAGCGGCTCAGGAAACAGCGCTATCGGGGCGTGTTATCTCAGAAACCAAATATTTGATCATCAGCCCCACAGCGCGCTGCCAGGGGTTAGTTTGAGCAAGTCTGGTGAATGTACGCGCACAGATCGAGGGGCAGCCACCGGGCCCCCGCCGCAGCCCCAGCCTCGCGCCCCCGAGGTCGTCACGGCTCCAGTTGGAAACCGGGTGTTCCAGCAGTCCCCGGATGCGTCTGCTCGGAGACTCCGCGCCACCCAATCGCCAAAACCCGTGGTTTGCGCGCCACACGTGATAAACGCTGAAAATGGATTCTGCCGGCCCCGGGACCTATCATTAAATATTTAAAATAGAAAACTCGCAATGGCAACGTTTCTTCCCCAGCTCCAGCGAGAGAGAGGGGGACGCCCGGCGGCCGAGAGAAAGGGGCCCCAAGGTGCTTGGAGCGCGCAGCACGTTAAGGCGGGCGCACCGCTAGGGGACAGGTAGGGCTTCCCAGGGCGGGGGAGTGCAACGCCCGCGATGCCAGGGCCAGGCACGGCTGAGAGGGGCCCAGGAAGGGCGGGAAGGCAGCTTTGCCGAGAGAAGGGCTCTTTAAATCCAGGTAGCGCGGGCCGCGCCAGCTAGGGACAGCTCACATGACTGAGCCCTGCGCTTTGAACTGAGCCGCGACCAAGCCGGCGCCTCCAGCCCCAGAGATGCGGCCAGCAGCACAACAAGGAAAGGGCTTTGGATCGGTCCCTCCCTCCCAGTAACCCCCACAGGCCAGCTGCGCTTCATCCACCCTACCTGGGGGCGCACACAGCTTGGGGGCCACTAGGGTCGGGGGTGAGAGACCCTCCGGCAGGCACTGAGGTTTTGCAAACGGCCGGGAGTGGACAGCTGGGCAGGCTGGATGTAAGAAGCAGCCCCCTCCCTGTCCCGCAGCACCCCCTGACAAAGACACGCACCCCCATTCCTGCCCTTACTCACCGAGGTTGACGAAGCTCATGACCATGTCGGCGTCGGTGAGGAAGTGGCTATCTTGCAGACTGGCCAGAGGAGGGCCCTGGGTACTGAAGACGGCCTTGTAGGGGTAGGAGAAGCCCTGGCCGTCGGGTCCGCCGCCCTCCTCCACCGCCATGGCATTATATAGGTCCAGCATGAACATGGGCGCCGAGTTGTGCTTGCCCTGGAGGTGGGGGCGCGGGCGATGGGGCAAGCCCAAGATGGAGAGGATCTCACGCTGCATCTCCCGCCGCTCCTGGCTGCGGAGGCGCCGGTGGATGAAGCTGGAGTGCACCTCGTTGTCCAAGCTGAAGTCGGCCAGGGCGGAGCGCAGGAGGAACAGGGGCGCCCAGAGCGCCACGAAACTGTGCGGCGCCGCGGCGCGCAGCGAGCGCACGTGCATCGCGCCGGCTCTACGCGCGACCCGGGCTCCGGGCTCCGGGCAACCGGGCCCGCGCCGCCCCAGGTGGCAGGCGGGGGCAGGCAGCCGTCCACGCCGCTCAGTCACTTGCTGCAGACGGGCCCCGCTGCGCCCGCGCCAGACATGGCCCCTCCCCGGCCGGCTGCGCTGTGCCCCGACCCCCGCCTCTTGTTGGTCGCTGGCCCGGGGCCCCTTGCCCCCCACTCGCCCGGGCGCACCGCAGGGCTTGGAAACCAGCTCCAGCAAGCGAGCAGGCGAGCGAGGAGGCGGGCGCGGGTGGGAGGAGCAGCCAGCAAACCTAGGAGTCCAGAGAGCGAACGCCGGGGAGTCAGCGAGGCGGCCGGCGGGCGAGCGCTCGTTCCTCCCGCTGCTCTCGCGCTCTCGCCCTCGAGCTGCGGCGACCCACCCTCTTCCAACCTCCGGCGCTGAGAGCAGGAGCCGGGATCGCTCTCCCAGCCCTGCGCGCCCTGGATCGCACGAGAGGCCGCCTCGGAAGCCCCAGAGTGGTACGCGCTGGGCTGGGAGGAGGAGGAGGAGGAGGAGGAGGAGGAGGACGGACTTCCAGGGGCCCCTCCCGCGCCGGCGGCCTCCCACCTGCCCTCGGCCCCGCCCTCCCCCCAGCTGTGCCCAATGGGTTCATTCATTCCTTCTAGTGCGCTCCACAAATATTTACCGAGTGCCCACGGGGTGCCCAGCGCCCGGCCGGACGCCGCGGGGATGCGGAGGGAGGAATCTGAGTCCGCCCTGCGCTCTTGGGACTGGCAGATTGGACCAGGACAGAGGCCTGAGCAGGACCAGCGGGGTTCGGACTGCGGTGGGAAAAGCTTGGGGGAGCGCGGAGGAAGCGTCGGGATAGGCAAAAGTTTCCCCGAGGCGGTGACCCTTGAGCCCGCCTTGTCCCTCTGTCCTCCTTCTTTTGCTCCAGCCACGCTGAGCCCTCCACGCTTCCCCAGCCTGTGGCTAGCGTGTCTTTGCACTTGCCGTTCCCTCTGCCTGGAACTCCCTCGCTCCCTTCCTCCTCCCCAGCACCAGATGCCGCTTTCCGTCTCAGAGACCTTGCAAGACCAGCCAAGCTAAGGCCGGTCGCTTCCTCTCGTCAACCCCACGCACACTTGTTTTATTTTCTTTAATTTATCTTACTGCCTGGAGTTACTGTTTGAGTTATTCCGTGCCTTCTTTATTGTCTGGTCTCCCCCGCTGGAAACCGAGCGCCCGGAGGGCCCAGACCAGCCAGGTTCCGCGCAGCTCCTGGAACCCAGCGCCTGGTAGCCTCTGTGGCTGCACAATCAGTATTTGTTGAATGAATAAGTGAACTTCGTGTGAGCTGGGGAGTTCTTCCCCACCTCCTCCTCTTTTGGGCCCTGTATATTTCCAACCCCCCCATCCCCCCAGACTAGACACCAGCACACCATTGTCTGCCCTTCCCTGTCAGCCCTCCACCTGGCCGCGGTGCCTGAGGAGCCCACCTGGTCTTTGCATCTACTTTCCCTCCCAGGGTCTGCGCCTGAGACATCACCCTCCAGTCATCCCATAAACGGTACTGAGTCACCCGTTCTGTCACAGGGAGGCCCCAGACACCTCAGAACCTACTAGTCTCCTCTGCCGGTGTGGACCATATGTGAATTACTGCTCCTTGGAGCTTCAGTTTCCTCATCTGTAAAAATGGGAGCAAAATAACCCCTCACCAGAGTGGTAGTGAGGGCAGAGGGGTAAAAGTTCAGCCCTGTCTCCTTCTTCTCCTGAGGCTGGGGGAGTTCCCAGAGGGAGTTTGGGGAAGAGGGTTTCATTTGGGGGCTCCGGCTAAGCCTCCTGTGGGGGCTTGTCCTCCCTGGAGCAGGAGGGCTGGGGAGGAGGTCCCTGCCTCCTGCAGTTTTCTGGAGCAGAGGCCTCCCTTAAAGGCTTTTGAACAAGATGGCAGCCTGAGGGGCCACATGGCGAGAGTCTACATGGAGAGAAGAGAGGCCAGAGGCCTGCAAGGAGCAGGAAAATGCCAGGCCACAGGTCCTAGCCATCCATACACAAGCCCCAGCCATGAGATGGAGCAGGTCCTGAGCCCCCTTCACCAAAGCTGAGCCTCTGCCCACCGGTCCCCAAGGCCCCTGAAAGCCCCCTCCACCTGCCCCTCATCCATTAACTTCTTCCTTCAACACATGTTCGTTGAGAACTGGGTGTCAGGCAAGGTGGGCCACATGGGCTGCAACCTGGGCAGTGGCATAGGGCCCTGAGCTCCCAAGGGCCCCATGCTTGGTTTCCTGCTCTGCTATCACCAGAGTGCAGTTCTTAATAATCTTAATAATCTATGAACAAAGGGCCCTCATTTTCATTTTGTACCAGACCCTGAAAATTGTGTGGCCAGTCCCAATGTCAAGCACAGTGCTGGGCAGGAGGACACAGCAATGAGTGAGCCTGCCTGGAGGCCTCCATCAAGACACTGGCTTTCAGGCCAGGGGAGACAAAGCAAGAACCTTAAATAAGGTTTGGGGACAGCAGGGGAGGCAGTTCTTGCCCATGGCTTCTCCCCGGGAAGGATGCAGGAGCCAGGCAGAGGAGGGCACATAGGAGAATAGAGGAGGGAAGACCCGGGATGGGCATTGTGGAGCATAGGTGTCTGGCCCAGGGATGACTGGGGAAGTTGCAGTGCCATGGGCACCCAATGTCCATCTGAGAGTGTGCAGTGAAAGACTCTGTGTCATCTGGGAGGGATAAACGGGTGGGGTGAGGGGGGTGGAGGGGGGTCTGCAGGAGGAGATGCCACTGACCTGAGTCCTGAAGGATGAGTGAGAGCAGGGCTTTCCCAGGGAAAGGCATCCACGGCAGAGGAGCCAGCAAGTGCACGAGCCCTGCAGAGTGGGCTCTGTCCCCCAGCAGAGATGAAGAAGGTTGATTTCTTCCAAAGCCTAAATGCAAATGAAAGCCAAGGTGCCCCAGCTGTGCAACAGCCTTCTCTCCTGCTCATCCCCTCTCAAGTCTTTTGGAGGGACCTTCCCAAGTAGGTGAGGCTGGGCGCAGGGACAGCAGATATGGGTGCCACCGCTGTACACATGAAAACAACCACTTTGTCAGTGTCTACCCTTGTCTCCCCTCAGCGGGGAAGTCCTTGAAGCAAACACTCTAGTTTATCCCTCTTTACGCATCTCACCCAAGCCCACCCTGAGCCTGGCACACAGCAGGTGCTCAATAAGTACCAGTTGAATGAATAATAATAAGCGCAGCCTATACTCAGTGGACTGAGTGCTGACCGTGCAGGCGCCAGGCTAAAGAGGCCCCGGGGCCCCTCACCCCAGCAGCCCTTCCTCGGAGAAGCCATCTTTTCTCATGCAAGATGAAGAGACAACACACTCTTCATATCCAAGCCTCTAGAGATAAGGTTTCCTCTGAACTCCCACAACCCCCGTTTAGCCTTATCTTTCCTGTGATCCATGCTGGGGGAAGGGGTGGGCTCTTTCTTTTCCCTGCGTCCTCCCCTAAAGGAGTACCCAAGACTGCACCAGGCCCTCAGTAAATGCTGAACGAATGAATGCATGCATGAATGAATGAACACAAACATGCGAGCAAGAACTATCAGGCTGGGAGCACATGCCATGCTGGTTTGGCAGCTGAGGCCACCACCAGGAAAGGCTTTGAGATTATTGAGGGCAAATCTTGGGTGGCCGGAGGCAGCCTGGGCTCTGGAGCCTGCCCACCTGGGTTCACCCCCTGCTCTGCCACTTCCCACTGTGTACCATGGGCAAGGGCCTTAACCTCTCTGCACCTTGGTTCCCCCATCTGCAAAATGGGGGAACTGACAGCACCTGTCTCCTGGAGTTGCTGTAAGGATTTAGAAGGTAATTCAGTTCACTAAAGGGCTTTGCACAGTGCCTGGGCTGCAGAGATAGCCCTTGATACATGTTAGTTACCATCTGGATGAAAAGGAAAGTATGTTAATAGGAAATCCTCCTGAGTTTAAAAATAACAACAAAACTTTTCACGATGATCTGCTTTTTGGCCAAGCAGAGAAAAGCAAATTTATCCTGACTCTGAGCTCGAGACAGAGCAATAGTATAAGAGCGAAATAGAGAGCAGAGCGAGAGAGTGATATCAGAGATGAAAGGCTAATCCCTACATTCTGCACCCCTCATTGTCCCCCAGCCCCACCCAAGGCCAGCCAGGGCCCAGGGACTTCCCTAGGGCCTATCTTATTTCCCCACCAGCCAGCCCCCCACCCACACCCCACCCCCAGCTATGGCTCCCCCAGCCAGGGCACCCAGCACTGGGCTCCAGGGTCGTAATCCGATCTGCCCCAGTCTGCTCCACACCTGGGGCCGCCTTCCCCTGGATGAAAGACAGCCTGGAATTGTGAGGGGTGTTATTGTGTCCGCACCCTTCGCCTGCTGCCTCCCAGCTCTGGGCAAGGAGTTTTCATTTCCTACATCATCAGTCACATCTTGCCGAAGTGATTTTGACCACGTCAGCATATGTCTCTCCAAGGCAATAAAAAGAAGAAAAGAATTCTGCTGACACACACATTGTTCAGCGAGGTGGGGACCTCATCTTCATCTGCACAACTCTTATACCATCTGCCCTGCAGGAAGCTCGGCCAGCCTGGGTAATCTATGGGAGCACCCAACACAGCCAAGGGGGACTGGGAACTGCTCCTTCTGTCCACCCCATCTGGCCTAGACCAAATGACCTGGACCTCAGACCCCAGCAGGGTTGAAAATGCTTGTGTGCAAAGAGATCTACCCTGCAGAGGAAATTATTTTAGTGCACCTGTGATGAAATCTTGCCTCTCATGCAAATCTTTCATTGCACTGAGGTCCAGGCTGCGTGTACACGCTCACTCTGGGATTTTTCTTTGCAAAATTTTTTAAACAGCAGAGTAAGAGACTAAAGGTCTTCCATCAGACTTAAGTATACATGGCAATGGCCACAGTTCCAAATGGAAAACACAAGCAAACAGAAAGACACACACACACACACACACACACACACTCCAGAGAAAGCTGATACCACAGCAGGATGTCCAGGGTCTCACAGCTAGGGGGAAGCTGCGGTTTTGTTTATTATTGTAATGGCTGTTATTTCTTCCTTAGCTGGAGGAAGTCTGGTTTTGTTCTGAGCATTAACTATCCTTGGTTCAGCTTTAGAGGGAGCCCTTTTCTTCTCCCCAAACGTGACGGAGTGGCCGACCTGTCAGAAGCATTTGTTCCTGCCAGGCACCCGCTAAGCCTGCACTGCCGCAGCCCATGCCAACCTCCACTTGGAGAAGGAACCTGAGATTCTGAAAGAAACTGGCCCAAAGTCACACAGCTAAGCTGTGATGGAGCCAGGACCCAAAGCCACATCTGTCTACACAGCCCAGACCTTGAATCATTGGTGCACATTTAGTGACCTGGGGGCAGCCCTTTCCCCTTCGCTTTGTCCTAAAGCAACACTTCCCCAACCCTACTGTGCACACAGATCCCCTGGGATCTGTTAGGACACAGGTTCCCACACAGATCTGGCCTGACAGTCTGCACTTTTTACCAGATCTCAGGGAGTGCTGCTGCTCCCAGTCTTCAGACTGTACGTTGAGGAGCAGTGCTCTAAGTTTCTGAAATCACAACTAACAAATTGAAGCTTCAAATGAAAACTTCAATATCTGCTAGCTACGATTCCAAGTGTCTTTCTTTTTAAATTAACTCATTACTCTTCCCAACTAACTTATGAGATATTCTTTATTCCCATTTTCCAGATGAGGAAATTGAGGCTCAAATACTTAGGGAACCTGCCCAAAGCCACATTGATGGTGAGTGGTAAAATCAGGATTCTCATGCAGACTCTCTGGTTCCAGGACCTGAGTCTTGAAACACCATGTCACGCCAAAACAGAGGGCTTATCTTAGTCCTGTGTGTACCTCTGAGTGCCAGCACAGGCCTCGCACATAGTGGGTACCCTATCAGTGTTCGACGAACACCTAGAGTACCTCTGAACTCCTCTTTAACCCCTCCTTTATTGCAGAAGTCATGCACTTAAATGCCTACAGGCACCCACCAGGTAACACAAATACATAGATCCAGGGCCCACATCGTGAGGCTCAAGGAATACTTACTTTCCTCCTAATTCCTCTGAAGGAAGCCATAAGCACAGACATGATGACATTGGCAAGGCACATTAGCCTAGATGCAAGAAAGAGGGGTGGGGACCAGGGTGCACTAGAAACCACATGCCCATGGGTGATGCTATCTAAGAATTTGATTCCCATGTTACCAGATCTGATTTTCAAGAGAAGCTGGAAACCTAAGTTTGAACATGACAATTCTCGATGCTTATCTGTTGGCAACTAATTCAATTTGGTTTAGACCAGGGGTGGTAAACCTGTGGCCTTAAGGCAACATGTGGCCTTCTGGGTCCTTAAGTACTGCCTTTTGACTGAATCCAAATTTTACAAACAAATCCTTTTATTTTTATTAATACATTTTTGTTCATCTCTTGTATTTTTATTTTATTTTTTAAATGAACATATTTAAAATACCAAAGTATAAAATAAGTTTCAACAAAATAGTCCTCCCAGATTGACCAGCACAATTCGAACACTAGTGAGCCACACGGGCTAAAGTGACGGCTGCTACACTCATGATTTAGTTCTAACTTCCCATCCTGACTGGCACCACCACCACATGAGGCTGGTTGGCAAGAGTTTGCAGGGGTCAAGTATGCCAGTCTGTTATCAGCTTTTGACAACGGTGCACTGTGTTTCTGTTTGAAGTGGAATTTGTGAATAGTTGCATAGCTCAACAGTATTTTTTAATTCTGTCTCATCATCTCAAAGACCATCATCTCAAAGACCAAGAGAACACTGAAGGAAGAAAACAGATTGTTTAATGAGGATTGGAAATTGCAATATTATCTTGTTTCTGCTAAAGATAAGATGATTTGCTTGCTTTGTGATACTGTAATATTAACATTAAAGAAATTCAATGCTCATCAGCATTATAACACTCCTAAGGATCACAAATATTTTAAATTAGAGGGAGAGGCGTGAAAGGTTGTATTGCAGAAATTAAAAGAGGAAAAGCAAAAGCAAAGATAATTCTTTCATGCAGCAATAAGACCTGGAAATAATGCCACTGAAGCAACTTATAAAGTAGCTTATATACTAGGGAAAAAAGGGAAGCCATTCAGTGATGTGGAAATTGCGGAAGGATGCATTGTTGAAGTTGTAGGATGCTTAGACCCCAGTAACATTTCAAACTACAAAAAACTGCCTCTTTCAAGGAGAACCATAACTGATTGGCAGCGTGAATTAGCCTTCAACTTAACAGAACAACTGCATGCAATACTTCAAAAGGAAAATATGTATTATTCAATCGCTTTGGATGAATCAACTGATATTACTGACTTGGTGCAAGTTTTATACTTCATTCAAGTCATAACAGAAGATTTTCTTTACTACGAAGAGTTACTCACTTTGGGCACTCTCGTGAACAGAACACAGGGAATAGATACCTTCAACAACTTTCAAGATAAATGTGAAGTTGGACTGAATTTGGTAAATTTAGTGAGTGTATGTACAGATGGTGCACCATCCATGACAGGAAAACATGAAGGGTTTATTGCACAGATAAAAAAATTATTAACAGATCCAAATGCTCTCATTTCTTTTCATTGTGTCTTGCATTAGCAAAATCTCTGTGCTAAAGCTACTATTTTAAGTGACACTTTGCAACAAGTTATAAGTATTGTTAACTATATTTGTGCAAATGCAACGAGGCATTGTCAGTTTCGTAACATGCAAAAGTTAAACGATGAGTTATTCAGTGTGGATTTGCCCTATCATTCTAAAGTGTGTTGGGCTATTGCAGGGACAGGTGTTAGCCAAAATTTTATCTCTGTGAGAACAGATAGTTAAGTTTTATGAAGAACAGAATCAGCAATGTGAATTATTGAAAGATTTCTATAGAAATGCAGCATTTCTGTGTGATGTCATGTCAAATCAAAATGACTTGAATATTTCTTTGCAAGGTAAAACTAAGTCTATATGTGATGTGTGGCAAGAAATCCAAGCATTTTGAAAAAAGCTATCTTTTTTCAAAACATTTCTTCTTCAAAAGGAAATTTTGGATGAACATTTTCCCCCATTAGCAAAGGTCATTGATGATCAGGATGATATATGTGAATCATTTGAAGAACACGCAGCTGTTACAGACCTATTAATTGGAGAAAGGTTCACTGACTTTCAGAATCATGACATCACACTCAAATTAGCATTTCAGCCTCACCTAGTTGATATCAGCAAGGCACCTAAAGAACTACAGATGGAATTGATTGAGCTCTCACTAGATGGCATTTTAAAGTCACTGTTTGTTGCTAAGAAAGATCAAATTGAAATATGGAAACATGTAGTAGAATATCCACCCCTTTGGCAACATGCCCTAAAAATGCTTTCTTGCTTTTCAACCACTTATTGTTTCAAATCTACATTCTCCTACCTAACCCAAATCAAGATGCCCTTAAGGTCACAAATGACTGACACCCATCTAGAGGATCAACTGAAACTGCAGACCTCCATGCTGCAACCAAATATTCAAATGCTTTCCAACAAAAAGAAGATGCAACAAAGTTATTAAAAGTACGTTCCGGGCCCATTCTGCAGAGTGCTCTGGTGCCATATTTCCAACGGCAGAGCCCACAAGCCTGCTTCTCTCACCTTCCCGGAGGTCCTATGAGCCCCTCAAAATCCTTTGGTGAATTCCTTTTCTGCACCAGTCCGCCCAAGATGGTTCTGTTGCCTGAAGCTAGGAAACTTGCAGGATAGAGCACTGGAGAGCTGGCAGGGCACAGGGAGATCTTGTCAATCAAAGGAACTTCTCTTCTTTCAGCAGCTGAAACTTTTGGTCAAGGAAGTTTTTCACAGATGCCTAACACAGAAAACAGAAATAGAGCTTTTCTGGTTAAATAGAGCAGGGGAGGAGTTACAGTTGCCACATTAAGCAAATAAAAATATAGGATGCCCAGTTCAATTTGAAATTCAGATAAACAATGAATGACTGTGTAGTGTAAGTATATCCCATGAATTATTTGAGACATACTTATACTGCATTTTATAAACGCATACATCCTGCATTTTATGTGGTAACCCTCGCAAGGACCCAGAGCCCCCAAGTTTGGTTTCCTTTTACTCCCCATTTCCCTGCTCCCAGGATTCTACAGAAAATATTTTGGAAACTGCCCATCTAGTTTGAGACCCCTCTCTTTTTCTCCTTCTTCTGGAAAGAGTTCCTCTATTTTCTCCAGTGGAAATACCCGTGTTCCACTTTCAGCCCTGAATTTCAGGATGGACCACCTCTCCCTCCAAACTCAGGGGCGGGCATGTCACCAGGCCTGGCCAATCAGAGCAGCATCAGTGAAGGTCATGTGACTCAATCCACACCAATGAGACTCAACTTTAGAACTTTTATAGGAATTACTGAGGAAAAGGGTCTCTCTTGTCACTGGGGTCCCTTGGTCTGGGTCTGCTGCCAGCCATCTTTCCTCCCTTCAGGGAGAGCCTGCCAGAGAGAGAAGCTACAGGGGACAGCAAAACAAGAGGAGGCAGGAGACTGACAACATCCATGAGCCCCTGGAGCCCGCTGTGCCTGAAGCCAGCCCCCCCCAGGGCTTTTCAGTTTCAGCCGCTGTGTGTCAGTTACATCCAAGTCCTGCAGACACATGGTTCAACCCTTTCATCTTAAAGATAGAAAAATTGTGACCCAGAGAGAAACTGTTGGTCTCAAAGTCTTACAGTGCGTCAGGGCAGAGCTGGAATTAGAATTTGGGCTCCAGGATCCACAGTCCTGGGAACTTTCACCAACCCACACGATGCTTCTCTCCACCTCTGTTCTTTTCTTCCTTCTCTCGTCTCCCTCGCTGTTTCTGCTCATTTCTTTAAAAATTTATTCTTTCTTTCACTTCAAATTTTATCTTTATCACGTCCCCCCTTGGTAAATCCTCACTCTCAGTAGGTTGGTCTTGACTCGTGGGAAGATGAACAGGTTTGAACTCATCTTACATATGATGCAAAGACTACTGAGTTAGCATCAGTGACACAGCTACCTGGTGTCGAAGCTGTGCAGATTATCTCTAATCTTCTAATCACTCTGAAATTAGATGTGATGTCTCCCATTTCACAGAGGACGATGTGAAGGCACAGAGGTCAAAAGAACTTGGCCAAGGCACAAGGCTGATGAATGACAAAGCCGGCATTCACACTGAGGATGACCCAGTTGTCAGTCCCCTATTTCTTCCAGCCAGGCCCCCTTGTAAAGCCAGCCCGAGATTTTTATTTCCATAGCTCACGTGATACCTGAACACTGAGTAGAGTCACCATATTTTGCAAATAAAAATATAGGATACTCAGTTAAATCTGAATTTCAGATAAACAGTAACTATTTTTTAAAATATAAATATGTCCCAAATTGCATGAGACATACTTATATTCAAAATTAGTCATTGTTTATGTGAAATTCAAATTTAACTGGGCATCCTGTATTTTATCTGGCATTTCTACACTAAGGGCTCTCATGGGTAAAGCAAGAAGCATCAGCTGTATTCTCAGTTCTGCCTTGTAGCAAAATGTTCACCCCAGGGCCTTGGCACTTGCTGTCTCGTCTGCCTGGAAGGCTCATCTGCCAATATTTCCATGTTTCCCTTCTTCACCTCCTCTGGGTCTCAGTTCAAATGTCATTTCACCATTGAAGCTTTCCCTCACCACTCTATCAGAAACAATCTGTGTTTTCTTTTTCTCCATAATAACACTTAGCACCACCTGAAATGTCATACAGTTACATGTTTATATGTTTACTGTCTCTCTCCCACCACAGAAATGTGAGCATGCAATTGTTCACCACCATGAACAACGTCATATTTGCTGGCTGAGTGAATGAACTCTCTGAGAGCACATCTTGGTTTCTGTCTGGAATACTGCCTGACTCAGAATCAGGAGCTGGATTGTCCCCCACACTCAGTCACCTGCTGAGTGACAGTGGGCATGACCCTGAGCTTGCCACTCCTTGGGTGGGGCTCACCATGCAGCCCAGCATGACTGGGAGATCAGGTGACAAAACAGCCTTGACAGTTGGACACAGACTTGAACGAGCATGTGTTCAAGCGTGCAAGTGTGGTTATAGGGTTTCCTTTTCAAACCCTAAAACACAACCTTTCCCATTTCCACCCTGTGACCAGAGTGTGTGCACGCTGCCCCACTCCCAGCATCACTGCAGACAGTGGCATGAGCACCCCAAGTTGGCGAGAAGGAAAGCACACTTATAGGCATTATCAACACTGTCTACAGTCTGGGTTTGCTAGTGTTGTCTGCATCACCTCATTTAACCCTCACAGTTCTTGTGAAATTGGTGTTATTTTTATGCCCATTTTACAGGTGAGGAAACTGAGGCTCAGGGAGATTAGCAGTTTGCCCAGAGTTATACCACCGGGAAGCAATGGAGCCATGCTTGAACTCAGCCATCCTGGGAGCAGCCTCTGAGCCCATTTCTTCACCCGTAAAACAGGTATAAGAATAGTGCTGCCTTGTTGGAGGTTATGAGGGTAAAATAAGACATTGTGTGTGAAGTACTTGCATGGGTCCAGGCAGGTTGTAAACACAAACTTGCTCCCCACCCCAGCCAGAAATGATCGATCAGGCTAGAGGATGTCACATGAGGACCACCATTCCAAACTGGGTAGAATGACCAATAACATGGCCTAAAGCAAGACAATTAGCCAGATTTATCAGATTCACTCTGTTGGGTATTTGAGGTGGAAAATTCTGAGAAAATGAGGCTATAGGAGTGAGGCTTGGTCAGGAGGTAGAAGTGAAGCCAGTGTGGCCTCACTGAGTGATGAGCAAGCTAACATTATAAAGAGCCCAGGACCTCTGGGTCCAGTGGTATAGATTGTACACTACACACTCTCTGATCACTATTTCCATTCTTGGCTTTGAGAATGGTGTAGGACATACTCTGAGCAACTGTACCCAGCAACCCTGGGATTTTACCCATTCATGGATTCATTCGCGTACATTTATTCATTTCCACTAAGTGACAGTCTCTTTTCAGGCCCTGAGGCAGCAATAGTGGAAAGATATTCAGGACCCTTTATACAGGTTAGTTAAGGGAGATAGAAACAAGGTGAGTGACAAGTGACATGGAGAAAAAGAAAATCAAGGGAGGGGCTGAGGGCAAAGGGTGGGGGAGGCCTCTCCGAGGAATGAAGTCTAAGAAGCCAGGCATGTGATGACCAGGGCAGGGGCATTGCCAGTGCAGGCAATGGTGGGACAAAGGCTCTGAGGGCACCACAAGTATATCTGGGCTACTTCCCTCCAGAAACCCCTTCAAACTCTGACTTTCCCTGGGGCCTGATTGTTCCCTGTGCCCAGGTCCCCAGACACATGTGTCTTCATGATACCACCACATTCTTTGAGGTGGCTTCAGGGGGTGCCTAATTTTTACAGCCAAAAGGTCTCAGCCCAAACTCCCAGCCTGGGCCCCCATCCCAGAACAGAGTCCAGACATGGGCATTGCTTGGCCCTCATCTGCTCTAGTCCGAAGCACAGTGTCCTCCTCAGCCAGGCCTCTTCCCCAGCCCACCTCTGCTCCCAGCAAGCTCCCGGTGAGCTGTCTGCCACCACAAAGCCAGGACACATGATATTCCCAGACATCAAAGGGTTTGCAAAAGATCGTGGTCACCTCCAACCCAGACATTGTCCTAACCTTTTTCTTTGGGGCCCCAGTGAAGGGTAGAAACTACTACATCTCAGTCCACCAGCATCTCTCCCTCCCCACACCACAATCCACGGCTCCCACAACCTCCAGATCTCTGGCCCTAAGGCCCTTATTTTGTTTTTATGGAGTAATATTCTTTGATTCCCAAATGCCATGTAGGGATTTGCTGGGGGTGGGGTGGGAACCAGAGAAACAAAAGGAGGATTTACAGGAGTTCAAAAGCCTCATTAGAACCAGAAAATTTAATTTACAGACATTTGGTTCTTTCTTTCCATTTTTTTAAGGAGGGGGAAAAAAATCAATCTAGTGTGGTCATACTGAGTCCCCCTTGCTTGGAGGTTAGTTCAAGACATCTGTGACTTCGAAAAGCTTTCTTGGCGTTAAGCAGTAAACAGCCTGAGCAGATAAAACCATCCTGTGTTTAAAAAGTGGGTCTGTCTCTGAGGCAGAATTTTTATAGATAAAACAACAAAATGTGACTCAGAGAAGTTGCATTGTGAAAATGGCCCCATGTAGACACAAAACTCCGAACTCAGGAGCTAAGCCCTGCAGCATCACACGAAGGTTTGGGGGATCCAGATAATTCTCTGCCTGGCTTCAAGGAGCCACCTCGAAGCCCCATGTTCCAGATGAGTTTTATGTTTCAAAGATCACCTCCACACCTTTGTTGTGTCACCACCTGGAGGGGCCTCTCTCTTTCTCCTTGTTCACCAAAATCTCTGCTCGTGTTGTGCGGAGAAAGGACTTTCTGTGAAGTAAGTTTAAGAAACGATGAGCTCAAGAGGGATAAATAGGTTTCTTCACTGCAGGACTTCTCAGTCTTTAATTAGAAAGGAGAGGGCGCAGTGTTTCCCCAAGTGTTAAATCAGGAGTCTATCAAGAGCAAGCATCATAAACTCAAACCGAACAGATTAATGCCCAGACAGGGAAGTCCTGTCCAGGCAGCACTGTGCCCAGGGGCTCACAGGGTGACCTCTGTCTCTCTCTGTCTCTCTAGCTCCATCTTTTGATTTGGCATCTGTCTGAACCTTGACTTTATCATTTCTTACCACAGACGGGCTTCCTCTGTGTGGCAGGGGGCCTTGGCCACTGATTGCTCCAGATGAACAGGGCCAGCTGGTGACCCTGGGGAGAGACAGCCTCTTGCTCCCAGGAGAGGATGTCCAGGTCTCGGCTCACCTTGTGGGCCAATGACGACAAACGGGGAATGGAGCACCTGGATTTCCCAGCCTCGGCCACCTGCTCACCCCTGAATCAGAGCAGGGGTCAGGGCACTGGATCAGCCCCACCAGAGACCCGTCTTGTGGGTCAGGAGCAATTTCCCCAAAGCAGGGGGTACTGTCACCAAACAGGAAGGGATATTGGGTGGGTGACAATGAAACCGGGTTTATCAAGGAACCCCCTTTATGGCCAAGCACCCAGCTGAGCTGGAGTTTTGCAGATAGACAGATGCCCCGGGGAGCAGACACTTACCACTGGCAATGGCCCCTCTGTCTCAGAAATTCTGCCCTCCTCCGGCTGTTAGCAGATTGTTAGCACCCGATGCCATGTGCTCACTGGCTGTGAGCTCCCCAGAGGATGCACTACAGACATTGTTTTGCTTTTCTGTGTCTTAACACAGGACTCTGCACACAGCCAATGCTCAACTAGTGCCTAATTGATAGAGGGGTCCCCAGAGGCTCCTGCACTTTTTCTGTCACAGACTAACTTGTCACACTTCAGTGCGGTCCTTGATTTCTTATCCACCTCCCTCGGAAGGATGCCTGCCTGCCCACAAGCAGAACCCACCCGCCTGGTTCACCTGAGACAGTGCCTGGCAGACCCTGGGAGCAGAGTCAACAGCTGCCGAGTGGGGGAGCAGATGCCATTTGCCAGTGGGTTTTGCTTGTGTGTTGGTTTGCTTTTCCCTGTCTTTGTTCCTACCTTTAATCTTAAACTCCTTTCTTCCTCTTCCGGAATTTATTTTTCTAGGGGTTCATTCCGTCTTCATGCAACAAATATTCATCGAGTGTTACTCTGTGCCAGGCATTGTTATGAGAGTGGAGTGAACAGGGGAGAACAACGCGGACCAAACGTCCTAACTTACGGAGCTTTTACCCTAGTGGGACTGTCAGACTGGGGCCTAGTAACACGGAGCAGGGGTTCAGAGAGGGACAGGGGTGCTACTTTAGCCACAGTGGTCAGGAAAAGCCTCTCAGAGAAGAGGTATCTGAGCAGAGACCCCTGAAGGCTGTGGGGAGAAGCATTCTAAGTAAAGGGAACAGCAAGTGCAAAGGTCCTGAGGCAGGACATGGGTTTAAGGAACAGTCAGAGGGTCCCTGTGACTGGAGCATTACTGAACAAGGTTGGAGAGTTGGAAGCTTAGCTCAGAGATTGGATCAGCAGCCACATCATGGAGGGCCTTTGTCAACACCATTGTCAAAGACAGACCCAAAGGTTATTCCCACCTCCTGGTGTTCACACCTTGTGTCCTCCCTTCACTTGAGTGTGGGCAGGACCTGTGACTCACTTCTAACCGATAACATACAGTGAAGGTGATGGAATGTCACTTCCATGATTACGTCACATATGGTTGTAACTCTTTTCTCACTGGCTGACTCACTTCCTTGCTGGCTTTGATGAAGCCAATGCCTTGCTGTGAGCTGCGCTATGAAGAGAGCCACACGGCAAGGCACTGAAGGCACCCTCTGGCCAAGAGTCACCGAGGAACTGCAAGCTGTCTCTAACAACGGGAACTTAGAAGGAGATCCTTCCTCAGTTGAGCCTTCAGGTAAGAGCCCAGCCCTGGCCACCCCCTTGACTGCAGCCTTGCAGCAGACCCGGCGAGGCCAACAGCCAGACCTCTGGCCTGCAGAGAGGGTGCGGTGATACATGGGGGTTGTTTTAAGTCACTAAGTTTGCGGTAATACGGTTATGCGGCAACAGATGATGACACAGATGTGGACTTTGGGTTTAAGTCTGGAAACCAGTGGAGGGTTTTGAGCAGGGGAGTAGCAAGATCAGAATGACATTTTAAGGGCTCATCCAGGTCGCCAAAAGGAAAGTGGCTCTTGGGAGAACTGGAGGAGTGGCAGAGAGCAGTGCAGCCCCTGGGGGTGTCCAGGGTGGAGACGGCGTCTAGACTGGACCTGGGTGGGCCAGTGGAGGTGGTGAGAAGTGGTTGGATTCTGGGTCCTTTCTGAAAGTGGGTCCACAGGGTTTTCAGATGGGCTGGATGTGACATGGATGGTGCCAAGGGTGGTGCCATTTCCTGAGGGGGACGTGGGGGGAAGAGAGGGTCTGGGGCTGACAGGCATTGTCAACAGTCATGCTTACCAGATTTAAAGTTGTGCCATGTAGAAGGTGATATCAGTTGGGATGTGTTTGGCTGCAGGGAACCCCTGACCGGTATCTTGAGCAATCACGACCATGCAGTGCTCTCCGGTAACAACAGGCAAGGAGGTAAATGGTGTTAGAATTGGCTGGGGAATTCAAAAGAGTCATCCAGGACTTGGGCTGTCTCCATCTCCCTGCTCTGCCCTCCTCAGTGGTTGGCTTTTCTACCCTTGACTTGCCACTTTAAAGTCATAAGTGGCTGCCAGAGCTCCAGGTACTAAGACAGAAGGGAGTAGCAGTGGAGCTCCTTCTCTGCCTCTCTGTGCTGGGGGTGAAACTTGTTCCCAGATACCCCCAGCAGACCTCCCCATACATCCATTCATCAGAGCAGGCCAAGTGGCCATCCTGGCTGCAAGAGAGGCTGGGAAAGGAAGGACCAGGTTTAGTGCAGCTGTTGTTGCGGGAAGAAGATTCCATGGGCAAGAGAAAGCAGGAAGAGAGTAGCTGCCGGGCATACAAGCGATGGTGATGCCACGGGGGGAGAAGGCTCCACTACGACCTCCACCAGCGCGTGGTAGGCACACGTGAGGTACCAGTATTCAGGGGCACAGGGATGATCCCAGGGTTATCTGTGTCTTCAGCGGAGGGAGAGAAACACAGCCACAGTTATGATGGTGTGAAAACTACCAAGCAGGCATCACCCTTTCCACTTCCTCACCCAGCCTCCTAACTGCTCACTGAATGGAAGGAAAAAACGTAGTCATTAAAATTGAGTCCATGCCAAAACATGTCCCCTTACCACCCTACCCCTCACTCGAGACGCCCCAGAGGGTGAAAGATTTTTACCTCTGACACTACCAACACTGAATAATGATCACTTGCTGAGTATGGACTGTGTGCCCAGCACCAGGCTCAATATTTGAATCATTAGGATTATTTTTGGCTGTGTGTAACAGAAATCTGCCCATAGCAGCCTGATCACACAGGGGATGTGTTTTCCCCCCATATGGGAAGTCTACAGGGAGGAAGTCCAAGGCTGTTGGAGCTTCTCAGAAAAGACTGCAAGTACCCATCTCCTCTTAGGTTTCCTTCCCTGCTGTCCTTATCCTGTGGTTCACATCCTCGTGGTTGTAGTGTGGGACCTCCAGCTCCAGGCATCACATCAGCCTTCCAAGCAGGATGAATGGAGGAAGGGCAAGGTGCATGTGCCAGCTGAGTTGGTCCCATTTCATCAGGAAAATAATAGCCGTTCCTGATATCATCACATCTCATCCTCACGTCTGTTCAGCCAGCACAGGGTCACACAGGCACCCTAGCTGCAAGGGTGGCTGACCAGTGAGCATTTTTAACCGGCACAATGCCAGTTCTGGTAGAAAGGAATGGATACCGGGTCAGCAACTGGTAGCGTCTGCCTCCGTAGGTCACAGGCTTAACTCATGTTATCCTCCCACATCCTTACAAGGTCAGCACTATGTGCATCCTGTACTTCGGGGGCCAGCCAGCTATGCCCAAGGGCCAAATTCAGTTGCCTACTTCAGTTAAAGTCTTCTTGGAACACAATTACAGCTGGTTGTTTACATATTATCTCTGGCTGCTTTTGTGCTACAAAGGCAGAGTTGAGCGGTTGACAGAGGCCGAACGGCCTGCAGAGTCAAGGATATTTACAATGTGATCCTTTACAGAAAGTTTGCGGCTCCTGCACTGCACTAACTCCCTCCACTCAAAGTGTGATCGGTGGACCAGCACGTCCCAATCGCCGGGAGCAGGATCTCAGCAGCTCGGGCCTGAAGCAGAACCCACCACTTACTCACCATGAGCCTGGACAACTTAACAACCTTTCTGAGTCTCTATTTTCTTGTCTGTAAAATGGGCAGAATTATTTTTCTCATTTCTCTCTCTCATGTTGCTGGGAAGTGAGATAATCCATGGAACGTGCCTAATGCAAATTACTCAAGAAGTGAGGACTGACCCCCAGTACCAGGCTCATGTCACCCTTGGGAGGACACTTCGGAATTCCTCAGGGGAGGAAGAAAAACAGGCTCCTGTGCTATGCTGGTTGCTGGGCGTGGGGAAAGAAACATCGCTGACATCCATCTGGTACAGAATTCTCTTTTGGGTTTTTATTCGACATCACACGGAAATGCTTCAATGCACCTGTTGGCCTGTAGCTTTCTGGCTCGTTCTTGAGTGTTTGCACTTGAGGGTCACCCTCAAGGTTTTGCAGGCACATTTTTCCTCAAGTTGAGTGTCCCAAAAAGCAAGATTTGTTCCTGTGACTCCTTTTGTTTCAATTAATTCATGAGCTGGAACGAAAGTGGTTCTGAGCTGCGTTAACACAGCCAGACTAGCTGGTAGTTTTGGGGAAAGTCCATCCTAGAAATCTGGATGAAGAATCCAGAGGTCAAACAAAATGAGCTTCTGAACATAGTCATCTTTTGAAATTTCATCTTTGCCAATACATTAAAAAAAATTAAAACTAATTTTTTAAAAAAACTAAAACTAATTTTTAAAAAAAACAAATTTTTAAAATAACTTCTTTGAGGCAGTCCATTCCAAGGAATAGATGGCACTGATCTCATTTGATGTCCCAGAAAGCTGGCCACAAAAGTTCCCACCCCCATGACACACAAACAGCTCCATTTTGGGGCAATTCTCCCTGTTTCCAGAAGGTTCTGAAGGTTGACCACAAATGCCCCTGCCTGTTTGGTGCTTCTCAGCAGCAGAAAATCACAAACCACAAAACTTCCAGGGCAGGCATCTAAAATCAACCTAAAGACACTCCCCTTCCACATGCGTCTGCCTCTGCGTGCTTTCTCATAGTCCGGTTCCACGCTCTTTCTCGCAGACAGGATCAGCGTTCAATCCAGGAATTCTTTTAAGGGGCTCCGTGTGCATAAATATGATCACCTTGAGCTTGTGTAGGAAGAAGAGAGCTCCAGTTACCAGGGGCTTCCGAAGGCTTTTAATAGAAAACATTTGCACCAAATAAAAAGGCTTCACCTTGTGTTTTGCTTTAGCTGTAAATTATTTGCTCCAAGTATCCATCCAGAAACCTCTGCTGAGGGCGAACTCCACAGCATGGCTGGATCCAGATTTGTTGCTTGGTCCAGATAGATTTTCAGCTGCTGCATCCAAACTACAACCAGGGGGACAATAAGAACAGAACTCCTTTTGTTCTGATGAAACTGTTTTTAATGGTCCCTTCTAGGCCGGGCCCTAGTGGAAGTCTCAACAAGGCAGCTCATTGAAACGCCCCTGAAAGAGCCAAGTGGAGAGCGGGAGGGAACCCTAGGGAGGGGCGGGCGGCCCTTTGCTCAGCCCTGGTGGTCCTGCCGCAAAGGAGAGCTGGGCTATTTTATTTGTTGTCTGGGATGGAAAAGGGGGAGGGGGTCGGTGACATGAGGACTGTCCCACAGATTTCCATAATTACCGGCTGCAAAGTGTTAGGGACTCAGACACACACACTCACACATACTGCAACATCAAATGTCATCCTGGAGGCATAGGGGGTCCCAAAAGCTGAAAACCCAGAAGCTGGTAGAGCAAATCCACTAAATGGAACAACATGTGTTCCCCTGGCCCCAGAATTCTGACTGCATTAAGGGAGTCACATTTCTGACCACTCTGCTTTTCATCTGGAGGCCTCGGGCAGCATTTTGGTTCACACAGAATCCGGAATACAGAAGGGGAGAACCAGAGGGAAATATGCCCATCGCTTCGGAGGCACGAGCTGCTGCCTGCTCAGCTCCCCTGTTCAACCTCGAGGTCTGCAAGTATCAGTCCCCCCCGAGGGTCTCCCAGTGGCACCTGAAGGATGCTGTCCACATAGCAACAGGGACAAAAGAATCGAGGAAACAAAATCTGCTGTTTATCCCTCGGAGGAAGTTTCCCCACTTTTAAGTGGGGATTTTAAGCAAGATTTTAAGTTTGCCTCTAAAAATATGCTCTGGATCCCCACAATCGTGAAATCTAGATCAGTGGTTCTCAGCAGGGGGCACTTGTGGCCCCATGAAGGACACAGGGCAATGTCTGGGGACATTTTGGTTGTCACAGCTGGGGAGAGGGGGTGTCGCTAGCATCAGCTGGGGGGGGGGCCAGGAACATTGCTTAACACCCTACAATGCACAGGACAGACGCAAACAGCGAAGGAGCCGGCTCAAGTGTGAATGGTGCTGTGGGTGAGAAAATGACCCAGACCCCAGCAAAGCACCCCTCACCCCAAGATTGGAAGGACCTGGGTCTTCATTTATTTGAAGGTTGGGGAAGATCAAATTACTGCTTGACCAGAGGAACAACTTCTCCTTTCCAAACACGTTAGAACAACAGGGAGACTGCAGCTCTTTGAAGAAAAGGCTTTAGGGTTAGTCTTTATTTGGCATTAAATCATCTTAAATTATGTGGGGAAATGGAATACAATTCATGTTATATTACTAATCAATCTTTGAGTGGAATACATCACATGGAATGATATTCTATTAAATCTGTAAGTAATTAAAGGTCATGCAGACTTTATAGGGAAAATTCTGGACTTTCATCAAGTTTCCCTCATGCTCAAACCTCCCACTACTCCCCCCCCCAAAAAAAAAAAACACACCTGCTTCTATCACCAGGGACTGTCTGGAGGTAAAACATGCTTATTATTTGACATATTGATTTATTAATCATGTTTCTTTTTCTCCCAGAAGTAATGGGAAGGGGTTGATATCTGAGAACTTTGAACAGAGAGGGAGGGGGAAAGGCAGGATCTGGGTCCCAGGGTTTGAGTTCCAGCTCTGCCTGAGGTGTGACCTGGCGCAACCTGCCCGCCCTCTCTGAACCTTGGGTTTTCTCATCTGTAAAAAGAGAATAAAAATAGTTTCTTCCCTGTAGGGTTCTCATAAAGATCGAAATGAGCCCATGAGTGTGAACTAGTCCACATAGTCCCGGCCCCTGGGAAGTGGTCAGAGGGTGTTGGCTCTCTTTATGGTCCAGCTTCGTTCCTGTGTGGGCCCTGGGAAGCCTGGGGTGACGGGCTCCATCCCCTGCTGTGTGCTGTTGGGGCACCCGCTTCTTTGCACACATGGGATTATCTCGGTCCCGACATTTATGGTTTGGAGTCTGCCTTCCCCTTGAGAATGGAAGCTCCATGAGCACAGATCAGGGCTGTCTCAGCACCAGACAGAGGGCACACAGTAAGCACTCAATAAATGCTTGTGACATAAATGAATGGTGAAGAGAACATTTGCCCCATGGGAAGAGCCTGGGATTTAGTCCCTTCTCTACAACTTACTAGCTGTGGACTTGGGGTAACAAAAATAATAGCTTTCTCTTTCCCTCCCGCACATCTAATTCAACAGCAGGTCCTGCGGCCTCTACCTTCAGGGTAGAGTCTGACTTCACCAATCCCTCCACCTGCCTGGGTCCAGGCCACCTCTGCCTGGCCCATAGCTGTGGCCTCCTTCCTGGCCCCTGAAGTCCAGGCCACAGTCCATGATTGCCTCCCCTTAGCAACAGCCCCCCACCGCCTGTAATGCTAATACTTCTCATTCATCTGCTGGCCAGACTGTCTTCCTCAACTAATCTCTATTCCTCATGCCTAGAACACTGCCTGGTCCATTTAAAACACAGAACAAAAAACTCCATAAATATTTCCTGAACAAGTGAAAGTATTGATTTAAATAATTGACGATTGATTAATGAACAGTAAAGGGCCCAGGCTCTGAAGCCAGACTGCCCATGTTCAAATCCTGGCTGCTCCGTGTTCTACTTGAACGTCCTGGGGCACGTGATTTGGGCCATATGATCCTCAGTTGCCACATGCATACAGCTGTGGGGGAGCAGCCGCATCCGTCCTCGGGGTTGCTGCAAGAATTAAGCAGTGTCTACAGTATGTGCCAATTTAACCTCACGCTGCATCTCGGAGACAATCAGTGAATACTGTGGACACTCCCCCACATTTTCCTTTAAACCAGTTGAGATGGAACCTTGTGGAATTGCTGATATTCAACAATTTTGACCTACAAAAATGGCAGTTTCATAGGGTTCAGAGGGACATTTCCCCAGGCCACATGACTGGGCACCTCTGGAACCAGTCTTGAATCAGAACTCCTGCCCAGTGTTCTAACTGGGCCCCTTTGAGCCTTTGGTGGCATCTAGCACTAAGAAAGCTTCAGATTCACTTTGTTCTCTTTGGTTGCAGGGAGGAGGCAACTGCCCCAACAGAGGTGCCAGCAGGGATGGTGGCCACAGGGAGCAGGCGCCGGCAGGGACCACTGTTCCGCTGAGCAGGAGGTGGGCTCTTCTGGGATAAGGAAGAGATGCTCCTACCCGGCCTCCAGAGCCCCATTCCCTCAGCACATCACAGGGCCCCTGCCATCCCTCCTTCCTTCTTCCCTCCCTCCATCCTTCCCTCCTTCCTTCTTTGTCTTCTTTCTTTTCTTAAAATTTTAATTAAACGATGACAGGATTCCTTTCTAGTGGTCTCGCAAGGGGTGAAATCACTTAGCAACCTTAATTATTTTCAACTGGATCCGGTCGGGGTGGGTGGAATGCCTCCCGGCTCAGCTGCTCAGAGGCCGGCTCTGCCGGACCAAATGCTTCTCATATTCTCCCTCTCCCTGGGAAGGGCTTTTGTTTGGAGTGAACCTTTTTTTCTCCCCCTGATAAACATGAGTGACTACAGTTGATTGCAATTTTTTCAGCTGGCTGTGGCTTCAAAGGTTTGAGGGTTTTGAATTCCAGGCTTTAAATTACACTTTTTTTTTCCTTTTGCTCTCAGATGCACCTATAGTAGATAGCAGAAATATGAATTTCATCTTCAAATAAAAGAGAAGTAGGGAGGCGTTTTGTTGGGAGTAGTTATCAGTGAGGTCAGATCGGCGTGAACAGTTTCCAGTGGTGGAAACCCCATAAATCATCACAACCCACTGAGTAATGACAGAAAGCCCCATGTGCCCCTGCCAAATACTCACAGGAAGTGGGTACCAAGCCCTGACCATGGGCAGACACTGGGCAGAGCCCTTCTTAGAGATTCACTGAGCCTCAGACCACCCTAGAAGGGAGTTGCCAACATTCCTATTGGAGAAGATGAGGCACAGAGAGGTTAAGCAGCTTACCCTGGGTCACACAGCTCCATAGTGAAGCTGAACCCAAACGTGGTTTGCCACCAAAGCCTGCCTGCCTCCCCCAAGACCACTCCTTGCACCGGAGGGCTAACGGCTCTATAAGCAAGCAGCCATAAATCAAGACAAATAAAATATCTCCTTTGAAGTGGTGATTCAATGAGACAAAGGGCATGACAGATCTGGGTCGTGATTCCTTAAGAAACATTCACCCATTTCCTGCCTCTCCCGACTGGCAAGACACATTTGTAAATACCAAAGGCAAAGATTCAGACAGACTAGGGTTCAAATTGGGGTGCAAACTGGGCACACATCACTTACCGGCCTGTGATCTTAGACGAGTCACTTAACCCTTTCTGAGCCTCCATTTTCCTCCCGTGGAAAGCAGGGCTCGTGGCAGCGGCTGCCCCGGGCGTGGGGAGGAATGAAGGAGGGAAGATCGAGCGCTCAATAAACGTGGTCTGTGTCAAAACACAAACCAGCCACAAGCTGGCACAGCTGCAGAGGACGGTGGAGTTGGAGGGCGCCGGCCAGGTGGTCTTTGCTGAAACAGAAGTTTTGTGGCACAGCCTGAAAACAGCCCCAAAGTTACTTTACTCAGCATTTGCTTGGTGCTGGGCACGGTGCTAAGTTCCGTCCATGAACTGGGCCGAGAATGTTGCTACTGTTCTCTCATTTAACCCTCCCGACAACCCTAGGAACTAGGTCCAGGTATGAGCTCTGTTTTACAGAGGGAAACTGAGGCTCAGAAAGAAGGTACTTCTTCAAGGTCATACAGTGGTGGGGAGCAGTGAGAATTTAGACCTAGGCCAGTCCAAAACACCCCTCCCTGCTTCCAGACCCACTGTCATCACACCGTGGTAGTCACTTTCTCCATATTAATATTCACTAAAAGCTAAGTATCCACTACTGTGTGTCAGCCACCGAGTGACCGACGCTATTGTCAGCACAGTCATGACACACCTGTCTGACAGCGTTGCTGTGTAGAAGGGACAGGAGAGCAAATGATCTAATAAGGAATAGACTTCGGGGGAAACTTCTGGGATCCTCCCTTAGCAACACTGTGCAGCATCACTGCCCGGGCAGAACATGTGTCTGGGTTCTCAACAAAACCCAAATCCCACAGAGCAGCAGGGCTACCACCTGTGCACATCTGCCCCACCCCCCCACCCCACACAGAGTAGAAGCAAATCCTGAATTCTTGTCCTCTGCCAAGAGCACTGATCTGGTCAGATCTTCCAACCTCCTCAAGGGTGCCTGGAGACGAGGCCATTCTTTGTCATGTTAATGAATCATTTTAATAGGGTGTTTTAACAGAAACATTCATCACCTTTCCTGCAGCAAGGATTTTCTTTTTTGTTCTACTTAAATGGTTAAGTAGGTAATAAACGCCTATCAGCTCCACCACTATAGTCTGGTAATCCCTCCAGACCATAAATCATAGGAGGATTATTAGTATCCTCATGAATTAACACATGGAGGGAACTGGGTGGGAGGCCAGGGTTTGGGGCTGTCAGTCCCACAGGACTGGGAAGGAAAAGCTGGATTTTCTCAGAGCCCTGTGAAATGGCTGGCCCGTGTGGGTGAGTTACGGGAGGCCCCCACCCCACCTACGCACCCCCACCACCACCGAGGCTGTGGTGCCACCCCAGGCATGGGTGCCTCTCTCCCCCTACAAACCCCACCCTCTTCTGTCCATTACAAAAGGCCCTGCAAGGTACCTGGCCCTTTGCTGGGCCCTGGGGTGACCAAGGAGAAGAAAACAGAGGGCACACTCATCCTCGGGGAGCGGCCAGACCCTGAGGGAGCCAGACAAGGCTGTCCAGGGAACCAGCATGTTACTTAATTGCCACTGTGGTTGGCACCAGGAAGGAGGTGGGCAGGGGCCTGGCCTGGATGGGTGTTCAGGGCGACACCGTGAGGAGCTGACATTCATCTAAGAGTCTGGGGTGGCTCTGATGTACCTACGTGGACAGGCCAAGCCACAGTTCCCAGAATTCCCTTCTCTGCAGGTGTTGGGCAAGGGGCTCAGATTAGCTTCCCAGGGCTGCTGTAACAAAGCTCCCAGCACTTAGGTGGCTTAAAACCACAGACATGTCTTCTCCCACAGAGTTCTGGAGGCCTGGAGTCCAAAATCCAGGCACTAGTAGGGCTGCGCTCCCTCCAAAGCCTCCAGGGAGGATCTCTCCTGGCCTTGTCCAGCTTCTGGTAGCCCCAGGAGGTCCTTGGCTTGAGGCTGCATCACTCCAATCTCTGCCTCCACCTTCACACTGCGTGTCCTGCATGGTCTTCCCTCTACGTGTGTCTGTATCCGTGTTTCCCTCCTATGAGGACAACAGTCCTAATGGATTAGGAGTCCACCCTACTCTATATGATCTCATCATCTCAACTAACTACTTCTGCAATGACCCTATTTCCAAATAAGGTCACATTCTGAGATCCCGGCGGTTAGGACTTCAACATATCTTTGTAAAGCCACGAGAGAGACTCTCCTATGAGATCCGGAGGGTGACGCAGAGCCACGGCACTTCTGTGGCTCACACACGCAGCTGCTAGCTCCTGGCTCTCCACTGGGCCCACTGTTGCTCCGCCTTCCCCTGGCTCCTCCTGCAGCTTCTCCGCATCCTGGGCCGGGTGTGTGTTCAGCTCCATGATGAAGGCCCAGCTGCTGCAGGACACCCTCATCACCACGGTCAGAGGCAACGAGAACTGATGTAGTTTCAGCCCGTCCTCCCAGGCTTCAGCTCATGCCCTAGGTTCCAGCTTGTCCCTGCTGTCCCCCAGTTTGCACCCGCCTTCCCTTCCTGACTGTCTGTCTCTTAGGTGACCCTAAGCACCTGTGTCTGCCAGGGTGTCCTTGGAACCCCCCCCCCTTTCTGCTTTTGTGCTCTCCTCCCAGCTGCCTCAGGGCCCCCACCTGCCCCTGCTGCAGCTGCTCTGCCCGTAGGTGCAGGGAGCAGGGTGCACCTGAGTGCTCAGCTCTCTGCATCCCTCAGCCAGTGGCAGAAAGTCCAGCCCCTGTCTCCGGACAGGCTGAGCTTGGAGTGTCACTCACAGTCCGGAACTCCTGTGGGACCAGGCTATGCTGGGATTGTGCCTTAGATCACACCCATTTGTTTGACTTCTTCCCTTCCCTGTCCTGCTTCCTGACTCCAACAGTGGTTTCTCCTGGACACACATCCTCAATAAATCACCAACATGTGAATCAGCGTCTCTGGGTTGGCTTCAGGAGGATGCGACCTGACGCAGAGACCTTTAGCAAAGTGTTTTCAAACAGCTGGTTAGGAGTCAAACAGACTGTGTTAAAGTTTTTGGAAGCTAAAACGAGGGGTATCAGCAAGTCAGCATGTGAATATCTCAAGGGGCTACCCTGTTTGGCCATGTTTGTATTAATGGGGGACACACCTGGCCGGGGCTTGTGGACTCACAAGGAGAGACCTTAACCCACAGGACCAGTAGGTCCGGTCACACAGGCTGCCCTGCCTATGGGACAAGAGGGGGCTGAAACAAAGCCCACTGAGACTGTCTGGAGGAATGGGAACCTTTGCCTGTTAACTCTTTGTTTTGGAAAAAATTTTAGGCTTGTAGCAAAGTTGCAAAAATAGCACAGAGTTCCTGTCTACCCTTCACCTAGCTTCCTTTAATGTTGTCTACCAGAATCTTTTAAAACTCACACTAAGGTATCCATGGCTAGCAGCTGTGCTCCACCCCGAGTGAGCAGGTGAGTCAGGGAAAATGTCACCTGAGATCTGAAGGATGGGTGAGGTTCTCCAGGAAGGGGTAAGCCTACCCTACCCCAGGAGGGAGGAAGGGTATTCTGGGCAGAAGGAACAGCTTCTGCAGAAACTCCACGTCCGCTGTGTGCAGCTGGAGGCTGGGATAGGGGCTGCCAGTGGAAGGGCCAGGCTAAAGGGGTTGCCAGGCCCCGGGGCAACCACGTGATGGTGTAGGCTGGGGGGATCCCAGGTGGATTCTTGGGCCCTCCCAGACCCCAGAGATCGCTGTCTTCATTCCAAGACAGTGGAGAAGGAGCAGGCAGGGAATAGGTGAAGACGGAGTCAAGGTATCCACAAGCACATGAAGAATCCACAGGGAAGCTGGGTTCCCAGGACCAGACTCAGGAACAGGGGATGGGGTTGCATCCTAGCTGGGGTACTTCCTGACCAGGGAAGGCAGCATCCCAGGGCTCTGTGGGCTCCTGGGAGGGACTCTGAGCAGTCCCTCCTCTCCTCCAAGCCATCCCGAGGCCCGCACCTTCCTCTGGCCCTCCCTGCTGGGTGACTCCACCCCAGCCTCCATCCTAAGTGGCCAGGGAAGGCCCCTGGAGGCAGCTGTGTCTCCACATTATCAGATGGTCACCCCCTTTGGGCCCCACAGTCTGTCTCCTTCCTGATAAGCCTCAGGGAAGGGGACTGTCCCTCCTTCCTGCCAGCCTCAGACCTACATTTGGACATCCAGGAGGCATCTAGGGAAGGGCAAGGTGCTGATCTAATTAGCCCACTAAAGCAATTGGCACTAAGGTGTGAGTACTACCGGCTTCACCTGGCAGTGGATGTTGAGGCCACAGAGGCTGATGGGAAGGGGCAGGAAGGTGGCTGTCCCAGCGAGAAAAACCCCAGCGAGAAGGCACTCACCTTGTGGTTACCTGGGAGGGGAGGGCTTCCTCCGATCTTTCTTCTTCGCCTTTGCAGGGATTCTCTGCCCTCCCTCTTCCGGCTAAGGGGTGTCAAAGTCTCACCCTGGGAAGAGTTTTGCCCTCCCATGGATGAAACCCTGCCCAGGTCTGACATCTGTGCCCAAATCGTCCCAGCCACCCCCACAGACCCCCATGGGCACTGTCACTGCTATCCACAAACGACACCAAGCCCAGCAATGACACACGCAGGGAATGACTGGGAAAGGAGTCACCTGAGTGGTCCAGGAACACCTGGGGTGGCCGTGGGCTTCTTAAAACCACTTCCATGTAGATTCTCTGTAATAGATTTCATGATTCCAAATCCCCTTGTACTGGCAGGGTAACCTTAAGCAAGCATGTGGTTTCCCCATCACTAAAGTGGGGTAATGAGAGTTCCTGCTTAATGGGGTGTTTGTGAAGATTGCAATGGTGCCATCTACGCAAAGCATTTTCGAAGTGCCTGAAATATGTGAGCTATGGTCCTCGATGCCTTGCTTGTGTTGGAGGATAGGGAGAAAGGCCCTGTTGGCAGGAGCATACTTGGATACCACCTTTCTGGAAGTCGATATTAGAATACGGGTCAAAAGTTAAAACACACTTTTAATAGCTGTGTGATCTCAATTACTTAACCTCTCTGTGCCTCAGTTTCCACAACTGGAAATGGAGCTAATGGCGCCTGTTTTATAGATCACTGTAAGGATCAAATTAATTAGTAAGCGGGAAGCATTTTAAACAATGCCTGGCACCTAGCGAGTACCTAATTAATATTATGACGGTTATTTGACCCAATGATTCTATTTTTCCAATTCTGATTTCAAATTTCAATTTTAACAATTCCTCAAGTGTCCTATTATGTATGTATAGGCTGTTTGTCACAGCAGAACTATTTGTAGTAGCAAAGAATTGGCAGCCACCTGAATATCTACCCATAGGGGAGGGAAAAATACACTATAGATCATCCATACAGCGGGAGTCTTTGCAGCTGTCAAAAAAGACTGACTGGATTTGGAACGATGTCCAAGATGTGCCTGAAGTTAGGAACAAAAAAGAGGAGGTGACTGAACAATATGAACAGTGTTATCTTATTTTTTTGTTTAAAAAATATTGTCAGGATAGGCAAAAAAAATTCTAAAAGCATTTTCACAAATTGCTCATTTCTGGAGAAAGGAATTTACTCTCTACATTCATGCTTTTATATTTTTATAATGAGAATATATGACTTTTTTCATCTAAAAATAAAAATTCAAGAATAAAGATACATTGAAATGGAAATGGCCGTAACTGCGCTCCCTGGAGAAAGGCGGGAAGGAAGCTAGAAAGGAGGAGGGCCCTGCTCCGGAGGTCAAATTCCACTGCACTGACCTGGAAAAGGGCTGTCACAGACTTTGCAAAAGGAATCTCAGGGCATCGATGTGACTTACGTTGGTGATCCGTGGGCTAGGCCGGGAGGTGTGTTGCTCACCAGAGGTGCAGGCGGTCAAGGAGTGGGACCCGCAATGCTGTCAGCCCACTCGGGCCACCTAGAGAGAACTTTTTTACTTTTACGGTTTTTACAAATTGTGAAAGCTGGAATTTCAACTCATTTTATGTTGAAATCATCACAAAACAATAAATAAACCAACCGACAAACAAAAATGTCATTGCTGGAAAGCTCTTTAGGGACTCATTTTGTCACCCAGTGAATAATCATCGAGCATCTTCCACACACAACACACTGTCCAGCTGTTCTAGGTCCTGAGATGCCTCCTAGTACTTCAAACAGTGCCCGACACTGCAGGACTAGGTATTCTGAATGAATGAGTGAATGAATGAGTGAATGAATGAATGACAATTTTTCACATACACTTTTAACTCTGAAAAGTCACTCTTTTCCCAGGTCAAAAATCTAGTACATGTATCTTTTGGATGAGTTGAGCAAGAGGATCGACTTGTTCTAGAGACAATGACAATACGTTTTCCAAAAATGTAAATGAGTGAGTAATATAATTCTCCACCCTAATCCAGTAAAATCTCAATCTACTAAGTTTCAGGATTTATCTAAAACTTTTTACAATAATTTTTAAAATTGGACTTTCTCATACTAATGTCTATAACTTATTTTGAAATAATTCCCCAAAATACAATGGAATGACGGGTGGAGATGGACGAGTATGAGATAAAGCATGTTTAGTGAAATGTTAATTATAAAACCTCGGCCCAGGGGAAATGGGCTTTCATGGTACAACTTGTCCACTTTTTACATCTTTGAACATTTTCATGATCGAAAGAAAAAATTTAGACTTCCTTATGGAGCAGCATCTTAAGGCGTGTTCATACAATTACTCATGCTGATGTCAATCTCTTAATGAGCTACTGATTATAAAATCTATTTTTCATCTTGTGACTCAAAAGAGCACATGAAATGAAAATAAGGAAAATCCATCCAGCAGGATAAAGCCAGATTCAGACTTTCATGTGAATGAATCAATTATTCTGCGGAAGGAGGCTTGGTAAATTCTTTGCGTTTCATTGGGGAGTGGGAGGAAGGGGCTGGTTCAATAGTGCAGACATTGGCATAGGCCACCTCGCTTGTCACAGAGTTGTATCGGCCTAGGGACATTCATTTGGGACAGCAGGGGTGGGGAATGCCCTCAGAGGCCCTCAGCAGGCAGTGCTCTGCCTCAGGGCCAGCCACCAGGAGCAATAAGACACAAAACCTTTTCTGTTTTAAAAACTCCTCCTTTGAAGGATGTTGCACCACTCATTTCCCAAGATTAGAAACCTTTAGCTAAGACGTTGATCCTTTTGCCTACCAAAATCTTCACTGCTAGAGTATGGATGATGGGCCGCCAATGACACCCCCACCCAATGTGCTTGTCCTGTGGGATCCCTTCCCCAAGTGTGGGCTGGCCTGGTGACTTGCTTTTAACCAACATAATGTGACAAAGACCTTGGGCTGTCACTTCCTGATTAGGCTGCAAGAGACCATACCCTCTGTCTTGCTGGCAGATGTTCTCTGTTGACTCTTATTGCCTTCTGGGCTTACATGCCTGCATAAAGTAAGCAACCACATTGAGAGCTAGGTGAGGAGAACTGAGGCCCTCAATCCAACAACCTGCAGGGCACTGAATCTTGCCAACAACCTCTGTGAGCTTAGAAGCTTATCCACATACAGTTGTGCTTTCAGATGAGACCTCAGCTCCAGCCAACAACTTGATGGCAGCCTTGAGACCCTGAAGCAGAGGACCAAGCTAAGCCATCTCCAGATTCCTGACCTACAAGAACTGTGAAATAATAAATGCATGTTGCATTAAGCTGCTAAATTTGTGGTAATTTGTTTCGTAAGAATACATAACTAATTCATGGGGTAGTTTATTTTTGTTCTGATTTCAATGGGAAGTGTCTTAGTCTGTTCAAGCTGCTATAACAAAATACCTTAGACTGGGTAATTTATAAACAACAGAAATTTATTTCTTACAGTTCTGGAGGCTGGGAAGTCCAAGATTAAGATGCCAGCTGATGTGGTGTCTGGTGAGGGCCCTGTTCCTTGTAGATGGTGCCTTTTGTGTGTCCTCACATGGCAGAAGGGGCAAACACATGCTCTTTAATCTGTTTAATCAGGGCATTAATTCCATTCACGAGGGCAGAACCCTCATGATTTACTTAATCATTTCCCAAAAGCCCCACCTCTTAATATGATCACATTGGGGATTAAGTGTCAACATATAAATTTGGAGAAGCACCAACATTCAGACCACAGCAGGAAGGATGATTGCTTATGTACCTAAACTTTGATATTGCTCATTGATCTTCTCATCTTTACAATAAAATCCCAAATTATTCAGGCCAGGGACTGAAATCTCAAAAGCTTACAGTGTCCAGGCAGTTGAAGTGAAGAAACAGAGAAGGGCAGGTGGATTGTGTCAGAATAAAGATCCAGCTGGTTGTGCCTAGGGAAATGTGGATCCTGAGTCGCTAGAACTTTTACCAAAATTTTAAGGGAAGCTAGAATTCCTGATTTTTATTTGAAATCACCCAAAGTCCAAATGCTGACTACTTCAAAATTTAGAAACCATTGTATGGCCCCCAGAAAGTACCTGGTGTATTTTGCCTGTGGGCTGTTAGTTTGTAACAACTGCTCAGTGGAGACTTTGCTCTTGGGGCAGCAATGTCCCTGCCCCACATCCACCTTTCCTTCTGCCTTAGGATCAGCACGCTGATTTTGTTGGGGTAAAAATGTGCCCATCAACAAACTACATGTCCCATCCTCCTTTGCAGGTTAGTGATGGTTGATGTCGGTGGAAGTTGTTGGTGGGGTGTCATGGAAAACCTTTGAAGAGGACCTGGCTCAGCTAGGGGGCACCCTTTGGCCCTGGCCCCTCTGCCTCCTTGCTAAGGAGAGTGAGGATGGGATAGTACACTGTGCTCACGAGGCTCCCCTACGTTGCTGGAGGTACGCTTCCTCTGGAGGATAACTTGGTAATACCTATCAAAATCCCAAGTTCCTATACCCTTTGACCCAGCTGTGCCACTTCCAGGGATCAATCCTACAGATCCACTCTCGAGTAGGAGCAAGGTCATTTTTGTACAAGGTTACTTATTGCAGTTCTCTCTGAGGTAGCAGAAGATTAACCACAACCTAAATATTTCCAACAAGGGGGAACTCCTTGTGGTACATCAACACGTGAGTTTCTTTATGTGTTAAAGTGAAAAGATCTTTGGAAGACTGTTCAATGGAAAAAGCAAGATGCAGAAAAGTGTGTATAGTATTCTACCTTTTGTATTAAAGTGGGACAATATATATTTGCATTGCCTTTTATCTATAAAAATATCTGGGAGAATAAATTATGAAATATTGTTAGGGCTTTCCTGTTAGAATGGGAACAGGGTGAATGGGGGCTGAACTTGGATCCATCTGAATGTTTTACCCACTCAAAGTACTAAATAATTTTCACTGAAATTCTGTTTTTAATTGAATTTTGTTGAAATTTTTTTAGGCTAGCTAAAAACAAAACCAAACCCCAATACTTAAAATACCAAGTGTTGGTGAGAACGTGGAGCACCTGGAACTCTCCTGCACTGCGAGTGCAGAAGCTTAAGGAGCTCCACCCTTGGGAAACTTGGGCATTCCCTGCTCAAGCTCACACTAAGCCATCCCTCCCCATGGCTAGCAACTCTGCTCGTGGGCATGTGCAAGATAAATGGACGCACATCTGCACAGGGGAGGGGTGCAGGACTGCTCAGAGCCACTTGGATCCTAAGAGCCAAGAATTAGAAACAACACAAATGCCCACAAAAAAAAAAAGAAGAATGGACAAATAAATTATTGTATATTCATTCATACAGTAGAATACTACATAGCAACAAAAAATAAACTATGACAACATTGATGAATCTCACAGACATTATGTCGAGACAAAAAAGCCCAGATACAAAGAGAACACACTATGTGGTTCTATTTATACAAAGTTCCAAAGCTAATCTAGGGGTGAAGGAATTCAGAACAGTGGTTACTTTTGTGTTGGGGTGGGGTTTGAGGAAGCACCCTGGGGTAATGGAAATGTTCTATCTCTTAGTCCACATATGGAAAAATTCATCAAACTATATGCTAACAATGTGTGTACTTGATGTAAAAGTTGTGACTCCATTTTTTTTTAAATCCCTCAGAACAGTTTGGCAGTTCCTCAAAAAGTTAAATAGAGTTACCACACGACCTAGCAACTCCATTCTTAGGTGTATACTGAATAGAATTGAAAACAGGGGCTCGGACAAATATTTGCACACAAACGTTCACAGTAGCACTATTCATAATAGCCAAAATGAGGAAACACCCCAAAATGTTGACAATGAATAGAAAAACAGCTGTGCTGTGTCCATGCGGTGGAACGTTACTCAGCCATAAAAGGAATGAAGTTCTGATACCTGCTATGTGGACGAACCTTGAAAATATCATGCTAATTCCAAGAAGACAGACCAAAGAACCCACATGTCATTATGACTGCATTAATATGCAGCGTCCAGAATAGGCAAATCCGCAGAGACAGAAAGATCAGTAGCTGCCAGGGGCGG
This sequence comes from Daubentonia madagascariensis, assembly GCA_023783475.1. Classification (NCBI taxonomy): domain Eukaryota; kingdom Metazoa; phylum Chordata; class Mammalia; order Primates; family Daubentoniidae; genus Daubentonia; species Daubentonia madagascariensis. The sequence continues at coordinate 4,710,911 of JAKFHU010001640.1, read as the reverse complement.
GGGAGGAATGTGCAGTGACTGCTTGGCAGGTGTGCAGCTCCCATTTGGGGTGATGAAAATGTTCTGGCGATGGATGCACAACACTGAGAATGTATTAAATGCCATTGAATTGTACACCCTGAAATGGTAAATTATACATTACATGAATTTCACCTCAATTTTCTAAAAGGAAAAAAACCTGTTTAAAAAAAAATCCTTCAGGAAGTTTCCATGTTGAAGACACAATTTGCTGCATTTCAGGGGTCAGATTCAGCCAGACTTTCCTCTAGTGATAGAAAGGACACTACAATGTCCATCAGGCCCTAACTTGGCAGTGGCCCTGTGTCTCGGGCCCGTGCTGGAGTGTGGGTGTCCCAGAGACAGGAGGGAGGTGCGGCCGGGGGCAGCACGTTGTAGCCACTGTGTGTGGGCTTCCTGGGCACCTTCAGCCCAGCCTCAGATCTGCAGCTTTCTGTCTGGGTGATCCTGGTCAAGGTGCTTTTTCTCTCTAAGCCTCTCTTCCTCCATCTGTAAATCAGGAAAAATAACAACTTACCTCCCCGAGTTGCATGAGAATGCAGTAGGCTAGTTCAAGAGAGGCTCTTAGAATGTGATCGGCCCACCCTAAGCTTTCAGGAGATTGAGTGACCACTCTCTGTCCCAGAGGACACTCACTGAGTGAAATACAGGAGGAATCACTAAATATTTAGACTATTTTTCAAAGTACATATAATTGAATATGATGAATTAAATCCGTGTGTATAGTGATGTTGGTCCTCTAGGATCAACCCCATCTTAGAGCCGAGGAGACTGAGCCTTTGTTAGGAGGAGGAATTCACCCTAAAAGCTGCAGCGTAGTTGAACTGAATGGCAATCCTACTTGGATCCCAAGTCACGCTGGAACTCTCGGGACAAAATGGTCCAGAAATGGAGTCTGGGTCAGGCTCCTTCTTCTCGGGAAGCTGCCAACGGCGACCTGCCCAGCACACTGGGCCTGTGGTCACAAATCTTCCCCCACCCCAGCTCTGCCCACGGGCAACCTCCCACCCCCCAGCTCCTCACAGAGCTCTTAGACCCCTGTGCGACCCTTGTTAACTGAGGCGTCTTGTTACAACCTTACCCTCAGTCGCTTCTGCTGCTTTCTTGCACCCTGCAGCCACCTCTGTAACTGGCTCTCCCTGGGGCCTGCAGCACCCACTATGCGTCAAGCACTCTGCAAGCAAGAGCGGGGTGCTTGAAGAGAAGTGAGTTCCAGAGCCACCCCGGGGGCTGCATGAGGCAGACCCCTGGGCACCAGTGTTGAATCCTCCCTCTCCCCCACCTGCCCCCACTTCCAATCCATCCCTTGGGGACCCTCAGAGGCATCTGCACTGCTCTGGCTCTGTTGTTATTGTCTCAGCCCTGGCCAGCACTGCCTCTCACATGGACGGCTGTTCCTGCTTCTGCAATCATTCTGCAGCGTTGCAGCCAGAACCATCCATCGAGAGTTATGAATAGCAGCCAAGCACGCTGATCCTCACTCACCCCTAGGCACTGTTCTAGGGGTGAGTGAGGAACAGCATCATGTATGTTCACCTGTTTCAGCTTCACAACCAACCCATGGCGGACAGTACACAAGATGAAACGGGCCCACAGAATTAAGTAACATGCTTCAGGTCCCACATCTCAAAAGTGGCAGAAGCAGGGCTTGAACCCAGATAGTCAGCTCCAGGTGGCCCGCTGTGAACTGCACAGCGTGTGCGGGCTGTCTGGGGTTTGCACAGCATGTGTGCCTGGCTAACCTGGCTTTGCAGAGGCGGCCAGGATCCTCCTCCCACAGGCTTCAGGTTAGCGTTTGCAAAGAGAGGTGTTTGTGAGAGACCCGGAAAGTGGAAGAGAAGGAGGAGCCACTGCTCTCCAAGACAGCTGTGGCCAGGCAGCCAGGAGATGGGAGGTCTGTCAGGGGCTTCCCGGTGAGCTCTTGAGAGGCACACACCCAGAGCTCCTGTCTGAGCTCTCCACGGAGGGGACCCCAATCTTTCCTGGCAGCGCCTCCATCCTCTGCTACCCCTGCTCCTGCAAAAGCCACCAATCCCTCCATCAGATCCTACAAACCTGGAGTACATAGAGTAGCTTGTTTCCTTAGTAAGCTCTGATACACGGCAATCCACTATTGACGCACAGCGCAGCGCTACTCGATTCAACCCCACCTTGTGACTGCTCTTAGAATAAGGACCAACGCCCTTGTCAGGCCGGCAAGGTGCTGCACACTCTGGCCCTAGGGTCCCCTCCAGCCTTCTGGCCTCCTTTCCTACCCTCCCCAACTGTCTGTTCTCTGGGCCCACCCACTTCTGAGGTCACCACGTGCCCCCAGGACACATGCCCGTGAAGTCTCTTTTGCCTGGAGCTGTCTTCTCTGCCTTGGACTGGGTAACTTCTCCTTATCCATCAGAGTCAGCTCAGACCTTGTCACCCCAGAAGAAATCCCTCAAGGGATGGCCTCGAGGTCCAGAGCACTTGTCATGTTGTCATTTTGTGATTGATTGTCCAGTCCCCCAGGCCAGACTGTAAGCATCAGGAGGGCAGGGCCACATTTGTTGGCCGTGCACAGCATCCCCAGCACTGAGCACAGTGCCCCCACCAGTAGATTCTCATTGAGTAACAATGTATAAGGAACATCCTCGGGGGAGACCAGGCGGCCATGGCCACACGTGATGGCTGCAGTGAGCGGGAGAGGTGGGTGAGACCACCCCCAGACGGGAACCACTGGGGATGCATGATGGAGGGTGTCACAGCGAGCCCAGCCTTGGAGAATAACAGGGTTGGGGCAGCCCGGGGCATGCAGCAGGAAAGGCTTGAACCCAGCAGTGTGTCTCCTGCCTGGTGGGGAGCAAGGACAGGGAGGTAGGCCTGACGGAATAAGGTGCAAATACCGACATATATTCTCTTGTCTGCGCAAAACAGACCCGCTCTCTTCGTCTGGGAACTGCTGTTCCCCAACATGCTTTTCCTACATGGCCTGGTGGGGACTGCCGATCCCTGTGCCCAGACCTCCTGGCCACAGTGTGGGGCACGAGACTCACAGCCCCATATGTTCGGCCACATGGCTTTGAGCATCTTTACAAAGAGATTTTAATGATGCAGGGAAATAGTTACATTACTTAAGTGAAGAAGCAGCACACACAATTGTGTACATACAATGACCTCAATTATATAAAATGTATCTATAATGTGTAAAACAAAAGCTGGAAGGAAATATGGCTTCCTCTGTGTGTCAGATTATGGGCAATTTTTTCTCTCTGTTTTCCAATTAGGTCACACATTACTTTATAATCAGAGAAGAAAACATTGTCATAAGGGGGAAAAACCACCCCTTAGGAGGAGCATTCTGCCCACAGGCTTACCAGGGGTGGCAAAAGAGAAAGCAGTTGGGGTTATGCCCAGAACTCCTCCAGCCAGTGTGCTGACAACGGAAATGGAGAAGAGTGGACACTATGAGAGATTTTTATTTAATAAAAAATTTTTGTAGAGGACATTTGACCTTTTTTTCTTCCCTACTCTTAGCACTTTCTTCTGGAAATTTCCCTTGGGGACTGTTATGAACTGAATGCTTGTGTCCCCCAAAATTCCAACATGGAAGCTCTAACCCTTCATTGTGATGGTATTTGGAGATGAGGCTTTGGGGAGGTAATTAGGGTCAGATGAGGTCACAGGCCCTGGTCTGATGTGATGGGGTCAGTGCCCTTCTAGGAAGAGACGCTGGCAAGCTCGCCCCACCTCCCCACCCCCGCCCCAGCTCTGCGCATGCTGAGCAAAGGCCATGTGAGCGCACGGTGGGAAGGCCACTGTCTGCAAGCCAGAAGGACAGCCCTCACCAGAATCAGATCATGCTGGCACCCGGATCTCAGACTTCCAGCCTCCAGAATTGTGAGAAAATACAGGAGTTTAAACCACCCAGTCCATGGTATTTTGTTAGGGCAGCCGGAGCAGACCAACACAGAGACTCCCTCTCCCTCAGTCTAGTAGTTCAGGTAGGGCTGGCCCTGGCTCTATCTATGGGTGAGCCAATCAGGGTACTGCCTCTTCCCCAGCCCAGCCACACTGGTTGGTTCAGGGGTGGACACCTGACCCAGGCTAAGTTAGTCGGAGTCAATGCCACTCAGCTCTAGGGTTTCTTTTAGCAGGCTTGTGAGAGGCATTTCTCTCCACTGGGGTTACTGAGCGCTTGGACATAAGCCTGCTGATGACCATCTTTCTGGGAGAGCGCCTGCCTGAGAGAGGGGCCAATACAGAGAAAAGCATCATTTGAACACCTGTGAACAGCCTTGCCTGAAGCCATCTCCTCTGCACTTTTCAGCTACACGAGCTAATATTTTTTTTTCTGTTGGGCAGGTTTGATTAGGTTTTCTGTCACTTGCAACCCAAAGAGTCCCACTAATACCCAAGGGCAAAACACACATAGTTGCTTGTGAAGTTGCTTCCGTGGCCACACCTCCTGGATTTGCCCTTGGAGTTCTGAAGATGGCTGTCAGCTGACCCTCCTGCCAAACAGGTCAGGCTCCTCTGGGAGGCCTGGGGCAAATCATCCAGGCTGCCTGGACTCACTCCCCAGCCCTGCAACCCTGCCTCCCTCTTTCCCTCCCCCTTATACTCTCCTCCCTCTTCTCTCCTTCACAGCCTGTCTTCTTTCCGGTTTCCCAAAGAGGGAGAATCGTGAACCAGTTGAGGCTCAGAGTGTGGAAGGTGGGGTCAGACATCCCACACATCACAGACACCAGACCCTCAGGCATCCCAGCTGTGTGACCTGGACAGATGACTTAACCTCTCTGAGACTCGGTTTCCTTTTCTATAAAATGGGGATAACAAATCCTATTCATGAGTTTTGAATAAGTCACGCACAGTGCCTGACCCCTAGGAAGTACTCATTAACCCCGACCACATTGCTAATCTTTGCCTTCTCTTCCCAGTACATAGCCCAAGTCTGTCATCCATGCCCATAGCCATCGGTGACCTTGAGCACTAAACAGCCCTTGGCCATCTCCTTAAAAGTCTCTGTGAAGTCATCTGCAGACTCTGTTAGCTGATGGCTTAACTCCTCAAATGAGGCCCACCCCAGTGAAATGCCTGCCTGCCCAGCCCGGTTTTAAGAATATAAATACCACCATCGGCAAGGTTCAAAAGGCAAGGACCAGCTAATGACTACCCCTAATGGGCCCTTAGTCTAAGGCAGGTTGCAGCTTGCTACACAGGGAACCGAGCTTCTCTTAGGTGAGGCTGCAATAAACAGTAGTGCCTTGCAAGGAGCAGTTGATCTCAGCTTAAGGAATAAGAAGCTCACAGGAGCCACGCTGTTTGACCTCTGGATCCCCAGGCTTAGCACTCTTAAAGCAGAAATGAAACACAGTCAATGCGTGGACAGTTGCTAGAGGATGCTAGTGAGTCCCATAACTGAACTTGGCCTGTGAGTGAATTGGAATGGCATGCCCGCCCTAAACATTCATTGAGAATGCTATTGGGTTGTTATATGTATTACTGGAGCTTTTTCTATTCACAGAGCCCTCTTCAAACATCCTATTTGTGTAAAATGCTTAACACCATGTGACACCGAGGTCACACCTCAGGCTGTGTCCTTGTATAACTGGAGATTCCCTTGGAATGACAAAGGAGTCAGTCCAAGGCATAAGGACATCACAGAATACAGGTTTGTGACCTGGGTATAGGGTCCGGAGCCAGTCCTTCTGTAAGGAAAGGTACCTGAATGGTGGAAATGAAGCACATTGTCTGCATCTGACCTTTTTTTAAAAGTGCAGTGCACAGCACAGTCCTCTGTGAGGTTGTCTCCTCTCCCCGACTAGACTGCAAACTCCTTGAGGGCAGGGTGGGTCTTCTTCAGCTCTGTATGCTTGCCAGCTGTGAGTGTTTTGGCAAGTGCTCTTGTTTCCTCCTCTGCCAAATGGGGATCTTAATGGTTCCTACGGCTGTGGTAAGGTTAGCTGCCTTTGCTGAGCCGTGTCTTTCTAAGTGCATTACAGGCATTGCCTCATTTAATCTGACAACATCCCAATGAAGTGGGTGTTCCTAATACTCCCATTCTACAGATGCGGCAACTGACACAGAGGGAGCATGAGGCACTTGCCCAAGGTCACAGATCCACCAGTGCAGGGGCCAGAAGTGAACCCAGGCAGTTGGCCACTACAGCCCAGCTTTCTGACCACAAGCCCTGCTGCTCCCTGGTTCAGGGTGACAACAGATGTGGAAGAAGTAGCTCAGCATCTGCACCCAGCTGTCCACAAACTGTAGCCATCTGATCATTATTTATGTCCGCTGCAGTACTCACCTCCTATCAGGGGACATTCAATAACTAATATTTAGTGAATGGATTAGTGCCATTGTTCTTCAAATGCCGATGGAGTTCCTGCAAGACACCGGATACTCACTATTCTAGACACTGGGAAGGCAGCAGCAAAAAGACTTGCAAGGCCTCTGTCTCCTGAAGCTTCCACTGCAGGCAGCAAACTGAGAGTCAGTTATGACAGACAGACCGTCACATCAGATGGTGACATGAAGAAAAGTAAGGCAGCCCAACGGGAAAGACATGGCAAGGAGCTGAAAGGGGAATGATTTCCAGTTTGTCTGAAACGTGTTATTTTTTAAAATGGGAGGGGCACTGAGAGAAGTCCCAAAGGGAATATATTTGTGACTCTGTCACACTTTGGTCAAACTAAACACCACCATCTAGCAGGGAAAATTGTAATAGGGATTTTGAAACGGCAACAGAAAGAGATGGCTGATGAGGTTGCCCTGGGGAGTAGAATCCTTACACCACACCCTTGGCTTTCAAGCCCGCGGCTCAGTGTGAGGACAGGGACCAGGCCCCAGCAGGCACTGTCCACATGCCCGTCACCAGCAGCTTCAATGACTCCGGAAGGGGCCTCTTGAATCTGCATTTTGCCTTCTTTGTGGTAAGTGACAAAAAGATCAACACAACCTAAGACGGAAAGTTCAAGAGGGTCACAGTGGTGGTGCTGTACCCCAAGCTAATCGACATGGGAATTTACAAGCACATGACAACGGGACAGCTTTCCTTGTTGCATATTATGCAAAAGAGGGTGGGTACTTTAGAGTTGCAGATAAATGGATAAGAAGAAAAAACAGATCTGTGTGCAATTATCTCTCAATACTGAGTCATGAGGCGCACGAGCCTGTGTCCTGTGGGAGGCTGTGACCTGTGGGCTGACAGCCTTGGCTGGTGGCCTCAGCTGCTGCCTCACAACTTCTTTCCCTTCTTCGAAGACTCCCGGGAGCTCGGTGGCGACTTCATTAGCGTCCAGCTCTAGCGCTCCAGAGGGAATCAGCTGTGCAGTGTCCAGGTTGAAGCTGGCCAAGGAAATCTACAGAGAGAGCCAGGGATAGAATTTAAAAGCAGAAAAAAGGAAGCAGAAACAGTAGTTTCTGACCCAGGGTTTCCCTACAGTCTGTGGAATTTCATTAAGAAGGTCAGAGAAGCCCACCAGGGGAGCCCTCCCCTTCATAGGCTGATTGGTTGAAAAGACTCCCAAAGAGGACAGGGGCCGTCACACCATTTGCTGTCCCAGCGATTGAGGTCTTGGAAGCTGACACAGAGAGTGCCCTCAGAAGAAGTGGGAAAATGTCAAACATGAGGAGGAGTCCAAATCTATCAAAAATCATCAAAACTCCCCCAGTGAAATTGGATTGGGTGAGCAACTAACAGCCCCTCTGCATATACCTAGCCCTGGAGACTGAAGTGTCAGCTGCTGAGTGACACATCGTGTTTGTCCTTTGCCTCTAGCAGCTGAGTACGTGGCTTCCTAGGCCACCCCCAGAAGAAATCCTCTTGACAAGAACATTCTCCTTCTATCAGGGGGGCATTTGAGCCAGGGGTTCTGGGGAGCACCAGGACCAACCATAACACAGAGAGGCATCAGGACTGGGCTCTCCAGGAGCCGGAGCGGGGCTGCATTCTGTAGGCACATCACAGGGAATTGCCTCCTCCCAGCTCCTGTCCCTGGAGAAATGCATCTTGCAGGGGAAGGACACGCTCTGCAGTTTTGGAGACAGGCCTGGATTCATGTCCTGGCTACTTTCTTGCTGCAGACTCTCTGGTCAGTTCCTTAACCTCTCTGAGCCTCAGTTTCACGGTAAAATGAAGATAATAATAGTACTGATCTCAAGTGACCTTTAGAAGGACTCAGTGGAATAACGCACTCTGAATACCAGCCAGAGCCTTGCACGTAATAAGCGCTCTGTGAGCACCTCTAGTTTACTGTGAGCTTTACTACAGTCCCAGTGTGAAAGGGCTTCCATGTTCCAGTGACCGTGTGGCTGACATTTATCAAGCTCTTGGAGGCACTAGAGACTGTGCTAAGTGCTTTATAAACATTGTTACCTCATTTAATTCTTACAGCAAACCTATGGCATAGGACTGTTATGCATCAGCCAGAATTTATCTCACAGCAGAAAGAGATCACAGGCTCTATTCTAAGCTCTTTACACATATTAACTCACTTAATCCTCATAACGACTGTGAGGTAGGTACCTTATCATCCCCATCTTACAGATAGAGAAACTGAGGCCCAGAGAGATTGACAACTTGCCCCAGGTCACACAGCTGGTAAGTGGTAGAACCTGGGTGTGAACCAGGCACACTGGCTGCAGAGCCTGTGCCATTAACCTCCATGAAAACCAAGGTGAGTTGTCTGTAGCTGAAGAGTTGAGCTCACCATGGGGATTCTGGCTGTGACTGCCAAGACTGGAACCAATCTTTTGAAAGAGATGCCAAACCAACTCCCCACGTCTGATACATGGGAGAAATAGAAGCAATTGATCCCTGGAAGCCTGGTGATTGCAGGACAGCACCAGAGTTCTCTAGCCAGATGTTTGGGGACTGCTCCCCTCTGCCTGCCTGCTATCTTCTTTCCAGAAGTTACCCTGTCTGGACAAGATGCTAATGAGTTAACTGAGAAGGTCTGAACTGCTGATAGTGTTTCTTAATGAAACCCACCTGCTTGATGGAAAAGCTGGCACTGGCAGAGGAACCGGAGTGACAAGAACCACGCAGGGATGTGGAGTGGCACTGGGCAGATTGAGTTCAAGGGGCTGCCCAGCCACCAGCACATGTAGGGCTAATGACATAATTATAACACAAAGCATGTGGGAATGGCTTTCAAGGTAGTTAGAAGAAAGCAGCATGAGAGATGGAGAGGACACCACCCATCACTGCTAGAACACTCTAGAAGAGAAGCCAAGGGCAAGATTACCACCTAAGCCACTAAATAAGGCAACAATTAATTTTGTCTAAAGACAGGTGGGTAGAGCACTTGCACAGGGCAAGAGAAGAGAAATTGGCAATGCCCTTACAACGAGGCCATAATCAAAGCTACAAGACCCTATTAAACTCTGTTTTTATTCAGCAACAAATCAAGAGTTCCAAAAACACCAATAATAATGATTTCTATTTTAAGAACCCCAAAACTCTCTGAAGCTGAGTCCAGGAAGGTGGGGAGACAAAGTCACAGAATACAAAGTTCCTTGTTGACTCCATTACATGAAGTTCACATCTCTTTTGCTTTACTCTGATTATAAAATAACCCCTACCTTATAAAACAATTTAAATATTTCAGCAATATGTAATATAAAAGATGAATTCCCCCAGGACATCATTTGCTAAAGTGGTATGTGACACAACTGGTTTTTTCATCCAAAGTATACCCAGGCAATACTTTGTTTCTGTTAACAGCTGTAGAGTTTTCTACTGTATATATGGGGAAAAACTGATTGAGTCAATCTTGTATCAGAGAATATTTGAGTTTTTGCAATTTTTTTTTTCCTTTCCAAACAGTGAAGCAATGAATAATGTCGTGCCAACTTTCATGGACCCCAAATGTTTTAGAAGAGACATTAGAGGCCTCAGGAATAAGGATTGCTCCTGCTGACTGAGCACCTCCTGCATGTGTGTTTTTATTGTCAGTGCATTTCATCCTCAACCCTATGAGGTGGGAATGGTCATTATCCCCACTTTACAGATGAGGAAACTGAGGCTCAGAGAGGCTGAGAAACATGCTCAGGGGCACAGGGCTGGTAAGTGGTGGGGTCTGCAGAGGAAGCTCCTGCACCTAATCCATATGATTATTGCAACAACTTGGAGAGAAGGCAGGGAGGGGGTGGAGAGTGAGAGACAGAATCCAGGGAGAGGTTAGGGACAGACGTGGACAGAAGTACAAACATGCACAGGAGAAAACATTGAAGTTATCCTCCTTATCTGGGCTGGAAAAGTACGATGCAATAAGGCTGTTAGGCACTAAGGCAACGTCTCGCATTATATCCCCATCATGGGGCTTCATAAAGTCAGAGGTGAGGAAAGCTGATCCCGCTGACTTGCTGAGGGGCCTCCGATGCAGCGACGATGGGAATCGACGCATCCTCTGCAGTGCCCCAGGTGCACGGGTCAGTGGTGAGGTAGGGCCGCCTCATGGTTAGTTCTCCAGCTGCACATCTGGATGGCCAGGTCCTCAGCTTCCCTGGGCACCTAGCAGCACCCCGGAAAGTACTGTCACTGCTTTAGTTCCCTCCTCTGCTCAATGGGGATTCCAAAAATATTAGTGAGCATGAGATAAGACAGTGTGTGTACCTCCCTTAACACAGTGTCTGGTGCCCAGTGATTGGTGATACCTTTATTATTTTCTGCCACTGTTACTCTGTCCTCTGAAAATGATCACCAGGCCTTGTCCCCACTGCTGTGCTTGGACACAGTGACCCTGGCCTCCTCCTCATAAGTAGTTGGGCCTATCATGGCCCCTCAGAGGTCAAGAGGCTGGTTCTGCCCACTTACTCGCTGTGTGACCTTGGGCAAGTGTCTCAACCTCTCTGAGCCTCAGTTTCCTTACCTGGAAAATAGGAATTGGATAAATCTACATCCCCCACAGGGTTGAGACAAGGACCAAATGAGTAAAGGCATGAACAGCATTCAGCATGGTGCTGGGCACATGGGAAGCATTCTCAGATCCTAGCTATTCATATTACTATTGATCCACTCATTTAGAATTTGAGTGCATATTGTATGTCAGGAAGGGTACTAAATGTTGCAGGTACAGCAGTGAGCAGAACCAGACAAAGCCCTGCCCTCGGGGAGGCTGTATTCTAGGAGGAAGTGAGGCAGAAACAACTAAATACACTGTACCGTCAGGAGGGGAGCAGTGAGGAAGGGCATTAAAGCAGGGCGCTGCCGCACACGTGGAATGACTAAGGAAGGGGCAACACTGAGCTGTTCATCGATATTTCTGGCTCTCCTCCCAGGCACCTGTGACTTGCTTTGGCCAACAAAATGTGAATGGGAGTAAAGAGCCACTGTGTGATTTGTCACACTCCCTTCCCCCCTGCCCCTGACATTGTGACTATGAAAGCGCAGGCAGAACTGGGGTCTGCGTCAGTCTGGGTCTCTGAGTGACCATCACTGGCCCACTGGCAATGATGCTGGAGGTGTAGAGTGTGTAAGGAACAAACCTTTGGTGTGTCCGGACACAGAAAGTGTGGGGTTGTTTGTTGCTGCAGCATAACTGAGCCTGACACAAAAGCCCTACGTTTTAAGGGGGCATTTGAGCAGAAACCCATAGGAAGTGAGTCTCCTTCCCCCAGGATTATGTTTGAAAAGAGTGTCACAGACAGAGGGAACAGCAGATGCAGAGGCCCTGAGGCAGGGGCACACCTGGTGTGTTTGAGGACCAGCAAGGGCCTGTGTGGCCATAGCCCAAGCAGAAGGTGGTGTCAAGAGAGTGCGCTGGGGATGAGCAGGCCTGACAATGTTCTTGTAGGCCATCGCAAGGCCAATCAGAGTGATTATTTGGGGAGGGGGTTCTCCAAGCCAACCCAACCAGCACCTCTCCTCCCAAACCTGTTTCCAACGCAGGCTTTTAACAATAACAAGGAGAAGATGCAACGGTTGGTGCCCACCCCACCCCAACACAGGCTGGCGTATCCTGGGCAACCCTCCATCCACCCCTGGTGGACCGTGGCTCCGGGCGCCTCCTCCTTGCTGGCTGGGGAACCTCAGTTGGCTTCATGTTTGGCTGCAGGTCCTTGTTTGCTTGGGGCTTGGACAGACTTTCCAAGCAGTGTCTGTCTGTTTACGAAGACAACTCTGTTGCATGTGCCTCCCAGGGCTGCTCCATTTGTCCAAGCATCTGTTCAGCTGATTTTTTCTATTTATTTCTCCAGTAAACAACTAGGGCAAAGGCAGGGTTCTGCCGTATTTCCACAACTCCCGCTGCCTGTGCCAAGATCTAATAGGATGCAGAGATAACAAGGGGTGATCTGAGTGGAACAGAGCAGGAGGCTCTGGAATCTCCACGCAGAAGCCGTGTCTTTGCCTCAGGCACCCACAGCACCCAGAGGCATGGACCAAGTTGGCCACTCTCTGCTGCCTTAGCCACCAGCATCTATTCCCTCTCTTGCTGCACATAGCACCCCAGTGGCCCTCCAAAGGACCATGCTCCACTTTCTCAGTCCAGGGGGTTTTAGGGTGGCCTAAAGTCCCCTCCCCTCCTTGCCTCCAGGAACAGGTACATGGCCCAGGCCCAGTCACTAAATTTATTCTAACCCCCAGCCTTTGTGATTGGTTTTGCAGTGGTCACATGACCCAGCTGGGCCAAGGCTCACCATCTCCAAGAATTTTAGCGGCACTGTTGAGGGAAAAAGGTGGAGTCTCTCTGCTTGAATTGCTAGGAGGGCAGGATGTAGGCTCAGAGCTGCTGGTGACCCCTGCCTGAGAAAGAAGACACACAGAAGAGAGCAGCAAGGAGGGATGGAAACAGAGATCTCTGAGAATAATATGGGAGCTCCTTGATCCAACTTAGCCTGAAGGCCCTGGATTTGGAGGTTAAGTAATTTGTGCTGGCTTCCTGTCCCTTGCAATCCACAGAGCCCTGACTGATTCACATACACACGTCCAGTGATAGACGGAGAGATGTCGGGAATTGGGCTGTGATGGAGTGGAAGCTGGGCAGGGTGGAAGGCAGGAGAAGGGAAGGCACGTGAGCAGAGGGCAAGGCAGCCTAAGCACTGCACACTCCCAGTGGCTTTCCACTTCCCTCTGCATAAATGCCAACGTCCTCACTGCACAGCCTTGGTGCCCCTGGGCCTCATCTCCTCTCTGCCCCCTTATGCCCTTGTCCTGGCCACACGGCTTCTATATCTGTTTTCTGTGCTATGGAACAAACTGCCCCAAATTTAGCAGCTTAAAACAACACCTATTTATCAGCTCACAGTTCTGTAGGTCAGAAGTCCAGCATGGCACGGTGGGTTCTTGCTCAGGCTTACATCCCGGTGTTGCCGGCTGTGTTCTCACCTGGAGCTCCAGTTGTCTTCCAAGCTTGTTCCTGTAATGGGCAGAATACGGGTCTGCATGATGCAGGACTGTGCTCCCCACTTCCTGGGTGGCTTTCGGTGGGGGGGCAGCTCTTAGAGCCCAGAGAAGCCACCTGCCTTCCTCATCTAATGGTTCCCTCTGTCCTCAGCCATAAAGGGCCCCTCAAATACTTCTCCTACTTCTGATCCCTCTGACTCTCCTTCTGCCACCAGCCAGTGGGAACCCTCTGCTCTTAAAGGGCTCCTGATTGGAGCAGGCCCACCAGGTCAGCTCCGTAGCCTAAGATCCACTGACTTGGCACTTTAGTTACAGCTAAACCCGCTGCAGCAGCACCTAGACTTGTGATTGGTTGAACAACCAGAGAATAAGGATCCAGGGGGCCCAGCTTCAGAGTGCTGCCTACCCCAGCCGCCTTGTCATTCCTCAAACACCCCAACCACGCTCCCCTGTGAGGCCTTGAATGTGCTGTCCCCTCTGCCACAAAAGCACTGTCCACAGGTAGCCCTGAGGCTCTCTCCCTCGCTTTGTCCAGGTCTCTGTGCAAACGTCCCTTCCTCAAGAAGCCTCCCTTGGCCTCCCAACACAAACAGCTCCCACCCCTGAGCCACTTTCTTTCTCTTCCTAGAGCTTGTATGGTTGTACAGACTTCTCTGGTCCCCAGACTGGGCCGAAGCCCTGGGAACAGGGACTTTATTTTGTTCACAGAGCTTGGCACAGAGTAGATGCTCAATAACTATTTGTTGAATGAAAGAAGGAACATAGTTCTTAAATTGCTCGATAGTGTCAAACAGTCACTCAGAGGTCTTTCTCGTGTTTACTTGTCAGCCCCAGGCTCCGTAGGGGGCAGAGTGAAGCTCAGAGAAAGCCAGGCTGTTGGAGCCAGACTACCTGGCCCTGTTTGTATGTGCTGCCCCCCCCAGCCCTCAAAGCCTGCTTCTTCATCTGCAAAATGGGGGTGCTACCATTACTTACCTCAAAAGGTGTCTGCAAGTGCTAGATAAAATAATCCAGGTAAAGGACCTGGCATTCAAATTAAAACTATAAAGTGACGCCATTTCATATCCACTAGATGGGCAGAAAGTAAAAGATGCCGGCATTATTAGGGTTGGCAAGGATGGGGGTGGTGAGGACTCTACCCCTGGGAGTACACATTGGTTCAATCGCTTTAAAGATTCATTTGGCAAAATCTAGTGGAGATGAAGATGTGCTCGTCCTGTGTCCTGCCCAGGAGACAAGCACAAGAACCTTCACCACAACGTTGTGGGCAACTGCATCTACCAACACATATAATGCTTATATCAGGAAGATTTTACAACACATACCTACAGATGCTACTAGCAACAGTACTGCTTCAACCGATTAACTGCTAGACGTGAGAGCAAGCACTTTACATGAATAGCCTCATTTCATCCTTATACCCATTTTACAGGGAGAAAATGGAGGCTTAGAGAAGTGTGAATCACTTGCTCCAGATCAAACATCTGGGAAGTGACAAAGTTCTGGTCGGCACCCAGGACTATGGCTAGGACTCGGGGCCCTGGGGTAGAGGAGGGAGAAGGAAGGAAAGCGTCAGGGTAGACAAAGTGTCAGCATCCACAGATCTCAAAGATGCTGAGCACAGAACTACCATATGACCCAGAAATTCTACTCCTAGGTATCTACCCAAGAGAAATAAAAACATGCATCCACATAAAAACTTGTACACGGATGTTCAGAGCAGCATTATTCACAATAGCCAAAAGTGGACACAACCCAAGTGTCCACCAATGGATGAAGAGATAAACAAATGTGGCCTATCCTTGCAGTGCAGTGTCATTGCCATAAAAAGGAACGGAGCACAGACACCTGCTACAACGTGGACAAGCTGGAAAACACTGTGCTAAGCGAGAGAAGCCAGTCAAGAAAAGGCCACATACTGTATGAGTCCATGTACTTGAAATGTCCAGAATAGGCAAATCCATAAAGACAAAGTATCTTAGTGGTTGCCAGGGGCCGAGGGAAGGGGCAGTGAGAAAAGATTGCTAATAAATACAGAGTTTCTTTAGAGGGGGCTGGACAAAAACGTTCTAAAATTAGAATGGGGTGATGATTGCACAACTCTGTGAATATACTAAAAACCATTGAATTGTATACTTTAAAATGAGAAATTTTATGGTGTGTGAATTATATCTCAATAAAATATTTTAAAAATGTTTTCTAAGAATCCCTGGTTTTCTGAGTGTTCATGGGTGGGGGGGGGGTGGTGAGAAAATAAATTTGGTAAATGCAGGCCAAACAAGTTCAACAAGATTTTTACAACAGGTCTTCTCGGAGACCTTAATTTGTGGATATGCACATTGACACTAGTAGGAGGAATGTGTACTAATAATACATAATGCTTGCTGAGAATTCACAGTATGCTAGGCATATACTAACTGATTCACACATGTTAACTACTCCTTACATCAGCCCTCTGAGGTAGATGCTATTATTATTCCCATTTCATAAATGAAGAAACTGAGGCACAGAGAGGCTGAGAATCCTGCCCAAGATCACACAGCTAACAAATGACAAAGCCAAGATTTGAACCCAACCAGTCTTGCTCTGGAATTCCCGTGAGACTGATTATCTTGATGTAGTATAAAGCATTTCCAAAACACATTTGAGTGTGGCTTACTTTAATGAAAAGAATCCTAAAACATTTGCCTTCTCTCCATCCTCAAGGCCAGCTCCCTGGTCCAGAGGCATCTCTCACCTGGACAAGTGTGACACCTTTCCCCAGTCTCCCTGCAATCCATTCTCCTTTCTTAATGCACTTGGCATCACTCCCTTGCTTCGGACTCCCCCAGTGTCCTCCCAAACCCTTAGACCAGGGTTTCTCAACCTCAGCACTATGACCATTTGGGACTGACCATTCTCTGCGGTGGGGGCCATCCTGTGCACTGCAGGATGTCAGCAGTGTCCCTGACCTCTTCCCATTAGATGACAGTAGCAATTTCCCCCCAAGCAGTGACAACCAAAAAAGTCTCCTGACATTGCCAAATGTCCCTTGAGGAGCAAAATCACCCCAGTTGGAGTCAGTGCCTTAGAATAGTCCTGATTCCTCACTGTGACTGACAGGCCCCTGCCCATTTCCCTGGCAATGCCAGCCTGCTCTCTGACCTTTAAACTCCCAGTGAATCTTGCTCTTACTCTGCCTGGAGCTCTTCCCCTCAGATCCTCCTCTGTGCTGAGGTTTGGGCGCAAGGTCCTCTCCTGAGAGAGGCTCTTTCTGGTCACCTTCTCTATCTTTTCCTGCCCAGTCACTTGCTTTCCTATCACACGAGTTTATTTTCCTGGTAACAATCATGATTGAATTTACATTGTGTATTTATTTTTTTCCTCTATATAATCTGCCTTTCCCACCAAAATATCAGCAGTGTGTGTGCAGGCACTCGGTAATCTTGTGCTTCGTGGAATCTCCTGTATCAAGAAAAATCCCAGGAACCACTAAGGTGCTTGTACCGTTTGTTGGATGAGTCGTGAATCTGCCCATATGTAAGTCGGGCAGCCGTTCTGGTGTGTGCCTGGGCATGGTAGAGACGGGACTGGAACAGGAAAACACCTTTGGGGTTTCATCACCTTGGTTTTGGACACTGAACATGCCTTCTGGACTTTGGCAAAAGGGTCTCTTTCTATCAAAACCAGTTGTCAAGAAGTTCTAAAAAATGGAAAACAAACAATAAAAGAAGAAAAAGAAGCACAGGAGGAGGAAAATTACTTTAGAATTTTAAAAGTCTCCTTAAATCAAAGCAAGTCTCTGTGTAGTGTTGACTGATTTTCAAACAAAGCAGAGAGGAGGCTTTGGAGCCTGGCTGGAACACAGTTGTGGTGGGGCGTCTCTAGGTCACAGCCTCAGCAAATCCAACCACGGGGGAGGGTGGAGGAGAGCAATTAGCAGCCCAGTTAGGGTGTGAGGAAGAAAGAAATAAAAAGCAGAGAGGATGAGTCAGGCTGGGCCGGGGCAAAACCACCCTGCATGAAGCAGAAAGCAGAACCAAGTTGAGAAATCTCCCTGCAAATCCTCAGGGCGACTCAGTACGGTGGAGGGAAATTGCTTCTCCTATTTGGGTTTCTTCCTCTGGGTCAGTCTTCTGTGAAGGGCTTTGCAGGCTGCAGGGATTTTGCTGAGCATGACTTAGCCTCCCAGGCTTGGCTTCACCTTCAATCAATAAAGAGGCTCAAGGCTAGCTCTGAAGTTCTCAGCCTGGAGTCCCCAGCCATAGAAGTTCTGGAAGGTTATAATGGAAGTCCTAAATATTTCAAGCCACCTATGAAATATTTTTACTAAAAGAAAAAAAAAATCAAACCAGAAACAATTAAGCCTCTAAATCCAACTGCCAATTTATAGGAAATACCTGGAACAGAAAAACATGTTAAATGATATCACAGGGATGCAATCCCCAATACCTAATTGCACAAAACTCTCAGGGACAGATGACTCAGTTTCTTCAACAAATAAATTGCAAGGAAAGAAAAGTGGAGGAGAACCTATAGAATTGAAGAGACTTAAGAGACATATCAACCAATAGCCATGGACCTTATTTGCACCTTGATGAAAACAAACTATAAATATAATTCATGATCCATATCTTTGCTATTGTGAATAATGCTGCAACGAACTTGGGAGTGCAAATATCTCTTCAACATACTGATTTCATTTCCTTTGAATATGTATCCAGTAGAGGGATTGCTGGATCATATGGTATGTGGGTGGATGTGGATGAAAAAAGCTTGGCTGTGAGTGAACAGGCACAGAAGCTGGTGTTGGGTCCATGGTAGTGCATTATAGCACTCTCTCTTTAAAAACAAATGAACATCCTGCCTTTGTTAGCAAGAGGACCCACAGGCTTACAGATATTTTGGTGATCTTATTAAATTATATTTAACTTTCTTTCTTTGAATTGTTTTACATTACACATCCTGGTATATGATCACTGGCTACAAAAAAGGGGCCAATTAATTCATCAATACAAAATTACCTTGACTTTGAGGCAATACAGCAGCTTAGGTGAGAGAAATCTTCCTATCGGTACTTTGTCACTTCCTATCGGTACTTTGTCACT
The DNA here is from genome assembly GCA_023783475.1 of Daubentonia madagascariensis. Classification (NCBI taxonomy): domain Eukaryota; kingdom Metazoa; phylum Chordata; class Mammalia; order Primates; family Daubentoniidae; genus Daubentonia; species Daubentonia madagascariensis. The sequence goes on along the minus strand of JAKFHU010001640.1, from coordinate 4,692,488 downwards.
TGCATGTCCAGGAAGCCCAGCAACTTTATTTATACCTCTCGGAGACTCAGCTTTCTCTCCTGTAAAATGTGAGGGGGTAAGTGAGATTTTGTGCACAGAGTACTTGGCCCAGGGTCTGACATCAGCAAACTGCAGTTGCTATTATGACCAGAAGCAGCAATATCAGAAGTACGCTGAATGGGGTCTTATTCTATAAAAAATTATACTAACTTGGGCATGTGCAGAAAGATGCCTGGGAGGACGTAAAATGAACAGGTAACAGAGATAACCCAGTGGGTTATTCATTCCTTCATCCATATGATAGTTTTTCCGTGGCCACGTCGGACTGTGGGGTACAGGGTGAGTCCCGCCCGTACTCTCCTGGGGTTTGCAGTGTAGGAAATGCAGGCACGTGGAGACAGGAGGAAAGCAGGAGCCACGACTTAGGGGGGTAGTCCAGGGAGATGTTCCGAGGGTGGTGTGAAGGCTGCAGGAGAATTAGCCAGGTTGGACGGGGTGGGGAGGGGAGGAGTGTAGGGAGAGAAAAAGAAAGGATTCAAAGCTGCTAAGGGAAGGGCAAGTGCAAAGGTCCTTATGGAAGGAAGGAACGATTTTAGGATCCCAAAGGCTGCAGAGTAAAGAGCAGGACAGGTGAAAGTGGAGCCAGCTTGGCCATGACAGTGGGCGGAGGGGGGTCTCCTTCATTTTTACTTCATACACTTCTGAGTTATGTAAATATTTTATGAGAGGCATGTATAATTCTGATAATTGTTTTAAAACCTAAAACAAAAAATCTTAACAGAAAAATTCTCATAAGCCTGCAAGAAGCAAAGAAAATATGGCATTTTTCTCTTCTCCTTTTTTCTCAAGAATCTATAATATTTTAAAATTCACCTATACTTGCTAAAGAAACTGTCTTATTTAAATGCAACAAGTATGCTGTCCTCAACATCTTCCAGGTTTGTTGGAAGGGTTTCCTCCTCCTTGTCTCCCTCCTTTCCCTTTCGACTGAAACTCCTTTCCAACCTGCAGGGAGGCTCTGGCCCTCAGGCAGGTTTCTGGGTCTTGGGTCGAGCCTGGAGGACAGACCCACCAGTGGGGTTTGGGGAAAAGCTTAGCTGGCCCACAGGAAGAAAGAAGGCAGTATCTACACTGCCCTTCGAGTTGGCATTTGCCAGTTTCATTTGCAATCTGTTGCTAGGGGCAGAATATGTTTTTCTGGTTCCTTCTCACAGCCTGGGGCTGGGACCACTGGCTTTGATGTGGAGGAGGTACAAACAGCTGCTGGGGGCCGGCCTGCCAGTTACCTGAGTGGAGGCAGGATACGTGCCCAGCGGAGGCTGCAGCTGCTAGAAGGATGTGCTTTTGTTGACGAAGAGGGAACCCCAACCAGGCCCTTTCAAGTCGCACCTTGAGGCTTCTCCCTGCAAGAGTGCCAGGTTTATTACTGGTTCGTTCACTTCACTGTTCTGATCCCCTCCCCATTCCCCCACCCAGCTCAGGACTTTTCATTTTGTGTCAGAGCTATCGAGGCCGCTGGCTTCTGGTTGAGTCTAATGATAAGCGATGTCCTCAGGAGACAGAGAAAAATGGATAGAAATGTTTCTAGTCCCAGGAGAGAGGCACCTCCCAGCAGACAAGCCTTCCTGATGTCATGGACGCCCCCTCTCTCTTCAGGGGCCTTTTGTTTGTTTGTTCCCCTTTAGGGATGATATATAAGAACCCACCTGCTACAACACCCTCATCTGAAAAATGAGAAAACTGAGACCACCACCAAAGAAGCCCCCACAAAATGATGATGCACTCTGAGCCAGCCCCCCAGAGCTGTCATATATCCTAATGGTTAAGAACATGAACTTGGAGTCAAGATTTACCTCTCAGCTCTGTCACTTACCAGAGGTGCAATCTTGCACAAATTGCTCGACCTCTCCAAGCCTCAGTTTCCTCATCTGTAAGATGGGGATAATAATTTTCACCTCCGAGGGTTGTTGATTTATTTTAAGTGTACCTCTCACCCAGCCAACTGAATTTTTTAAGTGTCCACCTGATTGTGCTCAGTTTCCCCCTCTTTAGACTGTGAGCTCCCTAAAAGGAAGGACTCTGCCTGCTTTGTTCACAGCGTGTCCTCAGCAACTGCAAGGTAGGTGGTGGGGAAGTATTTGCGGTAATGGTAAGGGAAAGCCGTCAACACAGTGCTTGGTGCGTGGAGAACCACCACAACACGGGCAACCGTCAGTATGAACGGAGGAGGTCCATTGTTCACGATGGGAAACTAGTTTTAGTTTGAAAACGATCAAACCACCCGGAACCGAAAGAACCAGGTCCTGTGGGGTGGCCCTGCGGTAAGGTGGCCCTCCCGGGGCCAAGCCGCAGCACCCCACCCACGCAGGTGCAAGCACCCGGAGCGCTTGGAGCCACATTGCTCCAGGCTCTCACCCGACCGCCCCGAGTCAGGACGCCCACGTTCTGCCCTGGAAGGCTGGGAGCAGGTGGGAGAGCAGCGCGGGCTCACCCAGTCTGCAAGGGCAGGGTGTGCAGAAGCGGCAGAGTCGCTACCTAAAATACAGGACGCCCAGTTAAGTTGCAATTTTAAATAAACCACTAAATATCTGTTTTGTTTTGTTTTTTTTTTTTTTGAGACAGGGTCTCACTGCGTTGCCCGTGGTGCAGTGCAGCCTCCAACCCCTGCACCCAGCTACGAAATAACTTTTTAGTAAAACTACATCCCAAATACTACACGCGATGTACTTATCCTTTAAAAAAAAAAAAAATTCGTTGTTTACCTGAAATTCAAATTTACCTGGCTGTCCTGTATTTTCATTTGCTAAATCTGCCCTAGAAAGCGGGAGAGCTGGGACTACAACCCAGGCCTGCCTGACCTGTGGACCTTCCTCAGGTCCTGCAGAACCAGGACGGTCACGTTAGCAACCTGCCGCCGCCGAGGGAACTAGGAGACGCCGCGTGCAGAGGGCCTGGAAGCCCCCAACCCCCGCGCGGCCGTCAGCGAGGGCAGCAGCCGTTTGCCCGGCACGGCGGCCCCGACCCAGCTCCTCTGCAGAGTGGCCGCATCTGTGACAGCGCGACGTCGGGCTCGCTGGAGCCCCGGAGCTGTGGCTGCGGTGACCACCGTCCCGACGCTGCACTCCAGCCGCGGCGACAGAGCGAGACCCCGTCAAAAAAAAGGAAAAAAAGACAGAAAGACGGAAAGGTCGCTGATACTAGTTTCCCTAAATAGCCCCTCCCCAAAAAATAAAATCATCTCAAGGAAATCTACGTCCCACATCCCAAGCAGCCCGCAGAAATGTGCCTCAGCTCAGCCCCTCCACTCGCCGCACCGAGCTCGGGGAGCAGCCCCTCACCCCGCCTCCCAGGTGCGACCGCACCTGAGAGAGCGCTGCGCATGCGCACGCCACTCAAGGGGCGCGCTATACGCATGCGTCCGTCCAGCCCCCCCCCCCCCGGGGTGCGGTGTGCGCACGCGCTGGCCCGCTCAGAAAGCGCGGGAAAAGCGTGCGCAGCCGCGCTTGGCAGCGCACGGTCGGACGCCGCGAGCGGCCTCTGGAGCTTTTTGCTGCCGTCCGCCCTCATGGCCTTTGCACCCAGGGGTCCGGAGGCCTCGTTCTTCGAGGTTTTGGACCGGCACAGGGCTTCCCTGCTGGCCGACCCGAGGGGAGCTGGCGGGGAGCCCCCCGGCGGGGGGAGCCGCCTGGCCTCTAGGTACAAGAGCTCCGGCGCGCCCGGGAAGCCCGGCAATGGGCGTCGGCGGGCCGGTGGCTGGAGGCGGCTGCTCTGCGGAGGAATGTCGGGGCGCCCCTTGTCGGGCCAGTGGCCTCCCCGGCGTTGGGCCAGTCCCGAGCCGAGAAAGCCCAGGCCCCCCGCACCGTTCCGTGATAGGTGCCTCCGTGTCTTCTAGAAAGTTCCCCTTCTGGAATGTTCCCCTTCTAGAATGTTCTGGGAGCGGGGTTTGAAGGTTTCCTAAGATCCTTACGGGTCAGGGAGTTTGGCGTACAGTTTGGCTTTGTATTTTAATTTTTTCCGGATAAAATTTTAACTTAAAAAGCTTTCGGGATTTTCTCTGAGGAGAGGAAGCGGAGAGCGGGGACGCCGGGGGCGCTCGGGCAGCTGCGGAACCAGGCGTGCGCGTGTTAAAGGCGTTGTGCTGAGACGTTTTTCTTGACTTGGTAGCGGAGAGAATGTATCTATTTTAAAGGGTTTGTTTAAAAATCAGTTACAGAAATTCGCCAGCTACCCAGGTTGGCGTTAGCTGCGGAAAACACGCTGACGGCATTGGCCACTTTTACTGAAAATGCTGTTGCTCTGCTTCCTGGAGCTGTTTTTCTGATTTACCGGCAACGTTTTTCAGCCTGAACGAATTTCTTTTCTTTTTAAGGCCGAACCAACCACTAAAAAATCCGAAAAACCCGCAAGCAAACGCATTTTTATGGAGAGGGTTTCGGCGGAGCGCGCGCTCCCGCACCTTGTTTCCCTCTAAGTGGGAGAAACGCGTGAGATCCGGGGGCAGCGTTCCCCCTCGGAGTTAGGAAGCAGCAAACGTTTTAAAGTCCGTTTGCTGATGAGCCGAGTTTGCAGTAAAAGCTCCGTCCGTTTCCGCGGAAAGTCAAGCCCTCAACATCTTGCCCATTTTCTAGGTTTAATTGGATTTCTCCTCCTAGACAGGAAGCTAACGGCGTTTGTAACAGAACGTCATTTTCTGACGCTGATGGCGTGTGACGTTAGGAGTCAGCTGGCGGCGACCCGGCTCCGCCCTGAGGTTTTGCTGTAGGGGGTGCGGGTTGCCAGGTCGGCTGTCGGGTGCGGAACTATGACTGACTCTCTTCGTGGTGGTGCTGAAACTTTTTCCTTTTTGTATCACTGAATGTCGGAAGGGCTGATTTTAAGGCACGAGATCAACTACGGTAATGCGCTGGGGGAAGTGGTGGTTTCTTTTGAAATATTTTTGCGTTCCATTTTTGGGAAAGAGTCAAGGCCAATGTTACATCGTTTTTAATTAAAACATTTATAAGTCGTATTTCAAGCCAACAAGTTTGTATTTAAGTACAGCTAGATGAAAGTAGGTCGCTACGAAAAACAGATAAAAATACGTTGCGTCTGCTCCGGGGTGGGGACGTCCGTCCTCAGGTGCCGCCGTTGAATTTGTTCCGTAAAACCTGAAGGCCGCGGGGTCCCCCCCACCCCGGGTCTGGCCGTTGATGTGAAAGGGAGATCTTCACTCAGGTGGTAATTGTTTGAGAGATAAAATTACATGCATCTCAGAGTAGGGGAGAGGAAAAAGAAAAAAAAATGACCAGTAAATGAAATTTGTTTGTAAGCGACCACTGTGGGTGCGGTGGTTTTATTGCAGTACTGATGTGGAGATGCAGTGGGAGAGATCGTTGTTGACGTGGATTGCCTCGTCTTGAAAAACAACCAGTGGAACAAAAAGTGATCTTAGTGTTCATCTGGGGAAACCTTACCTATTACAGAGTCATAATTTACTGCTAAGATTGAATCATAGTGTGTTTATTTTAGTTCTGAGGTTCTTGCATCTATAGAAAATATTATCCAAGACGTGATTACAAGCTTGGCAAGAAATGAAGCGCCTGCATTCACAATAGACAACAGATCAAGCTGGGAAAATATAAAGTGGGCATTTTGCATTTTGCATTTTTATTTTTAAATACATTATCCATGTCATTATTTGAATTTAGAGTTCTAGTCATATTTCATTCTTTTTATTGCCTTTACCCTGCCAAAAAAGGATTTAGGAAGTTTACAAAATGCGTACTATACAGAATATGTAAACTAAAAGTAGGTGTGAAAGATAAGGCAAAGGTAAAAGGATGCTAGCAACAAAAAAAAATGGAGCTCCAAAAGAGGTTACAATTCAAAATGCATGTGATAAAGTCTTATATTCTTGCTAAAAATAGACACCAAGCTTCAATCTGAGCTTTCTGGTACTCAGAGGGGGAGATAGGATGGGTGCAATTCTCATCTATGCTGCAAAAGCAAACCACTTGCTCAGGGGAAGTATTTAATATAACCCTTAATCCCGATACCCAGATGGAAATAAAAGTATCCTGAACATAAAGCATGTTTACAAGGTTCTTTTTCCTGGCAGATTTTCTACCCCTGCTAAGTCATTTGTCCAAGAGGGGTAAAATCAACAAATGGCTTTATTAAAGTTCTTGTACCTAGTTATATAGTTTTTTTTCAAACTGTAAAATCTTCCCCACTAAATAATGAAAAATATTGCAAGAATGGTTCTCATACTTTGTAAGAGTTGCAGAAACAGAATAAAAGGAATTTTCAGGCTCCTTAGTCACTATTATTTATGACCAATATAATTAATATAAACTGTATACTTTGAATCATATTTTGCATCACATTTTGAAAGATGGATTTCATCTAGCTTGAAACAGGTGACACCTGGCATCTTTGCCTTGTGCCTTCTGCCACCTTTAGGAGAGGCTAGGCAGTTCAACTTAACAACCTAATATAAATTGTTATTTTATGTAATGTAACTCTGCAGGCAAATAAAAAATAAAATATTTCAAAACTTATTATTATATTGAGTAAAATTATTAAATGAATAAAATGAGTAAATTTTTAAAGTGAGTAAAATGCTAAAAATTGTGAAATATTTGAAAACATTTTACATACACTAAAAATATCTTCCCAGGAAAGAAGTACGCCTGTGCGTACACACACACACACACACACACTCACTCTTTCACACAAAAACACACACACTCTCTCTCACACACTCCCTAATCAAAGATATTTAACTCATTTATTTTAAATACTTTATCTTTGTGCCTCTGTATGTCACAAACCTAATTACCTACTTACCACCTGGAATAATCTAAGCTTACAAACCAGGTGATCCTAAAGCTTTAGTGCACACATTCAGAAGAAATGTGGGATTTAAATTATGTGCAGAAGACGACATTAAGTGTGTATTGTTTGGTGTTCAGAAGTTAAGTCTTTTCCACTTTATTCTCTTGCTTTAAACAAAATGACAGGTTTGAAGATTCTGTGGGTCTTCAGATGGTATCTCATTGTACCACAAGAAAAATAAAAAGTGATTCACCAAAATCAGCTAAAAAATTTGGTAAATTAATCTTTTTTAGCTTTTAGTAATAAAGAAATATATTTGGTGATCTTCTAGATTTTATTTTTCCTAGTTAAACAATTTTACTTGTTCTTTAGTAGATCAACCTTGTACTTGAAATAAATTTCTACAATTTTTCATTGTCAATAACCATGGGAATAGATTACCATTTCAAAATAAATGTATTTTTTAAGGTATATGGTTCAGTGGAAAATTATCCTCTCAGTTTTGCTGTCCATAGAGCAACTAACTTTATCTGATTCTTCAGGCAATTATTCTGTACTTAACCCTTCTATTTTGGAAAGATAATTTTTTAAATGTTATGGAAAGTAACTGAAAGTTAGTTCAAATCCTTGATAGAAGTGTCTTTTGAGTTAGTAGGAGAAATGATGAGTAATTTGTTTTTTGCATCTCATTTTCCAGCTCTAATTCTTAAAATATTGTCCATGATTTATAAATTAGTACAGAGCAACACTTATGCAACCAAAAGGTAAATATATTGTTCTAGTAAATTACTCTTTAAAATGTAATATGAGATCTGATTGGGTTAACTTTTATTATATGCTTTGAAAAGTTATGTAAGCCTGAACTATGGGTAATAAATTATTTTCTTTATATGTTGTGTTTTCATTCAGTTAAAGATTTCTTCAAATAGCATTCCAATACTTGTCATATTTAAAGAGAATATGGTTAATTAAAAGTATGTTTTTTAAATTTTCACAGAGACATATATTACACTGACATCCAACTCTTTGGTAACCAGACTATTGTGGACAATATTATCAGTGACATTTCTTGTATGTTAAAAGTGCCAAGGAGAAGTCTGCATATAGTAAGTAGTACTTAATACAAATTATTTTATTTTAAAATAAAATGTATAAAATTGTAATAAAATAAATATAATCATTGCCTTCTTTTGATATTATTTGATACTATATTTTTTCTCACTATAAATTTAAATAATCTGTTCTCAATATATTCCTTTGGATGAATGGACCAAAACAGATGAATTGCTTAAAATACTTTTAAGTTCTAAATATCCTTACATATTTTCTCCTTCATCTCTTAAATTCCAGTCTGAGCTAATATACAAATAACTTAGGTGAACACAAAGAGTGACTTAACAGCATAAAACATATTAGTAAAAAAGGTTTCAAGTATGTCTATTATTTTTTCTAGTTATCTACATCAAAAGGTTTAATTGCTGGCAATTTAAGATATATTGAGGAAGACGGCACCAAAGTGAATTGTACTGGTGGTGCAACAGTAAGCATTGTTAATGTTTTCACACTTTAACTCCCTTTCAGTTCTTTGATTTTGAAATGTATTTTATTTCTTGCTTTGTTATGTATTTCAGAGATTAAGAGTTTAAAATAAAACTGAAAGACTAGGTGTATGTTTATAGGGTTGTGCGTTACATAGTTTAAAAATGTGTTCATTGTCAAGTGTCGTATTGAAATAAACATACACATTCCTTTTAAAAATATAGTGTTATTTTCAGGTAGAGTGTGGCTTGACCATTTTAGCATGGTTATTTAGTAATCTTCATGAAGTTTTGTGGTTCTGAAAGTAATATATTAATACTACACTATTTGGTGGGCTTTGGCAGTAGAGAGCCCTCAGTCCTAGGCTAGTACTTGCTGTGGGTCGTGTGTCTGTTTTCTTACGAGGGGTAAATCTGTTTCTGACTACTTTTTCATTGAGGAATAAGTCTCTAATGACTGGTATGATTGAAGAAAAATGAAAACATTGTGATAAATTATAAAATGTGGTTATACTTGCTTTTTATTTAGAATAAAAACAGTCTTTTTTTAAAACTTAGGCTGTTGCTGTGCCATCTAATATTCAAGGAATTCGGAGTATCCTTTAAGTGGGGAAACTATTTAAACTTTTGGGGTGTCATTCATTCATTCCCTTGGTAAACCAAGCCTCCATAATGCGTAACGAACAAGTCACACCCTATAGCAGTCACCAAGAACACACCGTGATCCCTTCTTTAGGACTCTTTTAGGAGCTCACTATCTGGTGGGAGAGACAGATATCTGAATATATGAATAGATATATTTATATACTTGGAGGTAAAAATGAAAATATTATATCTATAGCTGCTTTTGAATTGATCTATATGGCACTGTAATTTAGTTGGTGGTTAAACTGAAATACTCTTGTCTTCAACTCATCAGCCTTAACTTCACAGATTTAATTACGGATGCAAAATTTGTATTAATTGTAGAAAAAGATGCAACATTTCAACGGCTCCTAGATGACAACTTTTGCAACAAAATGTCTCCGTGCATCATGGTTACGGTATATCATCTACCTTTACTACAATTCCAAAGCTAACATATACTACCATGGTAATTGGTAAGAGGGCTTATAACATTATCTGTACAACATTCTGTTTTCAATATAATGTATAATTTGGTGTCATAGAACAGGAATTTTCAAGGTGTTTATCCTTGAATCATCAAATCAAACCATCCTCAAATCTGGCTATCACCTCAAGATCATATTTCTAAAACTACAATCAAAATCTTTCTTCCATGAAGAACTGAGTGCTCCTGTCACTTGTCCTGTAGTTATCAATAGTCATAGTGCAGTGAGGTCCACACATCAGAGTCATTTTCACTCACTCCTTACATCCCATGGTCAACAAGTCCTTTTGAATTGGCCTTGGGAGTGTCCTTTGTTTCAGTACTTTCCCCTTAATCATTCCCCTTTCATCCTTACACCAGGACAACCCCCTGATAGACTCTGGACAGGCCGCTGACTCCAGTTATCTCTCACTCCACCTAATTGATAAGCTGCCACACTATCCTCATCATATCCCTCCTCGCCAATTCAAAAACTTTTTTTAGTGCCTGATATTTCTGCACTAAACTTTCCGGATGCCTCCTTGGGACCAGCCAGGCCTTCCAAGACTCCATCCAGCTGCCTGACACCTACCTCCTCACCAGGGCAGCTTTCCTCACTGCTTCCACAAACATCCCTCACAAACTCCTAGAAGAGGGGCTGGGAATTGAGGGCCACACTAGGAAGGAACCATTTTCCTCTGGTACTGTTTGATTCCTACCATGTTCCTGTGTTATCATTTCCCAGAGGAAAACATTAGAATACACTACTGTTCACTTGTCAAAGACCTCAAACCTAAGAGTAGTTACTTGTCATCCCACTTTAATAACAGGTATGCAGGTATATAGTTCACCACAATCCTATGGCTGATCAAAACCAGGACTGCAATTCAGATAGTTGCGCTCCATGTTGCTATAAAGCCATAACTCTATGAGGCAGGCATATTTATCCTGATTTTATAGATAAATCCACAGCCTAAAGAGACTAAGAAACTTGCCCAATATCACACCACTAATGATGGGCAGGGAGGGAATTCACACTCAAAGCTGTCTGATCCAAAGCCCATTCTTAGTTTCTATGTGTACTCTGTTTTCTTCCTCTGCTCTGGTGTCACTTGGTTTGCTGCGTCTCTCTTAACATTATTGTAACACTTTAAATTACTTTTTAATGACTTCATAATATTATTCCACCATTTAGAATTTATTAAACCCTAAATTTAAGCCAGAGAGTCGTCTAAGTGCTTTGTTATTATTAAATAATTTAATTCCTATAATAACCTTATGGAGGTTACAGAGCCCCAGAGCACAGAGTGGTTTCCTTACTCATTTAAGTTCCTGATGCTAAGAAGTGCCAGAGCCAAGATCCGGGCCCAGGCTATCTGGCCCCAGAGCTATTGCATATCACCACTGTGCTATGCCACCTCGCCATGCTCCTGTTGTTAGATATTTTGGCTATTTATATTAGTTTTTGCCATTTTAAGTAACACTGCAGTGAGCATCTTTAAGTATGTAGGATTTTTGTTATTTCTGTTTCTGCTAAAATATTTCCATAGGCTCATTTTCTAGGACTGGGATAATTCCCAGTGCTTCACCTTGTTGTATGTATTACACATTTTTTCACAGTCAACACCACAGTCTTTCACCACTTGAAATTCAAGGTGGGGGGGTGTATCTTTTACATTTTGAATAAAATAAGGGTGTAGTTGTATTCATTTCATTCTACTGGAATTAAAATGCCTAATTTTCATCTTGCTTTTAGGGAAAGGGAGTTCCTGATCTGAACACAAGACTTCTGGTCAAGAAGCTGTGGGATACGTTCCACATCCCAGTGTTCACTCTCGTAGATGCCGATCCACATGGTGTTTATCACTGGGCTATTCAGAACAATAGTTGTAGCTGAATCATGTTTGCATTTGTGTCTTCAACTCTCAGAACACTTTCATAAAACATTTTAAAAGAAAATGATTAGATTAAAATTAGGGCTATAATCATTTGAGGCAATTTATAGTGGGTTTTTTTGCCATGTTAAACTGAGAACCATAAATTTTTCATTGGTAATGTCCACAAAATTAAAATTGCAGATGTTAGATAAAATTTGAGAGTATAGATTATCTAACCTGTAATATACAACAAGACTAATTTTATAGTTAACTTTCTTTTAACAGGCATAGAAATAATGTGCATCTATAAGTATGGATCTATGGTAAGCATAGAAAAGTAGTTTTCCTTTTTCCACTATTTAGATATTTTATATTCATTGGGGGTGATTTCTGCATTTACTTATTACCCCCAAGTAGGCCGAAGAGTTTCCAAAAGGTACCAGAGAGCCTGGTATCCTAGTCTGTGTCTTGGTGGCTGTAATTCCAGCTTCTAGTAGGACCAGTGCAACCACAGGTGACAGTGGGATTAGCTGTGGGCAAGAGGCTGTTATTATCCAGCACTCTCCTGGCCTATTGAAGTAACGGTGGGGCCCCAGGGTAACAACAACACTGATCGCCAAATATACTGTAAATATATATTTTTTTACTCTAAATATGTATAGCCTTGAATTCTGACTTTGCTAATCCCTTTTCTCCCACCATAGGGAGAAATGAAAACACCAAATTTCACCAGTGGAGTCTGCAATTACCATGTATCAGTGGTTCTCAAAGTGTGGCCCTGGGCCAGCAGCCTCAGCATCACCTGGAGACTTTTTAGAAATGCAAATCGCAGTCCCCATCCAGACCTACTGAACCAGAATCACTGAGGGGCCCTCCAGGTGATTCTGATGCATGGTAAAGTTCATAGCAGGTAAAAAGGATAGTGGAGCAAGGTGTAAGATATGGAATCACAAATAATAAATGCAGGTTGAAGAGGTTCATTTTTAGTTTTGCTTTATAGAAAATTAGTACAGAAATACTACAGAGAAGTTTTAACACCTTCACTGAAAACCCAGCTCCCAATTTAGTGTAGCTCCCAGTGATTTTCTTACTTTTGTGGGCTCTGGGCATGTGAAGCCAGCTTTAGTTTTGTTTGTTTGTTTGTTTGTTTTGAGACAGGGTCTTGCTCTGTCACCTGGGCTGGAGTGCAGTGGCATCATCATAGCTCACTGCAACCTCGAACTCCTGGTTCAAGTGATCCTCCTGCCTCAGCCTCCCAAGTAGCTGGAACTACAGGCGGGCACCACCGTGCCCAGCTAATTTTTTTTGTTTTTTGTAGAGATGGGGTCTCACTCTTGCTCAGAACTCCTGGCCTCAAGCAATCCTCCCACCTCAGCCTCCCACGGTGCTAGGATTATAGGCATAAGCCACCATGCCTGGCCCTGTCCTTCTTATTAAGCAAAAAATTTGGCTGCAAAAACAAGCATGCTAGTTTTCTGCAATTTAGCCTCACCTAATATACTTTTGCTCTTTTTTTAGTCTATGTCTTTTGAAGCTCATAATCTCACAGTTCCGGCTATTAGATGGCTTGGTCTTCTCCCTTCTGATATTAAAAGGTTAGATAGTATAACAGAACTAGGATATTTAAAGTGATGATTCATTGTCATATGTAATAGTAAGCCTAAAAAGTCAATACGAGGGAAAGCTCTTAATGTTTTTTATTATATTGTCCACTATGACTCAGAATTATCTAATTATGAATTAAATTCATTAATGTTTCTGTTTCAACTACTAAAATACTTAACACATGAATTTGGTTAATTGCACTTTCAGCTAGCTAAAAAATGTTTTTGTTTTATGATTAAAACGTTTTACAAATTTTTTATACTTAAAAAATACAACGCAGTACATTGAATCTAATTAAATTGTAACATTGATATCATTTGCCATATGAATCAATTTTATCACAGATTTTAAATTTTCACTTCAAAAGAAAAATATTATTTTAAGATTATTAAAGTTTAGGAACCTCAAATGTGACAAGCCTATTATATATGTTCATTATAGAAAAAATATAATTAAGTAACAAGATAAAAATCACCCACAGATAAGCAGTTTTACTTTTGTAGATTATTTTCTGTGCATAGCCATAACTTCCTCACAAGAATGCGATCATACTCTAATGTTATTTTGTAATCTGCTTTTTTTTTACACAACACAATGTGATCACTTTTCTGTGTCAATAACTATTTCTCCTTTTAATGTCTTCTATGACTGAGTTACGATTCTGGATATGCCAGTGTTTATTCAGCCAGTCCCTCATAGCCAGACATTTAGGTGGTTTCCAAATCTCTGCTCTGGTCGATAGTGCTTTGATGGGCCGTCTTGTAACCAAATCTTTACCTGCAGTTTTAATTAGTCCCTTAGGCTGAATTCCCTGAAGAATTGGTGGGTCAAAGAGTATATACATTTTCAGGGCTTTGACTGCCTTCCGGATAGGTTAATTATTTTGCTTTTTCTGGAGAGTAAGTGTTCACCTATCCCTCAGCATAGGACATTAATATTTTTTTAAAATCTGTGCTTATGTGATATTTTAAAATGTTTTCTTATTGTCTTAATTGGCCAGTAAGAATGAACTTCACCATGTTTATTGGATTTCTTTAAGCAGTGAGCAATTCTTGATAACAGGTTTCCTGTTTCCTAAATATGGTATGTGAACAGGTTTGGGGTGATCAGCTACTTCTCACAAAATGAGGGCACAAGAGGAAACATCTCATTTTTGACTTTTGAATATTTATACTTCAGTGAATTAAAGTTGTCTTCAATTTAGTGTATGTATCATGGTCAAAATCCCTTGGGCATGATCTATTTGTTTGAAAACCGTTTTAAATGCAAATTCAGAACAAATGATCTGATAATTATTAAGGTAGAGGGTTTGGAGACACTCTAACTGCATCTCATAAATTCCATCAGTGCTCTCAAAAGCCATTCCAAATGAATAGGAATTCCTATTCAACAATTCCAAATCAAAGGAAAAACAGTGTAGTAGCTACACAAGCCTGGCTTCATGGTAAATCTTCTAGGCCTCCCTTTCAATCAAATTGTCACCCCCATCCAGGAGCTGCCCCTGGCAAATGGTCATAATTATGGGGACATTGAAAAGACTATTTGAAACTGGAGCTCTTCTGGGGAATCTAGGATTTGTGACTTCAAAAAGTAGACCACACCATAAATCCCAGACCTCTCATGTTCTATTTTAAAAACACATATCACAGCAAAGTTATATACAATTTTTTTCAAATTTAAAACTGGATAGGGGTGTGTTTGTGAGTTTGAGAGAGAGAGAGAGAGAGAGAGTGTGTGTGTGTGTGTGTGTGTGTGTGTGTCTCTAAAGTGATAGATTAACTTCCATGGCCCAGAATCTTCGGTGAATTACAAATAATTAAGTACTCAGTGGAATCTGAAGTCCCTCAATCTCAGTTGTTGGCCGTGCATATTGGCCACTGCTCAAAGAATATGAAGATCTGGGAGGCTTAATTGCACCATCATTAAGCTACCTTGGTGTCAGTATACATGATGTTAGTGCTATTGGCCTTTGTTTAATAACTAATGTCTGCCTTCCTGTCATCATCATCACATCATGAGTGTGACGTGAATGAAAACAAAAACTTAGAACAGAATCTTATGTTCTGTGAAAACACAAACTTCCACTATGAAATTGGAAACTTTCTGGTCTCAGACATGACAGTTCCCCAAATCCTGGATTTAAGAGGTAGATCTGCACTAATTTTATCTATTATTTCTGAGTTTCTTGAAATAGTACAATAAATACAGGAAAAATATATGTGATATTCATGTTATAGGAACACTTTGTTTTTACTGATTTTTTTTCCTCTATTTTTTCCAGATTAAATATATCTAAAGATAGTTTGATTCCACTGACAAAACGGGACCAAATGAAACTTGACAGTATCCTGAAGAGATCTTATGTGACCTGCCAACCATTTTGGAGAAAAGAAGTATAAGATGTTTCTTTTTAAATTTCAAGTGTTGTATATTTGTCTTTCACTTATTCACATAGTATTTTGAAAATATCCTTCTTGAAATTTTATGTGACAAAAAACTAACAATAGTGTTGTTCAGCAGTAAATAGTTGTTGAAATTGAATCACATGAATGTTAATAGATGAGATCAGATGAATGGAGCTGGTCTATTTTATCCTTTTCATAGTTACATACCTACTGTCGATAGCTGTATTACAGTTTTCGGGATTAAAAAAAAGGAGGAGGAGAAATCATTACAAAGACCTCAGACCCTTCCTAGTTACTGACGGTGTCCGTACTGGGCGTTCTCAAGCCTGATCTTTTTAGCTGTAGCAGCTCTAGAATATTCTGGCTGACCCTAAAGGCTAATTACTGCCTGTGCTTTTAGAGAATAAAACAAGTGTAGATTTACTAGTTTGTTGAAATGACAGAACTGCAGCAAAGAGCTTTGGTATGACTATATTTTACTTTTATTGACAGATGGAAATAATGGCAGATTCTAAAATGAAGGCAGAAATTCAAGCTTTGACCTTCCTATCATCAGATTATCTTTCCAGAGTGTACTTACCTAACAAATTAAGATTTGGAGGATGGATATAAAAATAAATCAGAAGAACTTGTGATTGCCAGAGGCTTTTCAGTAGTTTTGTTCTAATTGGTAAATACTGTTGTGGAAAGAACGTATATTCTTAACTCTGTAAAGGTAAAATAAAATAATTTTCCATTAATTAGATTTTTTCAAAACAAATGCCGTACTCCAATTTCCTTCAGAAAGCTTTATTTTATCTTCTGTAGAGACTAATTTCTAGTCTATGCTCCAGAATAAATTATGAAAGGATATATATTATTTTGACTTTTAAATTTTATTTGAAAAAATAATATTTTATACATGTCATCAAAGTCTACAAAAATGTTTTATTTGCCTTCTACAATATAACTAGTGTTAAAGCATGAAGTATCTTATTAGTAACAATAATAATCATCTAAATTTGAGATGTTGCTAATGAATTACAGTGTCCAGTATTTCCTTCTTACATTTCCTTTGCCTTCATAGTGTAGGGGTTTTAGTGTAGGGAATTAACCCCATTAATTCATTTCTTAAATTAGTGAAATTTATTATGAATAAATATTTGGGTTGATGTAGTCTTCAGTGTTTTGTTTTATTTTGTATTAAGTGTACTTTTTATTGATAATATTACTTATTTGAAAAGGTTCTTCAGGATCTTATGGATTATCACTCACATTCAAGTATTTGAATTCTTCTCTAGCCTAAGTCTATAGAACAAAGAACTTCAGTTTTAAGATTTATAGAAGCCTCTAATTTAATAAGGCACTTCTCTAATAATAAAGATGTGATATTTTCCCCTCCATAAACCTACCTTAATTTTGCCAGAGAATAGTTTTATGATTTTACTCTGTACTTTCAATAACCCTTTAACTGCACTGAAAATTTTAAGCAAGAATATGAATTTATAGAAGTACAGAAATGTTAGGTTAATTATTTTATAAAGATAAGTGGTAATAATAATAATGAGATACCATTTCTGAGAACTTATACATGCCAATCACTGCTCATACAGTATCTCACTTAATTCTCCCAAGAAACTTGTGATTACTCAGTAATTACACCATAGTTTATAGGTGAGAACACTGAGGATGTTACTTGTCCAAAGCCACAATAATACTAGGGGACAATAATAACTATCTACCCCAAGAATATGCAGGTCCTAGTGCAAAATGTAAATGCAGGATCCTTTGTTCAAAAGTTATTAAGAATTTCAAGATGACAGCAGCAGAGAATTAAGCACAGGCCCTTCTTAGCCTGGGGTCCTCTGGGGTCCAGCCGGCCCTTTTCAAGAGGTTGTAGTAAGGATTAAATAAGGCAATATAATAATAAAGTACTTATATAATAGCATTTATTTTGTGCCAGGTATTTTTTCTAGGTGCTTTGCAAACAATACCTCATTTCATCTTCGCAGAAACTCTATGAGCTAGGTACTCTTCTTATCATCCCCATTTTACAGATAAGAAAACAAAGGTACAGAGAGGGTAAGTAACTTTCCCAAGGTCACACAACTAATAAGCAGTGGAGTTGGAACTGAAATCCAGAGAGTCTGGGTACCACTACATAGGTGCATGTAAGTGCTTCGCATGTGGTCTGATGTGCAAAATGCTGGGGTAAGATCTACGAATCTTATTGTTGGCTAGTGTCAAATAAAGACCTGCTGATGTTAATGCCTGTGACATTAACAAGTATGTGTTATTCCCTGGTCACTTTGGAACCAAACACTTAATTTTGAGAACATTCTGGTATATTGTTAATTTGACTTACTTGTGAGACTATCAAAAATTCTAAAAACATTTTTATAAATCACAAAAGTTTTTAAAAAATTTATACCACACTTCTTAGCATGTAATAATGTCACTGAACTTTGACAAATTTTGTAAAGGAGGAAATTACTAACTTAAAAATATGTTTAACCCACAACACATCTGGATTAGGATATACTATCAAAATGGTAGGGAATGACAAATCTACAATAGTCATTCAAATTTAAAGATAAATTTGAAAAAGGCTTGTAGATATATCCAGTTTGGATAATTAAATCATTTCAAGTTCATTATTGGAAATTTACTTAAAATAATTTTCAGTTATTTGGGAAATGAAAATGGAAAGAACAAAATACACCATAGTTTGGCTTTACTACCTATCTTTATTAGATGAAGATGAAAAATTAATACTAATTTATATTTGGGAACCATCTAGAATTATAGTTCTTACAATATGTTTCTAAAAAGGATTACTGTAAAATAGTTAAGATGGCAACTGACAACAGTCGTCCTATCTACCATCATCTACTTATCTAATTTGAATATTTCCATAATTTTAATCAGGAAAAGAACACTAGATTGGAATCTGTTTATAATTAAAGTGAATAAAAACTAGTACAATAAAAAGGTGTTCAGAGACTCAGTTTTTCCTTAAGGGCTCATAATGACCCTCATAAAATAAAAGCTGCTTGTGATATCCTGAGTTTTGCAGGAAATTTAACTGTTATCATTGGTGATGCTAAGTGATTTCAGAAGTTATGATTTCATGAAGAAAACAAACAAACATAGTGCATGTGCTACAAAAACAGGCAAAACCCTGTGGGATTTCTGTCTATGACCTCCTTACTAAGTGTCTCAGTTGAACTGCTAGTTTGACGTAGATATCTGTTCAGTGCTGCTGAAAAGAACAGATGCTTTCAAAATTAATCTGCATGTACATGTATATTAAAATATTTTCTGTGGGATGTTTTTGTAATGAAATATTGAGAAACATCTATTTCTGTTTGCTAAATGAACTGTTCACCAAGAAAATGATTCTATAAAAAGAAGCCAAGGTCGCCCTCTGCTGGCAGAAGCTCATTGTTCTTTCAAATCCACTATTTTGGGTGGAAATTTCTTTAAAATATTTTTGAGTCTTTTTTTTAAGGAATGGGATGAAAGAGTCTGAGACACAACAAAAGAGTTTGGGGAAAACAGTGAGAATTTATGTGTTATACTGGATACTTCTTAACAGAAATCCACTTTGTTCATCAGCTTTGGATGCCACAGTTCACTGCAAAGCTATGCTTTCCGTGTACTTCTTTGCAACCAAGCTATTTACAAGACTTTAAACAACATATTAGAACTTTTCAATTAACATTTCAAAACCAAATATCACTTTAAATGAAAATTAATTAATACTAAAATTATAAGGCTGTTCAATTCCTATTCATCTAGAAATGGAAATATAAACTGTAAACATTCATAAATATCCCCTGTGTAAAAATGGCAGAAAAGTTTACTGGTTTGATACCCACTACCAAAATTTAATTTTAATTATTTTCTATTTTTAAATTATTTTTCACCCATACCAAATGGCTCAATAATCACCCGTGGATACAAATTTTATTGATCTTGCTTTGTGCTTCTAGGGGGAAAAAGATGAATTGCTACAATCTGCCATCCCCGTAGGCATAGAGTTAGGTTTGAGGGCAGGCTGCTTGCATTCCAATTCTGCCTCTATTCACCACCTCTATGGCTGGGACAAATTACAACCTGATCTCAGCTTCACCAACCATAAAATGGGGATAACAACAATAATAATACAGACCTGATAGTGTCATTGCGAGGATTAAGTGAGATTATTCATGTAAAGTATGTGTTTGAATAACACACTTTAAAAAGAGTCAGGAAATGTTAGTTATTATTATATTTGGGTGAGTATATTGCTGCCGTTGTTCCACTGATGATATTTGCAAAAGCAGTTTTTCAATTATATATCCCTAAACATCAGGAAGATTTTTTAAAGTATGCTGAATAACCAGTACTATAGAAGAATCTGTATCAGTAGCTTCTGGAAGATTCCCTGGGCATGGAGCTGTGTAATTCAACAAATATTAATACTCAATATGTGTAAGACACTCTGCTTGGTGCTGCAAAGGATGTACATAGGAGTAAATACAAGTTTTAAAATCTAGGAAGCTAGACAAGACAAATACATGCAGTATTTAATGAGGCAGAATATGCTTCATAAGCCCTGAGAAAGCTTTTGAGAGTTTAAGGGAGAGATGGTAAGAGAAGATCCATCAGGAAAGAACGAGGAAAGGTCATTGAAGAGGAGTCCTTTTCAGAGATGATTCCAAGACTTTGCTGGTAGCAGAGTTAGCCACAGGACAGACTTCACTGGCCCTACTGCTTATCAGCTGTGTGAGCTCTGTTAAGTCACATGACCTCT
This sequence comes from Daubentonia madagascariensis, assembly GCA_023783475.1. NCBI lineage: Eukaryota > Metazoa > Chordata > Mammalia > Primates > Daubentoniidae > Daubentonia > Daubentonia madagascariensis. Next base: position 4,672,380 of record JAKFHU010001640.1, on the reverse strand, counting down.
CTCAGTCACTTTCCTTATCTATAAAAGGGAGATTATTACAATATCTATCTTTTAGGGCTGCTCTGGAAATTACAGAAGATGGAGCATCTAAAGAGCTTAGCACAGGATGGTGCACATCGTGCTCAAAAAAGCTAGTTATTATATCATCTAGACTAGAGGTTCTCAATCTTGGCTGCATCTTAGAATCATCTGGAGATCTTTCTAAAAAATATTAATTCCCTCCATTCCACCCTAGACCTACAAAATCAGAACCTCTGAGGGTGCAGTCCAGGCATCAGAGTTTTTAAAAAGCTCCCTGAAATCCTAAATGCCTGATCTAGATCCTTGGTATTTAACTGTGGTTCGGGGCCCAGCAACCTCAGTTGGGAGCTTGGTAGAAATGTCGGTTCTCAGGCCCACCCTGGATCTACTGAATCTGTATTTTACAGCAAGATCCCACAGGTCCAAAAGCTTCCTGAGGAGGTCAAGGCACGCAGACCACAGTGAGCAGAGGAGAAGACCCAGCGTTTGCACCACAGCCTCCCGAGATCCCTTCCTCGTGGTTTGTCTTTCCTTCACTTCTCTTCCTTTCTCTCTTCCCTCTCTTTTCTTTCCCTCCCTCCTTTCTTTCTTTCCTTCTCTCTTTCTTATTCAGACACTTCTAAAAGGGGAAGAAACACCAACCAGCTGCAATATGTGGAGTGGGCCTGTATATGGATCATAACGGTCCCTTAACATTTCTAGGGAACATTACACTTTGCAAGAGTTGTTCACGTGTTAATTTCACTTGACCCTAATTAAGAACGGCCCTGGAAGTTAGGCATTATTATCCCCATCATGCAGCAGGAAACTGAAGCCCAAAGAGCCCCGGGGTGGCTCACGGTACCCCAGTCTGCAAACACAGAGGCCAGGGCGGGAACCAGACGGCCGACTTGACAGCAGCTTCTCGGAGAATGGACTTGGACGTGAATTGACAGCAATCAGAATTTTTTTAGACGTTTAAACACGCTAATTAATTCACAAGCGAAAACAGCTAACTACCGGCCACTAGATCAAGCTGCGGATTTATAAAAGCGGTCGCTTAGCAACTTGCAGCGGCTACACCAACTTTCGACCAATTCGCAAACTGCTGGCATAAGGACTTCCTCTCGCCATCAACGGGGCTTTTGCGCATGTGCAATCGCCTTGCGGAAGGAGGAACCTTTTTCTTGGATGCCTTCCGGCCCACACAGGAAGTGGCTCCGGTGCGCATGCCCGATGTTTCAGGGTAGTTAAGGCAGTTTCCACCGCCGGCGTGAGGAGACCTCGGGCTCCTGGGGTTCCTGCCCGCGCCGCCTCGCCCTCTTCTCCGCGCCGGAGCAGCTCCGCAGGCTCCCCGGTGCCCTCCGCTCCCCGCTGCCGCTTCCCGCCCGGGCGCGACTTTCAGGTAAGCCCTGTGCCGCGTCCCCTCGGTAACCGCCGCCATGGCGCCCGCGGAGGCCAGGTCCCCTCTGCGGGGAACGGCTCGCTGCGAGATGCTGGGGCGCGAGCCTGACTGCTGACCCAGCCTCATTAGTGGCCTCTGGAAGCGAAGTCAGAGCTGGAAGGGGCCTTAGGGGGTCACCTAGGGTCTAACCCGTCGTTTTTCTTGTGGGGAAACTGAAGCCCCAGGAAGGGCCAAACTGAGTTAATAGCAATGTCCATCGCCTCCGTCCTTCCCCTTTACATGCGTGGCTTGTCATCAGACACACGTAACTTGCTCGGAGAAGCCGTCCTTGACCGTCCTGCAGAAGGGCCTTCTCTTTTAGTCTGTCCCACGTCAACCTTCATTTTGTTCGTAGCGTTTATTACTCTCTGAAACTAAGTGTTTGCTTCGGTCTTCCCCACCCAAGTATTTATTGTACACGTGTACAGTTGTACAGGCAATACTTATCCAGGAAAGTATTTATTAAATACCAGCGGCTCTGGGCCAGGCATTGTGCTGTGGGACCAAAAGTACATTAAGGGAAGAATCCGGGGAGGTTCCTGCCCTCTTAGGGCTCTAGCATTTTGTTTGGGAAGAGATTGATTGTCAAGAAATTCCAGGCCATAACAGGTGCTGTGGAGAAAACAAGGGGATGTGATCGAAGGTTGGAATGTTAAATCAGGCAGGGAAGCCTCTGAGGAGGTGACTTTTAAAAAGAATACGTCTGACAGCTTTATTGAAGTATAACTTAACATAAAATTCACCCATTTAAAGTGTATGTTTAGATGAGTTTGGGAAATTTTATGTAGTTGTGTAAACATCACAACAGTGCAGTTTTAAAACATTTCCATCACCCCAAAAAGTTCCGAGGAGGCAACTTCTGAACTGCGATCTGAAGAGGCAGCTGGGGGGTTAGGGAGGGGGCAGGCAAATCATCCCAGGCTGAAGGAACAAGAGGAGATATGCTCCAAGGCAGGGATGAGCTGCTTGTGTCCACTGGCAGAAAGGAAGTGGCTGGAGTGCAGCAAGGAGGGAGAGTGAGGTAAGTTCCACAGGTACCTGTGCCTTCTGAACTTTTTGAAGCTTCCCAGTGCTCAGCGTAACATGTGGTCCAAATGGGCTGATTAACATGTGAATGCCTCTTGCCTACCATGTTCTTTTCCCTAAGTTCATCCCTAGTGTTAGAAATGTTGTCTCCCAACTTGAAGGTTGAAGAAAGGAATAGAATGGAAGTAACATTTGTTAAGAATCTGTGGTGTTTCAGGCACTGTATGTGCAGAACTCTGAAGTGGATATTAGTGTCTCTGTTTTACCAATGAGAAAATCAATGCTAAATAACTTGCCCAAAGCCATATAGCTAGCTCCTGGATCTGATTGCAGAAGGCTTGTCATTCTTTTGTTCATTCATACAGTTAACGGGTGTTTCAAGTACATCTTTACATTTGAGGGCAGAGCTGTGGTTGGCAAGCACCATGTCCTCTCACAAAGTCGCTTTCTGAGATATAAATGTGCTCTTAGCTGTCGCTCTGACCTTTTTTCTGCACTTGCTGATTTTTTATGAAGCTGGGGAAACTTAATGCCTTCCCAGATTCCTTGCAGTTTCTCCATTCTGTGTTATCTTGTTTAAGATGTTATGCGTGTTAGCAAGTATGGCACTCAGCTCTTAGGTTCCTTTCGGAGAGGTGACTAACACAGTAGACTTCTGGGTGTAAAAATTTGCTAACTGGTAACAATTAAAATATGGCATCAATGTATGTGAATCATCGGGGAGTTAACGCATAGACTTTCTCCTTGGAAGGAAAAAAGAAGACAAAGTTGTTTATTGCACCCACTATGAGATAGACACTGCATTTTCTAATCTGATTCGATCCTCAGAGCAGCCCTGTAGAAGGTGTTGATATTCTCTGTGTTTCCAGAGCAGGAAAATGAGGCCTGGTGAGATGAGAGTCCCAGCTCTTGTGAGTGCCCAGGCCCTGCTCAAACCCTGGTGGGCCTGCTAGACTATTATTCCCAGGAAAAAACTCAGAGTAGGGGAAATTCTTGCTGGCTAAACATCCACAACATAATGGCAGATGTTTTGGACTCTAGCAGACTAAAGGATTACTTTTTAAAATTCATGCTACAGAGAAATTGCTGAATTGCTGCCAGGACTAGTTATTCTAGGTAATTTCATGCAGAGACATTGACCTAAACCAGAATGCAGAAATTAGTAAGAAGAAAGGAAACTCCCAGTAGATGGAAACACGAAAGAATGGGGACCTACTGTCTTGTTTACTGTTGTATTCTTGGTATACAGCTTGGTGTCTCTAACTATGTAAAGAATGAGCAAATTTATTTTTCTAGCTGGTAACTAAAAAAAAAAATCTAATGTATCAATACTGGTTCATTCATGGTTATAAAGGTACCATACTAATATAAGATTAATAATAGGGGAAACTGGATATAGAATGTATGGCATTTCTCCTATCTTTACAATTTTCTGTAAACCTAAAACTATTCTAAAAAAGTTTATTTTTAAAAAGCACTCTGTGGCCAGGTGCAGTGGCTCACACCTGTAATCCCAGCACTTTGGGAGGCCTAGGCAGGAGGATTGCTTGAGCCCAGGAGTTTGAGACCTGCTTGGGCAACATAGCAAGACCTCATCTCTGTGAAAAACTTTTAAAAAATTAGCCAAGCATGGTGGTGTGCGCCTGTAGTTCTGGCTACTTGGGAGGCTAAGGCAGGAGGATCTCTTGAGCTCTGGACTTCAAGACTGCAGTGAGCTGTGACTGTACCACTGCATTCCAGCAAGACCCTGTCTCTAAAAAAATAAAAAATAAGTAAAAAGCGCTCCGCTTATTGTATATTTAGATCTCTTTTGAAGAGAAGCCTGACCTCAAGCCATTTAGAATATTTCCCTGCTGTTTGATTATCTTTACACTGTCTCTCAGTGATATTTATTGCTTAGAAAGAACCTGTCCTTAACATTTTCCATTATTTTTTAGGGCCAAAATGAGTCTGTTTGGAACAACTTCGGGTTTTGGAACTGGTGGCACGAGCATGTTTGGCAGCACAACCACAGATAATCACAACCCTATGAAGGTACCATATAAGGCTTCACAGGGTTTGTAGAAAGCCTTCAGGCCGGAGTTTCCCACACCAAAGACAGCAGGAGAATCCAAGATGGGTTGGGAGCCTCCCTTGGAGTGAAAGCTCTGAAATTTTGTCTAGCCCAACTTTCTCAAACATTGGAGCACAGAAAATATGTACCCCCTGGACTAGCGTCCTATTCCTCCTGACTTGCCAGATCTCCAGAATTACCCAAGATGCTTGTTTATGCTGCAGATTCCTAGGGCCCAGCCCAAGACTGTTGAATCTAAATCTCCATGGTTGGGGATAAGGGAGGGCAGTTGATAACTATGATTAAGCACTGGGGCAAGAGTGACCTTGTGGAGCATCATTAAGAAAACGAGGCTGTGGGTATTCATTTAGCATGCTACTGCTAGTCCTGGCAGTGCTAATACTTTCACTGGCTTGTGTATTCCTCCTCTTCTTGATCAAAATAAGGAAAGGTCCAATTCAGTTAGTTCAGGAGCACAAGGAAAGTCCGCCGTGAGGTGATTAGTGAGAAAGAAAGCAATTTTGAATTAAATTGTGATTATGGATACATTTTAACATTGACTTTTCCCTCCAGGATATTGAAGTAACATCTTCTCCTGATGACAGCATTGGTTGTCTATCTTTTAGCCCACCAACCTTGCCGGGGAACTTTCTTATTGCAGGATCGTGGGCTAATGATGTAAGTGCTGCCTAAATGCGTGTTTTATAAATCATATATCTTTGTATGGGCAAGGTTAGCTTTAGTTCCATTTTTTCCCGAGTGAATTAGAGTTAAGACTTATTCATAGCCTTTTTAAAGAAATCAATTTAGAGGGTGTAAACCCTTCTGAATGGCAGACATCACTTGTTTTTATACTGATTTTTGTTAGGAAAACACAATCATTTGCATTGCTCAGAAATTCCTACTGTAGTTCGGTATATTGAAGTGTATTCCCAAATCAAATGTAATATTCATCATGAATGAATAATATCCATGATGGGGGACACAAACAAATTTCCCTTTTTGGCATCCTGAAAGTGTTCTTCAGGCGTGTGTTAAACTTTTCAACTTTAGATAATACAAATCTTTTATAAACATTGTACTTACCTTTTGTGTACAAAAAAAAAGACAAAAAATCATAGTGTAAAAAAGAAAGATTAAAAACTGGTAGTAAAAGAATGTGAAGAGGCACTTCACAAAAGGAAGAATAAACTTAAACCATTCAGTCACACAGATAAATGCAAATTTACATGATAGATTCTTTTTTTCTATCAAATTAACAAAAATTAAGTTTAAAAGAATAGTAGTACCAGCAAGGATAAGCTGAAACCTTACAGGTCCTGCTGGTAGGTATATAAGTTGGTAGAGCTCATCTGAGGATAGTTGGCAACAATTATCAGAGATCCTTAAGTTTATACCCTTTGTCTCATGGTTTCCCCTCCTGGGACTTGAGGAAATCTGATAATGTACTTTATATGCATTATCTAAATTAGTCTCCATAGCAGCTAAAGCACCGTGAACTTACTGTCATCTCCATTTTATGAATCAGGATGCTGAGGCCTCGGGAAGTAAAATAACTGGCCTTGGGTCACCTGTCTGAGTGGCAAAACAGGAGGCAGCCACTAGCACAGTCCAGCTCAGGGTCCGTGCTCCTAGCATCTGCCTGGTATTGCCTCTCATAAAAACATGATGCTGGTGAAAACTTTGAAAATTATAATATCCAATAGTAAAGTCAGTTTATGGTATGCAAGTTTTTGGAAAAGGATTCAAACTGGCCTGCAACAGGGAGGTAGCGGGTGTCGGGGGATGAGGAGAGAACAGAGGGAGGAGCATTGTCCAGGTCAAGCAAGTTTGCTTTTCACATGCCGTTTCTGGAAAGATTTCAATTGATTGCTGCTAAAAAAATGTTAGAATGTTTAAAGATGAATAGGCTAATGGTGCAGGTAAGAAGAGTAAAGACACTGTAATCTAGTGTTTTCAAGAGGGTATGTGTACATGAAAAGAAGACAGGGAGCACACGGGGCTGCTGACTGTGCCTGTCTGCAGTGGGGTTAGGACTATTGTTATTTTATTGTCATATTTAGAAAATCTCTAAGTAAAACATATTACTTTTATAATCAGGAAAAATTATATAAAAAAGTAAAGTATTCACAGAGGTAAGTTTCCACTTTGGTCTTGATTGTCTTAATGGTAATGGGTAAGTGATGTTCTGCTTTAGAAGACAGATATCTTGTAGATGCAATGGAAAGTCTCCGCAATTTTAGATATAAGCAGTAGAATTTATATATTTTAATGGCTTAAGAAGAGGAAAGCAGCCGCTTGAATATTTATTTCAATTGCTTTGTTCTTAAAGTTAGATAATTAGGTCAATATGAGAAGTTCATATGTAATTAAATTGTACCCCATTAATTGTTAGGTGTTAAATGCAGGTAATACTTCGTGAATTGCTTTGTTTGTATTAATTTGTCTTGTTACCACAGGTTCGCTGCTGGGAAGTTCAAGACAGTGGACAAACCATTCCAAAAGCCCAGCAGATGCACACCGGACCTGTGCTAGATGTCTGCTGGAGCGACGTACGTTTCGCTCCATTTCTAATGTTCTCTTTTACTTAAACGACAGTGTAATTCTGAATATTTAATAATCTGAACACAATTTAGCATTGTGTATCTACATTGTAGGAATTCTAAGTTTTTGAATGTAAATAGAGTAATTTATTGATGTTTTTTGTGTTAGGTTTAGTTAGGTGCTCTCTCTGAAACCTTTTCTTGAATTAAATTTTGTGTGTGCATGATTGGGGAGAGTTTAATGATGAAGGGACCATTTACAAAGAAATCAACAGGGCAGGTGAAGCCCCCAAGGCAGGTGTGCGGCCTCCTGGAGCACAGCATGGGCTACAGCTGTACAGGGGCCTCGGCCTGGCATGGGGAAGCTGGGGGATTAATGCCCCAGCCTGTTCCCCCCTCTCCTGCTGCTACTGCTGTTGGCTGAACCCAAAAGAAGAGAGAATACAAAGGGACCTGACTGATAGTCTGGGGCAGATGTAGTCAGGTTTCTTAGGTATGATTTGCCTACAGTAAAATTGAACCTTTTGGTGTATAGTTCTGTGAGTTTTAAGAAACGCATAAGAGCTTTGTTCAAGATATAGAACAGATCCATCAGCACAGAAATTCCCTTCTGTCTTTTTGGAGTGAAATCCTTCCCACTTTCAGCTCCTGGAAACCACTGATCTGTTTTCTGTCCCTAAAGTTTCCTTTACGAAAGTGTCATATAAATGAAATCCTACAGTGTGTAACCTTTTGAGTCTGGCTGCTTTCACTCAGTATATTGCATTTGAGATCCATCCATGTTGTTGTGTCTGTTGGTAGTTTGTCCTTATTGCTGAGTAGTATTCCTTTATATGCATGTATCACCATTTATTCAACCATCTACCAGTTGAAGGACATTTGGGTTTCCCATTTTGGGTGATTATGAATAATGCAGCTATAAATGTTTGCATACCGGATTTTCTGTGAACATAGTTTTCGTTACTCTTGAGTAAATATCTAATAATGGGATTGCTGCCTCATTTGGTAAGTAATGTTTTAACTTTATGAGAAATTGCCAAACAGTTCTATTTTACATTGTCATTTTTAACGTCATTATTTCTATGATCTTATTTAGCTTATATATGAGAAATAATTATAGTATTTATAAATATTTGGAGATGGTTTAGGAGCCAGAGGTGCTCTCATTTTATTCATTGGCAATGATTGACTTCTCAAGGCATTTTTGTCAGTCTGTAAAATGTATTCCTGACATATCTGTTTGGGTTATTATGAGACTGAATTAGTAGGTATATGAGAACAGTTTGGAAAGTGTTCATTACAGATGCAACCTACTTTTCCTGTGGTAAAGTAGCAGCTTAAATAGATTTAAAATATTTCTAATTTATTTTGCCTGTCTTTCTTTACTAATTGGATAATGGGTCAGGATTTCAAAGTTTCTTATAAAGTATGGCAAGAAATAGAATTAACTGATAGAGGAATTCTGTTGCTCAAATGTTACTGAGTGGCTGTTGGCATTTATATTAATAAAACTGCATATAACCTATTTCCTGTCTCCCAAGTTATAGACCATCTAGTGGGGGGATCAAACACAGGAATGAAGAGTTCTAACACAGTGAGCTAAGTTCCGAGGGAGGCAGGATGAATTGGTGCCAATAGGATAGAACACAAAAAGCAACTAAAGTTTGGAAAGGGTTTCATGAATGCCTTACAAAAGAGACAAGAATTGAGCTGAATCTTAAAAAGAGAAAAGTAAACCACATGCTTATAGACAAACCTGTGCTCACGAAACTCATGGTCTCTTAGAACAGACAAATACAGAAACAAGAATTACAGTTGGTGTAAAGTTGTGACAACTAGATTAAATCTACGTAGAGTCACAAAGTGGTTAAGGGGCTTGCTCTGAGAGATCACAACAAGTGAGTGGCTGAGCCTAAGTCCAGATCTGCCTGGTTCCAGAGCCGGTGTGCTTAGCCTTCCCTGTGGAGCCTTACAGGAGTATGGGCTAGCTGGGGTAGGGGGTGGGGGGAGCCAGCCAGGAGAAGAAACAATATGTAGAGGCACGAAAGACCCAAAGTTACCTGGAGGCATGAAAGCCAAACTTGGTGAAGGTGAATCTTTGATACTCTAAGGGCATGGATTGAACTGTGTGGCCAAATCATGTAGACTTAGCACTTAAAAATGTTTCTCTCCCCTGTCTTCTGTTAGCTTCTGCCCTGTGTCTGTGCATGTCGGCTGGGATCTGGCCCACTCGACTCCACAGTGCTGATCGCAGGTGGTGGGCCTGGCGTTATGAGATTGAGAGGCCAGTGTTCCACTCGGACTTAGGGCAGCCTACTCCGTACTTGATGCCTTTCCTTTGCTGTGTTTTCAAGGATTTGTAGAATTATCCTTATAACTTGGTTAATAGAGTGAGGAGCAGGTTTTATCTCTTCTTTCAAATGGAAAACTATTCTTTGAAATGAAGTCACTTCAGTGGGAAGAAGTTTTTGCTAGGGGAGGATGGTGGTAAATCTTTGAGCTCTGGAACCAAAGATGAAATAGTCTAGGCCAGGGGTCAGCCCTTAAGCCAAATCTGACCCATTGCCTATTTTTGTAAATAAAGTTTGGTTGGAATGCAGCCACGCTCATTCATTTATGTAATGTGTATGGCTGCTTTCCAGCTGTGGTGACAGAGAAGACCTGCTTTTTGAGTTCTATATATGAATGTTTTAGAAACCATTATACAGTGACTGCTGATTTTCTTAAGCTGTTCTTCAGTTTAGGTAGGACCAGTGATTATTTTAAGTTAGTGTAGTTTTATTGCATGCACTTTGAAGTATTATTAGATACGGAGCTGAACAAAAGTAATAATGATTATATATATGTATGTATATAAATAGAGAAAGATAAGTGGCAAAATGTTTACATTTGGCGAATTTGGGTGACGTGTACATGGGTGTTTATTATATTATTTTGCAACTTTCCTGAAGGGTTGAAGTTTATCAAAATAAGAAAAAATTTTAAAAGTGGCCCATGGTTGCCTCTGAGAGGAGAGATGGGATCAGGGATGGGAGAGTCAGTTTTCACTAATTTGTGATTTCCAATTTTTTTTTAATCCAGCTTATATGCTACCTCTTAGAAAAATAAGTCAGTAATAAAATACAGAGTTTGGGAGCGGTGGCTTAAGCGCTGTGGGAGGTACAGGCGGGAGGATCACTTGAGGCCAGGAGTTTGAGGTGGCACTGCCCTCCAGCCTGGGCAGCAGAGTGAGACCCCATCTCTTAAAGAAAAAAAGTTAAAAAAAAGCTGAAATGTGTTTTTTGTATGACACTGTAGTTGGCAATACACTGGCCCCCAAATAATTGGAAAAATAAAAATTACAAAACAAAGCTTGCCTCAGCATGTTTAACCTAATATCTAAATATATGTAGAGAGATTTAATTTTTCTTAGAATGCAAAATTTTCTACATTTTATTTTAGGATGGGAGCAAAGTATTTACGGCATCATGTGATAAAACTGCTAAAATGTGGGACCTCAACAGTAATCAAGCAATACAGATTGCACAGGTAATAAAAGCACCTTGTAAAAAGGCTGGACACAACTGGTACCTGGGATTGTGATGATTCCTTAATTATAGTAGTTCTCTATTGTAGAAAATGCAGTTTGACTCTATCAAATCAATTAGACTTAATGTACCAGAAACATCTTTAGCACAAAAATAACACCAGTTTTATAACCATTCTCATTCTTACTAGTATTTCAGATTGTTTTGTCATGGGTCTTCCATGTACATGTAGATGGCATCATAAGGAGTTAGTGACGTTAAAATCTATAAAAGACAAATGTTACAGGTGGTCCTCGACATTCCTGTGTTTGACATTCCAACACCTGTGTTTGGCTTGTCTTCTACCAACTGCATTTGGTCACTCATCCATTTAGCAAGTGTTACTGAATGACTGCTATTTGTCAGGCATTTCACTGGGGCTAAGAAATAACAGCAAGCAGTAAGAGGGACATGTCCTCATGCCCTTGGGGCTTTTACAGTCTACCCAGGGACATCAGGCAGGTTCCTGTGTGAAGAATGGTAAGAGGGCAGAAATAGTGAAGGTAAGAGAACCTGGAACCAGAGGGTCCAGCCTGGTCAGGGGTTCGGGAAGAGCTGCTTGACACAGATAATTTCACGTGCTCTTGAGATCATAATCCTGTGTACTAGAAGCTTCTCCTTGATCTCTTAATTCATGTTGCCTTAGTGAAAAAAACTGGTGGAGTTCTCTACTAGTTATTGCTGAATATCTCTCCGGGGAGGGGTACTTTCACTCTCACTTTTGACTTAATTATTGGTAAAAATCAAATATGTTCTTGTGTTAAATTGAGTATTTTGGTCATGGGGAAGCACTAATATCCTTTGATTTTTAAATCAGTTCCTTCTCTTGGAATTTCCAGAACTAAAGCTATTTAGCACCTTGTTACATTTACCTTGACCTGTTTTGTTTTTGTCTTGTTGAAAGCATGATGCTCCTGTTAAAACCATACATTGGATCAAAGCTCCAAACTACAGCTGTGTGATGACTGGGAGCTGGGACAAGACTTTAAAGGTATGATATGCAGCTGAGGTATTATATGGCCCATAAAGCTCGGCATTTATTCTTAGGCCACTTGGACGTCAGCTCTGAATGGTCAGTTACCAGCTCCTCTTTTTTTTTTGCTTTTAGTTTTGGGATACTCGGTCATCAAATCCTATGATGGTTTTGCAACTCCCTGAAAGGTGTTACTGTGCCGACGTGGTAAGGAATTTCAACTTAATATATATTTCCTTTTAAGGCCGGGCGCGGGGGCTCATGCCTGTAATCCTAGCACTCTGGGAGGCCGAGGCGGGAGGATTGCTTGAGCTCAAGAGTTCGAGACCAGCCTGAGCAAGAGCGAGACCCCGTCTCTAAAAAAAAAAAAAAAAAAAAAAAGAATTAAAAAAAAAAAAAATATATATATATTTCCTTTTAAAAAACAAAATAAGCATTTCTCACCTTATGGCATCTTGCAGTTAGCAGGTTATCTAAAATTCCCTCTCACTTTTGTAATAGATATGGGGGATATAGTTCAGATTGCCTCAGTCATCTTAAATTGAGATTTTTGTGCTACATTTATTCCAGAATTACTAAATACTGATTGTCAAGTTTTTTGGTCACATGTTTGAACATATGCAGCTAGCTACATACCATCCCTAGTGTGACATTTATTGTGTGACAGTAAGGAAACTTGCAGTAACTTTGTGGTGTGGTACTAGGTCTTCGGGCACTCTCTCTGAGTGTGATAGAAGCTGAAGAACTTTCCCCATTCATTTAGTCATAAGTCTTAAAGTTTTGTACCAACTGCCCCAATAATTCCACTTTTAAGAATTTATCATGAGAAAAATAATCAAGGATGCAAATGGTCTTTGTTTGATATAATATAGTAAAACATTGGTTCTTTTGAGGGAACGGTAGGCAGCTGCCTCTGGTATATGACATGGGCTGATACTCATGAAAACATGTTTTGAGTAAAGGACAGGAATTATACAGAAGTACACATACACAGATATAATGCTCACGAAAAAGACGAATAAAATATAATACAATGTTAGCAGTTATCATTTGGAGGGATTTTCATTTGTTCTCAGTTCCGGAGTATATTTTCTAAATATTCACTTATTTTATATTTAGTTTTACAAAATAAGTCTTTTAAAAATATACGGTTCTACTTTCAAATGCTGTTTCTCTAGGTTTTTGTGCAATATATAGATAGCATTGTATTGTTTAACTTAAATTCAGACTTAATTTTGTGATTAAAAAATCGATCTAATATGTTGGTGTAAAAAAGCACACTCCTTTATTTGAACCATGTGTCTGCTTTCCTCCATTCCCTAGATATACCCTATGGCTGTGGTGGCAACTGCAGAGAGGGGCCTAATTGTCTATCAATTAGAGAATCAACCTTCTGAGTTTAGGAGGATAGAATCTCCATTGAAACATCAGGTGAGTCATAAGTCAGGTCAAGAATTTAGGCCAGGCACAGTGGCCACTTACTTCTAGCACTTTGGGAGGCCAAGGCCAGAGGATTGCTTGAGGCCGAGAGTTTGAAACCAGTCTGAGCAACATAGTAGGACCCCATCTCTACAAAAAATTTTTTAAAAATTAGCCCGGGTGAGGTGGTACGCACCTGTAGTCCCAGCTACTCGGGAGGCTGAGGCAGGAGGGTTGCTTGAGCCCAGGAGTTTGAGGCTGCAGTGAGCTACGATGATGCCACTGCGCTCCAGCCTTGGCAACAGATTAAAAAAGATTAAAAATTTTTAAAAGGAGCATGTATGTAGCACCTGTTATATGCAAGGTTGTGCTGACATATGGAATACAATTGTACTTTGAAAAACCTGTATTTTTAAAGGGGGTGAATATAAGGATACAAACACAAATATTTAGTGAGTAAACACTACCCATCCCTAGATAAACTTATCTGTCCTCTGCAAACGTACCCCTGGATAGCTGAGTGCTACTGAATTGTACGGGCCGAGGGAAAACTTCCCCTTTGCCGCCCTGAGGTTCACTGAAAATCAACTGATAATAGGCAGATTAATAGAAAAGGCATACAAATTTATTAATCTGCACGGGAGTCTTATAAAATATAAGAACAAAAAGAAATGGCCGGATGGTTGATGATTTTATATCGTCTTGAGCTTATAGAATGGATAGGGGCTTGGCGCATGGCAGGTTATGGGGCGGGGAGGAGAGGAGGCCTGGCTGGCTGGCTAGCTGAGGTGGTCTTGTTGTGCAGATGAGTCACTGGTGTCAGCCCTCAGAGAGAATAGATGGTAAATGTTTCTTTCAGACCTGTAAAGATGTCCAGCTCTCCTGACTCTTTCCTAGATCTGGACTAGGGAGGGCCTGGCAGCATCAGTGCAGATTTTCTTTGTTGATGCAGATCTCCTCCACAAAAGACAGGTTTTCAGTTATTGTATTTTTAGCCCTTCTGAATAACCGTCTTGCAATATGTGAAAGAAGTGTATTTTGAGGTGAAATATTTCGGTTTCCTTCAGAATGAAATTGCACACCTGGATGGGTTGGTTCCATTGTAAATTTGTAGCCTCCAACTTCAACTATGCCTTCATCACACGTGGATGGTTACTAGGATTTTCTCTTCAGCTCCACTTGCCATGAGGCTGCTGGGCCTTCTTCACTCTTGTCACACTCCCAGTCTCCCCTCCTTTAGCCTGTGTCTCAGCAAATCAGATCAGCTCCTGCTCAGAGAACAAAGACCTGATGGTTGGGAACTTCCTCATCTTCCTCCTGCTGGATCTAGAAATCTGCCTGTGCCTGCCTCCTTCCCTGCCTTTCCTTCCTTAGGTGGAGATCTCTCCAAGGCTAGTTTTGTGGTGGGACCCCTGCCCCCCAGCATTCTCAGGAACCTTAAGGAGATCGTCACCTCTCCCCTTTATCTGCAGTCTCTCCCGGTTCTTAGGACTTTCCATTAACACTGAGACATGCTCAAGTCTAGTTCATCCTAGAAAACAAACCTCCCTTGACCCCCCCATCCTCCTCCAAATCCGCCTGGGTCCCTTTTTCCCCTTGCAGTCAGGCGTCTTGCACGACCTATCTTTATTTCCTTACCTGCCAGTCATTTCTCACTCCACTCTGTCGAGACTTCTGCCCCCATTACTCCACTGAAACTGTTCTTGGCATGACCACCAATGGCTTCCTCATTCCAATGGACGCTGATGAGACATCCTCCCACTGTAGCAGGGCCCCATTCACCACCGTTGTTATATATTCTTAAACATCTTCCCTGGCTTCTGTAATGCCGGCCTCTTCCCTCCTACCTTCCTGGCTGCTATTTCGTCTTCTGTGCTGGTTCTTTGCTGAATGTGGAGGTTCCTTAGATTTGTGCTTCAGGCTGCCACCTTCTCCACCCAAGTACAACCTGATCCCCCTCTCATTGTCGTCACTCAGTCGAACCCTGTGGACTGGAGACTGGGATCCCCAGCAGAGCTCACTTCTGTGCTCCTGACAGGGACACTCACAGCATGACAGCTCCTTTGTGTGTCTTCCAGATAGCTCAGCCCAGCAGTGTCACATGCCAAACCCGAAACTACTTTCTACAGCTCTTTATTCAAATGTTAGCCTCTCCTCAGGACTTTCCCTGGTCATTGTCCTCTATACCATATATTTTATATGTATGTATGTACAGTGTGTACCTACTAAATGTTTTACTAATTTTGTCTTGTTTTGCTTACTAGAATGTAAGTTCAGTGAGAGCAGAGGTGGTGGTTTATATTTGTTACTGCCTCATTCCCAGCACTTGGAGCTGGGCCTGATGTATAGAAGGTGCTCTGTAAATGTTTGCTGAGCGAACACTTGATCTTCAAACCACCCCCAGCCTGTTCTTCCTGATGCGCTCCACGTCCCATTAAATGAGATGCTTAGTTGTCATGGCTGGAAATCTAGAAGTCATCCTGATTCACCTCCCCTCCTTTCATGCAAGTATCACAATCTTCTCCTATCTCATTAATCACCAGGCTGCCTCACTGCTACCCTGCAGTAGGGTAGCAGTGAGGCAGCCTCACTGAATGAGAAATGAATCTGTTCATTTCTCTCCCTCCCTCCCTTCTGCCACACCTAATCCAAATCTCCTAGAAGGTGCTTAGGTCAAAACTTCATAACATTGGTCTTGGCAGTGATTTCTTGGATATGATACCAAAAGCAAAAGTAGACAAGTGGAGCTGTATCAAACTAAGACCTTCCGCACAGCAAAGGAAATAGCAGGGTGAAGAGGCAGCCTATGGAATGGGAGGAAATATTTGGAAACTATTGCTGACAAGGGGTTAATTTCCAAGATGTATAAGGAACTCCTGTAACTCAATAACAGAGAAACTGGTGACCCCCATTAAAAAATAGACTAAAGACTTGAGTAGACATTTCTCCAAAGAAAACATACAAATGGCCAACAGGTAAATGAAAAGGTGCTCAACATCACCACTCATCAGGGAAATGCAAATAAAAACCACAGTGAAATATCACCTCACACATGACAGCACTGCTATTACCAAAAAGTCAAAAGATAACAAGTGTTGGGTGAGGATGTGGAGAAATTGGAGGCCTCCTAAATTGAAGCCCTCAAATACCGTTGGAGGGAATGCAAAATGGTGTAGCCATGATGGAAAACAGTGTGGGGGCTCCTCAAAAAATTAAAAATAGAACTACCATATGACCCAGCAATCCCACTTCTGGGTATTTATCCAAAAGAATTGAAATCAGGATTTTTTTTTTTCCAGACAGGGTCTCGCTCTGTCACCCAGGCTGGAGTGCAGTGGCATCATCATAACTCACTGCAGCTTTGAACTCCTGGGCTCAAGCAATCCTCTTGCCTCAGCCTCCCAAGTAGCTGGGACTACAGGCACACACGGCTAATTTTTCTATTTTTATATGTGGTATCTGAAAAGTCAGACTCACAGAAAGAGTGCAGTGATGGAGTGGGGAGTTGCTTCATCAGAGGTATAACATTTCAGTTAAGCAAGATGAGTAAGTTCTAGAGATCTGCTGTACAACATTGAAAATTTGTTAAGAGGGTGGATCTTGTGTTAAGTGTTCTTACTGCAATAAAATTAATAAAAGAAGCAAGCACTTATATCTTGGCCCTCCTGCAGTCTCTCTCTCCTAACGGCATCTCCAAGCTTTCTGTGTCCTGCTTAATCCCTTCACTGTCTCCCATTTCCTTGTGGTGAATCCCAAACTCCTTCAAATAACCCGGCCTGGTCCGGCTTTATCTCCTGCCACCATGTGCAGCCACACTGGCTGTTCTGTTGTTGAGGATTGCCCTCAGCCTTTGCACAGGGCAGCTGTGTGTGGCTGTGTTATGCAAATGGCACCTCCTGACGTGAGGTTCCCAGTCTGTGTGCCAAGCCATGGTCTCTTCTATCCTCCAAGAACTTACAGACTTTGGTCTCTCTGCTTTATTATTTTTTTTTCTACTCACAAAATGGGCTGGCTATTAAAAAAAAATTAAAAAGGTAAACAGTACAGAAATAGAGGATATAGTTTTCCTTTTTACTTAGGAAATATGCAAGTATCACAATACTAGAAACTGCTTTCTGCCTTCATCTTGTGTAGCGTGGCCCCCGCTGTGATCCTGCCCTGGCTCCTGAGCTCCTCACAAAGAAGCGAAGGTGGCCAGCTTGTGGGCCCCAGGGTTTGGCCAGGTTGTTGCTACCGGGAGGAGGAAGTGATCATTGGATAAAGTGCGGTGTCTGGCTTGCGTGCAGCACGTGCACGGTTTAGAAAATATTGCCACGTCTACTGTCCCCCTCACCCTGCCTCCCTTTCCAGCTGGGGAAGCAGAGGCACAGAAACATTGGGGGACCTCCTGAGGGGTGCCCATCTTTTCAGAGGTGAGCTGCTAATCGAAGGGTATGGCTCTCTGTTCCCCACAAGCAGGGTGGTGCCGGCATCGGAGCTTCGCCTTGGGGGCTCTGCTGGAGTGAATTCGGCCTTCAAGTAAGCCTGGGCAACATAGTGAGACCTTGGCTCTACCAAAAATAAAAAAAATCAGCCAGGCATGGTGGCACGTGCCTGTAGTCCTACCTACAGGGGGTGCTGAGCTGGGAGGATCACTTGAGCCCAGGAGTTCGAGGCTTCAGTAAGCTATGATGAAGCCACTGCACTCTAGCCTGGGTGACAGAACAAGACCCTGCCTCAAAAAAAAAAGTTAGAAAGTAATGCTTGCTGGGGAAGTAAGAATAACTTCTTTATCATATTTGAGTAATATGTTTCTGGTTCTTCTAAAACCCAAAAATTGGGTAACAATTATTTTCCTTCACATTAGTCATGAAATTTTATATTACATTGTGATAATGTCCTTTTTTTCTTTTAACTGTAGCATCGATGTGTAGCTATTTTTAAAGACAAACAGAACAAGCCAACTGGTTTTGCCCTGGGAAGTATCGAGGGGAGAGTTGCTATTCACTACATCAACCCCCCAAATCCGTAAGTGGGACTCAGTCAGCTTGCAAACTTGCACTTGAGACTTTTTTTCAGAACGAAAAACTTAGATGGGCCTTTGTTTTTCAGTGCCAAAGATAACTTTACCTTTAAATGTCATCGATCTAATGGAACCAACACTTCAGCTCCTCAAGACATCTATGCGGTATGTTTTTAGAAACTTTAACCTTGAAAATACATCTAGAAACTTGACTTGGAGGTGGCTGAGTAATTATGGGATCAGAAAAGATTAATCACTGAAGAGCACTGAAGAGCCTAATGTATTCATGTCTGGAGATGAATGCCTTATGCTGTAGGCTTCGGTTTTCTGTTTTTATGAACATACTGACTAGGTTCATTCTCTTACTTGTTTCTGAACGCAAGCTTAAGACGTTTTGGGAGAGTTTTCTACCTCCTCTGACAGTTTACACACATAGCTAAGACTGAGAAATTGTTTGCTAAAAAAGAAAAAGGTATTTTTCTGAGATATGCTCCTCAGTGTTAATTGCTGAATACACACATTAACTTCTGCTGATGTGTGTTCACCACAAGAGACAAGATTTAGTTCTGGGCTGGCAGTTGATTCAGTAAGCATGGCTAGTTTCTCTTATAATCAGTGGGCAGCCAGCTCAAACGAAATGTGTGTGTGCACTTTGTTTCCTAACTCAAACAGGAAGTGTGCATGGACAAAACCCACTTCTCCATCCTTCTCTGCCTTGGCTTCTCATTGTGTGTATCAATCCTTGCAGGTCAATGGAATTGCATTCCATCCAGTTCATGGCACCCTTGCAACTGTGGGATCTGATGGTAGATTCAGCTTCTGGGACAAAGATGCCAGAACAAAACTAAAAACTTCAGAACAGTTAGATCAACCGATATCGGCTTGCTGCTTCAATCACAATGGAAACATATTTGCGTATGCTTCCAGCTACGATTGGTCAAAGGTGAGAATTCCCAGGCCTGCTCTGGGTGCCCTAAGCCAGCAGAGTTGGCCTTTGGGTTGGGAAGACGTAGGCTTGAGTTGTGATTCTTCTCTGGACTCACATGTGTCCTTGGGCAGATCACTGTCACTTCCCTGTAAGAGGAGATAGCAGGGCTTCCTCGATGGGCTGTGGGGATTTATTATAGTGTTTGGTCAGAGTCTGGCACAGAAAGTGCCTGGTCAGTGTAAGCCGTCACAAGCTACTCTGTCCTTGGGCACGGTAGCATGGGCAAGCTGGAGGGGCTGGTGCTTTGGGAGAGTGATTTGTGCAGTTGTTGGGAGAGCAGAAGGGGGCTGGAGGGGGCCACAGGGCCGGTCATGCAGCTTTGATTCTTTGGGCAGGGGAGTTAAAAGCTGGCAGGCAGGGCCATGGCTGCGTTTTTGAGGCCGCTGGGAGCTGTGGTGAAGCCGTGGTAAAGCGTGCAGACTCGGGTCCTCGGCCCAGACCCCGTGTGAAGGTGTCATCTGCCTATACCTTTCCCTGCTTCTCAGCTGTTAGTTCTGGAGAATATGTCTTCATTATGTTCATGGTTTTCATCTTTCTCTTCCCACATCCCCTCTGCCTTTTGCTTCCTTGACCTTTCCCTACCGCAGTGTCTTCCACTCATCTCCACAGACGTCCCCCTTCACTGGGCCCTGCCTCCTTCCGCCCAGTCCACACGAGGCTCCCTCCCGCACTCCTAGTTTCTTGATGCTGTTGCTTTCTCCCACCGTCTTCTCTGCCTGCCCACCAGCTCCTCCCCGTGTGTCTAAGTGCACAGGAAGCCTCAAGAAGCCTGTTGCCCTTCACTGCTAAGCTCGTCGGGAGAGTGGGTAGCGCCTGCCCTCCTTGTTCCCCGCCTTCAGGCCCCTCCTCAGTCTGCTGCTGGGGACTCTCAGGAGTCTCGGCCACATCCTTCGTGCCCAGGCCAGGAGCTTCCCTCCTTCCTGGGTCAGGCGCTGTGGCCCATCCCTTCCTCCTTCACAAAGCTCTCCTTCCTTGGTTTCTCTGCCGCTTATCTTTCCTGGTTTCTTCCAGCTGCTGCTCGCCATCCTCTGCTCGCTCCTTTGGGCTGTCACCTGCCGGCCTTCTCCTGCCATCTCAGCCTGAGCTCCTCCTCGGGGCTCCTCCAGGGGTTCATTCTCGCAGCCCCGGCTCTGCCCACATAAGCCAGTGACTTGTGGTTTCTAACTCAGTTCCTGGCCTCTCCCCCCCTCTCTTTTGGTGTTTCCTGGTCTCGACAGGGTGGCTGCACCTGGGCATCCCCGAGGCCCTTAACTTAAGGTAAAGAAATGCAGCCATTTCCCCGCCCTGCCCTCCAGCTCGCTGCTGCTCCCGTGTTCCTCTCTTAGGGCTTGCTCAGCAGCTGCTTTCTTTTTTTTTAAGCAACTTCATTGAGGTACAATGAAATGCAGTAAATTGGACGTGTTTAAAGTGCACAATTTGATCAGTTTCAACATCTATAAATACCTTGAAACCATTACCACAGTCAGGAGTTTAACAGTCACGTTCTTCTCCCCCAGAGGTTTCCATGTGTGTGCTGTAATCCTTCCCTCCCGCACGCACAGAACCGTGGATCTGCTTTCTGCCACTGTGGATTAGTTTGCATTTTCTAGAATTTTACATAAATGTAGTCATACACTATGTACTTTTTTCCCCAGCTGCTTTTGCTCAGCTTAATGATTGTGAAACGCACCTATGCTGTGGTGTGTCCTTCGTCTGTTCCTTTTTAGTGCCGAGTCCTGTTCTGTGGCATGGGGGCACCATTTGTTTATCCATTCCCCTGTAAGCCGTGCGCTCAGCTCTGCAGAGAGAATGCACTGTTGGTTCTGCCTGGCTGAGGTGGTGCAGGTTGTGGCCTGCATGGGGGCCTGAGTCCTTGGTCCCTCTGTGGGGCTCTTCACTGCATCTGTTCACATGCTCAGCCCAGCACCTGCGTCAAAATGCTGCATTTTAACTCAGATCGTACTCAGGGCTCTATGCGTTATAAGCATTAAAAAACATAGTAGTAAATTGAAAGAAGTAAGAAATCTTACTGCTTTGAGAGCTGCTTAACATTGAAGTAGTCTAATTCATCGAAGCAATGTCAATTTATAGTGGGGGTTACAAAAATTACAGTCTTTGTTTAAAGAAAAATTTTGCTTCAGGAATTTGTCATTGTTCTCAGTTCAAGGACAGTTATCTCTAGTATAAAATCATGATCACGTATGATTAATGTTAGCTTGAACATAGCTGTTCACAAAAGCTGCACTTTGTGTGTTATGTTGGGAATCGATGGTCACAGTGGAGCAAAACAGCTCGAGCCCTCCAGGCGTGCCTGCTGGGTGAGGATAGGAACGCGGCACTGCAGTGCAGCCGGCAGAGCATGCCCAGCGCCAGGCCCCCTGCTCTCCCTGGCCTTTGATCACCTGCCTGCTGACTCTTCTGGATTATCTGCCTTGTCCACCCCACTTGCCTTTCTTCCTAAACTCAAATCTGATCATGCCATTGACATGCTTCCTTTTCCCTGTGGAATAATGTTCAGAGGGCTTAATCTGCCTTTCATGGCCTTTTATAGTCTGGCTTCATCCTGAGGCTTTGGGCCCCTCTGATGTTACACAGCCCTTCCCCTCCAGCGTGGGCACAAGCAGACGTGCTCACTGCCATGTGTGTCTGTGTCTGTGCCACTGCTCCCGTGTGGGCAGGTCATCCTGGGCCCTCATCCCTGTGATGTGTCACGGGTCAGATGTCCTCTCCTCCGTGAATCCCTCTCAGGTCAGAGCCAGTCCTTACCAAGGGACCCCAGGGCAGTCATTTTAGCATTAAAGGCATAGGGTGCTAAAAAGGGGCTCAGTTCCAAAAAGACAAACATGAAGACGGTCCTTCCTAGCATGGTATTGATGACAGACTTGCACCAGGTCCTTAGCCTTCTCTGAGGACTAAAGTTTTTTCGTACCATTTGATTTTTATTTCTGTGTTTGTTGTTTTGTTTTGTCCTCCCCACCCCCCCAAGAGATTTTGCTTCAAGCACATAGCACAGGACTTGACAGATAAAAAGTGGCCACAGAATGCTAAGTGTTGCTTTTAATAATAAACTCATTGGGTTTTTTTTTTTTCCTTCTTTAGGGACATGAGTTTTATAATCCCCAAAAGAAAAATTACATTTTCCTACGTAATGCAGCAGAAGAGCTAAAACCCAGGAATAAGAAGTAGTAGCCTGAGACTTCTGGGTTGTCTGGAGTTGTTTTCTCTCCACTCTGCCTCGTCTCTGTACGAATTTGGGTCCCAGCTTTGGGTTGTCAGCCATGGACATGGATTTCAACCCCTGGAGAAAACCATGTCATTGTTGAGCAGTCGAGAGCCCAGCGTCCACGGCGACTTGCCGTCTCTCCATTCCACTGCCTATTGCAGAGTTTTTCTGTAACTCTAAGGGGATTGAAATTATTATAGAAGTTAGAGTTTTGAGGGCGACGCCAGGTATTTTGCAGTGCTTCATCCAGCAGTGTGTGTATTAGAGAATATTGGAAAACAGTCTATGAACCCTGTACTGTATTTTGTAATAAAATATTTTGAAGATTGCCTACTGACCTTCCTTGTCCTTCTCTCCCCCTGCCCCACCCAGTAATCTCTAAGTGGTCATCCTGCTTGGCATCAACTTTGGGATTTGAATTATGATTTCAGACATCCTTTGGGAAATGCAGAAATCTTGTATCTTAGGAGAAAGGGAATCCTGAGATTCAATTATTTTTGCCATGTGGAATGTCTTAGCCTCTCCAAGTGTTGGCAGGCAGAGTTTGAATGTGTTCTGCCCCTGCTTCCTTCATTTCCTTCTTCAAAATCCCCAGTGCTTTCCTGCTCTGCTGTGCAGACTTCTTAGTGACTCTGAAGTGGAGACTGTTCCTTGTGCTGAGTGACAGGCCTTTTGTGGGCTAGCCTTGCGAGGCCTAAGTGGGTGACACTTGTGTGGCTTTCAGGTTAGAACCCAGGCCCTCTGCATGGGAATTGCTCTGAACATGTGCCCCCAGTAGTGGTCATTTGGGTGTTGCTTTTTTATTTCATAGTAATTTAAAATTCCTGATTGGTAAGTATTCAAAATGAAATTCAACTTAATGTTTGACTTTTGAGTCTACTGTATTTTTACCCTGTGATCCCAAATGCTTCTTATGCCTTATTGTTTGGGGCTGGTGTGTGAACTCTTATCTTGCTGAGTGTGAAATTCTGGTATTGATAATACTGTAAGATGTGTTTGCCTACTCATAAAAAGCAATGGAAATAAAATTTTTCTACTGGAAGAGACTGCCTGTGCTCAGTTTGTAAATTCTTTGGTAGTTCACAAATGAATTCAGACCCATTAACTCTTTGACCCTGTTTTTTTAGCCTGAAAATCTATTTTTTAGAGATAAAAAGGCAGGTGTACTAGAAAAATGTGTATTTTCAAGTTAACTGTTTACAGCTAATTTTTCCCTTCCTTTTCTGAATCAGACATGTGGTTTCATGATCTGTACATATGAGAAGATCTAGCAAGTAGAAAAGACTGCCCTGAGCAGAGATTCAAGCATGATTATCTCAGTAGCCAACTTTCATTTGAGGTGGGAGTAGGCTTGTCAGCTTCAGCTTAGCTGGAGTTTCACTGTTCTCATTACAAGCTGGTGACTGGCTCTGCTTGAAAATGACAAAATAATGAGTCTAAACCCATGAGCCTTTCAGAGTGCACTTTTCCAGGATCAGGCCTTGCTACCCCACCAAGGGGACAGGTTTTGTGATTGGCAAATTTAAAACATTTGCCTAAATCCAAGGGTGGACTTGGGCTGCCAGAAACCAGGAGTCAGGAGGATGTGCAACAAGACTCATCTCTCCACCTCCCAGAACCTAAAGCATAAAAGCATCCTGCGTGTTTGCTGATGACTAACCGGTAAACCTTCATTGAAATCATTACACTCCTTAAAATATTTACTTTCATGCTTCCTAAAATGTATAAATGGAATCTTTGAGGAACTCTTCATCTTAAACTTCACCATCCCTGCAGGAACCTGTACTGTAAGTTGCATGCAGTAGGTGCTCATTAAATATTGATAAATTTGATGGCATCTCCTAATTCAAGAAGATACCAGTGTAATCTTGACTCTTTGTTTTAATAAATGTCAAGTCATATTCTGCCATTAAATATTTACTGTACATCCTGCTAAAAATAGGGCTGCTCTCATTGAAAGCGGAATATGTAAACCTCATGGAGGAGACAAGCTGTGCTCTTTCACCTAATTTTTCCAACACTTTATTATGAGAATGTTCAAACACAAAAAGTTGAAAGAGTTTTTACAGTGAACATATACCTACCATTTGTCTACCACCTAGATCCCACCGTAAACATTAGGCTTTCACTTGATTTTTCCATTCGGTTCTGCCAGGCTTTTCTCCTACTCTTTTGTAACGCCACTTCCTTGGCAACTGATTGTGGACACAAGGCCTGGTGGCAAGGACAGTGTATAAAGATGGTGCTGAGACGAGGTGTTACAGATTTGGGGGAGGTGCACTCCTCTGTTCCAATAATGTTTGGTCTGACCTGTGTACTTGGGGACAAACATTGGCAGTAGCGTGGAAACGTGATGGCTGTGTGTAATGCCTGTCTGCGGGCCCATCTGCGTGTGCCCATGTGTGTGCACGTGCACCTGTGAGCCTGCCTGTGAAAATCCCCTCAGTCAAGGGGGACAACTGAACCGGGCCTTCCTCACCCCCTTTTAGTGCTTGCTTCATGCCAGAGGATCCTTTGGTAAAGGATGATCTGGTGGAAGAACAAAGGATGTGCAGGTGCCCAGCTTACAGATGTGAACGAGGAAGTGATGATTCCGCTCAGTGAAGGTAACCAGCCGCTTCCAGCGCGCTCTCCCACGCACACTCACTCAGCCACTCCCTCCCTGTTTTTATTTTTCTTTAAGTTGATCCACTTTAAAAATGTAAGACAAATGTGTTGCTACCATACATTTATAGGAAAATTCAGTATATGGAAAACTAGTATCTGTTACCTAAAGTAGAAAGTAACCGTAAGAATTAATAAAATGAAAATTAAACGATAAAAACAGGAAATGAAATAATGCTGGTGGGAATGAGAAAGTGATCTTCAAGGGACAAACACACCTCGCTGGCAAATTCTATCGCGGTGGCATTGTGTGTCTTAGGTACTTGTGAGAAGCCATCTGCCATTTTGTAAGTCATTTGGGAAATAATTTTTTTTCTCATTCAACCAGAATTTTAGTCTCCTTTGAAGGAAAGGTTCTGTGAGAACCGAACTAGACACGTGCTCTTGAACATATAGGGACGTCTAAGCCAGCATTTCCCAAATTAAATCATGCCCCGTTCATAGGTTGTGAAACGAGTGTTGTTGCGACCAGCATTTTTTTAAAATGGAGCCACAAAAAAGTACAGAATATACTCAGGTACCTCACAAAGTCAGTAAGTAGTAGAACACGTGCTTGGAGTTGGACTGCCTGCCTTCACGTCCCAACTCTGTCACCAACTCTCAGCCTCAGTGGCCTCATGTGTAAAACGGGACACATTAAAAGTAGCTGCCACAAGCGGCGGGTGTGAGTAGTCAGGGCAAAGTGTGAAAAGTGCCTCCGTGGCTGGCCCACGGTAAGTGCTCACGTGTAACTGCCGGAGGGGATGGCGCCCAGGAGAAGCTCCTCTTGCCCGGCCCTGCTGTCGTGCGCAGCCCGGACAACGGTGTAGGCTGAGCCGGCTTGAGATCTCCCGGGGAGGCTGTGTTAGGTCCAGCCAGCAGGTGGCGCCCGTGGCCCCGCTGCCTCGCCCGGCTGAGCGGAGCCTGGGCCCTCCCGACGCGGACGCCTCAGGCGCCCTACTTGCCACCATCTGCACCCCCTGTGGGCCTGCTGGCCCCGCGGCTGGCCTTTAAGGCAGGTGCGATGGAGGCTGTTACCTGGAGCAAGGAGCTTCCGGCTGCCGCCAGCTGCGGCAGGCTTTCCGCTGGTGCTGGGCCCAGGGCATCTTAGCCTCATCTCTTGGGACTGCGTGCGACTCGAGGCCACCCTTGGGCCGCGCTCCGGGCGCGTTGCCCTAAGGGCACCTTGACCAGCGCGGGGGGCGCCAAGCACGATTCTGTTACCCAACCGACAGTTGCCTGCAAAAGCAGGACATGATTTGTTGTGAGTTGTTCCCCCCCAAAAAGAATTCATATGTTGAAGTCCTAACTCCCAGTCCTGGTTGTGACTGTATCTTGGAAGTAGGGTCTTTAAACAGGTAATTAAGTTAAAATTAGGTCACTAATCCAATAGGACTAGTATCCTTATACAAAGAGGAAACCTGGACACAGACAAGGGCAGAGAAAAGACCACGTGATGACATGGGGAAAAGACGGCCACCTGCACGCCAACGAGAGAGGCCTTGGAAGGAACCAGTCCCACCGACACCTTGACCTCGGACTTGTGGCCTCCAGAGCTATGAGAAAATATGATTCTGTGTCGCTTTGTCACGGCAACTCCAGCTGACTGCCACAGTGTTCCCAGGTAGCCTTTTCCTCTCTGCTGTGCGACCCAGTGACGCTGCAGGGTCTGCAGAACTGGCCACAGCCCGTGGCTGGCTCCCAGGGCAGGCAGTTCCGAGTGGTGGCCCCGCTGTGCTGGCGGGGCAGGCCACCTGGGCTGGCTTGGCCCTCACTGCCCCTGTAGGGATGACCTCTGCCCTTCGCTGGTGTCACCTCGAAGCAGCTTGGGGATTAGCTGCACCTGCACCAGGAAAACGGGGCTTCCCTTCACCTGCTAACCTGTGAAGTGCCAAAAAATCAAAAGCAGGTGGCCTTCAGGTGACACTGTGGCGATCATGCTGCACATTTTCAAGCCCGCAGCAGCTGCTTTTCTCAGCTTGGCTGAGGTGGTGCCCCGAGCTGTCTGGCTTGCCTGACTTCCTGCGTCTCACCTCGAGAGAATCCTTGTGCTCTGTGGCACTTCCCTTTCCTAGAGCTTTTCTCATCACCATCTTGACGAAGCCGAAGGATCAAAGTTCACCAAGCCTGGGGAAGCATCATCGTAGAGGTGGGCTCCAGCGGCTTCCACGGCCCCTACATAGCCCTGGTCCCTTGTAGACACACCTGTCCGCAGTATGCACAGGGACGCCACCACCCTCTCTTCATGAGAAAGATCCTGGGCGGGGAACGACTTTGGGGACAGGAGACCACTGAGGTAATTTCACTATTCAAAGGGAGGAGCAGGCTGTCCCAGGTTCTTATTCTTATTCTGGAAAAGGCCGGGAAATAATGGATTCTCCACCTGAGGCTCCAGAAGGAACATAGCCAACAGCTTGATTGTAGCCCACGGGGACCCAGTTCAGACTTCTGACCTCCAGAACTATACGAGAATAAATTCGTGCTGTTTAAAGCCACTAAATGTGTGGTGATCTGTTACAGCAGGAACAAGAAACTAATACAAAAGGGTGCTTACCTGGGGCCCAGGGACCCCATGGAGCCAGGGAGAGAATTCAGGGTCTGTGAACCTGATGGAGAAGAAGATCTTCATCTTCCCCAGCCAGAGGCGACTGGAGTGGGGCCCGCCGCCCAGGCGCTCTCAGCAGCACCTGCCACCCTGAAGCCACAAGAAATCACAGTGCTTCCCGCCACCACGTACAGTTGTCGCTGGCGTCTTGGCAAAGTGGTTTTGCTCACCAATACTTCAAAACTACAGCATCATTAGAACCACTCCTCGATCTTGTTATTTAATGCATTGATGAAGCACACACATTCCTACATCACACGTTTGTTTTTAAATATTTTAGTGGCTGTATTTTCACATCATTGTTTTCCTTTGCTAATCTAGGCATTTTATTTTTAAGTGTTTAAAACCATCACTCTAAGGAGGGTCCTTTGGCCTCAGCCAATTGCTCCATGGCCCACAAAGGACCCCTGGGAGGGAGACACTGTTTGGCGAGGTCGGGCTGGGAACCTAGCTGGGCAGAGGTGACTTGGGCCCCTCGGACTCACTGTGGAGGGGCGGGAGGGCTGGAAACTGATGAGTGCCGGGTGGGAAAATGAAGTGCACGAGCGCGCATTTATGGAGCTCTGGCCCAGTGTGAGGATGAGCTCAGCACTGTGTGTGTTGTCTTATTTCATCTCTCAAAAGTCCTATGAGGAACTTACTGTCATGCCCATTTCATAGCTGAGGAAACTGAGGCTCAGAGAAGTCGTTGCTCACAATGAGTGATGTATGCAGGACACAAGCGCAGAACTGTCTGGTCCTGCTCTCTCAGCTGTGGCTCCTGTGCTGCCCCGCGGAGAAGGGAGGGTGAATTTTACTACCGAATGAGGGCGATCAGAGAGGAACAGATGAGGCTGGTCACTCCGCAAGGCCGACACAGCACGACCCAATCCAGGCTCAGCTCTTGCTTGAAAGTCTTCAAGCTGGTGCGCTCAGGCTTCCTCTTTTTGTTTGTTGTGTTGGTGTTTATTTCAAGACTCTTGGGGACTCAGGTTTGGCTGAGGTTAGTGCAGGTGGTCTGCACGCCCCCATCCTGCAGCCCGGCTCCTCCGAGATGAAGAGGTGGCTGCTCTGGTTTGAATCCACGGGAACCCTGCATTACCCTTTCCATCTGCACATCCAGGGCAGCGAGCCTGGGGAACCTGCCTTCAGGGAAGGAGAGACAACAGGCAGCCTCCTGGGTGCTTAACCCACGCAGGCCCAGCCTAAGTCACCACACCTGTGCACTTTCACATCCGCCTCCCAACCCCCTAGTGCCGAAGTCACCACCGTTGTCTCCTGTACGACAGACAGGAGAAGCTGAAGCTTTAGAGGGAGCCACACCAGCCCAAGTTCACAAAGAGGAGTGCAAGGTCAAACTCCAGGCTGACCACCAACCCACCAAGCCACACTGACTGAGGGGAGCAGCGGGGAGAAGACCTGTTTCCAGGCCACACGGCCCCATCAGTGGCGGTTATCAAACTGCATCTCCATCATTTGGGAACACATTTGGTTGTCATAATGGAAAACCCAACTAACAGTGGCGTAAACACTTCAGGATTTGTTTTTCTTACATAATGAGGAGTCTGGTTGTTGGCTTTGGTTTGCTACAGAGTTTCTCAATCTCAGCACTATTGACATTTTAGACCAGATAAATCTTTGTTGTGGGGGGCTGTCCTGTGCTTTGTAGGATGTTTAGCAGCATCCCTTGCCTTCACCTGCTAGATGCCAGTAGCATCCCCTGTCCCAAGCCATGACTACCACAAATGTCTCCAAACATTGCCAGATGTCCCCCGGGTTTAGTGCTATCAGGACCAGTGTCTGTAAGTCTCTTGGACTTTGCCTCATGATCACAAGATGGCTGCCACAGCTCCAGAGATCCTGCCCATTGTCAGGGCAGAAAGAACAATGAGGGAGTAGTACCAACTCCCTCTGTCTCTTTTAGCAGAAAAGTGGAAGCTTTCACAGAGACCTCAACAGACTTCCACTTACATCTCACTGGCCCACAATTGGGTGACATGACATGACATGACATGACACAATATGACATGGCACCCTTTGTTACAGGTGAGGCTGGGAAAGCAACTATTTATTTTTCCAACCTCTTCAGTGGTAGTGGGTACGGAAGAAGGTGGGAGTGGCTGCTGTGTAGCCAGTCCACAGTGCCCATCACGGTCCTGGAACTTTTATAAAAGGGCACCTGTCTTTTCATGTTTTATCAAATATTAACTATCAGTGGCTGATGGCCATGTCAAACCTACTCAGGGCAGAACACAGGAGGTGCCTAAAAAATGGGAAAGACTCAAACTAAGACTGTGTCACTTAACTGGGGCTGAGCTGAAGGTTTTAAAAAGTGGAGACATCTTGGGCCTGGGGATGTCTCCTGAAACCTGGTTCATGTGGCAATTCCGTGTCACATCTCAGCCTGCCTCTTGCGTCCTCCGCGGTTCAATCACCTTCACTCATTCCCCTTGCTCATTCATTCACAAACGCTTTCCCAGCCTTTCCTAGGTTTCTGGCACAGGACTTCCCTCAGACTGAGAAGTCTGGGGAGCCTCTGCTAGCCAGGGCCAAAAGGAGGCTCCCAAGTCAGTATCCTGCGGTGACAGT
This sequence comes from Daubentonia madagascariensis, assembly GCA_023783475.1. NCBI lineage: Eukaryota > Metazoa > Chordata > Mammalia > Primates > Daubentoniidae > Daubentonia > Daubentonia madagascariensis. The sequence continues at coordinate 4,642,348 of JAKFHU010001640.1, read as the reverse complement.
AGCGCAAGGGTGGCCGAGATCTGGTGGCTCATGCCAGACCCTGTGCTCTGCCCGCACAGTAACAGAACCCTCACGCTGACCATGTGACAGGCACTATAATTAGCCCCATGTTATGGAAGGTGTGCTAAGGACAGTACCCAGGGCCACACAGCTAGTCAGGGCAGGGCTGGGAGCTCCAGCTGGCCCTCGTCACTTCCTGTCCAGCCTTGCGGCAGCCTATTCAAGGCCATACCATCAAGAGCCAAGTCAGTGTGGGTGTGGCCCGAGGATTTTCTGATAAATGGCTTTTGCCCGCTCTGTCATGGCTGCAGGCAGCACGGACTCAGAGAGCCCAGGGTTAGTCCGGCCTAGTTCCCGCTTTGCCCTGAGCTTGCTGAGAAAGAATCTCTTCTGGGTCCTCAGTTTGCCCATCTATGGAAATAGGGGTTTGGACTAACTGTCCTTTACTGATTTAGGAATCAGGCCAGCTGAGCTAGAGCTGCCTGTGCCCCCGCCCCAGCTCAGGAGACCGCTGGGGTGGATGGAGTCACACCCTCCCTGAAATTCTAACGCTGACTTTGCCTTCCTTTACTTAGCTGTGTGGTCTTGGGCACTTCACTTAACTTCTCTGAGGTTCCACCTGCCCAGCCCTCAGAGCAGGGAGACAAGGTCCTCCTCTACATGCCGTTGGGACTGGGAGGCCTAGGCGAGAGGATTGCTTGAGGTTCGAGACCAGCCTGAGCAAGAGTGAGACCCTGTCTCTAGGAAAAAAAAAATCAGCCAGGCATCATGGCAGGTGCCTGTAGTCCCAGCTGCTCAGGAGGCTGAGGCAGGACGATGGCTTGAGCCCAGGAGTTAGAGGTTGCAGTGAGCTGTAATGATGCCACTGCACTCTACCCAGGGTGACAGAGCAAGGACTCTGTCTCCACCAAAAAAATAAAATAAAATAAAAATAAGGCAACTAGATAACCTTTTATAATTTAAATAAAATAATAAATAAATAAATAAATGCTGTTGGGAGGACAAAATGGGGTCATGAATCCAGCCATTTACTCCTCAGTGGCTTTGGGGAAGCCACGCTGAACCTCATTTCGCTCCCTAAAACTGGTCTAAGAGTACCTGTCTATGAAAAGGCTGCTTCGAGGTTAAACCGCCTAATGTATGTAAGTCACTCTGTCCAGGACCTGGTCCAAAACAGACACTCCAAGGCAACTGACCTTTATAATTACTAGCGATGTGTGAGAAATTAACCACATAAGAGTACCCAGCACTCGAAAAGTACTCATTAAACGGCGGGGGCTGTCTCTGCCATTGCTTAGCCTTTGCATTCTCTGTTCCCTCCACTGTTCCCTGCGTTCGAATGGCTCTCTCGATCTCACCAATTCCCAGAGGCCTTCCCTGACTCTCAAGGGCACCGGTCACTCTTGGCCCTCTCCCCTGCTCCTCCTCTAGTGCCCTACTCAGCACTAGCCTGGGAAATTTCCCCTGAGTATAAATATAATACGAATACCGTCTTCCATTCGTGCGTTGGCTCCCTGCCCCTCGTGCTGTACACCCGGGGCCTCGCGCCTGGGCCTGGCCCCTGACAAGCCACTAGTAAGTGTGTGTTCGGGGGAGTGGACGATTGTCAGGCAGGAGTCGGCGACACGTGGGGACGTGGGGCCACCGGACGTGCGGAGGGGCTGGTGACCCAGAAACCCAAGGGGGCCGGGGCCCAATGAGCGAGAGAGCGAGCGATCGCGCACCGGGGCAGCAGCGTTTCCAGACCCTGAAGCTCGTCCCGCCCCCTCCGCGCCGGGCACAGCGCGGGCAGCGCCACCGCCACCGGCCGCGCCCCGCCCCGTCCGCAGCAGCCCCGCAACGCAGCCCCCAGCGCTCCCCGCCGCCTGTCCCGCGGGGGGTGGGGACAGGGTGGGGGCCGGGAGGGGCGGGGCTGTCCCGGGGGCGGGACGGGCGGCCCTGGCGGCGCTGGGACTTGTAGGCCGGGAGTCCCGGTGCCTCTGGGCCACAGCGCGCGGCCGGCGTGCGGCCAGCGCCGACCCTGTCCCAGCCCGCCTGGGGACGCGACGGCTGGGACAGCCTCGGACAGGCGCTGTGCGTCACAGAAGGGGAAACTGAGACCCGGACAAGAAACGCCGCTGGCCCAAGATCGCGCGGCGGGGCAGTGGCTGCCTTCCCTGGCCTCTAGAGGGCAAGTGAAGGTCACACTTTAATCCAAGTTTTCACAGGGCGCTTCGAGGGGCCTTTGGCTGGTTAGGAGCTTTCCCTGCCCGCTTTGTTCCATCGTTGATTCACTCAACAAACATTTTCCGGGCCCTCTGCTTGCCAGGCCCTGCAGCTTGAGTAAAACACCCAAGATCCCGGTTCTCGCGGGCCCGGCTGGCCGGGGACAGAGCCCCTTCGGCACGCCCGCGATCTGTGCGGTGCTCGACGACCTTCCGAGACTTGGGGTCTCATTCCCAGCGCGCAAGGGCCCGGGGCGGGGCCGGGGAACGGAAGGACCACACTTCCTTGGCTGCAGCGTGGAGAATGGGTCCAGGGAGTGGGGGAGGGGCTTCTAGAAGGTTCATCTCCGCCTGGAGCTAAGGCAGCTCCGCCTGGAGGGAAGGCGCTGGATAAACGCCGGAAAGATGGAGCTGGGCGACTGGTGAGCTCTTCGCCCGCCCTGCCGCCCGCCTCAGCCCGCGGGGCGCCACGCCTTGTGCTCACGGCCCCACCTGTGTCCCACTGTGCCAAGAGAAGGGCACCGGGTTGGGGCCAGGAGTGCCCGCACCTGCCCTGAAGGTCACAACATGGGTGTCTGGAGCTGGGGTTTGAGGCCCCCAGACCCGACTCCACGAGGCGGGGCGTGGTCCGTGGGTGGGGGATGCTGCCACGGGGTCGGCCCCGAGGCGGGGACGCCCCCGAGGCGGGGACGCTCAGAAAGGCCCGGTGCGTGGCTTAATGGTCAACTGGTGCCAACCCGAACGCCTTAACGTTTGAACAAGCGGCCCCGCGTTTGCAGTGTGCACCGGGCCCGGGAATTCCGGGACAGGGACCCTGACACCAGCCGAGCGCGAGGATGAGCCCACCCCACCTCCCGAGGGGCCCCTGGGGCCACTTTGGGCTCCCCCATCGCAGCACCCTGACTTAGCTCCTCCGGTCCTGCGTTGTGCATTCACTTGACGAATACTTTGTCTTACTCGTCGGAGCCTCGTGGGGCCGCGAGTGTGATCCGTGCCTCGCTGTGGCCCTCGTGCCTCACGCATGGGGGCCCTGATATGTATCTGTCGGATGAATTATATTTATACATTAATACAGAGCAATCGTGTCACCCTTCTAATATGACCCGTGGCTGTGCCCTAAGTAGCCCTGGGTTAAATACTGACTCAATCGTTTACGTTTAATCCCCCAGACGACGCTCCGAGAGGACAGGGCTGGCCCGTCCGGCTCAGGGCTGTGCCCGTGCCTGGCGCCGGCCGGGCGGGCAGCAGCCGCCCAGGACGGGAACGCCCACCAGGCGGCCGACCCCCGGCCCCGCGCCCGTGCGCGCCCCGGGACAGCCCCGCGCCGCGCGGCCGGGGGGGCCGGGACTACGCTTCCCGGCGGCCCCCGCGCGCACGGGACGGGGCGGGGCCGGATGGGGGCGGGGCCGGCTACAAAGCCCGGGGGCGGCGCTGGGGCGCAGAGTCCCCGCGGCGGCGGCCCGGAGTGCGGCGCGGCGCAGCTCGACGCGCACGGCGGGAGCGGCGTGCGAGCGGACGGGCCTGGCGGCTGGACGGGAGCCTCTCGCTGCCCCGCGCGCTCCCCGCCGCCCCCCATGAGCGCAGCCCTGCGCGGCCCGGGTCCGTAGGTGGCGGGGCGCCCCCCATGCTGCTGCAGCCCGCGCCGTGCGCCCCTAGCGCGGGCTTCCCGCGGCCCCCGGCCGCCCCCGGCGGCGCCATGCACGGCTCGCAGAAGGACACCACGTTCACCAAGATCTTCGTGGGCGGCCTGCCCTACCACACCACCGACGCCTCGCTCAGGAAGTACTTCGAGGGCTTCGGGGACATCGAGGAGGCCGTGGTCATCACCGACCGCCAGACGGGCAAGTCCCGCGGCTACGGCTTCGTAAGTGGCCCTGCGCCCGGGCCCGCGCCCCGCCCCGCACCTTATCGCGGCCCGGGGCGCTGAGTCAAGTCGGGGGCACCCGCCCAGCCGGCCCGCGGCCGCCGGGCGCCCGCACCTGCCGCCTCTTCGGGCTGGCGCGGGCCGGTCCCGCCCCACCCGGTTTAGGAGGGAGACCCGCTCTGTTCAGTTAGGACTTCTAAGTTTGTGGGGGAGGTTTTGGGGCCAGATGGCCACTCTCGGGATTTCCTGGAGCAGCAAGCGGGTGAGGGGCAAAGGCTCCACCCAGGGTGCTTTGGAGCCCTTTGGCCCTTCCCCCGTGTTTTCAACAACCCCCCAGCCACCCCGAATAAACAACAACTTAAGTAAAAACGGCTTGAAGACACATTTTCTACTTCCCCTCCAAGAACAATGCGCCACGCTCCTTCCAGGAGGAAATTCTCGGCCCTCACTGGTGGGCAGGCCAGGCTGGGCCCCCACCTTCGTTTGGGGTTTGTTTTTCTTTGCCCCATCTCCCCAGGGGATTGTTTTTGTTTTTGAAGGCATTTCCCAGCTCTTGAACTTTGAGGGGAGGAGCTGGAATCCAGGGGGCGTCTTTGTGGGAGGGCCCTAGGCTGGGGTCCGTGGGGCCTCGGCCCAAGGGCCCAAGGACCCTGCGTGACAGGCACCCTTGGGGGGGTGGGGAGGGGAGGGAGGGTCTGGTGTCAGGGCAGAGCCCTCTGCCTCTCTCTCCCCTGGTCCCCCTACGGAAGCACCTGATATGTCTGTGCTCCCACAGGTGACTATGGCTGACCGGGCAGCAGCTGAGAGGGCATGCAAGGACCCCAACCCCATCATTGATGGCCGCAAGGCCAATGTGAACCTAGCATATCTGGGCGCCAAACCTCGGAGCCTCCAGACGGGTGAGAGCTCGTGTTTTCCTCCCCTGGCTCTTCTCAGTTTCTATATTCGGCCTCAGTATCTGTTGGTGGAAAAAGGCCTTTCCCCACACCCCCCCCCCGCCCCCCGCCAGTGGCAGTCAGCTATCGCCGGCCTGCAGAGCCGGCACAGGGCAGTCATCCCCCAGTGTGGGTGCTAGACCCCTTCCCAGCAGTGTGTGGCCTGTGGGACAGGGTGGGGAGGGTATGTCAGCTGTCCTGGAGGGAGGGAGGGAGGACATCTCCCCAGGCCTAGAGGTTGGAAGCATCTACACCAGGAGGCTGCTGCCACCTGGGTCCCTCAGCCCCCTTCAGCTGGATGCTTTGGGGTTCACCAGGGGGGTGGCCTGGGAAGGGAGAGGAAGCTGATTATCACTTTTGACTAGAGATGTATGGCTTTTGGGGTTCTGCCTCCCCAAGTTTGGGCTCCTGGGGACATCGTCCTGCAGTGAGGCCAGGTCCCTGACCGTTCTCTCATTTTAGGCTTTGCCATTGGTGTGCAGCAGCTACATCCCACCTTGATCCAGCGGACTTATGGGTGAGTGAGTGGATGTGGCTGGCTTGGGGTGGGTGGTCCTTGGAGATGGGGTGAAGTGGGCCTTGGCCTTCCTGGGTCTGAGAGGCTGGGGCAGGACAGTTTTCAGAAATGGGGTTGTGTTGAAGCTGGGAGAACGAGAGGAGGCAGCTTGCGTTTCTCTATCCCTCGCAGAGGCCACACCACAGAGAGGGAAGCTGAGCCTCGGGGCCTGCCTGCCCGAGTGCAGACCCTGGCCCCCTCACGAGTTGTGTGGCCTTGGGCAGCTGACACAGCTGTCTGTGCCTTAGTTTCTTCACTTCTATAGTGGGGGTGATAACAGCGCTTCTGAGTTCCATGAGTGGAGGGCTTAGGATGGGCTGGTGCAGGTAAGCACTCTCGAAGCATTTGCTGATACTCTTAGAACTGGCGGGCTAAGCTCTTCCCTGGGCACCCCCGACCCACTCCAATGCCAGACAGATGGTGGCAGTAGGTCACTGCCAGCCAGGGTCCAGTGTTGGTGAACGCTGCTGCGGGTGAGGTTTGATCAGGGCCAGATGTTGCCGGTCTGAGTGGCCCAGCTCGTGGGCTTTCGTCTGATTCACTTTGGAGCAGCATGTCCCATCATTCTCTGTCTTAAAAACTCCCACCTCCCTGCCTATTTTTTTTTTTTTTAAACATCTAATAAGGTCTGGCAGCTGCTTGGAGAAGGACACACACACTTGAGGTTACACAGGGGACCCTGCCATGTGGTCTACCTTCCCAGTCCTGTGATTGATGGGGGCTATTTGCCCCAGTGCAGGGGATGATGCGATCAGAGTTGGTGGGGAGGGCAGGTCTAAGACAGCCCGCTCCTTTTATAACATTATCACCTCTTGAGCTCTTGGAGTCCAAATCCCGGCCTCTGGATTTTGTGCCTCAAGTTGAGTGTGTGTGTGCGCGCGCGCACATGCACATGCAAATTCCATGGAGGGCTACACAGCTTGAGGAGTGACCTGCCCCACTGGGGCAGTGTGGACAAAGGCTCCTGTGCAACAGGGTTGGGCCTGGCTCACGGGCTGATGCGCAGATCAGTCAGATCACCTGGGAGGAGTTGCTGCTTGCCCCTCTTTTTGGGTGCACTTGCTCTGAGAGGTACCTTGGGGGCGCCACGGTGGCTTCCTTGTGGATTGATGGATGTGTGCATGCTCAGTAGCGGAAGGAGCCGCTGGCCGTGGGGTGGTGGATGTGGCCCGGGCCTTCTTGACCTGTGCAGGTGGCCAGGCAGCTCAGCTCCAGTCTGGGCGTCTCTGTCCTCCTGGGAGGGAGTATGGAAGGGCATTGGGGGCAGGTGGCTCTGAGCCTCCTTCTCAGCCTGGGATCTGTTTCATAAATGTCTTAGAGGGCGTTTGGGGACACCCCCATCTTCATGTCTTCACCACAGTTCCTCTGGGGTTCAGGCCATGTGAGGAGGACATTCCTTGTTTTCCATTGCCCTGGCTCTGTCCCCCAGGTCCACGCCAGGTGCCTGGGAGCAAGGGCTGGGGCTGAGGCCGCTGCCTAGATATGAGGGCGAGAGCTTCAAGCGCGTGCAGCTCCCTCCTGTGTGCAGCGGGACAAGGCCATCCCCACCCTCGTCTGGGCTTGCTCTGATCCATTTCAGCTGCTTCTGACGCTCTAGTAGCCATCAGTGCTTGGCCTCCGGAGCCTGCAGACCTGGGTTCAAACCCTGATTTTGCCACTTACCAGCTGGGTCCCTCCTGGCAAGTGGCGTCCTCCTTAGTTTCCTCATCTGGAGAATGGGAATAACCGCTTAAAACAGCTCACAGCATGTGGGCTTGGTGCTCTGTGCTCCCCACGTGCCTCCTTCCATCCTCACAACAGGTGAGGTTGGGACTGATATTCTCGCTTTATAGGTGGGGAAACTGAGGCAAGGAAAGGTGAACCACTTGTCCGGGGGGCAAGGCAGGAAGCATCCAGGAGGAGATTTGAACCCTGCTCTCAGCCGCTGCACTCTTGGCGAGGAGGGTTGGAAGGGCCCGACCTTTCCCCTGGTTGTCCTGGAGTCCCGTGAGCGCCACCCAGCCGAGAGGAGTCAGGGGCTGGTCACAGATTTTGCTGCTGTGTGCGCCCGACTTCAGGCGACAGTGTTTTGTAACTAAATCCACTGGCTGGCCATTTAATACCTGTGACGAGGAGGAGGCCACAAACTCTATTTGTTGGTTGCCAAGGGGTCAGAGGGACAGTTCACGCTTCGTCTCCTGTGAGCATCGAACTGAAGCCTTTGAGAGTCGCGCCACCTCCCATTCCTGCCAGGCCTTGCTGAGGTCCGGGTGGCGGGAGGGCCCCTGGGTGTAGCCCTGGAGAGGTGGCCTGGGCCAGGCTGCCTGGGTCAGCTGTCTGCCCCCAGCTCCCGCCCGCCGGGCAGGCTGGAGAGTTGGGCCGTCAGCGTCCCTTTTGTCTTTGCAAACAATCAGGGCCCCGAGCGGAGCGCAGCCGGCCTGACTCAGCGGTCAGTCTTGTTGGCCTGGGCTGGCAGCGAGGCCAGGCCTGCCGATGGCTGAGGGCGTGGTGGGAGGTGGGAGCCCAGAGCCCAGGCAGCTGAGGTTTGTCCACCAGTTAACCCCTCTCGTGCCTGGCTGAACTCGTCCCAGGCTGTCTGGCCCTGGTCACAGGCCTTTGACAGTTCTAAAGATTCCACAGTCACGCTTTTGGGCAAGATCACTGCAGAATCTTTGCCTGGCTGGGTTATAAATGTCAGTTTAGAAAGATTCACCAAAGAACTGCCACACTTTGTTATTTGCTTGGGTTTCCCTGCCTCTGTGTTTTTGTTTTTGTTTTTGTTTTTTCCCTAAGTTGAACAGGCTCTTTCAGGACCTAACTCAGTCTGTGCATTTCTGTCATCTAACTGTGTATGTGCGGAGGGCTGAGGCCCAGGGTTTGGAGAAGCCTTCCTCTCCACAGGGCCAGTGCCAGGTAACATGGAAGGAGACCCGTGTGGCCCCAGACTGGCAGCTGAGCGTCTCTGCCAGTGAGTGGGGCAGGCAGGAGGGGAGGGCGCAGGGGTTTGGAGAGGGTACAGGTCCAGGCAGAGTGTTGGTTGGCCTGGAAGGGCCTCCTGGTGTCGGAGGTGTCTGTCCACGCCTGGGCCTGGCTGCACTTGGCCTGGTCCTTGGCTCAGCTGTTTCTGTGTGTGCAGTCCCTCTCCTTGTTCTTAAGGGGGCCTTGCTGTGGGCCTGATGCCCATTCACTGAGAGTTTCACTCTGCCAGACATGGGAACAGGCCCTGGGGTCTGAGACAACAGGACAGGGTCCCTGGGGCTGCGCGTCAGGCATGCTGTGTGTTGGAGCAAGGACTCTCGGATCTGCCAGGCTCAAGGCCAGGCCCACCGGTCTCTCTAGGTTCACCCCCATCTGTGTCATGGGGACGGTGACAGTGCCTCCCCTGCAGGCCCAGCTTGAGGACTGAGGGAGCTCCTGTGTGTGGAGCCTGCCTGGAGAGCCCGTGGGCCAGGAAGTCTCTCAGTTTGTTAGTGAGGCATCTCCCGCTGCAGGGTCTGCCGTCTGTCTGTGCGAAACCAAGGCCAGAACGATGGAGAGACTCAGCCTGAGCTCGTCCATCCAGGGTGGGGGGTCCTGAGTTGTGGGCTCTGAGGTCCTTGTCCCTTCCATAAGGATCCAGTGCCTCCCTCTGGCCAGGTGGCAGCTTCTGGGTGAGTCAGAGCAGGAAAGGCCCTGAGGTTGACAGCGGTAGGACCCTCCCAGGCATGCGCGTGCCGCACTCAGTATGTAGTTTCAGGGACCCCTGCGTTCTCCGTGCGAAGGTCCCTGATGCCCACGTTGAGACACGCTGTCCTCGACAACACCACGCCACAGGGTGTGCGTGTGTGTGGGCCTGAGCAGCGTGCCTTGGTCTCCAGGGTGAGAGGAGGGTCTGGGGAAGGTGTTGGGCGATGTCTGTCTCCCTGGGAGTGTGGAACATGCAGAGCTGAGAGAATGTACAGAGCTCCCCCAGACTTGTTCCTTCCTCAAATTTCTATTGAGCGCCTGCTGTATGCCAGGCCCTGTGCCTGGGATACTTTGAATAAGACACAGTTCTCAGGGCGCTCATGTTCCGTCTGTGCACCATGGGCCTGGGGTGGTGACGGGTACAGTTGAACAGGAAGCTGGCCGAGGGAGTGCCTTTGTGGAGACCGAACAGTCCTGAGTTTTGAGTATGGTGGCAGTAGGTGCATCTGTGTATGTGGTAAAGCGTCATAGTATTGCGCACGATGTACAACAAAGTGCATGCAGAAGATGGTGCGATCCGATGGAGGCCTGGAGTAGTTGTTCATAGCGCTGTGGCCACGTCTGTTTCCTGGTTTTGATAATTTACTTGTTCACAGGAGATGTTGCCCTTGGGGGACGGTAGGGGAAGGGTACATGGGATCTCTCTGATGTTTTTGCAACTTTTTGGGAGTCGATGATTATTTTATAATTCAAAATGGAAAAATAAAGCCAGGGAAGGGATTTGCAGGTGGTGGCAGTGTGGTGTGCATACGTGCGTCTGTGTGCATTTGTGTATGTGCGTGCACATGTGTGCTGGGGAAGGCCCCTCTGAGAAGAGAGGAAGTTGGCCCTGTAGGCACCTGGGGAAGAGTGGTCCAGGCCCAGGAGCAGCAGGGGGTGGCGGGCCGGTGGGCCGCTGTGGCAGGCGCAGGGTGACGTCTGACGCCGTGGGGGTTGGGGGAGGCCAGTGCCCCCCCACGGTGGCGTCGCATTTTTGCCCTTGGGGTGTCTCTTGTGGTGGCCCTGCCCGCCCCCCACCGTGGCTTCCTGTTTGGCGGCTTGTCTGGAGCGAGGCGTGGGCTGGCGCCATGGCCCTCTGTTGGGCGGGCGGCCCGTGCTGCACCTGTTGTTTGTCCGCTGCCGCTGTAACAGAAACCAGCCTTGGGCGGTTGCTGGGTTCCTCTCCGAGGACGAGTCCCTCGCCCAGGCCCCACTCGCCCTGGCAGCATCCCCTTCTGCTGGGCCAGGACAGCCTCTTCTGGAAGCCTCGGGCCAAGAGGCCAGGGCCTGACCATAGACAGGGGCCAAGGCACAGGTCTGACCTTCCTCGTCCAGCCTCGGTTTCCCCATCTGCCCTGTGGACATGATGAGTGCTCTGCAGGGTGCTGGGGACATCCGGATCCTTCTCTCAACCCCTCCCATGTGGGTGGAAGGCGGGAGATGTGCGTTCACTTGGTCGCTTCATCCAACAGATAACTTGCTTTGTGTGGGCTGGGGATGTCGTGGGGTGAGAGGAGACCCGGTCCCGGCTCCTAATCCCCGTACCTGCTGCAGTGAGGTGGTGAGAGGGGATAGACCAGAAAGGGATAATCATGCCTCAGGTGGCAGCGAGAACTGCGGAGGGGGCAGATGGGAGGAGGCCGGGGAGAGGGAGGTGGGGCGGTGTCGGGCCCAGCAGGGTGGCCTCGGCTCGGGGAGGACCCCAGTGTCCCAGGGGAGCACTGGGACCTTGCTCTCGGTGACACGGGGCCACGGCAGGCTCTGAGTGGAGGAGGGTCGTGTCGACTTGCGTTTCTGTTTTCAGAGCGTTTTTGCTTCTAGCTGCCGGGTTGACCTGGGCTGCGAGGGCTGGCATGGCGGGTGGAGGCCCTTAGGGGCAGCCCAGTAATTCAGGCGCGAGACAATGGTGCTGCCTGGACCAGCAGCCCTGGGGAGACGTGCTATTCTGGATACATATTTTAAAGAATTTGTGAAGGAAAGAGGAGTCCAAGAAGATTCCAGAGCTTCGGGCCTGAGGACTTGGGAGGTTGAATCGGCCTTGACTGTTGTGGAGTCCAGCCGTGGGGAGAAGGGCAGGAGTTGGCTTTGGACGAGTTCAGGTGGAGATGCTGTCTCGGGGCCTGGCAGCATTCCGCAGAGAGAGCCCTCACCTGCTTCCTGTGGCTGGGTGCCCCCCACTCTCGCCTGGCTTGTCTGAAGGGCCCCAGAGAACCCAAATGTCCCCCCAGCCCCCGGCCCTCCCCCCGCAGGGCCTGGCTTCCCCCAGGCACTAGGCCCCCATACTCAGCCAAGCCGGAGGCGCGGCTCATGGCAGCTGCACATCTGCCTCCAGCGCTGTAGGCAAGGCCCCTGGAGGGCAGAAAAAGTGAAATGGGCTCATTTGCCTTTTTCGTTTTTATTTTCAGAGGCCTTTGTGTTCAGAAAATGAGTCCTCCTGGGCTGTGGCTGATTATTTTTCACTGAGAGTTTTGCTTTGAGTGTGGGGCCAGCGTGTCTGTCTGTCTCCTGGGCGCCGTCTGGGTTTGACTCTTGCTGGCAGCTCACTGAGCCTGCCGGGGAGTTCTCAGCATCCCGAGCTCCCTGTCTTCTGGGGGGTGCAGCCTGTTGGGCTCTGCAGCATCTTTAGTTTACATATGGGGAAACTGAGGCCAGAGAGGGCCAGGTGATTGTGCCTGTGACAGGCACAGCCAGGATCTGGACTCGGGTTCTTGCTCCTGGACCCCTGGGTCTCTATGGCCGAGTCAGCTGGGGTGCTCTTGGCTGGTCCTGGGTGTGTTGGGGTACAGTGGAGGGTGCAGATGCTGCCAAGGCCACGTGTGCATGAGAGGGGAGGTGGCCACCTCTTGGGTTTCCAGTCTGGGCCAGGCTTCCGGGGCCCCCATCCTGTCTTGGGCTGTGGTGAGCTCTGGACCCCATGGCAGGCTCTTCCTGCACAAACGTCCCTCTGGGGACAGCTCAGCCATTCCAGCCTTAATGGTGGCCTGTTGCAGCGCCTCCATGATTTGGGGCTTTGGTGTTGCCCAGGCCCCGGCACTAAAGGGAAACCAAGAACCCGTGTGTCGTCCTCCCCCAAATGCCCCCGCACCCACCCCCACAGCCAGGCACCTTCGTCAGGTGGCAGGGGGCGGGGAGGGGGGCTTTGCCCCACCCACCCCCATGGTTTCTGCTCTCCCCCTGCCTGGGCTTTGCACAAGTGGTGACATTAATTTTTCTGGGAAGCAAATCACCCTTCATTGGTGGAAGATCCTTCACTGGGGGTTTGGTGGAAGGAAAAGAGATTTTCTGTAGAGAGTGAGGAACCGTGTAGTTCTGGGGCTGGAACTTCTAGAGAAACTAGATGGGAGGCAGGGGCCCATGTCCTTCCCACGATGGGACTGTTCAGCCGTGGCTCTGTGTCCCTGGGGTATGAATGGGACTCTGGCATGGGCTGTGCAGAGGGCGTGAGAGCCAGTCCGGGGGCCCTGGCCAGGCAGGAGCAGCCCTTGTGGACATTGGGTCACCCTGCCCTTTAGGTTCCGACCCCTTCGCACCTGACCACCCCTGGCTTGGTCTGTTTTTCTCACCAGGGCTCCTTGGCTGCTGCTCCCTGAGCTTGGGGCTGGGTGTCCTGAGAGGGGGAGGACCTCTGTCCATCCTGGCCTTCCTCGGGCCTGGGGAGGGATCATTGATGCTGCCACAGGCAAAATGTTAAATCCCTGCAGCAGCCCTGTGGGGCGTCCCATCCTGCAGAGGCAGTGAGGAGGACTTACCAGGGCTGCCGGGCACCTCAGGTAGACCGAGGCTCACGGGCTCTGTCCCCCCTGGGTCTGCCCAGCTGCAGACTTGCCAGGTGGCTGTCCCTCCAGCCTGCCCGGCCTGTCCCTCCAGCCTGCCCCTTGCCAGGTGGCTGTCCCTCCAGCCTGTCCCTCCAGCCTCGGTTCCTCAAGGCTGTGCTGCTTCTCTGCCTCCTTGGGGCTGGGTCTCCTGGCCAGGAAGCCACCAGCCACCTGCCACCTGGGGGGCCTCCTTTGCCTCCCAGATGCCTGCAGGGTTAGGACCTGCCTCGGGCACTCAGCACTTGATAGTGCCATGCTGGCTGCTCAAGGTTCTGCTCTTGTGGGGAAGATGGACAGTGTGCAAGGTGAATGACAAGGGGGCTCAGATCAGAGGAAGGGAATAAAGCTGCTGGTTAGGGAGGGCCCTGCGGAGGTGGGCTTTGAGCTGTGGGAAGACTCCTGCACGTGGCAGAAATGGCACGTGCCAAGGTCATGTGGTGGGGGAGGGTCGAATCTGGGGCACAGAAGGAGCCAGGTGGCAGGGGCGTGGCTGGGGAGGGGACAGCGGGGGGTTGAGACAAGTGTGCAGGGGTAGGTGGAGGCCTGATCATGCAGGAAGCCCTGGGAGGGAGGGGACAGTTTGGGTTTGTTTCTGGGTGCAGTGGGAGGCCACTGGAGGGTTCTGGTCCTGGAAGTGACATGGTCTTCATGTTTTTAAGAGGACTCCTCTGGCTGCCTGGTGAAGGATTCAGAGAGGGGAGGCCCTGCCTTGGTGGTGGGCGGAGGCTGGGCCTGCGGAGGTGGGGGGGGGAGGGAGGACTGAGACCTTACAGCCATGATGGGTGGGGCAGGCAGGGCTGCAGGGGGGAGAGTGGACAGGGAGTCCCCTGGGCTGAGCAGGCACACGCCCCGGCGGGGACTCAGTGTTGCTGGGGTTTGGTGGTTGGGGTGTTTCTTTTCAGGGGCCTGCAGCTCAAATACTCCAGGGCTGTGGCACCCTGACCTTTCTGAGCCTGGATTGGAGAATAGGTGGGACGCTGAGCAACCTGCTGGGTTGCCAGGCAGTTGAGACTTGGGCCTGGGGGACGCGGGCTGCCCTCAGTGATGTGGGCCAGCAGTCAGCGGGGTTTCTTTCTCACCTGAGCTCAGTCAGTGGGCTCCCAAGTGCACGTGTGCGCGTGATCCCACGTGCCGGTGTGCGCCCGTCCTCTCTGCCTCGCTTCCTCCTGGCCTCCTTTCCAAGCCCCTGGCTTGGGCACTTACGGTCACTGCAGCAGTAAGAGTTCCTGCTGTTGCCTTCACTTAGCAGCTCACGCTGCCCTGCAGCAGCGCTACTCCTATCGTGGGGCTGTCCTGGGCATTGCAGGGTGCTGTCAGCGTCCCTGACCATGCCCCACTAGGGCCAGTAGCACCCCCCATGCCACCCCTCAGTTGTGACTGCCAGAGATGTCCCCAGATGGCCGATGGTCCCCTGGGGACTAAGTTCTCACAGCGAGTTCCTGAGGTCAGCCTCTGTAAGCCCCATTCCACAAGTGATGAGTCTGCAACTTGGAGAAGTTTTGCAACTTGCCTGAGCGAGGGGCCCAGACGTAGGCCTAGCAGAGAGGGAAAAACTGCTGGCACCCTGTCCTTGCCGGGGGGCTTCGCAGCTCCTCCCCCGCAACTTTGGCTGGCATTGTCATTCTGTCCTCGGGCCTCTAGGTGCGGCTGAGTGAGTCTTCACTGTGTCTCCTTCACCCCTTCCTGGGGAGGCCTCAGAGACCTAGCTGGGCCCCTGCCTCCCACTGACTGGAGCGCCTCCTCTTTGTCTGTGGGATCTGTGCTCACCCTTCAGGCCTCTGTTCCATCTGCACTGTGTGCCCAGTTCCTGCCCAGGCCCTGGAGGGTAGCAGGGCATCAGGCAGAGCCCTCCCTGAAAGCTCCTTCCAGTGGGGGCAGGGCAGCTCTGGGAGGTGGTGGGTGGCCTCAGTGTGGAGTTGGGGGCCTTGCCAGGCAGGTACTCTAGGCGGAGGCATCGGCAGGTCCATGGCCCCAGTGGGGAGGCTGTGAGGTGTTCGAGGTGCTGTGGGACATGCAGTGGAGGCCGTAGGTCCTGCCATGATCACTTGGGACTCTGGTATGGGGTGGGGGTGCCGTCAGAGCACTGTGCACACGGGGGCTGCCTGGGCCCTTGTCCAGCTCCTCAGATGCTCACACTTGCTCATGCCTCGGCCTTTTCCTTGCTCTTCCCTGTGCCTGCAATGCTGTTCCCCTTGCCAGTTCTGTCTAGCCCTTGAGTCTCGTGTAGCCATCCCCACCCCCCCACCAAAGAAGCCACCGTCCTTTCCCCACAAGTCCCAGCCCTCTGCTGACTTGCCTTCCTGGGAGTCCCCTCACTCTGGTTTATGGGCTGTGTGTTTTTTGTGCCTCTCCATGTCCTAGAAGCTAAGCCCCTCGAGCAGGGGCTGTGTGGTCTGCTCCCTGCTGTGTCCCAGCAGGTGTGTGAGAAGGGTGTTACACAGCTCGAGAGGCAGACTCGAACCTGGGCCTGGCTCTGTTCAAGGTCTTGTTCCCGTGGCGGAGGTGGGGTTGGGCAGGAGAGGCTCCTGGGGAGGCACCGCCAGGGGTTCTGGGTAAAAGCTGCCTGGGCCTCTGGACACATGCTGCAGAAGGGCCCCGCGGACTGCAGAGGCGCTGTGCTGGGGTGGCCGCCGCCTGGGAAGGGTACAGCAGTGGAGAGGGTGCAGGAGCTTCCCAGGCAGCATGGGCCCAGCTGGGCTCCCTGGGTGCTTGTGGCCAGACCCGTGGGAACAGCAGAGCCCCCATGCCCCTGTCGTCTGTCCAGCTCTGCCCATACCCCGTCTGCCATGCACTGTACCCTCACTGTGGTGGGTCACCAATGAGCTGTCATCCTAATGGGTCAGGATTTGTTCCTTATACGTATTTTTTTATAGTGGTAAAATACACATAACATAAAATCCACCATTGTAACATGTACAATTCGGTGGCATTAAGTATCTTCCCAAAGTTATGCAACCGTCACCATTATTTAATTTCAGAACTTTTTCATTGCCCCAAAGGGAACCCGTTAGCAGTTGCTCCCCTTTCTCCAGCCCCTGGCAACCTCGAACAGATCTGCCTCTTTTGGACAGTTCATATTAGCGGACTCAGAGCAGTGTGCGGCCTTTTGTGAGTGGCGTCTTTCACTTAGTGAAATGCTTTCAAGGTTCGTCCGCATCGTAGCCCGTGTGGCGCTTCATCCTTCTCGTGGCCGAGTGGTACTCCACTGCGTGGATGGGCCGTGTCTCGTTTATCCATTCGCCACTTGCTGGTCATTGGGTTATTACTACCTTTCGACTATTGTGAATAATGTTCCTGTGTTTTTGACGATGCGTGTGAACCCATCCTCCCTGTGAAGATGTTCAGACCCGCACATACCCTTCCCACCACCCTCTCCCTCCACCCCTTTCCTAGGCACTCGTCCCGTCGCACCATAGAAAGCCACGGTCATCTCTTGGAGCAAAAAAATGGCAGTTTCGTGTCGTTCAACCTCACCTGTCCTTAGCCTGGGTATAAAGGCACATTTGATTTTTTTTTTTTAGCATCAACGTCATGTGTCAACAGTATCATTGTTAGCAGAAGTGTGGCAGTTTTGCACAAACAGCCTCCCAGTCGCTGCGTGGCTTTCCCTCCCAACAGTGTGGTGGGAGAGGCGGGGGGCTGAGCAGGGACCTCCTCGCTTCCTGAAGGGGTGTTGGATCCTGCTCTGCCCCGTGGGTGATGCTTGGGAGCGAGGGGTCCTCATCGATTCTGAGGGGGGCTGGCTGCAGGGAGGGGACATGTGTTTTCAGTGGCCTTTGTGTTACCAAAATGCTATACAAAAAGCCACGCAGTTTCTGTCCCTGCTGTGTGTGGAGAGCACAGGGAGGGATGTTGTACCTTTTCTTTTGGAGCAGCTTCCATTGAGTAGGGGCAGGGTGGGGATCCCAGGCCATCTTATAGGTGTGGAAGGAAGCTGAGGTTCCAAATCGTCCCGTGGGTGGCCCTGTCCAGTGTAACTCATGCGGGCCTGATGCCTGGGGAGCAGTGCCTTGCCCTGACATGGTCACTCTGTGCCCAATGCTCTGCAGCATCTTCTGATGCTGCTAGGTGGGCACTCCTGTTGTAGACATGCTGTGAGGCTCAGAGAGGCTCAGCTGCTTGCCCAGGGCTGCCCAGTGGCTGGTTGGCAGAGCAGGCACACACCAGGGCAGCTGCCGCCCTGTGCCTCAGTTTCCCCCTCTGCAGCATGGAGTTCTTCCCTACGCCGGGTGTGCTGTGTGCACGGTGACCAGCCCACGGCAAGCCTGCAGTAAGCAATGCCTCTGTGACAAGTTCCATGGAAGCCTGTGGGTGGGGGCTAAGAGTGCAGCTCCACCCCATCAGCTGTGGGACCCTGGGCAAGTCACCTGACTCCATGTGTAAAAAGAACATCATATTGGGAAGGACCCACCCGATGGGGTGGACTAGACCAGCTACTGCTGCCTTTCACTCGGGGGCACGGGCTGGTGTCATTCACGTATCTACTCAACAAAGTTCCGACTACAGGCCGGAGTCAGTGCTGGCAGTGAAAGAGGAACCTCCCCTGAGAAGCGGCATGTTAGTTGAAGAGACAGCCGTGGTAAATGAGTCAGTTGTGCAGGTGTCAGTTGGTGTCACTTGGTGCAAGTGTTGGGGAGATGAGCTGGTGTTGGGGGACGGGGCTGCCTTCACAGATGAGCAACCTGGGCACTCGCTCAGGGCCCTGCACTTGCTTTCATGCTCTGCTGTCACTGTCTTGAAATTTTTAATCATTTTTAAGCAAAGGCCCCACATTTTTGTTTTTCCACTGGGCCCCCCAGATCATGTTGCTGTCCTGTGGGGGCAGATGGGCAGGGTGTAGGGTTGGGAGGGGGTGCGGTCTGGGAGGTCCTCGCTGAGCAGGAGATGGGGGCCTGGCGGGTAGCGGGAACAGCCTGTGCAGGGAGTCAGGAGCGTCCTAGCTGTGTGTTCCCCAGTCTGCTGCCTGCCCCTGACCACTCTGCCTGGCCCCGCAGGTTGACTCCACACTACATCTACCCGCAAGCCATCGTCCAGCCCAGCGTGGTGATCCCGGCGGCCCCCGTCCCTTCGCTGTCCTCACCCTACATTGAGTACACACCAGCCAGCCCAGCCTACGCCCAGTACCCGCCGGCCACCTACGACCAGTACCCATATGCCGCCTCACCTGCCACGGCTGCCAGCTTCGTGGGCTATAGCTACCCGGCCACCGTGCCCCAGGCCCTCTCGGCCGCAGCCCCTGCGGGCACCACCTTTGTGCAGTACCAGGCGCCACAGCTGCAGCCCGACAGGATGCAGTGAGGGGTGTTCCTGCCCCAGAGACCGTGGCAGCATCACCCACACAACAGACAGACCCACCAGGTCACGACAGGCCAGCGGCCAGCCCAGCTGAGCTTCGGGTGCGACTGGCACCTGTGCCTCCGAGACCCCTCGGGCACCCGCCTGTGCCCTGGGACAGCCGAGAGACGGCTTCTCTTCAAATCTAGGTCCCATCGTGTCACCAGGGAGGACTTTAAGAAGAAAGAATGACCGAAAGGTATTTAAAGATGCGACCCCGAATTCCTTGCACACCACAGCAGCCTTCTTCCTGTACCTTTTCCTGCCCCCTTGTCACACTCCAGGTGCCCTCAGGCTTGTCCCCACGGTGGCCTCCAGGCGGGTCCGTCACAGACCCTCCACAGACCCCAGCTGCCCTTTGGACTGTGCAGGAACTTTGTCCTGAGCGGAGACATCTTAACTCCAGGGAAACCTGTATGAGCAAGTTGATTGACTATTTATTGTCACTCGATCCGCACGAGCTGTGAGCCACAGTCGAGGGTGTGGGGAAACCACCTCCTCGTTGAATTCTCATTTTCTACATTATTGTACAGGGCGGCTTCTGTGAGACTTGCTGGAGCTCCCGGGTGCAGGAGGGCCACTGGCTTGGCCAGAGATCCCTTTCAGTCGAAGCACTGCGACTTTTTTCTTATTCTAATTGTTTTGCTACTAAGATGATTTCAGAATTTCAGTCTATTTTTCCAATGGAGGCTGCTGCCACCAAGAATCCAAAACCTACTTTTGACATTGAGCTACTTGGCTTTTGTTGGTTCCACCCATGGAGATGATGACAGTGTCTCTGTATAATAAAGTGTCTGCTGGCTGGCAGGCGGGAGCCCTGGGTGGGGTGGGGCAGCAGCAGACAGGAGGCCTGGTGGCTGCTGGTCTGGTAACCTGCCTGGGTGGGCAGAGGGAATTGTCTCAGGAGTAGTCGCTACGACACCCAGGATGGGAGGGAGCGGGCCCCAGGCCTTCAGGCTGCTCAGGGTCTAGACTAGGGTGGCTCCTGGCCTGTGGTTGGGGGTCCCACAGCCCTGCCTGCTGGGGGGCTTCAGAGCACAAGATCGGCCACCCCTGCCCCCTCTCGCCCATTGTCACCTGCTGAATGGCAGCCCGAGACTTGCCCCTGCCTCCCTTGGGAGTTGGGGGGATGGGCGACAAGTTCTAACAGCTGTGACGGTCCTTTGGGGCGTTTGGGGGCTGTGGAGCCCAGAGTAGGGCCGCGGGGTGAGGAGGCTGTCCTGGCGGGGGGAGGCGGGGGCAGCTGGGGGTGTTCCTTCAGACCTACCTCAGGGAGCGGGAGGCTCAGGGAGCTGAGCGTGCAAGCACTCCTTGGCACGACTGGTAGAGTCAAGGCCCAGAAAATAAAGGTAGCTAATAATATAATAATATTTTTATTAGAATTGTTCTGATTATAAAAATAAAACTTGTTTTCTTTAAAGAAATAGTTGGTCTATAGTTTTTCTCTCGAGTGGGAGCCTTGGGCCTCCCCCAGTGGCCCTCCTGGCTGGGGAGCCAGTGTTTCACAGCCAGCCAGTCATTGAGCACCTACCCTGTGCCAGCGTGTGCTGGCCACTGAGCACCAGGGTGGCTGATGGAGCAGCACCCCCATTACTAACCACTGTCATGGGGAGGACCAGCATCCCCACCGCGGTGTGTCCTCAGGCAGCAATCTGCTGCACTTAGGGTACTTCTCAGAGCAGGGCCCTTGGAGCCATGGCTGGGGTGGGGCAGGGCAGGCATGGGATAGTGATTGGCGGCTCCACCAGGTCCCCATGGACTAGGGGGACAGTTCCCCAAGAGAAAGGAGTGCCACAGAAGACCCTGAGTAAGGAAGAACAGCAGGTGTCCAGGACAGCTGCCCCAGGAATGCTGGCAGCCATTTCAGGTGGGCAGAAGTCTCGAAGTCAAAAAGGGATTCTTGGCCTGGGGTTGGATGGGCCCCACACCCAGAGATAGTCCCGGTGTCCCCCAGAACCCAGAGCTGGGGTGATCACAGGGGTTTCACTGGAGGTGGTAGGGCTGAGAGGATATTGAGTCACTCCTTCCTTCAGTTGCTGGCTTGTTCACTTATTCATTCCAAGAAATGTGTGCTGGGTCACACACAAAGCACTGGAGATAGTCATGAACAAACAACCCTACCCTTTAGGGTTTATGATCTAGCAGGGGAGTCAACAAAGAAGCCCATGGGACGATCTCAAGATGCAGATCAACCCTGTGAGGGAAACTTACAGGGCAATGGGGAACAGCAGGTGCAAAGGCCCTGAGGTAGGATAGGGTCCACAGGATGAGAAGACCAGTATGGCTGGGGAAGGGGCAACCAGGGCAAAGTGGCAAGAGAGGACCTTAGGGAGGTGATGGAGAGACAGGGGCCCTGGGGACAACAGTGTGGAGCACATGGTCTGGGAAGGGACAGCAGTTCATGGGGACACCACCCGGTGAGCTCTGCACGGCATGGTCAAGGCTGTCGTGGGGGAGGCCCAGAGAGCTGTGGGGCCCAGAGGACACCCTGGGCCTGGAGGAGGGGAAGGGAGGATGTCATAGGTGGGAGAAGGCCCTGAGGGTCTGTTGGTCTGCAGGGCACTGGAGTGGGCGTTGGCTGGCAAGGAGGCTGTGGGTTTGGCCACCTTTGGGCCTGCTGCTCTCCAGGCAGGTGTCAGGCTTGTCCTCTCCTGACCCCGCAGGGCCGAGCTTGGCCCACAGACAGGTGATCAGTCCCCATTGGCTCACTCACCTCCCACATGGCAGCCACGCCAGAGACTGAGAGTTGCCCTGAACTCCGCTCTTTCCCTCACCCCACATCCAACTCGGCAGGTCCAGAAGATTCTGCCTCCTAAGCCTGTCTGGAATCCACCCCCTTTTCACCCCTCCCCTGCCCTGAGCCCCAGCCCATGCACCATCTACCCTCTTGCCTGGGCCTTGCTATGGCCTCCTTGCTGCTTCTGCCAACTTTCTCCTGCAGTCCACACTCCATGAGCAACCTGGGCACTCTTCACACAGGGGAGGTCACATCTCCCCCAGCTCAGCACCCTCTGTGACTCCCCATCATCTTCAAAGATAAAGCCAAAGCTGTCACTGGGACCCTAGGCCCCCCACCCTCCTCACCCACTTGGCTCCAGCCACCCTGGCCTCCACACTGTTCCTTCGGCATAGCCACCTCAGGGCCTTTGTACTTGCTGTTCCTGCTGTCAGGAACCTCTAGCTGACACCTCCTGCAACTTCTCCCCTTCATCTGCGTCCTCATCTGTCCCTGTCCCACCCCCATTGGAACACTGACTCCAGGAGGGCAAGGGCTGTCTGCCTTGTTTCCTGCAGAGCCCCCACTGGTGCTGTGCCGGGAACGCAGCTGGGAAACTGAGGGCCGCTGCAAGCAGTCTGAACTTGATCCAGCTGCCAGTGAGTGTGCGTCAGAGATTTCTGGCAAAGGATGAGCCCCAGGACACACCACCAGAGCTTCAGGACCATCCACTCAGGTTGGAGTGTGCTGGGCAGATCTGAGCCAGCAGAGGCTGGGCTCGGGACAAAGACCAGGGTCACTGCCATGCCCACATGGGACAGGCAGAGGGACACATGCGGAGAAGAGCAGCCTCACAGAGCAAGGGCAGGAGGGTCATGGGACAGAGCCTGCCACTACCTCCCAAGGCCAAGTGCTGCCTCCCCATCCCACAGAGGAAGAAATAGCTGTGAAACGACTTGCCTGAGGCCACACAGCCAGGAAGACCTGGGGCCAATTCTGTTCCAGCTGGGTCTGACCCCGGAGTCCAGGGACAACTCCATATGGTCAGCCCTTGACTTTGAAAAAAGACAGGGGTCACCCTGATGAGGGAGGGAGTGTGGGGTGGACCTGGGGCTACCTTCCCTGCCCTGTCCCTGGGGGTACCCAAGGGGCCTTCTCTGGCTTTTTCCAATTTAATTTGACTTGAGATTTGCAAATAGCCTCTGCGCAGGGAAGTGTTGGAGGGAGGCCTGGAGTCAGGTGAGATTCTGCTAGGTTTGCTTTTCTTCCCAGGGCCCTGCCTTGGTTTGCAAACACTGGAGAGGGTCAGGAAGGGGAGTGCCCCGAGGGGGAGACATTTGCTGCCACTGATAAGGGCCTGGGGGCCAGAAGAGGGGTTATCGGGAAGGCCACTCACAGCCAGCATGTTTCCTGTTGCTATCAGCAGCGGCAGCCTCTGGGCCAGGCCTTGGGGAAGGCCTCAGGGCCTTGAAAGCATCCTCCTGGGTCCCAGGATTGGGAGAGCATTTCCAAGTCACCTGAGCTGACCAGGAAGCAGGGCCGGGCTGAGGGTGGCAGGGACTCAGCCACGGCCACTAGTCAGGAATCAGATAGGACGACGGGGCCTGTGGCTACCCACATCCGTGGCAGCTGACTGCAGGTCTGGTGCCCTGACAAGTGCTACTCATGGCTGGTCTCAGTCACCCACAGGGTATCCCCGTTAACAGACACCAAGGAGTGAAGCCCCCTTGCCCAGGCTCCTGGGAGACGTGCGGGGCCTGCCGTGGGCACCCCGGCCCCCTAGGCCTGCAGCCTCAGCTCAGCCAGGCCTCCCCGCCCTGAGCCTCGCTGTGCAAGGGGGCTGTGGTCCTCCTCCAGAGGGCAGGGACCTCTGTCCTACGCCAGCAGGACAGAGGGCGTAGAGTTCCCTTGTGCAGTTGACGGGCACAGTGAGGGATCAGTCCTATTGTCCCCTGCCCTAGTCCCACACACACTCAGAGGGCCAAGCGTGCACACACACACGTGCAGGCAGATGTATGTTTGTGCACATACACACATTAACACACACTCTCCCTGCCCCTCACACACACAGACCCAGAAATTCCCACACATAGATACACAGACACACAGATATGCATCCACACAGACACATGTGCACATGTACATGCATACGTGTGCTATGCACAGACACTCCTGCTCATCTATACGCAAGGATACACACAGAAACACCCCATGCACACATACATGGAAACACAGACACGCATTCAGACACATAATCACACGTATACACATATACACCCAACTCACAATATATATACATGTGCACACAGAGACACACATGTACACACATATGTATATGAGTGGAGATAGACACAGAGACACATGCAGACACACACCCATATACACACACAGAGATACACAAATATATTCACACCCAGACATACACACACACACACGTGTTAAGTGACACAACCAGAGCTGCCATGGTCGTCTGGGCTCCACACCAAGGGAGGACCACGGGTGGTGGCAGGAGCCCTGGTTGTGAGGGTACAGGGACTCAGGGAACAAGGTGGCGCCGGGGCCAGGCCTGGGGGCTCAGAGGGAGAAGGGGGTGGGGGGAGCCCATGCCTGCCCATGGCCCAGCCGGTCCTGCCGACTGCCAGCACCTGAGACTTGAGGGCCCCTTCTGGCCATCAGAGCGAGTACAGCCCCTGGAGCAGTGCTCCTGCAGACTGGAGGGGCGGGGGACAAATGCCCGGCTCCCTGGCCCTCAGCGAGGTCACTCTGCAGGGCGTGTCCTGCGCTGGCACCCCAAGTCCCCACGGCGGTGACAGCTCCATAACAGCCTTCTCTCACCTCACGTGCTCAATCCTGTGCTGTGCATCCTGGGGTCATCTCCCAAATAAACGGCTGCTCGTGGGGTTTGCACACCCAGCTAAGAGGCTGCGAGTGGTCACAGCTGCCCCCAGGCACGAGGTGCCACATCCTCTGAGCGCTGTAGGCAGTTCCTGCTCTCTCCCCTTTTGGGGAGGCAACGAGGCCCAGAGAGGCTGGGCAGCATGGCCAGGGCACCCCCCAGCAGGGCTTGCTCAGGGTCGGGTGCCTCCGAGCTGTTACGCTCGGAGCTGGCAGGTGCACAGACCTGTAGCTGTCATGTGAGCCGTGGGGGATTCCAGCTGCAGCGTCCAGAGGGTCCTGAGACCCCATCCCATGGCACTGATTTGGGGACTTCCAGCTGGGGAGAGGCAGTGGCAGGTGAGAGGCGCATCCCTCACTGATTGAACCCTCACTGTCATCTCACTTTCCGGATGAGCAAACTGAGGCCCAGAGAGGAGAAAGGGCTTCTCTGAGGCCACTTGGCTGTCACTCCCCTCCTGGGGGTGTGATCACCAAGGGATTCTGGGCTGGGGCAAGGTGTGGTAGCCACAGCTACCCCAGCCTGCGAGAAGAAGCCACACAATGGTGAGGTCAGCTCCACGCCAAGGCCCCTCATCTGCCCTGACTGTTGTGTCTTGGGGGAGGGGCTGGCCTAGTGCCACCCTCTCTCAGCCTCAGTTTCTTCCCTGCATGGATTCGGTTGACCCATGGGTAGCACCTGTCCTGTGTTTTCCTGTGGGGAGCTGCCCCCACCCACCCTCAGGCCAGGTAGTTCAGTGGGGCCACATCCACCCTCTGGCACCGTAGCTCGAACAATCAGCATATTCTACTCCCCCGGCCCCAGTGATTGGTTCAGGAAAAGGCGTGTGTCCCTGTCTGGGTCAATGAGAGTCAGTTCTGGGACTTCTACTGGATCCCTTGGGGAAGGAAAGCTGTCTTTCTGTGGGGGAAGGCAAGCTGGGAGCAGATAAGCTAGAGGCAGTGGGGCGTGGGCAGAGGGAGGAGCTTGTGCTCTTCGGGGAGGCTGCTGGGGCAGGAAGCCAGCGTGAGAGGAAGTAGAGCAAGGGGTGGAGAGGAGCAGGAATAGGGTTGTGTGGTCATCTTTAGGGCCCCTTGATCCAGCTATGCCTGAAGCTAAACCCTGGGCTTTTTTGTTCAAGAGCTAATACATTCCCCCTTTTATTTATGCCTATTTAATTCGGTGTTTGTGTCCCTTGCAACCAAGACTCTGGATGTATACAATCTCAAAGGACCTGCATTATTTAGAATTAGGTTCAATGACATACAACAGAAAATCCAAAATAACAGTAGTTATTAGCTAGTAACAAACTTATTTTTTTCCTCATGTAAAAGAAGTCTGACAGTCCGGGGCTTGGATGAGAGCTCTAGAGTCATCAGGAACTCCGGCTCCTTCTGTCTTCCCAGTGCACCATTTTAGTGCATGGCTTCCTCCCGTAAGACCATCTCAGGGACCAAGATGGCTGCTGGAGCGCCAGCCATCATGTCCAGTCCCAGGTAGCGGAAGAAAGAAAGGGGAAGGCTGGAGTGCTTCAAGCTGAGACTTCCCAAGGTGCCTTCCCAGAGTTGCACACAACATTCTCTTCCGTTTCATTGGCCAGAACTGAGCCACATGGCCATAACTAACTGCGAGGGAGGATAGGAAATGTAGGCACTTAGCTGGACATAGAGCTACCTGGAACACGGAAAGCCTTCTGCAACCCAGGTAGAAGGCAGGGATGTCTTCGTGCGGAGAACTCGCAGCTCTGTCTCAGGTTCTTCCCACAGTAATACCCTCAGTCCATGATGATCGTGTCCCCACTGGTCCCACCACGTGGGGCTTTACGAATACTGCTGACCCAGCCTGTGTCACCTCTCTCCACCTTCACACCAGCAGTGGGGGCAGCTGGGTCTGTCATTATGCCCATTTCACACATGGGAAAATCGAGGCTCAGATGCACTCACCGAACTTGCCCTGAGGTCACCTGGTTCCTTCGAGGCAGTTCTGGGATGACGGCTCAAGCTCCTGCCTCACTGATGTGTTGGAGATTTGGCGAACAGTCCCCATCGGACGTGGCATCTCCTGTTCCTGCAGCACTGGCAGCTACAGTGCCTCTGCATTCGTGGTCCTTGAGTGGGGCACTGGGTCTGGGGCCATCGGGGAGGTGCCCTTTAGTGTTCCCCAGTGTGCTGGCTTATTTACTTCTCCCCAGTACCCTCCCATGAGGAGCGGATTAAAAGTCCCATTTCACAGAGGAGGACACGGGCTCAAAGGGGTAAGGTGGCCCGGGTAGAAGTAGCTGATCCAGGCATTGGGCTGTGGTCTGTCTCCAAAGCCTGTGTTGTTGGTTTTTGGCTGCCTGGGGAACTCGAGGTGGAACATCTTGGCCGGGGCTCAGTCCCCCAACCCCCAGCAATGCTTCCTTCAGGCACACAGACCCCCAGCCCGGCCCACTGCAGACGGGGGCCAACATGGTGCAGGGGGAGGGGCCGGGTGCTGGGCCACCACTGGCTCTTCTCTCATAGCCTCCTGTCCTCAGGTGATTGACTGAGCCATGGTTATGTCACCTGTCAATGCATTATAACTACGGTCCCCCTCCCAGGGCTGTCACTAGGACTGGGGGGACGAACTAGGGGACGTTCAGTAGATGCCTAGTGTGGGGCAGGTGCCTGTCATGGAGCCCCCGGCCCCCACAGCCAGCAGGAATGGCCAAGCAAACCGTCAAGGGTGGAGGTGAGAAAACACCCTAATTCCTGTGGCCCCACCCCCTGCCCTGCAGGGCCCTGACTATGGATAAAGGACCCGAGTTGCCGGTCAAATGAGACTGCCACCACCCACCTGGCTCAGTCTCTCACCTCTGGAACTAAGGTTGTCCTCAAACTCCCAGAATGCATGAAAACTAACATTGATTGGACATTTACCATGGCTCTGTGTCTGTTATTTCCCTAAACGCTCCCAGCAACGTGTGGGAGGTTGACTGTGCCCAGTTCACAGATGGGAAAACAAAGCCGAGAAGATTTAGCCACCTGCCCGAGGCCAGAGAGCTGGGGAATGGCAGCCCCGGGATCAGAACTTGTGCACCCTAGATCTGGGGCCACACACTACTCTGTCCTAGGACCGGGCTCTGGCCACCACCCCATCCTCCGTCTCCCTCACCCCAAAGCCAGCTGGGTGTGTCCTGCCCGTGTCCCTGCCCTGGCTGCTGAGTCACATGTAAACACCGTAAACATGGAACCAGGACCCCTCTGGGCCACAGGTTGGGGACCGTCCAGATACAGCGAGGACACCAGGGCAGCTGCCCAGTGTGCCCCAGGCAGGGTTTGCACAGGGCACAGCCTGGGGCGGGCACCTGGCCCTCCAGATACCTCCTGGGCCTCCTGCCAGGCTGATAAGTGCCCGGCTCTGTTTATCAGCCCCACGGCCCCGCCTTGGTGCGCACATCGGGGTGTGCAGGGCCAGAGATGGGTGGAATCACCCAGCCCAGCCCACCAGGCAGCCGAGCTCGGGGCGCTGGAAACTACTGCGAAGGGTGCCCGGTGCCTCCTGCCGGCCACCCTGCCCCAGGGATGGGGTATGTTTAGAGAAATTAAAAATAGAGGGTTTTTGTCTGAATTATGAAACTAACACTGTTCAAAGGAAATTTATTGAAATAATCCATGTCTGTGTATAACAAGGGAAGGAAATAGGCCGAGTGTTAATAGTAGCAGGACTACAGGAGGCTTTCACTTTTTCCTTAACACCAGGGCTCCGTATCGTTCATAGCTGAGAAATAAAACCTGGAAGATGAAGTTTGGCATTTGGTCATTCGTGTGCTCGCACTGCAGACACTACCCGGGGGCACCGACTCGCTTCCACCCACCTGAGTTTCTCTCACGGGCCTGAGCCGGGGATCCAGCTGCTGTCTTGCCCCTCCAGGCTCTTGTCTAGGGGAACACACTCCATTTTTGAAAACATAACTCAGAACAAGCTGTCTCCTGGCCCAAAAAACCCTTCTGTGGCTCCCTATTGCCCTGGAATAAAATCCCAATTCTTTGCTGCAACCTCCACTGCCAGGGTGAACTGGACGTGCCACCTCTCTGGTCCTGAGAGAGAGAGACAGAGACGGAGACAGAGAGACACAGAGAATGCCACTCTCCCCCTAGTTGCCCTTTAACCCCAGCTCACATGTCACCCTTGGAGATGCCTCCTGGGATCTCCTGTCTAAGCTGTCTGCCCCGACCCCATCCTTGTTCTCTCTCATGTCCTTCTTTCCCAGCAGGTGTCTCCTTTCTGTCACCGCCGTCCAGAATGAGGGTCTGGCTTCAGAGCATCGTGAGCATGAGTCTGGGCCACCTCTGCCCCTCCCTCCTCCTGCCCAGGCCTGACAACCCTGTTCCTACAGGATGGGCCTCGGGCCCTGCCTGACCCTGGGCCCTGACTCTGGACTTCCCATCGTCCACGCCTGTGGCAGGCCAGCATGCTCCGGGACAGCCTGCCGGTGCGCCTGTGCACAGCCTCTGCCCTCGGAGCCAAGGGAGGGGAACGTGGCCAAAGGCTGCTTGGCTACCATGGGCCCAGGTGCAGGGAGCGCCCGTGAAGGCTGTGGGCCTGAATCCCGCGCTGAGGAGGAGCATACTAGTCTCCTGAACAAAGAACTCAGAATTGTGTGTCAGATGGCCACAAGAGCTGGGCAGGGAGGCAAAGTGGAGTGATGGGACAGCGAGCAGAGGAGGTGCCTATTTCTAATTTACAGAGGGTGTTCAGGGAAGGCCTCCCTGGGGTGGTGACGTTGAACGAAGGCTGGAAGGAGGTGAGGGGGAAGCTGTGGAGGTGTTCGGGGTGAGAGAATGAAGGCAGCGGGAATGGCACGTGCAAAGGCCCTGGGGCAGGGGCCTGCTTTGCGTAATGGAGGAACAGAAAGGTGTCCACTGTGGCTGGAGGGAGAGTGGTAGGAGAGGTCAGAGGGAAGCTGGGGCAGATCACACAGTGCCCTGTGGTTGGGGTAGGAAGTGTGGGTTTAATTTTCTGCACAAAAGGAGAAGCCATTGGAAGGTTTTGAGCAGAGGAGCAATGTGAACTTCCTTGGGTGTTTAAAGGAGCTTGCTGGGTGGATAATAGATCGTCCCTGCCCTTGGGAGTCTGCAGGAGAGTTCAAAGACAGGGGAGGGCGGGAGATGAGGCCTCCCTCCTAGTTCCTCTTGGGACAGCCTCGCTCTCCTCCAAGGGCCGCAGAATTCAGTTTTGACCATATTTGCCTCAGAGCCAAGTGGCCACCCTGTGGGGCCGTGGTATAAATACCAGTTTATTTATTCTGTGTCCCAATAAAGCCTGCTTCTGAGTAACAGAAGGCTTCCCTGGTCCTTAGTGTGCGAGTCCGTAAATGCAGCCCTGGGGCAGGGGACTATGGCAAGGCACTCGGCCTGGCTTGGGGTTTTCTGGGGGTTCTGAGTCATTTGCTGGGGTTGCTTGGAGGGCTGGGGCCTGGGGGGTGCTCTCCACCCAGATCACCCTGCAGAAAGTAAAACAAGGCAATTCTCTTCGAGAACGGACGTCCCACTAGCCCCTTCGTGCGGGTGGCAGCTGAGGCCGTTCACCAGACTCCCTGTACTGTGTGCAGGTTTTCCTTCTGGGAGCTGTCCCCTCCCTAGTCCCAGTCCCTGGGTCTCGGGTGGATCCAGATCCACCCCTGGCCCCACGGGGTTGGGGGAGATTTGACTCAGACCTGGCCAATAAGAACATTGCATGCCACTGGCCTCAGTGATTGGTTCAGGAATGGGCACAGGGCTCAGTTAGAGCCAATGAAATATGAGGAGGCTATGCTGGGGAGGCTCGGAGAGAAGCAGGGCCCCTTTTCTGTGAACTTTAACCTGTGGGGGGTTAGAGCCTGAAGCTGCCAGGACAACCCCATGGAGCCTGAGCATGAAACCAGTTTAGGAGGTGGCAGGGTGGAGGAAACAGAGAAATCAAGTCCTGATGAAAAGGTTTAAGCTGCTGGATCCAGCCATTCCTGAAGCCAGAGCAGCGAGAGAGCCAGTCAATTCTCTTCTTTCATTAAACCAGTGTACTGGTTTTCTATTACCAAACCATCACCAACTTAGTAGCTTAAGACAATATTCATCTATTATGTCATGACTTTTTATGGCCAAACTCCAGGGATGGCATGACCCAACTGGGGCCTCAGCTTGGTATCTCACAAGGCGGAAATCAAGCATCACCAGGTTGAGTTCTTTACTGGAGACTCTGGAGAAGAGCCCACACACAGGCTCATTCAGGTGCTGGCTGCATTCAGTGCCTCGTGTTGTAGGACTGAGGTCCCCCCTCCTTGCTGGCTGTCAGCCGGGGCTGGTCTTTGCTCCCGACAGCTGCCTGCGTCCCTTCTCCTTCCCATGCTTTCCCTGCGGTCCCTCCAGCATAGCGGGTCATTCCCTCTCACACTTTGAATCTCTTCCACTTCCCTTTTCCTGCCTGCCCTTCTCTGCCTCCAGCTGGAGAAAGTTCTCTGCTTTTATGGGTTTCTGTGATTAGATTGAGCCCATGTGGATAATTCAGAATAATCTTCCTATCTTAAGGTCCATAACCTTAATTACATTTGCGAAGTCCCTTTTGTCATGTAACAACATATTCATGAGTTCTAGAGATTAGGACATAGATGTCTAGGGGTGGGAGGCATTATTCTTCCCACCACAGCAGGTGGACTTGGGTTTTCTGTCATTTGCAATGGTATCTTGATTGATTTGCCTTCTTTCTGGAGAATGATTGAACTTGATTAGCTCATGCAGCTGAAAAAATTCTAGCTTCAGGAATGGCTGGATCCAGCAGCTCAAACACAGTTATAAGGGCTCACATCCTCCCTATTTCTCAACCTATGTTGGTTTCATGCCCAGGCTTAATGGGTGGCCCTTGGCTCCCACCCTCTGGGTTAGCCCACAGGAGAGATGTGCCTCCCTTCCATTGGTCCCTAAAACAAATTTAACCTTTCAGGACAATCTATTTTTGTTTTTCTCTAAATTCTCTGCCCTGTGTTGAACTCTGTCTCTCCCTTTGACAAGCTTCAGAACCACTGAATATTTTCTCCCTAAGTGATAGCACATTGAGCCACAAAGGTTCTCCTTTTGTTCCTTCCACAAATAGTGCCCAACCTTCTCTTCTGTGCCAGTCCCTGGAGGTGCAGCAGTGAAAGGCGGATGTGGCTACTGCCTTCATGGGAGCTCGCTGCTCGCTATTGATGACAGATCAGGAGGAGGTTGTCAAGGAAGTGGCAGGTGCAACCGTGGAGAGAATCGGGAGGGTCCGGTGAGGGGCAGGTCCAGCGAAGCCTCGCCGGGAAGCAGTCATACAAGGAGGTGACAGCACGTGCGAATGCCCTGTGGTTGGACGTGCTCGGCCGGGTTGGGGAGCTGCAGGGAGGGCAGAACTGGGGTGCGGGAGAGGACGCTGAGGCTGTGAGGTGGGCAGGGGCCTGGGTGGGGGTGAATTCATATTGCGCCCCCCCCCTTCAAAACTGGCAGAGGCTTTGGAATAGCAACTTTCCGGGCTCTGGGAGCTCATGCCCTGACTCGGAGCATCCCGGCAGCCTTCTCCCCTCCCCCCCCACCGCTCAGTCGCAGCAATGAGCCAGACACCGTCGCCATCGCCAGCAGGATGTCCTCTCTCACTTCCGGAATAGCGTTTGACACCTCCCTGAGGTTTCCACCTGGCACCTGGGGCCCTGCAAGCTGTCTCCACTGAGCCCTTCCTGAGCCGGAGGAGGGGCAGCATCATTGTTCTTTGGTGGAGACACGGTCGCTGGGATGGTTGGCTTAGAGAGGGGGAAGACAGGTGCCACTGCAGGGTGAGCCCCACGCCCCGCTTTGCACC
The DNA here is from genome assembly GCA_023783475.1 of Daubentonia madagascariensis. NCBI lineage: Eukaryota > Metazoa > Chordata > Mammalia > Primates > Daubentoniidae > Daubentonia > Daubentonia madagascariensis. The sequence goes on along the minus strand of JAKFHU010001640.1, from coordinate 4,610,550 downwards.
CTGTCCCCTGGCTCTCCAGGCTCCAGCTGGCAGCCCCCTGCTGCTAACGGTGATGGCGTTTTTATGCAGACACTTAAAGCTTCTCCTTACCTAGGTGTTGAGTAGGTATCAAGGGGGTTATAGGGGGAAGTCTCCCTCCCACCCTGGTCCTTTCCAGTGCTCTTCCCCTGAGGCACCCAGTGCCCCCGTTTGGGACACGCTACATTTTGCACAAATGTGTGTTTATTCTCCCCCATGCCAAGCACAGGCCATTCACTCTGCGAGGCACCTGTCCCTTTTCCCTTAAATACATTGTGACCATTCCCCTCTGCACGTGCAGAGCTTGCTCTTTCTTGGTGTCAGCTGTGTGTCAGCTGCGTGGTGTTCCAGGGCATGGGTGGGGTGTGCATCATCCCCGGCCCCTGGGGTGGAGGTGGAGTCAGTTCCAGTCTGCTGCTCTTTCAGCTCACCTGGAGCAGAATGGCACTGTTCCGGCCTGTTGGGCCTATCTTGGCAGTGAGCACCTGCTGTGTGCTCCCCTTAGTCCTCACACAGCACTGCCGCCAGGGACAAGGAGGGGGTACAGCTGCAGCGTCTCAGGCCATGCTTTACTTTCCCAAATTCAGTGACCCAGCAGGACCTTGGCCTTCTGAAATGGTGTCACTGTTATTTCTGGGGTCTCCAAAAGGGGCTGAAAAGGGCCCCAGACCCACCTGGGGCGACTGTGGGTCTTCCCTGCTCTTTCCTGCTCTGCACTTGCTCACGGCTGCCGCTCCGGCCCGGGACACGGGCGCCCCAGCCAAGGTCTCTGCCTGCAGTTGACCACAGAGTCCCGGTCCCCTGGGGAGGCAGGGAGGGAGCCCCCTTCCCAATGTGCAGTCCTGAGCTGTGCCCCCGGGCCCCCTACTGACCGCCACTCCGCCCACCTCACTGCTGGCCTGACACCCCTCCTTCCCCCTCCCCTCCCCACCCCAAGGCCTCCGTGGCACCTCCTGTCTCCCAGCGGGACAGGAGCCTGTGGGGTGGGGTGGGGTTGGGGCAGATGTCGTCCACTCCAACAGGAGCCAGCCCTGCTGTGGAGTGGGGGCTCCATTACAACTTCACCAGTCCCCACATGCCCCTCCAAATTCGTTCATTCATTCATTGATCCTTTTATCCAGTCTTTCCCCATTTCCTTATTGCACCCCTACCAAGCACAAGGTCCTAGTGGGAAGACAGAAAGGATACAAGTCATCACTGGAATAATTATTTAATTTCAGTCTGATAAATGCCACTGTAAAGTGCTGAGCCCTCCAAGGCACGCTCCTGCCTCGGGGCCTCTGCAGGTACTGTCCCCTCTCCCTCAGGTGACCACCCGGCTCTCCTCCTCCTTCGGGTCTCGCCTTCTCACTGAAGGCTTTCTGACCACTGGATTCAAAATCGCTGCCCCTCTCCCTTTGCTGCTTTACTTTTTTCCATAGCTCTTACCCCATCTCCCAACCTACACCTGCCTCAGGTGCCATTACTTACGCCTGCACGTTACTTACGTGTGTCGATTGCCTGTGCTCCCATGGGGTGTAAATCCCTGTGGGAAGGCATTTTGTCTGTCTCGTTTGCTGCTCTATCCCCAGTACCTAGAAATGTGCCCGATATATAATAGGTGCTCAGTAAATGTCTGTTGAATGAATGAATCACCTAACGGGGATGTGACCTATCCAGCTATTTGGCAGCTGGGGAGGAAATGTCAGGGGATATTTTCCTGCCACTGGGGGCAGAACTAGGTTATGCAGGGCCTGAAGGTTTAGACAATTTTAGGCATGGTCTTTAAGAAAAAGAAGATACAGTTACATGCATAAAATTAGGCCCAGGTCCTTGCTCCTAAGCTAAAGCTTCAATAGCTTCAAAGTAAAGGCTGAGACCCAAAGCGTGACTAGCACTGACGAAAGGAACGGCATTCTAGGCAGTGGGAACAGCCTGTGGGGAAGCTTCGAGGTGGCAAAGAGCCGGAGAGAGAAGGTCTGTGCAGCTGCAGCTTGGCAGGGGTTGGTAGAGGGGCTGGAGACCCAGTGGGGTGCGGTCAGCAAGTGGCGGGTGTGACGTGGCCCTGGTTTCCAAGGGATCAGAGCGCAAGCCTGGTGAGATGACCTCCAGGTTCCAGCAGGACCCAGTGCTCTGCCAGCTGACACTTTCCCACTCATGCCAGTGGCCCCAGCCCTCCCTGTCGGCTGCCAGGAATGCGTCACCCCTGCTTTGGGGTCCTTTTTCCCCCAACCCAGGAAGGTCTCTGGGGCTGGCTGGGGAGACACCCTCCTCCTCGTCCTCTTCCTGAGCTCTGCTCAGAATAAAAGCTCCCAGGGCCCTGGCTGGGGACGTGTGCCGCCCTGCAGCCACTGCCAGCCATTTGCATCACAAATGAGGCTCCTCCGGCTGCTGGGCACCAGCCAACCAGCAAACCCACGGTGACTTAAGGACACAGGCCAGGATCCAGCCGCTGAACATGCTGCCCTCCCCCAGCTGCCTAGATTGTGTCCCTGGCGAAGGATACACTGGAGCCCAGCCTGCCTGGGATCCCACCGCCTGAGTGGCTCTCCCTACCAGCCCCGGAGAACAGATCATCTGGCCAGTAAACAGCACCGGCAAGGAGGCTGTGCGTGACAGGCAGGTGCTCAACAGGCGGGAGCTCAGCGTTTGACAGACACTCTCTCCTTTAATGCTCACGGCAGCCCACTTTACAGAGGAGGAAACTGAGGCTCAGACAGGGTTCGTGACATGTCCATGGCCCCTCGGCTAATACCCAGCGGAGTTGGGGCTTGAAACCATGTCATTCTGCTCTAGAAACTGTACTGTGAACACAAGGTGTCCCCTCGAGGGCCATCTGTGCTTGCACTGGGCATGCAATGGGTACCCATAGCTGTATGCAGGATGGACGAGTGACTGTCTACACCGAGCCCCTCTCGGGGCGTGGTGGCCGGGTGGGAAGGCTGCTTCTCTTTGCACATTCTGAGCCCCGTGCCCATCATGGCTCTAGCTACCTGCACATTGCCTGGCATGCAGCAGGTACTCCTTAAGTGCTGCTGGAGTAAACAGTAGGATACAGTAAAGGAATACATGACTTTTTTGAGCCCAGGTCCTGTTTTTCGACTGCAGGCTTCTTCCGAGGAAGGGGTGGAGCCATGCCTGGCTCAGGGTCCCCAGCGCTGAGCACATGGCCTGGCCCCTAGGGGAGTGCTGGAAAGTTCTCTGAGATTCAGTTACTTGTTAGCCACAGGCCTCGCCCTGGACTGGCAGGGGCTCTCACCTCAGAGCCAGCGAGCCTGGCCTTGGTGTCATTCGGGGGGCCTGGCTCATAGGGCGGCCTCCTCCTGGCCTCTCATCCCTCCCTGGCCTGCCCTCTGGGGTTCCCTCCTGCCTCAGGGCCTTTGCTCTTGCTGTCGCCTGCCCAGCCTGGACGTCTCCCAGCAGGTCCTCCAGGGCTGCCGTTTCCTTCCTTCAGGTTTGGCTTCAACGTCACCTCCTGAGAGAGGCCCCTGAGACTGCCCATCTAGTGTGGGGCCCTCAGATGTTCTCTCTCCCCGCTGCCCCCACCCCGTCTGCCTCCTCACAGCACTGGGCCCGGCTTGTCTTGCTTTTCATCTGATTTCTTGGGTTTTGCCTGTGTTCCCTTCAGAACGAAAGAGGGAGAGAATCACACACACACAGAGCGAAACAGAACGAGAAGGGAGACGTAGCGGGTGGGAGAGCGTTGGATGGAAAGACACAGAAATGGAGAGAGCAGAGTGACTCAGACACAGAGACACAAACAGAAACTGAAAGGGAAACAGAAATGGAGACACAGATAGAGAGCGATGGAGACAGGGCCAGAGAGAGACAGTGACAAGAGACAGAAGTGAGCAGAGAGAGCAGGGATCTGGGTGCCAGGTCTCCTTCTGGGTGACGGAATTGTCTTGGCATTAGACAGTGGTGACGATAACACACCTTTGTGTATATACTAAAAACCACAGAATTGTACACTTTAAAAGGGTGGATATTACGGAACATGAATTGCATCTCATTTTAAAACATGAGAGGGCATCAGACAAACCCAAATTGAAGCACAACCTGTGAAATGCCTAACCAAGACTCTTCAAGCGTGTCAAGGTCATGAAAGACAAGGAAAGACTGAGAAACCACGTGGTTGCAGCTCGACACACAAGGGAAGCTGCGAGGCCAGGATAAAGTCCACGGTATAGTTAATAGTCAATGTGAATTCCTTAGTTTTGCTAATTGTCCTGTGGTTTTGTAAGATGTTAATATCAAGGAAGCTTTGAGACCAGCCTGGGCAACATACAAGACCCCATCTCTACAAAACACGGAAAAAAAAAAAAACCTAGCTGGGCGTGGTGGCATGCGCCTGTAGTCCCAGCTACTTGGGAGGCTGAGGCAGGAGGGTCGCTTGAGCCCAGGAGTTCAAGGCTGCAGTGAACTGTGATGGCGCCACTGCACTCCAGCCTGGGTGACAGAATGAGACCCTGTCTCTAAAAAAAAGAAAAAAATAATTAAGGAAGCTGATGAAGGGTATCTGGGACTCTCTGTACTCTCTTTGCGCATTTTCTGTAAGTTAAAATTACTTCAAAATGAAAATTTAAGCAAACAAAGGAGATGGAAATTAGGAGAGAGCTGCTGTAGGGTAGAGGAGCTACTTGTCATGCTTGTCCCACCACGAGCACATACCCAGCTCCTTCTGGATAAGCCCTGGGCCCAGGGAAGGGGCGGGTTGGCCCTGCCTGGTGCTATCCTGTCCTTTCCATCATATCCCAAAGAGGCTGCTGAAGTCCCCAGGGAGGGTGGCAGCCCCGGCTTAAGCTGCTTCCCTACCCAAGGGCACAGAGCCCTGCAGCCCACCAGCGAAGGCTGATGGAAGTTCAGGGGATGCCTCTCATTCACCCAAGGGGCTCATTTGCAGTTGGGGCAGCCTGGAGGGCTTCCCCCTCCATCCATGACTGTGCCTGAATGTGCCTGCCAGATGCCAGCCTGACACAGCAGCCCTCAGTGCCTGTAGGCAAATTCCTGCAGACTCCAGTCATCCTTCTACAGGAGGAAAAGAATACCCCAGACTTGGCTTTCCTGTAAGAGCAAGAAAGTGGCAGCCCCACACCAGGTGGCCTCACTTTTTGAGGGTCCCAGCACAGGACACGGGACACTGGAGCCCTATTCCTCTTCCCCTTGCTGGGATAGGGGTTCCTGGAGGGAGAATGTTTGTTTCTATTATATTTCCCTGAAACCCATCCCTGTGCCAGGCACATAGTAGGTGCTCAATTAATGCTGTGTGTTTCCTAGGCTCCTTACTCACAGGATGTTAGCAAGAGAACAGCTATTTTCTCTTCCACCTGCTTTCATGCTTTTTTAAAGCAGTGCAATCTTTTTAAAACGAAAAGATACTGGGGTGGAGCTGCGTCCTCCCGCCGGGGTCCACCTGTGCACATGTGGTTACAGCCAACTGGGGGACCATTGTTTTGTATGCGCTGTTGAAACAAGTGAATGATATTGTACTGTGTGCAGTGCTGTGATTTTGTGTTTTCCACTTGGTGACACATTGAGGTCCATGGAGGAGGCTTGGGGAGGGGTCCGTTTTTGTAAGGAGCAACAGCCCCACCCACCTAGGGCTCAGCCCTGTAGCGCCCATCCCCCACTGACTGGCATTTGGGCATCTTTACCTTTTTGTTGTTTTCACCACCTTCGTCAAATGGAACCATCCACTGAACCACAACAGGGGAGCGGGTGGGCTTGGGGGTTAGAGTGGGAGGTGAAACCCTGCTCCTGCAGGGCCCACACCCTGCCCTGTGGGCTCCCGAGGCTCCTCTGACAGGAATGTTCTAGTGACAACAACCACAGCAGGCCTCGAAGGGCCCCCTGGGTTTCATGCTCTGCTGTCACCATTTTGAAATGCTTGGTAATTTTTCAGCCAGGGGCTCTGCATTCATCTTGCACAGGACCCCGTGCCATCCGACGACAGCGAACACCTACTGAGCCCTTATCACGTGCCAGGCTCTGTCCTGGGCCAGCAGCCACACACTGACTCCCTGAAACCACCCAGCGATTCTGTCACAGGCCTGGTTGTTACCAACCCATTCTGCAGATGGGAAACGGAGACCTAGAGAGCTCCCGATCCAGGCAACTCCAGGCCACACCAGCTTTGAAGATCGAATCTGGCCCAACCCCCTTTCTTTTAAAACCGAGACCCAGGGAGGTTAGTATTCGCTCAAGGGGACACGGCCCCTGTGGTGCAGAGCTAGATTCGCCCCATCCCCGGCCAGGAGCCACAGGCCATCTGCCTTGTGAGTGCTGCCTCTTGGCCTTTTCGAAAGGCCTGCTCATTTCCCCACATTTCCTTTCCGCGGGGGGCGGGGAGGACTGTCTCAACTCAGGGGTGAAGAAACCCCGGGGCTTTAATCAGAGCAGCCACTTCCTCTCACCAGAGAAGACACCCGGCCCCGAACACCCTGCCTTCTAAACTTAGACCCTGGGCCTTGCCTTCAGCCGGGCCAGGCTGGGGTGTGGCCGGGCCTGTGGCTGCTTCCGGACCTGGGGAGGGAAGTTTCCACCTGTTTCCCAAGAACCCGAGGCCGAGGAGCCTGCAAGTCACAGGCTGCGTGCGGCCTTGTGCAGGCCCACAGGGGCCCGCGGCCGGGATTCCTGCAGCCTCCCCCCGCCCCAGCCCCACGGCCGCTCCCAGGACACGAGAGAAGCCCGCTCCATTTCACCTGTTCATTCGCAGACCCTGTGTTTCCTGAGCATCTTCCATGGCCCAGCTGCTGTTCCTGACTCTGGGGACACGACAGGGAACAAGACAAGGCTCCGGCCTCATGGAGCTGGCAGTCCAAGGGGGGAAGTAAACACATAAAAAACTAAAACAACAGAAACAAGATAATTTAAGAAAAGGCCGTGAGGATGGACTGGGAGGGCTATGGGAGTCGGGGCAACTCCAGGGGCGCGGGTGGGGGCTTCTGCCGGCCCTGGGGGTGTGGGAGGGCCTGGAGTGGGAAGAGAGACCCAGGAGAGCTCAAGGCAGAGAGCACAGCAGGTGCCAATGTCATGGGTGGGCCGGAGTGCCCAGCGTGGCTGGAGCCGAGCAAGCTGGAGACGGGTGGGGGCAGGCACTGCAGGGTCCCCGTGGGCCACAGAGATGGGCGTGGATTTCAAACATCGAGAGAAACCACCAGACACTTTTGAACCTAGAGTGACATGAGCTGTGTGTTTTCTAAAGCTCACCCCTGCTGTGTGGCTGTCTCAACCTCTCTGGGCTTCGCTCCTTGTTTGTACAAAGAAACAGCCCTTCCTCCCGAGGGTGCCTGAGCATTCCGGGTGAAGGCTGGCACAACAGTTAGCACAGAGCCTGGCATCCAGCCACTCCCTGCCTATTGTTGTTCTCCCATTTTATAGATCATGAAACAAGGGCCCAGAAGATGCCCAGGGTCACGGAGCCTCTGGGGTCAAAGGCAGGCCTGTGTGACCCAGAGTCTCTGACTGGGGGAAGAACCCTCCCATCGTGGCCAGTGTCCAGGCCTGTTCCCCTCGCTCTCTGCTTCCCTGGCCGCCCCCCTCCCCCACTGCGTCCCTTTGTTGCGCTGTCCCTGCCACAGAAGGCGTTGCCCTGGCACTGGTGGGAGGCTGGGGCAGGCGCAGGCCAGTTGCTATTTGCCTTCCTCTTCACAGCCCTTCCGGGTCTGGGCAGAGGTGGGCGTGGGGCCAGGTGCGTGGTGGGGAGAACTTAGCAGGGAGGGTGGCTGCTGTCCTCTCCCCTCTCCCTAAGCTCCTAGGGGTGCTGGCCAGGGCTGATGACCAACTGTCCTGGTTTGCCCAGAACTGAGGGGTTTCCTGGGGGGGTGTGACTTCCAGTTCTAAAACCAGGAAAGTCCCGGGCAAAGCAGGGCAAGTTGGTCACTCGGGGCATGGAGGGCAGGCCAGCAGGTGGTAAGGGGACAGGATCTGCCACCCAGGACAACGTGCTGCTCCGTTCCAGCCCGGCTGCCTGCAGGCTCTGCACCAGGCCTGGCTTTGGTACCAGACAGAACTGAGTGAGGAATCCCTGTCCTATCCCTTGTTAGTGACTCGGGTGAGCCATTTCACCTCTGGGAGCCTCAGTTTCCTCTTTAGTAAAATGGGCATAAGGATTCCACCCCCTCACAGGGATGTGGGGTGGGGAAGCAGATGAGAAAACGAACCTATAGCACGTAGCGGAGTGTAATGTCTGATACACAAGGGCACATATGGTTATATTATTGGATCTCCTGCTTCAAACCCAGCTTCACACTGCTCTTGGAGTAAAACCCGACAGACCCTCGAAGGTCCTGTGACCTCTGACCCAGCTGTCCCTGTTCCCACTGCAGCCATGCTGGCCCGGCCTGGCCCAGGCTTCTCCCTGCCTCGGGGCCTTTGCACGTGCTGTTTCCTCTCCCCGGGGCTCCAGCCCCTTCTCCCCTTCTCATCTTTGGGCCTCAGCTTAAAGGTCACCTGCACAGAGAGGAGACAGGTGACCCTGTCTCCTTATTTGAAGGAATGTCTGTCTCCAAGGTCATCTCTTGGCTGGTTCACTGTGGCTGCTCCGTGCCTGGCCCAGAGCACAGCTGATATGTTTGTTGAGTGGATGAACAAATGGACATCGGCCTGCGGAGGTCCTAATGGGCTAGAGAAAGAGCCTGGAGTCTTAAATCCCTTTCCTTCTCTGAGCCCAGGTCTCCCCATCTGTCAGCAGGGAGGACAGGAGCATTCACCTCCCTGGGCTTTGTGAGGCATGAATGAGGTGACAGAGGCAGAGTCTGTTCACCGCACCTGGCACATGGCAGGACTCGGGGATGGACAGCTCTCCACCCCCACCCCCCGTGTCCTCAGGACCCCCACATGTAGGTGGTGGGCACCCCTGCACACACCCCATACAGACCAGGAGCCTGATTCGTCCTCCTCCCCTGCCGGGGGCCTGGTGCCAAATCATCCGCTGGGAAGGCAGCTGACACGTCACATGCCCTCGGCCTCGGGCCACTCCAGGAGGCGGACTCCCCTCAGAGACTTCAGCACATTGTCAAAGCTGTCAAACAATTTCCCTGCCAGGTTTTTACAAGAATCCGAGGCCTTGGTGCCAGATGCCAAACACCCTCTTAAGACAATACCTCTGGGGCCTGTGGGCCTGTCTCGAGCGCCCGCCCGCCTCTCCTCGGCCTTATATAGGCAAAAGCAGGGGAATCCCTCTCCCACCCTGGGCTGGGATCCGGGTGGAGGCTGCCACAGCCTTGACCTGACCCCGGGGATCTCCCTTCTCCAAATCTGCCACCCTCTGGCCACGGGTGGGTAGGGAGGCCTGCAACGTGCAGGCCTGCTTGGAGCCTCTGGTGTCCCATCGGCGGGCAGCCTGAGCAGCCAGCCCAGCGCAGGCTCTTACCAAATAAGGCCTGGGTGGCTGGGTCTGGCCAGGCTCAAAGGCTGGCTGTCGGGCGGGCGGCAGCGGGCCTGCCTGTTCGTCTCTTCCTCCTCCTGTGCTGTGCTGCACACCAAGCCAGCGGACCCTGCCAATTGCCGTCCCGGAGGCTTGAAAGACAACCCAGTTCAGGGTCCCCTTGGAGAGGAACTTCCATGTAGAAGCTTTGGAATGTTCCATTCAGAACCTTGAGAGAAGGCAAAGTGGAGAAACACTCTGAGGGCCCCTGGGCAGCGACCTGCCCCCCACCTGGGGCCCCCACCCCTATAAACCAGCCGGAACAAACACCCGGCAGGCAGGGCATAGGACCAGAGAGGCGACGGCCCACCAGGGGCCAAGTGGGGCCCTGGGACTGGTCATGTGTCAGGAGCCACAGTGGGGCGTGGAGCCCCCATGGCTGCCTGTCTTGGTTCCAGTGGCAACTTTGCTTCTTGGAGCCTCAGTTTTGCCATCCTTAAAATGGGTGTGACATAACCCCATGTCAGGGCGGCAGTGGGAATTCAAGGATGCCAGGTGTCAGGAGGGCTCTGTAGAGAGCTGCTGGAGGACTGGGGTCCCTCCTTTCCTGTGACATGGGGGAGGCAGGGGCTCTCCCTCTGTCCCTGACGCCTCCTCCCCAGCTCGTTCTGCCCTCCTGCTGTCTTGTTATCCTAGGGAGGTCCTAGAGGGGCATGCCGAGGTCTCCCCAGCTACTCCCAGCACAGGAAGCATGGGGGTGGGGGTGACCAGCTGGTGCATGTGTGACTAAGTGTGTGCCGATGTGGGGCCTCCTGTGACAGTGTGGCCCAACAGCCGGTGCTTGAGCGTTTTGGGAATGTGGCATGCGGGCTCTTGTGTGGGTGTGAGGATGCCAGGGGGATGTGGGGTTCTGCTCCTGCTCATTTCTGAAGCCCTTTCATGAGTTCTGAGAATCTGGGGGGATGGGGCCTATCTGCCAGGCCCCCAGGGCCCCTCTCCCAGAATTAGGGGCCCAGTGCCAAATGAAAATGTGGAGCCCCTCGCTCCAAAAGGATTAAGACATTCAAGACGGCAAGAGTAGAGCATTAAACTAAGAGGGGCCCCCTCTGAGTGTGGGGGACCCTCTGTGACCACACGAGTCACACCCATGAAGCTGGCCCTGTCCCCTCCCTCTCCCTGGCAGCTCAGATGGGTGTGGCCTGGGCTGGACCTGCTGGATACTCCAGCCCTGGCCTTGGGTTCTGGGGTGAGTGGTGCCAAGACCCAAAGGCCAGCCTGGACTCATCGTGGCCTCCAGGGTGCTGTGGCACTGGTGACAGGCTTGGCAAGAGGAGCAGACAGGGGCCCTACATCAGGATGGGAGGTCCCTAATAAAAGTGCTCTGCTGGCCACTCTATTTAAGTTTGGGGTGAGGTTTGTTCTCACAGACTGGAGGCCATCGAGGTTATACAGCTTCTGTTTTTAGCCAAGTGGCAGATAACTTGTCGGGATGCTGTGGGTGAGGCCGGCCGCGACCGGGACACCCGCTGGATGACTGGGCTTGGCTCCACTGGACAGGCAGCCTGGGCAGAGCTGGCAACCCTGGAGGTGGAGGGCGGGGGGGTCTGGGTGTCCTGAGAGCCCTGGAGCCTCTCCCTGGGGCTCCCCAGGGGGCCACCACCTTCGACTCCAGCCCTAGGGGCACACACTGCTAGCAGCAGCCCCACCGTTCCAGAAAGTTCTCTGTGGTCTCCAGAAGCCACCCACCCAGAAGCTGGGAACTTGCAGCTGTTCTGTTGGAACCTCGGGGATTCCGCTCAGAACCTTCCAGATGCCGCACGTGACATCTGCTCCCTCAGGGCGGGGACTGGCTTTGCCTTGGTCACGGAGTCTCCCAGAGCTGGAACAGTGCTGGCACGGAAGCCCTGGGCCACCTTCCCGCGGAGCCAACGCAGTCGGAGCCAGGAGCTGGTGTTCGTCACAGCCGCTACGAGTGAGACATGCAGTCCCGCGGCAGCTCACCCTGATGGGGCGCCTGGCGACTCGCATCCGCCCCCCTGCTTTCTGATACAGGAAAAAGGCCTTCCTTGCATAAACCCAAGGCATCTTCTCTTCCAGTTTCTCTTTCTTGAAAGTGCAGAGAGAAGGAAGATGTTCTCAGAGACAACCAAGTAGAGAGCTTCCGCACAGACTTCCACACTCTGGAAGTAAACGTGTCCTTGTAATTAATTAATCAACAGAGATTTATTTGGCGTGGACGTCATGCCAGAGCTGGTGCTAGATGCTCGGAACGGAGGAAGAATGAGCTGAGGGAAATTCTCCCTGAGTGCAGTTAGATCAGTTTTACAGATACAGGAACCAAGGCTCAGAGAGGTTGCGTGAGTTACCTAAGGCCACACAGCAAGTGTGTGACAGCCTTTGGGCTGTAAGGATGCTGACCGGGGAAGTTGGCTAGAAGAGATGGGAGAATGGGGTGTCTGTCATTTGCCAGAAAAACTGGGTTCAAATCTTGCCTCTGGGACCTTGGGTGGGACCTTTCACCCCCACCCCCAAGCTTCCCTCAACCTCCAAGGGTCGTGCTCTGTTATGTGTTTCTCATCTCAGTTTCTCATCTGTAAATGCGAACACTTAATGCTGGTTCCCCAACACCCCCAGGGCTGTGGTGGGAGCTGAAGGGGACGTGTCCGCGTCTGCCAGCCGGGCTCAGCGTAAACGGGGCAACAGGGTTGCGCCACGCGGGACTTGGCAGAACAGGTCCCCGGCTCCGGGATGCCATCATCTGTCCTCAGCCTGTGGGGCCGGGCCAGGGGCATGGGGGGAGCAGGGAGAGGACTGGGGGGCGGGAAGGAGGGAGAAGGACTGGGGAGAAGGGACGGGACCCTCCTCATCGCCAGCCTTCTTCTCCGGAGAAGAAACGAGGGGCGCTGGGCACTCACGGGCTTGCGGGTCACTGTGCTCAGCTCAGCTCTCCCCTCCCTGTCCTGTGGGCCCTTAGAATCCCCCAGCGAGGCAGGGACCCCAAGTGACAGGTGAGGAAACTGAGGCTCAAGGGGGGAAGTCACTCGCCTTAGATCACAGAGCTCATGGGAGGACCCTGGGCAGACTCCCTCCTCGGCCTGGCTTTAGATTTCAGAGGCAACGGGAGGAGAGAGGAGGGGGGAGGAGAGGGGAGGGGGAAAGAGGAGGGGGAGAAGGGGGGGAGAGGGGAGGGGGAGGGGGAGGAAAGGGGAGGGGGGAGGAGAGATCAGTGGGGGCAGAAGGGCAGCCCGGGCAGGGGGAAGGGGAGGCGCTGGGGCCGTCTGGTCTGGTGTCTTCCCCCAGGGGAAAGCCTGGCTGTCCACGTGCTTCTTGAGGGGCTTTCGCTCCCGGGGCAGGTCCCTTGGGCCTGGGCAGAAGGCGTGTGGCAGCTGTCATTCTTCCCTGGAGGCAGTGGCCCCACCTTGGGGTTGCATTCTCCCCTCTGAGCCAGGGACCTGGCATTTTTGGCAGCCCGCAGAGGCTATTTTTATACCTCACAGCTGGTTTCTGTCGTGGCTGCTGATAGGTACATGTAGAAACCTTGGGTCCTGCCAACATTCTGAGCAAACTTGGCAAATGAGCAGGGAAGATGCTGGTCAACGTGGAGGCCAGGGAAACCCGCGGCCGCTGGCGTGCTCTGTCCCCACCCGGACCCCAGCTGGGGAAGACAGGAGGCCTCGGGCAGTGTGAGGCTCCTTCCCCAGAAGACGGGGATGCAAGGCGGGAGACGAGCAGGGATCTTCAGCAGCCCCGGGCTCTGTCCTCCTCAGTTCCCTTCTGGGGGTGGCAGAACATAGGGCTTGAGAGCGTGTATTCTGGAGTCTACAAATCTGGGTTTGAGTCCTGACTCAGCCTTTAACAGTCATGTGACACAGGTGTATCGGTTAGCCATTGCTACATAACAAATCGTTGCAAAACGTAGTTGTTTAGAACAACATGATTCTGTGAGTCGGCAATTTAGCCTGAACCACCAGCTGGATGGTTATTCCGGTCTGAGCTGGGGTCCCTCCCGCATTTGTGGTCAGCTGTGGGGTGGACTGGAGCCTCTGTTTCATCTACAGTGATGGGGACAACTGGCCTCTCATTCTCTGGCAGACTTGTTCTCCGAGAGAGAAGCATGCAAGGCTGTTTGGGGCCTTAGATTTGGGACACCATTGCTTCCAGCTATTCTGTTGGCCAAAGCAAGTCATGAGACCAACCCAGACTTAAGAATTTGGAAGTAAACTCTACCTCTTGGTGGGAGGTGCTGCAAGGTCACTTTACACAGGGCTGTGGATACAAGGAGGGATGAATAGTTGGGGTCATTTTAAAATATCAGCACACCACACTGGGTACCTATGAACCTCCCTGACCCTCAGTTTCCTCATTTGCAACATGTGAATAAGATGGCAGTTGTGAGAACTAAATAAGGTGAGACATGTGACATTACGAGCATACCACCTCGTGCAGAGTAAGCGCTTAAACACAAGCTGTCCCAATTCCTTGAGGGCAAGGCTGCCTGCCCGCCCCTCCCCACCATCTCTGTGAAACATACCCCAGAGGACCAGACCCTCTCTGGAGAGACACTGTCTAAAATGAGAACCCGTAGTTGCAAGAAATCCACCAGGACCAGGAGCCTTTTGGTAAATATTTCTTCTACCTCCTGCGTCAGTGGTAGAAACGAAAAGTCCTGGTTGGGCAGGACTGAAGCTTATCAGGTGTAAGGACGCACTGGCTGCTGTCTGTCTGTCCTCCAGGCCATTCAGATGTCTTCACCCTTTCACTCAACCACACCAGGCATCTACTATGTGCCAGGTGCCACATTAGGTGTGGGGAATATGGCGGTGACAAAAGACAATACGGTCCCTGTCCTCACGGAGCCAACAGTTATCATAATGACAGCAACACATGCCATTTCAGGTCTGCATCCTATAACAAGGTAAGAGCTCAGGCCACAATTCAGATATTCAATAAATGTGGCATCAGTTTATTTTTCTTACTATCAACAGAATTGGTAATGGAGCCTTATCCCACTAGGCTGAGTGGGGCACTTAACCCCAGCCTGTCTCATATCCTAGCTCCTAAAAAAAAAAAACATTCAATCCTCATTAATAGCTCACTTGTATTGAGTGGTTACTAAACACCAGCCTTGGGGCAGGCTGTTAGCAGCATTTTATCCTAACAGCAATCCCATGAAAGTGGTTAGGGGGCCCCGGAGGGGAGGAAGTAGAGGCCTGGGAGGGTGAGCCACTTGTCCTAGGACGTAGAGCTGTGAAGTCTTGAGCCCAGGTCTGCTGGGATAGGGGTGGGCCTCCACTTTCGTGTAGTCATGGCAGGTGCGGGCCCCAGGGTCTCCTCCAAGGGCACAGCCTCTCCTCAAGGTGGGGTTTACCTGGGGGTTTCTGCACCTGGGCTGCAGGGCCCTGATATCTGCGGGTGGTTCCCTCTGCACCCTGGGTGGTGGCGAAGTGGGGGGTGTCTCATTCTCGGCAGAAATGTCGGACGTGGCCACTGAGAATCAACTAAATTATCTGGAACGCCAAGTACAGCTTTAAGTGCGTACATCTGAAAGCCTGGGTATTGTTTGAACATTTAATTTGGTATAAACTGTCCAGCATCAGCCCGCTAAACCTGCCCCTTCTCCTAGGCCTGGCCAGTCGCTGCCTGTCAGAGAGCTACACTGACTCAAGTGAGCAGCCAGCCCTTCGTGGTGACCTTCCCGGTGTGACCTCATTCACACACTCTCACAGCCGTGCACACTCACTCATGCACATTCACAGACACACTCACACACGCACGTTTTTCGCGTGTGCCCACTTTTGCAATCTCACGCACAGGCTGTCGCGTGCACATAGCGCCCTGGCCACCCACACTCACACACAGAGCTCTCCCGGCCACACTGGGCCACACGCGGCTGTCCTGGCGGGAACGCTGCCTTCCTCAGTGGCCTTGGCTGTGCAGACTGGGAAGCCGCACAGAGTTGAAGCCAGGGGACAGGAGACCCATTTTCACCCGGCTCTACCACCAGGTCTCTGCGTGACCCCGAGCCCGTCTCTGGGCCTCGGTCTCCTGACAACAATGACAACAGCCAGCTTATGTTAAGCACTAAGTCAGACACAGTCTTGTCTAAGACTCACGGCAGATGAGGAAACTGAGGTGCAGATAGGCGAAGTGGCCTGCCCAAGGTCACCCCCACAAGTAATGAGAAGCCCCGGGGTCTGAAGCCGGCTCTAGGCTGACTACAGAGCTGCCCTCCCAGCCGCTCTGCTGCCCGGCTGCCCAGCCTTCTCCATGCTCCCGATGAGGGAGCGCTGTCATCACCCCGCTGCGCAGGTGAGGGGACCGCGGTGAGTGAGACCCGGAGAGTGCAGTGGCATCCCGGCACGCAGTGTCGTTTCTTCCCCGCCTGCGCTGGGTCTCGTCCTGCTCAGGGCCCTGGCTCCTTCTGCTCCTCCTGCCCCACCCTTTGCCCGATTCATGTCTGTTCACCCTGTGGGTCTCACCTCCAATGCCGTTTCTTCGGGAAGTCTGCCCTGACCCCCGAACTGGACTATGCTCTCCTTTTGGATACTTACCGAATGTTTTCTATTTGCTGCCATAACATGTGACCCCACATCTAGTGTCCCGAAACCACACCTGTTTACTAGCAAGTTGTTTCCATGAGCCGGGAGTCGAGGTGGCCTCTGCTGACTCTGTTCAGGGTCTCGCTGAGCCAAAGCCAAGGTGTCGGTGAACAGTGCTCCCTCCTAGGAGCTCTGGGAGCACCTGTCTCCTGCTCACTTGGGTCATTGCCAGGATTCTGCTCCTTGGCTCCTCTGTCTTCGAAGGCTGAGTCTTCACTTTCTAGTTCTTTCTTCTACTTTGGAGGGTCCTACGATGACACAGGGGGCCCACTTGCACAATCCAGGACGGTCTCCCATCTCAAGGTCAGCTGGTTAGCAGGTTTAATCCCCCTTTGCCATATGGCCTAACACACTCACAGGTTCTGGGGTTGTGGGGTGGACACCTTTGGGGACCATTATTCTGCCCACCACACTGACCATTTTGTTATTTCCCATCACATGTACTTATCAAATTTGTCACTGTATCATCCTTTATGAGATTGTTTGTTTTCTATCTGTCTTCCATGACCATCACCTCCATGACTGGGGTGGGGGACACACTGCCTGACACACAGGAGGCACTGAGTACAAATCCCCTGAACAGACGGCAGGGTTGGGGTTTGAACCTGTACCTCTGTGTTGTTATTTATCAACAACAGGGACTGGATACTCAGTTACTTCCCTGCCCCCATCAAGGCTGCTGTGTACAGTTGCACAGGTCGTAAACTGCACAACTCCAGGGCACCAATAACACCTTAGCCACTGTGATCCTTGTAGTGGGGTAGGGTCCAGCCTTCAGGCTCATAGGCTGAAGTTCTGCTCCTGAACCTGATCCTGTGTTCTCAACTTTGGCTGCCCTTAGAGTCATCCAGAGGGCTTAAAAACATCCTTGTGCCCAGGTCATGCCCCAGACCAACTGTTCTAGAATCCATAGGGCGGCGCCTGGCACCCCCGAGTGACCCAGAGGTACAGCTGTGGTGTGAGCCTCCCTCCAGCAGAGACACTGTGAGGGAATTACATCACAGAGGGGGTGGGGGCCACCCGGCTAACTTTGCAAGGCCCAGCAGCTGCTGGGGACACTCACACCTTCCTGTGCTACAGGCCCCTGTTTCTTCACTGCGGGGCTGCGGCTGGGCTCTCTGATTTCCTGTGGCCGATAGGCCGCCTGCATTGGATAGCCACCCTCGTGGACTTGGGGCTCATTTACCATGACGAGCCAACAGCTGGCTGCCAGTGTGTTCACCCTTGTCCGGCAGCCCTGCTCAATCTCTCCCCGTGATGCACTGGCTGCGGGGAGAGGAAGGGAGGGCTGGGGGCTGCGAGCTGTGTCATACAGTCCCTGCCCCAGGAGTCCCTTGGGGGTTGCTGGATCCCAAGTTTTACTTGGCTCTGGTCAGTTTGCTGGCATGTTAGTCGAGAATATTTTGCTCTGCGGACCCTGAGCACAGCTTCGGAGGTCTGGGCGTCTCAATGAGGAAATGCATTGGTGGCTGGGCCCATAGCTGAGGTGAGAGGAGGTGGCTGGAGCAGTGGGGGCATCTGGGGCAACATGCTGCCAACACACTGGGTGTCCAGGACGGACCCAACCTGAGAGAGGAAGGAGGAGGCGGCATAGTTGGGGCTTGCACACTTCACTGTGAGAGACACTCACAGTGGTCCCTCTTGCTCAGTCAAGCCCCGGCTGGGAGGTGTGAGGTTGTGGCCCCTTGGTCAGGCACCCTGACTGGGAAGCCCCAGGGCCCCTCCACAGGAGCCCCCAGAGCAGGAGCCCCTCACCTCTCGGCCTCTGCCCTCCCCAGGGGCTGTGTCAGCTGTCAAGGGTCGGGGTCTACCTGCAGCACAACCCTGTAACCATAATTCTGGGATGTTACCACACCCATGGTTTTTTCATGACCCCCACTCTGGCTTGGTCAAGCCCCAGATGGGGACAATCCCTGCCCCACCTTGCACCAAGACAGTGGTGGAGGGTGTCAATGGAAGACTCTTCTGCACAGCACACAGTGATAACACGTGTTAATGCCTACTGAGCACTTACAGGGACTGTTCTCAGCCTGGACATGCATGAGTTCATTTAGTTGTCACAACAGCCTTGTAAGCCAGGTAAATTCTCATTGTACCCATTTTGCAGATAAGAACACCAAGGCATGCAGAGGTCAGGTAACAGGCTCAGGGCCACACAGCCTGTGCGGGCAGAGCTGGCGCTGGGATGTGGGCCTGACCTCCCCTCGCGCTCTGAGTCCGGCTGCCTCTTTGAAGAAGGTCCGCTGAGCCTTGTCATTGCGGGAGCCGTGAGAGGGGATGTTGCTGCCCCTGCCGCAGAGGTCACGGGGGCACTTCGGCTCCTCAAGAGGAACCGGAACTTTAGAAACCACATTCTTATCTGCTCCCCACAAGAGCTGCAACTTGGCAACACTCGTGAGCAATTAAAGTGGGGTGGTTCTTCATTCACCTACTTGTTAGTTCAGTCGTTTGTTCACCTACTCATTCATTCGTTCAGCTGATATTTATTGAAGCCTTCTTCTGTGCCAAGTTCGGGGCCCAGGTGCATGGCTGTGAGCAGACAGGCCAAGACCCCCTCCTGGAGTTTCAGGTCCAAAGGGAGACTGGTAATAAATCCACAGGCACGTGATGTGGATGCAAAGGCCCTGGGGCAGGGACAGCAGCAGGTGGTCAGTGTGGCTACAGTGAACGAGGGGAGCGTGGTGGGCTGAGGTTGGAGGTGGCTGTGGTGGGGGAGGGCTGGCCAGGGGAGGCAGGGCCTGTGCATCCTTCGAGGACTTTGGACTTGACTCCGAGTGGGACAGGAATGAGAGGGCACGTGAGCATGCTCTGCCTGGCGTTTCAGACTGGGCACCTGCCATCCACTCTAATGAGCCTTCTCCTCGCAGCAGGTCCTGTGGGGCTGTGCTTGCCTCCTGGAGTGTTGGTCCTGTTTTCTTCCCTCATTGTTCCCTGGCTGACTTGGAATCATCCTTCAGTTAGCAGCTTAATTGTCGCCTCCTCCAGGAAGCCTTCCATGATTGTTCTTCCCTTCCCCCACCCAGACTTGGGCTTGTCCCACTGTTATAAGCTCTCATAGTTCCAGTGCTTCTCCATCATTGCACATATCAAAATCTATTTAGATAATTATTTCTGTAATTATTTGTCAATAGTATGTCTCTGTATCCTGGGATACAGAGACCTTGCCTATCTTGTCTGCCACAGTGCCCCCAGCACCTGTGACAGGGCACTAGGATCTGCTGGTGGAGGGATGGCCATGTTTGGTGTGACTTAATCCTGCCCTCCAGGTGCAGCTGTTGAGCCAGGGGTGGGCACCTGAGCCAAGGGCAGCTGATCCCTGGCACCCACAGATGAACTGAGCCAATCAAAATCTTTCTCAGGAATCTGAATTAAGAAACCCCAAAAGTATAAGGCAGACAGTAGAAGGGTGTGAAGCTGACAGTCCCGGGGGCAGAGGCAGGCCAGGGGGCCTTGTCGGCCGGCCTTCTTGGTGCGCCCCAAACATGCAGGCACGTTCCCACCCCAGGCCCTTGCCACTGTCTGGAATGCTCTTCCCCAGGTGGCTGCATGGCTCGGACCCTCACCTCCTTGTTCTTTGTTCTAATGTCATCTTTTCAGTCAGACACACACTGACCACCCTTCCTGCCACTCACAATTGCAATTGCCCCATAAACACTTCATTTCTCCCCATAATATGCATCCCATCTTAAGTACTTGGCTCCTCTGTTGCTTTTGATTGACTTTCTTTGTCACTAGAACGGAGTCAGGAGATGTAGGTTCAAATCCCAGCCCTGCCTTTCTCTGTGCCACCTGGTGAGCGACTCCCTCTCGGAAACCAGGTTGTCATCTACAGAGTCAGGGTCATACCGGGAGGGTTTCGTCAGGGCTGAGTTCAATGCAGGTGAAAGGGCTTTGTCAGCTGTGAAGAGTTCACCCTTTATCCCAGAAAGGAAAAAAAATCATCACGCTTCCAGAGGGAAAGCTTTGTGTCTCTTCATGTTCTGGACGCACCGTGGGGTTTAAGTTCAAAATCTCTTCTGGCAAATCATTCCTCATCTCTCGTGGTTCTCTACAGGACTGAGGCTTCCTGGGTGTCGTGCATTCCAGCTGGCCACGTTCCCGGGAGAGGGGCAGCTCCATGAACCAAGTCTCCTGTGACTGACCCTTGTGACCCAGCCGGAAGTGAGCTCGGCACACGCTGCAGCACTCTGGACCCCACTCAGCAAATGCTCTGGTCCCTTTATTGTCCCACTTTACAGAGGAGGAAACGGAGGCTCACAGAGGTAAAGGGGATGCTCATGGTCACAGCCAGTGAGTGGAGGGCCTAGATCTCCAACCAGGGATGGAGGGTACACCCCAAGCACCAAAGCATTTTGCTGGCACAATGACAACCATAACAGCAATGACAAAAACAACAAATACCAGTTACTGGGCATTTGCTCTGTGCCAGGCACTGTCCCAAGTCCTCAGCAGAAACCACCCAGACCACCCCATGAGAGAAGTGCTCTCTCAAATCCCATTTTGCAAATGAGGAAACTGAGGCTAGCAAGCGGTCAAACTGGCATGGGAGCCCAGGCGGCCCGCCTGTAGGACCTGAGAGCTCATCCCCACACCACACTGTCCCTGAAGGAGAAAGGGCGGTGGACCCGGCTACTCAGCTGAGCGATCGGCCTTGCGACCCCAGCCAACATGCTCTCCAGGCTCTGGCGGAGGAGTGGTGTATTGGTTTCTATGAACCGTAACAAACTACCACAAACTTAGTGGCTTAAACAACACCCATTTATTGTCACACAGTTTCCATGGGTCAGGAGCCTGGCACGTTTCAGCTGGGCCCTCTGCTCAGGGTCTGACAAGGCTGCAGTCAAGGTGTCAGCTGGGCTGCTTTCTCATCTGGCGGCTCAACCAGGAAAAAATCCACCTCCAAGCCCCCCAGGATTCATCTCCTTGCAGCTACGGGACTGGCATCCCTGTTGTCTTGCCAGCTGTTGGCTGGGGACTGCTCTCAGCTTCCAGAGACCACTCACAGGTCCTTACCACGGGGCCCCCTCCCTCGGCCCGTTCACACTGTCAGGGAAGGCCCAGCCCCTCGTGAGAGCTCACCTGACTAGGCCAGGCCCACCGGGATTCTCTCCCTTCTGATGCACTCTGAGTCAGCTCGCTAGTCATGTGCTCGTGGCGTGCTAGTCCTCCAGATCCACCACCCCGTCCACACCTCAGGCAGGGGATTATACAAGTGCTACAGCAGGGGCAGGATTCTGGGGTCATCTCAGAATCCTGCCTCCCATGAGGCTCTTCTGTGCTGTGAGGGAAGACAAGGGCTGTCTTTGGAAGGATTCCCAGCCGCACTCTCTCAGAAAGAAGAGTTAGCAAGAGGCATGGACCCCTTTCCAGAGCCTTCCTTCAGCTAGCTTTGGGAATTTCTCCAAGTCCCGAGCTCTGTGTTTGGTAACCAAGTGTGGATTCTGCTCCTGTATGGCCTTCACAACTGAAGGAGACAGCATATTGCTAAAGGCTCTTTCTAATCATGAGTGACACAAAATCTGGCTCAATTGGCTTAAGAAAAACAGTTTTCATGTAACTGAAATGGTCTAGGTTCTGGCTGGCTTCAGGCACAGCTAGATCCAGGGGCTCAAATGCCATCATTGGGACTTGATTTTTCTCCATCTCTGGCTCTGCCTTCTGCTTCAGCCGGCCCCTGGCAGCTCAGGGTTTATCTCCTCCCACCTGCCCCTCCAGTGGAAAGTCAGCTTCCGTCTTCCCAACAATTTCACGGAATTAACTCCCATTGGATCCACTTGGGTCATGTTCCCCCCCCAGCCTGTCACTGAGGCATGGGGAGGGGGGGGTGGCAAAAACTGCAGTCATCTCCCACATTTGGTGAGATAAAGCGGGGTGGGGTAGACCCCCCCCAGGGGCAGGAGGGGACTGAGGGCGACTTCTAAAGCCAGTGGGTTAGTGGGGACTCGGAGCCCCTCTGCAAGGTGCAGACAGAGGGAGGGGCAGCGGGAACACAATGGAGGGGGAGGGGAGGGGCTCCCTGGGCACCGGCACCCCAGACCCCAGGCTCAGCCTCAGGTCCGCCCTGTCTAGGGGCCACTGGCCTCTGACAATGAGCACTTCAAGGTGACCAGTGTGGACCGAAGAGCAGCGGGCACCCGGAATGTTCCACCCGCGGCTCCCGTTACCTGGGGGCAGCGGGGCGGGGCTGGCCACATGTTTGTGGGGCCCCTGCAGAACGAAAATGCGGAGCCCCTGGCCCAAAACTATGAAGAATTTCGAGGCTGTGACAGCAGAGCATTAAAACAAGGTGGAAGCTTCTGAGTGTGGCCTGAGGGAAATCACATTTCATTTGACTTAGAAAAAGAGAGTCAAGCAAGCCTCCTGCCCTGGGTAGTGTCCTTGCTACCGCAGACACTTCTGGCCCCTGCCCTGCAGGGCTGCGCAGAGAGACACCCAGCCGCGCTGCCGGCCAGGGGGACATGGACCTGCTGGGCCCCAAGCCTGCATCTGAAAGATGGAGGAACCTGAGCAAGCTGTGAGCCTGGATCCGCTGCGTGGCCCTCAGGCACCTCTTCTGTAGAACGCAGGTGCTGATGGCGGCCCGTCACAGAACTGCTGCCAGGTTAGTGAGCCCTTGTGGAGTAGCATCGGATGGGTGTGTGGCTGGTCCTTGGAGCCTTAGGAGAACCTTTGCATGGCATGGGGGTACCTGATGGCAGGTGCTGTCCCTTGTAATGGCCCCGCAGTCTGGACACCTGTGATGGGGCCTGGCCTTCATCTGCGGCCACCTCGGCTGGCTCAGGTGTGAGGTGAGGGGTTGATCCCTTGCCCTGCACTCCCCTGCTCCTCTCGCCATGTGCCTCCCACCACAGGCCCCTGGCTGCCTCCCCAGTGTCACCATGCTAGGGTCCCTTTGCTTTGTTCTGAGGGGCCTGCCTCCTCCCCTGCCCTTCTGTGCCCCACCTGAAGGCCTCCAGTGAGCACCCAGGTGCGACTCAGGCAGGAGCCTTACCCAGCATGCGTCCTCGGTCCACAGGATCAGGGTCTGTCCTCCTGGCTGGCATTGGCCAGAGGCGTCCCTGGGCTGTCCTGGGAACACCTCCCTGAGCTACAGTGCTCTTCCAGTGCTGGGCTCCCTCCCGCAGTGTGGTTGGGGGAGTGGAGAAGGCACAAAGTGCCCACCCGCTGCCCAGAATGGAGTGGACATCCCCTGCTTGTGAACTGATTTTCTTATAGGACCACAGGGAACAGAGAAGTGCCATTTGTGGCCTCAGGGAGAGTATTTGGCAACTTGCTAGCCACAGGCCACTGACAGGTCTATCTCCTGCGGCTGCCTGTTGATAATTTGACTTTTCCCAGAGCCCTTCCCATTGCCCCTCTTGATAATGGTGAGGGCCACTCTGACCTCTAGATCGGTTTGCACTCTGACCAAAGGGGATCCCTGGGGGAGGCTGGAGCAGCCAGGCTGCTGGGGTAAAGGCATCTGTTGGCGGTGTGTCCAGATTGTACTCTCTGAAGGCAGAGAGACCCCAGAGCTAGGCTGTCTTCATAGACATGTGACCTGGGTAGTCACACAGAGCCCATGCTCCAAAGGACCCCAAGCTTGGTTTAATACCCTGCTGTCACTGTCTCGAAATTATTAATACTTTTGAACAGGGGCTTTGCGTTTCATTTTGCACTGGGTTCTACAACTTATGTAGCTGGTCCCAGTTCTGATTTGTCCCCACCATGGTAAAAACACTTTGTTTTCCACAAACGTCGAATATCTCTGCTTTCTTCTGAGAGGTGCCCCTTGCCATGGCATGCTGGGGGCAGTTCATTCATTCCGGTTCAGAATCCCTCTCAGAGCTGCCCTCAAACCTATCTCGGAGCTTTGCCGCACCTGGTTTTGATCCTGTAGCTTTGTCTTCCATTTTTGGTCTTTCTCCAACTGACATTCATCGGCCTGAGCCAGGGGTAGGCTGATCTGTCTTCATGTGGTGTCTCACTGAGTCTTCACACCATGCCGTGAGATAGAAATGACCACGAGCGCCATTTTACAGATGGGAAAGTAGAGGCTGGAGACAGGTGCAGCAACTTGCCAAGGCCACACAGGCTGTGAGTGGCCAAGACAGTTGCAGCCCAGCCTGCAGATGCCCAGCCTGGATCCTTCCCAGAACCTCCTGGCCCACGGAGGGCAGAGGTTTCCCCCTCAGAGGAGGCAGGGAGAGAAGAACATGTGCTGTGTCCACGTCCTCCACCCCTCTCTGGCACTTGCTCTGTGCCCAAGATGGTATAAGTCCCCGAAGTGTTTGTGGTGGGGGGTTGGCTACCCACAGGGACCGCTCGGTGGGGCCTGCGTGTGGTTAGTACCAGAGCCGCCTAGGCCTGGGCGCACATCCCCCCAGCCTCCAGGGGACGGGAGAGGCTGACTGCGCCAGGCTTCCAGGCCTGGGTTCTAAGGAAGCTTTTAAAAGCCATTTCCTGGGCCAGAAAGAGGAAGATGCCAGTTAAGTGTCTGGCTGAAGTGTGAGCCCGAATAGCCTTGAGTCCAGTTGTTTCAGTTAAAGCTGAAGTTTCTGAGAAGCTGTTGAAGATTCGAAGTGAGGACTTTGTGTACGCTGCCTTCGTGATGGAGGAAAGACAGAGAGGGAGAGAGGAAAGGAAGGGCTTGCACCCTCGTGGAAGGGGGTGGTCCTGGCCCGAACCCTCATTCCATCACTGCTGGCTGTGACTTAGGGGCCCTGGGCCTCAGTGTCCTCCTCTTGGAAATGGGGCTAATGACATTTCCTTCTCGTTGGGGTGTTGTGAGAAGGCAGAGGGCCAGGTACCTGTGGAAGTTCAGACCCTGTGGATTTGATGTTATTTGAAATATAACCAAGTTTGGATCTTGCCAGAGATCCCTTGATTCAGGACTCCTCCCCAAGGATGGGTCTTCTGTCGTGGGAAGAGCCTTTTAAGGACTCCCAGAGGTGAGGAAAAATGCATATCACAGTTTAGTTACCGGGCAGTGGGATTTGGGGTAGAAGGGCTAGAAAGGAAATTTCAATTTTTTGCTTTATATCCTGTAAATATAAGCTCTCTGGGGCTCCTTGAGTGCTTCAAGAGGTGCCCTTGAACTCTGAGGAAAAGTTGCAAAGACAGCAGAGAGTTCCCACATAGCCCTCAGTTGGTTTGACTTTTCTGTAATGTTACCGTCCTACACGGCCAGGGCACATTTGTCCAAAGTAATAAACCAACGTTCATATGTTATTATTGACTAAATTCCAGGCTTTACGTGGACTTCACCAGTTTTCCGCTTGTGTCCTTTTCCTGTTGCAGGGTCCCATCCAGGACACCGCATCCCAGTTTGTCGTCTTGTCTCCTGCGACTCCTCTGGTCTGTGACAGTTTCTCCATCATTCCTTGCTTTTGATGGTCTTGGCCATTTTGGGACTACAGCTCAGGTGTTTTGTGAAATGTCTGCCAGCCTGGGTCTGTCTGATGCTTTTCTCATGGTTAGATCAGGATTATGGGTTTTTGGAAAGAAGCCCACAGAGGGGAGGTACCCTTTTTGTGACATCATATCAGTTGGGGTACACGATATCCACCTGGCATTGTTTTTATTTTTAGGCAATTCTAGAAAAATCAGCAATACTACACATTTCTTATGGGATATATGTATGTATGTATGTCAATCCTTACGTATATATTATTCAATCTCAGAGCCAAAGGGACCCCTGCGGTTAAATCCCAGGGAGGGTGGTAGGGATTGGTCGTGGGGTACTCCCCTGGAACCTGTGAATGTGACCTTATTTGGAAAAAGTGTCTTTGCAAAGATAATTAAGTTAAGGATCTAGAGATGAAATCATCCTGGATTAAGGTGGGCCCCAAGTCCAATGACAAGTGTCCTTAGGACGGAGAGAAGGGGAGGAGACACACAGAAGCCGCATGGAGACGGAGGCAGAGCTGGGAGTGACATAGCCACAGGCCAAGGACACCTGGAGCCACAGGAAGCTGGAGGAGGCTGGGATGGACCCTCCCCTAGCACCTTGGAGGGAGCGTGGGCTGCCCATACCTTGATTCTGGACTTCTGGCCTCTGGAACTGTGAGAGTATCAGTCTCAAGCAACCTTGTTTGTGGTAATCTGTTATGGCAGACACAGGGAACGAACACGGGCATCTTAAATTGCTATGATGATTATGATTCTAGCTGTCTGTCGTTCAACCAAAATGCGCATCCCCAACCCAGCCCAGCCTAGCATGTTTGGGTTGTGTGCAAATTCTCAGTGACTGTAAACTGTATAACGACTTCTTCCTGCATTCATGGGCCTCCTGCTCTGCCTGAGGCCTGTCCCAGGCTCGGGTAGCACCCTCTTCCCCCCCTCCCTTGCTACATGATTTTTGAGGAAACATTTCCAACATCCTGCAATCTGACTTGACTAATTTCCTTGCTGAAATCAGACCTCACCACAAACATTGAACCACAGCCGCCTGGCTTCCCGAAGGTCGTGTCTCCCCCACCTGCTCTTCAGAACAACAGCAGGTTCAGGTGGGGAAGGCAGAATGCTCAGGGGCTGTCCTGGGGACTTCTCTAGGGACAGCCTCCCATTCTCCTAGGCAGGAGAAACCGGAAGGTACAAGGATAAGTTTAGCATCTTTTGAGGGGAATTTGGCTAAAAGGGAGTCTTCAGGGGAGAGGCAGGTGGGGAAGAAGGCAGGGTGAGGAATTCGTTCTGAGGGCAGCAGAGCTGGGCATGGATACCCTCCCCTGAGAGCTCGCCTTCACCTTGAGCAAGTCACACCACCTCGCCGACCTCACTCAACTCATCTGCAAAAGGGGATACTAATGGTACCGGCAGATGGGCTTGCTGGGGGGAGCAAGTGAGATATTGCCGACATTCTATGGACACCATGTGTTGGCACCCTCCACTCTGCCCCCGGAGTTGTGCGATCCATTGCTCTGGGCACAGGGGAGGCATCCTAAGACAAGCATGCACCGGCCAGGTCTGGGCGACTCGCTACATTACAGGGGACGCCGCCTAGGAACACCTTTGGGGAAGTTTGGGGGCACTACCTCTCCTGGAAGAATACACAGCTTTGCAACCCAGAGGACGACTTGGCAGAGCCCAGCTCCATCCGCTGCCCACCAGAGCCTACGTGGGGTCCTTTTGGTTCTAAAAACCGAGATTTCCGAGGTTTACCCCCACTGGCTCCTTGTCTTCCCTGCGCCTGTCACCAAATCCTCTGCTTCATGTGTTTGACTTGGTTTCTTACATCCAGGCCACCCAGGTCTGTGTCCCCCTCCCTCGAGCCCGGACCCTTAGACGCTCATGTCTTCACCTCCAAAATGGCACGTAGTGTCAGCTGCAATCGAGATTGTGTTCGGAAAGTCCTTCTTTGCTCGCTTGGGGTGTGGCACGTGGGAAGGGGCTGGTGGTGTGAGTGACTGGTACCCACTCCATGCGAGGCAAGGACGTCCCTGCCCCACTGTCCCAGTGAGAAGGGACTTCAGCTGCTGATGGGCAGACACGATGAATCTCCTGTACGGCTGCCTCGATGAATGTGGTCACCTGGGTCCTGCTGCCTCAGTCATTCCTTTCCGTAAGCCTTTTGCTCTGAAGCACCCTCCACCTGAATGTCTTCCTGGATTTTCCCAGCCCATCCTTTTTCTCAAACCCATTGCAGGATTCACCTTCAATGACCCAGCCCAGCCCCTGGCAGGTTTTCCCTGGACCTTCTTGGCCTCCTTGGACTTCCTTTGAAGACCTTGAACTTGCCTTTGCTTCCCAGGTGATGATAGTATTTTTAAGAAGCTGTTTCATATATATTATCTCATTTAATTCCCACAACACCCTTGTCAGCTGGTAGTGTGAGTGTCACTGTCCCCATTTCACAGGGGAAACTGAGGGCTTCACAACTCAGGCTGCTGCTCAAAGCCACAAGCCAGTAGAGGGCAGCAGTGGGGTTTTGATGCAGAGCAGTGTTGTTTTGGGGGCTTGGGTTGGTTCCATTTGGCCACACGGCCTTTCTAGAGCCCTTAGAGCAGGTCTGGGGCTAGGTAAGGTGAGTAAGGCACTTCCCTCAGGAACAGAAAACTCAGTCATCAAGATAAATACTACCTTAATGCAAAATTAATACAAAAAAATCCATGATGTACAGAATACTAAAATGTTAAAATAAAGACAATCTGCAACGGTGCACATGCACGACCCTGCCTCACTCGCCCCCGACACATGGCCCTTGGCTCCAGTAGGACATTATTGACAAAAGCGGGTGGCCGGCCTGCAGGCCGTAGTTCAACGATTTGAATTTTCAAATAGGAAGTTTCAGGTATGTGCTCTTTCCCCCAAACCTACACACTCAATTTTTATTATGACGACTTTCAAGTGTGCAGAAAAGGAGAAGAGTAAAATAAACACCTGTCATGTATGTCCTCTGTATTTCCTGCCCCGGATCATAGGCACCTCAAGGGCACAATGTAGCACAGAGTGGTTTGAATCCACACTGCTCTGAGCGGGGCCTGGCGTGCAGTGATACAAGAACTTGATACAAGGGTGGCATCTCTGGTCCACCCTGACCCACCGGAACAGAATCTGCATTTCCGAGATCCCCTGGGCATTCTCAGGCACAGTCAGATGTGAGGAGCGCTGGTGTGACCCAGGCTTTGTCATGAGGTGGGACCTGTGTTCGCATCCTAGTCCTGGCACTTTTTGGTGTTCAGTTTGACAGTGATTATTAAGTGCTGGACAGTCTGCTAAGTACTTCACATGCATATTTCATTTAATTCTCATGACAACCTCACTGGCCTCTCAACTGATGATTTTGCTCCCCAGGGGACACTTGGCAATGTCTGGAGACGGTTTTGGTCGTCAGACCTGAGGTGGGGGGTGTTACTGGCATCTAGTGGGTAGAGGCCAGGGATACAGCTAAATTCCCCACAGTGCATGGTACAGCCCCACAGCAAAGACTCATCCCGCCCAGAGGTCAGAGTGCCCAGGCTAAGAAACCCTTTAACTGCCTAGTGAGCTAGTCATTTTTATTATCCCTGCTTTGCAAAGAAGGAAACTGAGGCTTAAAGAAGGGAAGGTTCCAAAGACAACACCCAAGGGGTCAGTGGTGGGGCCGTGACAGCCCCCTTTGGAGGGTTATTGTAAGAATTGAGTAGGTCATTCAGTCAACTGAGTTTTTTATGAAGCACCTACTCTGTGTCAAGCGCTAGGATTGTTAGGTAGACAGTTAGGATCTCTGGCTGTTCTCGGGACAAGGGTTCCCTGTTTTGGTGCTATCTCGAGCAATTGCTCCATCTGGGAAGAAAGATAAGGGCAGGCACTCCATTTTGGTGTCGCCCCACCCTTAATCCTATCCCGAGTAACTGCTACACCTGGGGAAGGAGGGAAGGCTTTATCAATCTAGGAATTCCCCAGCCCAGGCATAATAAGATTCAGAAAACGAATAGAGTAACCTAAGGGTAATTAATATGCCATTAGCTTGAATCTGCATTGCGGTTCACTGCCCCCCAGGTGGGCTTTCTTAGAGGGAGCTCGTGTATCAGATGGAATTTTGAAGGCACCTGTTGATCGTTTGATAACATCCTCCACCTCCCAAGAGCCCTCCCCCAGACTGGGCTAATGAAACAATCAGAGAAGTCAAGAGAGAAGTGAGTGAGTAGCGAGTGAGTGAGTTGGTCTGTCTCTCTCCACTCTCGGAGACAGACCTGTTTTATTCTACAATAAAGAGCTGGTCTTGTGAAACTGCTCCCTGCCTGAGGTTACTCCCTCGTATTGGCCTCGCTGGTGATTTTTCCAAGACAGGAGTCAGAGGACCAGAATAATAGTCTGGACTTGACACTTTGGTGTGTCTGGTCATTCTTCGGCCAAGAGCACCCCAAGAACCGAGGGCAGACTCCCACCCTGACATCTTTGGTGCTGAAATCCAGGATTCTGACAGGATCACATAGGCAAGTGCTGGCACACAGTAGGCATTCAATAAATGCTGATGGTAATAGAAGTACATGATATTTGTTGAGCACTCAGGAAGTATAACGTGGTCATTGTCTGTCAGGCTCCAATAACACTGTTCCAGCTCTTGTGTGTTGTTCCCATTTTGTGTTTTCATTTGAACACAGGGATGTCGCTGTGGGCAGCTGGCTGGTGCTTTCCCGCTCCCCAGCACGAAATTCCGGGTCTCGGTGCAGAGCCAGGCTGCCCTGGGGGCTCCCAGAGCCCTTGAGTTTCTGCTGGCTGCATCCTAGCCTGGCCCATCGGCTGCTCCAGCGAGGATTAGCATCTGAAGTGATGTGTGCAAACCTCCACCCTTGAGAGCACCAGATAGGATGGAGGAGGAAGCCTGATTCCTGGGGTGGGGCCCACATTCCTGGGTCATGGCTCCCAGTAACACACCTGGCCAGTCCAGAAGTACTCGAGACACACTTATACTAAAAAATTATTCATTGTTTATCTGAAATTCAAATTTAACTGGGCATCCTGCATTTTGTCTGCAACTCTACTTCCTGGACCACCTTCCCCCTCTCCTTTTCTCTGCTTTATTATTTTATAAACACTGTTTATTGAAGTGTAAAATATACAAACAGAAAATTGCACAACACTTAAGTAACCGGATGAGTAAATTTTCACAAAGTGACAACCCCTGGGTAACGAGCACCCAGATCAGGAAAGAGAATGTGACCCCAGAAGTTCCACAGCGCCCCTCGGGTTACCACTCCCCCACCCAAAGGCAACTGCGAACCCTGTTTCAACTCTATACACTGCCATCTGCTTTGGACCCTTCCGTGCACGGAGTTCACAATGTGTCCTCTGGGTCTGGAGATGCCTCCCTCTGGCTGGCTGGCTCGTCTGTCCTCATCAATCTAGAATATTCCATTATCTGATATGCCATCATTTGTTTCTCCAAACCCTGTGGATGGGTATTTGGATTGTGTCTACTTTGAGGCTATTATAAATAAGCTGCTAAGAACATTCTTGCATGATGCTGTTTTGAATTTCATCCCAGCACTTAACATCACCAGTTATCATACTGGATATCTAATTGTTTTATATTGCCATCTCCCCCACTCAAGTGTAAGCCACACAGGACCCAGGCAGCCCCTAGCACACTGCCTGCACACAGTAGGTGCATAGTGTGTATCTGGGGGATGAAAGAACACCAGCCCCTTCTCTCCCCCGGGCATCTCTGTTCAGGACCAGCCAGGACAGTGCCCTTCAAGGGTTAACCTTGGGGCACAGAACTCGAATTTGCATGCATTTTGACTAAGGACCCCAGGCAACTGCCAGGCAAATGTTAGGGAAATGGGTCCCTTAGGCTCTGGGAGAGGAGCAGCCCAGACTGGGGTGTCCTCCCTGCAGGCCGCCTGCCCGCTGGCTCCCACCTGCCGGGTGTCCTATTTATAACTGGCCATGGGCTGCCCTGACTCTCCCCAGACAGTCGCCAGTGGGAACATTCCTGGGGCTTCTCAAATGCCTCCAGTCCCCCTTGCTGAGGGCTGAGGGCTGGACGGTGCCGACCTGGCCTGGCTGCCGCCCCCAGACCTTCACTATCGGAGTCCTGTAAAAATAGCCGACTTCTGGCTATTTTGGGTCATGGAAAGTCACAGGGAGACACGCTGTTCTGAGGAGGACCAAGAAGGGAACCCAGAACAGCTAATCCAAGGGGACGTGGAGGTCCACAAGCAGATCCAACTGCAGACTCGCTGTTCCAGTGAATCTGAATGTTTCTAAAAATTGCAAATTAGCAGCCCTGTGTAAGAGTAATGGGGAATATTCATGTGCAAATGCAGTCCTCACCACTCGCTCCTGTGCCTCATCTGGGCCACCTGCCTGTGCTCTTGCCTGCCTGGCCTTGAAGTCATTTGAGCTGCTCCCTCCACGGCCAGGTTGCTTGAGGAGGGTCTTGCAGGTGGCAAAGAGAAGCCGAATTTCTCGCATGTAAAAGGTGTGAGGTTCAGTGAAAAACCCTGTCTCATTAAGTGACAGGCTCGCCTAAGGACAGAAGTGACAGGCCCTTCAAGTTAACTCAGTCTCTCAAAGTCTGTCTTTGCTAAAAGCTAATTTAAGGACTTTTTAGTAAAACAAAGGGGTGCTATAATCTCACTACCATAGCTCAACTGTGTTCAAGTTTGCATATTTCCTTTCTGTTCCACCTGAGTGCCACACGCCTCCCATCTGTCGAGTGGCCTTAAAGCGCCAAGAAAGAAAATCGATGTTGTCAACGTACATGCCCGGTTGGCTGCTGTCACTGCCCTGAGATGCCCACAAGGGTTTTCCAAGGAGAGCGGAGGCGATGGCATTGGCACCCTGGGCTCACGGGCTTCTTCCTCCTGCTTGTGAGCCTGTTTTTCCATCTGCAAAGTGGGGCTGGGACGGAGCTCACAGGTGGGTGCCTGGATTCTGTCACATGCCGCCTGGGAAGGGTTGAATGCAGGACTGAGTTAAATGAGTCCATCCTCTAGGTTGCATCCTTAGCTTAGCATCTCTGGAGATAACCAGGTCATTTTAAATGTTATTTTGTTACCCAGAAGAGCTCTGCAATTCTACACCCACAACCTCTCTTCCCCACGCCCCTTCCTCCTTCCTTCCTTCTCTCCTTAAGCCAGGGTCCAGGAAGTGGCATGAACTTGTTTTGCAGGCCACCCTCAGTCAGGGCCAGGCTGAGTCTGAGGACAAAGAGTTCATCGATGGGATGGGAAAACTCACTGAATGGGTGCGGGGTGCATAGTTTGGGGGATGACCACAATTGTAGCTCTGACATGGGCAGTGCATGGGCAATATATATAGCCAAAGTGTTGTACCCCCATAATATTCTGCAATAAAAGAGAAAAAAGACAAAGAGTTCGTCGAGGGCTGTGATCTCTGTGGGAGGGGTGGGGGCTGGGGATCCCTGACCCCCCAACATCTGCCCCAACATCTGCCTGGCCCTAGCCTGGCCTCCCGTCTGGACAAGGAGCCTCTTTGCATATGCAAAGGTGCAGCACTGTTCCTGCCACCTGCTCAGGAAGGGGAGGCTGTGGCCACTGGGGTCCTCCAAGGGGCAGGGCTAGGAGCCCCCATCTAGGGCAGGAGAGGGGGCTTGATGCCCTGGACAGAGCTGGCGCCCCCTTCCCTCCCTGCCTTCTTCCTCATTTCTCTCTTTCCATCCCCCACCCCCCTTCCTCCTCTGTCTTTCCCCTCTGGTTTCCAACCCCCATCTTCAGGGCAGTCACAAGCTGGCCAAGTGCCCAGTGGGGTTTGGAGTGGGGGTCATTTAGCTCTTCTGACCCAGGGCTGTGAACTGCAGGGGGGTGGCAGTTGGTGACAAGGATTTACATTTCTGGCCTAACCTCCCTCTCCATTTCCTTTAGCAAATGAGTCAGAGGTGGCCGGGCTGCAGACTCCCAGGGTCTCCCCTCTGTCTCTAGGGTGATCTCGGGTGGGTGACGGTGAGAGATGGGCTCGGGGCCTTCCCAGCCTCCTCATTAAAGCCATCGGTCCAGCATTCTGAGGTCGTTCAGGTGTCTGCCTTCCGAGTGGGCTGGGGGGCCCTGGGCCGGGTGCCCCCACCCCGATCACAAAGACATCCTGGCTTGGGGGGATTCTCCTCCCTGGGAGGTGTGGCCAGAAGGAGGAAGCGTGCCTCTTGTCTGGGAGATGAGGGCCATCTGACCTCACCTGTCCTCTCCCTTCCGACGGAACAATGAAGGAAGATCTGCCGGGCCCGGGCTGAGCTTTCCAAAGGACACTTCTGGATAGAAAATGCTGGATTGGGGACAAGAGCAAGGCCTGCCAGGCCACCTGTGTCCCAGCAAGTGTCTCTGGCACTCTGAGCCCCTGCCCCTCCCCCACGGAAGCCCGGGGAGGGCCCTAATGGAACCGACCCAGACCCACACGGGAGCAGGAGGCCAGAACTGGGCCTAGGGTCAGGTGAGCCAGGTTAGAATCCCGGCAGGATGCCCTCGGTGAGCGCAGCATGGCGCTCAGACCCTTCGCACTCCCACCTCACGACTGTGGCTGTCCCCTGCCTGACGTCCCTTGCTCATGTGACTCTCTCCTTTTGCTCAATCATCAAATTCTGTGGCTACCCTTTAAAAAAGGTATCAAATCTCACCTCCCCTTGCCAGGGCTCCCCACCCGCATCGCCGCCTTGCCTTACCCTCTGTGGCAGGGACGCCCTCTGCCCGCCAGCATCTCCCTGATTTCTGCCAGGTCTGGTTCTGCCGTTGGACCGTGAGCTCCCCGGGGCGCGGGGCTCTTTCATCCCCAGCACTTAGAAGAGCGCTGGGCACACAGGAGGTGTTCCGTAAATATTTGTTGAATCGATCAATATATTTAACAAATGGTATGGCTTCTTGTTCATCACTGAAAATGAAACCACACTTTGATCTTTGCATCCAGGTTGCCAGAACTTCCAGGTGTCGGTGCAGCTGTGGTGTCCTGTCTGTGGGATAAAGAGCAAGACGGAAGTCAGCCCCGTCCAAGCACACCGGGGGGACCTTGAGCATCAGGAGTCCACGGCTTTGGGCTCCTGTGTCCGGGCAGTCTGTGGGTAGAAGGACAGGCAGCTACGGAGCCTGCCTGTACGTCTAAGGAGCCCACACTTGTCACTGGGAAGGACTGCCCGAGTGCTGGAAGCTTCCAGAAGTGTCCGGGCAGCCCCTCAGCCACCTGCAGCAGGAAGTGGATGTGTGGACAGCAGTGGCTCATTGTTACAGTGCACACCTTTCATTAGTGGTTCCACAATGTCCACATTGCCCTCTCTTCCCCTCCATTTGTGCGGGACGCTGGGAAGGGGAGGTCGGCCCACAGCCGTGTGCTTCAGCTCTGTCTCTGTCTCTATCTCAGGCACTGAGGAAAGTTCCAGGTTGCCTGAGCTCTGACTCCCAGTGAGCGTCTGAAGGTGCCCTAGCTGGGGTCCCTGGGGAGCTTGAGCAATACTGAGCTGGGCCCCACCCCAGAGGCTCTGGTGTAACCGGTCTAGGTGCAGCTTGGACACCAGGAGTTTAAAAAGCTCCCTCGGGAATTCTAATGCACAGCCAAACTTGAGAATCACTGTGTTAATGGAGCCCAGTGAATAGCAGTAATATTAACCATCCCTTATGGAGCGTCTTCTGTGTGCTGGATGCTTTGCTCTCCCCGGGGGCCAGGCATGGTGTGTATTCGGAAGAAGCAGACTGAGTGAGAGACAATAGGCAGTGGTGGGGGCTGTGGTCAACACCCCAGGAAGCAGGCCCAGTGGGCGAGATTGTCCGATGAGTCAAGAGAAACAGGAAATTTGAATTTTAATGCGAAATTTGCCAGTTAAAAGATATTAGCAACTAATTCAGAATAAAAAAGTGGGGGGAGAGCAATCGTGCCCGTTCGTTGGATGTGGCCGGTTTGAGGCCTTTGCTTCAGGTCCATATATTTTTTCTTTTACTGCAATTTGCATGGGAGTTGGATATTCCTCTTCTTAGAGACGAGGAAACAGACTCAGCAAGGTTTAGTGGTTTAGTCGAGGCGGTGGTGGCAGGCAGAGTAATGGTCCCTCCAAAGATGTCCACGTCCCAATCCCTGCAATGGTGATGTCACCTTTTCCCATGCGCCGGGAACCGAGGTTGCCTTCACTGCCTGCAGAGGGACGATCTTCTGGATGAGTGGGAGCGTCATCGGAGGGTCCTTAAAGTGGACTAGGGAGCAGGGTCATGTCAGAGACAGGACAAAGCCACCTTCTGGCCTGGAAGGAGAAGACACACTCCGAGGAATGGCAAGGCGGTCAAGAGGAAGAGCAGAAACTGCATCTCCGGCCTGCAGGAACGAGCCCGCCCACACTGAACGTTTTGCCCATCAGAGGAACTCGCGTCCCACACGTAGAGAATAATTGTGTGTTTTACCACGAAGTTGCAGAATATGTTCGCAGAATAGGAACCACCCAATTCCGAATTAATAAGACAATGTGGGAATTAACCCAGCGTCGTTTGAGCTAGGTCCCTGAACAGCAAGTTGGACACAGCCGTGAATTTTTGGAAAACACGGTTCACAACCTGGCTTCTTAAAGCAGGTTTATTTGGGACTTACAGAGCGTTGCGGATTAGGCAAAAGGGATTGCTTGCAAAAAGGATTTGCTTCCAAATTCTGTCGAGCCCCCCCCATGTGGTCAGGACCCCTGGGTATCCCCCAGCGTCCTTTCTCCCCATCATAACAGGCCCCCGACGGTGAGCAGGTGACTGCCCAGAGCATGTGCCACACTTCCCACCATCCTCGTGGTTAGGCCTGGTCACGTGTCTGGCATTAGGCCCCTGGGAGGTGCCACAATTACTGTCGTGATTGTTATGGGTGGCAGCTAACGCCTGCACAGGGCTCTGGGCGCACGCTCTGGCTGCGGGCCGGGTGGGGCCCTGCATGGGCCGTGGACTCCACTGGGGCTGTGTGGGTGGGGGTGAGGGGGACACTGGCTTCTTTCTCCCAGGTTAGCACCTCCATTCTCCCTCCTTTGGACTCTCTGTTCCTTTTACAGTCCTTCTGGCGGGCTGTGCTTTGGCATTTCACCAGCCCCCCTTGGCACAGCAGATGCCTATTCGCAGCTCTGTCCAAATTTCTAGAGCTGCTTCTAAAGGGCACATGCCACCCACTGTTATTCCACGTAATCCCCGGATCCCTTTGCATCCTCGGTGGGCTTATCCCCATGCTGTAGACAGTAATAATAATGTTATTATGGTTAATAATGATGATGATAGAAAACATTTGCTTAGCACTTACAGTGTGCGAGGATCTGTGCCAAGCAGCTTTCCCTGTGTTGTTTCATTTCAAGATCTCAGAACTCCAAGAGGCAGCCTCTAGTACAGAGAGAGAAACTGAGGCACAGAGCGGTGAAGTCACCCATCTCTCAGACGAGGAAGTGGAGCTGGGAGGCAGTAACCAGCCACAAGTGGGAGGTGGCAGTTGGAGTCTGACACCAGGACGGCCTTACCCAGAGTCCAGGCTCCTTCTTCTGTCACCTAATTAAGCAATAATTCCAGACTTTTAATTTTTCCCCAACCACCCACTTCTTCACTGACACCATAATTTGGAGGTGGAAGGAGATGAGGAAAAACTAAAATTTTGCTGTTCTTGCAAAGCCACCTTGCTTTGCTAAGAGAAACTTCAGTCATGAAAGATAAATGTTTTGCCCGTCTAAATCAGATTTAGAGAGTCCCATGCTGGGAGTTGTGCTACTTAGAAATATTGCTCATTATTAGGTTGCTTTTGCCATTTGGTGAGGAATTTAAATCCCCCATCAAGTAAATTAATTGCTATCAGTTTAAAAGAACGGCTTTGGAGTTCCACTTCTTTCTAAATAAAGCCTCAGGAAGACAAAAGGGACATGTGGAAATTACAGGTTAATTCTTTGTGTGCTTGTAAAATTCCAGGATTTGTGCAAACGAGGATGCAGATGATCACACTGATGATAATCTAAACTCGCTGACAGTATGCCACTTTTTAACTCACTTTTAAAGTCACTTTTAAAAAATCAAGTACATTATAAAAATAAACTTTACAACACTGCTACAGTAAATGGAAAACACTATCACTTGCCAACAACAGTAATAAAAATAATCATTATGATTAGTAACATATTTTTAGCATTTACACTGCAACAGGCACTGCTGTAATGCTTTACAGACTGATGTTACCCTATGAAGCTAGTACCACTATTCCCATTTTACAGATGAGGAAACTGAGGTTAAATTCTTCTTCCAGGATGTTAACAATAGGGGTATCGGATGAAGATGTGAAACTCGCTTTACCCATCTTTTTCACGTGTCTGAATGGCCATGTCCCTCCTCCCTATTCCCTTATTTTGCCTATTTTCATCCTTAAAAGTTTAGAAACTTGGTCCGGCATCACCCTCCAAGTCTAGGCTGGGGAACGTGGCACTGATCTATGCCTGTCTGTTAGTGCATCCTTCTCCACCCGCAGAGCAATGCCGGGACAGGACCCCGCTCACCCCGTCTTCCCCAGAGTGGGGCACACAGCAGGGACTCAGCACACACTTGCTGAAAAAATGAAGGAGGGAGCGAGGGAATGAATGAATGGAGCAGATGCAGAAAGTAACTTCAGACTCCAAGCCCAGCGGAGGCGAGTTTCCCTACCTGCACCAGGACATTTAGGTGGTCTCTGTTTTGGTTTCAGCAGGGACGTGTCTTCTTGAGGTGCTGTTGCCCTGAGCTGCTTCCTCAGCTACAAAGTGGGGCCACTGGTAGGAAAGGGCCAACGTGGGTTTCCCAGGAGCTGCTGCAAGGATTGAACGAGTTAATATTGAAGAGTGAATATTACAACAGTGCCTGGTCCCGAGCAAATGCTCAAAAATGTTAACAATAATAATATTTATTATCATTATATATGGTATGTATAATAACAATCTATCATTACTATTTATGACAAGTGATATAGTTTTCCATGTACCATAGTGTTGTGAAATTTTATTTTAAAGTAAACTTGGTTTTTTAAAGTGAGTTGAAAATAAGTAAATATCAGTGCAGGTGTTACCCAGATATGATCCAAATCCTTAGGTGGTATTAAACCACTGGGTACACGACTGTAGCCAAAAGGTGACTCAATTTGGGGCAGCTTCCCTAATCCATATGCTGGTCACCTAGGGGCGAGCATGACTCTTCCATCCACGTGGCCCAGCGGTGCGGGTGTCGCGTGGGGAGGTGGGGCTCTCTGGAGAGGCTGAGGGTGCTGTGCCTGGGCCCTGGGTGCACCTCCAACCGTCTTCCCCATCGCCCCTGCCTTGAGTACGCAGCCTCTACCCCAGACCCGGGCGGTATTTTTAGCACAGGCACCCTGCACAGCCCTGTATACTCTGACCAAATTTAGAAATTTCAAGAGGTCTTTGCACTTCCGCGCCCTTGGAAGGAGCCATGAATGAAAAGGCTCCCAGCCTCCAGTCTAGTGAGAGCAAACCCTGACCGTGCAAGGCTCTCTCTGGCGGCTGGAGGGACCCCCAGGTTCATGGAGCAGTGGGCAGAAGCAAGGTGCAGAATCGCACGTGCGGTCAGGTCTACTTTAGCAAAAGCCAAGCAACCCTCGCACGTGCATGGGCACCTGAGCCCGCACAGCCAGGAGAGGGGCGTGGGAAGTCCCCACAGGATGTTCGCTGTGGGAATGGGGTTGGGGGTGGGGGGTGAGGACAGATGGAGGAAGGGGCTGGAGATGATTAACTCTGCCCTTACGCAAAACTTTCTGTTTGCTGTGTCCCTTGTTAAAACAAGTGTGCATTATTTCTGAAATTTGAAATTTTTAACCAAAAAGTTAAAAACATCCCAGGATTGAAAAGCCTCAGGCAGAATGCTTATATGGGATTTGACAGTTGACCAAGTGCTTCGGAGGCTGTTGTGTGTGGGGGGGTCCTGATTGTTCCTGCTGGACATCCACAGCCCCCTCTTCCCCAGTGCCACCAGATGTTCCCGGGACACTTGCTCCTGCTCTGGCCCACTGGACGCTGTCTCCACCTCCAGGTCTAGAGGAGGGGCGTGGCCAGGGCTGGCCAATCAGAGCATTGCCAGAGACCTTCTGCTGGGGTCCTGAGGGGATGGGTATGGCCTGGAGCTGCTGGCCACCTCTGTGCCACCAGGAGAGGAGAGCCCCACCAAGACTGCAGTGACACAGGAAAGCCCAGCCAGAGCTGGGAGGAAGGACACGGAGTCCCGGGCACTGCCTGAGCCCTGCCTTGGGCTGCGTCGGGGGATCCACTGTGGAACTTTCTGTGGCACGAGCCAATGCATTCCCAGGTGGCCCAAGCCAGTCTGAGACAGGACTGGGTCTCTGCAAACAAAGGTGGCAGCGGTGTGCTGTAGCCTGCTCCTACAAACAAGCCCACAAAGACTGATGGCTAAATTATCAGGAATTTTGCATATCAATTGTTAAACATGGCCAATACTCAAATTAAATTACATAAATTTATAATTAAATAAATTATTTCAAAAACAAAGTAACTGAGGCTTTACCTGACTTGGTCCGTGAGCCAGCTGTGTTCCAACCAGGCTGCTGCTCTGCAAGGGGACAGAGTACAGCAGGATGGGGTATCTTATGGGCAGGTCAGGGACAGTCTCAACCCTGGGCCCCTGGACGACCAGAGTTTGCTGTTCACTTTCTCCTCGTCAATACCGACTGCAAAGTACCAAACTGGCAAGTGCCCTTTATTCAGCAGCAGAGGAAGACAGGGTCACTGCAACAATTTCAGTTTGTCTTCTGTCATTTTTTAGTGGCCCCTCAGCAGTGCCCTTGGTCACCAGGGGACGTGCATTGGGGCAGAGCTGTGCAGTTTGCAGCAGGGCAAGAGCAGCTGTGCTGTCCGGTAGTGAGAGGGCTTTTCACTCTCTTCTGGGGAGATCTCTTTCTCTCTCTCTCTCTCCTCCCCGCTCTCTTTCCCTCCCTCCAGAGGTTTGAGTCATTCCTCATTTAATTAAACTTCCAGTTTTAAAAATGGGAACTGTCCAACCCAAGTGTCCATTGGTGGATAAACAGATAAACAAAATGAGCTACACCCATACAATGGAATATTATTCAGCCTTAAAAAGGAAGGAAATTATGACACAGGCTACAACCCGGATGAACCTTGAGGACATTATACTAAGTGAAATAGCCCAGTCACAAAAGGACAAATACTGTACGATTCCACTTACAGGTGGTCCCTAGAGTAGTCACATCCATAGAGACAGAAAGTAGAAGGGTGGTTTCCAGGGGCTAGAGGGAGGGGAACGGGGAGTTGTTTAATGGGGACAGAGTTTCAGTCTTGCAAGATGAAAAGAGGTCTGGAGATTGGATGCACAACAATACGAATTGTACCTAACACCCCGGTAAAATGCACTTAAAATGGCTAAGATGGTAAAGTTTATGTGTATTTTACCACAATTTTAAAAAAGGAAAGTATGAAGAACAGTGGCCGCCTCTGTGTGTCAGCGTGCTGGGTTCTAACAAAAGACCTGCCAGCTTCAGTCCTGCCCAGTGCGCTCATCGGAGCCTGCTCTGGGTTCTGGTGTCCATCGTGGCCTGGAGTTACTTCCCCAGAGAGAGCATAGAGTAGCTGAAAGCAGGTTATTTGGAGCAATCACTCAGCAGTGGCTGGCATCTGTGAACTGCTGTGCCACGCCGTGCCAAGTGCTGTACTCGCGTTCTCACCACAGTCAGAGAGGACAGTCTGTGATCATCCATGGAGGATGGCAGACAACCTGAGGTTCTGAGAGGCCAGGACATACTCCCAGTATTGCAGCCCAGGTCTCTCTGAGTCCAGAGTCCATACTGTTCTTCCACTTGGAAGATTCTGGTGGTCTTGATCTTTATGCCTTAACTCTGCTGCTGAGGGTACCAGCAAGGGCTCTACCAGCTGCAAAGCTGTATAGCAGTACAGTGGATCAAACTCTGGGCTCTGAGCCAGATGGAGGCTTTGGGTCAAGTCCTTGTGCCACTGTTTACTAGCGAGAGACCTGGGCTGAGGGACCTCAGCTCTCTGTCATTCAGTTTCCTTTTCAATAAAATGGGTATCATAATAGTACCCCACCAGCTCTTAGGGTTGCAGGAGGGACTCAATGCAGTGATGCATGTACAGTGCCTGGTGTAAAATAAACATTTGGCAAATGTTAGCAGATACAAAGCTTCAAAAATGCTAATAACCGTAGGCAATCACTTTCTAGAATTGCTGTTGAACACAGTGGAAGTCTTTCTTTTAAAAATTATAAAACAAAATAAAAAATTAAAAATGATACAGTCTTCTGCTAAAGATATAGAAAGCTGGAAAAGCTATTTCTCCCACCTTAACAATAAGAAAAAGCCAGAAAATATACAAAATCACAAGTTTTTGCAAACCCACCAGAGAGCTGAGGTTGTGGGGTAACCAACTAACCTGAAATCTAGGGAAAACTAGGGAAAGGTGGGCACCTCCAAGGAGAAAGGGGACGTGAACTCTAGCTTATCTGTGACCCAGCACGGGAGGAAACCAAGACTGTTTCCCACCATATAGGTGGGTTAAGATGACTTCAGCTAAAATTTTCAATGAATTGCTAAAGGCCTCCTATGGACCACCAAGAGTATAGAACCCCTAGGCATGGTGACTTGGCCTTGGTCACCTGGGATTTGGGCTGAAGTTTGCTGACCCTTGTTCTAGAGGAATTTCAAGCTGATGATGCAGGGTCGGGGGGTTTACCATAGCAGCAGAAGGGATGTGCCCATTTGCAGGCATAAATACTATTTATCTTAGTCCTACACATGATTTCTGGCTTTCAACCAAAAATTATGAGACATATGAAAAAGTGAAAACAAACAAACTATAATCCACTGACAAGAGACAAAGCAATCAAAAGAATTAGACTCAGATATGACCCCAAATTTGGGACTCCCAGACAGGGAATTTAAAACAATATGAGTAATATGTTAAAGTCTCTAGTAGAAAAGGTTGAAAGCATAAATGAACAGATAGGGATTTTGGGCAGAAAAATGAAAACTATTATATAAGAAAGGATTAAACAGAAATGAAATGAAAAACAGTAACAGAGATGAAGAATGCATTCAACAGACTCATCAGTAGACTCAATACAGCTTAAGAAAGAATCAGCGAACTTGAAGAGAGATCAATAGAAATTACCCAAACTAATCACAAAGAGAAGAAAGAATAAAACAAAACAAAAACCAGGGAATCCAA
Organism: Daubentonia madagascariensis; assembly: GCA_023783475.1. Taxonomy (NCBI): domain Eukaryota; kingdom Metazoa; phylum Chordata; class Mammalia; order Primates; family Daubentoniidae; genus Daubentonia; species Daubentonia madagascariensis. The sequence continues at coordinate 4,568,003 of JAKFHU010001640.1, read as the reverse complement.
GGGCTGTAAGACAATATCAAATGGTCTAACCTATCTGTAATTGAAATCTCAGAAGATCTCAGAAGAGAGAGCAAACAAGGCAAAAAAGAATATTTGAAGAGAAAATGGCTGAGAATTTTCCAAAAATAATGGAAGAAAACAAACCACAGATCAAGAAGCTCAGAGAATATCAAGCAGAGTAAATACTATCCCTTCACCAAAGAAAGCACACAAGCCTAGCACATCATATTCAAACCATGGAAAATGCAAGATAAAGACAAAATTTTGAGAAGCCAGAATAAAAGATACATTACATGAATGGAACAAACATGAGAATTATAGCACTTCTCATCAGAAATTATGCAAGTACAAAGACAAGGAAGTGATATCTTTAAAGTGCTAAAAGAAAAAAAAAAACCATCTTGTCAATCTAAATTCTGTATCCAGAGAAAACACTTTCCAGAAATGAATACATACTTTTTCAGACAAATTAAAAAACAGAAAATTAATCACCATCAGACTTGTACTACAATGTTAATGGAAGTTCTTCAGGCAGAAGAAATAAGAGAGAAACTTGGATATACACAAAGAAATAAAGAGCATTGGAAATGGTAAAAATGAAGCTAATAAAAAACTTATTTTTTTTTCTTATTTTTAATTGCTCTACAAGATGATTGACTGTCAAAAGCAAAAATAGTAGCAACGTCTTACTTATGTATTTACAGCAACTGTGAAAGTAAATGTAGTGTGATAACAGCACAAAGGATGGGAGAAAGAGACTGGGAGTATGTTCTTATAAGGCTCTTACCTGCAATGATATAATACTGTTTGCAGGTGGTCAGTAGATAATTAAAAATGTGTATTGTAACCCTATAGCACCTACCAAAAATTTTAAAAAGATGTATAAATAATAAGTCAATAGTAAAGATAAAATGGAATCATATAAAAAATACTCAATCCAAAAAGAGGCAAGAAAAAAGAGAAAATAAAGGAACAAAGAACAAATGGAACTATTAGAAGACAACTAACAAGATGATAGACTTTAATCCAACCACATAAATAACAACACTAAATGTAAGTGGTCCAAATCACCAATTGAAACACAAAGATTGTTGGATTGGGTGAAAAAAAGGAACCATATAAACTATATAAACACACATTTTTAATACAAAGACATCAGTGGTTTAAAAGTTAAAGGATGGAAAAAGATACACGTTGTAAACATTAATCAAAAGAAACCTGGAGTGGCTATAAGACCATAAGAGAAAGGAATCACTGCAAAGGATATTAGCAGAGATATAGAGAGACTTTACATAATGGTAAAGGAGTCAATTCACCAAGAATTCACCTAAATGTGTATGCGCCTAATGACAGAGCTTCAAAAAACTGAAAGGATAAATAGACAAATCCATAATTATAGGTGGAGACTTCAATACATAATTGAAAGAACAAATAGACAGGAAATCAGTAAGGATATAAAAGACCTGGACATCACTATCAGCAACTGGACGTAACTGACATTTATAGAACTCTTCACCCAACAACAGGATATACATTCTTCTCAAGTGCACATGGAGCATTCACCAAGATGGAACACATTCTGGGAAATAAAACAAACCCTAACAAATTTAAGAGAAATGATATTAAAGTCCATTCTCTGATCATAATATAATACCTCTACAAATCTCAAACAGAACAGTGCATGGAAAATTCCCAAATATTTGAAAATTAAACACACTTCTAAATAACCCATGGGTCAAAGTGGAAATCCCAAGAGAAAGTATAAAGTATTTTGAACTAACTAAAAATAAAAATATAACATATCAAGATTTGTAAAAAGTAGTGCAGAGGGAATTTTACAACATCAAGTGCTTATTGATGGAAAGAGGGGATGCTTCTGTAGACTCTACAGACATGAAAAATATAAATAAAAGGATAATGAAAGAACATTACAAACAACTTTATGCTCTAAAATTTGATAACTTAAAGTGGATAAATGCCTGAAAGACATGAACTATGAAAGCCCAATTAAGAAAGAATAGAAAACCCAAATAATCCCATAGCTATTAAAGACATGGAATTCACAGTTCACCTTCCAACAAAGAAAACTCCAGACCAGGTAGCTTCACTGGTAAATATACCATTCAGGGAAGAAATAATCCTATTTTTACACAAAGTCTTCTAAAAAATAGAAGAGGAAGGAACACTTCCCAACTCATTTTTTGAGGCTAGTATTTCTCTAATACCAAAGATATTACAAGAAAAGAAAACTATAGACCAATACTGCTCATGAACATAGATAAAAGAATCCTCAACAGAATATTATCAAAGTGAATCAAGGTATATGTAAAAAGGATAATACATCATGACCAAGTGAGGTTTATCCTGGAATGCAAGGCTGGTTCAACATTAGAAAATCAATGTAATTCATCATATCAGCAGACTATAGAAAAAGCACAGAAGCATATAAATCGTCTTAATTAATCCAGAAAAAGCATTTGACAAAATTCAACATCCATTTATGATAAACCTTCAGCAAATAAATAAAAATATATAGAAAGTAAATAGAAAATAAAAATAGAAATACAAAGAAAGACATAGAAATAGAAAAGCATGTCCTCAATCCAATAAAAGTTACCTACAAAGACCTAGAGCTAGCATCATACTTAATGGCAAAAGACTCAATGATCTTCCTCTAAATTGGAAACAAGGCAAAGATGTCCACTCTTACCACTTCTATTCAATATCATACTGGAGGTCCTAGCCAGTGCCATGTGGCAAGAAAATAAAAACAGTGACATACAGATTGGAAAGGGAAAAAGAAAATATCTCTATTTGCAGATGGCATGATTGTCTATATAGAAAACCCCAAGGAATCTACCAACTACTAGAACTAATAAGTGAGTTTAGCAAGGTTGCTGGATACAAGATCAATATACAAAAATTTCCATACTAGCACCAAACAGTTGGAAATTAAAATTGCAAAAATAGTAAAATTTGTAAAATCCATGAAAAATGTTGATATAAATCCAGCACCTGTGTAAGATTTCTATGCTGAAAACTACAAAACAATAATGAAAGAGATGAAAGAAGACCTAAATAAACGGAGAGATATGCTCTTGTGCCCATGGATTGGGAGACAATATTGTTAAAGTATAAAATTCTTCCTAAACTGATCTATAAATTCATCTCCCCCAAAGATCCCAGCAACATTTTTTTTTTGCACAAATCAACAAGTGGATTTGAAAATTTATATGGAAAGGCAAAGGATCCAGAATCACCCAAACAATTTTGGAAAAGAAGAACAATGTTGGAGGACTCACATTATCTGATTTTGATGCTTACTACAGAGCTACAGTCATCAGGACAGTGTGGTTCTGACAGAGGACTAGCTCAAGGGGACAGAATGGAGCCACAACAGATCCACACACGTGGCCAATACACTTTAACACAAATGCAAAGGGAATTCAATGGAGAAAGGATAGTTTTTTTCAATAAATGGTGCTGAAACAATAGATCATCCATATGTGGAAAAATGAACCTTGATCCACGCTTTGCACCATAAACAAAATTTGGCTCAAAATGGATCACAGACTTAAACATAAAACATAAAATTATAAAACGTCTAGGAGTAAACCTAGGAAAAGACCTTTGTGGCCTTGGGTTATGTAAATATTTCTTAGATATGACATCAAAAGAATGATTCATCGAAGAAAAAATGGGTAAATTAGACTTCACTGAAATTGAAAAAAATGTGCTCTTTGAAAGACACTGTTAAGTGGATGAAGGAAGACACACTAGGACAAAATATTTACAAATACATGTCCAATAAAGAACTTGTGTCCAGAATATATAAATAATTCTCAAACAACCCAATGTAAAAAAATGATCAAAGATGTGGAACAGACATTTTGCCAAAAAATATATGCAGATGGCAAATAAGCACATGAAAAGGTTTTCCAAATCATTATTTATTAGTGAAAAGCAAATTAAAACTGCAGTGAGATGTCACTACACACCTACTAGGATGGCTGAAATTAAAAACAAACACCAAAACCTGACAATACCAAGTGATGATATTCCAATGGGGCAAGTGGCGTGCTCACACATTTTTGGTGGGAATACAGAATGGTACATTCCCTTTGGGAAACAGTTTGACAGTTTCTTATACATCCACCTTATGACCCAGAAATCTCACCCCTAGGTTTTTGTCCAAGAAAAATAAAAATATATGTTTACACAAAACCTGTATGCAAATGTTTATAATGCCTTAATTTATAAACCTCCCAAATTGGAAACCATGCAAATGTCCTTGAACTGGTGAATGGATAAACAAATTGTGGAATATCCATACAATGGAATATTGCTCAGCAATAAAAAGAAACAAGCTATTCACCAAACTGCAGGGATAAATCTCAAAGACATGTTGAATGAAAGAAACCACTCTGAAATACATAGTGTATGATCCTCACTATATGACATTCTGGAAAAGACAAAAACTACAGGGATGATAAACCAACCAGTGGCGTCCGGGGGCTGGAGTGGGGGAGTGGTTGGCCACCGCAGGAGCACAGGGGATGTTGGCGGTGGAGCTGCTCTGTGGCTTGATTATAGTGATGCTCACACGACTGCTCACTCGTCAAAACTCATAGACACTTGTAAGGGGGAATTTTCCTGTATGTGAGTTCTATCTCAAAAATTTTTTTTTAATTTAAAGATTTTAAAATATGTAAGAAAAAATGCAATGTTGGAAAATAGCACTAAGAATAATTTTGGTATCCATTTCACTTGATAAAAAAGCTGTGTTAGTAAACTAATTTCCATTTGGCCAACTTTTGAAGGCCTCACCTTCTCATGACTAATTTCTGATTCTTTTTTTTTTTTTTTTTGACACAGAGTCTCACTCTATCACCCTGGTTAGAGTGCAGTGGCGTCATCCTAGCTCACTGCAACCTCAAACTCCTGGGCTCAAGTGATCCTCCTGCCTCAGCCTCCCAAGTAGCTGGGACCACAGGCATGTGCCACCACGCCCGGCTAATTTTTTCTATTTTTAGTAGAGATGGTGTCTCGCTCTTGCTCAGGCTGTTCTTGAACTCCTGACCTCAAGCAATTACTCCCACCTTGGCCTCCCAGAGTGTTAGGATAACAGGCGTGAGCCACCACACCCGGCCAATTTCTGATTCTTTATGGAATTTTTTAAAACAAAAAATTTTTTTTTTTTACATATCAGCAAGTATCTATCTGTCCACATCCATCCATCCAGACATTTGAAGTCATCCTACCCATTGCAATAAGTGGTAAGAATAATTTTTAAAAAGCACCATTCTTGTTTAGAAATGGGTCTATATTACTCAAAATGGAATATCACCCTGATACAGGACAAAACAAGTTTACAAAGTCAGACAAAGGGACTTTCACACTGTCAGTTAATCCTGTTCGTGCTTCATATGACCCCACCTGCTGTCCGGCGTGGGATATGAAATCCTGTGCAGTCAGATCCCGAATCTTCTCGCTGTCCCCCTCCCCTGCCCACGGGCCACGCTCGGCCACGGTGAAAAATAGTCTCATGCACTCTGCTCCCACATCACCTGAGTGCGGCTGCGGTGGTCAAACCACAGAGGAGGCCTGGCAAATTCCGCAGCACAGGTCATGTGTTGCTTCCAGAGGCTCTGCCTTCTTCCATTCCCTCTGGAACAAAACCCAGTTGACAGGCCACGAGAGAGATGCTGAATTGCTCTTTTGGGTTGAATCACCAGAATAAAATGCTAAGGGCCTGGCTACCGGAAGAATCTTCAGTTTTTCCAGTATCTGTGAGAGCAGGAAAGAAACTCAGACTGGAGAGCAGGTGGCCCTGGGGCTGGTTCTGGGGGGCCACACCCCAGATTCTAATTCCGTGGCCGGGGGTGGGGCAGGGGAGCATCCAGGAGTCTCTATCTTTTGCGAGCTCCCTAGATAATCTCCACGCCTGAATTGATTTCTGAGCCAGCTGTCGAGAGCCTTGAATGCCAGGCCAAGGGGCTGGGCTCCCGCCACCTGGACGATGGGATCAGAGGCAGGCCAGGGGTGTCGCGTGGCCAGACATAAGCAGAGCCACCACGCCTCCAGAGGAGGGACCATGTTGGCTGAAGCAGATGGAGTGACTGGTGACCAGCACAGCAAAAAGTGCACACCCAAGCGAGAGGATCCAGGGCCTCTGCCTCCAGCAGGAAGTACCCCCCAAGGGGGCTGGGGGCCACATGGAGACACACAGAAAGCGCCTGCGTGCTCCTGCCTGAAGCTGGGCTCTCCCTCTGTCCACATCCACGGCTGCCGGACAGCAGCTCCAGCGGCTACATTCTATCCCCGAGGACAGCCTACCCCAACTCCCACCCTCCCAGCAAAAGCACCAGGCCTCAGCCTGGCAGCTCCTGAGCCCTACTGTGATTCTAGTAATTTCTTTAAAAATCACTTGCATTTCGTTTTAGCATATCTGTGGGAATCTGACATTCAGTAATCAAATACAGCACAGGTTCATAGCTATTGTACCACATTGCATGTCGACATCCTTGGTTGGTAACATGTTCTAAAATTGCAGGCACTTCTAAAAGTCAGAAGAGTGTGGTCAGTCATCATGGCCATTTTCAGGGGACACGGCCCAGCTCTGAAGCCACGCAGGGCTGACCCTTTGGCCTCCAGTGTCTGTCCTGGATGTTAATGTGCCAGGGAGCTTCCTGCTAAATGGGCACATCATCGATGAATGAGTTGGCATTGGGAGGCCGAAGACTAGTTAATGGTGCTCAGCAGCAGAGACAGAACAGGCACATCTGTTCCTGTCTTCCACTTTACATCGATTTTTGAACTCCAGGAGCAGCTGGATTTAAATCCTTCTATATGAGCAGCAAACTTGGGTGTGCTGTATAACAACACTTTTTTTTCTGCATAAGACAAATTATTTAACTGAAAAAAATGACTGATTTAGTTCATAGAAAAATCCTTGGATCCCTTTTAAAATTGTTTTGTCAGAATTCACAGATAATTTCAGCACTACAAGCACTTTCATTTTTAGGGAGAAAACAATTCTCGTGCTATGAAATACTAGATGAGCATCTTTCCATCAACAATACGTGTTTCAAGTTTTATAACAGCTATTAAGGGAAGCAGCTACTTTGGGAAAGCAAGAGAAAACACGGCTTTTTCTAAGGAATATAGTCACCGATGCTGATTGATTTAAAGTAATTCACTCTCTAGTATGTAATTTTCCATTATTTTACTGCTTTTGATAGTTCAGGCCTTAGGGTAAGATGATAGTATTTATCAGGATGGCACTTTTAATCAGCGACCTTTGGACTTGTGCAAACTGTCACACTCACGAACAGGAAAGGACAGCAGCATGCCCTTTAGGCGCTGGTTGCTCCTGAGAGGAATATTTCCCGATGAGAGTTACTTGCAGCCTTTCCACATGCTCTCTAGTGGCCAGCTTCTACCCACTGTGGCTCAATTAAGAGTTTTTTTATGGCACTTTTTGTCCAGACATACAGAGTGAGCATCCTGTATAGTACTCTGCATTGCACAGAAAAATAAGTATATGCATCTTGACGTGCTAAACTGCTCATACTTTAAAAGACAGTGATTTATAGGAACCAGGTTCATAATCATAGCCATGCCTTGGAAATGATACAAAAGTTCCTAAAAATAGCATCATAAACTAGGCTGCCACTTAAAATCTGTGTTTATCTGATACACTCAATTAAAAGAAAATGGCAATGACAGGATGGGGAAATGTAGAAACAATCGATTAGGTAAGCCAAATGTCCTCAGGCTTTAATTGAATATTGTTTAAGTACAAATAACAATGTCCATTAATGACTAATAGTCATAAAGAATGCACTTATGGGGACTATTCAGAGAGATTATCGATGGTTATCAGAAAAAATCAAACATTTATACTGGAAATAATATCTGGAAAATATCTTGCCATTTTCAAAGGTAGACTGTCAAACTTCATAGTATAAAATGACTTCAGTTTCATCAGGACTAACCCTCTAGCATGCAGCCTTTTCAGTGACTGATCCCAAACAATAGAGGTTGTTAACATGCATCAGCCAGGCCCTAGGTTTGTTTAAAAGCCATCCTTTATATAGTAAAACTGTTGTCAAATAATGTTGTGATTTAAACACCCCCTCCCTGCAAAACAGACGTTAAATTGTGCAAGAGGTGTACATTCCAGAATTATTTCCTGCTGGATCTCAAAACTATTTTAAGCTAAAGAGTTCTGAACATGTCACTTACCAAGTACTCTCAAACTCACAGCCAAAGTGCCCTCACTTCCAGGTTTTGCAAAGGCCCCTCCTCTCTCTCTCTTTCTGGTTAGAGACGGGGTCTCATTCTGCCACCCAGGCTGTAGTGCAGTGATGTGACGAGATCGTAGCTCACTGCAGCCTCCAACTCCTGGGCTCAAGTGATCCTCCTGCCTCAGCCTTCCAAGCAGCTGGGACTGCAGGCTCGTGCCACTAAGCCTGGTTAAGGCCCCTTCTCTTACTTAACAACCTCAAGTGCAAGAAATCCTCCTGTTACTATTCAAGACAAACCACTTTTTGTCCCTCTTTCTGTATGGTACAAAATTAATAAAATTGCCAGCTGCTGTAACTTTGCGTTCTTATTATAGGCTTGATTAGCAAACCCGTCTCAATGTTCAGAGAGGGAGAAGCGACTGCCCTCTTGTGGGGAACCACTGTCCCTGCTTCCATTACACAAACGCACCAACAGTGCACAGCTGGAGAGGCTCACCTTCCTCCCAGGTGTTTGCTGAGCCTCTGGGCACATAACTGAGTCAACACCGACCGTCCCATCTGAACTTTGTTCCGCATAATATCTCACGTGGGTGTTACGCATGCAAAACGCTGCAATTGCTTACAAGAGTCTACTCATAAGGAGTTTTTAACTGTGTTTAGATACGAACTGGGCTTGTATTATTTATCTGTTCTTTAAATTTTTAAAAAACTTTCTAATTGTAGTAAAACAGACATAACAAAATTTATCATTTTAACTATTTTTTAAGTTCGGTGGTATGAGGTATATTCATATTGTTGTGCAACCATCCCCACCACCATCCCCACCCTTTCCATCCCAGTAAACTGAAACTCTAAACCCATTAAGCACTAATTCCCCGTCCCCTTCTCCCCCAGCCCCCTGCAACCACCATTCTACTTTCTGTCTCTAAAAGTCTAACTACTACCTCCTATCAATGGAATCGCACAGTATTTGTCCTTTTGTGACTGGCTTATTTCACCCATGCCGCAGCATGTGACAGGATCTCCTTCCTTTTTAAGGCTGAGTAAATTCCATTTCATGTATATACCACATCTTGTTTATCCATTCACCCATCGATGGAATTTGGGTTGTTTCCACATTTTAGCTATTGTGAATAATACTGCTATGAACACAGGTGTGGAAATATCTCTTGGAGACCCTGCTTTCAGTTCTTTTGGGTATATAGTATATCCAGAAATTGTGGATTGATGGATCATATAATAATTCCACTTTAAAGTTTTTGAGGAACTGTCATACTGTTTTCCACAGGGGCTGGACCATTTTACATCCCACCAGCAGTGCACAGGGTTTCAACTTCTCCACATCCTCTCCAGACAAAGAAGACATTTTTAAGGACTATCACTGACAAATAACAAAGATAGCAATTTTAAGTCATTTCATTTTATTGAGTTATATAAAACATCTTTAAACAATAGTCAAAAAATAAAAAACTATTACAAAAATTCAAACAATTACAATGATAGCATACAACAGACCACAAAACTGAATTTAAATCTTATTATGTGAATTGAATTAATCTGCCAGTACAGAGAGAATACAATACCCTTCCTGCTGGGAAATTATTTCCACATGTTCACATTGTATAGGGCTTCTGAATTTGGGATATTTTTAATAACAGATCAATATTTTAAGAATTTTAACTTAGGGTCTATCAGTGATTTTGAAATATGAGGCTGTAGGGAGGTTCACAGCAAAAGCAGCTGCTGGGCTAAGCAAGGAAGAAAAATATGGTTCAGTGTAAAGATAGGTACTAGTTAATTTTAAGTGCTAAGGAGGCATTTCTCATGCTACTTGAGGGTGGGAAAAATCTCAATTGGCAAAAAAGAAATACTCACTAATCATCAGGTGTTATAAAAAAGTACAAATTTTTTACAAGTACACATTTTCATTATCAAATTTTTGTTTCTTCTCACTCTACCAATTATTTAAAAAATATAAACAAAGTAGTTTTAGCAGAACAAAAGGGTTATGAACTGAAATAAGTAATAATGGAATGTCACCTGGGCAATTTCATACCCACAAAGGAACATAATTAAAAGAGAATACAAAATCCAGGTACAATGAATGCTATTTGGGTGATGCACACACTTATAGCCCTGACTAGAGCATTATAAAAGTCATCCATGTAACAAAAACATTTGCACCCCCTTAGTATTTTGAAATAAATTTAAAAAAAGAAATAAGAGAATACAAAATCTAAAGGGGAACCTTACTCCTACACCAAAGTAAAATAGATTACTCATTATTTTCTAGTCTAATCTAATTTTTCATTTTCTACTCAGTTTTATTTTTTGTAACATTAATATCTTTTTGGTTGAATTTGGAACTAATTAAAAGCATTATGGTAGCTTTAAAATTTTATGGAAAATTCATTTGTATAAAAAAGAATATAAAATCAGTCTTTAATATTGAAATAGCATAATATTAAAAATATCACAGGTGTGTATCATTCAATATGAAATTTTCCAGCTTTGACTGTTGGCTGAAGCACTAGCTGGTCTAAACTACTATTGAAGTAACTATTATCCAAAAATCATTACTCTTTCATTGTGGGCCACCTTGCCAATATCAAGTGAAGGAATTCATAGATTTGAGGTGTTACACTCTGATTCAAGGTGTAAGTCTTTTATAAAATACCTGCAATGTTTTTTGAAATACCCAGTTAAAAACAGGCGAACAATTCTAGGCACTACTTCAAACTTTGAAAAAACTGTCACCATCCATTGTCATGAACTTAACTGTTTAAAAGAAGATGCTCAAAATTTCTAACTTGCTTTAAGAATTAAAGGCTATAAAAATGGAACCTTAATCTCTATCATTTATCCATCATGTTGAGGATCATTTCACAGGTCATGTCTTCATCTGGGTCCTTGCTTCCAGCTGTGGTTTCTCCGTAGTTGACAAGAAGCGTCTCATCTGGGAACTGTCCTCCCCTCACGGTGGAAGCCTCCTCAATGGCAGTTTCTTGGGAAAAAGGCATGGAATGAGCAAATTCAACAGAAAGCCAGGAAGCTGCAATTGATAAACTGTGCAAATATACTTTGGAAATAATCACTGAAATTTTAACAGAGCAGCAAGCATGTTAGAAGACAATCTTCTAATTGGTAGGGCAGTACAAATATTCTGGTCTCAACTATCTGCCTTAAGTGAGGGTTTCTCAACCCAGCACTACAGACATTTGGGGCCAGAGAGCTCTGTTGGTGGGGACTGTCCTCACCCTCCCCTTCAGTTTTAGCCATCAAAAATGTCTCCAGATATTGCCACATGTCCTCTGGGGGAGGGTGGGGGAGGGGTGGGGTACAAAATTGTGCCAGCTGGGAACCCGGAACTGCTGGGAGCTGAATGCAGATCTTACAGACCTAAATCGTGTACCCATGGAACGACACTGCTGAAATGAAAATGCCAGCTGCTCGCAGGACATGTGGCCCTTCAGCCAATCAATGTATACTGAGTACTGATCCTGGGGCAAGAGTCGGGCTAGGCACACACTGTGACCACCCCCAGGATGGAACCAGGCCATAACCTGCTCACCCTCCAACAGCTTATGAGCTGTGAGCACAACTCTGAGAGTTTAAGACAGATCGCTGTAAACTGAGCCATATTCGACCCCCTACTCATTTTGCAAATGACTTCCTGAGCACACCCGTGGAATGTCGCATTTAAGAATGCTATGACCTCATATTAGTTCAAAGTTGTCTGAAGATATTTTTGCCTGTGCTTCCTTGAAGTATTTTGGGGGGGTATGCAGGAGGGCAGTAAGACCCAGGTCTTATGTATGAAAATAAACATTGACATTGAGATTCACAAAACTGGTGCCATCAGACAGTAACTTGTTGGGATCTATTAACAAACTGGTAAGGTGGTATGTGCGGACTCACCAGCAAGCACAGAAAGGAAACAACCATCTGGATACTTAGGGGTTACAAGAAGCTTGACATGCACATTGTCATTTTTTTCTTACATTTTTTGCTACTTGCCTTCATTCACGCTTTGCTTTGGATACAACAGCTGACCACTGAAACTATGAACAAAATTTTAGTATTCCAATTGCATCATCATCAAATTTTAAATCTACAAGAGCATCCTCACTGCTGCCCTTCTGGAAGGTGAACGTTGAAGGCAAGCAGCATTCCCAGGTGACCTTTCATGGTCTCCTCTAAGCGATGCTCCCGTTCCAGAGACAGGTGTAAGTAATAGGAGAGAAGAGAGACATTGGGACCCACCTTTCATCTCGTTACAACTTTTAAAATTTACTTCAGCATCAGTGTCTCCTAAAAGCGTGTCAGCTAGATGTCAGCTCGGGATGGACCAGGGCAAGCCACTCCTTCCAACAGCTGCCTGGGGGCCCGGAGTGGAAGCCAGTGTGTTTTCCTGTCTGAAACTGTTCTCCACAGAAAGACGTCTCTGACTGAGGGTGACATTTTCGAGTCATCCCAAATCATTTGGTCTTTTAGGGGTTTTGTTTAACAGGTAATTTTTTTTTAGAAATGCTCCATGTAGGAGTCAAGAAGAGGAGAACGTCGGAAGTGCCCTTAGGTACCTAATTAGGTGGAGAGTCACACTGGACACTCTAGGATCTGTCCTAAACTCAAAGCTGAGGCTTCCAGCCACCCGGCCTTGGGACCGCCACAATGATGGTTGAAGGACTGTGAGTCAGAGTTCACCAGTCTGTCTTCTCCAATAAAGGTCTGTGCTTATTACTCCCTGGTTTATTAAACAAGCGGCAAATTAATGAACACCAGTTAATGCGAGGCCCAGGGCGAGGTGCTGGGGGTGCACCAGGTGGGCCTGCCCTGGAGGACAGAATGTCCCCACGGGAGATGAGCACTTGTTAAAGCATCAAGTCCTGGGACCCGGCTGACCAGAGCAGGGAGTCAGAGCTCCTGGGACCTACGGTGAGCAGGAGTCACCGGGAATCCCAGGCAACGACAGGGTGAGGCCTGCCTGGCTGAGGACCGAGTGGGGCCAGTGGGGCCGGGGCGGGGCAGGTTGGCCACTTCTCGGTGTCCTGGTCTTTGGAGCACTGGGGGGCCAAGGAAGAGGTTGTTGGTGGGCGGTGAGGATGGAGAGGCCCCGCGTGCACATTTGAAAGGTCCCTTGGTGGCTCAGGAGAGGCACTGACAGTGTCTGGGACCAGGTGGAGAGAGGAATGGACTCGGGACATTTGCAGCAGCTAATGTCCCGGGTGAGGTGACTCTCAGATATCACCAGGCAAGAGGGAGCTTCAGCGTGAGTGGTGTGGACCAGGTTTGCAGGGGAACAGGCTGAGGGTGAGAGGGCTGGTAGAGGGGACATCTAGAGTTCAGTTTTGGACAGACTGAGCCTGAGGCAGGTAAGGAGAGAGCTCACCGTGCAGCTGACCATCCACAGCCTGTCCTCAGAGGCAGGCAGGGAAGAAGTCCCAAATCACCGTGATCTGCCCATCAGCAGCAGCTGAAGCCAAAGGAGAGGGCATGAGCGTGGGCCCAGGTGTGTCCCTGGGCTCAGGAGCGGGCATGGGAGGTATAGGCATGGGTACAGGTGTGGGGGGCACAGGAGTGGAGGAAGGCACTGCTTAGGGCACAGTATGGGCCTGATCACGGGTGCAGGTGCTGGTGTGAGCTCAAGTGCGGGAGCAGGTGTGGCCCTGGGCTCAGGTGTGGGTGAAGACGCAGGCACAGACTGGTCACCTATGGAAATCAGGCCTACTGCAGAGGCCGGAAGCTGGAGGAGGAACCAGGGCTGTGGTGGAGGCAGAGGAGGGGCAGCCGGCCAGGCCAGGAGATGCCAGGACTGAGTGTGGAGGATGCGGAGGAGGAGTCGGGCAGGTAAAGGGTCAGTGATGCCGCTAGCGGCAGAGAGCAGGGAAAGGTGAGTGGACTGTGGTGACAAGGAGCCTCTGGTGACCTCAGGTGGCTGATGGGGACAGAAGGGGGGAGGGCACTGAGGAGTGGGTGGGGGTGGGTGAGAGTCGGATGGGGCTGGGGTGCGCTAAGTGCACAAGAGAGGTCAGCAGCGAATGGGCAAAGGCGGCCTGGGAGGGGTTTTTTCTTAAGACAGTGAACAGTTCCAGGCTGATGGGAAAGAGCCTGAGAGGGAGAAATTGGGGGGGGAGGGAGGGAAGGAGGGGGGGGGAGGGAAGGGGGGGAAGGAGGGAGGGGGGAGGGGGGAGGGGGGAGGGGGGAGGGAGAGGATGAAGAGTCCAGGGGCCTCAGATGGGAGGGGTGGTTCTTCCAAGACTTCTGTGGGACCCTTCTCCATTAAAAAATATGAAAAAATGTTATTTTACATCATTGGTATAAAAACAAATCTAATCTGGGCTGGATTCCTCACGCCCATTACGGTAACATTCATTTTCCTTCTGCTCTGACCCCAGGAGCCTGCGCTGGCCCTGGGAACCAGCTGCGCCCTGCAGGCAGGGAGAGCGGGCGTAGGGGCTCAGGCCAGAGGGAGGGCAGAGGCTGGGAGTGGGGAACCAGGGGAAGCTGGCAGCTCAGCTCCCTCCCTCCCACCCAGGATGGCGGTGCCCGGCCCCAGGGCCGCAGGCAGGGTAAAAGGGACCGTGTGAGCTCTGGCAGTGAATGCTGACTCCGTGGGGAGAGAAGGGAGTTCCAGGCGTGGGCAGCAGTGCGGCTCTGGACAACCCTACCCCATCCGGAGTGACAGTGCAGCGACGGGGCCCCCCGCAGGGTCCTGGTTGCAGAGCACAGGCGAGGAGGGGAGGGCCGCCATCCACATGGGTGGGAGACGGAGACAGAGCAAGGGTGTGCGGCTCGGGGACAGTGAGAGCGACTGAACCAGCTGTGCACAGTGGGGCGGGGGGGGGGCTGCAGGATGCCACCTCCATTGGAGGTTCAGACAAATGATGATTATGTTTTTAATATAAGTATATCCCAAATGGTATATGAGATACACTTATACTAAACAATTATTCGTAGTTTAACTGAAATCTAGACTTAACTGGGCATCCCCTATTTGATGTGGCAGCTCTTGAAGGAAGGCAGGTGAAGGGACAAGGGTCGTCTGTGGCAGCGTCCCCAGCCTTTCTGACATCAGGGACCGGTTTCATGGAGGACAATTTTTCCATGGACAGGGTGGGGGGGATGGTTTTGGGATGATTCAAGCGCATCACATTTATTGTGCAGTCAGAGCTGTCTGCTAATGATAATCTGCACTTGCAGCCGCTCCCTACCACTAGCATCACCGCCTCAGCTCCACCTCAGGTCATCAGGCATTAGATTCTCACAGGGAGCCGCAACCGACATACCTCCATGCGCGGTTTACAGTAGGGTTCAAGCTCCTAAGAGAATCTAATGCCACTGCTGATCTGACAGGAGGTGGAGCTTGTGTGGTGACGCGAGTGATGGGGAGCCGCTGTAAATACAGATGAAGCTTCGCTCCTCGCCCACTGCTCACCTCCTGCTGTGCGGCCCAGTTCCTAACAGGCCACGGACTGCTAACGGTCCGTGGCCTGACGGTTGGGGACCACAGGTCTGCAGGAACATTGAGGGTGGAATCACACATGGGGCATCTAGAGAGTGAGGATGTGCTTTTGCTGTAAGGTCCTCTGGCTTCCAATCATCGCTACAGTTCTAAGGTTCTCACAGGGAAGAAGCAGAGAAGGTAAACAGGATACCCCGCCCTGCCAGAGCAGAGCCCTTCACAGGGCACACAGGATGGGCCAATCTGCGCCAACCTGGGAACTCATGTCAGCTCCCTGAGGCCAGAGGAGGAAGACTGTGATGCCTTTTAGGACGGTGGCCCCTAAAAGGATACGTCCCTATCCTAATCCCCCAAACCTATGAATGTGACCTTCTTTGAAAAAAGAAGGTCTTAGCACATATAATTAAGGGTCTCCAGAGGAGGTCAGGCTGGATTTTCCAAGGAAGCCCTAAATCCACTGACAAGAAATTTTCTGAGAGACAGAAGGGAAGACACAGACAGAGGAGAGGCTGCGTGAAGATGGGGGCACAGACTGCAGTGATGTGGCCACAAGCCAAGGGACACTGGAGCCACCAGAGCTGAAAGCGACCAGGAAGGAGCTTCTCCCTGAGCCCCCAGAGGGAGTGTGGCCCTGCCCACACCTCAGCTTGGGACTTCTGGTGTCTAGAGCTATGAGAGAATTAACTTCTGTCATCTCACGACACCCAGTTTGTGGTCATTTACTGCAGTAGCCCCAGGACAGTCCCTGTAGCCACAGGCAACAGTCCAGCATGACTGAGGAGACCTTCGAGGGTAAGGAGAGTGAGGTGCACGCGTATGTCACTCAACCACGCAAACAATCTCACGAGGAACCCACTGGACAGGGGTGTGGACCCGCCTGGGGTACTCACACGACTTCCTCACGCCACCCTCACTGCAATTCTGAGAGGTGGCTAAGGAATCACGCCTACCTTGCTGATCACCAAAACCTGCCAAGTGGCAGAAGCAGCCCCAGAGCTGGGCCTCAGGCTGGCGCCTGTCCAGGTCTGGCACACGAGCTGTCTCGAGGGAGTAACTGGTGGATAAATAGGGTTTCTGGATGCATCCCCCGTGCAGTAACTTCCAGTACCCAGGACATTTACAAACTAGAAAATCACTGTCAAATTAAAAATGAATTTGTTTAAAACAAGGTACCGTCTTCCTTTACTGCTTCCTTCGGGACTGTCTGTTTGCTCTTCTTCATTCTTTTTCCTTTTCCTGAGGTGGCCGACTTCTCTTGCCCTGGGTCACACTTCTCTGAATGTCTGTGCATGTTATTCTGTTGGAAAAATGACACAGAACACACAAGAGTCAGCCTCACCAAATGCATCTTAAAGTGCACAGTTAAAGAGACAGGCTTCAGGAAAACCACGGGTAACGTGTACCTTTTATAATCTTGTACAAAAAAGATGACTTTTTAAAGGTGACCCTTTCTGTTGTGTTTAGGTCTAGCCAAAAGCCAGCTTGTTTTAAATATTTTTTATAATAGAAATCAAGAGGAAGACAGAATTAATTCTTTTAGAACGCTTCTACTCCCTAAAGCGGAGATTGATGTTGAACCAGAAATTCAATACATCAGTCAATTTTACGACTGTCGACAATACATCATAAAGACTTTCCTACCCTGCCAGCTTCTTTCCCAATGCTACTGGGCAGAGGTCACGGGTGGCGTTTATTAAACTGTACACAACATTCAGGATTACAAGTCAAAGATTTCCTAGTCAAGCCTGTTAGTGACATATTCTTGTATAACGAACATTTAGGATAACTTAAGTTAGAAAGTGTTCACTATTTAAGTTCACATGCAAAAGTAAAAATCTGGTAATGTGGCTTTAAATTTGCTGACTATGTGAAACTTCCCACCCAATTTCCACTGGACTTTAGTACTGTGCTTAACAGGACTGTCCTGGTTTATGGGCCGAAAAAGGAAGAATTTACGTATAAGGTTATTAAACTTCCATTTTATGCTTACACATAATGGGTGGCAAACTGTGGCTGCAGGGTCAAATTTGGCCTGCCAACTGTTTCTGTAAAGCAAGCTTTCCTGGAACACAGCCATGTCTATTCACTTACAAACTGTCCGTCCTGGGCCGCTTTTGTGGTACAATGGCAGATTTAAGAAGTTGTGGAAGAAACTGTGGCCTGAGAAGCTGAAAATATTTACTATTGGGCTCTTTACAGAAACAGTTTGCTGACCCCTGGCGTATATAATGATTATGTATAGACCAAACCTTTGGAGGCTCAAGGATTCCTTGGAGAATATGACAGAAACAATGGCTCCTTTCCCAGCAGACACACACTATCTGCCTAAAACCATGAAGCTCAGGGTTAAGAACTTCTGATGTCAGTTTTGTATTAACAAATATTAATAAAACAACAAAAACATATCCAGCCTTTAAAATGTAATTGGATGAAGAGTTAAGTAAATCAATATGACATTTAGGGTATTTTGGACTCAGATGGCAAACTAATATGACAAACATCTGTGTCAGAAAACTGTTTCTCAGGAGAGGAGGAGCCCCACATTCTGAATCTAGAACAAGGGGTCCTCCCTGGAGAGGCAGGGGTTCGGGAATGGTAGGTGACACTCTGGTACGGAGAGAAACTATGACTCTGTGCATTAAAGTATCTGTGAATAATTTACTTTTTAAAAATTAAATTGGATTCAAGTACCCCTAGATATGCTTTATTTTTTAACAGCTTTATTGAGATATAATTCACATGCCATACAATTTGTCCATTTAAAGTGTATAATTTAGTGGTTTTTAGTTTATTCACAGAGTTGTGGAACCATTGCCACAATCAATTTCAGAACATTTTATCACCCCAAAAAGATACCCCGTCCCCATTAGCAGCCGCTCTCCATTCTCCCCTCCGTCATCCTGGCCGCCTCTGTTCTACTTTCTGTCTTTATGAATTTGCCTATTCTGAACATTTCACATAAACAGAACCACACACTGTGTGGCCATCTGCGTCTGGTTTTTGTCAGGGTTCACCCATGCTGTAGCATGAATCAGGACTTCGTTCCTCATTATGGCTGAACAGCATTCTATGGTAGGGACAGACCATGTTTTGTTTATGCCTTCATCAGTGATAGACATTTGGGCAGTTTCCACCTTTTGGCTATTATGAAAAATGCTACTAGGAACATTTGTGTGCGAGCTTTTGTGAACTCCTAAGTTTTCCCGTCTTTTGGATATATACCCAGGAGTGGAATTGCTGGGTTATATGGTAACTCTATGTTTACCTTTCTGAGAAACTGCCAGACTGTTTTCCAAGATGACATCACCATTTGACAATACCACCAGCAATGTATGAGGACTCCAGTTTTTCCACGTCTTTGCCAACACTTGTTACTGTCGTTTTTGATTATGGCCATCCTAATGGCTGCTCCCAACAGTCTGCACTTCCCTAGCGATTACTGAAGCCGGGCATCTCCCCGTGTGCTCAGTGGCAATTTGTGTGTCTTCTTTGGAGAAATGTCTACGTAGATATGTTGTCTGTTTTGAATTGGGTATTTGTCTATTATTGAGTTGTAGTTGTTCTTTATATATTCTAGACACAAGTCCAAGTATGCTTGCTTTCTTGAATGGAAGGAAAGTTTCAAAACTTCTGACTTTATGTTCTGAGGGACTGCATGAGGTTGACTCATTCCTTTCTCTGCATTCTTATTTCTCACACCAAAGGGAAGTTTCCACTCTCTAGAATTCTACTTTAAAATTTTTTTTTTTTTTTGAGACAGTCTCGCCGGTCACCCTGGGTAGAATGCAGTGGCGTCATCACAGCTCAAACTCCTGGGCTCAAGCGATCCTCCTGCCTCGTCCTCCCAGCAGCTGGGACTACAGGTGCACCACCACGCCTGGCTTATTTTTCTATTTTTAGTAGCGACGGGTCTCACTCTTGCTCAGGCTGGTCTCGAATTCCTGAGCTCAAGCAATTCTCCCACCTCGGCCTCCCAGAGTGCTGGGATTACAGGCATGAACCACTGTACCTGGTCTCTACTTTTTAATTTTAACTCTTTTCAATTTTAACAAAACGTGAGTGATACTGTTTTGGGAGTGTTGCTGCCACTTTATTTGAAATTTTGAACTAACGGGATTAATATTCCAGAACTATCATACTATGCTACACACAAAAACACAACTACCCTATCATTTTCTTTTAAGAGAAAAGATAAAAATTTCCCCCACAAAAATAGTCAACGTCAGAAAATTCAAATATAAAGTTGGGCTGGAGCTAGTCCCAGGGTCTAGCTGGCCATCTGCAGTGGTTTTAAAATGTCCACAAATTCTTTGATATGATTCCTTTCAAAAGGGACTTCATATCCCACCCCTTGCATGTAGGCTGGACTTAGTGATTCACTTCCAGTGAATAGTTAGTGATGTGATGCCACTTTTAAGACTAGACTGCAAGAAGACACTGTGGCTTCCTTCTTGTTCTGTCTTGCTTTCTCTGGGGTCGCGAGAACATTCAAACAGCCCCACGGAGAGGTCCATGTGGCAAGGAATGGAAGCCTTGTGCCAACGGCCATGCGGGGTACTGATCCTGGAAGTGGATCCTCCTGCCCCAGTCCAGCCTTTGGAAGATGCAGCCCCAGCTGACATTCTGACTGCAACCTCAAGCCAGAACACCACACATCTAAGCCGCTTCCAAATTCCTGACACACAGAAAGTGTAAGATGATAAATATTTATTGTTTAAAGCCACTACCAAGTTTTGAGGTAATTTACTATGCAGAAATAGATAACTAATACAACACCTAAAAGAATAAAACTGAAGAGTACACCTATTGCTTAGCACAGTACCAAGAGCACTAGTCTAAGAACATCTAAGAAATGTCTGAAAATTGCATTCTCTCCATAAAGTAGCCTAAATCTAGCTCACAGAAACAATTTTAAAATATTACACAAAAAGCTGGGGTTCTTTAAGGAGTCTGAGAACGCCCTAAAACTATTTGCAAGATTTTGTGTGTAGGACTGTCCTTTTTTAGGGGGAGAGGAGACCACACTTTCATAAGATTCTTCAAGAATTCTGTGACTCCAAAAAACTAATAACCACTTTCCTAAGGCATGACAGATGCTATCTTAAGCCCTGGCAAGTTTCTGTAATCGGGTTTAAATTCTCCTAGTGTGACACTGTCCTTCTGAGATAAAGGGATCTTTCCACGGAGGATTTATTGGACTTAACTAAGCTTACCCAGCGGGAAAAGCCTTTGCCACACTTGGGGCATTCATAAACAGTCGGGATGAAATTTGAATCATGGTATTTCTTGAAGTGAACATTTAGAAGTTGCTTCTGTCGGAAACATTTATTGCAGGAAAGGCAGGCAAATGGTTTCTCTCCAGTGTGGGTACGTACGTGAACTGTCATATGTCGTTCCTAAGAGGGAAGGGGAAGAAAACAGCTTATCTATTTAAAGGTTTTTTTAGTATTAGACACTATTTATTGTACAATACTTTTTCTCTCCAAAGACGAGTCCACTATTAAGGAAAATTACTGCAAACACATTCTCAACAAAACACCACTCAATCTCTTAGCGTATGGCCATCTATGAAATAAATTTGTGTGCAGTATCATCAAGTCACAAAGTTCTTGCAATTAATTAATTCCTTGCTGGTTCTTCAGTCCTAGGGCCATGTGGTAACACATCCTTGGGGAGTGAAACAATGACCATTTTTCCTCTCCAAAAGAGGTCATGTATTTCAAGTCCTACTTCTATATAATTGTTTGCAAGTACCTGAGTTTACAAAGGGTAAACAGAACCTGCATACTTAAAAATCTAATGTTAGAGTTTAAATTCACCAGACATTTGGGGTGGGAAGTATGTTAAATATCTAAATATTTTTCCTTCTACTTCCCAACAGTATTATAACAGATCTTAATACTGATTTCAAAACGTAATGCTGAAAATAATTGTTCTTAGCAAAGAAACAGCCAGAAATTTTAACTAAGACTTATAGATGTAAATAATTGGGAAACCGGGACAAAAATATGTATACAGTCAAGCAAAAGTACACATTTTATTTGTTTTATTTAAAATGCTATGGTTATTCAGATTAAATACATATTTGGCGACTTCTACATTCCTGTTAATAACCTGATTGATGGTCTTTCTTCCAATCTTTCATCAATTCATCGAATACCCTCTGTCCCACACACCCTTCATCTCATCACCTCCCCCAGGCCAGCATAACCTGGTCCCCCTGCTGGGAGCCCGGCTCTCCAGGACGGAAGCAGTTGGGAGCACCAGCGGTGTTCTAGAGCCTCCACCTGCGGCCGAGGCACACCTGGCTGCTCTCTGCTCCCAAATGCCCGGTGCCTCCCCGCTCCAGAGCCCCCTCCTCCTCTCCAAGTCTCATCCATGTTCCAGGAAGTGCCCTAGTTCATTTTAACAAATTTGAGCCTGGGGTCTCAGAATATTGTGTTCAAAATCTACTTGAAAAACCCTTTTTTCCTTTATTCAGAGCATTTACTACTTATAGCCCACACAGTATTGATTTCCACCTTTGGTAACCAATAGCACACAAGCTTTTGGTCTTAGGACCCGTTACACTCTTAAAAATTACTGCAGCCTCCAAACAGCTTTTGTTTATGTGGATGATATGTATTAGTATCTACTATATTAAAATCAAAACTGAGAAATTTAAAAACATTTAAAAAATAAAAAATATTCATTAGTTTAAAAAAAAACAATAAACCAACTACATGTTAACATATTTCTATAAAAAAATGTTACCTATTTTCCAAAAAAACCCCACAAAACTAATATCTGGCTTAATAGATAAGGTTGCCAATTAAAATATAAACTGCAATGTTTGGGACATACTTATATACGAAACTATTCGTTGTTTATCTGGAATTCAAATTTAACTGGGTGTCCTGTGTTTTTATTCGCTAAGTCTGACAACCCTATTAAAAGAATTCAGGTGGAGTCCCATCTCTGCTCTCTCCTCAGTCTGCTGGGGTATGATAAAGAAAATCTGGTCTCACAGATGTGTAGCTGAAAAAGGGAACAGAATTTTAATAGCTTTTTAAAATAATTGTGCACATTCTTCTCTGCTATTACACCCAAACTCAGGAAGTGGTAATTTGTTAAAGGTTGGTTGCAATGTGGAGTCTGAACCTCTACCAATGCATTTCATGTCCTCTGTTACGTTAAAATCCGCTGGTTTGTTTTACTTTGAACGAATCTATTACCCACGCGTGATTCTGTAACATCACGGATTGGTTGTCTGGAAAATATCAGTTTACTGAGTTAGGGAGATCTTTCAATGTTGACATATTTCATTATACAATATAGAAAACTGCTTTCTTAAAATCACTCCAATCTTATCAGAAAAGTCTTAAATGTTAGAGATCTGTAAAACCCACAGTGCTGAATATAAATTTTTCAAAATTCTAATGCTGATTTTCTCTTGAAAAGTGAAATTGCATTACTGATCCCACATGTTTCCCTTGAAGGGACAGGCTCCTGTTGTTCATTTCCAAGAAAATGTCCACCAAACACCCAATAACTGAATAAGCAGAGTTCATCTGTCACTTTTTCTTTCAAGTGAAAATGATGTTCTATGGCTAGTTGAGCTGGCAACTCAAAGAGGCCCAGAGGTGCTTTTCCTCCAGACAACCACTGGGCCTTGGAAGACAGCAGGGGTGCTCATGCCAACTTCCCATCTCATCACACTGAACGTTAAAAAGAAAGCACTCAGGATCAAGATTTAATAAAGTTAACAACTTTTACTGCTTCATCAAGGACATTTTTAAGTAGAACTTCCCTTTATTTCTACTGCCAGTGCAAGCAGGTGAAGAATACAGCAACAACCGGTCCTGCAGGTGTCACGGCTTTGATCTGTGCTAAGGCATCACCATTACTTTGGCACCATGAGTGCAAATGTCAATGGGGAGTGAAAGGGTAAATGGCATCTTGGCGTTATTAAGACAATGGTTTGAATCTTGTGGGCCCCCAATTGGTTATAAGGACCTCTAAGGATCTGCGAATACACATTAAGAACTGTTGCTTTAAATGATCGGCTCGTGGCTGCTTTCTGGCTCTTCTGAATAGGCTATTACATTAAAATGTGACTTTTTCCAACATTTTCGAAGACAGAATCCCACTCCAACCTTCCCTTCTTCCATGTACCACTGCCTCCCCCAATCGACTCAAGCACGATACCTGTTTGCAGGCATAATTGCAGTGTTCACACTTGAATCTTTTCTCGTTTTTATGAGTTTTCTGGTGCTGGATGAGGGCATAGCGTTCATGGAAGACAGAAGAACAGTAGCGGCATTTCATCTCTGTAGCTTTGTAAGTATGCAAGTTGCGCAAGTGGACACCTGAAATAGTTACAGGATGTTATGTAGTTCAAGTGTGTTATTTCCAGTTAGACCTGTTCTCCTGTCCTTTAAATTGAGGATTCTCAGCCTCGGCACTACTAACATCTGGAGCCCACTAGTTCCTGCATGGGTGGGGTGGGGTGGACTGTCCTGTGCATAGCGGGATGTTTGGCAGCATCCCTGTTCTCTACCTCCTAGATGCCAGTAGCATCTCTTCCTCTCCAGTTGTGGAAACCAAACCACCTCCAGATATCGCCAAATGTCCCCTGGGGGATAAAATCACTACCAGTTGAGGACCACTGCTCTAAATGAACAGAATACTGAAACATTGCTTTAATACCCTTTCAACATGGAGTTAAATGTTGTATAAGGTAGGTCATATTGGACCCAGTATGTTTGTTGAACAAAGCACTTTGAGAATCTTATTATAGGGTAGGTAGATTTTAGGATAATGTTAAGATGATTTTTACATAAAAAGATATGACTTCTATACTTAACCTTAAAAAAATCCACATGTTCTGTTAGAAGTCAATGTCCTGTTATTTCCTAAATCGAAGATGACCTGGGGAATGTGGTAGGGTCTGACTGAGTAAGCTCTAGGATAATTTTTGTTCATCTAGGTCTATGCTGGTTTTGTGATATGTAACGTAAGAAGCCAACCAAAACCTGACAGCTGTGTGATGGAGGTACCCTGCATATGCTGACTCAGACATTTAAAGAGCATGATTTCTCAGTCATAGGAAGGAAGGGTTAGTGTGGTGACAAAGCATCTCGCAGGGATGTGTGTCACCTGCTGGCATGGGATAGATATAAACTATATTACTTTTCCCAGGGTGTCAAAAATGTCTTGTATCCTTTCTTGGCAACTGGCTTGTGATCCTTGTGCCCTCCCAAGTCCAACTGGGCTGAGTTTTGTGGTGTGCTGGCATCTACGACAACACTGACAGAATGTTCCAGATGAAAAATAAAAGTTAAGACTTCCTTAAATGCCTTTACCCTTCCAGCAATGTTTTCAAAACAGTTCATCTCCTCTCCAGAATTTCTCTGGGCAAACTGGTGAGTTTTTATTCTTGCTGACATATTTTGAGTACCAAAATGTCAAATATTTTGGAACTAGAAATAAGATCATGGAAAAAGGAGGCCCAGGATCCTGAAACAAAGACACGAGGCTCCTTCACCCACCCTCACCGCCTCCCCCACTGGAAAACACTGGCCGGGTTCCCTGCAGGCCGGTCAGATCCCAGCACCTAGGTCTGGCCCGAGGAGCCGCTCAGGCCGGGTCTGCTACCATCAAGGGGGCGTACCCCACGTTCGACTATGGGCTGCACATCACAGGCCGCCTTCTTCACAGAAGTTCCTTACAGGGAGAGCTATGTCTGGGTTCCTCCTTTGGTGCCTTTGGCTCACAGAACCTTAGGCAAGTGTTTAGGAAAAGCTAGTTGAGGATCACTGGAGAATATTAATAGAGTCAGAGCCCACAATGAGGCCGCCTGCTAGCACCCCTGGTCATGTGACTCTTGGGCAGTTCACTCTGTCTCTGAGCCCCAGTGCCCTCATCTGTAAAAACAGGCCCAATATGGAATACGATGGTATCCGTGAAAGATCTTATCACGCGCATGTGGAACAGGCCCAGCCCCGACTCTGAGAATGTGCTGTGGAGCTGCACTTATGCGCTCCTGCCACCAGATGGCGCCACAGGACCTGTGCAAGAAAACTCATCCCAGGGAGACGTCCCCAGCATCGGGGCCAGGGCTCTGCTCCAATGCGCCAGCAAATACTGTGCTAAAAGAAACATCATTAAAACAGGCACTCACGCAGGTCGCTTTTCCTTGCAATGATGGTGGCACAATGGGGACACTGGTATTTGGGCACGTTCTCGCTGTGCTTCTGCAGAACATGTATTTTCATGGTCCCGCTCTGGGTGAATCGGGCATGGCAGACGTGGCATTCGTAGGGCTTCTCACCTGTGATGCAGATGACAAAATGAACCCCGGGGAGTGGCTTCACCCCTCAAGCCCTGATCCTTGCCAGAGGACACCTAGTGCTGAAAGCTTTTCCTCTGCTCCCAAGGCTTCCTTTTCAACCCCTTTCTCATAGGTTTACACCCCCAATTAGTACATGACTCCTAAATCAAGCCCGGGCATCTTATGTCAAGTACAACTGTGTCCACGATAGCCCAGAGATGCGACGCCCCCCGCGTCTGGTAGCTACATATCCGTTCAAGGAGTTCATATCCGTGGGGTTGTAGGAAGAACCAAGAGGTACACATAAACATATTCCTTATATAACAAAACATAAAGTACATCTGATATGAAACCAGCACACACTGTTTTATATTTTGCCTCAAAGTTGAAGAATGAATTAAGGAGTTGACTTTTAAATACTGGAAAACTGATGGAAGCAAATGCTTTACCGTGTTGTACTCATTCACAGCACAGAGTTTATGTGGTGTCCCTTGATGCCAAATAAATGCAAAGGTATAGATCAAAATCCCCATGTTAAAAAGGCATGCAAAAATCACTTTTACATTTGAACTCTGATTTTGCCACTGAAGAGTAATTTTTAAAAGCTCAGACACTTTGAAAAATGAAAGTCTACTTTACTTAGTAGGCCATACACGAGACACTTTTACCTGAGTGTGTTCGCATGTGTCGCTTCAGTTTGTAGGTGTCTTTGCTGGCGTAGCTGCAGAGGCAGCACTGGAAGGGGCGCTCTCCCGTGTGTGAACGAATGTGGCGCTTCAGTTTACTGGCCTAAAACACACATGAAAGACAATCGCTGCAATAGAAACTTAGAAGTTGTAGAGTCTTCCATTAATCAGCATTACAAAAGAGACTTAAATTAATCAGATTTTAACATCAGAGCACCAGTGTGTATTTCACTCATTGAAAAACATCAGAAAGTCATTACTTTTTATATTCTGTTGTGGGTGACTTTTTTTCATTTGATGTGTGTGTATAAGGTCCTTTAGGGATAATGAACAGCAGTTCTGAGAGACTCACTTTCAACTTAACTTCACAAAGGGAAGACTGAAACGTGGCTGCTCAATGCCATACATGATTTTATTTTTATTTCTAAGGCAACATACTCTCAATAGTTGCAAAATTTAGATCACACTGGCGAAGCACAAAGGCCAGAAAATTTATTTTTTGTATAAAGTAAAAACCTCGAAACCTTAGCTCTTTAACGGAGGGACGTCCACATGAGGCACTTCACAGTTACAAGTCTTGGGGACCCTACCCTGACTGGCCCCAGAGTAAGGGCACATGAATGGAGGAAGGCCTCCCTTGCCAGTAAGCATGGGTACTATGTGTTAGTGGTTACTTTAAAAGAAGTAAGTTTTAAGTAGAAGGAAATAAATTCTAATTTGATTCATTATGTATCCCAGGCAATTAGTTAAACAGCAAACATACTACCTCCCATTTGATCATCCTTTGCCTGTTTTACTGTTTTCTAGAATTACTCTTATTCTGTACTTGTTCATTGCAGGTCCTTATCTACTTGCAGCAGGACACAGAGGGCAGTCAGCACACTCAGACTACAGAGGTTAGAAAGCCCACATCAGTCCTGCTTGTGAGCCCACGGATTTGCTTCCCCAACAAGTGATGAGTGCACAAAAGCCATAAGAACATTCAAGAACAAAAGAAGGCTTAGAATGGAAAACAAGATCCAAACCGAAAAATTTAGCTCAGATTTTTAGGAGAAAAGTGGATGTCTTCAAGTATGCTGGAAAGCAAACCAAAAAGAATTTTTATAATTACAGTATGAAAGGTTTGAGTAGGGTAAGTGGTGTGAATGATAAACAAAGGCCGTGAATAAAACCAACCCCGATGGCTTCTAAAGGTAGGATGGGAGGACAACAGTAGTTCAAAAGCTTTCAAAAACTGGTGAGTCTGCACCATGGCACCCACACATTCCTGCTGGCAAGACTTGGAAACTTGGAAACTGCAAAAATGGGGGCCATGGCAGGCCCCTGTGCTGTGCTGAGGCCCCCCCCCATGATGGGGACTGGAAGGACACCAACAAAACGAACAAAACGTCCATTCCAGGGTTAGGATTCTTAGGTGGCTTTTCTCTGGGACCTTCATTTTATGTTCTCACACTACAATCCCAACCTTTAACTCAGATGAGAAATACTTTTTTAAAAATAGTAATAGCAGAAAAAAATTCTTGGAATCAAATTCTGACCCTGTTTGTGAAATTTCCTAATTTATGAAACCCAGTTGCATCATTACTATAGTTAACCTTTAGCTGTTCCCTTTAACTCAGTTCCATTTGAGTGTATTGTTTATCCTGCCCCAACTGGGCTCAAAACTGGGACCTAGTATGCTTCCCCACACACAGAAGAACCCTCAAAAATTAACTGGTAGAAAACTGACTTTGAAACATAAACGTAGCGTTCTGCCTTTATTTCATTGAGAGTACTGCTAACCTCGTGAAAAAGTATAAATAAAACAATCTAGTTGAAATGACCAGGACACATAGCTGAAGTTTGAAAAGGGTGGTTTCTCTCTGTAATTAAAAGTAGAAATAGCTATCTTCAAGCAAGGTGCTTTGTATCTGACCAAGTGGCACTGAGGTAAGCTTAAAAATTTCAGCAAAAATTCAGACTGGATCTATATTCTATGTTGGAGCAAATACATTTTGATCTTGTGGAACTGAGTACCACAAAAAATACTGGATAGAGCTTTTTAACAAATCTGAGAATTAACTTGTCGACCACAAGTAATTTTATTTATAATTTGTACACCTTTATATATTATTTTCACTAATTAGTAATCAAAGAAAAAAGGAAATCCAGCTTTCTATTTTAACTTTAGAAAATGGAATGCATATTATTTCCTGTGTAAATTTTATATGACTAATATCTTTAGTAAAACCTATTTGTAACAGATTCTACTGTAGTTACACTTAGCATAACTTTTACAGCAACTTCTTACTAAGACTCTAGGAAGCTTCAAATATAAGATTGGACTTACTTCCACACTAGCATACTTGCACATGGAACACTTAAAGGGTTTCTCGTGAGTATGTTTATAACGCCTGTGTCGGACGAGTTCTCCACTGGTGACAAATGCCATGTCACAATCACCACACTTATAGGGCCTAGTTCCTGTAAAATCACATAGTTTATACTTTTAAAACAAGATTTAACCACAAAATTTCCAAGGAATTGATAACTTTTAAATTATACTCAGTCTCAAAATGCTTTAAAAATTAGGAAAAGGCTCTTTAAACTATAAATACCACAGATGTGTGTGAGAGACATCTTTGTAGCATTCAGAATTTTTAATGGAAATTCAAGAAAAAAAGACAAAGCTAAAGCATAAAACACCTTTAACGTAGGAATAGGTGGATTCACATTCTTACATAAGTCTTAACATACGTCACTAAAGTAAAACAGCCTTCTTGGCTGTTGTACCTGTGTGGGTGTTGACGTGGTTCCGCAGCAGAGTGACAGTGCGGAAGGCTTTCAGGCAGAGGTGGCACAGGTGAGGCTTCTCACTAGTGTGCGTTTTCATGTGACGATTAAAACTTGAAACTCGAGAAGAGGTGAACACACAGATATCGCAGCAGAAGGTTCGCTTTGCTCCTACGGGAAGAAGACACGGAGTTTATAAATTTGTAAAGATCTTTCTTTAGAGGCTCAAATTCCATTTAAACATATTAAAGTAACTTAGCACATCCTCTTTTCGCCTAACGTGTACCTCAAAAATAGAACATGTTATGGATGTTCACAAGCTGACCTAAACAATTCAGGACACATGTTCCTGGGTGATGAGGATGCACTTTCACTGTTATGAGATCAGCGATGTCTGTTTCTGGCCACACGGTGGACTAGGTGCTCTGCGCATCCTTGCTGCCGAGAAGAATGAAGAACGGTGGAGGGCAGACGTCTTCGCGGTTCAGAATGACCGGCGAACTGAAGACAATCTACCCTCTCTCTGCTTCCTCCATCCCAGCCAGGGGACTGCAAGAAAAACTGTCTAGAACGGTGCCGCCTCAGACCACAGCCACTAGCCACATGTGACTATTTAAATTTTGTATTTGAAATGATTAAACTTAAACAAAATTAAAAATTTCGTCCCTCTGTTGTAAGCCACATTTCAACAGCCACGTGGGGATAGCGGCCTCCATGCTACAGTGCGGACAGAGAACATTTCCGTCATCACAGTAAGTTCTACTGGACAGTCCTAATCTAGCAGAGAGAGGTGAAAAAATTCTCCCCTAAGAAGATGGCTCCAAAGAAGGAATGCAGCCCCAGCTGGCATTTCCCGGGTGGTTCTAATAATGTTCCTGGTGGTGGTGGGGATCTGGCTTAATATGATTTTGACCATCACTGCCTGGCAGAAATCAATATATGCCATCCCTTAAAGAACCCACTTCCATCCCAAGCTTCAAAGAATTCCCAGAGATAACACTTAAAAAAGAAATCAGCCCTTAGTGAATAAACAAGACGCCACAGCAAGCTCCAGCAGAAAAACAAATAGAAGTTCAGACCTACAAACGCTTCAGATGTTAAAATTATTAAAGACAGAACACAGCTGAAAATGGAGTAAGGAACTCCAAAAATCCATCCCTCCATAAAGGCAATGAAAAAATTGGCAAAAACTACCAGAAGCAAGTTTTTCAGGACACTGCAAACTAATCAATAATTTACAGCAACCAGAGGAACACATAATAAAAAAACCCTGGCTGGTTTTTGGTAAAATGAGAGAGCTTGGTGGAGGAGTTTTAACTTATTCTGGTCCCATTCCCTGCTCCCTTCCTAGTGGAAGTCTTGAAAATAACAGTCTGAATGCACAGTATCAGTACTAGAGAAAGCAGAACGAACCTTGTTCACAAAAATTATAATTTTTTGTTTTGACCACCCAGTGGCTCCTGGAAGGCCACATCAAAAGGCTTGTCCTTACCTTGCCGAACTTGGAACTAAAAAAGCTACTGGGAATGAGGTGAGTGGGGGGACATTTGTTGAAAATATTTATAAGCAATGGATAATAGGGCAAATAATAGACTAAACAAAAATCTTAGGAGGAAAGGTTGAGGAACGAGATGCTTTGGGAATAAGGGCTTCGACGAGCTCCAACAGATCTCCGGGAGTCCAGACGGCCATGCATATGCCTATGGCTGGGGGACAACGTGAGGAGGCCCTAAGCTCTCACTTCTGGCTGACACTGAGGCTCTGAGGAACCAGGAGGCGAAGGCTAACACAGAGTTGTAAACTGCCTGGATGAATGCTGGGAGGTAGCCCCAGCACACAGAGCTCGTCAGCAAAGACTGGGAGATTTTTTTCTAGTTCAGGTGTTTAAGAAACTCTTTGTCCAATCATTAGCAGAGACGTCAGTGGCCACACAAAGCATACAGACTCTACAAAGTTAGTTCAGAAAAGTTACCAAACAACAAATACAACAAGCAACCCTGGGGAGGGGAAGAATCTGATCTACAGAGTTGCCACATTATGATGGTCAAAATGTCCAGTTTTCAGCAAAAAATTACAAGGCATGCAAAGAAACAAGAAAATATGATAGCCCATACAGAGAAAAAAGCAATTAATGGAAACTGTCCTGGAGGAAGTCCAGTCCTATTGGACCTACTTTAAATCAACTATTTTAAATATGTTCAAAGCTGTAAAGAAAACTCAGTCTAAAAGACTGAAAGAAACCATGAAAATTATGCCTCATAAAATTGAGAAGAGCAATAGAATTTATTTTTAAAAATTAGAAATTCCGGAATTGAAAAGTAGAATCGCTAAAATAAAAAATTCACTGGAGGGGCTTAATAGCAGATGTGAGCAGAAAGAATCATCAGTGACCTTGGAGAAAGGTCAATTGAGATTATTCAGTTTGAAGAAGAGAAAAAAAAATACGAATAAAGAAAAATGAGCGGAGGCTAAGAAACCTGAGATGCAGAAAGGGGGAAGGGAGAAGAAAGAATATTTGAGGAAATAATTGTCAAAAATTTCCAAAATTTGATGAAAAACAATCTGTACATCCAAAAAATTTAATGAACTTCAAGTAGGTAAACGCAAAGAGAGCCGCATCTAGACACATCACAATCACACTGTTGAAAGGCAAAACAAAAATCTTGGAAGCAGCAAGACAGAAGCTGCTTGTCACATACGTGGGAACATCAATGAGATTAACAGCTCATTTATCACCAGAAACAGTGGCGCCCAGAAGGCAGTGGAACGGTATATTCAAAGCGCTGAAAGACAAGAACAACCCTGTCAAACAATAATTCTATATCTAGCAAAACCGTCCTTCAAAAATGAAGATGAAATCAAGACATTCCCAGAAAAATAAAAACTGAGTGAGTCTGTCATCACTGCTAGACCTGTCCTACAAAAAATGCTACAGGCTGAAATGAAAGGACACTAGACAGTAACTCAAATCCATATGAAGAAATAAAGAATACTGATAAAAGTAACAACACAGGTAATATAAAACAATATTTATGTATTTTTTACTTGTTAGCTCTTTTTTCCTATCTGACTTAAAAGACAACAGCATAAAGCAATAATTACAAATCTATGTTGATGGGCATATAGTGTATAAAGACACATTCTGTGACAATTACAAGAGATAGTGGGGTGGGGAGTGGAACTACACAGGAGCAAAGTTTTTTTTTATATGCTATTGAAATTAAGTCGGCATTAATCCGAACTGGACAGTTATAAATTGAGATGTTACATGTAATCCCAAGGGAAACCAAAGAAAATAACTCAAAAATATATAGTGAAATATATGACAAAAGAATTAAAATGTTACACTAGACAATACCTCTTCAACGCAAAAGCAAGCAGCAATGAAAGAACTGAGGAATAAAAAGATACGACATTTAAAAAACAAATAGAAAAATGGGGAAGTAATTTTTATCAGTAAGGAGTTCAAATTCTCCAATTAAAGAGCAGAGATTGGCAGAAAGAATAACAAACATGATGCAACTATTTCCCGTCTACAAGAAATTCATTTTAGACTCAAAGACACAAATAGCTGAAAATAAGAGGGAAAGGATATTCCATGCAAAGAGTCACCAAAAGAGGGCTGAGGTGGCTGTACAAATATCAGACAATATAGACTTTAAGACAAAACTTATTATAAGAGACAAAAAGGACATTACATAATGATAAAAGGGTCAATCCATCATAAACATATATGCACCTAATAACAGAGCCTGGAGCGAAAACTGACAAAATTGAAGGTAGAAACAGACAGTTCAATAATACAGACGTCAACACCCCACTTTAAACAATGGACAGAACAAGTGGACAGGAGATCAGTGAGGAAACAGAAGACTTAAACAACCCTATAAACAAGTAGACAGAATAGACATCTATACAGCACTCCACCCAGTAACAGCAGAATATAGATTCTTCTCAGGTGCGCGTGGAAGATTCTCCAGGATTGGCCAGATGTTAGGCCACACACTTACTGAGACAAATACGTCTCAATAAATTCAAAAAGACAGAAATCATACAAAGTATGTTCTCTGACCATAATGGAATCAAATTAGAAATTAATACCAGAGGAAAACTGGGAAATTCACAAATATGTGGAAATGCGCTCCTAAATGACCCAGGGGTCAGAGAAGAAATCAGGAGAAAATTATAAAGTACTTTGAGAGAAATGAAACCGAAAACAAAAGATACCAAAACTCACAGGATGCAACAAATACAGTGCTCAGAGGGTAAAAAAATTTTTAGGTGTAAACACCCGCATTTTAAAAAAAGAAATATTTTGGATCAATAACCTAACTTTACACCTTGAGGAACTGGAAAAAGGAGATAAATCTAAACCCAAAACTAGTAGAAGGAAGAAAATAATAAGGATGACAGTGGAGATAAATTAAACAGAAAAACAATAGAGAAACTCAACAAAACCAGAAGTTGGTTCTTTGAAAACATCACCATCGACAAACCCTAATCTAGACTTACGACCACAGGGGAAGAAATGCTCAAATTACCGAAATCAGGAAGGAAAGGGGGAACGTTTCTATCAACCTTACAGAAATAAAAATGATTATGAGAGAAAACTACGAACAATGATAGGCCAACAAATTAGATAACCTAAATGAAATGGAAAATTTCAAGAAACACAAAAACTACCAAAACTGACCCAAGAAGAAAGAGAAAATCTGAATAGAATGGACCTGTAACAGTAGAGAGTGAGCCATCAACCAACAAACTTCCGACAAAGAAAAGCCCAGGACCCGATCACTTCACTAATTAATTCTACCAAAGGCTTAAATATTAACACCAATCCTTCTCCGACTCTTCCAAAAAAAGAAAAAAACCCAAAAGAGTAAACATTTCCCAATTCATTACTAGGCCAGTATTATTTTGATACTAAAGCCAAAGACATCGAAAGAAAAGAAAACTACAGACAAATATTCTTTACTAACACAGAAATCTTCAACGAAATACTAGCAAACCAAACCCAGCACCATATTAAAAAGATTACGCACCACGACCAAAGGGGATTTATGGCAGGAACAGAGGACTGGTTTAACATACAAGAATCAATCAATGTAATACACCATATTAACAGAACAAAGGAAAGAAAACAACACATTATCATCTCAACAGATGCAGAAAATGCACAAAACCCAACACCCTTTCCTTCATAAAATAAGAAACAACAAACTTGGTTTATGAGTTGAGTTGTAACCCCTGCCAAAATACGTGGAAGTTCTAGTGCCAGATAATTGTGAATGTGACTTTATTTGAAAAAGAGGTCTTTGCAGATGTAATAAATTTAAGATGAGGTCACACTGGATGAAGGTGGGTCATGCTCCAATATGACTGGTGTCCTTACGACACAGACAGAGACACGCAGGGAGAATTCCATGTGATAACAGTGGCAGAGAGTGGAGTGAAGCACCCACAAGCCAGTGAATGCAGAAGCTAAAAGAAAGGTATGGAATATGTTCTCCTCTAGGACCTTCCAAGAAAACATGGCTTTGCCAACACCTCAGTTTCAGACTTGTAGCTTCCAGAATTGTGAAAGAATATGTTTCTGTTGTTTTAAGCCACCTAGTTTGCAGTGCTTTGTTATGGCAGCCCTGGAAACTAACACAGCTGCCAATTAAAAAATGGGCAAAAGACTTGAATAGGCATTTTTCAAAGAAGACACATAAATGGTCAATAATCACATGAAAAGATATTCAACATGATCCGCCGTTAAATGTAAATGAAAACCCCAATGAGATGCCTCTTCACACCCACGAGGATGGCTATAATTAAAAAACAACAAAATGGAAAACAAGTGTTGGTGAGAATGTGGAGAAACTGGAACCTTCACACACTACTGGTGGGAATGAAAATTAGTGCAGCTGCTGCGGAAAACAATTTGACAGCTCCTTGAAAAATTAAACAGAATAACCATATTATCCAGCAATTCCACTCTGAAGTTTAGACACAAATGAATTGAAAGCAGGTGTTCAAACAAAAACTTGTACACAAGTGGTCACAGCGGCGCCATGCACACTAGCTAAAAGGTGGAAACCACCACCGTGTACATCAATGGATGAATGGTTATATAAAATGTGGTGTATTCACACAATGAAGATTATTCAGCCATTAAAAAGGAACGAAGCACTGAGACCTGCTACAACGTGGATGAACCTTGAAAATGTTATGCTAAGTGAAAGAACACAGTGTATGGGTGTGATCCCATTAATACAAAACGTCCAGAACAGGAAAATCCACACAGACAGACGTAGATTGGTGGTTGCCATGGGCTGGGGAGAGGAAGGTGGGAAGTGATTGCCTAATGGTACAGGTTTCTTTTTGTGGTGATAGAAATATTCTGGAATTAGGTAATGTTGATGGTTGTACAAATTGGTTAATATATTAAAAACCTAAAAATGAGCTAGGAATTGGAAAACTTGGGGTGCAATAGCTTGATTTAAATAGGAGACTCTACCTTATAGCAGGGGCCGTAAATTCAAACACCCATGGAAGCCAGAGGAAAGAAACCTAAATGAATGGCTCTGACACACGTAAGAAGAACACAGCGAGGGTGAGTGTGACTGGACAGCACGCTCCCTTTCTAAACTGAGTCATCTCCCAGTTCCAGCCACTGTTGCCAGGAGGAAGGAAACAGTGCTGGGTGTTGCCAGGTATGAGTTCTAAAAAATAAGCTAGAAATTGAGAGATTCTGGGGTGAAATCTCTTAATTTAAACAACTGAGAAACTAATATATTTTTAAAAAGAAGCCAAACAAATAATTTTTGAAGGACAAATTCATCCCGCGGGCTGCTGGGATGCAATCACAGTCTTACAATGGCTTTGCTATAGCTTTAAGGTCCTTCCTAATCTGGCCCTATCTACCCTTCTGAGCACCCACCCACACACCCAGCTCTCCCAACACAGAGCTGTCCACCCTCACATACGAAGCATGTACTTTGGGAGCTACAGGCACAGACCACTCCCAGCTTCCTGGAGTCAGGACTTCATTCTTAATTGCTTTCTAGGCCTCCTTCCTGGCCTCACCTAAATATCACCTTCCTTAGAAGGCAGCACCCACTGCCTCCTGAAGGAGGGATCACTGCTTCTCCTGGCCCTGCAGCATCTGCTCTTACCTCTGTAGGGCTCTCCCCCCCACCCCCCACCAGTACTCCCCTTGCGCTGCACAGTAGAGAACAGAGACCAGGGCTCAGCCTTCTACTTATGTGCACAACGCTTTGTGGGAACATTTTTACTGTGCTTTTAAAATGTTTGGGTGCAAAATGCAAAATCCTTTTGGATTTGATTCATCATACAGAACATCAGTTTAAAATTTCTCCCATATCCTGACATTTGGAAAGCAACTAAAAGTCAACCACTTAAAACTTCAATTACCATCACCTTCCCATAAAGAAAAACTGCAGCCCAGTTTTATGCAGTCTCTTATACAAGATGAACTGGCCTACCCTTTGTCTTTCTTTGGTTTTTTGCAGAATTGGTGTTTTCAACATTTGCTTGACCAGATGCAGATTTATCTTCATGTTCTTCCATGTTTAAATTCGAAATTGTCAGAACAATTTCATCTCTTCCTTCCTCTCCGGGCCTCGCTTCCACAAGAAAGAGCTGCTCTTCTGTTCTTCCAGCAAATCCTCCTTCAGCCAAAAGCTGGTCCTCCTCCTGACTTTTCTCAAGCTAACAAACAAAAATAAATATGCAAAGAAATACACTATTAATTACAATCTGATTAAACTTTTGCCTTGATTAACCATACAATATATAAAGAAAGGCAAGAATTAAAGATTATTCATTGCAACCAAAATGTTTAAGCTGTTAATTATTTAGCATCAGAACTGTGGCGGTGACATAATCTCCAAAAAAAACACATGCATCTTATAGTATTCCAATTAGTGTAACTTTTAAAATTCTTGGGGGAAAAAAACCATAAGATCTCTCAGGATTTTCCTGGGAAGTATTTCTACTGTGTTTAATTTTAAACTGCAAGATAGCTTGTCCATACATAATACTGCACAAATGCCGACTTAAAAAAAATTTTTTTTTTTCTTGTGTAAGAGGTCGGTTTATTAAAACCAACTGTACCTTAATCAATCCAGTACTTTCAGCCAGGCTCACCACTAACTTACTGTCTTCACTGGCCACTGCCACATTCTCCTCCAGAACGTGAAACTGCATCACCTCCATCTCTTGCAGGGAGTACAGCTCTTCTTGGACACTAACGGCCACACACTGCTGCATGCTCTGCTCGGGCCCCTCGCTGAGCCACAGCAGCGACGGCAGCCCAGAACTGGCCTGCTGTACCATCATCTGCACCCCTTCTGGGGCCTGCGCGCTCAGCCAGCTGGTCTCTGGCAACTCCACATCGTCAGAAGTGAAGTGCACTGTCTGCAGGGTCAGGATGTGCTTCTCACTCTCCTCTGAGGGGGGGGGTCCCAGCTCCAGCTCTTCTTCCAGGATCCTGGCCTGGAGGACCCCATAAGTGCTCTCGGCCTCCAACTCCCCAGGGCTCTGACGGTCTTTCACTTTGCACACTCCATCTTCCTCCTCCTCCTCCTCCTCCTCCTGGCCTTTTTCCAGCATCAACTCCAGTTCTTTGATTTTGGTGAATTGCTCAGAAGGGACAGAGGGCTCGTAAGCCGCCATGATGTCTTGGCCTATTTTGAGAAAGAAGCAAGCAGTCTTCATAGGGCACAGTGGGGTTGGGGCCTAGCACGCTTTGGGGTTGATGAAGTTCTAACAATGTCTGGCCTCTAAAGGCTTTGGGCCTAGGAGGGTCAGGACAATGTTGACCTGGACTGGGCTTAGGTGGGGTGGAGCCTAAGCAGAATTTAGGCTAAAGTGGGATTTTGTCCAAGACTCCAGAACTAACAGGTTTGGGCCTGAGCAGGCTCTGGGCCAGTGCACACTCTATCCTAGCAAAGTGGGTCTGAGCAGGTTTGGGGCCAGTGCACACTCTATCCTCACAAGGTTGGGCCTGAGCAGGTTTGAGGCCAGGGCACATTCTG
This sequence comes from Daubentonia madagascariensis, assembly GCA_023783475.1. Classification (NCBI taxonomy): domain Eukaryota; kingdom Metazoa; phylum Chordata; class Mammalia; order Primates; family Daubentoniidae; genus Daubentonia; species Daubentonia madagascariensis. The sequence continues at coordinate 4,529,478 of JAKFHU010001640.1, read as the reverse complement.
GGCCTAGCAAGGTTGGGCCAGAGCTGGCTTTGGGCCAGCCCACACTGTATCCGCACAAGGTTGGGTCTGACAGGCTCTGGGCCAGTGCACACTCTATCCTTAAAAGGTTTGGGCCTGAGCAGGTTTGGGGCCGGTGCACAATCTATCCTCACAACGTTTGGGCCTGAACAGGTTTGGGGCCAGGGCACGTTCTGGGCCTAGCAAGGTTGGGCCTGAGCAGACTCTGGGCCAGTGCACAATCTATCCCCACAAGGTTGGGCCTGAGCAGGCTCTGGGCCAGTGCACACTCTATCCTTACAAGGTTTGGGCCTGAGCAGGTTTGGGGCCAGTGCACACTCTATCCGCACAAGGTTGGGCCTGAGCAGGCCCTGGGCCAGTGCACACTCTATCCGCACAAGGTTTGGGCCTGAGCAGGCTTCCCACCATTGCAAATTCCATATCTAGCACCGTTTGAGCCAGGCAGGCTTTGGGCCTAGTGGCGTTTAGCCCACCCAGGCTTGGCCAAGCAGAGCTCAGGCCGGTCAAGCACACTCCTTCTGAGGCTTGGCGCTGTCCCCTCCCTCCCGGACCCTCCCGGGCAGCCCCTCCGTGCCCGCCGTGGGCCCCCGCCCCGGGCCCCCGCCCCTTTCCCGCCAGCCCCGCAGCCCACGCTCGGAACAGCCTGTGCTCGTGGGGAGGCCACGAGTCTGCCCGGGGCGGGGCCCCTCACCGCGGGAGGCGTGGCCTGGGCACCCGGCCCGCCCCGTCCTGCGTGGGCTCCGCCTCGTGCGCCGCGTGCTGCAGCCCACGCCTGCCGCCGGCCTGGCCTCCGGGTGCGAGGGTCCAGGGTGGCAGTGCGCAGGCGCGGGGCGAAAGGCGGGGCAGCGTGGAGGAGGCGGAGCCAGGGGCTGGGGGGTGGGGAGAGAAGGGAGATGGGGAGGGGGGAGCAGAGGGCGGAGGGCGCCCAGGGGGGCACTGAGGGACCTGGGGGGAGGGGAGGGGACGGGATGGGAGGGCAGGAGGGCCCTGAAGGGGGTGCTGAGGGACCTGGGGGGAGGGGAGGGGAGGGATGGGGGAGGGGAGGGGAGGAGGGCCCTGAAGGGGGCGCTGAGGGGGAGATGAATAGGGACGGGAAGTGGGAGAGGAGGAGGGGGCGCCACAGAGACTTGGGGTGGGCCACGAGGCAGCGTGCGGTGGCAGGGCTGAGCTTACGGGGGTCACAGAGATGGGGTGCGGGTGGGCGCACAGGGCGGGAGTGGTGGGGAGGAGGTGGCTGGGGGCGCGGGGAGGACACGTGGCGCGTGATGGGGTCGGGCGGGGACGGGGCGTGGGAAACGGACTCGGCGCAGCGAGGGCGCGGAGGGAAGGGTGCGGGGCGGGAGCGGGGTGGTCCCGGGCCCGAGCGTGACGCGGGGGCGCCGGGCGGGCGGCGGGAAGGGCGCGGCGCCACGTGCAGCCTCGAGGCTTCTCCCGCCCTTCTGTAAGTTCTCTCGGGCGGGGAGGGCGTGGGGGGACCCCGGGAGCGGAGGAGCCACAGGGCTGGGAATGGGCTGAAGGCCATGCGCTTGTCCACTTTAAAATGGTCCATTTTGTGTTTTGTGTATTTCACCTCAAATTATTTTTTAGTGGAAATTAATCATTTTGATGGTCTACAGAAGAAGCTGGGTTCATACCTCAGATACAGAATAAATGCAAGTTTGGAACCTATGGATGAATAAAATAATTTGCAATTCAGTGATTTTTTTTTTTCTGGTACGTTTTTTATGGTACGTTTTACAATGGTTTCCAGGAAACCATTCTATTTTATTTTGACTTTTTTTTCCAAAAAAATACATATCTTTTTAGAGACAGGGTCTTGCCTGTCGCCAGGCTGGAGTGCAGTGGGTTGTTCATAGCTCACTTCACTCTCCAACTCTTGGGCTTAAGTGGTCCTCCCATCTCAGCCTCCTGAGAAGCTGGGACTACAGGCGCGTGCCACATGCTTGGCTAATTTTTAAATTTCTTGTAGAGATGGGGTCTTGCCATGTTGTCCAGGCTGGTTTTAAACTCCAGGACTCAATCCTCCCACCTCGGCCCCCTAATGCTGGGATTACAGGTGTGAGCCACCATGCTTGGCCTTTTTTTCGAATTTTTAATGGAATTTTTTTGTTTGCTGTGTGCATATGCTAGGGGAAAAAAAATTCAAAGGAGAAAGCAGAGTCCTGGGGAAGAGGCTGAGATCTGCCTCCAAAATGACTGGAGCGATGACAAGTGACCCTGATGAAGAAATGGCTTTCATTTGGCATTCCTTTATGTAAACATACCTTCCGGCAGCCAATGATGAATTTTCCTCCCATCCATAGTCAGAGAACTTTCGGTATGTGTCAAAGAGCTTTCTACATGTTGCCCATTCTCCACAGCCCCTTCTTTGTATCTTTTTTGCGCATGGTACATACTCAGATATTTCTCTTTCGTTTTCAGTAGCACAAAGGATTGAACTAAATTCAGTTTTAAAAGAAACTCGCGTACCAGCGGTAATGGGTTTGTTAGCTAGATTCTTGGATTGCTAGTTTTAACACTGTGTCTGGGGTTTCTATCATAGTATATGTACTGTACAGAGAAGATAAATATTTGAAGGTCACTGGGAAAATAGTATGTTATAAAAACTTCTTTTAAATCATTTAAATGAGTTTTTCTGCTTGAACAATCAGCACCTATCTAGTGCCTTCTCAGGTAATTTTGCGTTACTGCTATAACACTCTTGCAGGTAGAAAGTTTTTTCGGTGTTTATATTATAGATTCCTGTTTAGAAATTTCAAATGCCAATTGAAAACACAATTTTAAAGGAGGTATAAGGCCAGTGGGACGAGGGACATGGAACGGGGAAACTAAGTTAGACTTGGAGGGGAAAAGTAGGGGTTTAAAATGAGAACAATTACAACTTCTTAACGTTAGTGTCACTAAAGTTGGTATACAGCCCCCCACTGCTGAATTTGACTGGCTTAAAAAAAAATTAAAAAAAATAAAATAAATAAAATAAAAATAAAAAATAAAATGAGAACAAGATGCAGGTGGGTAGGGAGAGGGCCTCGGAGGGGAAAGAGGAAGCTGGAAAGACAGCAGTTTTCTAAACTTTGCTGCCTCCGTAAGCCTCCGTGTGATTTAGGATGATACTTGGGGGGAGGCATCTCAAGCAAGACCTGCTGGATTTCTGGCTCAGAGGCCTGTGCAGCTCAGGAGACTTTAGAAAAATAAGAGATGTGATCCTGTTGGTACCCTGAGGGTGTGGAGCAGTTTCTACCAGGTAAACTTTCAATCTCCGTGTTTTAGGGGATCAAGATAGACGACGCGGCACGTTGCTTGCGTATAATCTCGGGTGAAAAGAACAATGAACTGCTGGGCCCAGGCCCTCTTTGTCCAGTGTACACTCCTCGGATTGGCTTCAGTCCCCTCCTTTATCTGCCCCCACGGCCTCTCCAGCCTGTCCTCCAACGCCCTGTCCCTGCTCTGGCCAGACTCATCTCCTATTGATCCCCATTAGCTGTGCTAGATGTAAGGGGACCAAGTGTCCCTTGTTTCTTGTATCCAGAGCTTTGCACGAGGCTTTGCTTTGGCCATCATAGATGTCACTGCTGAGTCCCAGAGACGGGAGAGCGGACAGCATCTCGTCGTGTGGCCAGAGGGCTAGAGCAAAGCCCTGCTGAGACACAGGCCCTGCTTTTGGGATGCAGTTCTATCTCTTACAGGTGCCCAGGTGTGGTGATGGGCCAGCCGTGGGCTCTCCCAGTGCCTGCCATAGAGCTGCTGGCCACTGGCCTCCTCCAGGCAACAGTGATGTCTATTATGCCTTTTGTACCACGACGTCGGGGGCCTTCTACTCAGTGAACAGGTGATCTTTAGCTTCCCAGCGCTTGTCTGACAGTTCTTGGCAGTCCTGGCCGTAGCATGGGTATTTAGTGTTGCATTGTGGATGGCGGTGTTCCGTGGCATGTCCACGTTGTCAGCTTGTCATCAGCCAAAGGGGCTCAAACGAAAGAAAGGCCCTGCGAAATATATGGCACAGTCAGGGCTGGACCCATATTCTTGTGTCCCCCAAAGTTCATATGTTGAAGTTTCAACCCCCAGTACCTTGGAATGTCATCATATATGGAGATAGGACCTTTAAAGAGGCAATTAAGGTTAAATGAGGACCCTAAGCCACATGACTATATTTGGGCCTTGAAAAAGGTGATTAAGTTACAATCATGCCGAGAGGATGGGACCCTAGTCCTACCTGCCTGGTGTCCTATAAGCAGAGAGACACCAGGGAAGTGCACACACCAAGGGGTAGCCATGGGGGGCATGGCAAGAAGGTGACCTTCTGGAGGCCGAGGAGGAGGGCCTCAGGAGAACCAAACACTTTGATCTTGGACTTCCAGCCTCCAGAACTGTGAGAGATAAATGTCTGTTCTTAAATCCACTGAGTCTGTGGTATTTAGTTGTGGCAGCTCTAGCTGACTAAGGCAGGTAGACACCACGCTAGAGCTTGGCTGCTGAAAGCAAATGTTCCAATACATTCTGCGTAACTGTGCTGAGAGCATCACCCTCCGCGTGTGCTCCTGACCAAGTGGGTGTGGGGGAGATTTGCTATACAAAACTATTTGGAACTGTAATACAGTTATATCGAGATAAACAAATTATAAGTAAGAACAATATTTTGAAAAAAAAATCTATGGGGCAGCAGGCAATGAGGGAGGCGAGGAAGTGCTGTGGTCATCTTTAAAAAACACGCTCAGTCTGCTCACTGCTTCCAAAGTAAGTGTCGTGAGGTTTACCACTAATTGCTCCCTGGCTGCCCTAATGTGAGTGTGAAGTCTTTACGAGGCGCTAGGTAAGCGCCTGAGGATTCGGGGTACCCAAGTGAGAGCAGAGCCCAATAATGACATGCCCAGTGGAGCTAGAATTGCCCTAAAGTCTGTGCAGGAAGGGGCCTTCATTGAGCTTGTCAAGCGCATGACATGAGTTATCTCTGTCTTCCAGAAAGCCCTGGGAGGGGCAGTATCATAATCTCCTTTTCACAGAGAAGGAAATGGAAAGGTTAAAAAACTTGCTCAAGTAGTGGGAACTGTGATTCAGAGCATCTTTGTCTTAAATACTATATAATTTGCTATTTATTATATTCCTTGTTAATGGCCACATGGGAAATTATATATATGTTTATATATTTTAATATATATCAAATGTATATACTTAAATATATATTAAATACCTTTTTGTATATATATGTTTTCTACATGTGTAATATGTACTATGTATGATAAGAAAGCTCTACACAGGCGGGGATCTTTGTCAGTTTTGCTGACTGTTGCATCCAAAGTGCCTGGATAGTGCCTGGGACAGGGCCGTGGACAGCTAACTGTGGAATAGCTGAATGCTGGAGTCTGTCAACTTTTGACCACTATTTTTTACAGCCTCTCTGGTGTTCATGAAGGGGGAATCTGATTTTTATATCCTACAATCTTACACAAATAAATGTCCTGGTGAGATTTCTCTTGTTGCTCTGCGGTGATATTTACCTGAACAATTTAATGACGTCTCTGACCTCTTCATTTTAAGAAACCTTTCAAGAACTTTTTACTTCATTCAGCAGTTGTCTGTTTGTGCCATAGGTATTCATAATTAACTCTGATATCTACATCTTTGGAAATGGGGTGCCCAGAAGGCTTGTTTGAAATATGATCTGGCACCCAGAATTTCCAACTTTGACACTGTGTGTGTCATTTCCCAAGATGTACTAAGGACCTGCTTGAAAGTAAAGAGAATTTAACACATAATAGGCCAGGAGGTAAGCTCTTAGCTCTAAGATTTGTTAGTACTGCCTCAGCTGCATGTGTGGCTATAATCAGCTCAATTCCAAGGGAAAAAAGCTGGAAAGTGGGTTGCTGCGTTGTGGAGTATCAGAATTGGAGGGAAAACTCCAAGTTTTTCTTCTGCATGGTTGGTTGTTTCTGCATTTATTTATCATTACTGTGACGCCTGAATAGCAACTGGTATGTAAACTGTTATTTATTCACTCCGACGTTGTTAAGTTTGGCTCGAAGTGTCATACAGGTAATTTGTACCATAAAAGTACATAAACAGTTCAGATCTCTTTTGCCTGATCTCAACCAATGGGTTGCAAAGGAGTGTCATTTCAGAACATGTCAGTTAACCTGCTGGGCAAATATTGTTTGTATACAGATCGTTACACTTTGACCTTTGCTATGAACACAGAGAGAATGTGCTCTTATTTAACGAGCAATTCAGCATTGCTTATGGACTTAGACACAGAGGTGAGGAGTTTGGGGGCAAATGAGGTGCGAGAGAATTCTTAAAACTGTTTGCAGTGTTTATGAGGGGGAAGAGGCAGAGTACAAGAACGGGAATTTGACGATTATGTAAAAGTGTACCAGGTGTTCCGGAACTCTCCAGAACTTTACCATTATCACCTCTACCTTGTCCTGCTTCTCCATGAGGAAGCATTTGGTAAATAGATAAGTAAAAGCTTTATTACATTTAGTCTAATTAAATGGAGTCTGAAAACAAGCATTATGGGGGAGAAAATCTGGAAATGTGTACTCCCACCCGCGAATGGTAGTTAACTTGGGTGGTGGGTACTGACGGGGCCAACGTGAAGGGCTAGTTTTTCTCCTTTGCATAATTTCTTTAAATGCTACACATTAATAGCACACACACAAATGGCAAGGATCCTGAGATGGGAAGAGTATCCTGGATTATTCAGGTGGGCCTAATGTCATCCCAACGGGCCTTGTAAGAAGCAGGCAGGAGGGTCAGAGTCAGGAGATTCGACAGGGAAGCAGAGGGACAGAGATTGGAGGATCACATGTCCCTGGCTTTGAAGATGGAGGAGGGGACACGGGCAGCCTCTAGCAGCTGGGAAAGGCAGAGGAAGGGATCCCTCTCTAGAACCTCTGGAAGGGACACAGCTCTGCTGACCCCTTTTAGACTTCTGACCTCTAGGACTGTGGGAAAATAAATGTGTGTAGCTGGTGGTCATTTGATACAGCAGCCAGAGGAAACTCACACAACTGGCATCCAGGATGACCCACCCTGCTGGTTTTCCTTCTTCATGGCTGCACCTGAGTGTCCAGTGCTGCTTCTGGCTTCTCTTCCGGGTCCCTCAACAAAAGGGGGTTCCCAGGCACAGTCTTTGGAGCTTTCCTGTCTCTGTATCTTCTCCCTTGGGAATCTCATCCAGTTTCAATGCTTTCAGTGCATTATATATGCAATGGCTCCCAAATGTACCTTTCCAGTGGGGACGGCTCTCCTGACTCCAGGCTCTGGGACCCACCTGCCCCCTCCTGTCCCTGTCTAAGCGTCTAAGGGGCAAATGTAACTTGTCCAAAGCAGGATTCTTGGTTCCTTCCACCTGAATCCTGTTTTCCCTCTTCCTGTCGCAGTTAACAGGGGTCCTTTTAGCTGCCCCAGCCAAACACCTTAGAGGTTCCTGTTTCTCTCACAGCCACGTCCATGCCATTAGCAAGTGGATCTACCTCAAAAGTGTCACCAGGATCTGGCCACCTCTCCTCACCTCCCCTGCTCCCCACCCTGACCCAGGCCCCCATTGTGTCACCCCACACCCAAACACCCCAGAGTTGGAATGCTTGTTCTTTCGCTTTCTGCAAACCTTTGTTCCCCTGTCCCCTCTCTGAGGCCTTCCTAGATTCCCTATGTCATTTTGCAACCCCAATTTCCCTTGTCTGCTTAATTTTCCTCAGCATTTAAAAGTTGCTGGCCTCTCCTCCCAAAACTGGATGCTAACGATCTGCCAAGCAAGTAGGTGCTGTGCCTTCCCTAGGGCAAGGGTTGTTTCTGCTCTTGTTCTCTCCCCTGTGCCAGCTCCATGCCTGGCACACGAGAGGCAATTAACAAATAATCTCTGTTGAATGGATGAACCTGAGCAATAGTTGTGCAATAATTTTCAGTAGTGCTATGAGTAGAGTGTTCAAAATAAACATGTAGTGGGTTTGGGTTATCGCTAAGCTTAGTTGTCTATATTAGTTTCAGATAATACGCACTTCTATAACTTCCTTATTTGTAGAAACTATAATGGCTGTATACTATAACAAAACAATATGAAATAGAATCCCCAAACTGACACTGAAACTATATCCAGAGTTCACCTTTACTGCTGAAAGTACTTCTGGCTTATTGATACATGTTCTAAAATGTATTTTCTATAGAATTACAATTGAGAATCGTTACTCTGGACGGGGAAGGAGACCATTTTCATTTGGAACAAGGGATTTAGGTTTCCAAGAGGACTCGTGAGAAGAGATTCCTTTGCCTTCCATGTGCTAAGAGGCTCCTCTTGTGCAGCGACAGTCTTCTCTTCAATTCTGCGTCCTCGGGGCTGGCCTTGCGAACTGCCCTGGGGAGGGGCTGACCAAATCTCTGTACAAGGAAGGAAGGAAGGAAAGAGCAGCTGCTAGTGAGCAAGAGTCCTGAATGGGAAAGGCGGGGCTGGAGAGGGCAGATAACGAGGTTTCCCAGCGGGTGCAGCTCAGGCCACAAGTCTGGGGGGGAGGACATCATTTGGTGCAGCTGGCCGGGCATTGCTTGTGACAGCAGAACTGTCCCGATTTAGGAAATCACCTTGACAAGTTACCTGAGGGTGGAAGGGGAAACCCCTGAGCGAGACATTAAAGGAGATAACTAAACCATTGTGCCTCAGAAAGGGAGAATTGGTCTATTTTGCTTTTGTCTTTTGTGGTTTGAGTGTTTGGTTTGGAAGGAGTGGGCTGAGGAAGGGACAGGGCAGAGAGGGAGCGGGGAGAGAGGGCGAACAAACCACACTGCAAAATGGCTGAAATATCGTTTCACGAGCACCTTATTGAATGACAAGTTGTGTGCATCTGCCTCACGCTGTCGGCGCGTGGCACACACAGGCCTTGGGGAGTGGCTTCCTGGGTGTGTGCTCCTGGGCATGGTGTGTGCCAAAGGGGCTGGGCCCCTCATCGCTGTGAGCACTTGCAGGGAGCACGTGGGAGGAGAATGATCGGCACACAGGATTAACCCAGAATGAGGAGCTTGGACATAGTGTCTACCATAAAGATTTTCTTTGTGTTTACTTTTATACTTTTTGTTTTGAAAATAGTTATAGATTCACAGGATATTGTAAAAAAAAAAAAAAAAGAAGTGTTCAGGGAAGTTCCCTGTACCCTTCGCCTAGTTTTGCCCAATAAGTACATCTTATGTGTCCATAGTACAATATCAAAACCAGGAAATGGACATCGGTGCAATCCACAGTGTTTGTTTAGTTTTTCACCAGTTCTACATGCACCCATTTGTGTATGTGTTTGTGTGTGTGTGTGTGTGTGTGTGTGTAGTTCTATCACATGTAACCACCACAGTCAGGATGCAGAACATTCTGTCACCACAAGGATCCCTCAAGCTACCCCTTTATGGCCACATCCACCCTGCATCTGCAGGACCCTACGAATTTAAGCCCCTTGGGAATTGGCAGAAATCTTGGGAAGAGCACTGGCTTTTTCCCCAAGACTCATACGAGAGGTTCATGCCTGTCTTATCAAGATGTTAAGGGCCTTCTGGATTCCTGCACCATAACCGTGGAACTATGCTGATGCTGCTAAAAATGACATTGATTTTAATCCCAAATAGTTCACACCCCAAAGTCCTCTTGTTTCACAAAGTCAGCAGGGCCCAGCCTCTTTCTGCATCTGTAAACAGCCTGTGACAAGGGGGCGGGATAGTGTGCAAGAGCTGTTGTGAGGTTGGGTCCTTGAGAATGTCCATGTAGAGAAGGGACAAGGCATCAGGAGGTGGTGGAGCATCAGGGCCCCATTTCATCAGGTTTGTCCTTGTCTGCAGCCTCAAATCTGACTCAGTGCATGGTGCAGTGATTGTTTAAATGAGGTGTCAGAAGGTGCCTACATTATAAATAAATGATATGTTTTTAAGTCTAGGACAAAGGTTGCAAAGTGATGTGCCTTTAGGGACCAGGAAAGTTAGTGAGTTTGGCAGCTGGAGAGGGTTCGGTGTCCTCTCCCCAGGGGTAGCTGCTCCCAGGTCCAGGCAACTGCAACCACAAAGGGCTTTGTGCTCATCTTATTTTTCTACAGAAGGCAGATCTGAGTGTGTAAGTTCTCCTGATTTTTAAACAGTGGCAACTAATTAAAAGAAATTTCAAGTACTCTTGTCAACCAAACAAAATGTATGTATGCATGAACCAGACTTGGCCCAAGCCAGCTGGTGACCTCTATTCTGGATATTTCTTCTCTGGTTCTTTGTCTCTCTATTTTTTTTTTTTTGGTCACAGAACAAGAAAGCACAGAAGGAGGAAGTCATTCTGACAGTACTTGTAAGCTCTTTATTAACTTATTAAGTCATTACTTTTCTCAAATGAGAGCTCTAGGACTAATAATAATTAGCATTTGTATAGTGCTATAAGGCTTACCAAAGCCATGTTGGCATATGCTTCCTCGATTTACCTCCTGGTGACATGGGGGCATGAATCCCTTGTCAGAGGTCTCAAGGCTGGGAGGTGGTGGTATAACCAGGACTTGGACCCCAAACTGGCTTCAGATGCCATGCTCCATTCTGACTATGTGCTTGTGTGCAAAACCCTTCAATGCCCAGCCCTCCCTTCTTTGGCCCCCTCTCCCCAGACTGGTGTGTACACCAAGCAGTCCTGGGCTGTATGCCAATCACTCTTGACCCTCCTCCGTTGACCCAACCTGGAGGACTCCACCCACCACCCCCGGCCACGCCACATCCCCTGGGAGCGTGCAGCCGGGGACCAGAACCAGCAGTGCACCCTCTGTCCGTTGCAGTCCCTTGTTCTCCTGGGGGTGAGCCCGATCTGAGAGGCTCAAACACTGTCCATAATTCACAGCCCTTGACTTAATTTGGGTTCCCCTGGAGGCAGGGCCTGGAGTCCAGGGCTTGGGTGCAGGTGGTTTATTTGGAGAGGGTTCCAGAAAGAAGCGAGGGAGCAGAAAGACGGAGGGAGGAAGGAAAAGGCAGTAAAAGGGTGAATTATTGAGGCTGCTGCTGCCGTCCACGGGAGCTCCAATCCCAGGGGACCCAGAAGAGCTTCTAGAATGCCCCCCAGATGGTCCACCTGAAGGTCTATGGGTGAGGAGTAGTCACCCACCAGCTGCCATGCTTCGCAAATAAGGGCTTCTCTGGACGTGTCCCCCACTTCCCGACTATGCTTGCACGTGGATTAAAGGGGACCTCAACGGTGAGGAAGGCCCACAGGCAGAGAAGGGTACTCAGAGCTCCCCATCCACGCCTGGGGAGTCTGAGCACACGCAGGACTGTCACCACATGTGTGCACAAAATCAGGGTGGGAGGGGCACCCCAGGGCTCCTGCCAGAGCCCCCAGTGGCGTGACAGTTACTTCAGTAGTGCTAACCAAAGGAATGGTGCCCTTTTCCAATGGGGGAAGAAAAGCTGGCTAAGTTGGACCTATTGTGTTGAAATTGAGAGGTTATTGTCACTTTCTGAGGGACTTTCATGTGGAATTTAGACTATATGCAATTTTAACTGTATTTGGAACATAACCCCTATCGCTCCCCGTAGGACATTTTTTCTTACCACCTTCGAACACACCTTATTGTAGCCATCCACCCCTAACACACACAGACACGCAGACACACAAAGACAGACACACTCACACACACGCTCCCTCCCCGTGCTGTCTTCTCAGGGGCCACTGGCTCTGCCTGAGTCTTCTGCCTGCCTGGCCCTCAGGCCGCCTCTGGCACCTGCTCCCCCCTCCTCCCTGTTTCCGGAGCCCTCGTGAGGTTGGAATAGAGACAGGGGCCGGCTCCTGTAGTGCTGTGGACGGGCCACAGTGAGGAGTTTGATGCCATTTAGGTTCGACAAGAAGCCATTGGTGGGTTTAAGCCAGGGCATGACATGACACCATTTGTATTTTCGAAAGTTCTTTCTTGTTTCGTCTCATGGCTCCTTGGACCCTCCAGGGTACCCAGGACAGTGCTTTTTCCTTGAGCATTAGAGTTGTGGGCTTTGCCGAATGTCTGTCGTGCTTCCATTTCCATTGCAGGAGAGCTGGGTGTCCAAAGCGCCGTGCGCTGAGGGCGCTGGCTGGCGTGCGCGTCACTCAGGCCACCGTCTGCATCTGGAAGCTGCAATTATTTTCTTACAGCTGTGAAGGTCACAGACATGACGAAGCGCTATCCTCATCTCTCAGCCTGAGTGACACGGACGTTATTACAGCTGAAACTTTTTTTATCGGGTTATCCTTAATGCAGATGCCCACCCGGGACCTGTTTAGTCTTTACTGTCTTAAACAGCCTGGGCTGAAGCATAAGGGAATTAGTCTTTGGCTTGTTGACTTCGAAAGTTTGATCTAGAAGGAGGCCGAGATGCTGGCTCCTTCTTTTCGGATGGCATCGTTTTACCCCAGCTTACGATGTCCCTTGGTCCCAACTCCTCCTGGCGGCTCCTTTGGTTTTGTGCTTCCTTCCCTCCATGTGATTTCTGTCACAATCCCATATTTTAGGATCTCTTTTATCTGTTTTCTTGTTGACATGTTTGTCTGTTCATTGTTTGTTTCCCCTTGGGGTGCAGACCCTGGGTGAGCAGGGCCTGGTCTGTCTTGTTCTCCCCTGTCCTGCAGAGCCTTGCACAGTGCCTGGCAGTCTTCTGCCGTGTGGACCTAAAGGGTCCAAATGGCAAATGAACATTTAAGTCTTGAGTTCCCACGGTGAGCCAGAGCCAGGGCATTGCTGATGTTTCTGACCTTGACAACCACAGACACAGCCCGCGTAACCCCTACGCTCAGCCTTCCCAGTCATTTGCCCTGTGTGAGCATTCAGTTCTTGAGAATGGACTCCACTTGACACCGAGTGTTCCAGAACCTCCGGGCACAGACATCGAGGTGGAAGCTCTGTGCTCCGTAGTTAACATGTACCAATGCACCTTTTACCCTACAGTTTGCTTTATCACTCTAGGCCTGCTTTCTTCCTAAGAATTTGCTCTGGCCTCTTTCCAGCAATCTGTCAGGAAGTTACAGACTAAGCTACCCTTCAGCAATTAGACTGGACTTTAGTTGTTTTTGAAAGATGAATTTAGCGGTAATTTTCTAATTACCAGCAGTTGTCAAATAAACTGAGACAAAAGACTGCTGAATCTTTTCCTTGGCACAAATGAGCCCTCGCTAGAGCAGGAGCTGGTTGTGCGCCTTGGTGATGGATGCAGGGAGACAGCAGCTTAAAAACCAATTAGCTTTCTGCTTCTTTTGCTAATGTGGAGACAGTGCTGGACAGAGTTTGGCTGCTTGAGAATGGAGTTCAAACAGGGCCAGCTGTGGAAGTTAAGCTAGCAGAACTGATGAAAGGAACACGCCTCAAGGGCGTCTGTGTTCTTAGCAATATCAAAATGTTCATCTTCATTTGATGGAACACTTCTGAGTCTGAATTGTCAGTACAAACGTTAAAGATGTAATAGCTATTGACGCCTATTCTAGATAATAATGCCTAAAGATATCACTGGGACATTTTTCATAGGAGCTTTAATCTGTAAGTGGAAGTTTTGCTGTACAATTGCTATCTGCAAAAATGTCAAACTTATACATGGTAATATTTATAAGGTGGCTTTTGTATTTTTTTCTGCAATTGTTTGTGTGACATTCTGCTTTGTTAAGTGTTGCATCTTGTCATGGCTTGATTTCACAGGGCAGCCAGTGTTACAGAAGGCCTGGGGTCACCTTGGAGCTGTTGCTAGAGCTCAAGGCCTGGTTTTCAGCCTTGGAGGTTCAGAAACTTGATTGTGTCAGGACCCCAGGTGAAACAAACAGACTCAGAAGGCACTGGTATATCAACCAGGGTGCCGGTTTCTTAGTTTACACCAAAAGCACTGCCCTTCTAGGGATACAGGCCCTAAATCTGCCACCCAGAGTACCCTGTTCCTGGCAGTGACAGTTATGATAGGTTAGAGACAGCCATGATCAGGTAGAAAGGCAGACCTGGTGTGGAAGACTTGTCCCAGCTCCACTGATGATCTCGGACAGCCCAGACCTTCCTGTGCTTCAGTTTCCTTATTTATAAGATGGAGATTATGCCTGCTAGGATTGGGGTTGTTGGAAAGATGAAAGGAGAATACATATGTAAACTGCTGGGTCCAAGAATAAGCAGTGAATTGTTTTAATGGGACAGGTAGATGCAATGGTTGCAAATGTAGACCGGAGTCAGTTTGTGGATTCCTGTTCGAACTGAATGACCTGAAATAAGCTGCTTCTTATTACTGAGATTCAGGATCTGAAAACTAAATTGGGATCCGAATGTTATCCACTTTAAGGGCTTGATGTTGTCGTTGTGGGTACTGAGTGTGATACTGTAGGGAAGGCATGTGGCATGATGACCATGCTGCCCAGACACAGTAAGGGCTCAAATGAACGGGAGCATCCATCCTTACTGGGAACGTTAGTAGTTGTGGTAGAAATAGCAGCATCTGTTGTGGCATCACCAGCAACAAAAGCAAAACAGGAGGTGAAGTTCATTCAGTGAGTGTAAAATCAGGACAGAGAGGCAGGCTGTCTAAAGCAGGGCTCCTCAACCCTGTCACTGTCATGTTTGGGGCTGGATGATTCTCTGTTATTGAGGCTGTCTCATGCATTGTAGGGTATTTAGCAGTGTATCTGGCCTCTACTAGATGCCAGTAGCACCCCCCCAGTTGTGACAACCAAAGATGTCTCTGGACACTGCCATCGTCCCCAGACTAGGAGCAGAATCACCAGTTGAGAACCACTGATCTAGGGTAATACTTCACCCAGACCATGAGGGAGCCCGTGGTCCTCCAAAGCATGCCCCATTGCCCATACCTGTACAAACTCCTACCTGCCCAGTGTTTTGCTTTGATTCTCCCTTTTTGAGACTTAATCCATGCTCTCTTTTGTCCATTTGATGACAAAGACCTAGTGGTTACTATGAACAAGCATCTGGGGCATAATCTGTTGGGGGACAGGCTCAGTCTCTGCCCCCAGGGCACCCTGCAGAGCTTCTCCCTTCAACCCCTTCTTTAGCCCTTCCCTTCCTTATTTGGGGCACAATGCTGTTGACTAGATTACGGCTTTCTGAACCACACTGCAGGACACTGCTCAGCCCCACACTGGCAAATCCTCCCTACAGTGAATTACTTCTTCCGAGAGCTCATCTTACTCCTTGTGCAAATGCCCACAATATTCACTAGCATGATAACCTTGGGTGAGTGAATCGACCACCCTGGACCTCAGGTTCCTGTGCAAAATGGGGACAATGTTATCTCCCTTCAGTGGTACTTGCCAGGAGATTAACTGAGATTCCGTAAACTCTCAACTCTTTTCTCTCCTTTCAAATGATAAACTTATTCTAAATTGCAGAGGCACCTCACCACAGCCTCTTGGTATTTACCACAAGAGCTTTTTAAGGACAGAGTTTAATGTAATGTGTCTAGGCTTAAGTTTTTTGTTCTGTTCTCCCGATGCCTATATTTGTCTACATTACTGTCCAATTTAAAATGTTCTTTACCAGAGAACTCAGTGGTTTGTAAATCTCTATATCATGACATGAATAGCTTGTCCCATTGTAATTTGGACTAATGTCTGAGAAGGCCTGGCTGAATGAGTAAAAGTTCAAATTATTTTCCAATTAAAAAAAGATATTTTATTACTTTGAAATCCAGCAAGAACTGGGCTAGGAAACTATGGCGATAAAATTCTTCAGGGAAATACTAAGTAAACAGATAAGAATGATTTGGAACTCTGTTTTATAAGCTCTGTATTGATGACTTACTTTATGTACACATACAATACACACTGAGAGGTGTGTGCATTTATAATCCCTGCCATGCTTAATGTGTTTAAAAGCAGCTTGTGCTTCTAAGTAGCTTCAACATTCACCAGAAATCCTGTTGACACTGTTAATTTGCTTAGCAAAGCCTTTTTTAAAGATCTTACAAGGTAAACTTTAACCCAATCTCTGTCAGAATTACTATAAATTAGAGACATCGGAATTGATGAGGTTTACGTAGCTCACTTCCATTCTGTTGCGCTTACTAGAAATGTAAGAACATTCTACATTTCTGACATATATAATGTTCATATCATGACACTGTTTTTGTAGATGCCTCACATCGTTTAATTTGAGGCACCCAATTTTAATTGCGTCTTGTTTGATTTCTTGATTTTTTATTGGCAAATAAATAATTTTAAAAGAAAATTTTAATTCATTTTCACATACACTAGCTCTACCGGAAAGCTGATAGGACCAGACATCAACAGACCTGGGCCAGATTCTGGTTTTGTCTCTAATAAGCTATGTGAATTTCTTTGATATTCAGTTTCATTTTTTAAAAAAATAATACTCAATTTCCCTACTTCTCAGGGTTGTGAAGATTGAATTTGGGAAGCTAGTGGGTCTAAAGACAGAAAACAGAACTGTTTCTTAGAAAAACCTGTCAACAAGGTCTCTCCGTTCTGTAAAGTGGAAATTGATGGGTTGGCATATCAGAATTCCGAAGGATCTTTAAAAGAGTGTACAGAAAAGGAGATGTAGAGGAATGTGGAAATGTCATGAGGGATATTTTACACAGCATGCTGCCGTTTAGGCAGGACACCCACCACCTGCTGCGGAAGATGTACAAGGGTCTGTCCGGCTATGGTTGGTCTCTAGTTACTCCACTGCAAGATTTAGGGCCAGACAGGCAAGACTAGGAGAAAGACAGGCCAGCAGCAGCTGCCAAGTAAGTTTATGTAGTGTTGTTAGAAGAGAAGGGCCGGGAGCATTATGTACAACAGCCAAACAATGGAAACAATCCAAGCACCCATCAGCTGAAGAATGGATGTGCAAGATGTGGCATATCCACACAATGGAATATTATTCAGCCATAGAAAATAATAAAGACATGATGTATGTTACCATGTGGATGAAACTGGAAAACATTACACTAAGTGAAAGAAGCCAGTCACAAAAGACCAAAAGACCACATATTGTATGATTCCATTTATACGAAATTTCCAGAACAGGCAAATCCATAGAGATGGAAAGTAGATTGGTGGTTGCCAGGGGCTGGAGGGAAGGTAGAGATGGAGAGTGAATGTTAACGGGTCTGTGGTTTCTTTTTGGGGTAATGAAATGTTCTGAAAGTAATTGGGGTGATGGTTGCACAATTCTGTGAATGTACTAAAAGCCACTGAATTGTGCATTCCTAAAGGGTGAATTTTAGGGTTTATGAATTGTATCTCAACAAAACTGTTACTGAAAGAGAGATAGAGACAGAGAGAGAGACACACACACACCAACGTGCAAAAGGGGAGAAATAAAAGAAGGGGGAGGGACAAAGTTTGTTAGGAGGTTGTAGTTAATTTTTATAACTATGTAACAGGATGTCGTTAAATCATTCTCTCTATTAATAGAACAGAAATTCTGTCTCCAGGTGCTAACTGCCTATCTGTGTCAAGCTCTATGCTGGGCATTTTATGTTAGTTTTTAATCACTGATTGAAGGATGTGGAAATTATTTTGATTTAACGGAAACAAATTGTGAGTGTGGCTACCTGGTCTGAGCTTCACCAGCCTTACTCTGCACACACGTGCATTTTCAAAGACCTTCTCCTAATCTAAATTCCCAGTCTGAACCTCATGCTTATACATAAATGTGGTTGCTGGAAAGAATTTGGGTTTTGGAGTCAAGAGACCAGGATCTAGTTCTCGGTCAATTCTCCTGACCTCCCAGGGCCTGAGTTTCCTCATCTAAATATTAAGGAGTTAGATGAAATGATTGGGTTCCTTTCCAGCTCTTACTGCCCTACGATTCAAAGATTCTCTCCTGGTCTTCTCTCTTCCCATCATCTCCCCAGAAAATTCCATGCTGACGTGGCCTTTCCAATCATTACATGAAGAGAACTTAATCTGCTGTACAGCTTTGGATGTTTAATATATTGGGTTTTCTGTGAGTGGGACATCCACAAAACAAGATGTTCCTGATTTTTCTTAAACTGATCCTTAATGATTCTGAAAATACCTAGCAACTCCACGCATAGATTGTCTGAGTTGTAAACTTTGACCCACACTTATATAATCTTTCGGTTACACAATCAGGCAGCAAAGTTCAGGTTAGAAAGAGGAGTGTCTGGACTTTCATCTTGGGTCCAGGATCTGCCCAAGGAACCCATTTATCACCTTATTTCTCTTCTTGATTCCTGTTTCTGTCTCCTGTTCTTATTCAGAGGGACTTGAGAACATTAAATACAGCCCTTCATTAGGTTAAACTGATTGCTCTGAGTGAAAAACAAGGCTGTCCGCTTGGTGCCGCAGATAAGTCTGTTTTCCTGTGCTGTGACAACACCAGGTTGGAACAGATACTGACATCTGGAAGTTAGGGGTTGAGGAGGCCGCGACGCAGGAAAGAAAGAACGGCAAAGGGGTTGTGTTACAGTCAGTAAAGGTTAGAAATGAATCACAAGATCAGGGTAGGAAACCAAGTAATAAAATAAGTGCATAATAGTAGGTTGCCAGGCAGACAGTGGGCTAATGCTGAAGTGACAACTGAACGCAGCAGGGAGGCTGAGCAGCAGAAACGCGTGGGAGAGATGGAGAAATAAAGAAAGAAAGGAGAAAAGCCAACACAGAGGGGGAGAGCAGAGGAATCTGTCACTTTGTCTTAGGAGGAATTAAGAAGCCAGACAAATTATAAGTGTACTTGCATTGGAAACACGGCCAGACAGTCTGAGACGGGCGCTCCTGGGGGGGTGTTGTCGCTGTAGGGTCCTGCGGGTGGCTCACCCTGACTCGGCGTGGGAACAGTCAGGACTTGCCGAAGTTGGCAGATGTCAGAGAAGCGCGGGACCGAGGTGACACTCAGGGTTTTGCTGGATCTTTTTGATTCTCCTGTTCAGAAAGAGAATAGCACGTGAGGGCAGCTAGCGTTCTTGAGGGTCCTGGCCGACAGGGATGGCTCCTTGGATTCTCACCATGGCCGTGTGCAGTGGGTACTATTCCTATCCCTCTATTTCAGACGAGGAAACCGAAGCCAGCAGCTTGCTCAAGATCACACACACAGCGAGGATTCTTGCCTCCACCCTCCCTGCCATTTTCCTCCCCCGGCCTCCTTCTGAAGTCACTTTATAACGGTTAAAGTGCTTCTCCCTGTGCGGGCCGGTGGGTGGTTCACGGCCACAGGGAGGGGTTTTCATGGACCACCTGGAGTTGGAGGACATTGATTTCATTTGCCCTGTCTCCAAAAAGGAAATTGATGGGGCCACTCTGAACGTTTGTCCTCTTTGGCATTTGGTTGCGTTTCTTTCCTCTCCGTTGGCAATGGCTCTGTCAGGCTCTGAGTCAAAATAATGCATTGCTCAAGCAAAGTGTAAGCCTTGATGTCTCATGGGAACAAGTTGCACAAAGAACTGTGCCACAGTCAAACACTGGTGGTGCCTCCCCAGCCCTGTTGGATCTAAGACCTGCAGTTCAGATGAGCTTCAAGTTCGTGGAGCAGCTTAGCTCTGGGGTTGTGGCTGGAGGGCTGGAGAGTTGGGGGTGCCTCCTCACACCTGCTCTGAGGCGTAGGCCCAGTCAAGTAGCTGTGGTCAGCTGCGGTGGCCTCTGCAGGTTGAGGAGGGATTCGTTGTCCTTCTAGAAGGTTCTCTCCAGTTCCAAATGTTGTGACCAAATGAAGAAAGGAATGCTTCCTTTGAAATCGACACAAGCGTCTGAGCCAGCACACTCAGAGCGTGGGCTCTGTGTCCCACTCAGAGTTCAGCTCTGGCCTTCCTATCTGCCCCGCAGCAAGACCTCCAAGAACGCCTGTGGACCGGGCAGTTTCTGGGCAGGTCCCCACTAAAAGAAACACTCACAAAACAAAGAAAGTTTCTAGTGTACTGTCCAGGCCTAGCTAATGTTTCATGAGGGCAATAGAAGGCATAAGCTGTTTTCAGAGGGTAATTCTATTATATCATAATGCAAAAAAGATAAGATAAATTCTCTATTATTTTATAATAACCATATCATTTTTATAATACCCTACTATTATAATAACCATTTTACTGCAAGTGATGATATGTAATTGCTTTTCTTATATATTAATATATTGTAATTTACCACCACAAATGTAGTTTTTTTCCCCTTAATTTTTGTACTTTCAATATTGAAAAACTTTTTAATATTTTCTAAAGTGGCTCATTCAGGCTTATATCGTAGAAGTTTACAACAAGCCTGTATTTCTGTCATCATCTCTCTTTTCAGATTGTAAATTACCCTGAGGGTTTTATGAATAAATGAATAAATTAATTAATAATGACCAGAGAATGTTCCTATTAAAGCAATGTATGTTTGGGGCACTCAGCTGACATTTGGTGAATGACGACTGACCGTCTTATGATAAAAGATGAACTTAAGCCCTCAAACTCTCTCCTTTCTGACTCACGAGAATTTTTATTGGCATGGTTATGTAAACGAGCAGAGCATGAGGGAAATTATTATTTAATTTCAAAAACACAAATGATTCACTAATATAAGCTGTGCTCTTGCTTCACGCTTTGATGTCAAAGGTGACTCATGGTGTGGTACTGCACTTGAAAAGAGATGGAGCTTGGAACAACTTTGCCTGCCTGGTGGAGGTCATTCTGTGTGCCAGGTAGATGAGGATGCCCACACCCGTGGGCAGTGGTCACCCTCAGGGCCCTCCACAAAGACTCCCCGCAGGGTGTTCCGGCTTTTGGGGCAGGACTGTGGTAGGGTCCCGTCCAGCGTTCTGCAGGACATGGAGCATCCTCTGTGGCAACCCTGAAAGCCCTTGCACATTTTATAATAACCATATCATTTTGTATTAATAATACCCTACTACTCCGTGGCAGGTGGTGGTGAGGGCTCTGCCTCTGGTTGAGAATGTGTTCAGAAAGTAAGGTTCTGCCAAGCTCTAAAAGATGCTGTGTGCATATGCAGCTAAGTGCTCATTTGTCTCTCTTGTATCGGTTAGTTGGCTAACTTACAATCAATCTAATTCAGTGCCATTATTAAACCTGGCAAGATACTTTTTTAAAATTTTGTCTTCTAAATGAATAATTATTGCAGAAAGAGGCTCTGGGGTCTTGGGAAAGGAAAGAGGTAAAGTACTCTGTGCAAATAAAACACAGAACCTCCTTAATGATCTTTTTAAAAGTTCAAATAAGGTATAGTAGTGGCCAGGCCAGAGGCTGAGCCCTGGGCAAGGCCTCCAGGGCTGACTCCCCCAGGCATTGAGGGAACACTATGCCTGGCTGCTCTTTCTAGGTCCCAGTGTCACGACCTCCAGCTCGTCACATCCTGGGAGGAGATCTCATGAGACCAAACTCATGAGAACGATGTCTAGAACAAGAAAGCCGACATGTTGATCTGTGGTGAAACCAGAGCTATGCTGGCACTGAGAGCTCCCGTTCTCTGTGACTCACATGGCCTTCAGAGCCCAAATCACAGTCCCAGGTGCTTATGGCCAGAGACTCAAGCAAAGGTGTTAGTTAGAAAAACTGAAATCATGCACTCATTCAACAAATATTATTGAGCTCTTACTCTGGCCTAGTGATTGTTTTCAAGGCTAGGGGCACAGTTGTAACCAAGACAAACAAGGTCTTTGTTCAGCATGGAGTTCACATTCTAGCCAGGAATTCTGGAATTCAACATGTAGACAAGTGAGGACACTAATGTCAAATAGTAATAAATGTCAGGAAGAAAACACAATCGGGGACAGTGTGTTGGCAGGTGCTGGGAAATGCTTGGACCTGAAAGACCAGAAGGCCCAACAAGGCAGGAGGGGTGTCCCAGGCAGAAGGCACAACAGGTGCAAAGGCACTGAGATGGAGATGATGGCGGTTCAAGGATGTGAACAAATTTAACTCACAAAAGGGAAGCTGATTTTGAAGTTCTGAGGATCTAGATCCTTGTAGCTCCCGTAGGCTGACCACAATCCGATACAAATGGGATCGGCAGGTGGAACAGGTTTAAAGAACCATGGACTGACACGTTCAAGAATCTTCTGGTTGTTCTATGTCATCCCCCATGGCCATCTCACCCCTCAAAGCGGTTGGCCTGGTGCCTGGCCTTGTGGACTGCACCCAGATACGCATAAATAAATGGCCCCGGCACTGCAGAAAGCAGCATGCAGCAGCAGTGTACAAACCTGTGACAAACAAACACTTCTGTGTTAGAATGCAGGTGTCCACAGCCAGAGACGATCAGCGTTCTCCGTTCACCAAGATGGCCCGTGCAGGCCTCGATTTCCCATGAAGAGTTAGATTTCGTCTCTGACTTAGACTTTTTTATTTTTTTAAGAAACAACACATGTCATATGAAGCTTTTTTTTGACATGACAATACCTGGAATAATTAGTTACATAAAGAACAATGAGGAGCTGAGCTTTTCTAAGTGTATTTTGAGCAGTCATTACCCACCGTCAGTGCCTTTCAAATGTCACTTGTGGAGTGTTCCTCTGTTTGTCGTGGAGCGAAGAACTTTTTCTCTGTTCTTTTCCAAAGTAGTTGGGAGCGTTTTAAATCTCTGTGTTGAACTGTGGCAAGTCACTCCAAAATTAAAGTGCTCAAAACCTTTATTTTGAAAGGCCCGAACGGTGCCCATAAAAGCAGCACGAAGAACACTCTCTTTTCTGTACTTACCGAGCACATTCATCTGGAAATGTCAGATATGCGCTCATTTAAATAATTTGACAGCTTGCAAGAAACTGTCAGATGAGTATCTCGTTCAATTGTTAGAAGTACAACAAAGAAAGTCCAAGAAGTTTTCTTCCAAAGAATTTATCATTAGTAATTCACATGAGCTACTTTGTATGTGGTCACCTACGGAATGCAATCATTTAATTTCTCTCTGTGTCTCTCTCTCTGCAAATGGAGGCTGTGAAGACCCATTTAACATAAGGGACACTTGGGATCATCACCTGAAAGGAAAAAACAATGCGTTAAGGCTGCTCAAATAGGCTCTCCACATTCAACATGTACGCAGAAATGTCTAAACACAGAAGTACTTGATACATATCTTCAAATACATGTATTTTTAAAACATGTTTTGACCCAAAGCCCCTTAACTTTTTATTTACCACCATGAGGCCGCTCCTTGAAAATCCAATCTTGCTGGTTTTGCGACCTGTCCCATTTTTTAAAGAAGTACTCAGTGACGGTTGTGTGCCTCCTTAAACTCGTATCCTCGACATTGTATTTTGCTGAAATAGAATAAACATGAGCCCCTGAAGGACTAGTCCACGGCCAGGCATCTTGTTCCCAAGGTGTCACAGACCTGGGGAGGCAAATGCTGGGCTTTTTTTAGTTCGCAATGTTTCAGATTGGATAGGTGCAGCAGCTGTATGGGATGGGTACCCAGGGACACGAGGGAGATAGGGGACCTCTTACAGCTGTCCTCGTGCCTGTAATTTAGCTCCTTTGCCTCTACGACATCTTCCTGCCTCATAACTTTCTGCCTTTGGGTAAAAATATAGGGGCCTGACTTGCATGAATAGCACATGCTCTCCTTCGGATACAGCCCCCTTTGTGCAGGATACCTCGTGGCTGAAGGAGAAGCTGTCCTCTCTTGGACAAAGTCGAGTCCAGCCAGCTTCACTCACTGTGTACATTAGCGATACAGCCAGAGCCGCAGAGGGAGAGGGGTTATGTAACGGGCTGCCATGTTTCCTCTTGCCAGGTTTAAATTAATTTCTTCAAATGTTCCCGTTTAGTTAACAATGATTGATAGAGTGAAGATAATATTAATAAAAATTAGGTACCCAGCTCGGGAATGGACTTTTGTTCGTGCCTCAGCACTTAGCAAAGGGCAAATGGAAAAAGGATGTTTTCAGCAGCTTGCAATTGGAATGCGCCCGGCCAGGTGGAAAACGAATCTGGCCATTCATCAAAGCTGTCAAGACAGTCTCTCACCAGAAGTGTTTACCAATATTCACAATAAAATCCCGAGTTCTACTAATAGGAGCTCATTCGACTGTAACTCAGAGGACTTTTAAAACGACTTGGGCTATTTAGCGTGCCTGTTTTATCGAAGGCGCACGCGTCTTGTGGCTCTTGATGCTCACAATTATGAGACTACACGGTGGGACTTCCAGAAAAGTAAACAATGCAGCTCAGAAAAATGCCTCCTTCGTGGTCGTGGTGGGGGGGTGGCTTCAGATACGGCCCGGCGGTACATGGTCTGGGGAGCTGATGAAGCCAGGGGCACGGCTGCATCGGGAATGAAAAACGAGCCGCTTATTCCATGCGCATAATAACATAAATCTGATACAAGGAAACGAGAGAGAAGAAGAGTCGACAGGAAAGCATATGGAAAAAGTTAAATAAAAACCTGAGGTGATACAGCCATTACTTGATGTTTAGGAATTTACTGGGGAGTGGGTGCATTTATTGCCTGTACAACACGCTTGGTGATTAGTCATTTGTGGCCTGGTGCAGTTTGGCTCGGATGTGCTAGAGCTGGTCTTCCCAGCTGGGTTTGTGCAGCAGACGTTTGCTGAGCACCCACTAGGTGCCAGGCATGATTTGGGGTGCCGAGGATGTTAAAAGGAGTGAGAACATAGACTCCTAGAAGTTGGGGACTGGATGACTTTCTTGTCTCCTCTCCCCCATACTTAGTGCCCCAGTAGGAGCCAATTGATAAGTAAATAAAAGAATGTGCACTCATTAAGAACTACTTTAAAATTTTTTTTTTTTTTAGAGACAGGTTCTCACTCTGTTGTCCAGTCTGGAGTGCAATAGAGCAATCATAGCTCACTGCAGTCTCAAACTCCTGGGCTCAAGCAATCCTCCTGCCTCAGCCTCCCAAGTAAGCTGGGACTACAGTACATACCACCACCATGGGCTAAAAGAACTGCTTTTTCCCCTTCTGGCATTTATTGAGTGTCTGCTCAGGTGTGCCTGACACTATGTTAAGTATGTCTATTTGGGTTATCTAATCTAATCCTCATAACAAACTACCCTATGAAGCTGGTGCTATCATTATCCCCATTTTATAGATGAGGAAGCTGAGGAAGCATAGGGAAGGTATGCCTGGGCTAAGGCTACATGGTCGAGATATAAAAAGAAGCATCTGCCTCCAGAATCCATACTGTGGGCTTCCACATGACACTGACTCCCCATAGTGCCCCATGGGCCCTACCTACAGTTTGAAAATATTGACCCAATCCTGTTTCTGATGCCCTCACTAGCCATCGGGGATCAACCGCTCAGTAGGGTTGATCAGACTCTGCAGAGAAGTCAGTGTCTAAAAGCCCAGGTCCCCCACTGCCTCCCAACCCTTGTGCACCTGACCCTGTTGCTTGGAGAGAGAGCCCCCAAGGCCTGTGAGCTGAGGCCAGCCCCTGAAGCAGGCAACCGTGCCCTAGACCAGGCAGGTCCTGGCCGTGTCAGCTCGGACAAGGTGGAGAGGGATTTCAAAAGAGGCCACTTGCATCATAGCTTCCTTGCACCAAGCCAGGGAAAGAAAATTTACATCATGTCAGCCAGCTTTCGGCAGAAAACCGTAGGATGAAATGCAACCCAACTGAAAGATAAAGAACTACAGACCCTACTACAGAGAGCGTGCACGTGCCCTTAACCCTTGCGTCCCCACTTCCTGTCTGAAACACCAACTCACTGAGAAAACAAATCCTCACTATCTGTTGGCTTGAGATTCTCTAATCCCACAGCAGATTTCTCATCTGCTCAACAGTTTTGTGTTTTAAATATCCCAGACACCAAAATGAATGTTTCTTTCTCCCTTTCCCATTGATGTTGCTCAGTCGCCTCTTCAAAGCAAAGTAAGCTAGTTTGGGGAAGGGGGCTTGTCGATTGGCATCTTTTTTCATCAGACTCTGTGGTTGATTTTCAGACAAATAAGGTTTTCTGTGTACGTGAAGATGGACTTCACTTCTGTACCAGGGTATGAGAACACAGCCCTGTGGGGGCTCGATTTCCACTATATTTCAGCTGGGAAATGTTTCAGGTTTCTATAGCTAAGTCAGATGCCCCAGCCCCAGATAGGATGTGCTGTGGCTGGACCCCCACCCTGAGTGATGTGTTCCCGAGTCCCAGCAATGTGAATTCTGCCCCCCTTGGTAGAGGAGCTGATAGGGTGAGTTAGATTTACTGAGTTTTAGGAATTATCTCTAGCATGGATCAGAAAAGACATTTTTGTTTTGAGCGGTGACATTACAGGCAAGCAGAACACTCTGCACAGCTGCCGGCGAGCCCGGGGAAGGGCAGCGTCCGGTTCCCGAGCAGTTGTCCTTTGTCTCCAGTGGAGTTAACTGTGCCGCAAAGTGGATCCATTTTCTCACTGCAGAATAAGCGTGTTGGATTGTTTTTGCAGTAACTATGCAATTAGTTCTTTTTTGCCCATGCCTTGCCTGGAGCTGCTGTCTGTTCTCTGTGAGTGTGTTTGAAATAGTGTTCAGTGGCAAATTTGTTCTCACTCTCTTTGGGGCAAACTCAGAAAACAGACTTGCTTACTCTGTCGTACCTGAAATCAAGGGCACTTTGAGTCTGAAGGGCTGTCTCAGTCGAGAGATGAGGAAACCAAGACAGCAGAGAATAAGTGAGCTGCCCAGGGATGCCTGGTGCAGGGCAGCTCCGTCGTAGGGCCCTCTGTTTGTCTGCCAGTTCTTCTGTCAGTCAGTCTAGAACATTCTAGAGTCTCATACAGGTGGCACAAGCATTGGAAGATCATATGGAACCGTATCACACACCTAGCACCCTCAACACTAAATGTCATATGCAAATGAAGGTTTGGAATAAATGACAATGATGGAAAATTTTAACAAAAATAAAAATCTGAGTACACTCTGTCTACAATATGCAAACCAGAGAGCTGAGGCAGGGATGTGAAAAATCTAGGGCAACCTGAGTTTTAAATTTTGTTTTGTCTTATCCTGGTTAGTTGTCCCTTTCCACCTGACGTAGCTGTGCACCTCCATTACCTGGCAGGTTCCTTCAACTGCCCATTTTAATATGCTCGTGCAGCATGAAAACAAAGACCTCCTGAGTCACCAAAAAGAAAAGCTGCTTAGCAAACACAGGGTGGCCAGTCATCCAAAGTAGGTGGGAGGGACACAAGACAAAAACTGAACCCACTGTGGGTTTTGGATCCACAGCCAGGAACGTACACAGTGATAAAGGGACAGAATTTCACCAATGGAAATGGCCTCGGAGTGTTTCTCACCCACCTCTGCACTGTACAGGTGAGGAGAACAGGGCCCGTATGAGTGTCTGGGGGAGCAGGGACCAGAACCGACCCAGGTCCCCTGAGTCTTGGTTCTGTGTAGACTGGGTTTGGGATCTTGTCTCGGTTAGGATGCTTTTAGCTGCAAACAACAAAGCCACCCAACTCAAAACAGCTTATGGGGCAAGGAGTGCTGTTATCTCATAGCATAAGAAGTCAGAGAAGAGCAACAGCAGGCCCAGAATGAGAGCGGTTCTAGAATCTGCTTGTCCTAACTTGCAGGTGATTCTCTCGTCATTGCCCTGCGCTGCGGCCTCCATATAAGCTCATTGTCAGCATCACACGGGGGTGACATTGCGCTCTGAAGGGCAAGATCACTTGTGGGACGAAAGTGGTACATCGTTTCTCATGGCTAGAGCTCCATTATGCCTCTCCATAAACCTGAGGGAGAAATCCCCAGAGAAAATAAACAAGCTTTTATGGAGTCGCGTTTCCATGGGTCAGTGATGACTGAGGTGGGAGATAACCAGCCCTGCAAAGGTTCGAACACCTGGATATTAGCATTTATTTAACATGTCTGCTGGGCATGTCTTTGTGGCAAAAATCATGCGTTAACAAGCAAAATGATTTAAGTCTAGATTCAGTTTTATTTCTTTACTGCAGAAAAAATATGCAAACAGAATCATGACACTCCTGGGGAGATACATCCAGATGGTTTGAATTGTCATGCTGGGTGAGTGTATGTTCAGCCCTGAGATTACTGTCTTAAGACATGACAAGGCCGCGTAGAGATGTGGAGAGCGCTAGGTTGAGTGGTAGATGGGTGGGTGGCACACGTAGGAGACCTGCCTGCATCCTGGAGTAGGCTTTGCATACCTCCCCCTCCACAGCACCCCCACCCCCGGCCACTTGTTCCTGCATCTTCAAAATAAAAGACTAGACCACATCACCTTTCTTTTTTAATTGAGGTGAAATTCACACAACATAAAATTAACAATTTTAAGGTGTACATTTTAGTGTCATTTAGTACATTCACGATGTTGTGCAACTGCCCCCTCTGTCTAGTTCCAAAACATTTTCATCCTCCCCAGAGGAGACCTCCCCACCTGTATTAAGCTGGACTAACATCATCTTTTAAGGACTCTTTCAATTATATGATTCAATGACACTAAAACAGGAACTAGACTCATTCATTTCTGAAAAAAAAAAAAAAACCCTCCAGACTGCAAAGACATTGAGTTACCCCATAAAAGTAGAACATCTAAATATTTGTCCCTAACAAACACAACTGGGATGGACGACCTGAATCGCCCCGGCGGGTGATCCTGCAGCTGACCATTATAGTGCAAGCAGTGTTTTCCTGCTGTCGCAAACTTCCATGGTGTGACCAGCTGGGTGCCCGTCAAGTAGCAACCCTGGCAATGGAGACCCGGGGTTGATTTGTGCAAATACTTTTGGCTCCAGGACACAGGATTTACACTGTTTCTTGTCACCTCCTGGGAAAAAACTGTCCCTTTGTTCTTTCCCTGGTAAGAGCCATGCTTTCCTACAAATTCAGATTCCCGAACTGAGGGGCATTTTTGGGGTCACCCCCTGGGTGGAACGAGCCCATCCCCATCCCTCCCCCAGTGGCTGGGGTGGCGTGGGGAGGTCACCATCTTGCAGTTGAGGGCCTTAGCTTAGGAAAATGGTGTATTTGCACTGTCTGGTTCTCGGCTCTTCAGGGAAAGATTTGGGTGTGACTGGTGGATTTCTAGCATTTTCTGGCTGTGAAATTCCTTGTACTACAATGTAGGAGATGAACAGGTGCAGGCAGGGATGCTGCGTCTGAGGACAGCTCAGATCACATCTCACTTGGTTTTCCCCCTCCTCCGGGAGGAATCTTCCTAAATCCATCACAGCACAGTTTGGAAACCACCGGCCTCAACTGTTCATGACCTCCAAGCACCAATGGAGACAGTCTTTGGAGTTTCTGTTCTTTTATTGGCCTCTAGGTAACCAAGAAACGTCAATGTGCGCCTCAATCAGACTGTCCTCAGAATCCTCCACTGGGAGACCCCACTGAGTTCGTGGCTTTGTTTTCCATTGCTCACCTGGAACACAGCTGTTCCCCACCCCCTACACCTCACCTGGTCACAGCTGTTGAATCTTGGCAGGCCGTGTTTCCATGCTGCCTTCTTGAATGTTCCATTTGGCATGGGCATTCTGAAGGCTCTTCAAAGCCTCGTCTGCCTACTCCTCCAGAACCCTTATGATGGCCTGCCGGGGGAAATGGCTGGGCTGCAGCCCTGTGTAGGTGAAAACAAGGCCTGAGAGGCTGCCCTGCCCACAGCTGCTTCTTCCCTAACATGGGCTCAGTAGACCAAGGGCAGTGCACAGGCACACCCTGTCTTGGGGGACTCAGGGGACCTGGGTTTGAAACTCCCCTCACGTCCTTGGGTCTGCCATGACCACCTGGGCCACTCCTGCAGAGGCCACGCGAGAGCACGCAAGGAAGGTACTCACTAGCTGCAAAGCTCTGAACCAGTGTCTGCTATTGGTATCAATCGTGGCCTCGACAGCAAAATGCCACAGTCGACCCTCCTACTGGACAGGAACGACCCACATGGTGACGGGCCATGGATGAGCCCTTCTCTGAGTGGACCGCCACGTAGGTCTGATGATAAGCCAAACACTCTCACGTTTAGGCGTGTCTTGCCTACTCCATCTCATGTCCTGGAGGAAACTGCTTCTTAAAGTACTTAGCACTATGGTGTGCAGGACACTCCACAATTCATGGGCCAAGTGCAAATGAAAAGGACAAAAACCTGTTTTCCTTTCTTCCATGGTCTCTCTATTGTCATGGTGTTTTTCATTTGCTATCTGATGTCACCATCCCTTGGGCACAGGGACACTCATGGGAGCCAGTGCAGACCCTCACGGGCCCCGACCTGACCTCCCTGCATTTGTGCCCAGGCCCTTGTCAGGGGTGGAGGGTGGCAGTGGTCACCAGACAGAGAGGGACAGGAGGGACGGGCAAGCGGGTGGCTGAGAATCTGTCCCAAGGGAGTGGAAAGGCTGTGGGAGGCACAATCCTATGGGAGCCAAGGCACGTGCTCTGATATCCCATCGACTGCACTCATGTGACACAGACTCACAACAGGATCGTTATGAATTTCAAGACAGTGACCCCAGAGCACAAAACCCTGAGAGGGGCCCCTTTCCAAGAGTGGGGCATGCCCATGAGCCCATGAAACCGGCCCTGGGGGTAAGTATACAGTAGGTGCTCAATGTGGGTTTGATGGTAGGGATATATAAGGGAAAAGAGGCTCAAGGGCTCACAGTTTGGGGGCTTATCTAGAGAAATGGTCATAGTAGCTGCTTTGTTGAAGGAATGAATGTGAGTCCTTTCTCGAGCCTCAGTCTCCTGATCTATAAAATGGGAACAATAATAAAGGTGCTTACATCAAAGAAAATCGTGTAATGCATTTCATTTCTGGCATGCAGAGAAAGCCCAGTATTATTAATACTATTATCCCCAGTGCTGGAGACATAGCAGGCATTTAATAAATGTTTGGGCAGAGGATTCCTAGAAAAAATGAGAGTTTAGCAAATTGGACTCAAAACTTCTGTTTATCTTTTTAAACCTGTCTGATTATCTTGTATCAAGACTGTTCGGGTGATGGGCACACTAATAGCCCTGACTTAAGCATTATAAAAGCTATCCATGTAACAAAAACATCTGTACCCCCTTAATATTTTGAAATGTTAAAAAAAGATGTAGCTGGTGTGGTCACAGAAGGTATGGAAAGAGATCAGTAGTTGCTGAGCAATAAAAATGTGTAGCAGCCTCAGGAAAGAGGAGGGAGGAAGTCACTTTTAGGTTTGAAACTATCTTTTTCAGCGTCTGGTCTCTCTTTCTCTTTATTTCCCCAAAGCAGTTTTGTATCTGGGCTCCACCTTTTATGTTTTTAAAAGGAAGAGCAGCCTTGGACCTGAGGAAATACTTGCCTAAGCAGCCCCTGAAAGGTAGGGGGTCTCTAGAGTGTTTGCTCCAGAAACAACAAACATGGCTCCTACCCAGTGAGAGCCCCCCACCCCACACCTACCCTGAGTACACATGGCTGAGTCTACTCGGAGTTCGACCGAGGGTCCTCAGGGATGCCCCCAGCAGGGTGGCAGTTTGGCTGCCTCTTCAGATCCCCATCGAAACCAAGAGCAGCTACCTAGTTTTGAGGCTTCCTTACAACTGAGCCGACGGTCGAATGGGGAAGATGCCAGTGCTTCTGGTGAGCCACTTGGAAGTATTGCTCAACGAGTCCCCTTTGGGGCAGGGAGTCTTCAGGGACAGGGAAAGACAGGGCCCCAGGCTGCCATCCGCTGCGGGATGAGGGAATTTTGCCCATACTTTGCCTTCATGTCCTCAAAACCCTCTCTTTGTATCACTTTTCTCTTCCAGAGGACTCTGTACTTTGAGGTGTGCCTGAAGCCCAAAGTTTGCTTTTGAAAATTTTGACAAGGGAGAGTTGCAGGGGAGTAATGCCGTCCTTCCACACTGTAAACGTGTATAATTAAACAATTGGATGAAGGTTGGTGGTGACTCATTGCTCCTACATTTTAACTGAACTAGCTGTTTCTCTCCCAGAAGACTCAGAGCATAAACACCTTGAATTTATGGGTAGCATTTAGAACTCCAAATAAGTTCTGGTTTCTCATTTTTGTTTTCAATCTATGTGCTGTTCCAGGGAATCCACCCTATTACGGTTTTATCGTCAAAATGGGGCTCTCTACCAATTTGGCGAGATGGACTGCACCAGTATAAATGTGCATATCGCATATTTATAGTGGTGCACTTGAATGGCTAATTTCACTGATGTCAGATGCTAAGGAAGTGCCCCTCAGCAACTGCAAATTACTTCATTGTTGGGCTTAGACACAACACGAAGTTATATGTGGCTGACAGCACTACTCATCGTGAATTCCAGTGACCTCAACTGGAAATAACTTTAAACAAAAAGCACCTCATATTATGTTTACAGTGAAAGACCCAATTGGTTGAATACAAAGCTGAATAAATAAAACATAGCAACGGGCTGATAATTTTGGTGGAAGTTGATGTGTGTATGCCTAACGGCACAGTGTGAATCCAGCCCTAGAGGATGGTCCTCTAAATGCTCTTGGTTGGAGGCTGCCATTTACTGTGCACCTTGCATTTGCTGTGGCTCTTCACAAGCACAGTCATGGGATAGTCTCAGCAGATCATCCCACGCCCCATGGGGCAGGGGGCCGAGTCCCCACCTGACCTTGTCTGAGGCAGAGGAACTCCCACGGAATTGTGTGGCTGGCCGTGGGGAGTTGGGAGCCTAGCTCTGTTCTCCTGACTTCTCACCCAGTGCTCTCTAACTCCAGCCAGCAGCTTTGATAGCTCATTAAATTGGACTGAAGGTCCGATGGCTTGCAAAGCAAATTCTTTACAACTGTTATAAAGGTTTCATTACTTAAGTGTAATCTAGCAAAACCACCAAGCCCCTTCCACTCCCCAAACTCTCAGACTTGCAAGAGAAGGGAAAAGTGTGTAGTCGACTCCCAGCCTAGGACTACTTGGAGAATATACAGAAGGTTCTAGAAAAGGTAATGGTACCTCCCAATGAGTGATGTGGTGCTCTGGAGCCCAGTTTGCTTGTGTTCAAATCCCCCCTCTGCTGCCCACCAGCCACCTGGGAGTAGCCACTCAAGCTCTCTGCCTCGGTTTCCTTATCTGTACATAGGATTGTTCATAGTCACCACCTCAGAGGTGGTAATGAGGTGATACAAAGCACTTAGAACAGTGCTTGGCATGCATGCATGCAGTGCCTACTATGCGCCGTAGATATAAAAATGAACAAAATAGGCAGAGATCCCTGCCCTCTCGGAGTTTATATTTGGGGGGTGCACACAGCAGACACTCAGTACAGCTGTTAGCCCCCAGTTAGGTCAGATGTTGCCGATCTTTGCCAATAAGCCATACACTGGCCCGAGTTCGGGCACATCGTTCCCATGAACTTTGACTGTGGGGTGACAGCTTGCAGCCGTAGTGTTTTGCCAACCAGCAGCCATTGGCACACAAAATGTGCTGCCAACAACCTTTGAAGTCCAGGAGGTGCTCTGGCCAGCCTTGTCCTCCATCGCACCCCCATCAAGAAACAGGCATCATGTTTTGCATCAGCAGCAAACTGGGTCGAAGTTTGGTCAATCAGAAGTTGCATAAGAGCTCACTATGGTTGGTGTGGGGCCCGAGGTCTGCCAGCATTCATTAACAACTATCTGTTCAATGATTATCTCCCTGTGGTTTATTGTGGTGGGTTGGTCCAAAGCATAACTGACCCTGGCGGTCATCCAGAGACCTGCCCCTGACGTCAGAGGCAAGCCTCCCTGGGTGCGGCCAAGGGGCAGGGCCGTTCTCTCCATGGTATTTAGAGCCAAGAGGTTCTGCCACCAAGCACGGCCTCCCCCCTGGGAGCTCTCACTCGCCAGTGGGAAGAACCTGGAAGGAGCCCTTGGATCTCTGACCGAGATCTTCCAAGGAGAACAGAGGTAGGTAGAGGGTTTATATTTGCGTTTCTAAAAATTATAGAGGTAATATAAACTCATTTTCTTTTCTCCTTAGAGCAATAACTATCTGGTGATGTGCAACCCCAACAAAAGCCCATCAGATGTGTGAGAGGGTGCCCGTGGTGGTTTTTGTTCAGGACGCCTGCATTTTCTATTTCAGGTAACCTTGGCGTTTGTGCCCCTTAGCACTACTCTGCAGAAATGCCTCCTCAGCTGCAAAACGGCCTGAACTTGTCAGCCAAAGTCGTCCAGGGCACCCTCGACAACCTGCCCCGGGCAGTGAGGGAGTTCGTGGAGAGCAATGCCAAGTTGTGTCAGCCCGAGTACATCCACATCTGTGATGGCTCCGAGGAAGAGAACAGGCGGCTTCTGGAGCACATGGAGGAGCAGGGCATCATCAGGAAGCTGAGGAAGCATGACAACTGGTAAGCTCGGGGTGCACCGCCCGCCTCCAGCCCCCAGCGTTCATGCCTTCCCTCCATCTCCTTGTTATTGGTGGAAGGGGGTGAATAAAGACTTCTCGGGGGGTTGCAGAATCTTGAAAAACTTAATAGGATGGTCAGAACCATACAGACTTTAATTTCATGCCATTGGTAGAGCAGTCCAGGCCTTAAATGAGAGATGGCACACACAGACAGACTAGCTCACAGTCTAGCAAATGTCTCCCTGGCACGTCCTAGTGGGTTTGGCTGTTTGCATTTATGGGACGTTGTTGATGTGCTCAGCGTCCCGCCAGGGAAGAATGTGAGTGCGCGAAACTGGCCCGCTCCTAACGAAGCCTGGCTGAAGGGAGTCCTGTGATTTTTGCAGCTGGTTGGCTCTCACTGACCCCAGGGACGTGGCCAGGATCGAAAGCAAGACGGTTATCATTACCCAAGAGCAAAGAGACACGGTGCCTATCCCCAAAAGCGGCGTCAGCCAGCTGGGTCACTGGATGTCAGAGGAGGACTTTGAGAAAGCGTTCAGTGCCAGATTCCCAGAGTGCATGAAAGGTGAATGGAACATTTATTTGATCAGGCAAAATAGCAGCAAACTTTTTATTACGTCTGTCCTAATGGTGATTGGAATAGTAGTGGAAACTCCCACGGCCTGACAGCCTTCACTCCATATGTGAAGCTGGCCATGTATTGAAAACGCACATCTCAGTTCTGCTTTACAGACTGTCTTATATGAACATGAAAACTATTTCCAGGTATATGGATTTAAAATAGCTTGGTGGAGCGCACTTGCACATTTATGAAAACTCTTTAATTTTGGCAGGCTGTTCGCTTTCCGGTGGAGTCTTCTAACCCAGGGGGCTGGGGGCCAACAAGATGCAGTGTTGTTTGAGAGACCATAAGAATAGGTCCACCCAGGGCAATGATGCTGGTTCCGTTTGTGAGTCCAAGGTCATTTCTCACCAGTTCCATCAATCTGGCCCCACAGGTCGCACCATGTACGTCATCCCATACAGCATGGGGCCACTGGGCTCGCCGCTGGCAAAGATCGGCATCCAGCTGACAGATTCACCCTACGTGGTGGCCAGCATGCGGATCATGACGCGGATGGGCACGCCTATCCTAGAAGCGCTGGGTGACGGGGAATTTGTCAAGTGCCTGCATTCCGTGGGGTGCCCTTTGCCTTTAAAAAGTAAGTGTATTACTTCAAAATCAAAAGTTAAAATAAAAAAGTAAGCTTAACAGTAAACTGAGGCCTGTGCCCTGAGGATCCCCAAATGGGGACATGGCACAGTAACTCGGATGGGTCCTTGTTTACAGAGCCTCTGGTCAACAACTGGGCCTGTAACCCGGAGCTGACGCTCATCGCCCACCTGCCAGACCGCAGAGAGATCATCTCCTTTGGAAGTGGATATGGCGGGAACTCACTGCTTGGGAAGAAGTGCTTTGCTCTCAGGATGGCCGGCCGGCTGGCCAAGGAGGAAGGGTGGCTGGCAGAGCACATGCTGGTAAGCCTGCGGGAAACCTGAAATGTGTTTGCAAGAGGGCCTGGGAGTGGCAGACACAGATAGCATTGCAATTCCCATGAGGCAGGACTCAACACTCCCCTCTGCACGTGCAGGTTCCCGGACACATTGGGAAACTCCATCAATAACTGTCAGTGCACCAGTATATGTCCCTTCCAAAGGACCTCAAACACAATGAGGCCAATGGAGACCTTCTGGACTTCACTATTTTGGAAATGTTAGTTTGTACTGATACCCAAAGAAATAGATCTTGAGGGACTACCTTTTAGGGGCTTCTAAGCTGAAGTGCTCTAGGAGAGAAAGGAACAAAGATCGTAATGAAGGATGTTGCCTCCGACAGATCCTGGGTATAACCAACCCCGAGGGTGAGAAGAAGTACCTGGCAGCAGCGTTTCCCAGTGCCTGTGGGAAGACCAACCTGGCCATGATGACCCCCTCCCTCCCTGGGTGGAAGGTCGAGTGTGTGGGAGACGACATCGCCTGGATGAAGTTTGACAACCAAGGTGACTCTTTTAGGCCCAGCTGGTGATACCACTGGGACTCGAGTGAATTGTTGACCTCAAAACCTGCCAAATCCTCCTAAATCCACAGGGTTTGGGTTTTTTATTCAGTTAGTTCAGAGTTTGCAAAGCCTTAGAAATACGTATTCGGTAAGCATTCCTTAATATTCAATCTGGATTGAAGTGGGACCATTTGTTGCTGTTTGTTTACATACATACATTTATTAAAATGGAATGGGTGGAAAATTAAAGATGAAAAAAGAGTTGTAAAAAGTTTAGAAGTTGAATATGATGCTTGGATGGAAAAAGGTAAATGTATATTCTAGGGAGAAAAAAAAAAGATTTGAGAATTAGGCACACAAATTGGTCCTGCAAGATATAAGAATATCTGTTATGCTTTGCTTGGCATTCACTACTACTTCTCTGGTTGGAAACTTTCCAGGGAACTTAAGGGCTATCAACCCAGAAAACGGCTTTTTTGGTGTTGCTCCTGGAACCTCTGTGAAGACAAACCCCAATGCCATCAAGACCATCCAGAAGAACACCATCTTCACCAATGTCGCCGAGACCAGTGACGGGGGCTTTTACTGGGAAGGCATTGACGAACCTCTGGCGCCAGGCGTCACTATCACTTCCTGGAAGAACAAGGAGTGGAGCCCAGAGGACGGTAAGTCCCCTCCAGAGGCCTTGGCACTCGGGGCTGCAGGCACCACCTGTTTGGACCAGACGCTAAGGGGCTCCCTGCTCTCTCGTTGTAGGGGAACCTTGTGCCCACCCCAACTCACGGTTCTGCACCCCTGCCAGCCAGTGCCCCATCATCGACCCTGCCTGGGAGTCTCCGGAAGGCGTGCCTATCAAGGGCATCATCTTTGGAGGCCGCAGACCTGCCGGTGAGGCTCTTCTTGCTTTAGGCTGGGAAAATGGGTGTGCTGGCTACCCAAGGACATCCGTGGCATCTCTCCTTTTCCAAGACCTTGTCAGAGGGTGCCAAAGATCTTGAGCTTCCTTTCCAAACATCCAGAATAATTGGCACGCTCAAACATTGGACCAATCCTTCTGGTCACCTAGAACCTTTCTGGATCCTTGATCCAATGTAGCTTGATCCAATTTGATTTTTTACTTCGTGGCCTCCGTGGTGTAACTTTGAGCAGTTTCTGCACTTTAGCTTGGTAAATGCAAAATTAGCTCACTTACAGAGCTGTTGTTTTGTTATGTATTTCCATGCTGTGAAATGACACCACTGGTCGTGGAGAATGAGTGTCAAAGCCTTTATGCAACTTTTCTTTTGTTCTGCTAAAGGTGTCCCTCTAGTCTATGAAGCTCTCAGCTGGCAGCATGGGGTGTTCGTGGGGGCAGCCATGAGATCAGAGGCCACAGCCGCTGCGGAGCACAAAGGTAAACCAACGTCCAGATTCAAAACCACAGGGGAGGGGGATTAGAGCTCTCTCCCAATCTGTGTCTGTATGCAGAGAGAGAGCAAGAGAGAGAAAACCAAGCACGCTTATGTCAACAATGATGGGGCCAGTATTGCCTGTGAGAGCATCACTTACCAGCAGCACCCCCCTCTCTTTAACAGGCAAAATCATCATGCACGACCCCTTCGCCATGCGGCCCTTCTTTGGCTACAACTTCGGCAAATACCTGGCCCACTGGCTGAGCATGGCGCAGCGCCCAGCAGCCAAGCTGCCCAAGATCTTCCACGTCAACTGGTTCCGGAAGGACAAGGAAGGCAAATTCCTCTGGCCAGGCTACGGAGAGAACTCCAGGGTGCTGGAGTGGATGTTCAACCGGATCAATGGGAAAGACAACGCCAAGCTCACACCCATAGGCTATATCCCTGCGGAGGACGCCCTGAATCTGAAAGGCCTGGGAGACATCAACACGAAGGAGCTCTTCAGCATCTCCAAGGAGTTCTGGGAGGAGGAAGTGGACGACATCGAGAAGTACCTGGAGGATCAGGTCAATGCCGACCTCCCCTATGAAATTGAGAGAGAGGTCCTCGCCCTGAAGCAACGAATAAGCCAGATGTAAACCTGAAAGCTCAGCCTTCAAAGTCATCTCCTTTCCATTCCATAAGATACACTAGGAGCAAAAAAAGGGCACGTTTTCCTGAATCAACACCACCAGCAGCATAATAATCACAACCCCAATAAACAGATCTGAAAGGCACACTTTAATTTTTTCAGATAAAAACCACAGAGTACAGGATGGTAGCAAATGAGATTGGAAGGGAAATCTTAGCATGTCTCCAAAATTCATATCTGGTGCATATTTTGTTCAACTTTAAAGTCACTCAGGCATTTCGTCTTTTTAGTTTTTTTCACTTTAGCTATATCGGTTAGCTAGAATGCACAGAAAAAAAATACTTGAGCTGTATATATATGTGTGTGTGTGTGGTGTATTTGTACATGTGTATCTGTATGTCCTGTTACCTAAAATATATTTAATACCTTTGGAAAAATCTCGGGCAAGATTACTTACTAGTTGTTGCTAGAAAGAAATGTTGCTTTGTTATGTGTGTTTAAATTATTTTTATATATCATTTTTCCTTACCTTTACATAATTGCAATTTTTCCCCCCTTACCACTTCTTGGAACAAAATTATAAAATAAACTTTTATAGAAAAGATGGATTTGTTTTGCTTGGCTTTTCTTACTTGAACCACCAAGAAAAAAGAACTTGGATTAAACACCTTGTAGTCCTAATCGCCCCCTGCCCTGAGAAGGTGGGGACGTTCAGAATCACCTTTGAAGAGGGGGTGAGCTGCTGGGATCCAGGGAGCAGGAGGGAGCCAGATGCAGAGGGTGAACCCAGTGTGGGAACACAGAGGTGACACAGCCCCGCCCGCTGGGTTTTCTGAATTAACTGAAGCCACTAGTTGGCGTCCTTTAACAATTCTATTATACAAACCTTTCAATGATGGGGCTTGTATAGCTGAACTGGGAGAGTTTAATATGTGCTTTTTGACAAAAATTTGGGTCTGGGGGGCTCTGTCTTCCACAAGAATTGCATTGTGGACAGTTCCATAAGCTATTGCCTTTTAACTCTTTTTGAGCAATACTTTTCTCAACTCTCATCCACAGGGGAAGAGAGGGAGGGTAGAAGTGGTCTTGAGAAGGAAAAGTCAAAGGGGTCTCCCCCATGCAGGCATTAACTGAGCGGCTTCTGTATACCCAGCATCACGCCAGCACAGCGGGCTGCCCCGAGAAGGAAGGCGGGGTGGTTTGCCCCAGCTCTGCCTCCTGTGCTCCCAGTTTTTATGGGTGTTCCAGAACAGTCCAAACAAACCATAAACTTTATATCACACATTCATTCTGTAGACAAACACTGCTTCCTTCAGGTTGTTTTCCTCCTTTCTGGGCCCAGGCTGTGAAATTGGCTTCGCCCTCCACCACACACCAGCAAGCGCGCAGGCTGGTCCTCACGTTAATCTCGACACCTCGGTTCCTCCCCTCCCCAGCGTGAGATATTGCTAAGTCCCTTCACCTCCTTTGCTCCTTCCAACAGCTCCACACGTAAGGTGAAGCCCAGATCACCCCAATTTTACATGTGAGGAAACTGAGGCCAGGAGTGTCCACTGGGGCCGGGAAATAGCCAGAATTTTCTTCCCCTTTAAGGAGCTGAGAGTCTGACCCGGCTCCAGACAGATTGGCACATTCTAATACTGAAGCCACTGATGGGGACAAGAAACCCTTAATGGGATTAAATGCTATCTGCTGTATTAATTTAAATCAGTGACATCCAAACTTGTTTCTTCTTTTCACTGCAGAACACTTTCTTGACATGTACCCTGGCTCCGAAAACGACATCTACAGGAGACAAAGCAGGAGAAGCCTGCCCAAGGCTGGGGCAGGAAGGGGGAGCCCAGGCCAAGTGGCCTCCACTTCTCTACCTCTTGTGACTCCCAGGAGGGGCCACCAGGATATAATTTATGAAAATGCATGCCTTGTGCCCCTGTGTCCTATTCTGGGCCTTCAGCAGCCTCTGCTCCCTTGGCAGGCAGAGCTGGCCGTCTTGTAATTTTTCATGTTCCTGCCCAGCATCACCCACCTACCTGGCAGCCTTATTATGACCGTTTTGCTTCCAGGCCCTGGAAGCCGGGGGGACAACCTAGAGGAAGTAACTTACACAGCATAAGAGTTTTTAGGGGACAAAGAGGACTCAACATGTGTCCTTGGCTCCTGACTCAGTTTCCCCAAACCATGCCTCCAGACTGCTCCTTCTGTCTCCAAGTCCTGGTTTCTGTGCTGGGATCTTTGGCTATAGTAACCACGATACTATGCCCTCATTCACCAGCGTTATCTTGTCGTGCCTTCAGATGGAGCAATGTATATCTTGCCAAGCCTGACTGCAGGAGGCTCAGAGGTAGGTGGCTTGTAACTCGGAAGTGGAGTTGGAGTGGGGATGAAAGCCCAGAGCCTCCTGATTCCTGGTCAACCTGACCCACCAGACCACACAACCCCAAAACCAACATGAGGACTGACGTCTTTTATTGGAATTCAACATAGCAGCTGCCCCTGACCTCCAGGACTTCCCAGAACCATGTCAGAGTAGGGGTTAAAGACCAGAATGCTGTAGTCACATAACAAATATTGAACCAGGACAATTCTCCTATTCTCACTTGAGGCATTTAGGGGGCATGTGGCAGGTGGGCAGGTGGGTGGGGTGGCTGGGTGGGGCAGGGTGCACTTGAGGGGCTGCGGGGCTCTCTCTCTCCTTTTCCGTCTCTGCCTCTCTCCTTGGGCCCTCCCTAACCCAAAGCCCTCTGGGTACCACACAGCATGCACGTCCCAGAGCTCAGGACACTGGCTTTGAGACCATGGCGGATGGGCCCTGGCAGGCTCCCTTGTCCTGAAACCCTGGCAGAGGGCACCGAGCCAGAGCAGTAGCTTCTGCTTTGTCGTCACCATCAGCAGCTGCAGTAAAGTGAGCTCATCTAGGGGAGAGGGCTGGCCACCCACTTCTCCCTGCTGCCCTCCTCCCTTTCCCCGGGGGAGTAAACACTGGCAACCTTGGACACAGCCCAGCCCTGCCCCCAGCCAGCAGGGTCACCTTTTACCTCATTTACGCAGCAGGGGTAATAACACCCCTGCTGAGGTCTGATGGCGTAGGGAGTCCCAGGGGTCTGGATGTGCGTCTCTGCCCACCTCTCCCTCAAGATGTGCCCTTAGGCAATTGCACAAGACTCTGAGCCTTGATCTCCTCAACTATAACGTGGGCATGATGACCATACCTTCTCCAGGGGGTTGTCATGAAGATCCAATGAGATGACACAAGCAAGGGACTCAGCATGTGCAGGCCCGGGCAGGGCAATGGCTCCCGTTTTTATTTCACTTGGGTTTTCAGCATTGGAGCCGTGCCAGAGACAGGCGCCTCTCCCCAGGGACCCGCAGACCTCCCCACACAGCTGAGGGCCTCCCGAGCTTGGCTCTGGAATCATCTCTGGGTGGTCATTGCCTCCACCGGTTGATAGATACTTTAAACATCGCTCCTGTCCACCTTCACCCCGAGGCATTGAGGCTACACAAGCTCCCCTCAGAGATTTGCTGCAAACCAGGGAGTTGGCAGAGGCAGGGGGTGCCCCAAATTGAGAAAACCCTGAGTTAACAGACTTTACCCCAATAAACTAAGATAAAGTTTCTTCCATGGGGTAGAATGGGGGCTTGGGGCAGAGATGAATCTCAGAGGGAGTAAAATAAAGCAGATGACTTTTTCCTGCTTTCCTGAAGTTTTGCCTTGAGTCTTCCGCTTCCTGCTCACACAAGAAGCTCAGCACAGTGGGGGCCCTTGGGAGAAGCTCAAAACACAGGCTCTGGTGAAGGCCCCCTCCCACGACCGCTGGGCAGATCACAGGGAGAGCAGCCGGCGCCCCATCGATGCAGGTCTGATTGTTACGGAACTGTTTCCACGCACCATGTTCTGTCTGCCATCTGGGCCCTCTCTCAGCCCCAGGACAAAGCTCAGAGGTTGCTCTGATGCCACAAAGCTGGGATTTAGGGCTGCCGCAGAGGAGCAGCAGGCGTCATTTTGTCCACAGTAGCACGGTAGCGGGCCAAGAACACATTTGCCTTGTTGACACCTGCCGCGTCTTTGCACTGACGCTTATTCCCCCGTTTCGGCTGTGTGCCCCTTGGCAATGGGAAATGTAAATTTGTGGATGTGCACCAGGCTGAACGGCAGAACTCCTCTCCAGGCGAGGCAATTTGCAGCAAAATATGATGTAAATATTTGTTCAGCCTGGGAAAATGACTTTAATTGCATAATTAAACTCGTTGTAGATGCTGCTTCCGGACAAAATGACTGGGGAGAAGGGCCGAGCCGGCAGCTGTCCCTCGGAGTTTGTTGAATAGAGGGACTGGCTGTTGTTTGCAAAGACTTTGCTCTGGGCCCAGTTTTTCCACAGTGAGGTGGCAGTTTTGAGAACAGTCAGGAAGGATGAAGAAAGGCGCTTGAGGGGAGGTTGGCTGTTGGAGAGAGGAGGGAGCAGAGAGGCCCTCAAATCAGAGGACCCCCAGCGAGGGGACTCGCAGACCCTCAGGCAGGATTTGGGGCTGTTTTCCAAACATCTTTTGCACATGCCACCTCCACAGACAACTTGAGCAAATGATCAGTTCACTTAAGTGGAAAAATATTAGTAGATTGAAAGAAATTTGCTTTAAAAAAAACACAACAGTGCATCACAACTGTCAATCCCAAACCAGCGTTCCCTGCTAAGGTAATCCTATCAACACAAAGCCAAGTGGAGGAAGCTGGCCACAAAAGACACATGTATTGTAGGACTCCATTTACACAAAATGTCCAGAATAGGCATGTCTATAGGGACAGAAAGTAGATCAGGGATTGCCAGGGGGAGGGGAAGGGGGGAAGGAGGGAAGTCTGCTAAGGGCTGCAGGGTTTTCTTGGGGGGCGATGACAATGTTCTAAAGTTAGATTGCAGTAAAGTTTCCACAATCCTGTGAATACATTAAAAACTGTTGAATTGTGCGTTTTAAACAATTGAATTTTATGATATGTGAATTGTAGCTCTATAAAATTGTTTAAAAAAGAATAAATACAACAAAAACAAAAGTGTCACTTAACTTGCATTAGAAACCAATTGCCTACCACGGGCTCTGAGTTGGACGCCTGTGTTCACCTGTTACAGAGGAAGAGGAGGGAGGAGGAGGAATATGCACCCCATGGAGATTCTCCCCTGTAGCAAATTAGGAGGATTCAAAGACTTTCTCATCACGGATTCAATGTTATTTAAGTGCCAGGACACCGAACCTCCTAAAATTATCATGAGCACCATAAAAGTCATCTCACCAACAACCAGATGAGAAACTGAGGCCACAGAGGGTAGGGACCTGAGAAAGTCACCTGGCCAGTGGGTGGTAGAGCTGGGACCACCAGTAATCTCAACTTTTGGGCTGACCGCATTGGCAATGAGCCCACAGCCACAACCCCAAATCAGTCCTCGCTCTGCAGAGGGAAGAACTCCAGGCTCAGGGGCCCACGAGCCCCGCCCCATCCCTGCCAGCCCATCAGGAAACCCCACAAACCTGCTCAGCAACTGAAGGGAGGGTTTGGCTCGCATTGTCACCGGGTAGGGGAGGGTCTAGACACAGGGCAGGGCACTGGACCCAGGGGCTCCACCATGGCTGGAGGGTCCCGTTTCCTTCTCCCCCTCCCCAGTAGCTTATGGAATGACAGTGCTCACTACAGCCACTGAACTCCTGGTGTGGCCTGGGGACAGTCCCTTCTTTTCTGAGCCTCAGTTTCCCCAGCTGTACAATGAGTGCTCTGCCTTGATCCCCGAAAGCCTTTCCTGTCATGAGGCTGGAGTCACATGGCTCTTTGGTGGAACCTTTAGAATTGGGATTTAGTGAGGCCAGGTCCAGGCATGGAGGGAGTGACCAGGCAGAGAGGGCAGCTGACTTCATGAAGACGTGGCATGCAGAGCACCTTCCACCTGGAATAGCTCACCACGGCTCATAAGCACCCCTGAAATCCCACCTCTGGGGAAGCCCCCCCACACCCCTGTGTGTCCCCCTTGATGACACTATCTGCCCCTCACATACTACTGAACTCTTCCAGTCCCAGCACCCTCAAACTCACGGGTACACCCCCAGGTCCCCTCGACCCTCCATCCTGGCCCAAAGCCTAGTTCATCCATGGGCCACAGAGGACAGGTGGAAATACCCAACCTGCTGCTGGTTGTTTTGTCTTCAGGGGTAGGAGGGAGCTGTTTAGCTCAAACAGGATATTGGGCTGGCTCTAAGAGAGGCCCTTAGCATCTCCGAGGGAGGCCGGAGGGGAAGCATTCTGTGGCCCAGAGGGCAGCACT
Source organism: Daubentonia madagascariensis (assembly GCA_023783475.1). Lineage (NCBI taxonomy): Eukaryota > Metazoa > Chordata > Mammalia > Primates > Daubentoniidae > Daubentonia > Daubentonia madagascariensis. Next base: position 4,484,974 of record JAKFHU010001640.1, on the reverse strand, counting down.
GGGACCACGTCTCCCCAGGAAAGCCAGCATGGGAAAACCTTGGCTACCATAACCACTGCTGGACCCTGGAGGGTTCAAGGCTGTTTTTCAGGACTTTGTGCCCACGGGAACCCAGTATGGCTCATTGTGAAACTCTCTGCCAAGGCCAAGGCTCCCAAATCTAGGTGAGTGGACCATGAGCCTAGGCCACCCAAGGCTGGCCTGGGAGACCAGTCTGGCACAGATGGGCATTAACCCCCTGACCCATGGTCCCCCTGGCTAATAGAACACTCTGCCCACAGAGGTGAACTCGGGTCTGGCCTCTGTGGGCATGGAGGCTGTGGCTGTCTCCTGAAGCCTTGCAAGGGCTTCATCACCATTAAGGAGAGAGATGAGGGAGCCGGGGGGCCAGTGACTCACACAGCAGCTGCTCCCCGTTATGTAAAGTGGAGCTCAGAGCCATTAGCCGATAGGAGACGAAATTTACATTTTGAATTAACTCAGATCATCAGAATGCTTCTTCTCAACCCAGGGAAATTAAACATAAAGTTGGGGGGACTGTGGGCAGGAGGGGTGGGGTTCAGCCAGGCGTGCCGAGTTGGCCCTTCCTTTTTGTTTTTTTCCAATAGGCTGCAGGAAAAGGGGACAGGAGGACGTTGCCGCAAAGTCAGCCTCGGACAGAGAGGGAGATGGAAGGTTGAGATACCCTGTCTGTCTTTCTTCTTGGGCAGAAGCACAATGAATCTGCGTGGCAGAATTAAATTCTGATCTGTCCGATGTCCTCCATCTCATCCTCCCCTAATAATGGTTATTTATTGAGCACTTATTACGTGCCTGGCACTTAGCTAAACACTTTCTAGATAAGGCAGAAGTACATTTGTCTTCCCCCTTCTTTACTCCCTCTGCCCCCACATTCCTGCCGGGGAGGGGGTCTGATGGAAGAAGTAAAGAGACATTTTGTGAACAACACAAAGTGCTGAGTTATGTCAGGAAGTTTTGTTGGTCTTAGATGCAGCACTTGGGAAGCCGAGGCCCTAAAGCCTCCTGTGAGAACAATGCACAGTGAAACCTGTTACCCTGTCCCAGGGCCTGTGCGTAGACCCCACCCCCCAGAGGCGTGCAAGGCAGCTTCCTCTGAGCCATCTGGATGAGGGTCTGAGCCATTGTTCTGAGTCAGGCCTCGCAGGCTGGGACGGAGACTCAGTGGGACAGGGGAAGGTGTTTCCCTTCACTCTTTGGCCTCTGAGTCTGTGATCAGCTCCTGGTAAAAGGTGGCCTTCCTGGAAAGGGACATGTCCAGATGTCCTCCTAACTTTGTGTAGAACAGACTTGCTGTATCACCCAACACCTCAACAACTCTGGGCAGGGGGAGTTCTCTATCTACTGGGTCTTCCCAGCTTCATGGATGAACTGACTCCCAGGAGCTGGGTTAGAACTCGTCTTGCGTTGACTTGATGCAACCTTACGCCCTTCACATCCTGCTCCAAGCTGGGTCAGAGGTGGTAAAAACCTCCTTGTACCATGGGTGTTGATTCCAGCAGTGGAGGCCTGTCCCCTGGGCCCCTCTAACGTGGGTTATGGGTTCTGCGCAAAGGCGGGGAGCAACTGCTGAAGCCCCGAGTCTGTGCTGGTAACAGCAGGGTCAACTTTCCCTGTTGCTGAGTATAAGGGAACGTGCTCTGATGAGTGAAATTTTTGTGCTGTCCCCAGCTGGCCAATGGTTCCCTAGAATGGCAGGTCTCCAAGATCAATCCGTCACTTTCCAATGAATAGTTATCGAACATCCTCTGACTGCCAGGCACTTAGAGCTGGCCCGAGTGCTTAGATGAGCTGATTGGCACTGTCTTTCCTAATGAATTGGTCCACAGAAGGCCCTGTCCTTTTCTCAGGGTCACTGAAAAACTTCAAATCTCAAGGTATCAGGAGTAATATTTTTTCTGGGTAAGAATCTACAAGTTCTTTTCCGCCCCATTCAGAACTGCCTGGTTGGCAGCCTCCTGGTCCCACCTCTTCAGACTTTGCAATTCTGCCTGGACAGTGGGAGAAGGTGCACTTGTGTTCCACCTCTCCCTTCCTTCCTTCCTTCCTTCCTTCTATCCAGCCATCCAGCCCTTCCTCTTCTATTTAATTATCTATTCTTATGTCTTCCAACCCCCTGTGCCCCTGGACGCCTTCCGTCCCTCTGAACAGCCATCCAATGGACATCGGCCTCCACTCAGTCACTCATCTGCTCTCCACCCGGCCCCTCAGTCACGGACCTGCGTCCATGCCCAGCGCCCATCCATCTCACTGCAGGGCCACATTGCTCCCAACCTGTGAGAGCCAGAGTTTGACTTCGCCCTGCCTGACTTTCCCCTGTGCTTCCAACACGAATAACTGCTAACCCAGCCAGAGCAGACAAGCTGGGTGCTCTCAGAGGTGTGGACAGGTCATCGCAAAGGTTCAGAGGAAGGGGAAAGGGTGCTGGGGAAGGCTCCCTGAAGGAAGCGGCATTTGAGCAGTGCCGGGAAAGGATACCAAGTTTGGAGAGTGAAGATCTAAAGGGAAAAGTGTAGGAATTCCAGGTGGGTCACGGGGTTTGAGTGAGGATCACAGTGGATGGGGTGGAGGGTGTCAGAGAATGGACAGAGGGTGAGCTGGGGGAGATGTTGTGCAGGCGGCCGCAGGCCGAATGGATGGATGGGTGGTTTGGTCAGGTTGAAGGACGGGGCTGTGGTGAGAGGAAAATGGCAGTGTGGCCCTACGCTGTGATTGAGTGGCTATTTATTTTTTTTAGACAGGAAGGTAGGAAGCTTGTCTATGATGAGGGCACCCAGGAAAGAAACCTGGGATACGGGGGCCAGAGACACCCCTGGGTGCAGGCCCAGACCACCTGGCCCTCCTGGAGTCTGCTGTTGAGCACTCAAGGCCTAAACTCCAGCCAACAAGGAACTTGAACTACCCAAGAGCCCAGAAAACAGGCTGTTGTCAGGAGTTTGACTGACAGTTTGGCGCTCAGAAAAAGTCTCTCCATGGTCATTTCATACTGGCCATTTCAGAACAAAGGGACAGAGGGAACCAAACAACTTCCCACGGTCTTGCCCCTGGCAGGGGAGAAATTGAGGTATTTGATGGTTTCAGACGAAAGTGCCAGCCTGCTGCTAGGCTGAAATTTCCAGCATCTGAAAAGTTCCAGGCTAATTTTCAGGGAGGAAATTAGACGAGAAGTGGCTTTTAAAACACGAAGAATCTTGTGTTTGAAAACTTGGTTGCCAAGGAAACTTTCTCCAATACTTCCTTGCCACTATGTTATAAATTAAGCCCCTAACTGAAGGGTAATTAAGGTAATTGGTGGCATTGCTGCAGAGAGAATGTGGCAAGACAGCTGGTGGTGGGGGAAGGGGCCCCCAACTTTTTAGGGCACACAGCCCCCTTAGCCCTGAGGAAGCTGGGCCCATTACTGCATGTGGGGGGCTTGAAGGCACCTTTGGAAAAGAAGGCAACCAGCAAACAACTGTGTGCTGTGCTCAGTGAAAGGCCAAGTCACTGTTGAAAGGAAATCTTAAATGTCATGCTGCTACCCCGTTGGTTTCGAATAGGTGAAAGCTCCCTGAGTCAGTTAATGAGCAGATTGTGAAGGCTGCAGTGTTCCGGCCCCCTGTGGCCGGGTTAATGTATGTGGTATCAGGCAGGAGCTGAAGCAATTGCTATCTGCCACCTTCGGGAAGGAGGCAATTTAGCGTTTAGTTTGTGGTCCCAGCCATCCAGCCACCCATCTGTTCATTTATCTAACTGCCCATCTTAACATCCATCCACCCGTCACATATCACCCACCAAGCCAGCCAGCCACCCATCCATCTACCTGCCCACCTGCTCATCCACCTGACCTCCCCACCATACACAGTTGAATGGCGTGAGTGGGCGGTGGGGGTGGATCAGCACAGCTACTATCCATCCCTCCACCTACTTCCATTTACCTGCCTAAGCATCCACCCACCTACACCTCTATCCCTCCATCCATGGGCTTCCAACCACCTGTCTGTCTATTCATCCTCTATGCATCCACCTAATCAGTAAACATTTACTGAGCATCCATAATTACAGTAACAACATCACTCACTTACTGAAGCTTCAGGAGCTGTCTCTCAGTCCTTCCCCTCGACACTGTGACTTTAGTGTTATTACCCAATTCTATAGATGAGGCAGTGGAAGAGTTCTTAGAGCTAGCAAGGGTGAGAGCTTGGATTTTAACCCTTGTCTACACCCTGGGTGCAAATCCCTAGAAAGAGAGCGGGCAGTGGGTTTGTCATCATCCATCTATCCCCATTTGAGCCCCGAGAGCAAGGCCTGCGGGAGGTTGGGGAGGTTGGGGAGGTTGGGGAGAGAGCATGGACAAAGCACGTAGAGGAGACCTGCGTCCGAGGCTCCGGGGCCCAGGTCCACTGCCCTGGCTCTGACCTCCTGCCCCAGCACACCCCACCCCACCCCCCTGCACATGTCTAGGACTTTCTCTTTCCCATGAGATAAACATTGCCAGCGTGGTCAGGTTGCTGGTGCCAAGGTGAAAAGTCCATGGGTCAGAAATCGAGCCCCCAGGGAAGTACTGTTCCCAGAAATTGAGACATTTACCCCAGTAAGGTTTGGCCTTCTTCCTTTGCCCCCTTTTCAGGAACTGCCCAGCAGACAAACGGGTGCACCCAGCCTCCCATCCTTCACCTCCTTCCCAGGCACCCCCTGCTCCTGGAACTGGGCTGGTGGTTGGTGGAATCCTTGACGCCCCGACCTGGCCCACAGGGGTCCAGGTTCACCTCAGAGTCGGGGAAGGGGAGAGGGGTGTGCAAGCTGAGCACGCCCACAGCCCCGCGCTGGGCTGGGGGATCAGCTGCTTCTTCATGGGCAATCCTGTCAGCGTCCCAGCAGGGGACAGGGCTCACTGTTCTCACTTTGCAGAGAAGGAAACTGAGGTTCACAGTGGCAAAGTAACTCTCCTCAGGTCATAGAGTGAGTTCCAAGAAGAAGAGTCTCGTCTTGAACCCTGAGATCAGCATGCAGTGGGCATGGAGGGTGAGTGTGTGGGCTCCGTTGTCAGCCACTTCCAAGCTGTGTGACCTTGAGTGAGTCACTTAACCTTTCTGTGCCTCAGCTCCCCCTTTTGTGTGATAACAGACCCTACTTATAGGGTTGGGAGGGTTCAAAGATGGCGTGTACAGCAAGTGCTCTGAATACTCTCGGCACATACTAAGCGCTCAATAACCATTGGCTTTGTGCAATAATGATCTCCTGTGTGTTCTGGAGTTCTACACAGAAAAGTTTGCTGGACAAAGGAGTGAGCTGTTGGATGCTGGCTGAAGAGCTGCAGCCGCACACCACAGCAGGCCACAGAGCCGAGAGACATGAGGATCGATCTGCTGTCACTCCAAGGGAAGAGCACCCTGAAGGCTGACAGCTCCTCAGTGCAGTCCCAGGAGAGGTTGCCGCCCTGCAGAGGGGCTGGTGGGAGCCGGGACTCAGAGAGGGGCTCCCCTCGTGTGTCCTTCACAGCCCCCTCCATGGGCAAAGCTTGGGGACAGGTGCTGTGAGCTTCTTGTAATCCAAAGGGACTAATGAACATGGTTAAGTGAACCACTGAGGAGCAGGAGCTGTCTCAGACTCACTTCCCCCAGCTCCGGGGCCCAGCACAGGGCCCGGTGACACCACAGGAGCTGACCCTCCTGAGGGCTCCACACACCAGAGAAGAAGGCATTTGCCACAGGCTACCTCTCCAGGCCCCAGTCTACCCTCCGTGGCAGCCACAACCCCAGTGCCCTGCTCACGGGCCTCAAGGGGCCTGAGTAACTAGCTGAGGTCACCCAGGCACTAAGGGCAGAGTGGGACTGAAGCCCAGTGTGTCCGAGCCCAGTGGCGCTACTTCCACCACACTCTCATGCAGGCCACCTGCCAACCCCTGACTCTTTTGCAGATGTGCCCAACGTCTGCTGGTTGGTTGAAGCTTTGCTCAGCTGGGAGATTTTACCGCATGTTCTCTCCACGGCAGGTGCTGGGGGCTCACCGGCAATGCAGGCACGGCCCCAGGACCCCTGTGGTGGTTTTTTGCCAGGGGTCCCTGCCCCGGAGTCAGCTCTGGAAACACTTTGGAGCTGCTTCCCAAACCCAGAGCCTGGACCATCTGCTCGTTTCTGGATAAAAATCATAATATTTACTCTCTATTGACTACACCTCAGATGCCAGGGGCCGTGCTGGGACCCCTCCTGTGGTCTCCCCAAAAGGCCTCAAAGGAAATGCTGACTTCATTCTCATTTTGTTGATGAGAAAACCAAGGGGAGTTTGCTGCGAGCACCACCATCTTTCTCTCCCCTTCCAGCATCTCCAAGTCAACCGAGAGTCACAGCAGCAGCCAGCACCCTGTGTTCACACAAGCTCACAGTCCACCCTGCCTCAGCCCCCAGACCCAGGCGAGCAGGTGGAGGTGTTGCCATGTCCCGCATCTCTACAGGTGGGGAAACTGAGGCTCAGAGCTGGGAAGAGGGAGATCAGAGGGCTCCTGACTTTCTCTCCCTCCTGCAGACGGTCTGAGAGAGTCATCCAAGGTCGTCAGAGCCGCTGCGGCGGCAAGACAACAACAATGTTCTGACTTCTGGTCAGGTCCTCCTTCCATCACGACGCGCCGCGCGAGGGGAGGGGAGGCGAGGCGTGGGGGCCGCCAGGGGCCTCTTTAATTCATGAGTTACTGGCAGAAGCACAATCTCCGGGGAAGATTGATGACCGGCTGCAGGTATTGGTGGGCGGATTCATAAAGCTGTCGGCAGCGGGCCGTAAATCAGATGAATATTCAAGATTCCGCCTCGGGAGCAATTCCCCAGCTCCGACAATAACAAGATGGATGCGCCGCAGGAAGGCGGGCGCGGTGGCCTCAGAAGCCCTCGGTCCCGGGAATGAGGCACTTTCCACTTGCTCCGAACTTCGGCGTCTGCCTGGGAAACTTGGGCAGCTCCAAAGAGGGAGGAGAGTGTATCGTGGCCCCCAGACCCAATGGGGCAGACCTCATTGTGAGGGTGTTTTTTACTGAGGCATCATTTACAGGCAGTAAAATACACAGGTCTTAAGTGGAGCAGGGGATGAGTTTGGACACCTGTGTGCGACCACCACCCACATCAAGATCTAGAACATTCCATCACGACCCCAGAAAGTTCCCTGTGCTCTTCTCTGTTAACCCCCTTCCCTCCCCAGGCAACCACTGATCTTTCTCATTGGAGATGTGTAGCCTCCTGTGGCCAGTGTGGACCCACCCTCAACAGGTGCTGTGTGTGTCCTGCCTGCCTTGCTGAGAGTCCTTGCCGCGTGCAGTCCCTTCTCCTGCACCCCACCACTGTGCCTTCCTCCACGGCCGGCGTCTACCACCCTTGGAAGAGCCACTCCCCCCTTCACGCCCCCTGGGCTGATTCCAGTTCTGCCTCTTTGGGTTAAGGCTGCTGTGCACTCCTGCACTGGTCTTTCTGGCACCTTCTCTTGGGTGAACACCTATGCCTGGAATGGCTGGGTCATGGGGCAGATGTAGGTGTGATGTTATAAGGAACTGCCAACAGTTTTCCGAGTGTCCTCTTTGCACCCCCACCAGCAGTGGACGAGAGTTCTGCTGCTCCGTCCACACCTTTGCCAGCACTTGGTGCCATCTGCCGTTTTTATTTCCTCTGTTCTGGTGGGTGTGGGGTGGCATCTCACCATGAGACACCCCCCCTTGTTTAATTCATGAAGTCTCCATTGGCCCTGGGGCAGGGCAGACTTGCCCCTCATCTCACGCCCCTGGGGAAAGCAGAGCATTTTCGGGCTGTGTTTGGGCTGAGTCCCTTGGAGCTGCCTTCTGAACGGGGTTGGAACTTGTCCCTGGGCTACTGAGGCAGAGACTCAGATCTGCCCTTCTAAGAACCTCCTGCACTGCCCACTGCACTCAGCATGCAACCCGCACTCCTTCCCGTGGCCACAGGCCGGGTGTAGTCTCCCCCTGGCAGCCTCTCTGCCCCATCCCAGGCCACTATCTCACCTCCTAACCATGCTCTGGTCTACTGGCCTGGGGTCAGGTTGCACCAGACCCCTTTGCCCTGGCCGTCCCTTCTGCCAGGTCCCAGCCCCCAGTCCCTTGTGTGTCCAGGTGGGAGCAATCACTACCACCTTACTGTGGCACGGTCCCCATGGTGGTCCTGTCATGAACCTCATCTTATAGACGAGGAAACTGAGGCTCAGCAAGGTCACTGTAACTTCCCATGTCATGCCACAGTTAAGGGGCTGAGAGGAGACCTGCCTTAGCCTCGAGCCTGCAGAATCAGGCTCTCCTTGGCTGGAAACCCGAGTGGCCTGGCTTCTTGTCTGGTGAGGAAGCTCTGGGCTGGCTTGGGGCAGAGGCAAGAGACAGGAAATGCTGCCCCCGGGGACTCATATCCTCCCAGTAGGACAAAAGGAAAGCTCTTGCCTTTTCCCTCTTCTGGAGAACATTTCCCCACTTCCTGACTCATAAAATGGACTTCTTTCCTAACTCTGGGCTCTAAGCTTCATTGGCGCTCCTCAGTGCCACAGGTGAATGTTCTGTGGGACTGGGAAGATTTAGAAGTTAATATACGAGAGACGTCCCCCACCCCACTGGGTTTCCCCACATGTCTGGAGCCCCCCTTCCATCCTGGTACAAGCCTGGCCCCCAGGACCCCTCAACATGCCGGAGGTCAAAGCCCCTGGGGGTGGAAAAACGCCAAACAAACTTTGCCCACAGGAACTGTGCTCCCTTGTACACTGTTCCATCCGGGCGGGCTGGCGGCAGAAGATACGGCCCCTCTCCCCTGCCCCAGGTAGCACTGCCTTCTCCCCCCTGGCACTCAGAGCCCCAGTCCTTGAAGAAAGGGAATCGTCCCTGGGTCTTCTCTCAGTAGGTCCTGCCAGCAGCCCTGATTTCTTTTATGAATATTGGTGCCACCCATCAACCCCTCAAATCAACTCCCCAAAAAACAGTCACCCCAAATTTTCCATTGTTGAGGTAAAAGTTTCTTGTGCTAGACTTCTAAAGTCCGAGAAAGAACCTTAGCAACACAGGCACGTCTCCTGGGCAGACATGTGCGTCATGGAAAACTTGGAGGCTGGTGATTGGGCCGTCTTTGCTGCAGCGAGTCAAGTCCCCAAACGCTTGAAAAACAACATAATGTATTCCTGTCTGCAGCTCTGAGCAAAAGCTCATTTCGTGTCTTGTGTTTCCATTTCCTGAGGATTAATAAGTGTGGAGGGGGACTCGGGCTTCGTGCCGAATATTTATTTAGTCAATATACACATCAATTTAGCAAATTAGAGATTGCAAGCCATTTCTAAGCAATGCTGTAAAAATAATAGCTGTACTTTAAACTTGTAATGGATTTTGGTGGTGGGGGGTGGTGGTTACTACGTGCCTGGCACTTTATAAGCACAAAGAAGTTGAGTTCTCCTTAAACTTCAGTGAATGTCTGAGTCATTGGGGAGGTTTGTTAAGAAAGCAGACGTCTCGTCTAGACCCCGCTGCCCAGGCTACAGGTGGAGGGCTCTGGCGTGGGGGTTCTGAAACACACTCGGAGAAGATGAAGAGTGGGCTTTGGGGGAAGTGGCCTGCACCTGCCCCCTGGCTGTGTGGGGCAGGGTTCCTCAGCCTCGGCACTGTTGACATGTGGGACTGGATGGGTCTCTCTCGTGGGTGCTGTTCTGTGCCTTGTACGATGTTTAGCAGCATCCCTGGTCTCTGCTCACTAGACGCCCCTAGCAGCAGCCCCCTCCCCAGGTAAGGCAATCAGAAATGTCTCAGACATTGACACATGACCCCTGGGGGGGCAAAATCTTCCTCAGTTGAGATCTACTGATGGAGGACAGGTTCCCAGGCTCTCTGAGCCTCATTTCTTCATGGAGACCCACCTTGTGAGCCAGACTTCCATCCCACAGCCCAGTGAGAGACGGTGCCCTTCACATTGTTTAGCAGGGGAAACTGAGGCTCAGAGAGGCACAGTGACTTGCCCGGGGGTACTCTGCTAGCCTGTGGCTGAGCTGGGGTGTGCAACTCATTTCCTGTCCCTGGAATGGTCAGTGGCTCTTTCTCATCCCTCAAGCCTCTGTCCAAGTGTCACCTCCTCAGAAGGGCCCTCCCGGCCTCCCGGGGCTCTCACCCCCTCTCTCCCACTGCTCTTTCTGATCACTTGCCATGTCCTCCACGGGACTTGGCCAAATAAGCACCATGCCTGTGCGGGCACTGACTCAGTTCTCCTTGGCACCCCCCGCTGGAATGTGGGACCCCTCAGGGCAGGGCTTTCCCAAGCTTGCCCCTGCTGTTTCCCCAGTCCCTGGCACAGAGCAGATGAACCAGAGAACAATAAAATGGCTCATCTGAAAGGTTACCAAGGCAGAGCTGCCAGCTGCCCCATACCATCCATTCTCCCCGTATTCTTTAGTAATGAGGCCCCCGAGTTTTAGCTCCTGGGCATAAGGATGGTTGACCAAGTGCTGGCCAATGAGAGGTAGGTAGAAGTCTTGGGTGAAGCCATGCAGGAAGGGTCTTTATGGGAAGAAGCAAGCCCCTCCTTCTTCCCAATGGCTGGAATGGACATATGATGGCTGGAGCACAAGCAGCCACATTGGACAATGAGGTGGAAGCTCTGCACTGAGGACAGAGGGGCAACAAGGTAGAAGGGACTTAACCTTTGGTGACTTCTAAACAGTGCCTTGCCCACGCTGAGCTTCCTTCCTCTGGGTTTCTGTTAAAAGGGGGTGAAATAATCTTCTGTTTTATTTAAGCCATGCTTTCCCTGAGTCTCTGTTCCATGCACCACACTGAATCCCAATCAATGTTCTAGGCTTCTGCAGGGTGCCAGGATGGGAGATGGAGCAGATGTTAATTCTGCCCAGGTTCTCAGTCAGTGGGTTCCACGGGGATCTTCAGTTAGAAGGAGCATCCACCTATACAGTTGCGGTCAATCTGCTTGACTCTTGAGGTCAGAGGGTGATTGGTGGCCCCAGGTGAGAGGTGCAGGTCTGAGGGACCCAGGGAGGACACAAGGGGAAGGAATGGGCTGGGATGCAAGCCTTGTGATACCAGTACATGCACCAGCATTCCTTAGATGACATTGCTGCCTCTCTGACCCTCAGGCACTTCCTTCCATCCATGCATCCATCCACTCAGTGAGTGCCCACAAGACGCTTGCCAAAGCTGGGGGCAGGCAGCAAATACTACAGCTTCTGGAATCCTGGGGTGAAACAGACAGACCATAAAGATTAGAAAGGGCTAGAAGTCACAGGGGAGATGGAATCAGGCATGACCTGTTGGGTGGCTTTAGCTGGGGAGACAGGAAGATGCTCTGTAGCAGGGGAGGAGGGGTCGAGACCCAAGGGAGTGGGGGGTGCAGACTCTGGGGAGCTGGGAATGATGCTCCAGGCAGAGGGCCAGGACGGTGGCCGGGCACTACAGTGGGAGGGGCCGCCTGGAGGGATTTTCAGCTGGGGGCTAAGCCATGTGGACCTCGTCAGGGGATCATAGGAAGACCTGGCACTGTACAAGCTCCCACCCGGCGCTTTGCACGTGGGAGCTGATACTTGCAGCACCTACTTGTGTGCCATCAACACACATCCAGGGGCAACACCTCTGACTTCCCGGGCTTGGGGGCTTCCTAGGACCACTAGCATTGCCCTTCCCACACGTCAGGCAGGCTGTTCACATGTGCCCCCACCTTCAACCAATGACTGCCAAGGTCAGCGGGTAAGTGCCTCAGTTTCCTTGACGTCAATTTGTTGATGGTGTGTTGTACACAGACTCCCAGAGTTCCCGAGGAAGCTTGAGCCCGCAGGGACAACCTACCTTGTTAGGGTTCCCTGTGTTGGCTCCTGCCCTCCTCTTGCCCCTCCCCTGCCAGGGCCCCTGGGATCAGTCACGTCCTCATCTCCCAGTCTCTCCCGTGACAACCCAACCCGAGACACAGAATTAGCTCATGTGATCCTCACAGTGATCCTAGAAAGGAGATGCTGTCATTGCTCCCGTCACACAGAGAAGAAAATCAAACTAAGGCACAGAGAAGCTAAGTCATTTGCTCCAGGACATACAGGAAGTGGCCGAGCTGGAGCTGAAACCCAAACAGTCTGGCTCCCGAGGCTGTCTGTTTACCGCCCTGCCTTGTGGCATGGTTTATGTTTGGTCCTGATTGTGTCTGAAGTCAGCACAGGGCTTGGTGCAGACCAGAGATTCTCCAGCTGTCTTCCTGCCCCAGCAGCAGGAGCAGCAGGTGGGAACTGTCAGAAAGAGAAATTTGGGGGCCCCACCCCACACCTGCTGAGTCAAATGCTGGGGGTGGGGCCGAGGATCTCCCTGTAGGAGACGCTGGTGCACACTCAAGCTTGGGAACCACTGGTGTAGGCGAGTGGTGTAGACATGACCTGCCGTGCAGGAGATGGATGGGGGGCAGAAGAGGGGGTTTCTGCCCCAGGGAGGAGGGGCTTCAGGGGAGGGAGGGGCTGTGGGGGTGGAAAGGGTCAGATTCAGGCCACATTTAGGGGTTGAGCCAACAGACCTGGAGACGGATAATATGTTGGAGGTGAGACAAACAAAAACTAAAGACGATCCCTGAATTTTTGGGCTCCCTCCAGGGAGTGGATGCAGGTTCCATCACCAGAGTGGAGAACACTGGAGGTGAAGCTGGGTGGGCAGGGGGATGGGGTCCATGTTAAAATGAGAGGGTGGGGTGTATTTGAGGGGGGCTGCCCCTTTGCCACTTTTGCTGTGTCCCCCTCCCACAACCGTGAATCTTCCAGAAGCAAGGCTGTCTCTGGGGACCTGGCTACCTCTGAGGACAAGCCTGACCGAGCAACCTCGGAAGGGGCAGGAGAGGAAGGAGCCAGAGGCTGCCCAGTGGGAGGGTGGTGCACCTGCTACAAAGTCCAGCCCTGTGGCCTGTGAAGGGAGCAGTGATTATTGTGCCTGGGCCGCTGTGCCTGGGGAAACTCTGTTCCCGGCAGGGATGAGCAGGCAGGGGCTGGCCCACCCCACACCTGCGCCGTGATGTCCTGATTCCAAAACATCCAGTGCTCAGGAAAAAAAAACCGGTAGCTGTGTTTCACAATCACATTTCAAAGCCTTCAAACCATGTTCCCACCCAAACGTGGACGCCTCCAAGGAAGGCCACAGCCTGGCCGTGCTAAGGGGACTTTGGCTGAGAGGCCAGCAGACTCCCTGTGCATGTCCACACCAGAGAACAGGTTATCCTAACAGCAGCAGCTGATTTAAAAAATAGGCAATCATTTTTAAAAAGCATTTTAAGATAATTTCACTGTTTGTGTGCAGTATTCAGATTCTCAGGAAAACAATCTTCTGTAGGACACAAGGATGCACATGTAAGGATTGGGGTGGGGGAGAAAGCTGTGGGAATGGAGGGGACTGGAGAGGTGATAGCGGGGCGGCGGGCTGCCGTGGACTAAGGGATGAAGGGGATGCACTAGCAGGGTGGCCCTCTCGTTTCAGTGGAAGACACCTGTGGATGGGCCGGCGGAGAAGCAGGTCAGACTGGAAAGGTGGGTGTGGAGGACTCAGCAGAGGAGTGTGAACCCTCAGGGCCTGCAGGGAGAGAAGGAAAACAGACACTTGTCTCTGGAAGGGGCTTTCATTTTATTTAATCAGATTCAACACATATCAATTGAGCACTCACCATGGGCAGGCACTGCTTCCGCATGAAGACACAATGGCCCCTGTCCTTGGAGCATGCAACCTGGTGAGGACAGCTTAGAGAGCGTACTATGAGGTCGTGTAGGTCATATGAGAGGGGAGGGGACCTGCGAGGTCACACAGAGCTGGATCAGAGTCCTGGACCGACTTCCAGCCCAGGGCCCTTTCAGCCTGTCCTTGAGTAGAGACTCCTTGGGAACAGGCTGCAGGTGCACCAGGTGGCCCCAATGTCCTCCTGGGCAGCTGGAGTGAATCTTAAGCAGAACCCTGTGGATTCTTCTGGAAGGAAGAGAGATGTATTCTTGCTGTTGGTGGAGTTTTAGCCATAAGGAATCCACTTTCCTCCCGTCTTTCTTCATATAAAAAGGAGTTCCTCACTTTGGGACCGAATCTCAGACCGAGGACAGTGGGCCCCAGGCGGACTGCCCCTTGGGTCTACCTAAGCATGTGTCCTGTACTCACAGGAGGTGTGGAATGAACTTAGATCAAGAGTGAGGAAGGCAGCTGGCAGCATTTAACCTCCTTTCTTGGCCTGAGCAATTCTGCTCTGGCCCAAACTCCTTCAGCCAAACCAAAGCCCTTCGGGGCATGGCTGCACCTCCTTAGAAGGCCGCTTAGGTGGTGTCTGCTATTGTCCAAGCACATCTGCAGGACAGAGGTCTCATCCCCAGCCCAGGTAATTTATTCTGGGATTTCTTGCAACTGCAAGCACCCTCTCCCTGAGAGGGGCTCTGATAAATGTGAATTTCCCCATCTTATCACAATTCCATGGATGTTTCAGCACCTGAGCAGCTGGGGCCCAGGGATCTAGACTCACTCCTTAGTTGGTCTCTAACTTAATCCTAAGCCTTCAGCACTTTCTTTCTTGGGTGTCCCTTCTTCATGCTGTGCACTTGGGCATAGATACAAACCTACACATTCATATAATTCAGGACTAGAAAGGATCTGCAAAAAATGACCAACATGTGTTGGGTGCTGTGAGCCAGGCACCGTGCTAAGTGCTTCACCGGAACTAACTCATGTAACTCCCATTGTCGAACTGCTGCCTCAGGGATCTGCCTAGCCCAACCTCTGCCCAGGACAGGCCACCTCAGGGCCATGGACAGGGAGACAACCCCCTCCACATGACTGGCCTGAAGTAGACTTGGTCTTGGAAGGAGGCTTGGGGTTTAGCGTCCGCATCTCTGACGTTGCCCATCAGCAAGCAGAGAGCCCAGGAAGGAAGAAGGGGAGAGGGTCGCCCACATGGCCTGGTCCTGCAGACCCCACTGTGCCCAGGGGAGGCCTGGGAGTTTTCAGCCACACACAGTCCTCACTGTCTTTGGGGTGGTGATAGCCACCCCTGCAGAGCATGCCCTGTGTGCCAAGGGAGTTCCCAGTCCCCTTACAAGTTCTGCACTCTGCTCCACAGCCCTGGGGGGCTTGGGGAGCAGCTTCCCACACCTGCAGATGGCTCACGGGGTCATGGTAAGAATTAAATGAGGTAGTACGTGTGAAGGGCTTAGAACAGGGCTTGGTGCTTGGTAAGCAGTGAAAGGAGCAGGCCCTGTTAGTCCCATTCTACAGATGGGGAAACTGAAGCCAGAAAGGATAAGTGACCCGGCTGGATCTAGGATTTATGATCCATCTTCCTGAGCTCTGATCCAGTGCTCCTTGTGGAGTTGAACCCTGGACAGTAACCCAGACCCTGAGCAAGTGTCCAGGGGATCAGGTCAGTGACAGGGATGACAGCAATGACGTGCACACCACCAGTACCTTCTGGGGGCTGGCCCCAGAGAGGTGCTTTCTGAGTGTGCCCCATTAAGGAGGGGCTTTCACTGTCCTCATTTACAGATGGGGACACTGTCACTCAGGGAGACCAGGCCCTGCCTGTGGGCTTGCAGGGAGCAGGATGTGAATTCAGATCTCTCAAACAGCAGAGCACGGTGCTTAGTAACCACCCAGTACTGTCTCTGCTGCCTCCTGCCCCTAAGGCAGGCTCCCCATGTCTGTACCCTTTCTGCTGACTCCCCCACGACACGCCTGGAGATGACTGCAGCCTGGGCCGTTGGTGGCCAGCTGGCTCACAGGGAAGCATAAGGACCCCGCAGCTGTCCCACCTGGGGTTACTTCCTGCAGTGCCACTTTCCAGTATTGCACCTGAGCTGCCTGACTCCCTGAGCTGGATTATTGCGCCCATTTTACAGAGATGCACACCATGGTGCAGAGGGGATTGAGCCCTGCCAGCGAGGCTCCCAGTCTGTCCCAACGTCTGGCCACCCTGTCCTGCCTGTGGGGCTGCCGGGAGGACAAAGCGGGTGAATCATGCGAGACTCTCAGCACCACTTGGCACACAGCAGGCCCTGCTCCTGCTGTGAGCCTTCTTGACCCTGTGCGGCCTGCACCCTCTGTCTTCTGGGCTGTGTTCTGACCATGGCCTGGCTCCCCCCAGGCGAGAGTTGCTGGCTCACAGGTATCCGGGACAGAGGTCCAACGTGGGGGGAGCTGCCCTCCACCAGCCTCTGGCCCACTGGGCTCCTGGCTTTCGAGTAGTCCTCTCCCCAAGAGCACCCCCAGATTTAAAAATAACCGTGTGCTTGAGAAAAACACCCACCCCCCGTCCCTGGGTGCCATTTGGCTTTGGGAGGTTTGCTGTCCTGGCAAGTGGGGGTGTGTCCACCCAGTGTCCCTTAGCTATCTGCACCCCCTCTTGGACAGCTTTGCAAGGGCTTGTTTTTCTTTACCAAAGTCCTTAGTAGTGGGGAAGGGCATGCACGGGGGGGTGGCTGCTCCCAGATCACCCAGAGCCTCTGAGAGCTTGGAAGTTTCCAGCAAGAGGTCCAGCCCCAGCTGGCTTTGTTAATCATTCCCTATGGATTCGGGACTCTGCCTAGATGAACTTTTCAGGCCACAGGAAGGTCTCCACCCAGCATGATTGTCCGTCATTGCAATGGGGGTGTTTTGGTGACCCGCCCAAGCAACAGGCAGGTGCAAGGTCAGCGTTAGGCGCAAGCACCCACCCTGTGCTGGGCAGGGGTCACACCATCTTCTTCATGCTCCTTCCAGAGCCAGGTGAGGGGTGAGATCAGACAGGAAGTGGGGCTGCTGAGCTGAAGATGGGTAGCCCCAGAGACAGCCCCCGATGGCCTACAAAGAGGGCCAGGTCTCCTGTTCATTAAACACCCTCTGAGCCCCTGGCGGTGTGGGGTGTGTCAGATACCAACATGAGTATGGGAAGAGAAGCATGGTAAAAGGGTGGATAAGATTTTTTTTAAAAAGGAAATACTCATGTTTACTGAGCATTTCCTACACACCAGGCGCCATCCTGCATTCTAACACCTGCGGGTCTAATGTCACCCTTCCTGGGTGGTAAGGACAGTCATCACATCCACCTCTCGGGAGGACCCTGGGCTCAGCGAGGTTAGGCTGTTGCCAGTGCCCTGTGGTAGGAAACAGCAGAGCAGGTTGAACCCAGGCATCTGGCTGCAGAGCCTCAACCCTGAGCCCCTCAGCCACCTCCGAGCCATGTGTGGGACAGGCCTGGGATGGAGATGAACAGGGTGCTCATGTCCTCCTTAGGGATCCCAGGCCAACGTCCAGGTCCCCATGACATGGTGTGGGGCAGTCGGAGACTCTCTGATCCTGGGATCACAGACCCCGGGTGCTGCCTGAGGCTGGGACCGAGACCTGTTACCACCAGCTGGAGAGGAGGCGGTGTCCCCAGGAGGGGCCTGGGCAGCGGGTGGCGTGTGGCCCTATGAGGGGTGGTGGGGACTGGTCTGGGCAGGGAGCTGGGCCCACCGACTCCTCTCTGCTTCTCCCTGATACTATGCTTTGTCCTCTCTCATGGGACATCCCCAGCCTTTATCGCTCCAGGCCCAACACAGCTGTCTCCAGCCGAGACTGACCGGCACTGTGTCCCAAGGCGGCCCCCCATGGGGGCTGGGGCGGTTCTGCAGGACAGCGGCATGAGCCACCCGCAGGCCAGTCAGAAGAGGCTGCCCAGAAGAGGGGCACCTGAACCGAGGCCCGGGGCTGTGAGGACATGAGCCCTGGGAAGAAGCGGGAAGGTATCCCATGAGGGGGAAGGGAGTTACGGAGGGGCTCAGAGGCAAGGGCCAGGCAAGGTGTGCCTGGAACTGGCTGCAGGGGTGTGTGTGGCAGGCAGAGCTCGGGCTGGAGAGCAGGAGGAGGAGGACGGGGTGGAGGGCTGAGTTCCGGGGTTGGGTCTTGATCCTGGGGGCAATAGGGAGCCACTGAGGGTTAGGGCCAGGGAGTGACAGAACTGGAGCTACAGCTCTCCAGGTCCCCTGGATGCTGGGTAGAGAATGGACAGAGGGGTGACACGGATGCGCGAGGCTGTGGAGGCGCCTGCAACATCCAGAGACAAGATAGGGTGGTGTGCCTGGGGCGGTTTTGGAAGTAGGGAGAAGGGGCAAGTTTGGGGATCCTAACCAGTGATTTTTAACGCGACCTCCCCAGGGAGGCTTCTTTAGGAGGGGAGAAAGTCTGCCCAAGTCCTGAGGGAAGATGTGGTGCGCGGGGTGGGGGCTGCCCAGAACTGCAAGGACCGGGCCCTTCCCTGCTCTTGGATCACTGGGAGGCCCGAGCCCCAGAAGGCCTGGCTCTTCCTGTCTCACCAAGGAGGAGGCAGGGCCCTCAGAACAACAAGAAGGGCCAGGAGGACGAGGGCTCCAAGCCTAGCCCTTCTCCACCCCTTGCCAGGGCAGGGCAAGCTGGTGGGGACCAGGGTGGGCCAGGCAGGGGCTGGGATTGAGGTTCAGGGACTGGAGACAGAAAGGTGGTTTGGTCTGGACCTTGCATGTCAGCAGAGGAGAGGGCTCGTCACCCCCCACCCCCTCATCTCAGGCAGAAAGTCTCTGGACGGTGAATACAATGTCCAGCCCCTGGTCTTAGGTGTCCCCTGTCTGAAGCCAGAATCATCTGGAAAAATCAATGCTTAATCCAGTCATCGGCCACCACATCAGCACTTGGACTGAGACCTGGGTTTTCGTAAATATCCTGACCTGGAGTGAAGCCCTTGTTCAAAGTCCCCTGCTGGTCAGTGGGATTCAAACCCAGGCTGAGGTCCAGAGACCATGCACTTGATTCCATATGGGGTGCTTGGCAGCCAAGGAAGCAAGTCCAGAGACCAGGGTTTACAGGGCTCCCCAAACTTCCTGGAGCCCAACTGTGGCCCCCAAGGACCCCTTCCCGGCTGCAATGGCCCCGCCCAGGGATCACAGCAGGGCGGGGGGGGCAGGACCATCTTGTCTGGGCACAGGGACTGCAGGAGGGAGGGGCAGATACAGTGTCCAAGGGCCCCTGGGTGAGGGCACAAAGGGGAGGGGGCACTGCTGCTGTCGGGGGGAGCTCACAGCACAGTGGAGGAAGAGAACACAAGCTGAGTCACACTCAGTCCTTCTACTGAGGTGTGAGGTCAGATGGATGATGGACCCATTACAGATGAGGAAACTGAGGCTCGGAGGGCCACTCAACAGGCAGGTGGCTGCGCGCCTGCCACCTCTTTGGGCAGAAACATGCCTTGCTTGGGGCTCTCTCTCTGCTCCAGGTTGACTTTCCTTGTCCAAAAAACCAGCGCTCGCTTCCTCTGCATCAGGCCTGTCCAAGCACGAGAGATGTCTGTGCTCCCGAATCCCAATAGCCCTGCGAGATCAGTAGTGACAAGAAATTGGGCACAGAGAGGGTGGGTACTTGCCCATAGCCACACAGCCTGGGAGAGGGCTGCAAATCCCAAGGCAGTTCTGGAGCAAAGCTTATGCTCTCGGGACAGGTGGACCAGGAGGCCTCGATTCACCCTGCAGCCCTGGGTGCCATAGAAGTCCATGGTGAGGAACTGCTTCTTCTCTGTCCTAGTCTCACCCCTGGGACCTCCAGGCTGACTCCCGGAGCTGGTCAGCCATAGCCTGCGTCACAGCTTCCCGGGGAGGGCCTGCTGAATTCCCCAACACACCTGACCTGTCCCGCAGAGGCTCGGGCTGGGGCTCTGGGGCTGGCATTTTTTCCAGGATGCTGGTCCACACCGGGGTCTGAAAACCACCAGGCCCGGCCCCAGGGTGGTGCTGCACACTTGAGAAGACACAAAGGCCTTGGGCGGCACACAGGGGGCCCATAAAGTGTGGGATAGAGTTTGTAGGGCGGAGAGATATATTGACTCGGGAAGGGCCCGGGAGGCTTGGGGTGGAGGTGGAGCTTAGGTGGGGCCTTACCTGTGAGAGCTCGGGCAGAGTTGGGGGGGCACCCAGGGCCAAGGCACGGTGGAGCAGAGGCCGGGGCGGGGAAGGGGTGTTCCTGGACTGGAGTGATTAGATCCGGAGGCAGCCGAGGGAGGAGGTGTGAGGGAATGAGGACACATGGGTGGTGCCGGGCCTGGAGAGGCCTGAGTGACAGGCTAATCGCCCAGGTTTCCAGACCCACTGGGCATCAGAGTCGCCTGGGGGTTCATTCATTCATTCAGGAAATGTCTACTGAGTGCCCCCTGTGGGCCAGCCATGGTTCTCGGCACTGGGGAGACTGGAGAGCTGACAGGAGAGGTCCCTGCCCTGGTGGCCCGGAGAGCATCGTCAGGGGAGAGACTGTAATTACAGAATGGAGGAAATGAAACCATTGCAGATCACTCTGGGTGCTCGGAAGGCAACAGAGCAGGAGGCGTGGCAGAGAGTGCCTGGGGTGACAGAGGGGGCCTCTCTGAGGAGGGGACATTTGAACTGAGACCCCAAGGGTGAGCCAGAAGAGGGGTCTCAGAGAAGGCTGGGAAACGGCCAAAACAGATGGACTCCAGCAGCCCCTGCAGGGCCAGGACGCAAAGACACTGACGGTCACTTTAGGCCCCACACCTCTGGGCAGAGGGGACACGTGCAGGGTGATCATCCATGTTCTGCAGAGGGACGCCCTAACTTGAGGGTTAGGGGTCCACAGAGATTAAAGTGGGGACTGGGGGGTCTTAGAGTCACAATCGCCCACCCTGGAAGGGACCTTGGGAGCCAGCCCCACGCCAGGGGTCCTGAGCTGTGTTGAGTGTGATGCAGAGGCGTCAACGACCCCACCCTCCTGCCCTGAGAATTCCAAGTTTGGGCTCAGTTTGCAAAAAAAGATCAGGGGTGCCACCTGGTGGCCAGAGCTGTAGCCGCGGCCACAGGGGCCCAGGTTGGGGTCCACAGTGTCCAGGGCCCAGGAGGCTGGTTCCCGTGGGTCACTTCTGTTTTTGTACATGTTTGTAGTTACCAAATTAATATATATACCTTGCAGATAGGGCAGCAAACCCAAATAAAGCTGAAAGAAACCGACTGCCTGGAATTTCGCACCCAGAGCAAGCCTTCCTTCACATATGCACTGATTTCCTTCTAGACTTTTCTCCACGCATCCAGATACTTTTTAATTCAAAAAGTGAATCATACCCCACAGAGCATCTGTAACCCGCCAGGTTGTTTCCCACGCACCACTAGCTGGCGGATCTTTCGTGTCAATGAATGTTCTTTCACAGCATAATTGCAGCAGCTGCGCATGCCCTTGGGGTGTGGCCAGAGAGTGATTGCGCAGGACTGAGCCCCTGCAGGTTGGATTTATTAGGAGCAAATTGAGTTTTCCAGAGTTTTTCTTTTGTTTTTGCTTCCCTGGAGGAAGATTGGAACTTCAAAGCCCTGCAATTGCTCTGGTGGGAAGGGGGTTTTCATAAATCCACATTTGGGGACACACGTTGTGGTGCCGAGGACCCAGCAGGTGATCTCTGTAAAGCACTCCTTGCTGACCATCAGCCTTTGTTACCTCTCAGGGGCCCATGGGGTGCACAGGCCTGCGTTTGCGTCACTGGCTGTGGGGCTAGGGCCGTTCTCACCACCGTTTGCTGTTCGTGAGGCCATGGCTGTGGTGGGAGCCATGGGCACAGTGATGACACAACCACATCTCCTGACATCCCCAGATGTCCACTGCTCTAGGGCTCTCCATGGATTGTCTCATTGAAACCCCTGTTTTGCTGATGGGGAAACTGAGGCTCAGGGAGATTAAACAACACTTCCAATATCACACATCTGGTAAGTGGCCAAGCCCTATGGGGCCCAGGCCTGGCTGCCACTCGGGGAGGTTCTGGGGGGTTCTGTTCTGTGTCAGTGACCCCATGACCTCTGGGCTAGGTGGGAGGAGGTGACACTCAGAAGAGGGTGGCCATGGTGGGGTGTGTGTGTGTGTGTGTGTGTGTGTGTGTGAGAGATTGTCTGGAAGCCCTGAGGGCTCTGAGCCGTGTGGTGGGGATAAAGGGGGCTGCTGAGGTCCAAACTGGAAAGTCACTCCGGGCATGGCACAGCCCAGAGGGTGAAGCTGCTGTCCGCCAGCCCTGGGCTGGGCTAACTTGGGCTGGTGTGGCCTCTGAATCCACCCTAAATGAGCTGACTGTCAGATTAAAAGTAGGAGCCAGACCAAGAGTCTGAGGAGGAGGAAGGGGCCAGGGAAGGGCAGGACAGAGGGGAGGGGATGGCCTCTGAGGTGTAGGCCATCCGGAGGGGGTGTGCAAAGGCAGAGTTCTCCACAGCATGGCTCTCCACTGCACGGTGCAGCCATTGCAATGCAACAGACACGCGCACCTTCCATCCTGAAGGCAACTGTAAGAGAGAGGGATGACAGTCATCCCATTTTACCCATGTGGAAACTGAGGCACAGGGAGATGAGGTGTCTGCCTGAGCTCACACACCTGGAAAATGGTGGAGCTAAACTTCCAACCAGAGTGGCCCCGAGTTTGTATCTCCAGCCTCACACTGTCCTGTAGACCCCGGAGGCATCCGCCTGCATGGTGGGCCAACGTGAAGGCATGGAGGCTGTGTGCTCAGATGGGCTTGTCGCCCTTTGGATTCTGCAAGTGAGTCACCACCCACCAATGGGGGCCCCCACCCCACCTCCCTACCCTCCAGACCCGAGGCATTTCCCAAGCATGATGTGGATTTTCTTTCACACCCGGGGGTTGTCTGCACTCACTTTGTGCCCTGGTTGTATCCTAGTGGGTTACTCACTGGCTGTGTGACCTTGGGCAAGTAGCTTAACCTCTCTGTGCATCCGTTTTTTCACCACGTGGAATGGGGTAAACACTTTTTCCTTCGTAGAGTCGACGGGAGGATTAAGTGAGTTAGCACATGCAGGGGTCCCAGGAACGTCTGCTGCTGGAGGGGCTCGGGGCTGCACGCAGCAGGTGGGCTTGCAGGGAAGGTCTTTGGGGCTCCTGCAGGAGCTGGGCTGGGGGCTTGCGGCCGGGGACCCAGGCTGCAGGGGCGAGCCCCAGGAGGGAAGAAACTCTGCCCTTGCAGAGTGCTGGGTTTGCACCCCTTTCCCCGACTTTGGGGCGCTGGCAGCAGCCCGAAGCGAGCGCCCGTGGGAGGGCAGTGCAGGAGCTTAGCCTGGGGCCTGCGGACGGCTCGGGCGTCGTGCGCCAGCCCAGACCCACCGGGGCAACGCCGCGCGCCTGGCCGCCGTGGGGGAAGGGACGGGAGGGGGCGCCGGACGCCCCGCCTCACCCCAGCTCGGCCCGGCGAGGCCGCGCGGCCGGCAGGGGGCGCTCGGCCCAAGGCTGTGGGCGGCCGGCGGGCGGCTCGGCCTCCGGGCTGGGCCGCGAGCGGGGCCGCCGGAGTCGCGGCTGCGCTGCAGTCCATCGTGCCTGGGCTGTGCCACCGAGGGAGCCCTGGCCAGTGCCCGGCCGGGGGGGTGGCCGGCCAGCTTCTCGGTGGGCCCGGCGTCGGCGCGCGTTCGCTGCTCGGGGACCGAGAATCACGGCGCGAGATCTCCCTTAACCCTAACAACGAGCTCCCACGAGGCGGGGGCTGGCCTTCTCTCTGCCCCGTTTTACAGAGGGGGAAACTGAGGGCCACAGGTGCTGGGACTTGCCTGAGGTTACACTCAGGTTACATCCGCCCAGGGCTGCGAAGCCAAGCCCCGTTCATTCTTGTATCTTGGGGGTATTGACAGCAGCAGCAGCATCGCCTGAGAAAGCCTGGGCACTGCTGACATTTTGGGCTAGATAATTCTTTGTTGCAGGGATGGGGGACTGTCCTGCCCGTTGGAGGATGTTTAGCAACGTGGGGGGCTGAATAATGCTCCCCCAACGATGTCCACGTCCTAATCTCCATAACCCAGGAACATGTTACTTAAATGGAGACACAGGTTGCAGAGGTAATTAAGGATCGTGGGATAGGGAGACCATCCTGGATTATGGGGTGGGCCCGGTGCCACCCCAAGGGTCCCTCTAAGAGGGAGGCAGGAGGTGAGGGAGGAAGGTGGGACCTCAGAGCAGTAAGAGGCTGCTGGGGTTGCAGGGCCGTCACACACACAGAGGGCAGAACAAAATTCGCCTCAAGGATCTCACAGCCTGGGTTCCAGATGCCACAGCAGTACACACCCGTGCCCCCCACCTACTGGGCGGGCCAAGCTTGTCTGGGGCTATGCGGCTGGGAGGGGGGCAGCCTGGCCCATCTGATACTCCTGCTGTCAGGGCTCTGGGCTTTATTCCCTGCTGGGCTACTTCTCCAGGTGCTGGTGGGCACTTGGCTGATGGCAGCAGAGGCCAAAGGACCCTGCGGTGGGAATGGGGCAGTGAATAAGCAAGTGAGACACATGATGGGGCTGACCACAAAAAGGGGGCCAGGCAGCGAGAGCCAGGCTGCGGTGTTAAGTCCCAGACAGCTTCTTCAGTAACGTGTTCCAGAGCACTGGCTTAGCAGCCTGGTGGCCTGGGTTAGAATCCTGTCTCTGTCCCTGGAGCAATTGTTTAACCTCCCTGAGCTTCACTCCTGGGCAGTGGGCTCCGAGATTCACCCAGGGGTGACCACACTGTGCTGTGTATCTATAACCTATTTATCCAAGGAACCCTTATTTCACAGGACCTCTTGCAGGAGGAGCGCTTTCATAAAATGCAAAATGCGGGTCCTGCCAGCCCCTCCTCATCCGATGTAGGGCCGCCTGTGGGTGGTGGCACTCTGCTCTCGTCCATCAGAGCTCACAGCCTGGAAGTTGTGAGTGTTAAATCCTGGGTGATGGGTTGACCAGCAGGACTGGAAAAAATTGGCTGTGACTCCGGAAGGTTGGACATGGGCTCCACTTTCCAGCTGTGTGGCCTTGGGCAAGTCATTTACCCTGCCTTGGCCCCAATTTCCTCATCGACTTAAGAGGAGGATTAAAGGATGCTTAGAAAATGCCCTGATGCTGCAGGTCCACATGAGTCTAAGTTCCCCCAAATTCAGGGGTGGGCCTGGACTGGCTATTGCTAGTGATTCTCATGCCCGTGGCCAACTGGAGATGGTGAATCCTGGGGTGGTTTAGAAGTTACTTTTGTCCCCTGTGGGAATGTGAGGTCTGGAACCACAGCAGCTGCTTTGTCACCAGTAGGGTGGAACTCATTGTGGCTGGAGAGTCTCCATGTGGAAGGTGAGAAAGCTTAGTCTGTGGGAAGCCAAACAGAGATGGAGGGACAACAGGTCCTTGACCATGTTGTTTGAGCTGCTGGATGGAGCCTTACCTGAACTCTGCTTGTTTGCAAGAGCCAACAAACACCCTGAAGTAAAAGTATTGCTTTTTTGTTTTGAATGAAAAGTGCAATAGATCTGAAATATTCCATCCAAAGTTTTTAACAAATGCCTAAACATACAGTTGTCCCTTGGTATCCATGGGGGATTGGTTCAGGACCCACTGCAGATACCAAAATCCATGTATGCTCAAGTCCCTGATATAAAATGGTATAGTATTTTCATATAAGTCATGCACATCCTCCCGTATACTTTAAATCATCTCTAGATTACTTAAAATACCAATACAATATAAATGCTATGTAAATAATTGTCATGTGTTTTGTTTAGGGAATAATGGTAAGAAAGAAAAGTCTGTACATGTGCAGTGCAGATGCAATCATGCATTTTTTTCTCCAAATACTTAAGATCCTCAGAATGCACAGGTATGGAGCGTCAATTGTATTTTTAAAAATCTTCTTGGTTTCATGTTTTCCACTTGAAACTTCATTCCCACAATCACGCAGCCTCCCATTCCAGGCCAGACCCAGTTGCTTTATCAGTTTTCTGTGCAGCATCAGGCTCCAGACTTATCCAGACCCACCCCACCTCCCAACTGGTTTTCTTTTTCTCCCATGTGATCTTTCTTGGTGTGCCTCCTTGTTTTAAGAGAGAGCATCCACCAGTCTCTTCCTGAGACAGGGGGATGGAAGAAAAGTCTTTGAGCCATTTCATTGGCATATCCTGCTCAACCCTCTCTCCTGATGAGTACTTTGCAGGGGACCAGCAAGGCCAGGGTGAAAGCATCTCTCTGAGAATTCAGAAGGTATTGTCCTCCACTCGCCATGTTGCTACTGAGCCTTTCTATGCCATTCAAGTTCCAATAATATATTTGTATGTGACCATGTTTTTTTGTCTCCAGAGGCTTTTAGACTCTTCTCTTTGTCTCTAGCCTTCTGAAATCTCATCATATCAGGTGCCCTGCTTGGGGCTTTTGTATGCATTGTGCCAAGTACTAGGAGAGCCTTTCCATGTAGAAATTCATGGTCTTCCATTTGGGGAAATTTTTTTTATAACTTATACCTCCCACTTTCCCCATACTTTCTATTTATGAGATGTAGAGTTTACTCCGTTAATCCTGTAAATTTCTCTTTTCCCTGTTGTTGTGCATCTTATAAACAAACCTTTACTCTCTGAGAAATTTTTCTCAACTTTTTCTTCCAACTCTTCTACTGCTTTTTGAAATATTTTAAGTTTTCATACTTCTAATGTGCAGGAGCTTGTCATTCTCCTAAATGTTCACTACTGAGAAAACCGCTCGTTTCCTGGTTGTGATTAGCCCCCTCGGAGGGTGTTCATGGCACAGCTTGGAAGTTTTTTTCTGTTCACTGCATTTTCTCTACTTCCTCACAATTCCTCTTTCATGTTTGTTTTTTATCTGACCTTCATGTGGGGAGCTTTTCTCAAATGTCTTGTGGAAATACCTTTTTAAATGAATAAGCCAATTTGAGTAGGGTTTTCTGTAATTTATAGACCACAAATGACCCTCACACCCCACCCTACCACACACAGTCCCCACGTTAAAGCCTTCTATGCCCATTAAGTGCATTTTGTCCCCATAAACGTTTTGTGAGGAGGCAGAAAAGGAATTCTTGGTGTTGTACAAAGTAGGGATAGAGGCATGAGAAGGTGAAAGGATTGGGCCACAGTCTCAAGGAAGGCGGGGCAGCGCCTGGACCAGAACCCATTCTCTGGGCTGTGCTTGTCCCTGGTGTCTGCCATTTCTGTGTAAGGTCACTGTCCCTCCTGTACATCCAGCCTGCAGCCAAAGAAGGTGGTGGGAGGCTGACACCATCCCCAGGTATAGGAACCCATGGAAAGGACTCCACCTTGTCAATGTATACATTCATCCTCGAAGTGGCTCAACCTCACAATTGTCCCTCAAATGAAGGGTGTTTTTCTTTCCTTCTCTAAAGAAAGTTCTTCTGTGTTTGGATAACTCTGGAAAGAAACACCCATACCCTATTCCTGAAGTAGACACCTGATTTTTGCTAGTGCAGCATCCCTTCCCTTTTCTGATAACAGAACCACTCTTTCCTGGGTAGCACATCTCACATGGATGACCTCACCTCCCCGCACCGTGGGGAGCACATCTGATCCTACGGTAACCAACTGGACCCTTCACTGTCCCTGATTGGTCCAAGGATTGGCATGTGACCCATGTACAGCCATTCAGAATCCTCCTCAGGACATTCTACGGGCAGTATTTGGCTTGGAGTTGCTAAACTGGCAGATCATAAGCCCTGGGTGGCTGGGGCCACATGGGGAGAGTTTTTCAGAGAGATGGAGAGAAAGAAGCCTGAAAATAAGGGTGGAGCCCCCTGGATCCAGCCATTCCTGAACCCAAGTATCCCTTGATTCCCCAGCTGCATGAGCAAATAAATCCCCCTTTGTGTTTAAGCCTGGGTGGGCTGGGTTTCTGTCACTTAAAGCTGAGATGCTCCTGATTTACTCCATAGACTCTTCTTCCTGCTCTAAGCCTCCAGTTTTGGCCGTTTGCTAAATTCCACAAGTGAGGAGTCCTGTCTGGGCTCACCCAGGGAGGAGGGGCACAGCTGGCAAGAGAACATAGAATTGCATTTGTGAGCAGGTCGGTGGTTTTAGAAAATCATTTCCAGCTCGTGGAGCAAATTCCTCCTCCCCCCACCCAACTCTGCGAGCTGCAAGTTCGTTGGCACACACCACCGCAGAAGGGGGCATGCGGGAGGGCGAGCTGGTGAGAGCAAGGGCTGGGGGATGGTGGGACTTAATCATTCTCTGCTTTTAATGGTAGCTAGTTAATTTCCTTCCCAAGGAGACCAGCATTGACCTTCACCTCCAGCCCCCATTAACTGCCAGGGATGCTTTGTCAGCGTATTTATGACAAATTAATTACACAGGGAAAATCTTGCTGGGAAAATGAGTATGCTGGCTTGGGCTGGAGCTGGGAGCTGCATTTTGATTCCCCACTGACATGGGGCCTGGTTAACCACAGACCTTGGGCAAACTTTGAGGCAAGCAACTGATTTCTAGCTCAACACAGAAGGAAGACAGGCCCAGTGAGCCAAACCCGATTTTAACAGAATGTCCCATGAGAAAATGATTTGGGGACCCAGATCAGCATAGTGGTTGAGAAACTTTGCTCCCAGTAGTGCTGCCCAATCCTAGCCCATGGGACAAGGCTCGTGTCCCCACAATGAATCCAACAACTGTACCTTGTTGCGTAGACCTGTCCAGTTCTCCCTGTGGGCTGTGCTTGTACAGCACTGGGTGTCCAGTCTAAACTCCCAGGCACCTGTGCCTGGCCCCTGCTTCCCTCTCCAGCCAAACTCCTACCTCTTTTCTTTGCAGTGGGCCCTCTAGTATCATGGAAACTGCTGTGGTTCTCTGAGTAACTCATCTTGTCCTTATCTTCATGCCTCTGTCCTGGCTGTGCCCTGCCTAGAGCACCATTCCATCCCACCTGGCCTCCTCCCTCTTCCTCGTCTTGAAGAATGGGCTCTAGGGCTTTCTCCCCCTCCAGGAAGCCTCCTGGACCCCTCCAGGCTGTGTCTGGGCTCCTGTTCTGCACTCCATAAATCCCTGTGATTATTCCTGCTCTGAACTCACCACCCATGTGTCTAGTCCACCTACCCGGCTCACTATGAGCTGCTACTGAGGGCAGGGCTTTGTGTCCCTCTCTCTGAGCCCTGGGGCCCAGCACAGGGCTTGGCTTGCAGGAAGTGGTCAGTGAAGGGTCCTGTCCAGCATGCATTGGGCCCTGGAGGTATAAGAGAGAAAAGGCAGGGCCCCTGAGCCCTGTGAATTCACCATCCCAGGCTGGGGGACTGCAGTGGACTTCTGAGGTTCCTGCCTGTCCAGCATCCTTTTTCTGGTAACTTTGGAGAATTTCCCATCTCTTGCCCCCAGGCCATGTGATTAGGGGTCACTGATCCCCCTTCTTGGTCCAGAGGTAAGCCATGTGACACCAGTTGGCCAATCACAGCATCCCATTGCTTTGGCCAATAGCTAGTTGGGGAATGGGCACACGACCAAAGCTATCCAACGTGGCTGTTGCCATAGGGAACATGATCTCCTTCCATTGGATGGCTAAGCTGGTGGCATGGGGGCTAGGAGCTGCCAGGGGCCATCTTTGCCAACACAGAGGAGAGCAGAGCAGAGAAGTGGAGGGAGGCAGAGTCCTAAGACACTGTATGAGCCGCTGGATCCAGACATTCAATGTCCTCCAGACATTTTGGAGACTGGGAAGACCAAGATCAAGGTGCCAGCAGATTCAATGTTTGGCAAGAGCTTGGTCTCAGCTTCAAAGAAGGTGCCTTGTTGCTGCGTCCTCACGTGGTAGAAGGGCACACGGGCTAACCAACTCCCTCAAGCCCTTTTATAAGGGCACTAATCCCATTCATGCGGGCAGAGCCCTTGTGAGTTCATCACCTCCTAAATTGCCTCTGTCTCTTAATGTTATTGCATTGTGGATTAAGTTTCAACGTGACTTTTGTAGGGACACAAACATTCAAACCACAGCAGGCAGCCACGACAGAAGGCAACTCAAGGCAGGGACCCGGGGCCCAGGAAGGAGAGAGAGGATGCTCCTGCCTGGTCACCTCCTCTCAGTGCACCAAGGGTTCCCCAAAGCGACTCCCTGTCAGTCTCTGCCTGGTCATCAGAAGTCCCGGCCTGAGCCCATCCCCACACCAGGCCCAGCCCTAAAAGCTAACTCATGCTGGCCAGAGGTCAGGAAGCAAGCAGGCCACCAAAGGTGTCCACTGAATCAGGGAGCACCAGGCTGAGGTTCTCTAGCTTTGCCTGGGCCTGCAGTTTTGGGATCTCTGTTTCCAAGGGTCACAGCTTCCAGCCGGTGGGTGAGCGTTGAGGTGATGCCAGGGGCAGCCTGACCCGCATCTCCAGGGAAACCACTTCTGGATTGTGAGGCTCCAGGAACGGGGTCTGTGGGAAGAGAAGACAGAGGGTCAGCTCCATGGGCACGTGGCCTGGGCCTTCCCACCAGGGACCCACCCTTGGAAGGACCCCGAGCTCAGTTTAATGCTTTGCTGTTGTTGTCTTAAAATTCTTACTGAGTCTTGAGCAGGGAGCCCTGCCTTTTCGTTTTGCACTGGGCCCCATGGGACTTGCAGCCAGTCCTGTGCAAGTTTCACAGCAGCGAGATGGAGGACCCCCATCCCAGGGCTCCCCCAACACCCCCAGGGACCCAAAAGATGGCTCAGCACTCTCTAGCACTGACAGTCCCCAGTGAGCCATCTCCTCACACGAAACGAAACAAAACACAACATCACACAACAGCCCAGGCCTTGTGCTTCTCAGGATAAGGTCCTGCCAGACACCTGAGGAGGGACTGACAGGCACACCTCATTTTATTGCACTTTGCCTTATGTGTTTCACTTTATTGCACTTTGCAGATACTGTGTTTTTTACAAATTGAAGGTCTGTGGCAACCCTGCCTTGAGCAAGTCTTTCAGCACCATTTGTCCCACAGCATGTGCTCACTTCGTGTCTCTGTGTCGCATTTTGGTAACTGTCACAATATTTCAAACTTTTTATATTATATATAAAATTATATTTATATTATTATTATATCTGTTTTGGCGACCTGTGATCAGTGATCTTTGATGTTACTATTGTAACTGTTTTGGGGCACCATGAATTATGCCTATAGAAGGCAGCGAACTTAACATGGGAAATGTGTGTTCTGACTGCTCCAAGGACCAGACATTCCCCCATCTACCTCCCTCTCCTTGGGCTTCCCTATAGGCACAATATCTAAATCAGGCCAATTAATAACTCTATCGTGGCCTCCACATGTCCAAGTGAAAGGAAGAGTTGCACATCTCTTACTTTAAATCAAAAGCTAGAAATGATTAAGCTTAGTGGGGAAGGCTTGTCAAAAGCTGAGCAGGCTGAAAGCGGGCCTTTTGCACCAGTCACCTAAGTTACGAATGCAAAGGAAAAGCCCTTGAAGAAAATTAAACATGTTACTCCAGGGAACACAAGAATGATAAGAAAGCAAAACAGCCTATTACTTATATGGAAAAAGTTTTAGTGGTTTGGATAGAAGATCAAACCAGCACAACATTCCTGTAAGCCAAAGCCTAATCCAGAGCAAGGCCCTAACTCTCTTCAATTCTATGAAGGTTGAGAGAGGTGAGGAAGCTGCAGAAGAAAAGTATGAAGCTAGCAGAGGTGGGTGCATTAGGTTTAAGGAAAGAAGCCGTCTCCATAATCTAAAAGTACAAGATGAAGCAGCAAGTGCTGATATAAAAGCTGCAGCAAGTTATCCAGAAGATCCAGCTGACATAATTGATGAAAGTGGCTACACTAAACAACAGATTTTCCATGTAGGCACAACAGCCTTCTGTTGGGAGATGATGCCATCTAGAACTTTCATAGCTGGAGAGGAGAAGTCAATGCTTGCCTTCAAAGCTTTAAAGGACAGGCTGATTCTCTCGTTAGGGGCTAATGCAGCTGGTGGCTTTAAGTTGAAGCCAAAGTTCATTTACCATTCTGAAAATCCTAGGGCCCTTAAGAATTATGCTGAATCTACTCTGCCTGTGCTCTATAAATGGAACAGCAAAGGCTGGATGACAGAACATCTTTTTACAGCATGGTTTATTGAATAATTTAAGACCCCTGTTGAGACCTACTGCCCAGAAAAAAAGATTCCTTTCAAAAGATTACTGCTCATTGACAATGCACCTAGTCACCCAAGAGCTCTGATGGAGATGTCCAAGCAGATGAATGTCATTTTCATGCCTGCTAATGCAACATCCATTCTGCAGGCCATGGATAAAAGAGTAATTTCAACTTTCAGTGTTACTATTCAGAAATACATTTCATAAGGCTATAGCCTTAGCTGCTACAGCTGCCATAGATAGTGATTCCTCTTATGAATCTGGGCAAAGTAAATTGAAAACCTTCTGGAAAGGATTCATCATTCCAGATGCCAATTAGAACATTTGTGATTCACGGGAGGAAATATCAACATTAACAGGAGTTTGGAAGTTGGTTTCAACCCTCATGGATGACTTTGACGGGTTTAAGACTTCAGTGGAGGAAGTCACTGCAGATGTGGTGGAAATAGCAAGAAAACTGGAATTAGAAGTAGAGTCTGAAGATGTGACTGAATTGTTGCAGCCTCATAATAAAACTTGAACAGATTAGAAGTTGCTTCTTATGGATGAGCAAAAAAGGTAGTTTCCTGAGATAGAAGCCACTCTTGGTGAAGATACTGTGAACATTGTTGCAATGACAACAAAGGATTTAGAATATTGTATCAACTTACTTGATAAAGCCCCTGCAGAGTTTGAGAGGACTGACTTCAATTTTGAAAGAAGTTCTACTGTGGGTAAAACGCTATCAAACAGCGTCACGTGCTATAGAGAAATCTTTTGTGAAGGAAGAGCCAACTGACACGGCAAACTCCATTGTTGTCTTATCTTAAGAAGTTGTCACAGCCACCCCAACCTTCAGCAGCCACCACCCTGATCCATCAGCAGCCATCAACATTGAGGAAAGACCCTTCAGCAGCAAAAAGATATGACTCACTGAAGGCTCAGATGATTGTTAACATTTTTTAGCAATAAAGTATTTTTAAATTAAGGTATGTACTTTTTTTAGACATAATGCTAGTGCACCCTTAACAGACTACAGTATAGTGTAGACTAACTTTTGTATGCACTGGGATACCAAATATTTGTGTGACTCACTGTATTGCGATATTCACTGTATCATGGTCTGGAATGAACCTGCAATATCTCTGAGATGTGCCTGTAGATGTTTCTTGGAACAAAGCAAGGTGGGTGGGTCAGTGCCAGGGGCCAGTAAGCCCTCATCAACTCCTCTGCTGGAACCTCGGAGAACCGCAGGATACTTTGGGAGTGTGGACATTTTTCAAAAACAGAGGGTTGTGTTTCTTTCCAGAAAGAGGAGTCTTCACTAGTCTGGCATGAGACCCACAGGGCTCTGCAAACCACCCATGTTGTGGGGTCCTGGAGGGGGAGTTTGAAGATAAAAGTGGGTCTGGGTGCCCCCACTGTGCTGGACCAGCAAGGACTCGGCCATCGGGATGAGGAGACCCTCTCGACATCCAGGACAATCCACCAAATTCTGGCCAATGCACGAGATTCTGCCAGCCGATCTGGGTGTCCTAACCACTGGTGGGATTGGTCGTGACCCCGTATCTCAAATCTCAGAAGTCTAGGAGCTGAAATGCTTCTTCTAATCCTCTCTTCACACCAAATGCAGGAAGTTCATCCTGGCCCTCTCCTGCTCAGGTCACCTCGTGGCCCCCTGTTGCCTTAGAATCAACTCCAGCATTCTCCCCACCGCCTGGAGCTGGGCTCTGGCCCTGCTCACCATGCTCAGGTCACCCTCATGCCCCTGTGGGTCCCCACACTACCACGTCCTCACCTCTAAGTTGTTGTCCACATGGTTTTTGCCCTGCTCCCTCCCGCAGAGCTGTCATCCTCTGGCTCTGCCAGCAGATTGTGGAGCCCCGGGGCCAGAACCATGGCTGGGAATGCTAACTAAGCTGGTGTCCATTCCCCCTTCATCCTGTCGGCAGCAGAGCCCCCTCCCCTGAGTCTGGGCTGGGCTCAGACTGCCCTGACACAGGTGATATTTCCCAGCCTCCCTGCAGCCAGGTGCAGGCCCTGGGCACGGAAGTGGTTGGTGTGCTTGGTGAAAGGCAATGGCTGACTTTCCGAATCCACTCTTCCCTGTCCTTGCTGGTGCCTAATTCAACCCCACAGATAAGGACAGAGCACCAGGGAGAGCTGAGCACCGAGGTAGAAGGAAACCCAGTCTGTGGGTGACTTTGAAGGGCAGCCTGGACTGCTCCCCTTGCACGGACATATGAGAGGCCTGAACTTCGAGCAGGTGGGAGCCACTGTGTTTGCGGTCCTGTTGCTGCAGTGGGCTAGCCGATTCCCTGAGGTACAGCCTCACTCCTGTGGCATCCCAGCACCTCTCTCGAGGCCCAAAATAATGACGATGATAGTGATAATGACAACGATCCTTCCACTGCCTGAATGCACAGCAGGGCTGGCACAGTGCACACTTCGCCTGAGTGTTCTGTGTAATCCCAGCAACACAGGAGTTGCGACAAGCTATTCTCACCATGCCCATTTTACAGATGAGGAAGTAGAGGCTTAGAGAGTTAAATGATGTGGGTTAAGTCCCTCAGCTAGAAGGATGTGACCCCCGATGCTCTAACTCCAGGGCTGGTGCTCTTTGCCATGGCCCCGAATGGCCACCCAGACTCCGGGAAACAGGAGGCGAGTGAATGGTTGTTGAATGAATGCATGAATGAATGGAGGTGGACAGACGGAGAACACACAGGGGCCCCGCTGTGCCCAGGCTCACCTGTATCCTCCCCTGGCTCCCCGTCTCCAGACCCCGTGACTCCTCCTGCCGCTGGGCTGACAGTCATTCTGTTGCTGTTCCCGATGGTGGCATCCTCGAGGGAGCAAGACTTGATGCGGACTCTCTGGGCCGCGTCCCCCTCGGGGTGAGATCCTGGTCCAGGCATTCGCACTTCAAACGAAGCTTCTGGGCCGTTGGCGGTGGCAGAGACTGTAGGTCACAGAGAGACAGGTGCGGCAGCGGGACGATGGCCCTGAGCCCTGAACCCCACCTGGCCCTCAGCTCCTCCGTGGCTGACTCCTCCCCATACCTCCCTCCATGGCCTGCACCCACTCGATTGGCAGCCTTGCCCTGGCCACCCCACTGCCACGCCTTTGCCACGCCGTGTGCCCGCCCGGGGTGCCATCTCTCTCCGCCAGCCGGGTCTGCCCCCGGAGCCCAGCCCAGCTGACCCGGTCCTGAGTGTCCTCCTCTGGGACTCGGTCACTGCCTTCTCTGCACACTGGAACACCGCCTCCCTCCTCACGGGCCCAACCCCCGCCATGTGGCTCCTTCCTTTCCCACCCAAACTTCCGGCAAGAGACGTCCACACTCAGTCTCACCTCGTCCCACTCCCCAGACTGCTTCTGCCCCCTCACTCCCAGAAACCGTCCCCCGAAGGGCACCCTGACCCCTCATTGCCGAACCCCACAGCAATTGCCTCCCCAAGCTCACTGCAGACTCTTCTTGTAGAGCCCCTGCTTCCCTCCTTCCTGTCCAGCCTCTCTGCCGTCCTCCCTCAGCCCATCTCTGGATTACCAGTGCAGGGGAGGCCTCCGCCCAGGCCTTCTGGTCTCTGTGTGGCCACAGTGCTTAGCAGGGCACCTGTCCTCCATCCTCCTTAGGCACCAATCCAGTCTCAAGCCATCGCCTCTGTCCCTGGTTCAGAGGGCCCAGCCTCTGCTTCCCCGGGGGAGGTATGCCCATTTTACAGATGAGGAAACTGAGGTATCCTGTGGTGGGTGGTAGGGGGTGGGGATCCAGAGTGCTAGCTACGAAAGCCACACCTATTCTACTCTGTGTTCCAGCCTCCTAGTGGAAGGAAAGGAATTTCCCATCATGCCTCTCCCTCCTCAGACTCTGCCCCAGTTCCTTCCAGCGAGGAGCTGAATGGGGTGGGGTGGGGGTTAGGCCACTAGATCCCAGTTACCTGGGGGGCTGCCTGAGGGGATGTGGCCCGGGCCTTCAGATGGGGTGCTGTGGAGGCACATCTCATTGTCGTGCCCCAGCTGCACCCGTCTGAGCACGGATCGCTGCACGTGGATGTCCTGGGGTCCCCAGGCACTAGGAGCTGAGGAATCACCTGGTGCCATTGGAGGGAGGTGTCGGGGAGCCGTGAAACCTGGCAGGGGAACACAGAACGACCTTACTGGAGGTGACTCCAGGCTTCCTTCTGCACCCTCTGACCCCCACCCCCACCCGTCACCAACATGGGTGCACACACACACAAACACACAAAGTCCCAGCCGCACAGAGGAGACAGGCCTCTGAATTCCTCCTAGACACCAGCAGACTGGGAGCCAATCACATCAGGCCCTGGACTGGGGAGCAGGAGGACCCAGCAGAACACCTTGTCTTGGGGCCCCCCAGTTTTTCTCAACTGTGGCTGGTGCCAGGGTGTTGCTGGGACACTTGCAAACCCAAACAACGAGTGCGTCGTTCTGATTCCTAGTCATTCTAGATCCTTCTGACCTCGCCAGGAGAAAGTCTCCTTTGATGCTAAAACATCTTTAATGCCTTTCAACACCAGAGGCTCCGAGCCCCCGACATTGATTTATTTTCCCAGCATTTATTTTTATGGTGATCTTCATAGTTTTCAACTTAAGGTAATGCTGTAACAATTTTCTAAAAAAATAAATTTGAGTAGAAAAAAGGTGAATCACTTAACAACATTAATTAAATAATTAGACATGGGAATGGCCAAAAGTGGGAAGGTGAGGCTGAGAGAGCCGAAGTCGGGGAAACGACGATCTAAATTCTAGAGCAAAGTTCTTGATTTCACAGTTGGGGAAACTGAGGCCCAGAGTGGGGAAAGGCTCTCCCAATGTTAGGGAAGTGACCAGACATTTGGGCCGATGCTGTCACTCATGGGTGACGTGGCTGGACTGACAGGTGGCCTGTCCCCTCTTGCCACAGGGACTGGCATGGAGGGAGTGCTCAGTGTGCAACACTGCATTTCATCAAAACTAGGATGCCACTGATGGTAAGATGCACCCCAATTTCCAATCTGTTAAATGTGGAAGAAAGTAACGTGTCTCAGAGCAAATAAAACACTACAATAACCCCTTTGCGACATTCTGCTGAGGGAGAGTGAATCTAGTTATTTCTCATGGAAAAATATCGGATCCCATT
This sequence comes from Daubentonia madagascariensis, assembly GCA_023783475.1. NCBI lineage: Eukaryota > Metazoa > Chordata > Mammalia > Primates > Daubentoniidae > Daubentonia > Daubentonia madagascariensis. The sequence continues at coordinate 4,448,035 of JAKFHU010001640.1, read as the reverse complement.
GAAAGTGAGGCAAGAGGTATTGGAGTGGAGGGAAGCGGGAGAGGTTTGATCCAGGCCTCCTCATCCTCAGGAAGGCCATGAAGGAGGACCGTGGCAGTGGGAAGGTGGTCCTCTCTCCTGGGAGGGCTGACCCCGCCACCCCCCAGGGAGTGGGCACCCTCCCAAGGCCCCTTCTCCTGAGCGTCTCTCAGGCCACTTACCCTGTTCCCCGGAGGTTATTTGTCTTGTTATGATGTTCCCATGTCCAATCTGGGTGCTGTGAGAGTTTGCGATGGAAATGTGGCTGTTCGGTCCACTCTGGTGCATCACGTTGACTGGATTTTGCTGGTAAATAATTGCGGTGGACTGATGATTTCTTCTTCCAGAATCTTCTGTAAGTCAATATTCCATTTTATCTCTTTGCACCTCTCTAGGGGCCAGGGGTTCCAAATACCAGCCGGCAGCACCACATTCTCCCAGGGTGCTTGTTAAATGCAGATTCCCAGGTGCCCATCCTGGGGGTTCTGAGTCAATAGGTCCAAGGTAGGACCCAAGAAGCAGCGTGTATAGCGGAGACCACAGGTGTCTCGATGGAGCCTCGCCTGGAAATCGCCATGGTAAGTCACCCTACCTGTGTGTCCTCCTCTGCCCCCATGGCCAGGCCACCATGAGCGCTTTTGGGGGTCCTGCAGGGGCCCCACACTGCTCTCCCCACCCTCTGTCCCTGTCCCTGGGGGCAGCCACAGCCCTGATCTGGAGCACCGGCACCGCTTCTCCCTTGAGCAATGGCCAGATAAGCTGTGGTTGGCCCACAAGACATTTGTAAGGATTTGAATTTGTCACCAGTATTCAAAATTCTGGCTTTTGTCACATGTTATTACTTCCTCACAGTGGCTGTACAATGCTGAGACCCCCTGGGCACCGTGAGCAGGGGAGTCAGCCCCATGTGGGCCAAGGAAGGCACGTGCCTATACGCACCCCTGCATGGGCCCTTGGCTCCCGTGCCTCTGTGAGCCCTTTCCTCCATAAAAAAAATTCTAAATGACATTTTATGATTATGTTGGTACAAAGACAAATATAATCCTAGGCTGGGTTTGTTTTTAGATATTCACCATATTTATAATATTCATTTCTTTTTCTGATTTTAAAAGAAATTAAAATTAAAACATTTTCATGGACCCCTAAAAGTACCATGGGCTCTAGGGCCTGTGCCCGCTGCCCCTAATTGATAAGCTGGCCTTGGGGCTCCACCCTTCAGTATCTGAGCCCAGCTTTGCCTTCTCTTCTGCCAACTTTAAAACCCGAAGTTAGGCAAAGTGCTCACAGAAAACTGTTACCAAACTCAGACTGAGCCCCTGCACCCCAGAGCTGATGAAATTTGGAGCGGGCCACCTCCCCTCCCAGCCCCTTGCCTTCTGCAACTGCCATCCCTGGTTCATCCCACCAGCACCCCCTCCCTCCCGGAACCCCCTCCAGTGAACTGTCAGCAGGACCACCCCACTGGAAGCTTCTGGTAGGTTCTAATGAGATAGAGCAGGCTTAGCAGAATGCCCAGCAAGGACCAAGAGTTAGGTGTGAATGGTTTCTCTTTGCAGCTCTGCCACTCTGCCCCTGCCCAGGTGCAGGCAGCAGGTGAGGGTCTACCTGGTCGATAAATTGTCCACACTTTTAACTTCTCATCGAAGTCCAGAATGTGCTTGCTCTTCATCTTGTACAAGTCTGGGTTGACATCTTTTGCCGTCCTCAGTCCCAGGGCCTGGGCGATGACAAGGACATTACGGGGCCCATTGCCTTCCAGAAACCTGTAGATCTCTGCCTCTGGGGCACAGGATGGCAGGCGGTTAGGGAGGACCCCCAGAGCTTGAAGCTGCCCCACCACTGACAGCTGACTAGCTCTGTGACCTTGGACAGCTACCCGGCCTCTCCAGGCTCAGTTTCCTCATCTGAAAACTGGGCGTAATGGTAATGGGTGTGATGGTGATGCTCCGCAGAGGTTGTTCTGGGACCAAGGGTGTGCATAAGTGCTCTGCACAGTGCCTGGCACGTGGTAGGTGCACCGTGAAGGTCAACTATTGAGCAGAGAAATAATTTCTCAGCCATTTAGACTTTCCACTGTGAAGACAGAGTCTTGCCTCTGAGCACCGTGTGGGAGCCTCTTGGTGGGTGGGACATGAGCCCTGCACACTCATACCATCTTGTACCTTCAGGAGGGTTTGGGGGTTCTGGGGAAGGGCTCCCGGGTGCCAGGAGCCGGAATGAAGGGAAGATGCTTACGTCGGTCACTGAGCTGGGGGCCAGGCTTCTCTGGGATGGCAACTGTGTCCTCCCGGGGCCTCTCGGCTGGAGACAGAAAGGTGGGTCAGAGGGTGGGGGACAGGACATGGCCCCGGGCCTCTACCCGGCAGAGGTGGGCCAGAGTGCACGGACGCCGGCGCTAAGCACACTGGCCTCCAAATCCCGCCCTGTCTCCTTCTGGCTGTGCGGCTTCCTGTTAATTAACTTCTGTGGGGCTCAATTTTCTTTTCTGTAGAGAAAGGGGAAGAACAGTATCTACCTGCCTCCCGGGCTTGCTTGAGGGAGAGGTGAACACCAGGGTACAGCGTCCGGCCCCCCCTTAAGTGCTAGATAAGTGTCAGCAATTTTTCTCTGTGGGCTCTAAATCTGGAAGAGGGGGCCTAGTGGGACACTAAGTGTGTTCTATTACTATTATCATTATTATTTTCTGTTATTAATGTTTTGCTGAGTACCTACTATGTGCCATGTGCACTGGGCTGAGCCCTGTGCAGCTAATCCTCTCAGCAAGCCCTGCACAGTAGCCGTGTTGGCATCCCCATTAGCCAGAAAAGGAAACCAAGGCCCAGCGAGGAGACATCATGCATCCCCAAGTGGCAGAGTCCAGATTCGAACCCAAGCTCAAGTCTGGGCTTGTCCATTGCCAGGATGGCTCCCGCTGGGTCAGACCTGCCCGTGGGATGGTGGGTTACCATGGCTGGGCAGGGCCAGCTCTGCAAGAGCCGTGTCTCCAGGCCCACCCTCATCCAAGCACCACATCGCAGGGCCTGCGAGGGAGACTTTTGACTCCTTCTTCATTCGGTAGAGGACTTGGTTGAGCTCCTTCTTGGGCACCTGGCATTCCTTCACCAGCTGGGCAGTCTTCACAGGGGAGCCAGCATCCCTGAGCACCTGCAGGATCTTCTGTTCAAGTTGGCCTGAGGCGGGGGGCAGAGAGAGGAACTGAGCCCCTGGGGCCCCCAAGGTTGAGCCTGGGCTGGAGGCTCCGGGAGTCAGGGGAGAACCCCCCCTTTGAGAGGGGCAGAGGAGGTGGCAAAGACCTGAGCAGACATCCACCAGTAACAGCAGAGAGGGAGGCACCTGGGCAGAGCAGAAATGACCTTGGTTGGACAGCCTGGCGGCCAGAGAGGTGCTCAGGCCTAACGTGCCTCCCAGGTGTGGGTACTGGAGGGCAGGTGGGATGCTTGGCTCTCGGGTGGGAGTAGAGGGTAGAAGGACAGAGCAGGAGGGAGGAAGAGAGAGGCCACGGAGAGCGAGGCCAGGTCCTGCCTGGGACGCCTGCTGTGTGTCCTCCCAGCCCCATCCCTACCCTCCCCGGGGAGTCCCCCCTCAGCCTCACCACCTGCCAGTGAGGTCACTACTCATCCAAGCCAGGACCTGACAGACATCCAGAAACAGGTCTTTCCCTTGATACTCAACCCTGGAGTCTTGGAGAAGCCATTCTGGGATCTGTCTTGTACCCTGCACTGCCCTCTTCTCCACCCTACCACCCCCTTCCACATTTCCTGGATGGCAGTGACCTGCTCCAGTTGGGTTCCCTCCAGTGAGCTCTGCACTCAGCAGCCAGACTGGCTCTGCTGACCACCCAGCTTCACCTTCACCACCCCAACTTCCCCAAGTGCCGGCCTGTCTGTGCTCCCTTCAGCCCCACTCACCCCAGGGCCTTCGCACATGCTGTTCCCTCTCTCAGGAACATTCTTCCCTAACCACCACACCTGTCCAATGTCTACTCAACCTCCAGGTCTTGCTCAGATGCCATCTCCTTTGGGAAGCTGTTCTCCACGTCCTAGAGTGGATGGGATGCTGCTTGTTTGTGAGTTCCCTGCAGAATGTCCCCAAGGATCCCTTGCTGTGCTTGCCTCCTTCACTGTCATACCTTCAGTGTCTAGCATGGTGCCAGGCACACAGTAGGTGCTCAGGAAATGGTAGTTGAATGAATGAGTGAGTGGATTTGTCCTCTGCTGGGACAGATGTCTGCCCAGTTGACCTGGGCAGGGCACAGGCAGCTCGTCCTTGGCCAGCTGGCATGTGCACCTATTTCCTGGTCTGAGTTTCAGGAGCACTTAGCAGGGAAATTCAAGGAGGAGCTCTCCAAATGGCCACTGTGCCTCCAAGGGCAAGCTCTTAAAAATCAAAACCATCACCACACATAATTAAAAAAAAAAAATCAAAACCAGCTTCTCTTCCAGGAGGTGAGGAGCTGGCAGGCACAGGGAAGAGGCAGCACCTGGGAGCCAGCAGCTGGGGAGAGCCGCCATGGGTGGTGGCCCAGCCTATCACCAGGAAGATTCTGCTTCCAAGAACCCCTTCCCCATGATATTCTGAAATTAAAAAAATAAATTAAAAGAAAAAAAAAAAAAAGAACCCGGGGGGAGGGGCAAAGCAGGGCCCTTTCTGGGAAGACCTGGGTCACCTTCCAGGACAGTGACCCAATCCTCTGCCTTCTAGGTTTTCTTTCCTGGCCAGAAGGTTCTCTGGGCTTGTCCGGGTTTGTGGGGGAGGGGATAACAGGTTTGCCACCTCCGCAGCTGGGAGCCGTGGCCTGCCCTTGCGCACGCGTTTGCGCACTTGCAGGATGCAGGTGAAGAGCAATTACAAGATCTGGGAGCACCCACCTCTTCACCTGCCAAATCCTGTCCCCTGCAACCGGGGGTCCCACCCAGCTGCCTATACACCTGGCTTGGCCTTGTCCCACAGAGTTTTGATCCTGGAAAAGCCTGCCCCACAAGGAGCCCCACCCCTGCTGGTCCCCAGAGGAGGGGTGGGGTCAGAGATGCGAGTGGAGGAGTCGCCTGAGGGGTGGGCTGCCTCAGCCACCAAGTCCCCGAGCCATGAAACTAAGCAGGTGTGGGTGACAAGTGGGTAATAAAGGAAAATCAGCTGGGGAAGAAGACAAGAAAAGCCAGTTCAAGCCAGTCACTGCATCTCCCTGACCAGCACCTGTGTGCCCGCCCGGGGGAGGAAGTGCGACAGGAACCTGCCCCCAGCCAGGGCTTCCGGGCCACTCCCTGATGTCACCCCTCTGGGTGCACTTGCCTCTCCTCTTTTTTGTTCTCTAATGGCCAGTTTCCTGGGTTTGAGCCCTGGCTCTGCCAACTACTAGCTATGTGACCTCTCTGTGCCTCAGTTCCCCATCTGAGAAGTGGGGATAACAGTAGCTACTTAAAGATTGTGGTGAAGATTAAAAACAAACAAAAGAGAAAACCAAAAACCACAAAACCACCCTCAGCTCACAGCCCACAAGCACTTAGCAGAGCCTTAGAGAACAGCAATTGCTCACACACGGCCAGCCTTCATTTCGACTCCTCCAGGAGTAAAACATTAATTCAGGAAATAATGCGACAAAGGGGGGAAAATAGGCACATGCATATGTTATCAAAGCCACTTGCTTCGTTTCTCAAAATGACTATGAGATAATGGTCAGACCCTAGCACAAATGCTAGGCAGCTGTGATACCCTGAGAGAGTCATTTCACCTCCCAGGGCCTCAGTTATCTTATCTATAAAATGGGAACATCGTTGCACTTGCCCCTGAGGGCTATTGTGAAATGCAAGCGAAGCATGTTTCCAGGTACCTAGGCCAGGCGATGTGGCTCAGGACTGTAATCCTAGCACTTTGGGAGGCTGAGGCAGGAGGATCACTTGAGGCCAGGAGTTCAAGACAAGCCTGGGCAACATAGCAAGACCCCATCTCTACAAAAAATAGAAAAAATTAGCCAAGTGTGGTGGTGTGCACTTGTAGTCCCAGCTACTCGGAAGGCTGAGGCTGGAGGATTGCTTGAGTCCAGGATTTTGAGGCTGCAGTGAGCTATGATGAGGCCACTGCACTCCAGCCTGGGTGACACAGTGAGACTGTGTCTTAAAACAAAAACAAAAATAAGACACCCAGGCTGGCTATGCTATCCCTCTCCTCCTCCTCATTACTGCTATTCTTTAGGATACTGCTGCTGTCATCCTTGCTGTTATCTGGGCCAAGGAAAGAAGCCAGAGAGAGAAGTAGAAACACCACCCCGGGAACAGGCACTGTTCCCTGGAAGGAAGAAGGACCATACCTCCTTTGCCCAGGTCTGCAGGAGACTGGGTCATGCTGGCAGCAGCTGCAAGGAGCCCGGTAGATTTGGGGCAGTGCAGGCTCCTGCACTGTGGCCTTGCGAGAGTGGCTGGTCGAGGCTGAGTGTCCTTAAGTGGCAGAGTGGATGCTTCCGGCAGCTCTGAACCCACACAGGAGGGGATGCCAGTTTCAACTGGGCAGGTGTCAGCTGCTTGCACCCCGGAAACCAACGCCTAGTCAGCCAGACCAGACTGGCCTTCTGGAGAAAAAGAAAACGAAACTTCTGTGTGTGGCTTTTGAAAGAAACAAAATTGAAAGCAGAGTTGGTGAGTAAGATGGAGATGTGTCTGACTTGATGGTGGCAGAAAGGATCAGGACTTCGCAAGACGAGAGCGTTCTCTGAAGAGGTCTCGGGGGCAGGGGCTTCCCTCACCCTCCCGGCTACCAGTGCAGCCCACCCGGACCCCCACCCAAAGGCCAACACATTTGGGTGGGTGGGTACCTCGCTGTTGTTTCTGTGTGTGTCAAAATGACTCTTCAATGAGCACCTACTCTTTGCTTTCCAAGCTCGTGTGCTCCTTCAATTCATCTGCAGGGTAGGGGCCGGTACTGTCCTCTTTCCTCAGAGGGGAAACTGAGGCTAGAGTGGCAAGGTCGCTTGTCCAAGGCCACACAGAGAGTTGGTGGGCAGAGCCAGTCCTGTCTGTTTTCCAATCGTGTTTCCTGATCTGTAACATCTGGAAGTCATGGGTGAGTCACCCTCAGCCACAGACCACTTCGAATTCCTAGCCTCACCATAGAATTTGCTTAGTAATTTCAGAGTCATAGATTAGAAAGCTGCCTTCCTGTGTGAACTTGCAAAGATGCCTGAGGTTGGCAACTGAGAACCGTGCTGCTTTGTGATTAGAAATGTGAGCCTGGAGCCAGGATCCTTGGGTTCAAACCCAGTCCTCACCATTTACCAGCCATGTGACCTTGGGCAAGTTATTTAACGTCTCTGTGCCTCGGTTTCCTCATGTGTGAAATGGAGTTAATCAAAGTACCTGCCTCAGGGTTCGTGGTGAGGACTAAAGTGCTCAATCCAGCTGAGTCACCTGGCTGGAGCCTCCGGTGCCCCCACAACCATGAGCACAGTGGAGCACCCCCCACACGCTTCTGGCAAAAGGAGTCATCCTTCTCCTAAATTCTCACACTGGCCAGTGACCCCCCAAACAGTTCAGAGCCATTGTTCTCTTCCTGATTACAGAAGGGGAAAGTGAGGCCCACACAGGCGAGTGGCCTTGTGCCAGGCCACAGCCAAGGGGGTCAAGAACTCAGCCTGGAAGTCCCTGAACTTGGGGTCCAGAGCTCGTGAGCTGTGTCCCAGAGGGCTGGGAGGGTTTGCAGACGACCACGCTCCTTGGGGACCCTTTTGCCCCAGCATTTCTGCATAGGGAGGGGCTTAGGAACAGCAATAGGCATGGACGTGGCAACTCGAAGCTCGTCCTGAAGCTCGTCCTGAAGCCGTCTTAGCAGAGCAAGCGCCGGGAGTCGAGGTCCTCAGCTCTGGCTGCACCTGAGGGGTTTGAAAGAAATCTCTGCACCCAGGCCACGTTCAGACCTAGTGCATCCGATCCCTGGGGTGGCGCTGGGAGGTCGGGGTTTGTCAAGGTCCCAGATGATTCCTTATGCTTCCAGGTGCAGAACCAGTGGGACAAGTCCTAAAAACAGCAAACCACAAGGATGCTCTTATTTCGGAGGCGCCCTCCGGGAGGGGCTCCCCGAAAGCAGAGCCCCGCGGGCGGCTGGGGCGCAGTGCCAGGGCTGGCCACCAGGTGGCGCCCGCCCGCCGACCTGGCTCCGGCCCGGGGGGACCCCCACCCCGCCCCGCCCCGCGCGGGCTCGGCCTTGGGGGGGCCCACGGCTGCAAGACACGCCCGGCCCGCCGCGCCGCCTCGTCCGCCTTCACCCTTTCTTTCCTCTCTTTCTGTCCTGTCCTCATCTCCCGAGGGAGGCAGGTCCCGGGTGGCTCTGCGTCCTCCTGCCGCCTGGGCCCCCGGGCCGCGGGGACCCTGTCTCCCTCCGCCCCGCCCCGCCTCCCCGCTCCTCCCCGGCCTCGGCCGCGGGTGCCTGGCGGGGCTCTGCGCGCCGCGGGCCCCTCAGGGTGGAGGCCCCAGGCCCAGGCCCTGCCCCGGTCCCTGGTGGGCTGGCAGGTCAGGCTGAGGGACTCAGGCTTTGCTTCTAGAAAGACACTTGTGTGGCAGGGGTGAGGCCACGACCCTCATGGGCGGCGTCCATCTATCTGGACGGCGTGTCGATGACCCCTCGCAGCCCCGTCCCCCCTTCCTGAAGCCACAGGGAGCCCCCCTCCCCCCACCGCACTGCCTCTGAGTCGTTCTTGGGAGTCTGCAGCGGGGACAACTGTGCCAGGGAAGGCCGAGCGCCCTTGGGAGGTTCCCTGGACAAGGGTTCTGTCTTGTCCTCTTCAAGCTGTGACCTGTTAATCCCCAGCTGTGTGTCACTACCTCTCTGAGCCTCAGTTTCCGTAACTATAAAACGGAGATAATAAATATGGAAAAGCATTTCTATCTGACACTTAGTACATGCTCACAAAATTTGCGTATGTTAGAAAATGTGATGTGATGTGATGTGTCTCCACAACATAACTTTAGGCACCAGACAGAAAAACAAACAAAAGGAGTGACAGAGACAGAGAAAGAAAAAATAGCATGGGCGGGTTCCACCCTTCATCGCACTCCATGGCACATCTGAAGGCGAAGCCAGGAGTCCTCTGTGAGCATCTTACCACACTGAGCAGGATTCTCGCTTTTAAAGATTTGGGTTATCTTTATTTCTCCTCTTTATTTAAGAGATTTCTAAGCTAATTTTGACTATAAGTATTGTCTTATTGTTTAAGCCAAATATCAGTGGCTTAAACAATACAGGCATGTCATTCTTTCTCCTGTAACAGTCTGATAGGCAGTCCAGGTTTGCTGTGGTGACCCAGGGTCCTTCTACCTTGTTTCTCTGCCATTTGTGGCCTCTGTTCTTGGTTGGCCTCATGTTTAGAATGGCTGCTCAAGCTCCAGCCATCACATCTGCATTCCTTCCAGCAGGAAGTAGGAAAAGGAGGAAAGGCAGATATCTCACCTTTAAGAACACATCTTGCGAGCTGCACATGCATTCCACTCATATCCCATTGTCAGAGCTTAGTCTCGTGGACCCTACCTGTAAGGGAGGCTTGGAAAGATGGTCTATATTATAGGCCACCATGTGCCCAGCTAAAATTGGGGCTCTGTTATTTCAAAACAGGGGACAGCAGATATTGGCAGACACCTAGCTATCCCTGCCGTTTTGAGGCTTTCTTGTCCCCCCAAGGAAGGAGCAAGGATCCCTCCTGAGCAGGGACCCTTCCATCCACTGGAGCCTGTTTATTCGGCAGAGCCTGTGCTAAGCCCCACGAAGCTGAGTTCAAAGGTAGTGTCTGCATTCTCAGAGCCTCCCAGCCAGTGTGGAAGGCAAAAGGGGACAGGAAGTGAGGCAGGGAAGTGGGTGCCTCCTCACCCCGCTTGGGAAGGGGCTCAGAGCTGCGAGACTTCCAAGATGGCGCCACTGCCTGCTGGGGCCCAGATCTCTTTTTGCCTTGGAAAGTACGCTCCTTTTTCATGGCTTGTGTTTTTCTGGAAACTATTAGAACTCTCCGCCCAAACCAGATGATAATTACATGTTACTGATCTCAAGTCTTTAAATTTTTCTCTCTCTCTTTTAAAAGAGAGATATTTTTACTGCACATTGTGTTGGCAAAACCCAAGTCTCCTTTCTACCAGGCAGCCTGGATTTTATTTTCAGATTTCCTCTGTGAATTCACCCAAGAGGGAGGAGGTGGAAAGGCACCAAACGTGGATGATACTGTGTCTTTGGTCAGGGGCAAAGGTCAGAGAACCAGAGGTGGCTGGAGAGGGGGATGGGGATTGCCCAAGGTCACGCGAGTCATCAGTGGGGCTAAGGAATGAAGAGGGGGCGAAGCTGGTGTGTCCGAGATGGTGGGTTCTACATTTCAGCCCCCAAAGGGGTCTTTCCTGCCCAGTTCTCCGCCCTTCAACGCAGAGCTGTTGATGGGGCCTCCATTGTTCATGTGTGTCTGCTGGAGTTAAACAGACATGGGGTTCTGGTCCTGGTGCCCCCTTTTTAGCTCTGTGCCTTGTGCAAGTTGCTGCTCTTTCTGAGCTTCTGTTTCTCCCTTTGACAAAGGGGGTCCTACTACTTACCTCATGGGGTCGTTGCAAAGGTCACATGAGATCATGCATTGGAAGGGCCTAGCAGAGCACTGAGCACACGGTACATGACCCATGGACAGGAGCTAGACGTATTGCTGTTATGTGATGCTCCACCGGCCTCTCTGTGGTAACGACGCAACCCTATTTTTTCATCAAGTTATTCACCAAATAATTTATTTTGCCTATTTTTATTAGGCCACGTGTTGCGCCCTGTGGGACATGGGAGATTGGTTCCTGTCCTAGTCTGTTTCCTGCTGCCATCACAGACTATCACAGACTGGGTAATTTATAAACAATAGAAGTTTGTTTGGTTCACAGTTCTGGAGGCTGGGAAGTCCACGAGCATGGCACTTGCACGTGGCAAGGGCCTGCATGTGGTGCTGTCCTGTGGCAGAAGAGGAGAGGTGGAAGACGCCAGGGCAGGCAGGCACATGAGACAGAGAAAGAAAGTGGGCCAAACTCCCGAAATAACTGACTCACTCCAGCAATAACGGCATTCAGCCATTCATGAGGGCAGAGCCATCATGACCTAGTCACCTCTTAAAGGCCCTACTTCTTAATACCGTCACAGTGGCAATTAAATTTCAACGTGAGTTTTGGAGAGGACGTCCAAGTGACAGCAGTAGCCCTTGCTGGCACCTGACTGCACCTCCCACTCTGGCTGCAGAAGAGGCTACACTGTCCAGTCCTGGATGGACAGGGTGGCTCAGGCCAAGTCTCAGGGTGCCCACCACCCCCAGAAGCAGGTACATATGAGGTAGGGAAGTTGGCAGGAGCCAGGGCATCAAGGGCTGTGGTAGAAACTCACGATTTTACCCAGGAGGTAAAGAAGGACCACAGGAAGATTTCCATCCAAGGCAAGTTGGGCATCTAGAAGGGTGGCTCAGGCTGCTGGGAGAACAGTTGGCAGGAGGTGGGCAAGGAGAGAGGGAAGGCAGCCACTTGGTGGTTGTGGAGTCCAGGGCAGAAGGGATGTGGCCAGTACGGGGCTGTTTTCACACCCTTCCTCCCCCACTCCCCAGCTCTCTAGAAAGCCCTTCCCCACATCCCAACAACTGTACTGAAATGAATTCACATCTAGCTTTTACTTTTATAATCAAAAGATTTTTTTTTATAATTTTGCCTCCAAAATTATTTGCCTATAAGAAATTTATTTAATTATAATTGGCCACAATTTCTTCACCCAATGTTGTTTTTGGGAATTCTTGCAAAATGAGATTTCACCTATAAATTCTTTTCAAATATAATGAAGTGTAATGAAATTTTTATAATGACTAAATGGAACAGTTAATGAACTTGCCATAATGTTAGGTTTTCTAGATGCTTAATTAAACATTTATTGATTTTGATTTTGCAGTGGGGTTTTTTTTTCCTTCACATTTTGGAGTTCAGATATTTTCAGAGGCTCTCAGGGTATCCATAGGCCTGAGGTCCTAAGACTTTCATACCTAACAGGTAAGATGAGCAATGGGGAGTCACATACCAAAGGGACAGGGCCTCTGGCCTTCTGGAAATGTGAACTGTGATGAACTGGGGCTGAGGTGTGCGTTGCTGACTGTGGGGTGGAAGACAGGACAAGAGGAGGTACTTTTACTTGATAGTGTATAACTTCTTTTAATTTAAAATGGGCACTCTATTTTGAAGTTAAACCCAAAGATGTTCCCTAAAAGACTTGGTAACAGGAGCCAGGCATGGTGGCTTGGTGCCTATAGTCCCAGCTACTCAGGAGGCTGAGGTGGGGGGATCGATTGAGTCCAAGAGCTTGAGTCCAGCCTGGGCAATATAGTGAGACCCCATTTCAAAAAAAGATTTGGTAACTGAACAGCAACTTATACTTATTTAGAGCTTACTATGTACCCAATTTCCAGTGCTTTACATTATTTCATTGCATTCTTATTGCAATCCTATATGGTAGGTAACTAATATTAAATCTGCATTTTACAGTTGCAAAAACAGAGGCAGTTTGTTACTTGAGGCTGGATGCTCCCAGAAGCACACTCCAAGGCAGAGATTTGAGTGCAAGTAGGATATTTGGGAGGTGGTCCCAGGAAATGCTGGGAGGACGGTAAGGAGGGGAGCCCAGGAGGGAGGGGAGCCCTGGAAGGAGGGAGACCAGTCAAGGGTGTGTTATCAGTCAGTGACCTGTGGGCAGATGGCACTCAGTCCCACTGGAGAAGGCAGGGAGACAGGGTGGAGCACACGCCTCCAAGGGATCCACCGAGGGGTGAGGGGCAAGGGGGCAGGGGTCTTTATCCCAGCATCACTGCTTGAGGCCACTCCTGGAGCACGTTCATTCCCCAGCATCTCTGGCCTGCCGCATGGTGGATAGAGAAGGTTCGGGAGGCCAGAGGAAACCTCAGGCAGCAAGCCACAGCGCTTTCAGCTGGAAGTTGGACCCACGTGGACAGACATTGAAAGGGCCAAGGGGTATGGGTGGTGCACCACGGCCTCTGCACAAGTCTCTACACCAGAGTGATTGACTGTTGATAGCATACCTGGGGGGAACAGCTGGGGGGAGGATTTGAATCCAGATCAATGACCACGCAGCTGAATGCCAGATCTCAGGCTTTGCTGCATTTGGTGACTGCTGTAAAGGGCAGGCAGGAGTCTAACTCCATGAATTCAAAAAATTTATTTTTAAACTTGCTCACTCAATCAAGTTAGACTCTTTTAAAGACAAATTTAATTATTTTGAGCTCAATAAAAGCCTTTTAATAAGTTGAACATCATGATTCCAGCCCTCTGCTCTCAGGGCTCTCCTGCGTGGCAGGGAGGGGAGGGCCACCGGGGGAGGGCAGGGGGCAAAGCGTGCCGACACACACGGGCACGCACACGCCGATGTGTGTTCATTTGTAGGATTTATTTGCACGTTTAAATCGATCATTTGTTCCAAATCGTTTGATCATGAAGCTTTTATAATATTTTGTTTTATTTTTAGAAACAGTTCTTTTACTTCAGAACAACTGTACAAAGTGCTAAAGCAAATTTGGCACAGACTTCCCGCGTGTTCCGTCTCGCTCGTTGGCTCGCACATTCTCCCGCACACTGAACGTTCCGTCTAGGCCTGCAACTGAGACAGGAAGCCAGACACACATGCCGAAATAATTTCAACAAATATCAACTTAAACCCGACTTGCAGCAGTGGGAAATGGAAGGGCTGGTTCAGGCACAGTTGCCTTGCCCAGCTCAGCGCAAAGGAAACCGCCTCGGCCGCAGGACGTGAGCGTTGCCGTGGTTATAAAAGCCCTTCTTTTCTCACCCAGTCGTGCACTGACTTGTCCAGCGTAGTAGACTCTTGTGTTCCTAGCCGCCTGGTACCCAGCCCCTTCTCCTGGTAAAATCACCCCAGTTTTCCTTTGGAGAACCACCCCCTCCTGAGTCCACGTGCAGGGGCGGGGCCTGACTCTGCCGCCAAGGCTTAGGGCGGGGCATGTGGCTCAAACCTGGCCAATCAGAGCAGTCTGTTCTTGTGGCTGTGGTGATTGGCTCAGGGGTGGGCACATGACCCAAGCCAAGCCAATGAGATTCAATTCTGAGACTGTCGCTGGAGGGATTGGGACTTCCTTCTGACCAGATTTACAGGGAAGGAAACGAACCTGGAGAAAAGGTAGTGCCCGAAGAGGAGACTCTGTCTGAGACGGAAATCAGTGGAGAGAACGGCAGTCCGATGGCGGAGACAGACCCCTTTCTAGCATCACTGTGCGCGTGTTTGGACCCAGTGGCAGATGATCTAGACAGCTCTAGTCTGTTGCTTTCCCGTTATCCGAGTCAACAATTCCCTTTTCTGCTAAAGCCAGTCTCAGTTAGGTTTCGGCCACTGGTTATGGAAAGAATGAACTGATGCATAAACTTTTATTTTGTCAGACAGGAAACAAAAATGTTGGATTAACTGGCTCAAGATCACTGGGTGAACATCTCGGGATGGGAAGCATTTTTGAGAGAGTGTAGTCAGTCTAGAGAATCCCTCTGTCACATGCTTGGCCTGTGGTCTCTGCTTGTTCACCCCCAGTGATGGGCCGCTCACTACATGTTATGTAGCAAAATTAATATTAGGGGTGTCTTTCTTTTATCCTAAAGAGACAATATTGCAAGTGTACAAAGATGTATGCATGTGCTATTCGTCACAGGATTGTTTATAAAGGCGAAGGAGGTGCAAACAACCTAGATATCCAAGCAAAGGGGATCAGTTAAATAAACTGGAGAATCTACACAATGAAAGGCTCTGAAGCTATGAAAAAATGGGTTATAGAACTATATTTATTCATGTGGAAAGGTGTTCACAAGTATTAAGGAAAAATGTTTCTAAAGTTATGGTATGATTCCATTTAAACATATATGTAATTATCTATAATGCAGAAAAATACCAAGAGAATATGAATTATCTATCAGATGTACATAGGTGATTTGTATTCTATATTTTCTTTCTTTCTGTAATAAACATGGATTATCTGTGTGTCTTAGTCATCTCCAGCTGCCATAACAAAATACCATAGCCTGAACAGTTTAAACAATAGAAATTTATTTTCTCACGGTTCTGGAGGCTGGAAATTTGCCAGCGTGGTTAGGTTGTGGTGAGGGCCCTCTTCCTGGCTTACAGATGGATGCCATCTCACTGTGCCTTACAGGGTGTAGAGAGATTGACAAGCTCTCTTGGTGTCTCTTCTTATAAGGGCACTGATCCCATCACGAGAGCCCCACCCTTATGAGCTCTTCTAAACCTAATCACCTCCCAAAGGCCCCATCTCCAAATACCATCACACTGGAATTAGGGCTTCAATGTATGAATTTGGAGAGGATGCAATTCAGTCCATAGCACTGTATAATAAAGATAATAGCAAAAATCAGTTATTTATATTGTGTGGGACTTTGTAATGCAATGAAAAATATCTGCATAGGCACAACAAGGTAAACACCACTTACTGAAGTTTAGTTGTAGAAACAACCCACAGATAAAGCACAGATGCTTTCACTGGGCCCCAGCACAGAATTCGAATGTCATTAGTCTTGATGAGTTGGACATAACAGTGAAGAGGACAGAAGAGGCCATGACTTGGAGGCCAGGGTGGGTCACAGGAGTCCCAACCGGCCACCTGGGGAGTCCGGAGATGCTGTCCCCATATGCGGAACAAGAAAGAAAGTCTAGATAATGAAGGGAAGTGTGAATTTTCCCCCTGAAGTTTTGATAATTTGAGTTTATAAAACAAACTGATAATAGGCTGGGTGCAGTGGTGGCCGCCTGTAATCCCAGCACTTTGGGAGACGGAGGTGGGAGGATGGCTCCTAACTGTTATACCCATGTGACTATTGTTAATATACCTAAGTGGTTATGCCTGCAAAAATATGTATGTTATTATGACTATTTTATCATGTAAAGTGGCCTTTAGAGTGTTCTGTTGTATTTTTATGTTTCTCAAATAATTCCTCTTTTTAAAAATGTAAATAAATATCTTTTAAAGAATTTTAAAATTATTTTTTCCAGAATTATATGTCTGGGATTTTGATCTTTTGGGATTGTGATTTTCAGGACTTTAGACTTTAGGGATTTTGATCTTTTGGGAATTTAATATTTGGGATTATGGCATTTAGGACTGTGTTTTTTGGGATTATGATTGACTCCCAAACAACACATTCCTAAATAACAAATGAGTCAAAGAAGAAATGACAAGGAAAGTTAGAAAATACTTTGAAATAAATGAAAAGAAAAAAACAACATACTAAAACTTATGGGATGCAACTAAACAATGCTTAGAGGGACATTTACAGCACTAAAGTAGTTTAGAAAAGAAGCAAGATATCAAGTGAATAATCCAAGTTAACACATCAGAAAGCTAGAAAAAGAAGAGCAATTTGAAAATAAAGCAAATAGATGAAAAAATAGTAAAAATAAGAGCAGAAATCAATAAAAATAAAAACAGTAAAACATTAAAAAAGTCAACAAAACCAAAAGCTGGTTCATTTAAAAAAAAAGCAATAAAATTGATAAACCTCTAGCTAGGCTAACCAAGAAAAAAGAGAAAAAACACAAACTACCAATATCAGAAACAAAAGAGGAGTCATCATTACTGATTGCATGGACATTAAAAGGATAATAAAGAAATATTAAAAACAATTTTGTATGTACAAATTTGGTAACTATGATGAAATGGACCAATTCCTTGAAAGATACAAACTGCAAAAACTCACACAAGAATAAATAATCTGAATACCTATATCAATAACTAAACTAATTTATAATTAAAAACCTTGCAATAAAGAAAGCATCAAGCCCAGGTGGTTTTATCTGGTGAATTTTACCAAATATTTAAGGAAGAAATGATATTAATTTTCCACAATCTTTTCCAGAAAATAGAAACAGAGAAAACACTATCCTACCTCATTCTACAAGGCCAGCATTACTCTATTACCAGAAGTATATAAAGACATTACAAGAAATAAAAACTACAGACCAATATATTTTATGAACATAGATGCAAAAATCCTTAACTAAA
The DNA here is from genome assembly GCA_023783475.1 of Daubentonia madagascariensis. Classification (NCBI taxonomy): domain Eukaryota; kingdom Metazoa; phylum Chordata; class Mammalia; order Primates; family Daubentoniidae; genus Daubentonia; species Daubentonia madagascariensis. Next base: position 4,430,970 of record JAKFHU010001640.1, on the reverse strand, counting down.
TAATAGCAAATCAAATCCAACAAAGTTTTCTATGTTTTATATGAATTATACACCATGACCAAGTGTTATGAAAGACTGGTTCAACACTAAAAAAATCCAACATCATCATCCATGTTGACAGGCTAAAGAAGAAAAATCATATGATTATATCAGTGATACAGAAAAAGCATTTGACAAAATCCATTACCCATTCTTGATGAAAGGTAGTAGGAATAAAGATGTAACAGACTGAATGTTTGTGTACCCCAAAATTTGTATGTTGAAATCCTAACCTTGCAAGGTGATGGTATTAGGAGGTGGGCCCGTGAGAGCAGAACTCTCATGATTGGGACTAGTGCCCTTAAGAAAGATACCTCAAAGAGGTCTCTCACCTTCCACCATGGGAGGACACAGCAAAATGATGGCTGTTGGTGAACCATGAAGAGTGCCCTTACCAGACACTGGACCTTTCAGCACCTTGACCTTGGACTTCCTAGCCTCCAGAACTGTAGTAAATACATTTCTGTTGTTTATATGCCATGCAATCTATGGTATTTTTGTTATAGCAGCCAAAGAAGACTAAGACAAGAGGGGAACTGCTTCAAGAACATCTATACAAAAATCTTACGGTTAACATTATACTTAATGATGAGAAACCAGATGCTTTCCCCCCAATAATCAGGAACAAGGCAAGGATGTCTTCTCTCACTGATCCTGTTCATCTGTTCAACACTGTCCAACATTGCACTGGAAGCCATAAGTTCACTACCTAGGACAACAGGACAATAAGGGGACATAAAGTGTATATAGATAGAGAAGGAATAAATAAGACTGCTTTTGTTCATAGATGACTTGATTGTCCATGTAGAAAATCCTAAAGAATCAACAAAAAAACTCCCAGAATGAATAAGTGATTATAACAGTGTCTCAGCATACAGGGCTAATGCAAAAGCCAGTTGCTCTCCTACATATGAGCAACGAACAAACTATTGAAATTTGAAATAAAAAAAAATGCCACTCACAATAGCACCACCCAAAAATTAAATACTTGGGTATACATCTAGCAATATATATATGTATATGATCTATATGCCTAAAACTACAAAACGTTGATAGAAGAAATTGAAGATCTAAATAAATGGCTAGTCTGTGTTCGTGAATTGGAAGATTCAATATCACTAAGACGTCAGTTCTTCCCAAATTGATTTATAGATTCAATACAATCCCAATAAAAATCCCAACAAACTATTTTGTAGATATTGACAAACCAATTCAAAAGTTTGTATTGAAAGACAAAAGACTTAGAATAGGCAATGTGGTATTGAAGAAGAAGAAAAAAGCTGCAGGACTCACACTAACTGATCTGAAGACTTACTGTAAAGCTATAGTAATCAAGACAGTAGGGTTTTGGCAAAAAAGTAGACATTGACCTAGACCAAAAACTTGCCCTTTCACAAAAATTAACTCAAAATGGATCATAGATCTAAATGTAAAACACAAAGCCATAAAACTTTGAGAAGGTGACAAAAGAGAAAATCCAGACGACTTTGGCTTAGTGATGACTTATCAGATGTAACACCAAAAGCATGATCCACAAAAGAAAAAATTAGTAAGTAGGACTTTATTAAAATTAAAAACCTCTGATCTGTGAAATACAGTGTTAAGAGAGTAAAAAAGACAAGCCACAGATTGGGAGAAAATATTTGCAAAACACATAACAGATAAAGGACTTGTATCCAAAATATACAAAGAACTTGTAACACTCAACAATAAGAAAACAAACAACTCAATTTAAAAATGGGCAAAAGATCTGAACAGATACCTCACCAAAGAAGATATACAGATGGCAAATCAGCATATGAAAAGATGCTCAAAATGATTTGCCACTAGGGAATTTCAAATTAAAACAAGTTACCATCACAAACCTATTAAAATGACTAAAATCTTGGCCGGGCAGGGTCGGTGGCTCATGCTTGTAATCCTAGCACTTTGGGAGGCTGAGGCGGGAAGATTGCTTGAGGCCAGGAGTTCGAGACCAGCCTGGACAACATGGTGAGACCTTGTCTCTAAAAAAAAAGAAAGACGAGAGAGAGAGAGAGAGAGAGAGAGAGAGAGAGAGAGAGAGAGAGAGAGAGCGAGAGAGCAAGCAAGCTAGTTGGGCGTGGTGGCACATACCTATAGTCCCAACTACTTGGAAGGCTGAAGCAGGAAGATCACTTGAGCCCAGGAGTTCAAGGCTGCACTGAGCTATTAATCCTGCCACTGCACTGCAGCCTGGGTGACCGAGCAAAATCCTGTCACACACACACACAAAAGACTAAAATCCAAAAAGCTGACACTACCCATTGCCAACAAGATATGGAGCAACAAGCATTCTCATCCATTGCTGGTGAATGAGGATCCATTGGTACCTTCTTACAAGGTGAAACATTGTCTCACTATATAATCCAGCAGTTGCGGTACTAGGTAATTTATCCAATGGATTTGGAATTTATGCCAACAAAGCCCCCCCCCCCCACATATCGATGTTTTATCAGCTCTATTCATAATCACAAACTGGTGATTATAAAGTAAAAAAGTGTCCTTCAACAGGGGAATGGGTAAACAAAATATGGTACATCCATACAATGCAGTATTATCAATAATGAAAGGAAATGAGCTATCAAGGTGCAAAAAGACACAGGTGAATCTTAAATGAGTATCACTAAATGAGAGAAGCCAGTCTGAAATTGCTTACTGTATGGTTCCAATTATATGACATTCTGTAAAATGCAAAATTAGAGTAATAGTAAAAAGATGAGTGGTTGCCAGGGGCTTGGGTTGGGGGGAGGAGATTAAATAGGGGAAGCACAGGAGATTGTGTTTAGGGCAGTGAAACTATTCTGTAATGATACTGTAACAGTAGATACATGGCACTACCCATTTGTCAAAACCCATAGCACTTTACAGCACAAAGAATGAGCCTTAATGTATGTAAATTTAAAAAAACTAGGAGGTTAGAGTATCCCAGGATGAAATGCAGAATGTGATCAAACAATCTAACTGCATTACAAATGTATGAAACAACCTCACTAAAAGGGAAAATGTTGCTAACTTAAGTGACTTTGGAAATGAGCGGAGTCTGTAAGATGAAAGGCAAGAGAAGCTGTACATAAACACTGGACTCTAGCTGATGAAATCATTTCCCCTGGGAGTACCAGTTAACAATTCCAAAACTGCTATACATGAACACTAGAACTGAGCAATTAAATAAATTGATGATGGACAATGGGCCCCAGGTTTCTCATTGTTGGAGTGGGAGATTACAGATAAGCACAGGGAAGAGGTTCTGACTTCAATCCATTTAGTGATGGATTGAAGTTGGAGACATCAGTATGAACTCAAGTTTAGTTCAATTTAAATACAGATGGTTATGTATAAAAATATTCATAGATATGTGTATAGGGATGGGTTAGTATACACACACATATTTCCTTGCTGAGTCAGCTGTGAGGGCCTAGAAATGATGACATCCCAGTAAGAACAAACACACCCAGAGCCCAGATCTTGGTTTCTACAACCCAGAGCCAGATCTTGGTTTCTACAACCATTCTCCAGTAGAGTGAACCAGGAATCCTTGGAGGCACAATTGCTTCTAGGACCGGGGCAGGAAATATACAAGATGAGCCTGGAGCATCTTACACTGCCAGAAATAAAGTGCTAAACAACAACACCTCACAATGATGAGGCTGTGTCAAAGGAGCAAAGGAGCCACTGGCCAAAGCTGGAACAATTTGAGCAACAAAATGAATAGGGTAATTTTGAACTATAACTCAAAGTAAGCAATAAGTCCATGCATCCATACTGATGTAAATGAAAAACTGAATAAATAAATGAGGCAAATCCCTTGTGCAGAAAAATTCCAAATAATTCATGTAGATACTCCACCCTCAAGGACGTAGAGCATAACCCTCTACTTCTCCAGTGTGGACTGTGCAAAGTGACTTCCTTCCAAAGAATACAGAGAGGCAAAGGGGAGAAAAGAGTATCTTTACAGTGGAGAAACTTAATGAACACCTCGAGCCAGGTAATCAAGGTCAACATCTACAGTGATAAGTTGTGCTGACATCATGGACCCTGGATATGATGTGATGAGAAGGGCACTTTACCTCTGGGGTCTTCCTCACAAAAACCCACAACCCCAGTTTACTCATGAGAAAAAACAGCAGACAAACCTCAATAAAGGGACGTCCTACAAAATGCCTGACTAGTGTCCTCCAAACAGTCAAGGTCATCAAAAACAAGAAAAGTCTGACTGACTGTCAAAGCCAAGAGGAGCTTAAGAAGATATTGGAACCAACCCCTAATGTGATACCCTGGATGGGATCTTGTAACAGAAAAGGAAAAAACTAAGGAAATCTGAATAAAGTTTGGACTTTAGTTCATGACAATGTATCAACATTGATTCATTAATTGTGACAAATATACCATACTAGTTTAAGATATGAATAATAGGCAAACCTGGATATATAGAAATCCTACTATCTTCTCAATTTTTCTGTAAATATAAAATTGTTCTGAAAATAAAGTCTATTTTTTGAAGTTTATTTTTGAAAAAGATGCAAAGAAGAATCATCCTCTTTCCTGTCTCTGAACATGGTGTGGTGACTGGAGCTTGCAGCCGCGTGGGGGTCTAAAGAAGAGATCAGAAAACCTTTCTGCAAAGGATCAGACAGTAAATATTTTAGACATTGTGGGCCATTTGGTCTGGATAGCAACTACTCAACTCTGCCCTTATGGACAAAAGCAGCTGTAGACAATGTGTAACTAAACTGATGTGGCTGTGTTCCAATAAAACTTTATTTACAAAAACAGACAGTTGGGGATTTGGTGCATGGGCCACAGTTTGCTGAACCCTGGTCTAGAGGGCAGATGCAAACAGCCCAGGGGCCCACCAGGGCCCTGACACTCCTTGGAACATCTTGCTTTAGAAATAATACATTTCCTTACACTTAAATCACTGTTTGGTTATCTTTTGTTACTCGCATCCAGAAGCCCCCAGACCAGCACAAGTGTTGTGCGGGCTCCTGTGCCCACTCCTTCTCCTGTTTCCTCCACCCCCACTGGGTGAGTGAGGGAGGGCAGGGACACAGCTCCTTCTGTCCTCAGCGGAACAGCTGGACGTTACACGTCTTGCTGCCTGCCTGTCTGGCCCATGGCAGAGTCTGAGGAAGTCGGATGAGGAGACGGAATGGGACGGCGGGCGAGAGCCCCGGTGCTTCCAAGCTGGTGACATGGGAGGCCGGCTGACCGCTCTGTGCCTCTGTTTCCCTGTCTGAAGAATGGGGTGTTGTGAGAACAGAAGCGGGTGGGAAGTACAGGCCCGGCTACTCCTGAGAACACGCGCAATGGGTACAAGTCTGGCCCTGACCTCAAGCAGCTCGGCATCCTTGGGGACGAGCCATGAACAAACACCACGGGCAGTGCACTGACTGTGTCGGTAGAGCTGCCTGGAGGCGCTGGAGGCGTCCTGGAAGGCTTCCTGGAGAGGTGCTGTCTGAACCGGGTCTCAACGTTTGCAGGAAGGCCGGGGGCACTGGGTTGAGAGAAGGGGATTCTAGGCAGAAAGGGCAGCAGCGAGCACAGCCGTGCGGTAGGGAAGAGCAGGGTGTGCACAGGGTGGTGCTGGCAGGGCCTGGGGCATCGGCAGATGCGAGAGAGAACAGGGAGGCTCCAGAGAGGTCTCTGACACTCCTCCTGAGGCCATGGGAGTCACGGAGGATCCTAGGCTCCCCCAGATCGGAGGACAGTGGTGGTCATGGGTGGTGTGGTGGGGACTCGAGGAGGGATGGGCACAAGCTCTTTACGGGGTGCTCTCCACCCCTCGGCAGGTGGGCTGCATGGAGGAAAGGGAAGGCAGTGTCCAGGAGGAGCAACAGGTGGAGGACAGGAGGCTCTGGCCAGGTGGACAACAGCCACCATCAGAAGCAAGCTCAGGAAATTCCCTGTTGCTCCAGTTGGATTCCAGAAATTTCTCACCAGGTGTCAACTACTAGGCGTGGCGCTGTATGAAGCGGGAGGAGGAGGACAGACCAGGCAACTTATTGGTTTTCAGGTAACTCCTGGTCAGGACAAGCAAAGGTTTAAAGTGCCACAGAGGCTCCTGGACCCACCTGGGGCCACCACCCGGGGCCACCATCTCCACTGATGTCAGATCTTTGAGGGGGTTGAGGGGAGGGTCTGCCTGCCACCTGCAGCCAACACCAGCCTGGGGGCTTCAAGGCGCGGACGTGTCTGTCTGATCCCCATGTCCCTGGCACCTGCTTCTGGCACACGGTGCGTGTGTGATGCCAGCTCAGCAGGTGGATGTAACAGGCACCTGAGTCCCTCCCTGCTACGTTCCGTGTGTGATGCTCCTAAGCCAGAGGAAGTGGTGCTGTCACCACACCGGGCCTCTGCCAGCCCCCGCATCAGCCCACACCCACTGCCTGGCGCGCAGGGGAGTGAGGGGCCCCCCTCCCCTCAGGGGTCCCTTTCCTAGTGAGTGGGAGCTGTGCCAAGCCCTCTTCCCAGCGTCTGCTCACTCTGCTGCCAGGTTTACCCCATCCCCTCCTTTTTCCTCAGAACCCAGCCTCTGTACCCCCTGCCCCGCTCTAACAGCCCACTCTCCCTGCCCTCACATCGCGCTGTGGGTGCCTGTCCGTGAGTCTGTCTCAAGCCAAAAGGTGAGTTCTCTGAGGTTGGGGGTTGGGTCTGAGACACTGGCATCTCCCAGCAGCCAGGGCATTGGCACCTAGCTGTGCTCAGAAAATGTACTGGATGACTCAAAGATGAGACCTTCCAAGTGACAAGCTGGCGACTTCAGGGAAGGACTCGGCATCGTGCTTGGCACCTCATAGGTGCTTAATAAACGTGAGCTTCTCTGACTCTGATCATTATTCCAGAGCAGATACAGCTGTGTCTGCTTGAGCTGTACTCAAGGGTGGGGGCCTCCTTCTTGACTAGAACCCAAGACTCCCCTCTCTGGCCGGAAAAGGCTCTCTGTTCTGTCCTGACGACCAGGGGAGGCGATTCTCTCTGTGTGCCCAACCCAGGACCTGCGAACCGATCCCGAAGGCTCAAGGGACATTTGATTGTAATATGAAAACCCCACGGGAAGCCCATGTTAGCAAGAAAAGTGTCTAATATTTAAGTGTGCCAGGCACCCTGCTGGGATGATGTTAGAAGCATTAGCTCTTCGGACACCAGGTGCAAGCATCTCACAGGCACCGATGTCAACCCCATTCTACAGACCAGGTGACTGAGGTCTGCGAGAATAACCACTTGAATTCGGAGCTGGCTGGGGCAGAGCACATGGTCCCCTGCTCTTGCCACTTAGGAGTAATGGCCTCTTTTGGTTTTTCTCCAGTTCTTTGTAATCTCTGAGGTTTTTCTCCACCAGAAAGAGGGCACAGGGAAGGCAGGTGGGCACTGAATTCTGTCCTGATCCAGCCGGCTGCTGGCTTTTGCCAGGATTTCTCAAAGCATGTGCGAAGTTTCTAGGGCCCTGTGGTCCAGACGCTTAGGAAACCCTGGGGCTGAGACCACACAGCGGTCACCCCACTGATCTTCATGTGGGCCTTTTTTGCTCAGACATTAAAGATGGTTCTACAGTTGACCCTTGAACAACACAGGTTTGAACTACGCAGGTCCACTTATGCATCTATTTTTTTCAATAAATATATTGGAAAAATTTTTGGAGTGTGACAATTTGAACCACATAGCCTAGAAATGCAGAAAGAAATTAAGAAAAACTTAAGTATGTCATGAATGCACAAACTATATGTAGATACTTACGTGTTAACTGGCTGTTTATATTATCAGCAAGGCTTCCCGTCAATGGTAGGCTGTTAGTAAGCAGGTAAGTTTTGGGCAGTAAAAAGTTATATGTGGATTTTTGACTGTGGGGTGGGGGGCAGTGTGCTTTGAACCCCATGTTTTTTAAAGGTCAACAATATTTAGCAAAATAAACGAGAGTTTCTGTAGTGGCTAGTGTGGGTGCCCCACAGACCCCCTTGAAACCCTCTTGGGGGTCTGTGCACTCTTCCCCCAGCCTCTGTGTGCATTGCTGCTAATGGCTGGCACCTGGGAGGACCATTCCAGGGCTACTGGGACCCCTCACTGGGACCCCGTACTGCTCCACTCTTATGCACCAAGAGCCAGGAGGGTCTGAGTATGCCTTTCCCAGGTGCAACTTACTCCACAGCTCTCCACAGGCCCCCTGGGATCAGGCTAAGGCTGGAACTTTGCCTAAAACTGTCCCCCTTGCTCTAGCTTCTCCCCCTCCTCAGTCCTCTTCCCTGACTCCCTTAGCTGTCCCCCCTGGGAGCATATCCTTAATACATCCCTTGCACACAAGTCCACATCTCGGGGTTTACTTCTGGAAGACCCCCACTTAAGACAGTTTCTTTCTTGCAGACCTTATCAGAGCTTTCATCATGCTATGGTGAATAATGTTTTCCCAAGAGGGAGGAAAAGTATGCAATGGTTTGCAAACTCATTTAACCCCAATAAAACCTCCCTTGTGATTAGAACCACCTGTCTGAGCAAGTGTTTTCACTGGACTCCCTGAATGCTGCCTGAACTAAACAGAGAGGTTGAACAAATTGTTTAAGGATGCCCAACAGCTTCTCCACTAAATGAGACCTGGGGTTGTTGTAGAGGAGGCGGGGGTGGTGAGAAAAGCCACACGCGGCCAAAGAAGTGAAAAAGCCTCGTTCCAAAGAATTGTAAAATTTATTGTATAAGTATTGCAGCTTTTCAGAATGTCACCATTGCCACTAATGATTACTGATACACAACAAGCAGTTTCTTTGGGCCTGTGGATTGGCACCCAAACACAGAGTCTCACGCAGCAGCATCGCGGGTGCTGCACCCAGCGTGCCACAGAGAGCTTACATAAGTCTAACTTGAGCAGAACTCGGGAAACAGGGCTGCAAAGGAGAGCGGTTCCCACGCCAAGGACGCAACATGAAAGCATCGCAATCAGCACAACGTGGAGTCAGGCAGGCAATGAAGAACGGGGTGTGTCCTTCTGAGCTCTATAGTACAGCAAAATTTCAAGCGCAGTTTCTGGAAAAAAATTTTTTTTCTTATCATCGAGATGTTTCATGATTCTGGAAGCTTTGTGTTGCACATAGGGAAAAAGCACTTCTCTGAAATGTACAATTCACAGGGAAGACCAAGGAGGACAGGGAATGGGTCTGGTTCTCACCCTGCCCTGGCTTTTGCTACACATGGGGTCACTTTTAACTCTTTGCAAAAACACTGGGCTTTTGGGGAACATGGATGGCTCCTAGTACAATTTGATAAATCTGTCCGTGTAGACCCCGCTTTGCAGGGGAGATGACTTTCCTCCTCCGGAGGGAATGTGGTGACTGCCAAGCCGGGAAACGAGGAGAGGGCAGGGAGAGCTGCACTCTGCCACCTTCTCTGAACCCGGGATGGGACAGGGGACCCCTGAAACCAACCTGGTCCCCCTCCAACCAGCCACTTCCGAGGACCCCACCTAATTGCCTACTGGAAAGGGGGCCTCCTGAGGGGTGGTCCAAGGGTATTCAAAGACAACACGACAACCAACATCTAGAGGAAACAGTGCACCCCCAGAGCTCTGGAGTCAAGCAGAGAAGCAAGAGCTTAGCTCTGGTAGAAGTTTCCAGATAGACACTGTCGGTTTTCTTGGGATGCGCCCTGCCTTTGACAAGCCACTCCCCCCATGAACTTTTGCAACTGTCACCCATTGGGCATGAAGCCCAGGTACACTGGACTGCAATACTGCCTTGGATGGAGGGGCTGGCTCTTGCCTCAAGCCGGCTGAGGTCAGGCACCTCCCTGTCTCCGCCCTTTTCTCCTAGCAAGTCCAGGCACACCATGAAGCAACAAGACTCAAACAGTTTGGCTCAAGAGGACATGGGGAACGCTTCGGCCTGGCTTTTGGCTGATGCCACAAACAGAGGTCCACTTCTAGGTTTTTGACCCAGATGGGAGTTACACACAGTCCTTGACAAAGAAGGCTGGAGGAACAGCAGGGATCAGCTCACCGGGCCAGGCACACCCACGGTGGACGGAGGGCAAGGCCAGGAGAGGGCAATGGAGTGTCTGAAAAGAAGCAAAACCCTCTGTGGACCCGGGAGAGGGTGCCAGTCCCGAGTGAGTGAGGCACTATCCGGGAACCCCCACCCCATGGCAAGAGGGTCACTGCTTTCTCAGTAAGGCACTAGAGACGCATCACATAAAGGAAAGATACATTTAAATTATCTTTATAAGCGTGCCTTTCAGGATAAACTATATTGATTTCTCTGTACGATCTTTTTAAAAAATCCTCCTCAAGAGAGAAGCAGATTCTAGGCTGAAGACCCCATGGAGAGACAGGTTCTGCTGTTGCCAAGGGATGAGAACGTTCTAGCAGGCGGGTCAGCGCTCGGACTGCATGTCCTCTTGGCCGCCATGTTCTTAAAACATACGTATGTATACAAATAAAGTTCAAATGGTCAGAACTTCAAAACTGTTCTCAGGTTTTCGTTTTCAGGTAATTAAAGAGCGGCTTACACACAATAGTTACTACCCCTTATACCTTTCTTTTACGTTAGTCTACCAGTTCGCATTCTGCCGAAAATGAGAAGACACCTCCCTGGGATGGTAGGGGGTGGCCGCCGAGCCCGCTCTTCCTGCTGGGGCCTCTGTGGACACCGCAAGCCCGCAGCAGGGCGGGGACAGACCCCACTTCTGCTCTCTCCCCCCTACCCCCGATCACACGCCCCCTCCGCTTCTTCACCTGCACACCTCCAGCACCGGCCCGCCTCTCCCAAATCTACTCCACACAGACCTGGTAAACAAGAGTTGCGTCCAACAAAGATGCATATCAAAACACAGACAAATAAACACATCAGAATGACTGTTTCTGTGGGGGAAGAGGATGAACTTGTGGGAAAGGAGAAGGTAAATAAATCTGCTCCTAAAGCATGAAGCACAGGTGTGTTGGTTTGACTGTTTTTCTCCCTTTAACCCTTTCCCATGTCCTGGGAGAAACCTAGGCTTGTCGCCTTTTCATCTCAGGCCGTCTGTTTTTTGGCCTCTTGAGGGAGAACTGATACATAAGGGGAAACAGACAGGGATGAGGTCAGATTGCTAATACTCTGGGCCTTTCCTATATGCCAGCACACCGCACCAGCCCTCGCTGAGCAGTCCCGGAGCCCTCTGCACAACCACCAAAGCATCCTGCACAAACAGCCACCTAAGCCCTCTCGTGTGTCCCCAGCAACACGTGCAGGCAGCGGCTGCAGCTTGTGAGGGGCACCCTGCTCCTCCCCACTGGGTCCTTCATGGTTGAAAATAAGAGGAAAAACTGATTCCTTCGGTAACAGTTTATTGTCATCTTGGGAAAGGGCAGACCACCACCTGGAACTTGGGGCCTCGATGGTAACTTTCCTATTTTGTGTGTGATTGAAAGGCTGTCTGGCCCAGAGGGGAAAAAAATGTGTCTCCTTCGGTAGGGAATGTATAACGTGGTGAGAACCTATCACCAGACAGAAGCACCCACTCTGCAGGGAACATGGCCCCTCGGGAGCCTGCCCTTCCTGGCACAGCCTCTCTACAGACTCCGCAGCGGGCAGCTCACCCTCTGCCTGATGTCGACTCTGAAATCCCGACACTTCTCCCTTCAAAGCTTGGCAGACACGAGAGAAGTTTCCATCAAACAAGCACTGACATATTTATATTAAAAAATAGTGCAAAATCTCAACATTTATATAAATAACTCTAAACCCCTGCTTTGTAATTTTTTTTCTTTACAAGGTAATACACACTTTCTGAGTTGGCACTCAAAAATTGCCATTTTTTTTCCTCTTCTAGTTCAGAAAACAACTTTTTTTTAATAGGCCTCTTCTAATACAAAAATACTCCTGCCCTTGCACATACAGTTTCTCTTATTTTATATATATTTATATATAATATTGCAGATCTTTAAACAAAGGTTTTGTGCAAATATGTCTTTAAAGTTAAGTGAAATCATCATAAACAAAAGAAAATAAGCATTCACGCACGCAGCTCAGCTAGAAACAAAAAAAAAGACTACTGTAGAATTTTTTTTTCTCTTTTGCCTTCAAGACACAGCTCAACAAAGAAACGTGGTTTTTTGCAAGCTTTCTTAGCTTGTGCATTCAGACCAGACATCACGTGTAAATATTTATACACAGAGAGTGGGAGAGGATGGCCACACGCTGTGTGTTCTGTGTGTCACCCGCCTTCCTCTCTCTCCTCTTCGAGGAAGTGCAGAGCGTTCTGCCTGTTCACCCACTGGGGCCGTCGCCCGGCCCCGGGATTCCTAGAGGGGGTGTCCTTTCTGTTTATCCTTCTCTTTGCTCCAGATGGCGGCGCTCTCCAGGGGGGTGATGTGTGTGTGTTGGAGCCGGGTCCCCTCCAGCAAGGAGGGCGGCCCGCTGCTCTGCTGGTGCTGGAAGGAGGACCCAGGGTAGTGGCCAATGACCTCGCTGTAGGTGGGTGGTGGCCCCTCCATGCGCCCACCGCTGCCGTAGCATGTGGCGCTGATGCCTGAGTTACTGCTGGGGGGGCAGGGGCCGCCCAGCCTGGCACTATCCATCAGGTCACTGTCGAAGATGGTTCGGTTCGGGGGTGCGCGCACCGACTCGCGGTTCAGCTCCAGCTGCTGCTCGGGGTCCCGCAGCTGGAGGGTGCAGGGGCCCTGGTAGGGTGGGGGCTCCTCCCCGTCCGACAGAGAGATGGTGGGTGGCAGGTCGATCTCGTGCTGCAGGTATGGGTACGTGGGCTGGAAGCGGTGGAAGCGGTCACGCTGGGCAAAGGCGGGCACGGCCAGGCGGTCAGCGGGCCGAGGTGGGGTGTAGACCTGCGGCTGGAGGGAGCAGAGCATGGTGAGGAGGGTGACTGTCTCAGGTCAGGCCCCCAGGAGCAGATCCTGAGACAGGGGGTTGGCTGTATGTGACTTGGCTCCCTGGGGAGAGGGAGAGGGCAGCAGGGTGGCACAGAAGGAGCCCAGCAAGGATGTGGCCTCCCCCTGACCCTCCGCCGGGAGCTCTGGAGTGTGCAAGGCAGAGACACACAGCCCTCCTTGAAACAGGGGCAGTCTTTGTGCTCCCACTTCCCGGGGGGCAGGGAGTTTACAATCCTAGGCAAGGATACTTCTTCAGAGAAGAGAGTATGAGCCTTTGGCAGCCAGCACTTCCAGGGGCCACCAGAGGGGCAGGGCTGGGGTGGGGGGGTGGGGAAAGGGAAGCAGCGCCTTCTCACCTCTGGGATTCCGCTGCCCGACACCGTGCTCTCTGAGGGCCAGAGGCATCCTTCCTGTACGAGAGGAGAGGGACAGGGAGGGTCAGTGGGGTGACCGGGGTGGGAGAACAAAGGCTCAACCCAGCTATGACCCAGGGAATGGATCTTGAACCCCTCCACTTCCCTGCTCCACCCTCTCAAGGACACAATGACAATCGCCTCCTCACTGGTCTCTTGGCTCCTGCTGCTGTCCCCTGGAAACCCAGACTCACACTTTCCAAAACATACACCCGATTCGAGGGTACCCCTGGGGGCTTTGAGAAGGGGGACTCTTGAATCGAAGCCCCCAGGCAGCTTCTCGTGGACCTTAACTGGTTTATAACAAAGACCAGCGTGGTCGGTGCCCTCCTGGACTCACTCTCCTGGCCTGCTCACTGTGTGACCTGGGGCAAGTTACTTAACTTTGATGCTGCAGTTCCTGTGTCTGAAAATGTGAATAATTACAGTACTGGCCTCTTGGAGTTAAAGGTCTTAACAGGTTGAACGTACAAACCACCTGGAGCCCACATGGCCCTCAGGGAGGGTATGAAAGTGTTGGGTGTCACCACTGCACTCCCGCCAACCACACTGACCAGCCCTGGTGTCTTGACATGCTAAGCATGTGCCGCAGGGCCTTTGCACTGGCTGCCTCACTGCCTGGCCAGCTCCTTCTTTATTTTCAGTTCCAGGGTACCCTGCAAACTGTCTCCAACACCATTATCTAAAGGCCCTCTCCCATGAACTAACCTGTCACCTGTCCTATCTAGTCACCTTGTCTACGTATTTATTCATCTCTTTATAGTCAGTCTCTCCCTCTATATTATGAACCTAAAATTACTGATATCCTAGTTTATAGGTGAAGAAATAGGAGAGTTAAAGTGCCCAAGGTGGATGCTCTGCCATAAAACAATTCAGTCACCAACAAAGGTGGAATACAGTGTCACTTCTGTGCTAAGCTCTGGGCCAGGTGCATGGACATAGTGCCATTTCATGAAGCTTATGTTCCCTCGTCTAAATCTCCAGCAGGCGCCTGTAGCTCCTCCAAGGAACGTGGCACCCCATGCTGGAATCAATGTGTCTGAGTTGCCCAAGATGCCACCAGGGAGAGTCCTGGGCCTGGGGGAGGGGTATGTCTGTTAATCTTACAACTTCAATGAGATATAACTGATATGCAATAAACTCATATTGAAAGTATACAATTTGGTAAGTTTGGGCATATGTATATACCAAGAGCCTGTTACCACAATCAAGATAATGAACACATCCATCACTCCAAAAGTTCCCTTGGGAGCACGTTTTCTTGAGCGTTCCCAGGTAGGTTGTGTCTCTTCTGCAGCCTGGGGGTGAGTGTCAGAGGGCGGCAATTCCCCAAATGGCCACTAGGGGCCTCTGTGTCTCTCAAAACTGTCGCTTCAGGACCACACTTGCCCCTTAAAGAGGCTGTGTCTTACCTCTTTCCCTGATTTAGTGAATGGCCCCGACATCCTTCAAGTTGCAAAAGCCAGACCCATGGGGTCACTCCTGACAGCTCCCTCTCTGCACCACCCTTATCCCACCCACCCCTGAGTTCTCCCTCCAGTAGACAGCTGGAATCTGCCTCTCTCACCAGCACCTCTGCCCGGTGGACAGTGACTGCCTCCTACACAAGGGCCTTCAGACTTTAATGTGCAGACAATCCACCTGCACACTTGGTAAAGTGCAGATTCTGCTGCAGGAGGCTGCACCAGGGCTGGCGGCGCTGCATGTCTGACAGGCTCCCAGAGACTGTGGGTGTTGCTGGTCTTCAACTTCCTTGACAGGTCTCCAAAGGGTCTCCTGCCTCCACTTGTGCCCTGTCCCCCATGGCTCTTCCTCCTCATAAACACCCACACCCTGCCACTCCTCTGCTTAAACCCCCTGGGCTCCCTGCTGCCCCCAGGAGAAAGTTCCAACACCATACCAAGACCTACACCCCTACAGATTTCTGCAGCCCTAGTGTATTACAACTGCTTCCCATAACAAGCGTTCCTATCTGTATAATGGGCTGATGACAGTACCTATGACACACCATGGGGCATGTTCCACATGGTGCCCAATAAACGCAAACTCTCACCATCTTGCCTCTGGACCTGAGCCCACCCTGAGCCTGGACCACCTACCTCTTTCCTGATTAGCTTCTACCCACCCTCAAGTCTCTGTGCAAGTGCCAGAGGTCGGCAATTCCCCAAATGGCCACTAGGGGCCTCTGTGGCCCTGAAGGTCTCTGCTGGCCTCCGGAGGTGGGTCAGGCACCTCCTCGGGGCTCCCCCAGCCCCTCCTGGCACCACGGCCCCATCTCTCTGCCCGTAACTGCCTGTTTCTGTGTTTCACACTCCCTGTGGGGTCTGCGCTCTGACAGCAGGGGCTGCCGTGTTCCCAGAGCCCAGTGTCTGGTGTGGCATGCGGTAGGTCCTTGGGGTGCTACTCCAGCGCATAAGTTGCTGGGTGACCCGTGAGAGTCATCTTTGAGGAACCAGGTCCAAGTGTGACCTGAGGGGTGGGGGACTACTAGCTTCAGAATTGCCTGGAACGTTCCCCAGCCCCTAGCAGCTTCCAGCAGTCGCTCCCCACTGGAGGATGAGGACAGGGTCCAAACCCACACCAAGGCTGACAGTCCCTCTCAGAGGCTGCTCCTCAGGCTCCCCCTGGCTGGGCTCCCAGGGCTGGGGTCTGCTCCGTCCCTTTGTGAATGACCATCCAGTCTGCAGGAGGCATCCCCATCCACACCCCTCTAGACCAGGGGTCCAAAAGCTGTTTTCATAAAGGGCCAGCAAGTAAAGTATTTTCTGCTTTGCAGGCTGGACTGTCTCTGTCACGCCACACAACTCTGCGATTGCAGCCAAATGCAGCTTTAGGTAATACACACTTGAATGGGGTGGTTGTGTGCCAACAAAACTTTATTTGCAAAAGCAGGCAGCCATAGTTGCCTGACCCCTGAAGACAGCTCCTCCCAGACCACTTGAGTGTCTCAAACTCCACAAAGCCAGAAAGGAACTCCTGACTCTCCCTTCAGCCCCCAGTGACAATCTTTCCCGTCCCGGGGAAGGGGATCGTCACCCACCAAACTCTGCAAGCCAAGCATCTGGCAGGCACACGGAGGGTCCTCATAGATAATTGCCAAAGACTGAAGGAAGACGACTCTGGTCAGGACACCTCCCAACACAAAGCACTGGAGGCATGTTCTGGGTCCCCTTGAAGCCACGGAAGTGGATCCAAGGCCTCTAGCTGCTTCTCCTGGCTTACTGCCGTGCCTTGGCCTGCTGCAGTCTTGTCCCTGCCCCTGGGAAATGGGCCCTTGGCAGGCTGGACTCTTGCAGGGAGCAGGAGACCCACACTGAGGGCTGATGTGAGGACAAAGAGGACAAAGGGTTGCCTCATCCAAGGCCCCGGCTGAACTCCTGGGCTCAGCAGGCCTTCTGCACAAAGACAACTTCAGGGGAGCCGCTATGGGGTGGCATCGCTGGTCACGATGCATCAACATTTGGGGGAATGAAGGCTGGGGAAGGGGAGGAAATTCAAAGCAGGGGTCATTTGTCCAAACTGGCGCCTGAAGGCAGAGCTCAGGGATGCAAGGGTGGCCCAGAAAGGGCAGGAGGCTTCTCCCTGAGGCGGGTCGCTGCACAGCAGGCAGCACCTGTCCACCTCCTGCCCTGTGACCAGGTGAGACTGTCATCACCTTTATGGGTGAACCTGAGGTCTGTGCCACTTCTGCAGGTGGCTAGATGGTCACTGCAGTGACCATTGAGCACTATGTCCCTCGGAGCTGTGCTGGGTGGGAAATGCCACCCCTGTGCCAAGGGGCTCCCTGCACCTGAGCCTCACCCTCTGACTACCCTCCTTACCCTGTCTGACCAGTGGGGAAATGGCATCCTGAGAGGGCAGATACTCGCCCAGTGTCACACGGTGAGGTGATAGGCCAGAGCGTGGGCTCTTACCCACCCTTGTATCCAGGGTCATGGGAGAGGGTGACCTGTCCATGAGAGGCAGGCAGGTGGGGCATGAGCTGCTGGCTACACATGCCAGGGGCAGAACCCAGGTGGACAGGTGGAACGCAGTCTGTACCCCAGGCAGACAGCAGCTGTGTTTGGGTCTCTACAGGAAGTCACGGGGCCCAGAGACTCCTCAGACGTGCCCTGTCTGGCAGGAGGTCCCCATGGGAGCTGCCACATTCTGCTTTAGGCCTAATAAGGCTCCATGTTAACCCAGCCAGGCCTCCCTGGGGCCTGTGCAGGCAGCTGGTAGACAGACTTTCTGTTAGGCTGAGGTGTCCAGGGAGCCGAGGCCAAAATCCTGCCCTCTTTCTTGGCAGCAAAGCCTCAGTTGCTGCCTACAGGGCCACCTGCCCCCAACAATGGCCAGGCCCCTCCCACCCAGACCCTGGGCACTTACTCCCCAGCACTCAGCTAACTTCACCCTTCCTCCCTGTAGCCCTAAGGCTGCACAGGGTGGGCTAGAGAGGCACTGGCTTCACCCCATCGCAAAGACACACACACTGAGGCTCACAGGGCCAAGACGGGCCCAGCCTATAGCACGTGCTCCCCGGGCTGCCGCCTCTGCAGTCTAAGCCGCCTTTGCTCTCCCCAGTATTCGAGGGAGGACAAAATGGGCCGTAGGCTCTTCAAACTGCCACCGACAAGCACTGTAGCTTCAGGCCAATGTCCCACCTCTCTGATCCCAGCTTCTCCTTCCTAAGTGGGTGAACCCTTGAGGTCCTGACTGCAGATGAGGCAGGTAGCTCATCCCTAGGCAGAGAGTGGCACCTGTTGCTGGGTGACAGCAACAGCAAATAAACATGCAGGTGAGCCCTGGGTTTCAGAAGCAACGGGTTCTTTCAGAGCAGCAGATGCAGTCTGCCCTCCAGACAAACGCTGGGACACACCATGGGCCTCGGGCTGGGATGCCAGTGTTCCTGTTGGAGGGCAGATGCTCTGTGCCCTGACAACCCAGTGACGCACTGAGGCTGGGGCCTGACGCAAGCAGAGATGCCCAAACCCGCCAGGGACAGGCCTGCTGGCTCGGGGCTGTGGCCAGCAGACTCCTTGGCCGACTTGGCTCAGCCCACGGACTTGGCACTGCCACCAGCCCCAGGTGTCCCCAGCAGTGAGGAGGCCACACCCAGTGCTACCTGTTCTGCGAGTCCTCCCCACACCTGACTTGCCCCGGCTCAGAGCCTGTGCCTGCAGCCCTGGGGCCACCCCCCTGTTACCCCCTTCCCGTATTCCCAACCTGTTCTTGAAATGGCCACCCCCTGCCCCACACTGTTAAATTATACACCCTTGGCTCAGAGATGGAGGCCACTTAGAGATTAAGGCTGCATGCACCTCCCTTCCATCCACCTGCTGATGGACACCAGCCTCAGGGCAGAGTGCGGCCCTGCGGGGGAACCAGGTGTTCACATCCCCCAGCCCCCTACTTTGTGCGGAGTCTTGGAGGGATGTTCCTGAGTTTCCAGAATGCCCAACGATGCTCACCATTCTCCTAACATATCACAATGTGGGGCTATCTGAAGAGCAAGGCCCCCTGTGCAGCACCAGAGCCCACACCCACTTCATCCTTCAGCGCTTGGCCTAGGAGCGGCTCGCCCTGGACATCCTGCAGGTGCACCTGCCTGCCCCTGCCCAGCTCACGCCCAGTGCCCCCATGGCACTGGCCCACAGCCACTTCCCCAGCGCAGGGGGAGTCCTAGGTACCTGCGTGTACTTGGTGGAGATCTGCTTGAACAAATGTGTGGAAGGACGGAAGTGCTTTCATAGCCAGCAATGACTGGCCCTCACTCTGTGCTAAGCCCCAAATCCTTGGGGCTGTGGATACAACTATAAGGAAATAGAAGCCTCATTGAATGGATCAGGGACTGACCACAGGGCCAGACGCCTACAGGGCACTGGCAGGAGGGCAGGGCTGCTGCCTCCCTTCTGTCTGAGTCGGGATGGCAGGACCGCTGGCACCCCACCACCCTATTGGGTGCAGAGTCAAATGCCACCTCCTTGTCCCTCTGCCCTCTCCCCACAGGCCTCTGCATGTGCCCTTGACATCTCCCCCACTGCCTGCCCCAGCACCTCCAGCCCTGTACCTGCTTGGCCCCAGCCATCCGGGTACAGACAGAGGCCAGCCCGCGCTGCACCCCGCACAGCACTGTTATCACCTGACCTCTTCTCATCGCCTCTCCGGAAACATCAGCTCCATGACAGCAAGGACCTGTCTGTGCTGCCCGTGCCCCAGGGCCCAGGACAGTGCCTAGCTCGCGGCAGACGCTCAAGAACCAATTGAGTGAATGTGAGGACCATGAGTCCTCTCTCCAGCCCAGCTCCCTGTCCCTCCAGTATCTCAGAGACGTCCACCCAGCGGGCGTTTTCACTCCTGTTCACAGGGGAAGCTGGTAACAGGAGGGTTTCTCAGCCCTCAGTCCCCGTCTTCCTGCCCTGCATCTGGGTTCCTGCGAGCACCGGGTGGGACACCACGGGTGCTGTTGTGCGGGGGTCCCACTTACCGAGGAAAGGGCGTCTTCCCTCCGCCTGCCCTGGCTGTGCCGGCTGATGAAGGAGCGTGCAGACAGCTTGTAGTGGCTCAGCAGGCAGGTGATCACCACCACCATCACCATCATCACCACCACGATTACGATGATCTGAACAAACTCCAGCTCCGCTGTGGAGACAAAGAGGGACACGTGAGACTTCAAGACACCCCTGTAGGCCGCTGGGCTCAGCCCTCCTGAACTTCACACCCCCTGGCAGAGCAAGAATGCCACAAAGACTCCGGGGAGCCCACACATTCTCCTGGCAAGGTCATAGACGGTGCCCGGGGCTGGCGTGTATATGGGGAAGCAGCTCTCCTGGAAGTGGTATCGGCTGGGAGGGTGCCTCAAAGACTGCACAGGGCAGAGCCTGTGACCCACGTACCCTACTTGTAGAGAGTGACCCAGAGGAGGTAAATGGGGGGCGGCACGAAGAACTCCCAGCTCTCTGCTCTCAGAGCCTCCTGTAGCTGTTTTGAACGCTAAGCATGAGTGACCTGCAGAGAGGGGCCTGTACATGGGCCTCCTGTCGCTGGGCAAAGGCTAAGGCAGAGGGTCACAGCCCCTTCACCTGTCTGGGGGAACCTGGGGGGCGGGGGGAAGCTGGGAAGAGGAGGAGGCCCCTGAGTGTGGAGAGGGGATGTTGGAACCAGGTGTGGAGTTGGAGCTTTGTGGAATAAACAAAGAAAAGCTACGTGTGGGTATGTGTACACAAACCTACACACGCCCCAGCACACAATCCCTAACAAACACAAATAAACACAGACAACACACAGACACAGCACATCACACATGCCCACACACATACATTTAGCAGACACACAAGTCACACCCCCCCCCCCCTCCACAGGACAGGGCTTGTAAGGCCTCTTCCTCTTGGGGAAGAGGCCTCAGAAAACCACACTCCAGATGGCTGCAGATGTTGCAATTCTAATTTTTAAAGTTGGTTTTTTTTTTGGGGGGGAGGGTTGTTTTTCCCCTGGAAGGCGGAAAAACCCTCAAGTGCTGGAAAAGGAAGAAGGTTATTTTGATCCTGCCTGAGCCGGGGCGGTTTCTGCTGACTCAAGCGTGTGTGTGCCGAAGTAGTCTCGGCAGCTGGCCGAGCCTGGTGCCAGCAGAGCCCCCAGCAATGGGCAGGATGCCGGGTCCCTCGGAGGTGACATGGCAGAGTGGGCACCAGCCGGCAGCATCAGGGGCTGAAACTCCACCAGCCTTGCCAGACCAGAATGCCTGGCCTGCGGGGACAGGAATGTGCCTCCCCCAGACCCTGGCATACCTGTGCTTCCCAGCTGAGGGCTCCCTAGGGTCACGGGTTCAAGCCCAGTGCCACTGACTCAGCTCCTCCTCTTCCTCCCAAGAGGGAGGCACTGAAGTCGGAAGGCGGGGGGGGGGGGGGGGGGGGGGGGGGGGGGGCAGCCACAAGCAGGTCTCAGGTGGGAACTGGAAAAACGTCTGGTGGTATGGCCAACGTGTCACGTGCTCTGGCCACTCAGAGGGCCCAAACAAACTCCAAACCCTGGGAGGGCCAACTGCCTCTTGCCACCAGCCTCAGTTTCCCCTAGGGGGAAGGCGATGGGACTGTTGCTATTTATGAAGTGGCGGAAGCTTCTCCACAATGAAGCAGTCACTCGCCCCATATCCTCCTGCCACCCCTTCTTCCCGGCCACATCTTCCACAGTTCCCACCTTCTCACGGCACTTCATACCCCTGCACAACTGCTCAGCCGTGCCACTGCTTACATAAAGCTATTAAGTTGGTGCTTCTCGACGGGGGTGAGCCTGCACCCCGGGGGACATGTGACAATGTCTGGAGACACCCTGGGTTGCCACAACTGGGGGTGCTACTGGCATCTAGCGGTGGGGGTGCCAAGGATGCTGCTAAACACCCTACACTACACAGGCCTGTCCGCCTTGACAAAGAAGGATCCGGTCAGTAGCCCCTGGCTGTGAATCCTTCTTCGGGGCTGAGCACATCTAAGAACAGGTGCTTTTATCATCCGTGTTCCACAGGTGAGGAGACACAGGCTCAGAGGAAAAGTAACAGATGCACCAAGTCCCAGAGCCCAAAGCTGGTGGGCCCTGGGCAGGATGCGGTGCCATCTCACCCTGGAGGGGCTGGGAGGGAGGATGAACTAACCAAGGCCTTTGGTGAGATTCTTCTCAAGCCCCAAGAAAGCTGGGGTGCTGCCTGGTGTGAACTCGGGCCCCAAGCCCAGAGCTGCCTGTGGGATGCTGGCATGCTCCTGCCAGGAGGGTGGAGCATGGCTTGGGCAGAGGCCAGGCCTCAGACCCGGATCACCGTGGCCACACCTCCTGTCTCTCCAGACGAGACAGGTCCAGGGCCGGGGCAGCCTGGCCTGATTCTGTAGGGCCCAGGTCCGTCTGTTAGGACCCAGGATAAAGCCATGCATTCAGGGCACAGACAGGGCCTGCTTTGTGCAACACCCACGCCCCCTCCTCCAAGAGGCCTGCGATTCCCTGCCCCCAACCCCGTGCACTCTTCACCCCAGCGACCCCTCCCGCTGTCTCCAGGGGCCCTGCCCACACCAAGCCTGGAGGGAGGGAGGGATGTGGCTGCCTTTGTCCCTGTCCCAGGCCCTGGCAGCCCGCGGGACCCAGACAGTGGTGGCAAGACAGTAGCTGAGGTGGCAGGGCCGGCAGGGCCAACAGGACTCAGGGGCAATGGATGGGCTGCTGCAGGGAGAGCGGGTGTAGACAAACCCTCCGTGGCACAGCTGGCTTGGCCCAGAGGGCAGGAGGATCTGACCTGTGCGTGTCTGTGTCCACAGGGTGACAAAATCACTCGCAGAAATGAGCACAGGGCTCTGTAAGGCACAAATGTCACCACCCTGGTCCCTGGGCCACCAACACCATTAAGGCACAGGCCCAGAAAATTCACATGGGCCAGGGGAAGGGAAAAACTCTCTGAAAAAAAAAAACAAACTCCAAGCCAAGGGCCTGGGCCCAGGCTCAAAGGGGAGGGGGATGGGCAAGCAGTCCCAAGACCCTGGCTCAGGAATCCCTGGGGTGGGGAGGGGGCCTAGTGGCTCAGTCAGAGGGTCTGGGTCCCAGCCTGGCTCTGGGACGCTGCACGGCTGAAGTGCGTAGGTGGTGTGCTCAGCACACAGGAGTGTCCCTGATGCTGGACACGATGGATGGGGGTACTCATCTGCACCCCACCTTCAGCACAAGGGCAGCCCAAACCTGTGAGCCCTTGAAGACCAACAACTGAATGCTCTGGACTCACAGGAGTGTCTGATGGGAGACCCAGGAGGGCTCCTTGTAAGGTGGGCACTGGGCCTGAAGGAGCAGCAGCCTTAGTGCCAGGGACAAGGCAGAAACAGAAAAGGGCACAGGGCACAGGCCCCAGGCACAGGAGGCAGCAGGAGCAGAGCAGGAGCAGGACACACCCAGATGCAGAGGCATGGAAGGGTGTGGGGGGCGTGGGGGGGGGGAGCCTGGCCAGCAGTTGACTCACCCCCACCCACCAGTAAGGGAACACCATGTGCTGGGTGTTTTGGCCAAGGAGGCCCCGAGATCCCCATCCAGGTCTCATCAACCCCCACCCAGCACCAACACTGTGAGGAGGGAAGGCTGCTTATGCAGCATCGGGACCCTCAGATGGATCCACTGAGGACCACTGTTGGCCATGGGGGGTGAGGGGTCTCTTGGCCCTGCTGACAGCACCTCCCCCATGCACTTTCACACCCACAGGGCCACTTCCAGGGGACACCCGCCCTTGGGGGTTAGTAGACCATGCAAGCACCCGCTGGTACAGGTCGCAAACTGGAGGCCCAAGGACATTTGCATGCACGATGCCTGGCCCAACTGCGTTCCCACTTGGCATTACAGGAACAGAGCTGGAAGCAACCGTCCTTCACACAGGCTTGTATTGTCCATGTGGCTCCAGACCCCACGTGGGCCTGTGGCATGCCACACCTTGATGCTATCTGCCAGGCCCCAGCCAGGATGCTAGAGCTTCACCATCCTTGCCTCCACTGCTCACTCCGTGCCCACAGCAGGCATCATCAATCAAGCATGAGCTCTCTCCCCTACCAAGTCCACACTCCCCTCTAGACAGGCACCACTGCCAAGTCAGCAAAGAGCCACTGGGGAGAGAGAAGGGTGCCCCTCCCTTCTCAGAGCCAAGTTCAAAACACAAGACCTGCATGAAGCAGCACCCACGTGAATACATCTCTCCACCCACGACAGCTCACAGAATCCACTTGTGTGCCTTCATTTGTCCCACGGAACATGGGGAGGCTGGTGGAACCCACTCTGCAGACAGGGCTGAGCTCGGGCAGCTTGACAGCTGGAGCACTCTCAGACCTGGACACCTCTTGGCCTGGGCAAAGGAAGGAGCCTCAGGGATCGTGCAAGAGAGAGGCGGGCCCAAGTGCAGCCACATCCCTGACCTCTCCAGAGAACCTAGAAGCTGCTTAGCTGCCTGGCCTTTAAGGCTGGCAACTCACTCAGGAGTTTTAAGAGGGCACAATGGCTCATGCTTGTAATCCTAGTACTTTGGGAGGCCAAGGTGGGAGGATTGCTTGAGGCTAGGAGTTTGAGACCAGCCTGGGCAACATAGCAAGATCCTGTCTCTAAAAAAAACCAAAAAAAAAAACAAACAAAAATTAGCCAGGCACAGTGTTGTGCACCTCAAGTCCCAGCTACTTGGGAGGCTGAGACAGGAGGATCACTTGAGCCCAGGAGTTTGAGGCTGCAGTGAGCTATGATGATGCCACTGCACTCCAGCCTGGGCGACAGAGCGAGATCCTGTCTCCAAAAAAAAAAGTTAGTTTTAAAAGGGCCGAGCAGGCCAAACCCAAGGCATCTTCAGGGCAGGCAGCTTCGGGAATTCTGGCCCCAGGTCACTCAGGTACTAACCACAGATACGGAGCCACACTGATCCTGCCTCAATTTCCCTAATCTGACAGACTGCTCCTTTACCTGGACATGGAGCAAAGACATCCTAGGCCAAATGCCCAGTATGGCACATGAAGGGGTGGGTCCTACCACTGCCCCCAACCTCAACTCTCAACTCTCCTGTGACCACAGGACACAGGCTGAGGACAGAGCAAGCAGGGATAGGTGGTCTGGTCCACAGCCCAAACTCACTGCAAACACTCATTGTAAATATTGTTATGATTCTAACAGTAGCAACATATGCCCCAGGCCCCACAGGCTTTGAGTGTCCCCAACTCAGGGACCATCACTATTCCCATTTTGCAGATGAGCAAACCAAGGCGTAGGGAGAAGTTGCCTTCGATCATGCAACTAGAAAGAGCAGGGCTGAACCCCAAACCCAGAGCCACCCTGTAGGACCTAAGAAAGGAAAAGGGCTCTATTCTCCTGCTAAATTCTCCCAGCTCTTCCACAGTATTTGTTAGTTCCCCCTCCTCATGCTTTGGGAATCTCAGAATGTGGTTTGACCCATGCCTGGTCTGTAGCTGGGTGACCCCAGGCACATCTGCGTCTGTGAGCCGAAGTTCCCTCATCTGTAAAGAAAGAACTAATGGGGGGTACAGGGGGATGAAATAATGGATGTAAAAGCTCAGAACAGGGCAGAAAACAGAGAGGGCACGCCCCTGTCATCACTATCACAATTACTGACACCCTTTTGGGAATAAAAAGCATCCCTCCTCCTGACTGATGCCCCTGGAAATGCTGAGGTTTGCCAGGCTGTAGAGCAAAGGCCTGCTTGGCCTCTGCCCCTGGGGTCAGAGGTTTCAGCTACAGGCAGTCCCAAAAGGTCGCCCAAGGTGGTGGCTGGACCCAAGGCCCCTACGGACCTTATGGGCACCGGACCCTGGCTCCAAGGACCTGGCCATGGGAACAAGAGCCGCAGGGAAAGAAACATCATATTTCTCTCATTTTGTTCCTGGTGCCCCTGCTCATCACCGGGAGCGCCAGAGAGCGGCTCCTGCCATTTTTCTTGGTAATTTTTCCCTTGGGGTGGGTGATGAATACAGCAGACTGTCAGGGTTGACCCAGCCCATCTTCCACATGCAAAATAAGGTCACTCTAATTTAATTTAGTGTCTTCTTTCCTTGTGAATAATTTCAAATTAACAGGTTCATGTGCCTCATTGGAGTGGCCTGACCCTCCCTTCTGCATTCTCCTCCAGAGACAGACACAGTTGCTTTGAGATGAGTGTGCACATCTCTGATCCCCTTCTGGCCCGTCTCACACTAGGAAGAGAGGTCTGTGAGCCAAGGGCTCCCTAAATGCCAGGCACGGAGGCCCAACTCTTCACCCACACCATCTTATTGGATCCTCATCGACATTCTGTGAAGTAAATACTAATATGACCCCCCACTTTACAGATAAGGAAACCGAGGCTGAGAGAGGTGAGGCCACTTGCCAAAGACCACACAGCCCAAAGGTCCAGAACCAAGTTTCTCTGGCCCAATGCCAACGCTTCTGTGGCTAGGTTAGACCAGCTAACAGTCCACATCCTACAATCCTGAGTGTGAGGAGCCCAGAATGTCAGAAACAGCCCAAGTTCAAGCAAAGGGCTTGCACTGGGTGTGGCTGACCTTCAGGCTGAATCAGAAATGCCTGGAGCATCACCTCCAACGGGGTCCACCACGGAGCCAGCATTTGTGGACAGTGACGCCTGCCTCCTGCCAGTGCAGAGCAAACTCCCAGTTTGAAGGACCCATGTGCCAGGAGTTCTGGGCACCTCCCATAACATCGCACAAAGGTACTGACAGCAGCAATTTCCTCTGTCACCTCCCGTGTGCCAAGCCCCTCACCATGAAGGACTTGTCCCCCCTCACAATTCTCACAACAATCAGCCGCAGTCACAGGCCAGGAGCCAGGCCACACCAGAAAAGCCCCAAGTCTGCGGCTTCTAAGTTCTTCACTTCCTCTCTGCCCTGGAGCCCCTGGTGGCAGAGGCAGCCTGTGGACCTTTTTCAGAATATGGTGTTTAAAATAAAATACACTGGGTTAAAAAGGGAAGCCAATTATATTGAAATACAGTTCTCAAACTCTTAACCAGATTTGTGACATAGGAATAATATGCAGGATGGCATTTGTGCAACACAGGAGTAGAATTGCATTAAATGACCTTGCAGTGATCCGATACCCACACGAATCAAAGTCGTGATGCTTGTAAAAGACATGGCCAATGTGGAATGAAGCCAGTGGTTTCTACCGTGGCCACATGATAGGTGCTGCTAATGCAGCTGTGGCCAGGTGCCTGCATTTCAGTGAGACTCAGCTAGGATAAAGATGCAATTCTTTTCCACCCAAGTTTTTGGACTCCTGTTCTTGGTGACGGAGCCTGAACCTGAATTTGGAGCAGAGCAGGAACCTCAGTTCAAATCCCTGTTCTGGTACTTCCCAGATGTCAATAGAGGGTGGGGGGAGGGTGGTGGGTACTGCAGCAGTTAAGCCAAGAATACACCCAGCCCAGACAGGTATCAGAAGTGGGTGTGACTGTTCTCAAGTTTTCCAGACAATGGGGAGCTGCAGCTCCTTTCTGCTTTCTCAGCTGGAGAGCTGGGCAGAGTTCACCTGGCTCCTGCCAGCCCCAGGGAGGTTTCCAGACCAGACGACCCCGACACCCCCCCACACCATGTCTGTCCCCAGGGAAGGGCTGCCCAAGTCCTTCCTGGTTAACAAGCAGCCCGTGCACACAGCCCTGTCTGGCCTCCTGGCCGCACACCGAGGAATTAGGAATTGGCACTGTCTGAAATTTATGAAAATCTAATCTTGTTAGGCCTGCCTGGATGAGACCCGCGCTGGGCGGCCTCATTGTCATTCTGCAGAGCCCCAGCCGGCCTGAGGTTCCAGCCACTACATTTCCAGCCCTTCCCCCCACCCCCACTGCATTTGAATAAGAACACACCCACCCCCCACCCCCACTGAATTTCAAGTAAAATCAAACCAGACGTCAAAGGAATAACTTTCTGATCGCTCCTGGTGCCATTTCAAACACCCCCGACGGCATGCCTATTTCTTAGGGTAAGACCTTTTATAGGTAAAAAAAAAAAATTGCTTTGTCTTTCTCTGGAGGTTTGGGGGGCGGTTGGCAAATCTAGGCCAGTTTTCTCATTTTTAAAAACAGACTGTACTGCTTTCAGAATGCTTGTGCCTCGCCAGGCACGCAGCTGGGCGTCTGGCACCTGAACAGGTAACCCTGGGATATTGTCCCCGAGTTGGGGAGGAAGTGGATACCGAGAGGGGTCACATCATCAGTGAGGGGGTGGGGCCTGTGGCAGCTCCCTAACCTGCTGTTCTTGGGTGAATCTTAGGGTACAGGTTAAGGGCATGAGGTCTGTCCCCAATAGTCCTGGGTTTGAATAGCAGCTTTGCCACTTACGGTGACCTTAGGCAAATCACTCAGTGCCCTCATATGGGAAAGAAATGGAGGGAAAACCAAGTCTCCACTTGACAGGGTTGCAGTGAGAACTTGAGTTAACTTCCCAGGGGGGCCCTCCTGAGCCAGGGCTGGGCTCCTCCCACGGCCGTCCCCTCTCTCCACACAGACCTGAGCTGTAGCCGTCCAAACCCACAGTGGGTGTGGAGAAGGCCCACCAGAGTGGGTCAGAGGGAACGGCAACCTCCCGACACTTGCAGGCGACACTTTCAGGCGTGAGCCCCTAGCCCAGCAAACAGACTTCTGAGTGTTGATCTCCCCCATCTTGTTCTCTTGGCCACCCCCTTGCACTCTGCTCTCACCACCTCTTTTCTAGTCAGTAGAAGCACTAAGCACGTGCTATCCCACCTCAGGACCTTTGCACATGCTGTTCCTCCTGCCTGGAAAGATCTTTCCCCAACATCCACAGGGCCTGCTTCCGATCCCTGCTCCAATGTCACTGCCTCAGGGAGGCATTCTCAGAGCACCCTATCTAGAACAATCCTCTGCCCCCAAAATCCAGGACCTCCATTCCCGATGCCTGCTTTATTCTTCTCTGTGGCACTAACCCGGTCAGTATGCTGCATACAACCTACCTGATGGTTCATTTCCTGCCTCCCCCTCTGGAATATTAGTGTCCCTAGAGTGGAGTCAGCTTATTCTGTTGTGTCCCCAGTGCCTAGAACAGCACCTTCCCTAAAGCAGGCACCCAATAAATGTGGTGAATAAATGAACACATTTGTCCTTGTGTGCAAAGGTGAGCGTGCCTGGTCCATGGCAGGTTAGCACAAAAGGTCAAAATCAACTGGGAACCACTTCAGTGTCTGCAACAGGGGCTGACAAAACACAGGGAGGCACAGCCACAGTAGATCTGTGTGCACTCACAGGAAGCCACCAAATAAGATGAGCTCATTTGGGTTAAAAAAAGAACAAACATATATTTTTAAAAGTAAAGGTGGACTCTTTCAATACATACCTATACTTCCGGGTGCCTATTTGGATCTGCACAAGTGAGGGACCAGCAGGGTGCACAGGATGCTGCCAACTGTGGGTGCCCCAAGCAGGGCCCATGGAGGGGAGGAGACATCCCCTTTCATATAACACACTTCTACATTCTCAGCATTTGTGAGCATATATAATTACATTTATAGTAAAAATGAGGAAAATTTAAGCAGCATCTGTCAGTATCCCAAACAGACGGCTGCTCCCCGTAATTGAGGTTTCCCAGGTGGTCTCTGTGCAGAGGTGCTGTCACCCCCCCCCCCCAGCTGGCGAGAACTGCTGGAGGGGGTTTGGGACTGAGGGTGGGGAAGGCCAGAGAGCCTCTAGCTGACCCTGGGAGCCTTAGATAGGGCTGTGAAGGCTTGTGCTGGGGCAGGGTGGGGCCCAAAGTGATATCCACACCCCAGAGTGTCATCTCCCACCCACCGCTCCCTCCCCTGGCCTAGGGGTGGGGATGGGGGGAGGGTGGCAGTCCCTTCAGCCAGACATGCAGGCTGCCCTGTGACACCCAGTGGCTGGGTGCCTCTCCCTAACCCTGGTCCCCTCCAGAGAGGAAGGTGTCCTCTCTGGGCCTCCATGGTGCTGTACAGATAAACAAGATGGTTCTGAAGGGACAGTCTCACCATCCTGCTTCAAGGCCCAGGATCCATGCTCATTCCCTCTGCCTGGAGGCCACTTCCACCTTCCCTCACCTGGCTGACTCCAGGATCCTTCCTCCAGGTCTTCCTTCCACCCACCCTCCCTCCCTCCCTACTAGGTGCTAAGACCAAGACTGACTTTCTGACCCCACCGCACCCTCAGGTCACCCTCAGGTCTCACGCGTACCCATGGCCCTGCAGGGCCCGGCCCCACTTCCAGGCTCCCACAGTAACTTCTGCTCGGCCCACTCCCCTCCAGCGTGAGCATCTCAGGATGGGTGTGCCTGACTCAGCTCCGCAGGCTGCCCCCAGCCAGGACCCAGCACCGAGCCTAACGGAGAAGGCACCATGCCAGCCTGCCCCAGTGGAGGTGCAAGCACCAGGAAGCCCTCAGGGACCACACATGGTCAAGGTGTGCTACTTAGACAAGGGATAGGAGCTAGGTTTAAAGGACTGCAAACATAAATTAATTGCAGGTACCCCGTGTGTGCGCTTCTCCTTTAACTGGTACCTTGTGCTGGTTTAGAAAGGACCACGCAGGTAAGGGGTGAGCTGCCTTCCATACCCCAGCGGCAGAAGTACACAGAACCCCCTTCATTTCTGGGACTTTGGGAGATCCTGAGCAACAGGAAGATGCGTCTTCATCCCAAGCGTCCCGAAGTCATCTGGCAGGAGGTGGGCACGCAGGAGCCCGCAGCTAGGGCCTGAGTCTGAGAGCGCACATGGAGAACAGGCCGGTGAGATACGAACTCCAGGGACGGCAAAGGGTCTGTGTAATCATTTCAGAACCTCATGATTTTAGAACACTCCTTCAATAAGTGAAGACAAAGCGGTGCCTTTTATCTTCTTTGTTGTTACCCAAATGGGAAGAGATAATGGGATTTTTGTTTCTATTGTCACCCACATCGAACATCTTTAAACACCCACTGTCAGCAAAATATCAATCACCGTTCCAGTTATTGGCAGAACGGAGTGAATTCACGGTAAGAGAGCCACTTCCATCAATGGACAGACATATCAGAGGTGCAACGGAAAGTTATTTAAAACCAAGGAAATGTGTTTGTTAATTGAGGAGAGCAGGGGACAAATGGGGAGTCAGTGGGCATGGGCCAGAGAGTCTGTCTGCAGTGTTCATGGCCACGACCTTCTTGCAAAGCATCTGGGCAGTGCCCGTCAAAATTAAACATGCATGCTACCTTTCAACCCAGCAAGTTTAACTTTCAGAATCATATCTAACAGAAAAATTCATAGAAGGGTCCAAACACACACACACACACACACACACACACACACACACACACACACGGATATCACTGCATGGCGTGTTTCTAAAATGAACAACCAGAGATCATCTAAATGCCACCAAACAAATCCTGCTACATCATATCGTAATATGATACAATGGGGCCACAAAAAAGATGACAAAAATGTACAGCAGGCATTTCTCTACGTCAGGGCTAATGACATTCTGAGCTGGATAACCTGTCATGGAGCTGCCCTGTGCACTGGTTGAGCAGCATCCCTGGACTCTATCCACTAGATGCTAGAAACACCATCAACTCCTCTTTGTGACACCCAAAAATGTACCCAGACATTGCCAAATGCCCCCTGGGAAGTAAATAGTCCCTGGCTGAGAACCACTGTTCCACAGGTCTGACAATGGATGGATGTTACTAATTATTTGGGGGCAGAAATAAAGAAACTGGAACAGTAAAAATATTATGAATCCATTTTTATAGCAAAAATGAAGATAAATTAATTGTTAATGACGGCTACGTCTGGAAGAGGGGGACTATCCCTTTTCCTTTTTGTATTTCTATATTGAATTTTTAACAAGCACTAATAATTTTAATTTAAAAAATCTTAATAACATACCAAAAAGACTCTTGCACGTGGTTGTGTGTGCTTGTGTGTGTGTGTGTGCATGGGCGAGTTTCCGAGCGTCGGCTCACAATGGGACGCACGTATGCCCTTGCCACTCAGGAGGCGCCTCATGCTCCTTGGAAACCAGCAGATGTTTCTCTCAATTACTGATTTTTGAGAGCCTGGTGTTTCCTGACATGAGCCAGGACGGCGGGCGGCGCCCGGGGAGGGGAAGTGGACCGGGGCTCCCTCTCCAAGCCTCTTGGACAAAAAGCAACGCTCTGAATCGCTCCGAATCAGGCGGCACAATGCGGCCGTATTCAGCCACTTCTCAATAGCTCCTCATTCAGTCCCACGGGGCCTCACTGCTGCCCGCCGCGTGCTGGAGAGCCTCTGCGGGTCAGCGGTGACGGGCACCATCTGGAGGGGGCTCAGCGCTGACCCAGTGTGGCTTTGCCTTTCAGGAGCGAGAGGGGCCCAGGTCCTCCAGGTCTCACCCAGGGCAGAGGCTGCTGGCCAAGGTCGGGCATCAGAGAGGCTGCACAGGCACCCCCCCACCACGCTCCCAAGAACTGAGTTTGATTCAGTAAACAGTTGGGAGCAGAGATCGTCCTGTGTGGTCCGTGGGAGCCCTGCAGCCGGCCTGCCTACATCCAATCCCCAGCTCTCCCCGTGGCCAAACATGTGACATCAGGAAGTTCTTCATTCTCTGTGCCTCAGTTCCTCATCTGTTGAAGTGGAAAACCACTGGCACCCACCTCATGGGTTGTCTGCAGTGAAGTGGGGTGGAGTGAATGTACGCAAGTGCAATGAGCAGCACCTGGTGTACGGTCAAGTGGGTAGTAAACATCAGCTGTCATTAACAAGGGACACTGGCCAAGCCCACCTCACCGGCCCTCCCGGGCCCCAGCCCCCACTCCATCACCAACTGCCCCCTGGCTGCCTGCATGTCCCTCCCAGCCACTGGCACCCTTGCTGCCTTGCGATCAGCTCTACTTCCTGACGCCGAGCCTTTGCCCAGGCTGGTGACCCCCAGACGCCCTCCCTCCTCCAGCTGCCAAGCCTTGGTGGCCTGCGTCTAGCCCCACCCAACCGCCCAGCCACTGTAGCCACTTCCTTCTCTGGCAGTTTTAAACTCTCCCATGTGGTGGTTAATTTTGTAAATACCACCCAAGACATCTGCTGTGACTTCTAAGAAAACGCATAAGTCACCACGTAGCATTTCCTCAGTCTGCGTCTTGCTGCCCCTGTTAGTCTGGCCACTCCAGCAGACTGCTACAAGCAGGAGCCCTTCCACCCAGTCTCTAACCGGCAGACTCCTCTTGACCCCTCAAGGCCCAGCCCTGGCTGCCCAAGGGGAACCCCTACATCCTACTACTTCTATGGTGCCAAGCTTAGGCCAACACTGTGTGGGACTCCCAGCCACAAAAAGACAGTGTCCATTCACTGGGCTTCCCCCAGCACTTAGCCCTCAGTAATGCTCAGGCAGCAAAGAGACCAGTTGGTCAACACATGACCGGCAAAGCTGCCTCCAGAGCAGTGCAGGGCTTGAAGTGTGGACCTGGATGTGGCACACACCTGTGCTCCAGACCTGACCCTGCTACCCACTCCCTGTGTGACCCTGAGTGATGACCTCACCTTTCTGGGCTCATTTCCCCACCTTCAGACCCCATGAGCAAATGGTGCCTCACTCGCACAACTGACATGGAAAAATGGCTCTCACGGTGCCAGGCTCATTGTAAACCCCACAGATGATAGCCACTGTTGGGCTGTTCCTAATAGCAATAGTTGTTACTTATGGAAGTGGCCGTTTCCACCTGCCTTCGTGAACCCACTATTTGGAGCAGAAGAAAAGGGGACCTTGTATGATAGATCTTTGGACCCCAACATCGTATGGTGAAGCCCTAACCTCCAGTGCAGCTGTATGTGAAGCTGGAGCCTAAAGATGTAATCACAGTTAAAAGAGGTCATAGGTGTACCAAATCCAGCAGGATTAGTGACCTTACAAGAAGAGACACCAGGGAGCTCATTCTCTCCCCCCTCACCCTGCTGCCCATGTGCGCCAAGGAGAGGCCACTTGAGGATGCAGCCAGAAGTTGGGCGTCTGTAAGCCTTGAAGCAGGCCCTCACCAGAACCTGAATTTGCCAGTGCCTTGAACTTGGACTTCCCAGCCTCCAGGACTGTGAGAATAAATGTCTGCTGTTCAGCCACATAGTCTGTGGTATTTTATTAATACAACAGCAGCCCGAGCAGTCTCTGGCACCTTGTATAGACAGAAAGGGCTGGATGGATGAAAGTCAGGCAGGACCCCAGCACTAGGAGATGGACCTACAGAAACCCAGCTGCACCCGGGGACAGATCAGCCATCTGCCCCCCATCTCCATGTTGGGACACCCGGGTGCCTGACTTAATCTTCCATGAAAGACATTTTCTTCTGTTGTCTAACTCTATCACTCACTCATTCATTCGAACGGCATACTTACCACGCACCTACTATGTGCCAGGCCCTGCACCAGGCGCTGGGGATTTGTGGCAAGCTGGGACAGGCCCCTGGAGCTGAGGCATTTCAAATCCTGCTGATTGTCCTGTCTGGAGCAAAGCAATTCGAACCTGTGCCCCCAGAAACCTGACTGGACTTACTTCTGGATTACCTGGAATCTTCTAAAGCCACTCTGACAACAGTGATTGTGCAACAGGTAGGTCACGTACTTCCCATGTTTCATGCCCTGTAAGCTGGGGTTTCTGTCATCCCATTGAACTTCCCCAGCAGCTCTCCAGGAAGTGCCCTGGTCATCTTACCACCCCATTTTAGGGATAAGGAATCTGGGGCTCAGTGAAGCGCCACAATATGTCCAAGGTCACATAGGTTTAAGTGGCAGGGCCAGACTTTATCCATGCCTGGGACACTGAAACCTGGTGTCATAACCACCGTTCTTGCTTGTCACAGGAGTGGACGACAAACTCAATATGAAGCAGCAAAACCAAAAAGCAGCCTCTTGGCAGCCCCGACTCCTACACCAGCAGTAACCCCCTCACCTCCTCTGATCTCTCAGAAGGAGCAGCAGAAGGCCAATGCCTGAGTCCATCTGCAGCCCAGCTGGGCTTGAAGGCCATTTCCATCATGACGCAAGTGCCCCTCCATGCTGACTTGCTGGCCCTGGGCTGTAGCCCGGCTCCTCACATTCACGTGAGACTCAGAGTCCCAAGGAAGACCCTCGGCCCACAGCTGAGGCAATGCCTGCTGCAAGTCTGTTTCACAGTTTCGTGGAGGAAGGAACCTAGAGTCGGCCACTGAATAGACCACAGGGCAGGGGCCCAAGGGGGGCGTGGGGGAGAGCTCAGGCAGCAAGGGCAACCTCCTTCCCGCAAGCGGGTTGGGGGGTGAGCGGCGAGGTGAGCAAATATCTCCTTGAGGGGGTCTGCGTGTGGCCTGCGTGTCCTTCCCTCCTGGGGCGTTTGTCTTTCTGTCTGTCTCCCGTGTGTGATTGTCTGGGGTCTAAATCTGTCGAGTCTCTCCCTGTGTCTCCATCTGTATGAGTCTCTTCCTCTTTCTTTTTCAGGCAACAGGCAAAACAGATTCCAAGAAGGAAGTTACAAGCCTCCCAGACACCAGCCGCCTCTCCCATCCCCACCCCATGGGTGAGGCTGTTCTAGCCCCTGGTTTCATTTCCTTTCAAAACAGCATCTTCCAGAAGCAGAAAATCCCAAATGACAGAAAGACCAAGGTTCTGACCGACTGTTCTATGAAGGAAGCAAGGGAAGCTTGTGGAGGTGACTTTTCTCCAAGAGATGGGGACACAGCAAAGCTGTGGGAGGCAGGCGGCTCTGAATTCGACTCCAGATGCGGCCACTTCCTGTATGTGTGACCTTGGGTGGTTACGTGGCCCATCGCCACAGCTTCCTCATAGTAAAGCGTGAACCAACAAAAGTACCCACCTCCCACAAATGCTAAAGGATGGACCGGGCAGGTATATATGTACTGGCTCTCCAAACACAGTGGGTACGCAGTAAGTGCATAATAAACGGTGGCTATCATTAGATTACAAAGCAGGCAGCCTCGCCTGACTCGGGGAGGCATGGTGGGTGCAACAAGGGCATCAGGCATGCGTTCATTAGCGATCTGGATAGGCTGATACTGTGCAGTAAATTCAATTTATAGGATCGCAACTGGTAAGGAGAGAGGGAAAAAGAAATGGCAAGAAACATCGAGAAACTGGGAAAATCCGCCAGAAGACAGACCCATGCGGGAGCGCTCAGTGCGGCTGGCTGGTGGACCCGGCCACAGGGACATGCTGCCCTGTCCTGACCGTCAGCCACACGGAGGCCCCGTGGGCTGAGGCTGAGAAGCACTTGGGGGCCACCGCTCAGGGGCAAAAGGTTTGCATGTGTGCTCTCCTCGTCTCCCGCCCTCCTCCACGGCAAACACACCCCGGTCTATTCTAACCCAGCAGCCAGAGCAATTTTTTAAAAAACATCCACTGAATCACTGACTCCCCATCACGCTCAGATTAAAACCCCACGAGACCCACGCGACCTCATTGCTGTGCCTCCCCCTCTCCTTCTCTCGCTCACCATGCTCTGGCTATCCTGGCCTTTTTCCTGTCCCCACCCCAGGGCCTTTGCACACGCAGTTCTGTCTGCCAGGGGCAGTCTCCCTGGGTCGCTCGTCCCAAATGCACCCATGCCTCTCATCTCGCTCTGC
Organism: Daubentonia madagascariensis; assembly: GCA_023783475.1. NCBI lineage: Eukaryota > Metazoa > Chordata > Mammalia > Primates > Daubentoniidae > Daubentonia > Daubentonia madagascariensis. The sequence continues at coordinate 4,394,593 of JAKFHU010001640.1, read as the reverse complement.
ATCTCCTGACAGCCTGCCTTGGCCACGAGGGGGAATGCAGCGTGAGCTCTGGAGCCTGGGTTATTCCAGCTCTGGGACCAGCTCTCCGTGTCTCTGCTTCCTTATCTGTGCCATGTGGCGAATCATGGCCCTACCTGGCTGGGTTGTTTGAGGATTGTAAAGTACCCAGAAAGCACCTGGCACGTAGGAAGCACTGAGTGTCAGCTCCCATGAGAAACCATCTTTGTTAATTTGCTTGCCTGTTTATCGTTCATTTCACCTCACCAGCAAGAAAGTTCCATGAGAGGGCCCTTGTTTATCTTGTTGCTGTAACCGTGGTGCTTAACACCACGCCTGGCATAGTAAGTTGCTCTCAATTAATATTTGAAGGAGGAAGGAATTCACATTGACTGTCCATTCACCAGGACTCACATCTTTCCACAGAGGCCAGAGAAGAGCACGTGTGTTAATGAAAAGTGAAGGGTCTTTCAAAAGCTAAACAGGCAACTACCATATGACCCCACAATTGCACTTCTGGGCATTTATTCCAGAGAAATGAAGAGTTAATGTTCACACAAAACCCTGTGCATGAGTGTTTATAGCAGCTTTACTTGTAATAGCCAACAGGAAGCAACTGAGATGTTCTTCAACAGGTGAATGGTTAACCTAACCATGATACCTTCACACCCTGGAACACTACTTGGCAATGAAAAGGGATGAATTGTTGGTATTACAGCAACCTGGATAATCTTCAAAGAATTATGCTGAGTGGAAAAAGCCAATCTCAAAAGGTTACATACTGTATGATTCCACTTACATAACATTCTTGAAATGACAAAATTACAGAGATGGAGAACAGATTAGTGGTTGTCAGGGGTGAGGGAGGTGGGTGTGGCTATACAAGGATAGAACAAGGGGGTCCTTGTGATGAGACTGCTGCATCTTGACTGTGGTGGCTACACAAATCTACACAAGTGATAAAACTGCTTAAAACTAAATACACACACACTGACACTCAAATGAGTGCATGCAAAACTGGGGAAATCTGAATGAGGTTGATGGTTTGTAATAAATGTCAACTGCTGGCTATGGCACTGTGCTGTAGTTATGTAAGACGTTACCATTGGGGGAAGCTCAGTGATGTGTTCACGGGATCTCTCTGTATTTCTTACAACTGCATGCTAACCAATAATTATGTCAAAATAAAAAGTTTTTTTTTTTTTTTAAAGTGAACTGTCTGGGAGGGCCCCATCCCTCACTGGCACTAGGACCACTCTGGCACAGCCCAACACCAGCAGCCTTAAGCGATCCCTAGGGCATGACCCAGGCCTGGCACTGGGAGGGTGGTTTACTGCAGGGGGAGGAAAAAGCCGAAACAGAAGCCACTTCCCTCTCTCCCAGCCTCCCCCGTCTCCTGCTCACAGCACCTGCCATCTGGCCGCTGCAGCCAGCCAAATGAAACCAACTCTCGGCTGTCATCTTTCAACTTGCAGGTCTGGCTCCCAGGTTTGAAGATTAAATTCTAAACACGTCATTTAAAATTTAGAAATGAAGAAGGAAGATTTTAAGTACCCTGGAAGCATTGGCTCCTATTTTCTTCCCCACAGCCACGAGCAAACAATCTCCAACCTCTTTCTAAGGGGTAGATAAGAACCTGGGAGGGACAGCAGCTTGGGTTTCCCCAACTTAAAGTATCAATACAACAAACATCCCCAAAACAATGTATCAAAGTATCAATGTATTGCCAATGTAAAGTATCATTGTAAGCTATCATTATATCCCCAATACAATCAAAGATCTCCAATACAATATATAAAGTAACATTGTATCCTCAAGACAAAGTATCACTGTAAAGTATCAATATATCAGTCATAATAAGAAAAGTGCAAACTCCACGGTCAGTGACCACTTCAGCTACAGAAGAGTGAGGAAGCGCAGGGACCTCTGAACAACATGGGTGTTGCTAAAGAGTAGCGTCCTCCTGTCTTCTCAGGAAGGCAGAACTGGGCTGGAGTTGGTATGTGACAGAGTGCCTGGGAGGGAGGACTTCCTTAGATGGTGTGGTCAGGGACAGCCTCTCTGAGGAGGTGGCCTTTACGCTGGGATCTGAAAGATGGGAGGAGCTGGGAGAAGAACACTCCGGGCCAAATGATGGCAAGTGCAAATGTCCTGGGGTAGGAATGTTTGTCTCTTTCAAGGGAAAGAAAGCCTATGCTTCTGGGGCATAGAAGGGGAAGGTGGTTGCTTTGGGGCTGGGAAAACTTGCGCCGAGGCTGCGTGTGTGTTTCTGAGGCAAAGGCAGCACAGATAATGTGAGTTTGAAAATCATTCAGGTATCTTTTCCCAATGTGATAAGAATTGCTGTGAAGCAATACGGGGGCTCCACGTCCAACAGGCCAAACCAACTCCTTTAGGTGGTGGGTCCAGGGACCTGCAGCAAATAGTCTTTTTACACGCACCCCACTGCAGGTTAATAGACTCTAGGAGGCTTTCACTCCTTAGTGGAGGAACCATTCATTCAAATAAACCCTTACGTTGAAGCCCAGGATGTAAAAGCTACTGCTAGAGCCTAACATATAAATTGACTATGGCAGAAGGGGTAGGTCACACAGCACCTTGAGTGGCTCAGAGATCTCTGGAGTGATCAGGGTTGTGAATGGCCCAAGGAGAAACCCTGCGGGAAAACTAAGCCTCAATGCTGGATCCCGGGGTGGGGTGGGGGGTGGGGTGGGAGGTGGCTTGGAAGCTCCTGAAACAGGTCAAAGGAGAAAAGGATGGGACCAGAGAGGGGAAGGAGTAGCCCAGAGTCACAGAGCAACTGGGAAAAGCTGGTGAGAGCTGGTGGCTGTTCCAGTCCCTTAGGTACAGGCTGCCCACACTGGCATCCCTGGTCAGGGTGAGGGTCACGGTGGCTGAGACCTTGCCCATCTTTTCGAGGTGAGACTGGTAGATGGCATGGAGCCTGGTTCTTACTGCAAGCCCCGGGGAACCCTGCTGGCATAAGTGAGTGGTGAAAATGACTTCTGCCCATCAGACGCTCAGACATGCCAGCAGGGAGAGTTGCAGCACCACCCACAGTTGACAGACGAGAGACAAGCAGGAGCGCTAACCTGCTTGCCCACACCCACGTGGCCACTGTAAGGGCAGCTGTCAGGACCAAGGTGGTGCTTCTTACTGGGGATAATTTTGCCCCCCAGGGGACATCTGATAATGTCTGGAAACATCTGTGGTTGTCACAACCGGGAGCGGGTGTTACTGGCATCTAGTGGGTGAGGGGATGTGGCTAAAAATCCTGCCAGGCACAGGAAAGTCCCTCACAGAAAAGAATTATCCAGCCCAAATGTCAACAGTACCAAGGTTGAGAAACTCTGGATTAAATAAGACAGTGATTAATATCTAAAGCACAGGGCCTGGTACAGGGTGCCTGATCAGTGACCATTAGTCAGGCAACAACTGATTCCTAATCAGGCCCCAATATGAAGATAGCAGCAAGGACTTAAATCACACACAACTGGTTTGAAGAATAACAATCACCTAGTCTAAAAATTTGATTTGAAAGCAAACAATTAGGGAAAGGCACTTCTTCATTTCACACTTGGATTGTTAATTTCTGAAGGATGGAGCTGTAGCTACCTGATCACCAAGGCACTGCTCATGCCAGGCACACAGTAGGTGCTTCACAAATGCTTGTAAAATGAATAAGAGTCAGGGAAATGAGGGAGAGTAGTCTGTGCGAGGACCTAAGCATTGCTTCACAGGCTCTTCTCTGGAGGAAGGAGAATGAAAACCAACCATTTGTGGGCTCCAGGTCAGTAAGAAAGAGAGAGAGAGGGTTTCTGAAGTGGGAAAGTCACTCTGCAGGAAAACCAGAGTTTAGGACAACATCCAGCCTCCACCTTGTGCACAAAGGGCCGTCACTGAGAGCCTTTTTACCCAAATGCACAGAAGACCAGAAGCTCAGGGCCCTCTGAGAAACCAACTACTTTCATTCAATCTTTGTAAAGACCTGAACGGTCCCGGGTGGCCTGGAAGGTGGCCTCTGAATTGCAAAGCTGTGTGCTCTGGCTGGGCAACTCTGCACGGCAATCGCTATGGCTGGTTGTTCAGGTGATGGGCTTTCCAGATGCCCCAGGCCTGGGAGTCCCATCCACCCACCCCGGTGCTACCAGGGACAGGGCAAAGCGTTTTGTCTCACACATCCACTGTGCTGCCTGGAGCTGGGTGTTTGGAAGGGGTCTGAGGCTGTGTTCAGGCCAGCAGCAAAGTGAGAGGTGATTGATTAGTGATGTCTGCCCTGAGTGCCAGTGGGGCAGCTGTGGGACAGGCCTTCGTGTTTGCTCCTGGCTTCTCCATGTTTGCTGCATCCATTTTGGCTGAATAATCCCAGGTGGTAATGGGAAAGCCCAGCCTCCACCACTGCCACCAGCCTCCACCACGCCCCCAACCAGCCACCGCCTGAGATCCCGAGGCCACCCCGCCCTGGCATGGACCTCCTTCCTGCCGGGGACACAGCCCTGTGCTAGGCAACCAGGGGCAGCGTGCGAGCTGCCCTGAAGCCAGTCCCACTCCTGCAATCTGCAGGTGACGAGAGACAGAAGCTCTGCAGGGTTTTCTCTTCCTGACACAATGGTGAGGATAAGAAGAGACAGCTTGAGAATGCCAGTGCTGCCCTGTCCCTGGGCAGTCCCGGCAACAATGAGAAGGGGACCTCCCAGAACTTTCCCTTAAAGAAAATTATTTTGAGATGATTGTAGTTTCACGTACAGCTGTAAGAAAAAGTAGAGATCTCCAGGTACCCGACACCCAGTTTCCCCCCATGGTAGCATCTTGCAAACCCTATTACTAATACCTGTGGTTCTCCCAGATGAATTAGAAGCTTCTGTACTTTTTAGTCAGTCCTCATTTTACAGGTAAGGTCCTGAAACCTAGTCAGTCCCTCCTCAAGGTGACGCAGCCAGCTGGGAACTCTGTGGTCACCACAGGTCTCTGAGCAGACACCCGCCCCACTCAGCTTCTCCCTCTGCCTGGGCTTCTCCCCCCAGATCCTCCCACGGATGACTCCTCATCCCTCAAGTCTCAGCAAAAGGGTCAGCCCCTCCGGGAGGCCTTCTCAGACCCCCCCAGGTCAACAGTCAAATGACTCTGCTGTATTTCCTCCGAGGCATCACCAGTATCCGACACTGCTCCCTGCCTCCCCAGCCCCACGAGAGCGCAAGCTCCCTGAAGGCAGGCCCAGGTCTGTTTCATTCATCGCCAGCCCATCTCCGGCTCCTTTGGAGCTCAGCTATCTGATAAACGAACAGGCAGTGGCCCGCTCCCCTGCACACCAGGCCCACGCTCTTCCCCTCCATCAATCTGTATACACGTCTATACATGGCTGCGCTTGATTAAAGGCTACAGTGTAGCAAAGGCTCCAGGTGGGAGTGGCAGCTGCAGCAGAATCTTCCCGGTGCTCAAGGCAGACCAGCTCCACCATCCTTCCCTGCCTCATCTCAGGCAAGCTGTTCTCTTTGAGAGCTTCGGTGTCTCCATCCATAAAATGGGGAAATGACGGCCAACTCCCCTTGCAAACCTAAGCATGAGGTCGCCACTGACTAGGGGTCCAGGTCCTGGGTCATCCTGGAGTATCACCAGCTGCTCGCCCGAAGTCGTTTCCCCAGGTCCAACCTCTAACTGCCCTAAAAAGAGGAGGCTTCCTTAGCCGACACCCCACACCCCTGGAAGATGACAAGACACACTGATGGGGAGGCACAGCTGCGCCGACTGGCTGTGACCCACGCCTCTCCATTTTTTGATTTTTAAAAAAAATCCCCAAAACAGCACCCACTCCCTATCAAGAGAGTCTGTGTCCCCATTGCCAGCAGAAACCAACTCTTCCTGGAGGAAGGAAAGTTCAACCGATGAGCTATAAATATTTCTGCTAAACGCTGCCGGGAGTTGGGCTTTCTGCATGAGCAGGCCCCACTGAAAGGAAGGCAGCGCGCCAGATTTGTTTCGAATTATGAAAATAGATGTTGTCTCCCCCCCACATCTGTTTTGCCTGACAAATGAGCAGCATTTCGCCTCCTAAATAAGGCAGCACACCAAGACCATCTTGAAACTCTGGCTTCTCCAACTCTTCAGAAAGGAAGAAGAAGTTCAGGCCTCCCAGATTTGAGCTTTACAAAACAGACTTTTTTCAATGTTGTCTCTCAAAATGCAGGCTCTTGAGGCATTTGTGCCATGCATGTCCTTCAGCTCAGATCTCCGTGAGCAAGCTGCAGCTGCTCACATGAGAGAGAAGGGACATCCCCACTGCTCTTTTAAAAGAAGACCAGGAGACACACTATCTATTATAGAAATTGCAAAAAAAGGGGAAAAAAAAGGCTCCATGCCCCAAGCCAAGAGCATGTTTCTGCTATGCCAAGAAAGCCTGGTTTTTGGAGGGGAACATCATTGTTGCCACCACTCATTTCCCTATGCCATGCCGGCTGGGTGACGGGGTTAATATAATCATTTTCCTTTAATTACTCCAGGACAGACCCAATTATATTGCAGATGCATCTTCTGGCCAAAGAATCCAGTATTTAATAGCCCATCCTCTTGAGGAACATTTCTGCTTGGGAACTTCACGGAGGAAGCAGGTCTAAAAGCATTAAAACTTGGTGATGCTGTTTGGGCCTCTGTGTCTTGTTGTTTTTTAAGGGCTTCTTCCCCCCAAAATACTTCACTTTGGATTTTTCTTCTTAAAGATGTTATAATTACGGGAGAGCAGGGAGAGAAACTTCAATGATTATATAACCCAAAATATTATAAACTCAGTCACCCAACTTGTCCTCTCTGCGGGGGGAATTCACAGGCTTTTGGCTAAGGACACTATAAGACAACTCAGAGCCCTGCAGCTCTGGGCCTCAGGAGCACACCGTTCAGCCCCTGGCACAAAGCCTATAATAAACCTGTGCCTGGCACAATGGGAGTAGCCGTTTAACAGACCACTCCTGCCTGCGGGTTGTCTGTTTGGGGAGTCGAAACAAAAAGATCGGGCTAAGAAACCCAGAGTGCTATGAGATGTCCTTCTCTATCTCCAGCAGATGAAATGTCCACTCGCCCCAACCCTCCGCAAGAAAGTAGATTGACATGCTGGGTTTGCTTCATCTGGCGGGAATGGGATGCAGTTTGGGATCCCAGGAGACATCTGGTCAGCTGCCTGCCCCAACGCCCCTCCTCCCTACCTTTTGTGCCCCCTACCACGTAAAAACCAGAGCGCAGATTGATGACTGCGGGTGGCAGGTGGAAATTTGTGGCTTTGCAGCCAGGTCAACAGCAATGACAATAGTTTTCAAGGTGGGGGGGAGTTAGGGGTCTGAGGGGGGCAGGGCAAGGTCATCTCTGCACCCCGTAGCCCTTACTCCAGAAGGGAGCTCTGGAGTCTGCTTCCTCCTGGCCTTAAAATACAGCTGCCCGATAACTCAGCACCATTTCCCAAGCCCACTGGGCTTTGTGGCTGCCTGACAAGGGGAGGGGAGGTTGAGAACCACCCTCCACCCACCGCCAACTGCAGAGTGTGAGAGGAAGCCCAGAGCGGGCCCACTTCTCTGGTGGCAGGCAGGACAATGCCTATTTGGCCTCTGTGCCGATTCCTGTGGGGACGGGTGACTGGGGAGACCCTTCAGCCCCACAGCCTGCCCCCTTTTCCCTCTGGCAACAATGACCTAGTTGCTATGGCAATGAGGTTAATTAATGCATCTATCTGGCAGAACTAAAACCCTGGACCCATTCAAATAGCCCTGATATTTTCATCCTCAGGAAGACAACCTGTGGTGTTTTATTAGTCTATGCGTGCCACAAAACACAAACGCAAACACAAAAGCAGGGGCTATAAGAAGAAATAGAGGAAGTTGTGAGGAGGGGATGGGGGGTCTCTGCCCACCCCTCAGTGACAGAAAACCTGGAATGTCACTTTTCTCTCTTTTTTCGAGGATGGTATAAAATTAGCACAGTCAAGTAATGTGTTATAAACACAAGCCACTGCCAGGAGGTGAAGTGCCTTAATTTAAGGACGGGCAGGATCGCTGAAGACGCGTTTAGGGAAGGGGCTGATCAAGTGGTCGGGGCGGGGTGGTGTCTGCAAGGCTCCCACGCGGTGGAACCAGAGGGAAAGGCCATTTCCCCCGAGAACGTACATCTGCGGGACGTCTAGACAGTCGTAGGGAGGACAATCGCAGAAAGAGAAAAGGCTGCAAGCCGCAGCCACTCTCCTGGCCAGGGTACCCACCCTGCAACCCCACGCTAACTGCCCGAGCAGGTGAAAAATTATAAAAACAAGAAAAGCCAGTGTAGGCTGGGAGGAGGCCAGGGGAGTCGGGGCTGAAGACAGTTTATGAGCAAGTGTTTTGAAATCCCGCTTTAAATAAGCCGGTAAATGAATTCAACCTTGTCAGATCTCTCTCCCCTCATGCAGACCAAATATTCCGCTGGCGTGCTGTCTAGACACAGATAACAAAGGACTTTTTACAGCGCGCAGAGACGCGCTGACAGAGTAGCCATTTAAAGATGCAGTATTGCTTTCTCCGTCTAAAACGATTTGTCAGATGGACTTAAATGAAAATGCTAAGTTATCGGTCTGGTTTGGGGTCTGCTGGTGGACAGGGAGGGGGACGGGGCTGGCTGTTCCGGAGAACTAGAAACCATAATCTGTGATTGGGCTGCCCTCCAGGTCACTCTTAAAATAGGCCTGTACGTGGCTGACCAGCAAACAATTCTCACTCTTCCTGTTCTAAGAAGCCTCCTGCAGGATGTTTCTAATACCTAGTAGGGGCAACTTTGTTGTAGCACTGTTCATTTAAAGGGTGTGTGTGTGGCAAAAAGGGTTAAATTAAAATGCATGGGCAAGTATTTGCTAACTTGTCTCCACCCGCTTTTGGTGTGGTGGAACATAAATGTCACCTCCAACCTTGCATTTTGCAGGTGGGGCTCCTGCCCCTAGCTCTACAAAGGGTGACTGTAAAACGGGTCATCCTACCTGCCCAAGAAAGAAGGGCAGTGTTGGAGGTGGGTCAGCTGGGGCACACTCAGGGTGACCCCAAACGCCCTCTAACCCAGGGAGTGGGCCCTACTCAGCCAGACAGTTTCCAAGAAAGGAGGAACAGCACCCAGGAGCTCTGGGAACCTCAGCACAGGCATGCGCTGACCTCCCCCCAGGTCAAAATCTGGGGCGGCCAGATAGGGACAGGTCTCCTAAATGGGGATCTCTAGTTTCTCCCCCTGGGATTGCCAGTTTCTAGTGCAAGATCTGTTCCGCCTGCCAGATGCCCAACGAGGGACCATTTGTTCCACCATCCTCTGCCACCTTCTCTGCCAGGGTGCCAGCCAAGTGGTCATTTCCTTTAGACGCCTGCCCCATTAGTGGCAACTCCTGAGACTTGTCTGCCCTCCCTCCTGTCCTTCTTCTCTCTCAAATGTCGTGGAGTCCAGCCATGAGAGCTAGACAAACCCCGGGTCCACCACCTTCAGGCCACGTAGTCCCAGGCAAGTCACCTCTCTGAGCCTCAGTTTCCTCAACTGTGAAATGGAGCCCTGACCACCTGTCCCAAAAGACTGTTGTGAGAATTAAACGCCCTCACGCCACCAGCCACTGGCACAGCATCCTGCTGGTCTCTTGCACAGTGAGGCCCTGGGCAGGTGCATTCCTCTCTCTGAGCCTCGCTGCCCTCGCTTGTGAGTGGGGCAACAGTGGCCTGCCTCGGTCACGTGCAGTGAGGAGGAGGAATGACAGCATGGACAGAGGAGGGGAGCTCAACGCTGGACCCATGGTGAGCACTCCATAAACAAAATCATTGTTCAGCTCAGGATCCCCACCAAAAGAAGGCTGTCTACGCCAATGCACTGGGACGGACAGTGCGCCAATGACATAAACCCTTGAAGAACCTCTCCCAGCCGGTCCTTGCAACACCCCCCAAAAAGAGAGGGGAGAGTTATGGGCTACATGTCAAAGGAGCATAGACTTGAGTTTCCCCTCTTTTTTGTTTCTGGTTTTTACACTCTCATTTTTAATAATTGCTTTTAAAAGGCTGCTCCTAATCACTGCTCCTCCTGCAGTGAGCAGCCCACGGGCTCTGCTGTCTGTGGGCAAAACCTCTGGTCTGCCCTTCTCAATCCCAAACTCATCCTAGCTTCCCTAAACGCATCTCAAACCCACAAGGGTGAGTGACTCTCTCCCTTCTGCTGGTTCCCCATCCAGGGACATAAATCTGACCCTTGCTCCAGAACCTTGCACCACCCTCAGTTCTGTGTCTCTCCATCTTTCCCTCTCACTGTGAGTAATCTCTGCCTTCACCATGACCTTGGGCCCGCCCCTCACTTCCACCTGGTGTAGCCACTACCACTGGTGCCCTGGACCGTGGCAGAACTACCCCACACTGCTCTCCCTGCCTCCAGGCATCTGTGCAAGCAGCCCTGGTACCCTCCCCTGCTCTAAACCTGTGCAGGGCTCCCCAGTGCCCCAGAGTCAACTCCAAGCTCCTTTCCGACCTTGCAGGGTCAGGGCTGTCCTTGCAGCTCTGTCTCCAACTGCTCCGCTCTTCCCCCATCAACTCCAGCCACCCCGACGCTTAAAAGTTCCCAAGGGCACCACAAGCTTTTTCTGGCCTCAACATGAAACCGTCATCCCTGAAGATGAACTCTTGCTCCTCCCTCCCCAGAGCTGGGCCAGCAGGTGCCGGGGCCTGAGTGGACGAGGAGCCTGGATGCCACCCCAGTTCTGGGGGCTTCCCCCTGGTACGGCAGAGCTGGGAGGCACCTTCTGATGGGGATAGGCTGTTCAGAGAGGGTGAGCAACCGGCTACATCACACAGCAGGAAGTCGGGGGCAGAACCGAGTCCTACCTGGACCAACTCCCACCACGGGCAGGAAGCCCCCATTCAGCCACCAGCTTCCACATGTGCTCCTGCCCCAGCGTCATCCTCCACTTTCAGCTACTTCTCTTTCTGACTGTCAGCCTGCCCGCCTTGCGGTGGCCTCAGCCCAGGCTCCACTGACTTTTAATTCACCAGGGGAGGGGCACCTGGGTGTTTCTTTCCTATTCTAAGATTTCTGTTTTCCTGCTCAGCTCAGTGTAACCATCTTATATTTAGCCTCATGTGAGTAACTCTGCAGGTGTCAAGTTGGGGATGGGGTCTTGGGGCATAGTTTGAGTTAAATCAGGGCTCCCCAGTCTCAGCCTGACTAACCTCACTCCTGTGCACCGTAGGATGTTAGCAGCATCACCAGCCTCTACCCACTATACGCAGGAGACACCCCCCACGCCCCCTGTTGTGACAACCAAAAAGCATCTCCAGACATTGCCAACATCCCTGGGGGGCAGCTGAGAACCCCAGGGTGACAGTCTTAGGAAGCTCCTGAGAATGGCTGGCGGGAGGGGCTGAACAACAGTCATATCAGAATCCTCAGCACCAAGTGGTCGTGCTCACTCCGTGCCAGGCCAGGAATGAGAACCGTCTCAAGCAATCCTCACATTTGCTCTCCCTGCGAGCAACTACGGTGACTGTTCATGGCCCCATTTTACAGATAAGCCAATCAAGGCTCAAAGAGGTACAGACCTTGCGAGTCAAGAACTAAGCCTAGAACCAGAGAATCAAACTGGAGATTCCGCGTCTCTCCTTGGCCAGCACCAGCTCCCAGGCAGCACACACTTGGAGCTTCTTGTCACCAACAGTCATGGGGACAAGGTGGCTTCGGGGTGTGTATCTCCTTGAGGACGTTTCCGTCTGCCCTGCCCTTTGGAAGCACCCGGACATGGTGAGCATCCCCTGAGCCAGTGGAGCGTGGCACGCCGAGTCGCTCCCCCCCGGGGGCTTCTTTGGCTCAGACCTGGCTGAGCGCTGCCTCCGGGCCTTCGAGTCCCACTGGCAGCCTGCCCCAGACTTATTGGCACGGGCTGTGGGGTTTTATTTAGACAGTGTCAGCTAAGCAGCTCTGGGCGCATGGGCCCGAGTGGGCGTTAACTTGATTGGGTTTCAAAATGCGTTTCTGTCGGGGAGCTCCTCCACCATTATAAACTGGTGCACGTTTTGGTGGTGGGCTTGGTCACTTGCCGGGCAGGCCGAGGGAGAACTGGCCGCCTCCTTTGAAGCTGATTTCCCTTCACCCAACCCCCACCCTCTTTCTTCTGCCTCGGCCCAAATCCCACTTTCTGGGGCCCTCCCCCAACCCCTGACCCCTCCAAACAAAAGGGAGCATGAGCGTCTAGACCGCCAGACTGAACGTGAGAAGGGGGTATTGTGTGACCAGGACAGAAGCCTGGCCTTCCCAGGAGGAAGGGTCGGTCGGAGGGCGGGGGCCTGCGGCGAGGTGAGGGGTGGCTCCGGCCCAGTCCACCTCTGGGGCACCATATACTGTCCCCTCCCTCCTGGGATGGAGATGTGGCCAGAGCCCAGCGCCGGGAATCGGACCTGGGTCATTGCCAAGACTGGACACACTGTCTCCAAATGAAACACTGGGAATCCCCTCTGCCTGTCTCTAAAGGAACTAGTTTGAGGGAAGTCCTCAGAGCAGTGCCCACATAAGCATCAGCTGTTTATCATGAAGATCACTAGAAGCTTCATGTGCCTTCCAGGCTGGGTGACCCGGGGACCCAGGGTCTTCCTGTGTCTGGCTCTCAAGACCACTAGGAGGAAGGCCTTGCCCTGGGGGTGGGGCAGGGGCCATGGCTGGCTGGTTGTGTGACCCCAACCCCTGCTCACCCTCTCTGGGTCTCAGGGACCCCTGTCTTAGAGAGAGGCTGTGGTCTTTCAGACTTATTTACCAGTGGACACCTCCAGTGTTGGACAGAGTCTGACTCAGGGGCTCTGTGTGTCAAATGGATGCAGAGGCTGCACTGCTCAGGCTGGCATAGGCCCCTCACCCAGGAGCAGCCAAGGCCACGGGGCACTACCTGTGTGTTGGGCGGGAGCTAAGCTTCTCCCTACACCCAACTTACTCCTCACCTTGGCTCTGCAAGGCAGCAACTGTCGCCATCACCCCGTTTGACAGATCAGGAGGGTGAGGCTGGGAGAGCTGAAGGCACAGGCCTGTAGGAACCAATACCCCCACCCGGTTCTAGCCTAAGGGCCTCCATGCTGGTCCTTCTCCACTTCAGCCAGACAGGCCGGCTGCTGTGAGTCAGGAGAGGTCCTCAGGCGGGAGGAGATGCCCCGGAGGCAGTGACAAAGTGCTGCGGGGATGCGGGGAAGGGACTGGGCCCAGTGCCCCTGCACATCTCCACCACTGCTACCAGCTCTCTATCAGCCTTAAATGCAAATGTATTTAAGAATATTATCCACAGAACAGTTTACTTCCACTTGCTGGGATTGCAGGCATTTTGATTTTTGTCTGTCATTTATCAAATTCTTTGAATTTTTGGTTAAATAAGGAGCATATATCACTTCTTACCATCAGAAGAACTATGCTATTTTAATGGCGACATAAAGAGGAAATATGCTAATTACTCTTGTAGCCCGGGGGTGGGGAGTACATCGCTACCTGGGACCTGCAGGGTCATCGGGGAACAAGTGTCAGATGCTTGAAGGATAGACACACTCCAGCCTGTGATTCTGCTCCTTGGGGTCTGTCCTAGGATAGGCTCAGACAGGCGGCAAAGCCCTGGCTTCAATTTTTGTAAATGCAACCAACGCCCAGACAACCCTGTCTGCCAGAACCTCTGGGGTGGGGCCTGGACATCTGTCTCGTGTTCCCCACAGGCCAGGGGTTCTTGAACCTAGGCCTCCTGGAGAACACTTGCTAAAATGCAGGTTCCTGGGCTCACCCCATTCCAGTTCCACATATGAGTGAAGAACTGCCGCACCCGATAAATGCCGATGCACCCACACCCCGAGATCTGGGGCTCTGGTTTACTGACAGGGATGGAGAAGTGGGGTCAGCAGAGAAAGGCAGTCCTGGTCCCCTCCCTGTCCCCCGCACTCCCAGGGCCTTTCCTGCAGGACTTGTGAGAAGCTGTGCTGCACATGCTCTGGTTTTCCTGCGATTTCCTGTAGGCTGCACCAGAGCTTCTCTGTCTGTTCATGGTCGTATAATTCCAGAACACCAGGCCCAACACACAGTAGGTGCTCATAAATGTGCTGAATGAATTCATGAATGGAGTGAAATATTGGGTAAAATTACCCACCAGTGAGGTTCCTAAATGTGTGCAGAATTACAGATGACAATTCCACCCTGCCTTCCAGCACCCCGAGTTAGCACAGAGGGAGGGGAGCTCCCTCCTTCCCTGATGGCACACCCAGAGGTTCTTCAGCAGAGGGGCCGGGCCAGGGTCCCCGTGTGGGCTCTGAAGGAGGAGGTGCAGGTACGGGATGCATCAAGGCCCCGGCCATGACTCAGGGCTCAGTCACAAAGGGTCTCTGCTCCTGTCTTTGGGGGTGGGGTTGGTGAAGAAGGTGTCCGGAGTGGAGCAGGTGGCCCACCCCACGGGACAGGGTCTGGAGAGCCAGCTGGCACCCTCATCCCCTCTTTGCGGACACCGGCTCCTACTCACCAGGCCGGAAGTTGGGTGAGGGCATTGTTTTTCCCCAAAGGCAATCATGACTCTGCTGTGGAAAGTCGCACAGGTCAGAGTGGAGGCGGGGACAGGGAGAACCCTCACCCTCACTCTCAGAGCAGAGGAGAAACCCACAGCAGGCTAGGCCCAGGCCCACCACCTCCGGGTCTATAGATTTTGTCCACAAAGGGCTTGGACGCACCTCACTGCTGCCCACAGCCCAGGTTCTAATGTCACCCCCACAGTGTGGTCTGGGACAACCGTGCAGGAGCGGGAGGACAGAACCCTGGGTGTGGCTGGGAGAGGCCGGTGCCTGTAATCTCACAGAGAAACCTCTCCCTCGGCAGAACTCCTGCCCAGGCCTCAGGGCACATTTTAGCATCTCCTCCCCCAGGAGCGTTTTCCCACCGCCCTGGGCTTCTGTAGCCACCTCTCCCTCAATACCGGCCATGTCTTCATAACGGAAGGGGCCACACATCTCTGGTGCTGTCGAAGCACCCGGCCCCAAGCTGACCACTTGCCACGCACCGTCTCACTCAGTGCTCACGATGGCCCCACGAGGCAGGTGCTTACTATAACCCCCACTCTACAGGTCAGGCAACAGAGGCTCAGAGAGGAGAAGCAGCTCCAAGCACACTGTCACTCCCCCAGGGGTAGGAACGTGCTGCAGGATCAGGGTGTGGCCCGTGCACAGTGTCGGGGGAGAGGTGGAGGCAGGGGTGGATGATGGGGCTGTCAGGGCCAATGGCAGGAAACCACGGGGTGGCCAGGACAGGGGGTTCAGGTCCCCCCTCATGGTCATGGCACCCAGTACCCCTGGGCCTGGTCCTCCCGCCAAAGCCCCTCCCTGCTCAGGCCGCCGCTCCTTCAGAAGAGCCAAGGTGTCCACCTGGCCTGTGTCCACAGGGCACCAGCATGGCCACTCTTGGCCCTGGGAGGAACTAATTCCTCGAGGGCTGAGGCTGCCAGATGGAGAGGAGGCCCAAGGCTCTCCCACACCAGCTGGCGCCACTGGCTCTGCACCCACTGGCACAGCGGCCTGCAGAAGCCGGAGTCAGTCTGGAGCCCGAGGTCCCTCCATCCCACGCCCTTGCCTCCATGCTAACTCCAGGTCCGGGGCCTGGCAGGCCTCAGTCAAGCCCCCACGATGTCTCCTCTTCACTGCAAAGCACTAGGCTGCCAGCTATCCCAGCAACCAGCAGCTGACCGTGAGGCTGATCAGATCTGTAAGGGGCCATGATCGCCCCTCAGCCCATCACATGGCCCATGCTCAGATAAATTAGGGAGGCTGGAGCCAGACTGCCGGGGTGTCTGCCACTCACCAGCCAGCCATGAGACCTACGGCAAGCACCTTCCAGACCTCAGCACCTGCATCTGTGCAGTGAGGTTAACTAACCACAGTGGTACATGCTCCCAGGGGTGCTGGGAGGGTGCCACACTACAGGACAGCGCTCGGCAGTGTCTTAGGGACACAATGGGGCTGCCTAAGCGCTGTTGCTATTAGGACTGTTTTCCTGGCTTTCACATCTCATCATAATCCACAGTTTATCTCAGCACCTGCTATGGGTCAAGGTCTCCCAGGAAGTGGTCAGGCCAAAATCTAATCAGAATTAACCCAGCCAAATCAGGGCACAAGGAAACATCCTGAAGCAGCAGCACCACCACGTCCACACTTACCTTGTGAGCAGGCCAGGGGGCTGCCACCTGGGTGTTCCTGCCAAGTGGCCAGGAGCTGTGAGTCTGAACTCACCCACCCCACACCTCCCAGGGCCAGGATCCTTCACATTCCTGCCAACCTGCAATGCCTCTGTGGGTCGCAATAAAAATTCCTAGACAGGTAGTCAGTAGGAGGCAGGCCCACAGGATGAGCATCGAGGCGGGGGAGACAGTGCCAGCTGCCCTCCCCGGCTGCCCTCCCTGCCCTACACGCCAGGGCCAGTGGGCTGGGGGCACCGCCTCTTTGACCTTCCCCCCCAGTTCTTTTAGGACCACATCCAGGCCCAGGATCCTAGACGTGGGCAGAGGAAGGTCTGCCAAACCACAAGCCAGACAGGCAGCAGAACTTCCCCCATGCCTCCCCCAGCAGGACTTTTCCCAGCAGTAACAAGGCGATGGTGGGACAAGGGTGGCAGCAGACCAGAGCCGTTTGCTTCTCTTGCTTCCAGTTGTGTCTCCCTCTCCCCAGAGTTAAAAAGGTGCATTAGGAGGTTAGATAAGAAGTCACAGATCTATTCTGCAAAATATCAAGCCATTTCAGACAGCACAGAGCAATTAAATTAAGATTTTTTTTCCATTACAAAAAAAGAACATAGGCTCAGAGATCAGGATGCCACACAGCTGCGACCTGGAGCAGGTTACGGACACTCCCAGCCTCCATGGACTCTTCTGCAAACCCTGTGGGGTGTTGTGAGAGCCCAGAGGGGTGGTGACAGTGTTACCCAGGAAACACTCAGTGAGGAGTTGGCATCGCGTCATCAGCACCCTGCTGAGGTTAAGGCTGGAGACTCACCACCTGCCAGGAGCCCCTCCTAGCTGTCTGTCTGGAGGTGAGGGCAGGAGTCCCTTGTCCTGCATGTCTCCCCACCCCCCAAGGCAGGTCCACAGCCTAGGCCACAGAACTCCACCCCCCACTCCCACAGCGACATGATCCTGTGCTCTTGATCTCATTAGGATCGAGTTGACCCCGACCTTCATATGGCTGGGTGACCTCAGAAGGCCAAAGAGCAAAGTGCTTCCATTCCGGAGGAGGAGCCACGGGTGGTCTGTGATTGCTTATTTAAAGCCCGAGAGGGTCTCGGAGGTAGCTCCTGAATGTCACTCTCAGCCTTTCTGATTGTTGCCATATCCAAATATCCCATTAAAGGAATTAAAATTCCTCAATATTTTTCTTTTCAACTGACATAAATATTCGGTTGATTCACTTGTATTTCTTAGCCTGGTTTTAAACAATAATACTCATGAAATCAATAATGTGCTTGTTATATTTTTCCTAACATACATTTAACGTACATTAACATAACTATTCAATTTTAAATGCCCATCCACATGCCATCTCAAATTTTGGGTTTGTGATTTCTTGCAGCACACATGGCAGGGTGGTTAGGATACAGGTGGGTTCCACAGGCTCTGGTTCCAGCTCAGCCATTTACCAGTCATGAACCCTCGGGCATGTGACTTCTGTCCTCTGAGCTTCCGTCTCCCCATCTGTAAAATGGGTCTGGCAGCTCCCACAGGGGCTGGATATAGCACAGTACCTGGCACATGGTGGGCACTTGGCAGATAAGGGTGGTGAACTAGGTGTTGCCCTCACAACAGCCCAAGGAAGTCAGGAGGGCTTACAAGCACCCCCGGTTCACAGATGAAGAACTGAGGCCTGGAGCTACAAAGCCACATCCTGACTCTGGGGCCACATTCTGCCATTGTTGTCTTCTTCAGAGAACGCTAGAGCCAGGGAACAGGGACCACAGCCTGCCAGCCTCACTCACTCCAAGGAGGCACCACAAGCACCCACATCAATGGCCGTGCCCCAACCCCCCGGGGATATACGGCCCCATTCCGAGGTCCAAGCTGTCTGGGAGGAAGGCAGCCTTGGTGCTCACCGCCGCTGAGTAACCACCTCCCCAAGACATGATTCATACCTGTCTGGGGTCACCCACATCCTCATTCCCTGCAAAGGAATGCAGGCCAGGTGAGGCGGGCAGGCTGGCGGCAGCTCTGGGCTGGGGCCGGCCAAGCTGGCATCAGCCGCTGGTGGGGCTATCCCAGCCCCAGAAGTGCCGGGGCCTGCTGGGCCGCCAAGTCTCTGCCACCACCCTGAGTCTCCCTAGCTGGGACAGACGCCCAGGTCTCTGGTACCCGTTATGGGCCCAGATTCAGGTTACAAAATGTTTTCCCACAGAGGCACCTGGAGTCCCACTGTTAGAGAGTCATTCCTCCAGGCTCAGCTTGGCCCCTTTACAGTCCTGCCCTGTTTAAAACTGCACGCCCATGGTTCATGCACACAATGGAATGCTACTCAGAAATACAAAGGCACCACCACTGGTACATGCAACATCACAGACGGATCTCAAAGTCATGACGCTGAGTGAAAGCCAGACAAAAACTGCAAACACACGGTATGATTCCATCCCTGCAAAGTCTACAGAAGGCAAATGTCACCTACGATGACCAAATCCACAGTGCAATTGCCTCTGGGGGGCAGGTGCAGCCTTGGGCAGGAGCTGCACACACAAATCGGCCAAAACTCATCATCTGGTACACCTGGGATCAGCGCATTTTCACTGTCTGTAAATCATATCTCCATAAATACACCACAGTAGGGGACACACAGGTTCTTAAGGGAAGAGGAACGACAGCTGGAGCTGCCTAATAGGGCCGGCCCCTGCAGTGTTCCTGCTTCTTACAACATCCCTGGGGAGCCTGTAGTGGGTTAGGCCCATTTCACAGGGAAGACAATAGAGGAGGGAGGACAGTAAGGGAGAGCTGGAACACTGCCCTCCAACTGCCAGCTTGCTGGTACCCTGTTCCTGCCTCCCTGTGCTTCTCCCTTCGACCCCATGCCAAGATACTCCTTTGGAGAAGCAATTATGCCACCCCCAGGTGAAGCAAAAAGCCACACATAGGTCACCAAGAACCCAGAAGGCAATGGTTCAGGGTTGTGTCCAACCAGGAACAGGGTGCAGAGAAGAACCAGCTGCCAAATGTCCGTCCTGATCCTGACGAAACCTTCCCTGTGTCTTTTACCTGAATTAGACAGAAACATACAGGCCCCAGGCCACCACTCTGCCCACCTAAACCCAGTGATCTCCCACCCCGAGGCTGGCAGGAGGCCTCAGGGCTCACTCCTGTCACAGCCATTAGAAGCATCCAGTCAGAAACATGACAGAAAAGGCTGAGTCCTCTGCACTGGGAGACAAGAGCAATGCCAGTGCTCCCAGGCCCATGGGACTGCTGCCCATTCAGTGAGAGGACCTGTGCAAGATGCAGGACGCCGTCCTGGCACCCACAGAGCCCCCATTGGCACAGTGCCCCTGTGAGGATAGCATTATCAGTATACCCTCTGTTTAGAACCAGAGGACTTTGTGGCTGAAAAGTGGTTTGAGTTTCCTCCTTCCCCTAACTACACCTGGATTTGTCCACCTGCAAGCCCAAGGCTGGGATCAGCCTGGTGGGGCTTAACTCTGCCACACCCCAGCATGACCCAGGGAGTTTTAAGAAACCCTGATGGCGGGCCCCACCCCAGAGGCTGTGATGTGATGGGCCTGGGGTGCAGCCTGAGTGCCCCAGGTAGTGGTAACACACCATCAGGACTGAGCTATTTTGAAGGGGGCTGGAGAAGGTCCCTCTGGTCCTAATGTTCCCCGGGCTCCTTCCTTGCCTCCCTTGGGAAGCCCAGTCCCTGCCCAAGCCCCCTGTAGGTCATAGCAACCCCTCTATCCCTTCAGCTGCAACCTGATACTGGACAATTTCTGCTCCCTGCTGCCTCGAGCCCCAGGATCACCACGATCACCACCCGCCTGGTGACCCTCCCAAGGAGGGAGGTGTGTGGAGGAGGGGAAGGGTCCCCACCCAGCTGAAGAGGACGCAGGCCCAGCTGGAAAAGTCCAAGAGGACAAAGGAGCAGAGGACCCCAAACCAGCCACATCCCTTAAACCGAGTGGCAGGTGTTCTAGGCTGGGGAAGGTGGGTGCATCCCTGCCCAAACAAGCAAAGCACCAGCTTCCGCCAGGGAGAGTGGTATGGCCTGGGCTCCTCTGGGGCTTCAGGACTGCAAGAAAACCTCGTGTCCAGAACATTCCTCTTTGACCACGGGCTTGCCAGTGCCCTGTTTCTGCTTCTCTGTGGGTCTTCCTTCCATCCTATGCCAAGATTCCCGCTGCCCAAGTTCAAATCCTGCTCTGCTCTGTGTTGGGTGACTTCTGGCAAGTGACTTGGCTCCACCTCTTTAAGTGCCAATGGGCCTGCCACGTGGATTATTGAGGCAGCATGTGAGAAGTGCTCAGTGAGCACCTGCTACTGTCAGTAGGAATGGCTGGGTTCAAAAAGCCACAATGTCACCGGCAAGTACCGAGAACTAATCAAGCAGACAACGTTTTTGGGCACTGGGGCACTGGGTTCATGCCCTGAATACTGACCGCCTCCCAGATTTTCCTCTTTCTTGCTCTTGTTCATGTTCCGGAGCCCCACCCCCACTCACCTTGAGTCTATTCTAGAGGAAGGGTTCAGAGCTCATTCTCACTAGAGTGTAAAGGAATGCTGCAAAATGCTTAGGGTAGAGCTCAAGACTTCTGTGGAAAGAGGCTGGCAAGATGAAATGCAGGCTTCTGTGCACATTTTGGTTTGTGACCCCGATTTTAAAGAAAGACAAATGATGTATTGTCAGGGGACTGAGGAGTAATGCAGTGGGGTCTTACTGCAGACCTAACCATGATCTTGGTGAGATCCTTGCTCTTGGAGTCACACTTGGACGCGGCCTCACCAAAGGGCTGGGAGGTCTTTGCTACTTAGCAGCTGAAGGTTGGGACTGGGTCATCCACCATTGGGCAAGGGACTCCCTGTGATGTGTTAAACATCACAGTAGGGACAGGACGCAATTCCTCCCCTGCCAGGATTTCTGCAGCCCCCACTGCTCTTTCTGCCAGCCATTTCTCTGCATGGAGAACTTCCATGGCCAACAGATGTTGTCACTCAAGCCCACTCTGAACCCTGATGGGGAGTGGACCCCAGGAACACCATCTCAGCAAGGATCTGACCCCAGCAAGGAAAGATGCTGCAATCAATTAGCAACGTCTGTCATGGTCAGCAAAGGGGATGCTGGATCAAATGCCATGCACTCAACCTCCCTGATCTATACTTTGAAAGTCACAAAGCAGCTCTATAAACACTGGCTGGACTTTCCTCTAACTAAAGGGTTACCGGCAAATTTATCCTCCAGTGAACTTTCTCATAGCCACCTAGCCGGGAACCAGACAGACAACAACTGATGTGCTCTGTGCCTGGCCCTGGGCTAGGAGCTGGAGCAGGGTGGAGGGTGCAGTAGAGCTATGCAGATGCAGAACCAACCAAAGAAGGCACTGCAGGAAAGAAATAGCCCACAGGAAGAAATATTCCTCAACTACACATAAGCAACTTTTGCATTATGCACTTGCAGGCAGAGCCTAGATTTATATGGACAATTGGAAGTTGGACTCATAATTACACCTCTGGGCCATGTGGCAAGCAACTATAATTACCCTCTAGATGGGAGGATGGTGACAATTTTATTTAGGGCCCAAAGCAACTAATAAAATTAGGCAAAATCAGTAGCACCACGTGTAAGTTCACACTTTTCAGAATAATGCAAAGATCCAACAATTGCAAACATCTAATAATTGTCATTGTTAGAGATATGAAAGTGGCCCCCTTATACTTAAGCCTAGACATTTAAATGGTGCCAAGGTGGACCCAGTTGATAAACTTTTTTAAAAGGCAACATTCTTTGCATTTGTGACTTTCCGACTTGAAACTCCCCTCCAGGTTTGCAGGGGCTCCCCTCCAGGTTTGCGGGGGCACCCCTACAAGTCAGATCTCAGATCTACCCAGAGATCGAGATCCATAAACACGGGGCGAGATACACCCGAGACAGGAGTGCATTTAGCTGTGATCTATCCTAACGATCAACAGGAGCAAATGGAGTGATGTTTAAAGGCTGGCTGGTGTTCAATCGGTTCTACTCACCAATGTAACTGACACCTTCTCTATCATCCCAATACTCCTACCTCTTTCTCCCATATCATAAATAGATTAGAAAAATAGTTTCCTCCTATGGCTGTGACCCCATTGGCTTCCAAGCTCAGCCCCACATGAATCACTGCGGGCTCACCACGACAGCATTCTGAAGTGACTGAGTGATAATAAGGCGGCACAGACACCAATAAATGAGTCATGCCTTCCGCAAGACCAAACCTTTGGCTTTTACAGACACCAATTACAAAGTAGAAAGAAAAGAACAAAGAAATTACTCAGGGTGTTTGCGCAATGTTGATTCATAGGTTTACAGAATTATTACCGACTAAATTGTTTTTAGGAAGGCAATTAGAGCTGTGGCCAGCTACAGCGCATCAGCCTAGTAAGCTGGGAATTTGCAAAACCAGGTGGGGGCAGGCACCAAGCTCTTACAGGGTTCCCAGACTTGAATGAACCTCCCTCCCCCTGCCCCCCGACTTTCTATTTTCTTCTGGAAAGTTATTTAAGACTTTAATTAAACCCTTAAAATGTGTAGCCACATGAGCGATGTAAAGGAAGTGAGCTCATATATACACAGGCAAAAGTCTCCGTATTAACTCTCATTTTTTAATTCCTTAAATGTAGCAGCCATAATAGACCATGGGGATTCTCCCTTCTCTGACTGGAATTTGGAAGCACATCACCGACAACAACCAAACTCTCACGCCATCTCTCTCTCGACTGACATCAACGGGGTATTTCAGATCAAAGCTAATTTACCTGCTATAAAACGCAGGCTGATGAAGAAGTAGCATTTGCCGTGGCTACACGCATATTTGGAGCCTTCTGGAATGAATCACCCCACAGGGCTCGAAGTGAAATTGGTTGCCTGGGCATCTGAACCTTATCAGGCAGCTTTTGCCATCTGTGGGTGTCCCTCACATCCAGGATGCCCAACCCTAGGGGGCAACCTGATACAGGAGGAAGCAGAACAAGCTGACGCTCTCAGGCAGCAGGTCCATTACCATCAGCACTGTCACCCCTGCGACCATTTACTAAGCACCTACTACGTGCTCAGCCCTGTGCTAGGTGCTTAAAAGACAATTTATTTAATCACCTCAGTGCAGGAATTATAAATCCTAGAGACAGCTAAGATGAGGAAGAGTAAGTAGCTGACCACAGACCACGCATCTAGAAAGAGCTGTTTTGGAAACTCTGAATCCCCGCACCTCAGCCCCCGCCCCCGCCAGTCTCTTGCCCTGCAGACCACCAGCTGCCTCGACAGCCCCACCAGCAAAGCAAGGCAAGCAGGGTGCAGAGCAGTGCTCTCAGAATCTTGTCTAGATGTGAAGTGGGTAACCAGGTAGCCGAGGCCACTGGTGCTGAAAAACCTCCTCAGGGAAAGGGCAGTTTGCTTTGCCCAAAATTTCTGAAAAACTGACTCAGCTTCTCACTTCCCTTGCTGCTACCCAGTGCCTGGGAAACCTGATTTCACCTGCCTGGGGGAACCCAAGGCAAGGCTGGGAGAAGGCTCGGGCTCACCTGAGCTCACCCTGGGGCACACCTGTGGGAGGCGGGGTCATCATGGTGGACTCCAGTCAAGGGACCTCAGAGAAGCCTCCCAGCCTGAGTGGGTGGAATTCATGCATGTTTACATAATCTATGTTTTATATATATTATACATAATGCATATGCACACTTTATACACTTAAAGATATGTGGTTTTAAATATAAAAATACATATTCTTATATTCTTAGCTCCTGACACGCAAACAAATTCAGGGTTGGATTTGTCCCATTCACACTCCCAAAGCCAGGGACGGAAACATCCCCTCCCGGAGACCTCCAGTCCCTCATGCGGATGTGGCCCACACGCTGGGAATCAATGATAACCCATCGGTCATAATAAAGGTGACAGCTTCCATTGACAGATGCCACCAAGTGCCCATACTTTACAGAACATCACTCCATGTTTGGGGGAAACAAGTCACTGGGGGAAACTGAGGGACACCATAAATGCAGTCATTCACCAACTATCTGTTTATTGAACATCTACTCTGTGCCAAGATCACACAACTTACAGCAGTGCAAACCAGGACCCAGCACAGCCACCTCCCCACCCCCAAAAGCCCATACTGGGGACAAAGGATATGGGACAATTTCCCAAAACTTAAAAGGCAAGGTGGCATCTTGAACCTGCATGACTGTTCAGGGGTCTTGACTGTATCTGTCTGGCCTGGGGGAGCCTAGCACTACTGCCAGGGAGGACTGCGGAGCATTGCTCGTGGACGGCGGAGCCCTAATAGCCAGCCTGCAGAGGCCAAAGCAACCTTTATCCAGCATTCAGATCCCAGAGCCACTGGGAATTTTAAACTTGTTACCAAATAATTAAAACTCTCTTCTCTGCCAGTAGAGCCATTTCCCAAACCCACCGATACAATAATAAATGATTTTAGTTAAAATACATCTGAAGGGAAAGAAAATCAGACCTGACATTTCCTAACCTCTCTGACATCCTCATAAATTTATTGCAGGCACTGATTCGAAGCCACCTCTCTTCTTCCCACCCCTGCCCCAGTGAAAAACAAACACATATTAGAATTCGCTGGAACACCAGGAATATCTGTTCACCACCTGATACCTCCGAAAGTGAGTCACGATAGCCGCCTAACTCCTTTCAACATGTGGCGTCTCAACATCACATCTGAGCAAATGCAAGCTTCATCCGTGGGTGCCAAACAGGTAGGAGAGTAACCCCCAAACGCTCCCAGTCTGCAGTAAGCACATGCAAAGAAGAATCACCCTAGAACTTCTCTTTCTGGGGCATGGGGCAGGCAGTGGCAATGCATTTTTGTCACTTTGATGCCTTTAGTGGGACTAAAGCGATCGCTATAAAATCTTGACCGTCCAGGACAACCAGGGCAGAAGGGGAAGGCAGGTCTGCATTGATTTCTGCACTGCCCCTTACTACGGCTTTGATATTTCAAGAAGAGATGACGGGTAGGAGAGTAAGGCACAACTCCCTGCCCAAAATAGTGGAAAATTCTTCAGAGGATTAAAAATTCTATTTTGTGCCACAGCTGCTTTTCATAGCTCAGGCAACTGTCTTGACAACCTTACAAAGCAGATGTTTTTCTTTCCATTTTACAGAGAGGCAAGAGGAGGCTCAGGAGGGATCCCATGCTTGCCCCCAACATGCAGGTTTTCAAAGCCTGTATCTTGACTACCTGCCTGGAGTCTTCTACAAGCCTGCCTGCCCAGCTGCCCAGCCCACTTCCCTCCCTCATCAAATGCGTAGGAGGTACCTACCAGGCGCGCTTGGGAACACCATGAACAGAACGAACATGGTCCCCAAACTCTCGGTGCTTGGTGACCGGAGGGAAAACAGACATGATACAACTAATTACACAAATATTTAATGACCGCCATGACAGGTGTGACAGGAGAAAGCCACGGGGCATGCACGGATCCCAAACAGGATGCCTAGGCTGGGGTGGCCTCCCTGACAGGCTTTAAAGGGGCCCCTGTGTATTTCCTCTCAGCCTCCGTCCCTGAAATGAACTCACGTTCTCTTATCTGTCTCCCTATGAGAATAGCGGCTCTCAGAGGACAGGGTTTGTCTGTGTTGTTCCCTGATGTTCCACAGCACCTGGAACAACTCAGCGAGTCAGGAGGTGCATGACAAATGGTGCTGGATGCCTGAGCACCCAAGGATGCCCTGTGTCCCATGACGTTCCCCAGCAAGTCCAGACTTGGTCCCTGCAGGAACATCCCCCAGCCACTCATCATGCTCCTGCCACAACATCTGTTAGTGCTGGTGTCAGGGATGCATGAAAGAGCTGGAGACAGAGACCCCGGCTCCTCACGCAGCCTGGCAAGGCACGTGTGTTTTGTGGAGACGATTCCAGTGAATGCCAGCCAGTGTCCTGCTGAAGCAGGGCGACCCCCGCTGCTTGCTCTGAGAGGTGACCAATTCCTTAGTGTTCTTCCCTAAGGAATAGTCCAATATGGGCTTGTAGTCTTAGGACAAAACCTAAAATGCCACTGCAATGGTGAGTCTTGCAAAGAAAACTCTGGAGTTCAGGGGGTGGGGGTGGTGTTGTGGGGAAGAAAGCTTGGGAGTGTGGGCTGTAAGGTCAGGGAAGCTTGGGTTTGAATCCCAACTGAGCATCAGTTCCTGGCTGTGTGACCTTGAGCAAGTATCTTACCCTCTCTGATCCCATTTTGGCATCTGCAAATTGGTGACAGCAATAGCTCTCTCACAGAGTTGTTCTGAAGACTGAGGAAAATGTGTCACTAGTACCCCGCACGTAATAATCTCTTCATGTCCAACCAGGAAAAGGAGCAGAAGCAGAAACCCACCAGTCACCCTGGGAACAGAAGAGAGAAGCCGTTCTGCAGCTCTCAGAAAGCCTAGGGATGCCCCAAGATTTTCCAGGCCCACCCCAGGGTGCTGAAGCCCCTCCCTCCATAGTTGTCAAGTCATTCTGGGATTTTTTTTCCCCAGCTTGGTGACAAACACTTCTGCCAGCGCCTGACAAGACCCTGACGAGACCCCTGAGGTGTCAGGGTTTGGCGCTGTAGTGTCACCCAAGGGGAAAATGAGGTTGACTGTCAGGACTCGGCGTTGGTGTTGTCATGGCTACACGAAGGGGTGCAGCCCACCGCGGGGAGAAGGTGGGGCAGGAGGGAAGTGAAACTTCCTCACCTCACTGTACCTGGGGGGGCACGGGGGGACCCTTTATTTTGATGGTTTGCCCCCCACCTACACTCACTTGTTAAAAATTTAAACTGGGAATTAAAATTTTAAAAATTTCCCAAACTGAAAGCCTCAAACCATCACAAGTTTCTAGGCTTTCTGCACCTGGGTTGTCTTATGAATTGGACCCAGTAGAGTGTCTGGACATCAAGGTGGCATCGACTTTGTGGCCAGAGTTTTGTGCCTTACGCCCCCTCTCGCAGCCTCTGTCCACCGAAGCTGGCAGTGGATTAAGGGAACCCCGCTGGCAGGCCCTAAGGGACTGTCTGGGCCCCCTGGGCCAGGGGGCAGGTGTGCTGGGGCTGTTGTCGGCTAGGTCTGTGTTGGGTCTGGCAAAGACAAGGAATATTACACAAATATTCAATTACTTCCACATTCAAGGTCATGGTCCCCATGTCGGCCTGGTGATTCCAACATTCCCAACCAGTCCCTGGATGGGGAAACCTTTTTTCTGGTGCAGGCCTTTTCATCAGGCAAGGAGCCAGAGAGTGACTGCTGGGAGGCTGCACAGAATGGACAATACACACCCACTACTGTCACCCACCTCCCATGAACATACAGTTGTGCCAGACACCAGGCCACACATGACAGGAATGGTCTCTGAATGCTCACGACTCCTGCAGCACAGGAGTTATCGTTAGCCCACTTTACAGACATGCCAGGTGACAGCAAAAGGGGACACAGCCAACAAGTTTTGGAACCTCCATCCTTCTGGCCCAAGCTCGGTCACACTCTTAACCCAAAACAGGGCAGGTCACTCCATGGGACAGATGGGGCCTGCCAGCAGGTTTTCTTATGCCTCTTGGTGAGAGGGGGAAAAAAGGAATTGCCAGCACTTAAAACCCAGGAGTTTCACATCAAAATCTGGCCATTCGGGTCCCCTGGAATTGAAAGATCTGGCCACACGGGGCCCACGTGGCAGTGGTAGCCCCTTTAGACAGGACTCGTGCCCCTGTTCCCTGAAGCCCACCCCGAGACGACTGCATTTGCTCCGGCGCTGCCGTCCCCATTGCTTCTCAGGGCACACAAAGAGCAGGCATGCCGGCTGCACGGCTCCCCACACGTGCCCCAGCCACGCACGCGTTATACAACACCTTCTCTACAGCAGAGAACGGGCCCTCAGCTTCAATCTCCTCCTCTCAGCATGTGCACCCGCCATACAGAACCCGAGGCTGGCAACAGTACAGCCTCCAAAATCCAATTTGTAGAGCTCCTTGTCTTTGGGCAGGATCCCAGACACTGAGTGCCTGCAAACTTTGCCTTTGGGCGATCATACCTGGAGAGAACAAGCCATGTGGCCCCTCTGGTTTGGGCCCTGCCCTTAGCGCCCTTCTAAAACATTTTCTTACTTTTAAACTATTGACCAAACCATAAACGTTTAGACACCCTAGCCCCGGGCTGGGATGAGAGAGGAGGTAGGGGCAGGTATCTGGGCATACCTGAGCCCGAGGCTCTGGGGCCACCTGGAGGCAGGTACATCCTGCATCTCCACGAAGAGGCCAGGCGTCCTGAGGAAAAGCACCCTGCAGTGGGCCTTCCAGCCCCCACCTGGCCTCCTGGACGGCCTCCCTCCCCTGGGCAGCTGCACACACCACTCCACCTTCCGTCTCCTTCGGAAGGAGAGTGCGTGCCTTTGCACAACTTGTGGGAGAGAATGTGCCCTTTTTCGCTTTTCTTCTTCTTACATGCCCAGAAATTTTAACCATTTCCAACCCATGGAGAAGCTGGCAAGAAAGGCAGATAGGGGTGGCACCTTTGTGTGCATGTGTGTGCACACGTGTGTGCATGTGTGTCAGTGCAGGAACAATTACTTATTTTGCATCTTGACAATCGCTAAACCCACCCAACCCTGGGTCACGCACTGAGCTGTGTAGCTGGGTTAACCCAGATCTCCTCGGAAGCTGCAACCAACCGTCTGACCTAAGATTCCAGTCACAGAACTCAACTCACTTACTGTACCACAACCCAAAACCCAGACATCAGAAAACCTGCGGGTGAAAAGTCCCAACTTAGAGGGCCCACGGGGGGGAAACAGCAGGTGTCAGACATCTATATTTGAACACGAATCCCGAAACGTCAGCTTTCACTGATGCCAGAGTCTCTTCTCCTTATAAATGCAAATCCAAGGTGAAAACTGGAAACTTCATCTCAAGAGGGAGCCCCTATCTTTCCTTCCTGGCACACAACAGGCGCTCAATAAAGACTGAGTGGATGAGTAGCAGGAGCTAACATGGAGAGTGAGCCCCAAATCAGGCCTTTATAGGGACTGATTTCTAAAGGGAATTCAGGGGTCATCTTCTGGCAACCCGGGGCTGCTCTCTGGCCCCCAAGCCCCTTTGGAGAAACCACTAATTGATTTAACAGTGGTTCTCAGCCAGGGGCATTTGACAATGCCTGGAGACATTTTTGGTTGTCAGGACTGGGAGAGAGGTATTGGCATCTAATGTGTAGAGGCCCAGGATGCTGCTAACACCCTACAGTGCACGGGAAAGCCTTCCCCTCCCTCCCAACAAAGAATGTCACAGTGCCAAAGCTGAGGTACCCTAGATTTCAGCGAGTGTCAAGCGTGAACAGCCTGTGCCAGACAAACCCATAGAAAACTGGGTGTCCTGTGAGTTTCTAATGTTTTGGAATATTTGTTTGGAACAGGTTGGAAAAGAGGAGTCAGAGGCTCAGTGATGAGTATCCATCTGCCACTGTAGATACTGCCAGAGGTGGGTCCAGGACGGGAGCACCTCCTAGGGCCCTCCAGGAACGTCTGCCACATGTGCTGGATGGCACCACCATGCAGTCTGTCCTGAGAGCACACGTAGCATCATTCTGCCCCACCAAAAGTTTCAGGCAAAAGCCAGAGGAGAAAGACTGGGGGTAATTTCTGAGATGCAGCAGAATGGACACAAGGTCAACCGGAGTGCCAGGAAAACCACATGCCAGGGGGAGTCCTTTCCTCAAAAGTAGACACAGCGGTCTCCCGGCTGTCATCTCTGCCAGGCTGTCACTTGTGCCTGATGCTTTTAATCCCAAGACCCCTGGCTTTTCAAAAGAAAGGCGACTTTCCCATGGAGCATGTTTTGGGAACAGATAGCACCCTCACCCCTTGACTCTCAGAAAAGATGGGGCCTCAGGAGTGTCTTTCAAAGTCAAGCCTATTCCATCCAGCTTCTGAGAGCAGACCAGGCTCCCACCCTCCCAGGTACAAAGCCCCCAAGTTCAGAATGGACCTGCCCCAGGGGCCCACCTTCCAAATTCAAGAAGCAGCATGTGTGGTCCAGGAGAAAAAACCCTGGCCTAGGGCTAGTGTGGGTTGGGGACTTTGGGTAAAGTTCTCTGTCTCAGACTCCCCCATCTATAAACCAAGAGCTTGAACCCCAAGTTGCCAAGGTTCCTCCCAGGTCTGAAATCTGGGCAACTGAAGACCACACAGGGGAACCGGCACCAGAGGGCAGGAAGCCTGGAGGCCTCCAGCCAGACTTTGGAGTGCAGAGACCACAGAGACCATATCTTGAGAGACTGTAGAATTTTAGATTTCAAATATCATGGTCTCATTTTTCAGATGAGGAAGTGAGGCCCAGGGTGGCTTAAGGGACCTTACAAGGTCAATCTCCTTCTGTGGAAAGAAAGTGCCTTATACAAGAGGAGCTGTGTGGACATGGTCCCAGGCTCACCTCCAAACCCATCTGCAAAGTTCTAGTTGCAAACAACTCCCAACCTGTACTAGGCGAGATATCCTGCAGCCACTAGCAGTTTCTTTCCTTTCTCCCTTTTTTTCCTTCCCTCCTTCCTTCCTATCTTTTGGTGTAAAGAAACTCCAGGAAACACCAGAACTTAAGGCTTCCTCACCCCAGTCTAAGGGAAATCTGATTAACACTTGCAACAAACTGTTACGTTGTACCTGCATTTTTAAGACTGGTTCCCTTCCTGCCTTGTGGCTTTCTTCCAGTAAGGGGGGGGGGGTGTGGTGTATACACAGAGATGGAACTGACTGGGGCACCCAGAGGCCAGTTCCAGCCACTAACCTCAAGGGTCCCACTCAAATGCCATTGGTGGGGAAGTGCACAGGGCAAAGGCAAGGAATTTAACAAGAGGCCTCGGTGTCAGCCAAAACATCATTAAGGGCTGATTAGCCCAAGAAGGGACAGAAATAAGAATGATGAATTTAAAAAAAAGTCCTGAACATAAAGAGAAGACAAAGAGAAGACAAGAGCAGAATGTTCCACCATGCCCAGCCCTCGGAATAAGGGCGACACAACCATGTGTACCCCTTGGGCAGAAGGCCCCCTAAGGCAGCTCTACAGAGAAGGAAAAAAGAAGGTGCTGAGGGTACTTACGCAGCAACCCAGCCAGCAGCAGCAGACTCCAAACATGTGCGAACATATTTTAATAATATCCTCGTGCATCCCATTAGCCTCCTGAGTTCACAAAGGGCCTTTGGGAAGGCAAGTCAATTCCACAAAGCTGGCTCTGGGCAGGTTCTCCTGGCACCTCACTGGCCAGGCACAGGGCAGCTGGGGTGGGGTGGGGAGAGGTGGGGAAGAGAGCAGGGCTTTCAGCTCCAGAATGGGAGGGAGTGCCTGGAGGTGGACGGAAGGACCCACCACCAAAGCCAGGCCAGGCTGCTTATGTTTACCTCTTGCGCTTCACTGTAGCAGCTCAGGGGCCACAAACCATGGCAGCCGCCTGCGGAAACTGGCTTATGAGTCACCCAACAACTGCCCTCGTTTGGTGGTGGC
This sequence comes from Daubentonia madagascariensis, assembly GCA_023783475.1. Classification (NCBI taxonomy): domain Eukaryota; kingdom Metazoa; phylum Chordata; class Mammalia; order Primates; family Daubentoniidae; genus Daubentonia; species Daubentonia madagascariensis. The sequence goes on along the minus strand of JAKFHU010001640.1, from coordinate 4,362,912 downwards.
TGCCTAGGCTCCTGGCCCCAGCTGGAGGAAGGCTGGCCCAAGCAGGGAAGGGCTGTGTGCCCCTTCACCTGGGGTGCCTTGGGGTGAGGATGCAGAAACCGAAGCTCAGAGAGGCAAAAGGTCCCAAAAAAGGCAGGCTGGGGTGAGGGCACAGGCTAAAAGCCAGAAGGGTGGTGGTTCAATTCCCCACCCAACCAAACATCCATCTGGGTGAGCTGTGCATGAAGGAAGTAGAGACTTACTTGTCTCAACTTCGGGATGTACAGGGCGCAGATGTCAGCTACAAGGTTCGAAACCCCACTCCCCACCCTTGGTCCACTGCCCCCTTTCAGGGCAAGGCAGTCCCAAACACAAACAGCCCCAAACTTTGACTCATCTGTAACCACTGTCCCAGCCAGACTGAACCAAGCTGTCCAGACAGAGGCTATTTATAGGTATGTCGGGGACACAGACACTGGCACAATGACACACACACTCAGGATCCCCGTTGGGCCAGATGCACCAGCGATGAGCCCTGGATTCAGACACCTGGACACAAATGGTCCCCAGACCCGGCCAAACCCAGACCAGACCCCCAGAGAGAAGCACACTCAAGAGCGGCCCCAGACCCGGACCTGGGGAGAGACACAGAGACACAGAAGACTCGGAGGCACATACTCCCAAGAAAGACCCAGACTCAGACCCAGACACACCAGAGACGCCAAAGACCCAGACAGCCACGCAGACACGCACACTCCACAGACGCACGGAAATCCACTCACAGAGACCGAGACACACCCACACAACGGAGCCCCGCACCTCGCAGACCAGACAGTGTCTCACATGCCCCACCCCCCCACCCCCCCGCCCAAAGTTGATAAAGAGCCGGCCTAATTGCTCCATCGCCACTGCCCCTTAGGGAAATAAAATTGAAACTTCACGGATCCGCTCGCCCCGGCCCTCCCGCGCCCTGCGCAGCCGCTGGGCCCCGGGTCCGAGTCCGGGCGGGCGGGGCGCGGGCAGCGGGGGCCGTGCCAGGCTCGCAGCGCCGCGGGACAAAGCCGGGCCGGCCGCCAGCTGCCGCGAGCCGGGAGGGCGCGCCCGGGGCGCGGCGGGCGCAGCCGGAGCGCAGGGCGTTCGGCCCGAAGGGGCGCACACGGCCGCGGCCCCCGCCCGCTACTGCGCCCCGACACCGGGTCCGAGTCCGACGGGGCTTCCGGGGAGGGGGGCGTGGGGTCACTCACTGATCTCCATGCTCTGGAACAAAGAGCGTTTGCAGTTGCACGTGCAGGAGACATTGGGCTGCCCGGCGGCGGCGGCGGCGGTGCTGTTGAACCCCATCAAGCGGTGCATGGACGGCGCGGCGGCGCGGCGCGGGGCGCGGAGAGCGCGGGGACGGCCGGGGGGGGCTCCGGCCGGCGCCCGGAGCTCGGGCCCCGCATGCAGGAGACGCGCGGCGGGGGAGGCGCGCCCCGGCTCTCCGGGCTCCGGTCGCCGCCAAGTTCCCGGGGCGCCGCGGGGCTCAGTGCGCCGGGCCGCTCTCCTCTGCGCCCCCCCGGCCGCCCCTCGGCTGCCCCGGGGGCGTCGGCAGTGCCCGCGGGTGGCGTCCGGAAAATGGGCTGGCAGCGGGGCGCGCGCTGCCGCCGGGCTGAGCCTCTGCCGCTAGCTTTCCCCAGCCGAGCGCCTCCGCCGCCGCCGCCGCCGCCTCCTCCTCATTCAAGTCCAAGGAGATCGGGTTTCGCTCCGAGACCGCGGTCGGAGGCAGGCAGACGGTCTGACGTCAGCGCTAGACGGGGCTGCCAGTTCCCACCGCGCGGGGGCCGGGGAGGGGGCGCGCGCTGCGCCAATCCCCGCCGAGGTTCCCCCGCACCCCCTCCCTGGGCCGGGGGGCGGGGTGACGGGAAACGGGGCGGGCTCTTAAAGGGCCAGAGCCAGACGGCCCGCGTAGACCCGGGACCCGCGCGACGGAGGAGGGGACGCTGTGCCCCCTCCCCAACAGGGGTCAGCTTGGAACGCCTGCCTCGCACAAGCCCGGTCCCGAGGAGGGGGCCTCGGTCTCCGCCCCACCCGGGCGTGCTGCCGGTGCGCCCTCCCTCCGCCCTCGCCCCCGGGTCCTTGACCCAGGCTTTTGGGGTTAGCCTATCTTCTAAGGAGCAGGAGGTCCACGCGCGCTCAGGGAAGGGAAATTGTTGAAAGGGGGAGGAAGCCCCCAAGATCAATCACCCATTGCCTGATTTCACAGGAGACTCTCCGCCTTCGGTTCTGCAGCTGCAGGAGGACCCCAGCCCATCAAGTCCCCGGTGCACTTTAACCCGAGCCCGAGGAGGTCGACTAGGAAAGACTGGAACTAGCGTAGACACGCCCGGGAGCCCTTGTCATGTAAATAGATGTCTTGACTGGTGTATTGTAGCTGCCCCAGCCGGCGGGGCCCCGGGCGAATCCACACCCATTGTCTGTTGCTGTAGGGGCCACCGGCTTGGGGGGCGCGGCTCCGGAGTTCGAAAGCGGTCTGTGGGGGGAGGGAGTGTTACTTTTATTTCATTAAGTTTTAATTACACGAGTGCTATAAGAACACATTCTCCTGATTTCAAAAGCATTAAAATATTACATAAGAGACCTCCCCTCTCTGGCCCAACTCCAATCTCTCAAGAATTTGGTGTGGCGCCTCTTAGACCCTTTCCTAAAGCTCCACTTACTTAACAAGCACCTACGGAGTGCCTGCCATGTGCCAGAAACTTTCCAACTATTAACTCAACCTTACACCAACTCGGTGAGGCAGAATATTATTATCCCCATTTTATAGACCAGGAAGCTGGCCAGGGAAGTCGCTGGCTAAGTTGGCACAATGGTGCAGCCTGAATTCCAACCTGGGTCCCTGGGTAACTGCTTTCCCCTCCCCCACATATTTCTAGTTCTTGAAATATCCATATATTCCTGTAGTGCCTGGAGGTTTAGTAATGAGCTGGGACTTTTTGTGTATTCAGAGCAAAAAAAGCTTTTAAAAATCATTATTTTCTTTTTAATAGATTGGACAGAGTAGGAAAAGCTAGGATTTGGGAAGTGAAGGTACAGTTGGGGGAAGAACTTGTCTAGACCAGAGCGAGTGCATCCTGCAGAGCTTAGAAAGCCAGGAAGTGGGTTAGTTCTCTCCTGGCACCAGGCACAGCAGATGCCTCCAGAACTCTCCCAGGAAGGTGGGGACGCTTTTTCTGGGTGGTTCGAGCTCAGAGATGGTTGGCTGGTTCTGGCTTTACGGGAGAGCCCAAGAGTGTCCAGCTCAGAAGGAGATTCAAAGGCACTGACCGTCATTTGTTTGGGAGAAGCTCACTCTTAGAGCCACAGCCAGCCCTAGGTCAGGGCCCAAGCCCGGGACCAGGAGTGGGACAGCGCCCAGGGCCCACCGTGGATGGTGCCCCTGCTGTGAACTGGGCATTCTGAGCCCCTGCCTTGAGGAAGGGGCAAAGGGCAGTGTTTCCAGCAGGTCTTTCACCAGGAAAGATCTTGCAATCTGGCCTCTGCAATTTGGGAGAAAGCAAGGATGGGGGTGGGGGAGTTTTGAGTGTTCCTTGAGGGGCGCCCATTCATTTCCTAGGCCAAAGAAAGCCACCATCACCGCCCCAACTTTCAGCCATTCCTCCATTCATCCAATCAACAAACTTTCACTGAGCTGAAGCCCTGAGCAGGGGAATCCACACTGGCAATGCCAGATACCGCCCCTGCCCCTCCCGAAGTCTCTTGCTGGAGATCTGGCTAGTCTGGCAGCAAAATCACACGTTGATTGTCTTGGAAATGAGGGAGCATTTACACAATCCGAGATAAACTGCCAAGAGGTGAAAATAACTAGTGAATTCAGTGGATTAGAAAAAAACAAACCTACTGGCAACACTTGACCTCCCATTGATCTGTCTGGGACAACAGCAACGGCTACCATTTACTGAGTGCAGCTGTGTGGCTATGTGACCCCATTGTGCTGATGGTGCCACATGGGATTGGTTTAGCGGTCTCGGCCTAGTTCCAAAGTTGGTTCTGCTTTAGGACTTAATGCAGGGTGTCAGACCTGTGGGACACAAAGATAAGTGTGACACAGCATTGTGACCTTGGCTGAGTGCCTTCACCTCCCCAACCTCAGTTTCCTCTTCTGCAAAATGGGTTCGCTAAAGGTGCCTTCACGTGGTGTGATTGTGAGGAATGAAGGGGTTAATGCCTTGAAAGTGTGGGAGAAGAGGACTGAATACATATTAGTTGCTATGTTATTTAATGTCATCTCTGGGAGGGGAGGAGCTGCTATCACTTTATTTTCCATTTTACAGATGAGGGGATGGACAATTTGGGCACTGACAGGACCCCTGGCTAAGGTGGGCAGTAGGAAAGGACAAAATTGCTTTGGAAGGAGTGTAGGCTTGACTGCCTGCATTCATAGTAGGCTTCGTGTATGCCGAAGGCTGCCAGATAAAATATGGGAAGCCCGGTTAAATTTGAATTTCAGGGAAACTGCAAATAACATTTAGTGTAATCATATCCTATGCAATACTTGGGACATACTTATACTAAAAATGTATGTGCTGCTTATAATGAAATTCAAATATAACTGGACATCCTGTGTTTTTATTTGCTAAATCTTATAACCCTAGTGTGCCAGACATTGTGGTGTTGTCAGGCCCAGAACACAGTGCACACAGGAAAGTTCACAATGTGTGATTCTACCCAGGGTGTTAGGGGCTGAGGAGGGAGGGCTCACTCTGCTGGGGTGACACTGGGGGCAGGAGCGGGTGGGGGCATCACCATTGGGCAGGCCTGATGCCTGGGGAGGAAGGCCACAAATCAGGGAAAGAAGTTTCCTTCATTCATTCAGCAAATATTGTGCTTCTATTCAGTGCCAGGCTCTGTGCTGGGCACTGGCTATAGGACTGTGAAGAAAACAAACTCCCTGCCCTTGTGTGACATTGCTGGGGGCAAAAGGGACTGTAGACACACATGCAAGCCACGGCTCAACCAGGTGAGCGGTTCGTTTCAGACCTGGCCATGAGCGGGCGCCGAGAGGGCTACAATGGGGAGGCCCTCCCCAGGAGGTGGATCTCATTCAACCTGTATTTACTGAGCACCTACAGGGGGCGGGTGCAAACCCCTGCTCTCTTGGGGCTCAGATTTTTGCAGGTGAGCCAGACAACATGTGTGCAAATAAATGAGTCCAGATGATAATTTTGGAGAGGGACGAGACCCGGAAAAATGCAAAGGGAGAAGGTTTGAGGGGACTTCAGCCCAAAGCGTAGGCGAGTAAGGGACAGTGAGGAGGGTGTACCAGGCCAGGTGGCAGCAGTGCCAAGGCCAAAGCCATCGGTGGAAGAGGAACTAAGGAACCCTCATGGTCCCCAGAAGTCTGGCATTTGGGATGCATTTCCCAAGCCGGCTATGATCACGGGTTATAAGATGGGTATGTGAAATACTTAGACTGTGAAACAGGCGGCTGCCAGGGACAGGCCCTTCAGGGACTGCAGACAGCGTGTGCCGTCTGCCCTGACTGTGGGTTGAGTCTGCTGCAGAGGGATATGAAAAGGTCTTGCCAGAACCATAAGGAGGCTTTGCTCCCGTCGGCTTCACGGGTGTGTGACCCCTGGCTCCAACAGCTCTGTACTTGGAAATGCCTTGGGCTTGGCTTAATTCTTTGCTGTTGCCATCTTGAAATTCATAATAATTAATAATTTTTGAATAAGAGGACCTGAAAATTCTGTAGTGGGTCCTGCTCAGATGCCAGGCCTGCACTGGCAGCCACTTGGGACTCCATGGAGGCCAGTGGTGGGTTTGGGCCACAGCTGAGGGTGGCTGGCAATGTCCTGACTGTGCCCACTGGCCAAGGGGAGGCTTGGCACTGTGGACAGTGCCTGGTTGAGCTAACAAAGGGCCTGATTGGAGAGCAGGCCACAGGGCAAGGCAGGGAGGTCCTCCTCAGAGCCAGTTCTGCCCCCTCCTCCTGCTGCCCCCCGGCCTGCCCTGCAGAAGTACCTCAAGTGGTTTAAGCACCTCTCCTCCCAGCTCAGCACCTTTGGAAATTCCAACCAGCTGAGTCATTTTTTTCCCCCAAGTCTTTCCTGTGGTTTATTCAGGCTGTCAACTTTCCCAAAGCATCTTTGGACTTCATTTTTTTTTGTCTTATTTTACTTTTAAACACTAATATGAGCTGATGTTTATTGGGCACTGAGTGTGCCAGGCCCTGTTCTAACCACTTCATGGTCCTCCATTTAATCATTCAACAAATATGCACTGGGATCCTACAGTGAGCCATAATTCAGCTCATTGGATCTCCACAATGGCCCTCTGAGGTCCAAGCTAATATTATTCCCATTTGATAGGTGGGGACACTGAGGCTCAGGACTCACACGTGAGGTGGGGCCAGGATGTGAATGCAGGTGCTTAGGCCACCTCGGCAAGTAGCGCCTTCTGCACCCTTCTCCCTCCTGCTGCCTCTGCCTGGGTCCTCCCTAGCCATGCCCACTGGACTCAGGCAACACTGTCCCTTTGGCTCCCTGAGATCCACCATTTGCCTCATTGCTTGGTGGTTTTTGCTCGTAAAACCTCGTCTCGGGGAATGAAGGGCAGCTGACTTCTGCAGAGAAGTGAGGCTTGAGGCTGGGTGGTGAGAGAGACCCCTCTGGCCACCTGCTCCAGAATCCTGCGTGGGTGACCTCAACAGGTGGCTCTACCTCCCTGAACCTGTGTCCCCTCTCCACTGAGGGTAGGAATAGCATTTCATAGCAAGGTGCTGCGGTGGGGGAGGGGGGTAGTGTGCCAAGGCCTCAGCACAGTGACCAGCGGCACTGGAACCCATGTGTTTGTGAGCACACAATACCCTCCACTTGATTGGTACCCCTGGGGGACAGGCCAGTCTAGCTAGTTTCCTGCTGCGTCTGGTGCCTTGGTTGGGGTCTGGAGTGCAGCAAGTGTATGGCAGACTTCTATGCAGTAAATGGTTGGGTGGCATCGGCCCACGTGAACATACAAATCACATTTTTGGCTGCCTTCATTCCTTACTAACAATTCTTTCTTCCCTGCTCACTCAGCCCCTCCACCTCCAAGTATCCTCTTCCAACCAAGTATCCACAAGCCAGTAACCTGGACAAGCGCCTACCAGGAAGAATAGCAAGTACTTGCCTGGTACCAAAACCAGAACTAGAAGTCTTAACCATTAAGGTGCATGAGGGTGTGTGTGTGTGTGTGTGTGTATGTATATTGTGGGTTTGTGGGTGTGTGTGTTGCATACACGGGTGGGTTATATATGTGCATGTTCATGCTGTGTGTGAGGGCTTGTGTTTGTATATGTGTGGTGTAAGTGTGTATGTAGTCCGTGTTATGGGCTTGAGGGTGCATGCTGTGGTGTATATATGTGTAGGGTGTATATGTGAGTATTCGTGCTATGAGGGTATGTGTGTGTGGTGTGTGCACACGTGCACATGCGTGTTTGTGTTTTCTTGGTTGAGTCATGTGTATTTAGGTGTGATACAAGAGCTCAGCTGCTGGACAGATGTCATGGTTGAGCTCTCCAACAGCAAGCCAGCAAAGAAGCTCAGCCAAATGGGCCACAGATGACATGCCCCTGCCCCGGGGAGGCATCCCATTCTCCTCTCCTGTCTGGTTTTTCATCTCCAGCAGGGAACTGAGTTCTATTGAAAAGACTGGGCTTTGGGGCCAGGCAGGGAGATGGGGGATGGGCTGAGGGGAACATTAGAGCCAGTCTCGTCTTCTGACAGATGGGTAAACTGAGGTCCGGAGAGGGACGTGACTTGGCAGAGGTCCAGATGCTGGTGAAAGGCAGTGCTGAGCTAGGATCCAGCTGCCAACACCTGGCCCAGGCCCCGCAGGGTCTTTGGTTATCTTAAATAGCTTCGTGCACAGACCTTTCTACCATAGGTTGAGCCTGAGAGGGTTTGGAAGATTCCAGATGTTCAACTCATGTCTGAAACACTTCCAGAAAGAACTGTCTGTCATTCAAGCTGATTTCCCAGACCAGAAATACCCAAGCAAAAATGTTCTGTGTCTCTGTTGTCATGAACAACATATTTTACTGTTGTTAAGAGTAATTAATAATGTAAAACTGTGATTCTCCCTGGCATAAAAGGGACTTGGGCGAGGCTGGCCCTTGGCACTGTGCAGCAGGTGTGAGGGAGGCAGGTCAGAGGGCTGGGTGGGAGCAAAGGCCAAGCTGCTCACAGAGGACGCAGGGGGCCGTGTCTGCCTGGCTGTGTGCTGTGCCAATGTCTGGCACAGAGTTGAGTCCGTACCGTGTGCCAAGTGCTGCAGCAGCCTTGGGGATACACAGTGACTATGGCAAGTCAGCTCCACCTTCGTAGAGCTTACTTTTGCGGGTGGAGAGGGGGGTTCACTCATTCATCCATCCGTTCCCCAACACTGAGTTCTGCATGCCGAAAACTCTGAGTTCATACAAGTACATGTCACCACTTCCAACTGTGTAACCTTGTTTGGAACAGTTAATCAACTATTCTGAGCTTCAGTTTCCTCATCTTTAAAATGGAGATCAGAAAGGTACCTACAAAAAGGCACCAAAAGAATTAAGTGGAGAACTCACACAGGGCACTCAGCACAGGGCCTGGTCCAGAGCAAGCTTGTGAAAAACCTTAATTACAGTAGTTTCCCCTTAGCAGTGGTTTTGCTCTCCGAGGTTTCAGTTACCTGTGGTCAACCGTGGTCCAAAAAAATAGGTGAGTACGGTACAGTAAGACATAGAGACAGGGAGAGAGAGAGCACATTCACATAACTTTTATTATAGTATTTTGTTATAATTGTTCTATTTTATCGTTAGTTGTTAATCTCTTACTGTGCCGATTTATAAATTAAGCATTATTGTAAGTATGTATGTATAGGGAAAAGCATAGTGTATATAGGGTTTGGTACTATCCAAGTTTTCAGGCATCTACTGGGGGTCTGGGAACGTCTCCCCCATGGATAAGAGGGGCCTACTGGATTCTTATTACTGCAGGCTTTGCACTCCAGGGGGGTCCCAGTCCCATACAAAATACAAAGGAACCCTACATTCCCCTTCTTCCCTTTGGAGAACTTATCCCAAACTGTAATTTTTAGTGAAATTTCAAGTTGCTTTGTTCAATGTCTCTCGCCCCAGCTGGACTGCACCCTGCATGTCCCCAGTGTCTTGTCCTAGGAACATATGCTCAGATGTCCCCAAGGTCTCCAGAACACCAGGCAAACACTGTTGGAATCCAGAGGAATGGTGCCCCCATGGTGCCCACAAGAGTGTGGCACCAGGAACACGTTCTGTGCCCTCATCTGCCTCTCCATGCCAGGGTTGGAGATACTGTCCCATCCTATCTGCACAAGGAGCCCACCTGCTGGGTGAATCTGTCTTCAGATATGGGGTTTGGGGATGGGTGTCCCAGAGCTGGCTTCAAAGGCGATGACACTGGCATTGCATCTATGATAGCAGCATGGGCTACACATGTGTCCTTCCCTTCTGTCCTGTACCCACAGCTCAACTGCCCTGTGTAAATGCTCAGTGAACATTCACTGAATGAATGCAAAGCAATTTTGCAGTGTGGACCAGGACCTTGAAGTATGTGTATCCTTACCCAGTAGTTTCATTTCTACCACATTATTTAAGGAAGTAATTGGAGAACTGAACAAAATTTTAAGGACAAGAATGTTGACCCTATCTTCATTTGTAAAATCAAAAGTGCAATGAAATTAAGAAAAAAAAAGGGGCATATAGTTCAATAAAGGTCAAAGATAATGCAACTGTTCAAATCATGTTTTCAAAGACTATTTGATGACATAGAAAAATTCCTTTATAAAGTAAATTTCAGAATAGGCTGCAGAACTGATCCCAACTTCATACAAACAAAAGTGTATTATTAGAAAAAGGACTGAAATGCTACATGCCAAAATGTTAACAGTGGTCAGCTTTGTGCAATGGATTAAATTCAGTGCCTTTCTCTTATATTGTTTGCTATATTTTCTACGATGAACATTTAATTTTACATTTTTTCAAAAGGTTACTTTAAAGTGCTTCGGAAGTGCCTCTCCTGTCTTCCCTCCTGCGTCTCCTTTAACACCAGTTAAGACAGCGAAGAGGCGGGGTGCCAGACCCGGCTGACGTCATGGGCAGCCCGAAATGACACAGCGGATGGGCCAATCCGAAGTTCGGATTCCGGAATAATCCAGTCCTATTGGACACAAGTGCCGGCGGCCTCGGCCAATGGCGGAAGAGGGGCCGGGGCCCGGCGGCTGCGTGGGTTTTAAATCCACGTGGTGGCGGCAGGGCGGGGCGGGGGCCTCGGCGCTTAAAGGCCCAGGGCCCCCCGGGGCTGCGGCGGAGCCTCGGAGCGCGTTCTGCTCCCGGGAAGGGCGTGTGTGGCTGCGGCTCCTCCGGCACCGCTTAGGGTCTTAGGCGGGTCACTCAGCCTCGCTGAGCCTGTGTGGGTCAGTGGGGTTTTGTGAGCATCCGTCTATTGGACATTTACTGAGCATCTCCTATGCCCAGGCAGGGCCTGCGAGGACGAGGCTTGGCACGCGGGGCAGCGTGAATCCAGGCTTGCGGTCTCGGTGACCATGTGCAGGTGCCCAGCGCTCCCCGCCCGCTCTCCCCACTGCCCTGCTGCACCGTCGCTCTCCTGTCTCTTCTACAAGGCCCCACGGCGGAGGTACCTAAGTGCTTCCAGAGTGGCTGTTCAATATGCAGGTGTTGAGTAATTATTGCAAAGACCAGTTCTTAGCACATAGGAAGTGTCTGATAAGTGTTCGTGCAATATCGAACAACTGGGGTTGATCAAATATTACGTGTAAGATGTTCTGGGCATTTTACATGTATTACCTAATTTAATATTCACAGAATTATGAGTCTTATCTAATTTAATATTCACAAAAAACAGATTTGGCACTATTATGGTTCCCATTTTGCAGATGTGGAAACCAAGGCAGAGGGAGGCTGGGTCACTTTTCTGAGGCCCTGTGGCTAGGCGGTGGTGGGGCTCGATTCCGGGGCCCTTGCCTTAACCACTGCACTATCCCATTGTGTATCCAGTTTTCAGTGTTCCTTCCTAAGAACATTTTCCTCAATCAGGCCTGTGCTATTGGGAAGTGAGAGAGAAGGGAAGGAGCGGGCATCAGGTAGTCGCACACAGCCAAGTGAACTGGGGTCCTGCCACCCACTGCACTGCCCAGCCCTGCTGGGCCATCGTGATCAGGAAGGAGGCCATCAGGCTGACAGCCACTGGGGCCACATCTCCCATGAACAGGCCACCTGCGTGCCAGGAACTGTGCTGGGCATAACAAACCCGCTGCTGTCCTCATGGGGCTGGCAGTCTAAACCGGCAACCACTAGCTGGTGACCTGGGGGCAGCCTGCAGAAGGGTTTGTGGTTTGTGTGCACCATGTTGGAAATTTTCTAAACCTTTTAACATAAGTTGCCAGAGTCCCCACCCCTCCCTGTTATCACACATGTCCAGCTTTATTCATGTGTCCTGCTACTGCATGCTCTAAGCAGCTTTGTCCCCTGGTCTACCCATGAAGGGACCCCCCAGGTGAGGCCCAGGCACCTCCACGGCTGGCGCAGTGATCACTCCGGTGTTCTTTGCTTTGCCTCCTGTGTGTGTTTGGAATCCCAGAGTCTCCACCTTGAACTCTGCAGTCTGTACTTCCCAGGGCTGAAAGCCCCTCCACTGGCCCCTCATATCGTACAGCCTGTGGCTTGAATATCTGAGAACTCTCGTGGTGAATGCCATCTCAGTTAGTCAAACTTGGGTTCAAGTCTCAGCATCACTGCTGCCCAGCTGGGTGACGCTGGGCAAGCTAATAAAACCTGCTGAGCCTCAGTTTCCTCCTCTGCAAAATGGGGATAATAATATTTCCCTCCTCATTGGGTTATTGTGAGGAGTAAGTAAGATGATGTAGGTTAAATGCTTGGCACAGAGTAGGCGCTCTTTCTTTGGGAGGCAGCTCATTTAGAGCCGTTGTCACTGGCAGGAAGTTCTTCCTTACATCAAGCTGAGGTCTGCCTGTTTTATCACTTCCATAACTTCCTGCTCCTGGCAGCATAAATGTGCTTCTTTTTCCATAGAATAGTCTTCAGAAACAGAGCACCGACTTAAATATCACACTTCCCATTCGAGACCTGCTGCATAATTTGTGGCGTCCAGTAAAACTAAAAATGAAGGCTCCTTGTTCAAAAATTATTAAGAATGTCAAGATGGTGACTGCAGAGCTCAGGGCCCCTGCTGAGGGCATTTTCCTGCAGGTGTGGGCTCTGTCTCTGCAGCTCACTGTGGGACTCTGGGTCACAGGACTGGCCCTGCCACCTTCCACCCAGCTGCAGGCTCTCCCTCCTCAACTTCTTACTTTTTATTCTGATAAAACGTATATTGAGAGTAAAGTGCACAAATCCAAAGTCTATAGCTTGATGGCTTTTTACGGTGAATATGCCTAGGTAAACAGCACCCAGATTAAGATAAAGAACATTTCCATCAAAAGTTCCCAGTTCCTGCCCACCCTGTCACAGAGGTAACCACATTCTGACTTCTGTTACCGTAGGTGTTTCACCTGTTCTTGACTGTCTACAAACAGAATCATACAGTATGTGTTCTTTTGTGTCTGACTTCTTCTCTCGCTATTAAGTCTGAGAGATTTATTCTTTTTTGTTGCTCTGTAGCATTCCTTTGCATGAATACACCATAATTTGTTGATTCTCATGTTGATGGGCATTTGGGTTTTTCCCAGCTTTTGGCTGTTCCTGGGGGGGCTGTCATGACCAATCATACACTTGTGTCTTGGCGTGCTCACAGCACACATGTTCTCGTTTCTCCGGGGTGCTTTGCCAGGAGTGGGCTTATGTTCAGCTGTAGTAGATAGTGCTGAACAATCTTCCAAGGTGGTTGTACCAACATGCACTTCCACCAGCGGTTGTCTGCGACTTCCTGGTGTTTCACACCCTTACCGACACTTGATCTGCCACTTATTATTAATCCTTGCCATTCTGGTCCGCGTCACCCTTGGCTTTTGCAACCGACCTAAGGGAGCTGGGTGCCAAGACTCGAATTTGCTGCTCTTTACTGACCACTGTCGAGAGCTTCTCAGACCCTGGACCTTCAGCCACCAGCTCCCGGGTGCCCCTCTGCCTTGTGGCCGCTTGCAGGTTTGACAAGCGTGGGTTCTCTGACTTCATCTGTGTGGTTGATGGGAACCCCGTTGTGGGGAGAGGCCCCTGGGGCTTCCTCGTGGAAAAGTCCCTCCTAGGGGGCGAGTCTTTCTCATTTCCTGTCCCAGGTGGGCGCAGAACAAGAAGGTGTCTGCTCTTAATAATGTCACATGCTTTATTTAGAAACAATTTTTGGGAGGAGAGGAGGGAACAGAACAGATGTTTGACCATGTCAAAGTCACACAGTGATCGTAGGTTGCAGCCTAATGCCCGAATGATTCAAATATGAAAAAAATGCATCTCAGAAACACAACAATAATAGTAACCCCCAACCCTTACGGCACATTCACTGCAGGGAGCCCCCGTGCTGGGGGCTTTGTACCCAGACAGGCTCAATGTCAACTGCCTGGCAACCCTAGGAGGTTGGTGTCATCACTCCATTTTACAGGTAAACAAGTTGCAACCTCCAAGCCTCAGTTTCCTCACCTGTAAAACGAGAGGGAGGCAGACGGAGGTTCAGCACACACAGAGGAGAAGGCCACGTGAGGACAGAGCCAGAGCTTGGAGTGATGCAGCCACAAGCCGAGGAACCCCAGCAGCCCCCGAAAGTTGGAAGAGGCAGGAAGGACCCTTCCCTGGGACCTTTGGGGGGAGCGTGGCCCTGCGGACACTTTAATTTCGATCCTGAGATACTGATTTTGAACTTCTGGCCTCCAGAACTGTGGTAGAATAAATTTCTGTTGTTTTAAGCCACCCAGTTTATGGGAATCTGCTACAGCAGCCCCAGGACATGAAGGCAGACCTTTTGGAAACGGTTTTCCCGGTTTTCCCGACGCCTGGGGCACGGGGCCCCGTGTCAGCGCTCTGTGACGTGGGCGTTGGTGACGGAAGTGCAAAAGCAAACCCCAAATACCTGGGCTCTGCCTTTGGCTGGCTTAAAACAACAGAAGTTCATTCTCTCCCAGTTCAGGAGGCCCAAAGTCCAAATTCAGGATGTCACAGGGTGGGTTCTTCTGGGGCTCTGAGGGGACATCTGTCCATGCTTCTCTCCTGGCTCCTGGTGGCCGCGGGTTCCTCCGCCGTTCTCGGCCGCGCACGCATCACTCCAGTCTCTGCCTCTATCCTCACGTCGCCGCCTTCCCTCTGTACGTCTCTCTGTGCCTTCACGTGGCCTTTTTGTAAGGACATTGGATTTAGGGCCCACTCAAATCCGGGAAGACCTGTCTCAGTCAATGACATCTTCAAGGGTCCTATGTCTAAATAGGGTCACACTTGGAGGCTCCAGGTGGACACGAATTTGGGGCACACTATTCAACCCAGCACCGCCCCCTTCCCCAGGAGTCACACTCTTTGGTTCTGCAAGGGGGGCCCGTGTCACGGTGGAGGTGCGCGTTCGATCCAGGGCTCCCTTTCCTGGAACAGCTGTTACTGAATCAATGGCACGTCGGGTGGCTTCTCGGAACCTGGAAAATACAATGGGAGTTTTCTCTGAAGCACGCCAGTGCAGCTACCGCGGCCACCGTGATTTTACTACTCGCTCATTTATTGATTCGGTGTTCGGCCCCTGGCGATCTGGTTATGACCAAAACAGACACTGTCCCTGACCTCAGGGAGCGTGTGGTCCAGTGACCAGAACAGCCTCCCGAGTCCCCTGACTGCTCACTCATCCCGCTGAGAGCAGAAGTTGTCAGGAAAACAGACAAAAACAACATCCACTGCGGATGGAATTATAAATCCCACCCCTTTTTCCTCACCCAAAACCTGGCAAAGCAATTTGAAATTCCAAACCTGTTGACCACTGGACAAGAAGGTCACCTTTCTCCTGCTGAAAACCCAGTCGGGGTCGGCTGAGGTTAGTCTGCAAGGCAGACAAGGCCTCCTTTCAGCAAAGTGCCTCCGGGCGAGCCAGTGAAGAGTCGGCCTTCGGAGAGGCGGAGAGGCGGTTGCAAGCCTGGGAGGCCTCCCCTGACATTTCTGGCCAAGTCCACACCCCGGGCTCTGGGTGCTCAGACTGGCTATGACCAGCCCTGCCACCTGGCCAGCCTAATTTCCTCCTGCTTCCTCTGGCTGGGAACCCACGGCCACAGGGGCCCACATGTGACACACTGCCTCCCACCCCCGGGCCTTTGCACCTGCTGTTCCTGCTACCTGGCATGGTCTCATCATTTAGGGCTCAGCCCAAAAGTTGCCTCCTCCTGGAAGCCTTACCCCCACCCCTGTTATGTCCTGCCCACTCCCCTATTTCTTTCCCTTGGGTCACCAGTAAGAACCTGTATTTAACGTGTGCGTTTGTCTACTTACTGACTGCCTTTGCCTCACTGAACTGGAACCCCTGTGAAGACCAGGACCTGCCTGCCTTGTTTGCTGTGTAACCCCAGCTTTCAGCCCAGCAAAGAACAGGCTCCACAGAAAGGCCAACTGTCAGATGAACACCGGCCTTCCCCAATGCGGAGGGAGACTGGCCTCCAAGGAGGCCTGCCCAGTGTGCTGCTGTCTCCAACTGGGGTCATTACACCCCCGGTTTATAGCACCATTTGCTTTGGCCCCTTTTGGTGGCATCCCAGGGTTCAAAGCGACTGGGGGTAGCCAGTGTGGAGAGATGGGAAACAAGGTCAGTGGGGCTGCGTGTGCCTCTACAGCAGGGAACAGCCTCAACAGCTAGAAGAGAGGCTTCAACATCCAGGATCCAGCCCACAGACAAATTGCTTTCTTCGATTGGTACTTGGGGGCCTTTTTTGGTACTGCGAGGGTAGGTGGAAAGGGCTCCCTTTGTTACCCAGAGGTCTGGTTCCTTTCGGGGAAGGTCTCAGTTGTCCGGTGCAGAAGACGCACTGTGTCAGTCCACGTGGACAGCCAGCGCCCCATGATCATGGCCAAGGACAGCCTGTCACCCCTAGCCTGCGGGTCCTGAAGTGGTTTGGCCAAATGGACTTGGGAGGGAGGGAGGGAGAGAGAAGGGCAGATGGTGTCCATGGAGACTGTGACATGGTAGAAAAAGAGAGGAATCTGCAGTCGGATGGGCTGCTTGTCGCAGCAACCACCACCACCACCACCGTAATAAGAATGCGTCTAGCCTGAGTTCCTGCCGCATGCTGGGCCCTGCTCTCAGGTCTTTACCGGAATTATTTCACACAATTGTTACGAGAACCCCATGAGGTAGGCCTCATTATTGTCCCCATTTTACAGACATAGAGGCTGATGCCCACAAAGGGTAAGTCACTTGCCCAGTTGGTGAAGTCAGGTTGTCGGATTTTAAAAATGAAGCTCTCACCCATTAATGGAAGAACTTGGATTTGGGATCAGAAGACCCAGTGGGGTGGGAGGAAAATGATGGGAAAAACAAGGAGAGCAGTAATAACGCCAAGGACGCCAGCGGCCCGGGTGTGGGAACAGCCACTTGCACACTGGCCCCGAGCTGGGCCCCACGTGAAGAGCTTCAGGTGCTTTGCTTCGGTTCACCCTCCCAGCAACTTCCTGAGGCCAGCACAGCCCAGGTGCACGGGAGGTGTTAGTTACATGTTTGCTGACTCACTGAGCAACCCCGGGCAGGTTACTTTTATTTCCATTTTGCAGATAAGGGCACTGAGGCTCAGAGAAGCCAGTTTGCCCAGCGACTGCCCAGCTCAGGCTGGGGACCGCCTCTGGTCTGGGATGACATTTCCATCAGGCCACTGTGCAATTAGGCCAATGGGAAGATGTTGCGGACTTTCTGCAAAGATAAATATTATTTCCATTTTGTTGATATTAAAGAGTGCTCATATGAAATGGTGTTGGTCGCAGAAAGTAACTTTAATAATGTTCTTTGTTGGCAATTTAAAAATTACTAACCTATGGTGGTCTCCTGCCACTTCCTTCTGAAAAATCATACTAGTTAGTGAATTCTGGACACGTGGGAGCCACTTCTCAAGGTCACACCCCAGGTTCCTGGAACATGAGCCCGGGTCGGGGTGAGCCACATAGCTCTGCCACTTGTCAGCCTTATAAAAAAAAGGCGAGTAGCTCCAGCTTTCTTAGCCCCATCAGGGAAATGGAACATTGCAAAGACCTGCCGTGGCACGTCACTGAAAAGCCGGGATAAGGTGAGGATGAAAGTCCCGTTTCCTGACACACAGGAAAAGCTTCTGGGAAAAGCAGATAATTGCATGGCTCTGTTGAAAGGTGAAATGCAATCCCAACTGGGCACGTGCTTGGTAAATCAAGAGACTTTGCTGTGCTTCCTACTGTATCCTCAGGATACAAAGTGCTATGCACATAGTGCTGGTGCATAGTAGGCGTTCAATTAATATAACTGAGTCAAAAATTGAATATGGCTCCCAGGGGTGGCAAAGTACAGCCCATGGGCCAAATCCAGCCAGCTACCTGTCTTTGTATGGCCTGTCAGCTAAGAGTGGTATTTACATTTTCAAATAATTGGAAGAAGACAAAAGAATAATGTTCTGTGATATATGAAAACCATATATAACACAATTCAAAGTTCTGTGCCCATGAACAAGTTTTATTGGAACGAAGACATGCCCATTTGTTCATGGATTGTCTATGGTGGCTTTCCAGCTACAATGGCAGTGGTGACTACTGACAGAGACCTTTCAGCCCACATAGCCTAAAATATTTACTCTCTGGCTTTTTAAGAAAAGGTCTGCTGACCTTTAGTCTAGAACAACAGTCTCACCTTTGGCTACACATTGGGGTGACCTGGAAGCCTTACAGATTCTGATTTGATTGGTCAAGGGTGCAGCCTGCACATGGGGGCAGTAGGAGCTCCCAGAAGATTCTGATGGGCACCCAAGGCTGAAGACATGACCCTGGGTGCTGGCTGTGGGTTAGGACTCCTCCTTTTTGCTGTCAGGGCATCAGAGTGCCACGATGAGACCAGCACCAGGCTCCTCCTGAAGAGCCCGGAACCCACACTTAAAGCTGTCAGGCTTGTGGGTCAGGAGGGAACAGAGACAGGGGAGTGGGCAGGGAGACAGCACAGGCCTGACTAATGGTCATCTTTCTCCCTCGCTCCAGCCAGGTGGACACAGGAGGCTGCAGGTACAGGATGCGTCTCCTCTGCCAGCCAGCAGCAGCTCTGCATGTCTAAGGTGCCTCGTTTCCACGTGCTGGGCACTGGCCGTCCACACCCATCTATTCTGCTGGTGTTAGAAGCAGCTCCCAGGTATCGGACACTCGCTCCGTGCCCAACACCTCCATGCCACCCTGCAAGGGAGGGGGAGTGTTTTCTTTTTGCTGAACAGAGAAGCCAACTCTTCCAAGGCTTGAGGAGGTTAAGTAACATGCTCACAGCTGCCCAGCCACTGCCAGGCCAGGATTTGAATCCAGAGCCATCGGGCCCCAGAGTCCACTCTCTTAGCCACTGTGCCCTCCTGCCAACGGGAAGACTCAAGAACGAAGCACATCCTTCTCCAGGGAGCCCAGGGTGTCTGGCTTTTAAAATGGCGGCAACGTCCTGTGGCTTCTTTCTCACAAATCTTTTATTTTTGGCCTGAGACAGCTAATGCGTGGCCAACGTATCCAAGGAAACCAGGATGCTTGGAGCAAGCTGTACCAAATCTCCATGCTAAAACCATCAGACGGCTAATTTAGGCCTCTTTAGTTATTTATTTAATTATTTTTAGATCCCTGTGTATCATTTTACACACTTTCCTGACAAACGCAACCAGTAGACACACGCGTGCAGGGCATTTGGCCATGTGCTGAGCTCGCACGTGTGCAAACGTGCACTCTCTGTTCCTCATTTGTGCGTTCCCGGTGGCTTACAAGTGAGGCGTGATCTGCCCAGGCCTCCCTCTGCTGCCTCTTCACCCCCCACCCCCAGGGGCAGGTCCCGAATTTCAAGCCCTGGTATTTGGGGCTACGTAACTCCCTGTCATGGGGGGCTGTTCGATGTTTAGCAGCATCCCTGGCCTCTACCTCCTAGGTGCCAGTAGCAGTCTATCCCCCACCCCCCAGTTGTGATAATCAAAAATGTCTCCAGATGTCACCACATGTCTGCTGGGGTTAGAGTTGCCTGATAAAATACAGGACACCCAATTAAATAAGAATTTCAGATAAACAATGAATCACTTTTTAGTATAAGTATGTCCCAAATATACACATAAGTATAGCATAAGAATGTCCCAGGCAATATTTGGGACATACTTATGCTAAAGAATGATTCATTGTTTACTGAAATTCAAGTTTAACTGGGTGTCTTGTATTTTTATTTGCTAAATCTGCCAATTCTAACTAGGGGGCAAAATTGCTCCCCATTGGGAACTGCTGCTCTAGAGCCTGGGTTCTTCACCATCATGACTCAGCTTCCTCACCTGTGAAATGGGTCTGATGTCAGTGCTGACCCTGTCGGGGTGCCCAGGCACGCAGGTGGGCGGGGCAGGTGTGGCAGTGCTCAGCCGCCTGCCGCGTGTCTTCTCCAGGACCCGCTGCGGGGCCTCCCTGTCGGCCACCCTGTTCTTCTTCTGCCTACTTTCTTCCACCCTTTGTCCAGGATCTCCTGTGGGTAACTGACCACTGGGCTGAGAAACAGACATACCCCTAAGCGTGGGAAGTGGTGGCCCGGGCCCTGCCATCTACGTGTGTGTTTGGGAAGAACCACTTTCTCGCGGGGAGCCAGCACCATTGCACAGAATCCCTTGTGCCCCGCCCTATGCTAAGCACAGGGGACAGTGGTGCCTGGGCACAGACCTAGGCCCGCCTTCGGGGCTGGCGGTGAGGCGGGGGAGACAATGGTCTTCAAATAACCACAGGGAAGCAGTGAACGAGGCTCTGACAAAAGGCCCCACCTCTCCCCCGGTCCTGGATCCATAGGGCTGGGGGCCCTCTGACACCTCCCTCCCTTCCCCTCTCCCCATCCTATCTATTAGAAAATCCGGGAGTTCTACCTCTACTTTAAAAATAGCTTTATTGAGGTATTGTTGGCATACAATAAACTGCACATACTTAAAGTGTACCATTTGGTGAGTTTGGTCTATGTGCACACCGTGAAGCCGTCATCATAATCAAGACACTGAACATCTCAGTCACCCCCAGTGATCTCTCTCTCCTCGCCTCCTCTCCCCTGAGCAACCACTGATCTTCTCTGTCACTGTAAATGACTTCATATTTCCTAGAGTTTCATATATAAATGGAATCATACAGTATGTACTTTTTTGGGTCTGGCTTCTTTCCTGAACGTAATTATTTTGAGATTTGTGCATGTTATTGTGTGTATCAGTAGTTCATAGCTTTTTATTTCTGCGTAGTATTGTTGTGTGGATATACCCCAGCTGTTGATAGATCTACCTCTTTTTTTTTTTTTACAATGCAATTATTTATTGCAGTATGACACATGTATAGAAAAGTACATAAAACATAGGTGACCAGATGAGTGAATTTTCATGACGGGAACATCCCATCTGTGTAACTAGAACATGACCAGCACCCCAGAAACCCCTTCCATTCAAAGGTAATTCCCACTCTGTTTTCTAACATGCAGATCAAGCTGATGGTTCTTGAACTTCATATGAATGGATCACACGGTACATTCTTTTTTTGTGTCTGGCTTCTTTGGCTCAATGTTGTGATTGTGGAATTCACTGTTGTTACGTATTCTGGTGGTGTGTTCCTTTTTACTAGTGAGTAGCATTCCATTGTGTGAGTGTACCACAATGTGTTTATCCCTTCTCCCACCACTGGACGTTTGGGTTGTTTCCAGTATTTGGCCATTATGAGTAAGGCTCCCATGAATGTTGTCACGTGTGTTTTCTTTTCTGTTGGATTGTGCCCCAGAGTGGAGTTGCTGTGTCCTAAGGTGCGCAGAGGGTCAGCTTTACCAGATATTCTTAAAATCCTTGCCAAGCCCATTCACTCTCCAGCTCCTCCCACTATCCTAGCCCCAAGGCTGCCATTTACACCTGGGTGACTTCAGCAGCCTTTGAATGGGTCCCTGTCTGCAGCTCTCCGCTCCACATGGAAGTCAGCGTGAGCATGCACAATGGCAAGCTGGGCCGTGTTATTGCTCTGCTCCTGTGTCTTCTTATGACTGGGGTAAAATCCAGACCCCTGGCTGGGCCCACAAGGCCCTGTGGCTTCTGGACCCCACTGCCTGTATTAGTTTCCCACAGCTGCTGTGACAAATTCTCACAAACTTAGTGTCATAAAGCAACACAAATCTATTATCTCAAGTCCTGGAGGTCAGGAGTCTAAATGGGCCAGCAAAGCGTGTTCCTTCTGGTGGTCCCAGAGGAGAATCTGGGTCCTTGCCTATTGTAGGTCCTGTAGGCCACACGCACTCCTTGGCTCACGGCCCCTCCCTCTCGCTTGTCCTCTAGGGACAAGCCTTCTTCTCCTTCAGGTTTGACACACATCCCTGGCTTTTGCCCACCCCGTCTCTCTCTGCTCAAATTTCCCATTTTATTTCCTTCACAGCACTTCATCCTCCAGCATTTCCTTGTTCATATACATGTTGGAATGTTATTTTCTGCATCCCACATGCCCCCTGCCCCTGGCAGGTCCTCAAGGCAGGGGCCTTGGCTGTGGGCCGTTTTGTTCCCCGCTGGGGCTCTGGCCCCTGGGAGCTGCCTGATGCATAGTAGGTGCTCAGTCAATGTTTGTTGACTGACTAGGGCCTTATGCTGTGCCAGGTACTCTACACATACTCCCTGGGCCAATTCTAACAACAACCCTTGGCGGTAAGTGCTAGTAACATGCACTAGTTTTTCAGATAAAGAAACTACAACATGAACAGGTTAAGTGACTTGTTCAAGGTCACACAGCTTTTTGTTTTGTAAGTGGCAAAACCAGGATTCACACCCAGGCAGGTGGGCTCTGGAGCCCATGGCCTCAGTGGGACCTGGAGCCCCCTCAGAGGCAGGGCTTCGTCCCTTTCTAGATGAGGCTCTCCTTGCAGCAAAGACGACCTCATACCTTGGGACATGTCTGTTCTAGAATAGGGTCTGTGCTTGAATTTTGCATAACCAAAGGGTCCTTTCAGGATAGTCTGATAGTATCTACCCCATGGCGAGCCCAAGTCTCATAAAGAACCACCTGATATTCCTAAGAGGGAGTTTTCAAGATTCCAGGCCAAAGCCCTGTGTACTGCTCCATCTCCCCTGTCAGTCCTGCAGGAAGGAAGCTTTTTATAACACGGACAGGCCTGTTCTGGGCTGAACATTCTCTCCCCTGCCCACCCGAACTCTCCCCACAACTCAACTGCACACCAGATCTCCACCCATTTATCCTGACTTCATCCCCTGAACAGCCTGTGGTGGGTACCAGTATTGCCCCACGGTCCAGATGCAGAAACTGAGGCATGGCAACATTAACTTGGTCACCCAAGGTCACATGGCTGGAAGAAAGACAGGGTTGAAATCATAGCCGAGACCCCCCCCACGTCAGAGCCTGACCTCATCATTTATTTATTTAGTCAAGAAATGGTGAGCACCTATGATGTGCCAAGCATTGTTTTGGAGCTGGAGATAGAGCAGTGAATGAAACAACCAAAGTCCTTTTCCTCAAGGAGCTGATATTCTTAAGCAGCAGAAAATAAGTGCAAAGGTCCCCCCCCACTGGCTTGAGCCTGGTGGGAGTGAGCACCCCCATGAGTCAGGCAAAGCAGATTTGTTACTCATAGGTGGGCAGCAGGAACAAACAGAAGCCTAGGATCCATGGCAAGCTGGTCTCTCAAGGCTCAAGAAAGCTGCCAGGGGAGATGGGGTCTTGTCTGCATTTGCCCTGCGTCACACCACAGCTGAGGGACCTCTAAAGCACCCTGCCTCCGTTTTATACCCTGGGTGCCACTGGGATTGCTGAACTCATGCATTGCGGGACATCCTGATCTAGGAGAAATGAGGACATAGCATTGGCTGCTCTGGACATTGCATTCTAGTTATTCTGAGAACTATGTGGGAGGTGGCTGAAGAAAGCTGTGTCAGCCAAGGCCACATGGAGCCCTGTCCTCTTGCCATAAACACATGAACCCATCTTACACACACACACACACACACACACACACACGTATCTAGGGACAAAAAAAGACAGCCTCTTTCTAATAATTACAGCAAAAGTCCCAGGGCTGGTGTTCATTGGCTGGTTTGTGTCACATGTTCATTCCTGAACCAATCACTGTGGCTGTGGGGGTGAAGCACCGTGATAGGCCAGGCTTAGGTCAGAGCCTGCCCCTGAGGCAGGATGGAGGATCAGACCACCGCGAACCCATGGACTGAGCATGCTGACGGTGGTGGGGCAGGGTCCCTAAGAAGATGGAAGTGCTCTTGCTGTAAGGGGGTGGATGGCAGCAGGCAAGACGCCCAGCAGCCTTGGCGTGTCCATGGGTTCATGACCCCAAGCTGTTCTCCAGCTCAAACCCACCCTTGAAGGTCCTGCAGGCACCTCAAACTCACCATCTTCCTCCCTATACCGATGCCCACTCTGGTGTCTTCCCCACCCTGGGCAGCAAGCCAGGCACCGGCACTGATCCTCTCTCCCCCTCCCGGGAATTCTTTGAGCTGCCTGGTCCAATTCATTCTGCTTCTTAAACCTTTGTGAATCACAAGTCAGGTCACACCTGCACCCAAAGCACACACCAAAATCCCTGGTCTCTGGTGTCTGTGTGATTTTGGGTCCTGTGCGAACACCCTTGCCTGAAACCCTCTGTCCACACTGACCCCTGTGGACAGCACTCAACAGTGTCTGGCGCAGATGTCTGAGCGCCAGCTGCAATGCCCCTCGCAGTCTTGCTTTGTTTTTCCTGTTCTCTTCTCCAGGCTTTTACACCCCTGCTGGGAGTGTGGCCTCATCCCTATAACCTAGCTAAGTTTTTCTCATCCTGCAGCCCTCAGTTTACCCATCCCTTCCTCCAGGAAGCTTCTGCCCATCGTCCAGGCTGGAGGTGTGCTCCTCCCACAGATGCCGTACTCGACCTTAATGTAACGCTAGCAGACAGCGTCATTACGCCCGGTCCCTTTTCTTCGCCCTCCCGCCCTGTCCTTCTCTCGGGCCTTTCTTCCTTCCTTTTTTTCTTTCCTTCTTTCTTATCAGCTGCCTCCTTGTCCTCTTCTGGGCCATACTCTCCTTGAGGGATAAGGCTGTGTCTTACTGACATTCGTAATGGGGTGCCAAGAACCACAGAGTCACAGACCCCCCACCAAGCTATTCAGAAGGGGTGGGCTCATTTACGTCAGACAGGACAGCATGGAGGGTGACGTGGTTCCAGCCTCTGCTGTTCTCCTCTGGCAGCCCGGCAGGCTTTGGGGTATGTTCTGGCTCAGAAGACCCAAAATGCAGGGGAGCTTCAATAAAGAGACAGTGATAGGGTGCTGACCTTTAGGAATTACAAAAGAAGACACTTGGGAATCGGTTTTTGTCTTTACCAAATTGGCCCTGTAGAGTTGATTCCAGGAGTTCCCCTGGGTTTGCTGCACGAGGTCTTTTCAACAGAAAGTAGGGATATGTCCAGCTCTCTGACCTCCAAGAGCATCTTTTCCATGAGGTCCAGCAGTAGGGTTTCCAGACACAGTGCAGAACACCAAGTTAAATTTGAATTTCAGATAAACAACAAATAACTCATCAGTATAAATATGTGCCAAATATTGTGAGGGACACACTTATACTAAAAAATCATTCGTTGCTTAATAAGCTAGGAACTTAACTGTGTATCCTGTATTTTTATTTGCCGAATCTGGCAACCCTATCTCACGGGGCGGAGTCGGATGAATGAATTAATGAGTTTGTGTTAGCTGTCTGCTGCTGTGGAAGAAATCACCACGCACTTAGCAGCTTAAAGCAGCACATGTTTATTGCCTCACAGCTTCTGTGGGTCGGGAGTCTGGGCGTGGCTGAGCTGAACTCTGCTTCAGGGTCTCACCAGGCTGAAATCAAGGTATTGGCTGGGGCTGTGGTCTCACCTGAAATCAAGGTGTGGAACTGGAGAGGAATCGGCTTCCAAGCTCCCTCAGGTTGTTGGCAGAATTTATTTCTTTGTGGTTGTGGGACTCACGGGAGTTTGTTTTTTTCAAAGCCAATAAGGACAGGAAGGTGCTAGCAGGGGAAGGAGGCTTACATCACGACATCGAGGGAGCAACGTGCATCAGCTTTGCCATGTCCGATTGGTCCACAGAAGGTCACAAGTCCCACCCACAATCAAGGGGAGGGAACTATACAAGAAAATGACCACCAGGAAGAAGGGACCATGGGGCCACGTTAAAGTCTGTCCTACACAGACTTTTCCCACCTCTTCATTTTTGCCCACACAGTTACTTGTGCCAAAACTGTCATTTTCCCTTCTTTCTGAGTAGACCCCTCTCCATCCTTCAAGGCCCCCTGAAGTGCATGGTCTTCTGAGCCAGACTTCTCTGCCTAACTTGGGCAAGTTGTTTTGCCTCTTTGAGTCTCAGTTGTCCTGTCTGTAAAGTGGAGAGAGTAACAGTGCCCGTCTCCTAACATGGTTTGTGGATTCCGTGTGACAGTCCAGGCAGAAAGCTCAGTTCAGGGAGGGGAGCACTCAGTAAACACAAGAGCCCACCAGCTCTGTACCAGGCACTGCTGAGGGACTGCCCGGGGTCACAACACTGGTGAGTTTCATGGCTATCATCAGACCCCAGGAAGCCTGGCTTTTCTTGCTGAAGCAGGCAAAGTCACTGCAAAGTGGGAACACGGGCCAAGGAGGCACTGGGTGGTTTTTTTCTTAACAACAGAAATAAACATATTTAAACTTGGTTTTATTTTCAGTATCAGTGAAGGTTGGCAGTAAAAGGAACTATGTGCCAATTTCTTCCTATGTGCCAGGCCCTCCCCAGGCACAAGGACACAGCAGTAAATACAAGATGTTGAGGACCCACAATCTAGCAGTGGTTGATCATTGGAATTCACCTGTGGAGTTATTAAGATGCTGAGGTCCAGGCCCCACCTCAGTGGTTTCCTTCATTGGTCTGGAGAAGCTACTTTTCCAGCTTCAATGAGCATAGAACTCCCGGGGCACCTTGTTCAAAATCAGATTCTGATTGAGCAGGTTGTGAGTGGGGTCTGAGACCCTGCATTTCTGACAAAGTCCCTGCTGCTGCTGGTACCCTGGTCTATGGGAGTTTAGAGTGGTATTGGGGGCATTGACACTGTTGGGATTCGCCAATGGTGATGGTTTTTGAAATAAATCCGTAGGTTCTTTGGTATTCCTCCCTTCAAGGAGTAGAGCTTAATCCCCCCACCCCCACCCCCACCCTTTGAGTGTGGGCTGGATTTAATTGCTCGCTTCTAACAAATAGAGTATGGTGGAAGTGATGGCATGTCCCTTCTGAGACTTAAGTCACAAAAGGCATAGGGGCTTCTGCCTTGCTCTGTCTTGGATCACTTGCTCTGGGGAAGCCAGATGATATC
Organism: Daubentonia madagascariensis; assembly: GCA_023783475.1. Taxonomy (NCBI): domain Eukaryota; kingdom Metazoa; phylum Chordata; class Mammalia; order Primates; family Daubentoniidae; genus Daubentonia; species Daubentonia madagascariensis. The sequence goes on along the minus strand of JAKFHU010001640.1, from coordinate 4,336,433 downwards.
TTGCAAGAGCACTCAAATACCCCTAGGGAGAGGCCCATGTGGCAAGGAACCGAGGCCTGCTGCCGACGGCCTCGCAAATGGGTCATCTTGGAGGTGGATTCTCTGTCCTGGTCGAGTCTTCAGAGGACTACAGCCCTGGCTGCCATCTTGACCACAACCCCAGGAGAGGCTCTGAGCCAGAACCACCCAGCTAAGCCCCTCCTGAGTTCCTGACGCACAGAAACCGTGAGATAACAAATGTTTGTATAACTAATACACCAAGTGATCTTAACGTGCATCCAGGTAAGAGAACTGTCATCGTGGAAGAGACAGACAGTAATCAAGTAGTTGTTTAAGTCAGTGGTTCTCAAACCTGAGTGTGTGCCTTAGAGTCACCTGGAGGGCTTGTTAAAGCACAGATTCCTGGGGGTTAGGACCACAGGTGAATAAGCAGCATCTGACTAGACTGTGCTTGCAGGGAGCAGGATCTTGCTTCCTGTATTTAGGGCCCACAGCTAGGCCCGTTCCTCCTACGCACCCATCTCTCTCCCTGCTCCCTTCTCCCCCACCTCTACGGCACCCCCGTGCCTCACTAAATGGGGGAACATTCCCCGAACTTTTCTGGTCTGGCCTCTTCCAACTTGATGGCCCATCACGGGGGAATGGTTGAATAAATAAGAACAACTCCATACTCCAGGATATTGTGCAGCAGGGATAAAAAAGAGTTTGATTTCTATCTGTGGACCTAGAAAGGTGCCTGTGATTTATCCTGAAGTGCAGAAAGCAAGTTGCACATTTTTCAAAATGAAAATAGCCAAATTGTTTTTTACATCTTCACCCGCCCCCAATTATAAAAGCAATGCATGCTCAAGGCAAAAAATAGAGAAAACAGAAAAGTATAAGGAGAAAGAGAGTGGAAAGGATCCAGGCGCTGACTGCCCAGAAACACTACTCTTAACATTTCCCTGCGTTTCCCTCCAGTCTCATTTCTATGCATATTTGCACACATGGGTATATATATGTGTGTATATATATATATTTAAATTTATATTGAAGCAAAAATAGAATCACACTACGAATGCTGTTTAGTGGATTGCTTTTTTTCCACTTAACTATCACAGCTTTCCATGCTAATGAATATAGATGTATCGTCCTCCTTCATGGCAACAGAGCACTGGAGTTTGGATACAGCATGCATTATCTGAGCAATGCCCTGTGGATGGACATTTAGGTTGTTTCTGGTTTTTCATTACTGTGTCAACAGTGCCACAGAGAATGTCCCCGTACATTGCCTGATCCTTGCCCTGGGATAAATTCCTGAAGGTGGAATTGCAGCATCAAAGGGTGTGCACAGCTGGCAGTCTTCATAATGATTCTAATGGTGGGTTCTAGAGCCAAGGGCTTAGGGTGAATCGGGGCTCTTCTCTGCACCAACTGATTTATCTGGGACACATTCCCTAACCTCCTGGTGCCTCAGTCTCTTCATCTCTAAAATGGAAAAAATAGCTGAATGTACCTCTCGGAGCTGCTGGGGGGAGTCAGTGAGCTGGAAAGTGCTTAGGATGCTTAAGACTGATGTCAGCCAGCTCCTGGGGACGCCAGGGGTCCAGTTTGGATTTCCTGTTGGGAAGGTGCCTTGGGGACCTTGGTACCTGCTGGGAAGTAGAGAATTATGGTAACATAATGATGGCTAATTGTGTGTTTACCCCGCACAAGGCACTGTTCTGAACCCTTGATTAATTCATCTAATCCTTACACAAGTAAGTTGGGCACTATTATCCCATTCACAGCTGAAGAAGATGAAATACAGACAGGTCAGTGTTGAGGCTCAGAGGAGGTGGGGCTGGGACCCAGACACGGTGGGATGGCACCAGAGCCTCCATCTCCACCATGATACTGGGGGTCAGGGCGGGAGGGGAAAGAATCCCTGGGGTCAGTAGGACTAGATTCAAATCCTGGCTCTGCCTCTTCACAGGAGGATGAGGTGTTGAGTGGCTGAGTGAGTGTTCATTGGGGGAGGGGAAGGCTGGCAGAGGAGGAGACAGGCAATAAATGATCAAACAAATATGAGCAATAATTGCAGATCATGGTACTATTCGGAAGGATGAAACCCCTGAGCTGAGACCAGAAAGACAAGAGGAGAAGGGGTCACTTCTGGAAAGGAGCTGAGGTGCAGGGAGCATTCCAGCACGTGCAAGGGCCCTGAGGTGGGCAAGACATTGGTGACTTTGAGAAACTGGAAGGAGGCCCTTTCAGGAGTGGTCTGAGCAAGGAGGAAATATGTGCTGTCAGCATGCCCACTTGATTGGAGAGGAAACTGAGGCACAGAGAGATAAGTAGTTTGCCAAGTTCATGGGGCTGGTAAGTAAGCATAGAGCAGTGCTTCCACTGCAGATGGTCAGATGCCTGAGTCTGTGCCCTTTGTGAAGGGTATAAATTGCACTTGCTGGGCCTTCTCAATATTCAAGAGAAGCTGAAGTCCTGATTTTTATGTGAAACGCCCTGATGTTTAAATTTTAGCAACCAGTTAAAAAAACAAAATAACATAAACCATATGGAGATAGGACTATGTTTGGGGGCAAGATCTAGCCATGGGCCGTGACTTGGTGTGTTCTGATGTCACCACTCTGAACCTTTGTCCCTTTATCTAACAATGCACATGACACCAGCCCCTGTCTTGTAGGATTGTAAGTCAGTTGTAGTTATTTGAGCGAGGGCTCTGGGAGGGTGTGTGTGTCCACCAGCCCAAGGCTGAGTATCCACTCATGAAGTATTGTTCCTGTTTCCTCACTCCCCACCACCTCTGGCAGCGATCTTGAAGAGGTCACATTTCCAGAATGGCCTCTGCCTTTGTCCAGAAAACAAGAGTAGGAGCAATTGATCCCTTGATGTCCCCTTCAGCCTTTGCTTTGCATAAGCCTCTGCTTCAAGCTTTTAAAACTCAACTTGATAACCCTTGGGGGCACCTCCCCCATCACCCAACAATCCCAGGGGGAAGAATGTATCTCCCTGGCACAAGTGCCCAGAGATCTGGGCAGGAGACCTACAAGTGTTGTTTGACAACTCAAACTTGGGAAATAACCTAAGTGCTCACTAAGGGGGGATTGAATAAGTCACAGCACAAGTCACATTGGATGCCCAGGAGCTGTTCACAAGGGTGGGGCTGGAACAGGGCTTGGCTACACCCTTGGGCCAAGTCTGGCCCACTGCCTGTTTTTGTACATAAAGTTTTATTGGCACACAGACACACCCATTTGTTTACGTATTGTCTAGGGCTGCCTTCAAGCTATAATGATGGAGATGAGTAGTTTTGACAGAGAACATGTGGTCCCCCAAACCAAAATATTTACTTTTTGACCCTTTTCAGAAGAATTTGGCTGGTCCCTGGGCTACATCAATAAACACTGAGGTGGAAGTTTCCCCATGACCTACTCCTGTGTAGGAAAGACACCAGCAGGGGAGGGGGACACACAACAGCACGAATAGGATGATTTCAGTTTTGTAAAGAACAATGAGAGACAAAGTCATAGAAACGTGCATGCAGATATATTTTGTAGGTGAACAAATGTCTGAAAGGGTACACTCCAACCTGCTAATAATGTTAGCTCCGGAATTTAAGAGGTAATAGACTTTATTGGACATTAATTAGGTGCCAGACACAATACTGAATGCACAGATTTTCTTGCTTAATTTTACAAGACTTATACCCTTTTCACAGGTGAGAAAATGAAGGCATAGAACTCACTTGCCCAAGGTCACACAGGTTTCAAGTAGCAGAGCTGGGATTGGAACCCAGGCCTCTTTGACTACAGACTATGGGAGAGAAAGATAAACACTTTTTACTTTACAAATGTCTGTATTGTTGGACAAGCACGAAAAAGCTAAAAACATGACTTGCTCAATATAATTCCTATCACATGTCCTCTCTACCCCCTTCTCCCACCTCCTAGGGGTGTTCTTACAAGTGGGGCTCACGTGTGCTTCCTCAGGAAGGTCCCAGGGCAAGAACTGCTCTAGTAATGGGAGAGGCTGGGAAGTAGTGGGGTGGGGGCAGATTCTGAGCCCCCAGGGGGACAAGCTCCCTCTTTCTATTGGGGGTTGCCAAGCTGAGGGCAAACATTCACAGGAGAGCCGAGAGCTCGCCTATTGTGCCTCGATTTCCCAAGACATTGCATTTCATGAGTGTTATCAAATGGTGACATTTCAGAGTGCAAGTCTTGGGGTTGTTGTTAATACTGATTTAATGGTGCTAGAATGATTAAGCATGGCAGGCTTTTAAACAATGAGGTTCATAAAAGGTGTTAATAACCTCTTAAGTACCTTAATAATATTCCCACCTATCATAAACTGCTCCCAATTAGTCACTTTTCTTTGCCCAAGGAATGAGTGGGGGATCGGCTCATTGGAAGGCTGGATGGAGTCTTCTGGAGCCTTCTGGAACAGAGGAGGAGCTGTGCCCAGTTTGGGAAAATTAAATAGAAAGGCCAGGGAAACGTTCGTGTGCCTTCTAAAGGAGAACCCATTTCAGGCTGTTCAGAAAGAGGAACTTGGTCATCAAAGCACCAAGAATGTGGCTCAGGGGCCCCACCGTTCCACTCATGGCTGCTCTGGGCACTGAAACCCAGACAGTTTCAGTGCGACAGCGCGACGGAAAACAGAGGCTTAGCGCCTTGGCTGCTGTGTTTGGATCTGGCTCTGCCACACATTCTTGGTCAGTGTGGGCAGTTTGCCCCCCTCTGTGTGCAGGGCCAGTGCAAAATGTAAATGCACAGCCCGTTGTTGGAAAGTTAAAAATTTCAAGATGTCAACAGCAGAGAATTGAACCAAATGTGAAGCCTTTCCGAGCCTGGGGCCCTGCCTGACTGTGTGGGTTTCACGCCCATGAATCCGGGTGCTGTCTGTGTCCTTAGTTTCCTCATCTATAAAATGGACTTAGGTACATATGGAATTTAAATTTTTTTCTGGTAGCCACATTTAAAAAAGTAAAATGAAACAGTGAGTTTCATTTTAAAAATACATTTAAAAGTCATGTTTAAAAATATTATTATTCTAACATGTAATCAAATAAGAAATTATCAATGAGATACTTTACATTCTTTTTTCAAACCAAGCCTTGGAAACCCAGCAAGTATTTCACGCTTATGTATGGCACATCTCATTTCGGAACAGCCAGGTTCCAGGTGTTCAATAGCTGCCTCACTGGACAGCGCAGATCCAAATAAAGGGTCCCCCACTGTGTTTGGAACTTGGCAAGCACTCATTAGCCTTACAGTAGGGTTAATTTCTTTCTGTGCCTTGGTTTCCTTCACTGCAAAGGCACAACACAAGGTGGGCCTGGCAGGGCTGTTCTGGACTCCCTGAGATGATGGTGCTCGATGCGCAGTGCTTGGCTGGGAGTCCATCACTGCTATTGTATTGGAACCCCGCCCCGTGCATGCCAGCGGGGTGGACTTGGGCGAGTACCCACTCTCTACTCAGTGTGTGGAGCACGTCTACTAACCACCCCTCCTGGGCTGCGGTGGGGATGAAAGAAGGTACGGGCAGTATAGTAGTACTCTCTCAGCGAAGGTCAGCTGCTGTCGTTGGCAGGCCTTTGTTTTCTCTCTGCAAAGCCCTGCCCACCCTAGGAATGCCTTGGACCCCCACCTGACAATGGGGGCAGTGACAGTGTATCCTGACTTCTCAGTTAGGGCCCTGGGAAGTGTCATTATCTCTCTGTATTCACAGCTCCTAGAACCATCCCTGGTATGCAGTAGGCACTTAATAATCATTAAATAACTGAACGAATGAATGCATGCATGAATAAATGAATGCCTGTGTGAAGGGAAGTGTTTTGCTGTCCTTTGGGGTTTGAAGCTCCCTCTCCTGGGAGGGTCCCAAGGGGGAAGGTGCAGATTTGAGACTCCGGGGTGGGGACCTGAGGTTCCTCATGCCTTCGTCTGCGGGTTTCATGGTCTCTGTCTTCCAGGTCCCTTCTGACCACCTCCCAAACCCCAGACCTCCTCAGGGGCTGCCCCAGCTCCACCGAGGGGGTCTCACCCTCCCTAGTGAGGCTCTGGGTAGACCTGGATGGACCGGCAGCAGCCTGGCCTGTGAATGACCTCTCCCCCTCCCCCGCCCCAGCCAGGCCTGTTGACTCCTAATGCATTTGGATTTCCAGATGGGAATTATTTGAGCAATATCGCACTTTTATATTATTGAAAGGAAAAGATAAAAAGGCAATGCTTCTTTTCCTGCCCTCCCTCTCAAGGTCTGAGGATGACAACAGACCCCCGACCTCACCAGGGGCCATGGGGGGAGGGGGGCTGAGGGGCAGAGCTCAGGGGGAGGGTTGGGGGGGTCCACCCCTCCCCCTGCTTCCTGGGGGAGGAAAAAATGAACTTGGAAATGTTGGAAGCGTGTCCTCTGCCAGGCTTCTGTGTTTCTCGGTTGTTCACACTTCACTATCATAGTTTTTGCCATATCTGGGTGCCACTTAATAATATTACTTACTTAACCTTTTTCTTTAAGACAACTTACTTTAAAAACATTTTTTGTAGCACTAAAAAATGTTTTTTTAATTTTTTTTTTCATTTCAAAATATTAAGGGGGTACAAATATTTTTGGCACATGGATAGCTTTTATAATGCTCAAGGCAGGGCTATTAGTGTGCCCATCACCCAAATAGTGTTCATTGTACCTGTTAGGTAGGAAAAAACATTTTTATTATGGAAAATTTTAAACACATACAAGAGTAGCCTGAATAATATAATACAATGTACCTATAATATGTAATGTATATGTAAGTATACATTATATATATATTTACATTATATATGTATATGTAAGTATTATATATAATATATGTAATATTAAATATATTGCAATATAAGATATAATATATGATGTGATACATATATATAATTATTTTAAAAATTATATATAATATATTATATTATTACTCGTGGCCAACTTTGTTTCTTCTATGTCCCTGCTCATGCCTTCACTCGAGTTTATTGGGAAGCATGTTATAGACATAATGCATTTCATCCACGAATATTTCAGTATCTGTCTCTAAAATGCTCAGCTTGCTTTAAAAACTTAATTTATCTTAAAAGTGAACTCTGTATCACTACCTTAAAGGAAAACCTGGGTAACTTTCCACAAATAGATGAAAAAAATAAACACAAAGGAAGTAAAACCATGTTACTGACATCTAGGTGGGTGCTAGGTAGCCTGCTCTCTTGGCTCAAAAGGGGACTCCAAGTGCTTAGGGAGTGCTAGGGACAGGCTAGCACCCACCTGAGACGTTCTCCGTCCACAGACATAACTGGGAAGGTTGAAAGAGAATCAAAAGGGGGAACTTTCTCTTTGCGCCGTGCGCTGTCATCTGATGTGGGGTCCCAGGGCCCGGCGTGGTTTCCCGTCTCCCGGCACGTCTGCCCCAGCCTTGCAGGCCACTCTTGGGGCTGCTGCTACAGGCAAAGGCCACCAGGCTAGGGCTGGCCTCCGGGGAGGTGGCACTGCTGCGGGGTGCTGGTGGCCCCCCTGGTTCAGCTCCTGGCACACCCCTTCCTGAGTGTGTGAACGTGGGCATGCAACAGGCCACCCAGGCCTCAGTTTCCTCATCGGTAGGATGGGGCAAGAGTAGCTGTCCCACACATGGTGGTTGTGAGGCTCAAATGACGTATTTCAAGCATAGTATTAATATTGAGAACAGTGCCTGACAGAGCGAAATCTCAATAGATGGCAGCTATTGTTCCTGTTGTCATTGTTATTGTCTTTTAAAGAATTATTAGCGGCTAAGTCTGCTATCTTGATTTCTTCCTAGGTGTCCCTCTAAACAGTGGAGCTCCGTTTTTCTTTTCTCCCTCGTCTTCCCCAGGGGTTAGGGGTAGGGACATCCCTGAAGGATGAACCTCGCCGCTCCCCGCCCCCAACCAGGCGTTTGGCTTCTGAATTCCTGAAACTTTGTACCACAACTGGGGCTCTCAGATCCCCTGAGCCCAGCCTGCCAGTCCATGAGTCACCTCTGTCTACTGGGGAAAACCAACCAGCCCAGAAAAAAATCCAGACTCCCATGGGCGTCCCCAGCTGCCTGCTGTTGGCATGAGCAGCACCACCCGCCACCCCCGTCCCTGCCAGACAGTTGGGCAGGCTGCCAGGTCCGCGATTCACACCCGGGTGGCAGCAGACAGCCCCCACCGGGCTCGGCTGTGAGTGTGCATGTGTGTGTGTGTGTGTTTGTGTGTGTGTGTGTGTGTGTGAGCGCGCGCGTGTTGCTTTCTCTCTCCTCTCCTGGGCTGGGTTGTTTTGCTCTAGGCTGCAAATTCGGTTTTAGATTCCGGCCTCCTCCCTCCCAACCATCTCCCGCTTCTATTCTTAGAAAGCAAACTGGGATGTGCTTGGGCTTCGCAGTGAAGTCAGACAGAAGTTTGTCCACGTGCTCCAGCCGCCTGAGATATGGACTTAATTAAAAAGGAGGCTTTGAGCGGCAGGTTCACTGGCCGGAAGCGCAGCCCGCCCCTGCTGGGTGCTGACTCTGCAGGGCATGGATGGACACTCTTGTCGCCTCGTGCCCCCAGGCCCGGGAGGGGGAGGCTCCTGGGATGGGTTGGGGTGGCTGTGTGTGTTGGTTAAATATGAGCTCTTCCAGCATGTTGGGCTGCTGAGAAACGTTTAATTAGATAAATAAATCTTCAAGGGTTTGGGAGGAGGGTTGCCTTCAGGAACCTGAGCTGGTTGCAATGTGCTGTCTGCGGAAGGAAGCTGACCTTCCTCAATGCCAGCCCAGCAGTGCCGGGGAGGGCAGGCAGGGAGAGAGGAGAGGAGAGAGGGAGAGGTGGGGAGAGAGAGAGGAGGAGGAAGAGTGTCTGGGGGAGACGGGGAGGTCTTCAGGAGAGAGTGCATCTGGAAGGAAAGGCAGCCCGGTGACAGGGCAAAGGCCTGGATTGAGCAACCAGCCTAAGTGGGTTCGAAATCCCGGCTCTGTACTTTCCAGCTGTGTGACCTTGGGCAAGGCACTTGACTTCTCTGTGCCTTCATTTCTTATCTATGAAATTGGGATGTTGATCATAACAAGTGATGATTATTAAGTAATCTAAATTTATTATTATAATAAAGAAGACAGATGCCCAGAGCAGGGAAAAGAGGAAAAAGAGAAACAAGAACTCTTTGGTGTTTGCCACCCATGGTTGCCCCCTGCAGCCTTGGCCCAGCAAACCCCAATGGCGCTGAATGGAGGATAGAGAGGCAGATCCAACCAGGATTTAATCCTCTTGGAGGAGAAGCAGGTGAGACCAAGAAGAGGGGCCCTTCTCTGGCATTAATCCTCCATTGACTGAAGGAGAGACATCCTCTGAGAGCTCAGATGCCTCCTCCTCCAGGAAGCCTCCACTGACTGCTAGCCCCCTTTAGCTGCCCTCCACACTGCCCCTTTATACCTGTCACACGGTATGGTGGTGCCTCTTATTTAAAGTTGTGTGTTTTCTTACCTAAAACATTTTCATAAGTATTGTGCAAACACATTCTCATTATAAAAAACTTAAAAATTTCAGAAGCATGGGGAGTCAAATGAAGAGGTCTCCCCCCTTCATCCCATGCCCCTCCCTATGGTGTGGTTCCTGTCCTCCTGCCCTTGAGAAGCGTGAGTGGGCGTGTGTGGATGTGGATACTCTCACGTGCCATTGCATTTTGCATCAAAATGTGATTGTAGTCTGCATGTTGAGCAAAACCAGTGAGCTTCAACACAGTGTCTTGGCATCTTTCCATGATGGTGTGTATATAACTTATTCTTTTATTTTTAATTTTTATAAATATTTTCTTCAAACCTATGCTATAGGCACATAGTAAAAAAAAAAAAGTGCAAAAGGATAGAAGTGAAAACGCAGGAGGTGCCTGACAACACCTCCAGCCATCGTTTCCCTTCCCAGCAGCCAGTGTCTTGCGCCTCCTCCCAGAGATCATCTGTGCACATACAGGCGTGTGCTGTGTCTCCCCTGCTTTCCCCTGTACGCACTGGTGGTAGCACATGCAACACACAGTGCCTGGCTCCTTCCTGATTTTCACTTACCTCTGCATCTGGGGTGGTCATTCCTTATCAGTACACAATGCGGCAGGCTCATTCTTTCTGATGGTTGCGTAGTGTTCCATTATACAGATGGGCCCTAAGTTAACACCCCAGTGATGGGGGAGCAAATTTCAACACACATCACTAAATCCTTTGCCAGTCCTCCACTGGGGAGGTAAGGTCTATAGTCCCTCCTTTGAAGGTGGGTTGGCTTGTGACTGCTTCAACCAACAGAGTATGGTGGAAGTGATGCCCTCTGACTCCTTGGTAGGTTAAAAATGGCCATAGAGCTTCTGCCTTGTTTGCTTGGACACTCTGAGGTTGCCCTGTTGTGATGAAGCCCAAGCCACACGGAGAGTCCCAGTGTAGGTCGGTGCTCTGGGTCACAGTGCCAGCCGAGCCCAGCCTGCAAGTTTCCCCAGCCCAGGCACCAAATATGAGTAAAGAGGCCTCCAGAAGAGTCTCTGGACATTTGAGTCATCTCAGCTGAGTCTCCAGACACTGTGAAGCAGAGACAAGCAATTCCCGTTGTGCCATGTCTGAGTTACTGACCCATAAAATCGCTAGCAAAATAAAATGGTTGTTTCAAGCTGCTATATTTTGAGTACTCTGTTACCCAACAATAAATAACCAGAACAACGGGCTTTTGTGTGTCCTTGCCTACTGAATAGTCTGCCTTCTCTCCACTTCCTCCGAATACGGATTATCTCATTGATTTTTTTGAAACTGAGGTGAAATTCACATAATATAAAATTAACCACTTTAAAGTGAGCTATTCAGTAGCGTTTAGTGCATTCACAATGTTGTGCAACCACCACCTCTGTCTAGTCCGAAACACTTCATCACCCTAAAAGGAAACCCTGTTCCCATGAAGCAGTTGTTCCCCATTCTCCTGTCCCATCTTGCCCCTGGCAACCACTAGGAACTGTCTCTCTGATTTTGCCTGTTATGGACATTTTATATCAATGGAATCATGCATTATGTAGTCTTTTGTGCCTGGCTTCTTTCACTTGGCACAATGTTTTGGAGGTTCATCCACGATGTAGCATGGATCAATACTTCATTTCTTTTTGTGCCTTTGAATAATATCCCATTATATGGATATACCACAGTTTGTTTATTCATCTGCTAATGAACATTTGGGTTGTTTCCACCTTTTGGTTATTGTGAATAACACTATGAACATTCATACACATGTATTTGTTTGAGTACCTGCTTTAATTCTTTTGGTTATACACCCAGGAGTTGAGTAGCTGGATCATATGGCGATTCTATGTTTAACTTTTTAAGGAATTGCCAAATTGTTTTCCACAGTGGCTGAACTATTTTACATTCCCACCATCAACGTAGGAGCATTCCAGTTTCACCACATCCTCACCAACGCTTGCTATTGTCCATTTAAAAAAACAATTCTAGCCATCCTAGTGGGTGTGAAGTGGAATCTCACTGTAGTTTTGATCTGCTTTTCCCTAATGACTAATGACTAATAGATGATGTTGAACATCTATTCAGGTCTCGTTGGCTATCTGCATATTGACTTTGGAGCGCTTATTGATTTTGCATCCCCAGTGCCTCCTACAGGGCCTAGTGTGGACTCAGCACTGCAGACGGCTCTGCTGAGCGAGGAACAGGAGGATAAACACGGGGCTCTTCCCTGTTCCCTTGTCCAAGCCGGGCGCCTCATGGATGTGCTTGTTCAGTGAAGTTGTTGAACTCCCTTTGACGTTCCAGGGCGGGTGACTCTTACTACACCGCCATTCACCCATTTATCCCTGACTCTGTGGTTCATCTAGAGCTGGCTTTGCTTGCTGACTCCCCAGCCACAGCTCAGAGCTCTGCCGGCACTGTTGAACCCCATCTGCGCCAATTATGACTTGGTCTGGGACCGATGAAAACAAAAGGGAATATTCCCCCCTTACTCCCAGGAGTGGGGACTGGAGCCGGAAGCCCACATGGACTCAACAGAGCTTGGGGGGCCTGGAAGAAATTAGTGTGAGTCTCCTTGGTGCTGCACCCGTGCACTGTGGGGGCCCTCAGCTGCTGTGGGGGGCTGCGCCCCAAGAGACGAGGGTGAGGGGGTGAGGGGGAGGCAGAGCAGGAGACAGCAGTTCTCAGGTGGGGGATGCCAGGGCTCTCTGCCAGAGGGCAGGCTCGGGAGTGAAGAGGAGGACCCAGGAGCCAGATGGCTTGAGCTGCCATGTCTAATTTGAAAGTACTTTTTAATTGAGGTCTAGAGTAAAAATAATTGATCTTATTTGTAAAGCTTGATGAATTTTTACATATGTGTACACCTGTGTCACCCAGAACTCCAGAAGACTCCCTCACGACCACTCCCAGGCAATGAACCCTCCCAGGATAAGCACCGTTTCTGACTGCAACCCGTGCAGGTTAGTTTTGCCTATTTTTGAATCTCGTACAAATGAACCATGCTCTGGGCACCCTTTTGTGTTTAGCTTCTTTTGTTCAACATAATGTTTTTGAGCCTTATCCATGCAGTTGCATGCAGCATTGCTTGCCTGTCCGTCCATCCTTCCTTCCCTCCTTCCTTTCTTCTTTTCTTTCTCTTATTGCTCTACAGCAGTGGTTCTCACTGGGCCAGTTCTACCTCCCAGGGGACATTTGACAATGTCTAGAGACATTTGCAGTTGTCACAGCTGGGAAGGGGGTGCTATTGGCATCTAGTGGGTAGAGGCCAGGGATGCTGCTAAACATCCTGCAGTGCATGGGACAGTGCCCTCCAACAGGGAAGTATCTAGCCCAGAATGTCAATACTGCCAAGGTTATGAAGCCCTACTCTATAGTATTTCATTGTATGGATAAGCTACAATTTATTTATGCCATCTGTTGCTGATGGACATTTGGGTTGTTTCCAACTATTACAAATAGTGCTGCTGTGAACATCCTAGTACATATCTTTTAGTGCCTCTGTGTGCATTTCTCTTGGGTCTGTTCCTGGGAGTGGAATTGGTGGCAGGCGTATGTTTAGCTTCAGTAGATCCTGCCAAGTGCTTCTCCAGAGTGGTCCTGCCATTTTACTCCCCACCCTTGTGTGTCCCAGTTACTCCACATTCTAGCCAACACTTGGTATCATCTGTCTTTCTGATTTTAGTCATTTGGGTGGGTGTGCTACATATATTTTTCAGATGTGCAAGCCTCTTGTCCCAGCCACCTGAGTTCTCACAGGGTGCTGTGAATATGTGTCATTTTTTGACTGCCCAGAGTCTGAGCATTTCTCTTACATTTGGAAAATCCTCTATGCTATAAATCTTGGTGGGAGGCAGAGTTCCCACTCCCAAGCTGTGCAGATCGGATACTCGTTTTCCCAGCCTCCCTTGCAACTAAATTGTGGTTATTTAATCCTCATAACGTCGCTATGGGTTAGAGCCTAACATTAGCTTCAGCTCAGCAAGGCTCCGTGAGGTTAGGTCGCCTGCTTGGGCTCGCACCCTGATAAGTGGTGGAGTCTGGCAGTGGGCCTGGGGCTGTCTGGCTCAGCAGCATCAGGGTCAAGGCCCCTGCAGTCCCACTGCATGTCACCCCCTTGTTTACCTGTCACTTTCCACTTTGGGACTATATGGGGGATCCACATCTGTGCCCCAAAACCCAACACTGCATAGGCATATTAGATGAATAAGTGGGTGGTCCTGATCTTGGGTCATTTTCACAAGCCTTTGGTCTCTCACTCTCCATCATATTAGAAAAGTTTGAGGGTCATCTAGGGGCCTGTGGACTGTAATTCTTTGGGGTCAGGCCCTACCTACATCTGCCTTCTTCATTGATAAACCCCCAGAACTAACCTCACTGCCTGGCACGGTGTAGTTGCCCAACAAACCTTTGTAAAGTGAAGGAAACAAACAGTTTAGTAACCTGTATAGAAACCAGTTCAGAAACTCTGAACAAGAAGACTTAAATTTAAAAAGAGACTTCTTATTTGAAATAATCAGAAATCCAGCAAGAGGGAGGGCTTCAGGCGGTTGTGATCAAGGCTCTGGTTCCATTTTGGCTGCAAGTCTCTGGGCTCTTCCTTCCTCCATGCATTGGCTTTGTTCTCAAACTGGCTTCTCCCACATCATAAGGTGCTACTAGCAGCAACAGGCTTTCTTGTTCCTCTCCAGTGGGAGAAGGAGAAAACCTCTCCTCCATCCATGGCACACAAGTTCCTCTTTCCTTAGGTCGGATGGGGTTAACTTAAGTCACCTGCGCATCACTGAAATAGGAATAGTTGCCTAGGGTTTGCTATGAGCTGATTGGCTAAATTGAACCAACTCCTGGCAAGGGAGTTGGGCCTACCGTGATTGGCTTAGGTAGGTCAATTAGAGACTCCTCCAATTATGATGTCATTGCAACTAGGCCCAGCCTTCCCCTAATTTCAGAGGTGCATGGGGGTGTTACGCACCCAAACAAAATTAAGGTTCTATTGGGAAAAAAGAAAAGGGCAACAGCTACTAGTGGGCAGTGAACAGGGGTCACTGTATTACTCTTTGCACTAAGTCTCTCATTAATGTGGTAAGAACAAAATCAACATTCATTCATTCAGTTAACCAATTGAAAGCCTGTATTAGTCATCTAGTGATACATAACAAATTTCCCCTAAACTTAGTGGCTTAAAACCCTCACGAGGTTGCCACCTAGGTGTTGGCTGGGGCTGGCGTCATCTGAGGCCGGAGATCCGCTTGCAGAATGGCTCGCCCACGGCTGTTGGCCGAGGCACATGGACCTCTCCACGGGGCTGCTCGAGTGTCCTCACGACACAGCAGCATCGCACTCACGTGTGCTGATCCGAGGAAAGGGCCGGCAGGAAGCTCTAGGGCCTTTTATGCTCTAGACACTTCCGCTATATTCCGTTTGTTAGAAGCAAGTCACAAAGTCCAGCCCACACTCAAGGGAAGGAAACGAAGAAAGGAGAATTCGTGGACACATTTGAAAACTGCCACAAAACTCACCACCTCTCAGCTCTTTCCATGTGAAAGGATAGAGAACAGATCTCCACCTGCAAGTTCTCTGCTCTCGGCATTGGCACCCACATCCGGTCTTTAGACAAGCCTGGAACTTTCTCTGGGTCAAGGGGCTTTCTGCCGAAGGTCAGCTCTGTTGAGCCAGAGAGCAGACACACAGCACCCTCCAAGGAGAACTTCCTGTTGATTTTCTACACAAGTGCGCCAAAAGGCCAGTCCCAGCAGGTCACACTTGCAGGGACGCTCTGGAGAAATTCTTTAAGCACTTACCTTGTGCCAGGTGACTTGCATGTGTTTCTCTCATTGATCCTTGTGCCCTCCCCCTAGTGGGGACATTGCTGTTGTCATGAAGAAACTGGTAAACACAGGTGAGACGGCTCTCCCCAGGTCACCTGGTCTGTGTGATGCCAAACCCATGTTTTCTCCCCAGCACCAATTCCCACGTGGGACAGATTTCTGTGTAAGGGAAAACCTAGAAGATTTGAAGTTGATTCAGGGTAGCTTGGCTGTGTTCTGCACTGCTGGGACCCCTTCGGAGAGACCCAGAGGGGGACAGGCACATGAACAACCTTCCCATATTTAAACAATGTTGGCAACAGTTAATATTTGCTAAGGACTTACACTGTACTATGCTACGGTCTTTCCCGCCTCACTGTCCACGCATCAGTGATCCAGTGAGGTAGGGATTTCTTCACCCCTGCCATGGGTGGAGAAACCGAGCATCCAAGACATTAAGTAATTTGCCCCAGTGCTGCCGGCTGCTGCCTAATGAGAGACTGGTGAACACAGAGACTCTTGCATGTGGTCCATCATCCCGCAGCGGCCCCGGCGGCCCTGGCTGTAGCTGCGACTTGCACAGATTGACAGCCTTAGCAGGATGGGGATGGAGGGAAAACGGTGGGGAGAGGCATTCGCTTGTCAGCTTGTGGATACACACTCAATCAGCTCACAGGCACAGAGGAAAAGGTTGCCTTCCCAAATCACATCTATATTAATGATGCGTCTGACAGGCCACAGGGGCAAATTATACATCTTTCCTTCTGGTTTTTCATTTATCGCCCAGTGATATAGTTCATCCTGGCAGGAAGCAGGGGTTCCAAGCTCACGCCAAGAGGCAGGCTGCCGCAGCTGGGTCAGGCATCCGGGGCTCTTCTGCACTCTGGGAATGGCCGGAGGAAGCATGGCAGGAAATGGCTGGTGCTGTGATTTGTATATTCTGGGAGGTTGTGGGGCCTACAGGTGAGAGGAGTCTATAGGTGCCTCCAGGTCACTTTTGTGGCTCCATTCTCCATCTGTGCACACTGGTTACCACTCCCCCCACCTCCCAGCCCAGACCTCTTCTCCAAGCTCTAACCAGCACTGTGCAATGGAACCCTCTGTGCCAATGAAAATGTTCATTCTGCTCTAACACTGCAGCCACCAGCCACAGGTGGCTACTGAGTCCTTGAAATATGGCTAGCACAACTGAGGAACTGAATGTTTAGTTTTATATAATATTAATTCATTTACATGTGAATTTAGACAGCTGCATGTGGCCTGTGGCTGCTGTATTGGACAGTGAAGTACTAGACCCTTCTCCCCTTCATTACCTTGCCTTAGGGTGAGTTCCTCCGAGGCAAGGATACATGTGGAAGCAATTTATTAGGGTGGAAGAAACCAGAAGAAGCCAAGTAAGGAGAGAGGCGGCAGAACAGGAGGAAGAAACTAAGGAAGGTGCAAAAGTGCAATATCAGGGCAAGTCCTGCCCCAGCCTGACCCTCTGGAGTATGGAGTGTAAATTATGCCCTGAGTTTGTCCTGTTTGGAGGCCAGAGGCGTGGGTGTTTATAGTCCTCTGGCCAATCATTGGAAGTTCCTGGGGCAGGAGAATATAAACTTCTAGGCACTTCTGGCTCCCTTGGTGTTGTTAGGTAGGGATCAAATCTACAGGTGGTGGATGTCGGCCAGGAGGGATGTTCCTAGGGGCAGAGAAGCCGGGGACCAATCAGGGGAAGGGAATGCAGGAAAATGCAGAACACCTGACAATCATCTGGTAACATCCCACGCCTCCTGCAATCCCTCCCCCGGACCAGGCCAATAAAAGGAAACCACCTGGGAGTCCTTGGCGTCTTTCTCTGCTCGTGAAGACTGACCCGTTCCTCTCTCTGGAACATATTTTCACTTTGGGTAGCTTTCTTTTTTCTAACTTTCACTTTGTACATTTTCTTTCTTTTCTGTAATAAACTGATTGTGTGGGATTGCTTTGTATTTGTGGTCACTCTGTCATTGGCTCAACTCGGTACCAGTACTCACTCTTGACACTGGGAACCGAGGACCAGGGAACATGGAGACAGACCTAACAGTGTAGAGCATGAGTGGCTTCAGTTGTCCATGGGAAGACCTCTGTAGGAGAGTCACAGGTGCATGGTGTTGGGAGGGTGGGCAGAAGTGGGGTAGGAGTCCAGGGATTGGGCAGAGCACTTGCAATGTCTGCTCTATGACTCCTGTGCACTTCCCCAGAAGGGCCCCAGCCCTGTGACTTGGCATGTCTGACTGTGGACTCGGTACTCATTTCTTATTGCTGATGGGACCAACCCCCACAAATTTAGCATCTTACGGTTCCATAGGTCAGAAGTTGGACACGGGTCTCCCTGGGCTAAAATCAAGGTGTTGGTAGGGCTGCATTCCTTTCTGGATTCTCTAGGGGAGAATCCCTTTTCCTGCCTTTCCCAGTTCCCAGAGGGCATCTGCGCCCCTTGGCTTGCAGCCCCTTCCTCCGTCTCCAAAGTCAGCAGTGCCGAGTGGCATCCTCCTCACATTGCCGCTCTCTGACCTTCTTCCTTGTCTCTGGCCCAGCTAAGAACACTTTTCTGCTTTTAAGGCCTTGTGTGATTAGATTGGACCCAACTGGGTGATCCTGAATACTCTCCATCTCAAGGCCTGTACCCTTAATCACATCTGCAAAGTCTCTTTTCTTGTGGAAGGTAACACATCCCCGGGTTCTGAGAATTGGAGTGTAGACATCTTTGAGGGGGCATTATTTTGCCTACCATGTTCTCTAAGCCCCCCAAATGGTGTCTACTCATGCTCTCTTTCTTGGTGAGTGGTCCCCTCCTTTACCCTCTTACTGTTTAAGCCAGGGACTGACTCCAGTCACCCCACGACCAACACATCCCCCAATCCTGTCACTCCTACCTCCTACATGGCCCTCAAGTCCTGACCTCACCACCTCTACCCTGGTCTCGCCTGAATGTCTGTCACATCTCGCTAACTGGTCCTGCCACCTTTCAGTCTTCCCTCCACACAGCATCCTGAGTGATCCATATAAAACAAATGCCAGGGTGTATCTATCAGGATAAACTGGGTTATGCCGTGGTAACAGCCAATCCCAAAATTGCAGTAACTCAATACAATGAAGGGTTATTTCTCATTCATGCTGCCTGTCAACACCGGTCAGCGCAGGCTTCTCCTTGCAGTCACTCAGGGATCAAAGCTTACAGAGGCTCCATCTGGACTTGTGTCTCCACGGTCACAGCAGCAGGGGCAAGGGAGCATGGCAAAATCGTGCACCAGCTCTTAAAGCTTCCATCCAGAAGTGACGAGGTACTTTTGCTCCCATGTGATTGGCCAAAGCAAGTCACATAGCCAAGCCTGACGTCAAAGGGTGTAAGGAAGTACATCCCTTCTGCAAGTCCAGAAGATGGAGAGGTGCAATATTTGGTGACCAGGCTAATGGTTGCCATGCTGGGTGTGTCCTTCTCTGCTTAAAGTTCTTCAATGGTGGCTGGCTGGTTGGCAGATGGAATCTTATTTCCTCAATGTGACCCACAATTACCCCTGGATTTGGCCCTTTCTGCCTCTCCAGCCCCACCTTGTGCAACCCACCTGCCTCTCGCCAGCCTGGCCTCACAGTGTGGACCCCCAGCCCTGCAGCCCACTTGTCTTCTCTGCACCAGCTTCCCTCAGGCCCAGATTCCTGAACCCCAGCCTGGACTGTGCGTTCAGCCTTTTGGATACCCCCCTCCAACCCTGGACAGGGTTAAACTGGTCAGAGGAGGCGAGTCTGAGCCACATGGGTCAGCCGGGGTAGATGAGGATGTATTTGTGAGTCAACCGACAAATATTTAATCACCTGCAATTTATCAGTCACGGGGATATATCTAAAAATGAGAGAGGATCCTTGTCTTCAAGGAGATTATTCTCTTCTTGGGAGAGGCTGACAAACATAGTCACATTAAATGGGAAGTTTTGGCCAAGATGCTGAGAAAATAGATTCTAGACGGCAAAGTGAGTTGGCAGAGCGACCACCATGAAGCACCTCCCACAAGGAGGTGGCCAAGAATCCATGTGAGGACTCAAAGTCCTCCCCTTCATCAAGGGCACGGAAGGATCTGGAATATGAAGCTAGGAGGAGGCAGATTAAGAAAGGATCTTGACAGAGCTGCTGGGGCTCTGGGGGTCTCTCCCCACGAGCAGGTGTGGGCTGCTGCCCTGCACCTCAAGCCAAGGAAGAGGAAGTGTAAGGAGAACACTCAGGGTGCCCAATATGTGGCCCCTGTTGTCTGGAGGTCACAGTGGACAGTGTCTGGCTCCCCACTGGAAATTTGCAAAGAGGAAGTTCCTGGGTATCAGATCTGATGCAGGGAATGAAGGAGTCACTGCCGGTGGGCATCAGCCTGCCCAGGGTCTGTGAGAGCACAGGACGTGTGAGTGCACCCACACACAAGAGGCAGACTGAGGGGTCACCTGGGCCAGGGGTCAGTGAACAGACCACAGGAGAAAGCAGCTGGCAAAGCACTGGGCTTTCCATGCACTGCTGCGAGATTCCTAGGGAAGCAGTCTCCGGCTGGAATGAAGAAGATAAATCTACCTCCGCAAGGAACTGCAGACGAGAGGCTCAGCAGTTGGGGGTGGGGGGCTCCAAAGCGCCCACCAGGGAGAGTCGATGAGGCTACGTCACCAGGCAAGTAAGGACTTTCTCTTCTCCTTACCTTTCCTCCCACACGGAGACCCTGGAGAGTCAGAGCCAGGCGAGTAAGAAGTAGGAGGTGCAGACAAGCCGACAGACTGGAAAGAGCCAGGAGGGAAAGACCCCCTTCCGGGCAGGCAGACTCCCCCATCTTCAGCAAGCCAGGAGCCAGGGAGGGGGCAAAGCTGCATGTTAAACTAAGGTCAAAGTTTTGACCATGACATGGGGTCTGACTTTTGAATTATAGGTGGGAAGACTTTGTATCTGGTCACTTAAGATGACCAAAAAGTCATGGGTCCTACCCAAATTTTCATCCAGGGTGAAAAATAGTGCCACTGAAAACAACCAAGGTGCCCATCAATACACGAGTGGATCAATAAAATGTGGTATATGTATACCATGGAGTATTACTCAGCAATAAGGAACAATAGTGAATTAACACATCTGGTATTATCCTGGTCGGAGCTAGAACCCATTCTTCGAAGCGAAGTGTCACAGGATTGGAAAAACAAGCATCACTGGTACTCACCATCAAACTGGTACTAACTGATGAACACTTACATCACACAGGGCAATAACATTCATCTGAGGGCGGGCGGGCGGGAGGGGGGTGGAAGGGATGGGAAAAACTCTCACTGAATGGATGTGGGGAGCACAGTTTGGGAGACGACCACGATTGTGGCTCTGACACGGGCAGAACAGGGGCAATGTGTATGGCCAAAGTGTTGTACCCCCATGATATTCTGAAATTAAAAAAATAAATTAAAAAAAAAATAGTGCCACTGAATAAGTTTAAATGGAAGGCAGGAGACAAAAATAACACAACTTTACGAGCACATGTCCAGCTGTGCTTATTCACTAACGTTTGCACAAATAAATAAAACCATATAGGTACTGAGGGGGCCACTGGAAAAATAGAAAAGGATTTATGTGCCAGGGCAGTTGGGGGAGCTCCTCTGAGGAGGTGACATTTGAGTGGAGGCCTTTAGATGGAGCTGGGTGTGCAGAGATCCAGGGCGGCAGGGGGTTGGGGGGAGAAGTGATCCAAGGAGCGGGAACAGTTTGTGCAAAGATCCTGAGGCAGGAGCAGGCTTTCAGTAGGAGGTAGCAAGTGAGTGGAGCATGGAGGAAGCAGAATTGGAGAGAGGGGTTGGAAAAGAGTGTTATACAGGGTCAGAAGTGGGGTTTTGTACCAAGTGTGATGAGAAGCCAGTGGAGGATTTCATAGCAGGGGCGGAACCTCTGATCCATGCTTTACAGGGATCAACTGGCTGCTGTGTGAAGGATGGGCAGGGAGTGAGGGCAAGAGTGGCTGCAGGGAGTCCTGTCTGCCTGGGGCAGGACAGAGATGATGTGGCTTGGACCATGCTGGTTGCTGTGCAGGTGCTGAGCAGCACCAGGTTCACTGGGACTTGGAGGTGGAGCCAGCAGGACTTGCTGATGGCGCACGTGTGTGATGTGAGTGGGTTGAGGATGATGCTGAGGTTTCTGACTCATGCCACTGGGTGGATGTTGGTGCCATTTTTAAGATGGCAGGGAGTGGGGAGGAGCAGATTTATTTTGGTGAGGGAAGTCAACAGTTCTTTTTTGGCTGAGTAGTGTTCCCACACAGTCTATTACTAGACAGTGGGGAGGCAAGAAGTAAGGCCCTGGTGTCAAACACCGTGGGCTTGGTTGTGTGACCTTAGCCACGTCACTTAACCTCTTTGAGATGGGTTTTCTCAACTACAAAACAGGGTAAAAATAACAGTACCTGCCTTCCAGGTTTGTTATGGGGAGGGAAAGCTCTGTGCAATGGGCCTGGCACACAGTAAGAGCACAAGAAATGGAAGCAGTTATTGGTTCCTTGTTTGTAAGTGCTTACGAGTGCTGCTCTGCATTGAAGTGGAGAACTGTGCTTAGGCAAACATTTTTGTCTGCTGATATTTCTCCTGACGCCATCAGAACCTGGACCAATCTGCAAGAAAGCCGGCTCTAGCCAGCATTCTTCACTGACTTCCTGCAGAGGCTAGCCTCTAACCTGGAGCTTTCTTCGTGGCAGAGTTTTTGATAATGCATATTTCTTTAGAAGATGCAGGCTGTCCCGATTTTCTATTTCTTCTGGTGTCAGTTTTGGTAAGTCATGTTTTAAAAGGAATTTGTCCACTCCATCTACATTATTGAATGTATGGGCATAAAATCGTTCATAGCACTTGCTTACAATCCATTCGATGTTTGTGGGATGTGTAATGAGGTCCTTGCTTTTAGTTTTACTAGATCAGGCTCATCAGTCTTATTAATATTTTCAAAGCACTAGCTTTTGATTTCACTGATTTTCTCTATTATTTGTCTTTTTTCTATTTCTGCTCTTATCTTTGTAATTTTCCTCCTTATACTTACTTTGGGATTAATCTGCTCTTCTTTTTCTAATTTCTTAATATGGGAAGTCATATCAATGATTTAGATTTTTCTTCTTTTCTTATATCATTATTTAAAGCTATTCATTCCAAGCACTGCTTTACCTACATTGCACAAATTTTGATATGTTTTATTTCATGTTCATTCAGTTGAAAATATTCTCTAATTTCCTCTGCAGTTTCTTCATTGACTGTGGATTAATTAGAAGAGTATTGTTTATTTTCCAAATGTGGGAGATTTTTCTAATTACCTTGTTATTGATTTATAATTTTATTCCATTGTTGTCAGAGAACATACTCTGTATGATTTCAATCTTTTAAAATTTATTGAGACTTGTTTTATGGCCCAGCAAATGGTCCATAATTGTAAATATACCATAAAAATGATGTGTCTTTGAAGAGACACACTTAAAAAGAATGTCTTCTGCTGTTGTTGGGTATAGTGTTCTATAAATATCAATTAAGTGAAGGTGATTTTTAGTGATGTTCAGATTTTGTATGCATTTGATGTTTTTTTGGTGGTTATTGTTGGCCTAGTTCTATCAATGCTGACAGAGAAGTGTTAAAAATACCCAACTATGATTGTAGTATTATTTATTTCTCCTTTTGATTTTGCTACTTTCTGCTTCATGTAATTTGAGGCACTGTTATTAGATACATATATATTTATGATTGTTATGTCTTTCTAATGAATTGACCCTTTTATCATCATGAAATGTCCATCTTTATTTCTGATAATACTTTTTGTCTTGAGTTTTATTTTGTCTGATATTAATACAGGCACATTCTATGCTTACTGTTTGCATGTTATTTTTCCCATCCATTACTTTTGGTCTATTGGTGGCTTATTGTTTCTCTTGAGGACACCGTATAGTTTGGTCTTTTTTTTTCAATCTATTCTTATGGTCTCTGCCTTTCAATTTGAGCATTTACTTTATTATGGTTTAATGTAATTATTGATATGGTTGGATTTGGGTCCCTCATTTTATTATTTTTCTATTTTATTTGTCTCCTCTGTTGTTGTTGTTGTTCTTCTGTTTGTCCCTTCCTGCTCTTTGTTATTTGGAATATCTGAATACTTTTTAGAATTCCATTTTAATTTTCCTTTTGATTTTTTAGGTATACTTCTCTGCATTATTTTAATAGTTGCTGTAGAGATTAGAATAAAATTTTAACTTTTCACAATTTAATTACAGTCAATATTGTACAACTTCATGCAAAATGTAGAAATCTTGCGATTGTGTAAGTTCGTATTTCTGTGTCCTTTATGTTATGGTTGTTATACATTATGTATATACACATCGTAAACCCCACAAGACAAGGGTATACTTTTTTTCTTTAAATGGTTCTATGGTTTTTAAAGAAATTAAAAGGAGGAAAGGAAAAAGAAGCTAATAGTCTTTTGTAGATACCCTTGTATTGAACATTTCTTATTTTCTGAGCATTTGAGTTTCCATCTGTTGTCATTTTCCTTCAAGGTGAAGAGCTTCCTTTAGCATTTCTTGTGATGCAGATCTGCTGGCTCTTAGCTTTCTATTTTCTGAGATGTCTTTATTTTGCCTTTATTCTTAAAGGATATTTTCACTGGACATAAATATCCTTCAAGAATAGGATATTTTCTAATTTCCTGTGCAGTTTCTTCATTGACTGTGGTTGACAGTTAAAGTTCTGTTTTTTTTTCTTTCTTTCACTACTTTAAAGATTTTTTCCAAACCTTCTGGTCTCCATGATTTCTGGTGTGAAGTCAGCCACTAATTGGATCATTGTTTTCCTGTATGCAATGTGTTATTTTTCTCTCATGGCTTTTAAGTTGCATTGTTTAATTTGGCTTTCAACAGTGTGACTATAATATATCTTAGTCTAGGATTCTTTGTGTTTATTTTGCTTGGTGTTCATTCAGCATCTTGTATCAGTACATATCTGTCTTTCACCAAAGTTGGAAAACTTTTGGCCATTATTTCTCCAAATATTATTTCTGTCCTGTTCTTTCTCTCCTTTCCTTCTAGAATTCCATTTACATGTATGTGGGACACTAATATTTAAATGAGTTCCTGAGGTTCTGTTCCTTTTTTCTTAAGTAACTGTTGTTTCTGTTTTTCACATTGGATAATTTCTATTTAATCCACTTCAAGTTCACTTAGTGTTTGCTCAGTCTTCTCCATTTGGCTCTGAAAGGTCCACCCAGAGAATTATTTATTTCAGATATTAAATTTTTCAGTTCTAGAATATCTATTGGATCCTTTTTCTATTCTCTGCAGAGATTTCATATTTTTTCTTTTCTATTTTTTTTACTAATTATAAATAGATATGTGCATATATATATTTAAACTTTATTAGAATAGTTTTAATAGTAGCTATAAAATCTTTGCATTTGAATTCCAACACATCTAGTTTATCTTGGGGTTTATCTCAGTTTATTTTCTCTTAAGAATGTCTTCCATTTCTTGGGGGTTGTTTTGCTTTGTTTTGTTTTTTTGTTTGTTTGCTTTTTCTAGTCACACAATTTTTGGATTATATCCTGGTATGCTAAAAAAGAATAATGCCTCCCCCCAAGTCTTCCCTGCAAAGATGTCCACATCCTAATTCCCAGAACCTGTGAATATGTGACTTTACATAGCAAAGGGGACTTTTCATGTGTGATTAGGACTTTGAGAAGGGGAGATTACCTTGGATTATCCTGGTGGGCCCATTATAATCACAAGGGTCCTTATAATAGGGGAACAGGAGGGGCGGGGGCAGAGGAGGTGTGAAGCAGAATTCACAGTGATTCGAGGAAGGCCACAAGCCAAGGACTGCAGGCAGCCTCCAGAAGCTGGAAAAGGGAAAAAAAATGGATTTTCCCTTAGCGCCTCCAGAAGGAAGGCAGCCTTTCTGATGCATTTTGGACTTCTGACAGACAGAACTATGAGATAATGTGTGTTTTTTAAGCCACTAAGTTTGTGGTAATTTGTTACATCAGCAATAGCAAATGAATACACCTGGATATCATGGATGTTAAATTGTGAAGGTTCTGGGGTTTTATTCTTCCCTGACAAGTGCTTTATCTCGTGTTTTAGCAGGCAGTTATCTTGGCAGAATTTGAACTCCAAATTCTGTTTCTGGTCTCAGTTCGCATCTTCATCTTACCTGAGCTGCTTTGGGTCTGTTCCAGGTGCGGTCAGGGCCAATCAGAGAGGTAGGGGGACAGAGTTTAGGGATTTCCTTTCTGAATCTTTTCCACCCAGGGTTATCCTGATTTCTTCAACAGCCACAGCTCACCAGCTACAGTTTTCTGGTTAGCGGCCAGAATCCCCCCGTGTCCCTGTGGCCTGGTGCCTGCACTGTGCCAGCTGCACATGGCCTTGGGCCAAAGGCACAAAGACAAGCACTTGCTTTGTGCAAGTGCCTCTCTCCTCAGAGGCTGCCGTCTCTGCTCCTCAGCATTTTCACGTGGTTGAATTTTGGGGTGCTTTGAGTGTTCTTTTGTCTCCTAGCTGGTTCTAGAGAGAGAAAGGAAGAGACGACAAGTTCTCCAGCACTGAGTTCTGTCCTGGTTCCATCACTTACTTGCTGCACGACTTTGGGCAGGTGACCCTGAATCAGCGTCAGCTGTCCCACCCGTAGAATTCTACATCAGAGGACATTGTCTGGATAGATAGGAAAATACGTGTTTTTGTGCTGAGTCCGAGGTTGGTCTCCTCATTATTTTCACAAGCATCTCTCTGTTGCTCATGGAAGAAGAACCCCAAAGCTAAGTGCTGGCCAGTTTTTCAAGCCTTGTCAGTTCCTCCAAATGGTTAACTCTGGGGAGGGCATCTTTTTTTTCTTGGCCAGGAAAATGAAACTTTAAAAAATGATACATTGCAATGCCATGAGTTTTATTCAGGATTTTCACACTTTATATCCCTATACCAGTCTTGCCAAGTAGAATCTGCTCCCAAGCCATTGCCCACTGCAAACAAGAAGGGACCTGGAATGCTCCCTAGGGGTGTGACAAAGCCACGGAGCCTGGGAATTCAGTTCTGGGGGCCTGGGTGGGGTTCTGCAGTCCTGGGCCTGGGACTGGCTCATTTGTTTATTGGACACTTGTTTACTGAGAGTCTACAGTGTGTCAGTCACTGCATGGGTGCTGGAGATGCAGCAGCACACAGGACAGACACAGCCCTGCCTTTAAAGAATGGACGTCTGCTCAGAGAGCTGGGCATGCGCCTGCCAGCACATGCCTGAGCGTAAACCACAAATGTGACAAGAGGAATGGGCAGGGAGTGCCACATGTGTGTTTAAGATGGGAACTTGACTTGTTCAGGGAGGCTGGTGGGCTGTGCTGAGGCTGATGGATGAGTAGAATTTACCTGCCCAGTGGTAGGGGAGAGGACTTAGAAGGGCCTGAAAGAGCCGTGCTCAGGCCCTGTGGCACGAGGGGCATGGTAAGTTCCAGAACCGAAGGGAGGCCTTGGAGGGCCAGAGTGCCGATGGGGCGAAGGATGGGGAGGGAGAGGAAGTTAGAGAGGTGGGCAGTAATGTCGCCAGATTTAGCAAATAAAAATCCAGGATGCTCAATTCAATTTGAATTTCAGACAAAAGCCAAATACTTTTTTAGTATAAGTGTGTCCCCTAGGTGTTGTATGGGACATACTTACACTAAAAAATTATTTGTTGTTTATCTGAAATTCAGATGTAGCTGGGTGTTCTGCAGTTTATCTGGGAGGTGCAGGGCTTGCAACCCAGGGCAAGGACCTTGTTCTCAAACCAGGAGCACATGGAGGCTGTGGGGGATGAGCCGGAGCAGCACCATCTGGGCAGCATTTTTAGGTTAGCTGCTGGCTTGGGAGATGGACGGGCATGGCCGGGGGCCAGAGGCGGCCAGAGGAGGCTGCTGCAGCACCCAGGGGAACCCCTGTGCAGCCGAGGCTGGGGGACGCCCCAGAGGCTGCGGTGTAGGGAAAGGCCCTGGAGAAGAGTCCTGCCTGGGTCTGCTTTTCCCAGCCAGCCACCAGGAGGGGAAGCTGCCCTTTGCCACGAGGCGATTACTCACCGGGTGCCAGGGGATGTTGTGCTGACCCAGCCTCCAGGCCTTGGCCCTGGTTTCAAGTCCCTAACAGCCATCATCCTGCTCTGGGCCCTCCCCACCCGGAAGTGAGAGCTGCTCATCCCAGACAGGCATCTTACCCTCAGTTTGTTTTTGTGATTCAAAAATGAGTCACTGCACCCCAGGCAGGAGTAAGCTGAGGACCTTTTCCCTGGCTGGGAGTGGGGGTGGGGTGGCTCTTCCTGATGCTCAGGGTTGAAAGTCAGCCTCCTGTCTGCAACATCAGCTCTTTCAAGTGTAAGAAGCGGAAGGGCTTTGGAGCTGAACGGTACTGTGTTCAAATTCTGGCTCTTCCTCATCTGTAAAATGGGAATGAAAACAGTGCCACCCTCCCGGGGCTGTCTTGGGATATGGACGGTGGGTGCTCAGTTAATGCCATTTTCCTCCTTCCCTCCGTCACGTGCCAGAGAGGCTGGCAAGGTGTGAGTCGGGAGCAGGGATCAGCGAACGTGATCCTGTAAAAGGCCAGTCTCCTTCGCAACTATTGAGCTCTGTTTACGGCGTGAAAGCCGCCACACACAAGACACGAATGTGTCTGTGTTCCTATAAAACTTCATTTATGGACTCTGCTATTGGAGTTTCAAATAATTATCCTGTAATTTTCAAATGTCACATAGCATTAGACTTTTTACCAACCATTTAGATATGGAAACACCAGTTGTAGCTCACAAGTTGTACAACCCAGTCGTCAGGCTAGATTTGGCCCTCGGGCCCTAGTTTGCAGACCCCCCCACCCCACCCCACCCCCCTGGAGTGAGGTTACCGTGTTGGCCTGGCCGGGGCCCAGGCTTGCTGACCTGTGAGTGACCTGCCAGGGCATGGCAAGATTGGTCAGAATCTTGAACTAGAATGAACAAAACCCAAAGTTTTATGTTTTCCTAAGGTTCTAGAATCAAAAATATTCCTTTTGAGTCAACTTGAACTAGAAAGAAATGGATATATTTTCTAGAACTTTTTGCTGGGAGCTCCCCACTGTTCTCCAGACTGTACCTGAATCAAGTCAGTAAGTCCTGCTGGTGTCCCTAGATCCAGGCTTGATACGGGTGAGAGGGTCCTGGGACCGACCTGGTTTTTAGTATTGAAAGTCCCAACCTGGGAACCCCCTCAGTCCCGGGCAAACCAGGAGGATTGGTCACCTTTGAGGCCAACAGTGGGCTGGAGGGAAATCTGCCTCCCCCGGGCGTTCCTGCCTTTTAAGTCTTTCCCCTGTGCAGGCCAGGGTGTGAGAGGAGGGAAGGGTTGGCTTGAGCTGTGCTCTGCCTGAAGCTGGTTTTGGCCTGCTGGGGACCAGGCGCTGCTCACTCCAGGTCCATGGTGGGTCCCCTTGGCACCCCCATCTTGAAGATGGGGAAACTGAGGCCACAGATCCCACGTGCCAGAAGTGGGGTTCAAACCTTGGTTGGAGTGCCTCCTAAACTCCTGTGCTTGACCATTGTAGGGTGGTACCCACAGAATTCTTAATAAAACCCCCAAATTTCCCTCTGACTCAAACCCCCTTCCTTGAGGGAAACCCAAGGGGGAGCGCAGCACCCAAACTCTTTCCCCTCAGTGTGCACCTGCTGCGGGTGGAGGGCACAGCCTCGGCGCAGCGGCTGCCAGCTGTGTGTGTGCCCCTTCTCCTCCCTAAGTCTCAGTTTCCCCAACTGTGAAAATGGCAGCTGGCTTAGGATGGTGGGATGGGTGAGTAAATTAATTTCTGTGAAGGCATTGTCCTTGGCACACAGAAAGCACTCAGCTAGTGTTTGCTCCTGTTTGTAATTTTGTCTCTTAGTCTCCTGTGATCTGGAAGGTTCCTCAGGGAGAGCTTTTGAAAGCTCAGGTCCAAACTCCATATTTCTCCTCCAGTCCTTGCCATGGCTGTCCTGTCCCTGCAGACATCTCTGCCTTGGCCCCCACCCCCTGGTCACCGTTTGGCTCCCACAAGCCCAGCTTGGGAAGCTCCTCCCTGACTCCCAGTGAGGTCCGAACCTCCCACCAGCTGTCTCCTGTCCCTCCCTGGTGCCCATCCCCACCCGGGGCCTCCATGCTCCCCGTGGCTCCTCCAGCCCCCTGCCGGGTGGGGGGTCCAGCCTCCAGCTCTCCCACGGTGCCCAGCCAAGCAGGGCTCAGCTGGCGGAGATCCCTCTGGAAACTGCCTCCTCACACTTCAGGGGCCTGTGAGGCCCAGGGGCTGGGCTGGGTGACCCCTGGCCAGACCCACACCTGACCCCATGGGGCCGGTTCCTCTTCTTGCTCGTGGTGACAGGAACTTCCCCGCTTCCCGACCTCTAGAGCTGGTGAGAGAAGTAATTGGGTTCATTAAAAGACACTGAAGCCCATAGAGGGGGCTGGGGGCACTGGGAGTGGAGGACGTTCAACTTGTCTATGGGGCATGATGCATAGTTATGGATCCACCCCCTGAACCATCGTCCCGCCCCAGCTTCCATCTCCCTGGCGCTGGGGTCTTGTCTCGCCAGCTCACCCAGGCCCCAGGCCCCAGGTGCCCAGCCTTCAGGGCATGTCACCCACTCCTTCTCTTCCCTTCTCTCTCCTCAAGGGGCCCCTGGTCCGGGGCCAGTGAACATTTGCAAAGACCTCCCAGAATGAAACTCAGTCCACGCTGACGAGCACAGCTTGGGCATTGGCTGGGGGCCAGGCAGATGGCAGAGGTTGTAACTCCTGCAACCTTGGAGGCTCAGAGAGGGGACCTGACTTGCCCAACATCACACAGCTGGGGTCTGGGCAGATGGTTTCACCCCATCTGTCTGACTTCAGACCTGGACTCCCTCCTGTGCTTGGACCTGTCTCTGGGGATGCAAAGGGAAACAAGACCCAGGTTGGATGGCAAGGCATTCCCAGCCCAGAGGGAGGGGAAGGGTGTTTACGGAACCCCAGACCATCTGAACACCCACGGCCCAGACTCAGTGCGGTGGGAGGTCAGACCCTGAGGGAGGAGAATCCGGGAGAGAATGGAGTTGCTACATCAGGGTGTTGCTCCAATGGGGCTGCTTTTCTGGAAAGTTCCACACTGGCCCTCACAAACTCCCTCCCTTGGTTCCCAGCACTCTGGCCGCTCCGGGTGTCTTGGGGACCGTTGGCCGTGGTGGGCGCAGTGAGTGGGAAAGCCAAGGGGAGGCCGCAGGAGTCCAGCCTCCCTGCTTCGTAGCTGCGTGACCTGGGACGGCTCCCCCACCCTCTGAGCCCCAGTCTTCTCATCTGTAAAGTGGGCATTGTCACACAAGAGCCTTCTAGCTCGTGGTGTAAAAGCTTTAGGGTACAGAGTGGGTGCTCTGGAGGGCAAGCTGTGATGAGGGGGAAGTAAAGACGGTGCAACAAGCGGGGAGGGACCATGACTCTGTCATCGGGTGATGGAGAGGAAAAGCAAAGCAGAGACCTTGGCACCGGGGCTGGCGCTGGGCCCTAAGACAGGTGTCTGCGTGGCAAGGCTGGGCGGTGACGACTCTGGTCTGGGGAGGGGCTGTTGGTCTGTGTGATTTCATGCATGACCCGGGCTGGGACAGAAGGGCGGTCAATGGTCTACGACTTGCCAGCGGACAGGTGGGCCGTGCCCGGGGTGGGGGGAAGGGAGGCTGGGCTTTTCCTCCTTCCCCGTGGCCCCCACTGTGGCCCCAGGCAGGCCGGCTAAGGGGGCAAGAATGAGGCCCCCGAATCCTCCTCCCCAAAGGCAAAGCCCATCCCCGAGCCAGACAACTTGGTGGCTTCCTTCCCTGTGCTCCTGGACCTCTGGGACTGAGGACCAGCCCTGAGCAGGACGGATGACAACCTTTGCCAGACTTTACCCACTCTTCTATTTATTTATTCCAATTAGTCTGTGCTCCCAACCCGCCTCTTCCAGCAGTCACTCAACGTTTGATGTGTCTCCTTTTGTTGCTAGGTGCTCCTGTAAAAGCTGTGCTGTTGCTTTGTGTGCGCGTACGTTTTACCTCATGGGAATGACAGGTGCACTATAGACCCCATTGTTTCTCCCCTTTCTTCACGCCATGTTAAAGCACGTCCATGTCGCCCGGTGCACATCTGGCCCGTTGCTTCTCAATACTCCACCGCCGTCTGTGGCATTCATCTCCCTGGAGATGGATGCCGGTGGTCTCCAGGGCCCACCCCCAGAGGGTCTGTGATGAACGTTCTCAGATACGTCCATCTCTGGAGTGAGTGTGCATTTCTCTGGCACAGAGGCCCAGAATTCAGAGCTGCTGAAATGCCAGAAAATCTACCGGACTCTACACCCCTGGGCAGGGCCCATGGATGTCCACATTCCTACGTGCCCCTCAAAGCCTTGGCACTAACTGCCTCTTAAATGCTTGCCAGCTCTTGTTTTCATTTGCATGTCTCTGACTACTAATGAATTTTAGCATCTCTTCTCATATGTGTGTCAGCTGTTTGGGTTTCCTTTTCTGTGAATTTGCCTGTTCATGTCTTTTGTCCATTTTCCCATTGGGGTTTCTCTCTCTTTTTGTTGATTTGCCAGAGTTCTTCGTATCATCTGCTTGTTAGTCCCCTGCTGGTTTTAGACGTTGTGAATATCTTTTCCAGTTTGCCATTGTTCTGTTAATTTTGTCCATGATGTCCTTTGTCAAACAGAAATTCTTGGTTTTTTGATGTAATCAAATTAATCAGGTTTTGGCTTTATGATTTTTGCTCTTGAAATTTTGTTTGATGCCCAGGTCACAAAACAATTGTCCCCCATGTTCTTGGATGCCAGCGTTTGGTTTTTCCTTTGACATTAAGATCTTGGATTTATCTGTATTCCACCTTATGTGTAGTGTTAGGCAGGTACTCATTCTGTTTTTCTTCATACAGGGAGCCAGGTTTCCCAGCTCCATCTATAAAATGACCCTTATTTCCCCCTGGCATGTAATTGGCACTTTATGAACGCTTGGTAAATACAAGCGTGAATGACTAAGTGAAGGGATGAAGGGACGAGTGGAGAGTTACTGTGCCTAGTGTACAGTTAGTTCCTTGTAAATACGTATCACTTGCCCATTTGACCCTCGGTCTCCCGTGTGTAAATTTCAAGAAGCGATCTGTCCCTCTCCTGCTTCTGTGGGGCGGGTGGCAGCAAGGATCGGTTAAGAGAATGGAGGTGAAGACCCTTTGGAAAGCACAAAGCACTGTGCACACTCGTGGCGGTGTTCCTGGGCTCTGGGTCCATTCTTGGAGCCACCTACTCCCTCTCGTCTGGTGGGACCTGCAGGGCTCACCTGCAGATTCATTACTCGTCAGTATGACACCACCTGGAGGGAGAACATCAGCCCCTTGTCCCCAGTGCTTTTGTAACTGATGTAAGGGCAAAGAAACTCAGGTGAAGGAAGTGACAAAGCCCATGAGGTCAGCCACAAAGCAGGCAAAACCCAAGCCAGGGCCTTATTTGATCTGTAATGGGGAAGAAAAACAATCTCAAATTTTTGCGGCAAAACAGGAAAAACAGTTAACACTTTGGCATAACCCAGTAGAAAAGGACACTTTGATCATATGCTCTCGTGAAGAGACCTCCACATTCAAGGGCAAGTCGCTGATTCCCGCCCACCCCAAGCCCATCTCCTCCAGAAATTTTGGTTGCCCGTAGGATGGAAGAACCATCTCCTGGTTTCTGGGTTGGCGGATGTGAGCACACGTAACCCCGTGACTGCCCCCATTGCAGAGAAGTGTCAGATAATTCTCCCCTCCTCTTCCCTCCAGCGGGTGGGCCCAGAGGAGGCCTTCACAGCCCAGCCAGGCTCAGGCCCAGGCAGGGAAAAGGCTCACGGGAAAGCAGCCACTCACTTAGCAAAAAAGGCTCCCGGAGGAAACACTGACGTTAGATTGCAACAGGGAAACCACGAAGGGGATAAGCGCGTCCTGGCAGGAGAAGGGCTGCAGTGCAGCTGGAAGGGAGGCGTGTGCTGCCGCCGAGGGTGCAGGAGCACAGCCAGCTGCGGGGGTGCCGAGGAGACACTGCGTGAGACTGCCCGGGCTGCGGGACGCCCGTCTCCAGCAACGGAAGGCAAATTCGGAAACTTGCAGCTGGTCTCCACCCCTCTGTCCATCCACGTCTCCACCTATCCACTCCTCCATCCGCATATTCATCCATCCATCCACCCATCCATCCACGCACCTGCCTGTCCATTCATCTATCCGTCCACACACCCAGCCATCCTTTTGTCCATCCTTTTACTCATCCTTTCACCTATCCAACTGCCCATCCATCCTTCCAGCCATCGGTCTGTCTGTTCACCCATCCGTCCACTGATCCATCCATCCGTCCACTGATCCATCCTCCTACTCACTCGCTCATCCACTCATCTACTCATCTGTGTGGTTTGAGTTCCCCCAGAAATAGACCCCTTATGAAATGAAGATTTGAGTACAGGTTATCCAGTTAGGATGTGATTCTAGGAAACAAAAGGAGTGGATTGGAGAGGTGACACAGGAAAGGGGAGGATGCTCACCAAAGGTACCCTAAAATGCTACCTACAGTTACGGGAAACTAGGGCTTGATCCCATGGGGAACTCTGGGAGACAGCATAGCAGTGCCGAGTCATCTTAACCAAGGGTGAGGAATCTGGGGTATTTACCTGCCAACTCCCCAGCTATGATGTGTGGAGGCTACTTGCAGGAGTGTTAACTCTCTGTATTTCCCACTTATCTTGCACCTGGACTGAGCAATCCAGAAAAACGTCCACACCCTTGGATCTGTTTTGCTGGAGAGCCCTGACTAACACATCACTCTGCCTCTCCTCCTTCCTTCTTTCCTTCCACATGTTCTTCTAGCCATTTTCTCTTTGTCTAAACATCTCAGAGCAACTACAGTGTTTTGACCCCATAAGATCCAAGGAACAAAAACGACAATAAAATTTCAGAAAAACTCAGAAGCAAGTCTCTAGGAATTGGGGCTGTTTACTCTAAGCTCATAGGCCAGTTTCAAAAGAAGAGCTTCATGATGTAGCGGATTCTCCGAGGATCTGACGGCAAACAAACTGGGGGTCCAATTGTATTGGGTATGTCTTAGAGTTTTTAAAACCGTGAACACCAGAAAAGATACAAGACTTGTCACTTTGGGGGCCCAGGGGATACCTTCAGGTCTTTTCCGAATTTGTTTTAGAAGCAGGGATCTCTGTAGTGGTCATGGTATTTAAGAGTATGGCCTTGGAAGTGAGACTTCCTGTATTTTAATGTAGGTTTTGCTATTTCTAGATGTGTGATCTTGAGCTTGTGACTGAACCTATGTAAGCCTCAGTTTATTCATCTGTAGTAAAGGGTTGCTGGGATGAGAAAAGGGAAACCCACATGGTAGCACTTAGGCCAGGGGCTGGCATATGGCAGGTGCTTAGACAGTGTTAGCAATGGTGGCGATGGCAGCAGTGGTGCTGTGATCACGGTGATGGTGTTGGTGGTGACGACGGTGATGAGGATGGTGACAGTGGTGATACTGATGACAATGAAGGTGAAGAAACGCTGACGATGCCTGCGGTGATGGTGATGATGGTGGTTGTGTTTATGATGATAATGAAGAAAGTGATGATGATGGTGATGATGAAGGAAATGATGATGGTGATTACGGTGGTGACGTGACGGCTTCCTGTGAGCCTGATGATGTCCCGATGGTGGGAAGGTTCTTTTCCCCTCTATCTACAGAAAGGGTGCACCAGAGGTCTTGCGCTGCCTGGCTCTGGGGCACTAACCATACTTCAAATGCCCTAATCACAAGGAAAGGATAAGAACTCACAAAAGTCTCTGGCAGAACATGCAATTAAAAAAAAAATCAGAATGAAAGGGGGTGATTTTGGCATTCCATTTTTTAAAGTTATGTTACTCACTTTATGAAATGGACCAGGCCCCTGATGAGCAATTTTTCCAGCAACCTAAGGGGTTGGCGTGGGAGGCAAAAGCGGGGCCCATGTCTTTGCCGGACATCCCAGAGCCCTCAGTTGTCCCACTCTGGACCTGAGGCCCCGGGGCTGGCTGAAGACTCGGTCCACAAGCATCTCCAGACGAGTCTACTTGGTGATGGACTTTCCCCGATGATTGAGCTCAGATATGTGCCTGACACATTTCTGGGCACTTCCATACAGAAACTCTACCCATGGAAGAGGCGCTGGGACCTAACCGCCCAGAAGGAGGTCTCTAGAGTGAGACTGTCCAGGTCCTGGCTCTCACACTCCAGCAAGGTGATCTTGGGCAGCCACTTCTTTTTTCTGGGCCTTGGTTTCCCCAACTGTGAACTGCAACTAATCTGTGTAACTGAGTCCCAGGGCTGTTTGTGAGGAGATGCCGAGATAGTATACGTGAAGTACTGTGGTGTAGGAGTTTAGTAAATGTATTTAAGTAAATGGATGAGGTCCTCCATGGCCCGTCAGTGAAGTTAAAGGGTAAATCAGGAGTTGTGGTCACCTTTGGAGCAGAGAATGAGAGAGTAACTCATTCTTTCATTCACCTATTCATCCATCTGTTCAGTCTACAAATGCTGAGACGGACAGATGCTGCGGGAGGCAGCTGAGAGCGAGACAGGGCCCTGCCCTTGTGGAGCTCACCCAGGCAAGCAGGGGTCAACGGCTGGTGGTGATGCAGGTGACAATGGCTTTGACAAGTGTAAGCAAGAGACGATGACGTGGGCAGTGCATGGGCAATATACATAACCAAAGTGTTGTACCCCCATATATTCTGAAATAAAAGAAAAAAAGATACAATGCCTCGAGCAGCCCGGGGTGCAGGGAGAGCAGGGGAGGCTTCACAGAGGAGGTGGCCTCTGATCCATACGTTAAGGTTCCCTGACGGGTGGCCAGGCCATGTGTGTTGGTGGGGATATTCCAAGCAGAGAAAACCATGCAGGTGATGGAGCCCTGGAGACAAGACTGGTCTGAGTAATCTTGGGCATGTGGCATCACCTCCGTCAATGAGGTTAATACATGCCTTTCTTCAGGGTTGTCAGGAGAAGTAAATATAAAATGTTTAGAGCTTTTCCTGGTGCAGAAAAATCTCTCATCTGTGGTAGCTGAAGTCGTTTAAAAAATAGGTAGAAAGAAGTTCATTGAAGAACCTTCTGGGTGTGGAGTAAAAACTGCCAACACCCTTAGGGTGAAATAAAACCCACAGGTCTATTTACTGGCATGAATGGACTTGAATTTCCCAAGTTCAAACAGACAGGCCTAGGAGACACTCACCAGGACCCCCAACCCCACCACCCACTGGTCTCCTGCTGGGAGCCGTGGTCACCCTGTGCCCTACTTCCTGCGCCCTGCCTGGCCCACCTCCCTGCCTCCACCCCAGCTGGAATGCGCGCTCGCTTCCCCTTCCCCAAAGCTGCCTTGTCTGGGGAGTCTTCTGGATTAATCAAGACACCTTGCGCACGGCAGAAACCCAGCTCAGTCACTGCCACCTGTAACCAGCAGATCACAGGGGTTGTTTGAACAACGACTAAAGTGTGACTGTGGTGCCCAGACCCTCAGGGACTGGAGCCAGAGCAGGTGTGGCAGGCTTGCCCTCCTTTCTGAGGGCCGTGTTCCCTCCTTCTGCAGGTGGGACTTACCCACGAGGCAGGAAGCAAGGTAGCCACCGCCCAGGAACCCCTGAGAACAGAGGGTGCTCCTTTCCCTGGCCACTGTACTCGAGTCCAGGGAGATGCTGACTGGCCCTGCCCAGACTGCCGCAGAGAAGTGTTCCCTGATGGACCAGACTTGGATCCTCACCTTCAGGACCGTCTTAGGTTGGGTTCCTCAGAGGCAGGTTCTAAGAAAAAGATTTGAGTATAAGCAATTTGGCGGGAGGTGAACCCCGAAAGAACCGACGGGGTTAGAGGAAGTGAGACGGGGAGGGGCAGGCAGCACATGCTGTGTTATCAGCAGTTGCCCCGTGGGCAGCCCTGGGGGACAGTGTGGAGCACGAGCCTCTGAGTGATCCCCAAGGGGCGAGGGAGCGGGGGCGTTTGTCCCTGGGAATGCCCTGGTGTCACCAGGAGGCTTTCTCCACGGTGCTGGCAGCAGGAAGGCAAGCCAGTGCCCCTGAAATGGTCACAGCCAAGGGGCTGAGGGTGAGTCCCTGAGAGGCTTTGCTATAAGATACTTGTCCTGGAATCTTCCCAGGAGGGTGGTAGGTGGCCACAGGTGACAGGCTGCTGGTCATTGAAAGTCCCCGTCTTGGTCCCCCAAGTTTGTCTGCAGGATTGAGCTCCCCTCCCCTCCCGCCACTGGTATGTCC
This sequence comes from Daubentonia madagascariensis, assembly GCA_023783475.1. NCBI lineage: Eukaryota > Metazoa > Chordata > Mammalia > Primates > Daubentoniidae > Daubentonia > Daubentonia madagascariensis. The sequence continues at coordinate 4,298,870 of JAKFHU010001640.1, read as the reverse complement.
TTGTGTAGCTTCTCACATACACTACTGCACTTTGTCTCAGGATCTGTTGCTGGGGTATCCCCACCAGACAGAGACTTCCCTAAATGCCCTCAGGGATCCGGATGGTCCTTTTCCATGTGGGCCCTCGGGTCTTGCTGTGAAGAGCTTGGGAGTCGCCTGTGTGCATAAGAAAGAAAGGAACCAACATCAGCCCACTGTGGATAAAGAAGCCAGCAAGCCGGTCACCTTTGCTCCTTATACAACAGCCCTGGGAAGTGAGTGCTGTTGTGAACCCCTTTTTGCAGATGAGGAAACAGAGGCTCAGAGAGGGTGAGACCTTGCTCGGGTCACACAGCTACCAAGTGACCAGAGGATGCAGGATTCCAACCCAGGTTGAATGCTTTTCTAGGTGGTTGGATAATGATTACGTGTTCCTCTTCCCTGGGACTTGTCTCTAGGACTCTCCACTGGGGAGAACCAGTTCCCTCTGATGACGCTCTGGGGTGTTTTCCAGCCTTTGCTTTTGGGGGCAGAGCTCCAAGGCAGGAGGGGGTGGGGATGTTCACCGCAGGAACAGAGGAAGCTGGGCACTTGGCCCAGTCACCAGCTCAGAGCAGGTGAGCCCAGGGGGAAACTGAGGCCTGATGAGGGGCCACATTCTTTCCTTGCTCCCTCTTTCCCTTCTCAAATATTGAGCCCATTCCTTCACTGGGCATGGGCCACCTCCCAGGCCCTATGTAGGGCATGGTGTAAATCTGCCACCCTGCCCTGATCTCATGGCCTTACATTAGAGTGGGTGAGACAAATAAACAGACTAAAAATGTAAAATAATTACAGGTTGAGGTAAGTGCTTCACAGGACACAGACAAGCAACTGTGTGTGTGTGAATCTGTCTTTAGAAAGCAGACTCTGGGAAGGAGATGAGGACCAAGCAGCTCTGAAGACATCTGGTGAAAGAATGTTCTATCAGTGGGAATAGCATGTGCAAGGGCCCTGAGGTGGGAAGGTGCTTAGCACCCCCAAGGAGCTGAGAGAGGGTCTGGCAGACAGTGAACGCATAGTCAAAATTAGGGTGTGTAGAACGGGTCACCCTGGGCTCCCACAATGGCCCCAGAGAGCCCCTCTCTCCCTCTATCTCCTTACTGCAAGGAGCCATTTTCTCCTTGGAAGCCTGCTTCAAAGGTTTCCCAAAATATTGTTAAGATTCAATAAAGGGAAACCATCAGGCTGCCAGTGCAGGAAGATGGGGACAGCTTGCTAGTTATCAGCCAGAGATAATTAAATCATGAGTTGACAACAGTCCCCTCAGGACCAGGCAAGCTTTTCCCTTCCCATTGCAGGTTTGCTGCCTGCAATGTAGGGAAGGAAGTGGGTTTGCCCCCTGGAGAGAGAAGGGAAAGCAAAATAGTCCTCAGCAGAGAAAGGCAAAAGAATCGTAAGGAGCCAGTCCACAGGCCTTGAATCGATTTCCTTATCTGCAGGAAAATGCTGTCAGTCGCCAAGGATGGGACATGCTGTGGGGGCACACCTCTGCACAGAGAAGCCTTGCCCTGGCCACTGCCAGCTCCTTGGGGAACACCTTGGCTCCTGTGGTCTGGGGGGCTCTTGGTAGTTGCTACAGCTGGCATCGTATTGAGTGATATGGTGGACTTTGTGCATACGGTCTGGTTTCATACCCTCACGGCTCCACGAGGCAAGTGTTAGCCCATTTTGCAGACAAGAAAAGTGAGGTTCAGAAAAGTCACAGGTAAGTGCTAAAGCCAAGCTGCAAACCCTCATTTTTGCCAGCATCAGACCCAGGCTCTGGGCTTCTCTGTGATCCTCCCCTGTGTTCCCCAAATCAAAGCAGGAGCCCTGGGCTCTGGCTTGAGCTAGGTGCTGAGTGCAGCGTGTACAGCCCCATTAGGGTTTCTTTGCCTGCCCCTGCCAACTTCCTCCGTGAGTCCCTGGGAGCAATTCTGCTGAGGAATAAGGCTTGGGGGGCGGGGGGAGTCTCCCAAGCACAACTTGTGCGGGTGAGAGTTCAGGAATGGCTTGATCAAGGCTCTGGGGACTACCTCCCCACCCTCCTTGGGCTCCTTTTCTGATTCTGCCACTGGTGTCCTGAAGGGAGACTCCTCAAAGTCTGCTTTTTACTTTCCAATGTCACATCAGGAACACTGATGGTGGGATGGAATACAAGTGTGACTTAGAATCCTACTGCATTTGAACCAGACCTGGGTTCAAATCCTGTCTGCTACTTCCTGGCTTTATGTAACCTTGGGGAAGTTACTTTACCTCTCCTAGCCTTGGTTTCCTAATCTGTAAAATGGGGCTGACATCAGTCCCACGGATGCTGTGAGAATGCAATGAATTGGTCTTGTAGAGATACTGGCACAGGGCCTGGTAGGCGGAGAGTCGCAACAGATGGGAGCCGTGCAGCATGGCTGTCCTCAACCCCAGCCCAGCCTGTGGCCAATCCCTGCACAGGCAGGAACGGGGCCTCGCCTACGGAGGCCAGCCCTACAGGCCGGCTGCAGAAGTGGAGGGCCTGGCGTGAAATGTAACTGGAGGACCTTGTTCAGAAATAATTCAGACTTTCAAGACGGCAACAGCAGAGCATTAGGCCAAGGACAGGGCCCTTCTGAGCTCGGGCCTCGGCCGCTCCCCGGGAAGCCGACACCACCGCCCACAGATGGCAACAGGGACTGTTGTGACTGTGGCCGCCTGTGTGTCTTCTTTGAGAAGTGTATGTTCAGATATTTTGCTCAGTTTTTGCAAATTGGTTGTCTGTCTTATTCTTATGGATTTGTTGCATTTCTTCCTGTGTATTCCGAATGAGTCCTCTGACAGAAGTTTTTGGTTGTTGTTGCCTCAAAAAACGGTGAGCAAAGGGACTGAAAAGTGAGATGTTATGACAAGATTTCAGGACTTTGCAAGTCAGAGAAACTAGCTGCCCGGTGAGGGTGCAAGAGGCGCTTCTGTGCCCCTTCTGTCCGCAGCTGGGGTGGCAGCCTGGTCGGAGCCAGGCTCAGGCCTCCGGGCCACTTCCGGCCCGGCCTCCACCCCTCTGCGCCTGTTTTCCCCTCTGTGAAGTGGAAGACAGACCATGCCTCCCCAGGAGGTTGTTGTGAGGACCCAGGTTTATCCTCTCCTCCCCAGGGAGCAGAATTCTAGGTGCCTGCCAGTGGGGTGCAGTGAGCGCTGACCTGGGAGTCTGTGTGCGTCAGGTGGGAAAGTGGGGTGCAGTGAGCACTGATCTGAGAATCTGTGCCTGGCTTTCCTTTGGTCTGCCTGTCTGCTAGGCACAGCAAGGTGGGGCACGCAACTTCTCTGGGCTGTTTCCTGGGAGTTTGGGGCAGGAATCACCTCAGCCTCCTTCCCCCTCTGGGGCCTGCAGGATGGTGAGCGGGGAGCAGGGGTTGGACAGGCACAGGAGGCACCCCCCTCAAGCAGTAAGCCCTGCAATACTGTCCTGCAGGCTCCTGCCCAACAGGTGGCCTAGGCAGGGAAGGGTGGTGTGGTCTGCGGGCTTTGAGAGGACCCAGGCCTTAAAATGGGCTGCAGCTGCTCCTGCCTCTCCCGCCGGGACCCAGCTGTCCCAATGCACTGGCCTCTTTCTGTCCCTTGGAACCCCAGGCTTTCTCCCTCCTCCTGGCTTTCACCCTTGCTGTTCCCTCTGCCTGGAATGCCATCTCGTCCCCTTGGCCCATGGCACATCCTAGAGCATGGCAGAGCCAGACTGCTGCCCAGGTCTTCCTTCAGAGGAGCCCGTGCACTTAATTATTTCACTGCATTGTCACCACCACACGCTGACCAACTCAGGGCCACTCAGCTGCTGCCCAGAGTCACCGCAGCTCCTAGAGGGTGGGGGGGCGCGGTGGCGACTCTGCCTCCCTGGGCCACACATCTGTGAGCAGGAAGTGACTTACCTGAGTCCCACAAGTAGTTGCAGAATCTGTGACTCTTGTCCCAGCCCCTGCCATTGTGGCATCTTGCAACGTGGGATAACTGTGTCTTTGAACTCGTGTTTTCTAGGAGAAGCGCAGGAGCCAGTGGAGCAGGTGTGTGAGCAGCACGAGTGGGTGCCCTCCCCGTTCCCTGCCGCGCCTCTCGCGTAGAGCGGTCGCGATGGCCACGTGCACAGAATTCCGGGGACCCTCGCCGCGCGGGCGTGTGGCAAGACCCGAGCACGTGCGAGGCAAGCGGGTTGCACCTGTGACTGAGTAGGAGGGGCGCCGACGGCTTCTTTCTGACGTCACCTCCCTTTATCAGCCACCACGTAGGCTGAAACGATGAGGTGAGTTCTGCCTCAGCATCGGGAGCCGAAGGTGGACGGTGTCGGTAGAATGTGAGTATCAGGAAGTGAAACAGAAACAGTCGTTAGTTGCGGGCAGCGTTTCTGCTGTCTGGTAAGAACACACGCATGAGCTGTGAAATACAAACTGTATTATTTTGATGATTCTGCACACGAGTTAAGTGCCCTTACATCTGTATTATGTCTGTATTTAAAACTGACGCGGCACAATGACAAAATTCATGCGAATAATTTCAAATTTTTTATTTACTTAGGATGACTTTGAATAGCAAATAAAAACACCGTGACAAGCTGACAGAGACTTCAGAAGGAAGGCCAGAGCTTTATAGTTTAGTATTTTTCATTGCGCTTTTATTCCCTGTTTTTTGAACAAGGGACCCAACATTTTTGTTTTGCACCAACCCCCACAAATGGCGTAGCTGGTCTGCTTGCAGGTAAGAAGCAGGGCCCTAGTTCTGTCGTCTGTTTGTGCCCAGGACCCTGACCTGTTTGCAGCTGGGAACCAGACATGGGGCTGCAGAAGGCAACAGGATGTCACCATAGAAGGAGCCAACCCTTGCCGAATGCCCCAACGCTGTGCTCTGAGCTTTGCATGAATCACTTCATTTAATCTTCCCAACAGCCTTAGGGGGCGGGGACTGCTATTGTCTCCAATTTGTGGATGAAGAAACTGAGGCTAAGGAGGTGAGATGACCTGTGTGAGTTGGAAAGTGAAAGCTGACGTGGAGACCCAGCTCCTTCTGTCCCTAAACCCCACACCTTCCCCACCCCCCATCTTGCCATTTTGTGGATGCACAAAGTCGTCTCAGGTGGGCCCTTTGCTCTGCAAGGTCTATTTCCTCTCAACCTTTGAATCTAAAAGTCCCTGGAACCCTCTCCCCAACTGTTTCCTTCCTCTCTCACAGAAGTTTCCACAAAAAAGTTCAGAGGGAGACAGGATGGGGAGGAGAAACTGAAAAAAGGCAGTGCATTCTTTATGTTTTATTTATTGTCAGATGTTCCCTGTTTCCTTGTTTCAACCTGGTTTGAATCACGTTCGCTGTGGCTACGCAGATCAGAGCATAAAGAGCCCCTCCCCAGGTCTGTGGCGTCAGTTTAAGTGTTAATTATATTTTCATATCTGCCTATAAACTCCTGTTTGGGAGAGCCTGTGTGTTCTTAAAATAAATGGCAATATGAAATTGAAAACAGCTAGCGTTCCTGAATCAATTTTCACATCTTATAACTTTGAAGCATAATTCATTTCTTCCTCCCGAGCTCGTGCGGTGATGGGGACAGCCTCACGCTTGCCGTGTAATTTCATGAGGAGCAAATCAGTTAGTAATCTGCAGTGTCTTCGTGTCTCCCCACCCCATGGAACCCTTAAGTAAAAGCAAGAAACGCCAAATCTCCCCACTTTATTAAACCATGTTGGCAAAGAGAGAGCAGGGAAGATGTGTAATTTATTTTGTGAACTGGAGAGACAACTGCAAAGAATTCAACCTATAATTGTGAGGATATTATCCCCATTACTCCACTTGGGGAGGGACACGGGCACTGAGCTTGCACATGTCAGAAGTGTGATACCAAAAAGGTCTGTGGTTGCCGTAGTTGCCATGTTCCTTAGAATAGGGTTTTCTTTAAATACACATATATTTAAATTGAGGCATAACATACATAGAGTGCACAAGTCTTACAAAACGTGCCACTTAATGCATTTTTACACATATGCATGCCTAGCTAACCCCACTGTGATCAAGATATGGAGTCTTTCAGCACCCACAATTCCCAGGCTAGACCCCTGTTCTGCCTTCTATCACCGTAAATGAGTTTTCCTTTTTCTTGAATGTTGTATAAATGGAGCCATACAGCATGTGACCTTGGGTGCTGTCTTCTTTTATTCATCCTTGTGTCTCTGTGGTTCATCCCTGTTCTTGTGCATAGCAGCAGCCTGTTCTATTTCATTGCTGTATAGTATTCCACTGCAGGACTATGCCACAATTGAGTCATCCATTTTATTGTGAGTGGGAATTTGAGTTGTTTCCAGTTTTTTGGCTATTGTGAATTGCATCGCTACAGCATTAGAAGAGGTTTGTGTTCCTTATATTAAAAGCTGGCTACCCGCCTCCTGCCTTGGGCCCGAATGTCTCTCTCTCTCTCTCTCTCACACACACACACACACACACACACACACGTGCACTTGGATCCTGACCAACACACTCTCCCTTGTTTTCCCTTCTTACTTTTGACTGAACCAGGAGCCATGAGAGCAAGCGCCCTCTGCGCCTGGCTGGGAGGCCGTGGTCTCTCTCTTTCAGGAAACGAATTCATCATTTCCAAACCTCCGGCTGCCTCTTCCGTAGTTCCTCTGAAGTCTGTGAGCTCCCGGGAGAGTTCGTTTCCCTTCCTGGTTCCTGGCAGCGCGTTGCCTTTTTTCTGAGTTAACTACTAGACCTAATTAAACAGCACCATCTCCTCAGAGTGGCTGATTTTCTTCCCATCTGAATACAAATTAAACTCCCATGCCGTTAACATTCAGGTCAGTTTATCAGAATCAACCTCTTTTAAAACTCAAAGGCCAAAGTGATTTCAAAGTCAGTCGCACGCCTCCCGTCTGCATGAATACTTTCGAGCCGACTCCACTTGGGAGCAGCGGAGGAGAGAGAGTTTGTTCCCAGCCGGGTCAGAATGGTGCCTGAGGCGCAGGCACGCAGCCTGGCCGGGTTTGCCTTGGAGAGTCCATGGCGATCAGAAATCGTGGGCCTAATTTGTTGTTTCACTCACTCCCTGCCTAGTGGAGATTCAAAACCCTCTTTAGTTCCTTTATCTAGTCCTGTCACTGAGCAAATATTGATCCAGTACCAGGGACTGAGCTGGCCCCGGGGATGCCGAGGTGCACAAGTGCCACATAACGTGGCCCTCCCAGATTGCACACGTGCGGGCAAGACGAACGTGAGACGGTCAGCACCCAAACACGCACTGGTCTATACCCGCCGGTGGTGTGGAGGCCAAGCAACAGTGGAGGGGATGCCGTGAAGGATAACGTGGTCCTAATTTAGATGGGGCTGGGGGAGCGGCAGGGAAACGCTATGTAACAGAGGACCGTCTTTCGCTGAATTCTTCAAGGGACGAGCCAGCAGGTGAACTTCTCTGCAGGAGGGTCAGCGTTGAGGGCCTGAGCTTAACTGTCCAGTCTGGCCTTGTCAAGTAGATGGCGGGATGCCCATGGTCCCGGCGCGGACAACGCTGCCAGGGGGAGGGCGAGCTGCCCGTGCCCCCTTCAGGGCCTTGACTGTTCCCGGGGCGTTTCTCCCAGGGTGAAATACTCTCTCCCCACACAGGCTCAGAAGTGGGTGTGTTAAGCACAGTCATTTCCCAGGGCTGTGCTTGTTAACCCTTAGGAAACAGGACTGTGCCTTTTCTTACCTGTCTGACACCAAGTCAGGGACACATGAGCACCACAGTTTGGGGAAGCTCAGGTGGACCCCGCTGGCTGCCTTGCAGAGTTTGTTTGTTTAGAGCAGGACAGATGTGAGGGCTTTAACTGAGAATGGATTAATTAGGGCCGAAGGGCCGAGGGGCCCCCAGGGACCTGGGGTGCTGTGTATGAGTTCGCAGGCGTGCAAAGCCAGCCCGACCCTGGCCGACCTCTCAAGGGAGTCATGGAGGTGTCTGTAGGGTTGGCATCTCTTGGAACCCAGAAATGAGACCCTTGCCCTGGAATACCCACCATGAAAACTTGGCGGCTGGGCCTTGCCCGATGTGTGAACATGCCAGTCAGGGTTCAAGTCAAGTTCCCTGTACTCAATTTGCCCCCTTGGCCTCAGTTTCCCCATCTATAAATTGAAGGGGGTAGCAGCTATGGCTGGCTGCTTCCCACAGCTATTTTTACCATTCTCCTCTCCTGTGGAGCCTGACTTTGTTCAGGAATCTACCTTCCTCCAAGGGGCTTAAGCTCCAAGCCCAGCTCTAGTCTAACCAATCAAGGAAGTCTTGTTTCCCTAGAGGTTGACATGTGCCCAGTGGTGGCCAATGCGATGTGAACAGGAGCTGTTCTGGGAGAAGTTTTCCTGTTCTTAGAAAGAGGTGCACAGGGAGAAGCAGTCTTCCCACTCCTGGCATATGTAGTCATGGCTGGATGTGATTCTTGGGGCTGTGGCAGCTGTCTTGTAGCCATGAGGGAGCCAGCCAGGACCAAGCCAATGTGTCAAGGTGGGTGGAGCAGCAGGGAGTTTAGAAAGAACCTGGGTCCTTCATAACCACATCATGAATGACCAGCCCTACAGCTTCCTTGCCTCTGTGTTTCTTATTGGGCAAGAGAATCCAGGTCCTCTGTACATATGGCATTTTGAGTCAGGCTCCCTGCTGCTTGTAACCAAAGTCATCCAACCTGGTAGGAGAGGAACGATAGCGGGGAGATGGGGATATTCCCACGGACAGGCCAGGCTGCTCTCCGAAGTCCTCTCGGCCCTTGCTGCCTTTGAGAGCTCGATTCTGAATACAGCAAAGACAGCTGGAAATTTATAGCCAACAGGTGGAATGAGCGGTCAGTGGATGGAAGATTAGCAAGAGGGGGCATCGAGGGTAGGAGCTTTCTTGCTAAACCGACTAAGCAAGATTCTTGCAGAAGGCAGGCCAGGGTGATCAGATATAAGGTGTGTGTGGGGGGGGTGAAGCCCTTGAGCAGTCGTGAAGGGCGGGGGATGAATGACTGAGCAGGAGTCTTTGCTAAGGCTGGCTTCGGCAGGTGAGGATGGGGCCCCCAAAAGAAGCCTAGTCAAAAAGAGGGCTCCAAGGAGTCTATCTGAACTTTGGTCAAGGAAAGAGTCTTTGTCAGCCCTCGGTGGGGTGGTCAGCCCCCTTTGGGGATTGCTTTGGCTGAAGAAAAATGCCTCACCCAAGGTCACACCTCCTTTAGGGACAGCCCATGCCCAGTGGCTGATCAGCACAGGGATGTTGAGGCCTGGACCCACCGCAGAGCTGGCTGAGGGCTGAGGCCCGTGTTGAGGCTGCACTGCTGCGATTCTTCCCTCTCCCCCCACCCAGCTGGCTCCCTTCCCCTCCTGACAATGCTCATCTCAGGGGTGCTCCTGAGCCATGTCCTGCCCGCTGGCCTGTCTCAGAGTTGGCTGCCCGGCGGGAGTTGGTGCCAGATGAGCCGATAGACCCAGGGTGCCCGCCAGAAGAACAGTCGCTTTGGAAAGCAGAGGGGCTTTGCGGAGAGTTGTGAGAGCAGAGGAGAGCAGAGCGTAAAAGGAGAGCAGAGAGGCTGGGTGGTCACTTAATGCAGCGTCCTGCCTGGTGTGTGACGTCATCCTGCCTCGTGTGTGACGTCATTCTATTCTCCGGCACCTTAGGAACCTTTGGTAAAATCTCTTTTACTCGCCATGACTTCTGTTGTTGGATTTCTTGTTGGGGGACTGGAGGGACAAGAGTTGAGGTTTGCAGCAGAGGAAGTGCAGGGTGAACCCAGAAGGTGCCCAAAAGGCCAGGTTACATCAGGCCTCCCCTGAGCAACTGCTGTGTGCACGCTGAGCAGTGAACTGGTCTTACCACCCTTGCCTCCCAGAGGAAGAAACGGGCCAGAGTGGCAGGATAATGTGGCAGGTAGGTGCTTAGGTTTTCGAGTAAGAGAGGCCTGGTTTCAAATCTTTGCCCCTTTCCCCACCAGCCGCATGACCTTGGGCAAGCTACGTAAGCTCTCTGTGCCTGGCTTTCTATCTATAAATCAAGAGTAATGACAGTTGTTCAGATAAGAAAAGCTACTATATTTGAAAACACTCAGATAGTGCCTAGCACATGTTTAGTACCATACTGAGGTTAGCTATTATCATTTTTATCAGTATTCTAATATTATTTGTTTGTGGTGGGCGTTAGATGAAATAAATAACTATACTCCTCTCCTGCTCTCCCTGTCTCTAACTTTATCTATGACGTATACAGGAAAAGGGTCACCAAGTTTTAGGGTTAAGGGGAAATTGCAATTTACTTTGACCTAGAAAAATTGTTTTCCTATTTTTAAAGTACCCAGCCATTGTGATTAGTTTCTGGAGCACTGCCATCATGGTTTTGGACTTGATTGTACTTTCTGTTTGGAGGACAGCATTTCCTATTCACTGTGCAGGCCTGTGACCCCCTTGTCTGGCTCCTCTCTGCTCTGTCCACTGTGAAATGATCTGGTTCTGTCCCCAGGTGTGTGAGCCCCCCCCTATTTACCCAGGGAGGAAGGTCCCGTTCAAATCCAGCCAATAAATAAATAGACCTGAAACAGAGAGCCATAGGGGTCAAGAAATACATCCGTGTGAGTGTGTGAGAGTGTGACTGTGTGAGCACGTGTGCGTGCACATGCGTGAGTGTGCATGTGGGGCAGAGCCTGCAAAAGTAGGGAAATAGAGAAGAAAGAAAAGCAAGTGCAGCTATTTTTATAATTTTATTTCAGAATGGAAACTACTTTATTGTTTATATTAATAGATATGAAAATAATGCATGCTCATTGTAAAAAAAAGTCAGATAATTTAAAAACCACAAAGAAGAAAATAAAAATTACTAGGAGTCTCATTAATTGGAATGACCTCTAATATAATTTTAGTACATATCTTTCCAGAATTATTTTGTGATAGGAAATGTTTTGAGTAGGCGATATATTCACATGGCTCAAAAGCCAAACGACACAAAAGGCGTAGGATAAAACCCCGTTCCCATCCCTGTGCCCCACTGGCCCAGTTCCTTGCACCTAACGGATGTCCTTTATTAGTTCTTAGTGGCAAGGATCTCTATATAGTTACAAGGAAATACAAATATTTATTTTTATACTCTGTTTTATACATAAACATATATGTTTATACATAAAACATACATATACACACATACATATATACATATTTTCTACACCTTGCTGTTTGCAGCAATACATTTGAGAGATTTTCCCACATCAGTACTTAAGAGTTCCCCCATTTAGAAAAATAGCTGCATGGTATTCCATCGTATGGATGTACCACAACTTAACTAATCTTCTTAAGACTTTTCTATGCATGCAAAAATACACCTACACATAGTTTCAAACAATAAGGTTATCTTACACATACGATTTTGTTAACTGCTTCTTTTTTATTCATAATCTACAGTGAACATCTTTTCATGTCAATCAATATTCATTGACGTTACCATTTTTAATGATTTCACATTATTCCATTGTTTGAATGACTCTTAATTTATTTTGCCATTTCCCCACGATGGGCATTTTGGTAGTTTCTGCTTTTCACTCTTACAAATGGGGCCAGGAACAAATGTCCTTGTTCATTTTTATGCACTTGTCTCATGTGTTCCTTAAGATGGGTTCCTGGAAATGACATTCATCGCATTAAAGGGCATGCATGTATCTGGTGCTCTGGGGGCACGTTGCCAGTTACCTTCTGGAAAACGTGTGCCAGGCTCTGGCCACGAGAGTGGGCCCGTGGCGTCTGCTCGTCCCCGGCCCTGAGTGTGTCAGTCCTTCTCCACCTTTGCCGACTGAATACATGAGCGATGGCGCAGTGATGTGAGGGAGCGTGACCCTACATTTGTCTTCTCAAGTCAAAACCAAGATCCTAGGAGATATTGAAAAAGAGTGGATGGGTTCCAGGTGGCCTGGCCTGTGCTGACCCCGTGCAGCCTGTTTCCCTGGACTTTCGAACTCGGGTTGATGCTCTGGCTGGGGAGAGACCAGAGCAAACGCTTGCTTCCTGTCCCAGAAGATGCTTCTCTGTGCTTTCTGAGTCTATTCTGAGTGGGATCCTTTGGTTCGATTCAAGGGTATTTCAGTTCACTATCTTCTGATAATGCTAACATTGAGCACTTACTGAGTGCTTCCGAGGGGCCAAGCATTAAAACCAAAATCTCTACGTGGATTGTAGGAATACAACGTAGTATACATGGAATACTTCCACAAGCTTTGGGAAGATTTTGTTATAAAAAATGTGCCCATGTGATGTTCTGTTTTCTCTTTGCAATTACCATGGAGGGGAGTGTTTTAGCCCCTTGCAAAAAGTCTGTTCCCCACCAACCTCTCACCTGATGGTTTCAGGATCCTTTTCTGGATCATTATTTGCAACTGTGAGTTGCAAATGGTGACCTGGCTGACGCACTCTTCCTCCTGTGTTCATGAGCAGGCCTTCCGCTCCAAAAAAGAACCCTCCCTCGTCCACTGGATCAGCCAGTCCCTCCTCAAAGGGCTGGGCCAAGGGGACCAGGGTGTGGACAAAGATCCCTCCACTCAGGGTCCAGGGAGGACACAATCATCCCCACTGTACCCCTCCCTCCCCACGATTTCAAACTTTCATCTCCAGGTTCTGAAAAATCATCCCAAATCATCCCCTTGCATATCTCCTTGGACCAGCGGGAGACCACTTTACACGTTTTGGAAATGTCCCCCCCAACCGCCCCAGCAAGAGAACTGTTAGGAGTGTTTACCCTGGTGCTGCTCTTAAGAGGTGTGTGACTTGCCTGGGGAACAGCTCGGGCCCGGCCAGCCTCAGGCCCCTGCCAGGGAGGCTGAATGAGAGGCAGTGCCAACCAAGGAGCAGGCATCAGCCTGGACCCCTACCCCGCTAGCTGTGTGGCTTTGGGTGAGTGACTTAACCTCTCTGAGTCTCAGCTTGCCTGCCCTTGTCATGGGGCTCAAGATGGCAGTGCTGACCTCAGAGATCACACGTGACGATCCCGTGTGATAATGTATATGAAAGGGCCTGGCATGTAGTAGGCCCACAGCAAATGGGGGCTCTATTAATACAAAGAGCGTCACATTTAGGAAATGAGTCAAATGAGTTAAATGAGGATCTACTTCTCTGGGATTTTGTGAGGATTAAGTGACTGTTTACTGGCTGGCTTATAGTACCTTGCACATAAGTAGCCAAACAGGGTAACTAAGATGTTTGATGATATTATTAATAATCATATTAAGGAAGACAAGAGTTAAGCTGGGGAAGGTCTCAAGGACGATGCTCCCCTCCAGCTTGGGCTGGCGTCCCTCCCTCCTGTGTCACTGGGGGTCCTGCTGTGAAAAAAGAAATTGGGTGGAAAAGAAAGAAAAGACTGTTTGTTGAGCACCCGTTGTGTGCCAGTCACGTTCCTGGCTATTATCTGCTTTTTTCCCCCCCTTCACACCAACCAGGCCATAATGGTTGTTGGTAGCATCAGGACTCTTGGTTGTTAAGTAGCAAAAACCATCTCAAACTAGCTGAAGGAAGAAAGAGAATTCACTCATGTAACATGGCTCGTGTGACTGGATAAGCCTCAGGTATGGTTGGATCAAGGGCCTCCAGCAATGTGACTCAGCCTCTCTCACTGTCCTTGCCCCTGGGCACAGCGTCTCTCCACAGTGGCCTCAGACTCAGTCCACCTCTCTCCTCCCTATGACCAGGTGGCCTCTAGAAGTTTTGGGATTTCCCCTCACTTGCATGCTGGTTCAAGTGAAGAGAGAGCTTCTCTCCTGGCTCCAGCAGAAGGCCCAGAGAAGGCTCTCACTGGCCTGTTTCGAGTAAGGGGCACATCCCTGAGCCCATCACTGTGGCTGGAGGGTCAGGGTAGACACCACCCTGGGAGTCGGATCTAGAGTCAGCTCTATTCCCCAAAGGAAAGCTGGCATGCTGGTCCCAGAGGAGCGGGGACAGATGCTGGATAGACAAAAACAACACGTGTTTGCTGCCCTTCGGGTCTGGGAATGGGCTGGAATTGGTCACTGGGCAGGAAGCACCCATGTGCCTGGCAGTGAGGAGCAGAATCGCCCGGTGAAGCTTGGGATAAGGACCATCGACTCACACTGAACTCCCAGCTTACTCTGTGACTTATATTTAGCACGAGGAAAGATATCAGGCTCTTAAATATGTATGGGATTGGAAAAGCCAAGAGGGAGAGAAAGTGCAGGTTCTGCATGTGCCAGTGAGGAATTAATTAGAAATAAACCACATAAGAGAAGCTGTCTGAATTCTATTCTGCTTTTGATCTGGCTGCCAACTGATGACTTTGGGAATCCTCCACCAAGCCGTGAGCACCTGGGCCTCTTGGGCAGCCCCTCTGGAAGAGCGCAGGCCTGTTCCGTGCCTGTGAGGTGGGGAAGGCTGGGGACCCCTTCCTCTGCCTGGCCCTGTTGTCATGTCTCAGCCCAGGGTTGATGCACTCCTGTGGGGGTGCACATCCAAATGCCATCATTGTGCCTGCCCCTGGGGAGGTGGGGCTGTGTACAGAGTTAGGGGCAGCCAGGGCCTGGGTGTTGGTGGAGACCATCTGCAGCCATCACAGGTGATGCCCAGGTGGCCCAGAGCACGACCCTTTCCCAGGGAACTGCGGGCCCTTGATGCTCACTCTCCCCATTGGCACTGACCATCATTGATGTCCAGTCTTACCAGCCAGGGCAGGCTGGGCCTCTGCTGGGTCCAGTAACACCTGGCCCTGCACCGTAGGCACTTTTCAAATGCCAGTTAGCTTAGCCTCTGAGCTGGAAGGGACCTGGGGCCAGAATGATGTTTTACAAATGTAACTCATGGCCTACCTAAAGGGGGCTCCTCATGGGACTCAGGGTAAAGCCCCTGATCCTCACTGTGCTGTGAGGGCCCTGGTGGCTCTGCCCCACCAACCCTGACCTCTTCTGTCCCCTCCTTGAGTGCCAGTGTCCTCCACACCAGAGAGCTTCTGACGCTCAGAAGGGCTGTGCTTATTCCCACTCGCGGCCTGTGCCCCGTGGTTTCCTCTTTTTGGAACTCCCCAGCCCCAGATCTCCACGGGTTGGGTTCTGCTTGTGATTTAGGGCCCATGTCACTTGGCAGCCTTCAAGGTATCCCTGTGTTTTATGTTTTAAAGCATTTATCATCACGTAACAGCACCCTGGGTAATCAGGTATTTGCCTATCTATGGTCTGTTCCCCACCCCAGATTTAAGTAATAGGAGAGAGAGAGGTCTCACCTGGCTGTCATCCTGGTCCCTGGAGCAGTGCCTGGCATACAGCAATGCTTAATACATATTGTTTGAATAAAAGAAGTTAGTTTGATTGCATTTTTGGAAGAAATTAATGGATACATAAAGAGCATTCAGAGATCAAGTTCAGAGATCCTCATACTGTCTTTTAAATTTTTCTATTTTTTTATTGAGATAATTGTAAATTCAAATGCAGTTGAAGGAAACAATGCAGAGAGAGCCTTTGTACACTTTGCCCAGTTTCCTCCAACGGTAACATTCTGCCAAACTACAGTAGAGCAGCACAGCCAAGCCACTGACATTGATGGAACACATCCACCTCGCTCAGATTTCCCCAGCGGTCCCTGCACTCCTCTGTGCCTGTGGATGCGTGTCCCTTTATCACCTGGGCAGGTTTGTGTCTCCACCTCCACAGTCAAGACCCTGGGCAGTTCCAACACCACAAGGCACCCTTAACTGTCCTTTGATAACCACAACCACCTCCCTTCCACATACTATTAATATTTTTTTAAAGCCATACAATTTTTGTTCCAATTAATTCCATGCAAAACTCCAAGTGGGTAAGTGGCAGGTGGCCCCGTGGAACCAGCGAGACTGTACTCGTCATTCTTGCCAGCCAGGCTCCACTCCTGGGGCCCCCACCCAGACTTGGGATCAGGAGCTGGTGACACACAGCAGCCAGGGTCTCAGAAGCCACCATGGAAGTGACTGGCCAGCTCCAAGGGACTCAGTGCCACTGGGTTCAGGGGCAGAACTTGAGGTTGGGGCCCAAGGGCACCTCAGGCACTAACTTACCACCAGGCCTCCTTCCCCTGGGCCTCGGCAGAAGGGACTAAACACACACACCTTCTTTGCCACAGAGCCTTGCTCAAAGATTTCTGCCCATGCTCTTGAGGGCAAACTAAGGCACAGGAAAGCAAAATGATCTGCTCCCACGGAGGCAGCCTGCACGCATCAGGGCCAGATCAAAGCCACGGTGGTCTGCCCCTGCAGCCTCAGCTCTTCCCTATCCCCTGACCAACTTCTGGGGCCCTCCGGGGCAGAAGCTGGCAGGGCCTCCTCTTTAGAACAGTCTCTGCCAGCAGGTGCATTCATGCCCTATGATGGGACCAGCCCGTCTCTTCTCAACTCTGGCCCCCAGGTTCCTCTGGCCGATCTCCCTCCATGTACCCCACTGTTCACCATGTAATTTAGGCCGAATCGTGTGGACCCCTCTTGCTCAAGTTTCCAGAAAGCTACTCAAGATTCTGACTTCATTCATTTTACCTTTTTTTTTTTTTTTTCTGTGACGACTGAAACTCAGGGATATTTATCTTGCTGGGTGTGTGAAAGCTTAAATAAAATAAGCTTTATCTGTTGAAAGCTGTCAACAGATAAAGAAGAGAATTAAGCATATTCCTATTTAATGAACTATGCAGGCAGGGGAAACTTCTGTCTTTTGGCTTAGTTCTTCTCTGCCTAGAGAAGGCCAAAGATGACGACAGTGGCTGCAGCAGATGCTGCCAGTGGCCCACCCTGTCCCCATCATCCACCTGCAGGCTGGTTCCAATGGCTTCCCCCACCTCCTTCCTCAGGGTTTCTCTAGCCACAGGATGAGTATTCTGGACCCATGCATAGAAGCAGAGAGCAGAGAGTGTTGGGGAGTTAAAGCCTTCCCCTCACTCTTCCCCGGGAGAGCCCCAGCCAGTGACAGGTAGGAGTTGGTGGGTAAAGACCCCTGGTGCTTGGTGGGACCACGCTGAGGCATGGCCTACGTGCTCTCTCAGCAGGTCGCTGACCACAGGGCGACCCACTCCTCTGCACACCTTGTACTGATTCACCCTCAGTACAGCCTCACTCCCCCAGTCCCACCCTTCCTGGCCCACCTCCCCTGAACTGCTTGCACCAAACTCCTCCTCTCAGGCTCTGCATTTGGAGTACCCAAATTAAGAAAACAGCAAACCAAATGTTTGCCCAGTGCTGGGTGCCATGTCAATGTTTCCCCTAGACCATTTTATTTCAACATCACATAGACCCATGAGGAAGGTATTATTACCTCATTTATGGTTGGGGAGACTTGGGCTCAGGGAAGTTAAGCAATTCAGCCAGAGTCACACAGCTGGCAGGAGCTGGGCCAGGACTCAATGCTGTTCTCCTGTCCCCACAGTCTGGGCACCTGCTCACCTGCTCTGCTGAATTATGAATGCATGCATGAATGAAAGACTGGCATGTGGTCCAACCCCAAGACTAGAGGGCAAATGGGTCCAGATGGGGAACGGGTGCGGCCAAGGTCACAGCACATCAGAGCAGAGCTGGGACAAGAGGATGCTGTTTCTCAGCAGCCAGCCCAATTCTTCTAGGACAGGGATGCCAGCCCCTTGTGAAAGAGTGAGTGTGCAGCCGGTAGTAACTGTTTCCTCATCCACCCCTTCATTCACCGTATGTGTGCATGTGTGTGGGTGTGAGCATATGAGAGTGTGTGCATGTGTATGTGCACGCATATGTATGAGCATGTGTGTGCACGTGCATGTGCGTGCACTTGAGAGCATGTGTGTGTGCACGTGTGCACATGTGTGAGAGCGGGCGCATGTGTGAGCATGTGTGCACACATGTGAGCATGTATGTGCATGCACGTGAGAGCACGTGTGAGCATATGTGCACACACGTGTGAGCGTGTGTGTGCATGTGTATGTGTATGTGTGTGTGAGAGCATATGTGAGTGTGTGTGCCTGCTGTACCAACAAGGCACAAGCCCGTGCACCATGGCCCTTGCCATCATGGGGTTTATGCTGTGAGGAAACAGATGGAGTCTGGGCAGTGACAATGCAGGGTGAGTGATATTGGGGGAGAAACCTGGGCTGTGGGGGCAGGGACGAGGGCTCTGATGCCTGACTGAAGAGTTGGGAAAGGGCCCAGAAGAAACAGGGCCTTAGCCAGGTCCTAAAAGGTGAGCTCTCCGGGTGAAGTGCTGCAGGGATGTGCTGGGCGGGCCTGGGCTGGCTGGGGGTAGCTGAGAGGTGAGGGTTCTCTCTTCCTAGCTGCACTCTGGTTGCTTTGTGACTCTGGCTGCTTCCTTCCCCTCTCTCAGCTTCGCTGTCCCCACTAGTAAAGTTTGAGGAGGACCTGAGGAGCCTTCTGACATTTGAGTGGCCCCTGGCAGGGAGAGGGGGCAGTTTCTGGAATGAGGACAGCCATCTCCCTGCCTGCCCTGACCCGGCTGCCCTGAGCATCTTTTTGGAGGTGGGCCTTGTAAACACAGGGTTGACCCTGGGATGGGCCCAAGGCTGGGGCCAGAGCCGCTGGCAGATGGACTGGCGTCTGGTCTGGTCCCCCCAGACCCGCTGCTAAGGCTCACAGCTGGCGACAACCTTTCCAGGGACGCCATGATGCTTTGTGAGGTCACTGACAAGCCTTTTTGGAACTCTGACCCAACAAGGCTAGGATAAAATATGCGTTCTCAGGGTGGAGGCCCCAGCAGCCCATCATGGGAGACATTACCTTGTTTGAATTTAGAAATGAGGTCATGCGGGCGACATGTAAATGCAGTCTCTGTTTGCCTCTGGGGCTGGTTGGCCTCCTGTTTCATGTGGAGACACAGAATGCAAAGTTTACATTTGCTCTTAAGATGTTTGAGTCCCTTTGGCTGGTGTCTGGGAAGCACAGGGCTGTGTGCTTCCTGGAGCACCTGGCTTGCCCGAAGCCAGGCCAAGGAACTTGTCTGGAATCTGGGAAATGACGATATGGAAACGTGCAGTGTCCTGAGCTCCTTATTTCTAATCCTTGAAATAACTCCAAGGGGAAGAAAATGTGCCCTTGCAAAATGCTGCTGGCTGCCCCTGCCCCCACCCCTGCTAGGGTGTAGTTAATTACCTGGGTGAATTTAGTGTAAGGCAGGGGACCACCCAATTATGCCAGCTTGCTTAGCATGGCCCACCTCACACCTTAACCTGCTCACACATCAAACCACAAGGCCACTAAATTTATTTATAAGTGAATATCTATCATGGGGAATGAACGACTAGCCCATTTCTACTCACAGGCAGAAGGTGGCTTGCTAAGTGCAGACCCCAAGGCAAATTTGTTAGTTGATGTAAATGCTTCCCAGCACTGGCCCAAGGAACTACTAACACCACTCTCTTTTAGCACATTCCAGCCATTGAATCTTAAAGGTTTATGTGTTTTATCTCATTTAATCATTTCAACCACAGGACCTTTGCATGTGACAAGGTCTAACCCTATCATAGTCCCTTGTCTTTGCAGGATTTATCACAATCATATTTTTGCATTTGTGCATTTGGTCATGTCGTGAATGTCTGCCTCCTGCCCTGGACTGTGCCCCCTGTGAGGGAGAGGCCGCCTTGATCTTGTTCACTGCTGTAACCCCCAGGCCTAGCATAGGGTCTGGCACATGGTAGATGCTGGATAAATATTTGTTGAACAAGTGGCTAAGAACCTGATAAGGTAGGCTCTATTATTACCCTGCTACAGATGAGGAAACCGAGACTCAGACCGCTGAAGGCACAGGCCCAATGGCACAGCTGGTAAGTGGCAGAACTGGGATCTGTCACTAATTGGAGGAGCCTCTGCACATCTCTGCGTGAGTCCTCATGATTTGATTTCATGGTGGAGCCCCATGAAATGTGTGTCATCCTACTGCTTCTGCTTCTCTGGAGAAGCCGGACTAATACAGGGCCAGAAGTTCCAGTCACTTCCCCTCATTTTACACAAGAGGAAAATGAGGTACCAGCTCGGTCCAGCTCATGAACACAACCCAGTGCCCAGCACATACCACGTACTCAACACCTATTCACTGAGCGAGTGAATGAATGAAGATTTCAGTGATCGTGGGTGAGAAAGCTCAGTGCACAAGGTCTAGCCAGCACGTGATGGGAGCAAGATGGACAAGTGGTCAGCTTAAACATTTCCCGAAGACCACATCTTCAATTCTCAACCAGGGGCCATGGTCCCCCAGGGAACATCTGGTAAGGTCTGGAGACATTTTGGGGGTGGTGCTACTGGCAACTAGTAGGTAGAGGCCAGAGATGCTGCTAACATCCTATAATCCACAGGATGGCCCCACAACAAAGAATGATCCCGCTCCAAATGTGAGTAGGTTGAGGAACCCTGCGCTGCATGTGACTCCTGTAGAACACTAACCACTGAAACCAAGATCATCTAATTATACACCCCATTGAGAGGAGGTCTCTGTTGTGTCCTTTCCCTCTGCCATCAAGCATCCCCCGCTCCGTGAGCACCTTTGTGGGACTAACCTGTGCCCACCTCAATAATGAGCTTTAAATCAGGTCGCGCCTCCTCCCCGGTCACATGACTGGCCTAGCCAATCACAGCATCGCTCTCTGGCCGTGGGGAGTGGCACGTGATGGCAAGTGACCCAACCATACCAGTGCCAGTCAACCGGGAAAGAGAAGTCCTCCTTCTGGTTCTGGAAATTGCCAGAGTTCACACCCGGGGACAGTCATCACAGGAGAACAGGACAAGGGGTGGGGAAAGCCAGCCCCGACGGCGCCTTTGCGCTTCAGCCTGCGTGGACGCGGCCTCCTCGCTGGTAGCCACGAAGGGCCTTGCTGCGCGCGGAGAGGGGCAGCAGTGCCCGACACCGCTGGGTCCCCGGCACCGGCCGCTCACGCAGCAGTCAGCGCACGCCCTCCTCCCGCATCCTCCTGGGAAAGAACCATTAAAACAAACGGGTTCCAGGGTTTCACTCCCAAGTTACAGAAAACCAGGCTCAACCTGCTTAACTAATTAGAGAATTTACTGCCTCAAGTACCTCAAAAGCCCACAAAGAATTGAGGCCAGGCTTGGCCCAGCCGCCAGTCCATGTCCCCGAGGTCCCGTCCCCGTCACCCTGTCTCCGGCACGGTCGGCCTCGCGCTGAGGCTGACTGCACGGCTCCACCGTGAGCCCCACGAAAAAGAGCACGTCTCTCTCCCAGAATTCTCAGCGAGAGTCCTGACGTCCACTTTGATTGGACAGTGTTGCGTCACGTGGCCACCCTGGAACCACTCGCTGTAGCTAGGGAGGTGGAGTGCGGTGATTGGTTGAGCTGAGGTCACATGCTCCTCACAGGCGCCGGAGGTGGCGTGCGCTTCCCCGGAACCAGAACCGCTTGCATCCGCCGTCGGGCCGGAATGATTTGGGAGGACTGTAGGGAAAAAGTCTCTTAGGCCACTTGCAGCCAAGGAGGAGGCAGCTGGGAGGATGACGTGACTTACTCTAAACGCTGTGCCTCATGCCCGGTCAGGACTTCTTAACAGCCGGCATCCCCTGCTGCGCCCAAAGGGGGAGATGGGCAGATCGGTGGGGGCCTGGTGAGGGCCGCGGGAAGCACTGGGGCACATCGTGGTCACGAGGACAACGGCTGAGCTGCCGCTGCCTGTCTCAGGCCACGAGAGGACTTGCGTGTAGGGCAGCTCAGCAACCCAAACAGCCGTATGCTGGTGGGGGGAGGGGTGATTATTATAATCCCCAGTTTGAGGATGAGGAAACTGAGGCTCAAAGGCGCTGTGCCTCATGTTCAGGGTTCCAGACTAGCAAGAGGAGGAGCTGGGGCTTGAACCCAGACTGTGTGACTCACAACCCGCCAAGGGAATTGGCTCACGTGATGATGCAGGCTGGCAAGCCCAAAATCTGCAGGGTGAGCCAGCAGGCTGGAGACCCAGGAGAGCTGATGTTCCGGTTCACGTCCAAAGCGGAATGAGGAAAAGCTGATGTCGTAGATGACTGGGAAGGCAGTCTGGGGGGGAATTCTCTCTTGCTTGTGGGAGGCCAGTCTTTTAGTTCTACTTAGACCTTCAGCTGATTGGCTAAGGCTCACCCACATTATGGAGGGCAATCTGCTGTACTCAAAGTCCATCAATTTAAATTTTAATCTCATCCAAAACACCCTGACAGAAACACCTGGAATAATGTTTGACTAAATATCTGGGTACTGTGGCCCAGCCAAGTTGACACAAAATTGACCATCACAGTCCACTTCTTGCTCCAAAGGCCAAGTCTCTTGGATGCTTATTTCTATACTTTTCTTTGCTAGTTTTTTCATCCTTTTAAAGGATTGATTTTAACTACACAATTCATATATGTATAGATTGTACTGTTGGTTGCAAAAGTTGTGCAATGGCCATCCTCTTTATAAATAGTAAAGCATGATAGGCAGGTGCCCTTTGTCCATGGTACCCAATCTTCAAGTTTTTCCCTGGGGGTGACATAGTACACCTGTCAGGGAAGGCTGGGTTATTCCACAATAACAACAACAACACACAGCCCAGATCTCTGGGCTTCAGAGCTACGTATACATCTGGGTTGGGAGGGGGATCTGCACATTGGGCTAAGGTCAGGGAGTTACCATCTTAAAGATGGCTGGCTGTCATGCCAGAACAAAAAGAGCTCTCAGGAATTGCACAGCAGCAATTAAATGCCTGGCAGTGGTCCCATGATGCTCTGCTCACACCTTATTGGGCAGAAGTGGTGACACGTTCCCACCCAACCTCAAGTTTGGTCCGGAAGTGCAGTTGGTCAGAAATATTTGGAGACCAGCATGGTGGCCATCATGCACTGGGATCACTTTGTGCGTTTCCTTTGAGGCCTCTTTCTATATATTTTCGTACATAGGTAGGTACCCATAGAAAATATATAATGTATTATATTATAAAGACCACTCTGCAGCTCTCTTTTTTCCCTAAAAAAGGTATCTTAGAGAACTTTCTACATCATGATGTGTAACTGTGCTTCATCCCTTTAAAGGCTACAATGGATGTCATGGTTTGGACACTTGGTAGTTTATTTTGCCAGCCTCCTATGGAGGTGTCAGTTTTTGCTATTATGAAGAGTCCTGCAATAGGTATTCTAACTTGTGCCCTTTAGTGCACATTTCTCAGAAAAACGAAAGTTCTGTGTGCTGTCTTGCATATTTAAAATTTTAAGAGATACTAAAAATTCATCCTCCAAAATGATTGTTTTAATATACACTCCTACTGGCAGTATATGTGAGTCCCTCACCTATCCCCCAATAAGTGATACAAGGAGACTTCAAAAAGTTCATAGAAAAATGGAATTAAAAGATAAAAATAAAATATATAAACTTTGTTTCTCAACATAGAAGGTCGACACTTTTATAAGAGATGATACCAGCCATTTAATCCATCCCTAAAGAACTGAAGGTCCTGGGAATTTAACCATGTCAATGCAGTCTTTTTTACATTATTAACTGAAGAAAAATGGGTGCCCTTTAAAGATTTTTTAAGATTAGGAAACAAAAAAGTCAGAAGGAGCCAAATCAGGACTGTAAGGTGGATGTCTAATGACTTCTTGTAGAAAGGCACAAAATTGGCCTTGTTTGATGACAGGATTGAGCAGGAGCATTGTTGTGGTGAAGGACTCTGGTGATGCTTTCCCAGGCATTCTTCTGCTAAAGCTCTGACTCACTTTCTCAAAACACTCTCATAATAAGCAGTTGCTGTGGTTCTTTGGTCCTCCGGAAAGTCAATAAGCAAAATGCCTTAAGTATCCCAAATAATTGTTGCCATGACCTCTGCCCCTGATCAGCCTGCTTTTGCTTTGCCCAGACCACTTCCAGCTCTTGGTAGCCATTGCTTTGATTGTGCTTTGTCTTCAGGGTTGTGCTGGTAAAGCCATGTTTCATCTCCTGTTATAATTCTTCAAAGAAATGCTTCAGGATCTTAATGCCACTTGTTTAACATTTCCATTGAAAGCCCTGCTCTTGCCTGCAGCAGATCTGGGTGCAACAGTTTTGGTACCTATCGAGTCGGAAGTTTGCTCAACTTTAATCCAGTCAGAATTGTGCAAGCTGAACCAGTTGAGACGTTCTGTGGTGTTGGCTATTGTTTGTGCTGTTAATGGTCAGGCCTCTTCAATTAGGGCATGAACAAGATGAATTTTTTCCTTGAAAATTGATGTGGATGATCTGCTGCTATGGGCTTTACTTTCAACATTGTCTCATCCCTTCTTAAAGCGAGTCATCCATTTTTAAACTGCTGATTTCTTTGGTGGCATTTTCCTCACAAACTTTGTGTAAACCATCAAAGATTTCACCTTTCTTCTACCCAAGCTTTGTCATAAATTTGATGTTTGTTCTTGCTTCCATTTTAGCAGGATTCATGTTGCTCTGATAGGGGCTTTTTTCAAACTGATGCCTTATCCTTCTTAGTGCCTCAAACTAGATCCTGCTCAGACATGTTATAATGAGGTAGTATGAGTTTATTTTGGTGCAAAACAATTTGAAATGCTTGCATAATTTTTTCATAATATGCATTTTCCATGAACTTTTTGAAGACCCCTTGCTTATAATGCAGTTTACATTTATTTTTTATCTGATGAGAGAGTCCCTTTTAGTTCTTTTTAAAATTATTTTTAAAAACATTACCTGCAAAAAATTTGAACAATGGAGGTGTGTAGAGCACAACTCGGAAGCTCCCTGCCCTTTCTCCAGTTTCTTATTTCATGCCCCTTTCCAGAGGAACCCCTATTGAAAGTTTGAAGTGTGTCCTTCCAGATTTCTTTATGCATTTACATAACATGTGCTCATATATACTGTGCATTCATAATTATGCATTGATGCTTAAATGCATAAATGTTACCGTGTATTATGTGTTGTTCTGGAGCTTTCTTTCCTCCCTCCTTTTCCCCCTCCAATTTTTAACATCTCTTATCATATTGGTTTTTATGAAATTAAATTTAGTAGCTGCTTGGGTTTTATTTTCTCTTGTTTTTCTGTCTTCTGACACAACCTTTTCATCTACAGATGAGAAGTAAGAAAGGGGGGGACGTTGATTATGGGGCAGGCTGTGTTTCCTCTTCCCCTTCCCGGAGATGAGTTCCGTGGGCGGAGTGGCCGTGTCCAGACATCTGTCCCGGTGGAGGCAGGAAGAGGCGAAGGCAGGCTGGCTGCAGAGTCTGCAGTGAGGAAGAGGGCGGCGGGGGGCTGCCTGACTGAGGATTGGGGACGTAAGGCAGACAAGAATTGTTCCTAACTCCGGTGGGGAGAAGAACATCTCCTGTGGCAAAATCCTGCAAAATGCTATTAAGGATGAATTTTTTATTGTTCTGTCCTGCAGGCAACTTGGGAAAATACCATAGTCTCAGCATAATTGAGTTCCCTTGTCTTACTTTATTTTTAAATGATGCTTTTAGCACTAGTCCTGACTCTGGAAGAATGAAGCAGTCACTGCCCAGCCACAGTGAGAAAGGGTGGAGCTACTGTGGTGGGAGACTGGCCCTCGAGTAGGACTGCGACCCTGGGCACTGGTGGGCTCTCTCCACACCACCCCCTCCTACGCTCCCTGCCCCAACCGAGGGTTACAGGAGGGAAACAGAGCAGATACCTGTGTAACTCTGGCAAAAAAAAAAAAATAAAATAAAATAAATAAATAAATAAATAAATAAGCCAAATGACAAAATACAAATCAGAAACCATGCACGCCATTTTCTCCTAAAATGTCTGGACTTATTTATTTATTTACAAACACATATGTGCTATTTCTTACATGCCTGTTACTGTTGTAAGGGCTTTAGGAATGCTAATTAATTTGTTTTTTACAACAACTTTATTTTGTGAGGTGTGATCACCTTGTCTGTCATGGAGATGGTGGGATGGGTAACCGCGGAGTGGGAACACCTGGTGGGAGGGTGTGTGTACCCAGTTTGAGTGTCACCCCAGGTTGGGCATGGCCCCCTGGCTCCCTGGGCCACAGCAATGACCCATTCTGTCCCTGAGGACACAAGCCTCTGGCCACCTCTGCTGTTGTCTCATGCCCACACCTCAGTTGGGCTTGGGCACAGCCCACATCATGCCCCTGGCATTGGGGCCACAGCTGCTGAGGTGCCAGGTTTACTTGGAGGAGACCCTTAGATGCTCTGGATTCTCCGGCGGCCACCCTGAGGGGCAGAGCAACACACCATAAGAGTGTGGGGAGGGGACAGTGAAGAATGTTGAGCAAGGAGAGATAGGACGTGGGAAGGAGCCAGAAGGCAAGTCATTCTGTCTCCTCTCTGGGCAGACTGGTCCAGGGTGCAGTGGTTCCGTAGGGCATCTCTGGGGACGTCCTGCCCGCCTGAGCAGCCAGCTGTGTTCCCTTGACCAGTTGTGGCCATCTGGGTCATGCTCACTGCGCTCCCTCCTTCCTTCCTCATGCTCCTGATGCCACACGCTTGCTTCCCTGGGACTGCACTCCTCCATAAAGTAGAGTGCAGCTTTGCCCCCAGCTCTGTTTTTTAGGCAATTCCTGCTAAACCTGGGAGAAGGACGCTTCATCAGAGAAGCGGTCATTTCCATAGCATCCCCCTCCCCTTCCCCTGCAGGGGGCTTCGTGAATGAACTCCCTGCTTCCTCACAGCAGCCCAGGAGGCATGAAGAAGCTGGCTGCACCAAGGAATGACAAATGACGCACCCGCCCGTGGGGAAGGAGCAGGCTCAGTCCTTGTGCCTCCAAAAGGCAGAACTTGTTTCAGTGGCTGAAATGTACAATGAGGCTGTACGTTCCATGTAGGAAAAAGCCTCTCTAATAACTCTGACTTCTTGCAGTGGGTGGTGTGGAACTTTCTTCCCACCATGGAAGCTTTAAGAGGGTGCTTGTAGCTGTCTGACAGGGTGGGTCACTTGTCCATCGTCTCACTACACAGTGGGTCCCTGGGAGGCATGGGTGGCCTGCGTGGTGTGTGGCAGCTGCTCAGTAAGCGCACACTGAAAGGACGGATGTGGTTGTCCTCCAGTCCTGACACCTTCTAGACCCGCATGGTCCAATCCAGCAACCACTTACCACAGGTGGCTACTGAGCACTTGAAATGTGGCTGGTTTGACCTGAGATGTGCTACAAGTGTAAAATATACAATGGATTTTGAAGACTTAATATAAAAAAAGAAATGAAAATATTAATAAATTGCTTATATGTTGAAATGATAATATTTTGGATATATTGGGTTAAATTAAATGTATTATTAAAATTAATTTCACCTGTTTCTTTTTACTTTTTATTTTCTTTTTGTAAGGGGATTACTAGATAATTTAAAATGTGGCTCACATTATATTTCTATTATACAGGACTGGTATAGAATAGCAGTTCCTAACTCTTCTGGGTTCACTATATTCTTTCAAATACAGTGATGTGCTACATAGCATTTCAGCCAACGGTGGACCGCATCTATGACCGTGGTCCCATAAGGTAATGGAGCATATACAGAAACCTGATCTATGGTACTTGATATTGGTATTTCAGATCAAGTAGGGAAAATGATTGCTATTCAGTAATGGTACTGGAGCATTTGGTTTCCCATATGAAAAAATATATAGTCACATGTTAACTTTGGGGATACATCTGAGAGATGGGTCGTTAGACAATTTTATCATTGTGTGAACATCGCAGAGTAGTACTCACACAAACCTAGATGATGTAGCCTACTACACACCTAGGCTATGTGGTCTAGCCTGTTGCTCCTAGGCTACAAACCTGTACAGTATGTCACTGTACTGAATACTGAAGGCAACTATTATACAAGTACTTGTGTCTCTAAACATATCTCAACATAGAAAATGTACAGTAAAAATATGGTATAGGCGGGGTGTGGTGGCTCACGCCTATAATGCTTGCACTTTGGAAGGCTGAGGCAGGAGGATTGCTTGAGGCCAGGAGTTCGAGACCAGCCTGAGCAAGAGTAAGACCCCATCTCTACAAAATATAGAAAAATTAGCCAGGCATGGTGGTGTGTGCCTATACTCCCAGCTACTTGGGAGGCTGAGGCAGGAGAATTGCTTGGGCCCAGGAATATGAGGTTGCAGTGAGCTATGATGACACCACTGCACTCTAGCCCGGGCAACAGAGCAAGACCCTGTCTCAAACAAACAAACAAAACGTGGTATAAAAGATAAAAAATGGTACATCTATAGATGTATGAATATCTATATAGGGCACTTACTGTGACTGGAGCTTACAGGACTATATACAGCCAATATCTATATAGGGCACTTACTGTGAACGGAGCTTAGAGGACTAGAAGTTGCTCTGGGTGAGTCAGTGAGTGAGTGGTGAGTGAATGTGAAGGCCTCGGACATTTCTGTACACTACAGTAGCCTCTATAAACACTGTGCACTTAGGCTACACTAAATATACTGGGATAGGAATTTTGTAATCTTATGGGACCACCATTGTATATATGGTGCATTGTTGACCAAAATGTCATTAAGCAGGACATGACTGTATAAAAAATATTTTTCTTCAACAATAAATTGATCTTAGCTTACTGTGACTTTTTTACTTTATAAACTTTTAAATTTTTTAATGTTTTGACTCTTATAATAACACTTAGCTTAAAACCCAAACACATTGTATAGCTGTACAAAAATATTTTCTTTCTTTATATTCTTATTCTACAAACTTTTTTTCTGTTTTTAAAATATTTTATTTTATTTTTCTTTACATTTTAAACGTTTTTGTTAAAAACTATGACACAAACACACACATTAGCCTAGGCCTACATGGGGTCAGGATCATCAATATCAGTGTCTTCTACATCCACATCTGGTCCCACTGGAGGGTCTTCAGGGGCAGTGACATGCATGGAGCTGTCACCTCCTGTGATCACAACGCCCTCTTCTAGATACCTCCTGAGGGAGCTGCCTGTGGCTCTTCTTGAAAAAGTGTCACTCTTTTTAAAAATATGTCCACGGTGGTTTCCTTGGTTTGTTTCTTTTTTCATCATAGATTTGCTTATAAGGAGATAATGCACCATGAACACTCTTCTTAATGAAAGGCTGTTGGTGTTGGGGTCCACGTTTTCAGACTTTTTCCGGAGCTTGTTGGGGATGCTGGGGACTGCAAAACTCCTGCTAAGCGCTTCTCTGTGAATTTTCTTGGGGATTCTCCTTTTTCTTCTCTGGCAACTTCCTTTTCTCTTTTCTCTTCTTCAACTACACATTCTTGTTCTAGTTCCAACAACTCCTCATTAGTCAATTCCTCAGAAACCATCTCTAGGACAGGAATTTTTTAGCTCTATTGTAATCCTATGGGACCACCATCATATATGTGGTCCGTTGTTGAGCGAAAAGTCGTTGAACAGCACATGACTGTATATAAATAAAAATATGCCTGCCATCTAGGTTTGACTAAGTGCACTCTGTGGTGTCCGCCCAACAATGAAGTCGCCTAAAGATGCACTTCTGAGAATGTGTGCCCAATGTTAAGTGATGGATGACTGCGTACTGGAGTTTTTAGCAGTTTATTGGAAAGGGTCAAAAGATTCCCAACAGCATTAACTATGAAACACTCAGCATTGTCCTCAATGCACTTGCTGGGCTGGTACAGTCACATCACACAGGGTGTGGCATAGGGTCTATGAGGGCTCCTTAGGTCCCTGACCTCCATTGGTGGCTTGTGAGTACCTAGATGAAACTCTACTTTGAAGGCCTTGATGTGTTCTATACACTTAACTACCACGCCATTCTGTCTTTGCCAAGAAAGTTGCTTCCTGAGTTGTGGACCCAATCCGTGGCACATGCCATGCACTGAGGCATTCAGCCAACTCAGCCCAAAGTTCTTTCGTACAGAGATCAGTGTGAGGTTTTCATATCCTCATTTGCAAAAAAAGATATTCTGGCAATTTATATTAAAAGGAAAGTGCACATCCCTTAACCCAGTGATCCTATCTGCACAATCTGTCTTAAAGGGATCAAAGCATGACACTTTAACAACCCAGTTCCTCTGCCGAGGACTTGCATTCTCCCACTGCCTGCTGGTTCAGCCTCCCGGGCATTGCAGGCCAACTTCTGTCTGATGGTGAGGGCCTGGCCAAGCACAGTTGTTAAATATTTTGACTTTCACATCTGTGTACACAGATGTCGATTTCAGGGTTGTTTGTGGTCAAAAAAACAAAACCAGAAACAACCTAAATGTGATTAATAGAGAACATGCTGGTCCATCTGTACTAAGAAATATTTGCTGCTATGAAAGGTCACAAGTTAGAGCCACACTAATAGATCTGGAGAGATGCCACTGGAGGTTTTTAAGGGAAAACAGCAAGTTTTAAGTAGTGTTTATTGTTTGATTACACTTTGGGGGGTGTGCAGGGGGTGTTTGTGGGAGCAGAGAAGAGGCATGGACGGGGGTATGAGACCAGCAATAGGACGGGAGGAGGGTGGGATAGATCACCTGTTTTTCTGTATGCATTTTGGTTATTGCTTGATTTGTTTGGACGAGTATGCGATGCATTTATGATTTTAAATTAGAAGAATATAAGAAAACATGGATATTCTTCATTGGTCTGTTTGGTGGCCCTTTGCCCCAGCATGCCATGGCAAAGACAGAGGACCCTGTCCTAGACCCTTCAGGAAATCAAGCACCGCTCAGGTGGCCACTGCCTCTTCCAATTTGGGAATAAATATCCTTTTCATGCAAAAGAATGACTGTGCATGGCCTCTCTGGGCAGGAGACCAATTTTCTTCTTGCACCGAGGCTAGCTTGCCTCAGTCTTCTCTGGGACCCTGCCAAGACATGGAATCAGAAAAAGGAATAAAACATAAGGAGAGCCAGGTTAGATTAGTTAGGTTAGATTTATGGGCAGTTCCATTTTAGGATGAGGACTCCCCTCTGGTCTGCTTTTCATTTGGGCCAGCTGAATTACTCTTAATTTCTGTTCCATTCTTCGACTTCCAAAGAATTCTAGAAATGAGAAGGCCTTCCCTGGCCAGCAGCCTCCTGGCTCTGTGTGTCTGAACCAATAAAGTGTGTTTCCTCTTGCTCCTTCCTTCTGATGTATTATCGGGGTCCACAATGTGTTTTTGATGCTATCAGCACTGGAGTCCATGCCCTGGACCACGTTCAGGTGAGGAAATTCCTCGAGAAGATAAATCACTGCAGAGATAGCAGAGACCAAGTGTTGGCAGGGTTCCCGGGTTGAACGGAGCCATATGTGTTCCCAAGTGTGAGTCTGCAAGGTCAATCAAGCCCAAACAAGAAAGCTCAGATCCCAGAGGCCTCTGGAGTAGATGCTTTTCTGCTGAGAAAGCCTATTCAGCACCTGGGGACTGAGTGACTATAAGCCTGGGGACCCATCTTTGCTAGGAAGGCTGGGATCTGCTGCTCCATACACAAGCCAGGGTGACTGGGTTGACTGTCACAGAAAATGCAATTCAAACTGGCTTTAATAATACAGGGAGTTTATTGGGATCTGCTGTAACTGGAAAGTCAAGAGCTGGTGTGGTTTCAGATAAGGCTGGATCCAGCAGCTCCAGCAATCTGGCTGGGCTAGAGTTTCCCTCACTTCTTCATTCTGCACCCACTGTGTTGACTTCATCCTCAGACCACCTCCTCTCTTGGCCCCAAGATGACAGTCAGCTCCCCATGTTGCCATTTGCATCTAGATTTAAAATCCGTAGAAAAGAGGAAGTTCACTTCCCAGAGAGCTCAAACAAACATCCCAGAGCTGAGTCTTGTTGGCATTGATTGTCCTGACTCGGGGCGGGAGCAGGGGCGAGGGGGGGCGTGGGGGGGGCGGGGTGTGGCTGTGTCAGTCGGGGCTCATCCCCAAAGAAGGCTTGCGCCACATTCGGCTAGGGTGGCCAGATTTAGCAAATAAAAATGCAAGGTGCCCAGTTAAACTTCAGATTTCAGATAAATAATGAAGAGTGTTTTAGCATAAGATTTTTCAGTATTTCCCACACATAAATTAAAAGTATATATTTATTATAGTATAATATATACAATAATATACTGCAATGTAATATATCCAATAGATTATATATTTACATTAATATATTGAGAGTGTATATATAAGTATAGATATACCTAAATACATTAAAATTACTCACTGTTTATCTAAAATTTAAATCTCACTGGAAGTCCACTATTTTGTCTGGCAACCTTGTGCATGTGGGAAATTTGAGGTACTGGGGTTAAGACATAAACTTATGTTTTGGGGGAACACAATTCAGCCCATGACAAGTGATGACAAAGCAGCCTCGAGTGACTGCAGGAAGACTGTGTGAGATCAGTGGGGCACACAAAGCTCAGTACTTGCACACAGTAGGTGCTCAGTCCAGACAAGCTAGTGTGCCTTTGCATCACCCTGGGCTGGTAGAGGGAGGGATGTAGTGGACAGAGTATGGGTTTTGGTGTGAGGACGGAAAATATCCAAACTCTGAAATAGTTGAAAGAAGTTTATTCTGAACCAAATTTGAGTAACATGACCTGGAGCCATTCTCAAGAAGTCTTGAACAAGTGGACTCGTTGTGGTTGGGTTACAGTTTGGTTTTATACATTTTAGGGAGATAGGGATTACACATAAAGTCATAAATCAATACATGGAAGGCTTACATTGGCTTGGCCCGAAAAGGCGGGTCATCTCCAAGTGGGGGGGGACTTACAGGTTATAGGTGGGTTTAAAGATGTTTTAGCTGACAATTGGCTAAAAGAGTTATGCTTTACCTAAAAGACCAGAAAGGAAATGCTTAAGTTAAGATGAAAGGTTTGAGCACTCTGGGAGGTCCAGACAGGAGGTTCTTTCTTAAGATAAGGATCTGCTAGGATGCTTGAGTTAAGACCAGGGGGGTCTTCTGCCTTTCTGATGATGTTAATGCTATACCAGAAGCAGGTTGGGAAGTAAACCTGCACTATATTTGTTTAACAAAAGCTGTTTAGTAAGATTTTATCATTTGTAGGTGTGACTCACTAGGCCCCTTTAGAAAGGAATTTGGGCAAAAGTAAAAGATCAGAGTTCAGTCCTGGGTGCCAGGACCCCTGGCTTTGAATCCAAGCTGTGTGACCCCAGGCAGCTTACCCAACCTTTCTGAGCCTGTTTCCTCTCTGGTGAACCTGATCCATAAAGGTGTGGTGAGGGCAAGGTCTGTGTTAGGTCAAAGCACATTGGAGGTACTGAATTCATATACCATTCTGGGCCTCAGTTTCTGCACCTGTCAAAGAGGGATGGCAATTTGGGGTGCAGATGCAGGATTGCTGCAGGGAGCCCGGGGCAGACAGAGGACAAGAAGCTTTAAATGGCACAGCCTGGGCTTTCTAGTGAGGGGTGATGGTGGTCCCCACTGCCCCACCCATCTCAGGAGCAGCCAGTTTGCAGCAGGCTCTTTGGATCCCTGTCACCTTATGGTCACCTGGACAGCCCGGCACAGGGGCCTCAGGTGTGGGAGTTTCTTGGGGCATGACCTTCCACATCAGCATAAACTGGGCTTTTCCAGGAAGGCCAACAGGACAGCCGAAGGGCTCCCCTGCCTGAGGACTCCCAGCTTAATTCAGGAGAGAAGGCTCCACCCCTTGGGGACTTCGGAGGGCCCCAGCCCTGCCCAGAAGCCAACTCCGTGGGGTGAAGATGGGAGACATGGTGTGGCCCCAGAACAACAGTGTCACTTAATCTTAGCTTGACAATTGATCAGCCTGTGGACGAGGTGTCAGAGCAGGGAATTATTTATAGTAATTTCTCCCCCTCCCTGGCCGCTCTGCCTATGTGGGTTGGACCCAATTTTGCTTAATGACCATATGGATTCAGACATGCATATTTTTAGTCCCAACTATGTCAAACAGCCATTTAGACTATTTTCACTCCTCAGTCATTCATTGAGTTGTTCAATGAATATTTCTTGAGCAATGATAATGTGTCAGGCAGTGTCTGGGCACTGCACAGACAGGAGCAAAGGAGACAGACTGACTCCATTTCCACACAACTTGCATTCTATGTGATTGAGTAACTGACCATTGGTAAGGCACCCACTGTGTGTCAGGCAGTGTTCTAGGCAGTGTTCCCTGGGAGATAGCTGGGAACAAGACAGACCAAGACTCTCAGTCTATCCAACCATCAGAATGAATAAACTTTGATAAAGCACCTACTACTCGTAGTGGTGACAGCATGTGCGGGCTCAGCCCTGCCTCAAGCTGCTGTGGCCTCGCCCACTGTGGGAGATCAGAGAAAGGCCACATAGGGCAGTAGGCAGGAACCTGGGTGGCACCAGGGCCCCGGCTCTACCACCAGTTTGTTTTGTGATACAGAGCAAGCCCCCAGCCTCCCTGGCCTCAGCTTCCACACCTGCAAGACAGATTGTGGGGGTGCTCTGTATCTGTGGTTCCCAAAGGATGGTGAGTGGGAAGAACCATCCACTTCCATGTTAATTGTTATCATTTGTTCTAATGTGAACTAGGAAAAGAATACATCACCAGCACTTCAAGCCTGCTCTACAAAGTTTCCCTTAAAGGGGTATATTTAAGTCAAAGAAATTGGGTGTGGGGGTGTGACTGAAATAAAAACATGAAGGAAATGATAGTGCAGAGGAATATGGCAAAACCTCCAAGTGGGGACACAGGCCGAGGATTGGACCATGGGGCCACAGAGGATCTGGAACGTTCAGCTCGATGCTCTGGGGCCTCTGGCTGCATGTCCCCCAGGCCCCCTCCTGTGACCTGCTGTGGTGGGGAGGGCCAGGATGTCCTGTCCAGAGCAGGTCTTGTGGTGAGCGGCCACCCACTCCCCAGCACGTGTGGCCCTGGGGCTGCCCTGGCCGGCGGGTCCTTTGCAGGCAGCAGCCACCGGGGGCCAGGTGTCTCTGAATGTCCTAGGAGGCCTACTTGGGTCTCTGCCCAGTGCTCTCCCCCATTCTACCCTACCCATCATCGTGGCCTTTAGGAGCCCTGCAAGGTTGGCGGCCTCTGGGGAGGATGCTGGGCCCCAACTGCTGAGGGAGGAGCTGGGTGTTCCCCTCCCACCCCTGCCTGCAGGAAGACCAGGCCTGGCAGGAAGGGTGCTGTCCACACTGCACATGTGCTGCTGCTGCACCTTCTCTGAGTCCTTCCAAGGCTCACCCCAGTCTCCAGGACAGAGTCTCAGTGCTTTGGCCCCACCTGAGGGAGCCCTATTCACCCCTCTGCCTTCCTGAGTGTGAGGATGGGCAGTCACTCAGCTTCCTGGAGGCCCAGTTTCCTCTTCTGTGAAAGAAGCTCACAGCCATGTCTCCACCCCAAAGCCTGCGTGGGCCGTGGTCAGCACATTGTTATTTTTATGCAATTGTATTTGCTTCCTGGGGCTGCTATAACAAAATTCCATAAACTGGGCAGCTTAACCACAGAAAGTTACTCTCTTGCAGGTGTGGAGGCCAAAAGTCTGTTGGGAGGGCTGTGGTCCCTCTGGAGACTCCAGGGTGGACTCCTTCCTCGCCTCTGCCAGCTTCTGTCCTCAGCAGTCGTGGTGACATCACTCCAATCCCTGCCTCTGTCATCACACGGCTTCCTCCCTCTGTGTGCCCTTCTCTCCTCTTCTAAGGACACCAGTCACCGGATCAGGGCTCACCCTAACTCGGTATGATCCCATCTTAACTTGATTACATCTGAAATGACTATTTCTGAGCATCACCATACTCTGAGGTTCCAGGTGGGTTAATTTTAGGGGGACACTGTTCAACCAAGTACAGTGGCTGTTTCGTTGATTGCTTCATGTAGTCTTGCAATAGCCCACTGAGGTCAGTATTATCACACCCATTTCTCAGATGAGGAAACAGACTGAAGGGCCTGAGGACCCAAACAGCTGCTAAGTGACAAATCCAGGACTTGTGCCCAGGCCCTTAGAACCCCGGGAAGCCTCTCCCACTGTGTAACCTATGGAACTGGCAGTAAAAAGAAACACTAAAGAAGAAAAAAAAGAAAGAAAACTCAAATGGGCTCTGGTTGTTTACAACCAAAGAATCTCTCCTGAGAGTGGGGTATAAAATTTTAATATTTTAGGCAGGCAGGCAGTACTTCTTGTCTAGACACAGAGAAATGTTCAGACGCAGAATTATTTCCAAGCTCCAGCCGATATAGCGGCGTCCCCGCACATCCCCCCCAGATGAGGGGTGTCATTTACTTTGCATTTGTTAGCAGACATCGCAGAGGCCCTGGATTGCCGGTGGGAGGCCTCGGCCGCCGTGGATCACCACGTGGCAGTGGACCCCAGAGAGGATGGCTGGCGTGCTGTTTTTTCCCAGACAATTGAGCTGCTTCCAAATCAATAAAAACAAGGTTGCTTGGGATGGGGGCCTTATCCCACTGGAGGCTCACACCGCTGTCAGACGTGACTGCGCAAGTGGGGTCATTAAACCCATAATTAGCTTTCTCGGAGAGGGGGTGAGAGATGAAGGTGGCTTGGCATTTCCTGTTGTTTTGCTTTATTTCTCTCTTATTTGCTGTCTGGGAAGGTACGCAGAGCAGGCTCCTGCTCCCCCCTCCGATGGGGTGGTGAGGACAGGGGCTGTGGCAGCTCCAGTCCCGAACCCTCTTAGCCTGTGTGTCCTTCAGCCAGTTCCTTCCCCTCTCTGTGCCTCAGATTCCTCATTGCGGAGTTGGCAGAATTGGCCTCTTGAACTCTAATAGTTTCCTTAGGACCCAGACTGGGGCAAGGCGGGGAGACAGCTGAGGATAAAGACATTCTCTGGGGCTTAGGGTTTCTGCCCTTTGCTCTTCCTAAAGCTACCATGTAAGGAGAGTGCCGTGTGGTCAGCACCAGGCAACTCTCCCACTTGCAGTTGGGGAAACTGAGGCTCAGAGCCAGGCAGTGGCAGAGCCAGGGCTAGGACTCCAGTCTCCCTGCCCTCCGGGGTCTCTTCCTGCTGCTTCTTTAATCAACAAACATTTCCTGAGCACCGATGCATCCCAGGCTGGGCACTGCAGGACCCTGGTCTAGCACCATAAAACCAATGGGACTTTGGAGGTCGAGCAGAGCAGGTGGAACCCTGCTCCATCCCTGACCAAACCTCTTTACTCATCTTGTTTTTATTGAGATTAAAGAGCATTTATTGAGCAGCTACCTTATGCCAGGGGCCTATGAATGCTCAAGATGCTGTATACTCCATTCCTTTGTTTCCCTAAAGAGAACCTGTGACTAGTGAAGAGGGGATGGGTTAGTAGGGGGTGAGGTGTCAGTCACCCCCAATGTCCTTGTGACAGAGCTGCCCAAATCTTCTCAGGAGAGCTGCAGACTTTTTCCTTTTCTCTTGAGCCCTCATGTGTAGTGGTATTTGGTAGAAACACGCAGTCCCCACCTTGTCCAAGCAGCAGTAGCATAAATAGCACTGGGAATGTCAAGGACCACAGGCTTGGAGGCCCAGAGTTGAGTCGTTATTTTATTTTACATTATTTAACTGCCCAAACCATGTGTCACTTTTCTTCCAGCATAATTACACCGCATGTCAGAAATGCTCGCGGAGCAAACGTGCAGACAGACTCTGGGGCCAACTGGGGCTCCACCTGCTTGTTAAGCACTTACTTCACGCCTGGCTCAGTGCCGAAGACTCTCTGTGCATTATCTCCTTCCAGCTTCAGAACAATCTTCTGAGGGAGTAATGCCCTCGTCCCATTTTCCAGATGATGAGAATGACACGGCCAAAGCTAGTATGGTCAGTGAATAAGGGCCTCCCAAAGATGTCCACGTCCCAATTCCCAGAGCCTGTGACTATGCCTGGTTACAGGGCCAAGGGGGACGAAGGCTGCAGGTGGAGTTAAGGTTGCTAACATCTGACCTTGAGATGAGAGCTTATCCGGGGTTAGCAGATAGGCCCAACTTAATCACAAAGGTCCTTAAAAGCAGAAGAGGGAGGCAGGAGAGTCAGTGTAGGAGGGATGCGATGTGGGGAGAGCCATCGCCAGCTCTGAACAAGGAGGGAGGGACCTCTCTACAAGTGGCAAAGGCAAGGAAGTGGGTTCTCCTCTGGAGTTTCCAGAAGGAGCACAGCCTTGCCGACATCTTGATTTTAGAGATCCATTGCAGATTTCTAGACTGGCCTCCAGAACTGTGAGATCATAAATGTGTGTTGTTTTCAGCCGCTAAGTTTGTGATAATTTGATATAGCAGCCATGGGAAACCCACACAGCTAAGTTACTCTTCCATGTTTACGATGGGGCTGTATCAAAACCCAGCCTCCGTGACTGGTCTGGGGATGGCCATGTGAACAAGGCTGGCAAACCCAAGGCAGTCCTGGGAGCCGTGTTGGAACCAACCGGAAAGGAAAGCTCTCTTTTCATCAGGGCTGCCGAAGGAATGCTACGGGTGTTAGACTGGAGGTGCTGGGGTTGCTCTGCCACCACCGGGGCACGTCTGTCTGAAAGGCAGCGAGAACTGGGGTGAGTGGCCAAGCGAGACAGTGATGTCGAGTGAACCCCTGGACACCACCGTGCCCGTAGCCAACTGCCTTTACATTCCACGAACCAAAAAAGTGTCCCTTTTGGCCCAAGCTGGTTAGAACTGTGCTTTTCATCACTTATAGTGGTGGATTCCTGGCCATCTCAGGATCTGAGCGTGGCTTTTGAAAACCCAGGGGATTTGAAGTTGGTTTTGTGGTGCTCCCTGCATGTGCTCTCCCTTTCAGAGACAGCAAAAGCCACATATCAAGGAGAATTAGATTCATCATTCCAGAACGGGACAACCTTGAGAAGCCTTTTGGCTCCTTGTCTTACACTTTCAACACTGAGGCACAGAGCGGGGCGGTGACCCGCCCGAGGTCACACAGCTGGTAGGAGACAGTTGGAACTAAAATCTGGGTCTCCTCACCGCACGCCTCCCCTCCTTGCCCTCTGCAGCTCCACCAGAAAGGGCTTTGAGGCTGTAATTTCTGGAGGGTTTTTTGCTGACAGGACTCAGGAGAGAACTCAGCTTGCCCAGCCCTGTTCGCCACGCTCATTACACGGCCCACATTTTCTTGCGGTTGAGTCTTCTGAAGCTGGCATTCCGCTGAGCCACCCTCCAGCCCAGGACTCGTCTGGAAGTCATTGTGAGGTCTGCCATCGGGTGAGCTGGGGTTGTGCAGCTAATATCTCCCAGACTAGGCTTTCTTCCTGGTCCCCGTACTCTCTGGCCCCCTCAAAGTGCTGCAAAGAGAGGAATGTGCCAAAGGCGAGTCCCCAGCCACACCGGCTTCTCTGCTGCTTACCTGCCACACCTCCAGGAGACAGATGGCTCCACTTATGTGCCACTTGGAGCCAGGAGGTCCCGGACCCCAGGTCGGCGACATCCAGTGCCAGACACGTCAGATGCAGGGACTGGCTCCCATCCATGCAGTCCCGGCTTGGAACACATCCTTCGTTTCTTCCTTCCCCTTGGCTGTCTCTTCTTTGTTTATTCAGCTTTGCCACCATTTTTAAAAACCTTTTCCACCCAAGGGGTTATTGCAGAGGACCATCCTCCTCTTATTGCGAACTTGTCTGAGCAAACTTCCAACCTCTCATAAGGAACCGGATATTTGTTGAGCACTTGCTAAGTGCCAGGAAGTTGCAGACGGTATTAGCTCAATGTCAGCCCTATGATGTAGGTACAATTATCATCTCATCTTAGACACCAGAGATCATACCCAGAGATGTGGAGTGACTATCTGAAGACCACACAGCTGGGAAGAGGCAAAAGCAGGGGCTGAGGTGGCATGAATCTTATTAGATCCATTTTACAGTGGAGAAAACTGAGGACCAGAATGGTGAAGGGACTTGCTCAGAGACACACAGCAAATGCATTGCGGAGATGGTGTCACCCTTTGTGTGTGTTTTCTGCCTCTTGGTTTTCTCTCTCCTCCAGTGGCCGCATTGGCGCCATGAGCATTAGACTACGGGTGGCGGGTAGATGACCTTCACCACGGGCCACATCCCTTCTGAATCCTGCCCTGGGCCAATGTAGCTGGAAACCCTCCCTGGCTCTGGGAGCCATAAGGTCAGAGAGACCTTAAAGAGAGAAAGAAAATAACCTCTCAGTGGTGTGTCCTGCAGCCCAAACACTCAGCTGTCCGGTGGGCAAAGGGACTCACGTTTAAGGCATGTCAACCATGTGCCACATACAGCATTTCATGCCACCCTCTCAGGGGCAACAGCAAGGTCACAAACTGCGAAGTGCTGACCGCACAGCAGCCATCACTCATCCTCCTAGACCAGCCACCCTGGGTCCTTCCACCTGCCCAAGGAGCTGCCAGCGTGCTTCACTGACATCATCGTCACAAGAGTGTTCAGGTGGAGGTTCTGTCCCCAGATGCCTCCACAGCCCCCCTTCCCTGGTTCAAACCCTGAGTGGTGGTTTGAGGGCTGAGCGTCTGCGAAGAGGCGGGAGAAAGGCCTTGGTGCTCAACGCTGTGCCAGCCTTTTGGGACACGGCGCACCAGCATGACACCCTGGAGGGCATCATCAGCCCCAGGCATAGGAGACAGCAGGATGAAGAGAGGTCTCGTGGAAGCCCAGTGGAGCAGATAAATGAGAAAATAAAACAATTTCATTAAACTTTAGGCAGGAAAAGCACTGACTCATCTGCCACCCCCTCTTCTTTTTCTTCCCAGAATAATCACTAAAATTTTTCCACCCTTAGCCCCCCAAACGGATTAAATCCTTTATCAGGTTTGGGTTTTACTGTGTGATC
The DNA here is from genome assembly GCA_023783475.1 of Daubentonia madagascariensis. Lineage (NCBI taxonomy): Eukaryota > Metazoa > Chordata > Mammalia > Primates > Daubentoniidae > Daubentonia > Daubentonia madagascariensis. The sequence goes on along the minus strand of JAKFHU010001640.1, from coordinate 4,258,309 downwards.
GATTCCAGTCAGGTTTTGTTTTCTCTGTTAGGCAATCCATGTTCATCTCGTGGAACAAATTGGGGTGTTATTGGGGTTGGGGCTTCCTGAGCCCCCTCCCTCTGCCCCGTCTCCATCCTTGTCTCGGGAATGGTTAGGAAGAGAGTCTGTAGCCAGAGCTCACGAGAGGTTCGGGGCTGGTGTTAGTTTGATTTGCTCCCTTGTACAAATGTTGTGGCTGCTTCGCTTTAACGTGCAAAAAGCTTTAGGGGGCTGTCTCCCTTCTTCAGCCTGATAAAGCACTTCGTAATCACGTTCTTTCTGGAGTGTCTACCAGAAATATGTTACATTCAGATGCAAAGTTATTTGTTAAAGTCGTCAAACTACAGCTGAAAAATATGATTTTTTTTTTGTGCCACATCTGTTTTTTTCTCTCATCACTAAGAAAATTGAAGTCTGAAATCCAGCAGACAATTAGGCCTCATGGATGGTGTCATGTCTGCGGACTTCTCTGACGCTCGTGGTGGCTTCTAATTAGATTCATGGTTCTCTATATGTGGGGGCTCCGGCTTAATGCAATCTGGAAACTAATCATGTTTAATTAGGTTGTACTATTAGGGAACGGCTGAGCAGATGGAAGAATTGTGCCACGTGCTTGAGAAACTTAGAAAAGCAATATCGTAAAACACACAGTTATTCCCAGCGAGGTGAGCAAAAGTCATTTGTGTTATGTTTGAATGATTTGATTCACTTCCTGGCTTGGTCACGCCTCTGGGCCGCTCCCCTCAGTGTGGAGGGGACTTTATTTCAGGCAGTCATCTGGAGAAATCTCCTGCACTTTGGCACCAGGTGTCAGAGCAGACATGTCCATGCCTCCCTTTCTTAGGGCACATGTTCAAAGACAGCCCTAGCGGCTGAGACCCAGAGTTTGACACTCTCTCCAAACTCACCCAGCACGAAAACCTCCCTGTGTCATCATGTAAGGACCTGCAAGAAAGCAACTAAAAGACGCCTGCCTGGATGTAGACTGCATGAGTCCAAGTTCAAATTTAATTCATTTCTTGACAGCTGGGAAAGCTTCGAGGCCTGAGGAGGAAAATTCTACCGTCTCCAGCTATCTGAGTTCTCATGACGCTATTGCTGGGTCAGAAAACATTTTCACAGAAGTACAGTGAGTATCTCAGCTCCCCCGCTGTCTATTTGAGAATAAGGACTCGGGTTCAGCCATTAGATCAATTTCTGGACCAAGAGTCCTAAGAGAGGGCCACAACCCACCCCTCTGTGTCTTTATTCCCCATCTGTAGAGTAGAGGTCTGAGAATGTAATTAATTCATCAATTCATTCATTCCTCAAATATTTTATCTCCAGGCACTGGAGAGAAAAAAATGAGTAAGACATGTTCCTGTCCCCAAGGAGCAGGGAATCTTTAGAGAGCAGAGCCTAAGGGAAGGATTAAGCGACTAATGATCTCTTCTGGGGCGCAAGCCCAGGCCAGTGGAGGTGAAGGAAAAGGGAGGTGAGGTGTCCAGGGAAGCCTGCAGTGACGCAGGTGGCGCTGGCTGCCACTACCCGACAAGCCAAGGAGAGACCCAGCAGTGTGTTCACTCAGGACATGGCTTCGCTGGAAAGGCTGAAAGGGGGACCATGCCTCCCAGGAACCTACGGGGGACAGAATTGGGAGGAATTCCACCTGGCTCCCTCCCCGCACTGGAAACCAACGCCCAAGCCCTGCCCAGTTGCCTCATCAGCCCCTCTGAGGCTGCTTGGGCAGCCAGAGGCCACCCATGCTGTGCAGCGTTCTGTCCACGAGTGAAAGCAGGGGCTTGGGTGGTGCAGCAGGGCGATGGCCTAGAGAGGGAAGGTCCACAAGGTTTGTGACCCCAAATGGGGAGATGGGCCATTGAAATGGTGGGGAGTGATCAGGAGGGAGTCAAATTAAGCCAGAGGACGGATGGGCCAGGGACAGCGCTCCAGGCAGCAGGCACAGCAGGGCCAGGGCTGGTGAGCAGAAGACAGTCAGGGGAGGGGCGCCTGGTTGGGGAGCACAGGAGGGCCGGGGCAAGCCTGGAGCGGGGGGCGCGGGAGTCCAGCCTCGCAGGGCCTTGCCAGCACTGAGAGCGGACTGGACCATGCTCCGGGGCAGTGGGGTCTCCCCTGTGAGCACGGGGCGCGGCCTGCAGCTCCCAAGGTGGCACTCTGCCTCTGTGTCTTCTTCCTCTCTCCTTCCTTCTGGGCTGGGAGGCCAGGGAAATTTCAGAGCCAGCCGCAGTGTCTAGACATTAGGGGTGAGAAAGTCCTGTCTTCCCTGCTAGACTCCTAACGAGTCACCTTCACACCTCGCCGGCCACAGGGGACATCAGCCCCGTGCCAAGAGCTGGCAGCCTCACTCCGTTGCTGACCCAGTGTCAGAGCAGGAGAGGAGAGAGCCAGGGGGTGCACGGGCCGGGCTGGCGGGGCTGTCCTTGCCACAGGGCCCCATCTGGCCGTTTGTCTGGCCAAGCAAAAAGGAGAGGCACTGCACTGCCATTTCCTGCGCTCTGCTCCACTCAGCCCTGGAGCCAGCAGCTGAAGCTGTCGTCCTGGTGCAGGTGTGTTTGCTTCGGGAAAAGGTGAGTGAGGCTAGCCAGGTGGAGGAGGCACAGTCCCTGCTACTTGCTCACTGGCAGTCTACAGCCATGGGCCCGTGGGCACCACTGTGGGGGAGACCTTCAACCCACACTGGAAAACCACCTAGGGGACTCTTAGGGCTGTCGAGAGCTAGAGCACCCCTTGTGAGAAAAAGAAGAGAAGAGGAAAGCCGTGAGGCTACACTAGTGCAAGTGTCCCAGAAAAGAGGTCACTTTGTGCCACCTCCTCCTCATCTCTGAAGCTGTGGGCTCCAACCATCCTTGCATGATTATTGCCTATAGAGGTTGCTTGTGCAGATACCCTTAGATGCCACCCAAATCCATCTCCTTTTCTCCTTGTGAAAAGAACCTCTGTTTTGTTGAAGGCAATGTGTCCAGCCAAGGTGAAATATTCATTTACCCAGGCTACAGTTAAAAGTGGCTAAGGAGACAAGCAAAAAATGTGTGTGTGCCGCTTCTGTGAAAACAGAGTCATTGGCACATCTTTTCCTCTTCTTTCTGCCTTGAACACTTTTGTGATGGCTGGAGCTGGTGCAGCCATCTGGTGACCTGAGGCAGAAAGCATCAGGAAGGACTAGGTGAATCACAGAGACCCAGACTCTGAATCTTCAAGCCATAGAACCAATGCCAGCAACTTTTTCTCTCCAGGTTTCTTTTCATGTGAGAACAAATAAACCTCTGGTTATTTAAACTCCTGGAATTTGGGATTTCTGTTGCTTGCAACCAAATCCGTTCCTAATGAATGTAGAGGTTCTTGGGGGGGACTTTCACAGAGCTTGATGGAGGCTGGAGGATGAAACTCTTCAAGAGCAGGCCCCTGCCCTGGCCCAGCCAGCTCATTTTTCCTGAAGTCTTGCAGTGTGGCTCTTTCCTTTCTAGACTCTTCCAGAGGCCACAGCTGGGGAAGACTGGACATTGGAGGCTGTCATTTTCCCCCAAAATCATTTGCTACCCAGGAGCAGAAGACACAGCCCACGTTACTGGGATCAATGCAAGGCACAGGAGAGGTGACAGGTGATGGGAGGGGCGTTAGTCTCTTGTGGCTGCTGTTAACAAGTCACCACATACTGAGTGGCTTCAAGCAGCACAAATTTATTGCTTGACAGTTGTGGAGGTCAGAAATCCAAAATGAATGTCACTGGGAAAAATTGAGGTGCTGGCAGGGCTGCATTCCTTCCGGAGGCCCTAGAGGAGGGTGTGTTCCCTGCCTTTTTCCAGCCTCTGCAGGACTCCCATGGTCCCTGGCTCGTGCCCCTTCCTCCAACCTCAAAGCCAGCAATCTCGTCTCTGCTACCTCTGTCCATCATCCGTCTCCTCCTGTCCCCTCCCTCCCTCTCCCTCGCCCAAGCACATTGCACCCACCTGAATAATCCAGGGTCATCTCCCCATCTTAAGACCCTTAATTTAATCACTTCTGCAAAGTCCTTTTTGCCATGTGAGGCCACATAGTCACAGGTTCTGGGCATTAGGATGTGGACACCTTGTGGGGCTGGGGTTCTGCTGAGCACAGCAGGTAAAATCCCAGATCTACTCCAGTGTCCCTGAATCCTGAACTGGCAGAGCTCAGGATTTGGAGTCTACAAACCTGGGTTCGACACCCAGCTCCGCTACTCATTGGGGTGGGGGGGAGCTCTAGGGTGGGTCACATGACCCCGAGTCTCAGTTTCCTCACCTGCACCATGAGCCCTGGCAGCACCCACATCATGGAGCGGGTATGTAAGTGAGGCCAGGATGGGAAGCGGCTTTGCAGGCTGGGAAACGCTCTATGGATGTGGACTATTTTAAGACCAATGTTTCCCTTAATGTGTTAGGAAAGAAACTATTCAGGCCAGGACTGGGAGAGAACACTTTCTCCTGAGGGACACGACAGTTGGGGCTGGGGAGGTGATTTAGCACAGGGAGGGCAGCTCCAGCGAGCCCCAGAGGAAACCCCAGGGGATGCTGAGTTCTGCTCCGGGAAGACTCCCAGGAATTCTCTCCTCTTCCTCCGGCCACCTCCTCCCCAGCTGGTCCCCAGCACTGAGGCGACAGCAGCAAGGGTCTGGGCGGGGACTAGGGTAGCCCACTGTCACTGCCTCGGGACCTACTGCCCCACGGATGCGACAGCTATAGCAATGGAGACTTCCCAATTCTCCATGAACATATGAGTGCATACGTGTACACAGTTTTTGTTTTATTTCTTAAAATACACATATTTTCCTGTGTTTTCTAAAAATTTAATATGTTTTATGTCTCTTTTTATAACAGTATCTTTACCTGTTTAACAGGTGCAGATCCTCCATGGTATCCTGTACCATAATTTAACTAGGCCCCTTTGGGGGTGGGCATGTGCTATTAAAAACAATTTTGCGATAAACATCCTTGGGCATTTTCCTTTGCTCACACGTGGAATGGTGCCACCTTGGTTAGGAAGGCTTTCCCCTGTAAGCTAAATAACACCTGACCTAAAATGACCTAGGCGATGAGGAGTTATTTTTCCTACCTGGAAAGAAGTTTGGTGGTAAGCGGCTGAATTGATTCAGCAATTGAACAGTGTCAAAGATGACATCTTTGCTTCTCTTGGTCTTTACTGTATGGTCACAAGATGGCCACTGTAGCTCCAGCCATCACATTCACATTTAAGGCAGTAAGAAAAAAGGAGGGTAGAATTCTGAACCAGCCACATCTTTCCCAGAAGCCCTGCCCAACAAACCGGGTGACGTGGCTGACCCTAGCTATAAGGGAGGCGAGAGATGGGCAGACAGAAAGGGGGTGGGCGGGAATGAATTTTGGATAGCGTTCAAACAGAGCACCCGTAGCTTAACCTTGTTGACACAGTCCCCTGCCCTTGTGTAGTTTATAGTCTCATGGGGAAGAGAGATGCTAATCAATTTAGCACAGTCCCCCAGTAGGAAAGTGTCCAGGAAGGGGTCACACCCAGGTCTGGTTGGCACCAAAGGCTGTGGTTTTCTTGGTGGGTCTTCCTAGGAGTGCGATTCCTAGTAATCTTTACAATGAATCAAGTTTTCACCTTGTTGCTTTCTCTAGTGTTTATCAGTTTTCTATTGTATTGATTTCTGCTCTGTATTAGTTCAGTACTTTCATTGAGTTTGATTTGCTCTCTTTTCCTAGTTTAAGATAGAAGTTTAGAATATTGATTTTACACCATTGGTCTTTTTAAATATATGCGTTTCAATCTCTGAGTCTCCCCCTAAACCCTGCTTTAGCTTGTCTCACAGATTTTGATGTGTTTTATTTTCATTGTATTTATTTCAAAATATTTAAAAATATTCTTTGTGATTTTTTTCCGTGTTCCAGGAGTTATTTAGAAGTGTTTGGCTTAATATTCAAAATATTTGAGACTAGTTGTATTTTTGTAATTAATTTCCAGTTAAATTCCATTGTAGTCAGAGAACATAGTCTGTATGATTCCGATACTTTGAAATATATTGAGACTCATTTCATGGTTCAGCATATGGTATATCGTGGTGAATGTTTCATGTCACTTGAAAAGAATATATTCTGTGGTTGTTGGGTGGGATGTTTCATAAATGACAATAAGTGAAGTTGATTAATAGTGTTGTTTAAATCTTCCATAGCCTTACTAATTTTTCTATCAATCACTACTTTTTAAAAATCAATTATTGAGAGGGTTGTGTTTTAAATGCTCAGCTATGATTGTGGATTTGACTATTTCTCATTTTAGTTCTGTCAGATTTTGCTTTGAATATCTTGAAGCTCTGTTATTAGATGTATTCACCTTTAGGATTTTTATAACTTCTTGATGAATTCACCTTTTTGTCACTACGAGGAGAGTCTCTTTATCTCAGGTAATACTGCATTTTTTTTTTGAGAGATGTCTGCATGATGTATCTTTCTTCGTCATTTTACTTTCAACTTATCTGTGTCCTCAAAGGACTATTAGAGTGTGACTCTTGTAGCGGCATGTATTTGGGTCCTGTTTATTTTTATTTAGTCTGATAATTGATGCCTTTTATATGAAATGTTTAGTTCATTTACATTTAATGTCATTACTGATGTGGCTGGGTTTAAGTGTTGCATATTGTTATTTGTTTTCTATTTGCCCCTTATGTTTTTGTTCCTCTTTCTCTGCCTTCTTTCGGATTAATTGAGAATTTCTTAGTATTTTGTTTGATCTCCTCTATTTTTTTAAGTTACACCTCTTTGTATTTTTTTTTTTTTTTTTGTGATAGTTCCAGATGACAGTGTACATCATAACCTGTCCTCATCCACGGTCAATAAATATTATGCCATTTCATATACAAAGTTGGAACCTTAACCAACCCATATTAGTTTTCTCTTGTTACATAACAAATGACCACAAACATCATGGCTTAAAACAAAATCCATTTATTACCCCACCGTTTTGCTTCTGTAGGTCGGAAGTTCCAGCAAGGCTTGACTAGGTCCTCGGGTAGGCTCCTCAGGATCTCACCAGACTCCACTCGAGTTGTCAGCTGGGGGTCTGGTTTCCTCCGAGTCTCAGGGTCTTGGGTCTTCTCCAAGCAACTGACTGTTGACAGAATTCAGTTCCTGGGGGCTGTATAACTGAGGGCCCCCAGTCCTAAGCCACTCCTCCCCACAGGCAGTTAAAAACGTGGTTGTTTGCTTTTTCAAGGCTACAAGAGAGCATCTCTCTTTTAAAAAACTCACCCGATGAGATTGGGCCCACTCAGGAATATTTCCCTTTTGATGAAACCCAAAGTCAAAGTGACTAGAAACCTTAATCACATCTGCAAAACCCCTTCATGGTTGATTTATGGTATTATCTAATCCTGGGAGCAGCATCCCATCATAGTCCCGGGTCTCACCCACACTCCAGGGGAGGGCATCACACGGGGTACACTTCATTTCAGTATAATTTCCTTGACCACTTAGTTTTTTGTGCTACTGTTATCATTCATTTTACTTGTATATATGTTGTAAATGCTACAATATCTTGTTATCTTATTTGCTTTAAATAGTCACTAGATTTTTAGAGAAATTTAAAAATACAGTCTCATATTTATCTACATATTGTACCCTTTCTGTTTTTTTTTAACTTGATTCTTTCTGCCAGATCCATCTTAGACTACTTTCATTCATCCTGAAGAAATTCCTTTAGGATTTCTTGTAGCCCAGGTGTGCTGGTGATTAATTCTCTTAGCTTTCATTTGTCAGAAAATGTCATTATTTCACCTCCACTTTTGAAGGGTATTTTTACTGGGCAAACACTTTAAGTTGGCAGTTTTCTCTTTCAGCACTTTAAAAATGTTATTTCTTCATTTTGTTTTCCATCATTCCTGATGAGTAGTCAGCCATTATTCTTAATATTATTCTCCTGAATGTAATATATTTTTTTCCCCTCTGGCTGCTTTTAGGATTTTCTCTTTATTTTTGCTTTAAAAGAGTTTGACTATGACATACCTGATTTTGCTTTTATTCACATTCATGCATCACTTAGCGACAGGGATACCTTCTGAGAGATGCGTCGTCAGGTGATTTCATCGTGCAAACATCAGAGAGTGCACTCACATAAATCTAGACGGTAGAGCCTACTACACACCCAGGCTATATGGTATAGCCTATTGCGCCTAGATTATAAACCTGTATAGTGTGTTACTGTACTGAATACTGTAGGCAATTACAACACAATGGTAAGTACTTGTGTATCTAAATATATCTAAACATAGAAAAGGTGCAGTAAAAATATGGTCTTATAATCTTACAGGGCCATTGTTGCACATGTGGTCTGTTGTTGACCAAAATGTTGTTATGTGGTTCATGACTATAGATACTTGTGGAGTTCTTAGAGAGATTCAAGTAAAGATGAAAATTTCAATTTACTTACTCATGATTGTGGGACATGCAATTCTTTGAATGCAACTCCATGTAGAAACAGAGCTGTTTGGAGCTCCAGAATTTATTTGGGTTATAAGATAAAGGACGCAAAGGTCTTAGCAACTGCCTGACTTACAGTAAGTGCTATAATAATAATAATAATTATTATTATTAATGTTATTATCACTGCCCATCAGAGTATTCCATATGGACACAGACTGATCAAAAGAGGGTAGAATCTGAGCTAGGCACCATGCCCTCTGCACACATTCATTGAACACCTGTTCATACCAGTCTTCCCTCAAGGATCTAGGGATACAGCAGTGAGCAAAGGGGCTAAAGATCCTTCTTTTGTGGAGTTCATACTCTGTCAAGGGGCCCCATGTGCGACAAAACTCAATGCCACTTTGAATAGCTTTCCTAGGTTACTAACATTTAAAAAACAAACCTAAAAAGGTTTTGCTCAGCTTCGAGGGTGTGTGATTGGTGGTCAAGTTTTGGGATTTCTGAAGGAGTCACAGCTTGTATGAGGCCTTGATACAGAAAAGGTGAGCCTTGGCAGACAGGTGAGTTACCTCTGCTTGGGGTGGGCACCCACGTCACCACTATGAATCATTTTATTGCATACCATGTGGGTTTAACTTGTGATTTGCAAACATAAGTGACTTAGTCTAAGCAGTTTAGACTGTAAGTAACAGAAAATCACTTGAGCTATTAAAGCAACATAAGGTGAGTTTTAAAAATAAGGTAACAAGAACTATAGGGCTGGAAGTTGAGCTGGTCCTTACAAATGTGTATGACCAAGAAATATGTAAACTAGTCTGGGACAACTCAGTACCTCCACCTTGCTTTGCTCTGGGGCCCATTGACTTTATCTTAATTTCTCTGTGCAGATTGGTCTTAAATATCCATGCATTCATCCATGCATCTGTCTTTGCATTAGGGGACTTCAAAAAGTTCATGGAAAATTCATATTTTGAAAAATCTATACATGGATTTCAAATATTTTACACCAAAATAAACTCGAACTAACTTGTTTTAACATGTCTGAACAGGACCTAGTTTGAGGCACTAAGAAGGATTTGAAAAAAGCCCCTATCACAGCCCTAACATGAATTCTGCTAAAACTGAAGCAAGAACAAACATCAAATTTATGGTGAAGCTTGGATAGAAGGATGGTGAAATCATTGATGTTTTACACAAAGTCTAGGGGGGCAATGCTGCAAAGAAATCAGCAGTTTACATAATGGGTAACTCGTTTTGAAGGGACAAGACAATATTGAAAATGAAACCTGCAACAGTGGAGCATCCACGTCAGTTTTCAAGGAAAAAATTCATCTTGTTCATGCCCTAATTGAGGAGGACTGATGATTAACAGCAAAAACAATAGCCAACACCATAGACATCTCAACTGGTTCGGCTTACACAATTCTGACCAAAAAATTAAGGTTGAACAAACTTTCCACCCGATGGGTGCTAAAACCATTGTGCCCAGATCAGCCGCAGACAAGAGCAGGGCTTTCAATGGAAATTTTAAACAAGTGGGACCAAGATCCTGAAGCATTTCTTCAAAGACTTATACCAGGAGATGAAATACAGCTTTGCCAGTATGATCCTGAAGACAAAGCACAATGAAAACAATGGCTCCCAAGAGATGGACGTGGTCCAGTCAAAGCAAAAGGAGACCAGTCAAGAGCAAAGGTCATGGCAACAGTTTTTTTGGGATGCTCAAGGCGTTTGCTTGTTGGCTTTCTGGAGGGCCAAAGAACAATAACATTTGCTTATTATGAGAGTATTTTGAGAAAGCTAGCCAAAGCTTTAGCAGAAAAATGGCTGGAAAAGCTTTATTAGATAAATCCTTCTCCACCACAACAATGCTCCTGCTCACTCCACTCATCAAACAAGGGCAATTTTGAGTGTTTCCATGGGAAATCATTGGGCGTCCACCTTACAGTCCCGATTTGGCTCCTTTTGACTTCTTTTTGTTTCCTAATCTTAAAAAATCTTTAAAGGGCATGCTTTTTTCTTCACTTATTAATGTAAAAAGACTGCATTGGCATGGTTAAATTTCCAGGACCCTCAGTTCTTTAAGGATGCACTAAATGGCTGGTTATCATCTCTTACAAAAGTGTCTTTACCTTGCTGAAGCTTATATTGAGAAACAAATTTTATATATTTTAGTTTTATCTTTTAATTCTACTTTTCAGTGAACTTTTTGAAGTCCTCTCATATCTATGTATCTATGTATCTATCTATCATCCATCCATCTTTCCCTCCAGACTTAATTACACTTGACAAACACAGAGTCAAATTTGGCTACCCCACAGCTCACAGATTTCTATCTCTTCTGTTTATATAACACAGGGATAGATTAACCCCTCTCAGTCCTAATTCCAAATGTTCACAGAAGACACACCAGTTGGTCCAGTCTGAATCAGGCATCTGCCCTTGGTCCGACCATCTGTACCAAAGGCAGTCGCATCTTACAGTACAAATGAGTGCGATGCTGAGGCTCAATAATGCGGGTGACAGGTGGACAGATACCTGGAAACAGATCTTTGGCAGAACACAACTTTTAAGAAAACTTTTAAATAATAAATGTATGGAGCTATAATTCACATACCATAAAAATTACCCCTTTAGTGTGTATAATTCAGAGTTGCGCAACTATCACCACTCTCTACTTTTAGAGCATTTTCATTACCCCAGAAAGAAGCCCCATTCACATTAGCAGTCACTGCCCATTCCTCTTCCCTTCCCAAGATCTACACAACCGCTGATCTGCTTTGTGTTGGTCTGGATTTGCCTAGTCTGGATATTTCATATAAATGGGATCATTCAATATGTGGTCTCTTGTGTCTGGCTTCTTTCATTTAGCATAATGTTTTCAAGGTCCGTTCATATTGCAGCAGGTGTTGGTACTTCATTCCTTTTTGTTGAATAATATTCTATCACATGAATACACCATATTTTCTTTATCCATTTGTCAGGTGATAGACGTTTATGCTGTTTCCACTTTTTGGCTATTATGAGTAATGCCGTTAGGAACATTCATGGACTAGTTTTTGTGTAAACAGAGGTTTTCAATTCTCTTGGGCAGCTGCCTGGCAGTGGAATTACCGAGTCATACGGTAACTGTATGTTCCCCACTTTGAGGACTGCCAGACTGTTTTCCAAGGTGGCCACACCACTTTACAGTCCCGCTAACGATGCTCGAGGACTCCGATTTCTCCACATCAGCAACGTTTGTTAGTATCTGACTCTGATTCTCGCCATCCTAATGGGTATAAACTGATATCTCATTGCGGTTTTGATTTTCGTTTGCCTAATAAATAATGATATTGAGCATCTTTTCATGTGCTTATTATGCATTTATATATCTTCTTTGGAGGAATGCCTAATCAAATCCTTCGTCCATTTTTAAAATTGGATATTTGTCTTTTAATTGTTGAGTTCTTTGCATATTTTGGGTACAAATCTCTTCCCAGATACATGATTTGCAAATATTTTCTCCCATTCTGTGGTGTTTTCTTTCACCTTTTTGACAGGTTCCTTGATTAAGTTTAATTTATCTATTTTTTCTTTTGTCACTTGTGCTTTTAGCATTGTATCTAGGAAAACACTAACTCAAGGGCACTAAGATTTACTGTTATATTTTATTCTAAGAGTTTTATAGTTTTAGCTCTTATGTTTAGGTTTATAGTCCATTTTAAGTTAATTTTTGTGTATGGTACATGGTACCATTGTATATAGTATATGAGATGGGGGTCCAACTTCATCCTTTTCATTGTGGATGTCCAGTTGTTCCAACACCATTTGCTGAAAAGATTATTCTTTCCCCACCAAAAATCAATTTATCATAAATATAAGGGTTTATTTCTGGAATCTCAATTCTATACATGCATCTATATGTCTATCCTTACTCTTGATTACTGTAGCTTTATACTAAGTTTTGAAACTGGGAAGTATGAATCCTCTAACTTTTTTTCTTTTTCAAAATTGTTTTGGCCATTCTGGTTTCCTTGCATTTCCGTATGAATTTTAGGATCATTTTGTCAATTTCTGCAAAATAGGCAGCTGGGATTTTGACCTGGATTGCACTGAGTTTGCAGATCGATTTGAGGAGTACTGCCATCTCAACGATGTGAGCGCTCAACCCACGAGCACAGGTTGTCTTTCCTTTGGATCTTCTTTAGTGTCTTTCAATAATCTTTTGTGCTTTTCAGTGTACAGGTCTGACACTTCTTTTGATGTATTTATCCGTAAATATTTTATTCTTTTTGATGCCATTTTAAATAGAATTGTTTCCTTAACTTTGTTTTAGTATTTTCATTGCCAGCGTATAGAAATACAATTGAGTTTTGTGTGTTGATCATATGTCCTGCAACCTTGCTGAACTAATTATTAGTTCTTTTTTTTCTTTTTTTTTTGAGATAGAGTCTTCCTCCATTGCCTGGGCTACAGTGCGGTGGCATCATCATAGCTCACTGCAACCTCAAACTCCTGGGCTCAAGCCATCCTCCTGCCTCAGCCTCCCAAGTAGCTGGGACTACAGGCACGTGCCACCACCATACCCAGCTAATTTTTTTGTTGTTTTTTTGTAGAGACAGGGTCTTGCTATTGCCCAGGCTGGTCTCAAACTCCTGGGCTCAAGCAATCCTCCTTCCTCAGCCTCCCTAGTAGCTGGGACTACAGGTGCATGCCACCACACCTGGCTAATTTTTTTCTATTTTTGTAGAGACAGGGTCTCACTATTGCCCAGGTTGATCTTGAACTCCTGGGCTCAAGCAATCCTCCCAAAGTGCTAGGATTACAGGCGTGAGCCACCACACCTGGCTTAATTATTAGTTCTTTGTATATATATTTTGTGTGTGTGTGTGTGTATTCCTTGGGCTTTTCTATCTATAAGATCATGCAGTCTGTGATAGTTTTACTTCTTCCTTCCCAATCTGATGCTTTTATTTCTTTTTCTTGCCTAATTTCTCCAAGTAAACTTTTTTATAGATTTATAACACACATACAGAAAAGCACATAAAACATAAGTGTATAGCTCCATGAATTTCCACATGTTCATGCAACCAGCAGCCCAGAAGTCCTCCCTCCTTTCCTTTCTAGTCATTCCCCCACCCAAGAGTAACTACTATCCTGACTTCTAACACCTAAGATTAGTTTCACCTGAGAAACCAACTCCTGAAGCTCTCTTCCAACCCGGACAAGGAGAGGTCCAGGAAATCCAGGAGAAGCAATTTGGAATGTTCCTGTTCAACTCAACTGTGGGTCCCCAGTGTTGTGCGGGATATTTACTCCGTCTGCCTCCTTCAAGCACAATGACCAGCCGGTAAGCGGGGGCCTGAGAACCTCCGATTAGACGCCACAGCCTGAGCCGCCAGTGGACATGTCAAAGTGAGCCTCACTGGGACCCGGGGAAGCTGCCCATGGGTGCTCCGTGGCCTGTGCTATTCCACACCCCTCCCAGCACCTGGGCCAGTGCCTGGTGCACAGCAGGCCTTCACGGGACACCTGCTGAGTGGGCAGATATAGCAAAGGCATGGCACCCAAGGGACCCAGGGACAGTGGGAAGTGGGACACCCTGACACTGAAGGGGTTCCCATGGCTCTTGTGGTGGGCGCAAGGATGTGCCACCAGACCCCTTTCAGGGAAGGCCCTGCTTCCTGCTTCAGGGAGTGTGGTCCACGGCCACCTCCAGCACCAGCCCCTGCAGGGTCGGCCCCGCTACAGAGGGCTTCCTCCTCTGAGATGCTCCTTCCTGGGGCGACCACATATGGTGACGGAGTGAGGTGGGAGATAAACCACATAAAGCCCTTATTTCATTACAATCACCATTAAATATAAGGACATTATTGTTATTCAAATTATTTTAAAATGAGCATGATAATAGGGATAACTGTTTTGAAATATCCACCAATGAATTTCCCCATTTTGGTCATCCAGTTGCTTTTCCTGCAATTTTTCCAGCTCTACTGCCCCTGGGAAAGCAGGGGAGACAGTCACCAGGGATGAACTTGTTTTTCCATTTTTCCGAGGAAGAAGCTGAAGTCAGAGGACCCAAGCAAGCCACTGAAGATGATGCGGCCACATGAGCAGTAAATAGACCTGAGTTTCATTGCTGGGTCTGTCTTCGCCTTTTTCCCTTCCCCTGAAGTGAGGCAGGCACAGGGCTCCAGTTGTCTAACCGCCCTTTCCCTGGGTCAGATAAGATTCTGATAAAGGATTTTCTCTTCAGTACAGATCTTTGTTAAAGAGAACAGAACGTTCTGGACATATTTCAAAATGCTTACATTTCTTTCCCCCTGCTGGAAGCACAAGGGGATTTTTCTGAGAACTTGGTGGGGCTCCTGGAGGGAAAGCCCACGACCGTGTGGGGCCCCCATGAGACTGGGCACCCAGTGGCTTTTCGTCTCAAGCTGTGCACGCAGCCTCCAGCTGAGTGACAAGTCACCGCTGCTGTTTAAGTGCTCCTGCCGCAGCTTCTGATCCCAGTAAGCTGTGATTCTCTGTACCCACCTTTCTATCCCCCATGTTTTGGGGGTGATGGTCTGTCCTGTGACCTCCATTCTCTAATGGACCTAAAGGGTTGTTGATTTTCAGTTTGTTCAGCTTTTTTCGTGTTATAAGGATGACAACAACAATGCCCAAGCTCATTACACGTTGGAGCAGAAACTGGAAGTCTCCTGAATACGTGTTTAAATCAAGTTGTAATGTATTAATATTTTATTGTCGGTTACTTACAGCCTTTTGAAAAACTCAGATCAAAGGTACAAATTACCTCCTGCATTACCCAGCTGCACAATTGCCTCAGTTTCCCTGACAGGCTTCCGTGTGTGGAGGCCCGTGGCCAGAGGTCAGCTTTAGAGCCGGGCCAGCACATCCTCTCGGCTCAGGCCCGCAGGCGTGCATTTCAGCAGGTGTCCACAGTTCATTAGGAAATTTAACAAGGTCCATTCTCCCTTCTACCTCCTGATTCATGGAAGAATTGTACATCATCTACATAAAAACAAAATTATTTCCATCCCCACCCAAAATCCCAAAACAAGACTGCTTTCTTTCCCTTTAGGAGAGAGAAAAGCAATTACTAACTTGCAGAGCCTTAGGGAAGGAGGTTTGCCCAAAAGAACCCTCAGAGTTCACATGGCCACTCAGGATGATAAGTCTTGTTGAAGGTTAATCAAAGTTGACACTTTTGCCCCAAAGAAAATAAACTTCCCCTTAAGCATGTGACAGAAAGACATAGCCAGGAAATTTTATCCAAAAAAGAAAAAATTTCCAAAAGGGATTGAGGACTCTGACTTCTCCTTCTTGCCAAGCATCTGTAATTTTGACCATTCACTGATGAAAGAAAAAATACATAAAACAAAACTTGTCTTCTTAGCAGTGAAGACCTCTGTCTGGGGAGAGAGGATTCAGGGAGGATGAAGGAAAATTTCCCCACCGTTTCCTCTCGGGTTGCGCATCAGCCCGCAGCTGCCTTCTCACCTCCTCGCGCCGCCTCTGTCTCGCCTCTTGGGCTATTCCCACCCTCATCTCTCGCCACACACGGTTTCTAAGTCCTCGGCCACTTTGCTCACCTCGGGTCGCCCCCCTCTCCCCACCCCTGCTGCCTTCAGAGAGCCCCGATTTCCCCGACCGGTTGATTCTCTGCCTTGCGGCTGTCGGCTGTGAGCTTGGGGACCTCACCGTGCGCACCAATGTGGGCTTGCACCTGAACCTGTCACTGAGACCCGCCCCAGTCCCGAGTCAGCGTCTCCACCCGGAGAACTTTCTCCTCGGCCCAGGCATCCGCCTCTTGCCAACATATCCCTCCCACCCCAGGGGATCAGGGTTTCCAGAGACATTCGGAAACTGTGAACTGTTGGGCCGTCCGGTCAGTCCTGGCTGCTGTTCTTTTATTCAGTCCTTGTGGAGCCCCCAGAGGAACCCTCCTAACTGAGTCCCAAAGGAGGCCCACCCCCGGCCCTACGGAAGCCACCCCCCGCCCCCCATGTGGTGGCCAACGCTGATATCCATGAAGATCCATCAGCCAGGGATCCAATGATCCCTCACTTTTTATGTGTCTTTTAGACCTTTCCTGACCTTGCAGGTCTTTGGGGAAAATGCCATTCTAATTAATTGCCAGGTTACTTTAGCCGGCAGATATCCTAGAAAGATTTCAGGGTTCATAAGAGTGGGGGCTCCCCACTGCTGATCTGTCTCTCTACCCTCAAGCCTCCTGGGGCCCTGTTCTTGTTATTCTTCTGGGTCATTGAACCAGGTTCAAATGTCATTATTTTTTGCCTAATAATAGCAAAGGATCGGTACCCCAAACTAAGTGCATGTGTAACAAGGCTCTTCCAGTTTCAAGTAACAAAAATCCAACTAAAACTGGCTTAAGAAAAAAAGCTCAGAGGTTGAGCTTCAGGCATGGCTGGATCCAGGGAATCTAACAATGTCACAAGAAATGTCTTGCTCCATCCTTTGGCCATGTTTTCCTCATTTAGGTCCCATTCCCAAGCAGGGACTTCTCACGCCATGGCTCTTAGGACCTCCCAGTTTATATTCCTGCAGCTTAACATCCCCAGTAGGGAGTATACATCACTTACTCAAGTTTCTCTTCACAACTGTGCCTACCTTTCACTGGGTAGGCTGGGCTCCCAATAACCAATTCCCAGAGTCAGGAAGACGAAAAGGACAAAAATCCCTGATTGGCTAGGCCTAGCCATGTGTCTTCCCTGGGAATTGGGAGGTGATATCAACCCTGTGGATGGAGAGAAGAGGAAAGCAGGGTGCTGCGGGCAGCAAGAGTGGAAGTGGATCCCAGCCCGTGATCACGTGTATGACAGCTGGGTGTAGCCCCTGAGATCATGCCCTGGTGCTGGGGTCTAGGCCATGCAGCTTCATTTATTTCTTCTGAGGATGGAAACCCAACCTTGATTTGGAGCACAGACTTCAGCGTCAGATGGAACTGAATTCAAATCCCAACCCAGACACTTACCAGCAGTGTAGACACTTGCACAAGCACCCTGACTTCTCTAAGCCCTGGCAATGTCACCCAGGGCTGGCTTCAAGGATGTGAGATCTTGGCGGGGGCCAGACCCCATGTTCCTAAAGTCCCCATGCCTGGTTTAATGCTTTGCTGTTGTCGTCTTTAAATTCTTCATAAATTTTGAACAAAGGGCTCTGCATCTTCATTTTGCACTGGGCTTTGTAAATGAAGCTGATCCTGATACATTAGCTAAAGCTTTGGGATATGGAGCCCCTGGTAAATCCCGTGTTCATAGCCGGGAGGTGAGGCAGGTGGCTGGGGCCCCCTCTGCTTTTCCCATTTTTTCCCCCATCTTCGCCTTCCTCCTGCTATCACATGGCCCGTTCCTCACTTCTGTCTCCCCAGCCCACCTCAAGGCTCTGGCCACTGCTCTGACCAGAGTGCCCACTGGTCTACCCTCCCCACCTCCTCCCTACCTGCCCTGGGGCCTCACTGGGCAGCAGCGCCACTGGGAGGAGTGGAGCCCCGGGTGGGTGGGAGGAGCCCGGGGCAAATGCGGTGCATGCTGCGCCCCCGCCCCTTCTGGGCAGTGTGAGGCCCAGCTCCAGGTGCCCTTGGAGGGGGACAGAGCAGTCCTGCCCCTTGCTGGGCTCCCCCTCCCTCCCTTCCCACATCCCCTGCTCCTGCCCTCTGCACTCCAGCTCCAGGACCACCTCTCAGCTGAGCCACCTGCACCCTGGTAGTTCCACTGCTGCTTCTGGGGACTGGACTAAGGCACCACTTCCCCCACCTCTGACTACAGTGATAAGGTGGCATCCACGTGCCCGGAGGCAGCATGGGCAGTTGCGTGCCACGTGCTCCCCACAAACTGGCTTGATCCTTGGCACCCTTAGGAGATGGTCTCGAATCTCCATTTTACAGACGAGGGACGTGGGCTCAAAGGAGCTCCGGGTGTCCCAGGCCCCCCAGCTGGCGGTGGCGGAGAGGGATCCCGCTGGATTCCAAAGCCCACGCTGCTCCATCTCGGCTCTGGACATTCAGCCCTGAGAAAGCAGCAGAATAGTGCTGGGAACCCCAATATGTGCCACAGTGACAGGAGCTGCCTGGGCAAAGCAGGGGAGCCTGGAGGCCCCACACCCAGGGGGTGTCCAGGGATCTGCGGGCTCTTCCCCGAGGACTTAGTATCTAGGGAAGATGATACAGTGGGAACATCGCAGAAATGCCAGGCTTTCCAGAGCTTTCCCCGGGGTACTTCACCCTCTTGAGGTCCGAGGTTGAAATCAAGTCCACATCCACCAAACCTACTGTGCTTGGGTGGAGCCGCCATCTGTTTGGAGGGCTGAGGACACTGGGCTCAGGAGCTCCATTGTGCAGAGGAGGAGACAAGGCTCTGGCAGTGAGGGGACTGAATGCCAGGCAAGTCCCCCCACCCAACTTCCAGCTCACCAGAGCAAGGGCATTGAAACAGAGGCCTCAAGGCTGGGGCCCAGTTGCCCCTGAGCCGGGGTCACCAGCCAGAAACCGCCCTTCCCTCTGGCAATGGTGGGGAATAAATGATAGATGACTGATAAGCCCTTGGCCAGCGCTGGCGCGTCCTGTACACTCAGTAAATATTAGTAATGATGACAGGTGTTCTTCCTGTTTTATTACACAGGAATGATTTGGGTCCTTTGGACTTACCTTTCCCAGAGCCCCCCAACGTTCTGCAGAGAAGCCCATGCCCCCTCCCCCAGGGCCCTGCTGTCAAACAGCCTTCTCACACCCCGGCCCTGGGGTCCCTCTTGCTGACAACAGCGGTTTCCTCTATGCCCCACAGAGCAGCGTCTTCCGGGCCCCAGCACCCAGTCCCTGCTGTCTCAGACAAAACCAGTCTACAGACGCCCACGCCACACTGCTGCCGACCGATCAATAGTTCTTATCTAATTTCCTTGCTCCAAGTCAAGTACAGGCAAGCAAGGTGCTGTGTCTGAAGGCGGTGTGGGCAGGGGTCCAGAGGGCCAGGGGATCGATGCCCCCACAGAAGAGCTGACAGTGTCGTCCTGTGTATGAGCGATGTTGGGATGTTGGTGATTATAATTTTTCAGGGCCGTGACTCAGTGTCTGTGAGCGCTGCCAGGCACAGTCTGCTAGCAGCCCTGTCGCCCGAGCTGTTCCCATCAGCTTTCTTCCCCACCCACCTCCCGCTCTTGGGCTGGGTGTTTCAGATGAGGGATGTTCGCTGGGACAGGTCCCCTGACGCAGACGGACGTTTCCCTCACTGTTTGTTTTAGGTTGGGTTGGGTTTAGGAATTTTACAAAATGACTCTGTGGGTTGCAACCATGTTTGTGCCCAAAATGAAACCCAAGCAACCGTGCTCCATTTTCCCACAAATACTTCTGGAGCCCAAGTTGGCTCAGACCCCCAGGGGTGTGCAGGCCCGGATCTGCAGAGTTACAGACCTCCAGGGATGTATTTGACGTTGGGAGCCCTCGGTTTATCATGCTGTGAAATGGGGCAGCTGGGAGGCATGAGAGAGTCCTCTTTGGACAAGTCTGGCTGCAACTTCTCAAGGGTGGAGGGGGGGAGGAGAAATTCCATGTTTGCTTGAGTTACCTCCATTCAAGGATGGCCCCTGCAGAGACACCAACAGAGCTGGGTCTGATTCCAGAGTTGCAGACTGGCCCTACTAGTGTCTAGTCGTGAGACTGGGGTAAGTTCCTATAGTCTAGGACAACCGACTTGTCCCGTGTGGCCCAGGACTGTTCCAGCTTTGACACTGAAAATCCTGCATCCCGGGAAACCTGTTAGTCCCAGGTGAGCCAGGACAGTTGGTCCCTGGGCCTTGCATCATCAGTAGAGTGGGGACAGTAGTAGGTTGTCATGAGGCTTAATGAGATCGTGCAAGTGAAATGCGTATGGCCAGGCAGAGCTCCATGCATGGCAGCTGTCGCAGTTACTCAACAATGGAAAGGACAGAAGCCATGTGTCAGCAGCTGGAGGGGCAGCTGGAGGACAGTTTCAGCTCTGCCTCAGGCCTTCTCTGCCTCCCTTGGTGGGCCTGAAGGGGTCTGAGCCCCCTCCTCCCCCGGGTAATACTTGCTAACATTAATTGTGTGCCTGCTGCATGCCAAGCATGGTGATAAATATTCTTTATGGAATGCCCTCTTTTCTGTGCAATAATTCCATTTTAGAGACAAGAAATCAGAGGCCCACAGAGCTGAAGCTACTTGACCACAGCAAGTCAATGAGAGTTACTCACTCTGGTCTTTCTGACTTCAAAGTACTCACCCTTCCCAAGACTATGCTGTCTCCTGGAGGGAAAGAAACCTCTAGAACCAAGGCCAGGCATGAAACCCTGGAGGCCGCACATGCTCATGGGCCCCAGAACCATGTTGGCCCCAGTGGGCAGCCCTGGGGAGTCAAGGCCACAGGCCTTTGGCTTCTTCCTCCCACTTATGTACTGAGCAGGCAGCGTCCTGTGACCCCCCTAATTTCTGCCACCGTGCACAATGCGGGCTGCGGTCGCGGCTGGGCTGTCACTCTGGAGACCTTCCCTTCCCGCCCAACTCCCACACCGTTAGGGAGTTGGTGAGTCTCAGTAAAAAGGCATAAAATGAACTTTCTTTCGTTTCCCAGAAATAGTCCTCAATGGGTTTTTTATTCAACTCACGTCAAGTCATCTCAAATCAAGTTGACTCTGATTAAGTCTCCTAAAGTCACCCCAGCTCAGCTGAAGTCCAGTCCACTTTGCTTCTTCTCGTCCCACTCAGGTGTTTGCTGAGGGGCCCCATGGAGGGCACTGTCAGGGTTCCCACAGCAGGTCACATGGGTCCTACTTGAACTTCAGAATCTAGAGGACAGGTGTGGTGCAAAGCGCCTCAGCCACGGGGGCAGCTGGGTGAAGGGAGGACAGGAGCTCGAGTCTTTGCTCTGAAATCCACTGGCCACGTAACCTGAGAAAAGGGACCTAACCAGGCTGAGCCTCACTTCTTCCCTTTCTCCCTAAAATAGGGATAACGATGGCACTGACCTCTGAGGGTCATGGGAGCATGAGACAGGTCAGACGTGCAAAGGATTTAGAGCCATGCCTGGCCCGGGACAGCCCTTGGCACACAGGAGCTATAATTGCTTAATTACTATTGTCGTGGTTGCTCCTCTGACTCCTAGGGGCAAGCCTAGTGCCAGGTGAGGCGACTTGAGAGTTGAGGAGAACATTTCTGTCTCCCTGGGTCTTGAACTGTACCCTCCCCCAATCACAACATGAGGTCAGATGTTGTCAAGGGAACTTGCCTGCTGACCGGAAGCTCTTTGAGGGAAGGAGTGCTTACTTACATTCTGTGAGGCGGTGGGTATCCAAAGACTGCTCAAGTCCTTCTGCTTCGACTTGCTCAGAATTATTCCAGGGGAATAACTAGGACCTTTGGGCCCAACACAAGGAAGAGGCTTCACACAAAGCATCTTAAAGAAGGTGTGGCTACCTTGGGGTCCTATACCTAGAGCTGGCCCCCATTTAGTGCTGGAGCCTCTCTCTCCTCCATGACCCCAAAATGCTGCCCTGCAGGCTGGTGGCAAGAGCCATGTTTAGAGTAAAGACAGACCAGGGTCTGTGCCCTCGTTTGAGCACTTGTCATCTGGGCTTGGAGTCACTTGACTCCGCGAGACTCAGCTTCATCATCTCTAATTCTAAAGTACCGATGCTGGAGGGTCCTGTGTGAGTGTGCTGGGGCTGCCACAA
Organism: Daubentonia madagascariensis; assembly: GCA_023783475.1. NCBI lineage: Eukaryota > Metazoa > Chordata > Mammalia > Primates > Daubentoniidae > Daubentonia > Daubentonia madagascariensis. The sequence continues at coordinate 4,236,188 of JAKFHU010001640.1, read as the reverse complement.
CAAATCAGCACAAACTTGGTGGCTTAGAAAAACAGAAGGGTATTCTCTTACAGTTCTAGAGGCCAGAAATCCAAAATGAGGGTGTGGGCAGGGCCATGCTGCCTCTGGAGGCTCTAGAGAAGGGTCCCTCTTGGCATATTCCAGCATCCAGTGGTTCCAGGTGTTCCTTGGCTTGTGGCTGCATCACTCCAATCTCTGCCTCCATCTCATGTGGTATCTCCTCTGTCTGTCTCTCACATAGACACTTGTCACTGGATTTGGGGCCACCCACATAATGCAGGATGATCCCATTTCTTGATCTGATCTGAGCTCAGCTGACTTAATTACATCTGCAAACACCTCCTTTTCCAAATAAGGTCCCCTTCACCATTTCTGGGGACCTGTGACCTACTAGATGGAAGTCAGACTCAGGACTCAGGGTCTTGGGTTCAAGTCATGGCTTCATTGCTCTGCACTGTGACCTTAGGGAGGTCATTTAAGCTCTCGCTGCCTTAATTTTTTCAAGCTATAAATGGGGAATTCCAACAGAATATATTTTAAGGGGTTGTTTGGATGATTAAATAAGTTAATTCATGTCCAGGGCTTAGCACAGTCCTGGCCAGATGATGAAATAGCCACTAACTGGTGGCCAACATTGTTGTTTTTAAACTAAAGAGGATATTTTGTACCATTGTGCCACAGTCCTTTGCCCAGTTCCTTTTCTCTTGTCTTCCCTGTGATGGGCTCCTTCCGGTTGGCCCTGCTGTGGGGCTCTCCCCATCCCTTCCCAGGACACCTGTGTACCCACAAGGTCCAGGGCCCATTTCTCCAAGCCTCTCAGTGGGGGAGCCTTCTATCAATTAAAAATATTGTCACTGCCACCATCCCCAACCGCCTGTGGGGCAGAACATTAAAGTGCAATTTCTGCAAAGCCACTTTATAAAATGAGAGCAGTTGAACACTCTCGGGTGTAGGAGTAATTATAATTCCCAAGTTTCTCTGAACATTTTTCTAACTGGATCTTTTTGTGTCGTTGTCTCAGAATAGATACACTTGTGGGCTTTCCTGGGCTCAAAATAGTTGTGAGATAGGGGTTGAAATCGACATCCGAGTTTGAATTACAACAACTTGGTTACAACTTTTGATTGGATGGATTTCACCAGCCAAATGTGGATCTTTCTGCAAATATGGCTTCCTTTTATGGAAGAACAGAATTCCTGCGCCAGGGCTAATCCTCTGAGGAGTGGTCCTTTAGCAGAATGGCAGGTGGCCCCTGGCTAGGACTGGAGCAGCTCCAGTCGGCTACGTTGGTCCACTGTCTATTCTGGACAAGGCCTCGGATGAAGACCGAGCGCCTGCCACGGGGCTTAGGAGTCTGCGTGTTGGCAGATTTCTGCTGGCTCAATTGGTGCCTTCTGGAAATATGGGCTCACACTGTATCCTAAGTCAGTGTATCTCAGTGGGTAAGAGCCTCGACGCTGGACCCAGACCGACGGGGTTCGGATCTTACCTCTTCCACTATGGCTATTGTAACTGTGGGCAACTTACTTCACTTCTCTGTGCTTCAGTTTCCTCTTCTGTCAAGTGGGGGTAATTACATACATATCTCCTGGGGTTGTTATAAAGATTAAATGAACTAATACATGTCAGGGTCACAGAACAGATACTGACACAGGGTAAGTGTTGGCTATTTTGATTGCTTGACACACAGTGGGCTCACAATACATGTCTGTGGACCCACACAGAGGTAGAAGTCACTGGGCCTCCATTTCACAACTCAAGGGTCTTAAAGACAAGCGGGGGTCTCTAACGGGGGCTCTCGAAGAGACTCCGGTGGCTGACACCAATAATTCAGGTATGGCTGTGGGGGAAGGTGCTGGTGTCATGGCGGCTGCAGGTACACGAGGGAAAGAGAAAATCTTCCATCCCAGACTTTGTGTTCCCTTCCTTCAGTCTGACAAGAATGCACTTAAAAGGCATTAATAAGAAGCTGTCTCCCAGCCCTGCCCCCTTCTAGGGGCTGTGTTTCAGTGGACAGAATTTGCTCTGCAAAGCAGGAAACCTCATGGCAGCATAACCGTAGGCACGGCTTACCTGCAGGGAACCTCTGTCTCTGGCTGTGTCCTGGGCAAACCCTGACTGCGTAATGGAAAAATAATGCACTTAACTTCATTTTTTTAAACAATATTTTATTGATTTAACTGAAACTGTCTAGTCGGTGGAGCTCCTCCTGCACCCCGTGAGCAGAGGTGTAGAAAGGTAGGGAGAGAGGCCTGTCTGCATTTTATTAACCCTTTCAAAGTGTGGCTAAAAGGTAATCATACCCTCAGGGGCTGGGTTCAGGTGGGCAGGCCCTGAGTTGGGTTCTGTAGTCCTAATGGGGGTTCTCCTGGCAGGCTGAGGGTCTCTGCACTTGCCTGAATGTCTGTTAGACTACAGCCAAATACACACCCCAAGAGCTTTTCCCCCGCAGAGCTTTTTCCTGTCAAAGGAAGTGCAAGAAAAAGGGAGAAATAAAGAAGCCAGTGTGGGTGGCTCGGGCAAAGGCTCTGGGCTCTAGGCAGTGCCGGCAGTGCCTTGCCTCGAGCCGCTGCCCTGATAATTACTTTATCTGAAGTAGATAAGTCGTTGTGCATTCCATTATAGCATCACTCCATGCACTTGGACAGAGCCTGCAGTGCTGGGAGGTTGTAGTCTGAACATTTCCCTTATCGTTATATTCGTGCCTCTGAGTTAAGGGCAACGCGGGAATAAATATGGAATTAGAGTGGAAAAAATGATAACAGTTCCTCCTTGCTGCTGGAGAGATCACTCTTTTAAAGTCACAATGCTCTCCTTTCGTGCTCATCACAGCGTCCCACGGCAGGGCATCTTTTTGTCTGGTTTCTCTGAGCACTCTGGTGAAATTTAATCAGTACTTGAACAGCAAATAGCACGCAAGAAGAGCCACCAAAGGTAGGAGTCACTTTGAGACCCAGCCCGTAGTTGTTCCAAGCTGAATTCTATGACATGGTTGTATTTAATCAAGAAGACACGGTACAAAATTTTTTTTTAATCGGGATTTGGGGGAGGTGCTGGAGCAGGGTGCAGGTGTTCCGGTCTCAGGATGCTGCAGCAGCATCTGCCTCGCAGGACTTGTGGTCTACCAGGGCCAGAAGGTCCTCCTCCAAGGAGGAGACATTGTAAGATAATTGTAATTTACCTACAATTAAACGTGCACATGTTAAGTCCACTGTTCAATGACTTTTGACAAATGTGTATGCCTGTGTAACCACCACTCAATCAAGGTATGGAACATGCGCTACATTCTAGGGAACTCCGAGCATCATTTTAAAAAGAGAAGCCATTTGACAAATTGCAAACAAAAAACAAACACAACACTCTTGTTTATTTGTGAATTTAACATAGTTTTTCAGCTTGAGGACTTCTAGTTTGTCATCGCACAAAACAAGACCGTTTTCTGCTCAAGGTAAAAGCTTACTGCCCAGTGAGAATCATTCTTTTCTTTGGGAAGGAAGGGAACATTTTTATGGCGTGGCTAAGCAGGAAGGCGGTGGGGCACTGTCCTACTGCGTCCATGTCCTGAAGAATCTCATGATGTCTCCTCCTGGAGAAGGAGCTTCTGGCCCTGGTAGACTCCAAGCCCGCAAGGCAGAGGTTGCCACAGCATCCTGAGGCCCGTGCTTTCCCAGAGTCTCCACCCCCTGTTTTGAGACCTCCTGTCAGATTTTAGATGAGGTGGTAACACTTGGATTACTCTGACCTGCAAGGAGAGGTGGTTGACCCCAAAGTGGGCTTGGCTGATGGGCACGTGATGGGACTGGGGCCGTAGAGAGTGCAATAGAAAGACAAGACCCTCATGTCCACCCCCCAAATCCCAAATCTGCTTCCAAGTGCTACCCCCAAGCTAGCCAAAGAGATGGAGTTGTGATGACCACAAGGCAGAGGAGGAGGAATCCACGGGGACTGGGCAGCACTTGCTGGGAAAGGTCTGGCTGGACACTGTGACAGTGCTGCGTCGGGAGGGCCAGGCTCAGAGAAACAGGTGTGACGCCTCACATCCGTGTGTTCTCAGAGCTCTCAGGCCACTGGCTGGGCTCTCCCATGCTTTTGAGACTTGGCGCCTGTGGTTTGGTGTGGTTGGAAAACTCCTACACACCCCTCAACAGTCCAGTCTGAATGTTGCTCCTGTGAAACCTTCTCCTGAGTCTTTCAGCCAATGCCCTGGACTTCCTGCCCCTGTGCTTTTCTAAGGCTCCTTTGCTTTATGTGCTTTTTTTAAAAATGGAGTTTATTTCTTTAATTGTACTTTCTTGGATCTCAGGTGCAGAGATTTGAATAAATCAATCTCTGGGCTCAAAACTCCTAATCTTCCCCAGTCTCTGGAAAGCCCCCTGCCTTGCTTCATTACTCCCTTTTTTCTTCCCTCTCTGCATCCACCTCTGCTCTTGTACCCACACTCGCTTCCCCCACCTCGCACAGCCGCACCCTGAATTTGATGTATATGCTTGAATCATGAGCGTCTTCCCAATGAGAGGAAAAAACCCAAGAACACAGAATTACACAGAACTCGTGTCCTTTGCCTCCCCTCCCTCCCTGCGCCCACCCCGTAAAGCTTTATTTTTATTACCAAAAGTTCTGCTGCCATCTTTGGGACCCCAGGGAGTGGGACGTTTGAGGCCAGAGGATCAAGCTGCGGCTCCAGATGTTTCTCTTCTCCCACATCTGGGCCTTTCTCTTTGGACATAACGACCGTAAGATTTTATTATTATAAAGTCCCAACAAGACCTGCCAACAACCGCTGCCAGCACCATGTCAGTTCCATCTCCCAGAGTCAGCTCAGAAGTCTCCTGCTCGATTACCCTCCTGGCTGGCCAAGGAGAGGGACTACACGGCATTTTAATAATCAAGACACAGATTTCAAATCAAAGCGATTATCCCAGCCAAGATCAGCCAAGGTCCCTCACAAACACTTGGTCAAAATGAGTTTCCAAGAAGAAGTTCTGTCTTAAATTACTTTTATGGATCGTTCAAGTTTTAAGTGAATATTTAGACTGCAGTTCACAAAAAACCTCTCTCTTTGGGGGGAAAAGGAAACTGGCTTTCATTTTACAGTTTTTGTCTTTGTCAGCATTTCTAACGGCAAGAATGACAAAGTCTGCTTGGGAAATGCCAGCACCGACAGCTGTGTTTTATTATTGAATATTTCTGGTGGTGAGGTTGGCTGCCAGTCTGTTTATGTTGCTTGTAAGATTTCACGCAAGACTCTGCAAGGTCCTGGTCTTAAACCGAAGTGTCTGATCTGCTGGATAATTCATTCCTGGGACCTTTCTTTTTATTTTTCCAAATGAAAATTGAGCACAGCCAGAAAATGGAATCCGACAGTGGGGAGCTGCAGACCCAGGTTCCCACGCAGCTCCGGGTTGCTTGCTTGGTGCGTGAGGGTGCACGCAGCTGTCTTGCTCAGGTGGCCCCGTGGTATTCGCTTCTCCACGGGGCTGCTCGTCCCCAAGGTCAAGCAAAAGGCTCCTGGTCCGTCTTGACACAGGCCTTGCAGCAAGTACCTTCCCTCCCTCAGCCCCTTAGATCCCGCTGCTGACTTTTTTTGGGGCTCTCTGCCCAGAGACAGAGAAGGAGCTGCATTTTGCTTTAAAAAATGTTCTGTTTTACTTCAAACCAGCCAGCCAGTTTAGTGCCTGTAGGAGCACTAACCCTGGCTTTGGAGGTATCAATGGGGTCTTAGTAGTTCGGAATCTTTTTCTTTTTTCTTCGTGAACGTGAAAGAGAAAACTTGTGAGAACAGACACTCAGCAGACTGGGCCACTCCTGGGTCATTTGTTTATTCATTTGCTTTGTCAACAAACGTTTGCCAACAGCTTCTGGGTGGTGTAGAAATGGGATCCAAATATCAGCTGCGATCTCCTTGTGCCCTGAGAGAAGATCGTTTCAAACCCCCCTTGCACACTCAGTGGAAATCCAAAGCTCTCTGCGTGGTGTCCGCACATTTGGAAAGGGGAGTCCATCTGTCGTGGTCACCTCTGGTCTGTCCTCACCATGCGTTTGGGTTACGGGTCTGGAGTGGTCTCCAATCTTCATGATGCAGATTATTACAAAGGATTTGGCCCTTTTATGATTCTCTGCTGAACGGGTCCCTGGCATTCTCTTGAGCCTTCCCTCACGGTCCTCTCCAATCTCATCTTCCTAAATCCAGGAGAAGTCACCCTCTGCCTCCTGGCAGTCTGTGTTCGACATCGAATCCCGGGGCAGAGGGATGGGGTGCTGATCGCTCGAGGTCTCCAAGCTCCTCTGTGTGGGCATCTTCTCATCAACGAAATCGGACCATGAAAGCGCTGGGTTTTGTGAAGTAATCCCATGGGGGGCACTGTTCTGTGTCTTCCATTTTGGGAAAAGCAGGGCTGCAGTTGTTTAAGTGACCTGCTCAAGGCCCAGGGCTGGCGGATGAGGGAATGGAGACAGACCGGACGAAGCTTAAACACAGCAGTGGCTCCTCCACCCTGGGCTGCAGCGCTGACCACCCACAGCAACCTACTCTGCACTAGGCACTGCTCTGTCCTAAATGCACTGTACACTCGAACTTACTCAATCCTCACAAACAGGGGTTATACTGTCGTCATCCCCAGTGTACAGACAGCAACACTGAGGCCCTGATAGTTCAGTAACATGCCCAAGGTTGCACGATCGGCAAGTGGCACAGCCAGGATTAGGCTTGACTACTGCCTCACTGCACCAGGCTGTGCTGTAGAGTTGAGCACCGGTGGCCCAGGCTGGGCAGACCCTGCACCCACCTGCACCCCTCCCCTCTCCCCGCTCCCTCCTCACAGAGGACCACATGGTCAGTTTCCGTAAGAAATTATCTTGATCATAAAGGACATTCAACCAAGATTAACAACTTGATTGCCTGGGGGCCCCTTGGGTTCCAGATGCTTTTTGCTAATTCCAGATGGTTGCTTTGTTGGTGGTGAACCAGTGTCTTTGTGCTCTTGGCTTCAATCGGAGAGAGCTTGATTTCTTCCCAGACCCTGTCCTGAGTCTCTCCTCCCCAAATCCCGGTCACAGAGGCACGGGCTGCCAGATGTTCCACGGTGCTCAACGCTGGATCGTGGATGGGAAATAGCGGACCTGCAGTGCAGGGCCTGGCCCTCAGCCTGACCACAGGACCGAGAGCCCAGAGAAGGTTGTAGCCCCTGAAATCTGCAACTTAAAGGAACTGCTCCCTTAGCCCCCTTTTCTGAGTGTGGCCTTTTTTTTTTTTCAAAGTGGGTTAGCTCAAGGTTTCTTAGATTTTAGGACACCCACAAAAACCCTGGGGGGTCTTGTTAACATGCAGATTTTGATTCGGCAGGTCTGGGTTGGGGCCCAGGGTTCTGCACACCTGACTGGCTCCAAGGGCATGGGGTCCAGGACCATACAGGAGAAGCAAGTGATGGCAGATGGGTTAGCGGAGGTGCTAATGGCCCGTGTGACCTTTGTGTTCAGACCCAGCCTCAGAAGGGTGGTGCTTTGGTTTTTGGAGGCTGGGCTAGGACTGGATCCCCTCGAAGGCAGTTGGGGAAGGCTTAGCTTTGGGGACAGGGACTTGGAGGGTGACTCTATGTGCATTTGAATCATCCTCCAGACCTGGGGCCAGAGAAAGAACAGGGCGAGGGCTGAGGACCTGGAGTCTGGCTGCCGCTGACAGCTGCATCCTGGGGGCTTCAGGGGCTCTGGGACCACTGCTTCCTCTGACTTCAGCGCACAAGGAAGACACACCTTGCGTTTTCCCTTAGCCCAGCTCTGCCTTCCTGGGGCGTCCTGCACGCTCAGGAGACTTCAGGTTCAGTGCAGCCCCAGGGTGGCTGAGCACACCCAAGTGCAACCCTTGGCCTGGAAGAGATGCAGGGCTGGTGCTTAAAGACTTTTTATTTGGAAATAATTTCAAACTTTACAAAAAAGTTGAAAAAATAGGAATCCCACAAAGAACACCATATACCCTTTACCCAGATTTGCCAATTGTTACCATTTTTTCTCATTGCTTTATCATTTGCATTTTCTTTCCCTCCTCCTCCATCTGCCCCCCACACCCCCTCCCATATATGTATAGATTTTTCTAAACCTTTTAAGAGGCCCTTTGCCACTAAATACTACAGTGTGTATTTCCTAAGAAAAGGATATTCTCCTGCATAACCATAGACAAGTTATCAACTGCAGGAAATTTCGTATCAGTACAATTCTTTGATCTAATCCACCAACCATATTCCAGTTGGCCAATGGCCCAGTAATGTCCTTTAGAGCATTTTCCCCCCAGTACTGGATCCAATCTAAGACCAGGTTTTGTGTTTACGTGTCGGGTCTCTTTAGCTTCCTTTAACCTGGAACATTTCCGCAGACTTTCTTTCTTTGTCTTTATGCCACTAACATTTTTGAAAATCACAGACTCTCCCCCAGCCCCCCTTTTCTAAACAATAGAATGTTTCTCCTTTTGGATTGTTCTAATGTGTTCTACGTAGTTAGGGCCAGGCTAGGCATTCCAAGCAGCCCAGGACATACATGATGCTGTGTTATTTTCAGGCATCCTATCGGTCCTGTATTGACAATGTTAATTTTGATCACCTGGCCAAGATGTTGTCTGATTTCTTCACTGTATATTTACTATTTCTTCCCTTGAAACTAATAACCAGTTTTGGGGGAGACCACAAAATATCCAGCTCCTCCACAAATTTCCAAATTAGCTATCGGTGACTATGGCCCTTGACCAATCTACTACCATGGTTGCAAAATGGTGTTTTCCAACACCCTGCCCTCACATCTTCACTGCAAGCAAGAGCCCTTCCTCCCCGCTATTCATTCATTCACGTATTCATTTATTATTAGTATAGACTCATGGGTTCTTACGTATTTTTTCTAATAGTTTATAATTCACTACTGTTCTTAATTTGGTGCCCAATTTTCCCAGATTTGGCCAGTGGGAGCCCCTTCAAGTGGGCTCCTATGTTCTTGTGACATGTCTTTATCATTTTTTTCTTAACATATACTGGCTTTTGGGAATAACAAGCTATTTGAGGCTCATCTAGTATCTTTATGGCCCCAGCCCTGGAACTGGCCATTTCTCTGAGAAACCTGGTCCCTTTTCCTGGGGAACGGTGTTAGGATCCCAGACCTGGGTGCTGGGTGCTGTGTGTGCTCCTTGCTACTAGGATGTCTTTGTTTCTAGGCCTTCTCAGTGGACAGAGCTAAGAAATATACGACGATGTATGTGCACATATACATATACACAGTTGTGCATGTACATACACACATACACATACATGTCCACATGGACATATGCATACATGCACATGGGTAAATATATCTTAAACATATGTGTTCACCGGATCCGTCTGTGCAGACACAGAGATGCTCTCTCGGATCCCCCAGCTGTGCAGAGTGCAGTCTCCAGCTGTTGGCTCACTCGAGGTCCACTGCAGCTCTCAAGCTGATGCTGTCCTCCTCTCAGAAAGCCCTCAGCCAACGACCAAGTAAGGTGGTGTACAAGGGCCTGCCTGTTTTGACCCAAGGGAGGACCCTTTTCTGGGCAGTCCTTGCTCCAGAACCGCCCGCTATGCTGGCAGAGGCGCTGTCAAGTCCGCACATGGTCTAGCAGCCCCACCGCCTCATCCCGCATCCTCTGGACTCCCTCACAGGGGAGACCTCCACTAGCCTGCCTGCTCCTAGCTTCATCCAGTGCCCAAGACCCCCGGTCCCAGCCCACACTCCCTAGGGTCTTTCCTGCTTTCCCTCTTCCATATTGGATGTCCCTTCTTCCACAATGAGAACCCTGGCACCGGAAAACAACACCACACTCATTCATAGGCTCAGTGCTATCATACAGCCAAACTCATTTCAGAAATGCTTTGCTCATAGCACCACAAAAACATCTATTACAAAGAGTTCAGCATTTGTTTGCAATTCTCTCCTAAACCCTCCCTCCCAGGCCTACCCGAGACCGGGTTTGTAAATTAGTAGGATTAGTTCTTCTTTTCTTTTCTTTTTCAGTACGGGATGGTGTTCATTTGAAATACATTTTTTAGTTCATTTGTTAGTTTACTATTGTTTTGGGGTCTTTTTTCCTTCTTTGACCTTATTAATTTTTATGATTTTGAATATGTAAAACATTCACATGCTTCCAAATGCCAAAACTAGACCAAAAGGTATGTGGCAGAAGTCCGCTTCCTCCTGCCTCCCTGCACCCTCTCCTCCCGCCCCGTCCACAGTAGGGGTCACGCCCATGTTTCCTCCTTGTGTCCCCCCGTGTGTGGTTTCTTGTCTCCCCTTCCTTCCTACACGCAAGGTAGCACACTCCATGTGCTCCTTCCCACGCTGCTGCTCAGTTAGCGACATCTCCGGGAAGTCACTCCATGTTCACTCCTGGGGTCTTCCTCACTCTCTCGCGTGGCTGCCCAGAGCCCCACCGTGCGGATGTGCCACCGCCTCTTCAGCTCTGTCCTGCACGTGGGGGTTCAGGTCATTTCCAGCGTTATGCGATTACAAACACCAGTGCAGTAGATATCCTCGTGCACGCACGTGCTCATACACTTGGAAGTGGATCTCTAGGGTAAATGCCCAGGAGCGGGATTGCTGGTTTGAAGGGTAAGTGCAGACCGTACACGGCGTTGTCCACGGTGACCCTGCCATGCCACGCTCCCACCCACGGTAGGGGACGGTGCCGGCTCCCGCGCCCGCCGGGGCTACCGCCAATGGCACCTCAGCCCAGCTTAAATTCACGCTTCCCTTATTCGGTGTGTTTCCTATGTCTAGGGGTCATTTTATATCTCTTTTCATGCATTGTCTGTGTCTTTTGGTTGTTTTCCTCAGTTTTAAAATGTCCTGTGTATTTTAAGAACATTAGCGTTTTACCTGTGATATATATTACAAATATTTCTCTCCCAGCTTTTCATTTGTCCTATGACTTCGCATATGGTGTTTCCGCCGTGCAAAAATATCTTGTTTGCTTTTTTGGATCGATGTATCAATCTTGGTTTTCAGTCATAGTTAGGAATTCTTCTTCTTCACCCAGAGTTTCCCTCTAGCACTGCATCGTTTCATGATGGCGAGTGTATCTCTGACCCTTGTGGAGTTTATTCTTGTGTTTGGGATGAGAAATGGATCAATTTTATCTCTTTTCCAAATGGCTTTCCAGATATCCTGACACATTTATTGCCCAGATTGCCTTAGCATCGGGCTCATTTTTAATTCTCTCACAGAGAGCCTCGGAGGGTGGGGGAAGGGCTTGGATGACATTTCCAAGTGAAGAATGGTCCTGGCGTCATGGGCTGAGTGGCCCCATCCTTGCACCTCCCTGGACTGGCCGTCGGCCACTCCAAGACCAGGGATGCTGGAGGCCCTGCCCCGGGGGGCGTGTACTGAAATGGGACACTGTCCACCGGTGAGATGCCATGTCATCAGCATTGCCTGAGGGCCAGGGTCCCTCTGACCTAAGAAGTGGGGGTCTGATCTCCTTACTGCAAAGAGACAGGCTGAGGAGAACCGGGGGCAGTAGAGGAACATCAGGAGTCAGCCCTGGGTCACCTGTTGCTCCAAGCCTAGTACAGACCCCACCAAGGTCTGCTCTCACCCTGGTTCATACCTGTCATCTCCCACTGAGGGGACCACAGTAGCTTCAATCTGGTCCGCTGTCCCACTCTGGCCTTCCCACAGCAGCCAGAGGAGTCCTATTAAAACAAGCCACCCCATGTCTCCTGCCTACTCAAAACCTCTGTGTCTGCCCACCAGGCTCAGAAACAAACCCAGAGCCCTCCTCCTGACCTCGAAGGCCCTCTGGGACCCGCTGTCTCTGGGCCCCCGGACCTCGCCTCCGGGCCCCACTGGCTCCAGCTGCTCCGCAAACATTCTAGGCACGCTCCTGCCCAGGGCCTTTGCATAGCTCTTCCCTCTGCCAAGCGCCTTTCCCCACACAGTCACATGCCTACCGCCCCCCAACCCTTTACCCAGGTCTCTGCTTAAATATTGTCTCTGCAATACAGCCTCCGCGATCACCCTCCACCCCACCCCCTCTTCTCCTTGTCCTGCTTTGGTTCCCTTCTGGCATTTGTTTACCTGCTGGGTTTCCTCCCCCCAGGTGGAGACTTGGGCGGGCTTGCCCTCTCTCCCAGATGTTGACTGCACAAGGAAGGGCTCAGTAAACGGTCGTTGGGTGAACACTTGGGGTGAATGACAGGGAGAGCTCAGCACAGTGCCTGGTACACAGTGAGTGCTCGGAAAATGTCAGCTGCTGCTGTTACTGTTACTGTTTGGGGCAGAAATTGTTCCTTTACCCATTCTTTCCCATTCTGTCTTTTCCTGGAGGGAGATTAGGCAGGTCAGGAAAGAAACACAAACTCCTCTTGCCAAAAAGTCTCAAAGTCATGCTCTTTGAAGATAAGAAGACCATTGTTAGCAAGAAGATTGTGAACCCCACAAGATGGGGGTGTCAGACCAGGAGAACCCAGGGCTCCCGGGGAAGAGGAGGGGGCAGAGGCCGTTGGGGACAATCCCACCTTCCCAGGGCAAAGTAAAGAAATCAAGCAGGACTGTGGCCAGGCCCCGAGGAGAGGACATGGGGGAGAATGGGGAAAAGTGAGGCCTATTTGCACTTTCTCTGGGCTCCGAGGGGAGCAAGGGGGCTGGCGGTGACACTGTGTTCTTTCTGGCAGCGCCTGAGCACCTTGTCCTTGTGGGCCCAGAGACAGGCCATGGGGGCACTGCCAGGTCCATCACCCACAGCCTGAGCCCACAGACCCCTCATCACGTGGTGTACCGGCCACCTGGTATTGATGGCAGGACTGAGCCCCCACGTTGGGGGCTGCACTTATTCCAGCACGCTAAGGAGCAGAAGGGTCCTTGCGGCCCCGGGGGGAATCCTAGTGCTGCCCTGGGGGTCCTCGGAAGCTGTATGGTGACCCAGAAGGGACAGAAACATCTCTGTTTATTACCAAGGCATCTAACTCAGGGCAAGACAAATTGCAGGGGTGTCCAGAGCTTCTTTTGTTGTGCACAAATTTGGGGTCCTCACTCGACATTGTAGGTGGCCCACTGGGCCCCTGCTTGGCTGGCTCCCTGCTGCCCTCTGGGTCAAGTTCAACGTCCTTTGCTCAGGCCTACTTCTGCCCTGCTCAGATCACACCTCTCTCCCCTCGACGTCCCACTGCCCTGACCCTCTCGGTCTACCCTACACACCCTGCCCAGCTCAGGGCTCCTGCTGGGCACTCAGGCCCACGCCCATGCCCCCATGCCCTGAATTCCCTAGAGGTTGGAGCCCAACAAGCAAACCAAAACCACCGCGGGTATTTACAACAAAGGGAATCTGACACAGGAACCGGGCACACAGGTGCGGGAGCTGAGAAGCAGACAGGGATGGCAGGAGGTGGGGGAGGACCCATCGAGTGGCAATAGCAGCAGCCAATGCTGTGCTGGCAGGAGGTGGGAAGCGGGGAGGAGGCGGCCGGGGGAGGTCAGATGTTGCCTTGGTGGCATCTCAGCAGAAGCTGCGTCTCCTCTCAATAGGATACATATTACATATTATATCCTACGATATACTAAATATTTATCTATTATACAGAATTGGCTCACATGATTATGGAGGTGGAGGAGTCTCAGGATCTGCAGCTGGCCTCTGGAGACCCAGGACAGCTGATGGTGCAAGTTCCCATCCGAGGGCAGGAGAGGAATCCATGTTCCAGCTCCAACAGGCAGGCAGGCAAAGTCCCCTCCAGTCAGCCTTTTTGTTCTATTCAGGTCCTCAAGTGATGGGAAGAGGCCCACCACACAGGGAAGGCCGCCTGCTTCACTCAGCCCACTGTTCAAGTGCTAATCTTGCCCAGAAACACCCCCAGAGTACTGTTCAACCAAATGACTGGGTACCTGGTAGCCCAGTCAAGTAACACACAAAATTAACCATTGCAGGCCCTCAGCCTGGATTGAGTCCCCCAGGGTGCCTACACCGTTATGGCATCGACCAGCTCCGTGATTAAATAATTCCCCAGGCAGCCATGGAGGCAGCATGGCATCCCTCCTGGATCCCCCTTGAGCTCTGTGGGGACAGGGCCCTTGTGGGGCTCCTTCACCTCAGCTTCCCCTGTGCCCCACAGAGTGTCTGGGGCATCTCGGGGGTCCTTAGACGAGGGCTGCGGCTGGCCATGCAGGCCGCAGACCCTCACCATTGCAGAGTCAGGGGAAAGCAGCCAGCTCCAAGCACATCTGGGAGGGGTAAGGACTGTACGTGCTGGAGGAGTGTGCTTTTCCCTGCCAGTACAGAGACACCGAGTCTCGGCCATGCCAAAGGTGCAGGGACGGTGGCTGCGACCCTCCCGCCCTGTGTGCCTATTCCCTCGGGCTTTCTTGTGACAACCTGACCCACACCACCACCAGGCACCCACCACGACTCCTTTTGCTTCCTGAATGGTAAAATCCAATAAGCCATAAAGAAAATAATTATGGATGAAAAAGCAAGAAGTCTGTTTCCCAGCAGGGTCCCTGCACATGCCCAAATCCTGCCTGGAGCCACACTTTATGGCCAAGTCATAAACCCATGGAAATGTGGATTTTAATGAAAAAGCTGCCACACCAGCGTTGGTGGGGAAAGCCACGCAGCTGACCACATATTTCAGTCCCTGGCCCCTGCTTGACACCCCTAGCACTCTGCACTTGCTCCCCTGGCTTCTCTGCCCTGCGACTGTGTAATAAATAAAAAGTAAATCACACTCCGGTTCCATGTCTTGGTTCCGTGTGTCTCCCCACAACACGCGCTTCTTCGAAAGATGATGGCCAATGGCTCTGGCCACTGACTCCCCCAAATGGGACTCTGGTCACCTCTGAGACACTGAGGCATAGCAGCCCTGTGCCTAGCATAGATACATCCTCCCTGGAGTCCATCCTATTGTCCACCCATGTGTCATCCATCTGCCCCAGGGAGCAGTGTCCCAACAGTTTCCAACAACTGTCCCCACTTGCCCTCTGTCCTCTGGTGGCTTACAGAGGGTCTGAGAGGTAAGAGCTACTCCCACCGAGAGGCCCTGCACTCATTAGCCAGGGGCAGAGGAGAACTCACTCCCTGCTGGTACCCCAGATGCCATCTGTCATGGGCAGGAAATCTGAGTGTGTTGACAGAGGCTGCTGCAGTCCATGGTGTTCATCAGAGAAGCAGAGGATCTTTAAATCTGATGTTCCAAATAAAAGTTCTGCCGGGGGGGGGGGGGTTCTGTGCATGGGTGTGACCTGTGTCTACACGTCCAAGCATGTGCTCTTGTGTGTACATGCATAAGTGTGCATGCAAGGAGGTTGGTGTGACCCTGTATGCATGCATGCACACCTGCATGTGTGTACTGGGTATTCACATGCATGATTGAGGTGGTGCACATGAGTGGGCATGCGGCATGAGCATGTGCTGGAGCACGTCTGTGCAGCTGTGTCTACCTAGCATGGTCCCACGTCCACCCATGTGCATGGTCAAGTGCCTTTTGAGGAGGCCCTGGGCTGGGACAGCGTTTCATGTGCTAAAACGAGAAGGCAATTCTTGCTCGACTTCATCTCATTCCCAGCGATGCTGAGGGGGCTCAGGCACACGTTTGCTGCCTGGGCTGGAAGAAATATGCAGATTGGATAATTAACAAAACAGTCCCCAAAGCAGCAGAGGCCGGACCACTTGTGCCAGGATGGATCCACAGCAGATCAGAACTCTTGCAGACCCTGACTCATGAGGTCAGAGCCAAGCGGGGGCATGGGGAAAGTGAGGGAGGGGAGATTGGGGCTCTCCAGAAAGGAGCGGAGCTTCGGGAAGCCCCCAAGAGGACCTGGGCGGGGCAACAGAAGCCATGGGGTGTCTTCTTCTGCACTCTCAAGAGCTGTCATGTCCAGGAGGAGACAGCCTTGGTCTGCGTGTTCCAGGGTCAGAAGTGAGTGGAACCCACATGGGGGCAGAATCATCCTCCCTCTGGAAGCCTGAGTCACCTGAACTTGGGTCTGAGACGAGGCGTGGGAAGAAGCAGCAGCAAGCTAGGAAGGAGGGAAGAAGCAAAGAGGGAGGGAGGACGGACAGATGGGAGGGAGGGCCTGACGCTGGGGAAGGAAGATGGCAGGAGGCACCTACAGACGATAAGGACTTGCCCAGGAGGTGATGAAAAGCCTGTCACTGAAAGGATGCAAGCAAAGGGCTTTTAGAG
Organism: Daubentonia madagascariensis; assembly: GCA_023783475.1. Classification (NCBI taxonomy): domain Eukaryota; kingdom Metazoa; phylum Chordata; class Mammalia; order Primates; family Daubentoniidae; genus Daubentonia; species Daubentonia madagascariensis. Next base: position 4,220,016 of record JAKFHU010001640.1, on the reverse strand, counting down.
AAGACTTTCAAGTGTTAGATGAGAGGTCGGGCTAGAACTGCTAGGCAGCCTGACTCCAGCCTTTCTCAACCTTCCTTAAGGTGTGATGTTATCACCCTCGCTACCAATGGGTAATATTTATTCTAGATTTAGTCCATGCCGGGCTTGTGCTCAGCCCTCCTTGTGCGTTATTTTATTGCATAGTCTCAGCAACCTTATAAGGAAGGTATTGTGACTGCCCCTGTGTTAAAGTGAGGCCCAGCCCGGTCAAGTCGCTTGCCCAGGGTCACCAGCAGCTGAGCCGGCACCAGGCTTGCCAGAGCCCGGAGTCCAGCCGTATATTGTGATCCCACAGCCCTGAGGCACAGCTGCCATTGCTCCAAGCCTGGGATAAGTCACCCTCTGGGCAAGCCCACCCACGGCCTGGAACCTTTGCAGAGGGTGACATTGTGGAGACCCTGTGGAGCCCATCAGTGACGGCACGGGCTTTCCTGGGTGTCTGAGAACAAAGGCCTGTTGGGTTGAGCAGCCTTGAAATCTTTCTGGGACATCTGCAGGCTAAAGCAGACTGATGGTTAAGACAGAGTTTTCCTTGGGGCCTGGAAGGCCAGGAAGGGCCACAAGAGACACGAAAAGTGAGGGATCATTGAATCCACCCACCCCTGATGTCCACGAGCCTTAGTGTAGGCACTGGGTGGAGGGTGCATGGTTTCCCCAGGGCTGGCTGTCGGCTGTGAGCTTGGGGACCTCTCTGTGCACACCCGATGTGGACTCGCTCCCAAACATACCACTGAGAACTGTCCCAGCCCTGGGTCAGCATCTCCACCCAGAGAACCTTCCTCTGGGCCCAGGCATTCCCCTCCTGCCAACACGTCCCTCCCACCCCAGAGGATCGGGGTTTCCAGAGACACTCGGGTGTGAAAACCCGTGAACAGTCTGGTCAGTCCTGGCCCCAGTTTCTTTTCATTCATCCCTCGTGGAGCCCCCAGGGGAACTCCCATAACTGAGTCAGAGATGACACTCCGGATGGCGCCATGCGATGTAAAGGGTGTTGGGTGGATGGACACATCTCCCTGGTGGTGCCCCCATAACCTGGGAGTGAGGGGTCCACCTCTCGCTAGTGGGGGCAGCACAGACAGAACTCTGCCCAACTCCACTGGAACATTTGGAATTTCCAAGCAGAAAGTTGTGAATTTGTTCCACCAGAGCCCTCTGCAAGTACTTTCTTTTGTTCGTGCCTACCTGACTAACACATGAAGCTGAGCCTTCCTTACCCGCTTGCTCTCAAGTTCAGCAAAGGCTGTATTCTGTGGTTAAAGGCCCTCAGCAAGTTCTAGGGGCCACAAGCCCTCCCAGGTCCCCCAACGCTGGAGGCTGATGCAGGAATGTTTTCTCCTTTGGATCATATTTTATTAGTTGGAAGAGGAAAGAACGGTTGATTTTTGAGTTGGAAATTTCTCAGTGCAGGCACAGGGTGAGTTGCTGAGTTCATGGAAAGAGGAGTGAATGCCAAGTCTGACTCACTTGCCCAGCTCTCCTCTGACCTGCGTTCCTGTCCGAGGGCTGGAGATCCGTGGGCCAGAGACGCCGCTTGTGGCCAGCGGTGGGGCCAGGCAGCAACTGACACCTTCCAACCAACAGACAAGAGGCAGTGGCAAAGGCCCCACCTGCTCCTGTCTGCCCTCTGTGGGTCAGCTCAGAGACCACCCCATGCAGGTCCCCAGAGGTCCCCAGGGGACTGAGCCGCACAGTCCAGTAGCTGACCAGTCCCAAGACACCCTCATTACCGGCATTTCTCCTTCTTCTGCTGCCTCACTTTCCCCATTCGCTCCTCTCCGCTTCCTGGATCACCTTCCTGAAACCACCTGCACCCAAGTCTTGCCTCAAGCTCTGCTTTTGGGGAGCCCAAACTGAGACCGCTGTTTCCTTGCGGTTGGAACTGTGGCCCTATTGACGTTGGGGCTGAGTCTGTTGTGGGTGCCGTGCACGTTGGAGCACCCATGGCCTCCCCCCCACATGCCATTTGGGACAACCAAAATGTCTCCAGAGGTTGACAAATGCCTCCTGGGGACAGATTGCTGAGGTTGAGGACCACTGCCTTAGAACAAGCCAGAAACTCAAATGCCAGGTCACATGTAGGGAGAAGAGGCCCGGGGGTGCCAGTGACTGCACAGACCTGGGGGACTCGTCCACCTCCCTACCTGCTGCCATGCAGGGATGCGGGCCCAGTGTTGTCAGACCCCTATTCAGTTTGCAAAAGAAGCTGGAGAATAGGGGTTCATGTAATTTTTTCTGATCTCAAAGACCGAGCTGGCCAAAGAAACACACCTGAGGACCAGTGTCGGCCTTGGCTCAGCGAGTGGTCCTGCCCCACCCCAGATACCCCGACTCCCCATGCTGACCCTGGGCTCCTGGCTTCCTGCCTCACTTTTTCCAGGAGCCCCACCGATCGGACACGGGGGAAGCAAGTCTCCTTCTTGTTCCTGGGGCGTTTCCAGTGACCTCCCAGAGCTCTGAGGCCTGGAGACCCCAGAGCGTGGAGAGCCAGGGACACGCAGAAAACCTCTTCCCGGGCAGCTCGGGCTGAATCAGGGATGCTGCCGGGAGCTGGGCCTCCCCAGCCTTGCTGGCTACACCCCCAGTGGGGCTGTCAGCTCCCAGCAGACTTTGGGGGAGTCTTTACACAAAGTCTTTTAGCTCCTTACAAAGAAGCTGTTGTGTGTCTTACTGGATCAACCCAGTCCCTGGTGAGCTAAAATCCAAACACCAGAGCCTAAAGGCCAAACTGCATTAGAACTATGAGCCAAGCCCTTTCTCCAGGCTTTACCCCCAGGCTCCCCAACATCCCTCCTCCACCCCCCCCCACCTACCTTGCTGCCTGGAGGCTAGAGTCAGGAAACCTGGTGCCAGTATCAACCCCACCTACTCACTTGGGCTTTGGCAAGCCTTTGAAACCTCTGTGATTTCCCCAGTGAGGTCATCGGCAGCACTGCTTGAGCACCTACTGTGTACCCAGTAGGTTAGGGCTTCAGCATAGGAATTTGCGGGGACACAATTCAGTCCCTAGCACAGGACGTCAGTGACTGCTCCCTCATCCTCCCCCGTTCTTCCCCTCAAAACCGCGTTTCCCAGGCCACCCTGCCCAGGGGCTGCCCTCTGTGTTTGGCCAGTGTGGGGCCCTGGAGGGAGATTGGAGGGAAGAGGGGGTGCCCCCTCTTTCATGCAGCATCGCAGGCAGTGGATGACTCTCCCATGGGCGCTATGGGGGCTCAGATGACACAGCTTCCTCCCTTTGTCCCCATAGCCCAAGGGTGGTGGGGACTTCCCGCTGTTGCAAATCTCTGTGTTGCCCTCACTGTCCCCTGGGTTTGGCTTTCTGGCTTTTCCATCGCCTTTGTAGGGGGTTCCTGGCATTGATGTTGTTCTCTTGGGCTCTATTTTTCTGTCTTGGCCTTGACTAAAACCTCCCTCCACCCACTGGACCTCAAGCCCTGCACAAGTTCCCTCAAGTGTTTGGTGTGGCCGGGGGGTGGGGTGTCCTTTGCCCCTCTTTGCTCCTGTGCCCCTCCTGGGAACACCCAAGTCTGTGCCGAGGGTGCCTAGGGATCTGGTAAGTTGCTGAACCCTCTCCGCTCTCTCTCGTGTTAGTCTGTATTTTCTAAATGGTTTATGACAACAAGTTGTCACTTTAGTTATCAAAAACACCCCTAAAATCTTTAATTAAAAAACAAATCAGGGCTTTCCTTGAGCACAGTGCTGTCCCATAGAAATTTCTGCAATGATGACAACGTTCTTTATATCTGCACTGTCCAGGAGCCGCCAGCTACATGTGGCTACTGAGCACCTGAAGCAAGGCTCATGTGAGGGAGGACTGAATTTTAAATTTTATTTAATTCCTATTCATTTAAATTGGAATATCCACAGTATTGGCTATCACAGGTTTAGACTCTTGTAAGGTTCCCAGGACTCTTGTAGAGGGAGTAGCAATGACTGTTCTGCATCCTAGAATTTCTCTCCAGCAATTTAACACCTGTATAAAAATATCTTGTACACACATCCTGCTCCAAAAGCATCATTCAACAACATGCTATCACTTTGCCCGGTGGGGCTGGCGGGTGCAGAATAAATGCCTGGCGGGCCTCAGGGCAGACAGACTCAGAGGACGGTCGGGAACTCACCCCCACTCCGTCACTCCCTCTTGCCCTTCTCTCCTAGCTCACACTGCAGCACGTTTAATTCAAGGTCTTTTACAAATCCCTGAATGACACAGTGGGGAAAATATATAGAGGTCAGCATGGAGTTTTAATTTTCCATGCAAATAAATCTGCCTGCTCAGCCTGCACCAAGGCAGCTTAGAGCCAGCCCCTCGGGTGGGTGCAGAGATGCCGGGAGCTGCTTTGCCGGGGAAGAGCCCTCTCTCCTCTGCTATCTTCTCCAAATCCGGGCCCCCGGCAAGGCTGGACATTGGGGAACCGAGCACAGGCATCTGCTTCCTGGTGAGTCAACGTGTCTGGAAGAAACTTCCCAAATGCCAAAGCCTTTCCTCCCCCCGTTTATTACAAGCTAACCACCCCAGTGTCTCCTTTCAGGCCCTACTAGATGACTGATTGTTGGTTTTTCCAGTCATCCAGTAATTTCTTATAGAGCTGGGACCTTAAGGCCCAAATTCCGTCCCAGGCGTCAATGGGAAGAAGGCTCTAGAGAAAGGCCAGAGCCCCGGTGAGGTGCCAGAACTGGCAAGGCTCTTAGGTGTCGTCACGTTTCATTCTCCAAACCTCCCCTGCCCCAACAGACACATTTCACCCTTTAGAAAAGGTTGAGGTACAGAGAAGCAAAGCGCCTTGCCCAGGTCCCACCACGAGTGAGTGGAGGGACTGGCATTCCAGAGGATTCCAGAGGATTCTGGAGTCTGGGTTTGTTCTGCTCACCATGCCCAGCGCACGTCCTCCCAGGAGACACACACCGTCCCCCACGGGAGCGGCTGAGAGAGGGGGCTGAGGGCACAGGCAGGAGAGGAGGCAGGGCAGAGTGGGGAAGAGCCTGAGCCAGTGACCGTGTGGTTTGTGCGACACCAGATTAACCGCAAGCGTCTTAGCCGCAGTAGCCAGGGTGGGCAGTTTCTGAATTGCACGCCCTGCACTCTGAAGGGCTTGTCACGTATCGGTTCTTTCAAACTTGCAGCTTGCCAGTGGTGGTGGTGGGGTACTGTTGTTACCATCCCCGTTTGCAGATGAAGAAACAGACTCAGAGAGGTGAAATGATTTGCCCACAGCAACGCGGCCAGGGAGAGGCAGAATACGGCCTTGAACCTGGCTTTCCAAATCTGTTGCCCTTCCCTGGCATGACCTCCTTTCCCAGGCTGCCAGCACAGACAGAATCCAGGCGGCCCAGGGCAGAACCACAGCCTTGCCGGGTCTCCAGGGCATTCTGCCTGTCCTGACAGTGATGGGACCCCCACGATACAGCCCCTTCACGGGCCATCAACACTTGGTCCAAATGGGCCCAGAGTGGTCTGACATTTTCCTTCCCTTCTAATGCTGAAACAGCTTGTCCACCCCACACTCCCCATCACGGCTCTAGGACCCCATTGCGGACCCTGAGGATGCAGTGACTCCTAGGGTGACCCTGCCTCTGGAGGGATGGGCTGGCAGATGCTGCAGAGCCCTCTGGATTCCAGGGCCTTCAGAAAGCTGGAGGCGTGCATGAATGCCTGCGAGGAAGGCAGACAGGAAACTCTGCAATCTCTGCGGGAAATGGAGCATGTGTGGGGTGACGACCCCAGGCGCTGGGGGCGGGGGGCAAGGCCCGCAAGGGTCTTTCATCTGAACCTGGTCCATCCCCCCAGCCCCAGCACCCACTTTCTCTCCATCCCTCCCCTTGCTAAGCGCGTGTACGGGCCCCTGGCTAAGAGAAAGGACAGGGTGTTACGGGTTTGACAGAAAAAAATAAAACAAAATCAGGTTTTGAAGTGGTAAAGACTTTGGCCAAATCTCAGCTCAGCCACTTACTTGCCAGCTAACCTTGAGTGTGTCACTTAACTTCTCTGACCTTTTCCCTCATTTGTAAAACAGGGAAAGCAACGGTACCTTCTTCATGCCTGTGTTGTGCGGACTGGATGGATATGAGCCCAGCTCAACAGCAGGTACAGAGTGGGCGCTGCAGGCGTGGAGATGGCCGTGGCTGTGGAGACCCGTCCTGGCTCCTGGCTGGTCTGTCCTGGGTGGGCAGAGGTGACCGCATGCTGAGGCCTTTCTGTGGCACGGGGCTGAGCCGCGCTGTTTTGAGGCTGCAGAGAGGTTCAGGAGGTGGCAAGCTCAGGGCCACCTATGGCAATGCTTCCTGAAAAGATGCACCATGTGTTGTTGTTGCTGTTGTTTGGCTTATGTAAACTTACCACTTGACTTACAGTTGTTTTCTTAGCTTTAAAATAAAGGGTGTGGCTGACAGTGCAGGCTGTTTCTTCAACGACCAATCCCTCCTGCTCCCCTCCTGCCTCCCGACTAACAGAACCCCAATCTTGTGGGCTCCTGACGTTCCCAGACCCAGGGAACGAGTCTTGGTGGGTCTAAGCCAGCCTCGACTGTTCTTTTCTACTTTGTCAAATACACCCTTGACCCTTGAATGACATGGGTTTGAACTGTGTGGGTCCACTTATACTCAGATTTTCTTCCGCCTCTGCCACCCCTGAGACAGCAAGGCCAAACCCTCCCACCCCCCCTCCTTACCCTACCCAGCGTGAAGACCTTTATGATGATCCACTTCCACTTAGTGAATGGTAAATATATTTTTTCTTCCTTGTGATTTTCTTAGTGACATTTTCTTTGCTCTAGCTTACTTCATTGTAAGAATACAGTATATAAAACACATACAAAATATGTGTTAATCAACTGTTATCGGTAAGGCTTCTGGTCTAGTAATAGTAGCCTATTAGTAGTTAAGTTTTTAGGGAGTCAAAAGTTATACATGGATTTTTAATTGCGCAAGGATTAGCACCCCTAACCCCTGCATTGTTCAAGGGTCACCTATACTTTCTTTCCAAGCCTCCCTTTTAACTAGGCATGGCCGGGGGACCTTGTTTTAGGTGTGAGAAGAAAGGAAGAAGTCTGTTGGGTTGCCTCTGGGAAGGATTTTCTTCCTGAATAAAAAGACAATCTTTTGAGGAGAAGCTCCTTGGTCTCTGCCCTACCCTTCCTGCAGATGCCGCGTGTAAGGGCATGATGTTTGAGTTGGAGTATCCATCTTGTAACCATGAGGCAACAAACACGAGGACATAGTTTCACTGGGCAGAAGAACGGACAGAGTCCGAATCCTTGGTGATGTTCTTGCCGTCTGAACTCGCCCTTTGACCCTGTATTTCTAGGCATCTGATTAAGTGAACAATAAATATTCCTATGGCTTAAACCAATATTTACTGGGTTTTCTGTTGCTTGCAATCAAAAGCATTCCTCACAGAAGCCCCCCAGGAGTGTGTTTAGGAGAATTAGAGCAGAGAGAGAGAGAGCGAAGCCTTTCTGAACGAAGGGCCCTTGGTGAGAGAGTGGGAGAGGAAGCCAAGGGGAATTTTCAGAATGTCCCATGGGCTGTTATTTGGATCTCCTTAATTTCTTTGTAAAATGTAAGCAAGAATTGGAATTACATTCTGTTTCCTTTTGATTATTTAGCTGTGTTTCTTTGACTAGCAGAGACTGAGCCTTATGGAGCACAGAAATTATTTGGGCTACATTTGAAACCACAATTTGGGTTCTGAAAATTGTCAGGAACTAAAAAGGAGACAGAGTCAAAAGACGTTTATGTTATGACATCCACGAGCCTTAAATTAGAGCTTCTCGTTTGGATTAACTTAGGGAGTATAAAATAAGTTCACTGCCAAAGGGACTACAGAAAGGGGCCAATGTCAAAGCATAATATTCAAAAATATTAAAAACATAACTCTCATGTAAGCACACAGTGAGTACATGCCAAGATTATTTTATTCATTAATGAGGGAACTAGCAGAATGACAAAACTGGTTCAAAACAGGAGAGAGAGGAGGGATTGATAAAATGTTAGATGCAAAACTGGTTTGTGTCCTGTGTCTGTCAGAGCCAAAAGAACTTGCAAACTCTGAGGTTATCTTTTCTATTGGACATTAATCATTTGTATCTCTTCTGGACACACCATCATTTGCCACCTATCAATCTTCTACAAGTTAGCATTTAACTTTACACAGTCTTGGCTCTAATCAATAGTAAATGGTAAGTCGAACAAAGTTGCATCAGAAAGTCAGATAACTTTTATTCAGGCTTGTTAGATAATGTTCCAGTATGATTCTGGAAGAGCACACGGAAATCTTTTCCCCTTATTTCCAAGCTTCAATAATTTCTCCTAATACCATTAAGGGGGAAATGTACAGGTGGTGGTTTATAACTTATCAAGCTATGAGGCCCAGCACCTCACTTTTCATACTCATGCACACATGCACACAATGCATGCATGTACCTGGATTGAAGTATAACCCTATTAAAAGCTGGATCCCTATAAAAACCTGGGTGCCACATTGCTCAGCTGACACACTAGTCATATTTGTTTGCTACAACCAAAATTCAAATGAAAGACATCTGGACATTTGCTTGTGTCTTTCGAAGAACATCAGGGGATCCAGTTCATAACCAGCAACATAATTTGTCAAAGCTGTGTCCACTCTGGTGAGCCTCACCTTATGCAAGATCTCCAGGCACCTTTCAAACCTGCTGACTGTTGAGTTTTCTTCTTCCTCACTTCCTCCCACCCTCCCTTCTACCAACTGTATTATTTTTATGAAGACAAACTTGGCTTCTCTGGGGAAGTCTGTCCTCCTCTCTTCCCTCCTGTCCTTGTAGTCCTGTTTCTCTGTCCGATGTTCTTCTGATTCTGCATCATGAAATTCTGGGAAGTGATTGGCTGAGAGTAGTTCTTGACAGGAGCACTGGGTGAGGGGCTTGGTGGGGAGGGAGCCCCATCACCCATTAATAAGTCTGACGTTTCCTAGTGTATCTGGGACAGCAAGCCCAAGAGGGCTCAGGTGGAAAGAAAACAGCTGCATGCACACGCGCACACACACAAACATTCTCACGCACACGCACACATTTACTGTGAAGTTGGAGCAGCTTAGGTTTGGGGGCCTCTCACCTGCGTGGCCCCTTCCGAGGCCCTGGGAAGGGCTCTAATGATTTTGTGTTCACAACTTTGTATTCATTTCTCAGTGAAGGCCCCCAAATTGTATAAGCTGCAGGACCCCCCTGAACAGCATCTCTCCCCCTTTCTCCCCAGTAGTAGAAAGAGAAGAACTCGCACGATGTGAGGCATTCGGGGTCTCCTCTCCAGCTAGAATGTGATCTGGGGCACATTCCCATGGTTAATCTGGATCAACGCTCTCGCCTGAGGTCTCTACCCACCAGACTGAGTCCCATTCTCAGGGACCTAGTCACGATCCAGCGGTTTCCAGGCCCTTGCAGAATCATCCTTTCCTGTCTGACAACTAGAGAGGTGAGAGAGGCTGGCATGCTGCCCTGGAGAGGACAGGTTACTATCACAGGACCTAAATGACGTCTTAATTACACCGGGGCTCCCCTTTAGCCTCCACTCCTGAGGTCCCACCACCTCAAAGGAGCCTGGAGCCACAAGTTCTGAGCGCTAATTGGCTCTGTCACTGGCCGGAATCACTCCCCCACAGCCTACCCAAGTTGCTGGGCCTCTGTCGCTCACTGATTGGGGAACGGGGGCTTATCTTTAAAGAGCAGATGCAGAAGTTCTCATTTTTTATTAAATCCATCCAGTCTGCATAGAAAGGGTAACCTGCCGGTAGCGGCTAGAATAATTACTCTAAATACACTTCCATAGCCCCTCAGCTGTCCAGCGGGGCCATGCTTCTCTCCTCCCTGTCCTGTCTTACGGGGCGAGTGCTGGTGTCCTGCAAATCGCCAGGGGGCCTCCACAGGGAGGAGGCGGGGGACAGACAGCGAGCCACCCCTAGGTCTTTGCCCATGTGTCCTGGCCTGCAGGTGTCGGCGGCCAGCCAGCATGAAGACCAGGTGCCCCATGCCCAAGACGGCACCTAAGGACATGCGATGCCAACTGGACGGAATCTTGGGAGCTCGTGGAAATTTGGCGCTTCCCTTTCAAGCCCCTTCCTTGTCCACTGCTTTCCCGTGGTCTGGCTCTGTCTTCATTCATTCATTCTTCCTACAAGCATCCTTCAGACACTACCACTTCAGGCGCTATTCCCGATGGGGATGGTGCAGTGAACAAGGCGAATGAGGTTCCTACCCTGAGGGAGCTCACCTTCCGGCACGGAGGAAGCAGACAAGAACAAGCGCAGAGAGAAGGCCACTCAGAGAGTGCACAGTGCGGCAAGGCAGGGCGGTGGGCTAGATGGTGGCTGCCGGGCTTGGGGGGCTCGGAGTTAGACCAGGGCTCAGAGCAGGCCTCACCAAGGAGGGACGTGTCAGTTGAGACATGAAGGAGCCGGCCACGTGTAGATCTGGGGGGAAGGATTCCGGGCACTGGACCAGCATGTGCAAATGCCCTGAGCATGCACAGAGCCTTAGCACTCAGGTTTCAGAAGTGGCCCCGAGTGGCTGGAGGGGAACGAGAGTGGGGGCACGAGAGAGCCCAGGGTGGAGACACCAGCACACAACCTTGAGGGAGAATAGAGAAGCTGGATACCGCGCTGCCCTGACCTTGTTGTCAGGGAAGTAGACACGGTGGGGGTGCAGGAGCAGGGGTGGAGGAAGCCCTCGGAGGCTGGTGGTGTCTTAGTCTGCACTCCCCCAGAGCAGCCCCTGACAGAGGCATTGGAGGAAAGCGGTTTATTCGGGAGTCCATCCCAGGAAGCGTTGGTAGGTGGTGGGTAACTGAGACAGTGATGGGAAATCAGTGGACAGAGGCCACTGCTGTGGGCACCTGTGGCTTTAGCCCACTGGGGGCCTCTGGGGATGGTGCTGAGTACTCCTGAGAGGTGTCCCCTGAAGGCAAGGAATCCGGAGTATTGCCCCACCGGCTCCCACTGGGGGCACAGTGAGGCTCCTCCTGGGGCTGCAGAGGACACCTCCAGCTGAGAGTCCTGCGAGAGTAGTCAAAATCCCTCCCTGGGGACACAGGGGCGGGGGAGAGCAGGCAGGAGTGCCTGAGAGTATGCTGGTGCGACTGCAGGGTGTGGGGAAGCGCAAGCCCACCTTGCAGGGCTACGGGAGGTGGACTGAGTTTATGGGGTGCACAAAGCAGAGCGGACAGCCTGACACAGTGAACGGCCACTGTAGCTGTCATTATTCTAATCAGAACAGGGCAGTGCTTATGTGCTCCAGGACAGGGTCACAAGGGGGAGAGAGAAGTTGGAGGGAAGATGAGCGAGAAGACAGTGGGATGTCACAATTCTGGGAGAATGGGGGGAGGGGACCGTGGACCTCCCAGTCTGCCCCCGACATGGGCAATTTTCTAGCCCCCCCGACCTTCCCAGGCCCCTCAAACTCAGTCCACATTCTATACAGATGTGAAGCGCTGGCTCAGTCCCGGTATCTGACTTCCTCATTGAACCTCTCAAAAGCCAGGACCCCCCCACCCCCCCGAGGCCCCTGGGAGAGCTTGTTGAATGAATAATTCAAAGAAAAAGAAGAAAGGATGTGCCAGCCGGCAGTCTGTGGGCTGTCCCAGGGCGTGCTTTGATTGGCAGCCGTGTTTTTCCCTGTGACCCCATCACCCCCCGCAGAGGGCCCGGGCTGGCCTCAGCCTCTCTCACCCCAGTGTCCCCATCTGACGGATGACATCACAGGGGCAGCCTCCTGGCCACTGCGAGGAGGAAGCAGGACAATGCCTGCGGCACCTTCAGCACATGATGCAGTGGTGAGAGCCAGGGCCTGCCACCTCCCTCCAGTCCTGACCAGGTGGCTTCCTGCCTCCAGGCAGCCCCCACCTGGGTGCCTCCACCTGCCCCACCAACAGGCTCCGGCGCATTCTCACTGCAGATCAAGGGGCCCGAGGCCCAGGCCCTGTTCTCTTCAGACAAGACACGTGGAGGGAGAGACCTCGAGGCAAGTGGGTCTCAGTCAGCACATCGGGCCACATCTGGGGCATGGAGTCCTGCTGGCATTCAGTGGGGGAAGACCAGGGACGCTGCTAAACATCCTACAGTGCACTGGGCAACCCCCCACCACAAACAATTATCCAGCCCAAATATCGAGGTTAGGAAACCCCACTGTAGTGGAAAGACGAATGTGGTGGAATGGTCCAGAAACACTGGCTCCACTCCTGCCAGCTGGAGCCTGCCTGGCTTTGTGACCAGGGTAAGTCACCTGCCCACTCTGTTCCTTGCTTCCTCCACCTGTGAGAGATGGGTTAACTCCCCCTACGGCTATCTCCTCTGGGGAACGTTTCTAGGGCAACTGAGGCCTGGAACTCTTACAGGGCCAGGGCTTTATAAATGAAGGTTCAGTTTTATTTCACTGCCTACAAAATCAAGGGAGGAAAAAAGAAATCACCTTAGGCCTGAGGCTGAAAGAGCTGCCTCATTTCTTTCTGGAAATAATCTGCTCTTAACCCCAGCCAGGCAGTTGGGCTCTAAGCATGCTGCCCTTCAAGGTCAGATTGGTTTGAACGTGACTGTGTCTCTTCTTCAAAGAGTTGGCTCCTGGCGCGCCGGGCCTTTCCCGAGGCCGTCAGAACAACGGCGTGATTCAGCTGGTACCCGGACAGGGAACCTTCTCGGAAGAGAACTCATTTTTTGCTCTCAAAGGGATCTGAAAAGCCGCCTGTCAGACAGGCTCTTCCTAATTTATTTGGCAGTTTTCCTCTGGCTTGCTGGGTTAGTATCCGAAGGAAGTTCTTGAAAGCCCAAGACAATGGTGAGTGTCCCAGCCAACCATACGTTTGCGAACCCAGCGCCCCAGGACGGCTGCCTCTCCCGAGGGCAGCTCGCAATGGGGAAGACTGAAGCTTTTATGCAACATAAGGTAATTCTTAGAGCTCGAAGACTGTGGAACTATGTTGTTCCGTCTGAGATACTGTATTGATATTTGTACACATATAAATCATGCACTGGGCAAGACCCTGAGCTCAGAGAAGTGAGAACCCATGCATTTATTTCTCTGTGACCCCTTGTTCCCTCAAGCAAACCTCCACCTGGGCAATGCCACCAGCATTCATAGCATCTCTTTGGGGTGGGAAATGTCATTATCCTTCCCAGGGCATCTGTTTAAATTCTGTTAAAAATCCTAAATACCTGCATTATTTATTGACTTCAAATTCTCCCCCCATGTGTGTTGGGAATGATTGTACGGGAAAAGGGTTAAGGGCCTGTTGCTGGGATCAGATGGCCTGAGTCTCGCTCTGCCACGTGCTGGCTGTGTGTTCTGAGCAAGTTATTTAATCTCTCTGAGCCCAAGTTAGCGCATCTGGGAAACGAGTATAGAACGGTGCTTCCCTTGTCCCAGCATAGGTGTGAGCATGACACAGGATGGAAAGCCGTCAGCATGGTCAGCACCTGCCTCCCGGGAAGCATGGAGCAGAAAGAAGAGACGCTGAGCGTGAATATCAACCAAGGCAGGTCCGGGCCGCAGACAAGACTGAAGCCCACCCTGGGCTACAAGGGGTCGCACGGCAGAGAGGGTGGCAAACAGGATGTTCCCACCCAGGGGGCAGCCGGGCCAGCCCTGCGCCTGCCGACTGCCGAATACAAGCCCCAGGCAGCCTCGCTTCTCAGAAAAGGGAAGGGAATTAGATTTTTTGTGACATCGACTTAGGAGATCTTGGCCACAGCCTCTCAGTGAGGACTTCCAGCAGCCTCCAGGACCCAAGCAGAGAGGGCAGCAGTAAGTTGGGGGGCCGATGGGTTGTGGGACAGGACGCTGTCATGAGGCTGCCTGCACTGGTCTCCACTGCCCATCAAAAGACCAAACAGTCGTCAAATATGTACTTTAGAAAAGTTCCCCCTGCTTGTTGGCCATTTGGGTTCAGGAGACTAATGTGGGGGTTCTTAACCTTAGCTGAATGTTAGAATCACCTGGGAACACTAAAATGCCTGATGGCCCAAACCCGGGGATTCTCACTTAATTGTTCTGCGGCCTGATCATGGGGAAGTTTAGGTAGCTCCCAGGTGATTCCAGTGGGTAGCCAAGGTGATACCCACTGACTGAGCAGGTGGCAGGTGTGAGTTGGCCCAGCTCTCAGTGCTAATTTCCGAGAATGATCGAGAGGGAGGAGAACCCTGGATAACAACAAAAATGGCAACCAAACAGCATATACGGTCATTGCTCTGCACGCATTAACCCTCTCAGCCTCCACAACGGTCCTGTGAGAAAGATTTGGTTAACATCACCATTTTGCAGATGGGGAAACTGAGGTGTGATTTATGTAACTTGCCCAAGGCCCATAGCAAGTGGCAGACTCAGAACTTAAAACTAGGCTATCTGGCAAGTTCCACAAAGGCCTGGAACCTTGAGAAGAGGGGGAGGTAGAGGATTCTTGGAACTAGCGGCCCAAGAATAGAAGGGAGGAAGGATTTAGGGTCATTTTATTTTTATTATTTCTAGGTAGTAAAATATGACTGCTAGGGGCCCACAAGTTTGTTGGGTTTTTTGTTTTGTTTTGTTTATAATTTTTTAACTGATATTAATACATAATAATTGTATATACTTATTGGGTACATGTGATATTTTGATACATGCATGTTTGTTTTTGTTTTTCGCTCATGAGTCCTTGAGTGTAATGGGGCTAGGTACAAAATATAGAAAAAGACTTGATATTATTCACCTTTCATACTTGGATGCAAAGTAGCATCTCTGATGCAAGGAGGATGAAGCAGGAGTCAGACCCTGGAGCCAGATAGCTCTGGTTTCATAATCCTGGCTCTGCCCCTTGGGAGGTGTGTGACCTTCATCATAGGACAGCTCCTCTGTGACATGGGGACCACAGTGGCACCCACTTCCTGGGGTAGCTGGGACCGTTCAATGAAGGAATGCCTGTTACGTGCCTGGTGGGGTAGTTGATGCGTAGCAATCACTAAAACACTTTTGACAATTGTGTCTATTACTTCCGATTTACTCACGCACAAAGAATGAAAGCATACTACACAAAATGAGCCCTTTATTTTAGCTATAAACAGTAATACTGAATGCTGTTATTTAACTCCAGGGGATTGGGCTGAAGGATCCTTTAGAACAGCCAGAAAGAGCCAGTTCTGGGGATTTTAGCCACTGCTGGGCCCTGCCCGCACACGGATGTCTCAGTCAGCAGCCATATGTCCTGATTTCTCAGGCCAGTCTGGGTTGATGGCTGCTGTCCTGGCGTAATTGTAAAATGTTCCCCTCTTCACTTCCTGTGGTGGCCTGGTGTGGATGCTGCATTACATGTTCTCAGCACACGCATCTGGACGCCACAGTTCCTGCTCATCTCTCTCCCAGGTCCCTGGACAGAGCACACTTCTGCTTCTGTAGGGAGACCCCCGTCTCCAACCCAAACCCTGGAATTTCCAGCTTTGATCCCGGTCCCTAGTTCTGGGACAGTAACAACATCACCCCAGCATCCTCTTCGAGTAGCTGTGGGACCTTCTACTGAAGGGGAACAAAAAACCCAGCTCACAAAGCCAATTGCACAACCCCCATCAAAACCGACATCAAATAAGACAACACAAATACCCATGTCAAAGGGACAAGGATTTTTTTTGCTTCCAACAAGAACTCAGCAGGTATGTGACATCCATAAAACAGTTGAAAAGACGGATTTTTTTCATTATTGCTTTTGTTCAGGTTTCTATCCCCACCTTAGTAACGCTCCTCACTTTCGTGGAGAATACCACAAACATTTCCACGGGCATTCTGTGGGGTTCAGCTGGGTTCAGTGAGAGGCACCTTTTTTTCATAAATTCAAAGATGATATAAATAATAGGCTCTAATTAGTAACCGCAATCATTAAGATCAGTTTCAAACCAGCCAAGCACAAGTGTTAGGGAAAACAGTGCCATTGCCTTGAGATTTTGTTGTACTGAAATTTTGTTGAAAAAAATATTAAGGCCCATTCCTTTGAGCCTGAGAATCTGACGTGACTCTTGGTCAGCAGTTTAAACCACGTGAGGCTAGAGCAAGTGTTCAGGGATCCCCGTGCCGTCCCGGTTTCATGAGCTTTGATTCTGTTTGATAAAGGTAATTCATGAGAGATGATTCCATTTGGACCCCTCTGTGAAACCACTCATGCAAACGTACTCACACGCCACACAAAGAATTCGTCATCAGAATGTATGTACCGACTTTTGATGTTGAGAAAACGCTCAAGACTAGAGTAAAAATCAAGGAAGCTGTTTATCCACATTAAGGAAATGGGAGAAACTGAGGCTTGAGAGTCCCCCCAAAAAACCTTGACGGTGCCTCAGAAGGAGCTCAGGTGGCACAAAGAGCTCTGGGGTCAGACAGACCTGAACGCGCATCTCTTCAACCTCACCACTGTGAGCAGTCTCACTGTGCGCTGGTTACCACCTTGTCTGAGTCTGGTGGAGCAGAACACAACTGGACTCGACATGTTACATGAAGCGGGTTTATAGCTTACAGAGAGGCAGCAAGGGACAGCAGAAGCCTAGGACTCATCGTGAGCCGTCCCCCAAGGGACGCCCAGGGCAGACAGAGTCTCAACTGTGCGTGCCCCACTTGCAGGGCAGGCAAGGGACCCTGGAAAGCAGCCCAGTGTGGGTTTTATGCCCTGGGGGCCACGGAACACACTGAGCTACAGCACTGAAGGACTTCCTTTTTCTGGGGGAACCTGGAACAGAGCCTGGGCTGCTCTGGAATGCATCAATCTTAAGATGTTGCATTCCAAGCATGTTCTACAGTTACTCTTGAGAATGGCAAGTCAGAAAGAGAGGAGAACTGGGTCTATCCAAGGCCACCCAGAGAACTATCCTGCAACCAGTGACCTAACAATCAGAAAGCACTAACTCTGCAGGTCATAATACCACTAGCGTGAAATGAGACCTCATATGGCACACACTGTGCACACTGTGGGTGCTCTCACATGGGAACTGCAGTTTCCCATGGTACGCTTGTGCCCACAGAAGCGCACTCAACAGGCTCATCAAAATACACAAGATGGCAACACCGGTCTGTAGACAATAGGAACACATAGCCCTGGGCTCGGAGGATGGAGATTTAAAATGTATTCCGGAGAGGCAGTTCATTTCTGTTGGCTGATAAACTGACAACTATGAATACTTTATGCCCCTCTCTGGGCTGTCTAGAAAACATGCCGTGCCTGGACTTGACAGCAATATTGAATTGAGGATTCAAACAACCTGGGAGGCAGAGCACGGACCTCCCCTGACTCACTTCCTCCCTCTCCTGGGGTTCAGGCTGGTTCCTGGCACCATCTGCTCCCAAGGGTCACAGCACTTGAAATAATAAAAGGCCAGGAATAGATGGGATCTGCTTAGTTGGGGTCTTAAATTTTAGTGGTTTGATTTGGAAATAGCCCTCCCCAGTGAACTGAGCTAAAATGGAGTGGTCACCAGGGAAATGCAACAGGAAGGGGCAGTCACACTGGAACCCAGGAAGAACCTGGAGATGCTGCAGGAGAAACTGGGGCCCAGAGAGCATTGGAGCCTCAGCACATCAGGGCAAGGCCGGACTGTGGCCCACACCTCCTGGCTGGTGGTTATTCCTGGACCTCATCATTCATTCACTTGTTCATGCATTCATTCAGTGTAGGGACCATATATCCGAGGGATAAGAGCACAGTTTCTTGGTCCGATCTGCCTGGATTTGGTTCCCTGGTCTGCTGCCTGCTGCCTGTGTATCCTTGGGCAAGTTAATCTCTCTGCCCCAGTTTCCTTGTCAGTAACTATGCATAAAAAATAGTCCTCCAAGGGGTTGTTGTAAAGAGTCAATGAGACAATTAATACACGGAAATTACTTAGAGCAGCCCAGCACATAAATAAATGCTCAATAAATATGAGCTATTAGCCCTAATTAAATAGATATTTATAAAGCACCAACATTCAGGACCATACAAGGGGGTGCAGTGGGGACAAAGCAGATGCGGTCCCTGCCCTCAGGAGTCTTGGAGTCCAGCGAGAAGAGATAGGACCTGGGGTGCCTGGCCTGGTTGGGGAGGTTGGGGTCCTTCTAAAGGGGGTGAAAGCTTGCACAGGCACTGGGCTCAGCCAGGCAATTCTGCCTGGCTCGGGAAAGTGGGTGCTCTGGGTCAAGACCCTGAGGCAGGAGGAACAAGGCACATGAGAGCCCTGTGGGAGTCCCAGGGGAAGGGGGCCAGCGGGGCGCACATGCATGGGGCCATGAGTAAACATGGGGGCCCCTCCCCCTCTGTCCTAGAGCAGCAGGGGCCAGGGAGGGTGTGGGAGAGGGCACTGCCCCGTCAGACACACCTTGTGCCAGGGCCTTTCTGGCTGCTGTGTGGAGGGAGAGTTGTGTGGGGCAGGACCAGAGATGGGAGACCCAGGGGAGGCTACGGGATGGTCCAGGAGGTGGACAGGGGCCAGACCCGGGTGGGGGCAGGGAGATGGACACAAGTGGACAGAATTTGGAGGTCGACCTGCAGGATGAGGAAGAGAGAAAGGGAGGAGTAGGAGGGACCCTGGGCTCTGGCATGAGCAGTGGAGTGCCCAGCACTGTCTTCTGTGCTCCAGTGAACTGGGAACTCCGGACGCAGAGTGGAGTTGGGTTAACCAAGAACCCACGAGCGGGCAGTGGGTGCGTGGAGTCCTGGGCTTTCCTGAGCAGCTGTAGGGCCGGTCAGAACAGGAGGAATGGGCCCTGGTGGGCTCCAAGACCCAGCCACTCCGCCCGGCCCTGTAGGGCAGCACAGGGACAGTGTGGCGGATCAGGGGTGGGTGCCCATCGCCCCCACCTGGCGGATGCACCAGGCCCAGAGCTCTCCCCTTTCAACCTCGCTTATGAGGTGATGTCACTTTCTGTTTCAGCTCAGTTTTAAAGGCGCTCTTTTAGGTTAGAACATTGGTGTCTGCCTCCCGGCCCTTCATCTCAGTACTGCCCCACTGGGGATCAAGTTCCAACATGAGTGTCGGAGGGGACAAACATTCAAACCATAGCAGGCAGATTTGGTGGTGGGGGGCAGGCGGGAGGAAGGAGTGTCTGATCCCCGGCAGCGCCCGCGGTGTGCCTGGCTCTGGCAGCAAGGGCGGGGCAGGGAATGGTCAGGGGCCAGCTGCAAGCACAGCCCCCCCAGGCCGTCCCCCCTTCTCTGCCGCGCTTGCTGCAGGGCAGAGAGACCGAGTGTGAGACATGCACAGGCTGCGTCCGCCCGTCCATTTCTTCTTTCTGCTGTTGTCTCCGTATGTCCAGCTTCCTCTCAGCTGGCCGGGATCTTCAGGGGAGGTCAACCCCGTCCCACATGGAGGCTGGGGTAGACTAGGATGCGATTATGGCCAATGGAACTTCTGGGAAGCACTTCCTTGCTCTTAAAAGGAGACACCTGGGAAGAGACTGAGGCTTCCGCTGTTGGACGCTGTTGCCTGAGCAAGAGGCAGCCACCCTGGGGCCATGAGGACACAAGGCCTGGGACAAAGGCACCTCCCAAAGAAATGTGGGAAGAACCGGGGCTCCTGGTGACTCTGCAGAATCTCTCTTTTTAACCAGTCCTGGAGGTCATCTGGACTTATTAAATGAGACAGTAAGCATCCTTATCATTTAAACCAGCAGCATTGGAGTTTTCTGTTCTAGTGGCTGGAAGTTCTAAAACCATGAATGTGACCTAAACTCACAGCCCAGTCCAGCATTAATCAGGACTTGACCTTGGCCAAGCCCCCCTCTGTCTGGGGCTGGTGACTGCGTGGGAGTGATCAGACGTGCTGGCCGCTTCGGTGACGGTCGTCCTGGAAGGTGGTGTGGTGAGGGCAAGTACACAGGCGGAGCGGGCTG
Organism: Daubentonia madagascariensis; assembly: GCA_023783475.1. Classification (NCBI taxonomy): domain Eukaryota; kingdom Metazoa; phylum Chordata; class Mammalia; order Primates; family Daubentoniidae; genus Daubentonia; species Daubentonia madagascariensis. The sequence continues at coordinate 4,200,148 of JAKFHU010001640.1, read as the reverse complement.
CCTGGGCTGAACCGGGACACCCACGTGTGCTCCCTGTGACCTCAGGGACGGGAGCTCGCTTTCCTCCAGCCCATTGCTCTCACGTGAGACAGTTCCTATTGCCTAGGTCAAAGGGCTGGACGTTGGGGTCATTTCCTTTTTTCTCTATTATTAACATTGCCATAATAATAATTTAAAAAAACTTGTACAGGTAACTCTTTGTACCCACCCAAAGAAAATATTCTTAGAAGTAGAATTGCCAGGACAAAAATTATACAAAATTCTAAAGCGTTTACTATACATCTTGCTTTGTAGAAATGCACCAATTTATCCCCATCACCAGCGTAGGAGGGAGACTGCATCCTACGTTCTGTTCAACACTGGGTATCATTCTTCTCCTCTCTCTGAAACTCGATATTTAAAAACCTAGTGTCCCATTGTTTTATTTTATATTTTCTATTACAGGTGAGGTTGCACTTCTTTCTTAGGCTTATTGGCACATGTATATCTTTCTTCCTTAAATTGCCAGTATATGTCTTTTGCCCATTTTTTTCTGTTAAAATGCTTGTCTTTTCTTACTTTTTCCTTAAAGCTCTTTATATAGTAAGGATATTAATCTTTAGTCATATATTCTGGGCAACTTTTTTTCTCACACTGTTAGTTATCTTTTAGTTATCTTTTAATTTTGTTTGTGTGTCTGGGAAAAATAGGCTTTCAATCTTTATGTATCAAAATATGTCATTCTTTTATCTATGAATCTTTAATCTATCTGGAAATTACTTGGTATAAATTTTGAGATAGGGTTCAATATTTTTTTTCCTGAATAGCCTTTAATCTTAGTATTTATTACCTATTGCCTATGCTAATTTGAGAAGCTGTTCTTATATATGCTAGATTTGTTTTCTAGACTGTCTTTTCTTCTTCCACTGATTTGTCTTCTATCCCTATTTATTCCTGAATGTCACCATATTCAGGCATTTATGGAAACATGTGATGTCAAGGTGAGTTTTATTTGCTTACTATTTAGATCATGAATCAGCAAACTGTTGCTATGGGCCAAGCCAGCCTGCCACCTGTTCTTGTTAATAAAGTTTTATTGGCAGCCAGTCGTACCTGTTTGCTCACACATTGTTTACAGCTGCACTTGGGCTACAGCCACAGAGCAGAGTAGTTGCGACTGAGAATGTATGGCCCCAAAAGCCAGGAATATTTCTTATCTGGCCTTTTACAAAAGAAGTTTACCAACCCCTGATTTAGATGGATATTTGATTTTTCCCCTTGATGCCCGAAATGCAGAGTTTCCAGCAGGCACGGGTCCAGATGGGGTCTCATTTTTGTTCATTTTCCTTGGTGACTTGGTGAGCCCTTCAATCCGAAAATGCAAGTTTTTCCTCAGCAGAGGGAAATCGATTTTATGTCTTATTTGATTGTTGTTTATGTTCTGTCTGCTCGGTTTCAAAAATTCCTGGTACACATATGTTGACGTTTCTGAACCTCATGGCTTATGTTTTATCTCATTACTTTACTTTAATCCCCTTCTCCCTCCCTTTGGGTTCTAGAGAAATTTGTCAAGTTACTTTTTTGACTGATGGTTTCAGCTTCTGGGTGTCGTCCATTTGATGCTTGTTGTCTTTACTGAAGCTTTCTTTTTCCCCACTGGACAGTTGTGTCTCCTTCTCCAAGCAGCCTTTCTGGGCTTCAGCCTATTTTGTTTTCAAGACTCCCTGCTTGTCTGAGTCATCTCAGGCTGCCATAACAAAATACTGTAGGCTGGGTGGATTAAACAATAGAAATGTATTTTCGCACGGTTCTGGAGGCTAGGAGTTCGAGATCTGGGTGCCACCATGGCCGGGTTCTGGTGAGGGCTCTTTCTGGCTTACAGGCAGCCACCTTCTTGCCTTGTGCACATGGCCTTTCCTAAGGGCATGAGTGGGGAGAGAGATCTCTCTCTCTCTTTCTGTCTTCCTCTTATTGGAAGGGCACTAATCCCATCATGCGGGCCCCATCCTGATAGCCTGATCCAACACTAATCACTTCCTAAAGGCCCTGTCTTCAAATACCATTGCCTTGGGGATTGGGGCTTCAACATATGAATATGGGGATGGGGGCAGAATTCAGGCCGCAGCACTGCTCTCCTTTCACCCACCTGATGACCCTGAGAATCTTATGGGGAATTGCAATGAAAGCGTTTTGCCTGGCTTTTTCTCCTCTTTCCTGCAGCAAGCCTGTTTCATAAGGCAGGCTCTCCTGTCCTCAGATCAGTTCCTGTTTTGTGAACTTCTGGGTGTTGTTGTCTAACTGGCTATTTCTTTCTAAGTCTGCTCATCCTGACAGATGGGGAGGAAGGGAGTGGGGACTCTCCAGCTGTCCAGTTTTCAGAATTGAGCTGCATTCATGGTAAATTTCCAGAGCCTTCCAGTTCAGATTTTGGGGGCAGGGTTGACATATTTTGCCTTTACTTGTTTGGATTAAAGGTCTGGTTGCCTCTGGAAATGAGGAAGGCAGAGCATCTCATTTCTGTGCCAGAGGGAACCCGTCTTTGCTGACTGGGGCTGGCTGGGACTGTCACTCTCGCCATGAGTCTGTGGCACGATGTGCCCCATCTACACCCTGTGTGCTCCTGGACTTGGAACTTGACGCCACAACATTCTGATTGAATCAGTTGTGGTGCTTTTGGCAGCAAGCAGCAGAACATATGACAAAACTGGGCACACACCCTTCCCATCTTTCTGCACGACCCCCTCCAGCCATGGTCACAAGACGGCTGCGAGGACACACACATCCCTCTTCCCAGACAAGGCTCACGAGCAGGATGGGAAGGATGGATTGTTCAAGAAGCCTCTTCCCTTTTGTCAAGGAAGACATTTTTTCACAGAAGCTTCTTGTCTTGTGTCAGTTCCTCCAGAAGAACCCAGAGATGAGGGCTCCGTGCAGGATTATTAAGGAAGTACTCCCATGAGAGAGTGGAGGAATGCAGACAAGCAGGGAACTTCAGGCACATCCCAGCCTCAGCCTAATCCTACAGGGAGCCCTGGAGCACAAATTATGCCTCAGCACTTGTGCCACCTCCAGGCAAGGGAGCTGGGCTTTTAAACTCCTGCACTCATTAGTCACTGGCTCTGGGACACCCTACAGGTTGTAAAATCCCAGATACTTCTGGAGGCACAGGGAACCAGGAGCCCAAGGGCAGTTCTTTGAAGAGAATTGCAGATAAGGGTCAAAAGCATTCAGCATAGAATTGTCAAATTTAGCAAGTTTATGATACAGTATTCCCAGTTAAACTTGACCTTTAGATCAATAACAAAGAATTTTTAGCATAAGTATGTCCCGTGCAATATTTGTGACATACTTATGCTAAAAAAGTATTCATCATTTCTCTGAAATTCAAATTTAACTGTGCACCCTGTACTTTATCTGGCCAGGCTACTGCAGAAGTGAAATAAATACACAGAAATGCAAGAGGGATCTGGGGGTGTCTGCCACACTCTCCTCTCATGCCCGTGGCTGACTTGGGTCACATGGTCTCTCCTAGCAGTAAGGGGGTGACTGTTTTCAGCCTCAGTCCTGTGAGGTGAGTTTTCCCAGCAGGGAAGAGGCAGGAGGGAGGAGATGGCTGGTGGGGAGGAAGTCTACAGGGTGTGCCCCTGAGCCAGCCCATCCCTGTCCAGGGGTGAAAACACCACTGGGAACAGGAGTCTTCCAGTGATGAAGTGAGTGAACAAAAGCTTCCTCCGTCTCTTGTCCACATTCCTGAGGATGTCCTTCCTGGATTCACTTCCTGGCTCCTTGTGTCCCAGCACTTGAGCTGGGAGACAGAGCAGATACTCCCAGCTTAGCTGTACGATGCTGACTCATATCCCTGTTCCAAGTGGATGTCAGCACCCCATACCTTCCACCACAGGTGCCTGTCCGGTGGTCCGCTGTCCTTATACCCTTCCTGCTCCACAGGGCTCATTACCACAAGTACAGATGGGCATATGGGCCAGCTGTTAAGTTCTACAGATGGCACCAAAGGCAAAACCAAGTGGAGTCACAATTACCCTTGAAAATCACTTAACCTGCATGCTACATACGGTATCTGCAGCTGAGCATCAAATGCAGCACTAGGCTTGTATTTAGCCACTCAGTGGTTGAAAAGCACATGTCTTTAGACTCTAGGCCTACTCCCGGCTGGGAGTGCTCATATTCTGGGCCCTGGGAACCACGGTGGGCTGATGGCTGGTTGGCATTGCTGTTATATTGCTTTGGTCACGTCAGCGGGAATTTGGAAGGTGGGGGTTTAAATGTGTGTGTTCAGGTTACTACCTTGAACTGAAAAGAAGCATCAAAGGATTTCAGAGCTGGAATTCCCAATTTTACCTACAACAAAATGGAATTAGAAAGCTTTCCTGGCTCTCTAACTAGAGAGTGGCCTGGCTACTGAGAGCCATTAAAGTCCCCTACCCTGATGGGATGTTAGGAGAGAGTGATATTTAGGGAAATGCCAAATAAAATTGGATCCAGCGCTGATCTGAGGTCAGCCAGAGAAGGCCCTATAACTCCAGTCCGTTTCTTCCCTCTAACCTGATTTTATATCCTTGATACACAATGTTCTTCCTAATGCCATTTTGATTCTCTTTTTCCAAGTGTCAGTCAGTTCAGGCTGCTGTAACAAATATATCATAGCCTGGGTGGCTTAAATAACAAATATTTATTTCTTGCAGTTCCAGAGGCTGGGAAATCCAAGATCAAGGCGCCGGCAGATGCGGTGTCTGGTGAGGGCCCATTTGTTCCTGATTTGCAGATGTGACTTCTTGCTGTGTCCTCACATGGCAGAGAGAGAGAAAGCTCTCATGTGTCCTTTTATAATCCCACTCATGAGGGCTCCACCCTCATGACCGAGTTGCCTACCGAAGGCCCCACCTCCAAATATCACCACATTAGGGACTAGGGCTTCAACATATGAGTTTGGGGGAGACACAGACCTCCTGTCCCTAGCACGAAACCATGGGAGGAGGAGGAAGAGCTGCCTCACCTTTCTCGAGGCAGAGCATCATCACAGCTCCTCCTACTCGAAGACCCTCCAGGCCCACCTGAAGCGTCTTTGCATATTTACAGCTTTTCAGTTTTCTAGAAATAGTGAAATCTAGTCATTAACTTGAAACCTCTGGGATGTGGGTTGGGGTTTGGGGTGAACTCACAGCCAAGTGGTTTGCCCCTATGTTAAAGGTGGGGTAACGCTTGCACAAGCCAGTTTCCACCCCTCCTCTTGAGTGGCCAGGGTCTCTCATCAGCAAGGGTCCCTGTTCAGAATGTGCCAGCAGCACACTTGCTGGGGGCTCATCTCACTGGGGGCTGTACCAAGCCTCAGTGGGCAGCATCTTGGTCATTCCACGCGGCTCTGAAATAGGCCGTACTACTATCTCCACCTCACCCGTGAGGAAATTGAGGTTCAGAGAGGCTCATTAACCTCACACAGCTGGTAAGCAGCTGCGGCAAGATTCAAACCTGAGTCATTCTGGCTCTAGAGCCTGCCTTTTAGACCACGGCTCCATTCAGAGGGTCAAGACAACGGCCTCTTTCACACCACGGGAGGGAGGAGTTTCACGTGGGCAGGACCAGGGCCTGAAGCTGGTTTAGGGGAAACTAGCAGAGGCAAGTGTAGACCATGATTTATCCACCTTCTGTGGTCTGGGTCATTCTTCATCTCAGGGGCTGTCTTCTGCCTTGTAAACATCTCTGCAGGACGCTCAGCAGCATCTGGCCTCTACCCTCTGGATGTCAGCAATATCCTGCCCCCCCAGTTGTGACAACCCAAACTGTCTTCAGACAATGTGGAATGTCCCTGGTGGGAGTGACATTACCTCTAGGGAAGAATCACTGGTGTGCACAGACTGTGCCTCAGGACAACTCTCACCTTCTTGATTTGGGGGAGTTTACATGCCAGGGCTCTGTGTCGGTGCCCAGCTCGCAGCAGGAACTCAGTAAGTGCTGATTGGGCATGAAGGCTGGACATCCTCTCCTTTGGTGCCCAAGTTCATTGACTAACTTGACAACGACCTCTGAGACCAACTCTGGCTCTGGATGTCTGTTTCTCCCCCGTGGGCAGTGATGATAATGAGGGAGGGGCCTTCTCTTGAGTGTCAACTATGGGTCAGGAGCTGTCTGGGTTCTGCAGAAAGCGGAGCTCGAAGTTTCTTTCTGAGGTGACCCCAGGGAGCAGGGGATCCCCAGTGAGACAGGGAAGGAGAAGACTCCAACTCAAGAGTGCACCACCCAGGTGACAAGGGCTCCATTGCCTCGGGAGAAACAAACAGAAGCTCTCTGAGTTGTCCACCTGAAGGTAGCGGGTTTGTAGCATCCGTCCGTCAGCTGGCACGCCCATTGGTCAGAGGGTCCATGCTTCTGAGCCGCACCTGGGTGTGGCAGAGGGGGCTTCCTGGCTTCTGAGAAGGCTCCGGAGCAGAGAACAGAGAGGGTGCCCCTGTGCTCAGGGTGGGGCATGTGCAGTCTGAGCTGGCGCAGAACCAGCCCCCACAGCTGAAGTCAGAGGTGCACGGATAGTACGAGCCCAGGGACACCGCAGCCGGCACCTGGGGTCAGGATCACTAATACCATGACCCAGCATTTCCCAAAGCCTCAGAGAGGTCAGATGGTCTCCCCGTAACTCCCTGTTCACCCAGTCTCTGCCCCACGAGTCACACCCTGTGGAGGGGGCAGGCCCACTTCCCTGACTTCTCGTGACTTCGATGTTTCCTCCCAACCCTGGGCTCTGAGTTGGCTGTGTCCTCCATCTTTCCACGTTCTACCCAGTGCTGAGCAGGGGCCACCTCTTTAGTGTATTTTACTTGGACTTTACAGTGTAAATATTCAGTAGCCAAAGGTGGGATGTTTTTACAGTAACAATTAGTGCTGTGGCAGGCTGGGCAGGTATAACTTGTCAGACGGGGCTGGAGGTCTTGGAGTGTTGACTTAACACCTATAAACCGAGCAGAAGCAAACCATTTCTGCCTTGTCCACACTGCACTCTTCTCCCGGCCTCTCCTCTCCTCCACACCAGGTGCTGCCCTCCAGGCAAGCCCCGGAGGATTCCCTGGCTTTGGGGCTTGGCCACCTGGATGCCTATGGTGCCATTTCCTGAGTTGGAGAAGAAGGGGTACAGGGGTTGGGGATCAAGGTCCCAGCTGGTGACTGTCAGGGCCAGCGTGAGAACCAGCTTACTTGCAGGCACTTCCGACCCAGCCCCTACCAGGCCCTGGAAAGGCCTCCAAGCCCTCCTCCTTCAGCAGCTGTGTCAGGGACGGTTTGGGGGGAGCCTGGGGGAGGGGAGACCATGTCTTGTGTCTCCCAGCCTCAGTCTGTGCATCTGGGCATCTGGAAGGGTGGTAGAATTACCCCCAACACACACACACAGGCACGAGGTGCACCTCCCACATGCACATGTACACATACCCATGCACACGCAGGCACAGGCACACAGCCGGCTCAGACCTGGCAGCGGCTGTCACATTTGCTGTCTAGACAAGGCTGGGAGCTGGACGGTCTCCCACAGTGGGAAGTGGGCAGCTTAGGACTGCAACTGGGGCTACATGCACACATGCACACATGCACACATGTACACATGTACGCACACACGCACACATGCACATGGGGATGGTTAAGTAAAGCTTAATTAACATTCAGAATATGCTTTGATCACGACTGGGGTAAATTCCAGCACATTGAAGGGCTGGACAACTATCTCCTGCTCTGTGTATCCCTGTCGTTAAATCATCATTTATCTTGGAATTAAGGAAAACGTAGCCTCTGGACATCTTCTGCCCTTTCCTCTGCAGGGGTCCCACGCAGTTTTCTGGAGACTGTGACATAACTCAGTCACTCACGTGTCCACCCCTCCTCTGGAACCCCTGGACACTCCTCACATCCTCCCCCTTTGCAGGTGACTGGCGGTCACGCCAGAGCCCCCCACGGGCTGGCCCACTGTTCCTTTGTGGGGATGCTCAGCGCCCAGATTCAGGGGCTGAGGGTCCCCTTTGCAGCCCCGAGGGGCCATCTCAGACAGGCAGGAGGGAGGGGTGTGAGCACTATCACCAGGGCCAGCCACTGCTGCCTTAAGATATTCCAGTCACATCGCCAGCGGCGAAGCCGTGACCTGAGTGCATTGTAACAGAGGGAGAATTTCATTTTGTTTTTGAAATGCTGTTATTACACACTCAGGAAACCCACAAAGGCACCTTGGCAGGACAGGATCAAATAAATTCCTGAACTTGGAGTGCAGCAACATTTACTTAGCAAATGACATTTTAATGCCTCGAGTCGAATTTACATACTAATTAAAATTTCCCTTTAAAACATTGAGACTTTTGGCCTTCCCGCCTACCCACAGTGACAGAGATTAAAAGATTTTTTATTACGTCCTGTCACACAGAGCTCCCTGGAAAAGGTGGGGGCACATTTGCACCATCCCCCATCTCCTCCTTGGGCGGAATTAAGCGGCCGGGCCACAGGTACCCGCTGCTGCTAGTTGCTCCGGACTGGGCTGGGGTCCCTGGGAGCTGCTGTCATCTGGCCACTGCTCCCTGCTAGTTGGGGACCTCACCAGTAAAGGAGGGCTGCCTTGTTGTAGTAGCAGGTGAGGCTTCAGGATCCGGTTCAATGCCTTTAGGGAACATTATTCCTGGTCTTTGGTGGTCCCGGCATAACTTGAAAAAAATGCCAAGTCTACCCTGGCAGGGAGTAACTCTGGAGGCTTCATTTTAGCCCTGGAGCCAAGAGTCCCGGCCAAGCTGGGAACACAGCCCTTTCTGCCTGTGAACGGGAGGAAGTGTTGCCTCGTCCAATTGTGTTGCTTCTCCCTTTATTTCGCTTTCCTCGCCAAAGTTTAGGTCAATTGCAAGGTCTGGATATTTGAGTCTCGGCTCCTTCTAGGCACTGGACAAGCAAGTGGGGGCCCAGCTGAGCCACCTCCACCTGCCGCCATGCTGAGCTTCCCTCTCCTTTGGCACTTGTACCTGAAATGCCTCCTTTTCTCACCTGTTCTTGGGGCCAGCTCTGCCTCAAAGGTCCCCTGACTTTTGCTCGGCCTTTTTTTTGATGAATATTAATTAAGTACCCGCAGTGGCCAAGCACTGAACTCGGCACAATGGGGATCAAGACTGACCAGACCCCTGTCCACTCGAGGTCTGCATTTTAGCCTGGGCTGGGGACGACGTTCCATTAATGGGAGCATCTCGGAGAGCAGGAGGTGCTCTGCTGACTGCAGAAATCTGTGCACACGCCCCGTCTACGCTCTGTGCAGGAATCATCACGACAACCGTGAAGCCATCATTGTCATGACCTTCACTTCACAGCGGAGAGAACTGAGGCACACTTTACGTCACTTTGGCCTCACAAAATTGGGCCCCAAATGACTCCATCTCATAGGTACTACAGCGGAAAATAAGATGGGTTATCGGGAGAGTGAGTGGCTGGCGTATGCACCTACTTTATTTCTTTCTGTTTATTTTTTAGGTAAATGTTAATAGAAGTATAACTCACACTCAGATAAGTGAACAAACCATAAGTTTCGGCTCTAGGAATTTTCATGAAGTTATCGCACCGTGTTATCACCTTCCACACGAAGAAAAAGAACAGCTTCGCCCCAAGCAGCCCCGACCCGCATCCCAGTTTCTGCCCTATATGTCCCCATACATTAGTGGGGTCTCCTTTCTGGCTGGCTGTGAGTGGAATCCCACCGTATGTGATCTTCTGGGTCTGGCTTCTTTTGCACAATTTTAAGTCTATGTTGGTGGGTGTGGGTGGAGCAACACAGCACTAGTTTATTCCCTTTCGTGCTGAGCACTATTCCACCATATGAAATACACCATACGTATCCTTTTTATAGTCGACGGACATTAGGGCTGTTTCCAGTTTGGGGCTATTGTGAACAGTGCTGCTATGTACGTCCTCATACAAGTCTTTTGTTGGACACACATACATGTATCTGCTAGGTCTACACCCAGGAATAGAATTAATGGGTACTAAGGCATAATTATGTTCAGCTTCATTAGGTACTGCCAAAGTTTTCCAAAATCAGACCATTTTACTCTCACCCCAGCAGGTAGTTGTCCCACATTTTAACCCACACTTGGTTTTACCTGAGTATTAAATTTTGGTAATTCTGGTGAGTGTGCATGGCATTGCCCTAATGACTAAAGAGGTGAATCTCCTTCAATAAGTTTACTGGGCATCAGAATGTCCTCTTTTGTGGGGTGCCCTTTCAAGTCTTTTGCCTGTCTTTCTCGTGGTTTATCTTTTAATGATTTGTAGGAGTCCTTTACATATTCTGTATGCACAAGTCCTTTGTTAAATATCTATATTGCACATATATTTTCTCCTGCTCTGTGGCCTCTCTATTATTCTCTTGATGGTTTGTTTTGATGGATAGAAGTTCTTAATTGTAATGTAGCCCAATTTAGCAATCCTTCCCATTTTAGCCAATGCCATTTGTGTCCTGCTTAAGAATTCTTTGCCTACCCCAAGGTCATAAAGATAGTTTCCTTTGTTATCATCTGGAAGCCTTATTGTTTTACTTCTTAAATTCACATATATCTTGGAATTGCCTTTTGTGTATGGCATGAGGTAGGGGTCAGAGAAGGCTCCCAGGCTTGGGCCAAACCAGCATGGTTTGCAATGAGTGAGAAGGCCGGGGAGGAGGCTGCTCCAGGGCCTTGACTCCTGTCCCCTGGTAGCACCGTAAAAGTCAAAATGAGTTCAATTCTTCTCCTCTCTCATGGAAGACAAATCTACCATTACTTGCCCTTTATTGAAGAGCTGTCTAGGTTATTCTAGGTGGATCTGAAGCAAACCAGGACACACCAGACCCCAGTGATTCACTTTTCCACCTCGAGTGAATGATTCACATTATCCATTCATTCAACAAAATTTTGGAGCCACCCACTGTGTACTGGGTATTGAGGATACAATGATGGGCCAGAAGAGATAAGGTCTCTGCCTTCACGGCGCTACCCTGCTTGCGAGGGAGACAGCGCGTAATGACCCAAACTCTGACTTGGAATCAAAGGGAGAAGAATATGGGTTAGACAATATTAGAATAGGGAAATAAACCTAGTCGAGGGGCTCAGGGGACGTTTCCCTAAAAACGTGATAACTGGTCAAGATATAAAAGCTGAGTAGTTGTTAATTAGGTGAGGAGAGAGAAGAATTCCACGTGGAGGGACCAGCATGTGCAAAGGTCCTGAGGTAGGAGGGAGCAGAGTGAACACAGGGAACTAGAAGCAGCCTGTCATGCCTGAGGCCTTGTGAGGTATACTGAGGCCAAGGAAGTTCACCGGAGCCAAGGCATGCAGGATGGAACGTCGGGAGGACGGCAGGATTTGAAAAAGAGCAGACAAGACACGGCTAAATTTTGGAGAAGGTTTAGAGGAGATGGCCCAGGCTGCCAGAAAGCAATTTGTAGAACTGAAGGGTCTGGAACATTTGTCCCCGAGCCAGGCCAGCACCCGGCACTCCTGGCCACATCAACCCTGAATGCTCTGCTCGAACTGCTGGTTTCCACTCCCCCCCCCCCAGGACCTTCCTGGGCCACCCTGACCACGGGTCCACCACTCCTTCTCCACCCCAGGCAGAGTCAGCCTGGCTTGTCCCAGGTCTTTCCTTCAGCCTGATCCTCTACGGTTCACCCATACCTCTCCCCTCAGCCTCACACCTGCTCTATCTAAAGTCCTTCCTCCACTCTCCAGGATCTGAAAGAAACAACCATTTCACCGTGAGGGAGATGGAGCTCCTCCTCCTCCAGGTGACATCTGTCTGAATCCCTGACACATTCCTGGTCCACTCATCCACGAAGTTGCCCACGTACCTTCTCCCAGGCACTTAGTCTGAGGAAGGTTGTCAGCGAGAGTCCCTCTGGAAGCTGCTGGCAAGTTACCAGACACTGTGACTTCGTGCAGCTGGCCACATGCCTGCAATGTGTAGCGTGTCTCCATGGAAGGAGGCATGAGCTGAGGGTAGGTGCATTTCCGCCTGCAGACAAGAGCCACACAGCACAGCTTCAAAGGAAAGGCCACTTCTGTTCAGCCAATGAACACATCACAGCAACAGATGACCACAGCAGGGGTCCTCGGCTTTGGCAGAGAAGGCAAATAACAGACACTCAGACATTCAGATAATTCTACATCCACCCCAACTGATCTGACCCCCACCATATTCCCATGGACAAGGAGGCTGAAGATTCAGGTCTCAGGCCACAGGCGAACTCTAGGCTGGGGCCATGTAGCAAAAAGAAATGAGGAGTTTTCTGGCCTCAGAGCATTCCCCACCCTCCCCCCGGCCCCCAGCACATTCTGGAATGCTCCATTCCTTCTGGACATAGTTTTCTTCCTCATTTTCTTGATTGATGTTCTTAAAATATAGGTTTTGCATTAGGGATTAGAATTTTCCAGCAGTCACAGGGATAATGAAAACCAACTGAGAGTCTGTTTTGGAAAAATAAAAGACCACAAGGAAAGACTCTCCAAAACACAAAACCAAAGGAATGTTTTTGCCTCATAAGTCAGAAACCCATGGATATGCTGTTTGTCTGTTTATTTTTACTCAGAGGCGTGCTTTAGGAGAGCAGGCTCTCTCGTGGGAGGATTTGCTAGTGTGATGAGTAGGGGGTGGATGTGGCATTATTTAAAAGCTTTGTCTTCTCTGCCAAAGCTGAGGAACCCCTGTTCTGGTCATCTATTGCTGCGTAACAAACTACCCCAAATATCAAGGCTTAACACAGAGATTTATTGATTTATCACCATGATGTATCCCAATACTGTGGGTCAGGAGGTCAAGCCACAGCAAGGGTCTGGGACCTCATCTGGGAAGAGTCGAATAGGTGGGGGCTGGCTGGGCATCTCTCTCCTCCCCCTCCTCCTTTTCTTCCTCCTCCTCCTCTTCCTCCTCCTCCTCCTCTTCCTCCTCCATTCTCTGCATGGTTCAACATGTGGCCAGCTTGGGCTTCCTCACAGCATGGCTGCCTCAGAGGAGTCCGACTGCATCCGTGGCGGCTCAGGCTTCAAGGGGAAGGAGGCGGATGCTGGCAGTCCTCTTAAAGGCAAGGCCTGGAGCTGACAGAGCGTCTTTTCTACTATACCTGTTGGTCAGATCAGTCACAGATCTCACAGCCAAGATTTAAGAGGAGGCAACAATGGGAGGGACATAAAACACTTTGTAGCCATATTTAATCCCCACAACCCTGGGAGCCTGAAGGACAGAAATGACAAATGACAAGAATCAAACCAAAAATAAATAGAATGCCCAAGGTGGGTCACAAAAATACCCAGAAAGCTGAACATGTGATATGTTGCCTCTATATGTTCCAGGAGAAAATAAAAGCCATTCATTCGTTCACATACTTGTTTATTTATTCAGTCATTCTTTCAATGAAGGGAAAACCTACTAGGTGTAAGACACTGCTCCTGGCACTGGAGATACAGCAATAAACAAGCCAGATGAGGCCCTGATATCCTGGAACTTACAACAACTTGTCAGGGGAGGAAGACATTAAACAAATAATTACAAAAATATTTAACCATGAAAAGGCAGGAGAGGGGAGGAGACGGAGCTGGACGAGACGCAGGGCCCGACTGTGCAGGGCCCGGTCAGGACTCTGCCTCATCACAGGGACGCGGAAGCTCTTGGAAGGCTGTAAGCAGAGAAGGGACCTGGCCAGACTTGTGTTTTCTAATCTTACCCTGGAGGGGTTAGAGAGGACATCGGGAGGCCAGGAGGAGTTGGCTGCCGTCGGTGAGATGACAGGGCCTTGCTCCAGGTGGGTGGGTGGAAGTGGAGGGCATTTGGGAGGTAGAATTGACGGTACTGGGTGATGACAAAGAGCCTGGTTCATGGGAGGCTCCTAATTAATATTTATGGAGTACGTGAACAAATGAACAAATGGACTGGACGTCAGAGGTGAGAGAGACGGGGGATTTGAGGCGAACTCCAGGGCTTGGGGTGTGAGCTCAGCAGTGGGTTTCGGAGACCACAGGTGGAGCAGTTGCGGGGAGAAGAGGGAAAGGGTGAATTCAGGCTCAAGCCCGATAAGCTTCTGGTGGCCAAGGAACAGCCACCCTCCCTCCCAGGACGAGACGCTCTCTGGGGCCTGAGAGTCACTGGCTGCTTTGTTTCTGGGCATAAGCACTGGGACAGGGCCAGTCCCCTCTGCCAAGCCAGGCACCTGGCCAGAATGCAGCTCCTGCTGGAAGGCGGGCTTTGTCCTAGAGAACCCACGGGGCTCAGGAGGGAGGAGGTTGCAGCCTGCCGGAGGGCAAGACCCGGCACTTTGATGTCTCCTGGGGGGGATGAGCCCCCAGCCCCCACTGTCTGATGATGCCAGTCTCAGCGGGGTGCATGCCCCAAACCCAGGCCTCCAGCCTTAATTATATGCCAGACTGTTTACAGTGTGTAATTATTGCCATTAATTGACTGAGGGCGGCCACACTTCTCCCCAGCCTCTTCCTGACACCGTGACCTACCGCGTAGCGCATCTGCCTGCACAGGCAGGAAGCAAAGGTGGCAGGTTCTAGCTTCATTTTATTACCAGGAAATATTTATTTCTGTGATCTTCTAGGAGAAGAAACATAGTAATAACAAACAAAATGAAACACACACACACAAACAAGGATAAACTCCAATACATTGTTTGAATTTGTGTTCTAAATATAAGAAATAGTTTCTGCATTCTGCACAAATGCCTTTCTCCTGCCTGCCTGCCTGTCTAATCTAGCTGTCCGTCCAAATCTGTAATAGCCCACGAGCTTTAGTTTTGTCATTGATGCCTAATCTATCTTTCTACATACGTATCTACAGTTGTTTGCGAACCTTAGTTTTCTCATCTGGAGAGGGCGGGAGAGTAGCAGCCTCCTCATGGTTTGCAGTGAAGACTATAAAATGCTAATCCTGGTTCTGGGCGTGTGTAAGTCCTCAGTTCAGGCAGCGACATGACCAAAGCTGCCCAGACACAGGTCCTGTCCTCTGTGTTCTACTTGGGAACTGACACATTTTGACTTTGGTTTGAATTTGGTGCATTCATATCTGAGGCACAGGTGCCCTGAGGTCCCCATGGAAGAGGAACTGTTCTGGGACGATACAGAAAATCTTCCCAGAGCCCTGAATTGCTCAGTGACTGCGTCCCAGAGCAAGCGCAGAGTGAGCCGCAGACCTCAGCCTGCACCTCCACCCCGTGATCACTGTGGGCGCCCTCATGCCTCACACTTGGGCACGGTGGGGGGTGACAAGACTTTTACCCTAATGGGAGTTCAGTGTTTTTACACCTTCTTTACAGGTGATGGAGCACCCTGCTGCAAGGTGAAGTTGAGATTGGTTAAGAGACTTCTCTGGGGTCACATGGCCAACAGGTGAAGCCAGGACTGCAGTCACACCTCTGACTCCCAGCCCTGAGAGCCTCCCCTGAGAAAGGCCCAAGCAGGCCCAGGCGGCCTGTGCCATGTGTGCCTATTACTGCGTCCACCCCACAGAAGCTGAGTCTCCTCAAAATAATCCCTCCAGAAGAAGGCCATCCCCTCAAGTGAGCATGCATGGCCTCTCAGGTTGTCATTGCTCTGCTTAGAGCCTCGGGGTCTACAGTCCTGCACAGGGTAGCCTGCAGGGCTGTGTGGAGGAGTCTGAGAGCAGGGACTTGGGGCCGAGCCTCCAAGATTCAGACCCACTCTGTCCCCTGTGTGGATGTGTGTGCTGACCTAGCCTCTGTGGGCCTCTAAGGCCAGGCCCTGCCCAGAGCAGACCCTGAGGTGAGCCTTTGGGTGCAAGTGATTTAGGAAGGAAGGGCTCCCAGGGGAAACCCGGGAGGGAGAGGGAGACGCAGGACAGGGCACAGGGGAAGCCGAGCAAGGGGGGCATTCGGGCTGAGGCCCAGAGCAGCCTGATCCCAAGGGAGCTCTCTGGCAGTTTGTCCTCGCTCCAAACCAGGGAGCTGGGTCAGTCGCTGGGCACAGCTCACGCTGGGGAGGTGGGAGCAGTGGAAGATCCTGGGGTCTGTTCAGGCTCCAGGAGGTCTCCCAGGCGTTGCAGGTGCAGGCAGATCGAGGCAAAGACAAGCAGAAGCCAGGCAGGCGAGCAGAGGGGCGAAGGGCTTTGAGGTGATCCTAGCAGAGCACCCCCGCAATGCCTGCAGTACCTGCTGGTGGTCCACAGGGGGGTGGAGATAAAGGACTCTGAGTGGGAAAAAGCCCACAAACAGCCTTTCCTCTGTTTCACACCACAGCAACAATCAACACAGAGGACTCCTGGGACCAAATGTGCAGGGGGTTTCCCCACCAGCAAGTGAGCAATCGATTCTGCAGGGAACGCCAGCTGGGCGTCCTCTATCAATTCCTACACTGTCTACCTGGAGACAGCGTCAGATCCCACAGGTTGAGGGCTCAGTCCCCAAGACTGACCCCCAACTTCTGGTGCTCATCACAAGCCCCGAAGTATTTTACCTGAGCTTCTGACCTTTGGGGTTCCGATGGCCCCCACCTCAGGTTCAATTAATTTGCTAGTGTGGTTCACAGAACACATTTACCAGTTTATTACAAAGGATATTGTAAAGGATACAAATAAACAGCCAGGTGAAAAGATACCTAGGGTGAGGTCTGGAAGGGTCCCAAGCACAGGAACTTCTGTCCCCGTGCAGCTGGCACGTGGATGGGTTCTTGTTCACTTTTCTGTCAGCCTACATGTGTTCAGCTTTCCAGAAGCTCCCTGACCCTGTCCCTTGGGGTTTTTAATGGCGGCTTCATTATGTAGGCATGATTGATTAAGCCATTGGCCATTGGTGATCAACTTAACCTTCAGCCCCTCTCCCCTTCCCAGATCATGCCTTGGTCTTCCCAGTGACCAGCCCTCACCCTGCACCTATCTAGAGGCTGCAGCTAACTCAACAGCCAACTCATTAGCATAAAAAAAGACTACACTTTGGAGTTTCTAAGGATTTTAGGGAGTTGTATGCCAGGCAATGAGGTTGAAGACCAAATATATATTTCATAATATCACAAGGACATTCTTTTCTGCTTTCATCATCAAACTAACAGAATGAGCTGGAGTTCTGGGCACTGATTCCTTACTAGCCCCTTGTGAGCTGGGGCACCTGAGCCCCTGGTCTCTAAATCCAACCTCAGAAAGCCTCACGGATGTGGACAGGACCACAGGCCTGTGCTCTGGCCAACTCCTGGGCACCCAGAGAACCCCCAGCTAAGGTGGTCCCAGGCCTCCGCCTCTTCTTCCAGGGGAAGAGCCTACCTCTGAATGGAGCCCTCACAGGGAGAGCGGGACAGGGAGGGGAGAAGGCCAGTATCTTCTCTTCCATTAGACCTCAGATAGAAACCTTTAAATCACCATCCTCTGTGTGAATCCCATCAGTGACCTGCCACCCTCTAGAAAGAGTCCGAATGTCTAGCCTGGTGTGAGTCACCCATGCCTGGCCCCTGTCCCCTCCCTACCCCCACCTCACAGGGACTCCTCCAGGGCTCTGCTTAAAGTCTGAATTTCTCTCCCTGTCCCCAGGGAACAATATTCTCCCTTGCCTCTGGGTCTTGCTCATACAGTTCCTGCTACCAAGAAACACCTGTTCCTGTCTTTTAGTGACTGGCTCCAAGTGATCTCGTAGACTCGGTTTGGCGACTGCTCTTCCCAACTTGCCAGCCCTCCGGGTGCCCTGCTGTCCTCTCGCAGCGCCCATGCCCCCTCTGATAACAGCCCCTCAAACCGAATTGTCGACTTTCTCTGTTTACTCTCTATCTTAGTTTGTTTTCTGTTTCTTATAACAGAATACCTGAAACTGGGTAATTTATGAAGGAAAGGAATTTACTTCTTACAGTTACAGAGGCTGAGAAGTCGAGGGGCCGTATCTGGTGCAGGCCTTCTTGCTGGTGGGGACTCTCTGCGGAGGCCCGAGGCAGCGCAGGGCATCGCATGGTGAGGGGCTGAGCGTGCTGGCTCAGGTCTCTCTTCCTCTTCTTGTAAAGCCACCAGCCCACTCCCAGATCACCCGCTAATACATTAATCTGTCAATCCATGAATGGATGAATCCATTTACGAGGGCAGAGCTATTGGCCCAGTCTCCTCGACCTGCCTCTCAATACTGCCACGTTGGGGATTAAATTTCAACTTGAGGTTTCAAACTATGGCATTTTCTTTAATTAACTTTTTATCTTGAGATAAATGTAGATCCACATGCAGTTGTAAGAAATAATACAGAGAGATCCCAAGAACCCTTCCCCAATTACCCAATGGTAGCTTCGTACACAACTGTAATACAACACCACAACCAGAATATTGACATCAGCACCACCCAGGAAGCTTATTCAGACTTCAACAATTTTACACGCATTCATTAGAGTGTCTGTATTCAGTTCTGTGCAATTTTATCGTGTGTAGATTAGTGTCACCCCACACAGTCAAGGGGCAGAACAGTTCCCCTGAAAGGACCCCTCAAGCCGCCCTTTTACACACAGCCAGCTCTTCCCAACCTTGGCAACCACTAATGTGTTCTCCATCTCTATTATTTTGTCATTTAAAAAGTATTATATAAATGGGATCATATGTATATAACATCTTGAGATTGCCTTTTTCCCACTCAGCATAATTCTCTGAATATCCATCGAAGTTCTTGCATCTATGAATGGCCCTTTTTGTGGTGAGCAGTATTCCATAATATGGATGTACCACAGTTGTTTAACCAATCACCCTTGAAGGACATCTAGCTTGTTTCCAGATTGGGACTATTATGCAAAAAGCTGCTATAAATTGTTGTGTAAATGTTTTGGGGGAGAATATAAATTTCATTTCTCTGGGGTAAGTGCCCAAGAATGCAATGTTCACATTCGGAAGAGTATGTACCATTAGGTATGACTTTCTTTCAAAAGCAGTGTCCCAGAGCAGGACCTAGTACCCTGGGAGGCAATGAGACCCGGACAGTGTCCTGCCTCTCCCTGGGAACAAAAATCTCAACCTGCAAATACTGACTTTCCTGTCCTTCCCACTTAACAAACATGTTTCTGGGTTATTTATACAATTCATATACAGCCTTAGCTCTTTCAGGCAATATTCACTCACTCATTCGACAAATATTTATCCAGTGCCAACTCTGTTCCAGGCACAAACCGAGGCACCGAGGATACAGGGGTGAAGGAAACCCAAGTCCTCCTGCAAGGCAGTTATATTACAGTGTCAGGAGACGGGCAGCAAATGAATGAACACGTAGATACTGATGCAGACATAGTTTTCTCTCAGTGCTGTGGAAAAATGTATACTTTTGCGTGCAGTGGACAGTTCAGCCTGCGAACTTGCATGGAGAAGGTGAGATGGCCAGTCCAGATCTGAAAGGGTCTGTGGGCCCTTGGAAAGACTTTTGTTTTTGGTAAAGGAAAAAAAAAAAAACTGGCAGATTTTGAACAAAGCAGTGACAAAGTGAGGCTTATATGTTCACAGATCTCCCGCTGCTGTGTGGGTACAGACTGGGGTAGGTGAAGGGTGCTGGGGAAAGGGGGGTGTCCAGGGGCGAGACAAGCACAGTGACAATCACCCCAGGGAGGTTTGGTGACCTGAACTAATTTAGCAGTGGGGAGTGAGAGCTGATTGGCGAAATGGATCGGATTTGTGGATGGATCTGATGTGGAGGAGGGAGAAAGGGACAGAGGAAGAGAGTGGGGTCAAGGAGGACCCCAAGGCAAGGGTTTGGCTTGAGAAATGGAAGAATGGAGTTTGCATTGATAGAGATGGGGAAGCAGAGAGGCTTGGGGGGTGTTGGGAGCTCCAGTCTGGGCTGTTGATTGAGCTGAAGCTCAGGCACCCGAGTGTGAGTCAAGAAAGAGGGTTTTTCTTAAAAAGCGGAGAAAACTTTACTGCATCTTTGTAGCTAATAGAAATGACCCAACAGAGGGGAAATCTGATGGCCCCAAGTGCAGAGGGACAATAGCGGGTGCCCAAGGGGAGGGCTGCTCCTTCTGTGGAAACAGGGTCAGGGTTCTTAGTCACAGAGGGACACAGATGGCTCTGTTTTCCCAGTGAAATGGGAAACAAGGTCCACAGTGGGGAGCAGAGTGACGCTGGGAGAAAACGGCAGGAAATGGTGGTCTAGGAGCGTGGGAGAGGAAATGGATTTGGGACACGAAGTTGATCCTTCAGGCAGCTCTGAAGGCCCATGTGACATAGGTGGCTAAGTGGTGACGTATAAAATAATTTAAAACTTAAAAATAAAGTACTTACTCAGAACATTGACCTTAGAGTCTAAGAGATCTGGGTGCAAATTCGGTGCAAATTCTAGCATTACTCAGTCTTGGGCAAGTTGTGTTGCCTCTCTGAGCCTCAGTTTCTTCATCTGTAAAATAGGCATGGTGAATCTACCTCGTGGGGTTGTGGCCAGGGTCAAAGGAGGTCACACGCAGCACCTAGTGCAGAGCCTGGCATGGGACATGAGAATGTATTCCCACGTGGCTTTGTAGGGCCCTCCCTGAATGTTCTGGCAGTTTTCCCTGCCCTGCTGTGTTTCCGTCTTCCCTTTTGTGGAACTCAGCACCCTGCTTTCTATTTGTGCAGATTTCTCTCCAATGAGATGGTGAGTCCTACAAGGGGAACCAAGTCTTGTTCATCTTGGGTCCCTTTGATCAGAGTCACTTCTGGTCCCCGGAAGCTGCAGAGAGAACACAGACTGAGAGGAACCCTCCCATTGACAGTCGGGAAAGGAGGCCGGGCCCCTGAAACAGTCAAGTTCAGACCTGGGGCTCCGGGCTGATACAAGTGACAGGTAGACCTTGAGCTTGCTCACATAGCGAGGCTGAGTCTTTCATAAATAAAATCAAAGACACGGTGGGAGAGGGTTGGGGGGGCAGGGAAGGAAACAAGGAAATTGTAAAATCAATAGGCACTGACATCAGAATTTACTATGCTATCTGAGATATTGAAAAATGAAGAGTCTGGGTCTGAAAACATTAGCATTTCAAAAGTACTCAAGTACCATCCTGGTGGGGAAAGGGAGCTTCACTCTAGATTAGATCATTGAGCAATTGCTGAAATTTCAGCCTTTTGCTGCATAGACAATAACTCCCTCCTGACATCCTTATGGATGCAACTGCCTCGGGGGCCATTTCCAAAAGCCATGAATAGAGTCAAGAAATAATTTCCCATCTTGGCTCCTGGCACCCAAAAAGCTGACTTGGAGTTGCTTTTGCATTTATGAGTCAGGTGATGATGTAATTATTGATTTAAAGTGAGATTTTTTTCCTGAAAGGAAGATGTATGAACAAGGGAGGGGTCAGGTGGGTTGTGCAGATCCCAGGTCCCAGGCAGTTTTCTGGGAAAAACCAAAGCTTGGTGCTAAATGTCTCCGGCTAGGCAGCCCATTAGACATTTTGCTTTTGGAGCTTGTTTGTAGGAGTGACTGAGATACCCAGCGTTTCCAAACCTGTCTTTCCAGATTTGTCTATACGTGGTCATCAAATCCCATTCCACGTTCAACTAAAGGCTCATCATGCACTGACTGTGTCGGGTATCGGCTGTGCCAGGTCACAAGACATTCTGTGGAGAACTGAGGCAGGAACTACCCTGCACGCTCAGCTTTCCCTGTCCACATCTTGGCTTCAGTCATTCTCTGTCAACAATGCCTCCTCCACGAAGATCATTTAGGTCCCCCATGTCAATCAGGAGTCCCTCCATTGCAAGGGACAGAAAACCAACTCACCATGGTTTAAACAAAACAGGGCAATTTATTGGCTCACACAACTGAAGAATTCGGGGGACAGCTTCAGGCACAGTTTGATCTAGGAGTTCAGTGGATGCTCTTTCTCTCTCTCAGCTCTGAGTCCCTGTGAGTTGACCCGCCCCACTGTACAAGGGCACATGGACACAGACAGTGTGAGTCTTACACCCTTAAGCTCTAAGCACAACATCTCTCTGTGTCCAGGTATGAAATCTCAGGAAAGGACATGGATGGGGTCTAGCTTGGGGTTTGGAGTTGGAGGTTCTGATTAGCACTTCACCCTGCTCCTTACCCCCACCTCATGAAATGGGGAAGGGTAGTTCCCTGAAGAAAGAACCAGGTTACTGGAAAGCAGGAATGTAGGGGTGGTGACAATACTGGGGTACTCCCTCTCTATGCCCACTCCCCCAACTAACCAGAACCAATCACTCCTCCGTGATAGGATCCACAGCCCGGCAGGGGGAGGGGGTCTCGCTTGTGGCCCCATCTGTGAGCTTTCCTTGGCTTCCTACTGGACCAAGCGCTCCCTGAAGGCTGGGGCAGTTGCGTGTCCATCTGTACAGCCCCAGAGGCTGGGGCAGGGAGCTCTCAACAGCATTTGGTGGCTGGATTAGGGGAGATTTTTGCCTATGGCAATGTGAGTGAGAGGCACACCCTCCCTTTCCTAGGATTTCAGGGCTGGAGGCACAGACCCAAGGATGAGAGGCCGTGGTGTTTAGGGAAGTGAGCAAAGCCGGCAGCCCCCGGTGGGCTCTCAGGGGCACCCTGGCTGCCCCCTAAATATCTTCCTCTTTCCCGCACAGATTTGTATCTTAGGTCTCGAAGGTTTTCATATCTTTGGGAGCCCTTAATAGAAATATATAAATTTATAAGCAGAGTTTCTGTTTCTCTCCTTTGGTGAAGAATATAGTAGCTGTTCCCCTCCCCAATGCCCCGAGAAATTAAAGAACGAGGAAGGTCTCTCTCATTATTCTCCTCTGCTGAATGCACCCTCTTCCTCTGTTGAATGTGCAAACTCCAGCACACATGGGCTGCACTGATGTCAAGCGCAGGCCAGTTGCTGTCACCCAGGAAGATCAGGGAAAGGCGAAGCTGCCCCTTTGTCAAAGCCTGGCACAGCGAAAGCACAAAGGATGCTTTATGGACCTTGAGGGAGGGGCCCGGTGGGCAGCCTTCCATGGTCAGGTGGACCGCTTATCCCCGCCAAATGAGTCTGTCAAAAGAGGTACATTGACTTATTTGAGCAGATGTGTGCCAACACTGCCCTGATTGATATGCGCCAACATCCTGTACAGGCTCATACCCAAAGCAAACGTGGACCCAGGGAGGGGCACCCTTGTCAGCATTATCAGCTGTTTGCAACCAGATGTGGGTATGAGATCCTTGCAGCCAAGAAAGACACTTGGCCAGCGGGAGAAAGATCCAGACCAGGATCAACGAGGGCCTGGGGAGGAGCAGAATGTGCCAGGAGGACTTCAGCCCCGACCCAACAGGTCTCTCAGTTTGCAAAACTCAGATGAAACACTCTTTTCTTGTACGTTCTCATCAACAGAGAGACTTCGTCTCACGAGGGCTGGTGGGTGGATGGATTTCTTCAACCCTTTAATTCTGCCAATCAAATCCCTGTCCAAAACACCATTTTAGCCGAGCCAGATGGATTCCTTTTTCAGGGTTAGTCAATCTGGATTCATCTCACCTGCTGTGACTAAGCAATCGCAGCAAAGGGGAAATGAATTACAGACAAGGCGGCTGTCTGTCTCCCGGCCTCCCTCCTGAGGGGGAGTCCCTGCGGGGGCAGTGTGGGAGCGGGGTGTAGCCACACAGCTCCACAACACAGACAGCAAACACAGCCAGACACAGGCAGTCCCCGGGGAAAAGAGAGATTTTTTTTTTTTTTTTTTTTGGTGATTCTTTATGTTAACTGTAGACAAGGTGATGGTGGTGGTTGTTTTTAACCAAGCATATTTTTAAGGAGCATTTAATGGTACTGTGCCTGCCATATACCTATAAACTCTGTGTGACAGTGTGCCCGCTCCAGCAGAATTTGATATACAAAACTCCAAACAAATAACCATATCTGACAGGCAATTTCTCCAATAAACCCAGTGAAATATTTCCTGTGTGCACACAGCCCTCCGCAATGATTGGAGGGGGTTGGGGGTGGGGGCTCAGGCTTGTTTACCGTGCTGGCTTGCAGACGGTGGGGAGGAGGAGATTTGTCATGAATTTAAAAGTACAGACAGGATCAGTCTTCCATTCAACACACAGGCATCTTCTAGGGGAAGAGTTGGTTTAAGCATTTGCCCCCATGAGCCACAGGGGAGCAGGGCCTGTGGGAAACTTCCCTTTCCCTCCAGTGCCTGTTGGCAAAATAGGGTTCCCAGGTCCTGGGGAGAGGCCTTCTTGTTTAAAAACCAAATTCCAGGGGGAGAAATCTCACCTGCCTGGCTATGCACCCACTTCTTGCCCAGGAGAGCATGACGTCTCTCAACAGCTCCATCAGACAGCAAGACCCAAAATGGCAGCTTCATTCAACCAGACCTTCCCACAGTGTCAGCACTTCGGTCCTTGGATGCTGCCCTGTGCTTCCCCCTTCTCGAGTGTGGTTTTCCAGCACCTCCACCAAGCGGGTTCCAGTAAATCCTCATTGCCTAAGTCAGAGTTGGTCTTTGTTGCTTGCAACCCAAGAACCACAACCGGTATACTCTATTCCTCCTCTGTGAAATGGGCACAACATCTTCCAATATTACTGGCATTGGGTATTTGTTAGATCCTTGTGGCAAATGCTACACCAGAGGGTCTCAAATGTGTTGGTCTTAGGACCCCTTAAAAATTATTGAGAACCCTAAAGGACTTTGGCTATACAGATTATATCTATGAATATTTCTTTGTTGGAAATGAAAACTAATAAATCTTTAAAACTCGAGAATCACAAGTGCACATTCATTCCATCAGCCGGCAGAGCAATGACATCCTCACGTGTCATGTAGCTGCTGGGAAACTCCACTGTACTCCCATGAGAGAACGAGGACTAATAGGCAAGTCACGGCCTTAGGGCTCCCCAGGGGTCCCTGGGCCAGGCACTTTGAGAATTGCTGTGCTGGGTAGTCCACACAAATTCCCTCAGCCCATTTTTCAGCTGAGAAGACAGAGGCTCAGAAATGAGAAGAGGCTGACTCTAGGGCTGGGGAGTGGATTTGAACCCTGGTCTTGAGACTCTGAAGCCTAAACATTGGCTCCACCAAGAGTTGCCCAGAGAAAGGAGGACCCCAACTCCTACTGCCCTCTGCCCATTTTCTCCTCCCTCTTCCTGCCAACCAGATGCCGCCCCTCATTTCCCGTCAGCCTCTGCATTGATGTCCCTGTCTCTGGGTTGTGTCACCTCCAGAGGGCTCCTGGTTGAAGTTCATGAGCCAAGCTAGGTGGCCCAGAGCCTGCTTCCCAAGCAAGTGGCTGCCTCCTGCTGGGGACAGGCCTGGACAGGGCTCTGCTGCTTCTGAGCCCCGCTTGTCTGTCCTGTGGGGTGGGGATGCTGCTCCCTGCCATGTGCAGAACCATCACTGCCCCTCCCCTGCCCCGGGGCTGGGGGAGCTGGTGACTGAGAGTGAGGGCTTTGGCCCCACCTGAACCTGGGTGCAAATCCTTGCCCCACCACTCACAGGCCGAGCGGTTTGAGGCATGTTCCTTTCTGTCTCTAAGCTTCACTTTCCCTCCCTATAAAATGGGAAGAATGACACCTCCATCTCTGGTGTCCTCTCTGTGCTCATTATTGTGCAGTCTAATTGGCCTTCCTTCAGTTTCGCCAACAGCCAACTCCCTCGTGCCTCACAACTTTGCACATGCTGTTCCACTGCCTGGAAGGTCCTCCTCCAACCTTTTGCTTTGCTAACTCAGAGTTGCCTTTCAGGTCTCAGCTGAAATAAGCTCTCCTTTGTAACCCTGTTCAGAAGGAAAGTGTACAGGCCATAGTGAGGGCACAAAATGGCAATATCATTTACATGGTCCTATGTCACTTAACAATGGTGACACGTTCTAAGAAATGCATCATTAGGTGATTTAGTTGTTGTATGAACATCATAGAGTGTACTTACACAAACCTAGATGGTATAGCTCTGCAATCCTCAATCCCTGGGCTGCAGACTGGTACCGGTCTGTGGCCTGTTAGGAACAGGGTCTCACAGCAGGGGTGAGTGGCAGGTGAGCAAGCAAAGCTTCATCTGTATTTACAGCCGCTCCCCATCACTCGAATCACTGCCTGAGCTCCACCTTCTGTCAGATCAGAAGCAGCATTAGATTCTCACAAGAGCTCGAACCCTACTGTAAATTGCACATGCTAGGGATCTAGGCTGTACACTCCTTATAAGAATTTGTCTGAAACCACCTCCCTCCCCCGGAGCAGTGCTCAACCCCTGAACGCAGGAGTAGAATGTAAATATCCCACATGCCACTCCTCTGGCAGGGTGACTGATATGTCTCCACTCCAGCTCCTCAGGTCACGTGCACTCTTCACCCTGGCCAGCCAGGGGGTGGTGCCCAGCCACCGCCTGGGGAAGGAGCAACTGAGATTTCCCTTAAGCGCAAACTACAGTGCCGGAACACAGCATGTACGGAGATGTGAGCAGGGATAGAGGAATCGTCCCAGGGTGGGGACACAGCCCAAACCAGCAAGAACAGGCAGCTGTCACCACCCCAGGCAAAGGCCAGAAACTGCATTACCAGAGCCCAGGAGGAGCTGGGGCCATGGTTGGGAACCCTTCAGGCCCCCTGCCACAGGATCTGTGGCCACTGAGGACCAGGCCACAACCAGGTGGGGGAAGGATAAACGACTTCCTCCCGTCTCCCTCCCATCCTCCATTCGGCAGGTGCTCATGTTGGCCAAACCCAGCCAGAAGTCAGAGGCTGAGGGAGACAGTTGATGCAGTTTTTAGGGGCTGCCTTCCTAGGGCTCGGCACAGGGTGGAGAAGGATGGAGGACGGATGGAGAACAGACGGGCTGGGTGGAGAATCATCAGCCTAGGTGGGCACAGTGCTCTCTCTTCTAGAACTTTGACTCTGTCTTCAGCTGAGTGGTTGAATGATTAGATGCTGGGAGAAACAGTTCCTTCATTCCTGCGAGAAGACCAGTGAGTCTGTCATTATTCCCAGTTACCGAGACCCCCTGGCTCTGCCCCAGAGCCGCCTACTCCAAGCCGGTGCTCCAGCCTCCCTTCCCCACCCCAAGTCCTTCCTGCGCCCTCCCAGCAAGTTTGCTTGTTGCTTCAAGCAGCCAGCATTGGTTTCTGTTGCTTGCCACCATCAAACCCTACTGAGCACTGCCTGTATGAGACTCTGAAGCCTTTGGGGATAGCAGAAGTGAATGTGAATCTGGGCATTTTGGTAACATCCAGCATCCCAAACAGCTTTTAGGGCCCAGGCCAAGGAAGCCCACCTAGGACACTGCTCTCGGTGGGTAGAGCGCAAGTCAAGACAGAGCTGAAGCAGCAAGGACTCGCCTGGTGCTGTTTCAGGAGCTAAGGGCCCTGGTTTTAACAGATCCAGCAGCCCACCTGCCCTGGCTTCTCTTCCCCCTCCCACACCAGGCTGTGCGCCGTCGTTGGGACACAGCGAGCTTGCTCCTACCTCGGCTTTGCACTAGCTGCCCATCAGGCGGTCCTTCTCCCCCCATGTTTACCTAGCTAGTGCAGAGCTGGCCCAAAACAAGAGGCCCCACATACCAGCCTCCTGAATAAGGATTTGGCACATGATTAAGTCCACTATTTTGCCTGAGGGGAGGAAGAGCTTTGAGTACACTGCAGAGGGGCAGAATGGGAGGTAGGTACCTGGCCACCCCTTAGGCAAAAGTCGCGTCAAATCTGACACTGTGCTGCCTCTTATATTCAAAAGAAACCGGGAACCCATGGCCCCAGCAGTCACTGTGGCTGCCGTGCAATCCTGGTGGATCCGTAGGTCCTGCCCCCGCCACACCTCTCACGGTGACGTCTTTGGGTGAACTCGTGACAGGGCATATGTCCTCAATCCATAGCCACACTTGTCTCTGCTCCCTGCTGTGGACTTGAAGGATACATTGGACCTCTCTGCACTATTTTTGCAAGTTCCTATGAATCTATAACTGTTTCAAAATAAAGAAAAAATCAAGCCAACGGAGAAACAGCAGGCACGGGGCCTGTGGGACCCAGCCGGCCATCTTGAGGCGTGTGGCCTTCACAGGGAGGGCGATTCCTCATCCGTGTTGGGTTTGAGGCCAGGAAGAGACGTGAGCCCTTCTGCTGCCAGGGCGGATGGGTGGAGGTGGGTGAGTGGACAAGGAGCTCAGTTAGGAGGCCGGTGGCAGTCTGGGCAAGAGCCCCAGGCAGGCGGCAGTGGCAGTGGGCAGCAGGGGCAGATCCGGAAGATTCTAATGAAGTAGAGCCACGGGGCTGGCTAACCCCCACATGGAGTCTGGTGGCTCAAGGGAGCCAGGGATGACCTTTTGGGGTATTTTTTCTGCTGGAAAGGGAGCTCTAGAAAGACAAGGATCAAGTTTTCTGGAACCCCCAGGGCCTAGCTCAGCACAGAGCAGAGACAAAGGGCTGCGGGCCCCCATCTGGATGACGGCTGAGGAGGGGTCACTCTGCGCTCGCCTCCCCTGCGCCCCATGCCACCTCCAGGATGGCTCCGTGTGCTTTGTTTGCCCCAAGGAATCTGATATGTCCCCCAAAAGCAGATTAAAAGTCACTCTGGAATGCTCCTTGGAGGCCGGGAACAGAAGTCTTGAGCCTGGAGTGTACATTAAATACATATGTGTGAGGCCCCCAGCAGCATTCGGAATGAGGCCGGAGCTCGCGGCCATATGGGGATGTGGTTGTGGAAAAAAAATATTTATAAAATGGCTTTTCCAAATGTTTAATCTACAGCAGATGCATCTAAAATTAATCTGTTTGGCTTGGCTTTCGCTGTGGGGAGATGCCATTTCCTAGTGCCGGCCGCCTGGAGCAGAGGAGATGGGGTTGTAAAGGATTCATCTGTTTGTGACTCGACTCACAAGGGAGATCCTGGGGGGGCGGGCGGGGGCAGCAGAGGTGGGAGGTGCAGGGCTGGGAGAGAGGGAAAGAAGTTCTCCCACCCCCCGTGTCTCCTATGGGTCACCCACACTTTAATTTTTGTTTCATGGGTGCTGAGTTTGACTCTTTCCCACTGGAATTATAAACTGAGGGTGGCATTTCTTACTAAAAAGTCGTCACTTTGATTACAGTTGAGTAATGGGGCCCCAGACCAGCTCCTAACTGTGGTATTTCCGTGGTTTTTGCAGAAGGGAAAACAATCCCTTATTGAGAGTGCATAACACCATAGATGTTTCTAGAATGGGAAATGGAACCACTGGTTTCTCCAGCTTCCTGCTCACTACACCTCAGCCACCTTTGCCATCTACAGATCCCAGGCCCTTTCCAACCTCAGGGCTTCCCATATTCTGTTCCCTCTGCCTGGAAGCTCTCCCCTCCCCCTTTCAGCTAATTACAATAACTCTTCTGATCTCAGCTGAAATATCAATTTCTCAGAGAAGCTTCTGTTGAACTTCCAAATCCAGAGTAGGTTTGTTCTCAGAGAGCCCTGTGGTCTTTCTTCACTACTCTCAACACAGTCGTGACCGCATGTGGATTTGTGGGGTGCTGTGGTTCACGTCTGTCTTCCACACAGGACCTTGCGCACCGCTGTGCTTCATACCTGCACCACACCTGGCCCAGAAGAGCTGCCCAGCCAACGTTTGCTGACGGGATGGACAGATTGAGAGGAGGGATTGACAGGTTCACGGAAACAAGACACCAGCAAGTGTGTTTTCGTGAAAGCTCTGGGGGTCCTCACAGTCCTGCAATGTTCACCTCCCACCTGGTCTGAAGGCAGAGAAGGGGACCGGCTCCCCCTAAAAGCTCCAGTTTCTTTTTCAGCTACCCCAGTGTGGAAGGCAGAATAATGGCCCCCAAGATGTTCATGCCTCACTCCTTGGAGCCTGTGACTATTTCAGCTTACATAGCAAACAATCTTTGCAGATGTGATTAAATTAAGAATCCGGGATGGGGGGTTATCCTGGCTCATCTGGGTATCTAAGTGGGCCCAATCTATTTACTTGAGTTCTCAATGGCCAAGAACTCCTCAACACCACCAGTCGTTAGGGAAATGCAGATCAAAACCACAATGAGATACCACCTCACGCCCATTAGGATGTCTACTACCAAAAATACTAGAAAGTAACAGGTGTTGGTGAGGATGTGTAGAAATTAGAACGTGCACCGTTGGTAGGAATGTCAACGGTGCGAGGGCAGTGGAAAGCAGTACGGAGCTTCCTCAAGAAATTAAAAATAGAATTATCACACGGTCCAGCAATCCCACTTCTGGGTATATACCCAAAAGAATTAAAAGCAGGGACTCGAATAGATATCTGTGCACCACTGTTCACAGCAGCATTATTCACAATGGCCACAAAGGTGGAAGCAACCCAAGTGTCCACTGATAGGTGAATGAACACACAAAATGAGGCCCGCTCCTGTGATGAAATACTGTGCAGCCTTAACAAGGGGGGCGATTCTGACACAGGCTACGGCCTGGGTGGATCTTGAAGACATGAGGCTGAGTGAAATAAGCCAGTCACAAAAGGACAGATACTGTATGATTCCACTTATATGAGGTCCCTAGAATAGTCAGATTCATAGACAGAAAGTGGAAAGGTGGTTGCCAGGGCGGAGAGGAGAGGGTGTGGGGAGTTAGTGTTTCATGCGGACAGAGTTTCAATTTGGGAAGATGAAAAGGTTCTGCGGATGGATGGTGGTGACGGTTGCACAACAATGTGAATGTCCTTAATGCCACAGAACCGCACACTTTAAAATGGTTGAGATGGTAAATTTTATGTTACATGTACTTTTCCACAATTAAAAATTATTTTTTTAAAAAGTGGAGAATCTTTGCCGTCCACAGTGAGAGTGACTCAGATTCCAAAGAAGGATCAGGAGGGTGGAGCGTGGGAAGGATCCTGCCCCAACGCGGGCCTGAGCGGGGGCCTCGTGCGAGGGCCTCGTGCGGGGCTGGAGGGAGGCCCCTGGCAGACAGCTGGCCACCAAGCAGGACCTCAGTCCCATGAATCCAAGGAACCCAATTCTACCAACAGCCCAATGCCGGGAAGCAGGTGCTCCCCTAGAGCCCCCTTGGATGAGCAGGGGTCAGAGCCCCAGCTCAGCCATGAACTGTGCAGCTTTGAGTCACACAGGGCCTCAGTTTCCCCATCTGCATAAGGGGATTGGCTTAGAAGTGGTTTTCTTTTCTTTCTTTTTTCCCTTTTATCTGGCCAGGGAGACCTTCTTCTGAGTGATATCTTCTGTCAAAGCCCAAACATGTGTACCAGACAAAATATTTTTAAAGGAGTGAAGGTGGGGGTCTGGGCCTTGCCTCCTGGGCACCCCTCAACCCACCCCTGAGGGCCCTGAACCCCCAGCTTCGCAGAGCTCTGGTGTCCACCAACATTGTTAGCAGATGGCCAGCCTGAGGCTCCTAAGGGCCCTCGGCTCTGACATTTTGGATTTGCTTGCTTGACCATATCAATCTTCTTGAAGCTCACACATGACTCTGTGCTCCATCCCATGCTTGCCCCCACTGCCCTTGGGATAAGATGAAACCCCTGCCAGGCCCCACCTCAGCTGACCTCTCAGTCCTACTCTTTTACTCCTGCCACCAGTCCCTGAGCTTCAGCAGTGGGACTGCCTCTCAGACCCCGTGCTCCTGCCCAACACAGGGCCTTTGCACATGCCGTTCCCTAAGCCTGAAATGCCACTCTCACCCCTCACTGCCCAGGCCACTCATGAAACTACTTCTCACCTCACCTTCTTTTCCTTCCCTCTCTGCCTTGGTCAGCCTTCCCCTCGCTCCTACCCTGCCTTGTTAAGTGTTATCTGTCTCCACTAATATTCACATAGCACTTACCTTGTGCAGACCCTATTCTAAGCACTTTGTGTATTTGCTCATTTTATGTTCAGAGAAACCCTCTGAAACTTGGTATTATTACCCCCATTTAACAGATGAGAAAACTGAGACACAGACACATTAAGCAACTTGTCCAAGGTCACACACTAGTGAAGGCAGGAGCTGAGGTTTGAGTCCAGTCTGTTTGTCCATCCATCCATCCACCCATCCATCCACCCATCCACTCATCCATCCACCCATCCAGCCATCCATCCATCCACCCATCCACCATCAGTGCCACAAGGACAGGAATCATGATGTTCCACTTACTGCTCTAATCTCAGAGTTTAGCACATTTGTAAACATTTACAGGATTACAAGATAAATCCTGACCTGCATTATGTAATAATTCTCCCCAGGAGAACCCTCTTGGCCACCAGAGGCCAGGGAGAGGGGGCCTTGGCTGCCTTGACTCTCTTGTGCTGGCCAAGGTGGCCTCTAGCTGAGCATCTCAGTGGTCCTGAAGCCAGCTCATCTCCTTGTGCTGCTTTGGGGACCCCCCTGTTCAGCAGGAGTTGGCTGGAATAGGGTGGGAACAGGTAGTAAGCAGGGAAAAGGAACTTAGTGTTGGAGCTCTGTCCACCCAAGAGCTGGTACAGTTGGAAATATCAACAGGATGGAGAAGAGGCTTAGGAAACGTGTGGCCGAGGACATCATAAAGGGAAACTGAAAGAGGCTCCTCAGACTCTGGGTCGACAGCCCCCAGCCTGGCATCAGCAGAAGTCCACCCCTCATTGATTCTGGCAGGCCTCGTATCATATGAGCCCATCCCAGTCTGTCTGGGGCACTCACCACAGGGCCCACCTGCCTGGCCTCCTCTGACATCTACCTGTCGGTGACGTTAAATAGCTGCCCATGGTGAGCACAGTGTTCCTGTGACAGTCCTGCCTCCAATGTCCTTCAGGGGCTGGGATGGGGCTGCATCCAAAGCAGAGACAGGGAAGAGAGCCCGCTCCACTCTGCATTCTCAGGCCCCAAAGCAGCAGGAAGAGAGTCTCCTCCATTTCCTTCCCAGTCACAAAGCCACAACCCACGTGCACAGAAACAGAGACACCCAAGGAGGTGTCTGTACCCTGTGATTATGAACAGGTAGGTGACTGCACACTCTGGTCTGGAGGGAGAGTCACAGAGCCTGCGCCGAGGCAGGTGCTATTCCAAGCCTCTTATTGAAAACAGACCAAGGGACCCCGTGCCCAAGTTGTCCCTATCGCAACCTGTGCCAGCCCTTTGATGAATCTGGATGGAAGAGCTAAGACGGGGGAGCCAGACAGACCCAGTCTCAATCAGGCTCCAATCCCCGGGACCCTGGTCCAACTGCTTAAGCTCCCTGTGCCTCATCTTGTTCATCTGTAGAATGGGCTACTCATGGCACCTAATCTATGTTGTTACGTGTACACAATGCTGCAAACTACACGCTCAGCACTGCACCTGTAAGCATTTGTGTGAGCAGCACGGCGAGCGTTCTGTAAATGTTAGCCGTGTTATTTTTAATAAGAATCCTCTCAGCCTTCAACTGCTGTTTTTCTACCTGCTCCCCCCAGGAGCGTCTCTTTCAGCCCCAGCTGAGACGGAAATGAGGAATTAACCTGGCACCCACCGGCAGCCCAGGGTGAGAGTCACCCTTCAGGAGGAGAGACCTCATCGAATGTAATTTTTTTCCTATTAATCATCCACCCAGACAGCTCTCAGTTCTCCAATTCTCTTAAGCAAATAACAACCCAAAAAAAAAAATCTTTTCTTTAAATGCTAAGTGCCGATTTGTGCGATAAAAGCGCGGCATTGAAGCAGCTATCTCCTCTCGTCTGCTTTCCCCTTTCATAGCTCGCAAAGCTTCCTCTCCCTCCCTCCCTCTACCTCTTTTCCTCCCTCTTTCCCTTCTTTGAGGCCAGGTGTACACACGGAACAGATAGTATCATCGAAGGCTGCAGACAGGTCCCCACTGAGCCCAGCTTTGAAGAGCCACACTGCCCCTGGGCTTGGCCCCCACCCCCGTGCATTGTGCATTTGCCCTGGGTGCTTCCCCCCGAGCTCCTGCTCCCCCCACCTCTCCGTTGCCAACTGTTCCCAGGTATGTGGTGATGGGGAACAGAGCACAGCAGAAAGTCACTTTGGGACCTCAGACCAGGGTTCAAATCCTGGACCAGCTATGTGGTTTGGGGAAGTCACTGCCCCTCTTGAGGTCCAGTTTCACATTTAAAGTGGGGATGATAAGACCAATAGCTCAGGTTTACTGACTGTCAAGGGCTGCCATTGTTGAGTGGATAGATTCAACAAAGATCTACTGAATGTCTCCAGTGTGCTAGGACCAAGGGATCCAGCTGTGAACAAGACCCAAATGGAGGCCTGTTGGCATCACATTCTAGGGCCAATCGTAGAGGAGGCATTCTTGAGATGGACATTGCAGAGTATGGGGTCCCCAAGACAACTGTTACTTTGATGCCAACTACAAGTTTGGGGGCCCCCAAGACTATCTTCAGGTTCAATAACTTGCTAAAAGAACTCACAGAACTCACTGAAAGCTGTTGTACTCACAGCTACGGTTTATCACAGCAAAGGATGCAGATTAAAAACAGCCCAGGGAAGAAACTTATGGAGCAAAACCCAGGGAAATGCCAGGCACCAGAATTCTAGTTGTCTTCTCCTGGTGTAGTCATGGGCAGCACTAACTGTTCCTGGCAACAATGTGTGACCACATGCATGGAGTGTTGCCAGCCAGGGAAGCTCACCTGAGCCTCCGTGCCAGAGGTTTTACTGCGGCTCAGTCATGTACACATGGTTGACGGCCTTTGTGTCTGGCCTTTAGTCTCCAGTCCTTCCAGAGGTCAAGCTGATACTGGATGACCCAAGTCCCCCTCCATAGATCGTATTGTCAGCATAGACTATCTGGTGTGGCCCAAGATCCCCCAGGTAAACAAAGATACTCTTATCAGACAGGACATTCTGAGGGTTTACAGGTCACCTCCCAGGAGCCAGGAGCAAAGGCCAGAACTCCCTTTGGACAATGTTAATTCCAGAAGCTTAGTTGCAAAATCTCTTAAGATGTGAACTTTGATCTGATCTCTCTCTTCCTCTTCCAGCCAGTATAGCA
The DNA here is from genome assembly GCA_023783475.1 of Daubentonia madagascariensis. NCBI lineage: Eukaryota > Metazoa > Chordata > Mammalia > Primates > Daubentoniidae > Daubentonia > Daubentonia madagascariensis. The sequence goes on along the minus strand of JAKFHU010001640.1, from coordinate 4,165,388 downwards.
ATGCTCACGTAAGTGTGCAAAGATTGCACGCAAAGACATCCACAGCAGTGCTGTTTAGAACAGGGAAAAGAAAAGAAACCATGCAAATGCTCAGGAAAAGGGGATATTTAAACAGATGAAGGCACATCCATACTGTGGAGTACAGAGCAGCAGATACAATTATGAGGCACTGCTCTCTGTGCCAAGGATGAAAGTCGCCAAGAAAATGCTATTGGTGGAAAAGCCCCAGCTATAGAACAATTGCCACTGAGTAGCTGTTTAGCCCTGAGCAGTTTACTTAACCTCTTGAGCCTCTTCAATTTCCTTGTCTCTAAGGTGGGGCAAGGCTTTGTGCTCCTCCCAGGTTTGCTGGGAGGAGTAGATGGAGCCAGCTGGAAGCACAGCAGGCAGGTTGCAGGGGCCAAGTACAGGGCAGCTGTTGGTGCCACAGCTTTGTTCTCAAGTCCCCAGAGCAAGGCTGCAGGGCACAGGGAGAGAGTGAGGGGCTCTTCTTGGATTCATTTGTTAGCAGGTGGAGCCTTGACCACTCAATCATTACTTAGTTATTTGATAGACTGACAGATTGAATTATTCATTGGTTTATTCACCTACCATAAAGCCATGTGCTGGCTGCTGGCTGCTGGATTTTCAGAAGTAAAGAAGCCAAACAAAGTCTTTACCTTCAAGGAACAACCAGCCCAGTGTGGCATACAGAGTGCAAACTAGGCCCAGAGTTGGGGGTCACTTGCCCAAGCTCACACAGCGAGTCCTGAATGCCCTGCTCACAAGTGAGAAAGCCTAAGGCGGAGGTTCCATCAATGCTGAATAGGAGCTGATCAGGCTGAGCGGACGAGGCCGGGGATATGGGGTTCCTGGCCAAGATGGCTGCGTGGAAGGGGCCTGGAGGCCTGGCGGTAAGAGGGGGTCAAGACTTCAAGGGCAGGAGAAAAGTCCAGTCTGGTAGGAGCAGAACATCCACAAGAGTGAGTGGAGAGAGGCTGGCAGGGGCTCAAGGCACAGGGCTTTGTGGGCCAAAGTGAAGAGGGGGACTTTATCCTGAAGGCAATGAGGAGTCCAGGAAGGGTTTGAGTCCGGGGTGGCATGTTGGAGCTGTATCTGAGGAAGATGCTCCTGCTTGCAGGGGAAGGAAGAATTACAGGGGTGAGAGGGGAAGCAGGAATTCTGGTTAGAGAACACCTGCAGTCATGGGGACAAAGAGATGATACCTGTTTCCTCCAAGATCTCCTTTCTGGGACGCTTCTGCTCCCTCCAGCTGCCTTGACAGCCGACTGCTAATTTAGGGGTGTGCCGGAGCCAGCTCCTCCTGGCTTGTGAGAGCTAATTCAGGAATTTTGTGAGTCAGTCGTTAAACCCTTGGTAGCTTTGAAATTGGCACAGAGGGAGTATTTACACCACAGAAACTGGCAAAAGCTCTAAGTCGGAGCTGTTCCTCCTCCGGCCCCTGGAGAGCTGCTTTACCAGAATGCCGCTGCTTCCAGAGACTTCCCCTTCTCTGGAAAAAGGTTCTTGACTGAGGGAACCCTCCTTCCTCTAGAAGCTATGTTCCCCCTGTCCACCCCAAGGCCATCCCACCACCAATGACTGACTGACGTGGGGGTTTGAACGCTTTGCCTCGCACCTAAGATAGATTTGACTCTGTGGCATAATTCGTACTCCGGGGACTGGGCTGAGGCTGGACTCCAGCTGAGACCACACCCTCGCTGGGCCCCCACCCTGGCCCACAACCTTCCCAGCCTCCCCAGAGAGCCCTCCTTCAGCACACACCTCGCGGGAGAATGCCGTGGCAGCCTCTGCCTCTAGGGAGCCTGACTTAAGACACCATCTCCCGGGGTCCCACAGCAGCACACCCAGAGCATGCTCCTGCCATGGGTGGAGACGCTCAGGACCGAGAAGGTACCTCTGCCAGGCCTGGGGAAGAACCCGGAGCAGTGGCTCCCGCGTCAGCACTCTGCAGACACTTGGGATGATCCACTCTTTTTGACACTGGAGATCTTCATTTTGATGACAAAAGTTGGCTGTGAGCCCCAGCTGCCGACCACTTAGAGACAGAATGAAATTAGGTTTTGAATAACAAGTCTTCAGTTGTTGGGGTGAGGTCACCGTTGAACCACTGTTGTCAGTCCCAAAGAATGTTTCCATTTCCTACCGCCTCTCGGGTGACCCCCTCGAAGGAGGCCTGCCTGCCACAGCAGGTCACCAAATAGAGGGCAATTAATTTTTACAGCCTTCTGCTCTCAACGGCCACCACATGCCCGGGTGAGGTCACTCTTGCCGCTTGATCTGTTTTACAGATGTTGGTGTCTTGAGCCCCACACTTCCCCAGTGAGCTCAGCTCCCCAGGGTCGCGAGTGGCGGTTCTGCCTGTGTGGGACAGCGATGGTCGCCACCCAATGCCATGTGATTTTGGGCGAGTCCCTTCCCCCTCTAGGCCTCGCTTTCCTCATTCCCCAAATGCAGAGCTTCACCGAGACGGGCAGTTCCCAAACGTCAGCCGTGCCTGAACCAAACACCGCCATTTGGCCTGTCTACCGCCTGCACTATTGTTCGGGCACTGTCTTTTTTTCTGTAAGTCACCTCACATTTTTAACTAAATGTGTTTAACTTAAAAGGAAACCTGGTATCATCATCACAAGTGGACATTGATAGAAGGTAACTACGGAAATAAATACCTTGAACACGAATGAACATCACTAAATTCCAGCCAGATACTGCGGCCCACTGAAGGCTTCGAGCCAGAGGCCTCTCTCTCCTTGTTCAAAAGGGAGCTTAGAAGTGTTAGGAGGTGCTAAAGTCTCTTCGTGTCAGATGAAGAATTTCCCCTTGATCTAACCAGAGGGATCAGAAGGAGAGTAATTTTCGCACTATATAAATCGATGCCCTAAAATCTAAAATCACCTCCCCCTGAATCAGCAGTCTACACTTTGAAAGACATTGATTTCTATCTTCCCTACAAATCTCTCTGATTTCGTGTGATAATACGGAGCTCTAGAATGCTTTGGGAGCTTCCTTCCGAGCTAGCTCAGCATTTGTCCAAGTGTGGTGCACAGACCACGGCACCATGGTCATTCTGAAAGCCAGTTACAAAAGGGGACTCCTGGACCCTCCCTGGCCCTACTGTGTCAGAGTCTTTGGGTTTGGGGCCCGAGCATCTGCCCCCAAATCAAGGGCTCTCCACAGCTAGCATTTGAGGGAGCTCGGCTCAAGTTAGAGAAACAGGACAGGGGTGCTCATCAGAAGGCCCGTACTTGAACGAGGGACCCCAAAAGTGAAGCTGAAAGAGTAAGAACCCAACTTGGTTAGCCCTTGTGGTGTCGGCTGCTGCACACACACGAAAATAAATGATTCTCTTCTCGGTAGAAGTGGAGATGCCTGGCTTTCTTCCGAACCAGAAAAGACCCAGCAAATTCCTCGACTCTATCCTCAGAAAGGCTTGGAATGCACCCACCCTAATGCGACCCCAGGAGACACGCTACGGGGTTGAATTTTATTGATGTCAAGCGCAAGCGTCCCTTGTGCTCCTGGGAAGGGTGAGGTTCTGTGCCAGGCTGGGACAAGATTACTGCACTGTTGGGGAGAGAAAGGTGTCCCCACTAAGGAGCACCAACCCAGAACCCCGGGTTGGGCTGGGGTGCCGGCCTGGCCTCATCTCTGCTTTTGTGCCACTGTGAAAACATCTTCCACTTGGGGTTGTCAGCTCTGCCCTCTCTGCCAACATGAGCCTGGAAGCAGCTGTGCGTTTCTGTGTCCTGCTTGGCCTCCCAGAAGGTCTGATCAATGTCTGTTTTAAACCAAGACATTTCTCTGGCTGTGGAGTCTGTGAACACGGGGCACTCTGGAGCTGGGCTTCACGAGTTCCGTCTGCTTTCCGGCAAGGACTGCCATTTTGAGAGAAAAGTCAGGGTGGGAGGCTCTGCAACAGGCTTCCTCTTTGCAAATCAGATGAATTCAAACCAAAGGCAAAGATGAACATGTATCCTGAGGGATCCCTATTCTCTGTGCCTTTCTCCTCATCTGGAATAAGACTGTCACTGTCCCTTCCTCGTAATGGGGCGAGCAGAAGGGAATAGAATAAAGCCTACAAAGCACTGAACACAAAAATAATAGAAGCTGTTCTGGGCTGGTTAGTGTTGCCCCGAAATTCATGTCTTCCCAGAACCTCAGAATGTGACTTTATTTGGAAATAGGGTCTTTGCAGATGTAATTAGTTCAGCTGAAGTCTTAATGAAATAGTGTGGGCCCTAACTTCAGTGACTGGTGTCCTTATAAGAGTAAAGTAACACACAGAGAAACATAAGGGCAGGAAAGAAGGCCTTGAGGCAATAAGTCAGGTTGCAGTTTTGCTGCCACAAGCCAAGGAACACCAAGGATTTCCAAGTTTCATGGAATAGATTCTCTCTCAGAGCCCCCAGAGAGAACTAACTCTGCCTACACCTTGATTTTGGACTTCTGGCCTCCAGAACTGTGAAAGAACAAACTTCTGTTGTTTTGAGCTACCCAGTGTGTGGTACTTTGTAATGGCAGCCCCAGGAAACTAATACAGAAGCTAATTTATTGAGCACTTACTAGGTGCTAAGTATTTTGTTAAATGCATTTCATGCATTATCTCCAACCTGCCCAACAACCTGATGAAGTGGGTAGCATCACTACCTCTGTTTTTATAAATGGGGCACCTAAAGCTCAGGGTGCTCAGCTGCCCAAGCATGCCCAGTTAGGTGGCAGACTTGGGATTTTCAAACTCTTATCTCTGTTTCCAAAGCCTGTGTTTGTTTTAACATCACTCAGCTCCCCAAGTTGGGAACTGCGTAGGACTCTTGTTTTCTAATGGACCCCATATCTGGTGAAATTCCTGGCACATAGTAGGCCCTCAAGAAAAGCATGATGACTGCATTCTGTGATTCCATAAATTCAAAAGATTTGGGACTTGCATGCCATTTATTTGTTGAGCCAGCAAATATACAGTAACTGGAAGGCCTCCTGTGTCCCAGGCACTATGGATACGGCAGCACACAGCACGGTCGTGGCCCTGGCTTTATGCCGTTTGCAGTCTAGGAGGGCACTGACGCTGAGGAAGTGAACCAGGAGGTGAAGCAGATGTTTAACGCGCTGATAATTGTGCTAAATGCTGGGAAGGCGTAAGCAGGGACAAGTGATGAGAAGGACGAAGGGCATTGCCCGGCAGAGACGATGCCGTGGTGCCCGGCGCTCTCTCCAAAGGCCCAAGCTGCATCCAGGACCATGGTAGCCTGGAGAGTGGGCTTTTTTGAGAAGGTTCTGGAAAAGTATAACAGTTCATCCCTTTTATTAGCTGTGTTGTTTACTATTTAGAAAAAAGTAAGAGGATATCTGGCTTTCTTCCCTTGGCCTCTAAGACAAATGAACTCACATCCAAGGCCTTCCAGGTTGGGCTCTCAGCAGCAGAAGCTGGGGCTCCCCAGTGACAGCCCTTCCGGGGAGGGCAGCTGTGCCAGTTCACTTGGGACTCCCGCTCCCCTGGAAGCAGGTGCCGGATGCAGACAGTGAGCCTTGAGCACAGGAAGCTTGTCCAGGGGCACAGTCAGCAGCCCAGGTTCCAGAATGTCCCAGCTTCCTGGAGGGAATGTCCTCCTCCCTGCTGAGCTTCACATCTGGGCCCACTAGCGTCACTTGGGAACTGTTAAAATATGAGTCCCTGAATCCGAGGGTCTGGGAGAGGAGATGCTCTGATGTCTCCAGGCAAGGTTATTTTTTTTTTTGAGACAGAGTCTCGTTCTGTCACCCAGGCTAGAGTGTAGTTGCATCATGGTAGCTCACCGCAACCTCTGACTCCTGGGCTCAAGCAATCCTCCTGCCTCAGCCTCCCTATTAGCTGGGACTACAGGCACACGCCACGACGCCAGGCTAAGTTTTCTATTTTTAGTAGAGACGGGGTCTTGCTCTTGCTCAAGCTGGTCTGGAACTCCTGAGCTCAAATGATCCTCCCGCCTTGGCCTCCCAGAGTGTGAGGATTACAGGCGAGCGACACCACGCCTGGCCTCCGGGCAAGGTCTTAACTTCGGTTCTCTAAAAGGAAAGAAGTAAGGAAGAAGGAACGAAGGGAAGAAAACAAGTTGAAAAAGAAAAAAGAAAACCACTATGTATCTTGATTTTTATTTGATTATAAAAGGAACCCAAGTTTGCTATAAAAAATTTAAACGTAAGAGAATCTGTTGGTCTTCAGCTCTTGGTGAACATAAAATCTAATGGGGAGATTATTAAAAATGCAGCCTCTGCAGGCATTGTCCTGGGGTGATGGCCGGGCAGGCAGCCCACAGGTTGCACTTTGAGAAATGCTGATGTAGAAAGTCAGGATATGTCGCTCCTTCCCAGTTAGAAGCATTGTGCAGGGAGAGAACTTTCCGTCAAGAAAAGACAGATGGGCAGATGGCGCAGCCCCACGAGAGACAGCCACGCCTGCAGGAGCCTGTGAGCACAATGTTGACGCCTTTCTGGAGTTATCCTCTTCCAGCTCCGAAATTCTGCTTTGGGACAGGACCCAGAATAGAGTCAGATCCGTGCCAGGTCATTCACAGAGCTTGTTGATCTGTTACACGTGAGGCACTAAGTGGCACACAGCTGGTCATCACGTAAAGCAAAATGGAGTGTCAGAACTCACCAAAGATCCTGTTACTGCCCAGAGCTGTGGACAAGTACCTAGATGAAAGAGAAGTCCCAGGGAGACACAGAATTGAAAATAGAGTGAAGATCTGCAGGCCGGAGAGTTTAGAAAGCTTCCAAAACCTTTTCTGTTATTACTTAAAATTGGCCAATTAATGTTGGTGTAACCCAGAGCTAGGAATTTCTGCTGAGAAGTTCAGGTCTTGTTCTTGGTCATATAAATGAAAATCTGTCATGCTGTCAGCTCTGAATATTCATCAAGAAAGTGGTCATTCCCCAATTTAAATGCACCATGATCATTCTGTTTGGCCCGTTTAGCCCTAAAAGGAGCAGATCATCTTTGTGGTCTCTCAGGCCAAGAAACGTTCGATCACATATCCTGGATCAGTAAGGCCCAGGCATGTTTTAGGAAAGTTAAGAAAACTCTGCCTATCCATGGCAGCTGGGAGGACTAAGAAAGAGTTACCTGTCACAACATGGATGAACCTTGAGGACATTATGCTAAGTGAAGTACACCAGTCACAAAAGGTCCAACACTGGATAATTCCACTTACAGGAGGTACCTAGTCAGCTTCATAGAGACAGAAAGTAGAATGGAGGTTGCCAGGGTCTGGGGGTGAGGGGAATGGGGAAGTGTTTAACAGGGACAGAATTGCAGTTTGTGGTGATGAAAAAGATCTAGAGATGGAAGGTAGTGATGGTCACACAACAATGTGAATGTACTTAATGACACTAAATTGTACACTTAAAAAGATACATTTTATCTTATACATATTTTGAAAACACAAGTGTGTATCTTATACACAATTGAAAACAAGTTACCCCAAGGGCACTTTCACATCTACAAGCACAACACTTGCCTCGGAAGTTTGCACAAAACTTCAGTCAACAGCTGGGAAGTTTCAACTCGTCTGCAAACGTGTCCAGAAGCCCCAACCACTAAAAATTGGGGTCCAAGGTTCTAGGGTCCCTGTCACCCATCACCACTCCCACCACCCTCACCAGCCCATTGCCACCCCCGCTAATGCTGCTCCCCGACTGAGACCGCAGGCACAGTGACTGCCCTGCCGCCAGGCAATGGCCCTCACTCAGGGTTCTCTCTTGTGTTTTACCGACAGGGCTGGGGCTGGGAGGATTTAACCAAGGGTTCTGGCAGTTTCCATTTCTACATTTTAAAAAGGCTTTTAGCCTAAACTTAAGCCAGCTATGCCTCAGGTAAATATTTGCTTGGTTCTCTGTGCCCCCAGGGAACCAGGCCTGGAGCCAGATGAAAGAAGTGAAGAAAAGGGAATTTATGCGCTGAAAAAAAATGGGGCAAGAAGGAGCACCAGATGTTCTGCCCAGCTGTTCCGGCCACAGCCTGTCCCATCCTTGGGGACTTGCTGGTCTGTTCACTGCATGAGAGGGGGACCCTGTGCCACAGGAAAACACTTGCGGATGGTTCCTTTGTTTGCATAGGTCAGCCGGTGAGGAAAGACTGTCTCTCGTGTGGACCCGGAGTCGGAGAGACCCAGGTGTAGCTCTGCTCGCTGAGCTCGCCCGAGAAGGACAATGGGCGGCCTCTCTGGAGCGCTCACTGGCGCGCTGCGCACAGAGGCTCTGCCCGTGCACAGTGGAAGCCAGGTGTGGCCAGGGCCATCATGGGGGTGAGGAAGGAAGGGGGCAGGAGGACGAGGAGGGGATGGTGATGCTAACAGCTCTCTCGGCCAATCCTTGTGTCCCTCAAGCTTGCTACTGCAGTCACAGGAGCCCAACTCAAAGTAGCTAAGAACAAAGGGAATTTACTGATTCATTCTGTTGACTAAAGAAAAAAATTAGACAGAAGATATTAGAAGGCTAGAGGACTTAAAAGAATTTATATTGGCCGGGCGCAGTGGCTCACGCCTGTAATCCTAGCACTCTGGTAGGCCGAGGCAGGAGGATCGCTTGAGGTCCCGAGTTCGAGACCAGCCTGAGCAAGAGCCAGACCCCCGTCTCTACTAAAAATAGAAAAATTAGCCAAGCGTCTTGGCGCACGCCTGCCTATTTTAACTCTATAGTTGTAGGTTGACTACTCCATATCCAGCGCCCATGAAGACATCAAAATGTGTCTAACTGCCAGGTGGAAAAGGACTTCAGTGACTCAGCCATTTTACCCTGGTCACAGTGGTTGGCCCAGGAGTAGGCAGTTGACCTCAGACAGGCCATTCCAGGCCCTTCCCTAAAATGTCTGTGTTTGGTGCTAGTGGGGAAGGGACTTTTCCTTTTGGGTGTGGGGCTGGAAGGACATCCACAGGGGGTAGCTGACCTGCCGTCCTACTGTAGTGCAGAGCAGCCTCTCTGCTAGCAGAGACAGAAGGCAAGTAGAATCAAATGAGCAGAGACAGGGAAAGAGTCCAGAAGACAGAGCTTGGGTACCTTCACCCAGCCATACCTGCAACTACATACTCCCAGAGTCCCTGGTGAAAAGGAGCTAGTACATTTCTTTTTATTTCCTAGCACTGGGCTTCTGGGCATGCAGTAGAAAGCCTAAATGATCCAAAAATTGTCTAGAAGGAAAGAATCGTCTGCCCAGGGTGGTGTGAGAGGAACAGGACCCCCTTCAAGCTTCCTCTGGGCTGTTGGCCGGCGTTCTCATTCAACAATTTACCGAGAATTGGGGGAAAAAAGAGACAGGATTCGTGACAGTCACGAGGGGCCCTGCAAACGACTGCCCGGTCAGGCCTGGCTCTGCCATACGCCAGCTCCGTGGCCTGGAGCGTCACTTCACCTCTGAGTTTCCACACCTGCAAGGTGGGGTGATGATAATAGCACCTCCAGGCCCATTTGGTTGTCAGAGGATAGAAAAGCCATTAGGAGCCCCCTCGGACCCCCACATGGCCCCATGCTCCCCATCACAGCACCGGCCACATTGCCCAGGGGTCGCCCACTTATTTTCCACCTTCCTCCTGGACTGGGACCTACGTGGGGGTAAGGGTCTTGTCTGTCCCATTCGCCGTGAGCTGTGGTCCTCAACCCCCAGGCCGTGGCCTGTTCCTGGTGGGTGGCCTGTTAGGAAACAGGCCTCGTATCACCGCCTGAGCTCCACACCACACCCCCCACACCAACACCACCACCCCCATCCCCAGTGCGTGGAAGAATTGTCTTTCGTGAAACTGGCCTCCCGTGCCAAAAAGGTTGGGGACCACTGCCGTAGAGTCCCCCCACTTTTGATGGTTTAGCTTCCAGTCAATAAATACTTTGCTAAATGGATGTTGAATGGATGCTGGGATTTTGCAGCATGGATTTGTGAGTGGTTTGCTCACCAGGGAAATGCTGATGCACCCTCCCTCCCAGGGTCCTAGTGAGATCATCACTTTTCTGTAAAAAGCCCAAACAGTCTACAACCCTCTGTTGGGGTTCTAGCTGGTCAGTGCTGAGGGTTCCTATCCTCCTTGCACACATGGGAGTTATTTGGGGGCAAGGGTGTTGTCATGTTCATTCTAAGGGCATAGGGCAGTCTCAGGGTGCTGACGCAATGGGCTTTCACATTGGAATTCACGTTTCTAAAGAATCTCTGAGTGCTCTGGGGAGGAGAAGCAGCAGCTAGAGCCTGGGTGGGAGCTGCAGTGACCATCGAGGTTAGAGAAAGGGGTGGCCTGACCTGGGGATGGTGGTGGGGGGAGTGGGCCAGCCAGGACATAGATGTGGCTAGGTGGAGAGAACCCCGATTCTGGAACCAGACTGGTCACCCACCATGGGCACCACCACCTGCTGATTTGCCAGCTTTGGCAAGTTCCTTAAGTTCTCTGTGCCTCAGTTTCCTCATCCACAAGAAAGCAGTACTAATAACGGAATGTACCTTGTAGGGTTATTGTGAAATCAAACCAATCAACATGTGCAAAATGTTTAGAACAGACCTCAGCACATGGTGAGTGCCACGAGTCTTCCCTTGGTCCTCAATATTACAACCTCCTCATGCAAGACACAGCTAAGAGGCCCCGATGTCCTGGATCAGGGACCTCGTCATTCATCGTCATATACCCAGAGGCTAACAGACAGTGGGGTGCTGTCCAAAAGCTGGTCCAACTGGACCATAAGGAACAGAAGCAGCTGATTATGGGAAACTACCCCAGGCAACCAGAGCCTTCCTTCGCTGGTGACATATCCACTCAGACCTGACCTTTCACCTAAATTGCTATGGGTGTTCAATCCTGGGGACACTAAGTGCTCCCTCTTCTATTTGCTGCAGAGAACAACAGTACAAATTTTAATTTACAGGTTGTTTGTAAATTACCGCCTGGTCTGATTTATAATTCATAGTACAATATTTGTTTCTAACAGGAAATTAATTTTGGAAACTCAGTGGGTGATTAAATTAAATTGCAAAACCATTCCGCCTGCCTGGGAGGAGGAGGGGCAACTAGAGATTATATTTAGAGATAAATCAGAAAGAGTCTGTACTCAGAAAACCTGAGACAGGAGGAGGGGAAACAGAGTGTCTCTTCTCCGGGAAGATGGCCATCTTGTCGAACGTTTGTTACAGAACACACGCCCTGCACACTGTGGGTCTCACAGTTGCTTATGACCTTTTCCCAGTGAATTTGTCACTAAGGGAAAGAAAAGTGAGGCTGAAATGACTGTATATCCAATTCAGTGTCACACACCGCCCTTGCTCTCCAGCTGTAAACCACGTTGGGATGGACAAGGGTAGAAAGGTGTACACCATGGTGTTATGACAGTTGACCTCTGAGTGGTCAGGCTTGGGATCAAATCCCAGCTCCAGAGATTTTTGGCTGTGTGGCTACAGAAAATAGCTTCACCACTTCCAACCCCAGGTTCCTCATCTGAAAAGTAAGGATGATGATCGTTCTTACAACTTTGCAAGTCTGTTTAGGATTGACTGGGAAAATAGGCATTGTATTAGTCATCTCTGGCTGTGTAACAAATTAGTCCACAATGTCATCTCACGTTTTCTGTGGGTCAGGAGTCTGGGAGCATCTTTGCTGGGTGGTTCTGGCTTGGGACCTCCCGTGAGGTCGCAGTCAGGGCATCGGCGGGGACTCCAGTTACCTGAAGACTTGACTGGAGCTCTTCCAAGATGGCTCACTCATGTGGCTGTTGGCATGAGGCCTCAGTTCCTTGCCATGAGCATCTCTGTATGATCTCCTTGAGTGTCCTCACAACATAGCAGTGGCTTGCTCCAGAGCAAATGACCAGAGAGAGAGAGAGCGAGCGAGAGAGGCTGCAATGTCTTTTATTATCTAGTATCAGAATTTGGACACCATTGCTTCTGCTTTACTCTACTTGTTAGAAGTGATTCATTAAGTTCAGTCTACACTGAAGGGTAGGGGAATTAGGCTTCATTTTTTTTAAGGAGGTGTCAAAAAATTATAGCATATTTTGAGGCACTTCACATATGTTCTAGCTATTATTGCTGTGTAACAAAGCATTAAAACACTTAATGGCTTTAAAACAACAATTATTTTATTATTGCCTCCCATGGTTCTGGGGGTCAACTGGCTCAGCTGGGTGGTTCAAACTCAAGGTCTTTCATGTGGTTGCAGTCAGATGGTGGCCGGGCTGGGGTCATCTCAAAGGTTTCCATGAGCACATGACTGGCAGTTAAGGCCAGCTGTCAGCTCAGACCTCATCCAGAACACTTATACATGGCCTCTTTGTGTGGTCTGGGCTTTCCCACAGCTTGGTAGCAGGTTTTGAAGAGGTGAAAATGCATGGCATTGTTATAACCTAACTTTGGACATCATGCAGCATTGCTTCTGCCATGTTCTATTTGTTGAGGTGGTCTTAAGGTTCTACCCAGGCTCAAGGGGAGGGTAAAAGACCCCATTACTCAATGGTAGGAGTGTCAGCATCAAATTGTAAGAAGAATGTGTGGGATGGGATATATTGGTGCTGTCAACTTTGGACCACACAGCCAGTCACAGGCTGCCTTCTGTCCACAGCAATTCACATCCCTCCCACACACAAAACACACTTATCCCTCTTCAAGACCAGCAAGTCTTATTCCTTTACATCAGTCTCAAAGTTTAGGTTCTTGTTGAATAAATCAGGTCCTCTGATGAGTCTCTTCAGATGTGATTTCCTGGGTATAGCTCCTTGAGTGCCCGTTCCTTTAAATCTGAAGACTCAGGAGTAAAAGAGACAAGTTACCTACCTTCTACACACCCGGCGTGCAATGGTAGCACAGGCCTGGGTTGACTTCCAGAAACACTCCTGTTCGCAGAGGGGAGATGGGAGGCAGACATTAGTCCCTGTCCCATCGCAATTCTGAAATCCTGCAGACACACAGCGTCAGTTTCTTCACTAAAGATCCGTACTGCTCCCTGGGGGTTGCTCTGCAGGACTGTTGGCTCTGCTTTCTACATCATTCTTCTTTTTTCATGAAACGAAGCCTTTGGTTTGTAGTTAGTTAGTTTTCTCAGTCTACTTCCTGCCCATAGAAATTTGAGGGTCCAAAGGCCTCTTTCATTTTGTATTGTCTTTGTCTCTTTCAGACAAAACTGACACAATTCCTTTAAAAACTTATTGGGTTTCCTAAGAAATGATGTGTACTTCATGCCATTAGACAAAAGCCACATCCACAAAAACCCGCCTCTACCTTGAATTCCTGGTAAGGTAGGCTCCTGTGGGACAATGACCTAAAATTCTCAGAAGCCCTATTTTTTAATGGAGAGGATCTGCAAGGCATACCCTTAAGAACTGAGGAAGAACTTTTGTCAGTCAAAAAGGTTCTACGAGGCACCACCTGAGATTTTTCTGAGAGGTCAACAAAGGATTTTATAGGCCCACCTTGGATTTGGATTTGATATTTTTCTGGAAGCCACTTCCTAATTTGAAAGTAAGTTGCCATCTGGAAAGGATGAGTATGGGAACCAGCCCTGTTTTCAGCCCTGGAACGTCCTGGCTTGTTTAATTTCCTATGAATCTTTCTTGACAGCTCAACAGTTCTGCTTTGTTAGCTCATCTCTCCTCACTCACATTGTGCTACAGGCAGCCGGAAAAGCCAGCAGGCACCTCCGGGATAACGTAGCTTGGGAGTATTCCGAGGGAGATCATCAGATTCCTTTGGTACCTTTCCTATTTGCCATGTTATTACAGGTGACAGCGTAGCCAGACTTTCTGACAGGACCTCACATCGATGCCCTTTCTTCCAGTTTTCAATAGTATTTTTTTTAACTTTCTTTTAAACTCTCTCTGCCTCCTCAGGGCGCCTTAGGCATTTACTGACACTCGCCTCCTCGGTGCCCTTCTGGCTTTTGGGCCACGTGGTCCCAAGGCCAATGCCATGTGTACTAAGTTATGTTACCAAAATATGTTCCAGTCATCTATTCGTGTGTCATAAATCACCCCAAACTTAGCGGCTTTAAAAAACAGTGATCATTTCATTATTACCACTCTAAGTTCCGGTGATTAACTGGCCCAGCTGTACAGTTCTCACCCAGGGTCTTTCATGCGGTCGCAGGAAGATGGTGGGCTGGGCCCGGAGGCATTTCGAAGGCTTCCTGCGTCCCACACTTGCGGGGCTTCAGCCGGGAGCGCTGGGTGGAACACCTGCATGTGGGCTGTCAGTGCCACTTGGGCTCCCACACAGCATGGCAGCCAGTTCCAATAATGAGTGATACCAGGGAAGAAGGCAGAAGTTCGTGGCATTTTTATGACCTAGGCTTGAAAGTAACGTCACATCATTTCTGCCACATTCTTATATAATTAATCCCAGCTTCCTCCCACTACTGAATGGAGGATTCAATGTCACCTTTGTTAGAAGAGCAAGTGGGGTGGAATACTTGATGGCAATCGTCTTTGGAAAATACAGTCTGCCCCAAGTTATAGAATCTTAGCCCAGGGCCCGGCGCACAGCAACAAGCTCCATGAACATCAGCCACTCCTTCTGCTCAGGGGGCGAGGAAGACCCCCTGGGAGAAATGGCGTTAAAGCGGGTCTTTGATTACAGGCAGGATTTCCACAGGCAGCTGCGGGAACAACTGGGTCAGCATGAAATAAAGAGAGAGCAGGGAAGGGCCTGAAGGAAGCTAGTGGCCCAGCTCATGTGGTACATCGGGAGTCGGGGGTGGAGCAAGAGACCACCAGAAGCCTCAAGGCCAGGCCTCCAGGACTGGACCTTGGAGGGAGCCCTTTAAGGGAAGATTTTTTAACCTGATGTAAAAATTTCCTGAGTTTGGAGTGAGAAGAGAACTTAAAGTTTTATTCAACCATTTGTTTATCCATTCAACAGTTTTGTATTGAGCATCCCCCACATGCCAGGTACTGGGGACCCACTGACGAACAAAATAAACAGGGTGCCCACCTGCACAGCTCACAGTCTTGCAGGCGAGACGCCAACAGCACGTCAGTAGGCATGTACCCGCACAATGGCAGACAATGCTGCGTGTTAGCAGCCACCTGAATAGGCTGTCTTGGTGGGAGAGTGGACACGGCAGAAGGAGTATGCGGGGAGCCCCAGGACGCCAGTGTGGCTGGAGGAAGGGGAGGGGTGGTGACACTGGGCCTG
The DNA here is from genome assembly GCA_023783475.1 of Daubentonia madagascariensis. Taxonomy (NCBI): domain Eukaryota; kingdom Metazoa; phylum Chordata; class Mammalia; order Primates; family Daubentoniidae; genus Daubentonia; species Daubentonia madagascariensis. The sequence goes on along the minus strand of JAKFHU010001640.1, from coordinate 4,150,264 downwards.
GTGGGGCCATCATGGGGCTCACTGGGGTCTTGGTAAGGACCACGGAGAGTTACTGGAGCATTTTATGCTCCAGTGCTCCCGGCTCCATCCCGTCTAAGTTCTTAAAAGATTGCCCAGGCTGCAGAGTAGAAATGGACCAAGGGGCGGGCAGGAGTGGATTAGGGAGGGACCGCAGGGATGGGATGAGACCTGGGACCAGGTGTTGCTGTGGAGACGGAGACCAGAAAAGAGATCTGTGCCGTAAAGATCTGATGTCACCTGCTGGTAGATGGGGGAAGGAATGGGGAAAGGTCTGGGACAGACGCCCCCCAAGTCAGGTACAGCCACTCTGTGCACTGCAGGTGCCCGTGAGATGGGCAAGGGGGGGTTTGGGGCAGATGCTTGGATGCTGGCTTCGTTGTGTGTCAGAGGCACTGTGGATTAGGCAGATGGGTGCCCGGGTCTGGGACTTGGATCTTATCACTGAGTCCAGATGACCTCCCTGGTTGCTTTGGAGAAGAGGAAACTGCCCAGAATTGGCTGTGTGGATGGGGTGAGGCATGGGTGGAGGAGGGGAGACAGCGTGGGGTGTGCTTTCTGGAGAAGAGGAGAGGCCAGGGGCTCTGGACTCTGCCAGCACTGCAGGGAAAGACACACCAAGTGCATCGGGGCCAGGGGACTGATCATATGTCGTCTCGGGGCCTTAGACAGTGATTTCCAAATCGGGATCAAGAAGTTCACACGCTCTGGTTAACTATGTCCCCCAAAGGGGCAGCCAACAGCCCGAATATCAGGGATTGTTCCTCTGACAGACTTTTTCATTGCAAACCATTTTCTTTTAAATGTCCCAAAGAAGGGCTGACAACTGCAGTAGAGCACTGCAGAGAGAGCCTGGACAGGAGCCCAGAACATAAGAGACTCTCTCTGGGCTTTACTGCTAACCAACTAGAGACACTGGGCGAGTCATTTCAGTCTGTGGGCCTCAGTTTCCCTCATACACCAGGATGGACTCAGCAGAGCAGTACTGGTTAAAAAAATAAATAAAACACCGTCCGTAAGCTCAATAATGGGTGTCCTGCCCGTATTGCAGGGATACTCTTACCTAGTGTGTGTCAACGTGAGCCTGGGCAAGGGCCTTGGCCTCTCAGCCGGGGGGACAGGTTAGCAAGTGCCCAGGAGCCCACTCCCTCAGCCAATGGCAGATGGGGGGTGAAGGGCAAACACTCAGGCTCCTCCCCTGGGCAGGCATCGCGGAGGCACGTCCCGCACCGTCTCCCAGAGGTCCCCGGTGAAATCGCCCACAGGGGTAGAACTTCCCACTCCACTCATCAGCGCACCCTGGATCTGTGTCCCTCCCGTCCCTGGCTCACTTCCTCACACCCTGCAGGGGCTTCCTGGGATTGCCTCCCAAACACACTGCTTGCATCGAAATCCTCATCTTAGGGGCTGCTTCTGTGCCAGCCTCCCACAACTCCAGACTCCAAATGCAGACACAATAGACATCAATAAAAGATCAGGCTGCACACATACACACGTACACACGCATGCACACACTAGTGCACAGCACAGTAGCCGGCACAATGCCTGGCGCTTCATAGGCTGTCAGCAAATATTCCTTAAATGAGTGAATAAATGAACGGCCTTCCTCTAGCCAGCATTTCCTGCAAGTCCCCCGCAGATTGGGACATCAAGGTGCCTGAAAGTGCAGGCAGATTTCCGCGGGGTAGAGTCTGGGGTCATTCCAGGAGTCTTTCTGCTTCTGGGAAGGGCAGGAAGGCCTTCCTCTTCCACTCCGCCCCCCGTAGCAGCAGCCATTCTCTGCCGGGGGCTTTCCTCCCCCACCAGCTCACTTTCTGGGCCCCCCATCCCAGCCCATCTGTTCGGCATGTGTAAGCATTGTCAAATTGTTTGAATAAATTGTCACTCTGATTAAAATGTTTATGTCTGCAGGATGACTCATTTCTGCTAAATTGTACCTAAATAGTCTCACATTTGCCATAGATATCTGACATCTGTGTCTGGTCTCCAGGCTGATGGCCAGACAGAAAGCTGGACCCACACAGAGGCTCCCCTGCTCCTGCCCTCCCCTGTCACTTATACCATGAAGCCACTCAGGGCTGGAGCCCAAGCAGGTGGAGGGCAGACAAGCCTGGGTGTCTTGCCCACCCTGCCCTTGACTAACATCATGAGTGAACATGCATGCACACATGCACACACATACACACGTGCACACACCGCCCCCACAATACAAGTTTAGTTCTCCTGAGATCAGACTGAGATGGCTAGACCCTCAGTGCCCTCTCAAAGCTGGTCAACGTTCACTGTCTGCCAATAAGTGTGCAGATACAGGACATCCCTCAGTGGAGCCCATACACCTCTGGGATCCCAGATTTGGCTGGTCAAAACACCAGCACTTTTGCAAGATACAGAACTTTGTCGTGGTAACCCTTATGCCACAGGAGGGTGAGGGTTGGATGGATGGATGGGGGGATGGATGGATGGATGGACAGGTGGATGGATGGCATAGTAACAACACCACCATCCATTAGCACCATCCACGTGCCGCTGTACACGTGGCATTTACTTCCTTTATTGCTAGTAATAATTTTCTATTGCTGTGTAACAAATTACCACAAATTTAGTGGCTTAAAACAACACATATTAGTTATCTCACAGTTTCCACAGGACAGGAATCCAGGCCTGGCTTAGCTAGGTCCTTTGCACAGGGTCTCACAAGGCTGCAGTCAAGGTGCTGGCTGGGCTATGTTCTCATCTGCTGGCTTAGCTGGGGAGGAACCTGCTTCCAAGCTCTTGCAGGTTGTGGGTGGCATTCATTTCCTGGGCCCAGCTCCTTACCACTTGTCAGTTAGAGGCTTCCCTCAGGTCCTAGAGGCACCTGAAATTCCCGGCCACATAACTGGCTCTATAGGCAGTTTATAACACCGTGGCTTGCTTCTTCAAGGCCAAGAAAAGATTCTCTCTCCAGTCTGCTAAGATGAAGTCTGACACTGTCTACCCCAGGAGAGATATGGCCTTGGGCAAGGTGGCCCTCGGTGGCTGAGGCAGTCCCCGCAGGGGCTGACTGCTGCAGGCTCCCTGCTCATAGAGATCCCAGCAGCTGGGGTGGCCAGTTCTTCATGGGGGTATCTGGGCATGCAGATATCACAGCTGCCCAGAGAACAAAGAAGGCAGCAGTGGTTCTGCATCCAGGACAGCTGTGAGATGGCTAAGACCAGCCCAGAGAAGCATTGGCTGTACATGGCCACGTGGAGGTGGCATCTGCCCAGACCTGTGCCGGGCTGGACATGCTCTTCTCTCTTTCAATGTCGGCTACAATCGCTTCTCACCCAGGAAAGCTCCCCGCCTCCCTAGGTCCTCTCCTCCTGGGCTATTGCATCCCCAAGGCCAGGGACAGCCCTTGGCTTTATCGAGCACCTATTTCATGCCAGGTACTGGGGAATTCCATTTCCTCCTCTACCAGGTGGTGCTATTTACAGAGTCTCCCTGCAGGGGACTGTGAGAGTTAGAGGGGAGCACACGGCTTATAACAAGCACCCAATAACTAGGAGACACGATGTTAATAGGCTCCCATCCAAGACACCCCCCATGGTCTCTAGAAGCCCTGCTCCAGGGCATCTCCCTCTCCACATGACCGACACCTGAGGCTGGGTGACTCTCTGAGGTGGGCCGTCCTGTGTATCCTAGAATGTTTGGCACATCCCTGGCCTCCACTTGTGAGCTGCTGGTAGCACCTCCACCTCCCCAGTCTTGACAACAAACAATGTCTCCAGACATTGCCAAGTGCCCCTGGGGGGCAGAAGGACCCCGCTGGGGAACCACTGCTCTAGGACAAGACACAACAAGACACAGGCACAGCTTGGGGAGGAGCACTTCATTCTTAGGGGAGGGAGCCCCTTGGCCTGGCCTCGGGGCTGGGTAAGATTCCTGAGGTGAGGAGGGGGAGATTCCAGGCCATGGGGTGAGCATGATTCCAGGCCGTGGGGTGAGCATGGCACAGGGTCTGCTCCGGGCTGGTGCTCAGTGGGTGTCTGTGGGCTGAGGGAGACACACGTCGTCAAACGCTGAGCTCTGCCTCGGGCAGACCTATCTCCCACTGTGTGGTTTTATTTCCCCTTCTTCTTCCTCTCTTTCTCCACTGTTCCAGTTTACAAACAGCCCCCTGTGAGGCTTCCCCAAACAGGTGCTGCCCAGGGACCCCAGCCCTAGAAAATGCTGCCTCCCTTCCACGGTCTCTGCACACACGCCACCCTGACCCCTCTGGCAGCCAGACGCCCTCTCCAGCCCCTCTCCCCAGCACCAAGGTCCAGTCCCTGTGGGTCAGGGAGCGTCTGTCCTGCCAAGGCCACCCCCATTCCTGTCCAGCTCTGGGAATGTCATCCCCAAGTGCCTCCTGGGCTTTCCCACTGCGGTGCTCCTCGGGGCTCAGCTGAAATAACACAGGGCTCCTGCCTTCCCTGTCCTGCCCTGCCTTGGCCCCTCCACCCGGGAAGCCTTTGAATCTCCGTTTACCCTGCTTGGCCATCCACGTCGGGCCACAGGGTGCTGGCTCCTGCTGGGCCCACCAGCTTTGCCAAACCCACGGCTTGTCCTGCCCAAGGCTGAGGGCCCATCCTCTGCCAGCTTAAACCCTCTGTCGCCATTCCCTGTGCATCCAACCCGCTCCCGCCTTCCCAGCCACCCTCCCAGCCCGCTATCCTCCATGACAGAGGGGACACGCCCACTGGGGACTGAATCAGAAAGCACAAAGTCCCTGACTCATAGAGCATGGGGTAGAAAGTCGAGTTTCTCTAGACACCCTCACCCCTGATCCCCACATTTGCTGGGCTCTGAATTTGTCAATCTGTCCTCCAAATAAATTCTGATGTGAGCACTTCCTTCAGGAGATCCCACTGTGAGTCCAGCAAATATCTCCTCCTGGGTCTCCCTGTCCTCCCTGGCCCCCAAGTTTGTCCTTGCATCAGCCAGAGGGATCCCGTTCAGATGTAAGTTGAGTCCTATCACTTTCTGCTCATGGGCCTCCCATGGGTCCCTATCTCACACAGAGTAAAAGCTGAAGTCCTGGCCAGGGCCTGGGCCCCATGTCATGCACCCCCTACCTCCTCCCACACTCTTCCCATGCTTCCCAGATCACTCTGCTCCAGCCCACCTGCCTCCCTGCCAGTCCTGAGATGCCAGCTCTATTCCCACCCCAGGACCTTTGCACTGGTTCTTCCCTCTGTCTCAAATAGGCTCCTTGCTATTGTTACCTCTTTATTTTCTTTAGATCTGTGCATCAATGTTGTCTTCTCTTTGAGACTTTATCTAACCACCCTACATTTAAATTACACACACACTACTATTACCACCAGCATTACCATTAACATTATCACCACCACCACCACCAAAGTCATGACCATCATCACCATCATCACCACCATCATCACCATCACCACCATCATCATCATCACCATCACCACCATTACCACCATCACCACCATCATCATCATCACTACCATCACCATCATCATCATGATCACTATCACCACCACCACCTCTCCCCGCTACCCTTCATTTTTCTTCATAACACTGATCAGCACCCAACAGCAGAGAGAGTCCGATAGCTCCACTAATGCTCACATCTTAGAAACCATTCCCAAAGATCCCCCTGCCTTTCTGTTTGTTAACTTCTCTGGGTTAGGAGGCTTTGTTTTCAATGGGTAAAGGTCCATATGATCCAAAAATCTTCATGGCAGCTGCCATTTATTCCATGTTCCCTGTGCGCCAGCCCCTACACAAAGTGTCTGAATGTACCGTCCCACTAAATCCTCACCAGTCCTTGGAGATCAGAATTATTATCTTCAGTTTGTAGATGAGAAAACATTTAGCTCTCAGGGACTCAAACCCACAGCAGTGGAATGGCTTTCCTGCACCTCAAGTCCAACATGCCCTCTACCAGCCTGAGTCAGGGGAGGTGGACTTCAACCTCAGGAAAATGTTCTGCCTCAATCTGGCCAATCCCAGGCCCCCTGGCTGAAACAGGCTGGGGTCTGGGCTTTCCTGGGGCAGGGAAGCACAGCTGGGGTGTTGGGGTGGGGCACATAGGGAGGCCTCCCTTTGGACACACTTCAGGGAGCTCAGGTGTGACGTTCCAGCCCCCTGGGTCCCGATTCCCAGCGGCTTTGGCTCATGGACACCAGGCTCATGGACTCCAAGCCTGTCCAGGCCTCCTGGGAATTTCTTCAAAGCTGAAAGAAGAGCTCCAGGCCATTCCAGAGCAGCAAGGGAGCTATTCTCTGGGGCCATTTGAGGCCATGCACAAAAGGAGGAAGCCGGCTGGGAAACCAAAGCTTTATCTACTACCCTTGAGGTGTCTGAAGACCAGCACAGGGTTCTGACTTTTAGAATATCTGCAGCCTGTCTGTATGTGCCTGTGTGCATGTACACGTGTGCATGTTAATGTAATGTATAAACCTCATTGAAAATATCTAAGCATTTATTATTTAAAACCGTAGTGAAAAATGTCTTCATTTTTTCTGACAATGCATTATGAGAGGAGTGGGGATTATTAAGCAGTAATTGTGTGTGGCACTGAGCCAAGCTTGCAATGTGTTCATTCCCTGCTTGAATCCTCACCACCATGCTAGGAGTAGGTACGGTAACACCCCATTTTACAGGTGAGGAAACTGAGGCTGAGAAAGGCCAAGTACCTTGCTTGAGGTTGCAGAGCTGGGGACGGGTAGCACAGGGCCTGGACCTCCAGCAGTTCCCTTCTAGAGTCTACAGTGTAATGGCTACCGCAGGCTGCCCTGGGTGCGGGAGCCATGCTCGCAGATCAGCCTGAGAAAGGCATGCTCCAGTCCTCCTTGGCTTGAGGTGTGTACTTCACAAGCCCCTGAGAAGTGTCAGGTGGCACGCAGACAGGCCACCAGGGAATATAGTCTCACAAAGTAAAAAAGCTCATTCCTACGGGTCCTTCTGTGATGGCAAGGAGGGTCTCCATGGGGTGCTAGTATATCTTTAACCCTTTTCTGATGGTTGAATGATGACCAAATGGGAGCCCCATGTTTAGAACCTTCCTAGGCAGCCATCTCCAGCCAGATGTATCAGTAGCTTACTGATTAGCTTAGCTTCATTTCACTTACTTTTAGGGGTCTGTTTGTGGCACGTGCCACTGGTTCCCCAAATACTGTAATTATATAATGTTTCCATGTTAAATACATTTATTTGACTCAAGAAAGCAAAGTGACTTAATTTAGAGAAATTTATGAAATAAGTAGCAGTGGCACAAAAATGGTTGAGGTGGGTGTGACCCTATTGCCCAAATCTGGCAACAACAAACTGCAGGGCCGCCAGGGACAGGGAGAAAGTTCACCGGCCCTCAAGGACCTCATGTTCTGGGTCAAGGGTTCCCACTCTCGGCACCATTGGCATTTGGGGCCAGATCATTCTTTGTTAAAAGGGGGGGGGGCAGGGCTGTCCTGCTTACTGTGGGGCGTGGAGCAGCGTTCCCGGCCTCTACCCACCAGGAGAGGGTAGAGATGCCACGGGCGCCCCCACCCCGTCGTGACAGCCAAAAATATCTCCAGACGTTGCCAACTGTCTCTGGTTGAGAACTGCTGAGCTAGCTGCAGGTGGTACCCAGGGGAGGCCTCAGACACCCTCTCGGCTGTCGACCTGCAGAGGAAGAGAGGGGTGACAAACTGAGAAGACTCCAGGGCGGACCCAGGGTGATGGCTGCATCACCCCGACAACACCTCTGTCCCAGAGCTGGTCAAGGTCACTCCAGGACTTGCAAAGGCCTCACAGTAAGAAGAGGAAACACAAGCGCTGGTATCTCTTTAGGATCCTGTGTCTTCATGGGATTTCTGTAGCCGAGTTCGCAGAGAGATTGCAGCTGCTCGGTCAAAAATATCTTGGCCGTTGTGAATCTTGGAGCTGTTTGCGCGTGCTGAGCTGCACCGCAGAGACGTGGGCGGGGGTGGAGGGGAGTTGGGGTTGTGTGGAAATTAGGAGAGGAAAACAATGAAATAAAGACCTCTACAAAGCAGATCCAAATAGGAAGAGAAAGAGAAATACAATGTGAAATTCTGGCGGGATGGAGATGTGAGGACGGTGGTTTGATCATCTGGGAACCTTTTAAACAAGATGCCAAAAAAATTCAGGAAAACAAAGAAGAAATATGAAAAAGGACAGGAGAGTGTTGACTTAGTACACTTTCCTTTCCCCAACATGAGCCTGAAAATTAGGGGTATTCAGGGCTTCGGCTGCGTGTCAGAGTCACCCGGGGGAGCTCTCAGTCTTCCTGCCCGGCCTCCCTAGTCCAGGTGGGGCAGGAATCAACCTTTTTAAAAAGATCCCCATGTAATTCCGAGGTGCAGCCAGAAATCAGGCCATTTTTCTAAAGCTTCATAACCTACCAGGTGAATCTCTGCTGTTGTTTCCATTTTATTTCTAAATTATCTTTCTTTGCTGCGTGACATTTTTTTTCCCTTTCCTGTGATTCCCCTCTTCTTTTTTTTTTTTCTTTTCGTAATTTTTAATGCCCCTGGTTGATTATTACCATGTTAGGGGCCATGCCAAAGTTCTCTGAAGCTCTGAAAATCTTCCCTGTCCCTAAATGGTCCCTAACCTCAAGGCAACGGCAGACAGCCCTGGGCAGGCTCTGCTCCCAGCACCCTCTGGCCATAAGCACATATCCCCCAAAAAGACGATTAAACTGTGTCCATACAGCTTTACACATTTTCAAAAGGAGGAAAGAACTAAGCCCTCCCCCCAAATATAGAGCACTGACAAAGATGCTGAATCCAACAAATTAATAGGTGAAGTTAAAGGTCAGCATTTCCCAAAGTGGGCATGGCAGAACCTATTTGGCCAGATGTTCACAGATGTTGAAGGCAAAAGGGCTAAATGTGGAAATGCTAGACAGAGTTGATCCTGGGACTCACCACAATCTAATCTGTAAATGTGCATCACGAACCTCTCCAAGGGCCCCAACTATTCCGCACTTTCCAAGTCTATTTGACAAAGCACTCCCAAAGGGCAAATGCAGAATTGAGAAGCCTGGGTACAACCCAGGAACAAGCCCAGCTTCACTGAGACACAGACTTACCTTCCCACCTTCCAGTCTGGCTTTGCTTGTGCAAATACACCAAAGCCACTGGGATGCAAGACCTGGTGAGAGACCTGGTAGTGTCTAGCACAGGATCTGGCACACGGTGAGCTTTTAGTAATGATTTCTTAAAAATGGACAAATGAGTGAGCGGATAATAACACTATGAACGAACTAGTTGTCTCTATAACATCCCCACGTGAGATCTTCAAGAGGCTTTGATGCATGTGAGGTTGACATGGGGGCAGGAGTTCCCTAGACAGAACTATATGGCACCACCTATTACCTTTGCTCTTGAGGATCTGCTCCCATCTCTGAAAACGGGATTCACAGCGGGGCGAAGGCAGGATGGGAGTAGGATGCGGCAGGCTAGGCTCAAGGCTGCAAGATGTAAGGTGGTGTCACCTTTGGACTTGTGCGAGTGTGGGGTCGGTACCCAAGAGTGAGGTCTCCTTACTTTCCGAGCCCTGGGCATCTCACTTGTCTCACCCTGTCCCAGCCCTGACAAGACAGAGCTTGTCTTCCTGGAGTGTAAATTTTGCCCAAAGACTTGGCAAGGAAATTAATTTTTCTGTTAAAAAGATACAGAAAAGATCAGAGAAGAATGCAAAACTGAGAAGAGTTTTTAAGATAAAACACAAAATCTAAATAAATTTCCCACTTACAGCCACACCCCAGGTCCCAGGGATACAAGCCCTTGCTTTCATCTTTAGTGGAATCTGGGTGAAAACGTTAAAGAAGTTCCAATTAAGTCGTTGATTAAAAGATTAGAAGACAGAAATACGTGCTCATTCAATCTGTGGGAGACATGAACTCTCATCATCTTAAGATTCTTGAACATCGGAACAGAAAAGAACAATGCATCGAGGTGGCCTTTGTCTGGGTTAAAATCCTGTGCTGAAGTTAAAAGCAAAACTAGCTGCACTTGGGTTTATCCAAGTGTTATAGCTGAGCAGCTACTAAGTGCCAGGCTCTGTGCTGGGGACAAAGGTGTCGCTGTGAAAGCAGGTGTCAGATCATAGGTGACTGCCTTGGAGGAAAAGCACATGTAGCTTTCCTCTTTGGATGGTTCTCAACTTCACTGCTCTTTCAAGACCCAGGGGTGACTATGAGTCTGCAAGAAGAAGATTTTAGAATTGCAGATAAATCACTATGAGCTCAATTTATTAAACCAGACAAGATATCCCTCAAGGACACCTCAGCGGTGCTTTGATTCTCAAATTCTAAATTCTACTGAGTTTAATCATGTGCACATGGCAATGCTGTGAGGATTCATTGATAAAACCCTGAGTTCTAGCAATGCAGCCTCATTCATTCATTCATGCGTCCATCTGTCTGGCTCTGTCTGGGCACAGAGACTTTCTGGTCCCCAAGTACCTGCTCAGTGTGGTCCAGTGGAAGAGACAGACATGAACCAGCAAGTCTCACAGGGAACCAAAGGTGCTGAAGGACAAGAGGTTGGGTGTATGGTCAGGGTGACAGGGCCCCTAGGGGAAGCTGATGGAGTGAGGTCTGCACCACGAACGGTGTCAGCCAGATGGGGCAGGCCACTTGAATGAACGCCCAGCAGCAAAAGAAGACCCTGGGAGTCAGAGAATCTGGGAGAAGCTGGTGCTTGAAAGCAAGGACACAGGTGAAGAACTAGGGTGGGAGTGGGGGCGGGTGAGGCACTCACCTGGTACCCCAAAATTTAAAGGAGTGCCCAAAAACCCAGTGATCAAGATAAATAATATTTTAATGACTTTAATGCAACATTTTAAAACAATCCAAAATTAATGCAAAAAGCCTATGATGAACAAAATATCAAAATTTAAAATCAAGACAGGGTCCTACCGGGCCAAGGTCAGGGAGGCAAGTGAGGTGTGTCATGCAAGCGCAGTTCGGAGACTATCTTGATCTAAAGTTTTCATATCATGTATTTTTTGCATTAATTTTTATGTTTAAAATATTGCATTAAAATAGTATTGATCTTGATTCCTGAGTTTTTTGGCACCTCCCCTTTCCATTTTTGCACTTGTGGCTGATGCTTCACTCTCTTTGCCTGGCCTCACCCTGTAAGGACCAGGCAGGGGCCAGACCGCAGCAGGGTCTTAAGGGTCATGCTCATGGTCTCGGGCCATATCCTACCAGCAGTTGGGAGCCAGAGAATGGCATCTCCAGTGTGAGTGTGACAAGATCTCTTTGGAGAAGAATTTGCAGTGAGGGGAGGGCAGAGCAGAAGGAATGAGGTGAAACCAGTTCAGAGGGAGTCAGGAGTACGCAGGCAAGAAAAGTGCAAGTAATTTGGAGAAGGCTGGTGGAAGAAAAGTGGATGAGTTAGAAACTCTTTGGAGGTAAAACCAATGCGATGTGGCAAGGCCTTGGACACGCGGACCAAGGGGGATCACTTCTAATTTTCCGATGGTGCAATTCACTGTGGCCGTGATGAACTTTGGGTGGGGGTAGATGGCAAGTCTGGTTTTTGGCCTCTTGAGCCCCCAGTTTGTTTGCGACGTCCTAGTAAAGATGTTAAGCGGGAGGTCGCCAGGCAGGTCTGAAGTCAAGAAGACTGGTTTGGGTTGAAGGAATCAGTTTGGGAGATATTGATGTGAAGGTGGTAGTTAGGGAGGCCAGATCACATAGGCGACCCCCTGCAATGGCGCGTGCAATATTCAAAAATGACTTGTTGTCTATCTGAAAGTCAAACCTAACTGGGTGTCCTGTGTTTGTATTTGCTAAGTCTGGCAGCAGCCCCAGTGGCAACTGGAGCTTAGGTGAGTGCAGCTAGAGAGAAAGTTGAGGAAGCGGAGAAGGCGCCTGGGAGGAAGCCGCCGCCGGGGAGTCTGGCAGGCGCAGCACCGGGCTGGAAGGGAGACCAGAAGAGTTTGGTTTCACGGAAGCCAGGAGGAAACATCATTTAGTGAGTCAAGCTACTGAAAATCAGACAAAATGAGAACTGAAGACATTGCTGTGTGGGACTCGGGCATATGGAGGTAGGAAGCCAGACGGGGGTGTAGCAGGGGGGTGCGAGGAGATGCGGGCAGGGGCACATTGGCCAAGCTGTGCAAGAGAGGGCAGCTGCCGAGGAGATGGGGCACAGGCAGAGATGGGGGCATGTGCACAGGTGGGTGTTGATGCCTCTGGATCCATCCCCTTCTCCACGCTATGGATCAGGCCCCACATAGCCTGCTCCCGACTTTCCCTGGATGGCGCCCTGGGTCTCTCGCTGTTTCCCGTGTGACTCTCCTCACCCATACCCACCCCTCCTCTCCTGCCCCCCCACTCGGTGTCATTTTATACATCCCTGGGGGTCCCAGCTCTCCAGCATGGTCTGGGGAACCCTCTTCCTCTGCCCCTGTGACACCTCCCATGCTCAACTACCCAGATGCACCTGCTCCCTTTCACCTCCAAGCTGTCTTTTCTCCTGATTTTAAAAGAAGTGGGTAACAGGTACAAACATACACTAAGACAGAAAAAATAAATTCAATGTTTGATAGCAGAGGGGATAACTATACTTAACAAAAATGTCTTGTCCTTAGGGGATGGACCAGGAACACCCTAAATTGATCACTACGCATTATGTGCATGTAACAAAATTTCTCATGTGCCTCATACACTTGCACAAATTAAAAAAATAAAATAAAATTTTTAAAAATTTAAAAAAAGAAGTTGAGACCCTTTTGTGGATCCCTGAAAGTCTCATGCCCCTTTAGGTGCTGTGCCCAAAGGAGACGTCTGCCCACACAGGGGTCCTGCTGAGCTGCCCCCCACCCCAAGGGCTGATCTCCCTGCCATCCTTGTCAGCAGGCTGCTCCAGGGTGGACCCTCCAGCTCAGTTCCTCAGGCCAAGCCGATAATGCCAGGAACGGAGGCAAGCCAGCCTCATGCTAGACAGACTCTCGGCTAAATGAACGTGAACATGGCCATCTGCCTGAAGAGAGCAATATTATCATCACCATAAAAGCCCAAATTAGTTGTTGATATTGCAGTAAATGCAGAGGAAAAGGCCACAGCCACTCGACAAGCGTGAAGCTACCGTTTAGATGCTGAACCTGTCACCAGCAGCCATGCAGTAGCTGGTGGTTGGGTGCCCATTCTGGGGGTGGGTTTGTCTTAGCATCTGTTTTGTTTGCATCATCCACTGAAATTATTCCAGCCCAACCAGACTTGTGATGGGAACCACGGCTTGACCAGGTTTGTGGGGGTTTTTTGCGTTTAGGTTTTTCTTCAAAAAAGATAGGGGAAGTAATGGAGAAATAATTAACAGAGCTTAGAAAAAAACGTTCTTTTGTTGTGAGAAGCGGTCTGCCTGTGATTTATAATTAGAGCTAGAAATAAAGCATGGAGAAAGAAATGTATGTTTTTATATACATATATGTATATCATTATCAATATATATGCATATATATCAATATATCTTTTACACATGTGTATCTATACACATATACATATGGCTGAGTACATGTATACATGAGTGTGTATGGATATATTATATACATATATATCGATATATCGATATATGACAAATAACAATATATACATATATTGTATGTACATATACGGAATATACATATTTTGATACACACTTTGCAACCATACAAACAGCTTTGCTGTACCAAAACCAGAGGAGGGGGGTGGACCGTTCTACTCCCACTGCTGGTGTGCTAATCACCATGGCGATCATCCTGCGATTACTAATGTCTGAATGCTGCTTGACTGAGCACAAGGCCACTTTTAATCATAACCCACAGGTGAGAACATCGAAAGTCAGTGGCTTTGTGACTTGCCTGAGGTTCCCCAGCTGGACTTGAACCCGGGTCTCTCCACTCCAAATGCCACAATCTTTTTATCAGCTCTGTTGCCTCCCGGTGACACACACCTACCATTTCACAAACCCCAAACTTGTCCCCAAGAGGGGGCTGCTTTGAATTGTTTGATTGTCTCCCCCCCCTTGCATGGAATCCAATCCATAGTTTAAAAAAGGAATAAATCAAACTTGAAAAATTAATGAGCTGTCTTCCAGGCACTGGATTTGCTTTCTGCTGATAGATAAATGCCAATATTGCACCTGAATTTAGTCCTGGGAAGTGAAGCACGCCTGGAGAGTCAGCTGAACAGTGAACAAAAACCACTCTGGTGTCATTGAGATGCCTCCCTGAGGTCATAGCCAAATAAAGCCATAAAAGTCACCCAAGGAGCTGGGTGTTGTGGTGTGCACCTGTAGTCCCAGTGACTGGGGAGGCTGAGGCAGGACAATCGTTTGAGCCCAGGAATTTGAGGCTGCAGTGAGCTATGATTATACCACTGCACTCCAAGCCAGGCAACATGGTGAGAAGTTGTCTCTTAAAAAAAAAAAAAGACACCCAGGGCCAGGAGACACAACTATAGCCAGTCACCCCTTGTTTTTCAGCCCTGACTCTGCCATTTGCTGTTACCCTTGAAAAGACATACTGGGGCTATGACCTGTTCTTACTATATTTTAAGTCCTCTATGTGGCCCCAGACATTCTTTGGAACCATCACACCACGTGGAACCTGAACACTGCCTTTGGGCAAGGTTCACCCAAGAACCAGTGGCCAGGTCCAAGCCAGATCCCAGCAACCCCAAATCATCCCTTATGCCCCAAATCAACTGGCCTGAAAAGCCAGATGAGCAGTCCTTGCTGAGGTCCTCTCATGCCAGTGCAGTCTTAAAGCTCAGATTGCTGCAAAGTGGAAAAGTAACCTCCCTTCCCTTGGGGCCACTGGCATTCGTACCCAGCTGACCTCAACGTGAAGGCTGCCAGACAGCCTGACGGTTCAGCAGAGGTTATGTCTTCAAGTATGTTCAAAAAGGACAAGCCTTAAAATCTGGCTGTGATATTGACTTTGGGGCTTTAACTCATTCTTAGTAATAAATCTATGAAGAAATACATTTAGAATTAATCAAATGTAATCAACACAATGAGGTACCATCCAAAAAGTTAATTTAACAAAGATTTTTTAAAATAATAATATTTAATGCTGATGATAGTGTGGTACACTAGGCTGTCTCATGCACTGTGGGAGCATCTTCACGAAAAGCAATTTGTTGATGCGTGCATGCATATGTGTGCGTGTGTAAAAATGTTGAAAACACTCCTGTCCTTTATTCAGTCATTTCACTTTTGGGAATCTGGACCAAGAAAATAATCAGTAAATGAAAACAGGTTAATATAAACAGACATTAATCTTGGCATTATTTGACTTTAAAAAATTAAATATCCAACACTACCAAAATGATTAAAATACATTATAGAATGTCCTTATATGGAATATTTATACAATTATTAAAACTGATATTTGCAAAGCATTTTTAATAAAAAGGAAATGGCATGCTCCTGACATAATGTTGAGTGAAAACTGTACATACACAGCACAGTGTCACACAACGTAGACATGTAGAGGAGGGCCTGGAATGAAATCTGTTAGGGTTAATGATGATTAGAATATGCAGAACTTCTATTTTATCCTTTATACCTTCCTGAGTTTTTTCTTCCAAAATTTTAGAATTATCTTGACTTCCTTTCATTACAGGAAAATAAATACTTTAAATACATGAGTTAATTTGGGGGGTAGAAGAGATTTTTAAGACATTAGTTATGTGCAGTTGTATTCACAATAGTAATATTCCCCAATGAAAAGTGAACTAATGAACATATACTCTATTCCAAAGAATTTTAGCACTTTAAATTTGCCTTTAAATTCAGAATAAGTCCATTGTGAGTCTATGAAAAACAAGTCTTGAGAGAAGCAGGACCTTGCCATCAGCAGCTCGGCTTAGCCGGGAGCTGGGGGCTCAGCACTCCTCTGTGGACTATGAGCTGTGACTCTGGGCAAGTCGCTTGACAGCTCTGACCCGCATCTCCCTTTCCATAAAGTGGCCTCAGTAACTCCCGCCTTCCTCACAGGGCCAGGAGGCCATCTGACGTCCTTGTCGTCGTGAGATGGAAGGGAATGTTGAATTAGGACTCCCCAGCTGTTGCTGGGTCTGCTCAACAGTTTGGGAGACACCAGCCTTCAGGTCAAGTTCTGATCTGCTGTGACACTGGTCCCCAAGATCCCTGTGGAAAGACTGAACTGCCCAGATAACACTGACCACTGGAGTTTGCAAAGCCCCTTGACAGCTGACAGCCCATCTCCAAGCCGCCCAGCTGTTCTGTGAGGTGCACGGGGCTGTGGAGGTGGTCCGTCTTGCAATGGCCAAGGGAGCTGATGCTCAGAGAGACAATCCCACAGAACCCAAGTCCCCAAGGTGGCCTAGGGGGTCTTGGAGTCTGGCCTGTGCCCCACTGCTCAGACCCCAGGACCAGGGTTCCTTAACTATCCTCTCTGAGCTTTTACAGGTATTACCAGATCCATTTTACAAATGGGGAGACTGAGGCTCCCAGACAGCCAGAGGACCAGCCCGACTCACATACATCAGTTCCGCTATAGGGCAACATACTATTCCTGAAAATCACCACACTATGCAAAAAATCACACAATGAAAACTGCAGGACTTATGTTAAACGTGGGATTAGGAACCCAACACTCACAACATTACCAGTAACACATTAAAAAAAAGATAGAAACCTAATAAAATGGTAGCACGGTGTCACACACATTAAATGGGTAGGAAACACATAGATACCGCAGTAAATATAGCACTTTCCCCTGGGAACGATCTGAAGCTTGCCTGTGCATATGGACACAGGAGGACTTAGTTTGTGAGTGATTGTGAAGCGGAGGAAGGAAGGCTGCCTGAAATTGGGCTGTAACGCCAGGTGTGGACAGGTGTGGCTCATAACCCACAGGTTATGAGGTGAGCGGAGGTGGACATTGAGGGGATGGAGTGGTGTGTGCACGCATGTTTGTGCATCCTACAGGGCTTGACTGAGCAAGGTGCAGTTTTGTGCCTTCTCCTAGTGTTTCCTGAGGACAAAATCACATACACACAAACACGAAATTCACATGATACTCAAGTTGTCCGTCAATATGTCAATCATGTTGGAACAAATTTGTATTTTCAAAACAAGCTTTGGAGCAGAACTGGCTGTACCTAGTAACGGTGGGGCTGCAAGTGGGACACTGGCTTTTTTCCTAACTCCAAAGTGTTCTTTTCCACAGGATGTTTCCACAGACCTTCCCTTCTTTTTATTTACCTTAGCCTGGCCCCAGGGTGGCAATAAATAGCATCTGCTACCAGTGACAGGCGGGGCTGGTAGGAAGGGGTGAGGTGCCATGGCAGGAAGAATCCTAAGACTGTGTCTGAATCCAGCGGAGGAACATGTGCCCTGTGCAGAGATGGGATGGGGGAGCTTCACAGTCCACTCTGGATCCACGACTTGCCAACTGTGTGGGCTTGGCAGGTTACTTAGCCTCTTTGAGGCTTAGTTTCCTCATCTGTAAAATGGGAATAAATGTAGTACGACCCTCACAAGGTGATTCTGAGGGCTCAGTGAGATCAGGCATGTAGTAAGTGCTCAATAAACTCTGGTGACCTCCCCACCCCTACAGCTCCTCCTCCTGCTTCTCTGCCTCTTCTTCTTTCTCTTTCTCTACCTCCTACTCTTCTTTTCCATCTTCTTCATCATAGTCATTTTTATCAACATCGTCATCATTGTCATCATCATCATTGTCATCTTAGCACCAGAAAACAGAAATCACAACCGGCCAGTTCCTGACGCCCAGAGGATGGGGCCAATTTCCTAAGAGCCTCAAATTCTTGATGAATCTTCTGGGTCTGTGGTGCATCCCAGATGTAACTGACTGCAGGAAGTAGGCTCTTCCTTGAGGAAAACAGCAGGAGCAAAGCTCTCCTTGGCTTTATCACATGGCAGAGTTTTCATATTGGCCCTGGTGCTTGTGGCTTTTCTTCCCTGGAGCCCTGTATTTGTGGACATTCCTTGTGTGCAGTGAATGATCTCAACACCAGTCACCAGCTCCACGGAGGTAGGACACGTCTGGGAGAAGGTTTAAGGCTTTGCCATTCGAAGTGTGGTGCACAGACTGCAAGCATGGGCATTGCCTGGGAGCTCAGAAATGCAGACTCTCAGGCCCACCCACGAATCATAACCTTCATTATAACAGGATCCTGAGGAATTCAGTACACATTACAGTTGGAGAAGCACTGGTCTTAAGGGATCCATGAGGTCATGGCCCACAAGTCTGGGCTCAGGAAGAAATGACTATTCTTGATATGTTTCTGCTCATATCCAAATGCCTGTTTACTTGATATATCCTGGTGATTAAGTGCACATGTTCTGGACTCGGATGGGATGATACTAGAATCCTGGCTTCCCCTGACATTTTGTGTGGCCTTGGGCAATTGGCTCCACCTCTCTGAGCCTTAGTTTCTTTTTCTGTGATCTGAGATAGTAACAGCCCCCATATGACTGATACAAAACACATAATGCACAGTTCTTGGCATGCAGCAAAACTCATGGCAAATGATAATATGACCATCATTATTATTTGGGGTGAACACTGCAAGATCCTTAACCTAGATGCATTCTCTTTCTCTTCTTCACTAGTAGAACCTCAATTTTATTCAGGCAGTAATGTGCTTATGTAACAATATTCACCTTCCTAGATCTCCTTGAAGCTAAAATTGACGATGTGACCCAGCTCTGGACAGTGAGAAGTCAGAAGCAATCCTCTGGCAGGGTTTGCCCCCTCAATAAAAAAAGAAAAGGATTTTAGCATTTTCCCTCTTTCCTACCCTTCCTTCTTCCTTCCTGGACTGTGGATGTAATGTCTGGAGACAAAGCAGCCATTTTGCTGTCATGAGGATGGAAAGCACACTGAAAGCATGGATGAGTGGAGAGAAAGAAGGCGACTGGGTTCCTAGAGCACTGTGGAGCCACTGTTTGGATTGCCGGTCTCTGAGCTTCATGTTATAATGGGGGGAGGGAGAGAGAAATCCCTACTTTGTTAAATTGCCATTGAGTTACACACAACCTAACACAGTGCTAACCAAGCGCATCGTTACAAAGCTGTTGTTACTGACCACCTCTGGCACTCACTCAGGCAGGCATTTGCTAACTCCAGTTGAGCAGCTTGAGGGAACCCTAACCTGGGAAACAGAATTGACTGCCAAGCTCCTTTAAAAAATTACAATAAAAAGAAAACATAGTCCAATTATCTGCCCATTAAAAACTGCTAATTACATTTCAATTTGTAGCTTTTCATCTTGTTCTTCATATACACCTTTAAAGATGTATTTACTTGTTATAGTCATATACACTACATATTGTTTTATAACCTGCTAATTTTCACGTGTCTATATCTTAACACTTTTTTCATGTCATTAAATCTGCTTCTATGATAAAAATAATAGATCAAGTAATAACACAAGCTTGATCCTTCAGTTGCTTCAGTTTTGCTGTCCAAAAACTGTGTCTTGACAATGCTCATTTCAGCAGACATTCACCCTGCAGATGCCCGAACGAACATGTTCTGCTCCAAAGCCGAATCGGGAGAGATGACAGAGCTGCTAGTGGGGCACATTTTCTAGGCAGTTTTTCGGGATGCCCCGGAGGGCACATGAGATCATCTCTCCCCTAATGGATACTCACTGTGTTCTTCCAAATATTGCTATGAAAAATCCATACCCATTTTCACAATGAATGCATGCTTTTTCACAGTAACAAAAATGATTCAAAACCTTAATTCTGAATTCTGAAACCCCACGACTCTAGAACACTTCTTTCCCCTCTTTGGTCCACGGTCCTACGTGAGTGGGAAGTCCTCTCTTTGGGAGGTGCAGTGGATCAGAAACTACTTGTGAAAGTGACCGCAATACTGATAACTAATAACAATACTAATGACATCCTTAGTACTTCTCACTTAATAAAATAACCCCGGAAATGATTCAGAGAAGCCCCTGCTCGATGTTACAGGGGTCAGGCTGAGTGGGGGGCACCTCTTCCCCCCTTCCCCACTGCACCTAGCGGAGCAGCCTGTCCTCAGCCCCCGCTAATTGCCCTGTGTCAAAATGTGGATGTACCCTAAATGTTTTTACCCACGTAATATTCTGAAATAAAAATTTTTTTTAAAATGTGGACCTAGCGCTACTGGATTTTTAAAGAGAGGTTAGAAATACGAATTTTTATTTGAAATCTTCCAATTTTTAAACGTCGGTAACTTCTCAAAAACACAAAACAAAAACAAAACAAAAAAAAGACAAAACCACTCTAAGGGCCAAAAAATAAAAGCAGTCCACAGGAGAGCCTGGCCACCGCTTGGAATCTCCGAGTTAGCACTGTCCTCATTGCCAGCCTGTCTAGTTAGGGAGAGGACAGGCTTTCAGAAGAGATGTTGCCTAGGGCCATCACATTATGGTAATAGCCTTTTTGCTTAACATTAGTTTGCCCACACACCCTGAGCTTTAGGCACAAATGAGACAAATTAAGGGCATTCAGCTGGGAGCCGGTGCATATTTTTTTTTTTGTTAAGGAGCTGAGCGAGCCATTAACCGCCCAGGGCTGGTGGAAGAAGGGGGAGGCCCAAGCAAACCCAGGAGGTGCCCAGGACCCGTGGCCTCATTCTGTCCCAGCCTGAGTCTTCACCGCTTCAGCAGGAGTTGGAATAGCACTGCCTTCTCCAGCCCCACATGGTGACAGCAAGCCCATGGTGGGGGGGCTTGCTTTTTTGGTCCCCCCCACTATCCAAGCCTCCAGGCTGGGTCTGGGACAACTAGAGGAAATTCCCAAGAGCAGGCTTGCCCCACTGGTGTGGAGCGCTGAGATTAACTCCCATACTGACCTGGTGTGCGCTAATCCCTGGCTGATAACCACTGGGCATTTACACTGCTTGGTTCCAAGGCCTTTGCGAAACCGTCTAGCCTCCCCTCGAAGTGCTCAGTCCTCCTCGGGCTACATAGGGTGATCAGCCTTCCCAGTTTGCTGGGGACTTTCCCAGTTTTAGCATAGAAAACCCCACCTCCCCAGAAGCCCCTTCGTTCCAGGCAAACCAGGACAGTTGGTCACTCCAAGTCTACGCAAAACCCAGGAAACTGATTTTGAATCCACAATTGAGAAGTCCTATCCGACTGCAGAAAGGTATAATTTTAAAAAATCAGGACATGGGCATTTTAGCTAAACGAGTTGAAGCACAGGATATACAACTTTACTTTCATTCCAAGGGCAGGAGAGTGGTACACCTCCTCACCCTTGCTGCTCAAAATGCAGTCCCCAGGCCAGTAGGATTGGCACCGTTTGGGAGTTTGTTAGAAATGCAGACTCTCAGGCCCCAGCCTGGACCTAAATCTGCATTTTGAGAAGACAAAACACACAGTATGCTGAGGTTGCAGAGGCACTATGTGCTCTGTGTTTTTACAGCCTAACTTGGTAAAAGAACAGCATGGGGTTCCAGGGAAGTCTCAGGGAAACCGAGGAGATGCGAGAAATTTGATTTTACTTCCCTCATTCCTGGGGGCTAAACCCCTCAAGCTCCCAGGAGGCAAAGTGATCTGTCTGCCAGGACTTACGGACACAAATGAGTGACCACAGTTCCAGGTTACATGTCCCTTGACTGATTATGAATCTTTGAGGACAGGGACATTGTGCATTTTTTTTTTTTAACCTCTTCTGCCTAGATTTTCTAGAACCTTCCAGATAAAGTTCATTAAGTTCTGTATTAGATTGGAATGCTTTAGTTTAGCAAGTAACAGAAACCCCAACTAACAGTGACGTAAACAAAGAGGAGTTTATTGTTGTCACATATGGAGCAGTGAGGAGGTGGGTGCTGCATGGTCAGGGTGTGGCTTGGTGACACCAGCAGGGCAGAGGCTCTCCCTGCCTTCCCCTCTGGTGCTGTAAACACCTTGGCTTTTCATCCTTATGTTTGGCCTTATGGTCTCAAAGTGGCTACTCCAGCTTGGGGCATCATGTCAACATTTTCAAGACAAAAAAACAGGAAGGAAAAAGCCAAGGAATATGACCTTTATTTCAGGAAAGCAAACTAGTTCTCAGAAACTCCCCACCAGAGTTCCACTTAAGTCTCATTTGTGGTGCCAGGGGACCACCCCGGATGCAACAGAGTCTGAGAAATAAGGCATTGGACGAAGGGAAACAGGGTGGCTGGGATGGGCTTAGATCAACCCAGGCTCATTGACTAAAGCTAAAGGGGGGATGGGAGCAAGACAGGTCTGCCGATTCCTCTTGCAGGTCCCACGTCTTTTCACAATGACCCTTATTATGTTGGTTTGGGCTGTTTTTTCACATTCTGACCCCCTTCTAGACATGGAGCCCTTAAAGGCAGTGAACATGTCTTAGTCATCTCAGTATATCCCTGGTGCTAACACATCAGGCAGAGTAAGTGCTCAGTGAATACTTATTAAATGAATAAATGAGAGCTGTGAACCAGAGCCACTCATCCCCACATCTGCAAGGTGGAATCATCAGCTTTATCTCATATTTGGCTTTATCTCCATAATGACTTATCTTTTCAAACTGGAACTGGGCTTCAGAGAACCAGGGCAAAGTCACAGATTATAGTCTAACTTGAGTCTGAAATTTCTATTCCGTGGAGCCTGGTTTTGGAGTGAGACCAGAGGTGGTTAGCAGCTGGCAAACTCACCCGCTTGCATCAGGCCAACTACATAAAACAAAGGAACAAAATACAAGCCAACCTCTGGGGTCAGGCTAAGCCGTTTGCTCTTGAGGGGAGCAGCAGGCAGAGCCACCCGTATGCCTCAGAGCATCATAGCTAATCGTGGCCCACGAACCACGATAGGACAGAGCGAGTCAGATGATTCCGCTTGACATGTAGCATATGACAGCCTTTAGGCCGCTTGCTCTACTGGAAATAACTCCGTGGCCATCCAGGTAGGGGAAAGCAGCCAAGAGCAGAGACACTCCACCGGTCTCACAGGAGGGGATTGTCAGGGTGACGTCTCTCATCTCATGAGCCAAGGCAAGGGCTATACCAGCTAGGGAGGGTGCAGGGTCTTCCCAGGAACTAATTTGGATGGAAAAAATAAAGTTTTATGTGCTGGCACGGGCAGTGGATTGAAAGTATCCGAATCTAGATCAGAGCCAGGTGGGAAGAGGAGGCAGCTCAGCTGCCGGTGGAGGCCTGAGTGCAGCAGGCAGGAAGTGGGGGCCCCCGTGTCTCAGTTCTGGGGGATGCAGCAGGCAGAGTCGTAAAGGGCTTGGGCTTCAGTGACATGTGTCTTTGGGCAAGTCTCTTCCCCTTTCAGCTCCCTCTGTTTCTACATCTGCAAAATGGGTGGGAAGATCAAAGGGAAGAAGGTGGATGTCAAGGACCCAGCACAGTGGCTGCCCAAGAGCAGTTGCCAATGAACAAACCATAATCATAGTCATTAATAGGGCCAAGTCCCAGCCTGGGTGCCCCAGGGACTGCCCCTCCCTCCATGGCCAGATTGAGCAAATAGAAATACAGGATACTCAGTCAAAATCAAATTTCAGGTAAACGATGAATAATTTTTTAGTATAAGGCCTACCCTCAAATATTTCATGGGACATACTGATACTAAAAACTTATTTATTTTTATTTGAAATTCAAATTTAACCAGGCAGCCTGTGTTTTATCTGGCAACCCTAACAGGCATGGATTAGCTGGGAACGGAGGCTGTGGGTGATGGATGGAGGAGGGGGCTCCAGCGTCAGGAGATGTGTGAACAGAATGGTCAAAGGAACTAAAGG
The DNA here is from genome assembly GCA_023783475.1 of Daubentonia madagascariensis. Classification (NCBI taxonomy): domain Eukaryota; kingdom Metazoa; phylum Chordata; class Mammalia; order Primates; family Daubentoniidae; genus Daubentonia; species Daubentonia madagascariensis. The sequence goes on along the minus strand of JAKFHU010001640.1, from coordinate 4,126,529 downwards.
GACCTATTTTTAAGCACTCAAATGAAAATTTCTGAATTATGAAATCCAACTCCCGAGGCCTAAGAGAAAAGAAACCTCCTTTAGTCAGTAAGCAAACCCATGAAATGACCCAACACAGGGTGAGGAGTTCCCACTCTCCCACCTGCAGTGTTGGTTTACTGAAGGAAGCACCTGCGTGTTGCTGGCTCCCAGGCCTCCCATCCCATTTTGCAGACTAGAAGACTGAGGGTCCGGCAGGGGGAGTGGGTCACGGGGCTGGCATGTGGCTGCGGTGCAGGTCTCTGACGTGCGAGCCAATAACCTTCACCAGGGGCTCCCACTGCCTCCTCCTGCTTGGAAAGGTCCCACCCAGAAGGCCACAGACCACCCCCAACTTTTGGGGGGAGCAAGTATCACAGAACATCAAGGGAGGGTGAGTTTCCTACCTCTTTGTGCCTCACCTTTCCCTCTGCAGCATGGGCATGATTGTTCCACTGTCTTCATGGCATCATTGGGGGGCTTAGTAGCTTGATGCACTCTAAGTACCTGGATGCTAATCATGAGCAGACAAAGGCTGTTGATTAGTAGTACTGTCATGAAGACAGCAAAGCTTCGTTGTCAAAGTGTCAGCTGTGCAGTCTGACAGAACAAGTCAGCCCTGGAGTCACCTCTTACCGACCTGGGGCATGTCTCCTAACCTCTCTGAGCCTCCCTTTGCTCATCTGTAAAATGGAAACCTAATAGAACTCCCCTGGCAGTCCCGTTGAGGATGAAATGCAGTAGCACACAGAGAGCACTTGGCACGATGCTGGGCACAAGTGAGCACTCAACAAGTGTGGGCTATTTTTATTTTAAAAGTTGAGGGGATTGAAGGGAGGGCCAGCAGCCCCTCTCAGGACCCCTGAAGCCTCACCACATGCTGGAGCCTCCTCCGGCCCCTGCTGGCAACGGCGCTGCCACAGGCACCCATGTGTGGCTGGTAGAGACTTTTCTCTCACGCTTCCTGGGGGGCCCTCCTAGGGCCGCAGCCCTCCCTCCTTGTTTATATACCAAGAACAATGCAGACCTAGAAGCCAAGTGCTTTGTCTGTTTGAAACCATGTCTGGAGGAAAATGGTTGTCTCTCCGATAAGTCCCTGTGCATGACCGTTAATGAGTCTAGACCACGCTGCCCACCCAGAGCGCCTGCTTATTCAAGGTCAGACCATGGCTAATGAGACTGTCATCGTTAATTAATCCATAAGGCAATGCCAGGAGGCAGCACCTCACGCCTCTGTTCCTGGGACTTCTCTTCTCCTCTTACCAGCTCTGCTGCCTATGGCTTCCTGAATACGCCAAAACTTCAGCTTCCCCAAGACACACAAATGTGTCCGGTGCTTCTTCTGGGCTTGAGGGATTGTGTGTTTCATACACATCTTTCCGGATTCATAGATATTTTGCCCAGGTGTGCCCGTCGGCTGAGACCTACGATGCATGGACTGTGGGCTAGGGTTGCCTGGGAGGTGGGGAAGTCAGGCCCACACTAGGTGGCTGGGGACTGCAGGCACACAGCAGGGAGGGTAGGGCTCTCACAGTCCCTCTTCTGGGCCAAAAGTTGGCCTAGGGCTTTCCCTACCTCCGCTCGACCTTCACACCCCGTGAGGTGGATATCAGCACCCCCTTTTGCTAAGGAAGGAATCATGGTGCTGAGAAGTGACATAAGGTGCCAAGCTAGTGCCTAAGTCACTCAGTTTTACCAGGAGGCTTTTCTGAAACATATTAACTACCACCCTAGACTTGGCCAAGTCTTCTTGGAGAAGCAACCAGGAAGACTGGGTTGGAGGTGCTTCTCCTACATTCCTGAGGCCTTCACACCTGCCTGCAGGGCAGGAAGAGGGTTTGTTGCTGAGTTATTCCATCCACTGGCCTAGTGTGGACTCGATGGCATCACACAAGGAAGCGCCCAACGAGCAGAAAATGAACCTTATACACTGGCAATCACCAGATTTTCCTCTCCATTTTAAGATGAGAAAAGAGACTCAGAAGTGAAATGATTTGGCTGAGTTCACGTGGCCTGGAAGTGGAAGAGCCGAGATTTCACTTTTGCTCTACTTGGTTCAAGTCCTGTGTCCACTGAACGCCTGTCGCCACTGAGTTGGGTTGGGTTGAGTTTAGTCGGTTTGAGTTGGTATGAGTTGGGTTGGGTTGGGTTGAATTGGGGGGGTCGGGTGGGGTCAGGGTAGGCTGAGTTGGCATGAGTTGCATTGAGTAGCATTGAATCACACTAAGCCCTTTTCTGGGTACTCTTGGCCCCTTAGAAAGAGGTAAAAAATGTCTTCTTATAGACTTTCAGCATCTTGAGGGCAGAAACAGGGATAAATACACAAGAAACAGACCAGGGTCATGTACAATTCATGGTTAAATTCTGGTGGAATTACCCAAATAAATCATACCCTCAGCAAGCCAACAGATTCTAAGGCATCTCATGGAGCTGTGGGTGGGGAGGGGCCCTTTTGTCACATTATGCAGAAGAGATAGGTCTAACTATCCTTGTGGTCATGGATCACAGAAGCCCAGTACCAGCGCCTTCACATGCAAAGCACATGCCACAGCCCCAGGCTTGGCAGACAGCAGAGTTCTTAGAGAGCAGCGTCTTACTGAGCACTGGCTCCACGTGATGCTGTTCATCTCCCCTGTATGTCCCTAAAGCCCACGTCAGCTTTCTCCAGAAGGTATGGTCACTGCCTTTGACACACAGAGACATTGAGATAAAATAACTTGTCCATATTCACACTGCTAATCATGGCCAGAGGTTGGGTTTAGATCTAGGTTTGCCAGACTCCAGGAGTCTGGGGTCTTCCTGCTACCCCACACAGCCTTTCAATAAGGCAGAAATCACCACAAGCCTGTCAGTCTCCAGGACCTTTAAGCAGGGTGTGTGTCTTTTAATGGGAGCAGCTCAGAGGGCTCCCTGGGGGAGAGGTGCAGTGGCCTGAGGGAGACGTTTCTAGTGAGAACGTTTCCTGCCCCACGACAGCCAGGCCAAGAGGATGCAGGGTCTGCTGGGGGAAGGGAGTCTCCTAACCCTCTACCCATCTGTCTTATAAGCCTCAGTTTCCCCAACGTATTCTGTGAAAGAGAACTTTTACCTTTCCTCGCTTAATTTAACAAGCATTCATGGAGTGCCTACAGGGTGTGGAGCCGGGGGGCAAGGAGTCAGGCACAGTCCGGCCTACGGCCCTGCAGCTGCGACCGTGGGTCTGCGTCCTTCTTCTGCCAGTTGCAAGCCGGGTGGCTCTGGGAACGTCATTTCCTCTCAATTTCTCCCCATGGAAAATGGGAAGAAGAAGAAGAATACCCAAGGCCGAGGGTGGTGGTGAGGACCGAGCCTTCAGCGCAGCGGCTGGGCACAGTCTCGGGAGCCAGCACCATCCTGGCTTTTGTTTAAGGGCAGAACGTACTGCTGAGCCCAGAGAAAGGGACAAGAACAGCAGCTGACATTTCTTGGCCCGCTCCCTCTCAAACACTATGTTCTGCATAAAAATATCCTCCAAAAGTCCTGGCCAAACCCCTACGGTGGTGGGAATACCCTCCCCACGGAGGGAAAGCCACCCTCAGACAGTACATGTCACCTTGAGACGCAGCCTGGCACAGAAGTGGGGCGGAGGGAGAAGTGACCATGGCGCGCACAGCTGGCAGCTCAGGGCAGAGTCTCGGCAGGGAGTGTCTGGGTTTCGCTGATTCTTTCAACCTCTCTATATTTTTGAAAATTTTTATAATAAACTGTTGGCGGGGGAAATGCAGCCTACCCCAGCTCTCCAGGAGAGGGTGGGGGAAAGCATCATTTCCTCGTATTTCAGTTTTTCAAAACCTTTTGCTCATAATCCCACAGCTTGTAAATGTTTGAACAATTTTGACTGTCAGGTGCACAAACAAGGCCCCCACACTGCAGCCTATTGTTCCACAGATGGAAAAGTCTGTTAGATTAGATTATTTTTTTTAACTTGGAACGAGGTGGGTGGGTGTTGATAAAAGACTTCTCTGGCCTGGGTTTGTGAACAGCCACATTGAGAAGATCTGGAGCCACTCTTGTTTACCAGGACACAAGTTTAACTCTTTCTAACCAAAAGCTTCTTTGCAGTGGGCACAATAGCTTGTTCTCACTCCTTGTTTTTTTTAATTATTATTTTAATCCAAATGGTTTTTTTCAAGCCAGTGACTGACTCCAGCCTGACCGGGGAATTTTAACACAGTGATGAAGGGCTCAGGGTTTGAGAGCTCTTGAGCCAGACTAGCTGGGTTTGAATCACACTAGCCTCGCTGTGCCTCAGTTTCCTCATCTATAAAATGGGAACAACCATTGTTGGGTTGTTGGAGGACTAACAAAGATATTACAAGTGCTGAGAACAGATGAGACCAGCACATAGTAACAAACAGCTGTCATACTTACAGTCATGAGCCACATAAAGACATTTTGGTCAAGGATGGACCTTGTATATGTAATGGTGGTCACATAAGATTATAACACTGTATTTTTACTGTACCTTTTCTATGCTTAGATACACAAATGTTTAGCATTGCATTACAATTGCCTGCAGTATTCAGTACAATCACATGCTGTACAGGTTTGCAGCCCAGGAGCGATAAGCTATAGAGAGCCTAGGTGTATAGCAGGCTACACCATCTAGGTTTGTGTGAGTACACTCTGTGACGTTCACACAACGAAATCACCTAACAGCCCATTTCTCGGAAGCCCCTTGCTAAGTGATGCATGACTGTATTATTATTAATGACTGGGTAACTTTGCTGAGCCTCTGTTTCCTTATCTGTGAAAAGTAAATGGAGATTATATATGATGTTATTGGGGCAATACTAGGACCCTCCTCCCAGGGTGGCTGTCAGTATGAAATGACGCTGACCACACAGGGGAACTTGCTTAGAATGCCCTGGCTCCACCAAAGACTGCTGCACAAAGGTCTTCAGATGTACTATGTGACACTTGTTCCTACCTTTGTGACAGGACAGCCACATGCCTGAGGCTGGAGATGTGAGTGATACTATGAAATGTACTAAGAGAAAGAGCCCCAGAAGGAAACCAGCCTGTCTGCTGCACACGTGCCTGGGCCCTATCACACTGGCTCCCAGACGGCCGTGACCTCGATACAGTGTGTGCGCCAGCGGCCAGCCTGATCTCCCCTAAACATGACCGCCTGCCGCACTGGGGTGACCTACATTTCCACAGTGGCGGCTGGAGCAGACATTCCAGGGTAATTAACAAACACGCGAGCGCACACACACACACACACCACGCGCGCGCGCGCGCAGCTGGCGCAGGCCTGGTGGTGGCTGGCACGCTCGCTGTCTAGACAGGGCCGGGAGCTGAATGGCCTCCCGCCGTGGGAAGTGGGCTGCTTGAGGCTGCAGCCGGGACAGCCAAGGTGGGGGGAGGGAGGCTTTCCTGTTCACTGGGGCAGGGACGGACCCCTGAGAGGGCGGGTGGCAGCGATCATCCCTCCCCACCTTAAATGGGAGCGTCCAGCCACATCCTTTCCAAGGAGACTCTCCTTAGGAACCAGCAGGCAAGAAAGCCAAGGTCCAGCTACAGGGAAGCTCGACACACTGTTGTTCTTAATAATGAAAAATGAGAAATAGCCTTCCAAAAAGGAGGTAGTGAAGCATATTACAGGGCCTTTGTAAGAGGGAGCAGGAAGCGGCCACTGACAGTTATGTTGAAAGAGACAGTCTGATGGCATGTGGTGATTGTCATGAAATATTAAGTTTCAAAAGAGCAGGATTCAAAATGGCATGTCAGCAGGGGTTGCAGTTGTTTTTGTAAGAGGTGCCTAGAGGAACACACCTAGGAACTACAGTGTGTGCTCCCACTCACAGTCGCTGTGCAAACACCAAGGATACTGGACCAAGTGCCGTGGCCCTGCTGGCCTGACACCGAGGTTCTGCTCCTTCCCTTACTCCAAATCCCAGGGCCCCCAGCTGGTGTTTCCCAAATGTCAGTCACAGGGGAACCAGCTTCACAACTTTTGCCCGTGGTAATATAACTTACTTAGACTTATCCTTTAAATTGACTCATGATTTTCACACAAGCAAATTTATTTTAAAAGAAAACCCTCTATCCCAGCTGTGGATGGAAAACCAAAATAGAAGGTGGCTGTCAAGATAAACACATGATTATTAAAATTTTTAAAAATTGCTTCTGTGCTGCCTAAAATCATCTTGCCTGCTAATGATGTATATGCCACACGTTGGCTGACACTGTCTTCATTTGTCCGTTTCATTTAAAAACTGAGGAATCTGAAGTTCAGAGGGGACACGATTTCCCTTGGGTCATTCAGGTACCTGGAGCCCTGGATGCTACCTCAGGTGCTCCTTACCTGGAGGGGCCACCCATCCCGGCAGAATCCTGGGAGGGTGGCAGGTCTGTCTCCATGGAGATGGGGCCAGTCAGCTCCCGGCTCCACACCCCTCCCTGAGCTCCCAGGCCCTGGCCAAGCCACGTCCTCTGCTCAGCAGAGGTCCTGCCTAGCAGACTCCTCCCATGCTAAGTAGAAAGCCTGAAAGTAGTACACAAGCTTCATATTAAATTACTTTTAATTTCATGGTGCTCAGTTCCACAGTCAATTAACTCCATTTCATTTTCAACGGTCCTATCACCCTGTCTTCTTCTTTTTCCAACAGTTCCAGTGATTTTCTGGAGTCAATCGGGGGTTTGTTTGCGTTTGTGTTTTAATCATGTATAAACTCAAGGCCCGTCTGTGTCCTCCTTTCCCGATCTCCCTCCCCCTGACTGTGCCCATGCGGGACACCCAGGCCTGCTGAGGCGGGAGGGGCATGAGGAGTGGGCCTGGCCAGCACCTGGCACCTTTAGGAGACAGGAGTACAGAGCAGCACTTCCAGACGCGGGGCAGGGTGGGTGCCCGTGCTGCAGGAGGAGGGAGCCGCTGCCCTCCTGGAAGCCTCTTCTTCCACGTCAGGCCTGGGCTCTGGGGAGCCCTTTTGTTTGGTGTCGCCACTGTCTTTTCCTTTTAGGGACACCCTTTCCCACCCGGAGGTGTTTGCAAGCACATGGCCCTGGCTCCTTTGCCAGATTGGGCATGTGACCCAAGCTGACCCATCAGAGTAGCCCCTGCCCTGGGACGGCATGATAGGGCAAGGAGCAGTCACATAACCTAAGCAGGACTAATCTGAGTCCTTTGGGAGAATGACATGCATTCTGTGGGAGACTGTGATGGTGTCTCTGTGCTGCTGGCTGTGAGGGAAATGGAAGCCCAAGGCTGCTGGAGACCAACCCTGCTGCCATTTGGAACTCAGCCTGCCTGACTGCGAAGCCAACTAGAAGAAGGAGAGCCAAGAGACGCTGAGAGGAGAGTAAGCCTGCTGTTGTCAGGTAAGCCCCTAGATACACCTGTGCCTGAAGGCTACCTAACTGCCCGACTTTGCAACTTTGAAGCTGCGTGTGCCGGCACATTTCCCGTTATACTTTGTCAATCTGGTTTGTTATGTCTCCTTCCCTCGTTCAAGTCACAACCGAGGAACATCGCTGTGTGTAACGCACCCGCCTTCCTTCCCCTTGCCCCTTGTGTCCTGCCTTATCCAGGCACAGCCTGGAAGGTAGAGGTGACAAGGATGGAGGAACCTTTATGGAACATTTAATCCTTCAAGACTCAGCTCGGGCATCACCTCCTCCAGGAAGCCTTCCCTGATGCCCTAGTGTGCTCTCCCAGGCTGGTTAGCATCTCTGCCACCCCATAGCCTCTGTGAGGGTAGCACCTGGATAAGAGACAGACCCCGGAACCCAGACTTCCCTGAGTGGGATCCAAGCTCTGCCACTGACCAGCTGTGTGACCTTGAGCAAAGGAGTACCCTGTCTGTTCTTTGTTTTGTCATCTACGAAACGGGAGTTAACAAAGCGCCCACTCCATAGGTCTGTTGTGAGGACTAGCAGGTTGATCCATGTCACTGATTTAGAACAGAGGCCAGCATGTGGTTAGCCCAGGTGGCAGGGGCCATCACTTTTATGTTCTGCGTCACATCACCCTTTATCGTAACTGCCTTTTCCTTGCTTGTCTTAAGCCACAAGCCCTTTCTTGTCCCTTTTTCTTCAGTACTTTGCTTCCCTGGGCCTCACACAGCGCCTGGCATGGGATGGGCATTAAGGAACGTCGGCTGAACAAAATGTGCCCTCCCGAATTAACAAGCAAATCCACACCTTCTGCCTTTCTTTCTACCTGTCAAGAAGAGCTCTGACTGTGCCAGCTCATATTCTGGTTCTTGTCCTAAAAATAGGATTAATGAGCCTGAGGGAGGGCAGAAAGGAGGAGCAAAGGGCAGCAGAGAGCAGTGCAGGGGCCGGGCTGGGCGATCGATTGGGAGGTGCTCATGCTTGGCTGTGCCCTGGCATCACCCGGGAGCCGTCCCAAGTGCTGCCCCGCAGGCCCCACCCCGAGACGCCGAGGCAGTCTGTCTAGGCGGGGCCCAGGCCTTGGGATTCTTCCGACTTCCCAGGAGATTCTACTGGGCAGCCAGGGCTGAGAACCGCGGGGCAGAGAGTGGTAAAAAGCTTTAATGGGTGGTAGGGATCAAGCTCCTCGGGGGTTTTTGAGAGATTTCAGCAAAGATTAAGTTCCTTTTCGATTACTTTTGACCCTCAGCCGGTTATTTATTTGAATATGACCCAGTTGTAAGACTGGCTGCCAAGGTGAGTTGGCTTTGTCTGATACCAGCGAGTGAGTGAAGCGGAAGCTCCTCTCCCGGCGCTCACAGCAGGAATCACAGAGGACGGCACAAGGCAAGTGGGCGAGATGCTCTGACACAGGAGACCTCGGGACAGCCTGGAGATTCCGGCTCGGTGAGCCTGGCGGGGGCGACAGATTTGTGTTGGTACCAAGCACCTGCAGGTGGTTCTTATCACAGGAGAGGCATTAACTGGCCCCCTCATCCCTACCGCCCTTCCCAGGCCTGCCTCACTCTCTCTTTCTGCAGACCCCTTCCTCAGCCCCTTCTGCCTCCCACCCTGGCTGCAGAGGATGTCCCAATTTCGAGCCCCCAACCCATTCTCAGCCCATGAGAATCTGTGAGCCACCCAATTCTAAATTCTTATAAGAAAGGATTTGATTGGTCCTTTTTGGACCAGGGGTGCAGCTCTGGCCCAATCAGCTGTGGCCAAAGTGGGCTGAGGTCATGGTACACACTTGGCTCCTGAGGCCACCCTTGTGGGTGCAGGGATGTGAGTCCTCAGAGGCACTGGTCCAACTACTGTCTACCATAAACCCGTGTCTGTGCTCCCCAGGAGACCCCATTCCACGTCTCAGGGCCTGAATTACTTTCTTCCTGGTAAATTTCCAAACCTCAAAGTACACCTGGCTTCAAAGGAATCTGTCAGAGAAAAATCAACAATGACAGTGCAGTGTGCTTCTGAAAGGGGTTTCTAGAGTGCGAGCTGCCAGCAGACAGGGGCTACTGCTCTCATTATCCTTTGCACACCCCCACCCCGCTCCTGCTGTGCCCATTAAACACAGGGACCTACACACCATTGGCACTCACTCTCGTGGGCTGCATGGTGTCCCCCCCAAATTCACATGTTGAAGCCCTAATCCCCAGTATCTTAGAATATGACTGTATTTGAAGGTAGGGCCTTTAAAGAGATATTTAAGGTCAAATGAGGTCAAAAGGGTGGCCCTGATCCAACAGGACACTAGTCCAGCACGGACTATTGGATCAGGAAGAGACAATGGGGACACACACACAGAGGAAGGGCCATGTGAGGACACAGTGAGAAGGCGGCCAGCTGCAAGCCAGAGAGAAGTCTTAGAAGAAACCAAAACTGCCAACACCTTGATCTTGGACTTCCAGCCCCTGAAACTGTGAAAAAACAAATATCTTTTTTTTGTGCCACCTGGTCTGTGGTATTTTGTTACGGCAGCCCGGGCAGACTAATACACCCACTAAAGGTTTGTTACTGCAAAGACAGCAGAGCTAAGTTCTCCCTCTGAGAGCTCGCACCTGTTTGCTGACTTCAAACTGCACAGCAGGAGTCTAGGTTAGCTTTTGGTTAAACTAGAAACCAGAACTAGGTTATCAGGAGTCCTGGGCCTTTCCCTGGGTGAGCAGCGGGGTCTTCTAACAGCCCCAGGGCCAGGGCAGGGCCCCCGTGTGCTTGGAGAAAGTGGTCCAGTCCTCGTAAACACGCTGGTGTGCGGGAGATGCCTGATGACCAAGCTGTAGCGCTGCCCAAAACGCTAAGCCGTGGGGCATAAAACTCGACTTCCAAATTTTCTAAGATTCTTTTCCTTGGCAAAAGCAAAGGCCTGAATTTGGCATTGGTGGTCATACCTCTCTAGTTTGAAGAGAAAAAAGAAAACACATTTCCAGGGATCTTTTTATACAGAGATAAAACAGAATCCTACTTAGCTTGCAGACATTTAGGACATGGAGGAGCAAAGCTGCCCACTGGAGATGAAGCGGTGATTCTGCACCTGGGGAGGAGGGGCTCACCCACCTCCCGCCACCTCAGCAACGTGGTGGACAGAGGTCCTCTCACCCCACTGGCCACCAATAGGCCAAGCAAACCACCCACCCGGCAGAGCGGTGGGAGGGCTGATGGCCACACCTGCTCACACGGGCACCCCTGGAGCTTGGGGTGGAGCTGGTTCCGAAGCACGTAGACAGTGGAGGGAGGGGTGGTTCCCTATGGAAGCTGGGCTGTTTTTAACCAGAAGAAAGGGGAATAGATACTGGGCAGGCCCAAGCACCCATGTGCCTGCTGAGTTCTGGAGGCCAATTCTCGCCGGCTCCCTAGGTCTCTCCAACATGGAGCACCCCCCTCCATCCCCACTGCCACCACCCTAGGGCAGGCCTTCACCGCTCTGTGGAGGGACCCACCCATCTCACTGCTCTGACCTCCCCACACAGCGGAGGTCTTTGAACAGAGGTGGCAGTTTGGGGGGACTAGGATTTGGTGAGTCAGTGCAGATAAGAAGTGTCTGAGAGCGGTTAGGAATAGAGGCGTGGGACCTGGTTTGCATCCTGGTTCTCCCACAAATTAGCAAGTGACTTGACCTCTTGGTGCCCCTGTTTTCTCATCTGTGTAGAGGGTATAATACCCGTACCAATATTAGAGGGTCATTGTAAAGTTTAATGAGGGAACAAACATAAAGCACCACAAATGTGAGCTGTTATTAAAACATATCTCCAATTTGTCCACTTCTCTCTGTCTGCGCTGCTGCTCCCTCATTGGAGCCACTGTCGTCACTCCCTGGGTGGCACTCCAGCCTCTTCCTGGTGCCCTGGCCCTGATCTGACCCATTCTCCCCACAACAGCCAGTCTGGGACTGCTGGATAAAACACAGGACACACTGCTAAATGTGACAATGCATATTTTTCAGCTTAAGTATGTCCCATGCAGTATTTAGCATATACTTATGCTAAAAAATTATTTGTTGTTTATTTGAAACCCAAATTTAACCAGGCACCTTGTATTTTTATTCACTAAATCGGCAACCTTAAGCCAGGGAGACCTTTGTAAAGTACAAATCAGATCATTTTGCTCCTTGCTCAAAATTTCAATGACTTCTCCTCACAGTTAGAACATAATCTGCACCCCGCCCTACCTAGCCCAGACCCCGTGGGCTGCTCTGACTGCATTTTTCTTGTGATTATTAGTAACAGTTTTAGTAGCGCCGGTGGCCAGGCATCACCCTTGTTGGCACTGGTCAGAGAATGAGCAAATGACCCCAACACAAGGAGCCACAATGAATTTATCAAAGAACGAGCAAATGAATTCAACAAGAATCCACGGGGCAGCAGCCCGTGGGGCTGTCTGTGGGGGTGCTCTCTGCAATGGTGTGGAAGCAAGAACCATGTTCTGCTCACGTGGGAAACCGCAAGCCTGGCTCAAGCGACAAGTCGGTGGTCTCCCAGACTCCAGCCCCTGCAGCACCAGGCTGCCCGGCTCTACCCCTGCCCAGCCCCATGACCTCGGACTAGTCCCTTTCCCTCTCTGTGCGTCAGCTTCCTCGTCTACAAACTGGGGGTGCTGGTGCCTAACTACCCTCAGGACTGTTGTGAGACAACCAAGTTCACACGTGGACGTCACCTGCGGCAGTGCCCGAGAGGGAGCCGGCTGGACACCAGCCTGTGGTCATCACTCAGGGCCAGGTGGGATTGCAGGTTGGCGGTTCTCTTCCTTCCCTCGCCTCCCAGAAGCCCGCGGCCAGCAGCCATCCCTCTCCTGGTCTGTGTCTCTCTCTTGTCTGTTTCCAGTGAACATCCTCACGCCAGGGACAGGGGCCTGACAGGTGCATGCAGCCCGGTCTCTACTCGGATCCCTCGCCCCTGTCCTGGCTGGCCAGGCTAACCTCCTGTGGGAAGCCTTGCATCCCGTGGCTGCTGCCTCTTCCTCCCTTAAATCATGGCCAGAGCAGGCCCCCATCCTGCGGTCAGAATGCAGAATCCCAGGCTGGTGGGTTCAGCCTCTCAGTAAGCCCACACACCACGCTGGGAAGCGTTGCCCCTCCCTCTAGATCTGCCTGGCATGTGAGCCAAGGACAAGAGTTTGAGGCATTGCCCTGGGTGGGTTCCCAGGCCCCCTCTCCTGTCCCTGCACAGGCAAGGGACTCCCTGAAGCTGTGGTGTCCCTGAAATACTTTCACATGATCAGAAATCTTTATTGTGTCCCTACTATGTGCCAAGCTCTGCACTTGGTGGTGGGGATACGAACAGGCAGAAGAGCCTGCTCTCACAAAGTCTTGGGGCAAAGACAGACAAATTATAAGTTAAAAAAAAATTTCCCCAGGGTAGCATGTATAATATGAAGGCCATAAACAGCTAGAAATGTGGCAGACAGGAAAGGGGTGGGTAGGACCTGCTTGGGTGGAAGGCCTGGGGCCGTCTGAGGAGGTGGCATTTGCAGGAACAGCAGGAACAAAGTGCAGAAGAGGCAGGGAAGCCGTTCCCAAGGGCCAGCCATGCAAAGGCTCCCAGGTGGGCAGAGGGTGCCATGTCTGGAGGAGTGACAGGAAGTCACCGGGGCCAGGCACAGGGGTGAAGGGACAAGGGGCAGGCCTCGGGGCCGGGGAGACGATGGGGGGTTTCTTAGGCCAAGCACAAAGGAAAGCCAGGGAAGCGTGAAGGACCTCATGTGCATCTCCATGGTGGCTGAATTGTGTCCTCCCAAAGTCATGTCCACATCCCAACCTCTGGAACCTGTGACTGTGACCTTACTTGGAAGCAGGTCTTTGCAGTTGCAATCAAGTTAGGATAGAAGGTGAGGTCATGTGGACTCGAGGGTGGGCTCCAATTCCTCATAAGTGACAGAAGAGAGGAGGCAGAGATGAGGAGGAGGCCTGTGACCACGTGGCAGAGGCTGGGGGGAGAGGCCAGGAAGGACCCTCACCCAGAGCCCCAGGAGGGAGCCCGGCCCTGCCCACACCTCCATTTCAGACTTCCAGCCTCCTGAACATCAAGAGGACGCATTTCTGTTGTTTTAAGCCACCTTCTTATGGTGATTTGTTGTGCAGTCTTGGAGACTAAAGCAACATTTGAAAGTTCCCTCGGGCTGAAACAGGCTGAGCTGGCTGTGGGGAAGGAGAGGGGGCAGGAGCCCTGTGAGGAGCTGGTCCCCTGGCGCAGGACACAGTGGAGCCAGGCGGTGACAGAGGGACAGCGGGGGGGAGAATGGCAGAGACTGAAATATGCCCCAACAGTAAAGGCCGACATTTTACACCCCCCCAGCACCTTGTTCTAATGGCCTTATCTGGATTATCATATTTAATTTGGATTACACCCAGGTGTTGGTTACCATCATTGTCACCGTTTTCTAGATGAAGAACCAAAGGAACAGAGAGGTTCACTAACGTCCCAAGACCACACAGCTACAGGCAGCCAGGCACGGATTCCAACCCAGGCCATGGGACCAAAGCACCACGTTCAGCCCCGCAGCCATGCTGTCACGCAGTCAAATTCACAGTGTTTGCTAAGGGCAGAGCTTGGTGGGCGGGTGACCACGGAGAAGGAAACGGGGTGTCTGAGTGGGCAATGCTGCTCCCGGAGTTAGAGGCCAGGGAGGTGGGCAGGTTAGGGAGCCACTAGGCCAACTGCAGGGTGCACAGCCTGTCTCCAGGGAAATGTAGCCCCTTCCCTCCCAGGACGCCCACTGGGCAGGAAGTTTCTGGAGCTGGGTCCCTCAAGGTGGTCCCTCCCACCCCTCCAGGTCTCACCATTCAGAGCAGGAAACCCACCATGGTTGTAGAATTATATGAAGGCAAATGACAGCCTCCAGCTGAGCCACCAGGAATACCGTCGGTGGAGAGTGGAGTTGGGCCGTGTGTCTCCGCAGCAGCGTTCTGGGGCACAGAGGTTGGGTCTTTTGCATTCTGGGACTGGTGTTTGCTTCGCTGGGAAACCACTTGTCTCCCTGTTCCAGTCTCCCTGTAAACACTCTTTTCCACTTTTTGAAACAATCATAAGGGTTACCATGGAAATATGAGTAATTTCCATCCCAATGCCACCCAGATAAACTATCAGGCATTTCTGGCCACCTTGCCTGCCACCCGATCTCGTCTCATGACTGGAAATTTTGGGAATGTCTGAGAAACTCGCGTTCTACAGCATCGATTTCCTAAGTGGGTCAGAGCTTGGAGGTCTTGGCAATTAGTGGCTGCTTTAGTGAAGACTGAGCATAAAAATTTCATGAGCAAAATACGTCTTCCTCATTTTGAAACTTTAAAACGCTCTTTTCAGATAAATGAACCCCGTTGCACCTGAAGTACTGAGTAAATTAGGTGTAATTTTATTACAATATTGATTGCTGCCACCAGACATCTAATTGTATTTTCCAGCCTTGATCAAAGGTGAAAATGGCATCCTTTAATCAAGTCGGAAAAATATTACTTTCTGGGAAAACTGAGCAGAGCTGAAAGGAGGAAGGTGGAGGGAAGAGAGACATCTCAGACCCCCTGTTGGGGCAAATCCACAACTTTTCAGCAGAAACAGAAACTGTCGGCAGTGGCTGTCAGTGAATAAATGTTCAGCGAAAAATAGAAAAAGCACATAGTAGGCACTCAATAAATACTGAGATCCTACTATGTATACAGTGACTGCTGTATAAGCCAAAGAGAGGAGTACAGAAGGTGCTGGCAGCAAGGTAAGGCTCTTTGGGTCAGAGACCTCAGGAAACCAGTGAGCCTGGCACACAGTAAGTGCTCAATAAACATTTGGGGACTGTTATTGCTAAACTTAGGAGGTGCAGAAGTGACTCTGCTGGAGAGGGGCATCCTTCAGGGGCCCCGTCCCTGGAGGAAGAGCGGGAACTCCCAGGTGAGAGCAGAGGTGGAGGAGGAGGAGGGGAGGGGAAGAAGAACATTCTAGGCCAAGGGAAGAACGTGCCATCATCCTTCGGACTGCAAAGCAGACGGGGCCCTCGTGGTGAGAAAACCTGCCCTTGTGACAACAAAGGCTAGTGAGGTACACAAGGGGCAGAGGAGCCTGCTCAGCCCTGCAGTTCAGCCCAGCACCGAGCAGGAGGCTGCGGGCTGCCGGGCGGGAGGGAGAGGGCGAGGGCAGAGCAGAGAAGGGAGGCGGGCAGCTCCCCTCTCGCAGAAAGGTCCCTCCCTCCACGTCGTGGACAATTGCGCAGCTGATTTAACCTCTTCAGATGCAACTTAAAAAAAAAGTTACATACGAGGAGAGATTGGTAAGTTCTCATGCAGTTTACCCTTCCCGAGTGGCTGACGGGTGCCTGCACCCCAAGCACGGAGAGGCGCCTCTGTCCTGAAGGACTGTGGGAACCAGGTAAGTGGAGGGGCTTGGGCCAATGGCCGCGGTGGACGGAAGGCTCTGTTCTGCCCTGCCCCACTCCACCAACAAGGCCATCTAGAACGCAGGAATTTCACGAGCTGACTGGTGGGCGGGACGGGTGAGGGAAGAAATGCAGGAGGCTTGGGGCCGCTGGAGCGGGTCCCCACCCCGTGGAAGCAGCAGTAGGTGAGAAGTATGATGTGCCGAGTGATCATCTGGCCCAAACCCGCATGCCCGAAGAGCCCCAGTGCACACCGGAAAGCACCCCCACTTGAAGCTCTGCCACGGTCACAGAGCTACCTCGG
The DNA here is from genome assembly GCA_023783475.1 of Daubentonia madagascariensis. Classification (NCBI taxonomy): domain Eukaryota; kingdom Metazoa; phylum Chordata; class Mammalia; order Primates; family Daubentoniidae; genus Daubentonia; species Daubentonia madagascariensis. Next base: position 4,110,457 of record JAKFHU010001640.1, on the reverse strand, counting down.
CAGGACTGGAAGAGGAATGTGTGTACGGTGCATCTTCAAACCCTGCCCCACCACCCGTACGTGCTAAGCATCAGCAATTTTTTTTGAATGCTACAGTTATCTTGTGAATGGCACAGATTATATCCAGGGATGTGCTGGTAAACCACCTCTCCAGAATAAAGGAGGGGAAAATCCCCTTGGTTGGTAGTGTTTGCCAATTTCCGTGGTGTGAATACTTTCACTATGGCCGATTGCAGGCCACGGATGGTTTAAGAACTAACTCGTAAGTTTCCTGAATATTTAACCATCAACTCTCACAAGCCTCTGCAGGCCTTGTCTCAGTTTCTGTGTGTAAGTTATTATCTATTCAATGGGAACACATAAAATATGCCACCATTTTACAACCCTGCTTTGGTATTTCATCATTGTTTTAATACACCAGGAGCCTCAAAAGGTTGAAAGGGGAGTGCAGAGTCTCTTGATCGTAGAAATCACGCTCATAAAAACCTCCCTACTCTGCTCTGTTCAATCTGTTGCCTAAACCTGGAAAGTGATTTTCCACCGACTCCACCTGCCAAAATCCTGTCCATTCTTCCCTCGTTCCACAAACATTAATTATGCTGCTGCTCTGTCTCCCCACATTCTCCACGCAAATGTCCCTCCTCCCAATCAGACGTGGTAACTCTTCCATACACCCCCGTCTTCCTCGGCAGCACGCAGATTTCACCCTCAAAACCACTCACTCGTTCAAGAAATATCTACGGAAAATTTAGTCTCTACAAGGCACATGCTAGATACCAGAATACTAATACAGCTATCTTGGTTTTAGTAACTTTTTAGGGATTACAGTAGTATCACATGTTCACAGTTGAGCATTTGGAAAATGTGAAAAAGAATATAAAATGATTTTATAACCTACAATTCTGTTATCTAGAGATAATGGCTGCTAATACTTTGGTGTATTTCTATTTAATTATTTTTCCTGGTACCAAAAAACAAGGACACAAGTATGTTTTTAGAAAAAAACTATCATAACCATTTAATAATACATTATGAACTTTTCCACATCATCAAACATTTTCCTCTATAATATAATTTTAATAACTGTATAATATTCCATTGTTTGGCTGTGCCATGATATGTTTACCCAATCTCCTTTGTTAAACACTTGGGTAATACTCAGTTTCTTACTATTCTGAATCATTCAGCAACAAAAATTCTCTGATTAGTGTTTGCACATGTCTGTGATTAATTACCTAAGACAAATTCTTAGAAGAATAGTATTTTCCAGGTCTTTTATGGTTTTTCTCTTTGGCCCAAGAGTTGTTTAGGACAAGATTTTTTATAATAGTTTGGTTTGTTGTATTTTATTTTATTTGTAAATGTTAGATTTTTGGTATCCTTTTTACTGAAGATTAACAGACTTACAAAAACATACTCAAATCATAAATATCAGCTCCATGAATTTTTATGCAGTAAACATGTCTCTATAACGAGTGCTTAGATGCAGGGTAGAATGCTGCCGTCAACTCAGAAACCATTTGTGTTCCTTCCAGAAATCTCCTACACACCATCCAGGGATGACCATTGTCATGAGTTCTAAAACACCATAGATTCATTTTGTCTGTTTTTGAACTTTACATAGGTGGAGCCCTAAAATGCAAACTCTCTCGCATCTGGCTGCTCTCACTCCACGTTATGCCTGCGAGGTGCATCCCTGCTGCTGTGTGTGGTTGGGTGTGTTAACTCTCATGTGCTGCTGTACAGTGTTCTAACACATGGAAAAAATGCCATAATTTGTTTATCCTTTCACTATTGATGAAAATCTAGGAGTATCACCCACTTAGGTAGTATCATCTTCACCCACCTATGGGATCAAATTTATTACTTAAATTGTGCAGAGCTCCATAGGTACACTCCCACCCCTAGATCCGTGAAAATCGAAATTGAAAGAGGCATCTCAAGCCTCCCACTGTGCTGTGTGTCATAGAAGAGAAGGAATCAGCCCAAGGCCACACTGTGCGGAGAGGCGGGGAGGGGTCCAGACCCAGCCACCTGGCCCTTGTCAGCCGAGGTTCACAGAACCCCCTGCCCGAGAGGCCGCTGTGAAGATGGGATGTGATAGTGAAGTCTGCAAACCTTCTGCCCGACATGGAAAACATTTATGTCTATTAAGCATCAACTGCTCATTTTCATCTTTTGGGTAAAATTCTGAAAGGAATTGGATGAATATTGAATGAATAAGGAATCAATGAATGAATGAACAAATGAATCGAATCTGAACGCCCTCCAATGTGCGTATGTGCTTGGTCCTTCCCCAGAAAGGAGCCTTTGTTGTTTGCAGACAAGAAGAGACGTTTGCTCTGTAAGCCTCTGGGGGGTCTGCAGAGGTGGCGGTCCCGGGGGGCAGCTGGACCTTCCTCCTGGGCCCTCCTGCTGGGGTGACTGATGAGGCTGGAGGAGTTTTTGCCAGCAGCTGCGGCTGCCAGCCCAGACTGCCACACAGACCTGGCGCTCCCAGCCCCGGAGCGAAAGCACAATAGCGGCATTGTTGCCACTTCCCGGTCCCTTGACTGTCCCAGTTACTCATCAAGGATGTTGGCGAGCCCAGCCCCGGAACACAGCGTCCTTGTCCCTTGATTAGGCAGCAGACACGCTCAGACAGTGGCCCTGCAGGAGGTGGCTGATGAGTTCATCTCTTGGCCATTCAGAGAACCCAACAGCCGTGGACACGGGCAGAAGCTGGGTCAACAGGAGGTCATGCCGGGTGGTCCCCTCCAGAGGCCACCCCCAAAGGGAAGCAGTGACAGCATTCTCTCCCCCTGGAGTTGCCCCAGACATGTCCTTTGGGAATGGGTGGCTCTGTGGCTTCCTTGTGGAAAGGTTGCTCTTGGCTAGACCCGGGTGATGGACCTGCTTGCTGCTTTACCATTCCCTGATCAAAACCCTCAGGGGCTGCCCACTGCACTTAGAATGAAGTCAAAAGCCCTCACACAGAGCCCTCCATGATTTGACACCCAGTCTTCCTGCTCACCCCTCTGCTCACACTCACCTAATTTCTGACCCTAGAACACACCAAGGTCTGTCCTCCCTCAGGCCTCTCCTTCTGCACAGACAGGTGTCCTGGCTGCCACCATGGCACCACTCTCTGATGGCTCCTAGCCAGGACTGCCCGGCTCACCTCCGTACCCCTAACACCTGGAGTAACCCTGTCCAGAGGCGGAGCTAGAGAGACACTCACTGAACGAAAGGCTATACCCCAGCACCTAGCACAGGGCCTGGCACGTAGTAGGTGCTCAGTCAATATGGAAGGGAAAGGGGAGGGAAGGGATGAAACAGCAGAGAGGAATCACAAGGCGACAACTGCCAAGACAGGAAGGGAAGCGAAACAGGGAGAAAGGGGTGCCTCCCACCAGACCCCTGGGCCTCCCTCTCGGGTGGGCCCACTGCACACTCCCAGGCCTCTCCCTGAGGCTGGGGGCATCTCGTCCTGCACCGCCAAAGCATTTGGGGAGGGGGGACAGCTCCCCAGGGCGGCAGGAGGCAGGTCCCCTCCCCTAACCGGCTCTGGTCCTTGCTCCGCTCTCCTCAAGATAATCCACAACTGAGGACCCATTGAACAAATTTCTTCACTTCCTCAATAAATCTTTTTGAAGGCCCCCAGGACTGGGCTAGGTTCAGGGTCAGCACAGGTGGGAGAGGTGCACGCAGCCCTGCCTGCAGGGACGCCCAGCCAGGGCAGCTGGGCATACGAAACATGCTGGACATGTGAGGATCAACAGGGGGCCGCTGGCCCTTTAAACCCATCCCCTGACCAGTTAAGAACTCAGGCAGGGACCATGACATCAGCTGTAAGGCCTTTCCAGCGATTGGATCAGGCCCAGCCAGGTCATCCGGGACGACCTCCTCCACTTGAAGTCTGATTACAGGCTTGAATCCCACCTGCAGCACATCTCCACTGCAGCACTTGGACGAGTGATGACTGAGTGACTGGGGCCTGTGGCCTCGCCGGGTTGACACGTCAAGCTGACCTTCACGATTACCTACCCAAGCAACAGGAAACACAATTCAGAAATTACCCACATGAGTTCATCCTTCTTTTTAAAGTCCAGGCAGTTCTAGACCCCCCCCCTTTAGGGGAAATCCCAGAGTTTGGGCCCCCCAGTCGGTGACTCTTGCCAACGGGTGGCCTCCTGCTCCTTTGCCCCGTTCCCAGGCCACACAGAAAGGCAGGGCCATGCCAACCATACCTGTGGCTCCCTCGGCTTCTGTCCTGCTCCCCGAGGCCACATCAGGAACACCAGCAAGTCCCCCACGTGGCTTGGGCTGCAATCCTCTGGGAAAGATGTTCATCACCATCAGTGGGATTTTCTTAAGGACAATAGAGAAAATAATCCCAATTCATGCTTCCCACAGTGGAGGGAAAATTTATTAACTTTACAATGATAGTACAGGAATTCAGGCTGTAATGGTTAATTTTTTTTACAATTTGAAATATTAATTTAGACCAAGAAAAGAAATCACTACAAGCTTCACCATATGTAAAAGTTAACAACATCATAAAATATAGGTGGGAAAAGACATAATATTTTTATTAATTATAGCTCTGTAATACTTTTTTCCTACTTCTCTTTTGGTTGTGTAGACACTGATTGTCTCTTCATTTGACAATTCTGTTAATAACCTTTTCTATAGAGAAATAGTAAGGTAATTTAGAGTATCTGCTAACATAGTTGATGGAAATGTGCTTCTTGTTGTTGACAGTTTATACAGGTTTCTTTCAAATTCTCAACTCTTTATTAGTAACACAATGTAATTTTTAGGATTGTTGTAGAATTTGGGGAAACATATTGAGTTTCTTTCCTAGCTGAGCTATAAGATTTCAGGGCATTTCACATTTTCCATGGTGTGAGTTCTCTTAAATATTCTTTGAATTGACCACATTTGGAGTATTCCTAGAACATGTGTGGTGGTTAATTTTATGTGTCAACTTGACTAGGCTAAGGGATTTCCAGACAGAAATAAAACATTGTTTCTGGGTGTGTCTGTGAGGGTGTTTCCAGAAGAGATTAGCATTTGACTCTGTAGACTGAGTAAAGATTTGCCCTCACCAAAGTGGGTGGACATCGTCCAATCCACTGAGGGCCCAGATAGAACAAAAAGGCAGAGGGAGGGCAAATTGGCTCTTCTTCTCGAGCTGGGACATCCACCTTCTCCTGCTCCCAGACATTGGGTATCCTGGTTCCCCAGCCTTTGGACTGACTGGAACTTATACCATTGGCTCCCCCAGTTCTCAGGCCTTTGGGTTTGGACTGGATCTGCACCACAGGCATTCCTGGGTCTCAGCTTGCAGACAGCAGATTGTGGGACTTCTCAGTCTTCATATTTGAGTGCACACACACACACATATATATATATATATATATATTTCCTTATTGGTTCTGTTTTGTTCTGTTTCTCTGGAGAACCCTGACTAATGTGCAGGTCTACAAAGAGAACTTCTTTCAGAAAAGTTCACACTTTTGTGTTTTTTATGTACATTATCTATTGATTTAAAACAGACAGGCAAGATGTCCTCAAGGAATTTTGAGGAATATTCTTTTATTCAACCGACTAATGTAAAATACTCTCAAGTGGCTGGTGGTCTTAGTTTTAAGACCATTTGGTTTGGAGGTCCCATAACTACTCCAAGGTAATGACATTGGGTATAGTGAGGGCAAGGACCTGCTGTTTCAGATAAGCCCGCCTTTTCTTTGGCAATCTGGAGACCTCCATTTCTAAGTCTTAAACTGACCTGAGATTTGTGTAATATATTTTTCTAGTTATTAGTTTGTTTGTTTTTAATTTTAGGACCTCTCTACCACGTACGAACTTTTTATATAATACCAGTAGTACTTCGGGGGCTATTTGTTTTCCTTTCCTTTCAGACCTGTCTATGTAAGGGTAGCAGTAGAGGTGGATTTTCATTTCCTTCACTGTGCTCTGCCTAGAAATGACATTCTTGGTCTTCGTGAGACACGTACTGTTTCGGAAGGGACTCGTTTTTGCTTTTCCAGCAGAGAGTACCATAAAGAGGGCTCTGTATCCTGTTACTGTGTGACCCTGATGGTCACATTAGGTGGCTGGATTCTGACTTTTGTGCCCAGAAGAAAACTTACCAGCTCGATAACTTTGCCATGTCCAGAGCAAGGTAACCAGTCAAGTGAGAGGGTCTGTGAATTTAGGGGCATTTCCTGGAGGAAAGATGGTTTGAGGTTGGTTTGGCAGAAAGGGTTGTTGCATGCTCCCTAGTCAATGTCCCTTGAGGTGGACATTACTGACCCCACCTTACAGATGGAGAACAGGCTTAGCCCAGTGGAAACATTGCCCAAAGCCAAAGAGTTGTTGGATCCAAACTCAGATCTCTCCAAGTCCCAAGTCTGGGCTCTGACCACATACCCCACTGCCTCTCAAGGAGTGGAAAAGTCACAGATCGGAGGACCTCAGGGGTGGGCTGGTGGCTAAAGCTGCTCCTGGGGCCTGTGTGGCCATGAGAAAGACACTGTCCCCTGGGAACATGGTCAGCTGGACACATTTGGCTGGGAAGTGTTTGGAAGCTGGGAAGTGTCCAATGTGTTGGCCAGTCCCTGGGGCTCCCCGAAGGCTGGGAACACAGGCCTCCACCCTGACATGCTGTTCACAGTGCCCACCAGGCCATTTGTGTGGGAAAGGACAGCCTGGCATCCCAGCGACTAGAGGGTGGATGGGAAAATAAGAACCACGTTCCAGAGATTTTGTGTTGGGGTGTCCACAAAGAAAGGGCCCTGGGGTCAAACCAGCCTGACCCAAGGTTTGTCAGCGAGTGCCCAATAAATGACAGACGGGCGCTGCTCAGAGGTAGACACTGTGCTGAGTGCTTTCCACATGGCATTGTAGGAAGCAGAGTGGGGGCTCTGGGAACACAAGGTTCATCCTAAACCCCAACTCTGCCATTTCCTAGCTGGGTGGGAAGGAAATTTGGGAAGCCTGAGTTTCCTCTTAAATTGGGGATAATAGTACTGCCTACCTCCATGGAGGACTCATAAGCTAATACATTTAAAGCACTCAACATGTTTTAATAATAATAATACATGCCATTGTCATCATCATCATATTGCAGGTGAGGAATCTGTGGCCAAGCAAGGATGAGTAACCAGCAAGAGGGATGCACTTTGGCAAAATCTGATTCTCATGCTGCCAGGTCCCTTCCGCTCACCCAGCAAGAGGAGGGGAAGTGACTCACCTAAGGACACATGGGGAATATGATGGGATTAGACTTGGACCCAGAACCCTCCGACCCCAAACCCACCACTCCAGGGATGGCTAATTCTGTGGTGAATAGAAAACTAGGAGGAAGGGAACTGGGAAGCCGGCAGCCCCTCGGAGGAGACATCTGCCATTCAGCTCCAGCCACTTGTTTCTGGGCAGGAATGTGAGCTCAATGAGGCCAAAGTGTAAAAGTTTCCCAGGAGAGGTAAGCAATCTGGGTTTTTGTGGGACATAGCTTCACTTTTAAAGTTGACAACTAATCTGATGAACGTACATGCAGTACACGTAGACTGACTAAGGTCCACAGCCTCTGGTTTGAGTCCTCTTCCCCTATCCTGTGCTGCTTAAAATCTGGCAAACCACATTCTCTCCCTCCATGGCTCACACTGCCATGTTTGGAAAGTCTAAGAGAGTGCCAACAAATTCCAGGAAATGCTTCCTGTGGAAAAGCTGTTCATGCATCAAATCCATCCATCTATTCACCCACCCATCCATCCATCAAAGCATCCATCCATCCATGCATCTATCCATCTTCCCATCCATCTATCCACCCATCCATACATATATACATACACACATCCCACCACCCATGCATGCATGCACCCATCTACCTATGCATCCATCTATCCATGCATCTGTCCACCCATCCATGCATCTACCATCCATCCATTCACCCACACGTGCATGCATCTACCCCAAAATCATCCATTTATCCACCCATTCATCCATCCATCTATGTGTATATCCACCCATTCATGGATCACATGAAGCATACCTATCATGTGCTAAGGCTGAGAACACAGAGATGATCAAGTCATGGCCCCTAGCTTCAAACAACATACTCTACTATCTGCCTTGGATGTGAGGTTTCAGCCTGGTTGTGAGGAAGAAATTGGGAAGGAACATCAGATCTTATTTTATAATCTCCTCTGATTACTGTCTGACTCAATTGAGTTCCCAATGCAAGGTTGTTTGTACAAATATCCATGGAGCCCCTACCAGGCTCCAGGTGCCGTGCTGGGCACTGGCTCAGAACGCTGCAATGAAAAAAACTCACTGCATGTCTCTGTCCTCTGTACAATGACAAAATACAAACAATAAAAAACATCCAATATTCATACAATGAGTACAAGATATATCAATATTAACTATTGATATAATAAACATCTCATTGTTTCTATATTTTGCCATAGAGTTGACTACTTTTCTGAATAGTAAGGCTTTGTGTTGGTGGGTTCGTCTTACATATTTGGGTACTCTTTATTAAAGGCATCTTAAATAACATAGTGAATTCTTTAAGAGATTTATGGGGTGGGTAAAATCAACAAGATTTTTATTTTTTTAGTTATGAAAAAATTAAGTTCTGTTTACACATACTTTTGACACTTGCACAATGATGGTCTGGAAAAGGACTAGGGGAACTCTTGAGAGAAACCCAGATGTTGAATGAACTCTGGCTTTGAAACAACTCTGCCAGCAAGTACCTGGCAGGCGATAGGCAACTCCTCTCTACCTCAGTGGAAGCAGAGCCGGAGTCGGACAGTGTTAGACTGAAGAAAACATAGAAGTTGTACAGTCCTTCCCCTGCCCTGCACGTTACAGTTGAGGAAACTGAGTGCAAGAGGGAGGGGGAGAGGCACACGTGCATCCACCTGACCACTGGGACTCCAAGGATGGAATGGAGGCTCCTGCCTCACCTCGGCGCTCCTTCCCCTGACACCACAAACCTGTCTCTTCTACCTCCAAACCCTACCCCAAGTCCTCACTCTTCACTGGCCCCGGGCAGGACCAGCGTCACCTCTCCGAGCACCCGTGTCGCCGCCTGGCTGGCCTGGCTCTTCCCACCGTCCCCCTTTACAACCTTCCTCTACGCTGCAACTGATCTTTCCAGAAAATTTCATTTATTGTTTCACTCTCCTGATTACACTCTTCCAGTGGTCTCCTTCTATTCTCAGGATGACGATCCAAGCCTCCGAGCCTCTCCTCTGCGGTTCTTCTGTTTCCACACAGCGCCTCGCGCGCTGGCTTCGGCTCAGTCCCACTTCCTGCCGTGGGTGTTTGGTCAATCCTTCCTCTGTCTGAAATCCCCTCCCACACACCCCCTTTGCTGACGCAACTGGACCTTCTGCTCTTTCAGGATCAGCTTAAAGGTCACCTCCTCTGAGAGCCCTGCCGCGGTCTCCCCAAAATCCACTTCCTCCACAGCGTTGTCAAGACTTGTGGTTATACATTTGCTTCCCATTTTAATTTTCCATCTCCTTGTAGCAGACGCCAGCCCCGTGGCCCTCAGTGCCCCTCTTCCTTCTGTGTCCCCGGCACTAGCCCAGTGGCCGGCATGCAGGAGGAGCTCAACGATGATATGCCGAACAACTGGAAAGATGGGCAAATGAGTAGTGACCTGTTTCTTCATGGCCAGTGGGAGAAAGGCAGAGGTCTAGAGAGAAGGCAGGGGTAAAACATCAGGGTGGTAGCTCTCATTTTAGGTGACATAGTTTGGGATGTTTGATAGTTCAGCAGCCATGAAGGACCCTTCCAGGGTTCAATGATTTCTAAATTTATATGACTCAATTTCTGGATTTGGAAACACTCATCAAATTTTGCATTCCACGAATTTTGTACATCTAGGAGTTTAAGATCCCCTCTCTTAATGAAAGGGGAAAGAATTAAAGTTCAGAAAAGTTAAGGCTTAGGAGAGGTAGCTCTTTGTACATAGGTGTTTATGTTTCTCTATTGAAATGGGCATTCCTATTAAGCAAGACTATGGATCTCCTTAAAATCTATCTTGATGGTTTTAAAAGGGAATTTTTATTGGAAAAAGCAGAAGAGAGTGGAAAATCATGCCCTTCTCCCTGATGCAGTTGTTTAACCACTTGAAACTTTTTACCCTCAATTCTATAACATTGGGCCAAGAGGTGCCATTTAGATGCCGCAACCTCAGGACCCAGAGCAAATGGATCAGCCTCACAAACTCAAAGAGAAACGCCAAAAAGCATGGCTGTTCTCCAGTCTACTTCACCAGGCCCTCAGATTGTCGGCATTTGAGAAGCTCCAGCAAAAAATGCTCCACTTCTGTGCTTTTCCTCTTTGTAGACCTCCAGGTCAGCTGAAATGTCCGTGGCGAGCATTTGCTGAGAGCCAAGCATCCGCACACACCATCTCCTTCCTTCGTCACAAAAACTGCATTAGTTAGTGCTATTATCATCTTCATTTCATAGGTAAAGAAATTGGACAAAGGGATGCTAAGTAATGAAGCTAAGGTCACACTGCTGGTTAATGGTAAAGCCAGAGTTTAAAACAAGTTCGGCTGACTACTGAGCATGATGCTGGACTGCCTCTGGCCAGAAGGACTCTGCACACCTACATTCCTGTGAAGTCCAGGGCCGTGTCAATGGGTCAAGCTCGATGTGCACGATTCCTTCTTCCCCTAGGGTGAGTTCTCTCTTGCCAGGCTCCTCACTGCCTGCCAACAAACCGTGAGATAGGCTTGGATACGGCCAATCTGAACGGAAAGGAATGATGTAGTGTCATCAGTACCAGCAGCTCTGACAAAACCAAACCAGTAACAGAGTTGTTACAGCTACAAGTGGTTGATTGTAATCTCATGTCAGCAGTGCAGAGAAAAGGACCCTATCTGCCATACGACAAAAATTATAACTCACCTAGAAATTAACCTACAAAAATGCAAAGGAGCTTTCTGGAGAAAAATCTCAAAACTTGATTAAAGAGCAGAGAAGAGTATATGAATAAGGGAAGTGATGTAGTATGTGGGGAAGGAAGAGTTTAATGTTACAAAGCTGTCAATCTCCCCATATTTTTCAATAAATTTAATACAATTGCAATAAAAAATCTCAGCAGGATTTGAGGTAAAAATGAGATGAAGCAAATTGAGTCTAAAGTGTACATGAAAAAACAAATAGCTAAGGCAATTTTCAAAAATAAGAGCACCCTATGATATATAAAAATATATTACAAGGTGATAGTAATTTAAATTGTTTGGTAGAGCATAGAAATTAGTACATTCAGCAATGGAACAAAACACTCAAGATGCAGCATCAAAAATCAGCGAAGAAGGAATGTATTATATACTAAATGATGTTGAGAAATTTAGTTCAATGCATAGATTTTAAAAATTAGGTCTATACTTCATATCACATACAAAAATAATAAAGGATTAAAGAGATTTGCAGGCAAAGCAAAGCTTTACTATGAGGACAAAATGCAGGAACATTATTATTATGACATTGGAGTGAAAAAGGATTTGTTTTTAATATGGTGCAAAAAGAAAAAACAGAGAACAGAAAAGGGAATGTCTGAGATTTAATCACTCAAAAGTTAAATATTTTGCACAACTAAGAACATCACAAAGACAGTGACAAGTGACAGAACACAAGAATATTTGCAATGTAAAATTAACAAAAATTAATATGATAATATATAGGAATCTCCTGCAAAATCAGCAAGCAAAATAAAAGGAAACCCAAGTGAGAAACAGACAATCACTATTCTCAGAAGGAGAAACACAAATATCTAATAAGGCGTGTGAGGAAAGGTCCAACCTCTTTAATAATCACAAAAACGCAAGTTGAGACAACAGAAATAGGTTACTATTCCATATGCCTTAGAGTGACACATGTTAATACTGGGAAACTTTAACATTGATCTTAATATCTCGTGCCATCAGGGCAATGGAGATAGGTGCCCTCGTGCACTGTTGAGGTTTGGGAACTGGACCAGTCATTCTCAAGAGCAAGCTAGCGACTGGAAGCATATATACGCACTACAACCCAGGGATTCCACCCCAGCGTAGAAACCCCAAAGACAATGTCTCATAAATTCAGAGATAAGTTCAAGGACATCCGTTGCTGTATTGTTTGCAATTACAGAGTTGGAAATAATCAGAATGTACAGGATGTACATTGATGAATCAACCTAGTATATGCAAACTATACATCTGTCTAGGGAATGACTTAAGTCATCAGGCACAAATGTGGAAAGAGATCAGAACAGAATGTTGCATTTAAAAGAAAAGGGAGAAGCAGCATGAGCTACGTGGCCCAATCATTCATGTGCGTGAGATGCAGCCAGAGTGATCACTGTACTGCTGTGTCCTGAGATCTGAAGAGAAGAGTTGCAAGTCATAAAGTACGTCTCCAGTGTGGTGTCTCCTTTCTCATTCTCAACACTGGGTGTAAATTTTTTGCCAATTCCACCCTTGTTAGCTCGACTCCAGAGTGACTCAGGCAGCCTTGGACTAGGTCCAGACAGCCAGTAGGATAGGACGAGAGTGTACTATTGAGTGAACCGAGCAGGCACCCCAGCCATCAACAGGAAGCAAACGTCTGGGCACCACCTCTCTGCATGGCAAGGGCAAGCATTTTGCAGCAAAAATGGAAACATAGTGAAATGAAAGGTATTGCTGGTTAGAAATCTTCTAATTTTAACATGTTTCATCTCTTCTCTGAGCCTCATTTTTCCCAGGTGGACCAGAGGCCACTGGAACAGAGGTTGTTTAAGGTCCCTTACAGCCCTGACAGACAAGAATTCCATGGTCTCCTGGTCTTACACCACTGTCCCTTTGACCTGACAATTGAATATCTAGGAATCTGTCCTTAGAAGACAAAGCTAAAGACTAAGATTTATGTACAAAGATGTCTAATACTGCATTTTTTATGATAGCAAAATTTTGGAGAGTGTCTCAATATGCAATATAAAAGGTTAGCAAAAACAAATTATGTGATATCCATATGATAAAATAATTTACAGCAAGGAAAACTCACAGATATAGAGATATTTAAGTGACTTTGAAAACCACCCATGGTCAAGGGCAAGCACAAATGGGGTGGTGAGAGCAGCCTACCCTGAGTGTAGGCAATAAAATGTGCATTTTCTGTAAAGAATTAAAAAATACTAATAAAACCAACAAAATTCAAGTTGCTTTTTTTTAAAGCATGAAAATGAGGTTTATTGAGGAAGAGAAAGATAGGTTTACAGAGCAAGAGCAAGATACTTTCACCACAGACAAGGAACGAGGAATGGGCACCCCCCCATTGTAACAAGAAGCTCAAGCTGCTTTTTATTATCACCATGAGCCAGTAATTCTAAACAACGTTGTTGACAAACTACTCCTCGTGGCAGAGATGGGCAGCTTCCACTAACCCTAACCCTGCCCAGTACATAAATGCACATGGTATCACACTGAATGAAAAAGCAAAACTCGTGTTGCATATTTGGGGGATTCTGGGAAGATGACAAGGGTGGTGGTGACATAGATCTTTAATCTCCCCAACACCACAGAGCAACTAGATAGCAAAACCAAAAACCCATGGACAATATTTACAACAAAACTTTGTCACAATTTGTGACGTTATTCCCACAAACCCCAAAATATAAGCAGGTAGAAACAAACCATTAACAACCATGGACCCAGGTGCCATCTATGTCTGTGGGAGAGAAAACAGAGGGAAGCTACAGGGAGTCTTCTCCTAAGACAGGAAAAGTCTAAAACAGCCAACAGGAAAACCAAGAGATTAATCTGAGAACAGCCATTGAGGCAGACAAGGGTTTGGCCCACTCAGTAGTGGGTGAATGCAAGGCCCACATGGGATTATCTAAGCAGGATGGAGCAATCTACCCTCTGAACTCTTGGAATTAACCTGCCAGGGCTTCCTTCCAAGACAGGAGGCAGACCGAGGAGAAACTGCAGGAAGTGGAACCAAACTTTACCAATACAGGAGCAGGAGAGACAAAGGAAAGAGAAGGTCCACACAAAAGTGGGGGTGCGAACAAAACCAGGAACTCTTAAAGGACAAGATGCCATAATTTTTAATACCATGTGGAAATAACAAAATAGGCAGATCTGAGAACCACACTTCTTTCTAAAAGTTTGGGGAAACTAATCTCATGTGGAAATGAGTAGCAAACACCGTACTAAGGGCACGTCCCATGCAAAGTTATGAGACATTGACACAGAATGAAAAGCAGGAAAACACCCCCACAGAGATGAGAGCATGCCGACTGTAACCCTTCCTTTCAAAATGAACCAAACAATGCAAAAAAAAAAGATATAAGACATAAAAAGATGTTATAATAAGAATTAGAAAAACAAAGAAATGAGGTGATAGAACTCAGGGGAAAATGGGATGAAAGAAAAAAATTGCTACAGAAATAAATACTAAACTAGAAGAAAAACATCAGTGAATAAACACAGCAAATGATGAATGCACAACTCAGGAATAAAGAGTTTCCAGTCAAGGTGGTGTAAAGGGATGGAAATAACAGTGTCTGATGTGAAAAATGTACTGGATGAGATTAACGACAGACTAGATGCTACAGAAGGAGAGATTAGTGAACTCAAATACGTAACAGTGGAAAATATCCAAAATGAAAAGAGAGAGGAGAAAACAGCAAAAAGAAGAGATAGAAAAGATTTCAGGAAAAGTGGCAAAGATTGAAGTTTGACAAAGAAGGTCCAATAAACAGACAATAGGAGTCCCTGAGGCCGAACAGAACAAAACAGAATCAGCACCAAAAACAATAACTCAAAAAAACTTTACCAAATGCAAGAAGATTTGAGTTTACATATTGAAATGGTGATGGAACTGTTTTATTTATTATGGTATTTATATGACCGTGTTCAAACTGATAGAACTGTGCAATGTAAAGAGTGAATTTTACTATATATAAACTATACCTTCATTTTAAAAAGTGATTTTGAAATTTCAAGCTGCAAGAGTACACAGTGTAGGTACCTGAGAATATGGACCCAGAAGGACCATCAGTGAGTCACATTCTAAAGCAAAATTATTAAAAAAAAAAATCCACTGGACATTTAGACAAAAGCAATAAGTGGCTTTTTTTGGTGGTAATGTGTTATGTGAGAAGACAATGGAGTAATATTTTTAAGGTATTCAAAAGAAGAAAACATGGGCCAAGGATTTTAAATTCCACAAACTGACTTTTTTGTATTAAGGTTACAAACTGTCATCAACATGCAGGAACTCAGGGAATATTGTTCCCATGAGCCTATGAGTTCTTCCTGGGGAGTCTGCTCAAGAACGGGATCCAGACAACCAAAATGACTGGAGAAACATTCACATAAGGACTGATGGTATTAAATATTCACTTACATTTAAACTAACAGTAAAGAAGGTTACACGGAGAAGCTATAGCACGTAAGGGCTGTGTGCTCAGTCCATGTGGACATCATCCATTTATATATACACAGGTGGGGAGAGAACAAGGAGATTGTATGCAAATAAATTTTAAACTGTTCTCAGTAATTATATTGGTGGTGTTAGTATTAGAATTATTCTGAGACTGTTGTGGGTGTTATATAAGGTAAACTAAAAGAATTAACTATGGAATACTCTAATTCTATCATTACCTGTGCTGTAAATACCAGGATATTAAGTTTAAAAATAATAGTCCTAAATTTGAAGTTTGATACATAAGCTCCTCTCTCTGTGTGCTAACATACCCTAAAACCAATTACCAACCTAATAGCAAAGACAGCACAGAGCATCTGAGGCCCCCTGATTGTGGTGTTGAAATACTACTTCCCAATAAAAGAAACCAGGGCTTCTTGGGCAATTGGCTGGTTCAAGATCTAGGGCAGGAAATGTACACAAGGTGTCCAGAACTCTTGACTTACCAGAGAACGAGAAAACAATCCAAGTGTCCTAAGGTCACATCAAAAGGAAAAAACAGCCAACTTGAAAAAACTTCCAGTAGCTGAAGATAAGGCGGTTTAAGCTTCAAAAAGAATACCGCTTGTAATTGACTAAACCCATCAAACATGTTTAAATCTATGAGTTCATAATGATACTTAAAAGTGATAATTGGTAATCTTTGGAGAATGATGGGGAATCAACTCATCATTTTGGAAACTGATGCATGAAGAGAAGGAATCAAGCATTTATCCCGGCTCTGTCTCGTGAACTGTGTCACTGGGCCACCAGATAGTAGAGGATCTCTATTACACTACTACTCTGCAGTAGCAGATCGCATAGCAGATAGTAGTATCTGTTTATAAAAGCATTCAGCCAATAACTGGAAAAGGAATGATAAAATTAGAAGATGACCATTTTGCAACCCCCAATAAATTAATGGATCTAAACATGGAACATCAACAGCTGCTAACATCAGAAAAACAGACGGACGTCACGTGCCTCTTTATGCAAGAACACAGCATCATCTGTGGTCTCGACAAAGAGATTAAGCCTGAATCTGATCAAACCTCTGGACCAGCTGCCAATTTGCAGAAAATGCAGAGGACAAAGGAACATGTTAAACTGCACCCAGAGTTTGCAATTAGTCAACCTCAGAGTACGGGAAATTGTACAGGTCTATTTTCTTGGACTTTTCTATAGATTCTAACAAATTATAGATGAGGAAAGAGTGAGACTAGGTACAGGAGTAAACTGTAGGTGAACAGAGACTTAAAAAACATAACAGGTTTTTTTTAATGGGCAAGACCAAACCACAGTGGCGAGGGATGCACACCAGAGTCATCAAACCACAAGGAAACACAAGGATTTGATCGCTGTAAAAATCAGGATAACAGCTCCTTTTGGAGGAGGGGGCTGGGATTGGAAAACACGGAGTGTCTTGGGGGGCAGAAGGCAAACTGCTCCTTCCTGATCCAGGTGAGTCTACAAGGGTGTTCCCCTTGTGGTAGCTCATTCAGCTATGGAGTTGTTTTGTGCGGTTTTCTGAATCTGTTTTGTTTTACAGTAAAAAAGGTTAAAAAGCTACATACACAGAATCATCTTGATGGTACTTAAAATACATACACTGGATGAAGCGAAGAAAGTACACTGAAGTGGTCACCGTGGTCATCTCGGGGCAGTGGATCTGAATGACTTTCACTTTCTTCACTGTGCTTTTCCTCGTCTTCCACCTCGGACTTTTTAATAGAGGAAAAAGTCTTATGTCTGTTTTCTACTCACTATATTCCCAGCACCTAGAACAGTGGCTGGAACATAAAGGGCAGTCAATACATATTTACTGAATAAAGCAATGGATGGATGGATCCACAACACTTACACATCCTGGAAGGGGAAAAATAATTGGCATTTTTGCCTCAGTTCCTTTCAGAAAACAATTAACTCATTCATCAAAACCCAACATCCCCTTGCCACCTGATGCCCTAAGGCCCTGGGCTGTGTCACCACGGCCTCCGCCAGTGGACAGACTTTGGAGACGTTGCTGGGCCATCCCCACAGAGACTGTAGGCTATTGGTCCGGGAAGAAACACAACGGTGCAACCTGTTCTCCTACCTGAGAGTCCTGGGAAATGCCCTTTGAATTATGACAACCACCCCCAGACCCCGAAGTAAGTTGGAACCAAATGCCACCCAGAGGGCCCCAGGTAGTGTGGGGTTCTGAGATAAAGCAATGTTCAACTCACAAAAGCAGAATCCTCACAAACACCCCTCCCCTCAAAGAAAAACCACAAAGTACTATTTACCAATAGCAGGCATGTTGAGGCAGAAATTACGGGCACCAATGCATGGTTTCCGTAATGAAAATGCAGCAAAATTGTTCTCAAAGTACAAAAATAATAATAGAAAAGCAGTGCTAGCCAAATTGTTTGGAGTGTTCACTATGTGCCAAGCACTGTGACATGGTTCATTAAATCCTACAACCATAACCCTGTAGGGGAGGAACTATTATTATTCCCAGGGTAGAAAAAAGAAAACCAATGCTCAGAGAGGTTAAGTAACTTTCCCAAGGTCACATAGCTTTTCAGTGGCCAGATAGGGATTTGATCCCATTTCTGTCTAACCTGGAGCCTATGTTCTTAACCCAATGCTGGGAGCTTTGGGGGAGTCAGAGGGGGGCACGATGTCCCACTGCTGTGTGACTGTATCAGTTTTGATACAACAGAAAATTCATCTCAAAACTGCATGGGGACCACTGCTCATGTAACAAGGAATCTAGAGGAGGGTGGGCTCTGGCAACTTGGTAGGCACCCTCCCTGCTGTCTTCCTGTTTCGTCCTGCTGGGCATGTGTGTTCTGCTCTTCATCCTTAAATCAGCCTCCCCGTGACTGCTGCATTGAGTCGGTAGTAGTGGCGGCTCCAGGCTCCCATCCAGGGTGCAGGAGAGAGAAACGGGTTCCCTGTGCTGCTCCGTTTGAAGACAGGGAAAACACTTCTGGCAGCATCCAGTAACCTTCTCCTCACATTTCCTTGGCCAAGACAAAGTCACACACCCATTTGTGCCACGGGACGATGAGTCCTCTCTCCCGACTGCTCTGCGTGGGGGTGGGAGTCGTGCTGGGGGGTGAACGCGGCGGCAGGTCCCAGGCAGGCAGCACCCACTGGAAAGGGTGAAGGCAGAGCCAATGAGGGACTCTTTACAAAGGTATGGGATCCACAGGGAAAAGGGGCCCACCCTGGACCAGCCACCATGGGAGCGGTTACCCCTTCCCCAGGAGGGGCTGTTGGCATCTGTAGGTCAGGGCCAGCAACGGGAACCAAAGGTGCTGGTCAAGGAACAGCCACCATCAGCGCCAATCAGCAAGAAGGGCCCAGGGGCGCAGACTCCCAGCCCCTCTCTCCCGGACCCCTGGGCAGCTGCATGTGCCTCCCGTAGGCTGGGCCCAGCTGGAAGCCTGAAAGGAAGGGAGCCTGGCCGTGCAGCCCTCCCCCTCTGGGACACGGCCTGAGCAGGGAGCCAGCCCCACCCCCTCAACCACAGTTTCTCCTCCTGCCCAGTGGGTGCTTGGGAGGTCAAATGAGGTAATGCTCTCAAATGGAGCTTTCTTCCCCTCGGGCTCTGAGGGTGGTGCCAGGCCTGCCTCCCCACTCTTGGATCCCCAGAACCCGGCTCAGTGCCTGGCACACAGTGGGTGCCGTATAGCAGGCATCTGTTAACCCCTCATGGCCTCCCATCCCTTTGACAGCCAAGGGCCCTGCAGCCCCCACCCCCCACCCTGACACTCTCTGACCTCCCCCCACCCTCCACTCTCCCACTCACTCCCCTCCAGCCCTGAAGCCCCCTTGCTGGTCCTCAAACACACCACACTCCCTCCTGCCCCAGGGCCTTTGCACTTGCAACCCTTCTGTCTGGAATGATCTCTCCCCAATGTCCACATGGCTTGTTCTCTTCCACTGCCTCAGGCCCAAGTTCAAGGGTCCCTTCCTCACTTAGACCATGCCTGACCACCCTCCCTGACCACCCTGCCTGCCCCCAGCCCTTCATCTTGTCCAGTCCTTCTCCATCGTGCCTGTCCCTTCCTGGCACCCACGGGAACATAGCTCAGGAACCTGGCACGTGGGAGGCGCCTTTACATGTTTGTTTCATTGTGTCAACCTGGATTAATGCATTAGTTACACACTTATTACATTGTTACTACTTGGCCCTTGGCTTCTGTTGGTCGCCTCAAGCTACAACCTCACCCTACAGAGGGGGGCACAGACACTGAGGGCAGGCCAGCATCCTGGCATCCCCCACTTGGAAGCTCACAGCCTGAACCTGAACTTGGGGTGGTGTGAGCAGCACCCTGAGCTTAACCACGGCAGGATGCGGGCTCCCGAGAGAAGCGCGTCTCAGCCACGCGACGATGAACAAATGAGCACATGATCGAGCCAGTGCGTCAAAGTCTCCTCTGTGCTGGTAAATTATTACTCACACCATCTTCTGGAGCGGCGGATTTCCTCTTCCCTGTCCAGCTTCCTCTGAAGTTCTCAGCCCCTAGGAGTGTCTGAAGGCTTGCGAGATTTTCCTCGACTTGGGCCCACCCTTTGAGGGCCTTGCGCAGCCCAGTGCTATCTGTATTTATAAAAATAGAGTCTCTTTCCAGTGCCCTGACATCCTGCCTCACCCTCTGCCCGGAGGCTGTCGAGCAAACAGTTAATTGTGCTCAATTCTGTCCCCTTCTGCGTGGTCCCTCTCCCCCCCCCCTTTTTTTTCCCAGCTTGTTGACCAGCTGCCACAGTGAGAGCTTCAGTCAGAAACTTGGCAGCCTCTGCTCTTGAACCCTAAACAAAGAGGACGGACCCAGGGAGGGCCTGGGAAGAGGACAGCAGGGCGGGGGGGACGCCTGGCCCTGGGCTCTAAAACCCCCTTTGTCTCAGGAGCTCTGCTCTTGGGCTGCGGGAGGTTCACGGCCCCTCGGTCAGCGTCAGCGAGTGCCACAAGCGGCTATTAAGGACTGTTTCTGTGAGAACGCCGGGGCTCAGCTCCCCAGGGAGGCTGGCTCTCGGGGCCTTCTGCCAAGAAAGGCCACTGTCGGGGGAAAGCAGAGAGCTGCCACCACCAACAGAGCCCTCGGGTCGGGTTCGGAAGTGATCATCTGGGAGCAGAATCACCGGCAGGTCCTGACGCCAGCATGGGCCGGGCCTGTCCAGCCCGCCTGAGGCACTAACAGAACATCAAGGAGGTCACCCCACCGGCCCAGCCCAGGACAGAGCCAAGAGCAGCCACGGAATAATAGCTGCAATGTATGATGCAGGCAGTGTGCCCGGCTGGGACGTGCATGACCCTTTAGTCTTCCCCAAAATCCTGCACAGAAGGGGCAGTTGCGGCCATGTGAGATGTGAGGCCTGCACTGGAATGGGGGTCACACAGTCTGCGAGAAGGGGAGGGAATTGCTGCACTCACCTCGCAGCCCCGGACCCCACCTGGGCCCTAGTTGCCTCCAATCCATTCACCAGGCTGTCAGAGCCGCCTTCCTAAACTCAAATCTGGTCATGCCGCGCCCCGCTTCATGTTCTTCAGCAGCTCCCCAGGCCCAGGGAGAGAGAGTACGAATTCCTTGATGTGGCTTCTTCCTCAGCGTCCTAGTCTCTCTTAACTCCACCTTTCTCCTCTTACAGCACTTACCAGACTATGCTGTAAGTCCTTTGTAATTTGCTGGTATCTCTCCATACACACACACACACACACACAGGCACGAGATTCTGAGATCTACAAGGAGGTGGGGACCACACCTCTCTTGTCCACAGCTGCATCCTGAGAAGCCCCCACGGAGCCTGGCAAAGAGCAGGTGGTCGATGTGTGTGTGCGGATGCATCCGAGAGGGACATCTGCTCCTAAAGTGCTCACTCTTTCCTAGACACCCCACTGCCCTCACTCGATAACTCACCACGTTGATGGCTTGGGGTTTTTCCTGTCTGAACTTGCAGCTTTGTGACTATTTGAAAGTTAAGGGAAGAGCAGGCTTGGATAGTCGGGGCCAACTGGGGCAGGAGATGGGGTAACTGGGTCATCACCTGCTCCCTCACGGTGGGAAGAATTAGCGATTATTTCGCCTGCGGTGCTGCAGGGAAGGCAAGGTGAGCAGCGCCCGCAGCCCGGGTGGTCACTGCTTGACGTGCTCAGTCCTCCTCCCTCCACCCAGCTGTGACCTGTGAGAACAGCTGCCACAAAGGTTGAAGTTGTCCCTACATTCCAGGGCCCTTTGACTTAACTTTCTTTCCCGCAGTGTTAACCCACCGACCCAGCACTGGCTTTGTCCCCACTGATGTAGGTGCTGCGGGGTTCTTGGCCTGGGTGGGCACAGGGATCACCAGCCTGGGGACCTCCCAAGAATGCAGACTCCAGGGCTGGGAATCTTTGTGATTCCTATGAAGAAGGTCGCGCAGCGCACTTTGAAAAATACTGTCTAGGGTGGTTGGGAGGCTTCAGTTCAATGTCATGACTTATCTATCATTTCCTGGAACTCAAAAGCGTTTTTCAGCATGTGAAGAGCCATATAAATAAAAATAATTAGTGTCAGCAATGTGCCAGACAGAGTTATTATTCACCTCATTTATTACTAACAACAACCCAACAAGGTGATTGTTGTCTCCATATTTTAGGTTGGGAAGGTGAAGCTCAGAAAGATGCAGCCCCTTGCCCAGGATCACATAACATGCCAACACCAGACCTCAGATTTGGGCCCAGGTGTCACCTACCAAGGGTCTATGCTGTACCCACAACGCTTCAGGCCCCTCGACTTGTTCATGGCTTCCTGTGGGTCCAGAATGAGGATCGAGCCAGCCCGGACGATCAGAAATGAGGCTGATGGATTCTTCTGGGCTCAGGCAAACACCAGATAGGTGAGCAGATGGTGGAGTATGGTGATAAACCACACTGACCCTGGGCAAGTGGCAAGCTCTCTGCCTCAGTTTCCCTTTCTGTCAAATGCCAACTCCAGGTTGTTTGAGGATTGCACCAGGTGTAAGGAGCCTGGTATACAGTAAGTGCTCAATATGCAGTAGTCATTGTGAGGGGGGCTGATATGGTTACTGTTCTCAACATATGCAGGGGTTGAGATATCTTAGCTAAACAAGGTGGCTTTCCTGATGCACATGTGGGATTCTTTTAAGCTTTTAAATGAGTTAATTGGCAACTGAAAACATTTAAAAAATTAACTAGTAAAAAAAATTCATCTCTCATTAATTATAAACTCATCTCATTTTTCATTTTCAACCTGGTAATTTTTACAAAGCACCCTCCTTTCTTCTGCTCCAGTCTATGACTTGTCATATTTTGTCCAGGTTTCTTTATTTCCCCTACACATTTTTGCAAACATTATTTAACTGTGTGAAGTGTTATGGGATATGTTTGGAATGAAAGTCACTTTACAAAACAGAAATGAAGTCGGCGTATGTTGTGTTTAAACCTCTAGCAGGGGGACAAAGGAGAAGCACTCTCAGGTGTACTTGGGTGTGGGCTTAGAAAAGTCTTCTCTCCTCCTGCCTGGCTGGCCAAGATAATATGACTAAAAGCAACCTCCCCACACACAAAAAAGCCCTCTGATTGCAAACGTAGAAATAGCACGAGAGCTGAGCTCCTTGGTTTCCCTGCTCTGCTCTCCCAGGAGCTGTGAAGGAGACAAACACCCACTTTTGTGAGTTCTATTTCCACATCTGAAAAGAAAAGAAGCATTTTTGTTGGTGGTAGAGAGAGTGACAGGGAGAGGGCAGCCCCTGCCGTCCAGATATATCTGGGGCTGAAGCATCGCAGCTGATGGATTTGAAAAATAAAACAAGAGTGAAGATACTTTTAACCAAAGAAATCAGTACAGGCACAGAAGTGTAATTGACCACAAGCCTCTTTGATATCAACTCTTTGGCCAGTGGCAAGCCAGCCTGGGGCAGCTGGACATGGTTTGGGGACACTGGTTACAGGCTGGAAGGGTTCCACTCACCTCTCTCCACTGGGATGTCCAAGGCAGCTGCCAGACCAGATGAGCCCTTGAGGAAATTAGAAAACATGTCCCTTTGGAGAGCTGCTGCCCCACACCCCAAGGCTGAAATAGGGGCACCGTGCCCTCTGCTAAACCCGTGGGTGCAGAACTAGAAAGCCATGTGTGCTATACAGGGAGATGTGCCCCAGGCTCCCCTTCAAGGATGGACTGTCCAGCCCTGGGAGTGTCCCTCCTTCTCAGGGTCACCCCTGCCTGGGGCCGCCTGAAGCAGGTGGGGCACAGAGGCCCAGCTGGGATGGGCAGGACCCACTGCAGAGCCCCTGCCAGCTGGCCATAGCCCTCCGCCACTCCGCTACCTTCAACAGCCGTTGTCCATAATAACGTCAGACCCCAAATCCCACCTCAGCATCTGCTTTGGAAGATCCCAACTGTGGCTCCACATCCTGCCCTCTCAGTCCAGCTAGGGAGACCCATATCAACACAGGGATCAAAGAAATCAACTAAAAATTGCAACTGGAATCTCTGCTGAAAGAGGGAGCTGCCCCAACCCATGAGAGGGCATCCAGGGAGGGTTGGGCCCAGCCGGCAGGTCATCCAGGATGAGATCCTAAGGTCCAAAGGGATGGTGAGGTGGACCAGGGGAGAGATAGGGGATAGGGGTGTTCTGGGCTGAGGCCCAGGCCCTGGGGAGCCCTTCGGGAAGAGGGAGAAACCTGGTGGGTGGTGCGGGGCTGGGAGGGTGCATGATGAAGCTAGAGAAGCTGGGAAGGTGGACACTGTGCGGGGACTCCCAGGCAAAAGCAAGGAGTTTGGTCTTTATCCTAAGATTGATATGTTTTAAACCCGGGTGCTCTGATCATATTTGCGTTATAAAAAGGTCATTGGACCTGCTAGGAGGTGGGATGGGCCATGTGAGGAGGGGGGAGTCAAGGCTCTGGGCAGCAAGAGCCACAGCCCCTCCTGGAGCAGTGAGGAGCCCCCTGACCGGGCTGTTCTGCATCCCCCCTGCCTAGACACAGTCTCACCCCCAGGCCGGGTACCTCACATGGGAGCTCAGCTCTCTGGCCTCTGCCCAGAGGGGATCTACCTGTGCTGTCATTGGTTTTTCCACACCTGTGGGGCTCCTGAGGCCCAGAGGCAGCACAAAGCAGGGACCAGTGAAGGCAGACATAGATGTCCCATAGCCATGGGGCCCCCAGGGCCCTTCTGGTGGCTCATTAGAAGCCACATGGAGGAGGGAACAGAGAGGAGGAGGAGGGCTGGGTGGGGGGAATGCCGTTGGAGCTCTGCTTCCAGGGCTTAAGGGTCAGAGTAGACTGGGCTCTGTCTGGAAGAAGGACAGGGAAATTGACAACAGCATCGTGCACTGTGGGGAATACCGACCAGGTGATATGGGAAGGCAATGGGTGTCTCATGCTGGCTGCAGGTCCAGGCCAGCCGTTCACGTGGTCAGTAGAGTGCAGTATTTATGATCCCCATTTTACAGGAGGGGAAATGACCTTGAGGAAGGTAAAGACTGTGGATCAGCGCAAGGAGGACAGCCATGCTAGGTAAACAGCAGGCAGTAACTAAGCACTGAGCAGTGTGACCAATGCTGTTACTGGTGATAACTTAGCACATCCATGAGCACCTTATTTACAAAGTGTCCTGTGAGGGAGCTACTATAATTACCCTCATTTCATAGATGAGGAAACAGAGACACAAAGAGGTGTCTCTGGCGCTTCCCCAGAGCCACACAGCTGCGAGACCGCAGGGCTGAGATACCACACTGCCAAACCAGCCTGGCCCCGGCACGTGATGCCAAAGCTCCTACTGGGTTTTGTCTGCACAAGAACCCCACAAGGAGGGCAGGGTGCACGGGATTAGTCTCACTTCTTGCCTCAGGGGCTGTATCTATAATATGGAGCTAAGTGACTTGGGCAACGTCACCCCAGCTCAGAGGTGGCAGAAACAGGACAGGAGTCCAGGCGCCACTCCTCTTCTGCACCCACCCCCTTCACTGCACATTACTTCTTTCAGCGTCTTGCACATCGCAGGCATTTGGTCAGTACCTAGTGATCATTTCTGATTTTTTCCAAGGCATTTCCATTTTGATTACATCTCTTTCTAGGCATGGATACCAAACTAGACACAACACTGCGGAAAGTCTGAGACTAGTTTTACTTTTACCTGCAGCTGAGAAAAGTTGCTTCTTCCCCACCGCCCACCCCCAAGGCTAAAGGCACAAGAAATGATTACAACCAGCAAGAAAACTGGAAATAACGGAATCAGTCAATGTGGAACAAACATCTCTCCCTGGCAACTGGTGCCAAGTATTTATGCTGCAATGAGACAGAGGCAGACGATTTCTCTTCAGATTTTAGCACTTGTTTCCGAAACGGCAGAGGCCCAGGCAGGGGGACCAGCAGAGGATGGATGGGCGTCTGGCATTGATTGGTACCCAGCCTGAATAATACATCAAGGGTCTGTGACTTCATCACAAAAGCCTGGCGAGCTGGCCTCCTGCAAACCAGACTCCCCAGGGACTAGCCCTCACCAGGTGTCTGCAATTGGAAACACAGTGGGAGGAATGTTCCTGAACAGATTCTTGAAGTCAGGCTCCCAGGCTGAGAGACGGAGGTAAAAAAAGTCTTCAGGCTCTGAGCACCCCACTCCTCCTAACGTGCCCTGTCCCCTTGGGGTAGGACCCCTGTAGCCCCTCAGGAGTGCCCACCACTGCCAGGGATGGGTGAAACAGTAAGATGCAGCTGCCTCCTGGGCCTTGTACCTGTTGTCTGTAAGAGAGACAGGCTGCTCGGGAAGGAGGGCTGGGACAGCAGCCCCTGGGTGCCAGGCCCCGTGCTGAGAGCAGGGAGAAGTAGGAGCAAGCTGTCCTCCTTCCCTCCTTTCTTTCTTCCTTGAACGTTTGCTGAAGTACTGACTATGTGCCAGGTACTGTGCTAGGAAGCAAAAATACAGCACTAAACAAGACAATCACGGCCACTGCCCCACACCCAAGGAAATGATGCTTTTGAAGGTCTTTCACCAAATGTCTGCCCCACACCTGCTCTGTGCCACTCACGGGCTTAGTTGAGGATCAAGCTCATTTTACAGAAGAGGAAATGGAGACTCCAGGAGTGCAGTGCTCTGTCGCTAGACCTGTGACCTTGGGCAAGTGGCAGAATTTGGACCAAGTGTTCCTAAGCTATATCCAGCGCACTCCCATGCTTCCTGGCCTTCTGTTTAGCTCTATGTGAGAGGCTCAGATCTCCCCACTAGCATATGGACTCCTTGCTCATCCCTGTGTTCCAAGCAGAACCTAGCACAAAACCAGACACCACGGAAAGAAGACAAGAAACCCTTGTCCTTCTAGGTCATCGAACTGCGTCTGGCTGCTGTCCATGGTACCAGCAAGAAGCATGGAACCAGCCGATGTTGGGTGATGAGAGCCATTCTTGGGAAGCTAAAAGATTCTTATCATCCAGTTCATGGTTTTGACAGGTTCTGAGGCTTTTCAATGGGACTTTCCAACAGGTATTACCTGTCTCCTCTCATCTTGCAATGAGCTTTTCCATTGGCCAGTAGAGGCCTGTATTAGATGTCTCAGGTTTTTGTCTCCTGTTTCTTCCCAAGTTATCTTAACCTTTGAAGCAGAGAAAACTAACAACCAGCTGTACCTGGTATAGCATATTCAGTTCCAATAGATCTCAAGTTATTAATAAACTGTTTTTGTTTTTATTCAATGTGTTTAGCTCTTTTCTCCATTCTCTTGCATTATAGAGACCCCAGTTGTAACACATTTCTCACAGCATTTTCCCCAAATGTCAATCACCCACATATCTCCCACATGATTTGTGCCATACTCTTTTACCACCTACTATTCTATACTGAATATATTTCCTAAAATCAACTCACTTTTTAAAAAATTTTAACAGGTCTTATTTTTTAGAGCAGTTCTAGATTTACAGAAAAAATGTACAAAAAGTACAGAGAGTTTTCATATACTCCCTCTCCTCCCCGCACACATTTTCTCTGTTGTTAACATCTTGCTTTACTGTGGTACATGTATTATAATTGATGAACCAATGTTGATATATTGTTAACTAATGTCAATACATTGTTAACTAATGTCTACAGTTTACATTAAGGTTCACTCTGTGTTGCACAGTTCTATGCATTTGGACAAATGCATCTCATATATCCACCATTACAGTATCCTACAGAATAGTTTCACCACCCTAAAAAATGCTCTGTGCTCCCCTATTCTTCTCTACCCCCTATCCTTGAACCTCTGGCAATCACTGATATTTTGACTGTCTCTATGGTTTTGCCTTTTCCAGAATGTCATATTATATAACATGTAGCCTTTTCAGACTGGCTTCCTCAACTCAACTTACATTTTTTACTTGTATAAATTTATTTAAAAGGGAAACTTTATATCATCATCACAAATGGATATTCAGATTCATTTACCATGAATAAAAGGAAACCATAGAGATATCAGCAAGAATGGAAAATTCTCTATTCCATGAAAGTCATGGCAAAAACTAGCAAAAATGGCAGAATCAACTTTTTTGGAACTCTGTAAATTAACTAAAGGCTTACAGCAATCTAGAGAGCATGTATTCAAGAGAAATGTCCTAACCTCAATAAGAACGGTGAGTTCCATGGCATTTTAACTTGCCATATTTCCTTCCCTCCTCTTCAGTTCTGAGTCAGCCCTAAAAACCAACAGCCTGAAATCAGGTGGAAAACCTGTGGCCTGGCACTTCTGTAGGGAAGAGAAAGATATTGGAGCCCCTTCAAACCTCATTCCCAGAGAACTGCCATTACTTGACTTGTCTGGTGGGTCTCTAGATGACTCTACTTGCAAGGGTGTCTTTATTTGACCTTCCTCGAACCTTTCCCAGTGTGAAAAGTCTGAGAATTTGTTGAAAACAACTAAAAGTAATTGATTAGCTCCCTGGCTGTCTGAGGTGGCGAATAACAGTTGGGGCAAATTATAGGCTGTCCAAAAAAGCTAAAAGGAAAAATCTGGCAAATCAGATGACCACAAGGGCTTTGCAAAGTTCCAACATATTCCTGAGAATCTAAATGACCACGTATATGTGTAGGAAAGACCTGTGTGCACACTCATGAAAGACCTAAGCTCCCACTTCTGTTTGATCTTGTGGATGTGTATAAGTAGGAAGTGAAGGCTAAGGCAGAGTTGCCAACTCCCTAGGCAAGTATTGGAAATGTACCCAACATGCATACAGAGTACCATGGCAAAACTAGGAGACTTATTAGTCCATGCATTTAAGGAAATCTCTTTTTAATCATTAGCTTGCTAGTAAGCTAACCGAGCAGATACTTCAGTGGCCACACATGAAAAACAATGTACTATAACATATCAATAGAATTAAAAGCAAAACCACATGACCTTCTCAATAGATACAGAAAAAGCATCTGACAAAATCAACACCTTTTTGTAATAAAAAATATATAACAAACTGGAAATAGAAGGGAACCTCCTCTGTTTGACAAAGGGCACCTGTGAAAAACTCACAACTAACATCACACTTAAAGATGAAAGCCTGAGTGCTTGCCTCCTAAGATCAGGAACAAGACAAGGATGTCTGCTCTCACTGTTCCTATTTTCCATGGTACTGGAGGTTCTAGCTAGGCAATCAGACAAGAAAATGAAATAAAATACATCCAGAAGGAAAGAAGAAGTGAAAATATGTCTTTGAAAATGACACAATCTTGCATATATAAAATCCTAAGAAATCCACAAATAAACTATTAGTGCTCATAAACAAGTTCAGAAAGATTACAAGATAAAAGATCAATATAAAAAAATTAACTGTATTTCCACACGTTAGCAATGAACAACCAAAAAATTAAATTAAGAAAATAATTTCATTTATAATAGCATAAAATACCCAGAAATAAATTTAACAAAATAAGTACAACACATGTACACTGAAAACTACAAAACATTGCTGAAAGAAAATAAAGAAAACTTAAACAATTGCTGTGTTCATGGATTGAAAGACTTAATATCGTCAAAATGGCAATACTTCCCAAATTGATCTGCAGAGTCAATGCAATCCCTAACCTTGGATTAGGTAGTTGTTTATTAGATATAACAGCTAAAGCATCAGCAACCAAAGAAAAAAGATAGATAAACTGCATTTCATCAAAAGTAAAACCTTTTGACCTTCAGTGGACATTATCAGGAAGGTGAAAAGATGACCCACAGAATGGGAGAAAATACTTGCAAATCATATATCTGATAAGGGTCTTGTATCCAGAATATACAAAGAAGTCTTTACAACTCAACAATGAAGTCATCTAATTAAAACTTGAGTACATATCCAAAGAAATACACAAATATCCAACAAACATATGAAAAGATGCTTAACACTATTAGTTATCAGGGAAATGCGAATCAAAACTGCAAATTCATACTTCATACCTACCAGGATGGCTATAATCAAAAAGATGAACAATAGCAAATGTTGGTGAAGATGTAGAGAAATCAGAACCCTTATACGCCACTAGTGGAATATAAAACGATGCAGTCACTTTGAAAAAGTTTGGCAGTGCCTCAAAAAGTTAAACATAGACTTACCATATGACATAGCAATTCTGCTACTAAGATCTTTAAGAGACCTTAAAATATATACTCACCTAAAAACTGGTACATGAATGCTCATAGCAACATTATGCATAATAACAAAAAGATATAAACAACTCAAATGTCCATCAGTGGATGAATGGATAAACAAAACGTGATACATCCATACAACAGGATATCATTCAGCCATATAAGGAAATGAAGTACTGGCACATGCCACTACATGGGTGAACCTTGAAAACATTATGTTCCATGAAAGAAGCCAAAGACGAAACATAACAGCAGCTTAAACAAAAGGGAAGTTACTTTCTCTCCCTGGTAGACATCCACAGCTGATGAGGCGGCTCTATGGTGCTGGGCACCAAGACTCCTTGCATCTTATTTTCCACCTCCCCTCGGGTGTTGCCCTTGTCCACATGGCCCCAAACAGCTAGCCACCATGTCCCATTGCCTGGTGAAGGGAGAAAAGGAGTAGAAGGCAGGTCCCATCCCTTTAAGGACGTAACCAAGAACTGTCACCATCACGTCTGCTCACACCATGGCTGACTCGTGGTCACGTGGCCCCTCCCAGCTGCAAGGTAGTCTGGGAAATGTAGGCTTGGCGCAGGGGGCTCGGTAACCAGCTAGGACTCGGCGATAAGAAAAAGAGAAGGACAGACATTTGTGGACACGGGTTGGGGGGTGCAGAGTAAGTGACTGTCACTGACTCAACCTGCTCTGAGTGGCTGGGTAATAAGGCCTAATTACCGTGCAGTTGGCTTCAGACTGGCTCAGGGTGACCCGCACCTAGGCCAAGGAATTGAAAAGGCTGATTGTTCTACAGCCAGACCATCAGTAGGAAGAATGTGACCGAACTCAATTTCCTGCTGAACGTGTGTTTTAAATAGCCAGTTTGGTCTTGAAGTTAGAATGAATAATGGAAATAATTTATAATCTGTATTTTTGTTTACTGTGCGTCAGCTCTCACCAGCACCCTAGAGCACCCTAGAGGTAAGTGCTATTATTATTCTTATCTTTCAGAGGAGGAAACTGAGGCTCAGAGAGGTTAAGAGGCTTTTTGAAGGTCACTCTGCCCAGGAGGTGACAAAGTCCCACTCAAACCCAGCACCATCTGGCTGCAAAGCCTGTGTCTTGGCTTCCCCACAGCAGCCAGCCTAGCGATTGCAGGAACGGACATCAACACCAAGGTGAAGAGCGGGCTCCTCTCAGAGCTGCCCTGGCCTAACCCCAACAGCCATGCCCCGTCTCCATGTGTGCCACCCAAGGGCAATTGTGACCAAGCCTGGGGTGGCTCTCATGGCCTATTTATGCGTATCAAGTCTTCCAGTTGAGCCATCAGTGAATGTTTTTGAAGGTTTCTCATTGTTAGGAACAAAGGAGAATTGGAGTCTAAAGCTCGCCATCCGAGTCCACCCAGTCCCCTGACATTTGGCTGTGGTGACATCATTGCCCGCAGTGCCTGTCCTGGGGCAGCTCCTTTGGCTTCTGTGTGAGTCACACGACTCACCCAACCCAGCACATAACTAAATGACTTGTTTGTCGAGGACGGAGCCCCTGGGCAAAGTCACTGGTGTTCATGTGAGAGACGGGTTTGTGAGGTGGGTTTGGGACCCAGAGTACTGTGTGTGTCCCATGGAAAACAGGGCAGAGGGCACTCGAGAGTGGACAGGAAAATATCTTTGGGCCCGAGACACAGGGGGCTTAAGGAGCACCAGCACAACTCAGGGCTCCTTGGGCCGCCTAAGAGCAGTTAGCTGGGGTTTTTTTGGGGGGGTTTTATTTTTATGATGGTTTTTCTGCTATAAACTAAGCCCAAAGACAGAAGGAATAAAACCTAAATGCCCTTGGGAACTCTAGGGGATGCAGGGGTAGCTGACAAGGCATAATGGGCACATTCCAGGGACCTGGCTCTAATACCCATAAACCCCAGAGGCTATTTTAGGATGAACAGCTGAAGGTCCTTGCTAGGAAGGCACAAATTTACCACTCAAGTTCACATGGCGCACCTGCCCTGTGCCAGCCCTGTGCTGGGCTCTGAGGGATACAGGCAGGAATGACAACAGCAACAGTACCAATAATAACAGTAGGCAGCATTTACTGAGCACGTACTACATGGCAGATAATATTTTAAGCACTTTACACCTATCAAATTCCTTAATTCTCACACCAGCCCTACCAGGCAGAGATGTATATGATCCCCATTTTACAGAGAAAGAAACTGAGGGTCGGAGCAGAGCTTGTGATGGGGAAATGGCCGAGAAGCAGCTGAGCCAGCATCCAAACTGGGCTCCACAGCCCCCTCTCTCCACGAGGAGATCCGGCCTCAGAGGCACACAGCGAGGGAGGCGGCCCAGGGTGGGCACATCCCGCCTATAGCACAGTAAGCTCCATGAAGGACATGCAGAGGCGGGGGTTGTGGGTCACTGCACAGAGGACAAAAGGGTCTCGGAGTCTAGCTGGCAAGGGACAAGGTGTCAGGGCCAGACGGGAGGAGCTGGGCTCTCTCCAGGGGAGACTTCCAGAGAGTCTGATCAAAGCTCTCTCTCGTCTCGTCTCTGGGTGAGGCAGCTCGCCCAGGCCCAGCCCAGCTCCTGGGCCTCCTTCCAGGGGCGGCGATCTTCCCCAGCTTCCTCGCCCTCCCGCTACACAAGCCCGCGGCCCTCCAGGCTGAGGACTCCTAATCCCAGCCTAATCCCTGCTCCTCACAGGGCGTCCTGTTTGCCCTCCCTGCAGGCTGGGCCCGGCCCAGGACGGTGGTGGGAAAGAGGCAGGTCTGCAGCCTGGGGCTGAGCAAGGAGGGGCGTGGGTGGCTGAGAGACCAGCAGGGGCAGCAGGGGCCAAACAGGGCTGAGAGTGAACTCAAGCTGCCTGCTCCAGCGCCAGGCCCTTCCTGGTGGAACTTTCCATTTCCACATTGGCATCACCTATGGGACAAAGCACATCCAAACAGATCTAGGAATCTGCTCCTTAGATCCACGTGGTAGTTCCTGGCCTCAACTGCACCCACTGTGGATAATACAGCCATGATGATCATGGTGACAACGACCATTTATGAAGCACTTACTCTGTGCTGATCACTATGGTCTTGCACAATACCCCATCACATCATCAACAGGAGCAACCGCAAGTGATAAGAATAACAACCCGGAGAGCTAATGCTAAGGTCACTCATTAAGCTCCTGCCCTCCTTACTACCTGATGAGAAAGTACTTTTGCACATTTCATTTTACACTGTGGGAAACTGAGGAACTTGCCCTAGAGCACGCTGCTGGCCAGAGACCAGCATTCAAAGCCAAAAACTTTGATGACCAAATCTGTGTACTTAAACTTGGCACTGGGTGCACAGATCGCCCGAGATTCCTAACAATGTCCATGCCTAGAGTGTTTTCTTAACCAGTTGCACTTTCCTACTACTTTGTGCTGTAGTTTCAGAGACGTGGGACCTCAGACTGGAAAACTGGATTCATCAAGTCTGTAACCTAGAAATGAACTTGGAGAATCACAGACTAGAATTCATACATCAAAAAGAGCTCATAGCCACACCTCTGGGACAGTAAGAGCTATCTCGGGGAACTTCTTGCGATCAATCCCCAGGACCATCCTAGGAGTTAGAAGATATCACTATACCATTTTTACCATCAAGGAAACTGAGGGACAGGGGTAAAGTGACTTGCCCAGGGTCAGCTAGTAAGTGGCAAGGCAAAGACTTGGTCCCTCACCCGACGCTTAAGAGTCAAAAGTAAATTATGTGGCAACTGGCTCCCTCAGAGACTGGGATTTTCCCACTTCCCCCTTCTCTCCACTCTTCCTAGACTGTGTACGAGAGTCCACCATCGCCAGAGGGAAGTATCATGTTTCTAGGTCTGCTTTCCAAAAAGCCTGGCCTGTCTGAAGGTCAGGGCCTGAAACTATTGATCTTGGCGTCTCCAGCATCAGCACCAGGCCTGGCACACGGAGACTGGAAACCAACCCAAAGCCTGGTGAACCGGCACACCCTCAAGACGGCAGCCAATGTGCTGATTTGCATCTTAATCTGCATACGGGCAGTCAGTTTTGTTTTTCTATTTTTTTCCATCCACAATTCTTAATCCGAAAAGATGGGTAGGTGGTTGTTCTTTCAAAAACAAGTGGTCTCTCTCTTTGTCACCTGATGCCTAATTGAATTTGACAGCATGAGGCACTGGGTGTAAGATACCTGGAGAGTCCCTGGGAAAGAGCTCCCCTGCCCAGGCTCAGAGGTCACCACACGGACCAGCTGGTGACAGCCTGAATCCAGTTCCCACTCTGCCACTCACTGCTGGGGGACCTAAGGCAGATGCCTTAACCTCTCTGAACCTGTGTTCTCATTTGCATTGCACTATAGGGATACAGTGACATTCAGATGAGATCATAGAGCAGGCTGAGCATTTGGTGGCATTTAGTGTCTCCTAACTGCTGTTGTTGATGCAGCTGTAACAATTATGACCACCAGGTTTGAGCAAATCCAAGACTCCGTAGCTCGGGGGTCCAAATCTCACCCTCCCCCTGTTTTTGCAAATAATGTTACATTAGAATACAACCGTGTCTATTTATTCACTCAGTGTCTGTAGCTGCTTTCACACTGCAATGGCTGGCAGGGTCGAGCAGTTGTGACAGAACCTATTTGGTTCACAAAGTCTAAACTATTTACTATCTGGTTCTTTACAGAAAAGTTTTGCCAACCCCGCCATAGATTGTAAGAAACGCTGTTATTTTAAGCATCACTAGGAAAGAGAAAGTTTCCACCAACTAAACTATGACATACCATCAACGTAAGATGAATCCAAATTTCAGAGATGATAAAATGTGAAAAAAGTGCATCAAAGGATCAATGAAATACACTGTTATTAGTGTTTTTAAAGGTGTTAATTATATGCTAATTCCCTTGTTTTTTCCTTTTCCCCAACTACATGTTCATACCTAAAAAAGCTTTTCAAGCTTAAACAGTGAACACAGAAGGCAACCTAGTGTCACAGTTAAGAGTACAAATCCCTGCTCTGCTGCCACACACCAGCTAAGTGACCTTGGGCAGGTTAATGTGCCTCTCTGATCCTCCATTTCCTCATCTGGAGGAAGGAGATGCTGAGAGTACCTGCCTCATGCAGGTAAAGCAATCAGCACGGTGGTTCACAAATAGGAGCCACTCAATAAAACGGTAGAAATTAGTAGTAGTGGTTTGAAAAATCACTTATCTTGACCAAGCTGGTTTCCATGGATCCCTCAAATATCCCAAAGTCTCCTTTGGGATCCCTGAAACAGCACCTGTGGCCTGTGGATGCAGCTGCTGCTCTGCTTCTGGCCCAGAGTAAACACCACAAGACTCCCTGTCCCAGGGAGTCACCACCGCTGGGAGGACTGCCCTGTCCCCAGCCTCCCTGCCATCCTCCAACCCACGCTGGGCTCAGCTGGTCTCAGCCATGCACAGCAGGCTGCCAAGACGGTGATTCTGGGAGAAAACTGGTTTCTTGAATCACAGGGGACTTTTGTCTTTCTGGTTTAGACCCCTGTCTCTTTGCCTCCCTTCACCAGAGGAAGAGTGGGTGACATGTGAGCTCGGTGACACTGTGAAGGTGGCCTCACCCCCCGGTGGGACCCACAGGCCCATGGAAATGCAGGAAAGAACTTGCTCCAGAGCACCAGGGCAAGCAAACAGACGTCCCTTTTATGCCATCAAATGTTCAGCCAACATCTCTGGAAAGCTTCCATGAAATGCCTCTTGGAAACTGCCATGGACTTCCAGGCAAGATGGCACAGTGAGCCCAGTCTGCAACACACACCCTCTGTTCCAAACACACAGCATCCATTAAATATAATGATAGAAAACCACACTACCACGTCCAGCCATCGTAGTGTCAGGGTACTAGACTTACTCTCCCACCATAAACAATGACAAAACTAGACATTTATATGAAGCAACTGCTTTCAGACATTAGACAACAGACAGCTCAGAGCTGTGGTCCTTGAGAGATGCTTTCACAGAGGAAAGCCCCACACTCACCCAGCCTCTCTGGGGGATTTTCACAAACTCTGGTGCAGGGAAGAGGAGCCCAAACATAGCAGTGCTCTCACTGGGCAGAGGAAACAGAAATTGGCATTTGGGGCTCTGAGGCAGCTGGAGTCTGCAGGGCAGAGAACTTCAGGGGAGTCAGTTGCATAGAGAAGAAGGTCCAAAAATCCACATAAGGGGCCCATTCAGCTTTTGGCTGAACACTAAGCGGCACATGCTCAAGGCATGTTTCTGTGAGGCCTGGCATAGACTAGTCAAGAGGGGGCTAGGGCAGACATGGGGAACAGAGGTTCCAGAGGTCGCACAGTGCTAAGAGGCATTGGGGTTCAGACCAACCAAGGTGGACGTCATCGAATGCCCTTATTTAGTGGACAGCCCACAAAATCCACCCTTGCAGTAGGGTGTGGACTACTCTACACCCACCCCCAGAAAGTCTAAAATCAAGCCACAGTGGACTCAAGCTGGGCCTCCAGGAAATTAGCTCCTCACCACGGTAAAGCCTAATGCTGTTTAAAAAGGAAATGACAAAAATCCCAGACTCTCAATGATACACAGCACACAGGCAAAAACTATTAGACATACTGGATGGGACCAATGGCAGATCAGACATTGCAGAACAAGAAAATTGGTGAACTTGAAGTCATAACGATAGAAACTAACCAAAATGAGCCACACAGAACAAAAGAATGGGAAAAAAAATGAGCAAAGCATCAGTTATTTCTGAAACAACTTCAGGCAGCCTAATATACGTATAATTGGAGTATGTACATGAAGAGGGGAATAGAGAAAATATTTAAGAAGTAATGGCTAAAATTTTTTCAAATCCGATGAAGAATGTAAACCCACAGAGCCAAGAAGCTCAAAGAACACCGCGCCCAAGAAATATGAAGAAAACTACAAGACTCATCATAATCAAATGACATAAAACAAGTGATAAATTTTAAAAATCCTAAGAGCAGCCAGAGGAACAAAGCACATTACATAATCAGGAATAAACATAAAGATGACACATATGTCACATCAGGAAAAAAAAAAAACTCATTCCAGCAACGTCTGTAAAGTACTGAGAGAAAAATAAATAAAACCTAGAATTCTATACCCAGAAGAAAGGCAAAGATGAAATAGCCTTTTTCGGATATACAAATGCTGAATGAATGCATCACTAACAGGCCTGCACTGCAATGAATGTCAGAGAAAGTCCATTGGGTGGAAGGGAAGTAGTACCATCCGGAAAGCTGAAGCCACACCAAGCAGTGAAGAGCACCAAGAGTGGTAACCATGTGGGTAAATAAGAATATTTTCTATTTTTCAAACTTCTTTTAAAAATAACTAAATGTTTAAAGCAATATAATATCAATGTATTATGAGGTTTATAATACTTACAGAAATAAGGTGTATGGCAATAATAGTGCAAAGACCAGGAGAGAAGCGAAAGCGTAATGTCTGAAGTTGTCATCCTGTGAGTCAAGTGGTATTATTTCACTTGAAGTTCAACTGTGATGGGTAAAAGATATATACTGTAAACCCTAAAGCAACTACTAAAATAATAAAACTGTTATTGCTAATAAGCTAACAAAGAAGATAACGTGGAATAATAAAAAACACACAATACAAAACAAGGCAGGAAAAGAGGAAAGGGGGAAGAGAGAACAGATAGAAAATAGAAGACAAATAGCAAAATGATAGATTTAAACTGAAATATGTTAACATCACATTAAATTTAAATCGTCTGAACACCCCAGTCAAAAAGCAGAGATTGTCAGACTGAATTAAAATTTAAGACCCAACTATAAACTGCCATTAAGAAACATAAAACATGAAATGAAACTTATAAACCTTTAAAGAGAAATAGACAAATACACAGGAGGCCAGGAGTTCAAAACCAGCCTGAGCAAGGGCAAGACCTTGTCTCTACAAAAAATAGGAAAATTAGCCAGGCATGGTAGCATGCACCTGTAGTCCCAGCTACTTGGGAGGCTGAGGCAGGAGGATCATTTGAGCCCAGGAGTTTGAGGTTGCAGTGAGCTATGATGACGCCACTGCACTCCAGCCTGGGTGACAGAGAGAGATCCCATCTCAAAGTAAATAAATAAAGGACTAAAATGAACAACTTCATGCCAATAAATTTCAGAATTTGGGTGAAATGAACAAATTCCATGAGAAATTCAAACTACAAGAACTCAAGCTACAAGAAATAAATAACCTGAATAGCCCTATCCCTATTACAGAAATGGAATTCGTAGTTAAAAACCTTGCCACAAAGAAAACTCCAATGTTTGGAGAATTGTCCCAAACATTTAAGGAAAAAATAGTTCTAATTCTACCACACTCTTCTAGGAAAGTGAAGAGGATGGAATACTCCCCAATACCCTTCATGAGGTCAACATTACATCTGATACCAAAACCAAAGATATTACAAAAAAAAGAAAAATCAATATCCCTTTTGCACTGATGCAAAAATCCTAAGCAAAATTTTGGCAAACAAATCCAACAATATATAACATTAACATTAATATGTTATGACCAAGTAGAGTTTATCCCAGGAATGCAGTGTTGGTTTAATATTCAAAAATCTATTGATATAATTTCACACATTAAGGGTCTAAAGAGGAAAAAAACATCATTTCAACAGATGCAGAATGAATCAACAATCATTTCTGATTTAAAAAAAAACTCTCATCAGACTAGGAATAAAAGGGAATTTATTCAACCTGGTAAAGGCACCTATGAAAATCCGTTGCTGACAGCATAATTAATGGTGAAAGACAGAACGCCCTTCCCCCAGAGATCAAGAACAAAGCAAGGACGTATGACCTCACTTTGTACTGTATTCACCTTTGTACTGAAGGTTCTAGCCAGTGCAATAAGGCAAGAAAAAGAAATGAAAAGTACACAGGTAAGAAAGAAAGAATTAAATCTGTTTTTCTCTTAGATGACATAATTGCATAAATAGGAAATCCTAAGGTGTCTACCATAAAAAGCCTAGAACAAGAACATCTGGCAAGTTTAAAAGATACAAGATGAACACACAAAAATAAACTACATTTGAACATACTAGCAATGGACAATTTCAATAATGTCAAAAACATAAAACACTTATTGGTAAATTGAATAAAAGATAGGCAGGACTTGTATACTTAAAAATACAAAATGTTGCAGTAGAAATCAAAGAAGACCTAAATAAATAGAAAGATATAGATGTTCATGGATTGAAAGACTAGATAATGTTAAGCTTTCAATTCTACCCAAATTGATCAATAGGTTCAATACAATCCTAATCAAAATCCCAGCAGGCTTTTTATAAAATAGACAAGCTTATTCTAAAGTTTATATGGTAATACAAAGGACCTAGAGTATCCAAAACAACTGTAAAGGAAAAGAACAAAGTCGGTGGACTCACACTACCCGATTTCAAGATTTACCACAAAGCTATAATATTCGTGACAGTGTGGTATTGACATAAAGTTAGACGAGCACATCAGTAAGACAGAATAAATTCAAGACCATTATTTATAGAGTCAAGTGATTTTCCACAATGGTGCCAAGGTAATTGAATGGGACACTTGCATGACACTGAGACTGAGTGCCTCCTTAAATTGTAAGCTCCTAGGAGCCCCACTTGCCTCAACCTGGCCCCGGCCCTGCTGTTGAATGATCTTGTAAAAGTTTAGTGGATAAAAATTCTTACTGTTTTTGGTGTGTATCAGATTGGTGTCTCAGCAAATTGGTCAGAAGCTTCTGGAAGGCTGAGGTCCCATCTAGCTGTCTTATTCCACAACTGGGGCTCAATTGACACCAATGCTGAATCATTTTATGTCCACAAAACACATTCACATCCAGGCGTCTTCTGAGAAATGGGACCAGTCCAATGGCCACCTCTTTTCTCAAGCTGCCCAAGAGCCCCTTGGCTGGCTTTCAATCTTTAGAAAGAGACCCAGCTTCACCCTGGAAATGTGCCTAATCGTACAGGCTGGGCACGATGTCCTCCTTCCTCAACCAGGCTGTAGCAGAAGCTGTCATCACCCCACTGCCTGGCCCACCGCAGAGGTGAAGCTTCAGCCAGCTGAGGTGGACACTCCACAGTATCCTACCTCAAGCGCCTGCAGCTCTCTGCCTGAGTGGGGTGAACTGTGCCTAGGTAGCTTCCTTGGCTACTCCGGAGAGTGGCCCACACAGTCTCTCGGAGGGACCCCAGGAGGTCTGCGCCCCAGCTGCCACTAGCATCATTGCCCTGTGTATTGTTTTTTCTTCCCTTCCTTGTCTCGCCCTCCCTAACCTCTCACTGTGCTTCCTTGATCACCTCCCAAATAAACCACTTGTACCCAACATTTGTCTCAGGTCTGCTTTGAGGGGAACCCAGAAACAGACACAACTTTCATTGGCACATTTGGGTATTCTTACAGAATTCTAACTCGTCAAAGCGGGGGACTGATTTTGCTCATTAATATGGGCATCTACTCTAAAACTAACATTTATAAGCTGAGAACATCTCATGGGTTTGTAAAGGTGTAAAGAAGACTGTGTAGCAACAGTGAGGAGAAACCTGAATCCAAATGAAGTGATGCTACCAGGAGAACTGCAATGCCATCTCTAGGGGTTAATTTGATCTTTGCGAAGTCCTAATGATCCCTGGTGTTGAACCCAGGTAGGGACATTCAATAGAATCCATACTTGTGCCTCGGAATTCACCCATTTTCTGACACTGTTCTTTTAAAGATAAAACAAATGAGCAAAAAGCAACCACCAAAAATAAAAATAATGCTTTACACCCTTGCAACTCAAAGTGTGGGCCCCAGACCAGCAGCATTAACATCACCTGGGAGCTTGTTAGAAACGCCTCACCACAGACCTGCTGAAGCAGACTTTGCTTTTAAACAAGATCCCCGCTGACTCACGTGCAGTTTGGGAAGTGCTGCTCTAGAGGATGAGAGCTTTGCAGAATGGGAAGATTCATGCACAGGCTCTGGAGTCAGGCTGGTTGGACTCAAATCCTGGCTTCATTATTTACTAGCTCTGTGGCTTGGGGCCAGTCCCTTAACCTCTCAGAGCTTCAGTTCCCTCATTGGTTAGGTGCCTACCCCGTAGAGCTGCAAAGACGCTGAAATGCAATGATCAATATAAATTGTTTAACACAATATCTGACCCATAGCAAGTGCACCACACATTTTAGCTCTTAGCACAGTCATCCCTGCAGCAGTCTGAGATGAGTAAGCAGTCCTGGTTTTGTTTTGTTTTGTTTTTCACCTGTACTTGAAAGGTTGAGTAACAACAAAATCTTTTGGATGTGGAGTGAGTCAGGGGTCAGATTTCTCATCTCAGCTCTATCGGTGCCACCAGAACGAGTTACTTCAGTGGCTGAGCCTCTGTTCCCCACCCGAAAAATGAAAGAGAATCCTTTACACTTGTGGTTCCCATTCCTGACTGCACATGGGCATTTCCTGGGGAGGTTTCAGTATCCTGACACCTGGGGCAACCCCCTGAGATTCTGATGTCATAGCCTGGGATGTAGCCTGGGAGCTGGGAGGTTTTAAACCCTCCCAGAGATGCTCATGATCAACCAAAGTTGAGCACCACCTCCTCGGGTTTGCCATGCTGTCACCAACTCCCACCAAGAGAATTCAGGATACAGTGAAAACCCACAGGGATTTTCAACCTGCAGGATCACTTTTTAAGGTGTGAAATAGCACCCTGATTTATCTTTTGCATAAACTAAATTCCATGCACTAAGTCCTGATCTATGTGCACAGTTGTAATGCTTGCCTCCATTCCACTGCCAAATCACATTTTGTCAGCACAGAGCTCATTCCACACAGACCTGCCATCTACTGCTCTGCTCCTTTGAAGTAGGTTTTTCTCTGCTTTTTCTTTTTAACTGTCCTGTTATTTTTCCTTGGGATGAACTTTATAAAAACATCCTCAAGTGCTCTAAGAAAGTGGGAGGAGCATAAATCTTAAGGAAATGTTAACTATAGATGTAATTCATCATCAGAGGCTGTGAAATTTCTGCAAATCATTTGTGGAAGGGAATAGTACATAAATCCCAAGTAACTGGACTTACCTATGTAATCTTTCAGCACAGTTTGTTAAAGAGAACTGCCTCCAAGTTTTCTGGCTGGTGAAAGAATTATGAGGATTCTTAACAGGCCCCCCATTGCGACAGCACCAGTTTGTGGAAGGCCCACGTGTTTAAGGGAGGGATGGTGGAGGTGATTCCCAGTGCCAGGGCAAGCCCCTCTCAAAACTGCAACGCCTGTGCCTGGCCCTGCAACTTCCCCTCCACCCAGGCCCTTCCTTCACCTCCTCAGGTGAAAAATCCTCCTGAGGATTTTTCAGCCCCATACATAATGAGAGCTGCCAGATTGAGCAAATAAAAAGACAGGATGCCCAGTGAAATTTGAATTTCAGATCAAAAAATGAATAATTTTTTAGTGTAAGTATGGCCCATGAAATATTTGGGACATGCTTATAGTAAAAAAATTTCTGTTGTTGATCTGAAATTCAAAGTTAAGTGGACATCCTGTATTTTATCTTGAAACACTACTCATAACCATCACATCCCCACTATAAACTAAATCCTCCCACCCGAGTCTCAACAGGGAACAAACATGAAGCAGGTATGTCATTTCAATCATGACTTTCTATGGGGCTCCTTCAAGTCTCCTTTCCCTGCCTGAAACAGAAACTGCTGGTTGCTTCCCAATTTCTAGTCTTTTACTTTAGGAACCAAATCCCATTGGCCATTGTGATGTGCTGGAAGCTGTGTCCTCCAATGTTCTTTCAGCTAGGTTTGGGGAGGCAACTAAATTCTGGCCAATGAGACAGGAGAGGGAATGTTGGGTTATACCTGGGAATACTTCTTTAAAGGAGGCCTTCCCTGCCTCCATCCTCCTGCTGAGAACATTGCTGTGATGGCTGGAATGACAGCAGCTGTATTAGACTGTGAGGACAAGGCTCAAATTCTAAGAACGGTAGAAGAGAAAGCTGGAAGGAACTCAGTACTTAGGAGCTTCCTGGAGCAGAGCTGTCTTACCAGCTCTGGGTGCCTACCTCCAACATCTTTTATAAGACAGGAAAGTCAACTTCTATTTTGTTTTAGCCAATGATATTTGTGGGTTTTCTGGTTTTGCAGCCAAGCTAGGAAACACCATCCATTAATGACATCTCAGCAGAGCCCATCACTTTCTGGTCACAATTTGGGCAGTCCAGTTTAAAAGTACAGTACCATATTCAATTTAAATCTTAAATTGGCTTCCACCAGGCTTGGTCAAGTTTGAGGCTCAAGGGATTTGGTGGGGAGGAAGATAAGACAAGCCACAAGCAAGTGTTGGGGAAAGAGGCCAAGGCATCCCTGGAAGGGGAATTCATCCTGATGGGGGATCACAGGAGCTTTGGGAGGCAATGGCACTTGAGAAACTGGGGCCTGACTATGATGGGCAGAAACAGGGTAGG
The DNA here is from genome assembly GCA_023783475.1 of Daubentonia madagascariensis. NCBI lineage: Eukaryota > Metazoa > Chordata > Mammalia > Primates > Daubentoniidae > Daubentonia > Daubentonia madagascariensis. The sequence continues at coordinate 4,066,975 of JAKFHU010001640.1, read as the reverse complement.
GTGGAGAGAGTGCCCCCCAGTGAAGTGGTGAATGGGGTCACCAAAGCATGAGCTTGCACAACAGGTTATATCTCCTGGTTATTTGGATTTGGGACTCAGAGACTCCAGTCTAGAGCTTTGCCCAGAAGCAGATCCCTTGAATCCTTTCAGTGAATTCCCCATGGAAGTAGCCTCACTACTTGCAAACATGAGAACTATGGCTAAATTGCTCTGATACTTTGGGTAAGTTACTAAGGCTCTTAATGCCTGGTCTCTGCATCAGTAGATGGTAAAGTAGCCAGGGTTCTTCCTCTGCATTCACTGTGTCCCTGCTGAGCACCCAGCATCAAGCCGGGCAAACGCTGCTTCCTCAGGGGCTCAACACACCTTGAAAACATCATCAAAGTGGTTAGGAATCCGAGGCTGCCTGTGTACACAGCTTTAATATTACTGCTCATCATTGCTTCTCCTGAGAGCCATTGAATCTCTAGCACACAGGGACCCTTGGAGTCAGTTTCATTAGAGAAAGAGCCAACTTAATTCCAGCCCAGCGAGGAGGCTCTGAATCAAACGGCCGCCTTTTACCTACAGAGCATCCTCAGGCTGACCCCCGGGCGCCTTTCTGTCAGGGGAAAGATTGGCCCACCCGGCAGTTATCGGCAGGGATGGCAGACGGACATTGATTGGGGCTACGGAACGAGTCTCTTTCATTTCCAAGTGCCAGCTGCAAGCAAGTGATGGACGCATCCCCGTGAGATTTCACATCACCCTGAGCTGAGTAATATGAAGCCTCGGTGAGCAAGGTCTGCCCGCCTGCCCAGTTCAGGGACATAATCAGCCGCGACATGTCGCTGACCTTTAGAAGGAGAAAAATAATAATAAAACTCAGCGGCAGCCCCTGACCGATGGGTTTGCAATAATGAAAATGTGAAAGTTTAAATGACTTCAAAGAAGTCGCTGTCTGCTTTCCCTGCAGTACAATGTTCTACCCCGTTCCGAGTGCTCTCCATCCCCTGCCCCGCCAGGCGCTGGGTCTGGTCTCCCGAAAGCTTACAGAGAACTGGTCCCCGTGCCTCCTGAATCTCCCAACCGGTCCATCCCGAACACAAACCAGAGAAGAGCAGGTCCCGAGAAGGGAAATCAGGGACTCACACCAAAAGAAACAGGAGTAGATGCTGGGCAGGCAGCACCCCGAGCTCCACCGACCGCAGCCTGCAGACTTGGCGCAGCGTTCAAGGCCCTCCCTGACAGAGCCGCTGCCCACGCTTCAAGTCTCCCACCCATCAAAGCTGTCACGACGCTTGGTGAACTCAGAATGTGTATCTTGACATCCTCAGTGCCATTCCCAGGACCTCACTCATAGAAGGCTTCCAGTGAGCTCTCCAGAAAGGTCCTGGGCATTCCTGTGGCCAGGTGACTTCGGAGAGGCTCATGAGACCCCGTTTCCCTCTCCAGGGCATGGCAGTCTGGATGTGTGCTCCATCTGGCTCCTTCAAAGCCATTTTCCAATACTCCTGTGGGCTCAGACATCCTCCCATTAAGGAGTCTAGCAGAAATAAACGAACAAATCCACGTCCCCTTTGACAGCCAGAGTCCCCTGGCAGGGAGGAGGGATTTGGGAATGGGGTCAGAGGCAACCTTTGGTTCCTGCCCTGGTCTAATCATTTGTCTCTCAAGACACCATCATCTCTGCTGGGATGGGGGGGAGGGGCAGACAGTGGTCAGATTTATGGATCAATGTGACCCATCTGTCTACTGATTTGTCTGCTTGGTTTTAAGGGTTTCATCATTTCTTTTGCCTTTTATTATAAAGCCTCAGACTCCTTTTGGAAATAGGCAGGGGCATAAATATTACATAAATCAACAAAAACGTATAGATATGTCGTTGGGAGCCAAGGGCTGAGTGAGTGCTGTGCCCAGGAAGGCGTGGGGGACCAGCGCTTTCACACGGGCCTGTCCACTCCAAAGTCAGAGGTGGAGGGGAGTGGAGCTGGCAGGCTGAGCTTGACCTCGAGTGTCAGCACGCAGGGATGGGAGCTCCCGCGCCCCCACTGTGGGCCCAGAGGAGTGGACAGGGGCTCAGTAAACGCTGAAGGCATGAATGCATGAACAAATGCACTGCTTCATCCTTCCTCATGTTCTCCATTCCAATAGGGTTTCCCAGAGAGCAGCTGGAGGGTGGGAAACTGGAAACGGAACACAGTGGCACCAGAGTCCCTTCATCAGGCCTTCCGTGTCCTGGAGGTGGGGGGATGGAACAGGACAGCCTCCAAGGAGAATCACGTTGGGAAAGTGCCCATCGTGGAACCAGTGTTCACTGTCCTCTCCCCACCTCTGCTGCTCCCTACCTGGCTCAGACCACCATCCCCCACAGTCCCTGCTCTCCCTTTGTGCTCCACTGTCCCTTCTGCAGCCCACAGCCCCAGTAATGCTCTTAACACAGGGACCTGAGCCTGTCACCATACAGCCCAAGAATCCTTTCTTTCTGGGCCTGAGAGCCCCTGCGATCTGCCCCACACCATGGATCTCATTGCCCCCTCCCCATCACTTGCTCTGCCTCCCAACAAGGACCTCTGCAGGGCCCTTGCACCTCTGTGCCTTTGTCTAGATGGTGCTTCTCCCAAATATTCCCAAGGCTTTCTCCCTTGCTTCCATCTGGGTCTGCTCAAATGCCACCTCCTTCAAGCAGTCTTCCCTGATTGCTCAGACAAAACGACACCATGACCACCAGACTCATGACTGTCCACCCACTCACCTCATCTTACCTTTCTGTGTAGCACCTCTCCCCACCCGACATCACATCACACTGTACGTAGTCTTGTCTGCTTGCTTGTTGTCCACCTCTCTTATTTGAAAGAGAGCTGTGTGAGGACAGAGACCATATCTGTCTGGCTCACCACTAAACCCCCGTGTCCAGTACATAGGAGCATGCAATCAACATTTGTTGTCTAAATTAATTCCCACTTTAGAGATGAAGTGACAGAGATTGGAGACACCGTCAGAAGACAAGTGCAGGCTCTGGCTTTGCCCCGTACATGCTGGGGTCAGGTTCTCTTCCAAGTCAAGACGATGGCGGACACCAAGCAGGTCCTGAAATACACCCACAGGACATGGGACTCTCAAGGCCCTGCTCAGAGAATGACTTTGTATAGGTATATTATATTTGGCAAGAGATAATTAACCGTGTCCCTTGTATCAACAGTGTTGGATCAAGAGTAGCCTCTGTTCTGCCCGCACGCAGGCAGCTTTGCAAACCAGATTATTACTTCATATAAATATTTAACGAGGTTTGCCCTCCACACCTGCCTTCCTGGTCCACGATCATTAAATATAATCTTGCAGTCGAAATTCAAACTCTGCTGAGTCTTGTGTGGGAGAGGGGAGATTTCAAACCCACTCAAGATCCCAACTAATTTTTTTAACTCTTAATAGTAGATGAAGAAAAAAGCAGAGAGAGAAGGTGAGGGGGGAGGTGGAGAATATGCCAACAAAGCACTGCAGCGTACTGAACGGTGTCCCCCAAACTTCGTGTCTACCAGAACCCCAGGATGTGAGGTTCTTCTTGGAAACAGGGTCTTTTCAGATGTCATTAGTTGAAATGAGGTCATACTGGACTAGAGTGGACCCTAAATCCAAGGACTGGCGTCCTTATGAAAACAGGAGAGAGAGTCAGGGAGGAGGGAAGCCTGCGTGAAGACAGAGGCAGAGACAGGGCAAGCCGAGGACGCCTGTCACTGCCAGAAGCAGGAAGAGGCCAGGAACAACCCTCCCCTATAGTTCAGCCCTCCCCACACCTTGATTTTGGACTTCTGGCTTCCAGAACCATGAGAGAATATATTTCTGTTGTTCCAAGCCCCCAGCTTGTAGGAATTTGTTGCGGCAGCCCCAACACTTTGGAATTTCCCCCACTTTGGAATTTCCTCCAGGGTACCCCCGCCCCCCACAGCGCCTTCCCATCGGAGAGCTGATGGGGCCCAGGAGTGGGAACGGGTGGTGGCTTCAGAGCAGCGGGAGGCCCAGGGAGGCTCCGCCCTGGACCACTTTGGTCCCTCCGACCACCCCTCTGCTATCTCGGCCCCTGGTGCCCTGATCCTCCCGTGGGCTCACAGTTCCGTCTTCAGTCCACTTCTTTGCTTTCCCTTCCTCCTGAAGTCCTCTCTCTTAAAACAGTACCAGGTGAGTTTCCAGGGATGCCTCCTGGAGTGGCATCGGGGCTGCACTGAAGGGACATTCAGGACTGGCCATGGAGGTCAAGAGGCCAACTCGGGGTGACCTGGTACAAAACAGGGCCTTGTTCACCCCCGACTGCCACCCAGAGCTCCCTGCTTCCCTGCGCAGTTCCCACCCCCATGGCAAGAGGAGTTGCGGAGGGACAGCCCCGAGGCAGTGGCTGCGGCTTGGCTGGCCTGAGGGCGAGGAGCCCGGCTCAGCGCTGTGCTGCCCACCCCCTGACATGCCACAAATGCCAGGCACCCTGTCCTGGTGCAGGCTCTGGTGCGGCAGGGTGGGTGTGCCCGAGACTCTGCATTTCCAACAAGCTCAGATGCAGATGCTGGTGCCATGCTTCTTGTACAGCCTGCAGACGGTGTACAGACGGTAATTCCTTTATGAATTACCCAGCCTCGGGTATTCCTTTATAATAACACAAACGGACCGAGACACGCACGTACTATGAGCTATCACCCTCCATCCACGCGTTTCATGCTTACGGGCATGAGATGCGTGCTCATATCTCCGTTGTACAGATGGGGAGGTTCAGAAAAGTTAAGTGACTTGCCTAAGGTCACACAGCCCATAGTGGCAGAATCGAGAGCCCTGGTTCTTTCTGCTACGTCACAGGTTTTGAGAGTCCAGCAACTTCCAGGGATCATTTCCCACCTGGAATGAATCCGAGAGAACAGACAGGGGAGGGAAGATGGGTGAACTTGCCAAGAAGTCCCTAATGAGTAAATTATCAAACAAAGCTCTGCAGCCCCTGCCTCGTGATTCAGACACGGAGACAAAGGAAAAAATGAAAGGAAGGGAATGTTTTTTCCTCTCTGGGAAGGAGGGAGACCCCCTAACCAGAAACAGTTGGAGGAGGTACAGGGTTGTGGGGGAAGAAAGCCAGAAAAAAATATGGAGAGATTTCCCAGCCCTCCCAGGAACTCCCCTGCCTCCCTGCCTGGGGCTCCCCTCACCACACTCTGCAAGGTTAAGGTCCAGTTAGGTCACACAGAGCTGGGGGGGTATGGCACCCCCGCAGAAAAACAACTTTGGAGACCACATCCAACTTCAACCTGGGGATAACCCCCACTGGTTTGACTCAGTTTTCCCCTCCTCCTTGGGGAGGCATGGTGGAGACCAGCCCAAGGCCGCCCGGGCTCTGGACGCTGGACTCAGTCCTGGGTCTGACTCTGGCCATCGCTTCCTGCCTGTGTGACCCTGGGGACTGGGATCGGCCCCTCCGTGCCTTGTGCTATGAATATTGAGTGTGATGCTTCTTTCAGCAAGGAGCCCAGGACCTCAGGTGCTCAGCAAGGACTGCTGTTGTTGCTTTATTCCCTCCTCATTGCTTTGGAGGTAATTCATCTATCCCCAGCTGAAACTTGAATAACCAAATTTGGCCCAACCCAAATAAGTGAAAGTGGACAAACCAAGCGTTGGCCCCAAAGGGGACCTCCCCATTGAGTCAGGAGCTTCCTCCCAAGTCACTGTCCACTCTCATCTGCTAGAGACCTCCCAGCCTGGGGTTCCTAGAACCCCCTTAACCAAGAAGTGTTCTCCAGAGGCCTGGGTTCTTGAGGAACAAATGGCTCAAATACCTCCTATTTTTGCCCTAAAAGACAGACGGTTAACACTGGAATAGACCCAGACTAGGAGCTCCAGAAGGGCAGAGAATGTGCCCATTTTCCCCTAATGAATTGCCAGCAGTTAGCACAAGTGCCTGGAACATGAGATACCCTTGGTGGATACTTTTGAATTTAGTGAATATTAGGGCTAAGCTTAGGAAGTCCCAGGAGATCTTAAAAAGCAGATGATCATGCTTTTGAAAAGTGCTATTCCCAAATTCTCCAGCCCTGACTGCGGCTGATAGCTAGCGAAGCAGTGCAGACACGCCAGGGCCGGGATGGTGGTTTACGAGGGCAAACCCCCATCACTAACCCCAGCCATTAAATGGAAGTGCACTTCATCTCGCCTACAGAAAGGAGCTGATCTCAACACGATCAGAACGGAGCCGGGTCCAGCTGCCCCGCGGGGCAGACGAGAAGGCTGATCCAGCGCTGTTAATGCGGTACTTGAACAACAGGATCGCTTGGATCTCAAACCGCTTAATTAGATTTCGCTCATGGCCATCCCTCGCCTCATTTGAACCGCTCGTTTATAATTTATGGTCTTTATACATTTGGTTGTTCACTTGTAAGCTGGGAGGAGACAATCACCAGGCAAAAAGAAAGCTCAGGAAGAAACAGATTTGACTCTTGCCAAGGCCGGGGGCTGCAAGGCTGAGCCCTGAGGCCAGGGAAGGGCCGCTGCGGGCGTGGTTGGTTGTGGTTCCCGCCTGCTCAGCGCCCTTCGCTCCTGCTTCGGCAGGAGACCATCCTTGGGAGAAGTGCCTTCGTGACTGATTCTTGTACAAATCCAATTTGCAACTAATTTCTAAGCATAAGAGAGTGGAAAGTGCCGCAACACTGTAGGAGATGCCACTTGGAATTTGCAAGGGAGAGAACTGCTGTCTTAGTGTGGCCTCCTCTGGCCACCTCACCTAGAATTCCAGCGTCTCCCCAGCCCCGCTGTGACATAACACATCCCCTTACCCTACTTGACTTTTTTCTCTTTGGTTCTTATCATGGTCTAACAGACCAGCTATTTTACTTGTTTGCTTTTAGTGTGATCTGTCTCTCTCTACTCCAATGTCAGCTCCCCAAGGACAGGGATTTTTCTATGTTTTGTTCACTGGCATGTTCCCATATCAGTGGGAACTGGTACATAGTAGTCATTCAGTGAAGATTTATTGTCTGAATGAGTGAATCAATCTGTCATAGGAATTATAATCCTCTACTAGTGAGACATGGAAAGTAAGCAATATGGAAGTTTATTTATCTTGTGCACAAATCCTGAGGGAGATGGTTGGCCTGGTGTGGAGACTGCATAGTGTCCTGGGACCCAAGTGCTTTCTATCCTTCTGTCCCCTCTCCTCAGTGCAGAGCTTCCTTCTTGAAGGTTGTCTTATGGTCCAAGACAGCTGCTGGGGCTCCAGCCACAGCATCTGCATTCCATGCCAGAAAAAGGGATAAAGAGACCCTCTTAACGTGCTTTCCCAGGAGAACAAATAAACAACTTCCACCTTCACCTCATTCACCACCCCTCGCTGCAAAAGAGGCAGGGAAGTGGAGTCTTAAATAGGCACATTGTCATCCTCAATAAGACCAGTGTTCTTCTACTGGAGAAAATGATGAAGATGGATCTCGGGTAGGCAACTGGCAATCTCTGTGTGTGGTGGGGGTGGGGAGCTAGAAGCCATGCAACCAAAGAAAAAATAGTACATTCAGAGGACAGAAAACTACCCAGCCATTAACAATCAGGTTTTTGGAAAACTCTTAATAATGTGAGAGAAAGTCTACAATACAACGTCACATGAAAAAAAGTGGGATATAAAACTACCCAAAGATGTCCATTTTTATAAACACACTTCCCAGTCACCCAAACACACACACACACGTACATGACAAAGACTTGAAAGAAATACATCACCATGTTCACAGTGTTTCCTCTAATTAGGCAATTACAGGTGGCTTTTATTTTCCTTTTATGCTTATTGTTTTCCAGAGGTTTTCCACAAACATATGTTGCTTGAAATTTTAAGCAGAAAGTAGAAAGAGAGGGAGCCTCATTCCTGGTTTCCTTCTGTGCCATTTCACGGCGTGGCAACGCCCCAGAGTCAAGAAGAAAAGACAGGAGTAGAAAAAGGAAAGGCAGAGCCAGGGAGGGAGGGAGGGGAGAGGGACAGGCATGAGGGCTGGGAGGGGAGTGGAGGGGAGGGGAGCTTCCCCCTGTGCTTTCTGCTGGGAAGGACTTCAAAAGCAGCACTGGAGTCGTTTCCTCCAAAAACTCCAGAGTCCTTTCCCACACCCCACCAGTCCCTGGGCCCCATCCCCTCAAGGGCAAGCTCTAAACAAGGCCCTTGGGTGTTTTCTTTGATCACTGAAACTGAGGAGCAAACTCATGGCTGGCAATGACTCATGACTTGTCCCCTGTCTCATCTGTCCCCTGCCCCAAAGCCTCTCTTGGTTCATTTTTTGTTTTATTTTGTTTTTGTGTTTTGGCAGTCCCTGGTTTCTACAATTCCTGCAGCTGCCTCAACTCAAAAACCTCCCCCAAACTCCACCCAAGGCTTAATCATGGACTGGCTGGGGGCTGTGGGAGGTGGGGGGTTCATCTCTGGCCAGTTACACCCCAAGGAGATGGAACAAAACCAATAGGAATATGCTGTCCACCAGCCCCTCCAGACATCCTGCTTGGAGCAGATTCAGGCTTGGGGAAAGTTCACAGGAAATCCTGGGGATCAGACGTTTGTTCAGCAACCGCAAGCTTTATCTTGGGTCTGAGCACCAGCAAACAAAGACCAAAGACAAAAGCTCTCCTAAGATCCCCTCCTCCCCTCACCAACCAGCACACACCATTTCCAAATAGAAGGGCCTCCGAAAGCAATCCTGAAACAGAGCTCACAATTCAGATCACGTTCTCAAAACTTGTGCGGTTAAAATACAGGTCAGATGCCCCTGAACAAACAGTCCCCCAGCCATGGCAGGGACGCCCCCCTACCATACCCCACCCTCCCATCTCAGACCCTTGTACCATCAAGATACAGGATGCAGCTGGCCCTGGGCTGTTCAGTTCAGCAGCCGTCAGGAATGTATGGTTATGCAGCACCTTGTGCAACTAAGGAACAGAATTTTTTATTTTATTTAAGCTTAATAAACTTAAACTTTAAAACTGAGCAGTAAAATATTTGTCCATGAAGACAACTTTATTGTTTTGTAGAAATATTGTATTAGTTTCCTATTACTACCATCATAAATTACCAGAAACTTTGTAGCTTAAAACAACACAAATTTTTTGATCTCCCAGGTCTGCAGGGCAGAAGTCTGCAGTGTGGCTCATGGGGCTAAAATGAAGGTGTGGGCAGGGCTGTGCTCCCTTCCAGAGGCTCCTGGCAGAATCCCTTCCCCTGCCTGTTCCAGCTTCTAGGGGCCATCCATGTTCGTTGGCAGTGGCCCCTTCCTCCTTCTGCAGAGCCAGCAACATGCATCTCTCTGACTATTCCGCCGCGGCCACGGTTCCATCTGACCACAGCTGCAAAATATTCTCCACTTTTAAGGACCGTTGTGATCGCCCTGGGCCCACCTTAATAAGCCAGAATAATCTCCCCATTTCAAGGTCAGTTGATGAGCAACCTTAATTGAATCTAAATTGAATTCCCTTTTGCCATGTTGGGTAACATTCTCAGGTTCCAGGGATTAGGACCCGGACGTCTTTGGGGCCATTACTCTGGCCACCACACTACAGTTCACTTTAACCTTTGCATCAGATCAGATGTTACTGTGTATTGTGCAGGTGTTGGGCAAGAATACCATCTCCAGTATTACACACAAAGACATCACCGACCTAGTCGGTATCAATGGATTGGTTCAGTTGCCATGATTATTTTTCTATGCACAAATGTAACATTATAATGTGTCTATTTGAATATGTTATGCAGATAGTACAAGTTATTGTAATATCAATGTAATTAAATTGAAATTCTTATATCTTAATTTTAATATAACTAAATTGTGTTTCTAGTTTAAAAAAATAAGTATGGACAAAATTTTAGATTTAAAATGGAGGAATTGTACTGATACCAAATTGGATGGAGAGACAGAACAGTGAAGAGAATCCAAGACGTCACAAGTCTGATGATGTATAGTGAGTACAGTTTGCTTCCACAGGAGGAAACAAAAAGCTTTTTATTTGTTGGGTTAAAGATAATAAAATGAACAATAATAATAGACATTCTTATCAAATGTGTAATAAATTTGAAAAGAAACTTACTCTCAATAGTCAAAAAGAATCAACAAATAAGTCAACTAAAATCAGAATGAAATGTCCAATAAAAATATCTTAATGATTTTAACAGGCCAGCTTATAACTCTGGGCAGCTATGAAATGGCTAGGATGCTTGCACAGAAAAAGGAAAAGATTTTTGGATAGAGAGATTTTTTTTTAATTATTATTTCAGTCACAAAAATTTTGTTAGAATATAAAGAAAACACTAAAATAGATATATCTCAAAAAGTGTAAGATCTTCAATTAAACCAGCAAAAAAATGACCATAGAATTCAAAACTTTTCAGAAAATATCAAAAATCAATTGATTTGAAAAATTGTAAATACTTCGTTTTAGCTTCAGATAGACCAATTAATACTTGGAGTACATTTTGACTCAAAGGATTTTCAAATTTACAAGGAAACGTCCATTCATGGCCTAAAAAATCAAATGCATGGCATAGATAATTTTGAATCTTCTACATCTGTCAAAGAAGAATTTCAGCTAGAAATGAGAAAATTGGTTTCTATCATGACAGATGATGCTTCAGCTATGTTAGATCAAAAATCCAGATATGCTGGAACATCAAGAGATCAATGTTTCCCTTAATGCTTTGTTCCACTGTATGATATAAATTAAAAATATTTTTGTTCAGTTTTCTGGAGCAGACTGTGAAAACTGTCATGGATATGGTGGTTAAAATCATTTAGTATTTATGTGCAAATGCTGTGAATCATCATGACTTTATAGAACTGCCGAAAGTAGAAGACAATGAATTTAATGATCTTGTGTTCTTTGCTCATTGGCTGAGTCATGAAAGAGTTTTACAAAGATTTACTGTCCTGTTGACTCCAATTCAAGATTTATTTGAAACAAAAGATATACTTGCCAAATATTCAATCAAAGAAAACCAGCAGTTTGATTCAAAGTTTTCTCACTGTTCTCATGCAACTTACGAAAGAGCTAAATTTGAAGCTCCAAAGAGTGGAAAAGGTTATCCATGACCTAGCTAGACAGGTAGGAGAATTTATGTCAAAGTTTAAAGCTTTGATATTACAAATCAATAATTATGATTTTTACATTTTTTCCAACACGAATCAATATGCAGATTTTAATTGTAATTGATAGTATTATGTAAATTGCCTGCAAAAACTACAAGAAAAATTTGAAGAATACCTTGTTGATATTGATAAATTTAGAGTTGCTTTTCAATTTATGTGATGCCCCCTTTGCATTCAATGTTAATAATACTGAGTTAACACAAGAGTTGCTGAATTTACTTAACTAGGACAGTTTTGAAACTAATATGCTTTTGTTTCAAAGTCAAATCCCTTTTTCTAAAAAAAAAATGGACCAATTTTGTCAATGTGGATGGGAATGTTAAAGGAACATGACTTTTTTAGGCACAATTCAGTTACTGGAAAACTTTTAAATACATTTGGAGCAACATGAATATGGGAATCTACCTTTTCAACTGTAAACTTCACAAAATCTAAATACTGATCCACTATTTCTGATGAAAACTTAGCAACTAAATTTAAATATGCCGTAAGTATAAAATACACACGCTGGATTTCAAAGATTTCAAACAAGGCAAAAATAATGTAAAATATTTCATCAATAATTTTTAAATTATTATGATATATTGAATGATCATATTCTGGATATATATTAAAACATTTTAAAAGCTAATCTTACCTGATTCTAATTTTTTTAAAGTAGCTATTAGAAAATTTAAAATTACACGTGTGGCTCACATTGTATTCCCACTGAACAGCGCAGAGTTAGACTCTCTTTTCAGAGAAACCGAAGTTTACAGCAAAAAGATGTTCTTCACTCTTCTGATTCCTCATTTCAAATCATGGGCCCAAGTCCCTTTTAATAAAGGTTACAAAATAATGGCCAAATCCAATCAGCAAATTTTGTTTGGTCCATGTTGGGTGTTAAAAAAAAATGAATTTGTTGCTGGTGTAGAAAAATTGGGAAATCACACATGAACATTCAATTCTTGGCCTCCTTTGAAAAGTCGGGTCTGGCTGGACTGGGCATATATTTCCACTTGATGACACCTGGGCCAGAACCCGGTCCCCGCCAGCCCTCCCTTTGCCCATGTGGTTCTGTTTTAAGCCAGTTTATCAAAATTGGGTGTCCAGAGTTTGTCAACCTCGTAAAATTAATTTAAAAGATTTTTCTTTTTTTTAATGGTCTGATAAAGTTTAAATGGAATTACCTCTTCTTTGAAGGTTGAATTAGCTTGAATACATGTAAAATCAAATTCACTTAAAGGATTTTTTATGATAAATCTTTGATAAACTTTTACTCTTCTTCTACGGTTGTTGGTCTATTCAGGGATTTTCTAAAAGTCTTCTTGACTTTTGTATTTTGCACTTGTATATTATTCAAAAAAGTCATCCGTCATTTCTCTAGATTTTTAAATATTCTTTTATAATTTCAAAAATATTGTCCATATCTGTGAATGTACACCCTTCCTCACTTTTTGTGTTGTAAATATTTGTTTCGCTCTTTTAATTGTATAAGTTTATGAGGTGGCTGTCTATTTTATTTGTCTTCTGAAATAACAAACTCTTTTTTTCTTCTTATTTTTTTTTAGAGACAGATGTCTTGCTGTGTCGCCCAGGCAGGCCTCAAACTCCTGGGCTCAAGAAATCCTCCCACCCCAACCTCAGCTGCTCAGCTGGGACCAGGCACTCACCACCGTGCATAGTTTCTTCAATAACCAACTCTTTATTTTACTTATCAACTTTATTGTCTTTCCTAATGAATTTCTGTTTTAATCTCTAATACAACTTTGTTTTCTGACTTACTTACATTATTATTTCTTTTCTATATTCTTTAGTTTAATTATTAGTCACTCATATCCTTTCATTCTTTTTTGAATAATAAAAGCATTTTAGGCTATGGATTGTCCTCTACTATGACTTTGGCTACATCTAAGATGTTGCTGTGATATTGGTATATTAATATCTAAATAAGCTAAAATTTAACTTTTCATTTCCTCCTTGATCTAAAAATTATTTAGAAGATTATCTTTTAAAATTTCCCAGTGAAATTATCCATCAGTTAGAGAAAGGATGATTACATTGTGGTAAATTCATACAAAGGAATACTATACAACAATAAACAGGGATGAGACTGGTATACACAGTAGCATGTATGAATGTTACCAACACTATGCTGAGCAAAAGAAGACAGACACAACAGACTACAGGCTGTATAATTCCACTTGTGCAAGGTTCAAGAACAGACAAAGCTAACCTATAGTGATTAGAGTCAGAATAGTATAGTGCTTGTCTCTGGGGAGGGGACATTGGCCGGGAACCTTCAGGGAATGTTCTAGGTAGTTGCACATGTGTAAAAATGCACCAAGTGTACACTTAACAATGTGCACTTTATGGCCTAGAAGATATACTTCAATTTGTAAAATCTACTTTTCTTACAAATATCATAAAACATTATTGACAGAGAACTTGGCCTGTAAGTCAGCTCCTTTCTGGAATTTGTTAATGTTTTCTTCTTGGCCAGAGCAATGGACTCTGTTGATTCCTATTCAGCATCCCTCTTCTCCACCTTCCCAGCAGCCCTCCCCCACTTTTTCACTCCAGGATCCCCTCTGTCTCCACACAGCCCACGGGGAGCTGACCCCATCCCAGCCCTGGGGGTGGGTCAGCAGTGGACTCGGCCAACCTCAGGACTCCATCTGCCTTGCCCAAGGTTTCCAGGTTTAGGCCAATCTGCGCATTCTCTTGGTTCAAAGGTGGGCATGTGACAGCATGGCCCGGGAAGGACTTTTATTCTGAGGTTGGAGGAGAAATTCCTCCCTTTCTTCCAGTACGGGGGAACAAGGGGTCTCCCACCTCAGTTGCTCGGCCTTGCCACAGCCAGCCTAGTAGTGTCCTGCAAGGCAGAGTGAAGAGATGCAAAGGGTGGGGGCCTTTGAACTAGACCACCCTGGTGCCCACCCATCCCTGACCTCCTGGATGTGGGCTCAGACATTTCCTCCTTGTTTAAACCTGTCTGAGTCAGGGTTTCTGCTCGTTGCCGTAAAGAACTCTACTAGTGAGCCAAGTACATGACTCATGTTAAGAATGTTCCCGTACCAAGGAGAAGAATGGGCTTCTTGGGAACAAAGTTGTATCGATGTTTAGTAAATCAAGTTTGTTAATTGTGTTGCTGAAATTCCTTTTCTGCGTATTTGTCCACGTGATCTATCGAACTATGAGAGGGGAAAGTTGGAGTCTACTGGTGTGGTCGTGGCTTTGTCAAAATCTAGTATTAGAGTCCTTGCACTCAGTGAAATGTTTGGCAGATTAAGATTCATGTCTGTTACGTCTTTTTGGTGGATTATAGACTTTGTCAGTCTAAACTATTCCTCTGCTTACTGTTTCCTGCCTTTGGCCTTCAGTTCTACTTAATCTGATACTAATATTTCCACCTCTGCTTTTGTTCCCTTTAAGTTGCCCACGTATCCCGGCTAATCTTTTTCTTATTAACCTTTCTGGGTCATTTTATTTGGGGTATTTCTCTTGTTAACAGTTTATAGTTGGCTTTTGCTTTTTAAATCAACTCTCAGAGACTTTAGCTCGCCACCTCTTTGATAATATACATTTGCCATCTAATTTTATTTTCTACTTACTATATTTTTATTGAAGTAAGTTTTCCCTTTCTCCCCATTTTCCTCTTGGACCTTGACAGTTTGATTACTGCTTGCCTTTAAAGGTTTCACTAAATATATCTAAGCCTGTATTTCTCTGTTGCTATCAAAAATGTTTAAAGATTTATTTCTTACCACCCTCCAACGCAAGCCCTCTGGCAGCTTCCCTGAGTAAACGGTTTAAAAATGCCCCTTTCTCCTCCAAACTGGCACTTCCCACCCTCTTCCCTGATTTATTTCCTCCATAAAACTTATGACCAGCTGGCCTGCTAGAAATCACCTTATTTTGTTTACTTTCTCTCCACGTTAGCTCCATGAGGGCAGGAATATTTCCCTTTTTCACAGCTTGTTATAGCCCCAGGGCTGGCACATAGTAGGTGCTTTATAGATATGTGTTGAGTGAATGAATGCCTTTACTTCTCTCTTCCTGGGTTACAAATGGGTTGGAATTTCAGTCCCAAGATATTAATAGTTTTTTCTTTGTTTATGGAACTTACCTACAGAAGAACCGGGAGGTAAGTACAAGTATTATGGCCATTTGGTAGAAGAGAAAACTTAAATTCAAAAAGCTTAAGTAGTTTCAAGATGTCACAGCTCAGAAATGACCAGGGTGAGACCTGAACTCAGATCTGCCCAATACTAAAGTTTGTATTCTTAACCACTCTGCCTAAGTCTCCTCACTCACACACTCACGAGTGCATACACACACATGCACACACATGTGCACACACACCCCGTGTTGTAAGTGCTTTTTTTGCCTTACCTCTTAGCTGAGGTGGAGAAAACTCGGGGTGAGGCCTCTCAAACCACCCTGATCAATGCCACACCTTCTTCAGAGTCCAGCTCAAATTCTTCCTTTTCTGCAACACCCCTCCCGGTCCCATCAGTGAGAATAAATCTGAACTTGTTACCTTTCTTTGTTGCCTTCTGCAGCTTCTGCCTTACAGTTTAGCTATGTGAGCACCTTCTTCACTCCCCAAACTGTGTCCTCCCTGGGGGGCTCATCTAATGCCTCTGTCTTGCCCACTGCACCTGGGGAAGTATCTGGCACACAGTAGGCACTCAAGCAATGCGGGTGAATTGAATTGCTGAGGTGCAGCCATGCAGACCACAATCCACCACCTCCATGTAGCCTTCCTGGATTACTTCTAATTGAACCCCAGCTCCCTTTCTTTGGCCTTTAACTGCTGTGAGAATTAATTCTAAAGATTCCAGTGCTTGGTTGTTCTTGAATGAAAGAAGAAACACCACCCAGATGAAGGAGTCTGACCTCAAAGCCCCAGAGAGCAGAGCAAGCCATGTTGGGGGGTGGGGTGGGGGGGGGATCATTCTCCAGTGCTGCCCCCTTGTGGCCAGAGCGCAGAACTCCAACCAGGCAACCAGATCTAAAGTTAATTATTATTAACATATTAATATTTACCCTGATTTCCTCCTTCCCAGCTGGCCAGTCTGATGTTGTACCAGGGAATCATTACACTTGGTTACATTCTTTATACATCCCTGTTACTTTTCACCCTGGAGCTCACTACTCAGAGTTGCCCATGTATGATGCAGCTCAGTTGCAAATATCTGCATTTTGTATTGTCTGCGGTTGCACCCTCGGGTTTGGCACTCATACGTCAAAGTTCTGTTTGTTTTCTGGGAGATACAACAGTGAGCGGGACAGATACAGCTCCGTATCCATGAGCTTACGTGTCAGTGGGGGATACGGACACTAAACCAGTAATCTCAGAAGCAAACGACTTGTTATCACGGATTGTGAAACCTGCCGTCGAGCACGGAAGTGAGGGGCCTCATTACTGGCCCCAAGTCTTGGGGTTCTGTGTTCCCCTCCCAGACAAGAGGGGACTGAATCTGGACAGATTCCCCTGGCAGGAGAGGCCGGGACCAAGTGGTTCAGAGCTCACACTCAGGAAAGGAACTCTGATCCCTGCTCTGTCTCTTGCAATTTATTTGACCTTGGGCAAGTTATTCTGAAAATCCTGAGTTTTCTCATTTTCACAATGAAAATAATAATAGTACCCACATCATTGGGTCTTTGGGAAAATGAAATCGTACTTTAACGTCCAGTGCCTGGCACAGTGAGCACTTAATAAATGTGGCTCCTGTTTTGCTCGTGTGTGTCCACAGTGCTTTGTGTAAGGAGCTGGTCTAGATCCTTTCTAGTTGACCCATCATCACTTATGTGCAAATGGAGTCCATTCTACAGGGAAGGGTAGCACCAGCAAAGCGCCGTTTTCTCCAGACTGTGGTAGTTCACTATTGAGGACAATGCCGTGTACAAGGAGACAGTCAGTTTCCTGCCCAACGTCCATCTTCCTCCTTGTTTGAGAACAGATCCCAAGCTGTATTTGGGCAGCAACGGCCCAGCTGTGGGTCAGAGACGTCCAAGCCCATCTGGAAATCCGGCTTCCCGCTTTCCCAGCCTCCCCTGAAGCTAGGAGCGGCCATGTGACCGACTGGGTTCTAAGTGGAAGTCTGGCCGCTTTTCTGGGAAAGCTTTTGTTTTTCTGATCAATAAGTGAGGTGGCTAATACATCTCTCCCCCTTTCTTCCTACCTTGAACTCAGATGTGATACCCGGAACTATGGCCACCATCACGTGACCATGAGGAAGCGAAGTCAATATGCTAAGAATGGTGAAACAGAAAGAGAGGGAAGGCTGGATCCCTGACGGCATGCTTGGCAGCTGAGCCCAGAACCAGCAACCCACCTGCCCATGGCCTTGCCGTATGAGGAGCCCAGGGCAGGCAGATTCTCCGTAACCTGCAGCTGGATGCATGCTTCACGGATTTGCTTTGCATGGCCCTAAAGCAGCAGTTCTCATTTCAGGGACCTCTCTCAGAATGGTTCTTCCCTCCTGGACCAGTTCCAAGCCCGATGAGAAGGTCAGGCTCCCCTATTTGCCCAGACAGCAGACGGACCACTAAGAACAGGTCTTTGTCAAGAGGGAACCCAGCGGGCTAGATTTTTTCCTACCTTCCCAGGCCCTGCATTGGACCAACCTCAATGAAATAAGCTGCTCTCAGTACCGACCTCACCAAGAGTCACGATTAAAAACACACAGCATAGCAGTGACCCCAGAAAAGAGTTCTCGGAAACCTTGGCTTCCCAAATTCCCACCGCCCCCACTGAAGGGCTCATTACCCTCTGCTCAGGGCTCTTGTTGATTCTCATTAAAAGTTCATGGTGGTTGGCCAACCCCACAAGCTGAAAAATTCCTAGAGCCCCGGGGGGTGACACATTGAAGTCATTTTACTGTTGTCATGCTTCAGAGTAAAAAGGGTTGGCATCCCCCAAAAAAGAGCCAAACCCCACATGTCCCCACTGTGTGCACGTATCCAAAGTGTCTGTGCACACAGGCTGCACACCAACGTGCCATGCCTGGGGGCCACGACTCTGTCCACCTTGCTCCACGAGGCAGTCCCGATGACCACCGGGACCCCGTCCTCACGTCCTCATCACAGCTCTGATCCTCCCACAGCTTCCAACCCAGGGCAAGCGCCCTGAAGGGCCCCTTTGTCCTCCTGGGCTACTCCCAGGACTTCTGCAGGGAGAAGGCAGGAGGGGAACTCAGTGCCCTGACTGGTCCCTCCATGTGCTATGAGACATAACTCATCCCCCAAATTCCAGACAGTCCTCTGATTATGTACTCTGCACACCTTCTGTGGGGCCAACACAGTAGGAGGAGGCAGAAGGTCCAAGGGCAGGGGGAGCAGAGCCCCTGACTCTGGAGTGACCTTGTCTTAGCCCTGACACCCAGCATGCCCCTTGGGCTGGGGAAGACCAAGACTGTTGGCCACACAGCCTGACTGCTCCCACCTCCTGAGTGATGTGGCCGCAGCTTCCTGACTACTCAGTGGGAACAGAGAAGGAGTGTGTTGTAGAGTTTGCACTCATGAGTTCTGGAGCCAGGTCCAAGCTGTGAAACCCAGCATAAGCTGGCTAGCTTCTCTGTGCCTGAGTTTCTCCACCTGCAAAATGGGTGTGATAATAGTTCCTACCTCAAAGGATTGCCTCAAGAATCAAATGATTAAATTTATGTAAAGTGCTTAAAATAGTAACTGGCATATGGTAAACGATTGGCTACTATAAAATTAATAATTTCTTTAAATATTCATCTAAATGGCTCAAGTCCTCATTTTTCCTGTTGTGAGAATGAAGGGCACTTAAAGTCATTTCAGTTGGATTCAAAAAGAACATCTGCTGATATACTGCTTACAAGAGATATTCTTAAAATCAAGTAATGCCCCCCTTAAGACTAAATATACCAAGATATGCAAAAGAGATATGTAAAGATACATCCACATGTACAGTGTGTGGCAAACTCAAAGCAGTAGCCATGAGATGGACTATTAGAAATTCTATGCAATAGAATTCAAAGTATAAAGAAAGAGGTTTGTTTTATATTTATATCAATATATACAAACACTAGCCAGTATCCACAATAATGATATAGTAGTCATGAACCTTTATGCATTAAGTAACATAGTACTAAAATATATGAAGCAAACAGATGTAAAATGTCATTAAGCTTAAATGTTTCCTCCTGAAGAAAACTTCCCAGGGTGCCTCAAGTGCTCTACAGGAGACTCTACTTGTCTTATTATAACATTTGTGGTCAGTATTTGTAATTATCTGTTTAACCACCCTCACTAGAATTTAAGCCCTGGGGGTCTCATACCATGTCTTGCTCATTTTTTGTATGTTCAATGCCTAATGCTCAAATTTAACATTTGTTAAATGCATGACAAATAGATACATATTCAATGCTGTGTCCTTAAAATAGAGAACACACTTTTTTTTTCAAACTTTCATGAATGTCTACAAAAATTAATCATATACATTTGGTCAAAAGAAAACTTTTAATAAATTTCAAAATGTAGAAACTATACAGAGAATGTCACATTCTCTGATCTTATAGCAAAAGAATAAACAAAAAGAAACAAAAAGCTCCAACATGCTAGAAATTAAAAATCGCTTTATGAAATGACTCTAGTCAAAGAAGAAGTCAAAACTGAAATTCAAGATTATTTAAAAAGTAAGACATAAACAATAACAATCCACATAAAAATGTTTGGGATGTGGCCAAGTCTATACTTGGAGAAAAAAAACCAAGAGATTGAAATATTTTCATATTTGAAAAACAAATAACTAAACTAAAGGAAGAAAGTAGTCAAAGCAAGACCTAAAAAAAGAACGAAATAAACCAAAGAGAGCAGAAGGAGGGAATTAATAGAAATAAAATAAAAAAATAAGATATTAGAAAACAGAACAAAACATGGAATTTATAAATATATTCAAGAGCTTGTTTTTTGAAAGGCAAATAAAGTAGACATGCAAATGGAAAGTTTAATTTAAACATATAAATTATTCTCACCATAATTGATTTTTTTTATACTTGATCTTAGCTAAAAGGCCAAGAAGCAACACAATTGATTTTTTTAAGGAAAATAAAACTACAAAATATCTAGAAGTAAACTATGGAATAATCCCAAAAATCTATAGAAAAGAAAATTACAAGATTTTACTTAAGGAGAACATTCTGGAAGACCTACATATGAAGAGACAAATCATGCTCCTGGATGGAGAGGCTCAATATTTGTGAACTTACCAGCCCTTCCCAGATTAATAAGTGAATTTAATATCATTCCAATCACCATATTAGTGAGATCTGGGGGCCAAAGATAGGCAGGGTTTAACAAGTAGGTATAAAAAAGTAGGTATAAAATTTTTCTAAGAAAACAAGTGCATGAGAATAAGAAAGACAGTTCTGAAAAATAAAATAATGCAGGCAGCTGGGTGAAATGGGTGGGGTTCCTCCACAGAGGCGCACGGGAGCAGGGATTTAGAAGTGGCAGACAGGGACTCATTGTCGTGGGCACCTGCCCCTCATTTATCCATACAGCCTGCCAGACCAATACCCAGCCCGTCACCCCACAGAAATGCTTTGACCACCCACAGTCCTTCACAGATGAGGCCAGCATCCATTCTCTGGCCCCCACCTCCCTTGGACTGATGTCAAAGACTTAAAATTGGGTGCAGATGTCTGAGCCCTAATGCTTCAAGGTATGATGCTGTAACTGTTGCTATGGGGCTGAAGAAAAGAAAGATAATTATCAAACAAAACAAGGACACACCCAAAGTAATAAAAAGTGGTAGGACCCTTGCAAAGGCAACTGATGTAAAGGACAAATAGATGAACATCAGTGCCACACTTGTAGAGGACATTGCCATCAGCACAAATCAAGAGGCTGGGGATGGCTCCACCGCACCGCTGCACGGGCATGCTGGGTGGCCAAGGAAAGCTGGCAACAATTAGCCCATCGGGCGTCAGGAGAGGTTTGATGAAGACGGCCCATGCTGTGATTGTGAAGCAACCTGTGACAACTGAAGAAGTGAAGAGTTTGAAGAAGTTGCTCAGGTTGCAAATGGAGACCAAAAAAAAAAAAAAAATTGGGCAATGTCATTTCTGGTGCAACGAGAAAAGGTTGGAAGAAAGAGCATCATCAAAGTACACAACAGAAAAACATCAAATGATTGATTAGAAAACATGAAATTCAAGGGACATTTTTTAATCTGTCCATTATTGACACATCAAAAGATCTAAAATATGAATTGCAGGATGGTCACAGTGAAAAGCAACGTTCTAGTGTCCAGTCCCAGGGAAAGAGCTATTTCTTCCCCAATAGCTCCATCCAAAGTCCAGGTTCTGACCTCCCATTGGCCTGACCTTGGTCACACGCGTGTCCCTGAGCCCACCTTGGTGGTGAGGGAATGACACCCAATGGGCTTAGACCAGGGCCTCCTGCCACCCCTGAAGATGGGTGGGGTCGACTCTACCCCAAACACAGGAACCCCAAGGAGATCCAGGTGTGCTTTGGGTGGACAAACAAAACAGATGTGAATTACAGGAGGAAATGCCTGTCAGGGCTTACTTCCCACAGGAGGGGAAATGCGCAGCTGGGACCTCTGCTTCGGGACAGTCACCTTCCACTGGGATTCATTTAAAAGTATGAAACTAAGAGCACCAGGCAATGCTGTTCTAATGCTCCCAGCCAGCACAGTGGCCCTGCCATGAGGCACCCCTTGGCTCTACAGCATTTACCCAACAGACAGCCCACAAAGATGGTGATATGAGCCCAGCTGGGCCCAAGGTGGGAGAACACACCAGCCACCTTGACCTACCCAGGCCAGGACAGCAGCAGCTGCCCTCCCCACCACGTACAGGAGAACACCCAACTGCTCTAGGAAGCCCAGGAAAGGTGGCCCCTGACACTACCCGAACAGCGAAGGCCTTTATCCAGACTTCATGAGGATAAAGCCATGTTCTTCTGACACATGGGATCCAGCTGGCTAGTGACAGGGTCCATCAGGAGAGGGACAGACATGTCCTTACCCCCAAAGGTGGCAGAGGACCCCTCAACTGTGGCCAAATGTTGACTGTGAGGTGCTCCATCTGAATCCACTTAATTGATGAATTTTCATCAGCTGGCATTCAGATGAATAGGATTTTACTGGAACAGATCAAATGTTCACGGGAGGCGGGTACATACACAGTGTTACTTGGAACAGAACCTGCCAGCCAGTCAGGAAATAGCAAGAGGCAGGGGTTGATCCGTGTTCCCGTGCAACCTCACATGTACCTCTCCTCGAGCAGCTGTCATGTCGCCTGCATTTATAGGCTGCCGAGTCTGTCTTCCCACCAGCCCGCGACCCCCACAAGGAAAAGGGCCATGTCTTACTCCTCTTGGGGGGACGCTAGTGCCCCACACAGAGCATGGAGCCAGTCGGTGCTGTGAAATGTTTGTGGAAGAAAGGAAGGAACTAGGAATGGCCTGAAGACAGGGATGGGGGGAGGAGGAGGAGGACAGGGGAGCAGGGGAGGGAGGGAGGGAAGAAGAAGGCATCAGACATCTGCTCTCTGCAGCCACAGGTGGTCTCTGCCGCGCCCTGCCCAGGCCTCGCACACCCCTCCTGTGGCCGAGTGAGAGCCACACAGTCTCTTAGCCGTCTGGGGATGATCTTATGCCTAACTGGCCTCTTCCTAAAGTGGACGGAGTTTCTCAGTTTGTGGTTCTCTGTTATTCAGAGCCACTCCTGTGTGCCACAGGCAGCATTTTGGGAGACCCTGGATCTGACACCTCTGAAGGCCACTCTGTCCAGCCCAGGCATGCTCCAAGCTCCTGAGGTCCTTGTCAAATGTTACTGCAAAGTGACAGTGTGCAGGCTGGGCTGACCATGGGGGGACAGAGGTGAGGCTGGGCTCTGTTAGAATGGTCAGGACGTAGCAAAATGCCTTTGGTATTCCAGCCCTTCACAGCTGTTCTCACAATGGCAGCCCCAGCGGGCCCAAGCATCTCACCACCCTCCCCCCATTATAATGGCTTTGCATAAACCTGGCCCGCAGGCTACAAGAGATGAAATAAGGAACGGGGAGTAAATGTTGTTCCACCAGGCAGCAGAGACTTAGCTGTGTGGCTTTCTCTTCTTCATCATGGGTCTGTCTGGGGAGCCCACGGTGTTGGATAAATCATGGTGATGGTTACCAAGCAGCTGTTGCCACACAGCCGATATTGAAGTTACGATATTGTCTGGTGCTGAAAGGCAGGGATCAGAGAAAAGGGTGAATGGATGATTCAGTCACAGACGGAGCAGACATGAAGAACTCATCCATCCCCACCCACTGCCACCAAAAAGTGACTGTCTGAGCACCGTGTGAGTCAGGGAGGAGCTGGCCAAGGGGCACCCCCTACTGATCTGAAGAGACTTGAAATCATAAATTGGGCTACCCAAAGTGCAAATTAAGAGCACTGTTTCCTCCCCTGATCAAAACCCTCTAATGATGTAAAGGACCTCTGTTTTTGTTTGCCATACCTATTTTCCCAGCCTGGTCTTTTATGGGAGACCCACCCCTCCCCATCTTTGGTCCACCTGGTTTGGGAGGGGCTGACACAAGTGCCTCTGCCCCTCCACCCCGATCAGTGTCCTGAACCCTGTCTAGTGTGCTCAGCCCAGGGATGGCACGTGCCCCAGAGAGAACTGGGCCAATCCTGTCTTCAGTTGACACACCTTGAAAAGCAAATCTGCTTCTGCCCAGGAGTTTGCTAAGAGCATGAGCAGTGGCTCTGGACCTGCCTCCAGAGTGGAAAAAGGATGTGTGATGGTTAACCTGATGGTCAACTTGACTGTTCCGGGGCGCCCAGATCAAATATTATCTGGGTGTGACTGTGAGGGTGCGTCTGGATAACGTAAGCGTGTAAGTTGGTGGGCTCAGTAAAGTAGACAGCCCTCCCCAGTGTGGTGGGCCTCGCCCAATCCGTCGAGGGCCTGGATAGAACAAAAAGGCGGAGGAAGGAGGAATTCACCCTTTTTATTCTCCTGCTGCCTGCTTAAACTGGGAGGTGGGTCTTCTCCTGCCCTTGGGTTGAGATTTACACCATCGGCTTTCCTGGTGCACAGGCCTCTGGGCTCAGGCTGGGGTTACACCACCACCTTTGCCCGGTCCGCAGCTTGCGGGTGGCAGACCATGGGACTTCTCAGTTTCCATAACTGTGTGAGCCAATTCCTCATAATAAATACATCTCCCTTCATATGTGTATAAATATATATATATACGGTGAGGATGGGGGTGTGAGGATGAAGGCTCCCACCTCCCAGAGTGGAGGAGGAGGAGATTCAGTGACTGTGCACACCGAGATGCTCTTTACCTCTCTTCTTTTCTGGCACTTTTGAAATGAGCTTTGGGATCCATGATGAATCAGACCCCAGGTGGGCCTGGGACAAAGCCTCACAAAATTGCCCTCAGAGACTCTTTCCAACCTTCCAATTCAGTGTCCCTGCCCATGGGACTCCCACCACTTGCAGACGTGGCACCTCGGGGCCCCTTCCGGCAGGCGGCACAGCGCAGGGGTTGGCAGCACGCACACCTGAGCCTCGCGCTCGCATCCCGGTTCAAATCCCAGTCTGTCAATTATCCTGTAGGTCTCTCTTGCTTGTTTCCACTGTATAAAAGGGAGGTAGTAATAACACCTGATGAGTTATTAATAGTACATGTAAAGTGTCTAAAACATGAGACTGTGCTGTCACTATGGCTTTCACATGCATATTTCTTGCTACATTCAGCTTACTCATTCCTAGCAACCGAAGAGTAGATGTAAAGTAGTAACTTGCTTTGGGGGCAGCACAGCCAGAAATTCAAAGCTTTAGACAGGTGGTTCCTCTTAACTGGAGACATGCAAAAGATGTTGATCCCAGTGCTAATATTTGTAATAGCAAAAATTTAAAACAACGTAAATGTCCAAAAAAAGGGCTTAGGTATATATACTTGGGTATATCCACATAACAGAATCTCATGTAGCCTTTTAAAATCATGTTATTAAAGAACACTTATGTATAGAGAAAGGTATGATAATATGATATTAAATGGGAAAATACAGATTTAAGCAATAGACAGGGTATGATACTAATTTTACTAAATACATGGGGAAAAATTAAAAAGACATGAACAGTATGTTTACAGAGGTTCCTTTAGGTGGGGAGATTAACTTTTTTCCTTTTTTGTGCTTCTCTCTATTTTTCCAGTGAACCTATATTACTTTTATAATCATAAAATCTCCACAATGTTATAAAATCCTGAGTGCCAGTTATATTATAGCCATCTTTAAAAGAGAAAAAGAGAGATGATTTTTCCTTAGTCAATACCATTAAACAAATTTTTAAAAAACAGCACCTTTCATCATCTGATTACTCCCAATAATTTATTATAACAAATCAAATTGCCCCCAGATTCAACTCTGCCGCGCATCCTTTTGTTGTGAAGGGAAACCTTCAAGAAGCAGCAATTACTCCCGCTGTCCGCTTGCCCGGGCCATTTAGATCTTTCCTCGTGTCCTTCCTGCTGCTCTTTGGTTTAAGAAGGTGGGAGGCAGAGGACACACGCATCGCGCCTCCATAACGTGCAGTTCAGGGATTTGCGCAAGCCGCCACCATGCTCAAGCTCAACCAGAGATAAAGTTATTCTGTACACATGTTGTTCGTGAAATTTTCCTCCTCTTCAGTAACTGCAACTGAGGTAGTAGCCAAGATGCATGAAGACAGATGGAGAGTCAAGGTAGCATAAGTCGACAGGTGGAGCCCTCACTCCGAGTGAGGTTGTCATTCTTTGGTATCATGCAAACATATATTTATCAGGCCATCAAGGAGGGTGACATTTTAATAAAATGTCTTAAGCCATTAAAACTTCGGGGTTGTTTGTTCCTGCAGCATAACCCAGCCTCCCTGACTGATACACCCCTGTCTCCTATTGTGTCCCGCCCCCACCTTGCCCCTGCCAACAAAACCCACCCCTTAAAAAATGGCATGGTAGTTTAATTCATACATGACACTGAATTAGGAGACATTTCTGACAATAGTGAGGTGAAAGGGAAAAACCCAGAGAGATGAGGATTAAGAACATGGACAGAAAATAACAAATTGATATTCAGTTTATCAAAACGTTAAATAAAATATGAATGAAGCCAAATACACGTGGGTAAAGTGAATCAAGCTACAGGCAATGCAGCAGCTGGAGACAAGCAGGACGCTACCCAGCTGTGAGAGATGGCGAGCTGGGGAACCACAGAACCGGTGTAGATTAGGAATGTGGTGTGATGTGGTGTCATTTGTGGCCAGGCCCAGAGCCCACAGGGCAAAGGCAGGCAGTGCCCCTCAGGAGGGCTCCTCTCCTACGCAGATGGTTGCCTTACTTGGGGGAATGTGTTAACTTGCCAGAGCTGCCATAACAAAGTACCACCCACTGGGGGCTTAAACAATAGAAATGTATTGTCTCTTGGTTCGGGAAGCCAGAAGTCAGAAAGCAAGGTGTCAACAGGGTGGTTCCTTCGGAGGGCTGTGAGGGAAGGGTCCGTTCAGGCCTCTCTCCGTGGCACGTAGCCAGCACCTTTATATTCACACGCCTTCCTCCCCGTGGACCTGTCGTGTTCAAATTTCCCCTTTTCATAAGAGCAGCAGTCACTCAATTAGGGGCCACCCTAATGACCTCATCTTAACTAATTACATCTGCGCCAACCACAGTGTTTTTGCTGTTGTTTGTTTTCCTTTTTATTTTGTCCACAAACTTTTATTTTGTCCATTAAACTTTTGAGCTAGTCACCAACATTTAGAGATCAGGAGACAGCCTGTGTAAATTGGAATTTCCAGCTCCGGAAGACCCCCGAGATCTGGCCACCAGCTGCACATTCCCATTTGGCCGTCACTGGCCGGAGGAAGAGCCGCCCCATGAGGGAGCAGGTGCCCCCCAGGTCTCCACAGCCCCTCTGGACCTGCTTCTTCCACTTACATCCCCTGTCCCACCCACAGGTGTGTGGAGCAGAGTCCCGCTTTTCCACCCACCCAGCAGGGAGCAGAACAGAAATGTCCTCTCCCGCTTCCCAGATGAGAAGCCAAGACTGTGACAGCTGCACTAGGGAAGACCGGCATGGCGTCTGACTCAGTGGATACACCCTGCCTCCTGGAGCTGAGTTCCAGACCAAAACCTGTCTCGGGGTCGCCAGAATCCCTGTGGGATCCCAAAAGAGCGTAAGTAGCATATGGCCTTTTCAGGACCCCAGTCTTGATCCTAAGAGCATCAGGGAGCCAAGGAATAGTTTTAGCCCAGTGAGGGACAGGGTCCCAGCTTCACTTGCAGAGGCTCCCTCAAGTAGTCTTGTGGAGAACAGATTGGAAGGGGACAGGACACACCATTGTGAAAAGCGTCGCCCATTTTTTCAGGCTAACTCTGTAATTAACACACTTAGGGACATCTTGTCCCAGGTGTTCACACCACCCAAAAGAACGCACCCAAGAAATTTTTTTAAAACTTGCCGAGGAATTTTTGGGAGGAGGAATCTCCCACTCACTGGTCCCACCCATGTCTATGATGTCAGAAACTCGCATTAAACTTCCCCAGGAATCCAGCAAAGAACAATGGCTGAGCGTTCCCCAAAGATCTGTCACCTGCCATGGAAAGAATGGCTGCCTTTATGTGCAGGTGGGTTTTCTGTCTTGGTTTTCTGACAATCCTGTCCCTTTCCCCTGTTCTTGTCATCTCAGTCACGGCTGTGAAGGGGCCCCTCGTCTCTTCCCCAGCTCCCTCCAATCCGCTCTCGCCAGAACCATCTCTGACGATGGACAGAGGGTCCTAACCTTACCCGCTCAAAGTCACCCAGTGGCTTCCCCAAGGTGGCCTGAAAGCCCAACCAGCCCAGCCCCTGCCGGCCCCTCAGCCTCCTGCTCTGGCCTCACCACCCTGCTCTGTCCACACAGCCTCTGGCCAGCTCTTGCCAAGCTCTCTCCCTCCACACGTGGTGGCTCCCCCTGCACCCGGAATGTTCTTCACACTGCCCTCTCTCCTGAACCCCTTAGCTCAACTGTTGCTCTAACCTCCATGTCCTGTAAATGCCACTCTGCTCAGAAGACAGTGCTCCTGTCCCTCTGTCCCCTTTGAAGCATCTATCTACCCTCCCTGCATGACGAGTCCATGAGGCAGGGGCTGCAATGGACTGGATGTCTGTGTCCCCCCAAAATCTGTATGTCAAAATTCTCCCCCACAATGTGAAGGTAATAGGAGGCGGGAGGTGTGATTAGGTCATGGGGGTGGGACTTGGTGGTGGGATTAGTGCCGCTACAAAAGGGACCCCAGAGGGCTCCCTCAGTCTTCTCTGCCACGTGCGGGTACACTAAGAAGATAGCCTTCTGGAAACCAGGAAGAGGGCCTTCCCCAGACACCGAATCTGCTGGCCTCCCAGCCTCCTGAACCGTGAGAAGCACCTCTCTGTCTATAGTGTTTTGTTACAGCAGCCCAAACTGATGAGGACAGAAAAGTATCAAGACGTGGATGTGCTGCTGTAACAAATACATAAAACTGCCTGAAAACGTGGAGACAGCTTTGGAACTGGGTAGTAGGCAGAGGCTGGAAGAGTTTTGAGGTCCATGTTAGAGAAAGCCTAGATTTCCGTGAAGGGAATCTTAAAGGTGATTCTGGTGACCACTCAGAAAGGTGAGAAGAGAGCCGTGGAGAAAGCGCCATCTCCCTGGAGAACACCTGCGTAATCGCGAGCATAATGTTGGTGGAAAGATGGACGGCAAAGGCCACTCTGTGGAGGTCTCGTATGGAAACGAGGCCCATGCTGTTGGAAACCGGAGGAAAGACAATCCTGTTGTAAAATGGCAAAGAACTTGGCAGAATTCTGTTCGTGGACTAGTGTTTTGTGGAAGGAATGAGCACTTGTGAGCAATAAAATTGGATATGTCGCAGAAGAGATTTCTAAGCAAATTGTCGAAGGAGTGGCTTCATTCCTCCTGACTGCTGACAGTAAAATCTGAGAAGAGAAAAATGATTTGAAGACAGAATTGTTGGGCAAAAAAAGGAACCAGAACTTAAAGATTTGGAAAATTCTCGACCTATCCCTACTGTGAAAAACGAGAAAACTCGTTCAGGAGCCAACACTAAGGGTGTGGCCAAGTGACCGTTTGATAAGGAGATCAGTATGGATATAAACTGTGGGCTTAACTGAAATCCAGAAATAGAGATGGGACAATAGCAGCAGAAGCACTGCCATCTAGGACTAAAGGAAAAGGAAACAGGACAAAATGAAGGAAGACTGTAGGACTTCTAAGGCCCTACAGGACCAGAACAGAGAACTTTTTGGGTACACAGCCAAGTGTGGCTGAACACACACTTTTCTGCAAGACAAGGGAAGAAGGACCCCAAAGCTGATCCAGAGATCATCCCCCGCAGACCCAGAGCGCCCGGCCAGGGGTGGGGCTGCCTCCACCTCGATTTCAAAGGGTGGAACCAACACCCAGCAGAGCCTCGGGGGCCCAGCAGAGTCCCCCCACCCCAGCAGAGAGCCACAGCACAGGGAGCACCTGCCAAGCTGGGGACGGGGGTGTGCTGCCTCCCTAGTGGGTCCGGAAGGCAGAGCGTGAAGCCAAAGAGGATTGTTCTGGAGACTTAAGACCTCATGGAGTTTGCCTTGCTCAGGACCCAGCACCCCTTCCTCCCTTCCGAGTTCTCTTTTTCTTTTCTTTTCTCTTTTTTTTTATTTTTTCTTCTTTTGTTTATTTTTTCTTTCTTTCTTTCTTTTTGAATGGGGATGTCCATGCTAGGCCAGGCCCACCACTGTATTTCGGAAGCACGGAACTTGTTTGGTCTCGCAGGCTCGCACTGGAGAGGAATTTTGCCCCAGGGCGACTCACACGTCGAGTCTGGCCCATGTCTGATTCAGACGGTATTTAGATGAGACTTTGGACTTGGAGCCTAGAGGGGGTTGGAGTGAGTGAAGACTCCAGGGACTACCAGACTGAGATAGTTGTGTTCTGCCTGTGAGAGGACATGCGCTCGGGGTGTTCAGGGTGGAACGCTACAGACGGAATGTTTGTGTCCCCTGAAATTCGCATGTTGTAGGCTCAACCCCCCGTGTATCAGCAGACGGGCAGCACTGGGAGGTGATTAGGCGATTAGGGTGGGGCCCTCGTGAGGGGATTAGTGCCCTGGTACAAGAGACCCTGGAGAGCTGTCACACTCTTTTCTGCCCTGCGAGGACACAGGCAGAAGACGGCCATCCAGAAACCAGGACGCAGGCCCTCACCAGCCACCAAATCTGCCAGCCACCTTATCTTGGACTTCCCAGCCCCCTGAACCGTGAGAAACACATGTCTGTTGTCAAAGCCACCCCATCTGTGGTGTTCTGTCACAGCAGCCAGAACCTACTAGGACAGGGGCTATGCCTGACTTTACTCACACTGGCTTGGGGACACATGGGCGCCCCACACAGTCACCCTGGAATCCTTTCACACCTGTGTGCCTATCCCTCCACCTCCTTAGCTCTGCCGATGAGGCCCACACCTGTGGCCTTCAGAGGAGCGCCTGTGGGCAGCCCCTGCCAGTGACCCACTGGTGAGGCAGCACAAATGCTCTCGGAGCTGCACCGCAGTCAAGACAGCAGCTCTGGGGAATAACTCAGCTCAAGGGCTGCAGGGGGGCCAGATAGGGGCTGGGAGTCACAATAGTCGCCCCTGTTCTGCTCCCCCTTGCCTTAGTGGTGTCTCCCGGGAACATTTGCTTGGTGGATGGCTCCCATCCCTGTCCTCAGCTCAGAGTCTGCTGGGGAAAGGTCCCACCCTGGACGCCACTGCAACCCTGGGCCTCAAACGGTGCCAGCACCTGGTAGACACTCAGCAAACATTTGTTCAGTAAATAAACGTTTCACAAAACCACTGTTGACCCCCTGGCTGCCGAGACCCCGGTGGCTGTGCACCCCATCCCCCCCACTCAGCAAATCACCGTGTCAAAGCTGTGTTTTATGAGCTCCCTGGACAGTTCTGTAATTATTTAAGGGTTAATTGGAGTCGGAAAAAGTCACAGCAGCCTTGTGCAGTATCAGAAGGGCTGAGTTCACATCCTTTAGAGATAAACTAGGACAGTATTTTCTTAGCATTTCTCCAATATCTTTAGCACAATCTGCCCTTTTTCCTCTTGCTTTTGATTTGGGGTGAAAAGCGTGCACACTGCGAGGCTTAGAACACAATCCAAACCCCAGGCCCTGATTTCAAAGCAAGCATCAAACCCTTCAGCCTGATAAATAGAAACTTCTGACTCTCCAAGACAAGCCCGAAAGGCAGCAGAGCCCTTGTTGCTAAGAAAAATGACAAGCGAATGACTCTGGTTTGAGCTCCCCAGAAATGCTGAGGCTCCCTGGGGCTGGCTGCACGTTACGATGTGGGCAGAAGCAGGCCGTGGGCTCGATTGACTCAACATCAATAGAGGAAAAATGGTTTCTAAACTTTCACCCAGCTAACTGCCTTTTTCCTGGCCTCTGTCCTCATGGAAGCAAAATAGATCCTATTTTTGCTGATAAGGGCTGAAGTTTACAAGTACCTCAAAGAAGTTAGTGTTTCCTGAGAAGAAATCAAGACTGAGATTTCTTCTCCCAAGGTTGATTGGGTCAAAGTTAAGAAACAAAACCCCATTAATTGCAAACTCAACTGCCTCAGCGGCCAGGCTGGTGATGTCCCTGTCAGTGGGCTGGACACAAGAGAAAACAGCAAGTGGCGGTGAGTGTCGGAAACTGGGAAGCTCAGGGCCCATCTAAAGTGGGGAACCCCCCACACAGCTCCAGATAATTATCGCCACACCGAAATACAGCCCGGCATGGTCAGATCTCTTGATTCTTCAATAGAAGTTAGATGTCTGTATTTTAAATTGAAATTTCTCAACCACGAGACCTAGTCACATGTTTTAAAAAGCACTGTGCAGGTGCCCACCCAATGACTCACCCACCCACCAGAGAGAGTCTCAGACTGGATTCAGCCCTTAGTCCAGAAGTTAAACAAAAGAGTTTGATCAATGAGGTTCAGAAAGCAGGCCTTTGTCAGCAGGGTAAGGGGTGTGGTTGTGCCCAGAGTTGCGTCTGTTTCTCCTCAATTCCAAGGTGGTGAATCAGAGTTATCTCAGTTATTC
The DNA here is from genome assembly GCA_023783475.1 of Daubentonia madagascariensis. Classification (NCBI taxonomy): domain Eukaryota; kingdom Metazoa; phylum Chordata; class Mammalia; order Primates; family Daubentoniidae; genus Daubentonia; species Daubentonia madagascariensis. The sequence goes on along the minus strand of JAKFHU010001640.1, from coordinate 4,034,754 downwards.
AAAATACATATTTGAACAAACAGGAATGTGACCAACTCATCCTGCTTTGCCTGGGACCGTCCCGGTGTTAAAACTTAAAGCTCTGCCTCCCAGAGACCTCCTCAGTCCCAGGAAAATGGGGACCGTTGGACACCCTAACAAAGAGACACTTGGTGAGCCAATTGCTTGTGCCCCTGGGAGCTCATTAGCTGGAAGAGGAAATAGACCTTTGGGGAAATAACTGGCAGTGGGGACGGTGCCCCTCGTATTCAACATCAAACATCACTTCACAGGACCTTTACCTTGTGGAATCTAAGTGAGCAAAGGAAGCCTGTGCGGCTCCCCAGTTTTCTACGCAGAGTTGCTGTGAGGCCTGGATCCCCGAGTGGCTGCATGGAGCAGCACCCTGCCGTCCAAAACTGAGCAGTGCCACAAATCACTGCGACTGTGTTAAGCCTCTAAGATTTGGGGGCCATCACATCATTTGGCCTACCCTGACTGACGCACCATGGGACCCTTAACTTTTTGGTCATTGTTGCCCAGCATGAGGTTGATGGCCTTACCCAAGTTAGACCCATCAGATTTTCTCCCTGAGGAACATGGATAAGGTGTTCAGGGGCCTGAATGGTCTCTGCTGCCTGCTTGAAGGTACATGTACAAGCAGGAGCCATGGGGTGGTCAGATATTCAGAGAGGAGAGAGCTAGTGTGAAGGGTTAAATAGTGTCCCCCAAAATTTTTATGTTGGAGCCTTAAGCCTTGGGACCCCAGAATGTGACTGTATTAGGCAATAGGGTCTTTACAGAAGTAATTAAGTGAAAATGAGTTCATATTGGTGGGCTTAAATTCAATATGACTGATGTCCATACAAAAAGAGGAAATCTGAACACAGACACACACCCAGAGAGACAACTATGTGACAACACAGCAAGAAGACAACCATGTGCAAGCCACAGAGAGCAGCCACAGAAGAAACCAACCCTGCCAACATCTTGATCTTAGCCTTCCAACCTCCAGAACTATGAGGAAATAAATTTCTGCTGTTTGAGCCACACAGTCTGTGGCGCTTTGTGACTACAGCCTGAGCCAACTAATAATTGGTCTCCAGAGAAAGAGGCACGTGATGTGACATAGAGATAGCAGACGCAGCTCCTGAGAGAGAAACTTCCCTGACTCACGACTCTTTATGGTTCTTGGTTCTGAGCCTTCAAGGATTCTGACTCTACTTCCTGGTCTTAAGATCTCAGGAATAACCAACTTCCTTCTTTCGCTGAAGCTAGTCAAGTGGGTTTCCATTACTTGCACCAAAAAAAAATTTTACATAATTTGATTTCATGACTCCACCTGTTACCAAGGGCCTTGCTCCTATGAAATGTCCTTAGCTTACCAGTAAAGGGAAATTAAATGCAAAACACTTTTGTGGTAGACGGAATAACAGCCTCCCAAAGATGTCCACATCCTAATCCACAAAATCTGTGCACATGTTGCTTTACGTGGCAAAAAGGATTTTGAGATGTGATTGAGTTAAAGATCTCGAGATGGAGAGATTATCCTGGATTATTTTGGATGGTGCAGGTGAGTCCAATGTGAATAATCACAGGGTCCTTATAAGGGAAAGAGGGAGGCAGGAGGGTCAGAGTCAGAGAGAGATTGGAAGATGCTGCACTGCTGGCTTCACAGAGGGAGGAAGAGACCATGAGCCAGGGAGCACAGGCAGCCTCTGGAAATTGGAAAAAGCAAGCACATGGATCTCCCCTGGAGGCTTCAGAAGGAACACAGCCCTGCTGACACCTTGATCTTGACCTCCAGAACCGTAAGACAATATGTTAATGTTGTTTTAAGCCACTAAATTTGTAGTAATTTGTTATAGCGGCAATAGCAAACTAATGCAACATTGAATAGTGTATTTTTCATAAACCCAAACCCTGAACTTGTTAAATTTTTGCTTTCTTTTCCCCTAAACTATTAATGCTGAAGATGGGTCAATGAAGGAATGCACCTAAGTTTTGAATTCTGGTTTAATTCAAAACAAAAAGCAATTAATGGAAAGAACAATTGAACTTATAGCCGAACGAGTTAAAACCCTCACAACCATGTGAATTTTCAAAAGCAAATTCCTAATCCTCCCTCCGTTGCCCTATGTACTCCAGTGGTTTATCTGATGGAGCATGTGGTTAGCAAAACACTAGGGGTGCTGGGGAAAAACAACGGTTCTGCTTTGATGCTCCCACCTAAGACATGGACCACCCAGGAGTACCACTCCAGCAGGAGCAGGGCACATCGGAGGGACTCCAACCCCAAGGCCAGTATAACAATGAGAAAACAGCCAGCCTTGCCAATTGCCCATCCTCTGGCCTTGTTCTCACCCAAACAAGTCCCCCAGCCCCACCTTCAGTGACACTGTGTGTTAGGAGAGCAGAGCGGCCGGGAGGGACGCCTCTGCCATGGCTGCAGTCACACAGCCCTCAGACTGGAAAAGCAGACAGCTGCACCCGGCAGGCTCACATGTGCCGGCTCCATCTGCGAAATCATTAAAACCAAGCCTTGGCAGAGTCTGCAGAAAAACACATTTGTTTTCTCCGTAAAGAGGAAGAGTAAACTTTCCTGTCATCCTCATAAGTTTCTGCAATTACTTTAATGTGCAAATCGCCTTGTACAAAAGCAGGAAGCTGTTACCCAGGCTAAGGAGCCAGGATGCACGCTTTCGTTAAATTATATTGTATGTTAAATTACACGTTCTCCAGCTCTGGTGGCTTAACCATCATTTAACAGTAATAAGACACATTATGCCAAAGCTCACAATGGCGTTCAGAGGCTCAGAGGCTCGGCAGTCGGCGTCTGTCGCTAGCACACATCTAGCGCAACCCGGCGGGCTCCGAGCTGGTCATTCAGAGAAGACAGACTGTCTTGAAGACGATGAGAGGCATGGTCCACACAGACCTGGAGTCACCAGGAGGGGAAGAGAATGAGTCCACGAAATCTGAAAAACAGCAGCGCCCCAGCTTCCGAGTCCAGAGAAGCCTTTATGTCACCCTTTTAATATATGATAGAGAATCTGTCCCAGATTTCAGATTTCGCATAAAAATTACATTCCCAGTCCATCCCCAGCCACCCCACCCCAAATGGAGCTGGCTGGAGCCTTTCAGACAGCCTGAATCTCTGCTTTGTCACTTAGCATGTGACTCTCTGAGCTTCATATTTCTCATCTGTTAAATGGACACTTGGTAATAACTCCTTCTAAGGGCTGTGGAGAGAATTGAGGGGGATAATATACATAATGGACTTGCACAGTGTCTGTCTCATAATTATCTATTAATATCATTATCATTATTATTTCTCTGCAACTATTCTATTAAATACTTTCAAAGCTTAAGTCACCCTTTCAAATGCAGCCCTTAGTCCTCATTCTATACCTGGGACTGATGTCTATGGGACTTAGGGCAGGGGTGGGCCAGCTATAGCTTGTGGGACAAATTCTGCTTGCCACCTGTTCTTGTACACCCCTTAAGCTAATACTGGTTTTTTAATAATCAGGGAAAAATCAAAAGAAGAAGATTATTTTGTGATGTGGAAATTAAATGAATTTCAAATGTCGGTGTCCATAAATAAAGGTTTATTGAAACACAGCCATGCCTGTTCATTTACATGTTGTCTATTCTTTTGTTACTCAACAGCAGAGTTGAGTAATTTGCAATAGAGACCATGTGACCCACAGCGCTGAAAATATTTACTATACATCCCTTACAGAGAGTTTGCCAATCCCTCCTCTAGGGAATAAAAGCAAAGTCTTTGGAAGTCTGCACCCACTCACAGTTGATGTTGAAAAACCCCAAGACATGACCTACTAGCATGTATGTGAGGAGCTGCTGCAACGAGTCCTTTTTATTAGCTCAGCTGCATCTCAATCAAAGACAATGCCAACAGGGCCTAGGGGCTTAGATTCATGGGGTTGACCCTGGCATTGGAGCCAGAGAAAACTGTGTGTAAATCCCAACTTTGTCATCCACAGGTGGTGTGACTTTCAGCTTGTGACACAACCTCTCTAAGCCTCAAAGTTCTCTACTATCAATTGGGGATATCAATTATTTTGGCACAGGATTGTTAGGACAAATGAAATAAACATCATCCCCACTTCAAAGGATCAGATACTCCATTGGTGAATAACATTTGTTGGTTTCCTCCTTCCAAAATTTGTCTTTGAACACATCAAAGAGAAAAATCGTTCTATGATATGAAAATTACTATAAGTTTCCAGTTTCTGTTCTGACATGTAAAGAGCATGTAAGCTGTCATTCCCATCCTGACAACAACAACAAAAAATTGGACAAACTGAAAATCAATGAGTTTTCATAGACCCATCAGAGAACTGAGTTTTCGAGGTAAACTATCACCCCAAAATCTGAAGAGAGATGAGTCCAGAAAGCCACAGCTGAACTCCACTTACCTGGAGCAGAAGCTGCTGGAGCCATAACTAGTAGGAACAGTTATACGGAAATTTTGATGAATTGCTACGGGCTGCGTATGAACTAGCTGATAGTGAGAAAGCCACAGTCTTAGGGAGTCTCCACAATTTCATGGGCTTTACCAGGAATTCCCCAGGTTCTCATGATGAAAATCCTAAAAGATCCCCTCCTGGCTCTGGCAGGGAGAGATGAAGAGTAATCTCATGAAATACACCAGCACCTTCCCTATAACAAAGTCTCCTTCTCCAGGGGAAAGACTTTTCCAGAGCCTCATCCCAGCTGGGGAAGGGGCATTCTCCCAGTTCTGCCTCTCCAGCCTTCAGGTCTCACCTAAGGACGGGGAAACACTTGTGAAGGTCACAGGCCAGACACAGCCCACTGAAAGCCTGAGATTTAATCTGAAGACTGTAGAACACGACCCTCCCCTTGCACCTTACAGCCCTCCAACATGCCTCCAGCAGAACAACAGTGCATTATACCTGAAGAGCTCCAAGACAGAGACTCTCTGGGCGGAGGGTGCAGGGAAGTTCAAATTCAAAAGGAGGGAAAAAAATAAGGACACTAAAGAAATTTGAAGCCTCTGACACCTATAAGCAAACATTAAACACAGACCAACTCTAAGTTAAATTAACCTAAATCTTCACACTAAGGGCCTATTTAGCTCTAAACCTGTTATCTGATACACCATGTCTGGATTTCAACAAAAAGTTAAGGGGCACATCAAAAAGAGGGAAAAAAATAATAAACTGCAGTCTGAAGAGACAAAGCAAGCAGCAGAGCCAGACTCAGATATGACACAGATATTAAAATTATCAGGCAGGGAATTTCAAATAACCATGATTAATATTTTAAGGATTCTAATGGAAAAAGTGGACAACATGCAATAACAGATGAATAATGTAACCAGAGAAATAAAGATTCTAAGAAATAATCAAAAAATGCTAAAGAGCAAAAATACTCTAACAGAAATGAAGAATACTTTTGATGGGCTTATCAGTGGATGGACATGGCTATAGAAAGAATTAGTGAACTTGAAGATACAGCAATAGAACTTCTCAAACCAAAATGCAAAGAGAAAAAAGAATGATAAAAACAGAACAGAACACTCAAGAAGTATGGGAAAATTTCAAAAGACGTAACGTGTGATTAGAATACAAGAAGGAGAAGAAAGAGAATGGAGGACAATATTCGAAGTAGTAATGGCCAAGAACTTTCCAAAATTAATGACAAATATCAAACTACAGATCCAGGAAGCTCAGAGAATACCAAAAAATTGCACTTGGGCAAACTACAGAAAACTGAAGATAAAGAGAAAATTTTGAAAGAAGCCAGAGGTGGAGAAAACCTTACATCCAGAGGAACAAGAATAGGATTATAGCAAATGTCTCATCAGAAACCATACATGCAAGACGATAGAGTGAAATATTTAAAGTGTTGAATGGAAAAAAAAAGGTCAACTTAGAATTCTATATCCAGCTGGATATGGTAGCTCATACCTGTAATCCCAGCACTTTGGGAGGCTGAGGCAGAAGGATGGCTTGAGCCCAGGAGTTCAAGTCTGCAGTGAACTGTAATCACACCATTGTACTCCAGCCTGGGTGACACAGTAAGACCCTGTCTCTAAAAAAATAAATAAATAAAATTAAGATAAAAAGAAATTTAAAATAAAATAAATTTTAAAATGTTTTAAAAAGAATTCTATATCCAGCTAAATTATCCTTCAAAAGTGAAGGAGAAATAAAGACTTTTTCTCAGACAAACAAAAAAAGTGAGGGAATGTGTTGCTAGCAGATTTGCTCTGCAAGAAATGTTAAAAGATGTTCTTCAGGTAGGAAAAAATGATAGAGGTCAAAAAGTTGAATCTACGTTTTAAAAAAAAGAAAAGAAAAAGCATCAGAGAAGACAAATAAAAACAATGTGGTCTTGCAACATTGCCCAGGCTAGTCTCCCAGCCTCAAGCGATCCTCCCACCTCAGCCTCAGAGCTGGGACTATAGGCACGAGCCACCACACCCAGCTTATTTTTCTTATTCTTAATCCATCTAAAAGATAATTGTTTGTTTAAAGTAGTAATTGTGTCTTAGTCTGCCCGGGCTACCATAACAACATACCACAAACTGGGTAGCTTAAACAACAAAAATTTATTTTGCCACAGTTCTGGAGACTAGAAAGGGAAAAGCTAAGATCATGGTTCCAGCTGATTCCCTTTCTGGTCAGGGCTTTCTTCCTGGCCTGCAGACGATGCTTTGTCTTCACATGGCCTGTCCTTGGTGCATGGGGGGGTGGAGGGTCTCTGGAGTTTCTTCTTATGAGGACACTAGTCCTATCAGATCAGAGACCCACCCTTATGACCTCATTTAACCTGAATTACCTTCTTCTAGGCCCTGTCTCCAAATAGTCATATTGGGGGTTAGGGCTTCCACATATAAATTTCGAAAGAACACAATTCAGTCAATAGCAAACAGTGACGTTGTATTGGGTGATCACAGCACATGGCAGAGTGAAATTAATGACAGCAATGTCACAGGAGGGGTGAGGGAGAAATTGGGAATACTCTGCTATGAAATACCCACATTACACACGAAGTGCTATAGTGTTATTTAAAGGTGGATTTGATTCATTAAAAATGTATATTATAAACTCTAGGGCAACCACTAAAACTTTTTAAAAAGATACACTAAAAGAGAAGATAAAATGGGATCATACTAAATATTAGATTAAAACCAGAGGGGGAAAAAAGTTTCTGGCAACAAATAAAAAGCAGTTCCATATATGGTTGATATTAATCAACCATATATCAATGATCACCTTAAACATGAATGGTCTAATTACACTAAAAGACAGAGATTGTAAGAATGGATAAAAAACAAGATCCAACTACACATTGTCTATTAGAAATAAACTTTAAATATAAGGACTCTGATAGGTTAAAAGTAAAGGGATAGAGAAAAATATATCATGCTAACCTTAATCAAAAGAAAACTGTAGGAGCTATATTAATTTCATATAAAGTAGGCTTCAGAAGAAGGAAAATTATCAGAGATAAAAAGAGGCATTATATAATAATAAAGGGGTTGACTGCCCAAGAAGATACAACAATCCTAAATATGTATACTGCTAGCAACAGAGCATCACATACCAGGCAAAAACAGATAAAGCTGAAAATAGAAACAGACAAATCCACCATTGTATGTAGAGACTTCAACACCTTCATGTGAGTAATTGCTGAAAAGCAGGTAGAAAAGTCAATTAAGAATGTATTTGACATGAACAGCATTATCAATCAGATGGACCCAACTGACATTTATAGAATACTCCATCCAACAACAGCAAAATACACATTCTTCTCAAGCTCACGGAGAATATGTTCCAAGACAGACCATATTCTTGCCCATAAACACACCTTAACAAGCTTAACAGAACAGAAAGCATACGAAGTATGATTCCACAATGAAACTAAGCTAGAAATCAATACTAGAAAGGCAGTTGGAAAGTCTCCCAAATGTCCGGAACAGCAAACTTTTAAATAACATGTGTCAAAGAAGTCTCAAGATAAATTAAGAAATATTTTGAACTAAGTGAAAATGAAAATACAACCTATCAAAATTTGTGAGATGCAGCAAAGGTAGTGCTTAGAGGGAAATTTATAGCATTAAATGTATATATTAGAGAAGAAGAAGGACATGACATTTATAACCTAAGCTTACATGTAGAAAATTACAGAAAGAGTTTAAACAATTTAGGTCTAAAGCAAGCAGAAGAAAAAAAAATAACAAAAACTAAGGCAAAAATCAGTGAAAATATAAACAGGAAAGGAATAAGAAAAAAGCAACAAAACAAAAAGCTCTTTCTTTGAAAAGACAAATAAAATTTATAAACTTCTAGCCAGACTACCAAGGAAAAAAAAAAGAGAGATATACACACATTGCCAATATCAGAAATGAAACAGGGATCATCACTACTGATCCAATGGACATTTAAAGGATATTAAAGAAATACTACAAATTTCCATAGATCCTCAAGCCTATCCTTACACATCTCACTCTGTAGCACAGCTGGGGGTCCACACGACTTCCTCAAATTAAGCCGTTGGTGCTATGAGAGGTTCAGGTGTTGGGTTATTTTCCTGAATTTGTGAGGCTTGGACACTTATCTAGTTCTCCCTGGGGCATCAGCACTGGGAGGAACCTCCAGGTGGGTCCTTTAGCTTCTCAGGATATCTGTCATCTGCAGCACCTTCCCGGTCTAGACATGTGAGTGTACATTGTGTCTCCACACACAGAGACACAGGCATACACAGAGACGTGCAGGGAAAACAAACTGCACATGTGTCACTTGGGGACACACATAGACACAACACACACATGGATGTCACAGATACACAGAGAGGCTCCATGCTCATGTTCTGCATACCTGTACCAATAAGCTGCTCTTGCAATAATAGCTAAGATTCATATAGAACTTACTTCCTATCTTAATGGTTCCCTCAAAATACAGAACCTGAAAGAAGGACTTGCATACAAATAATTCATTCAGGAGGCAATCTCAGGGAGTGGGAGTGAGGGAACAGGAAGAACAAGGGAAGGAGGAAATGCCAAAACCAGGATACATTATCAACTTCTCTCAGAGGATAAGTGGAATCAGCCCACCCTTAGCCTCCTGAGGAGCATATAAAATGCCTCTCAGCCTTCCACTTCTGACCACAACAGACAAACTAGGACTGTACTAATCTTCCCACCATAAACAATATAAAACTGGACAAGATATATGAGTCAACTGTTTTCAGGCAATAAAGAATAGGCAACACACATAATCCATAGTAAAAATAATAATAATAATAATCAGGCAATAGAAACTGAAACAAGATAGTCCATGTGTTGGACTTAGCAAAGACTTTAAAGCAGATTTTATAAATATGCTAAAGGAATTAAAGGAAAATATGGTCTCAATGATTTACCTTAAATGATTTACATTTAATATGGTCTTAGGAATTACAGGCCCTAAGAAAAAGAAAACCCACAAGATGAGCCCAAGCAATGCCTAGTCTGTTACTATGGGCAATTTTTAGCCATGGTGCAGGAGAAGCCCACACATGGCATGATGGTCCCATGGAGCTGAACAGACAGAAAACAGAATTCAAGACAACTGAAACAGCTGCAACCTGTGGACTGGGGAATCATAACTATGGAAGCTGTGTAGACAGGGGACCCCGGAGGTCCATATGGTGATCCCTTCTTAATTCAGGGATGGGCTATAGGCCATCTCAGGGGTACCAGGTAAAGGCTATTATGTGGTTGAGAGTAGAGATATATTAAAGGTTGAACAGTATTGAAGATGTAGTTCTGGCCCTTGCCAAAGTGGAGAGATCTTATTAATACCTCATTAACACATTAATATTGCTGAGACATCACATTATTTTTAGGATTAAGAACCACACCCTAAAGTATGGATGATTCGAGAACTTCTCTAACAAAGCTCATAATTAAGCTGACAAGATCTGCAGTGTTTACAGTTTAAGCCTCACTAAGTTAGAGAGGCTTGAGAAACACTTTAGGCTTTGCAAAGACTCACACAAGTAAAGCATAAGACCAAGCCTATGAAAGTTCAAGAAGACAAGTTGGTAATTAAATTGCCTACTAAAACAAAGATCAACACTCTTCAGAGGAAGATAACAGAAACCAGAGTCTCTACAATATAGTTTCCACAATCTCAAGAAATAATCAAAAACCACTAGACCTACAAAGAAAGAGAAAAATGTAATCCATAGTAAAATAATAATAATAGTCAGTCAATAGAAACTGAAGCAAGATAGTCCAGATGTTGGACTTAGCAGACAAAGACTTTAAAGCATCTTTTATAAATATATTAAAAGAATTAAAGGAAAATATGATCTTAATGATTAACCAAACAGGGAATCTCGAAAACAAAATGTAAATTATTTTTTAAAAATGAAGACTGTAGAACTGAAAATTGAAATAACTGAAATTAAAAATTTCTAGGTACTTAACACCACATTGGACATGGCAGAAGAGTTGGTAAACTCAAAGACAGATCAGTAGAAATTTTCTAATCTCAAGAAAAGAGAGAAAAGGGATTGAAGAAACAAACGAAGACAGTGGTCCACGACACCAGACCACACAGTCTAACATATGTGCATTTGTAGTCCCAGAAGGAGACGAGAGTGACACTGAAACAGAAAACATATTTGAATAAACAATGGCAAAAAAACTTCCCAAAGTCGATGGAAAATATAGATTTATTTTTCCAAGAACCTCTGTAAACCCCAAATAAGATGAACACAAAGAAACATTTCACTTAGTCACATCATAGTTAAACTGATGAAAACCAAAGAAGGAAAAATCCTGAAAGTAATCAGAGAAAAACAGATATTTTATGTATAGGGGAACAAGGGTAGGAATTATGCCTGACATCTTACTGGGAAACAATGGAGGCTGGAAGACAATGGAATGACATCTCTAAAGTGCTGAAAAAATAACTCTCAGATGTGTCTACCTAAGGATCCACCTGGAGAATTATTTATCCACCAGCTCCCGCCCCCCACAACTTGAGGGTTTCCCAGGCTGCACATGTGTGCTTGATGGTTAGGTTCCCACCAGTGTTCCCCAGGGCAGGGGCATTTATTAAAGACACACATTGAAGCTAGGATGGTAAGGTGAGTCAAAACTTGCATGGAATCCACGGCAGACACAGCTGAAACTAAAGGGAAGTGAGAGACTGTAAGTCAGGGCACCCAAAACACCAGCTCTTCCATGTGCCAGGCAGTGTTCTAAGCACTTGACATAGGTGATCTTGTTTCATCCTGACAGCAACTCAACAAAGTTGGTGCTACTATTTAGCCCTACTTCACAGAGGTGGAAACTAAAACAAGGAGTGGTTAAGTCATATGCCCAGATCCCACAGCTGGTAAATGTTAGAGCTGGGTTTGAACCCACTCTGCCTAGCATTTAAGCTTCCAGACACCACTTCACACTGCCCCTTGAGATGTGTCACTGTCGCACAGACACATATACATCACATGCCCAGACCTCTGCACAAACTGCATGTGTACTGCCATGCTGTTTCTACATATGCATATATGTACATATGTACATGTACACATACACACACACACGACACATTCATGTACACACTCAAGCCATGCATGCATACAGCAAAAATATATTAATTAGGGAAACATTCTAGCATTTTTCCTGGCTCTGAAGACAACATAATTGGGCTCACCACAGGTGGAAAACGGGGGCTATTCTGTCCACAGACAGAAGGCCTCCCTACTCTCCCTCTTCCTCCCCGCCTGTTGTGGTTAACTAATCGCTGACAAGGATGTTACTCATTTCCCCAGTGATGGCCCCTCACACAGATCTCTCCTTTGTCTCCCCACCCCTGGCAATCTGCCCACCTCCACTCTCAGCCTGCACATATGCTTTCCTGAGATTTCCACCTCTGTCTGTCACCAGCACAGTAGGGATGGAAGTCATTATTCCAAACCCTGGAGTCTCAGCTGCGCTCTGGCAACTGGGTGGGCGGGGAGGGGAGTGCCTTACTGCATGCTCTGTTGTCTTACAGAACCTGGTCATGGCTTCAGAGGTGCAGTCTCCTCCTTCCTGTTGGGTTCACCAAAGGAAGGGCCTCCTTGGGCAGTCCCCGTGAGCTGGCAAGTGACCACCCCCAAAATTCCAAAGCCTTCCTTTTTCCAGTTGTTCATGAGCCGTAGCATGGGGATGTGGAAATGCTTTCTAAGCATGATATCATTTATTTTGTCATACATTTATTCAACAAACATATCTGAGCATCTACTCTGTACCTGGCACTGGGGTTCCAGCAGGAGCCATTTCTATTCTTTTACTCCCAGAGCTAAGCCCAGTGCTTGGTATATGGTAGGTGCTCAATTTGTGTTTGTCAGAAGGATGGATGGATGATAGACAGATGGATGTATGAATGTGCAGGTGTCTGGGTTGATGGGTGGGCGGGTGGATTGATGTGTGGAACAAGCTCTACACAGAGGGGTACAGGCTTATACATAAGATATAGTTTTCATCTCAATGGTGTGCACCTTCTAGTAAGACTTTGCTTATGCCACCCTGTACTCTGGTTACACAAGTGCTGGGAGGGAGGGAGGGAGGGAAGTAGGAAGAGAGAGTTATGGAGGGAGGTGTCACATCCAGCCAGGGCGCTGCAGGCAGAGCACTTGGGGAAGCCTTCCCAACCACCTCAAGACCTATAGGAGGAGCAGTGCCCATCCCCCCCCACCTCACGGAAATGATCACGCAGGAGCATCCTCGTTGGGGTGACCACAGGACCTGGGGTACCCGGGGTGGGAACTGCCATCAGCTGGTTTGGCCAAAGTGCCACCAGAACGTGGGTCCTTTTGGCCAAAGTGCCACCAGAACATGGGTTCTTCAGGGTGTCCACTGCCTCAGGGGGTCCCCTCTGCATCAGCACATTATGGCAGGTGGAGACTCCAGCAGTCCCACCTCATTGGGGCCACCCCATGCAGCATCTTCACCCCGCTTGGCTTCAGCCTTTATGCACACTGCATTTCAGCACGTACGCCCCTCGGCAGGTACACACCAAATCATGTGCTCAGTGCTTAGACCTGCCCAAACAAGATCCAATTCCAGGCTATCCTGAAAGTGTAATAATAATCTCTAGGAGAGCCAGGCCAGACCCACCACCATGAAATCCATCCTCACTTTTAATAACTGGAACTCTGAGGCAGGGGTGTGCCCCCCAAGTGTCCCACAGTGTCACCATAGAATGGCTCAATACAAAGTGTGACATTTATGAAACAGCCGCATCAAGCTGAGGACTGGAGTCTGCTCAAAAATTTTTGTTTCCTATTTAATTGGTGGGAATAAAAAGTCATGGATGGATTCCAACCAAAAAATACTCCATTCTACCAGCCCTGTTTGTCAAAATTGCTTCCCTCCTGAGCTGCCATCTCATCGTTGTGGAAGTGTTTGGTTGACGGGAAGGCTGATTCCCCCACAATATTGGGCCAGAATTATCCCAATCACCTCCACATGCCAAGCTTCAAAAGAAATTCAGGGTAAGGAGAAGGGAGTCTAAAAATGCAGCTCTTCCTCTCAAATTCTCTAAAAACTCAAGTTCTGACTTATGAGCTGTTAATAAGGATCTCATTGAGCCAAAGTTCCTTAAGTCTCTCTCTCTGCTGCACCTACAGGGGAGTGTGTGCAGATTCAGAAGGTTGCCATGGAACCACAACAGCCAACCAAGAGGATGGGAGAAAGAGCTACAGCCCACACAGAGGCCCCCACTCCTCCCTGGGGACTCGCCTCCCCCCACCCACCATGCTCCGTTCTCATCTTGCCCAGTTCCGTATCCCACCACTGGCTGCAGAAAGCCTGGCCCCCCCTGGTTCCCACCAGCATCTGCCACAGGGCCTCATTCCCAAAACAGCTCAAATCTTGGCACTCCCCACACTGTCCCCCACTCCCCTACTGCCTCCATGACCACATCCGTCCCTGTCCACAACCACACAGAGCACCACCAGGACAGGGACTAAGATCTTTTTTCCTCTTGCTTTGGAGGTAATTGATAAATGCTCCTTGGATTTGTAAACCAATTGCCTGAAGGATTGTGCAGCTGGTATAAATCTGCAGCCATAAACTCTGGTGCCCCCAAACTGTCAGGTTACTTTTTTTTTTTTTTTCTTTAAAGCAAACTAAATCTCCCTCTGAGCTCCCATCTTCAGGAAATCAGACTGCTACCCTTGTCATGGGTGGCCTGGGGTCAGCAGGAATAAGGAGCCCGGAGAGCTGGCATCCAGGGTACACTTTCACCAGCTAGCTTTGGGGCCTCAGGCAAGTGACTTAACCTCTCTGAGCCTGGGTGTCCTGGTGTATAAAGTGGGAATGATTGTGCACGTGAACGCACACGCACATACATGCCCGAGATAATGGGTTGCAGCACTTTATAATCTGAGGCACAGCATAAGTATATGCTGTGAGTGCTATTCATTGCAACAGAAAACCAAAAGCATTTTCACATTTCTGCTTTGGGCTGTGTCTCCTCTGTGTTCCCTCTTCCTCCATAACGTTCCCTCCAGAGGCCACTTCCACACTCAGTCACTGGAAGTTACAAGCTGCAGTGAGGACATGGCCTGCCCTGGGCTCTGAGTGAGGGCTGTGCTGACAGCACCTCATTCACTTCTGCAACAGCCCTGTGGGCCCCGAGCTTGGGCTCTCACATCCCCACTCCAGTGCTGAGCAGACTCAGGTTCGGAACAGTGAAGGGCAAACTCAGGATCACACCACTGCTAAGTGACAGATGAAACCAGCATTCTCGAGCTGGGGCCTGCAGGAAGCTGCAACCCTCCGGCTTGACCCCAGGAAGCAGGAGGGGTGAGTGGTACAGAAAGAAACAGGAGCTGCCTTCAAATCCGAAACACAATTGTTTTGCTTTTGTTTTTATACCACATACAAAACAAACAAACCTCATGTGGAACGATACCCACAGGCCCCCGATTCCCTCTTGGCCTTGCTGAAGAAGGAAAGGATGCTCACTCGAGCCCACATCCCCTGAGAGTCAAAGTTATTCACTGTGCTTCTCTACTTTCTTTTTTTTTTCTTTTTTTTTTGAATTCCAGACATGTTCCAAAATGCAACTATAAAATACCACATTTTATAATAATAAATAATTTTTAAAATTCAGGCTTAGAAAAGTTTTTAAACATTTTCAAAAGCCTTTCAAACTTTCTCCCTCTGAGGCTTTGTACCAGGAAGTCAAACCCTTCTGGGCTTGCTGAATGGAGTGAGCGAGGGAGTGGACACTGCTGTTGTCTGTTCACGTCCCCCTTTCTCCTCTCCACGCCCGGGCCCCCACCAGTCTGTCCCGTGGATGCTGCGTGATCATTTTGCTGATGGCTTTGAACTCGGCTTCTCAGCGGCGGAAGCTTGTGTGAGAAAATGAGACTCTCATTCAGATGTGTTGGCAGTTTTATTCCTCTAGCAAATGCTTTTCTTATTCCCATCCTCCCCAACTCCTTTGCAACAAACTGCGGCAGTCTTTTCCCCCTCGACTTTGCTTTAGTTGAATTAACTTAATTAGGGTACTTGCTTTTGACAATGCAGGGAGATTTTTAGATACTGAACTCTCCTCAGGAGACCACAAAAAGGCTGATGCTCTCTGTCTGCAATTATTGAGCTAATCGCTCTGAACACGCTCATTTGTTTTATATATTTATATCTTGGGACATAAACTTTCATTTCCATTTTTGTTAGTTCTGCCGTTTGTGCCAGGCAGTGAGCTAGTACTGCGGGCATGAGAAGAGCCCCGCATTTATGGGGAGCAGCTGGGAAGACAGACATTAAACAAATAATGACACACAGAAACATGCAATTACAGGGCAAGAAGAATGCCACAAAGAAGTAGTACTTTGAGATATTGCCTTCTTTTTCTGGAGTTCTCTGGAAGACAGCCAAACAGACCATTCCTCTAAGACCAAGAGCAAGCAACACTTTTTAAAATATTCTGTTTGAAATCAAATTCCTTCCCCACCACAGTCAATTGTGGGTTCAAATATTCCTTTTGTTCACAGACCAAATCCTGCGCTCCCCAGTGCCCAGCCCTGAGCTGATCACAGGATGATTCAGAAGAGGCATATTTTAGTGAGATCATTTTAACATTCATACTAAAGCTACAATATCTGAGCGTCTCATGATGAAACATATTTTCCAGTTTCTCTTTGGGTCACAGGTGCGCTGCTTTCTACATTAATTTGTCAAAAAGATAAATCTGTCAGTGTCAGGAAGAAAAGCACCAAGATGAAAAAGAAGAAAAAAACAATAACTCAAGATCAGATTCTTCATTCTACTTTTCTGACTTGCCAGAAACTAACGATATCTTTCCCAGCAGTGACTGGCAACCACTCTGAAAACTTCACCAAATTATTACTCCTTCCTTTATTTAAAAAAAATAAAAGGCAAGGGTATTTAGTTGTCATTGGTTACAACCAAATTTCTCTAAATATTTTAGTGCATCTCAAAATACTACATTGTCAAGTTCAAGTCATAAAAAACTGCCCTGGGAGTTTTGGAAAATTTAGTGGTAGGGTTATGCACCTTTTCCTTCCATCTGAGTTCCCTCCTCTGAAGGCATGTTTATTTTAAAGAAAAATCGTGGCATTTGGAAGATTGAAGACTGACTTCTAAACTGTGCCAGCTTCGAGAAGACCTGCTTTTTTGTCCTTGCATCCAATGCTGTCAAATTGGCAGTTCTTGGAGGGGACAACACATCCAAAACAGGGGGTCACAAGGTGATTTTGGAGGTACACGTGGCTTCACAAGCCACAGAAACTCACACTGACAAAGCTATTGTTTTTTTAATCTCTCTGACTCTGCAAGGGGAGTCTCCGCTGGGGGCCAGTCAGTCTGTAAGACTTCCTCAGCGCCGCTACCGCCCTTTGTAAGAGAGACAGTAAGCAGCTACGGCATCGAACAGGGATTTAATAACATCAGTTTTCATTATTTTATGACTGCCGCCTTCTACGTATGGCAAATAGTACTGGTTTTCCATATATGGTAATGACTTACAGTTTCCTTTCCAAAATAACTGTATGTTTTTAAAAGTGTGTAAATTTAAAAGAAAAGATTAAGTAAATAATGGCGCAGATATGGTAGGTGAGATGCAAATGACAGGTTTGGGAAAAGGGGCAATCAATAAAAATAAAAGCCGGCTTGGTTCCCTGCTTTCCCAATGCCGCAGCTCAAAACAAAACTAAAATTAATTCCTTTTGCAGCACGATGGAGGAGAAAGAACGTCCAGAAGGAAATTCATCAAACCATTAAAACCATTCCCCTCGGGAAGGGGCTTGGAGGCAGGGGGAAAACATTCACTTTTTACTTGGAACACATCTGGATTATTTGAATTTTTGTATTGCGTAGAAGTTAACCCCTTGTCTGACATCTTGGTTATAAATATTTTTCCCAGATTGATCATACGTTTACTGCCTCTGTGGTATCTTTGGCTTGCAAACCTTCTCAATTTCACAAAGTAAAAAAAAAAAAAAAAAAAAAATCAATCCTTTCTTTATAGCTTCTGGTTTCCAATCCAGGTTAGGAAGGTGTCCCTGGCCCCGAGATTGTCCATGTTGTATGATAAATTTCTTGCAATACTATTACTATATTACTTGTAAGTACTTAATCCTTCTAGAATTTATTTCTATGCACATGGACAATTGGTTCCATTTTAATTTTCTCCCATTTGTCAAAGGGTCTATCATTCCTCCTTTAGAGGGAACGTTTTTGAGTTACGATGGCAGTTACACATCAGTAACTGCTTCACTAATCTAGTCGCCGGTTCCCACATCAGTATTGACTTGGCTGCAGGACTTTCAGAGCATGTCCTGATTCCTGGAGGGGGATCCCCATCACAGTCCTTATTTTTCACATTGTTCTAGCTATTCTGAGGTCATTTATTCTTCCAGATGCACTCTAAGATCATAATTTTATTTGAGTATGCATTACCTCAATAATTTTCTAAATAAAATCTCTTATTATTAAAAAGGGGAGAAGGACAACACCAGATTCTGGCAAGGATATGCAGCAACAGAAACCCTCCTTCACTGTTGGTGGGGACACAAGATGGTACAGCCACTTTAGAAGACAGTTTGGAAGTTTCTTACAAAACTGAACCTATTCCTACCATGTAATCCAGCAACCATGCTGCTTGCTACGTACCCAGAGGAGTTGAAAACTTCAGTTCACACAAACACCTGCACGTGGATGTTCAGAGCAGCTTTATCCATAGTTGCCAAAACTTGCAAGCAACCAGGATGTCCTCCGGTAGGTGAGTAGAGAAATAAACTGTGGTATATCTAAGCAGTGGAATATTATTCAGGCCTAAAAAAGAAGCTATGAAGCTATGAAAAGACATGAAGGAAACTTAAATGCATATTACCATGTGAAAGAAGCCAATGTGGAAAGCATGCCTACTGTATGATTCCAACTCTGTGACATTCTGAAAAAGGAGGCACGTGCACCACCCTGATGAGGATGTTCATGAAGGCGGAGGCTGTGCGTGTGTGGGGGCAGGGGCCGCATGGGAGCTCTCTGTACCTTCTGCTCAATTTTGCTATGAACCTAAAATTGCTCTTTAAAGAATAAAGTACTTTTTAAAAAGGTGGGAGGGGCTTTTACTTGTCTCTTTCTTGTATATCAAGAACTAAGATATGCCAGCATCCTGAACAGGAAGTGGCTGAGGGTACATCTGGTGCTTGGAGCCTCGTCTGCTTGGAACCCCCTGAACCGGTGGCCAGGGAAGGCAGTGGGAGGGGAAGATCAACCTTCAAATTCCAGAAGCCCCACCTCCCGGCTCCCACACCCTCCTGCCAAGACCCTTTCATGTGGGCCAGCGTGGAGGGCGTGGGGCACTCTGCAGAGGGACTCCTTGGCCATCTCCCTGGCCAGGAGCCCAGCGATCCTTGCTGGAACCCCATGGACAGGTGCCAGTTTGAATAATAATCAGCTCTGGCTGATTCTTGCAGAGAAACTGAGGTGTGCTCTCTCTTTGAGGGTTCCACTGAGTGCAGGACTGCGGATGGGAAAAGACCCCATAAAGGACAGAGGGAGGAAAACGTTGACAATACAGATGAGAAGAGGTCAAGTTCACTGGGCTCTGACCATGTACCAGGCACTGTGTGTGCCTGACCCTGCGCATTGCTCCTGTCAGTTCCCCATTCTACAGAGAAGTATTTAGAGAGATTGATTATTTTACCCATGGCCACCCAGCTTGGGGACACCATGAACTCATCTGTCTGCTCCAAACCCATATCACTGCTGGGTGCAAGAGCGAGACAATTAACTGCTGGCACCACCCTGGAGGAAAATACTCATCTTTGAATAGCATCTCTTACGTCTGTATATTTGTGAACAAACGAACTCAGTGCCAGCACACACAGACACATAAACGACCGAGCCCGAATCATCGCTTGAGAAGCAAAGAGGATACAGCAGCGTTAGTGCTGGGAGCCAGCAACTTCGAGCAGACGAAACAAAAACCAAGAATCGCTCTTTCTAAATGTTTTTGCATCAAACCCAGGGTTTCTGTGCAGCCCTCTGCCATGGTTGAAAAGATGTCGAACTGTTCAAGTGCACAGCTCGGTCAAGTGTTCATCATTTCGTATCCCCTGTGCTGTGGCGCAAGGTCCCCTCGGAGACAAGATAACAGCCTAGAACAAATGAAAGGTTCTGGGCTGCTGTTCCCTTCCTGACTTCTTAAAAGTTTGGTGTCCAGGTGACTTGACAAACTCAGACCCTAACAATGATATTTTGTGCAGAATTCTGGGATCAAAATATAATTTCAAAAATAATATATTTTCTGACATCCCCCAAGAAAAAAATTACTGGTTTCTTCCCTCTAAAAGGATTTAGATGGAATAACATCTGTGCCGAGAATATTGTGAATATGTTAAACTGACAGGCAGTCTCTAAGGCACTCTGCTCATTAATGTTCTGTGCATAAAATTAAAACTTGAAATATATTTTTAAATCCATTTTGAATCATTTAAGCAATTCTCCCGCAAAGAAACTATTGTGCTGAAATAATATATTTGGAGCAAGGAATATGAAAGCTATTAAAATGTCTTAGACCCCCTGCCTTTCATGGGAAGAAGGAGGGGAAAAATGCTCTCTCTTTGATTTGAAACATACTCTGTATAAAATATACCAACCCCACCCCAAAAAAATCTACTTTGAAGTAACACTTAGAGTTTCACTTAAACCCACAGGAGCTAAGGAACTCAAAGGTGGGTCTTCATGCTTCTGCCTCACTGTGCACAGCTGAGCTGCAGCTTGGTGGGGGCTGTGAGGGCCCAGCTAGGGCGTGCACCTTCCCTGGTCTGCAGCCTGCTCATGGCTGGGAGCAAGAAACCCCAAGGGAGGGAGGAAGACAGAGGCACAAGGGCAAAGCCTTGTTTTGCTCCTGCCCTGTCCTGATTTCTGCAAACACTCTCACTGGACACTCAGGATGCCAGTCAGTAGGCTGGTTCTCTGGAGCCAGTTGGCACGAGTGTGTGCTAGGAACAGCAGCTGGCTCTTCCCAACACCCCTTCCACTCACCAACTGTCTCATTCACCCATTTTCAAATGTCTGTTGAGCACTAGCTGAGAGCCTCACTGTCCTGGACTCTGAGAGTTCAGTGTTGAGCAAGCTCAACTACGAAAACTCACTATGAAAGCACACTATAGTAGGAAAAGGCTATGGTGGTACCAAAGGAGGGAAAGGACATCTAGCCTGATCTGGGAAGGCTTCCTGGAGGAAGTGGCAGCGGAGTTACATGCTACAGGAAGAGAAAGAAAGGGAAAGTACACACCAGGCATGGGGAATAGCAAGTGCAAAGGCCCTGGGGTAGGAATTTGCCTGAAGTGTTTCCTAGATGGGAACCAGGCCAGTGGGACAACAGCACAGATTGTGAGGCCAGGAAATTGTCAATCATATATAGAAAAGGCCAATGCTTTTTTCCAGTCTTCCCCAGAAATTTTTCTGAAATCCCTATTTCCTGGGGAGGCTCTAAAGAGAGCTAATATGTAGCCATTTTACCAGTTAAATGAATTACATGAGAAAACCTAGGTCCAATTGAGATGTTTCCTATACCAGGCTGAGCAGGTTCCTGGGAACAGTAGCAACATCCCAGGCAGATGTTTCTGGGAGGATCCCCAAAGCAGGTGGCATCTCAACATCCTGCCTGAGCTCCCCTCTGCCACAGTCATGAGTTTCTCCCCCAACGTCTCCATCTTTCGGCCTTCCTCTCCTTGTTCCTGATTTTTGTATCTTCAGGGAAGGTCCATTTATAAAATGTACCCCATACATGCACGAGGACATGTGACAAGGATGCAGCCCACTCTGCTGGGGAAGATGCTACGACTTCAGGTGGTGCAGACTGATCTCTGTCCTAAGACCCTGGCTCCTCTCCAAGCCCTGGGCAGTGGGCACCATAATCTTGCTCATGTTATGGATGTGACGTAACATGAAGGTGGCCTGAGCATTCATAGCCAGGGGCTGACGGGGCTGGGTGTGGAGCCAGTAGCGCGAGGCCAAAGGACCTAGCTTTGGAGCCATTGAACCACACTCCACACAGTACCCTCACACCTGGGGGAGGGAGAGGTGCCCATAGCAAGACAGGAGGTTGGAGTGTGTCAGGCCAGGACAGTCCCAGACCCAGCGTTTGTCTAGAAGTTCACGTGCCAAGACGGCCACCTCTCCCCAGGCCACACACTGCTCACAGCCCTCTCAGGGCCCCCGTTATGCTGGGTGTTGGGGTCATGTGTTCTGGTCAGAAGCTTTCCCTGGATTTATAAACCTGGCCTAGGGGCCCTTTCTAACTGTGCCCACGAGATCCTCTCTGACAGAACACTCAGCACCCTGCACTGTAGGTGTAATATCTGTGGGTGTGCCCTGTGTTGATTTGCTAAGGCTGCCATAACAAATTAATGCAAACTGGGTGGCTTAAAACAACAGAAATTTATTCCCTCACAGTTCTAGAGGCCAGAAGTCCAAAATCACAGTGTCAGCAGGGCAGTGCTGCCTCCGAAGCCTCTGGGAGAGAAACCCTGCCGGCCTCTTCTGCCTGCAGGCAGTCACTGGCATTCCTTGGCTTGTGGCTGCCTCACTCCAATCTCTGCCTCTGCCATCACATGACCTTCTTCCCTGTGTGTCTGTGTCTCTGTGTCTCCACATGGCCTCCTAATAAAGACATCAGTTATTGGGTTAGGGCCCTGATAATCCAGTATAACTTCATCTTAATTTAACTAATTACTGGCCAGGCACAGTGGCTCACACCTGTAATCCTAGCACTCTGGGAGGCTGAGACAGGAGGATTGCTTGAGCTCAGGAGTTTGAGACCAGCCTGAGCAAGAGTGAGACACCACCGCTACTAAAAATAGAAAAATTAGCTGGGCATGGTGGCGCATGCCTGTAGTCCCAGCTACTTGGGAGGCTGAGGCAAGGGGATCCCTTGAGCCAGGAATTTGAGGTTGCAGTGAGCTGCAATGGCGCCACTGCACTCTACCCAGGGCAACAGAGCAAGACTCTGTCTCAAAAAAACCAAATAAATAAAGATTTGAAAAAAAAATTAACTAATTACATCTGCAAAGACCCTATTTCCAAGTAAGGTCACATTTACAGGTTCCAGGTGGACATATTATAAGATACTTGCTTTTTGAGAGCAGAGCTGGTGCTACCTGATTGATCTATGTAGGGTGTCAATAAGTGTTTGATAAATAAATGGATAAATGCATGTATTGATCTTGGAAGCGCTGATTCTTACCAACAAATGTCATAAGACTAAGATTTCTTAGTCTCTATTACTTTCCCTTTATTTCTCCTTGATATCTTAGCTAGATCATTGTATTATCTCCGAATTTTTTCACAGGCTGGTAAAGGGCATGATATAAAACATCTGTTCTAAAAGAGGAGTGTCTGCTTGGCCAGAGTGGAGGGTCCCTCAGATAATACACAGGAACATGTAATCCCTGCCTGGCTTGGTGGGAGAGCTCCTGTGTAGGGTTCCTGGTTTATTTGGGGCATTCTTCTTAGAGAACAGAGTCTGGGAGCAGTGGCACCCAGGGGTCCTTCGAGCCCAGGCCCTTCACTGGGGCCGAACCAGAACCAGTGGAGCAGAGCTGCCTGCCCTGGGCACGTGGTCACCAAGAGGCAGGGACGGGCCTCAAGTAGGGCAGCCCCTCTTCTTTCCAAGAAGAGGGGCCTCAAGGACAAATGGGAGACCCTGTCATCCCCAAGGACTCGAGTTCAGTCTTGTAGGGTGAGGAACATGTGGATGGGAAGATGCATTCTTGGTAGAAGACCCAGCAAAGGGCCAGAGGTGGCTTGGAGCCTTCCAAGCGGGTGGGGACAGAGCCTGACAATTCAGTGAATTGGCAAGGCCACCTCAAAACCCCCGAAGACATCCCTGAAGTCAGGCTTCGACAGTTCCCCAGCACGACAGACTTACCAGCAAAACGTTTTCTGTATTAGACCCAAAAGAAAAAGACTGTTTTCCTGTAAAACCCGTTCTGATTACCACGATCCATAGCAATAAGTGACAAGACGATTGTCCCGGGAGATAAAAAGCAAAATTGTGCTGGTTCATCCTTTTTCCCTGAGCAAGGAGCAGCAAACACATAGCACTGTGACAGGGTCTTAAATACGAGACAAAGTGGAAGCGACCCCTGAGTTGCAGGCAAACAAAAGCCAGGTCATTGCACGTCTATAAATCAGGGAAACCTAAGTCAGGCAGAGCCACGGGGTCAACCTGATTTAATTCAATCTGAATATTGTGGCTGTCTTTCCCAGGCCCCAGCCACACCTCAGAGGCACCTGGACATCGATTCCCTCCTGCTGTGTCCACTGGCCTCTGTGCCGGGCAGCGGACATTTGCTGGGCATGCACCTTGGTCGTCTCCGCAGGAGCCAACGTGCCTCACCCTCAATCTATGTGCTTGGCGTGGCCAGTGGCCCCAGCCCATCTGTCAGCTTGTCTGTCCTCTGATCACGTGATTCCATCTGAGATGGGCACATGACCCACAACAGTCCTGTCAGAGCGAATCCTGAGACTTGTGCAGGAGCAACGGGGACAGAGGTACCCTCCATCTGACCTGGGGCCTGGAGCTGCCGGTGGCCACCAGAGGGAACCTGCCTGAGACTGGCCAGCCCTGGGGAGCACAGAGCCAAGAGACAGAGGAGATCAGGTCCTAATGACTTCACTTGAACCCCTGGATACAGGCTTACCTGAAGCCTCTGGACTCTTCAAACATGAGAGTTAAACAATCCCCTGTCTCCATTCAAGTTGGTTTGAGCTGAATATCCTTCAAGTGAGAGAGTCCTGGCTGAGACATATCCTCATTTCTGCCATGTCCCCCCATATACAGTTCTTTCTCCCCACCCCAAAGGCCGCTTCTCTGGTGCAGGCCTCAGCACCACGTCTCGACATCAACAACCTCTCGACTATTCCCCGGCCTCCCGTGTTGCCTCTGGTCCATTCTCCAGGCCAGAGCCACCTAACAGAACAGGTCACAGTGTGCCCTTCTCCAGACCAAAAACTTCCAAAGGCTCCCAGCGAGGACAAAAGTTCATCTGATTAGCAGGACATCCGGGGTTCTTACATTTGTCAGAAGTGCTCCAGGGTTTCCAGCGGTGATTTCTTTCTTCTTGGAGGCTCCAATTTTCTTTTGATCCAGGAGGACCAACAACTTCCTCAGGAAAACGTGGGTGACTCCAGTGTCTTGGAGCCCAGGAACTCACCTCCATCACGTACTCACGTACGGCATCAGGGGATGGCAAAAAGTTTAAGAGCCCCAGAATCTCAGCGTTCTCTCTCTCCCCTTCAATCACAGAAAAAGGGATGAAGGTCAGCAAGGCAGACCGCAGATCACAGCCCCTGGCTCTGTGCCTGGCGCAGGTCCCCTAGACTCCCACCGGGTGCCCCCATTAAGCCTCTGTGATGAGCAGACGGTCATCTGAATTCGTCTGACTTGGAGCCACTGCAGTTGTGATTCTTACTAACTCGCTTTGAAAAACCTGGTACGTACGCCGCTCCTCGACAGTCAAAGTGCCAGTAAATCTCCGAAATAATAGATATCCCAACTTAGCCTTCTGGATTTCATAAAGCCCCCAAGCTTTCATTTAAAATGCATTGTATGTGAAGTTATCTGAAAATGAACAATAGGAGTCTCAAAAAGATGTCTCCCCATACACCAGCATGAAGGGCACCGAAAGAGATCAATCCACAAATCCATTTCCCTCGTAGATCAAATACGCAGAGCCCCTGCGGGTCTTGCCTCCATGCCCATGATATGACAAGCCTTCTCCTTGTCTCAGAGATGGGGACCACATTTCTTAACTACTCATGGTGTTATTTCATGTCCTGGGTGAGGCAGCCGTGCTCAGAATGGCTAGAACAGACTTCACCGGACAAAACAAGTATCCACTGAGGGCCTACTATGTGCTAGGCACTGGCCAGGTGGCTGTGTCTGGAGGGAAGAATGAGACTTTCACTGTAGACCACCCACTCAGGGAGCGCCCTGCTGTGCACTCTGTGCTGACCTGCACCACGTGGGGGAGCTGGGCACATAGTAGGTCTTTAACAAATATACAACAAATATTCATTTGAAAGGCCTTTCACTCAAGCCTCAGAGAGAGAGAGAAAGAGAGTTGGGGGCAGGAAGCACAGAAAAGAGCGATGCCATTCACTTCCTTTATAGTCGTTCAAAATATAACTTGGGAAATGACATGTTCCGGTCGATCATCTGTCTAAGAGGCCTAAAGAGATATTCCGGGTGTCTTTGAAATTAGTCTCATTGATAACTAAGTGTGTCTGGATCTTGGCTTTCTGTCTTTATAGCTGTGTCACCATGGGCAAGTGGCTTACCTTTGCTGATTCTGTGTCTGCCTTTGCAAAATAAGAAAGATCATAGTTCCTACATCATGGGGCAACTGTGAGGTTGAAATGCAATGATGCTTGGGAAATACTATTGTAAGTGCTTAGTGAGTTTCAGCTGTTATTTCTACCATCATCATCGTCAGGTGGACAGCTAACCCATGCACCCAGTAGGAAGCCCTATTCCTACCATGGTAGAGAAAATGAAGCTCTTGAAAGGAACAGCCATAGAGCAGCTGCAGGTGCTAACACGAGTCATGAGGCAGCCCTCAGAGCACTGCGATCACCGTCCTGGGCCCTGAGCCACACCGTGGCTCCTCTATGCCACTTCCTCGCCCTTCCAGCACCTGCTTTTCCTCCCAGCCACAGTCTGGGCTGTGGGATGTGCCTTATCCCTGTGGCATCCTCAGGATCCTACCCAGACCCCGGCATAAAGCAGCAATTCAGCGAACGTGTTCAGGGAGAGCAGGCAAACTGTGGCTAAACTGGACCCAGCCCCTAATAGCAGCTAAGGCCACTGGGGTCCCAGGATCAGGCACATGAAGGCAGAGACCGTCCGGCAAGAAGGATCTTGAGACGCTCAGCCACGCCGCCTTCCCCGGGGCAGGAGAGTGAGAAGAGGTCCCGGAGTGAAGTGCTCTGAAATCTGTTTTAAGTGTTGGAAACCCATCACAAACAAAACCGAAGTGAGATTTATTGGTTCAGTTAACCGGGCAAGGCAGGGATAGAGCTGGCCTCAGGAAGCCGCAGACATTCGGGCAGTCGTCGGATCTCCCTGCCCTTTCTTTCCTTCTCCCTGCTTCTTTCTCTCTCTCCTTCCCTCCCTCACCTCTCCACTCTCTGCACATGGCCTTAGTTTTTCCTCAGTATGTGCTTTTTCCATACGGTGTGGGAGAGGGGAGAGCAGAGTAGGGGTAGGAAAAGAGAGCACTTGATTATGGACAGCTCTAAGCTTTCCTTATCCCAGCCTAGGGACAAAAGGAGAGTTTTTGTCATGTTATCCTAGTGTCTGCTTGTAAAATCCTAGGGAAGGACTCCGATTGGCCCTACTTGAGTCCCATGTTCTCCTTTCCCACCAATCACTGCAGCCAGGGGGATGAAGTCTGATGGTTGGCCAAGCCTATGGCCCAGCGGGGGTGGGGAGGCAATAAAATTAGCTGCGACCCCAGAACCATGTCAAGCCTAGAAGAAGCGGCTCCCTAGAAGGGTTCAGGAGCGGCAACCCTCATCCTCTCTCATGCAAGGTCTCACCTCAGCCCTGAACCCCTTGATGCCCCAGCTACATGAAGAGTGGAGAACTGTGTCTGGGGATCAGTGGGGATGCAGTGGGGACACAGTGGGGAGGTGGTCCTACGATGTGCCCGAGGTCGGCAAACCTGCACGTCAGACTGGACAGAGCTGTCCAGATGCACTGAGGACTTCCCACTGCGCTTGGAATAATGTCCTGACGCCCCACCCCAACCTGCCAGGCCCGCCAGGCCCAGCCCCCAGGGACATTCCCCTCTGCTGTTTCAGCAGATGGCCTCCCTGCATCGCTGGGGGTCCTGACCTCACATCACTGTTTATATTTTTATAGCACTTATCCCCATCTGAAACTTTCCTGGTGCACTTGTTTACTGGACTGGAAGGTTCCTGACAGTTGGAACT
Source organism: Daubentonia madagascariensis (assembly GCA_023783475.1). NCBI lineage: Eukaryota > Metazoa > Chordata > Mammalia > Primates > Daubentoniidae > Daubentonia > Daubentonia madagascariensis. The sequence continues at coordinate 4,007,258 of JAKFHU010001640.1, read as the reverse complement.
AAGTCTGTCTTGTAACTGCTGGGTGCCCAGGATGTGGCACAATGCTCGGCACATACAAGGGACTGGATGAATATTTATGGAATGAATGAATGGCCAAAGTTGTCCCGTTTCAAGCCTCAGCAAATGGGGGATGGAAGAAGTTCGACTAGTGCCACCAAGTGAGTAAACTAATGGATGTTCTAATTTTGTGGAACAGAACATAGAAACCATCTTCCTCCTCCCCTTTCTATCCAATGATCCAGTTTCCCTTCCAAACCCTCTGGCCCTCGGTGGGCAATATCCAGGGCAGCTGCCCCTCTCTGGGCCACAAAGCCCTCCCCTTACCAACCCAGTTAAATAAAATATCTCTGGAATAATAATTACTGCATGTCACTTCCCATTCAAGTTCAGTATTTGTGACTTGAAACTACATCTGAACTCTTCAGAGGCGCAACTTCCCTTGTCAGCACATCCAAATTTCCAACCAGGTTCCTTCTCGAGCCTGGAGGCTTCATGGCAGAGGGAAATGGGCTGCTCCACAGTCAGAACTCACGGGTACCCTCTCCACTGTCACCGTGACCAGCCACCCAAGGAGGGTTCCTGGGCCCGTACCACCTTCAGTGCCCAAGACTGCTGAGCAGATTTCACATGCTGACGTCAAACCGGGTTCTTCTCCCTTGCAATTTGCTTGCTTTTCTTCTCACACATCCTAAAAACCGGCTCAAGAGAGGGCGGGAAGGAGGGCCGGCGGGAGGGAAAGGGCAGGGCAAAAGCCGCCCTCACCCTGATGCCCTGATGCGGGGCCTCTAATTGGAGCCGTAATTGACGATGGGGCCAGCTGGAGAGCAGGCCCACCAGGGAGGCTTCTGGGGCACCGTGGGAGGGACACGGCGTTTCTCTTCTCCAGCGAGACCCAGAGAATGATGTTAATTGTTGCTTTAGGTGCGTGGAGTGTAGACTCCGTGAAGGCAGAGTTCTTTGGCTGTGACTGAAAAAAGCATACGGCGCGTGGAAAGAGAACTTCTGAGTCCCTCAAGCTGAAGCTCGGGTAAGCCATCAAACACACGCCCTACAAATTGGCACTTTCAGCTCAAGCCGCCACGTCTTTGTTGTGCAGTTGAGGTAATGATCACCCGTGCTGCGAAAAAAGCATGCAGGCTGGCAGAAACCATCCACTGCACAAAGCATTCTTTGGTTGGAAAAAAAAAATCATAAAATAAAAAAGAAAACTGTTTAAGCTTAAAAACCAAAAAAGAAGCGGTTGGCTCCAGTTGTCGAAATGTTTTATAAAGCAAAAGCAAAATGAAAAAAATAAAAAATAAACTGTCCCAGGGAACTGAGAGAGGGCCAAAAATATTAATATACGGGAACATGGTGAACCTTCTGCAAGCTGTAAATATTTCCGTAGTTTCCCACGTGTGATCAGCAAGTATGGCAGGCTTTTTCTCCCTCTGCTCTTCCTGTTTGAAATCTATGCCGAATAACAATTTTGCCAAAAAATAAAAAAGCATCAGGTAAAGAAACTGTGTCTACCAGAGGCCCATGAATTTCTTCTTTTAAATATGAGAGGGAGGGGGTTTCAACCCCGTGAACCAGGAAAAAGGAAGATCTATAAAACAAAGAACAAACAGACAACCAGAGTTCAAAAATAAAATAGAATTGGACGTATGTGAATGTATTAAGTCGCTGAGCATGGTATGCGTACCAGTGAAGAAATTCACTGTGGGTGGGGTGGCCGCACAAGATACAAGACATCTGGTTAAGTTGGAATTTCAGAAAAACAACAAATCATTTCTTAGGAGAAGCAGGGCATAATATAAGTATGCGCCATGAAATTCAAATGTAACTGGGCATGCTGTATTTTTATTTGCTGAATCTGGCCACCCTGCTGAGTGGGAGAGCTATGTAAGTGCTAGGAAGGGAGCTTCAGGTGGTTCTGCTGGTCCAGGATGGGCAGTGCACACCCTGACTGGACAGAACGAGTCCGTGGGGCTGTTTGTGGTTGGCTGACACGTGGATGAGGAGGGGTGTCAGGGACGACCCAGGAGGTGGGCGTGTCAGGGCCTCTAAATTCCCCGTCCTCTATCTGCTTCAACCGCCTGGGAGCAGCTGCGATGAGACACACGGCAGGTTCTGACACGTCCCCGTGAGGGCTGCTGTAGGAAAACTCTGCCTTTCACAGACACCACCTCAGAAAAAGCCGGATCTGAGCTTCTTCCCCGACTCCCACTGCTTAGACTCACAGCCAAGCTTCAGCCACCTGAACATCACCTAGAGAGACAAAGAGGTCCTCAGTAGTTAGAGAGAGAGGAAGACCTAGAAATGCTGACCCGCCACCTTCCTCAGGCCTTCTGCCCCTAGGGAGGAAGCACCACCTCTGTGGCCAGAGTTCCCAACTGAGCCAGTTTTCCCTTCTGCAAAGTGGCCACAAATGAAGCCCTCTGCACCAGGTTGCTGTGACCATTAAGTCAGAGATGTGGGGAAGCGCCCAGCCAGGTCCTGGTGAACGCTGTCGCCCTGATGATCACCACGGCGGCCTCAGGGTAGCCCCGAGAAGCCCCAGGTCCTCTTCCGCCTCTCAGGAAAGAAGGAACCAGCCTGACCGGTGCCTCTTCTTCAAAGCTGACATCCTCAAGGAGCAGACCCAGTTCCACGTGAAGCCGCCTTTCCATCTCCCCACATCGACCCCCGGACCTTAGTGTCGGGCGAGGAACCTGCCTGAGCAGAAACAAGCATCAGGATGTCCCATGAGTGACACTCTTCATTATTCGTGAGCACCAGCCACGCCAGGCGTCACATAGAGCCCTTTACATTTGCCCCTCACAGCTGCTGAAGAGCCCTACAAGTGGGAGGTACAATCATTACCCTTTTACAGATGAGGAAACGGGCTCAGAGAGGTTAAGCAACTTGCTCAAGGTCACTGAGATGGCACAGGGCCGAGACCTGAGCCCAGATCCCAAAACCTGTACATTTAACCACAATACTCAACCTATTTCTGGTCCTGGACCCATCCCCCAGGGTACCCTGTGCAGATATTTCTGAGGCAAATAGACAGGATTGGCAAACTCTTATTGATCCTTCAAAACCCAACTCACTCATCACGTCCTCTGTCCTTTACTGTCTGCTCTGGGGCTCACTCTGAATCACATACACCCTACTGTCATTTGGTACATAAGGCTGCATATCATGTAGTTGCATTCACATCTGTGTCCCTGTGTCCCTACTAGACTGCACTCCTGGAAGGCAGAGTGCTTGTGTTTCCATTTCTGTGCCTGTTCTACTTCCAAAAAACTCCCCAGCTGCACTGGCCTCCTTTGTGTTCTTCAAACACCCCACACTGGTTCCACCTCAGGACCTGTGCCCTGCACTGCCCCCTCCATGGAAAACCCTCTGTTCCCTTCACATGGGCCCCTCCCTCACCAGATCTGTGCCCAAATGTCCCCTCCTCAGAGAGGCCTTCCCTGACCACCCATTTAAATAGTCCCTTTCGTGCGGCCCCTCGCCTGTCTCTCCATCCCCATTAGCCTCACACCCTGGTGTAATTTCCTCCCTGCCATTATGTCGCATGTGCCTTTGCTTATTTGCTTCATCATCTGTCTTCCCACGTGGCATTCCAGCTCCAGGAGAGCAGGGACCTCGTAGGTCTGGCCCCTCCTGTATCCCCAGCACTTAACTGGCACCAGACACACAGGAGGCACTCAACAAACATCTGTAGGATGAATGAACCCTCAGTGTCTGGCATATACAGATATTCAGTAAATGAATTTATTCTTAATAATCATTTTAACAGAAATGTCTTAGAAGCTTCCCAAGGGGGAACAGAATTTGTCCTCCCTACATGATGAATCTTTCTCTCTTCCTAGCCTCTTAATTCTTCCCAGAATATCTTCCCCCCCTTGCAGGAATAGTGACCTTGGAGAATAGGCCAGGACAAAAGCCCCAGCCCCCCTCTCCCCTGGAGACCTGTCCACCCTCCGCCCAGCCCACCGGCTTGCGACTGGCTCAGCCACTAGCACAGTGTGTTACACATTCATTAATTAATCGATTCACCTCCAATTCCAGCCCCTGCCACCTTGCTAATCTGGCTGAGGGGGCAATTGGGATCACCCCAATCTTGGGCATCGGCCAGGCATTTCCAACAGCTAAGAAGAGCATCGTGTGCCTCGGGTGTAGGAACGTCGTTAAGAGAGGAAAACACACCAGGTGAACCACTATCCAAACACCTCAAATCAGTTGATAAGGGAGAAGGCAGGGAGTCAGGCCAGGAGAATCTCAGATACCCAAATGGAGGACAAAAACACTCACACCCTCTCAGAGCGCTGCCTCGGTGATTCTCTGGGAGACGACCTGTAGGTCAGCCAAGGCACACTGCCTCCTTTCGCTCAGCACTGTGAGGCTCTGGACACTTGTGTGCCTCATGGCTGCTCAGCCAGAAAAATGTCCCCCTACCCTGTGCAGATGTTCCCCTTGCTACCATCTCAGACCCATTTTCCAGTTCCAGGCCCTGACAACGTGGTGTGGTAGAAGCCTGGGGATGTCAATGAGTCAATCAACAAACCCTAAGCACCCCAGTGATAGTATGATTAATGCTGATGGGCATGAAAGAAAAGAGTGTAGGGTGGTGGGGTCTGGAGGTAATATTATCTGTGAACTTCATTTAGGAATGTTATAAAGAGTGGGTGCCAACAAATGCACATATTCTCCAAAGTACATGTGCAGTAATATTCATAGCAGCACTTTTGTGAGGGCCAAAAACTCAAAGGCAATGTCCATCAGCAGCAGATTGGAATGCTCTCCCGAGAAGAAATGAACTCACTAGGGCTTCTCACAGCAGTGTGGATGGACCAATCAAACATAACGTTGGGCAAAAGAAGGCAGGCACACAGGAGAACATCTGGATGATTCCTCATACACAAAGTTCAAACAGTGGCAACACTAATCTCTGCGGAGAGAAGTCCACAAGGGCCAGAGGGGGTGGTGACTGTGGGTGCCATTAGGGGTGGCCGTCAATGCTCTATTTCCTAATTTCCGAGTGGTGGTTACAGGTGGCGGTTAGGTCTAGAGGTTTCCCCAAGGTCTTCCGCAGAGGAGCAGGTGGGCAGGGAGGTGGGCGAAAAGCCCAGACTCGGGCAGAGAGTGGCAGCAAGCCTGGGACCAACGGCCACGGCGGGAGCCCAGGACCCCACCCCCGCCGGGTGCGGCGTCGCCCCGCCTCCGCGTCCAGCGTTGCCTGGCAACCGGTCTCCCGGGCGACGCGAGACGCTGTGCCCGGGGCCAGAGCTCGCGGGCGCAGCGAGACCCCGGGCCCCATGGCGCAGAAACCGCTCAGCACCGCGGCGGCCGAACGCATGAACTTTGTGGCCCAGGACGAGATCTGGTAACGCCCGGGATCCGGTAATCCGGTGGGCTGGGCCGTTCCCACCTGAAGTGCGTGCACCTGGCGGCCTGTTTCCCCACGAAGTCCGGGAGGTGGTCGGCCTCTGGGCACGAGGCGCATGCGCTGAGGATGGTTGGGGGCCTTGAAAAAAGGGGACAATATTAGGGACACGAAGGCGACAGGAGAGCCTTCCTCTCCCTTCTGCTAGGCCGACGGGGAAGGCGGAGAAGCGAGAGATTTTGCATACGGCTCTGCAACAACTAGATTTGCTCGTGGAGGGCCGACTAACATGTTCTTATTTTTTAAATTGATCCAATTTTTAAAAAAAGAAAGAAAACAAAAACCTTGATATTTGGTCAATTTGAATGAGAGAGACAAGTGCACTTTATTTCTCGATTTTCCTGGGTTTTTAAGTAATAAGAACTTTTAATTTTAAAAATACATCCATTCTCTAAAAGATTTACCTTCAGCAGACATTCGTAATGGATATTTTGAATCAGCATTTTATCAGATTGCTAAATATTATCCCATCTTTTTGAAGTTTTAAACAATTGGGAAGTTATGGATTTGGATTTAGTTTTAGTAACAAGGGAGCATAATTGCTTTCCTCCTAAACTTCAGTTGTCTTATTTGCCATCTCTGTAACGTTCACTATTTCCTTGTAAAACCTGTATTAGTCACTTCATATTTGTCTTTAAACTGGGTTTTGCTTAATAAATTTATTTTTATAGGCAACTTCGTATCACTCTCATAAATGGAAACCCTGTATCATTTGACACAATATACATAGCTATTAATTTTTTTAAAAAAACTTTTGCCAAGTATCCCCAGTAGGAGATACTACCATAGCAGGGTCTGTTCCCTCTGCCTGAAATGCCCTTTCCTCCCTTCTCCACCAGACAAACTCCTACTCATCCTTCAAGACCCCAATCAGATGGCTCCTCCTCTGTGAACAGGGCACAGAGCTATTGAGCACTTGAAAAGTAACTGGTCCAAATTGGGATGAGCTGTAAATGTAAAATATACAACAGATTTCAAAGGTTCATACAAAAACAAAGGATTATTAAAATGAATGTCATCTGTTTATCTTTATTTTCTTTTTAATGTGGCTACTAGAACATTTGAAATTGTGTATGTGGCTCCTGTTTGTGGCTCATGTTAACATCTTGATTGGAAATAGACTCTGCCTCAGATGCTCAGTATGTGAGCAAAGAACTTGGCCAGGGCCTCCAAAACTGTAGAGACCCTAGGGGCTGGGGAGATGTGCAGATACTGATTCCAAAACAGAGGAAACTAGAAAAATCAAAATGACTACTTGTTTAATTAGATGTTTGCAAAATGTAAGACACCAGCTCATCTCCTGCAATTCAACGCCTGGGTAGTTATATATAAGTTATATTACTGTGGAGCAAAAGCAGGGCTGGATTAGGGTGAGCAAGTGAGGCACCTGGGTTGCAATTTGTAAGGAGGTGCTCGATGTCAAGGTCATGCAAATGCTGACTCTGCACTTGCAGGAACCTGGGAGTGAACACCTTAAATTTTGCACCCTAGGTGCCTCACTCACCTCCTGCTAGCTTTTGCCCTGAGGACAAGGGTATTTACTATGTACCTCCATGACTATTTAATATATGCCCATAACTGTGGGTCATAGGGACCTCCTAAATAAGGGATCTGGTCCTTAGAAGGCCCCTGGGGCAGAGTCAGCCCCCAGACTTGTCTGCTCCCACATACCTTCCCCCCGTCACATCCAACCACCATCTCTCCATTCGCTGTGGGTCTCCCTCCATGGTGGGAGGTGCTCAGTGGTGGGGGCCCTCACTCTGGCACCTGGCTCCATCCCTGGCGCAGAACAGCCATCCAGTCAATGTGCGTGAGGAACGAAAGATCTTCCCCAATGGACCTTCACGGTTTGCTGCTTCAGCTTCTTTCAGATGTTGCCCAGCACTCAGGAACTTTCTTTTGCAGGAAATACCGTCTGAAGACTGAATCTGAAGCACGGCAAAACTGGCCCCAGAACTGGGGATTTTTAACAACCCCCTTCGAGGAGGTAAATATAAATTTTATGAGCCCTGAGGTTATAGAATCAATCATTTCAAAGAATGAATGGTTATGAAGTCTATAATTTGCAAGAATAAAATTAAAGAGCATGTTGTAGGCAAAGACTGCTAACTTTGAAACCAGAAGGTCCCCTCCTCCCACAAATCACTGGGCACTTACTACATGCCAGGCACGTTCCAGGTGCCTCATCGGAAACAGCTCATTAATCTGCACAAGGCCCCCTGTGCAGAGAGAGGTGCATTAATGCCCATTTTACAGATTAGGAAATTCAAAAAACTGCAAAGTCACACAACTAATAAGGACCACACCAAGGTGAAAAGCTAGTCAGTCTGATTCCATGGCCACCTACCCTCAGATTCCCACCTATAAAATGGGGTGATTGTCCTACCTGCCTAATTGGGTGATTGTGAGGTGCAGATGGAATAAGACGGTATGTGGGCACCTGGTCAGGCCTGGAGATGGAGTGGCAGATGAGGGATGGTTGGGAAAATACTCTCGGCATTCCCTAAACCAGGGATGGCGAGTCCAGAAGTCTACAGGGACCAGACAAGTGACAGAAACAGAAGAAAGGGGCAAGCATGATTAATAGGGAGAGGTAGGGGCTCCTGCAAAGAGACCATTAGCTTTGTCCAAAGTGGCAGCCACCATCAGCCCAGCAGAGCGCTACCATATGGAGAGGCCAATTGCATATTCCCATTGCTCCAGAGAGTCCAGAAATCCAGATGTTTAAATGAAATCTTCTGAGTTTAGAATAAGTGGCTCAGATGTATAAAACACTGTACACACACACAGACTCCTTATGTGGGATTCAGTGGAGTGGTGGCCACCAGTTTGCAACCCCTCAAACTATCTCCAGGACAGAACACGAGGAAGACACATTTCTTTGGAGGGATGCAGTATTAAAGAACTGAATAATTCAAAACATTCATGATTCAAGGCAGCGTAAGCTCCATTTGTAATTCATCCCACCCCACTAGCTTTGAAATTATGCCATTCCTAATGAGTTTTGTTAATTCTTAGAGAGTTACACAATTTGAAATCTTATGCATAAAATTGGGTTCTTATTAATATAATATGCATAAAAGAGTCTGTATTAATATTCCTTATATGTAATTAAGTTGGGCTTTCAAAGAGTTCAAAATCACTTTAAAAATTAAAAGGGGGAGTAGAGGCTCTCCTCTAATATTTTAAAGGTGGGTCCTGGGATCTTCTTGGCATCTTTTAATTTGAGTCTATAACCTGTCAGGTTTTCTCAAATTTCTCCACCGGGCTGCAGCGTAAATCACTGGGCTGCAATGAGCAGCTGGAGGGTGCTGCAGTCCCCCGTCTCCTGGCTGTGTGACTGGGACAAGCCACCACCTAACATGTCTGGGCCTCACTCTCATCACCTGTCAAAGGTGGCTTTCTGGGGGGGCGATAAAGAGAATACTTCCCCCTGCCTCGGCCTGAGGGTTCCTGTCTCTGCGGATTCTGTTTCAGTTGATCAAGAGTGAAGAAGAACCCTCCACCCCAAAGCCAAAAATCGAACTTCCTGAGCGTTTCCGCATCCGGCCAGTGACGCCAGTGGAGAAATACATCAAGGTTTGAAAAGTCATTTTTAAATACTCATTTTTCTAAGTAAGAAATAAGCCCCACTGTAAATTGATCACTCCAGGTGCACAAAGTCAACAGCCAAAGGTAAGAACACAGCAGTGCCCTGCATGTCCGGAGTCCGGTTTCCACGCCCTTTCCAAGCCCAGCTACGGGAAACTTACCAGGTTCAATCTCTCTGCACATGCAAGGGCCATCGACTCCCGCTCTGCAGAAGTGGAGGGAGGCCAGGAAGAGGAGGAGCTAAAGGTGTTCTTTCAACAAACAATTACAGGGTGTGGGCAGGAAAGCAGGGAGGGTCCGGGCCCAGGCTTGGAGTCAGACCACTGAGATCCAAGTCCTGCTCTGCTGCTCACCTCCTGTGTGGTCTTGAGCAAGTGGCTTGACCTCTCTGTGTCTCCATTTCCTCCCTCATACAACAGAGGTTAATGAGGCACCTACTTCAGGGAACGGCATTGGGGTTCTGTGGGGTGATGCACGTGAAGGACTTAGAACAGTGCTCAGCATTTTCAGAGGGTGGTTGGTGATTGTCAGCTATTACTAGGTGCCAGGTGCTTAGTTGGGCAAACAGCGGTGAACAAGAAGACAAGACCCCAGCCCACGTGCCTGAGTCAGGGGAACCAACATTAAACAAGAAAATCAACAAAATTTTTATCCACTATGCTAGTCGCCAAGGAGGAAACAGGCAGGTGATATGTTGCAGGAGAAGAGAGGATGGGGTACTCAGGGAAGGCTCCCTGTGGAGGTGCCCTTTGAGGACTGAAGGATGACCAGTCATCAGCCCGGGGAAAAGCACTCCAGGCAGGGAGAACAGCATGGACGAAAGCCCTGAGGCAGAGCACAGGCTGATATGTTTCGGGAACAGCAGGGTATAGAGGGCAATGTGGCTGGAGCTTAGGGAGCTGGGGTGGAGGGTGGGGTGGGAAGGAAAGGGATGTGGATGGAGAAGTCGGCAGGGCAAGACCCCACTGGACCTTAGAAGCTAGAGGAAAAAATTATGAGTTGAGTCCAGTCTACAGTGGAAGCCGCCAGAGAGTTATAGCAGGGCTATGGAATGGTGAGAACTGCCTGTTTGAAAGATCACTCTGGCAGCTGAGTGGAGAACAGATGGTGGATAGAGGAACAGGAGTGGCCGGGCAACCCCAGAGAAGAGAGGACATAGACAGTGTCCCCCAAGACCTGTTCAGCTGTGGACGTGGGTCAGGGGCCTCTGCCCAACTATGGAGAAGGCAGTTCTGTGCTCTGGGGGGTAGAGGGGATGAAAGCCCAAGATGAAGCCAGCCAGGGGCAGTTGGAGTCAGCTCTGTGCCTTTTCCTGAAATGCCCTCAGAGTCTGCCGGGTGGCTGGCCCGCGGCGAGCGCTGGGTGGGTATGCATCTGTGAGCCCAGTGAATGAATGAGTGTGCTCCATTGAGACATGTTGAGGGGTTCCCCCCCAGTTATAAAGCAATTTAGAGTCACTGCTAAAAAAATGTTTAGAAATATAGGAAAATATAAGTAATAAGATAATTGAAACACTCATATATACTCTTTCCCCTGGTTAACATTTTAGGGAGCTCCTTTTAGAGGATTTTCTATGCATCCATATACCTGTAGGAGTAACCACCTGGTAAATGCTAGCTTGTACTATGATCTCTTAGTTGCTCACTGTGCTGACTACTTTACGTGGGTTATGTTATTTCCTCCACAACCCTGGAAGATGGATATTATCATCGTCAAACCCATTTTGCAGATGGGAAAACTGAAGCTAATGAAGCCTGAATTCCTTTCCCCAAATCACACAGCAGGTGTGTCTGATTCCAGAGCCCTGCTCTTAAATGTTACTTTCAACTGCCCTTTATACATAGATATGTGTGTACATATATATACAGGCATATATATGTTTAAAAATCAAGCTATACAGGCTGCTTTTTAATCTCCTTTTTTCACTTAACAATATATCCTGATATCTTTCCATGCAGTTAAAATAGCATTCCAAGTCACTATTACGTTAATGACTGCATTTTCTCCACTGTGTGGGTCTACCATAATTTATTTAACAATACTCCTGTCCCTGCACATCTAGGTTGTGTCCAGGTTGAGATTTGGAAAAATAATACTGCAAGGAACACCCTTGCAGACACAGTATTTTGCTCTGGGTCAGTATTTTTCTTGGAATTGGTACCTAGAAATGTAGTGATTGTTCAAATGAAGAGCACACATTCAGGGACCTCATTCTCCTGTGGTCTAGAACACTGGGCTGGCTGGAGAACAGAGGATAAGAAGCCAGGAAGTGGGTCTGATATTTTTCCAGGGCTGGGTTTTCATTCCACCAACCGCCTGCCCCCACCTCACTCCAGAAGAGAGCACAGCGGTGTGGGATCTGTTTAGCGTCTCTCAGCCACACTCTGTCCCCAGAAATGCCTTGGCTGTGGCTGGGCTGGACCCTCCCTCTGCCACAAATGGCCCCAGTGCCTGTTCAGGGGATGGCAGCCGCCACCGGCATCATCCCCTTTTCAAAGGAAGCACCCCAGCAAGATGCCAGAACAGTTTCCCCTCCCAGAGGGTGGAAGAACAGAGAGGATTCCTCCAGTTGCCAGAACAAACCAAAACATTGTTTCTTCCCAAGTAGGACTTCTGCTTAGGGGCAAGGTCCGGATGTGAAAGCCACACTCAACAACAGACAGAGCCTGTGGGGTGGAAGGTGGGGGGACAAGGACCTTGATTCAGGTGAGAAAGGTACTTAGCCTCTGCTTCCCTCCAAACCTAATTCCTTGCCCAAGAAATGGTAAATGGTTTCCATCTTACACCTTCCCATCCCCTCTTTGGGTGACTAGAGCCTTTAAAAATGTACTTATTATTAACAGGTAACCTTAATATCTAAAACGGCAAGCTGTGAAAAGCCTCCTTCCCTCCTCCCAGGAGCCGCTGTCACTAGCCACTGTGGGTCCTCACATAGAAGCATATGCACACACAGGCACACGTGCGAGTCTCCAGCCTTGTTTTCTTATTACACAACTTGTACCATATCTTGCATATTTTTGTGTACCTTTATCTCTTAGGAGTTTATCTTAGAGGTTGTTCCGTCTTGGAGCATACAGAGTCGCTTCCTTCCTTTAAACTACTGCTTCGTGGTGTGGAGAGTCTCAGTTGGATGGACATGTAGGTTCCATCCAGTCATTTGCTGCACAAACGGGGCTGCGAGGCATCTCTTGCACTCACATTGGTGTATACATGCGTAGCTATTAAGATATCTTGGGATAAATGCCTAGGGGTAAATTGTCGGGCCAAAAGGTGTTTGCAGTTACAATTTCAAAAGATACTTGCAATATTGCCCTTACTCCTGTAACGCCCTTGTTAACAGTGGTGTTTTCATCTCTTTACCAATCTGGTGTGTGAAACATGACGTCTCAGGGTGGACTTCACCTGCATTTCGTTTACAAGCTGGAGAGACTTGAAAGCTAGTCTGTGTGTTCCCAAGGGCCTGGCTGGACAAGCACTTTGAGAACTGCTTCTCTTTGAGCAATCTGCCCACAGATGGCTCAAGGACACTTTGGCCACTCTGGCGCTCATTGATGACCCTCTCAGGAGATTGATTTTAATACTTCATCAAGAACATGTGTTAAGGGGCTTCGTCCACCAGGGGCTACTGGACCACCCAGGACCTTCCCCTCCTGCCACTGCCTCACTGGAAGATTCCATTAGTAAGAGAGAACTCATAACCCAAAACATATTAAACCTCTTTATCTTGGTTCTTCCATTTGAACAAATATCCCTCGCTGTTGCCTTTGTTCAAATCACCTGATAAGAGCAGAACAGATTATTTCAGAAGCAGATGGAGGGAAACCTGCCTAAACATTTACCCTCGTTTTCCAAAAATGTCAAGTCTGTCCAAGGAATTGATAAATGAAGGTGTGTTTTTTCATTCCAGAAAGAAGCCCGTTTTCCTGTTGGTTTTCCTTTTGGTTTTTTAATTAAATTCAATTGCTTTTCATTCCAGTGGTCTCTACAGTTTGGAGAGTGTGTGTGTGTCCAGGTGCGTGTGCATGTGTGCAAACACGTGTGTCAACACGTGTGTCATAGAGCCTTCTAGTAAAAACAGGATGATTTACAACTGCTGGAATACCACCTAACAACACTGTCCTCGGCTTCACACAGGGCAATGAGAACTGTAGCATTGGATATTTCTGATCCCACCGTTTTTTTCTTTAACTCTCTGACCAAGTAATTATTTTACTGGAGGTCATAAATTAAATATGTTAAGCATTAAAAAACAAAGAAACATGTTTGATGTCGTTACTTCCAGGGAAGATGTGACCCTTAGAGTCCAGCTGATTGGAATGTGCTCATTTTCAGTACACATTAGGGACACTGGCTTTTCTCTCTGTCCTTCCCATCCCACCCTCGCACGCTGACCCTGGGTGCCTCTACGGACACTCCCCGTGTTGCTGTGGCCCAAGGTGTCTAAACCCCCTGCATTTCCATTGCAGGTCCTTCCCTCCCCGCCAGTCCCGCAGACGACCCAGGGCTTCATCGGCTGGAGATCCACGGTGCCAGGCCTGAACAAGTGCCTGCAGCACGACGATGAGATCAGAAGCTGCAAAGGGGTGTATGCCAGAGAGCTCCGCTGGCCCAAGCAGGGCGTGCACTGAGTCCAGACTGCACCCCCACGCTGGGGCACGCATGGCGGGCGCCGGGCACCCGGGCCCAGGCCAGGGACAGGAAGAACTCCCCATGTCCCTGAGGACATAGTCCTCTGCAAACTTGCTCATGGGATGTTGCAAAGAACACAACGTGTGCCTTAGACAATCTCAGTTCAGCAGCACCTCCCTTCCAGAATGTTCACGTACACAACCATTCTTGGCTAATGTAATGAGTGAGGCGAAATAGATTCTCTCAGTTTTTTTCGATACTTTGGGAATTGCTAGGTATGGCTTTCCAAAGAAAAACAAGTGATTTAATTTTTAAAATATTTGTCTAGGTCCATTAATGTGGCTTTCAATTGTACCTATCACCATCCTTATTTATAATGAAATTGTTGATCAGGTGTTTCTGTATCCAGATATCCCTGGGCCTGCTTTTCAGGAAGAATAAAACACTTAGAGGATCCCTTGACTCTCCTTTACAATAAAACAACAGCCTGAAAGACAGAAATGAGACCACAATTTGCCATTGAGTATAGATTTCCAGGAGAAAATGGGCTTCTCAGGCACTCTAAGAAAACCACCCCTGCCAACCTACCCCAGCCACCCCATCCCAGCACTGACAGCACTGGGCTGGCCCACTAGGCCATCTGCCTTCCCTGAGGACGTCATCCCTTGGTCAGTGTGTTATTTCTGGTCCCTGCCTAGCTCTGCAGCTCTCCTCCTAGTCCTACCAATGGGGGACAGTGTGTCCAGCTGGCCAGAGAGTTCCGGAATGAAGAGCCAACCTGTCCTCAGGCCTCATGAGCTGGACCCCACAAAGTAGGAACACAGGGAGTGCATTGGCAGCCTGCAGAAGCTGGTTTGTGTTCTGTTTCTTAGCAGCAGAGAGTTGGTACATCCTTCAGACCTGGCACGGACAGGGCAGGGAAGCTTGCTCAGTTATCTGCCCTCCATGGACGCACATGCCTTCTTCCCCTTGCTTGGCTGGTCAGGCCTCACCGTTCCCAGGATGGATTCCTACCTTTGCTTGGCTGGCTGTGGCCTGAGGGGGCTTCCATTTGGTGGGACCCACTTACAAGGCCCATCCACCCAAACATTTCCTTCCTACCTTCCTGCCCAGGCATGGGTGGGCATGCTGCAGCCAATCCAAGAATCTCTCCTCTTAGAGTCATTTGTGAACCTTCCCCGAGCCCCAAACACTGCCCTCCACTCTTCTGGCATGTTCTCAGGGGATTCCATGACTTTTGGGGCACCAAATATAAGGGGAGCAGAATTCCTGCTGAGTTGGGGTCACCCCCTGCAGATTCAGTACTCAGAGCCTCTAAAAGAAAAGCTTCTTTTATTGAGGGACACTGTTCTCTGTAAAAGTCTCCAGAGCATGACTTGAGCTACCAGCCTTCCTACCTCCAAGGGGCTGGCGGCAGACACTTTCAGAGCCTTGTACTTGGCATTGAGAGTACAGCCACATGACAGAAGCCTTCTCCCAGCCGCCAGATGGTTCTCTGTCTCCTTACACCCCTCCTCCAATCCGAGAGTGGGAAACTCTTAGGTTTTCATGGGCTGCCCAGCCCGGGCGAGCCAATACACAGGAGAACAGCTCTTGTGTATTGGGTAGTGAAGCCTTGCCACTACCTCTGAGTGTGGTACCCATGCTCATCCCTGGCCACAGGGGACATGGACACCAAGAAACGTCATGGCTCCTTAGGCTCTGAGAAAGGGAGAGCAACATATTATGGGGTGAAGTGTGCCACACAGAAAGATCTGTTAAAGTCCTAACCTCCAGCACCTGTGAATCTGAACTTATCTAGAAATAAGGGCATTGCAGATGTGATTAGTTAAATTAGGATGAGGTCATACTGGAGTAGGGTGGGCTCTTCATCCAATATGACTGGCATCATAGAAAAGGAAAGAGACACAGGGAGGACATGGCCACCACACGAGGCCATGGGAGGACAGAGGCATAAGTCAGAGTGATGCCAAGGAATGCCAAAATTGGCTGGCAAACCACCAGAAGCTAGGAAGAGGCAAGGAAGGCTTCTACCCAACAGATTTCAGAGGGAGCATGGCCCTGCTGGCACCTTGGCTTCAGGCTTCTGAAATCCAGAATGAGAGAATAAAATTCAGTTGCTTTAAGCCACCCAGTTTGTGGTACTTGGTACAGCAGCCCCTGGAAATGAATACAGCCTTGGACGCATTTGCCTCTTCCCCCACTCAGAAGACACCTTCCCTGACCACGTGTCTTTCATTGGTCTTGACCTGGGCTGTGTCTGCCTGAGACCAGATCACGTGGTCCCTTCAACTCCAAAGATGTTTCCAATCACCCGGATGTTTAGCCTGATGTAGACTAAACAACTGGATGCTTGGCCAAGCCCGTCCTTATTAAATCCTAATGTTTTGGCATCTCAGTCATCGCTGCAGGGAAGGCATCTGCCCTTGAAGAAACACTCCTGTCCCTTCTTGTGACCAGATGCCTCCACCACAGACAAGCAGCATGGCCAGAAAGAACAATTGCTTGGTAGCCATCTCCATCTCGGCCTCACCAGGACAGCATTTCCGTCCGATTGCCACGGGTGAGGCAGAGCACACCTTGGTTGGGGATTAACCTCCGAGGGCAGGTTATTGTTTGTTCTAATTCTTGATCACAAAACAAATCTATGTCACCTGCACACCCACAACAGTTTGGCAGCAAAAAAGTCTAGCAAAAAAAGATGGGCTCCCCTGACCTGTCCTGGCCCAAAGCCTGGACGGGAAATCAGCATGTCCACTTTGACTCTTCTGAAACTTGCGGGTGGATGTACTTTCATTCTGATTTTAACTGACTGGTGTATGTTGACCGGCAGTCCTGACTTTAGGGAGCTCTCTGGTCAGCAGATGTTGTGGGTGGAAATGCTTAGCGTGGAGCTGAGCGGGCCTCTCCACTGCACGGACAGCTGAACCTGCAGAGAAACCAGACATCCCAAGGAGGAAAACCTCTGAGGATGGCATGCACTTCCAGACCCCAGTGTGCCCATGGAGGAAATGGGCACGTGGGTACCCACATTCGATCTGCTTAACTCTAGTTCCTTGTGAGAACAAAAGTTCAAGAGACTCAGGTCAGAGTCTGAAGACACTCAAGTCCTCTAGACAATCGGCACACAAGTACACTCAAATATTTAGGAAACTATTTGATGCCTTTTTGCCACCCTTTAATTTAAATGAAGCTTACTCCAAGTTTATATACATGTATTTAATGCCCCTTAGAACTACTTATACTTAAAACATTACACTACTGATTCTTTTACAGCCCTTTGCTCTTGTCAATAGACAGACAGTTAGATATTTTCAACTAATCAACACCTAGGAGACCTCAACTGGTGGGTTTTTGGTTGTTGTTTTGGCTTTTTTTCCCTGTCTCCAATAATTTATTCACCAACTAGCCACACATGTACTTTTATGTAAAGAAATAAAAATAAGGCAACATTTCTTCAGGTATCAAACCACACTGCCAAGGTCCTCCCCACACGCACCCTCCCTCGGACTCACAGTCTGACCTTTGGATTCGAAGCAATTGGAACTGCACTCGTGGGTTTATAACGCAGCTCGAATGTCCAGTCAGTGGCCCTAGTTGGGAATCAAAGTGGACAATGCTTTGGATTCAATTACCCCAGATAGTTTCAAACTTGACATTTAATCTATGGAAATCAACCTCTTTGTGGGTGTCCAAATGGGCCCATAAATGTCACCACACACTGTAAAATACCACAACATTTCCAAGGTCGAGACGAGGCTGATGAACCTGTGCACACGATGCTGAAATACATCACAGCAATGAAGCACCCGATGGGCCTCGGTCAAAATGAACAGTCTCCGAAATGATGCAAAGCGTAATTGGTTTGGGGACTCAGAATGGATTCTGTCAGAAGCATGTTTCAGTCCAAGAAAAATTAGAAACTCCTATGTTTGTGCTATAAGAAAATGACGTAATCAAATACAAAATAAAATCATTACAAAACATGACTCTTGCTCTTAGACATTGATACACACCTGGGTATGACTGTCCTGACAGACTCTAGGTTTCAAGTGTCCAAAGTCTGGGACCAGATTGGGAATTTAGAACTTTGTACATCTGAGAACTTGTATACTATATATTGCATAACCCCTCTAGCGAGGTCTGGGGCAGCCCCTCAAAATTAAAACCACTCATATTTTTGTAGCAAAACTTAGGAATATTCACACTAAATGGAATAAAGGCTCTAAGGAGCCACATTTCAGTTTTGTTCAGATTTTGCCACCAAATGAGTGTTGGTGTTAAACTAATTAGGATATTTCTAGGTTTTGGAGCATTTTGGAGTTTGGAACTGATAAGAGATTTTGGACATCAAATGTTGCTACCACAGAAAATATCATAGGGGTGGTTCTTTTAGATCTGCCTGTAGTTATGAACTTGTATCAGGACTCTCTTGGTTATAAGAGGAGGAAACCCAATCCAAACTAGCCAAAGCACAAGAGGAAAGTGATGACCCATGTAACTGGAAAGCTCTAGGGTAGGCCTGCTTCAGGCACAGCTTGATCAGGGATTCAAACAGTATCACCAGGACCCAGGATCTTTCTGCTCCAAGTTCCTTCAGGTTGGTCTATCTCAGTGGTCCCCAGGGACCAGAGAACCCTGGCACCAAGGACCGGTTTCACAGAAGACAATTTTTCCACAGACTGGGGTGGGGGGTGTGGTTTCGGGATGATTCAAGCACATTACATTTATTGTGCAGTCAAACCTCTCTGCTAATGATAATCTGTATTTGCAGCCGCTCCCCAGCACTAGCGTCACCACCTCAGCTCCACCTCAGATCATCAGGCATTAGATTCTCATAAGGAGCCACAACCTAGATCCCTCGCATGTGCAGTTTACAATAGGGTTCGTGCTCCTATGAGAATCTAATGCTGCCGCTGATCTGACAGGAGGCAGAGTTTATGCGGTAATGCAAGCGATGGGGAGTGACTGTAAACACAGATGAAGCTTCAATAGTTTGCCCACTGATCACCTCCTGCTGTGCACCCCGATTCCTAACAGGCCACAGACCAGTACTGGTCCATGGCCCAGGGGTTGGGGATGGCAGGTCTATCTGACTGGTTTCTGCTACAAGTAACATGGCTCAGCGTTGTTAAGATACAAAGGGGAGGTCCAGAGGTAGGCTGAGCAGTAGGGCTAGCCTGGTAACTTAATGTGTACAACGTTTTTTCGGCACATACCATGTTTAAGATCCAGCCATTGACAGGGCTCAAGAGAAATCTACGTTTCCTTCAAAATAACACAAAGTAAATTAAACTCCTCCCATGTCTACATTTAAAAAAATAAACTTTAATATCTTTTGGAGGCCATTTATTTAAACTTTAAAAATGGAGCCCAGAATAATTCCAAATTTTACGCTTGCTGCACTTAATTGTATTACTATGATGCAACCTGATGGAGCTTTAGTTCCAGAAGACGATCGTGTGGTTAATAAGCTGTGTTCTGCATGGGTGGGTAATGATTCTGATTAGATGAAAGTCAAATGATGACTCTTGGATAAGCCACAGACGTGGAATCCCAGGCACCTGGAGAGAGCTGCTGGCTGCCCCAGAGAAATTAGACACACGAGTCAGCAACTGTTTTCTGAGTGCTGAGTGTTTGTGCCTGGGTATGATTGATTGATTTGCTGTTCAGGAAGCTCCCTTTTAATTAGGAAGTAAATCTTGCTTCCTGATGTATGACTATAACATTCCTTCAAGGATACACAGGGAATGTTGGTCCAGGAGTGAAGGAGTGACTCAAGCCGTGTGATCGGCACAGAGCCATGGGGCAGGGCTGGCTCCACCAGAGACCTGGATGTGGGGTGCCCTGCAGATGAGGTGCATGGTTGGGGCTCAGCCTGGGCTTGGGCCCCTCATAGGAAAAGGGAGGCTGGACGGTCACTGTTGGGGCAGGGAGATAAAACAGTGGCTAACGTGTATCGAGTCCCTACTAAGTGCCAGTGTGGTAGGGTCTGACCCCACTTTTTGATACTTGACTGCTGACACATTTTAAGTCTCACCCTCTCTCTCCTGCTCTGTCCCACAGCTGGGGAAGTGTATATGAAAGTCCAGCTGCTCTTTCCTTTAGCACCAGTGGGAAGTTCAAACCATGCATGGGAACCTTGACCCAGCCCCACCCCCAGCCACCATAAAAACCCCAAACCAGTCTCCTTCCCCTGCACTCCTTTCAGAACAGCTTGGGAGGACTGCTCTGCTCTCCCCAGGAAGCCTCATTCTACAAGCCATCAACTTGTCCCTACCTCTTGGTGTGTGCATTGCCATCCTTCTCTACATTGGACCAAGTTTTGGGTGGGGTCCATCAGTCTCTGCAGGTTGGCTGGCTGGTCCCAACAGCCAGATGCTGTGCTAAGCTCATTTCATCTTCACAGCAACTCTGCAACCTCAAACCCATGGGAGCCCCGATTATAGATGGAGAAATGGAAGCTTCTCAAGGTGAAGGGACTTGCCCAAGGTCACACATCAGTGGAGCCAGATCCAAAATCCTGCACTGTGTGACTCCAAAGGCCCCACAGAACCATGTGAGCATTCCAGAAAGTTACTGAGAAGCAACCATGCACCCAACAGCTGCTGTTCCCTCCACCTGGAGAACTGTCCTCCAGGGATCCCTCACCTTCCTACATCTCTTGCCGGGTGTGGGAGTTAGAATTCTAAACGTAACCCCACGTGCACACCTGGGATTCCACACCCCTCTCCCCAGAACCTGACTATGGGGAGATACCACTGCCATGATTTTGTTATGTTACATGGCACCTTTGACCTTAGGACAAGGAGATGACCCCGGATTGTCCAGGTGGTCCAGTGTAATCAGAGGAGCCCTTAAAAGCAGAGAGTTTTCTCCAGCTGGTAGCAGAAAGAGAAGTCAGAGAGGTTGAAGCCCAAGAGGGATTTGACCTGTCACTGATGCCTTAAAGATAGAGGAGGTGACATGAGGAAGCAGCAACCTCGAGAAGCTG
Organism: Daubentonia madagascariensis; assembly: GCA_023783475.1. Classification (NCBI taxonomy): domain Eukaryota; kingdom Metazoa; phylum Chordata; class Mammalia; order Primates; family Daubentoniidae; genus Daubentonia; species Daubentonia madagascariensis. Next base: position 3,986,628 of record JAKFHU010001640.1, on the reverse strand, counting down.
AAAACGACTCCCGGCCAACAACCCACAAGGAGACGAGGGCCTCGGTCTCACAGCCACACACAACTGTGTTCTGCCGAAAACCTGAATGAGCTTAGAAGTGGACTGTCCCCAAGAGACTCCAGAAAAGAGATTGGGCCTACTGACGCCTCAACTGTGGCCTTGTGGGACCCTGAGCAGAGAACAGCAGCATCCGTCTGGATTTCCAACCTACAGAGCTATGATATGATAAAGGGGTGCTGTTTTAAACCCCTAAATTTGTAGTAATTTATTATGGCAGCAATAAATAACTAAAAGCTAATACCCCAGGTGTGCCAAGTCACTGACTATTCTGTACCCGGGCCCTTTCTCGGGGTTGTGTTTACAGTCAGCAACCTTGAGGGACAAGGCAATGTCTCCCTCCAGGACAAGGGGCAGATCTACTTCCTGCTTGCTGTAGAACAGCTGGTTCCCAAGCTCAGTAGTCCTCAGCTGTGACACAAACACACCACATTGCCCCATGGGCCTTGAGGGCAAGGAAACCAACACACACGCTGAGGCTTGTGCTGATGACTGTGCCATGGGTAATACAGTCCTTTGTCTCTGACCCAGGAATCTCATGTCTTCTGCCAGCACCTAAGAATCAGTAATATGCTAAATTATTAGCTTATAAGTAAAGTAAAATCAAACCCCAGACCCCACAATACTTCCTGCCCCTTTTCACCACTTGATGCCCACTCATCTTTAGCTTTCAGCTGGTAGCCCTTCCTGAGAGCACTTTGTCTGCCCTGCCACACCCTCCATGCTATCAGAACAGCAAACACCACTCCTTCACAACCATTTGTCACCCAGAAATTTTACTTTTTTTGGGTGATTTTTTTACTCATATCTTACTTCCCTAATAGCTTGGTATTCCCGGTAGGCCAGGTATCATGTCTGACTTTTCTCACTATTGCATACAGTGTCTAGGACAATGGCCAGCACATGTTAGGTGCTCAGTGTTTATTAAAATACAGAGGATACTGCCAGCGATGGAGTCAGAGGGGCCATTCAGCCCTTGAGACAGTCACTGTCCAATACAATTGCCACAGTACAGCACTGTAATAAAATTACAGACACCTCCAGTGTTCAAATATAATGCTTTCCTGAAAACATGTATGAAGGTTAAATGTTAAAATGCTACCAATCCCCTTACATGCCATTAGAAAGCTTCTCTTCTCAGAAAGTGAAAACATTTTTACAAAGTTTCTAATTACCCCTTATCCTTAGATATAATAGTTAGTGCTATATTTTAGACTCAATATCTGTTCTTTAGTGGGTTTTTTGTCGGTTTTTTTTTGTCAAGACTGAACAGAAAACCATCAAATTTACCTCCCTTGAACACTCACTTGGGCCAGGGATGTGCCATGCTGTCAAGTGACACCCATCCTGGTTGCAACGGCATTTGTGTGGGAGAACTTTACTTCTTATCCCTGGTTTCAGCAATTTCCTGTTTCCCTTACTTGATTTTATAAAATAATTATGCCAAAATATAGGAATATATTCAAATACTTGCACCAACAAAAGCCAAGGGAACTACCAAGATGGTGCTGGGGCCCATCCTAATCTCTGGGGTGCAGCACAGACCAGGTAGCAACTCAAATTCATCTGCTAGCTGATACAGCAAGGGTTACCCTCCAACACACAACAAAACGAGCCAAGTGTAAGAAAATAGGATGTATATGCCATCCTCTTTTCTTTAAAACCTGACTCTCTCGTACTATCTTGTTTTCCAACTGTCAGTAGAGACATGGGTGTGGACAAATATTTTCTGGTTTCTCTCTACTACAAGAAAAGCCACATCCTAAGCAAAATGATAAATGGCAACTGACATGTAAATTCAGGATTGAGGGTCCTGCAAGGAGTGGCAGAGACAGAGGCAAACTGCAGAGCCCATGTCCTGCTGAAAGGGACACTTTCTCCTCAGCTCCTACACATCACTGCCCTGGGGAAGTGGGGGTCAGTATGGCCAGATCTTCCAATTTTTCAAAGGAAACTGAACAATTTGGATTTTATAAATGTAAAATCTCCCAATTTTTAAAATGTTTTTAAATTTTTTAATGTTTCAGTTATTATTAAATACTATGCAAGTTAAACCAAATATGCCAGCAGCCCCAATTTATAATTTCTAAAATAAACTCATATTTCCAACTGCTTTTCTGACATCTCCATTTGGATATCTAAGAAGCATCTCAAACTTGACATGTCAAAAGTGAAACCCTTGATTCCTGCAGCCACATCCTCCTCCAACCCCAAGACAACTCTGCTCCTCCCCAGAGTTTACACATGAGTCAACCACCACAGCATTCATCCCTGGCCCGGACAGGTCTCAGCTTCCTCTGCCTCACCCCCACCCCAACAAGCCTTCAGTGTGACTCTGCTTCCCTCCTGCCATCACCACCATCTCTATGAAAGAAGAAGCATTTTAACTCTATGACATACACCTTTTGTACAGACAGCAGTGATGGCAGACAATGTGGTCCATGATGGATGCTGTTGTTGTTTTCAGTGCACATGGGCCTGGAAATGCTTCAGCCTGCAAGTGACATCTGTCTCTTCTGCTCACATCTCAGAGCCCAAAGCAAGTCACCTGACTATGCCTCACTTCAAGGGGATGAGAAATCTTCATTAGCACTAGGAATGTCTACCACAGGGACTAGTAACTTCTACCACTGCTAAGTTTTTATTTTTGCAAGTAAAGAACATTTAAAAATACAAAACCACCACCACTATCTATTAAATCAGGAGTGGGCAAACAATTGCCTGCTGGCCAAAGTCTACCCAAAATCTTCTTTTGTAAACAAGGTTTTACAGGCACACAGCCATGCTCATTTGCTTGCATATTGTCTGTGTTCCAACAGCAGAGCTAAGTAGTTGCAACGAAGACTGTAGGTCCTGAAAAGCTGAAAATACTTATTATCTGTCCCTTTACAGAAAAGGTTTGCATACCCCGGACTAACCCATTTACTATCATAATTATCTCATAAAAGAACAATATAATGCTGAGAAAGTAGAGAAGATAGTCTCTCAGAATAGAGGCCCATCCTTAAATCAGCTCTTGATGGAAAAGATATGATGTCTTTATTTTCTTCATATAGCTGCAAAAAAAGGAAACTTCATCGGAGACCTGCTGTGGGGCACAGACAGCTGTTTGGGAACCCCTGGACTGTGAAATCCTTCAGGGGTTACAAAATCCAAGGCTGGGAAGGAAGCGGCAGGCAAATAAAGTGGGCCAGGTGGGGCCCTTGGTCTGCAAAACTCTGGCTCACCTGAGGGGCGGGGCCTCATAGTTGCAGCCAACGGCTGCCGTGGGGCGGGGCTCCACTGTGGCCTTACCTTCTGATTGGCCAAAAGAAGATGGAAGCACGGATGCTCATCCTGTCAAATAATTCCCAATTAAAAGAAATTAAAACGTAACAAAAAGCACACTGAAGGTCTAATTTTGGGACAGTTGTTTCTCCCTAGGGGTGAAGTTGGGGACTGGGGAACAGACATGTTCCTATGGAAAAGAGGACTCTCCAACTTTATCAGTAATGTTTCATTTCTTTATTTAAAAAAAAAAAAATGACCTGAAGCAAAAATGACTGGAAGCCATAAGAAGGAATAAAGTAGTGACACGCTACAAAGTGGATGAAACTCGGAAACATTATGCTAAGTAAAAGAAGCAAGAAAACACAAAAGGTCACCCATGGTACGGTCCCATCGGTACGAATCCAGAACAAGTAACTCCTGGAGACAGAAGGCACATTAGTGGTTGCCAGGGCTGGAGAGGGGTGGAGAGGGTGTCCTTTTGGGGGTGATGAAATATTTTGGAACTAGATAGAGGCAATGGTCGTACAATATTGTGACTGTGTTGAAGGACACTGAATTGTACACATTAAAATAGTTAATTTTATGTAATTTTAATTTGACCTCAAAAATCATAACTGGAGGTTTTTAAAGTTGTTGATTCTGGGTGATGTGTGTGAAATTATTCTTTCGTATATTTTTCCCAATTTCTGATATATATATGTGTGTGTATATATATAAGAATGTATATTACCCACTGCATGGATCAAATTCAGCACAATAGAGGCCACGATAGGCCCTTGAGGCACCAGTTTGCTGTGCTGGACCTCTATTGTCCCTAGTGGCCCTCTGGTCACCTAGCCATCACTTCGGTCAGCCACCACCACCCAATGGACCTGCTTATCAGAGTCATTCCCAGCCTTGGGAAAACTGCTCTGGTGGAATTAGAGATAAAAATAAACCTGCAGAATGTTGGGCCAAAGACACCAGACACAAAAGAGAACATGCTGTATGATTGCATTTCTATAAAGTACAGAACCAGACACATCTGATCGATGCTGACAGAGTCAGGATGGTGGGGTCTTTGTGGGGCAGCGACTGGGAGGGGTGGGGTATGGTGCTGGTCACATTCTGTTTCTTAATCTGGATGCTGGTGACACAGATGTGTTCTGTTTGTGAAAATGCATCGAGCTGCACATTTATGATGTGTGTGCTTTCCTGTATTGCTTCAGTTTTAGAAAAGTTTTAAAATAAATAATCGATGCATAAATCCATCAGATACATTTAATTTCCTGCCAAATCCTTGAAATGGAGGCCCAGGCCTTGGCTGCAGGTTGCAAGACCCTGGAGGGGTGAGTTTGTGAGTCCAAACCTACCCATTGTGGGATGTTGTTCAGATGTGGATCTCAAATGCCTATTACAACTTTTTTGTGCAAACAGAAATTGCCTCCACCGTCTCAGGCTCCGCTCTGGAGACCAACCTCCTAAAAAGGGTATGAGTATAGTTTGTCACTGCAGCCTCGCCCAGCAAAGGGTCCGAAATCACACATGCCCTTCCCTGTGGATTCGGAGACCAGGAAAAAGAAAATGGAGGACCGAATATCACCAACCCAGACCAAAACTGTTCTCAGTCTTGGAATCAGGAGAAAGGAAATGTAATTTCAGAGGACACACACTTCTCTGATTTTTTTGGAAGAATCTGAACGCACTGGTGTGTTAGTGAGTCCTTGAGTCCTTGGGTCCCCTACCCACCTTCCCCCCACAGGCTCCCAGACTCCTCAGAGGGAGCCCAGGAAAGGCTGTGAAGGGACCGGGCCCAGAGCGGCCTGCCAGAGCGCCCCCTCCCCTCCGGGACCCAGCCGGGCCAGCACACTGGTGCTCTGGAGGGATCCCGCAGCAGCAGCTCGGAAGGCTCTGTGTTCATGGAGTCTGCGGCGCCCGCTGGGGATTATAGAAGCTAATTACCCCTGTTCCTTGCCCTCGGTGCAGAAAAGGTCAAGTCCCCAGAGTGGGCACAGAGCACAAGCACAGCCCCCACCTCCATCTCCCACCCCAGCATGTGGGAGGAGAGAGGAGAGGACAGGGAAGAGGGAGGGCGAGGAGGGGGCGAGGGACAGAGACAGTAAGGGGGGGGAAGAACAAGAGACAGAAAAAGAAAAAAAGAGAGAGGGGGACGTACCAAGAATGGGGGTTGGGGGGTTGAGTTTGTCTTTTTTCTTTCTTTTCCTTCTCAGAATCCCAGCCAGGGAGTCTGCATTCCCAGGAAAGGAGCTGCCCCCAGAGCAGCACTAGTGTGTGCTGGGGAGCCGGGCCAGACCCAGATTGCGTGGGCCCTGGTCCCTGCCAGCCACACTTGGCCACGCCATCCTGCTGTCCCAGGTGGATGGGCTGGCTCCTAGGTGATCAGGGCTCATCTGTGTCCTCCCTAAAGTTCGGGGAGAGGATAGACGGATTCCATGTTTGTCACCTGGCATCCTGGTGTGGTCACTTACTCTGTCCCTGGGTGATGGGTGGACTAGCGTGGTGGTGGTGGGCCCATGCTGGTCACCAGCTGGGGGCCGGCCCGGGTTCAGGTTCCACCTCCATCTCTTACTCAGGTTGGCCTGGGGCAGCAGGTCTCGAGTTGGGCCCTGAGCAGAGCTGGTTCTTTCACTGGAGACACAGAGCCCAGGAGCCCCCTGCGAAGCTAGTGTCCCCATAAGGGCAGTTGAGTCCAGTGTGGAGGGGCCCTGAAGGAGTCGACCCAATTCCAGTACCTGGACCCCTGCTCACCAGCCATGAGTGCTGGGCAGCCCCTGATGGTGGCCTATAAATGGGGGGCACACAGCTCATTTCAGAGGACCCTGGGTAGACTCATGAGATGACATGCAGGGTGGGTTCTCTCAATGGGCGCCGGCTGTCCCTATTGTTACCCTTGGAGACCACAGGCCCAATCCAGCGAGCCTCCTGCAAGACAGGGCAGTGAGTCTGGGGCTCACTCATTCCTCCCTTTTCTCAAACCCCCGAGAAGTGCCCCAGCCCCCATCCCACTGGGCTGATGGGAAAGTCAACCCCAGCAGTAGGGAGGCCTCTCTTACCCCCATGCCTTCCCAAAGCCCCAGGGGTCCAGCATGGAGCCTCGCTCTCAGGGAAGCCCCAAATCCACAGTCCACACTGGTCAGTCATTACTTACAAGAATAGCACTGGTGGGCAATTATTGAGCACTTAATGCCTACCAGGCATTGCTCCAAGTGCTTTGTGTGTTTAAACAATCCTCACGACAGATCACAGGTGGGTACTACTCCAATCCCAGATTTGCAAATGAGGATACTGAGGCACAAAGAGGTCAAAGAGGCTTGCCTGAGGCCGCTAGCAAAGTGGCTTCAAAGAGGTTTGGCTCTGGCTCCAGGGCCCTGGATTTACATGACCATAAGGGTCTCTTGAGGGCAAAGGCCAAGAGGCAGGGCCACAGGAGGCTTTGGAGAAGCAGAGGCCTCTGTATCCAGGGTCCAGCATCACAGGAACTCCAGGCAACCCTCCAGTGCAGACTCTGCCACCTGCCCAGGAGGTTTCGGGGCTGGGCCGTGGTCCCCCCAGCCCTGGAAACCCCTCCCCAGCTTGGCAGCTCTTCCTCTCACTGTCTCAGTGGTGCCTCATCCAAGGCTCCCTCCTTTTGAATTAAAAACCAGGAGTGGGGTTGTCCTTAGACAAATTCGGTTTTCTACTCCATACCACAAAACCCTGACAAAAGAGTCTTGTGACCTCCTAGGAAGGGGAGAAAACACACACACACACATGAGAACAAGTCACAGATTACATCCCAACAAATCAGGTGGACACACATGCGTTTCTGAGGACACACTTGGGCTCCAGAGCTTGTCAGGCCTCAATCAGCCTGCTTCCTGCCAGGATGCACTTCCCACTTCCAACCACAGTGGGGGCCTGACATTTAACGCTGAGCAGGCGACCCCCTCCGATGTCTCTGAACTGGGCTTCAACAAATAGCAGTCACTGCTGAATCCATTCCTCCAAAAGGTCACCAGCCAGACGCCAACAGAAAACACAGCCATTGCCACCACCAGCCATCGGTCTTCCTCCACCCCCCTCCTCCCCCTCTGTCTGGCTTGTAGAACCCTGCAGTGGCAGGAGGGTACCAGCCAGGACCCCAACCTGCCAGGGCCTGTCACCTTCCCAACTCCTGGCATTCGTTCCTTCCCCAGAAACTACCTTTGACCAAGCATCCTGCTAAGAGTTCCCTTTAGCTACCTGTTCTCAGTTAACTTAGGTCTAAATGTGCTTTTATCTGAAGTCTTACTTTTCTATGGTTTTCTTTTCAAATTATGAAAAGTAATGAACACTTCAGTAGAAAATGAGCAAAATACAAAATGCACAAAGAGGAAAATAAGACCCCCCACCAGACTTGGCCCGGATTGGAATGGGGTCCTCCCTCTGGGGTGTGACTTTCGAGAGCTTTGGGATGTGCCCGCCTCTCCAAACACGCCCGTCTTCCTCCAGGATTCTCGTCTCCATCTTAAGGACCATCCTGGAAAGAACCCAGGCTCCATCATTAATTCACCCCTCATTCCTGGAAAATCATTTATTCTCCCACACCTTCATTCGACTACTAGAAGTCTCGGGCTAGAGCCCACCAGACCCGGATTTGAATCCCAGCAGCCCCAAGTCCCTCAGCAGCTTCCTCATCAGTAAAATGGGGCTGTTGTGAAGATTCAACGAGGCAAACCCCACAAAGCCCTTTGCACGATACCTGGCATACAGTAAATGCTCGATAAACAGCACCAGTAAACGTTAACATCACCACCGGCATGGTGGTGTTCAAGGTCAGCTACCTTTGGATCCCCCCACCCCCCCGCGCGTCAGTGGCTGGGGGCTGCTCTGGGGCACCTTAACCTCCTGGCACGTGGGCTGGCCTGGACAGGTGAGTGCGGGGAGCTGGGCAGGTAGATGAAGTGCTGGATGGGTGATTGCAGGTGGCACTCAGACAATTCACGTTCTAGACTCTTCTCAAGGAACTCCCCTGAGGCTGGAAGGGAGAGTGGGGAAGGGAGATCCATACCGGTGCAGCCACTGACAAAGCGCATCCTCTTCCAGAGTTTTCTCTCTCGCTCTTCACTGCAAGAAACAAGGCAGGGACCCGAGGGCAGAGTTACCCGCACAGCCTGGCTCCGTGTCACGCTCCTGCCTCTGCAACCTGCACCTCCGGTGGAAATCACGCAGCGTGCAGTCTACGCCAGCCGCTGCTCACAGACGAGGTGACAGGACACGCACTCCGATTTGGGGCAGGGACACTTGATTTTGAATCGCCGCTTTCACCCGGTGGTCCTGGGACCTCAGCAAGAGACCCCACCCTGCTGAGAGCCTCAGGTCCACACGTACAAAGCGGGACTCACAGGAGTGACCGCCTCTTTAGGGCTGCCGGGAAAAGGCACGTGGAGAGTCTGGCACACAGTAAACTTTGAACGCGTACTTGAGATGCGTGTGTCTGCTAAGTTTTTCCCGCTCAAATCCAAGAAAAACATGCTGCTCACCACGACCAGAACTCAGAGGCCCCTCCCTGCCTCCCCAGGAGCAGGGCCTGAGCAGCAAGGGGCTAAAGAGCAGTCCCGTTGGCTGTCAGGGCTGCGAGCAAGAACAGCAGCCAAGGCGGAGAAAAACGTCCCCAGGCCGCAGGCTGGGACGCGCGTAGCCACGCCGCCCCCTGCTGGGCAGACGAGCAGCTGCGGGAGCCGGGCGCCGGCGGGGGCTTCGGGGCGGGGGTCCCCGCGGCTCCGGCAGCGGCGTGGCCGACGCGCCCCCAGCCAAGCGCCGGGTCCCACGAGGGCCGACTCACTTCTGGCAGAAGAGAGGGCGGAGCCGCCGCAGGCTGGGCGCGGAGGGACGACCCCCCGCGGGGGACAGCCACCTGCCAGGGGCCGCCCCCGCCCAGAAGGGCCAGCCTCGGGCCCGACGGCGCGGGTGTCTGCAACGCTGCGCACCGGCCCCTGCGCGCATCCGAGGGGTCACTGCCGGCTGCCCCCGCGCCCCTGCGGCCGTGGCCGGGAGAAGGGTGACATGGGGTGCGAAATTTAAGGGGGAGCAAAAAAATCAGTATTCAAGATAAATAATGTTTTAAAAATCCAAAATCAATGCAAGCATATCCACGATGAACAAAATATCGAAATTTTAAATGAAGACAGGGTCAGTATTACTGATTCTTCCTTTTGCCTCGGGCTCCACTGTGGCTCGGCCCAGCACTGTTATTTATCTGTCTTTATTTAAAGCTTTGATATTTTATCATGAATTTTTCCATCAAGTTTGATTTTTTTTTAATTGCACTAAAATATCATTTATCTTGATTACAGAGGGATTTTTTGGGTTTTGTGGATTTTTTTTTTTTTTGGCACCTCCTTAAATTTTGTGCCCAAGGTGGCCTTACCCGAGTCCTGGCCCAGCAGTGGCCCCTCCTGCCCTGAGGTAGCTCCCATGGGCTCTGGATCTCTTAGCCCCTCAGCCACACCTGGGACAGCCTCCAGAAGGTGGGACAGGACTCCACCCTAGAGCCCCCACACAAGATCCCTGCGCACACCTCCATTTTAGCGTAGTAGACTCAAGAGAGATTGCTGACCTCCGGAAATTTAATACATTTGTGTTGCTTATTTAAGCCCCTAAGTTTGTGATAATTTGTTACAGCAGCCACAGGAGCTTAATACAGTGGCCTCCTGGGTGCCCGAGATGTCTCAGGAGGGAGGGCGGGGCAGGGAGCAGGTTTGTCTCACTTGCTCACCCCAAGGGCCCGGACTAGGCTCCAGGGGCTGTCATAACAAATGACCGCAGACTTGTGGGGCTTAAAACAGCACAGATTGATTCTCTCACAGTCTGGAGGCCAGAAGTCTGAAATCAAGGTGTCAGCAGGACCACGTCCCTTCTGAAGGCTCCAGGGGAGGGTCCTTCCAGCTTCTAGTGGCTCCAGGCATTCCTTGCTTGGTTTGTGGCTTCATTGCCCCAAAATCTGCCTCTGAGGTCATATCACCCTCTCCTCCTCTGTCTCAAAGCTCCCTCTGCCTTCCTCTTACAAAGACACTTGAGATGGCATTTAGGGCCACCCAGATAGTGCAGGACAACCTCCCATCTCAAGATCCTTGACTCAATCGTGAAGGAAGAGACCCTTTTCTCAAATAAGGTCATGTTTACAGGTTCCAGGGATTAGGACCTGATATCTTTGGGGCCCATTTCACATCCTCCCACAGGCCTTATGACATGCCAGCTGCTCCCTGGAACAGGTGAGAGACAGCCCCCTATCCCTGTAAAGAGGGATACCAGACAGACCTGAGTGCCACCCCAGCTCCACCCTCACGCACTGGGACCCTTGAGACAGGGTTGACTCTTGGAACCTCAGTTTCCTCCCGTCTACAATGAGAGTGTCAGTTGCGTTTCCTAATGTGCTACAAAAGAGCTCTGTTAGAATCCTTGGCACCAGGAAGGTGCGGTATGAGTGCTAGTGCTGTTAATAAAGTCAGCTTCGTTAGTGGAATTATAACCAGTAGTGTTGGTTGAGAGTGTGGGGTCAGGACGTTCCACCACTCTTTGTGCTGCCCATTGCCAGCTCTTTGGCCTTGGACATGTGACCTCACATCTCTGGGCCTCAGTTGCCTGGTCTGTGAAGTGGGGTGATGACTGTGGCCACCTGACACGTTCATTGGAAGGATTAAACGAGATGATGTACATAGAAGGCTTAGGTCCCTGGGGGCTGTCCTGGCATGCCTGTGCCTGCTGCCTGCAGGAGGAAGGCATCACCAGGTGCAGTGGCAAGAGAGCTGGCCTCAAGGCCCCCTACCCCCTCGGGGCTTCGGTTCCCCAGGTTCCTGCAACCCAGGTGACACCACATCCTTCAAAGATGTGGTGTGTCACATTTTCACATGGTCAGCTGTCATTTCGTGAGATGTCTGGTGACAAGAGCTAACCCCACAGGACCCCCCCACCCACACACACACAGCAGTTTATGATCCCTGCAGATGGAATTACAGCTTTATTACAGATAAATGGCCATGTATAACCCCATATTTTATTTTTATTTATCATTATTGCTAATTATATGGGAAAACCCTTGCCACTTATGGGAGCATATAAATTATCTCTAAATCGTTGGTGTGGAGCTGAATTCCAAAGAAAAGAAAGTTGACAGGCCCATCTGGTTTTGAGGAGATTTTATACATATATATTATACATATAAATGCTATAAATGCATATATGTTTATATATTTATATAGACACATTCTAATACATATACATATATTTATATATCATATTTATTTTCTTTCCCATCACCTCCGGTCCCCCAGGGTTTGGGGGCATATTTTCAAAGGAAAATGGTGAAGGACACAGTTTGAATTGTCAACCTGGTGAGGCCCCAGACCCCAGACGTTCAATCAGACAATAATCCAGGTGTTGCTATGGCGGTTTTCTGCAGATGGGATTTGAACCCACAATCAGCTGACTTCAAGTGAAGGAGGTTGTCCCTGTGGATCAGGGTGGGCCTGGTGCAATCAGTGGAAAGGACTTAGAGTCAGGCTGAGGGTCCCAAAGAAGAAGAAAACCCTCCTGTGGACAGCAGCCTGGGCTATTCCTGAGACCCCACCTGTCCTCACCCCCTGCCCCATGGATTCTGGACTTGCCCAGCCAGACCCCAGAGTTGCCTAAGCCAACTCCTCAAAATAAATCCCTTGATGTCTACCTCCTACTTGTTTATCCTCTGGTTGAGCCCTGGCTGATACAAGGACCCTGGAGAATTACCCCTCAGAAAACCAGGCCAGGATGTCAATGAGCTAAGATCTGGTATAAAACATCTTCAACAGAGTTGTTAGAGTCCTCAGAACCAGTGTGCCCTCTGAGTCCAGGGCAACCGCAGGAGACTCTGAAGACCCACAGCATGCTGAAGCATCTTCAAGTTCCTTTAGTCCACCCTTTCAGGGCGGGGGCGGGGGGTGGAACTGAGGTTCAGAAATGGTGCAGTACCACCTTGAGACCACCCGGGGACACCCACACTGCCTCCAGGACCTGAAGTTCTCCATCCATTGACTGCTATGAAGCAGATACCCTGTCTCCCGATTTCAAAGCACCCTCCTTGCAGCTGGCGATTATAGTGTTACCTGTGGGGTCTCTTGAGGGCATCCCTCCCTGCCAGGTTGCTCACCGTGGTGCCCCTGGGGCCAGCACAAGAAACATTCAAACCAAAGTTGCTTAATGAACTACTCCAAAATCAATCAACTGGCTTAGTGTACAAGGAGCCGACTTGCCCCACCATCACTGAACCAAAATCTCAGGAGCTGGGGACCTGGGCTTTGGGGGTTGGGCTTGTCTTGCTCACCTGTGCACCTGGACAAGCCTCAAGGCAGTACCAATGCCTCCTCTCACTATGTGCTCCAGGAGACCCCAGGGGCCTCCCAAGAGCCTGCGGGGCCAGACATTTGGATAAAACAAACCCATCCCCCAGTGTGTGACCCCCTCCAAGCAGGCAGGCAGTTCCTCCCCTCCATGCCCCCTGGGGCTGTGAGTGGTGGGCCCTCTGAGCCACCTGGCGTGGCATCTCTGCCTAGGGGCCAGGCCCTGCCCACCATGGTACCCAGCTGAGCTCATCCTGTCCCCACCACTGGGACTGTCACTAAGCTGGACCACCTGGGTTCAAATCCCAGCCTTGTTCCTTAGATGCTGAGTGATCTGAAGTCGGTCCCTCCAGTTCCCCGAGCGAGGGAGTGCCTTGCCCTGGAGCAGGAGGATGCCTCCCACTTCCCACCTGATTCCTTCTTATTCTGAGGAGCCTGTGGGAAAATGAGCCACAGCCGGTTTCTCCATCCGGCAAAAAGCATGGGCTTTGGGGTTACCCAGGCCTGGAGGGAGCCCTGCTTCTGAGACGGGCTTGCTGTGTGAGCGTGAGTGAGGCTGGACCTCTCTGAGCTCCAGTCTCCATCTCGAAGGTGACCACCCCCTTGTGCTTTCCATGTACGTGTACAGTATCTATGATAAAAAGAGATCACACGGATGCCCTCAAACAGGTGAACAGTTAAACCAACTGTGGCACATCCATGCCAAGGAGGAGCAAGAGCCATAAAAAGGAACAGACTAGTGACACCCGGATGGATCTCCAGAGAGTGATGCCAAGTGAAAAATGCTAATCCTGAAAGGTCACGTACCATATGATTATAGAGCTGTGTAAGTGCCTATATAGCTGTCTGATTTATGTGACATTTAAAAATAACAGAATTTTAGAAACAGAGGACAGATTAGTGGTTGCCAGGGCTGGAGTGGAGCAGGGAGGGAGGAGGCAGGGTGTGATCATAGGAGGGCCAGACCAACACTGCTCGTGGTGCTGAGCCTGCCCCATATCGTGACTGTGGTGGTGGAACTGCAAGCCTACACGGTGATAAACTGGTAAGAACTTATGTACACACACAGCCCCAAGACAAGTAAAACCACAGAAACCAGAACAAGGTCCAAGGATCATACCAGTGTCAATATCCTGTTTGTAATATTTAGTATAAGTTTTTTTAAATGTTGCCATTGGGGAAACTGGAAAAAACAAGTAAGGGGATCTCTCTGTGCTGTATCTTACAACTGCATGTAAATCTACAATTCTCTCAAAAATTTTCAGTTAAAAAAGACAGAGATCAAGAACAAATGAGCAGGGGGCTGAAATTAGCCACCCAGTGCAAAGCGATGATTCCTTGCCCAGGACCTGGTTCTTAGACCCAGAACTCACTGACCAAGGAAGAGGTTAGGCCCACGAGGAAGGACCCTGCAGCACACGGCAGTGCACAGTCGGACTCCCTCTGTCCTTCCCCAAAGGCACCTGCTGCCATTTACTGAAGTCTTCACACTCTGGAGAAAGTGGAACGCGGTTCTGCTCAGGGTGAGGTGATGCCAATACCCAGGGAACCAAGGCACCGTCGTGGCCCCTGTGGGCGTCAGGGCATATAGGTGAGTAACAAAAGGAGTTTTGACCCACATGGTCTCACAGTGGGTCTTCTGGGTCAACCCCCTACTCCCTGAACGTGTACTCAGGCGGACGCACCTTCTGTAGTCGACAGAACCTCACATGGGTTCCATGGCCCATAGAAAGAGCAACCACTGTGGGAAAGGCCAAGTGGAATCCCCTAAAACTGCACCCTCCCCTGACTAGATAGTAAATCAAGGACAAAATGCTTCCGTCTGGCTCCTGCAAAACAGACAAATTGTGGAAGAAGGCAGAATGGTACCGACAAGTAATCACACTAGTCCGTCAGATGGATGGTGACATGTCGATTGGACCACATGAGCAGGACGTGGCTCAGGACGTGGATGCTTTGGTGGCACACGTGCCACAGAGGACAACAGATGCATGCAACAAGGATTCAGTGCCTGCCGCACAGGTGAAGGTTTACAGGCCCCTGATCTGGGCCATGCCAGGACATTTGCTGAAAAATGGAAGGCAGGTTATTGTGAAGGAATAGTGATGGCACCTGCACCTTCTACCTCTAGGCTAGAAGCACAACACCAGGAAGGCCTCTATGGGTTCTGGAGGCAACGCATTCTGCACCTGCGAGTACTACCTTGGCCCACTTCTCAGGGGGCACGGAGGGGGCCCAGAGCCAGGAAGAGCTTTGCAGCAGGTCCAGCCGCAGTTCAGGCATCTCTGCTGCTTGGGCCATGGGACCCAAAAGCTTCCATGGTGAGTGGAAGTGGAGAAAGGTGCTGTGCGACATCTGTGGCAAGCACCCACAGGACAGTCACCCTGTCGACCTCTAGGTTCTGGAGCCAGGTCATGACCTCTGTGGCAGAAATAGCCTTTTGAGAGCCACTCCTGGCAGGAACTGAGCATCTGATCATGGGATATGAAGGGACCACGTGGCCAGAAATGCCCACTGCCAGCTGGGAACCCAGACCCACTGAGCTGTGAGGTCAGATGGTCACAGCAGCATCCTACTGTAGGGTGGAGGAGGCACCCCCAGAATCAGGCACAGCAAGGTTGGGGGCACACGTAAGCCTGCCTGGGCAGATGTCCAAGACCAAGGCCACCTACCACCATTGCAGCAGTGCCAGAGTAACTGGCCACCTTCTTACAGAAGATAGGGGTGCTGGTGTCCAAGTGGTGGCAGGGAAGAATGTGTTGGTGCCCAGGGGATCCACTGGAGCAGCCTTGGGTGCGCCCATGCCCGGTCATAGCTGTATGTGGGCAAGAATGGCAACCGTGGCCAGCTGAGGGTGTGATACCAGGAACTCAGGCGTGCCAGGAGAAGGATTTGGGCCACACCAGCCGGCAGGCTGCCCAGACTGGCAGAAGTGCCAGCCGTGGGGGTGGGGCATAGAGCAGGGTCTAGAGTAGCTGTGGAGGAGGGAGAAGGTGGGTATTGAGGGGCAGTCTCAGGAGCAGCTGCCCCCCACCATCATCTCCTGAGAATCCTGACCAAGACAGGGTGGAGCCCAGGAGGGTGATGACAGGAGATTCTAAGCTAATGGTCAGGCCGGAGACATAGAAGGCAACCAGTTCAAAAAGTTCTGGAATTTCTTCATGAAGATAAAAATCTATTGAATCACTGATATATTTAGATAGAGTGGACATTTGGGTAATTGGTGAAAAGTCAAAGTTGAATTAGTTAGAAGGACTTTTTTTTAAAAAGAAACTAAGCAAACAAGAAAAATAGTGGTTATTAACCCCAGGGAAAATAAAGTCGGGCAGGAAAGCAAAAGATTTTATAGTTTATTACCTGGCCCAGTACATTTACGAAGTAATAATATTAGGAACAGAGCATCTTGATCTAGGCAACTCTGTTGTATGTCCTAGGACTCAGAAGGGAGGAGGGGAGGGGAGGTGTGCGGAGCCCTTGTCCCAAGGTGGGGTTCCGTGGGCAATGCCCACAACTGCCCTGTCAGGAAGGGGCAGCCAGGCACGCAGTTCAGGTGCAAAGAGGAAACTGCCGAGCTAACCGGGTCAAAATGAGGGATTTCCCTGGTCAGGCAGGTGAGACAGATACTGCCTTCTTTTTCCCCTAAGAACCTTTGTGGAAATATTTGACTCTGAGCGTAGTAATTACTTTGATTAAAACACAAATTTTTAAAAAAGACTTAGTCCCATTTGGTTCCAAATGGCTATTTCATTTAAACAGTGCTGGCATGTGTAAGCACGGAATAAGTAAGTGGATATTCCCTTCCAAGGCCTCCTCCCAAGCCAAAGCCAACTTGGGCCGCGGAGAATGGAGAGGGGCGGTAGGGCGCTCTCGTCCATGCTCCCGCCCCTCCGGCGCTGGGGCCAAGTGTTGCTGGTGAGGGGAAGGCCAAAGCAGCCCTCTCCTCACCTTGGTGGCGGTGGTCAGCTCTGTGTCTTTTTCCTGATTCCGGCTGGTGGCATCTTGCCATGTCCCCCCGACGCCGCTGTGCTGCACACTGCAGGGGTTCTTAGTAGGGCAAAATCCCCAAGTCCGTGGACCTTCACGGCCCAGCAGCATGAGTGAGCTCTACCCCCTAATTCCTCTCGGGAGTGTGGAGCATGGGGAGGGGGGTACTGGTCGCACCAGGACGTTTCTCCCCAGCACACTCACCTCAGCAAGGGACCAGTGCTGAGTAAACACCCAGCTGAAGGAAGAGAAGTCAGTCTCCTATTTTTGCAGACACCCCCAAACTTTCTGTGCTTCTCCTGAGTTGCCCTCTTGTTCTTCAGGAGACCCTACCGAGATTGAGTCCCCCAGAGGAAAAGAAAATTGCCCGGTATTGAAGCCCTTTACAAAGTTTCTCTTAACATCAGATGCCCTTGCAAATATTTTATTTTTAATAACAAAGTTGTGTTTGAGAAAGGCATGTTATCTTAAAAAGGGGAAGGATGTTTCAAGAAGGGCTACTTTGGGGGCTTATCTTCATGTCATCAACAGGAAAGGAGAAAGAAACCCATCGATTTAGTCATTATCTGGAGAGCATCTTCACGGAGGCAATGATTGTTTCTCATCATGAACAATGATGTTGGCCAGAATTCTAAGACAACCCCATAATTTCTGCCCCCTGGTGTTCACGCCTTTGTGTGGTCCCTTCCCTGGAACGTGACTGTAACCTGTGACTTGCTTCCGACAGAACAAGGCAAAGGTGAGGAATATCATGCCCGTGATCATGTTACATTATGGCAAAGGTGAAGGGGATTCCATAGGTGCCATTAAGGTCCCTAATCAGTTGACTGTAAGTTACTCAAAAGGCAGATTTTCCTTCATGGGCCTGACCCAACCAGTGAGCCCTCTAAAAAAGGTTTAGAAGCTCTGAGAGTCTCTGTCACGTCCCTGTCTCCTTCTCTCTCCTGCTGACCTTATAGAAGCAAGCTGCCATGAATTCTACAGCCACTAAAGAAACAAATCCTGTCAACAACCTGATTTGCTTGGGAGCAAATCCTTCCCTAGTCAAGCCTCTGGATGAGAATACAGCCCTATTGACATTTTATTTCAACCTTGGGAGACCCAAGAGATCTCCTCCTCTTCTAGAGAAGCCAGCTAAGCTGTGCCCAGACTTCTGACCCAAGAACTACAAGATAATAAATGAGTGTTGTGCTAAGCCACTAATTTCTTGCTAATTTGTTACACAACAATAGAAGACTAATATAATGAGCCTATTAAAATCTCTTTAAAATGCAATCAAGCAAGTGATTATACTGTGAAGATCACTGACTCACACCTACAGGACAAATGGGGAAAACCATGCTAATATTATACAAACGTGCCTTACAATAAAATGTTGAGTGACAGCTTCACAGTGGGAATTTGGAAAGTGCTGTGTCTCCTGTAGCTCAGGCGGAATGAAGACGCTGAGCTGTGGAAAACATAACTCACTCCCTCAAGGAGCTGCTGGTGACCAAGGTGCTGGAGGAATCCCAAGTGAAGAGTTGACATGAAGCTGATTCATGAAGTGTGTGAGAGGGAACAAGCCTTATTTCCAGATTCACACCTCATGTCATGTATTACGTGATGTGAAACATATGCATATAACTAGTTAAATAAACATTGTAAGTAGCTTTAACTATTTCATCTACATCTGTGTTTGTTTTGGGATCTTATTAGAAAAGCGGGGAGAATCTCTCTCTCTTGGATCCCCATATATTTGAGCATATATAGTATTTGTTGTAAATGAATTCATGGACATCTGTTTCTCAGATGGGGGTTAGAGTCCCAGAGCTTAGAAGTAGGAAAGCCAGGACACAAAGCCATCACATTCTTTTAAAACTATCCTTTTAAGACTACCCTGGACAAACATGGAGAGAAGAAAGTTTCCAGGACCTCAAGAACCCGCAGACGACAGGGATGACAGGTGGCCCTGGGGCATTGTGGAGCCCAGGGAGTTGGCCCAGACCCCTCCATCAGAATCACAGATGGCCACAGGCAGCAAGGCCCCTCTCAGGCTCCTGCAAACTTCCTACTTTAATCACTAAAACTCACATCTCTTCCCCAACACCTACCTGACACTCCTCACCTCCCGGAGATAACAACTTGGCTTTCAGAACAATTTCAGTTGTGTTAATGGAAGAACAAAATATCCTTGAACGAAAGTTTTTAATGACCAGCCATACATTTCTCATTCACCAGCCCACTGGGGAATGGAGCTTGTCCATTTACTGTCCCTCAAAGTGATATTTGGGGTAATGTGTCCCAAGAACCTACTTTTCAGACCATAATGGCAAAGAAAACCCATTTGGGGGCCACATATGGAGTTAATGATATATACTCATTTAGGGCATGGACAGCAAAAAGCTAAATTGCAGTGGCTAGGAAATTACTGTCAAATTCTACCTTCTTTGTTTTTTGTTTTGTTTTAAGTTCCATATGTCACAAAAGTTGTGAAAATTCTCAAAGTTAGAGAAAAGCTACACATCAAGTTTGGCTTCCAAACCAGGTCAATCTAGGAAAAGAAAGAGATGGTGCCTTTTTTAATTATAAAAGAATGTAACGAATAGAAACATATATTCTCTCCGGTCAACACTCTTTCCTTCAGGAAACCACCTCTCCCCCCAGGGGCCCCATTTCTGTAATCACGTGTCAGTCATGGTACCCCACCCCCATCACATGTGTGGGGCAGGCCATGAGCCAGGCTGGCCAATCAGAATCCTCCATCCTACCGGGCCACAGGGATTGGTTCCAAGACGGGCATGTGACCCAAACAGGCGAATCAGGGGCTTCCCTGAGACTTGATGCTACGAGAGAGTTTCTCCTTCTCTCTGGGGTCTTGAGATACGAAGACCGCGTAAGCTAGAGCTTCCTGCCACTGCTGTCCCCTGACCCATCTACAGGAAAAGAGGACACAAGCACATAAGAAATGCAGACATGAGTGCAAATGAGAGAGAAGGGGGGGAACAACCTGATGATATCCTCTGACTCCCTGGTGCCACTAAGCCACGCACCACTGGACTTTTTAGTTGCATGAGCCACTAATGTCCCCTTTGGACCTAAGCCAGTTTGAGTTGATTTTCTGTCAGTTACACCCAAAAATGTCCCGAGTGGTACAGAGAATTTCTGTCAGCCATTGGCTCATTCAGACGAGAAAGACACAGCCCCTGGTCCGCAGGGAGCAGAGCTGAGCAGAGGCCACAGCCATCAGACAGATAATCGCACGGACAGTCAGTCAGAGACAGGAGGGATAGACGCCACAAAGGGGAAATCACGGTCTTCGGGGGAGAGTACAAAGAGATCCCAGCCCAACTGGGGAACTCAGGGATCTTCCCCAGAAGGTGACCGTGAGATTTGCCAACAGCTCCTTTACTCCCTGGTTTTGTTTTGGAGGATTTTCTTTTTTGAGTTCAAAAGTCATCACTGACACTACTCTGGGGGGAAACATTATTTGTCATTCTCTCTTGAAAGAAACCTTTGCTCCCTCTTGTATGGAGAGAGACGCTTTCCTCACTGGCTGCCGTAGAGGCCTGGGGGTACACAGAGCTGCTAAAACAAAGTCTAGAGAGGTTCCTTTAGCCCTGCTGGGCTCTCCTTGTCCGCTCCCTCCCCCAGATCCCCACAAGAATGTCCCAGGAGAACGAGGGGGCTCGCCAGCCTAGGCGCAGTGCAGCGCTCCCCGCACTGGCTTGGGCACGCCAACCTTAAAGTCCCCCATTCCAGCCAGGGTCACACAGGAAAACCTCTGGAGAAGGTCCGCTTTCAGCAGGGTCAGGCCCAAGTGGTCACAGCAGCTTGGAGAAGTGCCCACAGTTTGGGGCGCAGGTGCCAGCCTTGGAGACAGCAGGCCCAGCCCAGCACCCCACCTGCTGCCCAGAGCAGGGGCCTCACACACTGTGGGAGCATCTCTCAAGTGGAGGCCCCACCACCAAGGTCTGCCAGATGCTGCACAGAGTGGCCCATCATCTGGGCTGGAACCTTCCTTGGTTCCCCATCACCTGGCAGGAGGCCACACTCTGACCGACCAGGCCTCAGGTGGGCCAGGGCATCTCCTCCACTCCATCCTGCATGCTCAGACTCCCCCTGCTCCAGCCACACTGCAGTCTCACCAGTGGTGACCTGCATCTGAGCCAGTGTCACCCACCGCCTGGACACTGCTGGAGCCTCTTCCCCGGGTCCCCCTCAACCCTGCCCCTCCACTCTGTTCTGAAGCCCGAAGCAACAGCCCCCGGAGCTCAGCCTGTGTCACACCTCTGCTCAGGGCCCTTCCGTGTCTCCCACACCACTTAGCATTAACCCAAAGTCCTTGCCACGGACCACCATGCCCTACACACCAGCCCCCCTTCCCCCACCTGCTTCATCTCCTACAGCCGCCCCACTTTGTATTGGCCCATCTTTGACACTCTCCAACACGCAGCACCCACTCCTGCCCAAGGGCCTGCCCCTGGCTGCTCCTGCCACCCGGATATCCTCCTCCAGATGGACACGGCACACTGATGAACAGATGCATGTTGCCCAATGTGTCACCTCCTTCAGGCCTCCGCTCCAGTGTTACCTCCACAAGGAGATGCCTCCTGACCTCCCTCTATGGAAGAGTACACGCACATGCAGACACAGAGGCACACACATGTACACACGTACACCCATGCACTTACACACGTGCACACAAGCATGCACAAACACAGAGATACACAAATACACAAACACACCTGCTGAGCAGCACGCACAAGATCACACGTAGACACGCACCCAAGCAGAGGGCATCGTGGAGGCTGAGGAGGCGCTGGGTGCCATAGGAAGGCAGAGGAGAGGCAGAACCAAGGTGAAGAAGGGACACAGTGGCTGCCACATTAGAATGTCACTGCTGGAGTGACGGCGTTGGGGCCCCAGCTGGGACTAGACCACTATTCAGCTGCATCTGGATGCGTTGGACAAATCGGATACAAATTCTGGCTCCTCCTTGAACTTCCCTCCCAAGCCTCATGGGGCTCTTCCTGCAACGAGTGGAGATGCCCCCCCAACAGGTGCGCACTCAGGGAAACATTGGGGGTGCAGGTTTTAGCCGGCCGCCGGGCACAGGACAAGGAGCAGTACGGGACAGCTAGAAGTAGCCCTACTCATCAATAATGAGGAAAAATCACGTCTGAATCAGAGAGAGAGCAAGTCACATGGGAAATAGCACCTCCCAAAAAACTCTATAAGGGTCAGCATCCACCGCTGGGGGCCCCTGATGCGTCACAGGGGAGTTGGGGTCTCGCTCTCCCCTCGCCTGCAACCCAGTGACACAGCCGCTGTGGCGGCGCCCAGGGACACCAGCAGAGGGCAGTGGTGGCCAACAGACCCGTTCATGAGCACATGTGTGACAGCAGGAAACCCCCCTAGAAATGCTCGGGGAGGACAGGGCATGGGGGCTTTTCTGGGGCCCCAGGAGAGCAAATGACAAGGGCTAGACTCAGTGACTTCTGGACTATCAATGTGGCCCTATTTTTATCCACAGGTTGGTGAGAAATGCAAAGTGCAGGCCCCATCCATAGCATTCATAATTCCTCTTTGCAGGTGAAAAAAACTGGGCCTCGAGAAGCATCAGGTTGGGAGTGGGGACTCGAAAAACCCATGAATGTTCCCCAGGCAAGAGCAGCGTTCGATGCCGGGTGGGCAGAGAGCACCTGACAGCCAAAGGAGAGCCACACCCAGCACCAGCCACATAAAGAGACCTTTGCCCTGTTCCTTCTCACCCCCGCCCAGCCCCAACCCCGTGAGACCAGGAACACCAGCAAGGAGGATGGAAGAATAGGCCACAGTCCCCATGGCTGGACCCTTGCATCCCATCAGCCCGGGCTGGGGTGGGGCCCAGAAGCTGTGCACTGGACACAAGCTTTATGTTTTGGGCTCCACTCACCTGGACATTTTCACCTGAGTGTGACTGTGGACCTTGGAGTCTGCCTGAGATGTCCTCAGGGGCAGGGAGTGTGGCAAGAGGAAGAAAGCCATGTCCTGTCTGTGCCCAGGCACTGTTGCCAGACACACCCTGCACCGGAGAGGGGATGTGGGGGTTCCAGAGACTGTGCACCCCACCAGGAGGCCACTCAGCCCCCTCTGGTTTACAAGTCAGACCAAAAGGCGGGAATGAGGTCCCTTTACTGGCCCAGGGGCCCTCAAGCACCCCTGCCCCAGAATGTGGGAGCCCCTGCCTGCCTGACCAAAGCAGAGGCAGAGCTGAGGCCCCGCCCAGTGCCACGTCTGCAGGAGGGAGGACACGGTCCCGGCTGCCGTGCGGGAAGCCAGCCCCTCGCTCTGCTCCACACGTGCCACACGCCAGTCTGGAGCCCCTGCCCTTCTCTCCTCCACCTGGCCAGATTCTGCCCATCCTTTAAGGGCCACTTCCTGCAAGGAGCCTTCCTGGAATCCTCCTTCCTCGACTGCTGAACCGCTTCATAAGTTAGGCTTGGAAAAGCCCAATTCTCAACTGCTTTTGCTGTTTTTCTCCACCTATAAGAATCTCTTAAATCTTGGAGCTCCTCTGGCTCCATCCCAGGCCCTCTCTTCTCCTTGCTGTGCTCCCTTCCTTGGGTCACTGTGTCAGTCAGCTGTCGCTACCTACTGCTGCATAACAAGCAACTGCAGATTCTCACTGGCAGGCAACTACAAGCATATACAGTCCATGCATTTATGGCCATTGAGGGTTTGGCTGCATGCAGTGGGGGCTGCCTAGGGCGGTCTGCTCCATGTGCCTCTCGTCCTCCTCCTTGGACTGGCAGAGGAGCTGGGCATGTTCTTCTCACAGCAATGGCAAAGACACAGGAGGATGAGTGGGGACATGGGAGGCCTCATAAGGCTGAGGCTCAGAATAGGCACATTATCTTTTCTGCCTTATTCTAGGGGTCAAAGTAAGTCACATGGCCAAACCCAAGGTCAAGAAGCTGGAAAATATATACCACCCCTTTTGTGGGAGAAAACTGCATAATTACATGGCAGAGCCTATGGGTGTAAGGAGGAGAGGAAGAGTTGGGGCCAGCCATCCCCTCCAGACGCAGATGGCTGACTCCCCAGCTGTGTCCCTGGCCCAGCCTCACTCCAGAGCCCCACGCGCATCTGGCTAAGTTCCTACGGGACACAGCAATGCAGCACTCTGTGCATCCCAGGAACAGAAAATTTGGAAGCAACGCAAATAACCAGTCAGGAGTTAGTTAAATAACTTATGGTGTGGGAGTACAATAAAATTGTTGAAAACAATTAGTTGTTTAAAAGAATGAGGTATTGGTGTGGAAAGATGCCCACCATAAAAATTGTAGCACAGAATGTAGAGCAAAATCCAATTTTTGTAGATAGGTAGATAGATATTAATATAGAAAAATAAACCTGGAAAGGTACAGACTGTGTCAGTTAGGAAGCTCTTGGCTGAAAACAACACAAGAGCCCACTAATGTGACTTTAAAAACAATTAAGTTTGTTTTCTCACATCAGAAAAAGCCATGTGTCAGCAGCTCCATGGAAAAAGAGCTGCAATTTCTGTGATGTTCTTGATCTTAGTGATGGCAAAATGGCTGCTTCATCTGCAGTCATCACATCTGAGTTCACAGCCAGGAGGAAGAAACAAAGGACAGCTCTAGCCACGCCCATCCTTTTACTAGGTAAGCAAAAGCTCTCCCAGCAGCCCTGGCAGACTTCTCATTGTTCAGAACTTGTCACATGGCCACCCCTAGCTGCAAGGGAGGGTGGGAAACTGAGGGTTGGGTTTTTTCAGGCTTTACAGTGGAGTCAGGCAGCGGAGGAGGAGGTTGGGAACCAATCCGAGGACAGCCAAGCTACCTCATCTGCCCTAGACCCAGACTGTGTTGCTTATCTCTGGTGGGATAAGTGATGTAGAATCTCCACTTTCTGTGTCATTCATGTCTGTACGGTTTAAAATTTGTTACAACGAATGTATTGTTTTTACAATCCTCTTCCCAGCCAAGTTCCTGGGATTAAAAAATGGTAAGAATCTGCAGTCCCTGCATCCGCTTCTTTATGCCCGCCCACCCGTTTCTCCATCCGCTGGTCACCCATTGCCTCCCCCGCCACCTCCACCTGCTCTCGACTCCTCTGAAACCACCCTGGGGGACTCCCCTGGGGCCTCCAATCTGCCCAACCCAACCGGTCTTTCCGACACTCACCCACCGACTCCCGCCCGGAAATGCTCTCGGTTCTCCCCTGCCCACGAGCCTGGCACAGCACGTTGTTGCAGAAGCCTCCCAAGGGAAGAGACACTGTCTCTGCTCTTCACTGCCGTGTTTGCCCAGAAGAGTGCGTGGCACACAGTAGGTGCTCAATGACGTTTGATGAATGGGTGAATGAACAGAGGGAGGAAGAGATCCTGTGCCTCCCCCCTCCGACTGTTCCTTCTCAGTCTTGGATGTCACGATGGCAGCCGTGGAAACGGCCTCTCAGCCTCCCCTGCAGGGAGCAGACTGGCCGCACTCCGACGTACACCTCTGCCTTCGCGCCCCGGGCACACCTGCTCCAGCCGCCCCAGCGCGACTGGGCGCTAAGGCCCACTCGCTCCCATAGGATCCTGCGAGGTGCTGCCTGCGGTGCAGTCTGCAACGCCTCCTTCCTTCCCTCTCTCCCCGGCCCTCCCCATTTCCCCATTTCTTGCCTGGATTGTCCACTTTTCTGGGGACCCAGACTCACACCAGACCTCTCCCTCCGCCTGGCTCTCCTGTGCGCTCCCTCAGGCTCTCCATCACCCTCCTCTTGCTCACTCCCCCAGCTTTCTTTTCATTTTTTTAAGAAATGGGATCTCACTGTATTGTCCAGGCTGGATTGGAACTCCTGGGCCCCAGGCATCTTCCCGCCTCGACCTCCCGAGTCACTGTGTCCCAAACCCAGTCTTCCAGCCCAGCCCTTTGTGCCACTTCCGAGTTTCCCACGGGCCTGAGACCCAGCACATCCATACTGAACTTACCACCGTCACCCCCACCGCGCCCGCCACCCCTCTGCACCTCATCTGACCACCTGTCACCAGGCTGCCATCCTCCTGCCCGCATTCTCCCCCTCATCTTCCTCCCTTGCGGGGTCAGCAGAGCCTCAGGACACAGCCGGGCCATGCGCCTCTCCTGTAGCACCGAGTCCGTCTCACCGGCACGTTGTCCTGAACATTGCGGTCAATGAGGCTGCTTTCTGCAAAGGAGAAGGCCCCTTACTCTTGAACTCTACCCCCTTCCATCTGTTAAATATTTGCTGGGTGCCTTGGAAAAAACTCAGCTTATTCGAATATAAGTCACATACCACAAAGATCACCCATTCAAAGGGTACAATTCCATAGTTTTTACTATTTTTACAGGATTAAAGCAACCATCCCCATCACCTCATTTTAGAAATATTTTCATACCCCAGAAAGAAAGTCCACACCCACTGTCAACAGTCACTCCCCACCCCCAGCCATGGACAGAGACTTTCTGTCTGTATAGATTTGCCTCTGCTGGACATTTCCTACAAATGTGGTGGTGCAGTACATGGTCTTCTGTGACTGGCCTCTTCCACTGGGACACTGTGCCTTTTAGATGCCACCCGTGCAGTGGGAGACTAGCTCCCCTATGCGGCCCCGCTGCAGGGATGAGGCCGCCGTGGAACAACACCAGGGCCACACACGTTACAGTGTCCACAGGAGAGTCCGGGGCGCTGGCCGGGGGTAGGGGGTAAGCGGGGCGAGCGACGAGGAGCAGGCTGGAAGGTGACAAAGAGAGCTGCAGAAGGTGGGGGGCCGGGGCTAGCCAGGCGGGGAGGGGCAGGAAGGGCCCCGGGCAGCAGGAGCAGCGCGTGCAAAGGGTCTAACATGGGAAGGAAATGAAGGGGGGCCGCGGGTGAGACCCAGAGGGAAGAAACGAGATCTGCAAAGAAGTCAGTGCGGCATGGACAGCCTTGACGCCTCTGGTCAAAGTCAAAGTCAAAGTTTTGACTTTACCCAAACAGCAATGGGGAGCCATGGAAAGTTCGAAACAGAGGGGTGACGTGATCATAAATTTTTTGGAAAGATCATTCTGATGGCTGGAGGAGAGTGGAGGGTGGCTGGGAGCTGTGTTCCCCCTCTCCGACCCCCGCAGAGCTGGGTGGGATACCCGGGTGACAGGAGGGGTGGAAGACTTGCCCCAGGCCTGGGAGGCGGGTTGGCCATAGGAACGGAGGGAGGAAGGGCAGGCAGGGCACCGTCCTGTGGGTCCGGCCACCATCTGATGAGTATTCCACACAATCTGGGGCCAGTGCTGCTGGTGACTTTCAGGCCCCAACCTCATTATCTAACGCAGCTCAGCAATGAACTTGCACAGGCCGCTCATCAGCGTGGTCCACATGGCCCGGGTAATTTAGAATGCATCTGGCCTGCTCCTGCGAGCGGCTGCCACCTCGCTATTTCATGTCATCAGCAAACTGGCGCCGTTGTGAAATTATGCTCCGCTCTCGGTCAATGCATTAAACTTAAATGTTTTCTATAGCCAGCGTGCCCTGTGCCTGCTTTAATTCCCAACTGATTTATCTACCCAATTTATTACCAGGGCTCAATTCAATCAATACTGGCTGGGATTCAGCCCGCAGAGCCATCTGATTTATGCAGGCAGACACTCCCGGGATGATGTGAGAGTCCAGTCCTCTTTCACAGACCACCCCCCGCCCCTGCCCCCATTGATGGGTCTACTAGCATCAGCGTCCAAAGGACCCAGCCATAGACCCTCTGGATGCCTCAGGCACCCTCTCCCCACCCCAAGGGACCTGCAGCCCTTGCCCCCGCTCTGCCCCCGGCTGGCCTTGACCTCAGGGCTCCCCAGGAAAGAAAAGTTTCACAAACTGTGCTCCTCATTAATCTGGGCAGCAGACCCTGGGAAGAGGGAAGACGTGCATGCCCTGTAAGAATTGTGTCTCACCAGGGTCAGGGTCTAAATCAGATTCTTATCTTTCACTCTGGACAACATATAAAAACAGGATGTTGGGGTTTCTGGTTCCCAAGGATTTAGCAAAAGTTTTGCTTAAAAAAAATAAAATAAAATAGCAAAAGATGCCAGACAAGGGTTTTTTTTTCCTTCTAAAAGGAGGTCACGGGGCCTGAAACTGAATATAGGAGGTCAAGGTCTTCCCTCTTGAACTTGCTCTGGCACAAGTTCAGTAGAATCACATCCTCTGGTTCTAATTCTAAACTTCCTGGAGGAGGCACCGCAGGGGGCCCGCTCAATCCATAGCCTTTCTCAGAATAAATCACCAGCAGCTCCTGGCAGCAGTGGTTACTAAAATATTAAATTATTTTATTGTGTCTCTATGTTTTTCACTTCCGCTTCTCTTTAAACAGACTTGGAAGTGCCTTTAGTCATAAAGAAAAGCCTGAACTTTTTAAAAGCCGAAACCCTTTATCGAGTATTAAACGCCTTCGGGGAGCAGGTGAGTCGTGTGGGGGAAGAGGCGAGAGGGGGTGGCAGGTCGGGGGCAACTCGAGAAGGGGCAGCTGCTGCTCTGCCCCAGTCAAGCCCGGCCCGGGAAGGGGAACTCCACGTATGGGGGTTCTCGTGACCCCGGATGGGCACACACGCCTATCAGGCCTTGTAAGGACACTGGTACCTGGTCAGCATCTACACCCCCGCCTCAGAGGGCAGAGTCCCTGGGGCGGCCCAAGCTCAATTTACCACCAGCCCAGAGGGATGAGGCTCTGAGTCAAAATTATGTTTGCGTCAAAGGACTATTTTCCCATCTTTTTCACTCATGGCCCTTTTTCCGGTGTGGGAACCAAGCACTGGCACTGCTGCTCTGAGCAGGAAGGATGCCCCAGAAGCAGAGGAAAGCCAGAGTGGGGTCTTGGCTTTTGGGCTTCAAAAGTCTCATTTTTAGAGGAGGGGAGAGAACTCCGGGCGCGCTGAGCTGGGAAAGGTCTGACGGGGTGTAGAGCTTCCCGGGACGCCTGCCCCTCCCCCTGAGGTGTGCCCCTCTCGCAGGCTCCTGGGCGAGGCCGCTGCTGCCACTCTGGGTGCTCACCTTGCCTTGAGTGTGAAGGTTCTAGAAGGTGCTAACGGAAGACCCAGAAGGAAGACCCAAATGCACTGGCGGAATCACAACAGATTGTCCACAGGGCTGCCCAGACAGCAAATGCTGACTCATGGGGGCTTCTGGTGCATTCTCTACCTTGGTGTTGAAGTTAACTGACAAAGCACAAAATCACCATTTTAAAATGTGAGTCCCACGTTCCCAGATTGGATGGTGGTGATGATTGTACATGTCTGTAAGTCTCCTAAAAATCACTGAATTGTACATTTAAGATGTGTCACATCCCACTGGCCAAATATGGGATTATCTGGACATCAAAATTAACAATAATAAGGACAGCTGTAATTGGTTGAAACACGTTGATTACACAAATACGCAAGCGCCCACAACCACCCAGAACCGACCACTTCCCTTTTCTCTCTGTCGCAACTGCCTTTCCAAGAGCCAAATAGCTCCAGAGGGTGAAGTAAGCTGTTTTTCACAAAGAGTGCCAGCTCATGAAATATAGGGGTGACACAATTAGAAAATCACCACTTTGCAACCTCCATGAAATAATTGGCTCAGTCAGGGAGTATCAATTTGATAAAAGGTAGCTGGAGACACAACACAGTGAGACGCCAATTCACACCCACTGGGATGGCTCTAATCAAAAAGACAGACAATGGCAAGTGTTGGTGAGGATGTGAGGACTCCGACTCTCGGACACTGCTGGTGGGAATACAAAACAGTGCAGCTGCTTTGGAAACCAGTCTAGCATTCCTCAAAAGATTCAACCCGGCGTTACCACATGCCCCGGCCGTTCCACTCCTGGGTATATACCCCAAAGAAATGGAAATATATGTTCACAGGAAACCTTGTGCATACATGTACATAACAGCATTATCTATACAACCAAAAAGCAGGGGTAGGGGAAGACAAATGACCATCGCTGATGAATAGACAATCAAAATGTGGTCTACCCATACAAAGGAATATTAACAAACCATAAAAAGAAATGAAGTACTGATCCGTGCTACAGCGTGGATAACCCCGAAAACATTATGCTAAGTGAAAGAAGCCAGACACAAACAGCCACATATTATATAATTCCATTTCTATTAAACGTCGAGAATAGGTAAATCCACAGCGACAGAGAGTGAGTCAGTAGTTGCCAGGGGGTGGGGGAGGCAGAGGAGGGGAGTGACCACTGAATGAGTACCAGGTGTCCTTTGGGAACGGTGCAAATGATTTGGAATTAGAGAGAGGTGATGGCTGTACAACTTAACTAGAAACTGTTGAATTGTATACTTGGCATGGGTGAATTGTATGGTATGTGAATCAGATATCAATAAAGCAGTTTTCTTAAAAGGCAGATGGGAGGACAAACACTTGTAGGTGGGCCCTAGAATAGTCAGATTCATAGGGACAGACAAGAAAGTGGTGTTTGCCAGAGGCTGCGGAGAAGCAGGAATGGGAGTTAGTGTTTCGTGGTTATAGGGCTTAATCGAGGAGATGGAAAAGTTCTGTGGATGGATGGTGGTGGTGGTTGTACTTAGTGTCACTGAACTGTACACTTAAAAATAGTTAAAATAGTACATGTTATATGTTTTATCACAATGATCTAGAAAGTAGGTGGAAAACAGGATATTCACAGGGTGAGAAAGGATCATTGGAAATAACTTGCTAGTCCCAATGGAGGAACAAAACTTCCCAATGGAGGGGGCAGCTGTCAGTGCCTCAGACTTCGCGTGTGGACAGCGGAGCCACCTGGCATTCAGTGCCCCACGGAGACACTTTGTAAAGTGCATGACGTCACCCACAGTGTGGCCTGGGGAGAAATACCTGTCTGAGTCCTACTCAGGGCATCGAAGAGCTAACGGCAGACCCGAAGTGAAGGCTGAAAGCACGGACTCCTCTGAGAAGTGTGGCCAACAGAGCCGAGGTGGGGATGGTATGTGGGTGTGTGTCATTGGGAAGGACCCAGCTGAAAGGAAGAAACCAGCGACACAGGAGGGAGAGGGGCCTCCGGAGGGGCAGGGTCCCTCTGCAAGACCCACGGAGGAGGGGTGGGCTTGGCTGGTTCTGGCGCTCACAGCCCTCTTCCACCTGCCAGGGCCCAAACTTCCAGAACTGGTGAAAGATTTCCTGCATTAAGACTTTATAAGCTTTTTATTATAAAAAATTTTAGGCATATAGAACAATAGAATAGTACAAGCCAATCCAGTGGATGTTCACTTCTGCCACGCTTGCCTCGTCTATAGAGCTGTTTTGCCTAAGCAATTGACCTCTAACCGCTCTAGACTGCATCTCTGCATCTCCTACAAAACATACTCTAGCAAACTAACAGTTTCCTGTGGCTGCTGTATGTAACAAATTACCATGGATTTAGTGGCCTAAAACAACACAGATTTATTATTTTATAGTTCTGGAGGTCAGAAGTTCAAAATGGGTCTCCCTGGGCTAAACCCAGAAGGGATGGCTCCTTCTGAAGCTGTCGGGGAGAACCCACTTCCTGGCCTCTGCCAGCTCTGGAGGCCGCCACGTTCTTTGTCTCCTGGTCCCCTCCCCATCTGCAAAGGCAGGAGCGTTGCACCAGCCTGACTGCTGCTGGCATCCCCTCTCCTCTCCTCGAATCTTCCTGCCCCCCTCTTGTGAGGATCCATTGATTAGACTGGACCAGGGTCACTGCCCCAGCTTAGGATCCTTCATCACACCTGCAACAGCCCTTTTGCCATGTAAGGTGATGTGCTCTCCAGTTCTGGGGATTAGGATGCAGGCTTTGTTGAGGGGCCCCTTTTCAGCCTAGCACAGTTTCTGATAACTGGTCTGAGATCAAATCTTCCCAGGTGTCCCCAGATGTCTCTTGAAGCTGGTGGTTCCAGACTGGGTTCCCTTCATTCACTTGTTGCCTTTGGTTAATATGTCTCTGATTCACCTCAGGCCATGTTTTCATGGCAATGCCCTGTTGAGAAGGCCAGCCCAGGTGTCCTGTGGCAGACCCTGCACCCTGTGTGTGCTGTGGTCCCCCATGGGGCCCTTCAGCTTGTTCCCTTATCCCCCAATTTCCTAGGAACTGTCTGTGGGCTCTCCAGGTGGGGTCACCTCCTTCTGGTCCTTCTTTGCTGGCCCCTTTACCTGAGCCCTAAATACAGGAGAGCCATGGGGCTTGTTCCTGGGCTGCCTTCTCTGCTCTGTGCAAAGCCCTGTCCTTGGGTCCACCTGCTTGGAGCCCTGCTTGGATGCCTTGTGGCCATCTCAAATATGACCAGCTGTAGCAGGTGGAACGGTGACCCCCAGAGAGATATGTCCACCCAGAACCTGTAAATCTGAACTTGTTTGGAAGAAAGTTCTTTGCAGATGTGATTAAGTTAAAGATCTTGAAATAAGATCATCCTGGATTATGGTGGACCCTGAATCCAATGACAAGTTTTTAAAAGGGAAGACAAAGAGGAACAGACACAGGGGCATAGGTGAGATGGTTGTGTGAAGATGGAGACAGACTGGAGCGACAGAGCCACAAGCCAGGGAACTCCTGGAGCCACCAGAGCTGGAAGAGGCAGGAAGGACCCTCCCCCAGAGCCTTTGAAGGGAGTGTGGCCCTGCCAACACCTTGATTTCAGACTTCTGGCCTCCAGAACTGGAAGAGAAAACATTTCTATTGTTTTAAGTCAGTATGTTTGCAATAAATTGTGACAGCAGCCACAGGAAACTACTGCACAGGCTGATACAGAACCCTGGAATTTCACTACAAACCTTCCCCGTCCCCAGCTTCTCCTGGGTGAATGGCACCACTGTCCCCTCAGCTGCTCGATCCAAAGAGTCAGGCACCGGCTCTGAACCTCCGTGAATCAGCAGCGACTTCTGAAGAGAGAAGTACCGCACCATTCAGGTAACAACCCTACTTGCCAAGAGGGAGCCACAGCCTCTCTGAGACCCATACACCCCTCCCCGCCCCCAGCCAGCCACTGTTTTCTATAAGGTTGGAAACTCAGCGCAGGCAGTGAGGATTTCTTGGGACAGGGTTGGAATCCTGTAGGGACCCCTCGCCATTCCCTCCCACTCCCCCCACCACCGAAAGCCAAGTGAGGGACATCAGAGATCAGAGACTCCCTTACAGGGATGGGGGTTGCTCCAGGAAGTCCAGTGTGTCACCCTCCCCCAGGGGGACGTTCGCTGAGCTGGTTCCAGAGCAGGTTTCAGTGAGCAGGCCAAATTTCAGGAATTCCTTAGGACAAGGACTGTTTTGCCATAAACCAAACAGACACACAGAAGAAACAGACACACACAAGGCAAGCAAGGTGGCAGGTGCAGGCTTGGAAGGACAGCCTCCCCTGACGCAGGAGTGCTGCCCACCTGTCCACACAATACACAGGGCTGGAGGGGAAGGGGGTGTCTGGACAGGTCAGGAGACCCCAGCGCCCTCAGCAGGGACTCCCCAGTGTGGGACTCCCGAGTGGGGGTCTCCAAACACCCGCAGTGCCTAAGTGCCCCCTGATATTCGGTGTCAGATGAGTTACAGCCCCCCAGCTGCCCACCTCCCTCCTGCGGCCCAGGCCCACCCTGAGGGTGTGGACTCATTTCTTTTCAAAGCGAGGGGCTTTGGCTCACCACACCTCTGTCTCTACCTGTGGGGTGAGAATAATACCTCACAGGGTCATTGCAAGAATCAAATGAGATACTTCATAGCACTGGCAAAACCAGGCCTATGCATTGTTTCAGTATTTAAAAAAAAAAAAAAAATTAGGTTATTAAATATGGAATGTCCGATTTCCTTAAGTACTAAGTTTGACAGTCAATATCTCTGACATTTTACTTTGACACATCTTGTTTTATGTATATTGTGAAGGTACATCCTTAGTCTTTCAAACGCACATTTTGGCCTGTGATTATCTTGCAAAAAATTTTTTAGAGCAATTTTTGTGGAACCATGGATAAGTCAAAAATTCATGTTATTTTCAAATATGAATTCCATCATGGAACCAATGCAGCACAGACAGCTTAAAATACCAACAAAGTGCTTGGGAAGGATGTGGCTAATAAGCGCACAGTATGTCGATGGTGTGAGAAGTTCCGTTCTAGTGATTTTAATCTTGAAAATGAGCCACGTGGGTGACCTGAGAACAAGGTGGATAATAATGAGCTGAAAGCTGTAGTGGAAACAAATGCATCTCAACCTATGTGTGAATTAGCAGCGAGGTTTGACGTTACTATTCCAATAATATTGGACCATTTGAAATAAATCGACAAGGTCAAGAAGCTGGACAGATGGGTTCCACATGAATTAAACAAGTGTCAGAAGAGAAATCGTCTCAAAGCTTGCCTTTCTTTGCTGTCACAACATAAGGGTGAACGATTTCTATACCATATTATTACGTGTGATGAAAAGTGGATTCTTTTTGACAATCACAAGCATTGGGCACAATGGTTGGATAAAGATGAAGTACCAAAACACAGTCCAAAACTGAATATTCATCACAAAAAGCTAATGGTGTCTGCTTGGTGGTCCAGCGCTGGTACTATCCGTTACAGCTTCGTGAAACCTGGTCAATTGATTACAGTGATGTCTACTGAAACCGATCGGATGAAATGATGTGGATGCTTGTGATCAGGCAGCCTAGACTGGTCAATGGAGACAGGCCAGTCCTCCTGCAAGACAGCACTGGACCACATGTCACACAAACAACGCTGCTCAAACCACAGAGGCTGGACTTGGAAACTCGCTGTCATCCACCACATTCACCAGATCTTGCACCAACTGACTACTACTTCTTCCAGGCTTTGGACCCCTTCTGGCAAGGAAAAATATTCACTTCTCAACAAGCTGTGAAAAACGCCTTTCGAGATTTCATCGCTACTTTCTCTCCAGGCTTAAACCATAATTCTTAAACCATGTGTGAGATGACCCAGGTATAAAATACACTGCAGTTTGCTGAGAGCTGGAACTAGATCCTGAACTTCTTCAGAAGTATACTTTGGTAAAAATAGCAATTCTGACATGTGCTCATTTTAAATCTCAACTGTTCCCTACACATCATGGCTTATACAGTCATGCTCCTCATAACGACATTTTGGTCAACAAGAGACCACAGACACGATTTTGTGATGTTGTAGCCATCATAATGTAGTAGTGCAGTTGCTTTATTTTTTTAAAGAAATTTAGTGTAGCCTGAGCGTACAGTGTTTATAAACAGTGCACGGTAGTGTACGGCAACATCCGAGGCCTTCACATTCACTCACCGCTCGCTCACTGGCTCACCCAGAGCAACTTCCAGTTCTGCGAGCTCCATTCACGGTGAGTGCCCTGCACAGCTGTGCCATTTTTTATCTGTTATATGGTATTTTTATTGTACCTATGTTTCAAAATGTTGGAGACACAAATACCCTTGTGTTACGATCACCTACAGTATCCAGTACAGTAACACGCTGCACAGGTTTGTAGCCTCGGAGCGACAGTTCAAACCACGTAGCCTGGGTGTGTCGTAGCCACCCCACCGGGGTGTGTGTGAGTACACCCTGTGTTCACACAACTGCGAACCCCCCCAGCGCTGCGCCGCATTTCTCAGACCGTGCTCCTGTTGTTAAGCGACGCCCGACTGGTACCTTGCTCGGGGAGAATAATGTTGAGAATCTTGGGCTTCGAAACACCCACGTTTCGTACAATTCCTACTTGCTTTTCTTGTTGCAGCCCCTCCTAAGTGATAACCATATTAATTAAAGTGTTCATTAGAGTTGAAAGAAAGGTCCTAGACTTCTCTTCCCTTTGTGGGATTAAAAAACAATTGGAATTTATCTCTACAGCTGGCTGGCCCTTGTCCCTGACTCTAAAATCATAATCTGTGAACCCCTGGAAGAAGACTATTTGAATTGGAAGATGCTGTTTCTTTCTAAACTCTTGTACTATGGATTTTATGTGAAAATAGTATCCACGTAAAGTTACATATTTTGTAAAATATTCTATACTATGCAAACATCAAAACAGCATTGAAGAACACGAGCGGAAAATCCCTGGGGCACAGCAGTCTACAGGGAGACGAAAAAATTAAGGAATGTCCCAGGCCCTCCCGACGGCGGCGCGCGTCCTCGAGTCCGGTCCAAGCGCGGCCCCGCGGGTCCATCTGCGGTCTCGCTGCGCCCCCTGGCGGCCGCCGCGCCGCTCACCTGAGCCGGCAGCGGGCAGCAGCGCCACCTGGCGGGGGCCGGCCCTGTGCAGGGTTTTCATTCTGAAGACGGAGCGCGGACGCAGGTGCTCAGGCCCCCTGGGTGTGTCCCGGGGCTGTGTCCCGGGAGTGGGGGTCGCTGGGACTCTGGTGCGGCCCGGGAGGAGGTGGGCGTCCGTGGGGTGTGAGTACCCGCACGTCCACCTGCCTTCTGCACCGCCTGGTGGTGCCAGCCTAACACATCTGTCCCGCCCGCCTCTGGCGGAGCCCCCGCTGCCCGCCGTGCTCCGAGGATGAGCGCCAGCATCTTCCGCCTTTAACAGGTGGGGAAGGGGGCTTAGAGGAGTAACCGCGGCACGTTCTGTGAGCTGGCAAGCTTAATCCTGGCAGGTCCTCGTGAGAACCACAGTACAGGGTCAGGCATCCTTCCTGTGCCGCTTGGTTGCTGTGTGTTGCTGGGGGACAAGCTGCTGACCACCTCTGAGCCTCGGTCTCCTCAATGGCAAATGGGCATGGAAGAGAACGTGCTCAGTGCTTCTCAGCACCAGCATGTCTGGGAATTTGTTAGAAATGCAGAATTTCAGGCTCTGCCCCAAACCAACTGAATCTAGATTCTCTGGAAGGGGGGAATCTGTTGTAACAAACCCCCATGTGATTCTGCCGCTGATAGAGACCTTCCGGGACTATTGAAATGACTAACTGAGAGAGTGTATGCAGAATGCCGGAGCAGTGCTCAACAAGTGATTGCTATAATTCTCCACCTTTGGAGAGCTCAGGTGGGAGTTTTCTGTTTCCTTCCTTTTTTTATATATATTGATTTATTACAAAAGTAAAACATTCTGCTAAACACATAATTACCATGTAACCCAGCAATTCCCCTCCTAGGTATATAACCAAAAGAACTGAAAGCAGGAATCCAAACAAATCCTTATACGCCAATGTTCATAGGATCACTTTTCACAGTAGCCAAAAGGTGGAAACAACCCAAATGTCCATCAGCAGACAAACGGATAAACAAAATATATCCATACAATGGAATATTATTCAGACCTAAAAAAGAATGAAGTACTAAGACATGCTACAATGCAGATGAGCCTCGAAAACATTATGCTAAGAAGCCAGATACAAAGGGCCACATATTGTATGGTTTGATTTATATGAAATATCCAGAACATGCAAATTCAGAGACAAAAGTGGATTGGTGGTTGACTAGGACTGGAGGGAAGGGGGTCTGGGGGTGCTTGTGAATGGGTATGGAGTTTCTTTTTGGAGTGATGAAAATGTTCTGGAACTAGATAGTGTGATGGTTGCACAACATTGTGAATGTACTAAATGTCATTAATGGTAAATTTTATGTTATGTGTATTTTGCCACAATAAAAAAAAGAAGACACGCCAGTTGTAACAATTCAGGGGTGTATATAGCAATTCCACTGCCTGAAGCAAGCCATGCTGAGTTTGGGGTGTATCTCTGACATGATTCTTTATGCTCAAATAAACATATATAGACATTTATTGGATCTGCCTCTTTTTAAAAATTGTAACTCAATGAGCTCATACACATTTCCTGGGTAACTTGCTGTTTTTCACTTAATGACACATCACACATACTGCTCATGACTGTCCCTTGGCCCATACACACAGACCAAGTCATTCTTTAATAGCTGCAAAATACGTCATCATCACTCCCACTGGTGGGCATTTGGAGTGTTTCCAGGCACCTGCCACCGTAAATAGTAGTCATGAACATTCTAAAACAGGTCTCATTATGTACTGGGGTTTTGTGTCTGAAGGGTGGATTTACAAAAGTGAGATGGCTGGGCTAAGTCATGGGCATTTTAACACATTAACTGCCATGTAAGTTGTATTTAACTCACGCTAGTTTTGAGCCCAGGGCCTCATGAAGTGTATGTAACTCACATGTCTCCTTAACTTGGGAGCCTCATGGTGTGTAGGCAACTCACACTGCTGTAGCATACATGTTATATGATGGGTGGCCCCCTGGGCAAAACACTGCAGTTAGTTCCCCAAACTCTTACTTGTTGATGTTTTTATTGTTACAATTAATATTGACAATTTAGTTGCATATAATTCACGCACAGAAAACAATAAAAAATAACAAATGTTTCGTTAAATTAGAAAGGATCATTTTGTTTTTGAAGTTTTTATTCTATTTTCGTAATAAAACACTGTGGCCCCAAGGAAAAAAATTTTTTTCTAGTATGGCAGTCAATGTGTTAAATATGTATTGTCAGATAGTAATCCTGCAAGGCTATAGGAATCCACAAGCTCCCCTCTGCAATGTTGAGACATTTCTCATGCACACACACCACCCCCACAGCCCCAGATGTTACCAGTATTTGTCACTTTTCCAGTTGTAACTTGATAATGCAAACCAGTCAAATGGGTAGAGGGTGACATTGTACTGATGCACTGATTTGATGACTTTGACAACTGGTATGGTTGAGGTCCTTGTTAGGTGACCAGGTTTTGGCACCTTGGGGCAGGGGGTGGTCCACAGACCCTTTCAGAATGTGATGAGACCTGTGAAATTCTCCCCAGAAAGAGTGTGTACAGAAATGCACATTGTGTGGACAATTTCAGGGGTTCAGGCAGAAAAGCCCATCCGTGAGCCCCTGTTGCTGAGCCTCATTCTCGAGTTTTCAAAGTGACGCAGACTGCAGCATCTCTGACATTTCCGAGGAACGCAAACACGGGTGCTTTTCTAAATGTTAATGGGTTTCTGTGCCCTCTGCTGGATGCATCTGTAGTCAGTGCGGCACTGCGGAGGCAGAGCCCGGTGACTGGAATTTTCCTTTTGCCTTAGAGCTTTTTTTCTCCCCTGCAGAACTGGCCCTGGAGTTTCAAGTTCAGAACGCACTTTTTGCAAGTTGCTGAGAAAGCCCTCTACTTAATACCAAAATCAGCAAGTTTAAGGGAAATTATTTATCTCCCACTTCGGGAATTATTAGTTCTGGATGGAGACTCTTATTGTATAAGGTTTGCTGAAAATTTATGAGGCTATCTGGAGACCCGGAGAGTATTGATTCCCAGTGAGTGAACATTTTAAGCAAATTCAGTAGTGGCAGTAATCATAATAATAATAGCTACCATTTTTCAAGTGTCTGCTTTGTGCCAGGCTAATCCCTCCAGTGAGGACAGGAGGCAGGTTATTACCGAAAAGTTACAGAGGAAGAAACTGAGGCTCTGAGAGGTGCCGCTGCTCTGCCCCACGCCACACAGCTCGTGGTAGAGGAAAATTCTAGACTGCAAGACCAGGCCCTTCCTGCTGCACGGCGGGATCACGCTGATGGGGCTCTGGGTCTTGGAAGCACAGTCCCCCGTGGCCGTTTTGTTTCACCAGCACAAACCGGTGATGAGGCTCTTGGGAGGTGACCATTGGTCCCAGGTCGCACAAAATGGAATCCTGGCCCGAAATGCACTGAAAACAAGACAATGCTACTGAATCCTAGCAAAACCCCGCTGCCTGTGCAAGTGCGCCCTACTTGTGCATTTTTAAGAGGGAGATCAGTGAGGGCCGGGGGGCAGGGGGTGTGGAAGACACACCAGCTCAAAAAGGAAACTTCTTCCCTGTGGATAGTAAAAGGGTTGAGAGCAGTTTGAAAAGGGATTAACTTTCTCACCCAGTATTTCAGTGTAAGTTAATGCAGTGTCAGGGGCCACCTAAAGTCTCCTGAACTGCCACCAGTGGGATGTCCTCCCCACCCTCTGGGAACACTGGGTGGGTGACTATGCTGAAGTGAGGGAGCATCCAGGTCTGGGATGGAGGGAGGAGATGGTGCAGGAGCCCAGCATGCAGCAGAAAGCTTCACAGGGGAGTCTTTCCAGAGAGAAGGCAAGACACCAAAGACCAGGTAGAGCCCAAGGGACCCAGGATGTGCAGGGGTCCAGAGAGTCAGCGCAGGCACCCACCCCTTGGTTCCAGAGGATGCTGGAGACCATGCTGATAGACGGAGTACAGAAGAACAGCTCAGCATCTTTGTTTAGCCACTCCAAAGGCTGGATGGCCAGGTGGCTGGGTCAGCCAGACCAGTCCTGGGTGAGAAGTTCAAGTTACCCTCCAACAGTTTGTATTACCTCCGTTTGATATCCACTGCACTGACTTCCAGAAAGGAGGCAACTTACAATTAAACACACATGCAAGACACTTAAGTTATTGGAGAGGGAGAGTATAACTCCTTCAAGGGAAGAGAAAAGGCAAGGGGTGGGGTGCAAGTTGGGTGTTTGCTGCAGGTGGGCAGTGATCTCGGCTCTGAGCACCCCCGCAGCCAAGGCAAGTAGGAACACGATGGCCACATAGCTGTCACCTCACCTGCCTCCAGTGAGTGTGTGCATCTCTCCAGTGGGCCCTCCAGGTCCCAAGGGCTGTTTGGCAAAGGCTTGTGGGTGAGCAAGTCCCTGGCAGTGACAAGGAGATGAGGAGGGATCCTCCTGCATGTAGCCTCCAAGAAATCCAAGAACATGACACAATGGCACTTTCACGGGGGCTGCTAAGCTCAAAGGGTCAGGTCATCGGTTTTTTGGTGATTAGGCAACAAATGGGTCTCCTATCTCCCCCCTCTCCAATGTCAATAATTTCACCCATGACTCCAGCGAGATTTTCCAACCAAGCTCTCAGACAATAATAGCTGGCAGATATCAAGTGCATCCTACCTCCCAGCCTCCCAGCACCCTAAGGACCAGGTGCCGTGGTGACCCTCCATCCTCCTCTGCAGAAGACTTGGCTCAGAGCAGCAGGAACGTCGGCCAAGGCCACACGGCAGATGCTGCAAGATGCGGTCTGAGGTCGACACTGACCCCAGAGCCTGACAAAGGCAGCTCAGCCCCTCTGGAGATGGAAAGGTCAGCCCTACGTGAGGATGCCAGACAAGGTGAAGGCAGCTGGAGATAACATCCCAGAAGACAAGCTGGAGTTCCTTCCAAGAGGAAGCCCATCTCCCCTCTGCGCAAAGGTGAGACCTACCCGGGTGAGGGCAGACCACAGCCATTTCACCACACAGACCATCCCCAGGGCCTCCAGCCTGCAGGACTTCATGGTTCTACGAAAATGTTTGAGATCAACGCCCCCAAACACACACACCCAAATTTTTTTTTCTGGTGGCTCCCAAAGTATGAAATATTTTTCTTCAAGTAAACATTTAATGAAATATCTACAAAATGTACCATATTCAACTCCTCTATGGTTATGGACATATTTTATTTAGTATGTGATGCACACTTATTTTAATGTAATAAATAGGATATTAAGAGTGTCTGAAAGGAAGAGTTCCCCAAGACCTACAAGAGTGTTCAAATGACCCTGCCCCATACTGAGCAAAATGTCACCACAGAAAGTTTGGAACTTGCCCAATGTCTGACCAAGTATTTAACAGCATTGGGGGCATACGAAGACAGAGAGGGCTTGCCCCAAAGTTTTTAGACACAGATGTCAGGCAGATGGCGCTCCTAGCAACAAAAATGGCTTAGCAAAGCACCTGGCAAACACATGACTTTGAGTAATGCCACTTGTTCAGTTAAAAGGGTGCCCAAGTCACACCCTGAACACACCTCATTAGCTAAATGACTTGACCCGTTGGATTGGGGTTACTTAATATCTGCCTATTGACTTTGCAGAACGTCTGCCAAGAACAAGATCTCAGTTTTGACATAGGTGATGCTGAGCTATTTTTTCCCTGACTATTATTTGTCAAACAGATTGCTGAGCTGGGTACAGCCACGTATACTGAGTGTAAAGCCACATCATCAACACGGATCTTACTTGCTATGACAGCAGGAAATGCGACCAATTAATTTAAAAGCTGGCTCCTGTTGTTGGGATGTAAGTTGGAGAGAAGGGCAGCCAGCAGACAGTGTCATTTCCTGTCACTTGAAAAACAGAATTTCAATGATCAAGAGACTGTTGCCACACACTTTGACTCCAGAAGCTGTGTTAGAAGACAGGCCTCTAGAGAGACACAAATGCCTGTGGGGGGTGGGGGGCGGGAGTGGAGGATACGTGTCCCCCAGCAAGACCCACGCCACTCTCTCACTGTGGCTTCAGGGCTGTGGACAGTTCCAAGGAAACATAGATTGTTCCTACCACTTTTCTCAATGAACAAATCGGAGTTTGACATGGAGAGGCAGTCCCACAGGTGTGCCCGCATCTTCCCTCTCCTTTTGTACCACACCACGTTCCTCAAAAATTCAAGTGAACATTTAAAAATCAGGAGTTATCCCATCAAAAAGCTGGATTTCTGGAAAGCTCTGGAGAGACCTAGCAGGCTTTGGCTGGCATTTCTGCTGAGGCTGAGTCGCGTGCCCTCTTGGGACAGCCACCGGCCTGTCGCGCCCCATGGCACGGGGCCAGCCTGAGATTTTGTGATGCAGAGAGCCAAGAGTTAAGCGTAGAGTTAAGAGTTAAGGTGGCCTGCCCCTGGGAAAGAAGGAGAAAGCTGGTGGGAGGGGACAAAAGGGAAGGCTCAGCCAGCTCTGCTTCTCTTCCCTACGGACTCACCGTCCGCCTCTGCACTGTTTCCTCTACATCCAGTGCCAGCGTGCCATCTCCAACAGGAGTCATGAGGCGCCCCTTTTGGAGAAGGTGTTTGGAGAACCAAGCTCTCCACAGCTTCACTTCTGCCCCCCAACTCAAAAAGCAGACCCCGCGAGGATGGCTCAGGAAAACTTCCGAAACATGACTCGCTGGGGAGCATTTGGCTCCATGGGTTTTACAAAGCGAAATTCACAGCCCATGCTACACACGACCTCCCCACATTTGCTGGCACTTGTTTGGTACAATAACAATAGTGCTATTGTCATTATCGGTATTACCCCTATTATGTCAGGCATTAGATGGTCTCCATAAGGGAGAGCAGGTAATTGGCTCCCTTCCCCGCAAGCAGAGTTATTGGATACAATGTACAAATAGCTTAAAATTAAAGGCTGGCATCAGAGGCTGCTAGGTCTGTAATGGATTACTAAATGAACACAAACTCACCTGCTTCCATCAACACTCTCCAAAGTTACTTGCAAACAGGATAGATCATTTAGTATCTGGTTCAGATTAACTGCCATGTTTTCCTGCATTTTTGCTCACCAAGGGCCACCATGGGATTAAATTTTGGAAAGTAACCCGAGTCTGCTTCCATGGGCAAACGTTCCCAGTAGGAGCTAATTTGGGGTCTTCCTCTTGGGCCCAAGCCCAGACTTGACACTCTGGAAAGCCTTCTTCATGATCATGTCGTTTGGGTCCTTTACCCCTGACTGGGCTAGCCAGTGGAGGAGGAACATCCGCCGCTCACTCTGCTTGCGGTTCAGGCGGTGGGCGATGGAGATGGGGGTCTCCCCCCTGGCATCTTTGTCATGGATGGAGGCCCCGCTCTTGAGCAGGAGGCTTATGCAGTCCAACCGGCCCATGGCTGCAGCCACGTGCAGGGGTGTCCTGCCCAGGGGGGATCTGCTGAGGCAATCGGCTCCTGTAAAATAAGAAAGCTGGCTGGGGATCAGGAGGGGGCCAGGGCCCTGAAGGGAATGTTCCCGGGCGGGGATCTGGGGAGACACTGCTTCCTGCCTCCAGCTCCAACACTGTCTTGCCTCCAGTCTGTTCCCCTTGCAGCAGCCAACAATCTTTCCAGAATGCTCCTATCACACTCCTGCCCAAATCCCATCACTGACATCCCACTGCCCATGAGGCGAGGTCTTTACTGCTCTATCTCACCCCAGCTCCCCCTTACGGCTCCATCACCCCTCCCCCCATGCTCTTCCTCCCCCACCCACCACCAAGGCTCCACTTATACCTGCCTTCTAGCTTTAGCCCTTAAATAACCCTGCTTTGCATCTGGCCACAGGCCCTTTGCACATGCTGTTCCCTCTGCTAACAACACTCTCACCTTTTTTCCTGGGCTAACCCTTACCCTTCTTTAGGTTTTATTCACTTCCTCAGGAAGACCTTCCTTAGTTTCCCCCTGAAACCCCCTCT
Source organism: Daubentonia madagascariensis (assembly GCA_023783475.1). Classification (NCBI taxonomy): domain Eukaryota; kingdom Metazoa; phylum Chordata; class Mammalia; order Primates; family Daubentoniidae; genus Daubentonia; species Daubentonia madagascariensis. The sequence goes on along the minus strand of JAKFHU010001640.1, from coordinate 3,942,857 downwards.
CTCGGCTGAGCAGACACTCGTATCTTCAGAACATCCTGCACATGGATGACCATGAAGTTCATTATTTTTAACAATTTGCTGACTTCCCCTCATAAACTCCACAGGGCAGAAAACACACTTGTTTTGATCACTGTTGTTTGCATCCTCAGCACGTAGCTGGGTGGCTGAAGAAGACAGGCGCTTGGGAAATGACAGTCAGCGGGCAGCCTGACTCAGGGACAGATTTTGCTTCGACTGAATTCCTCACTGCCTCCTGCAGATGGATGGGCTAATGACAGGTGTCCAATATGGACTTGTTGAATTGAATCAAACTCTGGGTAACAAATATTATGACACAGAAAACAAGGCAATTTAATTAAATTCAGCTGACATTTTGGTAGCCCGTTTTTATGAGCTATGGCTGGTTGGTGAGGTGAAGGTTTAAACAGGGTCTCATACGCCAGTGCCAACCACAGTGCCTCCTCGCAGCAGCTGTCTGCAGAGGACAGAAAACTTTGCAAAGCTGGCTGTAATTTTTTAACTGGTGCCTTCAAATACATCACAGTTCCATCAGAGTGAAAATGACTTTTTATGAGCTTAAAGGACTGCTCGGCTGTGAAAAGCCCATATTTCATTTAACAACAGGAAAAGTGCAGAAAGGCAGTGGAGGAAGGTGGGGAGCACAGTCGAGGCAACCTTCACCCATCACAGAGGCTCACTCAGCAGGGCGAGGCCCAACCAGCCAGCCCAAGATATCCAAGATATTTTCCACCTTGCTTGGTGAAAGTGGGAAAAATAGCAAAGACTGAGCTGAGAGAGGCTGGAGCCACGGCTGCAGGCAGGAAAGAAAGGGGTCTCATTTGGAGGCCAGTTGGTATGGGAGACCCTTGAAAGGCCCCGCCTGAGCACCAAAGCATTGACCAAGCATCACGTAACACGTTCTTCCTTTCTCCAGGGAAGCCAGTGACCTGGGCTGTCTGCAACTACTGTCTATTGCTCCTGAAAGGTCCATATCTCAGTTAGTGGGCATCTTTTCCCAAAAATATCCCCCATGCAGGGAGGACAAAGTGCAATCCTGCAGAATCTCACGCAAAGCTCTTTAACTCAGAGACAATGCTAGATAAGGCTTCTGTTTCTATCAACCGAGACAGAGAGAAAGGCTTGCTCTTAAGTGGAGATGTGGGGAGAGGAGAGTTCAGGGCAAGTGTTCCCCGAGGAGATAATTACCAGGTTTGTAGTAAGGAGACTGGCCACCCTGCCAACCACCACAGAGCTATGCCAGCATGGGGCTGGACTATTTTGGATCATTGCAGAACCCCAACTTCGGGTGAGGCTGGAAGTCATGCAGAGAACATGGGGACATTCCCAGTGATGTGTCTGGTGGGAAATAACAAACCAGGGACCCCTTTCAGTTGCTCTCTGAAATTCCCATCTCAACATAACAGAGAGAATCTTCTTGAGACCTGGTTAAGAGAAGGGGCACAGCCTCTGGCTGGCGTGTCCTAGGACACTTGTCAGACAGGGAGTGAGGGGCCCCATGGGGACCAGGATTGAGGGTTGACAAGACAGAGGTCCAGGAAACCACTGCTGAAGGGATTGGGAAGCCAAGACACTCTGTCCTCCCTACCAGCAAAAGACCCCAACTCCTGAAGAGACTGAGCTTTCTACCAGAACTACCTTGTTCTAGAAGGTACTGCACAGCATCAACGTTGCCTCTGTGTGAGGTGATATACAATGCCACAAACGCCCTCTGAGATGTCCACCGCCTCCTTTCCTCATCTTTAAAATGTTCTGAATTTGCAGTTCGGTAGAAGGAGTCTTCAGTGATACCAAGACAAGATAGCTGGGCAAGATAAATGGAGTTTGAGTCATTCTTAACAGTGAAGATCCCTTTGCTGGAGGGCCGGCAGGCTTCTCAGGGGAAGCTTTGCTTGAATACCAAACTGGGGTCATGATGGGAAGAGAGAGGAACAAACCCGGACTGAGAAGTTGGGAGGCCCAGGGGACCATAGGGAGGACACTGCTCGATGCTCTACACATCAGCAGGAAATAGAATTTGCCACCAGTCAGCTCAGGAGGGAAGAAGGCCTTCCTGTCCATGTTTTGAAGAGAGAAAATAGCTTTGCTGGGTGTCAAGAGGAAGGTGTTTGTGGCCATTAAGGAAGACACCCTCCAACATGCAATGGCCTTCCCAGAGGGGAACAAACTTCTTTGGAGATTTGTTGTCTCCTGGCCTTCTGATCTAGTATCATACCCATCATCTCCTTAACTTTGGGAACACTCTGAACTCCACTCGCAGATAAATAGCCCCATAGTATAATGATCTCATGGTAAATCAGGTCTTTGAGCTTGGGAGGAAGACTACGGGCTCCCGCAGAGAGGAACTCTGTCCCAGATGTGGGAGTCAGGTGTGAGGCCGCAGGGAGGGACAGAATCAAGACAAGGGTGAGAGCAGTTCTGACTCAAGACCTCAGACAGGAGGGAAAAACGCCATGTCCAGAGCAAGGGCCAGGAAACCGAGGCACGGACCAAATCACTGGTGGAAAGGGGAGGCCAGGGAGGCTGCGGAGGGTGAAGGGGAACAAAGGCAGGGGAGGAAATGCACGGAGCTGGCTGGGATGGAACCCCACCCACCACGAGGTCTGATGCCTGCGGTGGGGTGGGGGGCTGCTGTGGTCCTGGCCCCACCTGCCCAGAGCCCCCCTCCTCCTGGCCTCATCCCAGCACCCTCCCGTGTTCAGCCTCCCTGACCCCCTTCCCAGCAGCGAACTCTGACTCCTCTTCCCCAGGAGCTCACAGCTTTCCATCTGAATCTCTTCTCTAGAAAGAATATACACTTGCCCTCCTGTCAGAGTGATTCATCTTCCCTGCTGGGTAAACATCCTGGTTTTGATCCCCCACCACCCATGCCCCCCACCCCCAGAGCCCAACTGAGAGCAAGGGCCTGCAAGCAGCAGGCGCCTACGGCTTATGCAAGGAGAGCGCAGGGCTTCCCCCCTCCACACCCAGTGCTGGGCAGGGTTCCCCGCCGCGTGCTTGTAAGGCCCTGAGCTCCAGGCTTCGAATTTCGAATTTCGAAGTTACCTGGAGTTCCTCACTCAGTATTAAATTAGATTTTCAACTGTATGAAACACACACATGAACAGACAATGCGCTGCCTTGATTCCTTGGTGGGGGGGTGGTAAGTGGGTTATAAATCATATTAATAAACAAGTAAACCCAGAGAGTGAATGAAAACACTAGATACGGTGTTTGATAATCACGACATGGGGCGTTATCTTTCTTCCCTAAGCTGAAACTTGTACTCACATATCCATATTAAAGACTGATTTTTTTCCCCTACAATTTACGGTTGCTTCGTAAAGTATAATATTCATTTAAAGAAGCGTGAAAACACCTTACTGGGATCCCCGTCCACAGCCGCTACAACGAGTTCTGTCCATCCGTCATAATGCCAGATACATAATGAAATAATTCCACCAGGAACAACATCATGGAACTTCAGTGTAGCACCATCCATCAAAACTCCTACAGGGAATAATTTTTCTTTAAAAAATGGCGTATTAAAGATGAACTATTACATTGGTTAAGAGATTATTTGACTTTGGACACCACAAAGATAATTTTAGAATCCTGAACACAAATCCCATTTGATGATTTCGCATGAGTCTGTTTGGTGTCATTAATGCTTTTTAGAAAATTAATTTGGCTCAGCACAGATAAAAGCCGAACAAAAAAACAATGGCAACAATTTATAAAATTCTGTAATTATAACTTGTCCTATTGTGAAAAAATACATGAGTCAGTGAAGTCATTTTATGAGGCAAATTCTACAAATAGAACTACTTAAACTTGAAGTAACTATATATAATAGACACAGAACAATGTAGTTATACAAGTTATGTATGTTAAGCTAAAATACTGACTCTGGTTAATGTTGTCATTAGCTGGCTAAAGAGGTAACAGTGACAAAAAAAATTGTTGGGTCTTTCAAACTATAGCCTAAGGCAGGGTTTCTCAACCTTGGCCCTACTGACATTTTAGACTAAATAACTCTCTGTGGGGTGTGGCAGGGGGGCTGCCCTGCACATTGTGGGATGTTTAGCAGCTTCCCCTGCCTCTACCCACAAGATGTCAGTAGCACATGCACCCAGTTATAACAATCAAAAATGTCTCCAGAGCGTTGCCAAATGGCCCTTGGGAGATAAAATCACCCTAGCTGAGAACCTATGGTAATGTAAGAAGCTAATGCTGACATTCGCCATAATTTGGACTTGGCGTGTCAGAGCTCTTCTGCCTGAACCATCACCCAGAACTGCATCTCACGCATGTCAAAGAATGGGGTGAATCAATTCACACTTCACAAATTCACACTCTCTGGGGAAGACTGTCAGTATTAGCAGAAGGGAATTACATATAGAACCTTTTAAGAAAGTGCAGTTGTATTTACTTTGTCTTTTTAAACACCCATACACACACATTTTCTTACATGACCACTTACAGTCTTGCTTAAAAGAGTAACAATATAACTTACTTTCTTCATAAAGTCTCAGTTCTGCCCAGGTTCGGTTATCATATATTCCAAGTGAGTGGAATTCATGAGTTTTCTGGTTTCCTGACTGAATGATTAATGACTTTGTGCCTGTGTACTAAGTACCTTACTCAGTGATGACTTTGTGCCTGTACTGAGGACCTGCATTCTTTACTCCTCACGACAGCGCTCCAAGGTAGCTTTGTGATCTCTATTTGCTGATGAGCAAACTGAACTCACTAGTAAACTACAAGGCGGCACCTAACCAGACCTGCCTCCCTCCAGGGCCGCGTGCTTCACGCTCTCTACTGTCTTGGCACCATTTGGTCACCAGAAACTCAGGATGGTGGATGTAAACGAAACAGTGATTAGCAAATCTGTTAGTGTCCTATTTGTGGTTTAAACACGGAAGATAATCAGTAATTAGCCTGCATAAGATAACTTGACTTCCTAACAACTTCAAAAATATTGAGTAAAGCTGTGTTTCCCTGAGAAATACAAGAGTACAATTCAAACATGCTAAACAGCTCTTACAGAAATCAGAGCACATCCTCCTTTTACAGACAGGCAGCCACTGCCTTGAGCTTAGACAAATACTAATTATCACCAGCTAAATAAATTATCAGAGTTGACAACAGATGTGTAAGGGTGACCCTCACCATGAATTTGATCACCCCTTTCAGATTTGTGTATCTCAAGGTTTTCACACACATGATCTCATTTGATCCTTCCCCACCATTCCCTGCCCCGAAACCTTTGAGGTGGGTAGAAGACCCTGTCAACTGACTATTTATAGGCAGTAGCCCAAATTTCTTCTCACAACAAAGTAGCACCTTCTCTCTTGCTCATTTGCCATCCACTGGTAGGACTGCAGCAGCAGAGAGAGGTCGAGCTTCTAACAGTTGCTAAGTGTCTGCTGAGTGATAGCATTGTGACATCACTGTTAAATCGCCCCATCTCTCAGTCTCTCTTAGCTTTCTTGAATTTATAGCTCAGCATAGCTCATCAGTGAAAATAAATGAACAGAAGGGGTGCCAGACATTTGTAGTTGAGGAGACATAATTTTCAAATTACTTGTTTGGGAACTCTTACTAAGTCCTTCAATAACTCACCTCATTTTTAACATGTTAAATACAGACAAGGCTCAAGACACATGTCTTTCCAAATAAAGCCTCAAAAATGCCCAAGAGCATCTTTCCAATATTCCTATAGGAAAATAAATATGTCATGAAAAATGCTTAACCTATTTTAAAGAGAGCAAAGGAAGGTATTTTGGCCTTCACTGTACATCGTGAGTTTCCTGAGTCATTTCTGTCCATAGGGGAAAACAGCACTGAGAATTCTAGGGCTTACAGGGCTCTGCTGTATGGATTAGGAAACTGAGCCCAGGAAGGGCAGTGCCTGGGAGCACCACGCTGGTGGAGACAGGCTGCTTTCAGATCTCTGTCTCCATCGCTTCCCGGCCCCTGCAGTACAACTGCAATCTCTCTGCAATATCGGCTGTTCACATTCCCTGTGCAGCAGCCCAGAGATTTTTTTTTTTATATCTTTGTTTTCTTGAAGTGTTTTGCATTTTTTTCAACTGGGTGGGGAGATGATGGAGCCCAGGGGCTTTGCTCCTGTTCTCATATCCTAAATATTGTAGAGGATCAGGATAGGGAAAGCCATGTCCTCAGGTCAATGACCGATGGAGGGAGAGATGGGCTTTTAGGGTCCTTGGCCTCCACTGGGTACTTACCACGTGGGACTTGTCTGAACAACGGGTCTTGGGGTCCTAATTTAGCCATGGGGAGCTTTAAGCACTGGGTTCTGATTCTGGCTGGGCTAGCTTTGAGCTCCCGATGTGGACAAGGACACAGCTTGGAATTCAGGGTTCTGTTATGGACTGGGTTAGTGCCAATATTTGGGGTCCAACCGTGGATAGGGTTTGTTTTGAGATTTGGGGTCCTGACAAGGGCAGAATTTACTCTGAATTTGGGGTTCTGATAAAAGCAAGGTTTGCTGTTTGGGGGTCCTAGCATGGGAAGGGTCTGCTCTGGGATTTGGAGTCCTTGTATGGGCAGGACTTATTTTCAGATTTGGGGTTCTGATGTAGCCCTGGGTGGTGTGGCAATTGGGGGTTAGAAATCGAGCACATCTGCCCTGAGATTTGGGGGTCTTGAAGGTGAAAGGATCTGCTACAAAATTTGGGGTTATAATACAGGCAGGGTTTGGTCTAGAATCTGGGGTTCTAGTATGGATAAAGTTGGCTGGAGTAAAGGCCAAGGAGTAAAGATTGCCTTGAGTTTTGGGGTCCTCATGTAGGCAAGGCTTGTTTTGAACCTTGACTTCCTTGCATGGACATGGTTGGCTTCAACCTGGGAGTGCTGATGTAGACATGGTTTTCGTGGAGATTTGAGCTTTGGGGGCCTGTTGTGGGCAGAGTTTGTCACATTCTTTGGAGCCCTTATGAGGATACTTTGCTTGGATTGGGGTTCTGATGTAGTAATGGGGAGCCTAGAGACTGGCTTCGAGATATGGGCAGAGCTAGCTTTGACTTTTGGGGTCCAGATGTGGGCAGGGTTCATTTTGGGCTGTCAACCTTATGTAGACAGAAGTGGCTAATGCTTGGGGTTCAGACGTACAAATGGTTACTTGGAGATTGCGGGCTCAGAATTGGGCGTATCTGCTCTAGAATTTAGGGTCATGATGTGGGTAGAGTCTGCTCTGGGATTTAGGGCCAGGGGTAACTTGGGGGTTTGAGGTTCAAACATGAGCAGAGTTTTCATAGAGATATGGGGTCCTGCAGTGGGCAGGCTTTGTTTTAGGTTTTGGCATCCTTGTGTGGACATGGTTGTGGAGGATTCAGGGTTCTGATAGTCATATGGTTAGCCTGGGAATTTGGGGTTCAGATTTGACCAGGTTTTTTCTTGGTTTTCGGGACCCGATGTGGGCAGGGTTCGTTTTGAGCTTTGACATCCTTGCATGGACATGGTTGCTGGAGGATTCGGGGTTCTGAGGTAGTCATGGTTAGCCTGGAGATTTGGGGTTCAGTCTTGGGCCGAGCTGTTCTGGGTTCAGGGTTCTAAGATTAGCAGGATTTGTTTTGGACTTTGGCATCCTTGCATGGACATGGTTGGCTAGAGGATTTGGGTTTCTGATGTTCACAAGTCCAGCATGAATAAGGCCTTGGGGTTTGCTTTGAGTTTGGGATACTGATTCCGGCAGATTTGCCCTAGGTTTTGGAGTCTTGCTGAGGACAAGTTTTGTTTCAGGCAAGTCTTATATGAACATAGTTGGCTTTGGGACTTGGGTCTCTTATGAAGACATGGGGAGCTTGAGAGTCTGGGCTTCCGGGGGGGGGGGAGGCTTTGAGATTTGGGGTCTTGGTAAGGACAGGATGTGCTCAGGGTTGGCAGATGTAGCCTGACACAAGCAGGATTTGCTTGTGGATTAGGGTCCTGCTGTGGACAAGGTCTGCCTTGAGATTTGGGGTCTAATATGAACCTGGTGTGTTTGGGACTGGGAAGTCCCCCTGTGGCCAGGACCCTAGGTGGCTCTTCCATGTGGGGTTTCAAGGTGGTTGAGGTTTCCTTGGATATCTGGGGGTGCTCGCTAGGCAGAGTTCTCTTGGGGACTTCAGGTGCAGAAGTGGACTGGGCGCCTCCAGGGTCGAGGAGCACACGTGACCAGGGAAGGGGTCAGGCAGGGCAGGAGCCACCTTGGTCGAGGTACTGGAGCCGCTGCAGGTTGAAGGGGATGCCGACCATCAGGTCCAGCTCCTCTTTGAGCTCCCGCACCGTCATGTCGCTGTGGCAGTGTGTCACTCGGAACATCTCCCCGGTCTCCTCCAGCCGCACACGCAGGAAGAAGACATCAGGGGCCAAGTCAGGCGACGCGCTCCTGGCCTGCCGGTCCCCGGATAGCTGCTGACTCCGGCTGCGAGCCCGGGCCAGGGGCTGCGCGGGGAGGGGCCGCGAACCGGCCGAGCCCGCCGAGCCCACTCTGGGCCCCCCGCGCCCCGGCGCCCCAGCCCCCGCGCCGCCCCACCTGCCCGCCGCGGGGCCCGCCCCCCAGTGGCCTCGCCGCCCGCGCTCCGCCCGCCCCCGCAGCCCCCGCCGCCTCCGCCACCGCCCGCCGCATGGCCCCGCCGCGGATCGCGCGTCATCCCCGGCTGAGTGCGGTGGCCGCGCGTCATCGCCGCCCCCGCCCTCGGCCCCCCGCCCGATTGTGACGCCCCCACCCCGCAGGCCTCTCCTGGCCCAAGCCCCGAGCCCCCACCGACGGGCGGGCGGTGCTCCAGGGCCCCGCCATGAACAAAAGCAGTTTCACGTGGCCGCGGGAGACGGTTCTTAAATAATGAGAGAGGACACAGGGCCTTCCTAAAACACCCGAGGGATTTACTGGGAAAGTGCAGACACATCGCCGAGAGGCCACGCTCCGCCTACCCGCACGGAGCTCCCGCCCCCCACCCCCGGCCTCGTCCCCAACTCCTTCTCGCAGCTTCCACGCTGCTGTTTATGTCAGTTTTTTTCACTGGAAAAAAACGGGAGGACGATTCCTGCTGCTGTTAGGAAAATGGTTGTCTCTTCTCCCTGTCTGTTTAAAATTCAATCTTTGCATAATATGGGACAAACCACCTGGAGGACTTATTTGTGAATAACGCTCTAAATCATCATTGTATGCATCGTTCACAGAGTTGTAAGGCGCAGTCTTTAGTCATGCTTAAACATATTTCTAGCATGAATGAAAAAACGAACACTGCAGAAATACGACTCCTTTGGGCACAGCTGGTCAAGATCTGGTCCTGACCGTGCACCCTAAAAGTGGGAGGCAGACCTTCATGGAAATTTGCAAAGCTGCATCAAAATCCATCAACTCTGAAAATGCTCTTGAATTCTTGGAGGGAGAAAGGTGCTGATAAAAATACTTAACAAGGGAAGAAGTGTCCACTTGGGAAAGGCTGTGATGAGTCTATTGTTAAGACACCTTTGGAGAGAGCTCTGTCTGTGAGAAACCCATCTGTGTTTTTCCATTAATTCACCCAGAGATGACGCTGAGTGTTCAAGTAAACAGGAAGCTTACATGTGGTGGTCAAATTACAAACACTCAACACCGGTACCTATGAACAATTAAATATAAACAAGAGCTAAAGTGATGGGGGGAGAAGGTCGAGGGCATGCTAGAGAGAAGGGCAAGGGAAACCAGAACAATCTTAGAAAATTTTCAGTTGTTACAAAAAATAAAATATAAGCTTTAAAAATTATTTTTGCAGAGAAATTACAGCCATAAAAAAAATCTTTGCCTTGTAAAGGCATTCATATTAAATTATAGAAAAAATTTAACATATAAACTGAAATTGTAAAGGTTAGATTATTTACCAAAGAGTCTCTATAATTTCTACAAGCATGTTGTGATTCAGCGTGCAAATTCTACAGATCACAACACAAACTGAAGCTCATTTTTTTTCCTTAATGGAAAATTAAGCTCTGCATAGAATACAAGATTCCAGCTGGGTAATTCTACTTTCTGCTAGATCAACAGATTTTGACAACATGACAATCTCAATTTCTAGGCAATAAAAAAATTAAAAATTGCTTATTACCAAAGCAAAAAATATTTCTCCATCTATTTACTATAGACAAATATTAAACACAAGATGGATTGATTTCTTTTTTTTTTAATATGTAGCCTCCAATTTATTAACTCACTCTTTGCTGAAGTTGCCTAAATGCTACCCTGGGTTATAATTTAAAATTCTCACATGCACCTTATTTTCTTTGGCACAGTCTAGATTCCTTCCCTTCTTTTTAAAGAATCAGTTCAATGGAATTTGTGAAGGGGGTGGGGAAACATCCTGTATACCAGGAAATTCAATACATAGCTTCAGAAATTTTATTTAAAAAAAAGAAAGAAAGAAAAGACAGACAAGAAAAAGATCAAAAGGAAGAAGAGAAATAGCTTACATGCCCTTGGCAGCTAGCTCCTGAACCCCAAAGGGGCTGTTCCTTCCTTCCCTTATAGCCTACCTTGGAGAACATAAAAATAGAAACAAGAAAAATAACATGAGCATACATGCATGCAGAATTTATGTTTATAAAATCTTAAATTATTTAATTAATGAAAAACCTTTTTAAATTCTAGAGCATCTTTCTCTAGTCTAAATATTAAAAGCATGAAATTCTAAGGGCTGTGCACTTAAGTCAATTGGAAGAGTACATAATTTAACCTCCAAAACACTGGTGGGAATAATTTCTGGGCAAGTTCTGATCAGAACTATGTTTTCCTATTTTTCATTAAGATTCTAAAACATTAGATATAAAGTCAATATCCATGCATCTCAATTATCAGTTTCCCTCCCAAGTTCTTAAACATATGACACTATATCCATATAAAAATGAAAAATCTTTCAGCTCTTTGCCTGTATCAAAGGCCAACACATATCTTTATAGATACAGTTCCTGCCTAAAGGAGAGGGGTGAGTGTCTGAGGAAAAGTTCCAAGTACAGTTTATAACAAAAGTATAATATTAGAAAGACTGCCATAAATCATTCTTTAGCAGATTTAACTACATTTTTCAGAAGTAAACAAATTGGACTATATTTGTAGCAACTCAAAGTGGAGCATAAATTTAAATGATGTATTTGTTCAGCTCACTGATAGGGGGCTAATATTACATTAACATATTTTTCTTCCTGTCACGAGTTATTTACATATGTACAGTATTTCAGTTAAAAATAAAATATAACATCATAAACTATATGTTATAAGAAGGCATAAGGGAAGCAAATATGCAAGTCTATTAAAGACTTAAAAGCTTCTAATAAATTACTTTATTTGCACAGGGAGGACTTCAAATAATATAGTCTGTCACAGAGAAAGCAAATTGGTGGCAGGTAATCTGATGTTGTGGAGACCTCAATACCCAGTTAGCTGCCTGGGTCTGCAATCTTTCTACAGACTGTTACCAATCAGGCTTGCAGGGATGGGGAAGCACAGAGCAGGCCCAGACATCTGGAATAAGCCCCCATGGGGGTTCTGTCCCTTAAGGTTGCAGATGGGAAAGGGGCCAGTCATTCGCGTGCACTGTAGGAAAGGTTCAGAAATCTTTTCTCCCTCAGCAGGTACAATACAATAAGTTCCCCTTCAAGTTATGATAAGCAACATGTGCCAAGCACGAAGGGATCAGATTGCAATTCACCACAGAGTACTTATTTCTGTTTTTCTAGTATAGTAGTGTCTATAATATTCCGCCGCTTTGGTTCTAGGGTGGCAAAAAAGGAAACATCTTGGTCCCGGTCTGACTGCAAAGCTAAGATGGTCTCTTCTACGACTTCAAGATGAGGGTTACCGGCATTTCTGAAATAGGCTAAAGAGAGAAACCATGAGTCTGAATCACATGTGCCATGAACTGTGTTCAAAAACACACTCTAGTTTTGTTTTTTGTTAACCACATATCAGGACAATAAATCATTTTTCATGGAACAATCACATACATATGTCCTTTCAAATGATAAAATACCTTAATCAAAGAGTATTTCTTAAATTTTAAAGATGGTCTCCAGTAGTTATTAATATTTTAAAAATTATAATAACTAAAAAAATTTACTTTGACCTTTTTCCCCCTTCAACACAAAAGAAATGGCAATGTATGGAATACAAGAGGAACAGCAGGTTGCTGGAAGGGTGGGGCAGGGGATGAAGTGGCAAGAAATGTACATGCAGGCCAGAGTTGAAGATATTTTCCTATATATGTGGTGTAGAAATAAACTATCCAAGGAACACAAAGCTTATACTAAATCCTATTCAGGTTTAAAATAACCAACTAGGTTGGGTTATAAATGTTTTTGTATTGACTACAAAATAATATCATTAAAAATTAATAGCAGTTACAGCTTAAGTTTGCTACCTTTCATAATCTATCATGTCATTACTCAAATTTCACAAAAGTGTCCCTCATTTCCAGAAGGCTATGTAATATTTTTCATTTTAGCATATGTTTATTAAATGTAAAGACTGGATTACATTCATGTCCTTAGTCATTTTATAAATAACATAAATATTATGCACAAAAGCTAATATACTAATTTACATAATAAATCTTAAGTATGTTATCACACAACTTATCACAATTTCCTAGAGGAAATCCACTTTCTGCCTTTAACAACTGATGGGGTTTATTTAGAACGTGTAAGATCAGAAAAATGCTCCACATACCCTTTTCCAATAGCATCTGCCGTAGAGCCTTGGCTAGCAGAACCCTCACGTTTGGTACAGGATCTGATGCAAGGCTCAAAAGGCTGGGAAGCAAGTGCTCAACAAACTGGTCCACGGGAACACACTCCTCGGTCACCACCGCCTATGACAAAAAAGCCACAGCCAAAAAATCGTTTTTTAACAGTTTCTAAAAACATACACTTTTTTTAATTCCAAAGAAGTAATTTCAGAATTTATAGCTTTGAGGTATGTGTGTGAGAATTTTTAAATCCCAAGCAATGGATATAGTCAGAAACACAATCAGTATTTTATTGTAATTTACTACTAAGCACTGGGTTACAAGTAGTGTAAGATTTGGTAAGGAAACCATAGGTTTTGGAGCCAGACAGGTCTGGGTGCAAAGCCTAAATTGATCACTTACTAACTATGTAGCCTCAAGTAAGTGGCTTAACCTTTTATTTATTTATCTATTTAATTTTTTTTTCAGAGACGGGGTCTCACCATGTTGCCTAGGCTGGTCTTGAACTCCTGGCCTCAAGCAATCCTCCCACCTCAGCCTCCCAAAGCGCTGGGAATCAGCATGAGCCACCTTGCCCAGCCAGCTTAACTCTTCTGAGCCTCAGTTCCCTTATCTGTACAATGGCAGGTCCTTTATGCAACTATCACAGTGCTGCCAAACTGCATACCAGCCAATAAGGGTTAAGAACCCTCACCTGTTACTTGAATGCAGGCTCTGAGGGCAGTGGCCATGGCTGTCAAGTAACAGCCAAATCCTGAACCCTAACCCAATGCCCAGACCTCTGTAAATGACTAATAAACACTGCTCATGTAATAACCTCCAGCATCTGCACACTGCTTCTCCACTTACAAAGAGTTTTACATGTCTTCTCCCATTTAATTCTCAAAACTAGCCTTGGAAATCAAACTTAGCCTAGTTTTACAAGTGAGAGAATTCTGGTCCAATGTGGTGGTGATACCCTAAGGTCTCATGACCAGCAAGTGGCAGCAGGGAGTAGACTGTAAGCCAGGCGTGTGGATGCCAACTCCTGTGGCTCTTCTGCTACAGGGTGGTTTGTGTCATGGTGGGCACTGTGGCAAGAGCACTGATGTTCCCTAAGTGTTTTCCTTCTGGGTGCCAGGCACCATTTGGGTAACTTAGATGCATCAGCCCACTGACGCCCCACCACAACACTACAAGATAGGCACACAGCACTGAGAGGTTGTTTTGTCCAAGGCCACTCTTGGAAGTACTGGAATCCGGCTTCAAAGCAGCTGGCTTTGACTCCAAATGAGCCCTCTTAACCTTCAAGTTAGTCTTTTCCTTTCATTTATTACAGATTTTCTAAATCTCAGGTAAAGAATTCAAAAATAAAAGCAAAAAATATTTCATTTATGCTTTCTCTACAAAATGATTTGGAACAGTGAATTTTTCGTCACAAAAGGCTGTGCCATCAATCAAGCCTGTGGTGAGTTTGGTATTCACTCTGCCATCCCGGCACTTCTCAGAATGGATGGCCGAAGTGCACTTGTGATGCCGCCCCAGCCCAACAGGGGGCGCGGGTAAGTCCTTTGATGGGGGTTGGTTATGAGGGAGAGGAAGTGGGCTCTGTGGTCTGGGGTCAGACAGAGTCCAAGCATGGCTTTACTGTACCATCAGCAAAGCTGGGTGAGGGGTTCACAGAGATTCATTACACCATTTTCTCTACCTTTGTATATGCTTGAAAATGTGCATGATGAAAAGTTAAAACGTTTAAAGTAACACTTTAGCAGGAAAAAGACCCATAATTTTATACTTCCTGTGTGATCTTGAACAAGTTACTTAACCTCTCTGGGCTTCAAATACATCATCTAAAAGAACTGATCTAAAGGTAAATGGGTATACTCGGCTCAATACATAATAGCTCTTATTAGAGAATCAGACTTGTGATGAGATGCCTGGCACACAAGGCATTCAACAAATGGCAGCCATTATCATTGCCATCGTCCCCAGCCAAACATAAATCATACCCTCATTTCCAGGATGCTAAATAGAAAGGATGATCTGAGCAGCTGGACAGGCTGATAGGAACTTCACACGTTTACTGTCAAGAGGTTATATAATCTCTGCTCTAACCTGCTGCTCTGTTCTCCAGCCCACCTTCCCTCTAAGGCTGCTGACTAAGGTGAGGTGCAGTGGTAGACACGGCCCTCAACTGGGTATGACAGGAGCAGACTGTGGGCCTGGCCCTCACCTTACCAGATGGGAGGTGCAGGGAGAGTAGGGCCTTGTTTACTCTCTGTCTTCAGCATCCAGAGTGTATCTAGCACACAGTACGTACTTGATCAACATCTGGTGAACTTGACATTATCACATGGCAAATGTACACCCACGGTAGATTCACCCCTGGTTCTTGCTAACCTGACAAATGAAAGCGAAAGCTTGTCTTCCAACCCACTTGGAACAGTGCCGGAACCTTATGATGAGTTCATTGATGAAATTTAACCCCAATGCACTTTCACTGTTTGAATAGAACTTCTGCAAAATTGCCACAACCTGTGAAAAATATAAGAGCAAATTTAAAATGCTGCCATCTATTTGAATTATGAATACTACTTTACACAGAAACTAGACATTTTTATGTACCCTCCCACCTTTAAAATGGGAGAAAGTAATTTTTGTCATGGTCATCATCAGAACACAGAGAAAAAAATGTTTAAATATATGGCAATGCACATACACACTCACACACATAAAATCCTTCATGAAAATGAAATCAAAAAGGGGACTGACATTAGAAAAATACCTTATTTATCTTAAGGTTCCAAATTTTAGAATATGTCCCCTTGCATACTAACTAAATCATTACCTTTCAGAATGCGTCATTTTTATAAAATTTTAATACTATCAGAGTATCTTAAAATCAGTATTTTCAAATGTGATTGTTTTCATCAGTATTCAGCCGGTATAAGCCCACAAAAAACAGGAACGGCTTTTCTATACTGAAGTCTTTGCTCACTAAATACTTTTCTACAAAACCAAGCTATAGAGAAAACCCAATTTGTATTTTAAAAAACACTAGGCCATTGTTTAAAGAAGGCTTTAAAGGGCTTTTAAAAGTGTTTTTAAAAATATATAAAATGATTTATACACAATTTCCATCACTGAAGCATACAACTTAACAAAAAAGCTACCCTGAAAATGGATCAAACTATAAAATAGTTCCTAATTTCAAAATTTAAAAGATGGTTTCATAAGTAACCTGACAAATTAAGCTCAGAAAAGATAAAGGAGTTAAAATGGAAGATAAACATTCCTATTTGCAAAAATCACAAACAGAAAAGGCCATGATTCTTACTAGTTTGAAGGAGATCCACCGAACTTCAGAAACTTTATCTGCACACAACTTTAAGGCAATATGCATTAAGTAATCATAAACATCACTGGGATTATAGAGTTCCAAAATCAGTATCAGCTGTCTGAAATTTAAAAAAAAATTATTTTGGGGCCAAAAAAATACCTTATTAATTTCTCTTTACTCTCATTTCATGTTATAGATAAAAATAGTTGGGCTGGGAAATGAACAGCAATAAAGACCTAGCAAGGCTTCGGTCAGTAAAATGCCAACAGCAGAAAGCTGAGTGAAATGACCATGCAAAGAAATGTGAAAAAAAAAAATTAATTCTGCATCTCATACCCACACACAAATCAAACAAAAAGGAAATAAATTAAACTCTGTAAAACAGAGGCTGAGAAATTTATGAATACAGATTTAATATTTCAATGTTGGGTTATCAGTTGAAAAGCACATAAAACTTTAAAAATCAGATAACACAAAAATAGCCAGAATGTTGAAGTTCCCAAAGATCAACAGATCAAGGGATCACTCAAATGAGATTTCACTGCCGCTTCGGAGCTCCGGGAACCGCAGACTAAACCCGCCGCCGCCGCCCGCGGCTCCCGCACCGCCGCCAGCCTTCTAGGCCAGCGGGTCCGCCTGCAGAGAACCGGCAGCATTTGCCCTTGCCGCCAAAAGGCAGAAAAAACAAACAAACAAAACCAAAAATCGTGAGATGTCTGGTTGGGAAAACCTACTGCCAAAGCTTTCACTATTTCTTAAATGGGGGTGGGGAGAAGGGTATGAAAATAAATGGCATCACTTTCACCCAAGCAACTAAAGGAAATGAAAACGAGATTGGGAGGAAGTTAGAACCAGGAGCCAGGAGTGCCGGTGAATACTTTCATATCAAAAAGCACTGTTTTCAGAAAAATGATACCAATATCACGGGCACGGGAGCCCAGAACTCATATCGGCAGCTCCGGCTTCAATAAGCGCGGCGAGATGGCAGATAGATAACGGCGCCGCCGTCTCGGCGCAGCGGGTCCGCGCGGCCGCTAGAGGGCGCGGTGCCGTCGTGGAAAACGCCGGCCTGGCCTCCCGCTTCCCGGGCAAGGGCGCGCAGGCCGCGCGGCGCAAGGACGAAACCTCCCCCTCTCCAGTTGCGCGTGATGATTAAAGATCACAGCAAAGAGAAAATCGTTCAGTTTGCCCCTGGCATCTGCCAAATCATATCCCCAGTAGCTGCAAAAGCCTCAATTTCTTCAGGGAAGACAATTACTTGAGAGATTTCTACTTGTGGATAAGAAAAATGGAAACTAAAGGTACCGAAACTAATCTCCACGAGGTGAAAACTAAACTCAAACCACCACCACCACGGACAAATTCCCTCAATGCCACAAAAAACATTAGACAGCTCGGGAAGGGGAGTTACTGAAAGCCGTGCTTTCACTCTTTCATCGTCACTAAAACCTGCAACACTCCTTTCCACACACAAAATGATGTACCGATGGGAGCCACCTGGGGGACGTTTTTATTTCATGATCATCTCATCTGGGTTAGGCCCTTCCGTATCTCCGGTGGTAGCCTAATTTTCTCTAGAAGCCAAAGGACGTAAAGCATGCTGTACCCTACAGAGAAGACAACACTCAGGATGTTCAAGAACGCTGTGGCAAAACCGCTGATTAATAGGAAAATATTGAAGAGTGGGTGATTCATCTTTTATTTGGTTCGAATAAATTGCCTTATAGAAGAGCAGAACACTCTAATTCCAACGTGACTCTAGCCCTGTCTTCATCTGAAAATGAATGTCTCCCCAGAGACCGTGGTATTTGTAACTTAGGGCTCTGAAATTCAGTTTATACCTTAATAAAAACATAATCTCTTTATCCAAAAGAACATTATTACTGCTGGTTTAGAAATCAATTATAAGGTAGGAAAATTAAGAATTATTCCATCTAATTTGCCTTCTCATATCCCCAGATAGGTGTTTACTTACTCTGCTAGTTCATACCGGAACCTCCAATTCCTGCTATTACCGGTCACTACAAACTCTTGAAGCTGGTAAAGATATTCTCTCCTCTTATCTTCATGAAGCAACTATTTTTTAAAAATGTAAATATTTACATATTTATATATGTAAATAAAAATATATAAAACCTCAAAATGACCACAAATACCCCTTTGTATTTTACTTCAGATTATACATTTCTCACCAGCAAGAACTTTGCATTTCCCAATACCTCCTAGTCTAGTACCCAGTGTGGCTGTGAATTAACATGGCTGTTCACTGACATCGAATGCATCCCTGAATGCTTCCAACCTTTTCCCCCAGCTGGTATACGTGCTTATGTACTTCTAAGTGTCCCTAGGTCTTCCTTCTTTCATAATTTCCCACCTAAAGACACCAGTCTGTGTGTGTGTTCAGAAGACAAAGCACCCAGTGCTGCTTCCCAGGGAGCAGAGCCTGCTCCTCTGCCCCAGGACAGGAAAATCTAAACTGGTGCATCATGCACCAAAGTCCATCAAGGGCAGCTCTTGGTTGTGTGGATGAGCATAATTAGTTTCTCTAGGTCATTTTTAAGCTCTTGTTTTTACATTCACCAGTCCTTTGGAGCGGAGGAGGGAAGCAAGAAGAGAAGCAGTAATGTCTTGCAGAAAAAGCCCTTCATGCGGAACTGAGGTTGGACTTCGGCCCAGGCTCTTCCCCTGGGTGACTTCTGGGTAAGTCAGGTCACTACCCAGGGGCCTCAGTCTCTTCTGCACAAAATATACTAGGCTATGTGTCTACCATCCTCCACAGCATTACAACTCTAAAGGACAGGAACATTAGGAGGAAAGATATAAAAAATATTTACCCATCACTAAAAGAATACCCATGTAAGATTCTGGATAGTACATTTCAGCTGAAGACAGCAAGACAGCTGCATTGTTTTTTGCACTGACACCACACATATCCAGGGTTTAACAGAATTGATTTGGAGAGGTGAGGTTTGTTTTTTGCTTTTATCCCTTCTTCCTACCTTTAGAAAATCATAGAGGTGTTTAAGAACGCCTATGCGTACTTCATCTAGGTCCTTCAAAAACCCATTGAAGATGGGCACCAGGTCAGCTGTCGTCAACTGATCCCCAAGAATCGCAGCCAGCTCGTGAATGGAGAAGGCCAGGGTCCGACGCACTGTCCACTAGGGGTGTACAGCAGACATAATGATCACAACAAGCAAGGGTAAGTCAGTGTTCTCAATATCTCAGGTGGCATTTCTGGAGCAAAACGAACACTGGCAGGTTTTGGCCACTTAAAGCTTTATTTTCTCAGAGGCCAGTAGACGTGCCCATTTGCACCACACAGACTGCAGGGCAAGGAGCCGTGCTGCAGCTTTCCTTTTCTTCCTGCTCAGACGACCCACCCTATTTCTATGCGTGCCTCTGAAAAGGCTGCTTTTACCTGTACGTCAGAAGCCAGTGTTTCATACGTATCTTTCAGGCAGTGCCAATTTTGCCTGCCCAGGGTCAGTGCCACCCCTGGGAGGCTGTAGGCACAGTGTTTGGCTATGTCGGTATCGACAGTCTGGGCTCGAGCTGGGTCAGTCATCGACACGTACTGATCCAGCAGAGGCTGAGGGATTACATCCTGGGAAACAGGAGAGAAAGGAAGCCATCATACTTGCAGGAGAAAAGAAATCAAAGAAAGGAGAATACTCATGAGAAACAAAGAGTTTAGAATGTGAAGGTGAAAACAACAAAGCAGAAATCTGAAAGGAACAAAAGGCCTTCCTAAAGCCAAGGGCTTCAGATTGGCAACCTTGTTTTCTCCAGGGAGTGGGTTTTCAATTTTGACTGAAGTTAAAACAGAGCCCACAACTCATCTTTTTAAAATCGGTACAACATTTGATATCAGAGTGAACAGTCTAGACAGCAATGTCTGCCTAGTGAGGTACCCCCAGCTTTAGAGAAAGGAGATGATCTTCTCTTCTCTTACAAATGCCCCAAGAGCCTCAGGCCTGGGACCTTACACTCTGAAAATCATGACTGTATTTTTCCAACTGATGGGATACTGTTTTCATAAGACATCACCCCATTTCTGTTCATCTCTGTAAGAGCAATGGGTCCCAATGATTTAAAACATCAAAGGGAACTTAACATGGCACAAGAAGCCAATCCTCAAAATAGAATAAAATCAAATATGGTTCAACAAAAGGAACTGTCAAAAACTTTTCAAACAAAAAAAGCAAAACAATTTGCATAAGAAAATTTGTATAAACAAACACTAAATGTTAGGCATCAAAATTTTTTCTCATATTGGTTTGCTTTATTAAAACACTATTCTAGATTGTTCAGAAGACTTTAAACACAATTTTAGAATTTATTTTTTAAGTTGGAGAGGAACTATTAGCAACACAGAATATGAACTAAGATATGTAATTAATATTGATGGAAGAAAAATATTTGGTTCCAATGGCCATTCTTAAAGTTAATTTTCAGAAAATATAAAGTTTTGAGCTGCTTTTTTTTCCCCCAAGGAACAAACCTGTAATTTAGATTTATTCTCCTCAAGTGGGGTGGGGTCATGCCTCTGGCCAATCTCCAAATGGTCACTCGTTCCATCTTGGGGTTCTCCTGGATCCTACACAGTTGATTGGACATGTTACCAATTTGCTCCAAAGGAGGAATCTGTCCTACCACTTCCCCCTCAAAAAATCCTTTTCTAATACCAGAAATGACTTCTTGTGCAAGCCAAGACAAAAGCTTTCCTTGAACTCAATGATATTTTTCCAGATGTTAAAAACTACATTTGCATGGTTACATATGATATTGTATAGACCAGTTATTTTAAGTGCTAAGGAAAACTGACTTCATACATTTTCACTTCAAGATTGCTTGAGGTCCTTATAAAAAAGAGGAGGGCTAAAGTTAAAATTGGTGAGTACCAACGATGTGAGTCTGCATCTACTATTCTTTAAGCCCTGGGGTCTCCCTAGTATGGCTAACCAATGCCCTTCAGTAATAGTCACATGTTTAAGGCACAGACCACTCCAAAAGGAAGGATGAGGTTTGCAAGAAATGGCAGAGCAAGCAGCTCTGCCATTTCTTGGGAATCAGAGATTGTGGCAGTGGTGGACCTCAGAGAGGATGGGGTGTAGGGGGCCCAATGAATTTGAGTGAAAAGAAGTGGCTGATAAAGAAGTACATACTTGGAAAACTGTTCTCAGTTTTCATATGTACAAACATTCCTAATGTTTGCTGATGAACTTTTATATTAGGTTAACAATTAAAATGAGCAAGAACATTCAACAGTGACATACTGGTCTCTGATCATTGATTAACATTAACTGAGATGGACCTGACCTTCTCCTTCAACCATAACATGGATTTCCAACTTGCACTTGAAATGTCATACTGTTTACCAGCTTAATGGATTCTGACAAATCAGCTCAATATATGATCTGGGAAAGTCGATTAATACACTGATAGATGCTTTGTTTGCTCTGAGGCACACTACTAGAACCTTCAATTCGCAAGGTTTTCACTGAAGGATATTGTTTATTTTAATAGAGGACATGGTAAAAGAGAAATATTTTGGTATGATAACCTAAGACCTCAAATTCTCCTTGTACCATTGGAATCCTTCTTATCCTTTTAGGAATTAATTTTATCCCACAGTCTTCAGTGCAAGTGTTACGTGCAGCACTTACTCCAGAAGCCAAGTCAAGGCAACCCCAAAAGATATTGTGAGTTTATTTCTCCAAAACACCCTTGAGCAGGGCAGCACACTGACTGGCAACCTGCGCACCCTCACTCACCGCCCTGTAGCCTCCTTTCTCGCTGTTGGGAGGATTCCTTTGTTTTCTACCCAGCCCACCAAGCAAAACCCACGAATGCATGACACAACTGTGGCCAGTGAAGGGAGGCCAAGGGAGAGGGCAAGAGGTGGGTCTCTGGCCCAGGGTGTCCTTGCTCTTCAAGACAGACAAGTAGGAAGACACAGGTCCGTTCTTCCACTGGGTGTCGCATGCTAACAGGGCCACCACGGCAGAGTGGAAGGCGGAAAGGTGAGCACCCAGGAATGCAGCCCCAGCCCTGGGGTCCCCAGCCCCAGCACCTCTTCCTATCATTTATATAGGAGGATGTTTTCCTCATTGTTCAAGCTCTGTGAGTTTTCTGTTTCCTTTTCCTTCTTTTGCAACTGGACACAACCTGACCAATCCCACTAGAACCTTGGAGTCAAGCTGCAAATTCAAGAGCTCTGATACCCCCAGCCATAAAACAAGGGCCCAATTATATAACAAGCCCCTCCATGTCCATAACTGAAGAGACCCAACTTGGAGGAATCAGTTCTTTTATTTTTCACTTCTGCCTATGATAAAGAAGCCCAAATACTGTCACATCCTCACCAAGATAAATGTGGCTACATCTTTCTACTTAACACATGTGATTTTTGCACTCCAGGTAACAAGGGTAACAACATGAGTTTTCCTGCCAATTTTTCAGAAACAAACCAGCAAAAGAGAATATTATCTCATTTCTTATTAATCACAGATAATCTTAACCAACTCTTGAATTTTATATTCAAATTTTTAAAATTTGTTTTATTTTGCTTTATTAGAGCAGGCCTAGGGGGTAAATGAGGTGATATGTTAATTTAATCACTAACATCAAATTATAAACCATGTCAATAGAGAAACAATTGGTATTCGGGCCCTGAGACCATGAGTTTGAAGAGATTATCCATCATGGCACATGGTAATGAAAGGGTGCTAAAATACCAGTGACTTTAGGATCACAGACCCCTCCCTAATTTTAATTTTCTATTCTTACCCCCAACTGTGAAAGATCCCAGCTGAAACTGGTCCAAGTGGAAGCTCCGTAGAAATTAAGAAAGCACAGCAGCCTCCAAACACAAGAGGGTTAGGAAGCTTCTGGACAGACTACAAGTAAGGAACAAATCACGGGCCCCTCCCCACCCAGCTTCGGGGCCTCACAGGGGCTGGTTCCAGACTGTGCATGAAAAGTGGTCATTGCTGGTTTTCCAAAACCCCTTCTCTGAGATCAGCAGGCCAGCGCCACTCCTGGAGCAACCACATATTAAAGAGCTCCTATAAAACGAGGGAGTAGATGTCATCATCATTCTCTAAGGCCTTGTCAACTTTAAATTCCAGGAATTGCATGAATTCACCTTCCACGATCATTAAAAGATGTAAATATCTATTAGCAGTGACATAGAGCATTTATATGGTTAACACCTCTCCCCCCACCCCCCCACCCCCCGCCACCAAGAATAAGTTCTTATCATTGTTAGAGAAGAGAGAAGGTACTTTTTTGGTCCCCACCCTGTTTGTGTGGAAGAGAGTCAGCATTATCAATCATCTGATTGATTGGTTGTCTAGTTATCTAAAACATGACCTTAAGAATGAAATGAAATTTGCCATTTATCATCTCTGCTGGGATATATTAATAAAAGAAAATGCAGCTTTGTGATTTCTGTCACATCCTCAGTGGCTGAGGGATAGGGCAAATACTTACTGTGCTTTGTAATATCCTGGCCACGGAGAGCTCACTCTGAGATGAGGAAGCCGACAGAGCGATCTGATTGTCAGAGGCAGAGCTGGGATCTGAAATGGACACTTCATTTAGCCCTTCTGTTGGTCTGCTCTCGGGTTCATTCACGGAGTCAAGCTGTGCAGCTCTCAGCGCAGCTGATAATACCTGAACTTGGGCTGCAGGGAAAGGAGTTTCAAGAATTTTAATAACTTTATTTGGTTTGTGGGGATTTACTTCAGAGAAGTCTTCAAAACAACACTGTCTGCTCTAAGCTGTATGATGTGGGTGTACTACACACATTCCCTGTATGTTTCGAAGCCGAAGGCTACACAGTTACAGTGTTCTGCAGTCTCAAAACAAGCTCTCAGCAAGGTGGTGATATTTACAGCCATTAACAGTAACTATTTCAACTAAACGCCAGCCATGCACAGAACATCAAATCTGAACTGGAAAAGCCTCAATTAGGAAAAATCAGAGTTTGACTCTACCATCTTTCACAGACAGACAACATAATGTTAATGAACAATGGTATCTGGGAGGTCCACTGCCCTGGTGAAGGTGTCCTGCTCCCCCACGTATAAAGCAGGATGGCTACCTTCTCTGCCACACACACACACGTGCACACTCACATGCCCATGCATGAATAAATCCTTTATACACAGATGAGCAATGATCTCACTCACCAAGCCTCAAGGGCTACCCATTTTTTCTGTCCACAGTATGACTATTCGAGACCCTCTGAACAGTAAAGATTACACATTTCACATATCTTTCTGTAAAAATAAACTGGATGTTTTCATGTCCCCCAGCGTCCCAAAACACACACACACACACACACACACACACACACACATATTACTTCCTGCATCTTGTTTTCTACTAGTTAAATTCAGTGGACCCCAAGATTCATTAAAATGTTTAGAGCTTATAGCTGGCTCCTCCTGTGCTCAGGGTGGGTCCCATCTCCTCAGTGCAGCACACGGGGCCTTTCCCAATGGCCTAAGCAACGTTTCCTGCCACAGCCAGTTCACAAATAAAATATGTCATGTCATTTATTTCTGAATCTTTTGGGATGATAGAATCTCTTAGAGCTCTGAAGAAAGCTGTGGGCCCTTTCTTACATAGAAATTAAGTATGCACATACATACAAGATTTTATACACAATGATTCCAGGGAACTGAAAGAACCCTCTGAAACTCACCCTCTGACTTCTCTGGGTGGTGGGTTCCCAGCCAACCTCTAAAGTCCAGGGCAAATATGACCTGCTGTTTGAGGTCTTCTCCCAGACATTTCCCCTGCACAGTGCATCCCCTCCTCTCCTAGTCCTGCCCGTACCTATGCAGCGGCTGCTTGCACAATCCCCTCAACCAGACTACTAGGGCCTCTTGCTCCAGTCATTGCTGCCCCAGCCCCCAGCCCAGGTCCTGGCATTGGGGATTAAGGCAGCCTCAGTAATGTGTTTTCCAAAAACAGACCTTTATCTATAGCTATTAGAAGTGGTATGTTACGTGTGCTGATTCCTTCAGCAAACATTGATTTAATTTCCTTCATAAACTTAAGAACAAAAAATAATCACAGGGCTAACTGGATTTTCACATTTCCCTTCCCAAAAGCTTCACAAATCTTTGCCCAGAAACAGCAGCAAGTGTTGTTTTTTCCAATTTCCCCAACTCAAGGAAGAATACAAATACAGCACTGTTTAGAGAAAGAAGAGTCATGATAATGGATATGGACTGCAGGGTCTGGCTCCTGGGTCACGCACTCAGTGGGAGTGCTAGTCACGAAATGAGAAATACCCAAAGAAGAAGTTGCATTTCTCCTCGCTGTGTGAAGAACAAAACTTTAAAGTTTAGCTAAGGGCTGAGTTGATAGGATCCAAAAGGAGCACCATCCTTAGCTTTTCATAATGAGAAAGGGCACTATACATGGGAAATGATGTCACAGTGTCCAAGGAGCTAACGAAATTTCCACTGCTAGAGATATGCCCAAGAACTACCCACTTTCCTATTAGAACTGACTTCAGACAGTGGGCATGTCTGTCTGCAAAATAAGGAGGCAAAATTCTTACATGGAAATATCTCTGGCTGTTCTAGATGTGGTGAGACTGGACAAGTGTGAGCACAGTGTAAACAAACACAAGTACCCAAACACGCATCAGTACACAGGCCTGAGGAATAAGGAAGGGTGACATGCAATGCACAACACACAAATATCCCATCTTCTCTTTAATTACAATGGACAACATTTACCTTGAACATCTGGATCATTCATCATATGTTCCTGCAAACTATCAAGGACTTTCTGAATCTCACTCCTGGCCACATCACCGTTATGCACAGTCTCAGGTCTGCTGCAGTCTTCCTCCTGCGGCCCAGCCTTGCTCAGGAGCAGCTCTAAGTCTGTGCTTATGTCAGGGAGAGGAGTTCGCCAATAAAGGAAATTACTGAACACATCCTCAGAGCTCCCTGGGCAGGCCCAGGAGTCTGGTCCAGGGTGGCTGCTGATGGGGAGGTTGTTAGTATCAGGGAGCTTGGAGAAGGCAAGGCCTCCAGGGAAGGCCTCCAGGGAAGGCCTGGCCAACTCAGCTCCAACCAAAGCAGAGCCTTCCACTGGGTTTTCCATCAGGCCGTTAGAGGAGCAAGTGATATGCAGGAAATCACTGGTTTCTGCTGATGTCCCTTCCATGGGTAGATCTGGCTCCATCTGCAAAGGCTTTGTTGAACTAGGTTAAATTGAGGGAAACAAACTTTTAGCACCATGTAATAGACTGAAAGTAACAGGGAAAAACATGAGACCCATATCCTTGCAAGGCCAGTTCTCTCCTCTCGCTGGCCACCTGCCATCCTTGTGTCTCCTGGTGTCAGAAGATAAAAACTTCACGAAAGGATAAGAGGTTCCATCAGCCCCCACTGCCCCACTGGGAGTATGATGTGTGCTGAAAAAACCACACGAAAGTTCAGCCAATCCCTCCACTATATTCCGGTGGTGAATTAGCCCTGGCTTCTGCGGAAGCACCTTCCGTGGCAAGATTTCACCCACGAACTGCTGGTTAGTGCCTCCACCAGGGGGCAGGTGTCGGGATGTGACATGCCGAGACAGCCCAGAGGGGCTGTTAACTACTCTGAAGGCCTTGAGGAGGAAGACGGTGCACACGGCCCCCGGCCTGACATACAGCAGGCGCTCATGGAGCTCATGACTCTGATGGCAGAAGGAAGGAGGAAGGATGAGCCAATCTTAAAAAGGATTTGTTGTCATGTGAGGTGTCAATTTCCCACTCTCACACTCCTGCATAATATTAACAATGGAGAGACCGTTAGAAACTACCTCAAATAGTCGCTTTAGTACATACCCATCATCCTCAGAGGAAGGATATAAAAATCCAAGATCAATTGCCATACTACAAAAACAGTGTAGGGCCTACTAATGTTGGTCAGAAACATCACCTTTATGTGCATGTAACACCCTATGTCACGAAAGTACATCTAAGAGACGTCACATTTTTTCCCTATGTAAATTACCCAAAGAACTTCATTAATCAAAAAGAAGAGAAAATTTTCTTTATAGGTTATTTAATCACTACTCTCAATGAATATTTTATCTAAATTTAGAAGACACAGTAGCTTCATTATTTATAACCCAGTAGTCATGTTTCAAAATCATTATTGCAATTACTTTTTGCTTCTTTACATAATTAAAGCTCTAATATTCCATCTTGCCCAGAAGGTCACTGTTACTAAAACTAGATGAGATAATTGCTAGAATTTTAGGTGGATGCTTGGGGTGAAGCAGGGGTGCTGGTACTGATCCTGCTGGAGCGTACCTGACTGAGGAAGTGTTAACATAACTGCCGGGAGTGGGTGAGCCAGAGGCAAAATCGGAGTCCAAATCCTGGGCTGGTGGTCGGATGCTCAGGGTGCCATCCTCTCGAATATAAAGGCCAGCCCTGGAGGGGTTTGCAAAGGTGGAAATGAAGGGGCCAAGGGACTGGAAGGCAGCCTGGCGCACCTGGAACCAGACAGAACAGCACGGTGAACACAGCATCAGCCTGTGATGGCCGGGTCTGATCCCAGGCCCAAACAGACCACTGCTCACCAGATAAGCCACTATCCACGACATTATGTCTGTGCAGAGTTATTGCTTTCTAAATCATTCCCTAAATTCCAAATAAACTATTTTTCAACAGAAAATAAGGAAAAATTTAGCCCCATAATATTGTTTTTATTCTTCCAGAATATTAATTTCACATTCAATAATATCAGACTTTATAAAGTAGTAGGACAGACCCTATTAGTCACTACAGGCATGTTTATGACAATAACAGAAAAGGTTAACAATTCAGTTATAGTGTTTTCCTTCTATGATAGTCACTCAATATAAATGTTTAAGGCGTGCATGACTTTCTTAATATTCACCCCAAAGCTTTTGAGATTTTAGTCGTTCTAACTTAGACCTCACAAGGTCTAAATCTGATTATGCCAATCAGTGAACAGAAAGGACAAAACACATAGTTCCAAGTCCAACCCAAGACAAGGCCTGGAGGCCCAGTGTGGCTCGACATTTCGACAGGACAGAGGCCCGTGTCACTGACAGTGCTGACGGCACTCACCCATCGACAGGGGTCGCTGACGAGTCTGATGAAGAGAGGTGAGAGCTTGGTTCTGCGGACTGCAGGGGAGGTGCTGGACGACACCACCATGAAGCATTCAGCACAGGCTTTCCGCATCCCCCAAACATTATCTGAGCAGAGCTCAAAAAACTTTGGGATCTACCAAAACAAATAAAATAGTGTCACTCAAATCTGAGTACCTTGAGGAAGGGCAGAACCTGTTTTAATGATGTAGTGAACGCATATCCACAAATTAATGACAAAGAAAAGGGAAATACACACTGGTCTAAAAGGAATCATTTGAAACAGAAACTATGATAAGTAGAAGAAAGAAACATTTCCTTCACCTCCTAATTTCAGTAAATGACTTGGTGAAATTTAACAGATAATAAAGAAAACCTCAGAAAAAAGCAGAATGACTGACATTATGTGAACTACAGAGAAAGACTGTGAAAGACTTTGAAACTAGTAGATGTCCCAACTCACTCACTCATCCAGGTAGCCTTGTCTTTGCTAGAGTATTTTAGAACTCTGTAGTGATAGAAGGTAAGTTGTTAAAAACTGATACTAATGCAAATAATTTCTTCCCCAGAAAAGCGAATTGTGTCCAGTGGAATGCGACTGATTATCACTCCAGTACGGACCAGTTTTGAATCATGTGTAAGTTCACCTTAGTATTCCTTAGTCTGACTATCAACGTGTAGTGCTTTGAGTTCTCCATTAAACTGGCTATAATATCTTACTGGTTTCCCTCATTAATAAATGAGTTAAACAAAATTTTTGACACATGTTCATTTTATATCTGTATCAATCATGATTACATCCCTCTTTGAAAATTTACCCTTTTAAAAGGCTTTGTTCTTAATATCCTAATGTAAAATAATTAGCCTAAAATGCTTTACAAATGGGAATATGATGTGATCATGGAAATAATCTACCTACAGATTAGTATGTTGGTCACTGCTGCTCTTCATTCAGATATATTCAGTAGAAGATAATACTCACGGTATATTCAAAGCAACAGCCCATTAAAAATTATTCTTGAGTTAGAACTACGTTGACATGGCTTATACTTTAAATAAAATAAAATGAGCTTCTGAACTTAAATTTAAAAATCAGTTTAAACGTTATATGTTCTGAGGTTAGATTCCAACCACACAGGTAGTATATTCTGTCAAAAGTGACAAATGCTTATTGAGCATGGTTCTCTGAGTGCCAGGTACTGGGCAGACACTGGGGAACAAAGACAAACGTGATGCGGTCCCTGCCCTTGAGAAGTTCCCCTATGGTCAAAAAACTGCACTGAGGTAGCCTGCACAAAACGTTACCAGAGTACTGGAAGGGCACAGTGGGTAGGGAAGTCTAGACAAGGAAAGAACTTCACAGAGGCATGTTCAAGCTGGTGTGAAGTGTGAGTAGGGTCCCACCAGGCACGGAAGACACCCTCAGGGAAGGGACAGTCCTCAGCAGAGGCCCAGAGGTGTGAAAGAGCGGGAAGCCTCATGGAAGGTGAAAGGTCATCTGGCTGGCTGGTGAAGCAGTTTTCTACCCTCCTGTGCATCAGAATCATGTGGGAATTTATCAAAAATACAGTTGCAAATTCAAACATATTTTAGGAATATAATGCCTGGCTCGCCCCAGGATTCAGATGGGGCCCACAGAGGGCCAGGGTAGCACTCAGAACTGAGGAGAGCGACTGGAGGTGAGGGAGGAAAGGCACCTGTGAGGGACCTGGAAGGCCACTGACGGTCCAGATTTTAACCCGCAAACCAAGAAAAACATCCCCATGGTTTTGAGGCCCAGGAGTGAGGTGGCAGAGTGGTATTCCATAAGAACAGTGGAGAGGAGATAGAGACAGTGGCTTGGACAGTGAGAAGGACTGGGGGAGAGTGACCTGTGAGGAGGTGACAACAAAGTCCACAGGAAAGAAGACAGGGGCTGTTTCCAGCTCATCCCACAGACTGGCTGCCTAATACTCAGGAAAATGTTAAATTCAGAAGTCAAGAAAGATGAAACTGAAGAATGCAAAATTGAGCTGCCATTCTTAAGTAACAGACTCATAAATATAAAACTTAACAACTGATTTTGAAAGTGCACTGTGAAGTGAATCAGCAATTACAATAGACAAAATTCACATACCAAAAATTTCTCAGTGGCTTCTTGTCCAACAGCATGACAAATACCACCAAAATTTGTAGCACACACCTTTAAAAGGCAAAAGGCATACCTATTATTCTTATCTTTCTTTTTGTCTTAACAAATTGTAAAAACTAACAAGCAGGAACCCTGAGAGCAATTATCCCTCTAGTCTGGCAGCTAACAAGCCCTTACCCAGCCCATCGCCCACATAGCACCATGCTAGGTGCCGCCACTGCATCGTAAACAGAAGATTTACAATAAGGTACCAAATTCTAGGATTCTTCTGGCTCCTAATTGATCTTGATACATAATGCATTTGGTTAGCAAAAGGGCAAAAGAGACCCTTAACATTCTCTGCACGGTAAATGAGACTTATTGTGTCTCGCCTACGTAACATGACAAGACACCAGAGGGTGACGGCCAGTTATGCAGCAAGGTGTTTAGGGAGGGATGGCAATGGCCTCCAAAAGGAAGAACTTGACAGCCAAGTGGCAAGGAACTAAAAGGGAAGTTGGGGTTGGAAGGTATAGCAAAGATAAGAAATCGCCCCAGCTCATCAAAGACCTTCCATGCCTGGGTAACAGCATGTAACCACAAGCCAGCAAGGTCCCGTAACTCTCACCCTGTGCCTGAGCAACAGGTTTACTCACACGGAATCTTATCTCTAGGTATCTATGCATTTCCTAATTGCGTTAAAACTGGCAACACTGTTCAGATATTTTCCCCACACACTTTGCACCAGCCACTTTTTTTCCTACAAACTATGTCTACTGAAGAAGTCCAGAAACTTTAGAGAAATCAATTTGGAATTTTTTTAACTTAAGGAGTTGTGAAACTTTTATGTTCCCACCTTTCGAACTTGAAAGGGCTTCCCATCACCACACAGTTCACAGAACTGAGGGAGCAGCAGGCGTTCAACTGTGCTCTTACTCAGCATTGAAGCCATTTTGCAGATTATCTATAAATGACAAGAAAATTAGAATCACTTGAAATACCAAAACGTATAAGTCACATGTATCAATAACAAGATATATTCCAAAAGCCAATATTCAAAACATTGCCAAAATATCCAAGAAGGAAAAATTAAGTACACCTTCTTTCGTGTTTCGTCAAGTTCTATGATCGACAGAAGGCCAAATATCGGCCCAGTTTGACTCAGATAAGGGTTTGTCTGAAGCTCAAGAATTACCATTTACCAAGTACCCACCCTGTGCCCAATACATAAACAAACAAAATTTATGTACATTGCCTCATTTTACCTTCCCAAGAACCCTACAGCATGGGTATTATTTATCCCTATTTTTCCAGATGAGGAAACACTGAAAGCTTAAGTGATGTGACTAAAAACAAATAGTGGTGATGTGAGACATACTGTAATAGCAGGTCAAGGTATCAAAAATGATTTGTAGGTACCAGGAAATAATCAAACCCTGGCAGAAACTAAAGGAGAGCAGACCCTTGAAAGAAAAAACCACACTGGGTAAAATTTGCATTTATGCAGCTTTTTGCCTGAGGGCACTTCCCATTATGCATGGGTATGCAGGGTAGCTAGACCTCAAGCAAAAGCTATAGTTTTATTGGCTTCAGAAGCCAGAGAACAGAGATTGGGGCTGCCAGGACAGCTGGAAAGTAAGAGCGAAATCCTGGGAAGGAAGGAAGGAGGGAGCCAAAGAAAGGAGAGCCCCAAATCTGTGATTAAATTCTACCGTACCACTTGGCAGATCTCTGAACTACGCATGCATGGGGGAGATGGTGAGGTTCACAGAGAAAAGCAGTAACTTAAGGATGAAAGAACTGAGCTGTTTCAGGTGCTGCCTACTACAGAGGAAACAGAATCTGAACTGATTCCTAGAACAAAGTCAGCACTATTCACAGGAAAATAACAAATCCCGAGTTTCTACCATGTATCATCAACAAGATACAACAGAAAACAAAAAATCCACAGACATGAGAAGAAATAGGAAAGAAAGAAATAGGAAAATGTGACCTATATATGAGAAAAATACCAGTCAGTAGAAACAAACCCACAGAAAATCTAGACGTTGGAATCAGCAGACTCTAAATGGAATTTAAAGCAGCTATTATAAATATGCTTGAGGACTAAAAGGAAAATAGCATCAAATGAATGAACAGATTGGGAATCTCATCAAGGAAATGGAAACTATAAAAAAGAACCAAGACTTCTGGTAATGGCACAGTAGCTTAGTCAGACTAACCCTTCTATAGACAGCAGTTATAGACTCATGACAAAACAAAAAACAACCATTTAAAAGCAGTGCAAAATAACCAAAAGGCAGAAACTGGAGGGTAGGCTACCCTTAAAAGATGAGCTGTAATAAGAGAGATTTGCAAGTCAGGTCCAAAATCTGCACATAAAATTGCTTAAATCTTTGGCTGATTAATTATATATGTGTGGAGGAGACCCCAGAAGACCTACCAAAAAAGCAGCAATCAGAAATTAAACAAAGTGAGTACAGATTTCAGCTGATGCTCACCACAAGGGAGACAGTTTGGAGTTGGAAATCAATCAAGGTAACTGCCTGCTAAGAAAAAAACCACTTTAGAGAAATATAACAGAATCCAGTTTCTAAAATATATCATTTATAATGTCCAGTATCTAATAAAAAATCACTATTCATGTTAATAGGAAAAAAGTGACCCATAATACAAGTAGTCAATGGAAATCAACACCAAGATGATCCAAATGTTGCAACTACCAGACAAGGACTTTAAAGGAGCTGTTATAAATATATTCAAGGACTAAAAGGAAAACATATCATAAAGAAGAAGAGATAGAGACTATACATCAGAGATATATAAACTGTAAAGATTCTATGAAAGATCAAAATGGAAATTCTAGAGCTGAAAAAATAGAATATAATAATTGAAATAAAAAATTTATTAAATAGGCCTAACAGTAGATTGGAGATGTCAAAAAAAGAGCCAATGAATTTAAAGATAGATTAATAAAAGTTATCCAATCTAAAAATCGGAGAGAAAAATGATTAAAGAATGAACAGAGCCTCAGAGATCTGTAAGACAACACCAAGGGTCCCAACTTTGTGTAATCTAAGTCACACGCTGAAAAGAGAATGAAAGAATAGCACAGAAAAAAGTATTTAAAGGAACAATAGCCAAAAACTTCCCGAATTAGGTGAAGGGCATCAACACACAAATCCACGAAGTTCAGTGAACACAAAGCAAGATAAATACCCACTCTGCTAAAATGCAAAGAGAAACATTTCAAGAGCAGCTGAAGACAAAAAGTGACTCTATATATAGGAGTACAATATAAATGACAGCAGACTTCTCATGAGAGACAAAGGAGACCAAAAGACAACAAAATGGCATCATTAAAGTGTTAAAAAAAGAAAACAAAAAACTTGTCAACCCACAATTCTATATCCAGCAAAACTATCATTCAAAAATGATGGCAAAATAAAGACATTTTTGCATAAACAAAAACTGAGAAATTTCCTCATCAGCTGACCTGAACAACAAAAAGTACTAAAGGAAGTTTTTCAGATTTAAGGGAAAGGATACCAGGTGATAACACAAATCTAGGAAAAAAAGGAATGACGATCACCAAAAACGGTAAAAATGGGAATATAAAAGGTTATTTTTTCTCTTGTATTAATTACTTCAAAAGATATAGCTCTTTAAATCAAAAAGGATAATACTGTATTTCCAGGTTTATAATGTAATACATATGAAAATGATGACACAAAGGATGAAAGCAAGTGAATGGGACCATACTGTTGCAAGCTGCCACATTTTTTTTTAAATCCTCAATAGAGGAATTAAAATGCAGTATTTAATTAGCCCAGAAGAAAGCAGGAAGAATAACAGAAACACAAGAACAGACAAGACAAATGGAAAACAAATAAAGAAATGGCAGAAAAAACTCCGAACACATCAATAATTACATTAAATATAAATAAACCGAGCACATCAATTAAAAGGCAGAAACTATCAGACTGGACATAAAAGCAGGACCCAACTATATGCTAACAAAAGCAGAAGCACTTTAAATGTAAAAACATACAGGTTGAGAGTAAAAGAATATAAATAAATGTACTATAATAAGCAGTAAGCATAAGAATGCTGAAGTGGTTATACTGATATCACAGTGCACCATAAGATATGGATTACTGTCAAAGACATTCCTTAATGATAAAAGGATCAATATATCACACAGATATAAATGTTAAATGTGTAGCTTTAAATGCTTAAATTAGAGCAAACTTAAAAATATTAAATATTAAGTTTCCTCTTTGAGAAGCTAGAAAAATACTAGCCAATTGAACTCAAGAAAGCAGAAGGTAGGAAATAATAAACAACAGAAATCAATGAAAAAGAAAATAAGCAATAAAGAAAATCAACAAAACCAAACTTTGGTTTGAAAACATTAACAGAATTGATAAACCACTAGGTAAGACTGATCAAGAAAGAAAAAAAGGAGAGAAAACACAAATCACCAATATCATAAATGAATGGGGATAACAGTACAGACCTTATAGACATTAAAAGGATAATACAGGAATATTGTGAACAACTTTAACCCAATAAATCTGACAACTCAGATGAAATTAATAAATTCCCTACAATGCACAACTTACCCAATGACACAGATGAAATAACAAATCTCAACAGCCCGATATCTGAATTGAACCTGTTATCAAAAAACCACCTTACGAAGAAAACTCTCAGACCAGAGGTTTTACTGGTGAATTTTAACAAATATTTAAGGAAAAAAATAACTCCAATCTTAAACAAAATCTTTCAGAAAATAGGAGAGAAGGGAATACTTCCCAACTCGTTTTCTGAGGCCAAAATAACCCTGATTCTAAAACCTGACAAAGACATAATAGGAAAAGAAAACTGGCCACAACAGTCCTCTTGAACAGTGGTCCCCAACCTTTCTGGCACCAGGGACTGGTTTCATGAAAGACAATCTTTCCACAGACCAGGGGTGGGGGTGGGGGGAGGCAAAGCTCAGGCAGTACCAGTCCGCGGACCAGGGGTTGGGGACCGCAGGTCTTGAATATAGATGTGAAAATCCTCAACAAAATGGTGGCAAATTATGGAGGAGGGAACACTGTTCACAGCAGAATGCGGACTAGAGTCATCAATAGACACTAACGCGCTCCCACCTAGAAGCAGCTTCTCGCTCCTTCTCGAATCTCTGTCTGGTTCGGCCCGCCTGCCTCCACTCTAGCCTCCACCATGTCCATCAGAGTGACCCAGAAGTCCTACAAGGTGTCCACCTCTGGCCCCCGGGCCTTCAGCAGCCGCTCGTACACCAGCGGGCCCAGTGCCCGAATCAGCTCCTCGAGCTTCTCTCGGGTGGGCAGCAGCAGCAGCTTCCGGAGTGGCCTGGGCATCGGCATGGGTATGGGGGGCGGCTATGCCGGGGCCGGTGGTGTGGGGGGCATCACAGCTGTCACAGTGAACCAGAGCCTGCTGAGCCCCCTCAACCTGGAGGTGGATCCCAACATCCAGGCCGTGCGCACCCAGGAGAAGGAGGAGATCAAGACCCTCAACAACAAGTTTGCCTCCTTCATCGACAAGGTGCGGTTCCTGGAGCAGCAGAACAAGATGCTGGAGACCAAGTGGAGCCTCCTGCAGCAGCAGAAGACGGCTCGGAGCAACATGGACAGCATGTTTGAAAACTACATCAACAACCTTCGGCGACAGCTGGACACACTGGGCCAGGAGAAGCTGAAGCTGGAGGCGGAGCTTGGCAACATGGAGGGGCTGGTGGAGGACTTCAAGAATAAGTATGAGGATGAGATCAACAAGCGTACAGAGATGGAGAATGAATTTGTCCTCATCAAAAAGGATGTGGATGAAGCTTACATGAACAAGGTAGAGCTGGAGTCTCGCCTGGAAGGGCTGACTGATGAGATCAACTTCCTCAGGCAGCTGAATGAAGAGGAGATCCGTGAGCTGCAGTCCCAGATCTCGGACACATCTGTGGTCCTATCCATGGACAACAGCCGCTCCCTGGACATGGACAGCATCATCGCTGAGGTCCGCGCCCAGTATGAGGAGATCGCCAACCGCAGCCGGGCTGAGGCTGAGAGCATGTACCAGACAAAGTATGAGGAGCTGCAGGTACTGGCTGGGAAGCACGGGGATGACCTGCGTCGCACAAAGACGGAGATCTCCGACATGAACCGGAACATCAGCCGGCTCCAGGCTGAGATCGAAGGTCTCAAAGGCCAGAGGGCTTCCCTGGAGGCTGCCATTGCAGATGCTGAGCAGCGTGGGGAGCTGGCCATTAAGGATGCCAATGCCAAGGTGGAAGAGCTGACCGCTGCCCTGCAGCGAGCCAAGCAGGACATGGCGCGGCAGCTGCGCGAGTACCAGGAGCTGATGAACGTCAAGCTGGCCCTGGACATCGAGATCGCCACCTACCGCAAGCTGCTGGAGGGCGAGGAGAGCCGGCTGGAGTCTGGGATGCAGAACATGAGTATCCACACGAAGACCACCAGTGGCTACTCAGGTGGGCTGAGCTCGGCCTATGGGGGCCTCACAAGCCCTGGCCTCAACTATGGCCTGAGCTCCTTCCAGTCCAGCTTTGGCTCTGGTGGGGGCTCCAGCTCCTTCAGCCGCACCAGCTCCTCCAGGGCTGTGGTTGTGAAGAAGATCGAGACCCGAGATGGGAAGCTGGTGTCCGAGTCCTCTGATATCCTGCCCAAGTGAACAGCCACCGAGGCCCTCCAGCCTACCCCCTCGAGTGGCTGCTCCAGAACTTGTGGGGGGAGGCAACTGTGCCAGGGAGCACAGGGAACAGGAGAACCACCTGAGGCTCAGTCCCAGCCCTCAGCCCACCCTTGGGGGGGAGTTACTGCCTGGGATACCCCCTCTTACCCATGCCCCCGACTAAACACCAATTTAACTGCTTTTTCCAGAATAAAGCTTCGGCTAGCTCTGCCAAAAAAAAAAAAAAAAAATAGACACTAACGCCAGTGGATGAGCCAGATGAGGAAGAGCACACTCCACAGTCTCGTGGGGGCTCTCCTTATTACTTCCGGGGGAAATGGCACTACCTTGGTGAAACTTGGCAGATACCATTTCTATCTACTAAGTCATCAAAGTTATGTGCCTCCTACCATGAACACACCACTTGTATGATATTCCTGCCAGAAAGACAGAGTCTGAATTCAATAATAAGGAAACATCAGACAAAGCAAAATTGGGAGACATTCTACAAAAGAACTGACCTATACTCTTCTAACATGTTCATGTTACCAAATTCAAAGAAAGACTCAGGAACTGTTCCAGATTAATGGAAACCAAAGAGATAAGTACAGCTTAGTGCAATGAGCAACCCCAGACTAGATCCTGGACAAATGTCAACATCTGAATATGAGCTGTGGATAAGACATTAGCACTTATGTCAGTGCTAAGTTTTCTGATTTTGATCATTGTACTGTGGCATGTAGAAGAGAGTTCCCTTGTTTTTAGGATATACACTCTGAAGTATTTACATATAAAGGCACACAATGTCTCTAACTTCGCCTCAAATGGCTCAGAAAGATACGTGTACAGTACACACGCATGCAGCTGTGCAGGGCGGGACAGAACATGGCCAAGCGAACGGAGCTAAATACAAACTGCTGGAGAAGCTGCTGAAGGTACACAGGGTTCATATTACCATCTTGCAATGATTCTGCAAGCTAGAAATTAAAACAAAATGAAAAGTTACCAAAAACAAACTTTTAAAACAACTCTCCCACTCCCCCTAAAAAAGAAAAAGGGAGGAAAGAATGGAGGGAAGGGAGGGATGGAGGGAAGGACTTCCTGTCTCAGAAGTCTGTTACTCTCACTGTACACACAGCCCTGCTGTTTTACAGTAGAAGAAGGTCCGGGGTTACTAATCCACCCATCATTCTATCTGGAATCTGCACACAAGCAGACAAAGAGGGGAAGGAAAACCAGCTGGGGTGAGGGGAAGGGGAAACTGGCTCGTAACACAAATAAGGAAAAGGCTCGTGTCTTCAGAACTTAGAGCACAAATATTTCTGATATGATGCTTAGCAGAGTTATACAAAGTGACAGCCACAATAAACGAGGATGAGAGGCTTCTGTATCCAGGGTAACAAGGCAACTAAAGCGTTTCCACTATCTCCATCCACCCCTCTCCATCTGCCACACCCACATGACCTTATTATTACACGGTATAAAACAAATCCAGAATCATTAAAAGTCAGCACACCAAGTGACAAGAAATGATATTCCCGTGGCCCTGGGAACCACTTGTATGGAATGAAGATCTTCACTTAGTTGCTTGGAGCCAACTATTCTTTATAGCACATAACCACAACATTCTTCCTTAAATAAATGCACAAATAAAAATGGGCTTAAAAATAGGAATGATGACAAAAAATGAGGAAGCCTTAATGTGAAAACGTGTTGAGAGAGAAAAATAGGCTTCTGACAATTAGTTATAATCTCAGAATGCTAATGGCCTCCCTGCTAGCAAGAGGAATTATAATTGGTCTCCAGTGGCCTGTTTATCCTGTCTAGATATAATTACAAGATACAGGTCTTGCAGTTTTTACTGATTCATTCATCCAACAACTAACATTTATTTAGTACCAACTCTGGGCCTGGCACTGTGCTGAGTGCTGGTGGTGCAAAGATGCCGTAGCTCTGTGTTTAAGAAGCTCACCATTTTAAGGGAGGAAAATAAACAGAACTTCACAACTCAATTGCTAAGTGATAGAAGATACATATGAACCAAGCCTCTGGCTGCATAAAGGAGAGAGTTACTAACGTTGCTTGGGGTATCTATAGCCTTCACAAAGGAAAATGCATATATATGTGAGAAAACAGGAATCCATGTACCCATGTCCCAACAGGTAAGTTGTCCTGAATAACTCAATTTTAAAATGCCCAAGACATGTAGTTGGCTCTTTGGTTTTCCCAATCATGTATGCACTAGAGTTGTTAGCATCAGAATGAAATGACTGTAAGTTCCAATGAGAATGAAAAGCCGATCAAACAGACGTACATTTTGTCCACATAGAAATGTAGTTTCCCTGGGAGTAAAAAGCAATTCCTTCAAAATAGCACTGTTCTGAGTAGGTGTGTGTTTACGTACACACAGGTGTAGCAGCATTCATACCATACGGCTGCAAAGAAAGCCCAAAAACACAGAGGGCATCGAAACACAGAAGCCAAATTTGCTTCTTCCCTTATCTATCACCC
This sequence comes from Daubentonia madagascariensis, assembly GCA_023783475.1. Lineage (NCBI taxonomy): Eukaryota > Metazoa > Chordata > Mammalia > Primates > Daubentoniidae > Daubentonia > Daubentonia madagascariensis. The sequence continues at coordinate 3,903,334 of JAKFHU010001640.1, read as the reverse complement.
TTCAAGCTGACAGCTCCCTGAATCACCTCCTAACAAACACACATCGGTGCCCGAAACGTCTGAGATATCACTCACAGACCAGCTAAATCAGAACCTGCTTTCCTTGGGGAGCTCTACAAAGCATACGTGTGGCCTTCTCTTCCTTGAACAATGAAACCCACACTTCAACCACATTGTCATTCCCTAGCTAAAAAGAAGATAGCTCTGTCTGTGCTTCACTGGTCTCAGGTGCCCAAGGGGCAAGTCCCCTCTAACGCCCCTTGGCCTCCAGACTCTGAGGAAGGAATTGGATCACAGCATGTATGGGCCAGACAAGACACCCCACATTCTGCTCCCATCAGGGCTCCATGAGAAGAGAAGCAGAGGTCCTCCAGAAACATGAGGGAGAACACAGACATGCACTTGGCTGGACCACAGAGGGTGAGGGTTCAAGACCACTTCTGTTCTTGCAGCCGCATTTGAAAGCTTATACATTTGAGCAATGATATCAGCATCTCGCTTTGAATGAAAAATACAATTTATGGGAACTAATTTGCTCTGCAAGTGATATGTGGGAATAGCTTTTTGAAGGCTTGTTATATTTTCCAAATATTTCTACCAAAAAAAAAAAGAAGAAGGATATTGCTGACAAGAATGGAGTGTTTGGAAACAAAACAAAATAAAAATCATGCAAAAACGCCTTTAGCATTATTTTTCACGGTATTATCAGTCTTTAGGGATAAGATATTTGGTTGTCAGTCGTAACCTTGGAAACTCGCCTAACCAACTTCCAAATGAAAAAGAAGATCTAGTTGTTAAAGTTGACTGCTCAACTGCCAGATACCCCAACTAAATGATATTATCCAGGTTCATTTTGCAAAATAAATTTAATTTCTTATAGGGAAACTTGAAATTTATAAAAGAACCCTGGAGAATTTGAATTTTAATAATCAATTATTCTTCAGCCTGATTCATCTTATAAACATATGGAATATGCAAAAAATTAAATTAGTTTAAAAAGCCAGACCTTTAATGCATAGTTGAAGAAAACTTTTACATAAATGAAGAATAATTGCCAAATGGTCTGATGCTGTAATACAATTTTTTAGCTCCATGGCATATAATGTTTCTGCACTTTAAAAAAGAATTTCTTTTTCCAACGTTGTTCTCTTCCAAACAAGAAAACAACTATCTTCTTTATTTTTTATTGTACTCATAATTAATGCTTATGATTTTTTAAATCCTTTGTATACAAATTTTTCCTAAAATGCTGGAACAGTCCTGGAGCTATTTACTTCTATAATGCAAACACAAAGGTTCATGCCATACAGCATCATTTGCACGGGTCAGTGGAAGAGCAGCAGCTAAAGAAAACAAGATGGCCTGTGATGACCTCCCCCGGAGCCACAAAGGAAAAGGCGCAAGGACAGGCTGGGCATCTTGGTCTAAGGGCGGTAAAAGCCAGCGCTAGCTCATCAACCATGGCTCCAGAAGTGAGTAGAAAGTCCCAATTGTACAATCATTTAACAATGGGTACAGAATCTTACAAACCCAAGGATACCATACTATTAACCAGAAGACACGGAGCATTTATACTATTCTTTTCATTGCATATCTTTAACTGACATGAGCACAAACACATTAACAGAGCATTTCCCAAATTGCTGTAAACACTGCGGCCATGTCTGTATTCTTCACAGTGACTCTTCTTGTTTGTTTACACACCTACTGTGGTCATCTCCAAATCTATAAAATAGACACACATATCTATCAAAGTTTTTTCTTAATTGTCCAAGTACCACCTAAAATTATCTCACATACCACACTAAGATTCCTTACTTTGAGAAACAAGGCCCATGGTCCAAGTAGGTTCAAGGATTTACCTATAAATCTCAGCATCTTGCCCAGCAGAAGTCTAAGCCAGCTGCCTCAGCTATGCCCAGATCACTCTGATTTTCTAAGCTTTGCCTTCTTAAAACAATTGGTGTTATAAGGATGATCACTCCAAAACATGCCCAAAGCTGAGCTGTGAGCTTTCTCTGACCTAGGCTGAGTCACTGGCTACCTTGTTCATGGGAACATTGCTGGCCAAAATTGAACACTTGTAATACTTCAAGTCTCGCATAAGTCAACTTATGGGACAGTGCCCACAGGTGCTGGGCAGTCATTCCCTGGACAGACTTACACTCACGGCTTCCAATTTATATTCATCATCGCTGTCTGCAGCAGAGAGCTCCAGCAGAATCGGACACACTTTGTTTTCAATATCATGCTGGAAAATTAGATCTTGTTCCAGAAGAATCAAGAGCACTTCCTGACTTGATTTTCTAACCTAGGAGAAAAAAAGCACAAAAGGTGAAAACACAAAATGAGCAGATGTGTTCTCAGGATCGAGAACAAACTCCCTAAGCAGATGCTGCTAAGCTGGCCCCTGCCTCCCTCCTCTGCTCTCTGCATGCAGGGACCACTGGGTCTTCCTGCCCTCTGCTGCCCTTCCTTCCCAAGGCTTTTGAATATGACTGCCTCCACCACTCCTACACTTCCAGCCCAAGCCCCTGTGCTCCCTGGACCCTATCCAAGCAGGTCCCCGATCAACACTTGAATAGTGCCCTGAACTTCCCCCGCACCCCAGCTCTATTCCAGACTTCTGCATAGATATACGTACGTATGTATAGATGTATTTTTTTTTTTCTGTATGATTCCATAATTGCTGCCTGTCTACCTGTTGCAGAGTGAACTCAGAGGGCAGATACCACACCTGATTTGTCCCTTGTCCTCCACTGCACCCTTAGGACCTGGCAGCATGCAACACAAAATGTTGTGTTCTATTAGGATTTGATGAACAAATGGATGACTTAGTGCCTTTTCTCCTCTGTAGGCACGGGGATTGGAAAATACTGCACCGTCGTCGTCCTACTACTTTGTAAACCCTGGCACGCCACACCTGAGGTGTGAATTATGTCTGGTACAACGGAATGCCACAGGGAAGGGAGCCAAGGAAGAGCCACTGACAGGTGGGACACTCCCACGGGGAACAAAGACTCCACAGCCTACAGAAGACAGAGGTTGAGGAGCTCTCGTTCTTTGCAGTGTGCATGGAGTGAGCAAATGTTAGAACTCACAGGGATCCAGAGAAGCTTGGGAGACATTTTTGGGGAAATTAAAGCACATAAAATTCCAATTCATAGATAAAGTAATGAAATATACAACTCATTGCAGGGATGGAAAAGGAGGAAAATAAATATGGGAGCCAGAGCCAGAAGTGTGTAGACAGAGTTGCAGATGATCAGTTGACAGCAGGTTACAAAAGAGGGCAAGCCTGTGAGACTAAAGCCTCAGAGGCAATATGACACCAATGCTTCCGCCCAGGTGACAGATGAAAACAGTATTGTAGAAAGATCATCCTGACAGTGGTATTCTGAGTCAACTGGAGGCGATGAAAGACTGAGAGCAGAAAGGGCAGCAAGGCAGCTACTGCAACAGTCCAGGTGGGAGGAGTGAGGCCTGGCTGGCTGCCAGCAGTGAGGAAAGGTGATGCCCCAGCAATATTACCCAGGCATGGCGACAGGACTTGGGGTCTGAATAGAAGAAGCAAAAGTCCACAACAGCTCCAAGGTGTCAAACTCTGATTGCATGTGCAGCATGTGTCAAGAACTGAGAACACAAGAGGACCACAGACAAGGAGAGACAAGCCCACAGACTGCCTTGCTGCACAACACTATCCCAGGTGATGCGCTGAGGATGCACAGAGCCTAGCAGGGATGGGGAGGTCACACCAGGCAAGGAGGAGAAGGCCTGAGCGGTGCACACAGGGCCAGATGTCCGAACACAGTTAGGGGTCCGCCAAGGGTAGTGGGTTGAATGGCAGCCCCCAAAAAGACATGTCTGCATCAAATCCCTGGAATTTGTGAATGTGAACTTCTTTGGAAAAAGGGTCTTTGCCGACGTGATTAAGTTAAGGATCCTGAGACTATCCAGGATTAGCTGGGTGGGCCCTAAATGCAATTGCAAATGTCCTTATAAGAGAAAGACAAGAGGAGAAAACACTGACAAAAGAGGAGAAAGGCCATGTGAAGTCAGATGCAGAGACTCAACTGATATGGCCACAAGCCAAAGAAGCCAGCAGCCACCAGAAACTGGAAGAGGCAAGGAACGACCCTCCCCCAGAGGCTCCAGAGGGAACACAACTCTGATAACACCCTGATGTTGAACTCACGGCCTCCAGACCTGTGCAAGAGAAAATGTCTGTTGCTGTAAGTCTATGGCGTGTGGTACTTTGTCACAAGAGCCCCAGGAAACTAATCCATTGAGCAAGGGAAGGGGAGAAGAAGGGCCTTCCAGGCTCAGAGAATGGCACATTCCAAAGTACAGTGATGCGTTCTGGGGCCAACACTCTGGAGGAGTGTGACAATTCTAGACAGCAGGAACAAGGGAGGCCTGGGTGGAATTACAGAGCAGAGGCTGAGGGCAAGCTGAGGTCAGATGGGGGAAAGTTTTCAATGGCCCAATAAGACTTCTGGTGACCATTCCAGGAGCAATGGGGAGCCACCAAGTGTCGAAAATCTGAGGAGTGACAAGAGCACCCTTGGTTTCAGTGAGGGTGACAGTTTGGAAACCTAAAGTGGTTCAGAAAGCTCAGAGAGCAGGTGAGGGGCTCGTGGATAGAGATGGTCCAGGCTCTAATGAGGCACGACTCGGGGGACAGGAAGGAGCAGGAGGTTTGGGAGACGCTGCCACAGACGGTTGAGTGGCCACCTGGGATGATCACAGAAACCGAAGATGACTCTGGCACCTTTGCCTAGGCCCCCAATCACTGAAACAGACAAACAGGAGGAGCAGTGGGGCTGAAGCCAGAGAGAACACGACTAGGCACTAGAGTCAGAGCTTCACGTGGTTCCCGGGACCTCTAGGTAGAGCCCTCCGGCAGGATGAGCAGTGGAGAGCAGGGACTCACAAGCTCCTGAGACCTGGGCACGAGACCGCAGCCTGGTGCTCATCTGCACATAGATTCTCCCCAGGGCCCTGGCAGCAGATGAGGCCACGGAGGGAACCCTAATACTGTAAGAAAAAGAAAAGCATGACAATACCCCGGAGAACACCGGCCCTGAGGGGTGGGAAAGGACCAAGGGCTGGCGACAGATGGATGGAGACGCAGACAAGAAGTGAGGGAAGAGGCTGGGGAGGATGCGTGGGAGCTCACGAGGTGACTGCTATAGAATCTGAATGTTGCGTCCCAGTCCGTGTTCTGCACGTTACTAGCTGAGTCATCTTGGGCGAGAGCCTTGGCCTCTCTGAGCCTCAGTTTTATCATGCGTAAAACTGGATAATAATAGTACCCATCTCACAGGGTTGTTGTAGGGATGAAAGGACTTAATACACATAAAGGGCTTAGATCAGCGTCTGGGACACAGTATACCCCAAATGAATGTTGCCTATTCCTGTTATTAAAACCATTATTGGGTCGGGCGTGGTGGCTCATGCCTCTAATCTCGGCACTTTGGGAAGCTGAGGTGGGAGGATCACTTGAGGCCAGGAGTTCTACACCAGCCTGGACAACAAGTGAGACCCGGTCTCTACTAAAAATAGAAAAATTAGCCAGGCATTGTGGCACGCTCCTGTAGTCCCAGCTACTTGGAGGCTGAGGCAGGAGGACTGTTTGAACCAGGAGTTTGAGGTTGCAGTGAGCTACGATGACACCACTGCACTTTGGCCTTGGCAACAAAGCAATACCCTGCCTCAAAAAAAAAAAAAAAAAAAAAACCAAAACAAGCAAACAAAAAAATCCCACTATCATTAGAAGCCAAGAAAGGGAAGTGCTTAGAGGATCCCAGTCCAGAACTCCAGGAGGAGCAGGGATGTGTCCTCTCACCTTTTCATGCCCCTATCTGGGCTGGAGCAATGTTAAATGCCTAGCCGGATCCGATGAAAAAGATTTGTTTAAACGCCCAAAAGTGGTCAACAGTAACAAATGTTGCCAATGGACCAAGCAAAGGAAAAAAGTCACTGAATAGATAAACAAACTGTGGAAGAAATATAAACGCAATGATACAAAAGAGTTAAAATGTATGACCAGGATATATTCAGATCAATGTGGATGGATCTAAAACACAAAGAAATAAATGCAATCGGCAGAACAGAATGTATAATCTGATGCCAAGTATGTAAGGTTTTAAAGCACCGAAAACAGGACACCGTCTTATCCAGGGCCACAGACACAAGTGGTGTGACGATGAAGACCTGGATGGGAAGGCAGCACGCCGAGCTCAGGACGGCAGTTTCCCGTGGAAAGGGAGGGAAGGAAAAGGATGGGATGCAGGAGGGGTACAGGGCAGTTGTAACCATATCTGTAACCTCTAAATAAAAAATAAATGGGTATGCAGCAAATGTGTACAACGTTAACATTTGTTGAACATGAGTGGTAGGTATATGGGTGTTTATCACACAATCCTCTCTTGTGTGATAAAAATACTTCATAGTATTTTAAAAATCGGAACTATTTTTTAAAAAAACAAAAGCACTGGATCACACAACAAGCAGATTCACTGAGTCACGGCAAGCGGCCTATCAACCGGCTCCCAGCACCAGCTTGGCCCAAGCAGCTGGCGCCCGAGCGGCTGCGGAGGCTCTTCTCTCAAGAACCAGGCAGCAGGGAAAGGAGTGGGTGGCCAGCTCCAGGTCAAGGCCAGGGGACAGAGACACAGGGGAGACTGAGGCATGATTATAACTGAAAGAGAAACGCCAATGAGGGAGCTGGAAAAATAAGCAAGCTCTGAGCCCAGCAGACGGACCACAGAGAGAAAGGGAGACCAGAGAGAGAGAGAGAGAGAGAGAGAGAGAGAGAGAGAGAGAGAGACAGAGAGAGACAGAGAGAGAGAGAGAGAGAGAGAGAAAGAGAGAGAAGAGACGAAGAACGAGGGAGCGAGAGAGAAGAAAGAAAGGCAGAGGAGAGCAAGGAGAAGAAGAGAGAGAAGGAGAGAGACGAGAGAGGAGGAGAGAGAAGAGACGGAGAAGAAGAGGAGAGAAGAGGAGAAGAGGAGAAGAAGAAGAGCGGAGAGGAAGAGGGAAGAGAAGAAGAGAGAGAGCAGAGAAGAGAGGAAGGCGAGAGAGGAGAGAGAGACAGGAGGAGCAAGAGAGGAGAAGAGAGAGCGAGAAGAGAGAGAGAGAAGCAGAGAGGAAGAAGAGAGAGAGAAGAGAGGAGAGCGAAGAGAGAGGAGAGAGAGACAAGAAAGAAGAGAGAGAGAAGAGAAGGGAGAAGAGAAGAGGAGAGAGAGAGGAGAGAGAGAGAGAGAAGGAGAGAGAAAAGAGAGAGGAAGAAGAAGGAGAGAGAGGAGAGGAAGAGAGCGGAAAGAGAGAAGAAGGAAAGAAGAGAGAAAGGAGAGGAGAGAAGAGAGACAGAAGAGAAGAGGAGAAGAGAGAGAGAGAGGAGAGAGGAGAGGAGAAGAGAGAAGAGGAAGAAGGGAGAGAGAGAGAGAGAGAGAGAGAGAGAGAGAGAGAGAGAGGGAGGGAGAGGGAGGAAGGGAAAGAGACAGTTAAAGGAAGACTCTGAGGGAGTAAAAGAGGAGGGGCATTTGGGAAGAGCAAGGAGGTCAGAAAGAACAGAGCACAGGGAGGGGCAGACACCTGTAGGGTTGAGGTGGGAGGAGTGGAGGACTCTGGGCTGTGCCTCTCCTGGGGGCATGGAGTCCGAGAGTGCTCCGGGACAGACCTTCAGCACCTGTGTGTTTAGGGGAGGAGGCTGGAGGGGCACCCTGGAGAGTTTATGTATTTACGATGGAAACAAAGGAGACATAGCTTGGGTCCAGCTGAATGTAGGAGGTGAGAGGGAAGGATTTGATAGTTCCCAGGTGGCAGCTCTGGGGAACTGAATAAAGCAGAGGGTGGATCCCTTCATTGCAACAGGGGATGAAGACTGTAGGCCTCTGTTTTCTCTGTGATGTAAAAGGCAAGGTCACCTGCTTGGCACGAGACAGGGCAAGGGGAGGGAGCCTGATGAAAGTGCCAAAGGTCTAAAAGAGCTGCCAAGGATAATGTGAAAAGCAGCTGATGAGGGACAAGGGGAAGGACTGTCACGCAGCACTGCAAATCCAGCAGCGCCTGAAAGCCATAAATTTGTAATGGCACCCATCAGTGCAAGATGGGACTGCCTCCACCAGCAACCAGCAGGAGGCTGGGGGGCTGTGCTGGGCAGGCAGGGCCCGTGTGGTGGAAGCACTGTCAAAAGACAAAAAAATGGAGGGTGATGGCAGGAAGGGGCTTGGAAGGGTGGAATGAGAGAAGGAGCAGCTGAGGAACAGTAAGAGTAAACGCAGGTAGAGGCCAGAGGCTGTGGAGTCAGACGCCTGCAGGGCAGGAAGGCCCAAGGGATGGGGAGCACAGAAAGCAAGGCAAGCTGTGGTCAGAGGTGGCCTTCCACCTCTGGGAAGGCAAGGTGCAGCAGTTCTGGAGGCACCAGGTGGCAGAGAGTGACTGTGGGTGTGAGTGCGGGGGCGGGGGGGGCGGTTGGGTGGATGCTGGGGTGCAGGCACAGCTTGGGCTGACAAGAGGAGTCCCTGCTCTCCGCCATGGATACAACTCTTCAGCAAACACACACTGGGTGTCAGGCACCATGCTAGATCCTGGGTCAAAACCACACATCCTGCCTCTATCTTTTTTTTTTGGAACAGAATATATAGCAATGCTATATGACAAAGATCAAGAAAATGACAAATCCCCCAATCCAATATAATCTTATTTTCAAGAATGGATCCAAAGGAAAAACAAAAGTCAGTAAAAGAACAGAACTGCATCCTTTACAAGCCTCACTGCATCTACAATACAAAAAAGCTGAAAGATATCTAAGCATTCAACAAAATTAAAAATATGAAGATTATGAAGAAACACAGTAAAATGTCCACGACACGCAGATGAGCTTTCTGAGGGTGGAAAATCTGTCCTGCTCATCTCTTTATCCCCAGGCACAAAGCACTGTGCTGAGCTCATAACGGACACTCAGAAACTGCCAGAATAAATGAGTGAATGGGAGAAATCATATCACATTATCATCAGACCTATGTGGAAAAAAATGTAAACACCTACAGAGGAAAATGTAAAAATAATCAAAATACCAATGTTAGGAGAGTGGAAATAGGATGACGTTTTTCCTTATATGAAAACTCCATTTAATCCTGTCACACTGTTTAACAGTTAAAAATGAGTGTTTGCTCTTTTAAAAATGCTTGGGTAAAGGGAGAAGTACAAGCTAAATTTTTAGAATTTCTTACAAATAACAATAATGAAAACATGACATATCGTTACAAATTAAATACATTTGCCCTTTGTGGAAAGCCATCCTCAAAATACACTGGCACAAAAAGAAATGATGCAAGGCTATTTGTTGCAGCAATTTTAAAGTGGCAAAAGACTAGAAATAAGCCAAATGTCCAACCATAAACTATGTTCTGTCCCACCTGATGGAATGCCACACTGCGAGGAAAGGAAGGACAGACGGACTGGGCTCCAGGCACTCACGGAGGAAAAGGCGGGCACAGCACAGCAGGAAGGGAATGACACCTTGCTTGCATTTGAGAAAGGGACAGGGGCAGGCACAATGACATAACCTGAGAGCTGTTTACTTGTGTGTGTGTGTGTGTGTGTGTGTGTGTGTGTTTCAAGACAAGCATAAACCAAAACCTAAAAGAAATAGGCACCTGAAGTGGAGGGAGAGAACAGGTGGGGGGATAGGGATGGAAGGTAGACCTCTCGGAATGTACTTTGTTTTAGAGTTTTGACTTTGGAATCAAGTAAACATTTTAAATAATTATAAATCAAAATTAAATCAAAATGTAAAAGCTAGAGCAATTCCTAAAATTAAAAAATGTATGAAAACAAAAGAGCATAACTGTGTATCAAGTTGGTGGCTTGACCACATAGAGACGGGAGCATGAACATGGCTGGACATCTCTAGTGGGATATGGCCCTAAAACAAAAGGAATTGCAAAGAAATCTTACACTATTTTCAATAATCCTATCATATTGTTATAATTCTCTGATCATTTTATTTTGGATACACACACGTTAATGTCATTAAGAGCCAAGATTTATCTAAGTAAAAAAAGAAAAGAATACAAATACAAAATCAAAGGTTAAGTAAAAGCCCTATAATCCTAAATTTGAGTTGTAAATAGTGTAAATTCATGAGGAATTTTTATTTAGAAAAAAAATTGCTCTGTCACTAGAAGCAATGATCAACCTCATAGCGATGAGCACCCCCAGGACACACACTCTGGTTTCTTATTATCACTTCCCATGTAAAGGAACTGTGGCTCCTTGGAGATATGGTCGATTGCAGGTAGAGGTGTGCTACTATAGTCTGCTGAGTCATGTTCAAAAGATCCTGGAGCCAACGTGAAGGGCTCCCACTGGTCAAGCTGAGACAACTTGATCATTAAAAATAATGACTACAATGGGTTGAAACATATCTACTATGTTAAAATTCAGGAGTTCATAATAACACTCAAAACAAACACATTTTAAAAATCTAATTGGTAACCTTTGTAGATTATTAGAACACCAACTAATTATTGTGGAAACTGGTAAATAAAGGGATAAAATAAAGCATTTATTCTGTCTTTCCTATACAAATAGGTTTTCAGGGCTAACAAAATAGTTGATAGGGGAAATTCTTTAAAGAAGAATTCCAGCTATTAAACTAGGAAGGAATGATGGAATTACAGTGTCAGAATTTTACAACCTTTAATGAAGTACTGGATCTAGGCAACGATCACCAACAGCTGCCCACATGCTGATGGGGGAATTTTATATGAAAAGATAAGGGTAACAACACCTGAATCCTGTGACCAAACTCAGCATAAGGAAAAGATAACCATCCACAGCTTTTGTGCTTCCTGATTTGGTGCAGCAGGAAAACACAGCACCATCTAAAAAGTATTCTCAATAAAACAGAAAATATGAGTCTGATCGAGCCTCTAGACTTCAACTACTAGTTTTTATAGGAAATACCTGGAACAGAGGAACATCTTAACACTACAGAGATGCAATCAACTAGATCCCAAATGTGGGAAATTTTATACAACTAATGGCTTGGTTTCCTCAACAAATAAACAGCAAAGGGAAAAAAGGGGAGGGATAACTATCATAAATTTAAAGAGACTTAAGAGACTTATCAACCAAATTCAATGTGTGGACCTTGTTTGTATCCTGGTTGGAACAGACCAACTGCAAAAAACACATTTATGAGAAAACCTGGAAAATTTGAACAATGGCTAGATATTAGATGATATTAAATAACTATTGATAATTTTTACACTTGCAATAATGATACTGTCATTATGATTTTTTAAAAGAGTCTTCATTCTTAGACAAAAGGTATTTACAGTTGAAATGATATAGTATCCGGGAATTGCTTTAATCTGGGTTGGATTTTATCTGGGTAAGATAAATAAAAAATGATTGGTCAAATGTTAATGATAGTTGAAGCTGAGTGAAGGGCACACGGGCATTCATTTTAATAGTCTCTCAACTGCTACATGTGTTTGAAAATTTCCATAATAAAAAGTTAAAGAAAAAAAAATATCTCAAGAATGAGTGCTGTCTATCTTCCTACATGATTAGAGGAACTGGGCATAAACAGACCTTTTGTTCTTGAATCACTTAACTCTAAGAAGCTGTTTTTTGAATTACGTATATCTGCTAAAATAAGACTAAAAAGAATTTGCTAAAGAGATCTTAAGGTTACAATTTTTCAAACCTGATTGTTTGGATCTGTGAGGTGCCTCACTACAATAGGTATGAGATATTCAGAGAACACCACTGGAAAATTTGATCTGTTTTCTTGTAAAAAAATGGCAATAGGAGGAATCTGTTCCATCAGCTCAGTCCGCACTGTGGGCTCTGCAGCAATAAAAAATAAGAAAAAAAAGAATTATATTAAGAATAAGCCAAGCATTTTATATAGTATATACTGATAGTTTCTAGCTTTTCTTACTTCATCAAGGAAATTAGACAAATGCAGTTTAAAAATCATTTCCCATTTAGAGCATTTATGCTACAGACAGGCTTAAAAAGCTAATAAGCTATACAGCAATATAAAAACATAAAAAGAAGAGAGAATGACAACTCTATTATAACAAGCCATATATAAATCGAGGAGGGAGCAAGAAGTCTGCATGCTGGGCCAGCGTCCAAAAGCCATTACAACTAATGGCTTATATGCCAGACCTATGGGTTGTGCTTATTTAAATTCTAGCCAGAATGTATACATTATAAATAATTCTTTCATAAATGCACTCCCCCACAATCCACGCATCCCAATTATTTCTAAGGCAAAGCATTAAACAAAAGAGCAGCTCTAGCTCCAATATACCACATTAAATTTAACGCAAATATATAATTGCTGCAGCACTGTAAATGGTGACTCATTTACAAAGCAAATCCATTTAAAGACTCAAAACATCGACTTGGGCCTTTTTAAAAGCATTGTGTCATATTCATATGAATATTTTAAACAAATATGGGAGCTATATGGAAGGCTTATTTTTCTATTTTCAGTTAAAATGATCAAATTCTCAGGCCTAAGATTTCCAAAATTTTCTGAAGCTGCTCACCATTCATTATGAATGTGGGGAAGTGGAGGGCTTTAGAGCAGCTGTCAGTACTAGCAACCCCACCACTCGTTCATCTGACTCATCTTCACTGGGGGGTGGGGGAGACAACGCCATAGTGTATGTGCACAGCAATGTGCTTTTCTTCTACAATAGCAATCACAGAGAAGTGCAGAGAGAAAGAAAAATCAAGAGTAGCCTACAAAGATCATAGGTGAGGGAACCAATAACTGGGATTGTTCTAATCCAAAGGACTTCTTTCGGTTTAGCATTTCTTAACAACCAACATTCTGATGAAATTCAAGAAATACAAAAGGCCTAACTGCCAGGGCAAATAGCACTCAGAGCATCAGTCATTCTAATTTTCTAAAAATAAGGAAAATTTGAGTCATATTCAAATAAGATGCCCATGTGGAATGACAAAATCCATTCATGGTTAGACAATACTTAAACTTTATCAATTAATAAATAGGTTTTTTTAACTTAGCTATCATTGGTTATATGTAATTTCTTAGAAATGCATAAGTAAAAAATAAAAATATGCAATACTTATACAAACCTGCATCTTCTGATAATCTGACTACAATCTCCATTACTGTTAATAAGTCTTCTTCATTGTTACTGAAGTCCCGAAAGATATCAAGTAGCCCTCTGGAAATAATCTGACTATGGAGACAAGAAATGATCCATATGATTATTTGGGCAACACTGACTGAAGGACTGCTAAGTTGTGCTAAGAGCAGGTAATATTAATACAACCGTGGAACAAAAGAAAGTCAGCAACCTATGTCCAGAAGGAGGACAGAGACTATCAAGGAATGTCCAAAGATGATCCTTCCAACGGAGATCAAAATCCTAGAATGGGGACCCACATCTTCCACTCTGGCAGTCACCAGAGTCTGAAACTGTCCACTTGCAAAAAGGGAAAATCCTTTTCTTTTCTGACTGATTCTTCAGCCCTAGACAGTCTCGGAGAAAAGCCCTAGGACAGTGGGAAGGAATTAAGTGACCAACGCAGAAAGAAAAGATCCAAAGAGGCATCCAATGGCCCTCTCAATGACTGAATGAGGAACTACAGTTTTGAGAGAATTTTTTAAAATTCAGACATTTCCCCATATTTATTATTTTTACTTTCCCATCTTCCTGTGCTGATTTAACCAAAAAACGTGCAAAAAGAGAAGGACCTATAAATGCCTATTTTGAGGGGAACAAGGGAAGAAGGAGCTGAGGAGACCCCATTCATGGGATACTCAGCTACCAAAAGGAAAGAGAAGCCACCCGAGTCCCCTGAAGCAGCACACATCTAAATTGTAGATTTATAACATATATAAGTAAAATACAAGACCAAAAAATCATAAACAGGGGAAAAGGAGGCATACTATTATAAGGTTCTTATACTATACATGAAGTAGTAAAATATCACTGGAAAATAGACTGTGATGTGTTAAATATACATACTATAAATGCTAAGGCAACCACTAAAATAACAAAACAACGAGTTATAGCTAACAGGAGAGCAGTAAGTCAGCCGACGAGCAGTCCTGGACGTGGCAAAGCAAAGTTCCACCACAAGGTGGCAAGCAACAAAGGAAGTGAGTGCACTCAGGCATTCCAGAGGAAGCTCCGGCTGTTAAGGGAGAAATGTGATCGTCACTGCAGGACCAAGTGACCACATCCCATCGTAAACATGATCTGAGCTATTGAAGCCCTCTGAGGAGGAACTTCAAGATCTCTGCTATGGCTAACCCAAGAACATGCTAAAGGGCCCTCTGATCAATGGAGGGGCACCCTGAGGTGGGGCCCTCTGAAAGAGCAGACCCATGAGCTCAGGAAACCAATGTGAACTGTGGCTGGCCTTGGACCACCCAAAGACAGGAAATCAAAAGTGAATAAAGACTTGTTTAGACATTCAAAATGGAAAGAATCCATCACCAGCAGATCTGAACTACAAGAATGATAAAAGAAATCCTTGAGGCAAAAAGAAAATGACACCTGATGAAAATCTGAATCTACAAAAAGGAATAAAGAGCACCAGAAATGATAACTACATAGGAAGATATATAAAGCTTTATCTTGTTACTTAAATCTCTTTAAGAAATAATTGACTGTTTAAGTGAAAATAATAATAATAAATTGTAGATTTATAACATATATAAGTAGCCGATGTATGGATAGATCATGATTTATTTAAGCTTTCCTCTATTGATAGATGTTGAGTTTCTTTGCAGTTCTTTGCTTAGATTATAATACTAATGGCTGATACTCTAGAGGGCTTACTCTGTGCCCAGTACCCTGCTGGGAGCTTCCTGCTCAGTATCTTGTTGAGTCTCCCTAACGCTCTTACAGGTAGGCATGGCTAATCTCTCTAGAGGGCTCCTTGCTTTCTTCATCTCATTAACATAGCTGATAGTTCGAAGTATTGAGGCTGATGCTTCTGGACTCTGCTCATCCACCGTGGGCTCTCCAGGTCATTCTGGTATAAAGCAGCCAGCTTTTCCCAAGTGTTAGTTCCAAAGCACCAATTTGTTTGAGTCTTTAGCTCTCTTGTGTTATGTGTTCACTGCGGTGGATTTGTCCCTGCATCAGGGGCCCCCTCTTATCCCTTTCCTCTCTTTCCTTTAGAGGGTAGGTCCCTTGTGACCACTTGAGGCTAGATGCAGATTTGTCTATCCATTCTATGGCCTTAGAAGCAGATTGGGGATCCTAGTTGCTTGATTTCCCAAGGGACACTGACATGATTGTGGTCCAGTGAAATGTAATCAGTGACTTTCTCTATAGTGTCTGTTTTGACTTTCCTAAACATCCTGGCTGCCGGATCTCGACCTTTTATCCCAAGGGTGGTATAAGTCTCTCTGTGGACAGGCTTGAGTTGATGGATTTCTTCCTATAGCGTGCTGGGCCAAAGAACTGCCTCTTTGAATTCCACATTTCTAGTCTTCTTTTCTTGCAAATCAAGGTGGGTTTTCAACTTTAGCTAATTTTCCTGATGCGTGCATGGCCAGAATGATGTGCACTGTTCGTGGACTGTCAGTTGCTCGGGGGAGCAGACAGAAGCAGGCAGTCCCTTTCCACTTGCTTGAAGGAAGCCATCAGGAGCTCCAGTTCCTCCTCCTGCACACTGAGGCCTCCAGGCCACCACAGGCCACTGCTGATGGCCCTGACTTTTCCCCCTCATCAGTGTCTATGTTTAAAAAAGCTTTATTGAGGCATATTTTACATTCAATAACATTCACCCACTTAAAGCATCCACTTGGATGAGTTTAGGTAGATGTGTATAGTCATGCGACCATCACCATAATCGTTGTGCAACAAGTTGCCTTGTTTGCCCCTTTGCAGGTAGTCCCTCCCTCCCCAACCAGCATGGGCCTAGGCAACCACTAACCTGGTTTCTGATGGTTTCAAAAGGTTTTTTGCCTTTTCAAGAATTTTATATAAATGGAATCTTATGGTATTTAATGTGACGTGTTTAGCTTCTTTTTCTTAGCAAAATGCATTAGAAATTCATCCCTGTCGTTATCAGCAGTTCATTGCTTTTTATTGCTGAGTAGTCATCCATGGTGCGGATGTTCTGCATTTTGTGTATGCATTCACCAGTTGATGGACACTGGGATTTTTTCCATTTTATGGCTATTATGAATAATGCTTATATGGACATTTGCATACAACTGTTTGTGTGGACATATGTTTTCATTTCATTTGGGTAAATACCTAAGAGTCAAATTGCTGGATTGCAATGGTAAGTGTATATTTAACTTTTTGAGAAAGTACCTAATTGTTTTCCAGATCACCTGTGGTGTTTTGCATTCCTACCAGCAGTGTTCGTGGATTTCTGTTATTCTGTATCTTTGTCAGCACTTGGTGTTGTCATTATAATTTTAGTTCTTCTAGGGGTTGTTGTGATATCTCATTGTAGCTTTTTTTTTTTAATCTTTATGTTTTGTTCTGTCTTTAAGCTTTTTATTGTGAAATTACTTCAGATTTACAGAAGAGTTGCGAAGATAGTACAGAGTTCTCTTATACCTTTTGCCCAACTTCTTCTAATGCAGTGGCTCTTAACCAGGGGTGATTTTGCCCTCAAGGTGCCTTTGACAACGTCTGGAGGTATTTTTGGTTGTCACGACTTGGTGGGCAGGGGATGCTACTGACATCTGGTGGGTAGAGGCCAGGGACGCTACTAAACACCCTGCACTGCACAGGACAGCCCCCACAGCAAAGAATTACCTGCTTCAAAATGTCAATAGTGCAGAGGTCAAGAAATCCTGCTCTAATGTTTACATCTTAAATAAACATGGTACATTTATCAAAACCAGGAAATTAAAATTGGCATTGGTACAATCCTGTTAACTAAATTACAGATTTTCTTGGATTTCACATCTTCCATTGATGTTCTTTCCTGTTCCAGGCTCCCATCCAGGGTGCCACATTGCATTTATAGTTGTCACGTCTCCTTCGGCTCCTCCAATCTGTGACAGTTTCTTGGTCTGTCCTTTCTTTCACAACCTTGACAGTTTTGAAGAATAATGATAAAGTGTTTTGTAGAATGTCTTTCAAGTTGGGTTCGTTTCTTTTCTCATAATTAGACTGAGGTTATGGATTTTGGGGGAGAATACCCCAGAGGTGATGTGCCCTTCTCATTGCGCCATACCAGGAGTTTCGTGATGTCAGTATTACTTGTTTTTGGTAATGCTGACTTGATCATATGGTTAGGGTGGTGTCTGTCAGGTTCATTATGATTTATAGTTTCCTGAAGACTTGCAATGTTGAGAATTTTTTCTTGTATTTCTTGGCTGTTTATATATTTTCTTTTGTGAAGCTGTTAAAATCTTTTGCACTTTAAAAAAATAAAACAACTTTATTGAGATTTAGTTTACATATCATATAATTCACTACCTTAAAGTGTGTAAGTTGATGGTTTTTAGTGTATTCACAGAGTTGTGCATTACCACAATGAATTTTAAAGCATTTTTATCACCTCGAAAAGAAATCTGTTCTCATTAGCAGTTACTACCCAGTCATCCCCAATCTCCCAGCTCTAGGTAACCACTAATCTACTTTTGTCTCCATTGATTTACCTATTCTAGACATTCTATAGAAATGTAATCATGTAATATGTGGTCTTTTGTGATTGACTTCTTTCACTTAGCATGCTGCTTTCAGGATTCATCTATGTTGTAGCGTGTATCAGTACTTCATTGCTTTAATAATATTCCATTGGGCTGGGCATGGTGGCTCACGCCTGTAATCCTAGCACTCTGGGAAACTGAGGTGGGAGGATTGCTTGAACTCAGGATTTCGAGACCAGCCTGAGCAAGAGCAAGACCCACGTCTCTACAAAAAATAGAAAAAAATTAGCCGGGTGTGGTGGTATGTGCCTGTAGTCCCAGCTACACGGGAGGCTGAGGGCAGCAGGATCCCTTGAGCCCAGGAGTTTGAGGTTACAGTGAGCTATGACGACGCCACTGCACTCTAACCAGGGTAACAGAGCGAGACTCTGTCTCAAAAAAAATTGCATTGAATGGATATATAGTATTTTGATTATCCATTGATCAGTTGATAGATATTTAGGCTGTTTCTGACTTTGGGCTATTATTATTTATTAATAATGCTGCTGGGATCACTTATGAACACATTTTCTTTTAATTGGGCTTTCTGTCTTCTTATTACTGAATTGTAAGAGTAGAAGAGTTATTTATGTATTCTGGACACAAGTCTTCTGTCAGATATTATCTCCTTTCTATGGCTTTTTCATTTTCTCAATGATGTTTGGGGAGCAAAAGTTTTTAATTTTGATGAAGTCCAATTTATCAATTGTTTTATTTTATGGTTTGTATATTTTGGCTCCTCAGAAGTATTTGCCTAACCCAAGATAACAAAGAGTTTTTGCTGGTTTTTTTTTTTCTTTTCAGAAAGTTTTGTGTTTTAGCTCTTACTTTAGATCTATGATCCATTTTGAATTAATTTTTGTGTATAGTGCGAAGGAAGAGTCAAGGTTCATTTTTCCCCACATATGACTATTTATTCTAGCACTACTTTTTGAAAAGACTATCCTTTCCCTGTTCACCTTTGTTAAAAAATCACTTGATGATAAATGTGTGGGTCTGTTTTTAGACTCTTGCATTGTCTTGACTCTTGTCTGTTTGTCCTTGCAGTTCTATTGGTTTTTGCTGCATGTATTTTGAAGATCTGTCATTAGGTACATAAACATTTAGGATTATTATGTCTTCGTGAGTTTACCCCTTTATCATTATGAAATGACCTTCTTCATCCCTGTTGATATTTTTTGCTCTAAAATCTGTTTTGTCTGATATTAGTATCACTAGCCCAGCTTTATTTTGCTCATTGTTAGCATAATATATCTTTTTCCATTCTCTCGCTTTTAACTCATTTGCATCTTTATATTTAAAGTGTGTTTCTTGTAAACACTGTGTAGTTGGGTCTTGCTTTTTTATTTATCTGTCAATCTTCCTCTTTTAATTGGAATGTTTAGACCATTTACATTTAATGTAATTATTGATGTCATTAGGTTTAAGTATAAACCTAATCTTGCTATTTGTTTTCTATTGTCACACCTGTTTTGTTCCCTTTTTATTCTTTATCTGTCGTTTGGATTAATTGACTTTTTTGGTGATTTTAGTTTGTCTTTTTAGATAGCTTGTTAGCTATAACTCATTGTTTTGTTATTTTAGTGGTTGCCTTAGCATTTATAGTATGTATATTTAACACATCACAGTCTATTTTCCAGTGATATTTTACTACTTCATGTATAGTATAAGAACCTTATAATAGTATGCCTCCTTTTCCCCTCTTTATGATTTTTTTGTCTTGTATTGGCATACTACACAACCATTTGTAAAGGTACCTCTAGATATGTACTAGTTAGAAAGATGTCCATGATACATTAAATGAAAAAAGGTGAAAAATCTTGCATATGGTATGAGCCCATTTCTTAACACAAATTATATTTAGGTATATATGTACAATACATGTGCACATAAACACATTCATATACACATATACTTATTTAGGAAAAAGTCTGGAAGGAAATACACCAAACTGTTCACAGCTCTTACCAAGATTGTAGTGAGGGAGGGAGGGAAACTCACTATTTAAACTCCTGAAATTGTTAAATATTTCAATGAGCATGTAATATTTTTGTGAATTTTTTTAAATATAAAGAGAATGGCTCAATTTTATATGGCAATGTAACCAACGTTCCCTGGAAATATTAATATAAGCATGGCTGTAGCCCTTCACGTCTTTGTTCCTTCTTTTCCTCATTCACTCATTCAGATACAATCACGTGTTGAACCCAACTAGCTCCACACTCAGGGCGGGAAGCTTGGGACACAAGGATGAGCATGGTCCGTGCCCTGCCCCTAGGAACTTACCATCTAAGCCCTGAAGTAGGCAAGAAAATTAATGAGGACCAACAGTGACGAGATCTGTAAGAGAGAGCCTATAGGATACTACAGAAACAGAAGAACATGGAGCGGCTAGCCAGGGATGAGGAATGTGAGGATGAGCAGAAGTTAGGCAAAGACCCAGATGTCAGAACGATGACACAAGGATTTTAAAAGAAGTGTGATCAATTATGCTAATGGTCTAGTGGAAAAGCTGGATATGCTTGGACAGTAAAGAATATAGGAACTGTCAGTACTTGCCACTCAATTTTTCTTGAAACCTAAATTACTCTTAAAAACTATTCAGCCTGGGCAACATAGCAAGACTCTGTTTCTAAAAAAAATCAAAAAACAATTAGCCAGGTGTGGTGGCACACACCTGTAGTCCCAGCTACTTAGGAGGCTCAGGCAGGAGGATCACTTGAGCCCAGGAGTTCAAAGCTGCAGTGAGCTGTGATCGCACCACTGCACTTCAGCCTGGTGACCGAGACAGACCTGTCTCTTAAAAAAGAAAAAAGATACAGAAAGCTTCAGAAAAAGGAATGAAGGAATATTGCCAAGGATAAACAGGGACATTACACAGTGATTAAGAAATCAATTTACTCAAAAAACTAGAACAATACTAAATGTGTATGCAACCAACATCAAAGCTTCAAAATACATAAAATACATGAAACAAAAATTAAAAGGAAAATAAGATAAATCCACAATTACAGTTGCCCATGCCAAAATTTCTCTCCTGGTAATTGACAGAACAAGCAGACAGAAAATAAATAAAATATAGAAGACCCGAACAATGTTTTTAACCAATTTAACCTAATTGATATTAAGATACTCTACTCAAAAACATTGGAATGTACATTCCTTTCAAGTACACATGGAATAGTTTACCAAGACAGAACATATTCTGAGTCATAAAACAAATCTCAATACATTTAAGAGAGAAATAATACAAAGTATGTTCTCTGACCATGAAAGAATTAAACTAAGAATCAACAACAGAAAGGTATCTGGAAAATCCTCAAATATTTGGAAATTAAACAAAACACTTCTAAATAATTCAATAATCAAAGGAGAAATCATTATGAATATAAAAATACTTGTGCTGAAAAGTAAAGAAAATATTACATATTAAAACTTGATGCATCTAATATAATACTTAAGAGGAAATTATAAACTGTAAAATGCAGATATTAACAAAAGAAAGGCCAAAAAAATAAAGAACTAAGTATTCTACACAAGAAGTAAGAAAATGAGCAATTAAATTCCAAAAAAGCCCCCAAAAATATAACACAGAGTACAGCAGAAATTATTGAACTAGAAAACATACATACAATAGAATTAAAGCTAAAACTCGATTCTTTGAAATAACTAATAGAATTCATAACCTTCCGGTAAGAATCATCCAGGGAGAAAAAGAGAGAGAAAGGCACAAATAACAAATAACAGGATGGAAAATGGGGCCATACTACAGATCTCACAGAAAATAAAAAGAAAGTTGCCATTTTCCAACTCATTTAATAAAATAAGGTCTAAGCAATGATTATTTGTAACCACTAAAATCATTAGAAGAAAGGTTGGTGAGGAATTTTATAATGAAAGAATAAAACAACTGAGCCTACTACTCAATATTAACACCTCTAAAAGTGGGACAACCATACATTGTTTCCTGATGTTTTGTAATAAGAAGTACACAAAACAACATATGAAGTATTATTTTTTTAAAAATTGAAGCAGAATCTAATCAATTCTTCAAAGGTAATTTGCAGTTTACAGAAAAGACAAATTATACCATGAGAATAATGACCACCAAATTCAGAACGTGGAAAATTCTACAAGACTAATGACCCCTTCAACAAATAAATAATATAGAAGATGAAAAAGAGAACCATTAGAGATTAAAAGAGGTTTAAGATCAAAAGGAAAAAAAACTGTAAACAAAAAGAGACTTAAGAGACACATCTATCTAATGAAATACGTGGACCTTATTTGGATCATGATTCAAACAAACCAACCATAAAAAGGCATTTTTGAGATAGGGAAAACTGGACATAGAGCAATAGACTGGAAAGTATTATTGTTAATTTTGTTGAGTGTGATAATGATATTGCCGTTAGATTTGTTTTAAGTCCTTAACTGGATGAAATACGATGTCTCAGATTTTCTTTACAATATACCAGCAAAAAAAGCACAAAACTGCAACCGAGAAAATAACCAGATTTCATTGAGACATTAAAGAAAACCTAAACAAATGGAAAGATATACCATGTTTATGGACTGAAAGTCTAAACATTGTAGAGGACAACACTCTCCAAACTGACCTACAGATTCAATGCAAAACCAATCACAATCCTAATAGGTGTTCTATTTTGTTTTGTTAGAATTTGACAAGCCAGGTTTAAAATTTATATGGGAATACAAAGGACCAAGAATGACAATACATGTCAAAGAAGAAAAACAAGGTGGGAAACCTTACGCTATCGAATATCAAGACTTACTATAAATCTGTAGTAATCAGGACAGTGTGGTATTGGCTGAGGGGGAGACAAATGAACCACTGGAAGAGAGGAAAGAGTCCAGACAAAGACTGTTCATTAAGAGAGGTGGCACTCCAGAGCAGTGGGGAAAGAACATAGTTTTGATAAATGGTATTGTGACAACTAGGAAAATGAAGCTTGACCCATCTTTCACACAGTAAATAAAATTAATTTCAGACAGGTGAAAGAAAAAAACCAAAGCCTTTAAAGCAATATGAAAGAATAGAGAAAGAAGCCTCAAAATGCACTAAGTATAAAGGAAAACACTGATAAATTTAACTACATTAAAATGAATAGCTTCTGGTCACCAAAAGAACACCATAAAGAGAGTTAAACCACAAGCCACAGAAGGAGGGAAGATGTTTATCACACATAACTAATAAAGGTTTGAAATCTAAAGTATATACATAATTCCTACAAATCAATAGGAAAAAGACAGACAATACATCTTTTCCATACCCCACCAACAAAAGTTTTGAACAGGTACTTCACAAAAAAGAAATACATATGTCCAAGAAACATATGAAAAGGTGTTCAAACTCACAGTAAGGAAAATGCAAATTCAAATCATGAAGTGTTATATATACTACCAGACTGACTAAAATTTAAAAATCTAACAATATCAATTGGCAGATAAAATGTAGGTCAAAGGTAGGAGTGTAAACTGATACAACCACTTTGGAAAACTGGCGTTATCTACTACAGTGGAAGATAAACACACCCCATCACACAGCAGTTCTCTCCTTGATGCATGCCCTACAGCAATGCACACTTACGTGCCCCGGAATTCCAGGTGGACTGTAGATCCAAATGTGAAAGGCAAAACAATAAAACTAGAAGACAATACTAGAGAACATCTGGTAGCCTCGGGAGAGACCAATATTTCTTTTACACAACACAAAAAACACTAACCATAAGAGAAAAAGTTGATAAATTGTGAACTGCATTTAAAATTAAGAACTTTTCATCAAAAGACACCATTCAAAGTACCATCATTTCCCTATCTGTAAAATGGAGATAACAATTGGACTCACCCAGTAACGTCGTCGTGAGCTTTCTGTGACTTAATAGATGTAAAGGGTTTAGCCTGTGTTTGGCACAGAATGCAATTTTTAAAAAGTAAGAGTAAATGGAAGGCAGGGAAAAAGACTCAGTGAGTATCATCCAGTCTTTACAGAAGAGCAGTGTAGTTAGGGAACACATAGTTAGAGCTCAGAGGACAGTTCAGAATGAGAGATGAGCCAGTGTTCCTAAGTGGAGGGAAGGGTGTGAGTCACAGGCGAGGAGACACAGAAGACAGAAGGAAAACCTGAAGGAGCCGAGGTCCCGGGCAGAGGCAGTGCGGCAGGGATGGAGGACCAGTCAAAGGTGTAGACCAAGAGGAGAAACACTTCCCCTGTGAGACAGGCGGGAAGAATGCTTTCAGATTCAGGGATGTTTGGGCAGAGTACAAGCAGAAAGAGATGCCTTAGTTTCTGCTTTCTTCAGGAAATAAGAACAAAGGTCATCTCCTGAGTCAGTCCAAGCCTGCAGTCAAACCCTCTGTTGTCCAAAAGGAGTGACAACAGAGCATCTCCCGGAAGCACAGTGCACTCAAAACCAAAGCGAGCAGATGAGGCTTCCAACTGACGCTTCTCGGTGCTTCTCAATTAAGCAATGTGTTTTACTTTTCTGAGCGCTGCATATGTGAAAGAAACCTAGTTATCAATCCTAATCACTTAAACATCATGAAATTTCATCACCTTTCCTTCCTGGCTTACCAAATGGTAAGCCATTATTAACAAAAATAATGGAAGCCTAACGAAATGGTGTCATTTGGACAGAATCCCAGCATCCTGAGGACAACCTGTATTCCACCTCATCATCCCTGAGTCTCCTCAAAGCTATTACAGAGAGGTGGCCACAAGTGTCAACTTAAACAAACACAAGAGAGGGCTGTCAACATGCAAAGGACTGGCTGAGCTCACCGGTTGAAGATGTTCTCGCTGAAAGCATACTTCTCCAGGCGAGTGAGTGGAGGCAGGTTATCCTGGCCTGGAATGTCCAAGAAGGCCGTTACCCTCATGTTGTCACAATCTGGACCATAATCTTCAAATCCATCTAAAGGGGAAGAGGAAAAAAAAAATACACTCACAAGTGTGCATCAACTGTGACAAGTCACACTTGGCCAAAGATATGGCCATGTGGCATGCTTCCTACCTTCACAGCCCTTTCCAGCTGAAGCACCTAAGAATTGCAAACTTGAGAATTCATATAAAACGAAGTGAACAGTTGCAGAACCCCAAAGGCAATGTGATAAGGACCAGAGGCACAGAGAAAAGCTGGACGCCTTTCTTTTAATGCTGCCTGTCTGATGCACAAGTGACCTCTCACCAGCATGAACGGGAACCACTCCTCCACTAGGAAACTCAGAAGCAAGGGAACAAAGAGGCTCACTGCCATGAAAAATGGCCATGTAGTGCTATCCAAACAGGTTTAAGACAGTCAAAGGAGAAACAAGTAAGTCTGACCCTGTTAGCAAGAATCTGACAGCAAGTCTACTACACATTGGGCTGTCCTAAATGTATTCACACAGCCTCGTCCACTCTGTGACAACAATTTCCACCCATCCGCACCTGTGGCCTGGCAACACCCAACAAGACCCCTCTACACGGCTGTCTCTAGCAGGCTCCTCCAACTCACTTGGACCCAAGGTGAGCCAGTTACCATCCTTACTCTTCCTCTTTAAACCTGCTCTTCCCTCCAATGTAGTGGGGTGGCTGAGTTCCTGGGCTCTGGAGTCAAACACACCTAGAATAGAATGAATTCCACTACTACTTACTAGCTGTGTCACTACAGTAAGTCACTTAACCTGTCTACACTTCCATGTTCTCACCTTTAGGATGGAGATAAAACCCCACTCTTGTGACGACAGGATGCTGGAACAGGTGAATTCTTGCATGTGAAGACATGTGGGATCTGGCCAATCTTGACACCACCCTTTACACACCCCATGCTTCGGTCTGTAGGAACTGCTGGTGGCTCTCACATCCCCCAAGGCGTTCTGCAAATGCTGTTCTCCACCTACTCTTTCCTATCTGGCTTTTAGGTCTCAGCTAGCTAGGATGCAGCCTCTCTAGAAAGCCTCCCCTGCCCACTCTCCTCACACCTCAAGTGCTCCTGGTGGTGGCAACCTGTGCCAACCTCCTGCTATGTCAGCATTAACTATTTATCTGCAGTAGAAGCTCCCAAGGGCAGGATTGTGTCCTGCTACTGTTGGATTTTCCAAACCTAGCATGATGCCCCGGCACATTATGTAGATGCTCATTAAACACATAATGCATAACTTTGCTTTAAGGCTATGCATTTCACTAAGGACGCTCTCCAACAAAACAGCAGAAGTTCTTAACCAACCACCGAATTAGCGTCTTTCCATCCACTCTATAAAACACACTAACTAGTCCCAGGACACACTGAGCATGCATAGCTAAGAGGCTACTTTAGTGCTAAGAGGAGTTAGCCATAATGCAAAAGCAGACATAGACCCTTCTTTCGTGCTTTTAGGACATATGGAGTCTGGCTGACATCACTCCATGGGATGAACCTCATGTTTCCAATGAGCCTATCACCATCCCACTGGTTCTGTGAGTACATTCTGGTTCATTTTAAACTCCCTCCCTTGCTTTCTTTCCCTTCCAATGTTGGCACCAAATATAAATTAATCTGTAATCTACTAGCTAAGAAATGATTCCAAGCCTCTAAATTTCTCATTCTCCTTATCACTTTGGGGCTCCAGATTATCTTTCCCAAAGAGGTAGACACTACCTGCAGGCCCTGCATTGGCACTGATTTTACATCCTCAGACCCAGGGATCCAGTTATGTCTTATATTTTCTCCTAAAGTGAAATTCTTAAGTTTTGTTGCTCCTCTGCTTTCTAATAAACCTTTCTGCACATGAGAATTCATTGGCATGGTTCTCTATTGTTTGTATAATTATTTTACCTCAGTAACTAGGCAATTATATTTTATATGAAGACACAGGAAGAGCAACCTATGTTGAAATAACTTTGGAAATAAATGCTGTATCAAATTTAGATAATTTATTAGAACAAAAGTCATTTGTGGGTGTGTGCATATGCACGTGTATTAATATCCTAAATTTAAAAAGACTTAATTCATGTCTTAGCTCTTAATTAAAACACATTACACCCTTAACACATTATACCTCTTAATACCACTGACCTTATTTTGGAGAAAAGGGTAAACCAAATTTCTAAAAATAAGTGTATGCCAATGAAAGATGGAAAATCTCCTATAAAGAATTTAATGTACTCAATTCATTTAATTCAATAAATAATATTTCAAGAAGAAAAGGAGGAGTTGTTGGGATAGTAACAATAATAAAAGCAATGGCCACACTCTTCCAGCACACATAATGGGCCTGGGCCGGGGCCAGGGACGTGCTCTGCATGCATAATTCAGTTCCCACACCAACTCAACCAAGCCAAGACTCTTATCTTCGTCTTACAGATGAGCAAACCAATACCTAGAGAGGTTAAGTGACTTTCCCTTGGTCACCCACCTCGCTTGCACTAACCAGAAGCAGGCTCATGCACAGCTGTCCTCTCCAGGAGTCAACTGCTCACTAAGAGTCAGTTCTCTGTGCTCCCAGCCTGCATGCCCAATATTCTTTCTACTCTAATTAAATAACTTAGTGAAATACTGTGTAAACCAATACAACTGTCAAAAGAAAGTTATTTCTGAACATTAGTTTGAATTCTTCAGAAAGTTTCAATAAAGATGCGTTGCTAAAACACAGCTGTCAAATTAGGAGTGGGTAAAAAAATGGAAAATATTGTAAACACCTGTTAAAAAAAAAGGTAAGGGTTTACATTAACGTTGCCTGGCACAAGTCTTCTCACTCCACACAAGACACTGACCTGGAAATGTAGACAAGGCCTTATGGGTGTGGTCTATGGAGGAAAAGGAGAAGGTGCGTGTGCCAAGACCAGGCTTTGGTTCAAATCACAAGATCAGCATATGAATACACATTTTTAGGTTAAAATTAAAAGTTTTAGAAATGTAGCCTTCTGTTTTTCAGAATCCCTGCTATAACCAACTTTTTCTATTAAGCAGACATCTCCTCATTCCACTTCTGCAGAAGAGGGGCATCCACTGAAAGGATAAGGCAAGTAGGAACTGCCTAGACTCAAAATGCAATTATTAAGAGGACTTTTGCTGTTTCAGACAGAGCTTGGCTGGAGCTTGTGCACAATAAACAAAAATATACCTAGCAGAGCCCTCCCTTCCCTTACTATCCCCACCCAATGTTTCCACTTTTGATCTAGAAAAATAAAGAAAAGAAACAGGCTGCCAAGCAAGGACTTCCCTGAGGCTAGTGTTGGCAAGAGAACTGCCTCAATTGTTAGTTCCAGAAAGATTACCTGCTACAGAGGTATACAATACTACAGAGGTATAAAATTTATACCTCTGTAGCACCTGCTACAGAGGTATAAATGCTTCCCTACTATCCCTGACACTGAAAACTAGATAGCTGGGCAAGTAGCACTACTAGCACAAAAAACCAGAGGAGTCCCACCTGGCAGAGAGGAAAACCAAGGTCAATTTTGGCAGTAACTGATAAGAGTTTAAAGTAAGAGATGACAAGTGTGTGCCTAGGTTCTTACTTTTCTTTGAAACACCAACCACATTTTTTTCTCAACTAATTCTTTTAGGCTAGTAATAAAAGCTTATGAAAAATTTACACTGTATAACATTTACTCAGAGAATTTTAATAAAAGAATTATACATTTGTAGAAAAAAATGTGCAACATAATTAAATATGTCGTTTCTCTGCACCATCACTGCCTGGGATGAACAGGTCTATGCTGGATCACAGCCAAGCCCCATGACCACACTCACCTAGTATGAGCTATTCTCAGTGCATTTCACAGCCCAGGAGGAACATACAGCCTTTATCCCACAGATATTTACAGAGCACCCACAGACCCAGCCTGGAGCTGACTTGAAAACATTATGTTTAAAGCAGTGGTTCCCAAATTTTGGGGGTCACATACAGTTTTGGAACCTGAAGATACCCATAGACCTACACACTTAAAGCTTTTCATACGGAGGCTGGGCACAGTGGCTCACGCCTATGATCCCAGCACTTTGGGAAGCTGAGGCAGGAGGATCACTTGAGGCCAGGAATTCGAGGTTACAGTGAGCTATGACTGAGCCACTGTACTCCAGCCTGGGCAACAGAGTGAGACCCTGTATCAAAAAAAAAAAAAAAAATTTTTTTTTAAAATTTTTAAAAAACCTTTTATACAGGATCAGGAGTTTCAAAAGATCCTCTAAGGCCCACTGTGTACTTCATGGGTTAAGAACTTACTGTTTTAAAGTAACAGAAAATATCCAGATACTTTTCAAGAAACTGTTTAGTCAGAGAACTAAAGAACTTAGCAATTACTTCCACCAAAGAATAGTTGTTACTGGAGAGTATTAATAATCCTACTACACTAATTGTATAAAACTATACTAACTATACACAAGGAAATAAAAGGTATAAGCCATAAAATACTGGATAATAATTTACCCTTATTGGTTACTTCCAATAAGCCAGGAACTATGCTAAGAGATTTCTGTATAGCAGTACTTTGTTAAATCTTGACAATGACCATATTATTCTCATGTTTCTGCTAAAAAAAAAAACTGAAGCTCAGACAGGTTAAGAAAGTTGCTGAAGGTCACACAGCTAGAGAATGGTAGAGTCAGAATTTGAACTCAGACTCCAGAGCAATGTCACTGTGCTATACTGCTAGAGAGGAAACCTACATTTTAATTTTAATTTTCAAAGAAACCTGTCCCGCCTCCCACTCTAAGACTCAGTCACAGTGTCCTTTAGTTCTTCGAATGCCCCAAAATTCATCATCTTGATTATTTTATACCTGCTGCTCCTATGGCCTGGTACATTCTCATTTATACTCCCCTCCTCCCACCCGAGCTTGGGTATCAGTGTCCAGAACAGCCCACCCTTTCCCCGCCCCCGAGAAGGCCAGTCTCCCACTACAGCCTCTCCTGGAGCCATGGGCTCTTTCTCGCCAACACTGGCCACAGGCATACCACTGCAGGGATCATGATTACATCATGACTAAGGACACCACGAGGGCGCTGTAACCCCAGTGCCCAGGGCAGTACCCAAAAAGTAGTAGGTGCTCAACAAATGAAAGCTCACAGAAGGAATGACACCTTCAAAACAAACTTGAATGAGAACAAACATTGAAAAAATAAATGTTATAATATGGAATCATAAAATAAACAAGAAGAAACCTTAGAACATGGCTTGATAAACTCTCATTTTATACACAAGTAAAGAGATGTGCCTTAAAAACCAGCAGTAGAACTGGAATTCTTAGAACCCAAATGTTCTGCATGCCAGCCCAGTATTTTTGATGGATATGCAGAAAAACTTACTAAGATGGAGGTTAAAAGAACAACACAGCCAAAGGGAAAGGTTATGGTCTCTGAGGCAACTGATGGCAGGAGGGAAAGACTTCCATTTCCAGCCAAGATGGTTAAAGAGGCACCTGACTGACCCTCACAGTTCACACAACCAGAAAACCAGAAAAAATAAATGAGACTAGAGTTTTCAGGCACCAGACACAGGCAGCACAGGATATGACCCCTCACAGTAGGAACACAAACAAGGGGAGCCCCAGAGGCATCTTCTAGCAACAGACACCCCCACTTGAGGAGGCCTAGGAGGTTGGAATTCGTGGCAGGGGGAGCCACAGAGGTCAGCAGAGTGGCCTCCTTAAATCTTAGCTGATCTGTGCACAAGGAAGAGAAAGCTACCTGAAAGGCTGTGGAAGGAACCATCCAGCATTAACATGGAGTGAGCAACAGTTTGGGTTCCCTCCAGGCAGAGAAGAACCACCTCGTAATACGTGGCACATGGATGAGAATCTTCCAAAAAGTACTGTCTGAGTAATAGGGCTAAATTAGTCTAGACTGAAGCCTTGTCTAGGCCTGCCCTAGCATAGCCTTAAAACAAGCCTCAATGGAATCCAACTGAATCCAAGAAAGTTAACTAGGCCTCATAACAAAATCTAAATTATTGGATTTACACAATTTGTACAGTAAAACCTAGCAACTAATCACATAAAATTCTTAACGTCTGGCATCCAGTGAAATATTGCTAAGCATGAAAAGAAGCCAAATAATATGACCATAACCAGGAAAAATGAATAAACAGAAAAAGTTCTCCAAAATGTTAGAGATGATGGAATAGAAAATTACTTTTAAATGGCAATTAAAAGAATGTTCCACATATTCCAGAAAAACATGATGATGTTGAGGAGAGAAAGAGAAATATAAATAAGACCCAAATGCACATTCAAGTGATGAAAAACACAATAAATGAATCAAAAGATAAATTGAACAAAATGAAGAGCAGATAACTGAAAAGAAAATCAGAGAACTCGAAGATGTAGCAACAGAAGCTATCCAAAGTGAAGCACAGAAAGAAGTGAAATAGGGAAAAAACTAAAAAGAACACAGCAGCAGTCATCTGAAGACAGTATCAAGCAGCTAATACATGGGTAAGTGGAGTTCCAAAGGCAGGAAGAAAAGGAGATAGGGAAAAGAAAAAGAGATTAGAAGAAGGCTGAAATTTTTAAAAATTTGATCAAAACTATAAGCCTACAGATTGAAGAAACTCAACAAACCCCAAGCAGAATATACATAATGAAATATCACACAAGACCCATCATAATCAATTGCTAAAAACCAGTGATAAAGAAAAAAAATTTTTGGTTTTAACTGACAAATAATAATTGCATAATAAGGAAAAAAATCTTTAAAAGTTTGAGAAAAAGACACATTACATAAAAAGTAGAGAAATGAAGAAGGAATAATAGTATGTCTCATGAAAAACCATGCAATTAAGAAGAAAATGGCAGGATATCGTTACAGTATTCAAAAAAAAAATAGCCAAGAATTCTTTACCTGGAGAAATATCTTTCAAAATTTAAGGGGAAATACAGATTTTCAAAAACAAACAAAAGCTGAAAGAATTCATTGCCAGCAGACACGTACTATGAGAAATGTTAAAAGAAGTTCTTCAGAAAGAAAGAATATGATACCAGATGGAAATCTGAAGCTACTCAAATTAAGGAAGAGGACCAGGAATGGTAAATATGTATATAAATATAAACAATATTTTTTCTCAGTTTTAAAAATCTCTTAAAGAATAACCGACTACTAAAGGAAAAACAATGACAATGTATTATGGGGTTTATAGATATATAGAACTAAAACAGCAATAAGGCAAAAAACAAAATAAAAGGCATACAAATTAGAAAGGAAAAGGGAAAACTATCTTTATTCACAAACATGATTGTAGAAGATCCTAATGAATTACAAAGCAACTAAAATAAGCGAGTTTTACAAGATTACAGGATACAAATTCACAAAAAGCAGTTGTATACCAGCAACATACAATTATATACTGAAATTTTTAAAATACCATTTATGATAGCATCAAAAATATTAATTCTTAAGGATAAATTTAACAAAATATCTGCAAAACCTATGAGAGAAATCTTTTAAACATTTTGAAAATAGCTATCCCACTTCTCAATATTGTTATGATGTCAATTCTTCCCAAATTTACCTATAAATCCAATGTTATCCCAATCAAAACTCAGCAATTAATTTTTCAGAAGGCAAAAAAAGTTGATTCTAACTTTATATAGAAATTTCAAAGGACCCAGAATAGCCTAAACAATTTTAAAAAAGAAAAACAAAGTAGAAACACTCATAGTTCCCAACTTCAAGACTTACTATCATGACATGGTGATACTGGCTTAAGGATAAACACATAGATTAATGGAACATAAGAGAGAATCCATTAAGAGGTCCACAAATCTAAGTTCAATTCATTTTTTACAAAGGTGCCAAGGTAATTCAATGGGGAAAGGACAATCTTTACAGCAAACAGTACTAGAATAACTGAACAAACATGGGGAAAAATGAACATGTAAAACTAGACATAAAAGATTTCATACTGCATAATTCTACTAATATGAAATTCTAGAAAAGACAAAAATACAGTAATATTTAGCAGATCAGTGGTTACATGTATTATAGCATGTAAAATAATTAACTCAAAATCTATCAGAGACATAAATTCAAAACATAAAAAAATAAAACTTCTAGAAGAAAACACAGAAAACCTTTGTGCTCTTGAGTAAGGCAAAGATTTCTTACGGCACAAAAAGCATGAGCCATAACAGAAAATACTGATGAATTAAATGTCACCAAAATTGATAACTTTTGCTCTTCAAAAGAAGAAAATGGAACAGAGACACAGATTGAGAAAAAAATATTTTCAAAACATATATCTGATAAGGGATCTGTATCCAGAATATATGTATTTTAAAAAACTCTTAGAGCTTAATTTCAAAAGTTTGCACAAGACTTGAATAGACATCTCACCAAAGAAGATATATAAATGACAGTTAAGTGCAGGAAAAGATGTACATCATTAGTAATTAGGAAAACGTCCATTAAAACCACAATGAGATAATACTACACGCCCAGTAGGAAGGCTAAATTTTTTTTTAAAACTGACTATACTAAATATATTAGCAAGGATATGGAGCAGCTGGATCTCTGGAAATGCAAAATGGTACAGCTATAAAATGGTTTGGCAGTTTCTTAAAAAAAAAATATATATATATACACACTTACCACATGACCCAGTAAACCCCACTCCTAGGTATTTACCCAAGAGAAATGAAAACATATGTTTACACAAAGATTTGTACTTGTATGTTCATAGCAGCTTTATTCATAATAGCCAAAAACTGGAAATAAGCAAAATATCCATCAACTGCTAAATAAACAAATTGTTGTATATCTATACAATGGAACACTTCTCAGCAATAAAATGGAATGAGTTACCAATATGCTACAACACAGAGGCATCTCAAAAGCAATATGCCAAGTGAAAGAAACTAGACATAAAAGATTTCATACTGCATAATTCTACTAATATGAAATTCTAGAAAAGACAAAAATACAGTAATATTTAGCAGATCAGTGGTTGCCTGGTGACATAGTTTGGATATCCAAATCTCATGTTGAAATCTGATCCCCAGTGTTGAAGGTGAGGCCTAGTAGGAGGTGTTTAGGTCAGGGGGGCAGAGAGCCACATGAACAGCTTGGTGCCCTACTCTCGGTAATGAGTGAGTTCTCACTGTATTAGTTCCCAAGAAAGAAAAAGAGACTGGCACCTCCCTCACTGCCTTCCTCTCGCCATGTGATGCCTGCTCCTCTTTGCCTTCTGCTGTGAGTTGAAGCTCCCTGAGGCCCTCACCAGAAGCAGGTCCTAGTGCCATGCTTCTTGTACAGCCTGAAGAACCGTGAACCAAATAAACCTCTTTTCTTTATAAATTACCCCGCCTCGGACTAAGACACCTGGATTGGAGGTGGGGGGGAGATGTGACAGCAAATGGGCATGAGGACACTTTTGGGGGGTTTTGGAAAATGCCTTGTATCCTGATTATGGTACTATGGTTGTGGTCACACAATTCTACTTGTTAAGACTCATCTTAACAAATTAAACTTTGGTTAATTTTATCGTATGTGTATTATACATCAATAAAAGTAACTTTAAAAAAATAAAGAAAGATGAGCAGAAGACTTAATATCTGTCCATTCCTCTATTCTTTCCAAGCCAGGTCTTATGGTGGCTACAGTGAATCTACTTGGCAAGTTGCTGGCACTGCTGTGATGAAAACAACCCTGAAGAGCATCAAACTCCCTTTGCTCTGATTCCATATTTATGAAGTGACCTTGTGATCCCAACAATCTCCTTGAGAACCCCAATTAAGATCCAGAGAATACATAGTAATTATGAGACCACAGGGAGTTGCATGGCCTTTAGGAACACCTTCATTTCATTGTAAAGGTATGCAAGAATATACCTTAAAATTGCCAGGCTATTTATGTTTGTCAGTAAGTTCCTATTTGCCCCTGAATGGTGCTGAAAAAGCACTGTCAAGTTCTTACTCCTGGCTTTGTCCAGTGGGAAGCTACTGACCTATGAACCTAGATATCTCAGCCTTCTAGGCAAATATTTATCCCATGGTAACAAATAATAAATTGACATTCTGTTTTGTATTCTAACATCAGTCCCCTTTTTCCATCCCCAGTATCACTGCCCTGCCCCAGTGTAGTACGCCAGAGGAGCATGGGCTTTGGACAACTAGGTTCAAATCCCAGTTGCTGAAATTTCCAACAACATGACAGTGAAGTTGAAGAGAATGGAACCCCCTCAAACACACACACACACACACACACACACACACACATGCAATCTCAATAAAATATTTTAAAACATAGAAAGGCAGGAAGGCAGGAGGGAGGAAGGACATCCCCAAGGCCAGAAAAGAAGATAGAAATCAAAGTGAGATCAGTTGGCAGAGGTTGACACTCTATGACAACATTTAAGATCTAGATACAGGTCTATAGCACTGGATTTCCGACACCCACATGGGGATAAAAGATATGGGCAGTGAATTTGAAATCAATTTGCTCCATTATAAAACAGCTGTGGATGTGGGACTACGGTTAGGGTGGGAATAGGAGGAGGGGTTAGTCATTCTTAAGAAATCAAAACCAGAGGTCTGCACAGCCTATGAGTGTGGAGTCCAAATTCATACTAACCCAAAGTGCAGGATGCCCAAGCTGAGCTACTAAGAGGATCACCAACACGATTCACGAAAATTGCAGGCATCCCAGAAGAAGCAAACAAGAAACTGTTTTAAAGAAACACTTTCACACCCAAGACACATGGGACTTCATAAAACAACTGCTGAAGATAAACAGGCAATAAAAAATTTCAAACTACACACGGCTACAACCCATCATCAGAAGCATTAGTAGACAAAACACACAAGAGAGTTCACACCCCAAGATTAGAAATATTAGAAAAATCTAAAATAAATTTTTAAATAACTATGCTTAGAATGAGTAAGATTAAAAAAATAGACATCATAATAAAAGAAAAAGAGGGCAGCATGGGGGGCAGGGCAGATACAGTTAAGAAAGAAACAAGTAGAAATGAAAAATAGAGACAATGGAATGAAGATTTCAGTAACTGGCCTAAATAGCAGTTTAGACACAGCTCAAGAGAGAGTCAGTGAGCTGGAAGATTGATCTCACAAATCACCCAGAATGCTGCACAGAGAAATAAAGAGATGGAAAGTATAGGACAGGAATTAGGACACATGAAGAATGGAATACTAAGGTCTAAGATAAGTCCAACAGGAATTCTAGAAGGAGGAATTAGTGAAAATCATAAAGGGCAATATTCAAAGAGATAATGGCTAGTAATTTTCCAGAACTGAAAAAAAGGTGAATATTAAATTTGAAGAAGCACAAATCCTAAACTGAATAATTAATAACAAATCCATATCTTAGATGCACTGCAAAATACCAAAGGCAAAGAGAACAGAAAAAGTTAAAGATGAAGCCCCAGATTTCCCACTGAAAAGATGATGGAGGCATAATCAATAGGAGTGGGAAGCCTTGAAGCAATTCCCGATCCTGAAATCCAGCTCTAACTCTTATTAGGCATGTAGCCTTGGATAAATACCTCACCTCTCTAACTCTCAACTTCCTCAGCTTAAAAAAGGTATAACAATACCTACCTTAGATGACTGCTGTAGTGTGGACTAAATGATGTAAGACAGATAGATACAGTTATATAGCACCTGACACACACAAGCACTTTGAAAAGACCAACTGCTGTTATTATTATTATTAAATCATTGAGCTGATTATTTTACTGATATTGTTTATATGTCCATCTCCAGAGCTCAGGGCAACCACAGCCACTAGAAAGTGTGCAGGAGGACAAGGAGGGGGCATCCCAGGAAGGAAACAACCAGAGAGGGGAAGCCTTTGTATTAAATTCTGCCCAGGCCCTGGCTTGGCCATGCATTTGTGTGGCAAACTCCAATCAACACAGCTAAAGCTAAAAAAACTGAACAGAGAGTTGGAATATTATCCACTACAGGAGTAAGCCCAGACAATTTAAGTGTCTACTAAAATAAAACAAAACAAAAAAACAATGTTCTTTGGAGGCATGTAGCAGGATCCAGAGATTCTACAACACATAATGTTTACAATATCCAGATTACAATCCACATTCCTCAATACATGAAGAAAACAGTAAAACATGAACTAGTTGAAAGAGAAAAAAATCGAAACAGACGGACTCTGATAGTACCCAAATGTTGGAAGACAAAGATTTTTAAAGCAACTGTGATAATAATGCTTGTGGGCATGAGGGAATTACGCCAGTGAGGAGGGAAAAGGTAAGGGGTCTCAGTAAAGAAATGTTAACTACAAAAGGCACCAAATAAAAAATCTAGAACTGAAACAATATCTGGAATTTTAAAATTTACTGAGAATGAAGTTAAAATTTTAAAATTTAACAGAAGAATGAAGATTACACAATAATGACCAAAAATTCCCCAAATTTGGTGAAAGACATAAATG
Source organism: Daubentonia madagascariensis (assembly GCA_023783475.1). Classification (NCBI taxonomy): domain Eukaryota; kingdom Metazoa; phylum Chordata; class Mammalia; order Primates; family Daubentoniidae; genus Daubentonia; species Daubentonia madagascariensis. The sequence continues at coordinate 3,866,266 of JAKFHU010001640.1, read as the reverse complement.
TCCAGAATCAAGGATCTTAACAAACCCCAAGAGGATGAAGACACAGAAAACTTCACCTAGACATATCATGTCAGACTGCTAATAACAAAATGTAATAATCTTACAAGCAACAGAGAAAACAAATACTACACACATGAAGTAATGATTTGAACAACCTTTGACTTCTGACCAGAAACAGCAAAGGCAGAAGACAGTGAAATCACAACATCTGAAAGGACTGAAAGAAAAACTATCAATCCAGAACATGATACCCAGTGAAAATACCCTTCAGGAATCTGACACTGTCAAATTAAAAATAAAACCTAAAAATTTGTTTGTAACACCCCCTTTTTAACACTGCCAGCCAAGGCAGACTACGAGAAATGCTAAAAAGAAGTTCTGCAGGCTGAAGTGGAATGATACCACTAGGAAACCTGTATCTTCAAAAGGAATCAAGAGCACTGGAACTGGGAAATACAAAAAAACTATTTTTCCTCTTAATTGTAAAAAAAAAAAAAAAAAAAAAAATGACAGTTTAAAGCAAAAAATATAACCTTGTACTGTGGAATTTGTGACATATATAGAGGTACTATGTGTTTAAAACTATAACATAAAGTGAGGGGGCAATAAATGGAACTGTAGAGTCGTCAGGTTTCAACATTTTACATAAAGTGGTGCAATACTAACTCTAAATAGACTGTTTCTGTCTCATGTTACATAACGCCTGGCACACAGCATACACTTAATAAGTATTGGTTTCTATAGAAGTCAGTCTCCTGACACTCTGATTACCATGATTCAATTCATGAGAGCCTCGCAGCCTTTGAGAAAGCTGAGAAAATCTAGCTTTCACAAAAGTAAACCTGAGACGCAGCATCTAGCCTAAAACCACCTGGAGCTATACCCACAACGTGAGTATAAAGTTTTGCACTTCTGCTTGCAAAAATCAGATATCTCAGTTTCAGAAAAGAGAAAACAGGTCAAAAACTATCATATAACTGCTAAAATAAAATTAATGAATTCTACCATTCAATATAATGTACATGAGTTAATCAAAAGTGTTCAATCATCCTAATAATGAATATAGCACAGTGAAATTTTGGTAATTCATATTAAGTATGTAAAGAGGAGCATAGAGAGGAAAGATGTTTAAAACTCATCAGAAATTGTAAGAAATATGAATAACAGGAATTTTTGTTTTATGTTAAGAAATGGAATTACAATTTTAGTCCTATAATGAACTAAGAACCAGGCTGTCTAACTTCTACCTCCCTGGGAGAGTTTTGCATTAATAGATGGTTGGTGGCCAATCGGAGCCTCCATTCTATCACCAGTGGCTTCTACAACTCTCAGATTGCAGCTCTGACCCCAGCCAGCCTTGCTACAAAGGCTCAGCCTGGTTACCTGGCCTCAGAGTATGGACAGCTTGGGCCAGCATATCCCCAAGTGTGACACATGGCAGGTACATTAAATGTCATGAAATCACACAGTAGGAAAGTCACTCCATTCTTCATTCTCTAATTAAGTCAGAGAAAGTTTCCTTTTGGTGCTAGTGTATCTTGAACACTTCCCTAAAACTGGTAATCTTCCTTTTAATACAAAGCAAGTGTCACACTCAGAATCTTTTGCAGGCACTGTGTGTCTCTAGAATTTAAAAATGTTATTTTATTTCTTTTTTATGATATTTTGGTTAAGTTTCACTTAAAGCAACTGATACAAGTTTCCCAAAATGTGTTTAGATAAAAAGTTATTTGCTATAAAGAAAAATATAGGTGGTATAGTGATAAAGTAAAAATAGAAAAAGTAGTACACAAATGACTGGTTTCTGAGAAATACTGGATTGGTGCAATCCAAAGAAAACATTCCTACTAATAACATCATATTCATATGCAAAGAATAGTGCCTTGTATCCCAAGTACTGAAAATCAATTTTTTTATCATATAAGCAAACATTTTCTCTTGTGTGGATCAATATCTTTTCAAAGTTAGAAAATCCTGTTTGAGTACAAATTAATGAGATTATGAGTAAGATTATTACTATTTACCTGTGAAAAATGTATTAGAGTTTTTTTAACTTCTTAAAAGCACCAGGGTTTCCTAAAATGTACATGCAAGATTTGGATTCTCTTCCCTCAAATTCAAAGAACAGAGCCAGCATTGGTGTCAGTGTCAACCTTGAAGGCATTCTGACCAGATTCCATGATTGATAATCTCTTCCCATGATGTTTTAATGTTGTTTTCTTTATTAAGTCTTTAAAGGCAAACTAAATCAATCAACAACTGATAAACTATATAATAATAATAGAGCAGGATTTCTCAACCTCAGCACTATTGATGTTCTGGGCCAGAAAATTCTTTGTTGTGGGGACTGGGTATTGCAGGATGTTTAGTCACATCCCTGGCCTGCACCCACTAGATGCCAGGAATACCCCTCCCCAAGGTGTGACAGTCAAAACCTTCTCCAGACATTGCCAGGTGTGCCCTGGGGTACGAGGGAATTGCCCCCAGTTAAGAAACACTGTCAAAGAGACTTTTCAGGTGTCAGTACCTGAGTGGTTTCTGGTAGGTGGAAAAGATCTGGCCCACAGGGACCTCTCTGCCCTCATCTCCCACTTACTCCTCTCCCTCACCAGCTCCAGCCACAAGGCCTCCTATTTCCCAAACACTCCAGTCACTTCCCCAGCTACAGGCCTTGCAGTGGCTGACTGTCTACCTAGAACTCTCCTCCCAAGATGTCCTCTCAGATAAATTCCTTCTCCTCTTTAAAATCTCTGCTCATTAATCATTCTCTCAATGAGGTCCTGCCCACCTTATTTTGAAATTGCAAGTCCCCCACCTGTGTCCCCCTTACCCTGATCTACTTTTCTATTTTCCCAGAGAACTCATCACCTTCTAACACACAAAACATTTACTTTCTATGTTTACTCCTTATCAGCTGTGTCTACCCCCGACCTCTGCCCCCAGGGTAAGAATCTTTGATCGATTTATTGACATGCCTGGCCCACCGCAGGCCCTCAATAAAAGTTGCTGAATAAATGAATGAATGGTAAAAGTCTGCCAAGCTGGTTTGCTGTGGCTCCTGACAATGGCAGTAGCACAAAAAGTGATTCCTGCTCTCAAAAAGAATGTTCTAGCATTTACATTTCTAGCCACTGCTAAGACGGCATGGTATCCGCCAAGTGTTCACAGGAAGAAGGGGTTAAGGTCCGCATGGCCATATCACAAGCAGTCAATTATTCTGGGACCTGATAAGTCCACACCACACAGAAACATCAGGAATCTTAAGCATTCAAGTTAGAAATGAAATATGAAGTAGCATATAAATAATTCCTTGCTCAAATTTTTTTCATTTTTTTTTACAGTTTAAAAGTTACCAACTCCATTTATAAAAGCTTAATACAATGCAGAACAGAAAAGCTTTCTCAAGCAGTTTCTAACAATAACTTTAAGCTGTCTTGACCCAATGTAAATATAAAATAAACCAGTATCGACCATGTTTTGACTTCATTTGTCATCTATGCTACGATAGACTTTTGAGCAGCAGCTGCTTTCTAAGTTTCTGCTACTGTCTAGGTCTACTGGCAAGTTTATACGGGACATTACTGACTCTTTACCAAAAATTATTAATACTTAAAGCTAGCAAAGAAAGTATGGAAAGGGTTCAGAGAAGTATTCCTAAGATTCACAGGGGTCAGTGCCTCTCTCATCATCCCATATGCAGCTCGTGTGTGTAGATGCTGTACATACATGAGCCACCCTGTTTGCCTGAACTGTGTGGCTAACATACCTGCAGCTCTGTGGCATCACAGTCAGTAGCTGTGGCTGCTACCTGCCCTCCAGGGAGGTGGTCCAAGTTTAAAAACCCACCTCAATAGCTAAGACATAGCTCACCTCCAACATCTAACCCAAACCAGAGTGGTTCTGTGGTTCTGGGCCCACACACCTAAGACAGGAGCAGCTCCTCTTCAGTGAGGTCCTGCTCACTTTGCAAAGAATAACAGGATTTATTATCTTTTGACCCTGATGCCAGGTAACCATGGAAAAAAAAAAATGAACTCTTCTCTGATTAAAAGGCCCACCAGAAAAACATATTTCTGGACCCTACAACTCTGAGAAGAAAGGATTTACCCTCCTCAATGCCAACTAGTTACTCAAGGGCCAACTGCCAAAAATAAGGAACACTGTCAGTATCTTTCATTTAAAACAAGCTGGGGTATAAAATAAGTCTTATGAGGATGCCGCAGTGAAAACACACTGTGGACCCTTGAGTACTTGCCTGTGTGTCAATGCTTTTCACCAGACACCAATCTGTCCTAAAGCAGGCTAAGTATGAATTAATATCTTAAGTATAACGTTAGGTGAATGTGCTTCACAGGTTCAAGTACAGTAGATATTATCTAGTAAACGGAAAAAAACTTTACGGGTCATTTTGCAGCAAGAAAAGGATCAAGAGATCAGCACAAAAACATAAGGCATGTTGACAGCCAACCCACCTTGAACACACTCTTCCCTCACGGCTAACTTCAAGTAACATTAAGTTGTAATTCAACAGAGTACTGGTGACTCAGAGGTGAAAAGGCAGGGTCCCTGGACTCCAAAGCTCCTAAGGGAACAAAGATCATCACATCAGTAACATCCCTCAAGGCCACGGTGGCAAGAGCCATGGGATACAGGAATAAACAAACACAGGAGGAGCTTTCTGCTTGGAGGAGAGTGGAAGAGAGAGATGGGAGACAGCTTTTCTAGAACAGAAGCGTCATGCGAGCTGGACCGAGAAGATCGAGTACGAATCTGCCACACAGGAAGAGAGAGAGGATCTGGGAAAGGGAAAAAGAACATTCCAGAAGAAGGGATGAGCACAGTAGGAAAGTACACCGTCTGCCACCTTCAAGTGGCTAAGGGATGCTGGATATTTCACATGAAGCCACCAAGTCCCAACTGAGCAGCCACACCATAGTTAGTTTTAAGTGAAAAGGTGGGGGAAAAAAAAAAACCACAGTAAAACATACCCAGTGAGATACCTTTCTCGACCCAGACATGGGCAGAGCTGGCACTGGAAGCAGAATGCTATGGCACATCTATCCCTGCAAGCATTTTCATTAAGAATCTGTTCTCCAGGCATTCCTGGTATTTACGATTCTCCATTCAACATGTCATCCTGTCACTATAACTCTACGTGAGATATGCCACCCTGGGCCAGACCAATTATCCATACAATCAAATATTCTGTCCCTGACATAGCACTAGGGGACACTGGATGGGGAACATGATAGACGTGGTCCACTATGTCTATATTAGAAGATTGGTTGATGAGGGCCAGGAAGGAGTTTAGCCTTATTTGCAAAATTTGTACTTTAAAAAAAAAAAAACCAGAAGAATGTATTAATGTAGAACTTATAAAAATAAAAAATAATTTTTAGAGGGTCTCATTAGTCACTCTTCGATGAACAATAACTAAGTCTATGTAAGGCCTTACATGGCTTTAGGGGAACTAGAATAAACCATTCCCATAATGTGTTATTTGAAGTGGTTTTGTTCTTCTAACAGATTTATAAGTACTAATGCAGATTCCTAAATTGGGAGTATTTCTAATAGCTAGACTAGATAAACGTGACCCATCTAATAGATAAAGAACACTCTTAATTCTTCACTGACTTTTGCGGGGGGAACTGACCCCTGCACACTGCAGGTCCTTGTTGACTTAACTAAATTTCAACAGCAAGCTGCACAGGCAAACTTTCTCTATATAAATGTCATTCTCTAACAAGATCCATGCTGATTTATTAGCTCTCATATAAGCAGATCCATCCAATGCATAATGTTTTATATTGCAAATCTTTGAGGGCTACTGATGGTTATTACTAGCACTACACAATGGGCTGGCTGAAAAGACCAACTTAATTCATGAGCAGCCGTCCTTTCTACACCATGCATACATGGAAATTCCTCTGTGATTTGTGGCTTTAATCACGGCTTCCAAAACCTGTCATTATTTATGACTCTGACTTTTACACTGACGGTCAATGGGAAGCATTTACTCAAGTTACCTGATGGGAAAGCACTCTGCAGCTCAAAGCAGTCCACACGCACCATTTTGATATTATACATCTCAATTTTCCTGCCGATTCACCCAGTCAGGGGACAGAGTTGGAAAAGGTGAGGGTGGTAGAGTCTACACAGTATTAATGAATGGAACAGTATTAATTAAAAATGCAATGAGTGCTCTAGTCAGACTTAAGGCAGATGCAAAATGGAAAAAAGGCTACAGAAGAAAAACAACCTTGGGGGCGAGTGTGTGGGGCAAGGGGGAGCCTCTATTTTCTTACTATTCAAAATATTTGAAACAATCAAGCAATGGTGACCAAACTAGTCACTTCTCCACCGACCACCTTGGCCAAACCACTAGGAAGGTCGCCCTCAAGTTCCATTCCTGCCTTATCCCACCCCACCCTACCCACCCCTCATTCTGCTCTGCCATCCTTCCCTTTTCCTTACTCCTTCCCCTCAGTCCATGGTTATGTTCCCCCCTTGGCCTTGATTTTTCAAATCATTCCTTTTTTTTTGTAATTGAAGTATAACACACGTACAGAAATGTGTACAATAATAAGCGCTCCACTTGATGAATTTTCACAAACTGAGCACTTCTGTGTAACCAGCACTCAGATCAAGCAACAGAATTTTACCAGTGCCTCCAAAAGCACCTCCTGCTCCCTTCCACTTACTACCTTCCCCAAGGGTAACCACCCCCTGCCTTCAAACAGCTTGGATTAGCTTGGCTTGGTTTTGTGCTTTCTTTAAATAGAACCATGTAGTATGTACCCTTTTGTTTCTGGCTTCTTTCGGGTGTTTGTGAAATTCATCCACATTACTGGCTAGAGAGTTGCAGATCATTCATTTCTATAGCTGCACAGTTTCCATTGTATGAACACACCACAATTTATAGTCCATTGTACTCCTGATGGATATTTGAGTAGGTTCCAGTTTTTGACTCTTAAGAATAGTACAACTATGAACATGTTTTTTAAGAACATATGTTCATGTTTTGTTGGGCATATAACCAGGAGTAGAATTGTTAGATTATTCAAATCCTTTTTTTTTTTTAAGGTTTTCAGAGTAGATAAAAATAGTGGAAATGTGTTCTGGAATCTTCCATCCATGAAAAAAAGCCCCTCCAACCCCTCCAGCTGCTGCTTCTTGAAAGGGTATGCATTCTCCTGCTAGGCTGTGAGACCCAAGAGCAGTGACCACTCCCCAGAGTGCCCAAGGCCTAGCCAGTACCTGGAACACAGTGGGTGCTCAATAAATGACCACTGAGCCACTGGACTACAGGCTACATTGCCTCAATTTCCAAAGCCTACCCAACTAATTCAGATCTGACTCCTGCTCCTTGGCTGAACTGACCCACCTCTCACTGAGGTCACTGAAGACCCCACCACCACTGCCAAACTCCACGGCCTGTCTTCAGTCCTCATCTCACCAGACCCTTCTGGGGCAAGTGACATAAATAAATGATCACCCCAACAAAACCTGGGCTTCAAGGACATCCTGGTTTCTCATCTCCATAGCTAATTACTAGAAACTTCTGCTGCCCAGGGAGCTCACCCTTCACCTTCTTCTCCAACACCCCCCCCCATCTTGCTCAAAGACTACAGCTACCACCCACCACTAATGACTCTCACATCTACTCTCCGGAATCAACTGTGCTCCAGAACTAGACAATGACACCGGGATCTCCTGTGAGCATCTCAAAAGCAACTGTCTCAGACAGAAACATTAACCCCACCCACCCAACCCCATTGCCCAAAGCAAGTGTCTCATGTGCTGCCCAATGCCAAATTCACTACACCGGACCACAGTGATCCAAAGATAGGCTGTTCCGAGGACAGTGGTGCTTACAACTAACTGACCACTACCAGTTACAGATTTCTTTGTTCCTTCTCCACTCCTACTGCTTCACTTGACCAGCCTAAAAAACAAAATTTAACAAGATGGGTAAGACCCATTCTAGTGGACAGGAATAGACATTTGGCTGTGCCTGTGTTAAATGCTACCATGGGGCAATACAGGGTTCACAGCACACAAAGAAGGGGCATCTAACCCAGTCTGGGTAGAGGGGAGTGGAGGTGTCAGAAAAGTTTCCCACAGGACCTGTCTCTGAGCTGACACTTCCCTCCCACCAAAAATATCTATCAACCCTCCTCCCTGCTTTCACACCGCCTCCTTTATTGAGATCCTACTCCCCTTGTCTGGATCCCTGGAACATATTGGGAGTCTAATCTTGGCTTGTTTTTCCACCAGTCTGTCCTTTCTTTAAAGCACAGCTCAGCTCTAATCACTCCCCTGGTGCAAATTCTCTAGTGGCTCCCATGATGCCTGGGACAAAAGGCCAACACTTTACCTTGCAATGGACTCACAGCCACATGTGGTACGGCCTCACCTCCTCTTCTCACCCCCTGTGCCTGTTGCTCACCACGCTCCAGACACCCAGGCCTTCCCACTAGTCCTTGACGAGGAAGAGCTTTACCCGTGATGCTTTCTCTGGCCCTTCATGTGAGTATCTCCACCCAGTCACTCAAACCTCAACCGAGGAGCACCTCTCAGAGCTCCAGAGAAGCCTTCCCTGGCCACTAGATGTAAGCACCACCTGTATCCATCCATCCACACTGTGCTGGCCCTTTCAATCACACTCATCTGCTACGCGTCCTTCATAGCACCTACCATAACCTGAAATTACCTTGCTCATTTATGCTTACCTCTTTAATGTCTGTTTCTGCCGCTGGACTGAAAGCTCCATGAGAGCAGAAACCGGGTTTGTTTTATTTGCCTCTGTCCACAATGCCTAACATAGTGCCTGAGACTTAATAGCACCTTAATAAATATTAATTACATGAATGAATCAATGAATATACCAATGAACGACAAGCCCTCCAAAGTATAGTGGCTAAGATAAATTCTGCAGCCAGACCCCGTAGTTTAAATTCCACCTCTGCCATTTGCTAGCTGTGTTATTTTGGGCAAGTTACTTAGCCTTTACTGTGCCCCTTGTGAGCCTTGCTCAGCAATAAAGCAGGGTTAAAAATTCCTGCCTCCTAGGACTTTTGTACTTAAGTTGTAATACTACAAGGACTCAGAACAGAGCTTGGCACATTATTAGTCCTCAACAAATAAATGGCAGCTTTTGTACCACTACCCTGGGTGGCCTTCCCAAGACATCAATTGAAGCAAAACCTTTAGGGACTCCTTACCGCCTCCCAGATTAAGCCTAAACCCCACTGGCTGGTGAAGCAGATTGTTCACTGACAGCCTCCAATTCTAGCTCCCAGTCTCCCCCCCATTCCTTCCCTCCTATGTACCCCCTGTTCCCAAGTCTCCGACCTTTCTCACCAGGCTCCAAGCAGACTAGGCCCTCTGGAAACTCTACCTGTGTACACGTTTTGCCTGGAATGCCCAACACCTTCCTCGGCCTAATCCCAACTCAAACGCCACCTCCCCTCAGAAGCCGGTCCCTCCTGCTCCCTGCACTCTGCCTTCTTAACACCCAGTTCTTCGTTCACTCGCCTGCCTGAGCTCCTGACACGCTGCATCTGGGCCATCTCTACCGTCTACCCGCCTCCCCTACAAGCAGTGGGCTTCTTAGGAGCTGAGCCCAAGGCTTAGTCGTGCCTCTGTCCCAGCACCTCTGGCAGGGCTGGCACCTTGGAGGAACTGGAGAAACGTTTGTTACAGGAATGAATGACTCTCCAAACGTGGAAACCAACCACTTGCCCTCCCCTCTTTATTGTTTTCCCACCAGGGTTAAGACTAACCGACATTTTGAAGGTCAAAACTACTTTTCCTTCCATTAGCTACGTTTTGTTGCAAAATTTGTTTAAAAGAGCTTATTTTGTGATGAAGAAAGCCTTTTAAAACTCTCCTTTTTAAACAGAGACAATTTCTGGGAATTTCTGATGCTCATCTGTTTGCCTCAGAGGAAATGGAAAATATAGAGCAACAAAAGTAAAATGCATTTTGACGATCAGAGGGAAACAAATTTGATTCTGCTTCCACCACTCTGACTCTTTTGTTCCTTGCCATTCTCATCCCGCTGGGAGGAAACAGGTACATGTTTTTATCTCCAACACACCAACAGGAAAAATGAGACATGAAGTTTGAGCAACTTCTAACCAAACCTAGCGGGAAAGACTCTAGCAGGCTGACGCAGCTAATCAACATATTTAGGGGCTCTAATGGAATGAAATCAAGTTTGATTTATAGAAGGAGTCAGCAAACCACTTCCTGTGGCCAAATTCAGCCCACCACCTGTGTTTGTAAATAAAGTTTTATTAGGACACAGCCATGACCATTCATGTATGTATTGTTTATGGCTGTTTTCAGGCTACAACAGCACAGCTGAGTGGTCGTGTCAGAAACCTTCTGGTCAGCAAAGCCTACAATATTTACTATCTGATCTTTTACAGAAAAAAAATTGCCCACCTCAGATTTAGAGAATAGTCTGATGTCTGGATTTTGTTCTGTTTCCTAACCATTAGAATATTCCTGTTCAAATGATTTCACTTGATGGGGAGATTTTTATAAAAAATAATTGACAATCTTTGATTCAAGCTTATATTAGAGTTCAGAGAAAAAGTTCAACGGTTTGGTTTAGGGCTCAAATTAATACAGTTTCTCTGCTTTGGGGGCACACAGCTTGGTTGTGGTCCTTGAAAAGAACAGTTTTACAAATGTAGAACAAAGTGGGCAGGTGAAATGGAATGCTTTTTGCTCTGGAAGATGTCTTTTATGTCAAGGTTGAACGTACACTGCTACTTCTGGCAGTGAGATCTGAAGAGTCTATCTATATTCCACTGGCTTAGCTAATCCTATTTTCACCAAAGGTCCAGATATCACTTGTTGGCACCTAGCTCTTCTCATAAACAGAAGTATGCACTCTTCCAAGCTTCTTCATACATACCTCTCAAAAACAAAACACTTGAAAAGAAATACACTGTCCCCCAAATACTAATGTATTTTACGAGTAAGTCTTTTGAAGCTAAATGCATCTTACAATAACTTTGCAGTGATTTCAGAATTGAAATCCAGCCTTCCTGCTCTTCCTGCAGATGTTTGATCATATGTGACCCTTTCATCTCATTTTTTTCAAACCTCTTACTGTGGAAATTTTCAAACATATGCAAAAACAGAATAGTCCCCAGCAACCAGATCCACCAAGTATCAACATTCTGACATTTATTTTCCCATCTATCCCTCCTCCCAACTTTTTGTTTATTTTTTGCCACAGTGTTTGAAAGCAGACTTCACACATCAAATCATTTCACTCATGAACAACTGTTTGTTTCTGTTAGATAAGGCCTTTTTCCTTTGAACAAAACCATGACACTGTTACCACATCCAACAAAATTAATAATAATTCTTAATATTATCTACTATACTCAGTCCAAGTTCATTTTCCCCAACTGTCTCTATAATGTCTTTTTATAGTTGGTTTGTTCAACTAAGGATCCAAATATGACCACATACTGTATTTTGTTTATAGGTCTCTTAGGTCTCTTTATATCTGCAATAGATTCCCTCACTTTTTTCCCACCCACCACTGGTATATATTTAAATTCTAATTGGCCAAGCAAACCTTCCCAACAGTATAATACCTTTTCAGCTCCCGTATGCTATAAGCACACCCAGGCATTCATAGGCCTTCAGACCCTTAGGCACAGACTCATATAGGTCTACCTTCCACATGCAATTCAACATGAAAACCAACATGCCAGGCTATCCCACACACTTTCTGCTCTCAAGAGAAGGAATTTAGATCGTTGCAGCAAGCTAATTCTGTAAAATCAAATTTCTTCTGTGCTGTGATGGCCTGAAGATTCTGAATGATTTAGAAACCAAGACATCCATTCATTATGGCTTCTTTTTGAAAGTAGCCAAACATAATCAAGAATCACAAAGTAAATCAGACAAAAGCCTCATTATCTATTACTGGTAACAGTAACCACATTAATTGAGCACCTAGATCATGCAGGACATTGGGTTATAAAAAGGATGACCCGTGTCCCTGTCCAAAGAGACCTGCAATCTAAATGGAAAGGCATCACATCACTCGGACAAAAATGCTCAAGGAGCACAACGGACACGGCACCACCCAAACCAACATCCATGCCCCAACCACTGGCTTAAGAATATTTGAGAGGTCGATCTACATGATGGAATAAAGAGAACAAGAGTCAGAAAGAACAGCATTTGACTGCTAATTCTACCATTCACGAGCTGTGCCACACTGGATAAGTTATTCAACCTGATTCTCAGTTTTATGATTTGTAAAATAGGAATAATCCCACCTACCTCACAGAACAGCAGCTGTTAACACTGAATCAGATCTTATGTGAAAACCCAGCGATGATGATGATGATGATGATGATGATAAAATCACTGAATATAGTACTCACTTTGCCAGGCACTGGGCTAAAATGTTTTGTGTGTACTATCTCATCTAACCCTCATGCCAGTCCTATGAAGCAGTTCCTATTCTTATGTTATTTTCCAGACAAAGAAATTGAACAGAGTGGGTGAGTGATCTACCCAAGCGAACACAGCTACAGGTGTGAAAGAACTAGGATATAGGTGATAGGACTTCAAGATTCTTGCTGTCAATCACAGCGTAATAATGCCTCCCAATACAACCACAGTGAGGTGAGGGGTAGGGGGAGGACCCAGGGCAGTATAAATTGCGGGAGGAAGCAGGGAAACAGGCCCTCCTACTACAGTTATTAGATCAACTACATTATAAAGTCATAAGATATAGCAGCCCACAGTTCCCATCCCTGCCCAAAAAGGAAGCCCCCAGGAGGCTACTGGAGTTGTCCTACCCAAGGTATAGTTATGTTCAGAGCCATAATGGTGGTTTCCTTCCTTACTGGGGCAAGATTTCAGCTGTCTGCTAAAGAATATTTAAGCCTTTTTAATTTTTTTTAGAGACACAGTCTCACTCTGCCACCCTGGCTGGAGTACAGTGGCACAATCATAGCTCACTGCAGCCTCAAACTCCTGGGCTCAAACGATCCTCCTGCCTCAGCCTCCCAAGTAGCTGGGACTACAGGGGCGCACCACCATGCCCAGCTAATATTTTTAGAGACAGGGTTTCACTATGTTGAGCAGCCTAGTCTTGAACTCCTGGCCTCAAGCAATCCTCCTGCCTCTGCCTCCCAAAGTGCTGGGATTACACAAGTGGGCCACCACACCCAGCCTAGCCCTTTTTTATTACAACTGTCAAACACCTAATATTTGTTCAAATACAGACAAAGTAAAATCATAATTTTTTCCTACATAATCTCCTAATTCCCTTTTATATATATATACACACACACACAAACACACACAACAAATGACTGAAGGAAACTACTCACCAGAAAAGAGATCCAACTATCCTGTGGCCACTTAACTGTGAGAAGACCAACCTAGCCAAGCAGCAAAGGCACCTAGAGGAGAACTGAGGCCTTTGCCAACAGTCCCAGCCGCTCTCCCAGCCAGCAGCCAGGACCAGTGCCACCTGCGTGAGTGAAGCTGTTTTGGCCTTTCCCAGTGGCGACCACCTGAAGCAGAAGCACCACCCTATCGACCCACAACATTGTAAGAAATAAAATGCTGTTGGTTTAAGCCATAGAGTTCCAGGGTGAATAAATAAAGCTAATAGCTAAAAATCATCTTTTCCAGCCAGACCAAATATCAGATCAATGAATGAGAGGCACCTTCACAGCAGATCAACATTGTTTATCAATGGAAACGGAAATTCCTTCAATTTGAGGATGCCCACTGACTGAAACATTCAGCTCTGTAAACCTGGTTCTACACGGTACCTGGCTCAATAATGTTAAATAAATGTTAATAATGATCATATTATTAACAATAATAATGGTAGCCAAGATTTACCAAGTGTTTATTAAATGCAAGGCTTCGTGCTAAACCCTTTATGCATTTAACCCTCACAAAAGCCTTTTGAGATGGGCCATTACAACGCCCATTTTACAGATGAGGTCACTGAAGCTTAGCACGGTACAGTGACTTGCCCAAGATCACACTGCTAGTCAATACTAGCACAGGATTTCACTCCCTGGCCATCTGACTCCAGAAATGGAACTCTTGAATTTCCCCTTCAAGTGTCCTACTACTTTAATAACACTGCCCTCTTCTAAAAAAGTTAATGTGAGCAAAGGGTTTAACACAATGTGGTCTATGCTAAATTTTCAGTAAACACCAACTCTTACCAGGAAACTTGCAGATGTGGAAGGGAAGACGAGAGAAAGTACTGCACGTGACTGGTACATAGTAAGCCCCAACAATCGTTAGCTATTTGGATGGCTTGTACAGGGCTTCCTCACCAGCATGCACCCCGAGTTTGGTAACTTTTTTTGTGTACCAGCCTGCCCCCTGCACCTCTGGCCTGTGAGCTCCTTGAGAGTGGTGGCTATTTCTAACTCATCCGTGTGGGTCCAGAGCCCAACACGTGGCCTGGCCCAGAACAAGGACGTGCTCAAGAAACGTTTATTGAGTGGCAAGGAAAAGCTTCGTTCACCAGGAATGCCAACTTGGATTTCCACGATGACATCGACCCCAGCTATCAGCCCTTAAAATAATTCCAAAGAAAAGAAGAAGACAGGAGGGGTCAAGTGAAAGAGACCCACCCAAGCAGTGCGGGGCGGCGCGGCCACGGGTCAGGGGCGGGCCGTGTGGCCCGGACGCTCGCGAAGCCCGCGCCGCTCCGTGGCCCGCCGCCGCCCGCACCGGGACGTGCGGGGAGAAGGCCGGCGCCCCGAGTCCACGGGGACCTGGGACTACCCGCTCCTGCCCCTCCCAAGGCAGGAGGAGGACGAGGAGGAGGAGGAGGAGGAGGAGGAAGTGGCAGGAAGTCAAACAAGTTTCCCAACAACAAAAATCCTTCCCCCCAGTCCGGAGGGCTCCCTCCCTCAGCCCGCCCCGCCCAGTGAGGAGGGAGCGCCACAAGTGGGTCACGGCAGTTGGGGGTCCCGCTGTTCTGGTCCCAACATGGAGGGACTGGCCTGTAGCTCCCCCCGCGCTTCGTGCACCCCGAATTCTGTGAGAGCGCCCCAGGAAGGGGCGGGGACGCCCCAACTGTTACTTACAATCGTCTAAGTCATCCTGCAAGTCCACAAAGTACAAGGGGATCTCTGAAAACCAAGAGACACACAGGAGTTACTAGGGGGCTGCGGTGGGCGAGGGTTCCCCCGGCCTCGCGGGGTGGCCACGGGGCGAGGGGGAGGGGTGCCGCCCTGCCCCACTCACCCGCCATCTTGGGATGGGCCTGGAGGCGGGGCCGGGGGAGGGGCCCCGCAGGAGGGGGCGGGACCACTGGCTTCTGGCCCAGCCCCCAGCCCGCGCCGGCCGGCCCCGCCCTCGCGGCGAAGGTGGCTGCCGAGGTGGGCGGGGAGGTCAGGTGACCTGCTTGGCATCCCAAGATGGCGGCGGCGGCGGCGCCCGGAAGGCCGCGGCGGCGTCCAGGCTACTGAGGCGGGCCCCGGGTGGCTGGCGGCGGACCGGCTGAGCCGAGGGCCGGAGGACCGGCGGCCGCGGCCTCTGTGCGTCTCGCGGCCGGGGCTGGGCCGTGTGGCGGCGGCGCCGGGGGATGCTTGTGTTGGGCCCGGCCTCTCCCTCCTCTACTTAGGGCGGCGGCGGGCCCGCGCCCTGGCTCCCGGGCCATGGCGCTGAGGGAACTCAAAGTGTGTCTGCTGGGGGTGAGTGGCGGTGGGTCCGGCCGGGAGGGCCGCGGGAGGCCGGGTGGGCAGGGGCCGCAGCGCCCCCACATCCCCTCCACCCTTTCCCCCGCCTTCGTCCGGGACACCGCCTGTCCGCCCGGCGGGTCCCCCCTCCAGCCCCGGAGCCGTCCCGCCCACCTTGCTGCACCCTCCTGAAGGTCCTGGAGGCGGGAGGGACCCTCCTCCTTCCCCTCCCTGGAGCACTTGAACTCTTCCCGCCCCCCAAAGTGCAAACAGCCCTCTCTGCCTCTCCATTGCATCTAGGTTAAGAGCAGCTCTTAGAATAGTTTTCTCCCAGCTTACTGAGGTACTATTTGGGAGTTCACCAAGTCTCCCAAAGTACAACCAGTAACCGGTCTTTAGGTTTTACAAGCAGCCTTCGCCTTCTTTTTGTCTCTTGGATGTTTTTGAACTTGTGGGATACCCGTGACACCTCTCGAAGAGTAAAGAAACTCTTCCAATGGAGAAAAAAGGGTGTTCGAATCGGGAAGCCTCAAAGACTAGTTCAGCTTCCTATCTTGTCAGGGCAAGTTGACCATTTCAAAGCCTCCTTTCTGAGGTTGATGCACTTTTTCTTGAGTTTGTGCCTTAAAGATTGAAAACAATTCCAATAGCTAGCCTTTTTTGCCCCCAAATAGGGTGGGGCTAGGATTTATTTAGGGATTACTCAAGAAATAATTCAGGCGTTCACAGTTTACTAATATGTGTTAAAAAGCAAGTGGGCTTGTCACTTTTCACACAAAGCAGAAACTTTGGGTCTTTCAAAAGGTCCTAATGTCTCTCAAAAAGTGCAAAACCTCTCTCCTATGACACATTTTGAAATCTCCTAATTACTCCACTGAATTTTCATGAAAACGTCTTTTGTGCCCCTCAAGTTATAAAATTTACACATCTAGGATGATTTTTATAAAAATCCTGAACTTGGCGGGGGCAGTGGCTCATGCCTGTAATCCCAGCACTTTGGGAGACAGAGGCAGGAGGATTGCTTGAGGTCAGGAGTTCAAGACCAGCCCAAGCAAGAGCCAGACCCATCTCTAAAAAAAATATTAATAGAAAAATTAGCCAGTCGGGGTGGTGTGTGCCTGTAGTCCCAGCTACTCAGGAGGCTGAGGCAGGAGGATCGCTTGAGCCCAGGAATTGGAGGCTGCAGTAAGTTATGATCACACCCCAGCACTCTAGCCCAGGCGACAGAGCAAGACCCTATCTCAAAAAAAAAAATCCTGAACTTATGCCACAAAGTAGTTTTCCACGTCTGTAACCAGGTAAACTTCCTGTCAGTCACACATCTCACTCTCTTTCAGGATACAGGTGTAGGTAAATCGAGTATTGTGTGGCGGTTTGTGGAAGACAGTTTTGATCCAAACATCAACCCAACAATAGGGTAAGAAATTAAGTTTGTTTAATATATCTCTAAAGATGCATTGAAAGTCCTTCCGAATCAAAACTGTGTTGCTGGTGCAGGCCCTGCCATTTTACACAATTAGCATGTTCTGAGTCGATGATTCCTCCAGAAGGGCTTAAAAGAATACTGTGAGGATTGGTGTATTTTAGGAAAATTGTCTTAAGACTTGGGGGGAGTAAAAACTTCAAAAGGAAAATATGAATTAAAGTTTTATGTATTATTAGACTAAACAATAGAAGCTTCAGTCTATAAGTATCAACAGCAATTACGCCTTTAAAGACGGCAGATGAAAACAGGTTCTGGTACTATTCTTTCAGGTGTGTCAACTAAAAGATATTTAGATGTTTTAGTCCTTCCTGAAAACTAGTGGTAGGAGGTCCAAACTCTTCTTACATATTCCTCTACTGAATTAATGAATTAATAAATTAATGTTGAAATATAAGTTTTTCCAGGTCTAATGTTGAAAGGTAAGGGTTTTTTTGGATCTGGTTCTTGGATAAGTGCAGTTGATTGTCTGTATGTTTTTGACTCTGTAAGGAAACTTCAGAGTATTTAAATGTCATGATATTAATACTTTCTCTGTGTGAGAAGTTGTGTTTTATAGGTTTTAATACTATGTTTGGCTTGTAAAACTAAATAAAACTGATGTGCTTTATTTTTACTGTCAAACCCCCGATCAAGTGGTTTCCTTCATTTAAAGAAAAATTCTGTATTATCTGTCATTAGGATAAAATACGCCTTTGTGCTCTATGCACATCATTCTCTAATAGAGAAATATTTTACAGCCCACAAAGGAAACTGCCATAAGATTGTTCCCAGAGAAGTTACAAGCTCCTGTTTTCAGTTTATGTGCTTGATATTTTTTATCTACCTTCTTAAACTCTGTGGGTTTCCTATACATTTGAAGGCATGAAGATGAAATTCACCAATGACTGTTTCTGCAATTAAAATGCTTTTCAATATTCTTGAAGAAAAAACTGGGTATGTCTGTGTTTAAAATGTGACCTCACCCCCCTCAGGGCCTGCCTGTCACTACCTGCATGGGAAAGTAGTGATAGGAAGTGACAGCAAGTAGTGCTGGTGATTCAGTGAGTGACATACTTCACACTGAGTCAGAGCTGAAAGTCCAGAACCCACAAGATACCCAGACACCACCTTGGCTGGAAGTGTTCTCTCAAAGAGGAGAGAAAAAAATGAAGGGTGTCGTTTTGTTGATTTTGGTGAGGCCTGTGGCCCTGGCCGTGGCTCCCACTGTTCCCTGTTTGCCAGTGGCTCCCAGTCTGCCAGATGCTTGTGTTCCTGAGCCTCCTTCAATCCATTCTCTTCCTGGAGGTCTTGGCTCACATTTTACAGGAAAGAAAAATACAAGCCTTTCTCATTTCCTTCTACCTTTCCTTGTTTCTTTTTCCTTGACCTCAGAAGGTGGCTTCCTCCTTCATGACCAACCTCCCATACACCCCTGGGCTTTGGAGCCCCACCTCTTCTTCAGTTATCCCCTTCCTTTCCCAGCCCGATTTTCTTGTCCTAACCTACAAACATGTTCCTAATCCACCTGCCCCACTACAAAAGCACCATTCCCCAACCTGCTGCTCAAGTAGTGGAACTCCTGAAAAAGAAGTTACCGCTCCTCACCTCCTGCTCACTCCTCAGCCCTGTGTCATCTCTGTTCCACCCCACCATGCCACTAATACCACCTTGCCTTGGTACAAGTTCCCATCTAATAGCCAAAGGCAATGACTTTTTTTTTTGTGGCTTTATTTATTCATAGAGTATCTATTATGTGCAGGTGCTGGACTGGGTGCTGGTGATATAGCCCAAAGGTCTGCAAACTATGGTCTTTGGCCTGCCTCCTATTTTTGTAAATAAAGTTTTATTGAAACACAGCCACACTGCTTTATTTACATATTGTCTTCACTGCTTTTGGGCTGCGATGACTGAGTTGAATAGTTGGAACTAAGACCCCAAAAATATTTACTTTCTGGCATTTTTCAGAACAAGTTTGCTGACTTCTGATTTAGGCAAACTCAGTTCCTGCCCTCATGGACCTTACCTACAAGAAGGAGAGAGATATATTCTATGACTAATGTACAGGAAATGATTTATTCAACCCTTTTTTGTGCTACAAAGGAGAAATGTGGAATGCTGTGAAAGCATGTGATGGGGGCCTGACCTGGGTCTGTGGGGATAACTGATTCCTCCAGGGACCAGTGAAGTTGCGAAGCACTGAGGTTTAAATATTGAAAGATGAGTAAGATAAGTAAACTTCTTCAGTAAGAAGTTTAAGAAAAATTTTTGAAGAGCGGAAATGAACTAGGTAGTGGTGGTGGTGAGGGACGGTGACTAGAAGAGAGCTGGAACAGGCATAGGGGACAACAGGGATCCTGAGGCAGGAGGGCAGGGTAGGTTGGAGGAGTGGTCAGAAGGCTGGGAGGCAGCAGGGACCAGGCCACAGGGGAGAGGGGGGAGATTGGGGGAGAAGCTGACATCACTTACTGCAGGACATGTCCCTGACTCTTGGAATGAAACTACTCTGTCTTCCCTAGTGACTGTGCTTCCCTGCTGTTGTCTCCTGGCCTCTCCTCCTGCTCATTTGGTAAATGTGGGTCTTCCCAAGCTATGTCCTGGCTTGCCATGTTTCGCATTAGTGCTCTTCTGCCCTCCCACAGCTCAGCTTCACCTGTGTAGTGTAACCTCCAGGTCCGTACCTCCAACCCATGACTTGGACCTAGTTCCCTGCTCAGTATCTGTTCGTCCTCCAGTCCTAAACACCTCACTCCTGTATTCGTGTTCTTCCCTAATGGCCCAGCTGTGTGGTATTGTGGGGAGGAGCATGATCCCTGAAGAACCATTCTGCCCTAGACTTAAATTAGGGTGTTGGCCATGTACAAGCTGGGAGGACATCTGTGCAAGTGACAGACTGTTGGGGTTAGGGAAGTCACAGTCCTGACTACTTCACAAGCTTATTGGGAGAATTCCATGACTAGATACTTGGAATGGGCACAGGAAGTGCACAATGAATGTTGGTGGTTAATGGTACTGTAATCACATACCGTGGTTACATCCCTTTTCACCCTCCAAGCCCACTCCCCAAACCCTATTCAGAGCCATCCTGCCCGGTAGCTAGGACCTGGGCCCTCCTTCCTGCCCTCACAGCTGAGCCCTCATCCTATCTTGCCTGGACTGTTGAGCCAGTTTCATAACCGTTGCCCTGTGACTTGGCTCAGCTGCTCCAGTCCATTCTCCTCATTGCTGCTGTGTGAGCTCCTTTAAAGACAAGTTTAATTTCCTTGGTCAAGACCATGGCAGAGGAGAACTTTCCCAGTATGGACCCAGTCTGGTCTCATCTGCTCCATGCCATTCTTGCTCTCTTCTCCCCCCTGCAGACACCCAGCAACTCCCTTTCCATACCTGTCTGCTTTGTACATGCTGTTCCCTCTGCAGCCCCTTTCTCTTCCTTGTCCCCTTTGCAAATTCCTGTTTATTTGTCAAGACTCAGGTACACTGTTAGCCCCTCTTAAAGTTGCAGACTCCAAGGTTGGCAAGGGCCAGACAAGAATGTTAATGGGAGATGAGCCTGGTGGAAACATGAGGCTCTCAGGTGTGAACTGCCCAACCTCCCTGCCTTCCCTGCACCGTGCCCCCTTGCTCACCTTCTTACCTCCATGGGCATTTTGCTTCAGTCTCTTTCAGGCTCCTCATTCCTTTATGTGTCTGATTCCCAGGATTCTGAGGCAGACCGCTTCTTGTTGCATATTGTCTGCTCTTGCTTGATGACCTAATCTGTGTCATGTAACTCAGTTGGCATCCATAGTGGGGGTTTTCAAAAACAGGCTTTTTTCAGGCTTATATGCTTCTGGTCCCTCCTCCAGGATTCTGGGAGTCCCCTCCCCTACAATACCCATACACTGGGGGAGGACAAGCCTTCCATTAAAATCACCACTGTGGTGAGCTGTGGTCACCAGAGCTTATTGAGTTCCTCAAGTGTGCTGGAGCAGAAAAGTGGTTGACTCACCGATCTGAATGTGGGTGAGCCCCACACTGATAACACCCAGTTTTCTCTTAAGCCTAGAGTTGGAGATTCCACTCACCATAGGGCCTGTGCCCACAGGTGGCCCACAGATACCAAGGGATTCTACATGTTTGTGACTGAGTTCATGTACATGAACTCCCTCTCGGGGGCTTGGGACTCTGCTCCTCTTCCCATGGACCCTGTGGTAGAGAAAAGGACCAGCATGTCCTCAGTTACTCAGGCCAGCAACCTGGACATCAAATCCCCTCCTAACTCACCATCTCCCCCCCGCCCCACCCCCAGCCAGTGGTAAGTCACTAGCTCCTGGCTACACCACCTCCTAGGTATCTCCCCATCTTCCATTGCTGTTACCTGACTTCCAGGTCTTCATTTTCCCTGGTGGGGGTGAGACATGACTGGACTACACTTCTGCTGCTTGCTAGCCAGTTAACTCTGGGCAGTTTAATCTCTGATCTGTGTCTTCATCAGCAAAAAAAAGGATACTGATAGGACTGGCTCCATATCGTTAGGAGAATTCCATGCATTTAAAATGCTTAGCAGAGTGCCAGGGACACTGGGGCTCAATAAATGGTACCTTATTCTTTTTAAAATATGTAAATCTTTCTTAAATTTTTAAATTATTTTTATCAAAGCAATGTGTATATGGTTTTTAAAACATGAAATAGTGTTACAGAGCTGATAAGTTAACAGTCTACTTTGAGCCATTCCCTAGAGGCTTACTGTTGCAATGGCGTTTAGCTATATTTTCTGATCTTTCCTCCAGATTTTTTCATAATGTGCATATACAGGTTGAGTATCCCAATTCTGAAATGCTCCAAAATCCAAAATTTTTTGAGTGCCAACATGACGGTCATTGGAGGATTTTGGATTTTTGGATTTGGGATGCTCAACTGGTATAATGCAAATATTCCAAAGTCCAGAAAAATCCAAAATCTGAAACACTTCTGGTCCCAAGCATTTCGGGTAAGGGATACTGAGCCTGCACTGGTAGCTCTTGATTCTTCTCTCCTCTTGCCCCACTCCTCAATTTTAGGCATTTTACCTACTGATTATTTTTGGGGGTTGGGGGGAGCTGGGAATTTTGCCAGACTCCTCCTCCCACTTCCTTCTGCACATCTTCCCCCCCCCCATCTTCCCATTAAAGTTCTGCCATTGCAAGTCAGTGTGCCATGGTGCTTAGAACACAGATGCTCAAGCTAGGCTGTTGCCTTCACCTCCCAGATCTAGCGCATAGTTGCTCTGTGGCCTTGGACAAATTATTTAACCTCTTTATGACTGAATTTGCACATTTGGGAATTCTCTGTGGCATCTAACTTATAGGGTTGTTATGAAAATTGAGTTAAAACACACAAAAATTAGTTAGAATGATACTTGCCATTTGATAAGCATTTGTTATTTCTTAGTAATTATTATTTTTAAATAAATTTATAGTTTTGAACTTTATATAAATGGAGTTAAACTATATACATACAATGTCTGCTTCTTTCAAACAGAAATTCATCTGTTGTTCATGTAATAATAGTTCATTTTCATCACTATGTAGTAAGTATCCCATTGGATGAATATACCAGAGTTTATTTATCGATGCTACTGTTGGACATTTTGTTTCTCGTTTGGACAATTGGGGCTATTACAAATAATTCTGCTGTGAACATCCTTGTACATGTCTTTTGTGCCAATATCCATGAATTTCTTGGGGTATATGTATATATATCTGGCAGTAGAATTGCTGGGTTGCAGGGAATATGTATCTTCAGCTCTGGTAGATAGCTTCCAAAATATTGTACCAATTTACACTCCCACCAGCAGTGTATAGGAGCTTCAGTTGCTTCATATCCTCTGCATTTGGTATAATCAGGCTTTAATTTTTGGTGTTTTGGAGGGTGTCTGGTAGCATCTCATTCTGACTTTAGTTTTTATTCTCCTGATGACTAAAGCTACACTTTTTTTCATATGTTTATTGGCCATTTGATCAACTTTTGTAAAGTGTTTGTTTAAGAATCTCACTCATTTTTCTGTTGGCATTATATATAGCGCCAATAGAAATATGGCAATTTTCTTATTGATCTGTAGTCATTGTGTGTGTTTTCTGGATACTAGTCATTTGTTGGTTTTGTGTATTGCAGATTATCTCTCTCACTCTGGACTAAACTTTTCCCTCTCTGAAGGGTCTTTTAATGAACAGGAGGGTTTTTACCCTCCGTATTCTAAATTTATTTATTTATTCATTCATTATACTTAAGGGTATTTTTGTTGTTGTTGTTTAAGAGACAGGGTCTTGCTCTGTCTCTCAGGCTGGAGCACAATGGCATGATCATAGCTCACTGCAGCCTCAAATGCCTGGGCTCAAATGATCCTCCTGCCTCAGCCTCCTGAGTAACTGGGACTACAGTGCCACTGTGCTGGGCTAATATTTTTTTATTTTTTGTAGAGATGGGTCTCACTGTGTTGTCCAGGCTGGTCCCAAACTCTGGCCTCAAGCAGTCCTCCTACCTGGGCCTCCTAGCATGCTGGAATTACAGACATGAGCCACCACACCTGGCCAAGGATTTTTTAAATTTTATTTTTTTAATTGGCACATAGTAATTGTAGATATTCATGGAGTACATAGTGATGTTTTGATACATATAATGTGTAGTGATCAGACCAGGGTAAACAGCATATCCATCATCTCAAACAATTACCATTTTTTGTGTTGGGAACACTCAATATTCTCCTTCTAGCTATTTGAAACTATTAACTATAGTCATCCTCCAGTGGTGTAGAACACTAGAATTTATCCTATCTAGCTGTAATTTTGTATCCTTTAACAAATCTCTCCCTATTCCTCCCTTCCCTCTACCCGTCTCACCCTCTGGTATCCTCTGTTCTGCTTTTTACTTCTAAGAGATAAACTTTTTTTAGCTTCCAAGTTTGGTGAGAATGTGGGATGTTTAACTTTCTGTTCCCAGTTTATTTCACTTAACATAAAGTCCTCCAGTATTATCTATGTTGCTGCAAATGATAGGATTTCATTCTTTTTTATGGCCAAATAGTATTCCATTGTGTATATGTGCCACATTTTCTTTATCCACTCATCTGTTGTTGCACACCTAGGTTGATTCCATATCTTGGCTACTGTGAATAGTGCTGAAGTAAACATGGGGGTGCAGATGTGTCTTCAGTATACTGATTTCCTTTCCTTTGGATAAATGCCCAGTAGTGGGATTGGTGGATCATATTTGTAGTTTTTTGAGGAACCTCCATACTGTTCTCTATAGTGGCTGTACTAGTTCACATTCCCACCAACAGTGTATAAGTTCCCTTTTCTCCACATCACTGCCAGCATTTGTTATTTTTTGTCTTTTTGATAATAGCCATCCTAACTAAAATAAGTTGATACCTCATTGTGGTTTTGATTTGCATTTCCCTGATGATTAGTGATGTTTAGTATTTTTCATATATTTTTTGGCCGCTATAGAGCCAGACAATCTGTTGCTTGTTTCCTTTGCTATGCAGAAACTTTTTAGTTTGATATACTACCATTTGTTGTTTATTTTGCTTTTGTTGCCTGTGCTTTTGAGATCTTATTTATAAAATCTTTGCCTACACCAATGTCCTGAAGTGTTTTCTCTATGTTTTCTTCTAGTAGTCTGAAGTTTCAGGTCTTACATTACATCTTTGATCCATTTTGAGTTGATTTTTGTATAGGGTGAGAGGTGGGGGTCTACTTTCATTCTACATATGGATATCCAATTTTTCTAGCACCATTTGCTGAAGAGACTGTCCTTTCTGTCTTTTCCCCAATGAGCGTTCTTGGCACCTTTGCCAAAAATTAGTTGGCTGTAGATATGTAGATTAATTTCTGGGTTCTCCATTCTGTTCCATTGTTCTATGTCTGTTTTTATGCCAGTACCATACTGTTTTGGTTACTACGCTTTGTAGGATATTTTGAAGTCGGGTAGAGTGGTGCCTCCTGCTTTGTTCTTTTTGCTCAGGATTACTTTGGCTATTCAGGGTCTTTTGTGGTTCCATACAAAGTTTAGGATTTTTTTTTTCTATTTCTATGAAGAATGTCATTGGTATTTTCATAGGGATTGCGTTGAATCTGTAGATTGCTATGAGTAGCATGAACAGAAGTTCTTACTTTTTATGTCCATTTAATGAATCTTTTCCTTTATGGTTAGGACTTTTTATGTCCTGTTTGAGAAACTGATTTACCAAGGTCATGAAAATATTTTCCTGTTATCTTATAGAAACTTAGTTTTGCTTTTCAGATTTAAGTCTAAAATTGACATGAAAACTGTTTTTGGATGAAGTGTACAATAGAGATTAAGTTGTGGGGTTTGTTTTGTTTGTTTTGTACTTTAATTCTAAGAGGGATAGCTAATAGTACTCTTTTTCTTTTTTTAAGACCATCATAACCCTCTGCTCTATACTGAGCCATCATCGTCATAAATTGGGCATCTGTATTTATAACGCTCTGTTTATCAATCTTCTGTTATATTGGCCTATATTTTTAATTGACTTTACTGGACTATAATTTACATACAATAAACTGTACCCATTTTAAGTGAACATTTTGATGAGTTTTCTATGATATCAAGATGTAGAGTATTTCCATCACACCAGTAGGTTGTTTTTTGTTCCATCTTATTCAACCCCATCTCTACCCCCGGCTCCAGGCAACCATTGGTAAGCTTTCTGTCACTGTAGATTATATTTGTCTTTTCTAGGGTTTCATATAAATGCAACTAGCGTTTATGTACTTTTCTGTATCTGGATAGTGTTATTTTGAGATGCATCCTTATTTCATGTATCAGTAATGCTTTCCTTTTTATTACTTAGTATTCCATTGTGTGGTATATACCAAAATTTGTTGATTCATTCACCAATTGATAAATATTTGAGTTGCTTACAAGTTTTTTGCTATTCTGAATAAAGTTGCCATAAACATTCATAAGCACATCTTTATATGGACATACTTTTTTAGGGAGGTGTATATCTAGGAATGGAAGTGCTGGATCATGTGTTAAGTATGTGTTTATAAAAAATTGTCAAACTATTTTCTGAAATAGTTGTCATTTTACATTCCATCCAGCGATATGCAGTTGTCCATATCCTTTCCAACACTTAATATTGTCAGTCTTTTTGGTTTTAGCCATTCTGTTGGGCATGTAGTGGTATCTCACTAGTTCTAATTTGTATTTTCCTAATGACTGATGATGTTGCTCATGTTTTCCTGCACTTATTTGTGTCTATTCAAATCTTTGCCCATTTCTCACTGGGTTGTTTTTCTTATTTCTCCCAATCTATAGCTTTTCATTTTCTTAACAGTGTCTTTTGAAGAGCAAAAGTGTTTAATTTTGATTATGTCCAGCTTAATTTTTTTTATGCTTCATGCTTTTTGTGTTCTGTACACCCAAGGTCAAAGGATTTTCACCAATATTTTTTTCTAAAAATTTTTGTAGCTGTATGTTTTAACTTTTGGTTTGAGATCTATTTCTAATGGTTTTTGTTTATAGTGTGAGGTAAAGGTCAAGGATCATTTTTTTTTCATGTGTCAGTCCAGTCATCCTAACAACATCTGTTAATATTGAACTTGGCATTTATTGAATTAAATTACCTTGGCACCTTTGTTAAAAGTAAATTGATATATATGTGTGGGTTTATTTCTGGATTCCTATATTGCTGCGTTTATTATCTATTTGTCTAACCTAAGCCAGTTCATACTGTGTGATTGTGTAATATTTAAAGTTCGAATCAGTAGTGTTATATAGTTGTATTTTATTTTTCAAATCTTTGGCTCCTCCTTTATTCATTTTTTTAATTATTTGATCTTGGCCTTCAATTTCTTCAAAAAGTTAATCTTGATTGGCAAACAAACTTGAATCATTGTTGGACAATTTGGAGAATTGAATATTGACAATTGCATTTGACCCGTAAACCTAGTATAGTCTCCATTAATTTAGGTCTTCATTGCTTTTTAATCAAAGTCTTTTAGTTGTCACAGTACAGGTCTTGCACATATTTTGTTAAATTTATCTCAAAGTATTTCATGGCTTTTTATGTTATAAATGGCATTTTTATATCAATATGCAATTGTTTGTTGCTAATACATAGACATAAAATTGATTTTTGCATATTGACCTTGTATCCTGTAACTTAGCTAAATTAGCTCAGGCAGTTTTTTTGTACATTCCTTGGGATTTTCTTAGGTACAGAATCATGTAATCTATGAATAGACAGCTTTACTTCTTCCTTTCCAATCTATATGCCTTTTTTCTTTCTTTCACTTGCCGCCTTATACTAGGTAGATAGAACCTGCAATACTGTGTTAAGAAGTGGTGCTTCTTAACAAGGCAAGGATGCTGGCTGGTCTCAAACTCCTGACCTCAAGCAATCATCCCACCTCAGCCTCCCAGAGCACTAGGACAACTTATTCTTTAATTCAGTTTGTATGCAATGACCGTGCTGAATTTACTCATTAATTCATAGAGCTTATATATGTGGATTATTTTGTGTTTTCTATGTATACTTTTATATCATCTGGGAATGAGTTTTTTTAATCTTTATTTTTAATCCTTAGACTTTCTTATTTTATTGGCTCGAGTAGGATCTCCAGTACAATGTTGAATAGAAATGGTAATACTAGGTATTCTGATCTTATTTTCATCTTGGGGGGAAAGCTCTTACTATCATACCATTATATATATTTGCTATAGACTTTTTGTACATACCCCTTACCACATTACAGAAGCGCCCGTTTGTTTGTTTGTTTGTTTGTTTTAAAGAGACAGAGTCTTGCTACGTTGCCTAGGCTGGATTCCTGGGCTCAAGCAACCCTCTGCCTCAGCCTCTAGAGTAACTACGACTACAGACATGCGCCACCATGCCTGGCAGAAGTGCCCTTCTTTTCATCGTTTGCTGGCACTTTTTTTTTAAGCATGGATAGCATTGAATTTATCAGAATATTTTTCTATGTGTATTTGGCTAATGACATAATTATTCTCTTTTAGAATATGTTGTTAATGTGGTAAATTACATTGTTAAATCTTCATGGAATAAATCACTTAGGATATGACATGTTATTTTTATGTGTCACTGGCTTTAATTGGCTATTTTTTTTTTTTAGGATTTTTATGTATATTTATAAATGAGATTGTCTTGTTAATACCCTTTTTGTAATGTCCATGTCAGGTTTGATATCAAGGTTAAGCTTGCCTTATAAAACTGGTTGGGAAACTCTTCTGTGAAAGAAATTGTATAAAATTGCTGTTATTCCTTTCTTAAATGATTAGTAAAATTCATCAGTGTTGCTGTCTGGGTTTCAAGTTGTTCTTGTGTAATAGAATGTAATTAAGGAATCAGTTTCTCTCATAATTTTAAGATTGTTGGTACTCAGATTTTCTATTTCTTCTTATATTGGTTTTGATAGATTATGTGGGGTTTTTTAAAGAATTTATTGGAATAAAGATGTTAAAATTCTACACTGATATCCCTTTTTCATTTCTAATATTATTAATAGTTTTGCCTTTGACCTACTCTATGGTATGTCTGTTCTCTATTTTACTAATTTCTACTTCTGTCTTTATTGTTTCTGTCCATGTTCAATGTGGTATTCCTTGTCTAATTTCTTGAGACAGATAGTTATGTCACTGGTTTTAGTCCTCCTCTTCAGTTGTGTTTCTTATATTTTAAAGCCTTAACCATGACTTTTGCTGGATCCAACAAGTTTTTATATCTCATTTCATTATCATTCAGTTCAAAATATTTTCCAATTTCTATTATGATTTCATCTGTCTTCCAAGTGTCACTTAATGTGTGTTGAGTCTCAATTTCCAAACATAGAGATACCTTCTAGTTAATTTTTTGTTAATGATTACTGGTATAATTGTTTTGAAGTAAGGGAATGTATTTTGTATGATTTAAATCCTTTGAAACTGATACAGTTTGCTGTGTGGCCCAACATATGGTCAATCTTGGTAAATGTTCCATGTTTATTTGAAAAGATTGTGTACTCTGCAGTGTGTTCTATGAATGAAATTAGGTCAAGTTTATTAATCATGTTCATTTTTTCTGTTACCCTTGCTGGGTTTTTGGTCTACCTGACTTTATAAGTTACTAGGAGAAATAGGATAAAATCTGCCACTATGGTTATGAATTTATTTCTCCTTTTCATTCTGTCAGTTTTGCTGTATCTATTTTGCAGCTACATTAGGTACATACAAATTTAGAATTTTATATCTTACTGATAAAGCCAACCTTGTAACATTGTGAAATGTACTCTTTTAGCTCTGGGACTATGTTTTGCCTTGAATTCTAATTTGTCTATTATTTAATGTAACAACACTGTTTCCTTTGGTCAGTATTTGCATTGTGTATCTTTTTCCCATTTTTTTGTTTTCAACCTTTCTGTATCTTTATATTTAAGGTAGGTCTCTTATAAGCAGCTTATGATTTGACTTTTTATAAAGTATGTTCCATATAACCACCACCCTAATCAAAGTGCAGAAATTTCCATCATCTCAGGAAGTTCCTTCTGTGAGTCCTGCTCCCCATAAACCACTGCTATTGTGATTTTGATCACTGTAGATTAATTTCTGTATTCTTGAATTTCACATAAGTGAAATAATACAGACTATAGTCTTTGGAGTCTTGATTTCTTCCTCATGAAATAATGTTTTGCAGATTCAACCTTTTTGCATGTATCATAGTCTTTTTTTTAAATAGGGGTGTGATACTCTCTTATGTGAATAAACCACAATTTGTTTATTCCTTCTCCTGGTTGTAGAACATCCAGGTTGTTTCCAGTTTTGACTATTATAAATACAGATGCTGTGAATATTCTTTTACAACTCTTTTTGTGGACATAGGTTTTCATTTCCTTTGGGTAAATAACTAGAAATAGAATTGCTAGTTAATAGGGTGGATACACATGTAACTCAATAACTTGCCGAACAGTTGTTTAAAATGGTTGTATCATTTACCCTCCCACCAACGATGTGTGGAGTTCCAGATGCTCTACATCCTCACCAATATTTGGTGCTGTCTTTTTAACTTGTCATCCTACTAGGTATAAAATGGTATCTTATGGTGGTTTTAATTTGCATTTCCTGGATGACTAATAATGTTAAGCATCTTTGCAGGTGCTTACTTGTCATTCTTACGTCTTCTGTGAAGTCACTATTCAAGTCTTTTGCCCATTTTTAATTGAGTTTTGTCTTGTCTTTTACTAACTTGCAGAAATTCTTTATATATTCCAGATATAACTCTTGTCAGATATATTTATTTTGAATATTTTCTTCCATTTTGTGGCTTGCCTTTTCATTTTCTTAATGTCTTCGGATGAAGTTTTAATGTTAATGAAGCCCACGGTATCAGTTTTGTCTTTGATTCATGCCTTTTTTGTCCTCCCTAAGTAATCTCTGCCTGCTGTAAGGTCTCAAAGATATTCTCCTACGTTTTCTTCTAGAATCTTCATAGTTTTAATTTTACACTTAGTTTTGTGATCTTATCTCAAATTAATTTTTCTATATTATGTGAAGTTGAAGTAAGGTTCACTATTTTCTCATGTGTTTATCCAGTTATGTTAACATTATTTTGTGAAAGACTTTCTTTTCCCCATTGAATAGCTTTGGCACATTAGTCAAAAATTATAATATTGACTTCTTTTGACTCAGTGAATACCAACGAACATCGTATATCTCTCTCCATTTACTTAGGTCTTCTTTAATTTCTCTCTGCTTTGGTATATAGTTTTTAATATGGAAGTCTTAAAAGTATATTTGTTAAATTTTTTCCTACGTATCCATTTTTTAACTATTATAAATGGAATTGTATTTTTTTATTTTTAATTACAATTTTATGTTACCATATATATAAATATATAGACCTGTATACTTTAATCATGTTAAATTCATTTATCAGTTCTAGGAGCTATCTTGCAGATTCTTTACAATTATTTGTATACACAGTCATGTTGCCTGAAAATAAAGACAGTTTTATTTCTTCCTTTTCTTTTAGTTTTTTCTGTACCTTGTTGCACTGGCTAGGACCTCTAGTACCATACTGAGTAAAAGTGGTGGGAGCCAAGGTCCTTGCCTGTTCCCAGTCTTAGTGGGAAAACGTTAAATATTGTGTTAAGTTTGATGTTAGTTGTAGGTTGCCCATTATTAGGATGAAGAAGTTTCCTTTTGTTCTGGTTTGCTATGAGTTTTTAGCAAAAATGGGTCTTGAATTTTGTCTTAATACTTTTTTGCATCTATTTTTTTCCTTTTCCCCAAAATTCATAGGTTGAAATGCATCTATTTAGATGATAATATTGTTTTTCTTTTTTATTCTTTCAATATGATGGATTCCTGTATTATGTGTTTGCTGAGTAACAAATTATCCTAGTATTTAGCAGCTTGAAACAACAAACATTTATCATCTCACGTTTTCTGTGGATCAGGAATTTGAGCGGCCTACCTGGTATGGTTCTGGCCCAGGGCCTCTTGCAGTGTCTCAATGAAGATGTCAGGCAGTGCTGCAGTTATCTGAAGGCTCAGCTTCCAAGAGGGCTCACTCACATGGCTGTTTGCTGGATGCCTCGTTCCTTAGTGCTTTGCCATGTGAGCCTCACAACAAAGCAGCTAACTTTCCCCAGTGCAAGTGATTCAAGAGAGGGAGCAAGGAGGAATCTGTAGTGTCTTTTACGACCTCCTTTTGGGAGTCACCTACCCTGGCTTCTGTTCAGTAGAAAGGAGTTACTAAGCCAATCTCAAACTCAAGGGATGGGGGATAAGCTTCACTTTTAAAAAGGAAGAATTTTTTTTTTTAAGTGAATTGCATTATTAATTGAATTTCAAAAGTTTAACTTTTCTTGCGGCATAATCTGTGTATGATTGTAAGTAAACATCAGACAAACCCAAATTGAGAAACATTTGACAAAACAACTAGCCTGTAATCTTCAAAAGTCTCCAAGTCTAAAAAGAGAGACTGAAAAGCTGATCCAGATTGAAGGAGAGTAAAGAGTCATAACAACTGTTAATAAATGCAACATGTGATTTTGAACTGGATGTTTTGCCAAAAGGATATTTATTGGGAGAATTGGCAAAACTCAAATGGGTTCTGAGGCATAGATGGTAGTAATATGTCAGTGTTAATTTCACAATTTTGATGGTCTTATTCTGCTTATGTAGAAAAATAATCTGCTTGCAAAAAATGTACACTAACCTTCAAAGGTAATGAGGCAACTTACTATCAAATGACTCAGTATAAGTTCTATACCTGCAACTTTTCTAAACTGGTTGAGAAAAAATAAATTCTTTGTGTTGTACTTGGAACTTCTCTGTAAGTTGGAGATTGTTTCAAGATTTTAAAAAATGATGACTGCTTCACTGTAAGGTATTCCCCACCCCTGTCATTAAAAGAAAACTGGCTATTTGATGTAAAAAAAAAAATTATAACATTGTGATGTTGATGCCCTCTTCTTGGGATATAAACTCTGCCAGCCCAGACTCCACCCCCTTCCTACCCTTACAAGGGCGTTCTTTACTCTGGTCAGGCTTGGATACCCCATTCTGGGCCATCATGGCTCTCCCCTGCCCCATTCTCAGGAATACCTATCTGCTTGGCCTACCTAGTAGCAACTTTTGGACTAAATAATTATTCACACCAGGAAAAAATGAGGAAGAGCAAAAATAGTTCATTTTACACACACATTACCATTTCTATAGCTCCTCATTCCTTCCTGTAGAATTGAGTTTTCATCTGATGTCATTTGCCTTCAGTGTAAAGAACTTTTTTTTTTTTTTTTAGCATTTCATATATTCAAGGCTACTAGTAACGAATTTCCTCAGTATCTGGTAATGTCTGCATTGAATCCTTACTTTTGAAGATATTTTGGTTGATTACTTCTGTCGTTTATTTTCTTTTTTTTTGAGTACCTTAAATATGTTATTCCATTCTTTACTGGCCTCCATTTTTTCTGTTGTGTGGCCTGTCATCATCCTTAACATTGATCCCCATTATGTATGATTTTAATTCTTGGATGCTTTAAGTTTTTCAATTATCTTTGTTTTGCATTATTAATATGTTAAGTGTTTGGGTTCACATCTTGGTTTCTCGGATATGAATTTTATATTTTAACAAATTTTGGAACATGCCGCCTAGTTTGTTTAGGGTTTTTTCCCACCCATTCTTTTGGCTTCCTTTGGATCCAATTTTAGATTGTTAAATAGAGTTTACCACAGGCCTCTGAGGTCTGGTGGTTCGTTGTTGGCCCCACCACCATGTTTCGGCTTCTTGGATCACAAATTTTATTGATCTGCTTAGTTCAGCGACCTCTAACTGGTCTCCAGTACAGTTGGCTCTCTCATACATAGGCTTTCCCTTCATGAATTTCAACCAGTGTGAAAATCAGAAAACTCAGGGTATAACAAAGATGGATGTTTTGTCTGTATGAAATGTACAGATATTTTTTCTTGTCATTATTCCCAAAATACAGTATACAAACTATTTACACACTTTCATTGTATTAGTTATATAGTATCTGAGATTTTAAATCCATGGGGGGGGTCTTGGAACCAATCCGCTGTGGATGCCAAAGGATGACGGTATTCTGTTCAGCACATCTAGCTTTTCTTTTCCATTTCAGATACTGTCCTTAATTCTAGAATTTTCATTTGGTTCTTTTTTATATTTTGTATGCATAGGTCCCCAAGTGCTCACTCAGTATGACTTTATTTAAGTTTTGATTATAATAGCTATTTTTAGCATCCATATCTGCTAATTCCAACATCTGGATCATCTCAGGATCTATTACTATCTACTGTTTTATTCTGTTGACCTTTTGTCACATTTTCTTTGCATCTCTAATAATTTATTATTGTATACTGAACGCTGCAGAAGATATGTTGCAGAGGTTTTAGATTCTCTTCTGCTGAAGAGTGCAGTTTTATTTTAGCAGAAAGTTAAATTATGGGCTAATTATCTTGAACTTGTGGGAGCTTTGTTTTATACTTTGTTCATGGGTTCCACAGTAGACACATTAGAAGGATCACTTGAGCTTAAGTCAGATCAATAGAAATTATGTGATCCAAAGAATAGCCAGAAAAAGATGGGGGTGGGGGGGAAAACAAACCAACCCAGAGCCTCAGTGGCCTGTGGTATAATATCTAATGTAACATATCTATAATTGGAATCCTGTAATTGTTCAGATGTTCAGGCAGTTGTGTTCAAATGTTGCCTAATGGCAAATCTTTATTTCTGGGACATTGTCTTTATTCTAAAACATATCCTGCCTAAGTTGTCATTCAAGGTGTTCAGTGAGCCTCTGTAACTTGGCAGCATTTAAACTCCCAGCTCTTCTCCCCTGCAGTTGGAAACAGCTAAATTCTCTGCTCAGCTTTTTTCAGACTTCCAGCTGTTGCTGTCCATTAGCCTCCTTAGAGTCTCCCCAGTTGCATGTGCAATTTAGGAGTCAGCTGTGGACTTGAGAGGCGTTTAGATTTGCAGCTCCCTCCTCTGTAGCTCCTTTTCTAGGACATCCCCTCTCTCTTTCCAACCACACTGGCAGCCCTGAACCTCATCTTCTAACACTTCCAGCAAGTGATGCACACTTGGTTGAATTCATGAATGTGGAACCCATGTATAAGGAGAACCAACTATGATTTTTTTACTACTTTCTTCCTCTCTACTACCTTTCAACCACGTGGCCCTTCTTTCCAAATACTTGATATTTTCTCCCAATTCAAGGCCTTTGCATTTACTACGTTTCTCTTTTTGAAATGTTCTCTTCCTTCTGGACACTTGAATGGTTGGATCTTCTTACTTTTTGGGGTTCATCCAAGAGGTTTTCCCTACCATCCTATCTCAAATTACTACCACAGTCACAGTGTTTTATTTTCATACTAGATATTAAAATCTATAATCATCTGTTTATTGTTTACTTATTTGTTGTTTCTTCCTATCACTCTGATATAAGCTGTGTGAGAAGAGGAACCTTAATCTGAAATTATCACAGCTATATCCTCAGCTCATAATAGATGCTCAATAAAAAATTGTTCTTGGCCGGGCATGGTGGCTCACACCTGTAATCCTAGCACTCTGGGAGGCCGAGGCAAGAGGATTGCTTGAGCTCAGGAGTTTGAGACTAGCCTGAGCAAGAGTAAGACCCTGTCTCTACCAAAAATAGAAAAATTAGCTGGGCATGGTGGCGCACGCCTATAGTCCCAGCTACTCAGGAGGCTGAGTCAGGAGGATGGCTTGAGCCCAGGAGTTGGAGGTTGCAGTGAGCTCTCATGACACCACTGCACTCTAGCTCAGGCAAGAGAGTGCCCAGGGGAAAAAAAAATTGTTCTTTAAGACTTTCATAGTTGAATATATTTATTGTCTGTATTTACCAATCTCTTCTTTACCACTGACACTCTTTTGATCAACTTTTGCCCCCATTATTTTACTGAAACACCATTGTTGTAGAGTTTAACATCAACTTGTGAATGACCAAATA
Organism: Daubentonia madagascariensis; assembly: GCA_023783475.1. Lineage (NCBI taxonomy): Eukaryota > Metazoa > Chordata > Mammalia > Primates > Daubentoniidae > Daubentonia > Daubentonia madagascariensis. Next base: position 3,830,615 of record JAKFHU010001640.1, on the reverse strand, counting down.
TAATCCGCAGATTGTTTTTTATTGTACTTGTCCTTTCTAGAAGTATTTGACATTATCTTTATATCCTTTTTTTTTTTTCTTTTTAATCCTCTTGTTACCTGGGATCCAGTTCTGATTCTCCTCCTTTCTACCTCTTGGAGCAGTCCTCCTCCTTTTGTTTCTCGTCTTCAGCCTCCTCCCCTAAAATGCTGAAACAGTGAGGATTTCTGTGTCTTCCTAAGTGATTTCATTCACTCACAGCTTTGAGGGCTGCCTTTCTCCAGTGACTCCAGATGACTGCTTTCAACACAGATACACTTAGGACTCCACATATCCACCACTGAACTCCTTCCAGTCTCTCATCCCCAAGACCTTGTCCTGCTTTGTCAATAAGAAGCAGTTAACAAGTCCGCAATCGAGTGTAAATTGGCACAACCACTGTGATGGTCAACTTGGTAAAGTCCATCAAAATATAAGTAGTAATAATGATGTGCTTATTATATTCTTTCAGTGTAATTACTCACTCCTTAAAACAACCCTCTGTGCTTCCAATTTGAATATAAAAAGTCTCAAGAGATTGTCATTCTCATCCAAACAAAACAAACAGGGTAAGTGTTTAAAAGCCTGTTAGACAGCTGAACACACTAGAAAACCTTGAATGAACTAAACTTCAGAAAGTGATAGGCCATTCAGAAGAGATCCATGGCTGCTCTTCTCCTCCGCTGAAATAGGGACAGAGAGAATCTGCCACAGATGGGAACATTTGGGCTGTCAACTACAGAGACATGAGGTGGGGCAGGTGAGCTCAGAGCAGCCTCACAGGAGCACAGAGCACAGAGCAGCCTCCACAGGAATTCCACAGGAGCACAGAGCAGCACTCCACAGGAATTCTTGCCTTCACTGGGCATAGGGTGATAGCAGCCAAGGCACAGCAATTCAGGGGTGGAACTAGAAATCAAAGAGAATTCTTCAAAATCTTGATCCAGTTCACTGATCCTCTCCTCTGCTGTCTTCAGTGTGCTGTTAAGCTCATCTCGTAAAATGTCCATTTAAAGTCAGGTAGATGGAAAGTCTCCAAACTGAAACACAAAGAGGAGGAAAAAGATTTAAAAAAACAAAAGACATGCAAGATCTGTAGGATACCATCAGTCTCACACACAAGTTTGGCCTCCCAGAAAGAAAGGAGAAGGAGAAAAGAAGAAATAATTCAAGAGATAAAGGGCAAGAACTTTAAAAAAAAACAACTGATGGAAGTGACCAATGCATAAACTTAAGAATATCTGTACACTCCAGTCAGGATAAATAAATACAAAACAAACCACAGCCTGGGTATGTTGTAGTCTAACTGCTGAAAACCAAAAATAAGGAGCAGATCTTAAAAGCAATCTGAAGAGGCATGAAAAACACATTATATGCAGGAGAACAATGATAAGAATTACCACTGACTTATCAGCAGAGACTGTGGAGGCAGAAGACAATGATAGGGTGTCTCTAACGTAGTTTAAAAACAAAAACCAAAAAACCCCCTGCCAACCAAGAATTCTATATCCAGCAAAAACTTTCTTCAGAAATGAAAGTGAAATGAACACATTCTCAGACAAACAAAAGCTGAAAAAATTTGTCTGCAGCAAGTCCATATCACAAGAAATACTAAAATTCTAAAAAGACTATTGGCTTTTAAAGCAAAAACACCACTTGTGTTTATAACATATGAAGAAGTTACAGGCTACAGGAGCACAGTAGGTGGGAGGGGAATACATGGAATTAGGCTGGTGGAGTCGTATGTTGTTCATGAAATAGTATTATATCATTTGGGAGTAGACTGAAATTTAAAGATGCATGTTGTAATCTCTAGAGAAGCCATTGAAAAAATAGACACAAAGAGGTATAGCTAAAAATTCAGTATAAGAAATAAAATAGAATACCCCCAAAAAATGCGATTAATCCAAAGAAGGCAGAAACAGAGGAGCAGAGAAACAAATACCAAAATGGGACACATAAAACTTGCCATTTAAATAATTGCATTGAATGTGAATTTTTTTATTTCTAGCATTTATATTTTTTTAAACTTCATGGTTTACCTAGGATAGGGATAATAATTAACTGGAAATGGGTATGAGGAAACTTTCTGATAACTGGAAATGTTTATCTTATTTTGGACAGTGTTATGCAAGAATATGTTATATTTTTATAGACTCCATGCTATAAAAAATATAAAACAGTTTTACTTGTTTTTACCATCTTTGTACCTTTTTTTCTTTTTTGGCCTTATTGTATTGGCTAGCCCCTCCAAAACAATGTTGACTAGAAGTGTAAGAGTACATATCCATGCCTTGTTCTTAATAACAACCAAAGTGTTAGCAAGAATGTGGAACAACTAGAAGTCTATAAATTTCTGATAGGAGTATAAAATGGTGTGACTACTTTGGAGGACTCTTTTCTATTTTTGTATAAGTTAAACACACCTCTACCCTATGAATCATCAGCTCCACCCCTAGGTGTTTACTCAAGAGAAATGAAAATACATGTTTACAAAAAGACTTGTACAAAAATATTTATAGCGGCCTTATTCATAATAGCCAAAGACTTGAAACAACTCAGGAAATATAGATGAATTTCAAAAACATTGTTAAATGAAAGAAGCTAGACACAATAGGGTACCTATTTTATGATTCCATGTATATGAAATCCAAGAACAGTTAAGACTAATCTATGAAGTAGAAGACAAAAATGATTTGCCTGGGGTAGGGGTTATGAAAATGTTGTTCATCTTATTTTGGGCAGTCGTTACATGAAAACATAAGATGTCAAAATTCATTGAACTGAAAACCTACGCTCTGCATTTTATTGTACGTTAATTATACCTCAATAAATTATGTGTAATTTTGTAAAGCCTCATGTTACAAGTACTGAAGCTATTCCTAGTTTTCAGATGAGAGAACTGAGGTAGAGAGGTTGATGGACGTGCCTCACGGTACGTGGTTGGTGTGCAAAACTGATAAGCAGAGCTGGGTGTTCTGCCTCAAAAGTCTGTACTTTTCACCAGCGAGGTGTTGTCTCATACACTTCGGCCCAGCAGTTCTACTTCTAGGAGTTTATCCTACAGATAAACTCATGTAAGTTCCACACAACAGATTAATAATTGTACGAGGTTAGTACTTGCAGCATTGTTGATTAGTAGGGGTCTGATTATATCAATTATAATTCAAGGACTCAATATAATACAGTAAAGGAAAAAAGCCAGGTTGAAAAAACTATATACTTAGATGATCTCCTAGGTGTAGTGTAAAGTGAAAAAACCAGAGGTATGTAGTGTATGTTACCATGTGTGTTTAAAAAACAAAGAGGATACAGGGGAAATTGTATACATACATGTGCTTTATAAATCTAAAGTATTTCTGAAGGGAGACCTAACAAACTGCTAAGATCAAGTTTCCAGGGAGAGGAATTAGATGGCTGGAAAGAGTAGGAGGGAGACATTTTAGTCTATCCCTGTTTTGTACATTTTGGGTATTAAAGTATATGAGTGCATTACCTATTCCAAAAAGTAGGGAATACAGTTACAATTTGGAAATGACTGAAATAGTTCATCACACACATAATTGCCTGAACTGACAGAAGCCTGCTGTAGACTTGCTGAGAACTCTCCCTTTCCCTCACTCTAGTCAGTACCCCGTAGCTTTTGCGTATCAGTCTTAAACTGTCCCTTTTGTCCCTTCCTACCTAACAAAACTACCCATTTTTCTGCAGGATCATTTCCAGGGATCACTTAACTTGCTTCCTTCCTTGCTATTCTTTTCTATTCTCTTCCCTCCATCTTGTCCATGCTTGCACAGTGCTGAATATTCCCCACATTTTGTCTGCATATCTGTCTACTTCTGCTCTGGAAGATCCTTAGAATTAGAGATCCATCTCACTCATCCATGGGTTACTAAGGGCCTGGCATCGAGGAAAGGGACCCCGAAGGTGTGTTGCCTCCTTGCAGGGTTTACTTTCTAAAACAGATCTGATAGCATCATCCCTTCCTTCCCTCCTCAGTGGCTCCCCTTCCCTTTTAGCCATCTTTTCCAAAACTTCATATATGAGATGATTTTAGATGGTACACGGATAAACAAATACTTCTTAATTCATATTATGTTCTTATGTCTGTTGGGAAAAATAAAACTAGTTCATGAAACATGTGAGTTTTTAATTTTGCCAATATTATTGCTTAGACAAGGCTCAGTTTAAAAAGGAGTGATTTTTTTGAAATATTTAGTAGTAATACAAATGGAGTGCTGGCCTCTGGGGAGATGCTGGCTTATAGGAAACAGGGCCTCACAGCAAGGGGACGCTTGTCACCAGCCTTCACCAGCTATCCCCTGCCTGCCTGGAGCCTTTTCTGCGGTCACCTAACTGCACTCACCACCCCACCCACCCAGTGTGACCCTACATAGTGACCAGACTGTTTCTTGCACATTCACAATTCTCTGCTGTGGTTCCTGCTGTTGCTCTTCATGGAATGTGACCCCCTTGGGTCCTTGCCCCATCTGCTGGGCAGACTCCCTCTTTAACCTCCTGGTTCAGCTCACACTTTACTTCTCTGATTTGTTTCTTCTTGCTGCTGTAACAAATCACAGCAAACTGAGTGGCTTAAAAGAACACAAATTTATTCTTTTACAGTTCTAGAGGCAGAAGTGTAAAATCAGTGTCACTGGCTTAAAGTCAAGATGTTGGCAGAGCTAGTTCCTTCCAGAAGCTCTGAGGGGAGAATTTATTTCCTTACCCTTTTCAGTGTCTAGTGGCTGCCTTGGCTTGTGGCCTCTTCCTCCATCTTCAAGGCTCATCTCTCCGTTCTCCACTTCCATTTTAACATGGCCTTCTCTTCTGGCTCTGACTCCTCCTGCTCCCACCTAAATAATCCAGGAGCCTCTCCCCATCACAAGCTCCTTAGCTTAAGCACCTTGCACAAGTCCCCTGTGACATGTAAGATAACCTATTCACAGGTTCGGGGTGGGGAGGCCTTAGCCTCCATACCTGCCTTTGCCACTCCCTGGGTCCTTCAACTTGGCTTTGCCTTTGTGCTCCCACCTACTCTGTCCATTCTTCAGTTATCGCATAGATTATTTGCTTTGTACTTATATGTTTACCTGACCAGTACCTGCAATGTGAGCTTCTCGAGGGCAGTGATGTCATCTTGCTCATCTTGCCTGCCTGGCATTCCTGCCACATGGTAGAAGCCCAAGTGTTTGAAGGAGTGGCTAGACGGCCCCATGCGTGGTGGCACTGCAGCACTGTGGTTCGGAGCACAGGCATGGGGCTCGATTGCCTGGCCTTGGATCTGAGCTGCGCCACTCCAGCTTTGTTACCTCGAGGTCTCATCTGTAAGATGGTGATGAAGAATTGAACCCAACTTAGAGGCTCACAGTAAGGATTAAATGGGGTCACACGTGTGAAAGTATGAGAAAGGTGCCTAACACTAATGAACAGTCAAGGCAGCTAGTTTTGTCATTGTAATTGTTGATCTTATTGTTCATGATGTAAAAGGGTATACGTTTATGTAAGTTATTCTTAACAAAATCAGGAAAGGGGAGGCTCTTTGTTATTTAGTTATCTTTACATTTAAAGAAATGTTTTCCTTATTTTAAATATTCTCCAAAATGTTTAGACTATATGGCAAATCATGTAGAAAGTAATAAAGGATTTGCTTGGGATGACAATGAACCTGTGGAACTGTCTATTGTGCACCCCTCTGGTTTAAGTGGTTAGTGAATGCTTAGAAGAAAGCACCATGCACAGTGATATGTTAACCCTTAGATCTCATTTGCCTAAGAGATGGTAGAGTTTAAAGGAAGGGTTAAAGATATGTGTGACTGGGACACACATAAGTCACTGAATTTATGGATACTCATGAGACTTCTGGCTTTTTGAAGCCACTCTAACATAAGACAGATGTACCCCTATATTCAGCTAACCTTCAGTGAGCATGTGTCAAGTTCCTTGCCCCATTCTAAACCTTCCTGAAGGCCCCTTGGTATCTATGTTACAGGAACCACAAGATTTTACATACCTTTGGTCTTTTTCTGTCTTCATCTTGATATTCAGTGGTATTTCCATCAGTATATATAACCTAGAGATCCAAGTGTTGTTTGCATGAGATTTAGAGTGTTTAGCAGTTATGGTCCTTTGTTAATTTTAAAATGAACTGGATTGTTCATCCTCAAAGGGCACTATATACCATTATGGAGATGACAGCATTCCATGTGCCATGCAATGAAAAGGACATGCAGTAAAGAGAGGCACTTGAATGTGATGTCAGAGCACACCTATATTCCAAGAAAGCCAAAGAAGTTTATTGCAGTTAAAAGAAATTTTAAAAACACCTTGTAGCAAGTATTTTCATTGGAAACACGTACTCTGACCAAAGATCGTGACTATTTGGTGTGCATGAAAGTCATATTTTTAGAATGTCATGAAAAATGGAGAAGTATATGAAAGGCATTCTAGCTTTAGGAAATAATGCTAGTAGGGATTTTAGATTAAAGAGGTAATAAGATCTGCCCAGGCAGAGTGAAGAGAGACAGTTTAGTAGTGAAAAATAAGGTTATCAGACAAGTAAATGGCAGGCTGGAAAATAAAAATGTATCATTTGAATGGCAAGGAGCCATTGCCTGTTTTTCAAAAAGCAAGATATTGAAGTTATCATACCCTCCGCATCATTTAACTTGGACGTTAAAGGAGTGATCCTGGAGTTCAAGTGACAATGGGAGGGAAAAATTGTAGTAGTCCCACTCAAAGATTAGGGTGCAATTTATGAATTTATTTCAGGGGTTGAGGTTCAAGTGTAGATTAAATATAAAATAAAGAACCAGACAACTCTCCTACAAAATTGGATGCAAGTAACAAAGGACAAAGAATAATTGCAGATTAGCTTCTGTTCTTTGGAAGGCAGACATCATGTTCTATGATTGAGAACTTAGAATTTGAGACGATTGTGGAGGTGGAGTGGAAATAAGCCCTCTTGTCACCATGTTAAGGTGAGATAGTGATGAAGTATCTAGATTGTACAGTTAAATTAAAATCGATCAGATTTGGAAAAGTGTTGTCCTCAACAGATAAAGACCTGAAGCCACAGGAAGGAATTCACTGTTGAGTCCTGCAGGAGGCCTTCTGCCCAGGGCCAGACAACAGGCAACACCCCCTCCTGAGTCTAGCCCTGAGTCCAGCTGTTACCACTACAGAGAAGAACCAAATCTAAATGCTGAGGAGAAGGAAATGGTTCTTACCCAATATTTCAATCACAAAAATCAAGAGATACCTGCTGCTATAAAGAGACATTGTGGGGCTCAGGGGAGGAGAGGTGAGAGAGAGGTTGGTCATCTCACCACAGCCACCGGAGCTGGGACCTGGAGGTAGGAAAGAGCTCTGATTCAAACATGAGTAAGTGGCAGAGAGACCCACCGCTCCCCGTAAAGTGCCATGATTTCTTCCTTAGCAGAGTTCCAGACATCTGAGTGGTGGAAGGACACAGTGGCTCTTAGCTGCAACTCCTGGGTTTTGCTTGTCCCCTCTTGGCTAGGGTAGCTGTTGGAGTTGATGGCTGAGCAAGAGAAGGCAGGAAAGATATTCCCTGGGCATAGTCAGTCCTGTGCTACTTGCACTACTTCCCTGGAGCCTGAGAGGCCACACCCCTTGCTACAGATAAAGAATGAAAGTCTCCTTTCATTTCAGCTCTCTCCCTGCACTGCAGTGGTGCTTCTCACCTTCTGCTTCAGGAAGTGCTTGGCCAAGACTCCCTAGAACTGCTGGAGTAATAGGCAGCTAAGTAGCTTGTGGGCAACATGATAAATGCTTTGTTAGAGTTCTAGGATGGCGAGGAGGAGGGGGATGAAGAAGGTATCCCTATTACAGAGGAAGAGCTAGGGCATGGTCCCTACCCTCATTGGAGCTTACAGTTCTCGTGGGTGAATTAGACATTGAACAGGAGAATTTAAAATTTAAAAAAAAACATAAATGAGCTAATCAAACATTGTGCTAGATGCTCTGATGTGTTAGGAAACGGAGTTGGGCAGGAGACTGCCTGGTTTGGGTGGCTGGCACAGGTGTCTAGGATCATTGACATTTGAGCTGAGACCTGAATGGTGAGGAGCATCTGGCCAGGGGAGAGCCAGTGGGAAAGCATTCAAGGAAAAGGAGTGGTCAGTGGGAAGGTGGACAAAGGGACACCTCGAAAGATTTGAGCCTGGGAGGAGGAGACGAGCTTAATGACTGCACTGGCCCAGGCAGGATGTGCTGGGGTTGTGAACCAGGGCAGCAGTGATGCGTGAGCCGAAGAAGAAACATCTCGGACTCAACCAAAGTCAGAAAAGTGGAAATCACAGTTAGTGTGAATGGAAATTTGTCTGCTCTCAAGCTGGGAGTGTTGACTGGGGAGTTTCTTGGGAGTCCCAGGGCTTATAGCCTCTGTTTTCTCTGAGAAGGCTGAAACAAGCTGTGGTACTGAATAAGAGGGTAGCAGGAAGTGGTAGAGAGCTGGAAATGAGGCATAAGAATGGGGCCTGATTGCTGTGTGGGATGGGAAAAGGCCCAAGAGGCACACCCAGCTGACATAGGATAGAACCTCCATGGTGGTCCACATGGCTATGTGACTTTCCTCCAGCAAGGCCACTGCCCTACCCTTGGGTGGAGGAAGCAGGTGGAGAGGCTTTTGGGGCTTGTCTGGGTGGTTGAGAGAAGACAGACAAGATGCTAAAGAATTGGCAGTGTGGACAAGTGGTGCTGGCGATAAAAGGACAAGAAGCCAACAGACATGGACATAGACCCAAGAAGACCTCACAGCAGACAGGAAGGAGGCATGGTGAGAGTGACCATGGGGGAGAGCTGGAAGGGTATCCAGGGTCAGAGACAGGGAGTTGGGTTAAATCTTTTAAGGCACTCTCATTACATCACAGCTGCCAGTTTGTCTTTCTTCTGACTCAGTAGTAAGTAATGTTTTCATTAAAGGGGAATAGTTGGCAGGTAGGTTGAACTTCAGTGAATTCTGATCCTATAATGAAACATTTCATTTTAATTATTGTATATACCTTTCTCAGCTTTTTGTCTACTTGAAGCATATTTCTTCTCTTGTCCTTTGAGCAGCTAAAATGGATGTGTTGGATGTGTCGGCTCCTATAATAGGCTTCTGTTGGATGCCTGTTGTCACTCTTAAATGTAACACCACAGCCATAATTGATGGAGGGTTGAGTTGCAAGCTTTTAGGACTAATTGCAAAGTCTAAACTAAAACATTTCCTGGAGCTGCCTTTAAATAATAATAATAATACCTTGTATAGATATAGTGCTTTACAATTTACAAAGCACTTTCCCATACATCATCTCATTTAATCTTCACAATAAACAATGCTTTTTGAATGCTTAGATCTTTCCTAAGTGAGAAATCATGTTGCACATCCTGATTTAATCATAGTGAGTCGCCAAAAGTTCTTGATACAATAACCATTTATCGAGTACCTTCTATGCACAAAGCACTTTACTAAGGATACCAAGGGGTAGATTTTCAGTAAATATCCAATAAATAGTACCTATCCAATAAATATGATCCTGCCTCCTAATTCACTTTTCCCTTCCTCATTGTAGTCACTATTTTGGAAGCTACTTGCTATGCCATAAATTTATATAAATACTGCCAGGAATTCACTGTATCAGAGTTGAAGTTTTTAAAACTAAGGATTCTGATACTTGTCTAAGTTCAGTGATTTGTCAGAAAGTCATTCTGTTTCAACTTGCACTTTCTTAAAGATTATCTATTACTTGAATCTCAAGAAAAATATTTCAAGCTCTCAACATATCTGAAAATGCCTCCCCATTGAGTTCATTGTGCTGGTTGGGGGTGATTAGGGTACAACTTGACCGTTGGCCCCAGAAAGCTTATTATCCAGTAGAAAAGAAGACATGGTCATCTCTGGGTTCTGTGAGCCAGACTGGGAGGCACTGAGGAGACTGGGAGACTAAAGACTTCTGGGAGGCTGCCCTCTGGGTGAGGCAGGAAATGGAAGGTAGTATTGGAGCCAGGCCCACGACAGAACTCCTAAACCTGTGTTCGAGAGCACCTAGAGTGTCCAGGCATGTGCTCAGGGCCACCGTGGCTCCTCAGAATATGCAGGCTTTGAGGTCCAGCTCAAGATCCTCCAACACATATGGAATCCCCAAAATAACAGGAACCCTGCCATCAAAGGGCAGAGTGACTCTCTCAGAGTAAGCGGTATGACCTGTAAACCATGATTCTTTCCCCCATCAATGGCTGGATGAGGCCCTGAGGACTGACGTTCAACCTCAGCTGAGAAGCCCATTTTGTCAAGGAAACACAAGTGGTTGTCGGGGGTGCTGATGATGAATCAGGTCACCTTGGTACAGCTGTTACTTCTCCAACTGTCTTCCTGCTTGTTTGGCATCTTAATTTTATTAACTCCGGTGTTGATACTAGTTCTCACTCAGCTATTTAGGTGTGCATGTGGTTTGGGAATTGGGGGAGGATGAACCCAAGTGACCTAATACTTTTTTTTTTTTTTAACTAATGCACACATTTCCTGGACACCCTTCTTTTTCAGAAAGTTTCCCCATGATAACATCTTTTTAAATAGTAGCTTCTATGTTTTACAAGGGAGGTTAATGTCTGGATTGCCAACTGTCTCTTGGTTCTTTTGATATGGAACTTAGACAATCAAAAGCCAAAGAACTCTTCCTTCTTTGTGTTGGGCAGATGTGCCTAATGCTTTATTTTGACAGAGAATATGCAGCCAGCATCTGAGCATCCCATAAATACTCTAGAGAGGAACACAATTAGGATATAGTATGGAGCTGGGAGTTTGAGCAGTAAGTCTAAGTGATGTTTCCGACTGGGGCTGGAAACGTGCTTTACATAATTGTATTCTGATTATTTAGGTCTCTCTTTATAGGGCATCTTTTATGACCAAGACTGTCCAGTACCAAAATGAGCTACATAAATTCCTAATCTGGGATACAGCTGGACAAGAACGAGTAAGTCACTCTTTAATTTACTCTGTTTTTCTGAGGCCCAAATGAAAGCTCCAACTAAACTGTCAATGTCCCTGTCATCTCATGTTACTCACTTCTGTTCTGTGCACTGGAGACACATTTATTTCCATTTTCATAGGCCAGCCTTTTTCCTTTCAATTAGAGCCACAGGGTCCACTGATGGAGAAAGTGACAATGGGCACTGTGGGCATTTTTATACTTTTGAGTGTCTTAAAGTAAATTCTGACTGACAGGCCTGATAAAATCCTGCTCAGAGCATTGTGTGTAGTTTGGGGCTCCATCCTCTAGCTAGAGGTATATAAAAGAATTAGTGGTAGAAAGGGAGAGTTAAGCACAACTCATTTATAGCCACCTTTTAAAAGCTAAAGAGGGAACTTTACAGTGTATAAAGTTTGAGATTTAAGTGAACAGGATGAGCTAACACAGTGCAATAGATACTTAATAAATGCCTGATGATAACATTGACCACAATGCTTATCCATTTAAGGAAGAGCCTGAATCAGAAGTGGGGCCTGGCCACAGCAGGACAGTGTTGAAGAGATTTGGGGAAGCCTACCCAAAGTCAGAAAGGGGTGGGAAGGCAGGGGAGGGGACAGACACGTGCCTGCTGCTTCATCCTCCTTCTGGGTACTAAGGCCAATTTCCCTGCCCAGGTGCCTCTGACAGCCACCCCATTATTCAGCTGCCGTTTAATTTTGTTTTCAAACAGTACTATCCAAACAGCACATCTGATGGATGCACAGTGCTATCTTAAGCTCTTAAAAGTATACCAGAAGTAATCAGGAAAAATAGTCTGTCATCACGGTCTTATCTAAGACAACATAGATACTGTGTATGGTATAAAATCTGACAGGAATCATCACAGACGGAGGAAGAGAACAAAACAAGCCATTAGTGTTGTCGTAGACATAAACACCATACATTTGTACAGATTTAATGGTTGCTCCTGTTTTTAATGCTGGGTGCCATGCCCCTGTCCAGTTACTCACCTGAGATACTTCAGGTACTGTCTTCCATCCCCCACTTCTCTCCTTTGCTTGTGTTGTGCATCTGGAATGGAGCATTTAGGACAGCTAGACTTTTGCCAACCATCCCTCTGCTGCCTTCAGAAGTATGACTTACCACAGGGTCCTCCTGAATATATCTGTAGACACAGCCCTGGGGTCTGTCCTATTAGCCACGAACTCGTTTGGCTCTTCCTCTTAGTAATATATGTACCTTCCACTGAATCCCAAGTTTCAATTACCCCTCACATATATTTGATGAAACAGCAAAGCCTTCATCATAAAGAATCATGCTATAATATAGATTCCATTATGCTTTGAATCAGAGCCTGTCCTGGTATACACAGTGATGTAATAACGTCTCTTTTTTCTGTAACTTGAAAACAGAATCACCCAAGAGTGTATGCTTCTCCCTTTCTGCTGGCATGATGGTGAGAGTCTGCGAAGTTTTGTGATAAGCTTCTTTGCCTGCCTCTTGTTTGACCACTTCTAATAGGTTCTGCAATTAGAGATGCAGTTGCTCTGAGAGGCAAACCTGCCTCCACTCTACCTGAAGCATCACCACTCAGCCCAGAGCTGCACAGGAGATGCTCTTGGGGCCAGGCCACAGGCCAGGGGCACTGGGAAGACAGGAGAGGAGCACCACCTGGCAAGCACTTGCTCCAGCCAGTTGTTGCTAGGCAAGAGCACATGTCCAGGGTGGCCAGATGGCAGTGCTTAAGAAAAGCTAAACATCTGACAGCTAATCACAGATGGTTTGCAATGCTGAGAGGATTATACAGGACACATCTGTCAGCCTGTTCTGGGTCAAAGACTGCCCATTTGTCCTGGGCATGTCATTCAAGGCCCTGAGTGTTCGACTGCAGCCAGACTGTCCGTTTTTACCTCCTCCCACCAGTCTGTCCTCTAGTACCAAACTGCTTGTAGTTCTCCGGCATACCATACAGTTTCACGCCCTCATACCCTTGCTCCCACCTTTTGCCTGGAAAACTATTCGGCATTTAAGACCCACCTCTGATGTCACCTACAGAGAGGCTTTCCTAACCATCCCTGCTGCTCTCTGATTAGTAATCACATTGCCATACAGCCATGTTGCTCATACCCAAATCTGGAGGTTGCCTTGGATTCCTCCCTCACCCTCGGCCCTCCACACTTGCTCCAGCAGGGTATCTGACAACCCTGTTTTCTAAATATATCTCAAATACATTCACTTCTCCATCTCCACTCCCAGCACCCTGCTCACAGTCACTTTAATTCTCACCGAGTATTCTTGTAGCTTTCTAACTGGTCCCCCTGCTTTCCCTCCACCCAGCCCCAGCCCATTACACTTCTCACAGCACCCGGAGGAACCTCTTGAAAACATAAAGCAGACCCTATTATCTTCCTGTTTAATATCTTCAGTGACTTCCCACTGCTCCTGTCATCAGAGTCACGTTCTGAACAGAAGCCCTAGAGCCCCCCACGACCTGCTCCACTTTCTCTCCTCAGTGCCCTCTTGGGCCCTCCTCCATGCCCATGTCCTGCAGCACTCCGTGCCTTCAGGCCTTTATACACATTGTTCCTTCTCCCTGGAACTTTCTCTTCCCTCCACTCGGAGCATGGCCGGCTGGCTCCCTTACCAGCCCTTTGGCCTCAGCTTAAATGCTACACCCTTGGAGTTATCCCTCACCCCCCTGCGCCTGAGCAGGGCCCCCAGTTCATTCTTCATCACTGCCCTATTCATTTTCCCCAGAACACTCATTACAAGTTGTAATTAGATATCTGCCAACTTACTTTCATTGACAGTCTCCCCCACCAACAGGCTGTAAACTTCCAGAGCTGGGACTACAGTGTCATGCTCACTGCTGGATTCCCAGTGCCTGGCACAGAGCCCGACGTTGTGCTGATGTACAGATACTGGGTGGGTGAATCAGTAAATGAACTCTTAGGGGTATTCCTTTGTATCCTGAACAGCCTTTGATTGCCCTCATCCATGGGGTGGTCCCCTGTTTCACTACTTGTCTGCCCCCATTAGATTGTGAGCCCTTTGAGAGCAGGGACTATCTTCTTATCTCTGCTCTCAGCCCCAGCATATGGTGTTGATGCCAGTGGGTTTATGTTAGCTGATTGCCAGCCCTACTTAGTCACAGACAAGGACAGATCCTCTACCTGCTTTTACCATGTGAGAAGTACATGATTCAAATAATAAATTTCTGGTGTTTGCATGTTTATTACTTAGTTCTCTGTAGTTATGAGATTTATTATGGAACCAAAAGTCGTCATAAAATGAAAACCCTTTTTTGATGAACTGACCATTCAAACATCCTCGCCATTTGACATCTGTTGCTGCACACCATTTTGACCGATGGGATGTCTTCTGATGGTCCAGTTACAGTTGATTGCAAAGTGATTTCATTAAGTCGATGAAAGTGATTTTGGAGAATTCCTCAAATGTCACGTAGAGCCCTTGACAGTAGGGATCTTCTTAAATTAAATGAAGAGGAAAAATACTGATCAGGATGATGATGTAAGTGCTTCAGAAGATAATGATTTGTGTATCAAAGGGTTAAGAGGGGCCTAGGGAAAATTGATGGAGCCCTCAAATATTTTTGCAAAAGTTTTTATGATAAGACTATGAAAAGTCAAACACAAAATGAAGGATTTTGTATTGTGCTGGCATATAGTTTTGTCAGAAAAATCGTAGCCACGTTATCAATCAGCTTTGAGTCAATGTTCATCCAAAAAAATTAGCTTCCAGCTATAATAAAAAGCCTAAGTTTTTTCAAATACCAGGTAAAATGAAACTGGTTTTCATGATTTTAAATTTATCTTGTCATGAGAGAGCCTTTGTGAGCCCTTTGTCCCTGTGATGTGCTGTCCTAGATGAATTCGTTCTAAGTCATCTTTTTCCACCAATTGTCCTTCGAGAGCAGAGACTCCTGCAGTTGTGCTGGAACAGACACAGCACAGACATAAATAAGCACCCTGAGTGCATATCGTGAGTATGCCAGCAATGTAGCAAAAACATTTCAAATACTTGCCATCTGTATGTGATGATGTAAAAGAAAATGTCTTAACTAAAAAATAATAGACATTACATGTAGTCCTTAAAGATTCTATTTCTGCATCTTAATTGTGCTTTCTCCTGATGACTGTTTCCAGAAAGGTCAGGACGCCAGGAAGGCACAGACTCAATTGTCACCGTAGTCATGTAAGAAATTGTTCTCATGTTTAAAATCAGGAGCAACTGTAGTGGCTCAGTATCATCTAGAGCTGAGGTCAGTAGTAACAGAAACCAGAGTCTGCAGTGTATCATCCACACTGTCCGGCATACAATCAGAATTACTGCACATACGGAGAAACAGGAAAACATGACCCAATGAGTAGACGTAAATCCCACAGTGACCCTGTTACTAGAATTTGCAGACACAGAATTTATAACATATATTTTTAGGCCAAATCCAACCTGCTGCCAGTTTTTGTAAATAAAGTTTTAGTGGAACGTGTAACCATGCTTATTTGTTTACATAATGTCTGTGGCTACTTTCACTCTACAGTAGTAGAGTTGAGTAGTTGTGACAGAGATCATATGACCCACAAAGCCAAAATATTTACTACCTGGCCCTTACCAGAAAAAGTTTGCCACCCCCATCTAGAGCCAGATCCTGCCAGAACAGAGATGTGCTGACATCTTTTGAGTCTCTCTTTATGTGCTTCCACCTCCTTTCCTTACACCAAAAGAACACAGAAAGAGCTTCAGTGTCAATAATGGCAGAGTGGCTTATATCAGACTAACTGTCCCACAGATAACAATTATATATAAACTCTGGACAAAACATTTGAAAACAACTGTTCGAAGGCACTACAAGCAACCAAATGCAGTCAGGGATTGAAAAAAGGAGCGATATTGGGTGAAATCCACATTTTTACAGCTTTTCCCCAGTGGGCACTTCTCAATCTGTGTGGCACAAGATAGCTAGGACTCAAGCAGAAAGTCTGTCTTTTTAGCTTGTGTTGTTATTGAGGACAGAGTTTGGGATTGCCAGAGCAGCGGGAAAAAGAGGAGGCAAATCCCAGAAAAATGGATCCAACAAGGAGGGAAATCACAAAATCTGTTTATAAATTTCCGTCAGATCTTTGGTTGACCCCCAAATTGTGAATGCACAGGAGAGACATTATAAAACCAAACAGAAACCAACAACTAGGAAGGGTGACAAGACTGAGCAGAGGTTTCAACTGCTGCTCATTACAACAGAGCTAGACTTTGGAGTTTGAATCCAATCCTACCATGTTAGAGGGGATTGCTAAACACCTTGGGCATTCCATTGAAACTTCAAAAAGACTGTGCCTTAGGAGTAGAGGCCACATCCTGGGACTAAGGGCAAACCCAAGTAGACCCACCCTAACAACATGTAAAACCAGTCTCAAGATGGTCAGCCAGTAATTTAACACTCTGCAGAGAAGAAAACAAAAACCAGAGTCTGCAGTGTATTGTCCACACCATCCAGCACACAATCTGAATTACTACACATATGAAACAGGAAAACATGACCCAGTGAGTAGAAACAAACCTCAAAGTGACCCTGTTACTAGAATTTGCAGGCACAAAATTTAAAGCATAAATTTTAAATACAATCAGAGAGTTAAAGTAATCCTAATGACTTAACTACAGATGGGAAATCTCATGCAGAATGAGAACAAATAAAGAATCAAATGGAAATGCTAAAATCAAAAATTGCAATATCTAAGATGAAAAATTCACTGGATGGGTGATAGAACAGATTAATCAGAAAAACGGGGAAAAAAGAATAGAAAAATATGAATAGAATCACAGGGACAAATTCATACAACCTAAACATACATGCAATTGGAGACCCAGAAGAAGCAAAGAAGGAATTGGGAACAGAAAACAAGACATTTCAAGAAATAATAGCTGAAATTTTCCTAAATTGGGTGAAACATAGCAACTTACAAATCCAAGAAGTCTAGGAAACCTGTAAGTAGAAAGAAAACCACATCTAGGTACATCAGAATCAAACTGCTGGAAACCAAAGATAAAGAGAAAACCTTGAAAGCAGCCAGAGATAAAAGACACGGGAACAACAGTGTGGGTGATGGTTAACTTCTCACAGAAACAGTGGAGGCCAGAAGTGTTAGAACAGTATCTTTAAAGTGCTGAAAGCAAAAAACTATCAACCTGTCAACCTGCCAAAATTATTTTTAAAATAGGAAGTCAAAGTAAGGACATTTTTATAAAAACAAAAACTGAGAATTCAGCAGTAGCAGTCCCGGAAAATTTTTCAGGCTAAAGAGAAATGATACCAGATGATAACTGAGATCAGTCAGAAGAAATAACAACCACTGGAAAGGGTAAATATGAAAATCTATCATTTTTTCTCCTCAACTTATTAAGACAACTGGCTATTTAATTCAAAAATTACAACATTGGATTGTACAGTTTATAGTGTATGTAGATTTAAAATATTTGACAACTATAGCACAAAGGATGGTTAGAGAAAAGAAATAAGACTCTTACAAGGTTCTGATATTTTATATGAAGTACATTTTAAACCCTAAGTAGACTGTAGAAAAATGTACAATATATATTGTAGTTACAAGAGCAACCACTTAAAAAATAATACAAGTAAGTATAACTAAAAAGCCAATAGAGGAATTAATATATTAAAATTGAACACTAGAAAAAAATCAATCAATGCAAAAGAAGCAGGGGAAAGGAGGAGCAGAGGAATTTAAAAAGAAATGGAACAAATATAAAACAAATCAGGGCCAGGCACAGTGGCTTCATGCCTATAATCCCAGCGCTTTGGCAGGCCGAGGGGGGAGAATTGCTTGAGGACGAATTTGAGGCCATCCTGGGCAACACAGCAAGACCCCGTCTCTAAAAAAAAAAAAAAACAATTTTTTTTTTTTTTTAATTAGCCAGGAGTGGTGGTACACGCCTGTGGTCCCAGCTACTTGGGAGGCTGAGGCAGGAAGATGGCTTGAGGCCAGGAGTTCAAGGCTGCAATGAGCTATGATTGTACCACTGCACTCTAGCCTGGCCAACAGAGCGAGCCCTTGTCTCTAAAAATCAATTAATTAAATAAAATAAAATAAATAAAACAAGTCAAATGGTAGACCTAAACCCAGATATATCAGGAAGTACATTAACTGTATAAAGGAACTGAACTTTCCACTTAAAAGGCAGAGGTTGTCAGATTGTATCAAAAAGCAGGACCCAAGTATATGCCTGTTATAAGAAGATGACCTTCGATATAAAAACAAAACAAAGATAGATTGAAAATAAGAGAATGGAAGAGGATATTCTATCCAAATCATAAGCAAAAGAAAACCGTTGTGGTTATATGAATGTCAGTAAAATAGACTTGAAGACAAGGGTTATCATCAAGGTTAAAGGAGGACATGATAAGAAAGATCTTAGGGAACTTTGTTGATAGAAATATTTCATATTTAGTGGAGGGTATTTACATGGATGTATACATTTGTCAGTTTATCAGACTGCCCTAAGATCTTTGCTTTTCTCCATGTGAATTTTACCTTACATATTTGAAGAAAGAAAAAAAAAACCTCGTAAGGGACATTGCCAATGTAAGTACATCAGAAATAAAAGCTAATAGCATAAGCTTTGTCCCTCTATGCTTGTGTCTCATTTCCTCTTACGCTGTGGAAGTCAAGGCAACATCCTAAGTCTTCTTTACCTCATAATGTAGTTTCCTTTCCTGTAGTGCTTTCTTGCTTACAACCGTTATTTTTGTTCTCTTTGAAACTTAATGTATCGTTTTATTGGAAGTTAAGTAGGCTTTCAGCCCACAGGCAGAGGTTTCTCTCACCAAGACTAGTAAAGGTTTCTGTGTCTGGACACCTGGGTCTGGCACTTAGTTTGACACCACCCCCCACCCCCCCCCACTTCCACAGTTCTTACTCATTTGCTCACCAGCCCTTGGTTACCTGTAGTATGCCAGGTGCTGGCCCCAAGATAACATGCTGCGCTCAGCATGCGCTGACTTTCCTCATGGAGCCGCAGTCATGATTTCATTTCCTTTTGTAAAACTGAAATTAATATAAAAATTTTAAAGCCTAAAGGTTAAACTCATTGGATAAGAAGTTGCAGAATTCATAATTCTGTATGTGGATTATGTGTGTGCGCCAAATGCTCCCTGTGGTGACAATTCTTGCCTGTGTTTGGAGGTAAGCCATCACAAACAGAGTAGGATGCGAGTATACATCACAACATACGTAGGGAGTAAGACAAAGATCAAGTGTAGGCAACGTTGTGATGTTAAACATTGATCGTATTCAGTGAGTGAGGTGCTCACGGTGGGACGTGTGCCCAGGAACTGAAGCTGACTGGGGAAAGAGCTTCACGTTTTCCATCTCACTCACCAGGAGAAATGGCCTGCTGCATCACCCTTGCTGTTTAGCCGGTTATCCCTCTCCCTTTACTTCGCTTCCCTCCCTGTTGTGTGTGTTGGGGAGGGAGGTGGTGGGTGGAAAGAAACTCCAAGTACAGGGTTGAATTCATGTAAATGAAATGAGATCTGCACCCAGCATTTGCGAATTGCCACATGCACGGAGACACCAAAAAGCAAGTTGCAGACTCATCCAAATAATGAATGTAAATGTGTCTCGTGTCTAAAGCACAATCAGCATTTAGACTACAGGGTTATCTTTATGACACCCAAGTGCAGCCGCTTCTCTGGAGAACTGTTTACAGCATTATTTTTATCTCTGTGATAGTTTGGGAAGCCAAAGTTTAAAGGACTATTGAACAAACGAATTTGGGAATTATAACACTGAGTTCAATTAAAAAGCCTTTTTAGCTGAAACAATTGTTTATAGCACCATATTTAAGTCCTATAAAACTGTATTCTAAACTTTCTTCTGAGAGACATTTCAGTGTTACATTAAAAGTCTTTGCCTTTGGTAATTGCTGGTTCATTTGCTTTAAAGCATCATGTCATCCTCTTTGGCTTAAGAAAAAGATTACCTTTTGTGCAGGGATGATGGCTTAAAAGTCTAGTAAAAAACATATTTAACCAGTTTTCCCAATTTTGTTGTTTATTTTTCCCTCTCCTCTGCAGTTTCGTGCCTTAGCACCAATGTACTATCGAGGGTCGGCTGCAGCTATAATCGTTTATGATATCACAAAAGAAGTAAGACTGTATATAGTTTTCTTTAGACTATTTTGAAAACTCTCTTTTAGTTGCTTAGCTCTCCAGTTGCTCTCCTTTTTTGTGTTACAGGAGACATTTTCAACATTAAAGAATTGGGTAAAAGAGCTTCGACAGCATGGCCCACCTAATATTGTAGTTGCTATTGCAGGGAATAAGTGTGATCTTATCGATGTAAGGTAAGTTATTAAAGCAAGAAATTACAATGTCGATTATGTGTTCCTTTTCTTAATGAGCAATATCCAGTATAAGAATCTTTTATTTTATCTTTGACTTGAAGAATTCCTTTTGGTTGTGTGGTTGGAGTCCTGAAGTTTCAAACTACAAGTAAGATTTCAGGCGTTTGGAGCTAATTATATTATATAGAGAGACAGTTGTGTAATTTACTTAAAACACTGGTCACATCACACTTGATGGTATCTGAGATCAGCACGGCCCCCAGGCTCCCATGACATAGAATACTTGAATGCAGAAAGCACATTTATTGCCAGTTTTTCTGGGCTACTTCCATGATTCCCAAAGCAACGGCTTTTTTTTTTAATTTGAGGGGGAAAGAAAACCCTGCCATTCCCAATCACTCCATTAGCTCCATTGCTAGCGGTCCTGAGCTTTGCTTTGTTTAACCACAGAAGTGGTATGAATGGGAGGGCCGCATGTCAGTACTCGCACAGCAACCATTCAGGGCCTCCTTTGTCATCATAACTCTGGGTAATTACTGGGTAGGAGGGGATGACATTAAGATGTTAATGGGTAGAATTTCTGATTTGCAATTGTTGCCTTCCAGAGAAGTCATGGAGAGAGATGCTAAGGACTACGCCGACTCCATTCATGCAATTTTTGTAGAGACCAGCGCAAAAAACGCGATAAACATAAATGAACTCTTTATAGAAATTAGTGAGTATCTCTGCTCCTTATCGGTTTCCTCTGTGCAGAGCAACTTAAAACAGAATTATCTTCCTGGTTAGAATTCCCGCCTTACTTAGTAGTCTAGTCTCTGAAACTGTCCTCAGTGGAAAGAGATTTGAGAACGTGAGAGTAATAGCCGGCTTTCATTTCATGTTATGATTGCTGGAGAGCTGCTGCCTGAGGACTGTAGCCCTTCTAGAAGGAACTTGCTACTGCATAAATAAGGCACAGGGCATTGAGGTCATGGGAGCTGTCATCTCTCCCTTTTTCTCTATTTAAATGTGTTTCAATTAGTCATCCAAGGTCACTGAAAATGAACAAAGTAAATAAAGGGAACTGAAACGCAGGTGTAATTCCACTGTAAGAAAACCCTCAAAAATTAGTACCAGGCAAGTGAAGGTAGAACGTCTTCCCGCAGCCTTCCCCTTCCCTGTCCAGCAGTGTCGATACGATGACGCCAGACGGGAGGGAGGCTGCTGCGTGCCTTTGGGACCCTCTGCAGGTGGCATCTGTGTGTGTTCGCTTCATGCACGTTCATCAGAATACCTAGCGGGACTGTTCCAGGCTCAGGGGAGGTGGCGTGAAGGAGATGTGCACAGCCCTTGGTCTGCCGGCGTGCACATTCTACAGAGGGAGACAAACAGTGGACACCAAATGAATAGGATAATTTCAGATAAAAATGAGTAATATGAAGAAAATAGTTTATGGGATGAAGTTAAAGACTGTCTGCAGGTGATCAGGGAAGGCCTCTCCAAGGAGGTGGTATCAGAGCTGAGGCAGCAGGCCCTGCAGAGATGTGGGGATTCGTACCAGGCTTGATGCGAATGCGTCAGACTTCCAGCAGGAGAGAGGCACAGTAGACTTAACCCATTAAGATCTGCTGTGTGGTTGAGATCCAGGGTGACTGAAGCTGGAAGGGCTTTTGGCCACTGTGCAGAGGAAGGGCATGAAGCCCAGTGCCCACCAAGGCCAGGCAGGGGTGGCCCATGAGCAGAGCAGGGTGAGCCCTAGGGACCCTGACAGGTGGCAGGTCAGGCCCAGCTCCAGCAATTGGGGCCACTGTGGAATTTGGGCCCCTGTTTGCCCAATTCCTGGGGTTATTTTGAGATGTTTTTACACATCCCATATTTTAGATTTGGCCACTGATTCAAATATTTTCAGAGTACTTTGCAGACCTAAGAAGCCCACCTACCACCAGATAGATATAGCCAGTAGACTGCTGATTGCACCCTCTTTGTCAGCTCCTTCATTTCAACGTTAAAAAGTCATGATGTTTATTGTTGTCCCAGATGTAAATAGCAGGTACCCAAATGCATTCTTGAAGGGCAACCTAAGGCCAGTTGGGAATTTTTCACAGTTCAAGCTAAAATGTCTAAGTGTGTGATGTCATGAGTATGTTAAAATTATTGGTTTTTTTTTCTTTAAAGTGTTCTTTAGCAGTATTAAAAACAGGAAGGTGGTGAACTATACCAACAATGAAAATTCTTGTGTAAAAATTTTAACTATGAAAAATAGAAACTATATGTTCACAAAAATGAGAAAAATTGGGAGAGATATAAATACAGTTTATTGTTCACTGGGTGTTGTAAAATTACATGAGCACAGTGCCTGGCACACTAACTTTTTATTGAAGCATAATAGACATACAGAAAAGTGCACATATCAGAAGTGCAAAGCTCAGTGAATTTTCACAAACTGAATATACTCCTGTGCTTGGCATTCAGTTTGGGACATGGCATTTGCTGCACCCCCAAGGGTAACCACCATCCTGACTACTAATTCCTCAGATTGTTGTTGCCTGTTTTTGTCTGACATATATTTTGTACTTTATATTTTTTGAAACATACTCTGTTTCCTCTTTTGTGTCTGGCTTCTTTTCTGCATTACATTTTTAGACAATCCATGTCATTGCATATGGCTGTAGATGTTGCATTCTCATGGCTGGTGCATGTGTGTCAGTGTCAAGAGTCAGAGTCGGGGGAAGCAGGGAATATCCACGATGTAATTGTCCATTCTGCTGTTGATAGGCATTTGGGTAGCTGTTTCCAATTCAGAGTTATGATAAGTAATACAGCTCTGAACATTCTGGTCATATTCTTTGGTGAACATCTGTACACATTTTTGTTAGGTATATTTATACCCACAAGAATAGCTGGATCACTGGATATGCGTGCATCAGTACAACTTGACCGCTAACCAGTTTTCAAAATGGTGGTTGTCCTAGTTGACACCCACACTAGTGGTGCATGAGAATCCCAGTCACTGTGGTGAGGAGGTCGTGATCTGCGTTTCCATGGCAGTTAATAAAGTCAAGCACCTTTCCAGAGATTTATTTGTATTTATATGATATCTGGATATCCTCTTTTGTGAAATGCCTGTTACATCTTTTTTTTTTGCCTATTTTCCTTTTGGGTTAACTGCCTCCTTAATGTTTTATAGTTCTTTATTGGATATGAGTCATTTATTGATTGTATGTATTAGAAATATCTTCTACTCTGTGGCTTGACTCTGAGTTTTGAATCAATTCCTTCGATGAACTAAGGTTTTTCATCTTAATATAATCCAGTTTATCTTTATTTTCCCTTATGGTTACCATAAAGGTTTTTGGTTGCTTTTAAGAAATCATTGCCTATTCCCAGTTCATGAAGATGTTCTTGTCTGCTTTCTTCTAAAAATGTTATTTGTTCCCCAAATTTTTATGTCACATTTCCCAGATGCGTCTGTAATACCAGCTGTATTTTAGTATCCATTTATTGAGAAATAAATAATGACAGGAAGCTTCAGTAACGCTTTTAAATAAATGTGTAATTTATTCACAACAGTGTCTGTAGGCATTTGAAAAGCAGTTGTAGGACATACTGGGGGGGACACTTTCTTGTTGATGTAGAAAACATGCTGTGCACTGTCCACACAGATTTGTGGGCCGCTCAAAATGGTGGAGGTTGAAGGACCTGAGAGTTGGCAGATATTCCTTCTTAGCCTTGTTGATGTCAAAAGATGTTATGTGTCCGTTTATTCCATGTTTACAAAATACCTCTGTGCCAGGTACTGTGCTAAAAAGATACTGGAAACACAAAGATGGAGAAACAGGATCTCTTCCCTAGAAGACCTTAGGGTCTAATTTGTAAACAAATATGTAATAGCGTGCTTCTGGTGTCCTAATTGATTTTAGTATCTGAGATGTTGGAGAGAGTTAGGAAGTGGGAGGGCATCAGGAGTGCCTTTGTACAAGAAGCAACCCTTGAGTTATCAGCCAGGTAGGTGGACTGGTGATTTAAGGATTCTCTCGAAATTGACATTATGCTTCATGGAGCAGTAAAGTGAAACCTATTCATTCTCATGCATTGTTGGTAGGAGAATAAAGTGGCACAGCCTCTTCAGAGAGCAATATGGCAGCATCTGTCAAAATTTAAATTGCACGTTTGTATTTGTGCTATACAGACACTGGGAATACAGTGTATGCGTCAAACAAACCCAGGAGTAGAAAGCATGACCTAGCTTTTCCTCTCCTGGTAATTTTTCCTGCACATACACTCATAGGTTCACAAAGATATTTTTTGCACCATTATTAATAACATCAAAATATTGGAAACTAAATATCCATTAATAGAGAACTGGTTAAATAAATTATGGTACATCCATACAATGCAGTATTTTAAAGCTATTAAAAAGAAAGTGGTAGCTCTCCATGTGCTGTGATGGAACAATCCCCAAGATACATTCAGTGAAAACAGCAAGGTGGAGAACAGTGCATATTGTTTGTACCCATCTGGGCTTAAGAAAGGGGAGGTGAGGTAGGGATATAATAGGTATACCTGTGAATGTTTATGCAATCTATCTATCTCTGGAAGGCTGCACAAGAAATGGGTTACTGTAGTGGCCTCTGCCATGAGATAGAGGGACAAACTTGTTCTGATTGAATTTTTAAACTTGTATTACCTACTCAAAACAAAATGTTTTTAATTAAAAATTTTTCTTTGCTAAATGCTGTGTGATATCCATGTTTGGATCCTAAGACAGAAACAAGAAACAGGACATTAGTAGAAAAACCAGTGAAATCTGGAAAAGGTCTGAAGTTAATAGTGATGTGGCAATGTTGAATTCCTCATTTTGACAAATGTCCCGTGGTAATATAATATGTCAGCATTAAGGGAAACTGGGAGAGAGGTATATAGGAACTCTCTATATCATCTTTGCAACCTTTCTGTCAATCTAAAATCATTTCAAAGTAAAAAGTTTATTAAACTTTTTTTTTTTAATTTAATGAAACCTGTCAGATTGCATCTGCAAAATTGTTGTGTCTGAGCATGAACAGATTTGGAAAGTGAAAGCTCATTCCCTTCCCTCTTCTCATCTTGGTTTAGGTCGACGAATTCCATCCACTGACACCAACCCGCCATCTGGCGGTAAGGGCTTCAAACTCCGAAGACAGCCTTCAGAGCCAAAGCGAAGCTGCTGTTGACCGAGCCTCAGCCTCTCAGACGATGATGAAGTAGGTGGTCCTGAAAGTTAACAGGAGGGCTGGGGTCCCTGCCGCCAGTTTTCCCCTAGCCGGTCTTGAGTCTTCTTCATGCAAAAAGGATTCACAGAAATTGACCGGTTCTGTTCTCTCTTTGAAGACTGCGGCAGTATTTCAGTCTGTGAACTTCTGTTATGTAAACAGTTTCTGGTGTACAAAGGGACTACAGCATTGGCTTTTGACCTTGCTGAACAGGAATGTATGATTGTATGGATGGTAGGATTAAATTGTTGAGTAGTTTTGTAATCAAGATTTTATGTAACATTTGTAAAGGGAAGATTAGCACTTTCACAGCCGTCGAGGGGAAAAAAGACCTTGTGGAGATTATAATTTCCTTGGTTTCTGTTACCACTGTTAGAGGGGGTTGTATCATTTAAAATGTGGTAGGATATCGTAAGTGGAGAGATGGCAATTATTTGAAGCTAAAATGGGTTATTTATAGGACTGATGGAAATAATTTCATCTCTGCCATCTCTAAAGCACTTTTCATTGAATATATTAGCCTAGGATACATACAGTAAATTAACAATGATAACAGTAGATGCCTCGCTCATTCTGGGTTTGCTTCTGGCCCTGTCGTGTATGTGTCACCAAACACATTATTGGCACCTTTTTAAATAAGCTGTCATGATCAGGATGGTGATGGTAGAGGAGCTGCCTGGAATAAATTGAATTGCGTATGTTCTAAACTGGCCAGGGGTGGTTGAAGCAAGAGGAAGAAGAGAAAAAGTAAAGCAAGTGTGTAAATGCTGTCAATTATTTAACCCAAGTATTTCAGTGGGGAGAGACAAGTATCTGCTGCTTAGCACGTGTAAAGTTGTAGTCTGTATTTATGAGACCATTGCTTAAAGGTTATAAATTATGTAAATACATTAATAAATTTTAAAGTTTCATTCAACATTCCATTTAATCTTGCACCCAGTCTTGCATACACCCACCCATTTTTCAGCCTCCACGGGAGATTCTGAAACATATTTGTGTTGTGCAAAGGCATAGAGCTCTTACCTTATAGTCTTTAAAGATTTCTCTGACTTCCCTTCCACCCACCCTTCTTCCCTCCAGATCCCATCTGGAAGTCATAATAAAGACATATACCACTTCGACAAGCCTGACTAGTTCTTACTAGCCTTGGGGTAAAAGATTAAGCTCCAGTTCAAGTCATTTACCTGGTCTTGGTAATAAGTTTCTTTTAGCTTTTACAGCAACCTCAGACCAACTGTTTTAAGAGAGCTTTCCTTGTTAACAATTTAGCTTGTCTTTCTGTTTCCTTTATTTTCCCTGCCTCTGTTAGTGGTTAACACTCTTTTCCCTCAGGGAGCCTAATGAGGTTTTTAATATAATCTAAAAATAAAGCACTGAAGTGAAGTTGGTGAAAATTTGTTCCTGGTCTAATTTGGCACCCTTCCAACCTGAGTATTGTAAGGGAAGGAAATTTACAAGATTAAATAGGAAATGAAACAGCTTGAATTTCAAACTAAATTGTGTTTTCAGAGCTATCCTTAAACTGAACAGTGGGAACTTTTAAAAATAATTGTTATTTCTTTGTGCCCCCCACTCAATATGGATAGATTTTAATGGGAAAATTATAACTCAGATTAAGTAAAAAATGATTCCCTTTTCCCTATTGTGTATCTTAAGCATTTGAAATTGTTTTATTCTCTTATTGAAATCATGTACAAACAATATAGTTAGTGAAAATCCTAATGTTTTGCTTAAAATACATGTGGACTCCGTATCCCCCTAGGATCTTGCTTCCTACCCATCTTTAAATTAGCATGCTTCTAGAGAAAACATGTGATTCCCAGGGCTGGGCTCTTTACACCTGAAGGTGGTTTGACTTTCTTTTATATACATCCAGATGGATCCAGGGTATCTGACCACCGCCCTGGTATGTTCCTAGAATTCCCACTGCTGGGCCTCTATCTCCATGACAACAAAATAAAAACAAAGGTTGCTTGACTCATTACTGAAGAGGCAATGTGTGTGTGGCCCTTTCTGTCTCATTTTACCAAAAGATGACGCAAATCTATGACCTTAACATTTTTTCCACCAAACCTGCCAGTAGATGTTGGTGACTACGTGGTATCTCGGTGCACAGGGAGAGGCAAAGTGGAGCCTCATCTTGCCAGTAAGGCATCTGAATGCCTCTGATCTTACTGTGACGTTCTGCATTCAGCCCCATGCTGATTTCATTTCTCATGCTGCCTCCCATATGGGACAGTTTTGTTACAGCCACGTGTTTTATTAACAGGATGAATGACATGGAGCTTGTGCTCAAGCATTTCTGGGGCCTTTTTCTCCCCTCATTTTCATCAGTCTGTCTGTGAAATTGCCATGGCCCTGTTTCTCATGTAGTATCTTTTTAATACTTAGCAACAACAAGAAAAAATTGCTGTCACAGATCCATAATCCATAATCAGTGAAAACAGGGGAAAAAATGTTTTCATTTATTTTGTTTGCTTCTAAAATTCAAAGATGAATATTAAAGTCAGAAGCAGTGCTTTATTTTGAATACATTTTGGATTGTTATGCAATGATCTGATACATATTTCATATTTTCTTTATTATTTCTTACTGAGAAAAGGCTAGATTTCAAAGGAATTGAGACATAGCCCATCTATAAAAATCTTATGGTTCCCACATGATGCAGGGCCATTTTTAAAAACTTTTGAGACTGAACAGAAGAGAAAAATTATTAATTAGCTGCAAGTGTGTATTGATTCAGAGAAATTGAAATAAGCTCTTTGCAGGTGTCCAATCCTAGGAACCATTGGTCTCCAGAACTCTTTTTTCTCACATAAGTGTTTTTCTGATTCTGTGATAACTAATTAACTATCATTTGGTGATTAAAAGAACATAACGTAAGTATGATTAAGTGTCCTTCATTTTAAACTCTCTGTAAGAAGTGATTGGGGAGAAGTACCTATTGCAAGCTCTTCTGGTTCCACATGAAATCTCCATCACCTGCTTGTCAGCCACAGTCAGGATAAGTTCTAGGCAGAGCAGCTGAAAAATTTAGTTCCTTTTAAAGTAACCTCCTTCCTTGTTACCTGTTGATGATGTTTGAAGTGCCTGCCTCTCGTTGTGCCCACGTTTCC
Organism: Daubentonia madagascariensis; assembly: GCA_023783475.1. Classification (NCBI taxonomy): domain Eukaryota; kingdom Metazoa; phylum Chordata; class Mammalia; order Primates; family Daubentoniidae; genus Daubentonia; species Daubentonia madagascariensis. The sequence goes on along the minus strand of JAKFHU010001640.1, from coordinate 3,801,905 downwards.
CAGACGCCTTCTGTGTCTGAAGGGATTGAGACTTGGGTATCAGAGGCTTGATTGCCACCTTCGAAGTGGGCTAGTGTCCTCCTTGAGGTTATCCCTTCCCCTTATTCTTAAATATCTAAAGGAAAAGAAAACACATTTCATTTCATAACTTCTCTTTAAGTCTTGTATTTATTTCTTTTCTGTTCTCAAGGAGGAAAATAGGTCTAGGAGGCCTTCTAAACTGAACTCTGGGAGGTATAGTAATGAAAATATCCTTTAGGTAACTACTCCATTGCTTTCCCGGAGCTATCAAACCAAAATGTTGGTATTTTTATGGCATTGTGTTAAACTGGGCAGGTCAAATGCAGATTACACTGCACTAATTGGCATGTCAGCCTCCCAGCTCAAAAAGGCATTTGTTCATTGTTATATGCATCTTTTGTGTTCTAAGACTGAGTTGCAAAAGAGGTTATATAAATTCTTTTTAGCACTTTTCCACTCATCCTTTTAGAACATACCGAGAACATGGTTCATGGGCCCTTAGAGTATAAGGTACAGGTGCACAGTATGTTATTTATATAACAGATGAGCCCACTAAACATCCAGATGTCTCTGTAAGAACCTGTGTAAGTCATGAGAGAACCCATTCTTTCCAGAGAAAAGTTACTGGAAATCCCTGAACAGATCCATACCAGGTCGCTGCTTTAGAACATTCAGGAAAGGACAGCCCACAGACTCGGGCTGGCTCTCCTCTCTAACCTCACTGGGCTGTGAACATTCCTCCTAACTCTATAATGAAAGTTCAGTGACAGGGACAAGCAAGATAGTGTGAACCTATAAAAATCTTTACTATTTAAATTTGTTTTAAAGGGACAGTTTTACTGTTTGGCTTCAAGAGATTTTCTACCTCTTAACAGTTAACATTTTTTAATAGAAGAAATGGAATATACCTTCAAGAGTCAAGCTGTTAACTACATACCTGCCTTCAGTTAGCTCAGTTTATCAAAAAAAAATTTTTTTTAATGATTCGAGGTATGTTTGGGATATTTCTTTTAATTCCTGTGGTACTTTGATTAAAAAAATAGTCCAAGCAACAAGTTTACTCAGGAATTAAACATTATACTTCATAGTTTTAGAAAAGGGACATGGGGGCTAGAAGTTAGCCTAGGACTTAAAGAAACAACTTCTGCAAATTTCTCTTGACAGCAGAGTTGCTTGTCTTGACTTCCAGTAATAGAAATCCTGGCAATTTGATTATCTGATTTGCAAGAAGTGTTAGTGGAATTCTAGGGCATTTGTCCTGTTTTATGTGCAAATGAAAGTCTAAAAAGTGTTAGAAGGGTATTGCATTTCTCAGGAGCCTCCGTGTTCTTCATCTAAGAGAATGGTAAGTGAGAGCCCTGTGGCGATGCAGTTTCATTAGGCGTAATGAGGAAGTGACTAAATAGAGCTGAGGACTCTGTATTTCTGTTTGTCCTTCAGGATTCTGTTAGCATATGGGAAAATGATTTACTCTCCAAATCTAGAACTACTTCCAGTAGCATAGATCAAGTTTAATTTGATGGTCCATACCATCAGAAATAACTAATATCTGTGTTCTTTCTTTTTAGTGTATAATCAAGTATTCATATGCTAGAATATTTTTGGCTTCAAAACAAAAGGATTCAGAAGTTTAATTTTAAAAATCTCAAACCTTCCATCTATTGCTTCCATTATGTTGAACATTTTAGATAGTGAGATTAGGTTATATCATCCGTAGATGATGAGATTAAAACCATGGTGTCTAACAAATTTAACAAAAAAAAAGTTTAACTTGTCGCAATAGTTCATTTTTAGATCTGTATGGTGCCCTGTGCTCCATCAAAACGCTTCATAATTGCAGCAGCAAAATTCTGGGTAGCTGTTCATGAACAGGAATTGAAGTGCCAAGTTCTATCAGCCAATTAATGGGAAGCCCTAAGATAGTAATGATTTTTTAAAAGAGCCTTTTTTAATTGACAGTTTTAAACTGTAAACCTTCATGCTCTCCTGAATCATGCAACAGAACAAAAATATGCTGGTGTGCTGATGCCACTTCTTGATTCGGGAACTTTTCAGTATTTCAGAAAACTCTTCAATGTAGTACTTTGGAGGAAATCATCTTTAAAATAACATTTCACACATAGGGCCAGTAATTTTTAACTCAGAACTGGAATTGTCAAGGAAACCCCCACAGCATCTAATGTCAAGTTGCATAAAACTGGGCAGACCTCTTCCCCAAGGCCAGTTCAGAGCCCACTGGCCACCCAGCTGAATGGGGCCCGCCGGTGCCGGTGTGGGCAGTTCCTATGCCCGTGCCCATTTGGGAACATTGTCAGCCCCTGGCCCACAGCGGTGTTTGACTTTGCTTTGGGGCTTATAATGCTAATACCATTTGGCCATTATTCATTTTTTATTAAGTTTATACTTGAATAATCAGTCTTATCCCTGAAAATTTTTGAAAGCAGCACTTGAATTTGTTTACGTCCACTTACTTAGTGTATGAAGTTATTGCATAATTTATGAAACTTTTTCTTAACGTGGATCATTCTAATTATGTCAGGGAAACCAGTCGATTCAGAAAGGGGAAAATTATCGGCTGCTGGCTAGTCAGAGCAACTGATTGGTGGCTCTATTTTTAAACCATTTGTTGTACTATGTAGACAGAGCTTTATTGCCCTGGAAAAGTTTTGTTTTTTTTTTTAACCCTCATCCAGCTCAGTCTTTCCATCACTTCACTTTATGAGTCACTCACATAATCATCAGTCATTCCTCTGACCTTCTTAAGAGTTTACATCTTTTCTTCTCTGTAATTGAAGCAGACTTCTTGCCTTATTTCCTTTGCTCTTCTCATTTTTCTTTTGGCTCTCCCTTAGAGACACACAGCCCCAGCCACCTCCTCCACATACGTGACATGCCTTCCCACGACCTTCCATGGTCACAGCGGCAGGGTTTGCCCACCCGTCCAGCTAGGCAGTCAAGACATAGCAGGCACTGGCAGAAATGCAAAGGCCTGGGAGCAGGACATGAAGACATTGTGGTGAATTGGTACAACGATACAGTTAGATAAAAGGAATAAGTTCTAGTATTGGATAGTGTAGTAGAGAGACTATAGTTTACAGTAATTTATATTCAAATTCAAATATATTCAAATGTATATTTCAAAATAGCTACAAGAATGAGAATGTTCCCAACACAAAGAAAAGATAAATTTTAAGGTGATAGATATCCCAGTTACCCTCTTTGATCATTACACATTGTATACATGTATCAAAATATCACATGTACCTCAAAAATATGTACAACTATTATATATCAATAAAAAAAAATTTTTTTTTTTTTTTTTTTGAGGCAGGGTCACATTCTGTTGCCCAGGCTGTAGTGCAGTGGCATCATCGTAGCTCACTGCATCCTCCAACTCCTGGGCTCAAGCGATCCTCCTGCCTCAGCCTCCTGAGTAGCTGGGACTACAGGTGCATGCCACCACACCGGCTAATTTTTCTATTTTTTGTGGAGATGAGGGTCTCACAAAAAAAAAATTTTTTTTAAAGAAAACCGGCAAGACCATGAAAAAAAAAAAATACCAAAGCCCATTTTAGGTAAAGAACTCCAGTACTTCCAGAAAGGGAATGGGCAGTGCCAGCTCACTATGGGAACACAAATGGTTGACAAATGTTTTTTTACTATTGGTGATAGGATAGTTAACATAAGTGTCAGAACTTCACTGAGTTTGTAATTGAACATTTGTTAAAGTGTGTAAAAGTCGGAGTCAAAAGTCTTGAAGAAAAACAGCTATGGAGATGAACCTAGATAATTTTTAAAAAATAAAAATAAAGGCTAAGCCGTCGTACCAGCAATTCTTATTTCTCCTAAAAATGTCATGCCTTTTCAAGACCTGATGCAAGGAGTAAGATATTTGTGCCTTTTTACAATAGCATCTATTATGAAAAAAAAAATTAAGTTGCTTACAGTTTTGGCCGCTTTGTAGCACTATAAACAGCCCAAATTTATAGCTTTGGCTTCACTGCATGACACATTGCCTGGTTACTTGTAATGAAATACTGTAATGATGGTTTGCCAAGCTTATATGGATGTTTGAAGACTTTATTTTTGCAGTCTTAACCTTGGGCTGGCCCTAAGTCTATGTAAAATGTATGATGTCTGTATTGTTTGTAGATGCTGACGAGAGAAAACTAGACCTTTTGATCTTTGTTGTGAGATTTTTCTTTTTATACCTATGTGGTAGTAGATAGTTTGCAAATGAAGGTTGATTTGGCATACTTTTAAATGATACTGTTTTAGCTCAAATATTCTATAATATACTTTTATAGAGTATAACATGCTAAATCACTATAAAATTTGTTGTAAGAGGGTGTAAACATTTGTTAATAAAACACTATGTTTACAAATATATGTATTTGCCTTTCAAATGGTTTCTCTTTGTGATCTTATTCATCACATGTTCTTCTTAATCAAATATCCTGAAGTCATTTCAAAGTTAGTTTTGGAAACTGAAGTACCAGAACTTTGATAGCTAGAGCAGTATGGTGAGCAGCAAGGATCCTCCCTCCCCAGCTTCCCACATCCTTCCACAGTAAAGACGGGAAGGTGAGGGACCTGGAAGCAGTCTCCCCACTGAGCACTTAGAGGGAAGGCTGCTGCCCTTGGAGGAAGGGAAGAGTGAGGGGCCTTGGTTCATGGAAGAAAAGGTTTTCACTCATCTTCCATTGTTTGGAGGATTTCATCAAACATGCCAATATTTCCATCCTAGTCTTAACTTTAACGCTGGGCCCTCGATGCTTTGCATTGCCAACAGAAGCACAGCCTCACATGCTGCAGTTTTCTCTTTGCTCTCCTTCTCAGAAGCACATGTGCCTATATGCTGTAGTTGTGCCAAGAGTACCTTCCTGTTCAAATGAGAGAACCAAAGAGAGCAGAGAGGGCTTGAGACTGACAGGCTTGAGTTTGAGTCTTGGCTTAGCCCCTTTCCAGGCTGTGTGGTCCTAGACAAGGTCTTTAATCTCTCTGAATTGTGTTTCCTTCATCTGCACAATGGGGGGAGAATAGCTTACTGCATGTGACTGTTTTGGTGGTATACCTGCATAACTGGCATTTAGCACAGGATTAACAGAGTAAGAACTCTCATATAATTTATTTTTACAAGCTGTCTCTCTGATAATCCCTTTCTGATTCAGTTAAAATAATGATTTGATATTAGTTTGGTGGTTTGCTGTTTTGTTTTTTACATTTTTTTAAAGTATAACATGTACCAAAAATGCCATAAATCTTGTGTTCAGCTCAATAAAATTTCACAAAGGTTACCCACATAACCAGCCCTCAGATCAAAAAGTAGGGCATTATCCATGTCCCAGATACCCCACCTGTGCGCCCTTTCTGACATCACAGATTAGTTTTGTCTGGTTTCGACTTTATGTACATCCCATGTGGTTCCCTATGGGCCTGGCTTCTTGCACTCAACACGGTATGTAGTGATTCTCACTCATTCTCACTGATACACAATTCCATGGTGCTAATAAACCACCATTTATTTATCCATTCTATATTGATAGGCATTGGATTGTTTTGATTTTTGTTGTTTTTATACCTATGTGGTAGTAGATAGTTTGCATATGTAGGTTGATTTGGCATACTTTTAAACAATATTGCTTTAGCTTGTATATTCTATGGAACATTACATTCATAATAGACTTTTGCTATTATGAGTGTACCACAGTGAACATTCTTAGATGTGTTTTTGGTGCACATATACAGGTTTCTTTTGGACATACACCTGGGAGTGGAATTACTGGGTTGTGGGAAGTACATCTATTTGTATTCCCAGTATATATGTTTGCTTTTGCTTGAGCAGACACTGTTTTCTAAAGTGGCGTATCAATATAACTCCCACCAGCAGCGTGTGAGAACTCCAGTTGCTTAGTATCAGTGCCAGTGCTTCATCCACTCTTCTCTGTTTTAAAGTCTGGAAGTCTGTACCCCAAGCTGTTAACAGAAGTTATCTCTGAGGAGAGAGGCTTGGGCAACAGAACTGTCACCTTGTTTTCACTTCCTAGTTTATATAAATTTCAGTACTTTTAAAATTTCTTACCATGAGTATGTGGATATTTTTCTATTCAAAAAAAAAAAAATCAGGAACTCCTGCACCCTAATCCTGTGTTCAGATCCTCAATGAAAATTGACTCAATAGATACACTGAAGTTGCATTTGTCTTATTTTTTTCTCCTTTTAAAAAGTGCACACAACACACCCTCTTCAATTTGGTCAGTAAAAAGCTTGCAGCCAGATTTGGGGCAAGTGTGTGAAATTTCACAGCACACATTTATTTCATTCTTGCATTTAATTTATATGTATATATAATTTTAAATTATATATTTTTTTCAAGCTGCCCTAAATCCTCTTGGATGAAAAGGGGGGTGGGGGAGTACAAATAAATACATTTAAAAAGCAGAATATTAGTCTAGAGCCTGTCTAGATGGTACTATGACAGAAGCCAGTCTCATTTATAGATGCCAAGACAAAGAATCACTACGCCAAAAAAAACGAATTAGCACACAACAAATTAGCCCAAAACAAACAGGGATGTTGTAAATGTATACACAAAACAACTTTGCTTAATTTTTCCACAGGCAACTGGCTGCTTGCCTTAGAGCATATAAGAACTAAATTATGGACCCAGGTTTCTAAATAACATCAAAGTTTATTGCACATTTTTTTCCATTAGAATTTAAGAAGCAGTTTTCCATAGAGATGGTAAATTATAAAATAAAATGCAGAGCCTTTTAAATCTTTCATTTGTTTGGCTTATAATAATATTAGCCAAAAACATGATTCTCCACTGAAAATGTCAGTGTTAGTTGGGAAGCCCAGTGTCATCAGCCTTTTAGAATTGACCCACCAGAAGTATTAAATTATCACTCTTCATTATAGCACTGATGGAGCTTATAAAAGAGAAGAAGGGGGAAAAAAAGCTATACATCGAACACCTTGTCAAAAGGAATCTCCTTGTTAATTATGATTTTAATCAGATCTCTGGTCACTTAGTTTTTTTTTTTTAATTTTCAGCACAATTTTCAGCATCTTCCAGGAAACAATGTAAGAATCCAGAGACCTTTGGAGAAATGTACATGAAAATGATACAACCCCAGACACCTCTGTTAAAGGGACAAGAAACAGAAAAGGGAATCAGACTTCTCTTCATGAATATTCAGTGCAGAATGGACATTCAGGCCTCTGTTAAACAAAATATGTGGAAAATATAATGGGAAAGCTACCAGGGTTCCACTCCATTAGAAAAAGGGCATTTTTAAGAAGAAAATTGTGGGGTTGTGAATATAAATTTGAGGTTAATGCACAATGCTAGGGCACAGAATCTGCACCAGTGGTATACTATCATCAACATTAAAATTGCCATCAGCTGCCCAAGAGATGGAGTCAGGTCATGTCTTGTTTGCATATAAATGAGAACACATAATAGTTTAAATGAAAAAAAAAAAAAAAAAAACAAGCAAACACTACAACAGAGTGGCCTAGGTGACATAGATGCTGTCTGCCAGTTGAGCAGTTTGCTGTTTGAATCAGTCATTAATATCCAGGCCATCAAGTCATAAAATAGTCCACCAAGAATGTTTTGCATGCTTGAATTTGTTTTTCTGTTTCCTACTTCCAATGTGATAACCCCATGTTAGAGAATTGGAACCCCTGTAGGTTTTCTTTCCCTGTTCTTACATTACTTGTTGTGAATGCAGTAGGAGAGGGAAGTGTTGGCAGCCAAGTGGCAAGCTTTAAAAATGGCCTGTTAATGACCTTGTAGGTGCTGAAAGGACAGCAAGTTTTGAATCCTCTAATCGTACATATATGAAAATGATTATTGTGTATATCAAATTCTCCCTCAACAAAACAGCTACCTGGTTGGAAGAACCCTGCCAACATGGAAAAGCTCTTCAGCATTAGTTGGATTAAAATAATGTGCAAGTTTAAGTAATCCAGAAATCTTAAAGAGAACATTTCAAGAAGTGAAATAAAATTGTATTTGCTCAGGATATTCTCTGAAATGAATGACCTGGGGCCGGTGAGAAGGGAGTGTCATTTTTCAAAGGGGATTTCAAGGCAAATTGGAAGACATTCCTTAGTATTTTGCTGAGTCAGTCAATGTGCTTAAACTTTGCCTACATCCTCCGTGAGTTGGTATGTGATTTTAATTGCTAAATGACAATGATGCAAACTTTATAGGGCTACTGTGAATACCTAATGATGGCACGCAGTCAAGCTATATAAATCAGTGTGCACCAATAATAAACATACAAATTCTATTATTAGCCCTAGCATGCAACTGCTTGTTACAAAAACCATGTACATTGAGTGCCTGTTTTTTTCACCATGGGTCCCCTAGGGACTTTTTTATTGTTTTTATATTAAAGCCTAAAAAATATAAAAGCTTGTCTTTATCTTTCATAATGCTGTAGTTTAAAAAAAAAAATACACCCACACATGCTTGTGTGTACACACACAAACACAAAATGAAGAAAAGACAAATGACTTAAATTGCAAAGTAAAATGAGAAAAAGACAAAAGATTCCTTGTAGCGCCAACTGCAGGAGAATAACAGGTTCAGAGGGGTTTCATCAGGAGAAATCAGGCTCCAAGCAGAGAGGAAAGAGAAGCTGGGAATGGACAGGGACAGCTGAAGAGGCGGAGCGCCCTGGTAGCCGCCAGAAGGGTGCTGCAGCTGACTGCCACTGCGAGTCAAATGTCGCCTCCCTCCCCTCCCAGGTACCAGCTTTCAGAGGCTGATCCATCATCATTTATTATTTGCATTGTCAAACATTCAAACATTCCTGCCACTGCAAAGTCCTACGTCTTAGACTCCCAGGAATAAATAAATGAAAAACAGGACAGAGTTTTAAGACTTTTACCACGGGCCAGGCATCATCAGGACACAACTAAATTAGGCCCCCCAGTAGGGAATTAATCTTCTGAGAAATAAAGAAAGGGGGAGAAGTTTCCTTTGTGATACCTTTCCCATAGGAGGAAATAACAGAAGGTGTTTACTACCTTGTCCTTTTCCTAGCTGTTGCAGATTAAGAATCATTTACATTTACTTAATAACACTTAAAGATTAGGGGAGAGGGTATATCTTCAAAGAGCTGCAAGGTGCTGATGAAGCACTTGGTCTTTAATGCCTCAATCCTTGGATGTTGTTGGGATATTTGGGTTGAGGGGGATTTACCACCCCTAACTGTGGTACTTTCCTTCACAAAGTACCAAAAGACAAACAAACCCACCCCGTAACCACTAAAATCCCAAACTCACACACCACACAAGCCCCCCCCCCATTCTGACACAAGAGGTTTGGGGCACTCTTTGCAATTATGGTGATGAGACTCCACTGTGTGCTGTCCTCCTGGTAACAGCTAACATGACCATGCCAAGAACTTCACTTGCATCTGAATCTTCCCCAGACCCAGGAGGTAGAAACTTCCATTATTCCCCACTGTACAGACAGTGAGAAAGAGAAAAGCAGCCCCTGGCAGCCAGGAGCTGGCCGGGCACTCCCAGCTGGCCTTGGGACGCTGTCTCCTGCTGGACACCAACATGCTCACAGGACACTGACACCGCACAAGGCCACTCTGACCGTGATGGGTCCAGATGAAAACAAGACCCCTCTGTCATCATGTCGGAGCCCAGACAGAACAACTTTGTCCAAACCCCTAAAAGTGACCGGACACCTAATCTGACTGCAGCTGCTGCCGTGCCCACAATGCTGCAGCCTAGCTCTAGTCCCTGTGACCCCGCAGCATCACCGCACATCCTGACAGCATCTAATCCAGAGCAAAGCTCTGCTTCCTTAACCCTCCCCCAAATCACCTAACACAACCCCGCTCCTCTGAGGCTGTCCTGAGACATCTTACTGAACCGCCCCCACCCCCACTTCCCCAAGGTGTGCCCAGGGAGTAATAATCCCAACGTGTTCACCTACAAGTGTGTCTGGGGGGGGGGGGGCATTGCCAGCAGCCTAAGTAACTTGCCCAAGGTCACACACCTTGTAAGTTAGCTGCTGAGGGGCGGTGGGGACCCAGGCAGTCAGTCTTCAGAGCCTGCACTCCCAGCCCCTGTACTCCAGGCAAGATCATAGCAAATAGCCCTCTCTCAGCATGAAATGGTAGGGCCTAGTGCAACCTTCTGGATTTCAGGAGAACACTGCATTTACTTTACATATTGTAATCACTTGTTTTGGGTTTTCCCCCAGCTAGAGAAGCAAAGTCGTGACAGTCACTTGAGAATCCGTGGCTGTAAGCGTTCCTGGGAGTGGGGAGTAGGAAAATGGACCTGGAGAAACCAAATTTTTAAATGCCATTGTGTGGTCTTGCCTGCCCCCACCCCACCATACCCCTCCCTCTCTCTGTCCTGTCTGTCGTCTCTCTTTCTCTCATTCTCTCTCTGCCGCCTCCTCTGGCATCCAGGCCATTCGTACTTCCCTTCTGATGCTGGAGACAGTGGCTGCTGCACGATTTCTATTCTCAGGGGGCCTTGGGGGTGGCCCATTGGTCAGAAAGACAGTGGAGGTGGGGGACTCGCTGCATTTGCAGGGCAAGCACCGTTTTTAATCAGATCAATGAAAATAGCAAAGTTTTCTAATGATGCTTCCACTCACTGGCTGGATAATCTTTTTTTTAAATTTTTACATATTGTCATTTCTCTGGGGTGGCTTGGGGAGAGGCAGACAGAAACAATGGGGAGAGGTCTGAGGCCCTTTCCGCAGCCACTCCTTAGCAGGTCGCTCAGGTTCGGTCTTGCTCTGCTTTGTCTCCTAGCGAGACAGGGAGAGACAGGAGTCTGTGTCTTTTGTCTCTCTGTCTGGTGCTCAGCCCATGTGCCCCTGCACGGATGTCTGCTCAATGAATGAAGGCCACGCAGTGGAAAATCACTAGGGCTTGGGGAGGAGAGAGATTTGCAAATTTTACAAATACACAAATACACAAATGAATGCACCTCTTGTCCTCCCCCCTGCCCCGCCCCACTCCTCAACACACTGGAGATGATCTGTGGGGACCCTATAAACTCTCCCCACAATTAAGACCATGCTCAATCACTCCCTCATCAAACATTTATCATGTAGTTCTTCTGCCGCACACTGCCAGGGGGACAATGAGGTAAATATGCCGTCCTTACCCCTAAGGAGCGTAGAATCTAATTATCTTCTAGAGATCCTTTGGGGATCTGCTTAATAAATCAATACGAATGATTTGTAATTAGAATATCAATTATTTGTATGCAAATGTGGCCTTCTGGGTGCTTGGGGACAACTCCTAAGGATTGAAAAGACTCTTTTCCTGCATCATACCCTCCCAAATTCTTAATTACATTATTTTGTTCATTCATCAAACATTTACTGAGCACATTTTACGTGCCACGCACAGAGATTGGGGCCAGGGACCCAGCCCCTGGTTGCTCTCAGTCAGGAGTGAGGAACCAAGGGCCCTCAGGGAGAGCTTATGCCTGGGGGAGGGGGAAGCATCTTCTTCCTCAACTCCCCAAACCTCAGGCAATATCCGCCTGGTTTGTTGAGACCCTCAGCTGAGGAGGCAGGCCCTGTCCTCCTGGAGGGAGGGCCTCCCCCGCCTTGGGCAGGGGTTAGTTATATGACTATACCCTGGTTTGCAAAGACTCAGGGATGCCTGGCTCTGTGGCCACTGCATCCCCCATCCAGGCCAATTCTGAGCTGTCGGGTCTGTGTGGGTTTTAACAAATCCCTTGTACCAGCTTGTCCTGAAATTTCAATCCCAGGAGACCCTGAACCTTCATTCATTTATGCATTCATTCATTCATTGCTTCACTGGCTCCTCCATTTATTGGGTCTCTGTTGTGCTGCAAGGCCTTCCTAGGTGCTGGAGGTAGGGTGTCAACTCAAACCGAGAAGGACCACTCCTGCAGCTTGCTGTCCAGTAGGGAGATGGACATTAAACAAACAAGTCCATGCCTCCAGTTCTCTCACTACGGCCCCCACTTCTGAGATATGGACGCTTCACCTGCCCCGTGGTCTCTTTCACCCCGGTCCCATCCTCCATCTCCAGTTTCTCACGCCTCTTGGGCAAGTTACTGAACCTCCCTATGCCTCAGTGTCCTCTCCTGTACACCAAAGAAAATAATAATGTTATTACCTCATTGTCGTGAGAACGTACAAGCAAGATACCTGGCGCTCTGAGGACAGTGGCCGGCATGCAGCTCTTGATGGATGTAGCCGCAGTGGGTGTTGTTACCGTCACTAGTTCATCCTCCAGTCAGCTTCCAGAGCATCTTTGTAAGAAATAAGTTTGTGGAAGGCGTGGTGGCTTGTGCTTGCAATCTCAGCCCTTTGACAGGCTGAGGCGGGAGGATCACTGGAGGCCAGGAGTTTGAGACCAGCCTGGGCAACACAGCGAGACCCCATCTCTTTTAAAAACGTTTTTAAATCAAATTAAAAAAAGAAAGAAATTTGCCAAATGAACTGTGGTATTCCGTATTAGATCCTGGAACAGGAAAAGGACATTAATGGAAAAACTGGTGACATCCACAAGAAGTCTGGACCTTAGTGAATACTAATGTACCAGTGTTGGCTCCTCAGTTTTGACAAATGTGCCAGGGTCATGTAAAATGATAACATTAGGGGAAACTGAGGGATATACAAAAACTCTCTGTGCTGTCTTTACAACTTTTCTGTAAATCCAAAATTATTGCAAAATAAAACGTTTATTTAAAAACAATATATTTGGTCATGTCACTCCTTTGTATAAAAACATTAGACAAATCTCCAAGAATAAAATCTAGACTTTGTGGTATAACAGAAGACCCCTCACCCCTTGGTCCTATCCATACTGCTAAGAGCCTTGCTCTCTTCATCTGTAAAGTGGGGATAAATGACCCCTCTTGTCATCGTGAGGATTAAATATCTAAACCTAAAGCAGTTAGTGTGGCGTCCGGCTGCAGGAGCACCCTCAGTACACTTCAGCTCTCGGTCTTGTCACCCTCGGTGTGTTCGTCTCTTCTGCAGCCACTTGTTCTCCCTGTGGTGTGGCACAAGGCACTTCACCTCTACCAACCTCGCTTTCTTCATCTGTGAAAGGGAAATGACAACAGCCATGACTGTTGTGAGGGTGACAAGAGCTAATACATGCTACGGTGAGCAGAGTAACGGCTCCCTAAAGATGTGCACGTCCTAATCCCCAACACTTGTGAAAAGGGTACCTCACATGGCAAAAGGGACTGTGCGGACACAGTTAAGGATCTTGAGATGGGAAAGTTCTCCTGAATCGTCTGGGTGGGTTCTTCTCAGAGGGAGGCAGGAGGCTCAGTCAGAGCAGGCGATGCGGCGATGGAGGCAGAGGCCTCAGAGAGAAGTCCCGGAGATGCTGTGCTGCTGGCCCTGAAGGCAGAGGAAGCAGCCACGACCCAAGCGTGGGTAACCTCCAGAGGCTGGAAAGTCAAGGAACAGATTTTTCCTAGAGCCTCCAGACAGAACACAGCCCTGCCAACACCTTAATTTTAGCCTCGTAAGACCCAATTTTAGACTTCTGACCTCCAAAACCGTAAGATAACAAACATGTGTTGTTTTAAGCCACTTGTTTGTGATCATTTGACACAGCAAGCATAGGAAACGAACACACATACCCATGTGTGCCTGAGCAGGAGCTAAACACGCCTGTGTGGCTGCTTCACTCCCTGCCTCCTCCCAAGCAGGACCCCGGCAGCCCGTGTGCACCAGGACCTCTGCATACTTTGTTCTTCTGCTTGGAGAACCTTTCTTCTCTTTTCCGTCTGTCAAGATCTCTCTTAATTTTTTTTTCCCCGAGACTGCTCTGTAATACCCTCTGAGCTTTTAAGTTTTCTCCCAGTCACCAGAGTAAGATTTGCTCTTTCTTCATGACTTTCTTCTCATCGACTTTCATATTTATCACAGATTGTCGTCATTTTGGTGTTTCTCTTCGACGCCCCTGTGCTACACGGTGAGCTCCTTTTTCACCAAGGCTAAATGCATCCACTGCAGGATGCACACACAGTAGATTCTGAGGAAATGCAACAGATAAATAGACAACAAATGAAATAAATAAATAAGAAATCCAATTACAATTCGCTTGTAAATTTGACTACAAATGTGGATGAGTGAGTGAGTGACAGAGATCAGGTGATGAGCAAGTGGTTGAGGCCGTGGAGGATGGCGGGCTTTGGACAGCCAGGCCCTCGGCATTTCCAAAGGAGGAAATGGGATGAAGACGATGACACCAATTCAGCAAAGTCACCCACTCCCTTAACATGGTTTGGCATCGCATGTGCTGGTTGATCAAAGGATCTGAGTGCCTGAGAGCAACAACCACAGATTGCCCTACAGAGAACACCAATATAGGAGGTTGGAAATTTTATTGAATTTTTTGGGAAAACTGTTAAGTATTAGAATAGTTTTGGAATTACAGAAATGTTGCAAAGATAATACGGAGAGTTTCCATGCACCCAACACCCAGTTTCCCCCATTGTTAACATCTTACATTAGTGTGGTACATTTGTCACATCTAAAGAACCATTACTAATATGATTAATATGTTATTGTTAACTAAACTCCATATTTTATACAGATTTCCTCGGTTTTCCCCTAATGTCCTTTTATTTTTTGTTCCAGGACACCACATCGCGTTTAGTTGTCACGCCTCCTTAGGCTCTCTAGCTTCCAAGATTTGCCTTGTTTTTGATGACCTTGGTAGCCTGAGGAGAACTAGCCAGGTATTCTGTAGCATGTCCTTCAGTGTAGATTTTTCTGATGTTTTTCTTATGATTAGACCAGGGGTGTGGGCTTTTAGGATGAAGACCACAAAGGTGAAGTACGCTTCTCATCACATCGTATCAAGGGCACCTCCTACGACCAGCACTTACCAGTGATGACATTGACCTTGATCACCTGGCTAACGGATGCCTTCCCAGGTTTCTCCACTATAAAGTTGCTTTTTCCCCCTACTTTCTATACTGTACTCACTATGTACAGCCCTTGGTTAAGGGGTGGGGAGTTATGTTCTACCTCCTTGAGGGAAGAGTATCTAACATAAATTATTTGGGATTCTTCTGTATGGGAGAGTTGTCTTTTCTACTCTATTTCTTAAATCATTGATTTATATCATTATGGACTCAAGGATATTTATTTTCTACTTTGCGTTATAATCCAATACTATGTTCTTTATTTTGTTGCTCAAATTTTCCCAGTTTTGGCCATTGGGAGCTCTTCCAGTTGGTTCCTGTGTCCCTTTGACATACTACTATTATTTTATCTTTTGAGCACTTCCTTACTTTCTGCCATTACGAGATGCTCCAGGTTCATCTCATATATTCCCTGTTCCAGCTCAAGAATCGTCCATTTTTCCAAGAAGTCCTGGTCTCATTCACAGGGGAATGGTATGAGAAACTAAGATCTGAGGCCTGGGTCCAATAAAATAATTTTAACATGAAAACTCTACTCAGGAGACTTGTGTTTCTGGCAAGATGGAGGATTAGATATGCTGAGAGACCCTTCCAGTCAAAACAACTCACACGCCGGATAAAATATTTTAAATGCATTGATGAGCCAGCACAAGGAGTGCTCTGAAGCCAAACAGCGAAGGGAAGATAAAACCCTTAGAGATAATCTGAGTCCCAAAGCTGGTTTTTGTCCCAGGGAAGTTTGGAAGCCTGTGGATGAGTGCTTTAATTTTCTGTCTTTTGGGTTGTCCAAGACAGAGGACAAAGCTCAGGGCCCACCCAAGTTGGGCAGTCTAGCAGGATCCTTCAGTGTACAGTGACCCAAAAATACTGCCCCCAGCCCCAAAGGACGATTGTCGGGTGGAGGTACTCAGTGAGGAGAAAAGGCTATTTCTCCTGAGAATCATGAACACAGGTCAGCCTTCCCAAAGGTTTGCGGCTCAAATTCACACTACTTGGGTGGTCAGAAAACCTTAAACTGAGAACTGAAAGTTACCCTGGCTGGTGCCCACCCTCCAACCCTACCTGGAGGAAGCCAAGGCAAATTCTTTCCGGAGGAGCCACCTTCAGCCCAGGGGTGGCAGATTGTATATTCCACAGATGGCTGCAACAATATTTCCTACCCAGTGAGCTCTCCTAGGAACTTGTCACAGTCCCATCAGGAGGTGATGTCTCTGTCCCCACCCTTTGAAACTGGGCAGGCCTCATGACTGCCTCAAAGGGTAGAATGCAGTGAACTAGTGACGCTGCATGATTTCTGAGGCTAGGTCAGAAAAGGCGACATAGCCCCCCTCAGGCGCTCGTGCCCGCGCACTCTCTCATTCTCTCACTTTGGCTCTGACACTGGCTTCGAGCCCTGAGCTTCTGTGTGAAAAGCCCTGCTACCCAAAGCCTCCATCTGGAAAGAGCACATGGACAAAACATGTAAGTCACAGAGCAGTGACCACGGAGTTCCAGGTATTCCTGCTGGCTGAGTCTTGCTGGTGAGGCACCAGACCTACGAACACTCAAGCCTTCCAACGAGTCAAGCCTGGATAATGAAGAATTTCACCTTGCCCAAAGAGAGGTGTGGCCTTTGTCCTGGCTTCTGGGAGGTCATCTCTAGGCCCTCAGAATGTTTTGACTGACAGGAGTGTCTTTATTTGCCTGAAGGCTTCACATCATACTGGATAGTCTTAACAATGTGATTTAGGGGAGGGGCTGGCCATACTGCAGGGGGCTGGCTACCAAAGACCGACAGTGTGACTTAGGGTGGGGGCTTCAGATCACGTGATACCAGTTGACCTGGAGGCTGAAATCGGCCATGTGGGCAATCAATCAATTGTGCCTACATGATGGAGCCCAGTAAAAACTCCAGACACTGAGGCTCAGGTGAGCATCTGTGGTTGGTGATACTCTGTGCGTATTATCACACACTGACACCGAAGAGTAACACATCCTGACTCCACAGGGCAAGGGCGACAGAAGCTCCATATTTGGAACTCTCTGCCCTGTGCTTTTCTTCCCTTGGCTGATTTTAATCCAGATCCTCTCCCTGTAATAAACTGTAACCATGAGTATACCAGCTTTCAGTGGGTTCTGTGGGTCCTTCTAGTAAATTATCAAACCTGGGGGTGACTTTAGGAAACCAACAAACTTGTAGCTGGTGTCAGAGTGAGGGTGACTTAGGGACAATGCCCTTTAACTTTGTAGCTGGTCCTAAACTCCCTGCACAGGCCCAGCCTCTGTCTCATGGTAGCCACAGGAGAGGCCCTGAGTGAGAGCCACGTGCCTGAGCCCAGCCAACCCTCACAAGTGTGAGAGATGGTGATAAAATGGTCATCGATGTCAGAAGCCACTAAGTTTTAGAGTGATTAGCATGGCAATAGGCGACTGAAAGGCTAGGCCTCCAAGGATTGTCATAGATAAGGTCAAAGATCATAAAACACATAAGAAATCAGGACACCCTGAGCAAGAGCCGGCAGAAACAACAGAATCAAAACTGTGTACGCTTCAGATATTGAACAGACTGTGACAATAAGTGTGTCTACTATGTTTAAAGAAATAAAAGAGGGAGTGGGCATTACGCAGCTGTTGTCTCTCAGCTCCAAACTAACCCTTCTGCACTCTGCTCGGAGATACTGGGGCTGGGGCTCTGTACATGCCATTTCCCCCCAGGTGGCAGGTTTTGTGTCAGGTTCCACGGGTAGAGGCTCTCGAGGAAGACCTGAAATTAGGAGAAGGGGCTTGCTGTTTCCCATCTGCTTCATGTTCCGTCAGTGTTGCTTGAGCGACAACCTTCCACCTGGCAGCGGTCATTGTTCTGGTCTCCAGATTCTTTTGGCAATCCCAGAAGCAGCCTCACTGTATCCCGTCAGGGGCCCACAGCCCTGGCCTGTCAGCGCTCGCCCCTCCACGACGCCCTTCCTCTGAGCTCCTGGGGTCTAACAAGCCCAGGAGTGTCCTGTGTCCCCCGCATCCTGGGAATGGTACCTGCTTCCTGTGATTGCTACCCTTGTGGTACCTCAGTGTCTTCCTCTTTCCACCACGGCAGTTTTCCATTATCACTCTGTTTAACCATTTCCTTATACTAAATTATCTCTGTTAAAATAACTGGTGTAATTTCTTCTTTCCTGGCTGGGCCTTGACTGATAGAGTACTCGGTACCACGAGTGGTCCCAGGAAGCAGAGCCTCAGAGAAGGGATTCTGTGCCTGGTTTGGCCACAGCCTCGTGCTGGACTGCAGTGCCAATGGGATATGGATACAAGCAGGGTGTGCCGGACACCGCACGGGGCGGGGGCGGGGTAGTGATACACATCTCTTCTCAACTCTGTTCAGTGACATCCCATTGGTAGCTTAAAATCAGTCATGGTGGAAGTGTTTATACTATAGAAATCTGCAAAAACTACAAGTCAGGGTTATTCTTCCCCCCAGAAATCAGTTTACTATGCACCACTGATTACAAATAATCCACGGCACGTAGTGGCATCACTCCTGATTACATTACCACTTGTATTTTACCACTGAAGCAAGGGCCTCGGAGAGCTAAGGCTACTATGCTTACGTAGTCGTGATGACTACAGGACTGTGGGGTGGGACAGCAGCTTTTGAGTTCACGGCACTATTACAGAATGTAAGGGACAAGTTTCTGATCTTTCAACTCTCAGCTTAAGTCACAGTCAGAGAACCAGAGAGATTCTATGGATCCCTAAAATAATACTTTCTTTCTTGTAGCTGTAGATTTTCAACCTTGCTGAAAATCATACTCCAGATTTCATTGGATGGGTTGCAGAATTACAACCTAAATGGAATTCACAGATTTACCAGAATCCCTAGCAACATGTTTGGTTGTCTACTTTGTGTGGCTGAGAGATGACCAGGCTCACAGATGTACACTGACTCAGCGGCAGCAGATGGTCAGGAATGGAGCTAGTGGATGTGGGTGGTTGGTGATAAGGTCTGGGGAGAAGGTGTGTGGATACCTGTCAGGATAGGACAGTGTGAAGATAACTGGTGTCCCAGGTGAATGCCCACCCAAGGGCACCTACTGCAGCAGTGACTCTCTACTAATGAAGCAGGCCAGATGACACGTTCTGTGGATGACAGGCAGTCTTTTCTCAGAGCTGTGCCATTGCTTGCTGTAGGGGCTTGTCTACATCTACACAGTGGCCACGGTGGCAGGTGGAGGCTGTGCATGCGCTTGAGAACATGGACTTCCTCTCACGAAGGTGACATGGCTACTGTCCCTGCTGAGTGCCCAGTGAGCCAACAGAAGAGACCAACACTAAAACTGCTGTAGTACCATTCCCTGGGGGAGGGCGGGTGCTCAGAATGAGTGTTAAAAACCTATAAATATGACCACTTAGATATGTAAAAGAACAAAATAGCACTTACAGACCTACAAATAATAGTAAATGACAAGAGAAAGCCCTGGAACAGGTTCATCAGCAGCCTAAGGGATAATTAGTGAATGGAAGAAAGGTCTGAAGAGACATCCAGAATGTGGAACGCAAAGATGAGAGGTTAAGCTGTGGCACAGACGTGGAGAGACACGGGGAACGGTGCGAGAAAGTCTGGGTGCTTTACCTGCCTCTCGTTTGCTCCCTTCCCTTCCTCCCCTCCTTCCTTTCTTCTTTCTTCCATCACTTCACAGCCCACAACAATAAATGCTTTTTCCTTGTGACTCACTATACACGTCTGTGTGTCCGTGTGATAATAAACATAACTGAACCAAAGGTTTCATGAGACAACACAATGCACTGCAATATTTTCTATTCTCTTTCTTTCTCAATGCTGGTAACAACCTACTACAATTATTTTATAGGCCACTCTCGGAAAACAGCCTACAGTTTGAAAAATATTAGTTGAAGAAACTACTAATCAGACTTCCAGATGTACACAGTGAGACAATGATGCTGAGAAAACGCTGGAAAGAGATACGGTCACACACGCCACAACATGGATGAAACTCAAGGACTTCCTGCTAAGTGAAATAAGCCAGTCATAAAAGGACAAATATTGCATGATTCTACTTATACAAAGTATCTGGAGCAATCAAATTCATAGAGACAGAATGTACAATGGTTGTTGCGGGGGGCTGCGGGGAGGGCGACTGGGGAGCTACTGTTTAAAGGGCACAGTCTTAGTTTTGCAGATGAAAGGAATTCTGGAGACGGATGGCGGGGATGGTTGCACGACGGAGTGAATGCACTTAATGCCACTGAGCTGTACACCTAAAGGTATAGATGGTAAATTGTATGTTATGTGTATTTTACCACCATAAAAATATAAAATTAAATTTAAAAAGATACTGTCTGAGAATTTTCGATAATAATGAAAGACACCAATCAAAAAATTCAGAAAGCCCAAAGAATTCAAGGCAGGATAAATAAAAAGATACATCATCTTAAAACTGTAGAACATGAGAACAGAGGGAAAAAACAGATAATCTTTGAAGGAAGGATGGGAAATTGTCATCTGATTCCTGAGGAGTAACACGAGAAACAGGAAAACAGTGGATGGTATCTTCACTGTGCTGAGAGAGAACTGTCATTCTAGCAAGTAAGCCAAGACATCTTTCAAGAACAAGGGCAAAATAAAGTCATTTGCAGACAAATAAAAACTGAGAGAGTTTGCACCAGTGAACTCTCACAAAAAAAATTTTTTTTAGAGATGGGGTCTTGCTATATTGCCCAGGCTGGCCTCGAACTCTTGGGATCAAGGAATATCTCCCACCTCAGCCTCCCCAGTAGCTGGGACTCCAGGCACACACCACCGTGCCAGGCTCAGGGGGTTTAAATAGAAAAGATTAAACTTAACATACACTACAATTAAGGCATGCAATTTAGGGGACAGGTGATTAGAGTTAAAGCACTCCCAAATCCTAATAATTTAAGGGAGCAGGAAAAAGATATTTTAAAGATATTTAAAGATATTGGAACTTCATAAGTATGCATATCAAAAATTTTAAGGAAACCAGTAAAACAATAGAAATAGACCATATATGAGAAGAAAAGTTAACCCTAAGGAATCACGAAAGGAGAGGGAGAAAAAAACAGGCAGGATAAATAGAAATAAGATGGTAGAAAGAAATCCAGATATTTTAGTAAATATAATAAGTGTAAATGGACTAAATGCTCCAGTTAAAAGACAAAGATTATCCTTTAAAAAACCTTTTTATCATGAAAAATTTCAAGTATATAGGAAAGTGGGAAGAACAGTACAAAAAACATCCATATACCTGCCCTGTAGAGCCAACCATTGTTAACAATTGGCTACGCCTGTTTCATCCATCTGTGTTTGTATAGGAGACTATTAAGAATACCTATTTTACATAACAAATGTAATATAATGAAATACAATTTAAATGGTAACAATAGAGTGTCCACTCTGGAGGGCAAACAGATCTGGATTCCCAGCAATTTTTAATCATGTAATTTTTTTGTGTTGTTATTTATTCAAAGGATGTCTCTTCACTCGGTTCTAGCAAGAGGGTAGGAATAAGGTCAACTTTTCTGATCATTGTATTTTAAAATATTTGTTGCATAAACAAATGGTATTTACCAGTAAAACATTCAGCACACTGCTTGTTGTATAACAATTTAATGTAGAGTAGCTTGTAGTACAGTTGCTGTTGTTGTTACTGAAAGCATTCAGCAGAGTGGGACAAAATAAGTAAGCAATAATTGGTAGTTTGTTATATTTATAATTATTATTTATGATATGTCACAGTGCCTAGCACATATCACTCACCCATAAACATCATGTTCATAATGAGAAGTACTTTCATTATTATTCAAAGTCTCTAACAGTGTCTGGCACTACATAAACAAGAGAAAAGTGGAAGTTTATTTTTATTATTATTATTGAACAAAGCACTGCGCAAAATGGCTGTCCCCGCCCTTAATAAATAGTCTTCGCGGTGGCTGTCAGTATTTCTGGACACCCTGGCCAAACCCTCCTCCGGAACTGAGCGAAGCCCCGCCCCCTGCTGCACAGCAGCCCCGCCCCCGTGGCTGTGCCGCGCCTGCGCACTGCGCCTGGAGGGGCTCCGCGCGCGCAGCTCTGCTCCCCGCCCCCGAGCCGGCGCAGGGCGCAGCTTCCCGCCGCCGGAGCCGGCCAGCCTGCTGCGTGCGTGCGTGTGCGCGCTGCGGCGTGCGTGCGTGCGTGCGTGCGTGCCGTCAGCTCGCCGGGCACCGCGGCCTCGCCCTCGCCCTCCGCCCCTGCGCCTGCACCGCGTAGGCTGCCCCCCCCCCCCGCGCGCGCACCCCGTCGACGACCCCCGCCCGCGCCCCGACCAGCCCCCCCCTTTTGTAAAATTTAAAGGGGGCGCAGCATTAACGCTTCCCGCTCAGGTGACCTCCCAGGGGTCTCCCCGCCAAAGGTGCCCCGCCGCCGAGGAACATGGCGAAGGTGGAGCAGGTCCTGAGCCTCGAGCCGCAGCACGAGCTCAAATTCCGAGGTAAGCCCCGGAGGCCCGCCCCCGTCCGGCCCGCGGCCCCCACCCCGAGTTTCGGAGGGACGTCGTCGGCCCCCGGCCCCCGCCCCGACGGCGCGGCCGCGGGGGACGCAGGGTCCCGGCGGGCCTTGGCGCCCGGCCCGCCGCGCGCCCCGGAGCCGTCAAGAGCCGCTCGGACTGAGAGGGCCGCGAGGGCCATGTGCGGGAGCCCAGGGCCTGCTCCTCCTCCCCCGCAGCCTGCCGGGGGCACTTGTCACACTTGCCGTCGTAACTTGCTGAAGACTTTGTGGTCTTCTGCTCGAGTGTGAGCGCTGGCGGCTCCCTTTGCCTACAGGGTTCTTCCTGTGCTCTTCACAAGGTTGACCTCTTCAGGTCTTAGCAAGGTGTCACCGGCTCAGAGAGGCCTGCTGTGACCACCCGGCCAGCGTGGACACCTGCTGTCACTCCCCGTCACGTCACTCTGTTTCGTGGTCAGCACGGCACTTCTCGCTACCCAACATCACTGTGTTTCAGCACTAAAAGGGAACCTCCATGAGGACAGGACCGTGTCGGTTCTTGTTATGCACCCAGCACGTGTTAGGTGCCTAATAAATGTCTGTTGAACCAATAAAGGAAAGGCGCTTTCTCAGGAGTTCTGATGGGACTGGCACAACTTTCCTTCTGTCTTCCTCATGCTCGCTGGGCTCCGTGCAGCTGGCAGACCCAGGCTGCCAGGGGGTGGGATCCTTTTTCTCTCCCGAGCTGCCTGGAGCTGGAGCCTGGGGAAGCCTAGAGCAACACCTGCGTTTGTGGGAAGCCATGACCCTGGTTTCTTCCTTGCACTTATCACCTCTGTAGTTTGTATATTTTTTATGTTGTTTTTGTTTTTTCCCTACCTTCTCCACCAAAATGCAAGGGCCATGAGGTAACAAGGACCTTGTCTGACTTGCTCATTACTTCTTTTCGCATGTATCGGCCAACTGTGTAGGCACTGGGGGAGGTGATGGATGAACAAGACAGACAAGGCCTCTGCACTCATAGAGCTTGCCTTCTAATGAGGGGAGGCAAACCAATGAACAGAGAGTGTTAAATGCTGTGAAGGAAATAAAGCAGGCTGGCTTGATGGAGGTGTACTTTAGATTGGACAGCCAGGTCACCACTATATTACTAGCACCTGCCCACAGTAGGTGCTCAGTCAGTATTTGCAGAACGAATGCTGGCCACAGGCACCCCAGTTTATATATCCTGCCAGGAAGTAGTATAGTTACCCAGTTGGCAGATGTACATTTCAGAGTTCATACTTCAGATTTCACACTCTTAACCATTATGCTTTCTGACCCCTGGGACATACTCCAGAACTGTGGCTGTCACTTTGTCTCCTGGGTTAACAACATGAAATGATTCTGAATGTATAAGGAACCAAAGGCTTTCCACTTAAAATGAAAAAACCAAAAAAAACTAACATGGGTCGTAATTCCATGGCAGTACTTGAGCTTGCATGATGTTCTCATGGCCTTCTGGTGAAGGAGCCACGCTGGGAAAGGAGTCCAAGTAGCTAATGTGAATGTGGTGAGCAGTTTCCTGCGTTGTCCGAAGTTCTCTGTCCAGGAAGCCTGGCTTGGCTACTCCTGTGAATTGGCATGTTCAGTTAGGCCACAAACATATACTGAGTACCTGCTCCGTGTGTCAGATACCAGGAGAAGCCAAATCACATCAGTTGTACTACCCCATTCTCCCTCAACCTCCTCCCTACTACTTTACGTGTAGGGAAGGGGGCAGAGGAGAACATCAGCCAGGACAATGAGATGATGGGTAATCCAGAGTGCTCCAGGAGCATTGAGGAGGTCAACTCCTGAAAGAGGTGTCATTTGAGCTGAGTTATAAAGGTTGAATGTAAGCAGGCTAGAAGAAGAAATGGATGGGGAACGTTTCAGGAGAAGGAAATTGCATGCATAGAGGCACAAAAGCTGGGATGACTTGGCTCCTTTGGGATGCCGCTAGTAGTTCTGAATCACAGTAGCAAAGAGCATTTGTTGTGGTTGCAGGACAAGGTAGGAGACAAGGCTGGTGAGAAGACAGGAGTCAGATCTTCTAAGGCCCTCTGTGCAAAGACACAGCCAGTGTCCGAGTTAAAATTGTGTTGCTTCTCCTCAAACAGTCCCTCTTCCTTGGGTTGACTCCCTGAAACCCAAAACCCCTTCTCTACTGTGATATTATGGAAAGAGGCACTAGCTTGTGAACATTCAAGTTTTTGTCCCAATTCTTTCACTTAAGATGTGTGACCTTGGGCTGGCCACTTCATTCCCAAAAGCCTGGTGTCACTCTTCAGTCAATGGGGATGATACTCATGTCTACCTTGCCTCCTGTAGAAAGTTTTATTTTTGTTGGTTAGAAGGAGTGATATTATGCCTGTTCAGGCGCTTTGTAAATGCATAGCACTATGCAGAGATTGATGGTTGTATTTAGACAACTGGTTTCATCACTTCTGAAAGGTATAGCAGAGAAGAGTGATCTCTCTGGTCTTGGGTTGGCCAAAGCAATGATGGCCCAAGTCACTGGATATTTTTGCTAGGGAAGTGGTCCAAGAGCAGTGGTATCAAACTGTTGAAGGCTGTTGGTTCATAACTTTAGAAGAGGCACCTGCAGGCATGTGTAAAGCACCTTATGAGGTGTTTTGTTGGTTGGTAGGTTAGTTTTAAGCTGAATGCCAAGACAGTAAAATTAGAATAGAGACTCAGAACCCTGGTTTACTGTACAGAGATAATTCATTTCAGGATTAGTACTGCTACATTTAACTGGTTTCTTCAGGTTACTCAGGGTGATGACTCAGATTTCTGGTGGTTCACCTAGATGAACTGAACTTCCAAGCTAACGTTGCTTAAGAAGGTAATAACTAAAATGGCTATTATTCAGAGGGAAAAAAAAATCTTTTAAGCCTAAAATGATGGTATAGGATTGTATATCGTCAGATTCTTTTTAATCTTGGGAAATTTGTGTGGTATGTTAAATTTAGAAGTGTTACAGAAGAAAAAGAGAAGACAAATTTATATGACCTTTTCCAGTTTTGTAGAAAGTACTATGCTACATTTTGTTAAATACCAAAAGGAGAAAGACTGGTGGTTTCCTAAAAGAAGCATGCCACAGTCGATTTGCCCAGATTTAAAGTTGATTTTCTCCTCATTAGTATAGTGGTGAAAAATGAAAAAAAAAAAAAAAAAGAAAGAAAGAAAGGATTTAAAATTAAAAAATAAAAGAAAGTTAAAAAATGAAAAAAATAAAGTTGATTTTCATGAGATATTTTTCAGAAGTCAGCATTAGTAGAAGCTCTTTCAGACTAGGGTGTCTTCCTGAGAGAGTAAAGGTGTTTAGAAACCTGTGGAATATGTGTGTGTGTGTGTGTGTGTGTGTGTGTTGTTTTCTCGTTGTTGCTCTTTCTGTTGATCTCAGTTCCTCAAGGCCTAATCTTTGCTTTGTCTCCTCACTCTGAGATCCCACTTGTTGCCCAGCTCAGAGAGAGCTTTCTGAAAGAGTCACTTTCGAGGCATTATATGTCTCTTCTTTCTTTCTCCTCTCCCTCCCTTCCATCAGATTCCATCTGTGGTAAATAGTGTGTTTTGTATTTTTTTGGTCATTGTCCAAAACTCTTAATCTTCTTTCATATCCCATCACACCCCTCTGGCAATGATACTGTCGCATGGGAGTGGTCTGTTAACCATTCTCACTAGGTTAAGGCTTAAACCCACTGTGGAGCCATTTACCTTTGCTTTATTTTGAGACTAAAACAGTGCCCTTCAAGAACTCTTGGGTAGTCCTGTCATTGGTCAGCAGGGCTATCCAGTGGGATAGAACCAATGGATTGGTGTAGTTGATTACCACTTTTGGAAGAAAATAGGAACTTAGGCCCTATAAATGATAGTTTAGGGACATTATCTTTTGTGTAAGGAAAGCAGGCTTAGAATCCTTATTTTAGCCCCTCAAGTTGATGTGTAACTTAAGATTGTTTAGGAAGTTAAAAAAATCTAAAACTCTGTGGATATGGTCCATTCAATGCAGTAATTATCTTTCAGATGCTAAGTACAGCATTAATTCTTTACCTTTAGTATAGCACTGATTTCCTTAACATTTCATGATCACATAGAGCAGACTGTGTTTTACAACACAACAAAATGTCAGCAGTGTGCTTAAGATTCTTTATGGTAGTGGTTTAAATCCATCCTGAGTAGATTATCTTCATTTATTTAATTATTAACCAGCTTTCTAATCAAAAGCAAGTGCATTAAACTTACTAAACTTGAGTCAAACTTAAATCTTCATAGATAGTACTGTTTACTTCTGAAATCTTGTTCCTGGGAGAAAAATGTGAACAAGAAGTTAACTTGCTATTATCTACTTACTCACTTCCTTTTTTTCACAGCCAGCTCCTTAGGGGGAAAAATGTATAGTTCTTGGGCACGTGCTTATATTTGGAAAGTGATGATGTTTCCTTGATGTGAGTGGTTGTAACATACATCAGTTATCTTCATAATTACCTGGTAGTTTTTCATCTAGGTGTGGATTTATTAAAATAATAAGTCTGAATTGATGCTTATTAAAGAGCTGAAGTCTTAAACATTATTAACCCTATCTCCTATTTATTAGTATTATACAGCATCTTTCCTTCAAATGCTGAAGGCAAAATACTGAGAACTTTGACCCTGTGTTATCACCACTAGGTAGTTGAAAATCAGAGTCGTCGTCAAGGGAGTGCATTGTGTTGGTCATCATTTGAATACTACCCTACGCTTGATTTTTACAACCTGAAATTTGTATTTTTACATAAGGAATTATCTTCAAGATTGCCTCATAATATCCCCCATTTGTTGAAAAATTTGCTGTCTAAAGGATGACCATGATTTGGAACAAATGAGCGCAGCTTTCAGCAAGATGACAAGAAGGATGAACACAAAGAGTGCTGAGTTCCATTAGTCAAGACAAGGTTGCCACAGAGTGTCTTTAATAAAATAAAATAAAATAAAATAAAACAAAAGCCTTCTGCACAGTTATTTTGCACTGGGGATTGTGTTAAAAACAAAGTTGCATTATGGTTTCCAGGCTGGCTTCTTTGTTTTTCTATCATTTTAGGCCCCTTTCAGACTGTCATCAGCATGGCATATCCAGGATTGCATTGGCCTTTGCTAGGTGGGTATGTGCATTCTTTGAAGTTTTTACCTGGGCAGCTGGCTTTACAAAAGCAAGAGTTGTTTAAAGAGCTTCGTTATGAAAACAAAGTTACTGAACTTGACAGTCATTTTAAGATTTTTTTTTAAATCAATGTGGCAAAATAGTTTCTCTAGAATATCTATTTTTCAAAATGTTAAATGCATAGTTTTAAAAGAAGTTGTTGATGTCTAGAAGCAATGTCTTATGGTGCTTTAGAGTTTTCACTCCTAGCGTGGGAGATTGGGGGTGAGGAAGCTATTGAGAAAATGGTACATAGTCTCATGGGAAAACCTCGAACTGCTTTCTTTTAGTAACACATTAATTACACAAAACTGTAAAGCTATAGAAATACTTTCCTAGAATTTTCCATCATCCTTTCAAAAGGGTTAATATCAATTTTTGATTAGCTGGTTAGTATTTCTTTTTATCTGTGTCAAGTAATGTCTTCATCAGGCTTCTGGTGTGTGTGTGCATGTCCCATGTGGGCACCTAGTGTTGATGGTGGGGACACGTTCTGCTGGTACCAGTAGTGTGTTTGATTTACCATGCTGTTGGCATTTCATTAGGCTCATACAGCCATCGCCCATCTTGAAAGGAGGGTTAGGGAAATAAATATTTTGGGAATGGGATATTGAGACTGCTGTTGTTTGCATCTTTTAGATTGTACTTTAAGACAATGGAATGTACCCCTGGACTATTTAGCTATATTTGAATTACTTGGGTTGTCTTTAAAGGCTGAAGGGTACTCACAGAATGGAGGGGAATAGAAAACTGAACCTAGGGAGCTGGGAGTAGAGGGCATGTTTGCAAGGGGTAAAGTGGTACCTTTCCCATCCCCATGTGGTTGGGTCTAGAGTTAAAGCAGTGGCTGACATACATTTTGCAATATGAGGGTAAAGAAAAGGTGTGGGAAGAATAAACATTTCTGGAAGATAAATGCTTTAATTCTAGAAGATAGGCCACAAAGTCTGGGGACTATGATAGGTAGATGCTTTATGTTTTTTATCTTACTATTTAATCTGTCTAACAGTCCAATAAGATGACTTACTCAGAGGCTAGGTAACTTGCCCCTAGATGAGGCCACAATAGGAAATGGTGGTGCAGGGATCTAACCCAGGTTTGTTTAATGCCAAAGCCCTTGTACTTTCCTTTATACCACTGTCGATTCTTTAGCATTAACTCATGATGGGGTTTGTTCTTGAGGGAGGAGGCAGAGAATTTATAACCATTAAGGAAGTGTTAATAGCTGTCAGGATAATTTCTTAAAAACATCAATTCATTACGGGATTTCTTACACTTTAAAAAAAAAATTCAGGCTGATGATTCCAGAGTGTGCTTTGATTTACCTAGTGAATATTCACTTTTATATCAGATTTTGACAATATTCATGATTCTATATATTTAGAAAATGTTAACTTGTGAGTTGTGATTCTCCTATCCAGTCTTTGGAAGGTAGGGCAAAGCTTGTGTGTGATATAGATTTCATAGGCTTGCAGATTTGTAGAGGGGAATTAGAGAAGTTCTAAAGGGTGCTTATTAAGATAGGAATGTTTTAAATGGTCTTTATAGGTGCCACCTTAAACTTTATAAGTGGAGCTACAAAGCCTTTAGTTCTCCGTGCTCCTGCCAGGCCACACTGCCTTGGGCAAAGAAACAACTAAAGGTGAGTTAATATATAACTAGAGACTTCTCTCAAATGTTGAAAGAGGTAAACTTAAGGTGACTAAAAAGTGCTGTTTTGTTCTGTATGAGGTATACTTTGGGATGTCATCATTTTGGGAAATGATGACATCCCAAGCATATGAATTGGATCAGAAAGGGTTTAGAGACATGCATAGATACAATCTTGTACAGATGCTTCTTGACTTATGATGAGGTTATGTCCCAATAAACCCATTGTAATTGAAAATATCCTAAGTCAAAAATGCATTTAATAACCCTAACCTACCAAACATCATAGCTTAGCCTAGCCTACTTTAAACAAGCTCAGAACACTTAGGTTAGCCTATAGTTGGGCAAAATCAGCTAACACAAAGCCTGTTTTATAATAAAGTGTTGAATATCTCATGTCCTGCATATTGGTAGCCTGGGAAAAGATCAAAATTCAAAGTATATTGAAATTGTAATGGTTTCACACCATAGTAAAGTCGAAAAATGGTAAGTGAAACCATCGTTAAGTTGGGGACCATCTGTACACAATAGATGATTCACTAAGTTGGAGATATTTCGAGTTTCTTCCTTTTGCACAATTCATCCTTTGAGATTTTCTTCATGGACACGTGATTCCTTCTTGGGGAAGTTAACGTGACTCTGATTCAGGTTTGATTCAGTCACCATGTTATGAAATCTTCCTGTGGGCCAGGAGCTGGGTTGGGTAAGGAACTGGGGAAGAAGTCCTGGCTCTTAAAGTTTCTAGCCTCTAGGTGTTGGGGGCAAGGTGGGAAAATGGGGACCGGATACTTATGGCCTGTCCCCATTGATAGCTCAGGAAAAGCTTTGTTAATTCTTCTTTGGACTTTGGCTCTCACAGGGAAAATGGCATTTGAGATATGTCTCTTGGTGAGCTTATACTGTGTGCTAGGCATTTTTCTAAGTGCTCATTTATTTAATTCTTACTGCAAGCCTAGGAAGTGGGTACAGTTGTGATCCTTAAGTTATTAACCTAAGTTAGGAACCTGAGTTAGAGTGGAACCGGGACTGGAACCAAGATCTGTGTGACTGCAAAGCCCGTGTTCTTTGTCGTTATGCTGACTGTATTCTTCCCTCAAAAGATGAGTGCGGGTGTGACTACCTTTGGCTTTCTCATTTATTATGTCGTTAAGAAGATGAAAGGAGGATTGGGAATAGGACAGTGGGAATACAGAAAGAGAAACGGCATAGAAAAAGAAAGGAAAAGTGTTTATTGTAATTTGTAGTCTAGTGATTGTTTTGTTGGCATCTCTTACATAAAGTGCAGTTGCTCTGGGACATTAGAGTGACCGTGACTGACTTTCAAAAAATCTTTCTGCAAATTCTGTGTTTTCCCCTAAGGACTTAGGTCCTAACTTGATCACTTCTCATTGTGAGTCATTTATTTATAAGTGTTGAAAATTATGTGCTAATACTATCAAATATATCTTCCTTCTATCACCCCAATCCCTACTCTAAGTCTTTTATTTCCTCAATACCTATCATACAAACTGTGTGTTTCTGGGTTAATTGCATACTGTTTTAGCCCTTTAGTTGCATCATTCAGCATTTATAATATAGCAGAAAAAGGGAAGGAATAGAATGGTACCTACTTGAGAAATCAGTATTATGATCATCTCCGTTTTAGAGAAGAGAGAACCTAGGCCCAGGACTTGCAGAATGTAAGTTCGCACCCAGGTCTTTCTGACTCCTAAGCCTGTGTGCTTTGCATTGCAAAGGGAGCCTTGGGCTCTTGCCCTTGCTGTCTCCTAAGGTACTCAGCTAGCCTCCTCAGCTTTGGTTTCCTCGGTCATGTTAGGAGGCTTGAACGTGGTACCCCTTAGTGTTCCCTCTAGCTCTAAGTTTGAGAACTTGAGACTGAAGTTTGTTTTAGCTGAAGAAGAAAGATGGAAAACCCCTTGTGGGCAGAAACCAGGTATTTCCCACCCCACCCACCAGTACTTTGTACTAGTGGGCTCCCGAATATTTAATTAACAAACTCTTTTGTTTAAAAGCTCATTACTTCTACTAACCTTTCCTGAGTACTCTTGGAGATATTCTGATCCAGTTTTTTTATACATCATCTCAAATTGTGCAAATTGTATATCACTTTCATGTTTTGTTTTATTCTCCCTATGCTTCATTTACTTATTGGTAGGTCTCCCCTGTGAGAATGTAAGCGCCTATAGATTTTTGTTTTAGTATTTCCCAGTAGTGACTAATAGACTATATTCTTTTCTTGTCATTGTTTTCTTCTCCTGGTACCTCAGAGAAGGGATACAACCCTGGACTTTTTTTTCGGTGTTTGGTATGATCATTTGAAATAGAAGCATACACAAGAATAAAAAGAAGAATTTGCTGAAAAACCCAAGGCTTGTCCTTGTGGAGGCTTATTTGAATTCTCATTCTGTTGGTTGAATTGATTTTTTGGCGTACAAATGTATCCTGATGGACTCCTCTGAAAATCTAAATTTGTGCTTTTGACCTTTTGTAAAGTCAGGCACTGCTTTACTAATTGGGTGAAGGAAAGCCATGGCCCACTCATGAGAGAACCTGCAGATGCACGCATTCAAAACTTCTCCTGAAATTTGAGGGCAGGGGATCCCGTTTTACTATCAATGCCTAGTTCAACTGTACCCTCGCTCAGAGACAGGCAGAGGTGGAAGAAACATGAGTGGTCATCTAGAGAAGTCCATAGAAAACTTAGCTCATTTGAGTATTTTAATTTTATTTTTCACTTTTTTAAAATGAGTGCTTTTGTTGCCTTGCTCCTTCAAAGCAAAGTTCTTTTTCTTTCTTTACATACCTGGCGCTGAGTATAGGGCTTGGCAATTAGTCATCTTCAGTGAACATCTCAGTATTGTCTCTTTTGCCTTTAAAATAGAAAAACTGCTTTCTCAGTCGCAGAAAAACTGCTTTCTGTGTCCTCTCTGGCTACTCCGTCGTTTTCCTTCTCACCACTGCAAGCTCTGGAAAGAGCAGTCCACGTGCTTTTGCACCACGCATGCACGCTGAAGCCATCACCCTGGAGCTCGTTATCGCTTCATGACTACCTCTCTTGTTGCGTTTTTATTCCTCATCGTAAGCGTGGTCTCCGCAGCATCTGACTCTTGTTGCCATCCCGCCCATTGACACTCTTCCCTTGACCTCCCTAATTGCTCTCTGTCTGGTTTTTTCTGCCCATGTGGTCACCTTTGTCCACACCTCATGCAGTCCTGTTGATGATGCTCAGGGTTACAGGTTCTCCTCCTCCCCATCTTCTGTCTCCTCTCTGTGTCTCTCTCCGATTTCCTCCCTCCCTGTCTTCCCTTCTCTTCCTTGGGGAGCTCTTCTACCAGTACCGTTAGCTTCCAACACCGCTTATGTAGGATCCCAGGCCTGACGCAAGCCATGTATAAGGCTGCAGGTACTTTAAGTGCAGCAGGCCCCCAACTGACTCACCACTGCCTTTTCCTTTTTCCTCCAAACCTCTTCTTCCTACTGTCTCATTGAATGGCACCCACATTCACAGAGACTCAGAGCCCACGAGCCACATAGGCCCCTTCTTCCCTTTCCCCCTCTGTGACTGCCTCCTTCCCCTGGTTGACTGTGATGGCCTCTTACCTGGTTTTCCTGTCTGAGTCCTCTCTTTTCTCCACCTTCATGGAGCTTTCGAAGATGCAAATCTGAGCATATGTCTTGCTTGCTTAAAATCATTAAATGTCTCCCCATTGCTCAAATAATAAAGCTTAAATCCTTTAACAAAACCTGGAAAACCAGTTATCACCCCCCCACCTCCCGCCATCTCTCCAGCGTCATCTTTCCTCATGCTTGTGCTCCAGCCTCTTAGTTCCCCCTGGCCACAGGGCTTTGGCATATGCTGTTTCCACCACTGAAGGTTAGTTCATTCCTCCTCCTCCTCCTCCTATTTCACTGCTTCCTCCTGCTTGCCTTTGAGCACAGGCTCAAAGCAACCAGCGCAGGCTTTGCTTCTTCAAGGACACTTTTCTGACACTCGTCACTCACATTATGCCTATTCCCCTGGCTCCCACACTTAACACAGTGTGTTGTTGGTCACTTGACTGCCATCCCCATTAGTCAGCAAGCCCTTTGTCTTTGTTGGACTGTGTCTCTTCTCCGTAGGTCCCAGTGCCTAGCATTGTGTGTGGTGTGTGGCGGTTCTCAGGGAGTTACTGGTCTGTGGGTCTGAGGCATAGGCGAGGAAGGGTGGTGTTCAGGAGATGCCAAATGGGGAGGGGAGAGGGAGGACCTTCAGTGGTGAGAGGTCTATCAGCAGGGCCTGCTCTGTGCAGCCGGTTAATGTGGACGCAGTGCGTTTGCTCAGAAAATATTCAAAGATTTTCTACCAAATGCTGGTTACTTTTCTCCATTATACAAACTTATGTTTTCACTTATCCTCTTCTTCTACTTCAGAGGGTCAGGACTACCTTTTTGATGTGTGTCCTTGACCCGTTCCCTTCCCTCCCTTTGTGGAGTCTCGCTCTGTTCCTCACCCTCTCTGTTCCGCGTCTCACCTTTCTCTCCCCTTGATTCCTTCCCTGTGCCTACAGACACACTTGTGTTGCCCCTTCCTAAGAAGAAATCTCATTCTCTAGATCCTCCCCACTTAAGCGAGTGCCCAGTCTTCTGTCACAACTGATGTGGGGCGGCAGTGAGGCTCCCGTGCCGTTTTGCGTCTTCACTTTTCTTTCAGTTGTCAGACCTCACCCCTCCGGGGAACCCTCTCAGTTCCCCGAGTTTCTCTCTGTGACACTTGTCTTTGACTTTTCTGGTGAACTCCCTACCTCTTTATCATTTCTTTTACTGGATGTTGACATTTCCAAGGGTTCTGGCTTTTGTCTTCTCAATACAGCCATCCTCTATGCGTCTTACTAGGAATGCCCTCGGCTTCCAGTGCTACGCCAGAACTTCCAAATCTGCATCTCCAGGCAGATGTTTTGATCTCCAGGCCATCTGCCTAGTGGACATCCCTACCTATCTGGTTGTCACAAAAACATTTCAAACTCAATGTATTCCACGCTACGGTCACGATTTACCCTCTCATCCCTACTGAATGTGGCTTCCCTATCTTGGGAGTGGCCCTTGCATCCGGTTGGGTGATCCAGAAACCGTAGACTCATCTTTCACTCCCCTTTTCTGTACCTCTCACATCTGGTCTGTCAATTTAAATCGGCAGCATCTCGTGTGTGCCTTTGCTTTTTATCCCCCTGCCATATCCTGAGTATAGGCCCTCTCCCTTCAGGATTACTGTAGGAGCCCGGTGTCCCAACTCTCTGTCTCTAATATTTCTACCTGCTTCCATCACCCTTTGAACTGTCCTGTCTACAGCTTACAGAGATACTTTGCTAAAATTGAAATTTGATGTCATTTCTCTGTTTAAAAACATTCATTGGCTTTCAGGGTGTTATAGGTTCATGCCTAAATTCTTAGGCCAGTATCACAGCCCTTCAAAATCGGGCCACACTGCATCTTTCCAGCCTCAGCTTCGTTCATCTCTTTGGTGCCCCTTCCACTCCAGCCATCGGGCACACCCAAGAAGCCCCGTACAGGTTCATCACACTGCGCTTTCACCTGAGCTTCCCTATAGCTCAAAGTGCACTTTGCTGCATCTGCTTTTCAGACTCCAGGGCTTGCCTCAATGTTCAGTTCCCTGCGCTCCCCAACCTTTTGTGTTGACATGACGCTTTATATATTACCTTTCCTATGGTGTTCAGTGCAGTGAGAGGTAAATACAGCCCAGCAGTTTCGAGTGTGAGCTCTGAGGCCAAACTTCTTTGGTGTGTATCCTAGCTCTGCCACCTGAAAGTCACATGACCTTCAATAACATATTTAACCTCTCTGTGCCTCAGATTCTTCATTTTGGGGTATGTTAGGAAGATACTGAATGAATTAACCCATATAAAGTGCTTAAGATAGACCTGGCACTGTTAAATGTTAGCTAACGTCACATTTGATAATTTTTAAAAAAAGATATATCATCACAGAGTCTCAGTCCCAGAGATTCTGATTCATTAGTTCTGGATGGGCCCCAGAATGGTTCTGTTAGTGTGTTTACTCTGTCTTCCTAGTGTTCTGGGTGGGAGCAGCAGGGCCCTGTTTATCTTTCTAGCTTGAGAGCCTAGCACAGTACCTGGACCTTTCTGTTCATCAGTTACTTGTTGAGAGCTTGCAGTACACCAAGCATTGTTCTGGATACTTGAGAGGCTGAGATAAAAACACTGAGAAAACCTTTGCCTTCATGAAGCTTGTTTTCTAGTGGGGAAGATATATACTAAATAAAACCAGAAAATATATATGATGTGGTGTCAGGCAGTGGTAGGTGCGAAATGAAAAAAACAAAACAATGCAGGATAAAGGGATTTGGGAGTGGATTCTATTTTAAATAGGGTGATCAGGGAATGCCGCTTCCCTGAGAAGGTGGTATTTGAACTGAGTCCTGTATAAAAAGAGTGTTTGAACCGTGCAGGTAGTCAGGGGAAGAGCATTTCAGACCGATGGAGTGGCAAGTGCAAGGTAGCAATGAGCTTGGTGTATTCAAGGAGCAGCAAGATCATTGTGCTTGCACTGAAGTGATGGAGGGGCCGGCTAGGAGATGGGCTCGAAGAAGAGGGCAGGAGCCTGCTGGTAGGCGGGCCGTGAGAGGGACTTCGGATTTTGTTGTGAAATGGGAAGCCGTGGAGAATTTTGAGCAGGAGTCTAGTTTTAAAAGGCTATAGCTGCTGTGGGGAGAGTAAGGTATGGGAGACATGTGGATGGAGGTTTGTGTGGAAGCTGTAAAGCCACTGCAATAATCCGGGCTGAGAGTATGAGAGAAACAGTGCCATAGACCAGGGTGGTGGCAGTGGAAAGAACATGGTGAGAATGCTCAGATCCTGAATTTATTTTGAAGGCAGAGCCAACAGAACTTGCTGATGGATTAAATGTGGAGCAAGAGGTGAAACCAAGGTAACTGCTTTTTGAGCCAAGCTGTTGGGTGAATGGTGGTTTCTTTTCCTGAGACGAAGAGCAATGCCTGTGAGGGAGGAGAGTGGGACTCAGGAGTGCTGTTTGGACGTGATAAACTTGAGATGCTCAGTACACTTGCAAAGAAAGACGCTAAACGGGCAGGCGGTCCTGGAGCTCAGGGGAGAGGGCCAGGCTACAGACACACATTTGGCAATCATCGGCATATTGTTGGAACATCGTATAGTAAGGAATAATTGCTTCCGACTGGGGAGATTAGGTAAGCCTTTCCAAAAGAGAAGGCATTTGAGGAGAACTTTGAAGAATGAGCATAATTTCCAAAGACAGAGAAAGGGGAAAACAGAAGATAGTTTTCATCCTAGTCTCACAGCCTTTTCCCCTGGCCTCTTGTTGAATTTGTTTAAGAAGCGCCTGACTTGGTTGATAATCTCTTTTCACTGGGTTGGCCACTTGGGTTCTTGGTTAAAAAGGAAACCAGACCAGATTACACACTAACTGATAAACCACATTCTGCTATTTCTCATTGTTCACAGATTGAAAATCCCACTTGGACTGTCAAGGTACAGAATGCTAACTGTGCTGTCCTCCACTCTTCTGTGTGTCTGGTGTGAGTTGGGATGTGTTGATTTTGGTGTGGAGGCTTTTCACATGCTGTCAGCTCCACTAAAGATGGAACACATTGGGGAAGTTTTTACTTCTTTTCATACTGACTTTATGCACTTGACTTGAACTGTTAATTTATAACTCAGTCAAGTTAAAACAACAGCTACAACCAGGAGAAATTGGGACCCCTTGCTATTTTATCATTCATACCGCTAACTTGGGGCATATTATCTATTTTGAGTTATCCTGCTTTATGTAAAAATGAGTCATATTTTGCCACACTCCTATTAAGGTAGAATTTTATTTGGAGTAGAATATAGCTTATCTTTGTGTTTATTTTTGTGATCACTGTAATCACAAATTTTGGTCTTTTAAATAGAGAAAAGTTGCTAGATTTGTTAGTTGATAGGATAAAGATTGTGTGTTGAAAAAACTCAGTTTATTGTCTAAGATCCATCTAGAACTGGTACATAAAATTGATGTATGAATAATCTTCGACTATGTGCCATAATCTTAGTGCTGGACGTAGATATGATGGATAAAGCCTCAGCTCTTAAATAATACTTTCAGCCATTTTTCTATTTAGAAAAAAGTATAGTACATTAAAGAAAAGTAGTCACAGTATCTTTAGATGGGTAAAGTTTTCTAGTTTTCAAAGTTCATATAATAGCTTTTGTCAAAATTGTAGGTGTGGGTCTTTGTCTTGAATTAATGAGACCACTGCTATTCTAGACATGTTTTAAGTGATAACCTTGATTTTTATAAATTACACAAGAGTGACTATCAATGTAGATATATTGGTTTTTAACAACTCTACATGTCTGGGCAAGAAGAAAATTCTTTCAAAAGAACATTGTTTGGATCGCATGTAAACTATGGGTAACTTTGTTTATGTGGAAAAAAATTGAACTACAGAAAAGTACAGATAATATATATACCCAAATACAGAGTGACTAAAAGTTAATACTTTGTTAGACTTGTTTTAAATCTTCCTTTAATAAAACAAGTAGAAAGTTCAGTTTAAATCTAAAGACATGTCTGTACTCCATACCTGCCCATTTATATTCCTTTTTTTTTTATTCCCCATAGGAATTTAACATGAACTATTTCCATTTTTTTCTAGATCACTTAATGTCGTATCGTGGTATATGTATGATTAACATGTTTTTGAGACCTGTCAGTTGTTGAAATACAGATCTAGTTCATTCTTTTAAACTGTTGTATAGTATTCCTTCATAAGAATTTTAGCACATTTATTATAAGTAAGAGTTCTTTACATATTTTGAATTCTAATCACTTGTATGTTTTATAAGCTGCAAATATCTTAGTTTCCCAGGCTGTTCCTTACTATCTAACTTTGTTTTTGTTTTTGTTTTTGTTTTTTGTTGGTTAGCTTTCTTGAGTTTGATCTGAGGCCTTCCATAGGTACTTTTATCTATTGAATTGTTACACTACGATAGAGTGCCTTGCGGTCTAGTTTTACCACCTGTGGAGGTGGTGGCAGGCTGAGTTTTATTTCTTTCTGTTCTGAAGGAGCTAGGAAAACTAGTGAATTCAGTAAGCAACCTGCAAGGTTGGTATAGTCCATTTCAACCAGGCTGGCTTCTGGTGTGCCTTTCGTGGCATCATCAGTAAGAGTTCTTGGTGTTGATTTCCCTTGCTATAACGGGTGTGATGTTTCTCAGTAGCTGGCTGTCTCCCAAGGATATCAGGGAGGATACTTTATTAA
Source organism: Daubentonia madagascariensis (assembly GCA_023783475.1). NCBI lineage: Eukaryota > Metazoa > Chordata > Mammalia > Primates > Daubentoniidae > Daubentonia > Daubentonia madagascariensis. The sequence goes on along the minus strand of JAKFHU010001640.1, from coordinate 3,763,337 downwards.
TTTAGAGCACTTTGCATTCTAAGATTTCTTCAGGAAAGTTGTATTAGTGTAGGGTTCTTTATGTGTAGTTATTTTAAAATAAGTGCTATACAATTAGGCTTTCTGAAATATTGGAGTACAATGTCTGCCATTAAAAATTCATTGGTTGCAAAGCTTTATTTTTGTTTCCAAAGTGTTGATTTAATGTGTGCGGTAACAATTCAATCAGGAAAATAAATTTTTAAAAAAACTTCCCAGTGTCTTTAATCTTGAATTCATGGTTATTTAAGAGCTCATCCTCTTTGAACATCTGTAGTGTGCTATCCTTCCATTTTTTAGGGAGGGGGCAACTTTTATTAATAAAAAAAATCATAGAATAATTATGATGAAAGCATTATTGACACAAGTGAACATTTTTAATACCTTCAACTTGCAGATGAACAGCACAAATTTATAATGATTTCAGATCTAGGTTTTGAAGTAGGCATCTGTTTACAAGAAATGCAGCACAGTCAGTACAGTTACCTGTGAGGAAGTCTGACCTTCATGCAGCATACATTTATGGAGTCCTTTAACTACATGTGTTGCACTGTTCTAGGCTCAGGGGATATGGTGATGAATAGGATGGGCGCAGCCCCTCCCACTTCCTGTTTCCTGGAAACAGGAAAAGAACAAACAAAATGTGTATGTGCTATGCAGAAAATGAAAAGGGTGATGATGCTGGAGAGGGAGCAGCAGTAGTCTAAATGTTCATTCATCCGGAGCCCGGATGTGCATACAAGGGGATGCATGTAGGGAGAATACAGCCATTATATAAAATAGATAGAAGCGTGCGTGGCCATTCGTTCATTCAGCAAATGTATTGAGCCTCTGTTCTATGCCTGTTAGTGTTCTAGGTGCTGATGATCAGTAGTGAATAAGAGGGACAAAAATGTCTGTGTCCATGGAGTTTCCACTTTAGAAGGGGAAGATTCACACAAACAAGAAAAGAAAGAATGTGGGGATTGGTGCATTGCAGATGGGTAGGAAAGGCAGAAAAGCAATAGGATACCTTTTAGTGAAAATAGAAAGGATAAAATTTAAAGATATCTATAAGATATTGAACAGATTTTACTTTAGAGTGTCCACATCCCTCCATTTTAATATACAGAGTGTATTTTATTGAAAGAAACCTCAAGCACAATTTCATCATCTTAACAAAATCCATCAAAAGTCTTAGGCTTCTGGAGACAGATTATTACCTTTCCAGAAGGTAATCTTTTTAGAGTTGAAGTGAAATATGGTAACTTGTTTTTTGGAGGGGCTGTGAAAAGGAGAGATACTGTATCTAAATTGTGTTTGCAAGAGTATAAAATAATTCAGCTCTTTTTATGCAGAGTGAAAAAAACTTGTGAAGGTTTTAACTTTAAGCTTATATCTGGAAAGTTGAGACCTGACAGATTATATATCAAATTGGTATATAACTTATTTGGTAACACATATAGTTTGAGTTTCAAAGTATTGTAGCTACATTGGGAGATGAATTACAAAGGAAGGATATGCATTTGTGACACCTGAATCTCATGAACTCTAGAAAAGAATGAGAAGCAATCTCTCTGCAAAATAAAGCATCTTTATTCATGCACACACATACAAATATTTTTAAAATCTCAATAACATTTAATATTAGAAATATTAATTCACCAAAAGTGAATTAATATAAAAGGCCAAATACTTTTTTCTACCTCCTCTTTTTAAAAAAAATACACTTTATATTTTAGAGGAATTTTAGGATCACAGCAAAACTGAGCAGGAAGTATGTGCACAGTTCCCATATACCTTCTGTCCCCACACATGCATAGCCTCCTCCACTGTCAGCATCCCACAACCCAATGGTAACAATTGTAACCCAATGGTTACAATTGGTAACCCTACATGGACACATCATTATCACCCAAAGTCCATAGTCTACATTAGGGTTCACTCTTGGCTTTGTACATTCTGTGGGTTTTGACAAATGTATAATGACGTGTATCCACCATTATAGTATCAGAGTAGTTTCACTTTCCTAAACATCCTCTGGGCTCCACCTATTCTTTCCTCCCTTAATCCCTATCAACCTGTGATTCTGTTACGGTCTCCATAGTTTTGCCTCATCCAGAATGTCGTGCAGTTGGAATCATACAGTATGTAGTATTTTCAGATTGGAGGCTTTCACTTTATAATATGCATTTAAGTTTCCTCCATATCTTTTCATGGCTTGATAGCTTATTTCCTTTGAGCACTGAACACTATTCCAACGTCTGAATGTATCAGTTTATTTATCTGCTGACCTAGTGAAGGACATTGTGGTTGCATCCAAGTTTTGACAGTTGTGAATAAAGCTGCTGTAAACATCTGTGTGCAGGTTTTTGTGTGGACATATGTCTTCAACTCATTTGGGTAAATACCAAGAAGCGTGATTGCTGGATTGTATGGTAAGAATATGTTTAGTTTTGTAAGAAACTGCCAAACTGTCTTTGAAAGTGACTGTACCATTTTGCGTTCCCAGCGGCAATGAATGTGAGTTCCTGTTGCTCCACATCCTCACCAGTATTTGGTATTGGCAGTGATTTAGATTTTGGCTGTTCTAACAACAGTGGTATCTCATTGTTTTTTCAATTTGCAATTCCCTAATGACATACGATGTTGAACATCTTTTCATATGCTTATCTGCTCTCTGTGTCTTGCTCTCCACTTCTTTGGTGAGGTGTCTGTTCAGATCTTTTGCCCATTTTTAAATCAGGTTGTTCATTTTCTTGAGTTTGAAGAGTTCTTTGTATATTTTGGCTGACGATTCTTTATCAGATATGTTTTTTAAAAATATTGTCTCCAAGTCTGTGGCTTAGTTTTCATTTTCTTGACAGTGCCTCTTGTAGAACAGGTGTTTTTGTTTTTAATGAAGTCCAGTTTAACAGCTATTTCTTTCATGGATTGTGCTTTGGTGTTGTATCTAAAAAGTCATCCCCAAGCCCAAGGTCGTCTGGATTTTCTTCTGTTATCTTCTAGGAGTTTTGTAGTTTGGCGTTATAAATACATTTTAATCTTTTTTTTTTTCCTGGTAGAATTGAATTGCTGAGTTAAAAATAAAATTGTATATTTACCCCTTAAAAAAGTCAATCCTGCCATTTAATAAATGGGGTGATATGCTATGCTTGAGGTTATACAGATAGGTAAGGCCAAAGTTGAGTTTAGAGTTCAAGGGAAGTTTTCACCGTTACCATTTACAATTGGTGGGACATGAACTCTTAAGTTATTATTTTGTAAAGATGGTATTTACATTTCCTGAAGGGAAGAGTTTTGTTTTAATTTTTCCTTCCATGGGTCTCTGAATGAACAATTATGGAAAAGAAGTATTTAAATTGTGCATAGATCAGGACAATGTCTGAAGATAATTAATGGAATACTTTTTCCACAAAACACTGTTAGGTTTCCTGATTGATAAGTTTATCCAGCCATTTTTGATGAAATTTTCAACACCTCAAACCTGGCCTCTGTTGAGAAGTTTGCTGGATTGTGACCGTATTCTTTGACCTTTAAACCAGCACTTTATAAATCTCAGGCTCCATTTTTGTAACTAAGACTAAAAAGCAATGTTTACTCCTTTCACTTTTAATTGTGTGCACATTTCTGCTGGTATTGTGTTATTTGTTTTCCAAAACAGATCAATTCTAGGTCTTTTTACTGTCTTAAAAAAACACAATTTAAAATGAGAAAAATCCAACCTGTAGGACCTCGGAGAGAGTGGAGGAAATGGATTATACTGTGCTTGGCTTTATCTAGATACCTTCTAGAGCTTGCCAAGGAATTTATGTTCACTTAATTAATGCTATTTCATGAGCATCTCTATCAAACTCACAAAAATCTTCACAGATGAATATATGCATAATATAGGACATAAAGAATATAAGAAAAATAAAAATTTTAAAGAGTACTCCAAAATTCATGTTCCTTCTTTTTTTTAGCTTCCATTTCACATTTTATATGCTTAGTTCCTAGCTTTGTATGGATATTATCTAAAGGAATAGAAGATTAGAAAGAAAAGTGATTAAAAGTATACACTGTGGTTCTAGAGACACAAATCATTGTTTTCATCTTTTAAAAGAAAAAATTCTAACTTTTGAAGGAGATTTCATTTGTAAAATCGACTCTGTACTTTATAAGCAATGTTTAAATTCATTGGTGATAAATACGCATGTTGGTATAGTAAAATCCCATTTTTTACATAATGCTTTAATGGAAATGGCAGTTTTATGAAATGAAAGTGACTAGTAAAAATCTGAATGATGCTCATAAGCCTTTACATCATTTTTATTGAGGTTTTTGTGTATTCTAATTCATTAATACAGGGGAAAAGGAGAACACTAACATGCTTTATCTCCTATAATTACTCAAATCGAATAGAATTTATTTTCAATAAAATTCTTGAGTAAATTGCCCAGAGTGGGGAGAGGGGGTTTGGCCTGTTTTTACAAAATGTCTTGACTTTTACCCATGGGATTTTGCTATTTTACCAACAGTGTTGTTCCATTGCATATGATTTTTAGTATAGCTCCCTCCAGACTTTTACAAGTAAAAGCCTACGAAGCCCAAGAAATCCCTAACACCCAAAGACCCAGGATTGTTGAGGGAGAAACCTAGGATGCTTATTTTAGCCTGTTTATTATTACAAATATTGCTTGTCTTTCAATAATTTAGACTACCTTTTATGTGATTCATGTAAGTTGAAACATCATTTAGATTGCTGTGTGTTTCAACTGGGAAATTTCCAAAAACAGCTTAGTGTTTATGTTTAAATTTGGTTTATTTTTGTAGAGTACTTTGAAGAAAAGATCAATGTAAGGGATAAACAAATACTTAAATTTGGGATCCCCACATCCCACCCTTGTGGGGAGGGTGGGGAGGAAGACACTCTAGATACTGAATTCGAAATTAATAAGTATTCTTAATTTCACTCCAGTGAAATCTTGCCAGCATTCCTATTTTGTCCTCTCTCTATACTTCAACCCATCTTAGAAAAATATCTACATATTTTTGGATGTTTTGAGGGAGCCAGTATGAATTCTTGGCATTTTGGTCTAAAGATACTTCCATGTTCTTGAGGCAGAATCTTGTTGAAACCAGTAACTTTAAGCTTATATTAATATTTAGAAAACTTTGAGGCCTGATAGTTTTTGAATCATATTCATACTGTCATTGAGTACCTTTTTTTCCCTAGGCTTTATATTTGAAAGCTCATCCCTTTTCAAGTGTCTCTTTATGTAGACACACATTTGTCCACTTTTTTCTCCCTTCCCTGAGCATTGTGGGGCTACTATGCTTCTATGGGATTCTTCTGATTGGCAGTTTTTATGTGAGGACCAAGGAATTATGTACGTGGTGATTTGCTTGTACCCTTGGAGGTTTGTATGCCATTTGTATGTACAAGTGTGCATGTGTGTGTGTGTGTGTTTTATTGCTTTCTTTGACCCTAGAAAGTCATCGTTGTGTTTAGCTATTCTTTTTTTTTTTTTTCCCTACCATTGCTGAAGTGATCCCTACTTTAAGCAAGCAAAGAGACTTAACAGGCGATCAGACTTTCTCCGTCATTATTATGAATCAGACTGCATGTGTTGGAGAAAGGGTAGTCCTGGAGAGCTGCTGCCTCCACAGTCTCTCAGACACTGCCTCAGCACCAAGTGTCCTGTTTCTCTCTTGGTGCCAAGAACTTGATGCAAGGATGAAGCATTGTCAGCATCTGGCTCTCCCTCACTAGCTGAATATACTCTTGGGCCACAAGTACCTGTCCTCCTGTGTAAGCTTTTCGTTCTCAGTAGGGAGCTGACTTAAAGTGTAGAGAGAGGGTTGTTTGTGGTGGAGTCAGTAGGTGAGGTGCGGTACCAAAGACTCTGCCTTTCCCCACATCTGGCTAGAACTGTACCTACAGACCCTTCAGAATGTCTCCTCTCATAGCTTCCAGCCTGACTACCAGAGGGCCACAGGCAGGCCTTAATGGAAAGGTAAGCTGTTTTGGAAAAACTCTCAAACTGTGCTTTTCCCTACTCTCACACCACGACAATCAACACAGAAGACTTCTGTGACCAAATCGGGGGTTTTCCCCCACACACCAAGCAGTGGACACTAGCTGGGCATCCTCTTACTCAGATCCAACACTGTCTCCCCAGAAGTATCATTAGGTCCCACAGGTTGAGGGCTCTGTCCCCAAGACTGCCCTGTCCTTCCCACCAGTCACAAGTCCGGGCCTCCCACGACCCCCTCTTTGGGTTCAATTAATTTGCTAGAGCAGTGCACAGAACTGAAGGAAACATATACTTATATTTACTGGTTTATTACAAAGAATATTTTAAAGGATACAAATAAACAGCCAGGTGAAGAGATACACAGGGCAAGGTCTGGGAGGTTCCCGAGCACAGGAGCTTCTGTCCCCGTGGAGTTGGGGTGTGCCACCCTCCCAGCATGTGGATGAGTTCTTGTTCACCTTCCTGCAAGCATCTATGTGTTCAGCTCCTTGGAAGCTCCCTGAACCCTGTTTTTTGGGCCTTTTGTGGAGACTTCATTGGTTGTTCAGGACAGACTTTGTCAGTGATACACACGCAAAGGTAAAAGCAGCAGATACTGCAGCAGGTTCGGCACTTTACCTTGAAAAAGACCTGAAGTTTGCCTGTGGATATAGATGTCAGAAGAGTTGTGTTCTGTGAGTTACTGTAATGTGGAGGAAAGAGGATTACCTGAAATTGGACATAAAGTTGTAATGCCAAGTGTGGACAGGTGTAGCTCATTGCCTGCAAGGTGAACTGAGGCATCCTGTAGGTGGTTGAAGTGTGTGGATGTGTGTTTTATGTCTTTCTGTGCAGCTAGGTTCAGCTGGGTACAGTTTTCTGTGTTCACCTGGTGTTTCTTGCAGACAAAATCATGCATAAGCAAATGTGAAAATCATTTTATACTCAAATTGTCCCTCTAATATGCACATCAGTCACATTGGAACAAATTTGTGTTTTCAAAATGAGCCTTACAGCAGAACTGGCTGTAGTTTATTTGATTTTGGAATTGAGTCCCATTTCCTTCCTTCCTTTCCACCATTATTGATTTCTTAATTTGTATTTAAGTTAAGCCCATATCAAATTGATTTTTCATACGCTGAGCCCCTCAAGAGAGGAACCAGCCTGAGATTTTAATTTTGCTAGAGATAATTCACAGGTAGTTTCCTTCTTGGTGAATATATATATTGAGACCTTTACTCCGTGTCAGGCACAGTGCTGGGGATACAGAGATGGGTAAGATATAATCCTTGTCCTCAGGATCTTGGAGCCTCAAAGCCCAAATTCGAATGTCTTTGTTGTATCTTTTTAAGGTACAGATGAACCAACATTATGTACTTCTTTGTGTACACACAAGCACATACCCCTTTCCACCCCATCTCCTACTTCCTTGTAAATGTAAGGACAAGAGTAAGAACTTGCCTAGAGGAAACACAAAGATGTTGACTTACCTGTTGAAAATATGTAAATTTGAAAAGGTGTTGAAAAGGACCTAAGAGGTCTTGTAGTTCAGCCTCTCCCACCTGACCTAGTGATCACATGTCCACAGTAGATTGGTAAATGAAAAACAAATTTCAGAGTAATGTGAATAGTATTATCTCATTTTTGTTAACCCCCATCCCTCACACCTGTATGTATGTGGTGTTTGTGTAAGCGTAGATGATGTGGAAAGATCTCCCATATTGTTAATATTAGTTGCCTCAGGGGACAAGGGAAAGCTTATTAACTTCCTCTTTATACATCTTTTATTGTTTGGTTCGTTTTAAGAAGCATGTTTTACTTTTTTAATTAAAAAATCTAATAAAGTAGGAAATGAATAAATAATAGTAATAAAAAATAACTTCAGGGCACTGAGCTTTGTTTCAGTCTTCCCAGTAGCCAAGGCAGTTAAAAATGAATATGATGTTTCAGGTGTGGACTGCCCAGCAGGACTCTGAACTTCTTGCTGTAGCCTAGGATGATATTAACTTTTCTGGCAGCAACACTCTATTATTGGGGGTTTCTGTGTTTATAGACCATTAACACCTCACAGTCTTTCTTACATCTGCTACTCTTGGCACCCTCTGCCCTTGATAATCATTTTGGACCAAGTTTAGTCCTTTATGCTCTTTCTGTTAGATTTCATCTTGTTATTGTGGAAATCAGTATTTAACATAGGTAAGATTCAGGCCATCTGGTTATAGATCCAACTACCACTAACTAGCATGAAGACTTGGACAAGTAACTTGTTTCCACAGGCCTCAATTTTCTCATCTGTAAAACAGCAATAATCATAAAATTGTGAGGTCTCAATGAGATGCCGTATGTTAGAACACTTACTAAGTACCTGGGGAAATAGTGAGAACATGGAAATATCAGCTGTTACTGCTAATGCATTAACCTCAGCTCATCTCTCCCATCCATTGGCATGTTAATGAGATAATTTTGGATCACAAATCTTCCTTTAACTACATTGACCTCCCTCCCTACCATTAACAAGTCAGTCTTCTACACTTTCCTTACTAGATCCCCAATCAGTCTCTGTCTCATTCCACAGGTCCCTTCACTGATGTTGTCACCACCAACCTAAAGCTTGGCAACCCGACAGACCGAAATGTGTGTTTTAAAGTGAAGACCACAGCACCTCGCAGGTACTGTGTGAGGCCCAACAGTGGGATCATCGATGCAGGGGCCTCAATTAATGTATCTGGTAAGTCCTGAAACTGGAGCCCAAGAGGACGAGCCCCTAGAGCCAGTGGGTTTTCTTAAAGTTTGTATTTGCAGCATAGCAAAATAAGATGATAGACTTCTCTCCAACCCCCATCCTCCACCCCCTGATTAAAAAGCTTAGTGGGTTCCACTCATGTTTCCCCTCCCCCATAATTAGTGCCTCTTTGTTTTAACGCTTATAGCCTTTGTGCCTCAATAGTTAGAGCAAAATTAAAGTGGTAACTTTAGACTTTACTTCAGAATGAGTTTGGTTTTCACTCCCTTGAAATTAAATCTGCCCTTTGGCAATAAATAAAAAAGGGCTAAACAAACTTAATTTTACTTTGTGGGAGAAAGCTAAATGGAGTTATTTTCTTATTTAAACTAAATGATTTCTGACATTAAGTTCATGTCATTTCCAGTGATTGGTCATTGCACTTTACTAGTTGTGAAACACTAAGGGAGATGAGGGCTGAGGAAATTGGAATGTATTCAAGGGTGTCAGTTTGGTGCACGTCTGTTGGCCTTCCCCCCTTCTGTCTGAGAGTGCGTATGTTTTTCAAAGTCCAACTTTTGAAAAGACGCTAGTAAAGTGCCCAAATTGAGAATTGGATTTCAGAATTAAGGAGTTTAAATGTATTTTAGAAATGGAATAAACTTTTAGCTCATTAGAATTTCTGGAGCCAAGAGGGAGATACAGGGGAGTATGTGTTCACCCTTTAAATATCAGGCGGCACAGTGTCACAGAGGCTTCTGCAGCAGTAGGAGCTACTACTCTTTGAAATGAGTACCTGTCTGGCTTTTTCCATGGTAGATTTTGATTGTGATACATTTGGCTATTCATTTGACACCTAAAAGAAAATGATTCACCTTTTTGGAAAGATAGAAGGTGTTTCATTATCTGATCATTTCTGCAAACTCTTATTCCCTGCATCCATTGGTTTCTCTCGTTATGGTGCACCCACGCCAGCTCTCTCCCTGTGCTTCTCTCTGAGGCTGCAAGACCTGATCTGGACTCTCGAATTAGGTTATCATCCAAGAGAAGTCAGGAGGGTGGAAGCCAGCGTTGATTGCGGGGCTCCTGTGTGCTGGACCTGCACATGTACTGTCTCTTGTCATTTCTGCTCTCTGCCCTGTGAGGCATGCATTGTTACCTCCATTTTACTTAGGAGACTAGTGGTTGTAGGGTCACGAGGCTACCAAGTGACAGAGCCAAGATGTGGATCCTTTTGTCTGGCTCTGAAGCCCATGCTCTTTGAACTGCAGCATACTGGGGAAAGGAAAGGACCAGGGATGTTAGTATTTATGTATCCTCTGCATCCATATGCTTTAAGTTCTTCAGTTGATACTAAGGGGAGCCGAAATCTTTTATTCCCCTCGTTTATCCACTCCTCCCCCCCTTGATTTCCTTGTACACGTCAGATTTGAGCAAGGTTGTCAGTAGATGAAAATTACCAATTTTCACAGTAAATACAGGGGAAGCATGATTTTCTGAATAAAATAATCTCAGTAGGTAGTTGTACAATGTAGGTGTGTTTTCTGATGTTAAGCATAAATATGTGTGTGTTTATGTGTGTCTCTGTCTCTCTTTTAGAAAGACCCATTCCTCTACCATCATAGGAATTTTTAAAAGTAATAACTAACTGTGCATTTGTTTTGATTCATGATTACTTACTTAAGGAAGACTGAGATTTTGTGGTTGTGCCCTTCCTTTTGCAGATAAGAGAGTAAGTTACGGAGTGTGGGTGTGATTGTTTAGGGTCCCATGAGTGGTTAGTGGCAGACCTGAGTTAGCTGAGTCTTCGCTCCTGATCCAGTGTTCTTTCTAGGGTACTAATCCGTCTCACAGTGTTAGGGGCTGGCCCCACTCAAAAATGAATATAAAATGTTAAGTTCCATCGTTCTCAAAATTTAGTGTATTTGGGGGAAAAGCAGTTGAATAACAAAATGTCCATGTGTCTGCAGGCTTTCTTCGTAGGTGAAACAACATTATCTTTGCATATGAGAAAGGGCTTCTTTGGTTTTATTTGGTATTTAATCAGTGCTTGAGGGGAACCTGGGTGAGGCCAGACATCATTGCATTCCCAGGATGGCCTCCCAAGTGGACAAAGGAGGTTAGCCTCATTTGCTGCAGTAGAATGTGCTGAGGGGCCATTGCATCATTTATTAGACATACATGCCTTGGAATAAAAAAGCACTGCCCTTTTCCAGGGGTCCTCTTAAAATGCAGCTACATGATGACATCTGGGTGAGTAAGTAGAGCTCCCAGGTTCCTCTGGGAGAGAGGATGTCCCCAGGAGGAGGATACCAGGCAGTTCAGATTATCCAAAGGCCTGCCTTCCCTTCTCCCCAGGGGCGTACATGGCCAAGCTTGGTTTTACCCACTCTGTTCAAAGATCAGTGGATTTGGGGTTAGGAAACCTGAGCAGGAAGCCCACCTCTGCTGTTGAACCAGTTGGCTGATCTATTAACCTCTCTAGGTTCTAGTTTTCTCGTTCGTAAAATGAGGAGAATAGTATCTGCGTCACAGAATATTTACAAATACTACGTAACTGAAAGCGTGGTACAAGAGTGGGATTGCATTATTCTTCCACTAACTTTGACAAAAACTGGCTAGATGCATTTATAATATTTGAAAGTGGATGTATATTTGAATTGCCTTTTTAGAAATAAATTAACCCCATATATTAATTTATGAGCCCTTCCTAATTTTGAGAAGAAATTGGTGTTTTTCTTCTTTCTATAATATGCATTTGTTTTATAGTGAAAAGCTGCTGGTAAAATTTCAAATATAATCTATAAAAAAGTGGCCATCGAATCAACTTAAAATACTACCAGTTGGCCTGTCTGCCACCCAGAGTGTCAGAGCATACCTGAAAAGGACATGCCTAGTGTGCTTCTCCCATTTCTGAAAACCCTTAGGATGTGCTAGCTATTAGGGAAGGTTATAAATCATTCTTTTAAAGAGAGAGAGTGGGGGAGGCAGGGAAGGAAAGGGGGGGAGGGGAAGGAGGGTGATGCTGATGATGGTACCGCTCATGGAGCTGGCCCCTGGCCTGGCCGGGGGTGGGGGCTGAGGTTTTGAAGGCACAAAGGTCTGGGCTGTGACAGGGAGAGCCAGATATCTTTCAGACATTCCCTCTTAAGCTCTTCTCATCTTTCAGATTAACCCGATATTCAAGGGACCTTACATTATGCTTCAAAAGTTCAGGCTCTGACCTTTCTTCTTCAGAACATGGCAAATCACTTATTGGGTCCTTTACTAAACTCAGGTGGGAAAGTATCAGTTGGACACAGACATAACCGAGACTTCTTGTGTCAGTGGATTATAATGTGTGGACTTTGCCAAGTTGCCTTGGGATCTGGTCCCCTTGACCTGTGACTTGAGTCCTTTTCTTTGTCCTTTACATGGGTGTTCATCTCATCTCAGCCTCATTATAGCCCCTTCTGGGGTCTGTGCCTATTGGGTAAAGCAACATGGTAGGTAAAGGGGGTACAGGGAGCTTTCTGTTTGCATTAATTGGCCCAGAATGCCATGGTTTTGGCCCCTTGCCCCTTGATACATACTATATACTAGAGATGGTTTTGAATTATTCAAATCTGGACCTCAGCAAAATAGGCACACTTAAATGGAGATTGGAGAAGAGGAGATTGGATTTTTTTTCCCCCTGAGATTTGAAATGCAAGGAAAATAGAACTTTTTGAATTAATGAATTGTTTGAGGCAGTGGGGGATCTCCCCATTTGTTCTAGCATTGCAAAATTAAATCTATTTTCTGAACTGTATGGTGGGAAAATATTTTTAAGGTAGATAATTTCTGAAAATGTCTTTGTGATAAGCTGTTAGTGGTTGTGGATTTTTTTTTTAATACTGCAGTTTAATAATGAGGGAGTTTTCCATTAATATTCCAAACCATGTTTGCCAGCGGATACAGCAGGTGAAGTGGTAAAATTATGGGCCCATCAAAAATACTTACGCTTCCTGTAATATAATATTAAGTTTAATATTTTTATAACCTTCACTGAATTCTAATTTCACTAAAGTAGCAAGCACGCTTCCATTTGCAGTTCAATTATGCACATTGGTTGCCTGTGTACCAAGCAAATTAGAAATGCAAAATATCTGGGGGGGGGCACTGGAAAGAGTCATTAAAGATACCAATATTTAGGTATAGATACACTTTACTAAGTGTACCCTGGGAATTGAAAATGGATTAAAGACAAACAAACACAAATCTCCCAGTGTCTGGATCTGTGTTTTAAATTAGAATTCAAAGGATTAAGGAGCAGTGTTCGTTCCTGATGTATAGCTCTCCTCAGCACGCTTTGCCATCACATTTAGAGCACAAGGTTCGTCCAATAAAATCCTGAGGACAGAGAATGAATATCACCAACTCTTCTTAGATGGAAACATTGGTCAATTAATGTAATTGGGTAGTATTGCAATTGATAATTAATCCTTTTAAGATTTTGCTGACTTGGTTTAATGTACCTGTTTGGTGGCCCTGGACCAGCCAAGCTTGGGTGCAGCTTTCTGGTGATTAGCACCAGAATATAAGTGCACTGAGCCCTTAGATAAAGAAGCCAGGTATTTATCCATCAAGCGCTGATAGTGGAAGCTACATTTCGGAGTTTGGGCTTCTTAACAGCAGCATTCTTCTTTGTTTGATCGTTTGCTTTGGAAGTCTCTGATAAGCGAAACCTTTTTATAAATGGTTTCTATGAACCAGGCTTATTCCTCTCAGATAAGAACAACTCACATTCATACTTAAAAGATGTCTTTAATCTTTTTCACGGGACGAGATTGTGGTAAAAAAAATTACCAACAAAATTTCAGCTTAATTACACTTTTAAAGATTTTTTAAGGTTTATTGTAATATTCAGGTTCCTTAAGAAGACTCCTGTGTTTTACTTTTTAATGATACAATTTGTTCTCTTTTTCCAAACATCACGATCAAGAGAACTTATTGAGTACGTTCAGTACACCTCACTTAGCTGAAGATAGCTTCAGCTCTCCACAACATGACTGAGAAGCAAAAAGAAAGTAAAGTTTTAGAGCAGCCAGAAGTGATGTTCTTTTCACTCATTACAGTTACTTGCATACTTACACAATTGAGGGCTCCCCAGCCTTGAATATTGTCCTGTTTACTCTTACTTTAGACTTACTGTTGACCCTGTTTTGGTTTCCAGCTCATCACAGACCAGAACGAAGGGAAAGGGCTGCAGAGGTGGCCATGTTGAAAGCAGCAGGTGTGACAGGACATATCAGATAGTGGTGGGCCAGACAAGAACACCCCAGAGAGCAAGCGCGGGGAGAGTTCAGAAACAACACTGGGGAGCTGGGTCTGTGTGCACCCTGGGCAGACTGTTCTCCATGTTTCAGGCCCTGAATCCCAAGAGACGTGGCTTGTACATAATGGGGGTTCTGTGCAACAACTGGAGAGTCATCAGAAGAGGCTATGTCGTATTCCGTTATTGGGTGTTATAGGAGACAGGAAAGTGTGTTGCAGTTTTGAAAAAGATTTATATTAAAAAAGATATTTATAAAAGAGAGTGAGTGAGCCTTGTTATTTGGCCAATGCCTGTGTATAGCACACCTCATCTTCCATTGATACTGCAGAAAGGAGACCTCACTGTCAGTACATTTGTACTAGTTTCTACCAAATAAATTAATCAGACTATGAGGAGTTTGTTATCTAAGACAGACTACACAAACTGGAAAGTCCTATAAGTGAATACAAAGACAATTCAGTGTTAACTTATTTATAAACAGATAAAATTAATTATTTACTCACTAGACTCATAATTCCATCCGTGGGTCCCTGAATAGGCAGAGGTCCAGAAAGGTAGTCATGATTTCAACATTTTGATAATCCTGAAGAAAATAATAAATTTACTCATAGTCTAACTAAAATGTCAAGCTTCTTTGCTTTAGGCTAGAATTATACCACCTCATTGTGGTAACACTGGTTATCTTTGGCTAATCAGAAGCTCTGGTTGGCATTTATTTATGTATGCCTTTGATTAGTTTCAAAGTGGAGCAGCAACTTCATTATGACACCATGAGTGCAGTGTGGTGAAGACAGTCTTTTGCCATGTAGGCTGTGTGAGAGTAGGGAGAGCTGGAGTCTGAGGAAGCCGGCCTTGAGAAGCTGGGGAGCTCTGTCGTGGCCACGTGGAGGGAACAGGTACGGGAAGTGGGACAGAAGAGAAGCCAGCTGGTGAGAATTAAGGATTCCCCCTTGAGGCTTCCCCAAGGAGATTTCTAGAGGGAGCATGATTTCAGGAGTGCTTTCTCTGAATGATGGAAGGGAAGAAGGTATAAACTCCAACTAATGAAAACATGCAAATTAGCACCCAGAATTTGAGCTGTCAAAACATTAAGTCCTGGTCTCAATCTATTTGGGGAGAAAAGGCAAACATGTAGGAAGGAGCTCAGGAGTCTAGTATCGACAGTGTCTCTCAGTAGAGTAAGGTACCCACGGTAGGACTAGGGTGAGAGAGGGCATTCATTCCAGCAGGAGCTGCAGCGTTAGGAAGGATGTACAGGACAGCACAGGTTCTCTTCCTGGGCCTGCAGCATCAGCTGCACCTGGGACCTGTTAGAAATGGGAGTTCTTAGTCCCACCCCAGCCCTGATAACTCAGAAACTCTGGAGGTGGGGTCTGTCTCAAAAATGTGTTTTAGTAAGCATTCTAGGTGATTCTGATAAATGCTGAAGTTTGGGAACTTCTTATAGAGTTCTATTAGTGAATTAAGCCCTGAAAGGTGTGGTATATTGGGATGTGAGTAGGGAAGAATCAAAAAGGATGTGCCAGGTAGGGCTGACATGGTAAGAGGAGACTTTAGTGATGACAAAAGGACATCCCTGGGTATAAGGATGTAGGGACTTGATGCATGGCCTGAGCAATGTGCACACCTGTTGGACCAGAAGGGAGACCTGTCATTGGGAGATAGCAGCAAATCTGAGGACTAGAATGTGAAGAGCTGAACTGATTGTCTTTTACATGGGAAATAGTTTTTTTTTTTTTTAATAGGTCTTTGATCTGAGGAATTAATGTGATGAGAATAGGGTGTTGGGGGAGATTACATTTCTGGGGCTTATAGGGGCTGTGCAGGGTAATTTGGATGGAAAAGAAACTGGGAGCAAGTCAGAAAATCTCCTAGTTGGCAGAAATCTAGAAGTGAGTCAGTGGGGCCTGAGCTGAGAATGTGGGCCTATAAAATGTGGAGAGAGACGTTTTGAAGATAAAATTCTCAGATTAAAAAAAAAAAAAGCATGTGCCATGGTGCTTGTTAGACTTTTATTCATTTGCTCTGTTACCATTATGATGCAGATGAAAATGATCTGTGACTTGCTTGGGTTCTCAGAAGTAGCATTTATGCTGTATTTAATCAAGTCATCATTTCTCCAAGGAGTGTGTGTGTATGTTTTAAGTAGCATATAGATTGCATTTCTTCTCTATTGAAAAAAGTCTGATCTTATTGATCCAATGTTTTATGACCCCAAAGGCCCTTTCTTAACAGGATCCCAGGTTTGCAATCTGTAATACAACAGACAGTGTATCACAAAGTGTTAATGTGGGTGAGTAGTGACCTGGTCTCTGGGCTGTCTCCTGGTAACAAGCTTCTTTTTAATGTAATATCAGCAGATACATTTTTAAAGTAGGATAGATGGTTCAGTTAAGAGGGTTTTATCATCAGTGTCTCTGGTATTCAAGTGAAATAAATTAAGTTAATGGGAAGCTCTTTTATAGCCTGTCTTGGAAAAAAGTACATAATTTCTGTCACAATTTGCATGTATGGAGCTGCAGGAACAAACGATTAGCAACATTTATTCTGTCGTGTTCGCATAAAGTTCCAGCTAGTAGGGTATAGCAAATTGAGTTTGACATGAGATGATAGTAGCTGAGAAATACAAACTTTTTGATGTGGGTTAGGGGCCCTGCTAAGCAGGATGTGGATACTGAGGTACTCTGAGGGTCTGTGAAGTTTCACGAAGTCTGGGTGGCCACCTGATCTCCTCACTCTGGCTTGCTGATTTGGGAGCCCACAAGCCAAGGAGAGCTGGTAGGTGGCAAACACCTTCTCCACTTTGCTGTTCCAGGTGGGAGGAGAGTTGTAGCTGAGGAAGGGCTGAGCGTCCACCTTACACCCAGAGCTTCCTGAAACCTCACAAGCTTCAGGCCACAGATTTATTCCCAGTTGAAAGGTTTCCACTCACCAGCCTCACCTGTGCCTCTCGGCATCTGTGTTTCTATCTCATGAGTCCTCTGCTTTTGCAGGAGTGCTGTTTGACCTGCTGCCTCAGGCTCTCTCCGGTGCTCCCTTAAAGTGAGTGATTGATAACTGGCAGTACCCACTGCTTTGTGTGCTTGCATTCCTGTTCACGTCTTCTCCCCTGCCCCATTACATGGCCCTTCCAGATCTACACTGTGGTGACTTAGCAGGGATGTCATAGGCCTGGAGTTGTGCTGGTGACAACTGTAAGGTCCCCAATGAGGTGGCAGTGGATCAAAGACAGCACCCTTGTGCAGAGATAGAGCAAGAAGTTGCAAAGTCATTTGATTAGAGGAGCACAGGGAATCCCAGTTCCCTCCATAAGGGATGTGTGTACATGCACATGTGCTCTGTCTCCACCTGAGAGCCTGGTACATCCTGAAAACCTAAGGCTTGGTTTGTGTAAAGCTCCTTTCTCTTTTTAAACTGCAGATTCTCCCAAGGTACTACACAAAGCGACCAGTGTGTTCACTTGAATTATTTAATCAGATTGTTTTCCTCCTGGAGGGCCCTGTGAGGCAGCTTGGTGTAGACTAATGGTCCTCAAACCTTTTGGTCTCAGGACCCCTTTACACTCTTGAAAATTGAAGACTAAGAAGAGCGCTGTGGCATTTGCCTGTAGTTCCAGCTACTCGAGAGACTGAGGCAGGAGGATCGCTTGAGGAGTTTGAGGATAGCCTGGGCAACATAGCATGACCCCATCTCTTAAAAAAAACTGAAGACCCCAAAATCTTTTTTATTTGTGGGTGTTATTGATATTTATCATATTAAAAATTAAACTGAAAAATTTTAAATTATTGATTCATTTAACAATATCGATATATCAATCATATACTATCAGAGTAACATTTTTAATGGAAAATAACTGTTTTCAAAAAAAATCAGAAGACTGGCATTATTTGACATTTTTTGAAAATTTCTTTAATGTCTTTTAATAAAAGACAGCTGTATTCTCATCTCTGCTTTTACATTCAATCTGTTATGTTGTGTTCTTTCGGTGAACATATGTAAAGAAAAGCTGCTTTCATCACAGATAAGTAGTTGGAAAAGAGAAGAGTATGTCTCATAGACTTTTCAGGTAATTCTGGACATTCTCCTTTGATATTACACCAAAACTTGACAAGTGTACTTTCTCAAAGGTTGTTAGTGTGGTGTGGAATCTGAAACCATGTCTGTGAGCTTTTTGAACTTTGTTTCACCAAAATATATCAGTCTCTCTTGCACTTTCAATGGATTTTGTAATATCATGCATGGATCCTTTGGAAAATTTTAGTTGACTGAGTTATACAGGTCTTTCAAATGTTGACACATTTCATTGTACAATATCAAAAAATTATTTTCATTACTATTCCCACTTATCGGAGAAGTCTTTGGGAAACTACGAAGCTCTTGGTGTCAGATGTTAGTTTCCCACAATTATAATTTTTGCTTGAAAGCCTGGATTTTATCATTGGCAACAACTGTTATAAGTTGTTTTCCTTAAAGTAACAGGCTTCATTCATTTTCAAGAAAATATATGCCATATACCCAGTTCTGAATAACCACAGTTTGTCTGTTAGTTGTTCATGCAAGTAAAAATGGTGTTCCGTGAGAAAGTTCAGCTCACAGTTCAAACAAGTGCCCCTGTGCTTTTCCCAAGACAGCCATCCTACTTCAGGAGAAGTGCAATTTTGTCGTAAAGAGTGTTAAAAATATGTGTTGTCAAGGTTGAAATTTAGTAAAAATTAATACTTTCTATTGCTTCATCAAGGATATTAAGTGAAACTGGCTTTTTTTTTTAAGCTGAAAGGGTGTGGTGGTGCATAATACGATGGTGACAAGCACCATTCTGTTCCATAGCCTTGATTCATGCTAAGGCACCTCTGTTGCTTTTGCACTATCAATGTGAGTGTTAACACAGTGGAAAAGGCCATGTCTTGGTATTATAATGATGGTTTTTTGTTTTTTATGAGACAGGGTCCTGCTCTGTTGCTCAGGCTCAGTGGCATGATCATATGTCACTGCAACCTCAAACTCCTGGGCTCAAGTGATCCTCCCACCTTAGCCTCCTGAGTAGCTAGGACTACAGGCATGCACCACTATGTATGGATAATTTTTAAAAAATTATTTTTGTGGAGACAGGGGCTTGCTGTGTTGCCCAGGTTGGTCTCAAACTGTTGGCCTCAGGCAGTCCTCCCACTTCAGCCTCCCAAAGTGTGGGATCACAGGCGTGAGCCACCGTGCCTGGCCATAACCATAGTTTTGACTTCATGGAATCACCCCATGGGGGACCCTTGGGGTCTCTGGATCCCGCTTGAGAACCTGTGGTGTGTAAGGCTGACTCTGGAGTCAAAGCTAAGTTGGGGCATTGGCACTGTTGCTTAATATGCTGGCCATGGGACCCACGTGAGGCCACTTAGCCTTTTGAAGCCTTTGTCTTTTTATCTAGAAAATGGAGATGTGAGCTTCTTTGATGGATTGTTGTGAGGATTAAATGGGAGAACTAAGGGAGTATGCCTTCTCTGGTACCTAGTACATAGTAGGCACTAGTAAAGGTTGTTTTCCTTTCTTTCCTTCTTGGGGCACTGTGAAGGTACTGGGGATGGGGAAGGTAGAGATGGTGGAGAGATGAAGAGGAAGGGCTCACTTTGCCTTGGGGTGTGCCTAGAGCCCAGGCAGAGCTCTGGCAGGGTGCTCTGGGCCGCTCCCTCACTTGCACTGTCTCTGAGAAGGTGGAGAAGACTGGGAGGGAAGGCAGAGCTTCCTGCAGCTGCTCGTCTGGGGATGTGCTCTGTTATCTGGACCCATCAGTTTTGTGTTTCATCTAAAGTGCTAGCTTCTCTAAAAACTAGTATTGTCTTCAGATTGCTGTCACCTGAGTATCAGGGCCCTTTACAGATAATCCTTGTTTATCTTCAGAGCTCTCCAGAGCAGTGGACTAGGAACAGTGCAGCAGCCGTTCATGGCTGAGAGGACAGGCTCAAGGGCTTCTAGGCCTGTGCCCTGCCAGAAATCTGAGGGTGGTCCAGGTCAACGTTCTTTTTTCCCAGACTGAAAAGTACCAGAGCATGATTTTTGTCACAGCCAAGCAAGACCAGAAATTCTCAAAACCCAATTCACTTTAATTTTTAAAAATGAACATTAATCTAACAGTAGTTTGAAGACTCTGTTC
Organism: Daubentonia madagascariensis; assembly: GCA_023783475.1. Classification (NCBI taxonomy): domain Eukaryota; kingdom Metazoa; phylum Chordata; class Mammalia; order Primates; family Daubentoniidae; genus Daubentonia; species Daubentonia madagascariensis. The sequence continues at coordinate 3,743,184 of JAKFHU010001640.1, read as the reverse complement.
CAGCTCCAAAAAAGGTTGACAAGAAAGATCACAGTGCATGTGAAGACATTGGCTCTTTAGTTTATGAAATGTACCTTTCTTATTGCAATCTTGGGGGGTGGGGAGCAGTGGAAAAAACACATTGGGAATTTAGCTTTCAGAAGAAGAGTCCATGGTTTTGACCTGCCAGTGTAGTCATTTGTCTCTGATGTTAAGTGTCACCCCAGGTATGTAATGGTGTTCCAGGTCTGTGTACAAGAAGAAAGCTCTTGCCAGCTCAGTGATGCCAGAGGAAGAGTTAAGTTTATAAAAGGTTTGCTCTCTAACATGTATTGAATTTTGTCCTGAAGAAGTCTCTGAGCAAGGCCCCCTGTGGCTCCAAGCACTTGGATGGGTGTGGTAGGCATCAGAGCTTTCTGGGTGACCAGTTGCCCTGATGCATTTCAGTCTGATGCATGGTTAGGTTTTAATGGACTTTCTCTGTCTCCAAGATGGGAAGGGCCCCTGCATCCTTAAGACGGGTAGGAGAAATTGGTATTTCTGTTCCCTGTCACGTATGATTCCATAAGCTGTGTCATGGGGCCTGGGTAAATGATGTAAAGCCAGTTCACATTGGGGTGGCCAGTGTGGTGGAAGGGGTGCTGGACTGCACTTAGAGTTAGAAGGTCTTGGCTCTTTGTCCCAGTTTTGCTGCTGCTTAACATTGTGACCTAGAGTGAGCCACTTTGCTTTATGGACTCCCCTGTTTTCATTTGTAGACTAGGGCTACCTCTCCCTTTATCTGTTGCAGGGGGTGGTGGATTGTGAGGCTTTGGAGAAAGCACCTGGAAAGCCCTAAGATGGGGTTCCAAGGCCAGAAAACACTGATGAGTGTGCAGCAGAAAATGTGGTGAAAGCCCTGCTGCTGGGAAGGACAGGACTTGTACTGTCAGGGGAGAAGGTGACAGTACTTTGTGGTGACCATGAGCATGGGTTCTCCAAGCAAACTGTCTGGGTTTGCTTCTGTGCTCCTCCATGTCTGACCTTGAGCAAGTTAGTTAATCTCTCTGTGCTTCAGTTTTTTCATTTTTCTGAAAAATAGGCATCAAAATAGCACCTCTCCTCCCACAGTAGTACCTACTTTTAAAGGATTAGGTGAAATAATAATAGACCTAAAGTACACAGCCCAGTTTTTGACACATGGACACACGAAGTCTACATTGGCTCTTGTGATTGGGGCCACAGTAGGCTGTTCCCTGAAAGTTATGTTTCAAGGTACTTAACTAGATGTGTGGTTTAGCCAAAACCTTGTACCAAATGACATATTTTAAAGTAGCTGTCATTGAACAGGAGTAGGCCCTGGTCTGCTCTAGGCAGTGGACTGAAGGAAGCCAGTGGGAGTGGGCAGGCACCTCCCTCAGTGCAGTATGGGGGGACTCACCACAGGCTCCTCTGATTCCTCTCCATTCTTAGGAAGAAGGACGGGGGCTATAAGGTGGTGCTGGTTTTTTCCCTTCTATGTGAATGTCCTGGTTGTGAAAATTTTCTAGCATTCTATTGGCAAAATTGTATTTCAAGCATTACTTTGAGTAGCTATATGGGAAATAGGGTGCAGAGAAACTAAAACAGTTTCTTAAACGTTCTTAAATGTCTTTGATTATTCTATTTTAGTTCCTGAAAAGAACATTTGGATATTTTTTCTTCAGCAAAAAAGGCATATGTTTTTTTGCACAGTTTATTGATCCTGTAAGGCCTGTCACAGACGTTTGTGGTAGGTTTTTGGGAGTGAAAGTTATCAGTAGACTAGGAATCAGAAGACTGAATCCTAAGCCCTTCTCCCAGCTCTGCCACTACCTGCTGTCTGACCTTGGGCAAGTCCTCTAACCTTCCTGGACCTTAGCTTGGTGACCTGCAAAATGGAGAAGGTGTCGGTCACTTCTCCTTGCTTACTTCAGGGGTGTAAGCAGGGGTGTCCTAAGCATCAGATGAGAGAATGCTGGTAAACTGCTTTACAACCAAAGTACAGGTATTAGCATAACAAATGGCACTGATGAAGAAGCTCTGACCTTCCTAATGAAATATTTTCTTTCTCAGTGATGTTACAGCCTTTCGATTATGATCCCAATGAGAAAAGTAAACACAAGTTTATGGTTCAGTCTATGTTTGCTCCATCTGACACTTCTGATATGGAAGCAGTAGTAAGTACTGAATGCTTCTTATTTTTTTCAGTAATAATCATTTAAAAAACTGATTAGGTATAGAACTGTGGGTGCATGCATTTCAAAATGTATCAAAACTGTTTAAAGGGGAACAGTGTTTTCAAGGAGGTTTGTACTTTGACTACCTTTATGGTTTTTCTAAAACTTTGATGAATAATTTTAACATTTTATTATATAACTTTCTAGAATAGTATTCTTTTCTGACTTTTATAAACTCAATTTGCTTAGCAGTTCCTTGTTCTGATGGATTGTATCTTGAATGGTTGGAAATCTCTCCCCAACCATGCTCCCCACAGAAAAAGGTACTTTTCATCATAGGGACTTTCTTACCTTGTCTTCCTGTCTCCCCACAAACCCAGATGAATATGAGAGTGTTAATACTGAATGTTCTTCCTGACTTAGGCTTTTTTTTTTTTTTGCTTGGTTCTAGTAAGCAGGCATGATTACGTTTTTTTCCCCCTAGATTCCTGTATTTTCCCTCCTGCTTAAATACATGTTTAACTTTGTCTCTAATTTTGATAAAATTAATGTGACTTCATTTTTATAAAATAAATGATATTATAGTGTTGATATTTCTGGACAAAAAGAGGTTATAATGGAAATTCTCCCCAAAGTAAGCTTTTTATACATTTGTATAAATCCACAGACATTCTGATGCTGTGAGTGTGAATCAAAATCTATAGACATGCCTTTCAGTCCACAGCACAGCAAGGAAAGACTTGCCAGTCCTCACAGCTTGGGAGAGGAGAACAGGGCTGCCTTGTACCACTTTGTCACTCTCTAGCTTGCCAGCCTTAGCAGCAAACCCAAGTCACCCTAGGCATGTCCGCCAGTTTGAGTTAGCTGTCCCTACACAATGCTGTGGGTTTGCTTTGTCCGAGTTTTATACCAAAGGCTGCTTCATGCCAAGCCCACCACGTGTCCTTCATGTCACCACATAGCCTTTCATTTAGTTCTGGTAAAGTGTAACGGACCATCTCCACTGATGTTTCACTTGTAAGCAGGAAGTGAAGGGGAAGCCAGATATTTTTAGTTTGAGAGAGATCAGTGACCATAGGCCGTTGTCTATTCATAAGGACAATGATTGAGGCATTCATTACTTTCTCTTTTATTTTCTGGAACATGATGTGTCACTTTGTGTTAATTTGTGTGATGAAGGAAACGTATCAGATGCAAAATATGGGATATCCAACAGTACGTTCTGTTTGGCTTTGCTGCATGGCATAGTAAAAAGAGCATGGGCTTGGGTGTCTTGGTTTTGAAGCTAAGTTCTGCCTTTTACTAACACTGTGGCTGGAACAAGCTTCATTAACCCTCTCAAGGTTTTGGTCATTTGTAAATTAGGGATAAAAACACAGCTTACACGATTGTGGGGATTAAGTAAGTGTGCCATGTATAAATCCTAGTCCAGTGTCTGACACTTGTTTATCAGAGTGTGTTACAGGCCAAGCACTGCATATGCACTAAAGGGCCATTTTACTTCCTTGTATGATTATTTTTATAACATTTAAAAACAATTTTTGTATAAAATGTACATTGTAGAAAGTTTTGGAAATACACAAATGACAAAAAATAAAAATAAAAGTGACCTGTAATCCTTTCATACTAGACCGTAACCACTGTTAATGGGAGCTTTGTGCTTTTTCTTTATTTTGAAATATTTTTATTGTGATATATAGAAAGTTGAAAAAATAGCACAGTGGCCACTTTACCTATATTTACCATTTGTTAACATGTTGCCATGTGTGCTTGTTTTCTATCATAAATTTTCTTTTTTGCTGAACCATTTGAATATAAGATGCAGACTTTATGACACTGCTCTCCTAAATACTTCAGAACAAGGACAGTCTCTTATATAACCATAATACTATTAATTATAGCTGAGGAAATTAACATTAATTCAGTATTATTACTTAATAGATAAATTTATCATTTTCCAGTTCCAAAAATCACCTTTAGTTCTTATTCTAGTAGAGGACCCCCAACCATTTTTGTTTTTCAGACTTTGAATTTTTTAGAGTCAGACCAGTGGGCTTGTAGAATGTCCCATATTCTGGATTTTTCTGATTATTTCCTCTTGATTAAATTCAGATTAAATATTTTTTGGCAAGAATATTCCACAGTTGGTATCATGTGTGCATCACACCAGGAGGCATTTCATGCCGGTTGTCCTGTTTGTGACATTGTTGATCACTTGGTTAAGGTAGTGACTGGCAGCTCTCTCCAATGTCAAAGCTTATTGTCCTTGTGGCTGACAGGTGACCTGGATACTCTGCGTCATCTGACACTTTGTGACTACGTGAACATCCTGCTTGGCAGCAGTCTTCACTGGGTAGTTTTAGCATCCAGTGATGATCCTTGCCTGATGTTCTTTCAATACACACACACTGGTGTGTATGTGGAGAGGAACAGACTTCAATATTGTTTGTAGTTCCTTCACTTAATATTCTGGACTTTTTCTCCATGTAATTGAATGTTCTTCAGTATCATTTGAGTGGTAGCATGCTATTCCATTTAATGGATCTACCATAGTTTATGTGGCAGTCCCCTAGTGTCAGATGTGTAGATTATTTCCCATTTTTGGTTCTTGGTACCTGTGTTGTGCTAGCTGCCTCCTGCATGGTTTGGGGAGGGGCAGAGAGGGGGTTGCCTTCTTTTTCTGTGGTATATAACCTTGCTGCTGTGCTGGTCTGTAATTATCAGAACACCTTGGAATTCCCATTTTCCACTGCCAAAAGGAGTTGTATACCAGGAGTGTATCCTCCTAGAACATGGGATTTAGTTAGGAAGGTGCTCTCACCACAGAGTGGAGGGATGGGGGTGGGCCCACGGGGCAGGGGCAGCCCAGATGCAGCCACAGTGGTGGAGGAGGGCTAGCTAGTTAGTTTGCTCTGTTGGGAGCTGGCAGAGTGGTTGTATTATAAAACCACTCCCAGATAGTGTGTGCTTATACTCCCTAAGGATGTACTCTGTAAAATAACTTTTATTTCCTTGAGGAGAGCCAAAGTTCCCTCTGGTCATCCAGACATGATTCAGAGAATCCCTCTTTGCTCAGCAGTGGTCCCCTCTCTTCTGTGTGCTTCCTATAGACCAGCACATGAGGCACTGGCTGACTTTGAGGAGTTAGGCAGCAGGACTTCGGGGCTTGTGAAATGTAGTAGATATTCAGGAAAGCAAGTGTATTTAATCTTGTCATGTTAACAATACTAAAATCTTAGCAGACTTAAGTTCTTTATTTGATATACATCAGGGCTTTCTCATTAAGAGTATTTTTCTGAAATTGTCAGTTATAGGAAGAAAATTATCTTCCAACAGCTTTATAATACTTGATTATCAAATTTAAATTGTTTTAGTGGAAAGAGGCAAAACCAGAAGACCTTATGGATTCAAAACTTAGATGTGTGTTTGAATTGCCAGCAGAAAATGATAAACCAGTAAGTATGTTTATAGTTAACAATAATTGAATGTTGCAAGCTGATACTTATTTGCATACCGTCTCCTGTAAAACCAAGATTTAAGTTGGCAAATTATTTTGCTCCCTCTGATGTCTGAAGAAAAAAATAAGCTGAGGTCAACAAATAAGTGGGCCTTTATGAAATCAGCCTTTGAAAGACTTGCAGAAAGACAACTAATTGAACCAATTTTTCCCCTTGAAAAGTGCAAGCTGATGGCTGTTTGAGATGTCATAAATCCCAAAGAGCTTCCTTGGCTTGGCAAAGTTATAGATTGCTGTTCAACAATGGGTGAGACTAAAGGAGGGAATAATTTGCCCTTTATCATGGTACTAGGTGGTAAGCTCTTAGGTTCTGTTGTCTTACAAAGTGCCCCTGTCAGCACCACCTCTCCCTACCCCCTTACTCCACCTACCTCTTCTACCAAAATCTGCTTTTAGATTAGGATTTCCCAACCTCAGCACTATTGACGTTTTGGGCTGGACAGTTCTTTGTAGTGGGGCCTGTCCTGTGCACTGTAGGGTGTTTAGCAGCATCCGAGCTCCTAGCCACTAGATACCAGTAGTACTCCCCAGTTTTGACAACCAAAAATGTCTCCAGACATTGCCACATGTGTCCTAGAGGACAGTATCTCCCTGCATTGAGAGTGACCGGACTCCTGTGCTGCCTGAGGGGGTGGGGAGGGAGACCCTTCCCCCAGGCTGTCGGCTCACTTTCTCTTTGCCTGAAGACAAGGGATACGCCTGTCATGGTCTTCACTTGTGACCAGTTGAAGAAAGGAGACTGTATCTGAAATGCTAATTTGGACCTCCCTTCAACCTAGTCAAAAAAATTTAAATTGTATTAAAAACACAAAGAATTTAAAACACATGCAGAATATAAACTACCCTGGCCATTAATAGCTGGAGTTGGGAAATAGAAATGCTCTGAAGCATTCTGTTAACGTTATCCATAATGATCTCCAGGAATGCTGTTGATTTGTGTCAAAACTACATAGTATTTTCTTTCTGCTCAAAAATTGACAACTGTCATTATCATGTTTCTTTGAATGGATAGTAGTCATTTTTTTCCCTCTTCCCAGAGTACGTTCTGTCATGGGAGGGTCAGTTTGGAAGTGGTGAGAACTGTATTCTGGTCCCAGCTCTGTGATAGGTTCTTCCCTCCCAGGGCCACACTCTTCTTACTTGGAAAATGAAGGATAGAGCAAGATGTCCTGGTCTTCGGTTTGCTAGTCAGAGCCCCCAGGGTAACAACCCCTAGTCACTCATCCCCTGGCACATCTGAGTGCTTCCGTGTCCTCCCCCCACTGACTGACTCTCATCCCCAGTAAATCTCAAGAGAATGTCACAGCACAATCTTGGCAGGGGATATGGGGGGAGTACGTGGCTTCCCCAGACTGAAACGTTAACAGACACTGACCTTGGTTCACCTTCATCCCAGCTTCCAAATTCTAAGTTGGTAAAATAAATTGCCCTCTATGTAACTTTCTTCCTGGCCTGCCTCCCCCACCCAGCCAGTCCTGGGGATGTTCAGATCTCCTGGTGACAGTAATTTGTGGCTAATAATTCCTGAGCTTGCACAATTACAGTATGCTAATTTTTGCATGGCAGGAATTTGATAGTGTGATATGCACAGCCCTTTTTCTCTTTCTGTGAAGTATTAGTCTCAGCCGAACTTCATTATTTGCCCTTATCCATAATTTCTAGGGCCCAGTTCCTTTAGATTATTAAGATACTAGATGAAGTGATCCATTTTTAAAATAAATGTGACATTTTACAGTGTGGATGAAATGCTACTACGTTTGGTGTTTGCTGAGAACTACTTTACTTTGCATAAAAAAGTCCTTTATTACGTGGTTGGTGACACTTGGGCTTTCATTTATTTCTGAACAGCATGATGTAGAAATAAATAAAATTATATCCACAACTGCATCAAAGACAGAAACACCAGCAGTGTCTAAGTCTCTGAGTTCTTCCTTGGATGACACTGAAGTTAAGAAGGTGATGGAAGAATGTAAGAGGCTTCAAAGTGAAGTTCAGAGGCTGCGGGAGGAGAACAAGCAATTCAAGGTAACAGCAGTTTATTTTCTGATAATCTGGAATAGGGGCGTTTTCACTAGGATCTTGGGTGGGGAAGTTGATGAACCCCTGAATTTGTAGGGGTTTTTTGTTTTTGGTATTTGCTTTTTTTTTCCTTCCCAGGGAGAAATTTGTGTAGATTTCATTAGGTTCTCAAATTAAGAACGGCTGTCCCTTGAGCAGAAGTTTCTCAACTATTTAAATTCTTGTCCCCTTAAAAAACAAAACAAAACAAAAAAACTCTCCCACCTCCATCAGTGTAAATTGAAAATAAACTTTGAGACTAAAACAGCAGTGGTTTTTTCCTTTTTGGAGACAGAGTCTCACTCTGTCACCCTGGCTAGAGTGCAGTGGCGTCATCATAGCTCACTGCAACCTCAAACTCCTGGGCTGAAGCCATCCTCCTGCCTCAGCCTCCCCAGTAGCTGGGACTACAGGCGCATGCCACTATGCCCGGCTAATTTTTCTATTTTTAGTAGAGACGGGGTCTCCCTCTTGCTCAGGCTGCTCTTGAACTACTGAGCTCAAGTAATCCTCCTACCCCGGCCTCCCAGAGAGCTAGGATGACAGGTGTGAGCCACCGCGCCTGGCCAGCGGTGGTTATTTTGAATGTGTATTTTCAAACCCCACTCCACCCCCATTCGTCTGAGTGAGAGAATCTCTTTAAGAGGGTGAATACTGACCTATACTCTGTTTTAGCACAGTTCTGACTTTTAAAGACTCTAAACAGATCTGGGCAGTTACTGACATCACACTGTTGACGTGGTGCTAGGATTGGGGATGGGATGCTGTCACAGTGGACAGGAGGTGGCGATTACAGAAGAGTCTCTCGCTTGTTGGTGAAGAGTCGGGCACTGGCCTTGGAAGGTCGGCTTGTGCTAGGTGGTGCGGGGTGGCAGGGTGCACTTCTTTTGGCTTGGCGGCCTGTGGTGTTGTGGGAATGACTGTATCCTGTGGGAAGTAGCTCTGGATCTATGCTAGTCACAGCATCTCTTAGGCTTCCATTTGCCAAACACCTCTAAGGCCCCTTCCAACTTTAAAAGTATGAGTCTGTTTTAGACATGGTGTTGAAGAGAATATTTCCAAACGTCAGATTCTAGAAACTTTGTTGCAGTTTAAATATTTAGGCCTATCTGTTCTCTTCATCTTGATCATGCCACCCAAGCATGTAATAGGCTTTCACTCTTTAACTACCATCGCACCAGGCACACATAATAAATTCATATAAGTTGACTTTTCCTTCTCTTTTATTCCGACAATGAGGTAGATACAGGAGAACTGACGGAGTTTGGGAAATGGCATCATCTTCTTCCTTTGCAGTAATTTTGATTTGTCTCATTCAGTAACTTCTTTAGTATAGAGTAAATTATGAAGCTGACACTTTACTTTTTGGCTAAAAATCTAAGCTATGCCTAAAGCTTCTCCTTGAGTATATTTCTTTTCAGAAACAGAGTTCTGTGCCGTTTAAAGTGATAAATAGGTAGAAATAGCTTCTATATAAACCCAATAAAATAAATGCTGTAGTTTGCTGTGCCCCCCTTTTTTTTTTAAGTTAATCAAATAACACCAGTCATTTATCACTGTGCAGTAATATTGGCCATTCCCCATGAGCAGAATATCTTTAAAATATTATCAGATCAATCTTGACGTTAGAAAATTCTTTATCCTGCTAAACCCTGATTTCTTGTTTTGTGTTGGTTCATTCTTTCATTTGGCCAACAGATTTACTGAGGATCTAGTATGTGTTCAGCACTGTGGATTCAAACATGAGCAGTCCCTGCCCTTGAGGAGCCCCCTCTTGATGGGGTAGCAGGGACAAACATAGACACACATAATTACAACCCTGTGGAATAAATGTCCCTTAGTGATAGCAACAGATCGCAGGGAAGGTCAGCTACTAGGTACTATGGTACATATAAATGAATTGAAGGAAAATAAGAAAAGAAAGTATAACTGGTATGTGGGGACGAGTTGATGGGGTAATTAGCAAGAGATCTGGCTGCAAAGATGAATCTGGGCCAGAATAGAAAGGCTTGATGCATTCCCCTCTTCAGAAGTGTGGGCTTGGCCTGGAGGGCATGGAAGTGGTATCACAGGTCTGCAGAGTGACTTCCAGCTTCTTAAGGCAATGCGAGGCAACGAAGGCAGTGGCAGTGGAGGTGAAGAAAGTTTCTACTCCTTACACATCCTTGTAGCTGGGGGGAAAACGTGGTCAGTCACCTTCGTATGTATGAAAAAGAATGTTGCTTCTTTAGTGAGAAATCCATGCATTAAGTAGAAAATATTTGAGATGAGTATATCAAGGTCAGTCACATTTTAATATTCCACATATCACTTGATCCAGCAGTCTGCATGTAGCTCATCAAGACCAACTATGTACAGCGCTCTGCATGTGAAAGCTTCCAGGTGTACCACTTTGTGGATTCTTGTGATTTGTATATTTGTACCTTGGGAAATGCCTATGGACTCAAAAATCAATGACAACTTGATTAGGGAAGCCTGTTCATTAGAGGCAGCATAGAGGCAGGAGGGACAGAATGTTTGGGATCAGATGAAGAGGAGCATCTAGGAGACCTGGCCAGAAAGGTGGGTGGGGATGAGGGTGTAAAGGGCTCGGTTGACCCTCTTAAAAGCTTTTTTTCTGTAAATCTTTGGGAACCAAGGAGTGCCTCCTTAGATTTGAGTTATAGAAAGGTACTTAGCAGCATCATGTAGGACAGATGAAAGAAAAGAGGGGCCTCTGGCTACAAGCCAATCACTTCTTCTCTGTAGGCTTCAGTTTCTCCGTTTGCAAAACGAGGCTGGACCATATCATATCATTCAAGTCTGGGCATAAACAGCCCACCCTGTTGCACTGTACAGTGGAGTCACCTGTCTTTCTTGTACCTCGGATCCTCTTTGAAATGTGCATTTGCTCCTGTAGGAAGAAGATGGACTTCGGAGGAGGAAGACAGTGCAGAGCAACAGCCCCATTTCGGTGTTGGCCATGGCTGGGAAGGAGGAGGGCCTCAGTACCCGTCTGCTCGCTCTGGTGGTTTTGTTCTTTATTGTTGGTGTAATTATTGGGAAGATTGCCTTGTAGAGGCAGCATGCAAAGGATGGTAGATTGGATTGATGGATCCACCATATCATGGGATTTAAATTTATCATAACCATGTGTAAAGAGAAATTAATGTATGATGACATCTCACAGGTCTTGCCTTTAAAGTACCCCTCCCCACACACACATACACAAACACACACACAAATATAATATAACAATCTTTTAGAAAGTTAAAAATGTATAGTAAATGATTGGGGGAAAAAGAATAATCTTTATTAATGATGAGGGAAACCATGATTAATGCCACAATGGCATATTGTAAATGTCATTTTAAACATGGGTAGGCCTTGGTACATGTTGCTGGATTACCTCTTTTAAAACAAGACACTCTTCCTCGCCTGTTGGTGCTGGCCCGTGGGGAGCTGGAGCCTGGCGCGGAGGGGAGTGTGGTCGGCTCCACGCAGTGGTCCCCCACTGCCTGTGCCCGCCCCAGGCTGCTTTTCCCTGTCTTCAGTTCTGTCCAAGCCATCAGCTCCTTGGGACTGATGAACAGAATCAGAAGCCGAAAAGAATTGCACTGTGGCAGCATCAGATGTGCTTGTCATGGACGAGAGGCATGTGTTGACTGATTGACCCAATACTTTGGAAATAAACGTCAATGCTTTGTTCTCTTAAAGGGACCAAGCTAAATTCCTGTTGGTTCATGTAGTAAAGTTGAACTGTTATTCAGAGATGTTTAATGCATATTTAACTTATTTAATGTGTTTCATCTCATGTTTTCTCATTGTCACAAGATTGCAGTGAGTGCTGCGTGCTACCTGACACCAGTGGGTGAAGCTGGCGTTGCTATTGGAAGGCCGTGGGCTCCTCTGTCTCTGGAGGTTCTGGGCATGTGGAGGAAGTGGGGTTTATTGGAATGTTGGAAAAGAGCTGCCAGGAAGTGTTTTTCAGTGTCAGTAAATAACAACTCTCACAGGGAGGGAAATTCTTGGTCGTGACAGTCAACTCTAGGTTACCCTTTTTAATGGCAAAGAGCAGTCAACCTTCTAGATTGTTCTTTCACCACCTCTCAGCTACCATACTTCTAGTGCACAGGTCCAGGTCTGGTCCCGACCTCCCCTTGGGGCCCTGGCTGGGAGTCAGGATGAGTGAGTCAGACTGTGGAGGGCTGGGGGCGCGGGCCAGCAGGTGGGCTTGGGAAATGGTGAGACAGAAACTTTCAGCTGCTCCATCTAGTAGTAATTGAGAGTCTGACTGTGAATTAATTTTATGCCATAAAAGACCAATCCAATTCTGTTTGACTATGTAGCATCTTAAAAAGAAAAAAAAATTAAAATAAAGCCCCAAAATTAAGAGTTCTTTTGTCATTTTGTCACATTTGCTATATGGGGGGATTATTGTTATTTTGTCATCATCTTTATTATTTTGCTATTGGAAGTTTGATCTTAAAATGTGCCCATATATATGTTTAATGATTGAACTATACGTGTGTGTGTGTGTGTGTGTATATATATATTTTTTTGGGCTGGCTTCAATTGAGAGTATGAAAAATAAAACTGAAAATCTAAACACCTGGTCAGCCTTGGCCTTCCATTGCTTTGGCCTTCAGTAAAAAGCAGCCTCCCTTCTGGGTTAGGGAACCATGCCACAGAGACTAGTGACAGCTGTGCTTGGTGTGGCCTCAGTGTATGCACGGGTTTGAGAGGACAAGTTCATCAAAAGGAAAACAGTTGTAAGAAGTCACATACCTCAAGCCATATTGCTCCTGAGCCTGGCTTTGGCAGCTGGGTCAGAGGCCTTGAGACTGGCAAAGTGGAAGTCAATGATTGGTCTGAGTAAGTAACTTCCTGTCTTCATGAAAAGAAGTTGACTATAAATCCAAGATACTTGTAGGAAGTAGTGAGCAGATCTAGTTCTCACCCAAACATCTATGGCTGGGATTGTATCGAGCATGTAGACAGGGAGGCTACCCAATTATACATTTGTCTCCCAGATCTTTTCCACATGGCCCCAAGTACTTATGAAAGGGAGCAAAAAGACTGAGCTCTAAGGCACGTGCCTTCTGCCACGTAGTTTTCCGTTAGTGGACTACCTTGCCGATTATAGGCACTGTAGCAAATTAGTCTTTTTGTAGCTTCCAGTCCCTCATGGTCTTGAAAGGAGGGTGATTCGAGGGCATCAAGCAGCACCTTGGGGTGCATTACAGTCCCATTACGCTAGAGCAGGGGTCTGCTTTTTCTTAAAGGACATGGCTGTGTGTTCCAATAAAACAAAACAACTTGTGGGATTTGGCCTGTGAGTCTATGACCGTTCTTAAAAAGAGTGCCTGGGAAACTACTCTATTTTAGGTCTTTGAAGGTGTTGTAGGGTTTTGTGTACATGTAGAAGAAGGTGTGCACCTTCTCAGAGGATGTAGACCTTTTGGTTGTAGCTAAAATTCAATTTTTAAAATGAAATAGTTTCTTCCTTTGAATTAATCATCCTCTGAAGTCTCTTTCCCTTCTAGAGATTAGGATGTGGTGAACACATACTCATCTGTGGGGCTTTTTGACTGAGTGGAAGAAGGAAACTCCCCAGGGAGAGAAGTATGGTATTGGTGGGAAAGTTGGTTATTCTCTAATCATCCTGATTAGCAAAGAAGGTGCCAGAAAGAGAGCACGTGTGAAGCAGGCCAGCACTGCTCCCTCACAAGAACATGGAAATGCACGCACATTTTGGGTGTCTTTTCTAGAATAACAGAAGGGAAAAAAATGAGATTGAGGCAAAGAGGAGGTGGCTGTCAGGCCCTGTCACAGTGGTCTGTTCTGCCCTCAGGGGGTAAGAGTCAGATAATTAGGAATAAACTGGCCGGGAAAGGGTGGCTGAAGCTGGTTAGGATGCCAGCCAAGAAGGGAGCCTGGTGGGCTGCAGGCAGGCTGCCCTCGCACCTGCTCCTGGCTTCCCCAGCACCTCCGGAGGGGTGCACTGCCTGTAGAATACCCGCCGTAATGCTCACAAATACAGAAGAGGTGGAAGCAATAACAAAGTCCCATAAATTTTTATTGATTGAATTTTTAAATTGATAATTTGAGCTTTCTTGGCATGATACAAAATACCTCTTAAAGACAGCAGGCTGTATTATTTGTAGGTGTGAGGAACTGGCTTTAATTTTTTTCTCCTAGTTTGCATGTTTTCCCTCTCTAGTCTTCTAAACTGCTGGCACCAGCAGTAATAAATACTGATAAAATCAAAATTGATTTTTACCAGTGGACAGTTTATGCCTAGAGAGACGGCTTATACCTACATAACACAGAAGGGGGAAAAATGAAGAACTTCCAGTGATCCGTGAAAACCTAAGTGCTTTCAAACAAATCCCAGGAACAGAATTGCTATCGAAAGATATCAGTGCCCAGCTTGCAGGCTGTGTTGAGTCAGATATAACTGGATGCAGTGAGAGTTCAAAGCTAAATAGCCTTTCAAATTAATTTGGAAACAAGCTTTGTGTGTGTGTGTGTGTGTGTGTGTGTGTAGCATATGTACCATATGTTAAGTAGCTTGACAGTCTTCAAATGGTGCCTGTATTTTTTGCACACACAAATCTTTGTAAATTCGGAATCCATGCCAAAATACAATACTATTTGTCATTTTCAGCTTCTTCCCTAAAGAACTGGCTCATGTACACATTTCTGGCTATGGTTTGTGAATTCTTGGTTTAAAAAAATATATCAAGAGATAAGGGTCTTGGGCTGCCAGGTCACTTTGAACACCTGAATAACGTTTAAGCTCCGAGCCCTTCTCGGTGGAGAGGCGATGGCAGTTCACTGGAGGGCGTCTAGCCGCGGCATCCCCTTCCTCTCCTGGTGGCCTGGAGCAGGGAGAGAAGCTAAGTAAAACTAGGCAATTAATCACAAGTGACCACTGTGAGGAGACTGGTCTCGATTAAGCTTGGGGCCGTCTTTGCTGTTGCTGGGGATGAGTGCGCTCCAAGGTGAGCGGGCGTGGAATCGTGCTTAGAAAGTCCCTGGAAAGTGTGGATGGGTGACTCCGGTTCATGGCACACAGCCACATAGGGCCGGCAGCCACTCTGAAGCCACGTGTCCCGGGTCTCTGTGGCCCGACTGGATTTAGAGGAGGTTCCCCCCTCACACGGAGCTGCTCTGATGGGAACTTGTTTCAGTGCTGCTCTACCCTTGCAAAGCATTTCCAGTGCGTCTGCGCCTTGAACTTCATCATCACAACAGCTGTGACCTGGGGTTGATGGCTCTGTTTTGACACATAAGGAAATGAAGGCTCCAGGAGGTTAAATTGGGCAACTTTTTAGAACATCTTGTTTAGAACTAACTCAGTCTCTGTGAAGGCCTGCACTGCTAAGGCTCTGTTTGAACTCTGAAAATCACTCAAGGTAGCCAAGTGAATGGACCCTGACTGCCCCCAGCTCCTCTGCCTATCTGTGCCCCTTTAGTGTCCACCTCTGTGCCGTATTCACTTATTTTCAAGCTAACGTAGGTAGACTCAGGACTGTAGTTTAGATGCGTTTGCTTTTTCTTTTGGAAACTGAACACACTCCAGACAGTGAAGAAATGTGTATTTTCCATTTTCTCATTGCCTGAAGATCTCTGCCCAGTGCTTCTGGGGAATGAATTTGGGGGCTTTAGAAAGAAAATTACCAGTCTGTCTCAGCGAGGTGATGATGGAAATGCTTTATATGGAGGCTTTACATCACTTGTAAATTAAATGTGAACGAGGGCAGTTCATTAAAATTGGTATTACAGAAGTGGCCTGCCGAGGTTTGCAAACAAGCTGAGCTGCTGGTATTTCAGGCCTCTCCCTGAATTAGTGCTACATTTCTCCAGGAAATTAGCGAAGGAGGAAGTAATAGAAGACCCCGATAAAAAGCGTCAGCTGAGAGGCGAGCTTGGGAGGCTATGAGCATGGATCTGCAGCAAGACTCACAGACTTCTTACTGCGGCCTCTGAATCTCATTAGCCGTGTACTTAGCACATGAGGCTCAGCCACCAAGAACATTATTGGGGTGCATGAGGTCACCCACCCCTCTGCCGAGGGACCCAGACCTCCCTCCATGGGGTGTTTTTAGCTGAATCTATGGCACTTAACAATAGAGTTTTCATTTTATTTTCATTATAGAGATATTTTGAAAAATTTAAGAGATACAAACTCACATAAACAGTTATGTGTAATAGTTAAAAGGGAAACCGGTGGATGAGAGGTTGTCTTGAATGAATATAATTACTTTAGACTTTTTTCTTAATGGAATTAATTCATTAGAAAATGTCTGCATCAAATCTGCAGAAAAGAAAAATCTAGCAACAAAAATATAGCTATTATCTAACTTGCCATAAATATTTGCAATTATGATACCTTGGAATGTTGCCACGATATGGATTGCTTTGATTAAAAGATGTCAGTTGAATAAAACAGTACTGTGGTAGAATCGTTTTCTGCTGCTAGATAAATGCTGATGTTTATTTTTAAACCAGGAAACATTGATCCTGTAACAATGCCCTATTACAATTGCTTTATTACACCACAGGGCTGATGTAGATTTAATCATTTGGCTAATGGATGTGGGTGCGGGAAGGATGCTTGCTCACTGTGCTGCTCTCCCACTTGCATTCTGATGAGCGCGGCGCCTCGTGCAGGCGGAGCGGCTGCTAGAGGGTTTCCTTTCGCTGGTACCCAAAGCGGGTCTGGCCGAAATAAAACAGGTTACCTTTTACTTTTTGTTTCCCTTCAGAAAGCACCAACTAAGGGAGACAAATGAGATATCTTAACACAATCTCATTAAGGTTTAGTGCTAACAAGAATGCAGAGATTTTTATGATTTAAGAAGGTAATAAATTAGTGTGCATGTTTCACACATCCACTTGCTGGTTTTCCATGTAATACAAAAAAGTCCTGGTTCTTTTTATGAACTGGCTGCTTGCATTCCCATCTTTCTTTTGTTTTTTAGAAGTAAACTGAATTCAGCTGTTAATCCTCCAGTACAGCATTCATTAAATTTTTTTTCCATGAATCTTTTACATGGATTCAAAGGTCAGAATTTATTGTCTATAATACTACGACCATGTGTACAAGAACTGCTTTTTGCTTTTCATCATTCCCTCACCCAGCAAACATTTAGTAAGTACCTTCTATATTTTATACACTGTATGAGGTATGGAGAAAATTAATCAGTGGGAGTGATTTTGGTTTTGTATTTTTCATTCGATGTAGCCTAAGTAAGGTGACTCAAGCTTATACACAGAGAGAAAAATGCAAAAATATATTTGGTTCTTATTTCTGTTATTGGCATTTACTTTTTAAAGACAATTTATAAACTGCTGCCATTTGGAACTTCCTGTAAGAAACTCAAAATGATCTCCTTAAATGCTCCCTTCACCTCCTCTCTCCTTTCTGAGTAAAGAAATAGCTTCAATAATGCATGCTGTCCCTTCCCTGTTCTACATCTTTCTCCCTGTCTCGAAAAAAGATCTCTGCAGTTTGTGATGTGTGTGTTTATTCTGTCTTCAATGTATGTTAACATTTTAGGAATTGCATATTTTAAGAGATAGAATGCTTTAGTTTTCATAATTTTTCCTTTATATATTTTAATTTGTATTTCCTGTTTTGACATGGAAGTCATTTAAAAAGTTGATGGAGGAAAAGACTCTACCATCGCACATTTTGGTTATCTGATATGTAATAAATTCATGGTTTGACAGCTGACCTTATGTTTCCCGGAGGGAAGGAGATGTATTTCTGCAGGGTCCAGATCAAAAGAGCCATTCACAGCATGTTCTCACATGTTCCATATCAGCCTGATGAAACTTGCCCTGCCAAAGCATAAACTTTTGTACTAGCTGTCTCCATATTATGTTCAATAAATTCTGTGCTCTGAATATATTTAAAGGATGCTTCAGTGTAAAATTATTTGAATGGATGGCTTAAGAGCATTTAGATATGATTTGGAGAATGTACTAGAGCCCTTTGCTCTTCTCTCTCACTGCTTCTTAGGAACATGAAACTGGTTTAAATGAAAATCATAGATATTTTGCATCAGAAGACCGATGTAAGAGATGATTAAGTCAACCTCCTCATTTTACTGATGAGGAAACTTTTGCCCAGAGAGCTTAAGCACAGGGCCCAGCTTGCATTCCGGTGTTTTCATGTTGGGGAGGCATATGCTGTTGATTTACAAAGTGCCCACCTGTATAAACTACTTCCAACTTTGAAAGGTGAGGGGTGGCTTCTGTCTTTAAGCAGTGGTTCACAGTTCTCCATCTTACAATGTTAATCTTGTTAAAATATTAATGAAAACAATTTTAACTTCTTTGGGAAAAGTAACACAAATGATAAGATAAAAATGATAAGATAAATGATAAGGCAAATGATAAGACTTCGTACAAGACCAGAGGATATACAGTATAAAGTCAGTTTTCTTCCAACCCCAAACCCACTTCCTTTCTCCAGAGACATCCTGAATTTCCCATGCCTTGTTTGGCTCTTCAGAGATCCTCTATGTACATAAATATCTGTGTATGTACAACCCTTGTGTTTTCTTATACACAAGCAGCAGCACACATTGCCTGCTTTGTTGTGCATGTTGCTTTTTTAACTTTGAAATATATCTTGGAGCTCATTTCATGTCAGCCCACATAGTGCTACTGTCATTCTTGATGGCTCTATAGTTTTGCTCTGTATGATGAGCCCATAATTTACTTAATCAGCCCTCTAATTGGAGGTGCATTTAAGCAGTTTCTAGTCTCACTGCTACAGACAAACCTACAGCGAATACCCCTATAAATGAGCAAGAATATCATAGGATCGGTGCCTAGAAGAGATGGCTGGGTCACAGGGTGCCTGCATTTTAAGTTTTGCTGGATGGCTTTCACATTGCCTTCCCCAGAGGATGTACCAGTTCACAGCCCCAGTTGGGCCTACTCCCTTGCCAGCACATTGCATCGTCTAACGTTTTCAACTTTGCTCATATGAAAAGTACACGTGATGTCTTAGTTTTAGTCTGCATTTCTTTAAGTGAGGTTCAGCAGCTGTTCCTGTGTGTAAAGACCACTTGAAAGCACATGTGTGGACCCAGAGTGAGGTAAGGGAGTAAAGGCTGATCACGCAAAGGGCTGATGGCAGAGCAGCAGAAACTAAGAGGCTGAGGGTGCACAATCATGAATGCGGAAATAGGAATCTACCTTGCTTTACTAATAGGAAAATCACTTGCAGCAAAGGGTGTCAAATGGATTGGGCGGGGGGAAATAAATAAGCTTTTATGGCCAGCTGCTAGAGCTCTGACCCCGGACCTGTGTAGGCCACCTCTCACCACTGCACTAGTCTGGATGCATCTGTGTCACGCTTGCATTCCTGGGGGTCCTTTTAACCATGGCGTTCACAGAGGATGTGCATGAGGCAGATTTCAGCATCCCAGACCCATGGGGGAGCTTGTGTAAGAGGGAGTGAAAAACGGTGGTGGTCTTTAAAGCGTTAAAACCCAAGCTGAGGCATTTTCTAAATAGCAACACAAGGAGCTATTCTGAAGAAGTGACCACACTGAGCTGCTATTATCTTTTGTGAGCGCATTAGAAGACAAATCAGCTACCTGAGAATTTGCCAGGGTCCTGTGATGGGAGTGACATGCCCCATCAGAAACTGAAAATACCCTCAGAAATTGTACTTAGAGTCAGACTTTGCTTTTTTTCCAAGTAGAACTTCTGTTTCTGTTTCCTTCACCATGTTTGGCTGCTAAAAATCACTTCAAAGAAGAGAAGACATAGTAAAAACTTGGAGAAACACAAAATTAGTATTATGGACTTTTTGAAAAAGTGTTGAGGAAATATGCACTGAAGACAAGAGGCTTTTTAAAGTCAAGCCCAGACCCATTGTTATATTTTAACCACCTCCATATAGTCACATTGCTAGTCCTAAAAGTGGCTCCAAACCATAGAAAATATTTCCCATTACTAATGATAAAACCGTCTAAGAATATTCATCCCGCTGATGGATGAGGAGAGTCTGGTGGCCCCTGACCAGGGCCCTGTCATTGTCCCACTTTTTTTTTTTTTGAGACCGGGTGTTGCTCTGTTGCCCGGGCTGGAGCGCAGCGGCGTCATCACAGCTCACTGCAGCCTCCAACTCCTGGCCTCCAGCGAGCCTCCTGCCTCAGCCTCCTGAGTGGCTGGGACTGCAGGCATGCGCCACCACGCTGGGCTCATTTTTTAAATTTTTTGTGGAGATGGGGTCTCGCTCTGTTGCTCAGGTGGGTCTTAAACTGCTGGGCTCAAGTGATTCTCCTGCCTCCGTCTCCCAAAGTGCTAGAATTACAGGCATGAGGAACGCCGCACCCGACCTGTCCCACTTTTTTTTCCTCCTGTTTCCTATAAGCTCAGACATTGAGGATGAGCCCAGTTTGCACAGACTCTGGAACGCTCTGTTCTCCCGTCAGCTGTGACTGCCGGCTCTACGGAGCCCCCTTGCGCTCCACCACCCTCGCCTCCCACAGCACTGCAGACCTCTCTGACCACAGTCTTCCCTTTACTGGATTGAAAGCAAGTTGAGGGCAAGTTCTAGGTTTTGTTGTTGGTTTTGGTTTTGTGGTGTTTTTAATTTTATTTTTTACCAAAGCATTTTGTGTGCGTAGTATAAAAAGCCAAATAGTTATAACAGGTTCATAATGAAAACCAGCAGTGCCACATCACCCCGGGCTTCCACTTCCCAGAGGCAGCCGTTTTAGCACTTTAAATGGTTTTTCCTGGTATTAACCTCTATATTTATGAATAATGTGGTTATGTTACTTTTTTAAAATTTTCACTCTATGTCTTATTTGTTGATTTCCTCCTTAGGAAGATGAGGATTTAGCTCTAATAACCTGTCTTCCAACCATGTCCCAAGCACAGATCTCCTTCCCCTCTCCTTCTCATGTCATAATTTTTGGCTACATCAGTACCCTTTTGCATGACTAAGACTACTAAAATTGTTTACAGCTGTACCTTGGATGTTCTATGATTATATTTCCCTTTTATCCATAACGCTTTGTTTTTCCTGGAGTTATTAAATCTTAGTGTTTTGTTTGCTTAGTTGCCTATGTATCTATCACGAATTCAGCCCCAGACCCTGACAGAAGTGTCAATCTCCTCAGCACATTCACACACATCAGGCAATCCGTGATTTTTCTGGTTTTCTTAGAGAGGTCACTCCTGGAGCTCTCCTTTCTCTTGCTGCTCTCTGGACTGACTGCAGTCCAGGTTGCTGTGGAAGGCCCTTCACTATCATCTTCAGAACTCCCTTTGTTCTGGGTAGGAGCGCCTCTTTTCTGGATCTCTAGCTTCCTCTTTCTTGTTGTACTACCTCGTTTGCAGGGAGCACATCCTTTAGCAGGTCTCTGAGAAAGGAGTATGTGGGACTTTTTTTTTTTTGAGAACTTTACATTTCTGAAAATGTCCCATTCTGCTCTGCCACTTGATTGATAGTTGTACTGGGTATAAAAGATAAGGTTGAAGTCATTCTGAGGATTTTGAAAGCATTGTTCCATTGATTTCCACCTTCTAGTGTTGCCCTTAAGAAATCTAATGCCATTCTAATTTCTGATTCCTTTTTTATTTCCAGTAAAATTCTTCAACTTTATTTTCTAACCTTCTGATGTTTTTTTTTTTTCTGCTAACATATTTATATTTTGTAAGCATTCTTTCTTTTTAAGTTATTATTCTTTGTTTATAGCAACCTGCTCTTGATAGATGTGTTTTTTTTTTCACTGAGGATATTATAGTTCTTTTTTGTTGCCATTATATCCCCTTTTATCTGCTATCCACTAGTCACTTCAGACAGGTTGGGTCTCTGTCTATTATTTTAGAGACTTTCCTCAAATGCCTGGAGATCCTTGGCTGTCCTGATGTATTTATGAGTGAGCACTAAAAGGCCGATGGGGAGCTGCGTGTGTGTAGGTAGCATTTGTTTAATGGTGGGTTCCTAGGAAAGCTAACTGGGTAGGAACCTAACAGACGCCTCCTTGGGGAATTTCTAGCTGTCACTGACTATAGCTAGTTTAACTTGGGCTTGTTTCTCTGGAGAGAAATCTTCCAGTGACCTGCCAGGCAGCATTAAGTCTGGTCACCATCTCTCTAGGAGTCACTTCCTCTAGGAAGAGGCTGTGCAATCACTGTTTAATATGTAGAGTTTTATTTACTACAGGTTGAGTATCCCTTATCCAAAACGCTTGGGACCGGAAGTGTTTCGAATTTCAGACTTTTTTTGGATTTTGGAATATTTGCATTATACATACAGGTTGACTATTCCTAATTTGAACATCCAAAATCCAAAATGCTTTAATGAGTGTCATGTTGGCACTCAAAAAGTTTCAGATTTTGGAGCATTTTGGATTTCAGATTCTCAAATTAGGTATACTTAACATGTATCCATATTTTTAGCATGATACCTTGCCCTAGGCTGTCCCTATATCCAAAGATCGCCAGGTTAAACTTTTGGTTTCTTACAGGGGTTGGAGAGAGGATCTTGGTTTAGAACTCTTTTTATAGACTTAGGAAATATTTCAAAGATTCCTCCTATTTTCAACCTTTACTTCCTAAGCCTTTGGGGGTCATCAATGGACTTGCTTCTGCACCCTGCCCCTCGACCACCCTGCCAGTGCTTTGCTTTCTGCTTTCTGTAATCTGCTGTCAACGATAAACCACCCTTCAGCTTTCCAAAGTCCAGAATTTGCTGACACTTCTTGTTGGCTATGTTCTCGTCTCCTTTTCTGTTTATCTATGATTTTGTGCCTTTTTATTCTTTTCTCATAATTTATTGGGACTGCAGAAGGGAGTAGAGCTAGAAGCATGTGTGCACCTGACCACTTTAGCTGGAAGGCCTTCCTTCCAATGCACCCGTCATAGTACCTGGCACATGCTGGGCTCAATAAATGTATGTAGGTCTTATTAAACTGTCACAGTTGGTTTCAACAGAAGTAGTGACCACCTAAATTTTGTTAAGTTTTTTTCTCCTGAGGGATTTAAAAACAAAATCAAATGTAGGCGTGAGAGTAGTAGATTACTAATAATACCTAGGAAATAAAGACTACATCACTGGAAAAAGATTCATCCTTACTGCAAGGTTATTTGTTTAAAGCCATATCTCTTAAAATACATCATTGATTCCTTTTGAATCACTTCCAGTTAAGGTCTTCCCATGACTGGTGCTGGGGCTGGATGGCTCCAGAGGGGAACCATCAGTCCAGTTTTATTAGTGGAGAAACTGAAGCCGGCAGGTAGAGGGTGGGGAGGTGGGGGCTCGGAGGTTAAGGGTGGAAAGTCTCAGCACCTTTCCCAGCCTCCCAAGCCTTTGCAGGATGAGAAGCTTGCAATGGACTCTCAAGGGGCCTGTGCCAGACCCCGGGCCTCCTATTCAGGGGCAGCTTCAGTGCCCTTCTAGAGACACCCTGGGTAGTAGAAAACAGGTCCATCAACATCAAAATTCCAAGCCAGTATTTAGAGCATGTGGTTGTCATCTTGATGCTTGAATTCAGTGCCTTCAGCCAGGACTCATTTATTCATTTAACTGGTATTTACTGATTTCCTGCTATGTACCAGGTGCCCTTCTACACACTGGGGGGTCCACTGGGGAACAAGACAGACAAGGGCCCTGCCTTCAAGGAGTGCAGTCCAGAGGAGAGGGGCCAACAATGAATAAGGAAACAAGCAAATAGGATCTTTTCAGACTTCAGATGTGGGGCGTGCTGTGATGAGGATTAAAAGGGTGCTGAGGGGAGTGGCTGTGAGGCTGTGGGGGTGGTCGGGTTGGAGTGGGTAGAGAATTCCAGGGGAGGGAGGAGCTGGTGCAAGGATCCTGAGAGGGACCAAGCTTGATGCGACTGCAGAACAGCAAGGAGGCCACTGCGGCTGGGTGGAGGATGCAGGTGCCAAAAGGGGCTGCCTGGAAGCTTAGGAGGTCAGCTCTCGGAAACGTCGACAGGTAATTTACTCCCATCGTCACATGCATTTAAGGGGGCTGACGTGTGTGAGAAGGAGCCAGCATCAGTCACTTAAAGCCATCAAGAGCGGATTGGAGGCTGCACACTGCGGCCCAAGTTCACCTCCCCCCTTGGCTCCCACCTGTGACTAATGGCTGTGACTCTGCCAGCCGGGCCCTGATGCAGCTTCACATTCTGCGTCAGAAAGCTCCAGCGCCTCATGCCTGAGTCACCCAGGCTCCCAGGAGAGGACACACAGGCCAGGGCCGCGTGCTGGTCGCCCACGTCACCAAGCCACACGCTGCTGCTCAGCCTGGTAGCACCGCTGGGAGACTAAACACATGCACTTAGAGAAAGGCAAAGAAACAACTTCTTTTGATAACCAGCATCTGTTAGTTAATGGGCCTCTGAGAGCTGTATACAATTTAAACTTTTTATTAAAAGAAAAAAAGGCTCATTTACTCTCCTGGGAGTTGTGCTATGAAATTATCAACCACTCGGGCTTCCCCCGCCCCTCTTTAAAACGTGACTGAACATACAATGGAGAACATTAATTGTGTTTTGTTTTGTTTTGCACTAGGACTCTGGTTTTCCTTTCCCTGTGGATAAAAGCTCGCTCAGGTTTTAGGTGCAGGGTAGAGACTCGATGAGGGTCCAGAGCCGAGGGCCCGATGGCGTGGTGTCCGCGGGCCTCTGCCCCCACCCCACAGAGCCTCCTTGGCACCCGGCCTCTGACGCGGCCCTTCCTTTATCAGTCTGGGAAGCAGTGGCCCCCCGGCCAGGAGAAGAGGGACTATTGCCTGTCTTCAGCCGTCGTGTTTCCTCTCAGCATCAACTGGCCCCAGGCCAGGAAGCCCCGGGAGGGAGGGCAGCGAAGGCCCGTTGAGGGGAGCCGGGGAGCTTCTCTCTCCACACACACCTCATTAGAGACGCTTCCTGCCAGGTCCCACGAAGCAGCACCACCTTGCTTTCCCCAAATACAGCCAAGGAATCCCGTTCCCCCGGGAGCCAGGACCACACCCCAAGCCCGAGGGCCACGAGGCGGAGGACCCGCTCTCAGGCTCTGGAGTCAGCTGCTAGGGTTTGGATGCCGGGTTTTACTTACTGTGTGACCTCGGGCAAGCCCTTCTCCTCTCTGATTCTTCGTATGTTCTCGTGTGCAAGATGCAGAGCATCATGCCCCTCTACCCAACTCAGCTGGGCCTCCCGAGGGACGCCGCACCTGATGTGTGGCAGGGGCCTGTTTACCAATCTCAGTGTGAGGCTTGGCAGGGATCACCAACATTTGTTTAGTCAGCCATGTTTACTGAGGTTCCTTCTACCAGGCAGCAGGCACTCCTGAGCCTACCGGGAAGATCACAGCGAGCGAGTCAGAGTCCCTTTGTTAGCCTGTGGAGCTTATGTTCTAGGCAGACGAGGCAGAGAATAAAAATGAATAAATAAGATAGTTTCAGGAAGTGATTAGTATGCCTTATAAAGAACATAGGACAGTGTGATGCAATGAATTGACAGAAGAACAAGGGGAGGGGCTGTTTTCTTGGGATGCTAATGGTGGGCCTCCTTGAGGAGGTGACATTTGGTCTGAGACTTGAATGAAGAGAAAGAGCCTAGCTTCTGAAGGCCTAGGGGAAGGGATATTAGGCAGCGGCAAGGGCATGTGCAAAGGCCCTGAGGCAGCAAGAGCTGGTGTGATCAAAAAACAGAAAGAAGGCCACTTGGGGAGGTATGGTTGAACCTTGCAGGCAATGGTAAAGAGCTGGGATTTTATTCTGAGTGCTGTGGAAGGCCCTGGGGAGTTTTAAGGGCAGGCAGTGGCCTGAGAGCACAGCTGAGAGACCTGGAGTTTGCCCCCACTGGTTTTATTCTCTTTCACACATTCTCTAGAAGACACTCCACTTCCTTTCTTTAGAACCATAATCCCCTTGGTTGACTTTAATAACCAGCAAGAACATTTTTCAGGCTGTTTAATTTTATTAAAAGATTCCAGTTTGATGATAAATGGCGGCGTGGTTGCCTCAAGCCTTGGACGCAAGACTTGCTGGGCTGTGGACATATGACCGACACCCACCGCACCCCCACCAGGAACGCCCCCCACCCCGATGTAGTCTAAGACCGTAAATAATCTAATTATTTCTTGTGCTTTGGTAAATATGCCAGGAACACTCGTAGCTGCCTGAGACCTACAGAGAATATTAACTAGGTTTTTTTTTTTTTTTTTTTAAAGAAGAATGGGTAATAAGTTAGAGCAATTTCAGCGGGCTGATTGAACCCCACACAGTCTCAGGGAGGACAAGGGCCTCCCTCTGAAAGCATCATTAGCCTCACAGACAATTGTTGTTCAAGATCTGTGATAAGAGCCAGAGATAGCAATCGGGAGGGGGAAGGGGGTTGAGCCATCGGCCCACAGTCCTGAAAACCCTCGAGCCCACCAGGATGCCAGTTAATTTTGCTGTGTACAGATGAGGCCCTGGGAACACGGGCAGGGTCCCTGGAGGGGCACAGCTTGTCCCCACCAGGATGACAGCTCCCTCTGAGCGGGGGAGGACACCCCTCCATTAGCATCGCGGCAAGGAGCCGGGTGAGGCAAAGCTTCCTGGCCCCTCATCTCTAAATGTTGCCCTGCAGCCTGGTGACCCTGACCTCTCCCGGGGGTGGTCCCAAAGATACACATTCAGAGGTTCTCTGTCAGTCAAGCACAAGGAATCTTGAAAACAGAGGGCGGCTGTGCAGGGCTAATTGCAGAGCATGTTAGTGTTACTGCTGTCATTAGTATTAATTACTCTCTGAAGGCTGGAAACGCTGCTTTCCTCCCCAGATCTGCCCCCAGCAGCCAGCCCGGTGCGCAGTGGCATCCAGCGTGGGCGAGGGGGCTCGGAGGCCGCAGCCCACTTGGGGAGGCAACACTTCTCAGCTCAGATGGAGCCCTCCCCACTTGCAGGCTGGCCCAGGAGGACTGGATTTATCTGCACGCAGTGTTGACAGCTTGAGGTTGGACTCTAAGAAGCACAGGCAGATGCAGGCAAATGCCAGCAGTCAGGACTCAGGAAAGCTGAGTTGCCCCGGAAGAGTGAGCCCTTTGCCAGAAAGCTGAGAACTACTGAAAGCCTGAAGCGGCATCTTTAATTCATGGCCCCGCGTTGAGTTTGTATTGCTAGATTCAAATTAATAATCATCAAGCAACAACCTGCAGGCTTGGCAGAGCAGCGGGCACCGTCTCTAGGCACAGCCCTGCGGCGCCCTCTCTCTCCCATGTCACGTGATCCCAGGGGCGGGGGAAGGGCAGGGGCTGTCGGGCGGGCGGACTCGGTGTGGTCCCCCGGCCAGCACCTGTCCACAAGCTGCCGATGATGAGCGGGAAAATCGGGGTGGAGCCTTTAGAAGCTCATCTAGCGGTCGGCGTAGCTGCCACGTCCCAGCCCGTGGTCAGTGGGCCTGGGTCTCTGGAGGAGGCATAGACTTTGCAGGTGTTGGGCTCACGAACTGGCCACGTGGGACACGGGCTGGGTTTAGAAGCAGCGGGTCTGTGCGTCCACGCACGACAGAGCAGGGGAGGATCGGTCCTTCCCCACCGAGAGTCTGAGGCGCCCAGGGCAGGGAGGGAGTCCGCAGGGTCCCCTTGCTGTGGGAGGCCAACGTCACAGCCACTGGAGGGAGGCCGGCCCAAGAACTAGGAGCAGGAGGGGCAGAGGGGCCACCCGAGGGCCCGGGCCCCCGCCGCCGGGGGCCTTCTGCAGCTGCGGGGGCCTGGAGGAGTCTCTGACCTCCCTGCCGCAGAGCACCAGGGGCGCTTGGTAGGAGGTGGGGCGCTTCTCGGGGGTGTCAGGACTGGACCCGTCGGTGGGCCTTTGTCCGATGAAGAGCAGGCTCTGCCCGAGGGCGTCTTGCTCCATCTTGAAGAGCTCGTACTCCACGTGCGGGAGCCTGATGCCCAGCGGCAAGCACCCGTTGGTGGCTGTGACGTCCCGCTCGGTGCCCACGGCCCAAGCCCCCGGGCCCCCGCAGCTGCCTGGCGCGGAGAAGTTAAGCATGGCCGTGGTGACCTGGTCCATGGGCGTCACATGGGCCCGCGTGACCTCGAACACCAGCTCGGTGCCACCGCGGACCCTGGCGGACGGCGTGCCCCGGCTGTAGCGGCCGGCCGCGTGCACGGTGAAGGTGGGCTGCCGGCACGCGGGGTCGGAGTAGTGGCGGTAGGAGCCCTCCCAGGAGCGGCCGGGCGCGTGGAAGGTGAAGTGCCGGGTGAGGAACAGGACCGCCGGGCGCGCCTCGCAGCCCGCGCTGACCCACCGGCCGCCCAGGCGCAGGGGCAGGGCCAGCGGGGCCGGCAGCGCGGGCGGGTGGCGCACGTCGGAGCGGGCCACGAGCCCGCAGGCTGGGCAGGGCCGAGCGTGGTGCTGGCAAAAGACAAACAGAGAAACGGTGGCGGTCCCAGGTGGAGAAGGCAGCGGTGCAGCCAAGGCAGGCCACTCGTCGCGCTCCCTCGCTCCCTCCGCCTTGGCACTGTCCTCGGATCTAGGCAGCCTCCCTCTCCCGGGCCTTTGCACTGAGGTCCCTTCTACCTGGAGCTCCCAGCCCGAAGGGCCAGCCAGCTCCTGGTCCTTTAGGTCTCAGCTCGGAGAGGCCCTAGAGAGGCCTGTGACTGCCCTATGGAAAGTGTCCTGTAGGGCTATCAGGGGGCCCTCTTCTGTTTTTCTCATAGACACACCATCCCCCTTTTCTCTGCCCCTCCCCCTGCATTAGATTGTAAGCTCTGCAAAGCCGGGACATCTCTCTGTGGCTACTCCACCCCCAGGGCCTAGCACAGTGCTTGGCCCCCAGCAAGCATATGTTCATTATATGAATAAATGAGAGATGGACAGGAGGTGTAGGTGGGCCTCATATTTTAGGATTTGAAAGAAGTTGTCCTTTCTCATGCCCTGCTTGGTCCTGACATTTGACCATTAAAGCTTCTCTTCTTCCTTGCTCTTGTTACTGCACACTCACTCTCCGAGGTGCTCCAAGTGCCAGGCGCTCTGCTAAGTGCTTCCCAGGCACCTGTCACATGTTACAGCCGAGGAAGGTGACACCCAGAGGGTCAGCTGGCCCACCCAGGTTGTCCAGCCTAGAAGGGTAGAGGCCAGCTGAAACGCAGCCTGACTTAAGCCATGCCTGTCTGAGCCCCCATTTTTCTGTACTGAAAGCCTCACAGCACACCAGGTAGAGAAAAGAGGCTTTTTATCTTTAGAAATCTCACATTGGAAGGTGAGCATTATTTGCTCTACCCCCTTGGAGAGTGAATATGGCAACAAGGATAAAAAGCCATCAAAATATTCATGGCTTTGGAACCCTGTTGCTTAGAGTCTGTGCTAAGGAGATAGCTGAAAAGTAAAGAACCGTGGCTCAAAGATGTTCATTCCGGTGTTACATAAAATAGAGAAAACCAGCCACACTCGAGTTTTCAGGTGTAGCCACAGCCCTTAGATGCCCCAGGCTATGAATTGATTTTCCTCTGTCTTTAGCCTTGTTCACAGTTGTCCCTGCCTTACAAATTCTCATGAGCTGGGTTTACAGTAAAACATGTCAACAGGAAACAGATGCTAAACCAAATTGTGTGGGAGTAGTCAGTCTGCATTTTGGAGTGAAAAAGCTCAGTCGAGGCCAAAAAGGAACCAGATACAGATATCTTCTTGTTTTGTTTTTTTTAAGGAAGCTGCTGCCCAGAATTTAGTCCAGAGCATCATTCTGAAAGGTAAATGGCCTTGAAACTGCTGCTTGTCAAAGCTGACGTGGGAATGAGCAAACATCCCCTGCTTTTGGGTCAAGGGTCCAAGTAGGACAGGCAAGGGAGAGAGGGCATTTTGAGGGCTCAACTGGGAAATTGGCTCCAATATATTTTTTCTTGCAATAAAAAAACCCAAAAGATTTCCACAGATCACTGCTAGGTGAGTTTCATGTCAAACAAGTGACGTTTGGGAGTTCTAGTTTAGAAAGAAAATATTGGATGATTGAGAACTTGGACCACCACATTTTAAAAGCTCTTGTTATTTATTTCTATTATGAACCTAAACTTTGCTTGATTTCCATAATATAGGAGAACACATTGTTTTTGGTTCGGGGATTTTGACCCAGAGAGCTTGAAGGCATCTGAAATGCTAGCAAATGGCTGCAAAAATGTTTGTAATGGAGACAAGTGAGCTTGGTAGTTAGCTGGAGTGTCAGTAATTGGGATGCCGGCTGATAAGAGTCTACTCTAATTTAGGCATTTTAACTCACATTCGGACTGTTGTCACGCTAATGTGTATTGACAGGACATAATGCATTACATCAAAATAATCCCAGAGCTGCCCTTCCCCACTACAGAAAAGAGAAAAAAAAAAAGATATCCTCTGCAGAGGGGACATTTGGGGATGCTGATTTGTAATTTGGGGCAAGTGGTTTTCTGCAGAAACAAATTAAGAACCGGCAAGCTTTTAAGGTGAGAGAGGGGATAGAAAAGGCATTTCCTTCTCTGGTGCTTTTGACAGTGGTGAAATAAGATTCCCATCTCTGTCAAAAATCTTCCAGGCATCTTTCTGCAGAAGTCTGGAGTTTCACGTGTTAATAAACAAGGCCTCCAGCCAGCAGAATTCACACTTGTGTGGAAGCCAAACTCTTACTGGTTTAAGCCTGTTACATAAAGTTATTTCTCAAACAGCACATAACAGTTTCTAATTAACCCCCAGAGGTGACACCAGGCTCAGATGATTTTGGTTGAGTGTTGGCTGATTGATTAGGATTCTATATCCAGGCAATGAATTTGGGGATCAAATTGGTCTTAAATTAACTTCTAAAAATGTTCATGTTTACCATCTGGTTTGGGTCGTGGGCAAGGCCTGGGCCCTGGAGAGTATAAGGTAACGACTAATTCGTTATTTGGGGATTCATCTGCAGCATTTCCTTCTTTAAAATTATCTTTCTTTCTTTCCTTTTTTTTTTTTTCCCTGAGAAGGGGGGCAGTTGGTGAGCGAACATTTAATTTAATGTCTGTACATCTGGCACTGCTCGTCTCTGCATACATTTCTATGTGTTTTGCTTCTCAGTCACACTTCAGGCTGCATTGGCCACCGGGGCTGGCCAGGCGGCAGGGAGGGCAGAGACAGCCACGGCCCCAGAGTCCTGCCTGGGGAGACATGAAATTGTCAGCGCGCAGCCCCCAGGGATCTGTCCTCTCTGCATTCAGAGCACTTTCCCCTCCTAATGAGGTGGTGGGGGCCGGTAATCAACTCAGCACCAGCGCCTTCTCTTCTCTAAGTAGGATTAACGCCAGGCCAGCCTAGAACATTGGTTGCCAAAAGGGGAATAATTTTGAGGTCACAAAAAGAACTCTGAAGCTGATTTTCTGATTAGGAGAACTTGTCATCCTGCTCCTTCTCTGCTACCCAGATCCTGGGTTTGGAGGACGGGGAGGGAGAAGGAGAAGGTGGGCAGGAATTGGGTCTGTCCCAACCCCAGTGCTCCCGCTGGGGGCTCTGACAAGTGGCTGCTTCCAGGGGTGGGAAGTTGCCTCATCTGGTTTGGTTCCTTGAGTGTCTAGTACACAGTAGACGTTAAATACGTGCTAAATGATGTGAGGGCAGCCTAAGGGCTCAAAGAGCACGTGATGGGGCGCTGAACTCACCCATCCCTCCTTCCATTCATTTTCAGTTTCAGAAAATATTCACTGGGTGCCTTGTACGGAAGTTCTAACCTCAACTGCATTTTTACTAACCTTTAACTAACAAAAGTTAACATTTTTTTCCAATTGTGAATGTAGGCAACAAGCCCCAGTAGCAACAGCAGAACCTCTGACTTTGTCACCAGTATCACATTAATGGTGTTGCAGATATTGGAAACATTGTTTACGCTTGTCACTGCTTTGAAATGAGGGCAAATAATGAATTCATATTCATAGTATTCCTGTATCATAAATTAATGTTTTAAGACTTGGGTAACTTTTTAAATAGAATTGGTTTCCACTTAAATCCCATGCATTTTATCTTATGCTTTTAAAAACATTTTTCTGGGGAGGGGTCCTTAGGCTTCATTGGCCACCAGAGAGGTATCTGTCACTGGAAAGATCTCCACCCTCATACTGGCTAGGCTATGAGCACATTATACAAATAAAGTTTCTTTCTGCCTGTTTGCTCATCAAGTAAAAAGGACTACTAGATCTTACCCAAATTAGGACAGCACGTTTGCAGTGGCTTCATTTAAAATCTAGGTTAATCAGCTTATGTGAAATTCACTTGGGAGTCTGGGGGAGCCTCAAAGACAAGGCAGTTCCCATCTGACTGGAGCCCCCCACCCAGAGGGTGGCCCATAGACCACCTATGAGCTTGCTAGTAATGCAGAACCCCAGGCCCCACCCCAGACCTGCTGAGCCCAACTCTGCACTGTAACAAGAAGCCCAGGTGATGCTGTGACGTCAGGGTTTAGTATGAAAAGGTGTGTTTCAATGGCTCTTCCTCCAGGGCAGCAGTGAGGCTCCATGCTGAGATTTTGATGGGGGTGCCATTTGGGTGGGTGTGTAGCAGCCCCAAGGGAGGAGCCCTGGAGGAAAGTCACTGTCTCCCTAATTCATTCACCAACTTTTATTGGCCTTGATCGAGTTCCAGACCCGTGGGGGGTGGCCATGGCGGCCGCCCTTGTGGAGTTTCTAGCACTAGAGCAAGGAGGCAATAAACAAGTGAACAACACAGCTTCGGGGTGTGCTGGGTACTGGGAGGGCCATAACTGGGAAATGTCAGAACGGGGACTGGAGGGGACATTTGAGCTGAGAACCAAGGGAGGGCAAAACTGCCCAAGCCCACATGCCCAGCAGGGGCAGCAATGGGGCCCTGCAGGGCCCACAACCACATCTGGAGGATGTGGGCTGGACAGGACCAGACTGGGAAGGCCAAACAGTGTGTCCTTCTGGAAAAAGCCAGCCAGCCTTGCAAAGGCCTGAGAAATGATGTCTCAAGCTGAGGGAACAGCCTGTGCAAATGTCCTAAGGCAAGCAGATGGGGGGGCGGGAAGGGCAGTGATGAGAGCAGGCAGAAAGGGCACTAGGCAGGGACCAGATCATATAGGGCCTGCTGGGCTGGGGCTCAGCACTCTCCCTCCCAGGGGCCTAGACTCACCAGGGCGCTCTGCAGTGGGCGCTGGTAGCCAGTGGGCCGATATTGCTGCCTCTCTGCCCAGTCGGTGTGGATGTCCCCCAGGTACAGCTCCTCCACCAGCCGGGGTGCGGCCCGGGGCTGGGGCTGCAGGTGGCGCTGCACGCGGACGAGGCTGAGCTCATGCATGGTGAAGCCCAGGGCCGCCATGCAGTCCCCCTCGGCCCGGGTGCTCAGCAGCTCATACAGTGCCCCTGGCAGCCAGGCCCAGGCTGGGGGCAGCCGCTGCGCACAGTCCCGGCCAGCCTGGGTCTGGTTGAGGCGCCCGGTGACATCGAGCAGGGCTTGGCGGCCGTGGAAGACGATGCCCACCTTGTGCAGGTGGTAGTCAGCCTCGGTGGCACCCCGGGTGACCCAGGACACCCGGCGCAGGCGGACTTTGCCCTTGATGAGCAGCGAGTGGGCAGGTTCCTGGCAGAAGGGGTCCCTGTAGTAGAACTGGTAGGCTCGGAAGAGGCGGTTGGGGAAGAAGGTGTAGGAGCGGGTGAGGAACTCTGGTCCAGGGCGCACCTCGCAGCTGCCAGGGGAGGAAGGAGATGGGGGTTGGGGAGGGAAGCGAACACTGGCCCCCCTGGGCTGGGCTGCTGCTCCCCAGCCTCCATTCTGGGCCTCGGTTCAGGCCTGGGCCCCGACAGCCTCAGCTTCCCTGACCGCTGTTGGTCGGCCCCACCTTTGGTCTGGGGCCTTCTGCTCAAGGCTTATGGCCTCGACAAAAGCTGTCTAGTTCACCTTTCGCTCACTCCTAATCGTTCTAACTGGGGGCTCCTTTGCAACCGTTTGGGGACCTGCTGTACCATGAGCCCTGGGAGGCAGAGTCCCGCCTGTTTCTCTCCCCACTGGACTCCTGGCCCCTGGCCTAGCACCGGCCCACCTGCGCCCCTCTCCAGGCCCTTGCTGAGTAAATCGGGGTGAAGGCTGCTTACATGGTACCTCCTCCTTCAATAGGCTGTTTTCCCTGACCAGGGTCACCCATGTCTGTGACTGGACTTGTTGATCTAAGTCAGGGGTCAGCAAACCTTTTCTGAAAGGGTCAGATAATAAATATGTTTGTTTTTGTGCAACCACTCAAAGTTGTGATTTCTGTTTCTGTTTGCAACTACTCAAAGTTGCAGTTGTAGAGTTAAAGCAGTTATAGATGATATGTTAATGAATGGGCGTGGTTGTGTGCCAATGAAACTTGTTTTACAAAATGGGCAGCAGGCTGGACTTGGCCCTCAGACTCTTTTCTGCTGGTGATGCAGACAGGCCTGGGGATGGGGGCCGGAGGGGAAGGGAAGCTGAGTCGCAGTCTGGCAGGGCAGGGGAGGCCTCTGGGATTCCCCATGGAGGGCTCTGAGGGGCAGATGGAGGATGAGTTGAGGGGGGCAGGCAGGGGCCCTTCACAATTTTACCCCAACCAGGCACCCATCCATGTACTGCTATTTTCTTGATGTTTTTCCTACCAGGGCAGAGGAAACACGTTATCACCCAGCAAGGAAATAATTCCCTTTTCTTTTCTTTCAATCCTTCCGACATGATGTCAAGGAGAATGTCTCTGTTGGGAGCTGACGTGTCTAACGCCAGCCCCCCTTTCTCCCAGAGAGAGCAGACTCAGAGCCTTAGGTAGGCAACGAATCTAGGGAGTATTTAATTATGTCATTTTGTGGTTATAGAGTTTCTTTTTACAGTTACCTCTTATTTATGACAAGTGGCTCTGTTCTCCATATCCAGGGTAATCTTATGCTTCCTTTAAAAATAATTCTATTACACTGTAAGTGTGTGGAGTGGTACTGTATGCCAATCATACCTCAATAAAGCCGTAAGAATAAATGAATGTTTAAGTAAATAAAAGCAAGTTGGTTTAAAGAAAAATAGTAAGCAAATACTAGTATAGGTGGTAGTTAAAAATGGAAGGGGTGGCCCACATCCCTGAGGGTCTCAGGCAAGCCTTGGAGAGGGGGCAGATTTGCCTAAGGGGACATGGCAAGTCATGCTGGACATCTCGGTGGTTCCCAGGCTGGACCCTTTCCCACACTTCCCCCAGGAAGCAGCACGGTGGGGAACTTTCTAGGAAGTTCTAGAACAAGTTTCTTAGACGAACTGCTCCTGAATGCTGTGGTCTCAGGGCAGGGGCAGCCTGCACCCCAGCTCTGTCTCAGAGTGACCCTGGCTCGTGGGTGCCTGCATCCCACCTGGACCGAGCAGGAGGGTGGGGGCTGCATGCAGCCGGCAGAGCCTGGGAATGTGCTCAAAGTGGCTTTGCAGAACTCTCGTCCCTCCCTCCACCCAAAGCACTAGCAGATGTTTGGCAGTTGAGTTTCTCCCTGACCTCAGGAGGTACGTGGAGGACATGGAGAGGCCAGTCCTTGACCCCAGAACGGGACTGGCCCAGCGGGGACGGTGGAGGAGGGAGGAATGGGCCAGGTGCAGACCCCCTTCTCCCCAGCTCCAACCCTGGGAGGGGGGACTCAGCTGGCTGCTATGGGGTTTGTGCACCACAGATGAGGACAGAGCAGCCACTGGACCTCTGAAATGTCAGTGAGCCTGTCAGGTCAGACAAAGAATTAGATGGGGCCTGTCACTTCCTGCCTCAGGGCCTTTGCACCAGCTGCACCCTCTGCCTGGCTCTTCCCTTGGCTCTCTGGATGGCTGACTCTTCTTCTAGCTCTCAGCTGAATGTTACCACCTCCAAGAAGCCTCCCCTGAGCACTCTCTAAAGAATGCTCTAGGTCACTTGCTGTTACAGCTGAGGATTTATTTCCTTCATTGCAGAGCTTAGCACTATCTCAAGTTTATATGATTTATTTCTGTGTTTGCACGTTTAACGCATGTCCCACTGCCTACCCCATGCACCTAGCTTGTCATGGGTACTGAATAAGTATTTGTGTAACAGGTGCTCGAGGTGTGGAATGAATGGATTTTATCCATTTGCTGTTTGCAGTTGGGTGAGATGCCTGACACAGTCCCTGCCTCCCGCTGCATTCTCTGAGGGGAGGCAAGCCAAACCATGGGCTCGGCAGGTACCAGGCTCTCAGACAACTGGATGAATGGTGCCCATTTAACAGATGTGGACACGGAGGCTCAGGGAGGCAGAAGTCTGCCAGCCCAGGGGCCCATGGTCGGGGTGACCTGGGGTCTTACCCAGTGGAGATCCAGGGCCCATCAAGGCGTGGGGGCAGGACTGCAGTGCTGGGCATTCTGTCTGGCAAGGGTTGCTGACAACGGGGTTCCCAGTGCAGGCGGCCGCCCCCTGCTGCCCCAGCTGCCTCTGCCATGCAAGCTGCAAACCAGACAGGCCTGGGTGAGAGATCCCAGCACAGACCAGGAACACTGCCCGCCCCACCTGCTCTCCCAACCCCACCGGGGCCTCCCTGGGAGGCAGCAGGGAACTGGGGGTGCTGTGCCCCCACCTCTGCCACAGAGTACCCCCGGGCCGTCCCGGTTCTGGAGCCAGTGATGGGCTCCCCATACTGGGGCACCTAGAATTAGCTTCCTGACTGCTCTCCTCCTGGGTTCCCAGAGGTGACCACCCTGGGACCCAAGCCTCCCGGGTTCTGCTCGGGAACCCCATGTCCAGTGTTGACTCTCCAGGCACAGAGTAGGCAAACCTGCCACCCACCCCTCAAGGCCACTCAATCCCCATCTGCCCTCGGTGCCCTCACCTTTGGGGTGTCCACCTCTACATCTGTGGGCCCAGACCAGTGCCTGGCAGGTAGGTGGTGCTCAGTCGGGGTGGTGAGTGAATGCACAGCCCGCGCGGATGCCCTTCTCTCAGGGCCTTGTCCCTAAGCCGGGGGCTGGGGGAGGAATCGATGAGCTCGGGGAGGAGGGTCCTGGGGGGGTGGACGTGGGAAGCAGGACCCAGTGCATGGGGCTCCTGGTCCTCTGGAGCGACCCCCAAATGCGCTCAGCTCGGCCCTGGAGATGGTCAAGCGGGGTGGGGCCGTGCCAGTCTCTCCCAGCGCTGCCCCGAGCGAGAGCGCCAGGCCCGGGGCTGCAGAGGAGCAGCGGTTCCGCAGAAGCCGTCGTCGTCTCCACTCGGGGCGGGCGGGGTGTGGCGGGAAGCGTGGTGGTGAGCGACGGGGCGGCGTGCTCCCGGGGCGCTTCCCACGGGGGCCTGACTCCGGGGGGCCTGGCGGAGGGAAGGGCTGGGGGCTGAGCGGAGAAGCGGCGGGTGGCGGATTCTGCCCCTTCCCCCAGCGCATAGCCGCGCCTTCCCGCCGGGGGTTCGGGAGGCCTGGCACCCACACTGCCCCCCGGAGCTGTCTGACTGGACACCTTGACCCCGAGCTCCCCGCACCCCAGTCGCCTCTCAGGAAAACGAGGCAGAGTGGATTCCTCACTTCCCTTGAGGGCGGGGGTTGCATCTGGAGACTCTTTGCTGGTGATGACAATGACAATGGCTGCAGTGGTTCCTGCTGACTGAGTGTGGGCTCCATGTGCTTCTATGCACCAACTCATCTGACCTCTGCAGTAACTCCAGGAGATGGCCTCGGCCTTATCTTC
This sequence comes from Daubentonia madagascariensis, assembly GCA_023783475.1. Lineage (NCBI taxonomy): Eukaryota > Metazoa > Chordata > Mammalia > Primates > Daubentoniidae > Daubentonia > Daubentonia madagascariensis. The sequence goes on along the minus strand of JAKFHU010001640.1, from coordinate 3,705,851 downwards.
CTCTCATGGTCGAGAAACAGGCTCCGAGAGATGGGCTCGGCTGACACTGGGTACGTGCCCCCCAAATGTGACAAAGCCAGGATTCGAGACCAGGTTGTTGGACTTCGGGGTATGATGGCTGAACTGTGGCTTGTCCTATATCCCCAGTGAGTGCAAAGGGGCTGATTTGGAGACTTGGTAGGACGTAGGACACTTGCCGATGCACGGGTAAAGGCATGAGTAAAAGAGCCCTGGGTCCCCACTGCATTCCTGGTTGACCCCACCACTGGTTCACTGGCTCCAATGAGCCTAGCGGGAGACATGAGAGCAAACACCAACCAGCCAGGCCTGAGGTGACCCCACACCTCGGGCTGCTCCAGGGGTGCTCAGGGCAGAGTGAATAAAATGCCAGTGGGGATCTTGCAAGAGAGAAGCCATGGCTTTTCCATATTAACCTGGCACATTTAATTTTGGGGGGACCTGAGCCAGGACGTTGCGGTGGGTGGGTGGGTGAGCATCAGAGTTGGGCCAAGTCCCGGCATAACCCTGCCCGGAGTCCTGGGCTGGGATGGACACACCTCAGTGTCAGCAACCTCACACATTTGGGGGCCTCTGCGATCAACTTCATCGGAAGACACTGGGTTCCCTGGATTCGATTCTGCAGGTTAATTTGAACATCTCGGTGTCAATGAAACCTGTCCGGAAGTGTTGACTCGGAGAATGGATGCAAGCAAAGCGAAGAGAAAGATCACACGGGGTCAGTGTCATTTGCCTGGTGGGACAATCAAGCTCACATTGCAGAGCAGAACAGCGAAGGGGCCCTGAAGATTATCTTGTCATTGTTTCCACACAACTCGGATTCCTGAGGAAATGTTTTCTGCTCTAAAGAAAACAAGCTCTTTTTTTTTTCCTGTACCCTCCCTGAAGGCCTGGAGAAGAGATGGCCCTTGACGTTATATTTTGTCACGAATCCTCAGATACTATGTTTCTGCTAAGTTGTTTTAGTTTGTCTTGTTTTTCTGCAAGAAATTAGGATTTAATTATGTCAGGAGACTAGGAGATACAGCTAAATCTCGCTGTATTCAGAACATGTACACACAAACACAAAACAGAACTAGGGACCTTGATGAAAACACCAGAGCGGAATATAATGTCGCCTTCGCCTCTTGGTTGTTCTGGAAGCCTCGACTTCAAGGTTGCAAAAATAAAATTAACCAATTATAAATGATTCCATGACATTTTCTCAGTTGCATCTTTTTGGGGCAGATGTTTTTATTTTCTTTGCTTTTTCCCCCTCCCTCTTTCTCTTCCCCCAGAAAGGTCTTAACTAAAGAACTAAAGAAACAACACTGAAAGCAGATGGTGCCGTGGGCTGGGTTACACAACTTTTCACAGGGACCTGATAAACTGAGTTAAATACAGGGACCAAATTGATTTTTATCAACCATGGATTTTTAATTAACAGTGGTATCCACTTACGGCCATTCATTATTTACTGTTTACCCACTAATTAAAAATTATGCTGCTTTTGCACTCATAAGAGCAGGGACATTTGAAATTAGATAGCATCGTTCATATTACCTGCAGAATTAAATCTAGAGTGCCCAATTGCTCAGACCAGGCTACCAGAGTTTGAAATATGATCTGCTCCAGCTTGATGTGTTATCATGAGTCAGAACACCAGGGGCAGGCTCCAGGGACAAACACCGTAAGGGACCTGCCTGGGGCCATAAGGGGCAAGGGCACTTGCTGAGCCCTACTGAGTGTGGGCACCTGTCTGAGATTGTCTCGGGGTCACCACAACGGTACCCAGCGCCTCCTGAGCACGTGTCATGGGAGTCCCGTGGTCAGATGTGTTATCTGCATTATGGCCGTGAGCCCCCCAGCAGTCCTGGGGGAGGTAGTAGGTCAGCGCATGGATGGAGCCCAAGGATCAACAGGTGTAGTCTGACAACCATCCAGAACATGGGTGGTGTCCATGCCCTCATTTTGCAGATGAGGAAAATGAGGTTCAGAGAGGCAGAGGGACTTGGCCGTTGTCATTCCTCCACAGGCAGATGCTTCTTGGCCAATTTAAAAAATATATTTTAGTAAAATCCACCTAATGTAAAATTCACCATTTAAGCCATGTTGAAGTGTGCGATTCAGTGGCATTTAGTACATTCACAATACTGTGCAACCACCACCACTGTCTCATTCCAGAACAGTGTCATCACCCAGAAAGGAGCCCCTGGACCCATTAGCAGCCACTGGCACTCCCCTCTCCTTAGACCCAGGCAGCAACGAATCGCTTTCTGTCTCTATGGCTTTGCCTATTCTGGATACTTCATACAACGGAAACAGACAATGTGTATCCTTCTCTCATCCACTTTGCACAACAAGGCAGATGTGGTTTTCTGTTTTGCAGATGAACAATGGAGGCTTAGACAGGTTTCACTCCCACGTCTGCGATCCACGTTTTCTTCAAAGACCATGAAAAGAGCAGGTGGATCAGAAGGGGAGGCGGGTGGGGGGAAGACGGAGGAGCAGTAGCTCTTCACTTACCTTTCTTTTGGAGCAAAAGCCAAAGAAAAGCACTTTTTTCTCTCCTAATTGGCTTGTGCTAAGGTTCTTGAAACAAGGCACCAATGCAAGGGGGGGTGTGAGGCGATTTAGGTGCAGTGGTGAGAACTTCATAGTCCAACAGTCACACGCTGACTTTAGAGGGTGTTAAAAAGCAGCCGTAGTTCTCATAGCCAACTTGTGCTTTCACAGCCCATTTTGCTGGCGACCGACTTTTAAAAGGGGGTTGATCTGGACTTGATTTTAAAATATTAGGTAATTTTTAAGCAAATAGTATTTAATATGCAAATGTTTAAGTGACTCGTGGATGTGGTAAATAGCCTTAGGGTGGGGGCGTGGCTCAAGGTGAATTCCTCACTTTATCTCCAGCGCAGAAGGAGAGCGTATGAGTCCCCTGGGGCTGCTGTGACAAAAGACCACAAACTTCGTGGCTGGAACACAGGAATTTATTCCCTCACCATCGGGAGTCTGAAAGTCTGAAGTTTGAAATCAAGGTTCGGGCAGGGCCAAGCTCCCTCCGGAGGCTCTAGGGGACGGTCCCTCCTGGCCCCTTCCAGCGTCAGGTGGCTCCAGGCATTCCTTGGCTTGTGGCTGTGTCACTCCAATCTCTGCCCCCATCTCCACATGGCCATCTTCCCTCTTTGTGTGTTTCGTCTGCCTGCATCTCTGTATCCAAATCTCCCTCTCCTTTCTCTTACAAAGGCACCGATTACTGGATCAGGGCCCACCCTAATCCAGTACGATTTCATCCTAACTTGACATCTGCAAAGACCCCCATATCCAAATAAGGTCACATTCACAGGTACTAGGGTTAGGACTTGAACATGTCTTTTTTGGGGGGATACATTCAACACACAACAGATATCAAGGCCATCCAAAGCCCTGGGATCCAAATGCTGTCCCCCAGCAACCCAACCATCATTCATTCCTTCCCCTCCACACACACATTTGAACTGAGTGCCTGTTTTGTGCCCAGAGCCATGATAGACTCTGGATCTATAAGGCTGCACATGATGGCCAGAACTCCTGTTCTCATGGAGAGGCTGGCACTAATTAAACAGACCCACTTTGGAGTATAACTTCAAACCATCCCAAGTGTCTCAAAGAAAATTTATACAATGGCCAAAACCTTCCAGTGGTTTCCCAGTGCACTTGGAGTAACGCCCAAGCTTTCCTTTATGGCCTCTGAGGCCCATGGAAATGGGCCGTCTTCCTATCCGTTTACCACCAAATCATCCACCAGATCCTGCTGTCCTCTCCTACAGGGCATTGCTAGTGCTGACCAGGCAGGCCCTGCGCTGCCTCAGGGCTGTCGCCTGTGCTGTTCCTTCCCTCTGCTCTGTGCCAGGCTTTCTGTCTTCACGAGGTCTCAGCAGAAGCCACGTTCCCCTGGCTTTGCTTTCCGGGCAGCCCCCTTCCCCTCTCTCCCTCCCTTTCTCTCCTGTGCGGGACCCATCCCTTCTGGCAATTATTTATCTGCTTTCTGTTTTTGGTTTACTTCTATTTTTTGACTTTTCATTCTGAAATAATTTCAGACTTATAAAAATGTCTCAAAAGCAGTAGAAAGAGTTCCAGTATACCCTTCACCGTTTCCCCACAGGTTAACATCTGACACAGACGTTGCACAACGAGCAAACCCAGGACATGAATATTAATACAATGAGTTTTACCCATTATCCCATTAATGTCGCCCTTCTGGTCCAGCATCCAACCTGGGATCCCACTTTGCATTTAGCTGTCGCGTCTCCTGATTCTCCTTCCATCTGACACACTTCTTTTCTCATCTTTCACGACTTTGACACTGCTGAAGAGTGCAGCCAGTTATTCTGTGGTGTGTTGCTGAGTTTGGGGTGGTCTGGTGTCTCCCCGTGACCGGTTCAGCTCATGCACTTTTGGTCAGAATGCTGCAAGCGATGCTGTGTCCTCCCCAGTGCATCATCTTCCATGATCCAGTCGTCCCATTCCCGGTGGTGTGGACTGTGATCGCTTGCGAAAGGAGGTGTCTGCCAGGTTTCCCCACTATTAAATGACTGCTTTTCTCTTTGTAATTAACAATTACCTTACGGGAATATACTCAGAGATAATGGAAATATCTTGTATTTCGTTATACCTCCCCTGACTAATTTTAGCATCTATTGATAACCATTGGTGATTTTTGCCTGTAACAATTATTACTGGTGGTGTTTTCCAAACGGCCATTCTTTAGCTCCATCACGCTTTCTGAGTTTATTGATTGGAACTGTGCTGTAAGGAAGTGCTGTCCCTATCCCCGCATTTGTCTATTTATTCAGTTGCTATTTATATTAGTATGAACTCACAGATATTTATTGTATTATATTTTATCAGTTATAATCCATTACTATCATTGCTTATTTTGTTGCTCAAATTGGCCCTGACTTGGCCATTGAGAGCACCTCCAATTTATCTCCTGTGTCCTTTCTACATGGCCTTGTCATTTTTTTGAAGCACTTCCTCATTTCCTGGCACCAAAAGATCTTCCAGGCTCATTTTATATTTTCTCAGCCCAAGCCCTGGAATGAACCATTTCTCCAAGGAGCTCTGGTTCCTTTTGTTGGAGAATGGTGATTAGAAACCAAGGTCTGGGTGCTAGGTGTGCTCACTGCTAGTGGGGTGTCACTCTAACCTCCTCAACTTTCTTTCTTTCTCTCTTTCTTCTCCTTCCTTCTCTCCTTCTTTCCTCCCTCTTCCCCTCCCTCCCTCCGTCCTTCCTTCCTTTCTTCCTTCCTCTCACTGTGCCCCCACTGGTCTGCCAGCTCCATGAGGACAGAGTCATCATCTCTCCTGCTCACTGCTGATTCCTCAGCACCTAGCACTGTGCCTGATTGATGCTCTGTACATATTTGTTGTGTGAAGTCATGGAAAGTGCTTAGAACAATGCCTTCATATACTAAGTGCTCTAAAAATGCTAGTTATCATTACTTTTAGTTGAATGAATGAATGCCTTGTGCTCCATAAAAGCATGTGTGAGCATTCCTTGTTGACAGTTCTTCCACCCCCCAGGACGTGGTTATTAGAGTCAGGCTTGAAGTGGGAGGGTAGAAACAGAAGGTTTACAGCTGTTGGAATTGCTAAGAATCTGGATGAAGGTGGAAGGGTGGTCAATCAGGGAGTTCCCAGCAGGCTGGGGGCCTAAGCTGGCCCCAGCAGGAAGACAAGAAAGAAAAGAGGTGAAGGGAGATTTGTGTGACCCTCAGATCGCATCATGGGCTTAGGTGAACTGGATCTAGCCTAGGCACCTAATATCAGGTGCTCTGCTTTAAAGCCTTTGTTCACCCTTGGAACCTATCCCAGCTTAACCAGGACTCTGACATGGTCCTATGCTCCTGGGGAAGGTTCTTCTAGCTCCATGGCACAGAAACAGAATGCAAGCCATAAATGAAAGCCATGTATGTGATTTTACTAGCACACAATGTTTTCTAGTAGCCATGTTATAAAAGCCAAAAAGAAACAGGTGAAATTAATTTTAACAGTGTATGTTGTCCAGCCCCCAAATACTATATTTCAACATGTAACAAGTATAAAAACTATTAATGAGATATTATATATGCTTTTTTTTCATACCAAGTCTTCAAAATTTGGTGTATATTTTATTAACACATTCACAGCAAAACTCGATTTAGACTGGCCAGATGTCAGGTGCTCAGTGACCACATGTGGCTGGCGGCTTCCATACTGGACAGCAGAGCTCTAGCTCAAGAATGGAGTGTGTGTGTCACATTTTGCCGTATCAGAGGTTTTCAAGTTTGTTTCTGAAGGCCCCTGGGGTTATTTTTGGTACAGAGGGGGAGACCCAGCAAGTGGGACTAGTCTCCTACCTCCAGCTTTAGCCCAAGGAGCACTCCCCTCCTTGCTCTGGTTTATGTACTGAAATTCCATAAGATTTGTTTTTTAAAAAATGTGGTTGCTTAAAAAAAAGTCTGAAACTCTCTGGTTTATTTCAAAACCCTTAGCTTGAGGTAATTCACCTAGAATGTTTGGACTTGGAAGCTTATGCACATTTGAAATTAAAAATTTCAGCAATGGATCCCCACCCAAAAAATAACCTCTCTTGATTAGAGGAGGCTGCCTTTTACAAATTGAGATGTGCTGGCGTGTGATGGTATGCACCGGCTGCTCCACCAGCGAGCTTCAGAAGCCGGCTGTTGAAATGGCAGCCTTCACCACGTTGCTACAGCAAAAGACGAGCTTTCCAATGAAGTAATTGCACAAAAGGCACGCAGAGTTTCCATTTGAACTCCCCTGAGAAGGTTGCAGATTGGCATGCTATGACAGTACCAGCGAATCACACAAATATGAAGACAAACTTTGAATTCTAAGGAGCCCAAGCTTCCCCTCTGGTGTGGGCGGCTGGTCCTCAGATACCTCACATGTCTCTCATTGGGCCGTAATTGAATCTCATCCACCTAATCCGAGGGGCTTTGTGTTCAGGGCTGGGAGGGGCCTGGGGAGATGGACTTTGCTATCACAGGAAATGCAGAAAGGGCTTGCTCTAGAAAAAGTACACTCCACTCCCCCCATACCCTTCAGCACCCCCGGCCTTTGAAGTGTGCCCTCCTCTGCTTGGCGAGCTCAGAGAGTTGAAAGTTTCCCTGAGAAATTCGGGAGAGACTTGGCAGCTGGCAAAGATTCAGGGATGTGAGAGGCAGGAGAGCCTTCAGATTAAGAAGTCAGGTCTTGAAGGGCTACTGAAGGATGCAGTTTTGTTTGTCACTGGCCATGAGAAATCCCAGGTCGGGCTGGAAAAGGTGAGCCTTGCCTCGTGCCTCCTGGAGAAGGCAATTGTTTTCTGTTTGTGTGCAACGTGCGTGAAGCTAAAACGGAAAACATTTTGTGCGGGGAGCAGTTGGCTGCTGAGGACATCTTCCCGAGGCCTCTGTTAGGCATTTCCTGCTAAGGGAAAAGGAAGAGAACAGCTCATGGAATGGGAAAGGAATGGGGGATTTGGGGAGACAAGATCTGGCCCACCAAGGCTGGCTCCTCAGCCAGGTTTTTCTGTTTGTTTAGGAATGTTCCAGAACAAAAACCGTTCACATCAAAACTCTCCCTCGGCCCCATGATAATGCTAATTACTCTCGCTCTGGCCGGGGCTTCCACCCAGACGAAAACTGGAAAATTCCAGCCAGAGCCCAGCTGTTTCCAAATAGCCAAGGCATCAGGGTGATTGATGGACGTTTTCCTTTTTCATCCAGATGTTCTGGTGTCTTGGAGACAAGGCCTCATTAGCCTGGCCTTGGCGCCCGTGTTCCCAGCTGCACGTTGTCCCTCAGACATTCATAACTTACACCGATTTGGTCAACACTCCGCGTTGATACCGATGTTCCACCTGGGGCTTCGCGGGGCCAGGCGTGGGGGAGGCAGACGGCGCGCGCGCCCTTCCGGTGGGGCTCCCCCGACACTCTGGGGCCTGCCCGGAGGGGTGTAGTTACGAGTCAGTATTTGCTAAACACAACGTGTGTCTAGGAGTCTCCCGTTGGACTGAATCCTTGTTAGTTCTCTTGGCAGAAGACTGAAGCTTTCATTGTTCTATAGAACAGGAATTTGGCAAGATAATCACAAGGTTTTGACACACTCAACAAGAAAGAAGACGCCTGTATCCATCGTGGCGAAGACTCCCCACAGAACCCAGGAAAGGGCGCGTGAGGACTCTTGGGGCGGCACCTTGGGGAGCCTGACTCTTGATGGGGCCTTGGGACCTGGCTCTCCACCAGGTCTTCCCCAGACGGGCCAAGAACCCTGTCGTGTCGCAGAAATATGTAGGTTTCGAGGAGAGACGGACGGAGGCTGGGGGTCTCCGTGGAGTCTCCTTGCGTCCGAGCACTGTCCGAAGATGCGGGGGTCCCGGGGAGGAACCCCGGCCTTGGGGGAAGCACGCCACTCGCCGGGCTGTTCTTGGGAGTCCCCACAAGGGGGCCCTCTTGAGCTGCGGTTGGGGCGGTTGGGCGCCCCGGGAGCGCGGGGTGCAGCCCCGCGCCGCCGCCTCCGGCCCCGGCCTCCAGCCGAGGGCCGCCGGCCTCCCTCCGCGCGCCGTCCTCGGGGAAGCCGGGCCCGTGCGAGGCCCGCGCTGGCGCCCACGAGTCCTCCCACGGGGATCGTCCCCTCCACGCGCACAGGGAAGGTGTTTGGAGACCGCGGCGTCTCCGAAGGCGGCGGAAACGGGCGCGGGCCTCGCCTCCCGTCGGAGAAGTTGGCAACGCGGAGCGAAGGCTCCGCTGCGACTGGGACCTCCAAAGCGGGCGCCTCGGAAGCGCCGCGAACAATGAAACCAGACGTCTCGGCCCCGCAGGCCCTGCCCCAAGACGCACATGGGGGCCTTTGGGTCCGCTGCGACAGGAAGCGCCGAGATTCTAAATGCAAGAAAATTATTGCGATTTAACAAATCAATTTTTCTTACATTGTGTTGAGATGAAGTCCGTGGTCTCTTTCATACATTCCAAATAAGGAATTTCCCTCGAGTGCAATTTTGTGAGAGAACCTACATCATGTTTTGAAAAACCCATTTTGTTAGGAGTTAACAGATTTTATTTTAAGAGAAATGGTAATATTTAATTATGGCATTATTTTACCGTCTAGAAAAATGAATGTGCTTTCGGAGTTTCAGGAGAAAGGCCGGCTGTAAGTCCAAACCCTGTTTTTAAATTACCATACAAATAGAATCGCAAAGACGCAAATATTGGCTTAAGTGTTGCAGACAAGGTGGGGGAAAATGTGTTGGCTTCCTAAATGTTAAATAAACAGGCTTGTAATTCTCGCCTTCCCTCTCGACCCTGGACCCGCCACGCTCTTCTCCTCCGAGGAGCGTACACGGCTCCCAAAGGGGACAAAATCGCGCTGAACTGAATGACCACAGCGGATTAGTCATGGGGTATCAAGGTCACTGGCACAGTGACAGCCGCACAGCTTGGGAAAGCTCTCGAGCCCGCGAAGCCACGTGTGCGCATGTGCCCGGCCCCCACGACAGCCCTCTAGGGTGGGTGTTGGAAGTGCCCCGTGCGCGGACGGGCGAGGCAGGCTCCGGAGAAGAGACAGCCGGGCCCGGTCTTGCGTCCATCCCACGACCCATAGGCGGAAAGGCCCAAACTCAAAACCGGGTCTGGTGACCTTGAACCTCAGCCTCTTTCCACCTGCACTTACAGCCCCTAGTCTTGACACTAATTGAGCACCTACTGTGTGCCTGGCCACGGGGTTGCCAAGATGCTTCTCCAAGGGCTCAGGGCCTGATGTTCTGGGCCAGGGGTTCGGCCGGGCTGGTCCAGTGTGCCAAAAAGCACACGGTGGGGGGCATCGGGAGGGGCCTTGCCTGTCTTGCGAGACGAGAAGCTGCCTGACAGATGGGCGAGAGCTGTAATGCGTACTCTGGGCAGAAGCTGCGCAGGTAGCAGGGAGGTGTGAAGCAGCAGAAAGAGCTGGCAGAGGACGCAATTAGTCTCTGTGACGGTGGCTCCGCACAAAGGGTTGTCATGGGGAGGGCTGGAGAGGGCGGTCTCGCCAGCCGCCTCGGGGACCTGGAGTGTCCTCCAGGAGAGGGAGGCGGGGGCGGGAGGCATGAGATGAAATGAGAAGCGTGCTTTGAGAAGCAGTTTTCCAAAGGGCGCTGTGTCTGCTGGGTGGCACTGCCTGTGATTCCAGGTGGTCTGTGATGGACATTTCACATCGGATTAGTTTCTTGTCTATTTTGACTCAATTCAATAACTGATCCATCAAGCCTGGGCTGGTGTTAGGCACAGAGGGATGGATTATTTTTAAAAATAAGTTAAGTGAGAATGAGTTAGTTGATTTGGAGAGAGAGGTTGACTCAATTATAGGACAGTAGCAGTCAGAAGTGGCCAAATGGCTGAGTGGCACATGGGGACAGGCGGTTGGGGGCCAAGGCTCTAAGGCCCCTGCCGGCTTGTGTCAAGGATGAGGTAGTGCAGGTGTGGGGGTCTGGGGGAAGGAGGGGCCTGAGAGGACCTGCGGGGACTACTTCAATTCCTGGGTGAGGAGGCGAGGCTGGGCCCTGGGGTGTTGAGTGACACCCCTGGCGATGGGGAGACCACCGTGGGAGGGCAGGGGGTGCAGGTCCTCGGCCCCGGGGATGAGAAGGATGGGGTGCCGGTTCCTGAGATGGAGAGCTGGGAAGGAGTTCCGTTTTCAGGGTGTGCATTTTGAGCATGGAGGGAGAGCGCCCAGCTGGGACCAGCCACCAGCCCACGGTGCACCCACGGGAAAGGAGGGGGCTACAGAAGCCAGCCAGAGGCCGAACCCCCAGGGAAGCAGCTTTGGAGGGAAGGTGGGCACAGAGGCTGAGGAAGGACACTCGGAGAGGAGCAGAAGCACAGGGAGCAAGTTGTTTTATAGGTAGGGTTGCAGATAATATACAGTATGCCCAGGTAAATTGGATTTTCAGATATACAACAAAAATTTTTTTTGGTATCAGTGTGTCCCAAATATGGCATAGATGAGTGTAGGAGTTTGGCTGTGGACAGAGAAGAAAGACAAAACCAGAGAGATTTGTGAGCTAGATTGTGGTTAATGGTTTAATTATTATTTTTATGTAAGTTCTTTTATGCCATACACAGGGCAAAAAAAAAAAAAAAATCAGAAAAGACAGAAAAGCGTGAAGATGATTTAAAAGATTATGCACAATCACCTCACCCAGAATGAACTGCCATTAACCTGCTGGTATACAATGCCCTCGAGATTCATGAGTCTGGGGGCACCGAGAGGCTCGGCGTAGGGACTCTGATCCCCTCTGACCTTCCGTGTCTACAACAACGCCTAGCCCGTGGTAGGCAGACAATATATTTTTGTTGAATGAATAAACAAATCTTCCTTGACATTTTTCCTTCTTATACACCCATACAGGCATTTATTCAATTATTTTTTATAAAAAGGGGATCACCTTATACATATTACTTAAAATCTATTGTTTTAACTTAATAATAGATTTTAGAGATCTTTGTGGAAGGTTGATTTTTTTAAGACTAGAGGGACTAACACATTCACAGACTATTCACAGTCTGCAGGGGAGGAACCAGAGATGATGAAGTGTGAGAAGCAGATGTAATGACTCAGGGAAGCAAGTGCCCTAATCAAGAAGAGTCGAATAAAAACAGGCCAAACTCTTCAAACAAAAGCAATATGTGGCTTGCAGTGGAATTTTCAAAATGTATAAAAAAGGTGTAAAATGAAAAGTGCAAGTTGCTTTCTACCCTGAAGCCCTGGTTGCTTCCTCCCGAGTGAATCACTTTAACAGTTTCTTGTGCATCCTCCCAGAAAATGGTTTCATGCTGATTTCTGCATATAAATGTATATGTTTTTTATTTGGCTATTAAAATTTTTTTATGAATGCAATCTTTCTATACACATCGTTCTGCATTTTGCTTTTTACACTTAAATTATCAGAGATAGTTTTCCATCTCAGACTTATCTCTTTATGGAAAAGACAAAATAGTATTCTATTATATAGATGAATCTTGATTTATTTAACCAATCCTCTGTTGATGGTCATTTGGGTTGTGGCCAATTCTTTGTGTGTGTGATTATCAAAAACAACAATACATTGGAGATCCCTTTAAGCATATCTCGGTGTAAATTTTGTGTGTGTCCATTGGAGAAATTCCTAACAGAGAAATTTTATGTGTGTTTAACATGTTGACAGATTTGGCCAAATTGTTCTCCAAAAATGCTGTTTCAATATATCCTCCACCAATGATGTATGAAAGTACCTTAGACCTTTGGCCACACTGGATGTTATCAAAGAGAAAAAGCAAAATTTTCATCTTTGCAAGTCTAACATATTGAACACTGGGAGAGAAATGACAAGTTAATGACGGTTTGCGGTTAATCACACATTTTTTTGTGCCTATGAATAAACAAGGGGCACAAGTTAATAAGCAGATACTCCATTAACTTGGATTCATACCCTTCTGTTTATTTTCACTGCCACTGCTCTGGCTTAAGCTGCCATCATTTCTCAGATGAAAGACTGACAGGGGCCTCTCACTGTTTCCCTGGCACCCACTCCGGACCCTGTAATTCATTCTTCACGGAGCAGCAAGCATGATCTTTAAAAAATGCAAATCACCATTCTGCTTCTGCAATATGGCTATCTGAACACTCTGAGGGACTTCCCCACTGTGCACAACTGGGTTTGGTATAAATTATATTTTTTTATAAAGTAGGGAAGACTCTGTGTTCCCTGGCTCCCAAAGTGAGCTGAAAGGGGACCTGTGGAACCCCTCCTGAGGATAAATGTCAATGTCAGCTTTCCTTATGGCATGAGGTTGGGGGGACTAGGGGCTAGAGTGCTGGTTGCTGGTGCCCCTTGGCTCCTGGGAGAAGAACATATGAATGGTCTCTCGAGGAAAGCATTATTATTATTTTTTATTTTTTAATTTTTTTAGAGACAGTGTCTCGCTATATTGCCCAGGCTGGACTTGAACTCCTGGGCTCAAGCACTCCTCACACCTCAGCCTCCCCGAGTAGCTGGGACTACAAGTGCATGCCACATGCTTTGCTCACTGGCATTGTTATTTCAGATTCCAAGATTTTCACAGATTAAGATCAAACAAATATGAGTTCCCAATTAAAGAGCACCAAATAAACAAGTAAACAACCCACTATGGAGTAAGAGTTAGCAAAAACAGAAAAATTACATTCCAAGAACATCAGATATTGGAATTATCTATCACAGAATACGGAATAATACATATGGAATGTTTAATGAAATAAAATATAGTTAAAAAATGAGCAAACAACATGAGCCTGTAAAAATGACTAAGCAGATTTGAAAAAGAATCAAATAAAACTTTAAGAAATAAAATATAATTGTTGAAATAAAAACTTAATGGCTGGTTCAGGGAGCAGATTAGACACAGTTGAAAAGGAGATTAGTGAACTGGAAAATAGATGTAAAGAAATTATCCCAAATTCAGGAAAGAATGAGAAGGGGTTGAAAACTAAGAAAGAGGGGTTAATAGACATAGTAGCTAAAATGAGAAAGTCTAACTAATTTCTCCCAGAAGGAAAGAAAAGAAAGGAAAAGTAGAGGAAAAGTAATAGGTGAAGACAAATGTCTGATAATTTTCCAGAAGTGATAAAAGACACCAACCCACTGGTTTCAGGAAGCACAGTGAGTACCAAGTAGGATTAATAAATAGAAATCAACAGTTGAACCTGCAAAACACCAAAGACAAAAAGAAGAGAAAATAGCTACCAACCTAGATTTGTGTACCCACCAAAATAATCTTGCAATAATGAAAGCAAAACAAAGACATTTTCAAATAAATAATACTGAGAGTGTTTACTACTCTATTAAATAGACATCTAAACAAAGGAATTTATGAAAAAGGAAAATTTATTGGAAGGAAGGTCTGAAATAATGAGCAAAGAAGAAATAACGAGCAAAGAATTGGAAAATGTTGTAAATCTAAAAAAATGGGAATAAAATGATAATCTCTAATTTTGTGGGGTCAAAAAATGGGGAACAAGGATAGAACTAAAATACTAGAAAACAAAAGCATGTAATTCGGGGGAGTAATGGTTAGATTGGTGTTCTAAATTTCTTGCATTAATCAGGAAAAGGGTTAAGATATTATAATTTCAGGGATGGCTATTAAGATAGTAGAAATATTGTATAACTTCCAAATCAGAAGAAAGAAAAGAAAGAAATAGGAATAAACACAACCAAAATAATTCCTTAAATATTAAAAAAAGACAAGAAAGGAAGAAAAGTGCATAAAAAGTATAATAGGTAGAAAATAAAAAATGATTAAAAACAAATCTGAATAAATGTAAATTGATTTACTTGCCAATAACAGAGATTATCAAATTGGATTAAAAACCTTCCAGTGTTATTTACAACAGACCTATTTGAAGCATGAGGATACAGAAAGGTTGGAAGTAAGGAAATTGACAAAAACTTACTTACCAAATACTAAATTAAAGGGAACTGAGTGGCTGCATCAATATCAGATGAAGTGGGGTATATAATAAAAAGCATTATTAGAGATAAAGTTTATCACGCCATAAATGGTCCAACCTGCCAGGAGGCGATGACCGTAAAATAGCATCAAAATATACAAAGCAAAAATTGCTATAGCTATAGGAAGATATTGACAAATCTATCAGAGATTTAATTACTTATAGGTCAAGTAGACAAAAGATTAGTAATGATGCAAAAGATTTAAAAACACAATGAACAAATTGAATTCTTTTTTTTTATATGTGTGTGTGCATTTGTGTGCATGTCTGTGTGTGTGTGTGTTTTGTGTAAGTGTAGGATATACAATAGTCCCCCCATCTGTGGTTTTGCTTTCTGCAGTTTCGGTTACCCAAGGTCTACCATGCTCTGAAAATATTAAATGGAAAATTTCAGAAAAAAAACAATTTATAAGTTTTAAATTGAGCACTGTTCTGAGTAGTGTGATGAAATCTTGCACTGTCCCTCCTGGGATGTGAATTACTCCTTTGTTCAGTGTATCCACACTGGGTACACTACCTGCCCTATACAACTGTGATTGTATAGGAAAAAATACAGTGTATATATAGGATTCAGTATTATCCACTATTTCAGGCATCCACTGGGTGTCTTGTAATGTCTCCCATATGGATAAGGGGGGACTACTGTATATACACACATACATTACTGTGCCCAACAATTAGAGAATGCACATTCTTTTCAAACACACACATGACATTTACAAAAACTGACCCCAGACTAGGCCATACAATGTCTCACCAAATTCAAAGAATTTGTATCACACAGGCTACAGTTCTGACCACAATGCAAATAAGTTAAAAGCTAGTAATAAAAATATTCTTAAAAATTTCTATGTGTTTGGAAATTAAAAATGCTTTTTAAACACTCAGGCGTCAATGAAGACATCAAAATCAAAATTAAAAGAAAATACAGATCTTAGAACTAAGCAAAAAGTGAAAATAGTACACATCAAAACTTGGGGAATGCAGAGAAAGTAATACTTTGAGGTAAACCTCAAAGGAACTTATAGTTAAAAGAAGAAAGTGTGAAAATTAAAGATAATCATCCAACTTAAGAGGTCAGAAAAAGAAAAATAGAGTACGCCCAAATAAGGTGGAAAGAAAAGACAATAGGGGAAAAAGCAGACCTTAATAAAACAGAAAACAAAGCTATTAAGAGAGAATGAATGGTTCTCGGAACCCTCTAATAGATTACAATGACCCACCTCTGGTAAGACTGATCAAAAACAGAAGCGAGAAAAGGAAAGAAGGATGGGTGGTTGGGGGAGAGGAGAAGAGAGAGAAATTAACAACACTCGATAATGAAAGGAGATAAAACTACACATCTAGCAGGGTTTTTTTTAAAAAAAAGAAGTTTATGATCCTGTGTGTGTGTGTATAACCCGAATAGTTCTATACTGTTAAAGAAATTGAGCAGTAATTAAAAATCTCCCCCCCCCCAAAAAAAACATAAATAAAACCCAAAACCAAAGCAAAACAAAAAAATTAAAAAAATTAAAAAAGCAGGCCCGGGTGTTTTTACAGATGAGTTCCACCAAACTTTAAAGAAACAGATCACTCTAATTTTACATAAACCTTTTCAGAGAGTAGAAAAAGAGAGAACAATCTCCAGCTCACTCTGCGAGTTCTTATTCTCAAGGGCAGATCCAGGTTTTGTGGAGCCTGAAGTTTATTCAATTTGGGGGACCCTCTTAAGAAAAAGAATGCAGATTTATACAAAAATTCAAAATTGGTATAAAAGTAAATATTTATTTAGAATGGGAAAAAAATAACAATAAATTACAAATTTTATATAGTTGAAAAATACCACAAACATAACAAAATTTAGAAAAATAGCATACTATTTTTATTAATCAACTGCTTGAGTCCTCTGTGATAGTGTTTGCCTACATTTTTTAGATTGCATAATCTTGATTGCCTCTTCATATGACAAAGACATTGTATTTTCATTTTCTATGGCAAGACTAGAAAGGCCATTGAGTCTTTCTTCTTTTGTTGATGGAAAATATTTTTTGTTATTGATAATTTAGAAAGTTTTTTCCAGCTCCACAACTTATTATTGTAATGTTGTAAATTTTTAGGATTGTTATCGAATTTTGGAAAACCTCTACCAAGTTTCTTTCACATATGAGCTATGAGATTCGCAACAACCTTCTATAGACTGACTTCTGGTTCTGTACCTCATGCCTTGTCTTTCCTCCACCCCGGCATGGTTCTGGTGCCTGGTACCGAAGGCACATTCTTTATTGTACCTTCACGTCATGGTAGTGGACAGGTATTAGAGTGAGAAGCAAGTGCATTCCAGAAGCCAGTCCCACGCTGACTTTGCTAGCAAGAACACAGGGACACGTGAAAGTGGCTGCAGAACATGTAAACATATGCCACCAACTAAAAGAATTCCCAACTCAACTTCTTCTTAAGCTGCATCCCCAAAATGCCTGTGATCACTTCAACACTTTACAGCAAGAGGCAAAGTGTGATGGGAGGTCAGAGAGGAAAGGACCAGCGAAAGGAAGAACAGGAAGAGATGTTTTCAATATTTACAAAAACTTACATCCATGTGAACACATTGCTAGGGTTCCTATGCCTCTCCCCTGCTCTGGGTTTTGGAAAGGACCCTTGGAAGAGAGAGACCCCAAAGCCTTTTGAGGACAGTGTGAGGAAGAAACGTTAAGGACAGCATGCAAGAGGAGAGTTATGGGCCGATCTCATTTATGGACATGGTTGCAAAAGTCCTAAATAAAATATTAGCATATGAAATACAAAGTACATTATGTCCATGTTGGGTGTATTGCAATAATGCAAGAGTGGTTAACATTAAAAAAGTCCATAAATGTCATCACCACATCCACAGATTAAAATATCTATTCATAGATGCAGAAAGGTCATTTGATAAAACTCCACACCCATTCACAATTTATAAAACCTTTATCAAAAGAGAAATAATTTGATATGTCGTTATGTTGATTAAGGGTATTATGTACCAAAAATCCCTACACTAAATTATATTTCTCAGTGATGAAACACTGAACTTTTGAGATCAGGAATAAGACAGGAATGCCTCTGTCATAATGAATGCCAATCACTTTCAACGTTTTGCTGAAGGTACTAACAGTAAAACAAGAGGAGGAAATAAAAGGCGTAGGATTAGAAAAGTGAAAATGATCACTATTTGTAGATTATATGATTGTCCATGTAAAAACTCAAAATCTACAGACAAATTACGAGAAAAAATAAGTGTTAGCAAGATGGCTGGATAAAAGAAATCAACGTACAAAAATCGATTACATTCTGTCACAGCAACAAATGGGGGAAAACACAGCACTTACAACCGTAGTAAAAAGTATAAGATACTTAGGAATAAGTTTCATAAAAATATGCAATACATATTTTGAGGAAATTATAAAAATTTCTTGAAAGAAGTTAAAGAAGATATAAATCAATAAAGTGAGATATATTTAGGGACAGGGAATATCAAGAGATGCCTATCCTCTACAAATTGACCCGTAGATACAATGCTTTCCAGTCAAAATCCCAACAGGTTATCTTATTTTATTTTTTTAGGATCGTGAGAAGATGGTTATAAAATTTATATGAAGAGCAAAGGTGTCAGGAATCAGAAAAAAAAAAAGATACAAGGGCGTGTTGTATCAGAGATCAAGATTTATTGAAAACTAAAGTAATTTTAACATTGTATATTCTACAAAGAGAGAAACAAACTGACCAAAAGAATAGAATACAGAGCTCAGATACTGACTCCTGAATGTGGAGAAGCTTGCTGTTGGATAGGGCTGCAGGTAAGGAGGAGAGAGGGGATGTTCAATCAATAGGGTCCGGAAAACTCTTATCCACGTGGAAAGGAAAAAGAAATCGGAGTCCTTCCTTGCATCATACCCCAAAATCAATTTCCAATGGATAAAAGACTTAAATATAAAAGGCAAAATGCTAAAGCTTTTAGAAGAAAATGTAGGAGAATATCTTTATGACCTCAAGGTAGCAAAGGATTTCTTAAACAAAATGCAAACGTGCAAAAAGTGCTGAAAGACAAGCTGGTAAATATGACCACATTAAAACGAGGAACTTCTGTCACTCAAAAGACACCATAAAGAGAGGGAAGGAAAAGCAGGGAACTGGGAAGGCCTTCACAACACATATGACCAGCACAGGACTGAGACACAGGGTGTGTAACAAAGTCCTCCAGATCACAAGGGCGACACAAACCACACAGCGGAAAAGTAGGCATAAGACACGACTGGTGTTTCACAGAAGAGGAAACCAGAATGGTAAATAAAGATACATAAAGACGTTCAAACTCATTAATAGTCAGGGCCATGCAAATTAAGACCCAATGAGGTAATATTTTGTGCTCACTAGATTAGCAAAATTTATGAATTCCAAAAACAGCCAGTGCTGGTGAGGTTCAATGGGAAGTCTGCATGTGGGAGCATAAATTGGGATAACTACTTTGTCAAACTACTTCTGTAAACCAAATTTATAGACGTTTACAGCGTGAGACCTGTGGTTTACCAACATCTTCTCGGAATCACAGTCAGAAATACATTTTACATCACCATCTGGTATATCCGCATGGGCACGCACACGCACTCACACACGCGCACACACACAAAACGCAAGCATGCACACATGTAAACACACACGCGTGTAATGGAAACAGAAGTTTCAGGAAGCACTATTGGCTCTCACTACGAAACATGCATTTTCAAGTATTCATTTAAGAAAACACACTGGGGGGGCCCAGCTAATGCAAGTCATGACTTCATCACTAGGTCATGACTTTGGTTTTGGTAACTCTTGCACGCGTGCATTGGTGGCAAGTACAAGAAGGTTCCTAACAGCCTTGCTTGTAAGACCAAAAAACTGGAAACAAATGGGGTGTTCGTAGACAGAAGAACAGAAAAATAACTTGCGGCTTCCTCACACGTTGGAATATCATCTAGAAGTGACAACGGAAGAGCTGCAGCCACATCTAAGAGCGTGCTCACACCTCAGAGGCACAATATGGAGTGACAAAAGCAAGCGCAGAAGAATGCATACGATGAGCTATAACTTTTATAAAGCTCAAGAACAGGCCCAGCTAAAAGATACACTGTTTAGGGGACATCATACCCTGAGAAAAAGCAAGGAAAGGATAAACACAAGGTTCAGAAAGGGAAGTACACGTGGGTGAACAAAGACATGACCGGTGTGTGGCTCTTGGGGTGAGGGGTGGGCTCATAGGTGTCCATTGTATGTTGTACAGTTGACCCTTGAACAACTTGAGGGTTAAGGGCGCTGACTCCCACGTGTAGTTGAAAATCCACATGTAACTTTGGTCTCCCCCAAAACCTTACCTACTAATAGCCTCACGGATAACATAAACAGTCTATCAACACATATTTTGTATGTTATCTGTGTTATATACTGTATTCTTATAATAAAGTAAGCTAGAGCACAGAAAATGTTATTAAGAAATCCATAAGTTGTCACACGCCTGTAAGCCCAAATACTTGGGAGGCTAAAGCAGGAGGATCACTTGAGCCAGGAGTTCAAGACCAGCCTGGGCAACATAGCAAGACCCTGTCTCTAAAGAAAAAAAATAAAAAGAAAGAAAATCATAAAAATCATAAGGAAGAGAAAATATATTTATTATTCATTAGGTGGATGTGAATCATCACAAAGGTCTTCATGCTGAGTAGGCTGAGGAGGAAGAGGAACAAGAGGGGTTGGTCTTGCTGTTTCAGGAGTGGCAGAGGCAGAAGAAAATCCACTGTATAAATGGACCCATGCAGTTCAAACCTATGTTGTTCAAGGGTCAACTGTATTTCAAAGTATATACATATTTTGTATTTATCAAATATTATGTAATAAAAATATACATTTGATTGTCACTCTCCTGTTTAAAACCCCTTCCATTCCAAAGTCCTGCAAATTTATGATTCCTCTCTTGTTCTTTTCTTCTAGCACCCTGAACACCACGGACCCACTGTCTGTTTTTGATTATACTAGCTTGTGCCCACCCCAGGGTGTTTACACTTGCAGCTCCCTCTGCCAGGAATGCTCTTTTTGGACCTTCTGGGTCATTCTTACCCTTCAGCTCAAGTGTCACCTCTTCAGTGAGCTGAGATGACCTTACCTCAAGGTGAGCCCTCTGGTGTCCCCTACAGTTTGCCACTCCCCTCTCTACCTCCATAGAGAATAATGGGGGGTCTGCATGCTGCCTTTCTGACAGAGACCACAGTTAGTGCAGATCAGGACACTTACTGATCACACATGTCCTTCAGCCAGCTGTGAGCCCGGTGGGTGCTGAGGATGCCTGTGTCTCACTCGATTTGTTATCTGCCAGTCCTAGTGCTGTACCTGCCAGAGTCATGCAACAGATGTTGGCCACCAGGACCAGAGACACAATTTGTGGCACCCAGTGCAAACTGAAAACGCAGGGCCCCTTGTTCAAAAAGTATTAAGAATTTCAAGACGCTGATGGCAGAGCATTAAAGCCAGTGTGGGGCCCTTCCGAGCGTGGGGCCCATGGGCCTGACTGCACAGGTGGCAGTACGCCTGGGAAGCCAGCCCTCGTGGCCAGATAAATGCATGAGGAACCAAAGCCTCAACGAGACATAGCAGGCTGCAGGGTCACAGAGGCATGGCCTCACCGTGAACTTGTGTGACCTTCCAGGCTGAGCAGCCAGGATTCCCCCATGTCCCCACACACCTGTCCTTCATCCTCTCCGTGCCTCTTGAGGGCAAGGACCACGGCTGCAGAATCCTATGGTTGGAGCCCA
The DNA here is from genome assembly GCA_023783475.1 of Daubentonia madagascariensis. Lineage (NCBI taxonomy): Eukaryota > Metazoa > Chordata > Mammalia > Primates > Daubentoniidae > Daubentonia > Daubentonia madagascariensis. The sequence continues at coordinate 3,684,528 of JAKFHU010001640.1, read as the reverse complement.
GGCCTTGCCATCTCCATATGATGTGACTTTGGGTAAGATGCCCGTGCCTCACCTCGAGAAGCCTCTGTTTCCTCATGTGCACGACAGGTCAGAGGCTTGGCGTGGGGAAAGAGATAGCACAGATGAAGTGCTTCTTGTGCTGCCTGCCACGCAGGGAAATGCAATCTATGCTGCCAATTCCTGTTGCAACACAGAGTAAGAAATGTGTGGACCCATCACCCTGGGCTCCAGGGTGGTGCTCTGGCTAAGGGTCCCAACACACCCTGATCACCCTGATCGGCCGCTGACAGGGCCGTCAGCAGAGCAGGAGTCTGGCCTCCCGGGCTGAGTCCATGGCTCGCGTGACCACAGGCACCTGGCATCACCTCTCCACACTCCTGGTTCCTCCTTTGCAGCCCAGGGCTTAGTGCGCCCACATCGTTCATCCCTAGCACCCATGCGAGCACCGGATGGCAGAGGGTGGCAGGCTGCTGAGCACGCGGCTCTGCCACACTGAGCGCTGATGCAATGCTCACTCTTTATGATTATTTTTATGAGCAGATGAGGGCAGGGGGGCATTTCTATTCGGTCCTGCTCTCCCAAGGTTAATGAGTTCAGGTTGGTTTTCTGAATCTGAAAAGGCATTTTAGTGTATGCAATTACTGCTTTTATTTAGCAATAACCTGTGCCAAGCCCAGGGTCAGGCATGGGAGAGACACAAAGAGGAATTGTGATTGTGGCGCCAGAGCCAGACCCCAGATAAATTGTCCTGTGCAGTGGGTGCCCTGGCGGAGGGGGCACAAGCCATGTTTACTAGATACTGGAGCAGCCCCTCTCACGTCAGGTGCCAGGCTGGGGGCAGGCCTGTGGCCCAGGCGAGACAGCCAGACAGCCTGGTGCCTGCCCTCAGGCCAGGGGGGACAGACAATGTTCAAATCATCTCACAGATGAAAATATAATGACAAATGCTGACACGGGTCTTTGAGAAAACCTAGTAAGGGGGCTGTCTGAGGCTGGGAGCTCAGGAAACCGACTTGGGGAAGTGACAGGTGAGAGTAAGTTAGGGCTGCTAAGGGGGGCAGCAGGACTGAGCAACAGCAGGTGCAAAGGCCCTGAGCAGGCCGAGCTGAGGGGGAGGGCTTCCTACGCAGCGGGGAGCCAGGGGAGGGGCGGGGCTGGAATAGGCACTGAGGCTTGGGTGTGGCGGGGGCAGGGAGACCCCTGGGGAGGCCACCAGGGGGCCGGGCGAGGGTGGGTAAGGCCTGGGCCTGGCACGGAGGAGGGGCCCAGTCTGAGCAGCACTGAGGAAGTGTGGTCCATAAGACTCCGATCTACTGTTCAGTGAAAAAAAAATGTTACCCAAACTATGTAGAGAAGTCACTAAAAGCAGCAGTCCCCAAACTTTTTGGCACCAGAGACTGGTTTCATGGAAGACAATTTTCCCATGGACCTGCTGGGGGGGTGGGGTGGGGAGGCAGAGCTCAGGCAGTGATGTGAGGCCTGGTTCCTAACAGGCCATGGACGGTACTGCCCGGGGGTTGGGGACGACAGACTAGAAGTCACCGTGCAGGTTTGCATATGTAAATTAAAATGTCTGAACTCACAGACACCAACCTGGTCAAAGGGGCCCCTCTGAGGAGCAAGACTGTGCAGGGAAAGTCGGAGAGAGAGAGGTACCTGGGGGCAGCCAGGACAGCAGAGGCTGTGGGATGGGGCGAGGGAGAGGAGCGGGGACCCTTGGGAGCTGATAGCCCTGGGCAGAACGGCTTTGGAGGGGGAGGGGAGCTGGGCCTTGCCTTTGGGGGGTAGTTTTGAGGTGCTTGGGGGCCCCTCAGGGGCCAGGGTGCAGACAAGGGTGGAGGCCTGAGGGGCAGATAAGGGTTTGAGGGAAGGAAGCTGCAGCGGGCACTGGAGCTTGGGCCTGGTCAGAGGTGGCCTGGGGAGCGGGTTCTCCTGGATTCTCTAGGGAGGCCCAGCCCCCTGCATTGGAGTCTCCCCCCTCTGCAGGTGGGGAGGGGGTCCACAGATGGGATGGGGGGCTTAAACAACAGAAAGCTACTTTCTCATAGCTCTGGAGGCCAGAAGCCTGAGGTCAAGGGGTCAGTAGGGTTGGCTCCTTCTGAGGCTGTGCGGGAAGGATGTTCCAGGCCTCTCTCCGTGGCTTGCAGACAGCCGCCTTCTCCCTGCATCCTCACATCGTCTTCCCTCTATGCCAGCCTGTGTCCAAATGCTCTTTTTATGGGGACACCAGTCATGTTGGATTGGGGCCCACCCTAATGACCTCTGTAAAGACCCTCCCTCTAAACAAGGTCACACTCTGAGGTACTGGAGGTCAGGACTTCAACATATGAATTTGGGGAGGACACAATTCAACCCACAACCCACAACCCACAACTCAAGATCACACTGCTGGGGGGAGGCAGGACCCTGAGCAGCCTCTTAATATATTCTCATATTAAAAGATAATCCCCTGCAGGGAAGCAGAATTCCCATAACGTACGCCTGCATCATTCCCTGCCCCTTCTTAGCAGCAGCAGCTGTTGTTGGTTAGTGTGTTTTCCAGACCTTTCTCTATGGAGGCATATACATAAATATATGTGTGTTGGGGGGGGTGGGGTAGTAGGCTGTTTTTAAAATAAAATTTAAATCCTTGTTATGGTGAAAAACCTGGCTAATGAAAATTATGTTTCAAAATTGACTGAGGCATTCTTTGTGCTAAATACGGTGTTCTTTGTCTCATTTGCAATGGAAAAGTCCCTTGTTTAAAAAAAAATACATTATTAAGAGGCCTTACAATACAAACCACATTTTCCAATTCAATAGCATACGAGGTCAGCCATGCAAAGACAATGTAAACTAGCTTCAAAAGCATCTTGCTCAATAATGAAATTTGTTCAGAGGGGCAGCATTCTAATCCGAGCCGTGGGGCAGGCTGCTTGCGGCGTTGCAGAAATTTTAGCCTCCAATATGAACCCTTTCGGTAATTGGGAACCTATTACAGGATGCTTAAATGCAGTTTCGGATATTGCATTTCCTGATTAACAAGGATATAATTTCTTGAAGAAAGAAAAAAAGAAAGGATTCCGTTAACATCCTCGGTTTTCCTGAATCGGCCCTTGCGCACAAAGAAAGGCTGGGTGCCGCTGGGCTGGGCGCAGGTGCACGGGGCCCGCTTGGCCAGGAATAAGGTGCTGAGGGCTGGCAGGGCTGAAGGAGGTTTCAAAGAGTCGTCTGAACCGGACACCCAAGTTCTGTTTGGACCTCGAGGCCAGCTGGCTCCCCTCCCCCGCCCTGATAACCTTGGTTAACCTCCCTGACTGCAGGTCTTAAGCTGGAGCTTCTAGAACACGCCTCCCCCTCCTTTGTGGAAAAGCCCCTGCCTTGGAGGCTCACCCGGTACTTGCCCTCTTAGGGACGTCATCTCCACCGCGGGCCCTGACTGCTGTGGGCCCTCTGAGGCCACGGGTACCTGTCTCACCTCCCTACCGCCTTTCTTGGAATCTTGTCTCATCTCTGTCACACGTCCACCCGGGTGACGGGTCCCCTGCGGAGCCCTCCGACTTCTCATTTCATTCAATGAATGAGGTCACGGCCACCACCTCTGCAATTTGGTCTCGTGTAGATCAGTCACTCAACCCCCTTCCTTGCCCCCAGGAGCTTCTGCAGAAAAGTCCCCGACACGATGGGTGCACTAGACACTAGAACTGCCCTTGGACTGCTGGCTGCTTTCAGCTTAGGGCCCCTCCCAAAGCTGCTCACCTGCTCTCTGCCCCTGTCACCCAGACAGTGACGCCACACCCTCAGCCCTCAGCCAGGGGAGCCCTCCCTCGCCGGCTCTCCTCCCGAGCCCCGCCTCCCTCTCTCCCTCGGGGTCTTCACCCTTTCTCATAAATATTCAAACCCACTCCACTCCCTCTCTCCCTCCCTTGGCCTCCATTTGTTCGTGTACGCTTTCAACAACCGTTTTCTATGTGTGCCTACTATGAACCAGGCACTTCCATCTCACACCAAGAATAAAAAAAACCCCAAACTAACATTTCAGTTTTTAAGTAGAGCTGGCACCTAGAAAAACAAAATCAAGAACGAATTCCAAAGTGTGCTAGGCTGAGAGGCATCAAATGAAGTTTCTGTCTCCTTCAACCCTAGTCCTTCTCTCCCAAAGCAAAAATTATAACCACATCCTTGAGTACCCTTCTGGGGAAAACAAGTATATAAAAATTTAAAGCACTTTGCTTTTTTTCTTTCCTCACTTAATTTGTAGAGATGGTTTCCCGTCCACACAAAGCCATCTCCCGGCTACACCCCTGCTGCTGCCGTGAGGTGTTCCGAGACCGGCCCATCCTTGCTCACCTTCCACCCTCAGATCTAGTCCTGCACCTGACCCGAGGCAGGTCCTCAGAAACAGTCGAGCACGAAACTTCGATAGGTACTTGCCATGGTATTTCATTTGATCTTTCAGCAGTGTTTCGAGGTAGGGAAGTGTCATGCCCCCATTTTACAGGTGGGGAAGCCAAGGCCTGTTGCTCACTCGTCCACCCCAAGGCTTTCCTTCCTGCCCACACCCTCACCATGTCCACCCATGCCCTTAGGACATCCTGTCCTTCCTCTGGATCGGGCCTTTGACTTCCCCGGAGGTGTGTTCTTGGAAGGTCTTCAGGCAATTCAAGGTCAACCAATTCACAATGGAATCAACCCAGCTGTTTCAGCCATCCTGGTTAAGGAAGCCACCACCCACCAGACAACCCTTCCCCCAATTCTCTCATTAGCCAGTCACTGCGTCCAGATAATTCTACCTCTTGTGGACTCTTTGAGCTGCCTGCTTCTCCCCAGTCCTGCTGCCATCAATCCTGGTGACTACTGTGACAGCCTCACTGAGGTTCTGCGTTCTGCCAAGCATTCTACAGTGTTCTATATAACATAGCCACTGTAAAGATGAACCCCTGGGAAGCCGTCCTCGGGCTAAGAGCTAGAACACTTCCACTGTTTTCGAAGCCTCCTGTGTGCCTCTTCCCTGCCCCACTCCCAGAGGCAACTACGGTCCTAAATTTTGGACAAATCCTTCCCTTGAATGGTTACGACTGACTATATAGGATACAACATAAACCTTCAAATATATTTCTTTGTTGGTTTTTAAGGGCCTCTGTTGTTGGCTGAACCGTGTTCTTCCCAAATTCATACGTGGAAGCCCTAACCCCTGGTATGTGACTGTATTTTGGAGATAGGGCCTTTAAAGAGGTGACTATGTTAAAATGAGACCATTTGAGTGGACTCTGATCTAGTCTGGTTGGTGTTCTTGTAAGAAGAGGAAATTTGGACATGCAGAGAGACAGCAACCGTGTGTGCTCACCGAGGAACGGCCACGTGAGGACACAGCGAGAGGATGGCCATCTACAGGCCACGGAGAGAGGCCTCAGCATGAACCAAACCTGCTGACACCTTGATCTCAGACTTCCAGCCTCCAGAACTGTGAGAGACTGACTTTCTGTAGTTCTCAGCCAGCCAATTTGTGGTACTTTGTTATGGCAGCCACAGAAAACAAATCCACATCCAGCACCACACCCAACCCATTGACAAGGCCCGACAGTTCTACCTCCAAACACATCAGAAATAGTTGCCCCTCTCTCCATCCCTACCAACTTCACCAAGCCGTCGTCACTGCCTCCCCCTGATACATTCTCCACTTGGCAACCGGAGAGCCTTTTTGGACCCCAAAACCTGCCACTGGCATCCCGAAGGCCTGAGACTTAACTGCAAGTGCCTCGGTGGCCGGCCCACAGCTCTCCCCCTGCTCCAGCCCTCTTCTGCGCCAGCCGTCCTGACTTTCCTTCGGTTGGTTCCTTTCATCCCACATCTTCATAGGGCTGGCTCGTTTTTGTCTTTTAGGACTGAGCTTCAGTGTCACCTTCTTGGAGAAGCCTTTCTGGGGACACCTCACCTGACTGTCCACCCTCCCTGGTCACGCTCACACCACCGCCTCTCTCTCCTCCATTGACAGTGCTTATCACCGCCTGTCGTTTTCTTGTTATTTATTTGTTTAATTTGTCTGTCCTACCTCCACCCCACCCACCAACTAGAACTCAAGCCCCATGAGTGCCACCCCAGGCTCATTTTTTGCCCTGTTGTGTCCCTGGGTGTAGAACAGTGCCTGGCACATAGTAGATGCCCCTTGAATGCTCATTGAAGAGCTGAATCCTTGAATGAAGAGACACTTCCACCACTAAATTGAAGTTATAGGAAGTCACCTAAAAACATAGGAAAGACATGCTCATTCATTTAAGCTCTCCTGAATTAGAATTTGAAGCAGAGAGAAAAAGAAGTTTGTCTTTGTACTTAAGCAGGATAAAAAAAGAAAAGAACTTTCTAAGCAAATTATCTATGTAAACAGGGAATATGCTTCACCCACTCAATAATGAAGTCCAGCCACTCTGGTCTCAAACACTCTTAGAAGCTCTTAGGCAATAAATATGCAAATTCCAAGTGATTCCATGTCCTTATTGAAGCCCTTACAGGATTCTGGAGCCTCAGGGTCCTAACCTCTCTTCCTTGGGTCCCTGTCAGCAGCAATAATGAATGTTCTGTATGGGAATAGACTTGGCTCTTCGCATGTAACCTGGAACTCCAATTTTTCTGCAAGTCAGACTGCCCCTAACCACCATCAGAGACAGAAATGCACACGTCTCTGAATTTCCCTAAGCCAGCGTGTACAGCCCCTGAAAGCTTGGGGTGGGGTTTACCAGCAAAATGCAGCTAGTCACTCAATCACGGAAGTTAGTACCTTCCCTGAGACGTGGACGGTTGCCTTCAAGTGACTCCCTGCAAGAGGCAGATGAAGATGCAAAAGTATATTAAGACTGTAGGAGAAACAACAAATCCAAACGTTGATTATTGTACTAGGCCAGGCACCCTCACTCACTGGCAAGTTGGTTTAATTTCAGCAACTGTGGGTTGTTGTTAAGGAAATTTGAACCCATCAGAATTTGGTTAAAGCTGATGGGCCAAGCAGTAGACTTAAGTTTCAAACTATCTAGAAACCACACCCAACTACCAAAAACACATGTTAAAACAACTCTAATTATACATTTCAAAGAACAAGCAATTTTGTTTTACTGTGGTCAATAGTAATTCCAAGCTAAATACATCCATGTCTTGCACTCTGTATTTATGCATACTTTTGGAAAAGCGTGGGGTTGGGTGAGAGCTATTGCTTTTCTTCCCTTTTTCTGTATGATTTAGTATTGAGGCTTGGGGGGGGTAGCTCAGATATTTTTAAGGCACATTGAGCTTTGGGGGTAGCTAACAATGGGGGCGTATGGCACATACACTATTTACCTGACTGCTCAGACAGCATGATCTCTAAATAAACTTTGTAGGCATAAAGGTTAGATGCTTCAGTTGCAAGCAATGGAAGCTACATCTGACTCATGTAAGCTAAAAAGGGATTCCTTGGGAGAGTGTGGGTGCTCAGTGAGCCAAGGGATGCTCTGGGAATCCACTTGGTGGGAAATACTCTGCAGTTTCTCCATAACAACTCCGTAGGCATGAATTCATTTAGTTTCAGTTCACTGTACTTAAGATTCGAGGTCCTGGGGCAAGAATCCCATTAGCCCAGCTGAAGACTCACAGCCCAGGCACCTTGACTGACAAGCCCTCCAGGACTAGAGTCAATGAGTTGAATTTTGCTGTAGCAAAAGAAAGAAGCATGGAGCCTCAGCAGGCAAAACCAGCACTTGTCCATGCAGTTTTGTTTCTAGCCAAGCAGGACTTGAGGTGGGGGGTGGGGTGAGAGCAGGGAATCCTCAGGGCAAAGGCTCCACTGCTACCGGTACCAGCAAGTAGCACAACACATCTCCCTGGCTTTGGTGAAGAACCCCACCTTCCCTGGTTCTTCTCTGTGGTGGGCAATGGGTCTCCTTGCCTCTGGGATGACCATGCAGAGAGACTGTTGGCCCCTCAGGGCTACCAAGGCTTATTGGGTCCAGTCTTTCACATGCTCTGGATGGCTCCTGAGTGACCAAGAGCCCAGGAGGCTGTGGTCTTCCCAGGCTTCTGCCCCTTCAGAAGCACCCTAGCCCAGTGGCATCTATTTCTGCAGGTGTTAAATGGAGATAGCAGTACCTAAATCATAAGACAGTTGTGAAGAAATAATATAATGTTCCTACAGTGCTTAATAACCACAAGTGCCCAGTGGATGTTAGATATTGCAGCTATTGATCCATTCTTAGCTAGAATCTGGCCTAAGTCACCCTGCTAGAATTCCAGTTTCCTGTTCTGAAGCCCTGTCCACTAGACTGGGGACAGGACACCTTTAGCAACCCCCTCTCCTCACAGCAGGGAGGGCACAGGACTCTCTCTAACTATCTGAATATGTGGGGCCCTGCTGTTCCCCAGATTAACCCCCAGGAGTACCAGCATTTCTAAAAGCATCCCTACTGCCCAGGATGGGTGGGTGATCCCACTTCTGACACCAAGACCCAGCTCTGCAGCCAGGTTAGGTCTCAATTGTCTAACCTCAGCCTCCATCACATCTCTAACCATCCCCTCCTGCTGAGGTCCAACAAAATTTAGGAGACTGCAAAACTGGGAAATTATAAACCCAGGCCCTTTCCTTGGAACTCCCAGCCTGAGATGGAACTGATTCTATAGGAAATACATAAAAAAACATAAAAACAAAATGAGAAATCACCCATAACTCCACCTTCCAGAGATAACCACTCATTTCATATGTTTTCTTCTAGTTTTTTTTAAAATAAGGATTTCCCTCCCCCAAATAAAAACAGAATTGGGATCAAATATACTACATTGTGTTTCTTGCTCTAAAATGTCATAAATATCTTCCCATGTCATTCAATATTTTTTGGATATATAATTTTTTGTACATGCACAATTCCCTCAGAATTTATTTAAGCCATTGCCTATTGTTGGGTGTTTCAATTTCGGCCCGCGGCTTCCCTTCCCTCCCTGGGTCCCTGGATATGGTTTGCCCTGTGCCACCCACCCCTCACCTGTTGGATGATCACATCACTTCTTGAATTCCCACTTCTGAGAAATGCCTGGTGTCATCCCACCCACGAAAGTGGACCCTTTGGATATAACACTAGGTGTTACGGGCAGAATTGCATAGTCCCAAAAGATATTTTGAAGTCCTAACCCTAACCCCTAGTACCTCAGAGAGTGATCTTATTTGGAAATAAGGTCATTGCAGGTATAGTTAGTTAAGGTGAGGTCATACTGAAGCAGGGTGGGCCTTAAATCCAATATGACTGGTGTTCTTACAAGAAGAGATGAGACACAGTGGCAGAGACAGGCAGGGCAGAGATTAGAGTGATGCATTTAAAGCCAAGGAATGCCAAGGATTGCTGGCAAACACCAGAAGCTAGAGGAGGCAAAGAAAGAGTCTTCCCAACAGGGTTCAGAGGGAGGCTGGCCCTGCTGATGCCTTGATTTTGATTTTGGATTTCTGGCCCTCAGAACTATGAGACAACAGATTTCTGTTGTTCTAAGCCACCCAGCTTGTGGAACTTTATTATGGCAGCCCTAGGACGTGGATATAAACTTCCCAAATCCCACTTCCCAGAAACACCTCATAGTGTCCCACCTATGTGACTGGGTGGGCCCTTTGGATACATTACCAGGCAAAGGCAACCTGAGTCCCCTCGTGCCTTTGGAAGCAAGAATTTAGGCTTTTGACCTGCTTCCCTTAGTCTATACCCCATTCTCTCTGACCCATCCAGCCACCATTTCTGTCCCTTTCTCCCTAGGATGCTCCTGATGTCCCAGAATGCCTTGCAGCCATCCTTGCAGCGGAGCTTGGTCCCAAGGTTGGAACCTGCAGGGGAGTGTCCTGTCATAAGCGACATGCGTGACATCTACCGAGCATTCCCTCTGGCACTGTCATAAACTTTCCATATGGACAGTCTCACCTCCTCACAGCAGCCCCATGGGGTAGATGTGATTTTGCAAAGGAGGAAACCGAGACTTGGACGGATGCAGCAGCTGGCAAGTCCATGCAGCAGCTGGCATTTGAACCTGGTAGTTGAAATCTAGAGTCCCGCCCACTTTGCAGTCTTTGCAGATGGACAATTAAGACCCTTCTCTCTTCAACAACTCCCAGAATAACATTCAACTGGGGATTTTAAAATCTGTTCTTGTTAGCATGTCTGTGGTCTCCCCACTGCAATCTTCCCTATTAAGCCATGTTATGTAAACAGTCAGCCCAGATGCCTCAGAGCGTGTGTGTCTCCTGGGGCCCAGACTTTGCTTTTAATCGTGGTTCTTTCAAACAGGCAGCAGAGGGGGAAGGTGTGTGCATGAACTTGGAGCTGAGCTTTCACTGGAAGGGGGTGGGTGGGGCATGCGGCTCAGTGGCCCATAAAGCTCCACTGCTGGGCTTGTTGGCTGGATGACCCTAGTGTGTGGCCTCGCTTCCTTCTTCTGTAAAATGGTGTCTCTTGCATAGACAGGTCGTGGGGATCGAATGTGACATGTATAACATGCTTAGCACAAGGTGCAAGCTGTTGAGCTGTCTTTTTGCTTCGAGGAAAGTCGGTCTCCCCAGCCCAAAACACACAGGTCAGATGTGGTCATTTACGGTAGGAATATGTGGCCATCTGTTCTCCCCTCTGGGGAAAATGCATATTTGCTAATGGCCCATGCACTACTAAGAAACAGCAAATTCTATTTTGGGAAGCTTGGTTGAACAAACAGCAAGCTAGGAAACAACTGCAACATATATAGGAAACAGCTACTTTTCTGCATATAAAGAGCAGTCACAAATCAATAAGAAAAAAGATTGTGTTAAAAGTCCAATATAACAATGGGTGAAGGATGTGATCAGGCAGTTCATCCAAAAAGCAGTACATAAAAATACAAACAGATGCTCCTCCTTGCTCATAATTACAGGCATGCAAATCAGAACAACTAAGCATTGCCACTGGCAAGATTTTTAAAGAATAACAACAGTGAGGGTTCTCAAGGGTCTATGAAATCGGTGCTCTCATAGGCCACCGGGGGGTGCTGCTGGTACAACCCATTTGGAAGGAAGGCTAGTGGAAGAGTTTCACACACACACTTTGCCACAGCTATTCCACTGCTGGGTATTTACGCTAAAATCTGCAGGTGAAGGGGAGGCTGGTGGCAAGGAACAGTGTTCTAAGCAGAAGGAACAGCACATGCATGCGTATGAAGGCTGCAGTGGGAAGGAATGTGGCTCCATGGACAGACCGACAGACTCTGTGTGACTGTGTCATGGTGGTGCCCTGGGTTTCCCACCTGGCAGCCACCACGCCCTCTAAGAAGAAAGAGAGCTTGCCTGTGAGTGTGTGGGGATTGAGGGGTACAGGGGACTGGCTGAGGTCGAGTGCCGTAAATTGGGAGTGACTCCAGCAGGTGGACTTTCTTATGACCTACATCTTGGCAGCATGCAAGCATTTGAAATCTCCAAATGCCCCCTGAAGTGGTGGACATCCTTGATGAGATGCTGGTGTTGGTGGTGAGAAGAGACAAGGACAGAAGAGCCAGGGGACTGACCTATGGGAGGCGGCTGGGGAGAGCCCAGAGGAGTTGAGGAGGGTCTGCAGCTGCAGGGCTCAGGTGGCCCCTGAAGCTCAGCTGTTACCTGTGCTGTGTACCCGCTGCTGTCTGCACTATATATGGGAGTTTGCTGGGCATCTACTGTGTGCCAGGCACTGTTCTAGGAACCAGGAAAACAACTGTCAATGAAACAGGCCAGTCGTGCCCTTTTGCAGCCCACGTTGTAGTAAGGAACAGACAGTAAACAAAGACACAGGTAACTAACTAGAGACCGTGGCGGGTGGAGCGTGGGTGAGAGCTGTGCAGAAAGTCAGGGCCTTTGGATTTTATTCAGAGGGTGCTATAAGTCTTCCCATTTCCCAGATGAGGAAACTGAGGTCAACACTATGAAATAAATAGGCACAAATAGTACCTCCAGTCTTGCCTGTCAAAGAGTCTCAAGTTTACAAATGAGTCTTAGCTACACCCCTGCCTACCTGTCCTTGGGCAAGCCTCGTCACTCTCTGTGCCTCATTTTCTTCATCTGTCAAATGGAAGTGATAACCTACCTCTACCTTCCAGGGACGTCAGAAGATAGAGAACAGAACCTGCCCCAAATGCTGCTGTAAGTTCCGAGCTGAGCTGGGCCCTGCTGGACACAGTGAGTGCTTAGTAAGCGGAGCCAGGTACCACCACCATCCTTACTGCGAGGCACTGACTGGGTGGGTGGGGGGAATGTGAGGCACCAAAACAGCAGTTGACAGCACATGTCCTGGCTTAGAATTAGAGACTTTCAGGGCTGGAAGCAAATGCAGACCAACTCCCCAGCCAATGCTACCCACTGCATCATCCAGACTGTTCTTGGATGCCCCCAGTGATGGGGAATTCACTACTCTGAGAGGCACCCCACTCCTCCCCTGCTTTAAACCCTTCAGTGACCCTCCATGGCCCTTGACAGAAAGTCCAACTCCTTCCTTAAGCCCCACGACCCTCCAGGATCTAGCCCTGCCACCTCTGATCGTGTCCACCACTGAGCCCCTCACTCTGTCCTCACCAGTTTCTGCCTTCTCTCCATTTCTTGAACACATTGCTGCTTTCTCTTCATTGCATGCAGGCCTTCGCAAATACTGGTCCTTCAGCCTGGATGTTCCTCCCCTACCTCCTCCAGTTAACCCCTCCTCTTCGTTCGAGTTCCAGTTTCTGTATCACCTTTCCAGGGAGGCTGTCCCTGACCTCCTGGCCTGGGCTACACGAGCTTTGCAAAGCGCCCACCACTCTTGCACTTAATTGGTCGTGTGAGATGTAATTGCTCTCTTTGACTCTGATTTCCATGAAGGGAGGCAGCTGTCTGTGTGTCCCCCTGTCTTCAGTGCCTCGCACCAGTGAATGGCACGTACGCAGCAAGGCACCCCGCACACGTTCGCTGCAAGAGACACTGTTGGGCAGTTCTCTGATGGACAATTCTTCCTTTTGCCAACCTCGCCCCACCCCCACAGTGAGTGCTGCTGCCGTCATGCCCATTTTACAGATAAGGAGACTGATGAGGGCAGCCCTGGGGGCCAGGGGAGGAAGAAAGGAGATAGCATAGCAGAAGGGCTGAGCTGGCCCCACACAGCTTCAGGGTTCACTAAACAGGAAACATTTTTAATTTTTTTGCTGTTGTTGGTATCCTTATAATAGTCAAGGTGTGTCCCTGTGGCTACACAGAACATCAGAGTGGGAAGAAAATACCCAACAAAAGGAGACGGACATTAAGTGACTTGCCCAAGCTTAAGCTGAAATGGCGACTTGCTGAGAGCCTGGTCCCCTCCCTCTCTCTTCTCTGGGGAGTTTTGTGCAGGGACTGAGTCCCTGGAGGAACAGCACGGAAGGTTCACCAGGTTCTCAGGGTTCAATACTGACCACACATCTCCTCAATGAACCCTTCCAGCACCCCTGAGGCCAGAGCGCTCACCATTCCCAACTCACTGATGGGGACAGAAGCTCAGGGAGTCTGCATGAGTCCAGGTGACAGGGCGGACAGGTAACAAGGCCAGGGTGGGACCCAGGTCTGTCTAGTTCCCAAGATGCTGCTCTAGAGCTCTCGGTAGCACACACAACATGTAGGACTGAGCCCTGCCCAGCCAAGCTCTGGGCACACAGGCAGAGGTCCCGGGTGGGCACAAGTTCCGCCTGCCATCCTAGTGCCACAGGCCTACTGCTCACCCCTCCAGCCTGGCGGTCTGACGTTCTCTGGGACAAGGTTTCAACGTGGCATTTTCACTGCTGCCTTTCTGCTGTATGTCTCACTGTCCTGTATCTTCTGGAAACGACCTGAAAATCCAAGGGGTGGACAGGGCTGGCTTCACACAAAAGGCCCCCGCAAGCCATTCCCTTTTAAGGAGTGACCACACCAAACCCCTGGCCATAACTCCTAATCACCCCTGGCACGAGCTCAGGAATTCTATTCCTTCCCTAGGGTCCCCCAGCTCAGCTTAGGTTTCCAAAAGTTCAAACTGGTTTGAGTGGCCTCCCTCCCCACTTGTGCTGGGCTGTGGAGCTCCATTTTCCAGACTGACTTTGGTGGTGAACCACTGTATCTCAGAAGTTTTATCAGGGGCTCATTCTGGCTTAAAGCTTTCATTAGCATAGTTAACTTCCAATACATTGCACAAATATTCCCTCACATGTAGCTCCTAACTGGTTTGCCATCCAGATGGTTTTGAAATCAAGAAAGCTGCTATATTTGCCTTGAGCTGGTTATTTTGAATTTAGAGATTATGGCCTCGGTTAGAAGATAAGTAAAACAGCTGCCCACGAAGGTCCCGATGAGCCTCACAACTGGTGAGAGCAAGTTCCTGTTGACAATTTTCTTTGTTTTAAACAACTAATACAATTACTGATCTCCGTTTACATTCGATTTTTGGACGCATGTATTTAAGTTAATTTTCTTCCCAGTTTTTATTCTGGGTTTCAGAGCTCCACATCAACAACTAATTTATAATGGACTCGCCTGTGATTTTGTCTTGGTTAATCTGCCTCTAAATGATAACTTGCCATCACAAAGTGTATGGTTAGAGATAAAAGCAGAACTGAAAGTAGGAAAAAAATACAAATGTGAAAAAAAAAAAAGAAGCTATGGTTTCTCATTTTCCCCCTCAAGCATAAATTGTTGAGTAAGGAGATTTTTTTAAAGCCAGAAATTGCTGTGGAGTGAACCAAAGCTGGCAGCTGGGGGACTGTCACAGACACATCTGGCATTACAGGGTCTGGAGGAAGGTTTGCTGCAGCGGGTAACTGCACATACCCACAGCCTAGCTCCGGTCGTCCACCCAGAGGACATTTTCAAATACAAGAGGGAGCACAAATGGGAAAAATCAATTTCCAAATTAGAAACTACCTAAGCTCTGTTGTTTTTCTTGGGGCCTCACTGTGCCTTTGATTTCCTGATTGTTCAGAGCAAGAATAACAAAATCCATCCAACCCGGTGATTTTGACAAAGATTTATCGGAAAAGCTACCAGTTGGGTTGATGTATCCATACGAGGCATTCTCAGCTGGCGGCAATTTTGTCCCCAGGGGACATTTGGTGATGTCTGGAGACATTTTCAGTTGTCATAACTGGAAGGAGGTGCGACCAGCATCTGGTAGGAAGAGGCCAGAGATGCTGCTAAACACCCCAAAATGTACAGGATGATCCCCTTTGCCCCAACCAAGAATCATCTGGTACCAAACGTCAATGGCAGTGAGGTTGAGAACCCCTGATGTGTATGTGGACTCAATCTGAATTCCCTTGGGGGGTGGTTGGTGTGCCATTATTACATAAAGTTTCTGGAACCTGGAGACATGAAGTTCAGGCATGCCTCAGCTCAGATACCTAAATTATGTAAGTAGCTGAAGGATTAACTGGGTTCTGTTTCCTTTCACTAAAGCGAAAGGATCTCGTTGTCTGGTGATTCAGCCAGTGGTGAAAAGGACTTTTGAAAAAAGCGTTCAGTGGAAAATGGTGCCCCACTTAGAGCTGGGAGTTGCAACTGTCTGAAGTGAGGACCGGTGGGCTCTGGAGTGGGCTCCCCTACTTGCCTCAGCCCCACTGGGCGCTCTTGGCTTCTCTGCTGTGGAATCTGTCTGACTTGCTGTGGCAAAAGGTCACCAAGGAGCAGAGCAGCAAGTCTCCCCAAGAGCGAGCCATGATGCTAAACTTGCAATGATTTTATTGGCAGGATGAGAAGCCCAGGGCCTGCCAAAGACAACAGCCCTGTGCTGTGACCCAGACTGCAGGTTCCTGGAGTAATGTGTCCTCCTGCTCTTATTGCCCTATGCCCACCAGATGGAACAGCTGGGGGAGGAGGTAGAGAGCAGGGGACACTCGACTCCCCGTCTTCCCTGTCTCAACACCCAGCGTGAGCGCGCCCTCAGTCAGCCCCTTGCCACCCTTCCAGTTCCTGTTTCCCCTGCCCTGTTGAACAAACCAGCAGGGCTGGCTTGACCTATTTTTATGCTGACGAGGGACTCTGTGACCTCTCCCTTCCAGCCTGGCAGGGACAGCAGCCCATAATGAACGTGCCTTTGGATGGGTGCCTTTGGATGGGTGCATCCAGGCTGCTACCATGCCCCTCCCTTGGGTTTGGCTCAGACGCCTTTCATCTCTTCTCAAAATATGTTGCTTAGAAATTTGGGGCTGGGGAGAAAAGACTGGATGGAAGAGCTCCTGTGGGTAGCCTTGGACGTTGTTCCTTGCCTGTAACTGGAGCAGAGAGTGCCCTGTGGGATTGTGGGCAGCACGTCCTCCTGCAGGACCTCACAGCCCCGCGGCACCGGCTGCGTTCCCTGAACACTTGCTCAGCGCCCAGCAGCAGGCTGGGAACCCCTCCGGCACTCTCTCCTGTAATCTGCACGATAATCCTAGATGGAAATGGGGATTTTGTGAGCCCATTTGACAGGTGAGAAAGCTGAGGCTGAGAGAACTGATGGACATGCTTGCCCAAGGCCACGCAGGTTGATATGAAGCTGATCTGGGCTTCCCAGCCAGATTGTCTGACTCCAGGGCCAGAATTCTTAGCCCTTCACGATGTGGGGGTGCTTGGGGATGAGCCCCGGGCTGGACATACTTCAACAACTGTGACCATTATTTGTGTTTTTTGCCAGTGGTGATTGAGCCCCCATGACGGCACATGGCAGTCAGTTGGCATTTGTGGAGAGTTTTGGTCGCCCCCCTCCCCAGCCCCCAAGAAGAGCCATCGGAGAAGCCATTAGTCCTGGAGAAGGCACTGTCTCTTCTGCCAGGGTTTCCTGGAGTCCCTTGGCTTCCTCTGACGGGCCTGACCGGGGGGGCTGGCCTCCAGGTACTGCGGAAAGCCCCTGGTGCAGGCCCCAGGAAAGCAGGGGCCTCCAAGAAGATGCAAGAGGCTCATAAGCCCAGTGAGACCCCCATGGCAAGGTACAAGCCCTGAGTCACTCAGACCAGGGCTGCTGGGGTTGGGTTTGGGGCCCACCTGGTGCCCACCGAATCCTGGACCTGTGGGCGCTCAGAACTTGTGTCCTGCCCCTCCACGAGGGGTGCGCACGTTGAGTGGTGACGCGACTCCCTCCCTCAGGGCCCAGGAGGCTCCTGGACACACAGGGCAGGTGCGGGCCAGGTGAGGCTGGAGTGGGGCGTGTGGAGCGCAGCATCACCACTCGCTCGGTGCAGCAGGCCCCAAGGGCCCCTTGGGGACGTGAGACGGCGCGCTCCCTCCCTTCTGACCTCAGCCGGCGAGCGGGTTGGGGGAGGGTGGAACCTACCTCCCAATAGCACCAGGACGCAAGCGTAGGGGAGCATGGCTGCGGGCATCCCGTCGGGGGCCGCCGCGGGGCGCGGGGCTCTCAGCGGCAGCGGAGGCCGGCAGCCAGGCTGGGGTCCTGAGAAGAAGTTGCAAGGGTCCTGCGCCCCGTCGGCGCTCACACGCGCTCACCCTCCCGGGCTGTTGATAGCTGTAAGTTGAGCTGCGCACTCATAGGTCCAACTTGCCAGAAGAGGTGGAGACAGCCCCGGCGTTGCGCACACCCGCGGGCACGCCCAGCGCTCTAGAGCAGCTCCTACCACGGTGCAGATCCCCAGCTGACCCCCTCCGTCCCCGGGCCCTCTCCTGCCCTCCCCCAAAGTCTTCGCAGCGGGCAAGGAGGCCTCCCCCAAACTCTTGTCCCGGCCAAGGCAGAGCAATGTGCTCCTGGAGTCAAAGCGCACCCTTAGCCAGGCTGTTCCCTGGAAAGGCAAGGGGGCGGGGAGTTCCTCTAAGCCCCGCGGGTTCCGGGACCCCTGAAGTTTCTATTCAGGCCTTCCAGATACTCCTGGAAAAGTCACGTCAACTTGGATCCCAGCAAACGCAGGAGCGCGGTGAGAGTGGCCAACCCCAGGGCGCCCAGAAGCCAGCAGCCACTCTCTGTAATTAGGTCGCCACCCCCTTTCCCTGCACACACCAAAGCGCATCTAGGCAAAGCTTGCAGAGGAGCCGACCAGGCGGGCTTCCTCCTCCCCCCAACTCCTCCTCCGGCCCCTCCACCCCCGTTCTCATCCAAGTGAGTCAGTTTAGGGTGGCAGCTCAGGCGGAAGGCAGCTGTGAGAAGGACAGACACGATGCCCCCAAACGAGTCCCGTCTGGCCCCCCACCCCAGGCACTGGGCCTCTTTGGTGGCATCCGGGTGGCTGGCAAGCCTTGGAAGAAGGAGTGTGGGCCCTGGGAAGGAGGGCCGTGGCAAGTTGTGGGATTCATGAATGAAGAAGAAGGAACAGAATCGCTCGGGTGGGAACATCTCACTGGATTGTTCCTACCTGCTTGGATCCTCTGGGTAACTGAAGGAAAACTGTGTGGGGCGGGGCCGGGGGGCTGCAGATGTGTGGACCACAGCTCCACTTCCTTGTGCTGCCATCAACAGAGAGAGGGAGAGAAAGTGAGGGAGCAAAAGAGGATGGAAAGAAAGAACAAAAAGAAAGTAGGAGGGGCGAGAGGGAAGGGAGAGAGAAGAGACTGGCTCCTTGGGGAAGGGTTTGGAGAGGGGCGAGGCTGGTGCCCAGGGTGCGTGTCCAAGCCTGCGCCTCTGAAGGGCTTCATAGATTCATCTGTCCTGCTTTTGTGGGCCGATCGTCCCAGGGGATCGGGGACACCACCTCGCCTTTTGATTCTTCATCAGAAACTCGGGCGAGACTTCCAGGAGCCACAGAGCCTTCAACTCCAACCCCCTTAGCCGGGGCCCCGGCTGTCCTTAGCTGGTCTCTTCTCCAGAGGCAACGGGGAAAAGCAGAAAGTGCAGAGTGCAGCCACAGCATGGTCTCACACAAATGGAAATGTGAGGAAAACGATCACTTTCCTTCCTGAAAATGACATTTTTTTTCTGGTTTCTGTGGATTACTGAGAACAGCAGGAGACTCCAGGTGGCCTTGCTGAAACTGAAATCAGCACGCACTTTCCCTGGCAGAAAATGGCTACGTGCCACATATTAAGTTCTCATGGAAGGGGTAACCTTTCTGGGCAAGAGGAGAGTTGTGCAGGGTGATTATTTATAATTGTATAATGGTGATTATTTGTGGCAATCATGTGTCTTTAAATTTGCAAAATTAACAATTATGGGTAGTTTAAAAATGACATGCTATTCTGGCCATAACTGTTTGGGACCACACCCTCTAGGCTTTCCGAATGTAGGCATTTTGAAGTCTCGGGCCACAGGTGGGGGTCAAAACATTAATGGTTTGTCATGGGGGGGAGGGTGTTACGTTGATGTCCCAGCTGGGGTTATAATTTTGTACTTTCAGAACTTATCATACAGCTCTTAAAAGTAGGAACTTCCCCACAGAGTGTGGTGCTCATGTGTTAATAGTTGCATTGGCTTATTTACAAATGAGAGGGATTGCTGCTGGTCACTGCGAGCCAGCTGAGTGGGCTAAGTATTTTATGTGCATGCACTTTAAATCTGAACAACCTGATGACAAGTGGGAATTATTGGTAGCCCTATTTTACAGAGTGGGGAAACTGAGTTCAGAGGGTTTGGACAATTGTCCTGAGACTGCACCGCTGGGAGGTGGCAGAACTTCTGGGTCCCTTGTGACCATGATGCTTTGTGTCTCCATGGGGTACCGCATCTCACCCAGCTGTTGGCTCCGACCCGACTCTGGAGACCCTGAATGCAAAGGCCCTTTCTGTACTAACAGCTTCCCTTCCGAGAGGCTTAGGAATGGCAGAGGCAGCATGGTCCCAAAGTGCTTTTTCTGAATCTAAGCAAAACTCCAGCTGTTGAGGCTGAGAGTTACAAGTGGGACCTGCGCCCACTGCGTCCTCATGCTAATGACAGGGCAACGCTCAGAAGCATGGAGACACTGGAAAGGGCATCCAAGGCCGCCTGGTCTGGCAATCCTTGTCTTACAGGTGAGGAAACAAGTACCAAGGCCCTGCAGATTTTCCCCCCAAAAATAAAAAAGCAAAGAAAATGGACAAATAGCATTTGAACAGACTCTCCTTGAGTCACAAGGACGTCAGACGGGAGCGAAAGAAGGAACCGAAGCTAAAACTCATTTATTGGCTTCAAACATATATTTATTTTTAACAAAAAAAAAAAGAAAAAGAAAAAAGTTACATTGTCCAGACCTTGCCTTTTGCTCGAGGAAGGGTGATATATGCTGGGTTCCTAACCTCTTTCTTATATACAGAATAATCACTTGAGGACATTTGCAATGGTAGCATTATAAGGTTGTTTGGGGCAGAAGCCCGGCTCAGTGCTGGTGTGAGTCACGTCCATGGGCATTATAGCATTTTGGCTCCAGAGCTGGGCTTTTCTGGGCTGTTAACCACAGGGGCCCTCCCCAGGTGGTCAGAGTTGCCCAGGGGTTTGGGGAGGATGGGGGAGGGTGTCTTGCTAGGGACAGGCGCAGCAGGTGTGAGGGAGGCGGCTGTGAGCTGGATTCCATGAGTGGGAGCCAGTCTTCCTGATCCATGTTTATCTCCCACCCCACCCCTCCCCCAAAATTACTGTCCCAGAAAGTTGGGCAGGAAAGCATTGCAGAACAGGGCCTTGCTTCCCCACCCCTCCAAACACCTTCCTCCTCATCCTTGTCCCTGTTAAAAACACCATGGATGAGGAGGTCACCCCACGAAATCTTGCTATAAAACGGTCTGTTTCCTCTGCTTGTTATCAGGTGAGTCTGATCAAAGAAATGGTGCCCAGGGCCTGGTTATCTAGTAACCAAATAAACATCCAGGCCAGCCTCCTGGGCTGGGAGCAGTGGGTGGGGCTGCTCTCGGCAAAGCGAGGGGCAAGCCAGCATGGGCTGGGCCCCTCTTGGTGACCATCTCTGTCTCCAGACTGAGCATGCTGGCCAGGCCCAGAGTTGCCCAGATCCTGTGTTACGGATGAAGAAACTGAGGCAGGGAAACAATGTGCCTGAAGAACCTGTGGTCACCAAGTGACTGACACTCATTTGTCCCCTCTGGTCATTGCCATGATGTTGGTCTTACTCCCCATTGCTCCCCGTGCAGCCCCAGCCTAGTACATGCCTTGTGCACAACAATGGCTCATTGATGTGTTTGTTGAATGAATGAATGAACAAGTAAACTATCACAGCATGAGGGCAGGGTCATGTGGGAAGAACTGATTTGGAATCTTAATGCTACCACTTAGCAACTCTCCAGGGGGGTGGGACTAGGGTGGGGCAAGTTGGCACCCAGGGCTCAGCACATAGGGGCACTCGGTCTTCGGTCTTCTGCTGGCCAGGTGCAGGTGGCACCTCAGAGTGAGTGCCTCCTTGCAGTTTGAGCCCTGGGCCCCTCACTGGCCTCTCCCGCTTTCCCAGCCCTGCAATTCCCCCCGAGTCTGTTCCCTGCTCTGCAAAATGCGGATCCTGTAGGAATAAGAAGACCACGTCCATGGAAGTCAGCATTGGGTGTAGGATCCAGTCTTCTCAGACCTTGAAACTCCTTGGAGAGAAGTTGAAGGTCACGCAGCTGGTATGTGATGGAGCCTGGATGGAAACCTGGTCTGGGGCTCAAAAGTCTGGCTTCTCAGACTCACCCTAAACTGCCTCGATCCTGAATGGCTTCTCAGCCACCTTCCCCTGGGAGACAGGCTGTAGAAACACCAAGGGCTGCCTGGGAACTCCCCCCATCCCCCACACCTATCTCAGTCTTTCCTCCTTCTGGCTGCTGTGTCTGGGGGTGGGTGGGAGGAGAGGATGGCACCGGGGGTGCCAAACCTAGCACCTGGCACGTAAGTGTTCAGTGAACATGTTTTGAATGAACGGATGTATTGTTGAGTGGGTGGATAGGTGAGTGGGTGGATAGATGGGTGGACGGGTGGATGGATGGGTGAATGGGTAAGTGGATGGGTAGATGGATAGGTAGGTGGGTAGGTGGATGGATGGGTGGATAGGTGGGTAGGTGGGTGGGTTGGTGGGTGGCTGGCTGGCTGGATGAATGGGTAAGTGGATGATGGGTAGATGGATAGGCAGGTGGGTAGGTGGATGGATGGATGGATGGAGGATGGGTGGGTGGGTAGATGGGTGGATGGGTGGATGGATGGGTGGACGGGTGGATGAATGGATGACTAGCATCGCAATTGTCACAATTGTTTCTTGAATGGTGCCCAAGCTGAATGGTTTATTGATTTTATCCTCACATCTATTAACTTATTAGTAATAATTCATTAATATATTCATTCATGTATTAATTTACCCTCAGATTGCTGGTCCCCAAATTGTGGAGATACATCTGAGTCCCTGCACGTAGGGGGTGCTTTCCACCAAGGCAGGGTCATCTGTATCTCCTCTGAGCAGCCACAGGGCCAACGCAATGGGTAGGTGCTTAAACTCTTTGCTGAGTGAAGAGCAAAATACCTATTCTTATGTTGCCAGCCTCACTTGCCTAGGAGGTTTGGGGTTTTGGGTATTTTTTAAAAAAATTTTTGGGTCCCCAACCCAGCCCAGCCCTCTGACTGGTGCCAGGGTTGGTTGTGGGGTGACTGACTGAGCAGCTTCATGTACACGATGCCCAGACAGTCAGTTCCCTGTGTTCATGGAACTGACGGGAGTTTGGAGGTGTTTAGACACAGCAGACTGGCAGACAGTCTGTGGAAAGAAGGAGTTGGCTCCGTCCAGTGCGCCTGGGAACAAGACAATTCAGCGGGAGAGAGTGGGCTTCTGTCGATGCTGGGACTGAGGCGAGGGGGAGCAGGAAGGTGTGGGGCAGCCAGTGCAGTTCACATCTTGGTGCTGCCACTCGTGAGGTGTGTGACTTTGGGCCTTTGGGCACAACCTTTCTGAGCCTTGTATTTGTCATCTAAAAAGTGAGAATCCGCAGGGTTTGGGGGAGGACGTAGCGAGGTGATACAAGCACAGCTCTTGGCGTGGGGCCTTGTGGGTCGTAGGTCCTGGGTAAGGTGGCAGATGTCACCACTGTTTCACAGGGACAGGGCGGGCCTGTGGGTGAGTGGCTCCCCTTGCCCAGGACCCCACGCTGGGCTCAACCCTGTGGATGCTGGAGCTGGGAGGGCCTCTGCCCATCGCCTGATCCAATCCTTCTCAGATGGCGCCTTGGGAGCCTCCCAGGGACTAGAGGACAGGAGCCAGGCAGAAAGGTCCCCGGCCCTCCGTCCTCCCAGCGTTCTTCATGGGGGCGGGAAGCGATGCCCCCCAGGTGTCATCCAATGTGAGGACTGCAGGGAGGGATCCGTGGCTGTTGGAGCGACGAACGAGATGCTGATGATGGAAAGATCTAGAAGCATGAGTCTCGTAAAAGAGGAGGCGGAAGAGCTCCTTTGTGTCAACCCACACCATAGACCTGCAGGCAGACAGGACGAGTTTCTCACGTGTGCGTGTCTAAGGTGGCCCATCACACACCCTCGAGTGGGTGCCTTTTGGGGGGGGAGGAAGGAGACGGGCGTGGAGATGGGGCAGCAAAGAGGGAAGTCTATGAAATAAGAAGACCAGACAAACGAGGACCCTAACACAGACTGAGGTTAGTAGCACGCCACGAACTTGGGAATATTGATGCAACTTTCTGCATCTGAGGCCCAAAAAAGTAAGATAAGCTAAAGAGAGAGTAAACCTGACTCCCTCTCCCAGCTATAGGGAAACTGAGGCACAGCGAGGGGAAGGGGATTGCCAAAATGGTAGTTGGGTGTCGCACCCGAGTTGGAATTCCCGACGCCTCCTTGTTCTCCCCTCAGTGCCACTCTGCTGAGAGCGGGGTTCAGTTCCGTCTTCTCTCTCCTGCCAGTGTTTGCAGAGGAGCTTCCGGGAGCAGGATCTCATCTTCCCACACCCATCCACCTGCTGGGTGGCAAGAAAAGGCCAACCCGTTGTGATGGATCCCTCCCTTGTGAGGGGCTTTGTTGGAGAAGGGGGGGCAGAGAAAAGTTAGGGAGCACGGGTGGCTTCAAACCATGTGATTATAAAGTTTATTGTTATCTCCCATTATAAAAAAATCAATGTATGCTCCTAATACAGTATTTTAAAAGTACAAAGTATATTATTTCTCTCCCATTATAAGATTAACAGTGTTCCTAATACACTGTTTGGGAAATACAGACAAAGTAGAAAGAAGAAAAATGAAAGTCATGCATAGTCCTATACCCTGGGGACAGCCCCCTGATGTCACTTGGATGTATGATTTTTTGTCTCCACGGATATATATTTTCCAAACTATGGTCAAATTTAATAATGTGAATGCCTAAATAAACCACTAATTTCCCAATTTCATCTTTGGGGTTAATTTCCCAGCCTTTAAGGAACTATCAGGTGCCAGACCACGGGTGGGGTGGGAGGGGCACAGAAAAAAAGTCATATTCTTTTTTGGCCAAAATACCCAGCATGTTGGATTTGCCTTTGTTTTGTTGTGAGCCTTTCCCCTTGTAAGGCAGCTGTTTGTAAACTTTCCTCACTTTGGATTTCAGTCTGGAAGCAGCAAATTGATTTTAAACAGAAATACCTGAAAGGGGGTATTGTTTGGAGAGTTTACGAATCCATCTCCCCCCAGCTACCAAGTGGTGGTTTTGTGGCTGCACAGGACGTCAATACGAGGTCTGGTCGTCGCTGAGGGGCAGGCTGGCTAAATCCAAGGTGAACAGACGGTACTCTCGGTTTCTCTTCTGGCTGTCTGCCCAGTTCAGGGGTCTTGGGAAATGGGAGAAGCAAGATTTGGGGGTGGGGGGAACCTTACAAGTGCTTACAGCACAGCCAAGCAGGAGGCCACACTTATTCCTCCTTCCTTCTCTAACATTCAGGGCTTAGTCTTCAAACCACCCCCCCAAATGGAATTTTTATCTCTTGATTCATGCTACAAGATAAAATCCCTGTTTATCCAGTTGCATGAATAATTGATAAGCCCTTTCCAACTTGCCAGAGCAACTTAGCAGTCTCGCCTTTTGGCCTGGAACCCCTGGCAATTTCCAGAGCTCCGGCGAGAGACCTTCGAGACCTTCGCGCAGTTTCTGCTTGGAGTCCACTGACTTTCTGTCTCAGAGGTGGGGGTTTATCTCTCGATCCCGATTTGCGAATTACAGATCAGGCACCCAGGGCTCCAGCACTGGGGCTGCAGGAGTGGGGGCAGCACGTCAGTGTCCACTTGGATTTTCTGAACTCAGGCTGTGACAGGTGTGGACCTGGATCCCACGGGGAGCCTCCTGGCTGGCAGCTTCAGAGTTCACAGCATTAATTAACTCTAATCTGTTCCCTGATAGTTTAAAGCAGGCCCAAGATATGAAGGCATTTCCTTTCCTACATATTTAATGGGCTTAATGAGATAACAATGCAGATCTGTGTTCAGGCTCTTTAGGCATTAGGCTCTCTAGCCCTGTTTATACGATAAAAGGCAGTGGGCTGCTGTTTATGAGCTTAGCTGGGGTTTATTCTTTTTAAGCAGGTCTGGACGGCTACCTGTTATATTTGGCTCATGTTAGCTTAAAAAAAGAATTTATGGACCGTATAGCAAAATGTCGCAATTCTTCAAGGCCAAGGTAAATGCAACTTGGGGTGGCAGTGAGGGTGCAAACGACCCCTGAGAGAAAAGGTGACCAAGATGTTGTCCCTTCCACCCCGCCCCCATTCCCTCACCCCAAGCGTCTCCCCTCCAGGCTGCAGAGTGCCAGACACCGGGTCTGATGCAGCTGCGATTGCTCGTGCCCCTCCCTGGCAGGCGCTCTTGCCGAAGCCTGTCGGAAGGAGCTGGCTCCCTGTGCTCCTCCGAGGCCCTGCGCAGGGCAGCCGGGCTCTGACTCAAGCCACCCACGTTAATCAGCCACAAACACTCACATTCAGTTTTCTCTTCCATTTGGGGAAGGTGGAGAGAAAATGAACCAGAGGCCAATTTTTTTCTGCCTCTTTTCCCAAAGCTCTGGGAGATTAAGAAACGTGCCATTAGTTTTAGCAAACAGCTTAAACAAACTCTAACCAAATCTGCCCCTGAAGGCCCAGGATCACGACAGAGATGCTGGTCTGAGTCCCCTGGCCTCGCTTCTGGACTCTGCCGGCCGTGCAGGGTGGCCACTGCGTGAGCGGAGAGCCAGGGGTGACAGGATGGTGTGAGGGACAGCCCACCCTGTGCCTTTTTTGCTACCATGTTTATCACAGCTTGGATGTTTGTGACCTGGTGGCTCCCAAGAAAGGGGAACAGAAAGAGTTTCTGGGGTGACATGCCCAAACTTTGGGCCTGGTCATGGGGGGAAGCTGGTGGGTGTCTTTGTGCTTCAGCAGACCCAGCTGTGGACCCCTAGGACCAGCGGAAGCCAGTCCCCATGATGGCCCTGGGTGGCCGGCTCCTGCACCTCACTTATGTCCACAGGGTTCTGCTGTGTCTCCAGGCTGCGTGGTTCATTGGGAAGTAGAGTGTACGGTGGATTTCAACCATCTCTACACAAAATGTAAAAGGGCTGGGGGAGGGGAGCCAAGGCCCAGTGCTGGTGACCCTACCCCCACAGTAAGGTCTGCCCCAGCATGGACACAGGACAGGAGCCACAACCGTGGTGCTTCCCTGGGGTACATGGGTCCCATGGCCTCTGGTAGCGGGGCTAGTACACCATCCTGAGGAGAATATTGATGTTTAAGGTGTACGTTTGTTGGACCACACTAACCAGTCTCAGACAGCTATTCTTAGTAAATGGGACAATGTGGGTAAAGACCCAAGCCCAGAGCTTGGCACGGGGCAGTGCTGGATAATGGTGACCCCTGATGATGATGATGAGGAGGAGGAGGCAGGATACTGAGGGTCAGAGGTCCAGGCTTAGCCCAGCCAAACCACCGTCCACCGGTGTGATCTCAGCAAGTCTCTGTCCCCTTCTGGACTCGGATTGTTCATCCATAAAACATCCAAGGTGCATTGCAGGGAGGTGAAGGTCAGTTTCCTGGGGGGCAGGTTACTTTCTACTCTTTTTACTTATTGCAATGTAAAATACATTGCTGTTACAGCGAACTGTAAAAAGCAGAAAAGCCCATCACTTAACATTCATTCAACAAATGCCCACTGGGATGGGTAGGAGATGAGCCCCAGGTGGGAATGGGGTAAAGACTTGGGCTTTGCTGGGGGTGAAATGAGAGCTGCCGGGCATCCCAGCAATTCCAAAGTCTGTTTTCAGTTGTTGGCAGTTGCACGAGGACAGGAGGATCCTTTGAGTCTCTGAAGTCCCCAGAGAAAGTGCTTATTTCCTGGGGAGAAGCTAAAGCTTAAGTCCCTGCCAGGCAGTGATGTTTTCTCAATGCTGTGGGTAGCAGAGTGCAAGATCTAGGGGAAGGAGGCCCAGGAGGAAGGCTGCAGAGTATGCATACTCCGGAAAGGGGGTGGGGGCGCTCAGCAAGAAGGCAGTGGGACCCCAGTCGGGTTGCCTGCCACAGAGGCCCAGCAGGAGGTGCGGGGTTTCCCACTGGAGATGGCCAAGATGATTTCAGGTGCTTTGTAGACAAGGGCATGAAATATCACTGAATCCCTTCTCAGTGGTATTGTTAGAGAGAAAGTCTCTGTTGGGTGCTGGTGTATCATCAACACCACTTAACACCTGCCAAGCTCTGCTTTACCAAGGTAAAAGAGTCCTCAGGCTCAGAGCTTGTGATGAGGGAGCAGTATCTAGCCAAAATTTAATTTTGATGCTTTGTTTTCATTCCTAAAAAAGGATGGTTATCTTCTATTTGCCATGAGAGATGCTGCTTCCCACTTCTGTTTTTTCCCATTTTTCATTAAGATATAATTTACATACAGTAAAGTTGAGCCTTTCAGAGTACAGTTCTGTGAATTTTCATAAATGTATGCCATGTGCAACTACCACCACATTAAGATATAGAAGAGTTCCATCACCCTCCCTTCTCCCTTGGCGGTGACAGCCCCTCCTCACTCTTAGTCCTTGGCAACTAATGGTCTGTTTTCTGTTCCTGTAATTTTGCTTTTCCCAGCATGTCCCATAAATGGAATCGTACAGCACGTGGCCTTTGAGTCTGGCTTCTTTCACTTAGCGGAATGTGTCTGATACTCATCCATGTTGTGTGTGTCAGTAGTTCATTCCTTTTTATTGATGAGTAGTGTTCAATTGTAGGGATATACCATAATGTGTTGGGGGACATTAGGGTTGTTTCCACCTGGGGCAGTTACAAATAAAGCTGCTATAAACATTCATGCACAGGTTTTTATGTGAACATGAGTTTTCATTTCTCTTGGGTAATTACCTATAAATGGGATTACTGTGTTGTATAATAAATGTATGTTTAACGTTGTAAGAAACTGCCAAGCTGTTTTGCAAAGTGGCCATGCTATTTTGCATTCCTACCATCCATGTGTGAGAGTTCCAGTTACTCTACAACCTCATCAGCACTTGATATTGTCAGAGGTTTCTGGCTTTTGTTGGTCTAGTGGGTATGTAGTGAGTGGTATCTCATTGTGGTTTTAATTTGTATTTTCATGATGACTGAGGATGTTAGCATCTTTTCATGGGATTATTTGCAATCCATATTTTTTTGGGGGTGAAGATTTCAAATCCTTTGCCCGTTTTTTATTTGGGTTGTTTGTTTCCTTATTATTGAGCTTTGAGTATTCCTTAGATATTCTAGATGTGAGTCTTTTACTAGATGTGTCCTTAGCAAATTATTTCTCCCAGTCAGTAGCTTTCTGATTAATTTTCTTAATGCTATCTTTTGAAGAACATAAGTTGTTAATTTTGATGAAGTGCAATTTAACATTTTTTTTCTTTCATGGATTATATTTTTGGGGCCACATCTAAGAAATATTTGTTTAATCCAAGGTCATAAAAAGATTCTGGTTTCTATGGCTAGCCTCGGGGGGTGGGAGTTTATAGAAATACAATTACCTTTTGTATATGGACCTTGTATTCTGTGACCTTGCTAAACTCACTTTTTAGTTCTAGTAGTTTTTGAAATAGATTCTTTGAAATTTATATGTAGATAATTATGTCATATATGAATAGAGACGGTTTTGTTTCTTTCTTTCCAGTGTGGATGTCTTTTTTTCCCCTTGCCTTATTGCACTGGTACAATATTGAATAGGAGGGATGAGAGCCAATATCCTTTCCTCGTTCTTGATCTTAGGGGAAAAGCATTCAGTCTTTTACCATTATGTATGACATCGATTGTAGGTTTTTTTTGTAGATGCCGTTTATCAGGTTGAGGATGTTCCCTTCTAGTCCTTGTTTTCTGAGAGTTTTTATCATGCATGTGTGTTTATGAAATGCTTTTCTGCATCTCTTGTGACGATCATATGATTTTTAATCTGTAGTCTGCTGATATGGTGAATTACATTGATTTTTGAATGTTGAACCAGCCTTGCATTCTTGGGATAAACCTCACTTGGCTAAATGTATTATCCTTTTTGCGTATTGTTGGATTCGATTTGCTTGCATTTTGTTAAGGATTTTATCTATATTCATGAGAGTTATTAGTCTGCAGTTTTCTTTTATCGTAATGTGTTTGTCTGCTTTTGGTATCAGGGTTACACTGATCTCATAAAATGAGTTGGGAAGTGTCTTCTCCTCTTTTGTATTTTGGGAGAATATGTGTAAAATTGGTATTATTTCTTTCTCAAATATTTGGTAGAATTCACCAGTGAAACCATTTTGGCCTGGAGTTTTCTTCTTCAGAAGGTTTTAATTATACATTTAATTTCCTTAATAGGTATAGGATTATTCAGCTTATCTATTTCTCCTTGAGTGAGCTTGGACAGTTTGTATCTTTCAAGGAATTTCTCCATTTCATCTAAGTTGTCAAATCTGGAGGCACAGAGTTGTTGGAATATTCCCTTATTGGGTATGAAGATTGATGTTCAATCTTTCATTCCTGATATTGATAACTTGTGTTACTCTCTTTTTCTGTTGGTCAGTGTAGTTAGAGGTTTACCTGTTTTATTGATTTTTTTCAAAGCAGTAGCTTTAGGTTTAATTTTTTCTCTGTCATTTTTCTGTTCTCAATTTCATTAACTTTTATCTTTATTATTTCTTTCCTTCTGTTTATGATTCCATTTTATCTTCACTATTGGCTTATTTATATCTCTTTAAAAATTTTTAATGGTTGCCCTAAGTTTTATAATATGCATCTTTAATTAAAAATCCTAACCTTAAATAATATGATAGTGCTTTATGTCCAGTCTAAGAAACTTACAAATATATGCTAATAACTCTTCCCTCCAATGCTCTGTGTCATTGGTGTCATATATTTTACTTTCATGTAGGCTGCGAGTACACAATGACTTACTACTACTTTTGTTTTTGCTACTACTTTTTTGAAGTCAGTTATCTTTTAGACAAGAAGTTGACAAACTTTTTCTGTAAAGGGTCAGATAGTAAATATTTTAGGTCTTGTAGGCCATATGGTGTTTGTCACAACTTCTTGACTCTGCCATCGTAGTGTGAAAGCAGTCATAGACAATACATAAATGAATTTGTATGGCTTTGGTCCAGTAAAAACTTTACCTATAAAAAATAGGCAGTGAGCTGGATTTGGCCCACAAGCTGGGTATAAATTTTGGGTTGATAGTTTTTTTCCGTTAGCACTTTACAGATGTCATTTTCATTGTCTCTGGCTTGCTTAATTTCTGATGAGAAGTCTGATGTAATTCTTATCTTTCTTCCTCTGTATTTACTATATCATTTTTTCAGCCTGTCTTTAAGATTTTCTCTTTATCCTTAGTGTTAGCAGTTTGAATATATAGGATATGCCTAGCTGTTTATTTCTGTTTTGTTATCCTGGCTGGTGTTCTATGACCTTCTTGGGTCTGTGGTTTGGTGTCTGTCATTAGTTTTGGAAAATGCTTTTTGTATAATTTCACTTATTTTAAAGTATTGACATGGGCTTCATGGCCCAGAATATGGTTTGTTTTGGTGAATGTTTCTTATCTACTTGGACGGACTATTCTATGAATGTCAATTAGATAGTGATTTTTTCAAATTTTTTTTTCTGGCTCCTCTGCCTTGTCCTTCTGGGATTCCAGTTGTGTGTCTGTTAGACCATTTTTTATTGTCCCACAACTCTCAGATGCTCTGCTTTTGTTTTTGTAACTCCTTTTCCTCTTTGAGTTTGAGTTTGAATAATTTGTATTGACCTATCCTCAAATTAGTTAATTGTTTTCTTACCTGTGTTAAATTTATTAATGAGCCTATCAAAATCCTCCTTTATCTTTGTTAGTGTGGTTTTTATTTCCAGCATTTCCATTTGATTTTTTTCTTATGGTTTTACTCCTCTGCTGAAATTACCCATGTGCTAATTCATGGTGTCCGCATTTCCACTAGAGTCTTTAACATATTAATCACAGTTATTTTAAATTCCTATCTAGTGATTCCAACATCTGTATCACAGCTGAGTCTGGTTCTGTTGGTTCTTTTTCTCTTGACAGTGTGCTGTTTTCTTCTCACTTCTTTGACTTCCTCACACTTTTTTACTGAAAACCAGACATCTTGTGTAGGACAGTAGGCACTGCGGTAAATGGTTTTAATGTCTGGGATTGGAACATGCCTTTATTCCTGCTGGGACTTTAGTTTGGGCAGTTGAGTTGATCTATTTAAGAATTCAGCAAGACTTAGGTTTTGTTGTTGCTATAGTTACCCCCAGTGTGCCACCAACTTCAAAGTCCATTTGTGTTAGCCTGTGTTTAGGTGGGGGGCTGCTTTGCTAGAGGGTTTTTATCACCATCTGCTCCACCCTCAGCTTCAAGTCTTCCTTTGCACTTTGGCACAGACTGAGTGTCTCTCCCCACTCTTGTCCCTCTGCTGGCAGTGGACCACTGTTACTTGTTACTCCATGCCTGTTTGCCTGGTGGCAGGGGGTGGGGAGTGTTCTGTGTTGTTCTGAATATGTCCCAATTTTAGCCAGGCCCTGTGTGAGCCTGTCCAGCTCCCAGCTATAGGTTTCGGCTTGGGGTGTATTCCAGCCCACCCCGCTGCACCACAGGAATAGAGGTTTTGTTGTTTCCTTCAGTCAGATTTAATGGTTTTCACTAGTGCCTTGATGGTAACAGGTTTTATTGCCCTCCCCCTGGACTTTTTAGGGAGAGCAGGCGGGGCTTGGTGCTTTTCCTGCAGTGGCTGCTGCTCTCCTCTCCCAGGCTACACTGTGGGGTGTGCTTTCTGAGGATCCCCGCCTTTCTGTGAGCACCCAGCTCAGCCGTGGAGACAAACCTGCGTATGGAGTGAATTCCTCTTGTGTCTGTGGCTCCCAGTGACATATCATCTTGCTAGCTAACACAGCCTTTTGCAATTTGTTAGCTATTCTAGCTGGTTTTCTTTTTCCTACCAGTGTCCAATGGTATCTCACCCAGGTGAGCGAGTGTGCCAGTCCTGTCTCTCCTTAGAGATATCTCTCTTTCCTTAGATTTCAGGTTAGTTGGTTGTCCTACAGTCTCAGCTCTCTACTGGATGAAAGGAAAGTTGCAAAATTTCAAATTGTCTTGCTTGTTTTTTTTGTTGCAGTAGTAAGGATGGGAGCGATGCTGTTTCTAACTTTCTGAAGCAGTCACCTTCTTTCAAAAATAAATTTTCTCCGGTAGAAATAATGTGTCCTTTGATAAGTTAATACTATGAAGCAAAGCAAATACTATGGAGGAAAGTTAATACTATGAAACACCTATACCAGGTAGGGACAAAGGGCTTTGGAGTCAGCATTCCATCTCATGCTTTCCATATGACATTGGAGAAGGTACTTGGCTTGTTTGAGTCTCAGTTTCTGTTTCCTCATCTGTACAATGGATGAGGTTTCTTGGTTGGTGTTAAGCTCTCTGTTAAATTAATAAAATTAGTGGAGGTCATTAATTTACATAGCTCTAAAGACCATCTCTGCAGAATGGAAGGCATCCCCAGGTGCATGCAGATGGGAAATGAAGTGGTTTTCTCTGTGTGATTCCCAAGTCTCCTGGACTCTAGCTGGGGGTGTGTGTGTGGGGGTGTGTGTGTGTGTGTGTGTGTGTGGTGTGAGTGCTCACTGGTGGAATTTTCTGAACTAGCCACCATTTGAAGCATATCTCAAGGCAAAAGAAAATGTGTGGATCAGGAAATATTTAAAGAGAGCAAGAGACAATGAAAATACCCAGCCTAAGACCTGGTATGCAGAAAGCACCCAGAAAACATTGGCAGATGAGGGGAAGAAAGAAATCTACAGATGGAGGGAGTAATGTGTGGCTGGGGCTGGACCCCCAGCTTAGTCCCACTTTTGTCAGCTGCGTGTCTGGGTGACCTTGGGCCAGACACTTGACTTTTCTGAGCCTCACTTCCTCATCAGCAGGATGGCAGAAATCTTTGCTGCCCTCACCTAGTATGATTGTTATGAAGTTGAAACAAGACAATGCCTGTGACCATTTGAAAACTCCACAAACATAGAAGGCATTAGTGTTAAAAATGCTCACTCAGATCCATTCTGAAAGGTTGAAGGATAGGTGAAAAGTGGACCTTGGGGCCTTCTCAATTGTGGCTTCAGAAAAAGTTAAGGTAAAGTCGGGCGGCAAGTGATCAATTCCTCTCTGTGTTTCTTTCCCAAGGAGGCACTCGGATTTTTGTGGCTGCCTGATATGTTTCTTAACAAGTTACCTCCAACTGGAGAAACATCAGTAGTTGTCGAGGCCACAGTTTGTCTGGCTGATTTATACAAATCGGTGAAACAATATCTCCAGCCTGTTCTTTGATCTTGGTTTGAAGCAAGTCAACTTAAACACTCGTGGGAGCTGGAAGGAGATCCTTCATATAAATGTGTCCACAAATCTTTCTTGGGTGCTCAGGGTGAGGCCTCTGCTAGTTGCTTCAAAGGCCTCATCCATCACGACAGGGGGAATAAAAACTCAAGTTATGCTGTATTAATCTTATTGATTGCCACCCTTGACCCAACTCAACCCGGATCCAACTGCGGCAGGAATTTCTAACTCAGCTTTGGCTGCAGTAGAAGCTGCACTTCCTCCAGCACACTCCCCCCACACCCCCGCCCCCGCCCTCCCTTTAATCTAGGAGAATGGGTGGGGAAGGAAGGTTTC
This sequence comes from Daubentonia madagascariensis, assembly GCA_023783475.1. NCBI lineage: Eukaryota > Metazoa > Chordata > Mammalia > Primates > Daubentoniidae > Daubentonia > Daubentonia madagascariensis. The sequence continues at coordinate 3,650,603 of JAKFHU010001640.1, read as the reverse complement.
CTTGCTGGGGTGCTGTGGGAGTTAAGGGTGCCAGCTCTGGAGCCTGCCTGCCTGGGTTCGAATCCCGGCTCCAGCATACACTGACCTTGGGCAAGCTATAGAAACCTGCCCTTGTCTCAGTGTCCTTATTTATAAATGTACGTGGTATATTGGTAAGGGTTATACCAGAGAAACAAAATCAGTAGGATATACGCATTAAGAGATTTATTTTAAAGAATTGGCTTACGGGACTGTGGAGTCTGGCTTAGTGAGTCTAAAATCTGCAGGGCTGGCTGGATGCCTTCGGGCAGGAGATCAGACTGCAGTCCATAGGCGAAATTTCTTCCCTCCTCCGGGAAACCTCGATGTTGCTTTTAAGACCTCTGCACTGATTGGATGGGGTCCCCCCTCCCGATTATTAAGGATAATCTTTACTTAAAGTCATCTGACTGCGGGTGTTAACCCATGGGCAAAATACCTTCCCAGCAACACCTACAGTTTGAATAGTTAGGTGAGAGCCTGGCCGAGTCGACCTGTAAAGCTGATCATCACGATGGTTTAGAACTGATGTGCAGAGTAGGTGAGGCACCGCATGTAAAGTCTGTAGGGTGGGGCCCAGCATTTATGCACTCCATAATTAGCTCTTATTATTGCTGTGAGGATTCAAGTGAGCCCTGTGAGCAGTGAGTGCTCACTAAACATTTGCTATTCTTCTGTCTTCAAATCTCACTCAGTACATGTGTGTGGAGGTTCTGCCATGAGCCAGGCGTCCTTGGTGTCGGGCTGTGGTGGTGCTGACTGGGGCCGATGGTACCAAGTAACACACACACGTGCCCATGCAGTTGATGAAAAGTGGTGGCTTCAGAGGGGGAGAACTTGGGAAGGCTTTTTTGAAAACCTGAGTTTGGGCTGAGGCTTGCAGGATGGGTGGGGTTTCCTGAGGGATGGGTGGTGGGGTGGAGGGAGTGCATGGCAGCCTTCTAGCACAAGTGTTGGCCCCCCAGGCAGGGCCCCCGTGCTATGGGATGATCCCAGCCAACACCTGCATATCGAGTCCTGACTATGGGTACTTGGCTACTTTGATTTTATATCAGCATTTTGTTTCTATCTTAGTCTGAACATAATTAAAATAATTGCTTATTGGCTCTACCTATCTATTTTAAAATCATGCCAATATTATTGCTAATAGTGATTCATCTCTGATTAGTGAAACCAGGAGTTGGCAAACTTTTTCTTAAGGGCGAGATAGCCCAGGTACAAAAGAGGACCCCCTTTTGAAAGACAAGAGGAGAAAGGGGTTGTTCAGCACGCGTAAACCTGGGCGTCGTGCTTGGCCCGTCTTCCGGCACCCCTACCGCAGGCCCGTCCCGTCCAGTCTGTGTTCACAAATACGCTCTGCGTCCTCCCTGCCACCTCGGCGGTCCAAGCCGTCCTCACCTCTCGCCTGACGGCGTCACAGCTGCTGAAATAGTCTCCCTGTTCCCGGCCCACCCCCATCCTATTGCCCACAGCAGCCAAAGTGATTTCTTCTCCCACTGAACTGTAATATCATACAGTAAGGGGTTCAAAGACTTGTCACACGGTACACCTCTGTGCAACCTCAACCCGGACCAGGAAGTCACCTCCTTGCCCCATCGCAGGGACTGCCCCCTCCTCACCCTGGAAAGAGAACCCCTGTTTTGACATCTAACGTTATTATTTCATTTTGCCTGCGTTTCTTCAAATGGTGTAATTTGGATTGTATTCTATCTGGCTCCTTTTTGCATAACGTTTTTTTATGAGACTCAACCATGTTGTCGTGTGTGGGCGTAGCTGTTTCATTATCTTTGCTGTAGTGTTCTGTTTATGAATATGCTATAATTTGTCTCTTTTGCTCTTGATGGGTATTTGTGTTGTTTCCATTTTCGGGCTATTACAAACAACATGTGTATGAATATTCTTGTCCAGGTGTACATTGCTCTTGGGCAGAAGGTGATTTTCTGTGTTAGGGGGTATCTGTGGGTTCCGTTTCCACAGATGTGGCCGGCGTGTTTTCCAAAGCAGTGGTCCTATTTCCATGCTCCCGGCAGCAGCTCTGAGAATTCCAACTGTTCTATACCCTTGATTTATTTGGCTTATTCATCTAGGGGTTTTGTGTTTGTTTTATTTTTGTTTGTTTAGTTTGTCATTCCTTGAGTGTGTCGAGTATCACACTCTGCTCTTAATGGTCATTTCCCTGGTGATTAATTGGGTCCAGCCTCTTTTTGTGTGCTTAGTGGTTATGTGGATATCTCTTTGTGAAGTGCCTGTTCAGGTTTTTGCCCATTTTTATATCAGGTTATTTGAGTTTTCTCTTGACTTGTAGTAGTTCCTCATAGAATCTGGATGTTACTCCTTTGCCATTTGTATGGGATTTAATTATCAAAGTGCATCTGTTCAAAGGAGATATGTGATCACGCTGCTCCCCTGGCTTCTCCTCCTTTATAGATCAGAGCCTCGGAGGGGCCCTGGCCTTCCGTAGTTCCCCAGGCCCCCGTGGGCTGTCCCGTGTGTGGCTTCTCCCTCAGCTACATTGGAGCCTCCTAGATGCTCCTGTCCTTTTGTCCCTGAATCTGGCAAAAGGCAATGTGACTTAGAGGCTAAGCCCCAAACTCTGGAGCCAGGTGGCCTGGGTTCTGCTCCTCGTGTGTCAAGTGGTGGTGGCAATAATCATCCCTCCCTCGAGAGTGGCTGTGAGAAGCTACATGACAGCCCTGGAAGGGTGCTCAGCACGGGCGAGGGGGTGGGAGCATTTCCTATCATCATTTAATGCCCATTAAGGTTCTGTTTTGGGGAGTGACCTCTCCTTTCACCCCCCCTTGACTAATTCCTACCCATCTTGTGAGTCTCAGCTCCAAAATCGTGTCCTCAGGGAAGCCCTCGGTACCAGTCAGCACGCGCTCAGTTAAGTTGCAATAACAGACAACCACAAACTCTCAGGGGCTTAAAATCATCAGAATCTATTCCCCACTCATGCCTCGTGTCCCCTGTAGTGTGGCTGGGGGCTCTGCTCCCATATTTTTGCATCCTTGTTCCAGGACTGAATGCAGTGGATCTGTCGTTACCTGGAACATCAACAGGTGCAGTGGTGCGGGAGAAGAGGCTCAGGCAGGTCTCACACAGGGAATGAGTGCCCAGCCTGGAATGACTCACATGGCCCTCCCACTCTCGCATCGGGGACCAGAACTGGTCACATGGCCACAATGACCATGGGGGCCAGGGAGTTCAGTCCGACCATGTGCTCAGAAGGGGAGAGAACTGGGATATTTGGAGAGTTGCATCAATGACTACTGACATCGCACCTGACCCCCGAACTGGGTCAGGGCATTTTATTGTGTGCCCTGATCGTCTATTTTATAATACCTCCCCTAACACACATCAGTGTGCGGTTATGTGCTGTGTGACTGTCTGATTGTTGTTGTCTATCTCCCCCACAAGGCTGAGTTCCACAGGGCAGAGCCCTGGCCTGGACTGTTTAGTGCTCTATCCAGGTTCCTGTCACTTACCCCGGTAGCATTTGAGAAGTTGGTGTAGGTGCCAGCCCGTCACTGAGGGGTGGATGCTGGACTCTTCATCCTGCCATCTCTTGATGACTTTTTTTTCTTTTAATTATCCATTGCAGAAATTTTTGGATCTATAAAAAAATAGAATAGTATAGTACATCCTTGTGTCCCTGGCTCCCAGCCTCAGCAGTTGCCAACATGCCAGTCGTGTTTCATCTAATTCTCATGCTCCCTTCCCACCATTATTTTAAAGTAAGTCCAACACATCCTATCATCTCATGCATAAGTCATTCACTAGAACGTGAAACCATTCTTGTGCCTCAGAAATGAACAGTGATTCCTTAACGTTGTATAATACCCAGTCAATGTTGCGATCCAACTGATGGCCTCACAAATGCCTGTTTGCAGCGCTTATTCAAACTGAAACCCCAACAAGGTCCACACGTCGCATTTGGTTCATTTGTCTTTGGCAATCTTGAGTGAACCTCCCTGTCTTTTGTTATATTCTTGCTATTTTTCTGTCGAAAACCACGTCATCTGTCCTGTAGGATCCGCCATAGTCTGGGTTTTGCTGATTGCGTGGTATCCTTTATCATCTCCCTCTGACCCCTGTGCTTCCTGCTAACCTCAGTGAGATCTAGGCGTTGGATGAGATCCACATTTGGTTTCTTCACAGGTGGTATTGTGTCCTCCCACCGTGTCCGTCCCGGAGGCCTGTGATGTCTGCGTGTCTGTTAAGTTTGATCAGAGGCTTCAGGTGTGGGCAGCCTGATCCATCCATGCTCAAGCGTCCCTTCGGCCTCTCACATAATGGTTCTATCAGCCAGTGACGGTCCATTGTATCAGTAGGGGTTGCCAAATGGTGACACTCAGAGGGTGTTATTGCCTTTGCATTCATTAGACGGGATTCTTCTAATAAAGTACATTTCCTCACTTACTATTTGGTTATCTTGAGATCTAGTTGGCAGAGGAAAGACAGAATAAATGTTTACATCTTTCTCTTAATTATTAATTTTCAGAATAATGAATTAAGTCCCTAGCAACTCCAAAGGAGACCAACGGTTTAAAATTTGGGTATCATTATGAATTCATAGATTTTAACATATTTGATGGGTTTTAATTCATTGCAGTGATGATTCTTTTTGATGTTCGAATTGTCCCATCCTTGGCCAGCGGGAGCCTCTTCAAGTTGTTGTCTGTGCCTTCTTGTTGCCTCCCCTGTGCCTCTGGGAGTCTTTGATGACATTCTTGCTTTCTGGGGTGTTAAAAACTTCCAGGCTCATGTTGTATATTTCCTGTTCCAGACTTGGAATCAGACATTTCTCCAAGGAGTTCTGGTTCTTTCTGTGGGAATTAGTGTTTAGAGACCACTAAACACTGGGCAGTGTGGGTGCTTAATGCTGCTGGACTGACTGAACCTTTTTTCCTAGGCTATTTCAGTGGACAGAGCTAGGGCGCAGATATGAGAAAAATGCAGCGTATGTTCATACTAATATTTTCATTTCAAGTTTAATATGACAGGGTTTTTACTTGATTACTTTGATTTTGTATGTGTATTTTTCTTTGAGGCTGGAAATCATTAAAATAATTGTTTTTTGGCTACATATATATGTACATATGTTTCAAAATAGTAATACCAATAATATTGCTGATGATAAGATTATTCCTAAAAACAGCTTAAGATTTCTTTGCAGTGCTTTCTGTCCCACCAGGATGTACCTCCTTATCAGTATTTTAAAATTACCTGAAATGATTCTTCTCTGATTGGTTAAACCAGGGGTTGGCAAATCTTTTCTTACAGGGCCAAAGAATCTTTTTAGCTTTGCAGGTCATACTGCCTCCATTACAACTATTCAACTCTGCCGATATAGTGCAAAAACAGCTATATAGATAAAATGTAAACAAGTGGGCTTGGCTGTGTTCTAATAAAACTTTATTTACAAAAACAGGCAGTGGGCTGGATTTGGCGCACCTGCAGGCCATAGTTTGCCAACCCTTGGCTTAAACCGCCACCATGATGAATACATTCATGTGTTTCTTTGTTTGCAATTATTAAGGACTGCTTTTTTTCACTTAAGTTTTCCTTTGTTTTAAAATTATGTAAATAATTTTGTAGTTCCAAAGCCAAAACTATAAAACACAGTACATTTGGAAAAGTCTAGCTTCTCTTAATGCCCGTTTGATAGCTTCTCTGGCCTTTGCTTAGAGAGAAAGCCCCTTTGGCTGGTCAGTCTTGTCAGTGGCTGACTCCCCTCCAGGGAGGACCTCCTGCCCGCCCCCTCCTTTGATTTTAGAAGGTGGTCCTGGTGTTCAGTACTGATTCCTGTCTCTTCTTCTGGTGCCCTTCCCTAGAGGCAGGGAGGTTGGGAGGGGTTGCTCCAGGGCAACCTTTTATGAACTTGGACTGAGAGCCTTCAAGGTAAAATTGAGGGGTTCTTACTAGAAAAAAGGTGAACTAATTCTGGGCAGAAACAAACCACCTGGTGTCCCATACGCTTTCCTTGCCCCTCAGCCATAGTACCCCCTGTCCTCAGTCATCCCACTTCTGTGTGCTTTGTTCCACTTTCTTTCAAGAAAAATCGTACCCCAAAATGTTCATTCCCCGCCTGGAAAACCCATCCAGACGCAGCTCAAGTCATGAGCATCAGACATGGGTCTTCATCCGTTATCAGCTTAGTGGGCGTCAATTTTATCAACAGCCCCTGTCTTTAATCAAGAAGGAATTACCCAGTGGCAAGGCATTATGGTTTTCTTTTATAACCGGCTCGTTTAAAAAAAATTAATTTCAGTTCAACTTTTAAGCGAGGGAAGAGAAAGGATAATTGTGCAGCATTTCCTGAAAAGTTATGAAAGGAAGCAAGGGGTCATTTTTCAGAACTCTGCTCCTCACAATTAATAATCATCAGTCTTGGACGTTTCACGCGTCTTGCAGCTGAGCTGTGAGCCCCCGAATTGACTGGCTGGGCTTTGCCTCCAGAGATGTTTCTCGCACTCTCCTGTTTACGAGGAAGGCGTTTGGAATTAGGCAAAAGCTGGAGTGTCGTGTGGGGAAAATCTCAGCACAGGGCTCGAGGTTCCCGCATTCTCATGTCTGCTGGGAATAGGGACCCTTCCCACTCCTACCGGCTCCCTTTGCAGGCCTTTGCTCTCTTCTCCACCCTTGTTTTCATTCCAATCAGTGGTTATGTGGTGCTCTCAAGCCTGAGCACTGACGCAGGGATTTTTCAAACTGTAATTTATCATGTGGATGAAGGTTTTATCTCTTGTTTGGTGCCCACAACATTGGGGTTCTAATTTCCACCCCACCAGTTCCCTGTGGAGCAGGGCAAGCCTTGCCTAACCTTTCTGTGTTAGTTTCATCTCCTGGAAAATAGAGTTATATCTACCCTGCTCACAGGAACACAGGAATTAGTCATTGTTTTTCAGAGTGGTAATCTCATACCTTTGCCAACACAATGCAATTCCATCAACAGCCCCCAAATTATATCTGATAGCGTAGTTGCTGGTGAGCGGTGTTTATTATCACTATTTCCATTGCGAGGCTCCGAACTCATACTCATAAGGTTGCCACTTAATTCATAAATCCAAGAAGCTGTCACAGCCATGGCAGTGAATGGGGTTCAGAGCTGAGGGCCACTTCGAAAAAAAGCACCCTCCGCCTCGGCACCAGCCTGCATCCAAGGCTGGGCAGGCAATCACAACAGCAATGAGAAGGTCACGATGGGATGTGACTGCATCCCTTTCAATTTCAAGCTATGATTAATCTCTGCTGATGTTATTTTATTTGAAAGAATAATCTAAAACCAGGCCCAGACAGAATCAACTCTTCTTTAAAGGGAAACGTACGTGAAATGAGAGAATGTTGCTTGCAGAGAAGAAAGGACAGGAGCCCATTGGCAGAGGTGTGAGGCTACTCAGGAGACCACCAAGAGGCCTGGCCGTTAATTTATGGCTATAAAAGGAGGGCTCTTTCTTCTTGAAAGCTGGTGATTCACAGCCTCATCTGAGGTCTGACTCCATCAAAAACACATCCTGTTCCAAGGGCTGCCAAAAACGTAGGGTTTCTCCCACTCGGGAGACCCCACACAGTCTCCCCTCCAGCCTGGAGACCTGGGTCTATTGTTTCAGGGAATTTGTGAGTTTTCCTGCCCTGCTAAGTTGTAACTACTCCCCAAGAAAGACCCTTTGAGAGGCAGGCTGCTTTGGTCTGGACAGTTCTCTAAGGCAGGGTTTCTCAGCCAAGGTGCTACTGACATTTGGGGCTGCATCATTCAGCATTGTAGGGTGTTTAGCAGCACCCCAGCCTCCACCTGATGGATTCTGTTAGCAGCCCGTTCTCCTCCAGTGTGACAACCAAAAATGTCTCCAGACATTGCCAAATGCCTCTGGGGGGCAAAATCACCGTGGTAGCAATTCATGGGGCTGTGTAGTTCCCTGAGCCCTTTCGATACTGATCCTGGGTGTGCCGTCGTGTCGACACGGGAGCTGCAAAGCCCCAGGGCCTCCGGCTGAGTGCACAAGACCCTAGGACAGCAGAGAGTGTCCCGATGTAGGGAGCATGTTTTGCCTTGTGTGCATGTCCGCCTGGGCAACCACGCCACGAGTAATCGTGGCCAGACACCCAGGTGCCTGCAAACCTGGTGATTAGTCAGTTCTGCAGAGCTGCTTGGAAGTGTCCCTGCCTAAGCGAGCATGTAATTACCAGCTCTGCACACCCTCAGCCGTGGGCTCGCAGGAGAACAGTGGTGGCAGAAATGGGTAGCTCATTTCGGGGGGGGGGCGGTGTCATGCCTTGGAAGCATGACAAGAATGCCGGAGATGATGGTGTCCCTCCCTTTTGGAGGTTGGATGTGCGTTGCTGGCCTTTATTGGGATGCAGCTGCCAGATCCTTGCATGTGGCTAGGGCTGCCTGACCTACGTGTGTGAGGGAGCAGGGTCCCCCCAACCATGAGAACCACTTGCAGGCTGCATACCTGAACTTGCGTTAAGCCCTTTGGTGGCTCCAGGGGGTCTTTCATTTGGCAGCCTGGCTCCCCATCATATCAAACAAATTAAAACACACCCACACTTTAACTATAATTTATTTGTAGTAAAAGTATTTGAAAGGAGTTTAATGATTTTGCTTCTTAAATTATCTGGCAGTGGGTAATTCATCAAAGTCACAATTACCTGTGATTTGCCCCACACCCAATAGGCATCCTTAGGAATTCTTGCAACTGTTTTCTCAAATGTAATGAAGTTTTTATGACTACTACATCATGAATACTGCATCCAACAAGCAACGAGGAGGCCGCATTGCCACAATCGGCAGGCGTTTAACGAAGCATTTATTAGATTTTGCGGCTTTCCTGTTGAATTTCGGAGCCAATAATTTCATTCCACATTGAACACACTTGCACTGGCCCCAGAAAGGCCTGTGTTCAAGGGTCTGAGTGGGAGCCTAACTCATTTCTCTCTTGGCTACGAGATGGTGAGAAGAAGATTCCGGAGGCTGCTCGGCAGTCACTTTGCCAGGGAAGGTTCTCTCGGTTGTTGGAGTCACTCCCAGTTTCCTCTTTCTTGGTTTTTATGGGGGTAAAAATTAAGTCCAAACATCTGGAAATCCACATGTGTGATTTGCAAACATCAAACACGGTGTTCATTCCTTATGCCTTGGTTAATTTAGTGGACATCGGCTTTCGGATCAGCCTACCAGCTGGGCATTTTGCTTTTCTGTTACTGCCAATGAAGCGTAATTAGTGCCACGCGAACAGGTCGGAAAAACAATGAGAAATTAAGTGTAATTGGGCGGCATTTCCTGACGAGTTATAACGCCGAGCCCGAAATGGGATTAGCCGGTGTTTTATTTTCTTTTCTACAGAAAGGGACTTGACAATTACTCATCGTGGGAGAGTTGTACTCCCTGCTGCGCTCCCGGCGTGGGCCGCGAGGCGGGATCATTTCCTCCCTCCCAACCGCAGGTCGCGAGTCTCCAGGACGCGTGTGGTGATATTTAAAGACATAAAAAGGGACAGGACAATTAAAAATGTGCACGAGTAGCTTTAGGGCTGACGTTATTGATGGCTTTGTGATCAATAGCGCTATTTTTATTTGGATTGCTGGGTAAGAATGAGTCTTAGGAAGCTACGGCCACAAAATTTAGAGAGGCCGACAGAGGCCCTGTAAACCCGGCCGTAACTCTCGCGCCAGGCCCCGGAATCGCGGCTGATTTAAAGGCTTTGGGTGATGGAGTGAGGCGGGGTTTCCATCAGTGTATGCCCAGGAGAGGGGATTACATCTGCCGGCGTCCAGACCCCAGGTGGAGTGAAGCCGTTTATAACAGAATTTGGCTGCCGTTGAATTTTAATCTTGGGATCCACCGATTGCTTTAAGGGCGAGCTCAAGAAGCCATTTGCTTTCAATAGCTTTACCCAGAGACTACAGAAATCCCCGCATTGCTCTGTTCGGGGTTGTTTTTGTGGAAGGGATTTGAAAGAGAAAATTTCATAGATAGGAGCCGTGGATTGTTGTTCTTTCTGGGTAAACTATTTGGACATTGGCTTTCTGCTTATAATTGCAGCTAATATTTACTGGGCACTAATGACACGCAGGGGCGCTGCTAAGCACATTTCACGTCTTGTTTATTTGAAAACTCACGACAACGTGTTAGACCCTATTTCAAGCCCACCTTCTGGACACGCACTGGCCGATGGCAGCCGCTCGCTTCTGCGCTTGAGGTGCGGCTGGTCCGAGTGCACAGCAACTGCAAACGTCAAACACTCGCCAGATCTCAGACTTAGGGCAGGGACAAAAAAAGAACATCAACTATTTAATTAATAATTTTCATATTGATTATGTGCTGGAATGATAATAATTGGGACATATCGGGTTATATCAAATGTATTATTAAAATTCTATTTTTTGACTTTGTACCTCGGGTTTTATTTTTTTTAAATGTGGCTAGGAAATTAAAAAATTACAGATGTAGTTCACATTATATTTCTGTTACAAGGCACTGGTCTAGAGGAAGAAAAGAGGCACAGAGAGGTAAAGTAACTTGCCCCACGTCACACAGCAAGCAAGTGTCAGGGCCTTTTAAATGCTAACAGCATGACCCCAAAATGGGCACGTGTGCTTGAGACTGCCCTTCTCCACATCCCCGTAGACCCTTGTTGACTCGTAACCCTTGTGTTCTCAGTTTCCCCCCTCAGTCACCAGAGGCTTCGGCTCATGGATCTTTGTGGCTTTTTCCAGAGGATGACGTTCTCGGTTTTGTACCCTTTGGCATCGAGTGGTGTAATGTGGAGAAAGAGGCATCCATCTCTCTCTTAATGCTTATTTAATTATATTTAATTAGGAATCTTGTCATATTTTAGCATGCAATTGGTCTCCTGGGGCCATCTGCTGTGAAGATTTTTGAAAAATCCAAACTTTATTTCTTGCCACTGATCCACGTGGTTAAGGGGCCTGAGTAGGAATGATTTCACCCATCCTTCTAACACGGGACAAGGGGCAGAAGGAGAAACTGAGCAAAGCGGGTCGAGCACCAGTCAAGGCTGCCCTTCGGAGAGCAGGGGTGGGCCAGACGCTTTCCTTCAGTGCCCACAGCGCATCCCCAGCTCGCTATGCCCTCTGCCAGGGTCCTGGGGAGGGCTGGGCCTGGCATCACCTGTGCCCTTGTTGATGTGGCGTCCTGAAACCGAGGCTGCACCGATGGTAAAATGGTGGTCTGCACATGGTGCTCTTGAATGAGCCACTTGCCCCCGGGCTGCCTGCAAGATGGCCTGTGCTGACTCACTGCCTGGTCTTCTCTCCCCAGGTGGAATAGACACTCTTATAGGAGCAGGGCACTAAAGAGAAGGGGGCCTCCTTCATTGCTGCCATCAGAGCCCTTGGTGGAAAATTAGGGCAAGATTCACAGCAACATTGACATTACCTGTGCTTCCCCAGAAGGGAGCCCCTTGAGGCCTGGCTGAGGTCAGCTCTCCCACCTGGGCAGGGCAGCCGCGGGGTGCTGGCGCTCCTTGCACCCCGCCTTCTGTCCCCGCTGTGGGCGTTTTATCAGTGTAGCTGATTAGTGGAAACACAGCACAGACTGGGAGTCTACGACCCTGGCCGGGGTCCTGTGCTGTCGTTTATGGCTGGGTGGTTTGAAGCCAGGCTTCCCACCCTGCTGAGCCTCAGATCCCTCATTTGCAAAACGAGACTCATATCGGCCCTGCCTCCCCTCCCTGGGTTGTTGAGAGGTTCCAACAATGTACAAGAGAGTGATATGAAAATGTGGGCAAACAGGAGAGTGGTATTTAAATGCGTGCTATTACCATAATTGCCTCGTATTGTGTGTGTATCTCACCTCCCCAGTTAGATGTGGGAGCCTTGGTGACAGGCACCGCGTCTCGCCCCCTTTTGATATTCCCCACACAGCCAGGATGGTGGCGAGCATATGGCCACTGCTCAATGAATATTTACTGAATTGAACTGCATTTCATTTTTGTTCCAAATTACCCTAAAAACTTGATCTGGTGCAGCCCAAAGGTTTTCTCAAGGAGCAGGCAGAGTGAGCGAGCCTCCTCAGCCTGCTCCGCCGCCCTTGTGGGAAAATGTCTGTGGAATGAATGAATCTGTGAATGAATGCATGCCTTGTGGCGTTTGCTTTACTCTCCCAGCTCCCGGCTTTGACAGCAGCCGTGAAATCTGCCGCCTCTGTTCAAAAACGACTTCTCCCTCCTTCGGGATACGCTTTCCGCATTGTGCCTCGCTGTAGTTCAGATTTCTATTAAGTAGTCAAACATAATATAAAATTGCCAACAAAAAAATTGTTCCTGGATTAATTAATCTCACCTTTACATAGGGAAAGACATAAAAGAGAGCATAAGATAAGAAGAGAAAATGAAATTAATCTTATACTTTCTATGGCTGCCTGTTAATTTCAAGCTTTCCTGCATCCGGGTGCCTGTGCTCCTGCTTGGTTTCTAGATTGCTTGGTACTTAAATGAAACATCTTATTAATCATTTCCCCGGAATGCTGTGCAGCCAAAAAGAAAAAAAAAAGGCATTCAGGAGCCACAATGAGTTTATTTTTATAGTAATGCATACCTTATCATCAGGTATGGCCAATACATCAAAATGATAAGCCAAATTTGTATACTATCTCACACTGCCATCGATAAATCACGTTAACACTAAGCTGCCGAATCAATTCTGCCCTGACACCAACCTCTCCGCAGAGGAGAGATTTGAGAATGAATGTGGAGGTAACCAGGGAATAAAACTGTCTGAGAAGTTTCACAAAAGAAGCTGAACTCTGCTAATCAGAAAGCAGATACATCTTTAATTCCAAAATGACTGAGCTGCGGTTCAGTGGTCCCGAGGAGAGGCAGAAATGTCTCAGCCCCAGGGTTGAAATAGGTGGCTCACGTATCTTTCCCCTGCCAGGGCTACGTTCTCACATCTTCCAAAATGTCCATTAACCCCAGAGGACATTCCATCCAGCCCCTCACCCCACCGAGATGATGTAAATGTAATGATTAACCAATCCACACTAGCATCAAGACTTCCCGATGCTCTTCTTCACTGAAAAATGCATTAGCTTCTGGCAGCACTGTCCAGAAATTAATTCACAGACAACTGAGCGTCATTACCCGTGGTCTGCCCTGGCTAACTGCTCTCTGTTAGTGAACTTGGGGATGGAAATAAGCTATTTCCATCGACTTTATCATCCAGAGACCTTAGTACATGGTGTGTCTCAGGTACGTGCTGTTATTATAACCTGTTTCTAGAATTGCTGTTACTAGTAATTCTACAGAAATGAGCTCCCACCCCAAACCATCAGCACAGTGCCTTTAAATCTTAAGATCAGCCTCTAATCTCTACTTTGAAGTTGTTGGCAGAGGCAAGAGTTTTATTTCAGCCCAATGGCTGGGTGTTTTAATTTTTTAAGTAGTGAGCTATTCCCTGCATCCCCACCCTAAACACGGACGTCCAGAGGTGGCTCTCTGGGAGAAGGTCATTGCAAGCATCCCAGGTGCTGGGGCTGGTTTGGTAGACAGGGGTACAGAAAACTGTAAGGGCTCCCTACAGGAAAACTCAGGGCTAGCACAAGCCACATTTACAAAATGCAAAGTGAGTGAGTAATGAATTGGGAGAACCCCATCAACAGACTGCACACTGAGTTTAGGGTCACGCTTTGGAAGGGCCCCTCCTCACTGCACCACGATGTGGCCCTCCCTGTCACCTCCTCCTCATTCACTTACATGTGTTGCCCCCACCTCACTCTTCCCTAGCTGCCCACTCTCCCTGGCTGAGTACCCCCCACGATTTGCAGACCACAGTGGCCTCCCAGTTTCTAACTCCAGTTTTCATCTGTCTTCTGTGCACGAGACCCAACACTGGACTCCCTGTTGGACATTTCTCCTGCGGTGCATCTGTCCCCTCCCTTGCCCCCACGAACAGCTCTTCTCTGTCTTTTAAACCTTTGCTTTCCTGCAGGTCCTCCCCTTCCTTCATCCTCCAGGGTGCAGACAGCTGTACCTTCCTCTGAACCTGCTATACGTATATTCCTGCTGTGTATATTTGATCATGGGGCTTATTAACGGGATTTGTTTCCATCTGACTCCTCAAGGAGATGCTAGGGCCCCCAAGACATGGTCTGCATTGTGCTCTTTTGAATTTTCCCTTTCCCTGCAGGGCTTGTTGCACAGTAGGTCTCCACAAATATTTATTAAATGAATACATATTCAAACTCAGGAAAATGGGGGAGAAAGATCCGAGGGATGATTTGATAAACAGAAGGCTTCCAAGAAATGGTTTCTAACTCAGATCAGGTCTTTTTAAATTTTATTGTGGCAAGAACACTTAACATGAGATCTACCTTCCTAACAGATTTTAAAGTGAATTGCAAATTATTAGATCAAATGATGATTGGAAAAAAGAGTTGAAAAGACTCTTAATATACACACGCCACCTCGGAAGCAGTAATCATCATCATCATCACTTGACTGCAGTGGATTGAGCATCTCCCGTGCCGAGAGCTTTGCGCCTGATCCCTCGTTTAGCCTCCCCAGGTCCTCAGAAGGAGGTTGGCTCTCCTCTTCGTTGGAGGTGGAGCCGTGGAGGCTCGGAAAGCCTCACCCACCATGACCCAGCCAGGCACTGCCTGAGCTAAGCAAGCGAGTCCAGGTTGGTGGACTTTGAGTCCCTGCCTCTCATTGCCATGCATGTCATCTCCGGGCTTCTAAAAGGGTTGAATGATGCAAAAGTCCTGTTGAGGACCCATTATGAAAAGGGCATGTTCTTTGTTTTCGTCCTAGTGCAGAGCATTTTCCACCCACCAATGTATTCTGTTCAATCTCCGGTATGATCAGTAATATACATTAGCTGGAGAGAGGTTGTTGTGTGAGCTGCAGTTGGCCACAATGAAGCAGAAACTTTACCTCTAAGAGAAGCTAATGGGCCCAGTTTAGGGGGGCACAAGCCCCTGACCTTGGTCGGATTAGCCCCAAGCACTAATCAACATTACCGACAATGTCTGTGTGCACTAACAAAGCATAAATATTTGGTCTCTATTGAAGGTCTCCAGGGCCATGGCAAACAGCAGCCTTAAACATGCATAGTCTACCTGCCTGTTAAGAAAGAGAAAACACACAGAAAAACAGCCCTTTGAATCCATTCTTCCCCATAGAAACAGAAACGATGTCCTGATCATTATGTCTAAAAAAGCAGTAGATACGAAAATTGGATTTGGTTGGAGCTGGATTTTAGCTGCAAATGGGTGGTTTTTAATAAAGTGCCTCATAGCAACCGATCTGTGAAAAGCTGCTACTTAAAAGCAAGTTCATATGATCTCGGAAAATGTCTCATCCAGACAGGGCAGTCTGTAACTGTTTATTTATAGTCGTCTGCGCCAGATCAGATAAGCTGGTGCTTGTGGAAGCGGTGGGTTTCCAGAAAGTACCATCCCTTGGAAACTTACAGCCTCAGACTGTTTATACGATCGGGAAATGGGTCATTGGCTCAGGCTTTTAGAAACAGGGCCAGGTGGGGAGGGAGATGTGGGTCGGCGGGCTTTGCCTCGGGGTAGACGCTCTCTGGGTGCTGAGACACAGCGCTGGGGGCGTCCTGCCTCGAGGCTCTCTGGCTGGCTGACTTTGAGCTCGGGCCTTGCCCTTTTCTTCTCTTTCTTTCTTTTTAAAGTCTTTATTGAGACAAATCCACATACCATACAATTCACCCATTTGAAGTGTGGAACTCGATGATTTTTAGTATATTCACGGAGTTGTGTGACCATCACCACAGTCATTTGGGAACATTTTCATCACCTCAAAAAGAAACCCTGTACCCTTTAGCTCTCACCCCACTGCCCCTTCCCCTCCAGCCCACGCCATCTCCAATCTGCTTTCTGTCTCTACAGATTTGCCTGTTCTGGACGTTTCCTTTGAATGGACTCATCTGATGTGTGGTCTTTTATGTCTGGCTTTTCTCACTGAGCATCATGTTTCCCGGGTTCCTCCACCTCGTATGTAGCATGGACGAGGAGGTCATTCCCTTTTGGGGCTGGCCCTTTCTGGTCATCAGGGTCAGATGGGGTGAACGCTGCGACCAGAGGTCGTTTTGTTTCTGTTCTTGGTCGCTGCTAATAATCTTACCGGAGTGGGATCCGACTGCGGTGTTGGTTGGGGGTTGAGCTGTGGGAATTCCCCCCAAGGGACAACTACTTGTTTAGCTCTTCCAGCCCTCTCCTTGCCCCGTCAAGTCGTGGTAGTAGTCAGTCAAGTCGTGGTAATAGTCAAGTGCTACTGCATTTCATTCGTCAAGATAGAATGAGTCCTTTCTTTCCCCCTTGGGACTCCCATTTTGCCCCGTGTGATGCATCAATGTGCATCTGTCTTGATAATAACAGTGACACAATTCGCCCATATGTATTAAGCTTCTGCAGGGGCTAAGCCCTATGTCTGGGCTTCACATACAACAGCTCATATCAATTTAGTGAGGCAGAGAATCATGACCCCCATTTAACAGATGAGGAAATTGAGGCTCAGAGAGGGTAAATAAAGCCCTCCGTGTTCTCTGCAGAAACTGTAATTCTTCTATAAATGCCTTGGGGTATAAGAAATGTGGTTTGCCTGGTTGTAAATTTTCCAACACAAATCTCTTAAGTGGGTCTAAGTGGCCCTGGAGAAGTTGTGAAATTGGTCTCTAAGCCCAGCACCTTGCTGCCCGGGGACCCAGAACCCTAGGAATGCAGAGATGTCAACAGACAAGGCCAGCAAGACAATATGACAATGGGGATGCATGGGGGGGGGGCCAGGTGGGCCCCGAGCAGGTGCCCAGGAAAGGGAGCTTGGAAGAGGTTCCCCCAGAGGTAACGCCTGGGTGGTGTCGTACAACATAAAGTGAAGTCGCCCCTTTGTATGTCCTTTGATTAACTGTACTTAGAGGAGGTAGGTACAAAATGTCGTGGGAATGCGGGGCCGGGGTGATTAATCCTCCTATAATCTGTTGGCCACGGTTTTGCTGTTGCAGGAGGTTGTGCTGGAGAGATCGATCGGGTCTTAACAGAGTGGTGAAATGGTGCAGCGACTCCGTTGCTAACTCCAGCAGGGCCTCACCCGGAGGGGGACTCACCTCTCAGGGCCTTGCAGCTTTGGGGGTTTTCAAACTGGTGTGTCTCTCAGTGGACTGGTAAAATGTTCCCAAAGAGCCCATTTGTATAATGCAGGAAGTGGGGAGGACCCAAGGAGAGGGGAGGAAACACAGAAGAGAGAGAGCCATCGCAGTAATACAACCCCTTTATTTGATTCATTACTAAGAAGGTGAATGTGCTCATCCTACCTCCACGCTCGTTTCTCTTAACCCTCACCACAATCCTGTGAGGCAGGTTCTTGTCTCTTATTTCACTGGTAAGAAATCTGGGGGCCCAGGAAGTGGAGTGACTTGCCTGGACTGAAGCAGGGAATCAGTGCCAAATCCAGGTCTGAAACTAAACACTCGGGAGTGAAGCAGGCACTACTGGTGCCCATGAGGGACCAAGCCTGAGATTCAGGCTTGTGCAGGGATTGTACGAAGACGGTCTTGCCCCATTGCTGGAGGATTTGGGTTGTGCTCAGTGGGCTGCGGAAGCACAGAGAAAGGAACCAGAATCTGCTGGGGCAGTCAGGGAGGCTTCTTGGAAGGGGGTTATTGAGCCTGGGTTTTGAGGGATGTGTGAGTCCTTGAGTTCAGAAAGGTGTAGGCTCATTCTTGGAATGAATGGAACCAGTGTGTGCAAAGGCTTAGAACTGAGACTGAGGGTCGTGTATCGAGGGAACAATAAGACGTGTAGGGTGGCTGGTTGTAGGATGTGGGGCTCGTGGGGAAAGAGAGAGCTAGAAGGAGTATCATGGTGCCCAGCTCCTCACCCAGCTCTGCCTTGTCGGGTAGGCACAGGTAGCCTTGTCTTGGCATAGGATTGTACTGGAATTTAGGGGACTGGTAATTGCTTTAGAGGTCTTTTATGTCCACCCCCCCCCATACACAAACTTTGGAAGCTAACAATGGATTCTCCAAGGAATGAAAGCAAAGCCACAAGCAGACAAAGGTTCTGCTGCTGACATTGTATGACTGCTTCCCTCTGCTATTATCTAATTAAGGAAGGCTCCCTTGGGGGGAGCCCCAAGGCTTTGAAGTAGCAAGAGAGAACTCTGACATGTTTCCAGCTGGGCCCTACAGAGAGGTCTAATTACAGAGCAGGGTTCTCCAAGTGTGATGTCGCTCAGGGGCAGTGGCATGGGGTGTGTGGAGGAGGCTTCAGTATCTAAACCACAGGATTGAAGTATCTGCAGCCACCGCCCTGAAGGCCACAGCTGGGCATGTGGCCATTCTCTTTCCGGTGCGGTGGGTTCTGGACAGTTGCCCTGGACGCCCACGCGTGTGCAGGGCATTTGCAGAAGCAGCTCCTGAGTCCAGCACTCTGCTCTAGCCTGTCATCTTGGCTCTTGACAAGGGTCATTTCTTTTTCAGTGTAAATGTGAGATTCTTTCTGAAATAAATGTTCAGATCCAACAGCTGCATGGTTGGTCAGAAGGAAAGAAAGAAGAAAGACAGGTCATCACTCCAACGCCTCACAAACAACCTGGATGGTGCTATGTGTCCGTAGATATTTGAGAGGTGATGGTGGCACTATCTTGAAAATATTGTCCTGCCATTGTGCCTGAAAATGCCACTTTAGGGGAGTCACCAGCTGAGCAGATCTTTAATGAGCACCCAGTATGTGCCAGGGGCAGTTAGAACACCAGCCCGGCCATCGTGGGAGTGTGGTCTGCAAGGGGAAAGCAATAGACACATGTAATAACTCCAGATTGGAATCAGCTCTGGGAAAGAAAGAAGGAGGAAGGCAAAGGTGGTCAGAGAGCTTGTGCTCTGGAGGGAGGCTGCTCTGCAGAGGGGAGGGCCGGTAAGCAGAAAGGGTGGTCTGTGCGAAGCCTGCTGAGGCATCAGCAGGAGGCCTGTGTGTCTGGAAGGATGGCAGCAGGGGAAGGATTCTGAAGAGAGAGGTGGGAGCAGCTGGGAGGACAGCTGCACTTTTTCACCGGGAACTGGCCCACTCAGGACCCACGGGTCCAGCCCCTGACCCAGGGGGTCTGTACTGCCTGTCTCTCTCCCTTTGTGGGGTGTGGGGACAGGGCAGGCAGCTGGATTTATCCCTCTGTTTCTGAGTTTTTGCATCTTAAGTTTTTGTACTCCATAGCCACTGAGAAGGTTGGAGAGTCTTTAGTTTGAAATGTGAGATGATTTCTTCAGAAAAAACGATCAGATTCCTCCTGACCTCTTGTTCCAAGGAGAATAGGCAGTATTTTATCATTGCAGCATTGTATCATAGCTACAGCCGAAGCCATCTGAATGCTTGCCAGCTTAACAAAGGGAAGATGAAGTGGATGACTCAGTCTTGGGTCGTGAAAGCTCAGGAAAGCGGGACAACCCCTCCCCCCACCAGCCTGGGTACCGGAAAGGAAGAATTGCACGCTGCCTCCTGCCCAGCCGTGGTCTCCATTTAGCAGACGTTCAGCTGCCGGCCCGGGGTCCTCAACCATCTCGTTCACCTGCTTGGAACAGTCATCAGTTTAAAAAATCTTGGAAGAGGGATGCTCTGGGAGTGAGTTCATCACAAAGACTTTACGCCGACATGTAACAAAACAGCATTGTGCAAAACATGTTCCCTTGCTGCAGGAATTCTCGGGGCTAACATGGATATCATGACCCCTCCATATGGAGGTTTTAGTAGGTAGTGTTTTCCAAACTCACTTAAGGATAAGTACTGATTCTAAGGTGCATCCTATGGGCTGGGGATCTTCTGGAAATCAGTTTGGGATACACTGCTTTCATCTGAAATTACTACCCCTTACCTCTGTTGTCACTAAGAACAACTTTAAAAAATGTCAGTGAGCAACCATCTGCTCATCCACTCAACTATCCATCCGACCACGTATTCAACCAATCAGTCATCCATCCATCCATCCATACACTTATCAGCTGTACATCCCAGCAGGCAGCCATCCAGCCAGCAAATGGGACAATACTAGGACTTTGGTAGATCCAAGATGTCTTCAGGGAGCTTCTAGTCTAATACAAGACTACCTCCCTTATACCAATAACCAGACTTCTGGGTGGAAAGTGATTTTTGCCCTTGGGAAAATGAAGTTCTAGAAGCTCAGAAAGGGAGAATGCTCCTCTCCTTAGGTGAATCCTTGAGGGCTTCGTGGATGAGGTGGCCTTTTTTACTTGGGGAAGGGATTTGGACATGAGGAGATAGAGGCTAGGGGCAGACATCCCTGTGGAGAAGACCAGGAGGACAGAGGGCCAGAGCTTCGACAAGGGCAGGTGGGGGAGCCACCCACCACCCCCTCCTTCGAGTTCTGCTCGGTTGAGTCGTGACTATAGTGTCAATGAAGAGCTGCTGCCCTGCTGCCTTGTGACTCGCAAGAATGTCTCTAACGAGGCCTAATTCTTCCATCGGCATGCCTTTCCTTTAGTGCTGGCTTCAGAAGCATTTAGCTCCATTTAGAATCAGAGGCTGAAATGTGTTTGTCATCACGGCGCCCACAGACAAGGCCTCCAAAGCCGGTCTTTGGCTGTACTGGGGGATGGAAAGGAACCACTGCTCAGAGTTCTGCACCACTCACCTGGGGCCCCAGATGCTGACTTTCCAGAACATCCTATCATGGGGTAACAGAGCTGGTGAGATCCCCAGACATCCCCAGAAAGAGATGAGATCTCAGTACTCTGCAGAGAAACTGCACATCTGCCCAACGGAGCCGTTTGCTCAACATTCAAGATGGCTGTGGAGTGTGTAGTGGGAGCTGGGCGCCGAGCAGAGTGCAGAGGGTGGCCAGATGGCCAGGCACCCTGACCTCTGGAGTTTACATTCTAATGGGGGAAGACAGACAATAAGCCACCAGATAACTAAATAAGATAATTACACATGGTGATAAACACTTGAGGGAAATAAACACAGTGGTGTCCTTCAGGGGAGGACGATTTAGACGGAGTGGTCAGGACAGGCTTCTTAAGGAGGTGACATCTGAGCTGAGACACAAGTGACAAGAAGGAGCCAGACAGGGGCAGAACTGGGGACGGAATAGCCAGTGCACAGGCCCTCAGGTGGACAGGAGCTGAGGCGTTTTGGGAAACAGAAAGGCCCGTGTGGATGGAGGTGGTCAAGCGGGTGGGGTGTGTGCTGTAGAAAGCCGCTGGTGAGGTAGGCAGGGACCCAGTCACTTAGGGCCTGTGGACTATGGGAAGGAGCTTCAATCTTATTTTAGGCACAGTGAAAAGCTACTGGGGGGTTTAGGTGGGGTTCTGTGCTTCGATTCAAAATCTGTGCTCTGGCTCCTGAGTACAGAGTGGGTGTTGGGGTGGGGTGGAAGCTGGGGACAGCTCAGTCATGGGGGGACCAGGGCAGGGATGGGCAGCAGGGAGCTGGAGGGAAGTGGGGGTGGGGTATGTCATAGATGAGCAGCTGGAGGGATCTGCTGTGGGGTTGGATGTGCCTGTGGGAGAAAGAGGAGGGTGAAGGGCCACTGCAGACGGGGCTTGAGTAGCTGAGGAGACGTGGCTCTACTCCTGGGCTGGGGGAAGGTGGGGAGAAACAGGCATGGGGACAAGAAAGCCAGAGTTCTGATGTGGCCAGGTTGAATGAGAGACGCATCTGAGCTCTCAAGGAGGCAGTGCATATGTAAGTGTGGATTTAGCGGGGAAATCTGGGGCAGTAGAAAATGGGGACAAGGGCCAAAGAGAAGCAGAACTAATTAGAAGGAAGAGATGGCAGGATGGAGGGGAGAGTACACAACTTTGTTTGATCTCCTGGATCCAGCCATGACTGAAGCTCAACCCACCTTGGACTCTGGTTATGTTAGCCAACCAGCCCCCACAGCCTTTGTTTTCCCTGAGTCAGTTTGAGTCGAATGTCTGTCACTTGCAATGGAGAGTCTTGCCCAACACGGGAGGCGTGCTCAGTGCTTCAGGCCAACGTAAATGCCCTTCCTCTGCGGCAGGCTGGAATTGCATCACCCCGGGGGGGTGGGGGAAGGGGCGGTGGCAAGACAAGAGGTGGGAACAGGGTGGTAGAAAGAGTGGACCTTTGGCATCAGGCAGACTCAGAACCCAGTCCTGGCATTGCTTCTGGCTGCCCATGTGACCTTGGACGAGGGGACCTGGTTCTCCACCCTCCGTGTCCTCATATGGAGGGGTTGTGCAAGGACGGGAGGGAAGAAACCAGCCACGGGCACATGGCAGGTGCTTAATAAGTAGCAGCTTTTGGCCTCTCTCCCCCCGCCCCACACTGATTAAAAGCTCAGGTTGGCAGTTATTTATGTCTTTGATTAATTAAACAATTGGAAAACAAATTAATTATTACTCAACGAAAGCAGTTTGGGCTACACAATCTTCGAAAACATGAGGCCTGGCGGGGAAAAGAACAAAAGTGATGCTCGGCAGCGGGGATGGGAACCGCTGGAGTAGAAAATCTTCAAGGTCCTTCTCATCTGGAAAATTCGCCTCTTCTAGACGTGCAGAATGTGGCTCCCTACAGATAAATGTTGACTTATGGTTTGAGTGGCTTATTATATGTCACGGCGCCTTCCAATGGCAGCCAGGTGATCACTCTGGTGTCACCTACATGGAGTTTATCCAAGGCAAGAGGCAGAGAGGGAGAAACTGGACCTGAGTCACTGACACGTGGCTGATCGCGGTCGTCATTCGGGTTAAATCCGCCTCTGTTGCTATGCTCCACGACAGCCCCCCGCGCCCCCGAGGCCAGCCCTCCACAGCGGCTGGGTCTGGATGGAGGCTGGATCACGCATCAGCCAGCGCGGCTGGGTCTGGATGGAGGCTGGATCACGCATCAGCCAGCGCGGCGGTGACCCTCACGGATGCCTCGAAGTGCCCCTGGCTTGATGCGGGAGGCGGAGGGGGGCTGGGGGAATTGTTGTGCCTGAATTTCCAAACTGCCCAAGTTTTTCGCCTCATTAAGTTATCATTTGCTTCAAGGAAAAGTTCCCGGAGTCCAGGGTCTGTGTGATGTCAGCCCCCCGACCCCAGCCTGTAACTCCCTCGACGTCTGCAGCACGCTCAGCCACGGGCTGCCCAGGAAACAGCGTTTCAGCCGTTCCCGGCTGCTTGATGGCCGGCATCGCTTGAGCGCGTCGACTCGTGTTCTGAAGGCACCGCAGTGGTTTATGGCTTTCTCACCTCCAGACCTGCCCTCCCCGGGTACAGGAGAAATCCCGATTTGTCAGGAAGCTGTCCGGTCAACCGGAACCTTCCCCAGGGCTGGGAAGGTCAGCTCCTGCCACGGGTCATATTGATGTCATTGGATGTTTTTTTCCAAACCAGTCGAACAGCGGCAGGGCCGGCGGGAGGGGGTTTCCAGTTTCGCCTGTGAGCAATCTGCCCTGCTGCTGCGTTTCACACGGCTTCCTCCCCTTCCTCCCTAGTGCCTCCCTCCTCGAGCCGGCCTCCCCCCACGTTATCAGTCAACCCAGTTTCCTTAAGTTGCTGCATGAGCTCGGTCTGTGTGTCACCACAAGACTAGATACCCCATCTACCCCACAGAATGTACTGATGGCTGTCAGCTGCCTCCTGGGAGCTGCCGAGGAGGCCCCCACCAGCCTGCATCAGGAAAGAGATGTTAATGGGACCAGAGCAGTGTGCACCTTAGGAAGTGTTGAAACAAAGGGGAAGAGAGAGATGAGCATGGGTTGGAAACCTGCTAGATCTGGGCTCTATCCTTTACTACCTTCCAAGGGAGGTTTGATCCCATTGTACAGATGAAGACCCTGAGGCCAGGGGAGACAAAGTGACCTGAGAGCTGGGAAGCCGAGTCCGGCTCCAGAGCCTGTGCTAATAACAAAGGGAACGGTCATTCTGTCACTTTGTGCACATCAGAATCACAGAGTGCTTGTTAAAATGCTGTTTCCTGGGCCCCCACACCAGATCTAGGGGGTCAGAATTCTCTAGATGGCCAAGTCATAGATGTGTACTGTCGGGGGCCAAGTGAGGACCCGTGCGTGTGCTGCTGGCGGAAAGTTTTCTCCAGTGGTGGGCAAACAGCTCAGGGCCGAGAGCAGAGATGTCTTGGGCTCTCAGGTTGCAACTTCTCATCCCTGTAATTTATCTGATCCCTTCTCACTCAGAGTGGCAATGATTCTGGAAAGCTGGTGTGTATGCTGCCTCCTCGGAGACACCTGTATGTTTCGTCATGCAGCCAGAACAACCTGGGCACAGGCACGGAGGTCTGCAATCACATGGCTGTTTGGGGACTGCAAGTCGCCTGATGTTGCTGGATAGTCAAATATGAAATGGGATGTGAAGGGGGTGGATTAGAGAGATCCTGAAGGTCAAATATTTCATCTCCCCTCCCCTTTTTTCTAGTGGTGATAGGAAATCTCATAAGGGTTTTAATCAGGGGAGTGACACGGCCAGACCTGGGTGTTTGAAGACTCACCGTGGCTACAGTATGGAAAGGTGAAGCCGTAGCCAGGGCTGTGATCAGTTAGGAACTTGTGTGGTCCAAGCAAAAGACACAGAAGGTCTACACTAGGGTAAGGGGATGGGAGGGAAGAGGGCAGATTAGAGGCGTATTAGTATACACCTTTTTCTTCAATAAATCCTCGCTGAGCATCCCTCTGGTACTCTGGCAGGTGCTGGGGAAAGAAAAGTGAAAAAGACACAGGGCCATGCCATCATGGGGCTTGCTTTCTTTTGAAATAAGCAAAAACAATCACACCGAATGTAACATTACTAATGTGAGTTCTTCAAAGGAGTAGTATAAGGTGTTATGAACAGGTATCATAAGGAGACACAGTGCAGCAAGGCTTCCCTCAGGAAGTGGCAAGTGATAAAGAGATGAAGAATGAGTAAGAGTGACCCAGGCAGAGAGGGCAGGACAAGTGTTCTGGGCAGAAGGAGCAGTGTTTGCAAAGCCCACAGAGGCAGAGATGAGAAAGGAAGGGGGTGGAGCGGTAGGCAGGGGTCAGTACACAGGGTCTTAGGGGAAGTGGTGTGGAGTAAAGCCTTTATCCTAAGAACACTGGAAAGTTTAAGCAAGAATTTTAAGTATGAAGTGATTTAAATTTGTGGAAGATTGATGTCTACTTCTGCCCATGGTGGATAACAGTTATTCCAAATGGAATAACTAGGAAAGTAGAAAAAACATGTGATACAACTGTTGTCAAACACTGGGTAAGAGGAAGCTTGGGACTGTGATCACAGAGAAGGAAACAAACCAGGTGAACCCTACAATCACCCTGGCTTTCTGCCTGGAACCATTTTTCCCGTCTGGGGAGTAGGGAGGGGAATACCAAGCAAAACATGACAGTCTTGATAAATTGAAGAGGCACAGATGGAAACCTGGGGAGGTCAAGGAGGCTAGAATGTGTGGGATAGGATTATACAGAGGAGGGAGCTATGCAGTGAAATAACTCCAGAAATTTGTGTGGTCTTATGTCTTAGCTGAACAGTAAGATGCATGTGTGGAGTGTGAAATTTTATGAAGCCATCACAAACAGTGGCCCAGGAACTCTGAGCTAACACAGGACTGGGAGGCATTTGAGTTTAGATTAGCCAGAGTGAAGAGTCCTTATTGACCAGTCAGGGCATTCACTAGAGAAACCAGAAAAGCCACACCTTAGTAGTGAGCCCAAACTATTCCTACAGTAAAAGCTACATTAGACCTATCCTAACCAAGATTATAAACAAGTCTCAAAAGGGTCAAACTGAAATGTGACTTTTATTTGTCTGGAAAGGTTTTTGCCCAAAAAAGTCTTTATTTCATCATCTGCTACCAAAGCAAAGCCCAACACTCTTTGAAAGAAGACAACAACATTTAGACATTCAACAGTGTAATTATCATAAGGTCCAGCATCCAAACAAAAATTACTAGGTATGTTAAGAAGTTAGACAATGTGACCCATAACCTGGAGAAAATCAGTCAAGAGAAACAGTCCCAGAAATGACAAGGATTATGGAATTAGCAAACGAGGGCATTAAAACAACTATTAAATGTATATTCAATTATTTAAAAAATGAAGTGAAGAGAGAAATTTAAGAGATAATAAGAATCAAATAGAATTTCTAGAGACGAAAACTACAGCATCAGAAATAAAAAATGTACTTTATGGGATTAACAGCAGATTAGAAAATGAAGAAAAAAGAGTAGTGAATGTGAAGACATAGCAATAGAAATAATCCAAAATGCAAAACAGAAAGAAACAAGACTGGAAAAAAATTAAACAGACTTTCACTTTGACTTGTGGGACAATAGCAAGCATGTGTAGTTGGAGTTCCAAGATGAGAATAGGGGAGAGAGGGCAGGAAAAAAATGGGAAGAAATAATGATTGGATGTTTTCCAAATTTGTTGAATGCTGTAAATCCTTAGATCCAAGAAGCTCAACTAGCCACGACAGGACAACACACACACACACACACACCACACACACAGACATATATCGTAATCAAACTACTGAAAACCACTTATAAGGAGAAAAAATTTTAAATAGAAAATGACAAATTATGTGCAGAGAACAAGAAATCCACAAAAATATGTACGTAAGCCAGAAGACAGTGGAATGACATTGTGAAAGCTCTGAAAGAAAAAAGCTTGTCAACCTAGAATTCTCTACTCATATCATTCAAATGATGGTAAAATGAAGACATTTTTTGGACAAACAAACAAAAAGCTGATAGACTCCATCAGCAGCAGCAGCCCTGCATGTCAAGAAGCATTAAAGGAAGTTCTTAGTGCAGAAAGAAAATGATACCAGATAGACAATCAATCTACAAACAGAAATGAAGGAATGAAAAATATGCGGGTAAATATAAAAGCCATTTATTTCTCATTTTCAAATTAGTTTAAAAGCTATTTGGCTGTTTAAAACACAAACAATGACAATGTGTAGTGGGCTGTATAACATGTAAAAGATATGACCACAGAAACACAAAGGACAAGGGAAAGAAATGGAAGTCTGTTGTTACAAGGTTATTACACTGTATGAAAGTGGCATCATATTATTTTAAGGAAGACTAGGTAAGTTAAAGATGCAAATTTGTAAAAGTAAATAAAACAAAGAGATCTGATTTATGAGCCAATAATGGGAATAAAATGGAATCATTAAAATACTTATTTTAGCAAGATGGTAGATACAAACCCAACCATATCGTTAATAACATTAAATATAAATGAAAGAAAGATGATCAGATTGGATCTACAAGCAAGACCCAACTATATGCTGTCTTCAAGAAACCCACATTAACTAGGAAGATATAGACAAGTTAAAGAATTAAATAAAATGATGGAAGATATACTATGCAAACACTAATCAAATGTAGACTGGAGTGGATGTATTAATCAAGTTGCATTAAGAACAAGAAATATTACCAGAGCTAAAAAGAGAAATTATAATTCTCTTTAGAATTAGATAAAGGGGCCAATTCATGAGAAGACATAACATTCCTAAATGTATGCATATAAATAACAGGGATTCAAAATACTTGAAACAAAAATACCTGAACTGGAAGGAGAAATAGACAAATCTAACATTATAGTTGGGAATTTCAACATCCCTAAATTGATGAAAGTAGAAAGAAAATTGATAAGGATATAAAAGACCTAAACAATGTTATCAGCCAACTTGGTCTAATTGACATTTTTAATATCATTCTACCCAACGATAGCAGAATACACTTTCTTTTAAAGTATATGTGAAATAGTTACCAAGATAGATCATAGCTTAAAAATGAAAACAAAAATCCTGACACTATGAAGAGCTGGTGAGCATGCGGAGCAGCTAGAACTCTCCTGCGTTGCTGATGGGAATGCCAAGTGGTACAGGCACCTTGGAAAGTAGTTTGGCAGTTTCTTATAAAGTTAAATATACTTTTACCATAAGACCTAGCAATCCCAATTCTATGCATTCACCCAAATAAAATGAAAACATACACACGTAAAAACATGTACATCAATGTTTACAGTGGTTTTGTTCACAATTTCAAAAAACTGGTAGCAACCAAAATATCCATCGGCTGATGAATGGATACGCAAACTGTGGTACATCCACACGCAGGAATTCATGCACCAGAATTACTCAGCAATAGAGACGAGAAAGGGCTGATGCACACGACTTGGAGGACCGTGAAAGGTGTTGTGTGAGTGGATGAAGCCAGGCTTAAAAGGCTACACAACATGTGATTCCATTTACATGACAGTCACATTCTGGAAAAGGCAAACTTATAGGGAGGGGGTTGATTAAAAAGGAGTAAGAAGGAACTTTTTGGAGTGAAGAAAAAGAAAAGAACTTCTGACATGATTAATAAAACCAAAAGACAAGGCATAGACTGGGGGAAAATAAATTTTAAATAGTATTCAATAACAAGAAGACAAATAACCCATATTTAAAATGGGTAAAGGATGTGAAAAGACACCCCACAAAAGAAGACACATGAATGGGGAAACATGTAAAGATGTTTGGCATCATTAATCGTCAGGGAAAGGAACATCGAAAGCACAATGAGATGCCACTACACTCACCAAATGGCTAGAATTAAAAAAAATTATACGACCATGATGTACCCATAATAAAAAAATAATAATTTTTAATTATTTAATAATAATAAAAAATAAAAATTTTTTTAAAAATTAAAAAAATAAAATTAAAAAGGTAGAAAACACCAAGTGTTAGTGAGAATACAGAAGGACTAGAATTGTCCCACATTGCTGACTGGGAAAGAAGTTTGGCAGTTTCTTAAAAAGTTAATATATTTTTATCATTTGACTCAGCAATCCCACTTTGTGTATGTACCCCCAGTGGAAGGTGGAAATTAGGGAATTGCTGGTCATAAGCTCCTTGTCTGTGCAGGTCTGCTGTGGCCACACTGGTCCCTTCAGGGTCTGTGGCTGTGTTTGTCCTGTGTGCTCTCAGGTTGCTATGTCTTTTTATGAGCTTGTATCCAATTTTGATAGTTTTTCTAGCTTGTCTGCTGTTGTCGGGCTGTCAGAATAACTTTTTATCAGTGTTCCCATCTGTAGCATCCTTTCTCTGATGGTGACCTGGATCCGCTGTGATCTTCCTGCAAGCAAGGACACTGACCATCACTCTCACTGTTGTCTAGCCTCATTTCTTTATGCCCTTTTCAAGCATTACCTCATTTTGTCTGCTGGGCAGGGACTGTCACTCTCACTTACCACTGGGTCCCCAGCTCTGGTGCAGAGTTGGGATTCAGATCCAAGTGGGGTTGACTCCAGTGTGTTTTTAAACACCAAGGGGACAGCATGAAGCGAGAACTCACAAGTCAGTGCCATGTCTCACACAGACATGATCAGTGGGAGGCCGGGGGAGGGAGCTGGGTAGAGGGGGCTTCCCAGAGGAGGCGGAAGGGGGTCTTGACCTGGAGGTTCTGGGCAGCAGAGAAACCCCACAAGCCCATTTACAAGTGCTCGAGGGGACCAGCCTGGTGGTAATCTGGGAGGTGGAAGGAGAGCCAGCTTTAAAATTAATTTAGTGCTGGATTGTGCAGGGTCTTGAATGCCAGGCCAAGTGTTGAGTTTGACCATATGAATGGGCGCTGACAGGCACCAGGCCCAGGTGCCCCAGTGAGGGTCTCCCCCTGCTTGCTCATGTTAGTGATACTGGAATGCTAACAGCCTGTGCAAATGAAGGGTACACTAACCAGTGGCTGCCCACTATGAGGTCTAGCTCCCTTCTCTTGCAGGAGGGCAGAGGCAGAAGACAAAGGATGTGCCCTCAAGCTTTCCAGCTGCTGTTTCGGGGGCTTTTTATCTTTCCCAGGGCATAAACGGTCCTCCAAAGCCTGACTCTCTCTTTTCCTGCCTCTCTGCTCCCCTTTGAAAGGGCTCAGCCTTCCTCAGTGGGATTAAGTGGCCACAATTAGTAGTAACTTTAGACAGGTGACAAAAGTCATGGGTAAATGTGCCTCACTGGCTCCCAAGCACGTCCCCTTAGCAGTGAGTCGGTGAGGCAATGTGAAATGGAACACACCTGGTGAGTCTGTGCCCCTTCAGCTGCAGCAGGAAGGCATAAAGCAGGTGGCAGACCTTTAATGTGTCTGAACACACTGCTGTCGTCCACTGCCTGTTCTTCCCAAGCAGGACCAGCTACAGAATTTGCAGGGCCTAGTGCAAAATGAAAATGAGGGTTGCTCATTCAAAAATTATGAAGAATTTCAAGATAGTGACAGCCGAACATGAAGCCAAGTGTGGGGCTCTACCGAGCATGGGGCTTCATGTGGCTGCATGGGCTGTACCCCTGTGAAGCTGCCCGTGTTCCTGAGCCTCGATCTGTCTTGTGATGGAAGCTGGCTAGTCCGCAGGGGGCACTGCCTCCAGTTGCGTGCCCTCCGTGTGCGTGTACCGTCTTTATTCTGATAGCACGGAGGTGAGGGGCACCCGGGTGTGGCGCCTTTCAGAGCCCTGCTCATTTGGTCCTACGTGGCTGGGCGCTGGCTCACCTTGCCCTCGAGGGGCGAGGATGTGTGTTCTCCATTCTCCGCAGACCTCTCTTCCTATTCCTCTGCTCCCCACTCCTGAATTTACAGTCTTAACACATTGTCTTCCCTCCAACCAAGCTCTCCTCCAAAACAATAGATTTCCTCCGATCAATACTAGCTCATGCCCAGTGTCGATGGGTTTCAGGGCTTCCTTTCATATCCCTCAGAGCTGGTCAGCATTCCCTCTTCAAAGTGTGAGCTCAACCTCGGGGCCGGCGGTGGCTGCCGACTTCTCAGTAGGGCAGGCAATTAGTTGAGACATCTCGTTTCTTCCACAGCTGTGGTGCGAGCTACCTTCCCTTCCTTTGCCTCCAGGAGAACCTGTCTCCGTCTCTCTGCCTGGGGACGCCTTGGGCCCCGTCCCCCAGAGAAGTGTCAGCCAATGTATTTTCACGGTGGCATGTTCGCTCCTTCACTCACCTGCTTGTCCTCTCAGTGTGAACTGTGGGTCCGGCGGATGTGCAGGTGCTGGGGCCGCAGTGCTGAAAGGTGGGAGGAGAGTGAGGAAAGCCTGGAGCCCCAAGACTCGGGTTCAAATCCAGCTCTGCCACTTGCTAGTTTTGTGACTCTGGGCAAGTTTCTGAGCTTCTCCTGTCCTCAGCTGCCCTAGCACCTACCTCGCAGGTTGTAGAGGGAAGGAAGGGGGCTGGGCCCCTACCCGCTAAGGGCTTGGTACCTGTGAGCTGCGAGGGTAAGTTCCGATTCATTGCCCCAGCCCTGAGGGGGCCCCACACAGTGTCTGAGCCGTGGGGAAGGCCCACGGCTCGGAAGACCTGGAGCCCTGGTGCCAGCAACACACTGTCCCACCTCACTCTGGCCACTGCCCTCAACCTGGGGCCTCCTCCCTCTCAGGCTCCAAGCTCAGACTGGCCCCTGCCTCCTGCCTTGGGTTCTAGCTGCCCTGCAGCCCCCAAAGGCCCCCTACCTGGTTCTTAAATGCCCTCCAGACCCCTGCACTTTTCTGCACTGGCTCATATATTTACATTTAAAATATCTGTGTGATTATTTGTTTAACTTCTGTCTCCAACACTTCACTGGAAGCCCCTCGAGGACAGGGCAGGGACTGTCCGTGTGTTCCTATTGTATCCGTGGTGCTCAGCTGGGGGCCAGGTATGAAGGAGATGCTTGAGAAATCTCTGTTGCATGAATGAGTTTGTGGGAGAGAGAGAGAGGAAGAGAGGGAGACAGACAGAAACAGAGAACTCCAAGGACACCTTGAGCCTGGGGTGTACACACGAGGGGGTGGCAGTGGGGTCCAGATGTCTCGGGCGTGGACCATCTGGCCCTGTGGCCGGGGCTAAGGCTTTGGGTCTTTCTCCTGGGGGCCCTGGGCGCCTCTGAAGGGCATCGCAGGGCCGGCAGGGCCGCATCCGATTTGCGTTTTAGGAAGATCAACCGGCAGCTGTGCGGAGAGTAGATTTATAGCCTGGCTTCTTTGTTCAAATCCCCAGAGTCATTTTCTTCTTTTTTATAGGATTCTGCTTGTTAGGGACAGAGCCAGGAGCTGACTATTTCTTCCTAACTCACTTTGTGACCTTGGGCCAGTCCCGCTGCTCTGCGGAGAGCGCAACAGCCCCTGGCTGTTCCTCCTGGCCGCAAAGCTGTGGTCTCCCAAGAGCTTGGGAGTGTCTTCCAGTCTCTCACCCAGGAAGCCCTCACCTGCCACCCTCCCGGCCCGGGACGGCTCATGACCCTTGGGCACTCCCTGGGGCTTCGTGCTGGCGCTGCCCCAGGAGGGCATCTGGGGGGACACAGGGACGTCACAGAGTGATCTCCCTTTGCTCTCACTCAGTTGACGAAAAATCCACCTGGGCCTGCTTGTCTTGGTCCCCAGGACTGAGCACGACCACATCGGTTGATTGTGGTTCCTACTTAACTTCTATGCTCCCCGCCACACCCCTACCCTCTCCTGCTCTGCCCTTCGTGGGGAGCTTGCAGAAGCCTGCCTTCCTCGACACACACGGGCGCCCACCCACCCCTCCACAGCCGGGGAGGGTGATATGGGTCTTGGTGGCGTTTTAAATAATGCCGACAGAAAACCTCCATCGACTCTCCACCGCTGCCAAGAACAGCTGTCCTGCTAGATTTATAAAGATTGCCTAACTTTCCTTCTGCCACCCAGGAGGGGCCTTCCCTGCACTTGAAAAAACACCTCCATTCTTTTTTTGTTGTTTGTTTCTCTGAAAAACAGATGAAGAGTTTGGCTAGAAGTCGAGAGTTTCTGGCGGAGCGGGGGGCGGGGCGCTGGAGACTCAGCCGTGGTTTATTGCCCGAAGGAAAACATACTTCGCTTATGAAGTATTCCCCCTTGAAATCTCACTTGACATTCTGTAAAGAAAGAGTAACGTTTTTAAGAAGCTGGCTCAGCCACCTAATACCTTCCCTCCAAAGCGAAGCCCTTTTGAAAGATTAATATCGAGCCGCAGACAGTCAGTCACCATAATTGTACTTATCCCGGCTTGTTCCTCTGCCCACGTTGTCGCGGTGCTGGAAGCCGCATGAAAGCTCCATCCGGTGTGCCAGGGGCAGCGAGACCATGAAAGGCTGCCAGCCCCAGCCTCGGGGACCCTCGCCCCAGGCCCACGCCGACACATTTCCTCTGGCCATCTTTCTCAACTCTCTCTCCTGAACGGAGGAAGGGGCAGAGCGCTGGGTTTGGTGTTTATAGGCATTGATTAATGGAATTAAAGACGATTTGCAAAAACCATCTACCGTGCACACCGCTTCCCTTCTGCCATCTGCTTAAGAAATACAATTCCAGGCAAAGGCTTTGCATGGGCAGCTCGACCTACCTGCTTGTGTTCATTCAACTGGAGAAAAAGGGAAGTCTGGGGGTGGGCTGGGGGACACACTGCCTTCAGGACAAAGCGTCCCTGCAGAGGCACTTGGCCATGCTGGCTGCTGTCAACACTACCTGTCCGAGCGTGGGTCTTGGCCCCATTCCGTGTCCATGAGACTCCCTCCTCCAAGGCCACATAATGGTCTCTCAGACATGGCCGGTGTGGCTATGTGTTTCACTGCTGAAGCTTAGAAGTGTCACCTCTGCCAAACCCCGTAGGTTTCCTGGTGGCCTTAGAACACTTGCCTTGTAACCAGAAACATGGCAGTAAGTAGAGTTTGCCTTCTGGCTTCTTTCTTTTACCTTTATGTCCATGTGGCTGGTCACACCAAGCAGCCCTGAACTCTACTGCGGGCACCTTGGGACCTCAGCTTGCGCATCAGGGGCTGGCCATGGAGATATTCAAGGTCTTACCACCCGCCCTCCCCAATGTGGGGGAGAGAAACAAAGGCTAAATGATTTTTTTAAAGGCATCATTCCAAGGAGAATGAATTTTTGGGATTTCATCTTGGACAGGGAATTGGGTCAGAACTACAAGTGTTATGAAAACGTGGTTTCTTCATGGTGGGGGGCAGGTGGTGCAGAAACTGGATCGCCATGAGGCCACACTCCCTCCTTGACTCCAGGCTCACTGACCCACTCTGGGCTGGATGTTGATTAACTTCATCGAGGGCTCCCCCTCAGTGTCTGAGGGCAACTTCTGACCCAGATCAAGTCTGCACTAACCGAGTGACCTTTACAGAAAGGCAGCGCCATGTCCCCTCTGGGGTCCCCAAAATCATAAATCACCCGAGAGCCAGTGGGAGACGAGGCCACACGAGGAGACAAAGGACAAAAAAGGGACAATAAATCTCACTTTCAGGGAGCAGTCATTTATTTTTTTGCAGTAATTTTTCTGAAATGTAATTATGATCCAATAATACAAATATCAACATCTGGAATTCTGCTGTCTAAATCCCTGTCCTGTTTAGAAATGGAATGCTAATGAGGCACAATTTCTTTCCCATTCATGGGCAGATCTCAGGGCGTTCAGAGAAGGGCCGGGAGGGGAGAAAGCCATTCTGTCTGTACTGTTCCTTGTGTCCAGTCATCATTTGAGGAGAAGCCCCCAGGGAAAGGGTCATCAATCAGACCCCTGCCCTCCCTTGACCTGCAGCCCAAAGATGCAGTCGTTTACAACCCAAGCCAACAGAGGTCTGGAACAAACACTCTCAGAACCAACTTCGTTTGAAAGCACCAAGAAAGAAGCCAGACTTGATCAATTATTTGCACTTGTCCCTTGAATTTCTGTCCTGGGTTAAAAATATGAATGAGTTTGAAGATTATTTTTTTCTTCTGAAATTAACATCCAGGGAAAAAGATCGGTTCACCAAGAGGCTGAAATGGTTGCAATGTGCCCACTGTCTCTGTGACCATTACCTACTGCCCCTTTTGGAAATTCTTTCTGTGTGTTTGGGGGCTTTTTTACTTTAAACTTTCTAAACCCTTTACAGGCTATCAGAGGTGGGCAAAAAATGCATTTCCCCCCACCCCAAAATCCAAGCTCTGGAAAATCCAAAGTCTGTCTATTTTCCTGCTTTGATGAACAAAGAAAAACTAAACTAAAAAAGACAAAAGTAGAATGTCTAAAAAATATACCTTGCGACGGTCTTCTTGCACATTTTAGGGGAAATATGCAACACTGTCAGAAAGCAAAGACCCTCTCTTGGGAGAAAGAAAACTGCCTCAAAGTCCTCTAAAATGTGATTAATCCCTGGTGGTTATTAATTTTCAACTTTTGATAGTTTTTATTACCCAAGCTTGTACATTCTACTTCAAAGGCACTAAGACAAGAAAGATGGCTCCAAAGAGTTTTGCAAACACTTAAAAAAAATCGCTATAGTTTTAGGATTCATTGCTCTAATTCTGCTGTTACACACCCAGTGTTTGGAGTAAAGAAAAATACCAGGTGTCCTAAGAATTATACAGCGACTGACTTCAAGCCTAAGGCCCACAGAGTTTTAATGACCAGATGTTTATCTAGCCAGAATTCATTCTGATGTGTATTTTACAAGCCACTGGTCAAGACATAAAAGTAGTTTAAGCCAAGAAACAATCACTAAGGTCAGAAATCAACAGTTCGTAAGCCCATAGAATTATATGCCTTGAGGATAGCAAATCTTTATTTTTCTTTAGATAATGTAAATTGGACAGAAGTCATAAATAGGGAAATAACAAAAACTGTTGTGGCCCCACCCCACCCCCAAGCCAGAACATCACAGATGAGGAATGGGCTCACCACCCACAAGCTGCAAGGAGGGACGCGGTGTCAGGGCCTGCAACCCAGGTGGCAGGGCGGAGACTGCACTTCGGGGCTGGGCACTTTGTTCTTAGTGGCTTAATAACCTTTTTCTCACCTGACATCCTTACTGAGAGCCAGAGCGGGGGCCCCAGCAGCCTCGGTTCCCAGCAAACTCATTTTTGGGCGCTTGCATTTGTGCAGGGGCAGTTACATTTTCCATTTTCTAGCGGGGAATGGAATGTTGATACTGTGTGATTGTTTTATTTATTTTATACGTTTTCCTTGGAATGTCTACGTGTGGCTGCTGCCCTGGCTTGGCGGCCTCTTGATTTACGGTAGTTATAAACATTCCAAAGTAGACATGTCAGTTAAATGATACCATAACATTATGCAGTTACAATTCTGTTATAAATGTGCCGACAGTTCCCAAAAAACTCAGCGTTCTGCTCCCCTCCCCCAGCCCATTCCTTCCTGCTACCTACGCATGGTGACTTTGGAGGCCACTGGCTCAATGGAAAGACGGCAGAAGACCCAACGTTTAGTCATGGCCTCACCACCCCCCAGCCCCACCTTCTGGAAAATATTTCTAAGAAGCCTCGGTATTGGTGTCCAGAAGCAACATGCTCCTTTAAAGAACACATTTGAACTTGCTTTCCTTTGAAAATCACATTTATTCACATCATCCACACATCCCCTTAGAAATGCGATTCTAAGATGGCAGTTGTTGAGCAGTGCTGGGAGACGACCTCTCTCAACCCACTGCCCTGCTGCCTTTCCTCTGCACCAACACAGAAAGAGTGGTTTGTTTTTCCTAAAAGATGCTGAAAGAGGGAAGGGAGAAAATTTTTCCATGGACGTAGCAGTTTGGAGGGCTTAACATTCAATCAGAAAACCCACCTCAGTAATCTCCCGCAGAGACATGTCAGGGAGAGATTCCTTACACATCTTTGCACAGAAACACTGGAACATAGGCTGCTTTCACCGTTCACTTCTAACTCTTTGATGTATACAAACCTGACAGTTGATATTGAGGTAAAATGTACACCTAAAGAATTTCCATTCCCTATCCTAGAGCAGGGGGCTGCCCGTGACTGTTTTTGTACATAAAGTTTTATTGGCACACAGCCACGTCCATTTGTTTAGGCCTTGTCCACGGCTGCTGTTGGGCTACAGCGGCATGGCTTTATAGCTACAACGGAGACTGTATGGCCTACAAAGCCGAAAACTTTCACTGTTTGGCCCTTCACAGGAAAGGTGTGCTGACTCCGGTCCTAGATCAACTCAGAGAGTAAAACTTGTCAGATTCTGTCAAGGTGGGGCACAGCCACCTGGCCAGTCTGCACGGGGCCTGCAGCACCCGCTTCGCCCGGCTGCACAAACCAGGTGGGACACATGGGCGCGCCAAGCTTAAGTTTTCTTGTCACCAAAGCAGGGAGAGAAAGACCAGTTTAGAGGATGTTGTGAGGATGAAGCAAAATGGTGTATTTAAAGCCCCAACACAAATATGGATTGTTGCTTAGCGCAAGGATCACCTTCTGCACGGGACAGGGGTGCTGCTGGGAGCCTCCTATGGCTATTTTCTCACATGACCTTCCAGCCAGTCTGGGAAGCAGGTACTATTACGATCTCTGTATGAATCTTTTCATTCCTTTAGAGTATAATTCTGCTGACCACATAAAGTCTACACGTAAGGAAGCTGACGCTCGGAGAGGCCCATTCACATGTCTAATGGAAGCCCCAGTCCCTCTTCACTCCAAACTGTGTACTCCAGCTCCCCACTGATGGATGTTAGCTCCATTCTGTCTATTCCCAGATTTTCCATTTAACTTTTTATGAGGTGTCACGGGCCTGGTTTTCCACCTTTAGAGGGTTTTAAGGAATCTTTATTAACCACCAATGGCTCTTGCTCCTTTAAAGTGGAATGACCAAGAGGTGCCCACAAGGCCAGTGGGGACAGATCTGGAAGCCCACCTCTTCCAGCCCACAGGCTCTGCTTCCTGGAACTGGTGTGGGCCACCCTCCCCTGTTCCTGCTCTGAAACTGTTCTCATGACAATAAGCTGCTCCCTCAACAACAAGGCCGTTGCCTCTCAGTAAGGTGCTTGGTGAGCATAGGCTCTGGCCAGTGATCCAAATAGGAAAACTATGTTCATTTTTATTCTTCACCCAGAATAGCCAAGTCCATGTAAATCTATATCCAAAAGAGCTCTCAAAATCATCTGCTTACCTTTATCTTCAATTCCTCTCAAGTCACTACCTTTTTTTACTTGGATGACTGCAATAGCTTCCTAACTGGTTTCCCTAAAACCCATCCATTCATCTACCCCTTCCACCATTCCTCACACCATTGATGCATCTTCACCACCCACCCATCCATCCATCCACCCATCCAATCATCTGTCCATCCCTCCACCCATCCATCCCACCATCCACCCATCCATTCATCTACCCACCCACTACATATGTATTTAGTGGTTATAAAGTCCCACGCACTATGTAGGTCCTAGTGTGGATGGAAAACAAAACAGATTCCCTGCCCTCAAACAAAACAGTGAATTTCAAAGTACGAAGCCTCATGAGGGAAAAAAGTAGGCTGTCTTGAAAGAGAACGACATCAGGGGACATACATAGAGAGGGTTTTGGGGGCTGGTGAGCCTCACCAAGGAGGGGATATATTGATAGAGAAACTGCATAATTCATTGTCTGAACCGGGACACTTTTGAGGGTTAGAGGGGGAGCTATTAAAAATCACACCAGGGCACCAGGTGCACACCAGGGCTGGCCCAGGTCAGCTCAGAGGCGTGGTCACTTCCTGCGAACCCAGACTCAGAGGGTGAGCTGAGACCGTAGGGGACAAGAAGGAGAGGGCTCCTTCCTTCCTCGGTGAGCAGCTGCAAACCTACAAGGAAAGAGCTGGGGGGAAGGAAAGAGCAGAACTGTGTGTGGCGTCAGGGCAGAGCGAGTTTGGGGGATGGCAGTTCAGTGAATAGGAGTCTCTGAGGGCAACATGGGATGGGAAGGAGTTGGGGAGAGGAAATTGGGTATCGGAGAGATGTTTCTCTGCGCTGTGAATCGGGGCTCCCTTTAAGGCTACATTTATTGTTGTTCTATCAAAAAATGCAAGTGAAAGAGTGGAATTCTTCTTTTATTTCTCTAATAAGCTTTTGCTGTTTGGGATGCACATCTTTGGGTAAGTCTCCTGGAACCTGGACTTCCAGGTCTGACATCACTGAGTTCATCGTGCCCAGATCGCGCTGGCACGGAAGGTGCCTGAAGCTGTTATCGTCTGCGCTCCCTGGCTTGATCAAGAGCTTTCTGAGGGCAGGGGCTCTGCTCATCGCCAGTCCCTGCACCAGCACGGGGCTGACACTTAGTGTGTGCTCGATAACGGCTCCGTGCAGGAGTGAGTGCCCGGCCCCCAGAATGGCTAACGTCCCTCATGAGGCGCCTCGGAGGAGCCGTTTTCCGAGCTCACGCTTCATTTCACGTCCTGCAGAAACGGAGCAGCTGCTCCACTCGGCTTATTTAATGTCAGAGTTCCATCCTCCCCCACACTGGGCTGGCCTCGTGCCTATCCCCATCAATCCTCCAAGGCCATCCAAGGAGCCTCGTGAGAGCAGAGATCTGCAGATGGCTCATGTGACCCGCACATGGGTGTTGAGCTTCACGCCTCACTGCCTTGCAGTCTGGCCTCTTCGGCAGCATCAGTGGGCCAGGCAGGGTCTCCAAGCAGACCCCCAAACTCTCAGGGTCCCTGCCTGCCAGGTCTGGGCTGGTGCCCTCCCGGGTCAGGGATGTCACGGCCAGCGCTGATTGCAATTGCAGGCTGAGAGTGTCAGCCTCTGCTCTTCCTCCAGTG
The DNA here is from genome assembly GCA_023783475.1 of Daubentonia madagascariensis. NCBI lineage: Eukaryota > Metazoa > Chordata > Mammalia > Primates > Daubentoniidae > Daubentonia > Daubentonia madagascariensis. The sequence goes on along the minus strand of JAKFHU010001640.1, from coordinate 3,611,111 downwards.
AGCTCCGTGATCCTGGGAGAGAGCCCTGTCGTCTCTGAGCCTCAGCTAGCCCTTCTGTAAGATGGAGATAACACAGTACCCTATGTACTAGGTGCCCGACACACTTTAGCAAGATTTATCACCACCATGCCTTGATCAAAGGCTGCTTGTCCTCTGAGAGGACTCTCAGTGCTGGCTTTGTAGTAAGGCCCTCTATGGGTGCCCAGGGGGCTGCTGGTGAAATGTCCTCTTTTCTCTGTTTTTGTCCTCAAAGGTGTGGGAAATTGCTCAGCTGGGCCAGGTGGCCGGGCCTCACTGCCTCTGTGATAGCTCTGCTCTCACCCAACCCAGGCCATGCAACACAGGCCATGACTTTGACTGTGCCTGCCCATGGCTTTCTGTGGCTGCACTGAAATACCTGATGCCAGCTGTAGTTCCCTCCCAGAACCTGGTAATGAGGGCTGGCACTGTGTCCCCGACATGATTTAAAACAGGCTTTGTTTATGCTCTCTTGGAGTGGACAAGATGTGCATCCAAAGTGGCCCAGTGAATTCAGAAAGAGGAAGGTGGCGCAATCCCTGGGATGGGAGATGTCTCTAGGGGCCAAGCCCCGAGTCTGATGAGGTGAGAGGGGTGATTACTGGGGAGGGAGGGGCTGCAGGTGGTCAGCTCCTTTGTTGAGGACCCACAGTCTTAGGGTGAAGTGCAGAGAACATGGTGGCAACAGTCTGCCCACCCACTTAGCACCTATATATGCACTGAGCACCTCCCACATGCCAAACCTGGGCTAGATGCCACACAGGTGATGCAGGCTGGAATCAGAGTCCAGGCAGGAGTGGCGTTGTTTGGGGAGATTTCATTAAAGTGTGACGGTGTAGGCGGGGCTTAGGAAAAGCAATGAGGCATGGTACGGGCCAGGAGGACCGATCACAGTGGGGAGCTGTTCCCACCCCAGAGCCAGAGGGCAAGGGTGGAGCAGCGACCAGAGCCAGGGAAGGGGCTCATGAGAGGAGCGTTGGGAGGAGCTGTGCCACCCGGTGGGAAGAACCAGGAGAGTAAATCCCCCCACCCCAGTCTCCTATAGGTGCCTGCACTGGCCCAACGACCCAGAAGCCTGAGGGCTCAGGGGCCTCTTTATGGCCCATGCAGAGCAGCTTGCCAAGGCCCAGAGCAGGGTGGAGAAGTGTGGATGTGGACTGTGGGGCCACCAGGACAGATGAGCACAGACCTGCTCCCACAGTTGCCAGCACCTGGTTCAGGGGCTGTGGACTCAGGGCCTCACGGGGCCAGGCAGGTCATCTTAGTGGGAGGCCAGGCCGGTGTGTGACGTAAGGGAAAGGCAGGGGGTGTGGCAAACTCGATTGTTCCACCAGGAGGGAAAGTGGCCCGGAATGGCCAGAACCTGGAAATCAGGGGTTTTGTGAGCTATCTCCTGATTTTAGATTTTAGCAGTGCAGTAAAATTTCTGAAAAGAAAAAAATTTGCAGGCAGGGCAAATGAAATTTATCTGTGGGCTGGATGCCACTCCTGGGTGGCTGGTTTGGATCCTCCAGTCAGTGGGGGCGACGAGATGAAAGAGTATGACGCACTGAGCTGGACTCGCTGTCCGGGACAAAAGGGGATGGGGGGGGACGGTGGTTAGGGCACGCTGCCTGGGTTGGGGGCTGAGCTAAACCTGCCATCTGTGAGCAGTGTGCCTGGCACCCACATCTGTCATCTCCGACCCCACCCACCCTGCCTTCCCCATCCTCCGTTGCTGCACCCTGTTCTTTACGGCATTTATCCAAATTTATGATCCTATATTTCCTTACTCATTTATTGGCTCTTTCGGCTCTTCCCAAAGACCAAGCATATGTCTGTTTCCTTCCTTATCCCCGGAGTAAGGCAAATAGGAAATGACTGATAGATATTTGTCACGTAACTGCTGTTAAACCCCCAGGAGGGAGGAATTATTGTTATTCATAGTAGCAGTAATAGCTGTCATCGTTGTAGTCATCACCCATGTTTTTAAAAATGTTTTTAAATTTTTAAATTTTTAATTATTATGGCTACATAATGGTTGTATATATTATAGGGCACATGTGATATTTTGATATAGGCATACAATATGTATTAATCCAATCAGAGTAATTGGGGTATCCATCACCTCAAGAATTTATCATTTATTTCTGTTAGGAACACTGCAGTTCCACTCTTTTAGTTATTTTAAAATATACCATAACTTATTGTTGACTATAGTCTACTTGTGCTATTAAATAATGTTCATTCTATCTAACTATCCAACTACATTTTTGTACCCATTAACCATCCCCACTTTATCCCCTCCTCCCTCTACCCTTCCCAGCCTCTGGTAACCATCATTCTATTCTCTGTCTCCATGAGATCAATTGTTTTTAATACTTAGTTCCCACATATGAGTGAGAACATGTGAGATTTATCTTTCTGTGCTTGGCTTATTTCATGTAACATAATATTCTCCAGTTCCATCCATGTTGTTGCAAATGGCAGGGTTTCATTCTTTTTTGTGGCTATGTAATATTACAATGTGTATATATTCCACAAATTTCTTTATCCATTCATCTGTTGATGGACACTTAAATTGATTCCAAATCTTGGCTATAGTGAATGGGCTACAATAAACATGGGAGTGCAGATATCTTTTCGATATACTGAATTCCCCTCCTTTGGGTATATACCCGGCAGTGGGATTGCTGGGTCACAGGGTAGTTCTATTTTTAGTTTCTTGAGGAACCTCCATACTGTTCTCCATAGTGGCTGCACTAATTTACATTCCCACCAACAGTGCACGAGGGTTCCCCTTTCTCCACATCCTCAATAGCATTCTTTATTGCCTGTTTTTTTGATAAAAGCTATTTTAACTGGGATGAGATGATATATCATTGTAGTTTTGATTTGCATTTCTCTGATGACTAATGATGTCGAGCACTTTTTCAAGTACCTGTTGCCCATTTGTATGTCTTCTTTGGAGAAATGTCTATTCAGATCCTTTGCCCATTTTTAAAATTGGATTATTTGGTTTCTTCCTGTTGAGTTGTTGGAGCTCCTTATATATTCTAGTTATTAATCCCTTGTCAGATGGATAATTTGCAAGTGTTTTCTCCCATTCTGTGGGTTGTCTCTTCACTTTGTTGATTGTTTCCTTTGCTGTGCAGAAGTTTGGTACCTTGATGTGGTCCCATTTGTCCAATTTTGCTTTGGTTGTCTGTGCTTTAGGGATATTACTCAAGAAGTCCTTGTCCAGACCAATGTCCTGAAGTGTTTCCCCAATGTTTTCTTTTAGTAGTTTCATAGTTCCAGATCTTAGATTTAAGTCTTTAATCCATTTTTATTTGATTTTTGTATATGGAAAGAGAGAAGGATCTATTTCTTTCTTCTGCACGTGCAGTTTTCCCAGCACCATTTATTGAAGAGACTATCCCTTCCCTAATGTATGTTCTTGGCAACTTTGTCAGAGGTAAATTCACTACAGATGTGTGGGTTTATTTCTGGATTCTCTATTCTGTCTCATTGGTCTATGTGTCTGTGTTTATGCCAGTCCCATGCTGTTTGGGTCACTACAGCTCTGTAGTATAATTTACAGTCAGGTAATGTGATTCCTCCAGTTTTATTCTTTTTGCTCAGGATGGCTTTGGCTATTCTGGGTCTTTTGTGGTTCCATATAAACTTTAGGATTTTTTTTTATTTCTGTGAAGAATGTCATTGGTATTTTGATGGGAATTGCATTGAATCTGTAGTTTGCTTTGGACATTTTAACAATATTGATTCTTCCAATCCATGAGCATGGATTATCTTTCCATTATTTTTGTGTGTCCTCTTCAATTTCTTTCATCAATGTCTTATAGTTTTCATCATAGAGATCTTTCACTTCTTTGGTTAAGTTTATTCCTAGGTATTTTATTTTATTTGTAGTGATTATAAATGGGATTATGTCTTGGTTTCTTTTGCCAACAGCAAACAGATTGTTTGCTGTTGGCATATAGAAATGCTACTAATTTTTGTATGTTGATTTTGTATCCTGCAACTTTATTGAATTTGTTTATCAATTCTAATAGTTTTTTTTTTTGTGGAGTCTCTAGGTCTCTCTAGATATAAGATCATATCATCTGTAAACAAGGATAATTTGACATCTTCCTTTCCAATTTGGGTGCCCTTTATTTCTTTCTCTTGTCTGATTGCTCTAGCTAGAAATTCCAGTACTATGTTGAATAACAGTATCACACATATTTTATAATTGAGGAAGCAGAATGCACAGTGGTTAAGAGACTTAGTTCAGATTATACAGGCAGGAAGCATTGGAGTGGAGATTCAAACCCAGGACTGACAGATTCTCAAGGCCCCTGCTCCCAGCTAGGCATCCCTCCAATTTGAGTGCAGACCTGATCTCCTCCAAGAAACCCTCTCTGACTAACCTGTCCTCTGGGTTAGTCGCAACTCCTGGCTCCCCAGGCCCCTGGTATCCTTTACACAGGATCTACCCCTCTGCTCTTCAGTCTCTGTTTCCCTGTCTGTGCCCTGGGTCATCAAGTTCACCTTGAAAGCAGGGAGTTTGTTGTGTCCATGAGTGTTCTCCCAATGCCTTATGGCCCAGTGACTGGCACATATTAATAATAGCAACAATACCAATAGTAACAAAAAAGGACAAGACCATCCTTAATGAGTGCCTCCCATATGCCAGGCACTGTACCAAGTGCTTTCTGTCTGTGTTTTTATTTAATCTTCTCTACATCCCCGTTTATAGATTAGGAACCTGGGACTCAGTAGCTTGGCCAGAGGTGGAGGTAGGATTCAAATCCAGCCCTGCCCCTCCCTGAAGCCCCTGTATTGGCTCTAACCACTACCCTGACAGATCCCACTGCAGGTTCTTGATAAACACCAGGTAATATGAAGGACCAGGTCGTAAGTACCTCTGGCTTTGCAGCCATACTGTCTCTGTTACAACTACTTAACTCTGCTGCTGTAGCGCAAAAGCAGCCGTAGACCACTCATACACAAATGAGCACGGTTGCATTTCAGTAAAATTTTATTTACAAACACAAGTGGTAGGTGGGATTTAGGCTATGGCTTTGGTGTATGTCATTGAATCGAAGATGTCAATGTTACAAGACACACTGGTTTCAGACATATCGTAACATACAAAACTGTGCATCTTACAGTCAAGGAGATTTGATATTTGCTCAGTGAATGAATGAATGCATGAATGACCGATTCAGGTGTGTGCTCCTGAGTGTTCAGCAGGGAAGGCAAATACCTGGCAGTAAGTTCCATGAATCTTCCATGAACATCCTCCAAGTGGCCTTACCCAGGGGACATAAGGGGAACTGAGGCCCCAAGGAATGAAGAATTTGCTCCAGCCCACCAGCCATGGTGATTCCTTCAGGAACAAGGTGCCATCTTGATCAACAGGCCTTTAGAAGCGGGATGGGTGTAGTTCCTTGTCGGCTAAGGAAGCCAAGCCTCAAAGTCATAGCAGGTGCGGAAAAAGTAACTTTTCACTTCAATTCCATCCAGATTAATTCAACAGGAGTTTATTGAACACCTTTCATCACGGCTAGACAGGGGAGAGGTGCCTATAAAACACGGCTCCTGCCCTCAGGGAGCTTAAGCACATCTAATCTTATAAACCACCCAGATGTAAAACCAGTATGAGAATTCAGAGGGGCCAAGACCCCTTCACGTCCCCACGGAGCCTTCTAAGGTCTGCAATGTAGATATTTTCCAGGCAGGAATTAATCAGGCCTCCGTTGGCGCTCCAAGCCAGACCCTACTTAATGCTTTCTATAAAGAGCCTTATTACACCAAAACGCTGTATATTATATTCTTCACTGCACACCAGCTACGTGCGTAGGCTGCTCCCTATGTCTCTGGGCCAATAAATTAGATTTAGATTACAAGGGGAGGGCAGGCGGCCCAGCACACAAATACCTAGCAGTCGCTGCGGACTGAGATGTCTTGATTTAGACAGCTAAATGGCCCAGTGAAGGGGCCAGGAGGGCGCACGTTGGCACATAGAATGCTCATAGGCTCCGTAAGCAGACCCTCACCTTGAGCAAACGGGCCCGTGGGCAGGGGCCGGGACTGCGGGCTAATTGGCAGCTTGGATCCAATGTCACACTCATTTCCCAAACCCAAATCATTTCCAACTACAGGTTATTGATCCCCATTGGGGAGCGTGGTCTGGCTTTGACACAGAGGCCCCTCGTCTGGCTCAAAAGTTTTCCAACTTGGGGCATTAATATCTTTCAAGTACCTCTGCGGGACCAGAGGCCAGGAAAGCCGATGTGAAGTGTGAGTTACTGTAACCGCGGGGCCCTGACGGGAAGTCGGGAGGGCTGTGGATGGGCGAGCAAATTGTCTTGCTCGGAGCCAAGAGGGGTGAGCCACAGTGCTGTGATGGCCGGTGGCAGCCACCCCACCTCCCATCCCCGGCCTGGAGCTTCTGATTCAGCAGATCTGGGCTTGGGCTCGGGATCCGGGGTTTTAACAAGCTTCCCAGGTAATTGTGGGTGTCCACAGCTTCTGAGCTCCCGGAAGCTCTTCTTCTGGAACCTTCTACCCAGACAGTTTCACTGAAATTGGTGCTCCAGAGGCAGCTCACCACCCTCGGCAGGAAATGGCCTGTTGGGGGCCGCTTGGCCACCAGGCTGGAGTTATTGGAGGGCTGGGCTGAGCACCTCGCTCGGGCCTGGACAAGAACAAGCTGGTAAAGTGCACCAAGAAGGGACAAAACTCCTAAAGGAAGAGAGAATGGGGATGGAGAGAAAAGTCCTTAGAAACTAGGGTCCTTTATGATGCCAGAAAGTGCCAGGAAATACAGAGGAGGGGTTTGCCACCGGGAGGAAGACGGGAAGTGAGCAAAGGCAGCGGGAACAAAGCAGCTCAAAGGGAAAAATCGCCCTCCCCTCCCCTTGTGCTCACCCCACCCTCCAGAAGTAGCCCCACGGGCACGCGGGAACTGCTTGCACTTCAGTTACACAGGACTTGGGGTTTTTTCTCCCAGAAACAGGATTGTGCTGTGCGGGCTACTCCCGGCTTGCTTCTTCACTTAACCACGTGTCTTAGCGGTCTCCCCACCGACGCAGAGGCCTCCCACGTTCTGTTTCTCAAACAAAGCACCCTGATTTTTAAAATTTCACTTAGCATAATGTTTTCCAGGTTCATCCATGTTGTAGCAGATATCAGTATTTCATTGCTTTCTATGGCTGAATAATATTCCATTGCATGGCTAGACCACATTTTGTTTATAAACGTGATGGACACTTGGATTTCCACCTTTTAGCTCTCTGTGAGTAGTGCTGCTGTGAACATTGGTGCGCAAGCTTTTGTTTGGACACCTGTTTTCAATTCTCTTGGGTATATACCTAGGAGTGGAATTGCCGGGTCATATGGTAGCTCCACGTTTACCTTACTGAGAATCCCGCACCTCGTATTCCAGGTGGAGGATCGTGAGAGTTTACGTCACTACTCCTCTGTTGGTGGAAATCGAGGTTGTTTGTAGCTTGCACCACGTCAGATCATGCTGCCGTGAACAGCCTCTTCTCTTCATTAGCCCACGAGAATGCCCCTCCAGGTGGCTCTGCAGACCACAACTGCTGGGCTGCCGTAAGTGCACGTTTAAAGTTTTATCAGATTTCGCCACACAGTCCCATGAAGGCTGATGGGATGTGTGATCCCAGAAATACAAGTGAGATGTCTTCCTCCCTCATCCTTGTCCGTGCCAGGCGTTATCAACATCGACAATTCCCTGCCAGTCTCCGGGTGCAGAACACCACCACCTTGCTTGAATTTGTATTCCCATGCGTTTAAAGGAGCGGGGTAAGAAGGAAGCAAAGAGCCTTCCGGGAAGAGGCAAGCACAGGAGTGAAGGGCAGGGAGGGAAGAGCAAAGTGCTCAGCATTGCTCGGGGGTTAGGTCTGAGGAGGCTGGAGGGGTTTAGAGCACAGGCTTCACCCTTGGAGTTAGAAACTGGCCAGTCTGTGCAATTGCTCAGCTCCCCAGCTGTGCCCGGGCACCCAGGTGCAGGAGAGGGGCGGGCAGATGACAGGACATTGCAGAGACAAAGGCTCATGGGGCACCTGGGGCAGGATGAGGGAGCAGGGTACGAGCACTGGCTCGGGAACTGGGCCACCCGTGCCAAATCCCAGCCCCGCGGCTCACTCAGCTATGGGGCCCCGGCAGCTTGCCTGACCCTCTCCAAGCCTCAGTTTCCTCACCTGTAAATTCTTGCTCATAGGTTTGTTTTGAGGACCACGCATGGTGACGTGTGGCACATGCTTAGCCCAAGACTGGGTACAAGGCATGAGCTGTGTGTCTCATGTCACATGATTCCCACGGGGCTTGGTGTGGAAAGAAGGAAGGCCCAGGAGGAGCTGACGGATTGGGAGAAGATGGGGGCATGAGAGTCGGGGAGTTTCTTGAGGTCACAGAGCGTGTTTGGTGAGAGCAAGGGGGGAATGGCGTTGACAGTGAAGGGGGCTACGGAGACAGAGAGGGGATTTGGGGGCTTCAAAGTGGAGCAGTTCGGGGTCCAGTGAGTAGCAAAGGGAGAGACGGTGAGAGGAGAGGACAAAGGAGAGGAGGGTCATTGGCCAAAAGATGAAGGAGCCGAGAGGCCTGGGTGAGGGGCGGGTGGCCCACAGGGGCACTTGTGTAAAACCAAGTTGATGGTGGGACCTGGAGTGGAGGGGAAGGTGAGAGTTAGCCAGGCTGCTTTTGTTCACAAGGAAACAGCCCAAGTCAAATAGGTATAACCTAGAAAGAGGGATGTCGTTATCAGCTCCTTAACCAGGAAAGACCAGGAAAGACCAGGTAAGATGGTTTCAGGAATGGCCAGATCCAGGTGCTCAAATGACATCATCGTGACTTGGATGCCCTTGCCATCTCTCTGTTCTGCTTTCTTCCATGTTGGCCTCTCTCTTGGGCAGTCTCTCCCTGAGTGGTAGCAAAGATGGCCAGTAGCAGCTGCTTGCTAATGTCCCCCGGTTCAGCAACCCCCAGGGACAGAGAAGATCTCTTTTCTAAAAGTTTTAATGAAAGTCCCAGGATTGGCTTTGGTTGGAGTGTCTTGGGTCATATGTCCACTCCTCGATCTGGGGTAAATCTGACCCTAACTGTGTGCACTGGGAGTGGGGTGGTAAAATTAGGGTGCTCCCCTATAAGGGGTGACCCAGGGGCTGGGAGGTGGTATCAACAGTGAGGAGGAGGGGCTGGTGCCAGTGGGTCCCGGAAGGTGGAGTCCGTTTGCTGGAAATGACTGAGGAACAGAGTAGAAAGGTTTGGGAAGGGGCCACCAGCCCAACTTCAGAGCCAGATGTCCTGCCTCTGCCTGACTGAGGCCAGCCAAGTAACTGCTTGTCACTGCTAAAGCTTCGTGAGTTTCCTTAAATCACTCAGAGTTATGTGTCCCATTGCAATGATTTCCCTTTTTGCCTCAGCTGCCAGGACGCAGGGAGCCAAACTATAATATCTAATCTGTTACCATTTCCCTAAGCCTGGGTATTTAGGAGATTTTCTCCTCCTCCTGCGTGGTGTTCCTGACTTTTCTCTTTCTAGTTAACAGCCTTTCCATTTTATGTGTCGTTTATTGTAAACCACCTCAAATCCTTTTTGGAAGCAGGCAGGGTATAAATTATAAATAGATTTAATTTAAAGAACTCAATAGGGTAGTTTCTCTGTAGGGCTCCTAGCAATTGCTTCTGCTGACATTTCCCTCATTACCCCAGTGGAGCGGGAGGGGGGGCAAGGGGAGCAGCTGGGAAGGGGCTTAACCCTTGTGGTGCCACGTCTCAGGAGTTGGCCCTTGGTGCAGGGATCAGGAGGAGGTTGGCTCAGACAGACAACCACAGGGCCCTCATGGTTTGGAGGGGCCAAGCTGCTGCAGAAAGTGGGGTGACTCATGTGTGCCTGACACTCCTTCCCCTCCTGGGAATCCATTCTTTCCCGCGGTCGCCCCATGTCAAGGTCCAACACGTGTGTGGCTTGAGCTACCCTTTCCTTGTTTTTCTCTTACAAATCACTCAGGCCTCGCACTTGCACAGTGCAACAAATGCAATCCACATGCCAGGTCATAAGGTCCTGGAGAAATGATGCTGGATCTGTGGCCTGGCATACTGGTGAGCTCTGGGGAGCTGCTTGCCTTTCACAGGTCCCCTGAGCTGTGTAAAATATCTCACTTCTGACCACCAAGCTATAAATGTAGGCCTCGAGCCACGCCAGCTCGGAGTCCCAAAGCGTGGAAGTGGCCGAGGCCCCCCTGCAGAGGAGCCGTGGTTGTGCCATCCCGGTGCCAGGCAGTGTGAGTGGGTTAGGGTGTAGGTGCAGAGCGAAGTCTGCCCTCTCGAAACACGATGGGCTGTCCTGAGCTGTGTGACCTCGGGTGAGATACCCTACGTCTCTGAGCTCCAGCCTCCTCATCTGTAAAGTGGGTATAATATAGTACCTATTTAAGAGGCTTGTTGAGATGATTATTTGAGTTATTAAAACATAACTAAAACGGTCAGAATGGTGCTTAGCATATTGTAAGAACTTAACCCAATCTTTGCTATGGTTTTGTACTTTTGCTTTTGGGGAGCACACATGCACATACACACACAAACATACACACACCCCAATAGAGATCATTTTTACAATTTTTATTCCCTATCCCTGGCCTTACCCGAGAAACCCACATTATTTAATGGAGGCAATGTTGTAAGATCCATCCATCTTCCCTCCTTCCTTCCTTCCATTTGTTGAGTGCTTACTTCATTCTTGGCGCAGAGGGATGCCGTGGTGAGCAAAGACAGACGTATTCCCTGCCCTCCTGGAGGCCACATTCCAGGTGGTACTTAAGTAAACCCATGAGCAAAAAGAATGCCAGGAAATGAAGATGCAGTGAAGAAAATAACTGAGCTTAGGAGGCGAGGTTGTGAGGGAAGGGGCTGCTTGTTGAGAGGGCCACTCCGAGGTGGGGCCGCCAGAGCCTGAATAAGGAGAAGCGGCCAGCAAGGGAAGCTCAGGGACCGAACATTCCAGTTTGAGGAATGGCAAGTGCAAAGGCCCTGAGGCAGGAAGGAGCTTGGTGGTTTCAAGGAACAGAAAGTTGAGCCAGGGGCAGAATGTGGGATGGGCGGGACATGTAGGCTGAGGCTAAATCCCACAGGGTCTGGGGGAGGGGCTGGTGAGAAGTTTGGATTTATTCAAAGTGCTTAGAGCAGAGAAAGAAGACTCCAGGGTTCTCTTCTCTGGCTACACTCCCGCCCCTTCCCTAAGGCTCCCAGGCAAGTTGACCATAATGATGGACTTACAGCAGTTGGATTTGGGAGGGTCCTCAGGCCTTTGGTGGCCTCCCCGCTATGACCTTTCAAGCAATTTGGGTTGTGCAGGGGCTGTGGGGGGCGAGCCTCCCAGAGCCCTCAATTCTCGGGTGCTGTTGCCATGGGGCTCTGTCCACAGCTCTGATGAATGATCGGTGGATCTATTTGCGTCATTGGTTTATGTTCCATCTGTACAGAAAGTTTGTACTTTATTAAACATACGTATGCCTCACATTTGCCAAGGGGAGAGTAGTTCTTTTCCCACCTGCCCCAAGCCAGCTATGGAACTCCGCAGCTTCAAGAAACCCGAATTGATTCATTTGCTTCTCAGAGAGATTTGTTTTGCTTCTCCTCTGTGGGGATGCCAGGCCTGGAGGGCATGAGAAATAAGGAAGAGGTCATCATTTCTGCCCTCAAGGAACTTGCAGTGGAGCAGATAATATTAGCATAAACCACAAAGCTAAAATGAAGGAGGCTGCATTGTGATTGCTGGCAGGAACCTGCGAGTCTGTATGCTGTGGAATATTCCTTCCAGAAGCTGTTGATAGAGGCTGAATAGAAGAGAGTTTGTGGCCAGATAAGTTGGATTAAGCAAAGTTAGAAACCTCCCTGTCCTGCAGGACTTGTCAGAGCCTTGATACTGTCAGTGCTCCGCTCATATATCCGCGTCCCTTTGCTATTTTCATGCTTATTCCTGGGAGCTTTCACTCCCAGCCTCCAGCACCTGGGTCTCTTTGCTGATAGCTGCTCTTAGGTTTCCAGAACCTATTTTGTCTGCCAACATGGTGAGCTGAACGTGCCTGGGAATTCACATCCCCCACCCCGGGGCAGCCTTTAACTGATGACTGGAGAATGTGTGTGTGAGGGTATAAATGTCCCAGCTCCTACGTCCAGTGCATGTCAGAGCTTGAGCTTCCAAGACTCTGCTGACCTGCTTTAGATAAATAATATCTATTAAAATCTCCACTAGAATGGGGGTGCCATGAGAGCGGGAGCTTTATTTTGCTCATTACTGTATTCCCAGTACATAGGACAGCGCCTGGTGCAGAGCAGAGGCTCCACAAATGTTTGATGGCTCTATCTATCTATCCATCTATGTATCCACCCATGCATCTATCCATCTATCTATCTTACCATCTCTCTCTCTCTATCCATCCATATATCTGTTCATACACCTGTCTGTCTGTCTATCTAATCTGTCCATCTAGCCATCTTATCATCTCTTCATCCACCAATCGTCTCTTGTCTACTTAGCAATCTATCTACCTTGTCGCTTATCTATCTGTCATCGATCTACTCTCTATCTACCATCTATTTATCTATCTATTTTAAATGAAAATGAGATCCTTCTAAACATATTGTTTTGTGACTTTCTGTTTTCCTGTAACTATTTATTATGACCACTGCTCCTTGTCAATAAATATAGGCCTCCTACACCACCACTTTTGCTACCTGCACAATATTGCATTGTGTGAACGTATTGTCATTTGTTTAACTGATTTTCCGTGGGACATTTAGGTTGTTCCCAATTTTTCATTATTGTAAACAATGCTGCAATGAATATCTTCATTTATGGGCCTTTGGGAATATCCACAATAATTTCTTTAGAACCAATTCTTGGAAGCAGAAAGGCTGGGTCAAAGAATATGTCCCTTAAAAAGATTGTTTTAGTATTTTAAAAAACATTTTTCATGGATCTTCATGATGGATGGTAATGTTCATCGATAAAAAGTGACCCCCACTGGATTATTTTTATCCTGACTTCTGCTTGGGAAACAGATGTGAAAATTGAAGCTGAAGTGGAGGGTGGTGGTGAGGGTCCAGTTAGCTGGCGTCATTGTCCTGGCGGCACAGAGCTGAGTGGGGAGTGCACTCTTGGTGGACGGTGCCCAGTGTCGTGGTAGGCACCCGTGCGACCAGCATCTGCTGCTCACGTTGCAGCCCCGTTCAGCTCCCTCTGGCTGCCTGGAGGGTCTTCACCCACCCTTTACTCTGAGCCGTTTGGAGTCTCTTTGATGACACGCGGCCCCTCTGTTTGTGATCTCTTTACTTGTTTGGTCCCTGGTCTGTGGGCAGGACACAAGTCTTTCCTCTCTGTGTCTACTGGACTTTGGAGGCCATATACCAAGTGGTTAAGACCATGAGCAACCTGCATTGGAGTCCCAACGTTACCACTTACTAGCTGTGGGGCCTTGGGAAAGTTACTTAACTTCTCTGAACTTCAGGGAACAATCCCTATATGCCCCAGGATTACTGAGAGGGTTGGGGAATGAGGTCCAAGAGACTCAGGAGGTCCTTGCTGCACGGCAAGCACATGTTGAGCTATCTGTAGGGCTTGGCTCTGAGCACGTTGGTCTGCATGTGTTTGTCCTGAGGCCAAGCGAAGGCTTTTTGCGTGGTGAGGGACCAGCTTCAAATTGTCTACCCCGGCTGGAGTTGTAACCTCTGTGGAGCTGGGGATCCTGTCCTCCTGGTTTCCATCACACCCCCGTGCCTCACGGTGCCGAACACAAAGCCAGTGTGCAAGAACTGCCTATGGGATGGATGGGTGGATGAAAATGGATTGAAACCCTGGGGACAGACACCTCAGTCTGACAGTATCACCCCAGAGAAAGACACAGGAGGCTTGGATTTATCTCACAGTCACACTAGGAGAGACACAAAGCAAGAAGGGTCTTAGCCTGGGGTAGAAAAGGGCGATTCCTTTTTTTACGAAAAGATGCCAGTTGAGGCTACTGGGACTAGAGAGAGCAGGTTTCTGGGCAGCCAGAGAATCAACACAGCCCGCGCGAGAGAATCCATTCCGCCCGGGTTGCTAGGCAAAGGGCTGCGGACGGAATCGATTGGTCTTTGGGGACCGCAGTGTTTACGCAGCTCGAGGCTGGAGAGGGGCCGAAATGGCCTTCAGAGCTGCCCGCTGCATCTGTGGGACGTCCTCGCCGAGGTGGAAAGGAAAGAGCCAGGCAGAGCTGGGCAGAACCTCTGGCTCTCCGAGCATGTGCCACTAGGCAAGGCACGTGCCCTGCCCGAGCCTCTGTGCTCAGCTGCGGCAGTCACTGTTATGGGAAGGAACACATCCTCATCTGTAAAATGGAGCAGCAACCCAGCTCCCAAGGTGCGGTGCTTACAGCACTGGGGATCTTGATGCTGCGGGCTTAGCTGGCCCTTCATAGATTTTAATTGTCACACCCCTTCCCCCACCACTGCCAATAGTTATTGCCTAATGTAAACCCAGCCCCTAGTGGGCCACAGTAGGCTTTCAATAAATGTGTGTGGGATGAACGAGTGAATGAATAAATTGTGCCAGACAGGTGCTGGTCACTGTGCTGGGCTGGAGCATTAGGTGTGCATTAAAAACAAAGGCTCAGAAGTCAAAGCAACTTGGAGCCCAGTCCCAGCCGGGTCACCTCACTGCTGTGTCACCGCATCCCTCAAAGACCCTCATGCGTGAAACAGGGATGACACCAGCGACCCCTCCCAGCTTGGGCTGAGAACTGAATGGGATGTTTCGCAAAGTGCTTGGCACAGTGCCTGGCACAGGGCAACTGCTCAGGTGCTCAGAACTGACGACCGGCTGTGCTGTTGCTACTGTCATTACGGGCTGAGAATGGGCTAGGGTGGTGGTTCAGGAAGTGAAGAAGGGCGGGACGTCTCAGGCTGTGCTGTCACAACCAGCGTTAGCATTTCGTGCTCACCACGGTGCTGTTCTACGCTCTTCCTCACCTCTGCAGTGTCCGTGGACCTGAAGGAGGGGCTGGGACGAGCTCTCCCATTTCACAGATGAGGGCGTAGAGGCTCGCAGGGGAAGCGCTTTGTCCCGGAGTGCAGCGACCACTCAGCACAGAACAATTTGCTCATTCAATCTCCCGCTGCATCCTGGGCAGCATGCTTGCTTCATTCCATCCTCTCAACAGCTATTCGAGGTGCTAACATAGGCCCCATTTGCAGATGAGAAACGGAGTCCAAGGCAGGCGCAACTGGATAGCCTGATTCAGTGCTTTGTGGCCAGGGATGGCTCTCCTTGCACTCTGTGGGGCTGGAGGGCAAGGACAACTTCCTTCCTCCCTTTCTGAGGCTTCAGCCATCAGAGTGCAACCCTCCAGATGCCCAGGCCCCGGCTAGTGTCCACAGCAGTGGGACACAGATGCCAGACAAGTCCAGAGGCCTGAAGTCGAGGCCCTGGCTGGCTGAATAATGGCCCCCAACAATGTCCACAGCCGAAACCCAGAACCCGTGAATATGTCATCTTGCATGGCAGAAGAGACTTTCAGATGTGATGAAGAGAATGTTGAGACAGGAGGTCACCCTGGAAGGCCTGGGTGGGCTCGGTGCCAGCACAAGCGGCCTTCTAAGAGGCAGGCAGGAGGTCAGAACCAGAGGGGGAGACGGGAAGGCGCTGCGCTGCTGACTCTGCAGACAAGGAAGGGCAGGGAGACAAGGAAGGGAGGGGCCCTAGAAGCCCGAATTTCCCCCTGGGGCCTCCACAAGGACAGTGGCCCTGCTGACACCTTGAGTTTAGGACTTCTGACTTCTAGAACTGTAAGAAAATAAATTTGTATTGTTTTAAGCCCCTAAGTTTGTGGGAATTTGTTACAGCAGCCAGAGAAAACTAATACAGACTCCGTCTGCAAAAATATGTCAAACCATGAGATGATAGGGCGAGTTTTCCCATGGGGTTCCGGGGGTGCCGGAGGAACCAGGAGGCATGACTGTGGCCAGCAGGGCTGAGCTGGCACCTCTGGGGCCATACCTGAGCGACCATCCTCAACTGGAGCCACACATGACGCTGTCCCCTGGTTTCGTGGCACCAGCTAGCGGCTAATAGGAGCACACACTCTGACCCCAGCAGTCTTCCAGCCTCCCGTGCTCTTCCGGAGCGACAAAGGTGCAGTGGCGCTCTGAAAAAGGGGGGGAGAGAAACCGGCAGAGAACAAGGGTCTTGCCTTGAGCTGCTCAAAGCCTCCCTTTGCAAAGCCGGCAGGCGGAGGGGGCTGCCGGCCGGGATTGTGTTCATTAGCGGTGGGGATGGACCATGATGGAATTAGCTGGCCCTTGGGTGAGTGGTGGGGGTAGATGCTGCTGCCACAAGATGAGCCTGTGTAACTACAGTCTTCTCTGTCCCCTCACTGTAGCTCGTGTCCCTCCTTTGCACCCATCACAAGCAGTTAGCTAGTCCTTCTCTCTTGGGCATGTCATTGATTTCCTAATGGGATTGGTTGTGTCTCAAACTTATTGTCTCTTCGTCCCCTGGTTCAGTGGAGAGAGCACGGGCCTGGGAGGGGGCACCATGTAGGTGTCTTTTCTGTTCCATAACCCACAGGCATCACTTATCTTCCCTGCCATCCAGGAAGCTTGGCAAAAGCAGAGAAGGGCTCAGGTTTGCCCCTGCTCCTCCACGGTGCTTGGCCTCGAGCACCTGTGTTGATGAATGAACGATGGCTGGACGAAGTAGTGACAGAGGGAGGAGGAGTGAACACAGGTGTGATAAACGAACAGATGGATTGGAGATGAAGAGTGATATTTTCTGTAGCTCAAATGATCTTGGAGAAGGTCTGTTCTGTGGGCTGCATTTTCTAAAGCATATTCCGTGGATTGGCAGTTTTGCCAGACAATCACAGGTGTCATCCAAAAAATTTTAAAAAGGGAGTGGGGGCCATGCTTCCCGTGGCCAGAATAATTTGGAAAATAATGGCATTCAACAAAGTTAAACAGGCTTCTTTCTGACAGGACTTCTCAGAGCCTTTGCTATGCTAATATGCCTTGCAAATTCCCCCAAAGGAGTGTAGATTATGCAGTTTTCTCCAACATATAAACCATGGGGTCCATGTTTCAAGGGTGGGGTTTGGCATGGAGCAGGCTGGTGGAAAAACTGCCTGAAGGAGGTTGTTGTGAGGAGGAAGGACACTTCATCTGAGCTGCCAGGAGACCCAACTGAAACAGAGAGCAAAGGGCCATGCTGACCAATCACCAGCCACTGCTCAGCCCCAGCTGGTCAGCAGCAGGTCTGGGAGGACGGCTTTAATGTTATCCTGAAGCAGGCAATCTTGTTAGACACACGTGGTGTCTTGCAGGAGTGAAGAGTGTTGTTATTGTTGTTGTCAGTCAACAATTATCTGCCTTTATTCCGGGCAAGCACAGGATTCTGCTGGTTTTTATTTTTTCTTCATCTCTTGCACCCACTGGGTCCACGCCACGGGCCATCATTTTTCCCGAGAAAGTGCTTGTCAAGGGTTAATCCATAAGTTCACTTGAAAACGAAGCCATTATTCCCTCCTTAAAGGTGAATGTGTTTCCCAGGAGTGTGTGAGTGGAAATTTCAAGTATTCCACATTCTTCATTTAGCTGGGTAAAGTCCTGAGCTCCTCTGGAAAAATGAGCCCTTGGAAAGCAAGACTGGGAGCTCCCAGCAAAAGAAAGGAGGGCAGTGGGGGTGGCTGGCTCCCTTGGGAGTGTCACCGCCTGCAGAACAGGGGTCCTGGCAGGTCTCAGGGGGCTTGGGGTGCCTTGACTCTCTTCTTCTCCACTTCCCGGCCATCATGGCCCTCTCTGCCTCCAGCCTCCTCTGCCTCCCTCACCCCTAAGTCTGTGTGTCTTCAGCTGGAGATGGATCAGGAGGGCTTTGTCCCAATTCCAAATGCTCCCTCAGGTTGGGTGTCCACCCCGGGTCCAATCAGCCATGGTCAGAGGGCAGCATTGTTTGCTACAACCCCAGCTCTCCCAGGGATGGGAGAGGAAATGGTTCTCGGAGGCAGGAGGACCGAGCCAGGCCAGCATCCCCAAAAGGAGTCTACTTCAGGCCTGGACCTTAGGTCTCCCGACTCCTTCCTCCTGCCCGGTCTAACAGATACCTACAGCTCAACTCTACAAGATGCCACTCGATCTTCTTCACCCCCACCCCAGGGCATTCGTTTTTGTTTTAGATAAGGGGTTAGCGAACTATGCCAAATCCAGCCTGCACCTATTTTTGTAAATAAAGTTTTATTGGCACACAGCCACGCCCATTCATTTACATATTGCTTAAGGTTGCTTTCCTGCTACAATGACAGAGTTGAGTGGTTGCAATAGAAACCTTCTGACCCACAAAGCCAAAAATATTTACCATCTGGCCCCCTGCAGAACAAGTTTGCCAATTCCTATTTTAGATGACTATTGTATAATGCTCACTTAGCTCATATGAGTCCTCAGTAAACATCAGATACAATGATTACTATTATTGCTATCATTATCCAAGAAGGTCTTTGTTCATTTAGTGAGTACTTACTGCATACCAGCCATGTGCTGAGCTCTGGGGATAAAGCAGTAACCAAGATGAGGTCCCTGTCCTCACAGAGTTCTCCGCCCTGAGATGGTCGAGCAAGCTTTCTTCTGAAAATGCCTGGCGCACTCAGCCCTGGGCGTTTACTGCCCGAGAGTGCAGGCGTAGGGCTGGGGGCTGTGGACTTGGTATACACTAAAGAATAAATGCCATCTCTGGCTCGGGAAACATAGAGTGCTCTGAGGACACTAGGACAGACTCGACAGAAACGCCTGGGTTCCAAAATAGCCAAGCACCAGGGAGAGAGAAGGTAAGGGAGACACAAGGTTGGCCAGTTGGCCAGTGACCTGGAGTAATTCATCCCGGAAGTCTGCCTGGAGGAAGGGGATTTTGCATACTGCCTTGAATGCTGCGAAAAGGGAGGGGCGTCAGCCCAAGGCATACCCAAGAGATGCTTGGGCTGGAGGATTTCCTACTCACCCTCCCTCCATCTCACTGTCTGTGGGACCAACTGCTCATTTCTCCTTCAATATTAATAAAATACAGCTGGACACATGATCACCCAGAATAAAGACACATTTCCCAACCTTCCTTGCAGCTAGATGTGATCATGTATAGATTTTAGCCAATGTCATGGAAATGTAAGTGGTGTGAGCTCTCAAAGGGAAGGGGCAAACCCCCTCCTTGTACCTTTATTCCTTCACCCTCGCTGGAATGCAGATGTAATGGTAGGGACTGGAGCAGCCATTTTGTATCTTGAATTGCGAGCTGTGTGCCTGAGAAACAGAGAAATGAGACCAGGGACCTGGGTCTCTGATGACTGTGGAGCTGCCCTACCAGCTCTGGACTGTGAACTTAGACCTTTACAGGAGAGAGAAATGGATTTCAGTGATGTTTAAGCCACTATTATTTCGGGTCTCTCTGTTGTAGCAGCCAAACTATCATATGAGAGACCCCCAAGGCGTTCTACATGGACATATAACCTAAATGAAAACAATAGGGTCGCCATGCAAATAAAGCTCCCTCTGCAGCTTCTTCCTCTTGGAAATTCTGGTACTCCACGGCTACGGCTCTGCTTTCTCAGCCGAGCATGCAGACAGCTCCCCTCCTCTGACTAGGGCCCTTCTCCACCACGCCAGCGCCAGCTCCCTTATCACTGCCAGGTCTCAACATGCACTTCTGGATGGGGGGAGAATTGGGGAGGGGGGTCACGTTGCTCGCCCCAGCCAGCAGCAACAGGAGCCTTTCCCACCCGCAGCGCCCTGACCTTTTCTGGGCCTCCCCCCGTGGGTGAACGGGGGCAGCTCTGCGGAGAACCCAGGGTCAGCTGTGCCAAGGGGCTGTTGGGAACAAAGAGCTGTAAGGGATTGCAGATGGGCCTACCACGATGTCAGAATAATAATTCACGTCCCCTCATCTGGCCTCCGGGGGGGCGCCTGCGGATCTCAGGTCGCTTGCCAGGCTTCAGCCCATGTGCCCATAAAATTGCAGAGCTCCAAAAGGCCGCCAGCCAGGCCCCTAATGTAATCGCCTAATCTTAAGCCTTAGTTTGGGAGGCTTCTTTTGAGCTCAGCCTTCACCCCCAGTAGCCTCGCTAATCTGGAAAGCATTGTCCGCCCGCCCCCATGATATCCCGGCGGCCCTATACTTACTGCCCTAGGGACCCCCTCTGGGGCTGCTTCGCTGTTTAACTCGCACGGGCCGCTATCGGTTCCTGGCTGTCATTCCAGCCGCATCCAGACAGATTCCTGCGAGAATACCCGTCAACATATACAAGTCCTTGGTCAACACAGCACAGCCCACACACCAAGAGCAATCAAAGAAAGTCCCACGGGTGCAAGATTCTCGAGAATGAAGGAGTGCTGATACCAAGGCAAATTTAATATGCATGCTCACATTGAAGATCAAGTGTACCAAGCAGCTGAAAAATGAGGCTGTAGCTAGAAAACAAATGTTCAAATGTCTTCGTCGGTGACATCCAAGTTTCCACCGGCTCCTAATCCCTCTGTCATAATTCAGGCTTGTTGGCCAGGAGATGATGCCTTGACCGGTGGGATTCTGTGATCTATCAGCGGCCCTCCAAGGCTGCCTGGGTTCCCTCTGTGGAGCCCAGCGTGCTGACATGTTTCTCTAGCAGGATGGAAGCCCATGTTCCATGTGGCTGGGCAGAAAACCACCTCTGAGCTCATCTTCCCAAGAGCTCAGTCTGTGCAGGCAGGGGAGGGAGGCAGGGAGGCCAGAGGCTCTGCCACAGGTCAAGGGGTGTGAAGGCCACTACCTGGGGAAGAACTTATCCTTGGAGGGATGAGGACAGGGGTCCTTTAAGGGATTTGGGCAGAACCAGCCTTCAGCAATGGGCTATCCATCCATCCGTGTGTCAGCCCATCTACTTACCTTCCCATCCATTCATTCATTCACTCAACTTTCAACTTCCTGTCTACCCTCAGCCATGCTACAATCTTAATTGATTACTCAAAATCATCTAAAATGAGTCATATCCTAAGTAAAACTTTTGGTTTTCTCCCAGTGTGGTTGGCAGCTTCTAATTCTGGTATTCACATCCTTTGGCAGTCCCCTCCCCTGTGGTGTGGGCCACACCTGTTGACTTACTTTTTACACCAGTAGGAGATGGCAAAAGTGATGGGAGGCCAGTCCTGAGAGAGGTGACACAGACCCGTGACTTACATTTTGCTCCTTCTCTGGCCTCTGTCATACGCTCACTCTGGTGAAGCCAGAAAGCCCCTGAGGCCCTCAGTGCACAGCCCCGAGCGGCTGTCTCTCGATCTCTTCCTCTCTGTCTGTCCATCACTCGATCTATTGATCTATCAATCATCTATCTCCCTCACTGAAATATTAGTTCTATAAGGTCATAACCCTTATTTGTCTTAGTTTGTATTCATTTCTTATTGCTGCATAACAAATTACCACAAACTGAGTGGCTTATAACAACAGAAATTTATTCTCCTACAGAGAATCAGAGGCCAGAAGTTCAAAATCAAGGTGTCTGCTGGGCCGCCCTCCCTCAGAAGGCTCTGGGGGAGACCCTCCGGCACCTCTTCCGGGGTCCGGCGGTTCCGGGCACTCCGGGCCTGGGGCTGCGTCACTCCCATCTCTGCCTTTGTCTTCACATGGGCTTCTCTGTGTCTTCTCCTTTTCCGTCTCTTTTAAGGACACTTGTCATGGGGCTTGGGGCCCGCTGGGTGAGCCAGGATGATCTCATCTCAAGATCCTTAACAATTTAATACATCTGCAAACCCCCTTTTTCCAAATAAGGTCATAATCACAGGTTTTTGAGGACATGCCTTTTGGGGGGCCACCATTCAACCCACTATGTCTTCTTCTCCACCGTATGTAACCCTCGAGCCTCTAACAATTCCGGGTGTCCCTGGGAGTACCCGGTAAATGTTTGTTGAATGCGTGAAAGGTGAATGACTCCACCCACTAGTTCAGTGGTTCTCAGCTCACATCAGAATCTCCCAGAGGGCTTTTAAAAACACACCCCAAGTTTCTGACCCAGCAGGTCTGGGGTGCAGCCTGAAGACTTGCATTGCTGATGGGCTTCTAGGTGCTGCTGTGGGGACCACTGTTTGAACACCCCTGCTTTAGGTAACTTGCGCCTCCCGTCAACCATTAGCGGGCCCTGAGTTGTGATCAAGATTCCATTTTCCCCTCAAAGAGCCCCCAGTATCTCCCAGGTGTCCCTGTTTCTTCTTTGTCAAGGAGAAAAAAATGATCTGATTTCTTAATTCTTCACCAAAGAGCTTGGTATCTTGTACCTTCAATTGCAGTTAAAACAGCCGCCTGGAGAAGGCAGGGCAGAACCTAAGGTTGGAGTTGCACCCAGCACCCAGTGCCCAGCTCTGCTGGGTGTGGAGGGTTTGTCTTCCTGAATTCTCTTGGATCATACCTTGGAGGCCACACCTGAGGGTTGTTACAGAGTCCAAGGGCTGGTCTAAGATTCATCCCCCAAAATAAAATTTCTGGTTTCTGGGGCACATATTCTACAGAGAAAAAAATACAGGAAGAGAGGTGGGGCACAGTGGCTCACACCTGTAATCCCAGCACTTTGGGAGGCCAAGGAGGGAGGATGGCTTGAGGCCAAGAGTTTGAGACCAGCCTGGGCACCACAGCGAGACCCCATCTCTACAAAAAATTTTTTAAAAATTAGCTGGGCATGGTGTCACACGCCCGTAGTCCCAGCTACTTGGGAGGTTGAGGCAGGAGGATCACGAGCCCAAGAACTCAAGGCACAGTGAGCTATGATCATGCCACTGCACTCCAGCCTGGGTGACAGAGCAAGGCCCTGTCTCTAAAAATATATATACATAAATAAATTTTAAAATAAAAATACAGGAGGAGAATACTTCAAAAATATCATCATGAAGATAGATTTTTCGCCAGGAAGGTGTGTGGTTCATTAGGGATCTCCCCTTGAGTGCAGCAACCTTTCCTAGGGCATTTTCCCAGCAATTCCGTCTGCAGCCCAGCAGGGCCTAGGGGTGTCTCTCTCTTCCTTTCTTTCCTTCCTTCCTTCCTTCCTTGCTTTCTATCTTTCTTCTTTAAAAAAATAGTTTCATTGAGATACAATTCACATGCTATACAACTTACACACTTTAAGTGTACAATTCAATGGTTTTTAATATATTTACAGATATATGCAACTATCCCTACAGTCAATTTTAAGACATTTTCATCACATCAAAAAGAAACCCTGTAACAGTTAGTTATCACACCCCTATCCCCCATACCCCACCTCCAGCCCTAAATAGCCACTAATCTACTTTTGGTCTCTCTAGATTGCCCTGTTCTGGACTTTGATATACATGGAATCATACAATATTTGTCTTTTGTGACTGACTTCTTTCATTAGCAGAGTATTTTCGAAGTTCATCCATGTTGTAGCAGGTATCAGTACTTTATTCCTTTTTATGGCTGAATAGTTAATATTCTATGGTCTGCATGTACCATATTTTGTTTATTCATTCATCAGTTGATGGAAATTTGGGTTGTTTTCGGCTTTTATGAATAATGCTGCTATAAACATTCGTGTACAACTTTCTGTGTAGACATATGTTTTCATTTCTCTTGGGTATATACGTAGGACTGAATTGCTGGGTAATGTGGTAATTCTGTTGAATCATTTGAGGAACTGCTAGACTGTTTTCCAAAGCAGCTTCCCCATTTAAAATTCCTGCCAGCAGTGCACAAGGGCTCTAATTTGTCCACATCCTCTGAGAACCAACACTTGCTGTTATCGGACTTTTTGATTCTAGCCCTCCAAGTGGGTGTGATGTCATATCTCATTGTGGTTTTGATTTGCATTTCCCTGGATGACTGTGAGCATCTTTTCCTGTGCTTGTTGGCCATTTGTGTGTCTTCCTTGGAGAAATGTCTATTCAGTTAACTTATGTCATTTAAGTTAAGTTGTCTTTTTATTATTGAGTTGTAAGAGGTCTTTATATATTCTGGATTCAAGTCTTTTATCAGACACAAAATTTGTAAATATTTTCTCCCATTCTGTGTATTGTGTTTTCAATGTCTTGATGGTATCCTTTGAAGCACAAAAGCTTTTAGTTTTGAAGAAGTCCAATTTATCTAATTTTTCTTTATTGCTTGTGCTTTTGGTGTCTTACCTAAGAATCCTTTGCCAAACCAAGTTTATAAAGATTTGCTCCTATGTTTTCTTCTAAGAGTCTTATAGTTTTAGCTCTTACATTTAGATCTTTGATGCATTTTGAATCAATTTCATTTATGGTGTGAGGTATGGGGCCCCACTTTATTCTTTTGCATGTGGATATCCGGTTGTTCTGGCACCATTTATTCAAGAGACTACTGTTTCCCCATTGGATGGTCTTGGCACTCTTGTCAAATGGGAGATCTATTTAAAGGTCAAGTTCATTGAAGTATAATTTATCTAGAGTAAAGTATAGTTCCATGAATTTTAATAGACACAGATAATCTTGTGATCACTGCCACAATCGAGGTGTAGAACAGTGACATAGTTCAGAAAGTTTCCTCCTGCCTTTTTGGAGTCAAGCCCTCACCCCTCTGTCCCTGGCCCCTGGAAACCACTGATCTGTTTTCTGTCCTTATAGTTTTGCTTTTTCCAGCATGACATATAAATGGAATCATACAATATTTTCAGCCTTGTGATTCTGGCTTCTTTCACTTAGTAGAATGCATCCAGTATCAATTCATGTTGTGTGTGTATCAGTAGTTTGCTCATTTCTAATAAGGAGTGGTGTCCATTGTAAGGATATACCACAATGTGTTGAAGGACATTTGAGTTGTTTCCAGGCTGGGCAATTACAAAGAAGGCTGCTATAAACATTCATGTGCAAGTTTTTGTGAGCATGAATTTTCATTTCTCTTGGATAAGTACTTAAAAGTGGAATTGCCAGGATAAATATACATTTAAGTTCACAAGAAACTGCCAAACTGTTTTCTAAAGCGGCGGCCCCGTTTTGCATTCCCACCTGTAACAAATGAGAGTTCTGGTTGCTCTAAATCCTCATCAGCACGTGGCATGGTCAGATTTAAGTTATTTTTTCTATTCTAATAGGCATGTAGACATTTTTCAATATGGTTTTAATTTGGATTTCTCGAATGACTAATGATGTTAAACATGTGTTTATTGTCTATTCATATATCTTTTACGAAATGCTGGTTCAAATCTTTTGCACATTTTCTTGAGTTTTTTTTTTTTACTGTGTTTTGAGAGCTTCTCATCTATTCTAGATATATGTGCTATCAGAGACGTGTCTGGTGATCATTTTCTCCCAATTTGTGGGTTGCTGTATTAATTATCTATTGCTGCATAACAAATTGCTCCCAAACTTAGTAACTAAAATGATACACATTTATTATCTCACACGGTTTCTGTGGATCATGAATTCAGAAGCGGCTCAGCTGGGTGGTCCTGGCTTGGGGTCTCTCAGGAGTTTGCAATCAAGGCGTCAGCCAGGCTGCAGTTGTCTGAGGGCTTGAGTAGGTCCAGAGAATCTGCCTTCCAAATGGCTCATTCGTGTGGGCCTGGCTGTTGGCAGGAGGCTTCAGCTCCTTCCCATATGGGCCTCTCCAGAGTGCTGCTTGAGTGTCCTCACAACACGGCTGCTAGCGTCCCCCTGTAGGAGCAATCTAAGAGAAAGCCAGGGGCACGCCAGAATGTCTTTTATGACCTAGCTCAGAAGTCATACACGGTCGTTTCTACAAAAACCTATTTAGGTTTACACAGCTCAGCCCTCCTCAACATCAGAGGAGATTATACAAGGGCATGAATGAATAACAAGAATGAGCATCTTTCGGGACCGTTCTGGTAACTGACAACCATGTTCGTATTTTTATTTTCTTAACAGTGTCTTTCAAAGAGCAGCCTTAGGAAATTCGATCATCCCTTCTGAGCCTCGGTTTCCTTACCTGAATAATGGAAATGATAATCCCACCTTCAGGAGGTAACATTTTTGGAAGCACTTTGTGGACTGCATGTTCCCTCTTCCCCATTCTCCTTGCAGGTTGCCGTCAGCTCGCTGAAGCTAAACCCCAGCTTCTCCCAGACTGGAGGGTATTCATTCTCTTCTTCATTTTCTTATGAAAACCTTCTTCAAGCCTAAACTGTTCCAGATGCTAAATGCTAGTGATTCAGCAGCAGACAAAATAAAATTCCTGCCCTCATGGAGCTTCTTGTGAGGAAAATGGACCCTGAACCAACACAAAAAGGAACTGAAAGTTAATCAGGATAGCACCACGACTTACAGAGCACGCACAATGTGCTAGGCACTGGGTTTCATGTAATCCTGTAACAACCCGAGGATGAAGCAATGATCAGCTCCATTTTGCAGATTTTATAAAGGTCCAGAAAGATTTAGTGGCTTGCTGAGGTCACACAAATAGTGAAGGAATTTGGACTCTGCACTGTCTGCCGCTCAAAACCTGGGAGCAGCGTCAACTCCTTGAACTCCTAAGCACAGTGAGGGTGTTTTGGGTGAGGTAGGGTGGGTGCCAGATCGAAGCGGAGGGGAGGATGGGCGCCTGAGCTCTAGTGTTGCTCAAGGGAAGCCTCCTGGCACCCTCATTGCCTCCCCCGCCAATGCTGAGTCTCAGCGGAGCCGCTGACCCCTCAGCACCTGGCCGGGGATGAGCCGGGTTTCATGAGCAATTACATTTCATGCAAGA
Source organism: Daubentonia madagascariensis (assembly GCA_023783475.1). Taxonomy (NCBI): domain Eukaryota; kingdom Metazoa; phylum Chordata; class Mammalia; order Primates; family Daubentoniidae; genus Daubentonia; species Daubentonia madagascariensis. The sequence continues at coordinate 3,584,393 of JAKFHU010001640.1, read as the reverse complement.
TAAGACTGCAAAGGAGATGCCTAATTAGATTCTTTCTAAACCTTAGGTTTCTTTGAAATGAAACAGCCAGAGGGCTGCTGAGTGTCGTGCGTATATATGTATTCCCCCTCCCAGAAAGGGCCAATCTCCAAGACTGGAATGAAACAGAGATGACCTGCGAAGGCATCTGGGCTGGCTCTGGTGCGGCCCTCAGCTTCCCCACTCTGTGGGGCCATCTGGCCGCCATGGGCGGGAAGTGGTCCCAGTGGGGCAGGGTGGGCCGTTTCCCGCTCAGGAGGTGCCAGGTGTTGAGTCTGAGCCCAGATGGCCCACTCTACCGGGAAGGCCTGCCTGGGGTGTGGGCTCCACTAGAGGGTCCAGCCGGCCCTTGGGCCTCCTCTACCAGCCTCTCTCAGAGGGACCTCCTCAGGCGTGTCCTCTCTCTGGGCCTCAGTCTCCCCACCTGCGCAAGCTAGCAACAACCCTGCATGGTGCAGCTGGAATGTGAGTCTACCAAGAGGAGGGACCTTGCTTGTGTTACTCATGCTGGAGCCAGGAGCTTGTGACAGGGTTGGCACACAGCTATGGACTGCATAAGGACCTGCCCAATTTGGACTCCTAAGGAATGTCAATGCGACAGTTCTTGCTCTTTGGCCATCTGTATCACCTGGGGAAAGGGTTGCCAGGATAAATGTAGAACTTCCAGTTAAATCTGAATTTCAGGTGAATAACATATAATCTCTTAGTGTAAGTATGTCTCATGAAATATTTGGGACATGACTATGCTAACAAATTATTCACTGTTCATCTGAAATTCAAATTTAACTGGGTGTCCTGCATCTTCATTTGCTAACTTCCTTCCTGGGGAAGGTATCAGCCACCCAGAAAGTCAGGGCCAGTGGGGTGGGGTGAGGCCCAGGGATTTTGGTCTTATTTCCTGGACATGTCCACGCACAAGGTCCTTCATCCACACTTGGACAAACAGTGTTTCCCTGGGACCAAGGTCAGGAGGTGAGAACAAATGAAGGAGCAGGCCTTCCCCTCACCTCCTCAGCTATCATAACGTGTTCCCTACTCTCCCTGCATGCCAGGGCCGGGGGGTAGCGTTTCGGGGAAGCCCAATGTTCTGGTTTAAAGCCCTGAGGTATAGAGGCAGGCAGTCCTGGGTTCAGATCCTGTCTTCTCTATTTACTGACTCTGTGACTTTGAGCAAGTCCCTCAGCCTCTCTGTCCTTCGGTTTCTTGCAGAGAGATGAAAACAAGAGCCCTTCACAGGCTGTCACAAGGACGAATTGAGACCACACATGGAAGGTGCTGAGCACAGCACTCAAACGTAATAATGATTAATATTGGTAAGATAGCAATAACAACAATCCTTGCTAATACATATTAAGCACTCCCCTCCGCCGGGCATTGTTACAAGTACTCTGCTTACATTAGCTCAGAGAATCCCCAGCCTGACCAGGCTCACTGCGAGGCACAGTGCCTGGGAATGTGCAGTGCATGACCTGAACAGCTGTACACAGCAGCCCTAGGGGTAGTCTCCATGACGATCCCATTTAACAGATGGAGAGCCTGAGGTGCAGAGAGATACAATATGCTCCCTTGTGGCCACAGTCCTGGTGGGTGCCTTGCTGGCATGTGGGCTCAGGGAACAGCCCCACAGTTCGCCACAGCACAAGATGCTCAAGACTCGACAGATGTTAAAACTAGGAGTGTATCAGGCTCACAGCTGTGCTGCTCCTAAAAGTTCAGATGTCAAAGGGACAATACAACCTCAGTCAAATGGAGGACATAGGAGACCACAAAGTACAAAATAAAACCAGGAAAAGGACAGCAAGAGCCAGAGATAGGCCCCAGAAACCAAACTGACTGGTCTGGCTGCTTTGGCCTGTGGCTGGTGGGGACACAGAGACACCCAGGCCAGGAGGGAAGCCAGCAGGGTGTGGGCTAGACCTGGGTGTGGGGTGTGTTCAGAGAGCAGCCAGCCCCTAACTCGTGTGCTTTTTAAAGATGGAGGCAATGTGGGTACCGCAAACCCCACGTGACTGGCTATAATCAGAGGAAGTGGTTCCTGGAGGGCTGGAAAGCCCTCACCTACCCGGTGGACCCTGGCAAGGGGAGGCGGTGACGCTGCGTTCAGTCTACCCTTTGGTCTTGGCTTCCTCACGAACCTGCTCTGTGACCATCAGCAGAGCACTCACCCTCTCTGATCCTCACTTTACTCCTGTGATGAGTGGGGATCTTGAAACCCACTGCGCACGGCTGTGTGGGCAAAAATGGAGCAGAATCCAGATGAGAATCTGCACAGGGCTGATGGAGGGAGGAGATGGCGTTGACATCATTTTTCACCTGAAACCCGCTGGTTCCTTGCTGGGCCCCAGCAGCCCATTCTCTGTGACGATCAGGGAATGATTCAAAAGACAAGGCACAATCCCCTTTCTTCTCTCACCAGCTTCCCTCCACCCCAGGGCCTTTGCATGTGCTATCTTCAGCTTAGAATGTCTGTCTCTCCCCAAGCTCCCTGAGGAGGCCTGTCCCCTCTATTTTACATGCTGGTGGCACCCTGCCCCTCAACTTCACTGGGCTCACTGGAGTTGCAGCTTGACATCGCACTGGAGCAATCGTGCAAGCCTGTGTCCCTCCCCACTGGTCCAAGAGCTCCAAAGGGGCAGGGGCCATGTCTGCTTTTGCTCTCACACCACGTGGCCCAGGGTAGGCCCGTGGTGGGAGGAGGTGGGAGAGAAGGCTGGAGGATGGGGGCTCAAGAGTCCCACGCCGTGTGCTACATTCTGCCCCTGCTCCCTTCCGCAGAGGCCCAGACATTGCACGCCCCAGGGAGGAAGTGGAGCAGGCCTTGGCTGCACGGGGCTTGCGAGTTTGTGGTGAAATGTTCTCTGTGGCTTTTCGGAGGCCGGCTCGTGCCAAAATAGACACACTCCCTGTTTCTTTCGTCGCCCTTCTCTGGCCACAGTGGAGCCCTCTGCCCTGCGTACGTGCCAGGGACTCTGGTTTCCCTCAGCCCCTGGCGCGGGGTCCTCAGGCCACACGACAACCAGTGTGTTCGGGCCCGTGAGAGCTGCCGGCCTGCCGGGCGGGCTGCCCACCCGTGCCGGGCCCGCGGGCACAGCGCGGACCTGCACAGGAACGTCCTGCTGCTGGACTCCCAGCCCAGGCCCAGAGGACATGGGGACGTCACCGGGTGGCAGAAGGGAAGAGCCAAGGGAGAACACTCTCCGGAGTCTGCGGCAAGCGCCCAGATGCCCACTGTCCATCTGCCGCATCCCCCACCCGACATTTGGCCCAAACAAGGGCTCCCAAGGACAAAAGAAAGGTTGAAGGACAACTCGAGCTGGGTGGTTTGTGTGCTCCCCTCTCACACCAAGATAAGCGGGGGTGAGAGGGGGTGGGGGCCTCGCTGGAGAGAGCAGGGGATAGACCGCAGTGGCGCCACGCCCGAGTTCCACTCCCAGCCCTGTGTCTGCCTCCCTCCGCTCTGGTCTGGTCTGCAGCCGTCCCTCCCACCGGTGGGTCTGGGAGCTCCGATCCGGGGGGACAGAGGCCGTACAGGAGGCTGGGGGAAGGGTTCATGGGGAACCCAGGAAAGGAGGAGGGGGTCGGAGGACAAGCGTTTGTCGACATGTAGCCAACACCATCCAAGGGAGTGTTGCCAGGTCTCAGCCCATGATTTCTGGTGGGTTCTGTTGCGAATCAAATAATTCATCAGACTCCTCTAGGGCCCAGTGGATTGTCACTCGAGGTTTCCATCTCCCGGGTGGTATTTCTCTGACTCCTGCTCCCACTTCAGCCTTTTGAAGGCCCATGGGCCCCCCAAAGCCCTTCACAAATATAAGCCACAGGGGGCAGAACCAAGGATCCCAATGTGGGTGAGAGTCACATTTGTCCTTTCAAATAGATAAGAAGGCATGGGGGTGGGAGGATTATACTTTGGTCTCCTGTGAATTTGGTTGATGTGAATCCATCCCAAGGGACCAGTAAAATCTGGGGTACCTGTGAGACCTTAATTTCTGTGCCTGAAAAGATATTGTCTTTCTTTGGGGCTGTCTTTGGTTGGCCAAACCCCTACCCCTCATGACGTCAGGGGCTACGCTCTGGGCTTTATTTCAAAGAGAATTTCACATTTAACTTTGTAAATAACATTTGCATCATGCTAAGAGTTTACTAACCGCTTTCATACATGATTCCGCGGTGTCTTTCCGCATACCTTGATGGCATTTTTTGTATTATAGTTTTGCTTTAAACTATAGCTAACGTCTTGAACAGTTAATACTATTAGGTTGAGCCATAGCAAATCATCAATACTGAATTTTGATCTACATAAAACAGCAGCTTCCTATGGTTCAACCAATAATAACGAACATTCCCAGAGCTCTGACGACAGAGGCAGGACCCCCAGTAGCATAACCAGCATTATTGTTGTCATCATCCCTGTGAGTTTCAGAGAGGTTAGACATCTCACTCAAGGTCACACAGCAGCAACTACAAGAATCAGCATTTGCACCCTGGAGGCTCCAAGGAGGTCCTGGGTAGTGCTGGACAGCATCTGCCCACTGGGCCAGGTCACCTGTTGTACCTCAACAGCTTCCCAGCTGGTCTTGGTTCCTCTGGTTGCTTCTCCACTCTGCCACCAAGACACACCCCTGCTTAAAAGTCTCCTCAAGGGCTTTCCACGGGCCTGGGGGAAAAGCGTGACTCCAGACCCTGGCTTAGGAGGGCCCACCTCCTTGTTCTCTCCACTCGAGCTGCACTGAATTTCTCTCAAGTTTCTGTGACACCATCACTCACTCATCTTTCAAGTGGGAGGAAGGTGACAACCATACGAACCGTACAGATGGGCTAATCTATTCATTCAACAAATGCCAACTGAGCACCTCCTATGTGCAGACACTGGGAAGGACAATGAGCAAGCCCACAAGGTGCTTGCCCTCCCTGAGCTGAATTCAAGGGCAGGGGGCAGAAAGCACCCCGTAAACAAACACCACAGTGAATGTCGGCACTCGTGCCGTACAGGGAGAGGAGAGTGGGAGTACAGAGGGACAAGCTGGCCAAGGAAGCCTCCCTGGGGAACAGACAGTGGAGCAGAGCATAAACACATCCAAGAGAAGAGCATTTAGGGCACCGGAGCGGCAAGTGCAAAGGCCCTGTGGCACGAGTATGAACAGTGTATTCGAGGAACAGTGAGGGTTCAGGGCTGCTGAAGCGGGGCGCTAGTGAGGGAGGGAAAGGAGGCCTGAGAGGTGACTGGGCAGTGTTACAAATGACCCGTGGGAGCCACAGTCCTTGGCACAGAGGAAATGCTTGAGAACCACTGGGCATTAGAATGTAGAATCATCCCCATCACCAGGGAGAAGCTTCCTGGGGGGGAGGGGGTCACAGCCAAGGCCCACGGAGGATCTGGCTGGATTCCCTCTCTGTCTGTCTGGCTGTTCATTCCTTTACTCCCTCCCAGCTTCCATCCCCGGCCCTGCTTAGCGGGGAGAGAACGCCGCCTGGCGCTTCCTGCCCTCACTCACCCCGCTCTGCCCCAGCTGAAGGAAGCCAGGCCACACCTGGCATTCGGGTTGCACGTGTTGGTCCAAGGCAGTGGGGTCGCTGTCGGGATGGGCTCTGCGGGACCCGGCTTCCTGTCTGGGAGGCCCCGGGCCACACAATGCCCCATTGTTCCTCAGCTGTTCTGCGAAGCTTCCTCAGGACGTGGAGGCCCAGGCCGGAGGTGCCAGCTATTTTGGGTGCTGGGTGAAGGCCTGGATTTACTCGCCGCAAGCGTTTTTCTCAGGAGAAAGGTCAGTGGGCCCAGCCTGGGGGGGTAAACCAGTCCCACTTGGCTCCGGTTCCCACCATGCTCCCAACTTCCTCTCTGCAAAAGGAGGGGGCAGGGTGTCTACATAGCCAGTGGGGGCCCACGGGGTGGCTGCGTTTCCAACTGCAGAGGCCACACTAGGCCTCCTGGAAGCCCAGGGCTGCTCCTGGAAGGGCTTGCTACCTCCAAGGAGCCCCTGCAATTTCAGGGGGCACAATGGCAGGTGCCTGAGAATCCAGGAAGCCAAGATTAAGAGCCCCTGGGCTGGGTGCAGCACCCAGCACACAGAGCCAGGTCACAGAGCACAGGCACCCCACGTTCCATCCCCGGCTCGGAGCCAAGCCCTCTTGCCCGATCCCACACAAGCGCACAGCTGCTCTGGGTCAGGGGCCCCTGAAGTTACCCACTCCAAGAGAATGCACGTGCACGCACGTGGAGGCACTGGATTTCGGACCTGCCAGAGGCCCAGTGTGTGTCTGTGATCTGCCGCAGTCATAGGGCCGACCTGAGCATCACCACTAGGACGGGTTCACTCAGCTGGGACCCCCACCCCCAGTTCCAAGCCCTGTGACCTGGGACAAGCCCTTAAGCCTCTTTGAGCCTCAGACTCATCATAAAATGGGCAGAATAATCCTTCCTACCTTGTGTACTTGTGGTGAGGAAGGAGAGAGCTGGAGCTCTCAATGGGGGAAATATCCAATGGGGCAGGATTTAATTCTTGAGGGGGGCAAACACATTTTGCTCTCAATGTATAAAGCACAGACACATAAACAGTACCTAAACAGATACACAGGTATCTGTGGTATTAAAATTTCACAAGAGGGAGCTATTAGGGACAAATGTCTGAAAAGGCTCTTTGCAGGAGGCAATAATGAAAAAAGTGTAGGAAATACCGATGTGGAGAATGCAAGATGGTTCCTGGAGCACAGCTTCAAGTGCTCAATAAGCTTCTGCTGCTTCACGGTTATTATTACTGGCAGCAGGTGTCGTAGAGGAATGGTTAAGAACTTGGACTTAGGTGCCACACTGCTGGGGGCCCGATCCTGGCTCTGTCACTTTCCAGCTGTGTGACCTTGAGCAGGTTGCTTGACTTCTCTGTGCCTCAATTTTTTTCATCTGTAAACAGAGCTAATGAGAGCACCTATCTCATGTGGTTGCCGTGTAGATGAAGTGAGTTGGTTTGCGTAGTGTGTGTAGTTCAGCATCTGGTGCACAGTAAGCAATAAATGTGACCTAACACTATTGTTTATTATTAAAATTGTTAATTATTACATGCACAGGAACTTGGGGGCCAATGGTTCTAAGTGGGAGGAAGCTCTAAGGGATGGTGGGGTTCAAGGTTAGCCCTTGAAGGGCTTATTGCTTCTCCTGGGCATCTAGTCCAGCTCTAGCCTCAACCACTAGGGCCTGTTTTTGGCACCAGAGGAGGGGATGGTTGGCAGCCTGGGGTGGGCTGGGGGGGACACTAACCAGGCAGATGAAGTACTTTGCACATGGATGCACACTCTTAGGGACCACGGGTCTCCAGTGAGCAGCCCTGTCTGAATACCAGCTTCAGAGCAAGGTGTCCTCGGTGCATAAGCCAGTTGTCACATGCAGGGAACTGGGACCACTGTCCCCAGCCTTCTGGCCGCTGCACTCACCTGCCCCCTTGCCCTCTCCACTCTTTGACCTGGCTGGGGTGGGGAAAGAGGGGTTTGTACTCTTTACGCAACTTCCCAGATGGGTGGTGAGCCCCTCACTTTCCTGATCTGGACCCACAGTGCTTGGAGAAGACTCACTGTCTCAGGAGCCCAAGGGGGTCTCACAGGGCCCTGTGATCCAGCCTGCCTGCCTCCCCCACCTCTTCTCCCACCTCACGTTCCTGAGCACGCAAAGCCTGTCCTGCCTCGGGGCCTTTGCACATACCATCCCACTGCCTGGCACTCTCTCCCCATAGCTGGGCCCTTCTCAGCCTCCAAGTCACAGTTCTACTGTCCCCCACCAGGGGGGGGGGCCTTCCCAAACCACCTGGTGTGAGCCTGCTGCTCTCACACCCCTGGCTCTTCTCCCCTTCATGTCCCTGTTCCGTTTTTGCATTGCTCTAATCACAAACAACAGTTCTGTTTGTGTGTGTACGTGTCTCTTGTCCTCCCTGTGAGATAGAAGAAGCTCCACCAGCTGGGGGTTGTATCTTGTCCCCATCCCCAGCTCCAGTCCATCCTCAGCTGAGCCCAGGAGGGCGTCAGCACTGTGGGGACGGAGCCCCCCCAGATCGTTCACTGCCCTAGTTGTTTGCTCTAGTTGCCATCCCATTTTACAGATGTAGATACTGAGGGCAGAGTCCTTGTGTGTGCAATATCTCAGGGAAGCTTCCAGCCCCCCACCTGGGACCCAGGGAAAGGATTCTGCAAGGGAGGCCTCAGCGGCCACAAGAATGGGTAGGTATCTAGGTCCTGGATTTTATGTTGCTCTTAAAGGAGCATTTTCCAAAGTTTCCCTGTTGCCTCTGGATGTGTGAGCAGGGTTGTGGAAGGACCCAGAATTTGATTAGGTGGAAAGATCCAGACAAACAGGACAGGTGGCACTAATCAAAGCTGACGCTGAGACAAGGCCTGTGAGGCCCTCAGGCTCCGTGAGCTCAGGTCACCTCCGTGGAAACTTCCCTCTTCCCAGGCCCCAGACAGGCGGCCATGGGAAGACGGCCACAGCCAGCACCCCACCCTGCTGGGACCATGCTGGACCTGGGTGGGCCACAGAGACCATACTGGTGTGCACTCCTGCCCTGGGGCCCCCAGGTGGAGGTGCCAATGGAGGGAGGTGGGGACACCATGTGCTTCTTGGCCTTACCTCCAGCCAGTGTGGGGATGTTGAGCTTGAACTGGGCAGGTGACAGCTTCTCTGGGCCTCAGTTTCCCCACCTCTAGAGGAGATGAGTGCAGGCCCGGGTGTCCTCTCTCAGGTCCCACTTGGAGCCACCTGCCTGCCATGCCCTCCTGGCCTTCTTCCCCTGTGTTAAGACAGCCACCCGTGTTAAGACATTTTTTACAACTAAATAAAGTTGTGTATTAATAAAGCCAAATAAGCATGAAGGAGACTTCATCTGACCTTGAGCCTGGTGCTGGGTTAAGCGTGTTTCTAAGGGAAGCAGTAGCTCCCCTCCGCCTTCCAACAACCCCTAAGCCAGGAACTGTGCTTGGCTCCCATTTCACAGATGTGGACACTGAGGCCCAGCGAGTTCAGGGGACACTGATGAGGTCTCATGGTGAAAGCGACAGGGCTGGGATTCACGCCCACACTGGACTGCGGAGTTCCTTCTCTTTTCACCGGTAGTTCTTACTACGCCCCTTCCCCACTTGAAACCTCCAGGCGGCTTGAAAGGAAACCTCCCTCCCTGCCTTCCTGTCCCTCTCACTCTCTCTTTTCTGCTGATTAGTGACTTAGCTGATCATAACGTTTTTTGCGCTAGCTCCCCCAGGGTCTCTCTGCTCCTTGTTCCCAACATTGGACAGACGTGCTAGCAGAATGTGCCCCAAGCTCCCCTACCGGGCTGAGGGGCAGAGGGTGTCGCTGCAGCCCCCCATGCCCGCTGCCTGGCAGCAGCCATGCCACTGCACAGTTCTTTAATCTGCACATTAGACAATCAACAAACGAAGGCACCCTGGGGACGGAGGGGCCCAGGGAGGCGGCCGTGGGAGGGACTGTGGTGCCCCTCTCGGGCCCCCGGGGCCGGGGCCTGTTTACTCTGGCATCCTGTGAATAGAGTCTTGCACAGGCGCCACGTTCTCCGCTTCCTTGGGGAGGCACCTTGTCTTTTTTAAGTCATTCCGTTGTGTCGATAATGCCTATTCTTTCCACGGGGCCATCTGCCAAGGTCAATGTTTGTGTTGTTTTAAAAACTTGCATTATATCACTGTGGGAACTTGAGTGCACAGAAACCATTTTTTTTTTCCTTTAAGGAGGGGGCTGAGGGGAGGCGGAGTGGAAAGGTTTTTTCACTCTTCCCCTATTGCTTTAACACGAGACACCATTTGGATGGCGCTGGCTTCCCGAAGTTCCAAATATACGAAGCCGTCTTAATTGTGTTCAGTGCTTTCTACCCCTTCTCACCCTCTGAGGGTTATGCAGTCGCTAGTCACTTCCCAGAATAAAGGAAAAGGACAAGGAAGCAAGGGACAAAGGGAAGGGTGGGCCGGAGCTTCCTGGGGCAGAGACCCTCATGTTCTCGCGAGGACAGTTGGAAATGTGCAGTCCGGAAAGAGAACCGGGAAAAACCGTTTTGGAATGAAATCCGCTCAGTATTTGTCTGAGTTCATCTGTCCCTGCAGAAGGGTGAGAGGGGTGATTTTAACTGAAAAGGACAAAATTAAATAAGGCCTGGGCTTCAGGCACCCGGGAGCCAGATGGACTTGTCCCCTGGCACGGGGGCCACCACCTCATTCCAATTATGTGGCTGGCCACTGACATCAGGACCCCCAGATTCGCTGCCGTGCCCCTGGGCCCACACCAGTCTCAGCAAACTGGGAAGCACGGCCGCCAGCAGCCCACAGCCCTGAGACGCCGCGAGTTTGTTTTTCCAAAAACGCCCAGGTGAGGCAGGTGAGAAGGAACCTGCCAGAGGTGGCCCGGTTCTCCTGGGACACCGTGGCCCAAGGCTGTGCCGGCCTCAGCTCCTGAGCAGGTCGATGGCAGGAGGGTCAGACGTGGAGCTGGGCAACAGCAGCTGAGAACGGTCCCGAGGCTCGGCCTCAGACCACCCAGGCCTCGGCACCTCCTCCAGGGAGGGCTCCTTGATTCACACTCACCGGACCCCTCTGGCTTTAGCTGGCATAAGATAAAACCCTCCTTCCTCCCCCCTGCCTGTTCTTCCACGATTATTCCTGAAGTGCTGGATGCTGGGGCTCCTGCGGAGATCAGGACATACAAGCCCTCTTGAGCTCACAGTGTAATGGGGAGAGAGATGGAAAACCGGGCTCTCCAAGCAGCTCTGAGCTAGGAGAAAAAGTACAGTGTGCTTAGGGCTGCAGAACAGGGTAGCCTGGAATAGTCTGCGGGTCAGGGAGGGAGGAAGTCTGTGGCTGGAGGAAGGATGAGCAGGCTCAGCTAGGCAAAAAGTGGTGAGCAGTGCTTTGGCAGAGAAGGGTGCAGGTAAAAAACAGGATGGCAGGACACCTGTCTCTCCAGGGGGACGGCCTTGGAGCGGGCTGGGGATGCTAATGGACAGCAGAGAACAAGCTGCTCTGGTGGCAAAGTTGACTTGGGAGGTGCCTTGGGGAAATCTGTCTTGAGCCCCCCAAACCCGCATGCATCTGCCAACATACGTGCTGGAGTGCCTGAGAGCCCAGCCTGGAAGAGGGCTCAGCTCTGCGCGGCTGCAGTGTCCTGGCAGCCTGCGCCTGGAGGCCTCCCCAGGGCCCCAGGGTCACCAGCAAAGCTGCCCTTTCTTCAAAGCATGGCCCACCCAGCTGCTCCGTGCCACCCTGGGGCTGGCCTGAGTCACCAAGCCCACATGCCTGGCCCCCCTTCCAGGTCACCTTTCCTCATGCACTTGCCCCAGCTTCCACCTGCCTCAGCTGCTCCCCCAGTACCTGTGTGTCCCTGGGTGCCCCAGTGGCACTGAGGGCAGTAAGGATGGGCCACCCTGCACCTTGGAGGCTCCTCCTCATCCTCCACCCTGGAGGCCCAATCAGAAGGTGAGGTGCCTGGGGCACGAGGGCAAGGACACCCTCAAAGCCACTAGCTCATGAGTGGTACACCCGAGACTTGAGCTCCTATTGTTTGCGACTTTTGTTCGAAGACAGTTTCCATTATTCTCTGCCACTACCTAGCTGTGCTTCTTTGGGCAAGTGCCGTAAGCTCTGCAAGCTTCGCTCTCCTTGTCTGTCAAATGGGGCTGACGGCAGTCCCTGCCTGTCAAAGCACGGTGGGGAGTGGTTATTAATATAATTACAATAGTGCCCGGCACTGGAGAGTTCCTACCTCATCTTGTCTCCCCTCTGGCCTAGGTCCGTTTTGCCCTGTATCCAGGTGCCTGGCCCTGGGTCCATGTACATGCTTGTGTTTGCCTGTAAATGAGAAGAACAGACTGCCACAGACTGCGTGGTTTGTGTGCCCACCTCAGCAATGTATGTGTCAATTGAGAATGTGCTGCAATTACTGAGTGTCCTCTGGGTGCCGGGTGCTGGGTGAAGACACTTAGCTCACTGTGTCCTCACAACAGCCATTCCCATTTCACGGATGAGGAAACAGAGGTTCACAGTGGTCTAGCCCCTTACCCAACATCTCAGGGCTGGCATGGAGGGGTGCTGCCATCAAGCTGATCCCAGCGTGCACCCCCCTCCCCACCGCTGCCACCCACGGCCCCACGCAGGACCATGATGTGCTTTCCTGGTCATCATGGACACTGTATACGTGTCCACTGGGCCTGTGGACTCTGAGAAAGCAGCCAGCGTGAATCTCCCCCTCCTCGGGGTGCCCCCTGTCCACGGTGTGCAGACGGTTCCTATGCCCCACAGGCCAGAGGCTGGGCCAGGGCTGGGCTGGTTTGAGGGAGGTGTTCAGATGAAGTCCAGGAAATGGTAAGCAGGACAGCTATCCACACGCTCTTCCTCTCCCTAATATGTTTCCTCCAATCAAGAAGAGTGAGGCAGGCAGGCAGAACAGCTCAGGTTGGCACCTGGGCCCAACCACGATGCCATTTTTAAAGGAGTGAGCATAAAAGCCCTCCATGGGGAAGGGAGGGAGGAAGACGAAGAAAGGACCAGGGGAGAGGCATATGGTAGCTCTATGTTTAAATTTTTGAGGACCTGCCAAACTCTTTTCCAAAATATCTGCACCATTTTACATTCCCATCAGCAATGTATGAGAGTTCCAGTTTCTCTGCCTCCTTGTCAACACTTATTACTGTCTGTCTTTTTTATTCTAGCCATCCTAGTGAGTGTGTTTCTTATTGTGGTTTTGATTTGCATTTATCCATCACTTTTACCATAATTGCTTCCCCTACATCAGCTTTGCTTCCCTCCAAGTGGCAAGACCACCCTACTGAGTGGGACTTTTTGAGGTTTGGATTTGAAGTCTAAGTGTATCAGCCCACATCTCCTGTTTCCTTGTCAATAGTCATTTGACAGGTCTTTAGTAAGCATCTGTGGAGAATCTGCTCATGCCTCAGAAAGTGGGGGTTGAAGGTGAGACCCAGAAGTGGTCCTCAACCTCCCAGAACACACAGGCACTGATGCTGAGTTTTATGGTGATGTAGGTCATGTACTGGGAGAGGCAGAAACACCAGGGAGTCAGTGTCCTTTTAGGAGGGCTCTGAAGGACAAGGAGAATTTTGTAGGAAGAGAGGGAGGGATAAGAGGCTCAGCATTGTTTCTTTCCTTCACTTAATAAATATTTATTGATCACCGATTGTGTGCTGGGCATTGTGCACGTCAGCCGAAGGCACGGAGGTGAGATCATGCGTGCTCCCTGCCCCTCCCTCTGGTTAGGTGGCACCTGGTGAAGGCCAGCTTATTTTCGAGTTTGATGGAGTCCCTCTGGCCATGGGAGAAGTCCCTAAATTTCAGGACAGCTTGTGTCTGCAACGATTCCATACAAATCCCGGGAATGAGAACAGCTGATGTTTGTGACCAACTGGACACAAATAAGTGACCTGCAGTGCCTTTGCGCTATTAAACACAATGGCCATACAGGGGGCTTCTAATTGCTCCTGCATTTCAATCCAGTGTAAAATCCCCTTTTGGGTTCAGCCAGGTCTGTCTGAGCAGCACCAGGCTCTGCAGTATGTCAAGCTTTTGATGCTTTCTGTCTCGGGAACATAAGCTTCAGCCACACCTCCAGGGTTAGATTTTTCTTTGATGGGGCTTCTGGGTTCCTTACCACAAACACCCTTGTATGTGGCAATTGCTTTGTTCAAGCTTTCAATCTCTCCTTTGGGGAGCAGTTCCCATCCCTGGGAGACTTGAGTTTGGGCAAATCCTGTGGCCTCATTCGAGGTCACATTTGGGTTTCTGCCCAGGGCCCGGCTTTACATAAACTGTGACTGTAACCGCTGCACAAATATCTCCTCTCATCCCCCTCCCGTCACCCCTGTCATCTGCTTTCCGTCTTTCAGGCTTTAGCTAATGATTTGTACGTTTTCTGGTACTCACATCCCCTACTCTGTTAGGACTCTTCAGTAGAAAGCGAGTTTGTTGATTTTGTGTTGGGGATGAAGAGGAGGCCTTTCTTTTCTCCTTTCCACTTCAACTACGATGTCTCTGTTAGAAGTGGTGCCTTGAACAAGTCATCAAAGAAAACAGTTCTGCCTGTTGGGATATGCGAAGAAATGAAGGCTGTTGTAAGGGGTCTTCAGCCACAGAGCTGGCTCAGAAGGCCTTGGGAGGAGAAAAGTCGTAGGCCCGACTCGCTAATTATATTTCAAGATCTATCCTGGCTTCAAAATGTTTTCTATGTAATTTGAGACCATGCATGGTTGCTGTTCCAATGCTGAGGCGTGTTTCCCCCTGCCCTGGGTTGCTGGGGTGACAGACTAAGCAAGTGGTTCTCTGTGGACCGTACCTGGGGCACCCACCCTAGACTTCAGACAAGCTCCTCCAAGTTCAGGCCCCAATGTGGGGCCCGAACTAACAGCAACAGCAGCCGCAGGACCCATCCACCCTCGCTCAGAGACATCACTGGGACAGAATCCAAGGCAGAGGGAGCAGGGGTGAGGCACCCCAGGGGTATCATGTCCCAGGGCAGGGGCCTGGGGTGCATGCCGGCAGACCCTGAGGGCACAAGCAGCTTTGGAATCACCTGACTCAAGCCCTCTTCGCTCCCAGATGGGCTCAAACTGCCCTGCCTTCTCCCTTGGAGTTCAGACAGCGGGAAGGACAGGGCTGAGCATCTCTCCTCTGTGGCCAGAGCCCGTTCCTGCTCCTGGAGGCCGGAGGCAGGTGTGGTCAGCCAGGGTCCCTCCATCCATAGCCAGGCCGGGGCTTCCCTGGGGGCCAGACACACGGCAGGGGCTGGTACACTCTGTGCAGCAGGCAGAGCTGGGCTGGTCTCCTGCCCCCATCCAGCAAACTGGATCAAAACCTGCTCAATCATCCAGTGCCCGTTTTCTTTCCATTCTACTAACTCCTGCCCCTCTCGGGCTGTATGGGGCTGAGGGGAGCACATCCCAGGCCCACCCCTTCAAGGCTCACATTCTGGTGGAGGAAATATGCGAAAGAAACGGATCACACATGTCAGTATGTATTTCCAAATGGAAAAGAGAGACCGTCATGAGAGGCAACAGCAGAGCCTACTTATTTCAGAACAGGTGGCTGGAGGGGGCCGCATTTTACCAAGACTGGAAGATGAGCAACAATAACAACAGCATAATAATAATCAGGAGCTTTGAGCGCTCACAGGCAGCGTGGTGAGTGCTTATGTTTATTGACTTTGCTTGGGTTGACTTATCTGATGCCGGCAACAACTGTATGCGTAGGTATATCGTCATCCCCATGGTGCAGATGAGGAAACTGGGGCACGGACAGGCTCAGTGATGTGCCCACAGCCTCACGGATGGTAGGGAGAGCCGGGGTAGCGGTGGGAGTAGGATTAGCATTTTCTCTGGCAGGGGCTGTGCCCCACCTTGAAGCTTTTCAACTGGGGAAATGAAGGCACAGAGATGCCAAGTCTCCCCTGATGGCAGAGACCAAGCCTTGGGGACCCTCAGACCCCAGCCTGCGGGACCCTCCAGAGGCACCCCCCCTGCAGTCCTGCGAACGCCCTCACTCCTGCCCGGGTGACGCTGGGGTGGGAGAAGCTGGGCTTCCCAGGCCAGTCTCCGGTGAGGCCCCAGGCTCCTGACTTGGTGACGGGGCGCAGGACCTGGTGCAGCTGCCAGGGTGGCTGCCCCAGCATCCCTCAGGTTCCGTGTGGAAGCTGAGATATTTCCAGGGGCACTGAGGACACCTGTGCTCCCGAAGCCCTTTGGGATGGCAGTGGAATGCCGTGCCCTCTGCGCACGCTGCCCTTTGGTGGGGGACAATGGAATATGTTAGCAAGCAGATGGGAGCGCCTCCTGGAGCCTGACCAGAAGCCCCACGCCTGGCACCGACCCTAGATAGAAACCCTGCCCCAGGCGGTGCGTTTGGCCCCTGCCCCGCACACACTCAGGGGAGGGACACTGTGCAGAGATTAGATAAGAGCGGCAGGGCCTGGGAGAGCGACCGGGCGCCTGGGGCCTGCATCTAGAACCCGCCTCCCACTCCTGTCAGCGGAGAAACACGCTGGGTTTGGGTGTCTGCTCTTTGGACGTTTCCTCTCGCCCCAGCCCCCACTCAGGGGATTAAACAGACTGGAGGAGGCAGGCCAGCAGCACCTCGGTGACAGCCCGGTTTTCTCTCCTTTTGGAGGGGTCCTCCCAGCTACTCCTTCCCCCTTTCCTCCTCCCACGCTTGCCTGAGGACTGAAGGCCTGAGGCTGCCCCGTCTCCCCCGTGCTCCCTAGACTGCCCCGACCAGGGAAGGCTTCTTAAGAAAGTGCACATGGAGATGAGTGGACGGCAGCCCAGGTACAGTGGCTTGCAAGGCCCTGCTACCCGGCACACTCCAGCCCTGCCCAGGACGCCTGGCTGCAGCCCAGCACTGGTCCCCGGAGCCGTAACTTCACTCCTGGCTCTGCCGGAGCTCCTGGGGTTCACTGTCTCTTTGTCTCCCTCACCCATCTGGACAGTGGGCCGAGCAGGGCTTATCTGCTTTACCCCGAAGCTTGGGATGTGCCTTGCAGTACCCCGTGGGGTGCTTCTCGGAGTTAAGAGTTGGGTTGACTTTGGGTTAGGGTTGGCGGTGAAGAGCAGTTAGGTTGGGGTTAGATTTGGGTCGGGGTGGACTGGGCTGGTGGTGAGGGAGGAGGGGTTCTGTGGGCAGAAGACAGGAGTGATTCTGGGTCACACAGATGCTCCGTTTTCTTGGGCACGAATGGAACACACGGAGAGTGACCTCCGCCCAGAGGGCCTTGTGGGGTGGCCGCTCCTCCCTTTTCTCTCCTCTCCCTGCACCCTCTCTTTTCCCTACCTACGACTCCTCCTTGCTCTCCTGTCTTTGTTCTGCGAGTAGGAACTGTGCTTAGTGAACACGGGTTAGTGTGCGTTCATGTGTGTGCATGTATGCGTGCACGTGTAGAGGTGTGCGTGTGTGTGTGTGTGTGTGCACATGCAGGTATTGTTCTGTTTGGTAAATCCCACAACTAAACCTGGCGCCTTCTGGGTGGTCCTCGAGACAGTCCCCTGGAAACCCCTTAGGATCCAGGAGCAGGAACGAGCCCAGTAAACAAAGAGCTTGTTTGACGAGCCATCCATGGCGGTGGATTTGGGGCTCAGAGACCTCCCCACTGAGGCCTCTCCTTGTTGGGATCCCCTTCCCGCTTCCCTCCCAGTCCTGGGGAGGCCAGAGGGGCCGTCCTGGGGCCAAGGCAGCCTGTGTCACACCCTCTGCTTTCGCCGGGTGGTCTTGGACTGCTGACTAGACCCACCAAGTGGAGTCAAGAAAATAAAGACCAGGCCCCGCGAGGGTCTGTGCTCAGTGTAGGGTTTCATTCTGTTGGCTCCGATGCACCCTGATGAACACTGCTCTTTCCGAAGCTCTGGGGGCCCCCCTGCTATGGGCTAGAACTAGCGAACCGCGGTGCTCACAGCCGCCGCTAAATGACTGCTGGGCCCTAGGCTCCCCACCCGCCCCGGGGTTCGTGCTGTCCTCCTCCTGAAGCCCCAACACCGTCAGAAGCCGGATCCCTATTGGAGAAGTCTGTCCCACTCACTGAGGGACGCGTTGTCTCACCTGGCTCTCAGGGAGCATCACTACCACGCCCACACTCCGTGCACCCCCAAGTTCAAGTCCACAGCACCAGTCTTTGCTCCCTCTCCCTGGCTGCATAGCAGACCCACGGCTACGTCCAGCCAGTCCTGCCTTCTCTCCACACCTGCTGCCTCCACACACCTGGGCCCCCAGCAGCCCCAGAGACCACCTCTTGGCCTCCTAGTTGCTCCCCCAAGTCAGCACAGCCCAGACCCCCAGCTGAGCCCACCTGTGAGTCCTCAGTGCCTTCCGCATGAATTCCAGATTCTCTTTCTTGGCCAAGAGGCCTCTAAGGTGGTAGAATCAGGCACTGCTGGCGCTTCCCTGCATCTTTCCCCGGCCCTCGTTGCCTCGGGGGCCAGCCTGCTTGGACCAAGGGCGCGCCCCAGGCTGGGCCTGGCACCCTCTCCTCACCTCTCAGCTGCACCCATGGCCCCTCCTCCAGGCCTCTGAGCCAACATCCCTACCTCACGGGGAGGTGCCCTCTGCATGTGACATCTGCTCAGCCATGGTGGTCACCCCCCAGCGTGGCGGTGCCTCCAGGGACGCTGCTACACCACCGAGCTTCTGGCCTCCACTTCAGATGCCTCGTGAGTGTTTAAAATGAACAGGAAGATAAATGAGTGCCTTCCTTTGTCTTCATCACAGAACGCTGATCTTTCACGCACATAGAATTTGGTAGATTCACCCTCAAAAATCGAGCCTTCCTGGAGTGGGTTGAATTGTGTCCCCCCAAAAGATAGGTCCACCTGGATTCTCAGAATGTGACCTTATTTGGAGTAAGGCTCTTTGCGGGTGTCATTAAGGTAAGGATCTGGAGATGGGACACCCTGGATTTAGGGAGGGCCCTAAAGTCAGTGACAGGTGTCCTGAGAGACTACAGAGGTGGAGACGCACAGACACGGGGGAGGCCACGTGGAGATGAGGCACGGCCAGAAGGGAAGCAACGACCCCAAGGAACACCCAGAATCACCAGATGCTAGGAGAGAGCCAGCGGGCCCTTCCCCTCGCTTTCAGAGGGAGCACCTCTGGCGCCTGCCTCTTGGACTTCTGGCCTCCAGAACTGTGAGAGAGTGTATTTGTCTTGTTTGAAGCTGCTCAGTTTGTGGCAATTTGTTATGGCTATCCTAGCAAATTAATGCACCCCCTTCTGAGATCTAATACCCCCACCACAAGGAACTCAATCGACCCACCACAGACCCCAACCCTTCATCCCACCTTAAAATCCACCCAGATGAAATTCAGTCTCCAACCGAAGGCAAAGCTTATTCCCGTATCCCCGTGGCCTCCCACTCACAAATCCAGCCCGCCCCTCCCCAGCCCGCAGGCCCCACCACTCTGCCCTCCCATGCCCTGCTACTGGAGAAAATGGAGGGATGCTGTTGCTCCTGACAGCCCTGTGTCTACTCCCCCTTCTGATGACAGTGCCTCGGTTTCCCTTTAGGGGCTACCTTTCCCAGATTCTCAACCTGTGAGTCTGCTGGGAGCCCATGACCCAGAGCTGATTAGTTGGAGCATTCCATCCGCTGGCCACTGTGACTGACTAGAGTTGGGCACATGACCCAGTGGGTCCAGGGGATGTAATCATGGCTTTGGGCAGGACTGTAGGTAAATAAGCCTTTCCCATGGAGTGGCCAGTCGAGGAGGCTGTAGGTGTAGGAAGAGCCTGCTTTCCAATGTGGAGGAAACCAGAGCTCAGAATAGAGCAAGACACAGAACCCTGATGGCAGCTTTAGTGTCCCTGGATCTTGCCATGCCTGAAATGCACCCTATCATCCCAGATATGCACTTTCATGAGACTATAAAGTCCCACTTTTCCCCTTGAGCCACATTGAAATGGGTTTCTGCTCTTGGCAATCAAAAGAGCCTTGTTAATACATGAAGATGTCCTGCACCTCCACCCAGAGGTTAATGAAAAACTAGGGGCACTGGGAGAGTGGGTTCTTCCCACTCAGCCCTGGGGCCACCTCTGGGCTCCTTTGGCCAGAGGCCACTTCCCTACTCCTGGATCCCTGCTGGCCACACTCCCTCCACCGTCTGCAGGAGTGACCAGAATGTCAAGCCTCACTGATCTGAGAGCTGCCTCTCATCGCTAACCCTCCCTCCATGTCACCACTAAGGTTTTCTTCCTAAAAACCCAAGCTTGTGTGCCTCCCATGCCCACCTCACCTGGTCCTCACTGCCTGGTGTACAATTTGTTGTTTACCTGCCATCGCCACTCCCGGCTCTGGGTCTGTGGAGAGGAGGGTTGTACAGCACAGACTGGGCACCCAGGAGAGGCTCGTAGGACCCGTGAATGACCCTAACCACAGGGGCCCAAACCAACATGCTGCACCTGCCATGTGCCACGCACCTCGTCCTAAGCACTTTGCATGGAAGTGGCATTAATAGTCTCCACGTCTTGTGGTCAAGAAGACAGGGGGACGGGGCTGCAAAGTAACTTGTCTGCGGTCGCACGGCTGGCATGTGGTGAGGGTCGGGTGTGATGACCCTGGTTCCAAGGCCTGTGTTCTCAGCCAGGAAAGAAGAGAGGAAGGATGGGGGAGGGAGGGGAGAAAACAAGGAAGTAAGGACAGAAGGAAAGAAGGAGGGAGGGGGCGGTGTATGTGTAAGAGAATGTGTGTGTATAGTGAGTTTGTGTGTGTGTGGTTGTGAACATGAGCATGTACAAGGGTGTGAACATGTATGTATGAATGTGTACAAGTGTATGTGTGAGTATGTGTGGGTATGGGTGTGAACCGTGTGCACGAGTGTGTGTGCATTCAAGGGTGTGTGTGCGCGTGTGTGGCGGCGACCCCCTGCTCTCCACCAGCTCGCCCCATCCTCACTGCTCATTTGTTTTGCTGGGGTCTCATTGGTGTGCAGAGGGCGTCCGAGCCGGCCGAGCCGCTGAGCCGCTGACTCACGCCGCGTCTGGAGTGAGTCACTCTGGCTGAGCTGCAGACTGTGGGGGCTGAGCTTGGCGCGGAATCCGTGCCGGCCCCTCCACAGCCCGAGCCCCCTCTGAGTCACCCACACCTACGCAGCAGGCTGCTGCACTATTAAACTTGCCATTTCTTAAGGGGGATGGGAGAGTGATTGACTCAAAGAGGCAGCGGATGCTCTCCCCAGCCAGAAACCAGGGGTCAGAGGACAGGCAGATGAGCTCCCGAGACTGCCCTTCTCAGAAGTCCTGTGGGGTGCAGGCCGGGCTCCCACCATTTCAACCCACATTTGTGGGGAGCCTCCCACATGTGGACAGCGGGGGCTCTAGGGCCCTGCCTGAGACCTGAGTCTCTGTGAGGCTTTTTATGGGGGAGCCACCCCCATCCCCACCAGAGCCATCCCCTCCTCCACAAAGGGATGTTCTTCTGGATGCAATCCAGAAGCTTCTAGAGGGAAAACATCACATAGCACCAACCCCAGACGTCACAAAGCTGACAGTCCAGTGAGAGGGATGGACAACAAACAGAAACAGATAAATAACAAGAAACAGACCAGATGGTGAGCAGACCCGCTTGATGTGTCTTTATAGCTGTTGGGACTGCCTGACTGATCGCCCATGTTTATTTGTACACTGGAATACAAACCCCATACGGTCAGGGCCGTGCCATCTTGCTGCGTCTCTGTGTTTAGCAGAGTAGGAGCATCCAGTACATACATGCTAAGTGGAGACCTAGGTGAAAAAACAAGGCAGAGAAGTAGGTGGATGGTGCAAGAAGGAGTAACTGGGAGAGCTCTAAGCAGAGGCAACAGCCCATGCAAAGGCCCTGGGGTGGAAATGTGCTGGTCACATTCAAGGAGGACCCGCAGGGCCGGGGAGCACGGGGAGGGTGGTGGGAGGTGAGGTTGCAGAGATGGCTATAAAAGGAGGTTAGGTTTTGATCCCCTCCTGCCTGATGGGTTGCGCTTCCAGGTACAGTCCAGAAGCCTCTAGAGGAAAATAGCACGGAGCACCATCCCCACACTCTTGGCCATCCTCAAAAAAGCAGGAACATGCGATTCCACATGCACACGTGTTGTCAACCACCTCGTGTTAAAAGTGTCCGTGAACAGGACAGAGCCCAGCCTGGAAAGGAGGGTGCGCTTGGGAACGCTGTGCGGGCAGGGAGCTGTGAAGAGTGTTGTCAGCACGAACTCTGTGGCCCACACTCTCCACCAAGCCCAGGCCAGACTCAAGTCTCCATCGTTAGGGACCTCTGAGAGACAAGGGAGCCTGCAGAAAGCCTGCCCTGTTGAAAATGGACCTATATTTTCCAGAAGAAATAGCAGCATAATGACTTTTTAGTGTGGGTAAAAATTTGTTACCGTCACTTAGCAGGAGCTGGGGTGCCCAGTGACACAGGAGAGGTCAGGTTGGGTGAGACGTGGCTTAGGAATTGTCCACATCACAGACTTTGGGAAGAGGCCCAGGAGCCATGAGCCTAAGGGGTGAGAGGAGGGTGGCCCCTAATTTGCAGGTCTACATGTGACCCAAGGTGGGCTCACCTTCCAGGGTGGTGTCACCTGCCCTGCCCTCCCTGTTTGCACCTGGAGCCTCACTGTCCTCCCCTCAGCCCACCTGCCCTGTATTCTCCTATCACCACTGGGACGCTGTTTCTTCCGCCTTCTCTCATGCTCTGCAGAGTCATTGCGCCTGTAGAACTTGAGTTCATGAGCAGCACAGAGCTGCCTGTCTATGATTCCTCACCCTCCATCTGTCCCACCAGGCCGTGAGCTCTGTGAGTGCAGACCCACGTCTGTGTTCTTGCCTTTGGGAACCCAGTGCCTGGTGCAATGTATGCTGTCAATAAACAAGAGGGGGATGGAT
This sequence comes from Daubentonia madagascariensis, assembly GCA_023783475.1. NCBI lineage: Eukaryota > Metazoa > Chordata > Mammalia > Primates > Daubentoniidae > Daubentonia > Daubentonia madagascariensis. The sequence continues at coordinate 3,562,000 of JAKFHU010001640.1, read as the reverse complement.
GATCCCATTTTACAGATGAGCACAGTGAGGCTGGGCACATGGCAGAGCCCTGTGTTCCTTCCTTCCTACCCAGGTGAGATGCCCAGGGTACAAAATTGAAGGCAGCGCTCACCCTGCACTAGCACCAGCCTGCAAGTGAATGGCGCCTTAACTGCGACGCCTCACTCGCCTCCCCCTTGTCCCGCTCCAGATAGGGAGGATGCAGAGGGCAGAGGGACGTTGGGGTGGAGGCCAGCCCAGACAGCCCCCAGGGAGCCCTCCTGAAACCCAGGTGCTCTCCTTTCACCCCACTCCGGCAGGTGCCCGCACTGCCCTAAGAGCCCTGGGGTGAGCCCTCTCTGCCCATCGCATCCAGATACCCAAAGTGCAGGGAGCAGTGAAACCAGCCATTTCCCCAATGCGCTTGACTTAGGGGGACCAGAGCGGCTATTTGTAGCACTTTTAAATCCTTTTATGGATCAGTTTATTACCACTGATGACAGAGAAAGAAATCATGCTATTAGAGGCAGAAAAGTTAAAAGGTTCGGGGATTGGATATATCTGATCGGAAGCGTTGTGCTGGGAATCAACACTCCGCAGGCCTCGCGGTGCCGCGTGTAGGTGCCGCGTGTAGAAGCCACGTGTGGGCGCGGGCCCTCCTGCCACGCACGCACGCCTCCCGTGGCGGTGCACCACCCTCGGCTGACAACCTCTGCAGCCAAGCCGGGGCCTCCCAGGCTCCTGGCTCAAGGGTGGCCCGAGTTTGGTGTCAGGTGTGGGTTTGTCGGGTGCACCCGCGAGCTGGTGGGGCACCCATCGTCGCAGGCCCCAGCTCCCCTGCTTTCCCTTCTGCTCTGCTGCTCCCGCTCCCGCTGGCTGTCTCTGCCTTGGTGTCCTCCCCTCCCTCTCCTTCCCTCTCTTTCTTCTGCTCTCCTCCTCCTTGCATCTCTTTGTTCCTCTTTTCCTTCCTTTCTCTTCATAGAATCCCAGAAACTCTACAGACAGACGTGGGCAGTGAGGGGTCATGAGGGCCCCTTGCCCTGACCGCCCCAGCTCACACTGAGGATCAGGTTCCTCCTGCACCCACTGCCTCTGCGGATGTTGCTCTTTGGGGGTGTCTGTGGGGCACACGCGGACAACCGCAGGGGGCCGCCCCATGCATGAGAGCTGCGTGAGTCCTGACTCCATGGAACACTGCATACTGGGTGCCCACGACATGCCGGGGACCCCTGTCTTGCGAGGAAGCCAGGCACAGCCCCAGCAGCCCCAGGGCAAGGCAGAGGAGGCAAGGCCAGCAGAAGGGCCCAGGAGGGACGCCCAGACCCAGGCCAGGGAGCCGCAGTGGCGCTGGGCGGAAGTGGGTGCCCCAGGCCATGGCGGGGGGCGGTGGGCGGTGGGGGGAAAGAAGGACATTTTAGGAGGCGACAAGAACATGAGGTGGGTAAGAAGATGGAGAGCTTGGTTCACATCCTGGCTCACTGCACTGTGGCTGTGTGGCTTTGCCCAGGCCCCTTCTACTTTTGGATCCTGTTTCCTGACCAATTAGAAGGGGACTGGCCTTGCAAGGGAATGACATGAGACAGGTTGGCTGAGTGCTTGGCCCCGCGCCTGTCACATACTAGGTTTGTGGTTTCTGGTACCTTTATGAACTCACCAACAGAGACAAGCTGTGCATTCGATATCACTGAGCATATGGAAAAGGCTAGAAACACAATCCTAAAAGTCCATGCTAACAAGCACTCACTATGTGCCAGGCACGGTGTTCTGAGCTGTAGGTGTCCTGCCATTCAGTGCTCATGACAAGCACCACGATGCCCACGCGGCCAAAGCAGCAGCAAGGCCTGGAAGGGGCAGTGGCCACCCAGTGAGCTCATGGGGCTGGCATCCTGCTGGGCATCTCGCTCTAGGGTGAGCTCTTCCCACCCTGTTTCTTGCCTCCTCTTTTTTATATATATATATATATTTTTTTTTTTTTTTAATTTCAGAATATTATGGGGGTACAAACATTTTGGTTACATATATTGCCTATGCACCGCCCAAGTCAGAGCTACAGTCATGAACACCCCCCAGACAGTGCATCCTCAATACTTGCCTCCTCACTGAAGGGCTTCCGAGGCCAGGAGAGGACTCTATCCCAGCAGGAGGGGAGAAGGGATGGACGGCCTCTGGAAGTATCTGTGCTGGGCAAGGCCCAATCTCCTTACGGGTGGCCGGTGGGGCAAAGGGTCTCGGGGGCCGCCAAGTGGCCTCTATTGTTCCTGGTTCTGGGAACATCTCTCTCTCCCCAGCCCCATCGCTGGGGAGCATCCTGTCTGGGGGCTCTTGAAGGCTGTCCTCCTCTTCCTTCCTTCCAGCTTCATGTCCTGACAGCGTTGTGTGCTGGGGACTCACGGGATACTGTTTTCCTCCAACAACTCAAACAACTGAAGAAGCATTTGGTGCCACACTCTCTGTAAGACCTTCCCCTGGGAGCCAGGCAGTGCGAGGCCGCCTTCCCTGGGTACCATTAACATATGGAACTTATTTTTAATGTAAAAGAACGACAGTCTCCCCCCATACACACCCCTTTCCTCTCCCTCTCCTGCCCCCCACCGTACTCCTGGCTGTCCTGTAAACACAGCGCTGCTGCTACCTCAGGGCCTTAGTCATTGTGTCCAGCCTGGACATTCCTGCCCATCCCCTTGGCTTGACCATGTTCGGGGCCCAGGCCAAGGCCCTGGGCAGACCAAGGAGGCCCCACAGGCACCGCTGACTTCCGTTCTCTGCCTCTCGGCCCCTCCAGCTTCTCGACAAGCTGATTCCTGCTGTTCCCTTCTCAAGCTTCCTCCCTCTCCCCACCCTTGGGAGAGTTACGGGAAGGAAAGCCATGGCCTGAATCTTTGGAGGGTTTGGACAAAAATCAGAGGGGATTCAGGCTAATGGTGCCACCCCCCACCCTCCCGCAAGGCTGGAGCCCACCTGAGCATGGAGGTCTCTGTCCTGCTGACACCCAGTGCAGCGGCCCTTGCCCCAGGCCCTGAATGTTCTCACCCCTGGAATGCATTATTTGATTCCATTCCAAGCCCATTTTGCAGGTGTGGAAACTGAGACAGAGAGGTTGAGTCCAACAGAAGGGCAGGACTTGGTCCCCACCCTGACGAAAAGCCTGGCTCTTAGCTCCCCCACGGAACAGCTCCCATCAGGACACGGTGGCCCCTGTTAAGACTCCGAGCACAGCTGGGGAGGGGTGCAGGATCGCTCCCTTGCCCTTAACATCGAAGACAATGCAGATGTTCATTTGCTCATGACAGCTGCAAGTAAGGCTGGAGTGGAGGAGAGGAGGGAGGGTGGAGATCGAGTGCAGCGCCATTGTGTCTAACTCAGCCCCGACAAGCGTCCCTGCTCCAGAAGCCCCCTCCCCAGCTGTGACGTCACCAGCCAGCCCCTGCAGATGACAGCCCTGTGATCTATCATCAGCCATCTGCTTTCTCACTGCTAGGGACAACCAGAGCCCAGAGCAGGCTGGATCCGGCTGGGCAGCAGCTGCACCCACCCTGTCACAGCCCCAGAAGGGCAACAAGCCTTTCAGGATTGTTTGCGTCTCTGTAAACGCTGGTCGTCTCACCCGAGTGTGCACATAGCAGCATCTCACCATCCAGGGTTGGGGTTTCTAAACAGTCAGATAACCTTGCTCACAGAGAAACAGCCTGAACACCATTTATAGATAGCAACACGATTTAATGAGATAAAGCCTTGGGCATCCATGAACCAATTTATGGTACAGGCCGTGATGAAATGGCTGTTTTCTTAATAGATATCCGAACTGAACACAATCCAGAGCTCCAAGAGCTACAAAGAAACTTCTCAGCTCTAGCCTCTTGAAATGTCAGGCAAAATCCAAACACTTCTCAGTCTTATCACTACCATGAAAATGACGTGTTTTTGTAAAATTATGTGGGACCCATTTGCCAAGGGAGAGATGCCCCAGCTGCTTTCAGGGCTCGAAGCTGGCATCTTCAGCCTTTTCTCACATTATGCAAACACTAAATTCCAGTGCCACTTTTTAGAGGGGAGATTTCAGATGGGTATCTTGTCCTGGAGAAGTTTAAACAGCTGCAAGGGGAATACATAGCAAGCCTTTGCTGGCTGTCCAATTCCTTGAACTAGCTGGTTTCCTAAAGACTCCAGAGTGGGTAGACTATAGAAAGCGGGCAACTGAATAGTTGATCTATGCCTTAAAAGAGAGAGAGAGAGAAAAAGGTCTCTTCCAACTCCCACAGTGGGACAATGACCTCCTCAGACAGCAGCCCCACAGGCCCCCTTTGAAAGGGCACAATTACCCCCCTGATGTCTGTCTGTTTGGCCTGGCTTGGAGAAATGGCTCCCTCCTCTGAGTTGCTAAAACATTTATCATCCCTACGATTTGCCGGGCAATTAATCATGCGCTGCCTTGAATATCTCTTCTATTGTTGTATCGAACGGCTATTTAACCCTTATCAGCAGTGAAGTTTTTGATATCTTGTCTTTCTAACTAGATGTGAGCTTCCAGAGGGCTGGGCAGATGTCCACCCATCACTGTCTCCCATGCCTATGCCTGAATGTGCCTGGTCGTCACCCTCAGTGGGTAGGACTGTGTCTCCCTTTCTAAATAAAGCATTTAGCATGCAAAATGCTTAGCACACGGACTGGAATCTCATAAGTGCCCAAGAAAGAGTCACTAGTGTTAGTGTTATTATTAATATTATTTTTATTTGTTTTACTCAAATAGTTATTGAGCACCTTTGATGTGCCAGGCATTGTGCTAGGTGCTTCTGAAGCCACCCAAAAGTGGCATCTATGAATTTCCCTGAAACCTTCTTCTAGTTGGAAACTCTGATTCCATTCCCTATGGAGGGGATGCATGTATCCCCTTGGTGAAAAGTTGTCTTTCTGCAAAGGCCAGCAGTCGGTGTCAAGGACCATTCAAGTCTGGGTGAAGTTGGTTGTTTTGGTCTCAAAAGCAGTGTGTGGCTTTCAAAGAATAGAGCGTTTGTAGGTAGAGAGCCTTATCAACTTCTTCTCCAAAGAAGTCAGGATAAGGTCCGAGGGGAGGCAGCACCCCAAAGGGGGCCAGCCAGTCTGGGGGAGCTTGGAGAGGCTGTGCCCACTGTGGCTGGAGACCACGTGTCCCAGCTGCTCCTCTCACTGGCCTAGGTAAGAGGAAGAAACGCATAGAAGCTCGTGCTCGGGGAGCTGGATGGATTCGGGGAGACAGATATACACACACACCACACTGCAGTCATTTCAAATATGACCAGCTGATGGATCTCAACCTGTGCCAACTCCCTCCCTTTATTTTTAAAAACTCCCAATGCTTCCTGTACTGAGAATGTTTAGGGTGGAGGGAGGAACCCAGGAAAGCAGTGGTGGCTGTCACGGTCATCCAGATGACAGTGGCCTGGACCAGGGAGGTTGCGGGGGAGGGTAAGGGAGAGGAAGAGATGCCAGTGCCTTCCAGAGCCTTCCTTTCTGCCTCCTCGAACCTGGGTTCCCTGTCTCCTTCCCTACTCACCCCACACCCCTTAGTCCCCGGCCCCACACCCTGTACTGGGGCTTCCCGTGTGCATGTTTGTTGACCCTGTGAATGGGGGGTTCCACGAGGGCACAGCCCTGGCTTCACCGTCTCTGCTCACCACGCACCAGAAGGGAAGACAGGAAGGCGGATCATTGCACCCCTCTCTAGGCTCAGCTCTTTGCAGTAATCCCATCTGTGCCTTGTTCTAGCAAGCCAGGCCCTGGAATGAGAGAAAGCTTATCTCCTGGACTGTATATTGTTCCCTTCAAATCCGAGCACTTCAATCCATGCTTCATTCCTGCCTGGGGTTTATGACTCTCACGGGGGCCACGCTGCAGCCCACTTCCCAGCAAAACCTGTTTCAGGGGCAGCTGAGACCAGCCCCGGGCCTCAGAAGGAAAGAGACCTATATCTCCCCAGAGGACCACGAGCCCCATGGACAATGGATCCTCTGTCAGCCTGCAGTGAACACTACAAGGCCCTAAAGACACTCTCCTGGCCCTAGTGTGCCTTTTAAGAAACAAAACAAATTTTTAAAACACACATACACAACAACAAACAAAGTAAAAATTGATGATGATGATGATGCTAGAATCCAAGGTGACCGTTTCTCCATCTGGCCCCAAAGGAAAAAAAACAAAAAAGGAATGCATAGCCCTTCCTAAAGCTGGTGTGGGAAATGAGCCGGCGTGAGCAGACCCCCCCACCCCCAAAAGGAGCTCTGCACGGGGAGTGCGGGGGCCGGCGTGTGAGGACTGCCAGGATGCTATGCACAGTGGCAGTCTGGTCTGCCTGTTCATGTTGCCTTCTCCTCTGGGGCCGTCTGGGTCTGCAGCAGCCCTGGGTACCCGGGAACATCTGCCCACAGCCGGCCACTGCCCTAATGACTCCAGTAGTGTATTGAAAAGTGTCCCCCAAATTTCATGTCCACCTGGAACCTTAGAAAGTTATTTTATTTGGAAATAAGTTCTTTGCAGATGTAATTAGGTAAGGATCTTGAGATGAAATCATGCTGGATTTAGGGTAGGCCCTAAATCCAAGATGGACACAAGACACATAGGGAAGAGGGCCATGTGGAGACGAGGTCAGAGACTGGAGTGATGCGGCCACAAGCTGAGGAACCCCAGAAGCCACCAGAGCTGGACAAGGCCGGGAAGGAACCTCCCCTAGAGCCTTTGGGAGGAGAGTGGCCACACCTGGATTTCAGACTTCTGGTCCCAGAGCTGGGCCTGGGCCACGTGAGTGCACAGGATGTTTGTGTTATTCTATATCAAGGGTGCATGATTTCTCAATTGTTTTCCACCAGCCAGGGGGTTGGCCACATGCTTGCCTCCAGGGTGCACCTAGGGAGAGCTGGGGCCTGCTGCTTCAGGTGGAGGGGGATGCAGAAACAGCTTCGCAGAGGACCAACGAGCTCGTTCCGGGACACAGGTTGCTGTGCGGGTTTCCACGGGGAAAGAGTTACAGGCAACTTCAGAGAAGCAACCAGGATTCCATGAAACACTTAATGCAATGTGTGGCTCCACGGAGAGCCTCTTTGCCACCCTGGTCTTGCCACAGTACCTTCCACAAAAACCATTAGAACTTCATTCATTCCTTATTCTTGGAGTAAATATTTACTGAGTACCAAACGTGCCTGACCCTAGGTGCTGGGCCCACCATGTGGCCAGGCCAGCCCACATCCTGGTAGGAGAGACAAACAAAGGAAATAAACAGGGTGCTGGCATAGAGACTTGGGGGAAGACCCACTGAGAGAGTGTGGCTGGAAGACTTCTCTGTGGAAAGGCCATTCAAGCTGGGACCTGAAGGGATAGGAAGAAGCTGGCCATCTGGTGAGCAAGCCCAAGACTGTTCCTGGCAGGGGGAGCCGCAGAGGCAAAGGCCCTGAGGTAGGGGAAGGGGTTGGCCAGTGCTAGGAATGTGCTCAGGGCAACTGTGCCTGGACATAGGTAAAGTCTTGTAGGCTCAGCGAGGAGTAGGAATTCAGATTGCCATTTGATCAAAGACAAATGCCTTAGGAGGGCTGAGGCAGCTAACACACTGGCACATCACCACCTCCAGGAAGTCTTCCAGAGTTGCCTATGTGAAAGTGAGCAGCAATGCCACAGAAAGCTCAGGCCTCCTGCCATGGCCTCATTTGAGAGTCATCACCTGCAGCTTTGCCTCTTAAGGTTCTTTCTGTTATGAGGGGTGTTATGAGGGGAGCATCCTCCCAAGATGCTCAGAATATTGTGACTGGTCTGTGATACCTGTTACATCACTGATCCCCAGGATTGATGTGACACATCTGGCTGGTCGAGTGGTGACCCTACTTCCCAGAGTTATGTACTGAAGGCTGTCCCCAGGAGGAGCAGCCCAGAGCTCTCTGTCAAACAGAACTCGGAAGCTACATGTGCAGTGATTGATTGGTAATGTCTGCTAGAAGCACAGGAGGGGAGAGAGAGTCAGGTGTGCCATGTATTTGCCATCCTTCATAACTGAGAACCTCCTTCCCTTCCCAAAGCCCCACACACTTTCCAGGTCTTAAGCCAGTGGCATATACATGATAGATGTCCAAACATATTTGTTATTTGATCGGTAGTTTATTCAGCAGTCATTTTACAGCCTAGTAACTATAAGCTCAGTTAAGAGAGAGGGGATAAGAGAGTGAAGGGCAGAAGCTGGCTGCCAGATGGGAGATGGGAAACGCACTGCAGAGAAGTCAGCCACCTTGCCAATTTGGGCACAAGAAGTCACTTGTTCTATGCCTATCACATCCCCATGCTGTGCCTGGCATGACCCTAGATGCTGGGGTGCTGTGACCTCTGCACAGCAAGACACCTTTCTTGTCTCTAATTTCATAAACTTTATGCAAGAAAACCCTGCTCACCTTCCCCAAAGGCCAGTCTTCAGAGCGGAGACACTCATCCCGTGTGCACAGCTCCTGCCTTCCCAACAGAGGGGAAAAGGTGATTCAGGCTCTATTTGATAAACACTCTTATGAAAACCGCCCTCAGCAGACAGGAGAAAGGCCCCATTTAGTGGGACCTTGTCAGAGCATCTAGAGCTTAAATTCTCTTCTTGAGAAAGGAAAAATACCATATAGACCCACACCCGCAAATGCATAAATGTGGGTGTGATTTATTAGCCCACATGTCAAGCAGTGTTTTCTCTCGGTTACTGTGAAATCGTTCCTCCTCTCTGACCAACACGTCAACAGTATGGTCACTGTATGTGTTTTTCCACTTTTTCCAGAGCCAAGAACCAGAAAAAAAAAAAAGAAAAATGAAAGTTTAAGGAAAGTAAAGGTCAGACTATACCCACCACAGTGTGAGGAGTCATACAGGGGAGCTTTCTAGAAGGCCTGCTGGGCCCCATCCAGGCTTCCCTGCACCTCATGTTCCGGCAACGGGCCCTGATGTGCTAAAAACTGACTCCTTTCTCTCCCGGCAGCTCTGATGCTTGTAGACACACCGTGTCACCACAGGGGCTGCTGCTACCGTAGGACATGGAGCAGCAGGCCACAGAGGCTTCCAAAGGCTTCTCTGCATCCTAGTTGCCTTTCTGAGTGACCAGAGGAGGCGGCTGTCTCTGACGGTGATGCACCTGGGCCAGGTGAGGGCTGCCTCACACCTGCCGCTCTGGGGCAAAGTCTCTCCAGGGTCGGGTTCTCTCTGTCGGCCGCTGCTCTGCGTAGTGTGAATGTGCTCTAGCCATTGAGTCACCAAGAGCCTCTCTGGAGGGCCACCAAGTCCAGATAGGTAGCAGCCATGGGGACACTGCCAAGGGTTTCTGGATGTGACGACCAGTGGTTCTCAACTGCAGTGATTTTGCCCCCAGGGAACATCTGGCAATGTCTGGAGTCATTTTTTGTTGTCACAGCTCGGGGGGGGGGGGGGTGCTATTGTATCTAGTGTGTAGAGGCCAGGGGTGCTGCTGAACACCCTACAGTGCACAGGGCAGCCTCGCGACAACCACCCAGCCCCAGCTGTCGCTAGTGCTGCGGTTGGGAGGCTCTGGCCGGGACACACTTCTCTCGTGACTCCCTTCTGTTGAAGCCCTTGCTGCTGCCGAGGCTGCCACCTCCTTCTATCTCTCAGGACTCCCCTGTGGGTCAAGGATGGATGTCCCCACTCAAGTTTCAAACCAACCGAAGAACCAAGTGGAGAAAGGACTTGCTCAAAAGCCAGGGACAGTCGCCAATGGCCATTCCCTCAACTCCCTCCTTCCTCACTTTCTTTTCTATTCCATCCTTTGCTGGGTGGCCTGTCACACCTCTAAGAACAAAAACAAGTGGGAGAGAGTGCCAAAGGCATTCCTGCAGCCTTCTCCAGCCGAGAGGAAGAAAAGCCAACTGGAGGTCCGTTGCTGAGAGACAAACAAACAGAAACCTCAGGAAAAAAGGAAGGAAGGAGGGAAGGAAGGAAGGAGGGAAGGAAGGAAGGAAGGAGGGAGGGAAGGAGGGAAGGAAGGAGGGAAGGAGGGAAGGAGGGAGGGAAGAGGGAAGAAGGAGGGAGGAAGGAGAGGGAGGGAAGGGAAGGAGGAGGGAAGGAAGGAAAGGAGGGAGGAAGGAGGGAGGGAAGGAAGGGAGGGAAGGAGGGAAGAGAAGGAGGAGAGAAGGAAGGAGGGAAGGAAGGGAGGAGGAGGGAGGGAGGAGGAGAAAGGAGGGAAGGAAGGAGGGAGAGGGAGGAAGGAGGGAGGGAAGGAGGGAAGAAGGGAAGGAAGGAGGGAAGAAAGGAGGGAAGGAAGGAGGGAGGGAAGGATGGAGGGAGGAGAAGGGAGGGAGGGGAGGGGACGATTTTCCCTGGTAAATCTCCCTGGCTGGCCCTCTGTGTGTGTTTGTCACATGGAGATGTTCCGTAGAAATTTCGGGAGAAGGGCTTGCAATCCTTCCCTCCCAAGTGGGGGCGAGGACAGGTGAGCACAGGGATGTGGGAATAGGACTCCCGGGTGGTGGGAGCTGCCTGGCCCAACACGGAAAGGGAAGGCCACCTCCGAGCCTTGTCCACAGCCACAGCCCGAAAGGCCTGAAATTGGTGCTTCCAGGCGGCAGGACCTGCTGCCCCCGGAACCGCAGTGGGAGCCCCTGAGAGCCTGCGGGTAGACTCGGGAACCAGCAATAGCGTGATTGGATTCAACCCACTGCACAGTCCTAATGGTGGCCGTAGAGGCTGTTCTCCGGCCCCTCCCGCACTCTGCCATGCTTCCTCCCCTCCTCCCTGCCGTCCCATGAACACGGGACCCAACTCTGAGTCTTGCCCTGCTGTTCCCTCTCTCTGTGACACTCTTCCCCTGGACAGTTTCATGACTTATTCCTGGTCTCTGCTCCAATGTTGCCTCCTCCTGAAAGCCTTCCCTGACCACCCTTCATGTGTGTCTACTGTCTGCCATAAGGCAGGGACCTTCTGTCTTGCTGGCCATGGCATCCCAGCAGCTAGTTCCATGCCTGGCACACAGCAGCTGCTCTTCAATATCTGCCATGGACTGGGTCAAGCTCCTATTCCTGGGGGCTCTGTTAGGTCTCCAAGGACTTGGTTATAAGGTGCTCTCAGCTGAATGGGCTTAAATAAGATCATCATGGGTGAAGCCGGTAGGTTCCCCCAAAATCAACACGATTGGGGGGCTAGGTAGGAGGTGAGTGCTGGAGCCAGCCAGGCCTGAGTTCCATCTGGGCTCTGCCTCCCCATGACCTCAGGCCAATCACGTGAGCTCTCTGAAACTGCTTCTTTGTTTGTAAAATGGGAGGGCAAAAGGGAGACATCAGTGAGACAACTTGTTTCAGGTGCTGAGCACAGTTGTGACTGCGGCAGCCCTCCCCACAAGGAGAAGCACGGTTAGGCAGTGCCTTGAAAAACAAGAGATGCTTTTTCAGTGTGAGCTGAGACCTGGGGATGTTTCTTTCCCAGTAGGTCCTTTGGGGGCCACCAAATTCTTCCAGCCTCCAGGTGCCTCTCATTTTAAAAGACCAAGGAGCTGTGAAAATGCTGCTTCCTGCACATGGGGCACTCAATCCTGGGACTTGCACGGAAAACAACCCAAAGCAGTCTTGTTTAGCCCTCGGACACGGTTGGGCCCTTCCCCCGCCCCCACTTTCCCAGTGGTGAAGGTTGCCTGTTGGAGCATCCTGTGTTGAAAACAAAAGAATCATAGGTTCTGACGCCATTAACACATGCCCAGCACTGCTGGCAGGGACCCAGAGGGTCGGACTAAGGACAGGCAAGGGGACATCAGCCAGGCTGGCCTCCGGGGAAGAGCCGCTGCCCTGTCCTTGCTCCCGGATGTTCTACAGCCGTCAGCACCCTCCCCCCACAGAATACCTATCAATTCTCCATTCTGAGCTGCTGATGGCTCAGCTTCTGAGAAGTGAAGGAAATTATCATACCCGGGGGCTCTCTCCTATCACTCCAGATCCATCTGTTGCCTCGAAGTTTCTCCAGGACCAGGGCCACCAGCCAAGGCTGACACGTTTGAGAAGAGCAGCCCTCATTTCACACCGAGCTGCTCCCCGAGCCCACAGCTGTTCCCAGTGTGCCAGCTCACGCAGCCTCTCCTCGTTAACTTCAAGCCCAAGTGCCCTTGGCAGGGGCGCCGTCGCGCCTGCTGTGGCCCCGCATACTGTCCAAACAGCCTGGGCTCCCGAGATTGTCTCGCTGGTCAGTCCCGCCGGAGCATGGAGCCTGCGGCCTGCCCTGTGGTGCACGCACTCTAGGGCCCCTGCCTTGTGCCCACCATGAGGACTACCTTTAGCACTCGGGAGTTTCATTCATTCATTTACTATTCATTTATTCCTTCATTCACTCAACAAACATTTACAAAGCCCTCACTCTGCATGAGGATGGTACAGAAATGAATTAAGTACACATGGTCCCATGGTTCTTTGTGGTTCTGACAGGGAGATAAGAAAATCCTTGTTTGCGGTCTGTGGGGCTTGCTGCCAGGGTGTTCTAGTGACAACACTCTGATTTTCCTTGGGAAAATACCCCCTGCCTACCTCAGTCCATGAGGCTGGGGGGTCTGGCCCCACTCCAGCCCTGTCATGGGCCACATGAGTCTTATGCTTCTGGTGATAGCACTGATTGGTCAGGGATGTGTGCATGTCACCCACTTCAGGCCATTGAGACTCAGTTCTGGAACCCTTACTGGAATGACCCATGAACCCAGAAACAGTGGAAGTTGCTAGTGCAACTGGTCAAGGCCAAAGAATCCATTCATTCTTCCACCAATCCAGGAAGGCTTCCTGAAGGTGGAACTTCAGGTCTTAAAATGATAGAGAGAAGAGAGTGCAGCCAGCACCCACATGCATCCATCGCCCCCCTCCCGGCCCATCTGTTGAGCATCAGTTGAGGACGTGGAGTACCACGCACCAGGTGGGCTGAGCCAAGTGTATGTGAAAGCACCAGTGTATAAGTGGCTCCTGCTTTGGTTCCCTCCAACCTGCACACCCCACCGCACCCTCTGCTTGTGAGCTGGATCAAGATCTAAGTGGTTTTATCTCCAAAGGGAGAAATGACAACAACTGTCCCAGAGAACCAAACATGGGAGGTACTGGCCTTTGCAGGGGACTGCTGGAGGATGCTGGCTCTTCTCTGAGGTTGCTGCTCTAAGAGCTGGCTTCAAGGCCAAACTCTGCTACTGGGCAGCTGTGTGACCTTGAGTAAATAGCTTCCCTTCTCTGGGCTATCTGTCCAATAAATACATGATTTTTGAATCAATTAGACAGAAATGCTGAGGCCAGGAGGCTTGGAACAGGAGCCAGAGAACCTGAGACCGACTGCTGGCCCTTGGGAGGACGGCTGCCGTCTGTCCTGTTTGGAGAGCCTCTCCCTCCTCAGGACTCCGGGAGCCACCCTGAAACAGCCCACCACCCCCAGCCCAGCTCCCCAATACCATTTCTCTCCTCTAGTTTTTCTTCTGTTCCAGGCAGAACGGGGTAGGAACTTTCGTCGAATAAAGACAGAAGTGCATGATGTTGCTAATGGCATCCCCAGGAAATGAAGTGTAAAACCGCACGAGTTATTCAGCTTCACATAATGCTTTTATCGGAGGCCCTGGAAAGAACCCCTTAGCAGGAGGAAGCCTGATTTCCTTGGAAAGAAGGAATTCTGGTGAGACTGTCAGGGAGCTGGGCCCTCCTAGCACAGATGGAGGATGGGAAGGTCTGTAAGTCAAGACGGGGCGAAAACCAAGACATAAGATCTCTCTGTCCCTCTTTTACATAGAGAGAGAGAGAAAGTGTGGCATGAGAGCAAGATCACATCTTATCCCCATTTTTCAAAGGGAAAACTGTGTGTGGGCTTTCACTTGGCCAACTTTGAAAGATGCCTAAACTGCAGGATGCTCTCAGAATAAAATCCAAACTCCCTTCTTTGGCTTCCAAGCCCAACAAGGTTGGAGCCAGCCTTGGGCTCCAGCCCCACCCTGCACACCCTCCCTCCAGCCAGCCTGACTCCTTTGTGTTCCTCGAAGGCCCCAGGCTCATGCCACCTCCTTGCTGCACCCTTGAAGTGCCCTCGGTCTGGAGGCCTCTTTGCATGGCTGTCCCCTGCTTCCCTTTAGGGCTCTACTCAAATGTCGTTTGTCCTGTGAGGCCTCCCTGAACTACCTCCAGTCTAAGCAGCCCACTCTTATCAGTTTTCTCCTAGCATTTATCATGCTCTGAGATCACATTATTCGTTTGTCATTTATTTTCTGATTCCTCCTCCTGGAAGGTGAATGGTGGGAAGGCAGCATTACATGGGCTTTGTTCGTCATGGTGCCCTCAGAGTCAGGAGGAGTGCCGGGCACATGATGGGTGTATCTGCCAGAGTTCAATCAGAAAATCAGAAACAGGAGATACATACATATAAATATACCGAGGGATTTGTTGCGGAGAATTGGCCCACACATTTGTGGGAGCTGGTTAAGCAGTCTTTTGAAGACTGTGTCTCAAGTCCGATGCTGGTACCTGAGGTCCACAGGACAGGCAGTTGGGAGGGAATGTGGATATAAACAGGGGGTGTAGGAACAAGCTGGAACCCACAAGCATAAGCAACAGCCCAAGGACAATAGACCAAAACCTAATGACTGTTCCTCTTGCCTTTGACGGTGGTTACAAGGCTGTCCTGCAGAAGCCAAGCCCTTCATCACAGAGCTGAACATATACACATGGCCAGGAGTCGAAAATCAGAAAGAAGATGCAGGGAAAGGTTGCAGGTGTGGTTGCAGGCTGCTTCTCACCAACAAGGTGAGTCAGCAGATCGGCAACAAGATGTGCCAACTACAAAAAATGGCTGCTGCCCCTCTTGCCTTCTGAATCTTGCAAGAATCTCCCTTGTGGCCCATCCTAAGTGTAAACATACAAGAAAGAGGAATCTAGGAGGTGTAGTTGAGCCTGGCCAAGTTAACACATTCCAAAACCATTGTAGTAGGTCTACATCAACACTGACAGATGGAGCGAGGGAGTGGTTTGGGATTCAAGTGCGAACTCCTCAATCTGGCACACCAATCTCTTTGTAGTCCAGCCTCGGCCTGCGCATCTGCTGCCTATCCCAGTCTACCTTCCCCTCCCTGCCCCCCGCTGATATTTCCAGGGTCTCTAAACGTCCAGGCTCCTTTGAACCCTCCCCTCTGTCCAAATCCTACCCCTCACCCATCTGCCTGGGTAGCCCTGAGCACCTTCTAAGATTCAACCTTTAAGCAATACCTCCTTTTGGAATTGTTTCACACCACGAAGGAGTCAGAGCCTCCCTCCTTAGTTCTCCTCTCTGGAAACAGCTATTATTCCACATTCCTTTTGTCTCTTTCCAGAGATGATCCAGTCATTTACCAACAAAATACATATTCCTTTTTTTCTCACATGAAAGATAGCACACTACATATTTTTTTATTTTGTGTTTTTTTTCTCTAACACTATATCTCAGAGATCTTTCCAAATCAAAATATACAGAACTTCTTTCTTCTTTTTAAAGGCTGCATGGAATTCCATGTGGGTGGGCCATAATTTATTAACTGGTTGCTTTTTGCTGGGCAGTTAGATTGTTTTCCATTTTTCATTAGGATAAACAACACTGCAATGAACATCCTTATATCATGCTCCTGCCCCTTCTGCACCTGGCCAGCTTCTAGTGCTCTACAGGATTCAGCATAAATATCACCTGCTCCAAGAAGCCCACCTAAATCTTTACTAAGGTGGGTTGGCTGGGTGGCCCTCTTTGGCTTCTGGGCACCTGGTACATACCTACACTGTAACACTTGTCATGAGATATTGACATGTCTGACTTGTGTCTTGTTCATCTCTGAATCTCCAGCACAATTCACAGTATCTGACACACAGTAGATAATAAATGTTTGTGAATTGAATGAACATCAAATTTAAACCCCTGAATTTTGGGGGTTCCAAATCTTGGGCCACTCTATTTTATGTATCCATGCTCACCTCCCATGCCTCACCATGCTCACCCAGCTCGGTCAGGCTACCTCCCTGTCCCTCACCTGCCCTGTTCTGAGTCCTGCTGCTCCTACTATTCCCCCGTCTGAAGCCCTTTCCCATCCTTCAAGGCACAGGTCTTCCCCTCCCTCCTTCATGAAGGAAGCTTTCGTTGAAATATCATTTCTCCCTTCTCTGAACTGCTGTTGCTTTTACAGTCACTTTGGCATATTTTTTCAAGCTCCATTGCTCACTAATTGTTTCCCGTCTGTTGGGTTTGTGTCCCCAGCTAGACTGTGAGTTCTTTGAGAGCAGTGTCTGTCTTATATAACTCTTGCATTTCCCACAATGCTGGGCTCATGGTAACTGTTCGATACTTCTGTGTTGGTAAATCAATTGGTTCCTTCATTGATTGAGTCATATCCCAATGCTGATTGCTGAAAATTGTCTCTGGGGCACCAAGGAGGTGCTAAATATCCCAGTGCTGACAACTGTCATCATAGAAGACACATCCCACACAGAGAAGTCTGGAGGAGTGAGGCTCTTCTCCTGCCTCTGTACCCCAGCCCACTCGAGTGGGCACTTCTGCGAGAATGACTCTCAGTACATCATGTCTTATCACTCAAAAGTCCTCATGGACCACCAAAAACGCCTTTCCTTTGGAAGTCTCTCCTTTAGAAGACACTCGTAACACGTGTCTTGCATCCCCAGCTCCTGCAACTGCTGGCTCCTCAGGAGCAACGGAGCAGTCAGGGAGAATCAGAGAGCATCACCCAGACCCCATGCCCAGTCATATTTCCTGAGATAATTTGACACAAGTCGGACTTGATCAACCTTTATTTCCATCAAAAAGACATGAAGCGGCTGTCAGTCCCATCGGGGTGGCACAGCTAAGTTCCATCCCACAGAGCCAAAGAAAACATTTAACTGGGTTTAGAACTGAACTTTGGAAGGAAAAAAAGGAAGAGAGGGAGCAAGAGACACGTGTTTATCACTGACAAGCCAACCTTGAGGCTCAAATTGATTTAGGCTGCCAGCTAAGGATGAGCTGGCCGCTCAGAAGGAGGGGGGCATGCGCCAATTGGAGATGAAAAATCCAGTGGAATTTTTTTCTCTTGTCCTTGGTATATACAACCTTCTCACCAACCCGAATACCTCTCAAGGTATTTGAGCCCAGAGATGGCCCCTGATAAGCGGCAGCGGGCCCTGAAGTCGTCTCTTCCATGCTCCCTTCGTTCATTCTGTCACGCCCAAGGTGCCTGCCCTCCACGTGTTCCCCATCCAGGGCAGGAGAGAGACGCACCAGCAGATTGGCAGAAGGCAGGTGGCATATCCTGCAAGCCGAGTATGAACACCATGCTTTGTGCTCCAAGAAGCAGAAGTGACTGATATGGCCTGGGGGCGGCAGGGGGAGATTTCACCAGTGATATTAGAGCTGGATCTTGAAAGACAGTGAGAATGTTGCAGGAGAAGGGGGTGGGAGGGAGGAAAGTCTTCCAGGCAGAGGATGTCAAAGGCAAGAAAAGACAGATGCGGTGAGCGCAGAGTGTGTAGAGAATGTTCTACACACATAGGATTGGAGGTGGCTGGAGGGACCCCGGGCACATTAGGCTTTTAGAGGCACAGTTAATTGGTTAATTTCTTCTAGTAGGCAGTAGGAAGACAAAGCAGGTGTCTCATCAGGAAAGGAACATGAACAGATTGATCTTTGTAGAAAGCTGATGGTTTAGAGAGTGCCCTACACCAGGGACCAGCATTGGAGGTGTGGAGACCAGCTAGACAGGCTGCTGTTGCACTTTCCCAGGCAAAAGAGGTGACAAGAGCAGTGGAGACTGACAGGGGAGCAGATTGTTGATAGTTAGGGTGGAGAGTCTTTCATGCTGTGGTTGTGGGTGGTATATTGGCAGGTGGCAGGGTGAAATGGAGCTAGGATGGCTCTACTTAGGGGTGCCATTGCCAAAGCCGAGGAATGGAGGAGGAGGATGCTCAGATTGGCAGCCAGTGGCTTACCACTGGGCAGCTCTGTGGAACAGAAAGCTAGAAGCCCACATGGGATGCTCAGAATGAGAGATGGAGTTTGTGCAGGAGGCCCATAGGTAGGTGGTACCTGCAACCCTGGGTAACAGAAAAGCAAGGACTAAACATTGGAGAAAATCGACATTTGGGGGCTGGGACACAGTGAGACTATCAAGGAGGAGAACTAGTCATGACCAAAGTTCTGGAAGCCAGAGGAGTGAGTTTTAAGGAGAGGCATATGGCAGTGTGTACAGGGCACAGAGCGGATTGAAAACCAGCCTAAGGCAGAAATCTGTTGCATTCGTGCACCCAGTATTCCTTTTCTTCAACATATTGATTTCAAAAAAGGTGAATTTGCAGTCCATTTTGTGTGGATGGATCTGACCCTGCCATCCTCACCTCTTTGAGTTCAGAAGTGGTCATGTAAACCAAGCCTGACCGATCTGATGATCACTATGTTCTGGCCACAGTTTAGAATTCAGGGAGAAGGATGTGACTCACAACAGGCCAATGAGAGTCAATTCCAGGACTTTTGAAACCACTGGGAAAGAGAAGTGCTCATCCTGTTGGGGTTGCTGTACTGTGAGAGACCAGGGCAGAGCTTCTGGGCATCAATTTACCACCTCCTAGCTTAAGAATGACACCAATACAGAGGAAGGAAGAGCTGGGAAATAGAGACTCTTGATATTTTTTACCCTCTGGATCCAGCTATGCCTATATTTTTTTAGTTATTTGGACCAACACATTTGCTTTTATGCTTAAGTCAATTTGATTTGGGTTCTGTCACTTGCAACCAAAGGAGTCCTGACCCAAACATGGCCACGTGGCTAATGAGAGGCTGCTGGTTACAAGACTAGCATCTGGATAAGGCTTGAGTCCAGCCCTGCACTTGCATATCACACAAATTACCAAGAACAGGTCAGTGATTACGGCCATGGGGGGGAAAAAAAACTAGAAACAGATGAGCTGGCTGTGTCTCAATACCTGCTAGCGTGAAAACACAATGATTTCCTTTATATTTTTCAAGGGTTGAGTCATCCAGGTCAGTCCTGGCTTGGCATATCAACTTATTGTTCCTGCCAAGGGAGATGGTTAGGATGGGAAGGTTGATTTATTTGAGTACACATGTGTCAACATCATCCTGGAAAAGAAAAAAAAGCAGATTGCAGATATGCTTTGCTGGCATATGCTGTTACCAAAGAGGCCTCTTTCTTGGCCTCAAAGCCAAAGGCCATGATGTTAGACATTGTTTGAGTCTTAATGTTGATCAAGCGTAGGCACATGGTATGATGGATATAGGGCCCTGGGAGACCAGAGTCATCCTCTCCCAACACTACGGACAAGGTAGGAGGGCTACTTTATATTGAGTGGCCTAACCCAGGCATCGTGAGAAGGAGCCAGTCACATGAAGAAACCAGGAAGGAGGGGACGGCAAGTGCTAAGAAGGCCAGTGTGGCTGAAGAACGTCAAGTGAGGGGAGAGAGGACTGCCATACTCTCTGTCCAGGACACCTATTTTGAGTCTCGACTGTCTTATATTCTCTGGTACTTGATATATTTAATCTTATCTTTCCGTGTATTGACCCACGTGTGCATCCATTCCACAAACATTTACTACACCAGACAGTGAGTGGTGCCAAGTCTTGAAGGAAGAGTTCACCAAGCAGAAGGGGTAAGACCCCACTTTAAGCAGAGAAAAACAAGTGAGCCAAGTCCTGGAAAAGAAAAAGCTCACCACTTGGGTGGGGCCTGTCGGGCAGGGCTTTGAATGCCAGCCCTTCATCCCAGGGGGGCACTCCACCTTGTCAAGAGCATAGAGCAGCTACATGATGGACACCAAGAAATAGTGATGCATGAAAAAAATTGTAATGAAATTCATGATTCTGGGATCAATCAGAGATAGTCTCATAGTCTATTCAAATACAGCCAAGTAGTAGCAGGGACTGCAGGTTTAAGAGAAAATGAGCATAGAAACACTTAAGATGGAGACTATTCCATCAATTAGCTTAATTTTTTTCTGCCAACCAAGAAAAGACTGTCATTAGTTAATATTAGTGACGGCCCAGCTTGGTTCAGCTTAGAGAGCACCTGTTTTCTGCCGAGCATCATTTGAAATCGGGTGGTGTGGGCCAGAGGGAGCTGTTTCAGGACCTCAATCAGGCAGTGACATGATCAGATTTGTGCTTTGGAAAGGTCACTGCGGCTGCAGGATGAAGCGGGAAGAGACGAGTGGTTGTTAGGAGGCTGCTGGAAAAATGTACATGACGAGAAGCAGAATCTGGGCAGAAGCAGTGGAGATGCAAATTCCCTGAAGGCAAGAGTTTTGCTCTGTTTCATCCTTTTTGGCAGTGCCTGGCAAGAGACAGGCACAGCCGCTGGTAGATTTTTAGAAATGCCTACCGTCTGGTATAAAAGCTAATGGAGTCTGGACAAAAAAAAAACTGTTGCCTCTCTCCAGAGTCCCCCTGCTTGGGAGAGGCGTCGCCACTGAAGACAGAGAGGGATAGGGAGTTTTCTGAGGTTGGAAAGACTCAAGGTGTTGAAATATCGGAGGGGACAGAATACAAAGCTCCTGTTACCTCAACCTGGCCCAAATCTGCCTGTTATGTCAGATCTGTGCAAATGAGACATCTATTAGGCTTGGGGGCGTTTACTGCTCATCTTGATAAAAGAATGACCATCTGTCTCTCTGCAGGTGCTAGAAAGGCCAAAGTTAAAAGGTGTCCATTTGAGACTGTTTAAGCTCCTCTTCCACATGACAGTACATTGCAGACACATGTGGGTTCCCACGCCACAGAACAAGAATCTTGAAAATGTGCTTAGATAGTATTCAGTTCCCTCTACCATGCCCTCCTCTTTGGTGTCTGTGATGCCTTCCAGGGAGAGTTGAACCCATGTGAGCTTTCCAACAGCAAGACTGCTGCTGTCATAAATCACATTTATGTCATAAATCACATAAAGCACTCCCCATTTGTGGAGTGCTTACTTTGAGCTGAGCACTATCTCCTTTAAACTTCTTCTTCACCAAAGGGTGTGAATGACCTACTGTCAACCCATTTTGTCTAACCACTACCCTCTCAGGATGTCAAAAGCCTGACCCTGCCCCTCCCCCTGCCATGGTCTGGCTTCATCGGGGTTCCCTTCTACATTGATTAGGATGACAAGAAGACAATGAAACACTTGTCCCCAAAAGTGACTTCTTAGATCCATTGGCAAAATGTTAGAAAGTGGGTACAAAGCCCAAGAAACAGGACACCAGGGCTCTTTAAGCTTTGGGAGTATTACAGTATCCTATCCCAGGCCAAGAATGAGTCACAATGAAAGCTTTTAAAATATAAAACCATCAACCTAGATTTCAATTCCAAGGAAACACATACTTGGCCATGAGGGAATGCTTTAAAAAAAAAAAAAGCTTAAGCCACTTGACAGGAAAATAAAACAGCCAAGGAACATTCAAATATAATGATTTACATCCTTCCCCAACTCCCTTCCAATGTGGGTCAGAGCGTGGACATGACCGCAGCCAGTATGCATGCCCTCTCTGGGCCCCTTCTTCCCACTTAACGCTATTTCACGCACACAATGCCCTGCCTGGACCCAGCTATCGAATGGTGCTGCCTTTGGGTTGCTATGCCGATCTCTTGGATTTTTCATGATCTCCCTGCTGTTGGGCTCTTGGGTTATTTGGGGTGGCTGTTTTGGGAATATGAGGATTTTTCTTCCATTATTTATGTGTGCAAGCACTGTTCATTTCGCTCAAAGAAATGGAAGCTTGATTGATTTCCTAAATGTAAGAATGAGATTGTCCCGCAATAAATATTTAAGACTGACCAGGAAGGGCGACGACCATCTGCTGAAACACAAGACCAGGAATTACTTTGTTAAGCTTCCCGAACAGAGGGAATGAATGAATAACCATCCTATATAATATTTGTTCAGCACCTGGTAGTTTACAAAGTGTTTTCACTTATCTTATTTGATCTTCACAATAACCCCAGAGAGGTACACAGGGCACGGAATTACAAGGATTATGAAAACCCCACATTTTTTTTTTCTTTCTTAACAGATAAGGACTCTAAAGGCTTAAAGTCACTCGGGGGAAGATAGAGAGTTTGGGGACTGAATATCAGGTCTCTAATTCATTCATGAACATATTTTAAAAACATTTATCCGGAGCCTGTTCCAAGTCAGATGAGATGGCAGTGGGTACAAAGATGAATAAAACGCGGTGCCTGCGTAGGAGGATCACGTTCCAGCCTGGGGGAGAGAGCCAGGAGAAGTAAACAAGTCCCTGCCTCGCCAGGTGATGAGTGCTCCAGAGAAAGGAACAGAGTGGCGACCACGTTTCTAATCTGATGTTCTTACCGCAAACCAGCTCAGTTGTTATTTACAAACACCTGTCCCCTAAGTGAGGGAGGAAGGGGCTTGGCCATGTGACTGGGGTCAGCTCTCACGGGGGTGGGGGGAATCGGCCGTGGTGCGGGGACAAAACTCTCCCTCATTCGGCAAATTTTTCCCGGGGTGTCACGCTAAACCCGGGGGTCCCCACACAGGCTCCCCGAATTTCCCCCCACGGGGTCTCTGTCTTTGGGGGGCCGTACTCAGGCCCCCGCAGCCCCAGCGCGGCCCGGCGGCTGCCGGCTGCCCGCGGTTGCTCGCCGCGCCGCGGTTCGGTTCGGTCTGGCCGAGCAGCGCCCGGCTCCCCGGCGGCGCGGAAGCCGCAGCCTGTGCTCGCAGTCCACTCGCCCAGCACCGCTCGCAGCCTGTCTGGATTCCTTTTATTTTATTTTATGCATTTTGCTATTTACCGCACAGAAATTGGTCACATTAATTTTTAGTTGCACAACGAGCACAAGGGAGCCTTCTCCGTTAGAGAAAAGGCACGTGGTGGTGGCGGGGTCACCGGCGCTTTCCCCAGCGCCCTGGGGTCCTGCCCGCGCCCCGCGGGGACCGCGGTCCGGCCCGGCGCCCTCGGCGAGCCCCGAACCCGGGCCTTGTGTCTGCGTGTGCGCCTCCGCTTTCCGAGCCCAGTGCTCAGCACACGGGGAACGCTAGGAAAATACACACGTGTGTGCAAAGTTAGTTAAATGCAGAGACAAAGGCAGGCGCGAGGGCCCGCTCCCAGGGCTGTAGGGCGACGTCCCTTTGTTCAAACCCCCGGTCCCGAGCCTTGCCCGCAGCCCCGCGGGGGCCCGGCTCGCCCGGGATGGGGAAAGCAGGCCCTGCCCAGGCCCCGGGCCCGGGAAGGCGCGGCCGGACCGCTCCGCGACCCCGACCAGCTCGGGCGGGCGCGCCGGGCCGTACCCCTGGGGCTCAGGCCTCGCGGGTGTCTGCGGGCCGGACGCGGGCCTCGGTGGAGTGGCCGTCTGTCCCTGGTCGCCGCGCTCCCGCCTGGGCGGCTGGAGCCCGAGGCGGCCCCGCGGGGCCCCTATTCGAATCCCGCCGGGCCGGGCCCCGGGTGACATGCCGGGGTGCGCGGGTCGCCTCCGGCCGGGCCAGCCGCGGGAGACCAGGCCGGGCACGCTGGGGGCGCGAGGGGCGCGGGGCAGGGCCTGGCACGCCGGCGCAAGGGCCCAGGGAGAGGACAAAGTTTTTTGGGGGGTGGGGGTGTCAAAGTTTTCGGGGAACTTTTCCACTTGAGATTCCACAACCCTGCAGTGCCCCCTACAGAAAGCGGCAGCTGGGGAGGGCAGGAGCCCCTGACGACCCCCGACTGCTGGCAGCAGCGCGGCCGCGGCGGCGGCAGCCTGGAGCTCAAGCTTCCTTTTTTTCCTCTTTTTTTTTTTTTTTTTCTGGTTGTTTTTCGAATACATCTTTTTTCAGAGTTAAAAAAAAAAAAAAGCGAGCGCGCTAGCCGCCGCCTGCAGTGGAGCGTGCTCGGCCTGCAGAGGCAGTCGTCTCCAACTTTTCCTCTCCCGCTCCAACTCCCTGCGCCCAAAACTTTTGCTCTCTTGGAGCCCAAATTTGCCTGCCACACAACTTCCACTCTAATGCAGGCGCCAAGGCCTCTGGCAGCACTTTGCAGCTTAGGGGCCACGCTCCCGAGCCTTGGGCCTGCCCGCTCGCCTGCTCCCAGTGCCTGGGCCCACTCAGGAAGGGGAAACAGGGTGCCCCGGGAGCACCCCTGGAGAGGGCGGAGCGCTCCCGCGCCCCGGGGCACGGGGGCAGGGAGCTCCCGCGCCCGGAACTTTGCTAGCAAGGCTTATGAGCGTCGCAGGGGGGCACTCGCGAGGGACGGACAGGAAGAGGGCCAGGGGGGACGCCAGAACCCGGGACCACAGCACGGAAACGGCCCGGGGCTGAGCTGCAGTCAGATCCGGGGATGGAGGGCGCCGGAGAAGAGGCGTGAGAAAGCTGGGCAGGCAGGCCGCACTGTGCTCCTGGAGGCCTGCAGCCTGCTGGCAGTGAAGGACCAGGCCTCTCAGGAAAGGAAGGGGTCAGGAGGTCGGGCCTTAGCAGGCTCAGACAAGGCCCAAGAAGGAAGCAGCAGGCACCCTGGAGTTCAGGGCCCAGGCCTGGCTCGGGTTGTCCAAAGAGAGCCTAGGCTAGGCCTCTGGTCGGGAAACTGAGTCAGAGCCAGGCCTCAGTGCACGGCCTAGACGCTTAAGAGCCAAGATAGGGGTAGGGGTTAAAGACCTTCGCTGGTCTAAGGGACTAAGGAGAGTAGGGGGCTTCAGGGCCTCCCAGTCCAGAGCCGGATTGGCGAGTTAGACGCTTGTAGATCCAAGGTTGGATTGGGGTGGGGTCTCTGGGACGTTGGCTCGCTAAGCAAGGATTGGGGGGATTCAAGTGCTTAGAGATCGAAGGCAGGTCTTGGGTAGGGGGACTCAGACAATTGGAAAGCCTAGGTGGTTATTTGGGGAGGGGTCTTTGCGCTTTGTCGAAGCGCAAAGCTGCGCCTTTTTGGCTTGGGGCCTGAGGCCTTGTCAGGAGAGGTTTCTGTGAAAGGGTGGGCTGGCGAGGCCAGGCCAAGAGCAAGAAAGTGAATAAATCAGGAATATAAGTGGGCGGGGGGCCCCTGAGAGGGGGGTCACAAAGGGTGAGACATGGCCACCAGGCGTTTAACCGACGCTTTCTTGTTGTTGCGGAATAATTCCATCCAAAACCGGCAGCTGTTAGCCGAGCAAGTGAGTAGTCACACCACCTCCAGCCCTCTGCATTCACGTAGCATTGCTGCGGTGAGTCTCCCGGCGGCCTCTCCGACACACGCACCGTGTGCACTGCGGCTCTGCCTGTCTGTCTGTCTCTGTCTGTCTCTCTGTTTAAAAAAAGAAGATAAGAATAATAAGACTAGTACGGAAATGCAAGGTCTCTTGGCTAGAGTCAGGGGGCAGCTATAACCCCGAATGGGGAAAAAACCGTATTAGGTCCCCGCTCCACCTCTGCCTGGTTCTCTCTCCTCACTTCCGCAGCCCTGCCCCCCCGCCCTGCTCCCGGCGTCACTGCACGACCGGCTGCCTGCAATTTACATATGTTTTAAGATTTGGAAGCGCTGGGCCTTTCTGAAGCCTTCTTTTTGTTTCGTTTTGTTTTAAGCCCCCCTCCCCCCCAATAGTGAGCCTCGGTTTGGCCCTAATGGCTGGGGTGGTGGATCGCGGACTCTAATCCTTGCGAATGAACGATTCCCTCCCCCACAAGAGGAAGGCGTTGTGTTGTTCTGGTTTTTCCCTTTCTGCCGTTTTCTTCTAGTGGCCTCGCAGCCCTCTGTGTGGCCGCGTTCCTGATGAATAACTGATTCACTGCTTTTCCTGGGGGTTCGTGTTTGTGAGACTGTAAGGTGCTAGGCTCTTCGTTTGCCATTTCCCAGACAAGAAATTAAGCTTTCCTCTCCATTCGAACTTTTTTAAAAGACATGACGTGTATGTGAAAATTAAGCCCCCAAAATAGGACATTTTAAAAATTTTATTAAGCAGAACCTTTATCTAGCATAGCAGTAGTTTTTTAGGGAGGTCCTGGAAAGGTTACTTGTTTTTTGTTTGTTTTTAATGGGGGCTAACTTTCCCTTTCTGAGCTTCAGTTTACTGCTCTGTTAAATAAGGGGGCAGGTCTGGATGATCTGTACAAGACAGTGATTATGAGCTCTGTAATATCTTAAATTGAAGAGTGAAGTTATGAAACTAGTTGTAGTAGGAGGCTACCTGCTGTAGACAGGCGAGGTTTGAAAAGCAGCAGCGTTGGAGCATGGGGGAATAGTCATCCCAAAACCAGATTCTTCGGGGTTATACTTGAAATACAGAGTTTTGGAAATCCCACACTTAACTTCACCTCTTAGGAACTGTATTGCCTTTTAATTTTTTTCTATATGATTTTATCTAAATGCTTCAGAAAAATTATGCCATGTGTCATGATTATCGACATGTCTACAAAGACAGCGTCTACAAAGACAATTTTTCCTTTTAGTAAATCACAAGTGGACAATGTCTTTGGCCATATTGATCATAGGAAAACGATTTTAGGCCGTGTGAGCAGTTTTAGAAATAAAAGCATGTTCACTCAAGGGAAAAAGCATAGAAAACAGGGATGGAGTGTGTTTGGGTTTTCATTTACTTAAGAATTTGGAGATTTTTTTACATTTATAAACTGAAAGAAATGGCATTATACTGAAATAAGTGTAAAGATAGCTGTTAGCACAGAAACGGGCTAATTCTGGTGCTAATTTTGAAAAGAATGTCCTGAAATAAGCCACCAAATAAGAGAGTAGAAATTGAATGAATAAAATTCCTCAATGGAACTTTAGTTATGTTAAATCAGAACTGCATGTTCCTTAAATGACTTGATTTTATGCTACCTTGTTGGGGGGGGCACAGAACTAAAACTCACGTTAATGTTTCCAGGGTATCAGTTTTAATTGAAAAAGATTGTTTTTAAAATTTTAGTCATATAAGGTTCAACACACCCTGAACCTTTGGGTAACATGAGATTTTTTTTTTTAACCATTAAGTCAGACAGTTTAGGAACCTAGTGTCTGAGACGGGAAGCCTTTCAAAAGTGCATCTCTGAGTCAAATTGCTTTTTAAAATGATTTTCTAAGTTAGGCAATTTTTTAAAAATACATAAGCTAAGTAAAATAATTAAAATGGATAGCTAAAGTATGCAGTTTGGAAAAGGTAGGTATATTAGCAAATGTACAGATATATTTAGCTGAGTTTTTTGAAAATAGATTTCTAAATCCAACTAAAAATACATGTCTAAGTCAGAACATCAAAAAATATTTTTTATATGTCACACTATTGAAAATGTTACATGCTTATATTAATGTGACCATTTAAAAATCTTTCTCAGATCACTAAAAGCAATCAGATCATTTAAAATACCCTTGTAGTCAATTCAGACTATCTAAAAAACAGATTTTGTAATCTAACATAAATAGTTTGCCTAAGTTAAAATTTAAAAAGAAAACACACATTTATATTTTTTAATTGTGTGCTTTAAGAAACACATGGCATGTCATAAATTTCTGAAGTCCTTAGAGGTGAACTGTTACATCTTCAATTTGCTTGCAAGTGATTTTACGGAAACTATTTCTGCGCACACACGTACAAAATCAAATACGGCAAGATGCTAACATGACTGAATAGAGGTTTACAATTTCTCAACTTTTCTGGAAGTTGGAAAAGCATAAACATTTTGAAGAAAAAGACATGTCTAACACAATTTTTTAAAACTATTGAATAACTCATTCAGTGCTTTTCAGTGCATATCTAGCTCATAAAAAATTTAAAGCCTCATTTCTGACTTGTAAATTTCAAAACCATGTAGGAAATCAAAGAAAACTGTATCTGTCAAGTTTGAATGTGAACTAGGTATTAGGTGATATTAAGGAATTATTTAAACTAATTATAGTTAATTAAATTTGTTAATTTTATTAGAGATGACTACTGAAATGTTAAGTAGTTAAATGTCAAGAAGTCTATTACTTAAATACTTAACCCCCCCATAGAGGAAGCAAATAAGGCAAAATGTTACTAATTGGTAAATCTAGTGATAAATATGTGGGGGGACATTATACCATTTTACATACTTTATCTTTGACAATTTTTAAATAAAAACTTAAATATATTTGTTATAGTAATATAAAACAATTAAAGAGAGATAATTTATAAATATATATCTAAAATTCAGGCAGTTAAAAAGGAAGAAATTAAACCTCAGAGTTTAACTTAATTTTAAAAATAATAACCTGAAATTTTAAGTTTCTAATTAGAAGAAAAAGCTGTAGAAGTTGATCTGTGTGTATTTGTTATCTCATACACAACTAAAAATAAATTACATCTAAAATAACAGATTTTTAAAAAATTATAATCCTGAATTTTCACATCTTTATTTGAGGAAAAACTTGCAGAAATTGATTGCAAAGTGATGTATGTGTGTATATCTCACACACCTCAAAAGTAAGCACACCTAAAGCCATATCATTCAAAATATTTAAACTCAAATTTTTTACATCCTAGTTTGAGGGAAAAAACGAGAAACTGGTTGTTGGTGGTGGGGGTGTGTGTTTGTGTGTACCTATGTATACATGCAGGTTTGTACAACATTAAGGCAAATATTTCACAAATAAGCAGGAATTTAAGGAGGATATACAGTGGCCAAACAAAGTCCCAAGGGCCAGAAGGGACCTAAAGGTCATTTGGCCCAACGTCCCCATTTGTGATAACCCCTCATGCCTGCCTTGCTTGACCACGTTCTGTGACAGCAATAGGAAATTCCAACAGCTAGTCTCTCCACGTTTTTAACTACCAAAAAGTCTTTACCTTTATTAATCCCAGTCTGTGTGTATCTCCCATCCTGTCGTCCTAGTTCTGGTTCTGTCCTTTAGGGTCTCTAACTCAGGAAGCCTCGTCCTTCTTCTGAGAGGTAACCCTGCAGCCTTGTTCCCCGGAGTTTTTTCTAGGCTCAGCAGTGCCGGCTCAGACAGAATGGTTAAGTTTCTTTCCTATGAGCGATGTTGAGTTTTTCTATATCCTTTCTAAAGTTCAGCACCCAGAACTGAACAAAATTGTATTTATTGTGTTCTTGGTTGTGTTAATATTAGTAAAACTAATTGTTAAAAACAGACTGGGGTTTGATTTTACACTTTTGAGCAAAATGCAGTTGGTATTTCTTATGAATTCCCTCTTACATTTTGGCCTCAGTTTTGGGTGCCCCATCACGTTTATGCCTCAGGGCAGCATGAAATAAAGGAAAGAGCAGTGGACTGTAATTCTGGAAATTTGGGGCTAAATCCCCTTCTGCTGCTGACTCAGAGTGTGTTTTTAGGCAAGTTTTAAAGGTTTTTGGGCATCGTTTGCCTGATTTATACATTGAGGGGTTTGAGTTAGATGATTTCTAGTGGCCCTATCAATTCAACAAGTTCTGTTTTACAACATTGTTTCTCCTGACCTTAGCTTTAATTTGAAAAGAAGTCCATAATCAACAACAGTGTTGTGGCTACAGCCCAAGGTTACTGACAAAGATCCCTAGACGTAGCCCAATACTGTGCAGGAATAACTTTGACATTCTGTCAGTCAAGTACAGGTTTTAAGACAGCACCTCATTCAAGCAATTACAGGCAGCTTTTAGGAAGCTGAATGGATTTATGAAGTCAAAAAAAATCATTCAAAAAATTTGTAAAGTCTTAATGAGTGAAAGTAGATGCTGTTCTGATCTGAAGAAATTCTTATGTGGATTTGTGTGATTTCTTTTGAACTCCTGGAATGGATCTAATATAGGGTTTGGTGCTGCTTTGTTAGTGTTTACTGCCTAATCTATACTCTGCTTTAAAATAATGCATAATCTATAATTGGAAGCTAGAGTTAATTGGTCTTAGATTAGCTTGAAACTAGCACATTATTTTTAATAAAACATATGCTTTAGGAAAAAAAGAAAGAAATTAAGGATTAACTATGGTTGTAAGAAACCTGAGGTCCTTATTCAGTCTTGACTACAATATTAGCTAAGATTTATTGAGCGCTTACTATGTGCCTGGCTGTGAGCTAAGCCCTTTCCCATGAGTAATTTCAGTTTATCCTCACAGTGCCCTATCTAATAGGTGCTATTGTTTTTCTAATGATACAGATAAGGCTACTGAGGTTTAGAGGAACTGGGAAACTGGCCTAGTGTCACTCACATAATGGGTGGGGGTGCTGCTGTGATCGGAACACTGGCAAACCTGTCTTCAGAGGCCTGTGCTCACCACCTGGGCCACTCTGGTGCTGGCTGCATTTTCCAGGACTTGTACTACAGATCCTGGGAAATGGAAAGACCTATTGTTTAAAACAACTTTTTTTCTTGGCAGTAGGCTAGCATCTTTCTTTATCTTACTTTACAGCCTTACATAGTCCCTTTCCACTTGCATGTTGAAGGTTCTTAGTTTGAGTCTAGGCTGAGTCTGTTGGAAACTTAGTTCTCTGTCTTTAGAATCCAAGTATGAAATCATTGTATATTTCTCTTTAGATCTATTTGCTTTTCTGCTTTTAAAGATTCCATTTGAGCAGTGAGGCTTACTTGAGAATAAGGGTACTTTGTTGGGTAAAAGTGAAGCAAACTTTTATTTTGGCAGTAACGGAAATAAAGTAAATATCACTATAGCATAGACCTGTATTTCCAACTCATTTTGCTCAACTTTTCCAGACTTCCTGAGTAAACACAGATGGGTTTCCACTTATTTTTCAGTTTTATGTAGAAAGTTCTTTAGACTATAAATTCTACATGCTACTTGGAGTTTTCAATATTTGTTTGATTGCATGCCATTGGCAGGTCAAAAACCTAGATTTAGACATTATAAAGATTTAGAAGGTGATGATGTGTAGTAACGTGTTTTCATTTGGCTGTGTTTTGGTCTTTCCCGATGGTAATTCTAAATGATTTAATTCAGGTCTTGACGAAATTTCCTGGTAATTTGGTGGCAGGGAGAGTTTTGAAAGCCTTCTATTTTTAAGTAGCAAAATGGGGGAAGGGGATTTCTTTGAAAAGATGACTTGAATTTAATTCCTGATGTGGTGTGGTAGTAGCTGCCTATCACAAATAATTCCTCGAATTGTTAATAAAATTAGAGAGGCTAGAAGGTGGGGTGGAAAGAGGCCTGAACACCTGGATCTGTCCCCCATCCTAACCATTAGCTCTGGGACTTCGGGCAATGCATTGATACATTTTGAAGCTTAGTATGGGGGGGAAAAAGTTGTTTCTAGTCATAGAATCCCATGATTCTGATTTTACCTCTTATTGACTAATAATTGTAGAAATCAAAAGATCAGGTAGTGTGTGTGCTCAGTTAATAATCTAAAAGAATAGGCTCGTGTGTAGCAGAGATGTTAACTGAGGTTTGCAGTAATACTTGTTCAAAGATGAAATGCCAAGGAGCTGCTGCAGAATAGGAAGATGGAGCTATGAAGTTAGGGGTTTTGCCTTGCATCGTGTTCCATTAATAAAAGATTTCAGTGTTCTCTTGCTGAAAATGTTAAGCTTTTAAAAAATAAAGTCTTTTTTCTTTTTGAAGTAAAAGGTAATTGGATCAGATTTCCATTTGACACTATCTTATGTATTAATATCTTGTAGCACTACTATTATGGCAAGGATGTGTATATAAACATAGTTCCTTTCTGCTCTTAGCAAACTGTAGAAGGAATGAAGAGCATTTTCAGCTTTCTATAATGTCATCTAACTGAATTTTTACATGGAGAAATGTTGTTTGATTACATTTTTATTACTATCATTGCTTAGTAATATTTTGGCCGTGATAGACCAGCTTCATTTGCACTATTTTTAAATAGGAAAGTTATGTTTTTTATTTTCTAAATTTACTGTTAAACATTAAAAAAACACAGCTGATTATTGAAATTTACCACTAATTATTTCAGTAATCAATACTGTAAAAAAAAAAAAAGACCTAGTTATTTAGATTATCTGTCATTAGTAAATGTCTGTTCAGAAGATAAAATTCCACGTTGATCTAAAAAAGAATCTTTAGTTTTAAATTGAAACTTAACCCTCTGGTGCCGTGCTACTCCCTTCCCAGTCCCCTTTTAAAAATCTCTTCTTGCCTTTTGTTTTGTCTTGTTTGCTTGCTTTTATAATAGCTTTATGTGCTCTTTCTATACTAATAATAATACATACCAAGCAAATGGTAAGAGTTTTTCTTTTATTTTACCACCTGTGTCTCTCTCCGGGAAAGAGTGGTTTCTCAGCTCTCTTATTACCAGGAATAAAGCCGTGTCTGCGGGATTTAATTTGCAGAGACCTTACATATGTGGTCAATCACATATTATCTGAATACAGCCATAGACAATTTTTGTGGTTTGTTCATTTTTTAATTTTGTTGCATTTGCAGGGCTAACTTACATGTTAAAATATACATTTATTTGACGTGGTAAAATTACATTTTAGCTTTGCTCTTATTTTATCTTCCTAAGGGAAATTTAGAATGTGGTATTATACGGGATATTTGATATTTGTGAAACAGATTAACAGTGTATTTTAGTGAAACTAAAGCAAGTGTGTTTTATATGTTTCTAATGTATTTTAAATTTTACTAGTATTTATTGCTTGTTTCCCATTTGATTTACCAAAACAACAATCATACTAAATAAAAATAAAAATATATATTGATGTAGCTTATTTTTTTAAAAAAAGGAAGAATCAGAAGAGGGACATTTTTAAATGTCTTGGTTAGTGGATCTTTATTTTTAGTCAGTTTAGAGTTGCTTAAAATCTCAGTGTTTTCTCAACTGACCATGCCTTGTCTGTCTGTCTGTCCCATGCATCTTTCCTTTTGCTATCCCTAACTGGATGGGACTGATGGGAACCACATATCTCTTCAGGAGCTGGATGAGGTATTGTGTTTTGAATATTTTTTGTATGTTAGGTAATTTTAATTTATAAAATACCTGCTTTTCCTGAAGTCTTTGCTCATATATAAAATGACAACAGAGCTTATACATATTTTAGGATTTGTTTTGATTACTTTATAATTGTGTTTAGCAATTTAATACTTTATAATTGTGTTTAGCAATTTAATACTTTATAATTGTGTTTAGCAATTTAATATTTAGAATTTGTTTAATATGCTTTCACACCATGTGAATTGATGATTTAGAAAAAGGGTTAGGAACATTGTTTACTACTCTCGGGAAAGTGGCCTAACTTTGGAAGCAGTAAAGGTTGAACATTTTCTTGAACCTGAAGTAAGCCAGATTGTTTTTATGTCTTAGCTTCCTGGTTTCTGAGAGGCAAGTGGTGCAGTTGTTCAGGTAAAGGGTAGGAGGCCAGGATGTCCTCGGAAGGACTGGAGCCACGGAGCTGTGGGAGAGTCTTCCTGGGTGCTCCCATCTGGGATGAAGTGACACTTGCCCCTTCTTAGCAGCATGCTTTTGCCCTTTTCATTACTTAATAGCATCTCGCCCAGAAGGTGGAGAGAGTATATATTCAAAGCACTTTATTTTAGTAGCCCTAATAAAAGGGCTGAAGAAAAATGAAATCAAACTGCTACTGTTAATGTTTGGGTTTATTTATTTCAGCAATGAAGGTGTGAAAATATTTTTCCTGAGTGTAGACTCTTTAAATAGAGTAATTCAGGGGTTGTTTTTGTTTGTTTTAATTTAGAAGTGTGAACAGTAAGGTGGGATTAGGACCACTGTCTTCAAAACCTGTGGGAAACTAACTAGTAGATTAAGATCTGCCTATAAATTCTAAAAACGTTAACTAGATGATAATAACAAACTGGACACAAGCTAAATATCCTTCATTGGGAACTGGTTGGATAAGTCACATAGCATCTCTAATACTCTCTAACTGTTAATTAGTGAAGCCCATTTATGAGGGCTGCAATAGAATGAACTCCCGGGCACATCGCTAAGTGGGAAGGAAGCTAGATGCAAAATAGTGTAGATAATGTGATTTCTGCTCCATTTTTTTTTTAAAAAGAAAGATAACTCACATTTATGCTTGTGTGTGCTTAAAAAATTTCCGAAAAGATACAGAAGAAACTGTTTACAGTTGATAACCCCCAAGAAAAATCTGTGATAGAAGAGAAACTTCCTTTCTATTGCAGACCCTTTTCTTAGGGTGTATATATGTTTTAAAATCATGTGCATGTATTATTTTTGTTACTAAAAAACAATTAGTATTTAAAAACAAGCACTTAGCTGGTAGCTCATTGAGCTAGGTGCCATGGCCGTGCCTAGGTGGGATTCAGGAGCCTCACTTCCAGCACCGGAAGTTAGGGATCTCTAGGGCACATTGGATATGGTTGGATTGCTGACCAAACTCTAAAAATGATAAGGCTTGGGGGCTTAGAGAGTGGGTACTTTTAGAATAGATGTTACTCCTTACCAAACAGTTTGAAAATATGGATTTATGACCCCAAAAGGAAGTGTATGAGGTGGGGGGAATAACAAATAATAAAATGACTTAGGTTGAAGAAGCATATTTGAATAGTTTTCTGAGGAGGGGGCATAGGTGGTAGTAATTACTTAGGGTCTGCTATCTGAGCCGGTTTCCAGTCCTTCCTACTTCGTCCTCAGGCAGCAAGTTGCAGAAACTGGCTATGTATGCACTGTGTGAACTCGGCAGGCCCTTTGCTTTTCTTACACTTAGCCTCTGAGGGTTGAAAAGGGGGTTTTCACGTTCTGTCATCAGAGAGCCACTTTCTCCTCCTCTCGAGCTGTTGGAAACGAGGGTTGTATCCTTGAGCCCGTGGCCCAGGAGTTTCATTCTGGGTGCATATGGCCACCTCCTGCCCTGTGCATTTCACCTGCCCCTTTTCTCCTTGCCCAGCACCATTATATTTTTTCATGAAGTGTACCTTCCAGAACTGTGTATGACACATACTTTATTTGCCTCATTCATTCATTCTATCCATTTATTGTTGACTCATTCAGCTAATTGTAATTGTGTATTTATTACTACAAAGTGCCAGGTGCTGAACTAGGAGCTGGGATGTAGTTGGGAATGGTGTCCAGAAGCTTGCTTTCCTGCATCTGAAGTAGGACTTTCAAATTGGTGTCTTCCGGGAATAGTAAAAGTGTCCCCCAGGTGGATCAGAGGGAAGCCACCCCTTTGTAGGTGAGGCCTCAGCAAAGTCCCTGACTGTATCTCTTAGGCCTCCCAGAGTAGTCATCTGATGGCTCCTGCTCACTCAAGGGGTCCTGCGGTCTGTGCATATTGGTTTGTCGTTTAGAGTAGCCTAGCGATGCCACTCTCCAGGTGTCCCCTGAGGAGGAAGCCCTCCCACCATTCATTCTTTTACCCGGGAAGTGCCTGGCCCTCTCCTTTGTTCTCTGCCTCTAATCTACTTCCCCTCTTATGACAAAGTAATCTCCTAGGTTTTTGTCTTTTTATTTCAAGATAGGAACTGTTAAAAAATTACAAGATGTAAATGTCAAGCTCCCAAACCACACAGCCTGGGGAGGGCTGGGTGCTCTGGTGGACATCTGGGATGGTCACTCTGTGGTGTAGCCTTGAGACAGAGTCTCAGCCTAGCTGGCTCTCAGTGTCCATATTCAAAAAATAGGGGGCAGCCCCCAAAGGGTTGTTGTTGGGACTGAAAAAGATAAAGTCAGCAGAGGTGCTTAGTACAATATTGACAGAAGACAGGTAATTACATAATGTTCCCTACTTTTTTTTTCCCCCCCAAGCATGTATAAATTAGTTGAGAAAAAAGGAAAAAGTAGTGAAAATAACAACGTTGATACCAGGGTGTTGTGATTCTCAGATTTTGTATTTGTATATTTTTGTACAGTTTAAAAACTACCTTGAACATTTATTAATTTCATAATCATAAAAAACAAGCATTATTTTAAAATCATCACAGATTTTTAAAAATGTAGTGCTGACATCCCCTGACTCTTTTTTATCCACATGCTTATTCACTCTCCCAAGCACTCAGATTTCCTAAGCCTAATGGTCTGTTAGAGAAGTCGTGGAGCCTTCTGAGCCCAGTGAGTTACGCTTGTGGTCTGACTTCATCATACATGCTCCCAGAGTCTCACATGGCAAGAGTTGCCAGGCTGTTATTTTCAAGGTCCCTTCTGGACTTTTAAAATGTTCATTGCCACAGACAGTCCAGAATTGTAGTTCTCATTACCAATGCATTATGGCTAAACTTAAGTTTATTTTTTTTAGATGGGGAGGAGGTGTATCTGACTTTTCCAATCTCCACAGAGGCTTTGCTACTTCCTTATTCTTACAGTACACTAGATCAGCCTTCACGTAAAGGCAGGGTTTTTTAAGAGTAGGAAGGCTGTATATTTGGAACAGTAAGATTTATAAGAGAAGTGTGTTCTTTCCATAGATCAAGAACTTGTCCATACTGTCCAGTACTCTTTACAGCGACATATATCACCGTCTGAAGCGGATCAAGGGCAAAAGATAACTTGAGTGAGACTGGCCAAGAACGCCACTTGGGTGTGCTATTTATTTTTAGCATCGGGTTGGAATTTTTCTGCATTTCCCTGGAACGATGACTCTGGGTTAGGGTAGTACACCCCAGTAGTTCTTGGAGGGCAGAACTACAAATCAAAGATATGAATTCTTAAATTCTTAATACTCATAAGTACAGTTTTTATAAAAAGTTTTTTCTTATTTAAAAAATATGGAAGTTTTTTTTTTTTTACTTCAGAAGCACAAGTTCATTTTTAAAAAGCTTTAATAACCAATATCATATATTTGGAGGGGGAACCGAGTTAAAATTCAGCAAGGATAAGTAAAGAGAATTAGGAATCTGGCAGGTTTTTAAGAGCTGTATGGAATAGGATGGCAACTTGAAAATTGATGTATATGCTGGATCTTCAACAAATAAGAAAACATGTTTTTAAATGGGAAGTGAGGTTTCTGAAGTTGAGAGGGTGATTATTTTGCACTTAAAATTTTTTTGTTTTTCATGTTTGTTCCCATTTCAAATAGTTGAAATTTATCTTCAATTTTGTTTTCCCTTCCCAAAACATACTGTCTTCTTTTTTAATAGTACCTACTGTGATACACATTACAAATCTGTGCCAATAAAAGAAATGACACATTTCTCAGTAGGGCAGCATTTCTTTATCATGATGAGCTATAGCTACAGACTTTATCATAAAGGGGCCAAATTATTCGCTATTTAAAGTTTGCATTCCCAAAGAATCAGCTGTTCTATCTTGTTGGCAAAATCCTGTGGGAAAGCTGGTACCAGCTGGGTGGCTGGCATCTGTCCTCCTCATGTAGGGATCTCTTAATTAGCAAGCTTCCTTAGGACCCTTAAGAGAGAATGTATTCTCCCCAAGTTTGATTTACATCTAATTTGGGGGGAACACGTCTATTATATAAAATTAAGTACTGCTTCTGAGAGTTGAATCCACTTCAGTTGACTTTTCATGTGTGGTTTATAATTTCTTACTTGTTTTGAATAAAATGATACTAATCACAATGCAGGTAAATTTGGAGAGATACCATCTCTGTGCATCTTTTTTAGTTTAATGTGTCTTTATAAACAAAGTAAGATCATAAGTTTAAAAACTATGAAATCACTGTAAATAAAACAAATTATTACTCTATTGAAATATGGTATAATAATAAAAAACGGATTAGATAATAAAATGGCATAGAGGAAATTCTATGACTCATGAAGAGGTGCCTTAGCAGTTTTAGGTTTTGCTTTGTATAAACAACTGGAGCTTTAAGTTCAAGTTCTGCTCTAGTCCAGCAATAATTCTATGTCCAGCACCTGCAGTACAGCTGGCAGGATGCTGGGAGCTGGGCATGTGGTTTGTCCCTGTGCCTTAGTCAGTTTGTCCTCCACAAAATTGTAAGTTGTGTACCTCTTAGTGACTTTGGAGCAAGAGTGTTGACGAATAAACAAGTGTGCCTCTGATCAACTAAGCATGCCCCCTTCTGTGTGTGCTACGTATAGGGTAAGGTCTGAACCTCTGTGTCCACAGATGGTCAGTGAGAGAGGCCGATTTTTACAGACTCTTATGTGCTTTGTGGGAGTCTATCCTATAGTTCTGGCTCAGTTGGTGGGAAATGAATCAGAATACTGTGTTTTGTTGTTGTTGTTGTTGTTTTAATCTGATGGCTTGTTGTCCTGATTCATTTTCTTAGCAAATCACAGTTATATTTCATGGGCCTGCCAGAGTGATTGGCAGCTTCTAGGGTGGAAGGGGCTGCTGGAGTCAGCTGACCCAGGTTTTAATCTGTCACATAATAGCTCTGTGACCTTGGGCAAACTACTTAACTTTTCTGAGTTTCAATTTCCATATTTGTAAGTTGGAGTAATAGTTCCTAGCTTACCTAGTTTTTGTAAGGATTAAAATTAAGGGAATGTGAAATTTCTATTAGTGAACTCTTAAAACCAAACAAAATGTGGTGGTGTTTGAGAATTACTACTTCAGGGACTCAGAGCCCTAGACAGCTCAGGTTTGGATGACATACCATTTGTTTAAGAACTGAAACGACACCGGGCCTGCAGTGTCCACGCAGCATTCGAGCACCGGTGGACTTAATTGTGGTTCACAGACACTCTGGGAGCAGTTAATGGGGCTTGGTCCCTCCGGTGTGGTACACAGAACGCCTGACGCAGGTGGAGGCAGGACCATGCCAGGGGTGCAGGGAGGTTGATGGTGAAGATACCAATTTGCTTTTAGGAATTTTGCTATGAACTCTCTGTTCATGATTTAGGACCTATTACATGAAGAGTTCTTTTTATCTAGGTTTTTCCTTATGTGATATTTTTTCCCCTTCATCTGTGGATTTTTAAATTTTGTCTTGCTCCTGTATTATTAGAAAAGCAAAGAAGTATTGACTGAATGAATGAAAAAATTAATTTAGATAAATGCAGGGAAGAGGGAGGAAAAGCAATACAAATTCTTCACCCAGTCCTACAGTGTGATTTAGAAAATTGACAAAGTATTATCTATAAAGGACTTTTATAGACTATTTTCCATTATATTTTGATCATCATTTGGATCCTTTGAAACTGGCATTTAAAAATTTTAAGCTTCAGAGAGCACCTCAAGAGCCTTTCAGCCCGTTCACTGCCTCCAGGCAAGAAAACAGCTTAACCATGCCAAACCTATGATTTCCTTCCCATCCTTAAAAGCTTTCTAAGGCAGTGTATTATATGGTTAAAATAAACAAGAACTATCGATATCATTTCAAAATAAGGGAAAATGTTGCCTGTGGACATTTAACTGAGGAAAAGAAATGACAATGTAAGATTGCATTGAGATTTTAAG
Source organism: Daubentonia madagascariensis (assembly GCA_023783475.1). Classification (NCBI taxonomy): domain Eukaryota; kingdom Metazoa; phylum Chordata; class Mammalia; order Primates; family Daubentoniidae; genus Daubentonia; species Daubentonia madagascariensis. The sequence continues at coordinate 3,522,904 of JAKFHU010001640.1, read as the reverse complement.
GATTGTTTTTGCCAAATGGTAGATAATTTGCTAAGCATTTTGGGCAGTTGCTTCACACATTTAGCACATGGTTAATGATTGTGTGACTGACATAACTGGATCAGCACTGTTTCTGAAATATGCTTAGTATGTGAGTAAACCTTATTGAAAATTTTGTATTAGTTCCACTTACAGCCTAGTTTTTTTTTTTGTTTTTTTTTTTTACTTGTGTCTGATCACATTAATAGTTGAGGTTCGTGTCGTTCTATCATAGTGCTAGTGCTAAGAGATATTTCTTCTAAGGATTTTTTGTTGACTTTTTCATTACATTTCTATAGCCAGATCAAGTCAAATTCATGTTCTCAAGTATGTCCAAGGAAATTAAGAACTGGTGCATGAAAAAGATAGGAAAACAATTCCAAATCCTAGCAGTATCAAAAGCAAGTTTATAATACAGGCAAGTGCATTTACTCCTACATTTCTATATCTTTTTAGGGAGCAACATTTAAATGGGAGTGAGAATATGCTTATCTAAATTGAACTTGAATAATTTTTTTCATATCCCTTTATTTCCCTGTAGCTCGCTGATGACCGTATGGCACTGGTGTCGGGCATCAGCTTAGATCCAGAAGCAGCAATTGGCGTGACAAAACGGTCCCCTCCTAAATGGGTGGATGGAGTGGATGAAGTAAGTTGAATGTTAGTTTCACACTGTCTTTTTTTTTTTTAAGTAATTATGACAACATATTAAGATATCTGCCATAAGGCTGGTCCAAAGGTAGTGAGTTATTACCACTGAGTGGTGACAGTCAGTTCCAGATCGAATCCTTGTTCCACTCTTTCCCTCCTTCTCACTACTGCAGTTGACTAGTAAGAAAAAAATTTTTTAAAAAAAGATATCTGCCATATAAACTGATATGGCTACACTTAAATGTGTGTCCCTAGAAATACTTCAGCATTAGGTTTATTCATTTTACCACAAGAAAAAGTTGTGTGTTAATGATTGTGGCTTTAATTTTAATATTAGTAGTAACTATCTGAATTATAGGAAGAAAAACCATACAACAAGGAAGAGTGGTATTTGATTTTCTGATAACTTGATTTAAAAGTTGCTCACACATTAGCAAACCAAGTTTCCTGAAGACCAAACTCTATATTCTGAGCATAGCTAATTGTCTGGGAGGCAGACAGATACCTGCCAGGCATCAGTGGAGTTCTGGTGACTTCATTTGTTTAGATACAGTATGATGTTGGCCGCATTAAACAGAAGATGAAAGAATTAGCCAGCCTTCATGACAAGCATTTAAACAGACCCACCCTGGATGACAGCAGTGAGGAGGAGCATGCCATTGAAATAACCACCCAAGAGATCACGCAGGTGAGGATGTGCAAGTGAGTCCTGGGGAGACCGGCCAAGCCTTCTCATGGCAATCTTAAAAGCTATAAAAGTGTTCTTCTGAATCAGGTGGCAAATCAGTTTCCTAGAGTTCACTTTCCAACCTGAAGTTTTCAAAGGGTCTTCAAGAGGCCCTGAGGTCCTCCAAGTATTGGCATAGGTGCATGTGATGTCTTGGAGGTATGGGGATTATTTTTCAAGATACTACTATAGATTGATTAAATAAAAATTGAATTTAGAGCATTACTAAGTTTAATCATTTGATTTTAAAATGTATAACTTCTGTCATATACTAGTGCTTAAAAATTTTTATGCTAAAATATAGTGCTCATAAGAGAAAAGAAACTTAGTATCCTAGAAAAATTTCTTGTAAAGTGTTAAATTTAACTAATTTTTAAATAACACGACTGGTGTTTACTTAGTGTTTACATTTTTTACTTGTTTAAGTCTCCTGGGTACTAATTATCAGAGAAGGAGTGTGATGTTAAAAGCCCTGGAGTGTTGGAATGTTTGAACCCTGGCTCTTAGCATTGTAGCAGTGGCATGATTGTCATTTAATCCCTCTGACTCTAGTGTTCTCATCTGTAAAGTGGGAAAAATAATAATAATAATAATAGTACCTGCCTTATAGGATGCTTATAGGGATTAAATGAGAAGGCAATAATGTAGTGATATATAATAATATAGGTTGAGCTTCCCTAATCTGAAAATCCAAAATCCAAAATGCTCCAAAATCTGAAACTTTTTTCAGTGCCAACATGATGATCAAAGGAAATGCTTGTTGGAGCATTTCGGATTTCAGATTATCAGATTACAGATGCTCAACTGGTATGTATTCTGCAAATATTCCAAAATCCCCAAATTGAAGTCTGAAACATTTCCAGTCCCAAGCATTTCGGATAAGGGATACTCAACCTGCATAGCCTGATGATACCTGCAGTGCCAGGCACACAGCAGGCACTGCACAACAGGAGTTGCAATCCAGTTAAATTTTTCTGTGTGTATAAATTAAGCCTGAGATTACTTGTATCTGTTCACCTTTCTCTAAGCCAACCTGTAGGAGCATTTTACTTGTCACTTCTGACTTGTGAATGGTGGAAGCCTTAGCCAAGGGGCTTCTCCCCCAGGCTTGCCTTGAGCCTTGGGCTTGTTCTCTTAGCTCTTCCACAGATGCCAGCGTGCTGTGCAGGCTCTGCCCAGCCGGGCCCACAGAGCCTGCTCCGAGCAGGAGGAGAGGCTGCTTAGGAACGTGGTGGCCTCCCTGGCCCAAGTGCTGCAGGAACTATCCACCAGCTTCCGGCACGCACAGTCGGACTACCTCAAACGTGAGTGCTGCCCGGGCTGGGTTGGGGGGTTGAGTGAGGAAAAAACTTTCTGTTTTGTCTGCTTCTTTTTTGCCACTATTTTTCCACTTAGTGCCGTACCTTCACTGTTAGCTTTTGAGCACTTTCACACCTTGTACAACCAGTGGAAACCTCCTCCCCACGTGAAGCCTGGGAGTGAAGACACAGCTCCAGATGCAGACCAAGGCTGGTGAAGGGGTCCAAAATAGTTCACATCTAAGCAAACAAAATTTATTTCCCCTCAGGCTAGAATTATTTGGAAATCAATCTAGCACATTTTAAAAACCTGTTGTTTTCTAAATGTTGGGGTTTGAGGGAACTGCTCCCAAATATGTAAAAAATGGTTATGATCACTTAAAGCCATGTATTTGCATAACAATGGGAGGATTTGAGTGTACCTGAGAAGCCTTCCTGGGAGTAAACACTTCCTCTGCTGGCACCCCTGATTTACTCAACAGACCTTTTCCCAAATCACGCTAAGCCAAATTTCAGCTGTGTCCTCATTCTAACTACCCTGTAAACTGAGTTTTTCTTCATTACCACTGTAATTAACAAAGTCTTCACATACCCCAAAGAAACCTTAGTTCTCCCTCCCTCTGGCAACAGGAACATTTGTATTTTAATTATATTACTTCTAAAATTTGATTAGGGCCATTTGGAATTCTTATTAGAGATGCTTCTAGAGAGAAATATTGATTTTTTTTTAAAAAATGTTTTGTAACAGCAGTTAGATTAAATATTTCTGCTTCACTTAGAGATTCTCAGATGGTTATGTCATTTTTGTCTTGGCATCAAGTGAATTGTGCACATTTACAGTGTGACTTTGTCTTGAATAATCCCAAATGCTTCAATATTGTTGTATGTTTATAATCCTTCACTCTCCTCTCACCCCAGTTGGATATAGGCTTCTTTAAAGCTGCTGAGAATATCTCCATTTTGACTGTTGAGTTTACTCTAGATTTCCCCTTTTTAATCGTAGAACAATAACTAGGATGGTTTACATATTCAAGTAAAGTGAATTCCTATCTATGATAGGCATGAAGAATCGAGAGGAAAGATCCCAGCATTTTTTTGATACATCAGTACCACTCATGGATGATGGAGACGATAACACCCTTTATGATCGGGTACGTGAAAGGTGCAAAGTTGACTGCTGTACGTTTGCACTCCATTCTGTTTCCTTCTCTTCCCAGACCTCTACTTCTGTGCAATGCAAATGGATCGGCGCTGTTGACTTGTATATCCACCAAGTAGTTTTTGCAGCAGGAAGATGAATAGCCGTACTGTTTCTTCCTTTCCAAAGGCCACAGGGGAACCTTGTTATTTGCTTTCTAGAACCCTTAGAAAGCTGTCTGCACCCCACTTTCCTGGGAAGAACCCAGAGAAGCGCAGGGTCATCACTGGAGGTTTTGCTCCTCTGTCTTTGCAAAACGTCAGATGCAGACTTCCGTCTGTATTCCCCACTTTGGCCATAGTGCTTTAGGCTTTGCTGGTTTGGGGGATTTGGATCTTTCCTGTTAGGGAAAAATAAGTGCTAATTTATGCTTTATGTGCTTTAAAGAAATATTTTCAGAATTCATTTTCTTTAAGTTATATCTAAACTGGTATATCATAGCTTTCTTGAAAGGGAAAAAAATTTAACCTACAAATTCTGCACTGTTGTTTTGCTAGGGTTTTACAGATGACCAGTTAGTGCTTGTGGAACAGAATACACTGATGGTGGAAGAGAGGGAGCGAGAAATTCGCCAGATCGTACAGTCCATTTCTGACCTGAATGAAATATTTAGGGACTTAGGAGCGATGATTGTAGAACAGGTATGTGAGTTGACCTTCCTCATCAACTGGTTTTCCTACTGTAGTATCTAGTCCTTTTCCAAATTTTTTGATCCTGTACTTCTTCCAGGAAAAAAAATTGAGCCTATTCCCCCAATGTGTGTGTGAGTGTGTGTGCACTTTTGTGTGTACAAATAAATGTATATGCAGGTTGAGTGTCCCTAATCTGAAATCTGAAATGCTTCAAAATCTGAAACTTTTTGAGTGCTGACATGATGCCACAAGTGGAAAATTCCACACCTGATCCCATGTGGCAGGTTGCAGTCAAAACTTTGTTTTATCACAAAATTATTAAAAACATTGGATAAAATTACCTTCAGGCTATGTGTATAAAGTATATATGAAACATAACTGAATATCACGTTTAGACTTTGGTCCTATCACCAAAATATCTAGTTATATATATGCAAATATTCCAAAATCTGGAAAAATCCAAAACACTTCTGGTGTCAAGCATTTCAAATAAGGGATACTCAACTGGTATATTTATGTATTTACAAATTATATACTATATTATATATAGCATATATAGGCCATTGTCATTCCCTGTAAAAAATATTAATAAGCCTTTTTTTAAGATAAAAAATAAACAGAAGTTCTAATGTTCTCTGCTCATGCCCCAAGGGCACTCATGTGAGCACCCTACTTTGGAGACCTGGTAGATTCTGACCAAGTTCAGCAGTGTTCTGGCAATATATAAGATTTCCCTTCTAATTTTGGCAGGTTATTGTGTAATGGCAATTGGAACCACTAGCTTTCAAGTAGAATTAAATTGTTGTTCACCGTTAAAATCTAATTAGGGCATTTTATTATCTTGCCAGCAGGGATTTGGGTCCCAACCCCCTGAAACCAAGTGCAGAATGGAGTGTTCAGGCCATGAAGATCCAGTTACATTAATTACTCCAGCGGTTACCCATGAACTGCTATCTCTTCTAATCCAACATGTTTCCAATAAAAGCCCTGTTCTTCCTTATAGCCTGGTGTTCCCTTCTTCCTATTTGAACTAAGAGATTAAACAATTAAAAAATTCTCCTTGAGGCCAAATTTTTAATTTTATATGGTGGACTGGAGTTTAGTGTTCGTTGCTCTGACTGGTGGAGACCTGTGTTCACATTTATAGACATGATAGTCAGTCTGCAGGTCTGATCATAACTGGGGCGAGCTTAACTGGCATTCTCTGCTTACTTGAATCCAAGTATTTAAGCAGCAAATGGGCACAGAGGCTAGCCCTTTGTCGTTCAGAGCTATTTCCACTGAACCATATATTTTTTAAAGCCCCAGTAAGTCTGAATATGGCATATCCTATAGTGGCTAAATCCAAAAAAGAAACCTCAATTTGTCAGTATTTCTTTCTCATGAGCTAGACTTTATTGCAACTAACACAGCACTCTGCCATTGAGTGCCTAATATTGCTTGAAGATGGATTCCAGAGCTCTCAGTGTGTACCTTTACAGATAATCCTGTGGATGATGATGTCTATAATTTGCATATCTCATTTTTGAAGTTTGGTTTTCCCAGTTGTGGTTGTTGATCATCTGTAACTCTCATTTATTACTCAGGGTACAGTCCTTGATAGGATTGACTATAATGTTGAACAGTCCTGTATCAAAACCGAAGATGGCTTGAAACAGCTTCACAAGGTAATAACATATCTTTCAATAGCTGAGAATTTTAGGAACTATTATCAAATATTAAGAATTCATAAGACAGTTCTCTCCCATCATAACTGTCTTCAGCATCCTTATGTATACTACTCAGTACAGTAGTATAAAAATGTACATCATTTTATTTAAAGCTGAGTGTGTGGGCTATTGCCATTTTACTGCAGTTAGTGATTCCAGGTGTACCTCACACTTAGATCTGAAATTTCTGAGAACTTCCCATTTGTAACAGTAAATTCTAAAGGGATTGGGGTTTTCTTCCTTTTAGAAAATATTTCATCCTTTCTGAGTCTTCTTGTTTTAGGAAATCAATTGAATGGGCATTTGCTAAAATATGTGTTGAAATATCTGCTTGTTGCTGCTGACTCAGGCGTCTCTTGTTGTGACACATTTCTGATGAATTGCTGGTAGAGAATCATTGACACATTTCTGAATACTGAAAGTGTGAATAAACTCTATCTTAAAGGTATCGATTTTCAGCATTTTATCTTTAAAAAATAGTTGAGCTAATGAACTTTAAAATGTCTTCTGATGTATAATACGGTACATCTTTAGAAAAAGCTCAAATATAATAGTTCCTTGTCAGACCTTGAAGTTCCCAAACCTGACTGTTTTTCGTGCTTGTTGCCACGTGCCTGTGGCATTGAACTCCAGCGTTATGCGGGAGAGAAGCCCCCTGTGTATGCACAGGGTTTTTAATCATTTAGATTGACTTGTTTGCCAACGCTCTGTATATTAAAAGTGGAAACTAACTTTAGTTTCTCACTCTATAATGCCCAGGTTTTGATATGCTGCTGAATTATGCATTGGTTTTGAAGTTTCCTAAATAAAAACTAGTGAAACATGTTTTATAATATAACACAGATAAAGGGAAAAGCTTTCTCTGCAGGAGTGAACAAATCTAGTGGGAACTAAAAATTGTTTAATTCACTTTTTATAAATCATTTTGAGAGTTTAAAGTAAATTTTTAGTATGGCTCCATGTCTGGGTACTTATAGAAAAGTAGTGTGTCACTTTCTCTTCAAGTCATTGCTGTTGGTAGCACAGCTGCGGTTTCCTGGCAGCAAACTTCTCTAAGAGTGGACGTCTTTGACTGCTCACTGATCGGCTCTCAAGATTGGCCTAACTTCTGTGTTGCCTTGGTTGATGGGGGGGCTCCTCCAGGTGGGCAGGTAGACTCACACAGGAAACAAAGCCACCGGGCAGAAGGTTGGGGAATCATGGAGCTAAGACAGGAGAGATTAGTTATTCTTACCGGGTCTTGCCGTTCAGCTGTCTACAATAGCAGAATCCATAACAGGGCAGTGCGTGCTGTCCCTGGGTGTGCTTAGGGACACCCTGCAGCTCTCCTGTTCCCCAGCTCTCCTTTCTCAGGGTTCTGTTGCCGTCACCAGAAACATGGGGCACGTTGGCATGTTGGCACCACAGGCATGATAGAATTCCTGGCGCTCTGCTGAGCTTCCAGGGTGCAACGTTTAGGTCAAGAAATGTTAAGGGTGAGGCCTGGCCCCCAGGTTGAGCTTTGGAAGCTCCTCTGTTGTGTCATCATTAATGATGGGAGGTCTTGCCACAGGTGGATTCTTGCTGCATACCACATCGATGGGGCACATGTACCTGCTTGTGTTTGAAAGGATGAGTTTTTTCTTGTTTCCAAATTTAGGGGAGGTAGAAAATGGGCCTCTTTGGGACCATCCATTCCATACCTACTGGTTATGGTAACTCTAGACAGTCTCATTTCATAGTGAAAGAGGCTGCATTCATTCAAGGAATGGTGCCCAGAAACAGGCGGCTCTTATTGTAAGAGTGAGTTACGACAGTCTGGCAGTAGAAGTTGGGAGACACAGGTCCACCTCGACCCTGTCGACCCGGAAGCATAATCTTTGACTTCTCTGTCTGCCTTTGTTTTAACGATAGATTTCCAACAAGTTCATTCCTAAGTCCAGGGTAAATAAGCAGCTCCAGAATCCTGGAGCTCTTCTACTCATGGTGATTGAATTCTCTCGAATTGATGGAGGGATTATAATAGCGTAGCTTGTAGCAGAGATGTCAGTTACTGTGCAGATAGATCCGGAAGCCTCAAACTGGAAATGAGTGAGACTTGATTTGGTATTTTTGGGAAAATGACTGCCTTTTTTCCCTTCTCTCTTTGTAGGCAGAACAGTATCAAAAGAAGAATCGGAAGATGCTTGTGATTTTAATACTATTTGTCATCATCATTGTCCTCATTGTTGTCCTCGTCGGGGTGAAGTCTCGCTAAGTGGCATTGGGTTCTTATGTGTGCCACACGTGTGGGTTTCCCGGGCGTGAGAGGTTCAGCCTGCACCCTGCCAGCTGCCTGCAGAGGTGTAGCCGCGAGGGACCCTCGGGTGTCGGGGCAGAGAGGACCATCCTACGGACCCCTCTTCACAGTCGTGCTCAAGCGAGGGGAATGGGCTTTTGTTTTTCCTTCATTGTTGAGAATTTAAGGACCTTTGATACTGTTGCAGAATAGAGATTGAGTTCTGTGATCAGCTTTAATATATATTTTTTTTAGAAAGAGAAAATGAATTGGAAGTTTACAGGCACTGCAGAAGCTGTTCGGTATTATATGTGTATATGCTATTTTTTTAGCAGTCATGTCTGAGCAGCATGTTAAAATAATTTTTGGAAAAAATTTTTTAAAACCATCTGGTTTTTAAGAAATTTGGTACCAAAAATTTATGAGTAGAGGCAAAAATGCCTCTTCATCTTTCTGTGTATATTTTCCAGTTGAAAACAAACTAAGAAGTCCTTTAAGAATTTATAATCCGTTCCCCATTAACTTAATTTAGCTTTTCCATCACTGTTAATGATCAGAGTAACAAAGTGTGAAAAATAAGAAACCATCATTGATGTTAATTAACACATTTAGAAGGGCCAGTTAAAACAGCTTCATAAGTTTAAATTAATCGTAAGTGGAATATTCCTTATTTAAAATTTTTGCACTGCATTTTCTACTGTAAACCAAAAGGGGTTACTGAGCAAAACCACCTAAATTTAAAAGTTGGTGATTTGAATGAACCTCACATTAAAGGAAGCTTGACAGTGTCATGAAAGTCACCAGATTCAGCCAGTGTGTCCCTGGGTGTCCCCAGCCATCCTTACTCAGCCCATTACTTATATGCTAACTACATAATGACCTGTTCCAACCAGACTCCATTTAATGAACTGTGAATTTACACAGAGGCCGTTTTAAATGGGTCACCCCATTTAGGATTAGTGGATCTCAAATTATTAACCAAATATCACTCCATTTCAAAGTAAAATATTCTACCAGTAACTTGATTTATTGGCTCTTCCATTGCTACTTAGCAATGCCCAGAAAGTAGGCATATTCCCAAGGGTTGTGGAAATCTTGACTAGGAAATGCCTTGTTTGTGCGAGTGTGGATCAGATCGCCAAAATAGGACTTTGTCATTTACCTGCCTATTTTCAATATGGTGCTCGAATATATTCCTGGAACTGAATAATGTGGAAAGTGATAACTTGGAACACTGAAGTTGTTTGTGTTTTATTGGCCTTTTGACACCAGTATAGTTTGAATGGTCTTTGTGTAATTTTTGATAGCTTTTCCATTGTTTTTGCTTCTCTTAAAAAGTTTAAGAAGAGCATGATGTCATTGAATGTGTTACGTTTTATTTGGACCAGTCATATACAGTGTTTCTCTAGAATTGACTTTGAAGTTGTTTCTGGAAATACAAACTCAAGTCCAGAGATTCAAGTTGTCCAAACAGATCATGGGCTTAACAGCCAAACCTCTGCCCCAGCCTTCCCTTACCAAGTTGAAGCCTCCAGGCAGCCACTGGTTTTCTTCTTACTGATGTGGCTATAGAATGACAATGACCTAAAGGTGTCCCTGGCATTTCAGGAAATAGTATGGTTTCCCTGACAAACATCTATTAGGAAAGAGGGTAAGGGAGTAAGAACCCAGTGACTCCTCAGTCACCTCTGAAACGTGGGGCTTCTACCGATCCTGACGGTCACTGTAGGCGTTCTTTAGTCTCGGTGGACTTTAACCATGAAGTAGTTAGACCTGCTGCTTAACAGTGGGGTGTACAAATTAGGGGACTTGCCTCAAAAACAGTCTATAGTGGCAATACTGGATTCTTGTTAAAGCTTTTCAAAATGCTGAGACTTACCCTTAAAGGAAAGTGACCCTTTAAGAAAGGATCACCATTTATTTATATTTATTTTCACCGTATAGGGTGATTAGAGTTGGTTTCTGTCCTCCCCACCCACCCTCCCAACCCATTTGGGTAAGATGGATCTGATTAGAAATTGTCTTAAGGATCTCATGTTGGGATAGGGGAACTGTCCATTCTGCCTGAAACCAGTGCGGTGCCAGCTAAAGCTGTCTGCTGCCGTAACTGGTGTCCCAGGGCAGGAAAGGAGCAGACCCAGCCTGGAGCTGGCCCGAGAGCCTGTGTACTAACTCCCTGGGGTCCTCAAGCCACTGTACTTTTCTGTTGAGCCTGTACTTGGGGAACTATCGGTAGCATTTGAGGAGGTAAGAGAAAATAATCATGTCCTGGTACCTCACGGTTTCTTTCCCTCTGAACAAGGCGGACTCCTTTACCTGCTGGCAGCCATTGTCCATGGGCATGTTGTGCCCTCTGGTCTCTGTTGGGCTGTGGAGGCGACGATCGCCCAGTCCAGTCCCTCCCTGGCCTGGGACGCGCCTGGGGAAGAGGCCTGTCTGGGAAGACTCCTCTGGACATGCCCCTTTACGTGTCCTGGGGCGGCTCAGCCTGAGAGGAGCTGGGAGGGGAAACAGAAATGTTTGCCCTCTGTTCTCCAAAGCTCCTGGTCTTTCCCGAGATTGTAACTGAAAACTGCTGTCTCTTGTTTGTTCATTTTGGGGGTTGGTGGTGCTGGCTGGGCCATGCCATGTGAAGCAGTGTGTGTCTCTAATTTAACAGATTTACTGCTTTCTCTGCTAATTGAGAGAGCATTATTTATTTGTTTTGACACAAGTGCTTTCAGTGTTTTATCCTAGCTAATGGCTTCTTAAAGGTAATAAAACCCTTCCAACCTAATTGGTCAGATTAAGACTTTTTTTCTTGTATGCTTAAATAAAGCAATTAGTGAAGTGCTTCTATCCAAAATGACTTTTTTTGTCCATTTTTAAAACTAATTTACTGTTACTGGAAACTTTTTGTACAATAAAGCAATCATGCGGATTAAAGAACATCTGCAATCCTAGTATTAATTTTAACTTTGGACATATTTGTGTTAGGGTAGGGCCTGGCCAGTTTTGTGATCCTTTAAGCCAATGACTGCTTGTTTTGTGCCTGAGGCTGCCTTAGTGTCTGAAAGTTGATCTGTCTAATGGACACTTTCAAAGGGACCAGTCTATTTGCTATCCAATATACAAAAAGGGAAACTGCCTAAAAGGCAGATAATTATTTTTCTTATGAAAATATATGCTTTATATATATACCAAGAAACATTGGAAAATCTTTAAATAAAACTGCCATGTGCTTTGTTGAGAAGTAATTCTTACACACAGCCTCCAGGAGACTTGACTTTCTAAATGACTTGGAGTGTTTCCTATCATATTACATCAAAAACTTTAGGGATCATGTTTGCCAGTTGAATTCAAAGCCAACACTGCATTTCCCCTCAAATGTTTGTGTGGGGGGTCCTCCTCAAAGGCTGGGCTGGCCCTTTGTCATGAAGCGTGGCTTTCACACATACGTACTCCTGGTGGCAGATATGGTCATTGAGGCATAATGGGGGTATGTATCTTATTTAGCTAAACCCCAGAAGTGATGCATACAAAAATAGGAGTTGTTCCAGGCACACCAGGAGTTTAGTCCTGAGATGCTACTGTTGCTCATGGCAGTTCTCCTCAGAGCCTGTTGACAAACCACACAAAAGCAGCAGCCTCCTCCTGTTGTGTTCTTGCCTCGTTTTTTGACTCTAAATTGCATCTCCCCAACTTGCACATCAGCTATTGGCTCTATCCAAGAATCAAATCCACCTCAAAGGACAGATGTTTTCCATGGGCTCAAGAACATTCTGCAGCAGTAATAATAAAGAAGTCCCTCATCCTGAACGGGGCTGCATAAAGGTGCAACACACGTATGAATGTACAGGGCATGCAGTATGTGCAGTCGTGATGGGTAGCCTCTTGGGTCATATTCCCAACTGAGTCTTTGGTGTCCAATCATGAAATGATGCCACAAGAGTGTGTGCGGATCCAGTGGGAAACGCTGCTGAGTGAAGAGCCACGAAGACTCAGGCCCTGGCCTGATGGTGTGATTTACCTGGAGACCTGGAAGTGGTGAACCGTTGGGTGTCACTTTGCTTACCTTGACTGTAAGAAAACAGGCTGGATACAGATTTGCTCTGCTAATTTTAGTGAACATCCTATAAGAAATATCATAACCAAAAGTTTGAGCAATCTAGAATTCTTCCTGGTCTGTCTGCCATAGCTGTGTACCACAGCAAAACAACTTACCTAGCCTAGCACAGTTTGTATCTGAATTTAATAGGATAGCATGTTATTCTACATGCTGCCTTAATTTTGATCATTAGGATCCCTTATTTTAGTCAAACCATGTGGGCACCATATGGAGAGAACTTTTCACAGAAGGGAATGTTCATTGGTTGGGTGTGGGGAAGACAGGTCAGCACCAAGAATTCCTGCTTCTCAGTGGTTCTAATTCATTGAGTAGTTATGGTAACTTTCCATCTTTCTAAGATTTAGGTAGGCAGACCTGGTTTACAGGTCTGATGTTAGCTGTGTTTCAGAATTTAGCACTGTGCATGCATATAAATGTATGCCTAAAATTGTACATCTCTGGGTATCTTATATTAGCCCTTAAAAACTAATTTCCTTTCTAAATTTTTTGACCACCCAGATGCCACCTCTAACCTTGTTGCCTGATGTTTTTGTTTAACTCCATTTTGAAACTGAGGGAAAACAACCTCCTCCAAAATGGCAGGTATTAGAACAAACTAATGGGGGCCCTGGGTGGGCATGCAGAGATTTTCAGCTCATACGAAAGTGTTTCCAATTTGGGACTCGAGTTAGATGGTGGGCGTCAGCTGCGTGCATCTTGTCCCCAACTCCACACCACCCTGGGTCAGACGTCACTGTACCAGTGTATGGCTGGGTTTTCTTACTACACAAAGGCACATTCCACAGAGTCAAATGACAGAGACTTGTGCCCAATTATCTGGTCAATTGAGGCAAAAGAAAATAATCATTTGTCCAATTGTCCAAATTAGCTCTCTGGACTGTCCTGAATACTGAGAATAATTGTGTGGTTCTCCACTTCAGCTCCATAATCTGGCTAAAATGGACCATTTAAATGAGGCTCCATTCAACACCATGCACATTTAAATCGGTCTCAGTTGAAATAGACCACTGGGCTTCGCATTTTCTGTTTGTCAACTATAATTTTATAATTGCTTTTAGCTAATCATCCAAATTCCACCATTAGTAGTCACCACTGCTCTCGTTTGATAGACCTTGTAACAGAGGCAGAGGGCTCTGGTTTGCATCATTTGGTTTCTTTTTCTCAGAGGAAGTGCTGAGGGAATCACATTTTTTTTTTTTTAGCTTCATGTTCTGACCCAGGGCACCATAATAGACCAACATTTTCATCCACTGTGGGGGAAAGAGAACATCTCCCGCCACCATAACCTCCCCCTTTTCCAGATGGGGAAACAGACCCACAGGAGGGCTCACCAAGGCCACGGGACTAGAACTAGAACCATTGGCTTTCTGGTTTCCAGAGCAGTGCTATTTCTTGCTTATGCCATTTTAATTGTTCGTTTCTTTCCATAAAATTAAATGACCTTCTTCAAGAAAGATTTAATGGTCAAGATGTGGTTTGGCAAAAAGCTTCCTCAAGGATTTTTTTCTTATTACAAAGATGAGACCGGCTGAGGCTAAGAGAGATTTGCAAACAGTGGCATGTCATTATCCCCAGTTCAGTTTTTTGTGTAATTGGTGTGAAGAGATTGCTGCTGATGAATCAGCCTGCTGCCGCACAGAAAAGAATGATTCCTTTGTGACGTGACTCAATGTACGCACACGTATGTTTGTGGTTGTATAAAAGGTGTATGTATACATAAAACACTTACTGAGATGGATAGTGTCATTTTAAAGTTGTAAATAATAAAAAATAGTCTTGAGCTGAACTGATTTTACAATTGCCTGAGAACGCAGCACTTCATTTCAACAGTATGCAATGGCTAGAAATTGATTTTTTTTAAATCCAATTAAGCCTCAAGGTTGGTTATCCATTTAAAAGGTCAGATAAGTTAAACAATGACAGTACCTTCAGTTCATGCTAATAATTAAATTCACACAGAACTTTGGCACTTACATCGTGCCTCGTGGAAGCATACATTTTGTGTCTGTGCACCATAGTGAGCTGCCGAAGTCCCCAGCAATGGTTCGGATACACCAGCAGAGCCTGGACCAACCCCGACTTAGGGAGGCCCTAAGCTGACTGCCAGCCCTGTCACCCTTCCGCTTACATCCCCAGAGTCCCCCTCGGAGAGCAGTGATCTCAACAGACATCTGTGTCCCGCTGTACTGACCAGCCCCACTTTTCTGTGGTCCTGAGACTATTGGGAAATGGAAAGTAGCCTCTCATTTAAAGGGGGAAAAAAATGTATACACTATGTGGTTTCATGTGCTGCTGAGTTTATAATGTAACAAATAAATCCTGTTTTAAAAATAGTACTTTATAGTGTGCATTTACTATGCATTCCTAACATGTTAAGAAAAAGACTTCAAAATGTCCTTTTATGTTTCTCATAGTAATGTTTAAGTATTACTGAATTTATGAAGATGTTAGGAAAACCACGAACCTGATTGGAATGCTTTTTACTCTGTTTGGGTTATAATGTCACTCAAGTTTTGTAAATCATTGAGAACGGATAAAGTGATCTTATTTCAAATCTAGCATTTTAACCTGCTTTGTAATATAAGTAAGGTTGGTGCATTTCGGTACTTTCCATCCATTACTCTGAACCAGCCCAAAATATGGAACCTTCCAGATTTAGTGAGAAAAAAATATTGAATTTCCTTCTCATTGCCTTCTAAAAAAACCTAACAATTTCTGGTTAGTTTTTCCTTCCCTCACCCTTTCCTCACACTGCTCAGCTGCCAAAATCCTCAGCAACAGATTTAGGATTCTTTTTTACTTCTTAAAAGATCTACATTCAGATACTACAGATAGATGTGTAATAAACACAAGGGCGTTTCTGGAAAAAATGTGACTCAGGTTTTTGAAGATTGAATCATTTTCAACATACTAGAGAGACATACTATTTAAAAGGATCCTGTAAGTGAAGGTTTTCCTAAAGAAAATATTTCTTGATCAAAATAAACATTTACCCCCTAATTTTGCTTTTCTATAAGTCTACATTTTCACATGTTAAGTTTGCTTAAAGGAACGTGGAACCACATTCGGTCTGTTAATTGTTTCTCTTTTCCTTCCCGAAGCCTCCCTGTCCCAAGGCTCCAGGTCTTCAACATGCCCTTGAAAACTTTTGCAACTACAAAAATAATTTTGTTGGTGTTCAGAAGTAAATAGGAATTTAGTTCCCGAGACATGAGGGTTATTGCTGTCTTACACTGTGCCCTTCCTGGGAGAATAACTTAGGCTGCTAGAATGGCAAGGGGCCTCAGGAAGCAACTAGTTCAGCCCCCTCATTTTATCGAGAAGTCCTAAAAACTGATGCTAGAAGGAACGCTTTTTGTTGTTAATAAATGGTTCTGCTGGCACATTTTTATTAACACAGTCTCTCATCCCACTGATAGCAGAAAGTAAGAACGCAGTGTTTGCAGATGAGGGTACAAAATGTGCTTTTCAAGCAAAGTGCAAAAGATTACATATAGTATGCTACCTTTTGTATAAGATCCATGAATATATATAATCTTATTTCTTTCAAAAAGAAACAGGAAAGGTAAACCAAAAGCAAATAAAAATGGTTGCGTAGGGGGGTAGAAATGTTATCTGTGAGGGTTAGTGGAAAGCGGGGAGGGGACAGGGCTGGGGGAGGCTTCTCTGAACATTCCTTTTTCCGCTTTTGACTTTTAAATGATGTCAATGTTTTATGTATTCAAGAAAGAAAATGAAAAAAGCAAGCAGCAAACCTTTACATCAAGTACAAACACATGAACCTAAACGTACTTCACATTGATGAACCATACAAAAGTCAAGTCCAGTTTGAATATATCAGTGGGATACACGCTTAAGAACGAAAAGAATTTAAAAATCTTGACCTTTATGTTGTCGGTTTGTTGTCAGGCGTGGAGGCTGTGGGCAAGTGTTGCAGGCAAGAGTAAGTATCCATGGGGATGCTTGGGAGCCGGGGTCCTCGCTGTGGGGAGAGGGACGATGGCAGGTGTGGGAGAGCCCTGTAGTGTAGGATTTGAATGGGAGGAATCAGTGTGAACTTATGGTAATAAAAAGACCAGATCCTACCTCTGCCCTCCCAGAGGACCAGAAGCAGTGAGCACGCCTGGCTGTCAGAACTAGGTTCCTCCCACTGAAAGGAGCCTGCGTTTCTTGGAAAATAACTGACAAGGTTTGGGGCAAAGAAGGAACAAAGCAAGCCTGGGAATCACCCTACTGTTCCAGAATGGGCAGAAGTCCTCAAAAACTGATAAGAACATGTCAAAAAGACACAGGAGGCAGTCTGATGGGGCTCTTGCTGGCCTAAGCGGGGACACCTGGAGCGGTGATACTTAATGACACACACACACACGTTCACACCCTGGGCAGGCTGGCTTCACGGGCCTGCAGCCATTGCAGTCACGCGGGCCCTGTGCCTGCTTTAATGCTCTGCTGTTGCCATCTTGAAATTGTTTTTTTTTAAAAGAGGCTCCACATTTCCATTTTGCACTGGACTTCACAAATTACACAGCCAGTCCTGGGGAGAGGGGGAAGGTCTTTGCTAAAGAATACCTGGTAATAAATGTAGAAGGGAGGATAGAGCTAGATCACCACATCGAAACCAGCGCTTGATTCAAGCAGAAATCATCACTGGATACCAAAGACAGTGGGGAAAAGGTTGTCGGGACCCAGAACATTCTAATAGTCTTAAACTGTCACTCCACAGACTATAAAGAGGAAATTGATTTTAATTCTATTAATTATAAAAGGGGAAATGTACTTTTACCATGAAGAGATCTGGCAGACCCCACTTGGCCAATAATGGGGACGTGGGTTCTATGCTTCCTGGTGAGGTGCAGTGGGAACCACAGCATGTATTTTTGCCAAAAACGTTTAACCCGAATTTAATCATGAGGAAACAGACAAATCCAGACTGTAAAACCTTCTGCAGAACGTGTCAATGTCATGGAAGACAAAGGCAGATTGTTCTGGATTAAAGGAGACCAGAGAGGTTTGACAATCAAATGGAATGCCTGATCCTTATTTGGATTCTGGATTTGAAAAGACAAAGCCATGAAGGACATAGGGACAATTTAGGAAATTTCAATTTCTTTGAAATTGGATAATAGTATATTGGCTAATAGTATTGTTTCAGTGTGAAATTTCCACAAGTGTGATTGGGATACTATTGTGATTATGTGGTCCCGTGTCCTTGTTCTTAAGAGATACACACTGAGGTAGAGGTAAATGTGTGCAACTTACTTTAAATGGTTCGGGGAAAAAATATATGTACACACATATATACCCACATATATGCATGTGTCCAGGCACACTTCACTCTGCTGCAGTGGTCTGGGACCAAACCTGCAATATCTCTGAGGTATGCCTGTACATACATACATACATATATATATATGTATCTGTTTATGTATGAATCTAGGTGAAGGGTATGCACATGTCCATTATACTAGTTTTTCAATTTTTCCATAAGTTAATGAATTTTTCAAAAAGGTTTCTATAGAAATGTGCTTTTCATAGCAATGAGTTATTTCTCATTCCTTCAGGGAACACTTCGTGCAAATCTGGGTGGCATGTCTGGTGCCACTAGTTACAAAAGGTAATGGAGGCACTCCCTGATGCCAGCACCTAGGTCGTGGTGAGGGACGGCACAGACATCCATAGACAGCGTCATGGAGGAAGGTCATTGGCGCTGAGCCTGCCTCTGCTTCCTCTGGGCTCACGAAGCAGCAGATTATTCTCAACCAGGAAGGAGCCCTGCCTGTATTTCACATTAGATCTGACCGAGGCACTTCCATGGGCTTTCAGTTACCCACAAGGTCAAGTCCAAACTCTGTGGCTCAGTCTGTATCTTATGCACACTTTATGTCCAGCCATATGAGCTTTTGATGATGCCAGAATGGACCATGTCCTTTAATACTTCAGGCCTTTGCATGAACAATTCCTTGTTTAGGGATCAGAATGCCTGGCACACTTCGACCCATCCCTGGAGACCCAACACAAAGCCTCATCCTAGTCTGAGGGGCCTTCCCTGACTCAGTCTTCTCCCAGTGACTGGATCTCTGGATTTTACTGATATATTTGTGATATATCCGTTCCCCTCACTTCTCCCCTGCCACATACATGTGCATATACAAACACAGACACACACACATACACACACACACACCCCCCATTGCATCCCCAAAGCTTGACAGGGCCTGGAGCTTTTCAGAACTGATGTTCAAGAAGTGGATGTTGAATGAATGAATGAGTTAATGAATGAATATGCCAGAAAGCATGAACCTAGTGCGCCAAGGAAATGAGCGTTTCTTTGAAATATCAGATATAATGAGATCTGAGAGCCCCACGGAGATCAGCTAAGTGTTAAGCAGGCATTAGGAGATTTTACAGGGGTGAACTCTGGCCTGAAATTAACATATAAATGCACATTTCAGACACCTAGAGCCATCTTACAGGATATGATTTCACAAATGTGTCCTAGAATGTGAACTGTACTAAAAAAACTTCCAAATAAGTCCTGGCAACTTTATTCTCATTTCTTCCAGAAGTTTTTAATCTTTTCTTCAACTTTTAAGCTAAGTCTGAACATTCAGTTAAGTGTGGAATGGGTCTCGAGTCATCAAAAACATAAGTTGCTTCTTGGGTTGCATTAAAGACCTGGTCATTTGTTTTAAACTTTCATTTCTTAAGGAAAATTAAATAAAGGTGAATTTTTCATGGACAGTGAAATATATACTGAGCCATGGATTAATACGTTCATAAAAATTTATGTAAACAAAGTGCTGCCCGTCTTATTTATGTTAAAGTCTGTAAAGTCTGCAGGGAAAGGGGAAAGTACTTTCCTGGAATATATTTGTATCTGTCACAAGCTGCATCTTGAGGAAATTGGCAGGCATTTGAAGTGGAATAATTCCTTAGTGTTCTGTTTAGTTTGGATTTCTTCAATTCAGGGATGGCTTAAAACCAGAATCACCAATATTTTGCTTTTAACAAGCATCTAACATTTTCTCTTGCTTTGTGTGTAATAAGTGCTCAATAAATGTTGGTTGAATTGAACCATCTTGTTCATCCTTTCTTGGGTCTGTCAGGGTTACTCAGTCTATTCTCAAATATAGAAGAATTCTAAAAGGAAAAAAAATCTCACCTCTCCACTGACAGTTTCTCTCATCTTCCAACTCCTTGTATACAAAACTGCTAGATCCGGCTGTCTGAAATGCTTCGTGGATCCCTCTTCAGTCTGCCAAATTCTATGGCATGAACCAAGGACTCCAGTCTGTCCTGATCCACTCCTCCTCTGCTCTCCGGGAAGCCTCTGTTCCAGCCACACTGGTCTCAGAGCCTCCTGGACTTACTCTGCCTCTGCGTTTTCTCCCGGGACTGCTGCCACGTGAAATGACGTCCCCTGACCTGGCGCCCTGGGGAAGTCCTATTTCATCAGTCAGGGCCCAGCCTCAGTCTCCCACCCTCCAGGAGGACCCCCCAGGCTGTCTCAGTCCTCCTAGGGAGGGCCCTGCGATTGTCTGCAACGTATTTGCAAACAGAGAAAAGAGTGATAGATCTTCATACGCACTCTTAGTACCCTTTACAAATGTGTGAAAACATTCAGCTGCTGTAAAATCTTTTGAAGAAAATAAGATCCAATTAACGTTGACTTTTATGTCTCGGAAAGCTGAGGGTTTCAAAGGAATTCCTTTCACTCATTCAACAGCTATGTTTTTTAGAGCCTGCTCTGTGCCAAACACTGGAGAAAGGAAAAAAGAAAGACAAAAAGACCTGCCTTCAGGAGGCTGAAGCTCTACCCTATGTGGTGTTTCTGAGGGTCTGCCCCAGGCCAGGGGCCACGGCTCAAAGCTGAGGGCAGACGTGGAGGGAGCGGACAAGGGAAGATGAAAGCGTGGCTTGTGCTTGAGCTGCCAGTCCGGGAGCAGGGAGGCAAGCTGGGAGGTCGGTGGCAGAAAGCTTCTGAGGCCACCCATGCGAGTTGGCTTAGCTATTTTTTGTTGCAAGGTTGATAATGAAGAAGAAACTTAAAATAAGAGGAGTGGCATATGGAAGTAACTGGAGGTCACAGAGAGGGGTGCCAACCAAAGGCCCGTGAGCGATCAGGATGTGGGCAGTATGAGGTAACAGTTTTATTTTTAAATGACTCCGGGGTAGAGCTTCCTCAACTGGGTCATCATTCCCTGAACCTTGTGTCTTAGCCTCACCAGAAGCCAGGACCCTAGCCAATGGCATCACCTGGTGCCCCTCCTCCACCCTCCCCCACACCCTCTGACTGGCCTTTCCTCCCAAGGAGAGGTGACCAAGGTGACCCAGGTGCGTTCTTGTAAACCACCGCGCTCCCTCATCTCATCTGCCCGCTGTCTCCCGCCTCAGTGGGCTGGGAGGCCGTCGGGACAGCTTGTTCAGACTGTTGCCCGATGACCCTTCTTGCAAAGGGGTGGGCTGGGGAAGGGCCCCCTGCTCAGCAAGGCCGTGCTGGGCTTTGTCCTTGGCTGTCCCAGAAGCAGTGACCTGGATGGAAACCTGTCACCCTCTCACATCCGGGACAGTGCCCAGCAAAGGGTGGGATCTGATAAATGTCAAGGGACCTCCTATGAAGTGGGGAGGAAGTGACTGTTGACACTGTGCCCCCCGCCAGGCAGCGGGGCCTTGGTGGACCGCAGGAGCGGCCCAAATCCAGGAGTCCAATCCCAACCCAGCGTCTGGGGGCCAGGAGTGTGGTGTCCGAGGGGCGGCCCCGCCCTGTGGGGCGCCGGGGACCGCTCAGACGCCCGCGTGGGGCCGGCCCAGCGCCCGCCCGGGCCCAGCTGCTTCGGGTGGGCTTGAGCTTGGGCCCCAGCCCGCTGGCGCACCCGCCGGTCGTCGGGCCCACCGGAAGCGACATGCCGCGCGCCTGTCCCGCCGGGGCCACCTGCTCGGTCGGGGCGGCGCCGTCGCGGCCGCCGCGCCCTCCCGCCCTGCCGGGCGCCCCTCGCGCCCGGGCGCGCCTGCACGTCTCGCGAGCGGCCCGGAGCGGCGGGGGAGGCGGGGCCCGCGGGCGGCCGGGCAGGGCCGGGGCGGCGCCGAGCCCGGGCCGGAGCGGGGCGAGCGGGCCGGGCCGGGGGCGAGGGCCGGCGGAAGATGGCGAACGTGGGGCTGCAGTTCCAGGCGAGCGCCGGGGACGCGGACCCGCAGAGCCGGCCCCTGCTGCTGCTCGGGCAGCTGCACCACCTGCTCCGCGTGCCCTGGAGCCACGTCCGCGGGAAGCTGCAGCCCCGGGTCACCGAGGAGGTGAGGGGCCGTCGGCCGCCTGCGCCCCCGCGCGCGGAAGCCGGGGCCCGGCCCGGCGGCGGGGGCGGCCCAGGCCCGGGCGGCCGCGCAGGCCCCGCCTCGCCGCCCGCAGGCCGCCGCCCGCCGGGCCTGCCCCACTGCCGGGCCGCCGAGGCCGGCGGTTCCCTTCCGGAGCAGCCACCAGGCCCCGTCCAGGCCCGCCGAGGCCCAGCGCCGGCGCCGCCCGCCCGGCCGCGACACCTGCGACAGGGAGGGGAGATGCGGTCCCGAAAGGGCCGCCCTCCCGGGGCCGCGGCTGGGCCCTGCCTGGAGGCAGGCCCTGGCTTCTAGAAACCCCGTGGCCGTTCGCTCCCTGCCTTCCCTTGGTGGCATCCGGCCCCTGCCCCCCTTCCGTGCAAACTGGCCAAGTCCCAACAAGTTGGGGTTCTCAAGTGTTTTAAGCAAAGCGTCCCCAGCCTGGCCTTTTCAGTCCTGAGGCCTTAATCCCACACGGGTGGAAGAGTGCCAGCAGAGAGAGACACTTAGCTCCAGCGACACGTCTTCTTAATTACAGATCAGGATCAGGGGTGCTTAAAGTGCCCTTTTAGAGGCACAGGCGCAGCTGCGGGCAGGGTGCTGCTCCTGGCATGTGGCGGGCTGTTTGAAGTCTGTCTGTCTTGTCTCTCCCTCCTCATCTAGCTCTGGCAGGCCGCTCTGAGCACGCTCAACCCCAACCCCACAGACAGCTGTCCCCTCTACCTGAACTATGCCACCGTGGCCGCCCTGCCCTCCAGGGTGAGCCGGCACAACAGCCCCTCGGCCGCCCACTTCATCACCCGGCTTGTGCGGACCTGCCTGCCGCCCGGAGCCCATCGTTGCATCCTGGTGAGTGCCGCTGAGAGAGGACGGCTGGGCCCGTGTGCACTGACAGCCCTGTGCTGCCAGTCGGAGCAGCGCTGAGCTGTGTCTCAGGGAAATTGCGGCCCTCCGCAGCCTGCAGGGCACTCCGGCCCATAGGACCTGGACATTCTGATCCCTGCTCTACAGACAGAGAAACTGTCCAGACAGACGAAGTGATTGCCCCAGATCAGTTTTGGTGGCAAATCTGAGACTCAAACCTAGGTTTCCTGAGGCTAAATCCAGTATCTCTTGTCCCTCTGTGCCCTGTATTCCTGTCTGTTAAGGCAGTTAATGGTGACCAAGGTGTTCTTCCTCATGTAGGGGAGACAATACTTCTAGTATTCTGTGGTTCCGGGAAGGCACCTGGGGGATGGGCTGACTTCTGCTGTTGGGGCACCTCTGTCTCCAGCCCCACACACTTCGGGCTTCACACATCCCGGCAGTGCAGCTCCCTGTCGCCCCTCAGCTGCACTTCCTGGTGCAGCTCCCTGTCACCCCTCAGCCCACTCTGCCTCTCTCCCTGTGCTGCAGATGGTTTGTGAGCAGGCCGACGTCTTCGCCTCTGCCTGTGCCCTGGCCCGGGCCTTCCCGCTGTTCACCCACCGCTCAGGTGCCTCGCGACGCACCGAGAAGAAGACCGTCACGGTGGAGTTTTTCCTGGTGGGACAAGACAACGGGCCGGTGGAAGTGTCCACGTTACAAGTGGGTGTCTGGAAGTGCAGACTGTGTCCCTGGGCCCCCACAAGCTCAGGCAGCTGGAAGGGAAGTCTGGAGAGCTCTGGCTCCTCTTTCTCCAGGGGAGAACGGGAGGGCAGCTTCAGTTCCTGAGAAGCCAAACCCAGGCAATGGGCTCCCTCTCCCTCTGGGCGGTCTTGATTTCAGGATTCTGTTCTGTTCAGCCAGTGTTTATTGAGCACCTAATCAGTGCCAGACACGTTCATGCTTTTATACTAATAATCCTGTCCACGTATATATTGTATCACCCTTTACAGGGAGCACTTTTACATATGTTATGTCACTTGCTCCTAAAAGCAAGCAAGGCTGGAAGTGATTTCCAACCTCAAAGTCCTTGGATGGGCCTGACTTCGGGCTCCCTTCCCACAGCAGCCATCCCAGACTCTACCGTGGCCCCATCTGCCCACTCTCTGTCCCCGCTCACCCAGGCAGCCCGTCCTTTCTCCTGCTTCCGCCCCAGGAGAGCGCTCCACACCTCGCTTCTTCCTCTCTGCGTCCCGTAGCCATCCCTCCTCAACCTGGATTCTTTTCCTTGGAAGGAGAAAACATGCTTCCATCTCTACTATCTTGAAACAACACCTCTTTTTTCTTCATCTCCAAGCCTTTTAAAAACATAGTCTAATTGCTTTTCCTTTCTTAATTCTCTTTTCCCCTTTAACCCACCAAAACCTAGTTTTTGCCCTCTTCCTGACATTGTTTCTTTAAGGGCCCTGTCTGCTAGACTAAGACGTTTGCCTTCCCTCTTCCCACTTCTGCCCGGCCTGCTCACTGCTGCTCAGCAGTCCCTTGCGGCCTCGCCGGCTCCCGAGCTCACCCAGTCCTCTCTGGGCGTCTCTGCTGCCTCTGGACTCCATCCTGCAGTGGGACAGTGATGACCATGCCTCCCCTCTGTCTCTAGTGAGTTCCCTCTGAGTTCCCGGCCCTCCATCCACCAGAGCCCAGCTGGCAGCCCTTGTCCCCTTTCCCTCCTTACGGCACTGCTTTCTGCAGTGGACTAACTGCTGTCCCTTGGACTTGCCAAGTTCGTTCCTGTGCAGGTTCCCTCTGCCAGGGTCCTCCTTTCTCCAGCCTTGCATGGTGTCTGTCAATTTCTGCCCACATTCCTTCCCCAGGAAGGCCCAGCACTCCTGGCCAACACGGGCCGAGCACCCAGCCCCACGGACTTTTCATATCTTGTCAGCTCTTTCCCCAGCTGCCTCGGATCCTGAGCACACCAGGGTCTGGTACCCAACATGGCCCTTACTCAGCCTGTCTCCCTCTCCATCACTGTGCTCCCATCCAGGCTGGTCGCCTCTGAGTCCTGTGACACCTCATCATCCTCTTGTGCAGCATTTAGTGGGATGCCGTGTTGTAATTCTCTGCTGCGCTTGAGTCCCTGGGGCATCTTTGGACTCTCAAGAGTCTAGCATGGTGCCTAGCACACAGTGGGTGCTCACACAGATAAGGACAGAATGAACGCATGATCCTCCTCTGGTGACGAGCAGCGTGGCTCTGCAGTGGTGGGGGCACCTGGGGCCAGCTCCTGCGTCCGGCACGAGTGCTCTCGCGTCAGCTCCAAGCTCGCTGGGGCCTGGGGTCTTTGAGGTGACACCTGGCCTCCTTGGAGTCAAGTCTTACATCACTGACACTCTTCCCAGGCAGTCCTCACTGCATCCCCTGTGCCCTCTCAGACAGGACGCAAGTCTGCTGACAGGCGGCAGGGACTGCACACTTCGTATCTGAGCTGTCAAGTTCCAGGGCTCTACCTTTGAGGCTTTGGGGTTTAATTACCTAGGACAAGCAGAGGCTCTTGCCGCGATCAGACAGGGCGGGGGAGGCGGCCAGGCTGGCGGTATCGACCCAGCGCCTACCCTCCCTGACATTACAAGACTAGAGCTGTGATGATAAACTCAGTGCCGTCCTGCACCCCCACGACACCTGCACTGCTGTCCTTTTTTAATATCGTCTCTTTCTAGTGAGTGAAGGAGGCCACCACAGCTGCCGGCCTGCAGCCTCTGTGGCTTGGGGGTGGACAGTGGGGAGCAAGGCGGGTGGGGTGCCCTGGATGCAGCTGAGAGCACAGGGCTCCAGGGCAGAAATGAGGCAGAGGAGCGTGCAGGGCCAGGGTTGAAGCAAAGGTGGACAGACGTCCCTCGCAGAGTCGCACAGTGGGCAGCCTGATTCCGAGGCGCATGTTGCAGTTGCTCTTGTGCGTGTGCCCTTCTCTGAGCTTCCTGCTGAGTGTCAGCTCAAATCCCACAAGCCCAGTGTGGTCTGTGTTTTCGGGTCCTGCTCCCTTCCGGTTGCTGGGGTCATGTAAGCTCCACCAGGCAGGGCCCATCTCTGTGTCCCTCCCTCCCTCACCCAGAGCAGAGCTATGGGAGATCACAGGGAACACAAGGGACTCGTCTGCCCTCATGGAGCCTGGGACAGACTTGACTGAGGAGAGCACCTGCCAACGGCCCAGAGGGAGGGTGTTTGGAAGGGCAGCAGGTTTCGGGGGGCTCAGGATATAGAGTGCTTTTGCTCTGCTGGGAGGATCTGGCCTTTGAGAAGTGCCTCAGGATGGCTGGAATCTTGGTGGGAGGAGAAGGGTACGGGATCTGCAGAGGCCAGAGGTGGGCCAGCGCACACTCAGGCTGGCATGAGGGGACGAGGGGAGGAGCAAGACATGAGGCTTGGAAAGGACCCCAAATACGTGAGGGCAGGGCCTCAGGCTGCAGGGCTCCTGTGTAATTCTGAAGGCATGGTGGCGTGGCCGGGGGCGGAGGTGGGTGTGTGTCATGGGCTGCTAGGAAGAGGAGTGGGCGGCAAGAATCTTGCTTCCCCACTACCCACTGCCCCTCGCTGCACTGTCAGCAGCCCCGCGGCCTCCCCTGGGGGAGCATGTGCCTCTGATGCATTTGTGTTCCTGGGGGATGGACAAGTTGGGGAAATCTTCTCTACCTGGTCCCAGGACCCTAGTGACAGCCTTCTGTTTTTTTCTAGTGCTTAGCAAATGCCACAGAAGGTGTGCGGCTGGCGGCCCGCATCGTGGATACGCCCTGCAGCGAGATGAACACAGACACCTTCCTTGAGGTTTGTGGCCCCATCATGCCAGGGGTGGGACCAGGCTGGGGTGGGTGTCATAGACCCTAAGGAGAGCCGAGGAATCCTGGGGGCTGTCCACACTCTCTGACTTGGCCTGGGGACCTGGAGGCTGCATCCAATGGAGAAGTGCTGTCCACCCAGCTCCAAGAGGCCTCCGGAAGGGCGTGGGGAGGACAGGGCCTCCTCTTTGAGGCCCTTCTGCGGGACTGCAGCCATGAGCTGCAGGAAGTTGGAGAGCATGGATGGTGAGCCAGCTCTCCGGGGTTTAATCATGCGGGACACTGAGAGTGTCGAAGCCGCTGGCTCCCAAGACCGGCTCCTCTCCTGCCGCACAGGCCTTGCCTTGATTTAAGCATCTTCACGTGTCCATGTGGTGTTGTTTTTTCCATGAACATGTCCAGGAGATTAACAAAGTTGGAAAAGAGCTGGGGATTGTTCCAACCATCATCCGGGATGAGGAGCTGAAGGCGAGAGGATTTGGAGGTGGGTGGGGCTGCACCCACAGGTCCCAGCCTCAGGGAGTGGCTGGGGGCACTTAGATGGTGGGGGTTGCGGGCCGCAGGGCACAGCATCCCAGCCTTCATCCTGCTTGTGACTTGGACGGGATCAGCCTGTGTCCCAGCCCCAGGCCAGGCCCTGGGAAGCAGAATGTCTCTAGGGGAGAAAGGGGCAGCAATCCAGATGCTGATTGGGATTCTGGAAGCTGCTAGATCCAAGTCCTTCCCCTGCCCTCAGCCTCTCCAGCCTGCTCACGTGCTGCACACCCTGGCTCCCTGGGCCAGCTCTGCAGGGCCTTTCTGTTCCTCGAGTACACAAGTTCACGTCTACGTCAGGGCCTTCGTACTATGGCTCTATCTGGAATCCTTTCCCTCAAGATATTCTTATGGCGGGGCCATCTTATCCAGCACATCTTAGCACAGATGTCACCTCCCCAGTGAGGCCTTCCCTGATGCCCCAGGCCCACCCTCCCCCTGTGCCTGGGAGCTGGAGGGACAGATAACTGACTCAGACTGGCAAAGGGAGGGTGGCTGTCCTAGTTATCTGTGGCTACAAATTACCCCAGAAGGGAGCAGCAGAAAGCAACTCACATGTATCATCTCATAGTGCCGGGGTCTCCACCTCCTCCCCTGGCTCAGGGTCCCTGCCCACTGCAGTCAGGTGGTCAGCTGGGGCTACAGTCATCTGAAGGCTCACCTGGGGCCAGCGATGTGCTTCCAGGAAGGCTCACCACGGGCTGCTGGCAGGTCGCAGGGCGTCATGGGCTGTTGGCTGGTGGTCGCAGTTCCTTGCTGTGTGTGAGCCTCTCCCCAGGGCAGCACACAGCGAGGCGGCTGGCTACCCTCAGGGCAAGGGCTCTGAACGACAGGGTGAGAAAGACTGAGCAAGGTGGAAACTCCCATCTTTTTTGTAACCTAATCTCAGAAGTGGCACCTCTTTTGGTTAGAGGTGAAACATGAGGACTAGACAAGGACCCGGATACCCAGAAGTGGGGGTCCTGGGAAGCCATCTTAGTGGTGTCTACCACAGACACATAAACCAGTTACAAATGGAGTGAGAAGTGGCCACTTGTGTCAGGGAAAGCATCACAGAGGAGGTGACATTTGCAGTGGGTCTTGCAGGATGAGTAGGAGTTTGTCAGACAGCCATTATTAGCTCTTATCATGGTTGCTGTGATTGTTCAGCTCAATTACTGGGGACCCTGGGGCATGGACTCTGCCCCCAAGTAGGCCACTGTTTTCTTGAGATGGGGCACGTAAACCCACAAGTGAGGCAGTGGTGCAGAACACGTGGGCACAAGCTTGGGAAGGGGGGTGCAGTCCCTGAGTTTGGGAAGGGGGATGAGTGTGGGCTAGAGCAGCCGGGAAGTGTTATCCAGAAATCATTTCATTCTGCAATCCTGTTCTGTTCTTTCTGGAAATGATACAATATTTTCTTTTCCTCAGTGGGTTTTCTTGCCTAACAACACTTTGCGTAGAATCCATTTGCAGTCCCCGACATTGGAACTAATTTGCATTCCCTGATCCCACACTGGTCAGGGGGCAGGAGACGGGCAGGGAGTGCCAGGCTTGGGCAGCATGGCTCTCCAGGAGACGTATTGGCCAGTCAGCGCCCAGGGCTGGTGTTTCCAGGGGACTTCGGGGAGTTCCCTGCTCAGTCCAGCCCGAGCCTAACCAGCTCTCCCTGCACTTTCCATAGGAATCTATGGAGTTGGCAAAGCTGCCCTCCACCCCCCATCTCTGGCTGTCCTCAGCCACACCCCAGATGGAGCCACGCAGACCATCGCCTGGGTGGGCAAAGGCATCGTCTACGACACTGGGGGCCTAAGCATCAAAGGGAAGGTGAGGAGTCGGGCCAGCGCGGGCAGGTCCCTGGGTACGGAGGGGTCCAGGCCGGGTTCAGCCAGCTCTCTTGGAGGTGACTTTGGAAGGCAGCGAGGGCTCTGGGAGTTCTCAGTTGGGCCGGGTTCAGGGGAGTCAGTGGGGCCAGTTCCCAGCCTGGGAAGGAGACGATTCCGTGCGGGATGCCTGGATTTCGTGCCTACACTTTAAACAGGAGTCTGGAAACAAAAAATCTGCACAGGGGCCAGAGAAAAGCCACAGAAATGATTAAAGGGATGGAAAACAGCCCAGGGAGGCAGGCTTCAGAACCGGAGTGGCTTTGTCTGGAGGAGAGAAGGGCGAGGGGGTGTCCACATCTCCGAGTCTGCCCGAGGTCTCCACGGAGAGAATGCTCCATAAGGTCCACAAGTGACCCCTGTGAAAACCAGAGGAATTGAGCCTCAGCACGGAAGCCAGTCACCTGGGCATGTCCCTTGGAGGTGGCCCCAGCAGCCTCTCCCATGGTGTGGCTTTCCACCCGCCATCCCAGGAGGATGGGCACTTGGGTAGTGCCAGTCACAGCCACATCTGTTCACCTTGGCATGGCTTCTCTCCTCTGTGCCGTCTTTATCTGTTCGTCCCACACACTGTGCCTGGGCTGGGAAGTCTTGGGAAGGAGTGGGCTGTGACATGGGTGCCTAGGACTGCTGGGAAGACAGCAAATGCATCTGTCCCAGTGGCTCACAGATGTGTCCTTTTGGCCCAAATGATGTTTTAAAAATTTGAATTAGTTTCCAACATTTGGAAAGAGGAAAAAATCTCAAAAAAGACTGGATTTCTGGCCCTTTGTAAACTTAGAAGATCTGGCGGCACTGGTCCTGGGTTCTCCCCTGGCGACATTCCACTGGGGCTGAGTGGGGCTGCCCCAGGATGTAGCCCGCAGGCTCCAGTTTGCTGCAGGCCCTTCCACCCCCTGTTGACTCCCTGACGTGGAGCCCCAGCATCAGCTGCTGTTTAGGGTGGGGATTGTGCTGCTGTGTTTTGCTCTTCCAGCGTACCTAGTGCATTAAATATTGATACCTGGAGTGATGATCCTTTTTTTTAACATCCCTTCTCTTCTAAACAACAAAATTATTTTCTGGACTAATCAGGAAATGAAACGAATAATAATAAGTGGTTTTTTTTTAAATCATTGATAGTGAGCATTCTCTTTTATTGAATTCCATACCTATGATCATGCCAGTAAAAAAATTAAAAAGAAAATACATATTTCAGTACAAATAAAGAAAACAGTAACAGATTAACACTTTAAGTAGCATTGATATATTTTTTTTGATAGAAAAATACTTATGTCTCCATTGGTCTATAGTGGTAATGGATTGTGGCATTAAATTTTCTGTTTTGGGATCTTAGCTTCTACATATTTGATGGTGACTTCATCAAAATTGATCTTCTTTACATATTTATGTTCAATAGACAGAGGGGCCAGATTTGTCATTTGCCTTCACTCATAGCTGATTCCAGAACACTATCTATTAATTTTTATTTTGAAAAGCTTCTATCACATGAAGCAACTGATAAACAAATACTCAGGAAAATTCTTTAATATAGGATCATTTGGCAGAGATTTCTAAAAATCCCATTTCACAATAAATTCCAGAAATTGCAGTACTGACCATGTGTTCAGTTCTTTGGGATCGATTCTTGCGACTTTCAAACGTCTCTGGAGGAGAAACAGTTTAAACACGGTAGCTCCGAGAGTTCACATCGAACGAGAGAATTGAAGGGACCAAGTTCTGTGTCTTCACTTTTACTATCATTGTGCTCTTGTGTTTTGAGTCCACTCTTTCAGCACAGGAATGTGTAACATTATGGGCTTGGAGGCTGCATCTGCACCCAGCGCCAGCCCAAACAGTTCTGAACTGTCAGAACTACTCTCAGAATGAACATGGGTAGCTGAGTCTGCATGTGTCCGGGGCAACCATGTAATGGGCCATTATTAACATCCATGTAGGATGATGTTGCTCCAAAGGATAAGGAATAAAGATAGGTGATTTTTAAGCCTTTATTTGTATGATTAAAATGTAACAGTAGCCACAGCAATTGTTTAAACTTCAACCAACAACATTTTTGGGGAGAGGAATATTTTATCACTGACATCATTTAGAGCAGCAGTCCCCAGCCTTTTTGGCACAGGGACCAGTTTCATGGAAGACAATTTTTCCACAGACGAGGAGAAGGGAGATGGTTTCGGGATGATTCAAGCACATCACATTTATTGTGCAGTCAAACCTCTCTGCTAATGATAATCTGTATTTGCAGCCACTCCTCAGCGCTAGCATCACCACCTCAGCTCCACCTCAGATCATCAGGCATAAGGGGCGCGCAACCTAGATCCCTGGCATGCACAGTTCACAGTAGGGTTTGAGCTCCTGTGAGAATGTAATGCCGCTGCTGATCTGACAGGAGGTGGAGCTTATGCGGTGATGCCAGCGATGGGGAGCGGCTGTAAATACAGACGAAGCTTCACTCACTTGCCTGCAGCTCACCTCCTGCTGTGCGGCCCAGTTCCTAACAGGCCACAGACCAGTACCGGTCCTCAGCCCAGAGGTTGGGGACCACAGGTTTACAGATACCAGCACATGGTGTCTATAATAACCAAACTGACTTTTAGTCAGTTCAACTTCTCCACAGACAATGCACCCCCTCTTGCTACCCGCTGTTGCCCTGGAGGCCACTGAGTTCTGGTGGGCAGCATCGTGGACTCTTTCCTCTTTGGATCAGATACTTGTTTTTGACATTGGCTTGTTGGAGGGCCAGCATGAGACATAGGGTTTCCTGGGAGCTCCAGGTCACCTTCTGAAAATGACACAATAGCCCCAGCCTCCTCTTGGGATCAGACTGGCCTGCAGATCCCATGTTAAATGGAATGGCCAGCACCAGCAAACAATCCATGGCTTTTCATTTTAAACTAGCCAACCTGCCCCCCGCACTTGGAACTGTTCTACATTAATTTGGGACAAACCAGCAGGCCTTTCCTGAGCTGTTGCTGTGTGCCAGGCACTGGGGTGGGTGCTGAGGCTCCAGCAATTGACAGAAAGATCCCAATCCTGACCTAAAGGCGCTCACAGTCTCACCCAAGGGCATGAAACTTCAACACAGCAAGCATTCTCCCAAGTGGCTGCCTCGAGAGCAAATCGTGCAGAAATTATCACTTCTCAAAAAGCAAGCTGGATAGAGCCAGCAAAGCTCCCAATTTTACTGGAACAATCACAGCTCTATTCCCAAAGATTTCAAAGGCAAATTGGGAGCAGCATGGACTAGCAGACCTGAAAGGCATCACTCTGGACCCCTTTACACGCTTAACAAGTACTGATCCCAAAGAGGTTTTGCATATAAGGGTGATATCTAGCAATACTGTACTAGAAATTAAAACTGAGAAATTAATAAGATGTTTATAATTCACTTAAAATAGCAATATAAATCCATTGCACGTTACCATAAATAGTATAATTTTATGAAAATAACTATTTTCCAAAATGAAAAAAAAATTATTGAGAGTAACATTGTATATTTTTGCAAATCCCATTAGCATCTCACTTAATAGAAGACAGCTGGGATCTTGCATTTGATTCTGCGTTTAGTCTATTGTGATATGTTGTTTCAGTTGGACTACATCCAGAAAATCTGGCCTCACATATTTTATAGTTGGAACAGGGAGAAGTATGTTAGTACCCTTTTCAGGTAACTACGAACATTCTTTGTTATTATATTACACCAAAGCTCGACAAATGGTAGTTTCTTAAAAGTGGATTATAATGTGGAATCTGACGCCACATAAGTGAACTTTTGTGCAGTAAAATCCACTGGTCTATCTTGAACTTGGAACACATGATTTTGTAATATGCACAGATCATTTGGAAATACTGGTTCACAGAGTTATGTAAAACCTCCAAATTTTGACGTATTATATAATTTCAAAAAATCATCTTCTTTGCAGGTTAAACATAGTGATAAAAAAAATCATCTTCACTAATATCACCATTCATCTCATCAGAAAAATCATTGAGTATGAGGAAGCTGGCGTGGTGGATGCAAGTTTTCCAAAATTCTGATTTTTGCTTGAAAGCTCAAATGTACACCATTGACAATAAATAATGTCAGCTGTTTTCTGGAAGTGAGAAGCTCACTTTGTTCCTTTTCTAGGAAATTTCTGCCAGATACCTAAGTCCAAATAACCGCTATTTGTCTGTCAGTTGTTCTTTCAAGTAAAACTGGTGAGACGGGCTTAGGAGCTCTGAGCTCAAACAGTCACACCTGCGCATCTGTGCTGGCCCGCCCTGGCCCGTCAGAGGCAGCAGGAGTTCCCTAGGAGCACCTTCCGTGTCCTCACTCAGAATATTGGAAGTGTCTTGTACTCAAGGGTTGAGATTTTTTAAATTTAATTTTACTGCTTCAGCAAGGAAATTCTTAAGTGAAATTGGCATGTTTTGTCTTCCTGGTGGGCGTGGAAGTGATTACAGTGCCTCCTCATTCACTCTAGCGCTGCGGCCTCCACCATATGCAAGTGTCAACCCAATGGAGAAGGCAGATAACATCTTAATATTGCTGAAGAAAATAATTTCTTTGATAAAAATAGAAACAACATATGGGGGTTGGTGAAACTTTACACAATCAGTGGAGCTCTATTTGCAAGTTCGGCACTTGTACCACCTGCGACTGGGAGCTGGCTGGCACCTGTGACAAGGGCTGGGGTTCAGAGCGGCCCATTTTGCAAATTGCTGGACTCCAGATCTGAGGCCCCGTTTTTCCATTTAAACAGTCCTGTGCTTTCTCGAACATTAGGTCAGAAGAGATGGATCATTTTCACTTGACTTAATTATAAAAGCATCTCAGTTTATATGTAAAAATACTTTCCACTAAAATTCAGGGCTTGTGTAATATGATAAGTGTTCAAAAATCACTCGGTAAGTTTCAAACCCAAACCTTTACATCTGTGGACCTGTTGTTAATTTAAAATATTAACTTGCCGATTAGAGTTAGGAACCTATAAAATGTAAAAATGTGTAACCGCTCTCAACTAGTTTATAGAAAGTAGCACTTACATCTGTGGCAGGAAGGGGCCTCTAAATGTGGCTATTTCTGGTGGCCCCTCCTTAGACCTGTCTTAAGCAGGAGATGGGAACCGAGGGCAGGAGGGCAGAGGCGGCTGCTTCTCGTGGTAGAGCTGGCGGTGATGTGGGGGGTGATGAGGTGTCCTCACCAGTGGTGGTGTCAGTGAGTGTGGATAGGGGTGTGGCGGTGATATTTGGGAAGAGTTCCCATCAACCCTTGCCGTCCTTCAGTGCTATGGAGAGGAGCAGAGAGAGCTGTGGAAGCCAGTTGGTGAGGCAGCTAGGCCTTATGCCACAGATGTCTGGTGGCCAGGGCGGGTTTGCAGTGGGGCAGGGTCATGGTGGGCTTGTGGCAGTGGCGTGAAGGAAGGCAGAAGGGTCTT
This sequence comes from Daubentonia madagascariensis, assembly GCA_023783475.1. NCBI lineage: Eukaryota > Metazoa > Chordata > Mammalia > Primates > Daubentoniidae > Daubentonia > Daubentonia madagascariensis. The sequence goes on along the minus strand of JAKFHU010001640.1, from coordinate 3,488,517 downwards.
TGGGAGGGAGGCAGGTGCACTGCATGGTGCAGAGAGGTGGAACGAGAGAGGGAGCCCTTCCAGAGGAGACGCAGGAGGCTGCGGAGGTGGAAGCAGAGATTAGCTCTTGGGAGGCTGGGCAGAGACCTCGACCCAGGTGAGGGTGAGAGACCAGGAGGTGGCTCCAGTATGGGGATAAAGGTGTATGATGTGCTGAGGTGTGGCTGTCCAGAGATGCTAGAGGTGGGGAGGACTAGGAAGCCTCTGAGACTTGGGTGTGGCTGCAGAGGCCATTCAGGGGCAGTGTGAAGGGGGCCCAGGCCTGGAGTAAAGCTCTGGGGAGGCTTTCCAGCACCGGGCTTTCCAGGTGACCTTGAGCAAGCCTCAGAGGCTCCCTGGACCTCAGTTTCTTCCTCACAAATTGGGCAGAGAGGCCCACAGGCAGACACCCAGGCTCACCTGGCAGCCATGTGACCCAGGTCAAAGTGCCCAGTCTCCAAGCATGGGGTGGCGTGGCCATGTAAGAGGCCAGCCATGACCAATTCTGCCACTCTGGGCGTCTGCGTGGCACCATGCAGCTACTGTTTGGTAACCCCAAAGCTCTACTAAAACAAAAGGGATCACCACTGTCTCTGGCCATTGCTTCCCGCCGCTTCTGGAGAACCCCACTTGTAGTCAGTTCCATGAGTCCCATGGGTGTCCAGGCGGCCTGGCGTGAGGTCCACACAGGCCTGGGGTGTGGGTTGGGCCTGGTGGGGGCAGGGCCTGCAGCTGGGCTTCCCTCCACAGGCCTCACCCTGTCCTGGTCCCTTTGCTGCTTGCAGACTACCATGCCAGGGATGAAGCGGGACTGTGGGGGCGCTGCGGCTGTCTTGGGGGCCTTCAGAGCTGCCATCAAGCAGGTGAGTGAGACCCCACTGCCTTGCAGGGCGTGTCTTGAGCTTTCTCCCTGGGGGTTCCCCTGCCCTTTCCCTGGTCCTTCCCTGGGTCCACAGCTGGTGCCTGTCCTTCTGCTCTCAGGCCCTCCCTGGGCCCCCAGAACTTCCTGCCTCAGTCTTATGCACCCGAGAGCAGGGTCCACCCATGGCCTCTGCTCAGGGCCTGGCTTGAAGAAGCTTGGCCTGGAACCACAAGGCACATGGCAGGCGTAAGCCCACGTGTAGCATACTCGGTTCTGAGTGTCCCTCCCACAACCCTCCTGTGTCTAAAGCTGCCTCTAGTGAATGGTCTCTCCAGGTTGCCGGCCCCCGCCCCCAGGCCAGGCCTGTCTCCACCGAAGGCCAGGCCTCCTTCCTCCCTTGCCTAGGCAGATGCCCTGGAACTCAGTCCTTGCCCGGTGTCTGTGACCACTCAGAGGCTTGGGGATGTTCTCGCGGAGCCCAGACATCCCCGGGGCCATAAAACATGTTTATTAAACAAATGACGAGTGTGCACTGACTTGCACAAGCCAAGGTTTTACCTCCTATGGCAGCTTTCTCGGGCCAGCTTTTGGGAGGCTGGGCTTTTTGTGTCACTGAATACACAGGCACTGCCTGTGAAACCCTGTTTCTTCGGGTAAACTTGAAATTGAAAAACAAAAAGGTCCTGGCAAATAGTTTCTAATTCAGACTGATCAGGCATCCAGCGGTCCCTGGCCTCGAGAGAGGAGCAGAGATCCCAGGAGGAGGGAGGTGCACCGCCTGCCCAGGGCCTCCGGCTTACTGTGTGATCCCAGACTATGCTGTGGGCTTCCGCCAGCCGACCACAGCCCCGCCACTGGAGACATTGGGGGTGCAGGGGGTGAGATGACGTGGGCAGGATGCTGAGGCTGTCTGGCACATCCTTGCTGTGCCCTGCACGGCACCTCGTTTGGAAATGGTCTTCCTAGGGCTTGCGGCTGAGTGTTCTCTCATGCAGAGCACACAGGTGGGGCTGTGCACTCAGCCCAGGAGCCACAGGCTCCCGAGAGCCACAGGCTTCCAAGAGCACCTGCCGTGGCCCATCCACCGCAGAGCCCTGCGGGGGGATGTTGGAGGAGGAGCACATGTCCTCTGTGCTCTTATCCCCTTGCCGGCTAGAGACTAACGAGGGCATAGCCAGCCTTGAATGAGGACGTGACTGTCTCAGCACCTCTGTGGGCCCGTGGAGAGCACAGCTTCTGCCACCTGGCCCCCTCCCCTCCACCCTCCTCCTCCAGGGCCCACTGGTGCAGCCTGGCATGCTGCCTAGGACAATGAGCTTATCAGAAGGGTGCTGAGGGAGACGGGCCACTGCAGGACGGGGCTCTCACTGGGTGGCTCTCTCTGAAGGGAACACCTGCTGCTCAGCACAGGGCGGGCATGTGGTTTTGGAGGAGCCATGTGGCTGGCATTCTGTGGCTGCCTTCGCCATTCATCCCTGGTATTTGCTCCAGCAGAGGGTCTGTCCTGGCATCTGGGGCAGGCTGGCTGAGAAATGCCCCAGCAGGTAGACTCTTCTGGGCTTAAATTCCCTTTCACAGGAAGCCACTTGGCAATTAACACAGACTCATCAGCTGGCAGCCAAGGGTGGGCTCAGGTGCCCCCACCTCTAGTGGTGATACAGCCTGGGATCTGAAGGGTGCCAAGGACCCCTCCCCACCTGCTCTAGACAAAGATCCACTCCCACAAGAGCCCCAGCCTGGTTCTCCACTGTTAACAATAATGTCCTGTTTAGCTTTGACATGTCCCTGCTGGCCTCTTAAAAAGGAAAGTGCTTCAGTTTGAGCCACAGAATAGTGACTTATAACCCACAGGCTGGGAAACCCCAGAGGGGTAAGCCTTGGTCCTAGGAGCTGCGAGGACTGAGCCCAGCATGGCAGGGAGGGCAGAGCTCTGCCCTGCACCTTGGAGCTGTCTGTCTGTCTGTCTGCCTCCTGCTGTCTACGGGCCTGAGCACTCCTGGCACGTCCTCCTGTCCCGAACCTCTAATCTGTCACTGGAGCCCTGCCCACTCCTCCTTTCAGGGTTTCAAAGACAACCTCCATGCCGTGTTCTGCTTGGCCGAGAACTCGGTGGGACCCAACGCAACGAGGCCCGATGACATCCACCTGCTGTACTCAGGAAAGTAAGGCTGGCCTTCTCCTCCCCTCACCAGCCCCGCCCTTCCCCCCCCACCCCGGGCATGCCGCCCCAGCCAAGCCCGGGTGGGGGGCAGACTCCCCCTGCAGCCGCTGGCCGTGCCCTATCCACCCCAGGGCTGCTGGGAAGGCGTCCTGTGTCGGGGGCCCCCGGGAGCTTTGGTAGCAGGGGACCTCACAATGGGTGATCCATGTCACCTGGATGAGGTGCTAGGCTCTCTTGGGGTCCTGGCCCAGGAGCTCAGGGTCTACACTGCATTAGTGGGACTTGACGTTCTTTGGGTGTCTGAAGCCTTGCCCCCGCAAATCCCCTGCTTGGGGACCCTCCCTGCATCTCCCCCTCGAGGCTGGCCCCTTGGGCTGCTCCTTCTCATTTGCAGAAGAACACGCTTGAGAATCAAAGCTGGGCGGCAGCCAAGGCCCAGGGGCCCCGGGACTTAGGATGGGACGCCCTCGCTTCCACCCCACACCCTGGTGCTGCGTAGGCACTTCCCCTCCGCCACCCACCTCATCTCCTTGTTTACCCAGTGCCGCGCACAGTGCACCAAATGCTAGTCCAGCCCAGTTCATGCCACCCATCTTAGAGATGCGGAAACTGAGTCAGAGAGGAGCTAAGCAGCTTGCCCCGGCTCACAGCTCAAGAGAGCAGGGCAGGGATTTGGCCCAGAAGCCCTTTGCTCCCAGCACAGCATTGCTGCAGGGGGTGTGTTTGCTGGAGCTGGGGGGCCACAGGGACAGGAGGCTCTAGATGGGTCTCCCCAGTTCTACAGGGACTCACTCCAGTGTCGCAGGGGACCCCATCCCTGACCAGGGTGTCTCTGGGCACCCAGGACGGTGGAAATTAACAACACGGACGCCGAGGGCAGGCTGGTGCTGGCGGACGGCGTGTCCTATGCCTGCAAGGACCTGGGGGCTGACATCATCCTGGACATGGCCACACTGACCGGGGCTCAGGTGAGTGTCACCACAAGCCACCCTGACCATGGCCCCAGGGAGCTTGAACCCCCCTGGACCCCAGGGTGGGGAAGGCCGGCGGGGTGGGGGCTGCTGTCACCAAATTCTTATAACTGGCGGAGGGGGCAGTGGGGACCATCTGTCATGCCCAGTGAGGGTGCCAGTGGCCTGAGTGACCGGCTCGGAGCTGGGATGCAGAAGCAGAAACTGTCCTCCGTGCTTGATGAGCTTGTTTGCTGTTTATCACCACCTCTCTCTTGCTTTCCTCATTCTGTCTGCCTCTCCCTCTTTTGTCTTTCCCCATTCTGGGTGCTTCCTGGGTCCCCCGCCTGGCCAGGGCATCGCCACAGGGAAGTACCACGCCGCAGTGCTCACCAACAGCGCCGAGTGGGAGGCTGCCTGCGTGAAGGCCGGCAGGAAGTGCGGGGACCTGGTGCACCCACTGGTCTACTGCCCCGAGCTGCATTTCAGCGAGTTCACCTCGGCTGTGGCTGACATGAAGAATTCGGTGGCGGTAGGTCTGGGGCCTGAAGCTGTGCCCTCGCGGGTGGAGCAGGGCAGCAGAGCACTGCCCCCGGGGCCAGCACACCCAGGGAGACAGAGTCCCCTCAGAAGCAGCAGCAGTACTGAGAGGCAGCGTCAGGGCACAGACCCCTCCCCAGGATTGGCCTCCCTGCCTCGCAGCTGTGGGTCTGCCTCAGTCTCCCCAGCAGGCCCGTCGCTGGCTCCCTCTTCCCTAGGGTGGAGGCAGACTTCTTGGCCCATGGTCAGGGCCTCCCCGCCCAGGCTCCTTGCGGACTCCAGGGAGGTGGTGGCTGGAAGGTAACGGGGCAGGGTCGAGAGTGCCCGGCGCGAGCCACCCCTGGGCATTTGCAGACCAGCCCCGTGGGTGCTCCTTGTGGATCAGGAGGTCACTGTGTGACCTCTCGGCCTCCCCAGGACCGAGACAACAGCCCCAGCTCCTGTGCTGGCCTCTTCATTGCCTCACACCTTGGCTTCGACTGGCCCGGGGTCTGGGTCCACCTGGACATTGCCGCACCAGTGCACGCCGTGAGTGTCAGGGCCACCCTCCCTCGGTCTGCCCCTCGCACTGCCCGGGCTGCTCCCATCCTCTCGTCCATGCAGAGCCCCTCTCTGGCCTGCAGCCAGCAGAGCTCATCGGAAGCATTCTGTATCCCTGGCCCCCGACCTCCAGCCTCTGCTTCTGGGAACAGAGTGGCTGTGTGTGCGGTCCTGGCCCAGGGCCCTTGGGCTCACCCTTCCCCAGCCCAGGAGAGTGGGGGCCCGACTAGAGCACGCAGGCCTTGCCCAATGTCAGTGCCCAGCCCTTGGCCCTGAGCATGGCCTGACAGCAGTGGGGAGACCCACAGCTCTGGCTTGTGCCCCAGGACCCCTTTACTGAGAAAGGAGGAGCCATGGGGCAGGTGGGGGGACTCCAGGGGCACCTCCTATGCAGAGGCCCCGCGCCCAGAGTTCCTGCCCACTCTTTGCCCACAGGGCGAGCGAGCCACGGGCTTCGGTGTGGCCCTCCTGCTGGCGCTCTTTGGCCGTGCCTCCGAGGACCCTCTGCTGAACCTGGTGTCCCCGCTGGGCTGTGAGGTGGACGTACAGGAGGGGGACGTGGGCCGGGACTCCAAGAGACGCAAGCTTGTGTGAGGGCCTGGCCTCTGCTTGGCCCCTGAGACACAGGACTCTTTTACCTCACTTTGCACTGATTAACTTTAAGCAATTGAAGATTATCCCTTAAGATGGGTTTTGGTTTGTTTTTTGGTTGTAACTGTGGTGGTGATGGAAATGGCTCCTTCTTACGTCCCAGATGACAGCTTAGGGTTTGGCTGGGGCCACGGGGAAGGGTCCGGGAAGTGCTGGGGCTTGTTTCTGTCTGAGTTACTGGCAGGCCTCCCCTAACTGTGCTGCCCCAGGGCCTCCAGCCTCCTGCCCCGCTGGCTGCCCTGCCTCGCCCAGATCCTGCACGCAGCACCCGCGCTGCACAGAGCCCAGGCTCCTGCCCTGCCCCAGCCGGGGAAAACCGGCACATCCAGGCACTGCCCCTTTGAAAGGTGAAGTGACTTGCAGCAGGGGACCCAGTTTTATGGAGCACGAGGGGTCATACTCTGGCCCCTCCGAATTCGCTTGAGGCTGAATTAAACTCGGCCACACCACACCCTTGCCTGTCTCGTTCTTTTTCCGACCCCTCTGATTTAGGGACCAGCCCTGGAGCCACCCTGGAGTCTGAGGCTCAGGGCTGCCTCCCACTTCTCCCAAACTGGCTCCTGCTTTGAGATCCAGCTGGTCAACCCCGTTTTGCAGACAAGAACCCTGGGGCCTGGGGAAGAGGGCCAGGGGCCCTAAGGTCCAAGCCTGCATTGTTCAGCCTTCTTGGTTTTCTTGGGTTTTGAGGGTGCTGTGGGCTTCAGGGGCCCTCCCACGGTTCCACAGCCTGCAGGGGAGGCTGTTCTGACCCCGCAGCACATCCCAGAACCTGTGTTGTATGAGGCCAAGTGTGTTTCCTCAGCGCTGAAGCCCCCGGGCACAATCCCAGGTGACTAAGGGCAGGGCCCAGGTAAAGCACCGGGATACACCTCTGCTGGGGAAGGCGGGGCGAGGACTCGGCTGTGGGTCTGCAGCAGCCTCGCCCCGGGCAGTGCCCTGCGCCCCTGACCTCACACCCAGGGTCCCCAGACTCTGTCCACAGCCCTGGAGATCAAGGTGACTCTTTCTGGGCCTGATCCCAAGCAAATATTTATTAACTGCCTGCTGTGTGCACAGCCCTGGCTGGGCCTGAAATGGCAAAAACCAGCTCTGAGGCCAAGCCCTGTCTGAGGAAACTGTAGCCTGACACAATAATAGCAACTATGGGCAGCGGTTCGGGAGCAGGAGACGCGGCTCTTGAGCAGAGGGCCGGGCTGCCCTGGAGCCTTCACAGGTCACTAGCTGGCTTAATGGTGCTTCAATAGGCTGCTCTTGCCAGCTTCCCTTTGAGACACCCAGAGGAGGCAGAGGTCACCGAGGTGGTCTGGCTCCTCCTCCAAGGCAGTGGCACCATCTGCTTCCCCCGCCAGGGGGCTGCGCCGTGTGGGCACAGGATGCAGGGTCAAAGAGCAGGGAGGAACTGAGTCTCCCTTGTGTGGGCACAAAGGCGGCCTCAGGGCAAGGACCCAGCTATGGACCAGCTGCGGGCTCAGGGTCTGGCCTGCATGCCTGGCGTCAGGGGTCTGAGGGGTGAGCCAGAGCCCTTGCTTTCCCCAGGGCCAAAGGGCTTTAGGATGTACCGGCTGCTTTCCTCGGCCCCACTAGAGCCCCAGCAACAGGGTCACAGGCTGGCTGGTGGTGAGGGGCAGGTGGGCGCTCTCGGGTCCACTTGGTCTTGGTTTCTGGCAAGTGCTGCAGGACAGCCAGCTTGGTGAAGGGCCACTGCTCCAGCTCCTGCTCCTGCTCCAGCTCCAGCTCCTGCTCCTGCTCCTGCTCCAGCTCCAGCACCAGCTCCAGCTCCAGCTCCTGCTCCTGCTCTAGCTCGTAGGCCTGGAGGTGTGGTGCAGAGCCCTAGCAGGTGGGCCACCTTGGGCAGCTCCTCGTGGGTGCTGGGGCCTGAGAGGCCGCGGAAGTGCTCCCAGATGAACTTGGCTATAGCCGTCACCACAGACACGGGGGGCCCCAAGGATGCTGGGGGGACAGGTAGCATCAGGACCCCACCCACACTGCCCCCCCCCCACCGTATGAAATCCCAGTGCCCACCTGGGGTTGTGTTACCCTGAAGACAGGGACAAGGGGCAAGAGGGTGAAAATGTCCCTGGGGAAAGGGTTGCGGGGGTGGGATGAGCTTCTCTGGGGCTTGGGGAGCAGCCGGGAAGAAAGGGGGATCCACTGTCGCCAACATGTCAGAGCAGGGAGCCCTAGATTCAAGCTCCAGGTCCTGCACACAGCCTCTGTTCTGGTCACAGCCTGGTGGCCACTCCTGGACCACCCAGCCACCAGGCCATCCTCAGGGGTGTCAGTGGGCCTCAGCTGCTGCAGCCGGGCCACAGTGTTGCAGGAGATCAGCCACCCATATCCTGCGCCTGTGGGAGTGGGCTGTGCGAGAGAGGAGCACAGTCAGCAGCATCCCAGGAGGGACCCTGACTCCGGTTCCCAGAACTGAGAGGAGAACCTGTTCCTGAAGATCAGGACTACCTGTGTCAGCAAAGGTGGGGAAGACAAGAGAGTTGCTGCCAGGCCCCAGGGGTGTTCACAAATGCCCTGCCACTGTGCAGACCTTGGAAGACCCGGGCCACTCAAGGTGACCGCATCAGGGAGCTGCCTCTGACAGGCCGTGATGGATGTTGAGGGAGGCGATCGATCGTCACCTGGCTCTCAGGAGTGCCAGTGGGGCTGCCGAGGCCCATTAAGAAGAGGCCGAGTTTGGTCCCTGTGGACTTGGCCTCTGGCAGGAGGCTGGGGAGACCTGGCTCAGCAGCACCCACCCGGGACCACCAGCTGCTGCGGACACCCCTAGCCTGGGGGTGAGAAGGGGGATTTCTCACCATCCATCCTCTGCCCCCACTGCCCTGTGGGGCAGACTACTGCCAAGGGGTTCCAGAAAGTTGGTCTCCAGCAAGAGGGAGAAACTCCAGGCCCAGAGCATGTGACCATGGCATGAGCGTGCGTGTGCACCACAATCTGTGCTTTTCACAGGGACCCCTGGGGTCTGGAGGGTCCTCCAACTCCCCTCCCAGCCCAGCCCTCCCTGGGCCCTATATTTACCAATCTGTGTCACTGCACCTTCCTGTGCCACCGAAAATGGAGGATATAACTTACTTCAAAGAAAAGACTGGAATGGAATGAGGTGGTTTGTGCTGGGCGACGCTGGCAGGCCATTCAATCATCTCGGAAAGTCCCGCCCCGCCTCCCCTGCACATTAATTACTCTGAGTGTGACTCCAGTTGGGACCGGTGACCCCTCGGGAAACCTATGAAGCTGCCCCAGGCCGTTCCCGGCACAGGACCCCCGCCCAGGCACACAGAACCCCAAGCACACCCCTCTGTCCTGCGCCCGCCTCCTGACGGTCCGAGCTGTGCCTGCGAGGGTCGGCCCCGCTGGCTCTCACCCACCAGCTCAGCTGTGATCCCAGCAGCACCCCCAGCCCATAAATGTTTGCTGGATTTGCTGCTGTGAGCCTCTGCCCAGAGCCTTGACTCAGACTGTGTTCCCTGGTGAATTAGCGTTCTGCATTTTTGTTTATTTGTTTGTTCTTTAACAAAAGGTTGTTTTGGTTTGAGATTCAGCAAAAACACACACTGCATTCTGCTTCCTCTCCATTCAGGATTCAGTAAATTAGTTGTTTTCCTGTCTGCTTAGAGTCCTTGCCTTAAATGAGCCTCCAACAAGATAATGCATTTAAAAGCCCTTGGAAAAGTACCAGGCCCCACGCACATGTACGACGTTGTCATCATTCGAGCTCTCAGAAGGCAAGGCCTGCAGCTCACAACGCTCCCACCCACCCACGCTGGGCTCTGCTCCTGGCGAACACTGGCCCAGACAGGGCTCCTTCCCCATGACCTCAGGGAGAGGGCTCAGGAAAGGAGGGGCTCCCCCATACCCCCCGGCTGCCAGGCTAGTCCCCAGAGCCCAGGCCTGCCCCTCCCTGTGGCACGTGGGGGTGGGCTCAGGGATGTAGCAGGTGAGAAGCCAGCACTCCACCCAGGGTATGACTGGTCCTTACTGATGTTCAACCAATGGGCCATTTTTGCTTCAGTCCCCACTGTGGTCCTGAGGGCTTTTGAGGTCAGTCCAGGGAGCATTCTGCAATCAGGAAAGCAAAATTGAAAGCAAAAACCCCAAATTAAAAAGCTCAGAAGCCTGGTTTACATTTACTGTTAGCACAGTTAGAACACAGGGTGGTCTCCAGCTGCTGAAATGATCTGTTCCTATTGGCTGCGTAAGAAATGCAGTGCTGTCTTGGACCCCTTCCCTCCTTCCCCCCAAATCAATTTTGGAGTAATCAGGGAAGTTCCACCAACTTCGTAACTACAGACCTCTTTTTAATGCCTTTTTTTAATTCCCTTTCTCCTAACGAGTTGGATGAATTTCTGTGGCATTCACCATCCTGCTTGGTCCAGTGCTCTGATGGCCTGAAGCCAGCTTCCTTATCCAATAATATTTACTATGCGCCACCTGCATGCAATCCCTAAAAGGCCAGTCCCTCTTGGAGTGTCTTCCTAGCCTGCCTGCAGAGCTCAGCTTCTAGAGGAGAGGCCAGAGCTGCCCTGCAGGAGGTTGGAGAGGGCTGTGCCCCCGCACCCAAGGGGGCTGGGGTGAATGAGGACCCCCCCAGGCTCCCCTCAGAAGCTCACTTCCTTGTACCAACCATGGGGTTGTTATTAGCATCACTAGAAGAGCTAACATGTCATAAGCAACATGCATATGTGCAAGGCAGCCCCTGGTTGGTGCGGTTACCTTATTCCCATCCAGCAGTTCAGAAGCCCAAGGTCACACAGCTGGCTTGTGAGAGGGAAGGGGGTGTTCAAACCCAGACGGCCCATGCTTTGCATGATTTCTGTCTTCTTTCCCAAGCCCTCTGACCTTTGGCATCCCTGGCTGCAGCCCAGGCTCAGGCCAGGGCGCTGGCAGGTGATCTGCAGGTATGTGCTGGTTGATGAAGGCAGGGAGGTGAATAAGGAGGTGGTCAAGGCTGAGGATGGCTGGACAGAGAGACAGTCCAGTACTCCCGGGGAGCTCTGTGTGTGGCCCTGGGCTCTGGGCCTCAGATTCCTCATCCAAAAAATGGATAGGTCCTGCAAAAGCTTCATGACATTGGATTTAGCAGGGATTTCTTGGATATGACACCAAAGGCACAGGCAACAAAAGAAAAAATAGACAAACTGGACTTCATGAAATTTTAAAAATTTTGTGCATCAAAAGACACTTTCAACCAAGTAAAAAGGCAACCCACAGAATGGGAGAAAACATTTGCAAATCGTATATCATGAAAATATGCTGAACATCACTAATCATTAGGAAAATGTAAATCAGAACTACAGTGAGATACCACCTCACACCCATTAGGATGGCTACTAACAAAAAAACAGAAAATAACAAATGTTGGCAAAGATATGGGGAAACTGGACCCTTGTGAACCATTGGTGGGAATGTAAAATTGTGCAGTTGCTGTGGAACAGTATGACAGTTCCTCAAAAAATTAAAAATAGAATTACCACATGATGCAGCAATTTCTTCTGGGTATATACCCAAAAGAATTGACAGCAGGGTCTCAAAGAGGTATTTGTACACTCATGTTGATAGCAGTGTTGTTCACAATAGCTAAATGTGGGAGCTACCCAAGTGTCCATCAGTGGATGAATAGTAAGGAAAATGTGGCAAATATATACAACGTATGTCTAGTCAGTCTTAAGAAGGAAGGAAATTCTGACACATGCTACAACTTGAATGAAACTTGAGGAATTATGCTAAGTAAACTAAGCCAGTCACAAAAAGACAAGTCCTGTGTGATTCCACTTTTATGAAGTAGGTAGAATATTCAAAATCATAGAGACAGAAAGTGGAATGGTGGGTGCCAGGGGCTAGGGCAGGGGGATGGGGAGTTATTGTTTAATGGGGACAGAGTTTCAGTTTTATAAGATGAAAGGAGTTCTGGAGATGGATGGTGTGATGGTAGCCTAACAATGCGAATGTGCTTAATGCCACTGGAATATTCACTTAAAATGGCTAAGATGTCACAGCTTCCGTGGCTGTCTTAAAAAAGAAAAAGTGGCTAAGATGGTAAATTTTATGCTATGTGCTTTTTACCACAATAAAAAAGGAATACACTAAAAACAATATGGTTGAGTCCTGGACTCCCCTGGCTGCCTGTGCCCTGGGAGGCAGGATGCTCTGTGTGCAGCGCACAGGCTTTGGGATCTCCAAAACTGGGCTCAAATCCCAACTCTGCCACTTGCTGGCTTTGAGACCTGCACTCAGTCAGCAAGTTTCCTCACCTGTGTGATGGGGACACTGATGTATCCACGAAAGTGCTGCCTGAACAGGCAAAAGGCAACTCTTTGGGTCATGAACAAAAGCCCCACCCTGCAACAGTTGCACTTGGCAGAAACCCTCTGTGTCAAGGCACTGCCCAAGCAAGGACAGGAGGGGACACATACTCGGGCCCTCTCCTGGCATGGGCCAGCATTTGGACAGTTGGTCGAGAGTTTCCATACCCGTGTAATACACTGCGTGTTTGCCAGATGCTTCCACATTCTTGACCAGACACACATTCCTGAAGAGGGAAAGGAAGAGCCCAGTGCAGATGCTGAGAAACAAAGGCAGCCTCAGGCGGGCGCCTGGGGCCTAGCGTCCTTCCCCATCCCAGCCTGTGTCCTCTCGGGTCTGCTTCCTCCATCCAAATCTCACTTGGCCCCGAAATTCCAAACAGAGCAGACACATGTGGCTCCTGCCTGCGCCTGTGCACACTCATGGGCCCCAAAGGAAGGTATTGTGTCCTCCCATGGCCAGGAGACAACGCAGTCCTATTTCCTCCCATGCGATAAACGAACAGCTCACAGACAGCAGTTACGGGCAGAAGGGATGGTGCCGGGACCTCTGTGTGCGTTTCTCATTCACTCATTCCTACAGTCATGCAACGAGCATTCACTGTGCTCCAGTTCTGTGTCAGATGTTGAGAGACAATGTCGAGAAGAGATGACCCCTACCCTCACAGTGTTCATAGTCTAGCTGGGGACATATGCTCTCCAAATTATCACCCAAAGAAATATACTACAAACTGGGACAACCACCATGAAATATAGGCAGGTGGTGTGATGAGACATTTTAAAGGGAGGCCTACCTTACCCTGGGGAGGGGACCAAGGAGGGAAAGCTTCCCTTGAGGGGCAGCTCTCTGAGGTGAGAGCACAAGGATGTGAGTACTAAATAGCCCAGAAGATGGAAGAAATCAATTCAAGCAGAGAGAACTGCATGTGCAAAGGTCCTGGGGTGGGACAGGCTGTGACAAGTTAGTTAAAGGAACAGAAAGGAGGCCACTGTGGCTGGAAAGGAGAGAGGGATGTAGGGATGGGGCAGGGCGATGAGGGTGCAGAGGTGGCTATAGGAGGGAGTTGAGTTTTTATTCTAAGAGCAACAGGAGTCATTGAGGAGTTTTGAGCAGACAAGAGCAGGACAGAATTAGTGCCTTTAAAAGAACTCTCTGGCTGCAGTTCACCAGATGCCCAGTCCTCCCTCACATGCCCCCAGACAACCCACTTCAACACGCAGTTGCAGCTGGGATAAATTCAAGTTCTAATGAAGGCCCAAGTTTCTAAGAGGCCAGTGAGAACAAACATCTTTGGTTGACTCCCAGGCTGCAAAGTTCCAGGTGGCAGCCACCTCCTCATTCCCACCCCCTCCATGCGTGGTTTAAATGTGGTTCTTCAGCCTGGGTCACCTCTGCCATTTCTTGGCTGTGGGACCCTGCCCCAGTGACTTCATTATCCTGAGCTTCAGCCCCTTCATTGGTCAAATGGAGAAAATGGAAACTATGTCCACATCTCAGGAGGTTGTGAGGGTCAAAACACAGTGCCAGCGGTAATGGAAAAACCCATGGACAGCAGGCGTAAACTCTTAACAAATATAAAAAACTCTTCGAAGGTGCTGGACAACTAAAAAGTAATACAAGGAAATATAGCCCTCCCCCCAAAAGCCAATAATTAAAATAAATGGAATGCTAAAGATTTTTCAAATAATTCAAAAGAATGCAGAAAAGGGAACAGAGAAAAATGAAAAAATAGAAAAATAATAAAATGGTAGACCTAAATCTAAGTACATCAATAATGATATTAAATGGTCTAAACACAGCAATTGAAAAACCAGAAACTGTCATACTGGATTTTTAAAAACCAGAATCAAAGTAGACGTTCTCTATAAGAAATGCACGTTAAATATAATACTATAGATTAGGGATCACTAAACTGTAGCCCAGAGGCCAAATCCAGCCCATGACCTGCTTTTATGAATGGTTTTTACATTTTTAAGGGTCGTGAAGAAGAAGAGGAGGGGAAAGAAGTGCAGAAATCATCTGTCACCCACAAAGCCTAAACTATTTACCAGTTGGCCTTTGACAGAGAAAGTTTTTTGGCCCCTCATATTGACAGATTAGATGTAAAACAATATACCAACCAATCACTAATCAAAACAGAGCAGAAGTGGCTGTATTAATATCAGACAAAGACGACTTCAGAACAGAGAAAATTACCAGGAACACACAGGGCCATTACATGATGATAAAACAATCAATTCACCAAGAACATGTAACAGCCCCAAATGGGGATTCCCCAGTGACAGAGCTCCAAACTGTATGAGACAAAAGCTGATAGAACTGAAAGAAGAAATCCACAATTATATTTGGAGACATCTCCACTTCTTTCCCAGTAATCAATAAAATAAGTAGACATAAACTCAGTGATATAGAAGACCCAAATAACACTATCTGCTTGACCCAGGTGACATTTATCAACCACTCTAGCCAACAGGAACAGAACACTTACCCTTTTCAAGTGCAAATGAAACATTCACCAAAATAGATCATATTCTGAGCCATTAAAAAATTAACAACCTTAAAAGAATTAAAAATTATACAATGTAAATTCTCTGACCATAATGGAACTTAAACTAGAAATCAACAACAGAATGATATCTGGAAAATCCACAAATATTTGGAAATTACACAACACACCTCTCAATAATCCATGTATCAAAGAGGAAGTATCAAACAAATAATCTAAGATCCCACTTTAAGAAACTAGAAAAAGAGCAAATTAAATCCAAGAAAAACAGAAGAAAACAAATATTAAAGACAAGAGCAGAAATTAGTATAATTGAAAACAGAAAAATAGAAAAATTAATTAAATCAAATGTCAGTTCTTTGAAAAAAATCAATACACTCGGTAACTCTCTAGGCAGACTGACTAAAATAGAGGGAAGACACAAATTGTAAATATCAGAAATGAAAAAGGAAATATCACTACAGGTGCTACAGATAAAAGGATAATAAGGTGATACTATGAACAATTCTCTGCACGTAAATTAACAATTTATATAAAATGGACTAATTCATTGAAAGATACAAAGCACTAAAATTCACTCAAGAAGAAAGCAATAACCTGACTATGCCTATAACTACTAAAGAAATTGAATTCTTAGTTTAAGACCTTCCAATAAACAAAACTCCAGGCCCAGATAATTTCGTAAGCAAATTCTACCAAACATTTGACAAAGTAATAATACCAATAATACCCAAGCTATTTCAGAAAATAGAAAAGAACACTTTCTAACTCATTTTATGAGGCCAGTGTTACACTGACATCAAAACCAAAGACATTAGAAGAAAAGAAAACTAAGGACCAATATACCTCATGAACATATACACAGAATCCTCAACAAAATAGTAGTAAAACACACCAAGCAATATATAAAAAGGCATACATTATGACCAAATGAGGTTTATCCTGGGAATGCAAAGCTGGTTCAACATTAGAAAATAAATCAATGTAATTCACCATATTAGCATACTAAAGAAATGCTAATCATTTCCATAAAATCAGGTAATCACTTCCATAAAATAGGAAAAAGTACTCAACAAAATTCAAGAAAAAGCATAGTATCAACTTAACAAAATGTGAGGATATCTATGCTGAAAAGCATAAAATGCTGAGGGAATAAACCAAAGACCTAACTAAATGAAGAGACATACCATATTCATGGATTGGAAAATTCAATATAATAAGGATGTCAATTCACCCAAATTGATCTCTAGGTTGAATACAATTTCTACCAAAATCCAAGGACTTTTTAAATATGCATAGACAAGCTAATTCTAAAATTTATATGGAAAGTGACCAGCCCTAGAATAGCTAGAAGAAGAATAAAGTGAGAAGAATCACTCTACATGATATTAGTGTTTATGCTATTGTGGCAGTAATCAAGGCAGTATGGTATTCATGGAGGACAAACACGTAGATCAATGGAATAGAATAGAGAACCCAGAAATGGACCCATACAAATATGCTCACAATTGATAATTTAACAAAGGCACAGAAATTTTCAACAAATGATGCTGGAGTAATTGGATATCTATAGGCAAGAAAATGAACATCCACCTAAATCCTACCCTTTATATAAAAATTAACTCAAAATAGATTATGAACTTAACATAAAACTATAAACTTTTAGAAAAACACATGGGAGAAAATCTTTAGGATCTAGGGCTAGGAAAAGGGTTCTTAGATTTAATACCAAAAGCATGATCCATAAAAAGAAAAATTAATAAATTGAACCTTAGCAAAATTTTAAAGTTTTGCTCTACAAAAGGCACTGTTAAGAGAATGCAAAGATAAGCTACAAACTATGAGAAAATATTTGCAAACCACATGTTCTACCAAAAAGCTGGTATATAAACTCCACAAAGAATTCTCAAAACTAAACAGTAGAAAGCAACAATCCAAGTAGAATATGGGCAAAAGATATGAACAGACAGTTCACTGAAGAGGAAATACAGAGAACAAATCACATGGAAAGCTGTTTAACATCATTAGCCACTAGGGATATGCGAATTAAAACCACAGTAAGATATCACTGCATACCTAACAGAATGGCGAAAATAAAAAATAGTGGTAACACCAAATGCTGACAAGGATGATGAAAAACTAGATCACTCATATATTGATAGTGGGAATATAAAATATTACACCCAATCTGGAAAATAGTTTGGTAGTTTCTTATGAGATTGAACATGTAACATGACCCAGCAATTGCACTATTGGTCATTAATTCCAGAGAAATGGAAACTACATGAAAAAAACTGCACACAGATGTTCATAGTAGCTTTTTTTGTAATAGCCATGAAGAAACAGCCCAGATGCCCTTCAGTGGGTGAATGGTTAAACAAACTGTGGTACATCCATGTCAGGGAATACTACTCAGCCATGAAAAGGAATGAAAATTGATTTATGCAACAACTTGGATGGATCACAAGAGAATTATGGTGAGTGGACTTTATAAAAATTAAAGTGTTTTGTTCTTCAAAAGATACTGTTAAGAGAAAGATAAATACCACATGATCTCACTTATATGTGGAATCTAAAAAAGTTGAACTCATAGGAGCAGAGAGTAGAATAGTGGACACCAAAGACTGCGGTTGGGGTGGGTGGGGAAAGGGGAGATAGTGGTCAAAGGGCACAAAGTTTCAGTTAGACAGGAGGAATAAGTTCTAGTGATCTGTTGCACAGCACAGTGACTACAGTTAATAATAATGTATTCCATATTTCAAAATTGCTGGAAGGGTAGATTTTAAATGTTCTCACCACCAAGAAATGATATGTATGTGAGGCAGTGGCTGTGTTAATTAGTGTGATTTAATCATTCCACGATGCATACACGTATCATAACATCACGTTGTACCTCATACATATACTATTATTACTTGTCAATTAAAAATTAAATTAAATTTTAAAAAAGAAGAAAAAGAACCCCCCCTTCCTGCCAAGCACTGTTAAGAAAAGGCAAAAGCAACCCACAATCTGGAAGAAAATATTTATAAAATACATAATTGATAAATGACTTTTTTCTACAATATATAAAGACCTCTTACAATTCATTACTAAGGAAAGGAACAGCCCACTTAAAAATGGCCTAAATATTTGACCAGATACTTCACTGAAGAACACATATAGATGGCAAATAAGCACATGAAAATGTGCTCTGCATCATTTGTAGGTAGGTAATTGCAAATTAAAGCTATAATGTAATATCATTACACACCCATTAGAGAGGCTAAAATGTTTTAAACTGACCATAAAATAGTCAGAATTGTAGAAAATGTGAAGCAACTGGGACTCTCATACACTGTCGATGAGAACACAGAATTATACAATTGCTTTGGAAAACAGTTGGACAGTTTTTTTTAAAAAGTTAAACAAAAACCTACCATACAACCTAACCATTCTACTTCTAGGTATTTACCCAAGAGAAATGAAAGGTTTATCCATGCGCAGGCTTACAAGTGAATGTTCACATCAGTTTTATTTGTAATGGGCAGAAACTGGAAACAACTCCAATGTCCATCACCAGGTGAACAAAGAAACACATTTTGGCATTTCTTTAGAATATAATACTATTTAGCCATAAAAATAGAACAAAATAGAAAAAATAGTACAATATCTACTAAAGAAACTGAATTTGTTATTGAATCCTTCCCGCAAGGAAATTCCAGGCCCCAGTGCTTTACTGGTGAGTACTATCAAATATACAAAGAGGAAATAATACAACTCTTGCATAAACTCTTTCAGAAAATGGAGAAGAAAATACTTCTCAAATCATCTTAGAATGTTAGTATAATCCAGATGTTAAAACCTGACAAAGGCATTATAAGAAACTTGTAGACCAATATGCCTCATGAAGCAGACCAAAAATCCCTAACCTAACACTGGAAAATTAAATCCAGTGATATATAAAATGATAATATAGCTAAGTGGTTTTTCCCCAAGGAACATAAACATGGTATAACATTTAAAAATCAACCAAAATATAACTCACCATATTAATAAAATAAATGGGCAAAACCATATGACCATTTCAAAAGATACAGACAAAGCATCTGACAAAATTCAGTGGCCATTTATGACCAAAATTGCATGAAACTTGCAATTGCAGCAAACTTGGATGAAAAGACAAATTCTTCAAACTGATAAGGGACATCTGTGAAATCCTAGTATTTATTGCTGAAACATTGAAGGCTTTTCTCCTAAGATTGGGAACAAGGTGAGGATGCCTGAACTCGCCATTCCTATTCACCATTGTAGTGAAATTCTAACTAGTGCAATAAGGTAAGAAAAATAAAACACATATGGGTTGGGAAAAAAAAAAGAATAAATCTCCCTATACTTACAAATTCCATGACTATTTACATGAAAATTTTTAAAGAATATAAAACAATAACCACTAGGACTAATAAGCACATTTAACAAGGTCATAGAATACAAAGTAAAATATAAAAGCAATTGTATTTTTTAATTCTGGCAGGAAATAATTGGAAATGAAATTTTAAAACAATGCTATTTATAATTGCATCAAAACAGTAAAATAATTAGGAGTAACTTTAACTACAGATGTGCAAGACCTGTATGTAGAAAAGTAGAACACATTGCTCAGGGAAATTAAAAATCTAAATAAATGGATAGATAAACCACATGTAAGCCTTGGAGACTCAATATTGTTAAAATATGAGTTCTCCCCAGATTGAACTATAGATTTCTATAGTTTCAACACAGTTCTAATCCACATATCAACAGGATTTTTTTGTAAAATTGACAAATTGTTTCTAAAATTTAAATGGAAATACAAAAGGCTTAGAATGTCAAAGCGATCTTGAAAATAAGCAACCAAGTTGGAGACTCACACTTAACTGATTGTAAAACACATCAAAAGCCACAGTAATCAAGACGGTGTAGTGCCAATGGAATCATAGACAAACAGATCGATGGATCATAATGGAAAAACCAAAGATAAACTTACATGTGTTCAGTCGATTGATTTTTTTACAAAGATGTCAATGCAAAATGAGAAAAGAAACATCTTTTGAGCAAATGGGCTAGAAAAACTAAGAAAATGCGTAGAAAAAAAGAGTCTTGACTATTACTGCACATCACATAAAAATTAATTTGAGATGGCTGGATCACAGACCCAACATAAAAGCTAGAACTATAAAGCATCTAGCAGAATACATAAGAGAGTATCTTCATGGACTTGAGGTAGGCAAATATTTCTTAGACAGGACCCCAAAAGCGTGAATCACAAAAAGAAATATTGACAAATTAGACTTCATCAAAATTAAAAACTTCTGATCATCAAAAGTCAACATTAAGAATATGAAAAGGCAAACCACAGATTGAAAGAAAATATTTGCAATACATACATCTGACAAAGAACTTATATCCGGAATACTTAAAGAACCCCTACAATAATGTAACAAAACAAAACAACAACAAAAACCAGAACAAAGTTTCAATAGACACTTCACAAAACAAAATATACAAATGGACAATAAGCACATGTAAAGTAACTCAACACCATTAGTCATCAGGAAAATGCAAATTAAAAGCATGAGGTAGCACTTCACACACAACAGAATGGTCAAAATTCAAAGGACCGATGGTACCGATTGTAGGTAAGGATGGGAAGCAACTGGACCCTCATACGTTGTTGGCCAGGGTGTAAAATGTCATAGCTACTTTGGAAACTTTCTAGGTTTCATAATAAGTTAAACATACAACTACCCTATCATGAAACAATTCCACACCCAGCTGTTTACTCAAAAGAAAAGAGAGTGTATGTCCACAAAAACGGGCACAACCCGAATGTCTGCTAATGGAAGAATGGACAGATAAATTGTTGTCTATATTTATACCATGAGATATTACCCAGCATGAAAAAGACTAAACAACTGATACCTGCAATAATATAGATGAATCTGAAAAAGCATGTTGTATAAGTGAGTATATACTCTGACTGCACGTGTAGGAAGTTTAGATCAGGGAAAATTGATCCAGTCTAGTGGGCATAAGCTGCAAGGGACAGAAGGGAACTTTCCAATAGAAATACTGTCTGTCTTGATTGGGGTGGTGATTACACGGGTATTTGCATTACTCCAAGCTCCTCAAATTGTATGTTTATCTGTGAATTCGCTGTATGTAAATTTTGCCTCAATAAAAAGTTATGATATACATATTGTGATTCAATCTTCAGTTAACATCACTGCACCCTAATATACCCCATTTAATGTTCCAAATTTGTTCCTCAAAAAAAAATCCATGACAAAACACAATATAGATCATAAAGCAAAAAGATAATTAAAAATCTATGAACATAATGTCAAAACATTTTTGGGAAAAGTATCGTTTCCCTCTAGAAGGTCCACTTTTAAAGCGTGTTCTTTCTAACAATATAATTAGAAATAAAGCAAATGGCATTTTTTTAATTCTGTTATTTTGTCTCTCAAAATAAAACAAAACAAAACACAGTGATTAAAAAAACAGGCAAACCTAATCGCTGCTGTTCAGGCTCCATTGCTTGCCCTCCCTCTGCCTTTCCTCTCCCTCTGTTTCTGTCTCTGTTACTCTCTGTGTCTCTTTCTCTCTCTCTTTCTCTCCTTTGACTTGGCCTTAAAGGCCTTGTTCCAATGTCTTCTGACTCCAGAAAACCCTCCTGACTTTCCTACCCGTGTTCCCAAGCACAGTGGTCGTCCCTTTTGCGCCCAAGGACCCTGAATGGCCTTGTGGCCCAGGGACTCTGTGTCCTCCGGCGTGGACTGTGGTTTGCTATTCACAGATGTATGTCCCACCTCTTCTGTTGAATTCCCAGTCCCTTGAAGACTGGGGCTGCCTTGACACTTCCATGAGCCCCAAGACACAGAGCAAAACATGCTCCCTGAGCTCTGCAGCTGGAGGGGACGCTTTCTGTTCCCACTGTCGCTGCCCCCCATGCCCAGCCACTGAGCATAGACAGAGCTGAGGGCATTATGAGGCCGTCTGGTCCCCCCTTACAGCCCCACCAGGCTGGCAAATGTCTCCGGTTCTCAGAGAGCCAGGCCTCGATGAACTCTCAAAGAGGCCGGGAGCCTGGACAGAGAGGAGGTGGCAGCTGCAGGGCTCCCAAGAAGCCCCCACGGCCAGCTTGGTGCAGGACCTGTCCTTTGCACCGCAGCTCAGCCCTAGTTGTACCTGGCTTTCCCCTTAATTAGTAGGAGCATTTCAGAGAAGCAATAAAACAACAGCACAGCAACTTAGACAGGGCACGGATGGCAAGAGCCATTTCGGTAATGGAGTCAGTGGAATTGCTATTCTAAAAAGAGAGAGAGTGACCACTCTCTGCTATTAAGAAAGCCGAGGGCAATGCTATCCTGTCGTCTGCCCGGTTATTAAGGATAACTGATGGCCACCCCTGCCCCCAGCAACAGAAGGAAATTGCAGCTCTGTGAATCCAGAGTCCTGGGCAGTGGTTCCCTGGAAACCAAAGTGCTGAGGTCAGCAGTCTTGGGAGCCATGTGGGGCCCTGGCCCAGGCCCCGTGGGGATGATGGCAAAGCCCGGCACCTCCGCCAGGCACTTCCCACGTTGGCCTGGGGGTGGGTGAGGTTGTAGAACTGACGGATGGGGAGGTAGTGCTGGAGGGTTCTGTGAGGAGAGGGGGTGCTCTGGGCCACCCGGCCGTTGGGACTATACCCCAAAGCCAGCTGGAAGGCTCTGGTTTGACAGAGGGGATGCTGAGGACAGTGCACATGTTCATTTTCCCCAAACCTGCATTTGCAAAGTGTGCAGGGCAAGTGGCTGGTGTTCAGGGTCCCACCTTCAGGTGGAGGCCAGGTTTCTTTCTCTCAACACCTGAATTTCGACATCCAGGAGAACCAGCTCATAACTCTGACCCAATTGCAAACTCGGATGCAGCTGGAGGAAAGCTAGGTGTGGTAGAACCGGTACCAGGTTCAGGTCCTCACTGTGTGACACTGAGCAAGTTGCTCTATTTCGGCGCCTCTGGTTCCTCTCCTGCCAAGTGGGGGTGATGCATTCTGGCCTGACTGCGCCATGGGTGGCCATGAGGGGAGACGCTGGAGTAGACGTGACACTGCACCAGAAATCAGAACTTGCAGGGTGCGTATGGGGTGATCTGCGGCACACAGGGGGTCCTATGGCTGAGCAAGAGGACGGCAGGTGGTGGGCAGATGGGTGGAAAGAAGGCAGAGAGGGTGGTTGGAGCAGGAGATGATGACAGAAGGAAGGGAAAGAAAGGCTGGAAGAAGGGAAGGGTGGAAAGCTGGAAGGAGGGTCGGCCGGGTAGATGCAGAGACGGTTGGGCAGATGGATGACTGCACTGACAAGCGGAGAGACCAGGGTAGGAACTGACCAGTGCCTGGGCAAGAGCAAGGAAGAAACAACAATCTCCTACAGTCCTGTAGACAGACCCGGGCGGGAGGCTCCTCCCGCAGCCCGGCTCCAGCCCCACGACATGTGGGTCCAGGCCCTCAGTAACCACGCAGCCCTGCTGGCTGTGCCAGCTCGACCCGTCCGTGAGGAAGGAGGAAGGCTTCCTCAGGGTCCTCTCCCCATGCTCCAGAATGACCGTCCCGTAATGACCTTTTAACGACCAGCTTCCTGGCTTTCTCCAACTGTTTCTTCAGCATCCTTTTGCTGAGTTGCTTTTGGCCAAATGGGAATTTCCTGAGTAGGCTCCATCTCTTCCTGGATCCTGGGTCTTGGGGACCCCCTGGCAAGACACAATGCTACGGGCCCTCCCTGTGACCTTTTCTTCCAGGAGCTATTTCAGCTGGTTCCACCCTGCCGGCTCTCCAGCTGATTCCCATCCCCCAACCCCAGGCTGGGAGGGAGGGAGCTGGCGCCACGTGGTTTCCGCCAAGGCCTGGGCTCGGGCTGGGGCTCTGTCTCGGCTCTGGTCCCTGGGGGCCAGGTCTGGAGCCCCAGGCCAGAGAGGACAGCCTGGCGGGGAGTGGCGGGGGGATCGGGCGGGAGGCCTGGGAACCATGACCTCTGATCCTCTCCTGGCCTGAACGTTTGGAGACCCCAGTGGCCCACGCTTTGCCAGACTCCGCAGCCGGACTGAGACGAATGAGAGGCTCCTCCTTGCACCAGGTCTCGGAGGTCCAGAGCTCAGGCCAAGTGGTGTGTAGCCTTCCCCTGCACTCCGTTCCCCACCCGCCCCTCCTGAATGCGGCTGCCGTGGCAGCTCCTGGGAGTGGTGGCTGCTGCCCGGAGCCCATTGCTTTCTGCTGTTTCTCTTCCCCTTGCAGTGAGCTTGGTCGGATGGCAGCTGGACGCACAGCCCCAAGCCCTGGCAGGCAGTGAGGAGGGGCTGAGGGTTTCCATCCACCACTACCACCGCCACCGTAGCGCCTCCCCAAGCTCACACCCAGCCTCAACGCTGGAGTCTCTACAGAGGAAGTGGGTGCTGTCCCAGGGGCAGAAAGGCCAGCTTGGAGGTCCTGCTGCCCTTGTAGAGGCAGACCTTCAGGCTGGGCGCCGAGGAGCCGTGGAACCGGGCTGCCTCCTCCTCTCTGGCCACCACAGAGCCCACGACCGGTGACCATGATGGTCGGCAAAGGCTCTGGCAGTCCTCTAAGTCATGTGGACCTGGGGCCACTCCAAAACCAACCAGCAGGCACATGGGCCGCAGGAAGGCCCCCGGGTGTGAACGGGGCACGAGATGTATAGGAACATTCTCCATCTCTACTGTTGAGTTTGTCCGCTCCAGTCCCAGGTGCCTCATCCTAGGAGCAGAGGTTTGGTGGTGCTCCAGGCTGCGTTCCTGGCACCTGGAACAGACCAGCACAAAGGAGCCGGCAGCGAGGGCTTAGCAGAGGCAAGAGCAGACAGCAAGCTGGGAAGGAAGCACAGGGGTCCCTCAGAGAGAGGACACTGCTCCAGGCTGCTGTTCAGAGAAGGATGCACAGTGGTCTGTGAGACAGGGGTGGGCAAAGTGACCTCCTGAGCCTCGGCCCATCGCTCAGCTCCTTCCGTGGGGAGGAAGCAGGAGAGAGGCGAAGGGCATAAAATAAGTCCCCAGCAGGAAGGTGGAAAAGAAGGGTTTCCAGGGGAGGCCAAGAAAGGTGGTGGGGAGAGGTTTCTGCAGCGTGGGACACGAGGGGAAGGGGCCCAAGAAGGAAATGCAGCTCTGGTGGGAGGTGAGGGCCTGTCACCGTGGCAGGGCCACAGGGACCCAGGTGTCTCGGAGCTGTTTGGGAACATAGCCATGGCTCAGACCTCCAGGGGTTTGCCAGGGAACAAGAAAGTCAACCAAAAGATTAAAATGTTGCTAAAAGAAAACCCACCCAAATGGAGCAGAGCGATGGCTGGGGGCTGACGGAGGAAGGAGACATTAAATTGTCAGCCTCTGCTGTTGGGACATCCCTGGCCAAGAAGAGGCTCCAGCAGCCTCAGGAAGTCGCAGTTTCCACATCTGGAAATTGGGGACAGTTACTCTGGCCTCAGCCAATCCCCTCTCACTGTAGTTACAATGGAGATAAACGAGCCAAGGGCCTCTCGCAGGGCACGACTCTCTCCAGCCTCTGCTCCGGGGCCGGCCCACGCTCCTTCGTGGTGGGAGGCGAGCGCACTTGGCTTCTTTTCAAGCCCAATTATATTCAGCAGAGAGGATGACTTTTCCCCACCCACGCCGGCATATCGTTTTGTGGTTCAGGGAAAGAATCCAGACTGCAGGAAATATCTGACTACGACAGTGGCCTAAAAAAGAGAAAGGAAAAGAGACAGGTAAAGTCCCTGCAAATGGGCCCGTGCACACACAACACACACACGTGCACATGTGCAGATGCACGTACTCACACCCCAAAAACAAGGCAGAGCCCAGGAAAGCGCTTTGTGCACGCCAGCGCACTTCACAGATGTGCGAAAGCGTTCTGGTCATCACCAGAGGCTAGAGATTAAAAGGAAATAAAAACCCAGAAACCGCTGTGAATACATAAGCTGGCCCCACGTGACACTGCTGAAGGCTGGTCAACCTTTTTTAATTTCTTTGAGCTATTACTCCCTTTTTAATTTCTCCTGACATTTGTCGCCTGCTAAATCAACTTGATGCATGGCAGGCAGATTAAGATGGCTCTCCCAGTCTGACCCTTGTCATAGGCGAGTCGTGGGGTAGTGATTTTAAGAGATTGTCTTTTTATGCTGAAAATGCTCAAAAATGGCTTTGTTTCCTTTGGCAAGAGGAAAAGGTCACCCAAAGTTCCCATCCTTTTAGTGCTGATAGATTATCAAACATCAGGGAGAGCAGGGGTTTTCTGAGCCAAGGAAGTGAATGGCCGGATACGTGATGTTATACAGAGTTTCTTTAATGCTATTTTTGGGTGCTACCCCAGGACAGAGAACTGCTTCTGTCTCACAGACTTTTAAAATACAAGTCCTGTAGCCACATAAACAGCGTCGGCCTAGAGGGGACCCCCTCAGGGGCTGGCTGTCGGTGCTTCTGTTTGGAAGCTGGTCAACGGGAGGAAGCGGGGGGCGGGGGTAGTGGGAAGGTGCCTCCTGCCCCCGGGGAGTGGGCAGCGGTTGTCCACCACTTGTCTGTGTTAGCGTTCCCGGCAGCTAGTGACAGCACTGACCGATGGTGAGGGGGGGTCTCCCTGCTTAATGCAGAAGAGGGGTCAGGGGTCGGGTTCTCATCTGAAATTCTGCCTTGGACCCCATGTCCTCTTGGTTTCCTTGTCTGTAAAATTGGAGGATCGGTCTAGATAATCTTTGAGACACTTTCCAATTTGACCCTCTCTAATTCCTTAAAAAAACATGTTTTTACCCACCAGTGTGAACTGAGAAGGAGAACCAGCCCTCTAAGAAAGACAACTAAGCCATCTACACTGGAGAAAACCCAGCACGGCTTCATGACTCCAGATGATTTAATAGGCAGGGACAAGTTCAGACACTGGTGTCTGTGGTTCTCTCTCTGTAAAGCACTCCGTGTGTGACCTGTCATTGAAAATTGCCCTGCAGATGGTAGCGGGAGCTTCAAAGGCTTGGGGCAAGGAGATGAGGGGAGTCTCACCCCGAGAACCACCTGGTTCAGTAGGAGCTGGGAATCACTCCGAGGACGTCACTGGGCCTCGTGGGGAAGAGACCCGGGTGGATCTGGAGTGTCTGCCCTGAGTGCTTGACTGTGAAGAAGCCACATGCCCTCCAGAGAGTATTTTCCTTTCCTGATAAAGAGGAAATGTCAATGAACATGGAGGCAGGAGGCGTGGACACGTCATCCTCGGCCCGCGCTCCCTCTCCGTGGGGTCCGGGGCAGCCTGCCTTCCAAACATCTTCTCCCGAGACCCCTGTGGGATGGAGAACGCAAAGCGGGATGGCCGTGTAGACGCTCCAGACCAAGCCCTCCAAGTGTGAGGTGGTATTAACTAAAAGTCAAATTATGGGAATACGTTTAGCGGAATCAAATTTTGTTGGATTCAGGTATAAGCACTCAATCAAAAGAGATGTTTCATCTGTAATTAGCAGTATCTACTTGTATACAAAAAATGTGGTGTGAACTTTTAGAAGTGTGTTCCTTCCAGTGGGTTAACATTTTCTTTATAATGGTGTTTATTGGTTTTCTTGTTTTTATTTTTTTTTTAACACAGATCTTTCTTCCTAGTTCATACGATGCTGGGACATCATAGCTTTAAAGGAGCCAGACTGGTCAGAGGCCAGGCCAGAGGCCTCTTCCCCCAGGGGTATTTTCAGTAATTCTGAAGGAGGGACCCAGATCCAGGCTTCTTTCCCTGGTCCAGAGCCCTAGGGAGCAGGGGAGGGGCAGGGATAGTGGGGGAGCCATAGTTCATTCTGACAGGCTTATAAAAATGATGTGATGGGAGAAGGAACCTGATGACTGGTACTTAACTTTTGCTCTAATTAATTTCGTAGACAGGCTGTCTTCCAGTTTACAAATGTTGCATTGGAGTCAGAAGAGCACCAGAGCTAGTGGTAAATTATGTCCACGACAAAAAAAAAAAGAAGAAAATACACATTGCCAGAGTACACTGGGATAAACCCACAAGTATTTGCTGTGTACCTACTAGGCGCAGCAAGGCACATGGGAGCACCCACCGTCACCTCATCTGGCTTTTGAAAGCCAATGCTCTCCTGCAGTATGAATGCTGGAGGGGTGCACAGTAGAGGGTGCATCCTTTGCCTCTGCCAAGTCAGTCACTTGATTCTAGCACTTGAGCGTGGTAGTGTTGTCATAAAATCGCATCAAAGGCTGGGATGGGGGTAACTGGAGTGTCTCATCTGTTGGCACGATCTGCCGGCAGGAGCTGGGTATTGGAGGGGGTTTCCCCTTGGCACCTACTTCCGTGTAATAGATTGCTGCCATCCAAAATCGTTTTGAGGGCCTTGGAACTGAAAGTATGGCCCACAGGAAAGACAAGACAGGAAAAACCATCAAGAGGACAGAAGCTGAGAGCATGTGATTCAGAACTATCACAAAACAGCAGAGCATCTCAGACATGGCTGTGGCCACCTGGTACAGGTGAGGGTCACCCCCACCAGGTGTACTAGGCTCCTGTGAACCCTGTCTGACTGCCCAGCTCCCCATCCACGGGCATCCTGCGGGGAGGAAGAGACCCTGCTGAGAATTCTAGACCGGGCGGATGTGGCCCTGCCTTGAAAAAAACCAATAGGTTAAAAGGAAAAAAAACTTAATTTTTTTCAAACTCTACAACAGGAGCAATTTTTCCCTTTCCCGGAGCGCTCAGCCACAAGGTTTTCCATTTAACAGGCACTCCCTAGATGCATTTTAAAAAATATATGTGATTTGCAAAAAAAGCTCAATTGCTCACAATTTCTCCATTGAGTAAAGTATTTTCAAACAAGTAATCAAATTCAAAGAACCAACTGCTTTGCAGCATAGAGTGTCTAACATAACACCTTTTAGCTTAACTTGCTAATCCAAGTACAGCAATTTGGGCTGCCGGCTTGAACAAGAAAAATGTGCTGGTGCCTAACTTGGGTCACAAATAATTCTTGGCATTGTCTTGAAGGGAGCTTTTCTGCTGGAGCTGCTGGTCCCTTTGACTCTCTCAAGGGGTGGGATGGAACAGGTTGGGTGTGATAGCCACCAAGGGACCACTTGGACTTGCCAGCCCACTGTTGGCTGCACATCCCGGCCTCCTTCCCGGGGCAGGGCCCTTCTCATCTCCGAGCTTTGCCTGTCCCCCTCCCTGCTGGCTCACAGCCACTGTGTGTTACCTTCTCTGTGACCTCCGTAGACCCTGAAGACATCATTTTTTAAAACCTTCGATGACCAATCGATTACATTTGCATCAAAGGGCATTCTAAATTTTTTAAAAAGTCCTCATGAATTTTGATTCCAGACTCTTCCCATCTGGAATTTGCAATCACTTGGAATGGTCTGGGATTTAATCCTGCATTATCAATGAAATCTGCATTGATTTGTTTAACAAGTCTACCAGCAGACACGGAAAGCCTGCTGTGTTCCAGACCTTGAACTGGACTGCAGAGACATAAAGAGGGACCCAGCGCTCTGTGTCTTCCTGGGGCTCATGTGTCGGGGAGGCCAGAGAAACCCTGATCAAGAGTGGGGTCCAGCACAGGACGTGGGGCGGAGTCCCATCTAAGGGGGTGTGGAAGTTCAGAGGAAGCTTCCCGGAGGCAAGACTGTGCTGGGTCGTGAAGGATGAGTGGAAACCCTCCCAGGCAGGGAAGCCTGGAGAACAGACATCCTGGGAACAGGTTATATATATCTCGTGCAATTCAAAGATCACGGAGCTTGGGGAACAGAAAGCCCATCAGATCACTAAGGGCCTCATAGGCCAGGCTGAGGGTTTCTGATCCCTTCCTGGTCTGATTTCATCCTTCAGGAGGTAGGACAGCCATTGAAGAGCTTAAAAAGGGGTGACAAGGGCAGATATGGGATGAGCTGGGGTCAACGTGAAGAAGGCATTAGATCGAGGAGAGTCTGGATGGAGGCAGGGAGGGTTTGCTGATCGATCAGATGAGAAATAACAACGGTCTAACTCAGGGCAGTGGGTGAAGGGCTGGAATCCAGAGACGTTTCCAAAATAGAGTCCACAGGATGCAGCGCCCCACTGGACGTGATGGGAGCGGGGAGAGAGAAAGTCGCAACAGCCTTGGGGATTCCACATTAGGAGCAGAGTGGCTGGTGAAGACTTTCCGTGGGATTTGGAGCAAGGACTTTGACCAGCAAAGGCCACAGAGCACAGAGGAAGCCAGTTTAAGAGGGATGGGAAGCAATGAGCTTGGGTTCTGCAAGGTGACAGATGGCTCCTAAGCAGGTAGAAACCCTGGCCTGAAGCTCTGGATGCGTGTTGAGGAAGGACGAGGAGAGGGGGTGCCAGAATCCAGGGCAGCTCAGGCACCCAGGAAGGTGGTAGGAGCAGCGGGGAGAAGCCAGAGGGGAGGCGGCCTGGAGGGGCACTGTGGGTTGCCCCTCGTTAAGCCAGAGTGGTCCTAGTGACAATCTGCGCTGGGTTAACTAAAGAATACCTGGTGGGGAAATTAGCATGGGGCTTGAACTGCCCTTTCACCCTCTGAAGCAGTTTGGTGGGGAGACGGGCGTGATGTGCTGGGGCCCGGGAAGACTGCAGCCCGCGGGTGGCTGGAGGGCATGGAAGAGAGGGGGCCAGAGACAGGAATGACACAGAAAGGGACCCGCTCAGGCTGGGGAGCGGAATGAGGGAAGTCTGAGACCAGGAGAGGAGGGTGATTCCTCAAGATGAGGGTCCACTACTCCTGGGAGACAAGGGAAGGGCTGGGGTGGTGGGTTTGGGGGGAAGGAGATGGAATGTCATGTTCCTCCATGGCTGGGAGGGAAGAGAGGGCATGAGGCTGTGTGGGGGCTGGAGTCTGGATGGACAGCCTCGGGGGCAGCCGAGAGGGCCTCACCTGGGTCCCAGCAAACACGTGTCTGAGATTCCAAGTCTGTGGGTGCCAGTGGGTGGATGGGCATGGCCCTCAGCACTGACAGTGGCCCACTCAGGTGCAAAGGTAGCTTGGGACTGGGTCCACAGCACGTGGGCGTCCACACCCACAGGGGTGCCCAGGCAGCGGCATACGGTGGCAGGGTGATCTTGGCTAAGCCACATAAGCTGTTTGGCCTCAGTTTCCTCTTGTGCCAAACAGGGATAATATTACCACCTTCCTCACAGGGTTATTGAGATGGTTCAAGGAGTCAATCAACGCAAAAGCACTCAGGACCATGCCTGACATATGGTAAGCGCTTGAGACACACTATTTCGAGCACCCTATTGGAATGACCTGCTCCTCCTTCCATACCCTCCTCACCCCAAGGCTCCCGGCCGGCAGGGGTCTATCCACCTTGTTCCTGTCTGTCGGTGTCCAGTATGACTGGGACAGGGCCTGGGCACGGAGGGCACAAATCACATAGATGGATGGTACCAGCATGAGCTTTCTTAGAATTTTTTGCCAAGTGTCTCTCCTGCCCTCTCCACTCCCATCAGGTGTTCTTGTGAGGGCTGCTTCATTATCCCTCCCGGGAGACTTTTTTTAAAGCGACACGTTTACAAAGTCACAGCTCCTGTTGGGTCACTTAAAATTGCACAAAAAAAGGGGCCCTGTCAACATCAACTTGGGCCGCCTCCGACTTCTCTGAAAGCCCGATTTCACACTCGAGGAAAATTACTCCTGTACCTGCCGTGGGCCACTGTTATTTGACTCACAGTATAATTTCGTGGCATTAGCAAAAATGATCCCTTTTACAACTCTATAAATGTCCTTGGCCTGCAAAACACAGTCTTGACCTTCAGAGAGACTCAGTTTTCACTGAGTGCCCTTTTCCCCAGGGGTCCTCTCGGGGATGAGGGCAGCCAGCTTCCACCATCGTGGCTCCTCCATCCCCTCCACAGGGAGGGTCCAGGCTGAAGCTTCTTGTGTTTCCACACTGATCTGCGATGGCCATTTCTTTTTCCATTTAATCAGGCAGTTGAGTTTCTTCCTGGGGTGGCCGTCAAGACCCAAGTAACCCTTTGCCACCTGGTTGCCGCTCCTGTCTGTCTTACCTGCTGGTTGGGGCTGCTTGTGGGGTCTCTTGCAATGGGGAATGGCAATATCTCAGAGGTGGCCTTTTTCCCCATGGGAAAATTTCAAATCTTCACTATATTAAGTCAAAAAAAAAAAAAAAAAAAGAATGTGAGCAAATCAGGATAAGGAGGGAAGGAAGGGAACCGTCATCCAGGTCTACTTTCCATCGCAGGGAACTGATCAAACACAACGCCTTGCAATCTGCGCCTCGAGATGCGAGTGAGGACCTCTGAGGGGCTCTCCTGCTGGCGTCCCGAAGACTTGCCCGGGAATTCCGGACACAGCCGCCGAGCACGGTGGTTCCCTGCAGCCTTCAGCAGGAACGTGCAGACAAGGGTGTGCGGCGAGGAGGGAGAGTACGGGAGCAGCTGAGGCCTTCAGCAGCCGTCGCCAGGAGCTAATGCAAGGCATAAATCATCTGTCAGCTTACCAAGTGACTTTCAAAGTTGTCGGAATGGAATAATTAAAAGAAATTGATATCATAAGAGAAAGCCCTCTCGTGGTTGCCAGGCTTGCCACCACACACATTGCCTCACCGCAAGGCTGCCTGGTACAGCCAGGGCCTCGGTGACCCCGTCCAGGATCACCTTCCCAAACACCCGAGAGAACTGGGCCGTGGCACAGAGCCTCCGGGCTGTGCTTTCTGTGGGGAAAGAGCAAGAGCCATGTGAGGAGGTGACGCCAACGCTCCACCATCAGCAACAGAACCCGACAGGCCCCAGTGGCCAGTGAGAAATAACTGAGGGGACACCCCCAAGGCCATTTCTTGGTTTCTTTTTGTTAACTTGCCACACAGAGCCACATAAAATAAAATCAATCCAGTCCATCAAATAAGTATCGAGGTGCTGCGGTGGTGGGCCCTGCGAGGAAGGATTTCCCCAGACTCGACTGGTTCCCTTCTGAATTGCCAACTAGGGATTAAGCAGACGGGCCCTGGGGTGCAGTCAGAGGAGAGACCCTCTTGTCTCTGAGAGCCAGACCAGCCTCCACCCCCAGCCCTCCATAGCAGGTGCTGCTGTTAAGGTTTGCATTACAAATAGCTGACGTTTATTGAGCACTTACTATGCACCATGCATGGGGAGGTTTTAGCTGACAGCAACCCCCTCCCTTATGGTCTCCCGTCATCCTCTTCACAGATGGAGAAGCTGAGGTCCAGAGACGTTACCGAACTTGCCCAAGATCACACCAGCCAGTGGGGGTGGAAGCAGGAGCTAGTCCCGGACGAACTTGCTCAGAAGGAGGGATCATTTGAGATTGTGGACAGGACGCCCCTGGACGAACTGCTGAGCACACGGGGAGGGCAGCACTAGAGGTGAGCGCCTGGGTCCCGGGGGACCCTCCAGAGCCAGTCACAGTTCCCGTCTCTGGCAAGTGGCCGCTCCATCCCCATCTTTAACTGGGAACAGTGTTGGGGGGTCGGATTTGTACCTGGCGTGCAGTAAGCGCTTGATAAGCGCGGCCGTGGGACTGTTGCTATCATCTTGCTGCAAATACGCGTCTATCTTTCCCAAGCCCAAGGAGACAACACATTCAGCATTCTCTCTCGTGAACTTTCAAGTGTGAAAAGCATTTTGAGGGGATCAGGGTCTACTCTAGCCCCTAAACCCTACCTCTTCCCAGAAACGGACTCCGTCTCCCAGTGAGAAGGACCGAGCCCACTGGGTCCCACACGGAGACGTTTCTTTCCTACCATGCATTGTCAATGCAGCTGAGAGTTTAGCTAACCGCCGTGGAAAAGTCCAGCGATTTCTTATTTAGAGTTCAGTCTTATTTTGTTTTTACATTTCTGAACTGCATCTACCCATTTTCATCCATGAGTGAGCTTGTCAGAACATCTGCATTGACTCAGCAACAATTTTTTTCTTTGGTAGGTTTTTTCTGTTTCGGGTGTGTTATGTTTCAGGTTCACACTGACTTCTCTGCTTCGGCCTCAATTTCAGCCTCCTGAGTTGCCAGCCTCTCACCTCCTGAATTGCACCAAAAGAAAACAAGATAGATGTCCACGGGAATTCCCATCTGTTTTCAATTTACATTTTTGTAATTCTTCATTACATCCCAATGGGGTGTCTGTGTATCTAAGGCGTGCGTGTTGACGGGGCCATGGAAATTATGATCCACCTCAAACATAACACTGTGGGCACTTTTTGAGGGGTCTCGGGCACGCTGCTGGCGTCAATGTTGAATCACCTGACCTTCATTCCAGACGCCAGGAAAACCAGGTCTGTCTGAAGAGGAAAGACTCTTGAATTTGCTTTGCCTCCTGTTTACTATTTGTCAGGGTCCAGGGCTTAACTCCAGTGAATATCTCACCAAGGAAAGATCGAACACTCCACAGACCACATATTTCTCTCTCTCTGGGTTCGTCAATGTGTTCCAAAGCTCAAGGCATTATGGAAAACAGGCTTGGAGAAATGCATATTCTCCCCAATATCTTACACGAACAAGTTGCCCCTTCAGCAAATATCCCATTGTCCAAGCCATGTGGATCACCTTCATAAAGTGCCCCCTTCATAGGAGCGTGTCACAGCCTCCCTGTGCTTCCTATCCACCATGTGGCCTATCTTTCCTGCACAGAACACTTGTTAATGGACCCAATCAAAAGCCAGAACTGTTTGACGCCGATCTTCCTTATTTGACCATCTGTTGATCAAAGTGACCACACAAATCCCCTGGCCCTGGCCAGTCCCTCTGCAGTGGCACCGCTGCTCCCCTCTTCCCCTTGCATGGCCCACCCCGGCCTGCCTGTCCCTCCCGTCCTGCCCCCTCCTCCAGAGCAGACGCAGGGAGGACGCTATTTGTCCAAGCGTCACATGTGAGCTGTGGGGAGAGACTCATAAATCCCTGCCCTGTTCTTTGGCAGTTTCAGACATTGTCGGGCCCAGAGCCTCCTTTTCTTTCTTAAAGGTCACAAAATCTAATTAGAACCATTGCTAACTGTATATTCTCGTTGTCGGAAAGCCTTAAATAATAAAAATCAGACCAAATGAGACTAATCAAGGGAGATGGAAAATCGATGTCATATTTGTTCCAAGTAATTTCCTTTTAGAAGAGAAAAGGCTCTTAGGAGTGGTTTGTGAATTTAAAAGATGTTTAAAGTTGCATCTAGACATCGGAACATCAACGTCGACCCCAAACGGAATTTCGCTGGATGATCTCTGTCCTTATTCCCGGAAGAGTCAGGGCTGTTTTGGTATAAAGGGCTAAAGCAGGGTGACAGGCTTCCTCCTGCCTGCTTTAAGGAGTTCTGGCTTTGCCAAAAATAAAAAAAAAAAATTTTTTTTTTTTAAGAATAGATCCCTTAAGACAGGAGCAAAGAGTAATAACATACGGGATTCTTTTCCCTTCCTTCAATATTTTTCTGAATAATTACTTTCAGCTAAAATGCACACTTAAGGAAAAGCCCTAAATAATAAGAACGCAATAGATACAGACACATATACATAGTGAAGAAGACCGAATTGCTACCTCAAATAATTTATCCTTTTGCCGGCAATATGCAAACGAGATTAGTTAACATCTCTAGATAAGCACCCCTGTTTCTCACTTGGTTTTGCAGGTGTCCATGACAATGGGGGTAATTTATGCCAAGAAGACTAGTTGACCTGCTTTCTTGTGATTTCATGGTTTCCCAAATACTCAGAAGGGAGTGTCCCCTTCGCAGGGAAGGCATATCTCACTGGCTGTCAGATCACAAATAAACAAACATCAGGCAGGCCTGATGGAGCGCCTCCTAGGCAACAGTTACTCACTATTTATCATCAGACGTTCCCCAGAGGACTCCAGATACACAGGGGCTAAAGCGCTGCTCTAGACCCTTTTATCTGCAAAGCAGGCCCCGACCTATTGCATGCAGATCTGACTGCGCCCATGGACATTGAGCACGCCCTTCTGTTGGCATGGAAATCTTCTAAGGCTGGAGGTATCCTATTGCCCCTCAAACCACAGTGGGCATCTTCTGCACGTAGGTTAGCTCCTGAGTCCTAATCAAAGAAAAATTACCTGGGAAACTCTTTTGGGCTTTGCTTGCTGGTCTTTCATTCCTGCCTTACTTTCTTCTTTTGACTCTTCTTCCTACTGTGGGCTCCAAAGAGGTTGTAACAGCCATCCTGGGTCACTTGAAAACACATCCGCAAAGAAGGACTGGAAGGCACTGTCCCTCCCCCCACCCATAGACCTCACCACAGGGCAGGGCTCACCTAAGACAAGTGATGTCTCCATCACCTGGTGGGTATATTACTCTACACACGAGGTTTCCTCCCTTCTGGCACATTTGACAACAGAAGCAATCACTGTCAAGATAGGTTTACCTTTCTCCCTAACTAGATGTAAATGATATATTAGTATTGATATTTCAGAGTAGACTCCTGTGGATTTCTGTTTCCCTGACTATCAATCCACCTCGTTAGCCATGGGATCTCCAACCCCAGTCCTTCTTGGCTGCAGGTGCTCAGAGTCACTGCACATGTGTCATCAGTGGTGCTGAGAGTGGGCTGCCCTGGTTGACGGAGGGAACCCTGCTACTCCACCCTCACAAATGGCATGAGCTCAGCTTTTTGTTTCTAATAGTCCTGGTGGACTTTTGTGGCAAGTGTGAGCTGCTGCCTGCTTCCTTGCCACAATCCTTATTGTGTAAGATGAAGGCATTTCTTAGAGAATGGGCTGATTTTAGGAAACCCTGGAACAGAGAAGAGCCACCTGGCTTAACTGGCCCCTAATACCTGGACTTCTGAAAGGCTGTGCTCTTGGCAGCTGAGTTAAGACACCCCCAGACCCACTTACTGGAAGGATATGTCACCCAAAGCCACCACCATTTTCTCTAGTCTTAATTTTCTGTCTTTATTTTTTGAGATCATCTGGACAGAGATGAAACCCCAAATCTATCAGCCATCACCACCTTGGACCAGGTTGCAGTCATCCACAAAAGGAGCTGGTCTAAAATTTACTAAGCTACTGAGGAAATCAGAGCCAATTCCTGAGTCTTTATCAGCTCTCCCCCCACCCACCCAATCTTACAAAGTAATTCATTTGGACAAATTAATTAGTGCAAATAAAATTTGAAAAGGAAATGCATAAACAATCTAAAATAATATGCTGTTTTCAAGCGTGTTCAAGTGAACAAGCTCTTCTTTTTTCTTTTTCAAAATGATTCCCCAGAGAGACTTCACCAAGCAATACTTTGGGAGACCAGTTCTAATGGTTTCATGAACTTGAAAGTGCTAAAATGGAATATCTTTTCTTAAAAGCACCATAATTCAGTCCTTGTCGCTAATTCAGACAGTGTGGTCCCCAATTAGGAAGGTTAAACTATATATCACACCCTGCATATAAATTGCCAGATAAAACAGAACCATCTCAGTGGTTGATAGCCAAGTGATGACATTGTTTTCTTCAACTTGTTCAACTGAAGGAAAGAGAAAACCCAGTCCAATTTAAAAGTAACAACTTCAGAAAGATATTGTATTTATTTCGTGACCAAGAAAAAATGAAACTGTCTTTCTCCTTTAGCCACCTGACCCTCTGGGGAAGTCATGTTTTCTGAAAAATCTCAAAACTGAAAGGCAGAAATGCCATTTAAAATAAATAACGTAACCATTTGCAGAGAACCAGGATCCAATCAAAAAGACCACTTCTCTACCAGGAGTGTTTTAATTTTGCAAATGGGGGAGGGTCCTTTCTTCAACTTCAGTTTAGATTCAGAATTTCAACTCAAAGCACGATTCCAAATCTAAACTCTTTAAATGCATCAGACAAAAAGGGTCCTTCCATTATACCACAGTTCTGAAGGAAGATCCATTTTCTCATCGGCTCCTGGGGTGGCAGAGGGATCAGTTTAGTGTCCCTGTTTCAAGACCACTGAGAGCAGGTCGCCTCCCTGATCCCATGGTAACAGCATCTCACCTTTTATGAAGGCCCCTCTTACAGCTGCCTCTCTGGGCAGGCAGCTCGCGCTACCAGCCAAATCATCAGGACCCCTGCAGGCTCTCTGCAGAGCAGCAATTTTCTTTTGCTTTGCTTTGATTTCCTCCATCCTGGCAATTGAAGACAAACAGAGAAAGCCATTTTCTTCTCCACCAGTCAAAACGCCTTTGCCATTTTCTTGGTTGCAGGGCTTACCTTTTTCCCTAAAACCGAGGCTGAGGAAGAGATGCCCAAAGTTAGGCTCCCAAGTTTCCCCTAGTTAGAGGCGCCTCATCACACCCCTTCCCCAACAGCCAACATCTCCTCCTCCCATGTGGAAGAGCTCCTGTTCTAGGTGCTGCAAAGGGGCCATGGGGAGGACCATGGGGGAGGGCTGACCCCTCTCTGATGGAGAAGACAGGACAATGGGGTTTGCTAACCTCAGGGGACCACAGTGCAGATGAAGGCCTGGGTTGGGGAGGTCTTGGTGGGCGGGGACGGTTTGGGAATTCAGACTTCAGCAGGCAACAAAATAGCACTTTATCCATTTCAGTCATCTGCATACCATGATTTCTCCAATATTATTTAATTTCCAAAGTTGACTTCAAGTCAATTCAGATTTAAACTTAGAGTCATCCTATACAATCATATCCTTGAAATCAAACACTGGATGGTCTAGATATTTTCCACTAAAGTGCATTAAAATAAAAACATAGCCATCAAGTAGGAAACACATCCCCCTGTGTATCCTCTGGAACCTTCCTGGGAGCCATCTGGGATGCCTGCACTACGGCACATTGAAGGTGGAACACGGTCACGGCTTCACAGAGCATTGGGTAACCCCTCTTAGCAAGGGACTGACTCAAACCCAGCAAGGTGTGTGGCTTGCCTGGGGGACAGTGGGCTTGGCCAAAGCTGAGCATCAAGAGCTCAAAGTATCACCTCTTCATTTAGGAATTACATTAGGTGATGGTTCACGCCTGGAGAAACCCATGTTCTCACCACACTCAAGAGCTCTGCCTTTTTTCTCTGAGATGGAAGAATCAGCTGTAGTTTCTGCCACTTCCACCCACTGACTGATCAACGTTTATAGCTCATTAGTGTACCACAATCCCAACACTGGAACGTTCCCAGTCTTACTGCAGGTTCTTCTTCTCCATGAAATTTAAAAATAAGAGAAAGACAGCAAAAGGGGAAAGACCATATCAAAGAAAGAAACAAACAACAAGAAGGTGCCAGATCCTTTGGAAGGGATATGCTTCCAGGATAAAAACAAAGAAAAGCCAACTTAACTGTTTCATGGTGCTCAATTGGGACTTTTTCTCATCTTCTTCACGCTGCTCCAATGCCTTACCGAGGGGCATCTCCAACAAGTCAGCACCCCTGTGTGTGCATAAATAAATAAATAAATCATCTTATGACTGGAGGAAGAAATTGTGGAACATATACACAATGGAATATTACATAGCCATAAAAAAGAATGAAATCCCGCTGTTCACAACAACATGGCTGGAACTGGAGAACTTTATGTTAAGTAAAATAAGCCAAGCACAGAAAGACAAATCTCTCATGTTCTCACTCCTATGTGGGAGCTAAATATTCGAAACAATTGATCTCATGGACAGAGAGAGTAGAATGATGGTTACCAGAGGCTGGGAAGGGCATCTGGGTGGGGGAGATAAAGTGGGGATGGTTAATGGGTGCAAAAATATAGTTAATTAGTTAGACAGAATGAACAATATTTGATAGCACAACAAAGTGACAATAATCAACAATAAGTTAGGGTATACTTTAAAATAACTAAAAGAGTAGAATTGGAATATTCCTCACACAAAGAAATGATAAATGCCTGAGGTGATGGATACCCTAATTACCCTGATTTGATTAATTTAAATTATATGCCTGTGTCAAAACATCACATGTACCCTATAAAGATATACAACTATTATGTATCCATAATAATTACAAATTTAAAAAATCATCTTAGCCTAGCCTAGGTAACATTTTTGCAGACTCCGCTGGTAAAAAGTCACTATTAG
Source organism: Daubentonia madagascariensis (assembly GCA_023783475.1). Lineage (NCBI taxonomy): Eukaryota > Metazoa > Chordata > Mammalia > Primates > Daubentoniidae > Daubentonia > Daubentonia madagascariensis. The sequence goes on along the minus strand of JAKFHU010001640.1, from coordinate 3,448,977 downwards.
TTTTTGCACCAAAATGAATTGTATCAATCATTTCTATAACGACACGGTCTAGCTGGCCGCTCACAAGATATCCTTTTCTTTTCCCCCCAAAAAGCATGAACCTCCAGAGCATAAAGACCAAGTTCAGCTCAGCAGATTGTGGACAGAACACTCAACAAGCCTTGGAAATTTTGTGTGGTAATGGAGACTTACAACCTGCCTGAAGCCTGGGTGTGCTTGGGCAGGGTCTTAAGGTGAGAAGCTGTTGAGTTTGAGGGGACACAATTTGATCAGTGGCATATCTGAATTCTGGACTATTGGTCTGCACCACCGAAATGGATGGTGTCATTCCCTTGAAATTGAATCTGTCCCTTCCCTTTGGCACAGTGTTAAAGTGCAGTGTGAAGTCCAACTCCAGGGAGTTGCTCCCATGAATTAAAGAGAACAGCCCAGGGCGGCTGGATGATCAGTTTAGTATCAGATGAGAAATTTGTCACTAGAAGGGGTTGTCAGGCCAGCTGGTCAAGCAGACGTTCAAACAAGGATAGAAGCCTGAGGCTGGTGTGGGGGCAGGGGTTGGTCTGCAGATTCTACAGGGACCTTGGCCAACCTCCCCTTTGACTCTGAGCTGCACTTGGTCTCTCACTGCCAGAGGGTTAATGCCACTTACCCAGAGGTCCTTTGCCTGCGCCTTTCCTATGTGTTTACAAATCTGTTTCTCCCAAGGCCTCATGGCCCTACACAATTAGAGGGCCACAGGGAGATGAGTGAACTGAGCCCCAAACTTGGGAGGAGGGGCTGGAGCTGGCCCTGATCTGCTCCCAGGCAGCCCAGCAGCCCCAGGCAGGGACCCACTTTGAGCCTCAGCTCTTCCTCTGTCCAGAGGAGGGGTGAGATCAGCTGGCCTGAGGTTTCTGTGATTTCTAAAGTGTCATGATCCTTTGACTAAAGGTTCCTTCAAGTCCATTTGAGCCCCTGAAATCTGATGGCCTTACGCCTAGGTCTCCTGGTACCTGTATGCTAAGACTTTGGTGGCCTCCAGATCAGTGACCACATAAAGGCAGTAATAGCTCATCTATCTCTGGATTAGCAGAAGGTGAAACGCATGGCATCCTGAAGGATTCCTGCTTCCTTTCCTGGGGGTTCTCAGGGTTTGTCCTCAGGGATAGCAGCACGGGAGACAGAAGCAGCAGTAATCTCAGGCCAGTTCTAGTCTGGGTAAGCCTTGCTCCTCTTCCCTCTCCCCTGCCTGCCAAAATGGCTGATTTTCTAGGGAAACAAGGAGATGAGGTCAGGGTTAGGGACATGCACCCAGTTCTCCCTGCTCCCCCATCTGCACCAGCCCCCACCCCCTCCCAGGGCCTTAGCCCACCCTCCCTCCCGCTTCCCTGCGGTGACTCATGCCTTCCCTTTGGGGTAAACAGCACGCTGATTGACAGAGCGGAGCTCCAGGCTCTTCCAGCTCAGAGGCTCGCAGTGATGTACAGAAACCAACTCCCCGTGGCCACAGCACCAAGCCCCGGGGCTCCGGACTTGTCTAGGAAAGATGAACGATGTGTCCTCACATATTTTCTTGACAAACTAAGAGAGTGAGAGAGAGCCTAAACCAAGATGTCACTCAGAGGCAAGAGTGAAAATAAATACATTTCCCCTTTTCCTTCATTCATAAAAGGAAGCCAGTTACAGCTCCAGTCGGGCAGAACCCAGGGCTCCTCCCTCTCTAAACAGGCCAGGATCCCGGCAGTTAGCGGCGTGGCTGGGGTTTCACAAACCCCACGGAAGCGCCCTTGGCATGGAGTGGGACTATCCCCAAAGCCCAGTGGCCATCGACTGAAGGGCGCCACTGCCCTTGACTTGACATTTGGTCTCCAGGCAGAGGCTCTGAGGCTACACCCGCTCCTTTCCCTTTTGGTTTGGGCCCTGGCTTTTCCCTGACTCCAGTTTCCATGGGGTGGGAGGGGCTCTTCTCAATGGTCCTTCAAAGAGGAGTCTGGCAAAACAATCAAAGGCAGCTCCTGAACTTTGATTGGATTCTGATTCTAAATGTAATAATAATAGCTGCAATCAACCATTTGGAAACAACTGGCGACGGTGGCGCGTAGACTGAGTATTAGATGATATTAGGGAATTCAAGTAGTTTTCTTAGGATGTGCTGATAATCTTGTGGTTATGTAGGAGAACGTCTTGATGTCTGCACCTTTGTTTTCAGAGATTTCATAAAAATACCTATGCACGTGCGCATGTGGAGGCTAAAGCAACTCCATCTTGGATGCGAATCTGCCCCGTTGGCTCCTGATTAACTCCCGTTCTGGGGAGGCCCCTAAGATTTCTGCTTCACCTGCTGTTACTGTAAATCCCGCCCTCAGGCAAGTTCACATAGCCTTCTTGCCTTTCCCTGAGGGGTCGACTTCAACTGCCCTACACGTTCCTTCCCTAAGGTATAGAAACCCTCATCTGGGGGTAGCAGTGCAGGGACTCGCCGTGTGGCGGCTGCCAGGGCCATGGCTTCTGTTCGTAAGTTCCTATGAAATGTTTTTTCCTGAGAAACTGGATTTGTCAGGCTCTTTCTTCAGCCTCTTGGCTTCCTGGGACTTTGGGGGTAGGTTTGCATAGACCGGCTCACTATGGGACACACACATGAGTGCGCACACACAGAAATCAAGGTAAAGCAAAGATGGCAAAATAAATGGCTGTCAATCTAGGGGTAGATGTATGGGTGATCTCTATACTACTTTGTCAACTTTTCTGTGTGTCTGAACTTTTTTCTTATACAACGCGTGAGCTCCAAGCCTACTGTCCCTGGGTCCCACCTGTGCTGCGCTGCGGAACATTCTGAGTACTTAGCTCTCTGGTACCCTTTGAGTGTAAAGTACAGACCCAGACTGTGGATGAGACAGCTGTGAGGGTCAGTAACGTCTCTCGGCACACACACGCACCGACCTACGCAGAGGAGAGGCGTGGAGAAGACACGCCATGCCCTGGGTCTGCACCATCCCCAGCTTGTCCTCACCAACCAGTGTCGTCTTGTCTCCTTAGCCGTCACCTCACGTGTACTGGCCAAGCAGAATGGTATATTTGGCTGTGCAGACAAGGAGATCCGATTATGCTCCTCCCCAGGGATATAAAGGCAGTTAACCAAGAGGCCATGGAAGAATCTGCTATGTGGGTAAGGACTGGGCATAAGACATCGAGTGGCCACAAGCAGCCACGCGGCCAAGTGTGGGCCCCTGATCTCCCCTCATTCTCAGTGTTCACAGCTGCAGCGTCACTCCATCTTCTCTGAAGAGTCCTTCCCCACACAATCTGTGCTTTTTATAAAGGAAGACCTATTGGCCATTAGGAGGATGCAGCCCTGATATGTATTACCCTGAAGGACACTGTGGTGTCTCTGCCCACGGAGATGCAATAAGGTAAACTGGTGGCACGAATGTCACCATCACAGTAAAAGCCAGTGTATATGGCAGGCAATCACTCAGAAGGTTCAGGCCAACGAGGACCAATGTACTGAGTGATGACCTGAGGCTGCGGAACCTCCCAAGAATGACTCCATTATGCTGAGTGGGGTTTCACGTGCAGCTGAGCGGGAAGTGGGTTTGTGGGGCACAGCAGACCAGGCAGGAAAACCAGCAGTGGGAGTCTGGAGATGTGTCCACTGGCTCCCTGACCAGCTGACAGTGCTGGGGTTGGGCTCTCATTTCTCTGTGTTCGTTTATCGGGTGGAAATCTTAAGTCTTACCAACCCAACGTGGCAGCAGGAGGGAAGAACCAAATAATCTCCTGAGGCCTTTCCCAGTTTTCAGACTCCTGAATTCCCTAGCCTTCAAACTGCTACATCAACCCACTTTGCTCTGTACTGTTCCAATGTGACTGCTCTTTGAAATATACCGGCTAATGGGGCATGTTCTATTACAATGAACGAACACCAGGTTCATCGGAGTAGCATCTCGAGGTTACTAGCTAGTTTATAAAGCATTCTTTCTATTGGACTTCCTCCTTTTTACCTCTTGATTTGCTTTAAATTCAGAGCTCTTCGACATCAAAAGCTACTCTAAAAAGCACAGGCTGCATCATGCATGACATGTGAGGATTATTTTACATTTTCCCACCTTTGGTAAACACATCTTTGTAAAAGGTCTTTTAAGATGACTGTTGGTTTTGGCAGTACCTTTTTTTAGGGTATTAAGACAGTCAGGCTAGGAAAACAAAGAGTAGCCTTGAAGAGGGACTCTCTCATACCACAAGGAGAGCAACACCGAGTAGGCAATCAGGCGGCCCGGCGGCCAGGGGAACCAACTTCCCAGGCTCCTGGAGAAGGTGTCTTCCACACAGCATGAAGTGTCCAAAGGCCACCAGGTACCCAGTCCCCAGGGTGGTGATCCATGCCATTCCTGCAAGAAAAACCAAGCAAAGCACAAACTAGAAACGATACTGAAAAACAGCAACTTTGACCATGCCCAAATAGGACCTGGAAGACTGAAGAGAGAGCAAAAAGCAAAGATGATGTCACTTGGTGGAGGGACACGAACACATCTCCCACAGGTCATCTTAACATAGAAGGAAACATATAAAACCCAGGAGGCGAGAGACAAGCAGTGAGCAAGAAACCCTCAGAGCCTCCTGATGCCACTGTGGGACGGCCCCTGGAGGGTGGGGTATTCTGTAAAGTCAGGTTTCTTGAAGTATAGCTTGCAGCTATAAAAGTCCCCTTTTTAGGGATGTACGTCTTTGAGTTTTGACAAATGCATACAGTCCTGTAACCACCATCACAATCAAGATGCAGAATACTTCCCTCAATCCCAAAGTTTCCTGAGCCCCCTTGTCACCAGTCCCCTCTGACCTGCAGGCAACCATTGATCTGTTTTCTGTCCCTATAGTCTTGCCTTTTCCAAAATATTGTAGAAATGGTATCATACAGTGAGGCACCTTTTGTGTCCGGTATAGAGGCATCCACACTATTGCACACATCAGCAACTCATTACTTTGTATTGCTGAGTAATTTTTCCTTGTATGGATATACCACAATTTAGCCATTCACCAGTTCATGGGCATTGCCTCCAGTTTCTGGTGATTATGAATAAAGCTGCCATAAACATTCATGTATAGGTTTTTGTGTGGAACTAAGTTCCCATTTCATTGAGGTAAACATGTAGGAGTGGAATGGCTGGGTCACGTGGCAAGTGCTCAACTTTATAAGAAACTGCCAAATATTTTCCAAAGTGGCTCTATCATTGTGCGTTCCCACCAGCAATGGAAGAGAATTCCTGTGGTTCTGCATTCTTTCCAGCACGTGGTATTATCGGGGTTTTTGTTTGTTTGTTTGTTTTGTTTTAATCTTAGCCATTCTAATAAGTGTGCAGTGGCATCTCATTTTAATTTTTAATTTGCATTTCCTTAATGACTAATGATGTTGAGCGTCTTTCCAAAATATGCTTATTATCTTATTATCTTTTTTGATTAAGTGTCTTGTTTAAATCTCTTGCCCATTTTAAACAATGGATGTTTTCTTTTATTGAACTATAAACAGTTTTATATATTCTGGTTACAAGTCCTTTATCAGACATGAGTTTTGCAAATATTTTCTCCCAGTCTGCGGCTTATCTTTTTATGATCTTAATAGTGTCTTTTGAAGAACAGAAGTTTTTGTTTTTTTTTTAATGAAGTCCAAAGTATCAACTTTTTCCTATTATGGCTTGTGTTTTTTGTGTTCTATTTAAGAAATCTTTTCCTAACCCAAAGTCACAGAGAGTTTTTCCTACTTGTTTTTAGAAGTTTTATAGTTCAGGGTTTTACATTTAGGTCTACAATCCATTTCAAGTTAATTTTTGTATATAGCATAAGGTCTGGATCAAGGTTTTTTGGGTTTTGGGGTTTTGGGGGGGTAGATATGGACATCCAATCATTCTAGCAGCATTTCTTGAAAAGCCCATCCTTTCTGAACTCTCTGCTCCACTGACAGAGAGGTGGAGGTGTCTGTTCTTCCTCCAACCCTGCACACAATCTTTATTGCTGAACTTTAAAGTAAATCTTAAAGATCAGGTGATACTAATCCTCCATTCATCTTTTTAAAAATCATTTTGGATATGCTAGGCTTTTCCATACAAAGTTTTCAATTTCTAACACAACAACAAAAAACAGCCTGCTGGGATAAGGGCAGGGATCTATGTTGAATTCCTACTGCCCTGGACACTGCCTGGTACCTAACAGGTGCTCAGCAAATCTTTTTGAATGAATGAATGAGTGGCCAGCACATGGAAGGGACTCGGTCAACACATACCAAGTGACTAGGAGGCTAGCGGGCAGGCGATCAGAACATCATAGAAGATGGCACACTTACTTTGGAAAACTAGCTGCAGCTCCTTAAAACACTAAATGTGCTTTCACTCCATGACCCAGCAATTCCACTCCTAGGTCTTTATCTAGAGAAACAAGAGCATATGTCCACAAAAAGCCTGTGCAAAATATCCATGGGAGCTTTATGCATATTAGCTCAAAACTAGAAAAAACACAGATGTCCATCGGGAATGGATAATCAGAATGTGGTATATTCATGCAATGGAATACATTCAGAAATGATCCACTGACACCCACCACAAAATGGGTAGATTGCAAAAATATTAGGGTAAGCAAAAGAAGCCAGGCACAAAAAAGTACATGCCATATGATTCGATTTAGATGAAGTTCTAGAATAGTCAAAATCAACCTATGCTGGTAGAAATTAGACCAGGGGTTCCCTGGAGAGTGAGGGAAATTTCTGGGGTGATGGAAATGGTCTGTGCCTTGGCGTGCCTCCACCAAGCTGATTGAATATTATATTTCAGATTTGAGCACTTCACTAATATAAATTATACCTCAATTTTATAATATTTTAGGAATTAAAAAAAGAAAAGCATAGTAATTTCTTCTCCAAAGGAAGTAGCTCTTGGGCCCACAATGCTAAAAGGGAGCAAAGACTGCCTGCCCACAAGAGTTCCCAGGGCCAAGACCTCCATTCTTACCAACAGAAAATAAAGTTGGGAACCGGGCTGAGTCCCCTGGCCTCCGCTATCTGCTGATCTCCACGTTATCCCTGCCTGCATTTTCGAGAATGCTCTATTCTCATCTGCAAACTCTTGGCCCTGCAGGGAGACCACAGAAGAAGCAGGAAGTCAACTGTAAAGACACAGGAAGGGGTCATGGTTCTTGGCAATGGCTGCCCTGCCCCATAGTCTTGGCACCCAAACATAAATCCCCTGCAGTGTTCACACCATGAGGGGTCACTGTGCGGGGCAAGCTCCCTGAGGCCAGTGAGGCAACGTGCTCAGTGGGCCAAGTCCATCCTCTCACATCCCCTGGGAGCCTCCCTGGTCACCATCTCCTTGGTGGGGGATGTAGCACAAGCACATGGCATGAGTGTCCAGAAGGTGCCCCCTTGAGCCACCTCACCCAGCTCCAAGTGTGAGTCCAGAGCCGCAGGCAGCGAGATGCCCTCTTCACCCTGCCAACCCCTTGAAGACCTGGGTTGGAAGAAAGGTAAACTCTGCCTAGCAGAGACTTTTCCATCTTCTCACTGCTATGTCTCTGTGCTCAGGACAGTGCTTGGCACACAGTTTGGGTCCACTGGCCATTGATGAAGGAATGAATGAATGAATGATTAGAAAATGGATCTTGCATGTGACAGAATTCAGGGAAAAGTCAAGAATTGGATGAGGAAATGAAAGCTTTTGACTGTTTCCACCAGTCATAGTTCTGTCTTCCCACGTGTAGCTCAGTCTGTCTTCAAGAAGATGAATATTTTCTAGACTATCTGAGAACACCACAAAGAGTGCTTTCTTTTGTATGGGTGAACACCAACTTCCAAAATCCAACTTTCAGAAGACCTTTATTTGAGACGGCATTTGGAAATCTTATTTGCAAATCAGCCATCCACTTTTTATTTAGTATCTTACTAAATCTCTGGATTTTAAATCATCTATTGAAAGTCCTACCTCCCTTCACCCTGACAGAATAACGCTTATGAATTAAAATTCTCTCCGATGCAAGCATTTTTTAATTAGATGGAGACCTTGGAACCTGGTCACCGTATTTCTTCCCTGAGTACTATCTGGGTGATTACGAGAAGATGAAATGGAGAAATATCAGAAAGAAGACTGGCAGAGAAGGAAGGCTGAAATGGCACTTGGCGTGTCCTAAGTTCTCAATTGCCTGCCCACTCCGAAGTTCCCGAACTGAAGAGGCACTCAGGCACCCTCAGTACCCGCAGAGTAACAAATTGGCATCCGGCTGCTTGGCAAAGTCTGGGAGATACAACCACTTAATGAGATTTGAATGTATTTCTGTACTTGTGGTTCTCCATGGGTAATCTGTAAAGGAAGGAGCAATTTTCTTTTTGTCTTCATCATTTTTCTAAAGATCATTGAGTCTATGTTCTATTAATGCTTCTTTCGAATTATGTGGCATGACTAAGATGTCGGATACGATTTCAGGGTCAAGGGAAGGACTTTCTTTTAAAAAGTTGAGAAGACGCTGGGAGCTGCTCCCCAAAACCCGACAGCTGGCTCGTCTGGGGAACCACAGTCGCGCCTCAGGGCTTTCGGGGCACCTCGTGGAGACAGCTGCCCGGCGGGCACGCGGCTCGGCGGGCCGGGGGGTCGCTGCCACGTGCAGGCGGCGTCTCCACTCCCGGGAGAAGCGGGAGGCGGGGGCGGCGCGGGCGAGGCCGCAGGGGGAAGACGGGCGCGGGGAGCGCGCGGCGCACGAAGAGGCCGCGGGGCGGAGCGGCGGGGCGGGCAGAGCCGGCGCGCAACAGGCAACAGCGACGGCCAGGGGCGCATAGCCACGGGCGCACGGGGGAGAGGGGAAGGAAGAGGGCGCGCGGGAAGAACAGACGAGGAGCTGCACGGGGAGAGACAAGAGGCCGGGCGAGGAGGAGGAAGAGGAAGAAGGGGAGGAAAGAAGGGAAACGGGCACCGAAGGAACGCGGTGGGGAACACAGTGCAGATGGGGGGATGCGCGTAGGAAACCGCCCGCAAACGGACGGGTGCGTGTGTGGGGACCACGGTCCCCAAGAACACAGTAGAGTTTTCAACTTTGACCCAGAGTAAGAGGTTTAAGTCCTTACAGTGCTGCGATGGGACAGTCAAGGGAAGGACCACCCAGGTCAAAGTCTGCAGAGGGTCCCCCTTCGGCCTGCACCACGGGAGCTATTTGTCCCCAGGCGCGAGGTGGCAAATCACCCAGCGGCTCGCGCGCCCTCCCCTGGCGCCCCGGCTTCCTCATCTGTGCCATGGCGTGTGGTGTCTGGTTGATTGAACCTAGTAGAACTGCTGTAAGGCAAGAGGTGGGACATGCTTGGAAAGCGGAGTGCACGGAGTGGAAGGAGCACTGTTCCTCCTAGTTCCTGCTCTTTTCATTTTTATTTGCATTTTAGGGCAGAGTTGGGCCAACTCTTCCTCTCAAGGCAAGCCTGGGTTGGCTTGGTGGGTTTCGTTCTGTTCTCAGACTGTGTCGATAGTGGTCAATTATTCCCCTAGAACAAGGTGACCCAGATGTTGGGCCAAATTATTTCTGAGGTCCTATAATTCCTCAATGCAGCAATTCTCCTATAAAAAGAAACAGGCGCAGGAACCCTAGTTCCCCTGCCCAAGGACACCCAACATGTCTACGGCAATGTCAGCGTTTGTCAAAACTGGGCATTTTCCCGAGAGTCAAGGGAGCAGGCGGGTTGCTTGGCTTCCCTCTGCAGAAAGCAGGAGGCAGCCCCGAGGCACAGGAAATACTGAGAGATCATAAGACTGACAGGAAAACCACAGTATCTGGGACAGACCTCGGCAATTGCTTTTTCTCCGCTGAAGATTCAGCAAATAAATCAACCAGATGACATTGAGGAGGGAGTAGAAATCCATGTGCTGCCCTATGGCACTGGTGGCGGCCTCAAAGCATGGCTGAAACACAGGATGAAAGACAAGAGACGAATGTCTATGGGCTTCAGCAAGTGACAGTCAAGGGGGAGAAATGGCAGCCTTGGGCCCTGGGGTGGGAAGATCGTTGGGATTTGGGGAGGGTGGGGAGCTGGGTTTGTTAATTTGTTTTTCCTTTATTGCTTTTAGAAAGCACTCCCATAGCCCAGAAATTCATTACAACCCTTTGATGTATTAGCAAATTGGATAAATAACAAGACCCAATTTGTTAAAGACTGCCCAGAGGGACGAGGAGGCAGAATCTGTCACCCACAAGGTGGTAAAGGAGGCAGGGTCACACTCTGCGGTGAGCACTGCGGCCCCAGGGCTCTGGGGGGGGGGGGGCTGGGATTTTAACAGAAAGGAAGGCAGAGCCTGTTAAAGAGACTCAGGCTGTGGGAAGGTGGGGCATCCACTGGCCAAGGACAGGGTGTTTAAACAGAAATCTCAGGATAGACAGCCACGAGGGATTGGCAACATTGAGCTTCACCGGGTGTCTTGGGAGGATGCTGGGGAACCAACTCCCTATTTTGAAAACTGGTAAATTAAAAAAAAAAAAAAGCAAGCATTAAACTTGCGCTTTAAAAATAACTGTATATCAGGAAAATTGCATACTTGATGAGGGGAAGTTTCTCTTTACAGAAGTCTTTCAGTTAATAAATAATGAAGACACGCTAGAACTAGAATATCACGCTCCACAGCCTGTCTTCCAGATGTTCTCTAGTGACGGTGTCAGTGACGGCGCTGGGGAGGGGCTCTGGCAGCTGGTTCCAAAGCTGGTGGGATCTCTGACTCTGGGTCCCGGTCGTCTCCAGGACCGTGAGGGCCCAGATGTCCAGCTGGCTCTGCCAAGCAAAGCAAACCCTGACTCCACGCTGCCCAGGATGGGAGCCTCGCCTTGCCTGGGCTGTCCGTTAGGCAAATGAGTGAAATGTGTACCCCTCCGCTTCATCCTCAATGCTTCAACAACATTGTGGTTTGGATGATCAAGACCATTCACCATCCCAGCCAGCCTTCCCACCTCCAAGAGAAAGTGTTTGTTTCAGCACCAGCTCTTACGCAGAACAGTGACTGCTTTAAAACCTGGGCTGTCAAGAAGAGCTAAATAATTTTTTGAATGTTTCCCAAACATTTCCTTTCATTTCTTCCTATAAGAGATGCTTTCCACAAATACCAAGGTATTGATTTTCCAATTGATCGAGGTGGAGAATGTTTCATACAGTTATGACTCCTGACAAGCAGGGAATAAAAAGCCAATCATAATGAGTTCATTTACTTGCCTTGATTATATTACTTTATAACACGATATGTATACCAACACACCCTCCCAAGGACGTCTCCCCTTCCAGGCTGCCAGCTCTTAATAATGCTGCCAATTAATGCTGAAATCCATCTTGCTGCATGATGTGTGAATTTAAAAATCACCGTTAGTGGCTTTCCCCCCCAGTGCGGTAGCCGTGCTATGGAGTCTTCCCTACACCCACTGAGAGAGAGAGAATGGCTCTGATTTGGCGATGAGGTTTATAGAGGGTGTTTGTTGATGAACGATGGGGGCAGAATGCAGTGAAAGCCTAATTGTTGATTATAAATATGCTGTATTTTCCCTATTGATTGTATGACGCCAAAATGAAAAGGATTACCTTATTAGATCATATTTAGGCATAAGTATGCCCTGTGTGCTTGACTTGGGGCACTTGCAAGAGACTAATTATTTGAGATGAAGAGCGAGGTCTATTCAGCACCCCAGACAGTCCGAGTGCGTCCCTGCTGCTATGCAGATGCTGTTGGACTCTTCGCTGCCTTTCATGAACCTCATAGAGAATCTCTGTTCTGACCAGCCTCCCATGGCTGCGCCGAGACCTCCTATGCATCTTCGCAGCAAATGAGGAGAGGGGGCGTAAATAGGACTTCTGTTTGAGGACTTGGAAGTCTGGCACATCCTTTTCCATAAGCTTTTTGGGGCAAGGTCTGGAATTGAGTGGTAACCAATAGAGGCTGACACTTCTTTAAATAAAATGTCTTACAATAGAAGCCCTGCTCTCCAGAACTCCCAGGAAATGATTCATGGAGACTGCCCAAGTGACTCACGGGAGAGCAGAGCATCTGCCCCTGGGGGCGCCACAAAGCCTTTTTGTTCATCTTCTTGGGTAACTTGTTAAAAAAATGGATTCTGCTCTTCCCTGCCTTCTATGCAGTGTGTATAGAACACGATTTCGTTCTTCCTTGATGAGTGAGGTCAGCCCTTCCCTCGCCTTCCAGGGCACAGCCCTGATGCTTTCTGTGTGGCCGTGGCTGAGGGCCCTGAGCCCTCTGGGCCTTGGAGTCCTCATCCGGGAAGGGCCCTTCCTCGTAGGGCCAGAGTGAGAACTCCGTGGGCCAGTGCAGTGGCTCAAAATGCCGAGAGTGCATCAGTCGCCTTGGGCGGGTGCCAGGCTTCTGGGCATATAAACCCCAGCTGCCCTTCGTCACCATCATCCCAATCTCTCAAATCAGAGCTAGCTGGCCAGCCACTTTTGCTCCCTACATGGGGTTTCCAGAGTCTCCTGGCATTTGCTACTTAATTCCTCTGTGTTCTAGACCTGAGGCCTGGCACCATGCACCCGACTGGAGCAAGGGTGGTGTCTGTCCCCATTCTTTCTTTTGCACCTTCTTTTCCACCTGCTCAGGGGTGGGGCCTTCCCTATGTTCTCCGCAGGTGTGACCTGGTGAGATGAGATGTCCCACCAGCCAAGGGGCTACCCCAAGATGGGGTCTCATTCCAGCCCACTGTTCCTTCTCTGTGTGATCTCGGACAAATAATTGCATGTCCCTCAATAGCCTCCTCTGGAAAATGGAGCTACGACCCTTAAGCCACAGGGTTGGATCAAAGGAGTTAGGCTCAAAAGAGATGATCCCTTGCAAACTCCCTACACTTGGAAGGGGCCCCAGAGGGGAGCAATTCATCTCCCCATTTGTACAGGCAAGGCGCGGCCAGGCTTCGATTTTGGCTGAGTTGTTTAATTTTCACTTCTGCTAACAGTCTGCCTTTAATGTCACCTCTCTCCTTATTCATTTCTGGCTTTCCAAGCTGCCACGGAAACCTCTCTAGGCAAAACAGTAAAAGTGAATGATAAGTTGGAGCCAGGTTCATTCTCGGTAATATATAACTTGGCCACTAAAGCAATTACTTAATGTAATGTTCCCTGAGAAGGAAAGGGGGTGCTGGGCTTATTGTGGGTGCCCACCGCATGCCAGACCCCCAGCCAGGCACTGCATCTCCCCCAGTCCTCCCTGGCACGCGGTCCCGGAGGTTTGCACTTCTCTGATATCCCCATTTGTCTGCACCCACTAATCACGGGCCATTATTCCACCTCTGCTTTCAGACAAGGCAACACTTGGCCATTGCATTTCCTTAATGCTCCCAGCCACTGCACCAGGTACACGGGCTATAGATGGAGGATTAAATCTCAGGCGAGCTTGGCCGGCGGGAGCGGGACCTTCCAGAGCTCCTTGCGATGGAGCATCTGCTTCTCCATCCCCCCACTGCCCCACCCTGAGAGAGTGAAGGTTCTGTTCCCGCCTTGTTCTCTCGCATGTGCCGTCCATGGGCCGGGGGGCAGGAGGAAGTTCCCCCGGGGGCCCTCTTTCGATACCTTCATACCTCTGGTCCCCACCTCCCTTGTGTCTCCCTGACCTCCCCTTACCCAAAGCCACCCCAGCCCCTCTGTTTCCTCTCCAGACTCCAGTCTTCCCCACAGCTTTTCCCAGTGCCTCCAATTACAGGATCTCTGTCCACTTGCATGTGTCTGTCGCTTTGGAATCTCATCTGCGGGGTGAAGTGTGGGGTCTTAGGCGAGTCCTTCATGTGCCTCCCACCCGGGCCTCAACTTTCTCCTCTTCAAAGTGGCCAAGGCTACACTAGACTCCTTCTCCCAGATTGCCTGTGTTTGAGTGGTTCACTCAGCAATTCTTCTTACAGAAGGTTCTACCGGCGCAGGCTCTGGAGAGGTCCAGACCCAGTCCCAGCCTCCCCCCAAGGAGCTCCCATCTGGGTGGGGAGAGGTTCTGGTCTGGAACAGAGCTCACCTCTGGGCAGCTTGGAGAGCAGGAAGAGGCGCGACATCTCTCGGTGGGCACATCGTCTTGCAAATTACTGTCACACGCCCCCCGGGCAGTAGAAGCACAGGGTGTGTAGGGCCGTAATTTAGAACAGGGCAGGGATACCACCTGGAGGATACAAAACAGGGAGCTCATCAAAGAAACCTGCAAGGAAAATGTCACAGTCTGTGGGGTGCCTTAGCTTGGATTTTATTCCCTGTGATCAGAGCATTTCAAATTAGGGTGAAATGGGAGCTAAAATGCGCTTGCTGGACCCTCGATACAAGGTCGGCACTGTGCAAAAGAAAGGGGAAGGGACCACAAAACCTGCCTCTGAGCCTCCAAAACCTCAGCACATGCCCTCCTGAAAGGCCACGGACCTCCTGCCGCAGGAGCCTGATGATCACCAAGGACGCAAGATTCATGATGTGTATTTCCAGAATGTGCCACAGAAACACTTGAGTTCCATTAACCATTTCTAGAAGCTTCAGAAAACCAGCGGTCAGCTTGTCAACTGCCGAGTCCCAATCACTCATTTCCTCCTCTGAGGAGAACAGAAAGCCTTTAACTGGCTGCTAACACGCCTGGTGATTGCGTGGGGTCTCGTTTCTTGTTTAAAACAACATGAAGACCTCTGCATTTAGGAGGAAGCCAGAACAAAGTGGGGAAAACTAGGTAGTGATTTTTTTTTAAAGAATGCACTTTTCCAACTATACTAAATACCTATAGCAAGGCCGTTCCGTCCCCAGGCCAGGTTCCCCTCCTCTCTGCTGCCTCAGTTGTCCATGTTACCCTCTGTCATAACATCGTTTGCCCCACATATCTGGTAACTTTCCCACTGCCCCTCTAGACCAGGGGTTGGAAAACTCTTTCTGCAAGGGCTGCACAGTAAGTATTTTAGACTTTGAGGGCCATATGGCTGCTCCCTGCTGTACTACCCAGTTCCACCATGGTGGCATGAAGCAGCCGTGGACAAGACATAGATGGCCTTATCTGCAGAACGGGGAGTGTTGGATTTGGCCGAGGAGCCATGGTTTGCTGACCCCTGTCTTAGATTGAGATTCTTCAGGGGAGAGAGACCAATTATTTCTCTTTATCACCTCAATGCTTAGCCCAGAGCTTGGCACATAAAAGGCCCTCACTAAATGCTCAATGATGGGTGCACTAATGAATAATAAACAAACAAACTGCCCAAGAGGAGTTTAAGTTTAACCACTGTCCAAGAGAAGTCTTTCTATATTTGTTATTCTTAATAGTTGAGAAAGATTCTAATTTGGTAAAATAAAAGAAATCGGTGTATAATAAGCATGCAGAATATATTAGGTGCTGTGCTCAGTGTCTCACATTTTTTTTTATCCCAGCCACAAGCTGAATCAAACACACCCATGCTCCTGAAATCACTTGGAAGCAGTTGATTCCCCCAAGTGAGCAAAACAGCCTCCAGAAATCTCCATCATTCTTTATTTGTAAACTGTGCTTTCACTGAAATTGCAGTGGCAACTGTCAACCCAACCACTATCAGAATCATCCTGGAATTCTGTATTCCAGGTCCAACCAACGTGGACTGGCTCCATCTGTCCCAGGAATAAAAGCATGGCCACTTAGGTGAGTGCCAGCGGGGAGGTGGGGGATGAGCATGGGTCCACCCACCTCTGGCACAGTTGCCTGCCCCTTTTTTGCATGCTCCTGACATAAAATGTGAGGAGAATGTGTGGTGAATCAGGTCAACAGTCTTGATTAATTTTTTTCAAATGAATCAACTGTTTTCCTGAAAGTCCAGGATTCTTGGAAACGCTCAGGGCAACCCTAGAGACATCACGCAGGACTTCTGGGGAGAGCAGCCTCTCTCACCTGCTGGTGCCTCCCACCCAGCCTTCCATCCTCCTCCTGTCTCCCTGGCTCATCATGCACAACGCTGCTTGCTTTGCCTGCAAAGTTCTGAGTTGCCTCATTTTCCCTGTCAGGTCCTAGGCTAAAAATCAAAGGCAGAGTACTCTTAGGCATTTAAACATAGGAAGTAGAGTATCAACTTGCTGACCTGTTTTATCAAAGCCTGTAAGTGAAATGGGTTCAAGCCACTAGGAAATATGGGCAGGAGATGCAGTCAGGACCTTGTTCACTTAAAAAAAAATAAATTAGCTTGACTTGGTTCCTCCTGCACTGTTGGGAATTACGCTTACACTTTCCTCATATTCTCAGGGCACAGCTGACTCCAGAAATCAAGCTAGAGGAATGCATTTTCCTTCTCAACTTAGCTCTTGCCTCTTCCGAAGTTTGCAAATTGTAACCTTAAGCCTGAGAGAGAGAGAGACTCCTCTGTTAATGAAAGTATTCATTCCCATTGGATTTATTTAAACAGCAAACTCCCTAATAGATTTTTAATACTTTGTTCATTTGTTGTGTTAACTAGACAATGCACGCACATGGTTAAAAAATAACTCAGAAGCACAAAGGGGTAAGCAGTGAAAAGTAACTCTCCTTCCCACTCTTTCTCCCCCCAAGGCAAGCACCACCGCAGGTGTCTTCTGTGTTCTTCCAAAGGTGTGCTTTGTATGTAAAAGCGTGTGTATATATATGTTTCTCTTAAACAAATGGCAGCACATTCTATACACAGTGTTCTGCACTTCGCTTTCTTCCCTCGACAATGTATCCTGAAGCTTATTCCATGTCAGCATGTACCGAGCTGCTTCCTTCTTTCTCACGGCTGTGCTGCAGAGACAGACCAGAATGTGTTTAACCCTACAGTTATGCACATTCGTTCCCTGCTGGAGTTTTTTGAAGAATGAGATTAACGCTCAATGAGCAGGAACATGGTAACTGGCAAGGGGAGTCCTCCCTGGTGCGCAAAGGCAGGACGAAGGCACGCGGAGGGGGTAACTCCGTGCAGAAGGAAGCTTGAAAGAAGAGACCCTCGCGTGAGGCAGGAGATGCAGATCAGTTTCCACCTGGGTGTGGCTGGGGGAGGTAGGTCGCAGATCACTCACAGCAGGAGCTGGTGCTTAGTTAGGCTGCGGTGGCAACTCAGTCCCCACACGGTCAGCCTCCTCCGTGGAAAATCTTCACCCCTTCACCCCGCTCAACGAGTTGACCCATTGGGGCGCAGACGGCCTCTCCATGTTTTCTCCTCAGTCTATAGCAGGGATCACTTGGTATCACGTGTTTCTGAGCACATTATTTCAGGGATCAGAGAGTGGGAGAAAGAACACGTCGCTCATGGGCGTAGCTTGCAACTCCCAGGAGACCCTACCGTCTCACCAGCATGGTCTCATTTTCTTTACGGCTTTCAGCTCCCACCTCGGATATGAACAAAGCAGAGTAAAAACCAAAACGAACATCACGATGTTGACCAAAAAAGAATACTTTACAATCCCTGGGGGGAAAAAGAGAATCAAACTGTGGTATTTTGTGTACCTTTTCATGTAAGGTGGTAGGATTGCTGCATAGTTTGATCAGAAAAACAGATTCAGGCATTAAGAAGACCGCAGACTCCTGCTTAATTTTTCTTAGTGAGAAAATGAATTGCTTTGGCAATGTACCACCTTTTAAAATAAGGATTCTGCGAAATACTCTGACATATTAGTGACTCAGTCTAAAAATTAAGAAACCTTTAAAAGCCTGTTTCGCAGCCAGCATCTTAATTTAGTTTAAGTACAGAATGGTAAAAAAGAAAATAAATCCTGAGGCATATAGAACATCCACCAACCAGATGCTCTGCACCTGAGTGGCTCTCAGAGCCACTCAGTTAAGGGGGTCCCAGCAAAAGCAAAGTGCCAACTCAATGGAGGACAGATACGTTTCTGGAGCTGGAGATACCTGGTAGGAAAGAAAGGCCCCTGTCCTCTCTGCTCACCCTGCACAAATGTACAATGTTCTAACTCTCCCCAGCAACTTCAAAAGAACACCTACAAATGGATGACTTGGCAAATGGAAAGTAAATCTAATTCCAGTCTCCTGAGCTGAGCCCATTCTCTGAGTCTATTAGCAGAATCTCCAAATGCTACCCCAGGGACAGCAGTACCTGTCAGGTGTGCCTTTTCATTGAGTAGGAATATCATGCAGGCTGGTGGTCTTCAGAAAGTCTTCATTAAAGTAATGATTTGAAGGATGCATGCTAGCAGAAACACAGCAGGCAGCAGAATCTTAGCAAACAGCTCCACTGTCAAATTGCTCCAGGCCCACAGCGCATGACCTGGAACAGGGTAAAGGAGAGCCTGGAAGGTCAGGAATTGGGTCTGTCCCTGGGTTCTGCTGACAAAGATGCCTGTCCTTTCTCTAGATAACCCAAAGGCATTGTGAGCCACGCACACGGTGCCTACCCAGGGGTCTTTGGCAGGTGAGCTCATCTCACAGAACCATCTAGAACACAGCCTTTTGGTGTAAACCTGGACTTACAGCCAAAATCGAGTGGCATGAGCTGTGGACAGGATTTGGTGTGGGTGTGGCAAAACCGCTAGATGGGAGTGAGGGCACCGTGGGCTCCAGTCGGTGGGCTTGGGGACTCCAACACAGCAGGAGTGGCCTGGCAGCAAGGTCCTGATGGGTTCCTGTGATGTCCTCCCCTGCCCTGGACTTTGGAGCTACAATCTTGAAACCTTGGAGCTGGAAGAGGCATCTCCACAGACCTTGGGGAGCTGGATGCTTTGCAGAGGCATCCCAAATAGGACAGAACCAACTAGAAGAGCCCATTCCGCTTACATACACCCAGCACATTCACTGCTTGTGAAGGCCCCTGGGGAACATTCTCCCATGGCAGACACAGGTCTTGCTGAGTAGTTCTTGCTCTACCAGTTTCCACCCAGGAAGCCACAGGGCTGGTTTCAACATGATACTACCACTGTTCCCGATCCCGGAAGCCCATGAATTCTGGCAGAACTAAGGGCCTTTTAGCATATCAAACTGCAGAGGCTACCACCCATGATCTTCAGAAGCCAAATTCTTACCCCTCTTCAGACAGCCTCAGGGTTTGGTTGAAAAACTTAGCAACACTTTGAAACTGGTAAGGGTAGACCAGCCATAAGGACCAGTGCTGAGTAAGATACCATGGCCTCCAAAAATATTGCAGGATCCTTCTCCACAAATTGTAGTATATCTGTAATTCAGACAGATCCCCTGATGAAATGCACTGAGGATTATCAGAGAAATGGATGGGGCTGAGCCAGCCAGGGCGGGAGCCGGGCGCAACCCGGAAGGGCCAAGTGAGAGTTTGGAGGTAAGAACACCTCCACGCAGAATCACATTTTCCATCGGAAATCTTTGCTGGCTAGAGCCCAAGCTCTTTCTCATACGAGGGCCTACGCCAGTTTTATGAGACACCAAAATGAAGTAGGAGTTTGTGCCTTTCAAGAAGTTGCCTGCAGAACAGGCAAGCTCAGAGCTCGAGGAAGCGCACTGCCTGGGAAGGCAGGAAGCCCTGGGCTGGGAATTTTGTCTGTTATTGAGTGATTTGCATGATATGGGAAATCAATCTCTCCCACTCTATGCCTCTTGCACACATACCATCTCTCTCCAGCCATGTGTGGGCACTCTGGGGTTATCCGGAGGGAAGGGTTGAAGTGTGTAGTTGTGGATCAGGCCATGAGACCTTATTGATGAATGCAAATGGGCTGTCAGTGGTTTCTCTCTGGGCCTCTGCCGTCCTATCATGCTAGCGCTGCCGGCCCACCCACCCTGTGAGGCAGCAGGAACCAGAGGGCAGATGAGGCAGAGGAGGGCTGGGGCCAGCCCTGCAAGTCCAGTCCCCCAGCCTGCTGGGGCTGTGTTTTCCAAGCTCTCTCCACCCAGAACCCTGTCAATGCCAATGTTGAGTGTGTTCAGGCAGCCAAAACATCGAGGTTCAGGGGCAGAGAGGGAAGGACCTGAAGTTGCTGGGACTTCTGCCTCCTGTCTGGTCCCTGGGCCCTGCTGTGCAGAATCAATAGCCCGGCTCGGTTCCACATCACCCAGGGTGCTGCTTCTGGGCTCAGCTCAGCCCCCTTCCTACAGAGATTGGCCTTTTCCCTCCTCTGCGGCTGCTGCTGTCAGGAGATGTCTGTCAGTCCTGCCCAAGGTTCCTCCTGTGACTTTTGCTTGATTTAGGGCCAGACACTTAGCTGAGTGACCCTGTGCATGAGCCTCGTGAGCAGCACTCCCCACCCCCACACCATGGATGGGGACAGCACAGGAACAAAGGCCACCCCAGGCTGTCACATAGACGCTGAGCAGGGCAGCAGCAGAGGCACAAGGCCACCCAAGACAGGAAGAGGAAGTCTAGATGACCCTGTAGACCACCACCTTGCCATCACCACTGACAAAAAACATGGCTGCACAGATGTAGACCCAGTACTTGGGCAGGAGACCCTTGATGAAGGAACCCAGAATGCCCACCAGGATGCTAGTGGGCCTCGCTGGCCCCATGCCAGAGGGAGGAAGGGCAGAGGCAGGAGGCAGTCAGCACCCGCCTTTGGGCTGAGCCCTGGTGTGGAGAGAGTGCTCTGGTTCTCACTCTGTCTTCAGCCTGCCCCCAGCTCCGCTCCAGCTTGGGGAGGGGGTGCTCCCAGGGGTGGGACGCTGGATTCTCAGGACCAAGGGAGGAAAAGGGAAGAGTGGACAAAAGGGTTGAAGCTAAGGGGGCAGAGAGGCCTCCAAAGCCCTCTCCTCATCCCTCCCACCCTGGGCAAGGGCTGCCTTCAGAATAGAAGGTGTGGCTCAGATCTCACCTATGGCCAGACCCACAGTTGCAAAGAACAAAGCCCAGCACAGAAGAGGCCTTGTCCCTGACACTGGGCATCTCCCTGGACAATGGGCTGTCATTGGGCCCTGCCCTGAGCTTCTGGTTGTGCCCTGGGTCACATGGGACCACTATCTGGGTGTCTTCTGAGAGCTCCCTGGGGGACCGGAGGAAGGCAGGCCAGGACTGTAGGCTGGGGCACTTGCTTCACCTTGCCCTAAGAGTCTGGCATTCCCAGGAGGAATAGCTACCTTTAACATATGCACATAAATGTCCTGCAAGGCCACTGGGGCAGGAGGCAGGCCCTCCAGGGTCCCCACCACCCTGTTCCCCAAATTCTCCCTCAAAGCCTCTTCCTTTGCCTCCACCAGCACGTGCCTCTCCAGGACGTGCTGCTGCAGCAGCAGCTAGCATGAAATGCATGGAGAGGGCCTGGAAAACCAACAGAAACTCCATTCCTGACCCCTCCTACCCTTGGGCTCCTGTCAACCGCAACCCTAGCATATGGGTGAAAAAGCCAGTAAATTCTGTGGGATTTTTTTCATCATGAATGCCAAAGGCCTTCCTCCTCTCTGAGCTGTCATTCCTAGTGCCAGGACAAAAACCACACAAAGCCAGGGCCATCCCCTGCCCACTCATATGACCAGATACCACCCAGGAGGTCTCCGTCCCAAGCCCACCCATCAAAGCAACTGAGTCTCCACCTTGAAGAGGAGAAGTTGGAGGGTAGGGTAGGGGTGCAAAACTATAAACTGACAAGGTTGGGGTTTTTTTTGCTCAGCTTCAGTAAGCAAAGCCTGAGCAAGGCTTTGCCCCAGAACCTCCTTCTCCTCCCCTTAAAAGATAAACCCCAAGTTCATGTGCCAAAGTTGGACATACAACAGAAACTCCACCTTCCCTGGGGGCTGACTCTGTGGCTGTGCTGTCCACTGAGGGCTCTGTTACTGCCCCCAAGGAGGCCACCTGATGCTCTCCCCCTCCCTAGGGTTGGCCTCTGAGGTTATGAGATGCCTCAAACATTCCAGGTCTCCCTCAAAAACCCCTATGTTTCCTGCATCCACTCATGTATCTACAGACCTCAAAAAGGGATTTCCATTTCCAGGCCCTCCCGAGGGAGGGTCCCCAAGCTCGGCCTCCCCCAAGAGGCAGCTGCACCTGTGAGGCTCCTCATCGCAGCAGTCAGTGTTGCCACATAACTGTGCCTCATGGTGAGGTGGCCCAAGACTGAGATGCTGCTTGGCCTCAAGCCTGCACCCCCTGACTCTGTGGGATTGTCCATGGGTCCTGCAAGCAAAAGGACACTGACAGACTGCCCAAGACTGCACCAGGCAACTGCATTGCAAGGCCTCCGCTGCCCGGGGGGCTCAGAGTTCAGGGGCTCTGTCCTCAGGGTGCTGAGGCGTCAACTCTGCAATGAAGCTCAAACCTGCCCACCCAGGGCCAGGCAAGAGAAATCTGAGCAGGAGTCAGCCCGCCAGCCACCCACTTCTCTCAGAACAAAAATTGCATCCTTTGAGTCTTGCCTGAGATTGTCTTTGGGCCTAATGGCCCTTTTACCAACATGGCAGCCATCAGGGGCTTTTCCTGCAGCTTCCCATAGGGTCTGGAAACTAGTAGGTTCTTGGTAGATATTTCCATGTGAATAAATGAGACAGGAGTTCCTACTCTAGGATCCCAGTGTGGCTTTAGAAAGTCCCTCTTAAGCAGTCCATCCAGGAAGTCATTAGTAGGTGCCTTCTGTATGCCCAGCCCACTCTAGGCATTGCAGAGCCCACCAAAGAGCTGGAGGCATTAGCTCTGTCCTCCAAGGAGCCAAAATGTAGTTAGACAGGGACCACCCAAAGAAATTCCTGGGGGGGCCAAATGAGAGGGCCTGAGATGTTGGGGTGTCTGCTACTTAGACTCTCCCATCTTGTTCCCTGCAGGGGAGGTATGGAGGGGTGGGAACTTGGGTCACCCTCACTTCTTTGGGTCATCACAGCCACTCTTGCAAAGAACAGTCCAGCGCGATGATTCTCAGCCACAGGCAACGTAGCCCCCCCAGAGGACATCGGGCAGGCCTGAAGATATTTCTACTGTTCGTCACTGGGCGTAAGGGTGGGGGTAGGGAGTGCCACTGGAATCTAGTGGGTAGAGCCCGGGCATGCTGCTAACATCCTACAATGCATGAGACAGACCCACGACATAGAATTATCCGGCCCCAGAGGCCAGTCGTGCTGAGGGTGAGAAACCCTGCTCTAGCGCCAGTCAAGAGCGCAGGTTTGAAGTCAGCCAGACGTGATTGCGCGGGGGCCAGATACTTCACCACTGTGACCCTCCGGCCCCCGTCAGTGAAATGCGACAACTCCGGGCCCTGTTTACGAGGCTCACATCATCCTCTGAGAATGGCAGCGCCTGGCTCGTGCATTTAAATGGTTTTTGTTCTCGCCATTATTATAATATAAACCTAAACATTGCCAAACTGGGATAGAAACTAATGAGCTTTGTCCCCAACCCAGCTTTTTCTGGCCCAAGAAACATTTCCCAAGAGAGTGTGAGGCAGGACTTGGGTTATCTCGTGACCCGCCTTGGTGCTCCCAAACATGCCCAACCAACCCTCAGGACCCTGTGATACCGACAACCGGCCCCACTTCCAGCGTGAGATGCGCCGAGAGGCAGGGCTGCGAGCTGACCGCCGCCGGAAGACACACGGCCAGCCCCTCTCGCTTCCATTGTTGTCTCAGGGAGTAAGGGTTTTCCTGCTGCAAGGCTGGGGGCTGGGACAGTTTGGGTTGGGGGCCTCCGTCAGGGTGCCGTGGAGCGCTTGCCTGAGGTCTCGCTCTGTTCGGGCACAAAGAAACTGTGCGCCCAGGCCCAAGCTTCGCCCCTGGTGCTCCTGGCGGCACAGAAGGGGCAGGTGCTGCCAATCCCCACTTGAGAAGGGCATCGCCTGGCAAAGGAGGGACAGCTGCTCAGAGGCTGGCTGCGGGGGATGGGGGCTGCGAATTGTAGCCCCAGTGGCACTCCCAGGGTGCCTGACATGGGACCTGCAGACGGGCCTGGCAAGGCAGAGCCAGCAGGGAAGGCTGGTTCGGGTTAACTCTGGTGACAATTTGTGCAAAAGCCATGAGAAACTCAAGGCACGTGGGTGTCTCGTTCTAGTCAGAGCTGTAGTTTCCAAAGACCCTGTTTCAGACCCCGAGTCTCCCGCGTGTCTTCTCCTTCCCACAGCCTGGCCGTGGTCTCACTGGCCTCGTGGCAATGGCCTCGCTCTGTGCTTGCTGCCTCCCACCTGGCTCTCATCTCACCTAGTCTTCTAGAAGGATGGTCCTAGGGTGCCTGCATTCTGTCTCCCTTCCCAGCACCGGCAACCCCACCCTTGGCAACAACCTCTGCGGACACATCAGCAGCCCTCGGCGACCTCCGTGGCCCAGATGCGGTGCTGTGTTCTCTGGCCACTGCAAGGTCTCACGCGCCCAGCCACACAGGGACCACGATGTGTCACACGTACAACCACGAGCAGAAGCAACCCCAGTTCGGGCATCTGTGCCACACACCGCCTGGGAGCTGTATAATACCAGCTGTGATAGAATTGTGCACGTGAACAAATGTAAAATTACAGAAACTGTGGTGACAGAGCCTGAAGCTGGTGGACTAGGCAGAGGGGCCAGGGAAGGCTTCCTGGAGAAGGGGAGGACTGAGCTGCAGGAGGGAACAACAAGGGCTTACTGAGTCAAGAGGGGGCCAAAAATGAGCCTGGCATGAGCTTGACTCCCAGCAAGGGGGATTTGAGGAGGAAGCCCCAGGGTCTGGGGTCCAGAAAGCAAGGAGAAGTCTGGTATGATTTGGGACAGGACAGGGAGGTCATGTGGAGGGCATTAGAGGCCATGCAGAGCACATTGGTCTTTATCCTAAGAGCAATAGGGAGCCATCGAAGGCTTTAGGCAGAGGAAGGCCAAGGTTAGATTGACTGAAAAGAATGTTTCTAGCTGCCATGCAGAGAATAGACCAGAGGGGGTAAGAGTACGTGAACAGATCAGTGAGGGGGGCATTGCTTCTCTTGCAGAGGGAAAACCGGGGGATATGTGTACTGGGAAAGTGAGGTGAGTGAAGAGGGACATGGGTGATTCCAGAGGAATTAGGGACAATGAAGAAACAAAAGTGTCCTCCTGGTGGTTTAGACATAGGCTGAAGCTGAGGGAGAGAACTTGCTTGCAGATTCCGGATGGGTGGAAATACCAGTCACCAAGGCAGGCGATTAAGGAAGGAGATCAGGTTTAGGGAAGAAATCTCGAGTCTGGCTAGGGGCAGGTGAGGTCTGAGGGCCATCAGGCATCCAGTCACCCTCCACGTGAGCCCATGCTCCTTTCTAGCTGAGAGCTGCTCACTTCACACTGAAATCCATCTGCCTCACCAGGGATACTTCCCAGCCAGGAATGAACTTTCCATCACCTACCCCTATGGAGACCCAACTCATCCTGCAAGCCAAGCTCTTCCTCCAGGAAGTCCTGCTGGATAAGCCAGCTTTCACCTGGCACCCCTAATGGGCACAGACCCGGAGACACCTGGCTACCACCCTCCAAGACCAAAACCCGCAAAAAGTGCCTCCCCTTCACAAGAAGAGTCGACTCTGCCTCCCCTTGCCTGCACTCTAGTTATTGGCATGCACACCTTCGCACCCTGCCCAGAGGACAGAAACCCTGCCTTGTCAGCTTTGTAGGCTCCACAACCCTATGCCTGGGGTCTCGCACTGAGCCGCCAGCCAGCGCCGGTGTTGAACGACAGCCTCCCTCTGAGCCTTCATGGTACACAGCCACATTTACATCCCAGTACATGCATTCCAAATAGGCTGCGGGAGGTTCCTGCTAAAACACCATTCCGTCTTGAGCTCAGAGTCGAGGTCGAGCAAATGGAGCTGTGCAGAAAATGCTCTTTAAAATGCATTACGTGCATGAGTTTAAAGAGACGCCTGCTGCTCAGTGAATTTCAAAAAGGAGCAAGCGGGTGATGAACGACCTCAGGTTGTTACCAGGCTAAGGAACAAGGAGCTCTGTCTGTCTGCTGGTAAATAAAGTGTGGACATATATCACCTACAGGGCTCTGCCTGAGGGAGACTCTTAAACCTGTTGGACGGGAAAGCGCAGTTCCCAGCTCGGCAGAATATCACACAATAAGGCTCTTATTTGGATAAACATGAAGAAAGTCACAACTCGGGGAGGGACTCCCCATATCCATCATGGGGGTGCGTCTCAGGTTCACAATCCTCCTTAGATGCGCTTGAGTGTGCAGGTGGCTCCCATGCAGACAGGAAACATCTGGGATATGGCCTCAAGGCTTGCACAAACAGGTGTGATTGTTGTTGGGTTTTTTTTTTTAATTAATCCAGCAGATTCTATTTTTGAACTTTTCCATCTCGGGCAGTGCTAGGAGACAGGTCTAAGGCAGTCTTATCCTAGCCTGGCTTAGTGGGGAAAGAAATTAGTCGAGTTCATCTATGGTATATTAATTACATCCTTCTGTTTCCTCTCCTCCTAGAGCTAGGTGTGAAATGAACAATGGAAGGAGCTACCAGCAAGCCGTTATTAAATATGCCCGGTGTCCGGCGCACTGCGTTAGGCACTGGGGAGAGAGGTTAAACGCGCCCTTCTGGCACTCAAAGGCTCTGCATACAGACACAGGCAGTTCTGAAGCTATTATGGAGCTTTGTGCGCACCACTAAGTGCAAAGTGACTTGTTGGACTCCACCCTGAGCAGCTGAACTTGGGAAGGTGGGAGTGCCCTGTGGTGACAGGATGCAGTGGAGGGGTTCCACAGGTGAGCCACCTTTGCAGCTTGCTCTTACCTTGGGGAGCAGTGTTGGCTGTCTGCAGACTTCCTTTCCGTAATACAGGATGATTCCTGTATTACAAATCATCCCAGGGTCCCTTCGGCCTGGGTGCTGGTGTTGTCACGGGGCTACACATAGAAACCAGAAACAGATACAAGGTGAAGGATGGGCTCCCCCACCCTCATCCCCCCGTCAAGGTGAGCAGGTGTACACCCTCCCTGGAGCAAATGGTTTGGGCAATTATTCATACAGACTATTTTTTCCAAGATGGACAGCTTCTCATCAGGGCTCAGGGAAGCTGGTTTTGTGACCTTAGGCAAGTTACATTTTCTTCTAAGAACCCTGACCCCTCCATCTGCGGAGAAGTAGCACCTGCCAACCAGTCCCCAGGGCGAGTTGGTGATCCCGCGCCACCCCTGCCGACTCCACCGATGTTCATTAGGCAAAGCAGTGAACGGCGTATGGACACCAGCGCCGCCCCACACGGAGAGGCAGGCTCCTTGCTCAGCTCCCCAGGCAAGCCTCATTTCTCAAGCAAGCATTTATTGAGCGCTTGCTGAATGCCAGGAGTGAGCTGGCTACAGTGCGGGTCTCTAGGTCTGCCGCCTGCTGGCACCATCTTGGCTTGCTGAGGTTGGAATTTTCGTGGTGGTTTGGGGTTTTTTTTCTTTTTTGTGGGGGTAAGCTTATTTGGAGATAATGGTGGTTTATTTTAACTCAAATCTGGACACATTTCTACAGCAGGGTTCTCACTTCCTCTTGCTAAGGAGATAACAGGGCACACTGTTAAGGCAGAAGCTCTGGTGTCACACTGCCTGGGTTCAAATTGCAGTTTCACCACTGAATACTGTTGAAATTCGAGCGAGTGACATCTCCCCTCTAACTCAGGTTCCTCATCTATAGCCTGAGGAGGATGATAACATAAAGCACCTGAAATAGTACCTGACATGGAGGAAACCCTCAATAATCTGAGTTCTGGTTGTCGCTGTTACTATTATTATGCTATTTTTAGAAGAAAGTATGGTGGCTGCTGTGGCACGTGGACATGTGTGACCACATGAGGATGTCATTTGTGGTCGGTCTTCTCCCCTGCCTGAGGCCCACGGTGCAGAGCACAGCTGCAGGTCTCCACTTTTGCTTTGTGACTTCGGCGGGAACACCCCCATTTCTTCCTGTTTCTGAAGGAAAACACAGATTTTAAATCCTCAGTTCTCTGTAGAGCCCCACCTATGAGACTGATTGGTATATAAGAAACCCTCCATAGGAAGAGGAGACCACAGGGTAGAATATTTTAAATCGAGGCTACTTGCCCTCAGAAAACCCTGCCTCTGGGTCTCTGGGCCATTGAGTAGGAACGTCTTCCCCAAAAACCTTAGCTCTGCTCAACTATTCCAAGCAGAGTGGCTCACATCTGTAGGGATGGGGCCGGGAGTCGCGTGTGGTTATTTAAAACATCCAAGACATCCCTTCAACATGGAGGCAATATAAAAAAGTATTGTGATGTCACACATACTTTTTTCCCATAGCATGTTTTCAAAATCTGGTGTGTACTTTGCTCTTACAGCATAGCTTAATTCAGATGCTAAATTTTCATTGAAATACTTGATCTGTGTTTAGATTTATAATATTTAAAGTGGAAGACATAGATTCACACATTCAAGTTGTTCCAAACAAACTTTAAAGTTTTCCAGCAACTAAATCAAGTGTTACTCTTTTTAAATTTTAATTTTAATTAAGTAAAAGGAGACATCTGTTCCTCAGGCGCGCTGGCTGCTACCAGAACAGTGCACCACCGTACACTGTAGCTAGCAAAACCTCCAGTGTTTTCTGAGTACATCATAAGACAATGACCCAGAGTGTCTACCCCAGGTTTTGCATGGGTCAGATGCTCAGTGACATACGGCTTCATTGGGGAGCAGCTATAATTTTTTGCAACTCTTTCACACATTAAGCTGAAACATGCCTCTTTGCAACTTACATCCTCCCACCTTCCTTTGGTTCCCTGGAGCTATATGAAGAGAAGTTTTAGCTGCCTTGGCCATACCACAGCCCTTCAAATATTCTAAGGCAACTCTTGTATCTCCTTAATCTTCTCTTTTCCCACTCTAAACCATCACACCCAATCTGTTAGTACCATAAGAAGAGAAATCTAGTAAGCAACTATCAATCATTCACACTTTAGGAAAAATTTGCACATCAACCAGCTTTCCTCTACAGGGGTGGGAAAGTGAACAAATGCTCCCGGCTCTCTGGGGTTAACTTACCCCAGGCTGTGGGGCCTATTGCTATAGCAGGAGGACTAATATATAACAGGACAGCAGCAGAATCAAAGGGTTTATGCTTCCTGGCCAGCAAGAGCATGGATAGAGGTGGAACTTCCAGGACTCTGTGGCTGGTCATGAAGAACGAGGTCATCCCCAGCAGCCTGGGTGTAGATAGTCAACCAGGAAGTGACCAGATGCTGCCGTGAACACCCCAGGTCCAGCAGCCCTTCCTGGCAGCACCTTCACCCTAGCCTTCTCTGCCCTAGCCAGCACTTTGCATGGAGAGTAGATGGCCAGGCCCAGGGTGGGCTGTGGAAACAGGGCAGGGGCACTCCCTCAGCTGTATTAGACCAAACCCTTCTCAGATGGCCTTTTTCCCTAACATGCACCCAGGGACAACTTCAGGGGCTTCCCGTGGGCCTTCCATGGCCTTCCTCTGTGCCGGGACTCACCCCATTGTCCAGTTACTCTCTGTCTCCCCGTCAGACTGCGAGCCCCCATCTGTCTTGTTATTGTTGTATTCTCAGTGCCTGGCACCCAGTTGTTAGTGACTTTCCCTTCTGAAGGGTGTTAGAAGCCCACCTGTAGGGAAAACTCCAAACAAAAGCATGTGTTCCCTATTCATCCCTATCTCCCCAGCCACCTGGGCCAGTGCCTGGACCCTTAGAGAACCTTGATAAAGATTTGCTTAAGGCATGAATGAGCGAATGACAGCAGGTGGCCAAGAATGGAGGCAGATGGCGACATCTCTGCTTCTGGTAGCACATGATTATGGGCACAGACA
This sequence comes from Daubentonia madagascariensis, assembly GCA_023783475.1. NCBI lineage: Eukaryota > Metazoa > Chordata > Mammalia > Primates > Daubentoniidae > Daubentonia > Daubentonia madagascariensis. The sequence goes on along the minus strand of JAKFHU010001640.1, from coordinate 3,419,426 downwards.
GACCTGAGGTTTGTGTGGGTTGAACTTACCACCCAAACCGTGCCCTTTCCTGAGCTGGCTACACCTTGCTCTTGGCTTTTGGGACATGGGATAGGGTCTACACTGTCATCCACACCCTCCCACTCAGGTGGGCAAGAAAATATCAAGAGGAAAGGACTCTGTTAGCCCCTTCGGGAGGACAGGTGAATGCTAACTCTGGCCTCCTGAAGTGTGGCATCCTGCCAAGGGGCAAAAACCTCCTCCATCCACCGTGAGGGTGGTAATGGGGCCTGAGCCCCTTCCAGGAGTTCCTTGCCCCTCTGTCGGAACAGCAACAAGACCTAATGGCAAACTGCGCCCCCATCTCAGAGTCACTGGGCAGAAGCGTGCGCTCTGCTTCTCTGCGTGACTCTTCCCGACTGCTACACACAGGGAATTCACCTCCAGTCCTCAGGTGGGCTTCCCTGCAGCTGCCGCCTTTCCCCTCGAGTGTCCCCCAGCACACCTGGTGCCTCTCTGCAAACCCCGGGCCCTCCCTGGCCCCTCTGGTGTCTGTCCGCCCCGTCAGGTAGCCTAGGCTGGTCCCACCGTGGAGATGCTCTCGGTACCTTCCAGGCCCAGAGAAAGGTCACCAGGACCTTCCCCGCAGGGGAGTAGGAAGGCTCCGTGATGGTTTTCACACCAAATGAAGGAGTGGCTGTTGGGACAAAGTCCTTGCTCACCCCCTCAGCTGCCCTGGCCCTCACAGTGCCGTCCTCCGAGCAAGAGCTGGTGACATTGTCCTCAGTGTCGCTTTCGTGAACCTGGGAAAAGTCAGAAGTAAAAAATACCAGCCCGAAAGAATCCCAGTACCCTCCCCCATCTGATAAATGGGGATGGATCCTGAAGGGCTCAGAATCCACGGCTCACTCATCAACAAACATTGAGCATCTGCTGGGCACTGGCCCAGCCTCAGCCTTGCAGAGGGGAAGACAGTAGCCCAGAGAAAGGAAGTGACCCACTGAAGGTCACACAGCATGCACTTGGGTTCCCTGGTCCTATGGGGCCAGATGGCGGACGAGAGTCTGTGCACTTGAGAAATCAAACCACATGGTCATCCCTCCAGCCCAGGCTGGGCCTCTGGAAGCCATAGAGTCACCCAAACCTGTTGCTGGCTCACTGCCCCCTTGCTCTCCTGCTGCAGCCTCCTTCCGCAGGGGCCCATCTTGGGCCCAGGTAGCTGTCAGAATGTTCAAGCAGAACCTCCTGGGCTGGGTCAGTTGCCGAGGGTTGCAGGGTTCTAAGCTCAGGACACGCTAGGTGGCCATGCAGTGAAGCGTCAAGAAGTCAGTCCCATTTACAACAGCTGCAAAAAAATCAAAATGCCTAGGAATATACTTAACCAAGGAGGTGAATGATGTCTGCAAGGAGAACTACAAACACTGATGAAAGAAATCGTAGACAACACAAACAAATGGAGAAACATCCCATGCTCATAGATTGGAAGAATCAATATTGTTAAAATAGCCATACTGCCCAAAGCAATCTACAGATTTAATGCAATTTCTAACAAAATGCTAATGCCATTTTTCACAGAATTAGAAAAAACAATCCCAAAATTCATATGGAACCAAAAAAAAGCCTGAATAGCCAAAGCCATCCTAAGCAAAGAGAACAAAACTGGAGGCATCACATTACCTGACTTCAAATTGTACTACAAGGCTATAGTAGCCCAAACAGCATGGTACTGGCATAAAAGTAGACACATAGATCAATGGAACACAATAGAGAATCCCAAAATAAAGCCATATACCTACAACCAACTGATCTTTGACAAAGAAAATAAAAACATACACTGGGGAAAGGACACCCTATTGAATAAATAGTGCTGGGAAAGTTAGATAGCCACCCACAGAAGAATGAAACTGGCTCTCTCTTTCTCACCATATACACATAAATGTAAGGCCTGAAACTATAAAAATTCTAGAAGAAAACCAAGGAAAAACTCTTCTGAACATTGGCCTGGGCAAAGATCTTATGGCTAAGACCTCAAAATCAAATGCAATAAAAACAAAAATAGACAAATGGGACTCAATTAAACTAAAAAGCTCTGCCCAGTAAAATAAATAATCAAAAGAGTAAATAATCTACAGAATGGGAGAAAATATTCACAAACTACGTATTCGACAAAGGACTAATATCCAGAATCTACAAGGAACTCAAATAATTCAGCAATAAAAAATTTTAAAAGTGTGCTGATTTTAATGTGTGTCCTTTCACTGTGATAAACTGTAACTGTGAGTACAGTGGCTTTGTGAGTTCTGCAAGGACTTCTAGCAAAGTATTGAACCTGAGAGTTGTCTCAGAGACTTTCAAATGATACAGATCCTCTATCTGGATCTCTGTTTCCAACTCAAATTGAGCAAGACAGACAAAAAATTTCCTTTTGGTCCTTCCAGGGATATCCGCATTTAAATGGCATATGTGGCATGTGTATATATGTTTAAGCTGAAAGAATGAATCCCTAATGGTGGAGTCTCAGGCTCTGTCATGTGGGGTGTTTGGGGGTGCTTCGGCAGCACAGAAATTGTCCTTTCCTCTGCTCCTGGCTCTCAGGACACTGTGTACCCCATTAAGTGGGCATGATGGAGCCATTAGAGATTGTTAGTTACCATGTGCTAGATCCTCATCTCTCATTGGACAGTTTTTCTTCTAGTAATGTTTATTGAGTAGCTACTATAGGCCTGGCATTGTCAGGTCCCAGGGACACAAACATACATAGATAAAACCGCTGCCTGCGGGAGTGATATTCTCCTGCTGGGAAAGGGTCCCAATGCCTATCAGCTCTGCAAAGGCACTGACAAGCCCTGCAGGAATGACCCCTTTTTAACTTTGAGGAACTTGGCAAGCATTACTCCTTTTCTTTTCTCTCTTTTTTTTTTTTTTTTGCACCCTGTCACCACCTCCCAGCACCTTGTGGAGCATGTGGCTGTCCCTCCTCCCTCTGCCCTTGCCACCTCTCCTCCAGCTCTTGCCCCTCATGGCCCATGATGTTGGAAGAGGAAGATGCTGTGTCCCCAGGAAGACTCATCAGCTTGTGGCTCAGCCTGGAGGTGACGAGGCCATGAGGGTCATCGCGGTGTGTGGAGCCAGCAGGAAGAAGAGGAGGCTGGTGCACTGACAGCTTATGGGAAGTGCTGGGTGCTTCCTGGAACAGGAGGTGGAGTGAACGGTCAGGAGGTCCCAGCAGCGTGGGACGGGCTTCTGATGTCTGACGTTGGGGATGAGGTTCCCAGCTGGGCATGGGCTTTCTTAGGGTGTCAGGAGGAGAGATGGTGGGCTGCCTGCTTGGCCCCCTGCCTCACCTCTCCTTGAACGGTCTGCTGATTTGCTGCTAGTTTGCTTTGGTAGAACTCACCGCCCATTGCTGTCATGTGTGGAAGCCACGCTGGATTTGTGGTGGGTTATATCATCACCCAGAAAATATGTGTGACTTCTCAACATGGGGAGTAACACGCACTTGGCTGGCAAAGCGCTGCCCAGCATAGCAAGGCCTCCCCCAAGGCAAGTCCCACTCCCGGGGGAAAGGGGGCAAGAGAGCCAGCCTTTCCCGAGGCTACACACACTCAGTGCGGGGGCCAGTCCTTGAAGTGGGACCTTGTGGGACCCGATCTTGAGTGCCTAGAATGCTGCTGGCACTCAGCACATCTTGGCTGAATAAATACATATTTCATCACCTTCTGAGATTCGGTCCTTCTTGCTCATGTTTGCTGTTAGGGAGTTCAAATGCTCTTGTTTTTATAAGACGTGGCCTTAGAAAGTGGTTGCTTTTTTATGCCCTTCCTTGATAAAAATAAAAAGTGTCAATCTCCTCTGCTATTTATTATTATTATTATTATTATTTTACTGGTCTCTAAAAGCCCAAATCTGGGGACCAGTTCCACCAGAACAATCTATCCGTATGTTAACTGAATGGAAAGGAGTATTCCTGAAGCGCCCAAAAATAGATTATGTTTATCCATCTCCCCTTTTTACTACAAAGGGTTGTTTTTTTTTTAATACAGGATGTTTCTGTGCTCCTCCATGAGCTTTGTAGAACAGGGCGTTACAAAGCACTTAATATTGATCCCTAGGAAGACACTGAGGAAACTCTTACTGGGTCAAGCCAACAGCCATATAAAGGCTATTTTGTAAAAGGGCGAGTTCGAGTGTGACTTTATTTACCTGTAAGTGGCTTCCCACTCGGGGCTGGCCTACCTCTCAGGGAGCAGGTTTGGGGAGTAGAGAAATCAGAAGCGGAAAAGCCAGGTAGACAACCGATAATCCTTCATACCTGAATGAAACAGCTCAAGGAGAAAAAGGAAGCGAACTGAGTCTAAGACCCCACAGCCCCGCAGTCGAAGCATGAGGAGCAGATATGCGGAGATTTCATTAAGAGAGCCTTGAGAAATCAACCTGTCAGGATTAGACTCTTGTTCTTTCTGAGTGGTTTTTGAATTTTCAGCGTTTCTTTTTTTTAAGGAAATAAATAATTCTTTAAATTCTTTTTCCCAATCAGTTGCCTGCCTTTGAAATTAACCATTTCCCTGGCTTTCCCTCTGATTGGGATCGTGTCTGTCCTCAGTCTTTCTGAAGTGCTATTCACTTGGCCACACATAATGTAACTTTGAGATGTGATGGGGAAAAAAATTAGCATTTCCAGTGAACTGGAAAGAATGCATCTGATTTCAAAATGTGTACTTAAAAAAGAAAAAGCGCACCCAAATTGATTCTACCAACCATAGGGCTCATTTTGCCAAGCCAAATCTGAAATGCATTTTTGCAAAAGGACAACTTTATTTATGATTTTTTAGAAGAAAGAAATATGAATATCCAGGCATGGGGGGAAAAAAGCATCTTGAGGATTTAATATAGCTTGGATTAATCAAAGCGCCTGCTTTTAAGCTGTCTGCCCCCACAGAGGAGTGAATTAATGAGCAATTTATGCAATGAATATATTTTTTCTTTCATTATCTAGGTATTTCAGAGGAACATGCTTCTTCTGACTTGAATTCTCCAGATACTTCTCTGAAATTTTAGCTTCACTTTGCATGTATAATTACAGCCTCAAGTCGTTTGGAGAGCAAGTCTCAAGGTAGTCGAAAACTTCTCGCCCCCCCACCCTATGCAAATCAACTCGGTTGCTCACCTCCCTCAGCCTCAAATCTCCCCTGAATCCTTTTGAATGAAGAATCCATCTTGGAATTATCTGTAGGCCAATGTCTCCAAGGCTGGTTTGTGGGAGGTGGTGCTTTAATAAGAACACAGATGCCCGAACTCATGCCTGGAGACTCAAAACCAGCAGGTGTGGGGCAGGGCCTGGGAACCTGTGTTTTTCAAGGTCCATGTAGCAGAGTGGCCAAGCTCTGATTCCACCCCTACCCCACCAGTGCGAAGAAAATGCTAAATTAGGCGAGTTAACTTATCTGCTGCCTTACAAGGGCGATTTGTAGACCCAAGGCTGAACCTGAAGGCCTGTGCTAAGAGTGAGCAAGGGGAAGATGGATTTTCCTCTCTCGCGGCACAAGCTCAGTCGCAATTTAGATCCCTAGGAAATGTGCACTGGGTCTGTGGAAATGACCTGAATTTGCAATCTGTGTTACTCCACCGGCCCCTACAAATGCTGGAAGTGTCACCAGGGTATAGTTCTTATATTCCATAATTGTCCTGGCATCTAGGAGATAGGGGGGAGCGGGCGGCTGGGCGGGTAGAGTTCCGGGGCTGCAGGCCTGCAGCCTTATCTCCCCAGCAGCCAGGTTGCAAGAAACAATAGGTGGACACTGCCAAGAAGGCTGGAGCTATTGAAATCTCTGGGCACAGATGGCGGTTCCATTGGTGGAATGTCCCTCCCTCTCCCCACACAATCGAGTGGCCTTACCTGAGAGCAAGGCCCCTGGCAGCAGAACGTGGAAGAGGAGCCCAGACGTCCCCTTTGTGGCCATGGCCCTGGCTGCCTCCTGACTGTCCTCCCTGGACAGCCTCCCCGACCAAACCCTTCTCAAAGCCAAAGGAGGGGGCTCTGGGAAGAGGGGGCATTCAACCAGATCCTACTGTGCTCAGTCGGTGGAAAGAATCGACCCCCCGGGGGCACCAAGTTGATCCCCCAGGTTAGCAGCAGCCCCGCTCCCCACCTGTCCCCCACCCCCACCCTGCCCCTCCCCCACCCCCGTTTGCCCCATTTAGGGTTAAAGGAAGGGGAGGGGCGGGTTCCCAGACAGGCTGAGGTGAATCCCGTGGCTGGCCTCCCCCCGCACGCACGAGACCTTTCCCGGACAGAAACTTCAAGTTCAGGAAAGCACAAGAGGCTGCTTCCTCCGGCCACCCCTCCCTTTGCCACGTTTCCATTAGCACAGAAATCGCAGCTTCCAGAGCCTTGGCGCCCCCGGCTTGGGCAATTATTTCTCGTTAGTTCCATTCACATTCACCTGCGACCGTCATTAGACACTGGTGTATAAAATAGTCATCCCTCGGTACACACGGCCAACTGGGCCCCCACAGCCCTCCACGCCACGCCCACCCGCTCCCGCAAGGACGGTGGCAGCGGCTCTCGCATGCAGGAGGAAGCCAGCTGGGGGGGGGGGCCTGGCGCCCTCCCACGCCTGCTGCTCTGCTGCCCGAACATCTGCCATGAGCAAGGCCTGACGACTGCCATCTTCCTGTGCCCGGGATCAGGCGTGGGAGGCTCACACAGGAAGCAGGGGGAGCAGCCGGGCGCTGACCCCTAAGGGCTGCACCTTTAGAGTCTGCCTCTGGGGCTGGCAGCCCAGGGAGCTGGCATCCAAGCCCCATGATGGCCACTTTCCCCACTCGTCCCACAGCTTGGATCGAGGCTGACTTTGGGGCAGGCACTGTTCTAGTTACTGCATGTCAGCAGGGAACCAAAGAAAGCCCCAGTCCCATAGAACGGATTCAGTAAAAATGTACGAAATTGCCAATATTTGTCTGTCTTTGACCTACAAGAGCAACAATTTCATTTAGTTCAGCTTAATCCACTGCAGGCCAACAAAGAGACAGTAAGCAAAGGCCGGGAATGTGTTACAGATGTAAGTGCTGCAGCAGGAAAAAAAAGCAGGGTAAGGGACCCCAGCCCAGGGAAGGGAGAGGGCGGAGCTGTGGTGGAGACACCTGGGCCAATGCTCCCGCCGGAGGGAGGGAGCGGCCGCCTCCTGACCACAACTGCAGCAACCGGCTGGAGGCAGGATCTGGTGCTGGCCCAGGGTGAGGAGGCCACCGACAGCACCAGGAGATGAGGAGGTTGCTTTTCCAGAACTCCTTCCTCGAGGCTGCCATCTGCACCCAGGAGGCAAGCCTCCAGAAGGCACCTGAGGTGGAGACCAGCCCCTCCCTGGATTGCTCACCTGCCTCCCCGTGGGCTACAGAAGCTGGCGCCAGGGCTCATGGCTGGGCAGCGGGGGCAGAGCTTTACCCCCCACCGGCCCCCGGAGCCTCCTCTCCGGCTTCCTCCCACAATGCCCCTGAAGGGGCCTGGCAAGATACTACAGGTCCCTGGTTTGGACATGCCCGGGCCCTCTCTAAGGTGGCTACGCATCTAGAACAAGCAGCCATGGTGCCCCTGTGGCTCCAGCCTTCCCTGTCCTCAGGCTTCCAGGGATGGTTTTGGTTCTTCCTCCTCATCATGCCGCTCTGGGCGGCACTTCGCCTCTGGCGCCGGACCTGGGATCGTGTCCCGTCTGTGGCGTTCTCTGTCTGCGTGGCTGTGGGCGAGTCACCCGATCCCTCGGAGCCTCTGCCCACCTGTGAATGGGGATGGTGCCGGCACTTCCCGCATCAGATCCAATGAGACAATGTGTGCACAGTCAGCACGGTCAGTGTTCAAACCGCAGCATATAGTTTGGGTTCTTCTTTGTTTTTCATAGCGTAGCTGTAGGCGGTTTCTTGAAACAAAGTCTGCCGGTGTCTGTTCCATCTCCAGTAGCCTCCAGCACCATTTTCAGGATTGTCTTAAAACCTCAAAAAGATGGCTGACTCCTGACCTTCCAGAAACTTCTCCACAGATCAGCTAGAAACTCCAATTCCCCAGGAACTTGCCTTTCCCAAGCTCCAGGTCCAAAGTCTAAATGAAAGTTGGAAGGAAGGCTTAACTAGGCTTTCTAGCAGATAAAAATCGATAAACGGGAAGATGTCTATCAAAGAGCTCATGCGAGGAAGCCCACGCTGTACCCAGCTCCAAATAAATAGCCTCTTTGTGTATTTTGAAGGCAAATGGGAGAGCTGGGGGCCATGAGAAGCCACTTCTGAGTGACAGTGACTCTGAAAATATCGCCCTCAGCCCTGGAACTCTCTTTGCCCCAGTTGGGAGAAACCATTATGCCCTGCTCCACTGGAATCCTCCTGTGTGCTCCTGCAGTGTAATGTGGAGATCACCAACATTTAAGTATCCCAAGAAGCAACATCACATCTCATCTGTTAACCAGTTCTTAAACCACAGCTCTTCTGAGGGGGAGCTTTCTTGCCCACCTCTGGCGCTATCTGTCTGCAGTATCACTGAGAAAGAGCTGCAGGCGAGTGTTGATCCAGCCAAATCCTGGAGCTCATGAAGGCCTCCCTCACCAGCATAGGATTTGCAGCATGTAAGCCATAATTGACATCAGAGAATGGGCAATACATTCTAATATGGAGCAGAAAATACATTGCAAAATGGAATAGAAAGTGAAGGTCATTGTCGCTGTTCAGAGGTGGACAGACCAAGCAAGGAGCATGGTGTACTTTCGGGAGACTGTCTCCTCACCCACCTCATTACTGCACACCTGGACTTGCTGCTTGGCAGAGTAATTGAAAGCTCACTACAAATGCCTATTTTTTTCTCTTCTCTTCATCATATTGATCAGGGAATCCAAGAGGCCTGGTCATTGGAAGTAAAGTAGATTTGTGGAGAAGACAGGGTGATGTGTGCAGAGCCATGTACCCCAAATTCCAGGCACCAGGGTTCCAATTCTGTGGTGTTTGCACATCGGCAGGCCTTGCCCTGCTATGATTTTCTTAATATTGTTTTTCTCTTTCATTATTTAAATATATGATTTGAAAAGGAAATATTATATTCACCATAGTGAATGGAAAAATCTTTATCACTTGACCCAAATAAAAAATATCCATAATAATAAACACATGCTTATTAGCAAAATAATCATCCATGTATCAACCCAAACCATCTCCACTTTGCTTTGGGAAACAGAGTGAGGGAACAAGAACTTTGGAGTAAGTTCTGGCCCATAACTAGAGGGTGACTAGAGGTTGTTATTTGGGAGACACCAAAGCTTCACAGAATGTAAGCAAAGTGAAGGATCCTTAGGAAACAAATGTGAAATGAAAAATTCTAAGATCCAGAAAGAGACCCAGTTTCCCCAAGGTGACACCCTTGAGTTTGTTTTGTAGGAATTCATCATCCCTCCCTCACAATTTATTTTTCATAACAAATTAGTATGATGTGGTTTTGAGGTTTTTTTAAAAGAAATTTAATTTTATACATCGATTTCCAAGCACTTATTTCTGGTTCAAAAATCAAAACATACAAAAGGGTAAGCAGGGAGGTGTCCTTGTAGCTTCTCTCCTGCTGTCCCCATACCCCTGGGAGCCAGCCAGGAGGAGGATACCCAAGGTATATACAAGCCGGTGCACAAGTGTGTATTTTTTCCTTTTTTTATAAACACAGATGGTAGCATACTATAAACATTGTTCCACACCTTGCTTCAACAATGCAATGACGCGTCTCTGATCACTATGCAAGGAGCCTCCTGGTTCTTTCTTTAGTGCTACGTGATAATTCCATTGCGAGGGAGAAATGGGGTTTATTTAACCAGGCCTCTACGAAGGTACCTGCGTTGTTTCCAGTCTGTTGCTATTACCAACGGCTCCGCAATGAATAACCCTGTATATTCATCATCGGGGCCTGCGTGAGAACAGCAGCAGATAAATTCCTAGCCGTGTAATTAGCATGTGTGTTAGAATGCTGTTTAGCATGTGTTTGTGAGGTCCCTGTCCCTATGGGATGGAGGGTCTGTGGCGAGGACGTCAAGATCAGGGGACATGAGCTCCAAAGAGTTGCTTTTTATTTGCTCCATGCCAAGAAAATTCCTCTCCCAGCCCAAGTCTTTAGATAAAAGGACAATTCAATTTGAGCTACACACCCTCCCAACAAGGTTCTCTATGAATTATGGATTTTTAAAAAGACAGGAAGGGAGGTGAGACATTGCATTTCCCAAACCGGTTTTATCTTACTCAATTTAAAGTTCATCTTCTCATCCTAATTTAGGCGCTGGTGTGAAAAGTGGCCGAGGTAGCATCTCTCCGGGCCTTCTCACAATTAGTCCGTTGGTTTTTGCAATCCCAGGAAACAAGGGATTTATTTTTCGGCATTCTCGGGCTCATTTTGTGGTTCCTGTCACCCGGGCAGCTGGAACACAGCCTGCCTGCCATGCCATTATTTGTAGAAAAACTGGAGCCCCAGCCCCACACCTCGCATAGTCCAGCAGGACTTGCTGAGAGGACTCGGGGGCTCGCAGACTACCAGGAGCCCCGTCTGGGTGCGGGGTTGTCTCCGAGGGGGCAGACACAAATGGAAAATTTTTGAAGATGGAAAACATGGGCAGTGACTCAGAAATGCAGCAAAGCAGTATCCTGATTCAGTAGCCTGTGTCATCTCCATGAAGTCCTCTCGTTAAAACATCGAACAGGCTGGAGCCGATGGGTCTGCACCAGGTGTGACTTTGGCACTCCCCCGCCGGACAACTGCCCTTGTCTGTGGACATTTTTAGTTGTCAGGACTTGGTGGCAGAGGTGCCATTAGCATCTATCGGGTAGAGGCCAGGGATGCTGCTAAACATCCTACGACGCCCAGGATGGCCTCCACAATAAAGAATGATCCCATCTCAAATGTTAGCAGTGCTCTAGCAGAGAAAGCCAGCCCTAACCCAGCCTTGAGAGGAAATCTAAATTACCCAGGACTAAAGGAGGACCCATTCCACCCGCCCTGAGGGCAGGAGGTATGCTGTTTCCCGGTCTCTGGCCCAGGTATCTGGCAAGCGGGGGCCTCATCAAGGCCGAGTCTCCTCAATTTCCATGCTGCAGAAATGTACATACCATCTCAGAGGGGAACTACATGAGAGAAGCAATATCTCAGGATTCTCAACAATTTTTCTCCTCTGAGCTCAGAGAGCTTTTCCAGGACAATGTTACTTTATATTCCTATAATGTAAGGCAAGAAGTATCGCTCCTCTCACTTTCCAGATAGACATATTTTCCAGAGAGCTGTTCCTGACAGCTAGTTAGCAAGGGGGCTGGATCAGAATCGATAAGTCCTGAAGCCCTTTTTTATTTTTACAAAATGAAAACTGCCCTTTTTTTTCTGATTATAAAAATGATACATGCACATTGTTTCTTTAAAAATTCAAACAGTACAGAAAAACATATGAAAGAAAAATTTAAAAATTACCCAAATCCTTTCACCAAGAGATAAACAAATGTAGACATTTTGGTGCTTATCTTTCTAGCTCTTTCTCTGTGCATGAGCATGCACAGATTTTACCAACACCATTTTACCTAACTCGGGGTTTCTGAACCTCAGCACTAATGACATTTGGGGCTGGACGGTTCTCTGTTGTGGTGACTGTCCCGTGCATTGCAGGATGTTAGCGGCGTCCTGGCCACTCCCCACTGGATGCCAGTAGCACCCCCAGCCCCAGTTATGACAACCAAAAATGTCTGCAGACATTGCCAAATGCTCCTCTGGAGGGTAAAATTGCCCCAGTCAAAAACCACTGATATAAACGGAATTGTGTACCTACCGTTCTGTGTAAACCCGATGTTTGGGGACAGAAAAGAGCAGGGCTCATGAGTTCTACGTCTTTGGGATTGTTAGTGTAGAGTCCAGGGTCAAGGTGCATTCTGATAACTACAAGATAAGAGCTGCAGGTAAATTACTTGACTTGCTGAGCCTTAGTTTCCACATCTGCAAACTGGGACAGTGACAGGACAGTGTCTCGGATCGTTCAACCGCATGCCTGGGATAATGCGTGGGAGGGGTGTTCCCACGGGGCCCATCCAAACACTGCCTGGGGGTCCCCCTGTGTGCCTGGCTTTGTGCATCCTGCAGTGGGGGTGGGGTGGGGTGGGGGGCTGGATCCGAGGAGGGAGCTTAGGGTGATTGATTCCAGGCACCCAGGCGGTGAGTGGCAGCGGAGGGCTGGCGCAGAAAGTCGTGAGGTTCTGTTTGTGGGCTTTGTTTTTTAATTCAATTCTTCTGGAAAACAGATAAGCATGTCTGCTTCCATCTAGTATGCTAGGTTTTTAGGTGTTTTTTTTTTTTTATATATAAACTTTGGTTTCTTTTCAGCTTCAGATATTAAAAAGAAAAGACAAATGTACAAGATCAGTCTGAGTTTTAAGCAAATTGGTTTATTCCATTGTGGGGGCACTGGGGTTGATGAGTCACAATCCTGGTCTTGTCGGATTTTTACAGCGTAGCCTGTGGTTTCCATGCTGGTGAAAAGAAAGCAGCAGCCCGGCAGCCTCCCTTCTCCCTGCTTCTCCTTCCCGAAAGCACTCAGTCCTCACACCCAGGATGATAAAAGCAGGCCCCTAGGCCTGTGTGCCCACTGGGGGCCAGGTCCTCATGTGGAAGGGACATCTGAAATGATGACTGTCCTACCCCCTCCTTAAAGACGTCGGAGCTTCCCTTGTTCTTCCAATAATAAGCACAGTCCTCCCAGGGGGCCACAAGCCCTGAAGGGTGGGTCCCTGATCCGTGCTCACCCCTCTCTCCCCTGGCCTGCCCAGGTTCACTCCCCCAGGGCCTTTGCACATGCTAGTCCACACCTGGCATGTGCCTGCTTCTCACCCCTTGTCCTTGGGATCCTAGGGACCCTAGCCAGGCACCTCCTCTGGGAAAGACCCACCCTTTACTCGCACATCTGCTTGCCACAGTATCTCCCCTTATTCGGGGGTGAGCACCCTGAGGCTGGGGCCTTGTCTAATTTTTCCCACTATTGTATCAATACTGTTTTATGTAATGGTGGTATAGTCAATAAATATTCGAGGGAAGGAAGTAGGGAAGGGAGGAGATTCTTCTATCTTTAAAAGTGGGATTCTCTTTTTACCTTCAACATCACTGGCTGCCACGTGCGAGTGCCACATGGACACAAGCTCTCTCTGCTCCTCCCTCCCCCCTCCTCCTCTGGGGCCCAGGTGAGCATCTCCTATTAGTGGATCCGGGAGGCACATCCATTAAGCCACCTGCCTGATGGCCCAGGCGGCCTCCTTTGCCGCCAGCTAGTGCGTGGGAGAAGCAGTGACTCAGCGCTTCCCCAGCATGAGTGACCAAGTGGCCGCTCCAGCCTTCCCAAGGAGCCGTCCTCCGCCCATAATGGAGAAATTATGTGAGGCGTAATTTATAGTAAAAATCAAATGAACATTAATTCTGGTGAGTCATCCATGCAGAAAGGGCACTCGGCGGCTGTGGACGTGGGCTGCGGGCGAGGACGGCTAGATGTTTCATCCAAGCGGGGAAAGGCTGTGCTACCTGCTGCAGCTGCTGGAGTTTGGGGCAGTGGGGTGGGTGCTGGGCCTGAGCCCTTCTCAGAGGCCTTGTGGGGTCCCATCCAGCTCCCTCATTTTACAAATGGGGACTCAAAGACCAGGAAGGAGACAGCAGAGGCATCAAGTGCCTGTCCCCAGCCTTCCCATTCCTGTCCATGCAGGCCCCAGCCTGCATCCTCCATGGCTGCTCAGCCACAGGTGGCTAGTGCCAGGCAGCCTGGACTCCAACCCTTCTCTCTCTTCCCTCTGTCACTTCCTCCTGGTCCAGGTGCTGTGACCTCTCTCCAGGAAGACTCCACCAGCCTCCTAACCCTATGTCTCCTGGCTTCCATTCTGGCCTCCACGGCTTTCTAGAAGGAGTTTTCCAAATGCACACTGGGTGTGTCACTGTCTGCATGAAACAATGGCTTGTTCCCCTGGGTAAAATCCAAGCTGGGGCATGAGGGGAGGACAAGGCCTTCCCATGTGCTGCCCCCCGCCCCATGGGCCACTCGCCTTTTGCCTGGTCGACTGGCTACCTCCTCCTCATTCTACTCACATGCCACCTCCTCCAGGAAGCCCTCCCAGCAACTCCCTGCTAAGCCGCTGCTAGTCACTTGGCCAGGGTCTGTCTCAGGCACAGGCTTTAAGCTCCATAAGGACAAACCCATGCCCATCTTGCCCTCCCCTGTGTCCCTGGGGCCCAGAAGAGGGCCAGGAGTGCAGTAAGTGCACATATGTCTATGGACTGTCTACAGGGAGGGATAGGTGGTGACTTGCTACAGGGAGCGGGTGATAGAGCTTAGGGCCCCTCTTCTCTTTCCCCCTCTTAGGGCCCCTCTTTCCCTGGCCTTTGTAGGCCTCTGTCCAGAAAAAGCTGGTCCTCAGGAAAGCTGGTGGGGGGTGGGTACCCTCACCTGCATACCTCTCTCAGCCTTGGGCCTGCCTGGACAGCAGGGCCATGTGCTCCCTTCCACCCTGCCAGGGCTGCGGGCCCAGATGTCCGGCTAGGTGTGAGGGGAGGCGTGGATGGTTCCCACTTGCAGGCGGGTGCAAACGCCTGGTGCATGGCCACATTTTCTTTTGGGAGGCCACATTCAAACCAGATGAACCTTGAATTACAAGAACATCCCACCTTTTGAGAAAGTGAAGAATTTTGGGGGGTACGGGGAGATGCTTTGGGCAGATGGGGCCTCCCGTGGATCTGCTGAGAGTGTGCTCTGGGTTTTCTGCAATAGTGAAACAACAGCCAACAGCCAGAATGGCTGGGCCAATAGAGCCTCAGGGCCTACTGGGACAGGCTCTGCCAGGAGGCCTCCAGCTGCCCATCCAGCCCACCCTGACTTGCTCTAGCCCTCCCCATGTCACCACCCCTTCCCCCCTAGAGACTGTCCTCTCTCACCTGAGCTGCCACAGCCACCTTTTAAGGGAGCTTCTGCAGCTCCCTAACAGATGTGGTCATGTTACTCCCATGTGCACATGCAGACACAAACACTACACGAGTTCAGATACTACACACATGTACATACGTACTACATATGCGCACTCACTGCACAAATACTACATGTGCATGCAGATGCCACACACGCGTGTGCACATGCTGCACACGTGACTACATTCCCCCACCCTCCTTTGTCCCTGAATAGCCCCACTGTGGGCTTGGAGGGGCCCTGTCTCTGCATCTTTCCCATGGCCCACGAGGGACCCAGCCCCTGGCCCCTGCCTACTGCTCTCCTCTGCCCCTGGTTCACTCGTGGGAAGTCAGGAGGTCAGGTGTGCAGGTGTTGGGGCAGTCTGCGACTTTACAGACTCACCTTATCTTTCTCTGCAGCACTGAGATCTCCATCCTGGAAGGTGTGGTGCCTTTCTTTCTCTGCTTAGAGTCTGCCTGCATTCCTAGCTCACGAGTGCTGGGCCACAACTGTTTATATTTATCTATGTGCACATATATTTTAAATAAACTTTTAATTTTAAAACTTAGATTTACAGAAAAGTTGCAAAGCTGGCATTGAGCTCCCATGCACCCAGGACCCAGTTTCTCTCACTGTCACATTGCCATGTAATTTTTCACAACTAATGAGCCAATACTGATGCACTAGTACCTGAACTCCATGCGTGATGTAGACTTCACTGCTTTTCCCTAATGCCAGAATCCCACGACATCCATGGCTAGACTGGGGCGAGCCACTGGGGAAGGAAGACCTCATGGCGCATGCATCCGGGGTGCACAGGGCTTAGCAGTAATGATGCGTCCTTCACCACCTGGCAAAAGTGCAGCTCCCCAGCTCTCTCCACTGTGAAGTTCATCCCCCTCTTCAATATGTGCTCTCTGGAAGCCAATCACTCAGGACTGTGCAGACTTCAGGGGTGGAGAGTCATGTTCTATCTCCTTGGTGGGTGAGTACCTATCTGAATAATGTGGGATTCTTCTGTACAAGAGACTTGTCTCTTCTGTCTACTTATTGATGCAATCATCTGCATCAGTATGGACTCACTGGTGTTGGTTCTATACACTGGGTTACAGGCCAGTACTGGGATTTCCTTCCCCTGGCCATGCTGGAGCACTTTCTCACGCACTGCACAGTGCTCCGGGCTCATCTGTGGTCCTTGCCCCAGCCCAAGAAAAAGCTATTTTCACAAGCAGCTGGTTCCTTTGATTGGAAAGTGGTGTGTGAACCAAGACCTGGATGCTGTCCCTGCACCGGGGCCCTCTCAGGGACCCTGGAGAGAGGAGGAAGTGTGCGTGTACCCACCCCTGGACACATACCTGCCAGGAATTCTTGCTTCTCTCTCCATCAGGCTCTATGTTAAGCAAAACATAACCAGGACTCCTGGAAGGTGACAGACTTTCTTTACACATCAGCCACCCTGGGGCAGTAGAGTTTAGTCTGGTTGGAAGAGGGCAACGGGCCATGTGGGGAGCACATTCATCTTTTTTCTTTTTGGTTACACAGGTCAAGGTGGTTTGTGCAAGCCAACCGGACACTAGCAGTTTCCCACCTGGGGTGATTGCTCCCCTAGGCAACATCAGGCGACGTCTGGAGACATTTCTGGTTGTCACAACGGGGTGGTGGTAGCTCCTGGTATCTAGCGGGTAGAGGCCAGGGACGCTGCTAAACATCCTACAATGCTCAGGACAGCCCCTGCAGGGAATGACCCTGCCCCAAATGTCAGGAGTGCCAAGGTGCAGCAGCCCGGGGGTGCACAGACGCCGATGGGAGGGAACACTGGGGAGCCTCCTGCCGCTCCCGACCCCCTCCCTGGCTCCACTTTCCCGCAGAGTGCGTCACGTCCCAACGCATTACCTCCTTCATGTTCAGCATTTTCGTCTCCCCACGGGAAGTAAGCTCCACCCAGAGGGGGTCCTCGCCTCTTTTGTGGGCTGACATGTTCCAACCCACACCAGGTAGGCGCTCAGTGTCTCTGACGGCTGAATCCATGGGGGCAATGGGGAGGCGGGAGTGAGGCAGAAGCCACCAGAAGGAAGGTCAGCCTGCAGGGGGCATACTGGATTTTCCTGAGACAGAAATGTGAGTGGCAGGAGGGAAAGGGAAGAAGGGAGGCCAGGCCTGCAGCAGGGCCGGGGCAGAGGTCCGGAGCCTTGATGGGGACAGGAGCTGGCGAATGGGGCAGGCAGGACCTTCTTGTCCTGGGCGTCCAAGAACTGCACTGAGACACAGCCTGGGTGTGGGAGCAGCCAGAACGGGAGACGGCCGGGGTGCCAGCCTCAGCAGGAGAACAGAACAGGGAGGCTCCATCCCCTTCTCCTCAGGCTGCTTCCAAAGGCCCATGTGTCTGGTAGTGAAGGCCTCACTCGTTGTTCTTGGCCCTTGGCCTCCCATCCCATTTCCCCAAGGCCTTTTCTGCCTGGAACCTCACCTGGAGGGCTACCCATGCCTGGCTGGCATGACTCACAGGGCCCGCGCAGAGGGCAGAGCGGCCAGTGGCTTCCTGGCTTGCCATCGCCACAAGAGCCCAGCTCCCGGCAGCCCTGTTGACAGCCCCAGAACAGCCACCCTGGGCCCAGCTGCCTCCCCTGCAAAGTGGACACCACGAGCGCTGCCCCCGCTCCCTGCCCCAGCCACTGGAGGCCACGGCTGCTGGGAGGGCTTGGCATGAGTGGACTTCGGGGTCCTTGAGCCCTGGACTCTGTCAACTCTGTGTGGGGTTCCTACCGTGGGTGGAAGGCCGCTGCCCTCATTAGTCTCGGAGACTCCACTGGCTCTAATGGGAAGGAGTGTCACCCATGCTCTGCCCTCAGACAGCTGTGGGGACACCTCTCACCCCGACTCCCCTGGCCACACCCAGAGCCCCCCCAGGCCACAGCCACGTGAAGGGTCAGGACTCGGCTCTTGTCTCACTTACACTGCCTTTGTCAGGTCTTTCGTCATCGTGTTCTGTCTGTCCGCTCGTCCGTCCACACAGGTACTACCTGAACGCTGCCTCGCTCTACGTGTGTGAGAAAGTCCTGCCCTGCCAGGAGTTAGCCTCGCGGGGGAGACAGGCAGTAAGACAGCAAGCACAAACCGCCACGCTGCGGCGGGCTCCGCGACGGGAAGGAGCACCAGGAAGGAGCACGTGCGAGGACTCACTGCGGGGCTGGCCTAGTCTGGGGAGCAGCAGGGTGTCAGGTTCCCAGCGCGACCCTCACGCAGCAACCATGACTTAGAAGCAACCTCCGAAAGTCAAGTGCGTGAGGAGGCACTGTGCACTCACCTCCAGGACTCTAGCAAGCAGAGCTGGGCTCTAGGGAGAGTTAATAAGAGAAAGATACACACCACTCTTTCTATATAAGTTTATTAGGCACCTACTGCGTACCATGTGTGGAGACAGGCTAGATAACATAACAATCCACAAGGCCTTGCCTTGGAGCTCACAGTCTAGCAGAGCTGGACAACAAATAAATCATCCAGCAAAAGACTGAGATGCTCAGCTGCTGAGAGGCCAAGTGAGGACTGGGGGGGCTTCCCTGAGGAGGCAGCAGAGGGGGCCGGAAGACCTTCAGGAGAGGGGAGCAGGCACGGCTGTGGGTGGCGCTGGGTCCTGCAGGTTTCACAGCTGAGGTTAGGAGGGTGTGTGGTGGTCCACAGCAGCAGGGAGCCCCTGGAAACATTGCAAAGGAACAGCACAGCCAGGTTCCATGCCCATGCCCTCTGGCCACTGTAGGGCCAGGCAGATGATGGTGGCCCTCCTATCGCACCAACCACCCCAACTTAGCTCCTGACATGTGGCCTGTGGGTGCGGTGCTCCTCAGAGGCCTTCAGGAGAGCCTCCACCCAACCCTCTGAATCAAGTACAACAGGATTGAGGGGGGGCCCTCTGGAAGGGTCCTTTCTCATCGCCTCCCACGTGGCGCTGGGCCAATCTCTTGATCTGCCTCAGGATCTCCCCTCCTCAGTCCTCCCAGCCCTGCCCCATCTCCACGGCCCATGGGGGACTCCAGACACACACTAACAGTCCCTTTCTGTACAAGGTCTTACATGATCCTCAACCAAGACTGGCCCCTACAGCACCTTCCTGTGGACCCCTCCTAGTCAAACATGCATGTCCAAGCCTGCCTCCCGCCACCCCATCTCCCTGCCCAGTTCAAAGGTGGCACTGTGCACTTTGAAGCAGTGGCCTTTGAACGTGGGTCTGTCATGGGCCTTGCGGCAGGCTCAGGATGCTACGGAAAGAACGCCATCATAGCTCCGCCAGGCCTCACGCGCTGCCGCTCTCTTCGACACTTCGTCTCCTGAAGGCTCTTCTCTGAAGGTTCTGTCAGCTACCTTGATGTGAGTGGTGGGTATGTGCTAATGATGTTCTGTGTGGGGCCCTGGGAGAAGACCCTACGAACCATTGCCTAACTCAAGTGTTGCAATGGTGGAAAACCCCTGCCTAGTTCTGAACAATGGCTGCAAATCAAAAAGAAGCTGTCAGCTCAGTCCCAAGCAAAGCAGCAGGCAAGTTCCCCAGGGTCAAGGAAGACCCCTGGGAGAACTTTCTTGCTTCTGTTAAAGGCGTGAGCTTTTTCTCCCATGTCTTCCAAAGCTGATAGGCCTCTATGGTCAGGTCTATACAGCTGACCTTGGAGATTTTAGAATGATGGGACTAGCTGATGAGAAATGCCAGCATGAGTCTGGTCACTCTGCTTGAGAACACGCATTGGGGCGTAAAGAAGACAGAAAATTACAAACTCAGCTAGGGCTAGAGGAAGAGGCCTTTGAGAACTCTACATGTGTTGTGGGGAAAGGAGCCGTGGTGAGGCTCAGGCTGTTTCTGCCTCTCCAGGGTTCTCCTCAGGGGGAAGAGGCCACAAGTCTAACCGGCCCAGCACCCTGGATAGACAGGGAGCAGGTGGATGAACGGGTGGCTGCCTGCATTCAATGGGATCATTTATTATGCAGCAGTACAAAGTGTCTGCTCTATGAATGCTCTGTTGTTAATTTCTTTTTTTTTTAACAGCAGCTGGCTTGGAGTTCCCCACTTATTGCCCGACATGGCATGGCAGTAACCTGGTACAGTAAATCCTCTCATTTTAGGTGGCTCCGGGTGGTGGGGCTGCCACCATGAATTAATCAGGCTGTCTAAAGAAGCCCAGTGGTAAATCCAAAGTAAGCTCTGACAAGGTGCTTCTAAGGCCACCTTGCCGGGCCTTCATTCTAAACCAGATATGCCTCAACTCTGACACTTGCAGATAACATGATACAGAGACCTATAAGAGCAGTTGGGTTCTGGTGGAGGTTGAAGATCATGAGCTCTTACCTCACAAGGATCTAATTCACCAAATTCTCTTTGCTTAGCAAACCTTTCCTTCAGAGGGCAAAGGTTAAACTTCCATTCAGAAGCTGAAGTGTCACAGGTTTCAAACCTGGGAGGTGGCATTAATGAGGCTCAGTGGCACCACACCAGGGAGCATCAGCACCTTCCAGGTGGCATAGCTGCTGGAGACTCCAGAGACACCTGGAAGCAGAAAGACTTGGGGTAAAAAGAAAAAAACAGGGTCAAAGGTTGAACAAGATAAACAAAAGCAGACACACACACACCCCGTGTAACCTCCCATGGCCACACTTCAACTTGACGTCTTGCTTCCAATGGCCAAAACAGCCATCAGAGGAACTTGCATTTATGGGCAATCTTTAGGCTATTGTCTGTTGTTGATTTAAGAGAGAAGGAGTCATGGTTTTAAAAATGTGGCCTCCTTTCTGAGGAGGAGGAGAGCAGGTTGTTAATTAAATGTGTGTGGAGGCCCATCTCCAAGGCCTTTGTGCATGATCCCAGACAAGTCACCTGCCCAGAGTCGACTTCTTTGGGGCCCTCAGCCTGGCAAGAATAGACTGCAAGAAGTGAAGCTTAAAGAAACCGTTTCTGCAACCCTTCTGGTTGGCCAGAGAAAGGAGGTGGAGCTATGGCGCTCTGTTGATCATGTAGAGCAGGGACAAGGTGTGGGGACCAAAGCAGAAACAAGGCAGCCGAGTCTGTGACTTAGTTCATCATAAAACCACAGAGCAGGGGCACACCCATCTACCTCTGGTCCCAACCCTTATAACTGAGAGCAAACCCAGGCCCACGTGGTGACATGACCTATGACCTTAGAGCAAGATGGAGCGGCTGGGACGGGGCATCACGTCCAAGAGGTGCCTGGAGCAAAGGGGCCCCAGGAGCCCCCACCCCAGGCGACTCTCCTGAGAAAGGGGCAGGAACAGCTCCATCCACATTACTGCAGCTGCACCACCTGGAGGCGAGGGACTTGGGCACGTTGTGCGGCCACCGCTGGTGCCCCTGAGTGTATCAATCACCCAGAGTAAGATGACGGCTCAGTAGGAGCCCCAGGTACATCAAGGAGACCCCTTCACGGTGTCCCCACGGTAAGCACCAGCTGCCTACTGCACCTCACCTGGTGACGCCAGCAGCCTGCCATTTTCATCATGGGGCTGAGATAGGCCTCAGGCACTGACCACTCAAGGCTCAACTCCCTCACCTATCAAAAAATAAAAACGGGGAAACCCACGAGGCCCTGCCTGCTCACCAAGCTGTCGAGAGGATGAGGATGAGCTGACTCCTTCAGAAGTGTGCCCACCACTGTCCACACCAGGTGCTCTCCCAGGCCGAGTCTCCAGAACCCCACGCAGCGCCTACCCCAGCCTGCTCGAGGCTCTGCGGTCTTCCCACCAGCCCAGGCAGCTCTCTGAGGCTGCCCCACCCTGAGCCCCCGTCTGTTCTCCAGCCTGTAAGGAAGCAGCTCTGACAACAGGCTGAGCCCCAGAGAGTTGAGGAAGATTCCAGAAGTACTAGGGACTTTTCTCTACACTATCAAGGACGAGGCCACAGAGGAAAAAAATGCCCTCCAAGACTGAACCACTTTAGTACCAGTGTGCTCCTTCCCCAGCTGGCTACATAGTGGGCTCCTGACTCACCCAGGCATCACCTCGGACCCCCAAGCCCCTTCATCTTCCAAGCAGCATCCAAGGGCAGCGGTTTGGAAGGCAGGCTCAGGGGCCTGACCAACCACCGGAGTTCAAATCCAGGCTCCACCACTTTCCAGCCATGTGGTGTTGGGCAAATTATCTGACCTCTGTGTGCCTCAGTCTCCCTATAAGGTTGCTATGAAGAGTAAGTGAATTAATGCATTCCCTAATGCCTAGGACATGGCAGGCACCACAAACAAATAAGTCAGTAAAAGGAAGGGCTTCTCTGTGCCAAAAACTGAGTGTGGGGCAGGTTGTGTGTGAACAGCTAACCCTAGTGTGTCCCTTGAGGCCCACAGAAGATGACTCGGTTCTTCAAAAGATGAGGGATGCTCCAAGCCTTCACGTAGATGGCCCTGAAGTAGTTACGCTCTAGCTGTGGCCACAACTACCATGGTTTCTTCCCAGAGCCTGGATGAACAAGAGAGAGAGCTCTGAACCACCAAGGAAAAGGAGGAAATTCTGAATATGAATAGGGATCAACTCACGGGCCGCCTGAGACCCCAGGAGAAAGTCTCTCTCTCCACCACCCCTCCTTCCTTCCTTCCCTTGTGCGGAGAAGGCCCAGGTTCAGACCCACCCTAGCCCCCCCTCCCCCAGGCCTTCCTAAGTCAGTCTCCACCCAGTGGAGGCTGAGGGAGGCCCAGTGATGTACAGATGTTACGCTGCCATGGTAACTGACCTATACTGTTATGTTTCTGTTCAGGTTACTAAGGGGCCGCAAAGAGGAAACAGGCAGCCACGCTGGCTCCGGGGATGGGCCCAGGGGCCGGTGGAAGCTCGGTGCCCCTCTCCGTGGCCTTCCTCTCCCCAGGCCCAGTCCCTCAATGCTCCTCCACGGTGCCCCAGTCTCCCAGAGCAATGTCACGGCAAAGTCAAGGAGGCCCTAGCCAGCAACTCAGCTGCTGGGTCCCTGCCTAATTCTGATGACCCTTGTTCCTTCTAAGATAATAATAGCTCCACTTCTGCAGGGCGAGCAAGTGCAAATGCCTACAGAGGACAGGCCCCACTCATGATGAGTGACGGGCCCAGGTGGTGGCAGGCGCAGTGGTGGGTGTGCTGCTGGCCGACAGGGGGCAGCCACCCCTCGCCTACGGCTGTCTCAGTACAGGGAGAAGGCAGGCCCCAGAGAACCAGAGGCTCCACCTGGCCAGGAGAAGTCAAATATCCAAAGGTTTCTATAAAATCTCCTAACATCTAAACGGTGGTGGTTATCATCATTCATACTTCTACAAAAAAAACAACTCTATGTGGTTGAAACATACCATGTCTCTGAGTAGAGTTCGGCCTGGAGGGCAGTTTCCAACTCCACTCCATAATGGCGGTTGTTCACAAATTAATTTTTACAATGAATAATATCGGCAACCACTAAGGGCCACCCTCCTGAGTGTCAGGTGCTGCTTGCCTTAATTCTCGCTTGGCCCCTCTGCCCAAGTAAGGAAACTGTCTGAGCAGGTAAGTAAGTTGTCCGGAGGCCCCGGGATGGAAAGCGGGGCTGAGGTTGGCACTCACTTCTCTTTGATGCCAGAAGAGCCCTGAACCCCAGGCTCTCTCTCCCCACCTATTCCTTCAAGCGAGGGGCTTGGCCCTGACCTCTCCCCTCTGGCCCTGGCACCTGCCCTCTTGCCCGCCCGCCGCCCCTGGCGCCTACTGCTTACTCATATGATCCTTCCTGCTACCTCTTCACAGGCACTTCAGAGGCTGGGCTTCTTCCCAGGCCCTAATCCTACCCAGCTCTCCTAACCATATCTAGCGGTGGTGATGCAGTGGCCTCCAAATCCCCCTGCCCCTCTATGCTGCTGCCAAATGAGCTTCCATTTGGCCTGTGACATTTAAAAATATCTGTCCAGCCTTGGCATATAGAACTCAATATCCCCAGCTGTTTAAATACCACTACCTCATTCAGCCCACATGCCTGTGCTACCAATAAAAGCATAAGATGACCCAGAACACAGGGCCATCCGAACCCTCTACTCCAATCACGCCGATCTTAATTTGGCTCCTTCGTCAAATGGATCATCGGTGTGAGCCCATTTCTGCCTCTACAAGGAGAAGGCAGGCAGGAGCTCGGGGGTCTACTGAGCGGCAGGGCAGGTGCAGGCCGCCTGTGTGCCGAGGACACGGGAGCACCTGCCTGGAGCGTGGTGTGATGTCCACCACAGCTGTCCTTCTCTCCCTGGCTTCTGACCCCAGCGGGCTCCATGGCCTTGCTATTAATATAGTGCAAAGAAACCCGGCAGCTGGCCGGGGCCAAATCTTTCCACACGGACAACGACAACTGCCATCACACTGATTTGGGCTCGATATGTTTGCAACGTGCCTTCTTTCAGAAAAAGCAGGACTACACTCCGTCAGGGTGTTGCTGAAAGTGTGTCCATTCAGCCTTAGCAATGGGGGAAATTACCAATGATCAACTTGGGAGTCATGAAAGAGGGCCCAAAAGATGGGTGGTGGGTAGCTTTAGGAGGCTCCTGGGGCTCACAGGTGCAAGGGTCCACTCCCCTAACTGTTCATCAGCCTGCATTTTCATGGAGGCCCCAGGCCACCAGCTTCTTCTCTCATCAGCGATTCCCAGGACCCAGCACAGGCCCGGCACAAAGGTGCAGCTGAGTACACGTCTGTGGAAGATTAAATACCTCATGGCGAAGAGAAGGGAAAAGTTGGCTTCATTTTCCTGACATGCTGCCTTTGAGGGGGAAGAGGGCGGTTTCAACATATCCCAAAAGACCTCAGAAAGAACTGACCATTAGGTGTTACAGAGCCACAAATCCAGAGTGGGAGAACTCATTCTATCATCCAAAACTACCAGGGGTAAAATGCTATGATTTCTGGGATTTGCTTTAAAAGACTCCAGAAGAAGAGGTGGGGGTGACAAGAGGAAGCCCAAGAAGCAGAAGTTACTGCACCACCTCTGTGCTCTGAGCTCTGGGCTCGCTGGCCTCATCTGTACCTTGGTATGCTTCAAAATTTCCATAACAACAAGCTTAAAAATATACATGTGAAAAAAATATTCAACAAATATTTACCGAGGTCCTAGTATGTGCAAAGAACTCTTCTGGGCACTTCTTAATTCATATAAAAAGAAGAAAGGTGAGCGAAGTCCTGCCACATAGGTCAGTAACAGCAAGGCCTGAAAACAACCTCCTTTTGCACAATGGGTCCATTCTGCAACACCCTGGATCAGTTTCAACTGCCCCATGCCACTGACCCATGGAGACAGTCTGATATGTCCTTTTTAAATTTAGTATTTAAAAATACTATCTAAGAAAGAACACAGCCAGGAAGTTCATCTACTGGAATGTCCTCTCCCATTCCTTGCTGGCCTTTCCCACCAGAGGTAACCAAATACAGAACCTTGGGTTTACCATAACACTGTAAGCGTTTTAGTTTTATCACGTATATATTGGCTTAGTTTTGCTTGCTTTTGAGCTTTATGAAGAGCATCATACCACGTGTATGAAGACATATTTTTAGGCACAGGCTCTTTTCTGGCATCCCGTCAAGAACAGAGAGCATAGTAGGAGAAAAGACCCACCTCCCCCTACCCAAATCTCCAGAAAGGCCGAAAGTGAGAACAAAGGTGAGCGGGTTGGTTCTGCAAGATGCCTTCTGGCTGGAGCAGAGTTTCAGAACATGCCAGCAGAAAGCAAAAAGTGCCTGAGCTCATGCTTGCTGGCATTTGGGACATAGCTTTACTGAGGCCAAGGGCACGGGTGGAACCCTCCACCGATAAGACTGTTTCTTGGCTGAATCTGCAAATATAAACATATGAAGTGACAGCAAATGTCATGGTAAAGGCAGATCAAGACAACTACATCTGTCGATTTATTATTAGAAGGCAAATGTCATGGGGAGAAAATACACCCCAAGTAATTTAGTCCTGTTGAAACTCTGGTTGGAACTAGAATCCTTCCTACCACTGCTCAGCTAAGAGGCACAAGACTAGATACTGGGATTAAAATCTAATTTGTCTTCTTTGGTGGGAAATCTTTGTGCCACACAAGACCACCTCTTATACCATCTTCCCTAGGGTCCAGAGGAACATTTACCAGGTCAATGAACAGACCAAGCAGAAGTGGGACAAAGGTGAACACTGTCCATTTTAACAGCTAAGCATTTATCTTCATGTGTATTTAAAAAATACTCAACCAGAAGCCAAGTGATACTGGTAACCTTTCTACAGCAGTGGTATAATTTTCCTTTAAAAACCGAATTTATTTACATAAAGAATGCTGATTTAAAGAAAACCGTTAAGTATAGTTACGGTATAGGAATATGGCAAACATCGTAAAGGTGGTATGAAAATAATTGAAGTTTGAACAAAAATGGCCTCAGTATTCCTAAGGGACTATAAATTTTTTCTAATTTCTAAGGTACTTTCGAGCCCACACAGTTTTAGCTGCAGGCCCTACCTACAAATGGCCAGTGCACACACCTAGGCTGGCCCTGTTCACCGACACCTGCTGTCCTCAGACCCCAGAGCTGTGAGTGCTCTAGCTCTGCTAGAGAAGGCCACACTGAGCTCCCAGCACTGGCGAGAGGGCGCGTGAGAGCTCAGGGTGCCTGCTGCTGAATAAAGCCACCAACAACTAGAGTCTCGGATGGTCAACCCCAGGACAGGTCTCTGAGAAAGTGCCCACTTTTCCCTCCGGAGTTTGCTACTTTCCTTACCTGCAGACAAGGACTTCAGAGAGAAAGACAGATGAGCAAATGTCACTTTTCATGCCGACAGTTCACCCAATTTAACAAGTGCTCTCTCAGTGGGAGACCTTTCATCACACTGAAGTCTATTTTAAAAATAGTGGGAGAAAGAAAGTTACTTCTCTTTCAAATATTAAAAATAATAACATAACATTAATTATTTATATAATTATGTATTGAATTTGCATATTTAATTATAGTGTTATGATCGCATCATTGATAATACTGATGTTAGCATGAAGGAAAGGCTGGGGTGCCCATACAGCCTGGTTTGTCAGGCCTCACCCTGTCAACCCAGCACTCCCTCCACTTAGCGCTGTCTTTCCCACTCAGAAATGTCCTGGCTGGATGACAAATTACCTGGTAACCCTAGTTATACAACATGACTAACACATTTATGCCGCAATGAGCAGGTCAGGGGCCAAGGGTAAAAGGGACCTGGATTTCAAAGGCTGGAGAACGTTCTTTAAATTATGGCCATTCCCAACTTAAACCATCTAGATCTGGGATTAAAAGAGGTCTACCATTTGGGTTTTAAATTATCAAATGATGAGGGGGAGAAATACGTGGTCTACAATCAGAGCACTATTAGGAGTTCTCCAGTAACTACAATCAATAGCAGTTTGAACTATGTTATTTCTTAAAGAACTCGGTCACCATCATGAACTAAAAGAAACTGGACATAGAACCTAGAATACACTTGGCCTCTCCTTTCTAATATCTTTCATTTAGGCTTTCCTTCACCCTCTCTTTGGGGAAATCTCTGAGATATAGTACACAGAAGTTCAACTTCGTTTCTCGACAGGCTGGAGAAAAGAGTGACAGAACCAAGGCCTCACAGACGCAGCCCCGCAGCAGGGCAGGAAAGCAGCTCCAAGCCCACTCTCCTCCCTCATGGACAGTCTGCACATGCTGGTGGTGCTACTTCCTTCTAGTCCAGAAGGGAGAGGGTGGTGTCAGTAGAGGATAGGGAACAAATATTCATGGACTACTAGTGGGGACAGACTGGTGGCCTTGGATCGAATGGCAATTTAGCCAAAGCTCTGTGTTGACCTATGACTGGCAACTCCACTGCTTGTTAGTAACCCAAGAGAGACACTTGTAATGTGTACACAGAGGTGTATACCAGGACATAGTCTGCAGTGTCCCTAACAGGGACAAAGTAGAAAGAGCAGAAATGCACGTCAACAGGGAAGTGACTATCGACTGTCTTCATTCAGACCACACAGGTGATGAGGTGACAGTTAAATATAACGAGGAAGGTCTTTTGTGAACCCACAGAGAAGGGTCTTCAAGAAATGCAGTCGAACGAAAAGGCTGCAAAGTGACGCAGACGCTATTTGTGTTTTTAAAGACAACATCCTCTATGGAAATTCATTATTTGTGAGGTCGGTAGCTTCTGGGGGATTTGAGAGGTGGGATATGGAAATTGTGGCTGGTGAAGGATCATCAAAGCAGACGTTAGCCTTAGCTCTATTTAATATTTTAATAAATTATTAGATAATACATGTAATTCATATAATTACACGTGCAATTACACATTAAAGTTAAAAAGTCATGGCTGGGAGAAACTGCTGCCAAGTCATAGGTTTCATAGAGTAGACATCTTGAAAAACAGTCTTGAGAAAAATAGACTTGCCTTTCTAATACCTTAATCCCCATATTTGGGGGGCTAGCTTCAAATAATAACTGGTGCTTTTGGAGTTGGCTGGATTTTTGAATAACCAGCAGAAAAAGAGAGCGTCACCAAATCATATTAGCTTTAACCTTAGCCAAGTCCTTCCCGGCTGCTATGTGGACTTTGCCAGGCTTGATTATTAAGGGCATGGTATAGTTCTATTTCTAGCTTCCAAATCACTTCTAGCCAGCTCTTGCTTTGCTGTTTCTTTAATAAGGAGCCGGCGGAATGTCAGTTCTAAAGTGATCAAGAAAAGAATGTGAAGCTGTGAACTGTCCATTTGGTTGCTGACAAAAAATAGATCTGATATCAAGGGGTTGACATCTGAGCCTTTGGCTCATGTTCCATCTCCACATGAAGATTCTCCACTTGGTACAGTGAAAATTCAGGGACAAAACTAGGACTAGGAAAAATTCAGTGTAAGAGCTGGTTTTACCATTAACTAGCAGGTTACCTCCCTCCCTGAGCCTCAGTTTCCTTGCTTGAAAAATGAAAGAGCTAGACTTTGTATCTGTAGTCCCTTCCAGCTCTGGGACAACTACTGTCCACATGACTTTGGCTGGAAACTCAATCTGGAGTGTACCTCTCTCATCCCCTCCTTAGCGCCGGAGTTTTTCTGCTTCCATGACAGCCTCTCCATTGAACTCTAGACCTGGAACATCTTTCTGCCTACCTGACACCTTCTCACATGTGGCCCCAAGGCACTCTCCACTCAACGTGGCAGAACTCATGGCCTCCCACCACACCACACCTGAGCCTCTTTCCCTGCTTCTCTAGATCAGCGGAAAGTTCTGACTTCCATCTAGTTCCATCTGAGCATCATCGTGACATAGCCAATCCTCCACATCTGTGTTGTCACCAAGCTTTGTTAGCTGACCTTCTAAATAACTATCAAAGCCCCTCTCACCATCTCCAGTTTTATGTATTTCTAGAACCAACTACCTCCCTAGACCCAGCTACTAACAACTCTAGCTTCCTCTCCAATTCCACCCCCCTACTGTGTGGCCAGAGAGATCTTTGACACAGTCAAGTTGACTACAGCACCTCTGGGCCATCAGGGCAAGGCCTTTGCATTGTTTTAAGACTACTCAAGACAACAGAAGACTGCAGTTCATCCTGCTGTGCCCACAAGGCCCTACACGGCAGCCCCTGCCCCTACAGACTCATTTTCCTCTGTCCCCCAGCTCTGCTGACCTCCAGCTAGCTGCCCTAACACTCTCAGCCCCTTTCCACCAGGGGCTCATGGATACACTACTCCTCAACTTGGAACTGTACCACACCCCTGGCTCCTCTCGACTTGGAACAGCACCGCCCCACCCGTCAGTTCTGGGCTCAAGTGTGCGCATATCACTTTCTCAGGAAAGTATTCCCTGACATGCTGAAAGCTAGGGCAGCTTCCTCCATCGTACACTCTGAGAAAAACATGTTTCTTTTCCAGTGCCCTTAGCTCAGACTGCAATGAGACCCTCCTTATGTCCAGATCCACCACTGCATGCACCGAGTGGAGAGATCAAATCTGACTTAGCTCACCAGCATGTTCCTGGTCCTTACAGAATATGTGACCTATGGTGGGTACTCAGTGCTTTTCTGCAGATCAAACTCTTACAGCTTCTAAGACTTTCCCCTAAGAGGTCACTAAAAGAAAACTGGAAAGTCAAATAAACAAAATCCAACTTGACTGCCACTCCAACTCTACCTTTGGCTCTTTCTGCCTGGTTGGGGTTGAAATCCTCCCCCTTGCTCTCTTGCCTCTTGGCCTTTACCACCACCACCATCACCGCCACTGTCACCACCACCACCACCACCATCATGACCATCATCACCACCATCACCGCCACTATCACCACCACCATCATCACCATCGTCACCACCATCACCACTGCTGCCACCATTGCCACTATCATATCATCATCATTGTCACCAAGGAAGATCACTGGTCAGCTATGAAGCAGAGGGAGGCGAGATTTACATCGAGGCCTATCTGGTCCCAGATCTGACTTCTAGTCTTTCACCTCCAGCCTTTCTGCTGAGTCCCTCTCAAAGGATACCATCTTGTTTCCTTGTAAAGCCCATCCAAATACTGTCGAAGAAAAGACATCACAGAAAATCCCTTTAAAAAATGAAGTAAAACAAGGATGCCTCCATTCCTGCCTCCACTCCATCCCTATCATTCAGTAAAGTGTTAAAGAGTCTTCTTTGCCACATACCTTTAGAGAACATAGTAAGGCACAAATGAAAGATGAAGAAATTACAGAAAAATGAAAGAAGTAATAAAATCATCAATCTAACTAAATGACATGACTAACTAGAAAAACCCAAAAGAATAAACTAAAAATTATTTTTAAAATAGAAAAAGAAGCCCAGATTTACCAAATACCAGAACTGTAAAGCCCAAGAGGACACTGAATTGGAGTTTCTTAGATTTTGAGATTTCAGAAAATGCTAATATTTCAAAAGAAATGTGTGGTACTACCATCTTACCCCAGTCAGAATGGCTATTATTTAAAAAAAATAACAGATGTTGGTGAGGATGAGAAAAGGGAACTCTTATACACTGTTGGTAGGAATGTAAGTTGCTACAGCCTCTATGGAAAACAGTATGGAGAGTTCTCAAAGAAGTAAAAATACAACTCCCATTTGATCCAGCAATCTTACTGTTGGTTATCTATCCAAAGGAAAAGAAATCAGTATATCAAAAAGATACCTGCATGAAAACTACAGACACAAAAATCCTCAACAAAATACCAGCAAATCAAATCCAACACAGCACATCAAAAAGATAATACACCACAATCGAGTGGGTTTTTATACCAGGGATGGAAGGATGGTTCAACATACACAAATCAATAAATGTGATTCATCACACAAACAGAATTAAGGACAAAAACCATATAATCATCTCAATAGACAAAGAAAAAGCAGTTGATAAAATTCAGGATCCCTTCATGAAAAAAACTCTCAGCCAACTAGGCACAGATACCTCAAAACAATAAAGGCCACACATGACAAACTCATAGCCAACATCATACTTAATAGGCAAAAGTTGAAAGCACTCTCTTTAAGGACTGGAACAAGACAAGGATGCCCACTTTCACCACTCCTACTCAACATAGTACTGCAAGTCCTAGCCAGAACAATCAGGGCAAGAGAAAGAAATAAAAGGCACCCAAATTGGAAAAGAGGAAGTCAAATTACCTCTGTTCACCAATGATATGATTTTATATTGAGAAAACCCTGAAGATTCTACCAAATGACTCCTAGATTTGATAAATCTCCTTAACTCATTGTATGAAGTCAGCATCACCCTGATACCAAAACCAGACAAGGACACAACAAAAAGAGAAAACTACAAATCAAAAATATACCTGCATTCATATGTTTATTGCAGCACTATTCACAATA
The DNA here is from genome assembly GCA_023783475.1 of Daubentonia madagascariensis. Taxonomy (NCBI): domain Eukaryota; kingdom Metazoa; phylum Chordata; class Mammalia; order Primates; family Daubentoniidae; genus Daubentonia; species Daubentonia madagascariensis. Next base: position 3,387,671 of record JAKFHU010001640.1, on the reverse strand, counting down.
GCAAAGATATGGAATCAAACTAAGTGTCCATCAACAGCTGACTGGATTAAAAAAATGTGGTGTATATATATGCAGTGGAATACTATTCAGCCATAAAAGAATGAAATCACGTCTTTTGCAGCAACAGGGACAGAATGGTCATTATCTTAAGTGAAACAAGCCAGACACAGAAAGTCAAATATCACATGTTTTCACTCATAAGTGTGTGCTAACAAATGTATGTGAATGGATGTAGAGAGTAAAATGATAGACAATGGAGACTCAGAAGGGTGAGGGAGTGGAAGGGGGATGGATGATGAAAAACTCCTTAGTGGGTACGATGTATGTTACTCGGGTAACAGATACCCTAAAGCTCTTGACCACTACACAATCTATGCGTGTAACAAAACCGTACTTGTACCTCATGAATTTATACAGATTTTTAAAAAAAGAAATGTGTGATTGCCAACTGGTTTTTATTTTTTAATCTGCTAAGTCAAGTCCTGAAAAGAAATGAAATAAAAACAAAATTTTAAAAATAACTTCTAAAATCATTTGAGGGAAAGAATTCAAACAGTTTTAGTTATCTACTTATTTTTCGTAAGCAATTTCTGAACCTCTAAAATCTGAAAACAAAAAACCCTAATTATCATGTACTGTCCTAAAAAGAAATGACATCAAAATACTAAAAGGCAGGAAGTTTATACAGCCTCAACATCAGGAATAGTCCCTTCCCTGAATAAATTTAGCTTGATGAAAAACCTGCTACATCATCCTTATTTTTCTCAGTTCACTATGGACTAGCATTTGGGAACCACTTAGTTCAACTCTCTCCCCCATGAAGGGCTCTCTCTACCAAATCCTCTAGAAACCTTCACTGAGTGTTTGCTTGAGCAGACTGCTGATTGTCTCATAAACCAACCAATTCTAAAAGTAGGAGAAGATGAAAAAAATGTACAAAAATCAGTATTATTCCTATAAACACATAATAAACAGCCTGAAAATACAATGAAAAAGAGAGCCCACTCACAATGCAACAAAAGTATCAAATACTTGGGAAATATATGATATATATTCACATATCAAACTCCACATATAATATGGAATTTATACAATTTTATACAATTAAAATTATACAGAGAAAACACAAATCCTTACTGGGAGAAATAGAGACTTGAATAAATGAACAGAGAGGTCATACTTCTGGCTTAAGACCAAATGCAGAAAAGATGATAATATTTTCCAACTTAATTTATAGATTGAATGCAATTCTAGTGCAAATATCACCAAAATCATTATAGAACTTGATATCAATGGTTCTTAAATTCATATAGAAAAATAAGCAGGCAAAACTATCAGAGAATCCTAAGATAATATGCAGCAGGAAGGCACTTGCCCCAGCAGATCTCAAAATACAGTATAAAACAAAGATTGTTAAGGCTGTGAGCCAACCACAGTAAGACACTGGGGAAAGACGCCACAATTTAACAAACTGAGAAGGAATGAGCCAACTAGCGACAGACTACAGAACCCACGGGATGCCACAATACTCTGAGGACAGAAAAATGTCTTTCAAAACCTTATCTCAATTGTGGACAGGAAGCTTTTGCTTTTGTTTTCTTAACTAACTGGGCAACATCAGAAATTTTCAAAATGACAAGATGATGATTTCTTGACAGTGTAAAACAAACCTTTCTAATTCCTATGTGTTTTCCAAGGTTCACCTCAAGCCCCACACAGCACACCTCACTCCTAGAGCGCTTATAGTCAAAAAGCACAATTTAATAGTTAAATTCCCATTGTTCTCTAATTATGAGCGTGAGTGTAGGAGAGAGAGGCCACCGCGAGGCTGAGGTGACTGCGTCTCCTGTCTAGGCTCTTTCCCAGGGACCCTGCACCATCATCTCCCACTGGCACCCAGTAGGCCTTTTTGCTGGGCCACTGGCTTCCTAAATACATAGATTATTGCTCACAGCCAAAGAACTGATTAGAAGACTTCCCTTGTCTCAAACCAAAAATCTACTCTTGGTCCTCCTTCCTCCCTCCTTGGTGTAGGGCTGGGAGGGAAATGATGGCTGCCTCATGAGAGAATTTCTAGACCCACAAAGGGAAAGACTCTCAATTTACAATGATTATTAGTCAAAACAATGGAGCGGGGGAGGGTCCAGAAGTCACCACCAACCTATAATGAGTTCTCATTTCTGATTTTGAGAAGCCGGGTCCTTTAATTCCTCTAGTTTCATGACGTTTTGTCATGCACAATGTATGCTGATCATGGCCCTATTAGGAATCACATCATCCCAGCATTGGAGGTGCAGACCATCCAGCCCACAAGCAGAGAAGGTGGAAAGAGAAGACTGAAGTGGAAACCAAGAACCCACCGAGAAGAGGCAAAGGGCAGGTCAGCTGGAACGCACCCTGCTAGGGATCTGGTCTGATTAGAAACTGATCCAGATCAATCCCCACACACCTGCCTGAGTGACCGTGTTCTGAGACCTAAGAGAGCCACACACCCTAACACCCGCATGGGGCAGGACCAATCCTTACCAGATTGACTTTTGTAAAAACAAAGCCAAGTGAAAATAACAAACAAATACCTCAAGATTCTCTTTAGCACAAAGCTATGTTACAGTGACTGAGGAGGCCGGTTTCCCCCCAGTTATCAGGACGGACTGATTACAGAGCCCAGACTCATTTGCCTGAAGATAATTGCCTCGATTCTCCACTTCACTTTGCACATATAGAAACAGTCCCAATCTACCCGAGCCTCAGTGACTAGACATGTAAAATTGGTCTAATCATATTTTGAAGAGCTTGAGCTGAAAGGATTTCTATGAACGTGTTCCTGAACCATGACACCGCTAAGGGTTTCTCCCCTCTGGGCTTGATGCTGGCTGGCTCGCCTGCTCAATCGCTCCCTCCCTCCCCCAAGCCTGAAGGGGTGAGTCAGATCCTCAGCAGATGAGATGAAAACAACTTTGAGGCACTCTGTCAGTGCTGGTAGCTGGGGGGAAAGTGGGGTGTCCGGGAGAGCTGGACAAAAGACAAAGCCACGAGCAGAGAACATTCCCGACAGTTGAGTGGTCCTTTGCAATCAGCAGTGTTTTCATCCACGGCCCACCAGCTCCAGGCAGAAAGGCTGGCGTGCAAGGCAGAGGGGGACATCTGAGGCCAAAATCACCTGGGCTGGGCACATCTTGGGACACTAAGGTCTCAGTTGGCCATGGGAAAGAACTAGACAAGCTTTGTATAAATCAGGGCTGGGCATACAGACAGACAGAACGAGGACAAAGCAAGGCAAATGGTCAGAGTGCAGGGGCTGAGCCAGGGACCACAAGAAAGCTAAGCTTCAGGGCCAAAGCAAAGAAAGGGAGGCACCATGTCCAAGAAGGACCTGTAACCCAAAGCCGATGCTTCGCCTGAGTAGGGAGGCTCCTAGACACTTCCTGTTGGATCAGGACTATAGAAATTTCTCCTCCAGTGGCAGAGGTAGGGAGGAAGGGAGACAGGTGTTATGTCTCAACATGAGCATAAAGTGAAGGGCAAGGCAACTCCTGAGGAGACAACTCCTACCAATCTCTGTCCACAAGAATACGGCTCCTTTCTGATCCTATCTCCCTTCAAAAATGAAGGGCACAAATACAGTATTGTAATCCCAACAATGGCCTGGACAGAATCCAGTCATGTCAAAAAAGATGATTATTTCACCCTATTGTTTGCTTTTAGCTCTAGATGGCATTCCCCCAAAATCATAAAATCAGGAGCTTGGGGTTTTCACCATTTCTACTGGTGAGAGCCCATTGATATCAGTGCAGTCTGAATAACAGCAAAACAGCACCCCAGAGAAATGAGCCAAATGCTTTTGTATTGTACCCAGTCCCCTCTGGGGAACAGGCAGGAGGGGCCGATGCCAAATTCTCAGTGGGGCTGAGCCTTTCTGGCTGATTGCCACAGCGAGGGGTGGGGGGGCACTTCAAACTCCCTGAATTCATTTCTATCCAAAGGAAAGTTTGAAAAGCTCTCCATCTCTCAAAATAATACTTTCCAATGACTGTCCAAAAAATATGTTCAAGAGTGATTATACCCACTCTCTAGGCAGAGCAGAACCAATCCATTATCTTGAGTCTCATCTTGGAAAATGTGTTGATGTCTATGGGACCCATGACAATAGCCTCCAAGCCTTTTGAGAACTCCTGTGATTCATCTCTGTCTCTCTGAGAGCGACCAGCACATGGCTTTGCACACGGTGGGCACACGAGTAGGAACAGGTGGATTGAAAGCAATTCTCTCCCAGGCTTTTAAATATCAAAAGAAAATTTCAGAGTTGGACCAAGTAAAAACCCACCTCTTTCAGAAGACCATCAGATAAACACTACCTCTATTTCTAATCAGCTACTCAACTTCCCTCCCCTGTCGATCTATCTGGTGTGGAATTTCTTATTCTGCACCTGTTAGCTGTCCGTTTTTAATATCTGGGGGCATTTCATGTTGATATGCATGTTGGTAGATGGCACGAATTAGGCATCCTCAATTACTTGGGCTCCCCACAATGCCCAGAATAGTGTCTTGGTCATAGAAGTGACTCAATTCGTGACCACCAAATAGCCAATTTCATTTGTTATTTCTGAGACAGCTCCAGGAGGGGAGGCAAAGGACCAATGTAATTAGTAGATGGACTTGACTAATGCCTTTGCTTCAACAAGTGAGTTGTGGAGCAAAGAGCCTCAGAGCCCTGCCTCAGTTAGGAAAGCCCCAGGACAGGTTCCATCCACACACAGCTGTTTGCCTGTGTCTTAAAACTGCCACCCAAACATTCCTTCCAGTGGGAAGATTGTGTCCACCAAAAGAGCCCCCAATCCCCTCACCCACACCCAGAGGCCTTTAATGGAATCAGAAGCAGAGTTGAAAAGACTTTGGTGGGCATCAAGTTCCAACTCTACCCAGCTCATGAGCACCATGGAAAACATCTCCAATATATGGTCATCTGTCCTTTGATTTCACACCGCTTCTGACAAAGAGCCAACAACCTCCTGACAGTCCATTCCATTTCAGAGCCCTAATTGTTGGAATATTCTTCCTTGCACTGAGCTGAAGGCTGTCTGTTGTAACTACCACCCATAGGTTCTAAATTTTGCCCTCTGGAGCCACAAAAAATACATCTTAACATCTCTTCCATGTGGTAATCCTTTAAGGGACTGAAGACAATATTCTTCACAACTCATCCAAATAAGAACCTTATTGTATATACTGTAAAGAGCTGGGAACTGTGCTTTCCTGTCCAACTGGTTTAGGAGCCTCCCTCTGGCAGAGCCCCAAAGGTGATATATGTCCACACTTTATTTACCAGCAGAGAGAGCCCCTTGTTCCTTAGCCTAGTAACAACCGAGGTCGTTCATCACCCACTTGCTCCTTTTTGAAATTCACTCTGCAGCAAGCACTTTTTAAAGTCGTGCACGTAATGCATTTTAAAGAGCATCTTCTGCACAGCTCCATTTGCTCAACCTCGGCACTAAGTGCAAGATGGAACAGTATTTCAGTGCAGTCCCCCTGCTCCTTCCTCCCAGAGCCTGTGCTGAATGTACACCAAAATGTATCTGCAACTAAACAGAACTGGAGCTCGAAAATGCAGTGTTTTGTTAAATGTTCATTTGCTGATTAAAATGCATCTTGCAAAGAAAGCACATTGCTAATGCAGAATCTAGTCCAAAAATATGTATTATGTAATGCACATTTTTTAATAATGCAGGCAATCTCGGTGTATCTATATTAGTGAATCGGCTCTGGGCTGCCATCTCCATTATAGGCATAAAGCACTCCCTCTGAAAAATGAAATACTTTCTTATGTACACTAAAGAACCATAATACACCTCATTGCTGACAGCTGGCATTAGTTTCCATTGAAAGGGCATTTACCAGCACCCACATATTCCTGATTTTTTTCCCCAGCATGCCCTGCAATCAGCTTGAACGATGTCTTTATGTTCCATACACTGTCAGTGGAGTTGTACTAGTTAAAAGAAATAAAGCAGGTGGGTCAATGTGGGCAGACCACTTAGAAATGTCCTGTTTGTCAGGGCTGAGAGATGGAGATCAGGATTTGAAATATACAGCTCCAAAAGCCCCTGTGTCCAGTATCCCATAATAATATCCACACAATGCTTAGAGCCATGCAGGCGCTTGTGATAACAAAACCCTTTCAGTTTCTCTGAAAAGTGTTAGAGTAGAGCACAACTGAAATATAGACACTTGTCCTTTTATGGGGTTTGCCAAATCAATCCCACTTTATTAGACCAATCAGTATTTTAATGCTACAAACTAACTCACACAGAACACAAGATGCAAGCTAGACATAACTAAGACACAGAAATAAAAACCTCAACACATCAAAAGCAGTTGCCAGACATATACCGAGGTCCGACCTTTGCATTTGGCAGCTTTAATGCAAGCATAGTGTTGAAGGTGTGAGGAACGGCTGTGGGTGCACGACTGACTATTCAGCCACCAGGAAGAAGTGCAAGAGGGAACTCCTGGTAGATCACCCAGAGGTAGCCCCTCTTCTTTAAGTCTCCTCATATTGACTCAAGAAGGAGAAAAGAACTGAACCCACGACATACGTCCCAAGTGAGGCGAATTTGTTGCCACTTCCAGGGATTCTAGGAAGATGGCTTTGCTCTGAGTTGTACTGCCTTTAGGCTGCCACCTCCATTATAGGCATAAGCACTTCATTTGAAAAACGAAGTACTTTCTTATGTACAATAAGTAAAAGAATCATAATCCACCTCGTTGCTTACATCTGGCATTAGTTTCCATTGAAAGGATATTTACCAGCACCTGCATATTTCTGATTTGTTCCGCAATGTGCCCTGAAAAAGGTGTACCCCATATTCAACAGGGATAGCAAGACTGAAGACATACATACCCTGAAAGAAGCAGATTACAGATGGAACTCAAGAGCTTTCCACTGCAGGGATCCCCTCCCGTACGCTGTGGAGCTCATTTGATTTTCCAGGGCTGAGAAAGAGTGGTACTAATTCACTCCATCTCTTTAGCATTTGCGGAGCTCACAGCATGATCCAGCGGTGTCTGGCCGCCCCCTAGCACTGCTGCTCGTGCTGATCCAGTCGTTTCCTCACGTGGAATTCTAGCTGTATTAAACAATGTTGGTGGGTAAGGAGGGATTCTGACTGATTTAATGTTTTGATTGACAGCAGACTAACCTGAAATATTCTTTCCTTAATGCAAGATTTTATCTTTTGTTCACCTTCAGCACCTAGAACAGAGCCTGGCATGTGCCAGGCACTCAATGAATATTTGCTGAAAGAATTACCTTTGTTAAAAACCTAGCTAAGAAATAGCTGTGAGGGGCATCCAGTGAGGATTCAATGATAACTGAATAGCCCCCATGGGAGCAGGGACATCACTATATGGACTGACAGCACAGGAAATCCTTCCCTTTACCAATGCTCTCAGCTCAGATCCACCTTCCTGCACGAGTCCTTGGCTAGAGAGAGTTCAAAGCGGTCCGACACGGGTTTGCAGACTTGCAGACCACTCCCTTTACTGTGGGGGCCCTTCTTAAGGAATATACTTATTTAGCCAATTCAGACTGCACTGGGCATATTTTTTTTTTTTGGAAACTTCTGTAATTATAGTCACTATAACAGATCTGCTAAAGGTGGTTTCATGATTAATGACTGTCTGAGTTTACCATCTTCAAACTATTAAGCCCTTGAAAATGCCCCTAGCTGAATCATTACTACTATCATTACTACACTCACGCACAAACCCCTATTGCCCTGAATATTTACAATATTGCAGACTAGGTTTCAGCTGCTCTGGGGCTGCGTCCATTCCATCAGTAAACCCGCAGAAGTTGGGGAGGGGCACGACCCCATGGGCAACCCACGCCCAGTTGCCCAAGCTCTCTAACCTGTGGTTAGCTCTCTCGCTTGCTCGTTGGCACCCACCAGGAACCCCCGCCCATCTCTTTGCCCAAATCCTTTCAAACAAGGTTCCCTCCTGCCACCTGCCGGCCCACTAGGGTCTGCGCCACAGCCTCGGCGCCACCGCGCAGCTCGCGGGGAGGCGGCCCCCACCTCGCTACTGCACATGCCCGGCAGAAGTCCGGGCGCGCAACTTCGCAGAACCTCACCGCCCCGCTCTCCCCGCCTCAGTCTCCTCTTTCCTCTCCCAGGCGAGAGGACCAGCGGAGGCATCTCTCGAGCCGTAGACCGCAGAGTCTGAGACTTAGCGAGAGCAGCCCGGGAGGAGACAGACCTTTTCTCCCCTTTTCCCATTCCTTCTTTTTGCTCAGAGGCAAGCAGAGGCGCGGAGCTTTAGAAAGTTCTTAAGTGGTCAGGAAGGTAGGTGCTTCCCTTTTTCTCCTCACACGGAGGTGGGGCTGGGACCTCCGGACCCAGCTTCTTACCTCGTAAGGTGCACCTTTTTCGGCTCCAGCAGCCAATGCGCATCGGAGCCGCTCTCTGCAGAGCCAGAGGGCAGGTCGGCTTCTCGGTGTGCGCCTAAGAGGATGGATCGGAGGTCCCGGGCTCAGCAGTGGCGCCGAGCTCGCCAAAATTACAACGACCTGTGCCCGCCCATAGGCCGCCGGGCAGCCACCGCGCTCCTCTGGCTCTCCTGCTCCATCGCGCTCCTCCGCGCCCTTGCCACCTCCAACGCCCGCGCCCAGCAGCGCGCGGCTGCCCAACAGCGCCGGAGCTTCCTCAACGCCCACCACCGCTCCGGTGCCCAGGTATTCCCCGAGACCCCCGAATCCGAATCTGATCACGAGCACGAGGAGGCAGACCTTGAGCTGTCCCTCCCTGAGTGCCTAGAGTACGAGGAAGAGTTCGACTACGAGACCGAGACCGAGTCCGAAATCGAGTCCGAGACCGACTTCGAGACCGAGCCTGAGACCGCTCCCACCACTGAACCCGAGACCGAGCCAGAAGACGAGCGCGGCCCCGTGGTGCCCAAGCACTCCACCTTCGCCCAATCTCTCACCGAGCGTCTGCACGCTCTGAAGTTGCGAAGCCCCGACGCCTCCCCAAGTCGCGCACCGCCCAGCACTCAGGAGCCCCAGAGCCCCAGGGAGGGGGAGGAGCCCGAGCCCGAGGACAAGGATCCGAGGGACCCTGAAGAGTCGGAAGAGCCCAAGGAGAAGAAGCAGCAGCGCCGCTGCAAGCCGAAGAAACCCACCCGCCGCGACCCGTCCCCAGAGTCCCCTTCCAAAAGGGGACCCATCCCCATCCGGCGTCACTAATGGAGGACGCCGTCCAGATTCTCCTTGTTTTCATGGATTCAGGTTAGTTGGCCACCGTTAAACTGGGGGCCTGGGGGCGGTGGAAGGAAGGGCGGAAGAAGGAAAGACAGGTTAAAGGAGTAAGGTGGGAAGAGAGCTCAGCTAGCCAGCCTGGGACCGGGGGTCGGGGTGAGGTGGAGAGGGCTCTCCAGATCTCCCCAGAAAGCCCTTGGCCCCGTGGCCAAAGGCTTGTTGGACGGCGGGGAGCTCCTTGTGTCCCGCTGGAGACAACCTGAGGTCTCTCGGCTGGTGCCCCGGACGTGCGAGTGAATCCCGACCGCACTCCAGGTTTCTAGCTGCGCACCAAAACAGCACTGGTAAGTTACTTGTTTTAAGTGTTTTCTTTTCCTCCTAGAAAGACTAGTGTCAAACGAGTTGGCTTTGGCAGGTGCCCGAAATGTGGTTCAGAGGTGCGCGCACCAACTTTCAGGATTCAAGAGCAGCTGCGACACTGTTGCAATGTGCGGAAAGTAATCAGAAGGGATTGGGCGAGAACTCCGGAGACTACAGGCTCCGGAGAGAAGTCGCACACGCGCGCGGCATTTAAGCCGCTCAGAGCCTGGAGCCCAGGTCCCGGCGCTGCCAATTTGGAGCCGTGGGATCTTGGCGCCAGTGCCTCCCGCTGCCCCGCGTCAGTCTTGGCCGCCACCGCCCGCCTCCGGGTGCTCGCGGGGCCAGAGACCGCCGCAGAGAGCGTGCGCACCTGTCCGCGCACCCCAGAGCCGACCTCTTCTAGCGCGCCGGCGGCTTCCCTGGAGTCCGCGGTACTTGGAGGGCAGGCTGGGGATGTATGTGGGTCTTAGGGGGTACCACTACGGGCTACCAGGGTTGGCGGCGAAGGCTTGGTCACGTCGGGGCATTGCCAACCTTCTGGCGCAGCTGGTCAGGCGGCGGAGCTGCATGTAGCTCGGCTGGAGAGGTCCTGGGCTGTTTGCGCGAGGCCCTGGAGGCGGGAGAGAGAGGCTAAGAGACCCTCGAGGTGGTCGCAAGCGTAAAGGTAAAGCGGAACAAGGAATGGGCTGGGGAGGGGGTTCGCGTCTATCAGGAGGATACCGACACCGTACAATGTGTCCTCAAACAGCGCAGCACACGCTGAGCTGGGGAAAGGTGTTGGTTCCGGCGCCAGTCCTTGGACGATCGGTCGAGAGGGGGCAGGGGCCGGCGGCTCCGGCAGCCTCAGGGAGGGGAGGCGGCGTGCTCCGGCCATTTTCAGCTCGGGTGGAGCTAAGTTTGGAATCTGTAACCTGCAGGGGAAACTGCCCTGGTGACCCAGCACAAAAACGCAGCAATCCGGTGGCCCTCAGCACCATCCCTGGGGGAAAAGGCTGATAAGTGAAAAGTATTTACGAAATCTCATTAGACTTGGAAATTGATCTTTTTGTTTTCCTTCTCTCTTTTTTTTTTTTTGGTGCGTGCTCGTCTTGTTTTGCGCAGGGTTGAGTTATTCTGCTGAGAATGATTTGGGGGAAAAGTAAAGCATTTTGTTGGCTTGAACTGAACGACGGTCGGGTTCTTAAACTCCCAAGAAAAGGATGGTGCTAGAAGGAAAATACTTTAAACGGTCTTCCTTCCAGGACCTATTCCGTAGGAAAGCGTTGCAGCGCCCCAGAACTTAGTTATGCTGATGGTTGCATGCCCTTGTGGTCTTCAGTAGTAAATAGGGGGAAGGCAGTTTGTTAGCCAGGGGTTTAACCTCGGCACCACCTCAGAAGTCTGGAGACTGCAGAAGGGCCAGTCGTGCCCTGCTTTTGGCTTGAAATCGTGAAATTGCCTAAGTGAAACGGAGCGCCCCTAAACTGAAATTCCTACTTAATGTAAACAATGATGGTGTGTTCCTTTTTGTAACATTATGCGTTCTGTTTTTCCTCTGGTAATGTCTTAGTAGCCTGAGTTCACCAAGCAAAAAAGGTCTCTAGAGAACAGGCAAGAGAAGCCAGAGGTTTTGTTGATTTTTTTTTTTTTTTTTTTTGGTGTGCTTTACAGTGTGGAAACTATCTTCACAGCCTGGGTAGTCTGGGGGACTGGTTTTTCCGTAGAGCTAGGTTTTTCATTAGAGAAATTTGCATGTTGCCTTGTTGCTGGATGAATAATCAAGTTTTTAAAAGTCTTGGGTGCCTAGCCCACACCTCACACCGGTCTTGTGGTTATTTAAATAGAAGGCAGACACAGGGAGGCTGGCTTCCTTAACTGTAAGCAATGCACCAGGCTCACATATTTGGGGGGGGGGTCCCCAATCTAGGAACACACAAATAGTTTGCTGTCTTTCAGACACTGTCTTCCACAAACTGCTTCCGAGTCAAAGTAGAGGATATATGCATTACAGCCCCGATTGTGAAAACCTGTTACCCCCCAGGCACACACCCTCCCCCATTCAGTTCCCCTCCCCCAACTTCCCTCTTTCCACCCCATTCCGGGGTGGAAAAGCCATGAGTGGTCGATGCAAAGCAACTGAGGAAAACCAAACACCCGGGAAAGCAACCATAACCCACCCTGAGGGAGGGGATTTTGCTATATATACTCTTCAAATATTCTTTCTGCCTAAGACACTAGTATTCAGCTGCCTTCCTTCTCCAGAGACATTTCTAGCAAGTTCTCCAAGCATTCCCAACTCTCTAGTCTTCCAACTGGCCCTTTGTCTAAGCCTGCTAAGCTGGGGTTAGCATCTGAATGGGCTCACTTGCCCTTTTACATAGGTGAGGTCTGTTGAGTGAGGATATGCTCTCAAAAAAAGCAAACCTTACAGTTAACCATATAGGTGAATTACCAGCCAGTTATAATATTTCAAATGCAGAGACAGAAGGATGAGAAGGAAGAGAATAAAGCTAGTTAAGCATGATGGAATGCCCAGTAGTTAAGATTTTCCTTTTACTACATGCATGATTTGCTTAATGCAAATTTGCTTTTTGGGGGGGAGGTCAAAGGTGCTCTTGTAAATGAATTTTTTGAATTGGAAAATTATGTAGCAATGTTCAACTATTGTGTGGTATCAACAACCTGATGTACATAGGTTTATGTCTAAAGTTTTGCAAACAAAACTTTTTAATCTACGTTTATCAGAATTCAAGGATTAGAAATTTTAAAATTTGGAATTAGTTTAAGATAATGTTTCTGTAAGGCACTAAAAGCTTTTTTACCCTGGAATTGCTTACAGCCCCTTACTCTTTAGCCTTCATTTTTAGCAGCTGTGGTAGAAGTTTAATGAAGAAAGCTGAAACTTCAGTGTTGGTAAGAATGAAGTTTTTGTTTTTTAAATAATTTGCATGGATTTTACTTAATTTGCCAGTATTATCACTGCTCTTCAAGAAGAGAGAAACCATTGAGAGGAAATTTAGCAGAAACCACGGTGTGGGGGAAGCATGTCTCTTAGGAAGGTGGCCTGTTATACACCAAACCACTAAAACCTCATCAGGCTTCCAGGGGCCAGTGATGTCACGCCAGCCCAAGCCTGCCCTTCTCTAAAAACTGCCCAGCAAAGGGATGAGATTCTCAAATTACACCTTTAATCCCTATGTTCCAGAATGGGGGATGGAATTTCTTGTCCTGCTGTGGGGTTTTGACATTAATGACTCTATTTCCTAAATCTTGATGCCCCAGATTGGGGCAGGGAAACTAAAACAAAAGGCACCAAGTAGCCCAGGCTGCTTCTAGCCCTGGTCCTGCCCAGTAGCCTTAGGTCAGACCTATCATCTCACTGCCTCAGTTTCTTCTAAAATGAAGTAGCTGAAAGAGATGTTCCTATTATCCCTTTCAGTTCCATATATGTGCAAGTTGATTAGTTTTCGAAGCCTGGAGTTGCTCAATTTGACTCTCTATCAGTGATGTTAATAAATGGAATCTAGAAAATTTCAAAAGTTGATCAAATAAAAAGCACCAGTTGTGAAGAAATCTGGTTTATGTTGGTCTAATGTTAATTTTGTCAAATCTGCTTTTCAATTGGGGGCAAAAATGGTTAAAAAATAGGCAAGTTAGAGAATGCAGAATTCCACTGTGTCCTGTCCCTAAACTAAGAACAAACTGGCCATCCTGAGAAGCAAGCAGGATTTAGTGTTTTTAATGTGGATCCCCCCTACCGCCCCCCACCCACTGTCTCTCCCTGATCTTAGTGAGTGAAAACAAGCCTTTTAGAGCCGAAACAGGCAGCAAGGCTACAAGTCCTGCAGCAGTGCCGTGGCATTGAGATGCTAGGCACTGCAGGAGACTAGGCCCTGATGGAAGCATTGGTTAAGTGACCACAAGTGTTGAATATATTATTTGGTAACAGTTTTAAGTGTCCTGATTAAGCTGGACCTGGAAAAATGGCCTAGAGGTTGTAGCTAGTTAGGATAAACCAGTCTTTCCATCAATGCTTTTTCATTATCACCCCCACCCCCTAGGTTCTTCAGGCTTGTCTTCCCTTAGTTCCCCCCACCACAACATTTTAATACCACAGACATATACTATATTATCTGTTTATGTACTGCAGGACCTTGTAAGAGTTAAGATTTTTTTTTTTTCACATAACCCCAAACCAATTTTGCCTCCATCACAAATGTATGGGATAAACAAATCAATATTTAAAAGAAAAAAAAAACTGGTTCTGTCAAATTAAGTGACTTAGCATCCCATTTTTGTTTTGTAATTTAACCTTTTTTCCCCCTCACACATAAAAAGGCTAATTTTTACTGGTGTTTGTTTACTTTTTTTTTTAAATCTCATGGTTTTTTTTTTTTTTCAAAAGCCCCCAATAGCTATGCCAGCCAAGTGCTAGTGCCTAGTTAATTCACAGAGCAGAGAAGCCAGAGTAAACAGCCTAGTGACTTAGTTCTCCCAAGGCCAAGAGTCTGCAGTGCAGGGCCACCGTCACCTGTTGATAGCACTCAGCCAACAAAGGCAGGACACCTGAGAGGAGCTGGCACCATGATGCCCTCTGCATGCAAACTATTCCCGGGTAGAACTGGGGAGCCTGCCTTCCCAGCTTCAAGTGTGGGCATGGCCTGTGTATTTATTCTATGGGCTTATTTTAGGGTGAGTATGATACAAATTAACAGGGGACCGTAGCCATCAGAAAGGCCAGGGTGAGCCTAGGCTTTACGGACAGAGGGTAGGTGGCAGCAGTAATGTGGGGACAGATTTGAGGAAGACAAAAGGAAAAGAAGGTTTTGAGGGATCACAGGGAAAAAGAAGATGTGGGCAGGTAAGAGAACCCCCAGGAATGAGCAGAAGAGAAGATTTAGAAATTGGGGGGGGGGGCTGTCACAAAGCCAGGAAATTTTAGGACTTTTATAGAGTAGTTTGAAGGCATAAAGAGAGACTCGGGGAGAAGAAACCTCAGTGGCAAGCTTCAAATATCTGGTGGCCAAAGGGGTTAGGACAAGGGGCAGACATCAGTTCAATATTAGGAGGAACATTTTTTAACTGCCAAAGACAGCACTGGAGGACTACTGATGAGGACCTCAGATTTGTCACCCTTACCTCTGCTGTCCCTGAGAATCTCTTATAGGACTGGCCCAGAAATTCCAATTTCATAGGTGCAGTGGAGTTTTCATACAAGTGCCTCAACTGCTTCACCCACACAGAAAGATTTAACACCTCGGAGGCTTGCTGTCTAGCTCAAATGCTAAGCCTTGGATTTCAGTTCAGGTCAAACTTGAGGGGTATGAAGAGCACAGGCCAAAGACTGGCAGCCAGCTGAAGACCACAAGTTTCTCCTCCCCCCAGGCAACATCTGGTTTCTGAGTGTCCTGGCTTATGTTGCTGCCTCAATTAGATTTCATTAGGAAAATTTGCTCTGGGTAATTGAGGTTGTGTGAGAAGGTGAAATATACCATTCCCCTTAAATTCAAGCAGTGTTGCCCAGAAGCCCCCAGGGTGGCTGGAATTTCCACCATGAATTACAGAAATTTTAAAAAGAACTTCCACTAAAGCCAAATTTACCTTCCGGGATCCCACCCCCATCTGCGCCCCCCCCCCCTTCTGCCCCTCTCTTAGTTGCCTTCCCGTGGTGCTGTTCATCTTTTCTGGAATGGCCACTTCTCCCCTGAAATTCTCTGCTGCATCATCAGCTAGTCTGGAGAAGGAATTCACAGCCCAGTTCAGGCAACCACAGAGAAAGTGTCTGGACCCACTGTACAAGCACATGTGGTCAGATGACAGTAGCGAGTCTGGCTGAAGCAGCGTTTGTGGCCCTTCAAGAAGAGGGCTGCTGAGCCACAGCTAGTGAGCTGAGCGAAGGGGTCTGAATTCATAGTGGGAGCTTTCTAATCTGAGCAGATCAAGCATTTTTATAAAAACTGTTTCCACCACCTTTACTATCAGCCTTGCTTCTGCCTCTAACCCGGTGCCTTGCCTTATCCATTTGAGGCATTTTTCCTTTAGCTGGCATTTGCCTGAAACAGCCTGGTCACGCAGACCCTTCTGCAGACAGCAGTATGCTGCTGCTGCCTCCACCGGCCAAGGCTGGCAGAGGAGATGCTGGAAGGGAAGAGGATGGCAGCAGCAAGTCTTAATTGAACAGTAATTAATTGAACAGCTTCAAAGTCTTATTGCTACTCAGTCAGCACTCAGAAAACATTTGTCACTGGGAGGCTGAGAAACTTAATAGTTGCCTAAATTCTCTTTTCTGTGTTCTATTTGCTTTTGCCTTTTCCTTACAACTGGTGAAAAGATCCTCCTTTAAAAGAAACCCACTGACAACTGACATGAATGGGCTGCAGAGAAAGCTCTTCTGCAACCTGCCCCTGCCCAACGCCACAGACCAAAAGGAAAATGACTGCCCAAAAGGATTGTTTGTTCTGGTTTCTGCTTCTTTCCCTCTTGCCACCTCCCCTCCCTCTCAAGGGACTCTTCTACTTTGCCTTCTCTTTCTTGGCTGCAGGGATTAACCCAGAAGGTTGATAGGCAGCTACCTAAAATATGTATGTGCCTAGTGCTTTTGGCAATCAGTAAGAATCCTAAAATGTAAGTATAAACACAATTACTTGCTGATTGTGTGCCACGGAGGCGTCAATATAGCAGGAAGCCCAGGGTGCCACGTGTGGCTGCCAAGGAAGGCAGCCATGTCCCTGTAGGTAGTAATGCCGATGTTCAGAGAGTCAACAGTAAAGAAATACATTATTCCCATTTGGGGTTACTTGTTTACAAAAAGCTACTGATTTGCTACCTGTGGCACCTGGACCATTGGGTCTGAATGGGCTGACTTTCCTCAGAAATGCAGAGGTTAATGGAAGCATGAGTAGCATTTCCCATTCCTTTCTTAATTCATCAAGTATAGAAAATCTATTATTTTCATGTAGCCAATAATGTGCAACTTTCAAGAAACCATAGCCTGGGTTTGACAGCCAATCCTGTCTTCCCCTACTTGACACATCATCTCACTGCAGACCTTCACTCTAGCACATTCCCCTTCAGGAGATGGTCAAGACTGTGGCACACAGCTTTTGTCTTTCATCCCAACTCAGCCTTCTTTCAGGCACTAGCTTATCCTGGCTTCCTCTTCCTTAGCTGCATGAACCCACTGATAGACTTTCCTTCCTGGTTCCAGCTCATTCCTATCAAATGTTTACTTCTTCTCATGATAGAAACCCATCCAGAATTGGAAATCTATGTTTAAAGTACTTTGCTGTTATACAGTTATAATGCCAGATCCTAAAAACAATGCTCCTGATGGGGTTAGGCCCCAGACTAGGTTGCCCACCGACACCCAGCCCTGGCCATCTCCTTCCAGGTCAAGGCCATGCTTCTGTCTTAAGCCAGCAAGATCGCCAGCCCTCAGGGGCTTGCCAGACAGGCCAACCAATCAAGGTGGCCCCTAGTCAACCCACTAGCTGATCACCCCCAGCTCTTACCATACCAGGTTCCTCAGGTCCCTGTGGCCAGGCCACCAGTTTACTCACACATCTGGCCATACTTCTGGAGTCTCTGGAGCCCTAGTGCTGATGTGCAGTGGAGTTTCAGCTCTTAGCCCCACTCACCAAAAGTATTTAAGGTTTTCAGATTCTGGTAGCCAGTCACTACAGAGAAATAAACAAGAGTGGAAAAAAAGAGAAATATCAGGGTTTAACTGCTGGGATTTATTCTTCCTGGTCCCAATTTCCCTTTAAATTAATGCAATTTCTATTCAAGTCTAAGGGTCCTTTCTCAGCTTATAGCAGTGATTTTCAACTGGGGCTGATTTTGCCCCCCAGAGGACATTTGGCAAAGTCTGGAGACATTTTTGGTTGTAAAAACTAAGGGGATGCTACTGGCATCTAGTGGGTAGAGGCTAGGGATGCTGCTCAACATCCTACAATGTGCAGGACAGTCACCACAACAAAGAGCTACCCAGCCCTAAATGTCACCAGTGCAGAGGACAAGAAACTACCATCTAGTTAGATATGCTACGTGGTTCTGAAACCCCTTCCTCTGTGTGCTTCCGAGCCCTCCCTGCTCTTTCCTGCACTGTCTCACGTTTTCCTCTTCAGTGCTCCAACTGTTCAAGATTCTATGACCAAATATATTTCTCCCCTGGAGAGTTATATCTAACCCAGTGATCTCATATCCTAATAAGGATAATTAACTAATTTCAATTTATGATCTTTATATTTTTCTAAACTGCAGACCCTTCATCCCAAATAATGAGCTGCAAAAATCTCCATCCCAACTACCCAACCTTCCTTCAGTTCTGCCATGTCTAAAACAAAATTGGCTCTGCCACCATGCCAGCCCCTCCCCCTGATATCTCTGCCCCATAGCCAGTGTCCCATCATCCAGGTAGCATACTCTGGCTCTAATGCCTTTTGTCTTTTTAGCACTGAAGTTGCTGGGGGATCCTGTGGGACTCCTCCTGAGTCCCTTCTTTAGCCTTCCTGCCTCCTTCACTGCATCTGGGTCTCCCCCAAAGCCTCCTTTGTGCATAATCCCTTTCCTTTGTTCTCTTCATCAGGACCATCCTCCATACTGCTTCTACCTTTCCTAAAACTAGGCTCAAATCCTTACTTGCAGGACAGAACAACTTTCAACATCCTCTCTGTTTCCTACTAAAATAGCCTCAAAAGTGCTTGCCCTGATACTCCATGGCATCCTCAGAGAGATTCTATCCAGTTTCTCCTGCTTTCTCTTCCACTGCCCCCCAAGAGCCAGCCAAGGTGGCCTGTTCTGTTTACCCAGCCACGCCCCATGTTTCCTACCACTGGATCCTTTGTTCATGGTAGGCAAACTGTCTCCCATCCCCCTACCTTCTATTCATAGCCAAGGCGTCTATCCTTTCTTGGAGGCCCATTTGAAACGCCATTTTCTCTACCAAGACTTTCAAGGTTCCCCTAATTGGAGGTCTCTTTCATTTTTATGCTGTACTACCCTTTAGGATAGGGGATTGGTAATCGCCCAACTTTTATCACCTCAAGGCACGTGCTCCCCGGCAAAGAATCATAATACCAGAAAAAATGTTGAACAAAGGGGTTCTATAGGCCCGTGAGAATGTCGAACAGAGACCCTGTACCCATTTCTCGATGAATGGTGCTTTGAGGATGAGCGCGAGGCCTGGCAAGAGCACACCGCCCCTTTGGGGCACCCATCGCGGCCTCCCTGGGGCTCCAACCCCAATGTCCACTGACCTTCCACTTCGGCAGGGCTCAGCATCCCTGGGGCCTCAACCCCTTATCCATCCTGGGCTGCTCCTCGCAGTAAGCCCTCGCCTCAGGGTCCTGGCCCTCTACCTCCAGGCCCTGAAAATCTTCTTTCTCCTCGCCTCACCCCGGCGGCGACCCCCTCTGTTGGGTAGGTTAGCCCACCGCCATCAACGAGTCCCAGGGTTGGCCCCTGGGGGCCCCCGACTTTTCCACCTAGCCTTTGCGACCTATGGCGTCAGGAACAGTGACCCCAAGGCGTTTGGGGTCCTCGTGGCCTAGCCGCCATACACCCGCCCACCAACGCCTTCTAACCCCCAGCAGCACAACCTCTTTGGGCGTTCCAACGCGGCGCCCCCTATTGGACCTCCCACCCATATCCGTTTCCGGTCCGGCGCCCCCTGCTCATTCGCCAGGCAGCCTTGATTGGCGTGACCCCGGCCCAATGGCTGACCCAGCTCTGGGGTCGGAGGGGAGTGAGTCGGTTGTTGAGACCCAGTTGACCCATTCGGTGGATGCTCAAGTGGTTGGGCCGTTTCGCGTGGGTGTAGTTGCCCAAAGTTTGAACCAAAGTTCAGTGTTGGCATCTGGAAGTATGCAGACCCATAGAGCTGAAGCAATACGCCTTTGGAGGGCTCCATACGTTACACAGGGTCCGACTTCGCTTTTCTCCGTGCTGCGCGGCCGCGCGGCTGGTGGATGCAGGGGGGCAATAATGCGCTGTGCCTTGTGGTACCCTGGTTGTAAGAGAAATGCATTACATTAGACTTAACGAGATCGGACCGTGCCGTGGTTCGCCCGCCTGCGGCTCGTATACAGCGGTGCGCGCCGAGTGCCTTACTTGCCGCAGCCCACCCCGTGTAACCCTCATCCAGCCTTCCCTCCCCCGGGGTTCTGCAGGCTAGGCGACAGCCTGCCCCCTGCCTAGCTGCTCTGCACCTAAATGTGGCTTGCCAGTCATTGTCACCCGCTGGCAAGGCTGACCTGATGAGCGCCTACCGGGCTTTACGTGACCCCTGAGCGGCAATTTTTCCCCTGGAGGAAATCCATTTGCAGACCCCTGACCCAAAGCAATGCGCACGCACGCACAGAACTCATTGGGAAGTGCGGGCATTTACGCCCCGCCGGTTTTGAGCCCACCGTGGCACGGCAAACGGAGCGCAGCTAGGCGGGCGACCGTGGGTTTGTGGCTGGCTTTAGTGCTGCCTCAGCGGGCTCTAGCAGTGGAAAAGTAAAGTGGCTTCCCTAGAATATTCATAGTGAGAGGAGAGGGGCTGTAGTGGGGCTAGAGGAACTGACTAACCTACCCTGCCGCCGGCGCCCGAAGCAGGGAGCCGCTCACCTCCGCTGCCGTTCGCGGCACGGTTTTTCACGGGTTCAGTGCGCACAGGGTTGTCCGGTCCCGAGACCACCCCATACGGGCTATAAACTCCAACCAAAATCCCCTTTAGCCCTTCCCCAGAAGAGTAGGACCTGTGGAATTCTCAGACCTGCGCTCCATGGGGTCCACCCTGTACGCCCCACGACCCCCCATTGGTGCCGCTGCGGCTACTGCCTGGGGGAGTTTTGCTTGACTCTCCGTGGTAGACACCCGGGACCCTCTTATTCCCCTGCGTCACCATCCATATAAACGGGGAGAACCCCGCCTGCGCCACCCTAGGCCACTGCGGAGACCCCTAGAGCGTGATGGGGACGGGGGACATTGAAGTACTTTACCGGAACCAACCGGAGCTAACCTCGGCAAGCGGCAAATAAAAGCTGCAGAAGCCGCGAAAAGTACCCCAAGACGTTTTAAAAAGCAAATTGTGTGCTAGCACTCGGCAGCCCCTCAGCCTTGCCTCCTCTCCACTTCTCCGGTGGGCTCACGACCACCTGTCGCATCCCTGCGCACGTCTGTGCCCCCTTCCCAGTCGCCTAAAGCCTTGCGCTCCGGACTTGGGGCTTGATACCCGGGGTTGCCTAGGGGCTGGGGGCTACAGCTCAGGGGTTCAGGGTATCCTGGGGTGATGAAACCCTCCTACAGTCCCCCCTCCCTCCGAGGAGAGTCAGTTGGGTTGGGGAGGGAGGGTTTCAGCTCCTGTACTCCAGCGTCCCGAGGCCCACGTCTTGCGTCACGTGTCCCGCAACGCAGGAGAGCTTTCTCTCTGGCCAGGGGAGAAGCGAGGAGAAAGACTCCAAATCAGTCAGGGAGAGGAGTGGAAGGAGCCAAAACGTCCCTGCGAGGCCTGCGCTCATCAGCCCCCTTACCCAAAGTCCGGGGCGGCCGGCTCCTAGCCGGAGCTGGCTACGCACTGGGACCGGCGTCCTCTGCTGGCAAAGAAAAAGCGCTACTGGCGATTTTCGGACCGAATCGGCGCGCTCCTCAGATCCAAGCAGGCGGGGCTGGCCTGGAGCAGATAGAGAGAGAGAGAGTGTGAGAGAGAGGAGGGGACAAGAGCAGACCAAGGTGGGGGCCAGGGGGCAGCCTGAGGGGATAAAAAGTGGCCAGGAAGGAGCCTAGACTCCACCAGCAACAATTGAGTTGCTTCTGCCACGGTCTAGGGTTCCAGGCCCTGAACCCCCCAACCTCAGAGGGGTTGGAAAGTGAGGCTGGAGAACTTTCCAGCTGGTACTTTGATTTTTTTAAAATAATTTTTTCACCCTAGTTTGGTTGGGTGCTCCGTCTTACGGAGCCCCAAATTTATTTCAAGAGGCCGCCACCGTGTTATGGGCATGCGCAACTGCCTCGACGGCAATAATATGTCAGGACAACGCGATATCCCCCCTGAAATTGGGGAACAGCCCGAGCAACCACCCTTGGAGGCCCCAGGGGCAGCTGCCCCCAGTGCTGGGCCTAGCCCAGCCGAAGAGATGGAGACCAAACCGCCTCACAGCGAGCCCATCCCCATCGAGAATGACGGCGAGGCCTGTGGAGCCCCAGAAGTCTCCAGGCCCAACTTTCAGGGCCTCAACCCGGCCTTCGAGGAAGCACGAGCCTGGGGAGGCTACAGCCCACCTCCTGAGGAAGCCATGCCCTTCGAGGTCGAGCAGCCCAGCTTGGGAGGCTTCTGGCCTACCCTGGAGCAGCCTGGATTCCCCAGTGAGGCCCATGCAGGCCTTGAGGCCTTCGGGGCAGCGTTCATGGAGCCCAGAGCCTTCGGTGATGCCAGGCCAGGCTTGGGAGGCTACAGCCCTCCACCAGAAGAAGCTATGCCCTTTGAGTTTGACCAGCCTGCCCAGGGAGGCTGCAGTCAACCTCTTTTGCAGGTCCCAGACCACGCTCCAGGCGGCCCAGGTGCAGGGGTCCCCGGAGCTCCTCCCGAGGAGCCCCGAGCCCTCAGACCTACAAATGCTGGCTTCAGAGGCAGCTACAGCCCTTCCCCTGAGGAGGCTATGCCATTTGAGCTTGATGGAGAAGCCTTTGGAGATGACAGCCCACCCCCAGGACTCCCCCGAGTTATCCCGCAAATCGACGGCGGCAGCCGGTTCGCGGCAGTCGCGGTCCCGAGTGCGGTCTGCCTCGCTCCCGCCGCGAACGCGCCTCCCCTCTGGGTCCCAGGAGCCATCGGCAGCCCATCCGGAGAGGCTGTCAGACCTCCTCCTAACTTCGCGTGCAACAGCCCCCCGATGGAGATCTCCGGACCCCCGCTCAAGGTTGGCAGCGCCCCCATTGGGGTCGACGACGCTCCCGTCAACATGGACAGCCCCCCAATCGCGCGTGATGGCCCGCCCATCGAGGTCTCCGGAGCCCCAGATAAGAGAGAGCGAGCAGAGAGACCCCCAGTCGAGGGAGAAGCAGCCGAGATGGAAGGAGGCTCAGCCACCGCTGCCGAGAAGGGAGGAAAAGTCCCCTCTCCCGGGGACGGATCCCCTGCCGCCGAGGGAGCTCCTGCCGCCCCAGCCGATCCCGACGCCGGGGCAGCTCCAGTCGCCCCAGCTGCTCCTGACGCCGGGGCAGCCCCTGCTGTCCCAGCCGATCCTGACGCCGGGGCCGCCCCAGCCGTTCCTGCCGCCCCAGCCGCTCCTGCCGCCCCAGCCGCTCCTGCCGCCGGGGCAGCTCCAGCCGCTCCTGCAGCCCGGGCAGCCCGGGCAGCCGCAGCTGCCCGTGCCTCCGGGGCCAGACGCAACCTCCATCTCCTTAGACCCCCCAGCCCCGAGATTCAGGCTGCCGACCCGCCTACTCCGCGGCCTACTCGCGCGACTGCCTGGCGGGGCAAGCCTGAGCGCAGCCGCGTCCGGTACTACGATGACGGGTTGGCCAGCAGCGACGAAGACTCCAGCGGAGACGAGTCCGACGATGGGACCTTCGGATGCTTGCGCTGGTTTCAGACCCGGCGAAATCGCCGCCGCCGAAAGACCCAGCGCAACTTACTCCGCAACTTCCTCACGCAGGCCTTCGGGGGCTGCTTCGGTCGATCTGAGAGTCCCCAGCCCAAAGCCTCGCGCTCGCCCAAGGTCAAGAAGGTACCTCT
Source organism: Daubentonia madagascariensis (assembly GCA_023783475.1). Taxonomy (NCBI): domain Eukaryota; kingdom Metazoa; phylum Chordata; class Mammalia; order Primates; family Daubentoniidae; genus Daubentonia; species Daubentonia madagascariensis. Next base: position 3,364,359 of record JAKFHU010001640.1, on the reverse strand, counting down.
GGCGGAGAAGCGCAGACAGATGCGCAAAGAAGCCCTGGAGATGCGTGCCCAGAAGCGCGCACAGAAGAAACGCAGCAAGCTCATCGACAAGCAACTCCAGGACGAGAAGATGGGTTACATGTGTACGCACCGCCTGCTGCTTCTAGGTAATGCGGCGGACTCTGCCTGCGGGCAGCAGGGCCGCCAGGGACCCGGGGAGGGGGTGGCAGGGCTGCCCGGTGGGGCTGGGGCTCGGCAGCGGGAGGAGGGGGTCTGGTCAAAGGCGGGAAGAGCCTGCTAGAAAGTTCCAGGGAGGGACCCTAACTTTGCCCTGGGAGCGGGAGGGGATGTTGGGTGGGTTCGGGTGGCCGAAGTATGTGCCCTCCAGGGAGAAAAGTGATGCCGAGCGACACTGAGGGTCGTTTCCGGCTGGAAAGGCGAGCGCCAGCGACCGTAAGCTGGACAGGCAGGGTCTTCAGGTGAGCCAGGAACTGCCGGGGAGGGGCCCCGGGGCTCCCCTGGCTAGGCTGGTTGGGGCCATGGTGGGCTGGGGTCCTTGGGAAAGGCGCGCCCCCGCCTCGCCTGGCACGGCTGCTTGGACTCGGACAGCTTGTTGTTGGTGTGTGTTGGTGTCCATATTCTGTGTCCGCCTGTGCATGATACGCTCAAGTGTCCCCAGTTCCCATCCTGGCACCCCAAATTACCCGCCGACTGTGTACTTGTTCTTGGGAACGGGCTGTCTTGTGGTTTGCGCCATGGCGCGGGCAGAAAACTTTCGGTGTTCGCGCACTCCGGCGGTACCTGCGCGCGGGCGCTGTGCGGTCGCGCAGGGAAGGTGGCGGAGCATCCTGGGTAATGTGCTGGGCCCCTGGCCAGGGGAGGGAGTGGGGGCCGCTTCCCGCCGGCCTCCATAACCTTTTTCCTGTATGTCTTTCTCTCTTTTTCCCTTTGCGCTAAGCGTTTCCTCACTTCTCATTCGTTCGCCAAACCCTCCCGCCTTTACGGTTGAAAAACCAGACACACAGGTATCTGGGGCATTGGGGCTGCACACATGAGTTTGGTATTCTGCACACACTCAGCTTACCTGGGGGGGGGGGACGGAGGGGGGAGGGGGGAACACTTAACCTGCTCTAGGCAGCTCTGCATCCAAAACCATGTGGGGCTGGTTCCAAGGGGGTGGGCGTGGCTGTGTTTAAAAAATATGAAATATTTGTTTTCTAGTGAACAGCCCGAGGTAAGCCAATCATTTACACTTTTACAAAGAGTACAGTAGGAGGGGCTTGGCTTGAAAAGAATGGGAGTTATGTGTTGGGAGTGGAATGTCTTGTTGTGTTTGAAATGCAATTAAAATAAAAAATTTCAAAAAATGCTCTGAGTGTATTTTAAGTGTGTAGACAAAGTATGGTGAAACCGTGAATATGACTTGTGAAACATGTAAATGTTTGCATGTGAATTTTTTCAAGCAGCTTTAGCTGGGGCAAAGAGGCTTGAAAGGTAAGGTTTTCTGCAAATTGGCTTTGAATACAAAAAAAAAAATTAAAGGTCTTTTGATTAAAGTTAAAATAATGCTATTCTCATCAGAAGGGTACCTTGGCAGCCTTCCACCTTCCTCCTCCTCCTCTCTCCATGTCTCAGTGCCCCCTCCTCTCTCCAGAACTCCCTTCCTCACCCCACAGCAAGACCCTCTTCCCTAACTCCTAGTCCTTCCCTGGCCCTCCCCAGTTCCCCTCTTCTCCACCCCTCAAGACTTCTTATGTCAGAGCTGAAGCATTAACTCTTTTTGCCACATTTAATCAAAGCAGCAATTAGCAATGGTCTGAACATGTAGCTTAAATGGAAATTTCAACAGTGAATCTCCACAATCTTAATTTTTAATTTTATTCTCTGAGATCTTTCAAGGGATTTCAAGATCACAGTTTCTAAGGCTGTGATACATTTGTTTGTTAAATATTTTATAATGTGTGATGGTTTTTATTAATGGCATTATTGACATAGCTGTATGCTGTCGTGATGTGTCTCCCATGAATCACAGTTTTAGATGTGATGATCATTTTATGTATGCCCACCCAGGGACATAATGATGTTATCATTTACCCAAAAACATACAAAAGGGAGGTAGTTTTAAATTTCAAATGTCCCAACTACACTAAAACCATAGAACCTTAAATGACAATGCACTGCCTTCCCTGCAGACAACTGATTTTGCCAAAACAGACCCATTTCAATATTCTAAGCATAGCTCTGGGAAACTATGCTTCCCTGTAAATTGAGGGTAGGGGACACAGCTTGGTGCAGACAGGAGACCCATGTGACAGTGCATAGCTGACCCTTAATTGTCAAATTGGTAGTGTCCCTTACATGCTGGGGCCTCAGTTGCCTCATTTGTGAAATGAAGATTTCCTAGCAGATCTCCACTAAGATATCCTTTAGCTCCATGATTTGAGTCTTCTATTTTTCCCAGGGGTTGGGGACAAGAGGAGCATTGTCCACTTAAACCAGGACTGGAGGCTTATACCATAGATTATGCAACCATCAATCCTGCAGCAAATTGTCCATGTGTGGGGCCAGGTCTTAAGAATATTAGAAGTGTCCCTGGACTTCCCTTGTTTTGTCCTGAGGGGAGAAAATTAACCTTGACTAAAGGAAATTTGCTGAGGTCACCTTGCCATTGTCCTGGCTTTGCTCCCTGGGTGTTAGTGGTCAAGCATGTTTGCATGTGGCATGATCCAGAAAACAAGCTGGTAAACTTTGGGCCATGTCTAGCATGAGCCTGAACTACCATAGCCTGTATCACCTGCTAGCCAAAACTGTAGCAGTATAGGTTGTCAAACCAGGCTGCAGTTTTCCACCAGGCTTCATTTTGCTAAGGTGACAAGAAAAGCACCCCATCGGGGTCTTGGTTACTGGTTGGGGAGGGGAGAGAAGGAAAGATGAGGACTTACCCACATGTAGGACAAGACTTTTTACTAACTCTCTAGTCCCAACATAGGAGACAAGACACCCACACCCTCCTAGACTGAAAATGCAGAGCAAATGGCTGTCCTTTGCTGTGGTTCCTAATTTGTGACATGTAGATTGATACATCTGTTGCTTTAAAAATGTGTGTTGATGAGTGTATCCTCTTTGCTTTTATTGCCCAAACAGCTTAACCATATTACAGGGAATCTTAGAAAAAGAAAGAAAGAACATGATGAAAATTTTAGAATATCTAAAGAGTTGAAGCTCAGCATTATCCAATAATAGACTATTTCCATGTTTCTGTTGCCTTTTTAAATAATTTTGATGGCTTAAACCGGTTTTTTTTTTTTTTGGAAACTTAATTTAGGTGTGATTACCTCCTTGTTTAAGAATTAAAGGGGGCTACTAGATCAGAATTTCTTGGTATGCGCTGCATTTATTAAAATTGTGCGGGCAAATGCTGTATATAATAATGGCCATTCTGCTATGACGCTTTATACAGTGAATCACAATTAATTGTTTGATAATTTATTTATGCCTCCAAGTGTAACAGTGCTGCATGCAGCCCGTCTTGCAGAAGCACTTTCTTTCTTTTTTCTTTCTTTCTTTCTTTTTTCTTTTTTTAACATACAGTCATTTTTCCATATTCAGAATGCCTCCACTGAGCTGTTTCGTGCAGTGGGGAGGCACAGCTTCTTAGGCCACAAAATTGTAGAGTTAAGATAGACTTTTATTATTTTCCCTTCTCTGTTTCCCAGTAGTATTTGTGCTTCTCAAAAGGCTGAAATTCTGCCCTGCTTTTTAAAATCCAAATTCCCATAGATTTCTAACTCAAAAAATCTTTTTCCATATAGGTGGATTAATTTCTTTAATTTGTCCACATTACCTACCATGGAAAACTGGTTTTAAGCAAAGGAAATTAGGAGTCATCTGCTCTGTATATACCCTCCTGACTTGGAAAGGAACGTCCTGCTGCTCTCAGCATTGTTAGTAACCAGTAATATTAATGAGAACACATTCTAATTGTATTATACATTTTTAAAAGCCTTTCATTTAGTCATATTTGTCCTTTGAAACAGCTCTGGGCAGTAAAAATGTGATAGGACCTCATTTCATAGGCAAATAAAGCAAAACTCAGAGATTAAATATCAGGGACTTTTGCTCAAAGACTGCAAGGTAAGTGGAGGATCTAAAGTTTCAGATTCAGAGAAGGTAATGCTTAGGAAATATGTGATAATAAGCTGTAAAGCATTATATAAATGTAAAGCATGATTATTATAAGTGTACTATGTGCTCTTAAAATCCCTTGTCAAATGACAGGTGTCTAGTAGTCTGCTGCTTTCTGAATTATAGCCAAACCCTGACAGATCCCTGGTTGCAAATGTCCATTGAGTGTACATGAAACGTGAGCTCCCCCATTGCTGAGATGCCTGTCACTGCTGTGGTGATATTTAATTTCCACATTTGCTCTAACTCATCTGCCAGCATAGCAACATTGCAGTTTTAGTTTGTTTGTTGGCCTTTTATTTTTTCTTTTCTTTTTCTTTTTAATGCAGGTTTTCTTTAAAGTCTTTTTTAAAATCCCCCATTGGTTTTCTTAGCAGGGTCTAAAGCATTTCTCTTTACTTAGCTTTCCACTAAAAAAATACTACTAATAATAATCGTAAGAATAAAATGCAGTTGCTTTTATGCATAGTTCTATTATGCTCATAGAATTAAACTGTTCAGAATATCCTAGTCTGGATCTAATGATCCTATTAAAATAACTGCTCAATATTATTCATAGTCATTTTTAAAAAAATATTCTTCACGCTTAGTCCAGGGCTAATTCCCATTTAGCAAGAGTCAGTGTATGATTTTAGAAATCACCTTTTATACAGGAAGGTTGGTATTAAGCAAAAAATAAATTTATCTTCAGAGAAGGTAGCCTAGATTTGAAATTCCCAATGTCAATTATGCTCCTTCTTTTGAGAGTCAATTTTCCCTCCAAATAAAACTTACTCCCACTCCCAGAAAAGTTATGGCTCTTCAAATGCCTCCAAATAAAGTAACTTTCAGGAGGCACATAAATAGTGAGTAAAAAATGGGTTTGACATAACTAGGTTTTCTCTTACCTGTGGCAGACGTGGGATCGTGCCAAACCCAGTTTGTCTGTCATTAGGGTTCCTAATGAAATGCAAAATTCACATGTCATTTGCTCATTTTAAAATCAAATTTCTTAGGAAGAGTAGCAATTTTCAGATAGGACAGGGCTGGCTGATGTGACAAGGTCCCCACCGTCAATTAAACAGCCAGCCAAGGGAGCTGGAAGCATTGGTCAGGCTGATTGGCCATCTTTGCCTCTGGTGGCCTCCTATCCCCCAGTAAAAAGGACTAGAGACTCTGGCCCTAACATCCACCTTGATAAATTTTATTGAATTGGACTGAATGGAGCCTTTGTTCCCAATACATTCCTTTTCTGGCATGCGGTCACCCTGAGCACAAGATCATGCTTTCTTTAGGAAGTAAGAGAAAAATGAGCCTGAGCCTCTCTCTATGCAATTTAGAAAAACTGTTGGGAAGCCACAGATACAAATTGGCCATGGGGGTGGGCCACGGAGCCTTTGAACAAGGGATGGGAGGGGTATTTCCAGAAGGAGACATCATTTTTTCCTAATTCCCTCACAAAAAGGGCATGATACTAGCAGTGACGTTACATTTGAGAAATCCAGAGAAGCATTTTAAAGGGTACTGTCCTCAACCCGGTACCTGGCACATATAAGTGTCCCAAAAATGTTAACTATTATTTTTAGAAATTTACTTTTCTTTCCTAAACTTTTTTTTCTCCCTGCTCCAAGTGAATTTTTTGGTTTGGTTTGAGTTTTTTTTTTCCATATTTCCCATGAGACTGTTAACTTAGAAGTTCTGGGCACCCCATTCTGTCTTTCTGTCTCTACGTTTCAGAGCACACTCTTTGTACACATTTTGTAAATAAAGGTCAACCCAAGCAGTAGACGGGCAATGCCTTGCCAAATTCATGATTGTGTGAAGTCACTCAGGTGAGTGATGTGGCAGAGAGAGATGATGAGGAAAACATTTTTTACTTGTCCTGAAAAGGTATCACCTATCACCCCTGCCTATCCATCCCCACCCCCCGCTTTTGATTAGCACCTATCTATAAATCAATTCAATACTGTGGCTGAGCCCAAGGACCTGAGCTTGGATTGTTCTGTGGTTATTATGTCTGCAAAAAAAAATGTCTTTAGTTTCCTTCCCCACAGCCAGGTGGTTAAGCAGGCCAGCCAGCGGGAATTGAAGATGAAGAGACCTCCAAGAAAGAGGTAGGGAACAACACAGAAAAAACAGTGTTTGACTTTTAATTATTGTTGATCATCAGAAACTCTATTGAGACATCAGATGCTTTGGTCTCCAACAAGTAGCACACAGGAGGCACCTACCTTTCAAGTTAGAATTGTTGGAGCAGTTTTACACATGCAACATCTGGGAGCCGTAATAAGGAAGAATGTTAGAACTGATGTGTGGCAGAGCAATGGAAATTCAGGGAGTGTGCCTGTGTTGCACTTACTTAGGTAAAATCCCAAATTGCATTGCAGAGTAATTTGTTAAACCTCAGGAGAATTCATGAGTATTTTGACTTGTGGAGATCTGCCCACAGAACTTGAACATTGGATCTTACTAAATGTTTTTTAATGATTCAATTTGGGGTGAGGAGAGAGGTATAAAGGTGGTATAAATTGTTATCCGATCTCAAATTTATTATGAGTCAGTCAGTGTTTCCGACATTGTCACACACATTTTGTGTGTGGGACAGAGTAAGTACTTTAAACTTCCTTTAATGAGTTGATAATGGGAAAGGAAAATCTTTTGTACCTACTTTCTAAGGAGTGTCACAGTCAAGCTTTCACAAGCTCAGTGTCACCACTGGGTCTTGATTCTTACCAGGAAATAAGGACTTGGGCAGCGAGAGCCTCTTTCTTTTGATTTATATAGCTCTTGCCCCTCCTCCTGAATCAAAGACCACACTACCTCTCTCCTCTTTCCTATTTGAACAATTTTGCCTTTCATCAAACTGATTGCTAAAGTGCAAATCACTATGAAGATTTTTTTTTACAGGGGACCTGCATTCAGGTATGTTTGAAGCTGGGGGATTTTGGGGGGTAAAAAAGAAGGATACTTATGATGATATACAAAAACTAAGGCCAGTCATTTCGGTACAGTCCAGGACCCAAGAAGAGCTGCTTGGAAGGGCTTTTCCAAAGGAAATAGGAACAAGTGTCCTGCATCTTAGCTAGTATCCATTCAAACTCCCCAGGGCCTCAGAGACACACATGTCTGTGCCTCAGTTTCTATACTTGCAACAGTAGCTGGGTGATCCAATTGCAAAAGATGAAAAGAAAAGACCTGTCAAGAATAGGCGGTATTACCTAGGAAGTATCTAAGTACTTATATTCCAGGGACCACTTGAACACATCCTTTTTAATAGATGCCATTTTTTTAATCTACAGTTATATGTGGTAACGCCTAAGTGTCCAAAGGATTTAAGCGGCTTCTCTTTTTAAGAAGACAGACCTTATTTGTAATCAGCCTCCTTGATTTTTTTGGCCTTCGTGGGCATTTGAAATCCTTAGAAAGTGTCCATCTTAATTCCTTATACCTGTTCTCTCTATAGGTCTACTAGGCCTACAGGATGCTTAATTATCTTATTAATAAAATCATAGGTGTCATTCAGAGGTCCTTCTGCCTACTACCTCCCAAAATAGGAGTTTTTTAAATGACTCGATCTAGAAGGGCCCAGAGATGGTGAAGGTAAGTTGATATTTCAGGTGACCACTAGATGGTGAGACAGTATAAGGCAGAAGAAAGGTGTCATATCCATGGTTAAAGGGAGAGGGGCTGAGAAGAGCCAGCAAAGGTGAGGAAGGGTCCCACTTCACATTCACCACCACCCCCCACCCAAGGACAGAGGTCAGATTCAAATAGGCCCCAAAGCTCTACTCAGACCCAGCTTTTTACTTTCAAGCTATAACTTACACACTTATGTATATGCCAGGATTTTAGGAACATTTTGGGGGCTCAGTCTAACAAAGGGAACTTCCAAATGGCTCCATTGACAATTTTTCCTGGAGGGGGGGGTGCTGTCCTGTGCCCTGTAGGATGTTTAGCAGGCATCTCTGACCTCTAGATAGCAGTCTCACAAACACACACACACACTCATACACACACACAGTGTGACAACCAAAACTGTCTCTAGTCATTGCCAAATGTCACCCCTGCTTGAGAACTACTGTCCTAACATCATTAATATCAAATTCTGGCAAAGTTAAAGATCATACATATCATAACTTGCATACCTTAAAAAATTATCTTCAGTGAAAAGGTGGTCTACTTTCATTATTAATAATCAGTCAGAAATGTTCATACTTATTTTGGTGACCTGCATTCTTGGGTAGAAGTAATTTCTAGAAATCTTAGAGAATAAATCAACCCAGATGACACTAAACAGAATAGAAAAGAGAATTATTTCAAGGAAGTAAATAGTGAATTGGTCTAAGACTGTAAATAACCAAGTCAGTCTCATAGCTACGATAAATCAGTGTTTAAATAGATTTTAGCCCTCAAATGATCACATCTACCACTTAGGGATTCTTTAGGTTGCCTTTGTCTGTAGCAGGCTAGGAATTGTCCCTCTGTCTGTTACACACTAAATTAATTTACTCTGCATTATAGACAAGGATACCAAGATAATAAGGACTCACACTCAGATAGCTGCTGACGATACATCATCTCCGGGGTGGCGGGGGCCCCACCTTACATGTGTTCCACAGAACATTAAGGGAGCCTTTAATTAGTAATGTGTGCACACCAGTGATAAGTGTGTGGGCCTATTTGCTGCGTCTTCCTAGTCTCAGGCCTAGTCTCAGGCCGTAGGGAACCAGCCTGTTGCATGGAGGTGACCTATAACCTTTAACAACTGATCTTTCAAGGCAGGAAGTTACATTACAGGGGTCGGGGGGCATAGGAAGGAATACCTCTGAATGACTGTACTGAGAAAGATAATAAGATTTTTTTAGAAATAAAGCATAGTTATGCCAATAGAAGTAACGACCCAAGGACATTTCCTGGTCAAGAGTTTTGTACTTGGTCTTTGATAAAATGGACATCACCTTCTCCCTCCTAGGGCAGATTCTATAACCACTATCTCTTGGAATAATCATAACAGAACTAAATTGTGATTTTATTTTTAAACAGTGACCTAACTCCCCAACTTGTATCTAACCAGCCTCTCCCAAGTAACCATTATAGAAGAGGACTTTATTGCTTCTTTACTATATTTTGACCCTAGCACATTTATATTTTTGCTCCCATTTGGTCTTTTAATAGAGTTTTCAAATGTTACAGATTCATCAGGGATCTAATTTTTTAAAAAAACAATGTTTTCTTTCTTTTTTTATTAGAGAGTTTGGAATTTGTGACCTCTAAGTTCATTGGAAAGGCCATAAAAAATAAATAAATAAGACAATAACCACTTCCCACTCCAGACATGCACACGTGTTTAAACACTTAGCTTTGAATATTAGAATCACTGTAGGGTGAGATGTAGAAGTGGATTGGTGGTTTGATAGGTTATATATTAGGCATGTAAAATTAAAAATATGACTTGAAATCAAAACTTGTCGGAACACTAGCTTTGTATGTCCCACGTTCAGCTAAACAACCCCTACCTATAATACCTCCTTACTGCAGAATCCTAGAAATTACCCAAGGCAAGCTTTTTGAATGTTGATTTTGACATTTTGCCTGAGACCAAGGGCAAAGTCTTTCCAAGGAAATGCTTAGAAGACTTAGGGTAGAACCCAAAAACAAATGCCAGAAATTAGGGGAAAATTTTTAAAAGTTGGGTTGCCAGAAAACTTCTAGCTATTTATAATTAAGCGTTAATGTGATTTCACTTATTTCTTTTTAGCTGCTAAAAAGGAAGCACATTAGATAATTTTGTTTTGCAAAACAAATGGCCAGGGCGGGTTTTAAGATGGACACTTGCAGGAGGGTTCCCCTTTGTAAGTGAAAGTCTTTGGAAATCTTCCTGATTTCCAGTCATCCTGGAGTGCCCTTATGACATCCTTTATCCTAGGGCAGTGTGGCATTTGTGAGCTTGCTGCAGTGACCTTGCTCTTTCCCCTTGTAGGTCTAATCTGATGGAGGAGGGAGTGGGCAGAGGAACCCCAACTCTTTGGGAGGGTCCTTGGATAGTGGAAAGAGCACTGGCTTAGAAGTTGGGGGTTCTCATTCCTGTGACCTTGGTTGATTCTAGCACTTTATTCTAGGATTCCATGAATTTGCCAAGTGACGTCCAGAAAAGGCCAAAGTTTGATTCTTAAAAACATTGACAAGGATCCATTTTATGATGATTCTGCTCAGTATGCCCGGGGTCCTGCCATGGTCAGGGGAGTGACTTAAATTTGATGGGTTGTCCAAGAGGAGGCCAGGGGTACGTGTTCGACTTTATGTATAAAGAAGTAAAGACCCAAGGTGGGGCAGGACAGGTAGAGCCTGAGAAAGGTAACTCTCCGAAGAGACTTGAACTCAGTTGCCAGGGACAAATCCAAAACCCTTGCAGGCACCTCAGCCTCAGACTCAAACTAATGTGTGGTGGATACTTCTGTTCCTCTTTTCTTTCTTTCTGGTTTTTTCCCCTGGCCCTACAACCTTGATTCCCCAGAGTCAGGGTCTGACTTCAGATGTTAAGGCAGGCTCAAAGTGGGGAGCCTGTTCTGCCAGAGGTCAGAAAGGAGGAAGACCTTCGGGGCTGCCTTAGATGGACAAGGGGTACATCCCATTTTTTTCAGAAGTTGGCACAGGTCAGAAATAGGGGAGCAGAAATCAGCCTCCCAAGGAACTCCCTAATTTCTTTTTTGCTTTCCCTTTTTTTCTCTCTCTTTCTCTCTTCTGAGATTTTGTTTTTTAAAAAAAGCAAGATTCTTATCTTGGGGAGCTTTCTGAGCAGGAAATACCTTTTCTTTTCTTTTCTTTTTTAGAGAAAGAAGTGAAAACACCCAATTATTCTGGGCTGGGAAACAATAAAATAAAGTAGAAACAATAAAATAAAGCAAGGCTGCTTCCAACCGGCTGCAGATGGCGCTCGGCTTTTACTGTTGAGAGCCTGGCTTTTCAAAACCCCTGCGCAGCGCCTGCGGCAGAACTCTACACCCCTCCCTAAATCCTCCATCCCAGGGACACAGCCCATGCCCCCAAGGCCTAGGGATGTTTTTAAAGGTTTTCAGTTGGGTAATTGACATCTGAGGATAAATTCTGTCACTTTTAACTAGGGGCTTTGTAGATCTTAGCCCATGTGAATTTTCCAGAATTAAAACTTCTTTAATTCTCCTATAAAAGTTTAAATAGAAGAGGTGTGTCAGCCCCTCCCATCCAAACACAACTTTTCAAGTATCTGTTCCCAAATGGCACATTGTATAGGAAATCAAAGTTTAGGGCCACCTGTTATCCTTTAGTAAATAATTAGTAATTTCTGGGTACCCGTCACTGGGAGAATCTGTGCAGGAGCAGAGTTTGGCAGTAAATTCTTTCTCACCCCAATCAAGGGCTGGAAAAGAAATTCAGAGGTCCAGTTTCCACCAGGGAAACCCAAGGAGCCTTCCTGGAGGAGTAAGCATTTTGAGACAATATTGGAAGATGTGGGGAGATGAGGGAGTAGAATTTGGGGTGCATGCTCAAGGGTTTTTTGTTTGTTTGTTTTTCCAGAGAAGGAACTGGCTAGGGATGAATCTTTGTTATTTTTCCATTCACAAGAGCATCTTTGGGTTTTTCAGGATCTCTGAGATTTCAGAGTTTGTTTAAATTTTTTCCCTCCTCAATCCCTCTCTGCTTCTCAGTGCTTAAAGCAGACAGCAAACTGTGGGGCATTCTTATTAGTGATGAGTCTTTCCTCTCTAAGGATGGGACCCCCACTCTCAACCTCAGGCCCAACACTGGCTTTGGGACAGGTCCCTTCTGGCTTCCTCAGGCCTAGTTTCCAGTTGAGGGGAAGCTGGGTCTGATGATGTCTGGGGCCAAATTCCTTGGTTCCAGAGCAGGTGCCCTTGCCATGTCCCTCTGCTCCTCTGCCCCTCCTGTCCTTGCAGCAGCTGAGAAATCATGAGGTCATCTGTTTGAGAAGGACCACATGGGCTTCCCATGAAAGGGCCTGCAGAGTCCTCTGATGGGAATTTATTTCTTTCCGGTCAAACTTACCCCCAATACCCTAATCTTGTACACACTTTCTCCCCTCACTCTGTTGAAATTGTAAAGTCAAAGGAACTGAATAAAAAATGTTAACTGAAGGCAAACATTTCCCCCACTCTGCTCTTTAAAAATTTTCTTTTAAGTTAACTACTTTGCTACAACATTCCTCTCTTATACCCATGTTCTTCTGGGAATTCTTTAAAGCTTTTCTTGCACTTTGTCCTCCCCGAGGTCCCAATTTCTATCCCTGAGTGTTGGCCAAGGGCAGGGCAGGGCAGGATCCTGGCAGGCGGGTATAACCGTGGATGTCGGGGCACAGAGGGGGTCGGGGCACGGGGCCTGGTTTCTAGCACCTCTCCTGGGTGAGTGGAGCTCCTCCCCCACCAGAGGTCAGCAGAGAGCTCAGAATGGCTAGGTCGGCTGGCAGGAAGTGGGATCACAGAATTCTCTAGATAAGATGTAGGAAGCCCGAAGGGAAAGAAGCCCCATGTGTCAGGGGTGTCTTTGGTTGGGGTCTCATCCTGTCTTGGGTCCTAGGGACCTTAGCTTTCATACCAATACTGCCATTTTGGCTTTTGGGGGCAGGGGGCTTTGGTCTGTTTAGTTGGTGGGTTTCTTTGCCACAAACACACAAATCCTTCCCTTATAGGGGACCACACCCTCTTAGAACCCTCCCTCATGGGGCCAAACTGCCCACTTTCACTTCCCACAGGACTTGGAACCCACACCCCACACTTGACCTGGCCCTTTTTCTTCTAGAAGTTATATTTATTGTTAAAATGACATTATAATATTGCAGGAAATCCCCCACCCTGCCCTCATCCTGCTATGATTTTATTTCTCCTTATCTCCCCCTGTTCTTTACCCAGATGTGTGGATATTTTTAAAGAGGGTATCAACCATGGAGTGCAAACAATTTTGCATTTAGTGCCTCCCCCCCAAACACACAGCATAGGCTGATTTCCTTAGAGGTTCTCCCACGTTCCTCACTGTCTTCCCATGGTTCTTCGATTTGCTCAGTCCTTTCACTTGAGTGGGAAAAGAGGGGACAGACTCAGAACTCCTTACCTTTGTTTTTCCTTCTGAACTTTGAAATCCCAGGATCCTTGTGACCAACTCAGACTTTAATACCAATTCTCCCTAGCCAGTTCTTTATTGTCAAAAGAGAGAGAAAAAGAATGTGCAAAAGGAAGGGAAAAGGTAAATGAATATAGAGATTAAATTAAAAACTTGCAAAGGAGAGAGAGAAGGAAGAAAGAGAAGACAAGAAAAGGCACTTTGCCAAGTTTAGCTGTAAGCACCAGATGGGATCCCTGCCCTCTAGGAACTTCTAGTCCGGAACAGAGGAGAGGATCAGGTTGCAAGTAATTATAGTCACACCAGGCAAGGGATGGAGAGCTGCCAAGGAGGGAGAGGACAGCACAGCCAGCGGCCAGGCTCAGGGCAGGGAGGGGAGGGGCAAACTCTGAAGAAGTTCAGGCTGAAGCACCATCCCCTCCCCACCCCACCACCCCAGGAAGTGCCAGGTGGGTTCCCAAAGCCACCAAGAAGAACAGGCTTCTGGTGGTGTGTGCCAGGATGGGGGCTGCCACCGTCCTCTGAGCTCTGCCCACTGCCCTCTTACCCACAGGGGACCCTTTTTGCTTCCCTGAATTTTTCTCTCCTGATCCTTACACGATTGTCCAAGTTTTGTTTTATTTTGAAATTAGTAATCTGTCTGCTTCTAGCACAAGCTGATTTTTCAAGTGTTTTCACATGCCTTATCCCACTTAGTAGTTTTGTTTTAAGAAATCTGGCACAGAGTAGACCTTTTTGTCCTTAAAAAAACAAAAAATCTCATCTTCGTGACTTCTTTGATTCAATAATTACCCAGAACAATACAAAGCAAATCCTAAGGTTAAAAGCAAACACCCTATACGTTAAGCATACATCTCAGATGTTGAGGAAATCCTTAGAATTTTACAAGTTGACGTCCTCAAGAAGTTGGCTCCTGCCAGACCCAGTATAAGGCGTTGTTTTCTTTCTCTTCCTTCCTCTCTTCCTTCCTTTCTTCCTCTCTCCGCCACCCCCCTTTTTGAAAAAACAACTTTTATTCTACTGGGGGATGTTCATTAGAGAGGGAAGACAATTCTATTCAGTAAGCGTAAGAACAGAGGAGTACAGCAGGAAAGCAGGGACAAGATTGATTGCTCTGTGTTGGGGTGGGTCAAGGGTGCAGAGAGCATCACAGCCAGATGCAAATCACAAGAGCAGACCTTCAGCTTCCTGGCGGTCGCTGGGAAAATATTCCGTCATCTGCCTTTCTTTGTGTCCTGTGATTTATTCATCAGCTCAAGAGGAAAAAAAAAATCAAAATCCCACCCTAATTTGTTAGGTAGGACGCCATTCTCTCATGTTTGGGCTTTTTGGGTTTTTTTAGAGCACAACCACAGAGGCAGAAGTGGCTTCCTGGGCTGACCCTACTTCGTGAACCCTAGTTCATCCTCAAGGTTTAGCCTCTTTCCACCAGGAAAAGTTCATTTTTCCCAAGCGCCAAAAGTTAGAAATGTGTTGCTAATTGATTTGAGCCAAATTTGTATTGCTTTGAGACTTAGTAAAATGGCTGATTAGGGGCCAATGGGGGAAAAAAAATTGCTGTTCTAATAGCTAAGAAAAGGAGCTCAACACAAATATTTTTATAAAATGGGCCTTTTGTGACATTTCAGAATTATTGGGGAGTTGGGGGGTCATGGTTGTTCCTCAGGAAGAAAGAGAGAAAGGCTGTTGGGAAGTGCTTCGTGGAAATTTAGCACAAAATGACACAACTAATTTAGGAAAATAGTTAAGTCCATCATGGTTCCAAAAGGAAAACAATTGTCACAAATTAATTTTTCAAATTTTTGACTATTGGCAGATCTGAGGTTTACTCATATGTAGTTATGTCTAACTTGGCAAAAAGCATGGAATACTGCCTAGTCCTTGGTATGCATGTACCCATTTTTCCTTACTGACAGTTACTTCCTAACTTTTTGGTTAACTCATGGGTTGAAATAGACTTGTTTCCTTTTTGCCTCTCTAGTAGCATCACTAAGCTTGCAGCAGCCAATCACGTGTCTGCCAAGTCTCTTAGGAGAATGAATCCTTGCTGGGTCGGTGAGTTTGCCTCAATTTAGGCATTTTCATTTATTAATTCATTCGTTCAATATATATGTATTGAGTGCCAAATGTGTGCCCTTCCCCATGGGGAAGACAAAGGTATAAGACATTGCTGCTCCCTTGATGGTCTCACAAATCAAAACAAACCCAGGAAGTTAACAAGAGCAGACAATCTCTGCTAAGTGATTAAATAGGGACTAGATACAGCAGCTAAGGGAAGACGGGAAAATTATCAAGCAACAGACTTCAGCAACCTTCTAAGAGTTCTCCAACCCAGTTGAGCAACCAAATCAGAGCTTACATGAAAGTGTTATGAGTGCTGATAATTAAAGTGCAGAAAACACCGAAGGATCTGCTTGGGTCAAAACAAACAACTGTGTCTAGACATCTGACAGGCACAACCATTCGGATTTCCGTGCCAGTCTGAGGCTGGAAATTTCTACACCAACAGCAGTGATTGAGCCTTCTGTAGTCACAGGGTAGACGTCGGGGTTGACAACCTGTCAGCCGAGGGACGGAAGGAGGCCTTTGTCCAGGTGTAGCCCAGAGGCTTGCTGGCCATGCTGAGGGGCAGGCTTGCTTCCAGAAGGGGCTCCGGAGGCCTAGCCCAGGACTGTTGCTGAGAATTGCCTTGGGCCAGCTCCCTTCCTTCATTCGTGCTCTGTGCAGAGCCAAACTATGCCTTCCAGAATCTTCCAGAACTGAAATTCTCTTAGAGGGTGGGCCCAAATTCTTCTACCTAACCTTAGAATCTTCTGTCTATGTCTGAGATTAGCGTTCTGAGAGTTGGACGGGGAAGTGTTTGTAGTTTGCAGCCAGAGGTCCTGATGTATTATAGTGTGCTTTCCTCTGAGCTTCTATCCTCCATCTTCGTTCCTGGGTGGCCTCCATCTTAGCTCCTGGGTGGCCCCCATCTTAGCTCCCGGGTGGCCTCCATCTTAGCTCCCGGGTGGCCTCCATCTTAGTTTTGGTCCTCCATCTTAGCTCCTGGGTGACCTCCATCTTAGCTCCTGGGTGGCCTCCATCGTAGTTCTGGTCCTCCATCTTAGCTCCTGGGTGGCCTCCATCTTAGCTCCTGGGTGGCCTCCATCTTAGCTCCTGGGTGGCCTCCATCTTAGCTCCTGGGTGGCCTCCATCTTAGCTCCTGGGCTGTGGACCTCTTTTTCCCATTCCCTAATGCAGATAGAGATATTCTATATTCATTACTATAATTAATTCCTGGTCACTGTGGAAGGAAAAGTACACTTTTAATTTCCAGAATTGTATTTCCAACTTTCCTTTCATAAACACTTTTGTCTATGTATGACCCTTGGAATAGGAGGTCTTATCTGTAGGTCTCTGTAATGTTCAGCACGTGATATGTGACCTTTATATATTTTTGAAAATATGTATAATACAGGTAGATAGATATTTTTTATATTGAAAATAAGACAAGGGAATTTTGTGTGTGTGTGTAAAACTGAAATGGGAATGCCCAAGTTTTGCATTCTGAGTGTTCAGGGATGCACACGTGACAGACTTGAGTCGTGCAGTTGGGCCCCGGCCTCCAGGCCTCCCTACCTCCCTGCAGGTGGCTGTGTTCTGTTCAGTTAATCCCATTAGCTGGCACAGGCTTGTGGGGCTACTCTTAAGGGACATTTGCATTTTAATAAAGAGCTCTGTGAGGCCAGAAAGCCCAGAGAGTCACGTTTCTAATAGTGGGGTCCTGAAGAGTAGAATTCTAACAGGAGGCATTGGGCAGGCACAGGGGAGGGGCGTTTTTGTCCCAGCCTGAGCTCCCACCCTCCCCAGCCCAGGTCTGTGGCTGCCTAGCAGCCCCCAATACAGCGAATTGGCTTTCCTCCCCTGTGACCCCAGAATGTGGGGACCCCTCACCCCCACTGTCCAGGTAGCAGCATGGTGCCTTAGCGGTATCCCACCTGGCAGTGTACCCCCCCCATTCTAGTGGCAGAGTCAGGTCCAGACCGCAGCCTTTGGGGTGCCTGACTAGTTCCAGCGCAGGTTGACAACAACAAGCCCCGTGTTTTTCTCCAGCATCTGCAGCTGCGACACACAGAACAGTCAGTAAATAAAAGAGGTTTGAGTGCTGTGGGGTTGCTTTGCTGTCTTTAAAAAAGAAATACAATGTGGGGGGTATGAAGCAAAGGAGTGAGGAAGCAAGAGGCCAGGCCAGCAAGTGAGCAAGGGGGCAAAGCAGCCTAGTTGTTTATGTGTTACACAAACAGCCCCCAACTGTCCTGCGGTTATAGCCTTAGGAAAAACTGGGGCTTAGTGGCACTTGGGTTGATTTCACACCGTAGCTTAGAGTTAATCAGAGGTGTATTAACAACTGATGATTCAATTGAGGGAGGCCCCGATTGCCAGATTGCCATCTTGACTTGCCAGATATTAGCATACCCTTATAGAAACCCGGAAGCCTGCCAATTAAATTCCCCAGTGTCACTTAAAAGGGGCCTTTCTGAGATGCACGATCTTTAGGAAAAGGAAATTAAGCTAATTTTGAAAGCTCCTGACACTCCAGTTTCCTTAAAATGTAAGTAGTTGAAGGCTAGGATGAATATTATGAATTCCTTCTGTAACGTGTATTTGAATATATGTCATGGATTCTAACAGTAGAGCTCAAAATTACTCAGGGGCGTAGGTTGTTGTTGTTTTTTTTTTTTTTTTTTTTGTTACCCACCTGAAATGTTCTTTTCAGAAAGTTCTGTGATAGCTAACAGGATTAGAATAACATTGTCACATAATGAGATGAGACTTTAGAAAGACCCCTACGTGCCGTGGTATCCACAATGCACGGGAAGTGTCCCCCAGTGTGGCTGGGTAACACCCAGCAAGGAAGAGGGCATTTCATTATGCATGTAAGTTACAGCTTTATTTCAAACACACAAACACGAACACGCAGGCAGCCGATGATATTAAATACAAAGTCATGCTTTCCCTCTGAGCATGAAAGGCGTTTGGATTTTATCTTCCCAGATCCAGAAACTCTATACTTCCTTCTAAAAAGCTTCCTCCTGTCCCTTAGTGAAGTCAGCGGGGAGAATCAGCCTCCATGTTTTGCTAAATTGTGTACCCTGACAATGACTTGTAATTAGGAGACCTTCGTGTCGGAAGCCCAGAGGTAGCAGCCGCCGCCGTTACTGCTGATGAAAATGGCCTTGCAGCACCTCGCTGCAGACAGAGGCCGGCTCAAAAACATCGATTTTCTCCCCACCGTCCCAGGGTTAGGATTCTGCTTAGAACTCTCTACTTTAAGCTAAAATTTCCATCACCAAAGGGCCTGATTTCAGGCAGAGAAAGGACCACTTTAGTAACTGAGAGAAGACAGGAAGAGGATGGGGAGAGAGGGTCATTTCAACAGCAGCAAAACTCAGCCGTGCCATTTTCCCTGACAGCACTTTAATTATGATGAAAGAACAAGATGTTTTTTGGTTTTTACAGAGGAGGCCTGTGGTGGGGAGAAGGGAGGGGGCCTCTGAAAGAGATGTGAGTTGCCGAGGTACAGGCTGCAAAGCGGCTGGCACCGAGGAATGATGGATGGACCGGGGCAGGGGAGCGAAGCCCCCCCTCAGTCTGTCCCACCGGCCAGTTCTACGGGACCTGCCTTGCTACTTTCAGTCAGGGGTAGATTGTGAGTAGGAAGGGCCCAAAGAGCAGAATTTACCCACCTGCTAGGTGCTGGCTTCTCCCTTTCCCTCTGTGGGGCTAGTTTGTGCTCTGCTCCACCGACTTTGAAAGCCTTGGAGGGGTTTCAAGTGGTCACACACACCCTTGCTGAAAATGATGTTTTTCTTTAAAGTCGGATGCTAAGTCAAATGCAAGGTTCACATGGACATTCAAGGGCCTGAGGACTGATGTTCTACGGCAGAGGCCGGCCATGCTTTAGGGATTAGGAAAGAGTTGGAGAACCAGATATTGAGAGGCTATATTCAGCTCGAGCAGAAATAAGGGAAGGGCCCTGTTTTCCCCCTTCCCACCACCTGGCCTTGTCTGTAATCCCTGCTCTGACCTTAGGCCCCGAGTCTACAGGAGGCATTCGTGGGGTTGCTATGACCCCCAAAGGTGGCCGGGGGAATCAGGGCTGGCAGTGTTTAGAAAGGAAGAAAAGTGCATCCTAGGCTCTCACAGCTGGAAAGAGCCTTAGTGCCTGGGAACAGGAAGTAGCAAAATGTGTCCAGGTTAGCTGTGGGGTCCCCAGGGGTGAAGGGGGCCAAGAGAAAAAAAAAATAGACATAGAAGGTGCATTATTTTGCACTTCCTTTCTCTTCCCTCCTCGGTTTTAGGGCTCTTTTATGGCATGCAACATAAAGTGCAGGCTGCTTCGAGAGCTTCTAGTGCAGAATTACACAGAGCAGAAGAGATGATTTGAGCCTGCTCCTCTCGGCTGCTTTTGTGTAACTGAATTACACAGTGTCTATGTGAGAAAGTGATGTCGCTGCCAAGAGAACCCCATGGCCTTGAATTAAACACCGATTGGCATTATACCCCCACCGCACCCCACCCCAGGAGGTGTGACATGCGGCAACTTCCCCAAACAATTCATGATTTCCTGGGGTTCCTTTTTCCCCCTCACTGAATTGTCATGCTGCTCGCGACACTTCTAATCTTGATGGTTATGAACGGACAGCTGATAATGAAACAGCAGGGACTTAGGGCTTTGTGTTAGGTGAATTATGGACATTTACGGGTAAAACCACTTTATTTCTTACACTTAGGGGATTAACAAGCAAAATGCAACATCTGCAGTATCTTGGGGGAGGAGGCAGTGGTCTTGCAACTGCAAGGCAGCATTGCAGGGCTACAGAGATATCGCCTTTCCCCAGAACAACTGCAGTCTTCCCATCGGAGCCAACTTGAAATGCGAATTTATTCCCCATCTCCATGTACAGTGATTCTGCCTGCTACAGAGATGGAGGAACAGTGATTTTGCTGATTTTAATGGACCAATTTAGGGAAAAACACTTGAAAAATATGTTAAAACCCATTTTTCTCCTTTTCCTATTGAAAAGCAATATTAGGAGCCAGCAGTTCAGTTTGGAAGGAGAGAGAGGCAAGGACAGCATCCTGGCTTATGACCCTGTAGCTGCTTAGATATTTTATTTTAGAAAGATTTTAGTTTGGAGAAGGAAAAAACCCAAAAAGCCAGACAAATCAGATATATAGGTTTGCCAAGCCTGGAGGTCAAAGGAAACACGCTTTAGGAGATTGTGCATTTTCAATGTCAGAATAAGTAAAGTATTTGAGGATTTCATGTTCTCTTAAATATAAATAGGCACTTTGGAAAAGGAAACTATTCAGGTTTTTGAGAAACATAGTGAGGCGATCAGTTAATGTGAGGTGGTGGTGATTGTAATCATGTCCGAAGAATTGGTCTCATTTTTCATGTCAGAATTAATACTGGTTGAGATTAGATGGCTTCTTAATTTAGACCATTTACATTTTACAGAGCATGATAAAGGAGGGCTCCAATCCACTTTCTGGCAGTGACAAAGCCAAATAAATAGGAACAATATAACCTTAAAAAGGTCCATTCTTTCAGTTGTAGCTTTGCTCTGATAAATTTTGAGTCATTTAGCACAACCTAAAAACTCAGATTTTCATTGCTAGAAATATGTGATGCTTCCTACTATTCCTATGGCTTTTCATTGCCCACAAATTTCCCATTCTGATGACCTTTTTGGCTTGAGTTTTTGTCTTCTTGACACCAAAGCATCCAGTCAATTTGGTCAAAAGTTCAATCGTGAAAAAGCAAATGGATGTTTGGTCTACAAACAACCAGTTTGCCTGAATATTTGAGAGGATCAGCTCATCCAACCACCTGCCCCGATGTCACCCCAACACAGCCTAAATGCTGTAGAGAAACTTATTTTCAAGAATCAGAGAGAACAGAACTAGAAGCCAGCCTGTACTCCGAGGGACGAGGAAGGAAGCATATGCATGCAAAAGATGCTGGAGTCTTGCTCTCTGCAGTAGCCATCTGAAATCTGCTGCAGAGGGGAGGTGGGAAGGAAGGATCATGCCGGTCCTTACAGGCAGGCGTGGGGGGAGAACAGTGTGGAGAGACGTCTTTATGGCTATACTCTCAGCAACGTCGTTATCAAAGTCAAGATTTGTCTGGTGCCTGCAGCCATCTTCGGATTTAGAGGAAACTAAGCCACCTGCCCATATTTTGTCTTAGGTTATAACCAGCTCAATCCTGCCCTCCAAAAATAAGGATGAGAAGGGTTGCTTTTATAGAAAAAGAAAAATGTCCATGATTCTCTTTCTTGGAAAAAGCTGACCGTCCCCCCAATTCTTTTATCTCAAAGTCACCAAACTAAGACTAGATGATCTGTCTTTCTCTCTTTCTATTTCTCATGGGCATAGCCAATGTAGACTCTCTTGGCTGGGATTCTTCCTGATCTCTCTCAATGCAGCAAAAAGCCAGGCAGGTGGGGGAGGAGGGGATACGGAAAGGCAGAAGGGGCGATGGCTCCCTGGCACATCTCCTTTCCTGCTTAGTCTTGTGTGGCTCATTTCTATCTGTGAACGGCTCAGCCCGGAGAGAGTATCGATATCACCCCGAGATGCTGTTCCCAATCGATCTTACTTATTTTCCCTCTGGGGTGATCAGACCTCCAAGGCCCAGCCTCGACCCTTTATTTTTATGTTGCAGTCACAGACCTTGAAAATGTATTTTCAGCAGTTTGCCACAAACTGAGAATTTCAGGGAAAAAGAAAAGGTCAAGAATTGATGACTTAGATTTATTAGTAGCCCCATTAAGCAGACCTCAGAATTTAATAACGGGTCTTCGCTGGACAAATCGATGTCATGTTTCTGATAGGAAAACTGTGACAGCTGCGTGATTTCACAGAATTTTCAGGTATGGGGAGTAAGGTTAAGCAAGGGTTCAATTACTATAAATTACAGTGATTTTTTTGTTTGTTTCCCTGGGATTTTCATGTTGCTAGTCATTTTTCTTTTTTTTTTGTGGATTTGCTGTTTTGCTTTACACATTTTAGAAATTATGCATCTTTTTTTTCTCTCAAAATCTCTTCTACTTTTGGCATCCATTTTAGAAACTAGATGTTTGCTGTAGAGTTCTCTCCTATAGTCATAGTCTTTTGTGGCTTTTTGTTGTTTCTTTTTTTTTTTTTTTTTTAACAAAATTCCCCTCTCTGCCTTCTCTATCCCCCAGTAAATCTAGTGGATATGTAGTTATGCCAGGTTGTGGAAAGCATATGTATTTAACACATTTAAGAATGTGCAAGGTAAATGAAATATAAAGGTATTTTATGCTGAAGATTAAAATATTAAGTCTACTTGGGGATTATACTAGTCAGTCAACATTTTGGGTTTTTTATATTCATTCAGCTAACTCATCACATTGAAATTATGCGTTTAAAATAATTACTGATTTAATTAACAGAAGACTATTTAAGAAACTTACTTTTCAGTCTGAGAATGACTGTAAATTACCCTGTTCTTGTGCGCCTTCCAGAAGCATGGGTTAAATAACATCCGGATATGAATTTTGGGTCATTTGGGTTTTTCTAGACTTTGGGATGCCTGTAATGGGTATCGGTAAATGGAATATTCCTTTAACTTGGAG
This sequence comes from Daubentonia madagascariensis, assembly GCA_023783475.1. Taxonomy (NCBI): domain Eukaryota; kingdom Metazoa; phylum Chordata; class Mammalia; order Primates; family Daubentoniidae; genus Daubentonia; species Daubentonia madagascariensis. The sequence continues at coordinate 3,341,455 of JAKFHU010001640.1, read as the reverse complement.
ATGAGATGTTTCTGGGTCCCAACTAAGTTTTATATTGACTTCCTTTGTATGGTTAGGCTATTTGGCATCACCTTTTCAGGGATCCAGGGCCTTTGCTGTCAGTGGAATGTCAGCAAAACATAGCCTGACTTTCTTCCTTCCCTCTCCAGACCTGGCAACAGTGCAGTTTTCTCAGGGTGGCCTTTGGCATTTCAGAGTTGCCTTCTTACTGACATGCTGACCTCATACCAGAACCCCCAAGGTTGGGTGTAGAGTCCCGCTCGTCTTCCTACACTGTTGCCAAGTTCTCTTGAGAATCAGCTACTGCATGGGTGCCTGCTCATTTCTCACCTTGGGTTAGACCAAGGAACCCAAGTGAAAGCTTTGCCCAGTAGGTTTCCACACCCCAAGGTGTTCATATCTTCTGGATGTGAAGGGCTAGTTTTCCAGAGAGTTTATTTCTTGGTGTTAGGTCACTGCAACCCTCGGATAAAAATACATATAATTAGCATGTTACAGATTAGACCCTGCGTTTCTAACTTCATGCCACTTCCTCTAATAATACCAATTTCAGTGACACATTTCCTAGAATCTTGGGCTTGCTTCAATTGCTAAAATCCTCCAAGAACTGAATGGTATAAAAGACCTGTTTGCTTTAGAAACTAAAAAGGTTTGGTCACAATTAGATCTTCTCTGTTCCCTACTTTCCTAGATGTTGCAGGTCCATCTCAGTTTTCTTGTTTTTATGATCAGGGAGCAACAGCTCCATTCTCCCGCAAGGCTGACATTTTCACTGAAGGCTAAGCACACATGGTCTTCTGTGCCTGTGGCAAAAGGCTCTTTCTTGGCTGGCTCTAGGATCCTCACCAGTTAATTGGGGAAAAATTTGAGTTAGGCGTCACAATTTCAGCCGAGCTGGGCATACAACGAGTACACCTGTCACTTGAGCCAGTGTCCAAAATTCAGCCCCATGGATCACAGCTGTAGCATTATTTCAGCATGAGCAATTTGGTATTTAATGTTCCTTAGGAAAAAAAAAAAATCATTCCAAGCTGGGACTGTTCACCTATTAACCCTTTAAGGATTTTATGGTGGTGGGAGGGGGAAGTAATCCATAACTTGCTTGGCTAATGGGAATGATACACTCTTCCCAATTCTGTCTTATAAAAGACCATTTTCTTACACAATGGAGAATAGGGCTACAAAAACAACATCCTCTGGTTCTGCAGCAGCCACAGCCTTCCAGAATGAGAAGTTAGTCTTGTCTCTTCCTTTCCTTTTCTTTCTTTTTTGACCTGCACAGTGCAGGTCCTGCTTTCTGTAGCCGATGGCTTCCGTTCTTTCTTCTCTGCATGGTAGCCTGTCATCACGGACAAATCTTAATTTACAATTAGGTGCTAGAGAAAATTCATCATTAACCAGACCTTCTCGTTTTATGTAAATGGCCACCAAAAGCAACACACATTTTTAATCTGTCCTCCCAATAGCTGAGACCTTCTGTCACCTGGGTCTTGATAAATGAATTGACCATCTGCATAGAACAAATCATCCGAAGGCCGAGTCTGTCTGCCTTCTGAGAGAAATTGGCTATATTTAGTTTTTAAAGCAAGTCTGCTTTGTGTTCTTTGTAAAGTCAACGACATTCTTTCAATTTTTTCGGTGTAATTAGCACAAAAGGAGCTGTAATCTGAGAAGGTAGTAGAGACTAAAGTGACTGAGAGACAGGAATGTTCAAGAAAGTGGGCAGAGGCAGCTTTCCCAGTATTGGGCGGTGTGTGGAGACCCCGGGATGTGGCTGTGGGTAGAACTGAGGTCTGTAGCTCATAAAAACATCTCTTTTTCATCTGATCCCCAGACTGGTTGCAAATACTTGATGCTTTGGCTGAATAATTTTCTCCTCCTCGTAACTTCCAGAGGTCGGCAAAGACCTTAGAAAGACACAGTGCCATCTGGGCTCTGCTGATGTCGGGTGGGCCCCTGACAGGCCAGGGAGTGCTGTGCACACTGCCAAGCAGTCAATAAACCGCTGAGCGGGAGAGTGGAAGCACAGCCTCTGGGCTGCTCGGCAAACACTGAATTTTGACCAAATGGAGGCTAAATGGAAATCGTGCAGAGGCGTGCTGGGGTGGCAGTGGGGAGGAGAGTTGCTGCTTGCCTATAGCCACCTGGAAAGGAGGCGGCAGCCTTCCTCATTGGGAGCTGTGTAGTTTGTGCCCTGATGGTTAGTTCCCCCTCAAAATAAAAACCCAGGGAAATAGGTGGAGCTAAACTATAATTACACATTTTTAAATTTCAATGTAAACGTGTGTGGGCAAACACACAAAGATGAAAAGGTACCCACATTTCTAGATGAATTAAATGTGTGACTAATTATGTCACATTAATTGCTTAATTCCAGGTTTACCACCAGCAGATGGAAGTGGGACAAAAGAGGGGGTTTCAGCTAGGAAAGCCAATGACACTGCAGCCCAGTCAGAATCCCAGTTGTCCCCAACTGAGGCTGTCCCCTCATTGCAAGGCTGTTTGAAAATGACCACCTACGTTTTCTTGGTAGGCAAATAAAGTAAAAACTGAAGATGTAACACTTCTATTTAGTAGTTGTTTCATTTGTATGTAGCCACACAGCAGCATTTAACTAAAAAATAAATTGCCTGATTAATTCAGTGTTTTTAACTCTCTAAATTCTAATTGTATGGGGCTGAATTTGAAGAATTGAACACAATGAAAAATAGCCTAAAATCTTTAAAACCAGAGCTGCTCTTCTCTTACCTAAGGAAATGTTACTGGAACTTCAGACTGCTCGATTGGTCACAGCCCCACATCTCCAGGTTTTTTTCTGTTGTTATTTCTTTAGTAAAATGCTGGGTCAAAATGTCATTTAAAGAAGGTACCTTGTAAATAAGAACAAAAATTAGCTGGCCTGTGCCTATTTTTAAGTAGTCTTGCTGCACTATGGCCCGTCCTGGATGAGTTTCCATCTTCAAGGCCAAGTTAAAGTTCTAAGCAACAGGTTTTCCCATTACCTTAGTCCTCATGAAATTTTTTCCCCCAAGGGAAGTGAAGGATATTTTAGTTTAGGAAAATTAACTTTCCTGCTGTAGAGTGGTAAAACTCTTAAATATTTTTTTTTACCCAATTAAGATCTCCATTAAGTGGGCCCATTGGTCTGTTGTTGATGTTGACATACCCCTAAGAGAATGGAGCTTGCTCAGTCTTCTTCCTGGGTTTTACTTTTAGTTTTGTAATTAACTGTTTATGCTGCTGCCTGTGTTCTGCAGGTGGGGCTCCCTTTTGGTTGTGCTAGTGGGTTTGTTTTCTCCTCCTTGATTGTTTGTCTAGAATCTTCAACCAAAGTTAGCATGTGCATCATATGATTTAGGTTTAAGTGTTAAAAGGAACAAATTAATGCACTTAGTCTCTTTTTGTTAGCTCCTCCCAACCCCCTTTAAGGTAGATGGTGGCTTTGTTAAAAGTCCATACCCACTCATGCTGGGGCTTATGGAGATGATGTGAAAAAGGCACTAGTGGTCTTGGGAACTGGACCTCCATGGGGACAAGGATGTTCCTCTCATAGATGATGCCTGCCCATCAGACTCAAGACAGATCAAGAAAGGCTGCAAAAAATCCCAGTTGCCTTCATATTGTGTGCCATAGTTTTGAGTAGATGGTTGAACAGCATCTTAAAGCCACTGGCTCAAGAAATTGGGTCCGAACACATTGGCCAATGTACCCTCACATTCTGCTTGAATTAGAGTATGTTCTGAATTAAGAACAAATTATTTTAAAATTAGTTGATGGATATTAAATAGGGAAATTTCATATGGCCAGGGAGTTAATTATTCAGTAGTTGACTTCAAGACTTCTGTAATGAAGTTTTACATCACATTTAGTTTTGAAAGCAAGTTTAGGATTACTTTGTGATTGAAGTTACTAACTAGTGAATATGACAAGAAAAAAAAAATGCCCTAGATAATCACTACGTTATATTTCTAAGAACTTATATGGTCCTAAGTAATAAAACCTTCTTATAGGCATTAACTGGGACTAGGACATGCTTGTTACTATTCCTGCTTTCATCATCTACATGGCATAGGCTTCAACATTCATTTGCAATAACAGTTTCAGTCACTCTAGTTAATGAAAGTGCAGAATGTGCTTTGAAGACAAAAAGTACTGTGGAAGTGCTAAATACTATTATTAAAACCTTACAGCCAAAGTTTCTGTTTCAGTGGAAACCTACTTATTGTTTCCTAAGCTATTAAAATAATATTATATTTTCTCTGGGCTCTTGGAAAATAACTTAAAATGACCCCAACTAATGAAAGGCCAAGGAGAACACTCTTGTCCAAAAACTGAATTACATCATTAGGTATAACAATGTTTTTAAGAGTCTAAGCTGTAGCAAGTCTATTGCTTGCAAAAGCAGACAAGGCATTCTTACTCAGAAAGGAAGAGGCAGAAGAGCCAAGGAACACAAACTCCATAAATACGAAGCTTACAAGACCACAAAATTCAAACCCCAACATGTGAATTCACCCATTGTTGTAAAATATGGAATGTTGGATAGAAATGTCACCAGGCCATCTCTCCGTGTAGCATGTGACACCATCTGTTTAACCAAGTTGTATTGTTAGGTGACCTAGTGTTTTAGGTTAGGGCTGTGTAATTATCTCAACTCACTGGCTTTGGCATGAAGCAAGTCATCTGAGCCAGGGACCTGTGCCCTCCCTGAGCATCTTATACCCAGGACATTCTACCCCTTTGTCCCTCTCTGCCTGAAGTTGCCATAACTTCCATCTCTTCCTGAGCCAAATGAGAGGCCCCTTCCATTGGAAAACTCTGGACTGTTCTAAGAATTGTGCTAATGAATTACTCCACTCCCAAAGCATTAACTAGGTGATTAAAACAGTAAGGACCTACAAAAATAAATTATTAATTCATCTGAAAAGGTCACACATAGTAGCCTCCAAATCTGAAAGACTTTTTGAGAAAATTATAACTTTTAGGGCCTGGGGAAGTCAAATGCTAGGCCAAAAATGGTAGATGGTGTCAGCTCACCATACCAATTAAGTAAAATCTCTTCTTTTACTTTGTGTCCAGTGAAAACAGAAAACCCAACAGACCACAAACCGGCTTATGTTTCAGAGCTCTTGATGTCATTTGCTTACCTGTAAATGTTTGGTTCCACCTGCTGCCGTTTATTTACAAAGTAAATGCTTTATTTGTCCATCAGTAATTAGTCATAATAAAATATAGGTGAAACCTTCACTTAAAAAAAATTTTTTTTCAAGGATGGCCTGATAGATTAGGAGTTGAAGGGAGTAAGCCTGACCTTGCATTACACATTTCTAGGACAATAATCCCAATTGCTCCCTGACTAGAACGTATGTTAGTATGTGACATGGGGCAGCTTCACTCCTTTTAAAGTTCAGGTGTGATATTTCTCTAACAGTGGAAGGTGGTAAACCAACTCAGATTTCCAAGTAAGGAGACTCTTCATTATATTCATTTGCAACTGTGTAGCTGTTGGCATAGTATCAAGGTTGTATTGGTTCCTATTTACCTTGTACCTCTTAAATACAATGTATTTGTGCTTTGCCACATTAGAAGCAGGAAGGAAGATGCTTTTGAACAAGTGGAGCATAACAAAAATTTCTGGCCTATTCCTCCCACTTGGGAGTCTTTACCAATTTTTAAAAATGACAATTGGTTAATCAAATTCAACCAATAAGTTTTTATTTAATATGTAAAGACATAAAACCTGGGCCCTGTCTTCAAGTAGTTCTAATCTAGCTGGTGAATGATAGTGGGCCATCTCTTCAAACAGCCTTGGAATCATTCGTAAGGCCTTACTGCCGAATTTTCATACAAGCACTTTTGGGTGTATCAGTTAAATATTTTTATCTACTTTTGGTTAGGTGAAAAGCATCAACCTAGATACTTTTTCGAAAAAAAAGTATTTTTGTGTGGAAGAGAGATCATGATCCAGAGTGTGACAAACATCTGGCTTGTGTTGGGCAGAGAGAGCAGCAACTTTTGAGCAGAGTTTGAGAAACTCAGGGGTCTGCAGGTGATGAGGGTCTAGCGTCAAGGTTTTGCTTCCTCTTCTTAATTCCAAATGTTCTTTGGTGATGTTGAATAATCCTCTGTTGTCCTTTCAGATTTATAAAAAAGAGGCCTTGTAGATTGGGGGTAGAGGTGTACCTGAAGGGGCCAAGGAAAATAATATGTGGCATCTTCATCTGTCACACCTCTTCTTTCTTGAAGCTGAGCAGACCCGGGGAAAGGGAGGATTTCAATGGTCCTGTTGAGTGGTGAACAGTGTCTTTTTATTTTCAAAGATAACTTAAAACTATATCCAACAATTTACTCAAGGCCTCTGGAAGTATCAGTCACCCCCTACCCCTAGGGACTGTGAGATATTCATAGGTAGACTTTTTTTCTTTTCTCTGCCAACCGCACCCCCAAACGTCCCAAGTTAGAAGTCAAAGAGAGTTAAAGTTGGAAGACAGTTGGTGATTACTTTGCAGATCTGGGTTTACTGGCATGTGGGTCTGTGTGCCATCCAAGGCGAGCACCATGTCTTCACCTGAGTTCCTGGCTACCCTGCTTACTTGGGCACATGGTGGGCCACGTGAACCCGCATGGACCGAACATTTATTGAATGAATGAATGAATTGTACCCAAGCAGACACACTCCTGGCAGCAAGGGACCCAACCAAGGTCCCAGGAAAAGTGGGCAGGAGTCAAGTGGTTGAAAATTTAGTGTCCCTGCCCTTAACCCTGTGCTCTACTACATCCTAGTGTGGGGATGAGAGAGGGGGCGGGACACTTTAGACTTCTGAAACAATCCTCAAACAAGTTCATGTTCACTAAACTACGTTTCCCTCTGTTCCAGAGCCCCCGCAGCACCCAGGCCGGGCCACCACCTCTCCCACCTGGGAGGACGTCCGGTGCGCGGACTTCACCGCTCCGGCCCGGTACCTCGGCTCTGCTGTCGCCGGCTCACTGCCTGCCGCCCGCTTCTTCTAGCAATGCTAGTTTTGCGCGCCCATCGGACTTTTCTCATCAGAAGATCTGAAACTCTGTCCAGAAGTCGCAATTAATTAGAATTAAACCTGCCGACACCTACCTCCGCGGGCACGCGCCGCCGGGAGGGAGGGGTGGGTGGCGGTCCCGCGTGCGCTAACCGGGAAGCTGGAGGTAAGGAGGCGCACAGCAGGGGTAAGCGCCGCCCAGGGCTACACCACTCACCGAAAATTGGGAGGCAGGTCTGGGAGGCGGGGTCGAGAGCCCACCGTCTTGGGCGCGCCCGTGCCCCCCGCCACCGCGCCCCCTGTGCCCCCTGCCCACACCCGCACTATCCCCGCACCGGCCCGCACCCCTAGGGTGCGCGGCGGCCCATTTGGGCGCGTCCTCGGTGGGCCGATTTTTTGCGCTTCCCCTTCGGTTTATAGGGGCCGCCGCTGTGGGTCGGTCCTCTGAAGAGGCTGGGGCGTCATCGGGCCGGTTAGAAGCTCTGTTCCCCGGCAGGGACACTCAGTCGCGTCGGCACCGCGGAGCGGGCTGCGTCAGGTGGCTGGCCCGGCGCGGCTCCCTCACTCTCTGGCTCGGGGCTGCGGCACCGCGGCTGGAGCGAACCCTTGTCCCGGCGCGGGGCGGCGGCGGGCGGCCGGCAGGCAGGCACTGCCTTGCGTGTGAGTGCACCTCACTCACATGTAAGTCGCGGAGCGCCAGGGCTTCCCGCGGAAGTGCGAGTCGCCCGGCGCGGGCAAGAGCCACCGGGGCTGGGACAGGGCAGCGGCGACCTGCGCTGCTGCCCTGCCCCGTGCCTCCCGGGCACCCCCCAATTCTCTCTCTTTTCTCTTTTCTCTTCTCCATTGGCGTGCCCAAGAGCCAAGCCAAGGAGCGCCTGAGGGTAACAGCAGACTCGTGCCATCGCGCCTTTGCACTTTTCTTTTTTGAGTTGTTTGACATTTCTTGGTGCTTTTTGGTTTCTCGCTGTTGTTGGGTGCTTTTGGTTTGTTCTCACCCCTTTTTCGTTTGCTCATCCTTTTTGGCGCTAACTCTTAGGCAGCCAGCCCAGCAGCCCCAAGCCCGGGCAGCCGCGCTCCGCGGCCCCGGAGCAGCGCAGCGGGGACCGCAGCCGAGACCCCCGACACGGGGCGCACGGGGGCTGGCCAGCCCGAGGCCAGGGGCAAGCAGGGTGCCCGGGCCAGGCGCGAGCCGGGCTCCCCGAGGTGGCCGAGCCACCATGCTGAAGATGGCCATGAAGCTCAAAGCCCGAGCGGCGGAGAGCGAGAAGGCAGCCACGGCGGCTGCCGAGGTGGCTGCCGAAGCTGCCGCGGCGGCTGCGGCCTTGGCAGAGCCGGGAGAGCCGCTCGCGCCGCCGAAGAGCGGGGACTCCCCGAAGCCCCCGAAGCCGCCGAAGAACCTGGCGCGGGAGGCGCCCCCCGAAAAGTTCCTGACCGACAAGGAGCGCAAGAAGATGGAAAAGAAGCTGCTGGAGCAGAGGAGAAAGGAGGAGAAGAAGAAGGAGAAGGAGAGGAAGAAGCTGGAGAAGATGCTGAAGAAGAAGAAGAAGGTGCCGGAAGCCCCGGAGGAGCCCCGAGGCCCCGAGGCCGCCGACGCCGCCGACGACGAGGGCGCCGCGGAGGGCGCCGCCGGGGGCGGCGAGGGCGCCGCCGGCGGGGGCACGAGTAGGGCCTGGGCCGAGTGGGACACGGACTCGGATGACGAGGACGACGCCTACTACGCGGTGCCGCGTGTGGGGGGCGTCGTGTGGCGGCCCGGGCCGCTCAAGGCCGGCGCGCTGAGCGCCCACCTGCCCCTCGTGGTTTTCCTGGTCTTCTCGGTGCGCAGCCCCTCGTGGGTGCTCAACTTCCTGCTGCAGAAGCGCACGGAGCAGGGCCGCGGCTGCGGCTTCGTGTTCGGGGCGACCTGCTGCTTCCGAATGTTCCTGGGCTGCGCCTTCTTCACCTACTTGGGCGGCCGCGCCAGGCGCAGAGGCCGCGGGCGCTCTGGGGCCGGCGGCGCCTTCGGCTCGGGCCGTGGCGCCCGGCGCCGGGGTCGCGAGGAGCGGCTCATCTAGGCAGACCCCCGCCCCCGCCCCCGCCACAGACACCACCATCGCTGTGTAGTGTGGATTTTTATTAGTATTTGTGTGTGTGTGTGGACACATTTTCCTTTTCGGTTGCTCTGTCCTTTGGTTCGTGCTCGCCTCGCTTTTTCCACACTCTCTGCTCTCTGGTTCTCTGTGTCTCTCTCTTCTTTTCGAAAATTTTCCTAAGTCCGGGCGCACACTCCCTCCCCTTCCGCCCACCCCGGCCCCTCGGCGGCGCCCGCGGGAGGAGGGGGGAGCGGAGGCCTGGGGGCCGCCGGGCGACGCGGCCCGGGGGGTGGAGCGTTGGCGTCGTGCGAGGGGTCGTCACTGGCGCGGAGACGCCCCCTCTCCCCCCTCGGCCCGGCCCGGCGGGGGCCCGAGCCCGGGGGGTGGGGGGGCGTCTCCCGGCCCGTCCCGTCCCAGGCCGGGCGCGGGCGGAGGGACCCCCCTTCCCGGACACCCGGGGGGGACGCCTCCCTCCGCCGGCTCCCGCCCTCCCCGCCGCCGCCGCCGCTGCGGCGGCTGCTCCTCATCCCTCCTCCTCCTCCTCCTCCTTCCACCCCCCTCGCCGCCGCCGCCTCCTCCTCCCCCCGCCTCCCCCCGCCCGCCGCGGCGCTTTTTGGGTCGGGGCGGCGACGGGGGCCCGGGCCGAGGCAATAAGAGCGGCAGCGGCGGCAGCGGCGGCAGCAGCTCCCGCAGCTCCTGCTCTGGTCCGCCTCGGCCCGGCGGCGGCCATCAGCCCCCTCGGCCTCGGCTCGAGGGGCGGGGAGCTGCGCGCGCCCCTCGGCCCGACCGACACCACCCTCCCCTTCGCGCCCGTCCCCGCGGCCCGCAGTCCGCCCCGCGCGCTCCTCGCCGAGGAGCCGAGCCCGCGCCCGCCGCAGCCCCGCCGCGCCCCGCCGCCGCCATGGGCTGTCTCGGGAACAGTAAGACCGAGGACCAGCGCAACGAGGAGAAGGCGCAGCGTGAGGCCAACAAAAAGATCGAGAAGCAGCTGCAGAAGGACAAGCAGGTCTACCGGGCCACGCACCGCCTGCTGCTGCTGGGTAAGGGCGGGGCGGGGGGCGCCGGCGCCGGCCCCGGCCCGGCCCGGGGGCCCCGAGGGGCGCCCCGCAGGCCGCGCGCGCCGAGCCCACCCCCCGCCTCGGGCGCGCGCTCCCGAGCCCGCTGCCCGCTCGCGGCTCTGTCTGTGGGGGGCGAGGCCGGAAGGGGGACCCCGGGGCGCTAATTTGGCCGGGTGGGGGCTCAAAATGGGGCGTGGGGCCGTGGCGACGCGGGCGTGGGTCCCCCCCCCGGCCCGCCCGCTCTGGTGTGTGTCTGTCTCTCTCCCGCTGTCCCTTCGCTCTGTCCTCTCTCTCTCTTTCCTCGAGGCCTACACGACGCCAGGGGTTTGTGTGCGTGTTGGGGAGGGGGAGGGGAGGCCACGGAGCTCCGGAGACTGCGACAAAAAGAGGGTTTCGGGGACAGGAAATGGGGTGGCGGGCAGAGGGAGGGGGACCCGCCTCCTTGGGGTGTGTGATTTATTGGGAGAGGCAGAGGGGGGAGAAAGAGGGGCGAGGAGAGGTGGGGCGACGCTGGGGGGCGCCGTGGTGGCGGAGGGGGCCTCGCCAGAGGGCGGCTTTGGCGAGGGAAGTGGCCGAGGAGAGTGGGGGGGCGGGTGACATCAGCCCCTCGGAAAGGATCGGAGCCGTAAAGGTGGTGCAGTGGGGGGAGGGGGCGCGAGCGAGTCGTGGCGCCCGAGTGGGGGGCGGGGAGGGCGGGCGGCCGCCGCCGGGCGCGACTTGGTGTGTTTCGGGCAGGACGGACTGTGTGCGCGGGGCAGACGTGTCCCGGGCCGGGCCGGGCCGTGGAAGAAAGAGAAAGAGAATCAAATAAAATACAGAACCCCCCCCCACCCCAAAAATGCATAGAGTTAGTACTAAAAGTGCCCAGTGAAGCCAAATGACACGTCATTTTACAGTATGACCTTTTTTCCCCTTCCAGACTTGCAAGCTTTTGAAAAGCAAAGAAGAGAATTAATTGTAGCAGCTGCCCCCCCAGCAGCGGCCCCCCCCCTCATTTTCATAAACCATTAGAAAACACACATTTTCCTCCTGGTTGGCCGCATTGAGAGTGCTTTGTGAAAAACGAAAAAACAAAGACATTCACAAATCAGATAAAACTGGAAAATGACATTTGTCTGTAAATGGCTTCTTGGTCTGGAAATGGCGTGGTTTTTTTTTTGTTTTTTGTGGGGTTTTTTTTTGTCCTTTACAAGGTGGGAGGGGGAGTGAGAGCGTTCTAAGGAGACTTTTCTTCCAGGTGGGAGGAGATGTAAAGACATTAATTAGTTGTTTGTCAAGTGACATTTGGTTGTTTGGTTTTGGGTTTTTCTTCTCTTTTTTGATTGCAATTTTTCCTCCTTGACAAAAAAAGAATTATTAACTAAAAGGAGATGGCCTTTCCTCCTCTTTTCTGTAAGGTGTTGCTTTGGGAAAAAACAAGCAGCGTAAAAATTGTTGAAATAACCAAAAGAATTACACACGAGCATTAATTAGAATGGAAGTTTTCCACTTCCTTGGTAATTTGGCTATCTGAATAAATTTGTCAATTTGCTAGGTTAAGACCTAGTTCATGGTCACATTTCAGCAAAACAGCTTGATTATAAAAGGAATAAAATGTAAAAGGCTGTTTTTTCCTTGGTGGTGTTTGGTTTGCTCTTTTTGGATGGGTCACGTCTTTGTTCTCCTGGGTCCAGATTTATAAAAGCGAAAACTAATTGAGTGAAAATAAGTCTTTTTGGTGTTTATGCATTTGCAATTTCAGTTATTAAATGGTACATATATTGAGGTCTCGTCTAAAACTTTTAAAGGCAGAATTGTGCTATGTGAATATTAATATGCATGAGACTTGATTTCAAAGTATAAATCTGGAAAAGTCTAGAATCTTTCCTATGAATACTATCTTGCTATCTGAATACTAATTTAAGTCAAGTGTGATGCTAATGGTACCTTAAATTTCTAACACCTTTTGTGCACTAATTACAAAGTCTCCACTTAATTTGAGACTGTTACTCTGAACACACCTTGCATCACTGTGGGCTAATCTTTCTAAGTGTCCTAGCCTATATGGCTGCATTTTTATCATGATTTATTGATAGCCTCTGGCACAGGAATCTGTAGCCCAAGCCAGTGACACAACTTTTTGCCTTTTTAAATGGTGATTTTCACCAAATAATGCCTCCCCCCAAAAGAGGAAACATAATAATACCCTAAATCCTCTTTTTACTCCATCTTAATTTAATGGCATAAAAATTAAGGGAATTAGAGAACCCTAAAAGATCTTACAATAATTTTTCAGCCACATTTCATAAATGTGGAAACTGAGGCACAGATCTGTTTGTGCTTGTAAAAGATAGTGTTGCGCATTTTAACACTTCTGAAATTAGAATATTGGAGATCCTGATTAATATTATGTATTCTCTTCATGGAATCTCTTAATAGTGCCTTTTATATTTTAATTTAGGCTCATTAAGATAGAGTGTTTGCTTTGAAATCAATGTTTCTGTGGAAACTAATTTTAACTTTTACAGATATTGATTACAGCCTTGAGAAAAGGCAAGCAAGGGAGGAATGCTTTGCTGTCTGGTCATTAAAACAAAAAATGAATACAATTAAAAGTAAAAAAACAGGGGTAAAACCCAAATAGATTTGTGTGGGGAGAGGGCAAAAAACTGTTCACACAAGGATTATTTATTGGGGAGAGTGCATTGCAAAAAAGAAAATGCAAAATAGCAGCAATCCTCCCTGTAGCTTCATGGAAATGGTTTTTTTCCCCATAAATATGTACATACAATTTTTTATTTAACAAATGAAAGGTGATTTAAGATGGAGGCATGTGTTCCTTCCTACTTTTCTAGTTGGGAAGGGCTTGGAATCTTTCAAATTCAGTGGGTCCCAGGAATATTTTTCCTTACGATTAAAGTCTTGCCCTTTTATTACTCCTTACTGTTGCAGGTTATTAATGTTAATGCTAATATGGTCTCAAGCACTATATTTGATATTAAAATGTGGTTTTTTGGGAAGATGACAGATAATTGATTGTCTTCCATTTTCCTCTGCAACATGGCTGTTGTATCCAGAGGGAATTTAACTTTAGAAAGATACAGTTTGAGAGGAAAGGAGGGTGGATAAGTGGATAAAAGGAAATATTGTGATTTATGGGGTGGATTTTTAAGTAGCCTAAGGGGTGGGAAACCTGCACAGAAAGAAGCTGCCTTTTGAAAATGTTTAGGAGGGAAGTGCTGCATCAGTACGTGATGTGGAGGAGACTGCAGTGTCTGGGCACTGTTTGTGAATCCCAGGTATTTTAACCATGAAACATCTGACAAACAACGACTTATGTGGCTACATACATGTATGTGTACATGTTACCAGTGAATGCTCATTTATCAAGGATTCAGTTTCACAGTTATAACTTCAATTTTCTTGTTTCCCACTCAAATGACAAAACTGCGTCATTCCTTCTCTTTGCCCCTTTCCTTTGCCACCCCACAGTTTTTTAAACAACCAAAAGAAAAAAAAAACAACTAAAAACAGCAAAACCTTTAACTCTTGCTTATTAATCTGATGGTGAAATACTGCAGGTAGACACTGAGTTGGATATTTATTTCATTTTCTCTGCGTCGAAATGTCAAGGAAAATTGCAAGTCTGTTATGTTGTGTTTGTTTTCTGCATGTTGCTTCTATGGAAAAAACAAAAACAAAAACAAAAACAAAACAAAACAAAACAAACAGCAGTCCTTTCCCTGCCCAAAGTGTGTAAAAAGCCTCCTTCATAACCTGAGACTTACTTTCATTTTCTAGGTGCTGGAGAATCTGGTAAAAGCACCATTGTGAAGCAAATGAGGATCCTGCATGTTAATGGGTTTAATGGAGAGTAAGTGTCAAATCTGTGTAAAGGCATCAAGTAAGAGCCACAGATTTTATACTAACCTTTAGGAAGTGTAGGTAGGTTTTGAGGGATGGGCAGCCAATATTCACTTAATTTTTTCCTAATTTACATATTAGAAGACCCTGGGAAGAAGTCATTAGGGCTTCCCCCCCACTTTCAATCTTAGGTACAACAAACAATAACAATATTAATAAAGCACCAGTGTTTGTGTAGAACATCTCCCTGTCCCAGGAAAATTGTGCCTGGCTGCAGAGGACACTTAAGAGCACTTGGCCCTGTGACAGCCTCTCTGAGGCTAGGTCCTCTGCCGCAGCCTCGCAGATTTTGGTGCAGTGAGTCTTCAACATGGCTGTCACCGGCTGTGGCCACCCCGCTGCCCGGCCCATGCCGACCACTGCAGAGATCCCCCCCACCCCCCAGTAGATTTCAGTGTAATGAACCAATGCAGTATGTTTTAAACTATTAGGGAAACATTGTTTCAATGATATTCTCACATTAAACAAAGTTGGAAGTGGCAGCCCTTGTTTACAATTCCTTTTTTTTTTTGCTGCCCCCATTTGAATCACCATTATGGGCAAATTATTGTTTCCCTTTTTAAAAAATCAATACCTCTGCCTAAAGAAATGAAAAGGAAACATTTAGATGATGGAAAGACTGGGAATTAGGTACTTCCGGCCGCATCGAGGGGCATTTTTGCCTTTGAAAATCCTTCAAGGCATCGTGTAGGACAACGTGGCAATACTGCAGTGAGAATAAAGATTTAAAAAAGAGAGAGAGAAAGACAGCTTATATCAGAGATGTGAGACGTGGGGTCCTGCTTGCCATGAACAATGCCAACGGAACGTTCAGTAAATCAGGGAATTTGCTTTTGTCCCCAGACGGGCCCGTCCGATATTCTTATGTAACAAAATGTGTGAAACAGAAAAAACTTGAGTTTACTAGCCTCTGTTCTCACTGATGGGAAAGTGGTTAATCTCACTAGATTACAAGCACATGAAGGTACTAGTTTGCAATTACTAGCTGGTTAGCAATCTTATGCCCTTTCTTAAACCTGGATCCAATTGGAAATTCATCCCTCAGTTGCGTCCCCTTCCATTTCAGAAGGGGAGATTGAGTCAAGGCACCTGGTTTAATTAAATTCTGAACCCCAAAACAAACAAAAAACTGCTTGCTGTCGCTCACTATGCACTAACCAACCACTGGGGAAACAAAGGTAAATTTTATCACCTTTTGGGGCATGGAAGGCAGCTCTTTACGGAAAATTCTAGAATTTGTTAGGTCAACTAATCGGGGGTTAGAAAAGGATGACATCACCCATACAAATGGTCATTTTAGTTTAGGATGCTTTTCATAGTTTAACCGTGAATCCAGAAAGATTGGTTAGTATGCAGAAAAACAGGGTAGTTTACCAATTCTGTGGTGACTCTCAGTGAGTTATCCGTACGCACACAGATGCTGTTAAGTGAGTCACCTTCACTTGTCACAAACCAATTCTGAGATTCTCAATTCCTGACATACCCCTCAACAAAGCCCTGCCAAGGGAGATTGCCATCCTGACAAATTAAAAACCTGAAACAGACTTCTAGCCATGAATTTGTAATTTGAAGAAAAATCTTGCATAAATTTTCCCCTTGCAACTTGTAGGGCGGAGTGCAGATGCATGAGACTAGTTAAGCAAAAATAATTTGACCGTGTACCCTCTAGATAAATATTTTGATTAAAACTGGACATGGCTAGTATTTTTTAAAAGATGCAGCAGCCACTGTTTACCTTAGCTTGAGTTGGATGGAAGATAAATCATCCTTGAAATAATTAAGGTTTTATTCCTCTATAGATTGCCCTAAAATTTTAAAATTTTTACAGAAAGTATTCTCCTCCCTATAGGAGCCAGTCTATAGTGCAGACCAGGCATTTAAACCAGAACTTCTCTTTATTTTCTTTTTGGAAAGAGGAAGTGACATTCCCAGTTTGCCTTTTTTGTAGAGGAGGCCACAGGTATGTTAAATTTAGCCTGTGAAAGGGATATACAGGGGTATTCCTCATGGGACCCTAGATACCTTATTTTTATCTCATCCAGCTGAGGCTCCTTTTTTCTTTTTCCTCACTGCGGTATTGCAACAAAAGCCATTTCCTTCCTAACTAGGAATTCCCTGTGAGATGGTGACATTGTCCCTAAAGGGTGGTCTGCATAGTGCAGGGGTTTCTCCTCCTGATCCTGTACTTTGTTAGGGTTAGGGTGAGCTATTAAGTTCGCCCTAACTGTCCGCAGCCTTCCATGCTGATTACATTTTTAAGAGTAAGGTAAATTGATTTGACCTTCAGAAATTTAGAAGTCGAATGTGGATTTTCCTAACTCGAAGCTAACTCTTTTCCTTACATTTAGTGCCAGAGGAAAAAACAAACACAATTCACGTAGGTTGAGCTAAGCTAATCAATTACAAAATCATGTGGAAGGTTTAGCTATTCTGCCCTTCCACCTTCAAGGAGGAATTCCTACTATTTATGAAGATTGGGTTTGGGGTTTTTTGTTTGTTTGTTTTTGGGGTTTTTTTGGGTGGTAGTAGGTGGGTTTTTTTCTTTTCTTTTCTTTTTTTTTTTTTGCCACATCACGGTCCAGACATAGTTTTAACAGATGACAATTTATGGAGAACAATTATTTATAAATAAAAACATTTTATAATTAGTTTCCCCTACTGGAAGAAGGGAGGTCATTAACTTTGCACCAGGAAATCATGGGCAGAATCTCCTATGCCTATGCCTTTCTGTGTTCATGTGCAACATTGTGAAGATTCTGACCTGGGAGAATTAGGAGGCTTATGCGCTGCCATATTCTCAAAAGAATTGTGAGATAAATCACTGCTTTGGCTCCCTAATGCATGTACATTTAGTGAAAGCACAAGAAAATAATTATCTGTCCCTCCTGTATCAGGCCAGAGTCTCCAGAGGGCTCTGTTAATACTGCAGCGAAGGTGTGGAAATCTTCCCCCTATGGCCTGCAGTCTCCATAGACATTCCAATTTAGCCAGAAAGGCGACCTAAGAACTAACGACCTAAGAACTAACGGGAGGATGGCGCGCGAATTATTGCATTTGCTCTTGGCTGATTGTTTAAGAATGTAGAGGCTGTGTGGGGTGTGTATGAAATTGCAGTGCCTTGCAGATTAGGTGAGCTTTCAATCTCTCTTTAAAAGGGGCGGCGAAGAGGACCCGCAGGCTGCAAGGAGCAACAGCGATGGGTAGGCACATTCAAAAACAGAAAAATTTTTTAACAAACAAAACAAACATGAAGATCATACTGGGAAACTGAGGACAGAGGCTCGGGAAGAGAATGAAAATCATTTCAGGGCCATCAGCCATATTGCTGTACATTTGCAAATAACATGTAAACAATTTCTTAACATTTCAGAGCAAGTGAAGTGCAAAACAATTTTTTTGGCCATGCTTAAAGTATAATTAGATCCAGCTGGGGGAAAGTTATAGATTTCAGCTTTAGACGATCAGTTTAGGATTTTGAGAATTGATGTTCTTCCATATGGTTTCTATTTTCCCCCAGTTCTCCATTTGAACCAGCTACTTGTTTTTAAAACTATCTACTAAATTCCATCCACCCAGTGGTTGGTCTGATTTTAAAATTTCAGACCTCTGTGGAAAAAAAAAAAAAAATTTTCCCCTCTATTAAAATACGCAATGCCGCACCATCCTTAATTTTGAAACATGCCTTGGCACCTTGCGGCAGGTCATTGTTAAGAATCATCTTGAAAAGCCTCTGGCCTTTTAAAAATGATCAAATTAATTTTAATCCAAGGCACTTTACATTAGCTTGTGGATAAGGAAATTCACAACAGCATCATTTTTTTTTTCGTTCATTATCAAGTTATTATTCATTTGTTTATTTTGCTTCCTGCATCCCCACATCCATCACACACAGACACACACGCACTCGCATGCCAGGTAACCATGCTAGCTCTGCTCGCACATTCTGCATGCAGTGATGGAGCGCTGTTTTTTCATGAGAACATGCAGAGCCATTGACTTAGCCTAGGGCCTCTCAAAGAAATAGCTTCTGTGTCTGGGGAGGGGAGGGGCAAAGGATATTGGGTCGGGGACAAAGTAACTGACACATGTTTGTTCATCTGTTTCTTTTAGAATATATTATCCCTAGATGATGGCTACAGTTTCTCATCTTCCCGCCTATGTCCTATCACAATTTGCATGCTGGAATTGCTCGGTCTTAGGAACTTCTAATAAGAATACTATTCTGTTGTCTGGGGGGAGGGGGGATGGGGCCCCTACTACCTGACCTTTAAAGAGAATTGAAAAAACAGCAAAAGTGGAATGACATACTTAATTGGCAAAAATGTAGTAGAGCAGTTAAAAAAAAAAATGGCTAATTGACAAGCTACTGTACCAAAAGTTGGCATTTGAGAGAGATGACAAGTCCTTATTCAGCATCCTACTGTGTACTAGATGTTGTGCTAAACCCTTGAACCCTACTAATACCTTGCCTGCACGTCTCTGTGACTCTGTTCTAAAGTAAATATAAGTATTAACATTCGTGATAAATAAAAATTCTCTGCATGTTTCAGCAATCCCTGTATCTTGCGTCTGTCTTCTGTCTTCCTTCTTTTTTCTATCTTTTCCCACAAAAACACAAAGATAAGGTGTAGACCTGAATGAAACGTAGCACGACATAGCCTTCCCCTACCACTTAGTTAGCTCAAGTGGGGGAGGGGAAGAGCTCTTAAAATTTTAACCCAGCTAATCTGCTTTATACAGAGAAGGGTGGTGGGAGGGGACCAGCAATACCCTAAAAGTACTTCCAGGCCCAATTTTTTAGTCAATCAGAATTCTAGCAATTGACATATATTTTGCCTTTGTTAAGTAGTTTAGAGACATCTAAGGAATTTTCTCTGAATTTCACAATCAACGTTAAATTCATTAAGTGATAGTAAAAATGATGATAAACCTGCCAACCCCAGTATAATATCTCCATCTACATAGTAATTGCTTCAATGGAAGAATTTTATGTTTTAGTATTACACACCCGAATTAGATTTTAGATTTCTATTTTAGCTGTTTTATACTTGATATACTCCCACACCTATTCACATACGTAGATGAATACTGAACACGTTCTCAAAATATCTGTATTTTAAGACTGGAAGTTTTCCAATTATCATACTACTACTTAGACCAAAATATCAAACTGAATGAAAGAAACTTGTTTCTGGAAATACTTTTCTCTTGCTGTGTGCAGATCTGGGTATTTAGTACCCGAACATACCTAATTTTACCATTGTGGAACCTTAAAACCAAAGGTTAATGGCTTTTGTTACCAATGAAATGGAGCCTGTTTTTAATGAATGGGGGTGGGTTCGTCCTAGGGGGTTTTAGGGAAATTCTGAATCCAAGAGTGAACATTAGGGACAATCAAACACATGTCCTTTTAATATCTAACATCTAAATAATCTGAAACTATAATACCAAGGCTGAAAATTCATAATTTTAGAAATGAGCTTCAATTCTGCATGTGCAAAGCGGAATAGTACCACAGGGTCGTCAGGACTCTCTATCCCTTGCAATAATAGGTGGGTGCTTTCAGAGTCTAGGCCAGAGGCAGGTTTTGTGCACAAATTGCACACTTGGGGTCTGCAGCTTACCTCGCCCCACCATCTCTGCCCCAAGGTTCTCTGGACTTGTAGCACTTAAATGGCCCTTGAGGGGATTCCTGGTGACACCTGTCACCCCCCCAACACCGATGAGCGCTGCCCCTGTAGACTTTGCAGGCCCCTTACTCCAGTGTAAAAGATCAGTGTCACAAAGGCCTGTTTAAGGAAAAGGCTTGATCCTAGGGAAATGGGGAAATGAGAGCATTCAGAAGATGAGGGCCCACCCCTCAAATACGCAAATATTTATTCAGAAAGAATAAAATGCTCAGGAAATATTAGCTATTACAATTCTTTGAAAAAGGAAAGACCAAGTCCTTGGGGGGGGAGCGCCAGTTGGCAGGCATGTACTTGACACCCCCCCTTCCTCCCACGGCATCACTAACTGCCCTTCCATGCTGCAGTTACTACTAACCCCCCTTTGCATTACTTCTACATTTTCTGTTGTATTCTACTCCAGAGGGACTATTTAATTTTCTAACTCTGTTCTATGACTTGGTGAATTATCCAAGTGAATGCTTCAAAAATTGGGAATCTCAAAAGATTTAAAAAAAAAAAAAACCACAGTGAAAAAAATAAACTGTCCCTTTTTCCTCCCCACCCCCCACCCGTTTCTGCCTCTGTGATGCAAGACTTTCCCTCTCTCAGCCTCAGTTTCCCCACCAGTGGGGTAGGACTGCAGCACCTTCCTTCTGCATGAGGATGCAGTCCCATCCCGGACCTGACACATCGTAGGCATGCTGTGCATGTTGTTTCTATTTCCCCCACTCAAACAAAGAAGGGGGCAGGGTTTGGGCTGTGGATGTGGCAAGATATACACTCCAAGCAAAAGGTCCTCAAGAATCTTCCCTGGCTGTGCCTCTAATGAAGGCTAATTTCTGAAAGACATGCAACATTTGGATCAGTGTAATCTGGTGCAAAAATTAACATTCTGTCAGGGGTTCCCAGAAGCCAAAGGGCATGGCCTGTACCCATGGGACCAATGACTCTGAATATAGATCATTCCATGAAGACCACACAGGCTATCCTACATATCTAGTTACACAAAACTACCTCTACTTAGCAGAGGGACCTGACCCCACCCACCATCATGAGGACTTCTGGGGGTGGAACCTTATTTTATTCCTATTCACATTGAGGGGCCAATGCCTATTAACATCCTAAAGTAGGAGTGTTGTTCCTCACTCCTAGCTGCAGTGCCCAGAATACACATAACGACTATTTAAATAAACAAACAAACAATAGGGAAATCTGTAATTAACTATTATTAACACCACCACCTGCATTCACTGGTTCTCAGTATGCTAATCTAGCAAGTGAGTGAATTCCAAGTCACCCAGAGGACTGTTTTTCTCCTCCCCACCCCCAACAGGATGCTGATAAGGGTCAGTAGAAGCCTTTTAGGAAGTGTTAGTGCATATTGTGGGGGCTTCAAACCCATGGGCCCACATCTGAAATAGTAAATGAACTGCGTGCAGCTTCTGGTACAGTAGCCTCAATGGTAATCGCGATGCCGGTCTGCTAATCTGCCCCAGGTGGGTGTGTCCTCAGGACACATTCAGGAGGTTATGATTTGAAACCACCTTTATTCAGGTACCTCCAATCTCTGCACAGATCTGAACCCACAACTCCTTGAAGAACAGAATACTATGCTTTTTAGTTGGAATATCTTGATTAAAGCAATACTCCTAGCCGATAAGACGCAATATGATTTTTTTTTCTTTTCAATCCCACTGCAGTGAGAAGGCCACCAAAGTGCAGGACATCAAAAACAACCTGAAGGAGGCCATTGAAGTATGTGCTGGCTCCTTGCCCTTTTGTCTGTTAGCCTCCCTCTCACACAGTGCTGTCCCCTGACCACTTTGTTCAATCATTTTCAGACCATTGTGGCCGCCATGAGCAACCTGGTGCCCCCCGTGGAGCTGGCCAACCCTGAGAACCAGTTCAGAGTGGACTACATTCTGAGTGTGATGAACGTGCCCGACTTTGACTTCCCTCCCGTAAGCTGCAGCCATGACTTGTGTGGCTTTAGCCCCACGCACCTGAGCAGTGATCATATAGGAACATTAGTGGTACCCCACACCCCAGCAGGTGTCCAAACCACACTTCAGGCAAAACACATTTCAGTGATATTGATCCTTAGGAAAAAGTTAATCTCATGTGTACCCTTAATGTTTTTTAAAAAAAAACCCTAATAATCATTAGGGCTTTGTTCAAGATGGATGAGGAAAACTCTATCACCCCTTATAAATCTTGGCGTACTCATCCTCACAAATAAATGTCACCCTTTAATACTACAATTCTCACTTTATTAGATTATAAATTTTTTATGAGGGGAAATGTCCTGAGCTGTGGCAGGCGTAATTATTCCCTCATCCACATCTTAGGACAAACAAAACTGTATGTTAAATATGGCACACAGATACTAACTGTCCAGTTACTCCACCGAAAGTGCCCTAAGGTACCTTGGGATTCTCATTTTAAGCAAGTCACCATTTGTTTAACATTTATTAAGGTTTTTCTAAAATCACTCCTTGCCTTGGGGCAAATGAAATCTTATTATTTAAAAATTTTTTAAAATACCTAAATTATAACTCAAAAATAAATTACAACGTGGAGTGGATAGAGTAAAAGACTTTGTATGCCCTCTGACTGGGTACATGACACTGTTTACAAAGATTTGTGGTCTCCCTAAAGAAATATTTTTAGGGAACGCAAAACTGCTCAAGCCCAAGCATATACATTTTGGCCCTTTTGTGGGGGAAGAATGGTTTAAAAGAGGAGACCAGGAAACGAGATGGAAAGATGGACTAGTTTATAAGACCCAGAAGGGAGAGACTTGTCTATGGGTTAAAACAATGAGTTATTGTTGCCTTTTGTTAGGCTTTCATGGGAATTTGTGCTTGTGTATTTTAAATGGGCTTGGCTGCAAAATTACATTAGCGGGGAAGTAGTATTAATTAGTATGGGTAGGTAAGTTTTTTTAAATAGCATTTGTTTGAAAATTAAAGCAGTAAATACAATATGTATAATATAACCCACTGACTCTTTCATGAAATATGATTCTGTATTTCTTACAGGAAAGGAAAAAGTAGCCTATTAAAAATGCATCTGAACAGGAACCTTTGATTAGTCCTACTGATATCTGAACTTTATGTTCTTACCTACAATTCCCCATCATAATATTTTTTGGGTAAAATTCACATTTTCCTGGAAGGAAAATTTAGGCCCAGCACATCTTACAAATGAAGTTTCTTGTTTTCACAACACTGAATCATTTATTCAAATATTTTCCTGATGCAGATTAGTGTATATTCTTCCTATATAAACGATTCTGTGAACTAACAGAATTATTCAGTAGTTTCCTCTGTCCCCCCAACCAAAAGAATACAGGGAAGAAACTACCCAAGACCAGTAATTCACAATAAGAGAAGAGCAGGAATTAATTGCATCGACTTTTGAATAAGTTTAACATGTTGAATTAAAGTTCTTTGTGAGCATTAATTCATTAAACGGGCTCAAAATTCAGATTCACACCAAGGGTAGGTGACATTGTAAACTATGGTCTTAGAATTCAAGGGACAGTGTTCTTGATTTGTCGGGGCTCCCATCTTTCAACACTTTTTCTTATGTTCGCCTTCAGGAATTCTACGAGCACGCCAAGGCTCTGTGGGAGGACGAAGGAGTGCGGGCTTGCTATGAGCGCTCCAACGAGTACCAGCTGATTGACTGTGCCCAGTAGTGAGTACCCCTTTCAGCACATATAGCAGGCAAAAATGGAGAAAAGAAAACGTGCCACTCTTGCTTTTAAAGTTACTTGCCAATGATTCCTTCCATAGAAGCCAACCAGTTATCCTGCTTGCAGTGAGAAAGTTCTAGTCTGATTTATTTATTTTATAAAACACTTAGTTGCATTTATTTTAGTGCAGTGACATTGTTTTATATAAACACTTAATGCCTGTTAGAGCAAGATGATAATTACTTTCAATAAAGTGATTCTCATACTTAGCTTGATATAATTAATGGAATTGACCTCCAGGCATTTAGGGAAACAGGGCAGCTCTCACACTTGGGGTAATGTAAAAGTATTATATTTTATTGCTGTAATTTAAAAATATGATAAACAGGAATGGGGAAGACAAAAATATGCCTCCCCCCTCCTTGGTAGTTGTCAGTTGCTTTGCTATTTCTGCTATCAGGTAAGTGACTATAGTAGCTGCCATAGTCCAATATTATTAGATTAGTGAATCTAGATGGAGTTGGGTTTTGTGTTGTCTTGACTTTTGAACTCTATTTCATATCATTTATTCCTTCACACCGGGTCTTGATTCAAGGATGGTAAGTGGTCAGTAGATTTTAAATCCTAAACTGTACACCTATGCAACACAGCACAGTGGTGGGGTTATTTTCACATAAAACAGATTACCCGAGAGGATAACAGGTTAAGACTAGCAATAGTGATGTGAAAGACATCTTTCTCCAAAGTCCTTTATAAAGGTAGGCTCACCTGATTAGTGTGTTGGTAAATAGAGGAAGAGAAAAATTTTTTTAAAAACAGATTTTATTGCACACTTCCACCTGATGCCTAAGCTACTATACCTGTTGCCTAATACCTGCCTTACCTTTTCCTGGGGGATCCTCCCTCCATCTGCATCACCCTTCATGGTCTTTCTTCCAGAGGACATAATACCACATATCTGGAAAGTTGCCTTTTAAATAGTTTATGACCTCCCTCCACCTGCACATGATATAGCAGGCATATGGTGGTCAGGGTTATAAAAAAATTTAAAGATACTTTTGTTTGCTGCTGCTGCACAAACACACAAAGCAATCTCAGTGAGTGATACTCTGCAGTTGGGAGTGTCTTTTGTGACTGGGGGAGGGTAAGCAGTAGAGGTTTGGTGTTTTAGCTCTTAATAAGTAGCTGAAACTCAGAACCGATTTTGCTATAGAAAGTATTAACTAATCAGAACCAAGGTACCAGGCTGGCTCACAAACAGCTAAAATTGCATTACTTAGTAGACCCAAGCCTGAGGAACTGATTGTGAAAACCAGTTTACAAAGTAGGAGGGAGGAAGAGGTAATAGCAGTCAAACAACAAACAGCAAGCAAGTTCTTTCTGTTTTCTACAAATTGCATGAGCTTAGGCTAGGGTCTGTGAAATCTGTCAATTTTTCTTTCTCTTGCACTGCTTTCCACAGGAAGTTCATTTGATTATTTTCAATTGTCACATACATAGATATTTCATGGTTTAATATACAAGCAAACTTGTATATTTTTTCAAGGAACAGAAAAACAGTTCATCTTGGCCAGTCCTTGTGACCCCAACCCCCATTCCTTCAACAAAGTCCCTGATTTTCTCAAAAGTTTGAACTAAAAGCTGGAAGCGCTAATTATAGTAACGCAAAACAAATGGAAATCCTGGAATTGTTTGCGTTTTGTATTTTGGATCCAAGTCAGAAGTTAAGTACAGGTACAAGATTAGGAGGGTTGAACCATCCCGGTTTTAAATGCTGGGGGTGGAATAACAAATTTATTAACTAACAGTAGTTTACCCAGGTTTTTGGGGGTCAGGGTCACACTATTTAAAAGTTTTTTTTTGTTTTTTATTAAGCACTACTCAGTTACTCCTGAAACTAAAAGCTAAAAGTGGCACCATTTGCACAGATTATGAAAAGTTTTAAGGAAACTCAGAGAAAAAGAGAACAATGTAGCTTAAAACTTTTAAAATGTCTTCCCTAACGGGATGGTTCCAATAGCCCTGCATTTGCAATGACCAGTATGTTTCTGCCTTTATGTTAACGTTGAGATACTGGTACCGTGCCCATTTCTTAAGCTGCCTATTTTTATTTGTTGAGCTGGGGTTTGGCTGGCCCCACTCCAGATGTCTCTCTCACAAGATTTGGTGCTGATGATCTATTTATAGAACTGTGGTTCTGTTGCCATGGCAACGTGCTGGAGGCCAGGGTGGCTGGGGAGCTATTTCTGGACTGGTGCTGTAATGTAAGATTGATTGGGCAAGTTAGTATATCCTCTAAGCCAGACTAACTCTGAACTGGCAAAAAGGAAGGGGAGAAAGAAACTTGTGGAATTTCTTTAAATAGACTTTTCTCCCTTTGTGATTTTCTTTTTTGATTAGCCCACTTTAAAACAATTACAAACTCTACCCCCCCAAAAAAAGTGGTTTTAACATTAATTTTCTGTATTAATTAAATTACCCCACTCTTTCAAAAGTTAATTTTCCTGTGTGTCTACTCAAGCAACACAAGATACTGTTTTAAACTAAAAAGTTTAATATCTGGAGTGTTCTCTCTCATGGACCAAATAGAACGGAAGGGAACTCTGTGTTTGCTTCCTGCTCAGGGTGGTTGGGGCAAGACGGGCCTCTTTGTGCCAACCTCTGTTCTCTTTAATCAATGAGATTCTTAAAAAACAGAAAGGAAGGGACACAGATCCCTTTTGCCCTTGAGGGGAAAATCCTTGCTTCTTTCAAGTGTGCCACTTTACATATTTTTTTAAAAACTGAATGATGTGGAGGTATACAATTTTCATACTTTTTGCCATTTTGGTCAAGCAATTTGAAATTTTTAATTTTATCAATCATTATCAAGTGGCACAGAGTCTGATAGTTCTGCTTTTGGGTCCTCTCTCTACTGGTTGAGATGCACAAAACTAACCTTTTAAAAAGAAAAACTTGAAGAACAAAGTTCCACCACTGTCCTGTGCTGTTTGTGTAGTACGGGTGCCCTGAGGGTTCATGGATAGCTGCTAGACGTGTTTCTAGTTCCCAGTTCCTAAAAGTATTTATTTTAAATTCCACTTGCCCTAACCTTTTTTAAGGCATAAGCTTTGAGTCATAAATGTAACCAACGTGCAAGCAAAAGTGCCATTGACTTAACACCGTATCACTGCGGGATGGTCATTTCCGTTTAGCCTGACCTTGTAGAGACACAAATAATTGGCAGGTAGATGTGAGTGCTCTGAACACGTCCATGTGTCTTTTTCTCCCAGCTTCCTGGACAAGATTGATGTCATCAAGCAGGCCGACTATGTGCCAAGTGACCAGGTACGCAAAACTTCTCACAATCAGAGGACTCAGCCCCCTTTCCAAGCTACTCAAGATTTTTGCTCTAGATTGGCAATTATTATTTCGGTTGGTTTGGGTGAGACCCATTCACCTGAATTTTGTTTTAGGACCTGCTTCGCTGCCGCGTCCTGACTTCTGGAATCTTTGAGACCAAGTTCCAGGTGGACAAAGTCAACTTCCAGTAAGAGAATAGTTTGCTTCTTTATAAAATGGGGATAGTGGTTTCTTGATGTTCTCCTGGCAGTCTGAGCGACAGGCCCCTCGGGTAACCAGATGTCCTTTCTCCCCGCCAGCATGTTTGACGTGGGGGGCCAGCGCGATGAACGCCGCAAGTGGATCCAGTGCTTCAACGGTACGGATGCCCTGGGCCTCGCTGCCCTTGAGGGGCGGTTGGTTTTTGTAATTGTTAGGGATCATTTTAGCTCCTAACGCTCACTGCTTTTGCTTTCTTGTGGCTAAGATGTGACTGCTATCATCTTCGTGGTGGCCAGCAGCAGCTACAACATGGTCATCCGGGAGGACAACCAGACCAACCGCCTGCAGGAGGCCCTGAACCTCTTCAAGAGCATCTGGAACAACAGGTTTGTGAAGTCCAAACCCACCCCTGCTCTGGGGTCTTCCCGTCAGCTTGCCCAAGAGTGAGTCCTGTCACTGATCCCAAGGCCCTGGTTTGTACTGTTATAAAAAGGAACCTTGTGCAAGGTCTTGTGCGATCACATTAAACCTGCCTCCCTCCTTGTTAGATGGCTGCGCACCATCTCTGTGATTCTGTTCCTCAACAAGCAAGATCTGCTCGCTGAGAAAGTCCTTGCTGGGAAATCGAAGATTGAGGACTACTTTCCAGAGTTTGCTCGCTACACTACTCCTGAGGATGGTATGTGTGTCTCCCGTGCTTGGTGGCTATCCATTTAGGGGGTTCTTTCTCAAAAGGCTGGGCTGAAAACCCCCACCCCCTCCCACCACCACACTTACAAAGGATTTATAAGGGAAGCAAGAAAAACTTATTTCTACTCAATTTCACATAGTGAAGTCAGAGTTCTAAGAAGTTAGGGGGCTACAATGATGTTATTAGCACCCTAGATCTGCTCTAACCTTTAATTACCTTAAGTAATAAAATATTTCTATTTTTTTAAAGCTACTCCTGAGCCTGGAGAGGACCCACGCGTGACCCGGGCCAAGTACTTCATCCGTGACGAGTTTCTGGTGAGCAGAGCCTGTTCTTTAGTTCCCTCTCTTGCTCCCCCCTCCTTTTTCTTATGGATGTAAACATACTTAATTCTAAATTTAGGGATTCAACTATCCAGTTCTTCAGTTTTATTTCACCAATATCAGTGTGAATTTGAGCTGTGTGTACCCCTTCATTGGGTTTTGTTTTAATATAACACTACTAGCTGGATCAGAGTCATCCCTGGTAAATGTCCCCATTGGTGAGAGGGTGGTTCCTAGAGAGAGGAGAGCATCACTGACCAGTCCTGTGTTGTGTGCCCACAGAGAATCAGCACTGCCAGTGGAGACGGGCGCCACTACTGCTACCCTCACTTTACCTGCGCTGTGGACACTGAGAATATCCGCCGTGTGTTCAACGACTGCCGTGACATCATTCAGCGCATGCATCTCCGTCAGTATGAGCTGCTCTAAGAAGGGAACGCCCAAATTTAATTAAAGCCTTAAGCACAATTAATGAAAAGTGAAACGTAATTGTACAAGCAGTTAATCACCCACCATAGGGCATGATTAACAAAGCAACCTTTCCTTTCCCCCCGAGTGATTCTGCAAAACCCCCATTTTCCTTCAGCTTGCTTAGATGTTCCAAATTTAGAAAGCTTAAGGCGGCCTACAGAAAAAGAAAAAAGGCCACAACAGTTCCCTCTCACTTTCAGTAAAAAAGAAAAATAACAGCAGCAAACAGAAATAAAGAAATAAAAATGACATAAATGAAATAAATATTGTGTTGTGCAGCATTAAAAAAATCAAAATAAAAATTAAATGTGAGCAAAGAATGATGTGACTCTTGTGAATTATTTGCGGCTCAGAGCAAATTCCCATTGTTGGCGGTTTCAACTGGGTCTTTGCATCAGAAGTCGGGAGGCCCCATGTTGAGGTGCAAGCCCCAAGTTTAAAAGTGGGTATAAACTCTCACCGCTGTATATTTTCTGGTGACCTAGTCTTTGGGTTTCTTAAAAGAATTTGCAGAAAATATAAAAAGTCCACCTCTTGTCCTTCTTCTAAACCTGTGCCCATGCTAAGCCACTATGCCCTAGTCACTTCCACATTTTAATCATTGCTGCCCTATCCGGAGATTCTGCCAACTTACACTGTTACCGCCTCACATGGTTTGCCTGTTCACCCAGTCTCCCCCAAAAGGTGTATTTTTTACAATAAGATACGGACTAAATCATGTGAAATTTAGGAATACCATGTTTCAAATCCATAGGGAAAAGTTGGGGTTATTAAAGAAATGGTGTTGAAACCACTGGTTAGCCATTTGGGACAAATGGAAGCATTTCATGTCAATCACACACCTCTAAATAAAAGAGGTAGTTTTTACAAAGTGACTTTTTCACAGTTAAAATCTTGGGTTTATAGACCTCTCTACAGCATGACATAAGACCTAAAGACCAAAAAAGTGACTACAAAAATGAAAATCACACATAAAAAATGAATGGGGGAGGGGTGGGGTTGGGTAAAAATCTAACAAAGGGTCGACTCCTCTAATAAGCAAAGCGTTCTTAAGAATTAATAAGCAATACCATCAGAAAAATGGGCAGAGTATATAAACATGCAACTTACTAAAAAAACACAAATAGCTAATAAACATCTGGGAAAACGTGGAACATCACTCATAACGAAATACAAATAAAACAAACTTTCACCATAATTGGGGGTGGGGGTAGTGGTCTACATTCATGGCCCTGTATCTAACACAATGAGGCCAGAGTTGCAGTGTGGCTTGAATCAGGTCCACACAGGCTCCCTAGTCTTTCACCTCCAGGTTTACCCCTTCAGCTTGTACTCACACATGGTGTTGGCTCCCTGGAAGGGTGGAAGGAAAAGACCTATGCTGCCCCCAGCAATACCCTCAGCCCCAACTACTGTGCCCTCCAAAGTTGGCCAAATGGGATGTCAAGTTCATTCTGTAATCCAGGCCCCAAATCCATTTCCTGTCCTATTTTCCAAGTCAAGTTAATCCCAGCCAAATTAGTCATCCAGTATAGCTCACCAGAGGTGAACGATGAGCCCAAGAAGGGCAGAAAAAGTAGCAAATACCTCCATCTCCATAAATCTTTCCAAAATTATCTATGTAACATCCAGTCCACATAATAATTGTTTGCTATGCAAATTTTAGTACAAAACAGCCCTCAAAAGCCTCACAAATAAACACTCCAAGTAAAAATCAAGGTTTGCTATGCAAATATAGCTAGAAGACCAGCCCACAAATTCCCATAATCCTCTAAAGCACCCCAAAAGAACACAACTCAAACCTTTGCAGCCGCTATCATGTGCAACTACAAGACCCCAGTGTACCATACAAACACCCATTCCTGTAAAGGCTGTGCTAAGTGGAAAATCAAGGTTGAAACCCAGCCCCTAGCCCCTCTTCTAGGATGGCCACCTGTATGCCCCTCCTACGTATAAATTCTGAAACCTTCTTTGCATAACCCACATAAGATTATTCACCTATCCATCAAAATTAGCAAGCACAAAATCCCCAGGCCATAGAACAGTTATACCAAGGAAAATGATACCCCAGAACCCCACCTTACTGGTCAAAACTGACAGAGACTTCATGGTATCTTCTAGAAGAAGGGCCAGAAACATCACAGTTACCAGACACCTACTATGTGACAGTCACTGCCCAGTGAGATGGGTTCCGCTGTTGCTGCCATTTTTCCAATGAGTAACAGAGGCCCAGAGAGGCCCCAGAGTCTTGGCTAGGAAGCAGGGAAGATGGGCTTCAAACTCAGGCAGCCAAAGCCCACTGCGTGACTCCTAACAAGATGCTGTTGTCTTGAAAGATGCGGGATGAAAGAGGAAAAGGTCTCCCCGGTGTTCTTTCCATGACGCCAGTTGTCAGGAGTCCATGACCTATGACCCCGTGAGGAAATCCTGCAGGGCACCGTGGGATTCTACATCCGGGTGTATAGGTGGGGCCATCTTCCGTCAGTGAGGCCTTGGGCGTACCCCTGCTCCCCGCCAGGTCAGAGCTTTGTCCCCACCAGGCACTCAGTTGCGTTTGAGACTTGCTTCCCTACCATAGGACTCATTCCTTCTATTTAAAACACTTTTGTTTCCATTTTCCCTTTGATCTTCGGTACCAAACTTAACTTTTATAGAGCTATTTTAAAACTAAATTTTAGGATCTTCAGAAAGAAAAAAAAATTATAAAGAATTTCATCTAAATCTTTTATTACAAGAAGCCATTATTTAAAAAAATTTTAACCTGAATTTTAAACCTATTCAAATGCAAAACATTATTTTTCTAAAGGTAACAATTTGTACCACACTTGGATGTGTAAGCCAAATATAAATGACTATTCATTGACCTTTTGGAGATTGAAAATAATAACAAACCACTAGGCCCCTTCACAGTATGAGGAGGGTCTAGAACTGGGCAGAATTTTTGCCCACGTCCACTTTTATGTAATTGTGTGCAAAATTATACCAAAAGAAATGGCCACGCCTGCACAGCCCTTCTACACACATCAATGGCACTCTCTTATTATAATGGTTTCTTGAACGGTTTTGGTCATCTTTTCATTCGATAAGTGTATAGAGAGCGTGGAATGTATGCCAGTGGGAGTTCTGCTTTCATGGGGTTTATGTTCCAGCAGGGGAGACACATATTTACCAAATAAATAATAAAAGATTTGCAGATGGTGACCAAGTCTCTGAGACAACAAACAGGATGGAGGCAGTGGGGATGGGAGATGTTTGGGGTGGGCTCCACTTTAGATAGGATAGCTGGGGAGGGCCTCTCTGAGGACGTACACTTTCTTACCAGGATGTGAAAGGCGAGAAGAAGATAGTCCTACAAGCACCAATGGCTAACATCAGTGTTTTTGATTAATTATTAAAACATAATATTAACATTCATGGGGCACTTTACCACATGCCAGATGCTGTCCAACACCCTTTATGTGAATTATCTCCTTTAATTCTTTCAAAATCCTATTAGGATGTGCCCATAAATGAATGAGTCCTATCCTATTGTACAGATATTAGTTCAAAAGTAAAAAAGGTAAAATTATATCTAAGACATTGTGAATAATTTATGCAAATTATGCTTTTAATAAGGGCTACACTAAAAAGTTCATTCCAGTGAGCACTTGAGTAATTGCTACCCACGTTCCTATTTTAGAGCTGGGAAACTTTGTGCCTCTGGGATAATCTTCCTGCCTTTAAACATTCATATGGTGTGAACAGAGCTTTACCTGTCTTATTTACTGTATCTGTTAGGAATATGCTCAGCTGCAAATAACAGAACCTTGACCCAGAGTGACAC
Source organism: Daubentonia madagascariensis (assembly GCA_023783475.1). Classification (NCBI taxonomy): domain Eukaryota; kingdom Metazoa; phylum Chordata; class Mammalia; order Primates; family Daubentoniidae; genus Daubentonia; species Daubentonia madagascariensis. Next base: position 3,309,186 of record JAKFHU010001640.1, on the reverse strand, counting down.
AGACGTCTCACTTACCAAGAGTAGTGGAGGTAGGTGGCTCCTGGTGTTATTTCAGCAGCTCATCAACAGCAGGGCTGATGCCTTCATGATACTCTTGGCTTCTCTCTCGTGGTTGCAGGATGGTGTCACCTCATGGCTGAGGGCAGAAGAAAGAGGACAGAGGTAGCCCAGGCAAATCTCTTTCGTTAGTCTTTCTTCAGGTCCCTCCGTGCACTCCTCACCATGTGAAATACACACAGACACCTAGAGAGCGAGATAAATAGCTAGATAGCTAGCTAGACAGATACACAGATAGATAAGTGTCTTTCCAATACCACTATTACACACACACACACAGAGGGATTTATAGTTTCCTGTTGCGTGCATCTTGATGGAACATCTGGGAAAACACATCCAGTGCCTGTAGTTTTAAGGATTAGGGAAGATTGGTGGTGGGGGGGAGGACTTTTCAAATCATAATAGGTTAATTTGCACAATTCTATGTAAATAAATTTGAATGCCTAGATGAAATAGATAATCTTCCAGAAAAATATGATTTTCCAAAATTGACCCCAGTGGAGACATAAAAAATCTAAGCAGACCAGTTACCATAGGAAAAAAATACAGAGCACAGTTAGAGAACTCCATGACCAAAAGGCTCTAGACTCTTGTTGGAGTGGGACGGTAATGATGAGAAGAAAATACAAGAGAGGTTTCTGGGTGCTAGTAAATTTCTGTTTCCGGATCTAAATGCTGATTAAACAAATACATTCCATTTGAGAAAATTCATTAAGCTGTACACTTAGGATTTGTTACTTTTCAGTAAATGTATTATATTTTCAATTTTTTTTTAAATGAGGAAAAGTAAAAAGGCACCAGACCCACATGGTTTCACAAGGGAATTCTACGAAATCTTTAAAGGCTGAATAATCCCAGCCAGGCACGGTGGCTCATGCCTGTAATCCCAGCACTTTGGGAGGCCAAGGCAGGAGGATCACTTGAGGCCAGGATTTTGACAACAGCCTCGGCAACATAGTGAGACCCCCATCTACAAAAAATAAAGAAAATTAGCTGGGCCTGGTGGTGCGAACCTCAGTCACAGCTACTTGGGAAGCTTGGGTGGGAGGATTGCTTGAGCCCAGCAGTTTGAGGCTGCCGTGAGCTATAATCATGCTACTGCATTCCAGCTTGGGCAACAGAGCCAGCTCCCATCTCTAAAAAACAAAACAGAACAATAGTTGATTAATCCCAATGCTACTTAAATTATTCCAGAGCATAGTAAAAGGAGAATTTAAAAATTATTTTTATAAAGAAAGTACATTTATTCTAAAACATGCCAAACATTGCACCCAAAAATAAAATTATAGACTAATCTCACTTATGAGTATCAATGTAAATACCTTAAAATATAAGCAAACAGAATCTAATGTTACATTTTAAAAAAATACATCATGCCTGAGTAAGATTTAGTCTAAGAATTCAAGGTTGGTTCAATATTAGCAAATACAGTAATATTTGCCAAAATTTGATAAGCATTCATATTTTAGAAATCCAATAAAATAGTACTTAATGGATGCCTTTCTTATATGGCTATATATTCTATAAATCTATATATAATGTACACAGTACTGTATATATTATATATAAAAAACCTCCAAAAGTCAACATTTTAATGAATGAGGAATTTCTAAAAGCTTTTCCACTAATGTCAGGAATAAGAAACCAGACAGGTGAGGATGCCTCGTATCACCACACTATTTATCTTTGCATTGGATGTATAAGCCAATTCAGTTAGACAAAAGAAAGCAATTAGAGGCCTGAGAATTGGAAAGGAAGAAGTAAAACTATCTTTTTTTGCAGATGATATAATTAAATATTATAACTCCCCCCCAAAAAAATCCACAGGAAAATAATTACCAAAAAAAATGAGAGGCTTTAGTAAAGAACTGGTTTATAAGATCAACATGCAGAAAATCAACAGCATGTGAAAGGTGAAACAATAAAGCTTTAAGAAGAAAATACAGGATGCTGCTGCTGGCGTAGGGCCCGCATGTTGCACTTGTCGACGTGTCTCTTACGTCGGGTTTAACCTGTGGGTTATACATCTCCCTCTGCTCCCCCTCACAGTCTAGTTGTTGAAGAAACTGGGTTTTTGTCCTCTAGAGTCTTCCATACTCTAGATTTTGCTGATTGTGTCACCATAGTATAGATCTTCTGATTGAACAAACCAACTATTTAAAAAAGTATTTTCAGGGAAATTTGAACAATGACTAGATATTTGACAATACTAAAAAAAATAGTGTTAACTTTTTCGTGTGTCATAGGAGTATCATTTTTTAAAGAGTTATTATCTTTTAGATAATAACTTGTTTGGAGGAAGGAGCTCGAGGTGGTGGGCACCCCCATGAGGAAGGCCCTGGGTGCACACCACGTGCATACACATTGAAACAAAATATTATAATATATAATATTCCAACGAGGTGGGTGTGGGGTGGGGGTGGAAGTTGGAGCAATGGTGTGCTGGCAATTGTTTAACAACAGGCTCTCCATCAGGGATGTCGGGGGGAGCCTTGATTTGTAGTGTTTGCCAATTTCCATGGTGTGAATACTCCCACCATGATTGATTTCAAACTCCCAGCAGTATGTCATTGAACGTGGAGTTGGGAAGAGATATGCACAATCAGCTTTTGTGAGACAGTGCAAGTTGGCCCCAGCACATCACTGTTAGGGGGTAGAGGTCAGATAAGATTGGATATGAGTTGATTCTTGTTGAAACAGGATGATGAGTACATGAGGATTTGTTACACTATGCTAATTTTGTATACGTTTGATATTTTAATAAATTTAAAAACAAGAAAAAGAGAAAAATCCTAAATTTCAAAACTAAATTTTTTAAACCTTCCAATGTTAAGGGTGGTGGTCATTGCAGATAATTATGAAAAGGAATTAAGAATAATCATATCAATGGCCCATGAGAGACTAAACTGAAAGGATGATAATAGTAAGAACAACTATGTTATTGAGAGCCTACTACCTACCTGGCCTTGGTGTAAGTGCTACACAGGGAATGACTCAAGGTGCTATTATTATCCTTGTTTTACAGATGAGGAAACCAAGGAGTAGGAAGTCAAACAACTTCCTTGGTTTAAGATCACCTAGCCAGTAAGTGGCAGACTCTGGATTCAAACCCAGGTAGTCAGGCTCCAGAGCCTGCAATTTTAAACTCCAATCCAAGACACTTGATTCAAAAAAATACCCAAAATTGAAAGATTGGAAAGAAACTCAGTGATGTTCCTGAGTGATAGATAATACTGTTTAGGAGATCCTTCTTCCCAACCACAAGTTTGTTGAGTGCCTCCTTTGGACAAGTACTAAACAAGATGCTGGTGCCCAGGACAGATTTGGCTCCATCCTAGCAGAGCGCTCCTATACCGTGAAGCAAATCACATTTCCAAAATGAGATTTCACCTATATGGGGCTTGGTGAGGCAGGGGAGAGGGGGTTGATTAATATAAGTTCCTGGGTTAGATTTTTACTGCCATGCTTTCTGGTAGTTTCTTTGCATACATCTGTTAGGAGTAATTTTTCTATATTTTAAGAACAAATGTTTTTACCTTTTGTGACAGCACAGATTATTTTATCCATGCAACAAGTATTTATTGGGCACTCACTATCCACCAAGCCCTGTGCTAGGTGGTAGGGTGAAAAATATTCTCATTCTAGAGGGAGAATTGAGACAATACTATGGTGACAAATAAAGAATCAAGATAATTCAGAGAGTCAGAAGGTCTCCCTAAAGCAAGCTCATGTGTTGGTGTGTGTGTGGGGGGGTCATTGCTTTGGAAGGTGTGGGTAAGGAAGATCTCTTCCAAGAGGTAACGTTTCCACTGAGACTCGAAGGGTGGGCAGAGGGTGACGGTCCCAATGGATTTATCCACCGTGAAAAAGAAGCTTCAGATAAAATGTTCCCAACACTACCAAATTCCAGATGACTTCATGGCTGATGTCGGTTTCATCTTCAAAAACTGTGAAAGGTTTAATGAGGTGTGTTAGCTCCCAACCTATATAGTCTTGGCTTATTAGTTTTTGTTTGCCTGTTTTGGAGGAAGGAGCCCGAGGTGGTGGACACCCCCATGAGGAAGGCCCTGGGTGCACGCTGCGTATTTTGAGCACATATTTTGAGACGCAAATACATTTTTGTAATTAAGGACTTTTATGTCTTGCTGCCTAGATATCTTTGCTTCTCAGATTCCTCCCTTTCCAAGGCTGGTGCCACATGTTTTCCTAGGAGGGGGCAGGACTTGGGGTTGGAGGTAGAAGAGAGTGAATGTGGGTTGGGCTCAGATGTCAAAGTCTGGGATAAAAGGCGATGCTGTACCTGCAGATCCCAGAGCAGTGCCGGGTACAAAGTTAATGCTCCCTGAAGAGTTGTGGAATGTGCCAACTGGGGAAATATGAGGGCTGTTTAATAACTTCTCTCTTGAAATTGATGAACTCGGCAATGTGGCTCTTGTGATAGTGGGTAGGTGGGTCTAGGACCGTCTGACCCCCGCCCACCTACACATATGTGCTTTGCTACTGCAGACATAAAGTTCAAGTTCGAGAACTGAGATCAGCTACCAGAAAGAAGGATCTATAAAGCAGAGACAAGAATTGGTTCTTCTCTTTTTCCAAGAGGAAAGAAATAATTAAAGAAAAGAAATTATGACCCTGATCCCCAAGGTCAGGGGAAATAAAGAGTCTCCTTTAAATTGGGTTTCAGGTAAGAAGGACTTGGACAAATGGAAAATTGTATGCAGGGTGGGGATTGCCAAACAGCCCCTGGAGCAAAGGTTAAGAGTGCTCTTGTGTTTTCTTATCATTTATTCCCTGATTGTCTAGCACTTGCTTTAGAGTTTTATAGATCATTAGCAAATAGAATCCTTGGAAATGGTAGTACCTGGCCAGTGAGGGCATTCTAAACTATGTTCTTTGGGGTTTTATAATTCAATAGTGTTTCGCAAACATCTGAAGGACCATTAAAAATCACATTGCATTTGGTAAATCTATAGTTATTCATTATTTCCCCGTTTCATCTTCCCTTCCCAATTATACCCTTTGATTGCAGTATTCAGAATGACAAAATCATCCTGATGCTTCTTGAGATTGAAATGTCTTGGCCTCCCAGAGTGTGAAGAACCCTTTAATCTAGTTTCATTCAGCTAATTTGGTGCTAAAATTTTATCCTTAATCTCAAACCGAAAACTTTGTTAGTACCAGATCACTAATGGATTGGCCTTAAAAAGCTGTCGATCAAAGAAGTAGAAGCTCCTAACAAGAAATTGTAAAAGGTGAGGGAGAAACCAGACTGCGGGTATGCAAAATTTTAAGGAAAGATTCAAGTTTACTCACCATATCAAAGAAGAGAGCTATTGCCACTGGAATAGCTAGAATAATTCTTATTTGTCTCCAGGAACAAGAATCAAATGCAGAAATGACTGAATTTCACCAAACAGAAGAGGCTTTTTCTTAATTAGTAACTGGAAATCTAAAAATCAGCAGGTCATACAAGTTAAATTCAAAGTAACAGAACATGACAACAAAGCATTAAACCTTTGCCCATAAAATTATAGCTCATTGTACAACCAACTGAGAAATTACCCCCATGGGATTCTGTAATTGCTTCCATCCATAACCATAAACATTGCCATTATCTTCCTATAGAGGTTCGGATATTCTTATAACAGTCTCAGCAATAAATTGAAGTTATAATGGTAGCTTATCATTTGCCTTAAGATTTTTACCTTTTTTAAGTAGTAATTGTAGTGGAGAAACCATCAATGTTCCTGATGTGTGCCTGTGACAATGTGAGTTACCTTCACCGATGTTCAAGTCTCAATGAAACCTGATTCCACAAAGTCAGTACCTACGTTGAAAGTAAAAGCAGAGTCTTGTATTTCTTTCTATATACAAAAGAGTTTGTTTTGCACTTGTACACATCAAGTAAAAAGTTAAATTATGTCACTTTTTTAAAATTAAAAAACCCATAGAATTAACTCATCAGCACAGCTGATCAAGATGAATGCTTTTCCAGGGATAATTCAGCGCATCTACTGAAATCCAAATCTTCATTGTAAGAGTTTAAATTCATTGCAGTTTTGAGAGTCAGTTTCTGTCAACACTCTCAAAATAAGCAATTCCAACAAGTTTTCTTTTGTGTTTCACCACAGCATTGGCTTTGTTAGAGCTGGTTTAACAGCCTGGCAACACTTGGAAGAAGGTTGTCATATTCAGCTTTGCTTCTTGCTCATTTGGTTCTTCCTAAAATGATGTTGATGCTTTAGATCTCCTTCCCCAATGCTTAACACACTGCTTTACAAAGTAAGAGATGAATTAAATAATAGCAAACAGGATCCAGACCATAGTGAGAGAGTTTGCCACAGAATGCAAAGGATGAGTATTATGGCATATGCCAATATATTGTCCATGTTAATAGGTCAAAAGAGAAGACACATTTGGCAGCTTGACAGGGGTTGAAAAGGCATTTAAGAGCATTGGGTTCCTTCCTGGTTTTGTTTTTGTTTTTAAAGGCTCTTGGCAAAATAGTAATAAAAGCATATTTCCTTAATATTAATATCATTTTGTGTGTATGCTGATATATGCATAGATCCAATAGCCAGCAATATTCTTAATATTCTTGAAGTCAGGAACAACAAGACAGTGCCCTTTCTTACCACTGTCACTTTTGCTCTAGAAGTGCTGGTTAGTACAATTAAAAAAAATTGGAATAAAAAATTTGAGAAAGTAGAAGGTAATATTGTCATCATGTTTGGATGACATGATTGTATAGCTTAGAAAAACCCCCAAAGAAAATTCACTCAGTGTACTATAATAAAAACTTAACACTTCCTGAGTGCCAAGGCACTGTTATAAGTATTTTAATACTCATATACTATATAACTATAATAATAAAAGTTAGCATTGATGGAATACTTACCATGTGCCAAGTACTGTTTAAGTACTTTGCCACTCATACACTATATAACCATAACAATAAAATTTTATACTTACTGTTTATTATGTGCCAGACCCTACCAAAATACTTTAATACTCATAACAATTGTAAGAGGTTTCCAATCCTATTTATTTTATATTATGTTATACTATAGATTAATAATATCATGTTACTACATATACATTTCTATAATATAGTTTATATTAAACTTGTGTGATATATTACATATTAAATTGTAGGTAATTTATATTATACTATATTACATTATCTATTTTATTTAATTATATATTATAAATGATTAATATATTTTTATATTACTACCTATTTATATTTATATATTTCATGTACTATAATTATACACATATAAGGTGATAATATTACATATTAAATTATATATAATTTATATTATACATTATATCATATTTTATTATATACATTATAGATTGATATGCTATTAACATATTACTACATATTTATACTTATACATTTTATATCAGTTTATAATTATACATGTATAACTTGATATCATATTACATATTGAATTATATAATTTATACTATGCTATATTATATATCATATATTATAGATTAACACTATACTATATTTTTATATTGCTACATATTTATATTTATACAGTGTATTTCATATCATATTATAATTATACATGTACAAGGTGATATTACATATTATACATTAAATTATATAAAATTTATATTATTTTATGCTACATTACATATTTTTAAATCTCACCATTTATGAAGGCTGAAACTGAGGCACAGAGAGGCGTCACTTGCCGGTGGTCACGAAGACAGTTAACTGGCCGAGCTGGAATTCCAAACCCATTTTGGTCCAGAATCCCAGCTCTTCACCACTGCCCTCTTGGCCTCTCTGGAAACATCCAAGATATTCCTTGGCTAAGGGAAGCTTTGCTTGCCCTATTCACTCTCCACTTTGAAGGGAAACAGCAACAGCTCCGCCAAGGGCCAAGAGTCGTATGAGTGAGTGTGAGAGAGAGAGAGAGAGAGTGTGTGTGTGTGTGTGTGTGTGTGTGTAAGTAATTTTTTAAATACCAAATGACCCTATTCTCTGGGCTACAGTTGACTAGAGGGAAGAACGCACATCCGAAGTGCAGGATACCCGTTGGCTGGTCACAAAAAGAGGAGGCAATGCAGTCAGACTTCCTCCCTCAGCAAGGGAGGAAGGACCACCACGTGGGACCAAGGCCAGAGCATCTGGGCCACCATTGAACTGAAACCCGGCTTGTGGCGGAAAAGCCAGATGGCTGAGAGGAGGACAGAGCTGCCCGCAGGCCAGGTAGAGAGCCGTGATGGCAGCAGGCAGCTTCCCAGGCTCTCCCTGGCTTCTCAGTTCAAGGTCCTTGGAGAACCGCCTTACTTCCCTACCTGGATTCCCCATGGCCACCACTAAATCCTCCCTCCCCCAACACACACACACATTTTGATCCAGCTACTTTGAGCAAGTCTCCATTTTTTGCAACAAATAGACTCATTCTAAAAATCACTCAGTGGGCTAGGTACAGGATAAACACACACACAATCTATACCATATGTACTAACAATAACCACTTATAAAATACAATTGGAAAGTGACACCAATCACAACATTAAGAAAAATTGTGAAACAACTAAGAATAAATGTAACAAGTACAGAATTTTATTAGATAAAAACTTTAACTTTTCCAAAATGCATAAAAGAAAATTTGGATAGATGAAAAATCACTCCTTGTTCTTGGCTAGGAGGACTCCATATTTAAAGATGCCAATTTTCTCTAAATTAACCTCTAAGTTTAATGCAACCTCAGAGTACCCTGATTTTTTTAATGTGGCAAAATTATTTTGTAGTTCATCTGGAAGAATAAATTATATAAGAGAATAGCAAGTGGAATTTCAGCAATGAAGGTTGTTGGCCGTGGACTCGCCCTACCAGATATAGCACACCTTATAACTACGTCCTAGCGTGGTGCTAGTGCGGGAATAGACAAAGCCTGGAAGCAAAATAGAAGTCCAGAAAAAGGCCCAAGTTTATGAAAATTTAATATATGATCAAAGTAAGTGGTATTTTGATATATTGGTCAGGATTCGTTCGGTTGTATATAACAGAAACTCAATAAAAAATATCTTAAGCAAAAGGTTTATAATACTCTGGAAAGAGCAAGGGTGTATATCTACATTTGGCTTCACTCTCCCAGACCAATTTTTTGTTCTTCCAACCTGTCATAAAAACCTGTCCCATGTCTCAGAGCTTCCAACCTCCCCCTCATGGACTGAGAAACAAGCAGTGGGGTAAGCAGCGTGTTCATCGGTGTGCTTCCATTTGGATCAAAGGTGGTTTGTGTGAGTGTGGTGTTGGGGGAAAAATATATATTTGAGTGAATATGTTTAAAACTCCTAGCTGGTATTATTGGATGCCTCCAGGGAAGAGATATATAACAGCAATCTTTTTCCTCTTATTGGACCTCAGGAGAAGGGAGTTGAGTTATGTTCTTCATTTCATGGCCAGACTGTCACTGGTCTGTGCAAGATACCTGTTTTATTTATTTACCTATTCCCTTTCTCCCTTGGCAACAATTCCAATGTGTCTGACATGTACTTTTCTGTTTGTATATGTGTTCTTATAAAATGTGTAAATTGTTTGGGGCACATTATTTTTAATTGATATAAATTGTAGTGTGCTATAGATCTCATTCAGTTGTTTGCCCACCCAGCACTGTTTCTAAGATCTATCCAGGTTGCTGTGCTTGTGCCCAGTTCATTGCTTCCCGTGCCTACATTTCTACATGTGGCTACTGTATCAATCAGGATAGAGTAGGTGATGCTGCAGTAACATATACCGCCCAGATTATAATGATTTAAAATTACAAAGGCTATTTCTCATTCATGATACATGCCCATCACAGGCTGGCAAGAGGGCTCTGCCCTTGTAGTCACCCAGGGACCTATATCCATCTTGATCACTGACAATCGCTAGGCCAGAGATAAAAGAACAAAACAAAGCATGCACTGACACTTGATTTCCATTTGGTAGTGACACACATTATTTCTGCCCACATTTCTATGGCCAAAGTCGGTCACGTGGCTCCACCTAAACTTAAATGGCAGGGAAGTTCAGTTCTACCATGTGACTGCACAAGGAGAAAGCTGGAATATTTATGAGCAGTCCTGACAACTACCATAAACCTGCTGGTTGCCTTCAATTCCCCGCTGTGCCAATGCTGTGATGGCATGTGCTTGCACGTGTCCCTATGCTTTGGGATATGCAAGAAGTGAGTTTTGGGGTAGAAGAGCAGGTATTTAATTTCACTAAGGGGTGCCAGATTGTCCCCCAGAACCACTGTACCAGTCTATACCAAAAGCAGGCACAAAGGCACATGTATTTAACATGACCAAGTCTTGCCAATGCTCAGCAATAACCAGCTTTAAATTTTTTGCCAGTCAAATAAGTATAAAGTGGTAGCTGTTATTGTTCCAAATTGTAGTTCTTTGATTTCTAATGAGTTTAAGCATCTCTTTATATGCTTATTAGCCTTTTAGATTTCCTCTTCTGTAAATTGTTTGTTCGCATCTTTTTCTTATTTTTTCTATTAGAATTCCTGTATTTTCCTTGTTGATTTTCAAGAGTTCCTTGTAGAGATTTTTTTTTTACTGTATACCTTTTAGTATCTTTTGAATGCTAAACAATATGAATATATTCTTGTTCCCCTAGAAAAATAATATATTATTTTAATAGATTGCATCTCATCTGAGTTCTTTGAGAAAAACAATCTCAAGGAAGGAAGATAGGCCCAGCTTGAGCCAGGGACCATTTCTGAAACAATCAAAAGGGGAAGGGGGGTTATAAAAGGACAGCTTCCAAACAAACCACAAGGCTGGAAAAGAAGAAACCACCTTCCCAGAAAAAGTGGGGTGGTGCCAAGGAAGCTGTTCTTCTAGGCAGACAAAGCAATAAATGATCCCTGGCTAAGTATTTGGTGCAAAAAATAAGGTCATGTGCCCATCAGGACTCCTTTGATTGCAAGTGACAAAAACTTAATTAGAAACTAATTTTTAAAAAAGGAATATATTGCTTCAAGTAACTCAAAAGTCCAGTGGTTAGCACAGCTGGATCCAAGTGGTCAAATAATGTAATTAGATCTCCATCTTTCTCTCCACCTCTCCACAAAACCCTTCCTAGGGTGGGCATGGTGGCTACCAACAGCCGAACACACACAGCATTTTGCCTTAACTCCAGAGTCAAGAAAGAGGTTCTTTCTCAATTATTCCGGCAGGAAAAAAAAAAAATCTGAGGGAGAAATTCTGATTGGCCCAACTTAAATCACATGCCCCTTTTTGAACCCATCAGTGTTGCCATAGGCTTGAAGTAGTCTGATTGGTCGGACCCGAGTCAAGGACGGGCTCAGCCCCACCCAGACCCCATGGAGAAGGGGCCCCACAGCACAGGGGATCTGGCCAGAAGGAGGGAGAAGAGGTGCCAGGTACAGGCCACATCCCTGCCTCATTCCTTACAGCAACATCCATTCTATACGGATCAAGGATTTAGCGGAGGAGAGAAGAAACCACAAAAGAGCTAGAATAAAATATTGGTGACTGAAAGAGCTTGGAAAATGCCTTTTTAAACGTGACGCTAAAATCAGACACCATAGAGAAAAAGACCGATGCGCTAAACTTGTGCATCATAAACCAGACTAAATAAGCACAGGCTCCATAAGCAAGATTAAGAGGCTAATGACAAGTTAGGGTAAAAGAGTTCATAACCTACCTGTCAGACGGAGCCCTGGCATCTCATCTGGGCCAAAGGGTTCGTAGAGATTAACACAAGACTTCTGCCCCAGTAGAAATCTGAGAAAAGGACAGGAACAAGCAATTCAGAAAAGAAAGATGTAGGAAGAGCAATAAATATATAAAATATATAAATAATACAAATTTTAAAAGATTGCCAATTCCCAGTAGAAAAATTAGTCTGCTTGGGCATGGTTGGTTAGAGTATAAATTTGTCCAACCTTTTGGGAAGATAGGTTGGCTCTATGTCTCAAAAAATAGGATTCATTTATTCATTCAGTAAATATTAATTGGGTGCTCAGTCTGTGCAGGACAGTGCTCTAAGCACTTGGGGGAAACTTGTGAGCAAGCAGACACAGTCTCTGCCCACTCAAATGCTACATTTTATAGGGAAAGCAGGTGTTAAAAACTCATTGAGGATGAGTTACAACTGTATTCAGTGCTGTACAAAGTACATGGCACCCTAAGAACAAGTATCCTGAGACCTAGGTGATCCTGGAGGAAGTGTCTCTATTCTCAGATACTTCACAAGAGAGTGACTGACATGCCAGATCTTGAAACTGAAGCTGGAGAAGGAGGGAAATCAACGTGGTATGGGGAACTAGTGCACAAACTTTGAGCATTTTCACTCTTAGGAGTTTATCTGAAAAAAAGCATTGTGCTACTGGCCATACTTACAAGGATTTTCATCACAGAATCATGTAGGATATTGAAAGATTTGAAACAGGCAAATATTCATTAGTAGAGTATTGGTTAAATAAATTATGGTAATTCCATACAACTGAATACTATGCAGACACCTGAATGCCTTTTTGGGAATTGTAGGGTATTGGCAGCTGTCTGCTCTGTCATAAGGAAAAAACCATTGGCAATAGGAGAGGAGGGACAGGGGACAGCTGGAATCCTGGTAAGTTTGATCTCTGGTTTCAGTTATGTGTAAATGAGCTCCTGGATTCCCCAGTTCTGTGAGCGGGTAATTCTCTCTTTTGACTAATCTAGTTTGAATAAGGTTTCTGGTGTTTGCAATTCAAACAACCCTCCCATGCCCTGAATGTTTCTATTTCCCTCAATTCATATGTAGAAACCCTAACCCCCAAGGTGAGGATATTAAGAGGTGGGGCCTTTGGGAGGTGATGAGGTCGTGAGGGTGGAGCCCTCATGAATGGGGGATCAATTCCCTTATGAAAGAGGCCCCAGGAAGCTGCCTTGCACCTTCCACCATACGAGGACACAGTGGGAAGGTGTCCTAGGGGAAGGTGTCCCCTAGCTGTGAGGAAGGGGGCCCTCACCAGACATGCAGGTGCCTTTATCTTGGACCTCTCGGACTCCAGAACTGTGAGAAATAAATTTCTGTTGTTTATAAACCACCCAACATCTGGTATGTTGTTATAGGAGCCTGAACAGGCTAAGATAACCCTCCACTAAAATAGAAGTTGGTAACAGGAGTGGGGTATTAAAAGTAGCAGAATCTTAAAATGTGGAACTGGCTGAAGTGAGACAAAGCAGGTGGGCAACATGATTATACAATTGATAAGCTGGTGTCAAACCATAGCTGGTTGCATTGTGAGAATTAGATCATTTGACCACTAAAGTTGGGCCTTTAGGTAAATTGGTAGAAAAATGTCAGAGTATCGAAGCATTGACAACTTCATAGGGTTTCCCACCTTTTTTTTTTGAAGGATTTCACTTTTTCTGTTTGCAGCAATCCTAACAGACCTGCTAACCACAGTGTCTCACTATCACTAAGAGGCTGCCATATCAGCCTGTCTGCTGGGAAATCTTGTTTATCTCTAGCAGATAAGGACTCTTTTTAATATCACAATTCCATTATGACACCTAAAAGTATCAACAACATTCCCTTAATATCATCAAATAACCAGTCACTGGTCAATTTTGAATTGTCTCATGAATGTTTTTTAGGATTATAAAGATAAGGATTCAAAAATAAGATTCTTTGATATGACTTCCCAGGTCTCTTTGAGCTTGTAGGTCTCTCCATCTCTCCTGTTTCTTCCTTGAGACAGTTTATTTCCCACAGTCTGGATTTTGCCAGTTGAATTCCTGAGGTATAGGTGAACATGTTTCTCTGTCCTCCACATTTCTTGAAGATTAGTAGTTGGGCCTAGAGGCTTCATCAGATTCAAATTTGATTTTGTCACAAGACAACTTCATAGGTGGTGCTGTGTGCTTTCATCTGGAAAAACATAATGTCTTGCTTTCTCTCCTTTGGCTGTGAACAACCATCGATGTTCAATGTCTACATTCATTAAGTCATCGGGGGCTGAAAAAAATGGTCAAATTCAAATTTTAACATTCCTTTTCCATGTATTAGCTGGAATGCTTCTTTAAAAAGAAACTTTCTCTCCTCTACTGTTTGGTTACTCAAATATACAGCTAGTGTAGGAAAGAAAGATAAATGCTTGATTCTCCCTCTTCATTTAGCCACTTTCAAAATGATATAGTGGTCCCCTAGCATCCTTCAACTATGACCAATTGTTACTGTCGTTATTAATTCCAATCTATTTAGTATCATATTAACATTAGTTTTGATGTGCTTCAATCTATTACAGGTTTATTCACATTAATATTTAAAAAGTCCCACATAACAGACATATACAGATCATTCCATCCAAAAGCAGCAGAAAACACATTCTTCTCAAACACACACAGAACATTCTTCAAGGATAGATCATATTTTAGGCCACAAAACAAATCTTAATAAATTTAAGAAGATTGGAATCATATCAAGTGTCTTTCCCAACCACAATGGTGTGAAACTAGAAATCAACAACAGGAAGAATTTCAGAAAATTCACAATATGTGGAAATTAAATAACATGCTCCTGAACAACCAACAAGGCAGGGAAGAACTTTAAAAATCTCTTGAGGTAAATATAAATGGAAACACAATGTACCAAAACCTACGGGATGGAGCAAAAGCAGTTCTAAGAGGAAAGTTTATAGCAATAAATGCCTATATCAAAAAAGAACAAAGATCTCAAACAACCTAACACTGCACCTCAAGGAACTAGAGAAAGAAAAACAAACTAAGCCCAATGTTAGTAGAAGGAAGGAAATAATAAAGATCAGAGCAGAAGTAAATGAAAGAGAGAGTAGAAAGGCAATAGAAAAGGTCAATGAAACTAAGAGTTGGTTTTTTAAAAAAGACAAACAAAAGCAACAAACCTTTAGGTGGGCTAACTAAGAAAAAAGAGAGAAGACCCAAAATCAGAAAAGGGGAGGAGGAGACATTACACCTGAAACCACAGAAACACAAAGGATCGTGTGAGACCACTACAAACAATTATACGCCAAGACATTGGAAAACCTAGAAGAAATGGATAAATTCCTAGAAACATACAACCTACCAAGATTGGATCATGAAGAAATAGAAAATTTGAACAGACCAGTAACAAATAAGGAGATTGAATCAGTCATACAATGTCTCCTACCAAATAAAAGCCCAGGACCTGATGGCTTCATAGTTGAATTCTACCGAACATTTAAAGAAGAGGAAAGAAAAGAAAACCATAGGGCCAATATCCCTGATGAACACAGGTACAAAAATACTCAACAAAATATAAGCAAACTGAATTCAGCAGCACATTAAAAATATCATACACCATGATCAAGTGGGATTTTTTCCTGGGAATCAAGGATGATTCAACATATACAAATCAATAAATGTGATATTCCACATTAACAGAATGAAGGACAAAAACCATAAGATCATCTCACTAGATGCAGAGTAAGCATTTGACAAAATTTAACATCCTTTCAGGATAAAAACTCTCAACAAATTAGGTATGGGAAGAAAGTATCTGAACACAATAAAGGCCATATATTGAAAGCCCATAGCTAAAAGTATACTCAATAGTGAAAAGTTGAAAGCTTTTCCTCGAAGATCAGAAACAAGACAAGGATGCCCACTCTCAAAACTTCTGTTCAACATAGTACCGGAAGTCCTAGTCAGAATAAGTCGGCAAGAAAAAGAAATGAAAGGCATCCAAATTGGAAAGGGAGAAGTTGAATTGTCTCTGTTTGCAGATGATGTGATCTTATAGATGGAAAATCCTAAAGACTTCATAAAAAAAACTGTTAGAACTAATAAATGAACTCAGTAAAGCTGCAGGATAGACAATCAACATACAAAAATAAGTAGCATTTCTATACACTAACAATGAACTATCTGAAAAAGAAATAAGGAAAACAATCCCGTTTACAATAGCTACAAAAAACTTAATTACTTAGGAATAAATGTAATCAAGGAGGTGAAAGATTTATACACTGAAACTATAAAACATTGACGAAAGAAATGAAAGAACACACATAGATGGAAAGATATCCTGTATTCATCGTTTAGAGAATTAATATTGTTTAAATATCCATACTACCCAAAGATACCTACAGATCCAATGCAATGCCTATCAAAATTCCAATGATATTTTTCACAGAAATAGAAAAAATCCTAAAATTCGCATGGAACCACAAAAGACCCTGAAATGCCAAAGCAATCTTTAGCGAAAAGAATAAAGCCAGAGGCACCACACTACTACAGGCTAAGCATGGTGGTTCATACCTGTAATCCTAGCGCTTTGGGAGGCTGAGGCAGGAGGATAGCTTGATGGCAGGAGTTCAAGACCAGCCTGGGCAACATATTAGCAAGACCCCATCTCTTAAAAAAAAAAAAATGAAAAGAAAAATTAGCCAGGCATGGTGGTGCACACCTGTAGTCCCAGCTACTCAGGAGGCTGAGCCAGGAGGATGGCTTGAGCCCGGGAGTTTGAGGTTGCAGTGAGCTATGATCACGCCACTGCACTCTAGCCTGGGTGACAGAGTGAGACTCTGCCTCAAAAAAAGAAAAAACAAAAAACTCAAACTACAAAGCTTAGTAACCCAAACAGCATATTTCTGAAATTAAAAAAAGGCCCAGAGACCAATGGAACAAAATAAAGACCCCAGAAATAAACTCATGCATTTATGGTCAATTGATTTTTGGCAAAGATGCCAAGAACACACAACAGGGAAAAGACAGTCTCTTCAATAAATGGTGTTGGGAAAACTGGATATTCACACGAAGAAGAATGAAATTAGATCCTTATATTACATCATATACAAGACCAACTCAAAATGTATTAAAAACTTGAAACTGTAAAACTACTAGAAGAAAGCATAGGGGGAGAGCTTCGTGACATTAGTCTGGCCATGGTTTTTTGGATATGACTCCAAAAGTACAGGCAACAAAAGCAAAAATAAACAAATGGGATTGTATCACATAAAAAGCTTCTGCACAGCAAAGGAAACAATCAACAGTGTGAAGAGACGACCTACAGAATGGGAGAAAGTATCTGCAAACCATATATCCAATAAGGGGTTAATAACCAAAATATACAAGGAACTCAAACAACTCAATAGCAAGAAAACAATCCAATTTTAAAATGGTTAAAGGACCTGAATAGACATGCCTCAATGGCCAACAGGTATATGAAAAAAATGCTCAGCATCACTAATCATTGGGGAAATGCAGATTAAATGCACACTGTGATATCACCTCACACCTGCTAGAATGGCCACAATCAAAAATAAGAAAGGTAGCAGGATGTGGAGAAAAGCAAACCCTTGCATGCTTTTGGTGGGAATGTAAATTAGTATAGCCATTATGGAAAACAGTATGTAAGTTCCTCAAAAAGTTAAAAATAGAACTGTGTGGTCCAGCAATCCCAGTTCTGGGTTTATATTCAAAGGAAATGAAATCAGTACATCAGTGAGATAGCTGCACTCCCATGTTCATTGCAGCATTATTACTAATAGCTAAGATATGGAATCAGTCTATGTGCCCATCAACAGATAAATGGATAAAGAAAATGTAGTGTAGATACAAACAATGGAATACTATTCCACCTTAAAAAAAGGAAGAAATCCTGTCATTTGTGACAACATGGATGAACCTGGAGGACATTATGTAAAGTGAAATAAGCCAGGCACAGAAATACAAATACTGCATGATCTCACTTATGTGTGTATTAATAAAATCTAAAAAAGTTGAACTCATTGAAGCAGAGAGTAGAATGGTTGTTACAGGGGCTGGGGCACAAGGATTGGGGAAATGTGGGTTAAAGGATAGAAAATTTCACTTAGGAGGAGTAAGTTCTTGAGATTGTACAACGTGGTGACCACAGTTAATTACAATGTACTGCATATGTGAAAATGGCTAAGAGACTAGATTTTAAGTGTTCTTACCACAAAAAAACTATGTGAAGTAATGAATATATTAATTAGCTTGGTTTAGCCATTCCATAATGTACACATATGTTAAAACATTATGTTGCACCATAAATACATACAATTTTTGTTCATCAATTTAAAAATAAATTAATTTTTTAACAAAGAATCTCATATGAGCTTATTTTTTCCTGGGAATTTGAACCTGGAATGTGGTCACACAAAGCAAAGAACAATTGTTCTTGAGGTATCTCAATGAGACTCTGTAGATTTCTACTCAAAAGACCCCCAGAACTCCCTGGCTTCTGTCCCTTTTGTGGCCTGGATGGTCAACTCTTCCTTCTGAGAAGAAACCACCCAGTATCCTTATAGCCTCCTAAGCATCCTCCTCCACCTTTTTCTTTCTGTTAAAGATGAGTAGATTTGGACAATAACTGATAGAAATTGATAGCAGGGAATGGAATTCATGAAATAGACCCTCAAAGAAATATGAAAATTTGAAATTGGCAATCAAGAAAGGATGGTGGAAAAGAGAGTGGATGCTCGTTTATATTCAAGAGTGGGAAACCAGCAGTACACGGCATGTGGTAGATGAAACCGACTTCTATCATCTGAGGTCACCTGTAACCAACCAGAGAGAAGCTCTGACAGACCACATAGCTGCTGCTATACACCAAGTGCTGGTAAATATCTTTTAAAAATTGAGGTAGCATTCACATACTATACAACTCATGCTTTAAAAATGTACAATTCAGTAATTTTTAGCATATTCACAAATTTGTACAATGAGCACCACTGTCTAATACCAGAACATTGTTATCACCCTCCAAAAGAAATCGGCGCCCATTGGCAATTGCTCCCCATTCCTTCCCCGCTCCCGGTCATCAGTAGCCACTGTGAACTCTGTCTCTATGAATTTGCCTATTCCAGCCAGGTACATGCCTAGTCCCAGCTACATGGGAGGCTGAGGTGGGAGGACTGCTGTGCCCAGGAGTTCGAGACCAGCCTGGGCAACATAGCAAGACCCTGTCTCTACAAAATAAATAAATGAATAAAAATTTTTTAAAAAGAATTTGCCTATTCTGGACATTTCACATAAATGGACTCATATAACTTGTGATCTTTTGTCACTGGCTTCTTTCACTTTGCATAATATTCTCAAAGTTCATGCAGGCCGTGGCATGTGTCAGTACTTCATTCCCTTTTTGTTTTAGCTGAGTAATATTCTATTGTATGGGTATATCACACTTTATCCACATTATCAGTTGTTAAACATTTGACTGGTTTCTACTTTGTGGCTGTTATAAATACGGCTGCTATGAACATTTAGTGCAAGCTTTTGTGTGGACATATATTTTCATTTCCCCTGAATATATACTTAGGAATGGAATTGTTGGGTCATATGGTAACTTTGTGTTTAACTTTTTGAGGAAACTGTCAAACTATTTCCCAAAGTGACTGCCCCATTTCACATTCCCACTGGCAATGCATGAGGGTTCCAATTCCTCTACAACCATGCAACACTTATTTTTTTTTTATGTACAGCCATCTTAGTTGGTGTGAAGTGGTATCTCATTGTGTTTTTATTTGCATTTCTCTAATGACAAATGATGTTGAATACCTTTTCATATGCCATTGACCATTTGTTGGCTTTGGAGAAATGTCTGTTCAAGCCCTTTACCCATTTTTAAATTGGACTACTTGTCTTTTTATTTTGAGTTGTAAGAGTTATTTACATAATCTGGATAATAAACCCTTATAAGATATATGATTTGCAGATATTTTGTCCCTTTCTATGGGTTGTATTTTCACGTTCTTGATACTATCTTTTGAAGCACTAAAGTTTTTAATTTTTATGAAGTGAGATGTAACTATTTTTCTTTGGTTGCTCACACTTTATGTGTTATATCTAAGAAATTATTGTCTAATCTAAGGTCACAAAGACTCACACCTATGTTTTCTTCTAAGAGTTTTATAGTTTTAGCTGTTTCATTAAGGTCTTTGATCAATTTTGAGTTAATTCTTATATATGGTGTGAGCTAGGGATGCAACTTCATTTTTTTAGGTATGGCTATTCAGTTGTCCCATGACCATTTTTTGAAGGGACTATTCTTTTCCCATTCAATTGTTTTAGCATTCTTGTCAAAAATCAACTGACCATAAATGTATGGGTTTACTTTTGAACTCTCAGTTCTATTCCACTGATGTATCCATATGCCAGTACCACAGTCTTCATTAGTAAATTTTGAAATTAGAAAATGGGAGTCTCCCAACTTTCTTATTCTTTTTCAAGATTGCTTTCACTACTACCTTGCATTTCCATATGAATTTTAGTATCAGCTTATCAATTTCTGCAAAAAAGTGCTGGATATTGATAGGGATTGTGTAATATTGATTGGGATTATCTGGGCTTCCTCAGGGAAGTTTCTGTTGATTCCTCCTTTTTCCTGTGTATGGGCCATACTTCCTTGTTTCCTTGTATGTCTCATAATTTTTTGTTGAAAACTAGCCATTTAAAATAGTATAATGTGGCAACTCTGGAAATCAGATTCTCTCCCTTCCCCAGGATTTGTTGATGTTGCTGTTTGTTGTTTCTTTGTAACATTTTTGAACTAATTCTGTGAATTCTGCATTTCTTGTTATGATTGTGGCCACTGAAGTCTCTGCTCAGCTAGCTTCGTGGTCAGATAATTGTTAGAGATTTTCTTAAATTCTTATAATCAATAAATCTCCCAGTCTTTGCTGTAGGGTTTTGTGTGTTTGTTTGGGCATGCCTTCAACACTTAAGCTGCCAGTTGACAACTCTGCATTAGCCTTCACTTCCTTCTTTCACAGAGTATCAAGGTGAGCCAGAGATGAGAGTGTAGAACCTTGCTGAGTCATTCATGAGCATGTGCACAGCCCTGGGCATGAGCTTTTCAAAGCTCCTGTGGTTTTTCATGATACTTCATTCCCCAACTTTTCCTTTTAAGCTTTTTGCTTATCCTATTGTTTGCCCTAACTTATCCACTGCCTCAAGCAGGCATGAAATTAATCGATTGCCTTTAATTGTTTTAACAAAATGCCTCCAAGGAAAAGGATTTTCACACTAGGCAAGTTTCCAGTCATGGCAAACAAAAGTCAGTCCTACAAGTGAGTTCTCCCAGGTAACCATAAGACAAGTAAAATAATAATAATTCTCTGGGAATGAGGCTTTGAAGGAGTTTCAACCTCATTCTGTCCTCTCTGGTAACTACCGGGCTTCTTGTTTTCACTTTGATTTCAGGCTATTGGTTTTCAAGACTGTCACAAAACTGGAGAAAGGGAAGAAGAAACAGGGCAAATTAAAATACCACAAAGCCCACTGTTTGTACCAAGATTCAGTCATTTTTCTTAAATAAATGCATTCCTGATTGCTGCAAGCCTTTGGTTAATTTCCAGGGTTCTAAAAATGTTGATTTTCACGATTTTTGCCAGTTTTCTTATTGCTTTTCTGGAGGAGAGAATTTTGAGAGGTCTTAGTCTATCATTTTCACTAACGTCACATCTGTAAACCTTTTAAGAAAATGTCTGATAGTAAATATTTCAGGCTTTGTGAGCAAACTCAAGGATGTTATGTAGGTACTTATGTAACAAGAGGGAAAAACAATTTCACAAAATTTTAATTGATGAAATTCAAAATACAATAATAATAAGTACTTTTTGTCATATAGCTCTACAAGTGAGAAGAATGGAATTTGGGGAGGAAGATAATATTTTACTTAATTGGGGATCAAAGTTATCATAATCAATTGTAAATTTTCATCTATTAATGCTGATCTGTAATGAAATTTTATGTATTCCATCTTTGAAAAAGTCTTTTCATAAAGATAGGTACTACCAATACTGATATCAGTCCACAAGCATGTTATTTTACTAGAACATAGTCTTCACATACAAGGCATTTATAGAATTCTACCTGATTCTTCTCTTGGTATTTGCCTTTTAGCATGTCATTTCCTTATACACTAATCCCTTTGAATGGAAGGTTATGTGGAAACTCCTCTGTTGCAGTTAAATAAATTTTGAAGCACGTAAATTTTCTTTCAGCATACATCTAGTTTTAAGAAACACTGCTTGAACTGTTGTTTGAGCTCCAAAAACAATTCCACTGGAAATTTGTATGGGAATGGAGACCTTCTTTTTTGTTTCAACTTTTGACAGGATAGGAAGTGTATAAAGCAGCTCAACATTACTCGTGACTCAAACAATATTAGTGAAGTAAAAATGAATTTACCAAATATAAGTTTTGCACATAAGCACTGTTTTGCCTTTTAATATTATCTTGAATTCATTAAGAAACACTTTCAAGTCCATAGCAAATTCTAAATTCTAAAGCTATTCACTATTTTATAATAGTGGTTGACAGAGGTTCTTCTTGTTCAAAAAAATTTAAATGCTAGCCCTGAGTTCAAAATAAAACTGCACTACCATTAAGCCTTCAAATCTCTGTGTGGTAGGATAACTCAGGGTATTTATCACCTATTTCTGACAAAAATTTCTGGAACTGATGATTAAGTCCCCAAGAGCAAACAAAGTTTGCTGGTAACAGTACTGGTTCAATAATACATGATAGATTCAAATATTTTCCTCAAAATATCCTCTGATAAATAACACAATAAATTATCATAGGCTTTAAATTTCTTACATTTTCACAAGCTTTATATATTTGTCCAGCTATGTCTCTCGCTGCTCTCAAAAAATTTTTACCATTATCAGCTGTAACACATCTTAGTAGATTCCACTTCTGATTGCATTGATATTATTTTTCAACTTCTTTGAAAATATTCTCACCTGTAGTTATTACATGCTGACTATTCATAGAGGCTAATTCTTCAGCCACTTCAAATTCAGCATTGACTTCTCAAAAAAACAAACAAACAAAAATGCCTTGTTTTTTAATGGACTATTGATGTTGCTCACAATGTCCTAGACCTAAACTCTTCAAGCAACTATTCTCAATGCAAGCCTGATATTCTGAAACAAGTTTATTTTTTCTGGATACATTTATTCAGCTGTCGCAATCAAACATCACTTCATTAACTCACCATTTATAAACAGCTTTCTTTTTTGGCTAACAAATGAACTGCTTGATAACTTACTTTGCTAATGGATTCTTTGTCATTTTTAATTTTTGTGAAGAAATTCTGCCATGGTATAATCTGCAATGTTGATGAATACTGTACTCTTTTAGAAAAGCTATTGTGCCATTGCACAATAAATACAATGTTTTGCCATGTAATTTGATAACAAAATAATTCACTCTCCATTATGCCTTACAAACATGACATTCAAAGTCCACTTTTGTCTTCTTTTGTTGTTTTGACATGAAGGATATGCACTCGTAATTTTTTTTTTTACGTTATAGTATGGCAATGTATGTAGCATTCAAAATGCTGTTGAGTTTAAAATGTGTAACTGCAGTTTTCATTGTGCCAAATAGCAGCTGAAAGCTACATTCAGCCCTGCCATAACTGCTAACACGTTTTCCAGTGCAGCACAAAGCATCCATAGAAAATAAGTAAACACATGAGTGTGGCTGTGTTCCCATCAAGGCTTATTTATGGATATCAAAATTTAAATTTCATATCATTTCCATGTGCTACAAAATATTCTTCTTTTGATTTGTCAACTACTTAAAAAAATAAAAACCACTCCTGTCTCATAGGCCATACAGACACAGGTGGCAAGCCAGATTTGGTACATAGGCCATAGTTAGCCAACAACTGCTATAAATCAACAAATCTCATTTTTATTTTAAGTTAAAATTAATTATTTGTATAGGTAATATTTGCATATGGTCTATAACTTAATAACTTAGAGAAGGTTGGGTTGTATAAAATTTCCCTTCTACCTTGGCCACCAGCTACCCAATTCCTCTCTCTGGAGGCAACCAGTGTTGCCAGGTTCTCATATAATTTTTCAGAGCTATTCTGTGCACATATAAGCAATTACATAGAGATACGTTTTTCTTTCCTCTTCATGTTTACGTAAAAGGTAGCATAATCCACATCACATGCACTGATATATAATCAAAGGTAGACAATAACAAGTGTTGACAAGGACATGGAGAAATTGGACAGTCACACATTGCTGGAGGGAATGTATGTATAATATAATGGTGCAGACACAGCATATGAGCTAGCACTTCACTCCCAGGTTTACACCCAAGAGTAAGGAAAACACATATTCACCCAAAAACCTGTATTCTAATGTCTCTATTATTCATAATAGCCAAAAAGTGGAAACAACCCAAATATCCATCAACTGGTCTACACATAAACACAATGTGGTGTATATATATGCAATAGAACACTATTCAGCCATAAAAGAGAAATACTGATGCATGCTACATGGCTGAAGCTTGAAAACTTTACACTAAGTGAAAGAAGCTGGACACAGAATTTAACATATTGCATGGTTTCATTTATATGAAATACCCAGAATAGGCAAATCCATAGAAACAGAAAACACATCAGTGGGGCAGGGGCCAATGAGAAGTGTGGGTTAACGGGAACAGGATTTCTTTTTGGAGTGTTGAGAACGTTCTGCACCTAGATAATGGTGATGGTTGTACAACTTCGTGAAAATACTAAAACCACTGAATTGTGTACTTTAAAAAATGTATTATCTCCATCTCTACAAAAAATAGAAAAAAATTAGCTGGCTGCAGTGGCGTGCACCTGTAGTCCCAGCTACTCGGGAGGCTGAGGCAGGAGGACGCTTGAGCCCAGGAGTTTGAGGCTGCAGAGAGCTATGATGATGCCACTGCACTCCAGCCTGGGTGACAGAGCAAGAATCTGTCTCAAAAAAAAAAAAGCATTATATGATATGTGAATTAATGTCTCAATATAAAACTAGCATACTATACACACACCTTGCCTTTTTCCCTTAACATTATCCAGAGGCTAATTAAAAGGGGATGAGACCATACAACCCAGCAATCTCACTACTGGGTATCTACCCAAAGGAAAATAAATCAATATATAAAAAAGATACCTGCATTCCTATGTTTATTGCAGCACTATTCACAATAGCAAAGATATGGAATCAAGCTAAGTGTCCATCAACAAAGGATTGGATAAAGAAGATGTGGTGTATTTACACAATGGAATACTATTCATCCATCAAAAATAATGAAATCATGTCTTGCAGCAACATGGATGGAACTGGAGGCCATTATCTTCAGTGAAACAAGCTAGACACAGAAAAGCAAATACCACACATTCTCACTTATGAGTGGGAGCTAAATAACGTGTACCCATGGAAGCAGAGTGTGGAATGATGGATAACGGAGACTCGGGAGGGTGGAGGGGGAAGGAGGAGGTTGGGTGACGGCAGGTTGCTTGGTGGGTACCATGGGTTGCTCCAATGATATATGCACTCTGAGCCCTGACTTCATCACAATGTAATGTATCAATGCAGCAAAACTGCACTTGTGCCCCATGAATATATACAAATAAAAATAAATAAAAGGTGGTGAGAAATGCAAAAGCAAGGAAATAGAGTGGTTGCTTCAGTTAGCATTAGCTAACGTCAAACTAAAGCACCAGTAGTCTAAATCTCAGAATGTTTGCCTCAAGGCAGGTAATAAAGTCTCAAAGCTCTTCTGCAACTAAGTTTAAAGAAAAAAACAACTCTGTAACTGGTTATAAGTAGGCTTAAAACGACTGAAAACCAAACCCATCTGAGATTAACCCTACAGCTTGTGGATTAATCCAGTTGAATTCACTGTCTACGTACTTTTAACCAAAAGGGCAATGGTTGAGAAAGAAAGCAAGCCTGACAAGATGGAACTGGAATAAAAATATCCAGAAATGTTCTAAGAACCTCCCAGCCCCCACCACTCTGGAACATTCCTCATTGTGCTTCTGCCCCCTAAAGAAGGGTCCTTTCCCTTCAAGGAAAGATGACCATTCTGTCATGCCCTCCTACTCCAAACTTTTGTTTGGCTGGTAACTGGGAATCCAAACTTAACAAGGCCTGGGAGTGAAATGCATCATTATGGTAGGAAAATGAAGAGTTACATCTTGAAGAAAGCAGGGATTCATTAATATGTATAGTCATATATCTCGGGTACATTTGTGAGAACGGACTTAAGGGTCTTTGGGCATAGAGGGTGGGGTTCATTTCTCAGTTGGGATGCAGTTATTGATTTGGGTGCATTCCTTCAGGAGGCATGCGCAGCTGCTTTAGCAGTTTGCTGTTTTGGCTAATGTTCTGAATGCTGCTCTGTGCAAAATGACATGGCAAAGCCAGAAACACTTTGGCATAAGACAGAGGAAAGAATTCAAAGACTTCAGGAGATAGGAATGCTGCATTGGAACTGCCCTGTGTTTCCCACTTACCCAAATCATCCCCCTGATGTGTCCCATCAGGCCTGAAAGGCTCCCCATCCACCTTCGCCCTGAGGAATGGACTGGGGAGGACCACGGCAGTCTTTTAAACTCCTATTGGCTGTTCTCCTAGCCTGGCGATGCTGGTGGTAGAGGCTGGAGTTGCTGCACTGATCTCAGTGAGGGTGAGAGGAGCCAGGGTTGGCTTGGTGCAGGTGGCCACCATTACCTGCCAGAAGCCAAGTGGACCTAATTATTATAATAGGCAACAAAGCAGGCACGGTTATAAGGTTTCACAAAATGGTGGAATGTCCAGAGATCTTTAGCTGTGTTAACTAATTAGAGGGTTCCCAGGAATTAAAGTGACAGGTAACCCATCCTGTTGTATGTGACCATAAAATAAAATAAAATAAAACAAGTCCAGATCTAATGAAAATAGGCCTAGCTTAAGAAAATCAAGACACAAGGAAGTCAAGGCCTGTTATCTAATTCCCTGTGCTGAGTCATTTTATTGATCCAGAGTCTCTGGTCTAGAATAAACTAAAAGGCCAGGTAGCCTTGAGACCCACATAAGCACCAAAACAACCTGGAAGTCTTCTTCCCCACATTCCCCAAAAAGAAATGTACCCTGAGATAAAGAACATAGCCAGACCTTTGGTCTACTGGATACTAGATCCAAGTTAATGCTAATTATTGGGATCCTAAGAACCTTGAACATCACTGTGATCTGCCATTTGAAGTGAAGTCTATGTGGGTCCAGAGATGAACAGAGTTGTGATCCAGTCCACCAATGGCAAGCCATCCTGAGGCTATTTTCTGTTCAGGTTCAAATAGCTGGGATGGGTCTCCTCAGTATCAGGCATAATCCCCTCCCTGGCTTATCAAGGCATGGAGTAAGTGCCACCATGGTGGACAGGCCCAAGGGGAAGACACTAGAACTTCCCCTTCCCTCCAAAATAGCAATCAAAAACACTATTACCTCACAGAGGAGAACAGAGATTGTTGCAAACATCAAACACTGGGAAGAGGGATGCTTGGTGATTCCGATGATGTCCCTGGTATACCACAGTTCAGCCATAGCACAGGACACCCATGGATTAGCACCAGCTTCATCAGGGGTTTCTCCAACGTGATCCCATACCAACTCCCATTTTCTCCTTATCGGAGAAAATCAATACAATGCCTGGAAACTGGTATGCACTTTTGATTAAGCAAATGCATTTTTCTCCACCAACAAAGAGAAATTACCAGATATTTTCTTTTACTCCTTTAAAGTTCTTCCTCAAAGTCCTCACTCTGCAACATAAATTGGTCCCAATGGACCTGGAACACCTCACATAATAGCTAACTGGTCTATAACATTGAAAGCATCGTGTTGATAGACCAGGAAGGCAAGAAGTAACAGCTGTTTGAGGATTTTTTTATTATGACTTTCTGCACCAAAGTATCCTTGGATGGGTAAGAGTGTATTTATTCGTCACCTAGCACATGGGTTACTGAAGCAGGAGGAGCAACGTTCAAATGTGATCCAAAGGAATATGTATCTCACCCTGAGAACCCGGGCTTGGAGCTATGTTTTAATTGAATGTGACTTAACATTAATAACATTATCTTCATTTGTAAAAGGAGGGAGATTTTTTAGTTATTTAGGAGATGCATGTGGGGAAATTTTCAACTTTGTATACATTGGGATTATGAGTATTTGTCTGTGCCCATGTATATGTGTGCACAAACTCTTAGAAGTCAAAGAGTAGAGTGCACTGAGAATTTATTGATCTTGCCTGGCCAGCAGCCCTAATGCCTTTGGAGAAGACTTATCCTCAACTCCAGTCATATGATACTGAAGGGGGTGACAGCCAGACCACCTTGCACTTGTGGCCACAGGATTGGGCAAATGACCCAGGCTAATAATAGCTCCTTATTGGTAGAAACATTTTAAATGACAAGACATAGAAAACCCAAGAAAAATGCCTTATGAATGAAGGAAACATAAGTGGCATTTACAAAACACTCTATACAATGAGAACAGACATTTTTTTTCAAGTGCATGTGGAACATACGCCAAGTCAGATCACATTCTAGGAAATAAAGCAAACCTCAACAAATTTAAAAGAATTGCAATGGTGTAAAGTATGCTCGCTGATCACAAAGGAATTAAACTAGAAACCAGTAACAAAAAGATATCTAGAATATCATGGGATATTTGGAAATTTACACACCTCTAAATAACCCATGGGCCAATGAAAAATCAGAAGGCAATTATAAATATTTTTCATTAAATTAAAATGAACACACAATTTATCAGAAGTTGTAGGATGTAATTAAAGCAGTGATTAGAGGAAATTAATAGCCTTAAATACGTATATTGGAAAGGCATCAAATCAATGATCAAAGCTACCACCTTAAGAAACTATAAAAAGAAGAGTAAACAGAACCCAAAGCAAGTAGAAAGAAGCAAATAATAAAGAGTAGAAATTAATGAAATTGAAAACAGAAAAATAATAAAGAAAATCAAACAAAAAACTGGTTCCTTGGAAAGATTAATAAAATTGATAAGCCCCTAGCCTGATTGATCAAGAAAAAAAGAGAAAACATGGATTATCAACATTAAGAATAAAAAAATTACAATATAGATCTTAGACATTAAAAAGATAAGGGAGTATTTTAAACATTATGCCTATATAGTTGACAAATTAAACGAAATGAACAAATTCCCTGGAAGACACGAACTTCTTAAGCTCACTAAAGAGAAAAGGGGTAATCTAAGCGTTCCTGTACCAATCAAAGAAATTGAATCACCATTTAAAAGCTCACAACAACAGCAACAGCAACAACAACAACAACAGCAGCAACAACAGCAACAGCAACAGCAACAGCAGCAGCAACAGCAACAGCAACAACAGCAACAGCAACAACAACAGCAACAGAACCAGCAACAACAGCAACAACAGCAGCAACAGCAGCAACAACATCAACAAACAGAAAAACTGCAGGCCTAGGTGGCTTCAGTGATGAATTCCACCAAACATTTAGGGAAGAAATAATACAGTCTCTCACAAATTTTTCCAGAAAGTTGAAGAGAAGAAAATACTTCCCGAGTCATGTTATGAGGCCATTACCCAAACCAGAAATAAACATTACAAGAAAAAAGAAAAGTCCTTCAGACCATTATCTCTCTTGAATATAGATACAAAAATCCTCAACAAAATATTAGCCAACTGTATTCAGCAATCTACAAAAAGGATAATACATTACGGCAAAGTGGGAGAGGTTTTCCTGGAACATTCAAGAATCAATTAATGCAATTCAATTGACCAAAAGTGAAAAATTATATGAACATTTCATTAGAAGACAAAAAAAATTTAACAACATTCAATATCAATTCATTATAAAAACTCTCCAAAACTAGGAATAGAAGAGAACTTCCTGAACCTCATAAAGGGCAATTACAAAAACCTACAACTAATGTTGAACTTCCCAATGAAACACTGAAAACTTTCTTCTAAAATCAAGAACAATGCAAGGATGTTCACTCCCACTTGTATTGAACGTCATACTGAAGGCCTTACCCACTGGAATAAAGCAAAAACAAGAAATAGAAGTTATATAGATTGGTGATAAAAAAAATAAAACTCTTGATTCACAGATGACATGACTATCTATGTAGAAAACACAAAAGATTCTATATATTTAAAAAAAGCTTCTAGAACTAGCAAATGCATTCAGCAAGGTCACAGCAAGCAAGGTCAATTCATTGAATTACTATACAGTGGCAATGAAATAATTACAAAATGAAAAATTTTAAAGTACCATTTACAAGAACATTAAAAATAATATGTAGGCTAAAATACGACAAAATATGTGCAAGGTCAGCATGCTGAAAAATAGCACACACTGATAAGATCTAAATAAATGGACAGATATTCTGTATTTGTGAATTGGAAGATTCAATGTTATTAAGACATAAATTCCATCAAAATTGACCTATAAGTTCAGTGCAACCCCAATCAAAATCTAAAATCCTAGAATTTTGTAGAAATAGACAACCTGATTTTAAAATTTATATGTAAAGGCAAGAGAACTAGAAGTACCAAAATAATTTTATAATAGAACAAAGTTGGAGAACTCAAGCCTGATTTCACAAGTTACTTTAACACCACAATAATCAATACAGTGTGCTATTGATGAAAGGATAGATACACAGACAACTCTTAGAATAGAGAGTCCTAAGAAAGATCCTCACATATATGGCCAATTGATTTTTGATAAAAGTTCAAAGGCAATTCAGTGGAGAAACAATTGTCTTTTCAACAAATGATGCTGGAATAATTGGGTGTCCATATGAAGAAATATGAAACTTGACCCAGACTTTATACCACAATAAAAAATCAACTCAAAATGGACCATAGATGTAAACATAAGACCCCAAACTACAAAACTTCTAGAAGAAAATGTAGGAGAAAATGTATGTAACCATAGATTAGGCAAAGATTTCTAAGATAACAACTCCAAAAAACAATTGCAAAACAAAAATGTTATAAATTGGGCTTTATCCCAAATCTTAAACCTCTCTTTGAAAGTTACTGTTAAGGAAAATGAAAAGAGAAGCCACAGACTTGGAGAAAATATTTGCAAAGCATGTATATGGTAAGAGACTTGCATCCAGAATATATAAAGAACTCTCAAAATTCAATAATAAGAAAGCAAACACTCCAATACAAAAATGGGCAAAATATTTGAACATTTTACTAAAAAAATAAAAATAGACAGACAGAAAATATGCACATAATAAGCAGCTCAACAGCATTCGTCATTAGGCAATTGCAAATTAAAGCCACAATGTGATACAGCTACTGTAAAAACAAACAAAACAAAAAATTAAAATAACAAAAAACCTGACAATACGGAACAGCTGAAACTCTTATACCCGGCTGTGGGAATGTGAAATGATACGTCCACTTTACAAAACAGTTTGGCGGTTCCTATAAAGTTAATATATATTTCCCATATGACCCAAGAAACGCAACCCTAGATATTTATCTAAGAGGAACAAAAGCTTATGTTCACACGTCAGTGTTTATGGGACTTTGTTCATAATCACAAAAAACAAAAAACAACCTAAATGCCCTTCAACTGGTGAAAGAACAAACTGTGATACATCTGTATGACAGAATCACACTCAACAAACTGTGACACATCCATGTGATGGAATCACACTCAACAATAACTAGAAATGAACTTCTCATGTACTTAACATGGTTCAATCTCAAATGAATTATACTGAGTGAAAGAAGCCAGACTAAAAATTCTACATATTATATAATTTCATTCATATTATATAATTTCGACTGGAAAAGGCAAAATTAAAGGGGCAGAGACGGGAACTCTCCTACAATGCTGGTGGGAAAGGAAAATGATATATCCATGATCAATGTTTACCATGAGCTGGAGGACAGGGAGATCAGTTGAGTACAGGGGACCGTGAAGGAATTTTCTGGGGTGATGAAAATGTTCTATATCTTGATTATGTTGGTGGTTACATGATTGTGTGCATTTGTCAAAACTCACGGAACTGTACCCTAAAGAGGTTGGATTTTACTATATATAAATTATACCACAATTTTTAAAAATATACAAAATAAAGGAACCTCAGAGTAACCAAATAATTGGTGAAGGTAACATGCCTTTATAGGATTATTCCAGTTAAAAATGAAGAAAAAAATTATACAATTAGAACATCACCTTTTAGAAACCATGTTCTGGTTACATACTGCTGTGTAACTAACTACCACTCCCCAAACTTAGTGGCTCAAAGCAACAACGGTTTTATTATATCTCACAACTTTGTGGGTCCTGAATTAGGGCATGGCTTAGATGGGCAGTTCTTTTGCCCCACTGGACCATGACTGAGGTCACTCAGTGATATTTGACTAACAGTTGGGCTGGCCTACGGAGTACAAGAAGCTTCATTCATACCTGGAATCTTGGTGGAGACAAGTGGAAGGCTGGGCTCAAATGGCCCTCTCTGCCTCTCCAAGTAATATTAGGTCTTTCTACCCTTGTGGTCTCTTCAGCATAGTAGTTAGATTCTGAGACAATGGCCTAAGGCTCCAAGAATGATTGTTCCAAGAGACAGAAGCAGCAGCCACTGGTATCTCAAAGCCTGGGCCCAGAAACTGACACAGCATCACTTCTACCACATTCTACTGGCCAAAGCAGTCTCAGGGTCACCCAAATTCAGAGAGGAGGACACAGTCCTCACCTCCAGGTGGGAAAAGTGTCAGAGTATTTGTGGCCATCTTTAATCTGCCAGAAACCCCTAATGAATTAATGAATATGAACAGTAATTATCAATGGCTGCTAACATCAAAAAAAGGAGAAAAGAGAGAAAATTAGATGTTATATAACTCCTGCTGGAACCATACAACTCTATAAGGGAAATAGTTCAGCTTAAAAAAATTGAATCTGAATCTGATCAAGCTTCTAGATTAACACACAAGGGACAAAGGAACATGTTAAAATATACCATGGGAGATAACATACACATGCACACATATACATGTTTGCATGCATATAAATATTTATATATACACATTATTTTATATAGTCATGCGTCACTTGGGGATACATTCTGAGAAATTTGCTAGGCAATTTTGTCATTGTGCAAACATCTTACACAAACATAGATGGTATCGTCTCCTGCACACCTAGGTTATATGGAATAGCCTCTTACTCCTAAGCTACAAACCTGTACAGCATGTTACTGTACTGAATACTGTAGGCAATTGTAACACAATGGTAAGTATTTGTATATCTAAACATAGAAAAGGTGCAGTAAAAATACAGTATAAAAGATAAAAAAAGGGCACACCTGTATAGGGCACTTACCATGAATGGAGCTGGTAGGACTGGAAGTTGCTCTGGGTGAGTCAGTGAGTGAGTGGTGAGTGAGTGTGAAGGCCTAGGAAATTACTGTACGCTACTGTAGACTTTATAAACACTGTACACTTAGGCTACACTGTATTTCTTAAAAATATTTTTCCTTCTTCAATAATAAATTAACCCTAGCATATTATACTGTAACTTTTTAGACATAACATTTTAAATTCTTAAAAGCTTTTTGACTCTTTCATAATAACACTTAGCTTAAAACACAAACACATTGTATAGCTATACAAAAATATTTTCTTATATCCTCATTCTGTAAGCTTTTTTCTATTTTTAAAATGTTTTATTTTTTATTTCTTTGCTTTTTAAACTTTTTCATTAAAAACTATGCCTCAAATGCACACGTTAGCCTAGGCCTACACAGGGTCAAGATCATTGATATCACTGTCTTCCACCTCCACATCTGATCCCACTGGAAGGCCTTCAGGTGCAAAAACTTGCATGGAGCTGTCACCTCTTGTGATAACAATGCCTTCTTCTGGAATTATCTTGTAAAGGACCTGACTGAGGCTGTTTTACAGTTAACTTTTTTATATAATTAGAAGGAGTATTCTCTAAAATAACAATGAAAGTATAGTACAGTAAATTCATAAACCAGTAACATAGTTTATTATCAAGTATTATGTATTGTATGTGCTATACTTTTATATGATTGGCAGTGCAGGTTTGTTTACACCATCATCACCACAAGCACGTGAGTAACGCATTGTGCTACAACTTTACGATGTCACTAGGTGACAGGAATTTTTCAGCTCCGTTATAATCTCATGGAACCACCATCGTGTACGTGATCCATCATTGACCAAAATGTTGCTATGCAGCACATGACTATATTCCACATATATAATTATTTTATAATTACATGTGTGTGTGTAAGTTCAGATTCAGAAAGAGCCCAGTATCAATGAACAAACCCAGTGATCATATCTTAGTTTCCAAATGCTATTCACCTCCCAAAAGGAATCAGGGCTCCTTGGAGAAGTGATACTAGGGCTGGTGCATGGGGCCTGGAGCACTTTGTTGTACCAGAAAGAAAGGAAGTGTTCAGAGAAGATGGAAATATATTGAAAAGAT
This sequence comes from Daubentonia madagascariensis, assembly GCA_023783475.1. Classification (NCBI taxonomy): domain Eukaryota; kingdom Metazoa; phylum Chordata; class Mammalia; order Primates; family Daubentoniidae; genus Daubentonia; species Daubentonia madagascariensis. The sequence goes on along the minus strand of JAKFHU010001640.1, from coordinate 3,274,820 downwards.
GCAGAAACCGGCTTGAAAGCATTCCCACTTGGGATAATATTAATATAAAAATTGGTACCAATCATCTCACTGGTATAAACAAATAAGGGAGGAGGGGATCTTCCTGAGAGTGGAAAGACAATTAATGCATATAGAAGGTAAGGTAAAATCAGGAAATTACCGCTGGGCCCCATAATAATTGATTGAGGGAGGAAGCACTGATGCATGCTACAACTAGGCAATGTGTTTGGGACAGAGGAGCAAAGTGCAAAGGCAAACCCTCCTCTGGGTAACACATGTAAAAACTGGATGAAATGGGGAAGAAAAACCCACTATTTAGAGACACTGAAAATGTCCCAAACCAGGCAGAAACTGGAGGAGAATTTAATATAAAACGCAACTAGAAGCAGCAAAAATTTTGCATTTGTAGCTTTCTGACATGGGCTTACCAACCCCCATAGCTCCTAGCTGTGGAAATCTGGGGTGAAACCACAGCCTACTGTTTCCAGGTATTATCAATCAGAGTTCAAGCAGGGAAAAGCAGTTGGAAATTTTAACAGGAAATACTGCCAGTGAAAGTTTCACAGAGCGAGGAAGACTTAAATTCTGAGTATAAACTCTGCCTGATTCCCTGGCTGGCAAATAACCCACGTATGTGCAGAGGAAACCTCAGGGTGCTGGTGAAAAATGAGACAGACCCAAAGAGAAATCTTCTCTTGAAAGATAGAGCTATGCAGGAGGTGAGGTCTGTGAGTTTGATTTTTGTTTTCTTTTTCCTTATGAGTACATTTCCCAATCATACACAGGTTGGGTGACAAAAACCGAAGACTTACAGGCATGAAATATCATAGGACAGACCCTAAAGCCTGCAGGGCAGCTGGAAATTTAGTAGAAACCTGCAGAAACAAGAAGCCACAGAAAGGCTGATCACCAAATTAAGCAGGCACAAGAAATACCCCCAGGAGCCAGGCTAAAAAAGTGGCAGTGAGAAACCTTAAGAACAGAACAGAGATGTCAGGGGCTGCAGACCACAGAGGGGAAAGCTTTGTAGCTTGAATCCAGGCAAGTTAACTGCCTATTAGAACAACAGCAAGACAATGATCTAGAAAAACACAACAGAATCCAGGGTCCACTTTGTATTACCTACAATATTCAATTTTCAACCCAAAATGATCAGACATGGCCCCCCAAAACCCCAAAACAAAAACAAAACAGAAACAAGACAGTCAATAAAATTGAATTTTATGGAACCTAGATGTTGGATTTAGCAGAAAAAGACTTCCAAGAAGATATTATAAAGATGTTCAAAGAATTAAAGGAAAATATAGTATAGAAGAGTAAACATATATAGAATCACAATAGAGAAATGGAAATTTTTTTGGACATTCTAGAGCTCTAAAGTATTATATAGTAACTGAAATTGAAATTTTACTAGATGGGTTCAATCACATATTTGAGATGGCATAAGAAAGATCAATAGAAATTACCAAAGAACATAGAGAAAAACATTGAAGAAAAATGCGGGAAATGTTAACACGGATTAGATATTTGATATTAAGAAATTATTAATTCTTTTAGGTATCATATCATGTTGATATTACATATTATGTATCATGGTTGATATTACGTATCATGTACCATGGTTGGTGTTTTAAAATACTTATTTGACATATTTTAAGATGAAAAGATTTTATGATGGAAATTTACTTCAAAATCATTATGTGAGGAGGGTTAGTAGATACTAAATGGAATATAGATGACATAAGATTGGCTGAATTGATAATTATTGAAGCTTTATTGTTACTACTTTTCTGTATGTTTGAAATTTCCCACAACAAAAAAAATTACACAAAATTAGCTCAAAAGAAAAAATGCCCAGAAATGGACTTTGGGTAAGTTTGATACAACAGCTTAGTAACATAATCAAGAACCTGTCTACCTCACTCCCCTCCCCTCCCCCCTCCCTTGCACAGTATCGATGACACCTTCATGTAATATGCCCTCAACAGTCCCCAAATCCCCTTTCAGTTTGGCAAAATGCCTGTTACAGTCTACCAAGATAACAGCCTTATGTCACTCTGCCCTGGGGAAGAGAGACTATCTCTGTTGGCTCTAACAGAAAGAAAATAAAACTTCCCTTTTTCAGTAGGCCCCAGCATAATCCTTCTCACGAAGGCCCCGATTGGGCTACATACCCATTCTTGAACCAACGACTCCATCCATGTGGATGGAATACACTGATTCCCTTCACTCCAACTAATAACCCACGGCTGGGAATATCAGGGGCTGCATACCACAGGGGACAGTGATTTTCTAAAGGAAAAGAGAGGCTGCAGCAGGCGGTGGGTGGTGGCGGGGGGGGGTGTATGTATTTTTTGGGGGGTGTATTTTGGACAGCAAACCACAAATAACCCTAACAACTCCCCATTCCTGCAACTGACAGATTGGTCCAGAAGAGGACATTTGACCTATGCTGCCACAATCAAATTCCTTCCTCACCAAGAAGTTGGAAGGGGACAAGAATCAGCCTTACCTTTGTGTCATAGACATGGGAGTGGGTGAATTGCCCAAAGCCTTCTTCCCTGACGTATAGAGAAAGCCTGCCTGAAATTATTGAAAATGGGGCCAACTCAACGCAAGAAGCCAAGGCAATACTTACAGGATGAGGCAGATTCCTAACTTCTTGCTTGAGTTTCTGGACCTAGTCATGCATGAAGTTGGATCAGCCCATGGACGTCTCAAATACATTAGCTGATATTTTGTTTTCTACTTCTTATAGCCAAAAGAGCCTGAACCAATACATAAGTGCTATGAAGTGCAACAGTGACTATCTTAGGTCGGGTTTTCTCTAAAGCAGACCCTGAGTTGACAATTCATGTGCAAATAATTAAGTATTTGCTCCCAGGAGAAACTAATAAGTGAAGCAAGGTGTAGCTTCTTGCAAAACCCCACTTCATCATGACCTCTAGGTATCACTAGAACATAAATTATACTTCAGAGTTGGTCTCACAGCGAGGCTGGCTTTCATACCCCTGCATTCACCAGTCACTGGCTAGGAACTGCCCCAAGGAGACATAAACTCTTCTGCTCTTGGGGAGTACCTGGGAGGTGGCTCCAGTAACCCGAGAGAGTCAAACTGAAGTATCGATGACATAGTATCGATAGTCACAGGTGCAAGCCATCAGAATCTGGGAGATGAATGTGCTAAGCTGGTCAAGGGTTCTAAGAATCTGGCTGGAGCACCACAGTGTCACAGTGTCCACTCAGAAAGAAAGGCAAGGAAAAGAGTCCAAAAAGACAGTCAAGAATTGCTGGAGGCTCAGTGCGGACAAGTCTGAGAGATAAAAATTCCAAGAGTCCCCCATGTTTTTGTGTTCTACCTCCAGTAGCTCACAGTGACAGGTTCTTACAGTGAATATCAGAGAAAAATCCCCTCATGCTCTGGCAGGGAGAGGAGCTAAGGAACTATTTTGAAATACACCAGGGTGTCTTATTCTTTTTAATGAGGTCTGCCCACAGGAGAAACTATTTAACCACAGCCTAACCTGCTGGGTTTTTATCAGAGCCTAACTGACCTGGGGAAAAAGAAATACTCAAATCCAGCCAGCTTTAGCCTTGCAAATGAGACAAGGGAAATACCCAACTCTAGCCCACGCTAGCTGTTCTGTCCCACCTAAGCAGGGAGGGGGACCAAGAAACACCTGTGAAGCTCACGGTCCAGGGGCACAGGCTCACTGAAAGACAGACCTAATCAGAGAACTATGGAATGCTTCCCCTCTCCTACACCTGCCCACCACATGACTGCAGGCCTATTTACAGCGGTTCCTTTTACCCAATATATCATGTCCAGCTCTCAAGAAAAAAAATCACAAGATATAATAAAGGGCAAAAAACACAGTGTGAGGAGAGAGAGAAGACATTACAATCAGACTCACATATGGTGGGGATGTTGGATTATCAGACTGAGAATCTACAACTATGATTAATATGCTAAGAGCCCTAATGACACAGTATATGGCACGTAAGAACAGACTGGCAATGCAAACAGGGAGTTGGGAATTCTAAGAAAGAATCAAAAAGAAATGCTAGAGATAAAAAACACTGGAATAGAAAGGAAGAATGTCTTTGATGGGCTTATTAGTGTACTGGACACAGGTGAAGAAGACTCTGAACTTGAGGATTTCTCAATAGAAACCTCCAAAAATGAAAAGCAAATAGAAAAAAAGGCAGAAAAAAACTAAAGCAGAACATTCAAGAAATGTGGGACAATTACAAATATGTAAATATGCACAGTGGGAATACCAGGAGGAGAAGAAACAGAAAAAGGAACAGAAGAAATACTTGAAGCAATAATGATTGAGAATTTCTCTAAATTAATGATCCACCACAGATCCAAGAAGCTCAGAGAACACCAAGCATGATAATGCCAAGAAACAAAAACAAAGACAAAAACAAACAAAAAAACTACAACTAGACATACCTTTTTCAAACTATAGAAAATCAAAAATAAAGAATCTGAAAGAAGCCAAAAGAAAAAAATCTTACTTTGTAATTCTTACAAAGATAAGAATTACATCCAACTTCTCAGAAATCATGCAAGCAACAAGAGAGTGGAGTTAAACACTTAAAGTGTGGACAGAAAAAAATCGCCAATCTAGAATTCTGTACCCTGTGAAATTATCCTTCAAAGTGAAGGAGAAACAAAGAGTTTCTCAGACAAACAAAAATTGAGGGAATTTGTTGCCAGTATAACTGCCATGCAGGAAATGTTAACAGAAATTCTTCAAAGAGAAGGAAATTGATATAGATCAAAATCTTGGGTCTACACAGGGAGAGGAAGAGCATCCGAGAAGAAGTTAGTAAAAGTAAAATGAAAACTTCTATTTTTTTTATTTTTAATTGATCTAAAAGATAGCACTTTGTTTAAAATAATAGCAACAATGTATTTAATGATATGTATGCCTACATATATGCTAACTTATATGTTTATATATGTATGTATATACTAATATATATCTACACAGTCATGTGTTGCTAAATAATGAGGATATGTTCTGAGAAATGCATTATCAGGTGATTTCGCTGTTGTGCGAACATCATGGCGTTTGCTTACACAAACCTAGATGGTGTAGCCCACTACACACCTAGGCTGTATGGTATAGCCTATTGCTCCTAGGCTACAAACCTGTACAGCATGTACTGCACTGAATAGCATAAGGAAATAGTAACACAATGATAGGTATTTGTGCAATAGGCATTTTTCAGCTCCATTATAATCTTATGAGACCACTGTTGTATATGTTACCGCTCCCCAACCTTTTTGGCACCAGGAACTGTTTTCATGGAAGACAATTTTTCCATGACCAGGGAGGGGGGATGGTTTCAGGATGATTCAAGTTTCAGGATGATTCAAGTGCATTACATTTATTGTGCACTTTATTTCTATTATTATTACATTGTAATATATAATGAAATAATTATACAACTCACCATAGGTTGGGGACCCCTGGTATATGTGGTTGGTTCATCATCGACTGAAATGTCGTTATGCAGCACATGACTGTATATGCATATGCATATACATACACAGTACGCTTATGTATAAGGGAAATGAATAACACTAATGATAAAAGGGACGGGAGGGAGGAATTAGGATTATTTTGTTATTATAAGGAACTGTGCAGCCCCTGTGAAGTGATATAAATGTAAGAAGAGAAGTACAACTGGCATGCTGATAAAGGAGAGAAAGTAGAATCATATAAAATGCTCAGATTAAAACAACAAAAGGCAGAAAAAATATTGGAAGACAAAAAAAGAAACAAAAACAAGGGCAACAAATAAAAAACAGTAACAAATATGGTAGATATTACTCCAACTATGTCAGTAATCATTTCCTGAGAATTTCCTTAAATTAATAATCCAAACCATAGATTCAGGAATCTCAGAGAATTGGTGCATGTAGACCACTGACATTCTAAAAAAAGTCAGTGGTCTAAATGTACCAATTAAAAGTCAGAGATTATCAGAGGAGATTACAAAAACAAAACCCAACTATATGTTGTCCCCAAGAAATCCGCTTTAAATATAAAATCATATATAGATTAAAAGTAAATGGATGGGGGTTTCAAGGGACCCCAAGTAGCCAAAACAATCTTGAAAAAGAAGAATTCATTATTAATAATTCTATACTATTTAACATTTACCTAATCTTATTGATAAATACTACTAAGTGGCCTAGGGACTCCTTTAAATGAAATTTTCAGCTTGTCACTCCCTTGCTGAATTGGTAAGGACACTTGGATGCAAGAACTAAAAGTTAGCTTAAGAAAAAAAGGGAACTTATCACAATGCTACGAGGAGCCTCATGGTAGCAAGGTCAGGTAGGGAAGGAAAGACTGGAACCAGGCTTGGGAGAGCTGTCAGGACTCTTTCTTACAAATGCTCCCCCTTCTGCACCTGCTGTTATCTCCCTCTCTCAACAGATTAACGTCCTATGCGTTTCCAGTTTACAGAGTAGAAGCCGTGGCTGTCAGTGGCTCCTAAATACACATCCCCACCTTATTTGGGTTAAGCCTGCAGTATCCCAGCTTCAAGTCCAATTTCGTGCGTTGAGATTCTGATAACCCAGCCTGGATGAGGTGTCCATCCCTGGATCAAGGAAACGTGGCCCAGGCAAGACAGGGCTGCCAGATGATACCAGATGGCTCCCAGGGACCTACCATTGACACAGGGATTCTGATTGACAAGTTTGAGTGCAGTGTATTGTGTCTCTCAGGAACCACAGGGTCCCTCCCCTCTGCAGCTTGCTCTACCTGATTCACCAGCTCCAGCCTCACACCACCTCTCCTCTGCAGCAACCAGCATCTCTGAAGCAGACTCGCTGGTCCCAGTTTCAATACCTGGGAAAGAGAACTTAATTGCCCAGCTTGGGGTCAAAATTTCCTTCCTTTTTAAGGCTGAATAATAATCCATTGCATGTATATACCATTTTTTGTTTATCCATTCTTCTGTCAATGGACATTTGGGTTGTTTCCACCTCTTGGCTATTGTGAATAGTGCTGCTGTGAACATAAGCATGTAAATATCTCTTAGAGATCCTGTCTTAAATTCTTTTGGATATATACCCAGAAATAGATCATATGATAGTTCTACTTTTAATTTTTTAAGGAACTGCAATACTATTTTCCATAGCTGTTGCACCATTTTACAATCCCACCATTGCTGATGTTTTGTCCAGTTGTTTATCAACCATTGAGAGTGAGGTATTAAAATCTCCAACTGTTATTGTTGAATTGTCTATTTTTTCTTTCAATTCAGTCCATTTTTGCCTCATGTCCTTTGGGTTAATCAGCAGAGGTTGATAGATACATATACATTCATAATTGCTATGTCTACCTCATGTATTGACCCATTTATCATTATGATTTTTCTCTAAAGCCTTAAACTCCATTTTGTCTGATATTAGCATAGAAACTCCAGCTCTTTTATGGTTACTGTTTGCACGGTATATCTTTTTTCCATCCTCTTGCTTTCCAACTGTTTTTGTCTTTGAATCTATGGCATTTCTTTTATAGACAGCATATTGTTAGGTCTTGCTTTTTCATGCAGCATGACTATCTCTGCCTTTTGAGGTATTTAATCTGAATTAAATTCACATTTAATAGAGTCCCTGATATGGTTGGATTTACACTGCCATTTTGCCATTTGTTTTCTATTTGTCTCATGTCTCTGGTGTTCTCCTTTGCTGCCTTATTTTATGTTAAATGTGTTATCATGAACAACTTTATCTGTTGATTTTCATTTTTCACTATTTTTTTAAGTTTTTTTCATTAGTGATCGCTCTAGGGATTACAATGCACACTTTAATTTAGCACAATCTGAATAGTACTTAGTTTCAGTAAAAGACAGAAACTTCCCTCCATATACCTCACTCCCCCCATGCTTTTGCTATTATAAATGCAACAAACAGTGTTACAATTATTGCTTTATCCAATATTGTATTTTTTTAAAGGCAAGAAAAGAACCAAAGTCTATTAATAAACTTTTATATTTACCATTTCTAGTATTCTTCATTTTTTCTTGTGAACTGAATTTACTGTCTAGTGTTACTTTTAGCTTGAAGAATATCCTTTATTATTTCTTGTAAGGCAGGTCTGCTAGCAACAAATTCTTTCAGTCTTTCAGTTTATCTGGGAATGTATTTATTTTACCTTTATTTTTGATATTTGCTAGATATGAAATTTTTGGTCAACAGTTAGTTTTATTCCGGCATTTTGAATGTCATTTCACTACCTTTGGCCACCATTTTTCTGATGAGAAGTCAGTCATTAATCACGTTTCTTTTGTTGCTTTCAAAAATAGGAACATACGTAGCCAAATATGTCACAGATTCATATTGTTCTTGCTTGATATTTAGTAATTTCCATTAATAAATGCCTCTCAGTTTGTTGTATGCTGTTGGTCTATTTCCAGAGGCCTGCAATGGCTATTTTTGACAGTTTTGTCCAGCATCATTGCTGCTTTTGGGGGTTGGGATTTATTGACCTCACTCTGTTGTCATGTAAGATATGAGAAAATGGTTTGTTATTTGCAGATGAAATGAGAAGCCACTGAGATGTACTAAGCAGATGAGGGACATGATCTCATTTTCGTTTTAAAAGAACACTTTGGAAACTCGTATTAAGTATTGTTGCATAAGAAATTATACCAAATTTATTTGCTTAAAACAACATACATTTATTATGTCATAGTTTCTGTAGGAAATTTGGAAGCAGCTTAGCTGGGTGGTTCTGACTCAGGGTTTCTCATGAAGTTGCAAACAAGATGTCAGCTGGGACTTGACTGGCAGTGGAGAATCTACCTCCAAGCTCACTCACTTAGCTGTTGTAGGAAGCCTCACTTCCTCACTGTGGGTTTCTTTATAGGGATGCTCACAACGTGGCATCTGGCTCCCTCCAAAGCGCGTGATCTGAGAGTGTGTGGCCAAGATAGAAGTCCCAGTGTCTTTTTGTGACCTGGCCCATGAAGTCCCCCACTGTCATTGCTTTATTCTATTTATTAGAAGTGAATCACTAAGTTCAGCCCATACTCAAGAGGAGGGAAATTAAGCTCCACTTCTTGAAAAGAAAAGCATAAAAAAGCTTTGTAGATATATTTTGTAACCCATCCTGCTGCTGTTTGGAGCATGGATCATAATAGAGCAAGGAAAGATGAGTCATATCAATTTGAGGCTATTGTCATTGCCCAGTGGAGAGCTGGCAGGCACCTGGACTAAAGTGACGGCTTAAAGAGGGAGACAAGCAGATAGATATGAGGTTGACCTTTCCAGTGGATCTGATTCAGGGTTTGCCTTTGGATTGGATAGGAGTGGAGGGGGAAGAGAAGTTAGGGATGACTCCCAGGGCCTGGTGTTGGTAACTGTGGAGCTGGGAGCCCCCGTCCCGAGAGGGGAAGACAGCACAAACATCACGATTGGGTGCTCGTGGAGCTGTGGAGATGCTCATGGGGAAACCTGATGATGGGGTCAAGAGGCAGTTAGGTCAGTTAATTACACAAGCCTGGAGACCAGAGAAGACAGGAGGGCTGGAGATACAAATTTGAGGGTTCTCATCATACAGATAGTTTTAAAGATGCGGGATGGATGAGATCCCCCAGGAAGAGAGTGGAAGTAGAGAAAGAGATCCAGATCTGAGTCCTGAGGAAGTGCAATATCTACAGAACAAGCATAAGGACAAAAAGGAAAGAAATCTGAGAAGAAACAGCTGATGAGGTAGGAAAACTGGGAGAATGTGGTGCTATGGATACAGAGGAAGGACAGTATTGCATTTCAAGAAAGTCGGAGCTGTCATCTGTGTCAATAACTGTTGAAAGATCAAATAGAATTAGAGAAGTGGGGGTTTTTTTTGACATGGGAAAAAATGGTGGCATTGGCGTGAAGGAGACAGAAGACAGATAGGAGTGGGATGAAATATGATTAGAAGATGAAAATTTTAAGAATTGGGGTATTTATTGTATACTCAGTAGGTAAGACCCTTCAGACTGCAATCTGTCTGGCCTCCTAAGCCTCTCCCCAAGGTGTCCACTTCACCCTCATGCCTGCCTTCATCTCGGTTCCAACAAGTCTCACCTGGATGTTTCATCAGCAGCATCCCAACTGGGTTCCTAGCCTCTGTTTTGCTCCTCCCAGGTCCTTTCTCCAAAGGGAAGCAGAACAAGCTGAAAATCTATATCTGATCATATCACTCTTGTGTCTAAAAGCCTTCCACAGCTGCCCATTAGCCAGGAGATAAAGTCCCAACCCCTGGCAAGTTTCTAGGTCATCTGTCTCCTCCCTTTCCCTCTGGCATCTCTCTTTGGTATCTCTGGTCTCTCTGGTCTCTCTCTGGTCTCTTTCTCTCTCCTTTTTTTTCTGCCCTCCAGTCATTTCCTTTCACTGTCATCCTTTCTTTTCTCCACTGCGCTTTATTCTCTTCATCCTCCAGATTCAAGTTGTAAGTCTCCGCCGGGCACGGTGGCTCACACCTGTAATCCCAGCACTCTGGGAGGCTGAGGCAGGAGGATCACTTGAGCCCAGGAGTTCAAGACCAGCCTGAGCAAGAGTGAGATCCACCCTGTCTCTACTAAAAATAGAAAAATTAGTTGGGCGTCATGGCATGCACCTGTAGTCCCAGCTTCTTAGGAGGCTGAGGCAGGAGGATCACTTGAGCCCAGGAGTTTGAGGTTGCAGTGAGCTATGATGACACCACTGCACTCTAGGTCAGGTGACAGAGCAAGACTCTGTCCCCCGCCCCCCCCAAAAAAAAAAGAAAGAAAAAGTCAAGTCTCAGCTTAAACATCATTTTCCCGGAAAGGCTTTCCTTGACCTCTCTTTGAGGTCCCTGAACTTTCCTTATCATCAGAGACAGCTTCTCCTTTCTTTTTTTCTGCCGATAGCACTAGATAGACTGTCTCCGGTTCAGCTTTGTCTCAGCAATGACACCTAGTAGGCACTAGGTGACAATAGTAGGCACTCAGTAAATATTTCTTGAATGAATTAAGTGAAACCAATTTCTCATTTCTGTGGAAATTCTCCACCAGAATTTTTCTTAAACAGGAAAATATCTTAAGTGACTTTAGGAGTACTTATTTTAAGTAATGCAAGCTAATTTGGACAATCTAGACATGGCTTTTCAAAAACAACAGGTCAACAATATCTCAGGAGGCAAGATATATAGACTCAATTATTTTAATCATTTTGACTTATAGACGGAATGTAATGCTTTCATTACTGGTTGTTTGTTAATCCATTTAATAATAAATGGATTAACTAACCTTCTGGTTGAGGGAGAGGTGAGTTAAATAATCCCCAATTCTGTAGGTGCAATTAGTTATACATATAGTAATTTGTCTGCTTTCAATTCAGGCACTATTTTAAAAAAAAATCCAAGAGGAGAGGTAGTAGGAGTTTAACCGCCATATATTCTTTCCAACATTTTAAGAAAGCAAATGCAAATGACCCCAAAACAAGCCAACATCAGGGGCACTCATTAACTTAATACACTTTAATCTTGCGACTGGAAGCTGGAGCTCCATGCATTGAATCCGGAGCTGCCGACTCCCACCTCCAACCACCTGCAAGACGTCTCCACACGGGTATTTTGTCGGCACCTCCACTTCGGCACGTCCCAATCTGAACTCATCATCCTCCCTTGCAGAAAGCTGCCCCCTTCCTGGATTCTCTGTCTCAGCAGTGGGCCCTACCTCGGCACACGGGCCGGAAGTCTCAGCAGCATTTTCCCTGCCCCTGCCCCTCGCCCCCTCGCCCCCTCGCCCCAAGGCTGCTGCGTCCTCTGGACTCTACCCCCATCTCACAGCAGCCGCCCCGGCCCCCTTCTCCGCCCCGTTAACTCTCACCCCCTCTGTAAGGCCTCCTCGGCTACGGGAAACGGCTTTGAAAACCCAGATATGTCCTGTCACTCCATCAAGGCAAGCAAACCAAAAAAATCCAAATGTTTCACTTCCTCGTCATTACTAATACTTGCTGAGAACCTACTGTGTGCAAGCTCTGTGCTCAGTGCTTTGCACGCATTATCGTATCAAATCCTTACAAATAACCCTCTGTTAATAAAGACCTAACTCCCTACCAAGATCTGGGCCTGCCTGCCTTGCCCACCTCACCTAGATTTCTCTTCGGCCTGCCAGGTGCCAGTCTCAGTGGCCGTTCCGTCCCAAGGTCACACGCCGAGCCTTTGCCTGGCAGCTGCCCTTCTCTGAAAATGTTCCCTCCTGGCTCTTAGCTTGCTTGACCTTTTCATCCCACGACTCTCCGCTCGAACCTGAGTTTCTCAGGCCTCCTCTGATTGCCGCAAGGCCTCTCCTACTGTCGCAGAATGCCAGCCCTTGTCACCGCCTGTCATCTCACTTGCTTCCCCTTCAGCTCCCCCCGTAGAGAGGAGGCCCCACCAGGGCAAGGGCCGCGTCCAAACCGTTCGCCCCTGAGCTCCGGGGAGCAGCGCAGCGCCAGGCGCTCGGGGACACTCCGCAACATCTGCCGAGTGAGCGGAAGGGGCGCCTGGGAGCGGCCTCCGTGAACGGTCGCCGTCGTCGGTGTCCAGAGCCTTTCCTCCGGCGCCCCTCCCTGGCTGGCACGGGCCTTGCCTGCCCCCGCACCCGGGGCGGCGCCGCCAACCGCCCGGCTCAGTGCGGTCGGCCACTGTCACCGGGCTGTCGCCTTCTGCCCCCAGTGCACGCCAGGAATCGTGCCACAGGCCTTAGGACAGCGGCGTCTGTCGCCCTCAGCCACCGCCTCGGGTCCGTCCTCTCTTCCCGGGCCGCATCAGGGTTTCTGTGGCTCTAGACACTTTTGCCTTTGTGGGACCTTCCTGCATTTACAAAATTGAAAACTCTATTTTCCACTGCGTTTAGTACTTTTTACCAATGATAAAAGAAATTAAAACATTGTCGCGGGTCCTAGACACCGTCCGTGATGGGTGTGCTCCCATTTGTCAGATGAGGAAACCGGTGCCCGCGGGACCAGCGGAGCAGGGGCGAAGCTGTGTGAGAGCCTGTTCGAAACTTCCGCCCGGCGCTAACGCCCCCGAGACCCGCCCTGGCCGAGCTCCCGGAGCCGCTGGGGGCGTCCCCTCAGCCCCGGACCCTGTGTCCCGAGGCCCGCGGGCCCGCCCCTCCCTCCAGGCCCCGCCCCTCCCTCCAGGCTCCACCTCCCGCCCGCCGAAGCGTGTGGCCGCGGGGGGCGTGGCCACGGGCCGCGCGTGCGCCCTTCCGCCCGTCCCCGCCGCGCGCATGCGCTGCGCTCGCCCGAGGGAGAGAATGGCGGGGCCCGCGCCGGCCGCCATCATGGACGAGGACTACTTCGGGAGCGCGGCCGAGTGGGGCGACGAGGCGGACGGCGGCCAGGTGAGGGGGGGCACCGGGCGCCCCCCGACGAGGATCGTTCGTTTCCGCTGCCGGGGTGTGAGCGCGCGCCCGGCCCCGCGCGGTCACCGCGTGGTTCAAGCACAGCGCGCCCCGCCCGGCCACCGGCGGGCCCCCACGACGCAGCCGCAGCCGGGCAGCGCGACCCCCCTCTGCCCTGCAGGACAACAGGGGCGGGGGCGAAGAGGCGGAAGTCCCGTGGCCCGGGGAGGCCCTGAGGCCCCTGCTGGCCACTCACCCTGGGCCAGCCTCAGTGCTGGGCACTGGTACTTCCTGCCAAGTTTGTGTCCCGAGGCGGGTGGGACACAAACTCTAAGGTGGATGGGGCCGGGAGCCGCACAGTGTTAAACAAAAGTACAATTCAAAAACTCCAGGCAGCATCATGATTAGAAAGTGGAGCTTTGGGCACGCCTACATGTGTTTTAACTCTCTTCTAAACCATACTCTTTTCAGCACTTTGAGCTGATTTCATCTGCCTTTGGGCTAAATGACAGGACTTTCTGGCCTTGCCTTTCCAGGGTTTGGAGTGAGAGCCCAGGGGGGATCATTCTGTTCTCCCCTGAAGAGGGGGTTTGGAAAGCCGTAGCAGGGAGCCCTAGTTTGGCCATGTATTTGGCCCAGCGTGATTGAAATACAGCTTTTCAGGTCCCTCCCCTGAGGTCTGCAGGGAAGCCTAGGAACTTGCCCTTTTAACAGGAGTCAAAGTTAGGGATGTTTGGTAAATATTGAACTGATATTTTGAAGGAATAAAGAATGAAGTAGGGTTTACTTCGTTGAACAGGGAGGGTGATGCAACAAGGCATTGGAGCCCAGGTATAAAGATGCAAAGACCAGCAGTGTGTTTCTGGAACTGAAAGGAGCCCTGTGTAGTTAGTTGTCTGATGGAAGCAGTGGCAGGAGGTCAGTAGGGAGCAGGTTCTGAAGGGCCTTGGAAAGGTGCTGAATGGGATGGCCTGTTCAAGAGTTTGGGGCCAGGAGTGACGTGTAGATTTGCATGTTGGATCGTTCCACACCATTGGAGGCTTACAGTGGGGTGGATAAAGAGTCAGATTTAGCTAATTGAGAGGCTAGGCCAGGTGCTTCATGCATTATTGCTTTCTATGCTCAAGATTTTGTGTTGGGTGTTACTCTGCTCATTTTGTAAATGAAGAAAGTGAGACAAAAAGAGTTGGTGCCCTGTCCAAGGTCATGAAACTAATGAAGGAATGAGGATCCAAACCCACGTCTTTTATCTCCATTGCCACTTCATCAAACTGCTGACCACCTGAAGTGGTCCAGATGAGAGGGTCTGAATTAGCTTAGTGGTGGGTTGTTTTTTGGGACATCTTGCAGAAAATGTCATAGTGCTTCTCACATTGAGCCTCTGAGTCATAAAGTGATAGAACTCGGGTATATCTAAGGGGGCCATCTAGTCCAATGCCTTCATTTTAAAGACTGAGCACACAAGTTACTTGCCCCAGCTTATGCAGTCGGGCCTAGACCTCACTAATGGGTTAGTGAGTCTCATGTTTGGAGAATTTTAATCATGATCCTAATTCTGCCCAGTTGACCCAAGTGGGCTCTCATTGGTGAAAGGGGGGGACCAGATGTTCATATCATGTTCGTTCTGTGACTCTGCGTGGGAGAGGGACAGAAGGTTAGGAAAGGTGATGGAAGGGTGGCATGAGCTAGATTTTGAAAGATAGTAGGTGACCCAGATTCTCTTCTCTTGACGCCATGTTACGTGGATTTGGGGAGGTGGGAAGACTGTGATTTTAAGTCTGTATGATGGAAACTAAGAGCTACTGAAATGCAAATCAATTAGTCTGGCTGCGGGTTGTAAATGGAGAGTGGCAGGAAGTGAGACTGGACAGGTGAACATGTAGGAAGAGCAAGGTCAGCACAAGGTAAAGCTTAGATGCTTTTTCCTGAGTGAGATGGGAAACTTTAAGCAGGAGAGGGATGCCAGATTTGTGGCTTAGGAAGATCACTGTGGCATCTGTGAAAGATGATTGAAAGGAAGGAATGAGACCAAGACATTAGAGGAATACTGCTACTGCAAACGTGCAGAAAATAAGGAGGGGTAGAGGTAAATATGGGAAGAAGGGCCACAGTGGATAGCTAGGTGGGAGTTAGAATTGATGTGTCTTCATGATAGGATGTGGGGTAGGGTGAGGGAGGAGAAAGTGAGGATGACTTCCAGGTTTCTGGGTAACAGGTGGATGATTGAATTCTTTAATGAAATGTGAGTTGTAGGAAAAAAATCTGTTTTCAGGAAGATGAGGTCAGTTTTGGACATAAGGAGTTTGGAATACTTGTGAGATGTCAGAATGGAAATGAAAATAGACTGTTGAATACTTAAATATGGAGCATAAGCGGGGTGGGGAGAGAGAGATTGATCAGGCTAAATACTAGATTTATGAGCAGGTAGATGGCATGACCCAAGATATGGTGGTAGAAGTGGTGAGAGCCCAGGGTAGAGTACACGTAAGAGTGACCCTCAGGGTAAAGTCCAGCATTCCTTCACACCTGTGCCCAAGGTTCCCCACACAAATATAGTCTGAGAGAAGACTACCTTGTCTTCACTGTGATGTCATAGGGCTCAATCTGCTCCCAAAGCACTGCTTTCAGGATGTTGGTCCAGATCAGGAGTGGGCAAACTTTTCTGTAAAGGGCCAGATAGTAAATATTTTAGGCTGTGCATGTCTCTGTCACACTACTCAACTCTAACTTTATAGGGGGAAAGCAGTTACAGACAATACTTAAAAGAATGGATGTGGGTGTGTTGCAATAAACTTTATTTGCAAAAACAGGAGAGGACTGGATTTAGCCTTGGGCCATAGTTCACTGATCCAGTCCTTACTCCATTATGTTAGGGTCAGTTGCATGGAGGTTGGTCTCTCCTACTAGCTTGTGAAATTCTTCAATGGAAAAAGCCATGTCTTATCTTATATTTTCTCAGGTTCCCTAGGTGATGAGCACAGCACACAGTACAGAGTAAGTGTTCAGAAAGCCTCTGCTTGTTAGTTGGGATGATAGTGTTAAAGCTGCACAGACCCTGGGATGGTTCAGTCCATTGTAGTCATGTAGCCGTCAGCAGGTGAAGAAGCCGCCTTCACCTTAGGTTCAGGGACTTGCCTAAGGTTGCTGCCACACAGAACCGAGACTAGAATCTAGCCAGGCATGCAGATTTGAGGCAAATCTTTACTTTCTGATCTTTACTTTCTGATGATAAATTGATGGCTCATGCCTTCATGAATCACTTTGTTAGTCTTTGTTGGAAAGCATTAAATGGCATATATGAAATAATAGCGAAAACAATAATATAGTTAATATCTATTGAACTTTTACTAAATGCTAGGCATTATGCTTGGCTCTTCCAAAAATTAGCTCATGGGATCCTCACAACAGCCACAGAGAATAGGCCCCATTATTATCTTTGTTTAGCAGAGGAGGAAATGGGTGCTCAGAGAGGTTGGGTAACTCTCATGACCACAGTACGCAGTCTGCCAGGGTGGAGTAGCCGTACAAGCCCACTCAGTGTGATTCTGGATCCCATTTCCTAAGCCGCTCACTACTTGTCCAGCCACTTCATGAGAGTGTCATGAAAGTCAAACGAAATAATGTGTGTGGAATATTTTTGAAACGGACAGCATTATTACAGATTTAAGGTGAGATTACAGGATATTTATATTGATGAAAAAGTCATGGCTCTTGGCATTTACCAACAGCAAGAGGATGATTCAGGAGAAGGAGAGGATGACGCCGAGGTCCAGCAAGAATGCCTGCATAAATTTTCTACCCGGGATTACATCATGGAACCCTCCATCTTTAACACTCTGAAGAGGTTTGTGAGAAAGGTATTTGTACTGGGAGGAGAGTAGGGGGTGATTCAGAGAAAGTTTTGTGATAGACCCAGAAGATGACATGTGAAGTAAGAATAATATGATACAGAAGGCTTCAAGGGTCCCCTCTGCCACTTTGAAAGACTTAAAGCCTAATCATCTTCCTCCTTACCTCCTTGTGTCCATCCCAGGCTCACCTACGTTATTCTAGTGTAATTGATGCTTTGTTACTTTTCCTAGGTATTTTCAGGCAGGAGGGTCTCCAGAGAATGTTATCCAGCTCTTATCCGAGAACTACACTGCTGTGGCCCAGACTGTGAACTTGCTGGCCGAGTGGCTCATTCAGACAGGTGCTTTGTCATCAGCCCCTGTCCTAGCTAGTCACTATCCCTCCTTTTAAATAGACCATTGGATCATTGTAATGCTGATGAATTAGAAATGCCTTCTTTATTTTCCTGGTTTTTAAGACTTTTATAAGTAATAACTGAACTTCTTACCCAGTTTTATCTGCTTGACTCTTACCTTTGATTAAATAATTGAGGTTTTCTGATAGCCTTCAGACGTGATTCTCATTGAGCTGTTTTCCCTACCATGTTGTAGAATTATAGGATTATACAGTGTATGTTCAGTGTGTCATTTTCAAGATGTTTATTATAGCAAGCAGTAAATGACAGATAATTCAGGACTGGTGATGATTATGGCTTTTAGCTAATATGATCAAAGTAGAGCCTTACTGTAAATCCACTGAACTGGGTGCAGATGACATCACTGAAGTAAGTGCTTTCCAGAACGAGTCGATTCATTGCTGTCAGGGTGGTTAGGTACAAGTATGCCTCTCTTGACTGGCATCTGCTCTCTTCTACTGGGCAGGGGTCTGTTTTGGCCATTTTTCTTTATCCTTAGTGAGATTTTAAAGATATTGCTTT
Source organism: Daubentonia madagascariensis (assembly GCA_023783475.1). Lineage (NCBI taxonomy): Eukaryota > Metazoa > Chordata > Mammalia > Primates > Daubentoniidae > Daubentonia > Daubentonia madagascariensis. Next base: position 3,256,678 of record JAKFHU010001640.1, on the reverse strand, counting down.
CCTTTCCGCATAGACAGGGGTAGACCATCTTTGTGTGTTCTGCTCTGTGCTCCTTTTTGGGTCTTATCATTAAATATAATTAATAACTGTTTTTAAGGGTTCTAAAATTTTTTTATAAGTGGTCAGAAACAATTCTATGGTATTTGATTCACATAGAGACTTTTGACTTTTTTCTGAAGTATTAATAATGCAGTGAATTGAGAGATTGCCATTGTCTGTCTAGTTGCTTTCACTTTCTTTCAGGTGTTGAGCCAGTGCAGGTTCAGGAGACTGTGGAAAATCACTTGAAGAGTTTATTGATCAAACATTTTGACCCCCGCAAAGCAGATTCTATTTTTACTGAAGAGGGAGAGGTGAGAAATTATTTTTCTTTGTGTAGTGTCAGTTCCTGGGATCTTTTTCTAATTCCATGTGTAAGTGAAGTGTGGCATATCACATGAGTAATGTAAGAGTTGGGTACTAAATCAGGGTGTGAGACCGAAGGTGCATATAGTCAGAGCTGCCCTTTAAACTCTGTACTCACTGAAGTGAGATGCGTTCACACAGAGGCACACAGGTGCTGGGATGGAGAGAAGGAACAGCAGGTTCTCACCCATCCCCCCTCTCGAGCTAACTCTGGGGCACAGCTCTTGGAGCAGTTTCCTGTATGCATTTGGGTCCTCCAAGAAGCACATGCCAAAATAGGGCTAGATGTGCAAGACATTAGGGAGGAAACAGCTATGAGGGAAGATGGGTAAGGGTTGGAGGAGGCTGGGGAAGCCAGGATACAGGTCTGACCCTTGAGGGCAAGAGGGAAGGAAGGAAGGTTGGTAGGAAGAGTCTCAGGCCACAGTGCAGTTTCCAGAAAATTTCAGCCACATCAGTGGGGAGTCTTCAAGGCATAGGTGCCTGTTCTGGGAGCCTGTGTCTCCTGGACAGGCCTGTTTTAGAGGCCCTGCTGCACCAAGTCAGTGGCTGGAAGCAGCAGTAGGGAGCCTGGCCTTGGCACAAACGGGATGGCAGGTTCAGAGTGCAGCCCCTGAGGCCATCAGTCCCACAGGAGGAGAGCTGAGGGACACATTTTCAAGGCCACTACATGTGGTGATGGGCCAAATCACCTATACCATTTAAATGGCCTTTTTCTCTTTTGCCAAGGCTCAAGGGCATACAGCTGATGTAGCACGAGCTCATCATGTGTGTGAGGCAGCCCCACTGTGCATATGCTTCCACTGGACTCTTGAATGTCTCCTAGGAAGCGCCTTTTAGTACCCTCTTGGGTTGAGTCAGATCTTCTGAAAGCTGTGAGCGAGCATCCAGGGGCTCTCCTTGGCCACTCAGCCAGTTGTGTGGCCAGGACCAGCTCTGGGCCTGCTTCCTCTGCAGCTAGACCCTCATGGGGGTTCTTCTAGCAGGGATATTCTGTGATTGTTTATACAACTTAATCTTCATTTAAAATTAAAGCTAGGCCTCTTGTCTTATTGTTTGTTTGTTGGCAGACCCCAGCCTGGCTTGAACAAATGATTGCACATACCACATGGAGAGATCTTTTTTACAAACTGGCTGAAGCCCATCCAGACTGTTTGATGCTTAACTTTACTGTTAAGGTAGGAAGAGTTCTAGAATTAGAGAAAAGATAAAAGTGTCTATGAACGAGGGTTATTTTTGGTTGTTTGGTGGTCTTTTTCCTTTGAAAATTCGTATTTGCATTTCTGGCAAAGGTCTTCATCGTTTCACTTTACTAGGGCTTACATTGAGAAAGGAAAGCATAAAATTTGTATCTTTGTTTTTGGATCAGTGTTGACTGTGTTTTAGGGTTTAGTAGGGACATATTCATAGAGCTTGTTGTGTTCTGAGCGGAGCCTAAACATGCCTGGTTGATCTCCTTCCGCTCACGTGTCAGGAGCCCAAGGAGAAGTGGGTAGGCTGGGGCACAAACCTAGATGGGAGCAAAGCGGGCACCAAAAGAAAGGTGTAGACTTGAGGCCAGGGCTTGCTTGTTCACCTCACCATGAATCCTGAAGCCAGGCTTCTGCGGAAGGTGTGGTCACTGCATGCCGACCCATTGACTTGTTTTTGTGCGGTAGCTTATTTCTGATGCAGGGTACCAAGGGGAGATAACCAGCGTTTCCACAGCGTGCCAGCAGCTAGAAGTGTTCTCTAGAGTACTTCGTACCTCTCTAGCTACAATTTTAGATGGAGGAGAAGAAAACCTGGAAAAAAACCTCCCTGAGTTTGCTGTAAGTGCTTTACTTCATGAATCTCAGAGTAGGAGGCTGTTTGGGTCTTACATTTTCAAGCACGAGATGCTCCTTCCCTTTAGAGACTCTCCATGTCAGAGGGCACCTTCTGGGATAACTTCCATGCCTGAGAACTGTTGAAGTTTGGCTCTTGTCCACTTGTCAGTGCTGTAGTAGTGAACACCAGACCCTTTCTCCCTGTGATCTTGCAGAAGATGGTGTGTCATGGGGAGCACACGTACCTGTTTGCCCAGGCCATGATGTCCGTGCTGGCCCAGGAGGAGCAAGGGGGCTCTGCTGTGCGCAGGATCGCTCAGGAAGTGCAGCGCTTTGCCCAGGAGAAGTGAGAGGCCTTGTTTCTGCTCACCCTGTCCCCCCAGTGCTCCCCTCAAAACCCCTCCCCTGGCCCTTGTTCCATAGCCAAAGCTTCTAGCTCCTTCTGTCTTGACACACAGGTAAACTTCCTTTTATCCAGTAGAGCTGGAAAAGTCAGAGTAGTTTTAAACACATGCGGGGAGCTTGCTTCCTCAAGTGTTGCTTTGATGACCGTTTTGTGAAGTACTTGATTATTCTTCAATCCACTGGATTTATGGACCTGTGCTTTCTTAGGTCGGGGTTCATTGATAGCAAATGACAGTAGTCCTGAAATAGCTGTTAGCAATCTAATCATTACATTGTGTCTATATCTTACAGAACAAAATGAGCTCTTAATAGTTTTAGTTTCTACTACTAATAGAGTATGTGATTCCTTTTATAGAATCAGCAAGCTGTATTTGAATCATTCTTTCCCACTTTGCTCTAAATGTTGTTTTCGTGGGTCAGTCAGTGTACTGTCTGTGAATGACAGAAATATGGAAAAACAGCGGGATCCCAACAGTCCAAAACATTAAATGTAAATAAGAAAAGAAAAAAAAAGAAGAAAAAGCTGCCTTGTTAATGATGGGATATGTGGTTTTTCCCATCAAGAGGCCACGATGCCAGTCAGATCACACTAGCCTTAGGCACAGCTGCTTCCTACCCCCGGGCCTGCCAGGCCCTTGGGGCCATGTTGTCCAAAGGAGCCCTGAACCCTGCTGACATCACCGTTCTGTTCAAGATGTTCACAAGCATGGACCCGCCTCCTGTGGAACTCGTAAGTTGTTTCTCATCTTAATAAGATGGGATATCCCCAGTGCCAACTGGCCAGGTTGCTTTGGAAAGTCCGTGTTTGTCCAATTCTCTTAAGTTAGTGAATGCAAATTGCTATTGAAATTTTTCCATTCCTGTTCCTGGTCCTTCCTCATCACACTCAGCCTTGAAACGTGTTAGAAGCCCTGCGGGGCAGGTGTGAGTGAGTATGCCGAAGCTCCTGCCATCCTGTTCCTGGGCACGTGTGTCTCCACAGATCCGGGTGCCAGCCTTCCTAGACCTGTTCATGCAGTCGCTCTTTAAGCCGGGGGCTAGAATCAACCAGGACCACAAGCACAAGTACATCCACATCTTGGCTTATGCAGCAAGCGTGGTTGAAACCTGGAAGAAGGTGAGGTACCATCAGTTCTGAGAAGTGATGGACTTTTAGGAGACAGGTATCCTCCTCTGCTTTGGTGTTATTTGGGAATTTTGGCTACAAGAAATCTTGAGCCTGTCTAGTGTCAGAAATGTCTTTTCTACTATTTGTGCATAAAATAGTGAAAGTGCTGAACGTCTTCAGAAAATGTGCTTTGCGTCTGTAATACTCTGCAAACTGTGATTTGAAATGTGACTAAAGAGATGAACCTGATTTCCGTAAGCCACAGACACACACGAGTCTCATTAGTTTTCGGTTTCTATACACCGTGTGCCTGTAAAGTTTGACAATTAAGTTAACTCCCAACTTCAGAAATAGGGAAGGTGATTTGCAGAGAGAAGTGGCAGATACCAGAATACCCCGACGGCAGGGATATGTGCTCCGTCAGGATCATCAACCTGTGTGTGTCTTTTCAGAACAAGCGAGTGAGCATCAATAAAGATGAGCTGAAGTCAACATCAAAAGCTGTTGAAACTGTTCACAATTTGTGTTGCAATGAGAACAAAGGGGCCTCTGAACTAGTGGCAGAACTGAGTACACTTTACCAGTGCATTAGGTAAGCAGAATCAAACGTTTCTAAACTTACTCCTTTGGGGAGGAGGTGGTTTGAGTTTTCAGAGTAAAAGCTCAAATAACAAAAGCTTCTGAGATACTTATTTTATTTATTTTTTCTTTTTTAAATGTATGTAGAGAATTTTAAACAGTTTTAACAGCATGAGTAATTTTCAGGTGTTTACTTGCCAGAAGTCTGTTCAGTAAATCCTCACAAATTAGACTAAGTAAAGGAAGACCAGCCAGAATTACACAAATTGATTTTAAGGGTCTATTTATAGTAAAAGTTATTCCAACAAAGTATTGTTTAGATAGAAATGATTTGTGATTATGCCAATTATATGAATAGATGTGTCCTAGAAATAGTGTGTCCTTTTAGGCATTTAAATCTTTCCCCTATTAATTGGTACTAGGGATGAAGAAAGGGTTTGCTAAATAGACTTCAACCCAGTCTACCAAACTTACTGAGTGTTTCACATTAATGATCTTTTCCTTTTAAATTAGGAAAGTGGTTTAAAGTGAGCTGAGAATTGATTCCGCTCCTCACACTGCGAGTCTCATCAGACTGTGTTCATGAACAAGCCACCCCTGGCAGAGCATAGTGCAGGGTGGGTTGACGGGGGAGTTTGAGTTAGTTTTTAAACTTCGCAACCCTTTAATGCTTTTCTAGCATATTTTGGTATTTTCTTAAGGGAAGCATTCTGCCTTGTTTACCTGTAGGTTTCCAGTGGTAGCAATGGGTGTGCTGAAATGGGTAGATTGGACAGTATCAGAACCAAGGTACTTTCAGCTGCAGACTGACCACACGCCTGTACACCTGGCATTGCTGGATGAGGTAAGAGGGCGGAAGGGTCTGTCTGTCTCCTGCTGTTTGTTTTGGCACTTCCGTTGATCCGTTCAGGGAGTTCAGAGGATACTCTTTTCAAAAATAGTTGTTTCTAGCCTAAACGAAGATTTTCCTTTTAAGGATCATGTTTCATTGACTGCATAGATTTCTCAGTTTTTATCAAGTATTACTGGAAGGATGGGGCATGGCATAGAAGCTGGCCGGCCCTGTCAAGTGTCCAGGACCATCCTCATCAGTGATAAGCTGTCTTTGGTGGCTGTGACAGTGATGGTGGTTCTCTGTATCCTGAGAGTGACCACACTGCTCAGTGAGGCTTCCTTTGGCATGTTTGTAGATCAGCACCTGCCACCAGCTCCTACACCCCCAGGTCCTGCAGCTGCTTGTTAAGCTTTTTGAGACTGAGCACTCCCAGCTGGATGTGATGGAGCAGGTGAGTGGGTGCCCCGAGGGGTTCGTCAGGGGTTGGGAGAGGACCCCATTCTAACCAGCTTCTCTGCCCTCACTCTTCCATAGCTTGAGTTGAAGAAGACCCTGCTGGACAGGATGGTTCACCTGCTGAGTCGAGGTTATGTACTTCCTGTTGTCAGTTACATCCGAAAGTGTCTGGAGAAGCTGGACACTGACATTTCACTCATTCGCTATTTTGTCACTGAGGTCAGCAATGCACCGTTGGTTTCATGTTTCACACTGTTTACACTAGCACTGCCCTTTTTTGGCTTAATTTAGTTCATTTTGTACCAAACTCTGAGAACTGTGATTTCTGATAATCTTGGTGATGACAATAACAGATACCAATTTACCAACTACCTGCAGGACTATATTATGTGTTTTACCTGCAGTCCCACCCTGAGTATCTTACGTCGGAGATTGGTGGTGTCACCAGGGAAGCTGGGGGGCAGGGGGCTGGTATTTTCTCCAAACTGATTGCCGTTTCACCTGAATGTCAGGCTGTGTGGGAGGAGTAACCCCCTGCTTTCCCCACATAGGTGCTCGATGTCATTGCCCCTCCATACACCTCTGACTTTGTGCAGCTTTTCCTCCCCATCTTTGGAAAATGACAGCATCGCAGGCACCATTAAAACCGAAGGAGAACATGATCCTGTGACAGAATTTATAGGTGAGGCCGATGGAAATACCCTTTGCTGCAGTAGTAAATGTCATTTTTTACCTCCTGTTTCTAACCTAGTGACTGTTTTCCTTCTGTTAAAGCCCACTGCAAGTCTAACTTCATCATGGTGAACTAATTTGGAGCATCCTACAGAGCTGAAACAGAACATTCCAGGAGACCAGTTTCGGAAAAACCCTTTTGAGAAGCTGTTGTCTTAGGAGAATCAGTCAGCATCTTGGAAATGGGCTCTGCTGGAAGGAAGCGGGTAACTGTTTTAAAAAGGAAAATTTTATCAGTATAAGGGAAAAACTGCTATTACGAACAGCCCTTTCTCTTTGCTGTAAACCCAGTTCTGCCCCAAATACTGTTTACAGTATAGAAACTAGGTTCCCATTACCTCTCAGGGTGAGCCCAGCTGGCAGCCCCAGGGGTGGTGGGAATTCAGAAACTGAGACCTTCCAGTGAACCACTTTCAAAGTTGACCTGAGTTTTCTCACAAGAATCCAAGTAGTTAGTTGATGTTTTATTATAAATATATTAATTTGCTAAGAAAAATAATAAATTTTTAAAAAGCCTTTCTGCTGGGTTGGAGGGTACAGGTCCTGCTGTTATGTCGTTCTTGTGTGTAAATAAGGGTCACTCAGGCACGGTCCAGTGGGAAGCCAGGTCTTTTATTCATCACTTGGACAATCTCCCTTCCCTCCATTGATTCCAGAGAGACAATAAGAACTGGTCGTGAGTCTGAACTATTTTACCTTTTAAATGCTGTATTATCGGCCACAGTTGCCAAATACAAATACCAAGCCCTGCCCTGAAGAAGACTGAGGTCCCATGATTTCCTGTCTTGTGGGTCCCTGCCTCACCAGGTAGCTGACTACAGTCACTGTGCAGGTGTTTCAGTCGTGTCATTTCAGCTCTTCTCAGGAATGCTCTTGTAGCCAGGACCACCCTGTCCTCGTGTAGGCAAGTGTCCCTTCCAAGTGTCCAGAGCCATCCCAGCTGTCCAGTATTGACATTCAGTCACCCAGTTCCTGCCAACCAGTCTGATGCACATAACCACAGGGTCCCCTCTGGTCATGGTTCGTGATACCACTTTTTAAAACACTGCTGTTCCAGAGACATCACCTTAAACGATGGGGTCCCCAAATGTACAGGACTCCTCGATAGCAAGGTTGTAACTGGCACCCTTCCCGTCCTTGTAGGTGCTGGTCACTATCCTCATCCATCCTCTCTCGCCCTGTGGGTAGAAGTGAGATGGTTGTTGACACGCAGTCTCCTCCCTTCTGCTGTCAGTGCACAGCCCCTGTCACCTGCCTCCATCCCTCAACCCAGCCATGGGGGATGTGCAGGAGCCAGACGGCCTACTCAGCCAGCCCAGTACCCTTCCCGTGACCCCTATTTGGAAATATCTTTTGTGAACCATTTCACTTGGTTAACATAAGGGCTCTCTATGCCGAAAGCTAATTAATGTAACAAAAGATGTTGACTCTTTAGACCTAATGGCTTATCTACTTAGTAATACCCCCATTTGTAGTCATTTAATAAAGAAAATTGACATTTCATCACTTCCAAGTTAACCACTTTCCCCTGTTTCGTAATAGTGAACTTCTATGTCTTGAACTATTAATGGCTGATAGTTAAACAGTTAAATAATAGGTCTTAAAAATTAAAGCTCTGGCAGTGGATTTTTAACCCAACTCAAATGTATTTTTGAAAAACATGGTTTTACATGGTTCTATCTAGGGAGTCCAAAACTATGACAGGAGAAAGAACGAGATGGCTGTAAAGGAAGAAGACAGTGAGACTGCACCCTCTGCAGCAGTGCTGTTCAACCGGGCAGCGTCCCCAGGATGCTCTTGGCAATGTTGAGAGTTTGGGCTGGTTACATGGGGGGTTGGGAGGGGGGCATCTAGCGGGTGGAAGGGCCAACGTTGCTGCTGAACACCCTACGGTGCACAGAACAGTGACAGCTCCCACACAACAAAGAAGGATCTAGCCCCAAAAGCTACTCGTGCCACGGCTAAGACTCTGGGCCGGAGCAAGAAAACTCTCTGCTGAAGGCCACATTTTTTTAGCTAAAAGTCAACAGAACTATTCAAGTGAAAGGAGTATCACTTCTTTTCCTAGGTATGACCTTAAGAAAGTGAAAACATCTTACCCATGGTTCACCCCATGAATTCCGGACAATCCAGTACTCAGTCCCATCGCTGACACCCCACCCAGCCACGGAAATGATATGGTTTATGTAGGCATCGTCGTGGTATTCGGCATAGATGCCCCCGGTGTAGTTTGCCATCCTTTCTGTTGCCATTATACCACAGCTGCGGGCAAGCAGTTAAAGAATTAATTACTGCTCTAAACTGAAAGAATCTGCCGTCATTAGAAATGGTCTGATGTTCCCATGTGTAAATTCAACTCAGATAATGCATATCACACGATTCTGGATAAACTGTTATTCCCATGGTGTCTCCCCTGCTGAAACAGCCCACCAGCACCACAGCACTCACTACAGCTTGGGGAGCTTTCCTTCTGCATTTCACCCAATGATCCAAGGAAGGGCCAGATTAGTTACTAGCTCAGTTATTAGTTACTGGTTTTACTTCTGAGAAAACTGAAGTTCTTAGAGGTGAAATCATGTGGCAGCTGTGTCTCAAGCCTAGTGAATAAAATTGGCCAGGAGGAAAGGGGTGAAGAGATACACAGATGCACCTGTACACACACACTGGCGAGGTCTCAACTGGTGGGACCTCTCCTCACCTGATGGGACCGTTTGCATAGATTTCTGCCATCATCTTCTCCCTCCCGGAGAGGGAGCCGTAGTCGCCCACTCTCCAGAGGGTGTAGTTCCGGATGGCGTGGCACTCTTTGAATTCAGTGCATGTCCCACATTGGTTAAACTTGTCACACTCTAGGGGACAGCAAGAAAAGTCAGCATGAGACTGTCTCATTAGCCCACTAACAAAGGAGCTGCCCAAATCCACTCTCCACTTTCCTAATGTAGCCTACCATCCATTAGCTAATAACGAATCATCTTGCTATTAAGTGGTGTTGAATTGTGCTCTTCTTTCAGTTGCAAAGGAGCTATAAAAAGCCCTCCCCCGGGCCTTGGCAGAAAAGAAAGATGACAAACGTTAATTAGCACATAGTAGGCACTCAAAAGTTAGCCTTTTTTTCTCTTCCTTTAAAGGCTGGGAGAAGGACCTTTTCTTAATACTTTATAACTGAAAATTGAGCGTAATCAAATATTAGCACTTAAGATGATTCTATTGCTGGTTAGTGAATAAATAGCCCAATACATTTAGTTAAAAAAAAGCATTTTCTTGTTTTTGGTTTGAGAGGTATCAAGAATTAGGCTTGAAGAAAGAAAAGGAAAACAAAAAAGAGAGGAGAAAGTGCAGCTCTTAGTTCTGCAAGACTCAAAATCACCGTGTTCTCACTTCATGTACACCCATGCACCCAGCCCACCCTTGGCCTGCCTTTTTACTGCTTTGGTGTCACCTATTTCTGTTATAGTTACACATCTGTCCAGATTCTTCCCCCAGGACAGTAAATTCCTTGAGGATTAAATTGTTGGCTTAATTTGTTTCTTGGACACCAGAGGCCCAGTGTTCAGTACAATAGGAAAATGGCGGCTCTGTGGCAGCACCTTTGCTCATACTACAAAGGCAAACAATCAGGTTTCTGACCAGCTCCATCAGCCCTCAGGCTAGGTGGGCTTAGAGGGGTCTGGCCTTGGCTGGATGAGACCAGTCTGGGGTGGAGGGGAGGCGTGGCCCCAGGGACCACCTGATTCCTGATTTGTGATCCCAGAGCAGACAGGCCTTCCCTCCTCCCTGTCATCTGTCCCCCTTCTGGGTCTCTGACCCCTGCTGGGTTTGCCACTTTAACAAAGGACTCACAGCCAGTCCAGGAGAATTCTTTCTGGCTGAACAATAAGGCCCAGGGGGCAAGGGACCCCCATTTGCATGAGGTGGCGCCTAGAGTACCCTCCACTTCGCCTGAGTACACAGGTGCTGGAGTTGACCCTTCTGGATTGGTGGGAGGCACGGGGGTGGCAAAACACCAGGCTCCCTCCCATTCCTGCCCCCCACCAGCTCAAATGGCTTTCTGAGTTTCCCCAGCTCTCTGCTCTGGCTGTGAGGGAGATCTGAGCATCGGGTCGCTTAAAATTGCCAATTATGGGTTTGGAGTCGAGACTTTTCTTTCCTTTGGTTTCCAAGGGGAACAGCCTGAAAGTAATGTGCCAATACAGGGACCCCAGGCCAGCTTGGGTCTGCTGGACCACATAGCAACCTTTTGGCTCCAGCCGCACCTCAGTGCACATGGCCTGGGCCCAGGGTCGCTGGGGCAGGAACCAGGCCAATGCTGCCTTCCAGCTGGGCCCACTGGGTTCCAGCTTACGGCGGTGGCCTCCCTACCTGCCCTCTCCACCAATGCTCCTGGAAAACTGACTCTTCCCTCCACAAGGCCCACCTGTGCTTCTCCCCTACAAAATGCCAACATATCAGAACCCAAATACCACATCCAGGCCCCTCCACAGGGGCCCTCCCACAAGGCTGGACACACAGGGATGGGGCATGCCCATTAGAACCCACCCACAACGGGCTGTTTTGATGGTCTTCTCGACAAGGAGGGCTTCAACTCTGCCCCCCAGCCCCACAGGGTCAAGGTGGCAGAGGGGACTTCTGCAGGGAAGCCGTCTGGGGACACTGTCCCTGATGGTCAGGGGCACTAGCCCTCCCTGGGGGCTGTGATCCCTATGCCCCCCACGGGGCCACAGCCTGGGCTTGCAGCTGTACTTTCCCTAGCAAGAGGGGCGGAGAGCAGAGGGCTGGGGGCCTGGGCTGCGGCCTACCCTGGTCCTTGGCCTGGTAGTTGTTGCAGGTCTCGTCGGGGATGCCGTGCCAGTGGGCATACTCCCACACCGGCAGGTCGTTGCCCCCCTCGCAGGAGCCAGCGTTGCCACAGTCGAGGACGTGCTGCACCGACAGCAGGGTGGAGGGCCACGCACCCTTCCTCTTGATGTTGATTCGATCTGCAACAGTCAACACCACCGTCAGCGCCTGCCCACCCCAGGCAGCACCAACTGCCTCCCACCCGCTTCCCAAACAGGACTGGATGCCTGTGTCAGGCTGCCTGTGTCCCTCTCTGGAGGCCCCCCTCCCACACTGACCTCTTCTTGGAGGTCTCAGCTTAGCCCTTGCTCTCCAGAGAGGCCTTCCCTGGCCCTCCATGGGTACTGTCCTGTCTGCCCACACCCCTGACTGCAAATGCCATGAGGGCAGAGCCAGGACAGTGCTGCCAACACGGTCCAGTCCTGCAGATACTCAAGAAGCGCCTGCTGAAGGGCTAAAAGAAGGAAGACTCAGCCACCTGCCCACCAAAGACAGAGCCAGGAAAGACACAGTCCCTGCCCCCATGGAGAGGTGGGCTCAGGGGGGCAGCTCTGTGAACAAGTGCAGCCCAAGGAGCCATATGAGCCCCAGAGGGGCCAGACACAGTCCAGAGGGGTGGGGAAGGCCAGCAGGGATCCAGCCTCCAAGGGCACTGGGCAGCCGCTCACTCGCCTGGGCTCACACACCCTGAGGCACAGCCAAGGGCTGCCACGGCCCCCATCCAGCACCAACTGACCTGCTCCCCTCTCCTTGCACAAAGAGAAAAAGCAGAATGGGGACCTGGGCCCCACTGGCCCCTCCTACCCCGCTTCAGGGTCATCTCGCTCCACTCTTCCAAGACAGACATAACACCCCTGCCACTGCCGCAGGCCTCCAAGTCTGCTCCCTCTTCCACATCAGAACTCTAGCCTTGCTGCAGCACCCCCTGCCTGTCCCCTGGGTCAGCCCCTCCCTCGCCCTGCCCTCCTGCCCAGCCCTGGTGTCGCCTTCCAGATGCTCCCACGCTGCTCTGGTCTGCTCCTCTGTCCAGCCCTCCCCTCCTTGCCCAGCCAGGTGCCTTCGGGAACTCATCCCCCATCTGATGATCTTGCTTCACATGGCACTGAAAAGCCAAAAGCAGACCCCATCCTGCTACCACCAGGCCTGTGAGCACTCTGCACCCACAAACGCGTTCCTGTGACAGCAGTGGTCTGTCCCTGCCCGCTGAAGGTGCACGGAGCCCAGGTCCCATAGTTTCCTTGCTGAGGACTTGGCTCCCTCCAGATCTCCACTGCACCACAGCACTGCCTCTGAGCAGATCCCCATCACACAGTACTCAGACCTGCCTTTTTTTTTTTGAGACAGGGTCTCACTCTGTTGCCCAGGCTGCAGTGCAATGGCTCGATCATAGCTCACTGCAGCCTTGAACTACTGGTCTCAAGTGATCCTCCTGCCTCAGCCTCCCGAGCAGGTAGGACTACAGGCGCGCGCCACCATGCCTGGCTAATTTTTAAAATTGTTTTGTAGGGACAGGGTCTTGCTATGTTGCCCAGGCTGGTCTTGAACTCCTGGCCTCAAGGGATCCTCCTGCCTCAACCTCCCAAAGTACTGGGATTACAGGCGTGAGCCACTGCGCCCAACCAGACCTGCCTTTCTTAAAACAGCTGCTGTCTGTGCCTCATACGACCTTTTGAGACAGGCTCCCACCCCCACCTGCCTCCAGCTGTCCCTTCAGCCCATGCTCTCCTAGCAGGCTTTCGTCCCTTCCCCTCTGCTAGGGTCAACTCTCCATCCTCACCTGCCCTGACCCCTCCCTGGCTAGGTGCTAAAGCCACACGAATTCAGTAGAAACCGTACTTTGAGTATTCACACCACCATTCTGTTTTTTACTTTCAACAGAGAATTTGGTAAACTGTCAGATATTCAACACTTAATTATAAAATAGGCTTCACATTAGATGATTTTGCCCAACTGTAGGCTAACATAAGTGTTCTGAGCACGTTTAAGGTAGGCTGGGCTAAGCTACGACGTTCAGCAGCTCAAGAGTATGAAATACATATTCAACTTGAGATATTTTCAACTACGGTGGGTTTGTCAGACGTAGCCCTCTTGTAAGTCGAGGTGCATCTGTAAACATGCAAAGCATATATAGTGCTATGAAGAAAAATAAAACGGGGATCGAATTCAGGGGGTGAGGTCTCTTTACATAGGGTGGCTGAGGAGGACCCCATGGAGGTAGGAGGTGACGCCCCTAGGAGGGGGGAGGATAGAGGAGGTGGCTGGCAGAAGAAGGTACTTCCTGCTTCACCCTTGGGCGAACAGGGGAGCATGAGAGGTACAGGGGCCGGCTGGTGTAGGCTCCGGTGGGACACAGGAGCATGCTGCCTTTTATTCCAGTGGAACCCTGGAAGCGTTTCAAGCTACTTGAGACCAGATGTCAGGAAGCTTGGCAGCGGGGCCAGGTGAGAGGTGGAGGGAACAGGTGAGTTCTGCAGCTATTGTGAAGATAGAAATGACAAGACTTGCCAGTGAGTGCACCTCTAGGCCTTTGCTGAGTAACGCAAACAGGCCTGCAGGTGACAGCCAGGAAGGAGGAGCTGTATGGACCTGAACTCGGGAGGCTGGAGGTGTCAGGTGTCTGAGCCAGCAGGTGAGAGTGGGCAGGAGGCTGTGAAGGTGAGTTTAGGGGAACGGAGGAGGGGACAGGAAGGCAGGCCAGGGAGGGAGGGGTTGGGGTGGCTCTCAGTGTAGGTGAGAATAGCGTTTTAAGCACAGTTGAGGAGGGTGGGGCCACAGAGGGCCCCAGAGATGGAGGGAGGTGGGCTTGAGGCTGGGGGTGCAAGGATGGAGAAGAGTTAAGTAGACGGGCTCTGAGAAGTGGGGTGGGGGTGGGGTCAGGGGCTTCTTGCTCATTTGTTCCAGGAGGGGCACTTCCCTAAGTGGGTGAAGGGTGGTCTCCTGTGCACAGGGAGGGGTGGCCTTGGTAGAGGGGCTGGGACACTCGACCCCCAGGGACAGGAGGGAAGGCACACTATGGCCGAGCTGCATTAGCTGGCAGAGGGGCAAGGCCCCCGTGGAAGTCCCCTTCTGGTGGCTTCTATTTTCTCAGTGAAAGAGGAAGGGCCTCAGCTGCTACCAGAGACGTCAGAGTTTAAGGAGAAAGGAGGGGCAGTCCTCTGGCCCAGAGGGAGAGTCCACTCTCAAAATGTGGTAGGTTGACCCCTGGCCAGTGCCCAGCACTCATCAGACAGCAGACAAGCCACCTTTGGCCACTTCCTCCCTACCCTGCAATCCTTGATAGTTGCAAATCTTGTCACCTGACTCCCCCTCAAAGATAATTCAAGGTTTCCCTTTCCAGTTCTCCCCCGTCCTCACCCCTCCCTCATGCTGGGCCTCAAAGGCTTTCACTTCCTCATGCTGCCGCCTGTGCTCTCCCCTGGACCTTGCTCGAGCTCCTGCCTCCAGGCCCCCCACACCCTGCCACACCCTGCTGCCTTGCCAGGTCTGCCAGGCCTTCCCATGGGTAAGACCCTGGCTCCGCACTCTCGGCGCCCTGTCCGTCTCCATTCCCACTGCAGTGGAAAGTATGCTCCAGCCCCCAGGGGTCTCCCCACCAGGCCCCCAAGACAGATGGGGCCAGGCCACCAGGGAGACTCCACCAGATTCCACAGCTACAGCGGGCCAGCTCCGGGGTCCAGACCCCACTCTGCCATTCAAAAGACAGAGCCCAGCAGAGGTCCTGGCCCAGAGCTCAGCTGTCCCTGACACCATAGCCAAGTCTCCCGACCACCCTGCAAAGAGCTGCAGTTTCCTCATCTACAAGTTGAAAGCAACCATGGCAGTTAGGAGGGCTCAATGACATGATGCACACTAGTGCGTGCCACTGAGCCACCGTAGGCAGCTGCAGCCACACCGTGCTAATCTTTTCAACATGGACCCCTGACCCGGGAGGTACCAAAGCCAGGGGAGGAGGCAATAGCACCCAGCCCTCCTGGACCAAACTGGCAGCCAGAGAGAGTGCCTTCTCCAGTGGAATTCCAGGCTCCTGGAGCCCTGGGGCTGTTACTGGAGAGGGCAGGATCTCTCCAATGCTGAGAGGCCGCCCTGGGCTGGAAGGCGGACCTCTCTCCCAAGGCAGGGCATGGCGGCCTCCTCAATGCGACCCGCCCCCTCTCTCCTTCCCGTGAGCCTTCCTGTCCTGACTGCAGCCAGAAGTCCAAGGTCCAGATGAGAAAAGTGTCAGGCTGGGGGCAGTGACCAGGTGAGGTCGTGGACTACGGCCAGCCAGCCTCACTCAGTACTCCAAGCCTGGGACAGGATTTCATCTCCAATACCGGCTGCTGCTGACAAGCAGTTTCACTTCCGTGTCCCCAGATACAGGCTGGGGGCTCAGTGATTCTGCAGTTCTGGTTCTGTCCCAATGGCTGAGGTCACAAGCTATGGGGGAGAGAGGGCACCTGGGAAACACTGGCTTCAGTCACCCAAAGGCCCTGGGTAGGCCCACTGGAGACCCCCAGAATGACCCAGCTTGGGGTCTCTTAGGCAGAGGGCAAAGGCCAGCTCCTCTAGGCAGAGAGGCAGGCACTGCCCAGCCCAGGCTGGCTCCTGGCACAGACTCTCAGGCTCCTGGAACCCTGGGCTGTGGCTGCCTGTGCAGAGCAGGAGGCAGCCTAGACGGGCCTTCCTGGCCCACAGTCCAGGGGCAGCCACCGACCTGCCATGGCGCTGGTGCTGCCGTGGGCCCAGCAGGAGCCGCAGTACTGAGGGATGTGCTGGTTCCTGGTGATGCTGGCATAGTTGACACCATTCACATTGCGCCAGTCCCAGCTCTTGGGCAGATCCGATGGGGACAGGTACTCATAAGGCCGCGGATATGTGCTGGGAAGAGAACACCACCACCGAAATCAGCGCTGGGGCTCCTGGGGCAACCAGAACCCCCTCCCATCGGGGCCAGGGCACAGACAGCCCTCTTTAGCACCCTCCGCCCTTTCCCAAAAAGTGAGGGGGTGGGCGAGAGCGCCAGCCCCAGGTGTCCTCACCCCAGCCCCAGCCCCAGCCCTCTCGGCTCGTCAAGGAGGGCGGCGGAGCGCTCCTCAAGCAAGGCCGGGCGCTGGGGACGAGCCCCAGAGGCCACCGGGGCGAGGCTGGCCTGGCTTTCTGGACAGGTGGGGCTTGTCCAACCCTACACACAGCAGGGCTCCTCCTGGATGTGAAAGAGGAGTGACCCCCAAAGCGAAGGGGCTGGGCCTGACGGTCCAAGGTCCAGGGAGGCAGGGTCCCCAAAAGGCAGGCGGGCGCACGCGAGGCCCCGGGCCGTGGCCACCGCACCCCTTCCCCCACGGCCTCCCGCCCGCGCCGGCGCCCACCTGCGCCCCAGCTGCGAGAGCTGGTCCCCCCGCAGCGGCCGGTAGCAGGCCCGGCCCGGGCGGAAGTGGAGGCCGGCCCGCGCCGCGCCCGCCAGCAGCGTGAGCAGCAGCAGCGGCCTCGCCGGCCCGGACGACGCCATGGCTCCCGCTCCGGATCCCGCTCCGGATCCCGCCCCGGGTCCGAGATGCCGCGCCAGATGCCGCTCCGGATCCGAAATCCCGCGCCGGGCCGGACCCACTCCGGCCTCGCCCTGCCCCGGCGGCCCTTAAGGCGGCGGCGGGGCCGGGACACACCCCCCGGGGCGGGGCCGACCCCCTCCCACGCCCACCCCGCCCGGGTGACCCCGGCCCGCCCCGCCCGGCCCGCGGGCTGCGCCTCCCTCCCTGGCCCGGGGCGCCTGAACTCGCTCCAGGTCAAAGATCCCGACCTTAAGCTGAGCCTCCAGGCCGACCCCCTCGCCAGCCACCAGCCACCCGGGCTTGGTGGCTTAACTGAGTGCGGGGTTGTCAAACTTGACTCAATTTCCGCGGGCCCTGGCGCCCGGGGTGGGGGCCGCAGGCGCCGATGCGCCGCCCCAGCCCCGGATCCTTGGGACCCTCGGCCCTGGAGCGACGCCTCCTGCCTCCCATCTGGGCCTGGAAATGGGTGGGGGTCTCCCCGAGTCCTGGGAGGAGGCCCTGGCCCCCCGGAATTAGGCCCTGGCCTGACTTTCTGAACCTCATTTCTGGGGAGAAGTTTATCTTTTAACAGAGAAAAAGGCACCATCCTCTAGAAAATGCCCCTAAAGGAAAATTTCACTTGGCACATAAATCACGAGTTCTACATTCTGACTCCCAAAGATGCTTGGAAAGGCTTCCTGCTAACACAACTCTTCTTAGTCAAATGAGGAACCAAAAGCAGAAGGGGGACCCTCAGGACTTGGTTTCGCAACGTAACGGCCCCTCCTGAGCAGTCGTCATCGTGAGTGGGCTGCACAGTGGCCTCCCGGTCTTGTCAGAAAAGGGCCCTGCCATTAATTCCAGCCTTTGCTGTGGGTCCCCCGTGTAGGGTCCTCAGGTGAACTCTTGAGTCTCTTCTCCCTACTGGGCGCCACCTGCCCCATCCCAGGCCCCTCCCTCCGCCTGTGCCAGGTGGGCAGTCAGAAACCACAGTGGCTGGCTCCTTGGCTTCCAGCAGTTTCCACGACCACCCCTGGAATCGCAGCAGGACTGGGAAGCCTACCTGGCAGCTCCTGTCAGAGCAGAGGGATGCCTCAGAGGCAAAGGCCAGGTGCTGCTTTATCTGCCCAGATGTTCCCCAAAAGTGGTCACTGAGGGGAAGCGTGGACGCGGGG
Organism: Daubentonia madagascariensis; assembly: GCA_023783475.1. Lineage (NCBI taxonomy): Eukaryota > Metazoa > Chordata > Mammalia > Primates > Daubentoniidae > Daubentonia > Daubentonia madagascariensis. Next base: position 3,238,835 of record JAKFHU010001640.1, on the reverse strand, counting down.
CTGATGCATCTCTTATCTTTTTGGGAAGTTGCTCACATGAACAGTCACCCAGACATTAGGAGGTGGGGTGGGGGTGCGGGGCTCCCTGGCCGCCCTGTGAGAGGGCCCCAGGTGGAGCTGGGGGTGGGCACGGGAACGGGGCCTCCAGCTCTGGTGCTGAGAGAAGTACAAAGGGAGAGGCCAGCGGGGCTTCTTCCTCCCACGTCGGCTCTGGTGCTCGGCCACAGGAACCGGGTTGTTCTCATGAGGAAGAAACCCAGGCTGTCCTTGCGCTGCTATCAGGTGGCATCTACCGAAGTGTAGGTTTTTGGTCTCCTCTAAAGAAAAAGCTAAAAATTCACAGTACCTTGGGGACCTCCTCCCCCAAGCACCCATAGACAGTCAGGATCGGGATGGCACAAAGTCCACCCACACTTTCTACAACATGGGAACCAAGCCCCTGGAGGGGAGGGCACTTGTGGGCTGTGATGGCGGAGCTGTCGTCCTTGGTATCAGGTGAAAGGAGCCCAGGTTACGAGCTCTTCCACTCATGTGGTGTTGGGAGACCTGGGATGCTCTGAGGATGCCCTAAGGTTCTCAGAGCAGGTCCATGCACGTGGGAGGTATTGTGACAGGCAGGGCTGGCAACTTGGGCACCTGACCCTGCAGGCATGCACCCCGCACACGAGGTAAGGCAGGGCTGAGCAAGGGCCCTTGTGTGTTCACTGTGCCCTGGGCCCTGCAAATGAGGTGGCTGATCTGCTGATAGCAACCTTACCTGCCCTGTCATAAGCCTGTCCTGTCACCTCCTTTCGGCCCAGGGCCTCTGGCTACTCAGACTCACAAACAAGGGTCAGGCCAGGGACGGGAAGGTCTGTGGAGAGTGAGCACTCCCAGACCTGCTCCCTTGGGCTAAGGCACGAGGCGTAACTGATCTGAGGCATCCTGGTTTGGAGACTCTCCAGGTCACCTGTCAGAGGCTGGTTAAAGGGAGGGCTGTTTGGAGGCTGGTGAGGAATAGCACATCCAGAGTTGACAAGTCGTGGTACACTGAGGTTTCCCTAATAGAAGCAACTCAATCTCAGAAAAACAGGACAGGAAGTGGGGTGGGGAGTGCATACATTTGAAACTAAAATAGTCAAGCCAAGAAGGAAGTGAGAGCTGGTGGGACTCACTCTCTGTCCACCTCTTCAGCCCCGTGACAGGCAAACACAGTGAAGCCAACCGGGCTGAGGGCCCTTCACCACTGAACTTGGCTCTGGTGAAGGCAGACCACTCCGGGAAGCCAGCCAGCTGCATCACTTTGGGGGTTACTAAAATTGTGCAGGGGTGCGGTCTCTTCCAGACTCTGCTAAGCATGTTCTGTTGCCACAAACCCAACCCAACTCAAATGAGGGGCCAGGACTGCTGTTGGTGAAGGGGGTTTGGCCCGAGGAGTTCTCCGAAGGGCACACAGGTGAGTGAGGAGTGGCCGGGGCCAAGGAAGAGGAAGGGCACATTGAGAGCCTGCCTGACGGGCCACCCCACTCTGTACCTGCCCCTGGCTGGAGGTTGCTTGCTGGAGGTGAGTCTCTCCCCAGGGCTGTCTCTCTCTTCAAAGCAGACTCACCTGCATGGCAGCCTGGGGACTCTCTTGGAAACCTGAAAGGTGTGTTTTATGAGCAGCTGTGCGGGCGCCTCCCAGCTTGGGGCTTGGGGCAGAATCAAGTCGGTGTTTGGGAGCTAGGTGTCTCCTCTGAAAGCACTGTAAAGCTTTCTGCCTGGGAAGCTGGCCATGTGCCCTGGCCTTTCCTTCCTGGAGGTAACCGGTCATTCCTGCTCCTGGTGGTGCTCAAAGCCAGAGGGCGGAGCCAGTGACTTTCTAGTAGACTCTGCAGTCCTCATTTGATCCTCTGCACAACCCTGTGAGGTGCAAGGTGTAGATGCTATCAGCCCATTTTATAGCTGAAAAGACTGAGCCTCCAGAGCTGTCAAGATGGGCACTCGGCTCGAGGCTCCCGGGTGGCAGGTTTGAATCTAGTCCTTTTTTTTTTTTTTTTTACTCCATAAAGTCTCCTGGCAAACGCATGATCCAAGGCCACAGACACAAAAGCCTATTCATTTCTAAAAATAAGTTTGATTTTTTCCCCTTGTCCTGATAAAAAACAATACACACAATTCGTAGCTAGGCCAGGGCGGCCCACCTTCCCAACCTGGACAGAGAGGAAGAATGCAGATGGGTTTTAGTTGACTGTGGCATTGCCTCAAAATCCTTTCTTTCCTTCTTTCTTCGTGCCATATTGTCTGGCTCCTACTCCAGCAAGCTGCAGACATTTCCTATTATTCTACATTCCTGAGTTTAGCCACATCCTGGATACCGGCGTTTGTTTTGAGGGATACTGACAGCGTTCGGTAGGCAAGTCTGGTTTTGCAGGGCACAATGGCTCCCTGGCCAGCTTCAGGGTCTCCTCTTTGTCTGCTCGGTCAATTGGTCAGAAGCTGATGCTGACTCCTGGACACCTTTGCAGTGAAGGCCTTCTGACTGGGTGGGTCAGGTTCATGATTCACCCTGCCACTGTCCCCAGGTATCCCCGTGTATCACACCCTGGCCTGGTTGCAAGTGGCCTGTTGCACACACTTGCTGGGGAGCGAATGTGGCTCCCTGGGCTCACATTCATGAGGTCGGCCTTGTCAGCATCACCTTTGGGGCATGCTGGCTGCAGCCCGGTGTGAAACAGGTACAGCCTTTCCAAGGGGCACTCGATCATTCACCTGATCAAATTTGCCCTCTAAAGTCAGGCCATCAGCAAATATTTGTTGAGCACCTAGTATGTGTAGACTACAGTTGTCATCCCTGGGGATACAGCAGTGAACAAAGTCCATGCCTACAAGGAGCTTACATTCTGGTGAGGGAACATGTAGAAAAGCAAAATGCTCAGGAAGTAGAAAGTGCTTGGAAACATAAAATGGGGAATGCTAGAGACTGGGGGCCTCTGGGGAAGTTTGGTCTGGGACTGTTCTCTCAGGTATCCAGTGAGTTAGAACTGAATGACGAGGATGCAGCCATGGAAAGTGCTGGAAGGAGACTTTTTAAATAGCAGGGAGAGTATATGCATAGGCTGTGGGGTGTGAACACATTGGGGATGGAGGGAGTGCCCTGGAGGATGCCCGTGGGGAGGCCGCAGGACAGCTCCAGGCTGTGGGGACCATGTGGGCATGGAGGCCATGCTTCCCACGGCTGGCCACAGTGTGGGACCCTTCCCACCCACCTCTCCTGCTTCTCTCTCTCCTTTACAGTCCCACTATCTGATGGGAGTGCCCTCCTGGCCTCCTTTGTCCCCACCTGGGCTATTTCACATCCCAGTCTCACGCAGCACACGGCAGCCTCAGTATAGGAGGTTTGGGTTTTGCCCTGGTTGCACTACTTTCCAGGAGGGTGCTGGACAAGACCTGATTTGTGTTTATAAGATTGTCTGGTGGCTGTGGGAAGGATGACATGGAAGGAGGCAAGTGTGGGTCAGCGAGGGACTAGTTCAGTTGTGGAGGTGAGAGCTGACAGTGATGGACAAGGTATATTGCCAAAGAGATAGGGAGAAAGGACATGCTGGGGCATCCATCTGGGGCAGGGCTGGTAGGATGCAATCATGGACCAGAGGTGAGGAGGAGGTGCCGTGAGCACCCCAGGCTCCTAGGATGCCCAGCTGGAGGCCGTCTGGCTAGCCTGCCTCTTGACACCTCGAATTGTACCCTTGGATATGTAGGGGTCTGAAGACCTGCGATGCATTTCTGGCTCTGCCTCGTTTTCCCCAGGCTTGAGCATATCACTTCCCTGTGAGAGATGGTGGCAGAGACACTGGGCAAGGCCAGCAGACTGGGAAGCTGCCGTTATTACCCTCTAAGTCCCTGCAGGGTGGGGCCCATATATTCTACTCTTCTGAGATCCTCAAGCCCTCTGAACAGTACTCAGCCAATGTGTGTTGGTTTTCGGTCAAACGCTGGGCTTGGAGAAGTGCACATTTTTGTCCGACTTCAGCTCCAGGTGATGACCCATATTCTGTTTGTCTCTTCACACCGCGGAATGTTGCTTCCAGCAGCTGTGCACCTTGGGAGATGGGAAAGTACCACTGGGAAGGGGCGTGTGTCTGACCCCTGCAGAATCGTAGCAGTTCAGGGGAGGGGGTGGTGTGTGTGTGTGTGTGTGTGTGTTTCCTCCTGTAAATCAGATGTTCCACAGCCCAGGATGCTGCTTTGGGAACCAGAATCCCCAAAGACATGGCCAGGCGTGCTCACCATCTGGGCTTGGAGGCTGGACAGAGCTGGAGAGCAATGAGTCCAGCGTGGGGTGGGCACTGTGAGCGTTTCAGCTGTGGGGGAGGAAGGTCTAAAACTCCTGGCTTAATGAAAAACAGCAGTGCCCTCTTGGTCCCTGTGCTCTGTAGTTACTTATTCATCCTCCTAGAACTTTCTTTTCCAGTAAGAGAACACACACCGAAGCAGAGTACAAGAAAGTGGAGCTCAGCTCATCTGATGGTCTGCCCACACCCACTGAGTCACTCATAATGGCCCCTCAGATGTCATTTTCTTGCTAAGACATTTGGAAAAATTTCTGCTTCTGAATCACAAGCAAACACTATAATTCAACAATCTTCTCTGAGTTATTCAAGGAACTTCAATGCACTCAGAAGTAGAAGATCAGGGGCGGATGAAATCAATGAATTCTCTGAGTACTCTGTTTTTCTCCTAATTATATTTCATTTGTCAAATGGAGGGTGGGGCGAGCTCCACCTGACCATTGGAGAGCAACTCCTGGGGGAAGTCTGGAAGCAGGCGATTTGGACTCTCTGGATGACACTTGGTTTTTCTTACTCTAGTCTATCCATATAGACCCAGTCATCCAGGAAGGTTCCCACACCAGTCTACTCGTGGGCTGCTAATGTCAACAGCCTGCTGGAGGAGAAGGTGTTTCAGGCCAAGGGCTGGGCTGGTCCTGGTTAGTAACCTCAGAATTTTTGGAGGTGCATCCTTGCGGTGTGCGATTACCCACTATGCATGCTGAGAGGAAGCCTGTGCTCCTGCGCTCCTGCCCTCTGCCTTCTGGAGCAATGCTTGCTGAAGCTCTGCACTTAAATGCAGTCCTTGCTACCCTGCCTTTGCTGCACCCCTCCTTGGGGGGCAGAAAATGACTTTGTTATTCATCATAGATGGCCACTTTTAATCACTTGCTGCACTGCAGGACTGGGGAGTCACCTTCAGCATGGCAGAACAGACCTTGGGGTAATGCCAGCCTCTCAGGGGGCACTGTTCACCTGTGTCCTGGAAAGGGAACTCTTCTACTGGTCTGAGGGCAAGGCACTATATATTCACCACTTCACTGGCTTGTACTAAATTTTAGCAGTCAGAGGAGAGCTCTTTCATTGGGGGCACAGGCACCTTCATAAGTCAGGACAAAAGAGCAGAGACAGGACAGATTGCTTTTCAGACCTACTGCTTTTTTCCCACCACTTTGTTCTGCCCAGACATTTCAAATTCAGATGGGACTCTGTGCCTGTGACTATATCAAACCTGACGCCCAGTGGGTGCTCCCTCCACAGGCGGGGAACAAATGGGCCTGTCAACTATGCAGACAGCCACATCTCCTCCCGTCCTGCTAAGCTGACTTGAACACCACAGTGGGGTCAGCCACTGCGTGCTCAGTCCTCACAACAGATTTGCACTGTGGGAACCGCTATTCCATTTTACAGATGAAGAAATTCAGGTTTAGGGAGAGGTGGGCCCCCTTGGCCCCCACCCTCACCTTCTCACAACCCTGAGTCCAAAAGCTCAGCACCCACAAGACTGAGTAAACACTGCCAGCGCTACAGGAATCAAAGCAAACAGGGCTTCTTTTTTTTCCCCCCTTTTGCCAACTACCCCATTAACAGAAAAACCTTTTAAGCATCCATCTGGAAACCTGGCTCTTCCCCCTCCCTAAGCAAACTGAGATGACCAAGAGGAATGTCCTCCAGGGTGGAGGTTGTGGGGTGAGGGAGACCCTAACACACTGGACCCTGCTCATACAGCAAAGAATGAACACAGGAAGGTCCCAAATGCCCCCCTGGCCACCCCCATGGTCCCTGCAGTGAGGCAGTTTGCAGCCAACAGGGCCCCCTTTCAGGAGCTCTGCTGCGGAGGGCCGAGGCTGCCCACTGGCCATGGCTTCCCGGAATAGCTCACTGTGGTGATTCCAGCCATAATCCATTCCCGATGGCCAGGTTTCTTGGAACAGTTTATATTTTCAGCCTAGACCACCTCTTAGGGAATGGAGGAAAAAGTCCTTGGGCACCATGTGCCCACCGCCCCATTAGAAGGACACACTCGTGAGTAAATACATTATTGGCTTGAAGAAAACTTGCCATTCTGAGCATCGCTGCTCAAACTTGCCCAGCTGTTGGTGTGCACTTAACAAACATTTACTGAGGCCCTGTTATGTATCAGGCACTTTGGGGACTCAAAGGTGAAATGGCACTGGCAGCTCCTGGGCTGGTGGGGGAGATAAGGCATATGGATAAGTAATTAGCAAACAGGCCCTCGGGTGGTAACTGCAGGCTTAAGTGCTCTGGTCCCGAGGAGGCGGCGGAGGTGTCTCTGGCGAGGCACCTGCCGGTGGGAAGGCCATGGAACTGCCTCTGAGCTTTGGAGGAGTCTGTTAAGCAAGGGGAGCCTGGGGGGTGGCTGGGGACAGAAGGAAGAGGAAAAGAGGCCAGGGTGTGCCGGGAGGGGGGCTGGGAGCCAGGGAAGATGGGCTAATTCTATGTAAGTCGAAGGGTCTGTTCTGTGTGAATTTTTTAATTTGTGAAAAATACTGCTGAGTACATACGAGCATCTTCCTCTTGAATTTGCACATTCTTCTCTTTGCCTTTGGACAGGTAGAGGAGGTGGTTGGGCCAGAAGCATCTATGAATCATGTGTCATTCAGATTTGAGTAGGAGAAAAATTCCAAACTTAGAGGAACATCGCCAAGAGTACTAATCTTGCATGAACTTCGAAAAGATCCACCAATTACTAACATTTTGCCGCTTAACTGCTCTCTCTGCGTTCATCACATTATTGTGGCTGTTGAACTGTTTGGGAGTGAGTTGCTGTCATTATCACAACTTGACCCTGAAGTACAGCACTTCATAGTATAGTATCTCCTGACAACAAGGACTTCCACTTACAAACCACCATGCCGTGATCAAAGTCAGGAAATGGAACATGGATACAATTATTAGTATCCTGTATACACAGTCCTTATTTAAATCTTGACAATTGTCCTGGTAACACCCTTTATAGCAACCCTTTACCCTTTACCCTGGCCCTGGGTCCAACCCAGGATCACGGGGCACACTCAGCACTTGAGGTCAGTCTAGAGAACCACACACTTAAGAGCAGATGGGAGTAGTTCTGGTCCCAGCACTCTCGGGACAAAGTTCTTCTTCCTCATGCCTGGGTTTCTCTTCTGGTTTATGCTCAGGCCCTTGACTTTGTGTTTGAACTCCTTTGGGAGTAGGCAGAGGCTATTTCCCCCAGACATCCCATTGTTGGTAACTTTCCTGCTGTGTTCCTGACCTCACATCTTGGTCTCCACCAGGCCTGTAGAAAGAACACAGGGTTTAGGAGTCAGGACTGGGCTCAGGGCACAGGAAGGACAGACCCCTCATGGACCAATGGGGAATGTGAGCTCAAAGGTTTGGCTCCAATGTCGCAGCCAAGGTCACCGGTCTGGTGAGAGGCAGGGGAGAGGAGGACCTCAAGGACTTCTGGCTCTGCGTTCAGGTCAGTCCTACCTCTGGGTCCATATCCTACAGGATAAAGTCCCTGAACTGTTCCAGGGCTGGAGAGGCTCTCTTCCTAAATAAGTCAGCTCAAGAGAGCACTCTGAGAGCCCGGGGTCTGGCCACATCTGTCTCCTTCATTCCCATATCCCCAGCTCCCAAGGTGAGCCCAGCAAGCGATCGGTGCCTGTGGCTCCCATCAATTGGCTAACACCAAGAAAACAGGTGCCTGAACCCACACTCTCCAATCCTGATTTTAAGATGACCTTATGTACTTAGTAAAATGTAACTTGTTCTCTTTGCTATTTGGAAATTACTTTTACTAGTTCAGTGAAGGGGGCCAGCCTTGGGCACCTGGCAGATGCTGAAGAGGCCTTGAGGAGCAGGTGCTCACAGGGTGGTGGCTGCCCACGTCCCCGGGGCTTCAGGAGTGACACCTCACCCTGTACTGCCTGCCTGCACCTCCAGGGCTTACCTGGCACCAGGCAGCTCTTGCCAGCTCTCCCTCTTCCCAGCCAGTGCCATCGCCCCTTCTCGGGAACTCCATGTCCCCTTTTCTGTGGAAGCCAGTATTCCACCATCATCTCCTCCAGGCGATGGGGAGCTAACACCAAACCCAACTGCTGGCAGGGATGTGGCACCCGTGTCTGCTGGTGGCCAGGCTCTCTGCTGGCTGCTGGTCAAGGCGGGCCTGTGAGACAAAGCTTGGGGCTTGGGGCTTTGGACTTGTATCCTGGAGGCGGCATGCTGAGGACTGGGAGGCAGAAGAGCCAATTTCAAATCACTGAGCACCTATCGGGCAGCCACCCCCGTGCTGGGCTCTTGGAGAATTCAGGGTCTGGCAAAGGGAAATTATGGCAGACAATAAACCCCTGGACACTGGACACTGGGACAGGAGTGAGGGGGTGACAGAGTGGGAGCCTGGAGAGGCCCAGGGGCAGCCAGGCCCTGACAGAGGCAGGGTGGGGGAGAGCGGACCAGTGCCCGGCACAGGCACAGCCCAGGGCGCTCCAGCACACACCTCCTCCCGTTGCGTCCGAACGCAGGGCTTCTGAGGACCAAAGGCGGGCAAGGGGGCTGGGAAGGTGGTTTGGGGCCAGGTTGGGAAAGCCTGAATATCAAGCCATGGAGTTTGGATTTTCCCTTTTAATTGCAGTTTCCCAAATTTCTAAGAATCATATGTTGCTTTCACAACTCTGGCCAAGTTCAAAAAGGAAACTTTCTTTCGGGCCATGTGCTGAGTTTAGACAAAATAATTACCTGGACAGGGAAAGCCCTTGCAGGTGGTCTGGTTACCCGGGTGAGCTAGGATCCAAAGCCAGTCGTCATGAGTGTTAGAACGAGAGGCTGCAACGCTGCCAGCCCTCCAGGCCCCGCGCATGGACGTGGGTTTTGGTCTTGCACTCACCCTCTAGGAAGTGACCAGGCAATATTCTGTGTTGGGAGAGGAAAAACACACCCTTCTAAAAGCATGACAGGCAGAAAGCAGAGAAGGGCCTGGGCTTGCTGAAGGCAGTGGGGGTAGGGGTTGAGGGGGCTGAACCTCTGGGCTGGACACACCCTTGGGTCACATTGTGAGGGTAGCTTAGTCAGTGGGTCCCACCACTGCAACAACCAAAGCTGTGTTGGGCTCACACCAGTGAACCAAGGCTCTCCCATAGTCTGGGATTCCGAGAAGATCTTCCACTTGTGCTCACAGCAAGGATGCGTGAAATTGTACACATTCAGATCGGCCAGTGTGGCAACCAGATCGGAGCCAAGGTAAGTAAAGTCTGATTACTTGTACTAGCTTTGCCATGGTCTATAGATGTAGCCAGCTGAGAAAATACCCTAAGCTACCCGGGCAAAGAGTGAGCCCAGCAGATTTTATGTGCCTGCTAAATATTTGATTTATTAAACAATGTCTTTAGTTAAAGAGAAATAGGACACATTAAAGGCTTAAAGGGTTAATTTAATTAATATTCATTTTGTCCACAGTTACATGTGTATAATACACATCAACCATTTTACTTTTATTATCTTAGCAATGAACTTTTCATATCTAAAAACAATAGTTTATCTCAAAAAGTATTCTCAAGTTTGTTGGGAAACTTTTTATACCACATTGCTAAGGTGTCATTTCCCTCCCCTCCCATGTTTATGGTATAAAGTTAAAAAAAAAAATCAACTACTGTTTTATTAGTATGCAATAGAAAATTTAAGAAGCAAACCTAAAATATATTTTTTGTGTACAGTAGGAGAAAGAATTAAAATATACCCTCTGGAATATAAATGAGTTTTTCTCTCCCCTGCCCTCTCCCCCCCAACCCCCAGATTAAAATTTTCTACAAAGTACTTGATTCAACTGGCTAACACCAAGAAAATAGGTGCTGAACCCACACCCTCCGATCCTGATTTTAAGATGACCTTATGTACTCAGTAAAATCTAACTTGTTCTCTTTGCTATCTGGAAATTACTTTTACTAGTATTAATTACATTAAAAGTAAGATTTTAAAACACCTACATTCATCATCCATTGATGACACTTGTGTTGTTTCTATCTTTTGGCTATTCTGAGTAATGCTGCTATGAAAAAACAAAGGTCTTTTGATGCAGGTGTTTTAAACCTGGGGCAAAGAATAGTACTGCTTGAAAAGAAGTCATCATTGCTCCATGCCACAGTGATAAGATGCTCATAACTAACACACAGAGAAGTGGCAGAGCCCCTTGTGCTCTGAAATTGGAGGACAACATGGAGAGAGGCCCCAGAGAGGGAGTGCAGGGTCTAGATAGTGTCTTAGCTCTCCCTCCGCAATCGTATCATCTAGTGGCTACAGCCCTGGTGACAGCTGATTATTTGGGGCCATAAGAACTTTAATTTAATTTGGGGTATCACAGAACGTGAATTTATTTATTCTTCCACTCCCTGAACAGTGTTGGTGGTTTACTATGAAATAGAGCTTTGCTATTAAGACCACGGCCAGAGCAGAGCCGTCCTTTACAAGATATGGTTGGGAAAACACCCTTGGGGATTTTAACATAATCGAATGTATTTTCATTGCATTTTAATATGTGCTTTTCCAGGGTGATCAAAAGGACCCATCCCAGTAACTATTTCCATATTAAGAGCTTGGCACCTATCTATATTAATAAATACTGCATATGTGATTGCACGTGCAGAATGTTTCAAATAGTTACAATTGAACAGCTATGTGTAATTTTGAATTGTGCATATACTTGATCATCAAAAATACACATTACTTACAAGTGTGCATAGAGGTCCTACTTATGGGCTTTTTGGAAAACTTCATGAAAAGAAGTCCCTAAAGTGAAATGAGATATTATTGTGAAATCAGATAAGAATTCATTTTATTTTCATTTAATGAAATCTACATTTTACTAGCCTGGAGCACAATAAGGCGAAATTAGAGATGCATTGTCTGATGTGAAATTCTAAAACAATAGCTTTAATGTATACAGCAGCCTGAATTTAATAGGAGCAAAGTCTAATTTAATATATTATGTGTTTGGCATTTTATTTAAGCAGTCCAGGTGGGTACAGAACGCAGTGCTCATATTCATGCTTAGTAGGGGCAAAACGTGAGTAAGGCCGTGGAATGGCCACTCATGAAAAGGTCCAAAAATCACCTCTTGGGGAGGGGCCAGGAAGCCCAAGGGAAACAGGCTGGGAGCACTAACTCTCTCCTCCCTGGTGCTGACACAGTCTTTTTAGGGGCTGTCTACACTGGCCTCCCTTCTGCTTTCAGTTCTGGGAGGTAATTGGTGAGGAACACGGGATCGACTCGGCGGGGAGTGACAGCGGGGCCTCGCCCCTGCAGCTGGAGAGAATCAGCGTGTACTACAATGAAGCCTACGGTAGGCTGGTAGCAGTGACCCAACGGCAAGGAACACGGGCAGAGAGCGAGCAAAGGCCCTGGAGACCACAATGCCAAATGAGTGGCGGCCAGGCTCTGGGCCGGCGGCAGGTCCCCAGCCCCGGTCAACAGGCAGGACTGGGGACCTGTCGCTGAATGGGGCTCACATCTTAACACAAGCAGTTCAAGCACCTGCCTTCCCTTTTTGTTTTTGAATGAAAACCAGAATCATTTCCAACAGGAAGGAACCGAGTCTTTGTCATTGACAATACAACAAAAAGAGCAGACAATGATGTGAAAAGTGTTTTTTATAGATTTGCGTGATTGTTGTTGGGGTCAAAAATATGATGGGAGGTTTTCAAATCTCCATCTGCCAAAGACCCCTCTCTAGAATACCCATGGTTTTGGGTTTTTTTTTTGGACCAGTATCATAAGGCTCCATTTTGATGAAACATTAACTTTTAGAAAAGCAAGTTTGCTGACTTCCTATTTTTCTACACAGGTAAGAAATACGTGCCCCGAGCAGTCTTGGTGGACCTGGAACCTGGGACAATGGACAGCATTCGATCTAGCAAATTGGGAGCCCTCTTTCAACCAGACAGTTTTGTCCACGGTAGGTTTCCAGAAGGTACCCCCAGGAAGAGAGAAGGACGCCTCCTAGTGGTGCCCTTCTCTCGTCACCCTTCTTTCCCCCTGCCGACTCCTTTCTGCCACAGGGAACTCTGGCGCTGGCAACAACTGGGCGAAGGGCCACTACACCGAGGGCGCGGAGCTGCTCGAGAACGTCCTGGAGGTGGTGAGGCAGGAGAGCGAGAGCTGTGACTGCCTGCAGGGCTTCCAGATCGTCCACTCCCTGGGCGGGGGCACAGGCTCCGGCATGGGCACTCTGCTCATGAACAAGATCAGGGAGGAGTACCCGGACCGGATCATGAACTCCTTCAGCGTCATGCCATCCCCCAAGGTGTCAGACACGGTGGTGGAACCCTACAACGCCGTGCTGTCCATCCACCAGCTGATCGAGAACGCAGACGCCTGCTTCTGCATAGACAACGAGGCCCTCTACGACATCTGCTTCCGCACCCTGAAGCTGACCACGCCCACCTACGGGGACCTCAACCACCTGGTGTCCCTGACCATGAGCGGGGTCACCACCTCGCTGCGGTTCCCCGGCCAGCTCAATGCAGACCTGCGAAAGCTGGCGGTGAACATGGTCCCCTTCCCCCGCCTGCACTTCTTCATGCCCAGCTTTGCCCCGCTCACAGCCCAGGGCAGCCAGCAGTACCGGGCCCTGTCAGTGGCCGAGCTCACCCAGCAGATGTTTGATGCCCGCAACACCATGGCTGCCTGTGACCCCCGCCGTGGCCGCTACCTGACCGTAGCCTGCATCTTCCGGGGCAAGATGTCCACCAAGGAAGTGGACCAACAGCTGCTCTCTGTGCAGACCAGGCACAGCAGCTGCTTCGTGGAGTGGATTCCCAACAACGTCAAGGTGGCCGTCTGCGACATCCCCCCCCGGGGGCTTAGCATGGCGGCCACCTTCATCGGCAACAACACTGCCATCCAGGAGCTCTTCAACAGGGTCTCTGGGCATTTCTCAGCCATGTTCAAAAGGAGAGCTTTTGTGCACTGGTACACCAGCGAAGGCATGGACATAAACGAATTTGGGGAAGCTGAAAGTAATATCCATGATTTGGTCTCTGAGTACCAACAATTTCAAGATGCCGAAGCAATTGTAGAAGAGGATGAAGAGGTCATGGAAGAGGCAGAAATGGGACTGGAAGATGAGAAACACTGACCACCAGCAGCTGTGTGGTGGGGTCACTTACAGCACAGTTTCTCGTGGTATTTTTCCTGCAGCACTCCAAAGCCTATTCTGCACTGTAGCACAGTGAATAATACGCACTCATCATTAGTGTTGACACAGGGACTGCGGGAGAGGGGGTGGGAAAAGCAGCCTGATTGGCATTAGGGTCTTTGCTTACTAACCTTGAAGAGTTTGATATTCAATGCACACTCATTACCTTTTTCTTTTTAATAGCAAAATGAATTTATTGTCAAGCACTCCCTTTGTTTTAAGTGTTTATTGGGTATTTACTGTATGCCGAGCCCTGTGCCAGGCATGCAGACTACATGTGTAGATTTGCAGGGAGCCACCAGAATTGACATTAATTTTTAAACTTTAACAGCACTGGTAAGTGCCCTGGAATCCTTACTTGGCATCCTGGGGCTACTAGGACTCTTACCTCAGGTTCTCTTGTCTTAACAAACACTGCCTGGCATCTGCCTTCTTCTTGTGCTTGCTGGCCTCTAGACAAGCGACTAACTAGTGAGCGGGGGCGAGAGAGCCAAGGTCAATGTGAGTCAACGTCCACTAGGAAACCGTGTAGCCTTTGCGTACACCTCAACGCACAACCGGAAAAGGGAAGAGGGAAAAAAGAAAAGTCACAGTCAGTCCTCTCCACACCAATACCTGGCTAACATAAAAAAACAAAAAAAACAAGCAAAGCTAAAGAACTCCAGACCTCTTATCTTCATTTCTGAATAGCTAGCTTTTAACATGTATATTTACGTATTTTAAGTGTCTTATTAGTGGTAGATCCCAGAAATTCATTAATCATCATCTTTGGTTTTCCTTTTAAAGACTATTTTGAAATGCCCTTTCACTTTCATTAGGTAATCACCCCCGAAAAGGCTCTACAGCCTCTTTGCTCTTTGAGAGAGGGCACACCGCATGCTCAGCAACCTCAAATGTGGGAGTTAACAGCAACGGCAGCAGTGTCCTCGGTTATGGAGGACATCGTCTCATTAAGGAACCTTCACAGTTCAAATTAATTTGCAGAAGTTGCCATAAATGTTTGCATGATGACACAGCTTTAACCATTACACGATTTTAATCTGTTCACATTACAACAGGACCAAATACACAAGAGCGTAATCAAATCATCCATAACTTCTTAATTACAGTTTACCTATTTCTGACATGCAGCACTACCATCCCTTCCAGCACCACAAGGGTTTTAATGGCCTTCTAGAATTACCACTGAGCTATACTATTTGATCCACGGATAACCGGTAATGGGCAAATGCTCCGACCCTCACTGCAGGAAATATGTACTTGCAGGCAACTAGGTTGTCATCTCCTGATTTGCTTTTGTAATCAGCAATAATAAAAGTAGCAGGTGGATGGATGATAGTTGCTTATTCTGAGAAACTTCACTCTTTTCACGTATGCATCACAAGGAAATAACTAAAATATGTGCCAAGAGAAAATAAGGCCTTGCCGTTGGTATCACTGACAAGCCCTCTATTTACAACATTAAAAAAACACAAAGCAACAAAAATGTTTTAAACACTTTCTGCTTGTGGTTCAAGAAGCACTGGATTTAGTAAGAAATTGCACCTATACAATTAGTTTGAAGTTAATAACTTCCTGAGATGCTAAAAAGACTTACAGCCTGTGCTTATGTAAGGATTTATATACATGCTTCCTTCTCAAACCTAAAAAGGCAATTAAACAGATACAAGGAAAGATACAGACTTAAATCCTTAAAAAAACTTCTGCTGATTTATGTTAAAGATTTTTGTTTGTTCAATAGTAACCATTAAAGTACAAAAAAATTCAATTTTAAATGGCTAAATTGCTTTATTTCAGACTAAATAAATTCCTTTTCTTGGAGCCTAACAACCCAGACTGATTAATTTGAGTAGTTAAAAATATTTTAAAATGCATCTCACCATCCTACTCTTTCGTATGGTAGAAATAGATTTAAAAAAAAAAACAACAAACTAGAAACCAAGAGAATCTGTCCCTTCTGATTTTGAAGAGCTTATTCCTTTAGCAGTATGGTTGCTACGGCGACATTGGTGTCTCAGAGACCGAGACTGCAGAATTATAGAATTTTAGAACTTTGATTCCTTCATTTCGCAGACAAGGACTACACGAATGAAGAGATAACTAACTCCCTCAAACAGCCCCAACTAGTTAGCAAAACACCCACAAGTTGGTCTGATCAGGGTCCCCTCACAATTGGGCACAGTTGTCCTGCCAGCTATCCAGCAGCACTGGATGAGGTTTATTTCATCACAGTACTGGTTCAGTACTTTTTTTTTTAATCACAGAAAGAGCCTCAAAGAATCTTTGCTGGACAGTAAATTTGTCCTTTATCCTTTCCATATAAGCCTTGTCCCTAAGTCTCACTTCTAATTATCCTATCTGCCTCCCTAAAAAATGACTGATTTCTAATTACTTGGCTAGAAATAATTTAGCCCTTTGCCTGTTAGTTGCTTTATTTGCCTGGTATCAAAAAGTTCCTACAGCCTTGTGATTCATTTATTCCTGTTTCCTGTAAGGAAAGACGCTTCCTAGTACCTTATCTTGGGGACCACAGCACTGAACTGAGGTGCCTTAACTTCTGAACAGCAGGATGACAACAGACAACCCTGAGGCAAAGGACTCCAGGGGCTCCTAACCTGGTGCGGTCCCTGCTCTCCCACTCAATCTGCTGCTCCTCCTTGTATGTCCTGTGCTGAGAATTCAATAAAACCTACAGGTCAAGTGTCGGGGCAGTAAGTTATCCCCAGAGGCTGAGAACAAAGACATTTTCTTCAGGTTGTCCTCGGCAGTGCTGAGAGCGGCCCTGACAAATTACTGTGAGCTTAAGTACCATGGTGAGAACTGGTCCTAGAACAGTATTTCAAAATTTCCTGTTCAAATGTATTTCTCCATTCTCCAAAAACAGTTAAAATCAAGCAGTTAAATTTGCAATGGTGTTTTACTTGGCCAAGTGCTTCCAAGTTTCAAAGAAAAATAAAAACAAAAACTTGCAACAATTCTTCATCCCTAAATATTTAATGAATGAATGAATGGCCAAACACTGTGGAACTGTTGCAGTTATCATGCCCCAGACCTGCAGTCCAGAATCTCAGATTTTAATTGCAGCCTGGCCATCAACTCAATAAGCAAGTTATTGAATAGCTTTGCCTCATTTCCTATGAGAAACGCTACCCGATAGATTCATTTATAAAATAATGTGAAAAGCACTTTGTGCTTAAATTCTAACATTAATAGCACTTCTCTATAGGTTTTAAGTGCATAACAAAAAATGAGCACTACAATTTGTTCTTCTAATCCATGCTTTTAGTAATTATTTTCATTTAGGTTACTGGCTATGCAGCACTGCGTAGATACCGCTCCCTAGACAAAAGGATGAAGCCGGTGGATAACGACCAATTCACTATTCTGACATGACTCTGCAATTCAAAGATAAGGGATGACAAAGCCTCAATGACAGTCTCTAATTTTGATCACCAATTAATGTCATGAAAAACTGCTTTCCATTTTAAGACATTTTCAAACTGTTTTCTGTATCCCTTTGGTCCCTAAATATTAAATCTGCCCTCCCCCCTTTCAAGAAACCCTGGCTCATATGGTCATAATCATGAAGTTGTACAGATAGTTCCTCTAAAGAAAAGAAAAAAAAAAAAAAAAAAGAAAAAGTCCTACAGAAACTAAAAAACAATAGTAAGAGTGAACCATACTTCAATTTATTGGCATTGTCAATTTATGAACAAGACAGTATTTTTTTTTTTTTCCATGAAGTGAGATCGTTTTCAATCTGCCATAACATGTGCCCACACATCTTCACCTTGGAAATGTAGCGTTTCAAGCAGGGTCTAGGAGGAAAAAAGAAAATGCAACAGTTGCTAGCTAGTTCTTTGTGTTTTCTTAAAAGTCCAACATGAACGTGAGAAATAACTTCTATATAGTGAAGTTATTTCCCTGTAACGTAACTGTGGCTTTAATTCACATGGCCAGTGTGAGTTCCAATGTAAAAAAGTGCTGGTTCAAGTACACAGCCTTAGCCGAACAGGCATTTCCCTGCTAAGTAAAATTAAATACTCTCCTAGCAATAAAGAAACTACTTTGCCTTTAAAAGACACTAAAATCTCCCTGTGCTAATGGGGTGGGGTCTCGATCCCAGCAGGACATAACAGAGCAGGGCCAGTGCTTTGTTTACAGGGGTTGGACACTACTTCCTGACCCCAAGGACATAGCAAAGTCACGGAGTTAGATGCAGAGTCTGGCTCAGCTCTGCTGCAGAGACAGGCTAAGTGATTTTTCTCAGCTCATTGTTAAAACAAAACAACCCAACATAAAACCAGGTCTCATTACTCAGAATTATGAGATTAGACAGAGAGACCCTAGAAAAAAGGCTAAATTCAAAATACCACATCTCTAGACTTGTAATAAAATATTTACTAATTCAAAATGAAAATGAAAAGTGCTTAGGGGAGACAGTTCCAATAAGTAAAATTGCTCATAACCACAAGCTGCCAAAGGATTAATATTTATCACGTTTCTGTGCTACTGCGGGTCTGAAGTTTTAAAGTAAAACAAGAAAATTAAATCTGAAAAACATCTCTCAGATAATTTGCCTTGCTTATCTTTGAATGTCAAGAAAAGCAGTTTAGAGATCAAATCACTTTTGTAGTTTGTAGCACCAAAGTCTGAAATTATCAACTGTACAGAACTGTCTTTTCATTACATGAGAACGTAACTTTACATCACCAACATCTTTGGAGAAGTAAAATGAACCAAACCCTCTGAAAGCATAATAAATTTAGTGAAACAGTATTCACTGCAGGCTCTTGCAGATTTTATTGCTTGATAAAATAGCAGGACCCTTGCCTGTACTTGTAGCCCTTATGTTCAGGAAGCAGTGATTTGTGAGAACATTAGCAGATGTGGGGGAAATAAAAACGCAAAGAACTGTAATTTTTCATGCTCCTGAACTGTTATGTAACTTCAATAGCAATTACAAAAGTGGGGAGTTTATCCTCCAAGTTATTTGATTTTGTGTAGACAAATGAAATAGGTTTAATTAAAATAAGATGGCTCTCTACCTCAGCATTGTTAAATGAACTGAAAATCAATGTGCCAATTACTTCTCCTTGTCAGGGCTGAAAGGACATTCTTTTATTATGCCATGCGACTTCTATAACCTGTATGCCTTAAATTATTATCCCACTAACTTCTAAATGCACTGATTGACTAAAAATGGACAGAACTCAAAACTAAAATGACTGTAATCTTTATGGTGCTCTAAAAAACGTAAGAGGCAACTCTCCTTCTGCATAAACCAGTAACTTACAGATCATTCCTTTTTCACTTTCACAATTTTTACGCTGCTGCCAGAAGTCTTCTCGGCACTTGCTCTGAATTCTGCCTTCAGTGCATCTCTCACTGCTTTTGCACAGATCTGGGAATATCGGATGTAGCTGGGAGAAAATGAGAGGAGACGAAGTTAATTATCAGTAATCCAGCCAGATGGTTGTGTTGCTGTGCTTTTATTTTTCTTCCTATACTTTTAATTTTGGTTTGGTTGTAGAGTATTGTAGAACTGGATTTAAAAATGACTAATGCCAAAAGAAATCTATACAAAGAAAAAGAACACTAGAAAGAAATGTACTGAAGTATTAATTAGTGTTTGGATGAGTGATCTCTTACTTTTCTTCTTCGTACTGTGTTTTCTCTCTTTAGTGTATATTAATTTAAAATAAAAGATCCATAAATGTTTATAAAAATCCCACAGCACAGGAAAAATAGACCAAAATGTTAACAGAGACTGTAACATGAATCATTCTCCTCCCATTTCTCTACTTAAAACTTTCCTTTAATTATATTATTCTTACAAGGTAAAGTATATATAATTAAAAGAGAAAAAACTATCCTGAATTAAAACAGTTCTTTCCCTGATAAATTATTTACAGGCTTTCCTGAGAATATTGGATTCTGTCTCACAAGTCTGCCATTGAAAATACCTCCTAATCAAGGTTTCTAAATTAAACTGAAAAGTCTTTAGAGAACATCATCAATTCTAGCAAAACTTAAAACCTGCTTCCTGTTTGGTAGACGGACTCCCATCAGCATCTTATTTTCCAAAAGATGTCAGAACACTTTTCACACTTTTGGAAAACAGGAAGGGAGGGGATGCTGTCTATTTTCTCATGTTTCAGAATTTATTTTGGGGAGTCAGAAGTAAGAGTTCCAATGCCTGCTTTCACTCTTACTAGTTGAGTGACCTTCAGGCTGTTCAATCTTTTCAGCTTGTTTATTCACCTGTAGAAACAATAGAATAAAAGGACAGTAACACTTGCCTTGCTGGTGTTTGGGAAGAGTAAACACAAAGTGTGAAAAAGCATGGATCACACAGTAGGTTACTTAATAAATGCTATCCACTCCTGGGACTATCATCCTTCCAATTCTACAAAACTTTGCTTGACTTCTGCAAGTCAGGAAACTCTTGAGTTGCTCAGTTGTTATAGGGTAGTCATACATGCTGATAAAATGTTACCACTAAAAGGTGTTACTCCATCCAGTCAACTAACAAGGTATGTTACCTTTTGTTCAGTTCAGGTGTGAAGGTAAAGTAATCAGGTGTGATACATAAACTAATGGTTTCCCATCACACTAGACACGGGTCTGCAAATGCGTCCCATACTTGCTCCTCAAGAGCCACCGCTCACCTTTGTGCACAGCTGTCTACAGTTTACCAGGGGCTTTCACCCCATTACCCCTTTTACTGAGAAGAAAACCTGAGATCAACAGGTGCTAACTTAAAATAAAATAATACCCATACCATTATAAAAGACCACCTCGATGCTGGAAAAAAAGGCCAAAAATGCTAACAGCGGTTATATCAAAAGAAATCTCCCTGCCCCTTGTATTTCCCAAGCTTTAGGTACCTATACTACTTTGAGAACATAAATCATGCATTATTCTCAAAGAAAAGGACTTCCTCAACTAAGAACTGCTCTCCTGGGCAACCTCGCGTCTGCCCGGGGTTTTCAGGCACACGCTGCGGGAGGCTCCGCTGCCCCTGGCAGTAGGGGCGCTCGCAGGCCCGTTTCACACCCTGCCGCGTGCCCCGCGGCCTCGGGAACCTCGCGCCCGCCGGCGGGTTGTCCACAGCGACGCCATCTTGGCGCGGCCGCGCCCGAGGCCCGGCCCAGCCCGTGGACCCCGCGGGCCCGGGTCCCGCGCGGGCCGCTGCCCCCTGCTGTGCCCGGCGTGACCTCGCGACACTGGGCTGCGCGCCGGCCGCACTCCCGGCGGCCTTCGCTCCGGAGGCTTGGGCCTACCTGAGTCCGGCCTGTCGCCAGTACGCCACCATGATGTCGCGAGAGTGCAGCCAGTCGGACCGAATCGCGAGGACGCCGTCAATGTCGGCTCAGCCGGGCGGCCCAGCACAGGAAGGTCAGGCCCGAGAAACGGAAGGGGCGGGGCGCACGGACCTGCCAGTCCCCGCCTCTTACCCCGCCCCGCCCTCTCGCGCGGCCCCTGCTACCCCGCCGCGGAAGCCCCCCGGCGCTGGGAGCCAATGGGCGCGCGCGGCCTGGGCCGGCGGTGCCAATCCCCGGGTGGGACGGCCGGCCGTGTCTGCCGATTGGCTCCGCGAGCGCCCCGGGCGCGTGACCCCCGGGCTTCCGTAGTTACCCCGGCGGGGGCGACCGGGGCAGGAGCCGGCAGCCCCGCCCGCCGCCGGGGTGCGGAGCCGCGTGTTGCGGGCGGGCGAGGACGCGGCGCGGGCACGGCCGCCGCGGAGGGCCCGTGTTTGCACTCGCTTTAGGGAAACGGCGCCGGCTTTTATTTGTGGACAGACAACCGTGTCCTGAGAGTTGAGACTTCGAAAAGCACAAAGCACCCCACTTTTCCTCGAGTTACACTTAAAAAAAATTGGAAACCAAAGCAGAACCTCAGCCGACAAGCATGCCCGCTCACATTCTCTGTAGTTTTAGGACATGGCCTATGATGCGCGACAAGACGACGGGAAGAAAACAGCAGCCAGGGAGCGGGAATAGAAACGTGCAGGAAAACAGGCAGGAGGCAGGGGAGCTACCAGGCCCTCAGGGAAAAAGCCCCATCGCAGTGCCTCTGACTTAGAGAACCGAACCCAACTAACCTTACAGCGCAGCACCGGCTCACAGTTTAGCAGTTAAGTGTTTGCTTATAAGGAAGAAAAGTTTTTGCTCTTCACCTTTATTAAAAAGAAATTATCATCAGGAAAAACATTATAGTTAAAAGAAAGTTTTTATTAACAAGAAAGGTTTTTCTTAATTCATATAAGTGCATTTTTAATATTAAATAGGGTTAGATGCTCAATAGTCCAAGTTTCACTTACGAACACTTTATTCCAGTTTAGTCCTCTCAAATGCATTTGCTTACTGTGTATTTATATTTTAACAGGTAAAAGCCATGAATTACCAGCTATTTAAAAAGGTAATTGCATTGGAAAATAAAAATTTATAGAATTTTATCATTAGATCAGAGTTTAAAAAATCAAACGAGGGATAAAAATTTGTTTAAAAATCTTTTATCATTACGGCATTACAGCTTTTCCAGAACAAGTATAATTTACAGAAATTATATAAGGCAACCTTTTATCAAATACCAATATTTAGAATGTTTTGCTGAAATGTTATTTCAGTTGTAAAAACCGTATCTGGTTACAAGAAAAAAAAATCAGAAACTTTACCGGATTTAACTTGCTTTTACAAATGTCCTAAGAAGCCTTAAGCTGAACAATATTTTAAGTAGAAAAACAATTTTAAAATATACTATTATATTATATATATAGTATATATGTTATACTATTTCTGTGATTTATGTACATATATCAACTGGTCTCTTTTATAGGAAATCTGACTAGTTTATCCCATTTAAGCAATGTAAAATAAAGGCAAGAGCTAATCACCTTTTAACAAAAATACTCTGTATGCAACAAATGCACATATCAAAGGTATTATTTAGTGTTGATCATTGCCTGCTACAAAATATGAAACCAAGTACATTTACTGGATTGTTTTTCAGTTTGCAGCTGCCCTCTGGAATCCAAAATAAGGATTTCCCATAAATAAAAGCTGCAGTCCAATTCACTTAGTGGTTAGTTTAGGCCAATCCTCCCCCCACCCCAATTATTCTTTGTTCTTCCTCACCACCCCCACCTCTCACAGTGGCACCGTATTATTAAAAACATTAAGTACCTGGGGTTTATGCTTCAGATCAAGACATCATTTGAGTAATTTCAAATGATGTACAGCTCTTCATGTAAAAAAGGTGTTTTGTGGTCACAATTACTTCAAAAAGTAATTGTATTCAAATAACCTGACATATCATGCCTTAGCAATTACAAAACCATGATTTTGACACATGGCAATTTGTAAGTTAGGCAAATGTGGATTGCTAAAAGATATGAACAGCTGTTCTGTTTAAGTTTAGAGTGCTGCAAAAATCAGGTAATGACTTTATTTTTTCAGTTAACATAACCAGCCCACGGCACAGCATACTAAATCACAAAGTACAAATCCAAGGAAGGTAATACCTTTACTAAGTCACAAAACTTTGGCAAATCAATACAGTACTAATACAATAAAATTATATTTCTGTTGGAGTCATGTATTACTTCAGAGGTAATTTTCACTCCAAAAATATTTAAATACAAAACGAAAACACTGTGGTTTTTAGTGGTGGTTTATAGCAGAGCAAGTTATTTTATACAAATTAATCTCTTTTAGAAGCATATAATTTCTTTTAAAGTGAATTCTCTCATGCAAGCTGTTGAAGTTTACAGCAGCAGGGCAATCATGTGTATGTAAGAGGTGGCTCTGCTTTGTTCTGGGGTTGGTCCAAAGCCAGGTAGAGTTCCAATGCATGAAAAGCTTTAAAATTCTACCTTAAGGAGATTCAATGTCAATACCAATTTCCAAGTACTTTTAAGAAAACTTAAATTTTCACATAAATACTGGAAACCTTAAAATTAAACAGCCATTTCAAACAATAATTTCAGATGATCCCTTTTATTTAGAAGCCCTGCATCTGTTTTGATCAAAAGTCACATGGCCTTAACATCAGCTTATTAAAAAAAAAATTCTACCTAAAATATAGTTGTATTTTTTAAATAACAAATAAATATATTGCCAGCTCAGAGAGACCTGGGGGACCCAACGTTGTCTACCAACTTTTATTATCATTTTTCTACAAATGCCGCCGCCGCCATCGGAGTCCTTATGCTTCCTCTTGCTGAAGCCGTCAGTTCTTCAATCTCAGCGTTTAATTTATGTATTACCCATTCCATTGCTTCTCGGCCCTTAAAAAAATCCAATACATTTATTGTTACTGAATGAGAGCAAAGGCATGTATCACACAAATGGCACACCAGGAAGTAACAAGGAGTGTTACAAGTATAACTAAACCTTACAATGACAGATCATTTTTGTTCTTGCTTTTTCTTTTCTAATGTTATTTAGCAAACATCAAATGCCTTGGAGCAACTGGCTTGATCCATAAACTGATTTTTATTTTGTATGCAAAAGATGTTCTCAAAAGAATCTACAATTGAATGACAGGATGTCTTATTTCATGTTAGAGTGGTCCCCTGTTTGGGAGTAAGAAGGTCAAACCTCTTTTCTTTTTATGTCTATAATTTAAATCAAAATCCTGTACTAGGCCCTGCAGGGTCTGGTCCCCGAATTCCCCTTCACCCCTTGCCTCCCAGTGCTCTGTGCAGTTCTCTGAGGAACAGGAAGAAGAGCATTCGCAGCTCCTGTCTCAGGGTCTTTGCATAGGCAGCTCTTCTACCCAAACACCCTTCCTGGCATACCCCTCACAATGAACCCGCCCCTATTTGGAACTCAGCAGAAACATCCGTCACTAAACACTAATTAAGCACTCTCACACCTTTCTGTACCTTTCCTTTCCTAATGACATGCTGTGTGATTAATGTCACCTTCCTCTTACTTCTACAAGGGCAGGGACCACATTTGTTTTGCTCCCCAATGCACCCCTCATCTAGCCTAGCACTCTACCTGGCACAGAGAAGGCATTTATGAATATCTTTGACTGTTGAATGATTATAAACATGTGTTATAAAATAGTGCATTAGGCATCACTTTCTCTAAACTTACTTTGTTTTCAATCATGCATTCTCAATGGAGGTGATTCTCAATGAGGCAAAAATTGGTTCTTGGGGGGGACAGAAGAAAACTCACTCATATATATAAAGCACATATATGTGTGTGATATTAATAATTTCATGGAGGTAATGATTAGGAAAAAATATCTAAAATGGACTCGGGAGACAATAATGAAAAAGGGTTGAGAAACAGTGCTTTAAACAACGACACGGCTACACAGCAAGCATTTCCTACACGCTGGGTCCCAGGCCACACTTTCCATGTTATCTCATTTATTTCAAGCCATCCTGTAAGATGGGTATTCTCCACTTCACAGATGGGAAACTGAGGCTTAGAGAGGTTAACTAAACTCCCCAACATTGAAAGGCTGGTAAGAATTAGAGCTTGGATGTGAACCCAGGTGTACTGGACTCCAGAGCCCGGGCAAGTAACTGCTTAATGCTGTATGGTGTCTCACTGTAGAGTGGCTGAGAGTCCGCTTACAAGGACAAACACACATTCAGCACCAAGCTCTTCCAGGAAATGAACCCAGGGAATAATAAACAATTAAGAAGCAGCCTTACTTACTTTATTAGCATTTGAAGATATGGTACTTGCCATCAGTCCTTCAAGGTAACTGCTAAGGCTGACTCCTTTCACAGTGATTATGGCTTCTTGAGTCAAAATAGTTCTGGAGCAAAACACATTCACACCGTTCGGATGACCCAACTTTCATTAGGAAAAAAATTTGATAAAAAAAATTTAAAACACCCTGTAAAGTAAGTTTGTTAACACACTTTTTACTCACTTTTCTGGGTCCTGAGGATGTGGTTTGTATATAAGTCTCTCATCTACTGAAACCATATTTGTAAATGAAATCTATAGAATGGAAAAAAAAATGTTAAATTGTTTTGGAAAGGACGACTCAAAACATTTCCAAAATTAACATACAACTGAAAATCTTACTAAACATAAAAAACAAGGAAAAAACCAACAACAAATAAGCCACTGATATTTCTGCATAAATGTAACAAATTTCACTATTCATTGCCTACTTTTTATTAAAAAAAAAAAAAACACTTGAGAAAGGTATAATAATAAGCACATGATCCCAAATTCATTTGAGTGCTACCCCCTAGGGATAGGCAGGATCATCAGCACAGTAAGGCTAAAGAAGCTACAAACAGGGCAAAGACACACAGCATGTACACAGGGATTTTCTAAACCACATTGAGAACATGCATTCACTTATGTATCAACTATAAAAGAGACAAAAAACTAAGCCAGACAGTTCAAAATTTAAAAAGGGAGCCAAAACTTACATTAGTAGATTTAAGTTCCATTGTTTTCTCTACAGGATCAACTACAGAATGTTCTTGCACATATGTTTTGGTTCTTGCTGCACCAATAAGCTAAGTAAAACATTCAGAATTAGTAATCAGAGGAGGAAGAATTTCTTACCACGTGTATCAATATTTTATTTGACGGTAAAAATGTGTTACAATATCTTGAACCAAAATCTGTTTCATGAAAAACAAGAAGAAACAGACAAAGGTCAAAAAGGAGGCCTATTCACACATCATGGATGAGCCATGATTGCCAGACACAAAAATGTTTCCCAGAGGCAATTAGGAACCAGCCCACTGAGAACATATGCAACATAAGGCATCATGCTGAAATTTCCCAGGTGAAACAATGGAACACTGAGGCTGAAATATGGAAACCCGAAGATTTGGGGGAAACATGGCATCTAGAAAAAGGAGAGCTCAAGGGTATCTGTTAGTATCTTCCTAGAGCAGTCCAAGGGAGAGGCGCCATGGCTGCGTTCTCCAGACAGAAAAACAGCCTCTAACTATGGAGGCTCCTCCATCAGCATCCAGCGTTACTCCCTGTGCTATGACCCCAAGCCCATGCCCGATCTTGCTCATTTCTTCATCCCCATTATCTAATGTCATGGTTTGCAGGAAGGAGGCAATTAGTACATTTCTGTGGAAAATTGTGAACTTTAATTTCCAGAGTGGACCTACTTTCTATAAAAAGACCCTCTACAGAAACCTGGATCCACTTATATACCAGAGTTTTCTCATATCATGATACACTGGCATTCTAGTTTCTTGTTGGTTAAATCGGCTCACTAAAGCCTGCTCATTTATAACTGAATAGAATTGTTTCTAAATGTACAGAAAGGAGTACCAGACCTTGGAACAAATGTGGCAATAGCAAGTCCAAGAATATACCCTGTACCTAATGTGCACAACCCACCACTGACCATCAATAACTGCATGATCAGACCATTACTTCCAAATCTTATTATTGGTTTCAAGTTGCTGGCAAAAGCAGGAAAAGCAGAATATAACTCCTTTTAGATTACAGAGCATTAGCTGGCTTCCTTCAGAAGGTTTTATCGGGTGCCTTCATGAAGACTGTAATAATATTTCCAATTCATTATACACTCATAACTCAAGTTTATTATAATACAATTTGAACTGATGCAAAAGTGACATTCAGAATCGGCTCCCACAACCTATTTGAAATTATAATGTGGTTTAGAAAACTTCTCTACAGCAGTCACATTTCTCCCGGAATAAAGACACACTTACAGACTTCACAATGGAAGGCAGTCCCCACTCTGTGCTGAGAAGTCTATGGCTGTGCAACTTTCCAGAGGGATCTATATGTCTGTCCAACACATCAACTCCAACCACACTGGGGTTCATAGGGTTTGGGTATTTCTGCATTGCAGCTGTTGTAACAGTTTCCCATGGGTGGCTGCCAACATGAACCAAAAATCAAACATTAAAAAATATGCCTAAGAACTAAACATTTTTATAACCCATCAAATCATTCTTTACAAAGGATGTTTAATTAGTTTACCTAGGGAAAATTGCTCTCTGAAACATTGATGACTATAGGAGACTGATCTACATTTTTAACGTGTATGGACCTCGGTATTGTTTCAGAACACAGGCTGAAACACAACCGATGTCTATAAAGATCAAAGTAGCCTATAGAGGATCACAGGATAGTTTCCTAAACAATCTTTCCTATTTACCACATCCACTTTCACATGTAAATTTTGTCTAGGAAGAATCACTGATTCATGAAAATGTATTTAAAAACTATGTTCTCCTGAAACAAGTAGCAAAAACTGCCAAACCTTTTATTCTTTTTTCTGACTCCAATTCTATGAAGTTATAAAGAAGTAACAAAAGTAAGAGAACTTATAGGCACTGTAAATTCTCACGGGGATCACTAAAAGATCCAAAGCATTATTGACTTAATCAATGACATTTTTCTCTATATTAATGTAATAAATAACAGTGGTCTTCCAGTCAATCTTTATCCACTGTTTTTCTCAAAGGAGTAATTCTGATTTCTGTTTTGAAAAGGTCATTCAATACAATAAAATGTTCTTAAGGCACTCCTAATATGCTATTTTCTAATATTCTCTTTTAATATAATAAGCATTTGCTTATCACCTAAGATTGAAGTGGTAATAATATCACATCATTTGAGAACTTGCAGCATCTTTATTTTCTTGAAAAAGCACATGTGCTTGAGTGATTCAAAATGTGATGTATGTTTGTTCACTTCACAACTCCTATGAATAAGCCGCTTGTACAAAAGCTATCCTTTTCAAAAGAACTCTTACTAAGTACAATCAATATGAAAGGTGATTTAGTCACCTGCAGCCTGATTCTAACCCCTTTTACACTATTTATCTATGCTCTCGTCTTCATTTAATGGAAAAAACCAAGATCTGGAGATGTTTCAAGCTACAGTGACAAACCACACAGCATCACTTTTTATTTTTCTAAAAGCAAAACAGGTAGACATTAATCTTTTTCAACTTTTCAGAGAACTCAGACTGATAACTACATCTTGTCAACAGAAGGAAAATCTGAACTCCACTAATTTCCCAAAACCCTGGACAACCAGTGACATCATTGTTAATGTTTTCACTTTCTTTATAATATCGTATAAATGAACTTCATTCTGTTTTTAATCTCAAGCCTTATTCAGCAATTGATGCAGGTATATAAACAGAGCTGTTTCATAAATCTGAACAGTCCACACAAACAGAAGTGATACAGGCCATGCACTCTAATTGTTACCAAGGCAACTATCTAAAATGAAAATCAGATAAACCCTTTCCCTGTCTCCATCTAGTCATATACCATGGTTAGCTGGCTTCCATGTGCTTATCTCCTCCCCCTACCATCTCTAAAAAATTAATAATCGCATGGCTTCAGGGTGGTTATGCATTATTTGTAATTCAGTCCATCCCTCCTCTCTGAGTCAACCTGAAAACAACTGATGTTGACTTAGTTGGCCTAAGACTGCTTTATGAAACGTAACTAGTTCAGAGAATACATATTGAAATTAACAGTCTTCCAGCAATTAATTTTAATTGTTTTAACACAATTATATTGGGTATCCCTATACATCGAAAGAATCAACGAATGATTTTAACTGGATGCCAACGATATGCTAGGCCTCAGAAGGAAGTGTTGGAAATCAAAGATGTATAATGATGACTTAGCTACTGTTGTTAGAGAGTAACATCCTGAAGATGGGAAACACAAAAAATATTAAGGTTTGTGAGGGGGAGATTATGACTTCAATTTCAGGTAGGCTGAGTTGGAAGAGGCTCTCAGTGGGTAATGATGTCTGGTAGGCACTTGAAAATAAGAACTGAAGTTCAAGAGGGGATAGCACTCAAGGTACAGATTTGGGTGCTATAAATGCATATATATCAGCTGAGACCTTGATAGAACAGCCCAGATTATCTGGGCAGAAAGCACAGATCAGGGCTTCTTCTCCCAGGATATGTATAACATTTATTTGAATATGTCTATCTTCTAGGAAGAAGGTTCCAGAGCTTTCATTAAATCTCAAAGAAGTCTGTGACAAACAGAGAAAAAAAGATTAAGATGACAGATGGAATCTAACATAGGAAGGCCAACAACAGAACCTCATCGAACATTTACACTGAAAGGGAAAAAGACGGGAATGTTGAAGAAAGAGGCAGAGAGAGTGGGGAGGGGAGTAGGTGATGAGCCAGGGAGAAGGGTGTCAGGGAAGACAAGGGAGAAGAGAGTTCTAAGGAGACTCAGTGCTAAGAACTTCTGAAGCATTCAAACCTGCAAGAGGACTGAAATTAAGCATCCCAGGTGCTGAAATGGACTAGTTTAGAATGTACTAGGTTAAAAAACATCAGAAAGACTACAAATTTAGGGTCTTCACTGCCCCCACCCCAGTTCCCAAAACTGTAAACAGTAGGGAGAAAAGAAAATTTCCTTTTGATTCTAATATTCTACATTGTGCAGGATACAGTGGCCCCATGGATGTGTCATATGTACAAATGTTGACAACTTCTTCTTAAGCTGCCCTCAGAAACACTTTTTAAACCTCAAATGGCTACACTAAAATACACCACAAAGCTATGATAATTAAAACAGTGTGGCAACAAAAGCAAGATCAGTGGAATACAGCAGGTAACTCAGAAATCGATTCAAACATAAATCACAGCAGTGTTTGGCAAAGGTGGCATTTCAAATCAGTGAGAAGACGACGGATTCACTATTTATTTAGGCAAAAAAGGATATAGCTGCTTATATTCGTGGTTCTTTTGTATACTGAATCACAGAACCAGAAGAGAATTCCCAACATCCATGTGGCTCAAGGCCTATTTTCGTTACTAAAAATTTCACGCTAACCAAAAAGTCGTTAGTGAACGTGGCCTCAAAGATATCTTACACTGGCAGGCCTTGACAATACCATCATCTTCCATGTAGCGGGCGAAAAGGGGTAACCCAGGGTCGCAAACTCAGCTGCAGCCAGAGCTAGACCTTGGACTTCAAATCCAAGGCTCTGCTCCTTAGGCCGCCGAGTCGTCGGAAAGGGTTCGCACCCCGGCGGCCGAGCTCACCCGAAATTCACATTCAGAGGGGAGACGCTCCACCCCCACGGTGGCCAGGACACCGAGGCTCTCGAGAAAATCCACGCCTCCCTCCCAGGACCCTTGGGTCCACGTCCCACAGGGCCTGGCGGGGCGCTGTCACCGACCTCGTGCTCGTGCTCTGCGACGCCCCCACGACCCCGGGAGGCCGCCTCCGGGGGGACAGGCCGGAAGCGGCCCTGGCTCTGGCCACCCAGCGGGACGTCGGCCTGGGGTCCCGCGCCGCCGCCACGGCTCGGGCGCCCCGGGGTCGTGACCTTGCGCCCCCCCCTCCATCCCGCCCCCAGGAGCCCGCAGGCCTCAGGCTTCGCTCTCCTCACTAGGCCCGACGCCTGGAAGCTTCCTGAGGGTCGCCTCTGCCTCGCCACGACGCCAGGCCCCACTTGCCCGCCCGCCCCGAAGTTGCCCCCCCGCCCCAAACTTACTCAAAGAAGTGCTCCGAAGTCCAGATCTTCATGGTGCCGGCGGCCAGCGCGACGTCCCGGCGGCGCTAGGGGACAATGAGGCACAGAGGCTACACCTGCCCCCGCCCCACCCCGCCCCCAGCACCCCGGCCGGCCGCGCAGCGCGCAGGCGCCGTGGGGCCCGACGCGAGGGACGTCCCGACGCGCTGCCCCACGCCCTATCCCGGCCCGGGCCTGGCCCCAGCCTTGCGCGCGGCGCAACCAGACCCCGCCCCTTAGCGCCGGGCGCACCGCGCCGGCGCAGTGCCGGGCAGCGCCGGGGGCCGCGGGCGCACGGCTGCGCAGGCGCGGGCGCGCGGGCGCGCCGACCTCGGGGCAGGGTCGGGGCAGGGTCGGGGCAGGGTCGGGCGGCTTCCGGGGCTCCGCGGCCCGGCCCGTCTCTTTATCCCGGCCCAGCGCGTCCTCGCCCGGCGTTGCGAGGCCCGTGGGCGGATCCCGTCGGCCCCCTGCCCTGGGCAGTCCTTGTGTTCCCCGGAGCAAACTTTCCTGGCGCCCCGCTAGAAAGTTCCTCCCGCCTCCCGGCCGGCCCGGGCTGCGGCGGGGCAAAGCCAGCCAAGCGACGGGCCGGCGGGCTCCGTGCGCGCCCCCGCCCCCGCGAGCTGGCGACCCTCGGCGGGCCGAGACGTGGCCTGAGGCGCTGCAGGACGGGCGAGGGGCACGGGGGGAGGCGTCCCTGAGTTCAGAGGGCGGGTCTCGGCTCAGGTGTCGCCTGCCCCCGTCCCCCTTCCTCAGCGCCGTCTGCAGCCTTCGTTGCTCCATCGCGACATCCCGGTGCATTTTTCTTTGCACTTGTCACTCTGAGGTCATCTTGTTTATTTCTTACCGCTTCCACTGGCATTGAGCCCTTGAAGGCAAGGATCTTGCCTTTCCTGCTCGGTGATGATTCTCAATGTCTCCCATGTAGTGAAGCCTCAATGATTACTTACTGAAGAATGAAATAATTGATCATTAATTGTGGGACGAATGAATGAATGAATGAAATCATCGGGTTTATCTGTTTAGCTTCCGCTGGACTGCGAGCCTCTGAGGGCGAGGCTCTTGTTGCCATACTTGCTCAGTGATCCCTCTGAACCTACGTAATTACTTGTTGCACAAACGAGTGAGTGACTAAGGGGCAGCAGGGGACGGCATGCGGCTTCCTTCAGAGATGAGCCTTGTGCAGAGCACAGACTGCCTGGCTGAGCGTTCCGGGCAAGGAGGGCACCCCACAACCTCGCACCTCCGACAGAACAGTTTGCCACTTTGAATGATGGTTATGAAGGAAAATCTTTACATCTGGTTACTCAGAAGCTAGTTAGAAGTACTGCCTCGTTCTTGTTCTTAGGTTGTTTGGTTGTTAAAAACAAATAAAAGCCAGGTTAGTTTAGGAAAGAGGATAATTTTTTAAAATAGCCAAAGTCCTTTATGTAAAAAAAAAAAAAAAAAAACCAGAAAAATTGCATTAGACAAGAAGGAAATAATATGGTTGGGTAGTTGCTAAGTGCAATTTGTGGTACCTAGGTGGTTTTTTTCCCCCAAACCTACAGTACTTAGAGTGATTTCTCGGGGAGGTAATGCTTTAAGGGCTGCTGAGAGTGCCTCAGCCTTGATTAAGATGCGAAGTTTAAGTCGCTGGGTGTTAAAAACACTGGTTCAGGAACCATCAGCACAGAACAGCCTGTCCCTGCTATTCCTGGAGCTCTGTGAGGCTGTTCACCATCCAGCATTACTATTCTACTTGTTTTCGAGAATATTATTCTGCCCCCTGGTTCAAAATTTCTGTTTTTTAAAGTCATGAAAATTAAATGACACCTGTTCTCTTCCCCACTGCCTCACTGTGTCGGTCTATTGATTTTACTTACTGCATCTGGAGTGATGGGATGGGGGAGTGGAAGGATGGAGATCCTTTTCTGTGTGTCTCTCCGTGGTGGAGATAATACCACCTCCTACTTGGATTTAGAGAGCAAGAACTTTACACATATTATCTCCTGCGTGAGACTCACTAGAGACATACAGAGGAAGCAAACTAATGTTTTTTAGATACCTAAGCACTGTGTTACTGACAGGGCCTCTCACAGAAACAGAGAAGTCATTAGCTGGTCATTAACTTGATTTGAAACTAACTAGGTGACTGGCTCTTATGGCTCTTGCCCCAGGGATGACACATCCCCACGCCCTTCGGGTTGGGATCTCCTGTTGGGATCCTGCCCAGCCCTACACCTGGGAGGAAGAAAGCAGATGAGATTCTTACCTAAGAGAACTTCACAACTGGCTGGGGAGCCCAAACACAAGTCAAGAAATAACTAGAGGATATGTAAAGGGAGAGTTGTGTGTTCACAGCCAAGACAGCCAGGGCTGTGAAGTGCAGTTCTTGTGGAAGATGGTGAGCAGGGCATCTTCTGGACCACACAGGAGGATTTGCCTGAGGGGCTGGGATCTGGAGTTGGTATGTGAAGAGGCACGTGGCAGCACCAATGTTCATGGGTCCCATGTTAGCAGGTCCCAGAGATAGGCCTGGCAGGAGCAGCAGGCGGAGCCATGTGCTGTGACCTCCCCGGGCCTCAGCTGCCATTATTTCCGAACTTCACCCATATATCGTCTTCACATTTGTGGCACTATCTTCATTCCACCTGTTCTATTATTACTTGATTTTTTATATAAGAAATGTGTTTGGTCTTTTCCTCGGTTCCTGTCCCAGAGCTCCTAAAGCCCTTGGGATTTCCTGAGGGATGGGGATGTCTTTGGTTATTCAAATGAGCTCCTTTCCATACTATCTCCAGGTAGGTAGTGTCAGAATTGAAATGTCTGCTGCGGAATTGCTTGGTTTGTGGGGGAACCTCCCTCCCCATCTGGTGTCAGAAGTATATCTGTGTTGTGAGAGTTTAGTAAGAGAAACTGTTTTTGTCAGAATCAGCTTCTTTACAAATACACTTTAAATGAAACTTTAAATAACTACCGTTGATAGAAAACCAGTATTTTTCCCCCAATAAATGCTGAATACATAATTCTTAAAACAGTAAGCATTGTGGGCTCCCTTAACACCTTTTCACTAGACTCTGGTAGTGGACATGTCCCACTTGCAGGCCGATTTCCAAACTTCCAAGCTGCTCTTTTGACTCTTACTCATTCTTGGCAAACTCCAAACTACCTTTTCCTCTGAACCTCTCAGCAATGACCTTCTCTGAATTCACTGTGACCTCCTTCAACTTCCCTGTCCTCCTCTTCAGAATGGCTTGTATCCTCATTAATCCTTTGTGTGTTTCTTCTTGACTCTGAGAATGTGTCCTTTCTCCTTTCCAGTCTTTTTCCCTGTGCTCCCTTCATTCATTCACTGATCATCTATTCTAGGCCATCCCTGTCCTCAGGGAGCTTACACTAGACCATTTGTTCTCACCCAGAGGTGATTTCCTCCAGGGGACGCTGGGCAATGTCTGGGGATATGGTTGGCTGTCCTGCCTGGTGGTTAGGGTACTACTGGCATCTAATGGGTAGAGGCTAGGGATACTACTGAACATTCTGCAATGCCCAGGATAGCGACAGTCCCCCACAACAAAGAAGGATCTAGACCCAAATGTCACAGTGTAGAAACCCTAGTTTACATCCAACAGACTCCTATAATCTGTCCTAGACTACCTGTCTGGCTTCGATCTTTTGTCCTTCCATCCCCCAACTCGGCTGAACCCTACAGCCACATCAGTCACTCGCTGTCCCTCCACAGGCTACACACTTCCACACCCTTGAACTTTGTACATGGTGTTCTCTTGGCCCAGATGCACTTTCCTCCTATTTGTCCTTAAGAGTCTTACTCACATCTTGAGATCCTGTGCAAATACTCCACTCCCTGAGTGCCTCACTGATATACCTCTCCTTTAGCTCAGCACAGTGCCTTCTTTCTGCTTCTGTGCTCCCGGTGGCATTTATGTAGCCCTCATTTTGACACATCATAATATAAGTACTGTGTGTGCATGGCCACACTGCAATTTAAAGTATAAAGTGATAACTTCTGTGTTAGAGGAATAGGGGTCTTCCTTATCTAACTTTTCATTTTTTGAGTCCTTGCTGTAAATATGGCCACACAGGGATGCAGGAATCATTATAACATGAAAATATTCACGACTGAACCAAATATGTGCTTATAAACTTGGTGCCCACTGAAAACAGTGGCGTAAATCCTCATCTGTTGAGCCTACGTGTTTGCTGGTTAGTCCCTCACTGGTTGTCCAAGGGTAAAAATGTACCAAAAATGGTTGGAAAGCAAAACTGGCACTCTTGGAAAAGATGCATCATTTCATCAAGTTGAGAATGGTGTTCGAGAATTACTCCATTATACACTAAACCACCAGTAGAAGGGTTTGTGTAGAATTAAGACAGTTAATGCATGAGTTGTGAAAATTGACCAGGGGTGGTTCACAAAGAAAAAGCGTATCATAAGGCAATGATTTAAATAGCTAAAAACTGAGAGAAACCCTTGGGAAAACTAATCAAGTCCTTGAATAATTCTGCAATGATGTCCATCGCTTCAATTGAGTTGTGAAATTCAAACATATTGTGTAGTACTATTTTCCAGTTTGGTGGGGAAAATCATGGCAAAAACTGGCACTTGATTCATTCTATGTAATAATTTCATAGAGTTATAATTTTAATCTAAGTTATGTGCATATGTATATAGCTCGTATAAATGTATACCATAATATATGTATATATATCACTGCATATATGCATATGTAATATACGTGTGTATATAAACTTACTATCATTGTTTTATATTTTATTTTTCAGGGTAACATCTCAGCTACACTTTTTGCTTTTCGTTATTTACCGTGAAATTTTGGTGTTGGTTTTAAGTGTATTCACTTTCAGTGAGCTTATTGGGTAGCAGTTACATACCCAAAATGGGGGCTTTCTTAAACTCCACAGCTAGGATTATATAGAAAGATCAGGTAGAAGAAAATAGCAGTAAGTACTTAGGGTAGGAAACAGCAAGGGCAGAAGTGGGAGGAGGGGAAGGGGAAGTTTGAGCTGTTTTTAGGAAGCCCCACTGGCAAAGCCTTTGGCACACTCTCACCTTTTCACTTTGCCACCCAGGTGGCCCGTAGGGAGTGGAGAGCCAGAGTCTGCGTGGTTGTGGCATGGGCCAGAGAGAAGTGACTGGCACAGCTCACACCTGGTCTCTCCCACCTGGGGAACTTAACTGGCCAGGAGGGAGACCAGAGAGCGGGAGGAGCTCAGAGCCCTGCTGAGCCTCGGGCTGCGAGTCCATGCTTGTCTCTGCAGAGGGGACGTCCCTATTTTAGGAATCTCACATTACTTCTAATTTAATAAGAATCTAGAGTCAGATCCAATTTTGTTCCTATTAGTAATTGAAGATTTCAGGTAACTGTCTAGAACTTCCTATGTATATGATTTTTTTCCCTCTCTGTTTTCTGTTTTCTAAATATCTAACCAAGTTATTCCTAAATCACTGTCATAAGAAATGAATCTCTTTTCCTGGGAGGGCTCTGACTATTCCAGTAATTCCTCATCCTGAGGAATTAAGGGTAATTTCTTAAAGCTAAGCCAATTTGTTTCATTAGCAGTTTTCCCATAACTAGGTCTATATTGAAATTAGCTTTACTCTCTTTCTATGCTAAAAGCTTTTACCATGAAAAGACTCTCATACACTTATACACAGAATGTTGTAAAACCTGGCCAGAAATCCTTCCTGGGATAATAAAAATGTCACCATTGCCTGTGTGCCCCGAGATAAGCGGTTCTTGAGTCCTTTCTTTGACATTCATCTGATTGATACTGTTTGGTCCCCACTGCAACATTAGGAGAAGGAAAGGTGGACAGAGGTCCACTGGCCACCCGCCAAGCCCCCGAAGGTAAAGAAGGCTCGTAGCAGCATTTGAACGAGCATAGATATGAGCCGCGTTTTCCTTTCTCCTTTTCCCTTATACAGGACATTTTTTTTTTTTAAGTAACCCTGACAGTGACCTGCTGTTTGGTGACCATGGCCAGCATCGCGAGTCCACTGCATGTCTTTTATGTCATCAGGGGGAGGGGGTGACAATGCATGCGCCAAGACTCATTCTCTTTGTGAGAAGCATAATTATGTTTACAGAAGGGGCCAGAGCATGGCTCTCCTCCTGGTGCTTGGCAGTTTCCTCCATTTTGCTGGAGGCAAATTAGTTCTCTGTCTTTGCTGGAGGCAAGTGGGCCAATCCAGAAACAGACTTAGGCCTTGTAGGGGGCCCTCCTTCCAAATACCCTCAGCCACAGGGGCCTTGGAGACAGGGAACTACATATGCGGCTGCATACTGGCCTGGGACGGATTCAGAAAGCTGCTTTTTGTGTGGCCTGTTCCCGCTTGACTTTAACTTGGTGACCTTTTGGATATAACATTTTGGTGGCCAACAGTGTGCGCATGGAGGGAGAGAACAATTACAGCCACAGTCCCCTTCCTGAAAGCAGTTCAGCTGCCTACAGTTTCAAAGGATCAAACTGGCACCTCTTTCAAGCTCCTGGGGCCCAACCCACTCAATAATGAGTGCCTGGGCAGTATTCTGGGATTAGTAAATATCTCGTCTCTCTCCAAAGCAGCTCAGAGCTGGCCACATATATTCTCTCATTTGCCAGTGTGACATCTTGTAAAGAAAGGAAGCGGGGGCGGGGGGGCTGTTATTCCTGTTTTATAGCTAGAAAATGGAGGCAGAGAGGTGTTGGTTCCTTTCCTGTGCAATTCCTGGCTTTATTCCCTTGTCACTAGATCATGGTGCGGGGAGTGACGGATGATACCACAACTACACACAACTTGGGTGATGTGCTCCCTTGTTTCCCAGGCTCGGAGTGCAGGGCCGGTGACAGCAGAGCACGCTGGTTTAAAATCTGTGTGTGACCTGCGGGGTTACTCCTATTCATGCCGTAAGAAGGTGAGTGCATTACAATGTTCCGAACATAAGGACATGCAATAAATACTTGCTGAATTCTATCCACAGAATTTGGGGTAGAGTCAGCGTTTTGCTTTATCATGGTCTTCCTGAGAGACCCATTGTGCAGAAGTGTGACATTTATGTATGTTTAAAAAAATTGCATTTAAAAACTAGCACAAAAGTGTGGGAGAGTAGAAGGAAAGTCAGTTGTTTGCCATGAATCATTTTGTAAGGACTGACCTGGCCCTTTTAAAAAAATACATCATTTCGTCATTAAGACTCTGAACCCCCAGCACAGAGGACAGCATGACTCTGTGGAGCAGAGAGAGGAGCTCAGCATCCCGTAGGTACAAGGCTCCTGAATGCGGCCTCAAGAGGAATATTTGGCAGTTCTTTTCCAAGGCCCCAGTTGTCAACAAGTACTGGACAACAGGTACCTGCAGGAAGACAGGCAGCCTCTCCTCCACACCTGGGAGTCTGTGGCTTGTTTGCCATATGCCCAAACTAGTTGATTCAGTCATTTCAGTGCAAAAAACTAAACTGGATTATTGGCATCCAAACCAGGACATCAGATGGCCAGCCACTCTGGCAACGTGAAGCCACAGCCTTTGCATGCCCGAGTGTCTTGTTGGGAATGGATGGCACAGAGATGTCAGCTTCCACTCCTGTCCTGTGTTCTTGTACCCTCCTCCTAAACAACACAATGTGTCCTTTCTAGCTTTTTGTGTGCTTCTGCACCCACAGGAAGAAAGGAAGGCCTATTTACAGTTAGATGCTCCGATGTGATGTTGGAAATTTTCCAAAAGATTTTTTCCATGAAGAATAAACTGTTAACATTCTAGACTATGAAGCAAACCAAACTTGGGATTGGAGGGATCCAGAGGCCTGCAAGAATGCAGGGATTTGATCTCCTCAGTTCTGGTGAGAAACAGCACATGGACAGAAAGAACAGTAGGCTGTCACCTCTGGAGAGATGGTCTGTCTCGTTTACAGATGTGTCCTCAGTGCCTGCACATGCACCTAGCATGGTGCCAGGCACATAGTAGCTACTCAATAAGCATTTGTTGAGTACATAAAGGAACCAACAGAAAGCAAGCCAAGCCCTGGCATTAGGTAACACCATGCCTTATTTATCAATGGGGTCAATAAGAGTGTGTGCAGTTTAGGAACCTGGACAATTACCGGAATTTGGAATTTGGAAGGCATAACACGAAGGTCCCAAATCCAGGAAGAACATGATGGCACAGGGAGAGAATCAGCAGGTGCCCAAGTCTGAGCAGTGCCCCCCCCAGCTTATGGGTCCCGAAGGCATGTCCAGGGAGACCAAAGCACAGAGAGGCAGGGGCTGCTCCCCAGCTGGCAGCTCACAGCAGGTCTGGAGGGAGGCACGTGCC
The DNA here is from genome assembly GCA_023783475.1 of Daubentonia madagascariensis. Taxonomy (NCBI): domain Eukaryota; kingdom Metazoa; phylum Chordata; class Mammalia; order Primates; family Daubentoniidae; genus Daubentonia; species Daubentonia madagascariensis. The sequence goes on along the minus strand of JAKFHU010001640.1, from coordinate 3,199,568 downwards.
CGCAGCCCGAACAGCCTTCATCTGAGAGAACATCTGTTTGCTTGGGCCTTAGGCCGACAAAAAAATTGCTGAGCCATATGTCCTTAGTAAATCAGTGTGTGGCCCTATTAGAAAAAGTGTCCAAATGATTGATTAGAAAATAACCAGCCAGCCCCTGCATATTGCTTTACTTGTGTGCTGCAAGTTTGTTTAATTTCAAAATGTACCAAAATCCACCCTGCTCCTTCTACTCCCATTTTTCATCAAAGAAACATCTGACAAATGCATGTACTGTAACCACCAGGGAAGGGAGGGAAGTAAGACATTTTCTTAAGAGTTAGGACTACAAAGTGAAGCATAAGCTCTAACAGAAAATACCCCCTTTTATGAATTGTGTGTTGCATTAAACAATGATGGAAATGCTTATGAGTACTTGCAGGCTGATATATCATAATGAAACCTTAAATTCACGTGGACCTTCCTTCCAAACACTTCAGACACCTCGTGGATGGGGAAACAGAGGCACCAGAACCCATGTGTAGAGAATCTTTGGAATGCAGTGAAGTAAGACCATAACCTACACCTCTAGTCTTTTTCCTTCTCTGACCTGTCTGTTCACTCTGAGTAATAATGTAGAAAAAGCCTGCCTCGAGAAGTAATCTCAGTGGTTTCTCATTTCCTCAAATGGCATTGAATGTTATTCTGAATAAGATGAGATACTCAAATAGTTTTAGTTATTGACATCAGCCAACTGATGCCTTCAGCAAAAATACATTCAGGTATTTACATTTTTAACAAGATTAATAAGCACATAGCACTGGGTTGTATATCCATTAAAATTATACGTTGAACAATTGTGATTTGAAAAGTTAACATAAAATTCTAAAATATTATTCAAACCTAATTGAAAAGTACAAAAATCAATAGCTTTCTTTCGTACCAGCAATGATCACCTATAAACAATAAAGGAAAAATTCTATTCAAAATAACTCAAAATATGAAATACCTGGGAAGAAATCTTAAAAAGAGATGTATAGGATCTAAATAAAGAGAATCATAAAATTTTTCAGAAGAACATAACAGGAAACTTGAATAAAATAAGGCACACTGTGCTCCTGGGCAGGAAGATTGAGTGTTTTGACGTTGTCAATTTTCCCTAAATTAGTTTAACGAAATTCCAATCAAAATCCCAATAGGACCCTTTTGGAACCTGACAGAGTGATTCTAATGTTCATTTGGAAAAATAAAGAGGTGAGGATAGCCAAGGAAGTTTTGAAAAGGCAAAGTGGAGAATTTAATCTACTAAATATTGCAACAAATTATACAGCTATAGTAGCTAAAACAGTGTGATACTGGGCAAAAATGGGTAGAAAGAAATGGATACCCTTAAAACCAACCTTACTGTGTATGACACTTTAGAATTTGATTTAAATTGGTGTTTCAAACCCAAGGGGAAAGGATAGATTAGTAAATAAATGGTGCTGGGACAGTCAGATAAGTATTTGGAAAAGGCAGAAAGTTGTATTGTCTCAGGCTATACATCTAAGTCAATCCTAGATTACCTAAAGAGGTAAATACTAAGTATCTAATTATTCATACAGATTCAACTGCATAAGTAGGACAGACTCACAAATATAGGAAATATCAAAAACAATATGAAAAGGAAAATATAGTATGAAAATATTTACCACAAATCTTATTGGATAAGATAAGAGTTAATTTTCTTAAATTTGTCTCACTCTCCTCCAAGGCTAGCCATAGAAACCAGAACTCCTTTTCCCCAAATCCAGCCATAAAACCTAAAGCTATTACTCTAACTTTCCCTCTGCCTTTCTGTGTAAAAACTGGCCATAAAGAAATCATCTGACCTACCTTGTTTAACTGTGGGTCATAAAACCCCCGTTCCTATTCCAGAGAGGGCCCTGCCCCACACCCAGCAGGAAGGAATGCCTGCTTAGAGAGGCCAAGAAGAATCTAGACAGACAGGCCTTGCTGGGTTTCCCCAATCAGCCTATTAGCATTAGAGCACACTCTTTTTGTCCAATCATATTTCTACATGGCTGTCCATACTTTGTTGAACTTAAGCATAAAAGTGGACAATTTCTCCTTCATCTTTTGGTCTTCATTCTGCTCCTGTGTATACACGCTAAGTAAATTTGTATGCCTTTTCTCCAATTAATCTGCCTTTTGCGTGTTGATTTTCAGCGAACCTTCAGAGGTCCAAGGGGAACTTTCCTCTTGGCCCCTACAATATCCTCCCAAGTTCTTATTAGATGCTTAATAAATGTCTGCCAGATAATAAAGAAAGAGATTTCTTTCAGATGTTGAGTGGCTTTGCGTTCCATGTTACTGAGTTGTGGTGTTACTCTACAGCTAATGAAGAGCCAACAAAATTTCTTAGGAAGAAAATTAATAATGACCCTACAAAACTCTGGTTTATTTTTATGACATGCATTAAATGGCATTTTAAAGCATACTTATTTGGACTTCAGTCAGCAGGGGGTGCACCGATGCTGGAAATTCTAATGTTAATAAAGAATAGCGCCTATTTATTAACCCTTGTGGTCCTTCATCCTGAGTTTTCGGCTGCTGTCTCCTCTGCACCCCTCTCCCCACTCTGTACCCTCCACCTTTTTAACTTGTCCTACTACACACACTGCCAGTTATAAAACTGGATTTTAATAAGAGTTAATTTAATACTTCTGTTTATTAAGTTGTTACAGGTACGTGTGGCACTTTTGAGAAATTAGTGCCTTATGGAGAAGAGTTTAAATTGTGCTTATCATTCACTCAGGACAAATTTTCCATCAGAATAGGTGGGAAGTGCGAGAAAAAAATGGAGTTGATATTTCAATAGCCCTTGTGGACACTAATACTATAAGTGGAACAAGCATAATAGTGACCTTTAGAGAAAGGATATTTCATAAAGTGTGCATTAAAAGTGTTTTTGGAACATTATTTTGTCAAAGTTCTTTATGAGACAGAATTAATAGAATGCTATGGTTTATTGAAATTTTAAGGAAGACAGAAAACTGTAGTGTTGTATAGAGGAATTGAGGGGGAAATAAAATGAGGTTTGTGTATAGTATTTTTGGAACAAAAAGGAACTTGATTGGCATATTTAAAATTTGAAGAAGATAGCTAAAAATATTGTACCAGAATAATAAGGCTTGGGATCAAAACATTTGAAATGGGAATCAGCATTTCATGTGAGAAAATGAACAACTCCAGAATTCAAGAAAACACCATCTGCATAGGAAAAGATTCATAAGTGATGGTGCTGGGACAGTCACTTGTTTGTGGTAGGGGAGAGTTTGGGAACTTGGAGGTGCCTGAACTTCATTAGACAATGCTATGCTCTTTTGAAATGACAATATAGTGATTTTCTCCCCTTCAATTCCTTTAGAATGCTTATAAGGTGGCTTACAACAAAGGAAAATATCAGCTATAAAAATGATTACTCAGGTGAATCAAATTCGATCAAAAGTTTAAAAACTTTTGTAGAAGGAAAAAGAATGAAGCTAAAATAAAAAGAAAAATACCACATGGAACAGTCACTAGAAAACAAAGATGCTCAAAAGGGTTTCTAGAAGGTATTTCAACGTTGTGCTTTTTAGGAATAATATACTAATAAAAAGCCATGTATGCAACCCAAAATTAAAAGTCTCCTATTATAGATATAGCAATGATAAATAAAGAAAGCAAAGGTGGCAATCATAATACCAAATAATTCAAGTTAAAATATATTCATTGAAATAAATGAGTGGTCATACAGAGACAAATGCAGTACATATTTAAGATATAATGATTGTGAATTTATATGCACCAAGTAACATAGCAACAAAATACACAAAATGAGGATTATGTGAATTTCAAATAGAAACTAACAAAAATTCAGTTATAGAGCAGCATTATGTTCCTTATAATGAAAACCACAACAGGTAAAGTAAACAAAATTCTGTAGTCTATAAGTAAAATATACTTTTTAATAAAATTATTCAAAGAAGCTTACTGATCTTATCACTTACTAGTTTACATAAAATCAAATGAATAAATATCACCAGAGGTTTTATAGGCTATATCCTGAGCTAAATAAAATTAAAAATTGAAATTAAAAGCCTTGGGAATAAACAAACAAAATTGCAAATTACTGTGATATTTTAAAATATCCCCCTAAAGAACAATTGGGAAAATGGGAAAATAAAGGACTTTATAAAAGATGGTTTAGAAAATAATAGTAGTAATAATAATAATAATAATAATAAACTACATATCAAAATCAATCAAAATCAATGTTTAGAGAAAAAATTCAATGACTCTGTTTTTATTTTTAAAATGAAAAGAGAAAGTAAATTCATTATTTAACATAACATCTCAGTGAAGAAAGGAACACAATGAAAACATAAAAAGATAAAGTCATAAATTGGAAACCTAGAAAATACACAGTAAACAAATGCAAGAACTGATTCCTTGAAACTTTAAAATAGACCTGTGATAAATCTAATCCAGAAAAAAAAAACAACAAAAACCCACATAAAAAGTAGAAATTAGACAGGAGATAGAAAGTTTATAGATATAAAAATTATAAGAAATAAGTATTTATAAGTATGCTACTGTATTTGTACTTCTCAAGGAAATGTGTAATTTCACACAAAATAAAAGTTAAAATCTTTACAGATTGAAGTATTTATAGGTTGAATTATTAAGATAAGAACTATTAAGATTCTAAGAAATAAACTCTGAATATGATAGTAAATTTTTTTTTTTGAGGCAAGGCCTTACTCTGTTGTCTGGGCTAGACTTCAGTGGTATCATCATAGCTCACTGCAACCTCAGACTCCTGGGCTCAAGTAAGTAATTCTCCTGCCTCAGCCCCCGAGAGCTAGGACTACAAGCACATGTTACCACGTACGGCTAATTTTTATTTTTTGTAGATATGGGGTCTTGCTATTGCCCAGGCTGTTGTTGAACTCCTAGCCTCAAGCAATCCTCCCACCTTAGCCTCCCAAAGTGCTGGGATTACAGGTATGAGTCACTGTGTCCAGCTTGATAGTGGATTTTTTAATAAATAGATAAAACTGTGTAATCAAGAGTGTTCTTGATAGAGAAACACTTAGTATACTACTGATAAGGAGAAGCTTCCCAAACCACTAGCCAATGTCATGAATATAGATCAGGGGAATCTTAAATAAAACCCATTAAAAGGACATTCAGTTACAAAGTAAAACGTATCCTTGAAATGCAGGGATGGTTCAATTACAAATCTAATAATATAAAGCATCAATGAATTAAATGAAAATCCAGATATGGCTACTTTCCTAGACATTGAAAAGTAATTTGACAAAATTCAACACACATTCCAACTAAATTTTTTTTAAAAAAGGACTAGAAGCATATTTTCTTAATATATTAATAGTTTTTTTAAAGTCAAGAGACATAGTCAATGGACAACTCTAGAAACATTTTTTAAAAAGCAGAATAAAATTAAGGTCCTGCCTTAATTTAATATTGTTTTGAGATGTCTCTTCAATAAAATAAAACCCCAAAATAAGACATAAGAAGAAAATATATTTGGGCCCACAAAGATAAAATATCCATTTTCAGGTGATAAAAAGCGTAAATAAACTTGCTTAAAGTTACTGGATACAGAAGACATCTCTAAAATCAACAATACCTCTATGTGTCAGCATTAACATCTCATTAATTATAACAAGCAAGAGAAGAAAATCTTTAGTAAATAACATTCACAAGGGATAGATGCATGAAAAACAATGCAAAATTTACTGGGAAGTTCTAAGGAAGACGTGACAGAATGTAGAGCCATACTGTGTTCTAGAAGGGGATAAATTTTCTAAGGGTGGTAATTCTACCCAAGTGCGATTAAAATCCCTAGAAGACATTAAACAAAACAAAGAAACAAAAATAACTAAGGTAAATAATTATGACATTCATTAGAAGAGAATGGTCATATGAAAACATAAACAGTTTAAATAAGTGGAGACCAACCCAGCTGGCAGAGGTGGATTTACCATGAAGCTAAGGAAGCTTGAGCTCCTGAATGCTCCCTGTGCAGACCCTCCCCATAAGGCCCTGGAAGGAGCTCTAGCAATGTATTCTCATGGTCATGCGTTTTGTAAATTTTACAGAAGTAAATATGTTTTCTTATGGCATCCTCCCACAATTTTATAAGCTTTACGTATCACAATACTTGAATCTAGCATGCCAGGTATGGCATTATATTATAAATCTACAATAATTAAAAGGTGATTCAAGTGGTATAGAAAAATCAATCAGTAGAACAGAAAAGCCAGAAGTAAATCAAATGATACGTAAAATTTAAATATATGAGAAAGAGTCACAAATATGTGATGAAAGAACAGATTATTTAGTATATGGTATTGGTGATGTTCAAAATATTAACAGGTGTGGCATGCGCACCATGCCCTGAGAGGTAAGAACATGTGCTGGCTATTGCCAACATGTGCTGCTGTACCAGTGTGTGTGGACTTAATACCATCCCTGGCCTAAGTTAGGAAATTGGGAAATACACTTTAGATCCGTTCCCTATCCTGTATTGAACTGCAGATGGATTAGTACATTTAATCTAAGATATTTGACTCTAGACTTTCATTGAAGCAATAAAAGAAACCAAACATTCAACTAGTTAGACTGCAGAGCATTTTTAACAAATTAACAAAATCAAAAAGGAATCAAGTGCTTGGGGAAAAGGGTGGGAATCAAATATTAAACAAAGGTTTAATATTTAAAGAAGCTACTTTAATATATACCAGTAACACAGAGAGTCCAATGAACAAAGAAATAAAGGATATTAGTGGATGATTTACACAAGAGCAAGGAGTAAACAAACATATGAAAAGGTTTTGGGCTTCCATATTGATTAAAGACATGGTAAGTAAGATAGCAATGGGGTGCTATTTAAACTGTTCGCATTAGCAAAACGGTATTTAAAAAGACACCTTATTGCTGGTAAGGCTGTAGTTACACTGGTACTATTGTGTGTGGCACAGTTCAAATTATTTTATTTATTATTCTGTTCAAATAATTTTCTTTTGAACAGAAATAAGGGAGATACATATTTGCAATATAAAAGTAGAATAATAAAAATGTTTCTGCCTTTTTGCCCCCATAATCCTGTATCTGAGAAAAAGCATAGCACATGTAAGAGAACATGCAATTTTGAGTTGGAAATTCTAGGCTTGAATCCTGATTCTCTGATGCTTACAAGCTAGGTGATCCAGGGAAAATTGTATAATTGCTCTCTGATCCTTGGTTTTCTCATCTGCGAAACTGGGATTATCGTATGTCCCTCAGAGGGTTTGAATGAGGGTGTAAACTGCAAAGCTCTGTGTTTCTCTGGCACTTCGTGCTTTTGTCCATGAATCTGTTTCCTCATCTGCAACATGGGATGATAATACCTATCTCACAAGCTTGTTGAGATAATTAAATGAGATAATGCATTCATTCATGCATGCATGCATTCCTTCATTCAACCAGTAGGGTCCAGCAGTACAGGGTGCTGACCCAGGTGCTGGCCATACTGTGGTAACCAACACAAACCCAGTCAGCTGTTCATTTTCCAGCTGGAGCTCAGAGTCCAGGGATGGGCTTGTCATAGGGCCACACTGCTGCAGCCTCAACAAACACAAATGTACCATAATTAGTATGACTCAGCCATCCAGAGCACACTCAGTGCCCCTCAAAGGACAGGCCACATTTGTATTTCCTTTTTGTGTCCTCTGTGTAGTACAGAGGCTCAGATGAATATTCCATCCATTGGATGGATGGATGAATGCATACATAAATGTTTACAGGAGGGTAATTTGTTTTAATGAACAATCTGAAGTCACCTAAATGTCCAGTATAAGAGAAGTGGCTGAGCAAATGGTATTGTAATCATGAAGCTGAAGAGTTTGCAGCCATTAAAATGGAAAATTATGAGGATCATGAAAGACACAGAAAAATATTTGATATAATATTACACAGAGAACAAAAGCAGAATACAAAATGGCACATACATTGCAATTATAATTATATGACCAGAGTCACAGGGAATATTGAAAAACAAACATTTTTATTACTGTAGAGGGATTCTGGGTGAATTTTAAAAATTCCTTTAATGATTTGAAAATACTGTGTTAGCAATAAAATAACAACAACCAGAAAGAAAATGGCTGCTGTGCAGAGAGAAAAACAGGTGATTTTATTAATATTCTTTTGTTGAAGTATAGCTTACAAACAGTAAAGTGCACTTAAATGTACACTCAATGAATTTTTACATATGCATACATCTGCTTAACCTCCACGCAGATCAATTTCTAGAAAACATTAAAAATGGGTGCTTTTAAGTGGGGAAAATAGTTTTGGTGTATATCGTGAGGGTGGACATAAAATTAACAGACAATATTACTTTGCAAAAGATATCGTCGTGTTACTAATGGGAGGATAACATGTTAGGATGTGTTGAAGCAGCAGAGAATCAAGAGCTCGTTTTTAGACGGAGTGCAAAAGTTGACAGATTTTCCGAGGCAAACAAAGTGAGCAGACTTTTTTTCCTTTTTATACTAAATGGCCCAAATGGAGGAAAATCACTTTAGAATGATTACATATAATATGCATAACTGCAAATCTGACATCGCCAAAATCATATGCATAACCTCAGTTTTCCTTCCAGAAAAATAAACAAAGCAACACAGACAAATCTGAGTGCAAACAGGGCTCTCCAGTGCTGCACCCCAGTTTGGGACTGGGAAAGGGGGAGTTGTCTCAGGAAGCCTTTTGAAACCAGGAGGGCTGTGCCTGTCCTTGTCTCTGCCTTTGTTTTAGGTTTGATTTCCTCCAAAATATGAACACATATTTATATATTCCTCTCACAGCCCTCCTAACTCCCAAACCACAAACACTGATGCCTTATATAATTTCACTGTGTTTTCTTTTCGGTTGGTAATTTATCTGGAGTGTTGCTTGACTGTTTTATCTTTCTCTCTCTACACAGCCTCTTAAAGTGCTTCAGCAGATCCTAACCTCTCCAGAGACAGAAGACAGGCACAAAGCTTTATGCCGGACCTCGCAAGGCCCCACGTCCGTGTGGGCGTTGAATGGATGCTGCATGATGGAAGAATGAGTCACCGAGATTTAGGGGAGAGTGTGGAGGAGGGTGCAGACGAAAAGGGCTCTGGCACTGCGGGAGATGGAGCAGGTCAGGAATCATGACGTCAGCCCAAAGCCAGTCTTTAAAAATAGTGAAACTTCTCTATGAATCAAAATGATTCTGTGGGGAAAAAACTAAATTGACGGTTGGAAGGTTATATTACTTTGTAAAAGAAAAAGTAATTTATACTCGACCTTAAGAAAAGCAAAAGTTACAAATCAAAATAGACTCAGAAGTGCTTTAAGTATTCAGAAACTCATCAAAACAGTTGGAGTGAACTTTGCATGTTCTGGACGATAACTAAAGAAAATTACTAGAGGATAGGGAACAGCAGAGATACCTGGCTCCTTTCCCCATTGCAGCAACCTCTGCAGGTAGGATTACCGGCTTCTGCTTTATGGCAGCTTCTGCTGTCTCTGGTGGATCCTTACCAGAAATAATTCAGGGTCATGCATCAGAGGGTATGGATGACCGAGCATTCATTGCTGAAGCTATCAGAGTTAACCCCGAAGAAAAATAGATCTGAGTATATTTTATGATTATATAACATGCCCAGATCTGACTAGCCCAGGCTGCTTATTGATATATGCCTAGCATGCCAGAGTTGACCTGACTTAGGCAGTACCCGATTTAATAATTTAATTAGTTTTCTTTTCTTAATGGAAAATAGAAAGATATGAGTTAACCACTCCAAAATATCCCCTCTTTACTAAGAAAGTCTTTGTAAATTCTATATGATAAGGTGGTTACATTCTTTAGTGAGTGATTCTGTACAAGTATATGATCACAAAAATAATATTTAAACAATACCAAAGCTGGACACTCAGCTGACATTTAATAAATTCTAAATAACTAGTCAGACCACATCTGTAGTTCTAAATGCAAAATCAATTCTGTGACATAAAAACAATCACCTGTGGGAATTGGGGTTTTTGCTTTCTTTGAGTGATTCACAAGCTTGTGGTAATAAGCATAAAAATAGGATTTACCAATTTTTCCACTTATAAAAACTAAGCAAAGCCAATAATTAAATACTATAGTTCTTTAAAGTATAGTTTTAAATTTTAGTCTTTTAATAAAATTAGCTATAATATATTTTCAAAATGAATAAATAATACAGGAGGTTAGAGATCCTATTTTTTTCCCTTAAATAATCTGGACCAACTTAATAATAAAAACAAGCAAGTTAATTTCAGTGGCTTTTGTTAGCCCTTATGTATTATCAAGCTGTTGCATAAAATGTGAGGTAAAGGTGGAAATGGTTGTTTTAATGAGGCACACTTGCACACTTGATTTTTCCTGGTTCATTTCCTGTACATTTTATCCATATGATAAAACATCAATGTAGAATTGATACAACAAAGGGATATAGAAAGCAAACATGTTTTATTTTACCTTTTATTTTTCTCCATTGCACTTGAGAGTATCAATGAATTGCAAATGAGGGACAGCAAAAGCATCAATTTGTGCTGTTTGGTACAGTTCTAACAATTTACATCAATAAAGCATGGTAAACTGTTGCGTGGAAAATCCAGCCCCATCTACACAGAAAGTGGCACAAATATATAGAGGAAAACTGAGTTGGGATTACATGATGATAAGAGTATTCAACATAAAATACTTTAGGTTGCATTACATTTTTTTAAAGAAAATTATGTGGATATCAAGAAAAGTAAAGAATCTTGGTGAATGATTTTATCTGTGGAGGTCTATTGGGTGCCATGTTGGGATTCTTGTTTTTTCCAATTAATGTTGTAAAAACTCACATACAGTTTCAGATTGGTGGGAAATTTCAGTCTTTCCCCAAGGTTTAAAAAAAAATCTGGCTAGAACAGGACAGGAAACTGACAAATCTTTACATGGGTGCCCATCTGAATTACCATCGGTCCCTCATCTCTTGGGGCATAATCAATGCGACTTAGGAGTTCTTGTAAAAAGTTATATGAAAAAAATAATCAGTTAAGTGCCATTTATCAACTGAATAGACCTAAGAAGAATGCAGTTTGGCCTTGTTCTTAACTGGCCAAATACAAGTTGTGTCATAAGTCCAGGCCACAGTGAGTTATGGGCAAAGCTGTTTTCCTTAAGCATCAACAAAAACAGAACAAAAGATTTCAATAAGAAAAAAAAAAGAAAGAAAACAGAAAAGTACAGAATCTTGCTGCATTGCTCTAAGTTATGACTCTAATTCTCTAATTATCACCAAGCAAATTTATAATGGAATAGCAGGATGAGAAAGATAATTGTGTCTTCAAATGAAGTCTCATGATTTCTCAGGGGTAAGCCACATTCTTTGCCACACTGTAGAAGAGAAAGGCATTACCCCTTTCTTCTAAAAGGATTCAGAAGCATAGAACATATTTTTGACAAATAGGCAGCTATTTATTTAGGATTGAAGCAATTTGGGGTATGCAATAATTTAGAATGGTCTAAAAATGAAATAGTCTTAAGAACAACCTTGCGTTCTTTCCAAGCTATTCTGAACAATTGATTCTATATATTAGATGAAAATTTTCAACCTTTTATGTTGCTAAAAATGTCCATTTAGCTCAGAATAAATAACAAGCATTTTGCATGTATGACAGAGTAATACTTTTACCTTCATGATTATAGAAGATTAAACAGAAATATTTTAAAAGACACGTTTTAGAAGAAGATAATATAATCCAGAAATTCTGCAATGCATTATCCACTGTGTCTGGCATAAAATAAAAGGTTATCTGACATAAGGATAAAAGAGAAACAACACTGACAATCAAGATCAGAGTCAGCAGAAACTGACTAAGAGATTATCCAGATATTGGAGTTAGCAAACAAGTACTTCAAAATACCTATGATTAATAATGCTAAAGAAAATAGAGACAAATACGGACAGAACTGATGAAAGGATGAAGTATTTTAAAATGGATTAGAATATGTCAAAGAGCTTACAGGACTAGTTATGATCTCCAAAACAATGTTGACTAGAAGTGGTAATAATGGTTATCTGTATCTTGCCCCTAAGCTCGGGAATGATGTTAGCTAAAAGGTTTTTGTAGCTGTCCCCTTAAGATCTGGGCACTATACTCTCTGTAACTTATACTTCAATAAAAAAGGAAAAAAAGAAACCTTAGGAAATATTTGTCATTTGTAAGTTAAACTGTTCCAAAGGGGTATAACCTCTGTCTTTTACTTAAAAAAATACTAAAATGCTCAATGTATTCTCTTTTTAGTTATTGAGAAAGACAGTTTCAGTTAAAATTCCTATTATGTGTCCAGGCTGTTAAAATTTGTCAGCAGCTAGATTAATAATTGTTGTGATTAAAAATGGCGGGGGGAGTGGCTGGGCTGAGGGGGAACTGCCGTCGCGTGATCCAGTCTCTGTCCCCCTCAGCTAAGCTGCAATGTAAAGGAAGCAAAACACCTTCAAACCCAGACGGGGGCATCTTCTTCTGTCACTCCTGCAGCCAAAAAAGCAATGAAACTCTTCATTTCTTGCTATCATTAGAGACTCAAACACAGGATATCAAGCTGCAAAAAAAATTTTTTTTCACATAAAAGATTTCTGATGGCCATTTCTCTTGCTTCAATTTCCTGGTCATTCCAGACACTGCTGTCTGGGAGCAGTATTCAAATGGAAGATATCATGCATTTCCCCCAAAACATTTCCAGCTATCTCACATGAAACACGATGGGCCATTCTTTTAACTTGGACAGGGTGTTTATTTTCTTCGTGTATTTTTTTTCCCACCATCACCAGTGTTTCAGTTTTCTGAGCAGTCTGAGGCTTCTACTGACTGATTCTCCCTTCTGGGTAAAGGTCATCAGGGCTGTGCCACCCAGGATGCAGGCTCTCTGCAAATTGTTTTGCACAATAGACATGGATTAGATTCTTGCTTTCTGATTTGCTGCAGGCAGATTTTGGAGTCAGTATACTTCTATGCACAGAAATCTTGTGGGAAGAATGTGTACTGATGCGCTTAAGTGGGGTGGACAAATTATGGCCCAGGGGCCAAATCCGGCCAGCTGTCTGTTTTTGTACAGCCTATGAGCTAAGAATCGCTGTTATATTTTTAAATGGTAGGAAAAAACCAAAAGGAGAATAATGCTTTGTAGCACATGAAAATTCTATGAAATTCGAATTTCATTGTCCATAAATAATTGGAACAGAGTCGTGCACACTCGTACATATTGTCTATGGTGGCTTTTCCACTATAAAGGCAGAGTTGAGTAATTTCGTCAGAAACCTTTGGCCTGCAAAGCCTAAAATATTTATTATCTGGCTCTTTACAGAAGAGGTTTGTCCATTGTTATGGATTACACTGTCCCCCGAAAAGATGTTGAAGTGCTAACCCCCAGTACTTATGAACGTGACCTTACTTGGAAATAGGGTCTTTGCAGGTGATCCTTAGGTCCTTAGGGTGAGCCCTAAACCAATATGTCCTTATCAAACCAGAAAATTTAGACATAGACACATACACACACACACAGACACACACACACACAGATACACGGAGAACTCCATGTGAAGATGAAGGCAGGGATTGGAGTGATGCTTCTATTGGCCAAGGAATGCCAAATATTGCCAGCAAAACACTAGAAGCTAGGAGAGAGGCCTGGAACATACCCTCCCTCACAGCTGCCAGAAGGAACCAACCCTGCTGACACCTTGATCTTGGACTTCTAGCCTGCAGAACTGTGCGACAATCAACTCCTGTTGTTTATACCCCCACCCCCCAGCCCAGTCTGCGGTGCTTTGTTACGGAAGGTGGAGCAAGATATTCCAGCTCCTGATCTAAACACACACATTATCCACTGAAAGATGCTCATTTCCTTTTCATCTCATTGGGTTCTTAAGAGTGTCTGATTTCAACAAATGCTGCAAATATTTCTTCTGATTCTTCCCATTGCCACCTGTGGAAAGGCCACAGGGAACAAGCTGGGCTCTATCTTGGTGACGAGGCTCCCTCAGGGATGCAGTCTCCCCATCTGTGCACTCCAAGACTCTCCCCATGTGACGTGCACTTTATTTTTCTCAATAACAAATGAATCAAGAACTGTCAGTTAAACTCCCACCTGAACCAACTTCTCATAGCCTCCTATTCAAAAATTATAATTTTTAAAAAGAGCCTTTCTTTTAAAAGAGAAAACAAGGATGGCTGCTTGTGATTTTCTTTCTACCGATATTTTCAAGAACATACTCCGGTGGAAGTGCCCAGTAGAATCCCAGAATTTAGGAAAACTTTCAGTTGCCATTTTAATACTCCAAATAATAAAACAAGGAAACTAATGTTTTGGGTCCTGTTAAGAACATATTAAGGAACCAAACATGCTTTCAAAAGAGGACCCAGTTAAAATATTTGATGAAAGCAAATTACCATTGAGAATAAACAGTATGTTCTCCTGATCTGCATTTTACAATTAGTTACTTACAGTTTTAAACAGGCCTAAATCACTTGTGGAAGTCACTTCGTTACAGGGATAAGCTGTTAATGTAATGCAATATGAAAACCCGGATGTGTACAGCAGATAAACAAGGGGGCACTTATTTACCTTAATAACAGGGCTTTGGGATTCTTGTGTGAATGATTCATTTCATAAACATTTAGAGGTTGTATATTGTTCTGGAACACATCTATTGCAAAAAACAAACCTCTGATTCCCAATCAAACAAAAGATTTACTGAGAAACTTTGAGATGCGCAGTTCTAATTCTGGTGCTATGAGAACAAAAATATACCCAGACATAAACTTTGACCTCAATGAATTTATGGAATTCATTTTTAGCCTGCTTGCAAAGATTAGAAAATTATATAGTCCAAGGCTAAATGGATGGAAAGACTTGTTTGTGCAGTTGATGCCCTAGCAGACCAAAGTCCTTGCAATTGCCGTGAAACCACAGGGGAGGAGATGGACACAAATTCAGCCGTGGCTTGAGGGAGGAGTATGACCTGGAGAGACACAACGAGGGCAGAGGAAGGACTTCGTGTGGGCCCACACTGGTGCCCGGGGTGCCCTGTACGGGGAATGTTGACTGCAAAGTTCCTTGCAAGGCAGTGAGCTTCCTGAGGCCAGGAGGTTTATATCGTCTACAGTTTTGTCACTAGTGCCTAGCACTGGGCTTCACACAGAGTTGGGCTCAATACTGCTGCCTGACTGAATTAATGACAATGAGAAGCCTGGCAAAATAGAAATAAATGAAGTAGTTGGACTATGTGGGAAGTCACCAAACATGAGGCTTTATCCCCAAAGATTACTTATCAGGGTTTTAGACTCAAAATTCATTTCTTACAAAAAATCCTGTAAATAGTGGTCAGCTTCCTGCAACAGCCAATCCATAGAATTTGTTTAATCTTATAATGCAAAGGGTTATGTATTTATAATTACAAAGGAAGCAGTAGAAGCAATGTCATGACAATTAAACAACATTTAATGACATCGTGATTCTCAAAGAATTGTTGTGGGCCATTCTCAGGGTCTCTGGGGCTATGTACCTGGCGAAGCACATTCCATTCTGTCAGGAAGAGAGAACAAAGGAGAAAATCGATGAAGCTGAGAAGAGCTTGGGAAAGTCAAAGCAATTAAAAGGGATATCTGGCTTATTGACACAGCAAGGGCAAGTCAGAGTGGGTTCGGTTCCCTGTTTGGCAATCCCTTGCTCTTTGAATTGAAAGGACCAAAATCCAATCCAAACTGGTTTAACTCTCCAAGCCAAAAAGGAGAGACAGGGCATCACCGTGACTCATGCCCATAATCCCAGCACTTTGGGAGGCTGAGGCGGGAGGATGGCTTGAACTCAGGAGATTGAAACCAGCCTGGACAACATAGCAAGACCCTGTTTGTTTAAAAAAAAAAAAGATAACCAAAAAAGGGAATGAGTCTTCTATGACCCAAAGTCCTGGAGAACTTACTTTCAAGCATAGGTAGATTCAGGGGCTCAAACATGACATCAGAACTTAGTTTCTCTTTATGTCTTGGTTCTGCTTTCATCTCTGTGGTTTTGTTCCCAATGTGAGCCCTCCACATTGGGGCAAGAATGGCCACTGGCAATGCTGGCCTTTGACCTACCTGCTTCAGCTGATTGGTAACAGTGAGGAGCCGTGTCTCAGCCTCGAGCAATAAGATAAGTCAATAATACTGATATGTCTTTATTTAAAATGATGATATTTTGTTCATCATAGGTTTTTTGGCACTGATTTTTATTTTAAAATATATATTGCATTAAAATATTATTTACTTTGATTACTGAGGTTTTTGGCACCCCTTTAAGTTTCGTGCCCTGGCAAAGGCATTGCTGTATTCCCAGCCAGTCCTGGTTACATTTGTGACATTACTCTGACCCTCTGCAGTCTCCGGATCCCAAACTGTACACTGTCCCCAAGAAACCTGATACGGCTGTATCGTAACCCCCTACTCCCCTGAACAAAGATTATGTTGAGTTCCTTACAGCCTGTCCCTAGGAATGTGACCTTATTTGCAAATAGGGTCTTTGCAGATATAATCAAGTTAAGGTAAAGTCATTAGAGTGGGTCTTTGTCCAATATGACTGGTGTCCTTATAAGAAGAGGAAGACAACATGCAAAGACAGAGATACACAGGGAGAAGGTGGCCAGATGATCACGGAAGCAGAGATTGGAGTGATGCATCTACCAGCCGGGGAGCACCAAGGATTCCTGGCAAACACCAGAAGCTAGAAGAGGCAAGGAAAGATTCTCCCCTGAATGTTCCTGCCAACACCTTGATTTCAGACTTTTAGCCTCCAGAACTGGGAGACAATAAATTTCTGTTGTTTTCAGCCACCCCCTCTGTGGTGCTGTGTTACAGCAGCCCTAGAGAACGATGCAGTCCTCATCCTAGGCCCTTCTCCTCAGCTCTCTTCCTAGGAGCCGGCTGTGGAACCACATGCTGGCTTCTCTACATCTTCCTCACAATTTTATCTCCTTCTGTCCACTGCTTAAGTGTTGGTGCGCCCTTGGTTCCACTGTGAAGTCTTATCGGCTCTTCTAGACAATCTCCCTCTCTACTACCTAGGAAAAAAACCCTTGCTCCCAGCTAGAGGGGCCACCAAGAAAGAACTGACTGGTGGGGAGTTTAGAAGAAGCTGAAGGCAGCTAACAGGCTGTGGTACGGATGGAAGCATCCCAGAGGACAGGGATATGGTGACGGCTGTTGGGCAGTGTGGGTTGGGGTATGCAGAGCATGAATTAATGAGATGTACAACTTTGAAGTCACCTTTTGCCCTACCTTAGGTTTTTACCCAGGTGAGAAATCCTGTTGTTCTTCCTTCAAACCGTATCTTGCCACCAGTGACCCAGACCGGAAGCCTCAGCTCCTGGTTCAGTCCCTCCCCTCCCCGGCCTCCCACCCACCTTTTTCCAGTTGGTTGTCAGGCTCTAACTTTCAGTTATCGTCACTGCGTGGCCACTGTGCAAGTTCAGAGACCTTAAACAAAAATGCGGCCAAGGTCACATGGCTAATAATTTGAAGGTCTGTTGGCTCAAGCCCTATCCTTCTTCCCTGACAACACAAGGCCTCTCAATTTGTCCATGGACAGCCAAGCCTAGCACACGTCCTGGTACAGAGTGATGCTTTATAAATGTTTCCTGACCTAATGAAGAATAATGTGTTTTTCTCTGATTTTATTTAGTAGCTTCTTCCAAACAGGATGTTTTTAGATTTTTAAAACTTTCTTATTTTTTGGTCACATAGGGCCTGATCTTCTACATTGCTTTATATTGCTGCCTTTAAGAAAAACAGGGCATACATTGAATTTCACAGCAATCTGTTGAGCACATGGAATTGCTGTTAGAGGTTCATAAACCTCTTGTTTAGGAAGGTGAGTGGGAGAGGTAAGGGCAGGGGAAGATGAGCTTAGGAAATACAATTCTTAGGTCAGGGAATAAGCACAGATTGGCAAAGAGACAAAGAGGAGTGTCCAGTAATTCATACCTCAGGTTATGGACAATAAAAAGAGTGCAAAGGATCCCACCAATTAGTATGACAAGGATGAAAGACACAGACACTAGATACAAACAAGTCATCAGGTAATGCAGATGAAATGAAAGTAACGTATATATCTTTCTACCCCCCGGAAACAAATGAACAGCAACTAAGATCAGTTCAGAAATACTCTCCTGAAAAAGTGGAATTCTTTTCCTCGTATACTCTGCCAGTAAGTTACTTGCATCTATTGTTATTTACTCTGGCTTTGTTATTTGATCCTATGAATTCTTAAAAAAATAAAAATAAAAATAAAGCCAGTTTCACTGAAGTAAGGCATCAGCATATTGTGTCAGGAAGCTTGACAGGTATTAAAATGATGGGTCACATAGGATGCTCATCACATCACAGACACGCAGTAGCACGTCACACTGTATGCACCTTATCTACTGTGAGTCCCCTAAATATGTCTTTTATACTTAAAATTCACTAGAAATTTATTATATATGCTTTATTCGGATCAACTCGGTAGTGCTTCTGAGATAGAAAAACTTGCCAAGTATCCTCCCAGCTTTTAAACACCAAGGGGGAAAAAACCAGCTTTCAGAATCGCCATACTGAACTTCGATGTTGCTCTCGGAAAGTTACTGCTTAATTCTATGTCTCTTGTGCAAACCAGGCGGCACAGGATTTCTCTCCAGCTTATTAAGTCAATTACCTGAAAAATAGACACCAAATTACAATGTATACTGTTTTTTTCCCACTCTATAGAGAATCAAAATGTCACAGGTAGGTGGGATACAACAGAATTTAAAAAGTTTTCTGCTTATGAATGATACATAATTTCAAATGACTCATAGCACTTGTTGAAATGAAGTATCCAACCTGGCTGACTCATAATAACACTGACACTGGAGTTTCAGACAGAGTTTCCACAATAACAAAAGTTGACCCAACCTATGCATTGCCCAGAGTTACCTTGACCATAACAAATCACTAATGACCAGGCTAGCAGTCATTTGGACAAGCAATACTGTCAAAAGATAATGCACTCAATTACCTAACCCCATCTGCAAGTTCCGTGGGAACTACTTTCATAACTTTAACAGAATGCTCTGGGATACATTTTTAAATCTTTTTAAATGCAGGCTCCATTGTCAAGCTCTGATGAAAAAGTAGGGCTCTTTATTCGCCTGTAATTTTGAAAGTGGCTTCATTTCTTCTCCAAGTACGTGCAAGACATTTTGGATAGTTTAAGAACACTGTACTTCTTAAAAACACTGGGTGAGAAAGGTGGATGTCTGGAGATGAGAAAAACCCAGGCGGCTTGACATGCTTCTCCTTTTGCACCTACAGAGCCTGAAGAGACCATACGATGGATTTTTCACTTTGGTGTCTCTTCAACGAGAGGGTATTAGAAGAGAAAAATGGAGCCCTAAATAATTAAGACTGATCCACACTTACCAGCTTGCAACAATGTTCTACTTACTAATTTATAACACCTTTATGAAAAGTCAGATCCCTACATTTCAGTTTCCTATTCCAGTATGGGAGATGGACATTTTACTTTAGCAGCAAAACTTCAAAGGGGAAAACTTCAGAAACAGACTGAATGCACTTTGCATTCTGTCTTCATTTATAAAAGAGAGAGACACTAATGGATTTATGCGAGGGAGGTGAGTGGGTTAGCTTTTATTCAAGTCCTATATTTGTATTATTCAGCATTACTGTCATTACAAACACCTTTTGTATGTGAAGAGGGCACCCATTATTATTATTATTTTTTGCCCCAAAAGAAAACTTCTATGGAGGAATTACAAAGTTCTGAGGAAGTAATGAGAATCTCTCAAGAGCTAATTCTTTTAGAGTTTTCTAGTGTTCTAATATAATCATCTACTCTTTGTGTGTGCATGTGTCTGTTCCTTAGCATGTGCATGGCTGTGTGTGCAAGTGTGGGCTAACCCAAGGGCCTCTCCCTCACTGTGCCAAGGCTGATCTGGGAGGCCAGAATCTCTGTACCACCTGTGTGTTCTCCTGTAAATTAGTCTACGATGAATGACATCCCTTTAAATGTGGTGCAGTGCAAAGCCTGAACACCTGTACAAGGCTGCCCTGGTGGCAAAGGCAGTATCAAGAGCGAGGCAGGGTCCTGGCTTGTGCTACTGGCAGTGCCATTACTGAGCTAGGGAGAAATGGAGAACCAAGTTGGAGAGGAAAGTGGGTGACTACTCTCCTCTTTTCTTCCTAATTATGTGGCTAATTTTTTCCAGTTATATCATGTAAAATGTCACAGGGGTAATATGCAGTCTTGATTTGTCCCTTTACTTTTTAAACCCCAAATGAGGGTACAAGATGAATGCAAACTCCAGAACCATTGTGGATATGGGATGGGTGAAGCCCCCATGATCTGGGGTTAGATTGCTTTGGTTTCCACCGGGTTTCCCTCCATCTGCCAGCTAATGGGTCCCTTAACCTGCCAATTCTCAGCTTTGCCATCTGCAAAGTGGAAGTTCACACGGAGAGAAGACACTTGGGTTGGGACCCGGGTCTTCATGACTCCAAGGTGCTTACTCTGTATTGTTCTTCCCTTATCCACATTTCTGTGTCTGGATTTGCATACTCATGCTCTCAACTGAGAGGACATTTCTTTAAAACAAACATTTAAATTTTACTTTCTTTTACTCATATAAAACAAATCAAAGGCTTTCCAGACAAATAAATTTTAAATACAGAATGTCAAATTTTAAAATATAGAATATCAAATACCTCCCCTTGGTCCATGTAACATATGTTAACAATTTGCAAATTATTCCAAAAACATTTCTACCCTCTGCCATAGGAAATGAGAGTTGAGAAATGGCCTCGTTTTCATCATGCTTGAACATGAAGTGGCCAGCTGGAACGAGATGGTCCAAAAGCACAGGGCATTCACGACTGAAGTCCAGCCTCTTGTGCTCTGCTTTTCTGTCTTTCATCTATGTCTGCATTTTTCTTTTTTTTTTTTTTTGAGCCAGTAAAGCATGACAAAAGAGTACTTAGATTTTTGGGGATTCTGAGAACTTTGGAAATAATGTCAGTGCTACCAGAAAAAAGGAGTTAATGGCACAGGAATGGTCTACTCCACCTTAGGCCCATCCTGCCAAAGATCTTCTACATTTAAGTCAACTAAATGCTTTTAAATGAAAACACTGACATTTTCATAACCTCACTTTATCTTCCAGTGCAAAGAAGGTTTCACTCTTCACGTGCTGACACTGGGTACCTGGCACTGCTCTTTGTCACAGAAGGGCACAGAACCAGGGGCTGGGGGTACTCTGGGGAAGAAAGGCAGTGATGCAAGACAGTGGCATCCGCCATGTGGCAGTTGTTTTCCTGTTTCTAGGAACCTCCAAGTGAGATGGGGGTGTCAGCTTCAGAGTTCCCTGATTTAATATTCTATCCTTTCAAGAAAGTATCTCTTTTTTACACTCTCCATGGGCTGTCAGGACATCACTGTCTTAGACAAGAAAATGTGGTGATATTTTTTGACAAACCTAGAGTGATGTGGCCTGACTCAAGCCTCATCTTCTCCACGAAGCCTTTCTGGGTCAGTTGAGTGAGAACAACTTTCCCCTTTCTTATAGGCCCATAGTTTTTGGCCTCCTGTGTAGGACTTTGTGTAATCTGCCTTGCAGCTTGATTATATGTTTATGTGTCTTCACTAGATTTTGAGTCCGTGGAAGAAAAAATTTACAGCTTTAGCTTTTCTTTATTCCTCAGAATAATGCCTTAAACAACAGTTCCTCAAAACATATGCAATTGAATTTGAATTTCAAATTTATTCTCTATTAATAGATACAATCAGTGAGACAAACCCAAGATTTGTATTGCAAGTTTAAGCCAAGATATACACCGTATCAATCAAGGGTTTTAATTACCAACAACAGGAATTGATTTTGATTCACTTAAGAGGATGGGAATTTATTGGAAGGATATCAACAGGTCCTAGGACCAATGAAAAGGCCCCCAAAATTGTCTCAGAAAGTGAGCAAGCACTGCAGAAGCAGGAAGCCAGGAACATCAGCCGTGTTGGGCTGGGCCCCCCACTGGCACCACCCGTCTGTGCATCTGCCATCACCACCCCAGGCTCCTACCTCTTCCACCATCATGTTGAATAACGTTTAGGTGCATCTGTTTCTTAAGGTCACTTCCTAAAATTTCAAAACTGTGAACAGGAGCATGCAATTGACCAATGCCAGGTATATGCACATATCCCGGCTACTAGGAAATGGGGAGATGATATATTTGCACCCCGTCCAAGGCAGCAACTGCATAATGGAGAATTTTCCCAAGCAGTGAGGGTATTTTCGGAGTAAAGAGGAGAGAGAGAGAGAGAAAGAAAGAAAGAAGAAGAAGAAGAGGAGGAAGATGAGGAGGAGGAGGAGGAGGAAGATGAGGAGGAGGAGGAAGATGAGGAGGAGGAGGAGGAGGAAGATGAGGAGGAGGAGGAGGAAGATGAGGAGGAGGAGGAGGAAGAATGACAATGACAATGTCCATTAGGGTAGGGAAGAAATTTTGATTTTTGTTAACTAAGATTTTTTTTAAAGCAGGTTGAACAGGCTTTTTTCAAAAACAAACGAACCTTTCTGAATAAATTTACTTAAAAATCTAAATGGTTTGTATAAATAGAAACAGGTTAAGTAACTATATAATCTGGGTGAAAAAGTCCATATTAACAATATAAAATAATGGAACATTTAATACAATCAAAAGTAAAGGATAAAAATTTTTCTCCAGGTCAATACTAATAAAGAGGAAACTGTTTTAGAATAGACCTCAGAAAATTGGCTGTTAACCACAGAGTTATTAATTAGGTCTCAGTAGTTGAAACTGAAGAACTACGTAATTCATATCCTCTTATATCTCTACCTAGTTCGGATTCTAAGGCAAAGACAAGTTATGACACTGTGAAGTAGGTATGCTCCCGGAGCATGTTAATATCTTAAGAATTTACATTATAAATCTTCTTGTCTTCCCACACTAAAGTGCACGAAAGTGCACTTTCTGGGGCAGAAATTATTTGTTCATTGTGACCATAATGATTGTCTGTACTACGTATCTAGGCTGGAAATTCTCCTCTCAAAAACCTTCCACTTACTCCTAGTTTTCATGAATTAGTTATTTTAATGCTCCTAAATAGTCCAGGTGACTATATACCTTAGTATACTCCTTGAGCTACAATAACCCTTTCTTTTAAAAATAGAGCCTTACGTTTTTTATCCTGTACCAACTTTGTAAAGTCATGAACAAATAAAAGCCTATTATGTTAATAAGTTTTATATTACATTTTTCTGGAAATGGGCTCATCCAAATACCTGCTGTGTAATTTAGGTGTACTAGAAATAACAAAAATATACTTAAAATACTTAAAAAATTAAAGTTGTTATTCATCTAGCCCACAGAACATTTTTTCTTCAATTACTAATTATATATAGGACTTTCAAGGTGCAGAAAATGGCACTTTTTTGGTAAGTAGTGACACAAGTCACCAACTCCATATACAATTTTACTTTAGGTTCCATGAAGGCAAATCTAGATCATCACCAAAGAGGTGGTCTTTACTGCCCTAAAGATGATAACTATGTCAACTCTCATCTCCTTCACAAAAGGTGAATGAAGCCCAACACCATGATAGTCACACAGCAAAGGGAAGAACAGACATTGTCTCTAAAGAACAGTAATGATAATTTTTCAAAGGTGGCATCTGATTGTACAAGTGAACTACTTATTTTGGGATTTAATCAAACCAACAAGTCATTGCTCAAACCCAAATTATTGGACCTGAACAACCCTATGGTTATATTTGACTGTTTGTAAATTGAGCTGTCTAGATTAAAGGGCTCTTCATGTAAATTTAAGAAAGTGTCATATCTCTCAGATAATTTCAAAGCACAGTATGGGTTGTGTGCTAAAATATAAGGAAAAATCCTCCTGTGCAAATAAATGACAAAAATTTGTACAGGCATAGTACTAGCAGGTTTTAATGCAGGTAGTGATTTTTTAAAGAGCTTATTATGTATTTTGGAAGGAATGAATAACTTACAAAAAAGAGATCAAATGTGACAGGAAGTATAAATTAGATTAATATTTCTTGAAGGCAATTTGTTATTATATGTCCAAAGCCTTAGCTTTATTTTTGCTCCAACAAATCTACTTTTAGGGATTATATATTAAATACTTGATAATATATTTGTGTAAAGATTGTGCTAGGAGGAAGTTTACCAGAGCATTGCTTATAAAAACAGAAAATTACTGATTTAAACGTCCACCATTAGCGTACCAGGTAACTAAAGCATAAGTCCACACACTACCATGTGATGCAGGGGTTAAAAACGAGGCTGGAAGGGAAATGCCAATCAAAACCATGATGAAATACCATTTCTTACTCACTAGGTTGGCCATAATCGAAAAGTTGGAAAATCAGTTTTTGTGAGCATTGGAGAAAGTGGAACCCTCATACATTGCTGTGAGAATGTAAAATAGTTCAGCAATTGTGGAAAACAGTTTGGCAGCTCTTCAAAAATTAAACATAGAATTATCTTACAACCCAACAATTCCACTCCTACGTATATACCCAAAGAATTGAAAACAGAGAGTCAAACAAATACAGGTACACGAATGTTTATAGCAGCACTATTCACAATAGCCAAAAGGTGGAAACAACCCAACTGTCCGTCAACAGAGGAACAGATAAACAAACTGTGGTATATACATACAATAGAATATTATCCAGCTGAAAAGGAACGAAGTTCTGATATATGCTACAATATAAATACGAACCTCAAAAAAATTATGCCAAGTGAAAGATGCCACACAGAAAAGGTAACATATTGTATGATTCCACTTACATGAAACATCCAGAACAGGTAAATCCATGGAGACAGAAAGTAGACTAATGGTTGCCGGGGAACGGGAGGAGTGACTGCTTCACGGGCACAGGTTTTCCTTTTGGGGTGATGAGAATGTTTCGGAACTAGACACAGGTGGTGGTTGTACGACATTGTGGATGTACTAAGTGACACCGAATTGTCCACTTTAAAATGGTTACTTTTATGTTATGTGATTTTTTCATCAATATAAAATAATGATGATGGGAAAGAACAGTTCATGATAAGGAAAAATGTTCACCACATATATTTAGTGGGAAAAATTGTAAAAGTAGGCAAGAAAGAAGTGGATACAGGAATTTATTGTTGAACTTGCTAAAAATAATTTAATAAATAAATAAATAATGCATAATATATATAAAAGTATATAAGTATATAAAAATAAAACTATATAAAATATACACATAAATATATAAAATATATGTTAAAAAGACTGGAAGGTTTTACACAAAAACGTAATCAGTGATGATTCCTGGGTAGGGGGATTATGTGATAGGATTATGGTGACTTAATTCTCTTCTTATCTGTATTTCCAAATATCTCATAATGAGCATGCAATACTTTGTATTAAGAAAAAAACTGTATAGGTAATATGATAAAAATAGGAATGAAGAATCAGGATTATGTCCCTTGACTCATAAAGTGCCTCCATAGACTCCGGTAATAACATGGATAGCTTTTACATGAGCCCATCTGTATTATCAGGCAAATTATGTCCTGTGCAACATAATCACACAGTGAAAAGCCGGATATATCATGCTGAACAAACAAGTCAGCCTCTCTAAAGTGGCTCCACTATGCTTCTGTTCAAAGACTTAAACCTCTTAGTTGAGATAATATTAAGGCAATTATAGTAACACAATTAAGTTATGTGACATTTGAATGCACTCAAAAGAAATATACTTATAAGAAATATCATGTCAAGAAGATAAACCCACACACTGCATTTAAATACTCTTTTAATGAACATAATTTGCTTAAAATCATTAATAAGAGCTCATTTTTTAGCATAGAGTATATCAAAATGTGACCAATTTAACCAGAATGAAATAAAATATGAGATTTTGTTTACCATTTTTCTACCACTATTTCAGAGTGCTGTTAAAAGAAAGCTACCCAAATGAAAATATCTCTTTCATGCTTTAAGAAAACTTGATAAAAATGAAAATTCATAAAACAGGGAAATCATGTGACTACCAATTGCATTATAAAAGAAAGACTGAATTATACTATGAAAGAATGAGCTCTTTCAATGCATTTCAAAAATTTGTTTTTCTACTTGTATAGAATGCATTTTAAAAATTTTCAGTTTTCCTACGTATATAGAGTTACTTCAGTCCTTTCAGGTTCTGTTTGTATCTACAATTATTTGTCCAGATGGTACTAATTGTTATCATGAAGATTCTCCTGCAATCTCAACTAATTTTCTTTCTTATTAGCAGAGGCTGATATTCATCCAACAGATATTTGAGGAGTTTCCACCACATTCCAGGTACTGTGTTTAGAGTTGGGAGGCCGGGGCATCACTGGCCCTTCCCTCAGGCCATAAGTGGGGTGTCCAGTGCCTGGAATAGCAACGGCACAGAGGCACTCGGTAAATATGTACTGAATGTTGGCCTTAGGAGGTGAAGTCTGGATGAAGCTGGAAATGCATATTAGAGCCTCTCCTAGGGTTGCAGATTGGCCATGTAGACCTGGGCGTTACAGACTAGCTGGTGGATACAGGCTAACATCTATTGAGCATCCACTAAACTCTGGGCAGAACACTGAGCACTAATGATTCACACCCCATTGATGTAGGGGCTATTATGACCCACATTTTACAGATGAGAAAACTGAGACCCACGGGAGTTAAATCATTTGCCTGAGGTCCGAAGTAGTGAAACCTGAAGATGGCATCTTTCTGCTCAGGGCAAGGAGACGGAGGAAAGTGATGAAGACCATAGTAGGTTCTTGAGGACTTCCTACACCCTCAAGGGCGGGCAGAGGAGCGGGAGGAGGAGCCCAGGAGGGACTTCTTAAATGTCCAACAAACCAGGAAGATGCTTCCAGCAGGGCTGGCTCACAAGGACCAGGTGCTCTGGAGAGGTTTGGAGTGCACGGGAAGGAGGGCCTGGAAGCACTTGGTGTTTAGTAACTGGGGCCCTTGCAGGAAGACCCTTCATCTGCAGGGGAGGGCAGGGTGACTGAGCTACGGAGGCAATGTGCCCACCTCTTCCTCACAGAGGCTGGGGGTGGAGGGTACGAGTGAGCTTGGAAGGATGTCCTGAGCAGGGAGGAGAATCCAGGGAAGTGTTATTTCAGGCCAGGACAAGGTCAGTAGAGAGAGGCTGATGATGTCTGACAGCAAGAGGCGTGGTGAACCTGTGTAGGCCTGTGTGGGCACAGTGACGCTGAGTCCAGCAGAGGGCCGGGGAGAGAGGCTTGTTCCCCAAATGGTAAAGTGAAGACAGCATCTGAGTAAGACATCAGGCAGTGTGGTCTGTGGCAAGACAGAAAAGAACAGCAAAGTTTCGGGGTGGGTGTGGTCGGCAACCCCAGGGGCACGGACACCTACTAGTAACCTCACCATTCCACAGGGTGACTTTCTGTTCCAGGTTCTTCCATTCATGGTAGTTTCATAAAATTCTCTTTTAAAATAAGTGTATGTAGGTAAAACAAGTCAGTCCATTAAGGGAAAAAGAAAGTAAATAATGCCACAGATGATACAGGGACATGGCAAAAATTTCAAAGGTGGGGTGTGGATAAGGGAAGATTGGACAAGGTTCACTAGGAAATAGATTTCCTAGTTAAAAATCATTTAAACTTTAATTAAAAAATGTACAGTTAATTGCTTCACCTGCAATGCTGGAAACTGTTTAGGTGGGGCTACATCTCAGCCAAAACCAACACCCGCCCTGAGAGAAGAGGGGGCTGAGTCCTGGCAGGGGTTCCAGGCTGGCCTTGGCAGAGACTGTGGCCTGAAGAGGTCGTCCAGCTCGCTGAAACATGTGGATTTGCAGCTGTACACTCAAACCACGTCCCATAGTATTTTTTTTAAGTGAAATTTACCTTATTTCAGTGCTCCATTAAAAGTTTTTTAATGCTCCTTTTCAGGCAATATTTTATTTCATCTCATTCTATATTCGAGTGGAAAATCTTTGCTCTAATGGCTAGGAAGCAGAGGAAACGGACTGGCGGAGTTCTCTGACTGTGTCTCCTATGGCAGATGTTACTGAGTCTCTTTGGAGCATCTATGGCTTTTGCTGGTTATGAAATTGATTCTGGGTACTGTGACATAAACAAGACCCAAAGACAAATGCCAACTTCTTATTAGATTTTAGCCTTTCCTTTGGATTTCCCTTGGAATCTGAGTTGACTAATCAATTGTCCCATATAACTCTAGAAACCCAAATAATACCTGCCATGTAGAGGTGAAAAGATGGTAGGTTCCAGAACCCTTTCTGTCTTCTAGGACATTTATGGGGTGCATGACCAGCTTTATAAGTTATAGACATATGCAGAAAATAAAATTTTAACATAAAGGGGAAGTATGGGAATGCCTCATATTATTAATTTTTATTCATGGATGGGGAAAATTACCATTTTTCCCTATTCACTTCATTCTGAAATTTCTTCCAGGGAAATATAATTAGTTGTTGAAAAAAGATAACCCTAGGAACAAAATGCTGTGTACCTATGTCTTCTAGATTTCCAGTGGCTGCTGCTGTACCACTCTCAGCTGTCAGGTCAATGAGTAGTTAGAATGGAACTTTTCTGAGGCAGAACAAATGCATAATTACATTTAAAAATGAATCTACTTGATACACAAGATTGCTTCCCTGCTCCATCCATAAGATTCATAAAGAAATTGGGCCACTCAGTAGAACATAAGTTTACAATTAAGCCATTCCAATTCATCATGAGGAAAAAGTAGGGTTTTGAACAAAATCTTCTATATAGATGAAGATTCAGCTAAAAATCCATTAACCTAAAAATTAAAAAAGGAAAACCTCAAAGACACAAATATTGATTTTTTTGGAGGGCTCTTATCCTCTAGACAATTTTTAAAGCATCACAATACAGTCACATAAACTGCTTTCAAAGATAAGACCCTTGATTATTGGTGCTTTGGAATGGATAGGAAACAAGTATCGAATGGCACAAAAACACTGAATTTGATTTTACAGCACTTCCTTCAAAACTCTAATTAAATTAAATGCAAATAATGTAAGCATGTATCAGCCAGAAAGCTTATAAGCCTTCTAATAAAATTCACACAGTTCTTTAGGAGGTTTTATATAGGACAAGACAGACATTACAAAGAAAATATAAAAAATATGTATTTGTCTAAAACTTTGAAAAAACAACCAGACTATATGCCTGGGAGAGCATGAATTCCTGTGAGAAGAGAATGCTGCTTTTATTCATTTTAATATCTGTTAGAGGCTAGACATAATAATTTTTAAAAATGGGCTGGAAAATTTTTGCTATTAATTTATAAAGGTGACTTAAGGACCATGTGACAAGGTATGTAATTGATATGACTTATTCAGATGCAATCACAATTTTAAGATTTAATAAATTTCTTTATAAGTATTCTTTAATAAATAATCAAGAAAACACCAAATAAATACTAGCATAATAAGAATGGAACTGTGAACTCCCTTACTACTAGACATTCTTAGTGTGTATATTCCAGAAGTGTTTTTCAAAATGGAAGGAAATACTGTTCACTATTGTAGGGGTTAGTTAGCAAACTATGGCCCTCAAGCCAAATCTGATTTGCTGGTTGGTTTTGTAAATAAAGTTTTATTGGAACACAGCCATGCCCACTCATGTACATACTGGTTATGGGTGCTTTTGTGCTGCAACAGCACAGTCTAGTAGCTGCAGCTGAGACCTTCTGGCCTGCAAAGTCTACAATGTTAGTATTTCCTCTCTGGCCCTTTACAGAAAAGTTTGCCAAACCCTGGCTTGTAGAATTATTGAGAATTGTGATGACTTATATATACTTTAATATTCACTGATGATAGTGAATTGGCAGATTAATTAATTTTGCTTCTCTTTGCTCTTCTACACTCAAAATAAATTACCTGTTTATTTTAGAACTTGTGGCTGATCAATGCCCAAAAACAAATAAGCAAAATCACTCATCAGAACTAAATACTCTGCAAGTCATTTTCATAAAAATAAATGAGGCAGAGAATAAATAGGACAAAAAGTGGATAATATCAATAATAAGATACTTATTCAAAGCTGAAGACTACCCTCAGGCTGCTAGGCCAGTTAGTTACTTATAAAACATGATCAACCTCACTTGGAATATAGTCACCCTCTTTTCTGTGAAATAAACATTTCTGATCAAAGGCATCACGACAGTGTTAAAGTTAAGAAAACTCTATACTGAGTGGGAGATGGGCCTGTATTCCCTTCTTTTTTTTCTTTTTTAAGTAGGACGACAATAACCCGTGGTAGAGAGCTGAACTTTTAATTTCACAGGTGAATACTACCGGTTTCTGAACTTAAGATACAGCTGTAAATAAATACCTACTAAATGTCCTCCGAAATACAACATATAGGTCAGAAGGGTTAAGATGAAAATAACTTTAACGATCAAAACATAATTTAAAAATAGAGATAAAATGAATTGCTTGGAGCATCTCAGGTGAGTAGAACGCCCTGGAATGGGCCATCGTCCCTGGCCGGGAGGACCGCCAGGGGGCGCCTTGTTTCTAAGATTTCCCTAGGGGTTGTTCTCCCTGGTGAACGTTCCTGGATCGGTAAAGATTCCTCACAATCTTTAGAGAGATCCTGAAACTGATTAATCAACTCTGAGGCTCTAGTTCCTTCCAAAGCCCGGACCTCAAATCATCCAACGGATCCTTGAGCCACAGTGGGATAGTTACGTGCCCTAAATTTGGGAACCTGCAGCCCCGGGTCATTTTCACATGGATTGCGCTTAGGTTAAGACTTACTCCATGAAGAACTGTTTGTGGAAAACTGGAGAATGTTTTTTGAAGTTCTGGGGACCTAGTGTAGCTTTGCCGCGTACTTACTGCATGTGACCTTGAGCCAATGACTTGACCTTTTTTTGGCTTCAGTTTTCCTACTTGCTACTTTTGCAGGATTGTTACAAAGACAGGTTGAGATAATGCCTGTCAAATGTCGGACACATAGTGGGCACTTCATACCATTTACCAAGTGACTGTTATCCTTCAATTGTATTTAAAAAAAAAGAGAGAGAGAAAGAAAGAAAAGAAAATCCAGGTCTTTACATTTACTTCTGTTAAATTTCTTCTTAATTTCAGTTCATCTCTCACTTGTGAAAACCCTTCAAATCTTGACTTGTTCTGTCAGTCAACAGATGAGCATTTCCTTGCAGCCCGGGACCACCTCCAAGGTGAACAACCACTCTCCTGAGTTGTCACCACAGCTGAACAGGGTCAAGTGGAGCCTACAGGTATAAAACCAGACACTCTTCTTGCAGGTTGATGGCATTCTGTTGATGGACACTTCTTGGGGGAAGCCTGTCTTGAGTGATCGTAATTTCCTCGGGTCCCCCAGAACCATGGGTAAGCCAAAGTCATGGGCAAAGGTGGCAATGACCTCACTTGGGATACTTACCTGGCCCTGACCCTGAAGTCCACTCTTCAGGTCCTCTTGTTGGATGCCAGTCAGACCATGGTCTTTTGGTGGCTGCTGGTGACTTCCCACTTTGCTACGCCTTTGCTGGCTTGATTCTGGGATGCCACATGTGCCATCATCACTGCCTCGAAGATTGGAGAGCAGGGATCAGGGCTGTCCCTCTCTTGTCTGTTTCTGTTTTCACCACTTCTCTTGGTGTACCATTTCTGGCGCTGGGGGTCCGTTTTCTTCCTAGCAGTAAATACATTTCTCTCAGTCCACCTTGGACAATCTGGCTTTGTAGTGCTCACAGAGCTTCATCAACTGCCTGACAAGAGATGGAGTTTTTCTTTTTAAAGTTTTTTATTTCCTTCCACCAAGTTGCTGGCAACAAATTCCCAGGCGCCAGCTCAGAGGGCATTTGAAGGGTGCTGCCTAGGACCACAACACCTGCAATTTAAGTCTCAACCTGGATGCCTGGTCAGTGTGGAGAAATGCAGGGCACTCCAAGCTTAGGGAGAGTGGCTTGTCTTGTGAGTTCCACAGGGAGGGTAAGGGGTTGGGGCATCTGGTCCCAAGGATCTATGGGTCCTCAAGGTTTCTCTCACTGTTTCTCACAGAGGCCTCATGGGTCCTCATGCAAACACAGCTACTGATGACCTGCTCTAGCAGCTCATGGTTGCTGAGATGGGCTCCAACAGAGACCCCTGATGCATCAATGCATATCTCTTAATGCATCATTGACCCTATACTACCAGGAAAAAAGTTGGGAGCCCCACAATATATCTTAGAGAGACTTCTATCAATAACATTAATTTTTTCCTTAAAATTGTTTTATTATTGAAGTGAAATTCACAAAATATAAAGTTAATCATTTTACAATGAACAGTTTCAGTGACATTTAGTACATTCACAATGTTGTGCAGACACTGTCTCTATCTGTTCCACATTGTTATTACCCCCAAATTTGCACACTAGACCATCAACTCTCAAGTTCCATGTTCTTCCGTGGAGCTATTCCATTTCTTGCTGAAACTGTCCTAGGGGTGTTCTTGTGCCATTCCTATCCTGCTGAGGGGGCTTCAGTCGTTATTTGACCCCTTTGTTTGAGCTAGGCTGAATGGCAGATGACAGGGGGAATCCTTGCCAAATCCTACAACGAGAAGTTAGTGACCTGTGTTGGCAAAACAGTAAATAGAAATGACACCTTGAGGCTCAAGCCAAGTGCTTCTAAGTCTCTCTGAGTGTACCGAATAAAATGAATTGGCAGGGTGCTATGATTCCACAGTCAGGTGGGTCTTGGTGTTCATGTCATTTACCACGTCGTATCGAAATGATCTGTTTGCATGTTTGTTGTCCCCACTAGACTGGCATCTCTTCAGGGGCTGAACCAGTTTTATTTGGCCTTGTTACCATAATGTCTCTGTGATGTCTAAACAGAGGGGTCACTCAGGGCATGTTGCCAAGGACCCAGGCTGCATCATCTTCTGCACGCAAAATGGTTTACAAACATTACACCCTCAGTTATACCTTGTGTGGGCTCTTTCTTCCCACTTCCTCTTAATATCTGTGCCACGTCTGAAGCTACCTTAATTTAAATTACATTCCTGGTATCTCTGAAGTAGGCACGTGGATAGTTAGTGCTGAAGTCCAAAATGTTCACATTAATAAAGGAAAAGGTAGTTATTTCTGGACAACTAAATAAATGTAAGGTATAATATTGAATTGGATACTGGGCCAGAAAACAATTGCTACAGCGGACACTGTTGATTCAGTTGGTGAAGTCAGAATACAGAAGGGCACTCCGTGCATTATTCATCGACCTTCCCTCTCCTCTTGTTCTTTTATTTCCCCCCCACTGGTTCTAACCATAGATGAGAGTTTTGTATCAATGTAAAATTTCCTGAATTTGATAACTGTATTGTTATTATATTAGAAACTGTCCTGTTTCTTGGGAAATGCACACGGAGGTATTCAGGGATAAGGAGACATGATGTGTGCAATTTAATCTCAAACGGTTCAGACAGAGAGGGAATTTATGATAAAGTGAATGTGGCAAAATGCTAGCAATTGATGAATTTGGGTAAAGGGTATTGGGAACTCTTTGTACTATCCTTGCAACTTGTTAAGTTTAAAATTATTTCCAACAAAGTTAGTAAGAAGGCTGTTATTTCTAAGATCACTAAACCTTTTCTTTGGTGCTCTGTGAATAAAGGGCACAGGCAACAGCCAGCCAGGTCTTACCAGCTGGAGCAATCCTTCCTTATTTATCCACCCTCAAGTTCCTCCTCCTCTTCCATTGCCCCTCCCCCATTCTAATGCCCTCTTCTCTTTGTCTACTGGTGGACGTGCCCTAAGGCCCCTTTGTTTGCAGTCTTTTTCTCTACACTCTCTAGGTGCCTTAGATGCTGCTCATGACTTCTGCGGTCACATTCGCCCAACTGCTGTTGAACGCTATTGTGTTCAGGGTGCTAGGGCAGGTCACAGATGTTTGATTTATGGTTGTGTAGATAAAGCAAGCGCACAGAGGGTGCTTCTGATCTGGGTTTTAAAGAAATCTTGGACTTTTAACTGAAATTGGAGATCTTCATGTCCTCACTGCCAACTCCCCTGGCCCCCCAGCAGACTGGTTTTGACTATCATCATTCAAATCAAACTGTCCTAGGTAGCGCCACCAAAAACTTCTAATTGGAAATCCAATGGATAGTTTCAACCTTTGTCACACTGACCTCTTAAGAAGCTGTGTGGTCTGGGATAAGAGGAACAACAGAAATTTATACAGCACTCACTAAGGCAGGCTCTGTTCTAGGCATTTTACATACAATTACCAATTTAATTCTCTCAACAATCCTAGCAGTGGATTTTATTTACATTCTCATTTTACAGCGAGATGTTGAAGCACAGAGAAGTTAAGTAACTGGACTAATTTAATAAGTCCAGTTAGGACTTACTAAAGCATTAAGCCTTAGGAGCCAGGACCGCAGCCTAAGAATCTGTGCATGTATCACTATGTTACACTGAACACAGAATCCTCATCATGGTTCCTCGTATACAGTCAGTGCTGAATACATGTTAGCTATTACCGTTGTTATTAGCTATCTGGACTGGGGTCAGGGTGTGGGCCTGATAGCCCAGAGAGAGCTGTGCTGCCCACGTGTGGCTGCTGAGCACTGGATATGTGGGTAGCTCAAACTGATGTGTATTTTAAGTGTAAAATACAGATTGGATTTTGAGGATTTAACACATACGAAAAGAATATAAAATATCCTGGTAGTTTAAAAGTAATTTGGATATAGTGAGTTAAATAAAACACTACATTAAAATTAATTTCAAATTTTAATGTTTACCTTTAAAAATGATGTATTTACTATTGTAATTTAAAGTTACCAACGTGGCTTGCATTGAATGCCTACTGTTCAGTGTTGGCCTAGACACTGGAAACGAAGCATGGAGCCTAGAGCTCCCACTGGGAAAAGCATTACGCCCGAGGGACTGAGCAGCTTGCGGACGAGGACAAAAGCTGGGGGTAGCTTTGGGGTGAGAGACCCCAGGGCCCTGCACAGTCGCCGACGCACTCGGACACCGCCTCCCTCAACCAGAGAGTGAGGGCCACAGACTTAGAAGGCTGCCAAGGGCTTTTCCGCTTTCAATATAACGGCGTCCAATTCTGCACCAGCACACAGGGCCCACTCACTGCTCGCCAACAAAGCGCAACTAGGGGCAGGCGCGCCACGCTGCCCGTCGGCTCCACGCGGAACCGGCTGCGCGCGCCTCACCCAGCCTGCGCGGCTGCTGCTCCAGGCACGTTGCTTTGCGGGCGCCCCTGCTGTTTGCGGGGTACTTGCAAGGCTTCTGGGGGACACGGTTGCCTTAATGCTTCGTCCTCTTCTCCCGGGGCTGGCGGCGGAGAAGCGCGGGACTCGCAGCACTTGCGGCAGACTCTTCCCGCAGCGTCGCCACCGCGCTCTGCTCTGGGAACACCTGACACCGGCCTCCAGGCCTGAGCTCACGGCCGCCCGTACTCCTGCGCCGCCGAACCCCTGTCGTCGTGGCCTCCCCTCCTCCAGTCTCCTGTCCGATCGGTCACCAAGTCGTGCCTTTTAACTCTGTCGGGACCCTTTGCAGTTGTCTGTCCCCCGTCACGGCCTGGGCCGCAATCGGGGTCACCGGGACGACTGGCAGGGACTCCTTGACTGGTCTTCCTGTTTCCAGCGCGGCCCGCACTCTGGTGGGTGTTCTTCCTGAAGCTTGTGTTTGATGCTGTCACCTGGCAATGTGGCTGTAAAGTCCAGGCTCCTCTGCAGGTGACTGCCGGTCAGGCCTTTTATCATGGGGCTCTTCCTTGATTCTTCAGGCTCCTTACTCACCCCTTCCTCCTCCCGCTTTACAGTCTAGTCTTGCACGTCTTCTTGATTTTTTACCTGAAATTCATCAACCCAGCCCTCCCCGACACCACCTCTGTACTTCCCACCCTGTCTCACCCCCAAAGTTTTGCGCGGCAAGCTCAGTCTTCCTTCGCGTCTCGGTGTAGCCTCCTCTTACTCTGGAAGAGGATCTTTGTACCCTCTACTTTTCCCTCATAAGAGCGCTTTGCACCCTGCTTTATAGACTGATTTTGAGCATGGATTGCTTAATTTGTATCTCCAGCACTAGCAAAGCACCAAGCCCATAGCAGTTGTCCAGTAAATGCTTGTTATGTAAATGAAAGGATTCAACACAACTTATTATTGCCAGAGGGCAGCTTACCTCTGGGTCAAGAAGACTTGAGTAGCTACTAACACTCTGGGCCAGTCCGATTTCCAACCTCTTATAAGAAAGTAAAACTCCCAAGGTCGAGGGCTCTCTAAAATTCTAACTCCTTCCTTCTTGGCCAGCTGATGAAATGTTCATCTCTCCACGTACCGTGGTCACTGTCTGCTCTTCTTTTTACTTATTTTTTTTTTTTAAGCGTGACCAGGCTAAAAGTGTGCCCATGAAGGTGAGGCTGGGGAGAAATTGGGTAGAAAGGATTTCTGTTTAGCTGTGGAGAGTGAAGTAACTTTTCACAATTGTTAACTACTTGGTAGTTTTCATCAGCTTACTCTTTTCAAGTATTATTCCCAAAGTAAATTTGAGTCATTTTGGGAGCCTGAAATATCCTTCTCAATTATTGGATGTGGCTGTAAAATGTGTTCTCAAGGAGCCCCTTGTAAATTTCCATGAGTGGTTGTTATCCTAAGTCATATGAAGGCAGTAATCCATCAGAGCTACCCCATGTGCACAAGGAAGGACTGTCTAGAATCTAATTTTATCTCTAACTCTATAAACAGCCAAGTGGCACCATTTATTATTTTACATAAATCAGTCCTGAGACCAAATTCTCCTTTAAATGTGTCCTTCAGTTTTTCAAATACAGTACTGCTTAAAAAGCCTCAGTAGCTTGAAACAGTTCTATGGCCTTTGCATTTGGGGAGGGAAAGAGGTCCTGGAGGAGAGGGAGGCGAAGAGAGAGGCTTGAGAGGGAAAAGGAGGCCCCTGTTCAGCACGACAGTCCAAGGAGGCTTTGGCCTCACGAGCCAGAACATCTGGATGAACAGCAAGGAAGCAAATCAATGCCAGGCCTATTCTCAACTTGGCTAGATGCCTTTTTCTATTCTCATTTAAAATGTCTTTTGGAAAATGAGAAATTGTAGGTCTGCGTTAGTCACTGTTAGGAAAACTTGTACAGGAATTTACTCTCTAGTGACTGGACTTGGAGAGTAGCCGGTATCCACTGTTCCTTAATAAATGCTAGTGAGAGACCAGGACGCTGATGAAGACCGATGCTAAATGGGCCATGTGCTTCCTGTGGTTCTAATGGAAATCACGGCATATTTAGCATAATGGCAATATGGAAAATCCACTTCCTTCTCCCAGCCATATTTTTACTAATATAATATTATAATATGATTCTCTCTTGTTTATCCCCTTATTTTTTATAGTTAAAATTTTAATTTGGTGTTTAAATGTAATTTGAATACTGCCTAGAGCTCTCCAGAGACAAGGTGTGATATCAATTCTGCAGAATGGAATAATTGTAATTTTCACATGGTGTTGGTTGGCAGCTCGGGACATGCTGTGCCTCATGACTGGGTGTCTATACGCTCCTGCAATCAGCTTCAAACCCACCATCATGGGCGAATAAGCAACTGGTAAAAATAAATGTTTCTCTCCTTCCAAAGTCAGCTACCAGAGTGGAAAATCAACTTGTTATCTTTTCTTGCCATACTTTATAGGATGAAAGTCTGGTCTTTAAAAAAATATTTAGGAATAAATAGCCTGGTTTCTTCTTTCTGTTTAGCCATGGGCTGAATTTCTGGGCAGGTAAGTCAACTGTAAAACTTAATCCTTTCCTGTCTGATTTTGGCTGCTGTGCTTGGGGACAGATTATTTTTTGTTGTTGTTTTTGCTTGTTTGTCATCCTCAGTCCAGTGAATTCTCCTTTCTAACTTCAATCCACAGCTAATTTACATTCCCAGTATTTGACGTCCTTGGATGAGGTCAGAAATGGCAAACAACTTTGGGAATTTTGTTCTCATATGGTTATAAATGTTTGCCTGTTGGATGTTTTTGGTTTTGGTTAATTTATAAGCTGGTATTGTTGTTGTTGTTTTTTTTCAACATAGACTTTATTTTTTAGAGCAATTTTAGGTTCACAGCAAAATTGAGCAGAGGGTACAGAGATTTCCCATATGCCCCCTGCCCCCACACATGCACAGCTTCTCCCACCATCAACATATTCCGGCAAAGTGATATATTTGTTGAACCTACATTGACACATCGTTATCACTCAACGTCCATAGTTTACATTAGGATTTATTCTTGGTGTACATCCTATGGATTTGGACAAATTCAAAAAATGACATGTATCCACCATTGTAGTATCATACAGAGTAGTTTCACTGCCCTAAAAGTCCCATGCTCCATCTATTCCTCCCTCTCTCCCCCTAATCCTTGGCTACCACTGATCTTTTTACTGTCTTCATAGTGTGCCTTTCCCAGAATGTCGTATAGTTGGAATCATATAGTATGTAACCCTTTCAGATTGGCTTCTTTCACTTAGCAATATGCGTTTAAGTTTCTTCTGTGTCTTGTTGTGGCTTGATAGCTCATTTCTTTTTAGCCTTGAATAATATTCCATTGTCTGAATATGTCACAGTTTATTTATCCATTTACTTACTGAAGGACATCTTGGTTGCTTCCAAGTTTTGGCAATTATGAATAAAGCTGCTGTAAACATCCGTGTACAGGTTTTTGTGTGGACGTAAGTTTTCAACTCTTGGGTAAATATCAAGGAGCACAATTGCTGGATTGTATGGGAGACGTATGTTTAGTTTTGTAAGAAGTTGCCAAACTGTCTTCTAAAGTGGCTGTATCATTTTGCATTCCCGCCAGCAGTGAGTGAATGGGAGTTTCTGCTGCTTTACATTCTTGCCAGCGTTTGTTGTTACCAGTGTTCTGGATTTTGGTCATTCTAATAGGTGTGTAGTGGTATCTCATTGTTGTTTTAATTTGTATTTCCCTAATGTCATGTGGTGTGGAGCATATTTTTATGTGCTTATTTGCCATCTGTATATCTTCTTTAGTGAGCTGTCTGATAAGGTCTTTGGCCCATTGTTTAATTGGGTTGTTTGTTTTCTTACTGATGAGTTTCAAGAGTTCTCTGTTTATATAATTTTTTTCCAAAAACTGGTGCCATTGTGTGGTGTTGTGTGTGTGTGTGTATATATATATTTGTTTTAAGCTTTATTAAGGTTTAATTGACAAATGAAAAGTTGTATACATTTATGGTGCACAATGTAATGTTTGATACATATATACATTGTGCAATGATTAAATTAGGTTAATTAACATATTCATCATCTCACATGCTTATTACTTTTAATGGTGTAAACATTTAAGATCTACTCTCTGAGCAATTTTCAGGTATACATTACATTTTTGCTAACTATAGTTAACATGCTGTACAATAGATCACCAGAA
Source organism: Daubentonia madagascariensis (assembly GCA_023783475.1). Classification (NCBI taxonomy): domain Eukaryota; kingdom Metazoa; phylum Chordata; class Mammalia; order Primates; family Daubentoniidae; genus Daubentonia; species Daubentonia madagascariensis. Next base: position 3,159,969 of record JAKFHU010001640.1, on the reverse strand, counting down.
CTTATTCCTCCTGTCTAAACAAAGCTTTGTACCCTTTGATCAGCATCTCCCCATTGTCCCCCTCTTCCCTGTCTCCTGGTAACCACTGTTCTACTTTCTGCTTCTGGGAGTTCGACTTTTTTATTTTTAAAAATATTTATTTATTAATATTTTAATTTACAAACAAAAATTATGTATATTTATCATGTACATGTTGTTTTGAAATGTGTATACACTGTAAAATGGCTAAATCAAGCTAATTAACATATGCTTGATAAGTACCTCACATACTTATCGTTTCTTTTGTGGTGAGAACACTTAAAATCTACTCTCTTAGCAGTTTTCAAGAATACAATACATTGTTATTAACTATAGTGACCATTTTGTATAACGATAGATCTCTTAAACTTATTCCTCCTATCTAACTGACTTTGTGTTCTTTGCCAACATCTCCCCAATCCCCCCAACCTCTAGTAACCACTGTCCTACTTTCTACTTCTGTGAATTCAACTTTATTAGATTCCACATATAAGTGAGATCAAACAGTATTTGTCTTTCTGTGCCTGGCTTATTTCACTTAACATAATGTCCTCCGGGTTTATCCACATCGAAGCAAATAACAGGATTTGCCTCTTTTTAACAGCTGAATGGTATTCCATTATGTATGTGTGTGTATGTGGGGGGCACATTTTCTTTATCTATTCATCTCTTGTTGGGGGCTTAGGTTGATTCCATATCTTGGCTATTGTGAATAGTGCTGAAATGAACAGGAAGTGTAGATATCTCACTGATGTACTGATTTTATTTCCTTTGGCTATATACCCAGAAGTGAGGTTGCTGAGTCATATGTCAGTTCTATTTTTAATTTTTTTGAGGAACCTCCATACTGTTTTCCATAATGCCTGTACTAATTTACATTCCCACCAACAGTGTACAAGGGGTTCCTTTTCTCTACATTCTTGTCAGTACTTGCTATCCCTTGTCTTTTTGATAGTAGCCATTCTAACAGGTGTGAGGTGGTACTTCATTGTGCTTTTAATTTGCATTTCCCTGATAATTAGTGATGTTGAGCATTTTTCATAAGCTGTTGGCCATGGTATGTCCTCTTCTGAGAAATGTCTATTCGGATCCATTACTCAGTTTTAAATGGGGTTATTTGTTTTCTTACTATTCAGTTAGGTGCCTTGTATATTGTAGATATTGACCTCTTATCAGATGTATGTCTTGCAAATGATTTCTCCCATTTTGTAGGTTGTCTCTTTGCTTTGCTGATTGTTTCCTTTGCTGTGCAGAGGCTTTTTAGTTTGTCTATCTTTGCTTTTGTTGCCTGTGCTTTTGGGGTCTTATCCAAAAATCTTTGCCAAGACCAATGCCAAGACATAGTTCTCTATGTCTTCTTCTGGTAGTTTTATGGTTTCAGGTCTTATGTTTAAATCTTTTATCCATTTTGAGTTGATTTTTGTATATGGTATGAGATAGGGTTTGATTTCATTCTTCAGCATATGGATATCTAGTTTTCCCAACACTGTTTATTGAAGAGACTGTCCTCTCCCCATTGTGTGTTCTTGGTGCCTCTGTTGAAGATCAATTGACTATAAAGGAGTGAATTTATTTCTGGGCTCTCTATTCAGTGCTGTTGGTCTATATGTCTGCTTTCATGCCAATACCGTGCTGTTCTGACTACTGTAGCTTTGTGGTAGACATTGAAATCAGGTAGTGTGACACCTCCACCTTTGTTCTTTTTGCTCAAGATTGCTTTGGCTATTCAGGGTCTTTTGTGGTTCCATATGAATTTTAGGATTTTTTGTCTATTTCTGTGAAAAATACCATAAGGATTTTGATAAGGATTGCATTGAATCTGTAGATTGCTTTGGGTAGTGTGGATATCTTAACAATGTCAATTCTTCCAATGCATGAATGTGAGGTATCTTTCTATTTATTTTTGTTTTCTTAAATTTCTTTCATCAATGTTTTATAGTTTCCAGTGTACAGATCTTTTACCTCCTTGGTTACATGTTTTCCTAAGTATTTTGTTATTTTTTGGATGCTATTTTAAATGTGATTGTCTTCTTAATTTCTTTTTCAGATATTTAATTGTTAGTGTGTAGAAATGTTACTGATTTTTAAAACTTTAAAAAAAGTTTTTTAAGAGGTGGGGTCTCGCTATGTTGCCCAGGCTGGAGTGCAATGACTATTCACACGCATGCTCCCACTGCTGATCAGCAGGAGAGTTTTGACCTGCTCTGTTCCTGACATGGGCCAGTCCACCCCTCCTTAGGCAGCTTAGTGGTCCCCCACTTCTAGGAGGTCACCATATTGGTGATGAACTTAGTGCAGACACCCAAGAGGCACAGTGCACTACAGCTCAGAACTCCTGGCTCAAGCAATCCTTCCTCCTCAGCCTCCCAAGTAGCTGGGACTCCAGACATGCACCGCTGCACCTGCCTGATTTTTATGTGTTAATTTTATATCCTGTAACTTCACTGAATTTCTTTTCTTTTCTCTCTTTTCTTTTTGTTTTTCTTTTTTTTTTTTAGAGACAGGATCTCACTCTGTTGGATGGTGTGTTCTGTATGTGTCTGTTAGATCCATTTGGTCTAAAGTGTAGTTCAAGTCTAACATTTCCTTATTTATCTTCTTTCTGGATGATCTATCCATTGCTGAAAGTGTGTAACTGGTTGTATTGTCATCTATCTCTCCCTTCAGAACTATTAATATTTGCTTTATATATTTAGGTGCTCTGATGTTAGATGCCTACATATTTATAATTTTTATATTCTCTTGATGAATTGACCTTTTTATCATTATATAATAACTTTCTTTGTCTCTTTTTACAATTTTTTGACGTAAAGTCTATTTTGTCTGATATAAATGTAGCTACCTCTGCTCTCTTTTACTTTCAACATGGAATATCCTTTTCCATCCCTTTACTTTTAGCCTATCTGTGTCCTTAAAGCTGAAGTGAGTCTCTTTTAGGCAGTATATAGTTTTTTTTTAAAAAAAAATCCATTCAGCCACTTTATGTCTTTTGATTTGAGAATTGAGTCCATTTACATTTGAGGTAATTTTTGATAGGCAAGGACATACTACTGCCATTTGGCTAATTGTCTTCTAGTGTTTTATAGATTTTTTTTCCTGTCTTCTTTTCTTGCTGTCTTCCTTTGTGAATTGATGATTTTCTGTAGTGGTATACTTTGATTCCTTTCTCTTTCTCCTTTGTATATCTATTACAGGTTTTTGCTCTGTGGTTATCATGAGGACATCTTGCTGAAATCTTTCTCTTTGTATATTTTGGCTAAGAATTCTTTATCTGATATGCTTTCTGCAAATTTTTTCTCCCAGTCTGTGGCTTATCTTTTCATTTTCTTGACAGTGTCTTTCACAGAGGAGAAAATTTAATTTTAATGAGGTCCAGGTCAGACCTTTAGGCTGGCTTTGTGGGGAGAGATCTTACCCTTCTTTCTTTTATGAATAGTGCCTTTGGTGTTGTGTCTGAAAGGTCATCATCAAACCCAAGGTCATCTAGATTTTTCTCCTATGTTATCTTCTAGGAGTTTTATAGTTTTGCATTTTACACTTACATCTATGATTCATTTTGAATTAATTTTTGTGAAGGGTGTAAGACCTGTGTCTAGATTTATTTATTTATTTATTTTGCATGCGGATGTCCAGTTATTTCAGCATCATTTGTTGAAAAGACTATGTTTTCTCCATTGTATTGCCTTTGCCCCCTTTGTCAAAGGTCAGTTGACTATATTTATGTGTGTCTATTTCTGGGCTGTCTATTCTGTTGCACTGATCTATTTGTCTATACTTTCACCAACACCACACTATCTTGATTACTGTAGCTTTATAGTATGTCTTGAAGTTGAGTAGTGCCAGTTTTCCAACTTTGTTCTTCTCCTTCAATATCGTGTTGGCTCTTACAGGTCATTAGTCTCTCCATATAAAGTTTAGAATCGGTTTGATCAGTTTGTCGAGATCTAACAACTTGCTGGGATTTTGATTGGAATTGTGTTGAATCTATATATCAAGTTGGGAAGAACTAACATCTTGACAATATTGAGTCTTCCTATTCATAGACATGGAATATTTCTCCCTGTATGTAGTTCTTTGATATCTTTCAACAGAGTTTTGTAATTTTCTGTATAGATCTCATACATATTTTGTTAAGTTTATATCTAAGTATTTTATTTCGGGGGATGATAATGGAAATGATATTGTATTTTTAACTTCAAATTCTACTTGTTCAGAGCTGGTATGTAGGAAAGTGACTGACTTTTGTACATTAATCTTGCATCCTGCAACCTTGCTATAATCAGTTATTCATTCCAGGAGTGTGTGTATGTGTGAATTCTTTCTGATCTTCTACTTCAGCAGTTGTGTCATCTGAGAACAAAGACAGTTTTATTTCATTCTTCCCAATCATTATATCTTTTATTTCCTTTTCTTGTCTAATTGCATTAGCTAAGACTTCCAATTTGATTTTGAAAAGCAGTGGCGAGAGGGGACGTCCTTGCCTTGTTCTCGATTTTAGTGAGAAAGTTTCTTGTTTCTCACCATTAAGTAGAATATGATGTTAACCGCAGATTTTTGTAAATATTCTTTACCGAGCTAAAGAGGATCCCTTTTATTCTAGTTTACTGAGAAGTTTTATCATGAAGAAGTGTTGGATTTTGCCAAATGCTTTCCCTGAATCGATTGATATGAACATGTGATTTTTCTTCTTTAACCTGTTAACATGATGGGTCACATTATCTGGTTTTTGAATGGTGAACTAGCATTGCATACCTGGGACAAGTTCCACTTGGTCATGGTGTATAATTCTCTTTATATATTGTTGGATTTAATTTACTAATATTTTGTTGAGGATTTTTGCATCTGTGTTCATGAAAGATATTGGCCTGTAGGTTTCTTTTCTTATAATGTTTTTGTCTGGTTTTGGTATTAGGATAGTTCTGACCTCACAGAATGAGTTAGGAAGCATTCTTTCTGCTTGTGTCTTCTAAAAGTGACTATAGAGTATTGGTATAATTTCTTCTTTAAATGTTTGGTAGAATTCACCAGTGTCCCTATCTTGGCTTTGTGTCTTCTGCTTTGGAAGGTTATTAATTATTAATTTAATTTTTAACATAAATATACACCTAGTTAGTTTGCCTATTTCTTCTTGTGAATGTTGACAGATGGATTTTTCAAGAAATTTGTCTTTTTCATCTAAGTTATCAAAGTTGTGGGCATTGACTTGTTTGTAGCATTCCTTTGTTATCCTTTTAATTTCCGTGGGATGTGTAGCAGTGTCCTCTCTTTCATTTCTGATATTAGTAATTTGTATTCTCTTTCTTTTTTTCTTAGTTAGCCTGGCAACAAGCTTATCAATTTTATTGATCTTTTCAAAGAACCAGCTTTTATTTTCTCTCTGGATTTCCTCTTTTCAGTTTCACTGATTTCTGCTATAATTTTTATTATTTCTTTTCTTCTGTTTACTTTGCACTTAATTGTTCTCCTTTTCTAGTTTCTAAGGTGGAAACTTAGATTATTGATTTTAAATCTTCCTTCTTTTCTAATATGTGTATTTAATGCTATAAATTTACCTCTAAGCATTGCTTTTGCCCCATCCCACAAATTGTGATAAGTTGTGCTTTTATTTTCATTTAATTCAAAATATTTTTAAAATTTCTCGTGAGATTTCTTCTTTGACCCCATGTGTTATTTAGGAGTGTGTTGTTTAATCTCCCTGTATTTTGGAATTTTCCAGATATCTTTCTGTTATTGATTTCTAGTTTAATTCCATTGTTGTCTGAGAGCAGACATCACATAATTTCTGTTTTTAAAAATTTGTTAGGTTGTGTTTTATGTCCCAGAATGTGATCTGTTGTGGTGAATGTTTCATGTGAGTTTGAGAAGCTTCCCATGCAATTATTTGTTTAAAATTTCTATTTAAATAAACTCACCTTTTAGCATATGGAAAAGGAATACATTTATTTTCAAAAGGAAATGAACTAGTACAGCAGCAAATGGAAGACCAGGTTTACCTGCCATGAAAGTGGAACCGGAAAAACAAACACATAACCATTAAAATTTTAAAAAAATAGTTTGTCTGTGTGCTGCCTAAAGCCATCTTGAGTAGTACCATTGGTACACTCCCTGTATGCTTGGTCAACAGGGGAGTCACAGAAATGTTGAACAGAGGAGTGACATGAGTTTTGGTGGCCAGTGGGGTAAGGGAGGAAAGAGGTCAGAAAAACATCACGGACGAGGCTGCAGGCAGTGCAGGGGAGAAGGCGGTGGGTCCAATTGAGGAAGTATCTGGGGACAAAGAGAGACAGACAGATATCAAACATGCTTTGAGGTAGAATGGTTGGGCCATGGGACCAGTTGGATGGAGGGATGAAGGACAAGGATGAACCAAAGAAGATGTCCAGATTTTTGGCTTTGGGGTTATCAAGAAGTGAGTATTTTCATGTTTTTGCATGGTCAGGGCTGTCTGAGCAAACATTACTGGCATCTGGGCTGATGAACAAGCTTTGGAAATTAAAGGGTGTTAGATCTGGAGCCACTGGCTACCATTCAAGGGGTGAACAAAATCCTTGCATTCTGGGGTAAGGCCCCTTTCCTCTTCCTAAAGGAATTATTTATACTCCAAAGGATTTTAAAACAGTAGGGAGCAAAGAGTTCTCTTTGTGATGTGAGGGGTTAGTGCGTAGCCTCTATATATAAACTCCCAGATTCATAATTTTGGGGTTCCTCTCCTGCCATACAGACCCTCATACATGCAGGGTAAGAGCTGGCTTTCATTGGGTCCCTGTGGGATGTTGGGCACAGGGAACTGGCACAGTTATTGCTGTAAGTAATAACTCTGATTTCTGCCCCAGAAACTCATGTTTGCTCTCAGGAAAAATGAGTAACTATAGATATTAAAAACTTTTCAGGTAGTAGGTGATAGAACTCCCATAATCTCTGTATCCACAGAAGTTTAGACGTTTGAAAGCCATTTCCCATCGTGACCTTGTTTGGCTTTCTCGAAAGTTCAGAGCCAGCAGGGCAGACATGGGGCTCTTTTACAGACGAGGACCATGAGGCCCTGGGAGGAGAAGGGATTTGCTTGAGGTTGGACCACTAGTAAATGACAGAGCTGACTTCTTCTAGGGCATTGGTCGTCATGGGGTGATTTTACTCTCCAGGGGACATTGGCAATGTCTAGGGACATTTTTGGTTGTCGCAGATCTGGGGAAGATGCCATGGGCATAGAGTGGTTAGAGGTCAGGGATGCTGCTAAATGCCCTACAGTGCCCAGGACAACCTCACAGCAAATATCAATTCTGAGGTTGGGAGACTGTTCTAGAGTCTTCCTGCTCCAGTCTCCTGCCCGTCTGTCACACCAGCCTCCTCTTTCCTGCAGCTTCCCTTCCATCTTGATTAAGAGCTAGAACCAACCCACCACGGATCACGTCCTGCTGAAAGTGCCCACGGCGGTGAATGTAATCTTTTTGAAGTTTTCTTTAGCATATAAATAATCTCTGCCTTTATTATAATGTTCTGCCAGATAAAGTCTAACCTGGTCCTAACGGGGAGCATTATATTTGTATGTGTTTTCTTCGGGAGCCTATTATAATAAAATAAAAAAGCAGTGAAGCTTACTGGGAAAACAGCAGGCTGGGGCTGGCAGCTCCGAGGAAAGTGCTTAGAGGAAGGAAGGTTCATTCGTCTCTCACCAGCGCCCCACTGCCATCCCAGGGGACTCTGTGAAGTGCAAAGAAATGGAGTTCTCTGACACCCGGCCCGGGGCTGCCCCGTGTACCGTCGCGCACAGCTCCCGGGCAGGCCTTCGCGCTCAGCCTGGTGATCCCAGCTGGGTGAAGGTGGACGGCCTTTGGCCCAGACTCGTGGCTGCCAGGCCATGGGTTTGATGTAGAAATGTAACTTTTGGAGAGCTGAGAACTCTAAACTGGCGGGTGGACACGGGCACTTAACAAGGGGCACTTGACAATTTGTTGAGGGGTTCTGGCTTTATCCGGGCCTCAGCTTCTCCCTGGGTCTTATCGCAAACCTGTTAGAGTTTCATTTGATTTATTTGTTGGCTCAGGGTTTTTTTTTCCTTCCTTTTTGGTTGTTGTTATTTTTCTGGGGTTCTGAGGCTCAGAGTGAGGGGGCCCAGGGAGCCAAACAAGAGCTTGGAAACCTCAGAGACAGTGAAATGAGATCTTAGGTCTGGGGTGAATTGCTGTGGCCCAAAATGGTCACTGTCTTTGTCTAGCAGCTCATTCCCCAAGTGCCCTAATTGGAGTGAGCTTGTTTTTATCTATAGGTCAAGAAGGCACTCCAGGCATGCATTTAACTTCCCAGGAGATGAGATCATTCCCTCCCCTAATCCCTTATTCTGAAGAGGAGGATGCTTTCCTAGAGTTTACACCCTCGATCCTAATTTGCCCACGTCCCTTCTGCACCATAATTCAACTCAACTCACAAAGTACTGAACAAACCTCTACTTTGAAAGTTCCCATGCTTACCATCAAGGTCCAACCTACAGTGGACAGGTGTGGAATCTGGGACTGGATTCTCCCTGCCCTGGGATGAAGGCAGACAGGGCGTGGGTGCGGGTACCTGGAGCCCTCCCGGTGAAAAGACAGGGCCCTGCCACTGACTGCTCCCACCCACCCCATCTCACCCGTCCGACCCTTGCTGCTCCCTCCAGCTCTCATCCCTTCTCTGTCACAGTCTGAACACCTTGGTCCAACACCAGGCTGTTCTCTGAACCACAGTGTTTTCTGCCAAGGACACATGCCCCTTTGTGGGTGTTGACCTGACTCTTCCTTGTCTGTCATGTGTGTGTCGGTGAGCGACTGAGTGGACTGCGTGTAACAGACAATCCACATAGGAACAGCTTTAGCAAGATGGGTTGACTTTTTTCTCCCACAAGAAGAAGCCGAGGGTCAACCATTCGGGATGGAGCAGCAGCTCAAGGACACCAAATCCAAGGTCTTGGTGACACCCTTGCCCTTTCCCTCCTGTGTGTTGCAAGACATCTGCTTTTGACTTGGGCAGTAAGAAGGGGAAAGGTGGAGGGCGAAGGTGTAAGGAGCACACACGTCTTTGAAGGAGGCTGGCTGGGACCGAGTCGTGTGGCCACCTTGCTCTGCAGGGAAATGCCTGTTTCTAGCTGAACACATAATATTTCCTCCCTTCCCTACCTCGGATGCAGTTGTGTGAAAGAGGGAGACTGTGTGACTTTCCCGGGGCTGCCATAACAAATGACCACAAACTGGGCGGCTTAAAACAACAGGACTTTATTTTCTCACAGTTCTGGAGGCCAGAGTCTGAAATCGAGGTGTTGGCAGGGCCATGTGCCTTCAAAAGGCTGTGGGGAAGGGTCTGTTCCGGGCCTGTCTCCCGCCCTTGGCGTCCCTTGACTTAGGGCTGCATCTCTCCAATCCCTGCCTCCGTTGGCGTCTGACCTTATTCCCTGTGTGTCTGTGTCTCTTCTTCTCTTTTTACGTTTGATCGTAGCCAAAGGGCCGAGAAGCAATATCTTCTTCTCTTTTTATAAGGGCACCAGTCATATTGAATTTAGGGCCTTCTCTTTTCCTATACGACCTCATCTTAACTAATCGCATCTGTAGTGACCCTATTTCCAAATAAAGTCACAGTCTGAGGTTCTAGGTGGAACATGAATTTTAGAGGGACACTACCGTGCCAAATACAGATGTCTGGCTATTGGGTAGGGAATTAGCTGTCCCTCCACCAAGTTTCAGCTTCCACAAAACCTAAAGCAGCCTGTCCTTCCCAGTGTGGTGGCCGTATTATAATAACCCCTTTACTTGTCGGAAGCCCTTACATGGTATGCAGAAGGCCTCTCCCTGACCTCTGAACCCTGGGGCTGCACCTCAGTGAATGCTGCTTGCCTCTGACTTTAAGTAGCAGAAACTCTTAAATTGGCTAAACTGTAAGGGAATTTATTTTCTTGCCCAACAGGAGGTCTGGAGATGGGTCAACTCTGGGCTCACTGCATGTTAGTTCGGCCTCAGGCGGGGAGTAAGATGGCAGCTGTAGTTCCACGCAAGCGTTTTTCCAGAGAGGACACTGCCCAGACATCCCCTCAGTGTCAGGCTGGGTCCCGTGTTCTTTATTCAACCAATTGCTGGCAAGGCCTGGCTTGGACTGATCATTTAGGGGTCACTGGACATTGGGGGTTCAATGGATAAGACTGTAGGAATGAGGGCACACTTGTTGCTTTGCTGGGCCTGGGACAGTGCTATGCCCTCGGTGGCTTCTTGGTCGTGTGGTGACCTTGAAGCCTCCAAAGGCCCAGCTGGAAGCCCTAGAGGCATTTTTCAGGATCATGAGAACCAGTGGAAACACGTTTTTCTCTGGCTTCGGCCAGCACCTCCGCATGACCGCTCCTTCATGCCAGCACTCACAGAGGTCGGCTGAGGGGATGACCTGATGTTCTTTCTTGGCAGGAATCAACTTTCTTTCTTGGAAAGTTACATGTGCCTGAGCCTGAGCTTCGCAGCTGCTCTAAGGTCAGGGTTGTGGGTGAACAGGCTCTGCTGAGGGTCTGAATGAATGTGGCTTGGCCCGGAAGCAAGTCAGGGGACAGACAGTTGCCCTCACTAACCCAGGATTTTGCCTCTGACTTGTCAGCAGAGAAGCAGGTGGGGAACGGAGGTGACTGGTGACTTTTGCAAGCCAAGAGATTGCAGGACAAGACCAGTCTTTATTTAGACCTATTCCTGCAGGAATAAAGAAGGTGTTGGTGATGTTTCTACTTCTAAAATAGGAGCAGAATGAATAGATCCTCTTTGGGAACACTTACCCTTGGATCTCCTGTTACTTCCCTACCTGAACCCTTCTGGCCAGCTGAGGGGGTAAGCTCTTGATCCCCGTTGCATCCCAGGTCTGCCTGCCTTTCCCTTAGAATAGTCTCTTTTTTCATCTGGGCCCTCCTTTTTCTAATTTTTCTAATTTTTCAAAAATTAGAAAAAAAATGAAGCTGATAACAATAGGTAAATTTATGAGCACTTACTATGTGGTAAGGGCTATACATGGGATATCTTGTTTGGTCTTGACAGAAAACACCACATAGCTGCGAGGTAGATAATCCTATAGTCTTCCATCTTACAGTTGCTGTATTGGGAGCTGAGAGAGGTGAGGTCACCTGCTCAGAGTTCCCCAGCTGGGACATGGTGGGGTGAGGATCTGAAAGCAGGTTTGCTGATTCTAAAGTCTGAGCCATTGCCTCTCAAAACCCAGCTGCCAGTCTTTTGTCACCTCTCTAATTTGCCCAAACAGTGATGTTTTCATGGCAAAAACTGGATAGTTATTCCCACTGGCATCCTTCAGTTCAACCATAGCTGAATAATAAAACTGTGCTTTTCTCTCATAGGACACAACACAACACAACAATTTTTAATGTGTTATTTATAAGAGAAAAAGGCTAAAAGTGACCAAATGTTCATCAGTGGTGGGCAAGCTGAATAAACAATGGTAAATCCAAAGGATGCAGTTATAAAAAAATGATGAATATCGTCGTGTATTGATATGGATCGAGTGCCAGTATATATCATTAAGTGGGGAAAAACACACAAAGTGCAGAATAGCATTAATGGTACTCTACTTTTTGTGTATATACATACATACATATTATACATAATTTTTTTCAAAGAATAAAAGAAAGAATGAGAAGATAAACCCCAAAACTACTTAATATGGGTACCTGGAAGCGGGGGAGGGAATAGGGTGAAGAAGACAGGCATGAACGTGAGACTGGTGAGAAGGTACCTCACTTCATAGAATTGGCTTCACACAGTTAGAAATAAAAATTTAGAAATAGCAGCCCCTAAAAATTGAAAACAAACTGTAATAAGTGAATCTAACTGAATATCAAATTGGTGCCCACCCCCATACACATGAAGAATTATTTCAAATGAGTTTTGCACACAGTATTCGAACTCTCTATCCCTAGGGGAATAATATCCTAAAGATCAAAGGAACTGCAAAGAAATCTTAACTTGTATTCAAAAGTTTTATTTCAGTATTAATATTGGTGTTGCTATTTTGAAACTATTATATGATAATGTAGGTTAAAGCAAATGGAAATTATGTTAATATCTTTAGGAGCCCAAAATTTTCAATATAATAGTAAAGAGATACATGTAAACTCAAAGATTAAAACCCTATAGTCTTAAAAATAAAACCCTATAATCTTAAAAAAATTGGATAAAAAATATTGTATGAACTTGTGAGTTATTTTCCCTTTCCAAACATAACAACAACAACAAAAACCTCTACATATTTCTTAACTCTGTCCCTGGAGAAGTCCTGGAAATAATGACTAACCCAGTAACACTGAGCACTCCAAGTGTCCAGATTGTGGTCTCTAAATACCATTTCCCATACAAATGAACCAAAAGTCCTAAGAGAAATGGCCAATTCTAGGCCTGGGGCAGGAAATATGCAAATTGGACGTGAGAATTTTTTTCTGTCAGAAATGAAGAAAGCTATCAAAGATTAGTAGGATCATGTCAAAAGGAGCTGATACCATAGGGGATTCCACTGGCCCAAATTAGGTCAACTTGAACAACAAAAAGAATGGTGACTGCAATTGATTGAAACAAATCAATTATTATCAAATTAATGCTAAGAAAACCTCATTGGTCACTTGAAGATTGATAGGGCACCAACATATTCTGAAAATTGATAAATGAACAAAGAAATAAGCATTTATACTGCCTTTCTTGTGCAATATGCAATGCCATATGTGTAGACTGTGTCTATGACTTGATTTAAGTAAATAAACTGTAAAAAGAAACTTTTGAGACAATTAGGGGAATGTTAACATCTTTGCCTGGATGTTAGACGATATTCTTGCTGATTGTGTTAATTGTGATAGTGGCATTGTGGTTATGTGAAAAGTGTCTTCAACTGATAGAGATGTCATCTAACAGTATTGATGGGTACAATAATACAAAATCTGGGATTTGCTGTAAAACAATCCAGAAAAAAAGTGAGCAGATAAATGAAATGGGCATAATGTACTGAAGCCAGATGGGGGTGTGTGGGGTTTATTATATTGTTTTCTAAACTTTGGTATATGCTTGATCATTTCCATAATAGAAAGTTAAAATACCAAAGTAAAAGTGTTTTTATAATTAAAAAAACCTTGTGTCTCCTTTTTATATCCTTGATTTGGTTCTGGTGCACAAAAACATTTGGTTTATTTTGCTCTAAGGCTAGGCCCAGGTCTCAGCACCTGGATGAAACCTTCTCTGACTGCCCTCCTCAGAAATAATCTCTCTGCTCTGAAGTTCCAGGAAGATTCTGGTCTTTGTGTCACTCTAGCATGTATCCAGTATGGTTTGGTGGCATCAGCTAGCTTTTCATGCCCTGAAGTTGGGATTTTCAAACCCAACAGTCTTAGGTTTGACACTTGACTCTGCTGCTTGTTACTTATATGATGTTAGGAATATTCTTCAGCTTCAGTCATTTCTCTGCAAATGGACAGGGTCACATGGTTGGCCCTATGCCTGGCTTATGATTAGAGCCCAATAATGAATGGTAGGTGTCATTACTTCCTCCAAAATGGGTAAAATTCCTCCAAAATGTCAAGGTTGGAGTCATGGGTTGTATTGTGTCCCACAAATTCATATGTTGAAATCCTAACTTCCAGCACCATAGAATGTGACCCTATTTGGAAATAGGGTTATTGCAGATGTAATTAGTTAAGATGAGGTTATACTGGAGTAGGGCGGGTGGGCCTCTAATCCATATGTCTGGTGCCCACCTAAAGGGGGAGATTTGGATGCAGACAGCTAGGTACCAAGAGATTACTTTTCTTCCTTAATATCCTCAGCGGATATTGTACCTCAATGTGGCATGAAGCTTTCTGAGTCAACCTCCAGATGAAATCTGCAGGGAGAGTGTCCTCAAGCCAACTCCAGGGGACTGGCAAGAGGCTTCCGGTTCTAACTGGAGAACAATGACATTGCGTCTTCTTGATGCTGAATTACCAGCTCCCTTTGTTTGGGAAGATAACACCGATAGATGAAAGGAAAATTGGAGGAAAGGCTTTTTGAAAGTCATTACATTGCCAAGTGTGGGATCCTGGATCTCTATTCATTGAAGAGAACATTGGGTAAAATAGAAAGACGCAAAGGCCAAAATACTTATGACATGGCTGAGGAGAGGCACAGGGGAAGAGCTTCCGCACCCCCTCTGCCCTGTCCTGATCCTAGCCCTGTCTCCAAAACAGATACCTTTCAGCGGTTGTTTGAATGTCATATATTGCCTATGGAGAATGACGTGCTGAGAAATACAGAGAAGGTAACCAAATGGCAGCAGCTTTTTTATGTGCTAAGGGTTCATCTCCTAGCCCAACCCCAGGCCTGGCTTTCTCCCTATAATCTGAGAAAATGTCCACTCACTCTGGGGGGTCCTTCAGGAACGCTCAGGGAACACACCATGTGAACCTGAAGGTGGCTGCCCACAAGCTATGGAGAGAGGTCTGGCATGCATCCTTCTTTCATGTCCTCGGAAGGAACTGGCCCTGCTGATGCCTTGTTTTGGACTTCTAGCCTCCAGACCCATGAGACGATATGTTTCTATTATTTATGCTGCCCAGTTTGTGGTACTCATATGGCAGCCCTAGCAAACTCATACAGTTGGAGGCCCTGTCTTTGTGTCCCTATATCACCTACTCTGTGCCTTCTTCAGATTTCAAAGCGAGGCAACAAGCTGTTGTAAAGGGGGTTGATCCGGATGACAAGGAAGAGCTTCAGAACTGGGCTTTGCACCTCCAATGCAGAGCTCCCATCTGGGTTCCCAGCTTGGCCACATCCTTCTTTCTATGATAGTATTAGTGGTTCATTAAGTCAGATCTCTCTCACCCTCACAGCATGTGCACACGCACACACATACCCCCTACATGTACTCAAATACACACACACCACACACATGTATTCATATACACACCCCCCCCACACATGTACTCATGCACACACACAGCCACTCCACACATGTACTCATACACCCCCCCACATGTACTCATACACACACACCCCACACATATACTCATACCCCCCCACGTACACGTGATTTTGCATCTACTGCTCTAGAGCAACAATATTGAACTTTGAATATTGAATATTTTCCAAAATGTTCCTGACCTAGTAAAACCTCAGGAAAAGCCAACAAGGCCATAGAAGATGTAGAGAAATGGGTTATTAATCAATTGGCTTAAACAAAACACTATAAGCCCAGTTGTACAAATGTCCAGAAGGTTAGGTTCATGTGAGTTAATCCTGAGAAAAAACTAACTCCTGGGTTCTAGAAATTGATGTTACAAAGCCTGGGGGTTGGGAGTTGAAGTTCCAGTAGGGTGTCTTGGGGGCTCCAGATATCTCAGAGTTTCTCAAAATGCTCTGTCTCCCTGTTGTCATTGTGCCAATCCCCTAAGTGCTTTGCAGAGTTCTTTGTGGTGGCTTTGGCAGCAGTGGGTCTGACAAATTCAGCCTGGTGGTTTGAGGGAGCTCCATTTCCTGGGTGCATTCTGACTTCCTAACTTTGCAGCTTCCTGGAGTGGGGGGAGAGGTAACTACAGGAGCCACTGCTGGCTATAAATGAGAACCCAAGGATGGAAAGGGGTGCCAAAACCCAGCCCCGGGGAGGGGGAACAGTAGGCACAGGTGCCTTCAATGCCTGTGCACCTGGTTTTGGCCAGTGGCCATGATCCTGTCCCTGAAAGTTTCGGTAGACCAGTTTGTGTTACCCTGAAGAACTAGGGATTTCTTGTAACTATGGAAACATAAATCTAGGCATTAAGGAGTCAGAGAGAAATCTGCTATTGTTGCCTTGACAACCGATGAAACCCCCAGTCTTTGTTGTTAGGAGTGGAGATAATGCACCTTCAATCTTTTAAATTAATTTACTTGTGGGAAGGAGAAGTTGAAGTGGGCTTGGGCATCTCCCGGAAGCAGATGATGCGTGAAAGCCTGGACTGTGGGGCAGGGGATATTTTTCCCGGGTCTACCCTGCTGAGTGGCAGGTGTCAAAGTCTGTCTTACAAATGGCTAAGATATTCCTCACAGCCTGTACCAAGGGACTGACTCTCATGTCCCAAGGAGGCCCTTGTTTCTTGACTCTGCAGGTTCTTAAAGTGATAATCTCCACTCCTGTGTTGCAGAAGGTGTCTGTTTCAATCTGTTTCTGGAGGGGATATGGCTGCTTGAAGGGCACTGAGGTCTTTATTGTTACTGGGACAGATTCTCAAATGACCTCTCCCCTCAAGTTCCTGCTCCTCAGCGTTTGTAAGAAAGGGTGTGAATTGTCAAGACACACTGCTTCTGATGAAATGAACCGCTCTGAACCCATGCCACAGCTTCTGCAACCGAGGAGCCATCACCTTTGAGCCACTGCCCATGAATAGTGGCAGCTCCGGGCCCCATATATAGGTTTAATTTCCATGTTCCACCAAGAGATTACTTTTCTTCCTTAATATCCTCAGCGGATATTGTACCTCAATGTGGCATGAAGCTTTCTGAGTCAACCTCCAGATGAAATCTGCAGGGAGAGTGTCCTCAAGCCAACTCCAGGGGACTGGCAAGAGGCTTCCGGTTCTAACTGGAGAACAATGACATTGCGTCTTCTTGATGCTGAATTACCAGCTCCCTTTGTTTGGGAAGATAACACCGATAGATGAAAGGAAAATTGGAGGAAAGGCTTTTTGAAAGTCATTACATTGCCAAGTGTGGGATCCTGGATCTCTATTCATTGAAGAGAACATTGGGTAAAATAGAAAGACGCAAAGGCCAAAATACTTATGACATGGCTGAGGAGAGGCACAGGGGAAGAGCTTCCACACCCCCTCTGCCCTGCCCTGATCCTAGCCCTGTCTCCAAAACAGATACCTTTCAGCGGTTGTTTGAATGTCATATATTGCCTATGGAGAATGACGTGCTGAGAAATACAGAGAAGGTAACCAAATGGCAGCAGCTTTTTTATGTGCTAAGGGTTCATCTCCTAGCCCAACCCCAGGCCTGGCTTTCTCCCCATAAACTGAGAAAATGTCCACTCACTCTGGGGGGTCCTTCAGGAACGCTCACGCTCACCGTAGACAGCGCCAGAGCACCCAAACTTACTAATTTCAGGACTACTTGTTGGGCTACCAAAGGAGCATTTTAAAAAAGATTTCACTCGTCTGGCAGCTGTTGACAACAACCTACTCTGTGTTGGAAACATATTGCTGGGGATGTGGTCAGGGCCAAAACAGGTCCCTGCCCTAGGGGAGCTGCAACCTGTAAAGTGAGTATCTCGGCTGTGCTGCAACAAATGACGTAATTCACAAATGTGGAAACTACGTGAATGTATTATAAAACGTGCAGTATACCTGCATCACAAAACAAACAGGAAGCAGCAAATGAAGCCCCTGGAGATGAAAAGCTTTAAACTAGGTTAAAAGCAATTATTTACCGAAATAGCCAATAACATCCTCCCTGACCCACGAGGCGACCGAGCCTCCTACTTTCTTTTATCTGTTCAATTTCCTCCTATTAAATGTGGATGAAAATGTCATCGAAAATCAGCGCGTTTGTGAATTAGAAAATGATCAGAAAGCTTTAAAAACACAGGAGATAAATCAATTTTGACATATTGCTCTTTTGTCGACTTTGTAGCGGTTGAACTTGCTGCTGATCTGAACTATATTTCATAAAAAGTTGCTTTATTAATAAAGATCAGACAAGGATTTCTCTTATTACGTCTCGGATAAGAAGCGAAGCTGTGCAGGGGTTATTTTGGGTGATTTCTAATCACTGTTTTTCACACATGATGAGATAACGTAAATTAATCGTCATGCCTCTGGATGCATTTTGCAAGTCACCTTAAAAACTAATAAAACAAAAATGTGCAGAAGGCTCATCAATCATCTCTGTCTTTGGCTTTTTCTCTCCACAGGCTGTCATGACCTCACACTGTGATTTTTTTTTTTTGCTTCTGTTTAAAACCATCACCTTTTAAAAAATAGGTTTTCAAACTGGGGATTAGGGAATTGATTATACCGTGACACGGTGCTCCTGACATTTCAAGAAGTGGGAGGAAAGTGAGAATTTTAAAGTGGACGAACCACCGGGAGTTAGAGGGGGCCGCAGCCCCCTGGGGGTGGAAGCTCTTTCAGAGGGTCGGGTCACATGGCTTGTTCCGAAACACGACACTCACGCTTCTGCTTTTTCAAGGCCAAAAGGTGGAGCATCACTTACTCCAGCTGACGTAGCACACAGCTTGCAGGGAGTGGGGCAGCAGGTGTCAGGTGCAGAGGGGCAAAGAGGCAGGTGCACCTGCTGAGAAGTGGGGGTATCCCCTCCTGGCCTTCTGGGGCATGCAGGGGAGGGGAGAGCTGGGGCTCTGTCTCAGTCCTTCCTAGGTCTTTCCCCGTTGGAGCCAAGTGCATTTGAGATGATTTTCAAGTTCCTACATGGAAATGTTATGTTGCACAAGAAGCTCTGATGCCCAAGAAATTTCTCTCTCACAGTCTTTCATTCCCAAGCACCTACTTGGTCCCAGGCACAATTGTAGATGTCAGGGTCTCTGTGGTTGGGCCAGGACATCCCACTCATGAACTGGTATTTGGAATAATCTTGTCCCTGGTCAGAGGGACAGAGGGAGATACAGGTACTGATGTTTTCTGAAACTCTGGTCTGGCCACGTCTGAACTAGCCTGCTGGAGCCTGACCTCAGTTCCCCAAGTTTATAAATTCCTCTTGGAAATAAGCCAGTCTGGGTTGGGTTTCTGTCACTTACCACCAAAAAAATCTTGAGTAACCAGAAGCTAACGTTTGTTAAGTGCGGGCAGCTTCTGGCATGTGGTGAACACTCCTCAGAGGGAGCTGTTGTGGTTTTTACCCCCATTGTGGTAATTCCCTATGGGTTGTGGCCCTGGTCCCCCACTCTGGACCATCCACGAGCACAGCATCCTTCACCAGCCTCAGAAAAGTAGCAGTTCCTGCAGCAAAGAGACAAACAGCTCCTGCTTTCCTGGTCTAGGATTAGGACAGCTGAGATTTCTAGAGTTTGTTTTTAAAAATAGTTTTGTCAGAGGTTCGCAGTTGGAAGATGTTTTACCTGATAAGAAATCACTGCATTCCTCTTGCTAAAGAGCTGATTGTTGACCCAGCATGGATTCCTGCTTCTTGGCGGGTGGTAGTGGGGGAGGACTGCATAGTCATCTGTTGTTTTTGGCTGTCTAGCACTCAATGTCCCTTTTTCTGGTGACAGCATCTTTGTTTTCCCCTGGGGACCCACGGTATTCTCAGTCCCTGTGGTTCCAGTGGACTGATCAACACGCACAGATGGAAGTGATGCTGCAGCTAATATCTGAGTGGTCACGAGGAAGAAGAAACACAGCACTTTCTAGACGGAGCAAGGGGAGATTTGAGAACTCTGAGGGTTCCATTCCATCTCTGCTAAGACTACTTCTTGGTTATTGGAGCTCAGTTCACATGTAAGAGGTGCCTAAATCTTTCCACAACACACATGGGGGAATGATGTGGTAGCCTGTTTGTACGAAGGGCCATGATTCTCCATCCTCCCCTCCCATACTCTTTTCAAGGTGACTTTTCAGCTCCTCCCATCAAGAGGTGAAGTCTGTTTCATTACCCCTGAATCTAGCCTGGCTTGGTTCTTGCTTTGGCCAATGGGATGGGGTGGAATGACACCATACAGTTCCAAGTCCAGGCCTCAAGTGCCCTGTGGGCTTCTCTTTGCTTGCACACCCCTTCCCCTGGCCTCCACCCCAGGAGCCTGCTGCCTCCATGTAAGAAAGCTGGGCTAGCTTGCTGAAGGGTGGACACCCAGTGGAGGACGGCCTGGTTGCCCTAGGCGAGGCTGTCCTGATCCAGTCTGCAGTCAGATGACCCCCGAATACAGGACAGAGCCCAGCCAAGACAAGTGGCTTACTGTAGATGTGTGTGTGAGCCCAGCTGAGACCAGAATAATCACCCTGCTGACCTTCAGAGCAATGATAAATGCTTATTGTTTCAAGCCACCAAGTTTTGAGGTTATTTGTTACACAGCAAAAGCTAACTATTGCATACGTCATCAGTTATGCTTATTAGGTACTAAATTGGTTGCAGTGGTAAAAAGTTGTCTAAACACAATTTAACTCCACAAGTCCCACGAAGCTTTGGGAGGTCACTGACTTTGAAAGCGCAAGGTATTTTTGTTGCTATGGATACCTCCATTGAGACATTAGAGTGCAAAGAGAGAAACCTAGTGTTGCCTTGGCAACAGGTTTGCAAATCCGAGTCTGGTAAGGCAAAAGACTATAAAAAAATAGGAAGAATGAGAAGGAGGGGGGAAATTAGCCTAAAAAAGCTCCCCTCCCCAAACAACAACTTGCTTCCATGTAGTTGACAGCCTGTTAGAAGCAGGCACTGCCTGAATCAGGAGCTATCAAGTGAGCATC
The DNA here is from genome assembly GCA_023783475.1 of Daubentonia madagascariensis. Taxonomy (NCBI): domain Eukaryota; kingdom Metazoa; phylum Chordata; class Mammalia; order Primates; family Daubentoniidae; genus Daubentonia; species Daubentonia madagascariensis. Next base: position 3,139,538 of record JAKFHU010001640.1, on the reverse strand, counting down.
AGGAAGCTCTGCTCTTCACGGCCAGTCTCCACAGCAGGAGAACAGTCACATAGCCAAGGAGCAGCATGAAACACAGTCACTAAGTGCTTCCTTAAGAGTTTGCAATTTGCTCCCAATCAAGTTTCATTCTGAGGATTAGAGTTTGCTCAGGCTGGAAGGGGTCTTAGCATCCAGTCCCTTGCTCATTCTCTCCTTCTGTGGGGAGGGAAACTGAGGCCCAGAGAGGGCAGGGGGCCATTCGAGGTCAGACATGACATTAGAATTTTGGTCTAGTCTAGTGGGTAAGCACTCAGGGCCTGGAGTCAGCCAGACCTGGGTATGGTCCCGGTGACACCATTTGCTAGCTGTGTGACATGGTGCCAGCCAGCTGACCTCTTGGACTCTTCCTGTGAGATGGGGATCGTACTACTGTCGGCCTCAGAGGGTGGTGAGAGCTCAGCGAGCTAACGCATGAGAAGCACTTAGCACAGTGTCTTTGTGCAGTGAGTCTGCAATAAATGACTTGTTATTATTTTTATTATGATCATGTCACTCTGCCTCTACTCTTCAGAGTTACTGAAGTCGTACTGGGCAGGCTCAACTGGACCCAGAAGCTTCTTAGAGAGGCTTGATGGTACATTTTAAGATGCTCTCTGTCATCTTCTGTATCTTACAATTGGATGTTGTCGTTTCTAATTTTCAAAGCAGTTGCATCTTCCATTTCCTCTTCCCAGCAGCCTAGCTGGGCAGGCAGGAGGGATGACACTGGCTTCATCTTTTTTCCCCTACTCTGTCAAGGAGGAAATTGAGCCTCAGGGAGCTTTGACGATTGGCCCAAGGTCCCTGGGAAGTTTCTGGCTGCTCTAGGGCTAAAGTTCACCTCCCTCAGAGGCATCTCCTTCCTCCCCAGCCCTGCATGTGGCTGTCCCCACATAATGGCGCATCTACACAGACGGCCCAGATGTTGGGTTTAAGGGAGAGAAAGGAAGCAAGTTTGGGGCATCTGTTTATGAGAGAAAATCACCAGCCATATGTGGAAATCTTATGCGTAGCAAATAAATGATGGGTGAATACCCACTTGCATATTCAGAGGCACATTTCAGACGTGAACATCCTGTCTCACCAAAACAGCTCCAGCCAAGAAGTTGTGTAGGGGGTGGAGGACTTTTTCCAAGCCTTTGTTTTGGTGGCCTCTCTGTGTACAGCCTGGTGTGAGGACATAGAGGAAGGGCCCGGAGGTCTAAGTGGAGCCAGCAGCAAAACAGGGCCTGGTGGGCGTTATTTGGGGAAGGGTGGGGCTGTACGTAGAATCAGCAGCCCCTATGTGACAGGCACAGCAGGGAGGCGGACGGCTAAAGGAGAGGTGATGCAATGACAGGTGCAGGCGGGGAGAGCAGGCTACCCACCCATTCCTAGGGCCACAGTGGTCTTTCCTGCACTGCCCACGCAGCAGCCGAGGGACCCTGCTCTCTGACAACTGTCTCTGATCCAGGCATTTGCTTTACAGCAGCATTTCTGAGTTCTGATCAGACTTCTTGTTCACGGAACATAAACCAGATTAAGAAGCTCTGTGGAGCATATTTGAAGTGGGTGCCAGTTGAAAGGATATTGAAGTTTCGACTGCAAACTAGCTTAGCCAGGGCACACGGAGCAGGCAACACAGACCTTCCTCCTGCCAGGAGAGCATTTGCCATTCCCCGTGAAGGTCAGCGGTGTTGGTTTAGGTGTGGGGAGCGAGGGAGGGGGGCATCCGATGCAAAATAATCTGTGTTGGTGGCAACGTCAGGTGATCCTGCAGCAGCTCAGGAAAAACAAACTTTCCTCCTATGGCCATTTCTTTTCATAAGGTTCTGAGGGGGAGGACACTGGGCTGTCTGTTTGTGTTCTGTAACTTCAGCCTCCAGGGTCATTCCTCAGGCTCCATTGCCAAAGAAAAATGGTTGCTGTGTCAGTGGCCTTGTCTGGCCTTGTGTTACTCTAGGCTGGCTGGAAGCACAGCTGGGTACAGATTCTGATTTTGAATAAAATTGTCGCCTCTTTTGTCCCTTGGCAACATCCCCCAAAGCCATGTAGGGTTTGTTTTTGTGTACCCGCCTCGCCATCTGTCTTGGGTTAGCCTCCAAGTTTTGTGATAATTCAGGCTTCACACCATGATCAGCTGTGGATCTGCCTTTTCTTGACTCTAAACCCTCGGTGGGCTCTTCAGGGGGACAGATGCCTCCGTGGGTCCAGCATGTCCAGGATCGCCCCCTCCCACCACTGGGCTCACCATCTGAAAAAGGGGAGGTCACCTAAGGGGACACTGAACTTAAGAGTCAGAAAACAGGATGCTAGTCAAGTCGCTTCTCTGCGAACCTCAGCTGCCTCCCACGTGAAGGGCTGGCCCCTCTCAGAGGCTCGGTGTGGGGAGTGATGGCTGTTACCCTGGCAGGCCTGGCATGCCTTGTCCTTGCTGGTGGAACCTCTAGTTGGCTTGGGTGCCCACCCTCCTGCAAGCTGGGAATGTGTTCAGGATGACGGTCCCAGCCCCATGCAGGGAGTCAATTCTGACTCCAGGCAGTCAGTGCTGGCAGTTGTGATCCCTGGACCAGGGCTGGGTTTGGGGTTAGCGAACATCTCAGGCTTGGCCCACGAGGCACAAGGTGATGTCTGCTGGGGGCTGCTGAAAAAAAAAATCTTCTCTTAAAAAGAGGCTCATGGGACAGATGGCTCTTTTCTTTGGCTGGACATTGTTAGGACTAGATGTGATGCTTGTGACTGCATCAGCCATCTTATGACAGTGACAGCCCAGGGACAGAGTTTGCATGCTCAGGATGCAAGATCAAAGAGACAGAAAGACCCTGGCCCCCTGCTTGGAGTCGTGGGGTCCCTGCACTCGCCATCCCCGGCCCAGCCCTGCTGCAGGGCCTCCTGGTATGTGAGATGACATCGGGTCCTATTGCTTCAACCATTCTGAAGTGCCAGCTTCTGTTTCTTGCAGATCAGTGCACCCTAAATGCCTGTTCATCCACGTGGTCCCAGGACCCGGCATCAGGACCCGGGAGCTTGTTGGAGACGCAGACGTGGAGACTCCGCCCTGGACGGGCAGCGTCAGACTCTGTTCTGTAACGAGACCCCCAGGCAGTCCGTGTGCACACTAAGTTTGAGAAGCCTCTACTCACGGTCTGCTTTTTGTTCAACAATCCCTATTGAGGGGGACTTGGGTTTTGACAGTAATGGGCTCAATCTTCCTCCAGAGTAGTAGGCGTTGGCTCTGCAGGTTTTGAAATCTCAGCTATGCCAAGGAGTTGGGGGAAAAGCCCAGGAAGGTGGAGGGCCTAGCTGGTCTCTCAAAGAAAATTATGAGAGTTGTTTATTAGTTTCTGCTTTACCCAGCTGTTTTTCATCAGCTTGCATTTGGGTACTGAGTTGATTTTAATCTAAAGTCGTGAGTGCAGTACAATCTCATTAATTCAGGCCTCACCAATTTTGAAGTGATAATTTAAATGGAGGCCAGGCTGTGGGCTGGCTGGAATGAAGCAGGACGGAGAGCAAACTGTTTTTAAGGACTTTGGCTCACCAGTTGGATGCAACCAGACACTTCCAATTATAAATGAAACTCGGTGTGCTCGAGTTCAGTAGGAACCACACTTGAAAATCAATCCATTAACAAATATTTATTGAGTGTCCCTTATGCACACGTCCTCGGCTGGCAGAACACACTTTGTTAGAAGTTACTTTTAATCATTACCCATGCTGGGACGTAATGGGTTTCTTTAGGAAATGCCATTTCTTAAGAGTCTGTGTTCCTGTCTTTGGCCAGCCTTTGCATGTGTGCACGAGTGCTTTGCTCTTGCACGTGCCCCCTCTCTGCCCCCCTGGTGACAGCTCCCCCTGCCCCTGCAAGGTGCTCGCACCGTACTGTTATTTCTCGTCTAACTGTGATCCCACACCCTCCTCCAGCCATGCCCACTTCTCTTCTCCTCTTTGTCTCCTGCAAGAGCCGCCTGCTCTCCTGTCTCTAAGTCCCCTGAACTTCAGCCTCCAAACCCAGCACCCCATGGATGTGCTCAGTTCACGCTCGTCAAAGGCCCGAGGCTGCCACCTTCCGCAGTCAGTTCCTGGTCTTCATCTCGCTTCCCCTCAGCAGCACTGGACGTGGTCTAGCACTCTCTCTGGAAATACTGTCCAGTTTGTCCTCCAGGACCAGCTCTCTCTCGATTCTCTGCCAACCTTCTTGGCCACTCTGGCTTAGTCTTCTTGGCCAGCTTCTCCTGTCCTGAGTGCCTAAGTGCTGGTGTGTGTTAAGGGCCAGTCTCGCCACCTCTTTCTTAGGTGACGTATTGAAAGTGAGGCTTCGTGTGCCAGCTGTGTGCCAAGGGGTTCCGAGTTCATATTCCTGCTTGGGCCTTTGCCCAAACCACCTGCTCCCTCCCCTGCCCGCTGTCCTACTCACCTGCTGAGTCCCCAGCTGAAGGGGCTCCTCCCTGGGTGGTCTGCCTCTTGAGCAGACTTCAACTCACTTCCTCCTGTTGCTCGATCCAGTAACTTCTCACCATGTCCACCACTATCTCCAGAGTCCTGTCACATCCCAGTGCCTCCCCTGTGACAGCCACACCTCGTGGCTTCCCCGGCCTCATCCTGTCTTCTCTTTACTAAGTGGTCCGTGGGATCCCGTTAAAACCTGGGCTGGATCATGCCACTGTCTCATCTAATCTCCCTCTACCTCCCTCTCACTCGGAGTAAAATCTCAAATCTTCATGGTGGCCTCCAGGCACCGCATCTTCCTGCCCTCCCAGCCACCGGGGCCCTTGACCTTCAGGTTTGCAGCTCAGATGGCTGATGCTCCTGGCTTTCCTGTATTTCTAGAACTGGCTTCCCTCTGACGGGCTCGTTCCGCCTCCTGTGATCTCACTCACAGGTCTCCTGCTTGCTCTGTCTGTTTGGTAGTTTTGTCATCTTACCAGTGTATAGTGACCATGAGCCCTTCCAGAAAGGAAGGGCATCATGAGCAGGGCCTCAGGGCCAGGAGAGGGACTGCTGCGCTCTCCACACTAGGTAAGTATTTGTCCAATGAGCAAGTCAGCCTGTCAGGTGAGCCTTTTGGAGTTTGGACTGAATTTCCGGCCAAGACAACAGCACTTGGGTTGGGTGTGGTTTGAGTAAAAAAGAACCTCATAGCCTCAGTTTCCTCATTTGTCAAGTACTTTGTACACAGGCTTGGGGGTGAGATTCTGGGGGCTGGGGAGGGCCTGGCGCCTGGTAAGAACCTCACCAACATCTGCTGTTATGAAAAGAGAGGGCTGTCACAATGCTGGGGGAGAGAAGGTCCTTGCGGGTGGGTTTTGTGAGACGCGGCATTCAGGCTGTACCTGGAGCACATTCCTGGCTTTGCTGTGGCCCCCCTTCCCTCCCTGTGTTTTTCCAACAGGATATGAGCCGTGTAGCCATTGGAAGATGTGTGGGTTTTCGAAGTATGAAAGGCCCCCTCAGTTTCCTGGGCACGCTGAACTGCCGGTGTCCGGCCCTGGCACCCTGAGCAAACAGTCACCTGATGTCCCTCCTTTCATCCTACACATTGCTGGGGTGGGGGCCAGAAAAATATGTCTGGGGCCTTTGGCACCTTTCCCTCCTAATGAATAAGACAGGCTTTATGCATGTGCCCTGTGGATGTTGATGTACTTTGGGTCTTCTGAATGCACAAGGGCACCTTTGAAATGTAGGATGCTCTCTCTTGCGGAGTTTGATGGGCATGTTGGAAGCTGCTGGTAATGGGATTAATTCGAGTCCCAGAAATGAAGAATGCCCCAAACGCACTATGGGTGTGGATGCATTTGTGCTTTGGGGGTTTAATGGATATTCTAAGTGGTTCTTAGGTAGAGGGTCCAGGGAGTTTGGGGGCAGTGTTCTAGCCTCTGCTTTTAGGACTGGGGAACCCAGTGTTGGGGTTGAGCTCCTGGCTCTGACATTTCCTGGCTGCAGGACTTGGGCAGTCGCTCAGCCCGGTGAGACCCAGTTTCCTCATCAGATAAAATGGGTGCGGAAGTGTGCGATGCGCAGTATGTGCTCGGTAAACGTGAGCTGTGTCTGAATCCGCCTTCGTGGGAAGTGTTCTGCGGGCGAGGTTTAAAGAAATGTTAGACCCCAGCACTGACCTGCCAGCACCTCGGGGCAGCTTCTTTGTCTGGGGTCAGAAGAAGTGTCCTCTCTGCCCCTCCAGCTGCTCACCTGCCTTCACCCTTCCCTCTCTCACTCTTGGGTACAGCATTGCCCACAGTCACCATTTCTATACTTAAAGGTCCCCTCTAGCCAGAGTTCTGATGTCCTCAGAGGACACGAACCGCCCAATAGTCGTGGTGTTAGCTGCTGAGAGTCTGCTCCCACTGCGGAGCCAAGTTCTGGTCCTGTGTGAAGCCTTCCATGCGCATCAGGTCAGGGGTTCCTGGGAGAGCCCCGCAAGGCAGGTACCACCACATCTCACTTGACAGGAGGGGAGGTAGAGTCACTCCAGAAGCCCTGACCCTGAGGGTCTTCTTGCTGTTTCTCTGCCCCGCACCCAGTGCTGGTCCTCACCTGTTCACCCCCACTCCACAGGCGCCAGCCCGGTGCACATGTACCTGTGAGCATTGGGAACCTTGGGGGCCCTGGACTAGAGCAAGGAGGGCTGCTTCTTGGCACAGACAGGAGCTTTCTTAGGGAAGTAAGGGGTTGAGTGGGTGATTGTGCAGCCCCAGGGCTGTGTTAAGCAGCACCCGTGGGCCTGGCAGGGGCAGCCTGGCAGAGCCCTTTTCTCCAGAGCAAGAGACAGATTCATCTCCCATGCAGGCATGGCAAGGGTCTTTAGAATACTGGTATTCTTTGTGCCTCATTAAATTGCTCTCTTCTTCTTAAAATGGAAAACGTTTTTATTGTACTTTTTCTGATTATAAAAATGATACATCACCATTGTAAAGAATTCAAACCACATGGGAAAGCATAAAGATGAAAATTAAACTCCCCCAGTTCTCTCCATGTAGGGGTACCATTCTGGTCGCTGCTTCTCCAGAGTCTCGCTGTGTGCAGGCACGCGCACACCCCATTGTGTGAGCAATTTCACATAAATGGGAACATCGTCCTGCGCTGTTCTGTAACTTGCTATTTTTCCGCCCAGTCATATGATAGAGACATCTTTGTAAGTAAAAAAAATGTAGCATTCAATTGGCATTTTAAATGACTGCATTGCATCTCACCACGTGGATGTCCTGTAATTTAGCTGCCCAGGCTTCTTTTGTGGGAGATTTAACTCGTTTTTTTGGCCATTGTCTGACTTTAGTAAACCACCTTGTACATACACAATGTGAATATGTCTGATTATGCCGTCAGAAAAAGTTCCTAGGCGATTAATCGGTGTGACAATATTACTAAGGCACTCTCCAGAAACTTTATCATTTCATGTGCCCGTCAGCAGGGGAGGAGCAGACCTTCCCCCACACCCTTGCCAATCCCACAGTTGGCAATATTTTACTTCATTGTCAGTCTGATGGGTAAAAAGGGCCATCCTGTTTTCCTCTGCTGTTTTTTTGATGGTCAGAGAGGTGAAGCATCTTTTCATACACTCCTTGGACATGGCGTTCTGGAAACGGCTTTGCCTGTTGTTTTGTTCCATTGGGGTCTCCTTATCTTTTTCATACTTATTTGTAACCACTGGATTGCTAAACTGGTGAATTAACTCAAATCCTCTGCAAACCCTCAACTTTATCTCCAGCACCCTTCAATGGGAAGAAGGGGAGCTGCTTAGGGGTGCTGGACTATGTCTCCAGCCCTGCTGGCCTGCGTGAGCCAGGCCAAGAACCAGCTGGGCCGAGGCTCTGCTCTGCTGAGGCCCCCAAGGCCTGACAGTGGTGCCTTATGCTGCTGACCACTGCTGGACGACTCTCAACTGATCTGTTAGGGCCTATTCAACCTCTGGTCCTGTGTGACTTCTGCAGGGTTGCCTTGGGCAGTTGCTGTGCTTGTTTTTCCAATAGGAAAACACAACTCACCTGTCAAACTCTCACCCAAGTTAAATTTTTGAGATGATTTAAAGCAACGTATGCTAACGCAGACCTGTACATAGGCAGCTCCATGCAGACCCAGACAGCCCTGCCCATGGGCGGACCAGGTGGCTCCGTGTGAGCCTTGATTTGACAGTTGCAAGGAAGGAAAAGGGAATAGGCAGCATTGGTTTATGGCTGTGAATGCAGGGTTGGGAGCACAGCAGGGGGTCACTGAAGGCCGGTTGAATCAGTGAGGAATAAGCACATGTCGGAGTCCAGGAGTTGGAGGAGACTTGAGAGTTCGTCTCCCTTCATTCTCCCATTTTCCAGCTTGGAAAACAGAGGCTCTGGGAGTAGAGGCAGCTTCACAGCAAGCACTATTGTGGGAGTGAGTCTGCAGGCCTGCCCCCCCCACTTCCTGTGCTCCTGTGGGTCTGCTCGACTTTGGGTACCAAAGGGACCAGTGTCATTGCCATGAGGAATGGGTCACAGGTCACCAGCAGGGAAGACTGGTGCCTGGATGTGGGGCTAAATCACAGCCCAGACCCTCCTCCTTGGCTCCCAGAGGATATCTTGGGCATGTTTCTGAGTCAGCTCCCTGCCGGCTTCTCAGGGGCACTGAGGACCACCCCAGGCCCCTCTTGCATGGGTCACACTGCCCAGAATCTTGCTGAATGGTGGGCAGAGAGTAGTGGCCCAGCAGCCAACAGACCTCCACTCTCCTCCCACCCCCTGTGCAGGCCTTGAAGTCACAGGACTCAGGCCTGAAGGGCCCCCTCTGGCCATGGTGACGCCATGCACTTGTTTGGCTATTTTCTTGCATCTTGTTCATACCTCCTTGCAGGGACTGTGTTCACCTTGCTCACCATTGTCACCCAGCACCAAGGCCAGTGCCTAGCATACAGAAAAAGCCCAGTGATTGCTGAATAAATGGAGAAACTATGAAACCAAAGGGAAAACAGAGGTACATGGAGCTTTCTTTGTCTGATTTTCTCTCTTTCAGCCAGATAGAAACTGTGGCCTTTCTCCTCAGGCATCTTGCTCTTAGAAGCTACCAGTGAGATGCTGGACTTCTCAGAAACCGAAGAAGGACAAGAGAAAACCAGCAGCTCCACCAGGGGCCGTGCTCTGAGGCGTGTGTTCCTCGTGGTTTCAGCCAACACGCTGTTCTTAGGGAGCGTGGCTCACCTCCAAGCCCAACATCTCTGTGCTCATTGGCGTGGTGGCAGAGGGATGGGAGATTCTGCAACCCTCTGCCGAGGGCTCGGGGCAGAACCTCAGCCTGGCCTCTTACGAGCTGTACAACCTTGGGAAAATCATTTGATATCTGTGAGCCCCAGGTTCCTCTTTTGTAAATGCACCTTCTAATAAAAGTACCTGCCTTAGAAGGTTGCGGTGAGGATTGAACAAGTCTGGGCATGTCCAGTGCCTATTTCCATTCGTGTCTCCACACAAATAGCCCCTTCATCCCCAAGACGGGAGAAATATCGTCTGTTTTGTGGCAGGAGCATTTGCTGACTATTTCCCATGCACTAGCCGCCTGGGCTTTCTTCTTTCAGCGTCAACAGCCCTGAAGATTAACTGTTATTTTTCTTCTTGTTCACCTGTAAGGAAAATAAGCCACAGAGAAGGGACCTGCACAAGGCCACTGGGCTCGTTTCCTATTGCTACCATAGCAAACTACCACAAATTTAGCAGCTTAAAGCAAACCCACATATTATCTTACAATCTGTCTGTCAGGGGTCCAGGCACAGTGCACCTTGGGTGGTTCTCTGCTCTGGGTCTTACAAAGCTGAAATCAAGAAGTCAGCAGGCTGCAGGCTGAGTTCTTTCCTGGAAGCTCTGGGGAAGAATCTGCTTCAAGCTCATTCAGGCTGTTTGTAGAATTCCTCTCCATGTGGTCACAGGACTGAGGTCCCCATGTTCTTACCTGCTGTAGCTGGAGCACATTCTGAGCATCTCGAGGCTGCCACATTCCTTGGCTTGTGGTTCCCTCCCAGGCCATGGTGGTCAAGTCCTTTTCATCCTTTGAATCTCTCTTCCCTCCCCTTCTGCCTTATCTCCTGACTTCCTCTGTTGCTGCATTGCTCTGCCTTCCTCTTTTGCTTTGAAGAGCTCATGTGATGACTTTGGCCTCACCTGGATAATTGAGAACATTTTCCATATCTTAAAGTCTGCTGATTAGTAACCTTAATTCCATCTACAAAGTCCCTTTGTGACAGTACCTAGATTAAAGTTTGGCTGAATAACTGGAGGGGAGGCATTTTTAGAATTTTGCCTTCCATAGTTTCCTAGAAAATCAATGGTGGGGCAGGACACCAGCTCTGTCCTGAGACCCTGGAGCCCAGGGTGCTCTCTGACACCCGACATTGCTGTGCTCTCGAGTTCCCATTTAAGCCTGCCATGACTCTTTGCGGTAGATACTGTAGCTCCCTCTTGATTTCAATCCAAAACCTCCCCCTTCCTCTGAGCTTCCATCCTAGCAGGTGTTTGGCTCATTCTAGGCTAAAATGTTGGAATTTGGCCATATTCTTTTCTTACCCACCAGACTCCAAACTCCTGGGGGGCAACATGTCAGGGGCTACAAGTTGTCCCCTGATATCTCTTCTCCTCTCTGTCTCATAGTTACTGATCCCCCAGGTTTTAGCTAGACATATGGTCACCAAGAATAGAAATAAAACTTTTAAACTTCTCTTGTGGCTAGATATAGCCCAGTGACTAAATTCTGGCCAGAGAGCTGTGATCAGAAATGAGTTATGCAATTTTCATGTGCAGTCCTTAAAGGGAAGAGGCATGTCCACTTTCCACCCCATTGTCTATCCTGGGATGAGGTGGTGTAACATCTTGAACCATATGGGTCAGGGAATTTATTAAGGAGAAAGAGCAACCAGTGAGAAGCAGCAGCCCAAGTCTTTGACTTTGTGGCTCCATCACTCATCCCTGGGCTGCCTGTGTTGTAATTGTTATACGGAAGAAATATAAACATACATCTAATTTAAGCCACTGTTATTTTGGGTCTCTATTACAAAAGCCAAAACTTTTATCCCAAGACAGGCAATGTCCACATTGTTGAAATGTTATACACTCTAATGCGCCTTTAATGTGCTCCCAATACCTCTTTTTTTGGGGTGCATCAACAAAGCATTGTACACAAGATGACAAATACCTTGCCCTGTTCATTACATTGTCTGTGACAAACCTCTCTTTATTTCTGTTCACCAGTGAAGTCGGGGTGGAGACCTGGGAGTGCCAAGATGTTACGGGACATCTCTAGGTGTAAAAAGATGGTTGACCTCAGGCTTTGGCCTTTTTAGTTTCTCTTAGTGGGTGAAACTTTGTAGGGATATCAAAGCAGGGTATCCACCGGCTCTGCATGCCCTGGAAGAGTTTCCTTTAGTTCCCTAGCATTTAAGCTGATTCAGGGGCAGGGATTCTTGTGCAGAATAGGAATTGTGAAGGCACAGCCAACCTGCAGTTTTTAACCTTTGGTTTTCAGCAGTGTCACCGACACGGCCACATCCTGGCGAGCCTCCAGGCAGGTGGGAGTGGCACCAACAGGGCGTTTACAGCAACCCACCCTGAGTGGCGTGACCTGGCTGTGCCCATGTGTCTCCCCGGGTGCAGTTGTGTTATCTTAAGGTAGGCCCTTCTGACCCTGCATCATACCCCAGGCCCTTCATTTTAATGCCTGTGTCATCTCTGCACATACTCCCAATTCCAAGATCTCAGCCCCTTCCTCTCTAGCCATCCCAAAGAAAATTGCTAAGGCCCTTTGGACTTCACCCATTGGTTACCTGCTGAAATACATTATTTTCAGAATCCCAAGCACCAGGTGTTAAATGTGTATCAATTACTCAATGTATTTAATTGCAGGATTAATGCTGAGACACAGTAATGTATTTAGGGACACATTAAATGTATTATTTTAAAACTGTGATTAACACCCATTTTGGAACATTTTGGAAGACTAAATAATGATTGAAAACCACATTCTGGCATTGCAATGTTTGCTCAACAAAAGCATTTGTGAAAATTAGGTGTAATTCAACCACCTCATTGTACAATTAGTTGTTTAATTTCATCTACAAGCATTTGAGGTCATAGTTCCGATGAAGTTATGGCTTCTGGGGCATGACTGGGCTGTAGGATGGGCTCCCCGCTTTCCAGAGTATGAAAGACCCCCACCGTCCAGGGTGTGATGGGCTCCCCGCTCTCCAGGGTGTGAGAGGCCCCCCGATTTCCAGGGTGTGATAGGCTCCCCACTTTCCAGGGTGCTGTCTTCTCTGGCCACTGATCCCCTCTTCCGCTGTTTTTTAATCCAGCTGTCCTTCTCCCTGGTACCTCCCTCGACTTGTGCTTGCCCTTCTCTCTGCCATGTGGTCATCACTACTGTTGTTCACCAGATGTTTTCAGCTCTTCTCACAAGCACATGGTAGATCACACTCCACTCCCCCACCCCTCAAAGTTAGGTCCCCCTAGTAACTAAGGCAACATGGCAGAGGGACACGTGCCATTTCCGGGCAGAAGCTTTTAGAACCCTCTGGAATCTGCCCCTTTTCTTTTCCTTTACCATGGCAACTGGAGATTTTCCAGACAGTGGCTTCTCCATCAATCTGGGGTCTTGAAGTGAGGAAGACACTTCAGGCTACCTGCTATGGACATAACGTATAAATTAGAAACAAACCTTTATTGTTTTAAGCCACTGGGGCTTGGGAGCTGTTTTGTTCTGAGCAGGTTCTAAGTGACCCTGATGGACACAGTCAGGGACACTTTCCCTTAGATCTGGCTGATGCCCTCTTATTTTTCAGACTATTCTAGAACCCCTTCCTCAGAAAGGTCCTCTTTGTCCATCTCCCTCGAGCCACCCTTGATTGCATTTCTTGCTTTATTTTCATAGCACGTATTGGCATCTGACAATTATTTTATTTGTCCACTTACTGCATTTCATTATCTCTAAGATGAACACTTTTTCACATGTTTGTATTTCTAAAATCATTATGGCTCTTGGAGTCCACAGTGTGTTACTGAGGCCAGGACACAGGTGACTTGCCTGAGCACATGTGAATATCCAAGTGACCAGCATCCAAACCTGAAGTACCATTCTGCAGCTGCCACATGTAACTCATAGGCAACTGGCCAGTGTCAGCACAGGGGAAAAGAATCCAGGATTGGACAATGGAGCCCTTTTTTAACCCCTATGAGTGTCATGGTTGTAGGGATGGGCTGGAGAACTTGGGCAAATCATACATGTTTAGCGACATTGCTGAAGTGGGGCCCAAAGCAGAAAAACTATATATAATTTTAAAGTCTTTTTAAGAGCTTGGCACTCATGACTTTTAATCCTTTTATGGATTCTTTTAAGAAATGCCATATCATCAGTGCTTGTGGATGAGCACGCAGAGGGTGGTGGGTGTGGAAAACACCCAGACGTTGATGAGTCTGCGTCAAACAGTGATTCAGAGGAGTTGGACTCAGTGTGAAGTAGCTGGAGGAATAACAACCAATTTATTTTGCTTGTATTTTCATTTTTATGTATGCACAATAGTAATATGTGATAAAAATCTGTCTAATTAAGCCTCAAAGAACTCTTTCAATAAGTAAAATTAAAAATTCTAAGTGATAAGAAAGCATTGTGTCATGGTTTAATTGGCAGCATATTTTTCTTTCATAGTGGAACAAAAAATAACGCTGCTTCTTGCAATTGTGTGTCTTAGAGCTGACGAAATGTAGTATTTCTGTCTGAGGCTGCCCTTATCACAAAAGCATCCGCTGTGTCATTCAATTCAATTTCGGTTGAGCTTAAACAAGGCCTCTGGCCAGTTAGAAAGTTGACTCATTTGGACTCAGAGGCTACTGTGATTTTAAGTTTGACCAGATCTGGACTGGAGAAGAGATAGAGTTTTGCTTCTAGCAAAGCCACTGGGTGCCTGAGGTTCTGCTGCCCGATTCTGCTCCTGCTTGGGACTGTAACGTCCCCAGAACTCAGGCATGTCTGCTTCACATCACGTTTTTTTTTCTGTCTTCATGAATCATCTGTACTATTATTTAGTTACTATTCCTCTTTCTTGAAACCCTTTCTTTTTCAATAACTGTAGACCCACAGGAAGTTAAAAAATAGAACAGAGAGGTCCCATGGACCTTCACCTAGTTTCCCCCAATGGTAACATCTTCTGCAACTACAGTACAATGTCAAAAGCAGAAAATTGACATCAGTACCACACAATTAACTATGCTACAGACCTTATCTGGAGTTCACCAGTTTTTGCAGGTATTCATCTACAGAAACTGCACGTGAGTGTGTATACTTCTATGCAATTTTACTACCTGTATCATGCACATAACCCCAATGCTGCCAAGATACAGAACTGTCCAGCCTGTGAAGTTGCTGCCTGCTCAGCTCCTCTGTGGTCGTACCCGGCTCCCCATCCCTAACCCCAGGCAACCACTACTTGTTTTCCCATCTCTATAATTTTGTCTTTCTGAGAATGTTCTGTGAATTGAATCATACAGTGTGCATGATTGTTTTTTCCACTCAATGTAAATTCCCTGGGATTCATCCAAGTTGTTGGGTCAATCAATAACTTGTTCCTTTTTTATTGGTGAATAGTACTCCATGGTAGGGATACACCGTAGTTTGTTTTATCACTTACCTGTGGAAGGACATTTGGGTTGTTTCCGGTTTTTGACTACTGCAAATAAAGCACCTATAGACATTTATTTGCAATTGCTGGGTTGTCTGGTAAGTGCATGTTTAATTTTATAAGAAACTGCCAAACTGTTTTTCAAAGTGGCTGTCCCATTTTACATTCACACCAGCAATGCGTGGGTGATACAGTTTATCCACATCTTGGCCAGCATTTGATATTGTTGGCAGTTTTAATTTTAGCCATTCTGATAGGTGTACAGTGACATCTCATCATGGTTTTAATTTGCATTTTCCTGAAGGCTAATAATATTGAACATCTTCTCATGTGCTTATTGGCCTTCTGTCTGTCCTCTTGGGGGCCATGTCTGTTTATATCTGCCACTCATTTTCTAATTGGGGTATGTGCGTGTGTTTGTGTGTGTGTTTCGGTTTTTACTGTTGAGTTTGGAAAGCTCTTTATCTATTCTGGATATTAGCCCTTTGTCATATATGCGGATTGTATATATTTTCTTCCCATTTAAAGCTTGTTTTTCATTTTCTTAACAGGGTTTCTCGCAGAGCAAAAGTTTTTAATTATAAATGACTCTAATTTATTGATTTTTTTCTTTTATTGATTGCATTTTTGGTGTGATATCTGCGATCTCTTTGCCTTGACCTTAGGTCTCAAAGATTTTTTCTTATTTTTTCTCTAAAACTTTCATAGTTTTACATTTTACATTTAAATCTATGATCCATTTTCAGTTACTTTTTGTATAAGGTGCACTGTTTGGAATAGATTTTTCTTTTCCTTCTTTTTTTTTTTTCCCTACAGAGTCCAATTGCTCCAGCATCATTTGTTGAAAAGATTATCCTTCCTCCATTAAATTGCTTTTGCACCTTTGTCAAAATCAGTCAAGCATATTTGTGTGGGTCTGTTTCTGGGTCCTTTATTCTGTTCTATTGATCAGGTGTTTATCTCCATCAATACTGCACTGTCTGGATTACTGTTGCCAGACAGTAAGTCTTAAAATTAGGTAGTGTGATTCCTCCAACTTTATTCTTCTTTTTCGAAGTTATTTGAGCTATTCTAGTTCCTTTGCCTTTCCATGTACATTTTAGAATCAAATTAATATTTTTCTTTAAATTGATGGTTACAACTTTATTTAAAAGGGAAACACATGAGTTTGATATATGTCAGCTAGAGCTGTACTGTCAAAGTCACATTAAAATAAAAATATAACTATTACAGTTTAAAAAAACTCATCTATGAACCATGTAAAATAATCTCATGAACTACTGGATTGGCTCAGATCCTCATCTCCCAGCACCCCTGTGTTGAGAGGAACACTCTACTATTGGCTGCTGGCTGTGCCCCTGGGGACACTCATGTGGCCCTGTCCCCTTGTCCAGTGCTGGCTCAATGGTGGCTGTCTGGCCCCAAAGCAGTCAGCTATGGGACAGCTTGCAGGCAATGGATTGGCCCAGAGGGCAATTTCTGCCTGACTGTGAGGCCCCATAAGTGAACCAGTCAGGACCTCCCTCAGCACTGTTTAGTGGAGAGAGAGTTGGTAGCTGGCCACAGAAATAGGGTGGAAGCCATGAAGCAGCAGAGCCATACAGAGAGCAGTGGACGACGATGAAAAGAGCAGCTGATTCCTTGTGGAAACGCTTGAGCAAGGAGCCGCATTTCCTCTGGCCTGGCAGGAGCCCCAGAAGGACAGGGGACTGGACAGTGGGCACTGGAGCTGTCCTAGGTCCTGAACATCCTTCTTCCCTCTGTGAAGGGCTGGAAGTCTGTAGTTGAGCTGGCTTGTGTCCTCTTCCTCTTCAACAGCCCTCCTGACCCCCCACCCAAATTTTAGGTAGTGCTTTCAAAGATTGGGATTCATAACCATGGTGGAGCACAAGATGACCTTAGGGCACAGAGAAGCTGGCATTGCGTAATAACACATCGCAGAATGGGCCAGCTACCCCCTTTCCACAGATCTCAGCCAAGACCAGTAGGTTGTTAACAGCTGGCCCTTCCTAACCTCCTTTAACAAAGAGGAGTGGCCTCGGGTTTAGAGTGTCTGATGAGTAAATACCCTCCAGCTAGAATTTAATAGTACTGTTCTGTCTTCATTATGTTTTTTGACAGTAATTTGCCCACCTATGTTTTCCCTCCTAGGATAGTGCCTACCAAATCATAGAGGTTCAAATTCTCAGCCACTGAATGATTTGGATTTTTTTCATTATTCTTTGATTTTTGTCTTTTACCCTAACTGACTATGAACTTTATGAGCGCAGGGAATATACTTTTTAATTTTTCTTTGCCATTTTGTTCCTAGGGCCTAGCAAAATGCTGGCATAGGAGGTGCTCACATACGCGACCATTGCTTGTACTGTGCGTGAGCAGGTGGGTGGACGGTGAAGGCACAGGAAAGTCGAGTCCGGCGGGCTGGGCGTGCTCTCCATGCCGATGCAACTGGCTAGTGTGGCCCCGTTCAGAGTCCACATTGGAAACTTGACTGGTCGTTCCTTCCTTGAAAGTCCTGTTGGGAGGATGACCTGTGTAGTTGTGTCTCCACACATGTCCTCTCTTCCTTCCCTCCGGGGCTGGGCCTTGCTCTTGCTCCAGCCATGGGCAGACCTGGCCCCACCTGGCTCTCTGGAGTGCGCATCCCCCCGGAATTTCTCCACTGTCAGGAGAAAACCATTTCCTGTGCCTGGCCTCTGAGTCGGGCGTGGGGGCCCTACTGAGGAGGGGAGGCCAGAGTAAAGCACGCCCAGATTTTCTTCTCTACGGCTGAGCAGTCAGCTGGCACATCAGGCTGAACTTTAACTTCACTTTTTGTCTTTCTTATGCTCTGATAAAGTGCCGCGTGCGGAGGATCATGTTGCAAGTCTGGCTGAAGATTTCTTTAAAAGAAAACGGCCAATCAGGCCAGACGCATTAGTGCTGTCAGCACAACCATTAGCCTCCTTCAGAGGGAAGGTCAACAAATAATTTTCAGCTTTGTTTAAAGCCTCTTTAATGGATTCTATAAAATGCTTTAATTGCGCGTGATTATCCGCCGAAGTACTCACGAGCCTTCTAAGGCCTTTCCATGCTCCTTTTTGTCTGTTGGCAAGAGCACGAGCTGCCTGATGTACTTGAGCAGGAGGTACCATTTCTCTTCTTTCTGTTTCTTTTTTTCTTTAAAAAAAAATCACGTAATTTGGAGCGTTGACGGGGCAGGCCGGCTTTCTTTCTTTTTGGTCTGAAGTGGAGAGTTTTTTACTCTTCTTTCCGTCTGTTTCCATCTTGTCACCCGATAAGAAGTTAAATGTCATTTAAGTGATGTGGCAGTATCTTCCTCACCAAACGCAGTAAGACACGATCACCTCGCTGTGTGCACAGAATCCTCACCTGCACCGTCTCATTTGAGCCACACGGGGGGAGACTTGGGGGTCCGTGTAGACCAGGGTTCTTCAATTTCTGCATAATCGACGCATAAGGCCGGATCGTTCTCTGCGGTGGGGGATGTCCTGTGCACTGTAGGGTGTTCAGCAGCATCCCTGGCTTCTACTCACTAGATGCCTAGCACCTTCCCCTATTTGTGGCAACCAAAATTGTCCCCAGACATTGCCCAATGTCCTCGGAGGGGAAAAAATCACTGTTGGTTGAGAACAGTTGACTAAACCCATTTTCAGATGAGGACACCAGGGCTCCCAAGATGGGAAGGGCTTGCCCGAGGCGCCGCAGGTGGTGTGCTGAACAGGGCCTGTCGGGCTCTTCCCTTGCTGCGCCGATGCTCATAGAAACCCCCAATCTGGCACAGGCGCCATTCTTTCCTCTCTCCTTCCCTGTCTCTCCTCCTGTGACAGCCACTCCCAGCACAATTGCCTTGATTTGGCAAACGTGTCTCCTGGAGCTTATGTGTCTCATGCTTCTGCTCTTCTCCTTCTGAAGTTTCATACCCTAGAGGACAGGCTCTGACATTCTACTTGATTCTCATAGTGTCCAGCAGACCGTCTGGAGGTCTGTGGGCAGGGAGCCCTGGTAAACTTGTTCCTGCTCCTTGGTCAAGGCTGCCCCCGTGCCTGGGCTGGAGACGTGAGGAAGAGACCCACTGGGGTGGCAGAGAAGATGTTCTGGCAGCCACCCACAGCTCTGAGAAATTGCCCACATCTGGTCCTGTCCATACTCAGTTCATGCACCAGAACCACAGACTCAAGTTCATTGATAATTATTTGTGGCCCCAGTGTTAATACCACGCTGAGAGTGTCCTGAGGTGGTGAACTTTGACCTGCTTCATTCCCAATATCTGTCTTTCCCTACCCTCTCTTGCTCTCTGGCTAAAAGAATTAATTTGAGTCATGTTACCATTGGAGTGGGGGGTGGGAGATGGTGTATGTGTGTGTGTGTGTGTGGTGGTTATTACTAAGGGGAAAGGGGTCCTTTAATCTAAGGTCTTACACATTTTGGAAATGTTGGATTAAACAAAGTAAAACAAGATTCTTTATTGCAGGACTTCTCAGAGCCTTTACATGCTAACATGCTCTATGATTATTCCACAGCAATATAGGATGCAACATTTCCCAAAGTAATTTGACCATAGGACCCCTTTTCTTTTCATGGAGTCTCATTTCACCGTTCAAAGGATGTTTTTTGGGAAACGTGTCACCCAGATATGAAAGTACACCTCACCCCACTTTGAGTTGGCCAGTTCTAAGATAACTTTGAAACTGAGAAGGATGAGAGATTGTCAAATACAGAAGCCCAAACCCTCTTTTGGCTTAATGACTCTCAGTGGCTGGGTTTTGAGCAAGACCCTGGAGGAGAGAAAATCTTTCTCATGTGACTGGACATTCCCAAAGCCATGGGGGTAAGTCTTGAGGGCCCGACCTCCCTGTCCATGTCGGTGCGCATGGGGGCGGTGTCGCCGGAAAAGACGGGGCCAGGGGTGCCCAGAGGGAGGAACGCCCACCCTTACCTTCCCTCCTCAGCCCAAGAGCAGAGGTAAAGGGGTAAAGAGTGCAGCAAGAGAAAGGAAGACAGAAGTTTCCATTTGTACCGGATGGTTTTGTTTTTTTATCTGTTTGCAAATGTTCAGTGTAATGGTTTGAAACCCAGCCGTGTAGCTGCTGCCGCCCACACAGAGCTGCGTGGCACCGAGCTTCAGCAGGCAGAGCACCATACCACCAGCGTCGGCCATCACCCCCGAACCCACGCCAGGGCAGGCTGCACAGCTACCCCCGTGTGCCCCCGCCCCCCGCCCCGGCACCCCCAACACCCACCACCCTCTACACACACAGTTTTTCTTTTTTTAAATTTCCAGCACTCGGTTTTCTCTAGAGAAGCATAAAGAGAAGCAGAGGCAGAGATGGGACGAGCAGGGAGAATGCTCCTGCCTCAACGGAGCCACCAGCTTTCGGGAGAGAGCGGCAGCCCCCACCTGCCTGTGGACTGACCACTGAAAGGTGAGAGAGGACTTTGTGATTTCTTTATGCACCTGGAGGTCTGGGAGGCAAGGCCAGATGAAGGGATCTTAATCACCGAGCCTGGTCTCTTGCCTCCCGAGTGATTCTATCAGGCAAGCATGATGGATGCTTCCTCCCAAGCACACGCAGTTATCGGTGACACAAGCCCCACTCAGGTCCCCGTGAGAGCTTTTGACCCGAGGGGCTTCTAATCCTCCTCCTCCACCTTTCAGCACAGCCTCCTCCCCTGAGATGTGGATGAAGGTGTGACCCTGCCTTTGGCTTGACCTGTTGATTTCCGACTAATGCTGCTGCTGGCCCTTCCCGCCTAACGTGAGCAGTGACCCACGCTTTGGGGCCATTTGGAATGGCTCTCCATCCAAGGGGCTTTGGGGGACCTGCTTCCCGAGTGGCCCCAAGCCTGCTAATCAAAAGCAATCAGACCCAGCTGTCCAGCTAATCTGTATAAAATAGGCTGCCTTCTTAGTAGAAAGCAACAAAGTTTAAAATAGAAGGGACTGTATTGGGAGATGAAGCTATAGAGTTCTGTGTGTGGTGCAACAGGCAGAGACATCGGCATGGAGAATATTAAGTACGTGTTACATGGCTTACAAACACGGGAGCCAGGAAGAAAAGGGATCTCCTGGCTTATCGAGCATGCCTGTGGGTCGGAGGGTAGCCGAGTGGGGACATCACTTCTGGAAGGTTTAAACCTCTCAACGAGAAGGAGAAAAATAAAGGAAGAACCACAAAGATGGAGAGAAAGGAAAAAGGCCATAATGTAACGTACGTGTGGAAGAGAAGCAGATAAAAAAGCTCCAAATTCTGTGCAGTCAGGGGATGAATCAGTTGGCAAAGAGCTATTTTTAGTTTCCAAGATCTGCTGTTACATTTTGCCTGGCATTAATTAATGTCACAGGCATGTTTCACACACAGGTTCTGAAGGGCCTTAGCATGTCATTCAAACCGGAGGTGCCGACCCTCACGTATGGGCACTTCCCAGTCCTTTGGGGTCTGGTCTCCAACACAAACATGTGTCCAGAATGTTCTGCTCTCTGACCTTGTCCTCTCCGGGTGTATCCGTTAATCTCCTGGCTCCAGCCCTTGGATGTCTGGCCACTGGCCAAGGGAGAATTGCAATTGTTATGCTTTGTTTTTCAAAAAGGAAAGGCTGTACAAGCTGAAATTGGAAAAAAAAAAAAAAAAAGATGTTGGATCATGGCTTGGAATTAAAAAAAAACCTTTGGGGGCAGCTCTCCCACCCCACAAGGAAGAAGAATAAGGCCCCCTAATCTCCAAACAACACTGGTTTTGACAAAGTAGATTTCATAATCAGAGAACATCTTCCAATGTAGTTTAGACAAAGTGTAATATTTTAGCGGGAACTAATTACGTGACTGGGGTTGATCATATGTTGGCTGAAATTGTGTGTGAGGATAATTACCCCCAAAAAACCCATTCATATTTCAGAGGTGGGGCTGTAGAGCTGAAGAGCGATCGAAATGCAGGAATTATCATAAGCTCAGCGCCTTGCTTTTGGAGGTAATAACAGAGGATAACAGGCAAGAAGGAGAAACCGAAGGCCAAGTGGTAGTCGCACTGTTGGGACAGCTGTTTTTGTACATTTGCAATTATGAAGTCAATAAGAAAGTGGGAATGCATCATGGCTCCTAATTAGAAGAGACATCCCTTGTACTCTCTTAAATTATTCAGAATATTCTTCTACTATCCTAGAGTCAGACTGAACCATAGACTACTAATTGAGCAGCGCCATTTGTCAAGGCTTTTGTGTGGTCTTCATTTAACTCGTAAATCATTTGTGGTTGGCCCATCCAAGGCAGAGCTATGGGCGATCTCTCCAGAGTAGGTTGGGAGGGTTTCCATGATGTCGTGTGGCATGTGACTGGCCTCTGTGTTGAGGGGAGAAATACAAAGGTGCAGATGAGCTCTGATGATTATTGGCAAAGCCAATTTTCAGGTCCACAAGAAGCATGACCATTACTGCATTTCTAAAGTTCTCAAGAAGGGTCAGAACAGAGGGTGTGTGTAAGCAGGGTGCTGACCTTGGATCTCATGTCATGAGGCTCAGTTCCATCCTCCCACTCAGACAGGTGATTCAGGGGTCCTGTTCCCCCCCCATCTCAGACTCATATATCTGGGGTGAGTCCTGCTCTCCTGACCACACCCCTGCACCTTGGACACTGCTTACCCCATCCTTCACCAGAGCATGTTTGCCCTGGGAGAGCAGGTGCAGGTGGAGTGCTCTGGGCTAGGAACACTTGTGTTCAGCCCTAGCCAGGGGCCATGAGGGGTGGAGCCAGCAGATGGTGTCTCCATTGGTAATGAGGGTCCCTGTCCTCTTCCAGATTGGCTGCATCTTTGGCCACAGATGTACAGGATGGGTGTTCATCCTGACAGGTCAGACAAGGCAAGTGCCTTCCAGACCCCTGTCCTCTGTCTGAGATCTGCCAGAGGATGCCATTAGAAAGTCAACTGAAAATCAATCAGCTTACTCTGGGACCCTAAACCTAGACTCCCTTTGCTGCTTTGTGATTTCTTTGTGCATGTGGAGGTCTGACAAGCCAGACCAGATGAAGGGATCTTAATCCTTGGGCCTAGTCTCAATTGTAAAGTTCCGATTAAAGATCTAACTGTGGCCTGTTGCTGTGCTGCGGAAGGGCTTTACTCGAATTTCTTTATTTAATCTTTGCAATGGCCCTGTGAGGGCAGTGCCCCCTCCATTACCATCTCATGGAGGGGGAAACAGAGCCTTCTATATTTTATTTTACTTTGTGCATTTTTTTCTTAAAAAGACAAGAATTTTGCATTACACTCTATAACATATCCATTGATCTTACTATAAAACAAGATTTCCCCCCCAAAAAATCTTGGAGAATTGTCAGTCCTGGGTGAGGCCCATGTTTAGCTATAGCATCCATTTGGAAGCCCATGTGCCCCAGGGTGAAAAGCGGGAGAGACTGCAGAGCCCTCTTCACAGAATCACCCTGCACACGTTCCATGCCTGAGTCTGGCACCTTCGATAGTGAGTCTAAGTGAGTGGTGGAGCTGGGCCTCGAACTCAGGTGCCCGAGCCCTATACCTCCCCTGCTGCGGGCCCCCAGCACAAGCAAGGAATCCAACAAGGCCCAGGGTTCCCGTTGACTGGTGTGCAGCAGGGGTTGAGGAGCAGAGAGCTCGAGGAAGGGCTTTCATCCCGCACAGCGCAAAGGCCCTCTGGAGACCCCGGGGCTCGCCCCTCACCCCAGCTGGCCCCTGCCCACAGGCTCCTCCGCCCCACCGTGACTGCCCTCGGCCTTGGTGACCACCCACGGGCCTCACATCCTGAGAGGAGCCCTAGAAACAGGCTTTGTTGATGAAAACACACAAACCCTTTGCCACAGGAAATGTGGCCTCACGTTTGAAATGATAACCACCGGGCTCCTCGCAGAAACCAAAGAGGAACAGATTTTAGATTTTTAACTAAATTAGGAAACACATGTTCTCCCCCCACCTCCCTTCAGCAATTCTCAATTCACCTCACATGTAACCTCTGCCCTCCCTATCCTAGATTGGGAAGCTGCACATTTAGGAAATAGAGACCATATTCCTCTGAGTTTAGGTAAAAGCTGTGAGAAAACAGGATATTATTAGTAATAGTAGAAGCCAATGGGCCGCAAGTCACAGGCAGGGCTGTCAGATAAAATACAGGACACCCAGTTAAAATTTGAATTTCAGGGAAACAATGAATTCTTTTTTTAGTTTAAGCATGTCCCAAAGATTGCACAGGACATACTGATACTAAATGTTGTTCATTGTTTCTTTAAAATTCAAGTGTAACTAGGTACCCTATATTTTTATATATTTGCTACAACTAGTAACCATAGCACAGGGGGCCCACACACCTTCTGAGACTCAGAAATACCATCTGGGAAGCGCATTGCTGCAAACTTCTCCATCCAGACATGACCCCTGACCCTCTGACGACGATAAAACAGCCCACTATGCTCCAGTGAGCACTCAGCTCTGGGCACACCACACGCCAGCATTTTGTGTGCGCGACCCTCTCCTTGGGTCTGCCCAATGGAGCCATGTCGTTCTTTACTGTCCAGGGGAGAAACTGAGGCCCAGGGAGGTTGGCGTGACTCACCCGAGCGCTCAGTCAGCTCCAGGCCTGTCTCCCCGAGTAGTACTCGCTGGTGGTGGGCGGGTAAGCAGCCAGCTTCGGAGGAGCAATAATGACAGGTTAGCTTGGAAGTGCTCTGTACTGACATGGGAATGGCTGTGGCAACACATGCAAATTATATGCAAATACCCTTGGACCGCCTGGCAGGCTTACCTGCCTGCATGGGAGGCCCACGAGCTCAGCCCCCAGCCGTCCACCGGTTCCCGGTAGGGGCAGGGGTAGCAGGCTGATAGCTGCTGGGCCCCGGAGAGGCCCACAGTTTCCGTTGCGTGTGGGCTGGGGTACATGCACACACGTGTTCTCTCCGTGTGAATGAGGATGGGAGGGGGCTGGTGTGGGGGCGGATGCATGAGGCCATGGGGGCGTGTTGATGTGTGTGTGACCTGCCACCGTGATCTGTGTATTCCCAGCAAGCCATGGCTCCTGTCTCCTGGGATAACCTCTCCTGAGGCTCTGCCATCCCTCTGGAGAGAAGGGAGCAGCCCCCTCCCTGGGCATCCTCCTGCTGAGACACCCCAGGATTGCAGACCTGTCAGGAGAGTAATTCTAACCACAGCAACACTACTGTTAGCATTTACCGGGTGTTTGTGATACACTGGACCCTGTGGTGAGCATCTTGTATTTAATTCTCCCAAGTGTCTGGGGTTCTTGTTGCCCTGACTCAACAGGTGAATACACTGAAGCTTAGAAAGGTAAGGTAACTTGCCCACAGCTGGTGAGACATAAGCCAGGGTTCAACCTCAGCTGTAACTAACTCCCACGCTCTGCAATCGGTCAGGTGAATCACTGAGTAAAAAGTAGCATTAAATCCTAGGTCCGGGCATGGACTTTCTGAAGAGAAAACACTATTTTGAAAAGTGCTTTATGGAGATTTGTGCTCTCCATAAAAGATTGTTTGGGATTTGTGCTCTTAGAGTTAGTAGGCTTGGTTGGCCGCCATGTTGGTGTCAACTGAAGCCCATGTGTTGGGAGATGTTCTCCAAGGGAGGAGGCTGAGAACCCAGGGGAGACCAGTGGGAGGTGAGCTTCCCTGGCCCCTGTATCTGGCAGTATGAGGGGAAGGTGTCCACTGAGGTGGGGACTTGGCTTAGTGGTCAAACATGCTGGCATGGGGCCATATAGCCTGGGCCCAAATGTTGTCTTTGTTGATCCCTGGCTGAGTAGTCTGGGGAAAGTTGCTTCACCTCTGCCAGCCTCCCTTCCTCATCTGTAAAATGGTGTATGTAACGACAGGGTTCCCCTCACAGCACAGCTTAGAGGTCCTACTGGCATATTGCCTGGTCAATCATAATAATTGTTAGTCATTGTTGTGTGCCAGGCACCATCTTAGTGCTAGCAAAAGCTAACAATAAACAAAAAGGTGCAGCTCTTGTTCTTGAAGATCTTAGAGTCCAGTGAGCCAAGCTAAATCCACTACAATGTGAAGTAGGTAAAGAATCACCCAAAAGTGTCTCAGGGACCATGTTGCTGAGGTTCAAGATTGGGGGAGATCGCTTCTAGCTGGAGGGGAGGGGTGGTCTCAGAGACTTTTGAGGAGACAGCGATTGATGGCCAGGTAGACTGTGGGTATGTGGATCAGGGGAAGGAAGGGAATTCCAGGCTGGAGGAAAAGCGTAAGCAAAGTGTAGGGGAAATCCGCGGGCCATTTGATTTGATTGGAGTGTCCATCCCTCCATCCATGCATGCCTGGCAATGGGCTACGAGCTGGTGAATCAGGTAGAAATTCCCTGCCCTACAGAGGTTGCATTGTTAAGCAAGCAATGATCCATCTAATTATTTCATTGCAGTTGTGGTGAGCATGGGGCCTCTGGCCGGGTCAGGGAGCGGCCTCTGAGAAGGCTCCCCTGAGGATGTGGCGACTGAAGTTTCAGTGGGAGGCAATGGGGAGTGGAAAGTGCATTTCAGGTCACAAGTGTGGCTCCTCTGGGAACCCTGAGACAGGCTAGAGTTCAAGGAGCTGAAAGGCCAGTGTGTGGTTGGGCCTCAGGCAGCAAGAAGAGGGGCCGGAGAAGGGACTGGGCTGTACGCAGAGGCCGGCACACGTGGGGACTTGCAGGCCAGAGGACATTGCTTTATCCCTAGAGCAGCAGGGCCACTGAAGCGTGTTGGCTAGAGTTGGGGATGTATGGATGGAATTGCGTGTTTGAAAGAGATCCCTCTGGTGGTGGTGGAGAAGGGTTTTGCACGGGGCAAGGGTGAAGGCAGGTAGCTGGACTGTCGCTGGCTGTGGCCTATACAATTTGGCCAAGGTCCCACTTAGCTACCGCCATGCTCAGCGGTTCACTAGTTAGTGCCCAGGCGGTGTCTTCTACAGACCCTCTTCCTGAGCTCAGCACCCGCTTGATCTCTGCGTCACCCTTGCTTCAGAGAACACACACACTGGCTCCCAGCCTGCATGCTCCGACTTCCCATCTGAGCCAGCTCCCAGGGAACAGGACCCAAAGAGAACAGGAAGGAGTCCACAAGATTTTGATATTAAGCATGCGTAAGGCCCACTGCCTGACTTTTGAGAAGGTCAGGGCCTGGTTTCTATTTGGCCCTCCTCACTGGGCTGGGCACATCTTTGAGGGACACACTGCCCTGGGGTGCAGAAGGCTTGGCGGGAGCAGGGAGCTGCTCCATCGGGGCAGTGAGTGCCAAGGCACATAGGCGAAGTGCATAATTGTGCTGGGCACTGCCCCGGCTCCACTGCCAAAACCTGATTGCAAGGCTGGACAAACATGTCTGACTGTCCCGTGGGCTCACCAGCACACCCTGTGAAGGGCAAGTGGGGCGGGAGGGGGCATCAAATTGAACTCCAGGAGGTCAAGGACAGGGTGGAAGGAGGCTTTGGCCAGTGTGGTCTCAGAGGATGAATTACTACCCTGCTGCTTCCTACTGTGGCAAACTCTCTCGTTGAAAAATCCACAAACAATCTTTGCTCTCCCAACACAGATGAGAGGTTTCCTGCGACGATTGCTTACCAAGTACTTGCTTGGAGCTAGGCTAAGAGAGTGAACTTTTTGTCTGCATCTTTAAGGGGTGGGTGCATGGTCTGGTGAGAAAGACCACCACGTAAGCCAGTCATGACAATACACTGTCCTGCGGTCTTAAGGGGTGAAGGGTGTGCGTGGTGCCAAGGACCCTAGAAGTGGGGGAGACTCCTGCTGCCTGGGGAGGGGGTTCGGGTCATACTTCACAGAGGATGGGACATTTGAACAGAGGCTGGATCTGTGTTCCCCACTTAGGGTTAGGGAAACACACATCCAGAAACTAGCGCTGCTCCCAGGATGCACCCACGCACGTTCACGCGTGTTGGCAAGTCCCACGGAAGGCCCCCACAACCCTACTGGGCCTGGAGCCCATGGCGTCCAGTCTCGGGGCCACAGACAGAAGCCACCGGAGAACTCAAGCTCCTCGCTGTATGTCCCGGGCAGCGTGCGGCGGAAGCGTGGCCGCATCCACACCCTGACGTTCCTTCCTCCGTTGTCGTGCACTTTTCTCTCACCCCCAGCAACTCCAGCGTCCCCGCTCCTTCCAGCTCTGTGAAGAGCCCCTCCCTCTCTTCCAACCCTGCCACCTTTCTCAATTGTCTGTGCCAAGTGCTATGCTACGTAGAATAAAATTCCTCCTGTGGCCTACAGAGCTCTGTGCCATTTGTCCCCTGCACGCCCTCTGGCTTCTCTCCCAGCACTTTCCTCTTTGCTATACCCTGAAGATGCCTCCGCCTTCTGCTGGCTTTTGTAATGTGCCAAGTAAGTGTCCACCTCAGGACCTTTGCATCTGCTGCTCCCTGTCTCTGGTGCTCCTTGCCCTCGGACTTCCCAGGGGGCTGAATCTTCTTATCTTTCCAGTCTCTCTTCAGGGATGCCCCTCCCTCCTCTCCCGCCTTACTCACACCATTCTATATCTCTTCCTTCATCGTACTTATCTCTACCTAAAATTACTTCAGTCATTTATGTGTTTTCTTATTTATGGCTGTCTCTCACCCTAGAATGTCAGCCCTGTGAGGGCAGGGACTTTATCTTAAAGTCCTGGTTCTTATCTTAAAGTTCCCTGGTCCTACGTCCTTGAACAAAGCTTGGAACACGGTTGGTACTCAATACACCTTTATCGGACGAGTGAGTAATTGTTGAAAGTAATTTCCCAGACACCTGGGAGGGATAATGCTATTTTTTTTAATTAGAATCTGCCTGTTTGGCTTTTGTCATTGTTTTCTCCCCAATTATCTTGATTATGTAGCACACAAAAGACTATAGAACAGTCTAGTAAAGACAAAAGCCTTTCAGAGGTAGGAGGAAGGGAAGGAAGGGATTGGACAAAACCAGAACCCTTTTTAGCAGAGAGGGAAGCAGGCAAGGATGGGCACACAGATGCATTAACGTTCTTGTCTGTGTGCAACTGTGTGTGCACCTGCATTTATACATATGTGCATAGAACACCCTGACGGGAGCAGGAACAGCTGGAATTTGGTGTTTTGAGTGATGGCATGGGCTCTGGTGAGAGGCGGGGCTGTTCCCATCTTGTTCATTAGCTGGCCAACTTTCCTTGCTCAGTGATCTTTAAAATGAGGGAGTGGCAAATTTCTTTTAGCTCAGGTGCTAAATCTTACTGGGAATGATTGCCTTAGAGGTCCAGGTAAAGCAGGTTTCGCTGCCAGCTCAGTGAGGAAGAGAGCCATGGCCAAGCAGCAACTACCCTGAGTGCAGCAAGGAGGGAGGGCACTGTACTGTATTTGATATTGCTGGACCAGGTAACCCCTGAAGCACCATTGGCTCTAAATTCCAGGAGTCTCCCCTCCTTTGGGAATGGTGAGAGAGGGGTGGGGGCCTAAGTGAAAGAGAGAATTCCCCTCCACTGGAAAGGCTTCGTCTTCAGAGTCCAGCCTTGACAGGTGTGCTAGGAAACCTGGGGGTGTGAAGTGAAACTCAGCCTGAAGGATATATGGGTGAGTTGTGTGCTTTTTCTGGTGCTCAACCAAAGACTGGAATTCCCAGCACTTAAAATCAAGTCCTGTAAAAAGCTGCACATATTCAGTGTATACCACTCTATGATTTGGGAGAATACCCCTGTGAAGCTATCACCACCCTCAGGGCCATAGACATATTCATTACCTCCCAGTGTTTCTTCCTGCCCCCTTTAATATTATGATTATTACTGTTTCAGGTAAGAAAACTTAACATGTGACCTACTCTCTTAGAAAATTTCAAGTATGCAATGCAGGTACCACGCCGTACCTTCGGAGCTTATTCATCCTGCGTAACTGAAGCTGTGTATGCTTTGACCATCACCTCCCCACTTGCCTCTCCCCCAGCCCCCGGTAATCACTGCTTTTCTCTCTGTTTCTATAAGTTTGACTATTTTATATTCCATCTGTAAATGAGATCATGCAGTATTTGTCTTTCTGTGCCCAGCTTAGTTCACTTAGCATGATGTCCTCAAGGTCCATCCATGCTGTTGCAAAGGCAGGATTTTTTTTTAAGGCTGAACAAATACCTCAATAAGGTGTTTTGTTTTTTTAAAGAAAAAATTTAAAAAAAACAAAATAAAAACAAGTCCTACTGAAAGCTGGGGATGGTGATCCCTATGTGCTAAGGGAAGAGTGAATTGAGGTCATGCTAGCTCTTTCTTTCGGGTGTGGATGAAATTTTGAACTCTGGCTTTGGAGGCAAATTGAGTGGCTTATAATTTGAGCTCTGCCTCCTTCCAAAACGGATTTGAGAGGACTTACAGTAAGAACATACCCAGAGGATAGATAGTGGGAAATAAAGCCAGAATGAGAGATCAGAAGCCACCAAAAGGAAAAGAATACCAAATCTTCGGGAAGGGCCAGGGTCTCTCAGGCCAGGACTTGGATTCGAGGAACAGTCATCATTTGGTTTCATAAGGACAAAAGTATTCTTGGCTTGGAAAAGCAGCTGGCAGAGGCTAATATACAAATCTGTGTTTTAATCTGTTTATTGAAATGTTTAAACATATTGTTTTTGTAAATATATCCAACAGACGCTGATTAGACAGCCCCCCAAGTGATGGGTGTGGCAGGGTCTTAGCTCTGCCGTTTTCTTCCCCCATCTGGACCAGTGAACTCTTCCCTTTAAAAAAAACAAATAAGAAAACCAATTCCTTACATAAGAAACTTTTGGGGGTGAGAGGAGGGGGAACCAGCTTTTCTTATTACAGCTGGAATAAAAGGCTTTTTCTTTCTGGTCTAAAAAAATTAATCTACAAAAACTGTGGGTGACGCCAACAAAATCACTCCAGGTGCTGAAAATGATTTCATTTTTACACTCTATGATTAAAAGTCTGATAGCCAAGTGCTCAGGAGCCACGTCGCGTCTTCCTAAATAGGAATGCAATTTTAGGGAAACAACATGCCCCGCTTTCCCCTGGCTTTTCTTCTGTTCCTCAGGCACTTTCATTATGTGTGACGCTGTGAGCGTGCAGCCTGCGGGCTTAGGGACAGGAACTGCAGAAGGCAATTACCACTGGGAGAACATTGGGTGTAATGGGCACCTTTACCCCAAAGCGCCACAATCACAGCCTGGTGTTTGATGGAGCCATTGCTATCAGCGTGACGGGAGCTGTTCCAGAAAGGGTCCAGGGGGGCATTTATTTCCCAAACAGCCTTTGCTGCTCAGGGAGAGGGGACAAGAGGGGATGAGGCAACAGGTCAGAAGAGGCGAGGGGAGGACTGTTTGGGGGAAACTATTTTGTGGGTCAGAAGGACATCATCTCGGCAAAGTTCTGCCCACTCTGTGCCCACTCAGCCACTGGTGACGGCAACGTGGCTCATCCGTCTTTCTCTTTCTCAGCCTTCCCAGAGGGGCTTTAGGCCAGAGACCAGCCCAAACCCAGCCCATCTCTGTTGCTCAATGTATCAGAAAATTCAGACATGCAATCTGGCTGATGTTTCCCAAAGACTGGTATGCAAACCCCTGGGGGTCCTTTTGTTTTGTTTTGTTTCTTTTTAACTTTTTACCTTCTTTCTTTAGCTTTAGGAGGGACTTCTTTTTTCCTTTTTAATAAACTTTTTTATTTTGGAATCATTTTAAATTTGCAGAATAGTTGCAAATTTAGCACAGTATTTCCCCCATCCTCATCCGGTGATCCCCACTGTGGCGCCTTCCACGAGCAGGGGCATTCGTCATGACCAAGAGGCCATGTGGGTACATTCCTCTCAACTAAACTCCAGATTTTCTGTGCATTTTCCCAGTCTTTCCGCTGATGTCCCCTTATTCTGTTCCAGGATCCAAGCCAGGGTTGGTGGTACCTTTTGATATACCTTTTTTAAAAAGTGTAAGACTTATGGAGTCCTTTTAATGGATATTACACCAAAATATTATCCCATCAATGATTGTTACAGCTTGGGACAAATTAGATGATAAAAGCAAGTCAGCGTGAAAAAACGTGCTTTAAGTACAAATAAAGATGACATGCAGCTCGGTAACGAGAAAGAGGGCAGGCCGTGGTGCGGCCCTTTCCCGCACAGACCCGCGAGGAGGCTGGGGCTTGCTTCACATCAAGGAAGTTAGTAACAAAGTCCTGCCCAGGGCCGGGACAGACACCCCCTCTGCTGTCCGACAGCGCCCCTCTCCTTGTCTGAAAGCTGCGGAAGGAAGGAAGGAGGTGGAGGGGGCGAAACTCTCAGTGGGAATAAAGTTTCCATTTCAATTATTCAGCTGATCCGTGACCCCCATTACCATGGATAATCAAAAACTGGCTGAATGCATCATGCTTTAAATAAAAACATCGTTTAAGTGGCCCTGAGGATGTGCAGACAGATAATTGCGTGGGGCGCTTGTCCAATTCCACCTCTGGGTGGGGGGGCACTTTTCTCTATGCACAGAGATGAGAACAACAGCCCTTGGCACAATGTCACGCATCCGTGCTCCTTTCTGCAGGGAGGCAACAGGTACAAGCTCAGTTTTCATCACACAAGGATGGTGATTCTAAGCCTCCTTTGGCAATGGAGAGGCCGTGTGGAGGATGTTAAGGGAACTGAAGCCCAAGAGGGAACTGGCTTAAATTGAAACTGGAGCGCCAGTGTTCCCAGGGCAGGGCATTGTTGAGCCCCAGAGAGGAGCGCTGGGTCCCGATGCCTCCCCCGCATGAAGCCGGTGTGCCAGCACCGTGCCCGGGAACATAGACCGTGGTTTGGAGGCTTCAGCAGCAGGCAGGTCCCACCCGGTGTGTAAGTCTGTAAGTCTCTCAAACAAGTTCAGTGAAGTGAGGGGTTCGCCATTCTTCGTCATTCAGCAGATATTTCCCGAGGACTGGCTTTGTGCCGGGCACCGTGTGGGGAACTGGGGTTCTGTCGTGAGGCAGGGCAGAGACGGACCCTCCAGCCGTCACTCATGACACAAAGGGTCGATAAGCCCGGGAAGGGCCGGAGCGTGGGAACGGGAGACACGCTGCTGGGGTCAGCTTGGGCGCGTCTCCCGAAGAGAAGAGACGGCCACCTGCCTCACCCTGGGGCTCCCTGCTGTGGGACTGCACATTAGGGGACAGGGAAGGGCCGGGAACTGAACCCCAAAGGCAAGGGGTCATTCTGCTCCTCCTGACCGCAGCTTTTTGCCAGGGATGCGTGTTCGCTGGCAAGAGGCCAGAGGGGCATCGCCCCTGAGCGTGTTATTCTCCCCGCCTGTGGGTCTCCCGTGGACACGCAGCGTGTCTGATGGTCTCTCCTGGTTTTGCTGCTTTTGGTTTTAGCTGCACGAGATAGTTTCGTTTTCAAGAACAGTCAATGCAGACTGCAATTTGCCAAATGAGTCTTGCTCTTGGCAAGTGAGTGATATATCTTTTTTGTTTGTTTCCTTGGGAAAAAAAACAGGCCTGAGAAAGCAAGTTAGTAATTCTTTGGAAATTATTTTTCTTTTTCTTTGGTGACTACTGCCACATGCTTAGCTCATTGGTTATCTGTTACATGCTCTGGAGAGTCAAGCTATATCACGGTGCTTAGAAAAATTAGAAGGGGAACAGTGTATTTATTTATTATGTTGAGATACAACTCACATACCATGCAGTTCACCCTTTTAAAGTGTATGATTCAGTGGTTTTTAGTATATTTGCAAAATTGTGCGTCCACTACTATGATCTAATCCCAGAACGTTTTCAGTACCCCCAAAGGAAACCCTGTGCCCATTAGCAGTCACTCCCCACTGTCCTTCTTCCTCTAGCGCTGGCTGGCTGTCTCTATAGATTTACCTATTCTGGACATTTCACGTAAATGGAATCATACGCTATGTGTCCTTTGTGTCTGGCTTCTCCACTTAGTGTAACATTTTCAAGGTTCGTCTACATTATAGCACAGATCAGGATTTCCTTCCCTTTTATAGCCTAATGATGTACCATGGTGGGGAGATACCACATTTTATTTATTTATTCATTAGTTGACATTTTTATTTTTAATGAAATTAACTCCAAAGGTTTTATTTGTTTTTGTTTTGTTTTTTTGAAGTAGTGTTTATGCGGGAAATATTTTCATTAATTTATCTTAATAAAGTGCCTTCAGACTGTAACTATGGAGCAAAGAGGCAAATGGAAATATCTTTAGGATCTGGAGACAGATCCCTTCCCGAGGACTTAGTTGGCAGTACGGGGCCCAGGCTCTTGGGAGGAGCGGGCAGTGTGATGGCTTAGGGGACCCTGGTTCATCCCTTTCTGCTCTGGCCTCTCCCTTTTCATACCTCTCTGCTCCTGAGCTTTCAGGGGTTCTCCTCTGCCCCAGGAGATAGTCCCATCTCTTCTGCATGAGACTCTGGGTGCTCTGTTGGCTGGTGCCAGCCCAGACTTCCAACATCTTCCTTCCCCTCTCCACATCCACTGCTACCCTGTTGCCTTCTCCCCTTGGGCAGCAGCAGAGCACACATAAGTCTTGAGTCTTCTTGTTCATTTTCAGGCCTCCCTAGCATGTCTCTTGCTGCTGCTTCTTGTTCATCAAACTCTTATGCATCCTGCAATGCCCAGCTCAGCTATCACTTCCTCCAGGAAGGCTTCCTCAAACCCTCTTTTTCTGAGTTCTCATGATGCTTTGTTTACACATCTGTTGTGGCCAAGGGTGGGGCTTAAAATATTTACAGTGGGAGAGGTGCAGGTACCAATAAATCAGAATGGACACTGGCATCCATACTGGAGCAGGTTCCTGGGACAGCCATTTGCTCCTCTGTTGCCGGGCTGTAGGAAAGACACTTGGAGGCATAGCTGTGTTGCACATGCCAGCCAAGTTGAGCCACTTGCATGGATGAGTTGCATTGCAGCCAGATCTCTGTTTGTCTCTTTCCTATTCTCCACTGCACACCCCCTGTGGCCTTTTGCACCCGTGGTGGCTTGCATGGCCCATGGGTGCCAGCTCAGTGCTGCTGGGGTGCATGGGGAGTGGGAGCCATGTGAATCTGCAGTATTTGGTTTTTCTGAAACCCAACTCATCCTGCCAGATGAAATTGCCCCCCAAGCCCAATCTAGCTAAACATGGGGCTTAGATTCAGGACCAGCTGGGTATTACTGATGTCAAAACGGAGCAAAGAAGCATCCCCCCCCCGCCAGTGGAAAAAATGATACATTTCAAAGCGATAGAAAATCAGCGTAAAGTAGTTAACATGCTACCACTCTCTGTATAGCCACTTTTGCATCCGGTCTGCCCTGTCTTACTCCCAGCGGCGTTTCTCATGTTCTGGTTTAGAGATCCATTCGGCCTCTCAGCCTCACGATTTAGAATGATTATGTTTTTCAAAGAGAGTTGACAGGAATCACCCTCCACCATTCTCACCTTTGTTGCTTTCGAGGCAGAAAGAGCAGGGCCGAGACGGGGCGGGGTGGGGGGAAGAACGAGGCTCCCCCCGGGGGTAACATTTCAGGGAAATCAAAAACTCAGTTGTCAAGATAATATTTTAGTGCAATATCTTAAAAATAAAAGTTAATGCAAACAAATCCATATTGAACAAAACATCAAATTTTCAAATAAAGACAGTATCACAGAGATCCCCGGCTGGGCCTCCTGCCATTGTCAACTGCAATGCACATGTTCTTTCTGGGCCCTCAGGCGTCTCTGCAGTCACTCCTGGGGGCTCAGCAAACACTCGTCCCAACCACATCGCCAGGAAAATGACCGCCTGGCTCTAATTCTTACTCGTCTGCACAGAACGAGCTCACCTCCAAGGCGCTGTTCTTGCGCACCTACATTTCTGGGCAGCAGCCTCTGTTTATGGGTTGTTAGACCAATAGTCACAGTTACTAAAGACGTGTGCTGTGGCTCTATTTTTTTTTTTTTTCTCTGCTTCTCTCTCTTCCTGTTTTCTAAGGGTTGCTACTGTGACATTAAGTAATGTATAGGAAATAACTTACATCCTATTTCTGAACAGACCAAGTGTCATCTCTGCTGGAGGCTCCTCCAGGTTGCTTGAAATGGTGCTTTTCTCAGTTAAACACAGAGTTGACTCAAAGGCCAAGCCGTGGGAGGCTTTCCTCTTTTATTCTATTTTCTAAGGCTCATGGAGCATCTCTCTGTCCTCTGAGATGCTGCCTGCCAAGTAGAAACTGGTGGAGGACACTAAAACGCCTTCTTAGCAAAGAGTAGCAGGCTCCCTCCAGAGAGTGTGGGGAGGGCCGCTGAGCTCATCTGCCCCCTGGGTGGCCGGCCCAGGGGTCCTTTCTGGACCTGTGGGTATCTGCTCAGGGCAGCCAGGTCACTGTGCTCGAATTGAAGCATCATTGGCTGCAAATACTCCACTCTTCATAAAGGTATGTAACATGCTCCGTGACATAAGAATATATAAAGTGTCTTTTTTTTAAAAAACAAGAAACTCTTTTACCTTGTGTTCTTAATGATATGTTTGTTTTCAAGAATGCAGTTAAAAAGAAAATGTCACGTAAAACTCAGTCTGACCCAGTTCAGTAATTCTTTTGTGTGCTCAACACCACGGTTGCTTTTGTCAAAATATTACTGTAATGTTTAATGGCTATCAGATAACCAGGCCCACAATTCCTGTTATACTAAACATAAAAACATTTATAAGAAAATGTATAGCTTTATAAACTGTTTTTTTCCTCCAGTGATGGACCTAATTAAAATGAAGGTGTGAGTTAGTTAGAAACATGTTATATTAGCCCAAGTTTAAAAAAATATATATATATACACACACAGAGTATAATCTAAATATCAAAGTATTTGGTAGAGATACTATTTATAGCAGGTCTACCAATCAACCACCCAAGGGTAGCATTTTTCAATGAGATTTACAAGGGCCAATGGACCATGTATTTATACACATATTTGGCTTCCTGGTATCCAAAATAGCTAAGAGCTGGAGGGTATCTCAGATCAGCCGTGGAAGCCATGCTCTGAGAGGTAACATGAGTCTCCTTTCCCGTAGCAAATCTCTCTGTGAGAATGAAACCAGAGATGTTATCTACCAAAATGTAATGAGGGACAGGATGCAACTTATAAAAATGATAGCATTAGCTGACTAGGAAAAACAGAATAAACGTCAGGGCCAGTTTAAAATAATGTGCCTTTTAAGCACCCTAACTTTATTGCCCCAGCTAAGAGTAAGTATTTAGGACCACAGGCTAATGTTTATTAGAGCAAATGTTTAGGTTCTGTGGCGATCTTGGGGTGTGTGAGAAGATTCTCAGGAACCAAGGCAGGAAGGTTCGCTTCCTTAGTTGCACTTCCGCTGGGAAGTGGGGGAGGGGGACGACCATGAAGGAGGGGCTCCATGGGAGAGGGTTACCCCGAAAGACCTACAGGATCATCATCACAGCATAGTTGCTTAGAGGAAATGAGCTCACCGGGAGGGGCCAAGAGGTTACCAGCCAGAAAGACATTTCTCCTGGTTAGAGACCTCAAGGGAGCTACGATTGTAAAGGGGAGGTAGGGCAGTCTGTGTTTGATTGTGTTTGAAACAGACACAGGGCAAACTTGCCATGTTCAGACAAATCACATCTGCTGTGCTTACCCAATCCTTTGAGCAAATGAACATGAGCCCCACTTTTCAGATAAGGAAAACACAGCATGGAGAGGTTAAGTGACTTACTCAAGGTCACAGAGTTTTGTAGGTGGCAGAGCAAACGTTCAAAGACAGGTCTTGTCTCCAAGGTCTGGGAATTCCACCCACCATGCTTCCCTTGTGGGTGAGGCATGGCAGAGAAGGCTCAGCTATGCTGGAAGGTATTTCACACTCAGGAATTTCTGCAGAGCTACTTTGGGGCATAGGTAGGAAGCCTTTTCTCAGCTCTGGCTTGCAACCACGTGTGAGGTCTTTGTAGGTCTTTATTGCTTTAGGTGTACTTTCTTTACAATTACTTTCCATTCATAGCAGTGGTGGAGCTTTTCCATATTTGATAGTGATGTAAAATTTCCTTTGAATATAAGGGTACATAAGGAAAAGCACATTCATATAAAGAAAATGAACGGAAAATGGTCTGTGTGGAGCCAGTGTTTCTCCAAGGGTAGGCTGTGGTACTTAGGGCTAAGGTCTTGGTTTTAGGTAGACTCACATGCTGGGAAGGTTGTTCCTGTTTTGATTCTATTTACTTACTTATTATTTTTATAAATGAGCCTTTTTGTTTTGAGATAATTACAGATTCACATGTAGTTGTAAGAAATAATACAGAGAGAGCTCAGGTACCTTTTACCCAGTCCCCCTCAGTGGCACCATCTTGCAAATCTCAATCAGAATATTGATAGGGACATAGTCAAGATGCAGAACATTTCCACCACAAGGACCCCTCAGGGCCACTCTTACCCTGTCCTGCTGTCTCCCTCCATCCCTTCCCCTTAGCCCCAAGCAACCACTAATCTGTTCTCCAGTTTTATAATTTTTCATTTCAAGAATGTTATATAAATGGAATCATTCAGTGTGTAGCCTTTGGGGATTTACTTTTTTTTTTTTCTTTAAGAGACAGAGTCTCACTCTCTTGCCCCGGCTGGAGTGCAGTGGCATTATCATAGCTTGCTGCAAGCTCAGACTCCTGGGCTCAAGGGATCCTCCTGCCTCAGCCTCCTGAATAGCTGGGACTATAGGCGTGCAACACCATGCCTGCTAATTTTTCTATTTTTTGGAGAGATGGGGTCTCGCTCTTGCTCAGGCTGGTCTCGAACTCCTGAGCTCAAGCAATCCTCCTGCCTTGGCCTCCCAGAGTGCTGGGATTACAGGCATGAGCCACCTCGCCCGGCCTGGGGATTGACTTTTTTCATTCAGGATAATTCTCTAAAGAATCATCCAAATTGTTTCATGTGTCAATGGTACATTCTTATTTGTTGCTGAGTATTATTCTGCGATGTGGATGTACCACAGGTGGTTCAAACAGTCATCTGTTCAAGGACATCCAGGCTGATTCCAGTTTTGGGCTGTTACAAATAAACCTTCCGTGGACATTTGTGTACAGGCATTTGTATGAACATAAGTTTTCATTTCTCTGGGATAAACGCCCAGGGGTGCAATTGCTGGGTTGAACGGTAGTTGCATGTTTAATTTTTAAAGAAACTGCCAAACTCTTTTCCAGAATGGCTGGACCACTTCACACTCACACCAGCAATGTATCCAGTATTTCCACATCCTCCCCAGCATTCAGTGTTGCACTGTTTCTAATCCTAGCCCCTCTGATAGGTGTGCAGTGCTGTCTCATTGTGGTTTTAATCTATATTTCCTTGGTGGATAAAGATGGTGAACATTTTTTCATGTGCTTATTTGCAATCTGTGTATCTTCTTTGAAGATATATTTCTTCATGTATTTTGCCCATTTTCTAATTGGATTGTTGTTGGATTTTCTTTTTTTTTTTACTGTTATGTTTTCATAGTTCCTTGTATATTCTAGATGTGAGTACTTTGTCAGATAAGTGATCTGCAAATACTTTCTCCAGGTCTGTAGCTAGTAGTGTTTTTATCCTCTTATATGCAGGGGTTTACATAGAGCAAACTTTTTAATTGTGATGAGGTCCAATTTATCCTTTTTTTTCCTTTTATGGCTCATGCTTTTCGTGTCAGATCTGGGAACACTTTCCCATGCCTGTAGGTCCTGAAAATTTTCTCCTGTTTTTTTTCCCCCTGAAAGCTTTATAGTGTTACGTTTCACATTTAAGCCTGTTTTAAACATTTTGAGTTAATTTTTGTGTAAGTAAGATGTGAGGTTTAGGTTAAGTCTTTTTGGTTTGTTTGTTTGTTTGTTTTGTTTTTTTGCTTATGAAAGTCAATTGGTCCAGTACCATTTGTTGAAAAAGCTACACTCTTTCTACTAGATTGCTTTCAGTCTTTGTCAAAAATCGGTTGGGCGTATTTGTGCAGGTCTATTTTATTTTTACAAAAATTATTCTGTTCTACTGATCTATGTGTCTATTCCTCTGATAATACAATCTTCATTACTGCAGCTATATAATAAGTTTTCAAATTAGGTAGACTGATTCTTTCCACTTTATTATCCTTCTTCAAAGTTGTTTGAGTTATTCTAGTTCTTTTGCCTTTCTATAAAAATTTTAGAATAATCTTGTCTATGCCCACAGAAAGATCTTACTTGGATTTTGATAGGAATTGCATTAAGCCTGTATATCAATTTGGGGAGAACTGACATTTTTACTATGTTGAATCTTCCAATCCATGAACACAATATGTCTCTTTTTTATTTAGATTTTCTTTCTGATGAGTTTTTTCATCAGTGTTTTGTAGTTTTCAGTATATAAGTCTTGTGTATGTTTTGTTAGATTTACACCGATTTCATTTATTTGAGGAAGTATGGAGTTATTTCATTTTTCATTTAATTTTGTTTTCCAATTATTCAAAGCTAGTATATAGTAATATACTCTGTTCTTGTGTGTTGTTCTTGTACCCCATGTCCTTGCTGAACTCATTTATTAGTTCTAGGAGGTTTTTAAAATTGGATTCCTTGGGATTTTCCATGTACACAATCATGTCATCTGCAAATAGGGACTGTTTTATTTTCTCTTTTCTTGTTTGTATGTCTTTCTTTTCCTTGTATGTATATTGTATTTCTTTCTTACTTTATCACACTGGCTAGAACTTTCAGTAATCTGTTGAATAAGAGTGATGAGAGTAGACATCTTTGTCTTGTTCCTGATTTTAGGGAAAAAGCATTGTGTTTTTCACCATTAAGTAAAATGTAAACTTTAGTGTTTTATAGACATTTTTCATTATATTAAGAAGATTTCTCTCTATTTCT
This sequence comes from Daubentonia madagascariensis, assembly GCA_023783475.1. NCBI lineage: Eukaryota > Metazoa > Chordata > Mammalia > Primates > Daubentoniidae > Daubentonia > Daubentonia madagascariensis. Next base: position 3,099,166 of record JAKFHU010001640.1, on the reverse strand, counting down.
ATTTTTCTAAGAGATTTTATCAGGAATGGGTGTTGAATTTTTTCAAAAGCTTTTTCTACATTAATTGGTATGTGATTTTTCTACTTTAGCTTTTTAATATAGTGAATTACATTAAATGCACCCTTGGATCTCTTGGTCATGGTGTATAATTCTTTTCTTATCACAGAATCCTATTTGCTGATATTTTGTGAAAGGTTTTGTGTCTGTATTCATGAGGGATATTGGTCTGTAGTTGTCTTTTTTCATACTGTCTTTGTCTGGTATGGTGTCAGGGTAATACCTAGGTTCTTAAAATTAATTGGAAAGAAGTGTTCCCTCTTCTTCTTCTTCTGTTTTTTTTTTTTTTTTTTGAGACAGAATCTCTCTCTGTTTCCCAGGCTGGGGTGCAGTGGCATGATCATAGCTCACTGTAGCCTCAAACTCCTAGGCTCAAGTGTTCCTCCTGCCTCAGCCTCCCAAGTAGCTAAGACTATGGGTGCATGTCACCATGCCTGGCTAATTTTTCAAAACATTTTTTGAAGAGGCAGGGTCTCACTGTTTTGCCTAGGCTGGTCTGGAACTCCTGGCCTCAAGTGATCCTCCCACCTCGGCCTCCCAAAGCACTGGGATTATAGGCATGAGCGACCGTGCCTGGCCTTCCCTCCTCTCCTGTTTTCTGGAAGAGACTGTGTAGAATTGGTGTTAGTTCTTATTTAAAAGTTAGATAGGGTTCTTTACATCAGGGCCCAGAGACTTCTTAGTTGGGGGTTTCAAAATTACAAATTCAATCTGATAAATAATCATAGTGCAAGTCAAATTATCTATTTCACATTAGGTGGATTGGGGTAGTTTGTGCTTTTTGAGGAAGTGGTCCACTTCATCCAGGTTATCAAATTTATGTGAGGAGAGTTACTCACAGTGTTCCCTTATAATTCTTTTGATATCTGCAGGGTCTATAGTGATAGCCCCTGTTTTCATTCCTGATATTGACAATGTCTTCTCTCATTTTTCCTTTGCCAGTCTTTGTAGAAAACCTAAAGACCAATTTATTAATCTTGTCTAAGAACAAGCTTTTTCTTGCATTGATTTTCTCTAATATTTTTCTGTTTCAATTTTATCGATTTCTTCTCTTATCTTTATTATTTCCTTTCTTCTGCTTGCTTTGGGTTTATTATGCTTTTCTTTACTGGACTGAGGTAGGAATTTAGAGTCTTGATTTGAAATTCTCTCTCTTATCTAACGCAAGCATCTAGTGCTATAAATTTCGCTCGCAGCACTGCTCTGGCTGGGTAGCACACATTTTGTTTTCATGCATCCGTGTGTTTTCTGATTACCCTGAGACTCCCTCTTTGACCCAGGGATTGTTCAGAAGTACGTTGTTTAGTTTTTGAGTATTTGGGGTTTTCCTGTTATCTTTCTGTTATTGATTTCTGGTTTGATTCCATTGTGGTCAGAGAACACACACTGTATGATTTCAATTTTTTAAATTTGTTGAGGTTTATTTTATAGCCCAGAATATGATCTATCTTGGTGTAGCAGTCTGGGTCCAATCAGCAAGTAGAAACCACACAATAGGTTGAACAAGAGAAGTTTAATATAAGAATTAGTGACTGTAATAAACAGTGGCTGTGAAAGCAAAGGAACATGTTGAGAGAGAGTGCCCAGGAAGGGCAGACGTGGGAGTCCAGATCTCATTGGAGAACATGTGATTTGGCCACTGGGCAGCAGAGGAGTTGGCAGCCTAGCTTACCTGGAGTCATTGGGCACACAGTGGGCAACATTCTGGAGTGCAGGTGGAAGGGAGCAGACAATATACAACCGGAGATGTGGGTGTGCACTGGGGGTCTGACACCAGTGAGACAGAGGTCTTCTGCGCTCACAGGCAGACTGTCTGCAGGTGTGTGGGCTGCAGAAGAAGTGGCAGGTCCATGTGGATCTTCCAGGCTACAGGCAGGCCAAGCAGGAGCTTTGGTTTCCATGTTGTGGGGGCTGCAGACAGGTTATCGCCAGGTTGAGGCTGCAAGGTTGCAGAGGGGTGCGTTGTGGTGCCAGTGCCTGGGGTAAGTTTCATGGCATGTCCTCGTGCCAATACCGCCGGCCCTCTCATTGGCCCCTGCTGGAAATTGCAGGAAGCCTCTTCTTCATGCAGTGTCCCTCTGAAATCCTCTATTGGGAAAACTTAGCATTGTGCCCACTTTAGAGGAGAAAAGCTTAAAAGAATTGCATTGTTTATCATACAGCTGGTATTTAAGGGGTTTTTGGAGCTGAGAGGCAATAAATTTATACCTGACACAGTCTATCACATTGCCTACTCAGCACCATGTACACCTTTTGTACACACTTGAAGTTCCTTACAACAACAAAACAACTCTACATTTCTACCTAACAAGACACATCCATCCCTCTTACAAATGAAGAAGTTCTCACTTGTCTCTAAAGTGCGCAGACACAGTCGCTGTATCCAGCGCAGGCTGTATTAATTTCTCCTCAAATTCAGTCAGATTCTCCCTGAGTATTCTGTTCCCTAAAGACTAAATTGTAAAGTTAACCTCCAATAACTCATATATAAAATTAAAAAATATGAAATAGGGTAAAGAAATAGACAATGATGAGTATAGATGAATAAACTCATCCGTGTAACACTCGTGGAGAACAATACAAAGCCACTGCAGTCCTCGTTTGTGTAATTGGTCATGAAGTTGTAGTTCCTATCTATGACTTTCTTCAACTTCCCATTCCATATTTTCCTTGCCCTCAGCTGCTCTGGGTCCTCTACTTCTTGGACTATCTGAAAAGTTTGAGTATCTCCTTTTCTCCCAAATCACAGTCATTCCAGCATGTGGCCACAGGTCCCTTTGGGGTAGACGCAGAGAAAGATTTACCGCGCGTCTTTGTGGCAGTAGTACAGTGACCTCTTCAAGGAGGCCTGGGTTTCCTTTCAATCAAAGGCCTGTAGAGCTACAAACTGATTGACTTCTGAAAACTGGGTGAAAGCCTGTGATTCTCCATTTGGTGACTCAAGCCAGGGTACTTGCTACCACACTTAGTGTCTTCCCTGTTACACAGACCAAGCGATGTCCTAATAGGCTGACCATCTGCTTCTCTCCGAGGCACTCTGTGATCAGTCAGCTACTGCTAAGCTCTCTGTGCCCCAGAAAGCTCTGATGATCAGTGTGTCCCTATTGCCCTGTGACGGACATACTTATCTTATCTTTGACAATTAAAGCCACTTGGTCCTCTGCCATTCTGGGATCTCAACATCCACAGTGAAATGAGGGAGCCCATCTCAATGGTGGCATCCCCTACAGTCCTTCTTGGCTTGAAAAAAGAGGAACATTTTTCAGGGATGCAGCTACTCCCCTCATTAAAGAATTTCCCAGTGCCCTAGTGAAGAGGGGCCTCTGGGTCTTCTTGAGGAACGTAGCTGGGATGGGGCGTTGAAGGTTGCACGTGATCCATCCAGCCCAGCCTTCCCATGTACCTAAGCCATTAGGTTCCCTCCTCCGTGTCTGCCAGGGAAGCTCCGGCATTTCAACCTCATTAAGCGTAGGTCACCCTCATGTCCAGATTTTAGTCAAGCAACCTGGGAAGCTGTTAAAGCCACATCCAGCTGCACAACTCATACATTAAATTGAGAATCTCTGGTAAGAGTACTCATCAATGAATTTGGCTCAATCGCTGGTGTTGTTTTCTGCCCTCCTTGGTATAAACCCTTAGAATCCCTTCCTACACACGTGCCCCCCAGGTTTCTGCTGATGTAGGTTAGCAAGGGCCTCTAGTTCCTCTGGTGTATGAGCTATTTCCTCCCGGGTCATAGTGAGTTCTTGTCCCCTTGCTTCTGGCTGAGATTTAAGTCTAGTTAAGACTAGTGGCAACAGAGGCTGGTCGTGGAGGGTTCTGAGAAGGAGCAGCATCCTCTTTCAAGTGAGGGGATCATAGGGTTTGTCAGCTGAGGACTAGTCTCCTTGGACGGTGGAGGCTAAGCTGCTGCTACTTGTAGGGGGCTCACAGTGACTTGGAGGTCAATATCGTCAGTTTCTCTAGGTCCAATAAGACGTCCTTATCCTGAGTTTCAGGATACCATTCTTTTCCGACTAATGCCCACATTTTCACATGAGAAACTTGGCAAGACTGTGAATTCGACTGCCATTTTAATCCAGCAACATCCACCATTAAATTCTGTGTTTGGTTTTCAAAACGTCAGCCCTGTGGCTACAAAAAATGAGAGATTGCTTTAGGACTGCCAGGGAAACTGTCTGATTCTCAGACTGTGATTCGAGGTGGGAGGTAACAGACCTGAGCTTGTCATTTTCTCTCTGTAAGTGCTCAAGGACAGTAAAAAAAAAAAATGCATGTCGCCCCACATCCTTGATAGTCATGATTACTGCCTTACAGCAGGAGCAGAAGTCACTTGAGCTCCCCAGGCACGTGCTCTAATTGGCACTTTATCACCATCAACCACAGGTGATGGCTTGATTAATTGTGATGCTGCTGCATGTCATGGCTTACAAGAGTCACATGGCTCATTGGCAAAGGGCTCAGCATTGTGCTCAAGTCCAAGGGAATAACCAAATCAATCACCAAATCCCTTCATTAGGGGTCCATCTCTTGGTACTCCCAGTACCAATTCTATATTCATCTGTATACAGTCAGGAGATAGAAATGACCCAGTAGGTTATACTGGGGAAGTTTAGCATAAGAGTGATTAACCGTAATAAAAGAGTAACTATAGGATATAAGGAAACTCTATATGGTACCCTAGGATTGAGGGAGAGTACTCAAGGAAGGACGAACTTGGAAGGCATTCAGATCTCCTTGGAGAAGCTGTAATTTTGACCACTGGATAGCAGAGGACTTGGCTGATTTAGCCAGACTTGAGCTTGCCTGGAGTTGCTAGGCAAATAATTGGCAACCCTCTGAGTGCAGTTGGAAGGCAGAGGATCAAAAAGTACTGATGTGGGTGCGCATTTGGGAGTCTGGGCACCAGTGGGGTAGAGGGCTTGAGAGCTCATGGAGTGCATGGAACAAGCGGGGCTTGCAGAGGGCACGGCTGCTCCGTGTGGACTCATGGCCATGGCAGGCTGTGTGCTGGCGGCACGTGGCTTTAGTTCTGCTGTCTGCCAGGATGCAGAGTGTCACCGATCTGAGGCTGTTGGTTGGAGGGGATCACATTTGCGGCCTGTGGTTCAGGCAGGCTCCGTTGGATGCACTCCATCTTGCGTGGTTGATCTAAGTGTCACATCATATAAATGTGGCCTATCACAGTCTACTGGTGTCATTATTTTACCAGTTGGAGTGAAGAGCAGAAAACTTACCCCGCTTTAGACCCCTACCTTGCAATTGTCTTAAATATTTCTTCTGTGTACATTTTGAGCCACATCAGCGTGATAATTTTTGTTACAACCACCAAACACAATTTAGAAAATTCAAAAGGAAATATTGTTTTTACCCATATTTTTACTCTTTCTATTGTTCTTTCTCCTTCCTAATGTTCCAAGTTTCCCTTGTTTATTATTTCCTTTCTGTTCAAAGAGCTTCCTTAGCCATTCCTTGAGCGTAAGCCTGCGGGTGACAGATTCTCTTTGGTTTCATTTATTTGAGAATGTCTTGATTCCCCCTTCATTCCAGAAGGAAAGTTTCTCTGGATATAGAATTTTGGGTTGACATTTCTTTCCTTTCAGCCCTTGGAAGATAGTGTGCCCTTTTCTGCCGGCGTCTAAGTTTCTGATGAGAAACCGGCTGTCGTCACAGTCTTTCCTCCCCCGCACTCGAAGGGTCGTGTGTTTCTCTCTCACCTGCTTTCAAGGTTGTTTTTATCTTTAGCGTCCAGAAGTTTGACTCTGAAGGGTTTTGGTGTGGATTTCTTTGGGTTTATCCTGGTTAGGGATTGCTCAGCTTCCTGCTTCTGTAGATTTACGTCTTTTGCCAATTGGAAGCTTCCAGCCATGACTTCTTTGAGCACTTTTTCAGCCCACCCTCTTTCCCCCCACTGCGGGACTCCGATGGCTTGAGTGTCAGATCTTTTGTTGGGCCCACAGGTACCTGAGGCTCTGTTCATCTTTTTCCAGCCTGTTTTCTCTCTGTTGTTCAGAGTGGGTAATTTCTATTGTCCTATCTTCAAGGTCACTGATTCTTTCTTCCGTCCCCTCTGTTTTTCTGTTGAGCACATCCACTGAGTTTTTAAAATTTTGGTTATATAATATTATTTTTCATCTATAAAATTTCCATTTGGTTCTTTTTTCTCTTTTATCTCTGTCTCTTTGCTGAGACTTTCTGTTTTTCATTTGTTTTAAGCATGTTTATAAGTGTTATGGAAACATTTTTTATGACAGCTGCTTTATATTCATCAGGTGATTCCAACATCTGTTGGTATCTATGGATTGTCTTTTTTTTTCAGTGTGAGGTCTTATTGGTTCTTGGTATGACAAGGTATTTTTTTATTGAAACGTGGACATTTTGGGTATGATGGTATGAGTTTGGATTGATTAAACCTCCTGTTTTGGCTGGCTTCCTTTGATACTGCTCAGGCAGGGGACAGGGTGGGTAGAAGTCCAGGTTCCTCACTCAGCCTCTGTCAACACCGAAGGGGCGGGTCCTCATTACTGCCTGGGGTGGACAGCAGTTCTGGCTCCTCACTAGGCACTTCCCTGTCTGGGAGAGACCGGAATGCCTTGTTATTGCTTCCCATGTGGCCCCCTCTGACACCAACCCAGAAGGGAGGGAGACAGGATAAACAAGTTACAGCACACCCACACCATGGAATACTACTCAGCAATAGAAAGGAATAGATTGTTGCAGCACATGGCAGCTGGGATGGCTCTCAAAGGCGTTGTCCAAGCAAAAGAAGCCAGACTGAAAAACTACACAGTATATAATTCCACTTATATGACATTCTGGAAAAGGCAAACCTTTAGGGACCGAAAACAGATCTGTAGTTGCCAGGAGCTGGAGCTGGAGGAAAGGGTGACCCCAGAGGGGTATGGGGTGACTTTGGGGTGAGGGTCTTCTTCTACATCTTGATTGCATTGGTGGTTACACAACTGTATCTGCTTGTCAAAATTCACAGAACTATATAATAAAAAGGGTGAATGTTACTGCATGTAAATTGTACCTTAATTTTAAAAAAATCTCTCAGCAGGATGGCACTGCTGAGAGATGAAGAAATTTGAGAAGCATGATCTTCTCGCAGTCTGCAGCCATAGGATTATCCTGGGTCCTAATTGACACACCTTCTATGAGTAAAACCCACAGACCATCCGTAACATGTGCTTGTATATAGCATTTAGTATGCACACTGTGTCTATTTACAAAGAGTGCCTATCCATACCTTGCAGTTCCAAAGTGGGCAGTTCAATATGTAGGGGTTAACTCATAATATTCTGAATCACGTCAGTATTTGGGATTCTTTTTCCTACCCTTTCTTTGAATTCAGCATTGCATCTGTTTGCTATTTTCCTGGCTAATTATTGTAATTATATAAAACAATAACCATCACCAGTACAATATTCTGAATTACATTATTTCACATCATAAACAAATCTGTTTATAGCCTGCCAGGCAATTATGAATTGTGCTGCTATGTAGCATTTTATTTTATGTTCTAAGCTGCAAGAAATCATGATAAATCTCCAGCGCAGCCAGGCCTTGGGAAACATGATAGCTGGCAAAGGTCACCTTCAAAGTGACGGAAGGAGGGCGGTCCTGGATGATTGAGCTCACCTTTGTGTTAGCCCTGTCTTCTGTCCAGCAATAAAGCTTTAAGCTTTGCTTTCTCCATTTGCCAGAAAGGAGAGTAATAGTCACAAGAGCAATAAAGACAGGCCTCTTACTTGTTGTTTAACTAAGCATGGTGCCTCCAGTATCTATAATTTCAGGTCATTTTGTATCCAGACATTATTCTTCCAATTTTGCAGATGAGGAAACAAAGGCCCAGGGAAATAAAATACTTGCCTGGAAACAATCACAAAATATTGTTGAGGAGGCTAACATCTGTAAGCACAGTTTGTCTAGATTTAGTGTCTCATGCCACAAACATGCCAGGCACATCCCCACCTCGGGGCCTTTGCACTGGCTATTGCATTTTTATTGGCCTTTGCATTACCTGAATGCTCTCCCCCCAGGTACCGGCATAGCTCTCTCTGTTACTAGGTTCCTGTGTTTGTTCAAACATCACCTTCTTGGTTAGGCTCACCTGGCCCATGCCACTTAAAATCGCTGCCCTCCCTCCCTCCCTGGCCCCTCCCCACATTCCTCTGCCATACTCCTATCCTCCCTTATTCTGCTATATTTTTCCTTAATGTGTATCATTTTTCAATACATTTTATAATTTATTTTTAAAAACTATTTCTTGTCTGCCTCCCTAACTGGAACATAAGTTCCATAATGTAAGTTCTTTTATTTACTGGTGTGCTGTATGTACCCTTAGTTTACCCTGGACTTGCCTGGATTTAAAACCAAAAGTCCTACATTCTAGGAACCCCCTCAGCCTCAGACAAAATGGGACCCTATTACCTTCAGCACATAAAACAGCACCTGGCACATAGTAGGTACTCAGCAAACATTTATGGATGAATAAATAAATTTTCAATAGGTGGAAACTAAACTAGAGTAGCTGTCTTGGTTTTGTAATAGTTCTATACTCCATGTAATGTCATCCTGAAGAGCGTTAATTCATTCTACCACTTTTGTTTGAAACATTTTATTAAATCAAACCTACTGCTTTGTTAATGTGAGCGCCCTAAGCACTATTTCACAGCTCTCGGCTAATGAGACCGAGTGTGGCAGACCACGCAGTGTGCTCTAAGCCAAGGAGAACTGAAGCTCTGTGCTGCCAGCTCTCTCGGCCAACAAGAGAGCTCAGCTGTGCTGCCCAGCATCATGTGGCCTCTCTTTCTCTTTATTTTGCAGTCCGGCAAACAGTTTTGACCTAAAGTGGGTGTCGAAAGTTTACAAGTGCTTGAGCTGGACTGACCCAAGAAACAGAGGAAGATAATTTTGCTGTATGTTAAAATGCAAATCTGTGGATTGTCCAGGCTCTTTAAAGAAAAGGGTGACCAAACAGTGGGTAAAGACCAGTGGACACAGAGGCCATCACTGACAACCTGTAGGCTGGAAGGGTGACCAGTGGTTTAAGAATGGAAGCAGAAGAAACTGGTCTATGGTGTGTCAAGGCCTGGGAGACATCTGAAGACGACGGACGGTACAATGCCATGTCCAGAGGGATGAATCAGTCACGACTCTTTTCCATGCTGACGTAATTCTCCATTCCATCTATGCACCTTGGGAAAGTGGGGTGTCAGTGCGGTCATAGTCCATAAAGGGTACTTGTCAGGCAAACATCACCACTGGTCAAAATTGCCCTTAAGATTCTTCAGGAGGGCAACATGCTGAAGTCATACTATTCAGCTGGCTCTTGCTATCGAGCAAACACACCCAAAAGATAGTGGCTTTTATCAGATAGTTGTCAGATAGAATGACAACTGCTCATGTAGCTCATGACTCTACGGGTCAGAATTTTAGGCTGGGCTCAGTTGGCTGGTTCTTCTTGTCTTGGCTGGGCTTCCTCATACATCTGTGGTCAGCTGCCAGGTGTGCTGAGCACTGGCTGACCAGGAGGGCCTGCCTGGGGATGTTTAACTCAGTTCACACGATTTCTCATCCGACAGGGGGCTAGTCTGGCCTGTTCCCAGGGCTGAGGCAGAGCAGAAGCATGCACATTTCTTAAGACCTAGGCACATCAGCACTAATGCCACATGACGTTGCCCAGAGTTGAGGAGTGGGGAGGAAGTCTCCAGACCCTGATGGGGGGAGCAGCAAAGTCCCCTTGAAAAGGCCACGGAAACAGGAGGTCTGTGAGGTTGAGGCTGTCGTTTGCAATCTGCTCATGGTACTTCTCGGCACCTCCAAGTCAGCCAGTTTTTCCTTTGGTGTTGAAACTTGTCTTATTTCCTTGTTTAATCAACAGAGGCAGTGAGGAGCTTGTACTTTTGGGGCACATTGTACTAAAAATACTACAAACACTGGAATTATGCTCAACAGTGAGGAACTTGAGGCCTGAGGCCCATGTGGGACTGAGCCTCCGGGAGAGAGCCGGGGTTCCAAGTCCCCTCCTCTCACACGGGCATTTCCTTATTGGGTTGATGCTAGAGGCATTGCCAAATGATGGAAATTGTTATCTCTTTTTTGTCCAACCTGTGAGGTTGAATTCAAGTGAATTAAGTTGGCATGTCAAGGGACTCCTTGGTATGAACCTTTGGGAGTTTCTGAGAAATCAAACACTGGAACAGCATGGCTTGGCTCAAGTTAAGTGAGAAACCTCTTCAGACTGGAGTTTCAGGGAAATAAGTCTTCCCTGCCTCTCGGATATGACAACTTGGGAAGCAGGAGCGGGGAACACCCTCCTCTGCTTCCACCTGGGCACTGCTTGTGGTTGATTTCTTCTTCTCTTCTCTTCTTTTGAGGAGGGAGGGGAGGGGTGTTGCTGGACAGGTCCTGGACTGAACTCTTAGACTCATGAGACCTCCCTGGCCCTGTCACGGGGCTGTAACAGGTCATTTCTTCATGGTCACATCCAAGGCTGCACATCATTCTTTCAACAAATGTTTATTCAGCACCTACCGTGTGCCAGGCCGTGTGCGGGACATTGGGCCACCCTGGGTCAGCAATCGATGTTATACAGTCATTCAGTGGAATGATTCAGAAAGAGTCTCATGGCTTGAAAAAACTTAACTCACTCTATGACTTGGATGTACCCAAAGAAAATATTCCTTCACTTTGCCTATAGCAAAGTAAGTCTCTAAGATCCTGGTTAGTGGGAAGGGGAGGAACAAAGCTCACATGGATTTATTGATTCTACTCGGCTTTTACTTTGGGCTAGGCATGTTCACGATTCATTTTAGTCTCACATGACCATAATGGGGAGGTGTTACTAGTTTTCCATTTTACAAACAAGAAAACTGAGTCCCAGGGAGGTCAGCTACCTGTGCCACCAAGCTGTAGCACTCAAGCAGATGAATGCTTCAGGCTCATCAAGGCAACGCTGATTGCCTGGGGAAAAAGAAAAAGAGAAAATTATACTAATAATTTTCAGCAGATTGCTCCCATTTTGCACTTATGCTGTGATAAGTGCTTATGGATAGTATCTGTTTAATCCTCATTTATCTCCATTTTGTAAGCAAAAATCCTGGAATTAAAAAAACTTGCTGAGCCACACGGTGGGTAAATGGCAAAATGGGAACTCGAACCGGGGCTTTTCCTTCTTCAATGGAGGCTCCCGAGGCCCCCAACGGCCGACCAGAGCCGGCAGGTCATCCACCTGGCCACAGCCAACCTGACACCAGGCTTTTCCCTCCAAACATCTGCAAACTGTTGACCATCCACAGGGAAACCGCATAATTTGTGTATGAAAATTAGGCAATTGCAGGAGACATGCTTCCGCTTCAACGTGCCCAAGCTTTCAGCATGTCGCGTCTTTGTTTGTAAACTCTCTTCTGGTTTGCTCAGTTATCGCAATTTGCTTAAGCAAAATATATTTTGTCACCAAATGGGATTAATTTGGGTGAAGTTGTAGTGGGAACCGGCATGTAATTGGCCCTGACAGGTTCCGGGGCGGCCTTGGGGGTGGGTCCCTGCTTTCAGGGAGGTGGTGCTCCTAGCCAGGCATTCCCACTCTCACTGGGCCTTCTGGACTCTTCCAGGATCTGACAAGAGTCAGGGAGCAATTCACTCATGTACATAAGGTAAGTTACAATTTCACCTTGAGTCCTGGCAGGCCTGGACGCACACTCGAGCGGGCATTTCAGGGAATTTAAGCAGGGGGCCATTTACAAAGTGTGGGCCTGGTTACAGGGTGTCGAGGCACCCGAGGGCTGGCCTGAGGGGCCGGGGCGGGAACCATGATTGGGATGAGAGAGGGCCGCCTGGCGAAAGCGTAGCCTTCAGCAGAGGGACAGAGGCTACCTCGGGCCACCCTTCTCGTCCTGCCTCTCACTGGCCAGTAGCTCCCCTTGGGCAAACCCAGCCGGATGCCCAGGGACCAGCCTTGGCGGTGCAGGATCAAGGCCGAGGGTGTATCAGGTCAAGATCTGAAGTTAGAGGGACATTCCCCAAAGAATGGGACCTACCACTCAGGTATGCAGGATCATGTACAGTGGCCCACAGATACACATTTTTTAAATTTTAATAATTATGTATTTATGTTAATGGTTCCTAGGGAAAAATGATCTTCCCTTTCCCTCTTTTCTCTGTTGTTAAAAGCATTTATTTCTTTTGGCTTCCCAGCTCCCCACAGGCAAAACACGACATCGTGCTACATACCTTCATTTCTTTGCCGGTGAGGATAAACATCTTTTTACATGTCTCTCTTTTTAAAAATTGTTTGGACTCAAAAAAGTTTTGAAGTGAACAATTTTTTTTAGAGCAGTTCTAGGTTTGTGGGGAAATGAGGAGAAAGTACAGAGGGTTCCCCCATAATTTAATCCCCCTAACCCTGCTGTGTCCCCGATTACTGACATCTTACATTAGTGTGGTGCGTTCGTGACACTTACTGGGCCAATATTGAGACATTATTAACAACTAAAGTCATAGTTTACATGAGGATTCACTTTTTGTGTTGTACATTCTACGGGACTTGACAATGTATGGTGACAAGTATCCACTGTGACAGTATCATAAAAATCCCCCGTGCTCTGCCTGTCTGTCCCTTCCTCCCCCAACCCCTGGCAACCACTGATTTTTTCACCGTCTCCATAGTTTTGCCTTTTCCAGAACATCATACAATTAGAATCACACAACACGTAGTCTTTTCAGACTGACTTCTTTCACTTAGCAACATGCATTTAAGGCTCCTCCGTGTCTTTTTGTCGCTTGATAGCTCATTTCTTTTTATTGCTGAATAATACTCCATTGTCCGGATGTACCAGAGTTTGTTTACTGAAGGACATCTTGATTGTGTCCAAGTTTTCACAACGATGAATAAAGCTGCCATAAACATCCCTGTGCGGGTTTTTGTGTGAATGTAAGTTTTCAAATCATTGGGTAATGATGGAGTTCCCCCTACCCGCCCCTTACTTTTTACAAATTGTGGTAAAATATACATAAAATTTACCATTTTAACCATTTTAAGTGTACAGTTCAGTGACATTAACTACACTCACATCGTTGTGCATCCCTTTTAAAGTAACAGTGTTCCAGCAACAGGCTCCGTGTGTGCAGGGGTGGGAAGGGAGGGGTGGCCTTTGTGGTCCCCACGTGCGGTGGTGGTGTGACAGTGGTGCAGGGCGGACTGAAGTTTGGAAACTTGTAACTCGAAAGCTGTCTCAGCACCCAAGTTTGTTGTGAAAATTTCAATCTGTTTAAAGCACTTAGTATGTTTCCCCACGGCCTTCTCTTTCAGGGCCCTAAATGAGAATTTTTAAAACCTACTTGTAACCAGGCTCTTCATGGGTTGTTTTTGAGAAAAAGGGCTTGGGATATAGTCACTTGTTTCCTTCAAGTTTCTCCTACTTCTCTGTTCACCAGTCTTCCATAAAGCTGTGCATTTTTGCCAAAGAATGTTACTGGTCTGGGGGAAGTTCGGGGGTGAGGGAGCTGTATCCACGGCAGAATGAAGGAAACAAGGAACCCACCAAGTTCTCAACATGGGGTGTCTTGGCCAGCAACAGGGCAAACACTTGATGTGAGTCCAGGTGACTAGGTGGTCGTCCCAGACCCAGCCAGGACACATATGGAGAGGAGGGCCTTCCAGCAAGCTGCCTTCCAACCCCTGTCCCTCAGTTTCCCCATCCATCCAGTGAGGACACTATGACTTGTCACCTCATTGGTTCAGAGTAAGAATTAGCTGCGGCCCTTTGAGGTTTTCCTGAGGAAAGTGCCATCTCCCTGGAGGAAGGTGTTAGCTCATTATCTTGCTGGTGGGGATCGGCTGTTACTAAAAGGCGTAAATTTTGCTGCGATCACAGAACAGGCTGCTGAGAGAGCAGAATCATAATCGTGGCAGGTGTGCCGGAAACGTAGTGCTCTTTTTCTGGAGTTTCTACTTTGAAGCCTCATGCCCCCACCGCGTGGCGGTCAGTTCTGGGCTTCTTTTCTGTTTCCCTCCGAAGTTGGGCTCACGTTTGCGGGGGGCATGCCGCGCTGGGCCCTCCGCTCTCCGAGCGGGTCCCGCCGAGACAGCCCTTGTGTGGCATCTCTGAAATTCATCCCAGGGCATGAGATCTCTGCAGGCTGCCTCCGTCCCTCCTGCTGGACTTGAGCTTTGGGCTGTCAATGCTCAAAGAGGTCCTGGCACCTCTTTCCAGATGGCCCCGGGGAATGGAGTCCCAGGTCTGCTCTGCACGCAACTCCCCACAGAGGCGGGGCTGGAGGGGCTCGGTCTCCCCTTCCTCCTGATTCTCCGCTCTTACTCCCTCCCCACCCGGGGACTATTATGACCTGAGGATTAGGAAAACTGGCTCATACTCATCTGATTTCCTTAGGGTTTAGGCCTTTGGAATTCAAAAGTCTTCACTCTGTTTCTGCCGCAGGAGTTCTGACAGGCGCCCTGCCCATCCGCCCTCTTCACTCAGCATTTCAGGGTCAACCGCAGGCGGCATTTCTGTGCCTGATGGCTTCCCGCGGCCACCAGAGCCTGTTCCGTCCAGTCCCATGCCCAAGTGGAAATGCCAGGATATCACGGCTTCCCAGAGGCAGCCCCCAAAGCACGGCAGCCCCCTCGGCCCTCAGGTGGGATGGCCCTGGGGCTCGTGTCCGATGCCATCTCTTAGCGTTCCCTGGGGGCATTAAGCCCCAGTTGCCACGGTGGGGACTTACTGGACAAAACACCACTTTGTAGCTTCTGTCACCCTGGCTCTCCCACTGCCCTACGAGTGTTTCCTGGGCTCACCTCCTGAAGAAAATTCCGTTTCTCGATCAGGAAGCCAGCCTGAGACAGCATCCTCTCACCAGAGGCGAAGAACGGAGACTGCCAAGCTGACTGAGTGGGGAGGAGACAAGGGGTAGGAGGAAATAGGGTGGGGGAGGAACCATTAGTTAAAAGTTCAAAATATTATGGCGTAGCATTGAAAACTCAAATAAATCGAGCACTCATTCCGTGCCTGGCACAGCACTTGGCATTTTCACATAAATTATTTCTTCTGATCCTCTTGGTAGCTCTGCCCTAATGACATTGTTCTCAGAGCCCAGGAAATGGAGTCTCAGGGCTACTCACTGGCGAGACAGGGAAGCAGGGACAGGAACTCAGGTCTTTCTGTCCCCTGGGAAGGTTCCTGAAATTCCTCAGCTAGTGGAAAGGATGTGGAGTCTTGAGGTAAGCCTTTATCTTCCATGCCTATAGCTCTCATGAATGATAGTAGCCACCTACAAATCTCTAAAGATTTCTGCCTTTAAATCTTCCCTTAAAAAATTATAAGGTCTCAGATTTTTTTGAGGCAAGGGATTCTTGCTGGTGGCATGGTGCTGTAAGGTCCATGAAATCAGAGGTTTGTGAGACGGACAGAGAGTAGGTGACACGGTCTTCTCTGTCCTCCCCTCTGCCCAGTGGTGTGCTGGCAGATGTTGAAGGGACTGACGTAGCATTTGCCAGTTCCCGTGGTGCCAGCGCTCCCACTGTGACCAGTTAAAGCTGTGAGCAGGACATTCCTGACCCTGGAGTTGGGGAGCGATGGAGACGTGAAGTTCTTCGCTGCTGTATGGTGTTCCCACCCCACTGGTGTGATCTACATAAATAGCCTCAAGGGCACTGAGAACGGGAAGACGTCACAGAATGATCCTTAAGTGACAGGCTTTGAGTATTTAGCTGTTATGAACTGGATGTTTGGGTTTCCCCCAAATTCATAATTGAAATCCACACTCCCAATGTGATGGGATTAGAGGTGGGAGGTGATTAGGTCAGGAGGTGGAGCCTCATGAATGCAATTAGTGCCCTTATAAGGGACCCCAGAGAGCTTTATTGCCTCTTCTTCCACGTGAGGATACAGTGAGAAGACGTCCTCTCGGAAGCAGGAAGTGGGTCCTCACCAGGCTCTGAATTTGCAGGTGCCTTGATCTCGGATTTCCAGTCTCCAGAACTGTGAGACATAAATGTTTGTTGTTTAGCCACCCAGTCTAGGATATTTTTGTCATAGCAGCCCAAAGTACTTTTTTAAAAAAATTGTGTACCTTTACTCAGTAAAGACAACACCTTTTTTTTTTTTTAAATTGAGACAGTACCCATTTTAAATTGAGGTGAAATTTCACATAACCATTAAATTCACCATTTTAACTAAAGTGTACAATTCAGTGGCATTTAGTACATTCATAGTTTTGTGCAACCACCACCTACATCTAGTTCCAAAACATTTTCATCACACCAAGAGGAAACCCTGTGCCCATTTAAAGAGTCACTCCTCATTCTCCCCCTGCCCCCAGCAACCACTCTCATTGTTTTCTGCTTCTAGGAATTTGCCTATTTCAGGTTTTTCATACAAATGGAATCATATAACCTGTGACCTCTTGTGTCTGGCTTTTTTCACTCGGCACAATGTTTTCAGGCTTATCTATGTTGCAGAGGGTCTCGATGCTTCTTCCTTTTCGTGGCTGAATAATATTTGCATGGTCATATCGCCTTCTGTTTATTCACTCATCAGTTGATGGATATTTGTGTCATTTCTACCTTTTGGCTATTTCGAATAGAGCTACTCTGAACATTCATGTACATGTTTTTGTTTTAATACCTGTTTTCAATTCTTTTGGGTGTACGGGGTCACATGGTAATTCTATGTGTAACTTTTTGAGGTACTGCCAAAATGTCTTCCAAAGTGGCTGTGTCATTTTATATTCCCACATTCAGTGCTTAAGGGTTCTAAATTCTCCACATCCTGACCAACACTTGTTATTTTCAGTTTATTGTTATTATTACTATGGCCATGCTACTTGGTGTGAAGTCATATCTCATTATGGTTTTGCTTTACATTTTCCCAATGACTAATGGTATGGAGCATCTTTTTATGTGCATTTGTATATCTTCCGTGGAGAAATGTCTACTCAAGTCCTTTGCTCATTTTCAAATTGGGTTATTTGTCTTTTTGTTGTTGTGTTGTAAGAATTCTTTATATATTCT
This sequence comes from Daubentonia madagascariensis, assembly GCA_023783475.1. Taxonomy (NCBI): domain Eukaryota; kingdom Metazoa; phylum Chordata; class Mammalia; order Primates; family Daubentoniidae; genus Daubentonia; species Daubentonia madagascariensis. The sequence continues at coordinate 3,082,092 of JAKFHU010001640.1, read as the reverse complement.
GGATATGTCAGATACATGATTTGCAAAAATTTCCTCCCATCCTGTGGATTGTCTTTTCACTTTTTTGTGCCCTTTGATGCACCAGAGTTTTTAATTTTGAAGTCAAATTTCTCTATTTTTTCTTTTGCTGCTTGTGCTTTTGGTGTCATATCTTTAAAATCTGTTACCAAATCCAAAGTTATGAAGACTTAATCCTATGTCCTCTTCTAAGACTTTTACAGCTTTAGCTTTTACATTTAGCTTTGTGGTCAATTTTGAATTAATTTTTGTATATGGTGTGAGATAGGGGTCCAACTTCATTCTTTGGCATGTAGATATCCAGGTGTAGTATCTTTGTTTTTAATATAATTTATTTAATTGTAAGTTTATATAGTTTAACTTTTAATTATGGCTGTGTTTAACCACTGGCTTGCAAAATTTCTGAAAATTTAACAATCAGCCCTCTCTAGTCAGTGGGAGTGGTCTGAGCAGGCTCTGGCATACTGTGACTTTTACCACACTCTCCTTAGACAACCTTGCTGCTAAAGGTGGGAATATAGATTTTTTCCTTGGGGAGCTGAGCTGGCGATGGGTGAAGTGTGCTTATGGGGCTCCTGGGGGATGGGTGGCTGGGGGATGGGAAATGGGATCTGGGGACCCCTGATCCTCTAGCCACAGGCAGGCCTGTCCAAAATTTCCCCATTGCACCCGGGTTTTCTTTGTGATTTGAAGAGTGTGGCCAGGCCTCTCTTGCTCCTTTCCCTAGCATTTGCCCTGCTACTCTTCCTGGCTTGGAGGGAACCAATTTTGTTCCAACTGGATCTAGAGAGGCTTTGGAGGCCCCACCTTTGAGTGAGACCTAAGCCTTGACCTGTGGTTGAGGAAGTGCTCCTTTCCCTGGTCATCAGACCAAATGCAGGGTGGCCAGCTACATTTGAATTTCAGATAAGCAATGCACAATGTTTTAGTATAAGCATGAGTCATGCATGATTTGGGACATACTTATACTAAAAGTAATTCTCATGTAATATTTGGGACATACTCATACTAAAGAATTTTGCATTTGTTTATCTGAAATTCAAATTTAACTGGGAGTCCTGGATTTTTGTTTGCTAAATCTGGCAAACCCTCCTTTGTGTCAGTTTCTTCCTCATTGTCCTCTTCCTGTAGCAGAGACTCAGGGCCCCAAAGTGGGCTGGGCCTGATTCTCTGTCCATTTTACAGATCTGGAAATTGGGTATCAGATAAGGAAAGGGACTTGCATGGAATCACTGTGCACTTTGAGGACCTGGACAAGCTGCATGACTTTTCTTTTTCATGAAGTCAGCACATTTTCTGAGTGTCTTCTTTGCACAGGGTGCTGTGCTGGTGCCAGGGCATGATGGTGACAAACCTGCTGTGGACCTGTGTAGAGGACAAGAATCAGGAGTCCCCTACGGTCATGTTAAATGACAGAAAGGATTCAGACAGACCTGGGTCCGAATCCTGCTTTGTCATGTATCAGCTGCGTGACAAGTCACTTCTGCTCTCTGAGCCTCAGTTTCCCCTTTTCTAATTTGGGCATAGGAGTACTTTTCTTGGGGGATTGTTGTCAGGCTTCAATGGGGTGGTAAATGCCTGGTGGTGGGCAGGGAAGACTTTACTTATGGTGAGAAAAGAGTGGTACCCATGGTAAAGTTTGGTTGTTGCCCACAGGTTGCCAGGCATCCTGCACTGCCCAGATGGTGTGGAATGGAGGTTCCAGAACCCACCTGCCCTGCCCCTCCTGCCAGGGACCAGCCAGCTTCCACTCCTGGCCCCCCAGGGGCCTCAGGTGGCCAGGCCTCGCCTCACCTGACCCTGGGCCCTGTCATCCTGCCTCCAGAGCAGGGCCTGGCCCCTGCTGTGTTTCTGAAGGCCCTGCCCATCCCACTGTACCACACGGTGCCTCCTGGGGGCCTCCAGCCACGTGCCCCCCTAGTGACAGGCAGCCTGGATAGAGGCAGCATGCCCTTCATCCTTAGTCCCCTGCTGCAGCCCGAAGGGCCTGGCCCTACCCAGGTGGGGAAACCAGCAGCCCCAACGCTGACCGTGAACATCGTGGGCACTCTGCCTGTCCTGTCGCCGGGCCTGGGGCCCACCCTGGGCAGCCCAGGCAAGGTGCGGAATGCCGGCAAGCACCTGTGCCCGCACTGTGGCCGGGACTGCCTGAAGCCCAGTGTCTTGGAGAAACACATCCGGTCCCACACCGGCGAGAGGCCGTTCCCCTGTGCCACCTGCGGCATCGCCTTTAAGACCCAGAGCAACCTGTACAAGCACAGGCGAACCCAGACGCACCTCAATAACTCTCGGCTGTCCTCAGAGTCCGAGGCGGGTGGGGGCAGCCTTCTGGAGGAGGGGGACAAGGCCGGAGAGCCCTCCAGAGCAGACGGCAGCGGGGAAAGCCGAAGCCAGCGGCTGGGTGAGGGCGTGTCAGAGGGACCTCTTTCTCCAGGCGCCCATGTGTCCCTTGTTGCCAAGAACCCAGGTATGAAGACGGACGCTGTTCCCCGCCCAGGGTCCACATCTGCCGACAGAGAGGGTCCTGGGGACCCTGCCCGCACGGCGTCCCCCGGGCCGCCGCCGGCCGGCTCGCAGGCCTGGCGGAAGCTGGTGGAACAGAGGTCGCCGCCGGCCGGCAAGCCGAGCGCCCTGCAGCGGCAGCAGGCCGCGTCTTCGGAGAAGCCCTGGGACGCCAAGGCCGCCGAGGGCCGGCTGAGGAAGTGCGAGAGCACCGACTCGGGCTACCTGTCCCGCTCCGACAGCGCCGAGCAGCCGCCCGCGCCCCCCAGCCCCCTGCACAGCCTGTCGGAGCACAGCGCCGAGTCGGAGGGCGAGGCGGGCCCGGGCTCGGGGGGCGCGCGGGCGGCCGGCCTGGAGCTGGAGAAGAGGCGGCTGGAGGAGCGCATCGCCCGGCTCATCTCCCACAACCAGGCGGTGGTGGACGACGCCCAGCTGGACACCGTGCGGCCCCGCAAGACCGGCCTGTCCAAGCAGGGCAGCATCGACCTGCCCATGCCCTACACCTACAAGGACTCCTTCCACTTCGACATCCGCGCGCCCGAGCCGGGCCGCAGGAGGGCCGCTCTCGGCCCCGCGCGCTCCACCTGGACGCCGCCGGACACGTCGCGGCCGCTCTTCTTCCACTCCGTCCCCACCCAGCTCTCCACCACCGTGGAGTGCGTCCCGGTCACCAGGAGCAACTCGCTGCCCTTCCTCGAGGGCTCCAGGACGTGGCCGGAGCCCCGGGGCCCCCGGGACGCCTGCCCCGGGACGCAGAAGCCCCTGAGCCCCAGGCTCACCCCAGCCCGGCTGGGCTGCCGCTCGGGGCTGACCTGGGCTGACGTCCCCGGCGGGCACCCCCGGGCCCTGGTCAGACAGGCTGCCGTGGAAGACCTGCCGTGGACGCCCCCTGGAGATGCCCCGGGCCCCGCAGAGGACGCGCAGGGAAAGGGAACTGCCGCCGGGGAGGGGGCGGCCGGCAAGGGCAGAGCGGCCAGCAAGAAATGCGGCCAGAGGAGGCTGAAGCTGTTCTCCCAGGAGAAGTGGCAAGTGTATGGGAATGAGACGTTCAAGAGAATCTACCAGAAAATGAAAGCCAGCCCCCACGCAGGCAGGAAAGCCAGGGAGGTGAGAGCGGGCAGTGGGACAGAACTGGACCTTCCTCCCCGGGAAGAGGCAGCAGGGGGCAATGCCCCTGGGGATATCTCCCGAGGGGCCAGACCAGAGCCCTGGGGAAGCCCGAAAGCCCCGGGCACCTCCCTGGTGACTGAGCCCCCTAAGCAAAGGGAGACGGCCACCAGAGCAGGAGACAGTGACCAGCCCAGGGTGGACGGGGCCGTGTCATCCCCTACACTCAGTGACAGAGACACCCCCTGTTCGGGCAGCAAGAGCCCTCTCCTTCCTCCAAATGGGAGGCGGGAACTGGGGCTGCACCTGCCCCCAGCATCTGCCCCTCTTAAAGGGGGTGACCTAGAGGCTCCCAGACCAGTTTTGCCTGACCCCAAGCTGGAAGGAGGCGCCCAAGGTGGTGGGGGGGAGAAGGAGACCTGCCCTTGGGCCCAAACCATCCTGATACAGCCCAGCGGTGGCCCCGGGAAGGACCAGCTCCCCTCAGAGAGGAAGAAACTGAAGGTGGAGGCACTGGGCAGCCGGGAACGACTGGAACCTGTGGGGACAGAGACCCCAGGGGGACCCGTGCAGGACAGTGACCCCAGGGAGGCTCCAGGCAGGGAGCACAGGAGTTCCGGGCCGGCAGGCGAGCCCCTGGAGTCTTCTGGAGCCTCTTCTGCTGCTGCTTCTGTTGCCCTGAAGCAAGCAGGGCTGAGGGACCAGATGCCCCCATGGCATCCTGCAGCCGTGGCCCCTGGACATCACACCCTGCCCACTACCCAGCCTCAGGCTCCCGGTGTCCTCGCTGCTGCAGACAATGCCTTCTTCCCCAAGTACCTGCTCAGGTTACCTCGGGCAGAGGCCCCCTCTCCACTGCCCATTCCCCAGGGCCCTGGGCAAGGCCAGGGCTCTCTCTGCAGAACTGGGGGTCCCAAGGAAGAGGTATTCTTTGTTGGATCAGGCCTGGGGACTTCCCTGTCTCTTGGCTCAGCCCCAGGCGCCCCCAAGGAGACCACCTCCTCCCCACCCACACCCACGTGTGAAGCCCACATGGCCCAGGACAGGGAGGGTGAGACCCACTCCATCCATCACCTCTGCATGGGCGGCACTTTCCCAAGGGCTAGGTCCTCTGGGGCTGTCCCGAGTCCCTGGGCACCCAGCTGGGAGCCGGGGGCGCTGCCTGGGAACGTCCTGGAAGACCGTCCTTCAGGGCCTCTGGAAGGACTCAATCCCTACAGTCCCCTCCAGTCGGGTTCCTTCCTCACAGCCCTCCCTCAGCCCCAGGCTGTGCCCCCCAGCTGGCCCGAGCTGGCCTTATCTTCCCACTCAGGGACCCCCAGGACCTGCAGGGCCCAGAGCCCCTTCCCCTCGCTGAAGGCCGAGCCCCGGCTCACGTGGTGTTGCTTGAGACGCAGCCTCCCTCTGCCCGTGGAGCAGAAGGGAAAGGCAGTGTCCGTGTACTCGGCCCTGCACGTCTCTGGTGGCAGCCTCCGGGACGAGGGTCCTGATGCCATGCCGGTGAGCAATGGAGGATGGACCTGGACGAGGCCTGGAGGAGGAGGGCTGGCGCAGATATCCAAGGTAATGCCCGGCTTTGCCCAGGGCCCAGGGGCTGAGAGAGATGCTTGGCGGGCAGGAGAGGAAGTGTGAAGCTGTCCCTTGCAGCATCTGCTGTTCGTTATGTCTGCTTGGCTTGTTCCCGAGGAAGGCTGGGGCTACTACATTTAGGGCAGGAAAGAATAAAGGCCAAAAACGCAAACCAAAGCAAAAGAAAGTCTTGGAAAAAAATAAATTTCAAAGGAAAGAATTATTGTACCCGAGACTTTGGGTGAGATATTGTTCTTAGCTAGACATAACATTTAACTGAGCTTCCTGGTAACAGAGGCAAAAAAGTAAAATGAAGCACTCCACCACAGATGAGAGCTCTCTGAGTAATCTAAAATTATAAACCAGAAACTCTTATTGAGAGATAGACTCTAGGCAAAAACAAAACAAACAAAACAAAAAACTCTTAAAATGAGGCAGTCATACCAGGGGCCCTGGAGAAATAATTACTATGAGTGGACCCAAACCTACCTCTGAGGTTCCTGGGAACAGGGATGGAAAAGGAAATGTGGGATGCTCAAGGGCGTTCTCCCTGGGTGATTGGATGATAAGTGTGTAGTTCCATCTCGAGAGTGAGTCCGTGCACTGGATCTGATAACTGAGGGCTTAGTCCTGCTCTGGGGTGGCTTGGGCCACAGCTGCCAACAAGGGTCCTGGGCCTCAGCTCTAATTTAACCCTACTGGACAATGACACTGGCCCAGAGTCCAGAGCCCTGCAGGCTGTTCTGCTTTCCCCAGATGGAGCCTGAAGGTGAAGGTGGTGCTTTCTTCATCCCAAGAGTGTCAGGTTAATCAAGAGTGTGTTGGGACTGAGATGAGGGGTCCCAGGTCCAGCTTAGCCCTCCTTCTAGGGAGGTGGCCTGGTGGGAGGGAAAAGCAGCTGGCTGTGGTGTTTCCTAGGCCTCTGGGTAACACCAGCAGCCCAGGCTTCCCTCTGCAGACCCAGCCCAGGCAGAGTTTCAGAAGGCTTTGTCCAGAAACTCTCTGCACTTGCCTGCTTGGCGCCTCTCAGGCGCTCGGGCCGTTTGTCCATGCAGCGTTTCCACTCCTTGATTTCTGTAGACGGGCATCCTGTCTGCAGACAGAGAACCCTTCTGGGTTGTCCCCATCATGAGGGCTTTGAGCAATATGATGCCAACATGCCTGGTATTTTCAGCTCTCCTACCCCATAGTACCAGGGGTGATGTCCCAGGACCCAGTGTCTGAGCCAGAACGGAAGAAAGGACTGCCTCGTAGGAGGGCCAAGACGTCTCGTGGGAGCGGCAGGCAGAGAAAACTGAAGATCAACCCTAAAAGGTAGGGTGTGTGACCGCCTCTGTCATTTCCACATGTGTCCAGTTTCAGGAACTGCAAGCTGCAATTTGGCTAAACCCCCAAGATGAACTTAACATGGGATTCAAAAGGCACCTCTGTGCTCCAGAGAATGAGTTCCTGTTTCGCAAGGTCTAGAGTTTCAGATTAAAGGACTGAATTTGTTTCCCCATCAGTCCACCCCACACAGCCCTACCCTCTGTGTGTTTTTCAATGGTGCCTTTCTAAGGCCAGGAATCCAGCAAATATTTGAAATAACTGGATTGAAAACACATCCATCCAATTTAAGTCCTGAAGAGGGAGCGTGTTAATTATTTACAGCTTTTATTGCTTTTTTAATTATGCAAGCAATGTATGTCCTTTGCAGAAAAATTAGACAATACAGATGAGCAAAGAGAAGACAATAAAACATCCTGGTAATTTCACCATTCAGAGATAATTACCGTTAACATTTAAGAGTACACCCTTCCAGACTTTCCTTTGCAACGTGCACGTGCACGTGTCCAGCAACAACAAGTGGGGGCATATGGATTTTAATACCACTCCTTCATCATGCCGTTCTTTGCTTGTCTTGCTCCTTTGCTCAAAACCCTTCAGGCTGCCCATTACATAAAAGTTAAAAAGCAGATTCTTTAACCAGCCCTCCCCTCCTTTCAGCCCCCCCCAAAATTTTGCTCTCGTTTCCCATAATCTCCTCCTCTCCCACTTAGTGTGATTTGGTGCTGTCTTTGCCCTCACCCCATTCCCTACGCCACACTCTGAACCCAGATCACTGACGCATCTGCCCCCCACATCCAGGCTGTCAACATTCTCCCCTTCCTGGAATGGTTGTGGCCTTCCCTTCCTACTGTTGATACTTTATCTAAAACCCAGATATCCTTCAAGAGGCCATGCAAATTCCTAACCCTCCCCCGCAGCTGCTCAGCGCCAAGTGGCTGCAGATGACCTCTCCTCTTGCGTTCCCCTGTCTGCTGGGACCACCCGTCCAGAATTGACATCGCCGAGCGCTTGCTACGTGCCAGGCACAGTACTAATCTTATTGTCACGTGCATTGTCTCATTAGATCCTACAAGGACTCCATGAGGTGGATGGCATTATTAGCCCCATTGTTCTCATGAGGATACTGACACAGAGAGGTCACACCACCTCCCCAAGGACCCAGATTTGAACCAGCAATTCTCACTCCCCAGCTGGGACCCGGCACTCTAGTGGCCTGGGGTCAGATTCAGCAGGTCCGGGGTGGGGCCTGAGAGTCTGCATTTCTAGCATACTCAGGTGACCTGCTGGCACCTGCCCACGAGCGTGCTTGCAGAGGTGGACTTTGTGCCGCCCAAACCACTTCTTGTCTTTCCCAGTGTCCATCACTTTTTTGGCACGTGCTTTATTTCTTGGATCATTCTGGGCTCTTGTGACAGAAGCCCAACTCAAAGTAGCCTGAACAAAAGAAGGACCACTGCCTGTGTAACAGGGGCTTCCAGGCCTAAGCCATCAGCCCTAACCCAGACCGGGTGGAGTGGGGAGGGACAGTTTCCCAAAGGAACATTTGGGTGCTGTTCTCAGAGGAAGGGGAATGCATGCCGTCTAGACCAAAGAGTAGCTGCCCTGCCATGGGTCACAGTAGCTGCTCTGAACACAGGGTCATTGGCACTTGATTGTTACCTCCCTCAGCATCTCATTAACAAGGAGGAAGCACCAAATTAGGAGCCTGCAGACGTGGGAGAGGGAGAAGGGCAGGGTGCCTCACGAACCAGCTCTCGCCTTCCCAGGACTTCGACAAACATTCATTGTTCACCTGCTATGCCAGGTGCCTACACGTGGAGGCTGTCTGGGAAACTTTCTTGAGCAAGGCTGAGGGTACCAAAGTGGAGCCCCAGCAGGCCTTGAGATGTCTCTCTGGGATGCCTTGCAAACCCACTAGCAGCTCTTGGGCCAAACATAGTCCATGCAAGAACCTCACTCATTAGTCCAGCGCTCTGTCTAAAAGTTTTGACACTTAGTAGCCACATAATAAAAATCAAGAGATTTCACGTAAAAAAATGTGGATTTCTAACTTGAAATATCAGAAGCTCTGCAGACACTGGGCCTGCCTTCCTGTCTGGCAACAGCTGGCTTGAGATGAGTAGTGGCCACCCCTTGTGGGTGAAAGCTGTGTCCCCCAGCTTGCCTCAGTTCCCACCCTTCCCTGTTGTCTTATGTCCACCTGCCTCTCTCAGTTATGTTATCATTTGAGTTTGTAAATCTGAGCCTTAATAACTAGGCTTGTGGGAGTAGACTGCCTCACATGTGGAGTCGGGGGCACCGTAGGACAAAGTAGCGGTCTGAACGAGAACTTGGAACTCCATTCCAGAGCCCTTGCTGTGCTGAGATGAGGATGGCATGTTGAGATTCCTGTATCCAAAATGTTGACGGGATGGCCGTGAGCTACCCATCACTGATTCCTTCATGGGCTCACAGCTGTCCTCCAGGTTAATTCCAGTTTCGGGGCCTGGGCACGTGCTGGTCCTACTTCTTTCCTCTGCACACCCCCCTCTTGCTGGCTCCCTCCTCTCAGAAAAAACACCAGCACCGCAGCAGGTGACCTCTGCCTGTCAATGGCTCCAGCTTTTTATTCTCCGTCCCCTCATCTGGTTTTATTTCCTTTGAGCACTCCTACCATCTGCACATTTGTTCAGATGTTCATGAGCTACCTCCCCCTGACTAGAATGCAAGCTCTGTGACAACAGGGCCGTGTCTGTCCTGCTTATCTGTGTGTCCCCAGTACTTAGAACAGTGGCTGGCACAGTAACGACTTAAGTGTGTGCTCACTGTTCCTACTATGTGCTCCGTATTGACTGAACTTGGCCGGGATGGACTGAGGGCTGTGTGACTTCTCTATTGCTGTGTAACAGATGACTCTTAAGACTTAGTGGCTTGAAACAATAAACACTCACTATTTCTCAGAGTTTCTGTAGACCAAGCATTTTGGAGTGGTTTTGCTGAGGGGCTCTGGCGTGAGGGTCTCTCATGAGGTTGCAGTCAAAGTGTTGGCTGGGGCCGCCGGCATCTGAAAGCTTGGAAGGGGCCGTAGGGTCCACTTCCAGGGCAGCACCCTCACGTGGTGTTGGATACCGGCAAGAGGCCTCAGTCCCTCCCCACTTGTGCTTCTCCATGGATGGCTTGAGCAACCTCTCGACAGGATGACTACCACAATGCCTGCTACGACCTGTCCTTGGAAGTCACGTTCTCTCGTTTCTGAGAGATCCTGTTTGTTACCCAGGCCCATCCTACTCACTGTGAGAAGGGAGTAAACAAGGTCACGACAGCCAGGAGGGGTGGGGACAATCTTGGAGGATGCGGCAGGCACCGTGCTAAGTGCTGGGAGAATGTGGCCTCTCCTCTCAAGGGCTCTGGTCCAGAGAGGAGGGTAGGAGATAAAACCCAACCACAAGATAAGACAGGCTGTCATAGGAGGAAAAACAAGATGGGTCCCAAAGTGCATTGCCTGTAGAGTCAGGAGACCTGAATTCTGGTCCTGGACACATGATCCCATGTGCCAGCCAATGTTTTAAGTTCTTTACATATATTAACCCATTTAATCCTGATGACAGCCCTGCTGAGTAGTGTGAAAGGCAGAGTTCTAAGACAGTTCCTCAGATTACCACCCCCTAGTATGCATGCCTTGAATGATCCCCTCTCCTTCGGTGTGGGTGGGCCTGAATTAATCAGGTGGGCCCTTTTAATAGAAAGTCTAGAGGTCAGAGATGGAAGAAATCAGAAAAATTTGAAGGTGTAGCAGATGCTGTCCTATTGGCTTTGAAGGAGCAAACTTCTATGTTGGCAGAAATGGCAGGGGGTCTCAGCCCCCAGCTGTCGATCACCAGGAAGGTAGGGACTCCATTTCTACACCTGCAGGGAAAGGAGTTCCTCCAACAGCCAGGGGGCTTGGAAGAGCAACCTGAGCTTCTGAAAAGAATGCAGCCTGGCCAGCTGTTGATTTTGGCCTTGTGAAATGCTGGGCAGATAAGCCAGTCAGGCCAAGCCTGGGTGTCTGATCTCAGACCTGAGATGGTAAATGGCTGTTTCTTTAAGCTGCTAAATTAGTGGTAATGTGCTGTGCAGCACAGAAAACTAATATGGATGTGTATCACCAGTATACCCATTTTACAGATTGGGAAATGAAGACCCAGAAGGTGGAAGTAAATCAGCTAAGGCCACATAGCTATTTAGGGCAGAGCTGAGTTGGCTCTCAGAGGGTTATCTTGAGGGTTCCATGAGGTCAGGCATGAGAAACCCTTCACACATGCTTGGCACATGGTAAGAACTCCCCATAAGTGCTATTTATTATTCTTGTGCTTAGGAGATGGAATCACAGATCCAGGTCAATGTCCCTGTTGTCCAGATGGGAAAGTGAAACCCATCTTAAAATGGGCTTGCCTAAGGTCATACAGTGAACCTAAACCTGGGGCATTGGGTCCCACTCTACAAAACTGTTGTTTCTGAAGCAGGTTGCTTTTGAAGCTCTGACACCAACAAGAAAGAGAGGCCTTGGGGGCAGTAGGAATGTCATCTGAGTTCAGCTGGGTAAGAGGGATTGTCACTGATGCACGGGCTGCCAGTTGGCTCCCAGGGAGGGTTAGATCCTTCACACAGGCACAAAATCACTCCGGCCTGCCAGCAAAAGCCTGAATTTACAGGAACGGCTGGGCTGTCCTGGCCATGCCCATCAGGATGGGAGCGGGGCCTCCTCAAGGGAACAGAGGTCCCAATTTACTTATCTTGAAGTGGGACCAATTCCAATGTCTTTGTTTCAACACCTTTTAACATTTGGACAAGATTTTAAGAGTGATTTCTTGTCTATGATCTCATCAGATCCTTAAAAGGGTTCTCTGAGGTCCAGATTTTTATTATCCATCTTACAGATAAGGGAACAGTGGTTCAAAGAACTTAAATGTATATTCATTTTCTATAATGTATAACAAATTACCACATCGTGGCATAAAACAACACCCATTTATTATCTGAGAACTTCTGCAAGTCAGAAGTCTGGGCATAGTTTAGGTGCATTCTCTGCTAAGGTCTCACAAGGCTAATTTCAAGGTGTCAGCTGGGTTGCATTCCCATCCAGAGGCTCAACTAGGGAAGGATCTGCTCCCAAGACCCCTCAGGTTGTTGGCAGAATTCATTTTTGAGGCATGGAGTTCATGGCAGCTTACTTCTTAAAAGCTAACAATGGAGACAGTGTCTCAAGTCTCTGACCCCGAAACCCATTTCTAAAGGGCTCACCTGATTAGGTAAGGCCCACCAAGGATAATCTACCTTTTGATGAGGGACTTTAATTACATCAGCAAAGTACCCTTACCTTTACCATATTTTATTAGTGAGAAGGAAGTTGCAGGTTCTGCCCACATTTAAGGAAAGGTGTGACTCATGAGGGTCACCCTAGGGTGCTTCTGCAACAAAGGGCTTTCCTAGGCTAACCTGGCTAGTAGGATTAGGATTCTGGGTTTCAGATTCAGTGTTTTCCATTATCACCTCTCATCATCATACAAGAAAGTTTTTAGCAGTTGCTAAGACTTGTACTTTTAATGTCTGGGGCACATCTTTGACTGGTGAGGTGTTTCATAAAGGAATATGATACTGGACGTATAGGGAAAAGGTTCTCTTTAAAGACGAATTTCTTATTAAACCACTGATTGTATAGCATTTGGCCTACAAAGATTTAATAAAGGAGACTACCAATTTGTTTGATCCACATGAAGTCCCAAATTTAATTAATTTTCTGGTGGTGAAGTTGCATGGTTAGATGATAGAGCTTCTTGAAGAAATATCCTCTCCAGTTCTCCTTCGTATTTGGCTAATCTTCAGAGACATGGAGTCGGTGCCCAGTTCTGAGTGCTAGTGTTGGGAAAATACTGGAAGGTGACCTCTGATTCGTGAAAGAGCTTCAAACTCACTGCTCTGGAGGCTATACATAGAACTTGTTTTTTCTCTTCAAAAGGGCACACATTGAAATCCATCTATTTTTCACGTGGTAATTTATGACCAATTTATGATGGAAATCAATCATAATATAGGATTTGTTTTACAAATATTTACTTTGCAGGTAACCAGACAGAAAAACTTCTACTTGGTGAAGTAAGAGATCTATCTGCCTGCCTGTCTGTCTGTATTAGTTTTCTGTTGCTGCTGTAGCAAATGACCAAACTCTGTGTGCTGTTTTAAATGGCACAAATTTGTTACTTTACAGTTCTGTAGGTCACAAGTCCAGCGTGGGTCTCCCTGGACAAAAATCAAAGTGTCGATGGCTGCACTCCTTTCTGGAAGCTCTGGGGGAGAATCAGGTTCCTGCACATTTGGGCTGTGGGCAGAATTCAGTTCCTTAGCTGGTGGCTCCCCTCTGTCCATATCGCAAACCAGCATGGTCAGGTTGAGCCTTCCTCACATTTAAATCTCTCCTCCTCCGCCTTTGTTCTCGTCTCTCTGACCCAATCTTCTGCCTCTTCTTTCATTTTTAAGGACTGCTGTGATTAGATTAGGCTCGCCTGTGTAGTCCAGGATAATCTCACCATCTTGAGGTCAGTAGCCTCAGTCACATCTGCAAACTCCCTTTTGCCATGTAAGGTAATATTAAAAGGTTCTGGGGATTTGGGCATGGACATCTTTGGGGGGGGTCTTTATTCTGCCTACTACACTATCTATCCATCCCCCCACTCATATATGTTATGTATGTGGATATTTATTCATCCACCCGCCCACCTATGTATCTATCTATCTATGAACTAACTCTAGTGTTCTTTCCTCAAAAAAGAAGCCTCCTTCTTGATTCATTTCCCCATTTTCACTTCAGTTGTCTTAATGTAATGTTACCTTATAGATTATATTTATAATATATAGAAAATAGAAATTAAATTAAAACAATAATTATGTAGTTTTATGCTTTTGGCACAAATCGTTTCAATTCATGCTCATATTTTGACTGCAAATCAATGTCTCCATTGATAATATATAATATTGTGTTGTGTCTTGAAAGTGTGTCTATAAATATCATACTGAATTTATCATTCTTCAGTTTGATTTTTAAGGTCAACATTACGTTTTTGGAGATCTCATCATGGCAGTACATATAGGTCAAATTTATTCATCTTAATTGCTGTAGAGTGTTTCATCCCATGAGTGAGAGTTTACCCTTCCCCCATATGCTTGCGAATGTTTGTTGTTATCCAATTCTTTAATGATGAGTATAATTTATAGGATTCTGTATAGATCCTAGATTTGTATATATTCTTTGCTTGTTATATATATCGCAAATATTTTTCAAAGTGCATTATGTCTTTTTAAGCATGTTTATTTATAGGTACCCACATAATTGCCCATAACTTGTCTTTTCTTTCTCTTCCACATGTTACATCTTCCTTCTGGGATTATTTTCTTTTGCCTAAAGCAAATTCTTTAGAATTCCCTTTAGAGATGAGAACTCTCTCAGTTTTTATTACTTTAAAAAGATATTTATTTCATCATGACCATTGAAAATTATTTTTGCTGGGTGCACAGTTCTATGTTGACAATTATTTTTCATCAGCACGTCAAAGCTATCGTGCGCTAGCCTTTGGCTTCCGTATTGTGGTGAAGTCAGCTATTATTCATCTGCTCATTTATCTTTTGAAAGTCTTTTATCTCTGGCTACCTTTAAGATTTTCTTTTATTCTTTGGTGTTCCATAGTTTTATGTTGACATATACAGGTATACGTTACTTTTTATTTATTCCACTAGGAATCCGTTTGGCTTTTATGATTTGTGGATTGGTGTCTCCCTAGAAAATTGTCACCCATCATTCTTCAAACATTGCCTCTATCCTGTTCTCTCTTTCTGAAACACTGAAATAATGTACGTTAGACCTTCTCTATCTTTCATGTCTCTTAACTCCTATTTTTAATAACTTTGTTTATCTGTGCTATCATCTGGATACTTTGTTCAGATCTATCTTTAAAATTTTACTAGTTTTTTTAATCCACTGAGGTTTTTTTGTAAAGCTTTATTGAAGTATAATTGAATTTTAATAAATTGTACATTTTTAAAGTATACAATTTAATTAGTTTTGACACATATATATGCCTGTGAAAGCAACAATATAATTAAGATCATGAACATATCCATCACCCCCCAAAGTTTCCTCATGTCCCTTTGTAATTCCTCCCTCCTGCCCACCCTGACACCTTTCCATCCCCAGGTAACCACTGATGTGCTTTCTGTCGCTGTAGAAGCATATATACTCTTTTTTTTCCCTTTTTTCTTGAATCTGGCTTTTTTTTTTCTGGCAGCATTACTATTTTGAGGTTCATTCATGTTTTTTGTGTGTATCAATAATTCATTATTTTTTATTGCTACATAGTATGTCATTGGGTGAATATGTCACAATTTGTTTATGTGTTCATTTGTTGGTAGACATTTGGTTTGTTTTAGTTTTGGGTTATTACAAATAAAATGACTATAAATATCCATATGC
The DNA here is from genome assembly GCA_023783475.1 of Daubentonia madagascariensis. Lineage (NCBI taxonomy): Eukaryota > Metazoa > Chordata > Mammalia > Primates > Daubentoniidae > Daubentonia > Daubentonia madagascariensis. The sequence continues at coordinate 3,067,085 of JAKFHU010001640.1, read as the reverse complement.
AAGTCTTTGTATGGACATATGCGTTAATTACCTCAGAGTGGAATGGCTAGATCGTATGGTAGATATATTAACTTTTTAAGAAGCTGCCGACCTGTTTTCCAAAGTGGTTATGTCATTTTACATCTCCATGAGCAGTGTATGAGAATTACAGCTTCTCTACATCCTTGCTGACACTTGGTGTGGTCATTCTTTTTAGTTTTAGTCATTTTAATAGGTGTGTAGTGGTATCTCATTGTAGTTTGAATTTGCTTTTCCCTAATAACTGATGATATTGGGCATCTTTTTATTTGCTTATTTACCATTTGTATGTCATCTTTGGTGAAGTGACTGTTCAGATCTTTTGCCCATTAAAAAAATGGGTTGTTTGTTTTCTTATTATTGAATTTTGAAAATTCTTTTATATTCTGGTTGTAGGTCTTTTCCTGGGTATATGATTTGCAAATATTTTCTTTCAGTCTGTGGCTTGTCTTTTTATTCTCTTAATAGCATCTTTTAAAGAGGAGATGTCTTTAATTTTGATGAAATTCAATTTATCATTTTTTTCTTTTGTTGATTATGTTTTTAGTGTCATAACTAAAGAAAAAATCTGTGCCTAACCACAGCTGCAAAGATTTTCTCCTAAGTTTTCCTCTAAGATTTTATACTTTTAGGTTTTATATTTAGGTCTATAATCTATTTTCACTTTATTTTTATGTATGGTATGATGTAGGGATAAAAGTTCTTATTTTTGCATGTGGATATCTAGTTGTTCCAGCACCATTTGTTGATCTATTTGTCTATTTCAGTGCAAATATCACACTAACTTGATGATGCTACCTGACTTTAAGACTTATTATAAAGCTAAAGTATTCCAGACAGTGTGATGTTTGCATTGAAATCGACAAATAGGTCAATGGAACAGAACAGAGGGTACAGAAATAGACCACACATATGTGGTCAATTGACTTTTGATAAAGGTTCAAAGGAAATCCAGTTGGTAACGTGTATTATGTTTTATTTCCAAAAAGCTCCATTGAATTATTTTTCAAATCTGCTTGACAATTTTTATAGTCTCTTGCCACTTTACTCTTATTTTCAATCTTTTTTTTAACAAAACACACTTAATATTTCACATCTGATAATGCCCACAAGTGAAGTCACGGAACATTTGACTCTGTTTTATGTATTAGCTCTAACTTATGGTAACTCGTTTCCTTGTTTGTGTTGAAATTTTTGACTGTGAGTTGATATTTTTGGAACTTGGAGACTTGGGTTTGAAGGTGGATTTCTTCAAGCAAATATTTGTTTTGCTTCTGCTGGGTGCCGGGGGCACCCGCCAGACACCACATTAAATGGAATTCTTGGCTTCAGGTTTTTTTCTGGGTACTCATGTAGTGTGAATTCAGGTTGCAAACCCGTGAGAAGTCTGTCTTAGTGTTATGAAATTAACAAGAGAGACATTTTCCCCCTTCACTCAGTGATAAAATTTGGGCTTGGAGTTGGTTGGTTTTTTTTGTTTGTTTGTTTGTTTTTTTAATGTTCCCTGGACAAGTGGTGGAGGTAGGGAGTATTTATTTCTAATTCACCCATATACTGAGGTATGACCTTCTGAGGTCTTAGTTTTATGCAGGAATGGAGGCTGCATCTTCCACTTGACTCCCAAGGAGATGCATTCTGGGCTTTGAGTTCTGCACCCTGCAGCCCACCAGAGCATGAAAGTGGAAGATCGAGCTCATCTGGTTTAGCAAATGCGTTCAAAGGGAAAGGAACCTTACCTTGCCAGGTTTCCATTTTCACTTGGTTCTTGGTTTTTAACTATTTCTTACCTTTTAATTAGAACATCAATACATTTACATATAAGTTTTTAAAATTTTTACATTTTAATCTGCATTTTTAGTTGTTTTCAGTATGAATATGGAGGTAATCATTCAGAGAATTTAGTTCACTGTGCTTTTGGAAATGGAATTCTTATTTTTCAACCTTGTGTGTGATTCTTTTGTCATTAAGAAGCCATATATTTTGATATAGTCAAATGGAGCTATCTTTTCCTTTATGATTAGTGCTTTTTGGCCTTTTCTAAGCAATGTTTCCTAACTCTTAATCTCCCTATGTCATAAATATACACATATATTCTCTTATGTTTTCTTCCTGTATGAATATATAGTATTCATTTTTATTTTTGTTTATATAGACAACAATGGATCATGGGTAAAATACAGCTTTTGACCTGTTTTAGTATAACCTCATGAGCTAGGCATGGAGTATGTGTGTGTGTGTGTGTGTGTATCTCTCTCTCTATATATATATCTATATATATATCTTTGGGGGTTTCTTTAGAGACAGGGTCTCGCTATGTTGCCCAGGCTGGAGTGCAGTGGCTATTCACAGGTGTGATCATAGCACCCTGAAGCTTCCTATTTCTGGGCTCAAGAGATCCTCCTGCCTTGGCCTCCCAAGCAGCTGAGACTACAAGCATGTGCCACCATGCCTGGTTTGGTTTTTATATTTTTTAAAAGGTTATATGTATATATATAACAGAAGAAGAAGAAGATGTGACCGAGATTGTATGTGGTCTGCAAAGTCTAAAATATCTGTTATCTGGATCTTTATATAAAAAGCTTACAGACCCTTATATTAATCTACTTTCCCTCACTTATTTGCCATATTTTAGCTTCCTATTTATACCTGACGTTTATTTCAGGGCCTTTCATTCTGTTTCATTCATCCCTTTGTTTTTTGCCAACTCCAAACACCACACTATAATGAGAATGGCTGTTTTCATTAACAAAACTACATGAGTTAAAGGAGAGGGATTAGAAAATGCAGGATCCATTTTCAGAGTGGAAGTAGAAAAACAGAAAATTCGTACTCAGATGCCTAATTGCCCTGACATTAACTAGAGGCATAAAGAGTCAGAGTGCTCATAAAATACGTCTCTGCCTTGCCCAAAGCAAGCGCTGGACCATGGAATTGGATTTTATTGATTAATTTGTAACTGTGTACAGTGCTGTATGAAGCATGAAACACTCAGAGACTTGTTTTAGGAAGCTTCCGACAAATGGAACAATGAATTGTGAAGCCCCAAGTGAATCAAAATGAGCGAGCAGGAGACAGGAGGATGTAGGGGAGAAGGGCACCCTAAAATATACATCAGTCACTGTAGGGGGAGCAGAGAAGAGAAAAGCCTGGGCCCTGAGGGTGTAATTCTATTAGTAGATAGCGGTTTTCCTTATGGAGCGGATGTTTATCTGTCTGAGCGTGTGCCTGCTCGCTTTAGTCACGACACAATTTACTTATTCAATGAGATAGCGCTCGCAGTTAATGAAAGCACAGTCTCTGAATGAGGCAAAGACACAGACCTGCAGATGTGGCCCTGAGTTCACGTGGCTTCAGCTATACATGGCCTCGGCTACACGTGGCTGAGACCCTTTGTCACGCTGGCCGCAGCACAGGAGCACAGAGGGCAGGAGTCCCAGGTCCTGCTTAGAGGAATGCGGGGGCTACTCAGCCCACAGCTCCACTGTGCTGCTCTTTGCTCTGTTCTTCCCTATGGGGTCAAGAGAGGACAGTGAGGGGAACAGTATGACAGACCCCATAGTTCCTCCCCAGCACGAGTGTGTGTGAAGCAGGCTGTGCAGACCTGCAAGACCCTCTCCTTGGAGCTCCCTTCCCTCCCATACACAGGCCAATACACCGGGCAGTGGAGAAGTAAATGTGTCCCCCTTGCAGCAGGGGCACGGACGTGCTGCCTGGTGAAGGGCCCTAGGCAGGGCCCCACAGTCTCTGCCATACCTCAAGGGGCCCCGTGTGACAGGTGACAGGGACAGGCTTGCAGAGTCTGCCTAACCCAGCCACCGTGTTCCCAGGATGCTGCTGCTCTAGGAGGGCTGCACACAGAACGTCCTGGGAGACCCAGGAGAGAAAGAAACAACCCTGCCCATGATGAACAAAACAAAATACTGCTTTCAAGACATTGCCAAGGTCCACTTGGGCTCTTCCCAAGGGCAAAAGCGTTCAGATGCCACCTTGATGGGCTCTGAATTCAGGGGCTGGGACTCTCCCCGGTAGTTTGATTGGGCAGAGTCCCTCGCTTGTCCCTTTTCCTAAAGTGATGCCTCCCTGCAGTTCACACTGTGCCATTCTTAACACCTGCAAGTGTGTGGCAAAGGTGACCTGCAGCATATGTAGAAGAAGAGTTCTCTTCTCCTGCCCCCGCCTCTTCCTCCTTTTGTCTCTGCACTTTGAAATCACTCTCTGCTGGGCCCTGCGGGAGCCCCGACTGGTTCAGGGGTTTGTGATTAGGAAACAGCAGCCTGTCACTCCCACCCTGGCTCAGACAGCTCTTTTAGGAACCTGTGGTCTTGACAAGCAGGGATGACTGCTTCAAAGAGCCAGCCAGACCCCCTGGGGAGTGACAGCTCCTGCCTCAGGCAGGGGAGGCTACAGTGCCTGGCTGAGGGGAGCTGCTCCCAAACACGGAGGCCAGCAAAGATGAACAAAAAGTCACTTTCTCATTGTTGCTGCCAGGAAAAACCAGCGCCCAAGAGGATACTGCATTCTGCAGATCTTATTTAAAATTCTACGAGCAGCCCTGGTGATTAGGGGACTGCGGCTGGATCTTGGCGGCGGCTTAGACAAATGAGAAAGGAAAATGGCCAAGCAGGTCGCCTCCCCTCCTGCCTTGCTGGTTCTGAGGAGCATCGTGGAGTGGAGTAGAATCATAGTAAACTGAGCCTTGTAGAGGGAGGGGATTACTTGTGGCTCAACGAGGCAGCCAGAAGCAGTGCAAAGATCTTTTAAAAGAGCTTAGGGCATGTTGCAAGGCTTTTCATTTCAGTTCTTTCCCCTGCACAATGGGGGTGCTAGACTAGGTCGATGGTCTGGCTTTGGTTGCATATTCCTATCAGTGAAAAATTTTGAGCCTGCCCCTTATACCTGTGTATTTGTTCATTTACAAATTATGCATAAGTTAGACTCTACTCATGTATTGTGTACTTTGCAAAGGACATGCAGCAATAGAAATAAGGAAGTTTAGATGAAAATACATATAAGTAGAAGCTCTAGTATTTTTCTTTCTCTACCCTTGTCATGCCCTCCCTCTGGGGGGTGAATACTTCATTTGGAAAACAACTAGATCAGATGATCCAGTAGGGCTTCTCCAGTTGGAAAGTTGGCAAAGAATGCTGTCCAGTATGGTGGTCACTAGCCCCACGTGGCTATTTGAATTCATTAAAATGAAATAAAATTTAAAACTCAGTTTCTCAAACACACTAACTACATTTCAAATGCTCAATAGCCACATGGGGTTAGTGGCTACTGTATAGGTCAATGCAAATTGTAGAACATTTGCATCATTGCAAAGCTCTGTTGGACAATCTGTTTAGCAAGTAGTCAAGACCATATAATTCAATATTTAATTGCAACTAACCTTTAATAACTAAGCACTTGCTATGTGCTCAGCGTCATTGGAAGCATTTTATAAGCATGGTCTCATTTAGTCTCTCCAGCCACCTCCTGAGTGAGGTGCTATTATTATTGCCATGTCACGGGGATGGGGGTGTGAGGCTTGGAGGCTCAGGAGTCTCTCAGAGCTGACAAGCTAGTTAGAGGTCCAGCCTAGTGTTCTACCAGGCACCCCACATGGACTTCTTAGATTTTTCTGGTCATGTGCTCTCGAGGGTGGTTACTGCATGTGTGCTTCTCTGTCCCACAGGTACAAAGGGAATTTCTTGCAGAGCCGTGTTCAGCTGAGAGCTGTCAGACTGCGCAAGCCAACCTGGGTGCTGAGAAGAAGCTGCCACCCTCCGCCACGTGAGGGGCTGGACCCAGGCAGGACCCTCGGGCAGGCCTCTTCAGAAATGGCAGGTAATGCTCTCCTTGGAGGTAAAGGCACCAGGCTCCAGGGTGAGCAAGCACCAGCACAAAGTCCAGCAGGGATCAGATGCATGAGGGATAATGACGAAGGTGTGACATCTGAGAGACAATCAAAGTGACCCTAAACTAGTGGGGAGGGCATGGGGTGAGAGGATCAAGAATTCAACCCTGAGAAGTCAGCAAACATCCTCGAGTACTGGCCACGCGTGCCAGCCCTGTATTAGGTGCAGTTTCCCTCTGGGACCTGGGAAAACATGAATCAGAATTCCTGGTGCCTCCACCTTCACCTGTCTCTAAAGAGGAAGTTCACTTGATTCTTTTTTGGGGGCCATTGTGAGGCTAAAGTGGGTCAGGGGATGGGCTTGAGAGCCAGTGTGGAATAGAAGCACGAGCAGGCGTGTGACGCTGCAGGGTACGTTGCTTACACGGGGAGCGGTAAGTGGTGTACTCTTTGCCATGCTTGAAAATACATAAAGGATGAACTTATGGAGGCTGCTTCCTGGAAAAATGGCTATTTTAAGCTGCATTCATTGGGCAAGCAGGGCAAATTGCTGACCTTCTCTAGACCTCAGTTTCCCCTCCCTTTCTCCCCTCTCCCCAGCCCCAGCCTTGCTTGCGGAGGGTTGATTGAGGAAAATGGAGCCAGTCTGTCAGAGGCTGCAGGGCCCCATCTGGCCAGCGTGACTGAGTCACCATCCTTTTGTGGATGATTATTGGCTGTTTGGCTCAAGGGCCGACCTTGGGCTCTACCTGATGCTTGAGGTCTTTGGTCCTGACCATGTGCTGGGCACCTCCTCCTCCAGCTCTGTGTGGCCGTGGTGCCCCCTGCAGCTTTCCCTGCACCGCCTCCCCACTCCCAAAGCCCTCTGGAGGGTGAGTGCAGGGAGTAGCCTAGTTCCTCTGGGAGGATTTAAGTCAAGGTGGGGGGTTGCACTTGCAATTGGGTGGCCAGGTGTAGAAGAAAAGAGATGGTTTTTGTTTGGAAACATCAAGGGCCAAGCTCCCCGTGGGAGATGCAGGGATGCAGGGGTGTGGTGGGGGAGATTCAGTCGGGGATGGAACCTTGCTCCTCCCTTTGCTGTGGGTCTCAGCCTCAGCTCCCAATCCAGTGCAGTTGCCCACAGTGCTGTGCTTGATGAAACTGCCCTGTGAAGGGCATCTCAGGGCCACCAAGACAAAAGAGACGTGTCCCCCACTCTGCCTCCATCTTCACGTGGTCTCCTCTGTGTCATGGCGAGTCAAACCTTCCTTTGCCTTTCTCTTATAGGACACTTGGCAATGGTTATAGGGCCCTCACCAAGCCTGGGATTGTCTCATCCTGAGATCCTTAATTTAGTTACTTCTGCTAAGACCCTTTCTCCAAGTGAGGTCACATGTCACACCCATTCATGGGTTCTGTGCACTGGGACTTGGGGACCACTATTCAACCTTCTTTACAATCTTTCCCCTACCTATGAACCGAAAGAAGTGACCTTAAAATGTGTTTTTAAACAAAAGAGGCAGTGACGCACATGGACATTCTGTGTACAATAATGCACATCATCTGGGCTCTTGTTCATCAATGGTTTTTATAGGAAAGTTCTGTTGTAAACCTAATATAATTAAAACCAAGTCGCCCCACTCACTACCAGCAGGATACATTCTACACTTTGGGGAACGGTTGTCCAAGGGACCACAGGTAGCCTCGATCCTGTGGGAGAGGGCCCAGAGGCAGCCGTGTGGGGCGTGGCAGGGCCCCCACGTGTGTGGATTGTGTCAGTGGAGCTGGGTCCAGCTGCAGCCTGGCTTGTCCAGCCCCACACGCTGGTGCTGACCATTGGTGGTGTCAGCCCAAAGCAGAGACACCTGCTCCTCGCTCCGCCACCCATGGAAGTGGGTGGCTCCTCCCAGTGTGCTCATGCCGCCCTGGGCCCTGGTGCCAGCAGAGAGACCGGCCAAAAAGCCTGCGCCTTTTTGTTGCTCTTTCCACCCCTTCTTCCCTCTAAAAGCTTCCCTCAGCCTCAGGGAAGGGTCCTGCACCCATGCACGGACTAATGGAGGAGCCCCGGAGACCCCAGGCCTCCCCCCATTTGGGGAAAATCCCACTCCTAGACACGTCTTGTCTCAACATCAGCATTTCATTGCTTTTTTCACACCCAAATCCCAAGAGCAAACTGGGGACACCAATGGATGGTGAATAAAACCAGACCCAAACAGGGGAAAAAAAAATCAGAAACGAAACCTGAATATAGAGCTAAGAAACAAGAGGCCATCCGTAGTTCAAATTCCTGCTGGGAGCATAGTTCCCCCCACGTAGATAATAATGCCCAGTGACAGCCTGCAGTGGTGACGAATGTCTGTGCTTTCATGTTTACTGTTTGAGCAGCAAGTTGGGCCAGAGGCCTGGGGCCCTGGAGCCCATTTTCAAAGGCCTCCCTCCCCAGCAATTGGGGGGAGCATGGAGGATGTCCACTGCGGGGCAGGTGTGAGCCTGCAGGACACGGGAGAAGCATTGGCCCAGGGAATATCAATCACTGCCTGTTCCTTATTGAAGTGTCAGAGAGGGAACAGGGAAAGATGGTAGGGCAGAACAACAAGCTGAGGTTGACAGATCATGATGGACACAATCCAGGTGGAGGGTGGGAGAGTGCATTAAAATAAATACCACCTGGAAATCAAAGGGGTATGGGATTTTATCACCAGCACTTGCCAATATCAATATTTCACCATGGAGTGACAGGCACTCTGAGGGCATTGGGTGTTTGAAGACAAAGTGCTGTAACTTCAAAGGAACTAAAGCAGAGCTTGGACATCACCATTTACAAACTACCTTATAGAGTCTCCTTTGACCTGGAAGGTCCTGCATAGAGAGATCAGAGCTGGGTCCTCAGTGAGAGAGCTGCCCTTGCCTGTGCGTGTATGTGTGTTTATGTGTATGGACATGAAGATGAGTGTGCCTGTGTATTTATCTTGGCGGGGGCTGTTTTCCATGGCAGGACAATGAAGAAGTGATATGCTGTTTCGAGTTACCTGAGGAGCTGTAATTTGAGGGAACTTGGTGGAATCCAGCAAAGAAATTTAGAATGACCTTTGTGTGTGTGTTTGATGGGGGGATTTCTCAATTTCAAGGTAGGGAGAACCTTAGGTCCTAATCCTTGTAGGCCAACTGGGATCAGTAAAACATTTAAAAATAAGTCATCAAGAATATTTGTGTCCAGGAACTGAAATAAGATGTTTTAACTGATATTTTGTCTTCTTTATTTTTTGGAGATACTTTCTGTCAATAACTTAGGGGGATGAGAGAGAAAGGATGTTTTTTAAAAACATTTTTTTTAAAGATGTTTAATTTCCCTCTCTTCTAAACTATTCCAATAGCTCGGTACTAATCATTCGAATTAACAGATGGCTTGGCAGTGAAGTCATCTGCAAACAGAAGGCCAGAGGAGTTATGAAGGATAAAGACCTAATTTATAAGATTTTACATTGATTGGAATCTGTGAGAGACTCTGTTGACAACTGAGTCTTTTTTTCTTAAACCTAAATCTAGTAGTCCATCCTATTTAAGTTTCTGGCTAGTGCAAGGAGGAAACTAGATGTTTCTATTTAGATGCTAAGTAGGGTGGATGTACCAGGCACCCCAGGCTAAACATGACTAGGAATGTGCAGAAGTGTCGCTATGTCAAAGAACATCCTCCTTCATCCATATTCCCTCAGAGCTGAGGGGTGGTGTTACGTGGATTTAACCTCCTAGACTCAAGCTGCCTCACCAAAGGGATTGGTAAAAAGAAGAGTTTTTAGATACCAAGTCCTTGACTATCCCACGGAATGCAAGCATCTATCTTATAATCCAAATGTTCTTTTGGGGACACTCCAGTCCTAAGGTTGGCTGGTTGGCTGGGAGCATGAGAAGCTTCCCTAATAAACTCACTGCTGGTGAATTTAGACCCCATTCAACTCTCTCTCTCCCAGCTTACCATAGCATTCATCCATGACCTTCAGGTTAATTTTCACAATACAATGTACATTGATTGCTAGGTGAAATCACAAATTGTGCTCAAGATGTTGCATTTCATGACGTTGATGAAAATGACCATCGGAGACCTGCTTCATTCACATCCATTGGCAGAGTCAGACTAGGTGATGGATGAACAAGAGAACACTGACAAGGATGATAACTCTAAGAGTGACTTGGATATCAGAGGTTTAAGAGAAGCCTTTGGAAACATGGATAAATCCCTACCACTTTTTTTAGGGGGAAAATCCCCCTTGGTGATCTTGCTATGAAAGTAAATGCAAAGTGAAGAATGCCTGTTGGTCTGCCCTCCAATTTTGTGTAAAAATGTATTGTCTTCATCAATACCTGATTGACTTTTATTGATTTTAACAATTAGCTCATAGTTTGCCACTCTAATCTCCAAACCGAAGGTTCATTTTTATCTTTATTGGCTTATCAGTTTATTTTCACAACTTTTGTTTCCATCATTTTTCAAGATAAATCCTCAAAGTCCTTAATTCTTGACTAATTTACTGTGAAATTTTGGTCCCCATTGTGAATGAATTCATCTTAGGTGAACTTTCCTCAGTAGCAATGATCTCAGTTAATAAAGACCCTGTTTACTGAGCTGATAGGTCCTCCTCTACCTTTGCATCCAGGTGCCTAGCATAGTAGCAGGTACTTGGTCAGTGTTTGTTGAATGAATAATTGAAGAAGTATATGTTTCTTTACCTTGAGCTTTCTTGAAGCTCAGTCTCAGCTAAAAGGACAATCAAAAACCAGCTTCCAAATCTTCTTTGAGAAGGAACAAGGAGCATGCAACCTGGAGGTTTGGATTCTGATTGTACTTTCAAGTTGTGTCAGTAATGGAAGACTCCAGGGGGTGTCCAGTTTGGATGGCAGTGGACTGTAATCAGCATAGTTGAATTTTATGGAACTGCCACCTTCAACCTTAAGGATCATCTAACGTCACCTTAGTTTTACAGATGAAGGCCCTGGGGAGAGAAAGGTAGTAACTGTGAACCTGAGGATGTGGCACTTCAATGTCTTTTAACCTGAAGTCCTCTCCCACACTACGGTCAGGCCATGTTTTAGAGGTGAGGCCCGTTTCCAACGCCAGCACCTAAGGCAAAATTGCCTACAGTCAAAATTGTCTTTGAAAATCCTGCAAATCCATCATAATGGTGCGCTTTGTGTACGCACCTGCGAACAGAAATTCTCGCACCTGGTGTTTGAAGGCTGCTAATAGGGGGAAGGAAGAAAGGCCACCCGCCCACACGCCTCTGAAGACCAGCCGCAAATCCTCCCACTGAGGCCGCGAGGATTCCCAAGTGGCCCTGCTCCACCGCCTGGCATGCGCCATTTGGGTTTAGCATTAAGCCTCTAGAGCTGCTATGACATCTCAACGGATTGGTTTGTTGTGGTGGGGATTGAGCAAGACAACGGAGTTGTGTCTTCTTAGGTCAGGGAGGGTGAGCTTCACAAGTCAGGGTGCAGGCCAGATGCACACGTGATGGGACTCTGTTGTGCTTTTCATCTCGCCTGGGACACCTAAGTCTTTCTTGTACCAGCTTAGGAATCGGGGGACATTTTACACTGGACAGTTGCTCCGTGCCAGCTTGAGCCAGCTGGTGCCCATCAGCAAAAGACCATCACTTCCAGCCTGAGGGGAAGTTCACCAGCAAATCTTGTCATGAAAATTCTCTTTCTACTGTTTATTTTCAAGTTATGGTCTCACTTAAGAAGAGACGCTTTGCGTGCGTGTCTGTGTGTGTGTGTGTGTGTCTACTCCTGAGTGCGTGCACTGTCACACTCTTGTGTTATTTTTCCATTAGAAAAAGCAATTGAAAAACCCACACATACATATGAAGGGGTGACAGCACCTGAGCAAAAGCTGCTAAAGATTCTCTTTTGTTGTGGTTACACAATTTCTGATGCATTTTTCCTGATGAGGTCACTGCTCTGAAATGAATACTTTGCTTTTCAAAACTTGGGGAGCTGCGGGGATGAAAGCAACATCATTGAATTTTGTTTGTATTTCAAGTGGGACATTCTATTCTCTGTGAGCTTAAAACCCATCAACCAATATACAGCTTCATTATCATTCTCCTAATATCACAGTTGTTGACCCTGGGCTGCAAAAAGAATCTCATAATTAGGTTTGCCCTGTTTTTGTGCTCATATGCACATCTCTTTCCAGCCGATGACATATCAGCTTTTTTAAAATTATTATTATTGAAATCCCTTGTGCTAAAAGGACCTGTTCCATTAACGGAGACCTGTTCTATTTATTCCAATGCTGGGATACATTAAAACATTCCGTGGTAGAAAGAGTGCTCTTATATATTTCCTTAGAAACGCATTTTGCAGAACTGAATGGAGAACATTGATGTGGTTGAGGTTAATTATTCGGGCTTTTGCTGGGTACATTGGAAGTTGTGCTGCTTCTCTTGGTACACAGACTAAAATTGGAACACTGAAGAGGAACCAAGCGTGGCCCTGTGCCTGGATGACACATCTGAAGTCATATTGATTGAGGGAGATGTTTTATTGAACGATAAGAACTACATTGAGTTTATGGTTTTGCAATTTCCGGCAGCTGGCACGGCTTATAACAGTAAACACGGAGAGGTTCAGGACTGCATTTCCAAGGGAGATTTTAGAAAACTCTCTCAATAACTGAACTCAGGAGGCACTTTCAATTTAGGAGGCTCATCCACATTTAATTCCCTGAACAAACTTGTGATGAGTGGCTTTTACCCTCATTTTGCAGATGGAGAAACTGAGGCTTGGAGAGGTGTCCAGTGAGTTGCCTGAAGCCACCCAGATGATAAATCTGGTGGTAAACAGTGTTTCCTAAATTCAAATCATGAACCCTCCTTCAGAAATGTTGTTGTATCTGCATGTCACCTATAAGTGATTATTTACTTATGTTTTCCTTTAGGCTCACTTACAGAAAAACTTAAATACATTTATTTTAAAGAGAAATTCTTTATTGCTACTGAAAATAAAAAGCCAATATCATGTGCCATTAAGGGAACATTACAAAAATAAAAACACTACAATGTTTTTTGGTAAACAAATTCTAGCCAGAATCTGTTGTGAGCTGAAGTCCATGAAACTCTAGGAATACTGCCTCTGCTAAAAAAGAGACTTGGAAGTGTTAGGGAGGTGTTAAAGTTACATTAGCACCTAATCGAGACTTTCTTCTTTCCTTAATCAGAGGATTAAAAGGGAATAGAAAAGAGAATAGCTTTGTCACTGTGTAATTCAGTTTTATTTAACACTATGCCTGTGAATTGCCTAATATCATGCCCCTCCCCTGTGGTGCAGACCCTCCCCTCAGCCTGTCAGTTGTGCCTTGTGAGGGCATGCTTCCTTTTTCTCTGCCAATAGGAGCCTCATTGACATGTATTGTCTAATCTAGTATTGCCTCAACTTTCGTAAGGCCTTGCACTGTACATATTTAAACTCTACATTCAACAGAATTGGCTGCGGAGGCCACGGGCGACATCCTGCACAGACCCACCTTGAACAGCCCTACCTTCTCTGCCTCATTGGTGGGGGGTTGGGGGGGCTCGAGAATTTTCCAGGCAGCTTCAAACTGCAATTCTAAGATTCTGAGACATTGACTGGGAACCTGCTGTAGGCATGCCGTCTGTGGTAGGAGGTGGTACATACCTGACAGTGGGATAACCAGTGTCCCCAGGGTGTGTGGAGGGAAGGGCACAGGCTCTGTGGAGCATCGATGGATGGATCGGGCACACCTGCAGGGCTTTTCAGGCCTCAGTGGTGTTGGTGGGAGGGGGTTGATCTTTCTCCTGAAAACAATAGGGAACCATTGAAGGATTTAGGGCAGGGGAGGAGGGCAGGGTGCAGAGCATCCCATTTAGGTTTTAAAGAGATCACTCCAGACAAATGGTGAAGCAAGGATGTGGGTGGACAGAGCGGGTATGAGGAGACTTAGTGAAGACCACTGACACAGGCCAGGCATGTGCACACTTAAAGAGAACTTGGAGAAAGTGATGTTCCATCTAGAGGAACAAAAAAGTTAATTATTAGTTTTTAATGACATGTGTAATCATGGACAGCACTTCTTTTAACATATTAAAATACAAAACTAAGGCTAACGTTCAGTGTGACCGCTACTCCCATTCTAATAGCATCCTCTATTACATGCAAAACTACAGTTTTGAGTGCATCTGACAGATCTCTGGGCATATGTGTGTGCGTTTGTGCACGTGTGCAACACCTGTGTTATCACACTGCACTTCTCATTGTGCAACTTGATCTTTTTACTCAACAATATTGTGTTGTTGCACATTGTTAATGTGTATAGATCTATCTCAACATTCTGAGTAGGGGCAGAGCCCCTCTGGGTGGGAATACTCTTATTTATGTAGCCATTCTTAGGCAAATGGAGAGTTTGGTCATGTCTAGTATTTCACTATTGCACGATGCTCCTTGGAAACATTGCTCATATCTCCTTGGCCCAAGCAGAGGGTTTCTGTAGGGAGGGCCTGAAAAGAGGAATTGCTGGGTCTTTGAGTGTTGTGTTGCACATTTTAAATAGATATTTCCAAAGTGCTTCCTAATTTATACTCCCACCAGTAGCATATTAGAACTTCTCTACTTTCCTTGATCTTATCAAACTTTTTTTTTATCCCTTAGATGGGTAAACAATGCTACCTTTAATGCCCATGGACAGGAGGCCCTTTCTAGTCCAACTTGCTCCTCTGGGGTCTGCAAGCCATTCTGTCCATGGAAGGCTGGCACCAGCCAGCAGAGAAAAGAACATGGAGGGATGATAAGACTTTTTTTTTTTTTTTAAATCACAGAGAAATGAGTTTCTCTTGACCAAACTTTATGTCCACTGGGTACAATTTGATGTTCTCACCAAATATTAATAGATTTGTTCCTCAGCAGAAGCACGATGTCTCAGCCTGCTCTGGGAGAGTTCTGTCACTGCAAAGGACACAAAGCCACACAGGACTTCCTCTGTGCCTAGCCAATTCATTAGACCCGGTTAGCAATTTACAAAAGAGATTAATTGATTTTCAGGCTGCTGGGCCCTCAGTGTTACTCAGCCACCTCCCAGAAAGCTCAGAAGCTCCGGCCTCCTGGGAGCTGGAGAAAGCAAACAGTAATATGTGAGGCTTTAGTCACAGGCTGAGCGGAGCCTTCACTCCTCATGACAAACAGAAGCCAGAGATGAATTTCTCAGCTGTCTCTGGTTTAGGGTGGGATTTGGGGCCACAGTCCAGACTCCCAGGATGAAATGAGAAAGCTCACAATGCTGTGACTGCCAATATGATAGCAGTGTTTCTGTTCCCAAGCTTTTATTATTCCCAAACAGATACGCTGGTTATCTTATTTTGAAATGTTGCTACTAGAGGCAGAAATTTAAACTCTGCATGCCTGTATGAGGAAGGACTCTGTGGGTTGTGAGGAAAAGAAACTCAGTTCAAATTGGCCTAGACAAAAACCAAACTAACCAAAAAACAAACAAGCAAAAAACCCCCAATTCATTATCTCATGTAACAGAGAGAATTGCTTCAAGGTTAGCTAGATCCAGAGGCTCCACGGAGGTCACCGGAACTCAGTTTCTCTCCGCCTCTTGGCAACTCTGGTCCTGCCAGCCTTCCTATGTTTATTTCAGCTTGACCACTTTTCATAAACCCAAGTCCCCAAACTAAATCTCCTTGGTCTGGTCTGGTCGTGTAGCTCTCCTTAAACCAGTTACTGGGATGTTGAGTGGCCAGGCCTGGGTCATGCACCTGTCCTTGTACTGAGGGATTGGTTGAGGCTACAGCCATAAAGAGTGAAGGAGAGATGCTTTCCCCAAAAGAAGAGGGGGCCAGGCAGGTAGACATTAACAGATGTCCACTCCTCCTCTGTGCAAACACGAGGAGCCATCTCCATGGTCTAATCCAATTAAGTGTGCATTTATGAGCAGTTGAGCCCCCTTAAACCCCATGAGAGGAGAGAGACAGAAGATGGCATGAGCTCAGGGACTGGCTGGTAGACCGAGACACCTTTATGAAATAGATTAGAGTCACACAGCCTGGGGTTCACATGCAATTACCGGGGCCTGCTTTGTGCCAGGGAGTGTGTGGGAGCAGGAAGAGAGGCAAACAAGAACATGACATGGCCCTTGTCCTTAGGGAGAGCCCAGTCTGGCGAGGGGAGCCGGCTCAGACTGGTAAACAAGTCATTACAAATGCAATGCGGTAAGCTCCCTGATATGATTAAGCTTCCAAATGAGGGATCCTGACAAGGCCGGCTGGAGCAGAGAAGGGAGAGTGGGCTAGCATAAACAGGAACGCAGCCTGGGGGTGGGGGGCTGCCGCACTTCCGACGCTCATCCCCAAGGCCCCTCCCTCGGGGCCCCCGCTGCAGAAGGGAGTGTCTGGGCGTTCAGGAGAATAGAGGCCGTCACTGTTTATCATTCCTTCTTCCCTCTTGGAATTTTTGCTACATACACTGAACTGCTGGAAATGGAGGCGCACAGCACTTAACTACTATTTACTTATTTATCTAAAATGCTAAGTGTTCCCCTTGGCAATCACTAATAGATTCCTGTAGAACAGAGCAACATGTTCAGAATTCTGATTTCTGCGCCGACGGAGGTGGGAAGGCAAAAATGGGTAGTGCACTAATGACGGGTTCAGCTGGGGAGGTGGGAGGGCAGGACCACACAGTCATTTAAAGAGATTGAAATAGGGTATTTTAAGGGTAGATGTGTGTTTATGTTGAGAGAGAGAGAGAGAGAGACCGACCCCCATACCTTCAATCCCAAATCTGAAAAAGGGACAGTTCTACTTTTGAAAGACTTTCTGAAAACGGTTCTCACCTTTAAGTTGGGAGAGCCCCTTCTTGGGAGAGCCCCTTCTCAGCAGAGCCCCACAAATGAAGCCTGAGTTTTGTTCTAGAATTTTGCTATTTGAAGTGGTGAAACCAGTAGCCAAATGGAATCAGAGGTTGAGGCAGGATGAAAAGTGAGGATCTCAGGCATGGAGTTCAACAAGCCTACAAATGGGGTGTACAAGGGGTGCAGGGCTTACCTTGTTGGGTCCCCCCCACCCCTTCCACCCCACTCCCACCGCCTGGTCGCTGGTCTTCACAAGGGGCAGGCCCTTTTGGTTTTGGAGGCAGGTGAGCCTTTAGGATTAATTCTAACTAAGGTGTTAGTGGCAAGGTGAGGCAGAATGGTCTCACCAATGTTTAGCCTAGAGGAGAACTGACTTAGGGTGATATAGAGACCAACCTTAAGTGACACTGAAGCATGGTGAGAAGGTAATTTTCTTCTCAATCCCCTCTTAAGCTTCTTGATTATGTCATGGAGAAAGTCTTGTTTTGATGGTATGTCTTCCTAACCCTTTCCTCATCTCCCTTTTAAATAGAGGTTGGGTCTCAACATCTGGCTAGAATTTGAGGACACAATTCTGCTTTTATTGTAGTTATTTCTGCAGGAGAATCTGCTCCTTCTGATGCCAGACATCTCAAAACCTTCTCAACCATCGTACCCAGCTGAACTTGGAAAGCCAAACATTCCCTTTCTCTCTCAGCCTCCTTTGAGGCTAAGAGTGGTACAGAACAAGGACTTTTGCTTTTTGGATTCAGTAGAATTCGTTTGCTTTTTGGATTGAGAAGAATTCATTTGAGTTCTGACTTCTTGACTTTGGGCAAGGGCCATTCCTTCTCTTTGTCTCAGGTCCTCATCTGTAAAATGGGGCTGAAGTTCCTGAGTCCATAATTCATTTAATCTGGACCCCAAAAACCCCACGAAGCCCGTCTAGGACTCATCCGCCCAGCCCATGGGATTGTTGAGAGGCTCAAGTGACATGAGACGGTGACTAGGGAAGTGCTGAGCGGACTGTAAAGGACTTTATAGTGGGGGAGCGAGGGGGGAAGAGCAGGGCGCGCTAAGTCGCACCCCAGGTCTGGAGAAGACATCTTCCGAGCAGGAGTGAGGGCGCGCGCGCGGGGCCACGCCGCTCAGGGGGGAGCTAGTCGGTGCGCGGAGGCTCCTCGGGGCTCTTGAGCGGGGGCTCCGTGGAGGCTCGTCCTGCTCTCCCTGCCACGGCGGCGAAGTCAGTGGGCCCCGCGTAAGCCCGGCGCTCCGGCCCGACCCAGGCCCGGCGACGCCGCGCTCCGCTCAGGGACCCCCCACCCCCGGGGAAACGCGTCCCCGCCAGCTCCACCCGACGGCGCTGGGCGCTGGGCGCTGGGCGCTGGGCGCTGGCGGGAGCGTGCAGAAGCTGCTGGAAAACAAGCCCTGCTTCCTGCCTGAGCCTGTTGAGCGTTTCCTGGTCTCATTTTCAGGACGGCCCGCGGGGTCGGGGGCGCGTGTCGCGACCGTTCCCCACGCTAGTTAGGAGTCCTGCCGAGAAGCGGGCGAGCGCAGTCCCGAGCCCTTCCCTTTGTGGAACTCCTAAGGTGTTGGCTTGCTCATTTCCTCAACTTCCAGGGACAAGAAAAAGTGATTTTCGTACCACCCTCGGCACAGACATTAGCGATCATTTTCAGCTTTCCGGTTTCGCCACGAGGCACCTGGCGTGCCGGGAACGGACAAAAGCCATTTTTCTAAGTACCGGCGTTTGAAATTATTAAGTGTTCATTAAGCACCCCCGGGGGCAGAGCACTCTCGGAGATGTTTGTTTCTCAATTTTCCATAATTTCCTTATTTTTTTCCCCTAGCTAAAGGCGGATTGAAAAATGAAGTCGGTACATTTGAGTCTGAATCATAGTTAATGTGCGACGCCCCCTCCCTTAACTGCGCTGTTTTCTTTCTGCCTCCTCGCGTCTCTTTCTAATCAATCCCATAAAAGTTCTTATTCTTGTTAACCCCCGCTTGGGGCCTCTAACTCTTGCTTTCCTCCTGCCCGCGAGCCGGGAAAGGGGGTGCGGAGGCCCCGGCCGCGGGCCCCGGCGGGGAAGCTTCAGGAAGGCACGGGCGGCCGGCGGCGTCCACGCAGGCGGGGCGGGAGCCGGGGCGCAGGCCCCCGCCGGGGGTCTCGGGCCGCCCCCCCCGGGGGGCTGGCGGGCGCGGGCGCGGGGCCCCGGGAGCCCCGCGGACTGTTCTGGAAGCGCCGCCCCCCCCGCGCGGGCTCCGTGACTCTGGGTCTCGCCTGAGCGGAGAGAAAGGCTTGTTTTTCTCTTCCCTTTTCTTTCTATTTTTTTGACAACAACCTCACATAACCTCAAAAGTTGCCCATGAATTTACCAAAACTTTTTATGAAACTATTTTAACCTCTGGTGGGGGTTAAAAAACAAGTCCTGTGAATTTATTACCCGGAAAAAAGCGAAGCACGACTCTGAATTGATGCGAAATCGTCTTGCGAACTTCAAGGGCGCCCCCTAGCGCCGCGCGGGCAGAGGCGCCGCTGCCGCGCGGCCGCCGGGCCCTGGGGGGGTGGGGTGCCGGGGTCCTGCCGGGGTCCTCCCGGGGGTGCCGGCCCCCGGCGTTCGGGGACCTGCTCGGAACGCCGGGGACCCCTCGGCACGGGTGGGTTCCCTGTCCTGGGGCTTGGGCGGCCGAGCTCGGGTGCGGGGTGCAGCCGGGGAGGGGAGAGCAGGTTGCGGTCCCGGACCCCTGCCCAACAAGCCGCCCTTGTCGCGGCCCCCCGCCGGGACGACCCCGGCCCGTCTGTAACGTTTCGTTGCTCTCATAAACGCCACCCGCACGGGCGGGAGTGGGAGCGATTCCCAGCACCTGGGAGGCAGCAGCCCTGGCCGAGGACGGGCGGGCAGGCAGGGGTCGCGGAGGGGTCTTTGGGGGGGATTATTTGGCTTTCCAAGGAGCAGGGTGAGAGGTGCGGGTAAAGGAAAGGACAGAACGGGTTTCTGAGGGACTTTTCGTGGGGGGGCTCCCTGACCCCTGGGATGTGAAGCCCAACCCGGGATTCTGTTGCCAAGCGCGGGCTCCCAGTCCCTGCCCGATGGACAGGACTTCGGAGCCTTTCTGTTGCCGAGCATGTGAGGTGCTTCCATCCTCCCCAACTTGTAAACACAGTGATTCTCTTTCAGAACTAGCCATGTTTTTAAAAAGCACACGGAAAAATATTAAAAAGCAAATGTTCTAGAACAGAGCTGCAGGAGAGGAGGCAGCCTGCACAGCGTGCCCAGCCTGCCCGGCAGAGGCAGCTGTGGTCGGTCTGAAGATGCTGCTCAGGTTCAAGTCTGAGCATCTAGCACCTGTAGTCATGTTGCTTTAGGGACGGGTCTTAGCTCTTCTTTGCCTCCATTTCCCCATCTGTAACGAGGGTGCTAATAACAGTATCCTCAAAATACATACAATTTGAAACAGTGCTTAGCATCCCATAAGTCTTGGCTTTTATATGGTGACAATGCCAACTCATTGTTACTAATCTATCTCTGTAAGGAAGCCAGAAACCTAGGATTTTACATTAAGCAAAATCTCTCAATTTTTACCTGATTGTAATTCAGACACCCCCCCACACACCCCATCTGATCCCAAACACAGTCAGCTAGTTTGAGACCTTCACTTCACAGGCTCCAGGAGGCCATGGGCAAGGAGGGAGAAAGGAAGAGCAGTGACCACCATCTCTCCCTGTCATCTACCACCTCCATGTCCAGGCCACTTGAGCTGAAACCAGTATGCATAGCTCTTTTGGGGTGGATGGATTTTGGGAAAACAAGTCCTTCTTTTCCTCTCCTCCTGGCAGAATATAGGAGGGTACTCACTTTAGTCCACTCACACTAGGAGGTCTTCAGAAGTCACATTGGAAATATGATGGCTTGTGTGTATGTGTGTGTGTGGGGGGGAACTTCCTCTTCTTGTCCCTGGAGACTCTGCTTTCCCTGCCCGACAAGTGTGTGCTCTGATCGCTCAGCTTCTCCCAGCCCAGATTCCTTGCCAGCTCTGTGCCTCAAGGTGCCCGAGGGCTTCTCATCTGTGGTTTGGTAGCATCCTTTCCCAGACTGGCTTCTCATGTGTTCACACAGGCCAACACTCTACTGCACCCAGAAGCAGGGGAGCATTGGGGGGCTGCCTCTTCTGCCTACTCCCATCCTGGGCTTCCCTTGTCTCCTTCTGGTGGCTTGCCCTGATACCCTGATGATATGCCTTCTTGTCTACTCTTGTTTCCCCATGGCTTTGACGAATCTGACTGCTCTTTGCACATCACCCAGCCCTGCTGAGGTGGCTTCACACATTCAGGCGTCCATGCATTCAGTGGCTGTTTACTGGGATCTACTAGGCATTAGACATTGTTTCTTCAAGGGCAAATCAAGGACATTTCTCTGAATTCCCATTGTCTCCTAAAACATTGAAACTTTAAAGCGTCTCCAAGTTTAATAGAGAAAACAACAGAAATTACTTGCTATGATGATTCCAAAAACCATGACAGTGAAGACTACTGAGAACCAGAGACGTGTATTCCCATTTACCCTTGTCCAAATGGATTAAATATAATATGTGATTGATTTTTTTGAATCCACACATTAATGGTTCAAAAGAGATTGGCTTTGTATGTTTTAATATGAAAGCAATTATTTGTTCTTTTAAAATTGCTTCCTGGATTTACAGGGTTTTTTATTTTTGTGTGTTTTGTTTTGTTTTGTCTCCTTTTTCACTCTGTAGGGTGGAATACTGCACGTTGCTAGATGGAGAGAGAGAAGTTCTGTATTTCACTTATTAGTCTCTATCTGTTGTGTTCTGTTGCATTTAATTTCAATTAATTTGGATTCATTTAAGTAATATTCCATTATAGACTCAATGGTTAAATATTGGCTTTTTAAATTAAGAAATGGGCAACATTTTTAGTCAATTTTAAGTAACTCTGCATTAAAGCTGAAAACATTCATTTAACCTGTTTTGCTCTGAAAGTTTCCTTGAAGAGGAACAGGTTCTTTTTTATTTTGTTTGGTTTTGTGTTTACCTTTCCAAATATCTCCTTGGATTTTCTACAGCCAGTTTAGCAAGACTTGCTTTGGTCCTGACAGCTTGAGTCTTCCAATGCTTCTGAGGACACAGGGCATATTTCCTCTTTGCTTCCAGTTTTGCCACTCAATAAATTTGAGGAGTCACCAAGCAGTCATCTGTGTAGTTAGATAAGGAAGAAAATGATAATTTCTCTATTATTTTGCTTAGAAGAATTGGAAACTAGATTCATCAATGTCTGTTGGAAATGCCTCTTTATAGAAAAGACTGGCTTTTTTCATCAAAGTCATGATTTGTGTCTCCTATGCAGACACATTATGTGGTTTTCCAGAGGAGAGGAGCAGTCAAGCTTTGAATTTTAAGTCTGTCATTAGATGACGTTAGGTAAATCTTTAATCCCACATTTAATATGTTTAGGAAGGTGGTGGGGGTCAGCAGGCATCCATGGGGCCCACCAATCTCGTTCTCTGGGCCATAAGGAAACCGTGCAATGTCTGTAAGAGTTAGGAGAATCACAAGTCTTGGTAGCAAGGGATGAAAATCCAACTCAAAAAGGTTTAAGCACAAAAGGGAATTTGTTTGTTCGTGTGATGACAAAAGCCCAGGGTAGCTCTGGCTGGATCCAGGGACTTCAACAATGTCACCAGGGCTCTGGGTATCCCTCTTCAAGTCAGAGTTGGTTTTCCTGTGCGTTGCCTTCACCCCCAGGAATGTTGCGTCCCCAGTGTTGTTTACATCCTGCCCACTGTTCCCACTTATACCCCAATATAAGGCTACCCTCTCTTTTCTCAACACAAAGATTGAAATGAGCTTTTGGGCCAACTGGAAGTATAATATATAAAGATGTAGATGAAATAGGCAAATTTCTATCTATAATATTTAATTTATTAATCTAGTTGCCTATGTCTCTTTAAATCACACATTACATAAAATATTAGTTTGGCAATATTATGTTTTCTGCTCACGTTTCATGAAGCAATTCTAGCTGAACTTGTAGCATGCATCTTTGATAATGTCTTTGTCATCACTAGAGCCACTTGTTTGAGTCATCTAATAGCGTTTTCAGAGCACAGCATTTTGCTTTCATCCCAGCGCTTTGAGATTTAGTACTTTTAGAATCTGAGTACAATACCATCATAAAAACACATCCACAGCCATAAGCGCCCATTCACATGGCATTAGGACAGTCGCCTATCTGCAAGTTCCACAAAATAAACATGTTCTATTTTGCTTTTTAAAGCAGTCTTTAAGAGATTTGTTTACAGCAACATCCGGTGCTTATAATTGTATCCTAAATGTTCAGGAATAATGACAAATTTGTGGTAGAACATTCCCCCTCCCATCACCTTTTTCTAAACCAATTTTGTAAGGTGATGTCTATGAGTGATCCAAACCAGCAGAGATTGGCGTCATTGCAGCCTAATATGTCTTCCTAAATGGTATATTGTAATTCAGAATGAAGTAATTGAGAAAGATCCCTACCAAATAGGAGACTTTGATTATAAAGTAACTCTCTCTTTTTCAGAGGGATAAATTTTGGGGGAAAAAACTTGTCTTACAGGCAGACATATCTACTCCTCAGTATTGTGTACGCTCTGAGCACTCAGCAGAGGGGCTGAAATGGGACCAACTGCTCTTGCTTGACTCAGATGTAACATTCTGAAAATAAAATGAAATTTGGCTGTACATGGAGAAGGAATGCTTTCTTTATTTTAATACAAACAGAAGTAGAAAAAGACCCAATGTCTAAACAATGGTCCAATCATACAGGGGTATTTGGGAGCAGCTATGTTTTCCCATGCACTATTTTAAATAGTCGTTCATTTTAACTTTATTATGAACATCTGTATTCTCAAACTTCAGTTATATTAATTGCATGACTATGTTATAATTGATTTCTATTGTCTTATATCATCTAATAAGAATAATAGTAGGAATAATTATAGCGAACATCAATGGGGTGTTTACTATGGATCAATCACTATTCTGAGACTTTTTAATCATCTCTTTTAAACTTTTTGATAAAAATTCATGTGCCATAATGACAGTCATTTTGGAAATGAGAAAATATGCATAGGGAAGTTAAGTGACTTACTGGAGGTTACAGAACAGGTGAGCTATGAATCCAGCCAGTCTCAACCCAGACCCTTGCTAGTTAGTGCTGTGCTTTCCATTTCAAACCACAGAGGTTATGGTGGGAAGCCCCAAAGTGTAGTATGCTTACCACTAATAATTTGTAAATAAATATTCTGAAAGAATTTTTATTAAATATATCCACATTAATCATCATAAGTATATATACACATGTATGTATATCAAAGGTACTGTATATATATTTGTTACACTGAAGTAGCTACTTTCCATGAAATATATGTTTACCTGTGATATAAGTTAGCTACTGCTGTGTAACAAAACACCCCCACACTAAGTGTTGTCACAGTGAGTGTTCATTATTGCTCATGAATCTTCTAGTCAGCCAGGTGCTCTTCTGATTTGAGCCAGGCTCAGCTGCTCTTCTGCTCTTGCTGGCCTTGTTCATGTACCTGCAGGGCCAGCTGGGGGAAATGTAGGAAATGTACAATAAATTATTGTTAACTATAATTTCCCTACTGTGCTATCAAATACTAGATCTTATTCCTTCTATTTAACTGTATTTTTGTACCCCTTAACCAACTTCTCTTGAGCCTTCCCACCCTTTTCCCTCCCCAGCCTCTAGTAACCACCATTCTATTCTCTGCCTACCTGGGATCCACTTTTTCAGCCCCCACGTGAATGAGAACATGCCATATTTGTTTTTCTGTGCTTGGCTTATTTCACTTAACATAATGACCTCCGGTTCCATCCATGCTGCTGCAAATGACAGGATTTCATTCTTTTTCGTGGCTGAATAGTATTCCATTGTGTGTATGCACCACACTTTCTTTATCTGCTCATCCAGTGGTGGGCACTTAAGTTGACTCCATAACTTGGCCATTGTGAATAGTGCAGGCATCTCTTTGATATACTGATTTGCATTCTTTTGGATCTATACCTAGCAGGCCTCTTGGGACCTAGGTTTGAAACTGGCATGACATCACTTCTGTTGCATCCCACTGGCCAGGGAGAGTCAGACGACCAGCCCAGATTTGAGGAGTGGGGAAAGTGATGCCACCTCCTGATGGGGAGCCTGGAAATCACATGACAATGGGCACTAGCATGGACACAAAGAGTGGTGGAGAATGGAGGCTTTTTTTTTTTTTGCAATCAGTCAACCATACCTTCTATTTGGGTCATGTGTTGCAATTTAGAACACATTTGCCAGGAGATTTTTAATAAACAAGTGGTTCATTTTTCCGTACAACAAGGAGTCTTGGGGTAGGTAGTCTGGGCTAGTACAACTGGCCAAGGATTTCACCAGTGACCTATGATCCTTCTATTTTCCTGCCCTGTGCCCCTACTCTGTGCCATTATTTCTGGGGGTAGCATGATCACTGCAGCATGGTGAGGCATCATGCTTGTGTTTCAGGCAGGGAAAAGGAGAAGAGCCCAGGGCCCTAAGGGACGTGCCTTTACACAGCTTTCTGGAGGGCTTCCAGCAATCCCTCCTTGCATCTCACTGTCTGGAACTGGGTCACAAGGCTACCCTGGCTGCAGGGAACCCTGGAGAAAAGTACTGTAGAGGGTGTTAAACAGCATTGGGGTTCTATTTGTAAGAAAGAAGAGGGAGAATGACAGTGGATAGACACCTCACAGTGCCTGCCCCAGCAAGTAATACCAGTTTTCCATTTGAGGCAGTAATATAAAATTTATTTTTAAAAATAGTCTTATTTAAATGAGAGAATTAATTAAACACTTTAATGTAATTAATAGTCTAAATTGGGGTCAGTAAACTTTTTCTTAAAAGGTCAGATAGTTAAATTTTTTTGTCTTTGCTAGCCATACAGTTTCTGTTGCAACTACTTAACTCCACCATTGTGGGGAGAAAACAGCCTCATACAATGTGTAAACAAACAGGCCATGACTGTTTGTCAATAAAACTTTATTTACAAAAATAGAAGGAGTGGGAGAGTTGGCCTGCAGGCTATTGTATGCTGATCCCTGGTCCAGAGAATTTGCAGATTTGACACAATGGTGAAGGCTTAATACTTAGTTGTCAGCACACATAGCAAATTCACCAAATTGCTGGGGAGCCAGGTTCCTTCCGTCTTGTTGCTCTGCTCTCTTCACCATAGGTTTCTCCCTTTTTTATGGTCAAGGATGGCTGCTCTAGCTCCTGCCATTAGATTTGCATTCCAGCCAATAGAAAGAGGAAAAGAGGAAGTAGAGGGTGCCCACTTTTCCTTTAAGGGCAAGCCTTGGATATTGCCTGTGTCACTTCCTCTCACATCTCTCTGGCCAGAACTGAGTTACCTGGTCATACTTGGCTGCAAGGAAAACTGGGGAATGTAGTTTTTAGCAGAGTAGCAACATACCCCAGTTAGAAAGTAGGTTCTTATTACTAAGAAAAAAGATCAAATATAGGCAACTCACATGCTCTGCCACATGAGCTAGAGATATAGACAAGGTGAAAGTCCTAAAATTTTTTTCCTCATAAAGAATAATTTCAGTTCGTATTCATGCCAGTAATGCCATTTTCCAGGTACTATTTACATGCTAAGATTTTCCTTTATGCCTTGACCATGAGTCTCCCCAGGCAGCAGTAAAATCTTATTTATCATTGTGCTCTTCAGCACAGTGTAAAAAGCCAAGTTAAAAAAATGACAGGACTTGGAAATTCTAGTTAGAGAAAAACATGTTTTTTTTTTTGTTGTTTATCTGAAAAAAGCAAACACTACCACTTCAAGAGTCTTATTCCTCAGCACCCGTGTTCATGTTTACAAGCCTAGAGATGCACATTTCTTTCCTAAGTTCTTCCACTTTCCAGTGCTTCTGTTTTAAACCTTTCTGCATGTGGCCCCTCTCCATTGTAAAACAAGGGACAAGGTGTCCCCTTTGTCCTCTCGGTCCCAAGCACTGCACCTGTGGCAGCTGGTTTGCATCCTTGTCGCTTCCATTCAGTTATTGCTGCTTTTCCACTGTTGCCCACTGAAGAATTCTCAAATTATATGGTGAGCTACAGTAATAACAGTAGTAAAAACATCTTGCTATTATTTACACAGAACGAGGCGTGAGACTCTGTCACAACTGCATGAGAGTTTCCCATTATTTGTAGCATTTTGCTGTTCCTTCCCAATGCACCCCACTAATCGCTCAGGGAGAGTGCACGGATATACCTATGCTACACCCTTCAAGAAAATTAACACTGTGTGTACCCAAGAGAAGAGAAACCCCCCCGGCACCAGGAATACACAGACCCGGGCTGACGCTCACTTACTGTTATGGAGAGGCCCCTGCTGAGAATTATGCACACCTTTAATTCTTTTCTTCCTTGAAATAGCTTTAAAATTCATATTTAGCCTTTAAAGAGAACTACCCCTTTAAAGAAGAAAAAAAGCTTGATGAATGCAAATTGACATTAAATGGAGTTTAAAAAAACGATCAGGGTTTTTAAATATGATTATAATCAGTGAGAATAGTGGAGCAGAGGCCAATCATTACTGATCTCACTCATGGGGGTGGGAGGGAAGAACTGCTGTGAAATAATCAGAGGGGAGATTTTCTGGGAAGCCTGTCCGTCTGTGAATTCCCCCTGGAGTCGGCCTCAGCCCTGGCACCCCTGAGACGCTGGGCACTTAGCTGTCCCTTTTGGTGAACCCATCCCCAAGATCTGCGATCGTGTTGAAGGAGGGAACGTCTCTGTGCAGGGACTTTATTTGAGATTTTGAGGAATGCAGTGGAAAATATCCTATGGTATAAGTTTTGGAGTCAGACTAGTTTTCATCCATTAAGTTCATTTAACAGATGTTTAATGAGCACCTACTATGTACCACATGTAGTGTTTTAGGTGTTGGAAAAACTGTGATGATGGAGGTATACCACTCACGGAGCCGACGTTCCCACTGAAGGGAGACGGGCCACCAACCACAAGGGCTGGAGTAAGATGACAACATACAGTGAGAAGGACGTAGGTAGTGCTAACAGGAAGAACAGTCCCACAGTTTTGGAGCACTAGTTCCCAGATCCCAAGCTGGGTGCTTGGGGTATCAATTCATTTAATTTTCTCAACCTCCCTTGCAGGAAGTGCTGAGACTCCTCCCATTTTATAGATAAGGACATTGAGGCCCAGAGAGGGAGTGACCTCCTGCAGGACTTGCTGGTGGCACAGGCAGGATTTAGACCCAGCGACTTGGCTCTAAAGTCCATCTTTGGAGTTGTCCCATTATTCTGCCTCTGCAGGAAGGTGAGATTCCAGCATTGTCTTTATAGCCCTGAGGTACAGGCCTTGCTGCCTCTTGTCTTCCCATTTCAGACAAGCTCAGCCAGATGATTGGCTTCGAGCCTCACAAAGCCACCATTTTGGCCAAGTTTCTTCTCCCAACATTTGCCTTTGAGCCCCCCCCCCCCAGTGCAGTGGGGGGGAAACTTGAGTGGCAAGGATACAGGTGGCCTGTTGAGAATTAAGGAGAACTCAGTTGGACGCTTCCCCACTGGACAATAGGAGAGCCAAAGCACAAAACAAACAGCAAACAAACAAACACACAAATGCAGAAACCTCAATCTGATCAGGAAATAGGCAAGAATTTAAATTCTACCAAAGCCAAAGCTTTAATCAATGATCACTTCAGTGGAAGAAGAGGAAACAAGCCCTCCAACTTCCTCCCCATCCAAAGTACCCTGAATTCAATAAGTACTGAAGTATCGTGTGCCCCTTAGGGGGCTGCGGTCGTATGAGAGTTTTATTTATTAGATCTGAGTCACTCCTCTGCCTTATTCCAAACGCATGGCAGGGATCAGAGAGAGAACCTTAAAGAATCCTCTCAAATCCTTTCCAATTTTCTTGAGGATCAGAACTGACAACTGTGCTCATTGTGTGTCTATCGTTGACGAGTTAATCCTAGGGTGGGTGTGTGTGCATGTGTGTATCCCTCACCCCCACCTTCTGAAAAAGAATAAGAGAGAAAACAACCCCACCAGCCTCTCCTTTCTGACTGCTTACTCTGCCTCTGGTTGCAAGCAGCTTTTTCTACTGTGAGCTTTTGGATTCCTTTCTGAGGAAAGAGGTCAGCCCTGGGGGCTCGGTGCGTCGCCCCAGGGAGCCACAGGATGCAGAGGGGTGCAGCTCCTGTGGGGGGGCATGCCTGTCCCTAAGGAACGGCCTCTCTTCATCCCACACGCTTCTTCAAGAGTTTCACTCCTCCGCTCTTTCTGTCCCTTCAGAATTGTTTGGTTGGTTATTGTCGTTGGTATGAAGAACTATTTCATAACAAGCAATAAGTGTCTCCTAAGCTGGAATTCAGAAGAGCACCCAGGGCTGTCTTCGTGGGTGGGTGACCAAGGCCCTGTGCTCGGTTCGATGCACAGCTGTTCCTGACATGAGATTCTTAATCATTCTGAGTAACAGCCCCACGTTTTCATTTGCACTGGGCCCTGCCAATTAGATAGTTTGTCCTGAGAGTACAAAATCCCAAATACTGTTAAAGAAAGTGGTTTGAAACGAGAGAACTGAAAAAAAAAAAGTTTATTTCTAGGGAAGAAACAATACCTTCACGTTCACATCTTAGAGGAACAGCTGTGTTGTCCACGTCCTAGAGAATAAGGGAGAAAGTATGGACTTCTGGAAGGTTCTTAGAGGTAGTCGAAGTTTTGAGACACTCAAAGCAACAGATGTGAAAGACTCCCCCCATGCACAAATCTCTCCCCCAGGAGAAAAGAGTTTCACAGTCTTTCAAAGAGCACCTCGGACTTTGGTTTTTTTTTTTTTAAATGAACTTTTTGCATCATAACAGTTTTAGATTTACAGAAAAGTTGTAAAGATAGAACAGAGGGTTCCCACGTACTCTGCACCAGTTTCCCCCATTATCGACAGCTTGATTATTAGTATGGCATTTGTTTTTACAGCTAATGATCCATTAACTACTGATACATTGTTGTTAACTAAACCAGTTTTTTCAGATTTCCACGGTTTTTCCTAATGTCCTTTTCTTGTCCCAGGATGCCATTTGGGATCCCATGTGACATTTAGTCATCACGTTTCCTTAGCCTCCTCTGGGCTGCGACTGTTTCTCAGATTGTCCTTTCTGACGACGGTGGGAGGAGTACGGGTCAGGACCCCTCTACTGGGGTTGGTCTGATGTTTTTCTCGTGACTAGAGGGGGCTGTGTGTGTTGAGGAGGAAGACCACAGAGCTGAAGAGCCATTTTCATCCTATCGTATCCAGGGTCCACGTGTCAATGTGGACTTTTCACTGTTGGTGTTGGCCTTGAGCACCTGGCCAAGGTCGTGTTCCACTTTTACCGCCTGACTTTTGACCCACAGGGATTCTGCTTTTCTGTCCTGGAAGCATCCAGGGCCTGCCTCATTCCTTTGCTGTTCCACAGTCGTCCGGTTGTGAGCTCTGCCCTCTACCCCCAGGGGCCTCCCCCCACCCCGTTCACGTGTCCTGTGATGCATGGCGTCATTAGTATTTCCAGAACGAAGTTAACCCAGGCCTTTATCAGAGCTGCTACTCGAGACCAAGTTCACCACCGTCTTTACCAGAACCAAACGTTATTGGAAAAGTAAATTACTTTTATTTTCCTTGAAAATGTTTGATATGAACTGCATTAGAATCCTCACTGAGAAAATATACCCTGAACCTATAATCAGAGGAGAGATGTTACCTATAAAAAAAAAAAAGAACTATAGGGTACATTTCTGCACGGAAACCTATTTGAAATTTTATTATTTACCCCGTACCATTTCATCAACTCCATCTCTTCTCCTGGTATTTATTAGCGGGTGGGCATAGCTTTCTCCCCCCCAGAGAACCATCGTAACAGCGGAGCACAGGACAGATTCTCTTCCAGCAAGCACAAGGCCGGCGGATGCTCTGCGCGGAAAGATGGATAGCCTTGGGTCTCACGTAGAGGGGAGACGTATTTCTGAGGTAAATAGACTAATAATTTTTTAAAATAGAATTTTTGAAGGTTGTTTTTGCACAGTGAGGTTAAAAATGTCTCGAACTGACAGGAAGGAGATAGGATACCGATTTTTCACCCGGGCTGTCCGTCAATCCCTTGCCCTCCGTCTGTGCCGTGTGGCCTCCTGAGTCCGTTTGACATCCCTGTGAATTCATTCCTCCTCCTGGGCCTGTCCAAGATCCCTCCAAAGTCGAGAGGCTTTCGCCACGCGGCGGCACCTCTTTCTGCCTGCGTGCAGCCAGCTGAGGAACATAAAGTCAAGTGTGTCGGTGTGTCCCAGGCCCAGCCAGCGAGCCACTGGGGCCAAACATTCCATTCTGTCCTTCCGCATGTCCTCTCCCCGGCCAGGTACACGGGAGAAATGAATATAGAGGGGTCTTCCCGGGTTCCTTGATTTATCTCTTCAAGGAGCTTTTTCCTTGAGGGCCGTCCCTGCGTGGGGGGCCATTTTTGTAGGAGCCCTTTGACCTCAAGTGAGTGGCAGAGATGTTTCTGGTGGGGAAAAAAAAAATGTCAACTCTTGTACTTCTCTGGAGTACATGCTATTGACAAGTTTAAGAATAAAAGCCAGAGTTTGTGTTCTTTCTTCCCCCTCCCTGCTTGAAAAGAGAAGAAAAGGGTTTTTTTTTTCCCTTCCATTTTAAAATTCTTGAGGGAGAAGTTATGAGCATAACAAAACTCTTATCTAGAAAATGTCCCCGAACCTGCAATTACTGGAGTGTGGCTGCCTCACTTGAAGCTCTAGGACGCATTTCCACATAATGCCCCTTTTAAAGGTTATTATCGACATCATGCCGTCTCTGTTCCTCTCAGCCTTCCGCTCTCATTTGTTAGAGGCTAGCTAAGTTTCTCACCCAGAAAGAACCTTCATGATAATGAACCTTACATAACAGTCTTTTCTAGTGGTTAGGGGACCATTTGGGGTAGAAAATGGATAGCCTTGGGTTCTCGAAAATGACTAGAATGGGAGAAGTATTTTTGAGGTCAGATAGACTAATAATTTTTCAAAATAGACTTTTTGAAGGTTGTTTTTCATGGTTGTCCTAAAAAATTCTTAAAAGGATAGAAGGGCTGCGGGCTGCTGGCTCTCTCCACATACCTGGCCCCGCCATGCCTTCTGCCGTGAGCTCTGTCTCCTGGGTCTTTTGGAACCCATAAATCATTCTCCTTCGAGGGCTGTCCAGGCCATCTCCATGCTTGGGGTATTTGTGAGGGGCCACTCCCCATGAAGATGTCTTTATTGATAATAATTACTCAGCCCAAATCAATCCAGCATCCCACAGCCTGGATCAACAGCCTATAGTGACATAGTGCCTGGAGATGGGGCCATGGGGGGTGCTGGCCAACCTGACATCTTCAGACAGACTTCTCCAAGCATGGCTGGTCCCAAACCAGCTTCAGCTTCCCTCCACACTAGGGGAGGGTGGCCAGATTTTGCAAATAAAGATACAGGATGCCCAGAACACATATTTTTTTTAGCGTAAGTATACCCCAAATATTGCATAAGACATACTTATGCTAAGAATGTTTTGTTGTTTACTGGAACTCACATTTAACTGCGCATCTGTATTTTATCTGGCAACCCTTCCCTAGGGCAAAATAGTGGTGGCCTCAGATGGTCGACCTTTCTGGCCTGGGCCTCTCTGGAGGACTTCATATGCTTGAAAATTTTAAATCTGATTTTACTTCTTACTCCTGATGAGTTTGGGGGTTCCTGCCCATCCCTGCCCAGTCTGTCTGGGGCCTGAATATGGCTGGGTGATTTCAAACACTTAACTGATTACCTCTTAAGATGGGGAAGCTGGTTCCCATCCACCAAGCATCCAGACCCCCCAATTTTTCCTGGAATCAGTCCATTTTGATTTCTCTCTCTCTTTCTCTTGACTTCTCTTGGTGTCTCTGCCAGTCCGTCTATCTGAGCAGCTTGGCTTAGATGAGGCGTTGCATTTTCAGGACCTGAGGCATCGCAGCAGGCACCCTGGCCAGAGGAGAGGGGAGGGGCGGGTCGTCCAGGATCTTCAACCTCTACTCCGCCAATAAAGAAAGGTCACATATACTGTTTTTGTTTTCAAAGCTGGTACATGGAAGAAGAAAAAGGGTTAATTTTCTTTTTTCTTTGAAACTCGTGAAGGAGAACGCATCAAAGCTGCACTTGTGCCTTAGAAAATACACTCAGAAGCTATAATCAACAACGTGCACGATGTTATATAAAGGGCACATTGCTACACTAACACCTATTTTAAATTTTATTATCTACTTCCTGCTATTTCATCTTCTCTCACCCTCTCCCCCTTGTATTTATTAGAGCCTGGGTATGGATTTCCTTCCCTGAGAGAACTTCCATGATAATGAAGTATACTTGATGGTCACTCAGAGTGAACACAGGGTTGGGAGACGTTCTGCAGGGAAAATGGATAACCTTGTTTTCCTCTGTATGAGAGAAATATTTGAGGCAAAGTCGACTAATAATTTCTCAAAATAGAAGTTTTGAAGGTTGCTTTTGCATAGAGAAGTTGAAAACTCCTTGAAGTGATAGAAAGCATGTGGATATTATAATTACGATTATTTTGCTCCCTGGCAGGAGGTCGATTTTCTCTCCCACTGAAGCAGCCCCCTTCGGGGTGCGAGCCCACTTTCCATTTTTCTCCCCCTTTCTACACACTGACTTTAGTTTTTTTAGATTTTGGTGAGGGACCTGAGTGGGAAAACCACACAGAACCCACTCTCGGTGCTTGCAGCCCTCCTGCTTTGATGGATGTTCATGCAATTTTCTCATTATTTTTCTGTCAGCATTCATAGAAACAGTGTAAACTACTTTATTTCAAAACCATTATGTTGGTTTACTCCATGATCATTTTAGCTGTGGATTCTTTTACTGACTTGAATTTGGTAATAACATATTTTTAAAGATAAGTCAAGAAGATTTCCTGAATAAATTTTTGATGACAACTGCTTAAGGTTCAGATTTCCCCCCTCTTTTATCTCATCTTATTGGACCTCAGTTTTACGTACTTGATTTAGTTTCGTTTCTTTCTGTAAGCATTTTAAGCAGACTCTGTGACTTCTACTGGGAGAAGACACTGGAAGGTAATGTTGTTTATTCAGTTGTTTCTCGAGGAGACAGCTGTGTGCTAAGGTGAGCCATTGCCCAAGACCACCACCAGGAGGGGATTCAAGAAATTTCGTAAAGGTGGAAGAGTTTCTAAAGATTATCTCCTCTCCCCTCAAGGAAGGTCTACATATTTTTTTATTCTGTTCTTTCCACACCCCCCTGAGCTTCTGTATGTCATCTGTGCAGAATTGTGTGTCCGCCACAAGATTCATCTCCCTCACCATCCTCCACCCCTGCCCAGGTGGAATTTTCGGAGCGCAGGACTTTGTTTACACTCTTCTTCAGATAAGAGTTAAAGGCTACCTCCCATTTTCTGTCAGATCATGGATTTCCTCTCCTGTGTTGCTTTAGAATTGCAAAACAGACTCCTTTTGTGAATGGTAGAGTAGAAATCTTTAGGAAAGGTGTAAAGATTTTTTTACATGCCTCAAGGGGTGGGTTTCTGGGCGGGTCTAATATATCCATTGCTGTTCTTAAAAAAAAAAAATCTAGAAGTCAGATTTCCGGATCAGTTTGGTCGGGTTAAAAATTATTTCTAGGGGAGTATTCTTTCTTTTTCATTGTTTCTTTTTCCTTAATGTTGCTTCTGTAGTCCCTGGATTTTCAGGTAAGCTTTGGGTTTGTGCATAACTCAGCTTTTAAATTTCTGGTGCATTTTAACCAGACTGATGAAATTTGGGGGAAGATAAGGGGGGCTACTCTGAGTCTGGGAGATACTTTCTGAAGTAAAGAAAGTCCTATAATTCAAGTTTCATATCATAAAAGATATAATTTCTAAAGCTAGTGTGAGGACAAAAGAGTGACTTCATAGAGTTCTGTAAGCACTCGGCCCATCGCTTCCTATTACTCCTTCTTTCCCCTTTGTGACGTCTCAGCTTCCAAGTTAAGTACGACCTTGAAGTTGTCTCCGTGGTCTCTTCATAGCAGGGCAGAGCTAACTCTTGATATTTTGTTCCCTGCTTTGGTCTGAAAGAACTCGTGACTGTCCCCCTTTATTTCTTATTGGACTCCATAGAAACCATGTAGAAGCTTTTGCTGAAGAAACACTACTTGAGTTGGATTGCTACAGGATTGCAGTTACCAGAGTACTTTTCCTTTTGAGGTGAAAATCTTAAGAAAAGATGAAGCCAAGTTGAAAGTATTTCAATTACCCTATAGTCCGCCCAGTTGAGTTTCTCTTATTGTTAAGAAAACCACACTTACAAAAATAAGTCAGAAAGTGCACATTCTTGAGTAAACTTTTTGTATGAAAGTTTTTAAAGAGTATTTCAGGCAACTTTTATTCCTTTCCCTTTATCTCAGTGTCCTTGCTCTTAAATAGTATTTAAGAAATGCTATTGAATTCTGTAGCTGTATGACATTTCACATGATTGAAATATTTCAAACTGGCTCTTCCACTCATGTTGTTTAGAAGAAATATTTGGGTAAAAGAAAGTTTTCTGCTTTCCAAACACTTGCTTTTCCTCCAGGACACAAAAAACTAAAAAGTATTGCAATGGCAGGAGTTCTGAAGAAAGAAAAATAAAATCACCCGAGTGCTACACGAGATGGAATATCTCAACGTGTTATGAAAACAGAACACTATTCCCTCATCCTCTTTTTCTGGCTTTTTTGTCAAATTTAGTTTTACTAGTCTGAAATTTTGGTTTCAACAAAAACCTAAATTCCCTCTCAACATTCATCTTTTCACAGAGACTGGACTTAGAATGTTTTCTTTCCTAAGGTGATTGGAAAACCAAAATGGATGAGGCCAACTCCAGTATTTTCTTTCTTGTCTCTGCTCCTAGTTTGACATGAGCCCATTTTTTTCCCCATCAGGATTAATGAGGGAGAGAAGGGAAGATCTTTCTTCCCAGCTATTAACGTTGAAATGGATCAATTTCTCCTTTTTAAGGATGCAAATCTTGAGGAAAAATGAGCTCTCTCAAATACCTCAATTATAGTTGGAGAAATGGACTGTCGTTTACGAACTCATTTAGTATTGAGAAACATTAAAAATAATCATTCAAAGAGTAGATACTCTTGATTTCAATCTTGGCATTATACGTTTCAAATGATATTTTCAATAATTAAATATTTTTTTCTCTTCAGCTCATGTCTCCCTTTGCTCTCTAAATTTTAGGTACCTGCTTGTGGTCTGAGCACAAATTTTAACTTAAAGATCGGTTTTAGATATGACTTTCCACTAAACATCGTTCAGGAAATGAAAAATAAAAAATCTCTGAAAGAAAAATCTTAAATTGATTGCCTTCATCAAAGAAATAGAAAAGAAATGAGTACCACTAAGAAAAGTAGTTTCAGAAGTAAAATGTATGATTACTTAGCAGAGCCAAACTTTCAGAAAATTGCATTAGGAGAGAGAAATGCCCTGGCATGTAGCTAGATTTTGATAAATGCATTTTTCTGCTCTGTGGATGGGTCCTTCAGCCACATCTCTCCGATGAACCAGGGCTGAGTTTTAATGGCCACATTGGCCCTTTTTGGATGACTTTGTGAGGCAGCATTTTAGCGATTCCCGGGCTGGCCACTTGTGACTCTCAAACCAGATTACGTGTCCTTGCGGTATGGTTCATAACCCACCTCTTTGTGGAATTTACCACAATACCAAACATTGTATAATTATGTCCTAATTTTCTTCACTTCAGCTACGTGTATACTACATCGACTACGTAGAATTGAGCTCCTGAAATCATGAGCAATAAACCCGTATTTCATTCCAGGGCAAGGAAGGGCAGGGTAGGGGTGGGGGAGACTTCTGTTCTTTCTCCTGGTCCCATTAACTTTCCGTCTCACTGGAATCCCTTCTTTTGAATTCTGCACATATCTAAGCTTTTAAGTGACTGAAATATTTTAACTGCATTTTTTTTTCACTAATATAGTTTAGGGAAAATTCCTCTGAGGCTAAAGGTATCAAAACAGCTGTCTTTCACTGGAAAAATAGAAAAGAAAAGAGCCCTGCTCTGACAGGTCCTTTTTGAGGTAACAGGTTTACCTAATCATGTTTAAGAGGTCGAATAGCTAAGTATTACGTGAGGATGATGATGTAATTCTCTGAAATCAAGTAGATAAGAATGATTTCTTCTTTTCAAGCCTTTGCGCTTGTGTTAGTCTGTCATGAGTAGACTGGGGAGGCAGTGGGGGGAGGCTCCCTTGACGTTTCTTGTGCCCTGATCTGTCTGTCACAAATCACCTCAAAATGTTTCCCCAGGGAAAAACAAAATGGCAGCCTGAACTCTAGGGCTCCCTCGCGCACTGACTGCCTCCCCCTTTCCCTGACTACAGCTAATGGCTCTGTGCCATTATTTTTCCTGTCAGAATTAATAGGGAGATATTCTTTTCCTGAAGCCATTAGTTAAGTAATATTGCTTACAGAATTGCTGAAACAGGATAACACCTCCTTCTCCAGGGTGTAAATCTTAAGAAATGATGAGGCAATTGCTTAAACACATCAATTATATTCCAAAATCTGAACTTTCTCTCTACAATTTTCATTTAGAGTTAAGAAAGTTTGAAATTAATGATCCATAAAGTAGATTCTCTTGATACAATTGTGACACTAAAGAATTCAAATAATATTAGTAATATTTTCCCTTCATTTAGCTTTTCTTCTTTCTCATAATTTGTCCTCTCTTTATTTTAGAACATTCCCTTTTTGTGTGGGCATGATTAAAGTTTTGACTTACCAAAAGATTTTAAGCATACTTTCCCACGAAAAATGTTTTTTTGGAGAAAATGGTAAGTGAAGTATTCTTAAACTGATTGCCTTTCATCCAAGAAAGAGAAGACAAATGAGAACCATAGAGAAAAGTGGTTTCTGAAAAAAAAGAGATTCAAAATAATTACTCAGAAGAGGCAAAGTTTCAAAAAAATAGCATAGTACAGAAATACTCTAGATTTGGTTAGAGATGGAAAAGTACATTTTTCTTTTCCTTCCATGAGTCTCTCAGCTTTTCTCTGCCTGAGAAACTAAACTTTAGTTACTGGGATTTATCTCCCTCTACCAGCAGTCCATTCTGAATCTGGTTACGAGGACTGACTTGACTTTTAGCTTTGCCTGAGCATATTCAGGCACATTCTGTGGGTTTTCCTCACTACTTTCAGTCTGAATTTTAGAGCCACTATCGTTATTTGTCTCTTATTTTTCTTTCCAGCTAATAAAGCAATACCATGCTTGTTGCAATAAAGAAAGCAACATTGATATATCTAAGGAAAGACTGACAAGTCCTAGTCTCATTGCCCCCTGAGGCCACCAGAGTTAGGCTGGTGCACATCCTTCTATACCTTTCTCCATGTACATGCAAATATGACAGACACTTTTTTTTTTTACACAAAAGGATCATACCACATGTAGTAATCAGCAATTCTTTTCTTCTTAATATATCCTATACATAACTCTAGGCCTATATATATAGGCCTATATATATAGTTATGTATAGGATATATTAATATATTAATGTATAGGATATATTAAAAAGACACACATATATATATGTGTCTTTTTAATAGTGGCATAAAATCCCATAGTATGGATGTACTGTCATTTGTTTACTCAACCTTTCCTCTGTTGACGGACGTTCATGGTTTTTCCTACAACAACTATTGCTGCAGTAAACCTTCTTGCTCAATTTCCCAAAGAGCAATTGCTGAATCAATTGTTTTATAACCATTTATTTCATCTTATAAGATACTGCCAAATTACTTTTCAAAAACAGGTTTACTGTCCCAGAAATACTCATTAACGATATTTTTAAAAACAAACTTTGCTTCAGCAAAAGAGCAAAGCCAGGATGAAGCTTTGGTGTTGTAGTCAGTGCATGTGAGTTTCTTAAACAACAAGGGGTCACCCAACTGTGAACTCTCATCAGCACAGTGTTGTTGTTTTGAAAATTAATTAGTTATCAATGTTTAAACACACACGAAATACAGATTTTTAGTGTCTCTTGACAATTGGACAGAGCTGGTGAGCTGGACTGTGGGTTCTTCACCGTCTCGGTCGGCTGGAGCTGGGGGCGGCTGCTCTTTGAGCCTGGGCGTGCTGTTTGTTCACCAGGGTCCCCGCCATCCCCAGGCAGCCTCCCTCTTTATGTGATTTGTCTGGCTCCTGTAGCATTTGAGTTTTTAATCCTTCATTTAAACCAGGATTTCTCAACCATGGCACAGCTGACATTTGGAGCTGAATAATTCTTTGCTGCATTGTGGGACGTTTAGCAGCATCCTGGTCTCTACCCGTGAGAAGCTGGGAGCATCTGTGCCTCCCACTGCAAGTCGGGACCACCAAAAATGTCCCCAGACATCAGCCCTGGTTGAGAACCACTGG
Organism: Daubentonia madagascariensis; assembly: GCA_023783475.1. NCBI lineage: Eukaryota > Metazoa > Chordata > Mammalia > Primates > Daubentoniidae > Daubentonia > Daubentonia madagascariensis. The sequence goes on along the minus strand of JAKFHU010001640.1, from coordinate 3,027,887 downwards.
TTCAAACAAACCCATGAAAAACATTTTCCTCAGTAAATTTCGAGGTAAACTTTTCAAAGACTGTTCCTGGGCAGTTTTCACGATTTCTCTTTATGAGGGAACATTGTTGAATGCTGTACAGGACCAAGCTTTGAGGCCCCTGAAATGTCTCAAACCAGCCCTGTTCACCGAGTTTGGAGAAAATATCTGAGAGGAGAAAGTGATCAAAACACTTTCCGTTCATCTCGGAAACAGAACAGTAGAGACGGCTGCGATTATAGGTGGTTTCTGAAGGACAAGCTTTACCTTGATCACACACACATGAGAGATTCCATTTCTAAACGCTGTACGAGGAGGGTGGGTGAATCCCCGGCAGCGAGGTCACTACTGCCTTTGCTCGCTCTGGTTTTTTGCAGCGGTTTCCTTGTCTCGCCTCTGCCTGGGGGCTCGCCCTGCCCGGGCAGCACCCGCTGTCCTCACAAGGGACTTCGGAGATGTCCCTCCTTGCCTTCGCTTTCCGCGCCCACAGCACTGCTTCCATATTCTCTGATGACCTTCCCACATCTTTTCTCATTAGATTTAATGGAGAAGTATTAATTCTTCCCCCAGAGCTATTAGTTAAGTCATAGTGCTCCGAAATTGCTGAAACAGAATAATTTCTCCTTCATTCTAGGGCGTAAATCTTGAGGAAAGATGAGAAGCTGTTTCAGGTATATCGATTATGTCCCAGGGAAGAGACACACACAGACAATTTTCATTTAGCAACAAGAAACTTTTAAAATAATGCTACTGAAAGTGGACTGGCCAGGTTCCATCTTGGCATTCCATCTTCCAAATGGGATTTCTTTTATCATCTTCTCTTTACCTTCCGCGATTTCATAATCCTATTTCCACTCTGTATTTTAAGGGCATGCTCTTGTTACCTGGACATGATAAAATTTCTAACTTAAAGCAAGATTTTAAACATCACTTTGCACTGAACATAGTTTAGGGAAAGGATTTCTGTGAAGGGAGGGTGTTCTCCTGATTGCTCTTCATGGAAGAAATAGAAAAGAGATGGGAATCACTAAGGAAAGTGGCTGCTGAAATAAAAGATTCGTTTATGATTACTTAGAGGCAAACTTTCAAAAGATTGCATTAGGATAGTGCAGAAAGACCCGAGGCTGTACTTGATAAATATATCTTTCTGGTCCTCTCTGCCTGTGGAACTAAAGTCTGAGGCTGCTACTCGCTGCTCACCACCCACCGACTTCTGATTATTTTCTGATTGGCATCGACATGCGACGTCTCCCAGTCTCTTTGCCTAAGAGGAATAAAGCCTTTTTCTGTCTTCATTTTCAGCCATATTTTTTTTTCTAAACAGGCTTTATAAACAAAAATTGTAATAGGATTGCAAAAACAAATGAATTACTGTCAAAAAACCCTTAGTATAATGTCAGGTATGCAGCGAAGACTTAAAGAAAATTGGTTGAATAATTACGTGAATGGATGATTCAGATTTAGAAAAGCACCCAGGACAGGGGTGATGTCAGAGGATTTCACCGCATATGTTGGCCTTAGTCCTTTGCATAGGTGTAGGTTGGGTCAGCCCCACCCCCCCATCTCACCATCTCATAACACCTTCTTGCTTTTTCTTTCATAGTATTTACTACATTTGCTTGGTGAATTTTTTATGTAATTATTTGCTTACTGGCTTTCTCTCCCATTAGACTATAATTTCCATGAGGGCGTGTCTGCCTCGTTTTCCAGTGAACAAATTCCCTGTGTAAATTGTGCTAAAGCACAATTCTCGGCACAGAATGCTGGTTGTGTTCAATGCTCAATAGATATTTAGGCTCAATAATGTGGGCTCAAAAATGGACTCAAAAATACAGGCTCTAAAAAATGGGCTTAAAAATATTTGAATAAATGGACAAATAACTGTCCACAAAGTGATTCCTTTTAGAGATCTGCCTAGCTCTCTTTAAGTAATTGCAAATGTTAATTGCTAGCAAATTGTGCATCCTTTCATGGCAGGGTTGCCTCCAAACAATTTAATCTCAGATCAATTAAGTCTAGGAGATTATGCCTACATTCTCATTGATACTTGCAGCTTGCTTCGAAGGCCAATGGTGTAGACTCCTTTTTATCCTTTCCTTATAATTCAAAGTCTGTGGAATCCAAATGAATGGAGTTTTTGGTGTATTGAGACAAAACAAAATTGTATCAAATTACTTACATTTTTAGGTAATGATATTTAAGTAATACTTTTATTAGCATTTTAATAAGGCCTAGAAATTAGACAGCCAGAAGGAGGTTTAGCATTAGAAGTGTCTCCAGTTACGCTGTAAGTTTCATCATGTTGTTTCTTTGCTTCATTTTCTCTCTAATTATTTTACATTTTCCTATAGCCTTTTCAAGATGCCTAAATGTAAAATTGCTATAACACTTTAAGCTGTCTCTTCCTCTAAACATGGTTTGGCAATTATTTCTGAGGGAAATTATTAAAAATGCAGCCTTTAATCAAGGGAAGAACAGAATGCCACAGAGAGCTGTGCTGAGAGATGGTTTCTCTAATAAGATTCACGTAATTTTGTAAGAGCAATCGAATTTCTGAAGATTGCATTAAGATGGTGGAATTTGTAATTTCTGAAGATGTAGGAAGTGATTCATAGAGTGTGTGTGATGCTGAAACCTAAACAGGATCATATTCTGGGCTTTAATATTTGACCAGGGCACTACTTACTTTTTGAAAAGGGTCATTCATTTAAAAGCAGGTTAGCCTCCTTCTTCAATAATCCAAATTAGTTTAACACACTTCAGTGACATTATTCGGGCATTTTTCACAATTATTCAAGATAATTCACTTTTCTCTCTAGACTGTAGGGTCAAAAGCAAATTAAATCAATGGATTTTCTTCCTTTGCTTTCACAGATGAGTCACAGGTTATTGGTCAAATGTGCACATGACCTTTCTGCTTAAGCTTAAAAACCCAAACAACCTGTTGGGAAGACATTTGGCCAATCTGATTATTTTCTCTATACTAATTGGTTTTACTTCTTCATTGAATTGAATGAATTGCCTGGTTGTTTTGTCACTGTGAGGACAGAGCTTAATCCACTTAGAGTGAGCACTTGTGCTTGGTAAACTATGGGACTAAAGAAATGTATGTCCTCATTATTAATTTTTGGTAATTTTTCATGGATGAGAATGAAAACACATTTTGAAGCCATCCGTTCTCTCCACTGCCCTGGTCAAGCCGTGTCACCTGGCCCCCAGACCACCCTAGTGTCCTTGCAGCTGGTTTTCCCACCTCTGCTCCCCTCTTACCCCAAGTTAGTCTCCAGATAGTAGCAACACGCATCTTTGAAAAATGTAAACCCCCTGCCGCAAACATTGGCTTCTTCACAATGAATGTGGAATAAAATGTAAACTTCTTACCACGGCCACTTTTACGCTCCACAGCTGCGTCCTTGCTGGCTTCCCCGCCTCCCCTTCACTCTCACCCTCCTTCCACTCCTGCCTCCCGTGGGTCCCTCAAGCCCCCAAGCTCCTGTCCTCCCCAGCGCCTCTGTATTTGTCCTTACTTTGTCTGGAACATCCTCTGTGGACCGGCTCTTTCTCTTCCTGAAGGGCTCGTGTCTGACTTTGCCTCAACTATGTAAAAGTTACCCCCCACCCCGTTACTCTCCCAAGTAAGCCCCTCATTTATCCTCACTCTTTGTAATGCCCCCATCTTTCAAGACTCTCTGTAATACTCCCCTCATTTCTAAGGAAAAATCAGACCCGACATCCCCACCCCACCCCACTTCTCAGAGTGTGGTAACTTCCCTGCCCTACAGAGGCCTAGGGGCTCGGTCTCTGGAGAGCACACAGCATGCTGGGGACACCCAGACAATTCACTCAGCAGGGCAGTGAGTGAGGGGACTGTATTGAAAACAGGGTTTAACCAAATGGTTAATACTGCATATTGAGTCCCCCAAATCTCTCCCCCAAGTTTGGCTCCAGAATGCTGGTAGCCTGGCTTGTATTTTCCAGGCAGGAGATCACAGGACTCTTCTTGTAGAAGCTGATCAGTCCATGTGGAAGACCTAAAGACCATCACTCCAGAGTTCCCACTTAAACAGGGCAACCAGATAACCCTACAGCGAGGCCCATAGTTCACAGATTGTACTTGCAAAGAGAACTAAGTCAGCTTTTTAGTGCCTATATCCTCAACAGATATTTAAGATTGCTACATATCTTAGGAAAGCCTCTAAAATAAAGAGAGAGATAAAAACAAATAAACGTGGAAGAGTGACTATGTAGGGAGAGGCAAACTTCAACAACAATGACAACAACAATGACAAACCATTATTAATATTGCCAGAGACAAAAGAGAAAATGTTGGAACCATGAAATAAGAACAGGATGCTATCAAAAAGGAACATAGGAAGGGGCTCTTAGAGATTAAAAACATGATAGTATAAACAGAAATTCATGATCTGGAACATAAAGTTAAGGGAATTCCTCCAAAAGTAAAAAAAGAAGACAAAGAAATAGAAAATAGGAGATAAAAGATAAGAAAAAGATTATACCAGAAAGTCCAATAACCTAATAAGAGCAGTTCTAGAAAGAGAAAAAAGACAAAACAGAAAGAGAAAAAATTGAAAAAATAACATATAAGTTCAAGAGATCTATTGTAGAACATGATGATTATAGCTAATAACAATGTATTATTAAATATACTCTTGAAAATTGCTGAGAGTAGATTTTAGATGTTCTCACCACAAAAGAAGAGATAAGTATGTAAGGTAATGCATATGTTAATTAGCTCAATTTAGCCATTCCACAGTGTATACATATTTCAGAACAATGTGTTGTACATGAGAGAAAAAAAAAAAGAAAAACAGACCATGTTTTTTTAAAACTGAAGGACATGATTCAGAGCTAAAGGATCTATTGAATGCCCAGACATTGAATGAAAATAGACCCAGGACTGTGGTAACACTGAAAATAAAGAAGAGCCTTGGAGCTTCCTGGGAGGGAAAAACAAAAAGAATTCATCCAAAGAATCATGAATCATAAATCATATTGTCTACAGACTTCTCAACAACTAGAACTCAAAAGGGCAACATCTTTAATTCTGAAGGGAAATGATTTCCAATTCAGAATGTTATACCCAGCCAATCTTTCAAATGCATTTAAACAATTTTGCTTCATGAACCTTTTCTCATGAAGCTACCAGAAGTCTTGTGTTGGGAAAGTAAGAGAATAATCCAAGAAAAAAAGAAGTTGTGGAGGCCCAGGAATGAAGAGAGGTGAAGATAATCCCCACAGTGGGGGGGGGGGGGTGTTGGGAGACCCCAGGAGCACAGCCTGGAGAGCACTTGGAGCAAGTCAGAAAGTTTCAAGAGAGATATTTCTAGGGAAATGAAATGAAACCTTAGACAATTAGAGAGGAGGTTGGGAAATGATTTTAGTAATCAATCCATAGAAAATGAAGCAAAATCTTTTAAAGAAACAAAATAATTATTAACTCCAGGGAAAACAATTTTGGCAAGAAAGGCAACGTGATCATAGTACACTACATGGCTCAGTGGTGAAAGGCATGCTCCTATAATAATGCAAACGTGGAATATTCACCTAAACAAAAGTAGGATGTCAGAGTTCCATAGCTGTTGGGAGGATGGCAGGCTGAAAAGTGTGCTTGTGTGTCGTGTGGTTGTGAGAGGAAGAGCTGGAAGGGAAGCTATATCCTCCTCTCCCCACCATGAGAAGGCATAGGTTATACTCCAAACTGAAGCAAAAAAGTCAAATAGTCATACCGTAGGCATGTTATTAGAAGTGAAGGAGATAAATCTCACAAGAATCCAAGATGGGAAAAAATGGGTGGGTTGGCAGGAGCTGCTGGTTTTCTTAATAAGTAGAAAGGTTTGACTTTTTCAAACTCTGTACATGTTTAACTTTTAATCCAAATAAAAGCAAATTTAAAAGTGGATCTAATGCATCTTCTCTGTTGACATAGTTGTTCTAGAATGTGTTTTTGATCTGATATCATGATGTAATCTATCCTTTCTGAAATTCTGTGGTCCTTTTGACATGTATGCCAGGTCACCACGTGAAAATGGAGGAGATAGTAAGCATGAAGGGCAAGGGGAAGGCAGTCGCCAGAGGCTGTTTTGTGGATATATTGTCAAGGCCCTCCTTTCCCCCACAATCACAGCACTAACCACCACAAAACAACAACAGCGCCACAAAAGCCAGCCTTTTCCCCTGCTGCCTGGCGCTCTAACTGGGACTAAGACATGAGTATCTCTTGGGTTCCCATCATACTTGGAGTGAAACTTCTACTCTGGCCACCTGATAGTATGGCCAGAAAATTCAAGTTGATCTAAAATTAACCTAAACAAACATGACCAGGAAGATGACTCTGATGGAAAAAAAAAGACACATGAGATATATATATGTATATTTTATAATACATGTAATCTAGGAATTTTTCTACTTTGGAATTGGTTTTGCTATTTCTTCCTTTGCAGAAGTGGAGATGTTTTATTTGACCAACTGTGAATTGGTGGGAGATAAATTGAGTTCTCACACACACCGTGAGGGATGAGGGTTGATGAGCTCAGGGGTGGTCATGGAGACATGAACGACCTCCTGGGGAATTACTCTGCTAATCTTACAATTCCAGGTGTATACAAATGTGCCTCCCCTTTCAGGTCTAAATCTGCAAGAGGAGCCATCTTGTGCCGCCTCAGAATTGTCTCTTTGTGGTGGGAGCGAAGAAAGGAAGGAAGATGACTTCAGCCAGATCTCAGGACCCTTCTCTCCTATTACAAGTTCAAGGGCTGTCAGGGAAACAGACAAATTAACTGTGAAGGTGGGAATTGTGATTTCGACCTGTCTCTACCTATTCATTGTGTAGATTTATAGCTCGCCTTTTTCTTGGGGGTGGTGTCTAGTGTGGCAAAACTTGCTTGGTTCACCCATGAAGCTTCCCAGCACAAAAAGCCCATTAAGCAAACAAATACCTCCAAACAATCTGCACTGAAAGAATAGGCAACTTTGGTTGTGAAACCATCGGGATGATTTCTGATGGTTTATTGAAAATCCCAAGTATGTTATTAATTCACACCCGAATAGAGTAGAGATGCTGCCAGATATCACTGCAACATGAAATCACCTCCAGGCAGATTGTGGGACCCCATGTTGAAAGCCGTTAAAATACTAATCCAGACCACACTTTGAAAAATGCTATTCTGGAAAAAACGTCAATACACGGTACTATAAAATAGTACATCCACTTCCTGAGCATCAGTAACTTAAAATAGGAAGCTCAGAACTAGTTAGAAAATTGAGCTGTGTCAAAGCCAGATAAAAACACATAGAATTTCAGTGACCTATTTTGTATCAATAAGGAGCTTTATTCAAGTTAATGCACCAATTAGTTATTAATGGAAACTTATTGAGGGCATCGTATTGAAGTTCACGCTTGGTACAGAATCATTATGACCTCAGACCTTGTTTTCATTGAAGACCACGTTTCTGACCACATTTTTCTTTGTACCAATTAACCTTTTCCCCTCCATTTCTTTTCCTTTGCACTTTGTTGCAGGATATTTCTCCATCCGCCAGTAAGCACGGTGACTGTTCTCCCCACAACATTGCTGCCGTGTCAGGATTACCTCTGCCAGCTGACATGGGCTTGGCAGTGGCTAGTGACAACACTCCACCCCGTGGCAAAGATCTTGACATTGGATTGCTGGAGACTCCGCTACTGCCTCCCCAGGATCAAGTCTCAGCAGATACTAAACCATGCATTTTCTTAGATGCTCAAGAGCCTTCTTCCTTTGGGTCCAAAGGAACTTTTCCCCACCATGACATTGCTACCTCTGCGGTTGCCATTTGTACATCTCTGGGGGCGAAAGCAGGTCACACAGCCCTGGGAACTGACAGTGCAGAGCCAAGAGACCACAGCTGGGCTGCAGGGGAGAATCAGGCACAAAGCTTCCCAGACAGCAAAGCTATGGCAGAGGGCACATCACAGACTCTTTTGCCAGGGAATCCTTCATCTGGACAAAGAATTTCAGGTTCGGTTCCATTGGGGTCAACTGGAAAGACTCATCCTGAAATACCAGCCTCAGGACCAAGTTCAGCCAGTTCGCACCGAGAGGAAGGGAGACACACGACGTATTTTCCTTCCAGGGGCCAATCTGGATGTGGGGAAATGGCCATTCTATGCCCCCCTTTAGGAAGTGACTGTGGGAAGTGTCAAGTATCTGGATTAATCTCTCTGAAGGGTTCTGTGGACCCTTCTCACCCAGGGCAGCCCACAGAAATCCCTGAAGCCCCTTCTAAATCCATCAAGAAGGGGAGTTTGGAAGGAATGCAAAAGCAAACTCGCGTGCAGTTCAGTGACACCAGCAGCGATGATGAAGACCGATTGGTCATAGAAATTTGACCCTTCCTGGGAAAGATGGTGTCTGTGGTCAAAGACTGTTGATGCTTCACAAGCAAATGTCATCAGGCTGGCAGAAGAACAAAACTCTGTTTATGAAACACCTACAGATTAGGAAAGCCATTCTGAGTTCCTTCCAAGCCAACTCCAACCAACTCCAAAGCCCCATCAGCCACACCCTTCCCCAGCTCCCCTTGGGCACACGCTGCTTTTGTTCACGAGGCTCCAGGCAGGCAGAGGTGGCAATGAAGCAAAGTCTAAGAATGCTCAACGTAGGCAGTGACGAGGCCTTGATGCCTAGTCTTATCCTCTGTGTCAGTCCCCCGCTGCCTCCCTCCGGTAAAATGGCAGGAACCAAGAGAGCCACTGTCGACATGTTTACAACAAGTGGAGCCCACAGAGTCAAAGCAACTGACTTCCCCCGTTAGTAAGCTGAGGGTTTGCTCCGAAGGTGGTGACCGTGCTTGGGATAATTGGAGTAGCTCGAAAAGGAGATGGGGGTATGAATTGGGCATCAAGATACTTCTGTTCATTTTGGAAACAAAATTCAGATTCATTCCAAAACTGAAGTTTGGTCGGAGTCATTCTCCTTAGTGGAGATTGTAAATATACTTTCTCCTGTGCCTATGATCTGGTGAAATGCTGATTATTTTTAAATGTTGCACAAAAGGTCAATGCTCATTTATGGTCAAGTGATCCAAGCACCTACTGCTTTGTGCCTGGTGCCTTTTCTGTTGAGACCTCTGAGACCGTTGGTTTTTCCAGCTCTTGCAAAGGAACATTGTGTTAAAAGTTAATAGAACAGTCTCTCAGTAATGAGTCATTTTTTGAGGGGGAAAAATTCACTTATTTTCCTCTGATTCTTTTTGTCATATTGTGCTCTGAGCAATTTCAATTAGAGGGTTACATTTTAGTAATCTGTACAGCTTAAATTGATGCCTGCTCATCGTGACGGGAGCCTTTTAGATTTCCTCCAGAAGCTTCAAGGATACAAAACTAATTGGAGTTTTGACGCTGTTTTACATCTCAGTAATTTTATTTTGGGGGCTTGGTGTTACTTTGCTGTCAAATTAAATCAGCCTCTGTATTGTGCAAGTCAGAACAGCACAGATAAAATTCTCCAATATTCCAAGCCAGTGCACCCCTGTGCAGAAGAAAATAGCAGATGTACGTCAGCCAACCCAGTGAGCAAAGCCTGAGATTTACTGCCTTCCTCTCCCTCTCCTTAAATGGGAGAGGAAAAACTTAAAGAGGTTTACACTGCTGCATTTCAATAAAATTTTATACTTGCTTTTGGTATGATTTTGTACAATTTGAAATTTATAGGCAAGCTCTTTTGGCTTAACCTTGATGTAATGATGTTCATATGACATCCTGTACTTCAAAGGCAAGGCAGCAAAGCAAAACATCTCACACATATGAACACACTTTAGTAAGTCCTTGCCTGTGATTAAGTATGGTCAAATTTCAAGTATCTTCATGTGAATTTTCCAACTTTGGTGTTATTCATAGAAAACTTCAATGTGAGACCAGCTGCCCTGATTACTTAGCAAATGTCCGAGGTCATTTCATAGGCACTCATCAATATCCAAGTGATTTCAAACCCAGCCAAGAAAAACATAAGAAGGAGATAAAAAGGATGTTAGACATTCATTTAGTGTACTTTCTAAACCAAACAGAAGTGATGTGGTGATCATCTGGCCTTTTGAGTTACCCATGCCACTGTAACAAGAGAGGCAGTGCAGGAAAGTGGCCTAAGGCTGGAGAGAGAGAGAGTGAAGTCCTGATTTGATCTTTATTAACTAGCTGGGAAATCTTGGTTAAGACCCTCTCTGCACCTCAGTTTCCCCAAATGAGAATGAGAGAGTTGGACAAGATGAGTTCCAATTCTCATGGGAGTGAACGATGGAGAAGCTGCCCTCTCCTTTACACACGTGGACTTGGTGGCTTGGAGATGTTCCCCTAGGGAGCCATTGTCCCAGGGGTCCTGCATGCAAGAAGGGTGGGTGGGATTATGAGGAACTGAAACAGAAGCAGCTAATTATTGCTATGAAAAATATGAGCTCAGGGAAGTTCCACCTAATTTTTTCCCAGAGTTCCAGATTTTGGGGTGCAATCACTCAGTGTATAACTGTTGGCTCATAATTCAAAGATTAAAAGCAAAAACAACACTACTGTGTGAGTGGAAAATAACATTTGTAGGCTTAATTGGCTCCTTTGTCTTGGGAGGTACTAGCCAAAGGGAAAAAACTATCTTCCAGTTCCTTCCTTTCTGGGTGGCTGCTGAGGTGTCAATTGGATCACTGGACTAAACAAATCACAGCTCCAAGTAGCACCAACCTCGGGGTAGTGGTGGAAGCTGTGTCATTCTATGAACCACCATTGCTGATGGCCACATCCCAACCTAGGGCAAATATGGAGAAATGTTTATTCCATCTCTTTAACTTCTTGTGTCTTTTACAAAGTTGAGCGGGTTGCCAAACTATTCTCTCTCAACTGGTCATTTAGCTAGTAGGTGGAAGTGTTTACAAGTGTATCTTTATAGCAGCGTGAATTTGTGAAAAACCATACTTTGATGGATTTTTTTTTTAAATTGAAAAATGTAACATGCATGACTGTTAAGAGAGCTGGCTATTGACATGCAATCTAAGGTAAAGCTTTTTTTTTTTTTTTTATGAAGAATCCTTTTATAAAGCAAGGAACAATCTCTGATCTTATAAATCTTAATTTTCCTGTGGCTTTTCTTAAAGTGAAATGCAGTTATAAGAATACATTTTAAGGGTAACATCAGCAACTAGAACTCAGTCTGGGTTATTGAAAATAAAATTTCAGTATTATCAGTTGGTACCTGCTGCAGTTTTTCAGTCTATGAGTGTATACTGCATGATGGTTAAGAGAAAACAAATTTATTTTAGAACAAGGTAAACCAGAGTTTAAAGATCAGAGACTTCCCTCTTTCCCCAGTGCTGTTAATTTTATTGTATCTTTAGGTAAGTGTCTTAACCAACTGGTACCTCAGCTTCTTCCATGGAGGAGAGCTCCAGGGGTGCTGGCAGGGACTAAAGCAAAGGACACTTAGAGTTCTTTGCCATTCTCGCAGGGCAAGGCAGACAAGTGCCACAGCCCGTGATGCTCAAGATTCACCCCCAGGTTCCTCTCTCCAACTATACTTACACCTAGCCAGATCTCGCTGTGAAAAATGTACTGGGGGGAAGAGGTTTTACCTCCCTCCTTGGCAACCTATACTGTTAAATGACTCTTAAAGTCTGTGGTGTTTGGTGGATCCACCTTGACGTAAGGCTCAGTGATGAAGAATGGCTTATCCCTCCTATTAAGTGAAACCTTTGAGATTCTACACAAAGCTAATACCCCTTTGCTTCACACCTCACAGTAACCAGGAGAACCTATAGTTCATTTGCCAAGAGAGAAAAAAAGATGGGGGAGGGTATCTCTGAATTCTAATCACAACACTGCCAATAGCATGAGGGGTGACCTAGGGCAAGTTAAACTTTCCTTTCTGAAAAATCTCTCTTCTAAAGCTGAGATTGGGAGAGTAGCCTGGCGAAAGTGCATTGTGACCACAGGCCTTGGCGTGAAAGATAATGGATCTGCAGCCTCATGCCGAGAAGTCCTTACTTGCATTTACATTCACTACTTAGAATGATCACATTATTCATTTTTTTTTCCCCAGCATAGAAATTTGCATTTTGCACAAAATTTGCCTGGTGCAGCAGATTTTTATAGTTATGGAAACTGTCATCATTATCGGAATGTGCTGCTGCTCAACTCCCCAGACATAATTTGATATGGTGAGGAGAAAATGGTCCGACTGGCTCTATGGGCGATACTCTTTCTACCATTGCAGCAAGCAGGGCTTGTGTATTTTTCTTCACTTCAGTTGCTATTCCCATAGTTCATGTGAAGAAGACACTTTGGCTTTTGAAACACTACATTTCCCCGTACTTAAGCACAATTTCTTGTCCTTATCTTTCAGGACTCATTAAATACAGGTGTCAGGACCTAGAAAATCTTGTGTGCTAGATTTCTACCCTGTACGATTCTTCTCACCCATGCTTTGTACTTTCGTGGTAATATACATAATTTGGTCTGAAGAAGCATAGGGACATTTGAGCACATTACTTAACCACTGGAAGAATAGGAGCCAGGGAAAATCATCAGCCAGTGCCACTTGGAGCCCTAGAGGATGACTCAAAGTCTTATATATGCAGTCAACTGTTCAGGACTTACCACTCTATTGATTGTTCATAATCAGGGAAGCGATTGGCTTCTTGGTTGTTTGTTGAAATTTATTTCCTTCTTTATATGGTTAAAATATTTTGTTTTGATAAAAATAAAACAAAATGAAAATGTCTTGTGTGACTTGTTAACATTTTAACCCAAACCACCACAAACAATATCCTGTGTGAATTGGACATCAGATAATTTCCAACCAGCTGACTAGATGCTGTCCGCCATATTGGTATCCCATTCTACTCAACAAAAGGATTAGGTCACAGCAGATTGTCACATTTTCTTGTGCTGTTTCCTTTCCCCATGTGTCTTGTTTGTCATAATCTGCCATGTTTTATAGTTTGTAACTTAGGAATGTGTTTTCAAATTCTTAAATGTAGCTATACTTTGAAGCCACATGAGGACACCATCTGCAGTGCAATACTCCAGAAATTTTCCCCTTGGAATTGACCTTTCTTGGATATTTAATATTATTCATTAACAGAGAAAACATCCTTAAATCAAATTTACACCTCCTTATGAAGCTTGGAAGAATAAGTAGACTTATTTTACAGCACAACACAATATTATTCTCCTATGTATATACCTCCTGAAGACACTTAAAGTCAATGGGGGCCCAATGCATTGGGAGGAAAAGTGGTAATAGGAACACAGAAGGAGCAGATGTACTAACTGGTGGCTCTTAACTGCTTTTCCCCTAACTCATCAAACTCTAAGAGTAATAAACTAACCCATTAGTTTCAGACTTCAGTCATTTGAGAGCCATTTTAATGCTTTTTGCCATATGTATCAAAATGCCACATGTGAGTATATTATTTACTTAATACTTTTATTTAAATCACCTGTATGTTAAAGAAGTGATTATTGCCCTATGCAATAATATCTGTGAAATCTCAAGTTGAAATTTCTAGTTAAGTATATATTCTAATATGCATTAAAATACAATAAGATTATTAAAAATTGTTCTTCCATGTACCACTTAAATATCATCTTCATACCACCCGTGGTAAACCTACTGCACTTGGGGAAACATTGAACTTATCTAAAAGGTACATGTGTTGTTGGGTTCTCTAGTTATTCTAGTTCCTGTTAAGAATAGCTCTGTCCCCATTTTTTCTCCAAGACCCTAGAATTAGTGACCGCAAGTCGAGCTGCAGGTTTATCAGATAAGTTTCTTCAGTCCAACTTTACAGTTGAATAATTAACTTTTCAAATCAAAGAGTTATTACACCTTCTAGTCTCAAAGGAATAGTCATATAACGTCTTGCGTAAATATGTGTTTTTGTTTTGATGTTTTTTGTTGGCTGGTTGGCTGGTGAGTACAAAATGATATACAGGATAGCACAGTTAGGGATTCAAGCCAAAGCCCTAGGATTGCCATCAGTTCTGCTGAAAGGCCTGCTTCCATACTTCTAAATGTGAAGCAAATGGATTTGGCTGCACTAACAACCATGGAGAGCACCTTTCAAGTCTCCTGCTTGGTGACAGTGTGTTAAACTTTGGGCTGTGAATGCAGAAAAACTTGCTTGCTGGTGTCTGGGACTTCTGTCTCCAGCTGTGACAGATGTCTGTTTCCAGTTTCCTTCAGTTTCTGCCAGAGGCAAATTCAATGGCCTTTACGACTGAGCAGCCTTGGATTAGTCCATGTCTATTTCAGCCCAGACGTAGGTGAACTATTTTTCCATGTAAGTGTGTGAGTGAATGGATTCCTGTAGGGAACCAGCAGGTTTGTATCTGCAGCATCTGAGACAGAGTGACCCAGCCTGTCTCTGGCCACAGAGATCTGGTGCCTTCTGTGAGTACATTGTGTGCAACAAGGTATAACTTAGTAGGATTGAGGCCTCCAGGCTCCATCATAAATGAAAGGCCAGATAGTCAGGCTTATTTTGTTTATATGATGGGCAAACCACAAATGCTAGTACTCTAGTTAGACTTATTTGCTCTAAGGAAGCCTCCTTGTGCACACACACACACACAAACACACACACAGGATACATTGAAGATCTACTCAAAAAGTCCTCCTCTTGCTAAAATAAAGAACTGGGTGGAGTTGGGTCAATGAGCTAGGAAAGGAGACAGCTACATATATAGCCCCAAAGAAATCACGTTTGAGTCTTTGTCTCTGTGATTTTAGCTGCTGGAAGTGTGCCTGGCTCATAGCAGGCATTAATGCACGATTGCTAGATAAACAAATGGAATGGCTCACTGGGAGTTGGTGGGGGGAAGACTGTAAGGTGAATAATACAGCCCAATTCCTTTCTTCATGAAGATTCATCTCATTATCAGAGATCAACAAAGGCATCTAGAGAACTCTCTATTCACCAATTTCAGAATTTAGCAACCATTTTCCATTACTTCATTTGTCCATTCAACCAATATTTGTTGAGTGCTTGAGTCTGTAGCAGGCACATGAGGATATAGGAGTGAAAAATACATACAAGATCATGGAGCTCTTATCTGGGGGGAGGAAGTGTCAGTTCATGAACCAGGCAAACAATAATATCAGATGGTCCTAAGGGTGAAGAAAGTGAAGGGAGTGTTAGAAAGTGTATTTTTATCCGAATTCAAAACATTTAATGCAAATAAACATTTTTTGTTTTCTTTTCCATAGTAGAGAAGAAGAAATCATCCCATGCATTAAGATCCATCTTCTCCTCTGCTTCATGCCAACAACCTCATTTCTTAATGTGAAGCAGAGAAGGGTGCAAGGTCATGTCTCACCAGTCTTGTGCTTGTAATTTTTCTTACCCTCCTGGTAGCTTCAGTCAGTGTCAGTAAGCATTTCTTCCACTGGAGCATGGCCACTTGGGGCTACCTTTGCTAGCATGTTAATTTCCAGGTACCTTAGCATGTAGGGAATGAATGCCTCTTGGATCCTACGGTAGCAAAGACACGGAGGTGGGCATTATTTCAGACCTATCTTCCTTGAAAGAAACCATCAAATATTTGATGCCTGAAGTGCTCATTCCCAGATTCTTTTTCTCAGGAAGGTTAAGAGATCACCCTTAAAGGCAGTAATTCTCAGAGGGGGCAATTTTACTACCCAGGGGATGTTGGAAAATGTCTGGAGACAGTTTTAATTTCACAACTTGAGTGGAGTGCTCCTGGCATCTGTAGGCAGAGGTCAGGGAGGCTGCTCCACGTCGACAATGCACAGCACAGGACAGCCCCTATAACAGAGAAGAATCCAGTCTACCATGCCAGTAGCCCTGGGGTTGAGAAACCCTTGTCTCAGGAGATATGTTTGCAGTGTATTGGTTATGCCAGAACAGCTCAATCCTCACATTGACAATGAGACCAGAGTGGGGAGAAAGACTGGTCTTGGCAGGACCAGAAGCAGGTCCAGGGTCCAGAGTCCAGTCCAGTATTTCTCCCATCACACCCTCACGGAGCTTTCACAGTTGCATCAGGACATGCTTCTAGAGCCTACACACGGTAGAACATCTGCTGGTGATGTTTCAATTAGCCCCAAATCTCATTTTTTGCCCACTCTCCATTCCACCTTGAGGAAAAAGAACCAGGAGAAAGGAAGTTGAGTCCGTGTGAAAGATGTGGCTTGTTGCTTCACCATCACCACGCAGGCTTGAACACTGAGGAGACGTTAAGAAAATATTTATAGATGGAAGGAAAGGATTTTGCTGTGAGGGTAAATGCAACCCAAACTCTCTACAAACTCCTGCAGCCAAATGGAATGCAAAAGAATGAACACTGATGTTGGGCACCAGGTTGGGACAATCCAGTGCATTGGTTTGAGTCTTCTTCCTTTTAGGCCAAACCAAGGTCTGGAGGGTTTTGCCCTGGCTTGAATCAGAGGCAAAGTAGTAACTGCCATCAGGGCATTAGCCCTAAAGCCCAACATTTTTGCCATGACATCAGCACATTCTACCCCCAAAATTTTCCATTATGTTCTACTTTCTCTACTAGGAGCGGAAAGAAGAAAAACACTTTTCATAAAGATTTTCTGCATCAGGATTTGAAAATATCAATGGATTTCTGATTAAGTAGAAATTACCCAGAATATCAAATTATCCATACTGCCCACCCCCAAATGTTCTTGTTAATCAAGGTTTGATTGTGTTTGTTTTGCAAAGAGAAAACTTCTCTCCTAAGACATTTAGACTCAAATAGATGTGCCCAGTGCCTATGTGGTCTCATAATTTATGCACTTGAGTTGCTGTTCTGTGGGCAATTTGGCAGGGATTACAGGCATAGACAAAGAAGATGTTAACAGCAAAAAAGACATCACCAGAAAGCCTTTGGAAGACAAACACTTCACATCTTCAATTATAAGACAACCTGATGCAGAAAGAGAATAAATTAATTTTAAAACCTCCTGCACAAAGAAAATAATGGAAAAATACATCACAAGTAGTTATCCCTTTTGTGCTAAAAACAAGTGATTTGGAGAAAATAACTGCATGGGGCTGAATGTGTTAGTCTTATTATCTTTTTCTGGTTTTAAATTCTTAGGGGAGAAACAGAGAACAAGAAAAAAGAAGCTTTCATTGTTTCAACAAACATTTATTGGATATTTAGTATGTTGCCAGGCACCAGGCTATACTTTCTCTGACTTTTTCTACTTTTAAAATTACTTTAATCATGTGAAAGAAACTTCTAGATGTCTTATTACTGATTCCAATAGTTGTTCCAGAAAGGCCATTTCTTCTAAGGTTTTTGCCAAAACTGTTATGGTTCAACTTAGGGGTGCAGCTGGGAATGTCACTTGGTGGTTTTCCCCCTGGGAACCTGGGTTTTGGGGAAAATTGGTTTATTCTTGGTTTTGGGGGGCAACCACTTGCAAGGAGGGGGCATTGGATTACTAGGGTTTATAAATATTTCAGGTTGAGTTCTCCAGGAAGCAGACTATGAGGCAAAGCTCAGTGTGCCAGAGCTTTATTAGGGAGATACCACTGGCATCCTCACCTGAGCAAAGGAGGAGAGGAAAACAGGGTGGGCAAACAGGGAGGCTGATATAGGCCTTGGCCAACACATGGGCTGCTCTGGAGCTGGAATGGCTCTTTAAAGTTGCCTAGGCCAGGACTTCAGACCCCTGCGTCCATCAGGCATTGAATGTGGGCTGCCTGGGGCTACCTAAGAAGGGGTGTGACCTTGGGGGAGGCCCCTCTCTACAGCCAAAGCAATCCCTGAAGGGACTGATGGCTGAAGGCTGCTTGTTGACAGCAGTGTCCTCACCAAGGGGGATCTGGGTGGCACACCACAGTATCCACTACTGTGACTTCATCTTCCCTTCCCTCCCTCCTTCCTTCCATGCATCCAACAAATATTTATTGTACATCTGCCATCTGCCAGGCACAGCCTGAGAGAGGAGATATCCTTAAACAAAATATTACATGTCATGTATTTACAACTTGATAAATGCTGGAAAGGGCTCCTATTAGGTGAGAGGAGAGAAAATAGTTGGGGCCACCCAAAGAGTCGGGGAACCTTCAGGCTGAACTCTCAAGAATGAATGAGGACAGGAGGGGAATGGGTTTCAGGGGAGGGAGCGCTGAGTTGGAGGAACCGGCAGGTGACACCAAATATGAATAGAAGCTTCACGTGTGGGGGGAGAGAAGCGGGTGGGCTGCAGGGCCAGGGCCAGGTCCGGGGGCTTTATGGGGCAGAGCTAAGGAATTTCATCCTAAAAACTACGGCCAAGAAGTCTACATCATGTCTGGGGATCCAGGAATGAGTTCTTTTGGGACTAGAAAGGTAGAAATTGGCTGAAAATTTAGATGTACGCGCTTGCCTACAAGGTTTGTATTCTTCTGGAAAATAGGAGATAACTAAGATTAAAATAGCTTTGTTCAGCGTGGCTCAAGGGGGAGCTGCTCAGAGCGGCACAAAGTTCCACACAGACCCATTTGCGTTTCTGCCTCATCATCCCGTTGAACTGACCAGCGCACTTTTCACAACAGCATCTCCACGGAATAATCCAAGCTACGAAACGAAACACTTAAAGGGTCAGTGAAGCACAAGGTTTGAGAACTGCCGTCCATAAACCCACTAATAATGGCTTGAATCACCTTGTAATTTTTGCCTTGATCTGGTTGAAGAGATGAAAGAAAAAAGTCACTGTAGCGCCTAGGAGATTCCAAGTGTCTCCTGCCCACTGCTGTGCCTTAGGAGACTCACGGAATGAGAAGTTTCTCCTCTGACTTATTTAGGAACAGAACTTAAGTGAATTGGGATCTGATAAAAATTCCAGAAGCTTCTATTCATATTTGGTGTCACCCCCACCCAATAACACTTCATAGAGAAAGAATGGTGAGGAGCATTGGAAAAACACACCGATTTTTGACTTGGGGAAGAACAGGCTGTAAAGGTTTGTGGATTTGGGGTCTTGCCCCGATTCACTCAGAACTCCTCACCTGCTGGGGCAGCTTTATTTTGTTCAGCAGTTTCAGTTCCTATTTAACACAGATTTAGCGTTTGAAAAGCTTAACCTTTTCGATGAGTAGCGGAACTCTCCCCCACAGAGATCATCCAATTAAAAACCCAATTCCTGGGTCAGTGTCAGCGTCAGTGTCAGTGTCCATGAGCCGTCTTTTATTTGGTACTTCAAAATGTGCTGTCTTCAAAGTGTCTTCAGGGCTTGCAGCCTGGGAACAGAAGATGCATATTGGTCTTTAATTAAGGAAACTGTTGCAAAAGAAGAACATTTAACATCTTAAACCACCAGCAGCTTGAAGGCAGCATGAGCCCGTGGGTAAGAAAGATGGGCTTGTTGTCACAGCTGTCCTGGTACCTGCCTTGGCCTGTGTGGCTGACCCACAGCTAAATGCTTCCCAGCGGGGGGGGGGGGATTATAAATGATCTTCGACTCCCTGCACTGTGACAACTCAATTTTCACAAGTGCCAAAGAAAGTCAAGCTGCCGTCCCCTCCCATGGGACACATCTGCCACAATACATTAACAGAGTTGGAGAAGAAGCAGTCTTCTGCCAGGAGAGACCCTTAGACATGGGACATGCAAGGATAATTAAAGGATCAGAACCTTATTGTGCAGATTTCATCACAATTTCATCTGGGGGAGAAAAAGCCTATAGTAGGATGGAGCAGGAAAAAAACCCCCCACAGGTTGTACTCCGATTTTATAACCAGGTTGTTGGAAATTACTGACAGATTGAATAAAATAATATGCTTTGGAGCAGCAGGGAACTTAAAGGTGGAAATTTAATTGACTTCTACCCTAAACCTAGAAGCTGGGGTGTGGTGGAAGCTCTATTATTAATCACCACTGTGGTCACTGTTTGGTGGTTTCATGTGCAGCAAGAGGAAATGTAGCTTTCAATTACATACATATGAATTTCAAATGACTACCTGGTGTACCAGAAAGGAGAAAGCGTGCAGGCCAGGAGGTGCAACCTATGTGTGTATGCACTTGAGCAGAACCACACCACCCTGTAAATGATGCAATTACAGAATGTGGGGGTGGGTGCCAGTGGGGTGTGAAGCCCCAGCCTGTAAGGGTTCCACTTTGTCCGCTCTCTGTTGAAGTACTTGTTTTCCTTCCTGCAAAGCCCTTGCCATAGCTCTGGCCTGAATAGATTTCAGATCTGCCTTGAATGTGAAATACCTCTGGATGCATCAGCCATTTTCTACCCTGAAAGTCAGAGGGACAAAAAGTGGATTGTGTCTGGCTTTAAATGATATTTCAGGGGTTCCCTAAATGTTGAGATAAGATTAGAAGTACCATAGGAAGGCTTTTCCTAATTAATATAAATTCTTTAGCATCCAGTGTTGCGAGATCCCCCTATGTTAAGCTTCCAGAGTTTTCCTCTAGTTTTCAAACAAAAGACAAGACTTTTGTGATGGGGTTGATTATAAGAACTGAGGATCTTCTTTAACAAGAAATAATTTTGTTTTCATGGAGAAGAAACCTCCCCGGTCCCCCCCCCCAAAAAAAAAACAACACCCAAAAACTCACCTGGGCTTGCTTATTTGCACATTGAGTACCTACTGTGAGTCCAGCCTGTGCTGGACATCGGAGACTCAGAGGTAAGTCAAGACATGTCCCTGCTCTCAGGAAGCATATTGCAGCCCCAGCATAATAGGGCCTGTCTCATGGCAGGCACAAAATAAGGTCTGCTGAATTGTATCTCGTAGGCTGAAACTCTCATTCCGTGATTCATTCAACAAGCCTTTTCAGAATGCCTAAAATATGCAGACTAATAATCAACTAGCCACTAGATGAAACAAGGGATTGAGTGAGATTAAATTCAGTGTCTGACAAAGCACACAGGCTTGGGACCCAGACAGACCCAGACTTGAGTCTGGCTCTTCTTGCATTCTCGTCTGCCTTGGAGTGTTCTCCATGCCTCAGTTTCTCCTTCTGTAAATCAGGGACAGTAAGAACCACCTCCCAGGTTTATTGCTTAAATGAAATACCAATAGCCAGCATTTAGTACTGTTCTAGAGTGCTTTGTATCTGGTCCTGGGTACCTTAAAAATGATTGAGAACCCCAAACAGCTCTTGTTACAAAATCCCTATTATAAAATAACTTACTGTATTATAAATTAAATTTACTGTATTATAAATTAAAGCTGAAAACATTTAAATTATTTCTTAATTCTTGTTTTTTTTTTTGTACACAGAGCGTCGCTCTGTTGCCCTGGGTGGAGTGCAGTGGCATCATCATAGCTCACTGCAACCTCAAACTCCTGGGCTCAAGCGATCCTCCTGCCTCAGCCTCCCGATTAGCTGGGACTACAGGCGCACACCACCATGCCCAGCTAATTTTTTCTATTTTTGGCAGAGTCAGGGTCTCGCTCTTGCTCAGGCTGGTCTTCAACTCCTGACCTCAAGAGATTCTCCTGCCTTGGCCTCCTGGAGTGCTAGGATTACAGGCGTCAGCCACCGCACCCGGCCTTAATTCATTTTAAAATAACAATAACAAACTCATTTCACATTTTTAAATAGAAAACAACATTTTTCAAAACAAGAATTTAGGGAATAGGGGGCATTGTTTTCCATTTTTGCACATCTCTTTTAATGTCTATTGTAAAATCACATTCCATGTAGTCTCCGGAAAACTCCACTGTGTGTTCCTAAGAGAATCTGGGTATAAAAGGCCAATTACATCCAGCATTATTGTGACAATGGTGTGTCAAACTCCCTGAAAGGGCCTGGGGGGCCCCAGATCACACTATGGGAACCACTGTGTTAAGTAAGACACTTAATCTTCACTACAACCTTCCAGGGTAAGTACTATTTTCACTCTCATTTTACAGAAGAGGAAATTGAGGCACAAAAGTTTAAGGAACTTGCCTGAGGCCATACAATTAAGAGTAGCAGGGAGCTGGCATTTAAACGCAGCTGTCTGCCGTCAGGGTCTGTGGTACCAGGGTTCCTGCAGAAAACCCAGAACAAAGTCAGAGGGAGGAAGCTCTGGGCAAATGTGAGCATCCTTCTGTCTTGGAGAGGATCCCACCCCATCCTCCGAGGCCCAGTTCATTTCTCACCTAAGGCACTGGCATCGCCCTTTGAAATCCACATGTGGGGCTTTGGAAAATAGTCACTCAGATGCTGACCATTTTTTAAATCACCTGCATGGTCATTCTGGGTGTTCTCCAGGGGCCAAAAGTCACTCACCGAGGAAGAGTCTGCCGATTGCCTAGAAAGCTTTGGGGTCCCCTGGTTATCGAAGTGGCTCTCCCGCCGTGGCTCACCCTGTGGTGGGGCCGACCCCCCATGCACATTTGTGGGGAACAGAGGGACAGGATGGAATATGTCACTTTGGCTGAGATCTCTCCCACCTTACCTCATGTGACCAGAAAGGTGGGTGGTTGATTCAAAGGATGTGCACCTGGGGGCACAGTCTGGGGCCCAGCAGAAACACAAGCAGGTTTCTCCCTCTCGAACTATGTTTTTGTTTTAATCCATAGGCCATTAACTCTTTTCATCTCAAAATATGCCATAGACTTTGCAACTTACCTCCTCCCATTTGCCAATTAAAAAGAAAAAAAGCAGGCGGGCAGGGAGAAAGCCAAATTAGAATTCATAGGAAGAAATGGGGTTGTTTTCGAGACACTGGCAACTGCATTTCTTTGTTTTATTTTCATAAGTGAATTACTAATTCAGTACCCCAAAAAAAGCATAGATTTTTGTTATATAAAAAATCATCGATACTGCAAGAGACCTTCACAAACTGGGATGATGATAATATGTTACTTACATTTGCATAACGCTTTGCAGTTTACAAGGCCCTGTCGTATCCTCAGGGGACTGAACGGATAACCGTGTGGAGTGGCGTTTGTGCCCTGGGTGGAAGCAGCAAGGAAGCTCGGGGATTTGACTTCATTACTGTTACGCCCCAAATCACGGATAAACACTCCAGATTCAATCAGCAGCGCCTGGGAAAAGAAGTTATTAATATTTAACATTTTCCTTATTGCACTCCCAAACTCTGTCAAACTTTCTCAGAACTCACCTTGGAGAATCAAGAGGTCTAGGCCCAGCTTTGGGGAATAATCCTATCAGAGTCTTCTGTGAGCTTTGTTCTTTTCATCCCTAACTGGATGGAGCCATTTGCTAGGGTGACCCACTTGTCCCAACTTGCCGGGGACTTTCCCGGTGTTACCACTAACAAGGTCCAGTGTCCTGGTCACCCTATGTCCGACAGATGCCTGATAACATTACGTACTCTGCATCCACCACCACCCTTTTCTCCATCTCTGTATTTTGCTCCTGGCAGCTTGGAGTTTCACCTTTGACAAATGTATTTGGTTTTGCTGGCCAGATAGCCTAACCTGGGACCTATGTTCCTCCTGTCTTCTCTCCCCACCTCCATCAGAGCAGTGAGGCAGGAGTGACATTGCTATCAGTTCTGTGAGCTAATCAATGTCCTTGTGATCAATTCCTTCAATGCTTAAGCTAGCTGGAGTCACTTCTGATGTCTGCAATTTAGAACCCTGTCTACTATATTGGGTCAAGAATGGTAACATTATCCCTCTTCCACCGACTGCTTTATCTATCAGTTTATCCAGCCATCCATCTACCCACCCACCCATCCATCTGTCAATCCATCCCCCTTTAACGCCCTGCTCTATCCCTTTCCTGTCTGCCCATTGACAACCATACAAATGCACTAATTTTTGCAAAATGGGTATTGTTCCTTTGTATGCATATACACACATATATACAAATATTAGGTGTATTTTTTTTTAAGTGAATCTCTTGATGGACCTCACATATGCCTGTACATACAGCCACCAACCAGACAAGATGCAGAAGACTTCCAGCACCCAGAGGGCTCTCTCATGCCCCTCCCGGTCAATTAGCATCTCCACCACCCAGAAGTAACTACCTTCTGACTTCTATCAGCATAGATACATTTTGTGCATGTATTTTTAATTTACATAAATGGTCTTGTTATATGTCTTGTCCTGTTCATAATTTTTTCAAGCCCTATGTTGTTAAGATCCATCATGTTGCTAGTTTTTCATCTGACCCATGACTTCTAACTCATGTGTAGTATTTCATGGGGGGCCTTACCTGTTCACACCTGTCCACCCCCCAGGCTGCCTCGACTGCTGGTGATGGCATTGGGAATGTCTCTGGAGTGTTCGTGCATGGGAATCTGCTAGATTTCTCAGTTTTCTGACACTTTAGAAGGCCAAGGTTTAAACCTGCGGCAGGGAGGGGGCGCATGTGAGGGGAGGGTGTTACCAGGTGAACCTTTTATATGTATTATGTCTTTGATACCGTTGCTAAATCCGTCAGTACCTCCTGGACAAGGGATTTGTGGTGTGGCCATTCTTTCTGGATGTAGAACCCTCCTCCCACACCCCCTATTTGACTCACAAAACTTTCCTACTTGCCCTTAGGCACTCTCTAGAATGACACTGGTGATTGCAATGAACCCTTTGGTGAAAGCAGGGACTTGCAAGTGTGTCCACCAGGGAGAGGCCAAGGGTGTCCGTCGGTCACTCCTGGGAGGGGCTGTCTAGCTCACCTGGCACTCAGCTGCCCAGAAACTCTACGAAAAGTCTTTAAAGGAAGCCACAGAAAGGAAACACAAAGGAGAGTAAAGCCAAGTTTGGCCATAAAATCTCTTATTTTTTTTCCCACTAAGTGTTATTGTCAGAACCAGTGGCTGGGAACATGGTGGCCACAGTCCAGGAGGGCACAGCTTGTTTTTATTTGGCTTCAGATGCATTTAGTTTGTGGAAGATTCATGGGGTGTTGTAAAATGTGATTTCCCCGAGGAGCCAAAAGTTTATGGACAAACTAGACCAAAAGACAAAGATTGTGGAAGTGTCTTTCTGTCTGTGAGGCCCAATGACCCACCCTTATGGAGCCGACTTGCTTAGGAAACAGCAAATCCTCCTCATCCTGTGCAATTTTAGGAAGATCAGGAAGGTTATACTGAGGAGGATTTAGTAGCCGAAGTTGATAGAAAAAGAAAATAAATGAATAAAAGAAAATAATCACTGTCCTCCGAGTACAGCATGAAAAATACCAACATAACCCTGATTTCATAATAATTCAAACCAGATGAAGAGAGCTTCATGCCCAACCCTCCCCCACCAATTCCTCTGATTCCTAATCAATTATTGTGGAAATGGCATTAGTAGAGTTCACGGAGGTAGAGTGGACTGTAATGATGTCCCCAGCACCCAGCACCGGGAGGGACAGTTGGGTGTTGGGCCCAGGCACCAGCATCAGGCAGGACTGGAGCCAAATCTATATTTTTCCATATATCAGTTACATGATTTTGGGAAAATTACTTACCTTCCTAGGCACACCAAGGTACTCACTACATGTGAGCTCTTTGCTCTGTTTTCACAGAGCCAGCTGCAAGGTCCCATCGTGCAATGACCAAGGAGCTCCTGGGTCAAGGTGGATGATATTGGAGCCATTGAGGTCTATCCATGGTGAGTTTATTGAACATTTTCCCTTTCCAGTAATATGTCCACTTCTAGACATTTGTCCTACAGAAACAAGTGCATGCAGACATTTTTAGGAGAATGTAGCACTGTTTTTAACAGTGACAGAGTGGAGACAACTTAAATGTCCACCCAAAGGTCAACGTTAAATAAACCATAGTACATCCGTTCAATGGGATATTCTGCAGTGTTCACAAGAATGAGTAGATTCACAAGTATGGTAGGGAAGGGTGACTGAGTCCTAAAAGCAAAGTATAGAACAGTATTTATCAGATGTCTACATTTTTGTAGAAATAAGGAAGAAAGAGTAGTGTGTTCACGTTGAGCGTAGAAGAAAACAGTGAGAAGAATGTTTATCAAACAGCTGATAGTGATTTTTTTAGGAGAAGGTGGTATCATGAGAAACATGGTCATATAATTGGCCAAGGTGGGACCCTTCTGAGAATGAAAGAGGCAGGATACTTTTCAAAACCTGTACAACAGGTGTGGAGCTGGAGCCACGCAAGCTGGGACACATCACAGGGGACTTACCCTTTTGTTGCAGAACACTCAGGACTCTATTCATGACAAATCCGAGTCAAATCTCCTTTCCCTGAGTCCATCACTCACTGGGACTGAGATTAAGCCAGGACTGGATGGGGGAGGTGGGACCTCTTCTGTTAGAACCTTAGAGATGACAGCCAGCCTCGGGGGTGGAGTGTTGACCACGCTACTCCGGGAGGAAGGGGGACTGGGTGCTGGGAAGGCAGAAGCGACAGGCCCCATTGCAGTCCCTGCGGACTTGGGCAGCCCTGGGAGTTTATAAGGCTGAATGTTATGGGGGAAATCTAGTTGGCAGATGCAAGTACCAGGACAAAGGGTACCTTTTGAGAGATCCCTGTGAGTAAGGCTTGAGGCATCTGAGGACGTGGGGAACCCCCACCCCCATTAGAAAAGCAACAGTGCTAGTGAGAAGAGGAGAAAGAGAACATGCTCAAACACGATCTGGTCAAGATCTTGAAGGGGTGTGCGTTTTCTTCTTTGCACCAGGCGAGGGGATTGTGTTTGAAGAGCCAGCAATGGGAATGTGTGAGAATGTGGTGTTCTGGAAGGAAAGTTTGCTTTCCCTGATTGGAAGCAGCTGTGGTCCTTTGACTTTTTAGAGGAGCAGAAAATTTGGTGTCCTTACGGTGTTAGAGGTTACTCCAGACAATTTCCTGCCACCCAGGCTCCACTGAATTGGAACCATTTTTCAACCCACCCAGACACCCAAGACTTACAGGGGTTTGGAGGGCGTCTCCGATCATACCTCTAAATCAATCTCGAGATGTTTTTTCCCTGGAAGTGCTTGAACGATTCAATCACTGTGTGAGACTTTCAGCATCCAGACCTTGCAAACTCATTCTGTCTCTTCCCCTCAGAGAGATTTGGGTCGCTCATGCTTCCCGGCAGAGAAATTACCCCTTTGAGATCTTTCATGATCTAATTCTCAGGAGCCCTGGTGCAAACAGGAGCCTTTCAGCAGGGCTGAGAAATTGCTAGAATGATAATTGGGTTAGGAGACAATGATTTGGGACAGCTCTGGATAGATCCCTCACCTGTCACATTGGGAAAACAATAATACCAACCTTGGAGGCAATGTTTTTTAGCAAATGTTTTTACTTAATTTTTTTTTATTTTAAAATAATGTTGTATACACAGAAAAGTTATAAAGATAGTGCAGAGAGCTCCCGTAAACCTTTTACCTGGTTTCCTATGTCGTTAACACCTTACATTTCTGTAGTACATTTGTCACAACTGCAGAGCTAACATTGGTGCGTTACTGTTGACTCAACTCCACAGCTTATTCCAATTTTACTGGTTTTCTCTCGACGTTCTTTTTCTGGCCCAGGATCCCATCCATGACATCACGTTACATTCAGTTGTCACGTCTCCTTAGGCTTCTCTGGTCTGTGAGAGTTTCTCATACTTTCCTTGGTTTTGATGACCTTGACAGTTTTGAAGGCTATAGTCAGGTATTTCATGGAATGTCCCTCAATTTGGGTTTGTCTGATGTTTTCCTCGTATTAGACTGGGGTTGTGGGTTGTGGACAGGAAGATGGCAGAGGTGAAGTGCCCTTCTCATGGCTTCGGCATATCAAAGGTCATTGTGCTGTCAATGATGGGTTGGCCTTGATCATATAGGGTTATTTTGAAGACTCAATGATATCATCCACATAAGATGCTTACAGCACATAGCAAATCCATGATGAGAGGACAGATTTGTTGAGCAAGTGGTTATTGAGGACTTTTTTTTCTTTGCCAGGTAGTGTGTTGGTTTCAGACAAAGAAGAATCAGACATGACTTTTGTCTTCAAGGAATCTGCAGTTCAGCTTCTTTCCAGCAATCCCTTCTCTGCTTGTAGTTAGGACTATGACTATTGGCAGCTGGGGTGTGTGGGAAACCAGAATATGAACCACCATAGTGATTTCTGGCCAGGGATGAACAGCCCAGTAAGCAAAGGGACAGAGTCTTACAGAGTCCTGCTCAGCATGTGGCAAGGACAGTGACCCACAAGAAAGGAGGAGATTCTTTTGTAATAGTTGGTTGCTCTCAGGAGAGCAGTGTGGCTGAGATGGACACCCCCTTTGGCTCTTTTATTAACTTCCTGTGTAATGTGGAAGGATCATTCCAAAACGCCCTTTCCATTCCTTGGATGTAAAATGAAGACAGCAATATTTGACCGGCCTTTCTCACCAAGCTCTATTCAACCTAAGTTGATGACCAAGGCCTTTGGGTGTACCTAAGCACAAAGGCAAAGACCCCACCCTCAAGAAGCTCACAGTCGTAGAATATTGAAAGGCTCAAAAGGCACAAAACACCACTGCGGAAATTTCACTGCCTCTGAGTGGCCGGCTATGCAGAATGGGGAAAAATCACCTTAATGTTTTATAAGAAATAGGTGAATTTTAAATGACAGGCTTCCAACCAAGAAGCAACATGTCCTCACTTGTCCCTGCTGAAATCTCTTAGGGAACAGTTCAGCAACTTGTTTCAACTCATCAAACCTTATGGTTTAAAAAGGGGCATCTAAAAATTTCCTGATATTTGTTTTCCTGGGTTCTTTCGTTCCAGTGAACATCCACTTGGACGCAAATGAGTTTTTAATTTTTTGGCTGAGGAAGAAGCAGTGATGTGTATGTGTGCGATCTGCATGTTGCTCTTTGCAATTATTGGAACATTTTTAGTCACATCCTTCTAACCAGTAAAGAGCCAATGGCACATTTAGGATCACAATTGAAAGATAGATACTGGGGAAAACCAATTATTTTTTATTTTTCAGGACAAGAGGCAAATGCTAGCTTAGTACTATGCTCAGCCCGATCTCTTAGGACTTCTAGAAGCTCCAAAGCTTAGCAGACACCCTCTCAGCACATGCTGATCAGCAGAGCTGCATGCAACATCTACAAGTGACATCATATTGCACAGTGTATGTGCTTAAGCTCTGGGAGTTTTAAATTTATGCCATGTATAAATTGCATTTATTGTAGCCACTGTTTTCCAGAGAAAAGTTCAAACCCCAGAGGAATATTAACCAGTCCTAGAGCAAATCCACAAGACAATAGAAAATCAAAGGGCTCCAGGCTCTTTTGTCCTTTCCCTCTATTGATGAGAAACACAAGTTCTGCCTGGATAAGGTGGATGGCCCCAGAAGGATAAAACACATAATATGATGCACACCTGAGTTTCTGTTTGCAGACACATTGACCCATCTGAGCAGAGTTCACATGAGGGATTGGGTATACTTAACTCATTAAAGGTTCCTGCCATGCATATTAGTTATAATACCAGAGCCAGTAGATTCCCTGTTCCGTATGAGCTTATCTGAGTTGAGTTTTGTCTCTTGTCTGTGATTATTATACACAGGAGAATCTTTAGATTATGTTACATATAGCATCTATGCAAAGGGTTGACCAGTGAGGGTTTGTTGTCTGACTGACTGGATGCTTTAAAGCAGACAGCCCGGTGGACCAAAGTTTCCCAACCTTGGCACTTTGACATTAGGACCAGACGCTTCTTTGGAGGGGCTGTTGTGTGCGTTGCAGGATGATGGCAGCATCCCTGGACTTACCCATTAGATTCCAGCAGCCAGCAGCACCCCCTCCACACTAGTTGTGACAATCAATAATGTATCCAGATATTGCCATGTGTCCCCTGGGGGGACAATTGCCCCCATTTGAGAACAACTGATATAAACAAACCTACAGTATGTCTTTTTGAAGAATTTATTGAGCATTTTCTGCAAAAAGCCCTATATGGATTGGATGGGAACACCAAAAAATAAAATAAAGTAAGATGAAATGAAAGTCAAGATTTTTCTCCTTGGGTTACTTATGATTTAGAAAAGATTTGCCATCTTCAAATTGAGATGCTGAAGCTGATCCAAGCCATTTACATCCCGGGAGCTTTTGGGAGATAAATTGGTTTCATTCACCCAAGGCCGCCAAGGCCCCATCCACCCACTGGTCTGTCTGAGTCATTTAATTTCTTCCTGAACACTTCTGATCTTGCTCAAATTTGCACCCTGTCTCTCTCTGTCTTTCTCTCTCTTAATAATAAAGGAGTTCAAAGTAGGTAGAAGTTTGCTTATCATCCTAATCGTACTAATTTATTTAGAACATTGAATTCCTCTTGAGATGACAAATTTGCTTTCTGCCAAAGTTATGCAGCTGACTGTTTATAACAGATCCTGTAATTAATTGGATTCTGTCACTAGAATGAATGCTTTCTTTTCCTTCCCTTTGCAGGTGTGAAAATCTCAGAAATGGCCTTGCAAGGTGGAAGCTTCCAGGAACGTCAGCCCGAGGGGACCAGACCTTTTAGGCCAAACCTTTAGCACCTTAGTTTTTTAATTGGCTTTTGATGTTGGGCATGGTTCCCTAAGTACACAACCATCTCCTCTGTTGAATCTGGACAGCTTTGAACATTCATTACAAAGCAGAATTGGTCTCGGCTTATTTCAGAATTACTGTTTCTCAAAGCTTATTTAGACAACCTCTGGCCTCCTTTTTGGTTTATGTAAGTATTTTCTCATGAGACCCACGCCTTGCTTCCGCCAGTGTCTAAGGCTGCCGCTAACCATGAAATCTTATTCATAACTCTATTGTGAGACAGAACAAAGACACCCAGTCTGCATAACCTCGCCAGAGGTAAAAAGCAACTCTACCTTTACCCAGCTTTTCCCACAAGCCTTCTCTGTTTCCCGGAAAAAGAGTGAGTGATGTTGACTCTGTTGTGAGACTGTACCTATGGCAAAAAACAAATCTAAAATCCTACAGCTGACTGAGATCATCCTCGGCTTTGCCTTCCATTTCATTAACCCTGCTTTGCCTGGAATTTTCTTTTTAGTCCACTGAGACAAGTTGCTAATCATCTCGCCTACCTCTTTCCTACCCCAAAAGCATGACCTCTGGGTAAAGGCAAAGGAAGGCAGTGTTCAAGAAAATATGTCAGACAATAGGAGGAGGCAATCATATATTCCTCAGTGCCACAGAAAAAGATTGATTTTAAATTAATTTTATTAGCCAGTGCAGGAAAACAAACAACAACAAAAACCCCAGCAAGACCAATTGCTCAATATGCCAGGTTTTCAAACTGGTATGATCAGATCAATGGTTGATCTGAGGTCCCACCTGGATGAACCCTTGTAAACGTATATTTAAAAACAGATTTTTCAAAGAAATCTAAGGGACTGATATAGAATAAATATTTAAGTTAAACATGAAAAAGTATAAATAGAAAATAATCTCATTGCCTGTCACTGACAACTCTCTGCAACAATTTACCACTTAATGCATCTGATCATCAATAGGATCCCTTAATTTAAAGTATTTTCCAAAAAGTCATTAAATAATGTATTCCTTCCAAGCAAAACCCCAGCTGGAATGGAAGCCTTCATGTAAATACCTATTGGTATTTAAAATTAAAATTCCCGTCAAGAGAGAGGAACTGGTCAAGGAGAGCTTGGTTCTGTTCAAAGGCCAGATAAGTTTGAAAAGTATAATTCAGGTGACCCCAAAGGAAAGGTGATGAAACCCGCTAGAGGAATCTCAGTCACAAATTGACACAGACGTTTTTCTTCTTCTGAAGACATGAAACGGAATGGTACTATCTTCTCGCCTCAGTGCAGAGAGCATCCCCCCAGGAAATCAGCCTCCACACATCTGCAGAACCAACATGACCCATGTTTCCAGTGTTCTGCCAGAGAAGGAAAGAGTTTACAACAAAACTGCATGCATTTGATCGGCGGGCCACAGCCCCATTGCACCGTCTGGGCTTCCCGTTCTTGGAAAGGAGATGCCAGCCAGCCAGTACTGGATTTAAACGCAAAATGAATGCCATGGTGGGGTTGTGGCCTCCTGTTTCATAACCACAAGACCTTTATTCCCTTTCTTTTCTCCTATTTTTTCTAAGAGATTTGGAACATCTCTTTCGCCTGAAACTTTTATTGTCTTTAAAACGCCCGCCTCTGCCTTCCCTAAATTTGCCTCCGGAAAAGCGGCAGCTGACCCCAGCACATCACTCAAACGGCATTTACTGGTCACATTCCAAGTGCCTCGATCTGTGCTGGGCATCCCATGGCAAAATGAAAAAGGATGGAATTTCAGGGGGTCCTACCCGGGGTCACACGCTTGGCCTCACCTCCCCTTTCAAGAGTTGATGGGAGGAAGATTTTGAGCGGGGTCACTGCAGACCAGTTATGCTCTGTAGGGGAGCTAAGAGAAGGAAGAAATGATTTGCCTCAATTACTTTTTCAAAGACTGAGGATTTCCCCTGATGCCTCTCTGGCTTTGGACTAAAGTACTCTGAAAAACCAACTCACTTGGCCACTACTGCCATGGGTAACTTTTTTATGGGGAAAGGGGGAGCTTTTTTTTCCCCTTTTAAAAAAGCTTGTTTTTTTAAATTGTGATTAAAATATACATAACATAAAATTTACCATTTTAATCATTTTTAATTGTACAGTTGTGTGGCATTAGGTAAATTCACATTGTTATACAGTCATGTGTCACTTAATGATGGGGATACATTCTGAGAAATGCGTCCTTAGGGGATTTTGTTGTGCAAACATCATAGAGTGCACTCACACAAACCTAGATGGCCTAGCCTGCTGTATACACCTAGGATCCTTGGTACAGCCTGTTGTTCCTCGGCTACAAACCTGTACAGCATCTTACTCTACTGAATACTGCAGGCAATTATAACACAATGGTAAGGATTATCTTATGGTACCACTCTCATATGTGCAGTCTGTCATTGACCTAAATGTCACTATGCAGCACAGGACTACAACCGTCACCACCACTCATCTCCAGAACTTTTTCATCTTCCCAAACTGAAGCTCTGTACCCGTTTCACACTGTTCTCCATCTCTCTTCCCCATTAGTCCCTGGCAACCAGCATTCTACCTTCTGTCTCTATAAATATGACTCTTCTAGGGACCTCATATGAGTGGATTCATGCAGTGTTTGTCCTTGTGTGACTGGCTTATTTCATTTAGCATGTCTTCAAGTTTTATCCATTTTGCAGCATATGTCAGAATTTCCTTCCCTTTTAAGGCTGTACGTAGGTTTTGTGTGTATATAACATATTTTGTTTATCCATTCATCCATCAGCGGACATTTGGATTGCTGCTAACTTTTGGGTATCGTGAATAATGCTGCTATAAACATGGGTGTACGAATATCTGTTCATGTTCCTGCTTTCAATTTTTGGGGGGCTATATAACTAGAAATGGAATTGCTGGATTATAGGTAGATCTACTCTCAGTTTTCTGAGGAACTGCCACACTTTTCCACAGCAGCTGTGCCATTTTACACTTCTACCAGCAGTGCTCAAGGGTTCCAAATTCTTCACATCCTTGCCAATACTCCTTATTTTCAGGTTTTTGGTTTTTTTTTTAATAGTAGCCATCCTAATGGGTGTGGAGCAGTATTTCATTATGATTTTGATTTGTACTTCCCTAATAATTAGTGATATTGAGCATCTTTCCATGTACTTATCAGCCGTTTGTATATCTTCTTTGGAGAAAAGTCTATTCATATCCTTTGCCATTTTAAAATCGGGTTTGTTTTATTGTTGTTGTTGAGTTTTAGGAGTTCTTTACATAAGTTGGATATAAATCCTTTACCAGATAAGTGATTTGCAAATACTTTCTTCCATTCTGTGGGTTGCCTTTTTACTCTGTGGATAGTGTCCTTCGATGCACAAAAGTTTTTAATTTTGATGAAGTCCAATTTGTCTATTTTTTCTTTTGTTGCCTGTGCCTTTGGTGTCATATCCAAGAAATCATTGCCAAATCCAATGTCATGAAGCTTTCCCCATGTTTTCTTCTGACAGTTTCATAGTTTTAGCTCTTATGTTTAGGTCTTTCATCCATTTTGTGTTAATTTTTGTATATGGTGTTAGGTGAGGGCCCAACTTCACTCATTTGCATGTGGATGTCCTGTTTCCCCAGAACCATTTGTTGAAAAGATTGTCCTTTCCCCACTGAATGGTCTTGACATCTTTGTTGAAAATCTTTTGCGGGTATATGCACAGGTTTACTTTTAGACATGCCATCAGTAACTTTCCCTGTATTTGTGCATTCCTTGAATTTGTCATGTTCTCATGGTATCTATGTTCTCTGTGCCTGTCTAGCTGTCCCACTAGATGACAACATTTTTGAGAATGGTGCCCAGATTTTTTCATTACTTTGTATCTTGGTGTTACCTCGTGGCTTTCTTTTTTTATTTACTGGGATTAATCTGATCAATGTAGTTAGGCGACCCATATTAACCCAAGTGACCTGGTGAGTGGGTTTACATTGATCCCTATTAGAAACTTGTGCGCCCTGGGCATGTCGTAGGCAGATTATGAGTATTCTCATGATTTTGCACTACCAGCTTCCTCCTCGTGGCCCGGCCCTTGCTCACTTCCTAGTGTTTTTGAGCAAACAGAGGAGCCACTGGACAAGTGGCTGTTGGGAACATGGGAGTGGCTCTGGTGTCCGTGTCTCCTTGCCCATGGGGAACAGTGGTCCGGTGGGGTTGGATCAGGTTGGATTCTCTTTTCCAGTTCCCTTCTCTGGATCTTCTCTCTCTTTCCAGCTCTAAACTTTGGATCACCTCAGGTCTCCACTTCAGATATCTTCTCCACCCACATTTATGTCCCAGGAAATCCTATCCTGAAGCTTTAAATGCAACCCATCTGCTGAGAACTCCTGAGTTCAAATCTCCAGAGCCAACCTCTCCCTTGTAAGACCATGGTGAACTCACTGAGCCTTTCTGAGCCTCAGTTTCCTCATCTGTAAAATAGGGATAGAATGATCTTCCTTGCTGCCATGTGTACTGTGTGTCAATGCCTGGCACCCAGGAGGTGGTGAGCATTATTTCAGTTTATCTCACTAAAGTTTAGCTGTTGGAAGCCCCTCAAGACCACTAATATAATCAGATATTCCTTAATAAAGGACATTTAGGAAAAAATCAAAGCAACAGTTAAAATATGGTAGGTCCCAGCATCTCCTGGTTATCCTTGAAATCTGCACCTGGGCAGGCAGCGCAAAGCCACCCCAAGTCTCCTGGAAGTGTGAAGTGTCTGTACCACTTGTACTTTTTCATATTAATGTGTTTTCCAAAGGGATGTCATTTGTCACTTCCTTTTGTCTTCAACCAGTGGAGAGCAGCGATGCCGACAAATACCAGGATGATTTCAAACCACAGATGGCTGTGGTGTTGAGACGGAAGCCTGGGACAATGAGCCGGTTATGTAACCACACCAGGGCCTATTTGGTGGGCTGGAGGGGCCCAGCCCAGGACAGCATCTCTGGGGGGGGTGGGGGCGCAGCCGCTGACGGGAGGCCCTCTCAGCAGACCGGGTTATGGGGTTGGCCTCCAAGAATAACTCTTTTTCTCTTTTTACCCCCAAAACTCTTCTATGGGAAGTGTGCTTTGAGTTTGAAGTGGAGATGAAGATCGGAATAGAAGAGAGAAGCGGGTTGAGCACTAAGGAAAGGCTTTTGGGATCCGACCTCACCTTGCACGCAGGGGCCGCCCGTTCTCCAGTCCCAGGGACTGGAAGGGCGTGGAGAATTCGCTTCTCTCACGTGGAACGTCGGGCGCCTCAAGACGCTTCCACTTCCCTTCCCTCTTACCAGGCACCGGAAGGCATTTTGATCCCTCCCGCCACTCTCCTCCTGCCGCCCAGCTTCAAGCCATCCCAAAATCTGGTCGGCTCTGCCCTCAAAATATTTTCTGAATCTGACCTGACCACGATTCTTTATTTTTACCACCGCAACCCCAGATTAAGCCACCACCATCTCCTCTTTGGTCTATACAGAATCCCAGCTGCTTTCCTGCCTCTGTCTTTGATACATACACCCTATTTTCTACATGCAGAGAGAGGGCCCAGAGAGCCAGCTGACAGCCAGGGGCGGGCTGGCCGAGGGCCGAGAGCACAGGGTGGCCTGGCGAGGGAGGAGCCGAGAGCCACAGGGGTGGGGCCTGGGCCCAGAGGGAGGAGCCGAGAGCCACAGGGGTGGGGCCTGGGCCCGGAGGGAGGAGCCGAGAGCCACAGGGGCGGGGCCTGGGCCCATACCTTGGCTCAGAAAACCATAGGGGATTGCTACTCTCAGGTCTCATAACCTCTTGAAATTTGTCCTGCTGGCTTTCTAATTTGCTTGGCGTCAGACCCCTTTATTATTACAATATCTCCCTTCTGGATTGGGAGCGTCTATCCTATCCTACTATTGTACTTTGAAAGAAGATAACTTATTTTCTAGGTCCACAGGTCCACTGATGATGGAAAGGAATTTTGCCCAGGGATGGACCGTACCCACTGACTCACCCATACTTGATTTAGATGATGAGATTTGGGACTGTTGAGGTGATGCTGTAATGGGTTGAGACTTTTGGGGATTTGAGATGGGGTGCATATGTCTTGCACATGGGATGAACATGAATTTTGGGGAGCCGGAGGGCAGACTATAGTGGATTGGGCAGTGGTGCTCCACAAGATACACCCACCTGGAACCTGTGAATGTGACCTTATTTGGAAAATGGATCTTTGTGGATGTAATTAAATTAAGCGATGAGATAATTCTTGGTTAAATCCAACAACAAACGTTCTTGTAAGAGAAGAGAAAGGGAAGGGCAGGGAGGACCAGGCCACTTGGAGAGAGGGGCAGAGACTGGAGTTACATGGCCCCCAACCTGGAGCCCCTGGCTGTAAAAGAGGGGCCAGGAAGGCTTCTCCCCTGGAATGCTGGAGGGAGCACAATCCTGTGACACCTTGATTGCAGATTTCTAACTGTGAGAGAGTAAATTTCTGTTTTAGAGCACTAATTTTGTGGGAATGGCAGCCACAGAAAACTAATACAGTATCCTACAGCTTCTCTGCCCTTCCCTTTGTCACATATTAAACTTGATTCCCCCCCTGCCAGGGGCTTTGCACTTGCTGTTCCCTTTGCCCAGAACACCTTTCTCCCAAGGATGTGAATGCCTCCCACCTTTGCAATCTCCTCAAGCATCAACTCCTGGAGAGGCCTGTGCTGACCACACATTGGAAATGGCCTCCCTGGTTACTCCATGTCACCCTGCCCTGTCCAGTTCCCTCACCAAACCTTTCACAGTCTGTAATTTTGTTCTACCAAGTTGTCTGCCTGTTTATTGCCTGTCTTCCCCCACCAGAACTATAAGCATCTCAAGGGCTGGGACCTTGTTCCCTGGTGCCAAAAACAGTGGCTGGCTCACAGAGGGTCTTTAGTACATTTGCTAACTGAATGCATGAAAGTCAGGGGAGGTCTCTGTCCTTGCAGAGCTCATCTTCCCTTGGCTTTGTGTGCAGAGGACGATTTGGGCTCAGGGCCGTAAGGAAGACCATGACAGAACTCACAGTGCACCCCAAGGGCCCTTGGGTGCTGGCAGGGCCTCTGCCCCCAAACTGGGCTCTGTTCTTTCCTCTTCTGGCCATTGACTCTTTCCCAGAGGCCCAGCGTCCCATTTTGCAGTCACGCACCACTGCCCTGGACTCTGACTGTGGGGCCAGTGAGGTCGTGCGCGTATCCTTTGCTCCTCACCCGTCCTGGCCTCAGTCTTTTTGTTCTTCTTCCTTCTCTTCTCAGGATCCTTCAGGCTCCAGAACACCTTGATCAGCTTAACAAGTTCATGGCAATCAAGGGCCATTCTTTCCAAGTCTGTGTAGCTGCATGGTGGACGCGTCATTGTGTTAAACACACGTATGAGTGAATGAGTAAGCCAACAGGCCCACCAGAACCAGGCCAACAAATATCACAGCTACTTACAAGGGATGTGTGCACACTTTCAAATTGTCCAAAGTCTTGACTCACCCACCTTCTGTGTCCTGGAGAAACCCCAGTCTAGCTGGGAGGTTGAGGAGCCCTCCATAGAAACCAGCAGCATCTCAGCTGTCCCCATTAGCTCCCAGGGCTTATAGCTGCCTTACAGGCAGTCTATCTTGCTTCTGAGCAGATGGGCCTGGGGCAATGGTGGGGAGGGGCAGCTGGAGAAACACTCGTAAAGTCACGTGGCATTACCATAGGGCCTGATGATCCCTCCTGCACGTCCCGTGCCTCTGCCCCCAAGATGGTGCCCGTGTTGGGTCAACTCCAAGTGGAGCAGATACACACAGGTCCCCAACACCAGGGACTTCTGCTTTCTCCTCTAGAGGAGGGGCTGGGTTCACTTCTATTTAAGACAAACTTGATGTTAGAGCACCTCTTAACACCAGCCACTCCTTGTTCACAAGTTTGCAGACGTCAGCTCAGCTCAGCAAACTCACTTGAGGAGCTTCAGTTGGATGCCAGCACCTGCCAGGTACTGCAAGATGCTGGGGTCACAAAGGTGGCGACAGCATGTACCTCCCAACCAAGGAGCTCTCCTCGAATCAGGAGGATGAGCCAGGTCAAGGGCCACCACGGAGGTAAGGATGTGCTAAAGTGATGAAATGCCTGGGTTTGGCACCAGATGGACCTAAATTCTGGCCCTAGCACCCCCATTTCTTTAGCTTTATGGCCTAAGGCCAGTTACTTAATCTCTCCATGCCTCAGTTCCCCTGATGGTGAAATAGCATCACAAGAGACTGACCCCATGTTTGACATGAAGATGAGGTGAGACGGGGAATGGACAAGCTTAGTGTGTACCCTGCACACAGCCGAGACCTGGTAAGTGGCAGCTCTTAATCACAATAATGGGTTGTGGTTCGCATCTAACTTTGTAGAAACCTGCCCCTGTGTTTCCTATCTGGCCGTGTGGACGTAAAGTGGCATCTTCCCCATCCTTGCATCACACTCGGGATCCCTGCAGCAGAAAGCTGCTCCCAAGGTGTGCTTTGGGAGCCGAAGTAGAATTGTTGGTTGTGAAATGGACTGTCTTCCAGAGCTGCCTCTCGGCTGTCTCTTGGTCTCCTTGAAGCAGATAAGATACATGAAAGTTTTTAACTTTATAAATAATTCCTACACTTTGCAAAAGGACGGGGTTTTTGCAAACTAGGGTTGCTTTAGAGTCAACCTCTGGTAGTGCCTGGCTTCTGTTGCTCTGCTTTGCTGGGTGATAGGCACGGAGGGGTGGCAGCAGCGCTTCACCCGGTCAAGGGCCAGGCAACACCCGGGCAGCCCTTTGGAACGTGGCCACACCCTCACCTATGATCAACCAGGGCCGGTGGGCAGGTGGCCTTGGCCCAGAGAGGAGGGTGCTGGCTGGAAGCCCCAGCACCCAGTTTGAGCCCTGCCTGGGAAGCAGCCCCACCCCCTGGCAGCCTGGTGCTTAGAGTCGCCTTCCCATTGGCTGCCCAGACCTGCTCATTTGCATGCCAGGAGGCTCCCTCTTACCTGTTCTCTCTGTCCCTCACCTCTCAGCACTAGGAACCCTTTCTGGGGGCCTTCTCTGATTCGCCAGACAAGGTTGGGCCACCCTGTTCTGACAACTTGGATGTGTCCTGGTCACACTGGTCATTTCACTCCCCACTAAAGTAAAAACTCCTAGAGCGCAGGGGCAGGAGCTCTTAATTGTTTGCTGGGTAAATAAATACTGAATGAAGCTAGGGCTGGCCACACAACCGGCCAGGCGGGGGCTGTGGGTCTCCAAATGTTGTCATCACCATGGTTGTCACTGTAGTAAAAATAACAATGGCTCGTGTTTGGGGCATTATTATGATGTGTGTATCACTGCACTGTGCATCTCACTTCAGATCCTCCCAACAACTCTGCTAGCTAGGTAGGTGTCATTATTGTGACCATTTTCCAAGGAGGAAACTGGGACTTGGAGAGCTAGGCAGTGTGCTCACAGCCAACACCGAATGGCATCTGAACTCAAGCTGTGACACTGAGGCCCTTGCCCACAGCTACCCTGCAGGCATGCTCAAGTGTGCATGAGACAACTTTATATGGGCGTGGACATGACATTGACACTAAACCATGCAATGATAAGGCTGTCCGCTCCTGTTTCAATCCTGACTGCCTCCAGGCCAGTCTCTCTGTGATGACAGTGTGTCTTTAACACCTCCCAAACACATAAAGAGAAAGCCAGCCAAGAGCTGAGGGTCTTTGGCACACAATATCTGGTTAGATGGTTGATGATGGCATTTTGTGCTTTCATTATATTTAATTTTATAATTACTTTCTAATTACAGCACGTGAGACTAGTTTCCATTTAGGTGACTGACATCATCTTACTAAAGCAAAAATTTGAGGAAAAAAAATGTTATCAAGTAAATGAAACATTAAGTGGAAGACGCAGCTGTGGCAAAAAATCACGGTGGGAGAATGAATGTGAGCCAGGAGGGAAAGGACCGAGGTCTGAGGAAGGCTGCTGACTACTGGCACTGCCTCTTGAGCGTCCACTGCCCTGGCAGCTCTGCTTGCATCTGTCTTGCATTGTTCTCCAACAATTCCCTGCCTGCCTTTATCTCCCTGGCAAATCACAGGCTTTTAAAATGCAAAGAATATGTCACACATCTGCATGCCCCTGGGCACCAGGCACAGGGTTCTCAGCTGCTGGTGATCGATGGATTCATCTCTCGTGGGCTTAACTGCTGTCACGTGCCTGACTTTAGCATCTGGCATGATTTAATCATTTATTCACGGTATTGAGGAAAAGGCCGACATGGGTTCAGGATTTTCTTATCACGAGCTTCCCCAGGCATCTCGTTCCTTCTGGGCTGGCTTGGGTCCTGGTGGCCATGGCAGGGAGTGGGGACCCAGAGGAGGGGATGGGAACAGGGAACAGCCTTTCTAGAAAGCCTGATGTGTAACCAGCTCTGGCAAAATATGTCCAGTACATATGTATTCTAATCTGCTTGATGTCTTAATTTCTTCCGTAAATGCAACAACCCTCCCAGTGATGAGGGTGCCTAACCCCAACATGTTATATCAATTAGAAAATATTGTAGTTGCAAGTGAAAGACAGACTGTAACTGGCTTAGAAGGTAAAGATTTGGGTGTCTGGATGCATGTCTGGTTCAGGCGAGGCACGATCCAAAGCCTCAAACAAGGCCGCCGTGGACCTGGTTCTCTCAGCCCTCAGGGCTGTCTTCAAGGCTTCACCTTCACCCTTAGGCTTCCGGGGGGAGAGATGGCTTCTCTTTCCTGGAAGCTCCAGCCTATGTTGCTGGTGTGTTCCTGGTTCTGATTGGGTGATGTGCCCATCCTGGAACCAAGCACCTGTCCAGAGGATGAGGCATGCTGGTTGGGCTTTGGAGTCAAAAAGACCTGGATTAATGTCCTGGTTCCCGCCACCCTTCCTGCCCGTTTCCTAGCTGTGTGCCTTGGGCAAGTCACTTCCCCTTCTGAGTCTCATGAAACGGGGATGATGGCAGTGCCCACTTGGGACAGCTGTGGTGAGGACAGAATGACAGAGTGGAGGGAGGGCGCCGAGTGTGTCTGTGGAGCGTGTGCTAAGTGTCGGGCCCTGGTCTATGCACCTGGGCCACAGCGGTGAGCAGGGACATGTGACCTATGGCTCCCAGTAATGTTGCGGGGGTGAGAGACACTCACCAGATCCTCACAGGAACAGGCATCGGAGAAATTCTGAAGAATCTGTAAGGAGAAGCCCTAGGTCCTCCCAGGAGCGTCCGAAATGGGGCGCTCAACCCAGCCCAAGCCGCGAGGAGAGTTTTCCCCAAGAACCTGTCCTTGATCCATGATCTGAAGGGAGAGTAGACGGAGCTATGGAGAGTCACTAACAGGCTGACCTTATCGCTCTTCCCTAAACACGCCAAGTCCGTTCCCACCTGTGTGGAATGTCTGCATGGCTTGGCTGTCTCCTTCACCTCTTTGGGTTTCGGGTCGAATGTTTTTCTTTTCACTCCATTCAAAATGTCTCCCCCCCACCCTACTTGTCTCTCTTTACCCCTTCTATTCATTCCTGTCTTTTTCTTTGCTGCACTTGTCCAGATCTGACAGCATGTTGATTACTCCTTCATGTTGTGTCACTGTCACTCCCACCAACAGCGCGGAGGCATCGTGGAGGCACCGTCTTGCCTCCAGCTGGAATCTCAGGACCTAGAACAGTGTCTGACTCCCCGAAGGTGCTTAATAAGTAGTTGAATGAATAAAGGAATGCTTTTAAATGTATTTTCACTGTGATACCAGTTGACACCTCTGTAAACTAAGAGTTTAATCCTAAGGTTAAAAAAAACAATCCAAACTATTTCCGTTTCCTCCCCAATCCATCACCATGTTCTGGCAGCAGATTTTTCTGTCTCAGAGCTCTACATCTCTGAGAAGGCATCAGGTCAAATCCTGCCCTCTCTGGACTTCTGAACTTGAGTTATGACTTCCAGACTCGATTGCGTTACTCTTTTGTTTAACCTGTGTCTTGCTAGGGCAGTTTTGAGCTCATTAAAGACACAATTGTGAAGCTTCTTTCAGAAGAAAACGCTGCTGTGCCTTAACTTGAGAAGTTCAGTGAAGTCCATATTCTAAGTCTGGAAGCTCCAGAGCCAAGCAGCCCATCTAGAACTCGGTCCCGCATCCCCGCCCCGTCTCGTCCCCTTCATCCCTTTGGTTCTCGCCCTGCTCCCAGCGCTCATTTCCTTACTTCTCTCCCAAATTTGAACTGTTCCCTGGGGGCGAGAGAGGAGGAAAAGCCGGGGGCACACTAGGAATGGAGGCGAGCTCAGTATCTTTTTTCTCTAACCCCAGAAACAAAAGCTTAAATAGTTCCACGTAAGGATATAAACCTAGCTATTTGTTGGGGGGAACCCACAAACCTCAATAACAATGACGCACCTGTACTCTAAAAATTCCTCTACTTGTAACAACTGCTTCTGATGTTTAATATTGGCAACCTAGGTTTGGAGCCCAAATTCATGTTCGACTCAGCCAACATGTGCAAATGGGTTTCTCAGGATCATGACATCCTTTCAGGCGTGTTGCAAGACTTCGTTTTCTGCTGTGGTAGATTGCAAATGGCCCCAGTTCTTCCCACCTCATTTACCATGCCCCTTGCCATGTGACCTTGGTGTACCCTCTCGAGGCACAAGGGCTTGGGCACGTGACTTACTTGCTTTGGCCACCAGGATGTTCACAGATATGGCGCCAACAGAGGGCTTGTATGTTTGGGCTTTCTGTCTCTGGAGCCCCTTCTACTACCATGGGAAGGACATGCCTGGCTGGCTGACTGGAGGAGGAGAGACGTGGGGAGCAGAACTGAATCATTCTTGTTGTCTTAGTCAAGGCCAACCTGGATCCTCCAGCAGCTGGTCCCCAGATAGGTGAGTGAGTCCAGCAAGATCCCAGAGCTGCGTGGCCAGCAGATGCTTTGCTGACCATCATTACGGTTTGATGAACATTTGTAATGCACATTATTGTGGCAATAGATAACTAATACACTATC
Source organism: Daubentonia madagascariensis (assembly GCA_023783475.1). Classification (NCBI taxonomy): domain Eukaryota; kingdom Metazoa; phylum Chordata; class Mammalia; order Primates; family Daubentoniidae; genus Daubentonia; species Daubentonia madagascariensis. Next base: position 2,984,495 of record JAKFHU010001640.1, on the reverse strand, counting down.
CTCAAAGGACTTCTAATCTGGTGGAAGACAAAGTTTGTATCCAACTATAATTATTACAACTGCTGGGTAACGTTTATTAAATACTTATTTATTTTGCTCCAGGCCCTATATTCAATTCTTCACCTCCATTATCTCATTTAATCTGTACAACACCCTATTAGGTACACACTACCATTATCCCCACTTCACAGATGAGGAAACTGAGACTCAGAGAGGTGAAGTGATTTGCCCAAGGTCACACAGCTAGGCAAGGGAGCAGTGAGTATATTTATCAAGATCCATTTGACTGGACTGAATGGTAAGGCTACCATTATACTTTACTGCAAGTCTGAATGTTTTAGCAGCTATAAGAGGACCACAATGTATTCCTTTTAAACAAGCAAATCAGGTAGAACTTGCTAGAGGGGGCAGCATTTGAGCTTGGATTTGAAGTGGCTTCAGGCAGGATTTCATGTGATGAGGTGGCAGTGGAGGAGTGCTTATATGAATAATTTTATTCTGCAAACTGATCAAGGTATTTGACAGCCACTAGAAACAAGTTTCTCAAAGCCAGTAATTGGTTGCATTTGGTGGACACCACTGTATGAGCTTTAGAAGGATATAGTTTGTGAAAAATTCCTCTGATAAAAGTCAAGCCTTCTTCAAGGTAGATAAAATATGCAGGTGTGTTTGTGGCATGTTGACTTAACTTACTCAAAAGCATCTCTCCCATTAATCTGCTGGGATGCCTGAAATTCCCACCTTTATCTAAGGTATTGAAGGCGCCAGTTAAAATGCACACGTTGTTTGAGATAAGTTGAGAGGGTGTGTGTGCATGTGTGCGCGTGTGGTCTGGGTGGGGGCTCCTAGGAGGGATGAGAAAGATATGAGTTGGAGGCACTGCTAAAATAAAATGGGCACCAAAATGCAAGACAGAGGTTCCAAAACTCAATCTACTTCCTACAGAAGTAGATTGCCCCAGGGGCTGATGCCGGTGAAAGATGGAATCTCTGTGCCCTTCCGTGAGGAAGTGGTCCACCTATGGGTACATCACTTGTGCCAAGCAACCACGAGGTTCTGTGTTAGCATTGCATCTATGCTGCAGCGTGTTGCAACATGCTGCTTTGAGGTCCAAAAAGCCACTGTTCTCCTCCTCCCTGCATAGTTTCTAGTCCCACCAGAAATGGTTTTGAACGAGCACTTGTGTCTTGCCTGATAAAAGTTTGGAACTTCAGGCTTTCTAGAAAAATGTTATGTATTTGTTTTGGTAGCTCCCCTCATTCCCTGACCAATTAACCAACATGGCCATTCTGCTGCTTCCTGAGACCACCACTATTAGTGGCATCCATGTCCTTGACAACCTACTCCAAGGCCACAATAAGGTGAGACAGCACATATCAGGATGCTTGTGACTGCAAGAGGAAGAAACCTAGCTTGAACCGGCGTAAGCACAGGCGGGACTGTGTTGGCTGATGCGGGTGGACGCTCCAAGGGAGCTGTGCTGCATCCAAGGCCTCACCACTCAGTCTCATCTCTGCTCCCACTTTGCACTTCTTCCCCTGTGTTGGCTCCATTCCTGCACAGACTTCTCACCTCATGATGACAATGGCTGTTGGCACCGCCAAGCTTCCATCTGATCCTCTCAGCAACTCCATGGAAAAACAGAAGATCCTCTCTTCAAAGTCCCAGAACTGAATCTCATTGGTTCTGACCAGCTGTGCATGGCTCATGGGCCTATCCCTGGACCAATCACTATATTTAAGGTTGCATTAATTTCCTATTGCTGATGCAACAAATTACCAGCAAACTTAGTGGTTTAAAACAATACAAATTTATTATCTTACAACTCTGGAAGTCAGAAGTCCAAAAATGGGTTAGAAGGGCCATGTTCCTTCTGGAGGTAGAAGGAGAGAATCTGTTTCCTGCCTTTTCCGTTTTCCAGAGGCAGCCTGCATGCCTTGGTGTGTGGCCCTGCACCACTCTGACCTCTGCTTCCTTTGTCACATCTTCCCTGACCCCAACTCTCCTGCCTCCTACTTTTAAGGACATTTGTGACTACACCAGAACCCCCCTGGATAACTAAGGATAATTTCCCACCTCCAGGTCTGTAATCACATCTGCAAAGTCCCTCTTGCCAAGTTAGATGACATATATACAGGTTCTGAGGATTAGGTCCTGGACATCTTTGGTGGGGGTTGGGGGGAATTATTCTGCCTATCTCAAAGGTGATGTGAGGCTCTGATTGGTCAGTCCAGAGTCCCAAGCCTGGCCCTGGAGCCTCATCCAAACCACATGGATAGAGGGTGAGGAGGGGTGGTTCCTCAGGGGATGGCCTGGTCCATTACCAGACCCGAAGGGACAGGATGCTGAGGGGGCAACCACAGCAAACGTCTACAACAGAAAACACAGGATAAAACTTTGGGACTTTCCAGAACAACTTTCATTAGACTCCCTGTCAGATTTCCTTTTGGGATCAGCCAATTTCTTTTAGCCCTTGAGCACATTTTATTGGGAGCATTGCCTTTCAGAATGCATTGTGATCATTTTATTTCACTGGGAACTTTGTATACAATGTATGTTGTTTTTAAAGCAAAGAATTTGGAGCCTGGTACCTCCTCAAGTGCGTCTTAGAATGAACCACATGGCAATGAGGGCTAAGACTTGAGCGACATGGAAGATCACTTAATCATCTGATTTCTGAGCAAGGCCAGAGTTTCTGCGGATCAGGGTGGGCAAGAGGAAGAAATTCCAGGATAATGGAAAACTACATAATGTATTATGTTACTCTCCCTCAAATCCCCTAAATTTAAGGGAAAACAATCTTGAAAAGAATCATAAAGCACATGAAGAGGCAGCTTGAGGGGATGCTTATCTGAGATAAACTACAATATTCTTAATAGCTAGGTTTTGAATCAAAGTGTAAGTGAGCTGTAAGATCTCGAAGTAACAGATGCCCATCTGTTGACTTGGAAAAAGTTGTGGAAAAATGAACACAATGACCAAGCCATGAACTTGGCTGAAGGCTGGCAGGACCCTACTATCTGACTTCTCTTAGGGGCACATTTGATGGCAGAAGCAGAGGAGGAAGATCAAGGAATCTTGGCAGACTTCAGCAGAGGAGACCCACCACTTATTAGTGTCCTCTGCAGAGGAAACATGTGGTCATTATTTCTCTGCATGACCTTTTATCAGAGATTATGAGAATAAGGAAACTGGACAGATGGAGAGGCAATGACTCGTCAACAACACAGAGAAGGGAATGGGGACAATTATAAACCCAGGGTATGACTTCAAGAGGCAGCGCTGCCTAATGGTTGTGAACTCTGTCCCCGGAATCAGAGTTGAATCTGAATCCCGACTCTGCCACTTAATAGTTGCATGATCATAGGCCAGTGACTCTAACCTTTTGGGGCCTTTAACCTCAGTTTTTTTATCTGTAAGATGGGGATAATGTTAGTATACATTTGGTTGAGTTGTCACAGGGCAAAACAATGATTAAAACCCTCACCACCAGCTTGCCACTGAGTCACGTGAAGTGTATGTTTCCTTTGTACACTGCTTACATTGCAGTCCAGGAGGATCTGTTATTTCTTCAAGTCTCCCAACCAGCTTTACAATGAATTACTTCATATTAATTTACTTAAGTCAAGAAAATTAATTTTCTTAAATTAATAGGAATGTAATTTTCCACACGTGGAAAGCTCAAATCTATGGCCAGACAAAGGCTCTAACTGCTCTCCCTTTCTACAAAAAGGGGAGTTTGTTAGAGAGTTGTTAAAGACACACCCAACTGAGTCGTTGTTCTGGGCATAACCGAGGACTGAAATAGAGTGGAAAGGGGAAGAACTTTCTCACTTGTGAGTCGGTGTTGTTGACCGTCCCAGCCTGGCACTACCTCAAATCATGGTGCCCAGGCTGCTTTGAGGATGAATGAACATTCTGTCTCCTCTCACCACAGCTGACCAGACTCTTCTCCTCTCCACTCTGTGCAGTGTCTTCTGGACTTAACACCCTGTGTCCTTGGGTCTCTATCCATGAACTTCTTTATCGCAACTAGAGTAGGAGATCCTGAGGTCAGGGCCCAGCGCCATCCGGGTAATCAGCAAGCACTTATGGGTGCCTGAGAGGTTCTTCCAGGGTTTGTTAATTTTCAGTCCCAGTGAAGATAAGTGGCGGTCAGTTCCAAGCTACTGAAGGCAACAGTTTCAGCGAGTGGTCTGAGCAGCCATGACATCTCCTGTCTGCGAACATACAGTACCAGGACACTGCCTCCTTCTTTTTTTTTTCTTTTTAGCTGATTAGTATATTTTCTCTTTCTCTAGCCACCCCCCAATCCAAGCTTTTTAAAATTTTTGTAGGTGATGGATGCTTTAATTCCAAAGAAAGAGATAATAATTGTTATGATCTGAATGTTTGTCCTCCCCACATTCATCTGTTGCAATCCTAACCCTCAAGGTGATGGTATTAGGAGGTGGGGCCTTTGGGAGGTGATTAGGTCATGAGGGTGGAGCCCTCTTGAATGGGATTAGTGCCCTTATGAAAGAGGCCCCAGAGAGCTGCCTTGCACCTTCCACCATGTGAGGACACAGTGAGAAGACACCATCTATCAATCAGAAAGTGAACCTGCCCTAGATACCAAATCTAGGCACTGTGCTGGCACTGTGATCTTGGACTTCCAAGACTCAAGAAATGTGAGAAATAAATTTCTGTTGTTTATAAGCCACTCAGTTTGTGGCATTTTGTTATAGCAGCCCAAACAGACTAAGATAATAATGAAATGATCCAAATTCTAGCCCAGCAGGAACAGAAGATATTGCTAGTCTTGAGATTTCTAATTTTCAAAGCACCAAGTGCACACACACACACAAATAAATAAAGCAATGCGCTGCCCCCCCCCCGCGCTGGCATTTGTCCTGCTTGGTGGCAAATGACCCTATAGAAGATATAAATGATGGCATCCTTCATGCTCCACTCCTTTCTGCATCTTGACATCAGGGGACTGGGCATAATGGAAGCGGCATGAGGAGATGGAGAAACTTAAGTATCACCTTCAATTCTGGAAGCTTGAGTGCTGTTCTAGTTGCTATGACTCTACCAAATTACCCCAAATTCAGTGGTATAAAACAACCATTGGTTATGCTCGTGGATTCTATGGGTGGGAAATTCAGACAGGGCACAGCAAGGACAGCTAGTCCTCAGTTGGAAGTCTTAAAGGCTGGAAGCTTTAGTCATGTGAAGGCTCATTTATTCACGTATCAGTGGCTGACATTGGTTGTTGTCTGGGAAGCCTCAGTTTCTCTCCATGCCCGTTTCTCCATGTGCTCTCTCCACATTGGCTCCTTTGTGCTTCCTCACAACATGGCAGCTGTGTTCAGAGGGTGAGTGCCCCAGCTGTCGAACCATGTGGAAGCTGCAGCATCTTTTATGACTTGCCTCAGAAGTCTGCTGCATTCTTGTTCCAGCTGGCCATTAAGGCTAGGGGTGGGCAGGGGCAGTATTCAACCCCACCTTTAATGAGAGGAGGGTCAAAAGATTTGCAGACTTGATTTAAATTGACCACAAGTGCCCCGAGAAGGAGGAGTGACTCCAGGGCCTCAGACACTTCTATTTGAGGTGAAGATGGGAAGCCTCCCACACATAGGACTGGGAAGGCTATGAAGGAAATGGGGGCTGCTGGGAGGCCATTTCCCATTGGGTGGACAGTTGTTGAATGAAGCTGGCCTTTAGGGAGGGGACTCTGACTCTCACTGAAGCCACTCCACCTGTGCAGGGGCCATGAGGAAGTCCTGGAGCTGCAGGACCGCTAACCCGGGATCTTTGTTGACTTTGCTCTGGGCCACTGCCCCACCCAGCTGCCCTGAACTCCTGGGAGAGGTAGGCAGACAGCTTCGCCCGTGAGTCACAAGTGTAAAGTACACCCAGCACCTTGGCAAGCAGGCTCTTATGCAAGGGTAAGGTGTCATTAGGTGAACAGTGAGAAATGTGTCTTTCCCTTAGACCGTGAGATAAAGGATAACAACCCTTAGGCACAGCCTCTTATCATCGCATATTGCTCAGGCGTGGGGGGCTACTACTTTGGGCTGCAGGTCCGAGCTGGCGGGGAGTACGCGTGTGCGTGTGTGCGCGCGCGCGTGTGGCCTTCGGCAGCTGGCAGCTGTCTGGGCCCCCACCCCACCCTACCCCACCCCACCCGGCCTCGCCGCGCCGCCCCCGCCCCCGCCCCTCGCTGTCCTGGGTGCGCCTCGGGCTGCTCCGCTCCGGGCCAGCTCCCCCCACCCCGCGCCTGGGAGGCGACCCCCAGTGCTCCCTGGGTTCAAAGGCCCCGCAGCTCCAGCCCCTCTGGGGGGCGGGGAGGCGAGGTGGGTGGTGCGGGAGCCAGAAAAGCCCGAGCCCACAGCCGGCCAGCCCTGCGCAGGGATGGGCAGCGGCTCTGAAAGTTTGTGACCGCCGCAGCCAACTCGTGGCCGGAGCCGGGGACGCAGCGAGCGAGCGGCCGGCCTCGAACCCCCACAGCTGGAGGGCGAGGCCAGCTGTGCCCGGTCCCAGTGCCCTTTCGCGGCCAGGAGCGGCCGTCCTCCCGGCCCGGAGCTCCCGCGCCTGATCGGGGTTCATGGAGCCCGGGCTGTGGCTCCTTTTCGGGCTCACGGTGACCTCCGCCGCAGGTAAGCGGGCGGGGCGCGCGCCTCTCCTGGCGCGAGCGCACACAAAAGGACGCAGGGGTGGGGGGATTCGGGGGCGCGGAGAAGGTGTGCGTTGCCGGGAGCAGACTCTTGCCTGGACTCTCCACCCCTGAAGACGCCTGGGGGCGGGCTGGGGGGCAGAAGCGGTGTGCAAGGACTACCCCGCGGGCTCTTGCAGCCCACACACAGGCTGGAGACCTGATGCCCAGACCGACTCGGCCAATTTTTCATAAAGTTGGGAACTTTTCAAAAAGTTTTCAAACTACTCAGAGACTGTGCAAAATGCTTGCAAAGTTTTCAGAAAGTGTGCAAAATGCGTGCAAGTTTTCCACGGGTGCAAATAGCTTGCAGACTTTGCGGAGAATGAGAACCACTTGCAAGCTTTTCACAAAGTATGCACATAACTTGCAAACTTTCCAGAAATTGTGCACATAGCTTTGCAAACTTTGCAGAAATTTTGCTTTTCCAACCCCTCCTCAGGTGTTTGGGGGTGGCAGGTGTTGAGGGGTCTGCACACTCAGCTCAGAAGCCCTCAATCTGCCTTCTGCAGGATTTGTGCGCCCCCAGCCCGGGGACGCTGGCAGGAGTGAGGTGCCCCAGGTGCCCCCTGCAGCCAGATCTGAGGGGGACCGTGAAGAGACTGGGGCTGGCCCCCGTGACAGGAACTGTGGCTCCGACAACAGTGCAGGGTCCAAGCCCTGGAAGCCCTGGGCAGGAGCAGGGACCAAGTCAGGCCAGGGAGCAGGAGGTTGAGGAGGGTTCTGAGCACCACCGATCCAGGCGCTGCACGTGCTTCACCTACAAGGACAAGGAGTGTGTCTACTATTGTCACCTGGACATCATCTGGATCAACACTCCTGAGTGAGTCAGCCTTGGGGGTGGGGAATATGGCTCCTGGGCCAGGCCCACCCTTCACATTCCCAGGACGACCTCGTCCCACCCCAGCCCAGTCGGGTCAGCCCAGAGCCTGCCCTGGCACAGCCTTCAGCTCTTGCTGGGGTCTCCTGCCAGCTCAGGTCCCTTCTGCAGGTCAGGGGTGTGACCCACACCCCCTCTGAGGACCTGGCCCAGGAGAAACTCAATCCCAGGTTTGATGTGGTAGAAAGGGCAGCCCTCCCTCTGAGTGAAATGAGCTGGCCTGGGGGATTAGATACCTGAGAAGCCTCTTTCCTGACATAGAGGAAGCCCCTGAAGTTTATCTCATGCTCCAGGGGCTAAGTGGGCTCATACCCCCTGCTGACTCCACCAGGCTCCAAGGAGTTTAAAATTCCTTGAAAGCAGCCTGCTCTCTAGGGACACTGAGTGTGGGCTTAGCAGAGCCTGACAGAACCTGCCCCGTAGATGGGAAATTCCACCGGGGTGGGCTCCTTTCCTCCCCTGGACCTTTCTGTATGCCAAGTCAGGGTGGGTGCTCAATGGCTGTCCTGTGGGTCTTCCACAGGATGTCTCCAGGCCTGTCTCCTATCCCAGCCACAGAGGGCCCCCTCCCCAAGTCCTTAAGAACTCTCTTACCATAGAACCTAGACAGCACCATCCTGAATTTGCCGGGGGGCTGCCCTGCAGTGAAGTCAACCCTTTCCCAGGCCAAGTGGAGAGAGTGTGGTTCTGCTGTGGGGAGGGCTTGATGGACACCCCCCCCATTCACTTACTTAGCATTTTTATGGAACTTGCTGCAAAGCCATCATCTTGCAAACAACATAGAGGGCTTGACCTTGCTCTGGTCACTAACCTTCTGGGCTTTGCTTTCCGGATCTCTGAAATCTAGAACTTGGACCAGATGCCCCTAAGCTCGTTCCCTGGGTGTTCCTGGGATCTCTTGGGACTCCTGCTTGCACCCTACTAGTGAGTCTTAGCTGGGCATTCAGACATGGGCTTGTGAACACAGACTCTTGGCCTGGAAAGGCAACTTTGCAACTGTGTCTGGAGCCATCTCGATTCATGTCTCTTGGGGTTTCCTTTATCCCCAAGCACATTAGCCTCAGCTTTGGTTGGGCTTACTTACCCACCTTGCTCCGTGGACACCTCAAGAATGAAGTTCGAAGGAGGGTAGACCTGAGGGGTCAGGTGTCTTTCAAACAAAATGACAAGACCTCTAATCACATCGGGATAGGTCTGCAAAGTTACCCCATTATGCCAGGGTGGCAGACAGGGTGGCTTCACTGTGAGTGTCCCGGAAGCTTGCACAGGGCCCCCACTCAGAAAGACCCTGGCTGGGTGTAACGCTCTGCTATTGCTGTCTTGAAATTCTTGATACTTTTTGAACCAGGAGCTCCACATTTACATTTTATCCTGGGTCCCACAAATTTGTAGCTGACCCTGACAGCTTGGTTTGCTTGCCTGGGCTGTGCCTACCAGTTGTCAGCCCACAATAGGGAGGACTCGGCTTTCCTTCTTTCCTTCCCCTTTGTGGGGAAGATAAAATAGATGTGTGTTGGGCTATCAGTGATTGCCTTCTCTTCTCAGACAATGATCAGTGTCACCTTTTCTTACAGCCCCCATCACCCTGACACTTGTCTTTTCTGATTCTTGTCCTTCTGGCATCATGTTCTGACCAAATTAGCTTCACAACATCAAGGGCACTGACGGTCGGCGGGGACTGAGTCCTTGTCTTGGCTACACTGCCAGGCTGTGAGTCTCAAAGGAGGAAGAAGACAGCCAACCCGACTGAATGAGGGGCCCGAGACTGGGTATGGAGGGGGAGGGTTTGGAGACCATCTCAGTTCTTTGCCTGTTCACCAGGCCCTGAGCGCTGGCTGGGGAGGAAGTGTTTGCTTGAGACGTGTCCGAGAGGCTCAACAAACACCCTGCCATCTGTCTGAAATCCTGTCTCCTAATTTCGAGTTGTCTTGTATGGCCCGAAATGGATCTTTTGACTGTTTCCAGGACAGGCAACTTGGTAACTTTCCCCCTAAAGTCTGATTTACCTCTTCCCCTCTGCCCTCACCCTCAGTCATTTTAAACACTTGGAAAGAAGGATTAAATCTGGTGTTTGGGCGTTCCGTGAGCTACTTGGAAAACACAATGACAATAGCCAGACTTGAGTGTTTTGAAATTAGACAAGCAAAATAATTTTTATGAGGAAGATTTCCTGGATGGCCCCCCTCCCTCCCTCCCTCCCTCCCTTCCTTCCTTCCTTCCCTCCTTCCTTCCTGAAACTCTGTAGATGTATAGGTAGGTCTATTTGCTGTCTTTAAAATATCTTGGACAAAACTGCACTTTGAGAAAATGGGCTCTGGTGACAGGGCACATGGGCCTGGAGTGAAATGGAAGAATCTGAAAAATTCTGAATTGAGCTAATTGAAAAATTATGAATTGAGCTAAAGGGGCAGTGGCAGTGGGTGATGAGGTCTTTTCCAGCAGTTCTGTCCCCCATTCTGTTGCAGCCCCACCTCGAGTGTCCCTCCCTCATAGTTGTCATCCTATCTTAATTAGCACACTGACCTCCCTCTCCAGACTTCTCCACCAGGGCGTGACTTGTCTCCATGGCTGACTCTATGGCTGGCTGCTCTGGGGGCCCAAAGGAGCCTTGATTCTCATGCCTAAATCAAGAGTCTTGAACTCTGGGTGGTTTTCACCTTTTGGTGTCTTTGCCCTGCTGCCCATTTGGTTGCGTGGAGAGAGAATCAGTGCTCCTGCTTTGTCTCTGAAGGACCTCTCTCTGAGTATGGTCATGGATGCTACATTTAAGGACTTAGGATGCTGCAGGGGTCATGCCGGGAGTTAATATGGAGACCTGCTCTGCTTCTCCTCATGCAAAGTCAATTGTCTAGTTTAGACTCGAGAGACTAGTTACTCTCTTCAGTTCCTCTCAGCTGGAAGCTCTGAGACTCTTTACTTCTGCCGTGGGCTCTCCCACTTTCTCCCACGTGTTTAGTCCTTCCAGACCTGAGCTTTGTCGGCCCTTTCTTTTAGCACCCAGCATGTAACAGAGGCTTGGTGAGCGTGGGTTGACTTTTCCTTCCTGGTTATTCTTCCTCACCTTTGCTGTTACTAGGGTTCTAGTCTATAGAGGTTTCTCCCACATGTGAGGTGTCTTCCTCCAGGTATGTGGGTGCTCTTGGGAGGGCCTGTGTGTCCCTGCAGACGTGTGTAGACATGTGTATTTTTATGGGGGACATTGTCAATACTTTCTGTCATATCTTCCAAAAAGTCAGTGGCCCCAAAGAGGAACAAAATTTGTCCCTTGGCAACTGTACTTCTTGTCCCTGCCAAGGTGGCTGAGATCACAGATAATTGATGGGACAGTCTGATTTTCATAAGACTTTCCTTGGCCATGTTAGGAACCCCAACCTCTACAACCCCCAAACAACCCCACCACTGCCAACAAAAACAAAAACAAAACCCCAAATTGGAGAAAAACACATCTCACCATATTGTCATGGAAGATTTGCCAAGAATAAGATAACAAAGGGAGAGTTGGTGAGCAAGAGGTCCATGTGCTTGTATTCTTGGGGCTGTTCTCTATGAATATGCTTAAAAAATGGAGTGTCCTACGAGGTAGTTGGGGACTATTAGTCAGGGTTCTCCAGAGAGACAGGCAAGCAGGACATGTGTGTGTGCAGGTATGTATATATGTATAAGAAGTGCAGTTGCCAAGGGACAAATTGGGTCCCTCTTTGAGGCTATGGACTTTTTGGAGGATATCACAGAAATTATGGGCAATGTCCCTCAGAAATATATTGATGGGGAGAGAGAGAGAGAGATTTTAAGGAATTGGCTTACACTATTGTGGGGGCTGGCAAGTCCAAAATCTACAGGTCAGCAGGCTGGAAATTCCAACAGGAGTTGAGGTTGTAGCCATGAGTCTGAAGGCCTGGAGCCAGCATTATTTTCTGGTCAGGGACCTCAGTCTTTTATGTTAAGGCCTTCAACTGACTGAGTGAGGCCCCTCTGACATTATGTAGTGTCATATGCTTTGCTCAAAGTCTACGCTTTGATCGCATCTAAAAAATACTTTCACAGCAACATCTAGACTGGTGTTTGACCAAACAACTGGGTCCCATGGCCTAGACAAGTGGACACATAAAATTAACCATCACAGGGTTATCGGTTCTAACCATATCCAACAATAGGCTGGCCCCTCTGATCTGGCCCAAGGGTGAAAACCAGCCCATCACATGGCTGATTGAGCTGTAAGACACCAGCAAAGACCCGCACTGTGCTCTCCCCATCCTGAGAACTGAGGGGACCTTCCATCTGCTAATCTTTCCAAGGACATATGAGAAATACATGATGATGCTGTGATGGTAACTGTGTTTTCCAAACAAAAGTCTGAGCCATATGTGCAGACAAGTAAGAATGTATTTATCTAAAGGGCAGGGCAGGATGTTTGAAATCATGACTGTGGTGGAAAATCTGGGATCTACAATCCCCACCCATGGGGAAGACTCCAGAACCCAGGAGCTTGTGTCCTAGCTATGACCCTCTGAGTCACCCCTTTTCACCCCAGGCCCATGGCCGCAGGGCAGGAGGTGCCATCACCTCTACGTTGCCTCTCTGTCAGGTGCAGACGTCAGTCCAACTCTAGGATGTTGCCCTACAGGGTTTCCTAAGTCCAATGGTCTGACCATCTACTATCAAGATGCCCAGCCTGCCACCCAGGCTGCTCCAAGACATGCCACGCTTGCTCAATCCAGCAGGAATGACATTTGTTTTGAGTTCTTTTCTTCCCCGAAGAAGTAAAGAGTAAAAAACAACAAAAAAAGATTAATAAAACATTTAAACTTGTATTATTTTAATGTATTCTACTGCAAAAAGGCAACATCACCACAGAGTCTGGCTTTGCCTTCTGTGTTCTTCGAGAAAGGCATTTTAGCATGTTTTCAAGAAGAGAAATTCCAAATTTTAGAACATCCTAATAAAACGGTTGGGTCTGGAACCCCAACTTCCTGCATATGTAGCTCCAGCTGGGTGCCCACCATGGGATCTTTGGGTTTCTGATAAAAGTCACCCTGACCTGTGAGCCACACCTGGTGGTATTGTTGTTGGAGATGCAGCTATTTGAGGCAGAGGGATGGAGTCTTTCTGGCCAGCACAGTTTTGGAAAAGTGTCGTGAATAATCTGCAACTGATAACAGTGGCGGTGGGGATGATGGTGGTGATGGCCAACATCACAGTGACCACACGTCACCTCGTGTGATCTGCACGACAACCCTGTGAGCCAGATGCTATTGTCTTCTCTAGTTCACAGGAGGAAACTGAGCCCAAGGAGGCTAAGTCACTTGCCTAAGGTCACAGAGCTTGTAAGTAGGGAACTGGGCCACCAGCCCTGCAGTTTGGTTCTGGGACCTGCCCTCTAAGCCCCTTCCTGTGGACATTTCCCCAGTATGGGCTTCACTGCCGTCCTAGGTGACTCCTGCATGCATTCACTCGGCACAATTTTTGTTGTGTGCTCCGTCTGGGTCAGCCCTTGGTGGGGATCTGGGACCCAGTGAGGGATGAGAGACACGGTCCCCATTCCTGACTGATTCAGAGTGGTTTAGTTCTTTTTGATAGTGATGATTCATATATATATATATATATATATATATATATATGTATATATGCATATATAATTCTTTGTAATAATATGTTTGCTGCTTTGCGAGACTATTTTTATAGAAATAAGCTAACACATGAGCAAAGCCCAAATCTTTGGTCCATCACACATCCTAAATTTTATTCTGGAGATACAATACTGGTTTGCTGAGAACACTTCCCATTAGCCTTCCAGAGCCCTTGGTGGGCTCTCAGTAGGACAGAGGAGCTCATTGAGCATGTGCTCCTAGCAAACCAGGTTTGTGCTATTGTCAGAGATGCTGGTATAGAAGGGTGTATGTCTGAGGGAGAGAGTGAGAGATTCACAGGCCATGTGCTCTGTTCCTGGTGCAGGATTTTACTGTTCCTGGCTGCTGCACCATGAGCCCTGGTCTGTCTTCATGCTGCTTGGTGCAGTCACCGGGGCTGGGCAGAGATGGGAGAAAGGTCTGCTCAAATTCATCCCTTCTTGGAGACCTGGCTTCAGACTGATTTCACCCTTTGGTTCAGAGAGTCATGGCATTTATAGAGAAGCAGGTGCTGGGGCCCCTTCATCCAAATCCCCACCTGGAGGAGGAACAGATCCACCTACAGTGCTTAAGAGCTCAGGCTCTGGCTCAAATGCCTGGGCTGGAATCCTGGCCCGAGATGTCACCTCTGAGTCTCAGTCTCCTTGTCTATAGAGTGGGGGATGGACAGTACTCTGTGAGGAAATGTATCAGCAGGATGACAGGAGAAAGCACACAGGGAGTGGTTAGCACAATGCCTAGAATCTAGTCAACACTCAGCATCCTGAAGACTGGACCGTGGCTGTAATGATAACAATACAACCTCCAGCCCTGCAGAAAGCTTTCCCAGCCAGAGCCCATCCTCCAGTCATGTCCTACCACCCTGGTCTGACTCAGCCCCCTGGAGTGCCCTGGAGCAAGCCTGAGCCCTCTGCATACCTCAATACTTGATGACTTGGGGACAGCCTGTTAGCATCCAGTTAGCATAAGGTTTACCCGGGGAAAGGTGTGCCTGGCTGCCTCTGTGGCTGATAAGCAGCTTGATAAAGACACTTTGGCCAAAGGTTGTTCCGGGCTGGGCTGAGATGTACCTTTCTGCCCTTCCTTTCTGGTTTCCCTTGGCTTCCCTCTTGCCTTGGCAGGCGATTGGGGTGGTGGAGGAAAGGCGATGGTGCTCTCTGAGGGCGCGGGCTGGGGCTCCCTCTGTGGACTGGAAGGTGTGGGCGGTGACTCCGGGTAATTGGAGGGTATCGGTTCAGGACAATCTGGATGATCTGTTTAGAACCTCTTTGGTAGACACCTACAGTGAAATCTTTGTCAGGGGTCTGCTGTCTTCTTTTGTTCCTACATAGAAGAAGGTATGTCTGTGTAATTTGCACCTGAGGACCCCATGGGCTCCAGGGCCCACATTTCCGATGTCATCCGACATTGCCCAGGACCTGAAGTAGGTGTCAGAGACTGGGAGTCACCAGGAAATACTATGGACATCAGTTTATAAAAAATAGTTCATGATGTGCTTTTGAGGACATGTGAAAGAAGCTGGCATCAGACAGACTAAACGTGACCCTGAGCTCAGGGTTCCGACGGCTCATGCCTTTATGAATTTTTTCCCACATGTAACATTTCTATCTCCTCCTTGGAAATCTAGAACACTTTTGGACCCCAGTTTTGAGTTGGAAGAGCATATTTCTTAGAACATTTGATAGCAAGATAGTTCTTTAAAATTGGAGGGCCTTGGGGCTAAATTTGGCCCCCACAGGGACTAAGTTTGGCCCCCACAGGGACCTTTCTGTTGGGCTCCCATGGGCTGAAAGCCCCCTTCTCTGCCCCAGAGCCAGCATGAGGAGGCAAGTTGTCTGGGAACAGAAAGAGCTTAGCTGCACTGCAGCCGATCCCTGCTTGAGAGGAGGGATTTGAGGCTGGGAGGCAGTTTGATTTGTAGCAAGAAAACTTGGTACAAAGAGGTTGTGACCCTGAGTGACCCCAGGGGAGAATTTGGATTTCTGCTAGATGAAAGGGCCTACTGCTAGGAACTTGACCTTAAATCTGAAGGCAGATGAAAGGCTCTGACGTGTCTGGTGCGGTTTATTCCTGCAAGAATTTAAAACAAAGGAAGCTGGGAGGCAAACAATGACTTTGCTTTATAATTCCAGCTCTCCATCCTGCGCTGGAACCGCAGCATCTCAACACACCCAATGGGGAGCCGTGAAGGGCCCATTTCATGCCTGGAGGTGATCCTGTCTAAGCACCACTCAGCTTTTGAGTGTATGGGAAATGGGTTGGCTCTATTTCACATGAGAAAGTGACCTGTTGTCATCCCATGTCATGTTTCAGTTGAAAATGGAGAGTTCCTTAAAATGGGAAACACAGACACGCACACGCAGACGTACACACGGGCTTTTGCCCCCTTTGGGTTAGGAATCAATCGTACTCAGAAGGAGAATAAACCCAGAGCGTGACTGAGTGCAGTGGAAGATGGCCACAGTGTGTATGAATTGCTTGTCCAGACATAGTTTTCGGTGCTTCTAAATCCCAGTTCACCCACCAAGCCTCTTAGGTATAGACAGTCAGGACAAGGCATCTGGCTGTCTTTCTCATCTGCCCCAGTTCAGAGGCTTAGGAGAGCCAAGAGATTTTGGGGAACTTGGGGACTTTCAAAGGCCTGGAAGCAAGGCCTCCTGCTCTTTTATGGCCTTCTCAGGGCAGACTTAGCAGGAGGTCTTCATAAACAGTAACTCTGTATGAAGTTGCCAGGGAGCACTGTGCCC
Organism: Daubentonia madagascariensis; assembly: GCA_023783475.1. Taxonomy (NCBI): domain Eukaryota; kingdom Metazoa; phylum Chordata; class Mammalia; order Primates; family Daubentoniidae; genus Daubentonia; species Daubentonia madagascariensis. The sequence goes on along the minus strand of JAKFHU010001640.1, from coordinate 2,968,544 downwards.
TGGCCCAGTAATTTAAAAACCAGAAACAGATTCGTTTCATACGAGTCTATGAGAAGGGTGCAGAGACAGACAAAGACAGCACGAATGGCCCACTGGTGGACAGTTTTGCCCCACAGCTTAAGGAGTGTAAAATAGCTTTGCCAAAAGTCAGAAGCAAGTAAATGAGAAAACAGAGGTATGTATGTATCTTTTCCGGATTTTTATGAATCGGATTTTCATGGGTTTCTTGCAGGGCCTAGAATAGGGTGAGTACAAACTTTTAGGAGGCACCAAAAACTCAGTAGGAAAAATAGGTAAAATATAATGCAATAGTTTCAGAAAATCAAAATGCGTGCAAAAAATTCATAATCAACAAAATATCATTATTTTTACTAACCGCAGGATAAGACCCTGAGTTTGCTCAGCTTGCCTCACCTACCTCACCCTAATCCCAGCCCTGGCATCTTGTTTGAGGGTAAACCTTGTATTTCTAATAGGGACTCAAGTCATCTTAATTTGAGGTAAGTGATTAATCTATTGGAGCTACCGAAAGGGCATTACACAAGGACCTAAACAATTAGATTAGGTGGAAAATGAGAGTCCGTCTGCTATCACTGTGATGGTGAGTGTAAGTCTTGTTCACAAAGACCTTTTCCATTGTTAACGTGGCATCTCCTGAAAATTAGCAGGGCCGTCTTCTCTTGCTTTGTGTGGATTTTTGTGTGTGACAGTGTCAGCGTTCTTTTTAATCCCTCTACAAATACCTCCATCCTTACAAAAGTACCTTCTCCCTGTTTTCCCCCTCTGTTTCCACGGCTGGGAACTATTTTGAGCCCCATCTGTCTGCAGCTTTGCATAAAGTTATAATGAGGCTGTGCCAGACAGACGTGGGTTCCTCATGCCTACATTCGACCTGGAATTCATCAGGGTCACTGGGGGCTGGGGAAAGAAACTCTAGCCTAACTCATTTGATGCATTTGGGTTGTACCAGGTGGAGGGGAAACCAGCTAATCTGTGGGATTCCATAGATGGCTTCGTTCCCTGTGTGTTGGAGGAGTTTAACACAGTTTTTTATTTTTTTTTAGCTGCAACTCTTGAAAATCCCATACCACAAAACAAAAACAGAGGTATTTTTCTGTTGCTCTCCTTTTCTTTGACCCCTGGTGCTTCCTTGAAATACCCTTTAGTGTGTGTGCAACTGTGTTGGGGCAGGAATAGATCTGTGTTCTGATGAGCTGATGGGATGACAAATTCTGTGGCTTTGAGGTTATTTTTAAGCTCGGCCGCATGGTTATAGGCCACGGAAGAGTGTAAACAGTTTGGGCTAAACCTTTCTCAATACAGTTGGTGAGATCCTGGGAGCCCTTAGCTTGGGTGGGGCAGGGGACCCCACATTGCGTTGTGGTTTTACTGCTGGAGCAGAGGTCTGGGGTCTTCTTTGATTGTGCTGTTTGGGGACACTCGGGTGATGATGAGGGGGTTTGAGAATCTCTGGGTGGACCTTTGGAGAGACGCAGCCAGCCCTGCCATTTCTCGGGCCCAGAGGGAAGGTGCCCCCCTGGGGGCTCTCTGTGAGTGAGCGACCATAAACCTGGGTCTGTCGGCCCGGGGAAGCCTCTGGCGTTGACTGATGCCTCCCCCGTCTGTGCAGTCCGGTCTGACCACCACGGTGCTGCCGAGGCCTGCACGAGTTGTTATCAAGACATAGCTCTTCCACTTGAAGTAACCTAGAGACCATGCTCTGTCTAGGAAAAACCCTCGCAGATGGGCTGATTGAGGACAAAATAAGTAGAAATCCATTGACTCAGCCGAGAATGTTGTACATTTGGGACACTGGGTATGGCTTGGAAGTGATGGCTAATTTAGACCTCATTCCTTCCTTCCTTTATTCATTTAACAGAACTTATTATTGAGATATTGGGTCATCATTGAGCACCCATCTGAGCCAGACACTGTGTGAGCTGCCCTGGGTAGGGAGGCCAGACAAAGTCCTGCCGCTGCTGATTGCAGGGGTGTGTGAGGGCCAGACCCCATCCCTTGCGTGAGACAAGAGGGGAGGCACACCTGCGATACAGAAGCAATGGCCCATTCCTAGGCCTGCTTGGTAGGGGTCAGTGCTCAATATTCTCTTTTGAAAGTGTATATGGTACTGTTAAAATTCTCAAGCAGCCAATTCCTAGATAATCCTAAAGTTTTGTTTTGGGGGCCGGGAAGGGATAGAGTGTCTTTTTTAAAAAAGTTAACAATCTACCCACAGCACATTGCTCACAGCTTTTGATATTTCCAAATACTCTAGAATCATCAGCTCTTAATAAGGGCTGCAGGAGATGGACTTTCCACACTGGGAAGTGGTGGGATGAGCAGTCTGCTTTGGGTTCCTCCAATTTTAAGCTATGAGGATTTTCTGCAGCAGAAGTAAAGCTAAAAATTGCCAGTTCACTGTTCCAATGTGTGGGAAGCATAAGGTTCTTTAGAACGAGAAAGTGCTTGGGGGAGAGAGGCTCCGACTGGCCTGGCTTAGGTCACCTGACCAGCTCTCAGGCAGGGGAAGGTGAGGCACTTTGATTGACAGTCCCACAGGGACCTCACACAGGGATAACTACCCAAAGGAAAGATGGAAGGCCGGATTCTAGGAGACAAAAACACCAACGCTGGCCTCTGGCTCTAGGTAATTTCTTCTTAAGTTCTTTGAGAGCAGGTACTCCTATTCCTAATCTTGTGTTTCCCTTTGCCTCTGTGCTCTCATACATGGCGGGTGCCCAGTAGATATTTGTCAAAGTGAAGGTCCACTTTCATAGGCCTTTGAATATTCAACCACTTCCTATAGTTATTTCATTCTGTCTTACTCATTAGAACAAAGTTCTAGCTAGTTAAGGTTACAAAGATAGTAAATGAATTGGTTGACATTTTCCTCCTTGCCCAAGAAGACATTTCTAAGCTTAAGAGAGTTGGTGAGTGGTGCCTTCCAAGGAAGGAATGTAATAAAATCTGAAGTTGATCTGTAGTTAGAAAGCATGTGAGGTTGTTTCTTCAGGGAATGGTGTGAGGTGGTATCCAATGACCACTGGTGCCTGGCAGCTGAGGGCTGCCTCCTGACTGTCTGCCAGTGGAAAACAGTTGTTTCTCCTCTCCCTCCACCACAGTCAGTGCAGCCACACCTTCTGTACAATATGTCCCTTGGGCAATATTGCCTTTTCTTTACCATTGCAGAAGGAAAACTGTGAACCAAGGAAGTAAATAGATCATCAACTTGACATGTATTCTAAGTGTGAAGTCAACATGTTCTATTTTTTGGGGAGATGCTGAGCCAGAACTTGCACTTTTTAAACTAAAACAACAGTTAAATCTATAAGGAGAAAAATAGTATCAGGTACTAATTTTGTTAATGTGTCATATGACCTGTCTGGCTTTGCTTTATACAAGCCACTAACTAGATCAGGAGTTGTAAACTCAGATGCTCATGAGGGCAAGACGTGTAGAAAAATGATGACAAAGAGAGATGCAAAACTCTCGGGAGTGGTGGGGACTGGGGCAAAGTGTTTACGCCTGGTCTCTGACATCACTACGCGGCTGCCATGTTGGAATGTGGGGCTGGTCTTAGCAAAACTTCCAGTTATTCAGGAGAAGCTGGAAATTGGGATGTTTATGTGAAATTTCCAGATTTAATAAAAAAACTTGATTGATTGGACAAACCTGACAAAATGCCGATTTGCTAACCTCTGTACTAGATTAAAACTTTGTGTGTGTGTGGCCCCTTGTCTGTCTTGTTCATGACGGTCACCCACAGTCTAGTCCATTGCTTGTATGTTGAAAAGCATTGAGCAAATATTTGTTGAATGCTATTCAAGGGGGAGCAAAAATGAAAACTTGGTTTTTGATAGGAAATGACAGCTTGATAAACTTTCCTGAGATCTTAGAATTTGGTCAATGAAGTTCCTTTTGCTGTTTCCTGGCTGGCCTTTGTGAATATCTGTATCTCTCCTTTAAACTTAAGGTATAGAAGCCAGTTTCCTGATCAGAATGATGGAGATTGTTAATTCATTTATGAAAAGGCAACACAAAACTTAAAAACAGATTATTTTTTAAAGCCACATTTCCTTATTTAAAAATTTCTTGTAGGGAAAAATAACGTGCTTTCAGTGTGATGCTGCAGATGAAGAATGAATATGGGAGATTTTGGTGTTTAATATTTAATAATATTTATATATGATATTTGGGAAAACATGAAAAATAAGAAACACTGTGATAAATAAGATTCTGACATCACCACACCAATCAGATAATGAGTGTTCTGAATATATAAGTTGTGGGACGACTTATTACGCAAACACACACAACACTAGACATTCCATAGGTAGGTGCACTGGAGGGCATTTTGTTTTTTCTGAGAGTATCTAGATTAATCTCATCTCCTTCTCTTTTGTATGGAGCTCTGTGTTATAACTGAAACATTAATAGATGGAAGAGCTGCCTACTTTTACAAAGAATTATAAAACAGTAGGCTAAAAAAACTGGGCAGAACATGCTGGCCAAAGAGCCCTGGTCAATTTAGCTCCATTTTCATGGTTCCACCATTAGATCTTTCCTTTACACTGTTCAGGAAACAGCCAGTGACAAAGCACAACACAGCTGAAATACAAGTGCTTATTAGGGGGATAGTGTTGAGTGATGGACCTCCAAAAGGAGGCATTGCAAAGGATGCGTGGCCGTGTCTTATGGCCTCTGGTTCCTTATTTCCCTCGTTATTGCTTAGTCACGTGTCGCAAGTGCAGGCCTGGTAGACAGGACTTTCCTGCCTGATACAACTCACTTGACTTCTCAGACCAAATATATAACAGCAGGAGCTACCACTTATTTACTGCTAACTCTTTGCCAAGTATTTTCCATGCAGCATCTCATTTGATTTGTCCAACAACCCTTTTGTCAAACAGGAAACTGTTGGGAGGGCAGAGTGAGTAAGCATCATGTAAGTGCTTTACAGTGTGATAATAGCAATACCAAGTAATCTCTCTCTGTGCTCTGTGTACCTTGCACATACCTATATATATTGGCTTGTCATTTTTCCTTTATCTGTTTTTATACTCCAATAGCATATAAACTCCTGAAGGCATGGACACACATATGCCTTTCAGTGTCACCATCACACTTAAATTGATACCAAGTATATCGTTGGTGCTTAACAAATGTTGGAGAGTCTTTATTCTGATTTTTGTGGTTATTGAACTCTTTAGGGTGGAAAGAATCCAGTCTTGCTGGACTAGAATGATCTCACGATTAACTACCAGTTGCTCAATCAACAGTCTTTTTGCCCAGTCTTGTGCTAGATCCATGGCAGGTAAAAAAGAAGTAAAAGACCTGCTTTCTACTCTTAAGGAGCTGGCATTTGCTCTTAGAGCGGATTATGAAGCACCCCCACCCTGGGCCTCCACCCCTCCCCTGGCCATATCCCCCACCCCATTGTAGTCTGTGCGACTGAAAGCATGTATGTCATCTTCTAGACTGCATCCCAGGTGTTCAGAGTCCTGGAATGTCCTCCTCAAATGTCCCCAAGACCATTTCTAGGCCTGTGCAGGTCTCTTCCTGGGTTTGGCACTCAGGGACAAAGTAGGGCTCCAGGTACATATCCCTGGGCCTGCAGGGTGGCAGACGCTTGCGGGGCTGGGGATGGAAGGAGCTTGGGGGTGCAGCCTGGGGCATCTACGTAGGAGTGGATGAGGACCCCCTTGGTAAGGGCTGGAGCAGGATGGTCGAGAAGGTACTGAACTTCCTTGGTCTACCATATTCCAATATGGAACTCCAAGGAGCCCCAGAATTCTAAATTGAAGCCTGGACTTCCAAGGTGTTTCAAAGCCACCTGTGTCCAGGCAGTGGGATAGAACTCTTTTATTTAAGAGATTATCAGATTGATTTAAACCTTTAAATTTTTTAGACCTATGGGGGTTGAGCCTCCATTTTGAACTCTTGTTTCAGACTCTACAGATGTTAGGGTGGGTAGATCATCTGTAGGATGACCCTGAGCTCTGGGTCATCCCCCCACCCCCCACCCCCAGTCAGTCAGCAGAGTGCACACCTTAAAGGCCTGGGGCTTGGGGAAGGGGTGTGTATGCCTCAGTGCTGTGGGGTAGGGTAGGGGCGGGGGCTGTGCATCTATGTAAACATTGTTTGAAATTGCCAGGGCTCATTTGCATACTAGCATTTTACGCCTGGCTGCTGGGAAAGTGCTAAGCATTTCTCTATTAACAAATACCGAGTTGCCTTGTTTCCTTACTTAAAACACTTTAGAGTGTTTTTGCTCAAGTTGAGTGGCTCTACATGTGCAAATGCATAATCAGCTGACAGCAATTTCAAAATTGCAGGTCTCGCTGTTGATGGAAAAATGGGAGCGTTGTTATTCCTTGTATGTAATTTTCACCAAGAAATGGGGGACTGGATTTAATGTCAACACTTAGAGATTTAATGTGGCCCTATTACTGGAAAAATATACCTTTAGCCAAATCCTGCCTCACAACAATGTCTGCATTGTCCTGCTCGCCTCCCCACCCCAAACCATTTCTCATTCCTGAGGAAAGGGATTTGAGATAAGGCTCAGCTCAGAACAGGAGTGGACCCTGCTTTCTTTCTCCACGTTACTCGGAACCTGGGTGGGAGGGACGGGAGAGGAGAACAGAGAATAGGGTTGGGTCAGGTTTTCTGCTCTCTGTCTCCAACCCAGCGGTGGGGGGCCGGGGGGGGGCTCGCTCCAAGCATCTGGTCATTTGGGGGCACCCCGCCCAATGTGCCCTCACCACCTCAAAAAGACTCCATGGTATGTGTTTCAAATGAAAAGAAATTCAATTTTATTTTATTTTAAAAACACAGAAAGGATGTCAGACTCCTTTTGAGGTAGATAATTGGTGATATTCCATGGGGTTCATAGAAACCAAGGTGGTTAATCTTTGGGGACTCACAGGAAAACCAAGACTTATTGGAAAAATAGCTTTGGCCACATAAGTTTCCACTAATTATTAGTAGTAATTTGTCCCTCGAATCACGTTCAGTAAAATTAATGAATTAAACATCTGCTTTTAACTTTTTCCCACTGAATTGCCTGGCAGGCTCCTCCCTTCTCTGGAGAGTGATGGTTTGGATGTGCACAAGCATAAGAACCAGATTTAATGTGCTTTGCTCTGAACAGTGCCGTCACCCTTCCCCCAACTCCAACCATAAACAAAATTGGTAAACAGTTTCAGACTTTTTCTTCATAATAAGACTTTTCCCAAGGCCAGCTTTGCCCTTAGCTGTATTGCCAGGGCAGTGGTGATGCCTCTCAGAGGGCACAGAGTGTTCCTTCTGATGTTTGTCTCTTCAAGGAAGCGACTTTCAGAGGCCAAGAGAGGCCAGGATGCGTCTCTAATGACAGTAATTGCATTTGTCATATTTCAATAGTGCAAACTGCAAGTCCTGCTGTGCACACAGAAGAAACTCAGTTCAAGGCAGAGTGGCCAGGGATGGCCTCAGGCTGCTGGGGTAGGTAGGTGGTCCTATAAGGACACAGACTGGGACCAGCAGGGGGGTCAACCCACATGTTCTTGCCACAGGAAGAAAAACCTGGACAGGGTGCTCCAGTTGTTCTTAATTATTTCTTGGCTTTTCACGGGGATAGATGGAGGCGCAGGTGGCCCTTTCAGAGCTGAGGAGCAAAACCTGCCCCTGGAGGAAGCCAGGCCTAGCTATGGTTTGAGCGTGTAAAAACTGGAACTTCACATGTGTGCACAGGTGGGGCACCCGTGCAGCTGGCATGTGGTGGCGGGGCGGTGAGGAGGAGGACCTCGCATGTGTGTGCACACACGCACAGGCGTCTGCTCGGCTCCTGAGAGGGTTGGCTGCTGCCAGTCAACCAGCAACCGCAGGTCCTCTGTGTCCTTCCATGCGCTCAGCCCCAACCTGCTTCCTGGGGGGTGGGGGGAAGCAGAGGGTATATAGTTCACCCCAGAGCTTTCCTAAGACCCAGAGCTTTAAGGGGAGGGGGTGGCCACCAGTTCCGGAGAGCTCTCCAGCCATGCCTGTGGGTGCCCAGGCTCAGGAGCCCTGTGCATGCTCACCTGACATCACTCTGTGCTTTGCAGACAGACTGTGCCCTATGGACTGTCCAACTACAGAGGAAGCTTCCGGGGCAAAAGGTCCGTGGGGCCGTTTTGGGGGAGCTGGCAGCCATCGAAGCAGACACACTTGCGCTGTGCTTGTGTGGGGAGAGATGACAAGGCCTGTGTACACTTTTGTACCCAAACCCTGGATGTCAGCAGGTATGACCCCTCCAGTTCCACTCATTTGCAGACATTAACCACCCTACCCCACCTCTGGGACAAAGCCAGACCAGGGGCTTCTTGAAGGAAGCCGCAGGATGGATCAGCTGTGTCTTGGCCACTGTGGTCCTGTGGGCCAGGGAAAGGAGGCGCTGAGCCCAGAGAAGATCTGGGTCCTTCGCTCCAGGAGGGCAGGTGGTGCAGTGGCCCCACCCCCTTGCTGCCTTTCAGACAGAGGCCACACCGTCGCCACAGTTGTGTCTAGTCTACAGACGTGTTTCTTCTGGCTTGTGCAGCACTTTGCCAGAATAAGTTGCCAACAATTTAAAGATTGCAGAATTAACCCCTCGCCAAATGTGTATTTTTAGCTTCTTCAAAAACAGCACATGGGACCATCTGGTTTCACTGCCCTACATTCCCTCCTGGCCACTACAGGCTGGGACTGGGTGGGGTCCACTCACGTTTGAGTGAGACACGCAATGTCCATTCACCTGTGTTACTCATTTATCCTACTTTGTGGCCCCCAGAGGCCCTGAGTTTGAGACCCTGTGGTCTGCTCCAGCTGCTTTAGAGAAGCTTGTAAATCGTGTCTAAGGGAATCAATGCACAGACCCCAGATTGGACCCAGGGGGCTGTTGAAACCGGTATTCACTTAACAGGTATTCCTGCTAATTCTCCTCCCTCCTCTTTTTCTTAACTTTGGGCCAAAACTCATCAACCCAGCCAGGCAGAGTTTTCCAGACCTTTCCCGGAGCTGGTATTGGTGGGGTGAGATGGACTCAAGGCCCTGACGCATGTAAAAGGAGCGTAAATAGAGCTCTGAACAAGGCAGGCGCCATAGCAGTCAGGATCCAGGGATTTGCTGTCTGCAAAACCCAGTGTTAACTGCCTTTTCTTTCCTCCTTCTGGGCTTTTTAACATCCGGTGAATAACTGAGTAGTGAGTATACGCTGTACTTTGGTAGAAATACACCCACCGAGCTCTCAGCCATCAGAAACTGTGCTCGAGACGTGGCCCTGGGGGAATGCGCTAATGTGCTCATTGGTGAGGAAGAGGAAGTCATAATTTGACGCTTAAAAACCAGCCACATGAAAATGCAGGTTGATTCATTAAAACCAGCTCTCTCCCCACAGCAATTCAAGGACAGCAGAAAAACCAGACAAAGAAGAGGAAGAGAAGTCGAGAGGTGCTGACAGAGGCCTGCGTCAGAGGAGGGAAGATATGAAACATCGTTCCTCCAGGGGTTAGGGTGTCTGGAGGGGGTGGCATCTGTCTGGTCAGGGGGCACTGCACCCACAGGTGACGGTGCCTTTTGGTCGACCATCTCTGGGGTCAGAACAGGCTGAAGCTGTGGATAGCCATTGCCACTTGCCTGGCCCTGGCCAACCTGCCCCGTGTCCTAGGAGCTGGCCCTTGCACCCCTCACGGCCCTGGGGCAGTGATGACCAGCCTGGGCTTCACTGGGCCTGGACAAAGCTGGCTTACCAAAGAGCTCCCACAGGCTGGTCTACCCAGGCCCACATTTCGCCTCTGCTTCCGTAGCAACATGTGATCTTCACCCCTCCAAAATCATTTCTTTTCAATGGCTGATTCTGGACAGAGGTGAATTACAACAGCTCAGCAGCAGGCTCCCCCAAGTTCCCCAGTTCGTTTTATTATTTTTTTTAACCCACTTGTCTTTTTTGTATGAGAGATCCTGAGGGTTTCCTGCAGCCAAACTGGGTTTATTTGTCATTCTATCAATCAGAAATCATTATTAATGACTCACCTGCACATCTGCAGTGGCATGGTGATTTATGTTCCTAATAACAGCCTGGAGGTGGCTTGGGTTCCTACAGGGACTGATCAAGGGAAGATTAAGCCATGCGCAGTACACAGGAAGCTTTCCAAATTGGTGGCAGATCGCTCCCAGTAGTCCGGAGAGGGATCTGTCAGCGTCCATAATAAAAGTGGAGACGGAGGAGGTGGGCCGAGGAGGCAGAGAGAGATCCCAGGAGAGCATGAGTCAGACCCAGCTGGTCCCCACTTTGCCTCTTTATTCTTTTTCCTCTTTCTCTCCTCTTCACCCCAAACCAAAACTCCTCTCAGCGAGGGCGGGATATGATTAAACCCATCCATCCATTGCATCATTTGTTCATTCACTTATGCATTCATTCAGCAAAGATGTGTTGAGCACCTGCTACCTGCTGGGCTCTGTTCTAGATGTTGGGGACATGGCAGGGAACAAGATGAAGGGTCTGTCTTACAGAGCTTAAATAGTGGGGGAAGCAGGCAGCAAACAAATATGCAAAACATAGTGAGATGTGCAAAGGAGAACAGGAAAGCGTTGCAGGGATGGGAAGTGTTGGGGTGGTTGCAGTTTGATGTTGGGTGGACAGGGGCTGTCTCGCTAACCAGGCGACCTGAAGGAAGTGAGGGGTGAACTATAGGGAGCAGTGAGGGAAGGGGGGTTCCGGCAGGGGAAACAATAAGTGCAAAGGCCCTGAGGTGTGTTCTGGGAACAGCCAGCAAGGGAGCCCTGCACAGGAAAAGCATACAGATGTTCAAAAGATGAAATTGGTGGCACAGGTTTCCCACTGGGGCCTGGAAAGGTGGTTCTTCCAGGTCTCTATGATTCATGTAAAGCTCTTGTAGAAAGCTTTACTTGGGAAGGAAAAGTCTTTTATTAAGCCAAGGTCCTTGCTTTCTTGCAAGATTCAAGTTAGTAATTCCCGGATTCACATTCTCAGAGAGGAAGCTGCCACCATCCTTTGCTTGTGATAATCAAAGATGGGGCCAGACTTCGGGAGGGCTCCCCGTGGCCACAGGTGCTGGCACTGTTCTTTTCACGCCTTCCCGGCCAGAAGCAGTGGTGAGAGGGTAGCGTGCAAATCAGGGAACGGGCTAGAGATGCAGCGGGAAGAAGCCACCTTCTCCAGCTTTGTAGAGCTACTCTTTCCTCATGTACGTCTTTTTTTCTTTTGCCCCTCACCCCAAGACAGGGTGAAGTCAAGGACAGACAAAGCAAGTAGGCTTTAGACCTCCACCTTCCAAAGCTCGTGCCCAGCAGTGGACATCGCTGTTGCCCACCTGCCCGCCTGGCTGCCTCTTTCAGGAAGGAGCCCCCTTGGAGAACTGCTGTGCCCTGTTCTTGGGGGGCTTCAGTGATTGCTTGTACACAGTTCAAATTTCCACCTCTTTAAGGACAAGGAGTGAATTTGCCTGGGGCAGAAAACCCACCCATAGAGTCCCCAACTTAACAACATCCCTCTACTCCAAAAATGCCCAAATCCAAATGACCCCAGTTTCCCTAATGGGTAAAATGATCCCAGATGTGCCCTGGGGCATGACGCCCATGGCTCCAGTTACACGCAGGAAATTGTTTTGGGAGAGGTATGGCAAGTTGGAAAACCACTTACTGGCTTTCGACATGACTTCTCTTGGAGAATAAGTGGACTCCAAGCTAACTCTTTGCAAATGTAAACACGTGTCCATCTTGTAATAAATGCAAAATGCCCATGTGGCAGGAGCATGCCGACTTCCCCGTCCTGACCTAGGACAGGCCACATGGTGTGAGTTAGTGAGGCTGCGAGGCGCCTGCTGCAGACGCAGATCGTAGCTGTACAGGAGTTTATGAGTTTGAACCTTATAGGATTTAGACAGAGAAATTTTTAGCTGTGCTTTGTACCCACCAAAAGAATGTTTCTCAAAAAAAAAAAAAGAAAAAAGAAACTTTGATGTTTGTGACAAGAAAAGGAGAAAGTTAATATCTGCTGGCTTTGAACTCTGGGGTATGCAACATAGAGCTTGTTCTTGGAAAATTGACTGACCTTTTGTGTCCTTTGTAGACTCCAGGCCCGTGCACTATAGCGTTCCCAGGCCTTGTTTTCAGGAAGCTGGCTGTAAAGACAGCCCCAGCTCGAGGCTATTAGGTTGAATATTTGCTTTCACGAATAAATGTGGATCTTTGGGGAATGGCTGCAAAATAAGCCACGAACAGAAATTCTTTGTAAATTATGTAAATTCCTATTTATCTATATAATTGGCAACAACTGGGAATTGTAACGCCTGACAGTTCAAAATCTTTTTCAGCTGCGCTGAGCATACTGTGTGTGGAAATGTGACTCTGCCAGCGTAAGGTCGCCTACTCGGAGGAGAGGCTGCCCACCTCCCGCCTGGCTGCAGAGAGACGGGAGCCGGCGTTGAGTGTGTGCCCAGGGCACTGTACGGAGAGATTCAAGGTGGTGTATGATGGAACGTTGGCCTTGACCAAATGTTTACTTCTCTATGAGTATTTCATAAGTTATTACAAGTATAAAAGTGAGTATCTATCGTGAGGAAATGGAAGTGACTGATTTGCTGGCAGGATTTTGTACAGTTTAGAGAAGCGATTATTTATTATGAAACTATTCTCTACTTCAACTCCTTTATGTGGATTCGTTCAAAGTAAAGTCACTGTGTATATATATATATAGGTAGATAGATTTTAAATTTTGTTCTCAATCCAATCTCATATTCCTTAGCGCTTGGATTACATTTTTAAAATGCATATGCACTGTTTGGCACTGCGGCAAGATGGTATCTCAGAGAGAAATTCATTCATTGTGCAAATGGTCAGAAAATACTGTCAAATGCATAATAAAGAATCTCAAAGTTTGCTCTGATTTGTGGGTTTTTTTCTTGCCGTGGTTATATGTATGGCTACACGTCAACTTTCCGTGGACCTCTGGAAAGGACCGGAGGGAGTTATGTTTTGGGAAGTAGTCAATTATGGCATGAGATGAGGGGCCGCCTGAATATTAAGGAAAGAGAGGGGTTTGGGGACCATCCCAAGAAGATAAAACATTCACGGCAGTCGGGAAGACAGAAATTGTGGGAGAGAGTTTGTTCCTCCCCTGGGCCCAGTACACTCCTTCCTGGCAATGCAGAGGTTCCTGTGGGGCAGCAGGGATGGCAATGCCACTGCAGGACTCCAGGCAGAGAGCACTGAAGTTGCTGCTGAGTCCTTGAGAATTAGGAGCCAGAAGCAACCACAATTGCCATATGTTTAAGCCTTTAAGACTTACAAGACATCTATGGGGCTTGGGGGTTATAGGAAGGAATGGGGGGTTCTTCATTTTCTTTCGCTTCCCTTTCTACCTTCCCCCCCACTTTTGAATCAAGAATTGGAGACCCTCAGAGGCAGGGAATCAGACAGAGACCCAGTTAAAGAGCAAAGAGAAAAGCAATATTCTGAGTAGGTTTGATCACTATCTAATCTGAGAAAAGCCAAGAGCCTCTTGTTTTAATTAAACTCATTTTAGAGAGTTTTGACTTTGATGAACCTGAGAGAGTGGGGTACTCATTTATTCTGCAGCATGCAAAGTAGCACCCAGCGGGGGCTGCCATGCTCACTTGAAGCACTCACATGGTCTAGGGTCCAGGAGCCCTTCAAGACACCACCAAAGCCCAGAGCAAAGGAGGACAGCGGAGGGGTTCCAGGAGCCATGGGCATTCTGAGTCCCAGACGTGGCAGAATTTTCTGGCATCTGGGTCCACGTAGTTGTGGGCAGGACCAGCTACAGAGATTGCAGGGCCTTTGGCTCAAATGGGGCAAGAATTTCAAGATGGTGACAGCAGAGCCTTAAACCACGAGGGACTCTTCTGAGAGTGGCTCCATTCCCCCGCCCGGGTTGCCTGCCAGTGAAGTCCAGCAGAAAGGGCTGTTGGGTCTGGAGACCTGGCTTTGCCACCAACTCCTCAAACTCTCCCAGCCTCAGTTTCCCCATTTATAAAATGGGTGTGATACTGCTTTGCCTACCTCATGGCTTTATCGAGAAGTCAAGTGTTCAAGTCTTCAAACTTTGCCCTGAACTAGCTACCAGCTCCTTTTTTTTTTTAACTAAAAGTTTCTCATGGAAGCACATCTTTGAATTTAGAATGTACCTCAAAGTAATGCAGTTTGATTTATAGAACTTGTCAGGATATAGTTAATTTTCTTCCCCCTGGAAGACATATGTTCTCCAAGCCCCAAAATACTTCTATGTGAATTCTTAAGTATTTCAAAGCCCGGGCAAATCAAGTTACCTGTTATTGAGACCATTATAAATCCGCTTGGGTCCTTCTGTCACTGAATATGCCATTTCTTTTTGCTTTGCTGGTAGGAATTCTCAGAATTGTTGAGCTCTGGGTGCTATTTAAGTGCAGGGGAATTGTGAGAATTAGTAACTGTCAGGGGCCAGAACAAATGAACGAAACCACCCTTTGTGCTAGGCAGGTCTCTTTAATCCTCCCAGTGCTCCAGGACGACATACTGGGTAAACGACAAGGGTCGGGTGGCAGATGGAAGAGGCAGGGGTACTAGGAACTCACAGCAGAGAGAAAGGACCCTGCAGGATAGGGGGAGGTATCCAGTGGACAGGAACTTGCCCCTTCCCTGTCCGCCTTCCTCTTCCCTGGCCTCCTCTCCCTCCCCTGCCTCCTTCCCTGTTTAGACTGACCTCCCCATGAAGCTGCCTTATGTAGTTCCTGTTTGTGTGTATGACTGGTAGGAACCGCCAGGACCAAGCCTGCCTCCCAGTATCGACTCGGCCTTCAATGTCGTGTGCAGGGGGATTGCACCTCCTGTAGGAGCACCTGCCCTTTCCACAGGCTTCAAGGGGTATTCACAACCGAGGGTCTCTACAAATGTCCCCTGTAGCTATCCTGGTTTTGGATGAATAACAGCCCCAGAAAAGGGGTGGAGGTAGAGAAAAAACCCCGTCTGGACACACAGATACGTGTCTAGCACGCTGCCCTGCAGAAGGCAGGCACTCAATAGACGTGTTATAATTCCATGTATAATGAGATGAAATGAGCTGTTCCGAGAGGGGAGCGCTGGCCCCGTCTGGGGGTGGGGAGAAGACTCCCTGAGTGCAGGAGTGAGAGCCAGCCAGGCAACTTGGCGAGCGGAGGAGCTCGGTTCCGAGCAAGGGCTCGGAGAGGAGCGCAGCTGGGCACGGAGCCCCGGGAGAGCCAAGAGCTGGGGGCAGGAAGGGCAGGTGGGAGGCAGGTGGGAGGAGGCAAGGTGAGCAAGGAGGAGTATATGACTGCAGTCAGGACGCAAGGAACTGCAGCCAAGCCTGCGACCTTTGAACCATCTCGCGTGCCTGAAATGGGCAGGGCTCACACATGCTCACACAGATGAGAATCACTGGGAGAGCTGATTTGTCCGTGTTGTTTTGCTATTTTTAGATACACCCCTAAACTATGACTCTTCATGACATTCTTCCCAACACTATCTCTAAGAAAAGGGGGACAGCCACCTAGTTGAACCCATGAAAAGGCTTTCGTCTTCCAGGGCCAGGAACTGGACATTCTTTATCTCACTGTGTGTTGGGTCTGACAAACGCACAGTAGATGTTTATCAATTATACGTTGAATGAATAAATACACATGTAAATGTTGAGTCCTGTAGGGCAGAGATCAGCAAAATTTTTCTGCAAATAGTAAATATTTTACCACTAATTTTTTACTATGACACTATTTTACTATTAGTAAATATTTTATTATTTTTGAAAATAGTAAAGAAAATTTTTGGCTTTGCCGGCTGTACAGTGTCTGTTACAGTGTCTGCCCTTGTGCCTGGAAAACAGCCATAGACAATGTATCCATGAAAAGGCACAGCCCTGTTCGGTTAAACTTCATTTGCAAACACAGTCAATGGGCCATATTTGGCCAGTGGGCTTTAGTTTGCCAACCCCTGCCATGGGTAGTGAATTTTCTATGTCTTTGTCTATCTGCAAATATCTTTATGTTGAAATTTGTAAATGGTAGTTTTGCTGGGGATAGAATTTTAGGTTGACAGCAGGAGCCCTTCAGTTGTTTGGGGATACTATTCCATCGCCTTCTGACATCAGTTATTTATTGCTGGTTAGAAATCTTCTCTGAGACCACTCACTGTTCCTTTGTAGGTAATTTATCTTTTCCCTGTGGTGGCTTTAATGTTTTTCTCTTTATCTTTGATGTTCTACGGTTTCAGTAGGAAGCGTCTAGGCAGGGATTTTTTTCCTTCACTTTATACCAATTAGCACTTGGTGTAACTTCTCAACTGAAAGACCTCCCTCCCCCCGCCACCCCCTTTCTTTTTTCTGGAGACTTAGCTTTCTCTTCCAACATTGCTACTCTGCTATTCTCTGGCCTCTCTGGAGTGCCTATTTGAACTTCACTTAAAGTATATACTTTCTGCCAGGCACAGCGGCTCATGCCTGTAATCCTAGCACTCTGGGAGGCTGAGGCGGGAGGAATCGCTTGAGCTCAGGAGTTCGAGACCAGCCTGAGCAAGAGTGAGACCCTGTCTCTACTAAAAATAGAAAAAATTAGCCAAATGTGGTGGCACGCACCAGCTACTAGGGATGCTGAGGCAGGACGATCGCTTGAGCCCAGGAGTTTGAGGTTGCAGTGAGCTACGATGATGCCACTGCACTCTACCCAGGGTGACAGAGCAAGACTCTGTCTCAAAAAAAGAAAAGTACATATTTTCTCCATTGCCTGATATTTTCTTTTTTCCCCCTACTTTTGAGTCTGAGTTTAGTATTGAAAATCAGGGGCTGTCATTAAGAGACTATTTGAGGTTGTCTGGGAGCAAGTCTTCCTATAAAGCTTTGTTCCTGTCAGTCAATCCAGAGGTGTTCCTAGGAGCTCTCCTTGCACAAGACGTGTGTGAGGAGTCCAAAATACACACTAAGCCTCTCATTTATTCAAAGTGTGCACCCTCTTTTTAAGCCCTCAGTATAATTCCATGATGTTGATACTATTCTTGTCCCCATTTTATAGGTTATCAAGAAAACTGAGACCCAGAAGGGTTACTAGTGGTCACATAGCTAGTAATTTGTCCTCGCCTGTCCACAACATGCTCACTTGTCCTATTATATAATTAGTTAATGGCAAGTGATAGTGAAAATTAAGGCTCATAATAATTTTGTGAAGAATGAATTTTTAATTAAAACATTGAACAAGTTAAACCCTTCCATGATTCAAAAATTGAGACTGTGAAAAAACTCTACGTAGGGAAGTCTTTCCCCATCCACCCTGCTTCACCTCCACACCCAGATAATCACTGCTGTCACTGTCTGGTCTACCTGCTCACATTTCACTGTGCAAATATGAGCAAATACAAACACTCTTGTTTCCACTTCTTTCTTACACAAAATTTAGCATATAACATTTGGTTTTTTTTCTGTCACCACTTCTGCCACTGAATGTGTGAGCTTTTTTTTCCCTTTTTTTCTGACACCAAATACATGTTGTTTTTCCACCCCAATTTTCCAATTCTACTACATCAACTGAGCATCCAACAATTCAACTCAACTCTGACGTTATCTAGCTGGAGTTAGCATCACATCCCACAAGTTAAGGTCTCAGTCCTTAACTTCAGACTCCAGCCACAAGCGGGGTCCCCAGGTGACCCACATTTCTGCCCAGCTGACTACAAATTTGGGGGTTCCACAACCCCCACATTTGATAATTCATTAGAAGGACTCCCAGAACTTAGGAAAGTGCTCTATGTATGATTACAGCTTTACTATAAAGAATATAACTCAGGAACAGCCACATGGAAGAGATGCATATGTCAAGGTACTGGGGGGCACAGAGCTTACCAGCAGGTCAATGTATTCACCAACATGGAAACTCCCTGAATCCCATTGTTTAAAGCTTTTTATGAAGGTTTCATTACATAGGCATGACTGATTAAATCTTTAGCCATTGGTGATTGAACTCAATCCCAGACATCTGGGGTGGGACAGAAAGTTCCAACTCTCTAATTGTGGTCTTTTGGGGTGAACATTCCTCATCCTGAAGATATTTAGCCCCCACTGCCACCACTCTGTGAGCCATTTCATTAGCATACAAAAGACTGCAAATTCCAAGGGTTTTAGGAGCTCTTCGCTAGGAACCAGGGATCAAGACCAAATAATTTATGTTTTATTACACTGAACTTTTTTTGTACCTTGCTGTTTTTGCTTAATGCATCCAGGAAATTTTTCTGTATCAGCACACAGACCTTATTCTCATTCATTTTACTGTCATATGGTTTTCCATTGGGTGAATATACCATAGTTTATTCAACTGATACCCATTAATGGACAATGGGGTTTCTTCCAATATTTTGCTATGACAAATAATACTGCAATGAATAACCCCACAATTGTCATCTCATGCATATATAGGCCTATCTGTAGGACAGATTTCTAGAAGTGAGGTTGATATGTTAAAGAGTTTTGGTAGACATCGCCAGATTTGAGGAATGTATTCGTATTATCCACACCTATAGATAAATAACCTACTTGAGGCTCAAACAGATGAAGTAATTTCCCAAAGAGACACAGCTACTAAGAAGGTAGGAATGGACGCAGAGTGTTTAGGAGGTAGGGAAGAGTGATGGGCTAGAATAGAAGATGCTTTCTGGTTAAAGTAAGATAAAGTGGTTTTATGCATAGGAACATTATGAAAAACAGCAGGTAGAGTCGAGTCTTGTTAGGGAAAGGAGTGGGAGCCACTGAAGGTTGCTAAGACTCTCCCCCTGCCCCATCGTGTTCCTGGAGGTGATTTCTTTTTGGAATTTTGATAACATGGGGTGGGTAGTGGGAGCCATTACAAACAGAATGTGTTTATTTCCTCTTCCTCATTGTTGAGTGAACTCCCTCTTTCAGAGTGGACTGATGTGTTCGGTTGTCTAGGACAGCAGCTATTTTCACAAGCGCTAGGTCCCCATCCCATAGAAGTGGCTTTCGCATCTTTTCACCAAGATGAGAATCCTTTCCTCATTGAGAATGCAAAAGACAAGGTCCATATCCATGCACACCAGACGTTTTGGGTGTGTTTGTATAGCCCATTTTTAAAAAACCTAACCCCCCATCCCCAGGGTGGATCTCTGTGGTACAGTTTATATTATTTGATGTCACTGCTCTGGCCATATCTGATTGGATTAGGGCTGGGTACCTGAAAAGGCTGTTCTCCAGGAGTACGGAAGTGGAACATACGAGTGAACTGGTCAGATATTGAGAGTGAGGGCGCTGGAGCTTGGGAAGGAGAACCCTTTCTGTCTGTTCACAGAGCACTGAAGACAGGTGGTCTTTAGAGACAGGGAGAAGCAAGGAAGCTACAACTCCAGAAGAGAGACAAGACAACCTGCAGCCAAGGAGAAAAGGAAAGGGGGATTTCTTGGTGACACTTTGTCTCTGGCTCAACTTCTCGCAAGGACTGGCTGCACTTTGTACTTGTATTTCGTGTAAGAATACATTTTCCTCTCAGCAGAGTCCTTCCAGTTCCTTAAGCTCATGGAATGGGATGAAGATTCTGACGTGTGCACCCTCCCTTAATTTACTAAAGAGAATCCAGTAATTACCAGCTCTTATTACTGCAAGTCAAAGAGTGAAGAGAGAGAGCCTTGTACCCATCTACTCCTGTACAAGTCCTGGCTCCATTGTGATTGGGCCAACCTGGGCCACGTGTCCATCCCTGAACCAATCACTGGGCTAGGAGGTTATGATGCAAGAGTCAGCTGTTGGACCCCAAGGAAGTTTGGAGGTTCTTCCCAGAGGAAGGGAAAATGGGTGACAAGCAGCAAATCCAAGCAAGGGCCCACTGCAGGCACCTACTAAGCCACGAGCCTTGCTTATGGCATCATGCCTGTCTTGAATGAATGAATGAAGTGGTCTTCCACGATAAACCGTGGTTTTCGTCAATTTCCAGCCTGCCAATAGGAAATGCATCTTGACAGGCTTATTCAGATACTTCTTTTCAAGCACATGTCTTTCCCACATTTCTTACTAGAGAAGACCCAGTGATATTAATATCTTCCTTTACTTCTCTTCATGACCTGTGGTCCAAGAAACAGCCTAATGTTATAAGCAAGAAAAAGAGATAATTCAATGGGAAAACTTGCATTCTTTTTTTGAAAGTGTTGGAGGAGGAGACCACCTCCCAAATCATAATGCAGCTACAAGTCAGTAGCCAGTGAGTGTGTGACTTGGGGATGCCCAAGAAAGTGTCACAACTATATCCCAGTCATACCCGGGGTCAGAGTACCCGCAGTTCCAAAGTTCAACCTTAAATATCTGAAGTATTTATTCACTTAGTTGCTTGGATCAAAAACCAGGGGAAATATTTTCCTAGTAATTAATTGATTAACCTTGGGACTTGGAATCAGGGAGCCCTACTCAGAGGTACAAGTCACCTCCAAGGGGTGGGGAACCTGTGGCCTTGGGGCCACATGTGGCCTTCTGGATCCTTGAGTGTGGCGTTTTGACTGTGAAGTTTGGATTCAGTTGAGGGGCTGCACTTGAGGCCAAAGGTTCCCCGCCCAGCTCACGCTTCCTTCTTGCTCACAATTTTAAATATGACCCTAGCTTAGAACTGGGGAGGGGCGAGTTCTAAGGGTTTTTGCCTTTTCTCTTGGTAAAAATTGTCAACATTAAAAAAAAAGAAAGCCAGTTCTTAAGAATCTACTATTTGCCAAGCACTCTTAAGACAAAGTGAGTGTAAATCCTTGCTGTGGCTGTGAGGCCTTCCATGACCTGGCCCTGCCCCCCACTCCAGCCTCATGTCGCCCAGCTGCTCCTGAGGCTCCAGCCACACAAGGCACCGTGCAGCTGCTGGAATTCCTGTCCACCTTGTGACCTTCACTTAGACTGTTTTTCTATCTAGAATGTTCTTTCTCTCCCATCCACCTCCAGCATCTGTTCTATCCCCAACCAGTATGGGTCACAGCCCTGCGGCTTTGTGCTTGACAGCACGCATCACAGGAGTGAGTAGCAGGCACCACCCACGTGGTCCAGCCTCAGAGCAGAGCTGCAAAGGAGCACAGCTCAGTGACCAAAACATGCCTTGAGTTTTTTTACTTGATTTTCCCCTTTGCTGCGAAGGGAGATACAGAGATTAGCAACATGTGCTAAAATCTTCCCTGCAGTGGCTCCCACCTTCTCTCCACACCTCCTTAACAACACCTGCCATGGTCCTGCCCTGTCCCACCTGGGAGTCTCCTGTTCTCAGCTCCTTTCCCCAGTTCTGCCTCCTGGAGGGCCTAGAGAGCTGGCCTGGTGAGGAGGGACCCTCCTGGGCCGGGGGTAGAAGGGAAAGCAAAAGAAAGCCAGGGGGACGGGGGAGGTCAAGGTCGGAAGCCTCATGGTTAATTGGTAAATAGTTTGTCTTGTGTGTACCTATTCTGTAATTTTTTTTTTGTTACTTGTCCCCTCCATCAGCCTCCCTCTGGCGGGTGGAGCTGATGGCTGTTGTGTTTACTGCTACAGTCTCGGTACTGAGATAACCACTGCACACGCTGCTGCGCTCAGCAAACCATTGCAGAATGAACTAAGCACAGAGATGAGCACCACAGGGTCCCTGCCTTGTGATAAGGCAAGGGAACAAACACCCTGAGAAGCCCAGGAGCCTGGAGGAAGCAGGTCTCCTGTCCTGGACCTGCCCCGAGGGGACGCTCCCGCCGGCCCCAGCCAGAGCCACCGCGTTTGTCCATCTACAGTCAGACCCACGTTAACTGTCTCTGGAGGGGAATCTTCAGCCTCTCAAGTTCTCAGTTTCTCCATCTGAAAAACTGGAGATGCTTTCCCGGAGATGTTTGGAGACTTTTGCAGGCCCTGGGCATGGTCATTTTCAGAGGTTGTAGGCCAAGGCACATTGAATACATGAAAGTGTGGACACAGCCCATGCTAGCCAATCACTGGGGGACTGTAAAATTTTCTGAAAGGTTTCTTACTTTTCTTTGGACATGTATGTGGAATTTGGCTCAGTAAAAGTGGCAAAGATAATAATTTAAAATTTTCTTATGTTTTTAAAAAAATTTTGGATCTCATTAAGAAGAAATTATTCATTTGGCTTATAAGGGTTAAATTGTACTCAATTAATGTGGTTATATACCATTAATAATAGAGTTTCAGCTGACTAGTTGACATAATGCTATGTTTTAAATGCATTTAATAAAGCGTTCATCAATTCTATTTTGCAAGGTTGTTTTTGTTTTTCCTTTCCTTTGCTTTGTCTTGTTTTATATTTTGGAGCCAACAGATTCAGTTTTTTTCAGCCCTCAAATACACGCACTTGAAAGGCTCCTAAACCACGGCTATGTGTGGGTCCAAGTATTGCCTAAATTCAAATGATCAATCTTGAGAGAGAAAGCAAAATGCTTAAAGTTTTGTTAGCTTTTGTGTCAGTTAGCTATTGCTTTACAGCAGATCACACCAAAATTTAGAGGCTTAAAAAAATAATGTCCATCCCACACTACCCACAAGTCTATGGGCCATCTGAGTGTTTCTGCTCATCTAGGCTGGGCTTGCTGTGCATCTGCACTCAGCTGGTGGTTTAACTTGGCTGGAGTGACCTGGATCTGCCTGCAGGGTCACTCAGGCTAACCTGGCTCCTGCTCATGGTGGGGGCAGGGGGCCAAGAGAGGGAGAGGAGAAGCATGCAGGGTCTCCTATGCGTTCTGTTTTCCGAAGCAAATCACAAAGCAGCCCATGGGGATAAACTTTACCTCTTGCTAATAGGAGCCACGAAATCATATCACAAAGGGTGTGAATATAGAAAGGGGAGAATTGGAGTTGCATCTTTGTATTTGTTACAGCTGAATAGCAAATCTGTTATTTATTTGTGCTTCATGTTTCAAGGAAATGTTTAGCCTTAGCAGAAAATATTACTTTGCCATACCCAAATTCTGTCTGTTCCATACAATGTAATCAATGTTGCCTTGACATATGTCAAGTGACAGTGACACAAAATGCACATTTGCTAAAATGATCTTTCCCAACATCAAGCTGTGCGGTATAATGTGTCCACACTGCCCCTGGTGTTTTACCAGAAGCTGCGATGGCTGGTGAGCTTGGGCTCTGTAACTTCGGTGCTTACCTGTTGTTTTACTAGTTGTTGTTTGAACAAGTGAATTGGCCTCTCTGCGTTGTAAGTGCTTTGTAACCTGGAGAGAGCAAGGTTATCTTCCTCACAGGGTTGTTGCAAGGATCCACCGGGATAATGTTCCCCAAGGGCTTGGTACAGTGCTAGACACATTGAACATACTCAATAAATGTTAGCCATTATTGCGGTTGTTCTTGTTGGTTGTTCAGAGCCCAGAACCAAGTTTGTGTTCTAGAAAGTCTGTCGAATGAATGAATTAATTATGCAATACCAGCTTTTCCAACAGCAGAGAAATGCAGACGATGTGAGGAAAAGAAGGCAAGAAAATTTGGCTAGGCTTTTGGGGTCTCTTTCAGAAGAAAATTGCTCACTGATCCCATCTTATGTTGAATGCCTGGGTTGTTATATAGCTAGCAGGTGAATAAGCCAAGACACTTGAAGGATGGGAAAAGGGCTTTATCTCAGAACTTTGAAATGCTTCTTTCCTTTGTTAGAATAGTAAATCCATGATGATAGCAAAGGGTGACAGAATATTACTGGGGAGGTTCCAAGCTCCTTTTGAACCAGGCTTGCATGAGGGGCTGGGCGGAAGCCTGTCTTCTGACGGACAGTCGTTGCTGGAAGACAGACGGGACAGAATTGCTGAAGGAGGTGGGGGGCCTTGGTGGGAGAGGATTAAAACGTCTCCGGGAAAGAAGGGGCTGTGAACGAATCCTCTGAGGACACTGGTAACATTTGAAATGGGACACTTTGGCTCACGAGGAAGCTTCTGGGCATGGGAATTCCTGAGCCCAGATGGTGGGAAAATCCTCAGAAAACCTTGGGATTTGGGTCTCTGCAGCTGGGCAGCAGCTGTGAGCCTGGAATTGGAGCCAACCACAGGTGGTGCCACCTGCTCCGGTTACCAAATTTTTCCCACCCCTGTCACAGAGGCCCAGCTATTTTTCCCTTCAGAGTTGTGGGGAATGTAGAAGAAGAAAAGGAAGAGACCATTTGTTGAAAGGATTAGGGAGAAGGGCATTCAGCCTGGAAGCCTCCCAGAGGCTCAGGGTTAATCACCAAAAAGGCCCAGAACTGCAGAATTTGTGCTGTTTCCACTGATGCCTCAATTAGATCATCCTCTGACGTCACATTTTCTGCACCTGTGGTGTTGTGTGGTCAACACTTGGTAATGTGGCCTCCATAAATTCAGAGTTTATAATTGTTCTGATAGGGCATGGATTGGAGCTTCTTTTTGAATTGTCTATGAAAAAGCAAATTAAGAGATTAATCCTGACTCTGTGGGACATGCTTAACCTACTTACAGGAACAAACTCTCTCCCTGCCCTCTTAGAGCATCTGTTATTAATACTATGTAATAAATGAGTAGAGTAATTATCAATGATTCTTTTTCAGGTCTACCAGAATTCTGGCGGGCAGAATTAGTTTTTATTGTACTTGAAGTCATAAATACGGGATTTAGTTCCTCATAATCCAATAGACATCAGTCTCTGGTGTGGTTTGTCTTTTTATTTCCTAATTGAAAAACATACAAATTTTTGAGTACTAAAATTTACTTTGGCATTTTCTAAACCTGGCAACAATAGATAGGAATTGTCATTCTCATGGCATACCAGTAGAAGTGGAAGCTAGAATAATCCTTATGTAAACAGTTTGTCAGAATGATTGAAGAACTCGAAAATATTCATACCCCTGCGACATCTGCTTGCATGAACTGACACCCATAGGCCTTGGGGTGGGGACTGAAAGCATTTAGGGTGCACAGAAAATGGGGGAGGATGGGGAGGAGTTCACCCCTTCCTTGCCTACCTGCTGTGGTGTAGCGTTTAGCCCCTGAAGGAATAGGGGTGAGGTGAGGCTGACAGAGCTGCCCGGGGACACTGGGCCTGGGAGGCAGGCTGAGGAGAGGGCCTGGGAGGCAGGCTGAGGAGAGGGCCTGCAAACCCCAGGGCAGCTTCAGGGAAAATTACACTCTAGGCACAACAAGCACAGTGCCTAGGATCCATGAAACTTTTAGGGTCCTATGAAAATGTTTTGATTTCTTTTAAAATCAGAAGAAAAAATAAATATTGTGACAATAATGAATATCTTATTATTCACTGTTATCTCATAACACATCCATCCTGGATTATATTCATCTTTATATCAATACAGTTGTAAGGATAACTGTGTAACACTCTTTATACAGAAGGGGGACCTCAAAATTTCCCAGGGAGCGCAAATGTCAGGATACGGGCCTGGGCAGCTTCAGGACCTCATCAGCAACCCCTGTACTCTGCACACTTGTTTTCTCTTGAAGAAGCAGAGGGAGGCGTGTCCTGAAAACACTGATGGGGCCAGAGGATGGACAGTGGACCTGCCATTGCACACCTTGAGACAACCATAGGGACCTCCAGAAATTCTACCTGTGCAGGTGGGAGCAGGTGCAGCAAGTTTGGTCTGTTAAATATTACCACTCCTTTAGCTGCACGCACGGCCCTGGGGTCATTCGGAGGATACATTTAAATCTGGAAGCAGTGTCGCAGCTCTCTATGCCCTGGTGCCCTTATCTGCAGTTTTTGTAAGGGTTCGATGATCACGCTTCTGCCTGGTGCTGCAGGAGGGCATCGGGAAGGCCCCTCCTGCATAGGCCTCAAGGATGAGAAGGTGCTCCCCAGTTGGGGGGAGGTTCCAGACTAAGGGAAGTCCAAGGCATGAGAACAGACATGTGTGGGGTCCAACGTGGCTAGAATTTGGGGGTGGGGGTGTTTGACTCTGCATGTGCATGAGCGTGAGTGCATGCATGTGTGTGTGCATGTGTGTGTGTGTGTCTCGCCAGGGGTGGTGACCTGAGCATACAAGAGAAGCAGGAAACAAAAGGGGGAAAGAGCCTGAGGTCCTGCAGAGCCACTGATAAGGATTTGGGGCTTCCTCTGCAGGCCGTGGGGACCATGCCAGGTTTTAAAGCAACAGGGTGAGGGGTGGTGACAGTTAGGTTCACACTTTAGGAAGAGCACTGGTTCCACCCTGGGAGTGTGGGTGGGGCCAGATGGGGCCCCGGAGACCCAGGACACTGGGACAATAGCCCAGCCAGGCAAGCGGGACAGAGGCTGGCCCAGGGCCTGAGTCACCTCAGAAGTAGGCTTCGTCCCAGGCAGGTCCTCCCAGCCCCTGCCTGACTGAGAGAGTTACAGCCGGTAACAATGACTCTCCCATCCTTTGTGTGTGTGTGTGGGGTGGGGCTTGGGCCCACACGGAGTGCAAATTTTCTCCCAGAAAGTCTAGAGCCCCTCAGCTGAGCAGAGCTGCTGGGTCGCCCAAGTTCCTTTGTCAAAAAAGCGCCACTAGGCAGCTGTGGTGACAAAGGGTCCGCCATCTGACAGGATGGCTGTGATTTAGGCGAGGTGGCCGGGTGTCCGTGCAGACAGCCTGGAGCCCTGGCGTGTGTCCCCCTCTCATCTGGACCTACTCATGCACTCAGTCACATGGGAGCAGACACGGGTGTGTGCTTGGAGACGCAGCTCTCGGTACTAGCTGTCACTGACTGAGCTCTGAGCGTGCTCTGAGCGCACGGCCCCGGGTGTGATCTTAGCTCACTTTGTCTTGCTGAATTCTCATCACAGTCTTGTGGGGACTATTGTCCCTATACCGTGGTTGAGGAAGCTCAGGAAAGGGGGAGTTCAGGAGGAAGTGGTAGAGGCTGACTTTGGACTTGGGACCTTTGACTTGAATGCCCACAGCTTTCTTTAGACTAGGGTTTCTCATCCTCAGCACTACTGATGTCTTGTGCAGGATGATTCTCTGTGGTGAGGCTGTCCTGTGCACTGTAGGATGTTTAGCAGCGTCCCTGGCCTGTACCCACTAGGTTTCAGTAGCATACACAGATATCACCAGCCGTGCCCTGGGGGCACAGTCACTCCCGGTTAGGAAGCGCTGCTGCAGGGAGAGGCTAAGGTGACCTCAAAATGCTGCCAGACAGCCCGTTCCCTCCACCCCAGCCCCAGCGCCAGCCCTGGGGCCTGCTGAAAGCTAGCTCTCAGATCTGGTCAGGCTGGAGACTGAATGGAAACTTCCACGTGCCTTCTGGTCATTGGTGCTGCCTCCAACAGAGCCCATGTGAGCTTTGGGGGGCTTAAACAAGCCCTCAGCAACTTCCCATGCCACTACATCAAGCCTCGGGACACACTCAGGCTACACTGTCTAAGGGGTCAAGGGTATGACAAGATCCCAGGGGTCTGCAGACTTGCCAATGCCACAATCCTGGGGGCCAATTTGTTATATGCATATATGTACATCCTGTTGGATCTTTTTCTCTGGAAAGCCTGGACTGATGCAGTATGTACCTTTGAGGGATGGGCAGAGACGTAAGAACTGTCTGATCAGAGTTGCTGCTGGAATGACTGGACCCAGGAATCTGGCCATGTCCAGCCTCGGCCACTCACTCCCTGAGATTCTTTGTCCAGGGAAGGAGGGTCTTGCCGGCCGGCACGGCCATGGGCCTGCTTCTTGGCCAGGGGACAGCAGCATTCTTAATTCACAGTCCTGCCAGATGGGATGGAAGAGGGAATTTCCCAAAAACAATGATGTGAGGATGAGGAAATGGATGCTGAACAGCAAAAATACAAAGAAGAAAAACCAACAACTGCTACACAGATTGGGATAGACTGATTACCAAATGGCTACAAGTTTCAACCCCTCCCTGTGTCCATACGATGTGATGTGACTTTGTGTCTTCTTCCATCAAGAGGTAAAGTCTGTTTCCCAGCACTGGAATACAGGCTGCCCTGTGACTTTCTTTGGCCAAAAGAATGGGGCAGAATAGACAATATGCCAGCCTCGGGTCCCACACACCAAGAGGCTTGCCAGATGCTGCTCTCTCTCTCAGCACCTGCCCAGCTGCCCTGAGGATAATCCTAGACTAGCCCACAGAGACTGGGAGACCAGGGGAGGAGAGCCCAGGTGTTCTAGTCAAGGTATCCTATCCTGCCAACAGCCAGCCCACAGCCAGCCCACAGCCAGCCAAATCCAAACTTGAGAGAGAGCCCAGCAATCTCAGAGGAGCTGCCCATCGAAACTGGAGGTGAATCCACAGGTTAATGCGTAAGTCCAGAGAGTCCAGAAGAACCACCCTGCTGATCCACAGACTCATAAACAATAATACGTGTTTCTTGTTTCTAACCATTGAGTTTGGGCTTGTCTGTTTTGCAGCAAAAGCTAACTGATATACAGTGACTAGACCAAGGCTCAGAGAGAAGACTTGATTTGCCCAAAGTCACACTACTAATTGGTGTTGGATCCAGAGTGTAGACCCTGATCCTAGTGTAGACCCTGATCCTAGTGGAGTCAATCCCATAATAACATAAACAGAGTCAATAGGGGGTTTGGTTCAATAACCTTAAAAAGCTTCCAGTAGAAATAAGCTTCATGTCGTGACTGGACATGGCCCAGATTCGCCCCAGTGGCCCTTAGCTCCTAGGCTGAGCAGCAAGAGAACATCCAGGCATGTTTATAGCTCAGACGCTGTTTCTTGGCACCTCGTGGGGGCTTCTGGCTCGTGGAAATGAACATCTTGGGCTGCAGTGAGGTGAGAGAAACACAGCAGAGACAAAGATTCCAAAAGCAGCTCTAATTGAAGTAACAGCAAAGCTCATTTAGTGGAACACATGGCTGGGAGGACCTCACAGTTCTGGAAAAGCATGGCTCAGTGACACGGATGGGAACACTCTTCCCTGATTTTGTTGCTTGGCCACAGGGAGCCAGTTCTCTGCACTGCATTGGGAAGCCTGGGGGGATGGCAGGTGGTCCAGTACTGGCCGGGACCCAGTGTCACCTCTCAGAATGTCTCTGCATCTCGGCTTTCCTTCCATAATGTGTGGGTAATGACTGCCCTTACCCACTAGGCAGAGAAGTGAGAAAACAGTGTTCCAGGAAGATCAAAAAGCCATACAAAATAAGTGTGGTGTGGTGATCAAGAGCATGGACTTTGGTCATGTATGGTTTTTGCCTCTTAACAGCTATGCCAACTTGGACAAGTCACTTACCTTTTCAGAGCCTCATTTTGCTCATTGTAAAAGGAAGATGACACTTGACCCTGAGATTAGAGGACAGAGATGAAGGGCAGAGGCCAT
Source organism: Daubentonia madagascariensis (assembly GCA_023783475.1). Taxonomy (NCBI): domain Eukaryota; kingdom Metazoa; phylum Chordata; class Mammalia; order Primates; family Daubentoniidae; genus Daubentonia; species Daubentonia madagascariensis. The sequence goes on along the minus strand of JAKFHU010001640.1, from coordinate 2,939,314 downwards.
GGCGAGCCTTTCCAATCCAGACCTCCCTATATCCAGTGCCCTAGCAGGGGCCTGTCATGTGATAGGCTCTTGATAAATCGTGGTTACATTCACTGGAAGAAAAATATACTCAGCATTTATTGAATACCTACCACGTGCAGTGCTTTACATACTGCATCAGTGTCGGCTCTCCAGAGAAAAAGACCCAACAGGACGTACATATATGCATGTAATAAATTGGCCCCCAGGATTGTGTGCGTTGGCAAGTCTGGAATCTGCAGAGGCAGGCCAGCGGGCTGGAGACTGAGGCAGGATCTCTACGTTACAGTCTTGAGGCAGAATTCCCTCTTATTCAGGAAACCTCAGGTTTTGCTTTTAAGGTCTTCAACTGATTGGACGAGGCCCACCCGCAGTATCAAGGATGACTTCTGCAAAATCAACGGATTGCAAACGTTAGTCATTTCCCCCAAATACCTTCATGGCAACATTTTGACAAGTGTTTGACCAAACAACTGGCACCATAACATAGCCTGGCCAGGTGGACACATAAAATTAACCATCACACATCTGTTATTCCTAAGCCTCACAAAACAGAACCCCTAAGTCAGAATGTATGGGCCTATGGCAGCAGAATTCCAGGACACCCCCAAGATCCCTGCCCCTGGTGCATGTTCCCTGTGTGATCCTCTCCCTTTGAGTGTGGGCAGAACTCTGGGACTGGGTTACCTCACACGGCAAAAGGGATTTTGCAGATATAGTCAAGGTTATTAATGAGTTGCCTTTAAGTTAATTAAGAGGGAGATTATCTGGCGGGCCTGACCTAATCACATGAGCACCTAAAGTCCAGAGATCTCTAGGTCCAGACATCAGAGACAGAAATGAGAGAGATTTGATATGAAGGAGTCTCTGTTGCTGGCTTTGAAGGGGAAGGAGCCCTCATGGCAATGAATGTTCATGGCCTCTAGGAGCTGGGAGAGTCCCCTGCCCAACAGCTGGCAAAGAAAGGGAGACCTCAGTCCGACAACTGCAAGAAACGGAATGAACCTAGAATCAGATTCTTCCTAGAACCTCCAGGAGCCTCCTGGTCGACACCTTGATTTCAGCCTGGCAAGACCCTGAGCAGAGAACCCAGAAGTCCGTACCTGAACTTCTGACCTACGGAACTGTGAGCAAATATGTAAGTGTTGTTTTAAGCCATTAAGTTTTTGGTAATTTGTTACCTAGCATAGATAGCTAAAACAGGGCCCAATTCACAGGCAAGGACAATGATACAACCAAGGGGAAGATGGGCTTGCCAAGGACATTCATCCCAGCCGTGAGGGGGCAGCCTCACAGGCGTGCAACCTGTGCCATTGCATCGTGCCTGGCACTTAGAAGGACACTGGGTTTCAGCTCTGCTTTCACTATCTTGAAATTTTTGATCATTTTTGCACAAGGGGCCTCATATCTTCATCTTGCACTGGCCGTGCAAATTCGGTAGCTGGTCTTGCATTTGAGCAATACATATGTGTACCTACCATGCTCCCGGCGCTGTGCTTAATGGTCCCTGCCCTCAGGGGGCTTCCAACCTGATCCGAGATGGACAGGCAAATTATCACAAAAAGTTACCGCTGAGATAAGAGTTCACACTCAGAGATATAAGGTACGAGGAAATGGAGCGGGGATCCTGCCCTGATGGGTGAGAAGGGGTAACCAGGCCAAGAGGGCAGGGAGCTCTGGGCAGAGCCAACAACAGGGGCAAAAGCCCCTGTGGTCTGGGGTGAGGGACACTTGAGGAAGAAGAGTTGAGGGCGGTACGGCCAGGCAAGTCAACAGGGCTGGACCACGCCAGCCTTGCAGGCGGAGGTGAAAGGATTATTGGAGGTTCTGAGCAGAGGGCGGCAGGGTGGGGAAAAGGGGTGGCTGGAGGGGCCAGAGCGGGGGACAGGGGCAGGGGAGAGACAGAGGTGACCCAGCAAGGGTTGCAGCCCTGGGAGGCAGGGGGCAGAGGACAAGGAGGGGCTGAGGTACACCCAACAGACGGGGCAGGAGGGAAGCACGGGTAGGGTGCATGGCCCAGGATGAGCTGCGGATTCTGGTCATGCTGCTGGGTGACACCAGAGGCCACCATGTGGTGCACAGAGAAAAGCCGGCTTAGAGTGCCGTCCTCCCACACTTGCCCACTCCGAAGATGGGCCATTTCCAGCCACAGTGCCAACTCTGCAAAGGTGCTTTATAAGCAGCGTATTTGTAGCCGGTGACACCTGAGGCGGGCTCCCTGGACCTACAAGAATGGTGGCCTCTCTTTCCCCAGCCCCCAGCCTCAGCCAAGCGCCCCCCATCCCGCACCCAGCTTTTTCTTTGAGACATTCCTTTGGCGGTCAAGAAGGCTGTGCCTTTAAAAATTTACTTGCACGTAAAAGCCTCCTGGGGGAAGAGTGCCTCCCTCCCTCATTCTTTCAAGATTGATGGAGGTCAGATATCGGGGGCGGGTGTAGGGTGACAGGTTCAAGATCTGGGTTTAGAGCTCCACTTGATTCCAGAGCCAACCAAACTGCGATTCATCCTGAGCCTTTCCTAATAGAATCAAGTCACATGTCAAAACCCCAGGCCAGCAGTGAACGATCCCTTGCTGCTCCCCTGGCCTCCTTGGGCAAATAAAACCAAGGCAGTGGGACCCACAAACACAACCCCACCTTCCTGTATGCTGCCCTAGGGGATTCTGCAAAGCCCAAAGGGAAGATCTGGGTCAGCAACTAGCCAGTGTCCAGGCACCAAGAGGGCCAGAGTACTCGTGCTGAGACCTGGATCCCAAGCTTGCCCCTCAATCACACTCAAAGCACCCCATTGCCTCTGGGATGAAAGGCCAACTCTGATGAAGCCTATGAGGTTGATTAAAAAAATCAAAAGAAGAATAATATTTTTTGACATGATGATATGCAATTCAAATTCCAGTGTTCACAAATGACATGTTGGCACACAGCCACGCCCACTCATTTGCAGATTGTCTGTGGCTGCTTTCTAGATACAAGGGCAGAGTCGAGTAGTCGTGATGGAGACCATGTGGCTCACAAAGTCTAAAACATGTCCTGCGTAGCCTTTGACAGAACACATTTGCTGCCCCCAGGCAGAACTGTGAGAGCCTTCCCTGCTGGTTGTTAAACAGCTACTGCCCTGGGCTCCCCAGTAGCCCTCCCCCACCCCCCAGGAACCTTCAGGAGCTCCCCCAATCCATCAGTGCAGCTGGGTCTGCAGAGCATACAGCCCTGCAACACCCTATGCAGGCGGCTGTTCGCATCAAAGGCGCCCACAGTCACGCCTGTGCCTCGTAGGCTGCACCCATCCCTGGTGTTCTGGCTGCTCCTTCCAGAGTCTTAGCTCATGCTGTTCCCTGTGCCTGGATGCTCTTCCCTCCATCTCCACCACCACTTATGAAGTCAGCCAACTCCTTCTCCAGATTTTGTCTGAAGGCTCAGGAGTACCTCCTCTGCCCCCAAGCTATGTCCTCATTGCACACTTTAGAAGAGGGTCCTCATGCAGCCACACGTGAGAACTCAGCAGCCATCCTCCCCTCCTTGAGGGCAGAGTATCCACAGCAACCATTCGGAATTCTTCTGCATGGGAGAGTTATCTCTTCTCTCCAATTTATTTATTTATTCAATCATTTTTTAATCAGTATGGCCTCATGGATATTTATTTTTACTTTGAGTTATGATTCAATAGGACTTTATGTATTTTCTTGCTCCAATTATTCCAGCTTCCACCACTGGGAGCTCTTTCAGTTGGCTCCTGTGTTCCTTTGACATACTCTCATCATTGCGGGTGGCTATTATCATTATCTGTTTTAGCATTTCCTTACTTTCTGGCACTATAAGACAGCCCAAGGTCATCTTGTACATTCCTGTCCCAGTCCTATAATAAGCTACTTCTCCAAGGACCCTTGGCTCCTTTCAGTGGACGATGATATTAGAAACCAAGGTTTGGGTGCAGGTGTGCTTTTAGGCCTTCTCAGCTGACAGAGTAAGGAGATCTGCGTCTGCATACTAACCCATGTATATATACATATCTATGAATATTTTTATATGTAATCACCTGTATGTATATACAGCTCCATGTGAGTTCATGCTGATGTCACCAACTCTAATCAGTCACCACGTGGATCATTCTAGCCTCCTCCCCATGCCCATCGCACTGCAACAGTGGTGTTGGACAGTCCAGATTCTCACTCTGGAACCAAGCTGGGCTCTTCAACCCACACCTGGAACCTGGACTCTGGCTCCCACCATCCACCATCCACTCACCTGGTTGTTCAGTTGCAGTGACGTGGGTGTTGGTATCAGAACTGCTCACCAGTGCCGCCCCCACCCCACGGGAACAACTGAGCCAGCACCTAGTGCTTACGAACAGGTCCTGTCACCTTTGTCGCGCTGACTGCTCTCATTCCGAAGTGACTTAGGCCAGCACCTTTTCTGTTCAGTGAGGTTATCTCAGACATTTGTAATGCAGTTAGATTGTTTGGTCACATTCTGAATTCCTTCCTGGGATAGGGGGTTATTTTTATGAGTTAACAAGCACTGGGGCTCTGGCTTTCTGGAGAGGGGCCAGGGAAAGTCTGTGTGGGGCCCTCAGGGTGCCAGTACTTTGATGGTGACTGCCTCTTGCTTATATCATGAGCCCCCTGGCCCAGATGTAAAGTCTGGGTGGTGAGAGGTGTTAAGGCCAGGAATGAAAGAAACTGATTTGTGAGACTCTGGGCTCAAGCAGCCCTGCTTTGGTGCTGCCCAGGTGATAAAGTGCTCCCCGAGTGGGGGAGGGGAATCTAGCCTAACTCTGCAAAGACCTGTGGGGCTGGGGACACTGGGTGGCAGCTCCCTTGGCAGATGCACCCATCATCTGGCCAGCAGTGGGAGTGCCTTGGGCAGCTCCTGGAGAGGGTGTATGTTCACATGCACGAGGAGAGGCTGATGCAGGCAGAGCAGGGGGTACTTTGGGAGGACTGCAGCTGACAGGCTCAAAGGGGGTCTAGAAATACTTGGGAGCTCTGTAAGGGGCTGCGTTGGTTCCTGTGTGAGTACTGGGGTTCATAACTGGTATCACATTTTAGTGCTAATGTTCATCTGGCCCCATGGGTGTCTACAGGTTGACAAGGGGCAGGTGAGTGGAGAGGTTTGGAGCTGCTCATATTCCAGCTCTGCTGCTTGCTAACCCTGTGGCCTTGGGCAAGGCACGTGACTTCTTCCTGCATAAGTTTCCACATCTTTAAAGTTTGGAGTAGTAATAATCATAGTTCCTGCCTGAAAGGGTTGTGTAAGGATCAGATTAATTAATTAATTAGAGCAGCTTTGGGCATACACTGAGGACCTGTAAAGTGCCAGCAACAAGGAGGAGGAGGAGGATGAGCATCACCATCCCAGGCTGTTGGGACCTGTGGCACTGAGGCTACAACTGGAAGAAATTCTTGACTTTCCTCTTGGGAGTCTGGACTTGTCACACTGCTGCCGAGCGGGCCAGCAGTGCCTTAGAACTGGAAATTGAGAACTTGGAGATCCCTGGGGCTGGGTTCCCCAGAAGCAGCCCCGGGATTGTAGGTTCATTAAAGGGGCACCCCCTGGGGAGACTGGTGACGTAGGATGGGAAGCCAGGGAGCGAAGGGAGAGACCCAGGAAGTCTGAGGCAGCCCCGTTCTGTGGGGAACGCTGCAGCCGTGGTGACCTGTGAGGTCTGTCATGCTCCAGGCAGGGGACTGGGCTTCTGTGCTCCCACAGCATCCAGCCCTGGGCTGTGGGCTGCCCTGGGGATGAGGGGTGAGGGACCAAGCCCCCAGGCACTTCTGGCTCTCAGCCCAAGCCAAGTATTTCAGCAGCACAGGTGCTGTCCTCTAAAGGAGCCTGCAAGTGTAAGCAGTTAGGAGCAAACGCACAGCGTGAAGGGACTTGGGGGTTCTGGCCTGTCCACCATGGGGTTCATGCCCACTCTATCCGTGACTGGTGTACGATCTCAAGGAAGATGATTCACATAGTCACTCGCTGAAACGTTTTCGGGCACCAACTCAACTCTGCCTAGCACAGTGGGTGAGACTCCTCAGAGCTAGATGTCTGGTGTGTGCAGGCACATGTGACACTCCAGGACTCACCTGGAAGCCCCCTTCCTCTCCCTCACAAGGAAACCTGTTGGAATTCCTAGAACAGTGATTTTGTTTATAGAGGTAGCCTACTACTCTAATTCATTCGAAAAAGGGAATCTTCACACACACTTCGGTATTTCTTGAGTGACACCTTCTTGTGCCTCCACCCACAGTTGCACCAGGGTTACTGTGGATCCCAGCTGGGTGGGACATTGTGGTCCACGGAGCCTCAGCTCTCCCCATCTGTAAAACTCGGGTCTGAGATGAAGAGATTGTCAAGCCTACTTCTAGCGCTAACACTCTGGGACAACAAGTTAAAACAAACATGAATCAAGCAGTTGATTAACCCAGGTTCTATTTTTCCATTTGAACACTGCAGGTTTTTCCTAGTGGATCTTAAAACAAACTCTGGAAGGGCCTTTTACCTTTTCCAAGGATTACGCTGTAATCTAAACAAATATGTCAGAAGCAAAAAACCAGAAATGGTGAGATGGGAGTTTAATGCAGCTCGAGGGCCCGAGCGATTTATCAGCGCTTCACAACGGGTTCACCAAGGCACCTCTTCTTTCCTCCCCCAGGGATCTTTGGCCAAACAGGCCCCTTTAACAGGAAAATCATTTAACATACCAGAAAAGCTATGGGTCTGTTCTTCCGTGGGCCACCCAGGAGGCAACATAGCTGTTAAAGATGTCAGTGAAGACACAGAACTCAAAGACGGGCAACTGCAGAGTTGCCTTTGGTTCTTTTATAGGAATTCCTCACCACAGCCTGCCCTTTCAAGGCATGATAGTGTTGACAAATTCACTGGACTAGGTCACAGTTTTACAGCTATCTGAGTGACCCTGAGCCAATCAAAGCAAAGTACATAATCGTCGCGACGGCGGCGTCCAAGCACCATCTCGGCCCTGTCCTGATTCTCTTTGCAAGCCCTTCCCTGGGGTCCTGTACGGCCTCTTCACCACCTCCCCATGGTTGCTAGTGAGTGGATTAACCCCGCGCTTGCATCTTTGGTGCTCACCCACCTCCCCAACTGGACTTGAACTTCACGGGACAGGGACTCACTCACCACGTCGATGGCTGTGGATGGGGACGCGGGTGGAGGTTTGGGGGGCAGTCTCTGTGGGAGCTTGGGTAGTGTTACCCCACTTCACTAAGCCTTGGCCTTCATCTGTGAAGTGAGGCTAATGACAGTCCCTGATCAGAGGTATCATTATTATTTTTATTTTAGAGATGAGGTCTTTGCACGCAGAAATTTGATAACCACTGCCTTAGTTACGGGTAAGTCATCCTCTATCCATAACCCACCCATCAATCCACCTGCCCATTTATCTTTCTTCCTTCCTCCCTTCCGTCCGACCATCGTCACATCTGTCCATCCAGCAATAGCGAGGTATCTCCAGGAGGTCCTTAGCTGATCGTGGTGGGAACAGATAATCAAATGCCCACATTTCAACCCCGTAGGGTTAAGGGTAGTAACTGAGGCTACTGGAGCCCTGGAGAGGGAGGGGCCCATTCTCCTGAGGGGAGGGTGGGCGGCGGGTAGAGGGAGGCAGGCAGGAGAGGCGACTTGGATAGGTCTTGCGTGCCAGAGCTTGGACCCAGCCTGCTAGCTCAAGAGACTCTAGTGCAGGCCATAGCAAGGGAAACTAAGTTTTAAGAGTGAAAAAGAAACAAACAAAAGAAAAATGACGTATCTCCCTCTGAAACTGCAGCAGCGTTTCATAATCCTGAGGTCTCGGAATACTCTGAACTTGCTTTGTCTAATGGAGCTTGGCGGTAACAATGTGGGCGCGTATCTGGAAATCTTTCATCCTGAAGAGATGCAGATGCCACCGCCCTCCTCCCCCAGGCAGAGACATTTATCCACCTGAGCCTCGGCATCCTATGGAGTCTCAAAGGAATTCGGGGCTGGTATCGCTGGAATGAATCTGAGTAATTAATAATTTGTCCCCAGGAGAAGATGGCAGAGCTGATAGAATCTCGCTTGATGGTGAGGTTTCTCCCTCTTGCCCTCTCTGAGAGCACAATTCACCCTGCACCCTTGGTGGCCCTGTTTTTTGTCCAATGATGGACCCTGAGACTCTCAGGGTCTTTTGCCCAGATGGTGACGTGTCCTCCTCTGCTCCTCTGGCAGTGTAGCAGGTCATTTCCTTAGTCACTGAAGCAGGTTTTCCTTCTGGTTTTTCCTTCCCCCATTTCTGGCAGCTCACTGGGCCCTTTGCATCCCCTGGCCTCCAGGCAGGTGTGTGGTATAGGCATCCAGCTGGTTGCCACCTGACAGAGATTCTTCCCTTCTATAAAATCAAAATGCAGTGACTGGCCACGTGCAATTCAGAGTTTTCACATAAAACACAGGATTCCCGACTTCTCTTGAGGAGCTGGGTAATCTGGTCCTGTATCTCCACGTGGCAACAGTGGGCTGGGGCTCAGGACCAGCCACAGGCTTCAGAGGGCATGTCCTTGCCCCCCCGCCTGTCTCCCCAGCGTGGGCATTTACAGAACTAAGGCTGGGTGTCCTAGAGGGGCTGAAGAGAGAGGGGCAAGGGGTGATTTTGTAGAGAAGGAAGAAAGATCAGAACAAGGAAGGCCACTCGTCCCTCACTCAGGGACAAGGGCGGCCAGAGACAGAGGTCACAGCTCGTGGGGGCTGATCAGTCAGACCTCATCAGCTGGGTCAACGGCACCTGTTTGGTGAGCAGTGTGGACAGGTGGACCCACCCAGAAGGCTCTCTCTTATGCTTTGGCACCTGCTCAGACCCCAGCACAGCCCTGGGGAGCCCCCTGGCACCATCCAAATGTCAGGATGTGCACATGGAGGTGACATGCGTCCACGGGGAGGATTAGCAGCCTGGCTAGTTCTGGTCTCTCTGAGATGTGGCCTGAGATTCTCACTGGCCTTGGGGACTCTAGAGCCACAGGGAGCAGAAGGTCCAGTTCTGCTCTGCATTGCCCAGGGTCTGGGCCCAGCATCCATAACTTGATTTATTGATCCAGGTGGCAGCAACTCTCCTCTCGCAGAATCTAACCTGGATGCACATGCCTGGTGTGCCTGTGTCTTCTGCCCCTGTCGGTGATGTTCGAGGCCTGGGGAGGTGGATGGAAAGCTGGGAGGGGAGAAGGTCCTCATCCTTCGTGCAGCTTCCTCTGCTCTTCCTCTGGGCCCTCGTGGAATCCTTGCAGTTGCCCCACCTGAAGGACAAGGGCCCCAGGTCTCAGAGACTCACTCAGGTCACAAGCAAGGCTGGGATTCAGGCCCCAGGGCAGGCCAGGCCTAACTCTCACCCATGCCTGGGCGGTGCAGTCTTGTTGCTGGCGATGCTGCTATGCAGTGGGGCTTCCTTCCCTCTGTGTGCACAGGGCAGACTTGGTCATGCCTGTGTCCATACTCCAGTGCCCAGGGGGCTCTGTGTGCGGTTCCTATCTGCTTTTCTCTCTGCCTGGAATGTCCCCCTCCGCCCCCAGCTCTCTCCTTCCTGCCTTAGCCTAAATATCCCCCCTTAGGCCTTTTGTTTTGCTTTTTTTAAATGAATGGAATTTTTAAAATTAAAAAGCAAAATCAGATCTATGCCTTTTGTGATAAAAGCCATTTCCTCCTCAATTAAGTATAATTATACAGAGGTATTGTATTACCTGATATAGCTGAGATTGGATATAAACAGTCTGGGTTCTATGACTTCCTAGCACCAGGCCCCGTGGGTGCCCATGGGCCTGGGCTTTCTTAGCTTCCGGTGAGTCCACCCTGGCCAGGGAGGCGGGCCTTCCTCGTGACCCTTTCCACAGAGAGGGGCTCCGCCTGCTGCCTCTCTGGTCACCTCTCTGCTGCTGTGCTGGGTCTCCTGCCAGTGCACGTCACCTCCGAGAGCACAGACCCCTGCATGACCTGTGCCTGGTGCTTCCCAGGGGTCAAATGAATGAAGTAAAAGAAACAAGCCAACGAGCCACAGGGGTTTGAAGGCCTCGGGCTCTCGAGCTGCGGGGCGCCAGCCGTGCTTCTCCTAGCTGCACCACCTTGGGCAGGGGGCCACTGAACCCACGCAGCCTCAGTTTGCTCATCTGAGAAATGGACATGACCACGCAGCCTCTCCTAGGGCGCTGATGTGAGTGTTCAGTAGAATAATCGCTGTGCTTCAGGCGTGGCAAGAGCTCAAGGACTGTGGCTATTTTTAATGTCCTTAGGGTATTATTATTATTAATCGTGCACATGGGGAGAAAGGAAAAAGGCCTTAAAGGACCCTCATTGTCACGGGTGTTATCTCCAGGCTGCAGGGCCTTGGGATGGCCCCGAGAGAACCACACCAAGACACTGCTGGGATCCAGGAAAGCAGGAGGGAAATGCTGCCCGGCCGTCCCCCCGCCCCACTCAGCTACTGTGGACACTGGGGGTTCCGAGCCAGGGCCAGGCTTCCTCTTCTCTCGTACCATTGTCTTTGTGAGGATGCAACCCCCTCTGCTTCCCCTCCTCCTCTCCCCCTCCTTCTCTACCTCTCTCTCCCTGTCTCCACCTGCTCGCAGGAACTAGGGCCGCCACCACCACCCCCCACAGAGGAACTAAAGACAGCCAGGGAGCCCCTCCAGAGGGTGGAGGTGGCCCCTGCGCCTGCCAAATGGGGTCCTGAGGTGGACTTGGAGCTGCTCTGTGAAAGTCCAGGGGACTTGCCGTCTGGGGTTACGGACGTGGGAAGGCACGTCCCCTCCGGCCACCCTTGCAGAGGCCAGGAAGGAAGCTGAGATCAAGCCTGACTGGGCCAAGCCCTGCTTTTCTCTCACAGCATCTTAGCCAATGCTCGTCTGGTCCCAGGAGAGCAGAGGGATCAGGGCATTGGCCTTCATCCTATGACCTCGTGGAGTCTCAGTTTCCTCAGTGGCGCTGAGGGGCACATGTGGAGCCTGTCATGTGGGTCGCCAGGATGACAGACAGACAGAGTGCAGAGTGGACTGCCAGCCACTCAGCGCTGCTCAAAAATGTAGCTCTTTCCATCCCCGGTGTAAAAATAAGGAAATGGAGGCCCAGAGAGGTTAAGGGGCAAGCGAGGTCTGTGCCTGGGGAACTGGAGTCAGGGGACACTTCCTAGAAGGAGCTCCACTCAACAGGAATGCTGGAAACAGTGATAGAAAGTGCAGGCAGTAGGGGCATGAGTGCAGCTCCGGATCCCACACTCCAGTCCCAGGAAGCTGGCAAATGTGTGCAGGCTCCTGGCAGCCTCTGCTGCCCTGCCCATCCTGCTGTCTGTGTGTGCTGGGTGCCATTTTGCTTCCAGCAGCGCAGTGGGGTGGGGCAGGCGGCAGTGGGAGCATCACCCAGGACACCAGCTGTGCTTGGGAAACCTGCCTCCTCCCTGCTGCTCCATGACTGAGCTGAGTCCGGGGGAGGGTCCCGATCCCCCAAGCCCAGCACAGGGCCTGGCACTCAGCAGGGTGTTAACAGGTTGATAAATGAACGGATGAGCTGGCATGTCAGGGTTACTCTGTCCCTCCCTACAAGACGTGAGCTTGTGGAAGACAAAGCCATGGCAGAGACTTATGGAAACAGAATTAATCAATTCAATCAGTGAGTCTCTGAGACCTGATTCAACTAGCAAACATTATTTGAGGGGACAAAGCCTGGAATGGAAGGGGCTCCCAGTGGCCAGAACAGGCTGATTGACGGGGAGGTACACTGGGGGTCTTGGCAATCTCTGTATATTTTCTAAGTACAGTGAGACTTTCCTACTGGAGCCACACGTGCCTGGGCACAGGTAGGGGTGTCCCCTGGCAGTTAGAAAGTCACCTGCATCTTTCTGCCCATCAGCCAGAGCTTTAGGAGGGCTGGGGCCTTTGAATGACAAGGCCTCCACCTTGCTTCCAGTAGAGTCCCGGGAGACAGAGGAGGCAGGAAGGCTGGATGCATGGGAAAGTGATGGCCTCTTTATTCCCTCACTAAAGTCCCATTTTTAAAAAGGTGTTAAAAATTAATGGACAAAATATTGAACTCTCAGTCTTGGCAGCAGAAAGATAAACACAGGTGCACTTTGTCATAGTGACAGATTCAATTGACATTCATTTCTAACAGGGTGGACATCATTTGAATGAAGACAGAAGCCATCAGTTAAATAAATAGTTGTGCTATCGTAGGCTCAAGTGCCAGCTAGGTTCAGAGCGCTGTCTTGCTGCTCACGGATAGGCATTTGTCGGCTTCTGAACTTTGGGCATGTGGTTTACTCACAGCCCCAGAGTGGTGGGGAGAGGGGGCCTGTTCCAGGAGCGAACAGGAATTCTGTCTCATCCACTGACTTTAGAGCTGGTCACAGACGTTTTGAAATTCAAACTTTTTTACAAAGTATAAAATAATATATGCTAATGATAGTATAAAAACAAATCAATCATGACTGAAAGAAATACAATAAAAAGAAAAGTTTTCCCACCTCCTTCACCCCATTACATTTTCCAGAAGTTTTCCATATTTATATATTCCCAGGGGTATGTACATCTTATATTTTAACAACTGTAGCGGGGTCCTCTTGTGGGTGCTAATATGCACCAGCTTTGTGCTCTGACAAGTCCACTTGGGCATCTTTCCTTATTAGCTGCCCTAAGGGGGGGTCCTGTCCATCTTGGTTCCTAGTGCAGTGCCCATTTGCCTCCAGGAAATATTTGTGTTGAATGGAGGAATGCAGATCAGCCCCGTGTTAACCCGCTGCGAGCGCATCCTCATCCTGGGGCGCCCTTCACTTGTTGAAGCTGGGGCTGTGGATGGTGGTAAACTTATTGATGTAACAAGTTCTGCTACACAAGAGCCTTGGATCTTAGATACATGCACTGGTGTTCTGGGAGGGTAAATTCCTAGAAGTGGAATCATTAAGTCAAAGGGTACACATACTGTTAATTTGATAAATTTTAATGGATATTGTCAAATTGCTGCTGATCCTTGACCTTTGGCATAGTTTTAGTTTTTGTTCCCTGAATTTTTCTGCGTTCTTTCTATCCAACTCTCTCAGGCCCAGAAGGCACAGAGCTGTGAAGACTGAGGACTCTAGAGCTGGCCTGGTTGGTTGTGAATCCAGCTTTTTCTGTGCTTCTGTTTCCTTATCTGTAGAATGGGTTAATGACACACTTACTGCCTGACCTGAGGCTCCATGGACTCACCTCCCGGCCACCAGATGCCCAAGTGCACACACGTCAAGGGGAGCAAGCTGCCGTCTTGGGACATGAGTTTGTTGGACTCTGGGAGGCCTGGCCAGCATTGCCCTTGGAGTTGTTGAGGGGGTGCTGGGAAGAAGTGCAGCCCACCTCTCTGAGCAGGCTACCCCAGCTGACTGTCCTCTTCTCTTTTGAAGTCCCAGATATGATGTGGTCTGTTCAATTACAGACTGGCAAATAGGGTCCCGGAGAGGTGAAGTAACTTGCCCAAGGTCACACAGCTTGTCACATTACAGAGGAGCTCTGCCACTTCTGCTTTTCCCTTTAAGCACAAAATTTCTTTGTTTCTTTTCATATAAAATAAGAACCTTGCCTTGGCTCTGGAGCCTGACAGCCCGGGTTTGAATCCTCATCTGCTGATTTCTGACTTTGGACAAATTGCTTTACCTGTTTGTGCCTGCAGATCTCATGGATGAAGGGGAGAGGCACAAGATCCCTTGGAAAATGCTGGCACATGGTGAGCACTCCGTCCATCCGTCCACCTGGCCATGTTGTGGCTGTGGCCCAGGACCCGTGGAGCAGGGGCTGAGCTGGTGTCAGCACCTTGTGCAGCCACAGCCCTTCCTATTGGACCTAACACCAGCAGCACAAAGGTGAGAAGAAGGGACCTGTTCAATCTCCACTGAAGCTACAGGTGAGTGCAGGAACTCAATGCAACGGATGCTGTTGTCGTGGTGGCCCCAGAGTTGAGCAATTTTATCATCGTCTTGTAACTCATCCACTACATCTGACCTTTCAATTCAAAGAATAATTAATGGGGCACTTTGGATGACGCTTGAAGTGTCAAGTTTTTAATTAATACGCCAGAGTGAATATACTTAGCTGGATCATTCTGCCTGGTCCATCCAATTACCCAGACTCATTATGCAACTCAATTGCATTTTCCATTACTCGGTGACTTTGCTAAATGGGCATCCATGCTGCAGACAGACAGCCCAGCGCCAATATTGATTAGCGAGCACAGTTTATTACCCAGCGGAGGCGATGTTTGGGGCTGTGAATCTCCTGCTGGACACAGCTTCACTGCAGCCTCCGGTGGGGGGTGGGGGGGATGGAATTGTATTTGGATGAAGCATTTCAGCCATCAACCCTCCTTCCAAACTTCCTCTGTGTCCTGCCTTTTGTTTAATTGAATTGCCTTTCCCTTGCCAACTCCCCCCTGTAAATATAATCAGGGACTCCTCCTGCTTTAATGGCTAAAATGGATGCACAGTATTTTTCACCTTTCCCTGGGCTCCAGAATGACACAAAGCATTGAGCTTGCCAGGGAACATTTGGGATTAGCCCCAGGAAGATGTTGAGCCTCCTTTGTTCTTACTGGCCGAGGGATGGGTCCTGTGCCAGACACACCTTCACCTGCTCTGCAGTGGCCTCTAACCCTCAGGCAGGGAGGGAAACAGCAGCCAGCTTAGCTGGTTGCCCCAAAACTTGTTTTTAAGGTTGTGATTACAATTCCAAGAGGAGAAACACTCCCTTCTCCACAGTATCAAGGTATTCTTTTCTACGGACTAACCTTCATTAATTTCTATCACCCCTTCAATGTTGGATCAGTCTGTTTCCCAATCTGGGACCTAGAGTGCAGTGGGGGTGGCGGGAGGAAAGGAAAGAATAAAGGATGGAGCGTGATTGGGCTGTTTGCCCTCTTCTAATAAAAGCCGGTGAACGCCGAGCCCATGCCCGGCACTGCACATTTGCCGTCTCCAGTCCTCAGACAACCTGGGAAGTACGTGTTTGGATTTTTTTTTAACCTTTCATTTTTAGATAACTTTAGACTCACAGAAGAGTAGCAAAAGTAGTATAGAGAGTTCCCAGAGATCTCCAGCTCCTCCTTATGTTAACACTACCGTAAGTGTTTCCACCAGCAGTCTATGGGGAAAGAAAGCTGAGACTCAGAGAGGTTAAGGAACCTGCACCAGGTCACACTGCAGTGGTGAGATTCGAGCCCAGAGCTTAGCTTTGCCTGTGATACTCTGTATCTATCTACCAAGGGACTTAAAAAGGAGGAGGTGCTTGTCCCGCAACCACGGAATCCTGGAACAGAGCTGTGGGTCTCTGCATAAGGGAGATGTCAGATGCCCACGTCCCCAAATGAAGCCAGAATCTCATTTATGTTCAAGGCAGACTTTGCTTTGCAAAGGCACAGAGGAGATTTAAATTTCTAAGGGGTTGGAGGGAAAACAAGGAGACTTTGAGCACAACACTGACCAGCAGCCAACACCCTTCCGCCCTCATTTAGACTTCATTAGTCTTGTTCCGTGGCCCCCAAACTCTGCCCACAGGACCGGCTTCCAACCCACCTAGCTGGAGCCAATCAACATCCAGCACATCTAACTGGGCTTGTGTTGACACTTCTGTTGACAATCTAATAGTGCAATTAGCAACAATTAACCTTGAGAATAAATGAACCATCACAAAAGAAAAAGTTTCGCTTTTGCCAAACTCGACAGACACCCTTTCAACAAACACCGTTCTGATTTTCTGGACACTCCTGATGAGAAAAGGAGCTGCTGGTGCTTTAAATAAACAGACTGATAGGTCAAAAATAAATCCCGTTTATTAAGCACTCACCGATGCCAGGCTTGGTGCTAAGCACTCGACATTGACTTCTTTCTCTGACTGCCCTCTAAAAACTTGCAAAATAGGTGCTATTATCATGCCCTTAAAAAAAACCCAACATTTAATTTTGAAATAATAACAGATTCACAGGAAATTGCAAAAAATAGTGGAGAGTTCCCATAGATCCTTCACCCAGTTTCCCCCAATGGTGATATCTTATGTGACTCTGCTTAGTAGAGTATCAAAAGCAGGATATTAACATTGGTTCAATCTACAGGTCTTTTTCAGATTTTACCATTTTTCATGAACCATTTGTGTCTGTGTGTGTGTAGTTTTGTGCAGTGTGGCCACTACTATCCCCTTTTCATAGACAAAAAACCAAATTGTAGAAAGACTTAAGGGACTTGCCCAGGTGACACAGGTAGTAAATGGCCAAGCCAAGCTGCATCAGGTCGAACTCCAAACTGCAGCCCCCACCTGCTCCTCCAGGTTTTCCAAACCCCCCATCCCCTGGGAACATGATTAACATGGGGAGACTTTACTTATGGATGAAGTTAGCCCTCGAAAAATACTACACATAGAGCTGGTGGTAAAAATGTCATCTTGCTAATTTATCTCTTCTCAAGATGATATACAAAGGGCAGAGCTTTTAAAAGTACATATGTATATATATAACACAAAGTATCTTCCAGTCTCTGCCTGGACCTTGATGGAATGTGACACGTAGGGAGTCATTGAGAAGGAGCATTTTACATACACTTCTAGTCTGGCGACGTGGGCAGAAAGCATGTGGCTGCCTGACCTGGGACTCCCCGAGCTCCCCCCCCCCCCGCCCCCGCACTGAAGGGAAAGTACTGTAGCTGTTAACATCTGATGGCTTCAAATTAATAACAAATTGCTAAACTAATGCATACTAGGAACTTGGCTTTGGTCTTGGAGCTGTTAAGAATTTAAAAGATCATCGAGCTACAATAAATAATGAAAAGAAATGTTCTTGTTTTGTGCTTGAGAGATAGCGTTGTTTTGGGGAGGAGGTGGTGTTTTAATGGCTCTTAGTGGGGGGTTGAAATCATCCCCCTTCCCTCTGGGTGACAGTGGGGATGGAAACTTACTGCAAGTTAAATTAAAAAAAAATCAATAGTATTTCAGGTGATTGTGAATTAGGGGCTATTTGCTGAGGCTTAAGGCGATTAAGGTTAAAGCCTGAAGGTGATCAGTGGGTGATTACCGCAGCGGGGGAGGGGCGGGCATGTCTGTGGTGTTGGGGGCAGGGCCTGCAGGGAGCAAGAAGGCAGCCTCCAGCGGACCCCTTCCAATATCGAAAGTCCACAACAGGTCGGCACATGTCAGACCTGAAGAATCATGGCTCCAATGCATTAGGGAAGCCATTTGCTAAGTCGTCCGCCCCTTGAAGATGCCAACCCCCAGACCTCCTGCCTGACCACCCACCCACCAGGGAGGAAATGAGACCGGCTCCCGGTTCAGATTTCCAGCAGACAAAGGCAGAGGTGTGGACCCGTGCTGCCTCCACGCCAATCAATCCTGGGGCTGTAATAACTACAATTTTCTGATTTGAAGGCAAAACCAAATAACCCAGAATAGTAATTCAGGCCACATGCGGCCCTCTTCCTGAGAAGAAGGACAAATTGATTTTTCTTTTATAAGCCCAATTTGGTGCTGCTCATCGACCCCTTCGTCATTTCTGAGCCCTTCTTTCTTCCATTCTGTTCGAGGCACAATTAACAGGGACCCAGAAAGTTCTTTGCTTCCAGTCTCTCGCATTTGTTGCCATAGCGTGGGCTTTGTGCTAAGAAAATGCTGAGAGGTCCGCAGCCCTGGAGTTGCCTTGGGAAAGTTGCTTCCTCTCCTGGGCCTCCACTTCCCCACAGCCAGCGCAGAGGGGCTGGAGGCTGCGGAGTTGTCTGCTTTTGCCCAAGCATGGACTCTATGGAAACGCAGACGACTGGCTCTGCCCAGGGTGACCGATTCAGACTCTCCAGGGGTCACTGCCTCTTTGGGCCCCACATCTGCTCTTTACCAGGTGGACTGTAAACTGTAAGACAGGCTGCGATTTCCCCAGGGGCTCCCCCCTCACTCAAAGTGAAACCCAGAATGGGGACTTTGGCCACAGGGTCCTCCCTCCTTTGTCTTTGCCCGTATTCCAGGCCACTCTCTCCCTCCTGGTTCTGCTAAGCCGCCCTGTTTTTCCTTCAATTCATGGTACTCTCAAGTTGGTTCCTACCCCAGGGCCTTTGCCTGTGCTGTGCCCTCTGCCTGGATGCTCTGATCTGCCCACGGCCAACCCCATCATCCTCTTCAATTCTGGGCCCTGCCATCTCCTGCTCGGGCCCCCCTGCCTGAAATAATCCTGCTGTCTCTCCTATGGCGTCATCTACTTGAGTTTCTTTGCAACCTTTGTCATGGTCTGGAATTTTGTGCTTTTAGTTTGTTTGCCAGCTGTGACCCTCCGGCCGCACCAGGACGCATGCCTCCCTCCCCTCCTCTCTACACCCAGCCCCTGGCCTGGTGAAGACTAGCCGGAGTGAATGAATGAATGCATTCTATGACCACACGAGCGTCAGAGGCGCTGGAGCGGAGCCTTTTTCAGCTGTGACATTTCATGAGTCTGGGCTCATCTCTCTGGAGCTCCTCATTTTACGCATGAGGGAGCAGAGGTCCTGGCGGGTGTATCACAATGCCTGTGATCATCCTGTAGCCATTAGCAGGGTCCTCAGGCTACCCCTCGCCACTCTGGGGGCACCTCCAGGCAGCTTTGGATTTGAAATGAAGGTGGCTGGTGCCAGGCAGCCTCTGAATCCAGCAAAAGGGCCCTGGGGGGCAGATGGGACCACCTGGCCTTGTCCATGACCAAGACCCTGGAAGCGAGGAGTTGAAACTGGCGCCTTGAGCTCGGTTTCTTCTATCAAGTCCCCAAGATAGAAAAGGTCAGAGACAAAGCAGTTATTCTGGGGCCATGGAAATCTGCCTGGTGCTTCCCAGTCTCTTAAATGTGTCCCTTTAATCCTTCATTAAGATCTGCCCATCAGCTCATCTCTGTGCATTTAAAATATTTTACAATCACTTCTGCCCTCTGGCAGGGCCCTCACTCCCAAAGGCTCCATGCTAGTAACTGAACCTGACCTTCTCTCCCCCAGGGATGCGGTCCTGGCCCCAGTAGGGCTGGCTAAGGCCTCCCAGCACGAGACTTGGCTGCTGGCGATGTGTTTGCTGCCAGTCAGTACCATGCCCATTCAACGTGAAACACAGCTCCCACTTGAGGTGAGCTATCAGGGTCTCCATAAATATCTTTCCTTCTCTTCCCCCACCGTCAGGGACACCAGGCAAAGAAAAATGCCAGACATGGACACTGACACTTTGATCTATGTGCTTGTTTTCTTGTGCTCCAAGCTTTTCCTTTGTTTGGCTGTAGAGGTGACCACTGAGTGAGGTGCTCCCACTTTGTAGAAACCCTTCCCATAGGCTTCCGGCCAGCCACAAGTGCATCCCCTCACCCCTGACTGCAGATAGACTCCTGTTAGGGGGTGATCGGGTAAGGCCAAAGACCCAGAAGCTGCCCCTGTGAGTCAGCACGTGGTGGGGCACTGATGCCCAGGGCCCTGTGCCCCGTGCCTGTGCCCCACCTGCCTGCTATGGTGCGCAGAGACAGCAAACAGGAACCACTTGAGTTGCCATCAGCCACTGCTGATGCGAATCAAAGAGCATGTAGTACCCAGCCCAGGGCAGAAGCATGCTGGCCATCCATTAGTTGTTATGGAAACTCATTACTCTAAGAGGCCATTCAGCTGAAAATATAAACAATTTCTCAAAAGGTTTTAGCAAAATTCATGGGTGACAGTCATAATGGCATTATTAAGGGGGAGCAGGTGCACCACTCTTGAACCTATGGGCTGAGTCCTGCCTCGTGTCAGGTGGGGAGCTGCTCTCCTACACGTTTCTGCAGCTACCACATCCAGCAGCATGAGGCCAGGCACAAGGCAGGTCCTCTTAAAGCTCCGTGAGTCCTCCCATCGGAGGGCTGTTCTGCTTCTCTCAGACACTGTCCTGTAGGGGGAGAGACATTAAAAGTCAATGTGCCCCTTTTGGGCTCCCTGAGCAAATTCCTCCTACAAAGCTGGGTGCAAAAAAATATCACATGCAATGATTGAAAATTATGACAATAATAATAGCTATATACTAATATATCATCAATGCTTATTATTATTGTATTATTTAATTATATTATTAAAGATCAATTATTGTTAGTTATAATTATTAGTAGAAACATAAAATACCATTATGTTCCGTTAGTGTTTTGAGAGCTACAATCCTGATCACAATCCTATGAGGCAGGTGCTATTATCATCCCATTTTAGAGATGGGCAAACTGTTGTGCCTTCTAATATCCTTCTATTCCATTAAAAACATGACTGGGACCCTGTGCCAGGCAGGAATTTTAAGTTTACTAAAAGGACCATCTCTCTCTCTCTCTCTCTTCCTCCCTTCCTCCCCTTCTCTTTCATCTAACATTCATTCAACAAGTATTTTTGAGCTCCTGCCATGTGCTACGCATCATTCTAGACACTGTGTCAGTACATGTGCTTGGGCTTGGACTACATTTTCTGCTTGGCTCCCTCCTACTCACCCTTCAGAACCCAGATGTCATTTCTCCCAGGAAGCCTTTTCTGAACTTGCCAGTGGGGGTCAAAGGCTTCCCTGATGCTTCTGTAGATTCTTAACCTCCTTCATCTCTGCATTTAGAGGTCTCTGGCAATTGTTCGTTTCACATCTCTTTCTCCCTCTAGGCTGAGAACCCTTTGCAGGCTGGGAAAATGTTTTTGGTCTTTGCGTTTCTAGGTATAGGCATGAAATAGGCATTGAATATTTGTTGGGTTTTATCACTAGGAAAAAAGCTCCAGAAAGGCTGGGTCTGTCTTGTCCAGCACTGTATATTGTCTGGTCCATTGTGGGTGCACAAAACATTTGTATGATGGATGGATGGATGGCTGATTGGATGGATGGATGGTTGGATGGGTGGTTGGATGGGTGTTTGCATGTTAGATGGACGGATGGATGGATGGATGGACAGAAAAAAGAGCAAACAGGTAAATGGATGGGTGAATTATCACATGGTTAAATGGATGAGTGGATAAATGTCTGGGTAAATAAAGCGTTGGTTATTAGGATAGAAGATGGGATGACCGAATGGTTGGGCAGATATTTGGATGTTGGATAGATGGGTAGATAGACTGATGGATGGATGGAAATGTGGATGGATGGTCAGATAGGTAATTGGATGGATGGTTGGATGGATAAATGGAAGGTTGTTAGGGCAGAGCGTTGGATGAGTGGGTGGATAATTGAGTGTTGAATTGATAAATGAATGGCAGATGGCTAGTGTCTTAGGTCAGTTTTTCTGGGCAACAGATTCTGAGCTGGTGTTTTACACACAGAAAAATTGCTGGGATGTTCCTTCAGGACCAACACCTGTGGAAGAGCAAAAAAAGAAAGATCAGGTGGAGTGAGGGAGTCAAACTGCAACAGAATTACAACAAAGGCCTCAGCCAATCCCATGGAGCATTCTGGAGCTGAGGGACCTTCAGGTTGTCCTGCCTTGAGGCAAAGCGTCTCAGTCTTTATGTCTCCCATTAGTCAGTCATTGGATGCACACTGTCCCTTGGGGAAAAGCCTGATTCTGGATGAGGTATCTTTATCAGCCTAGGCCAATGCCTGGAGAGGGACTCAGGGGAGAGCCTTCGGATGCCACACTCGCAGCAGCTGAGAGTGTGGTGGTTCTGTCCAAAAGGTAGCTGCCAGGTGACGCACCAAAGCATCCTGCCGGATTCCCACTGAAAGTGGGCAGCCTCGTGTGTCACCCAATAGATTAGTTGGAGGAGTATTCCAAAGGATGGAGTGGGCAGCTTCAGGACCCAGAGAGGCCTTCCAATATTATCCTTTCATCTTTGTGGTGAAAAGTGCCAGATGTAATGATTTGTTTTGTATTTGGAGGGGATGTGCCATCATGCCCCAGGTGATTGGACCCCTTTACTGGTATGGCAGGGCCCTGGATCTTTGCAGGGGTCAGGCTCTCCCCTCCTCCAGAGCACATGTGCCTTACCACGAGTTCCAGCTTGCCACTTCTTGCTTCTCCAGTCCAATTAAGAGGATGTAATCAGATATAGTGAAACCAATGTGATGTTCTGTGGAATGTCCACATAATCCAGGGTCCTTCAGAGTATATTAGGACAGAGGACAGGAGAATTAATATAGCGCTGGGGCAAGATGATAAATGTATACTGTTGTCCATGTTGAGTGAGTGCAAATTATTTCTGATCCTTCTTGATGGGGATGAATGCATTCAACAAATTAATGACTGCATACCGCTCTGATCCCCTTGCTCCGTATAATAGGTATTATTTGAATTTGGCAATGCTCAGTAGGAAAATTTACAACTGGGTTCCTGGATGAGATAAGACTTCTTGAGCCTAACCTGTAATCTCCCTTACAACTTTTCCGGAGCTCTTCTTGGGAAGCCATTGGGAGGCTTCCTGCCTGGGAAGGCATTGGGAGGTATTAGACACTTGTTCAGGTAATAATAAAGTGCTGCCTTGTTCTAACTTCTATGCTATTCTTCGTATGCATAGGCCCCTTCAGGAACCTTACTTGGAAGGGGTAATTGAGCCAAGTCAGATATGGATATCCCATGGTTATCATACCATCAAAACTGCACCCAAAGTAGTCAAAATCCTGCATAAATCTACTAAGAGTCACCCTACTTCACATCTACTCTCTACTGAGAGTCTTTCATGTACATAGAGATACAAGGTAAGGAATTGGTCACCTAGTTGAGAAGTATAAACAGTGCATACCCCAGACTTTCCAAGGAGGGAGGTCAGGGTAGGTTGGAAAGTCTTGGAGCTTTCTGGGGGGAGAGAGGTGACTTAGACAAGGGGAGCACCTGGCCACCCCTGGCAAGGAGTCAGGAATGGTCATACCTAGTCACATAGTAAGTAATATAGTAATACGATGATATTAAATCCACAACAATAATTAGTGTGATATTTATTGACAAGCACATAAGACCCTTTGGTTTCTATTATGAATTTTACCCTCAAAACAACCATTCATTAAGTAATACAGTTATAATATCATTTTTCAGACAGTGAGGGTACAATGGTAAGCAAATGGATGTGGTTTCTGCCCTCATGTGGCTCATGGTTCAAGGGAGCTGGTGGTGACAGAAAATATAAAGTAAGCCAATAAATGAACAGGACAATTCTGGAGAGTGGGCCAGTGCCGTGGAAAGAATAAAACAAGATGGTGTGACTGAGAGGTATCGGCCGGGGTGGGGAGCACTTCAGGCTGGGGCTCGGGAAGGCTCCCTGAGGAAGTGACGATTGTGTCAAGACTGTAACCACATAAAGATCTTGCAGAAGCGTGCTGTTGGAGGAAAAGCAGATGCAAGGGCCTTTCTGAGCGAACCCTCTGGGGTGTCCGAGGAAGCCAGGGAGGGCCCTGTGGCTAGAACAGCACACAGGGGGAGATGTCCCAAAGTATAGCTAGGAACACTGGGCCAGATCATGCCTGGGGGTAGACGATTTGACCCCAATTCAGGATGAGTCACTGAGACTCAGAAAGTGCAGTCATGGTGAGTGAGGGAGGGAGCCCAGCCAGGGTGTCAGAGACCTGACAGAAAGGAGAACAGGGCCACTCTGAGGACATCCCGGAGAATCAGGTAAGACCTGTCTCTGAAGGTCTTAACCTCCTCTGCCTCAGCATTCACACCAGGGGGAAAAGATGGCACATTCTGCCCCTTGTCCTGGAGGAGACTCGAACCTTTGCGGTGTGATATCTGCTGTGGAAGAAAGGCCTGCGCCCTCTCTCCTGTGTCTGCAGCTGCCAGGAGCTGCACAGTCCAGAAGGTCTGTCCACACAGCTCTTTGTACACTGTTCTCGTGGGCCTCCTCTGGCCACCACTGGAGTTTCCAGCAGTGACCCCCAGGATTCTTCTCATTGGCTTGTTTCTTGAAGGAAAGAGAGAGAGAGGGGGGAGGGGACTTGCTTTCAAGCCTGACGTCAGAAAGCCAAGCCGCAGAGAATGTGGTCTCTCCTGGCCCCCGTCCCAGGGAGCAGTGCGCTCCGCTCCTGTGTGTGCAGACAGCTGAACAACCCAGTTTGACCTCTGCCTGGATTTCCTCAGCCAGCCGGAGATGAGTTCATTTGCAGAGCTGTGAGTCTGGACATCCTTCATCCTGATACCTTCAACTCCCAAGTTTGCTTGGCCAAAACAATCCATCTTTGTTTCATCTTTGGGGTTCTTTCCCATGGAGAATGCCATTTCTGTGGCCATTCCCCAAGGCCCAGCATCCACAGGGCTTTTATCCAGCACCACCTCCGCCTCTCTTGACCCCGATGGGGAGTATCTATTCTGCTGCCATTTCAGTCACATTTTTAGAAAATGAAAAGAGATGGTGATGCAGGAACAGGCCACCAGGAGTCGAGAGACCCCAGGGTGATCTCTTGGAAGCTCACGCTGTCCTCAAGGGAAATGGAACCTCGGTCAGCAGCCTTGTGGGGCAGTTGCTGACACGTTGCTGCTCTTCCGTGTGTGCCCAGGTGGAGATGGCTGGTTGTCTTCTTGGAAAACGCCGGCCAAAGGCGTTCAGCCACTCGACACGGCTGCCAGAGGGTGTTGGCAGCTGGCAGGAGAGTGGGGTGGGCGGTGGATATTCTTGTCCGACAAGCTCAGGGAGGTGCCATCAGACTCTTTAGGTGCAAACATGTTCAATGGATTCTCTAAACCCGCCGCTTCTGGGAGGGACATCGGCGTGGCGGGTAGAAGAGCGCCCAGGAGTTCCACTGGCTGTGGCAGGAAGACGCCCACTCATTGCTCCTTTTACTCAACAGACACCTACTGAGTACTGGGCTGGGTGCTGGGTGCCCCCAACTGCTCTGAGTAGGCGCTCCCGCCATGCCCACAGGGCCCTGCATCCCTCCCTCCCACATGAGGCCCTCCCCGCAGCCACGGCCACTCTGACCTTCCTGTTCTTTCTCAAACACAGAACTTATCCCCAACCAGGGGCCTTTGCATGTGCTGAGCCTGGACCTCTCTCCCCTCCGAGCTCCCTGTGGCTCCTCCCTTACTACTCCAGGTCTCTGCTCAAACATCACCTCCATGGCAGGACCTCTGCTGTCCCCACTCCACCAACCCTTTCTTCTGTCTCTTCACTCTGCTCTGAGCACATACAACACATTCTATATTTGTTTGTATAAAATCTCTCTCCACCATCGGGTTCTAAGGTGCATGAAGACAAGGATTTTTTCTTGTTCATGGCTGACTCTTAAGTGCTGTTGCAATGCCTGGCATGCAGTTGGCACTTAGTAAACGTCAGCAGAGTGAATGAGTGTGATGAACAACACAGAATTGCACCCTGCCTTCTCAGGGCTTATGGCACAGCGGGGAGGCAGGGCTTAAACAAATATACAAAAATAAATATAGAACTAAAAATTGTAACAAGTGCTCTGAAAAAGAAGCAAGAACAGGTCTCCCGAGGGAGGGACCCTAGTCAGGGAGGCCTGGGAAGCTTCTCTGGGGATGTGGCCTTTAAACGGATCCCAAGTGGCAAGGATGAGCTACCCCTTCTAGGGCTGGGCAATGTGTCTTCTGAGGCTTCCCCTCTACCTACCCGATGGCCCAGCAATTCCACTGCCGGGTACAAAACACCCAGCAGAAATGCATTCATATATTCGCCAAAGGTCATGGACTAAGTAATCACGCAGCGTCATTCCTGAGAGCTGAACCTGGAGCCGCCCAGATGCCTGCCAATAGCACAATGGATAAAGAAACTGTGGGACATTCCCATGATGGAATACTATACAGCAATGACAAATAACTATCGCCAGCTTCTTGTGCCATGGATGAATCTCACAAACATTGTGAATGTAAGAAGCCAGACATACAAAAGTATGCTCTGAGTGGTTCTGTTTAACCAATTTGCCAAACTAGTAAACCTAACCCATGCTGTTAGAAGTAAGCGTCGTGGCTGCCCTCCTGGGGGTTTGTTGGCTGGAAGCCAGCGAGGAGGGGCATCTGAGACCCTGGTTGTGTTGGGGGTCTCAATGTAGGGCTGTTCATTCCAGTGTGTTTAGTGTGTGAGACTGCACTGAACTGAGTGCTTCCCTGTACCCATGCTATATGTCTAGAGAAGTTTTCAGGGTGAAAGCTGCCCTTTGGCTGCTCTGGGGAGAACAGAGGAGCCGCCCGCAGTAGAAGCAGAGAAGTTTCTCTGAGGACAAGAGCCGGGCTTCTCCCCCCGCTATCTGCCCCACCTCACTTTCCCGTGCAGCACTGGCCATCCCTGTCAGCCTCCCCCTGCCCTGCCCAGAGCTGCTCAGCGCCCCCACCCTGACTGACCACTAATCAAAATGATCCCTGTAACGCTGGATCAGTCAGAGGGGAGAAGCGGTTCCTCGGAAAACCTGCAGCTGCTCGGACTGAGCGATGAAGCCTTGAGAGAGCCCAGACGCCAGTGTGAGGGAAGCACTGAGTTCCTGACACAGGCATCAATATAGATTTAAGACACCTGTGAATGTAGGGAACAAATTCAGACTGAAGTTATTGAAGGAATAATTTTGGCTCCCAAGAAACCCCTCAGGCTAATTTCTGAGCAAGAGGCAGCCGCTCCTTGCCTGTGGTTGTGTAAGGCCCAGGCCCCTCTGTTCAGGCCCTCGGGGGAATGTGGGAGGGGAGCAGCTAGCATCACTCCCCAGGGAGCGCTGGTTAACCCAAGACCAAGCCTCACTGCATTCCCAATTAGACATTCCACCCCCAGCAGGTGCCTTCTGCTTCAACCTAGAGAGGCGCCTTGTTCCCTACCGGAGGGGCCTAAGAAGCTTAAGTTATTTACAGCCACAGTTTGTCTTTCATTGTTGATATTAACTCTGCCATTTGCTGTCAGGAATTTGCATGTTAAGGTCTTCTTCCTGCCTGGGTGAGGGGAACTGCTGTCTCATGCCCCCAATCTCACCGGGTCTCACTTTTATTACAGCCTTCTCTCACACTGTCCTTGCATGCATTTTAATTTGTCTGTTATTAGGGTCTGCATTTTGAAAGAAGAGTTAGCATAATTTTTAATTTATAGTATCATGAATCCAATTTACTTGTTCAATCAGTTAATAACTTTGGCTGCTTGGAGAGCACACTCCTTCCCCATGGGTCTGGCTGCTCGATCTGGGGTGATGGCAAGGGATAAGTCTACTTGGGTGGAGCAGCAAGGCTGGTTCTGGCTGGGCTGCAGCTCTTTCAGGCTTCAGTTTGAGACTGAAGTTGGGGCAAACACTGAATACCACACTGGGCCCAGAGCCGGGCTTGGTCTCAACACAGCAGGTCTATTTTCCACTCAAAGGGCAGCACACCTCTGCTCCTTTGAGTTTCCTAAGCATATGGGTTTTTTAAAGTACCAAGAAAGAAGAATAATAAAAACCCTGCAGGGCTGAGGAGGTGGGAAGAGAGTGTTGAGTTAGGGGCAAAGAAATAAATCCAGAACTTGCAAACCTAAGCACCTGCTAGCAACTTTCTTCCTTGGGGCCAGGACAGGCAGAACAATTCGAGAGCCACCTGTCTCCACCCTCCCCTGTCCTCCTAGTTGACAATGAGAAGCCATACTGCAGTGATAAAGATATTTTACTGCTGTATTTGTACTTGGGTGACACATTTTATTGTTTAATTCCAGGGGTGAAAACAGTCGATAGATTGGTGAAGGTGAAATGACTTTGTAGTTGAGCAAAAACCTCCGTATCTCATCACCCTTCAGTAGTGCTGCCTTCCTGCAAATGCTAATGACCTTACTTGTAATTGATTTATACATGCCCTCCCCGGTGTGTTTGCATTGCATGAGGTGTTTGACATTTCACAGCTTGGCCTCTCAAACCTGGGATCTAGGCTCAGCAAGCCTCCCTCCAAAGCAGACATTAAACATGATTTAGAGCTTGATCTTTAGCTGACACAGCAGGCTCACACACAGCATCCTTAATTGATGGAGTGAAAAACCTAATCAGGAAGAGTGTTTGCCCCAGGAGACTCATAAAACAAATTGCCAATAGGGTACAAGTCAATCGATCAATCAATCAATCCATATTATTGAGCATCCTGTTGCCCCATCCGCCCCACCCGCATCAGTTCAGCCCTGAACTATGTGCTGTGAAGAGCTGAAACACGGGGTCAGATTTCCAAAAAAGGTGATAATCTCCCAGGTGTTATGAGACTAACTCATATCAAATGGTAAACAGTTCAAGACATTGTTGAATGTAGGGAGGCAAAGAGAGTTTGAGCAGAGACATGAGCAGAGTCTTCTGGGGGGAAATGGATGAAGGACTTGCATAGCCAAAGGGAAGCAGGTCAGGTGGCAATGACTAAAGAAGTGATGTTACCTGGCTCGGCCACTCTCCACAGTTCTTCTCTGACCACTCTGGAGCCTCTCCTTCCTCCCCTGTATAAAGGAGTGAGTGACCCCATCTCTCAGGGCTATGGTGAGGCCTAACAAGGCCAACCAGGTGAGACTTGCTGGTAAATTTTCAGGAGGGCAGAGATGCAATCACAGGCTGGGGGATGGACAGGGAGGCGGTGGCAGGATGAGCAAACACTCACAAGCAGGGATGTGTGGCAAAGTCAAGACCAAACCCAACAGCTCCACACAGGTGTTTGTGTCCCGTCTCTGGAGGATCGGCCCCAGCTAGGGCACAGCCGGCACTGGCTTCTCGAGCAATTAAGCCATTTCATCAATCACCTGAGGGCTGTTCCTAACACCAGACGACCAGGCCAGCTCCAGGGTACCTTTTCCCCCATAAACAAAATTCCATCGCTGATAACACAGACCCTCGTCCTTCTCAGTGTGTTGCTCTGAGGGGAATTCGAAGGCCAAGAAATGGCACATAGAACTTTCTCCTTATTAGGCAATAAAATATCCAGAAGTGTTAATGTATACAGAACAAATCCATACGTGTCAGCCACATCTCCAAAATAGCTCTAAATTATTCTCGGCTTCCTTTCTGCTGCGAACTGCTGAAGGGATGCACTTTTCAAGTGCGTGCCTTTGGAATACAGGTGGACCCTGCCAATGGGGTTTTTGCATGCAGAGTTAATACATTTTAAAGCTGAGACATTGACAAAGGAGCTGGGTAGAAATCTGGCCTTGGGAAATGTGTAGTTTTCCCCCCACTTTTTTGTTTGAGGTATATTTACATTCAGTAAAAGGCTCAAGTTTTAATTTACAGCTTTATAAATTCTTCCATGTACATACCCATGTAGCCACCATCCCAATCAAGGTAAGTTCCCTTCTCCTCTCCTCCTCCAGGTAATACCAACCCACCTCAACTCTGGCTACCCAGAGGCAACCAATATTCTGATCTCTAGTAAAATATAGATTAATTTTGCCTGTTCTTGAACTTCACATGGGTGGCATGAAACAGATGTACTTGCTCCTGTCTAGTTTCTTTCACTCAACATAATGCCTTTGGGGGTCATCCATGTTTCTTTGTGTAACAGCAATTTGTTATTTTTTCCTCACTAATATTTTATTGTATGAATATCCCTCAACCTGTTTGCCATTCTACTGTTGACGAATCTTTGGGTTGTTTCCAGTTTGGGGCTATTACAAACAAAGCTGCTAGGAACGCTCTTGTACTTATGTTTTCGTTTGTCTTGGGTAAATTCGTAGGAACAGAATTGCTGGGCCTGGGCGTGGAATTACTGTATGTTAGTGTATGTTAGATTTTATTAAACGTGGTCAGAAGGTTCCGAAGTCGTCAACCATCTCCCACTACTGGTTTCTGAGAGCTCCTCTTGCTCCACATCTTTGCCAACACTTGGTTTTGACAGTCTTATTAATTCTTGTCATTCTCGTGTGAATGTAATGGTATCTCACTGTGGTTTAATTTGTGAAAAAAAGATGTGTTTGTAACTAAGCTTGGCTACTTTCACCTGGGATACTCCATGGAAAAAGTGACAGGGAGGCCGATGGCCTCCGTGAGCTGGGATGAAAGGCGGGGCGTGGGCAAGGCTCGCTCTGTCAACGCAGCACAGTCACCTGCGAAAGGAAAGTGCCACCAGGCAGCCGAGAGAGGAGTGGCAGGGCCAAGCCCCACCCTGGGCAACCCTCGTGGGAAGTCTTCCTCCTCCAAAGCCCTCAGTGCCAGGACTGAGCAGCACAGCCGAGGATCAAGCGAGGGTGGGGCGGTGGCGGGTCCTCCGCTCTCCGGTTTCTCTCCTTTCTCTTCTTCGACGCGTGCAACGGCGGTGCCCAGGCCTGACCTCTTGGGACCCAGAGCCAGGTCCCACAGCCAGCTCTGGGGCGTCTGGGGTCCTCGTGGACGTGGGTACTGCCTGGATGTGTTGGTGGCGGGTGGGCCAGGTGAGCACGGGCTGCTGCCGACCTAGAGGGCCGCCGCCTGGCGAGAAGGGCAGTCTCGGCACGGGGCCAGGTTGCTGTGACTGAGGCGGGATCGATTTGTCTCTCCGTGGCCCAGCGCAAGGTCGATCCTGACAGACAGCGCCGAGCCACCTGGGGCTGCCCCCGCCTCCTGCCCCTCAGTCTCTCCCTCCTTAAAAATCACGAAGCACAGGGAAAGGTCAGCCCCTGGTCTCAGCCTCCCTCGGAGCGGCTCCCTCCCTGGCGCACCTGCAGAACTCTGCAAATTGGGCAGAGGTTCCTTTTGCTCCCTCCTGTGTCTTGCTCTCTGGGGCTCCCACAAAGGACATTTCAAGCCAACTCAATACTAATAAACTTTAAAATGATGATGAGGATGGTGACAGTGATGGTGACAACTATTTCTTGATAGCTTACTACAATGATAGACTCACTCCTTCACTTAATTGCCACGACCACCAAGCAGGAAGTAAGATCTCCATTCCACGGAGTTGAGAAACTTGCCCAAGATCACACCGAATGACGTCCACACAGGAGGCCAGGGAAGTGTTCTGTGAATGCTTTTGACTTCTGCCCTCAGTGATGGACCACCTGGGCATGAGATGACAAGGGCAGAATGCTGAAGACGTAACAAACCAGCACGGAGTGCGGTCAGGACGTCAGGGGGCTCTGAGCCTAGCGAAGAGGAGCAGGCAGCTTGTGTGGGGCAGCTGGGACCGTGTGCTTCCTGGAGCAGAACAGGCATCTTGATCCTCAGATCTGCCTGTTCTGCTTCTGGCCTTTAAAGACAAAATCATGTCAGACACCTCAGCTGTCTGGGAACACTCACAGGCCGGCAAAGAAAATCACCCCTTGCTGTTTCTGCCAGGGCAGCTGCCAAAGCACCCAGAGTTCCCTGCGGGCTGCCTGAGGCCCGAGGCCCTGCTCAGCATCTGCACACCTGAGCTCTATTGCAGCCTTAAGAGACTGAGGTTCTCCCCATTTCACAGATGAAGAAACCAAGACTTAGCCGCCAGTAGGCGCGAAGTGGTAGAGCTGGCCCTCAGGCCAGGCCTGTCTGATTTTGAAGACCGTGATCACCTTGCTGTGTTACACTGTATCAATATGTGCATATATGTATGACCTGAGAAATGCAAGTAACAGCTTCAAACAGTAATAAAAGATACACCCCTAAGTGGTCTCTACTCCTTCCTGGTTCTGCAGTCCCCCTCCTCCGAGACAACAGATAAGAATTTCTTGGATGTCCTCCTAGATGTTCCATGCACACACATATTCCATGCATGTTTACACATGATGATCCTCTGCCTGCTTTATGCAAGTAGTTACATATAATGTGTGCTTTTCTGTACCTTGCTTTTCTTAATTAACAAGGTATTTGGTGAACAGTTCCACATTAGTGTAGATGGACTTGGCTCATTCTTGGTGATGGCTTGTAGCTTTGTGTGGTACTTGCAGTAGCTCTGACATGATTTACAAAACCATTGCCCTGTTGCTGTGATTCTATAGTGCAGCAGTCCCCAATCTCTTTGGCACCAGGGACCAGTTTCATGGAAGACAATTTTTCCACAGACCAGGGTGGGGGTGGGAGGATGGCAAGTGATGGGGAGCGGCTGTAAATACAGATGAAGTTTAGCTCGCTGGCCCACTGCTCACCTCCTGCTGTGCAGCCTGGTTCCTATCAGGCCATGGACTGGGACCAGTCCGTGGCCTGGGGGTTGGGGACCGCAGCTGTAGGGTTTCCAGTGTTCTCCTGTCTTCGGGCAAGAGTGAGGATGTCTGTGGGACAAAGTTCTGGAAGTGGAGTTGCCCCATATCAAAGGATGTGCGCATCTCTGAGCCCTATGGATATTGCCAATGGCTCTAAAGGACCCGGTCTCTCTACTCCCCTCAGCAACGTCCAAGCGTATCAGGTTTCTCCAAGCAGAGCCATCACAGGGTGTTGCCAAACTCTGATCGAGCCAATCTGATAGATACCTCATTTGCTCTGTTCTTATTATGAGTGAGGCTGGGAAACTCTTCATATACTTTCAAAGCCAATTATAATTTCTTCCCCTGTGATGCAGCTGTTTGAGTCCTTCCACAGACACCTTGGCATCATCTATCCTGTGCCACAGGGCTCTTCGCAGGGAGTGATAGGAAGTGGGCTTGGGGTGGGGTATTGGAGAGTCTGCAGGGGTCTTGGACTGTAAGACTAGCATTGCATCTGATGCTCCCTGTGATCTTGTTCAAGATATTTGACCCGCCCATGAGTGCAGTTGCCTTCTGAAAAAGGGGTTTAGATCAGATAATCCTAAAAATCTATGAATCTGTGGTTATCACACAGACAGTTGTGGCTGGCGGTTTGCTATCTCTTCAGAAAGAAATGGATCTGAGCTTCAGAAGTAAGAATTTAATTTAGATACTGTGGACAACTTCCTGATGTCTCAGGATATTAAACTCTGGAATGAATGATGACAGTCTGGAGCAGAATATCTTTCCAATACAAAGAACTTTGAAAACAAGATGACTCATTTGTCCTAATGGGAAAAGTTTCCTTTTGGCCCTGAGATGGGGGTTCGGAGCCAGTGTGTGCACAAGGGTCTTTGCGGGTCTCAGTGTGTGGTGGGTTCAATGTTCTCGTAGCTGGGTGCCAAGTCTATTGGTGATGCTTGGCCCAATTACCTGTTTCTCCCTGGAGTTCATGCGTTATCTAATTTCATGATTTGGCTCATTACACATGTTAGGAACAGACACATTGTCAGGCCTAACTTAATGAATTACTAAAATTAGCATTATTGAAAAAATGAACTGCAAAGGAAACTGCTGATTCGAATCGATAGTTCAAGTGAGCATGGTTAAAGAATGCCAAAATTCAGCAAAACTGTCTAGAAGGCTCTGCAATGATACCCTGTGTCTGACGTTTTTCAGGACACCAAGTGTTCTGGATAAATAAGCTTTCCAGTTAAGGGGAGCAGACAGGGTTGTGAGCACCCAAACTTTGTTCCTTATGTTTAATACTAATAGTTCCTCCTGATGGACATTGTCCCAGATGCTTTGCATGGTTTCTTGCCTTAGTTAATTAACAGAACATACTCAGCACCATTTAGCCTTTTCTTAATGACTCAGGGTCCTACTAAGAACATCCGCTACTAACACAAAGAGGCAACCTCTCTTGTTTTGCAGAGATCTAGAATATTAGTACTGGGGGAAACCTGAATTGTCTAATCGGACCTCCTTCTCAGTGCAGGGGAGCACCTTTCAGTATAGTGTCCCCAAACAGAACCTAGACAAACTCACTGAGGGGCCCTTAGTAGCCGGGAGACCTTGGGCACAAACCAGCTGTGCTATGGGAGTCTTCTCTACCTGCCTCCCTCCCCCCCAAGTCTTTTTTCCCTCTAATATTTACCAAGCGCCTACCACACCCCAGGTGCTGTTCTCCTCCTGGAGAATGAGTGATATGCCCTGACGTGGATGTGGTTCCTGCCCTCATGAAGCTTGAAATCTATTGTGGTGACAGATATCAAAGAGGGCCCAGCACAGCCAGACATGCAAGGATTGTTCCAAGCACGACCAAGGAACTGCCTGGGGTCCCAGAAAAAAGAAGAGCAGGTGATGGTGGCGGGAACTGGAAATTAGTTCTTGTTTCATAGACTTCTCACCAGTATGCATTTTCCCGGTGACTATTGTGTCAATCGCTGTCTCTGCTCTTCCTGATAATGTGAACACAGGTGATCTAAGAGTCCCTCCTGGAGCCAGTAGCAGAGCCTCTGTGCTTGGAAGGAGCAGCAGAAGTGGGTTTCTAAGACCTTTGGTGGTAAAGGTTCTTGGGCACACTCTTGAAGCTCAGGATGAGCTCCCAGAACATCACAGCAACCTCTACCATCAAGGGAAGAGTTCAGAACTGTCCTCCAGGAACACACAGCTCCCCCACACTAGTTTCATCCTCAGAGTGCCCTGAGGGACAAGTGAAGCTTCCGGGCCACGTTCCCCCGGGCACAACCCCTCCCCTTTCAAGGACTTGTATTTTGTGCCACAATTATAAGAGGGAGAGGACGAAAGGGAAGAATCTGGTCATTAAACAGAGGGTTGATTTCAGCCCCTTGGAGCAGGAATGGTGCAGAGAATCAGTTTAGACCTGGAGGGAAGATGGGTTCTCTGCTATCCAGAGAAGGTGTGTGGGTCAACTCTGTCGGGTCCTGTTCCTGTGTGTCCCCTGAGATCCTGCAGAAGGAGTCAGGCTCAGAGCTAACACCCAGGACAGGGACAGGTGGTGGCTGCCTTCAGGGAGCTGGGGAGAAAATAGGCCCAGGGTGACTGCAAACAGCCACAGGGCTTGCAGGAACCAAACAAGGCGGGTCTGGGGAAGGCGGGAGGAAAGGGGTCCCCAAAGGAAGGATGAGAGAAAATTACAGAGCAGACTATTCCCAGGCCCAGACTGGCTCCTAAGGCCTTCTTTGTGTCTATCACAACTATAGGAAGAAGCTACACTTATGAAGTGCTTACTGCATGCCCCCAGTGTGCTAAGGCTTTCAGATACATCCCCAACCTGGATCAGGTCTACACACCCCTAGTGGCAGATTTCTGATGGAATGTGGGCAGGTATTTTTTGTTTTCATAGCTGTGGTTTATGGACCTTGGTAGGTATTAGAAAATGTTTTATGGCTCATTTGGTCTGGGAATTCACGGACGTTATTGCCTAGGAGTAGGTTAAGTTTTGTAAAGTAAGTCCATCTAGAGTCGATTTAGAGAAAAGTCTTGCAAACGGTAGTATGGGTAGGCTGAGGAAAGGGCTAAAATCACAAAGGAGTGTGCAGGCGGCTGCGTTTGGGAGACGCTGGGCCCGCGGTAGTTGAACATGCTTCAGAGCGTGGGTTGTTGCGAGGCCGTGGGTTTCAAGCCCAGGTCTGCCTGCATCCAGAGGCAGAGCTGTGGGTTCCTGGGCTCTTCTTCCTCCTCGAGGTGTTGGCCCCGGCACTCGGAGAGGAGACGCGGCCAGCCCTCTCCTGTGCCTCGGTGCTCCCTGGGCACCCAGGGCAGCTGAGACAAGGTGGCCTGTAGGGACACACCCACACTACCAGCTCCATGGACAGAGCCCAGGAAGCACGTGTCATCCTGTGGGAGGAAGGGCCAGGCAGGTTGAAGGGAGGTCCAGCACACAAACCTTGGGGGTAGGGCTGGGCTTAAATTTCAGGTCTGGCCACCCCTAACCAGGTGGTCTCTGGCCAGTGCCAGCATATTCCTAAGCTCGAGGCTCCCCCTCTACCAAATGGGGGGAGTCAGGTCTGCCTCGCCTGCTCCCTGGGCCACCTGGGGGTCAAGCGGAGTGGAGGGGCTGTGCTCTGTGCCCCAGCTGCAGGGCAGTGTCCACATGGCCTGGGAGAAACAGCCCCTTCCTCATCAATCACTGTCATCTGCTCCTGGCCGATGGCCCGGGGGCCCCTCTTTTACTTGGATGGGGACCTGGAAACTGGAGATGGCCAGGTTTTCAGTTGGCCCTTTGGTTTTGGCCAGTATCTGATGCTGGAAAGACATTCCTGGGACAGGCAGCAGGCCAGCGCTCTAAGGAGGCCCAGCTATGGGGTGAGCCCAGATACGGGCGCCCACGAGAGGGGAAGAGCGGCAAGGCCCCCATGACCGGGGGGGATGGTGCTTCAGTCCCGGGCGGGACTGAGATCCAGGAGCAGTGATGCGTACTGCCAACACCCAGGGATGCTGGATGCTTGGAGAACGTGCTTCCCACCTCTCACCAGCAGGAAAGGGACCTTCTTTGCTCCCTGGCACCTCCTCTGACTCATGTAGGAGGCCGGGTGGGCCGCGCTCTGGCAGGCGATCATCACTGCCTTGCCCCTGCTCCACCCAGAGCCTGACAGCTGGGGACCCTGTCACTTTCCCCGGAAAGATGAGCTGCTAATAACCAAGTTCAGTAAAAGAGTCAATTAACGCTCTGGTGACAGCGCTGCTCACTCTGTCTCCTCTCGGCAGGTGCCTGTGAGGGTCAGACGCAGCCCATAATTATAGCATTAGGTTCACAACCTTTCTGTGGTGAACAATTTCTTCTTGTGAGGAAAATATATATATATGTGCATGTAAGTATATCAAGGGTGGTTAAAATGGGGCTTGAGCAGGTCTGAGTGGCAGCAAAGTACAGATGCATTTAATTTCCCACAGACTTGCTTTGGCTTGGAAACCCAGAACCGTGAGCAAGAGACAGACTGTTCTGGGAAACCTTCTTCCCCACGACTTATTGACCAGCGTTTTGGGAACCAGATTAATTGCTAAATGTTCTATCGAGTAACTTGCCTTTGGCATTGAAGGATCTGGCACAGGGAGGTCGGAGGTTTGACAACCAGGGCCTTTCTCAGAAGGGGACCTTTCTGGAAGTACAGCCACATGCAGGGCAACTGGCTGACGGGCCTGTGGCCTGGGCAGCAGGAGTCAGCGGTTTGTTTCCAGACAGAGCCTCACTGCTCTGCAAACGTCCCCAGCTCTGGTGGCCCTCAGGGTGGCCGTGCCGGGCTGTGTGTCTGCCTGTGTTCTCTCTGTCCACACAACTCTGCCAAGCATCTGGAACAGGGCCTCTCCCTCGGCCCCCAGGTGGAGGTTGCCTTGCGACCGGGGCCAATTTGAGAATCTGGCTGAACCACTGCCCCCTGTGCCCCCACCACGGGCAGGACAGATGGGAAGGTGGAAGTGCGTTCTCTGAGGCTAGAAACAGGACCATCTTCGTTCAAGAGGGGGTCTCCACTCCACAACACCCCCCCCCCGTCTTCTCCCAGCTGTGTGACCACCCACTCCCAGGCCACACTCACCCCATCCAGTCTCCAGGCCTCTTCCTCAGGCAGCTCCAACCACTCAGGGCCTAAAACCCCCATCACTCAGGACCCAGCTCCAGGCCCACCTCCTCCAGGAAGCCCTCTGTGAGGGGGTTCTAGGCTGAGACTATTAAGCCCTCCCACCTACACGTTGGCCTGGCTCCTGGTACTTCCTGTGTCCCCATAAGATGAGAAACAAGGGACACCCCCTCCACACATACACACACACACATCTCCCACCATGCTGGGTGCATGGGAAGGGGAAACCAAGCTCACAAATACCCCGAAATGGGACCCCTGGAGCCTGGTTAGAGTGTGCAGGGCTGGCTGCACCCCAGGGCCGTGTCTCTCAAGTGGGGTCTCCCAGGGGCTAACCTTGTCTTTTGCAGAGAGTGTGTGTTAGAAATGCCAGTTCCAGGCCCCAACAGAGTCAAGTTACTAGGAGGGCCCCAGAATGTATTTCTGAAACACACTTCCCCAGATAAATCTGACCAGTGCTGAATTTGAGAGCCACAGACCCAGACAATGCAGGGTCCTCCAGCAGCCACATAATTCTGGGGCCTCCTGACTGTAAGATCCCTCGGGACATCTCTCTTAGCTGCTGAGGTTTTGCAGTTCCACCAAACCCTGCGGCCATCCTGCTGGAGGTGAGGGGGAAGGAGGTGAGGGGGGAGGAGGTGGGGAAGAAGGTGGGGGGAGCAGGCAAGGGGAAGCATGTCTCCTTTCCTTAAGCATCCTCTATATTCTGCAGAGGCTAAGCAGGCTGGGTGTGGGGCTTCCTCAGTTCCCAGAGAAAGGACTTTGCACCCCACAGTATGAGCACGGGTCCCTGAGCAGCCCCATCCTTGGGGTGAGGGGGGAGCCCTGGTCAGCCTCTCGCCTGCCCACGTGAGTGTGCCAAGTGTTCTGCTACCTTAAAGCCTCAAGTACCAGCCCAGGGCAATGTCCCCTCCCACACCTCTGCATCCTTGCAGATGCCTGGGAGGACAGGGCTGCCCCTCACGCTAGCACTGCTCCTGGGTCTGCCAGGCACAGCGGGTGGTGCTGGGTTGGGCTCCTGCCTATGCTGTTCTTGCCTATGTGTCTCTGGGCAAGTCCTCTAAGGCTGCTGGGGGGAATCGCCAGGCTCTGACAGGCAGCATCTCCACCACGCTCCTCTTACTTCCTCTGCCATGATGGGCTGCCTGTCTGGGAGCTTCTGGACTTTTCTGTGTTTCCATGGTCATGGGCCACTTTGAAACCAAGGGGCAGGCTCCCTTTCTAAAAGGGTCCCCACAGATAGAGGAGGGAGGGCTGGGAGCAAGTTCAGTAGGGACATGGCAGATGAAACCCAATGAGATGGGCCAGTTTTCCTATAAAGAGCCCAGTTAGCACCCCACGGCCACGTAAGCATGCATCGCTCTCCCCACCTGCCCCAGGGCGGGTCTGTAGCCCCTGCTCCAGGGCTGGAGCTGTCACTGTTCCCCTTCTTCATTGCAACATGTTCCTTCTTGCAACCTGGTGAGTTGACCCCATGCTTACCTTGGACATGCAGAGCATCTGCCCCCAAAATATGTCCCACATTAAACTATTATTCAACTTCACATTGCTGTTCCAAACCTTGAACCAGATTCCAAAGCCTCAAAGAATCTTAGGCTTGGAAGGGGGTGGGGCTAGCCAGATGACCTCATGTCCTGCATTTGGGGACACAGGTCACACAGTGGCCCAGTGGACATAGCTCAGCCCCCTCCCCTAAGGTGTGCTCCGTCTGACTCCCAACGATGCTGTTTTCTTGATATTTGTTTCTAAATCAATTCACCTTTTAAAAAAACTATAATAGATTTCCTTACAAAGGTTTGAAAGTGGAAAATCATTATTCATTGCCATATTAAATAGACAGTAACCATGAAAAGGAATAGAAACAAAGTGCGATTAAAGCCTAGCCAGCGACCCTTCCTGGAGAAGATTCCGAGACTGCGTTCAGCTTTGCTCGAGGAAGGTTCTGGGGCTGCAGATACTTTAGGCAGAGCTTTTCTTGTCATCATAACACCACACTTTGGCAAACTCTGACCAAACGCAGCCCTTCATGCCCCAGAGGGGAAAACTGAGGCAGCAAGTAGAGAAAGGAGAAGCCTCAGGTCAGAGAGGGGTCTGAGCCAAGCACCCGCCACCCCTGGGCTCCCAGCCACACCTTCCCATTCATTCGCCCCTCCCTCCATGCCTCAGTTTCCCTCCACTCCCCTGTCCAGCCTCGATGGCAGTGGACATGGCAAGCCCCATCTCAGCTCCTCATGGCCACAGGGGCCCCTCTGAGCCTCTTCCTTGGGCCAACAATGGCTCTTTCCCTGCATCTGCCATGGAAAGCCACAGCAATCCTGTCCCCAGGCACTGGCTGTTGGTGGAGAAGGAACATGAAAATTCCACCAATTCTCCCCCAAAACCAAAGGAAATGTTTAAACTGGAGTTAAATGAGAGGATAGAGGGAGTGGCTGCCATCAGGAATGTAAATTTCCTCGGGCCTGATAAATCATTTTGCCTGGCTTCTTGGCAGCAAGGACGGTTGAATTTTTCTCTCTCCCTGTCCCAGTTGTCCTCACATTTGGTGCAGTTTCGTGTGCCAGGAGGACTGGGAAGGACAGATGATGGCCTGGCCACCCATCACAGCTCTGACAACACAGAGGGCTGGAGAGGAGGCCCACGGGGCTAGGGTGGGGGCCACATGTGGGGACACATGTTTGGAGAGTGCCCCACCGTCCATCGTCAACTGTCACCCGCCCACTCTTCCTTCCGTCTCTGTTTATGTCCTGAGAGTCTCTGAGAGCCCAGGACGCAGTGGGGAAGGAGACGTTTGTGTTTCTCCGAAGGGAGAGGGGAGGGACAACTCAACGGGCCAGTGGTCCCTGCTTTGGCACAGAGGAGCGGGGGCGGGGAAGACGGGCATGTGAACTGCAGCTCCACAAGGAGACCATGAGGAAGTTTCCTTTCCTCCTTTCCTTAGAAAAAGGCCCCAAACATCCCACCCCCTTCACATCCTGCGGAGCCTCTTGGTGGGGTGGAAAGATGGGGGTCAGTAAGAGAAGATGAACTGCCCTGAAGTTATGAAGTCTGTGGACATTGGGTCATCGGGCCCCCCACTTCCCTTTCTGTCGTGGGAAACACTAAGGTTTGCCACGGAAGGGACAGACACTCTCTTCAGCACATTATCAAAAAGAATAAGGAACATGAAGAAGTCGCCCCTTGGCGAGATACTAAAAGACCAAAACCAGGTTGGGTGTACCACCTTGGTGCCAAACAGAGGCCCTACATGACACATAAAGGACATTTGCAGGCGTCAAAAAGAACGAGCTGTCTTTTCTCCCCACGGGAAAATTGCATGCGGTGGAGGGAGATTCATCCAGCTGGGTTTGGGCAAGTCTGATCAAGAAGAGGAGGCTGCGGAGAGGGGGGGATCATCACTTCTGGAATAAGATCGGCAGGCAACAAAGTCACCTCGGCTGGAAGGGAAGTAAATTACATTTTGGTTTCAAGTTTTCTGAAAAGCTGTGGGCGAGGCCCACCAGCACATCCACGACAGGACTGCCATCCCTCACCCAGACATAGCCGTGGGACACAGACATCATCCAACCTGCCTGCCCTGGGCTCAAGGTTGTGGGAGCTGCTTGAGGCCTGTGCTAGGCCTCCCCGAGTTTGTAGCTAGAGAACCCACCCTCGCCCCAGCCCCTGGTTGCATTCCCCACAACAGCCAGGGGCCCTTTAAAACATGGATTGACCATGTCATGCCTTTGCTTGAAATCTCTCTGGAGGCTCTTCCTAGTGATAAAGGCAACCCCAGTACCACACTCTTGTCCCAAAAGATTCTCCCTCAAGACAGGTGTACAAGTTTCCTGGGGGCTGCTGTAACAAATGACTAAAAACTGGGTGGCTTAAAACAAGAGAAATTCATTTTCTCACATTCCTGGAGGCCAGCAGTTTGAAATCAAGGTGTCAACAGGGCCACCCTCCCTCCAATGGCTCTAGA
Source organism: Daubentonia madagascariensis (assembly GCA_023783475.1). Taxonomy (NCBI): domain Eukaryota; kingdom Metazoa; phylum Chordata; class Mammalia; order Primates; family Daubentoniidae; genus Daubentonia; species Daubentonia madagascariensis. The sequence goes on along the minus strand of JAKFHU010001640.1, from coordinate 2,898,292 downwards.
GGAGGCTCCTGCCTGCCTCTTCCAGCTGCTGGTGGCTCCAGGTGTCCCTTAGCTGGTGGTCACATCGCTGCACTCTCTGCCTCTGTCTCCATGCGGCCTTCTCCTCTTCCGTGTGCATCAACTCTCCCTCTGCCTCTCTCCTTGACAAGTCTCTCAAGGACGCTTGTCATTGAATTTGGGACTACCTGGATAATCCAGGATGATCTCATCGAAAGATACTTCATTTATTCACATCTGCAAAGACCTTTTCCCCAGAAAAGGTCACGCTCTCAGATTCCACGGATTGCATGTCGGGGGCTACCATTCCACACGCCATGACGGGGATGCCAGTAGCTGGTTGTTTCAGGCTTGGGTCTCCCGGAAGCAGGGCCTGTGCATTTGGGAGGCAATCCCAGGAAGCAGCCCTGAGGCATGGGGAAATGGCAGGAAGGAAAGAGTAAAGGAGTGCTCTTGGCACATCAGGGCAGGGAGGCCAGGTTTGTCCTCACTGGGGACTTCTGGGACACGGCGTCGGCAGGCTCTGAGGCAAGGAAACCAGAAGCCTTGTCCGTTGACTCCCGCCGTCCTCAGGCGAGGGCTGCTTCTGGCCCTAGGAACTCCACAGCACTTCCCATCCTGAGAAAGCCCCAGGTGGGGAGTGGCTAGTCTTCACAGAAGGACACGTTGGAATGTTCCAGAACTGAGTGCTGAGGGCATGTGGGCAGACACAGCAGCATCCCTCCCACTGGGCCCAGAGAACTGCCCTTCCTCCCCGGCTCCAGGCTGCAGCCTTCCGCCCTGGTCAGAGGCCACACACCGAAGCCTGCGTGGGCAGGACGCGCCCTAGAGTCTCACGGTTCCCCTGGGACCATCCACATCCTCCTTTTCCCGCTGCCCCCACAATTCCTCTCTTATTCATATGCCTTCTGGATGGATCCAGGCACGCTCAGATTTGTGTGGTCAGGATGCCATTCAGGGAAGGGAGGGAGGGAGGTTTAAATTCCACAGAGGACAAGGAGAGACAGAGGTGGACAGTGGGCAGAAGGGCCATTTGCTGCCTCCTCCTCCCCTTAAGGTACTGGGACTAGGGGTGGCTGGAACGGCAGCTGGCCTTCAGGAAATCGTGTGACCTCATCCCCTCAACCCCAAACTGGACTTGCCTTTCCCCAACCCCGAGCTGTGAGTGTAAAAGTTGGCCTGAGCCCGGGGGATGGGGTCCCTCCCACATGGAGATGGCCACAGGACACCTGTCTGCCCTGGGTGCAGTTCGGCCCAGGACACAGAAGCCTGGGCCACACATGAGCAGTGACCCTTATGCTGTGAACTCTGTGGCCCTTTTCATGCAAATCCTAACAACACATTCCAGAGGTAGGTACCATCATCTGTTGCAGATGAGGAAGTGAGGCACAGGGAGGTTAGATGATTTGCCTAAAGGCACACAATTGACAAATTGATAAGAAGAATCCAATTACAAGGATCTTTATAAAGACCAAAAAAAGAGTTTGCCATCGTTTCTCTGCTTTCCTCTGTTTGTGGCTTCTCCATACCAGTGCAGTGCCAGGCACACAGTAGGCCTGAAAATATGGCTCATTTGAGTCTCTGGGTGCCTCCTTCTGGTGTTTGTGTGATTGTTTATTCATCAAGGTTTCCGAAGACTACAGAGTATGCCCAATGGCAAAACACATCAATTTTTACTGCAAATTATTTTTGTTAATAAATGATATATAAGTTTATGCATCCTAATTAACCAAAAATTATTTATTACAGCAATTAAAATGAAGTTGTGTAAATGACTGCAATTTTAAGTTCTTGACAAAGCGTTAAAGTCCATTAATGTTTCTCTGCCTTGCTGAGGCTCCTTGAAAAACTGCCAGCAGCTCAGCTGTCCTGCCTCCCGTGGAGCTTGCAAGGGGCAGAGTTGGAGGGTCTATGGAGCTGGGTCCCCTGGGGAACCAACTGCAGGCTGGGGTCTGCTCCAAACCCTGAGTGAGGCAACAATGAGCATTTTCTGACTTAGTGATACCAGGGAGGGAATTACAAACCCCTATACTCCCCAGCCAACCCAGACAGAGAGATGGCTGTATTTTGGACAGTCCAGAACAGTCAGGTTCTTTCTGCCTTTAGCTCTCACACCTCTTGTTTTGTCCTGTGATTTGCTAAGACCAATTTGAAATGCCCCCTCTCCCTGAGCCAATATTTATTCATCCATCCATCCACCTATCCATCCATCCATCCACTCACCCATCCACCCATCCATCCACTCATCCATCCATCCATCCACCTATCCACCCATCCACCCATCCACCCACCCATCCACCCATCCATCCATCCACCCACCTATCCACCCACCCACCCATCCATCCATCCACCTATCCACCCATCCACCCATCCACCCATCCACCTATCCACCCACCCATCCACCCATCCACTCACCCACCCACCCACCCATCCATCCATCCATCCATCCATCCATGTTTCCATTAACGTGCTGTGTCCTAAGTGCACGTTTCCCCCTTAAACATCCTCAGGGGCATAATGACTATTGGCAAAGGATTAGGGGGAGGTCCAGGGCAATTCCCCTGGGAAACACAAAGACTTGCCCCATCCCTAGCCCCACGACAATGCTGGGAGTGGGTGAGAGAGTGGGTTCCTCACCTCTGTGTGGAGAGGAAGGACGCAGGCAGGAGAATGCAATAGAAGAAATGAAAGGTATTCTAAAGAAATTTTGGCCGTAATTCAAGGAAGTAAACACGTGTGGGAGTGCTTCTCATTGTCATCTTCCAGTGGAGGGCAGGGCGAAGCATGGTAGGGTTCTCAGATATTACATGGGACACTCTCGTACTAAAAAAGTATTTGCTGTTTACCTGAAATTCTAATTTAACTGGAACCCGTACTTTGCTTTTTTCTTTTTTCTTTCTTCTTCTTTTTTTTTTTTTTGACAGAATCTGACAACACTAAGCTTACAGACAAGCCTGCATCTTGTGAATAGGGAAGTCTTGGGTGAGTCACTCCGACTCTCAGACTCACCAATCATCCGTAAAATGGGATAATGATAAATACCTCAGGGATGTGACCAAACTTCCCGCCGTGAGGGTTACCCATGGTCTGGAGCTCATAGAGCCATGGTTGGCCCTCCACAAATGCCAACTATTATCGACAGGACCAGCAACCATGGGGAGTCATTCTAGTCACAAAGGATCCACGGCCTGATCCTCAAAGCCACAGGGGCCTTCAGAGCTGACTTCCTCTAACACAGTGTTCATCTGAGGAAAGTGGGGTTGATTTGCAGCTTTTTCTAGCACTTGTCTTCTGAGAAACAAGAGGTCAGAACAGGGTGACTGCTCACTCCCCTAGAGAGTGTGTAAGAAATTTTACAAGGATGAGAACTCCACTGCCAGCTTCTTGCTTGTTTCAAAACATTCATCCATCTATAGTTTTTCAGGTTGGTGACTTTAATTCACTATAAATATGTCAGTCAAAATCCTATGGTTGCAGGTAATAAAATAACTCTAAGTGACTCAAACATCAGGGTTTAAATGTGTCTGGCAAGTCGCTTGGAGATGGGTAGTAACTCAGAGATGTAACCCAAAACTCATGGTCTTCCCTTCTTTCTGTTTTGCCATTCTCATGGTCACAGGAAGGCTGCTGTAGCTCCAAGCATCATGTTCTTACACCACAGCCTCCCAAACAGGAAAGAAGGGGGTACAAGTCAAAGAGCTTTCTCTTTATAAATCTCTCTTTGTTCTAGGGAATAAGCTCTTCCAGAAGCTCTCCAGCAGATTTCCTTCCGCATCTCAGTGTCAGGGAGCAGGTCACATGCTGTCCTTACACCAACGAGAAAGGCAGTGAGACCACAATGGCTTGGACCAGCCAGCACTGTCTGCAGAGTGGGGCATGTTATTGCACAAAATTGCAGCTCTGTGCACCAGAACAAAGGGGAAATGACTGTTGGGTGGAGAGTCAGTGTTTCTGCAAGTTGTAGTAATAATGCAGATAAAAATAGCTTCCGTTTGCTAAGCACTTACTACGAGCCAGTCATCAAGCTAAATGTTCTACTGTGTCACACCAGTTCCTCACAGCAGCCCCATTTCGACCCCACAACAACCCACCAGAACCTGCTGTTCCTGTTCCCACATTGCAGGGGAAGCACATGCTTTTCCACGGGGCACTTGGCACCGGCCTCCCCTGAGGTTAGCCCTGGGCGCGCAGACCACGTCCCGTCAGTCAGCCAAGGCTGCAATAGAAACCACGAAGCCCACCAGCGAGTCCACGCTCCCACTGCACTTCCCCACTTCCATGCAGCCTAGCGCAGGTCTGGCTGGAGAAGCCTAGACCCTGCCTTGCGGGTCCCCAGCAGCAGCTGGAGGAGCAATCACGGGCGTGACCGCTGCCTCAGTTGCGTATTTCAAGGACATCGTGATATTCTAGGCCAAAGGCAATGATTTCTAATCCTCAGGATCGCCCCCTGCCTTCCAGAAACGCCTAAAGTGAGTGGTGACACCTGTTCCTTTGGGTCCTCTCAGCCTCCATTCATTCAGGACATCTTCACTGGGGAACAGTTTCATGCATGGGGCCCTTTGGTCACAGGAAACTGATCACCAAAGAGGAGCTGGGGGCACCTGAGACACGCAGGAGTCTGATGGAAGCGATAGCGGCTGGCACGTCGGCACGGGGCCTGTCTGAGCAACTAGGAGAGGCGTGGAGAGTGGCACGGGCACCCACGCCACGCCAGGCCGCGCGAGGCGGGGAGCTGCACAGCGCTCCTCACCCGCCAGAGCCCTCCTTCTGCAGCCGGAGCCTGCCTCTCTCTCTGCCGGCAGCAACCTCTCCCTCTGCCTCTTTTTCTTGCTCAATCTGTCTCGTCTGCCTGCCTCTTTCTCGCAATTTCTGCCTTTCTGTCTCTGTCTGTCTCTATCTCTGTATCTCTGTGTCTCTCTGTCTGTCTCTGTCTCTTTCTCTGACTCTGTGTCTCTCTCTGTTCTCGTCCACACTGTTTTTCTCGTCTCTGCATCTTTTCTCCAGTACCACTGACCCCTTTTTCATTTCCGTCAGTCACTCTGTGTGTGTGTGTTGTCCTCTCTGAGTGTTTCTCCCCCTCCCCCTCTCTCCACGTCATTTCTCCACACAGACCCTGTCCCTGTCTCCCGCACGCGCATGTGCTTGGCGCGTGTCTGTGTGACCTCTGTCTGCTGCCACAGAGCATGTCTCTTCCCGATAGACTGCTGCCCCCTGACCCCCACTCTGGCCTGTGGGTGGGAAGATGCCTCTCTCCATCAGAGACCATCTCTGGGCAGAAAGCCTCCTTCTCATTTGCTAAGTGTCTCCCGTCTGAAATGCAAAGTCATCTCTCGTTTTCTGTGTTAGTCTGTCTCTCCCTGCAATGAGAAAAAAAATACATGGTCTTTATCCACACAGAAAAATATAGCCCCCTCTCTCACATACACGTACACGCACACGCACAAATGTGTCCCCTTCTCTCACTAAACATGCGCCACTGGGTGAACAAACTCTTTATTTCTCTTTATTCTACACGTGCAGAATAATGGGTGTGTGTCTCAGAAAGCCTGTCCTCTCCCTCCCTCTCCCTCCCTCTCTCCGTCTCTCCCTCTCTGTCTCTCTGTCTCTCCCTCTCTCTGTCTCTCTGTCTCTCTCTGTCTCTCTGTCTCTCCCTCTCTCTGTCTCTCTCTGTCTCTCTCTCTCTCCCTCTCTCTGTCTCTCTCTCTCTCTCTGTCTCTCCCTCTCTCTGTCTCTCTGTCTCTCTGTCTCTCCCTCTCTCTGTCTCTCTCTCTCTCTCTATCTCTCTCTCTCTCCCTCTCTCTGTCTCTCTCTCATTCTTACATGCTGGAGAAAACCCCTCCCCACGGCCATCCTTCCACACCCAGGGACCCGTGAGCTTGTGCACAGGCGACAGAGAACCTCTGTCTGTGGGTTGTTTATCTCTTCCCGGGGCGGGAATATCTGCACGTGCCAAGCAGAAAAATCTGCCTCGAGAGCGCACAGATGCACACACACTGCTCCGGCTCCGGCTCTCGGTCGGAAAGTTCTCTCTACTGGTTGTTAAAACTCAACAGGGTTACTTTCCTTCTTTAGGGATTCATGGCGGAGAAATAAACGCTCCCTCCACGTTCAGCATGCAGGAAAGTGGGTGTGTGTGTGAGTGTGTGTGTGAGTGTGAGGCAAAAACCATCCCTCTCGGAGAATTGCTCTCCCGAGTCTTTATCACTAGGCAGAAATACTGGCTCCCTTGAGAAAGTTGGTACCAGAGAGAAAAACATACGCATTAATTCTGTCTGTGCAAGAAGAAAATTGTGTGTGTGTGTGTGTGTAGAAGACAAACATCTCTCTGTGTTGGTTTGTTTATCTCTGCAATGAGAAAAAATATATGGTCTTTATCCACACAGAAAAAGTGCCCCCGTCCGTCCCCCCACCCCACACACGCACGAATGTCTTCCCTTCTCACACTGAATATGTGCCCCTGGGCAAACAAACTCTCCATTTGCCAGTGTGCAGAGTAACGCGTGTGTGTCTCCTGGCAGGAGATCAGAAAGTCTTTTCTCCGAATTTCTTCCTTTCTCTCTCTCTCTCTCTGTCTCCATCTCTATCCCTCTCTCAGAAGTCTCTCTCTAAAGCTTTCTGTCACTCGGCAAATACGCACACACAACCCACCAGCGAGGAAAACTCAGTCACGCAGTCACACTCTGACAAGAAGAAAAGTGTGTGTGTGTGCACGTGTGTTCAGGAAAATGTCTCTGTCTTGGTCTGTCTCCTTCTCTGAAAGCAGAAATGCAGAGAGAGTCTGTCACTCCACACACACGCACGCACACGCACGCACACACGCGCGCACACACACGCACAAGCGCACACACACGCACGCACACGCACACACGTACACACACGCGCACGCGCGCACGCGCGCACGCACGCACACGCACACACAGGCAGAAAGATCTCTCTCCTTTACAGACTCCATCGCTAGGGAAAAAACGTCTTGCGTCTCTCACTACCATGCACCATCCGAAAACCCAGCACTGATCTGTGTCCCCGGCAGGGAGCTGCTGCGCGAGGGTCTCCCAGACACATGTCTCTGTCGCTAGCGACGCCCCGCCCCCAGCAAGGCGCCCACCAAGAAGCCCGCTCGCTCCTGGCCGCCTCCCCGGGGCGGGAAAATCCGCACGGATGTTTTCGGCAGGCAGAAACACCTCTTGAAAACACATGCACACACACACACACACGCACGGTGCACACTCACACACATGCACACACATGCACGTGCACACACATGCGCACACACCCACACACTCAGGCAAAATGTCTGCCTCCCCGGGAAGGGGCCCCGCCTGGGGAGCGGCGCTCTGGGTCTCGGCTCGCAGAGAGCCGTCGGCCTGCCTGTCCCTGGAGAGAACATCTCTCGCTCAGAAAAGTCTCTCTCTGAGGCTCCTCTCCCTGGGAGGTAAAACACACGCTGGAGAGAAACCCACACTCACACTGTTTCCACACGCAGAAAACGGCGTGTGTGTGTGTGTGTGTGTGTGTGCAGGAACAAACACACAAATCAAAGCAAACCCTCTGTGTGTTGGTCTGCGCACCCCCGCAGACAGGAGAAGGTGCACGCCGTCTTCCGGGCAGAAAAAGCAGTTTGGGACACACACTCACACTCACACACTCCGTCAGGCGCACACTCACGGGGGCAGAAAGGCCTCGTTTGCACCCCCAGAAAAACATGTCTTTTCCTCTTGTTTCCCAGCTTCCAGAACAGTATCTGCATGCGTCTCCAGGTAGGAAATATTTTCCCTTTTTCTCAGAAAAGGCTCCATCTGAAGCCCCTGTAATGAGGCAGGAACGACCCCTGCCCTTAGTAAAAGGCACAGCCGAGAGGCTCACTCTCACGGCGCCCTTTCCTCACCCGGAGAAAATTGCGCACATGTGTGTGCTTGTGCGGGAGGAAAAACACGTGTCTGATTAGAGTCTGTCTCCCTGAGAGCTCACAGAGACTCGTCTTTTCCCAGACAGGGGAAAAAACCAAAACAAAACAAACACAAAAACCTGTCTCTCCACCACACACACACACACACAAATACACACGAGTGTATGGCACTTGGGGCAGAAATGTGCCCCTTGTGAGCCCAAGTGTGCACCATCTCGAGTACAGTTTGCTCTTTGCCTCTGTGTCTTGGTTCACAGCAAATCGGCCGATACGTGTGTCTTCAGGCACGAGACAGTCTCTCTCACTCAGAAAGGGCCTCCAAGAAAACACAAATCAGATAAGAAAACACACACACACACACACACACATTTCTCTCAAATTCTCACTAGGGCTTCACCACCTGCAACATTATTTCTCAGCTCTTGGAAAATTTTGTGTATCTGTTTATAAGCAGAAAATGATCTCTCACTCAGAAATGTCCATCCCCGAAGTTTCCTTGCACTCTCTCCCACACCAGAGAAAAGTCTGCTCATGCTCTCCCTTGCTTTCCACACCGAGCAAAATCTGTGTGTTTGTGTGTGTGTGCACTCTCGTGTACACGTGCAGAAAAAAATATTTGTCAATTGGTCTATCTCTTTCCACAAACAGAAAATCTGTATGTCTTTCTAGGCAGAAAAATTCCTCTCTCTCTTGCACAAGCTCTCTCTGTCTCTCTCTCACACACACATACACACAAACACTCTTGCAAAAATGTCTCCCCCTCTCTCAATAAGTTTGCATCACCTGAAAAGTCAGTATCTTTCTCTGTAATTCTTGACTCTCTATCGGGAGTGTATCTGGAGTTAGAAAATACTCTTGCTCTCTGAGAAATGGCTGAAGCTCTTTCATTAGGCAGAACAACACCCCCCCACACACGCTCACACAAGTCAAGTATGCACACACACAGACCCACAGCAAGAGTGTGTGCATGTCTGTGTGCACTCCATCGCCCTTCCTCTGTACACATACATGTGCATGCACATGCACACACAGGCAGAAATGTCTCCCCTGCCCACTAATTGTGACCACTTAAAAATAAAATCAGCTCCCCTTCCTTCTAATTCTCGGTTCATAAAAATCTGTCCGTGTGTGTGTCTCCAGACAGAGAATAATTTCTTCCTCCCAAATTGCTTCATCCAAAGTATTTTATTGCTGGGAGAAATGAGCCCCCCCCCCCGACATAAAGTACACTTTAGAGAAAAACCACTCCTGCTGTCACTCCCTTTTCATATCTGAAAATTGTGTGTGTGTGTGTGTGTGAAAAATTGTTCCCTTTTGCTCTTTTTATGAGCAAAAAATTATGTACCTTTTTCCAGGCAGAAAAACTTCACTGTGTATCTCTCTTTCTCTCCCTCCTTCCCTCCCTCCCTCTCCATCTCTCTCCCTATTTCTCTGTCTCTCTCTCACACACAAACACACACACACACACACACACTCTCAAGTGGGAGTGCTTCTCCTCATACCAGAACGATATACCACCTGAAAAACTGACACTTGATAATTCTCAGCTCACAGTAAAATATAAGTGTTTCTAGGCAGAAAATATTCTCTTTATCTCTTAGAAAAGTCTCTCTCCAAAGCTTTGCCACTGGGCAGAAATCTCACACACACACACACACACACACACTTAGCAAGAAGAGAAATCTGTGCTCGTGTTTGTGGTTATGAGCAGGAAAAAAGTCTCCCCGTGTTTGGCTGACTCCTTGCAAGCAGAAAAATATACGTTCTTTTTCCAGAAAGAAAAAAAACATACTGAACACACACACGCACACACACACACACACAGAAGTAGAAATGTGCTCTTCTGTATGTTCATACGACCTGAAAAATAAACAAAGAAACAGACACTATTTCTTGGCTTGCAGAAGATTGTATGCATGCTTCTCTCCAGGCGAAAAAAAATATTTTTCATTTTCATTCAGAAAAGTAACTTTTAAAAAATCATTGGGCAGTAATATACCCTCCCCTAGAAAACAAAAACCCACTCTCACCCTCTTTCCATACTCAGAAAAGTGTGCATGTGTGTTTGTGCACGTTGAATAGGGGAAAACCTCCCTTTATTAGACTGTCTCTTCCTGCAGGCAGAAAAATATACGCATCTTTTTCCATGCAGGAAAGCATGTATGTGAGGCTCGCTCTCTCTCTCTCTCTTTCTCTGTCTCTCTCTCTCTCACACACACACACACACACTCTCAGGCAGAATGTCTCTCTTTTTTCACTAAGTATGCACCACCTGAAAGACCGACACTTTGTAATTCTCGGCTCACAGAAATATGTGTGTCTGCAGGCAGAAAATGTTCTTTTCCCCTCTCAGAAAGTCTCTCTCTAAAGCTTTTCACACTAGGCAAAATAACTCCCCTCTCCCCAAGAAAGCACACACAAGATATGAAAAACAGTTGTTGGAAAGGAAGAAAACTCTGTGTGTGTTCATATGTGTGTGGTTATAAGGAAAAAAAAAAAGTCTCTCTGTGTTGCTTTGGTTCCCTGCAAGCAGAAAAACACATATGCTATTCTTCCAAGTGGGAAAAAAATCCTCTTTCTGTCACTGTCTCTCCCACTCTCTGTCTCTGTCTCTGTCTCTCTCACACACACCCCCCCCCCCAGGCACTGAAGGTCTCTTTATCGGGCTGCATCACTAAGCAAACACGTGTCCCTGCTCTCACTACGTGTGCACCACCTGAAGTAAACCGAGTCCCGGCCTGCAGGAAGTTCTCGCCTGTGTGCGTGTGTGGGCAGAAAACGTCCTCCCTGTCTCCCCTTGTCTTTCTCTCCTTCCCTCTTGGAAAGGTTTCCTCTGCTGCAGCCAAGAAACACAAACCATGTTCGAAAACACACGTACATGCTCACTCTCCAGAGAGGACACTGAACGGGCGTGCACACAAAATCCTTGTCTGTTGCTCTGTCTCTCCCCGCACACAGAAAACATGTGCGTGTGTGCGTGTGTGAGCGTGTGCGTGTGTGTGTTTTCCCTAAGAAGAAGAAAATCAATCTTTATCTTCCTCCCTCTCTGTCTCTCCCTCCCTCTGGCGGAAAAATCACGGTTTGTTGCTCTCTTGCAGGAGCAGAAAAGTCCCCCACTTTAACCCCTTACACGGGCTGGAAACCTGCACTCACGCTGCCTACAAAGCTGGCGCTCAGGAAAGGGGCGCCGGCCTCACCCCTTGTCCTGACGGTGAGAAGAGCCTGCCTGTGTTTCCTTCTGCTCAGCTAGGCCATCTGTCTGTCTGTCCCTCACGCACACGCACACGCACGTGCACGGTGAGAGGTGTGCGTCGCGAGGCACTGCCAGGCCCAAAGTCTCCGTGTTAGCCAGCACCCCGGGCAGACATTTCCCCCAGGGCCCTGTCCCCAAAGGCCTCTCTGGGGCCTTCCTACCCCGCACGGCACCTGGACCGGATGGGAACTGGCCTCCCCGTGCCAGCAGGCTGCCCCCGCCCGGGGTACACCAGTATCCCAGCAGGACCAGTGCACTCCGTGACACCCTCCCGGCCAGACCCCTGCCCCGAGGGGACCTGGGACCCCTCCCACACACCCTCCTCCGTCCCTTCACCGGACCCAGCCCGTGCCAGGCACCCTGAGGACACCGGGAAGTAACGAGGACGCACCCCGGCCTGAGGGAGAGAGGTCTTGGTCCCAGCCGAGCCAGCCCAGCGGGGTCCCTCCCCAGGCCCCCCCTCCCAGTTGCTTGCCTCCCGTACCCCAGGGGCGATGCCAGCAACCGTGACTTTGCCCCGGGACCCCAGGTGGGGGCACAGGGCTGGGGGAAGAAGGGCCTGGCCAGCTGTCACCCCCCGCTCCCGTCCCCTCCCCCGCCCGGGCGCAGCGGGGTCCGCGCACTGCTGGGTCCGGGCGCCGCCGCCCCCACGCGCCGCGCTCACTCGCTGCACAACAGCGCGCCCACGCGGCGGAGGGCGGAACTGCAGCCTGCCGCGCGCCTGCTCCGGACGTGCCCTGGGCTTTTCTTTCTGCGCAATCACTGCTGCCTGCTTGTGTCCTCGCAGGTGTTCGGCCCCAGGACTTCCACCAGTCTTTCCTTTTAGGGGGCCAAGAGGCCCTCATTTCAGGTGTGCGGTCTGTTTGGGACCCCAAGAAAAGGGACTTGTCTGCAATTTCCTGTCCTAGAATTTACAGACTTAAGGTGCGGGGCTCTACTCATGTATACTGCACATTTGTCCACCCGCGCCGGGGCTGGTTCACCAGCGGGAGCACGAGCAGCCTAAGCTCGCGGCTTGTGTTCAAGTCTCTGCTCTTCCACTCACTGACTAGGGGAACTTGAACAACGCACTGCCTTTCCTGGCCTCAGTTTACCCATCTGGAAATGGGCACAATATAAGGACACAGCCCTAGTAGAGTTTCTGGAGGATCACGTGAAGTATGAAACTTTTGGGAGCCTGTGCCTGGCACACAGGAGGCTCTCGGGACGTGGTAGTCCACAGTATGGCAATATCGTGGTTATTATTGTTAAGCAAACACAGCTCCCAGCCAAGGGGGAAACTGGATCTCCCCAGGTATCCGTCACCCCACGGGTGGCTGTGGGGTGGATACTTCTGCACTCTTTCAAATGGGACACTCCAGAGGATGTGGGCAATTTGTGCTCCTGCTGGGGCTGGGAAGTCAAATGATTTGTGTTCAGTGTACCCAGCTAAGAAGTTCTGAGCCAAGGGCAACCTCTTCTGATGCCCCCCGTCTCCTCTCACCAAGGATTAGCTCAGCGATACAGGCAGGACTGTAAAATATGCTACCCTAGCCAGAATATCATCAGGCCGCTAATGGAGCCACCCGGGGTCAGGTCCACTGGGGCTTCCCAGTCACAGCTGGGCGATGAGGCAAAGCCACCGGGGTGAGGTATGAGCTCACACCTCATCTCGAGCCCTACTCAGACAAGTATATTTGTGGGGCTCAGAAGTACTCTCCATGTCTTAGTCCACTTCACCCTCTCGACCTTCCGGCTGAGATAGGTTAAAGAACACATCATTTTGTTGATAGATGTTCGTTGAGGACCTGTGGTCTTTCAGGAACTGTGCTGGCGGCTGGGATACAGCCTGGCCAAGGTAAGTCCCTGTTCTCTGCAGGAGCTTGCATCCTGGTGGGGAGGGGACAACAAGCAAATAACTTAATAGGTAATAAGATAAGATGCTTTCCGATGATAAAGGTTATGAAGCAAAATAGGATAGAGAGTAATCGGGGGCTCCTCTACACAAGGGGGGTCAGGGATGGCGTCTCTGAATCATCAGTAGGAGCTGGCCACACACAGAACAGTAGTAAGAGCATTCTAAGCAGAGAGAACAGCAGTGCAAAGGCCCTGGGGTAAGAATGAACTTCGCCCACTGGAGGAACAGAAGAAAGGCCCCTGGGCTGGAGTATAGCGGTGAGGGGAGGTCAGGGACACAGCCAGAGCCGGCTTGTGCTGGATGGGATGCAAAGGTGAGGGACTGGGGTTTTATTCTAAGTTTGGGAAAAGCTAGTAGATCTCAATCAGGGAAAGATAGATTCTGCATCTGATTCTAAGGATGCTCTGGGTCCCAGGGAGATCAGTCACATCACATTCGCTGAGGTTTAGGTGGGAGGCAATGTTTAGAGATGTTGGATACAGGAAAATGGCATCTGATCAGGAGGTAAAGACAGTGGGATTTGTGGTAGAGCAATGCTATCCCATTTTTCAGATGTTTAGGCTGAAGTACAAAGTGGGGAGGCATGGGCTGGCTGGAACCCCACCTCCTATTGGGGCCAGGGCCCTACTTCTTTAGCCCTCGTTGGTCTCTGAGCCATGGGCTAACCAACTTACCTACTGATGCCTCAGATAATGTATGTGGTTAATGCTCTTGAGCCTCTCCTAGGTTTGTATCTTCGTCTTTTCCTAAATAAGAAGCTTCCTTGAGGACAGGGCTTGTGACTTTCTTTTCCCTTCCCCAACATTCTGCATGAGGTCTTACCCACACAGCTTTCATGACTAGTTCCTGAGACACCTGCTTTGCTCACAGCTATATCCCCAGTGCCTAGAATAGTACATGCCATGTAGCTGGCACTTAGTAAATATTTGTTGAATGAATGAGTGCATAATTTGCTCTATCCACGGATGGCTGACCAGATGGGCAAAGGTTTGCCGAGTCAGCGTCTCCTATCCATCACCTTCCGCGGAGTGGAGTTAGCTCTCAAAGACCTCTTGCGTTGAGGTTTCCTTCAGAGCCCCGCTCACAGCTCCACCCCCATGTCCTGTCCCAACATTCTTCCATGTCGACCTAAAGATATTCAACTTCCTTATGAAACGTCTGGGGGAGAGGAGCCAGATCCCCAGTGTGGACTGCTGGCTCCAACTTTGAAATACAGTATTTAAACAGCCTGTCTCATGATATTTAAAACTATAGTCTAAAATGTGTTCTGTAATAGTCATTGATACAAACTGCATAAGTCCCAAATTACCCGTCTTCAGAGTTCACAAGGAGGAACGATGGTAGTGAAACAGCTGCCAACTCCGACACTCCCTGGATGGCCCAGGACAGTCATTCCCACTTGGTTTTACTTGAGAATCACTTTCAAGGAGGAGACTTTTTCAATTTGCCATAAATCCTATCATGTTTATTTTAAGAAGTTCCAGTTCCATAATAATTTGCAAATGAGAAGTAGTTTGAACCCAGGTTGGACTTTGCTGAAACTCCCCAAGAGGAGACTGAATTGCATGAGGTGACATGGAAACAGAAGTACAATTTTGGGAGGCACCGACCTTGTCATGAACCCCTCCACAAAGTATGTGCCCTGGTCGTGAGCCCTCATCTGCCGTGTTCAGGTCTTGGAAATGGAATTATATTAACCTTTCACACTTTAGTTTGAGTATGAGAAACTTGTTCCTGCTCTCCACCTGCTCTCTGATTTTCCATGTGAACCCTGGGAAATAAGATTTCACTACAGACCAGTAAAGGAGAGGTGGGTTTGTGGTTACTGAAGCCTAAATATTAGCTCTGGGTGGTGCTTCGTCTTCCAAACTTTCTGAGACTCTTTGAGAAATCCCCACTTGGGGTCTGGAGAGACATCTCCAGAGACATCTGGTGCGAGGCAGGGCCCCATCCTCAGGAGCAAGGACTCTGCACAGTGGGGAGAGAAGACCTGCCTAGGAAGCAGGAGTCCTAAATTTGAGTCTTGGCTTTCCCTCCCACAAATGGGGAGACTGGGGCTTGGTGGAAGAGGGGCTGCCGGTGCAAGTGAGCCTTCTGAGCCTCAGTGTGGCCCCCGAGGGACGCTTCCTCCTCACGGCTGTGAGTGGGCCGAGCCTTCCTTCTGACTCCGGAGCCGTCTGTCGGCTGAGAGAGCTGGAGGAGGTTTCCTAGAGCACCGGTGAGCCTCTGGCCACGTGCGCCTTCCATCCGATGTCCCTGGAAGTGGCGCGACGTACACGAAGAGCTGCGCACACGTAGGTGGTTGCGCTCAGCTCCCGGGGCCACGTCCCCGGACACAAGGTTTCTCCGGCGGTGTGGCTGCCCCGTCGCCACAATCCAAGAAGGACTGAAAAAAAATTTGTGTTTTCTTCTCAAGATGAGAAGGGAATAAAGAAAGAAGGAAAGACAGTGAAAGAAGGGTGAGGATGGGAGAGACAGGGGGAGGAGAGGGCTGAACCGCGTCCACTTGAGATGACGTGAGTTCATTTAAGCCGCAAGATGAGGGACAATTATCCACAAAATTTAGATCCGTTCTGCCCCTTTTCCAGCTGTTCAAGCAGGTATTGAGTATCTGCTCTGTTCCGGGTGCTGCGCTTCAGCCTGAGGTGACAAGCGTAGCGGGACCTGGCTTGTGTCCTCGGCGACCCCGTGGAGGTGACGGGAGGCACTTGCTCTTCCCCTTTCCTGCTTTTCGCTTCCTTCTCTCCGTTTCCCTGGGCCTGTGTCTGCGTGTTTCTCTGTCCTTCCCAGCTCTCCTGCCTCCGTCCCGCCCGCCGTGCACGAGTGTTTCAGTCACGGCCCTGCGTGGGGTTTTGTCTCCCGTGTCCTCCAGCACGGAAGTGGGCGATTGGTAAGTCGTCGGATCTCTCCACACGCTGCACTCGTCTGCTTTTTGGCATATGGGACTCTTGATGGAAAGAATTTCTTGGCTTCAAATTTAGGGGTGCACCTGTCACGCCTCCCATAATAAGATTGAAAGTTCTATTGGCCACATCTGTGGAGGACAAATTTTAATCAGAAACATACAGACTCAGAAAGCCACCTAAAAAAGTAGAATCTTTTTCAGGGCTCCTGAGGTAGCACTTGGGTGAGAACGTAAGTTCAGGGGCATTCAGGGGCATGATGGTGCTCAAAGTTTACTTTGAATAAATGATGCTCAGTGACAGGAGCTGGCTGAAGGCCTTGTTGACTGGAAAAGGTCTTTCTAGCTTTGCCTTTCTGAAGCAGTGTAAAATATTCATGGTAAGTCTTATTTTCTATTTAGGCCGATCCATTCCTTTGCTGTCAATAAGAATAAAACCAAAAAAGGTCATGATTTTTCACTGTCAACAAGAAACAATGAGTGAATGAATTTGGACTGCAGCCTGGTCCTCTCTGTTTGCTTCCTGGCCACCATCAGTTGAGTAGCCCCCTCTCCAGAGGTGAAGCCTTCTCATTCTTAATATCTTTGTGATCTTCAGGCATTGTTTCTTGGAAAGGGAGGGAGGTAAAGGAAGAAGGGATAAGACAGAAGACGGAAGTGGAGCCCCATTCAGAAGAGGGGAACCAGAGCCGAGCTGCATTCACCCCCGGAGCCCCCTAAGGACCCACAATCTGTGTCTCTTGAGTGGCTTTCCTTGACACACAGTTGTAACTTAAACTATGATATTTTTCATGCTCTATGACGTGCTTTAATAGGCATCCTTAAAAACGGTGGTCCAGGAAATTCATTCACACAACAACCAACCGTATTTTTGCAGGTGGATTCTCTTCTGCCATTCAGCAGGTATAATTAATTGCGAAGGAGCACATTGAGATAGCAAGAAGGAATTTCCCAAAGTGTACTAACTTCCAGGTGCACACTGTCTAGGTCCTTGTTAGCGTAGAAAGTCTGTAAGCAACAGACAGAACGTTTTAAGGTCATACACACAATTGAGGACCCAGCAGCCTCAGGAAGAAACAATAAATGAGTGTTATCTCTTCACCTTGGGAGGGACAAGCAAATCAACTCTGTGATGAGCTAGGAAAGAAAACTTCTGACCGATAACAGGTTACACAATGAATCAAGGAAGGAAGGATGCTTTGGATTACAAACCCCAAAGGGCATCTTTTGAAATAATAGAGGGGATCTCTCTTTATTTGATAAAAGTCATCCTCACCATTGAAATAGTCTTTATTAAAGTTTAAAAAAACTTGACATCTATTTTCAAGTCCTTTTAATGAGGTTATTGCAGAAAAAGTGAGGAAGAGACAGAGGTCGGAGGAAGGGGGAGAGAGAGAGAGACTTTTGAAAGTGGATTTAACAGGCAGCTATTAGAGAGGCTATGAGAGTCTCCATCAGGAGTGATGTAGAAAAAATTGCCAAGAGAATTCATGTTGGTTCAGCAAATAAACTACCCCTGAAGAAGCTGATTAATGTTTATTTCCACCCACCCCAGTGTTCGGGCTCCAGGGACTGCAGCCGGCCAACTGAGATGAGCTTACAGGGCCCACTCATTAGAGACCCACCGTCTCCGTGGCTGTCACTTTATTACCCCCGGTTCATTTATTCTCTTTGAAATTATGATGGGGAATTGACGCCTCAAAGTGTCTGCCTCGTCACGGCCGATTTCCCCTTGTTTGTGGAGAAATTGGGGATGCATCTACTGTTGCCCGGATCAAGGGCCCCTCGTTGGGCCCAGCCGCGGGGCCGGAGCTGCCAGCTGTCAGCTTCCTCCGCACCCCCCACCTTCTACCACGTGGGAACACCGCCAGTTTTGCCAGATCTTTTGACTTTTCCAGAGAAGCTGTATGTTACAAATTGTGGCTCCATCTGGGGCTTCGTGATTCAACTCCTAAATTGCGTTGCCAAATGCTGCTGCCCCTCCTGGAATGGCCCACAAAAGTCTTCGCCCACACACGGTATTTATCAAACATGCTGACGTAGCCTCATGAGCAGATGTGAGGTCTGTCCAACCCAGCCAGGAAGTCTTCTCCTACCCTGTCCTCCCTGGCTGGCCTTCCTCCCTCGCCTCCTCACTGCCCGGGCTGCAGCTGGCCTCTCAGGGCCCCGTTTCCAGCCACCGTTTGGATCCTTCCTGTTGAGGCACTGCCTGGGCCCATCACCTCCCCCTTTGGCTCCTCCAAGGGCATGTGGAAAATGGCTTGATGTCTCTAATTTGGGGAGTTTTGTTCCTGGGTAATTGTTACTGCAAAAGGAGGTTACGTTGCACTTAGAATGATGAAGACTGAGCAAATGGGCACTGTGTGCCCCTGGCTA
The DNA here is from genome assembly GCA_023783475.1 of Daubentonia madagascariensis. Taxonomy (NCBI): domain Eukaryota; kingdom Metazoa; phylum Chordata; class Mammalia; order Primates; family Daubentoniidae; genus Daubentonia; species Daubentonia madagascariensis. The sequence goes on along the minus strand of JAKFHU010001640.1, from coordinate 2,879,961 downwards.
GAAGCTGGGCCTTGTTACAGAGATGCCAGTGTTTCCACGGTTCCACTGTCAGGCCCCAGAGGAGGACACTGTCAGCTCTCCAGAAGAAGCCAGTAAGTGCTCAGGGAAGAGAGTTCCTTCCCCCGAATGCAGCTGAGCCAGGGAATGAACATGGCCCATACTGCAGGTCCCCAGCAGACCATCCCAAACCTTACATCTACTGAGGAGGAATGGCTTTGCCCTGGGGACCTGGGGCATGTGAGAGAGTGCCTTGCTTCATGATACTGCCACCTCAGACATGGTGAACACAGAGCGTGGGGGCAGAGGTGACCCCAACACCACCTGGAAGAAGTGAGCCTCGGGCCCCACAGAGCCTCTCGAAGAGGTTCATGCAGTTTCTGGTCTTGTCCCCCTTCTGAGCAGGGCCTCCTGCACCCTCGCAATTCCAAAGGAATTTTTGTCTAGAACTTCCCATGCAAGCCCTACTCTGAGGGCTTTTTGCATTTATTAACTTGTTGAATGCTCACGACGGCCCTTTCAGGTAGGGCAGAGGTGTCTGTCTAGAGACATTTCTGGTTGCCACACAGAAGGGGGCTGCTGGCTTCTCCAAAATAGAGGTTGAATGACCCCAAGGCAGGAGTTGGTGTCATCAGCCCCATTTTACAGATGATAAAACTGACAGAGAAGTTAAGTGACTCACTCAGGGGCACATGGTTCCTGAGACAGGCAGCAAGTCTGTGCTGCGACCACCCCACTGTTCGCTTCTCTGAAGAGTGAGCCTCCTCACCAGCCCCACACGTGCTTCTCCACATGGCCCAGAGTTGACCCTGGGAGTGGCTGATTTGGGAGACCCCTTAGAAAAAAGGCTGGATGCACAGCACCTGGTGTTGGGATCTCTTGGCCCTGTGAATCAAGTTATTTGGGAAAACCTTCAAAAGCAGCGGTTAGAGAAAAACCCACCCTGCAGAATCAACTTCGTGGGAAATTGTGCCAAACTCAATAGAGGCTTTTTGCCTAAACCTCATATTCTTGGATTAGAAAAAGAGCAACAACTGCATTTTCCTATATTGTAACATTTAATAATCCAAGAAGTCTGAACAATAAACATTTTGATAGGGCAAATTCCCTCCCTTCTCTTTTCCCCTCTCCCACCAGACAGGCTCTAGCCAGAGGGTTCTGGATGGTGGAGCTGCTGTTCCCTTGCCAGTGATACCTTTCAAGAAGCAGGAAGGGCACCAGGGGTGCAGCAGGGCTTCTAGCTGGGCCACAGGCATGAGGCACAGATTGCAAAATTTCGTGCCGGGTTACCAAGGGTGCCATAGGTTTTATAAGTGCAAGGGTCTGTTTTAATTTTCCTTGATTCCGCTAAGTTGGACAGTGACCACAGTCTGTTAAATACCTTGCAAAAAGCCTCCCCAACAGCTGGCCTGTTCTGTACATTTAATCTCAGCCCGGAAGGAGGAGCGAGGAACGGCCTCACCGGTAAACACCGGCAAGCCGCCAGCTGCTGCCTCGGCGTCGGGCGGGAGTCTGACCCCAGATCCCTCCCCCTTGGGCTCCTTGTGTCCCAAGCCCTTTGAGAGGGACAGAATGTTTTATTTCACAGTTAGAGCCCGGGAGCAAAGGGCTGGCAACCAAGATGAGAGAATTATTCTTTCCTTGCAGCATCTTGCTGGCGTTCTGAAGTATATGAAGATGGACTCCACTCATTTCTCAACCAAAGGGGAGAAAGGGGTGTCCCTAATGCAGGAGAGATCTGGGGCCACAGTCCTCTCTTTTGGCACTTTGCTCACACCCCAAACACTGAAAAACAGGGTTTTTTGCCCTCAAAAATAAGATGAGAGTTGAATCTGCCCTTACAGTTCTGCTCACTCGCCGCTTGGGAAAGCGCTCTAGTGCCATCTTCAGCTGCTTTTCGGAAGGATCCGAATGATCCAGAAACTGCTGGTCCTTGTTTACAAGGGCTGTCACCCCAGGCATCCAGCTGTTCTCTGTCTGCTAGTTCACAGACTCCTGGCATCTGCTCCCCTTTGAACTCCCAGGTGACCCCACTGCCCCCACATCAAGTGGGAATGCCCAGAGGCCTTTGGAGGTGGTGTTTGAGCTAAACCAGCCACATGTACACCCTTCCCTGGGACCTGGGGCACCGACTCACTCCGGCGGAGGGGTGGTCCCTGACAGGGGCAGGCAGAATTGACTCGGGGTCAGCCCCGGCTCTGGCCCCTTTCAGCCCCTTCAGATGTCATTTAGCAGCAATGAGGTAATTGGGGAAGGTAGATTTCCTGCAAATTAGCCCAGGATTAGGGGTGAGAGGCGTCACGTGTGGAATCAGAGATGCTGCCAGGCAGAGATGTCTTGTTTATGAAAGCTGTCCTTCCCCACCCTGCTTTCCCTCCAACTCGGCAGCCACCCGGCACCCACCCCAACCCGCCGCCTGCGAACTGTCAGCCTCACGGGCCTCCCTCCCCTTGCTGAGACCTGGGTGCAATTAGCCCCTCTCCAGAGTGCTCGGCTTTCAGCAGCCCCCAAGGCAGGTTTCTGACTGATTCACGTGGTTCCATTTAACAGGTCTGGAGGGGAGGAAGGGACCCAGGGCTGACGGGCTCCCCGGTGGTCCTCGGTCCTTGGTCAGCTCCCACACCTGCAGGTGCCTCAGCCGAGCCACCCAGGGTCCGTGTTAGACGCTGAGTGCCACATCCACCCTCACCCCACACAGAGAGGACCCGCGTGCTTTAAGGACACTGCTTTAAGATAATGCCAGGTGGTTCCTCTCAAAGCTTTCCTCAAAAGGAGTGGAGTTGTCTGTGTCTTGAATAAAAGTGAGTGTATTCCACAGTTGCTCTGGTTAGGGTAGGAGGAAAGGTTCATTTTATTTTACTTTACTTTACTTTATTTTACATGGGTTTATTTAAAAATTTTTTATATTGAAGTATGATACTCATATGACAGTGGTTCTCAACTAAGGAGGGTAGTTTGCCCTCCAAGAAACATGTGGCAACATCTGGAGACATTTTTAGTTGTCACAACTGGGTAGAGGTTGGGAGCTCCTGGCATCTAGTGGGTAGAGGCCTGGGATGATGCACAGGACAGTCCCCCCAGCAAGGAGTCATCTGTCCTCTAGTGTTAGGAGTACAGAAGTCAGGATCTGATCCAACATACAGCAAATTGTATTTGTCAGTGAACTTTTACATAGAGACATACTGTACTAGTTTCCTAAGGCAACTGTAACAGATTACCACAAATGTAGTGGTTTAAAACAACCCAAGTTTATTATTTTACAGTTCTGGAGATCAGAAGTCCTAAACTCAAGGTGTCAGCAGGACTGTGTTCCTTCTGGAGGCTTTTCCAGGGAGAATCTGAGTCTTCGACTTTCCCAGCTCCTAGAGGCCCCTGCATTCCTGGGCTCATGGCCCATCCCTCCATCTGCAGAGCCAGCAGTGCGGCATCCTAAATCCCTCTATCTGTGGCCCTGATGCCTCCCTCTTATGAGGCCTCCTGTGATTACATCGGGCCCACGAAGATAATCCAGGATGATCCCCCCTCAAGATCCTTAACCTGCAAAGTCCCTGTTGCCACATGAGATGACATGCTCACAAGTTCAGAGTTTAGGATGTGGACACCTTTAGGGGCCATTATTCAGCCCTTCATGTGTTCTCAGGTCAAAGTGAAGACATTTCTGTGGCCCAGCAGCTCCTGCGCGCCTCCTCCCTACCAAAACCTCCCCTGGCACTATTCCGAATTATATCACCATAGAAAATTTCGGCTGTTCTTAGAGTCAATGATGTTTAGAGCAAATCCCTCTTTATTAAAGGCTACATATGAAATGTTAATGCAATTATGAAGAAATCCCACCATTGGATCCCTAGAAATCTGCAAAAAATTCTTAAACTGAACATTCAAACCCAGCTTTGAAAGGACCAGAACTTAATTAGAGTGAGTTGCAGAGATTTTACAGCCAGAGAGACACACATTAATCCAGGCAGGGAGGGCAGGGAAATGAGGAGCAGGGGATGGGAAGGAAATTCCAGTAATTAAATATTTTCACAGAGGAGCAAATCATGGTGGAATTTTAAAGATGCTTGACATAGTTTTTTAAGCCCCTGGCACTGGTGTACAAATAGTCCTCCTGGATGAGGGTGATGGGGACTTGGCTGCCGCATAGGTCTAGAACGTTAGGTTTAATGATGGCAAGTTGCAGACATTCATACTTTCCCTCATTTGTCCAATGCCCGTCAAATACTGGCATCAGATTTAGTGCCAAGCCCCCAGGCACAGAGGCCGGGCGTGGGGCGGGAGTGCAGAGGCGATCACGCCCCAGCTGTTATCGGAGCTGGCTCCGCGGGAGACAGATGGTAGATTCAGTGGTGTGTGGTGCACTGTGCTTAGTGCTGGAGCTCAGGTCTGGGAGGGCAGCGACCTCTCTGAGCACCGCAGGAGATGAGGAGGTGTCCAGGGAGAGGCACAGGGCAGAGCCTGAGGCTGTGAGTGATGGCACCTCCAGAGCCCCTCGTGCCCGGGAAGGAGTCGGCACATCAGGCCTTGCCCAGTGTGTGGCGGCCGGGCCCTGAGTGCGATCCTACTGCACTGGACCACGGCAGAGATGTTGGAAAACCCCTAGGAGGTGAAGTGCAACAGCCTGAAGAGAGGGAAACTCCTAGAGTGGGGATTTAGGGGGTTGGGAAGTGACCACATTCTTAGGAGCCAGTGAGGTTACGGCTGGGATGTCGGGGTGATGGAGACCCAGACAGGGGCTACCCGGGGAAGTGGAAGGTGCTTAGATAAGTCACTGTTTCTGAACACATTGTCTAAGACTGGATTTTTTAGAGCAGTTTTACATTTAGAGAAAAACTGAACAGAAAGTATAGAGTTCCCATACACACCATATACCCCTTCCCTGTTTCTCAAACTAGCATCTTGCATTAGTGGGGTACATTGGTTACCGTTAATGAACTAGTATCAATACATTGTGATTAGCTGAGGCCATAGTCTGCATTAGGGTTCACTCTTGGTGTTGTACGTCCTGTGGGTTTTGACAAATGCACAATGATGTGTGTCCACAATCACAGGATCATACAGAGTACTTTGACTATCCTAAAAATCCCTTGTGCTCTACCTGTTCGTCCCTCACCTCCCCCAACCCCTGGCAACCACTAATCTTCTGACCATCTCTATAGTTTTGAATGTCACGTCATACAGCTTGTAGCCTTTCCAGACTGGCCTCTTTCACTTAGCAAGATGCTTTTAAGGTTCCTTCCGTGTCTTGTCGTGGCTTGCTGTGTCTTTGAATTTTTAGGGTGATGTGTTAGCATGATGGTTGTGACACCTAAGATGGGAGGAAGCCATGAGACACCAGGCAAGGCTGTCAGAGGAGCAATGTGTTTGCCAACCAATGGCTCAGATCCCACCTTGTCCCTGTCCTGCCTCCAGGAACACTCGCCCAGTTCTAGAGGGAGCAAGATCACTAATGTGTCACTGGTTAACGTCCTTGTCCAGGGCTGATGCAAAGGCAGATAGAGTCTCCCAGGGGACCATGGTTACCTGGCTTCACGGGCTGGGCTTGGGCTCAGAAGAAATTTCTTCTTTACGTGTCCAGAGAGTCTCATGCGACAGCTCTGAGACCCCTATGTGCGGGATGTTCATGGTGGTTGAGGGGCAGATAGCTAGCACCCAGCTGAGCATCCTTGTCCCTCCCTCCTGTGAGACCTACAGGGTGCCACGCCCCGAGCCCTGCCTGCTGGGTTTCCAGCCGACGCATCCAGCTGGCTGCTTGCCTGGGCTCACCCTGGAATATACATATATTGTGTGTAGAGCCTTTCCAAATGTGTTTTTTTTTTCTTATTAAAACAATAATAGCTGGTCTACAAAACTATTAATCTGGCAGTAAATTCTTACAGGAAATTTATTGCTGATTGTATTTCAGAAATTGGCCATATTGTCCCAGAAGGAGGTACAATTAAACATTTAAGAATAAAAGTCACACAGGATTTGGATGGTGCCTCTTGTCTGAAGGTTTCATAGATTGTTCTTTTTCTGTTAAACGCTCTACAGATGGTTTCAGGGCTGAGAAGCGGCAGAGCTAAACCCAAGGTCAACCGCGAAGTCATCGGCAGAGCCATCGTGCCTCACTGTTTCTTGGCTGTTCCTTAGGGCTCCTGCTGCGGGAGGTTTTGTGTTTCGAAGGGTGCTTACCACACTGTGTGGCTCTGTGAACCAGCAGGGCTCCTAAGGGTGGTTTGACCTTGACCTGGGGCCCCCAGCAGGGTCAAATATTGCCAGGACAATAGAGAATTGGGGAACTAAGGGGGAAGAGAGGAAAATCTCGTGAACAGACATAGAGAGAACAGTGAGAAAATGAAAGAAACAGTGATAGTGCAGATTAAAGAGGGTCCCATTTACAGAACCTCCCCGCCACCATAAGGATGTTCAAAGAGGGAAAAGACTTGGATTCAGAAGAAGAGGCCCACGGCTCCTTCCTGTCCCTAGGGTAGGGGCAGTCCTAGAAGTCTCCACCCTGGGGGGGGTCATGTATTTGGGGACCCAGGATCATGCACACTGAGAGTGTAATCCATCTCAGATAAAGGAGATGGACAACAATGTTTGTGGATTTCGGGAAGGAGAGAGATGCCTGCCACTGGTTTGGACCAGTGCAAAGTGGGGTGAGGGTCTTAGGTAGGGGAGATATTCTGAGTAAGGCCAGAGGAGCAGGTGTCATCGAGGGGTTTCCTGTGGCTGTAGCCATGGTGAAGGAGTAGAGACAAGTATGGGTAGATTCTGGGAGGCCTTGAAAGCCCCCCCAGAGAATGTTATCTAATCCTTCCGCCCACATCTGCTGAGCACCCACTACATGCCAAGCACTGTGCAGGGGAGAGAGAATGCCCCTGCCACGGGCAGTTTGGGCTTTGTTCAGCAGGCAGTGGGAGCCGTGGAAAGTTGATGAGCAACAGAGGGCCAAGATGACTCTGAGTTCTAGAGATGCTTCAGGCATTCTGTCCTCCCTTCAGCCACCCATCACTTACATTTCGTGACATCACATCAGGTATTATCTTTGTGGGGAAGAATTCTTCATCTTACTGTCTCATCCCCGCTGGTCATGCATTCTTTGAGTACGGGCATGAAGACTGTCTGTGAAGACCCTCCCTAGGGTCTACCTTCCCTTGTGCTGAATGGGCTCAGTGAGCCTGCAGCTCCCTTCAGGACTGAACGGGTCATGTGACGCCTTGGATCCAAACTGTCCCGGCAGCAGCTCTTAGCGGGGGTGGAGCTCAGCCCTACTCATTCCCATATTCTTTCCCCACGGACCCGGCCCACTGCTCTCAACCACCTTCGAGGGGGACACTGTTAGGATTCTTGTTTTAGAGAGGAAGAAATTGAAGATTCAAGAGTTGAAATAAGTAACCTGTCTGAGGCCACCCAGCCAGGGTCTCAGACGGCTCAGGCCTAGGATGGCCCAGTGCTACAGACTTGCACCACCCCGACTAGAGAATTGGCATGTACTGCCAGTTCTGAGTCTGGGACTGTCCTTTCCCCTTTGACATTGCACAGGATGACACTGCAGATGGAATGAAAACATCCCACCTGTCCCCGGGCCAGCTTTCATGTTAAGCTCTTCCCCATTATTTTCCCAGTCCTGGAGATGTGCAAACGACAGAGGGAGAGAGGGGCAGCTTAGATGTCCCCCTTCTCTTTCTATCCTGCCCTATGCCTCTCTCTCTTCTCCATACTAGGCCTGGCTGGAAGCGATGTCTCCTGGGTTAGTTTTAGACCCTAACTGGATGACAATTTTGGCAAGTTTTTTTTTTTCTGCTGTGAGTTTGCTTTCCATCTTGCTCTGTCTGATTGGTCTGTAAGAACCCAGGGAAGGGCAGCTCACAGAGGGACCAGCTCACAGGGGAGGCAGGGCCAAGCTTTCCGGATGGAGATGGTGGCAATAGTGGGAAAAGAAGCTTCTAGTCTGCCCATTGAGGCTGTGACATGTTCCACTTTCTATTTTTCTAACACTAGGTTGTAATTTTCCTTGTGGTGAGTCTACCTGCGTCTCCCTGAAGATTGGCTGACCTTGGTGCTTGGGCCACGTATCCAGCATCCTTGTGAGAAACCGGCCCAGTCGGCTCTGAGGAAAGGGAGATGTTCCAGGCCTTTTCTGTACCTGGTCACCCCCAGACAGTCCCAGGGTCTTCAAGAAGGTTCAGAGCAGCCAGAAAAGCCACAGGAAAACACGCCCTTCCTGCCGTTGGCAAGGCTGGTATTCTCTAAGAGTATTTTGGTTTGGTTTTGGTTTTTGGATCTTAGTAGAAGTATGAATGCTCACAAAAGACTGGGAAGATTCTGGGCTGCACGGCTGGCCAGGACCCCATTGAAATTAAAAACAAAGAAAGAGAAATGATGGGAAACTATTGCAAAAAAAATATTCTTTCCAAATTGAGGAAGGAGGTGGGGAGCAGAGGAAAAACAACCTCTTGGCCGGGGAGTGGGGGCTGCTCTAAGGGGCAGCTCACGCGAAAGCTAAGGGGCGTCTTCCTTGGATCCACAACCAGGCACGCACTCAACACACCGCAGGAATACAGCCCAGCACAGTTAACGAGGGAATGCGGATCCTATCGACACATGGTGTGGCAGGAGCTAACGAGCACACGCCCCAAAATGAAGCAGATGGGGCTTTGTTGGAAGAAAGAGCTGCTGCTTATATTACATTTCAGAGGTTTTGTAGGGTGATGATAATAACATATTCTCTCCTGCTTTTCCCAAAGTGCCCCTGTCTTTGCACATAGGTCAGCACGTGAGGGTCCTCAGCACTGCTTCATGGGCAGAAAGCCAGAGGCTCAGCCCACGGGCCTGTAGATGTGGCGAGCAGGTGCAGAACCCAGGGCTTCTGAACGCCCTTCCAGAAGAAGGCTTTTCTATGCCTTCTTTGCAACAATTCCTTATCCCTGTCCTCCTCCAGAGGTTGAAAACTGGGGCCAGAACTGTTCCGTGGGATGCCAAGGCAGTCTTTCTATCCCTCTCTCCGTCTCTTCTTTCCATTGAATGAGTTGCATTTGAAAATTGGGAGAATTCGTGTAAGAATCCAGATATAAAACTTCTGTTGAAAAGTTAGAAGACGCGGCAAGAACAGCCGTGTTCCCGTGTGGTCTGACACCGTGACGTGGCTGGACGGGGCATAGGCTTCCCTGCTGACACCGTGAATCCCAGCCCACACCCATCCTTCATTTAGGGTCTGGCCTCTGGCCATGTCCCCCTGCTTGATCCCCCTAGGTGTCTGAATTTGTGACCCCTGATTCTCTGCCAGGACCCACGTATTTGGAGCAAGCATTCTCCCAAGTCTTTAAGGCAAATGCCGAAATGATCTGGATAACTAAAGGGGGAGGTTTCAGCTCTTGCCAGAACTTGGTGGGCTCTATGCAATGATGTCCACCTTAGAGCACAAGCTAATGTTAACACCACCACATCCTCTGAAGCTTAAATTATTCAGAACAATTCTAGAGTTCAGGGGGTAGTTCAGACCTGTTAAGGGTCTTTAAAAAATATTAATGGAAATCTAAATGCTCATCAATTAAGGGCTGCCTAAGTAAAATGAGATATTGCATATGATAGAATTTTAATTAGCAGTTAAGATGAATGAACTACAGCTCTGTTTAAATAAATTTAAATATACAAAGTGATACTCTATAACAGGAACTGGCAAAGTACCATCCACCGCCTGCTTTTGTAAATAAAGTTTTATTGGCACACATCCATGCCCATTTGTTTACATATCGTTTGTGGCGGCTTTCACACCACTATGGCAGAGCTGAGTAGTTGCAACAGAGACCATATGGTCCACAAAGCCAAAAATATTTCTTAGCAGGCCACTTACAGAAAAAAAAATTGCTCTCCCATCCTCCATATTAATTTGAAATATATATATATGTTTATATATGGAAAGATACTTAAGTTCACAGCAGAGGTTGTCTGAGTGGAGATCCAAAGATAGAGAATAAATAGCATAAAATTGTCTTGATCTGAAAATGCTATTGCTTTTGTTAAAAAATAACACTTGAAACAATATGAAGAAATGTTAACAGCTGTCAAACTTCAGTTGAGGGTTCATAGGTGTTTGTTTTATTAGTCTTTGAACTTTTCTGTATTTAAAATGTTTTACATAAAAATTATTTCATAAAAGAATAAACAAGTTTTAGGAATGGAATAATTACATCTACATTATAAAACTCTTAGAGTGACATTATAATTACATGTTTAAAATGATCTACTATAGCTTTTTTCTTAAATATTCAATGTATTATCCCCAGTTTTAGTCTAAATTATTTAGGAAGACAGGATTTATGTTTCAGGCTTTCTTACACTTGTATATTTTATGAATTCCCTTCCATATCTTTATAAATAGTTCCTGGGTACAACCGACAAATTCACTTAATTCAGGCACCAATTTTCTCCTCATGGCCCTGTTTTATTTGCCCTTGACACAGGAGCAATGTATAGACTCATCCAAGAGTAACAGTTCAATTGTGCAGTGAGTGCTTTCCAACGTGTAAATAAGTCCCGTCTAGGAATCCAGGAAAAATAACCAGCCGTGGGTCTTGTTACTCAAATCACATGGACAATTTACGTCCATGAATTGGAATTTCGATTTGATCTCAGAGTTTACATGCAGGGGCCAAGACACATTATAAGGGGGAAGGGTGGCTGCCGAATGAGAAGAATTGGAATTAGGGTAATGCAAAACAGATGCCAGGACTGAGCGATGCCAAGGACAGGCAGGTGCTGGGTTTGGCCAGGTGACTTGGGAAGAGCAGCTCCACTCATGGGGCCAGCCTCCGGGCAGCCTCGAGGACAATGGCCGGCAGCAGGATTTGGGGTCTGCCATTGCTCCATCTCCAGCTCTTTTCACCCAAGCAGTTGAGCATGGAGTCTGGAAATTTCAACAGAATATCTCCTCTTCCATACCTGAATGAAGGATTATTCACAAAGTGCTGAGCAGCCAAGTGGGTGTCTTTTGAAAACAGACTTCTGGAATTTCCCAGATTTCTTGCAAATAATCCACAGTACTTTGTCGGGGTGGAAAAACCTGAATTTCTTCCTACTCTGTCTGGAATATATACAGTAAAGTCTTTGTGACTTGGCAGGGCATGCCTGGCTGGGAAGACCTCTGCTCTTGACCCGGCTGTACAGCAATGAACTCGTGACCTTGAGAGAGCAGGCGCCTCCAGGGTCTCTGCCTGCTGGTCTGTCGGGTGGGGACTAGGGGAAGGCCTGGGGCCCCAGCCTTTGTCCTTAGATTTCCCGCAAGTCAGATGATCTTGGACGTGGTTTGTGATCACTGCAGATGTGGCCAGGTTGGCTGCCAGCTGCTGCAAGGCCTGGCTAAGAGAGTGGAGCAGGAGACCCGGAGAATGAGCAGCTCAGAGGCCAAGACGGGGCAGGAAGGGCCCCTTTCTCCTCGGGGGTGTGGCCTAAATCCGGGGGCCCAGATGAGGCCTCTCCCAAGACTCTCTGCAGCCGTGTTGCTCCATGATCTTACAGTCATCTGGCCTGGCTGAAAAGGGGGTGTTGTGCTCTGAGGGAGCCATTCTTCTTGCAGCCAGAAGCCTCCATCCCCAGTTCTAACCTGCCCGCAAGCTCCTCAGACCCCAGCTTTCAACGCCACCTCCCAGGCCCATCCTGACCACTTGCCCAATCCCCCGAGAAGTCTTTAGGGAGAATGGGCTTAGGTCCTGTCTGCCACTTGCTAGCCCAGCGACCTTCACAGGGACTCAATTTCTCCAAGGTGCGGACTTGTCACCCAGGAAACAGGGATGGTCACAGTGTCCACCTGGCAGGGAGTCTGGTTTCCATTTTAGAAAGATCACCACCCCTACCCCTACCACCCCTCACGGAGAATGAACTGTAGTGTCAGACGAAGCGGGGAGAGACAGTGGCCTGGTCTAGGGTTGGAGCCCAGGAAAGGAGACAGGTCATGTTGCCCAAGTCAAGGGATGAGTCTTTTCTCGGCCCCTTCTGCCCTTTACTATGGGGCACGTTTTCTAATTTAAGCTCAAACCAAATTAAACTAATTTAGCTTCATGGAACCTAAGAATTAATGGACGGTCCAGTGACCCCAAAGCAGTTGAAATGAAAGAATCAGAACCCTCCACACTGAGGGGATAATGGAAGATACTTATATGCTCTGACCTGCTCAGTCACAGCTGTGTTTTAATAAAATTAACACATTTGGGAACTCTGTTGTATTTCTCTTTGTCAAAACAAAACAAAACAAAAAAACCCGGAATGTACCGCCCTGGTTCCTACTGAAGGGCTCATTGGCTCCCAGAGCCGCTCTGAATACCTATTACCGTATTATCAGGATTTCTCAGAAATCCCTTCCAAACAAAGCTGCAGCTCTTTAGGGAATAGCTGACCTTAATTAAATTATTGAGAATTACTATAAGATTCATGTTTTTCCTCATATTACTGAAAAGTAATCACTGTAATAATGAAGACCGCATGTGTCCTGGATCTAATTATTAAATCAGTATATTGTTTTATAATTCCTATTAGCTGCTTTGGCGAAAGGGTCAAACGAAAAAAGAGCATTTTTTCTTTTTTGCTTTGACATTTTATTTCTACCAGTACAATTTGCTCCAGCCCAAGGAATGGCAGAGCTGTTGCTGCACTGGCACGGCTGGGGACTTGGAGTTGGCCTTGGTGGTGGTGGGGCCCAGAGGGAAACCAGTAGGGACCCTGACTGATGTGCCACACATGTGGAGCGTTTGAACTGGCTCCTCATGGTGGCAAGAGGGAAGCTTCTCCCTGGACCCATCAGACCCCATAGGCTCCTGTCAGGCCCACCTGCTTTCCCCAGAGTCCTCAAAAAGATAAAAACAAAACAGGAATAGTAGAATGAGTAAATGTTTGACTACATACCTAAAAGGTTCTGTTACTTCAACTTGTAAGCCGTACTTGGCTTCCCTCGAAATAAAGTTTAAGTCATCAGAACAAAATGAGCAAAACAGATGTGTCTTAAAATGCAAACTAAAACATTATAAGAAAATAGTAAGGACAAACTACTGTAATTTGTGACTTTTGTGTGTGAGCAAAATCCTAAATAATTGAAAAAGCAAGATTATCAAAATCTTTTCAAAAGTCCTTGCAGCAAAAAACCTCACGTGACACGTTGTAAGCTGCGGTGGAGCTCAGAGCGGCCAAGCTCGAGTGACCCTGCTGCACCTGTCCTGGCACACTGGGGCCCTGGGGCACGTAATAGTTGCTCAGTAAGTCCCCCCTCCATTAGAGATGGCTGGTAGAGTCCTTGTTTTTCCCTGAAGACACTGTATTGTCAGGCTCCAGACAGAGGGAACTTAATTTGATTTTGTCCCCCTGAGTCAGCACTGATTAAGGCTGCCATAAAGCAAATTAGCTGAGTTGGGGCCCATTCCTGGAGGAGCTGAAGTTGCCCTGCAGCTCAGCATGGTTCCAAGAGCCCCAGGCAGTGGAGTCTGTGGCAACGGAGGGAGGGGAGGTGGGCATCGGCATTAAACCATTTGCAGGCTGGAGGCAGCGTCTCAGGGCCTGGGGAGGATGTCTGCACTGTCAGGCTTGTGACTCTGCCTTGCCCTTTGCTCAGACTGATGCACAGTCCTGCACTGACCCTATGAAGAGTGGGTGCCTTGGCTCCTGGCAAGCATTTGGCTCAGAGTTTGGTCAGATGTGCCTGGGTGCCCACACTGACTCCACTGCATGCAAACTGTGTGACCCTGCACAGGACACTTCCCATCTCGGAGACCCATCATCTCTCCTCTCTGTGGTTCCCACAAGGAATCAAACATGTGCAAAATGCTGAGAAGAGGGCCCAGCACATGATTGCCCCTTCATCACGGTGCCTGTCACTGCACGTGGTGCTGCGTGGCCTGTTGGTCTCCTGCCCCCTCTGCTGGAAGGCAGCTCTGAGAGGACAGGGCCTGAATCAGCGTGCTCCCAGCATGCAGCAAAGGGTGTGGCCCAGAGTGGTCTCTCTGGTGGTTTGCAGATGAGCCCACCAACCTTCAGCTCACAGGACCCCCTAAATCCCAGCTTGGTGTGGAAAAGGCAAGGTGGGATAGGGCCAGAGCTCGGAGAAGAGGTTCCAGATGGAGAGAAGTGAGTGGGAAGGGGAGCCAAGGCGAGAGGCCGGGTGGGTGAAAATGAGACCGTGTAATGCAACCTCTGCCACGCCGGGCTGGGGGGAGGGGATGTCTGCAGCTTTAGGGAGGATGAGAGGGAGCTGGCTGTAGTCCTGTGAGGGGCCTTGGAGCTGCAGAGCTGAAGAAAGGTGAGGAGTATTGTCAAAGGTGTGTCGGCCTGCTGTAATCAGATTACCTTGGTTGCAAGTGACAGAAAACCAAATTCAAATTGACTTAAACAATAAAGGGAAGTTTTTGGTTCCTGCAAAGACTGGAAAATCTCAAAGCGGGTCTAGCTTCAAGTCAGGCTTGATCCAGGGGCATCTTGTTGTGCAACCTCTTACAGAACTAGCTAGGGCAGTTGCCTGCTCTTCCAACATTCGTCACTTGAGAATTCCCTCCCAGCTGCAGAGGACATCATAGGAAGACCCCAAAGCAGGAGGAGAGGGACTTGGTCCTGGTTCTGAGACTTTGGGGGTGGGGAGGACAGGTCACTTCTTTGCGACTCATAAAAAGGGGAGCGATGAAGTAAGTGGCATTTAAACTTTCCCGAAGCTCTGTGTTTTCCCAGAGGGAAGGAGAAGGGAAAGCTCTGATTTAAGCAGAAGGGCTCTGCTTATCTGTCCTCCGTGCAAGATTTCAAAGGGCTCAGGGGTAAGCTTGAAACTCACCAAACCTGCCGGCCCCAAGGACATCCCACTCTATTTCAGCGCTCACTATGTGCTCTGTTGAGTGTCTTACTGGCTGCACAGCAACCCGGGAAGTGGACGCTATCACCAGCCCCGTTTCACCGGTGAGGAGACGGAGGCACAGTTAGCTAGTGGGGAAGCCAGGAGGTGAAGCCAGAAAGCCCAACTCAAGAGCCCGAGGGACAACCTCACCTCTCCACAGAGCCATCTTCCGTACACGCCCACCCTCTCAGGCGCAGGTCCAGTAGCGCACACAGTCAGTGTTCAATAAGTGCTTCTTGCCCAGATGCTGGCAGCTCTGTCTGGGGCCGCATTCTGCTCTTCCTGCACATTCCATTTCTCTTGAGTGCACGATGTCTAGCATTCCTCCAAAGAACTTGGCCCTCATCTTTGGAGGTAAGAACTTCAGTTCCTCTCTGTTCTTGTAATTACAAGGTGACCCCTAGGTCCATTTCTCAGGAATTCTTTGGAAATGAGAGGGATTGAACCACGAAAGAATGCCGAGAACCTTAAATTGGTTTCTGTCTCTATCCCGCACCTCTTTCAAGCCCTAGTTATGATCAGACACTGTCATTCTTGCATCTGTCGGAGCCCTTTCCCTAGTGGTAAACAGATGTGCCTACTAGAGATGCTTGACCTGGCTCACTCACTCACTCACCTACCCACTGACTCATTCATTCACTAACTCACTTGTTCAGATATTCACAGACATCTCCACACATCTATTACTGTTGCAGGTGCTGAAGGAAAAGATGTTGAACAAGATAGGTCCCTGCTGTCACGGAACTCACTGCCTACAGGGGGCACCGGACCCGCGAGCAAGTAAGCAACGCCAGGGGTGGTGCCAGCAGCGGTGGAGGGTGCACTGCAGCGTTCCAGCAGGACCTGCCTTTCCGGGCACCACTGGAAGAGAGCTCCCTGTGGAGAAGGGCGTAGCCAGGCCCAGGGGAGAGGTTGGAAGCAAGAGAGGAGCGTTCCAGGCGGAGGGTACAGCAGGGCCATGGCCAGCAGGCTGGAGGTGTGTTCCAGAGGCTGAAAGAAACAGTGAGTGGGCAAAAATGAGCTGAGGGAGCGCTGGCGCGTGGCTGTGGTTTCACAGCAGCTAGCGCCATCTCTAATCCCTTCTCTCCTGCTTGGACATGTAAGTGTCGGCCAAACCCTCCCCTGCATTCCAGAGAGTTCCAAGCCCTGGAGGAGCTGAAAGCATGTCACTCCCCTTAGGAACACTGCAGAGAGCAGGGGCAAAGACATCTCCAAGGGAGAAGGAGGCTCACATGGCCCCGGGCAGCACGGGGCATCCTTAGCATCGTGTCTCACCAAAGACACCCTGCAGACCTGCCCCTCTGGGACAGCAACTCTTTGGCAAAGAAGAACGTCAACAACATATCCCAGGAAGATTCTGGAGATGCTTAAAGGAAAGCAGCATGCGGGGGTGGGGGAGGCCTGCTTCTCAAAGCCCACAGTTCCAGGATGTTATGGTCGAAGTGCCCGGAAGCCGGAAGCCGTGGGTTGGGCCACAGCAGTGCAAGTTGGAAACTCAGCACTGGGAAGACTCTCCTGCCCCCGCCCGCCCACAGGCCTCAGCTGAGACAGACCCCTGCAGGCCCTTGAAAACCAAGGGATAGCGCGATAAGTAGGTTAATTTGCATTTAATAGGGGCACAAATTGCAGCAATGACTAACCATGGCAACGAGCAATTATATTAGGCTGAAATTGAAAATGGAAGTTAAAAAAAAAAAAAGAACAGCTAAGAAATTCAGCCAGTCCCATCATGGCTCTGGGGGGGATGCAGGGAGGATGACAGACAGAGATTCTTGCTTGGAAGAACCCACCTTGGTTGAATTTGGAGCTGTCACCACCTTGAAATTCTTAATACAGTTTAACAAGGGGGCCCATTTTCATTGCACTGGGCCCCACAAATTATGTAGCAGGGCCTGATTATGGAGTTTGGCTGCCACACCTGGCCCAGGCCTCCTTTTAAATGTCTTTCCCTCCCCCATACAAATATATTCCATCCTATTTCTCAAACTGAGGATTTGTGGCAGCATGTCCTTTTTTTCCTTAATTATGTATCTGGCCTTTTAAATTAAGGTATAACATGCAAAGAGCAAAGTTCAAAATCTTATTCAAGGACGTTTTACATATGGCTGAACCCTTGTAACATATAAACATTTCCTTCCCCCACCCAAGGCTCCCAGGTGCAACTTCCCGGTCACCTCCCACCCCGATAGCTACCACCCTGGTTGCTATCTCCATAGGTATGCTTTGTATCTATGCATTTTACCTCAGAAAGATTTTCTTATTCAATTTGCTAACTTCTCTTGTGGGTTATTCAGGTCCCTGGGAATCTAGAAAAATCTTAAGGGAGAAATAAAAGATAGAACAACTTCAAATAACTCTCACTATGGCAAAAACACCCAAAGTTGAAAGAAGATCCAAGTCCTTCAAATAATGTAAGACATAATTGCATTTTGGAGGTCCGTTTCTGCAATGAGGTCCTTGGGTCCTTTAGAAGATGCTTTCAGGGATCTGGAATCATATGTTTTGAGATGATATATTATCTTAAATTATCTTAATTGTTTCATTAATGTGAACTTGATATAAAGTAGCCCCTTGAAGTGCACTGCTAAGGAGGGAAAAAGAGATCATAACCTAATCAAGCATTTGGAAACAACTGACATGCCTCATGGAAAGAGTACTCTAGAAATTTCATTTAAAAATGTAATTATATTGATTGAAAAGACGTATTCCTTTGTTTTAGAGAGCAGATCTTATAGTTTGAGAGCATTTAGCTGAATTGATAGAATTATATGTAAAATGCTATCTTCTTAATTGTATCAAAATGTAATTTTCAGGCTTTTACTGCAGAAAAAGTTGGGTTTCTGGAGTCTTCTGCTGTTTTAATGTTGATTTGGGCTGATCACTGTTGTGATTAGGAACAGGAAACATAAAAATAAAAAGAGATTTATATTTATGATATTTTAACTCAGAGCTAAACTTGACGTAGGGCAGGTGGCTCTGGCCTTTCCAGGTGGGGGTACAGGAGGGAGCGCCATAGGAAGTGAGGGCTCTGGACCCCCAGCTCCGTGTTCTTGGGCTGTCCAGCCTCCTTCCCCGAATGCCACCCTTCCTTTTTGGAGACAAGAACTTTGGCATATTTTCTTTTTTGGGGGAGGGTTGGATTTTTGGAAACAAGTCATTTGAAGCTAAGACTAGGTAGTGAAACGCTAGGAAAATAATACTCCGAAATAATATTCTGGACAATGAGGCAAGTCCCTTGAGTTGCTTCTAAAGCTCCTACCCTTTCATCCTGAGGCTCCACTTCCTCCTGGCCATTAATCTGAAGGAAAGAAGAAAAAAAAGCTTCAGGCATAAAGACATTCACACACATTGGTTATAATAGCTGAGCAAACAAACCAGCAAACTCGAAAACCACCTAAATGCCCCTGACAGCCTTGTGGAGACTCCTGCCACCTGTCCCCCACAAGAATTGTCCTTATAAAGACACTGAAAGATACAGAAACATTTATGACATAGCATGGGGGCAAAACCATAGAACTAAACTGTAAGTACAATTTACAGCTGGGGAAAGAAAAATAGCTATTGTGTCAGGGTGGTGGGATTTTGGGAGGAGGAACATCTCCCCTCGTTTTCACTTAAAACTGGGTATTTATAAAAACTAAACATCCAAAGGACAAAGCAGAGAAGCAAATAGAAACATAAGCAGCCTTCCCTATGGCATAATTCGGAGAGGGAAGTGACAGTGTTTGGACAGATGATGCTGTCTTTGGTATACATAATAATCTCTTAAGGTAGCCGTGACTGAAGAGTGCAATGCACATTTGGGAGCATAGGTTTTATTACATTACCTACTAACAAGAATAAATAACATTTGTAAAGTTTACAGAAAGCGTTTGTGTAAAATAATTCACATCGCTTAATACAACCCAGAGAGGCTACTTCTCAATCTCTGTAGGACAGATGAGGACAGTGAATCTCAAGAAGGCCTTCGGTTCACAGCGACAGGAGGGGACTCTGAATAAGTAGCCTGTCCAGTTGGAGGCCTTATTGGAGGGAAAGCGGCTTGAGAAGGTACTGGTCTGTGCTGTCCTCTGAGACAGGAGGGTTTTCTGGTCCACAGCTCATCCCCACCTTCCCAACCTTGTTCAAAATTGGTTTCACTCAATCCTGACAGCATCCCTCAAAATTCCTGCTGTCTATTTGACCTGATAACCCCTTGGAGGTGGAAGACAATTCCGAGTTCTAGGCCAGGAGATCACCAACTCAAACGCCTACAGAAGCCTAGAGAAAGCTGGGTCTGAGTCCTTGTTCTCATGTTAAATGCATGGGAATACTCTTCACTCTCTTACAGAAATGTGTATTCTCCATTTTTTTACTCAAAACACACAATCCTCTTGATCGATCTGTTCCCATTGTTTATAAATCCTGAGATAAAGGGGAATATTGATCTAATTTAAGAAAACCACCATGCAACTAAGTGATAACTGGCAAGGAAAATAGCTTCGGGAGAGTAGTAGGGAAAGACGAGGACTCACGTTCCGCCCGAAGGGAGCCCGGTCACAACTGATGGCTGCCGGGTAGGAGAAGGGCCCCGTCGTTGTCACATATTCTCATTTTCCAAGAGAAGCCAGAGAACTGACTATGTAAAATATCCCAATTTTAAAATATTTTGAAAGAGAAAGAGCCTCATTTCGAAAAATTTCAAGAAATCACATCAGTTAAGTGTCTCGGTTTGGGCTGCCCCAGAGGCAGAGCCTGGGAAAAGGACTCAGAGGCCCGTGGTCTCTATGGGAGGCAATCGCAGGAACTATCTGTGGTGAGGGATTTGTTTCTCTTGCCAAGTCATAGGGGATTGATGTTTTTAAAAATACAATACATACGGGAACAAATACAAGGAAAATACAAGCCCCATTTTAAAAATTATTGTTAGCTTCAACCGTTCAAAAGTTGTAAATTAACATGCCAAACTGCTGTAAAAGTTTCTAGATGTTCACACTCAGTTTCAGTACTTAGCCCACCACAGCCTGCTAACAAACAGTTCCGAAAACCAGCTCACCCTGATGCTGGGGCGGTGCGTGGAGCAGTAGGACTGGTGCAGAACTCAACTCAGGACTATCCAAGGGGAATGGGGGGAACCTGGATTCATCCACCCCCATCCTGCCTGCAATTGACTTAGGGGCTGTTTCCAGGGGCATTAACTCCCTGCATTCCACATGTCCCAGGCAGGCTGTGTGTTCCTATGGCCAAACACAGCCCTGCTGGAGAGAGTGGCAGGGAAAGCTGTCAGCAGGCTTCAGGAACAGAGGTGAGTGCTAAGGGAACGTGGACAGGACATGAACTGCAACCGCTACATGAAAGTCTTCTTGCTTCAGCCTAGCTCCATTGCCACGGTTCTCAAAGTGTGGCACTGGACTGTAGTATGAGCAACACCTGGGAACTTGCTTAGAAATGCTAATTCACAGGCCCCACTCCAGACATACCAAATCAGAAACTCTGGGGGTGGATCCCAGCTCTCTGGATTTTGACAAGCCTTCCAGAGGATTCCAATGCATACTCAAGTTTGAGAACCCCTGCTCTATTGCATGTAAAGCAATTAGGCCAAGAGACAGTTAAGGAGAAATGTCCTTGTTCTCTCATACAATAAATGTGACCTTAACTAGGTTTGGCTCCTTTCTTTCCAAAGGCTCAAAGTGAACTCATTTTCATGAGAATTGTATTATTTAAATACATACGAAGCTTAAGCATTATATTTCCTGTCCCTAAACCATGCCAATAAGTCCAGTGCCTAAAAATCACCTTAAAACCCACCCATGGTGATCTGCACTCAGCCATGTTACTAGAATCACTCCTCTGTTAGAAATCAATAGTGGCAGATGATAAACTCTCTTCTGCAATGCAACACCTTCTTTACTAATAGGCCATTAAACTGTCTGAAACCGAGTTCTCACTGATTAAATAGGAAATGCCATCTGTAGAGTCTGGTATCCTTCCAGGGTCTGCTAAGGATGGGACACAGACAAAGAATAAAAAGTCTTTCATTTGCTCAATGTTTTCTTTTTATTTTTAAAGGTGCTTTTATACAAATAATCTAAAGAGAGCCCTGTGGGTGGACCGAGTAATAGTAGTGATGTCACCATTTTGGGGACAAGGAACCAGAAGCAGGGATGGTGAAGGGACCGCCAGTGTGTGTGTGTTTGCTGAAGGGGGGAGGGGTCCCACCACCCCACCCCACTGCTCTTTCTTTCCTTTAACCAGAACCAGAACTTGGATGGATCTCCTCAAACGTAGCAGCCCAGACACCCCCAGAAAGTCTGGGAAACGCAGGGGTCCTATTTAGCTTTCCGTTCCCACCATGGTGAAGCAGCCACTGGCGAGTGAAATCCTGCACACAGCTTCTTCGCCGGTTGAGCGTCACTCTTGTCAGACCTCACCCCCAGGAGGTCAGTGTTTTGTTGATACCTTGGTGTCACCAATGAGTCTGATGAAGACAGAAGGATTTAATTAAATAGATAATTGGTCCCGAGAAGAGAAATGCAGACAGAAAGACAATGAATGTGCTTTGCTGTTTGTAGACATTCGTCAACTCTAAGTGAATAGCCCACATTAATTTGAAGGTTTAATCCCTTGGCGTTTATCGCTGTCTCTATTACAGTGGTTCTCATTGGGGGCGACTTTGACCCACACCCCAGGGACATCGGGCAGTGTCTGGGGAGTGGGGCTGTTACTGGTGTCTAGCGGGTAGACGCAGGGGTGCTGCCAAGCATCCCACAGCGCACAGAGCAGGCCCCCACCGCAGACAATTATCTGGCCCCAGCTTCAGAAATGCTGTCTATGGCTTTCAGCTGGTACCATTTTTCACCCAACTTTATTACGGATTTTTACCCTGTAAATCATAATAAACAAAATAACACACTAGAAAAACAGAAGACTGGTGAGGTGGGGGTGCAAATCCCACACATTAAAAGGACAGATTTGCCCGTGAGCGAAGCTAGGTATCTTGGTTTCTGCCCCTTCTTGCCTGAGGAAGGATTATTCCTGCTAAGGGTTCAGTAGTTAGTGTCTTTCAGCTCCATTTTAGCAACCGAACAACCAATTTACTTTTTTATTGGAAGCTTAAACCCTCACCTTAGGCAAACTTCATTGAAATATGGATGAGGAGCAAGCAGGCTCTGGCCTGTTCCTGCTCTGGCCAGCCACTGGGACTGGAGAAGGCGAACCTTTCTTCCTGGAATGGGTTGAGTGGCTACTCTGTTAGCCACCAGAGGCCACTGTGAGCTGGGGGGGATCTGGTAGGGAAGGGAGTCCAGCCAAATACAAAGTGGGGAGTCAGGGGACCAGGAAGATTCTGAGAGGGGGAGACACACAGGGAGGGGCTGGTGAGGGAGGCAGGGAGAAGGACAGGCTCAGCGATGTACCCTATGGAGCCCAAACCCCACGAACACCAGGCTTCCCCCAAAGTACAACCACTCCAAGGCCCTGCAGAGAATTCTCTGAAGTCTCGTGTGGCAGAAATTTCTCTGGAACTCAGAAGTGGGTCTATTCAGTTTCTTTCTTTCTGTACCTTCCTCCTTCCACCTGCTTCCCGAAACACCAGTACCAAAAAAGAAGACAGAAGTCCACAGTGCACAAGCTCCCTAGAGCCCTGAATCAGGTTTTCCAGTTTCCTAATTAGAGAAATAAAGGCAATCATGCCTGCCTTTTGCCTTCTGTGTAAATGCCTTTTGGTAAACTATTTGAAGATGCCCCAGAAGACAAAATTATTCCCGGCTGAAATGGACCATTGTAGACTCACTGCATGGAACACATCCCATTTGCTCCCTCTTGTAATCAGACTTTCATGCACTAATTTTATTAGTGTGAAAATGGAGCCACAGTGCCCAGTGAGGGATGTATAATAATGTGAATAATATTTACTATGTCTACAGCACCTTCCTTTGATCTGGTGTTTGGGAGAGAGGTTGGGAGGGTTATAAAATAATCCTCACAATGGCAGCATGTATCCCACAGAGAGCAGATGCCCTGAGACAGAGAAAAACTCTCCTGAAAGTGCATGAGGGAATTACTGTGCTTTCAAATACTGGGCAGAACCAATAACATCTACTTCCAAACTTGTGGCTAGGACAACTCCATTTTCCAGAAAGCTGGTGTGATGGTTTTTGATCCCGATAGCAGTGACTTGGTTCTAGTTGTTTCCTTAGTGTTTTTACAGAAATAGTAAATGTCTTTCCGGGGTGGTGCTTTATCTTAGCTCACAAGACAGGAGGTGAGTCTGAGCCTGGAGTGATTCCATTAAACCAGACGGGTACAAGATACACACCAATTTGGTTACATCCTGGAAAGGACTTCATCCAGAGGCAGCTAAACAGGAAATTGGAATTTTTCCCTTCTCAAATGATTCATTATCTGCAACAACATCTTAATAAGACAGACAAGGGGTCACCAATTCAAGCTTGGTAATTAAACTGGAAAGGAACAGCTTAGTTCGATGGCTGAGTGCAGTAATAGATTCTGACATATAATGACATATAAATGAAGGGAAGGGGGGTAGAGGGGACAAGGGAGATGATTAGATGGCCGCCACCCTGAGCCCCCCACTGTCCAGGGGCTGCAGATCAGGGCTGTGTTCGGGAGGAGGGCTCTTGTCAGCTGGGGCGGCTAATGGGGCCTTTGACAGGTGGCCCAGGAAGTTTCATTTGTCCAGATTATAAGAATTAAACGAAAATGAAATGTCTGTGCATTTCCATTTCTTTTAATACTGGCAAATGCAAAGTTTCCCGAGAAGCTTGCCTAGAAAAAGAAATTCGTCTCTGCTTCCAAAGAGGGTGGGCTGAGGAAGCTCCAGTGAAACTCCTGTGTGAGTTTGCGCTGGAAGGGAGAGGAAGAAGGAACTCCACAGGGAAGTGGGAAGAAGAAGAAGGGAAAACCCACCTTGGGCTGTCATCTTCACTGTGCTTGTCTCTTGCCTAATTATAAGAGCTTGAGGAGCTGCCCCAGGCAGTGCAGGGCTTAGCTTGAGAAAGGGAACCAGAAAGATGCTTGGTTTACCTAAATAACAGGCTTTGTCAAATACCTGTGGAAGGCGTGAGCTGTCATTTGCAGAGCTGGTTTTCCAGCAGTCTGAACTGTCTCGTGCATTCCAGCATCCGAGCTCTGTACTCAAGCAGCCAGCCTGGAGATTAGGAGCTCCTGCAAAGGGGTTCGTGGCAGGTATCTCACGTGTCTGTACCTAGAGCCCAATTTTCTGGGCCTTGTGGTTGTCAAGTTTTGATCTCATTTTTTTCTTTCCTCTTCAGAGATAATCAGACAAACAATTTCACTTGCCTTTCATGCAGAGAGAGACATAGCAGGTCTAACAGCCCTGAACACCCGTATGTGGTTGCCTCAGTGTTCTTTATTTCTGAGGCGGGAGAATTTCCTACCTCCTGATGTTTTTGTCTTCCACAGCCCTGGCAACCCCTGTCCTCAGTGCCACCTGCCCCACTTCCCTGAGCCTCCAGTTGATGGTCCCTTCTTCCTGCACCTCTGTCCTGACCCCAACAATCCAGCCGGGTTCATTTTTCCTTCCAGGGTTAGAGAATACCTTTGCCTCCAATTTTCCAATCTCTGAGCACATTCATCTTTTGTCCCAAACTTGCTGGTTAAACTTTAGACCTCCAACATGGAGCACAGCCCAGAGTCAGGTGGCAGGCACCCAGAGAGGAACACTGGCTGAGAATCTGGCAGAGGATGGCACAATGGAAATATCAAGCATCAATTTGATCTCCCGGCCTAGGCACTTGCTTCATAAAAAGCTAATTATTGTGTCAGTTTCCCCTATAGGGGGCACAGGACAGTGGAGCTGTAGGAAATACTTCAGTTCTTGTGATGTCAACATTCAACCTGATGCACAGAAACCCGAAGCCTCCTCGTGCCTCTTTCCTTCTTACAGGGAGGGGGGCTAGGAGTCTCATGAACGGAGTCCTGGCCAAACTCTGGCTCTCTATGGGTGAGTGCACTGGGCCCATGGACTCACGCAGGGGTCACTGCCCTGGTTCTGGCTGCATATTTGGATTGCTAGGCCCAGCAGGTGGGGCCATCCCAGGTCAGGTGTGTGTTCTGTGGGGTAAGGGCCATCTAGGTGCAGAGGTCACGTGGTCACTCTGCAGCTCCAGCTCAGATATCATATGCCAGGAGGGGCATGATGATCTCTAAGGTACCACCTTAAAGATCAAAAGGTTCAGGGATGAGGGGCCCCACCATGTCTCCGTGTGCTTCATCTGTCCAGCCCCTGCAGAAGTGGAAAGGGTCCCGAAGGCTGACCCGAGACTACTGTAGGCTCACCCAGGTAGTGTAGTATCCCTGATCCAGTCTCTGTGCCAGGTGTGTCACCTTTGCTACAACAAATTAATTTGGGCCCAGGTGTGTGGTCTGCAGCCATTGATGGAGCAAATGAGTTCTGTTCGATCCCAGTCAGAAAAGAGGGCCAGAAACAGTTTCCATTGACCTGGAATGGACAACAATATGTGTTTATGGTTTTTCCCGAGGCCCAGATAATTCTCCCACTCTTGGTCAGAATAAGATTAGGACCACCCAGACATCCGCAGAATTATCATACTGATCCATTGCATTGGTGATATTACTCAGATCAGGCCAAAAGAGCAAGAAGGCAGTGGCTAACATGCCAGAGACCCTGAAAAGACACACATGCTCCAGAGGGCTGGAGATAAGCCCTAGGAAGATTCAGGGGCCTGTTGTATGCCTAACACTCTGAGGCATCCAGTGGTCAGAGACATACAGAGACATTCTCTTCAAGGTAAAAGACAGAGAATAGCATCTCTGCCTATGCCTAGTAAAAACCAGTTCCTAGTGTGCCCTGGTAGAGATGAAATGCCCAACCATGGGACACCACGTGACTAGAGGCCACGGCTGTCCAACCTGAGCTGTGTCCTATCCCCACCCAGTCATGAGGTCGAGTAGGCCCCACAACAGCCCATCATAAATGGAAACCGCCCAAGTTGAAGCACAGGCAGGACCAGGGAGCAAGCAAGCTTCGTGAGCAGATGGCTCAAACTCCCACGTCCCTGCCACTGGCTATGCCACTTCCACTTTAAGAGGCAAGTCCCCTAGGTCCCCTCCACGGGAAGGCTTGCTGCCCAGTTGTGCACAAGGTGGTTAGTAGACAGCCTTGCGCTGTCAGTTGCTTCAG
The DNA here is from genome assembly GCA_023783475.1 of Daubentonia madagascariensis. NCBI lineage: Eukaryota > Metazoa > Chordata > Mammalia > Primates > Daubentoniidae > Daubentonia > Daubentonia madagascariensis. The sequence goes on along the minus strand of JAKFHU010001640.1, from coordinate 2,853,955 downwards.
GGTCTGCCGTCTCTCCTTCCCTGGGGCAGCCAGCACCAGCGACTGGGCGAGGCAAGAATGTAAAGGCCTGGCCGCCTGAGGCTGATGAGGCGCCCTCATGGGCAAAACTGACTCTCACACGCCTCGTCTTGCTGGGTGAGCCAGAGTGTCTGGGACCCGCACCTGCACCTGGATCCTAGCTCACCTCTTCCCTCTACCCAGGGCGGCCCCCACCCTCCTCCTGTCACCAGTGTCAATCCTGATAATCATCCCCACTTCACATTCCTTTCAGCATCTGCTTCTGGAAAACAACCTTCTCAGAGCCCCAGCAATAGATCAGTGACGCACATCTATACAAATTTTCTCCTTGCTCAAATAACAGGTCTGTGTTGATGAATCATTTGGTGAAATGGTTTCATTTCCAGGCTGGCAGTGGCTCTGCCATCTACAATACCTGGGTTCCAAGGTCAGCCTGGTCATTTCTCTGCCAGCCCATGGGGGGAGGGGTGGAGAACACGAGGAGGAGACACACCTACTCCCCAAATGCCTTGACCCCAAGGTGATACACATCACACAGCCACATCGACTGCATGGTGGGCTGCACAGTCCTGCTGGAGGCCACGTGCCGCCCCGATGTCTCATGTGAGTTCTGCCACAAGCTGACATTGACACAGGAATTGAGTGCAGGTGGTTTATTTGGAAGATGGTGCTAGGAAACACCGGGACAGGCTGGAGAAGAGATGGACCACCTTGTGCAGGTGGAGGTCATCCCTGCATCACGCTGGGAGGAGGCGGAGCAGACCATGCCTCGAAGTCACCCTCCTGAGAAGGAGGTGCCCTTATCTGCCCGCCTACCCTCTGCCCACTGTCGGTTGAGGCTGCTCCCAGGGGCATCCACTCCCTGGCATGTCGGGCATTTCCCGTGTGTGGAGAGTCTCGGTGTTCACAGTTGGCTGCCCTTGGCATGTGGAGGCAAGTGCAAAGAGGAGACACAGCATCTGCCTCAAACACACTTCGTACAGAAGGGAAAATGGATTTGGTGGCAAGTTAGCCAAACATTATCTACTTAACATTGCTCTTCAAAGTTACTCACTTAAAAAATGTAAATAGATTTACTTTCTTTCTTCTCTCTTCCTCCCCTCCTTCTTTCCCTCCTCCCTTCCTTCCTTCCTTCCCTCCTTCCTTCCTTCCTCCCTTTCTTCCTTCCTCCCCTCCTTCCTTCCCTCCTCCCTTCCTCCCTTCCTTCCCTCCTTCCTTCTTTCCTTCCTTCCTTCAATATCACTATGTTCCAGGTTCTGTGCTGGTCACCTGGATGGTAACAGTGAAAAAGGCTCAGTTCCAGCCTTCCAAAACTCCCATTGGGCATAGAACGACAGAACAGTTAGATTGAAGTCAATGGTAAATCCACAGAACTGAGACAGTGTCAATGTCCTATCTATGAATTTTTAAAATACACATTCTATTTGTAAACAAAGCATCTCCAAATATTGTTTTTTTGTAGTTATTCAGGAAAAATGCACATTTATAAGTGGAAATTATTTGCCCTATGTTCATGCATGTCCATGTGCACATATGTGTGTGTGTCTGTGGTGTGGTGACACTTTTTAGTTCTGGGGAACCCTGTACATCAAAGGGTAACTGGAGGAATGGTTTTCTTTGCCTTTCAAGAGACCTTCTGCGTCTCGAATGCAGACACAACCTATCCATCTTCCCTCCAACTTTAATAATAGTTTTGTGAAAGCCCCTGGGGCTCCTCCCCTTGCCTAACCTTCAAACCAGATTTACAAGTCAAGGAGTGTTAGAAATGAATTAATTACCTCACTAAATAGAAGCGGGACACAAGTGCACATAAAAGGGAAGAGAGAGGTTCTTCTTTCCTGTACAGAAAAGGTTACCAGAGAGATGCTCCTGCCTTGTTCTCCGTTTCCTCTCATCTGCAGCGCATTTGAAAGCCATGTGCACCAGGCCATTTACATATTTTCTAAGGAGAATCCCTCCCTCTGACTCTCCCCTCAGCTCCAGATACACACACACAACCCTGCATCTGAGGCACATTATTCTTCATCGTTTTCAAGGGTATAGAGGCGAAAGGCCCCTGTCTTTCTATCTTTCTATCCTGGAATGGGGTTTTAATTGCCTTCTTGTTGCAGACATAATTTTCTGCTATTAGTTCCAACATCAGAGAAGGTAGCTGTTTATGTGCCATGTGAAAGCTGCTATGTATTTTGTCTTTTGGATCTTCTTCCACTTGGCCCAGCTGTGACTTCACCAACTCCATCAGAGCCATCTCTAGAAACTTCTCAGGGAAATAATAAAAAAAAAATTTTTTTTTTAAACCAGCTTTTCATTACTAATCTGTTAACTGGCCTGGCTTGGGATGCCTTGATTTCAGAGGATGAAAAAGACAGAGAGAGAGAAAGAGAGAGAGAGAAAATATTCAGCCCTCTCTTTTCAAACATTTGACTTAAAAGTTCCATGATAGCAAAAAACAATTTAAACACACACACACACACACACACACACAGAAATTGGTACCAAATATTTTCTACATCAAACTGTGCTTTGAAAGTTCTGCTTGCAAATAAATGCTAGAAAAGTAAGTTCAGGACTGAAGGCAATGTTATGACAATCCTGTAGACTTTGCCCCTTTAGAATGTAAGCTTCAAGATTAAGAGAAAAAAAAAGGCCTCTGGAGCCGCAGTTTATCCAATATATTGAATCCAGACTTCATAAACCACAAAAATGTCATACCAGAGACCATATGCAGAAACACGTTTTCTTCAGAACTTCTAAAGTGGAAATTGAAATATACAACAAAGACAATTAGACAAAATTTGGAAAACGTCAAACCCAGGAGACCTAGGTCAGCTTCAGTCTGGAACCAGCTTGGGAAGGGGACACACATACATGTGTCCATGGGCGGGGGGTGTTTCTAAATGAAGGACAGCAACTTCCCAGCATTAAAGGATCCAGAAGTATTTATATCCAATAAGTGGGGAAGGGCAGAACTTTTTTTAAACCTGCAATGTTGCTTTGTAGGTTTCTTTTTAAATTTAATCTTGATAATTCCATGCCAAGGTGATACCCAACTGTGAAAGAGTGCTTCCCCCTCCAGCTCACCACGCAAAGTTCAGTCCTGCTGAATATTTGCAGCCACAAGAGAGGACAGAGCAGTTTTTAAGGTTTGGGTTGCACATAAACCAGGAGGAAGACCCTCCCAAGGCATGCGTTTGGAAATCCAGGCTGGCACAACGTGGTGGTGCCCAGGGTAGCACTGGGCAGTAACCATGGGAGGAGGGAGGCTGGGTGGTTAGGGTCTGGCTTCAGACTGTACCTCTTTTTTTTGCTCGCCTTATAGTTCTTTCACTTCTTGGAGTTTAGTTGTCTTCACAATAAATGGGGGAAACGATGTTCATTTTCTCGGCTTCGGATGAGGATTACAGAGAAAGCATATGAAGTATGTTTTTAAAGAAATTGGCATTCTTAGCAATTACTGTGATCATTTGAACAACCCCTCATCCTCATGCCCCAAGAATTGCTTGTCTCCTGTGTGCACACTGGTCTTGACCAAGTTACTCTTAAAAGGCAGCGTTTTCATGAACCAACCTAACAATTGCTGAGGCTTATTGAGGCATTGCCGTTGACTCCTGTGCTAAGCAATTCACAGGGAGTATCTTGTGGAATTCTCACCACAAAATAGGGGCTCTGTTATCTTCAAGTTGTGAATGAGGAAACTAAGTCACAAAAAAGTCGAAAGATGTCACCTCAAGAAAGAGGGTTTGAACCCAGGCCGTTTGGTTTCTGAGTATCTACAAACAACCATTGTGCCCAACTGTCTGAAACTGTGCTGCCAGCTCTAGTTGACTATTTAAATTTAAATGAACTAAAATTAAACTTAAAATTCCATTCCTATATTACATTAGCCACATGTCAAGCACTCAATGGCCACATGAAGCCAGTGGCTCCTGTGTTGGATGTGGACATCGTGGCCAATGCAGAACACCTCCATCACTGCAGAAAGTGCCACTGGACCACACGAGTCCTTCCATTTAAGTCCCAACCCAGGGACAGATGGCTTATAAAACAGGGTAAATGTGCTAGTGATTATTCACACGTGAAAATGAATTGTAGACTCCCAAAAGGAGTTACCCAAATAATTTCTATTAACCAGAGGGTTGAAATGTCTATTCACAGATCATTAACTGCTTGGCAGGAGAGGCTGTGGAGGGCACAGGAAGGAGGTGGGTAACTAGGAGCGGCAGATGTTCTCCGATGCTGGAAGATGCTTTCTGCTGAGGAGGGATTCGAGATGGAGGTAGAGCACAGTCCTCATCTGAAGTGGGTGCTACCAGGCCAGCAGGTTCCAGGTTTCCTCCTCAGCTTCTAACTCAAGCTGGATTTCCGTCATAAAGATGGGATACCCCACTTCACAGAGCAGGTGGACAGTGAGTCCCAAAGTCTCCGCTTGAAGACTGCCACCCCTCTCACCACCTGGCTTCACATCCTGGCTTGGTCACCCACTTGCTGTGTGACCTTGAGCAAGGTCCTTTGACATCCTGTGCCCGTCTCCCCATCTGCGATGAGAAAGTTGGGTGACGCTACTGAGCCCTACCAAGCTTCTTTCTTACCTTTTCCTGGTCAATGGTTATTTGTGTGAGGTGAGGGCAGAGTTCAGAGCATGAACACGATGGGCACTGTCTATTCATTCTTCATCTGCTGAGACTCCCTCTGTCCACCAAGCTCTGCAGATCAATGTGGGGCGTTCAGGTGAGTGACGGACTGGCTGAGCCACTAAGTTTGTCTTAGGATGGAGTGTCCCTGGAAGTACTGTCTGAGTCGGGGATCCTTATGCATGTGGTTTAATGGAGGCATGCTCTCAGGAGATGCCTGCAGGGGGGTGAGACAGACAGCTGGGGAAGGAGCCCATCCCAGGGATGTTTAGGGACGTAAGTCTCAGCCTGATCCCACAGGGAACGCTGTTTCTCCTCAAAATCTGTTATCCATCCCTGGCCCCCAGACGTGAGAGACCTAGGCTGGTAGATTCTCACGTCAGTCATTGATTATGTTCATTCACTCACTCATTCCACATTCCAATATTCAATACCCCTGGTGAGGAAAAGTTACAGCCTCTCAAGCATCCCCATGCCAGTGGCCGTCTTCCAGAGAAGCCGCAAGTGGGAGCGGCCAGCCGAGGCCGCGGGAAAGGGTGCACTGGCCGGGTGATGGGGCTGTGGATAGACACCCGCAGCTCCTCCTCACAGTTCTAGCATTGTTGTTTCTGTGATTTTTCTATCACTGATAGACAAGAATGGGCATTCGATTTATATTTGAATTTCCCTCAGTCTAGGTTCTTGGTTTTTTGCTTTGTCTTTTTCAAGTAAAGGTACATTTTGATCCCTTCTAGTATTTATCGAGGTCCCTCAAATAGCCAGTGATATCTCCTCCCCAGGAAGAAATGAAGTCATCTGGTTTTGTCTCCAGTTAGCCGTGCTGTGTTAAATGACAACTCAAAGGTTTCAGCCAGCACAGAACACAGTGGAAAGTCGCCTCATTAACAAAGTGTATCATTGCATGTTCTGAAACAATCCATCTCAAAGGGGGCTGCATTAATTAGAAATATTTTCATTCAGCACGAGGCTGTGGCAGAACATTTGGCTGTCTGGAGACAGGAAAGAGACGCTCAATTGCCCGGTTCACCAACGTGCTTTGCAAAGCCTTGGCGTTTAAGTGTCCCTAACAGACAAAAGCCCATAAACGATGCATTTGGCTTGATGTGAACTTCTCCACCAAGGCTCTCATTTAAAACTTTTGCCTTATACATGTAATCCCTTTCTAATTAGTCGAAGTGTTCCCTTCGAACAAAGAGAGGCAGTCTGGGAGGTTGGAAAGAAGTATTTTCTTTCCAGACCAGAAAGAAAGGAGGTGTCTTGAAAGAGCTAGCCTTGCCTTTCATGATCCAAGGAGGCTTATGTCTGTGTCTTAACATCTGAGAGAAGCCTTTGGCTTCAACTGGTCCATCTTCAAGGCCTTAGATGTATCCAGTGTCCTTGAAGCAGCCAAATTAAAGGTGACAATGATTACGAGAATAAGAATGTTACAGAACATGCCCCTTCTTTGCAAAAGGCTAGAATTAGGGCCGGGCCACTGTTGTTTTCCTGTTTGTAGCATGGATACGTTGGAAGTGGTGTTGTAAACAGAACAGTAGGTAGATCATGAGTTGAGTTCAATGTCCCAGCTCTGCCAGTTACTGGCTGTGGATTTGGGGTAATTCGTTTAACCTCTCCGCTTCAATCTCCTTACTTAAAATGGAAATAAGAACGCCAATCTTGTAGCATTATTGTGCGAATTAAGTAAAGTGTGCAGAGTGAATGCTTAATAAATGTTAGCTGCTACTGTTGTTAACAGTATTACTGGCCTATGGTTCCTGTGGGGCTCAAAGGCAAAGTCCTCGAAGGATGTCCTTCTTCCTGCAGGGAGTTATTTCACATGTGTTTTCTGGAACTTTCTTATCAGAGGGTGTTGCCATTTCAGCTTCTGGTCTTAACCTCAGAGCAGAGCTCTCTGCAAAGCTGTGAGTGGGAAAATCCCACCTGGGAATCAGGCTTGACTGGACTCCCACTCGGGAGAGTTCTGTGCTGAGGAGAGAGGCCAATCCAGCTTTCTTTCCAGAAACTCAGCCCTCTCCCCAGACTGGGGAGCTTAGAACAACATGGACTGCAAGAGACATTTTGCATCTTTTTCCAGAAGGCAACAAGGCTAAGAATGTAAGCGTATAGGTCAGTTGGTGACCCCAGAGCTCAGAATTCTTGCGGACTCTGATCGTCCTGCTGATAAGATGTAATGAATGTTAAAAAAAAATTCTAGAGATAAGGGTTAAAGGAGATTCCCACGCTGGGAGAGAAAGATCTGGAAGATAATATCATATGATTTAGAAGATGATAAAATAACCTTGCCTTTTCGCCTCCTTGGGTTAAATTTCTTCCAATTTTGGACCTGTTTTTACCTTGTTTCTCAGCTCACATATGTCTGCATGGGTTTAATTAGGATGAAATATCCGTGATTCACCACACTTTTTGGCAAATGAGGAAAATGAGCACAGAAATAAAGAAAGGCAGGAAATCGCACTTGCATGTGCGTTTTGATCACCTGGGATTGTGCCCCTGGGGCTCCCAAGGCCCGAGGATGCGACTTTAAAGAGGGAAGCAAGTGGGGAGGTCGCCTCCGGGGCTGAGGGCCCTGGGGAGGCTCCTGCCCAGGAGAAGAATTGCTGCTTGTGCTACGAGAGGAGGCCCCCACGCCCCAAACTTCTGTCCCACTGACCAATATTATCCTTTTGCAAGAAGGAAAAGGCAATTAAAAACACTACCAGATAGATTTGACCCATCTAATGGACCAAACAACTAAATTCAACCATGTGTCTCTTTAGCAGATATTTTGTTGACATATGGCATAATGAGCATTTGTCTCTTATTGTAAATGAAATATTTTCAAGGCTGCCATTATTTGGAGAACATGATTGATTATGAGCTTTTCAACTTAGCCAGGCCTGGAGTGGCATGAGGCTTTCCGTGTAACTAACTAAGCAGAGATGAGGGTGGGTCACCCCAGGGCTAAGGAGGACTGACCCAGGGCATGGTCAGAAAGAGTGGAAACGCCATCAGAATTTCTAACTGTAGGATCACAACATTGGGGAGGTAGCCTTTTTAATTTACTGTTTTCCCAACCAGATCCTTTTCTTCCCTTGGAGTTAGAAAGTTTCTAGAGGATTCTGAAATGAATAAAGGCATAATATCAGAATGTTACCATTTACAGGACAGGAATGCTCAGTCTTCTCTTTGAGTTTGGGGGAAAGGCACCCTTGGTGCTCTTATTACTCATTTCTGGCTTCTTTGGAGTGGGCCCAACAGTTGTTCCACCCCCTCCTGTGGGCAAAGGAGTCCATACACCTGGGAGAAGCTGTGGTAGCACTAGGCTCGGAGTTCAGGGAGTGGGGGGTGTTTCTCTGTGGTGCCTCCATCTCAGGAGAGATGGCTGAGATGCCAAAGCCACCCTCAGAAGCAGAGCCAACGCTATTTACCAGTGTGATGTGCCTAGCATGAAAAAGTTCCCAGATAAATGGATGCAGCCCAGGCATCAAGTACCCCAAGCGCCGTGCTGCAGAGCCCTTGTGTCTGGAATGGGCCAAGCTGTAGGGACCAGGATGCCATTCTGAGTGTGTCTGGCCCAAAGGAAGTGAAAGTCTGTCCAAGGTAGGATCACATTTGTCCCTGGACTCCAACACATCGAGTGCTAGGGCCACAGGGCGTCTTTCCCTCCTGTGTTCCCTCCTTCTCTTTTCCTCCCCCCTTTCTTTCCTCTTTCCTTCCTTTTCTGGCTGGAACATTCCAGTTCACATGTTTATAGAGCTGAAATCAACTGGCTAATTGTCAGTTTTTCTCTCTGCTTCATAAGAAGCAGTGTCTTACCTGAGCTGGATGCTTGCTCACGCAAGATAATAAGAAATACAGAAAGCCACAGAAGCATTTAGAAGACAAACAGGTTATAAAATTGCCTATTAGGAACTCTAATTTAAAACCATTTCTGAAACATTCTGTATCTTTCTCTTCGCACCCAGCGGCCGCCCCCTCCTTAAAATTTCCAGCGCTACACGCACCAATGTGATGTTTTCAAAGGTCATGGCCATGAGACACGCTTGGAGCCTTAATTACTTTCTCATAAAAGGAAAAGAGGGTGGAAAAAAAAGGCACCAAGACATTCTGGGGAAATTTTAATTAGGTACAAAAAGGCAAATGCGCATCTCGGATTTTTCCAAAAGCTAAGATGAAATTGCTTACACAGGCTACCTGTTGCTGGTAAAACTTACCAAGGCAGGTGGGGAAGTGAGTTATTTGTATGGACATGAGGAGATATTCCGTCACACGAATCTGTGTGCACAAAGGTGCTGTTTTGTATGAGCCAAAAATACGTTCAAAAGGTTTTTGTAACCAAATGGAAAGAAAAATGTGTTGTTTTCATGTCATGTTAATGTGCTTTTTTCCCTGCCACTAATTATGCTATTTCAGGAAAATAATTGGAATTGGCTAGAAGAAATTAAGAATAGAAACTTGCAAATTATATAACCTAATGAATCTAACTTTTGGTAATGAACCTAGTTGCTACTTAGCACGCATCACTGAAGCCTGCATTAAACAGGGGAGCCCATCTAATTCTTTTAATTCATCTGAACCATTCTTAATAATTCATAATTAAGTCTGGCTCAGAAATGATAGTCTCCATGGCAATATTGATTTATTTTATTTTTGTGTCTCTGCCAAATGTTGAGAATGACAGAATTCTGAGCCTCAAAGGCAAGTACCATCAAGAAGGATCACAGAAATAAAGGAATAGCAGAAAGGTGTCACCCAAAGCCCTTTCTCTCTTAACTTCAAGAAAGATGAGATATAAACTAGAAGAAAATGGAATGTGGGGCTTCTGTGCTCACAGGTTAATTTTCAGCATGAGGTAGCAACTATGAACACATATTGGTACCAGAAAAATAGAAGCCCATGAAGATGTGTATCTAGGATATGAGAGCAAATGACTTCTGAAGGCTGGGGGAGAGACCCTGCCCTCTCTTACCCCGTCTCCAGCTGACTTTCTGCTTGAAAGACCATCGAAGTCTGCATTTACAGAGAAATGAGTTGAACAAGGACAAATTCAAAAAATACCCTGTTTGGTCTTCATCACCTTCTCATTGGGTACTTTAATTGAATATACGATAGACTTGAGTATGTGTGCTATTACCACAGACTTGAAAAACTCCAAACTGCCCTCCAACTGGGATCATTCATTTTACTTGCTCTTCATAAAAACGTTGTTCTGCTTCTGCTGGAACGCTCTCCAAAGACACATCATCTGAACCCTGAACTCTGACATTGAAGGAAATGAAGTCAATGCAAATGCATAGATCACAAAGCAACACTATTATTTTTAGAACGCAGAGTAATGAAAACAGTAATACTTATAATAAAAGTAATAGACTCAATTAAAGTCTATCTTCAGAGATATAAACAGGAGTCAAACCATGTATAAGCATCATATTTTAAAAGTCCAATTAAGAGCCTGCCTTTAAGGGGCTTGGGAAAGAAATCCAGGGTGTTGTCAGGGCCTGCTTGAATACGCTGCATCTTGAAATGTCAAATTCAAAAATTCAGAATTTTTTTAACTCTTCAAGACCTGTTTGTGATTTATGGTGCTTTTTCCTTTAGTATCTTCCAGCCAGCTGGGCAAAAGCATTTTACTGAATGAGAGCCTGGTATGTGTTGATTAGTGTACTAAAGGCTTTCCCAAATGACTTGAGATAGTCCAAGGCCAGCAACAGCTTGCAAATGAAATTGCTAAAACATCCTATAGGCAGACGGGGGCTCCCTTTGGCTGATAAATGTTACATTTGAAAGGTTGGGCTGGATTACACTTGCAAACCCCTGTATACCACCGTATGACTGTACCCTCACAGCGAGACTTTGAGTTTTGAGTGAGCTTGGTGACGTGGCGAGCACAGCAGTGAAGAGGCAGACAGACCTGGGTTTGAATCCCAGCCCTGCCACCAATTAGCTGTGTAATCTTGACCAAAGTCACCTCTTTGAACCTCTGTTTCTTTAGCTATGAAATGAGGATGATCCTCCCTGCTCTACCAGTTCTCGGGCAGATGTGAAAAGGAAAGGTAAAGTGTAAAGCAGTTTGCAACCTGAGTGTGCCAGCTCTTTCCATACCAGCTGTGTGACCTTAAACAAGTTACTCAAGGTCTCTATGCCTTAGAAACCTTATTTATAAAATGAAGATAATAGTAATATTAATCTCATAAGATTGTGGCGAGTATTAAGTGAATTAACATGAAGTACTTAGAATAGTGCCTAGCATATCATAAATGCCATACAAGTGCTTCTCATTATTACTATTACTATTAATGTTTTGTTGAAAAGGAAAGCAAAAAACAGACTGTTCTTTCCCTCCAAGAGGGACACGACTTATGTCCATAAAGGCATAGGACCCTTGTAGAACTTCCGGGGAGGCCCCTGAAATAAATCCTGAAGGACAAGGCCATTAAAAATTGTGTTAGTGATATAATTTCAAAAACAACATATAATACCCACAAAATAGAAAAAAATGTGGTTTTACTCTCAAATAGATAGATGAATGTACATGTCTATCTATGCAGAATCACACACAAACAAACAGCAGGAAACTCTTCTTCATTTATTTTGAAGCCAGCATTTGTGGAGACTCTTCTGTGTGTCAAGTTCTCCATGACCACTGGGGCACACCTGTAAGAGAGATGCCCTTGACCTTCTTGGAGCTCACAGCTTAGCAGGGGCAGAAGTGATAAAGCAACATGCTACCTATGTCAATAGAGGAATAAAAAGGAGGGGAGGGTGGGCTCAATTGGCTGTCGGGGAAGGAGGTTGGGAAGGACTCAGAGCTGGGGAGAAGCTTTGATCCTATGGAGAAGGGGCCAGCCCTTTCCAGGTACAGCAAGAAGCACAGAGGCATGGCAACATTGGGCGGGGGTGGGGGGTAGGCGAAGCCTACTGCGTGGGAGCAGAAGGAGGGAGGGCTGGGCATGCACACCAGAGGCCTTGAGAACCACGCTGAAGACCTCAGCTTTCACTTTGGGGGCAGCGTCTCCATTGCTGAGTGCTCACTCCAGGTGGGCTGCAGTTTGGACCAGAAAGGGCAGAGACCAGAGGCATGAGGCCCTGGGCAGGCTGATGGAGACTGGCAAGAAACAATTGGATTAGCTGCCTTTGACCCAGATGAAACACCCTGATCTCCTGACTTTGACACATGTCAGCACACATCCCTCATGTTCTCATGAGAGATAACAGAAGAGAAAAACAGGCAAGGGGCTTCTCCCCATCGGCAGCATTCCTGAGGCTGTCCTATCTAGGAAAGCTAAGGAAATAGCATAGAAAGTGGAAAAGGGGGGATGAGACCTGCTTGTGTGGGAGGAAACCAAGGAGGTAAGAGAGGGTCTGGAATCCCTTCCTTCATCCTCTGGGATTGGCTTTCTGGAAACGAAGAGAAGGGTGAAGAAGCCCTGCTGCAATTTCTCAGGGGATGAGATGCAAGAAGAAGGGGGTCCTGTGCAGGACCAGCCTTGGCAGTGGAGACGGAGGTCCTGGGAAAACCATTTCATTGCCCTCGATAGCGTGGCTGCCTGTAATGAACATAGTACTATTCAATTCACACCAAATAAATTAATTGACAGAGGAGCATGTGGAGGAATGCATGAATTTCTCACTGATATGGGTTATTAAAAATAAGGAACTGATATGGAAAAAGATTGTGTGAGCATCTTCAGCAACCCCCAAGGTAGTCATAAGCCTCAAGCAAATCCACAGGTCACCTCGGGAAACACCCCATCCCCATGCCCCTTGCTTCTGCTGCTTCTACTTTAATTTCAAAAAGCTATTGATGCCCTGGCTCAAAGATCCCTGTTTTTCTATTCAAACAGTTTTCTTGAAGTTTGGAAAATAGAAAATATTCCCGTGGGTGTAAAGAACGCACATTTCAAGAATGAGTAACCTGGCAAAGTAAAATTAAAAAGTTGGCTGTAGATAACACAGTTGTCAGACACAAGTGTTTTATTATTAAGGTTCTTAAAACTAAGTGCTAAGTAAAGGTTTCTTCTATCAGTATACCCAGAGGACTATTAGCTTGTTCTCAGATCCAAGCTTTTCGCTTTCCTCAGATATTGCCTCCAACACCTGCTCAGCTGAATACCTGATATTGTGATGTTGTTTCTCTCTCTCCCCCACCCCTTGAACAGGCAAAGCCCAAACACATACTTGTCAATTGCCCTCTGACATAGCTAAGATTTAAAGTGTCAAAAATATCTGAAATATAAAACAAATCAACTGATTCCAAAACAACAACAACAACAAAGCTGCTAATAGTTACAAAGTCCCCCCATGAGTCCCCATTTATGGGATACTGACGCATTCCCATCACAGACGTGGACCCTGGGGCAGCCCAAGAATGGCACAAGCTACACCATGATATGTAATGACAGATGATAGAATGACACTTAGAAGTTGAGTGTTTTTCAAGTTTCATAGGAAACGATGATCACTCTTGGCATGGAGACATTTGGATCTCCTTTCCCTCCTGAGGATACAGTTATGCTCAGACCGAGTTGGAACAAACATTCGCTGGAGAGGGGAGGGATGAATTTATAACTTTACCTCATGCAAGATGTGACACATTTGCACATAGGCAATTAGCACACGACTCCTCAAACGGATGTTGAGATTTACCCTCTGGTCCTCAAAAAACTTCCAAAAGGCAGCTGGACATGAGGCAGAATGCCTCAGTCGGAAAAAGGCTCCACTATTTACTGGCATTATTATGCAGAGGGCAAGCTAAGCCATCTTTGGGCCTCAGGTTCCTCATTTATAAAATGGATTAATATTGCTTACATGTGATGTCAGGAGTACACGGAAGCGTGGACGTGCAAGGTCCTGGCACGGTGTCTAGCCTGCCTGCCTATCTCCAGCTCTCCCTTTCTTACTTGTTCACTCATCCATCCGTCCTTCCATTCTGACCTCCTGTTTACAGATGCCATGCTGGCACCGGGCATAGAGCTGTGAACAAGATAGCCCCTGCCCATGAGCAGCTCGCAGTCTGGAGAATAAAGCCAAGCGACGCTTCCCAGAGTGCTGGGCAGGGAGGGGAGTGGTCGAGGAGTTCCAAGCAGACCCACAAGGAGCACCCCGCCCTCGAAGGCAGCAGCTCGGTGTGAAGAACCCCCAGAGTGGCCTTTTGGGGTCTGGGTGCAGAGGAGGGCAAGGGCTTGAAAATCGCCAGCAGAGAGTAGAAATGGAAACCACCTGTGCACAATTTTCCTCCCTGCTGGCCGGCTCTGCAGCTGCAATAAGAAGAAACATCGAGAAAAGCTGATGAAGTGTAGTAAAAGGATCCAGAACAGATGTGTTTCCTGTATACATTTCAAGTGTGCTGGGCAGAGGCCGGCAAAGGCCCCCGGGGAGCCCAAGAGGCCCCCCTGTGCTGAGAAGGTCTCCACTGCCATTTTGTCTGTCTCCTCAGGCTCCCGGACATTGGCCAGAGACTCCCCGATGACCAGACACATTTGGGGTTGAGCAACCACCACTGGACAGATGTCCAGTCATTTAGAAAAATCGATCCCGGGGGTCATCTTAAGCCTCCCAGGATTCTAGTATGCCCAATTGATTCCAGTTGGTGTCAGATTAGCAAGTTTTACCTAATAATACTCATTTTTGCAAAAATCCTCATCGGTTTTATTTACAAAAACTCAGAATGGCCCCAAGAAATGGACTGGATTTGCTGGCAGAGCAATCATATTGGAAAAAAGTCTGTGTTTGTAAAAATGGTGTGTGTTTACGCGTGCCGTGTTCTCCCCCTCCCCCCTCCCCTCCCCCTCCCCCTCCCTCTCCCTCTCCCTCTCTCTCATGCATGAAAGAAAATACATCTTTCCTCTCCTGTCTCCCCCTGCCTGACTCAGGGACTTGAGCACTGCTTATTGCTGGCTCAGCTAAGCCAGAGGCCCAGACCCTCCCCTCCTTTCAAACACTGCGATGTAAAACTGCCACCTAAGCCAAGTTCTTTCTTGTGAGTTCTTCCATGCCCTAAAACTGGGAAAAGGTCCTCCACAGGTCATCAAAAACGTGGCTTAAAAACTGAGAACTTCTAACCAGAGAGGACTGTTTAATAGAATCCTCTCCATGGGTTCCCTGCCTTCCAGGCCCCTCCAGGGCAGCCCAGCTGGGAGAGGCAGACGAAGCCAGTACCAGCTGGAAATACCCCAACTCACAGATCCAGCCCGCATCGTCCTCATCAAAGCCCAACACAGTTTCCCCTGAACCCAACACTGTGGGTGGGTGGGGAGTAGAAATGCCGTTCTGAAGCTTAGGGCCTGCCTATCACACAGCCCCCAAGTAATACAGCCAAGTGGTTAAGGGCATTCGTTCTGGAGCCGGAGAGACCCAGGTGCAAGTGGCGGGTCTGCCGCTTTCGCTCACTTGTGCAGCAAGGGGTTCTCTGTCCCTGAGGGGTGAGTGTGAGGGTCAGAGGAAGTGCCTGTAAGGCATTTAGCAGGGGCCAGGCTTCATTCCGTTGTGGCACGTCGTGCCACATTGTAGCGAGCACAAGGTCAGGCTTTGCTACCTTGCATGTATCATAGCACGTGTGATACGTTGTGGCCTTTGCGATTACTCTCCCCTCACTGCACCCTGTGGGGGTACAGAGGGGACTTTCCCTGGGAAAATGGGTTCCAGCGGGAGAAAAGCCCAGGATTTGCCAGGATTTGGGCTGTTTCAGGCTGTCCACAGACTTCTCAGTCTTTGGATTGCTGCGAGGGAATTTTCCCATTAGTGGCCTTAGGCAGCTTATTTGTGAGGCAACAGCACCCCCTCTGGTCAGAGAGCAGGATTTCCTCTAGAATTTTCTGTAGGGTTTCAGAGCACTTGCACCCAAAGAGCAAAAGGGTATGAAGTTACCATGCGGCCCCGCGAGGGCAGGGTCCCCTGGGGGTCGAGGCAGCCTGTAGGTCCTGCTGTCCCCCCAGCCCACCTCACTCCAGCCCGCTGTCATTCCTTCTGGACGTCTGGGCATTTGGCCCTGGGGCGCTGGGGCTGGAGGCTCCTGCATCCGGAGGAGCCCAGGGCCCCCTCAGCCTCTCAGGCCTGGCACTGACTGGCGCCTCCTCAGCTCCGTCCTCAGGCCTCTCGGTGGCACCTACTCGACGCAACTCAGTTCTGGTTGTCCTGGCCTTTGTGGGCCGAGGGCTGTGACTGGACCCCAGCTCACACCGGCCCCTCCTCATCGCCCCCCCCGCCACCGTAGAAACTTGGGTGCTCTTGGGCTTGGCAGCCCCCAGAGCGCTGGGCTCTCCTGGGCGTCTGCTGGTTTGTTAAGATCTCGGGGCGACGTCTGAAGGGGAGAGAAGGGTGGGGTGTTTCCTCCTGGAGCCACACCCCACCCTCCCGGGGCAGCAGCCCTTTCACAGGGGCCTCCTGGGCGGTCTCTGAAGAGGGCAGCAGAGCAGAAAGAGAGTGGACTTCGGAGCCGCG
This sequence comes from Daubentonia madagascariensis, assembly GCA_023783475.1. Taxonomy (NCBI): domain Eukaryota; kingdom Metazoa; phylum Chordata; class Mammalia; order Primates; family Daubentoniidae; genus Daubentonia; species Daubentonia madagascariensis. The sequence continues at coordinate 2,837,888 of JAKFHU010001640.1, read as the reverse complement.
TGGCTTCTGTTCAAACCCCCGCTCTGAGGTCCCGGGCGGGCCGAGTCACCTCGCTGAGACCCGGTGCCGCAGCCCTGGAGGGGTTGTGGTGGGGGCGCGTGAAGCCATCTGTGGGTTGCGCCTGGCACCAGCGAGCCCTCAGGCAGTGTCCCCTTCACGCTGTGAGCGGCCCGGGGTCCTGTCTTGGGACTTGGCCCGCTCACGGGCCAGACGTTGCTTCGTGCAGCCCCCAACGGCGCCAGAGCGCGAGCCCCGGCCGCTGCTCCTCCCCAGCCCCTCTGCCAGCGTGGACACGCGAGTCACGCGGGGAGCGCCCTCGGCCTTGCGAGGGCCGCAGCCCTGCTCTGCCCGCTCTCCGCCACGCTGTCGCAGCAACGGCTGCTGTGCTTGGTTCTTCACTGATGACTATGAAGTGGCACGTTAGGTAGTTATCCCAGGGTAGATCCCAAACGGAGTCTATTTGAGGCAGTTACCTGAATTTTGTGAATGAATATCAGGGTTACTCGTTCTCTGCTATACCACGCAAGACCCAACGAACACGTGACGGCAAAACCAGCAATCACCCGGTAGGCAGCTGACGTTGCCACAGCTCCCCTTGTCCACATGTCTGGAAACTCACTGATGCTCACAGCAACCCCGAGGTAGGTATTAGTACTGCCTGTGTCTCACAATTTGGGAAACAGGTTCAGGAAGGGTGGATAATTTGCCAAAGTCACACAGCTGAGAAGTGGTATGTCTGGGATTTGAACTCAGGCAGTTGGACTCTGGAGTCTCCGCTCTTAACCTCTATGCGTTGTGATCGTAACGGCTGTTTATTGACCACGGAGCTGTATTATTTGTATTCGACATCTTCCCTACTCATCACTACAAGGAGGAGGTAGTAATATGCCCGTGGTACAGACACAGAAACTGAGGCACAGAGAGACCTGTCTAGTTAGAAATGGTAGAGCTGGTTTTCTAATCAAGGCTTGACTGACCATTTATCACATACTCGTAGCTAGGAGGCAACATTGTGGGCAGGTTTTTATCTATCCAGAAATAGAAAGTGACGGACACCATCAGAGTTAATGCCCACCAAGCACCTGCTCACATCCAGGGCACTTCCCTTGGATCATTTAATGCTCACATCAACTTTTGGGGGTTGGCCCCATTGTTATACCCATTTCACAGATGAGGAAGCTGAGGCTCAAAGGAGTTGAAAGACTTTGCCAAGGCCCCACAGCTTGTGAGTAGCAGAGCCAGGACTTAAGGTTGCTAGTGCCAGAGCCTAAGCTCTTAGCCATCAATCTATTAGTTACCAGGATTAATATTACCACCCATGTCCAGGCCCCTGTTTAAGAATCTGCTTTGGACAGAAAATGTGTTCTGTATGGTTCTTCCTTCAGGATGAGGTGTGGGATGCTAAGCAGACCCTACTTCCTCACTGGTCTTTGCACCAAGAGAGGGGACACCCTGGAAACATAGCTGCCTGGGGCAGGGGCCTGGAGGAGGTGACTGGCACAGGGAGCTGGCTCTAAGAAAATCCAACAGGTGTATTCTTGTTGCCTTCCCCTTCCCTACAGGGAGTCCTGCCCTTCTTTCTGGATTCCCATCCTGTGTCATTTGTGTCTTAGCACCCCCTGCCTACTGCTCCAGTGGGAGGGTTTTCATTTATAGAGAAACCCCACTGTTTCCTTGTCTGTTCAGCATTCAGCCCCCTTCTTCTGGGAGCAACAACTTATTCCCCCTTGGGGAGGAGCCCCTGCTCAGTCAGTCCACACGGCCCAGACAGGGCTCAGCCTTCGTCCTCCCTGACCCAACAGGTGAGCACGTGACTCAGCCTGGCCAATCACAGTCACAGTAACTTGTCAGTAATGGGCATGTGACCCATTCAGGCCATGATGTCAGGTCTGGGAATGTTGCTCAGATTATTGGGAAAGTTATCTTTTCCCCCTGCTGGGATGGCAGCCTGGAAATGCTTTTCTGCAAGGCCTGAGAACGGAGCTGTGGCCACCAGCCTTCAGGATGCCCTCTCATGGCTTCTTGCCTCCTGGTATTCATGTGCTACATAGTCCCCTCCTGCCTCAGACAAAGCTGACCTGTGTTACCAGCAGAATAGTGCAGAAATGATGGAGTGTGACTTTCCGACTGGGTCGTTAAAGACATTGCAGCCTCTACCTTGATCTCTTGGTTGCTTGGGGAACCGAGCTCTGGGGAAACCTGTGGTCCCTCAAGCAGCTGTATGGAGAGAGCCACATGGAAAGGAACTGAGGTCTCCTTCCAAAAGTCATGGAAGTAGCCACCTTGGAAACAGATTCTTCAGCCCCAGCCAAGCCATCAGATGACCGCAACCTCATGATAGACCTCAAACCACTACACCACTTCCAAATTCTTGACCCACAAAAACTATGCATTAATAAATGCTTATTGTTGTTTTAGGCAGCTAAATTTTGTGGCTATTTGTTACACAGCAATAAGTAGCAAATACAGAAGCAAACACAGAGGAACACAGTGCTGAGAGATAGAACATCAGATTCCTCATGACATATTTTGACCACCTAGATCCAGCCATACCTGAAGCCAGAAACATTTGGATTTCTCAGCTACATGAGCCAAACAACCCTCCTTTTGCTCAAGCCAGTATGGATGGGATTTCCTTGCAACCGAGGAGCCCTCATCAATACAGGGGTTTTAATAAAAATATGTGTATCAGGAACCAAGGAAAAGCTCAACCACCAGATCCCAAGAAATGCAGGGGCCACAGGAGAGGGTTGGCAAGTAGAAGCGGCAGGTAGTGGAAGCCCTTTGCACTGACGTCCACCGTAGCACACCTTCCCGCACCTGCTGCAGGACAACTCTCCCCCCACAACCTCGCTTATCTTCTCCCCTTCTCCCTGATACTCCTGTTCCCTCCCCCTGTCTCTTGATTCCTTGTTGCTCCAGCTTCTTCATAGCTTCACCATACCATGAGCTCCCATGCACTCGGGCTTCCCCTTGGGTTCAGCTGACAGGGATTGGCTAGAAGAGAGTGAGGCTGGGTGTTCAGTCCCCCTGGCACCTGCACATCACAGCCCAAGTGCTGGTGGCGTCCCTCTGATGTTCTACCTCTCAGCGCTGCCTTCCTCTGTGGTTGCTTCTTCTCAGGTCTTGTTGCTATGGTCAGATTCCAGTAAGTGCTCCTCCCCTTCACCCTGTCTGGGGCAGGGGTGTTCCTGCTGGATTTGGGCACATCCTATCCCAGTACCCACTCAGCCCTCACCTTTGTAAATTGTCCCTGTTCCCAACCCCCTCCAATTTCACAGTTTGTCCCCTGTCCGTGCTCTGACTGATAACAGCAGTAGGCTGTCATTGTCATATCTGTTTTGCAGAGGAGGAAGCTAAGGCAGAGAGGTGAAGCAACTGGCCCAGGGTCACACAGCAAGAAAGTGGCAGAGCCAGATTTGAACCCAGGCAGTGTGAGTCCAGAGCTCACATGCTTAGCTTTATTCTGAAGTCACCGGAGAGACAAGGATTTCATCTATGGTTTAGAACTAGGACTCAAGCTGAGTTGTGGAGGCTGGGCTGGAGGGGAAGACCCTGGCATCTGGGGCCAAGAGCCTGTGACTGTCATTCAGGTCTGGGGTGATGGTGGGGGGACTAGGAAGGGGGTGAAGTGGACATCACAGTGATACAATGGGGGGGGTCCGGGATGAAGCCCAAGCCTGTGATATGGGTGACTCTGTGGGTGGCATCACACTCTCCTGAGATGGGAAGAGATTTGTAGGAGCAGGTGTGGCTCACAGTTCTGGGGGCTGTGTCTGGAGACTATCAGGGTATTGTGAAGTCTGCCCTGGCCTCAGCTCCTGGGAAACAGGGAACAGGCCCCCCGCCCCCAGTTGATGGACATTTTTTATCCACCCACTGAAAGCTGGCAGCATCCTGAGACTCCGGTTCCGGCTGTGGGCTGCATCTCCTCCTGGGCCTCAGCCTGCCCTCTCTCCCCCACACATATCTGAAACCCTCCTTTGCATTAACACCGAAATGCGTCAGTGGGAAGCTCAACACAAGCCCCTGCTGGGAGTCTTAACAGTTTCCAGCTAACTAACCATGCCTCCTGTATGTCTAAAATAGTCTTTGTTATTACCACAAGGCCCGCAAATCAATGTCTTAGTCACAGAGCCTGCTTCATCCCCTGGCACAGGTGAGTCGAAGCAGGATGCTCATTAACAGAAACAACGGGGTGTAATCGCCAGCGCAGTGGACGGGAGCCCGGGGGATGGATCAGCACTTCGGGCGGATGTTCCAGATCACCCGGTCCTCCAGGCCAGAGTCTGGCCCCCAGGAAGGAGCGTATTGTGCCCTCCCCCATGCAGAGCTGGGCACTGCCCCAGGCCCTTCTCGGCCACCTCCCTGCCTTCCCACACAGCCAGGGTGGGGGGCTTTTGTGTCCCCACTGTGTAGAAGAACGCATGGAGGCATGGGAGGTCGAGCCATTCCAGCCAGACAGCATGTAGAATATTCCTTGAGTACCTACTGTGTGCACAGTTCCACACTAGAAGATTGGGCCACAACTGGGGACAAGACAACAGTGTCACTGCTCACAGGGCATTGGCATGCTGGTGGCGGGGGTTGGGGGGAGATGATACCAAAGCAAACGAGAAAACATTTGCAGAGTGTTAATGAATTGAAAAAACAACAAGTGTGTGATGTTAAAAATCCCCGGGAGGGAGGAGGACTAGGTGGGGGTGCATGTCAAAGGAGGTATTTGTAGACCCCAAAATCAAGAGTGAGCATCTTGGGAGGATCAGGGCAGAGCCTCTCAGCAGGTGCCAAGGCCCTGAGGTGGGAACAAACTGGGTGTGAAAAGAAGGAGGGGATGGCAGGGCCGGGCTTCCTGGCTTATGGTGAGGAGCCTGGATTTTATTCTGCGTGTGTTAAGATGCCATTGGAGGGGTGAGGACAGGGAGATACTTTCCTGAGCCCAGGTGTAATCTTCGCCTCTGTGGGTCACATTCACATGTCCCAGGGCTCAGAACTTGGACATACCTTTTGGGAGGCCCTCAGTCAACCCCCTGCAATGTGGATATGAATGGGCACACAGATACAGAAAAGATGTACATATAGATATAAACATACAGTTACATTGTCACACTGCTGTACTTGATGACAATTGAAAATTTATCATTAATGATAAGGTAGCCCTAGAAGCCATCTTTGCCCATCCTGTTTCTTACAGAAACTGATGCCAAAAGGAGCCTCACCCTGAGCATCCTTCCTGTGGAGCCAAACCAAACACATCCCCTTTGCTCCAACCCAGGGAAGAGCAGTCACATTGGCAGCCACCTGCTTCCTGCTGCCCCTGAACGCCAGGCCTGGCAACAGCCTCCCTGGCATCAGCTCCCATTCGCCACAGAGCGACTGGCTGAGACAGGTCCTGCTGTTATTTTGCATATGGGGACTCCAAGGTTGGGAGTGAGACCATCATTGACCTAATACATGTTTACTGAGTACCTACTGTGTGCTGGACCCTAGGGATACAACAGGGAGTGAGAAAAATGAGGTCCGTGTCCTTGTTCAAGGTCACACAGCTACCGAGCGTCTGAGCTGGTATTTGCTTAGGTCAGCCTAACCTCACAGCTCTTGTTCTCTCTCCTAGGGTCACCTGGCTATGATCAAGGACCCCTCAAAGCCCAGGGTGCTTCTGAGGAGGAAATCCCAAGGCAGGGCATTGGCAGTTCACACCCAGCTGGAATTCAGGGTCACAGAAGCAGCCCAGGCGACACTGGATCACGAGGAGGGTGTGTCTTCCACCTGGGAACCTGGCCACTCCCAACCCAGGTCCTACCCAGTGCCTCCTGCATCTGAGGAGGTGGCCTTGGGTGGGCTAGCAGTGGTTGTCCTGCCTCTTCATCACCCTGGGTCGGCCCTCTGCCATGGCCCATACCATGTCCACCATCTTCCTTCCTGTGACTATTCTGGCATCATCTTGTCCTGGGGGTCTCTCCTAACCCCTGGGGCTGTGGCTCGCCAGTGGGCCTGGGCCACCCTCACAGGTCTAGGAGACTGCCATCTGTCTCACCTACCAGACTGGGAACTCCTTAAGGACCAGCCTTGGTTGTGCCTGCATCCCAGCACTTGGCCCTGGGGCAGGCCCAAAGCAAAGGCTTGGCTAGTGCATGTGGAATGCCCATGACCCCCCAGGCACCACCTCTGAGGCCAGCTAAGCCGGCCACCTGCCGCTTCTTCACAGAGGCCACGCTCCCTCTGGCCACGCCTGTACTCGGGACTTCCCTGTTCTTTCTGTTCCTAAGATGCATGGTTCACAGCGTGTGCTTCCTCATGTGTCTCCTCAGTTAATGTCTGGCTCCCCACAGGCCTGTAAATATCGTGACAGGTGCAATATTGGCCTAGTTCACATGCCTGTCCGTTGGGCTTAAGGTAGTGCTTGGCACACAGTAGGTGTCCAATAAATACCTTTTGCTTGGTTGCATGAAAGAAGGATTAAAGGAAGACGACAGCCTGGTGTCTCAGAGGACCTCTGAAGGAGGACTGCAAGGGTGTCTGTGCTGGGCCCATGCGGGAGTCCCAAAACCACCTCCTGCTGCTGGTCCCAACCCACTTTCTCTAGACCTGGAAGACCCGGGACCCCGGAGCCCTGGTGTGACTCTGTCTCAGCCCAGCTGGCTCCTACCCCCCACCCCTTGTCTTACCCCCTGGGCTTTGCCCTCTGGGGCTGGCCCCGTGCTGGGCTCAGCACCCTGGTCTCCCTCCTGTACCCCTCCACCCCCTGCAGCCCAGGACCCTCCCAGTCCTGCCTGCTCAGCCAGCGAGGCCTGCCAAGCCCTCTTCTCTGCCACCAAAGGGGTGCTGGACCCAGTGTCCCCCAGCCCGTTCCACACTGCCCCCACCCACCTGTGGTGTGGCAGAAGGTGAGCCTCAGTTGCTCGGAAGCCACATTCCCCCAAGTCCCTGAGGTCTCACAGAGGGGACCTTGAGGTCTCCCTTTGCTGAGGCCAACGTCTCACCAGAAAACCTGGTCTCAGAAGCTGAGGCCAGACTCCCAGGAGATGCTCTGTGGTTTTGTTTTTTGTTCTTATTTAATTCATAAATATTCTAGTACATAGCACTAAAAAATAAGGAGAAATCTATAAAAGTGGTCACATACATTACTATTAGCAGTTAAAATATTAATAACTCTAATATCATCAAATATCCAGTCAGTATGTAAATTTTTTTATTTCTGAATATTATGGGGGTACAAATGTTTTGGTTACATAAATTGCTTTTGTACTGTTTCAGTCAGAGTTTAAGTGTGCCCATCCCCCAGATAGTGTGCATTGTACCCGTTAGGTGTGAATTTACCCATCCCCTCCTCCCACCTCCCACCTGCTTAATTTCCAGTGAATGTTATTCCCATATGGGCACATAAAGGTTCGATTAGTTCCAATTTAGTGGTGAGTACATGTGGTGTTTGTTTTTCCATTCTTGTGATACTTCACTCAGAAGAATGGTCTCCAGATCCATCCAGGTTAATACAAGAGGTATGAGTTCACCATTTCTTTTTTTATGGCTGAGTAGTACTCCACGGTATATACATACCACATTTTATTAATCCATTCAAGTACTGATGGGCATTTGGGTTGTTTCCACATCTTCACAATTGTGAATTTTGCTTCTGTAAACACTCCAGTGCAGGTGTCTTTTTTATAGAATGCCACCACTTGATCCAGCAATCCCACTACTGGGTATTTACCCAAAGGAAAAAAAGACATTCTATTAAAAAAAAAGTATGTAAATTTTGAATTGTTATGTGTGTTTGAAGGAGGCTCCACATAAGGCCTATACATTGCAATGGATCAAAATTCACCAAATAAATGTTGAAATTCATGAGTTCACATTGACACTACTGGTTACCATCAGAGAATGGGAAGGAACAAGCTTAGCATTTGAAAAGTGTTAAGTGAAGAGAAAGAAGGCAAGTTTGTCCTGCCTTCCCTATGAGGGCTGTCGAGCCCCCATGACCCTGACAGGTCAGTCCGCAGAGGGGTGGGGCTTGGAATCTGGAGGACGGGCCTCCATTCCGGCAGGCCTGAGGCCAAAGCATTGCTGCCACAGACACTGTCACCTCACTCGGCCTGGTCAGGCCACTGTGCACCCCTCACCTCCACCTTCTAGGTCAGGGCAGCTTGAAAATTTATGCTCCTTGTTCAAAAAAGTATTAAGACCTTCTAGACTCACAGCAGAGCGTTAAGTGGAGCTCAGGCCCTTGTGAGCTGGGCAGGCCGCACACCCAGAGCTGGGCCTCACCCCTCCAGCAGGGAGGAGAGGAAACGGCCAAGGGAAGGAGGGGGTAAGGGGCCTGTCCCCATGGCTGCTGTTCCCCGCACCTGTCTCTGCCTCCCACGTGGGGAGGGAGCGAAGCCTTATGCAGAGACCTCAGGAGAACTGACCACCAAAGCTAGAAACCAGACAGAGCTCAGAGAGCCCAGAAAGAAAATTCAAAACACCAGCATCAGGGCCATAAACTTTCCTCATCACAGAAGCATCTCAGCCACTGCACATGGCCCTGGCCTGTGCCAAAATGTCACCACCAGGGTCACAGCTCCAAGGCCCATGCAGCTGGGAATGAGGGGCCTCCGTGCCAGCCTGGGCCCTCACCCAGCCCCCAAGCCCCTCACACCAGCTGGAGCAGAGAGAGGGAAGGTGCGTTTGTGACATTGCCAGATGAGATGATGACTAACGGCCCTGCCAGGCCCCAGGGACACAGGGCAGGCTCGGCACGGCAGATGTTCCGTGATTATGAGGAAACCGAGGCAGGTGGAGGTTCCGGAGCCCAGGGGCTCTCCCACTGTGGCAGGCTGAGCCCAGCCTCATTAAAGTGCAGCTCTGCCTGCTCGAGGGAGGGTGTTGCTGGGGGCAGGAGGTGCACAAAGAGGCCTTCGCATCTGCTTCCAATTAATGACACAGCCTCCCTCTATCGGTTTTTTTTAAAACTCTTTCTTTTTTTTCTTAAATGAAGCTAATAGTTTTTAAAGTCACCATATGTTGACTTTGGTTAAATCTCTTTGCAGTAGTTTATGTAACCCAAGTTCGAGGGCCAAGCCCCAAAACTGCCTGGAGGGGACTCTGACGGGCCTGGCCTGCATCAGACCCTGAGATGTGAGTGTCTGAAGGAAGGAGAGTCCCAAAGGAAAGCTGAGATGTCATTCCCAAAGAAGGGGTGTGTAGGCCCAGTGGGCAGTCGTCTCCCCCAGGACAGGTGAGGGCTTGAGAAAATGCAGGTGGCAGGACCACCCTGAGGTTCTCTTGGTCCCTTGTGCCCGGGAATCTGGATTTAAAACCTGCCCAGGTGGATCCCAATGAACAGCCAAGCTGGACAACGCCGGGCAGATAGTGTGCTGACGGACTTGCCACTGTGCTGTAGACACAGCCATTATGACGATTACCTCCAGTGGGCAAACTGGGGCTCAGAGAAGTCAACTGATACAGCCAACCCGGGCTGAGAACTTGGCGTCTCTGATTTAAGCCGGTGCCAAGATGGCTGTTTTAATTTAGCCAAAGTAAGAACATTTGTATTATTTCTGTTCTAGCCGATAATCAGCAATCACTTTATGTTTTTGTTTTTCAAGCAGTAGGCAGTTCACAGGGCTTAAAGAATTGGGAGGTGAATTCAAAGCTTTCTCCCTGAAGTGTTCCCAAATTGTGGATTCTGGAGCAATGATGCAAAGCCCTTCACAATTGAGCAGGAAGCTCTTGCCCTGGGGGCCTGGGGGCCGAGGGCATAGGGCAGGGTCCCCCCTGGCCTGGAGAGAGGCAGAGAGCCAGGCACATGATGGGGCGTTAATCTCTCAGGGGTCACAGGTGAGTGCTCCTGCACCAGGCAAGGACCCAGGGGAAGACACTATGACCTTCAACAGGTGGCCTGAGGTCACCTGCAAGTTCTTTCATAATGAGCAGCCTTGGACTTCTGCAGGGAGGAGGGGAGGGAAAATCAGGGCTCTCAGGGGCAAGAGCAGAGAGCCCCAGGATGCAGCAGTTGGCACTGCCAATGCAGTAACTAGCTGTCATCTCGCCATCTGTGTCTTGTCCTCGACACTTGTCACCCTATACCAGTGGTTGAGCTTGCATCTAAATCACCCTGAGGGCTTGCTGAAACAGACTGTTGCCCCACCCCTGAGGTCCTCATTTAGGAGATCTGCGTGGGGGAGAACTTGCATTTCCAACAGGTTCCAGGTGATGCTGATGCTGCTGGTCCAGGGCCAACACCTGGAGAACCATGGGCTTGCCAATGTTCCCAGCAGTCCTTATGAGAGGCAGAGGGAGCAACCAAAGCTTAAAGAGGGGAGGCAACTTGCCCGCGGCCATGCAGTTAGACACTGCCAGAGGTAGGATGCAAGCCCAAGCCCAGTGGATTCCAGAACCCATTAACCACAGCCGGTTACCCTCTTCTCGCTGTAAGTTCTCCCCTCAGACAGGGTCTGAGTCAGGGTAGCCTTTTAGGGGAGAGGGGCTGGGATTGACAGGGCACATGGGAGCCCCTGGAAAGCTCCTAATTTCCAATGCTGGGACAGCCCCAGACCACACTTAAATCTGAATCCCTGGGGTGGCACCCACTGGGGGTGGCAGGAGGTCTTTAAGTTTTCAGGTGATTTCACTGCACAGGGGCCACATTTTGGACTCTGGGCTTCCAGGGAATCCTGGGTGGCTTTAGCAGCAAATTGGGTGGGTGGTGCAGATAGCCAAACACCAGCCTGTGTATGGCGGGTTCCTATATGGGCAGCTGTGCCCTAGAGCAGGGGTCCCCAACCTACAGTGATTTGTATAATTATTTCATCATATATTACAATGTAATAATAACCAGAAATAAAGTGCACAATAAATACAATGTGCTTGAATCATCCGGAAACCATCCCTCCCTCCCTAGTCCATCGAATAATTGTCTTCCATGAAAATCATCGCTGGTGCCATAACGGTTGGGGACTGCTGCCCTAGAGGGCCCCTGGGTGACCCAGGAAAAAGTGACTCCTTGCTGGTGGCAGTAAGGGACAGGCCTTGACTAAATTCTCAGATAAAATACAGAATGCCCAGGTAAACTTGAATTTCAAGTGAACAGAGTAATTATGATAAATATTCCCCAATATCACTTGAATATATTTAAAATTATTTGCTGTCTATCTAAAATTCAAACTGAAATGGGCATCCTGTATTTTTATTTGCTAAATGTGGCAACCCCACACAAAACCCCACTCAGAAGAGGGACCCCAGCCCAGCGCCTGGCTGAAAGCTCTCCTGACACACCTGGGAACGCAAGAGTAAGCAAATAAGCTGGAGATAGGGGTGGGGGGTAGATGCTCCCTTTTAGGCATAGCTAATCAATGAAATACTTCCTGCTGAACAGATTCAGCCTCATGGTCTTTTTGAACACACTCTAGGAGCAGGCCTGTAAAGTGAAATCTTTTCCCTCCCAGACTGTTTACTCTTCAGCCAATAGGAACTCATTAAGCTTGCGTTTTGTGCCAGGCACTGGGATACAGCATGGGACCCCCTTCTCCTACCCCAAGCCCCGCGGGACGGTGTTCCTTGACCCCAGCTGCACATCAGAATTGCTGGGAACTTTAAAACATTCATCAAGAGATTCCAATTTCGTTGATCTGGGAAGCACGGCTTTTAAAAGCTCCCCAATTGAGTCAAATGCATAGCTGAGGTGGAACTGCCACACCACGGGATAGCTGATTAATTACACCTGCAACCTTCAAACCTGAGCAAAGTCCCAGTTAGAAGAAAAAGTTTTTCAAAGAGACACAGGGCATGACTGAGGATTCTATGTTGGAAAATAGGACGTTTTAGGCTATTAAAGTATCTATTACAATTATGACCTAACATCAATATAGAGAAGCTTTGTCATTAGAACAGTTTAAGGTAATCACAAAAATGAGAAGACCAAAATTGAAATTTTTGTAATAACTGCCATCCTCCTGGAAAATTTCCAAGCAGTTCCAAGTGTCTATAAAGACCAGTTTATGAAATATCCATTTAAATGATTCTCAGGGTCCATATTGTAAAGCAAAGCAATTCCTGTTTTTGTTGTTGTCACGATCACTGTGGCCCATGCAACACCTCCTCCTGGGCAGGAAGGCAGGTGCCAGCTGGAAGGGAAGCTCCAGGAGGGGAGGAATCTTTGCTTGGTCCCCGGATGTAGCCCCAGGACCTGGTGGGGAAAAAGTGCTGGACAAATGTTTGAATGAATGAAGGTCTCTGCGACAGTCTGCTGATAGGTACGCTGCACCCTTGCCCCCCTTGCTCCTGCCAGACATCACTAATCAATCGTGGCCATGCTTCCTGTGGGCCTGGATGCAGTCCTACAGTTCTCAGGCATCAAACACATGCAGATGATGTCCTTATATATCCACCCCACATCTGGCCTGACCTACATCAGAATTCCTTCATTCATTCATCCCTCATTCACTGAGGTCAGATGGATAGCAAGGGGTTACATCATGACTGGCCTTGTAGACCCTCTAAGGATATCTGCTTTTATCTGAGTAATGTGGAAATATACGAAGAACAAGCAAAGGCTGTTTATCCAGAGCTTGCTTTTGCAAGGGGATCAGCCACTAATCACTTCGGTTTGGCAGAGACTTAAGAGGAGGGAGGGGAGTGGGGAAAAGGGAAGGGTTTAGGTGTGCCCCGATCAGAAGTTGTTGGCCTGGGGGAGCTATAAGCAGCCAACCAGAAAGTGGAGCATCTCATGTGATTTGTTAGGAGTGTGTATTTGGCTTTCTCAGGTTGGCCCTAAGTTGCAACTGGGGACAAAAATTAGGGAAGCTGTCAGCTATTTGTCAAGTCCTAAAATCAGCTGGGGACTGATTGTTACCAGGATTATTATTCGGCTTCCCAGATTATTTGCTAGAGGTAATGATCTGACTTCCTACAAGTCTGACTTGCAGGTAGTGGCCTGGCTCCCTGGCTGGTTGCTGCAGATTATGGACCATGGTCCTATGTTAATATGTGGTCAGGCCACTGTCCATTTGTATATTCAGTCTCTCAGCGAGATGGAGCAAGAGTTTTTTTCTTTAATAGTCTCAAAATATAATTCACATGTACAATTCACCCATCTAAAGTGTCCAATTCAATGTTTTCAGTATATTTAGAGTTGTGCAATGATCGCACAATGTAGTTTTAGAACATTTCTATCCTTCCCCAAAAGAAACTGTGCCCATTAGCAGTCACTCCCTACTCCCTGACTTGCCAGGCCTAAGCAACCACTAATCTACGTTCTACTGCCAGAGATTCTTATTCTGGACTTTTCATATGAATAGAGTCATACAATATGCGGCCTTTTGTGACTGGTTTCTTTGACTTAACACATTTTCAAGGTTCATCCATGCTTTAACATAGATCAGTAACCCTCATTCCTTTTTATTGTCACATATTATTCTAAGCGTCTGTATATCTCATATACATACATGCTGAGTTCCTCACTCTTACATCCTGCCTCCCTCCCTACTCCCCAGGTAGAAGCCCTGCCCCCGCAGGGGAATGGAGAGCAGGGGCCCTCTTGTCCCAGAATGACAGCCCGCTCTGCAAGAGGGCACTGGGGGTGGGGCGGTCTCTGCCTCCTCAGCTTGTCCATCCTGGCACAAAGCTGGGGTGGGTCAATGGGGCCCCAATATTCTGAGTTTGCTGCACCTGGGGTAAAGCCTCACCCTAGGAGTAGGGGCTGCTTGTGGGGAGGAAAAGGGTCCTCTGTCCAAGCTGCCTGGAATAGAACTTCTGCAGCATGGGGCAGGGGGATGCTGGCACCCTTCTTCTCCGGAGGTGAAACTACAGACACGGAATGGGAGCTGGAGGGAGAGGGCACCCTCACCTCCTTGGCAGCACCTGCCTGGAGTAGAGCGTGGGGGGTGGAGGTCCCATAGGCCTGGGGGCTCAGATGCTGCAAGCTTTCTCTGTTCCTACTGACACCTAGTAGATTTTCCCGAATAAATGCTTCTGTATTTGCTCTATGCCTTTAGAACAAATTGTAGAGACTTTAAATGATTGCTTTTTATAATTTTCACCAGCTAATTATCTGTTTGTTTTTTGCTTGGGAGGGGGCTGGCTGAGCTCCTTCCTGTTATTCCAGAGGTCTCTGAGAGTTTGGGTTAGGACAGACCTGGCTGATTCTATCCTCGAAGGGGTCCCCCTGGCGGCCACGTGGAGAACAGCCCTGTGTGGGGTTGGGAACAGACAGGACCCGGCACCTGGTGACTTGGGCTCAAAACAGGCTGGTTGTGGTAGATGTATAGAGATGCGGTCAGATGTGGGCATATTTTATGGGTAAAGTCAACAGAATTTCTGCAATGGTTGGATGTGAGGCATTAGGAATGAGAGAGGCAGCCCAGAAAGACTATAAAGTAAGCAGGTCCATAAATAACATTTTGTTAAAATGTTGATGAGACAAAGAACCGCTTCCCGGCCCTGGTCGCTGTGTGTGGAGTTGGCACAGTGCTGCCCGCACCCACGTGGGTTTCCTCTGGATACTGGGGTCTCCTCATCCCCAAGCTGCACGTGTTAGGTGGATCGGCATGTCTACGTGGTCCCCGTCTGAGTGCACGTGCGTGTGTGTGAGTGCGCCCCACGATGGGACGGTGTCCTGTCCAGGGCTGGTGCCAGCCTTGTGCCCTGAGCTGCCGGGACAGGCTCCGGCCACCTGTACCACCCTGAACATAAGTGGGCAAATAGTTATCTTATTTGTTTTTATGAATCTTTCCTACATGTATGTATATCTCACGTTTATTTCAATGTTTAATATTAGAAGTGTTTTAGTCTTTATTTAGAAGCTTAGTGATATATTTGTGACCAGAAATTAGGCTGTAGGAACTTAACTCTCACTAATATCAATCAGCCTACGGTCAGATTGATTTTGTTATACATCATTTCATTTAAAGTCACAGTTTTGGCTGGTTGGGCCAAACTAGGCTCACATCTAGCAGTCTGGGAGGCCGAGGTGGGAGGATCGCTTGAGCTCAGGAGTTCAAGACCAGCCTGAGCAAGAGTGAGACCCTGTCTCTACTAAAAATAGAAAAATTAGCCGGGCATTGTGGCACATGCCTGTAGTCCCAGCTACTCGGGAGGCTGAGGCAGGAGGATCGCTTGAGCCCAGGAGTTTGAGGTTGCAGTGAGCTATGACGATGCCACTGCTCTCTACCCAGGGTGACAGAGCAAGACTCTGTCTCAAAAAAATAAAGTCACAGTTTTGTGTCGTGGGAGCAAGGGAAGGAAGGAGATAAGATGAAGGTGACAGCAGGGTTGGGAGCATCAGCAGGGTGGGGGCTTCAGGAGCCCCTGGGAGGGGCTTATGCAGGTGGAAAGGTCTCGGCAGGAATTCCGCAGAGAGGCTGTGCTGGCTCAGGTCATGTGCAGCTCAAGCAGCCGTGTGACCCTGTAAACTGACGAATGTTTGGGGGCCTCTGTGCCCTCCATCAAGTCAGAGTGACAAGCAGCTGCTGTCATTGTAGGGGGTAGGGGGTGGGAAGCACAGCGTCCGTGCCTGGCATGCAATAGGCCTCTGTAAATGGGAGCTGATTCTAATCAAATCACCATTGTCAGGTGCATATGAATACTTCCCCTCATTCAAAGTGGGCTCCAGGGACTCACAATGGCACAAAAATCAGAGCAGCAGGACAGGGACCTTGAGTGGGTGAGGGAGGTGAGGTAAATGCAAGAGGGGGGGCTTGTTCCTGGAACACCCACCATGAGGCCCTGGGTCCAGGCTGGGGCTGGGCAGGCCATGAGATGGGCCAAAGCCCAAGCTTCGCAGATGGGGACCAGGGGTTCTCAGGGGTTTGTGACCACATGCTCGGGCCTATGTGGTGCTGTGGGACAAACCTGTTCCATCTTTTCACTTGAAAACTTGGAAATAATACTTCTTAAAAATTTAGCTGTATTAGATAGTAAAAGGTAAAATTCCCATTAATTTTAATGGAAATTTAATAGAATTTCTTTTGCTTTGTGATAGAGGCACCCCAACCTCTAGCTGTAGGGCACCCAAGGATCTCCTCCAAATTTCCTTCTGCCTCTTTGAGGCAAATGATATGCACTTTGGCACTGTAAATAAATTTTTCTTTTTCTTGATTTTTCACATAAATGGACTTTTTGGTACAGACTTTTTGGCATATGGCTTCTTTCACCCTAAAAAATGTTTTTTTGAGATCCATTCATGTTTTGAGTGTATATATAATTGATTTTATTTTTTTTAAATTGCCGAGTAGTGTGTTGTAAGGATATATGACTATTTTGTTCACCTGTCGATGGACGTGTTTGGGTTGTTTAGTTTGGGCTGCTGTAATAAAGTTGCCATGAACAACTTACCTTTTCTGTTATGCTTCATTTCTCTCATGTCAACACTTAAATTAGACCTCATCAAAATTAAAAACATATCTATTTTTATTATCTGTGTTTTTTGGATCAGATCTAAGATCTGTGCTAAAGCGATAAAGATTTTCTCCCTTGTTTCTTCTAGACACGTAATATCAGCTTTTATGTTTAGGTCTATGATCAAATTTGAGTTAATTTCTATATAGATTTTGTGGTAAGGGTTAAGGTTCTATTTTTTTAATATAAATATTTAATTTTTTTCAGCTCTAATTTTCAAAAAGACTATCATTTTCCATGGAATTCCTTTTTCTTGTTGAAAATCTGTTGACTTTATATGTGAGGATCTATTTCTAAACTCTTGCTTCTATTCCTTTGATCTTTGTCTGTCTGTCTCCATGCAATACCACAGTGTCTTGATTACTGCTTTCTAAAAACAGGTGAAGTCAGGTGGTTTAAGTCCACCAAATTTGTTCTTCTGTCTCAAAATTGTTTTGGTTATTCTAGATCCCATGTATTTCCACATAAATGTTAGACTTAGCTTGTTAAATTTACAAAAAATTCTGAGGTTTTGATTGGGGTTGCTTTGAATCTACAGATAAATATCTAGCCTTCCAATCTATGAGTAAGATCTCTCTCTCCATTTATTGAGGTCTTTTTTTCTCTCAGGAAGATTTTGTAGTTTTCAGTGTATTGATCTTGAATCCATTTTGTTAAATTTATCACTAAGTATTCCTGGGTTTTGATGCTACTGAAACTATTTTTAATTTTTTTCCAATTGTTTGCTGGTATGTAGAAATTACAACTGGTTTTGTATATTGACTCAAAACAACACCGATCAAAATTCCAGCAGAGTTTTTTGGTAAAAATTAGCAACTGTGATAGATTCATTTATTAGTTACTGTAAGTAATATAGAGCTTTTCTTTAAATAAAGCTTTCTGATTCTTTGGAGCTTTCTAGCATATACCAATCATGTTACCTTTGTGGTGTGGTTTTGAAATATGAATTCAATTTCTTAATTGATATATAGACCTATCGAGTTCTACTTTCTTTTAAATCAGTTTTAGTACTTTTTGTCTTTCAGAGAATTTGTTGATTTCATCTATTTTGTTAACTTCATGGGCATAAGGTTGATTCCACATTCCCTTGCTATCCTGCTCATGTCTGTAGCGCCTACGGTGCTGTCTCTTCTTTCACTGCTGATGTTGGTCATCGGAGTCTTCTCTTGTTTCTGTAATCAGTGCAGCTAAGGGTTTACCAACTTCATTGGTCTTTTCAAAAAACTGCATTTTTTTGCTTAATTGATCTCTATTGTTTTTAGGTTTTCTGTTTTTCTTTTCATTTTTCCTTCTATCTACTTACTTTGGGGGTTATTTATTTATTTACTTTTATTTTGGTAAAACATATACAACATAGAATTTACCTTGTTGACCATTTCTAAGTGGTGTTAGGTGCGTTCGCATTAGTGTGCAACTATCTCCGCCGTCCATCTCCAGAACTTCTCACCTTCCGCAGCTGAAATCTGTCCCCACTAAACATAACTCCCCACCCTTCTCCCCCAGCCCTAGGCAACTACCCTTCTACATTCTGGTTCTGTGAGTTTGACTACTTTAGGGACTTCATATAAGTGGAATAATATAGTATTTGTGATTTTGTGACTGACATTTCACTTAGCATATCATCTTCAAGGTTCATCCATGTTGTAGCATGTCGGAATTTCCTCTTTTTAAGGCTGAGTAATATCATATTATGTCTGCATCACATTTGTTTATCCATTCATTGATGGGCACTTGGGTTGTTTCCACCTTTTGGCTATTGTGAATGATATTGCTATGAACATGGGTGTACAGATGTCTGTTCAAGTCCTGCTTTTACTTCTTTTGAGTACGTACCCAGAAGTGTAATTGCCGGACTATTTAATATTCTATGTTTAATATTTTGAGGAATCACCATTTCATTTTCCACAGCAGCTGCACCATCCTACATTGCCATCAGCAATGTGCAAGGGTTCCAATTTCTCCATATCCTTGCTAACAGTTTTCTGTTTTGTTTTTGTTGTTGTTGTTTTTATAATAGCCATCCCAATGGGTGTGAAATATCTCATTGTGGTAGGTGTAATTTAATTTTAATTTTTGTATCTTCTGAAAGGTGAATGCTTAGGGTAGTATTCTTCACCATTATACTCTGCCACTCAATTTTATTGAGGTTCAATTTCACTACAGATTTGGAAAACTAATCTTCTTATTAAAACAAATGGTTGTACCACTTAATAGTTATAAACCTTAAGTGTATTTTAAGGGAATACAAAGAACTTCAAAAAGAAAAGTTGCTTAAGTCAAACCACTTTGGGCTACTGCCTCTGGTGTTGTACAAGAGCTGGCTAGTGCAGTCATGTTCCACATAATGATGTTTTGGCCAATGATGGACTGCATATACAGTGGTGGTCCCACGAGATTATGACACTATATTTTTACTGTACCTTCTCTATGTTAAGATATGTTTAGATACACAAATACTTACCATTGTATTGCCATTGCCTACAGTGTTCAGTACAGTAACATGCTGTAGAGATTTTTAGCCTGGGAGCAATAGGCTGTACCATATAGTCGAGGTGTATAGCAGGCTATACCACACAGGTTTGTATAAGTACATTCTATGATGTTTGCACAATGACAAAATCACCTAATGACACATTTCTCAGAATGCATCTCAGCTGTGAAGCAAAAATGACTGTAATGGCTTATGAGAGTTGATGTTTAAATTTTCAGAAATTTTGTAAGCTGCTTGTTAACCACAGCCATTCAAAATTAAATGTATCAGACTTATAATTAAATTATATTTTAAAAAACAAATACTTAAGTCATCACTTCCTAATTGTTTAACTACATTTTACTGTTAGTTGTGCTCTTGGGGGTTATTTATATCTTCTGTGTCTGTCTGGTAGAAATGCTGTGAGATAGTGTGCTCACCCCTCCCCAACTCCGTTGTCAATAATGACACACTAGTCTCTTACAAGCAGCTATAATGGGAGCCTTCACCCCATGGAAATCAGTCCTTGATATATTGTTTTGTTGATTGTCTAGACTTTTTGTGACTTTTTTCATCACAAAAGTGATGGAAAAATCTTAATAATGCAGATTAACCTTAAACGTTTGTCATGTCTATAGCTGTTACGCTGTGAATAGCACAAAAAAAAATTGAGGAAATATTCTTCCAGTATTTGAAAACTATTATCTAATTCAGCAAGACAGTTGCTCACATCATTGTCAAGTATGTAGAGATTTGACATGTCTTTCTTATTTCACTCTTGTCTTAGTAGTTGATAGAAATGGAAATATCAACCAATATTCAAGTTGGAAGGATAACTGTTTATCAATGTTGGGAGCCAAATTCCTTGCTGAATTAGATATCAATCAAATTCACTGCATTCAGTCACAGCCTGATAATGTGACTCTATTGTTGGTGATTGAATTTTAAAAGCCAATAATGGATTTTGTAAGAAATAACAAGTAATATTGAAGTTATAGGTGTATGAAACGTACAATAAAGTGTTATAAGTCTCATTTGTGGGTTGTTTGCTAATCACCCTCTATATCAGTAAGATGTATAACAAGTGTAAACCTGTGCACGTGTGCACATATTTTTATTTTCTGGAAAGCCAGCTGTTGACATTTGCCAGCACATTACTGCCCCTGCCTGCTCCAGAGCTCACAGGGTACCTTCAACTTCTTGTCCCTGTCAGAAAAGACAGGAGAAAATGTGGGAATCCCAGGCCTGGTATTTGTCATGGCCACTAGGGGAAACCTGAGGATTAGCATCTCTGTTTCTTAAAGCTGAGCCGATTGTAACGTCAGGAAA
This sequence comes from Daubentonia madagascariensis, assembly GCA_023783475.1. Classification (NCBI taxonomy): domain Eukaryota; kingdom Metazoa; phylum Chordata; class Mammalia; order Primates; family Daubentoniidae; genus Daubentonia; species Daubentonia madagascariensis. The sequence goes on along the minus strand of JAKFHU010001640.1, from coordinate 2,817,715 downwards.
CTAATTTTCAAGGGTGTCCAGAACTCCAGTCTAAGGACTCCAGTTTAAAAGGCACTGATTTAGGAATCTGAAGCTTAGACCACAAAATGGTTTGCGGTATGAATTAATACCACAACAGAGAGGTTTTCTGCAACCCTTTAAAAAAAATATTACCATAGAAATGAAACCCACACACGAGGCACATTCCCTCTGGAAAAGTCTACCCATCCCCAAGGGGCCAAGTTGCCACTGTGGGAAACGCTGGGTCACCCGGTTCACAGTAGCTGTGAGGTGAACCAAATGCTAAGGAAACAGGGAGGGGCAGCTCTTCAGATTCCACACTGTTCTCAGCGTTGCCACCTGTCATTGCTACCGCGCTGCACCCACACTTCCCTGCTGTAGTCCACGCACACAGCCCCCGACCCCCCAGGAAGGACCAGCCCTGACTGACAGGGTCCCTGAGGTCTGGGCTGTCTGCTTTGTCCCAGTTTGCCTGAGACTTTTCCTGGTTTGAGCACTGAATGTCCTGGGTTTTGTGTATTCGTTTTTTATTGCTGCTGTAAGATATTATACACTTAGTGGCTTAAAACAGCACAAAGTTTTTATCTTATAGTTCTGGAGGCCAGAGGTCCTAAAATCAGTGGGGCTTGGCTCAAATCATGGTGTCAGCAGGGCTGAATTCCTCCCGAAACCTCTTCTAGCTTCTGGTGCCCTCCTGCGTGCGTTCCCTGGGGCCTGGCCCTGCCCCCGTCTTCAAGGCCAGCAACATGGCACTTCCCAGCTCTCTCCCTGCCTCTGGCCCTCCTGCATTCCTCCTGCAGGGACCCTTGTGATTAAAACCTGCCTGACGCAGGACACCCCCGCTTCAAGATCCTTAACTCGATCCCATCAGCAAAGTCCCTTTTGCCATATAAGGTAACATTCACAGGTTCCGGGGATTAAAATGTAGACATTTTGGGGAGACTTCATTTAGCCACCTACATCCAGGGAACACATCGGTCCTGGGCAAAACAGTGTGGTTGGTGGCCCTGCCAGGCCCCATCTCCCCTCTCTTGCCCTTGGCTGACGTTATTATGTAATCATCACCATCCGTTCCCGTGGGCCAAGACGCAGGATGCAGCCCTCATCCTGTCATGACAGCAGACAAGTGTGGCACGGGGGTGGGGGACAATTCATACCCAAACCTGGATGATATCTGTGTCTTTCCACCCCAGATACAGCCCGGATGATTCATCTCAACCCAGCGGTGTGACCTTGTGAAAATTAATTAACCTTTTTGGACTACAGTGGCCTCTATCAAATGAGAATAATAAACCTTTGCCATGTGCGTTGGAGCAGGATGCAGTGGGAGCGCATGTACAGCACCTCACAGGCACATAAGGGCCCTTGGTAGCTGACAGCCCGTGTTTTAATCAAATCCCCATTGTTGTTTCAAAGAGGACTCCTTGGGCTCACAATGACTCATCACTTACAGCAGACCAGGACTATGGTTTGGAGCAGGAGAGAAAGGCGCTGTCCAAAAAGTGAACAGGGGGTGAGGATGGGAGACAGGCCCAGGAGAGGCTGTTGCACAGGACGTTACACCCAGACCTGGGCACACGCTGGACTCTACACCTGTGCCTCCAGGGCTCCCAGCCTGTGTGCTGGGGGTTATGTAGAGCCACAGGGCAAACCCAGGGCATCTTTCCATTAAGAATTTGTCTATGAAAAATATATTTGTATTGAAAGATGCAACGCCGAGGACATGATGCTAAGTGAAATATGCCAGTCACAAAAAGACAATGACTGTATGATTCTACTTGCATGAAGTCCGTGGAATAGTCAATTCAGGGACGGGAAGTGGAACGGTGGTTGCCAGGGGCTGGAAGGGTGGGGAATGGGCTTACTATCTTATGGGGACAGAGTTTTAGTTTTGACAGAGGTCCTGGAGATGGTGATGGGTGCACAGCAGCATGAATGTGCTTGATGCCGCCGAATCATACATGTAAAATGGTTAAGAAGGCAAATCTTATGTTGTGTATACTTTACCAGAATTTAAAATAAAAAAGATGTGTAGTCTATAAGTGGGAAATATCTATGAATTTTTAAATGGAAACAAAGCCATCCAAAGCATAGGTAGCGCTGTTGGCCTCTGTGGACTCCAGGTGGGCTCCCTCTACCTGGAGCCCTGCTGTGGCCCTGCCACCAGCCAGGAGAGCAGGCTGTGCCCACCCACCCCTGGCTGCATGTGAGAGTCCCCTGGGAGCTCTGGAGCATCCCGGTGCTCAGGTAGTACCCTGGCCAGCTACAGCCTGCCATGGTTGATTTGTGTCCCCTCAAAAGATATGTTCAAGTCCTAACATGCCCCCACCCCTATACCTATGAATCCTGTGAATGTGGCCTCATTTGGAAACAGGGTCTTTGCAAATGTGATCAAGTTAAGATGAGGCCACACTGGATCAGAGTGGGCCCTAAATCCAATGTGGCCAGTGTCCTTACAAGAAGAGAAAAAGAGACACGGACACACAAGGAGAGAAGGCCGAGCAGCCACAGAGACTCGGATGCTGCAGCTGTAAGCCCAGGAATGCCAAGGAGGATGGCAACCTCCAAATGCTAGGGAGGGGCAAAGGCAGGTTCCATCCGGGTCTCAAAGGGAGTCCAGCCCTGCCCGCCTTGGCTTCCGACTGTAGCCTTTAGAACTGTGAGAGAATCAGTTTGTTGTTTTAAGCCACCCAGTTTGTGGCACTTTGGACATGTAGGAAACTGGCGCAGAGCCCCAGCCGTGGGCCTGGAACCAGACCCAGGGAGTTGCCAAGCCCCCTCCTCCTCTCCAGGGCTTGCAACATGAAGCCCCAGGGCTACGGAGCTCTGCCCAGAGGGAAGCAGGTCCCTTCTAGGTCCTCTGGGATTCCCGTGACCCTTCTTGGGTGTCATTGTTGTCATTGATCTCTTCTTCCTCTTCCACCTGTGACCGTGCTGGCCAGGCTGACCAACCACCCCGGTTTGCCTAGGACTAGAGAGTTTCCTGGGACAAGGGACTTTCAGGTTAAAACTGGGGAAGTCCTGAGCAAACCGGGTGGAGCTGGTCACCACAGTAACCCTTCTGTGCAGTGGCCTTTCGGTCACACTGTTGTGCTACAAGTAGGGTGACCAACTTGTCCTGGTCTGCTCAGGACTTCCCTAGTTTCAGACTGAAAGTCTCTTGTCATACGACACCCTCAATCCTGGGAGAGCCTGGGGGGTGGTGGCCCTCATCTTAAGGCATGGAATGTGCTAGGGCAGGGCTGCCTGCCAGACCCAGGGTCCTTGTCCCCGGCTGTGCCAGGTGATCACCCAGGAAGGTTTTGGAAACACTGGTGCTTTGCCTCATACCCAGGGAGCCTGATTTAAATAGCTCCACAGAGGGACCTGGCCTGCTTTTTCATTTTTAAAATAATTGTGGTTCTGTGCAGACAGGGTTGAGCATCGATGTTCCTAGGTTAAAGTGTAGGAGTGATCGGCTGCTCTACCCTCCCCATCTCTTGTCAGACAGACGTCTTCAGTTGACCACAGGTGCCCAGGATAAGGCTGTGGTCTCCTACTGCATCAGGCAGCCCCCGGGTGAGATGCGGCTTCTGAGGTGAAGCCATTGCCCACCCACTCCTAGACAGTGTATTCACTCACCCTGTAGGGCTCACTTACCTCCCGTGAGCATCAGTCTGAATGAGGCTAAATCCAAGGCAGGGCAAACGTATCTCTAAGTCCTGGATACGGGGGTGCGTCCTGGTACCCTCTCTTCCATCCTGGGGGTCTGAGTGAGGCCCCAGAGTGAGCATGGAACTGGCATAACCCTGACCTAGGATGGGCGGGGCACATGGCAGTTCCTGCCTCCCCGGGACCTCCTGGACAGAGGTCCACTCACCCACAGGGCGCTCGGCTCTGTGCTTGGGGTGGACAGGCCAGCGCAATTGGTGTGTCTTCTAACTAAAAAATTTGGAAAAGGAAAACACCATTTCTTTAATTTTGAAAGAAGCATTCCCATGTTTGGGAATAAAGTTTTAGATCTCATACTTTTTTTTTTTTTAAGTGAAGCAGAAAATAAAATACATGTATTTCAATTCCAGGAAAATGCTTAACCAATCTCCAAATGTCCACTATACTGAGATATTTCTATAATGAATTTAAAAAGATATTTGCTAAGGGGAAGTGTTATGATTATGCTTTACGTGAACAAGCTAGTTGTACTTAATAGAAACACTATTTGACAGTTTAACTTCTGAAAATCTACTAACCACATACATTTTAAACTACCAACATTTACTATATGATTTGTTCATTAAAAAAAAAACGAAGCGCAGGAATGAAAATGAAAAACAAAACCCTCTGGCGGGTGCTCGCGCCGCGCACCGGGGACCACGCATGGACCGTGAGGGAAGCCCCCGTGCAGCCTCCTACCAGCCGCTAGAAGGAAACACCATCACTGCTAAGCTTTACCGTGGCTGGGAGGAAAAGCAAAATACCTCAGAAGCTTAATGACTTCTGTTTATCTTTTTTAAAAGTTAATATAATTGTTATTACTCTTCCCTTCCACCGTTGTACCAATCTGCGATCTCCCACCAGGTTTTAGCACCTCTGAAACAATATCCCTCATGACCTTCTCCCCTGGAGGAGGGTTCCCCCTTCTCCACACCTTTCTGCTTGTGGGAACCTCCTGGGAGGCTTTGAGGTCACGTGGCTGCTGCTGCTGCTGCTGCTGCTGCTGCTGCCTGGGAGCCAACCCCAGGAAGTGTGATGTAACTGGATGCACCTGTGCGTAAGTGTGACTTAAAACCTCCTTAGATGATTCTCTGAACAGCCAGGTTTGAGAAACACATACCTGGACCAAAGTTTGCACACATCAGTGTTGGTTAATTTGCATCCCTAGACACTCAACTTAGTTTTACCTGTCTATTTTTTAACTTGATGTAAATGGGATGAAATATGATGTATCCATTTGGGACACAACCAACATTGTGGGATTCATCAACGGTGTGCCTCTTCTAGTTCAGGGGTTGACAAACCTTTTTGGTAAAGGGCCAGATCGCAAATGTTTGAGGCTTTGTGGGCCACCTGTCGCCTCTGTTGCATGGTGTTCTTTGTTTAGTTTTGCTTTTATAACCCTTTAAAAATGTACAGGCTATTCTTAGCCCAAAGGCTATACAAAAAAGGCCTCAGGTTTTGGTTTGATTCATTTTCATTGTCTATTTCCATTTATGAATGTACAAATTCCTATTCTACTGTTGAAAGGTATTGGGGTTGCTTGCAAGTTTGCCTGTTACAAATAATGCTGTTACGGGCAGTAGTGAGCATGTCTCTTGGTGCACATGTGCACGTGTGTCTGTTGGGTACATACCTAGGGACAGAATTGCCACATCATAGGGTTGTGGGTATCTCCAACTTTAATAAGGCCAGTTTTCTAAAGTGTTTGTGCTGGTTCACATTCCCACCGCAGGGTATCGGTTCTAGTTGCCCCACACCCTCCCCTGCTCATGGCCTGTCATATTTGCCGTTTCAGAGTTTCTGATGGGTGTATAATGTTCATCATTTCATTCTGCTTTCAGTTTGCATTTACCTGATTACTGACAAGGTTAATTACGTTTACATATGTTTATTGGCTATTCAGATATCATCTTTTGTAAATTACCTGTTAAGTCTCTAGCAAAGCCTCTTCCCTTTTTTTTGGTCGTCTGTTTTTTTTTTTTGAATAAGTGATTTATAATAGTTATCACATTTTGAGTGCAAGCCCTTCATTGCTTGCATGTGTCATTGTCTTGTCTCGTTCTAGACTTGACATTTTACCCTGTCAACCGTGCCTTCTAACGATCACATTTCCTAATTCATGTAGGAGACTTCATCAATCATTTTCTTCTTTGATTAGTGCTTTCTTGTATCCTATTAGAAACCCTTTCCTACTTTAAGATCATGAAGAAAGTCTCCTAGATTGTCCTTTAGAAACTTTGTTTTATCTTATTTTGCATGTCCTTTGGTGCACTTGTGCACACATTTTCGTTGGAATTGATGTTTGCATATGGTGTAAGGTTTTGTTGGAGGTTTCTGATTATTTTTTTAAAATTTGGATAGCCAAGTGATGCAGCACAATTTATTTAAAAAAAAAAGCCATTGCCTGCTGCTTAACAGTTTCACTTCTATCATAAATCATGTGTCCATAAACATGTGGGTGTGTTTGCTTCTGGGTCTCCTCGCTTCTGGGTCTCCTCTTCCTACCCATTGACCCGTTGATCTCTCCTGGCCTCAGTCTTGCCCAGTCTGAATTCCTGCAGCTCCGGAATTAGCCTTGGCGTCCCGTACAGCAGGCCCCTCCCTGATTGTATATTTTCATGAATGATGTGACCATTCATGACCCTCTGCATTCCATATGTTGGGTCAGCTCGCCAACAATCATGTTGCCAGAGAAAAATAGCCTTTATTTCTCCTTTTCCAGTTCTTATACCATATTTACTTACCTCATGTTTGCTCACAGGCTGGCACCCCAAGGACAGTGTTGGACAGAAGCGGTGGCAATGTCTCATTCCCAACATCAAAGGGAAGGCTTCCAGACATTTTATGTGTAGGTGGGATGTTTGCTATAAAGGTCCTTTGTGTGCGTGTGTGGATATCCTTTATCACATAAAGATTGCCTTCTATTCTCATGTTTCTAAGGATTTTTATTGTCAGGTTTTGATTTTTATCAGAAGTTTTTTCTGTTTTGTTGAAAGAATCATATGATTTCTTTTCCCCGAAAATATGGTGAATTCTACTGATTTGATTTGCAAATGTTGAGCCAGCCTTGCATTCCTGGAATAAAACCAACTTAGGTGTGTATGTGGGTGGCCCCCAAGACCACCCTGAAGCTTGATGACTGGCTAGGAGACTCACAGGATATACCCAGCATATAGTGGTACTCATGGCAATGATTTATTATGACAAAAGGACAGAGAGCCCAATCAGCAAAGGGAAAAGATTTGTGAGGTAAACTTGCGGGGGGACCCAGCACAAGCTCCCAAGGGTCCTCTCCCAGACAGGACAGGGTCCTATCACACAGGATGTGCTTATTCTCCCCAGCAATGAGTTATGACGTGTATGAAATGTTGACAACCAGGAAAGCTTGTTAGAGACGCAGCACCCAGGGTTTTTACTGGGAGCTGGTCCCCATAGGCATCCTCTGCCTGGCACATGCTAAATTTCAGAGCTACAGAAGGAAAGCAGGTGTCCAGCACAGACCATACTGTTTGCATGAGGAGCTTAAGTGCAGGGAGCCACTCTTAGCACTTAATGGTGGGAACTTCCTGAAATCCAAGTCCCCAGGTACCAGCCAAGGACCAGCCTTGCAAAGCAAGCCTTTTCCAGGGTAGTAGTCCAGGCCTTCTGTGTCAACTTTCCCACACAGTGGGACATAGCCTCCTTTTCACACATCGCTGGATTCAGGTAGCTGATAATTTATTTGGGGGTTTTGCATCTCTGTTTCTAAGTGAGATTTGCCCATCTTGAAGGTCCAGGTTGGGTTTTGGTACCAATGTTATGCTGGCTACATAAAACAAGGCTGGAAATAGTCCTCCTTTGTAATTCTCTCCAAAGGCTTGTGTGATATTGGCATTCCTTCCTCTTCCTGAGGTTGGTAAATTTTACTGATGAAATTGCCTGGGCTGGGATTTTCTTTTCAGAAAGGTTGTAGGAGTGTTCAGATTTTCAGCTCCTCCTGTGTCCATTTTAATAATATGTGGGCATTTAAAACATTTGTTCATTATCAAAATTTTCAAGCTTCTTGGCATAAAGTTTTTCATAATATCCTCTTACCTTTTTAATGTCTGTATGATAAAATGTTCTGTTTTTCACTTCTGATATTGGATACTTGTATGCTCTCTCTCCTTCTGGCCTGTGTCTGATGTCTGTTACTTCTCTAGGTTTGCATTCATAATTTTTTATATGAATTAATGGATTTTTTCCCTACTTTTCACCTCTACTATTTTTTACTTACATGATTGTGGGGAGACTACATAATTGCTTTGGGCTTCCCTGGTCACCGTGGTAAAATAAGGGCAATAATTTCCACCTGAGGCTCTGTCTGAGGACATGATGGAATGAGTAGAATCACCTAGCACAGAGCCAGGTAGACCTTTAATAAAGGTAAATCATGAGTGTTTTAGAGCTGGCTGAAGAGGGATCATATGGAAATATATAATATAGCAACAAAACAAAAATTAGAAGTGGTGATAAAGAAAATTAAAAATGGGGCAAAGGGGGAAAAATGGACAGTACCATAAATTGGAACCAGGAATGAGAAATACATATTTGCTAGAAGGGACCACTGACTTGTTTCTAAACTCATTCTTGTCAAACTGGAGTTTGTCATGTAAGGAGCACTGGGCTACGTGCCAAGGGCTGGGAAAGCCTGGGATGATGTGGTGTGTCTCTGATAATACTGTAATCACTACATATAACATAAGAAGCACTGAGTTGTGCACAGTGCTTACTCTGTCCAGGCATGGTTCTATGCATTTTACTTGAATTACCACTTTTCATCCCATCAATGGTCCTGTGATATAGAGATACAGCTATTATCCTGGTATTACCAACATAGGTAGACTGAGGCACAGTGAGGTTAAGGACTCTTCCTTATGGCTTTAAAAAAACAGAACTAATGAAAATCAGAGCCAAGGTTTGGACTCCTGAAGGACAAGTCCTAAACCAGGGCTCTTAACCAATATATACTCTCCTGTTCTGTTGTGGTTTCCTTGAGAACTTCTTTTACATCAACTCTTATAAAAACAAGTGTTCCCCATCTTGAGCAAGAGACCCCGTCCCTATTAAAAATAGAAAAAATTAGCCAGGCATGGAGGTACGTGCTGTAGTCCCAGCTACTCAGGAGGATGAGGCAGGAGGATTGCTTGAGCCTAGGAGTTTGAGGTTGCCATGAGCTATGACGACACCACTGCACTCTAGCTGGGGTGACAGAGCGAGACCCAACCTCAAAAAATAAGAAAAACCCAAATGTTCCATTTAAATAAATGCAGTTGTGTTGTTTAGCAGAATACAAACTATGAATGTGTTTTGAAGAAATAGCAAAAACATGTAGACTTTGCACCATACCGTGCCAAGTTCCCTCAGCCCAACTCAGACCTCCTACAGGGACTCTGGTTCCCTGCCCCATGTCTCCAGGACACTTTGGTGGTGAATATGTAAATTAAAGCTGTCTGCCTTCTCTCAGCCATTATGGCAGAGTCTGATCTGTTCCACCAGTATTTCCCCAGCTTGAACAAATTTTCTTTTAGAAAAAAAGGTAGCAAAGAGCTCTAACATGTCTGAGGACCCTGTAGGCTGAAAACTGCTGATTTAAGAATCTCAAATTTTAGAGGAAGGAAATGCCTTTCTATTGTAAATTGACAATTCAACAGAGCAGATTTATCTTTCAACTTGTTAAAAACCAGAAACAAAACAAACTTTTAAAAGATAAGCACCAAAAAGACACTAGAAAATGACAAAATGTATTATGAAGGCTCTGCCCCAGGTCACACACACACATCCCCCTGCACTTGTAGTTGCCCACGACACTGCCATGCATGCTACACACGCTTGAGTGTCCTCCTACAGAATGAAGCAAAACTATTGCTCAGGAAAAATAACCACAAGGTCCCCAAAGTCCATATTGTTAACCTCTTTGGCCTGGCAACTGCCTTGCCCAGATCTAGTGCCCAATGCCTGACACTCTCCTGAAGCCCGAAGTGATTGGATGGCATGTGTCCCTTTAGGGCAGGGTGGGCTAACGTAGTCCCTGTGGCCACTCCCACCTCACCTGGTGGTCAGGTATCACTGATCAATCCAAACCTGGCTTCCCAGGGGGCCTGAAGGAAACCCCACAATCCACCTACAAGATGGACTAAAATCCCCCCCTCCACCAATCCCTGTCTGACCTGCTGGCAAGGGTGCCTGTATTAAGCGCAACTCAGCCAGCCACATGCACCAGGATGAGACTTTCAGCTGTCTGGCTCCTCTTTCAAATGGGACAGACACCCAGTGGGTGCAGGTGGGCTCAGCTCTCACACTATCCCTTCCTGTGAGGGGCCTCCATAAACGGAAGTTCCTCTTTTAATCAAACTGCTACTGTTATGTGTGTGCTTGTGTTCTCTCCCTGACTCAGAGGTTCAGAGGCTCACCATGGACATAAACTCAAAACATGAGGTGAGCAAGAAAGTGAGACAATGGGAATAAACTGAAGGGTGCGGAACCCAAGTGGGCCTGGGAGAGGAGAGAGACTGGAGTGTAGGTCCCCTCCTCTTCCCCAGCCCCTCCGTCTGTCCCTGCCAGGAGGGGTGCAAACATACTGGGCTTTCCAGAGGGCCCACCTCCCCTCGCTTACATGGCCAGGGGCAGGGGTGCGATAAAGCCCCCGGACAAACCTGGTACATCTTGTAACTTAAAGCTTTGGGAAAACAAAAAACAAAAAACCCAAAACTATTATTATTTTATACCCAAAGAAACATGCTCATATGAGGAAGAAAAACATGAAACTTCTGTTAATTTTAAAGCTCAAGGGGAAGAACGAGAGAAATTGAATGCTTTCATCCTGTCACTCCAGAAGTCAGCAGGGCACGTGGTGAGTTCTATTTGTTCAACTCAGGAGGACTTTGATGGAAAAATTGGTGAAGCTTTGCTGAAGTACCTCTAGCTGCCGTGAAAAACATAATCACGTACACAATTCACAGCGCTTGGACAGAGAGCAGAGCAGAGCAATGACACAGTAGCACGATGCCTCCAGGTGTTTGGAAGTTTGCACTGCTGCTGCTGGAACCCCTCGCTCCTCGCCTCCTGGTTAAGACAGCAAACGCCCCGCACCCCCAGTAGCTCTGGCTCCATGTGCCTCGGCCTCCGCCTGGGGGCACCACCACCTGGGCTCCAATCTTTCCGAAGAGGACTTTCCTACCTCCCAGCAGCATTTGGCCCTGTGGGTTAGTCTTTGGGTTAAAATAGCTCATTTTCCTCAGTGCCCAGTATACCAGCTGACGGTTGCTGATGGGTGCTTACCTGTTCCCGCTGCTGTCCATGAGTGACCTCCTTCCACCCACACAACAGCCCTGTGTCCCCGCTGTACCTGAGAGGGGACTGAAGCCCAGACACAAAGGCACCTGCTCTGGGTCACCGGTGAGGATGGATGCCAGCAGTATGGCATCCCGGCCCCATAAATCCACCCCATGCTCCCCAGGGTCACGGAGTTGGATGTTTTATTCAAGGACTGGAATACTTTTTATACAACTGCTCATACAGTTGTAACATCCTGTAGAACTCCAAATTCAAATGCACTTTTCTTAGGGAAAACAAGAGCATTCCAAGGAAATTGGTGTTGGCGTTCAGACTGTCTCTCCTTTTCCCCACCCACGATGTCCCTCACAGGTGGGGACCCTGCAGTCTCCTCTGACCCAGGAAGTCTTTGGGGGCAACACATGGGAAAGGACAGCTTTAGGCTTTGTCTTGGCACTGAGAGAAACGATGATGAAAATCATATCCTGATTACCCTTCTTGCTCGCCAAGCGCCAGGTGCTGTCCTCACACCACGCCTGTCCGCTGGTGGTGTCTGGAACATTCCTGGTCATCACACAAAGGAGGGCGTGCTCCTGGCATCCAGAGAGCAGAGATGAGGGGTGCCGTGAGACACCCCAGGGTGCACAAGACGGCCCCCCACGACAGAGTTATCTAGCCCAAAAGGTCGATGCTGTAAAGATTGAGAAACTCCGCACTAAAGGCTTTATGTATTTTCAGTCTCCTGTGGCTGCTAGAACTAATTACCACAAATTTGGTGGCTTAAAACAACACAAATTTATTCTCTCTCAGTCCTGGAGGCTGGAAGTCTGAAATGAAGGCGTCAGCAGGGCTGTGCTCCCTCTGGAGGCTCCAGGAGGATGCTCTGTCCCTTGCCTCTCCCAGCTTCGGGTGGCTGCTGTGTTCCTTGGCTGTGGCCCACCCATCACTCTAATCTTCAAGGCCGGCATCTTCAGATTTCTCTCTGCTCTGACTTCACATCGCCTTCTGTGTCAAATCTTTCTCTGCCTCCCTCTTGTACAGAGATACACACGACTGCATGTAAAGCCCACCCAGATAATCCGGGATAATTTCCCCATCTCGAGATCCTTAACTTAATCCCATCTGCAAAGATGCTTTTTCCCTGTGAGGTCACATCCCCAGGTTCCAGGGATTAGGAGGTGGATATCTTTGAGGGGGGATTATTATTCAGCCAACCACACATATATTAACAAATTTAATCCCCACAAGCACTCTTATGAGGCAAACTATTAATAGCCCCATTTTACAGGTGAGATAACTGAGGAACAGAAAGGGTAAGTAACCTACTCAGTGGTGGAGTTGGGAGGGAACCCAGGCTACTGGATCCAGAATCCACCCTGAGCTGCTGCTCAACTCTAACCACCTTGGAGGGACACAGTGTGCTCCTCAATCCTGAGCAACTTCACTTTCTAACAAAAATGACCCTCAAACCCTCAGGACAGATTTGAATACCCCAGTGTTTAAAAAAACTTATTTAAAAGTCACAAGTATTAAATCAGGAAAATGTCTTTCCACTGGGATTTGGCAGGATACTTGTGGTTTTATATTTGGTAAGATAATTTAAAATTTATTGATACAAATTTTTAAAAAATATGTGACTACTTGGTAATTTTCCTCCAGAATACTTTGCACACTGCCTTATGTCTGAAGGTGTATTAGTTTTCTACAGCTGCCAGAACAAAGTGCCACAAACTGGGTGATGTAGAACAATGGAAACTTGTCTCACAGTTCTGGAGGCTGCTGTCCAAACTCAAGGTGCCAGCAGGGTTTGCGCCTTCTGAGGGCCATGAGGAAGGGTCTGTCCCAGCCTCTCTCCAGCTGCTGGTGGTCTCAGGCATTACCTGGCTTGTGGAGACAGTTGTCCTTATGTCCACATGGCATCCTATCTGAGTCATCACATCTTACCTGTGTGTGTCTGTGTCCAGATTTTCCCCTTTCATAAGGACACCAGTCATATGAATTAGGGGCCCACCCTGCTCTTATATGACCTCCTCTTAACTAATTACGTCTGCATAGGTCCTATTTCCAAATAAGGTCACATTCTGAGATGCTGGAGGTTTTAGAACTTCAACATTTGAATTTGGGGAAAACACAATTCAACTCACAACAAAAGACACCTATATTAAAAATTCTTGAGACAAGTTTTACTATGTCTATAGAATAAAAAAAGTATTTGAGGAGAGGTGTAGCTTCTTTAGGTTTGCTGTTTAATTAATATTATAATTACTTGTCATTTTGGTCCCTGTAGCAATATCTGCATCCTCACATCAGGGCTGTGGGTGGCCATTTAGAATAGACCACTGAAGCCCTTGTCCACATCCTCCAGCCAGAGATCCCCAGAAGCATGCTCATCATTGAACGAGTGGGTTTCTTACTCATCGTAGTGTGGGGAACACTCACCACAAAGAACCATAGGGCGCCAAAGGGCTTCTCGGTAAGAGAGTGCTAGAAAAACCTATTCAATCAATTATTTGCCTAGAGTTAGGGGCATGGGGGCATAGAGGGGTTTCAGGGTTGGCATGTGATATTGGAGTAATTATCTTTCAGACCTCTGCCCCAAATATAATGTGACCTGGGGTCAGAACGATGCTGGGTCAATGATGTGGGACAGCTACATGACCACTTACAAATTAACTAACCTTTCTGCCCACATTGTCCTCGATAGAATGAGAGTAATAGTGTGCACTTTGCAAAACTGGGAGAGAGTGAAGTGCCCACATGGTCCCTGGCACACGATAGCCACCCAATCAATGGGTGCCCACATTTAATCAAGTCACCATTGTCATATGTTTATTCATACACCCGCTTGTCTCCAAGAGGGCATCAGGGGTCACAATGGCACAGCAGAGCAGAAGGACAAATGTGGGTGGGTCAGGAAAGGAAATAGGCTGGGGTGAGGCTGGAGCACAGACCACCCCCTCTCCGGCCTGGGCACATGCCACTGGCAGAAGGGCTGCCCCTTGGGCTTGAGCCCAGGTCTCTCGGGCTGATGTTCACTCACCCCCAGGAGTCCTTGTCCATGTGCTGGAACTATGTGATGTCAAAGGACACACCTGGTATTTCTTACATCTTACAATTAGCAAATTAAAAAATACCATTATTTGACTCACCACAAACATGTCTAAGTTAGGGAAACTTACATGTAAAGATTTTGAAATGTGAAGCAATATAATTCAAATACATTTAGGCAATGAACCAAGTCCCTTAATCCTACGGGCCTGACCTCTGCAGGGCACCTAGAGCATCTCTTCCAACAGGAGTGATGGACAAGGAAACTGGAGAAGTTGGGCTGCCGTCTTTGTAGCAGCCACCAGACAGAGATACAATTGCTTCCCGTGACAACTATCTGTGAATTAAAAACAAAACTATTGCCTAGCAGCAAAACATCCCTGTTTATATTTCAATTGTTAATGTTGTTACTGTTATTTCCTCTTCAATGTGACTGGATTGGGCACCATTCCCTGCCTGGTCTTCACCTTACAATCAGCCAGGGTAACCCTAGGGTAACTGCTACAAATTGAAATGATGAGATGTAATTTATGACTTAATAGTAGTACTACAATGAATCCTAATAAGATACTAAATTAACCCAAAGGCAGGCAGAAAAAGATTTTTAAAAGAAATAAAAAATAGATGAGATAAATAGAAAATTTTTAAAAAGATAAGACACTTAAATCCAACTGCATTGATAATTACATTAAATAATAACTTAAACACTCCAGCTAAGAGGCAAAGATGACAGAATGGGTGAAAAGCAAGACTCAACTATATTTTCTCTATATGAAATTCCCTTTCACTCTAGGGCTATTAAAAGTCAAAGGATGGAAAAAGATACTATGAAAACAACTGATCAAAAGAAAGCAGAATATTAACATCAGACACTGTAGATTTCAGAACAAAGAATATTACCATGAATAAAAAGGAACAAAACAAATGTTAAAGATGGTCAGTTCTTCAAGAAGATATAACAATCCCAAATCTGTATACACCATAAAAGAGCTCTCAAATGTATCAAGCAAAAATTGATAAAAATTGAAGGAGAAACAGACAAATCCAAAATTGTAGAAGACTTCAATATTCTTCAAGTAATTGATATAATATATGCTCATACAAAGACCTGTGCACAAATATTACAGCCAGCCTTGTTCATGACGGTTCCAAACCGGAAGTGACCCATGTGTCCATCAGCTGGTGAGATCACGGTGTCGCATATGGTGGAGGACGCTCAGCGACCGCGGGACGGACCACCCACGGGCAGCCACACACGCAGCTCAAGGTGCACTTCAGGTTCTCTTGCTCACCTTCCCATCTTTCAGGTCTTAGCTCAAGTGTCCTTTAATCTGGGAAGCCTCAGGTCAGATTACTTTGATATTCTCAAAAAAGCATGTTTTTTGCTTGCTTTTTCTTTTTCTTTTTTTTTTTTTTTTTTTTTTTTTGCTTAATTTGCAGTTATACAAGCTGATTTGTGTGACTGTTTGATGGTCTGTCTTCCCAACTAGGCTACGAGTGCCCTGAGGGCGGGACTGTGTGTTTTATTCACTCCTGCGCCCCAGACTCCTTACACCAGCGCATGGGGAGCTACCAACAGTCCGTGGAGTACAGACAGGACTGACTGACCGAATGATCAAATGAATGAATGAATGAGCTCCATGTCAGCTACTCAATAACTGCCTGGTGTTGGGTAGACTATACAACTTTCTCAGCTTCAGTGATCAACTTTTTGAAACGGAGATAATTATCCCTAGCTCAGATCCGTACTCGCAGGGGGGCGTGGAATGCCAGGAGGCCCTGGGTGTTGAGTTTGTCACCCTGCAGAAGTTTGTCACCCTCAACACCAGGAGGGTCTTCCCAACTTTCACTGTGATTCTATTTTTTATCACCACCTTTTTAAAAACATGGATAATGAGGGGATATGTAAAAACGTAAAGATTCATTTACGAATGAATCTTCGTAAATGGGGAGAAGACTGAGGAAATGTAGAAGTTTTAAAGTAGCGTAGAGGTGAACCCGCGGCGTGGCTGACTGTGCTGTGCCCGCCCGCCCGCCTGCTCAGTTCCTGCCCCTTCAAACTGGAGTTTGGGACCAGCCCAGGTCCTCCGTGACGTCATGGGACTATGTGAAGTTCCTGGAACAAAAGTGGGACAACTTCCTGGAAGATGGTGATAGCAAACCTTTATGGTGCCCTCGCACCATGCCAGGTCTTACTCTACGTCCTTTGCTTGAATTTCCTCATTTTGTCTTCACAGTGATCCTGTGTGTTTTGTCCTATTTACTGCAACAATTTTACAGATGCTAAGACTGTGGCATGATAATGTTAAGGAATAAGCCCCAAATCACCAGGAAAGCAGAGAGACTTAACCACCAGCCAGTGTCATGCTGCCTTTCTTTTTCACTGAAATATATAGAAAACTGATACTTTAAATATTAAAGTAAATGTAGTTGTATCATTTGGTACAATACAAATCAGAAGGCATTTAAAAAATATTGAGGGTGCCCTTTTAAGAGAAAATGAGAAAACTTGCAATGCCGCTGAGGACCCTGCACTGCCACCTCAGGCTCCCTCAGAGGAGGTACAGCCTCCCGGGCCTTCGGGAAGATTTCTGGGGAAAAGCATAAGGAACTTGAAGTAATTCTATTTTAAACTCCAAAGTGTTAGACTCAAATGTAGTCTTTTGATTTTGATTTTACACTGCAACAGAAGACTGGCATCTTTCTATCTGGTAAAATATAAGCTGTCAAAATTTTCTTGTGGAATTAATACATGGTGCATTTCTAAGGGTCTGCAAACGCCTCTTAAGAAATACAGAGATACAAGATTTAAGTAAGATAAAAGCAAATCAAGTAAACAAATAAAAGCTTAGGAGAAGCACAAACTCTCCCTATTAGTATCCTTGCTTTTATTGTATTACTATTGCTGTGACTGTAGCCTCCACCTGTGTCCCAGGCCACACTCTTGCCCTGCCCTGGTTCTAACGGGCAGGACAGTGTGTGTCCACTGAGACCCAAGTCTGTTGATGTGACGTCCTCAGCCTTCTCCCCTCTCTTGCCCTTGGCAGTGATCATGACCCATCATCAGCTTCCCCCCACTGGGGCAGGCTCCTGACCGCCAGGCATGTGCTCCTAACAGCTTATTTGTTCTCCAAAGCTACATGATGCTGTTCTGTTCACACACTCCTTTCTGGTCTGACCGAGCAGATACTTCACAGCACAGGTGTGTGGTTTGTATAAATTAATGAACCTTTCTGTACCTCTATGTCTTCTATCAAACTAGATAAATACCTCCCTTCTTGGTGTGAGACGGAACGGAGAGTGTGAAGACCTCCGCAGTCCCTGGCAGGTAATAGCCCCCATATACACACAAGCTGAAATTTAATCAAAGCGCCTTTGTTTTGCATTTTTCAGGCACTGTCTTCATTCAAAGAGGTTTCAGAGGCACACAATAGAACGTAAATGAGAACAGTGTGACAGATTTGGAGAGGGTGAGAAAGAAGAGGCAAAAGGAATGAAAACCAAGGTGAGGACAGGAGACGGACCAGGGTGCGGCTGGCCCCTGAGCGCGTGCCAGGCCACACGCGGGCGCCGAGCTCCCGCCTCAGAAACTGCGCGCACATGTGTACCCCAAGGGGCGCTTGGCCGTGTTCTGGGCTTATGTAAAGTCATGAGACCTGATACACTTTCTTCCTCAAAGCTCTTAAATTTAAAAAAGTACATAAATATCATCTATATCTATATATCACTTTTTCTAGTAAAAGTAGCATGCCTATAATAGGGGGTGAAATATAAAAATCAGTTAAAGCACAATAAAAATAATCCTAACAAATGTAATTCTTGCATCCCTCCTTGATCCTGTGGCCCAGACCTCTGAGAGAGTTCCTGCTGTCCCCTTTGGAAGGACTCTGGGGACACGTGGAGGAAGCCTGCAGTGATCTTGCTTGGGGGGATTGGGGGGTCAGGTGCTTACTGGAGGAGCAGTGCCCATGGGAGAAGAGAAGAGCAGGTGGTCAGATGCACACCCTTCCTGAGGATTTCTGTGCTAAGTTTGTGATTTCTGTTATGGTGCCTCTCTTTCTCCTCTTCCTCATCCTCCACCAATTCTGGTGCCATTTTGTGCCCTGACCACGCCCCCCCCCACTGTGTTCCAGCCTTTAGGAGACAACACTCCTTTCTCTAGAAAATAATAATGCAAACTTGCTGGCTTATTGGAATTCTATGGTATGTGCAGGGGGTGCTTTTAAAATATATTGATGTTCAGAACCCCTCCCTAGTTATTTAATTGTTCTGGTGTTAACTGGGCATCTACATATAAATTTTATTTTATTTTTCTATTTGAGCTGGGGTCTTTTTATGTTGCTGAGGCTGGTCTCGAACTCCTAGCCTCAAGCAATCCTCCCACCTCAACCTCCCAAGTAGCTGGGACTACAGGGACATGCCACCATGCCTGGCTCTACATTTCTTTAAAAAATTAACCCAATTTATTTTAATTTATAGCCTGGGCCAAGAGATACTATTCCAGAGCAAAATGTACAAAATAAGCAGCTCATGTACCACCACCCCCACCTCCCTCTTGTCAGATATCCCTAATCAATCATTGTGACTGCAGATTTCGAAGGTGGGCCCTGAGATCTCTGTCCCTTGGTGCTGTGCCTTGTATAATCTCCTTTCCTTGAGTTTGGGAGAACCTATAACTTCTAGCCAGCAAAACATGACAAAGGTGATGGGCTGTCATGCCGTTGGTGAGGTTATGTTATTTGCAGAAGTGCTTCCCAAGTGGGTCACACGGCAGTGACCTGCAGGCACCCCTAGGGACCCGCAGGCTGACAGCCAGTGAGCAGCAGGAGCCCTCAGCCACACAGCCCCAATGAGCTGAATTGTGCAAATCATCAGGTCAAGGGCTTGGAGGTGGATTGTCTCCAGTTAAGAACCCAGCCCAGCCACACCCAGACTCCCGACCCATGGCTCTGTGAGATAGTAAATGGGTGTTGTTTTAAGCTGCTAGATTTGTACAATTCCTTATACAGCATAGAAAAATGATACGGTCACAAACTTCTTCACCTTAGACAGAGGGAGACCTTGCAGTCTTCCGCACTCTACTCCAGAAAGCCATTTCCACTAGTCAGCTGTGGCCTCTGAGATGAAACCTATTGACATTTCTATTAGTTTCCTACCGTTACTGTAACAAATTACCACAAACTTAATGGCTCAAATGATACAAATTTTTTATCTTACGGTTCTGGAGGTCAGAAGCCTGAAATGGGTCTAACCAGACTGAAATCAAGGTGTTGGCAGAGCTGTGTTCCTTTCTTGAGGCCATGAGAACTCACTTTCTTGTCTTTTCCAGTTCCAGAGACTGCCCATGCTCCCTGGCTCCAGGCTCTTGCTCCATCTTCACAGCCGGCGATGGCCAGCAAGGAGGCCTCGCGTGGCATCCCTCTGACCTCGATGCCTCTTTTCTTTCTCCTCCACTTTTAAGGACCCCTGCAGCTGATTACACTGAACCACCTTATCGTCCAAGATACTTTCCTGTCTTAAGGCTTAATTAACTCCCCTTTACCATGTGACCTGACATATTCAAATATTTCAGAGGGTGCATCATTCTGCCTTCCACAACACCCACACCTGGATAAAGAATGCATTCACCCCCATTTCACTGCAAAACCCCCACCCTCAGAGTGCTTGGCCTGCGACTTTATGCCTGTTGTCCTGGCATAATTACTAGTGGCACCTGTCTTCCGCAAACCATCTATAAATAGCATGTAACCCTTTCTGAGTACCAGAAGTTCTCAATATCGCCAGCAATCCCTTAGCGTCACCAATATCCAGTGACCGCTGCATTCCTCTGCTGGCCCCAGATGATTCCTTCAGCAGCTGTTCATTCAAGTGAGGACCCAAATAAGAAGCTTTCATCCCAACTGGTCAATATGTCTCTACAGTCTCTTAATCTATAATTAATAATCTCTTGCGATCTATCTATTAACTAAATCAGGTCATTTGTCTGGAAAGCTTTCTACAATCAGAATTTTGTTAATTGCATCCCTGTGTAGTTTTTAAACATATTCCTCTGTTCTCTGTATTTCTGTATTTCCTATAAATTGATAGCTAGACTAGAGGCTTGATGATGTTCAAGTTCAATTAGTTTTTTGGGTAAATGGGGAACAAGAGTACTTCATAGAAGAAGCTGTCTATATAAGAGCATACAATGACTGTCTCTCCTTGTTTGATGTTTGGAGCCATTTATTACTATTGTCTGAACCTGTTATTTCATTAGGGTTTGCAATATAGTAATATTTTAATTCCAGCAATAATTCTTCATTTATTATTTGGAGCTGGAATACTTTATAAAGCAATTTTCCTTCACTATTTGGTTATGTTGTGGTATAGTTTATATAAGAAAGGCAGGAAAATGCTTGATTCTCTTTTTTTAAACCAATTTTCAAAATATTGGGTTGGTTTCCTAGAATCCTTAAAACATGACCAACTAGGTTTTGTTTAGAAACATTATGGCTTTTAACGTAAACACTGTTTCTGTGTTTCAGCTCGTTGCAGTTATCATTGTCAATGCTTCAGTTAGCCCGTCTTTGGATACATTTATTCAAACAGATGCAGGAGGCACCTGCATCTTTTAGATATCACCTTAGTAGGCTTTGATAATGTCCTCACTTTCTGTTATAATAAAATGTTCCAAATAATCTGGGACATTTCTTGCCTCTGACATATAAGCAGTTATTTCTCCAAGGAATTTTGGCTTATTTTAGAGAAAAAGGAAGGTAGAGACCACAATCTATGTGCTGGGGGTCTTCATTGCTACTGCAGTAGTCACTGTTTCTAGGCATTTTCAGTGGATAGAATTAGAAAACACACATATTTTAAAGATAGACTACATCCTGGTTACACTAATATTTATAACAAAATTCAGATTTCTTGGAATTTCACTGAAACTCATTGATCTTGAATCTGCATCTTCTTTCTCCCGTTCTAAAAAGTCCAGCTCCCAGTGTCACAGTAATTATCCCGTTGCTTTCCCCTACAATACACAAAATGCTTTCAGAATAAAAAATGCAACACTACCAGCAAAATTAGTGTTATTAAAATCAATTTAGGATTTTTTCCAAGTATTTTTTTTCTTCTTGGTATAATTTTCTGGGGATATACAGTTAAATAACTGTGTTGTGAAGTCAGCCAAGAGAGTCCCTCTGTATTCCCTTTGTTGGTAGCTATTCTACCAACTTGACATATAGGTAGGTTAATTATTTCAGTTTGACTGTAATTATTAGGGATTGCTTTTTAAAAAAATTATATATAATTTTAATACATAATATAATTTTATTACTACTTATTAATTGTTAATTTTATATAATTATGTAAAAATATTTACATGGTTCTAGAATCATTTCTACTAACAGGATATACCATGATAAATCCAGCTTCTAACCCTGTGCTTTCTACCCTGGGCTCTGTCTCTTTCTGTAAGTAGACATATTTTTAACATTTTTTGTTTATCTTTCCTTTTTAAAATATACATCTGGCTTAGTTTGTTCAGGCTGCTATAACAGAATCCCATAGACTGGGTGCCTTATAAAGAAACAGAAATTTGTTTCTCACAGTTCTAAAGGCTGGGAAGTCCAAGATCAAGGTGCCTGCAGAATCAGGCGAGGGCACCTTCCTGGTTCATAGGTGGCCGTCTGCTCACATGATGGAAGGGGCAAGAGAGCTCTCTGGGACCTCTTGTATACGGGCACTAATCCCATTTGTGAGGGTTCCACCCACATGACCTAATCATCTGCTAAATGCCCCACCTCCAAATACCATCACATTGGAAATTAGCTTTCAACATATAAAGTTTGGGGGGGAAAACAACATTCAGTCCATAGCAATATATACACATTTATGTCCCCCCTTCTTAGATAAATAGCAGCATACCATACATACTTTCCTCCACTCTGCATTTATTAATAACACTGGAATCACTCCAGGGCAGTGCATAAAAATACATCTCATTCCTTTGTCTGCTGAATGATACTCCACTGTGTGGATGTGCCACAGTATATTCAACCAGTCCCCTCTCAGTGAGTGTTTGAATTGTTTCTGGATACTGCAAAAAAAGAAAAAAAAAAACCCCACAACGATTAGCCTTATATGGATGCCTTTTTGTATTTTTGCCCATGAATCTTTAGAACAAACTCTTAGAGGTAAGATTGTTGGGTTAAAGGGTAAATGCATGGGCCTATTTTCTCTAAAAGGAATGTCTAATTTCCCTTCATAGGAGTTGTGCTATTTTTCTTTCCCACCAGCAGTGTGTAAGAATGCCTATTTCACAGTCTAGCCAGCAGAGAATGAACATGAAACAAACTGACTAAAGAGAAATGGTATATCAATTAATTTTAATCAGTGTTTCTCTTATTCTGAGCAAGGTTGAGCCTCTTTCTGTTTATCTAGAGACATCTGCATTTCCTTTCTGGTGCCCTGTTCTTAATTAAGTCCCTTCTGTTGTATAACCACCCGCCCTCCCGCCTGCATACACCTTACTCCACACCCAGTACACACCTGTCACCTGGTGGTTGGGATGAACTCACATTCAGTTAGTTGCTTCCTTGAGCTGTAATTTAAACTATTCCTCTATATTCCATAGTTTGTACAAACAGATATCTAGATCAGAAGTTCATTAGATTCGGCTTCACTTTATAAGGTGTCTCTCCTAGGTGGGCACTGCAGCATGGGCATATGCTTCATTATTTCACTTTCAGTGATGGTGAACTTGCACAGCTTGTTCACATACTGTCAGCCTGATGAGCTGGCAGAGTGGTTCCCATCAACACTTCCTTTCCTGGATTGAGCACCCATTGGTACCTCTTACCTAGATCCACTACTTTATTAGGGATGAAAAGGATAATTTTTAAAAATCTCTCTCTCTCTTTGAATTTATTAGCTGGCATTTGTCTCTATGGAAGACTTTCTCTCACTGCCTCTTTAGTTACTCTGAGACGTAGTTCATACAAAAAAGTCCAGATCAATGTTTTATTCTTGGTTTGTATCAATTTTTCAGAATAAGAAGCTAAAGAATAGTGTTTAGAGAGTATAATCTGGGTACTAGGTATGTGCTCATGTTTTAAATACCACTAAGTTGTATTTTTCTAAACCTTTTTAGGAGAGAGAGAAATATTTTTTAAAGAAATATGAGTTCATTTTGATATTGTCAAATTCCAATTTAAGATTTAGGGTGTTAACTTCTTTTATTTAAAATTTTTATTTCTTTTCTCTTAGGCTGAAAATCTTGGCTCCTAACAATGTTCACATAATTTTTTGCTTTGTCCTGTAATACAATAGTTTCAAAATAACAATACCAATAATAACTCAGTTTTAAATTCTTAGGTGATTTTTTTCCTTAGAACACATCCTGTTGGGAACATACAACTAAAACTGTGTTTTAAAAATTAGTTGAACCAATGATTTTCTCTGTGTGGTGATGCTCCCAGTCTGATAGAATTTTAGATTCATTTGCTTCCTCTTGTTTTCAAATTTCAGGGATTGCTTTTGTACTTTTTAAATTTAACCTTGTTTTTTAATTATACAAAAACATGTAGATGGTCCCCAAATCAAAATTATATAAATATTAGATTCAGAGAAGCTTGCATCATCTCTGTCTCCTCCATCCTATTCCATCCCTCTGCCACGGTCACTGTTTATTAAATTTTGGCTTGTCCTTCCATTGTTTTATTTTCATGATATAAGGGCCTAAGTGGATCTATTTATATTTCCCTTTTGCATGATTCTTTTCATATTTTTTCCAGTGTTTCTGGAGAGAGTCACGGAAGTAAGATCAAATGCTCATGGAATTGTCCAATATATTGCCAAATTCTAATCTGGGGATTTGCATTCTTACCAGCAATATATAAGCCTGTCTCTTTCTGCGCAGTATTAGCAATAGAGTGTACAATCAGATTTTTTCATGTAAGTGGCAATTTTAATTTCTATTTCTCATACTATAAATGAAGCTAAGCAACTTTTCGTATGATTAAGGGCCATTTATATTTCTTTTTCTGTGAATTCTCTGGTTATATCTTTTGCTTGATTTTAAAATTTTATTTTTTCCTTGAATTCTTCTCAAGTTTTGTGCATTCTCTATATGTTAAAGATACAATGATTGTGAGATCCATCCATGTTGTATGTATTAGCATTTTGTTCATTTTTATTGCAGAGTAGATTTGGACATGCCACAATTTGTTTATTTGCTAACTCATGAAGATTTGAATTGCTTCCAACTTGGGACTGTTATGAATAATGCTGAATATAAATAATACACATTTTTGTTTGTGTGTATATGTATGTCTTCATTTCCCTTGGGTAAATACCTAGGAGTAGAATTACCGGGTGTGATCAATATATTTTTCTCTATATAAGGTGCCGCCATACTATTCCCAAAGTGGCTGCACCCTTTTGCATTGTCATCAGCAATGTATGGGACTCATTCATTTTTTTAAAATAATAGAAAAATGTTCTCAAATTATAAATTTTGATTGACAATACAGTATATATCTCTCTATATATACGCATATATATTTCGTTATATTTCCTGCATAAACCAAAGCTCTTTTGGATCCTGAACATTTTCTAAGAGTGCAGAGTAACAAGACCCAAGTGCTGAGAACTGCCGTTTTAGAGCAACGTTTGGAAATGGAATGCGTCTGTTTTCCAGCAGTCACAAGGAGGACCCCTCATTACTTTGTTTCTCTAACTAAGCACAGTTCACTTTAAGGAAACAAATGCTCAGAGACCCCCCAGAACACATCCGAGGACACGAGGTTGAAAAACACCGATTTAAGAATATAAAATTCCGGACTATGAAAATCTCTTTCAACTGTGCATTAGCACTGGAACCAGTGGGGTTTTGTCATCAGGCTGCTAAGCCTGTTTTTGTTGTTGTTACTGTTTTAAATTTTTCATTGCAAACAAACTGCAAAAATGAAAAATCTCCGTGCCTTTCCCATCCTGAACACGCCCTCATGTCCCCGTTGCATCTGAAAATACAAACTTGGGAAAAAGTTACGCAAGTCAGTATCCACGAGGTGAAAGCAAAGTAACTGCTCTAGAGAAATACGACTTGTCCACATAGGACAGGTCACAGCCCTCAACCCGGCCGCCCTGCAGGCAGCCACTCCCCAGAGGGACCCGGGAAGTCCACCTGCAGAGGACGCAGGTCCCCAGCGCGGCGACCCGGGCGGACCGCGCCTGGGCGCAGGGCAGCTCTCCGGCTGTGCCGCGTGCGCCCCCGCGCCTGGAGAGCCAGGCCCCGGCCCTCGGGGGACGTGCCGTCCGGCCCAGGGTGTGCGCAGGGCCCGGGGGCCTTGGCTAGCACGCGGCGTGGGTTTCTAGCCACACTCGGCATCGTTAGTGTTTGTTCAGGCTCCTTCCTTGTCCCAGAGGGCGACAGGGGCGCAGAAGGGCACGTGCCTTAGAACAGCCTCGCGGTGACGGGGGCGGGGGAAGGAGGGTGAGAACGAGGCGCGCGGCCTCACACGGCCCCGGGAGAGCCACGATCCGGGCCGGCGCAGCGGGGCTGAGCGCGGGGCCAACGTCCGGGGCCTTGGCTGGCCCTGGGGGTGATACGAAGTCGGGGTGCACACCTGGTGCATGGCTCACCTTGAACATTTGAAAAACGGGTAAAAGTACTCACTTTTAACTTTGCAAAACAAGCACTCCTAGTTAGCAATGGATATGGAATCACTATTAGCGATGGATCCGTAAAGTTTCCATGACTTTCGGAAAATTTCAACGACTTCCGAAAGACGGACCCAAGGCCTGTGCCCTCGCGAGTCCCCGCGCGCCCTCCGCCGGCTCCGCGCGCGTGTCTCGGGAGACGCCGACGGCGGCGCGCGGCACCCCGGCTGCAGTCTCCGCGGGCGCCGCCAGAGGGCAGCACGCTCCCAGCCGCGCCTCACCGGCCTCCAGGACGAAAGCGCGCGGCGTGACATTCCCGTTTGCTCCGGAGGGGGTGGGCGCGCGCAGAAGCAAAGAGAATAGAAAAATGAACCTCTGTGTACCCCCTGCCCCCAAGCTCCAGGGGAGTTCAACGTTTGGCCTATCTGGTTTTCTCTCATCCCGCCTATAATCCTTTTTTCTTAAAACATCTCAAAGGAAATGCCAGACAGTACATGATTTCACTTGTAAATAATTCAACATATTTCTCTTCCAGAAATACTTTAACATGACAACAATATCATCGTCACACCTGACAACACGTAACACCTTACTACGTATAATAATTAGGATTTTACTGTCTCTTGATGATCTCATAAATGACTTTTGGCAATTGATTTGCTCAAACCCATTTTCAGACAAGACCCACACACTTAGGCTGGGCAATATGTTTCTAAAGTGTCTTTTACTCATGGAATTCCGTCTTTTCCTCGTTTTTCTTTGTTCATCTCTTTGTTAGTTGTTGGGGGTTTTGCACCGTGTGGTGGCGTTTCTTTGCTGAATAAATCAGACACTTGTCATGTTACATATGGGGCACCCAGGTGTGGGTTAACTTCTGCAGCGCCCCTGGACTGCCCGCGAGCTGGTCTTCGCTAGTGCCAGGCTGGTTTCCTTGGGAACGACCGCAGGCGGATCCGGCGCGGGTTCCTGCTTTCCCCCATCCGGAGGCGGGAGGACCAGGTTGTGTATCCTTCTGGGCTGTTGCTTTTGTCAGGGCAGCCGGATCTTTCCTGACAAAGTTCACCATCCACCTTTCCCCTAACCGCGGGAGCAGTTTCTCTAGAAACACAGAAGTAATCGGGGGTCCCCCTTGTGGCTGCTGGGAAACAGACACATTCCATTTCTAAATGTTCCTCTAAAACAGCAGTTCTCAGCATTTGGGGCTTGTGATCCCCTTGCACTCTTAAAAAGTGTTCAGGATCCAAAATAGCTTGGTTTATCCAGGAGATACATACATACAAACATACACACATGTATATATACACACACTGTAGGTAGATAGACATATATACTGTATTAGAAATCAAAATTTATAATTTAAAAGTATTTTCGTGTTATTCTTTCAAAATTAATAATAGACCCAGTATGTTGCTGATGAAAATGCAAAATGGTGCAGCCAATTTGGAAATAGTATGACAGCACTTTATATAGTCGAACATACATTGATCCATCCAGCAATCCTATTTCTAGATACCCAAGAGAAATGAAGACATACATATACACACCCTACACACACATACATACAAAGATATATGAAAGACATCTGATTATTTATATTGAAAGATGTCTGATTATTTGTATTCAGCATTATTCATAATAGCCCGAAGTTGGAAGTAACCCGAGTCTCCATCAGTTAGCAAATAAACAATTTGTGTCCTGTCCAAAGCTACTCAGCAATGAAAATGAAGAAAATGTTAACATGGAACAATCTCAAAAACATATCTCTAATATGTAGAGAATGCTTAAAATCAGAGAAGAATTCAAGCAAAGACCAAATTTTTAAAATCAAGCAAAAGATATAAACAAAGAATTTTACAGAAAAAGAAATGCAAATGGCCCATAATCATGTGAAAGATGCTCAGCGTCAAATATGAGAAACACAAATTAAAATAGAGACACAACATACCAGAAGTTTTCGGATTACAACAAAATCAGTACTAAGAAGTAATTTTATAGCAGTAAACAGTTACATTTAAAAAGTATAAGGAAAATAATTATATACCACAAGCAGGTGGAACTTATCCCAGGTATGCAAGACTGATTCAACATTTAAAAATCATAATGTAATCCATCATATTAAAAAGCTAAAGAAGAAAAATCATATGATTATCTCAATAGATGCAGAAAAAGTATAGGACAAAATCCAACACTCATTCATAGTAATAAAGAAAAGAAGTCTCAGTACATGATTCAGGTAGGAGATCTTCTTCAGCTTGATAAATAGTTCCAAAAGCCTGCAGCTAACATAGTTAATGGTTAGAAACTAGAATTTTTCCCACAAAGATAAAAAAAATAAGGCAAGGATGTTTTCTATCTCCACTGTTTTTAAAAACATCATATTGGAAGTTCTAGGTAATACAATCTGAAAATAAAATAGAAGGTAGACTGGGGAGAAGGAAATAGAACTATCTTTGTTCACAGAGGCCATGATTATCTATGTAAAATATCCAAAGAGTCTACAAAAATATCCTGGAAATAATAAGCAATCAAGGCAAAGTTACAGGATATAAAGTTAATATACAAAAGCCAATGGCTTTCCTAAATACTTGGGTATAAATCTAACAAAATATATACAAGATCTATATGAATAAAACTACAAAACTGTTTTGAAAGTAATCAAAGAAGAATTAAATAAATAGATATTTCATGCTTGTGGATAGGACAACTCAATATTTTTAGGTTGTCAGTTCTTCCTAAATTGATCAATAGATTCAAAAGCACAGCTAGATATTTTGTAGATAACGACAAACTGATTCTAAAGTTTATATGGAGAGGCAAAAGACCTAGAATACCCAACCCCATATTTTAGAAACACAAAGTCGATATCTGACATTACGTACCTTCAAGACATACAATAAAGCTACAGTAATCAAGACAGGGTGGTACTGGCAGAAGAACAGACAAAAACATCAACGGAACAGAATAGAGAGCCCAAAAATTGACCCACATAAATATAGTCCACTGATCTTTGACAAAAAAAGATAAAGCAATAAAATGGAAAAAAGATAGTCTTTTCAACAAATGGTGCTGGAGAAACATGGACATTCACATATAAAAAAAAGAATGTAGACATAGACCTTATACCTTACACAAAAATTAACTCAAAGTGGATTACAGTCCTAAATGTAAGATGCAAAACTATAAGACTCCTAGATGATGGTATAAGCAAGAACTCTAGACTACCTTGGGTTTGGTGAGGACTTTTTAGATGTAGCACCAAAAGCATGTTATATGCAAGAAAAATTGATATTCTAGACTTTATTAAAATTAAAAACTTCTGCTCTGTGAAAGGCATTATCAAGAGAATGAAAAGCCAAGAAAGCCAGAGACTGGGAGAAAATATTTGCAAAAGACATATGTGATAAAGAACTGTCAACCAAAATATATAAATAACTCTTAAAACTCAACAATAAGAAAACAACCTGATTTTAAAAATGGGCCAAAGACCTTAACAGACATGTCACCGAAGAAGATATACAGATGCAAATAAGCATGTGAAAAGATGCTACACATCATATGTCATCAGGAAAATGCAAGTTAAAACAGCAGTGCGATACCACTACACACCAATTAGAATGGCCAAAATCCAGAACACTTACAACACCAAAGGCAATAGGAACTCCACTCATTACTACTGGGCATGAAAATGGTAAAGCCACTTTGGAAGAGAGTTTGGTGGTTTTTTACAAAACTAAATATACTCTTATCATACAATCCAGCCATCACACACCTTGGTTTTACTCAAAGGAGTAGAAAACGTATGTCCACACAAAAACCTGCATACAGATGTTTATTGTAGCTTTATTCATAACTGCCAGATCTGAAGCCGAAGTCCTCAGTAAGTATGGTAATAGTACATCGACAATACATTCAGGCAAAAAATGATATCAGGGCTAAAAAAGACATGGAGGAGCATTCAAGTGCAATAGAATGGAGGAAGTAAGCCATTACGAATGAATGGAGCCACGCTAAAATTCAATTGTGTTCTGAAAAGTGAATCTTGCGAAAGAAAACATAGCGTCAATGAAAGAGCAGGGTGACAGGGCGAGAAAGAGGATTGAACGGCAGTAACAAGGATTTTTAAGCAGTAAACTGGACATTGTGTCTTTACATTGTAAACCAGATGCACCTTTACAATGTGAAACCCAATGTAAATGCGACTAACATAATGAACGCTTGTAAAATGGACCGTTGGTAGGATATGATAATGGAGAGCTAGTATGTGGGCTGGTAGGAATATCTTGGAGTGCTGTTCATTGATGACTGATGATGGATATCAAGTAGTTGCCAATTTAAGACAAAATACAAAATACTAATGTCTTAAAATTATAGGGATATCTTATTTCTTATTTACAGGGATAAGGATGATATTTTATAAAACAAAACCAGATGATTTTAGAAATAGTAAAACAGAGGTTTTAAAGAATAAATATGGTACAAAATATTATGGTATGTTCATCTATATGAGGTAAGTCACTATTCCATACCACCCCCTTCCAGAATCCTGTTATTTTTATCTCTCTTAGGATTTTATTTATATTTGGATGTGGCAGTTAAGCTTGTCTAGAATCCGAGGTAACCTTCTGTCTAGAAATATACACAATTTAGAAATAATAATTTTCAATCTATAATTGAGATCTTCAAAGAAAAAAATGTTTCCTCTGAACCCTAAAATGGGTCCTTCGTTCCATAGGAGTACACATAGTCCCAGTTTGAAAATTACTGTAGAAAAATCCAATATCTTATCTATTACAAATTAACACAGAAAGAAAGGAGCTTTGTTTTTATAATGCAATAGATTTTTGAAGATTATTTTGAAAATGAAAATATAAATATTTTAAAAATTCTCATAGAACTCTGAAGGCTTCTAGAATATTTTTATGGTGTCTGCAGATACTAGTTGAGAAACACTGACCTTTATGATCTACAGAAGTCATATAAAATATAAGACAATTGCTTAGAATCCCTACAATTTCTCTGACTTTTCACTATAGTTATTCTTTTTAAAATTTTTTATAATGTACATATTTTCAAGGTACATGTGATAATTTGATGCATTCATATAATGTATAAAGATCAAATCAAGGTAATTGGGGCATCCATCACCTTATACACTTATCTGTATGCTGGGGACATTCAAATTATTCTCTGCTAGCTATTTTGAAATGTGCAATAGATCAACGTTAACTATAGTCGCCCTATCTATCGAACTATAGTCACCTAGATCTATCAAACACTAGGTGTTATTTCTTCTAACTGTACATTTGTACCCATTCTTAAGTGTCTCTTCAAGCCCTTCTCTCCCCTCCCCTTCCTGGCCTTTGGTAACTACCAATCAACTCTCTTCATGAGATCTATATATATATATATATATTTTTTTTTTAGCTCCCACCTATGAGGGAGAACATATGATATTTGTTTTTCTGTGCTTGGCTTATTTCACTTAACATGATGGCCTCCAGTTTCATCCTGCAAATGTTGCTGCAAATGACAGGATTTCATTCTTTTTTATGGCTGAATAATATTCCATGGCGTATACATACCACATTTACTTTATCCATTCGTCCATTGATGGGTACTTAGATTGATTCTATATTTTGGCTATTGTGAACAGTGCTGCAATATCTCTTCCATACATTAGATCATATGTTAGTTCTATTTTTAATATTTTGAGGAATCTCCATACTGTTTTCCATAGTAGCTGTAATAATTTATATTCTCACCAATGATGTCTGGGGGTTCCCCTTTCTCCACATCCTCACCATCATCTGTTATTGCCTGTTTTTTTGATAAAAGCCATTTTAACTGGGGTGAGATGATATCCCATTGTTGTTGTGATTTGCATTTTTCTGATGAGTAGTGATGTTGAACATTTTTTCATATACCTGTTGGCCATTCGTAGTAGCTAGGACTATGGCTGCACACCATGATGCCTGGCTAATATTTTTTACTTTTCTGTAGAGATGAGGTTTCACTATGTTGGTCTCGAATTCCTGGCCTCAAGCAATCCTCCTGCCTTGGCCCCCCAAAGTTTTGGGATTATGGGCTTTAGCTAGCACACCCAGCCTTGCTCATTTTTTAATCGAATTATTTGATTTTTGCTATTGAGTTGTTTTAGCTCCTTATATATTCTGGTTATTAATTACTTGTCAGATGGGTAGTTTGTAAATATTTTCTCCCATTCTGTGAATTGTCTCTTCACTTGGTACTTTATGCTCTTTGTAGCTATTGTAAATGGGGTTGCATTCTTGATTTCTTTTTCAGATTGTTGCTGTTGGTGTATACACATGCTACTGATTTTTGTATGTTGATTCCAACTTTATTGAATTTGCTTATCAGTTCTAACAGTTTTTTGATGGAGTCTTTAGTATTTTCCTAAATATAAGATTACATCATCTGTGAACAATGCCAATTTGACTTCTTTCTTTCAATATGTATGTCCTTTATTTCTTTCTTTTGCTTAATTGCTCTGGCCAGAACTTGCAGTGTTATGTCAAATAACAGTGGTGAAAATGGGTGTCCTTGCTTTGTTCCAGATCTTAGAGAAAAGGTTTCCAGTTTTTTCCATTAAGCATGGTATTGGCCATGGGCTTGTCATATATGGCCTTTGTTATGTTGAGATATGTTCATCCTATACCCAGTTTGTTGAGGGTTTTTATCATAAAAGGATATTGAATTTTATTGAATACTTTTTCAGTATCTATTGAAAAGATCATATGACTTTTGTTCTTGGTTCTGTTAATGTGATGTACCACATTCACTGATTGCATGTGTTGAATTATTCTTGTGCTCCTGGACTGAATCCCACGTGATCATGTTGAATGATCTTTTTCATGTGTTGTTGAATTCAATTTGCTAATGTTTTGTTGGGGATTTTTGCGTCTATCTTCATCAGGGATATTGGCCTATAGTTTCTTTTTGTTGTTGTTGTGTCCTTGTCTGATTTTTGTATCAGGGAAATGCTGGCCTCGTAGAATGAGTTTGAAAGTATTCCCTCCTCCTCAAATTTTTTGAAGAGTTTGAATAGAATAGGTCCTAGTTCTTCTTTAAATGCTTGGTAGAATTCAGCAGTGAATTCTATCCATCAGGTCCTGGCCTTTTCAGTGATGGGAGACTTTTTATTACAGCTTCAATGTTCTTACTCATTATTGGTTTTTTGAGGTTTTCTGTTTGCTCATAGTTTAATATTGGTAGGTTTTATGTGTCCAGGAACTTATCCATTTCTTCTAGCTTTTCCAACTTGTTGGTGTATAGTTGTTCATAATGTTCTCTAAAGATTCATTGTATTTCTGTGGTCTCAGTTGTTATGTCTCCTTTTTCATTTCTGGTTTTATTTATTTGGGTCTTCTCTCTTTTTTTCTGAGTTACTCTAGCTAAAGGTTTGTCACTTTTGTTTATTTTTTCAAACAAACAACTTTTTGTTTTGTTGATTTTCTATTTTTTTTTTTAGTCTCAATTTCATTTATTTCTGCTCTGGGCTTTATTATGTCTTTCCTTCTACTGATTTTGGGTTTGGTTTGTTCTTGCTTTTCTAGTCCCTTGAGTACATTGTTAGGTGGTTTATTTGAAGTCTTTCTACTTTTTCGATGTAAGCGTTTATTGCTATAAACTCCCCTTTTGGTACTGCTTTTACTGTATCCCATAGACTTTGGCATATTCATTTGTTTCAAGAAATGTTTACGTTTCCTTCTTAACTTCTTCATGGACCCATTGGTCATTCAGGAGCATGTTGTTTAATTTCCATGTGTTTGTATATTTTCTGAGATTCCTCTTATTATCGATTTCTAGTTTTATTCCATTTTGGTCAGAAAAGATACTTGATACAGTTTCTACTTTTTTGAATTTGTTGAGACCTGTTTTGTGGCCTAAGATATGGTCTACTTTGAAGAATATTCCATGTGCTGATGAAAAGAATATGTATTCCATCGCAGTTGGGTGAAATGTCCTATAAATGTCGGGTCCATTTGGTCCAGTGTGCAGTCTAACTCTGATGTTTCTTTGTTGGTTTTCTGTCTGGATGATCTGTCCACTACTGACAGTGGGTGTTGAAATTCCCCACTATTATTGTATTGAAGTCTATGTCTCCCTTAGACTTATTAATGTTTGCTTTATTTACATGGGAGCTTTGGCGTGTGGTGCATAGATATTTATAATTGTCATATCCATTGCTGAACTGATCCCTTTATCATTACATCATGACCCTCTTTGACTTGTAATCTATTTTAACTGATACAAGTATAGCTACTCTTGCTCTTTTTTGGTTTCTATTGTGTGGAATATTTTTCCCCATCCCTTCACATTCTGTGTATGTGTGTCTTTATAGGTGGATTGGGTTTCTTGTAGGCAGCAGCATATAATTGGGCCTTGTTTCTTTATCAGGCATTCTATGCCTTTTAATTGGAGAATTGACTCTATTGACATTCAGTGTTATTACTGATAAGTAAGTACTTACTACTGCCATTTGTTGCTTATTTTCTAGTTGTTTTGTGACTCCTCTCTTGCTTTCTTCCTTTTTTACTGTCTTCCTTTGTGGTTAAGTGATTTTCCCTGGTAGTATGTTTAAATTTGTTGCTTTTTGTTTTCAGTGTATCTATTATAGGTTTTTGCATGTGGTTATCATACAGCTTATGAAAAACATAGCTATAACAAATTATTTTAAAGAGATGACAACTTATCTTACATCACAAAAAAGAAATAGAAACAAACAAAAACTAAACAAAACAAACACACAAGAAAACCCTCTACACTTTAACTCTATCCCCCTACATTTTGACTTTTTGTTGTCTCAATGCACATCTTTTTAGATTTCCTATCTCTGAACAGGTTGTTCCATCATTGTTTTTGATAGATTTTTCTTTTAGACTTCCTACTAGAATTATGAGTGGATTGTACACCAAAATTACAGTATTAAAGTATTCTGGGGTTGTCTGTGTACTTAATTTTACCAGGGGGTTTTATACCTTCAAATGTTTTCATTTTGCACATTAGTGTTTTTTCCTTTCAGATTGAGAACTCCCTTTAGCATTTCTTATAAGACAGGTCTGGTGTGGTGAATTCTCTCAGCTTCTGTTTGCCTGGGAAAGTCTTTATCCCACCTTAGAATTTAAAGGGTAGCTTTGCTGGATACAATATTCTTGGGTGGCAGTTTTTTTCTTTCATCACTTTGAAAATGTTGTCCCACTCTTTCCTGGCCTATATAGTGTCTATTGTGAAGTCTATTGTCAGATGAATTGGAGCTCCTTTATATGTTATTTGCTTCTTTTCTCTTGCTGCTTTTAGGATCCTCTCTTTGTCCTTGATATTTGAGAGTTTGACTATTACATGCCTTGGGTAGTCTTATTTGGGTTGAATTTGTTTGATGTTCTGTGCCCTTCCTCTGCCTGGATATTTATATCTTTCTCAAGTTTTGCAAAGTTTTCTGTTATTATTTCTTTGAATAAGTTTTCTACCCCTTGCTCTTGCTCTCCCTCTTGAACACCAATAATTCTTAGATTTGGTCTTTTGAGGTAATTTTCTCTATCTTATAGGCAATCTTCATTCCTTGTCATTCCTTTTTATTTTTTCTCCTCTGTTTTTTCAAATAGCTTGTCTTCAAGCTCATTGATTGTTTCTTCTGCTTGATCCATTCTACTGTTGAGAGTCTCTACTGAATTTTTCAGTTCAGCAAATGTATTTCTCATTTCCATGATTTCTGTTTGATTTTTAAATTATTTTAATCCCTTTGTTAAATTTTTCTGATAAATTTCTAAATAGATTTTCTGTGTTATCTTGAAGATCACTAGTTTCCTTAAAACTGCTATTTGAATTCCTCATCAGAGAGCTCATATATTGCCGTCTTGTTAGGGCCAGTTACTGGTTTCTTGCTTTGTTTGTTTGAGGAGGTCACGGTTCCCTGTTTGCTGTTGTTTCTTGTGGATCTATGTATGTCTGTGCCTTTGCATTGAAGCATTAGTTATTTATTCCAATCTTCTCTTTCTGGCTTGTTTTGGATTTTATTGAATTTTTGCTTAGAGATGCTTTGTAACTTTTGAATTCTTTCTTCTGCCTACCCCCACTAGGTTGCTGCCTCCTATTTGGCACTAGATGGAACCTTGAGCCCAGGTTTATCTCAGCTCTTGTAAAAGATCAGAGTGCTACCCATCCCAAATTAGGGAGGTCCTAAAGAGGATACCCCAGCAGTTTGGGAAGGCTGAATAGGCATTCATGCCCAGGGGACCTGTGGGATGCAATTTCCACAGCATGGTGCTGCTGAACAGCTACTCTGATCTGGCTTCTCCTTTGGCTGAATACAGAGCAGAGTTCCCAGGGCTGGGGGTGGTAGTCCTACCTCCCTTATTTATCTCTGACTGTCCTCAGAAATTTTTATCCTTTTCAACAATCCTGATGCTTCCCATGGGTTGAGGCAGGGACAGGTCTCCTGCCAGAAAACCCAAGATGCTGGGGAAGCTGCTTGTTCACTTTGATCTCATTTTTTCCAATGTGGAAACCATGAGTTGGGGGGAAATTTTCCATGAGCTTGGTGCAGGGAAGATTGGGGGAGGGGCATTGTGGATATGGGAGTCTGATTCTCTTACCATCTGCTCAGATATTTTTCACTTCTCTGTGGCCCCAGGGACTGTCTCATCCTCATATTTGAGTTCTTGGATATTGTGAGTGATAGTCTCTTGGCATGGTATATTTCTTTTGGGTTTTCTGTAGCGGGAGTGAAGCCAGCTTGCTTCTCTGCCACCATGTTGGAACCAGAAATCCTATACTTACTCAGGAGATGGTACAGTATGAGTTTCAGAATAAATGATCTGGGAGATTTCTTTTTCTGGCTCTGATTGGGTAAATGGTTCAGACTAACACTCTGCCTGAGAACAACCAGAAAAGCTAAAAACAAAGCAAAAAAAAAAAAACCCTCTGTCTAATGAGCTGGAGAGCTGCTAAGGTGGTGTGGACTTCAGGGGTTAAGATCTCAAAGAACAGGGAGCAGGTCAGGTGAGCTAACATTCTGCAGCCACTTTTCCCTCCAGACATTTGGTGGTTCTCAAAGTGAAGGAGAGACTGAGAAGAGGCAGAGAGGCTAGCAGAGATTTTGGGAATCCCACAGGGATGGAGAGACAAACACTGACATTCAGGAATTCCAAGTCAGCCAGGTCTAAAAGACCCAGATCCTGGTGAGAAGGCACAGGGAATTTGCTGAATTTTTAATATACACAGGCAGAATTCAAAGAAACTAAACAGAAAGTTACCAAAAAGCAAAGTGAATTTTAGGCAGTGTGTCTGTTTTTAATGCTGCATAACAAATTATCATATGTGAAATGGCTTGCAAGCAATTTACCATTTGGTTTTTTCCATGGGTCAGGAGTCCAGGCAAAGTCCACCAGGTTGAAATCAAGGTCTCAGGCGTTGTATTCTCACCTGGAGCTTGGAATCTCACAGTGACAGGAGGAAAAAATTCAGGACCTGCCAAGAAGGAGGAGCCCTAAGCAAACAACCCAGGCTCTTCCTCTGAACTCTAGGAACTAAACCCTAAGAGTGGGGGTAATCCAGGGGTAGATGGAGCCAAACAAAAATGACTACCTGAACTTGGATCACTTCAGTCTTCTATTATATTACATTAAAGTGGCCTGCTCCTGTGCTATTTAGCTACCAGAGGGCTAGGCTGAACCCCCTCTGGAGGACAATAATGTTATCCAAAGCCACTATAACTGCATACACATTGTCCAATGTTGAGTAAAAAATTAATAGGTACACCAAGAATCAGGAACAGAAAACATACAGACAACAGAAACATAGTCAAAGAAGATCCTTGTATTTAATTTATCAGATATAGACTTCAAAATATTAATAATTATGTTTGATAGAGTCAAGAAAAGATATGATAGAGAATATTACCACAATATAGGAATCTATAAAATAGAACCAATTCTAAAATTTGTATGGAAAGGCACAAGCTCTCAAATAGCTAAAACAATCTTGAATAAGAATAAAATTGAAAGAATCACTCTAGCTGTTATGAAGCCTTATGATATAGCTATAGTAACATGGCAGTGTAATATTCATGGAAGGAGGGATACATAGATCAATTAAATAGAACAGAAATGCCAGACATAGACCCCACAAATAGGCTCTACCGATACTTGACAAAGGTGTGAAAGCAATTGAGAAAGGTTAGTCTTTTCAACAAATGATGCTGGAGCTATTGAACAACTACAAAAAAAATTAATCTTGACCTAAACCTCACACCTTATACAAAAATAAACTCAGAATGGCTTACAGACTTAAATGTAAAATGTAAAACTCTAACAACTTTAGTATAAAAAAATAGGAGAAAACCTTTGGAATCTAGGGTTAGGCAAAGAGTTCCTAGACTTGACACCAAAAGCACAAGCCATGAAAGGAAAAAATAATACATTGGAACTCATCAAAATGAAACACTTTTTCTCTGCAAAAGCTCATGTAAAAAGTATGAAAACACAAGCTACAGATTGTGAGAAAACTGTTTGCCAACCACATATGTAACATAAGACTAGTATCCAGAATATATAAATAGCTCTCAAAACTCAAAAGTAAAAAAACAATCCAACTAGAAAATGGGCAAAAAACATGAACAGACATTTCACTCAAGAGATGCAAAGATGTCAAGTAAGCGCATGAAAAGAGCTTCAATTCCATTAGCCATTAGGGAAATGTAAATTAAAATCACAGTGAGTTATCACTATATAACTATCAGAATGGCTAAAATTAAAAAATAATGACAATACCAAATGGTGGCCAGGATGCAGAGAAACTGGATCACTGATACATTGCTGGTGGAAATGTGAAATTGAGCAGCCACTCTGGAAAACAGTTTGTCTATTTCTCATGAAACTAAAGATGCAATTACTGTATGACCCACTATTTGCATTCTTAGGCATTTGTCTCAGAGAAATGAAAATTTATGTTCATATAAAAGCCTGTACACAAATATTCATAATAGCTTTA
This sequence comes from Daubentonia madagascariensis, assembly GCA_023783475.1. NCBI lineage: Eukaryota > Metazoa > Chordata > Mammalia > Primates > Daubentoniidae > Daubentonia > Daubentonia madagascariensis. The sequence goes on along the minus strand of JAKFHU010001640.1, from coordinate 2,779,027 downwards.
GTCATAATAGCCAAAAGCTGGAAACAACCAGAAGTCATTGAATAGGTGAGTGGTTAAACAAATTGTGGTACATCCATACCATGGAATACCTCTCAGCATTAACAAGAAATGAACTGTGGATACATGAAACAACTCCTGAGAATACCAAAAGGTTACATACTTGCCTTTGTCTGTTTAGTGTTGCTATAAAGGCAACCTGAGGCTGGGCTATGTGGCTCACGGTTCTGCAGGCTGTATAAGAAACATGGCACCAGCATCTCTATCTGGCAAGGGCCTCAGGCTGCTTCCACTCATGGCAGAAGGCAAAGGGGACCCAGTGTGTGCAGAGATCACAAGGCAAGAGAGGAAGCAGGAGAGAGGGTGGAAGGTGCCAGGCTTTTTAACAACCAGCTCTCCCGGGAACTAATAGGGCAAGAACTCACTCACTCCTGAGGGGAGGGCATTAATCTATTCATGAGGGATCCACCCCCATGACCCAAACACCTCCCAGGAGGCCCCACCTCCCACATTGGGGATCAAATTTCAATATGAGGCCTGGAGGGACAAACATCCAAACTATAGCAATGCTGTATGATTCCATTCATATAATATTCTTAAAATGACAAAATTACAAAAATAGAGAACCAGATGCTTGGTTTCCAGGGGCTAAGGATGAGGGTGGCTGTAAAAGAGAAACATGAGCGATTCTTGTAGTCGTGGAACTGTTGTCAATACACACAGACCTACGAGTGTGATAAAATTGTGTAGAACTAAATACATACACACAAATGAATACAGTTACAACTGGTAAAGTCTGAACAAGATCGGTGGACTGTGCCAATGTCACTATCCTGATTGTGATATCGTACTACACAGTTTTGCAATTTATTGTTTCAAAAAATAATGGTTCTGTTTTAAAGATTCTTTTGTCTGATATTAATATGGGCACTCAAGCTGTATTGCTGTCGTTCGCACAGCGTAGCTCTTTCCATTCTTTCACTTTCAACCTATTTTTAAAATAAATGTATGTTTTCTATAAACAGCGTATAGTTTGTTAAACAACAATTACGGGAGGCCATTGTTTTGGCCTGAGCTCCTGCACTAGGCCCCAACAGGGCAGACCAAGCCAAACGGGATCACTCATCCCAAATGCCACATAACCAAACCGAAACTTTAAGGAAGCAGGCAGATCCCCAAACAGACCAGTTTTTCCTGAAAACAGGAGATTCCAGTCCATAATAAGGAAGTAGCCTCTGCTTTAACCCTTACAAAAAAGGTAACTTGAAATAACCTAATGTTATTCAACCAGCTTTTTTCCTGTTGTTCTGTTTCCTGTTCCCACTGTACAAAACCCACTGTTCTGCCATTGCCCAGCAGGAGCTCTGATTCTATTTTATAGAATGGAGGCTGCCCCAATTCATTAATTGTGGGAAAAAAGCCAATTACATCTTTAAATTTCTTATAATTTTGTCTTTTGATGAGTTGAATCTCTTTGTTAATCCAGTCTGACAATTTCTGCCTTCTGATTGGATTGTTAAATCTACTCACAGTTTGTGGGGTCTTGCGCTATGTTGCCAGGATGACCACAAACTCCTCAACTCAAGCAATTCTCTGGCCTCAGCTTCCCAAAGTGCTGGGATTACAGGTGTAAGCCACCACACCCGGCTGCACCTTTAATGTTGCTATTGATATAGTCGGATTTACATGTTTTGTTTTCTCTCCTCTCTGTCATGTTCACACTCTTGCACGCTCGCTCTCTCTCAGGTTGCCTGTTCCTCACTTATGTCCTCCTTTTGCATGAAGTGAATATTTGCCAGTGTAACATTTTAATTTCTTTAATGATTTAACTATTTTTGTTTTGTTTTATTAGTGGTTGCACTAGAGTCTGCAATGTGCATCTTGTCAGAATCACCTTCAGATTTGTACTAAATTCCAGTGAGACATGGAAAATTTACTTGTTTACAGCTCTATTTCCCCACCCCAGTTTTGTGTTATTTTGTTATAAGTTTTGTGTTATTTTGTTATACATATTATTTATAAATGTGTTACAAACTCAACAATGCATTGTGATAATTATTACTTTTTATAATTTCACATCTTTTAAAGAATCTGAGAGGAGAGAGGAGAGCAAGTGTTTATTTATAGAGTTTGGTTTTTTATCCTTCTTATTGACCATTTCTGGTTCCCTCCATTTCTTCCTGTGGATTCAAGTCACCATCTTGTGTCATCTCTTGACTCCAATGCAGCTTTGTGCCATCCTCCTTTGTGTCGTTATTGTCACATACGTTACATTTTTACATACCATAAACCCCAATGCAATTATGTGCATATTATTTTAAGTGATTGCTTGCTGAATCAGGCAAGGGGAGAAAGGAGAAGAAATATGCATTATGCTATCTTTTATAATTACCTACATAATTACCTTAATCAGCACTCTTGTTTTTGTAATGTAAATTTGATTTAATGCTTGGTCTCACTTACTTTCAGTCTGAAGAATTTCTTTTAGTATTTTTTTATGGCATGTGTGCTCCAAACAAATTCTCTTAATGTTTGTTTATCTTGGAATACATTTATTTTTATTTATTTTAGGAAGATAGATTTTTCTTGATATGGGATTTTTTTTTTTTTGGGGGGACAGGTTTTTTTCTTTAGCACATTGAATCTGTCATTCTACTTCCTTCTGGCATTGATTTTTTTGATGAGAATTCAGCTGTTAACCTTCTTAGAGTTCCCTTGTATGTGATGAGTCACTTTTCTCTTACTGCTTTCACGATATTTTTTTTTTTTTTGTCTTCCTTCAGTATTTTAATCATAAAGTATGTGAATGTGGACCATCTTGTGTTTATCCTACTTGGATTTTCTTGTGTTTCTGGATATGCATATTAATTTTTTTAGGTTTTATAAGAACTATTCTTAGCTTAAAATAATAGTAAAATAATTTATAACCACCAAGCTATTAGAGGGAGCAAAATGAAATATATAAAATACTAAATTTTTTAAATGGCAAGAATGAAAATAATAAAAGAAGATAATAAAAGTAGGACAAGAAGAAAACCAATAGTAAGATGGTAAAAATACACCCAATTATATCATAAATTTTTTTTCCTAAAAAGAGATTAAATGATCCAATTAAAAGACAAAGATTGTCCGACTGGAATTAAACAAAATAAAGCACTCTCTGCTTTCAAGATATACTTGCAAAGTATGATGTGAACTGTTGGAAAAGATAAACCAAACATTAACCAAATGAAAGTTGGCTTATAGATACTGATACTATGTATCAGACAGAGTAGACTTTAAGTATGACACGTTAGTACAGATAAAGAGAGTCATTTCACAATGTTAATAGGGTCAATCTACCAGGAAGGTATCAGAGTATAAACATTTATGTGCCTAATAGATTCCAAATAAGTAAAAATTTCCACAGGGAAGTTATTACAAAGTTACCATTGTTGACTAGGGGTGGGATATTGGTGAGCAGATGGTAAAAGCGGAGGTGCTTTGTCATAAAAAGGAACTGGATTAGGGCCAGATAACTCAGTAGATATAAACTAATAGTAAAGTGTTAAGTGGAAGGGCTGATGTCTCTTAAAAATTGCATATATAGTGTGGATAAATAGAGTTTGCTGGTAAATATCCAACTACACAGATGATGCAAATTTCTTCCAGGTGGCAAAATGCACACAATTCTTCTGGGCACTGTGAGCCAATTAAAAGATGGCAGAGGAGCCTCAGGTTACATTGTTGCTTTTAGGGAATAAGTAATCCAAATTCTACATACATGGTGATAACTATGAGCAATCAGTAACAAAGACAATAAAGAGCCACTGTATATTGTAACCACAGACATCAGCTTAATCTGCTGCCACAACTGAAAAAGCCAGCAACATCTGACTAAGCACCATAATGCAGTCAATTTGGGGGATGAAGGGAAAAACATTATAAACTTGTACAAAATCATGATACAGCTGAATCCTGAGTTCTGCATATGGTTTCCATCACTGTGCATCCAGGGCCACAGAAGAGAAAGCCGACATGAGGAATGATAGCTAACACAATTTACAGAGTATTAGAAGAGACCTTAGAAACGATTGGACTCTTTAGTCTGAAAAGGTTAAGAGAATAGGGTGGAATCTGTCAAACCATGGAAGTTCTTCATACAATCTTGGCACATGTGTTAGTTTCTTATGGCTACCTAATTGCTGCAAACTTACTGGCTTAAAACAACACAAATGTATTATCTTATGGTTCCGTAGGACAGAGTCTGGTATGGTCTCACTGGGCAAATATGGAGGCGTCAGCAGAGCTGGTTCCTTCCGGAGGCTCAGAAGAGACTATTCCCTGGACTCTTCCAGTTTCTGGACACCCCTGCACTCCCTGGCTCATGCCCTTCCCCCATCTTCAAGGCCAGCAACCCAGGTTGAGATCTTCCCACACGGCATCACTCTGGCCTCCTTTCCTGCCACCCTCTTCCACTTTTGATTATGTTGGGCCAACCCAGAAAGTCAAGGACATTCTCCCCATTGTAAGGCTGACTGATGGGCAACCTCAGCTCCATCTGTAACTATGATTCTCCTGTGCATGTAGAGCACATACTCACAGCTTCCGGTGATTAGGATGTGGATATCTTGGGGCAGGGACACGATTCTGCTGACCACAGTGTAAGGGGTCATAAAACCCTGAGGTCTGAAAGAGCAGGGGTTTTTTTTCTTCTTTTTTTTAGGAAATGGAGTTTGTTATTTTAAGAGGCGATACTGGCTGAAAATATGCTTAGCTTTAAAAACTCCATGGATGATAAATGCTTGACAGCTTAGTATAGGAAGCCAGAGGTTCTGGGACACATTCTTAACCTCTTATATTTCTTTTTTCTCCTTTAAAAGGATCACGTAAATATTAAAATAGAAATAAAAAAGGGAAAACATCCCACTTTCTCCTCACCATAAATAATTAATTCAGTTTTCCTTGTTGCTTCGAATCTTTTCCATCTACAAACATTTTTTTTCATATCTATAAACAGAATACCTGCCCACTTTTTCTCTTCATGGTTACATTTTAAATGTTTGCCTGCTGTTTGCTGGAGGGAGGAGGTGGGCTGAGCTTGGCGTCGTGGGCTGAAGGGTGCACCGGTGTGCACATGAGGCCCCTTGCAGTCTGCACACGGCTGGGAGCTGGAAGAGTGTGGTGCCAGGACCAGGCTGGGCCAGCCTGGGCCACTGAGTTCTGCCAGGGAACTGCGAGAATTCTGAGAACCCTAAACGGGAGCGTGGCCTGGCAGGTTGTCAGGAAGGTATGTGGGTCAAACTTGGAAGACAGAACATATTGTATTTGGCCGTGTGTGAGTTAGATTTACAACTTAAGGGTTTAGACTCTGCATGTGTCAGGGGCAGGTCAGCCCCTGCTGAAGGAGGACCAGCCATGGGAAGAGCACAGGGGTACAGAGTGCTCTGCCCCAGGCAGGCCCTGGGGAGGCCATAAGCCCAAGAAGAAAGCTCTGATGTGACTGTCAATGCTGGGGACTGAGGTCCCAACCCCCAGAAGCAGTTCTCTGAACTTGGAAATGGGCGGTCAGTAGCAGGGGAGCCTTGAACTTGACAGGAACATCCCAGCAGATGGTTTTCATGCCAGATGAGGTGGGGGATGCAATGGGCCCTCCTCAATTGAGGCCCTCCATGTTGTCTTGAGGAGGGCCTTAAGGCGTGAGATTCCATCTCGGCCCGCCCATCAGAAAAAGGGCTCAGAAGAGAAACATCAATTCAAAATAACTACATTCAGTTTCTTGTATATCTGGTTTGTGAACTGAGATTCAGACCCACTTCCCCTCCTGTTCCCTCCCTTCCCCCAACTGGGTCATGATTTTAGCTCTTTGAACCCCAGACTTAGGGAAGCCCTGGGGTTGGCATGGGCAGTGAAGCACCAGCTGGAGCTGTCATGTTGTCATGTTTGCTGTGTATTCATTCATACTTCATCATTTCCAAAAGTGGGATGCAGGTACCCTTCAGTGAGAGATAAACACAGCACCATGGCAGGAGTGGTGCTGGCCCAGCAGAGGCTGGGGTGGGACTCATGCCACGATGGGGTTTCCAGATATAGCAAATAGAAATAGAGGGCACCCAGTTAAATTTGAAGTTCATATAAAGACCGAATATGTTTTATTATAAGCAGGTCCAAAATATTGCATGGGACATACTCACATTGAAACATTATTTGTCATGTATCTAGAGTTCAGATTTAACTGGGTACCCTGCATTTTATCTGGTGCCCTATTCAATCAAGTCCTCTCCACCTCCTAGAGAAGGGCATGGAGTTAAGCTCAGAACTTCCTGGGCAGAGGGCAGAGTGTGCACCCAAACGGGCCCTAAAGGGCCAGGACCTCCGTGGGGAGTTTTATTCAAACAGAGAGCTAAACAAAACAGTGTGTTATATTTTTTAAAAATATGGTTATATTTTGGATTAATATATGGAAATGAAATAAAAGGTGAAGCAATTTAAAAAGTTCTTAATGACACTCCTTATAATAATATTTCAGGCATCTGAAGTTCGCACTTGTTTGCAGGTAATTTGAGATTCTCAGCTGCAATACCAAAAGTGGCCACGAGAGGGAGCGCTGACATGCTTCTTGATTCCCAGCCTCCCTAACCCTAACAAAGGAAAACATCTTTTGAGAAAGTACAAGTCATTCGGAGGCCATTATTTTGCAGCTGTTGTTGTTCCTGTTTCTGTAAATGTTGTCTTTTTCCTACTTGGTGTTTTCCTTCTCCCCCTGCCTCCCATTCAGCTACTCTGAGTTTTGTGTCCTTTTTCAACCAGTACAAGTATCCCTGATGTGCGTCCACTTTGCATCCTTCTCTGAGACCTCCTGGCCCAGCAGTGAATTGTCTGCTCAATAATGACAAGAGACACCACTTTGGGAACTTTTTCGCTGTGTGGCAGGTGCTGGGCTTGGAGCTTTGCATGTGGTATCAGTCAGGAAAGAGTAACCAGGTCAATATTTACCCCAAGGGCATTAAGGCAGGGGATTGGCTAGTGGGTGGTTCTGCTGTGAGCCAAACCCAGAGACCCCGATGAGCAGGAGGCTGCCACACCTAAGCGCAAGGTGGGGTGACGGGACCCAGGGCCAGGCTCATGGACAGAGGCTGGAACTACGCAGGACTGTCCATGAGGGACAGGGCTGAGGATGCTGTGCAGGGCAGAGCATGGGGTGGCCTTTGTGAGCCAGATGACCTGTGAAACACAGCCTGGGGTAGGCAGCCGTGCCCCCTGGCCTCCAGAACAGAACAGGGATGATGACAGGGCATGAAGGCAGCTGCCCAGAAGCAGCACACACATCATCTCTTTTAAGTAGCCTCATTTTATAGCTGGGGAATCCGAGGCTCAGAGAGGTTAAGGGGCTGGACTGCAGGTGCACAGCTTGTCAGAGGCAGAGCTGGGATTTGAGCCAGGAAGCCAACCTGCAGAATCCGTGCTCTTAGGGATTGCCACACAACGGAAGAGGCAGCTCCTGCATGGCTGAGCCCACCTCCACCCTCGGCCTCTGCAGATATCACTATTAGTCAGGACCTGGGACCTGGTGAGCCCCAAGGCAGGGTCACAATGTCAGTAGTGCTGTCCAGGCAGATGTGGCTTGCCAGGAGTGTCCATCCCAGACAGAACTGTGTCAGGCAAGATTCCATGGTGAGAAACAGAAATCATTTCCCAATTCCACACAGAAAGGGATTTACTACAGGGGCTTAGGTGCTCACACAAGTGTTGGAAGGGCAGCAGGATGAAGCTCTAGGCAAGGTTTGTGGAAATGACTCCCAGAGGAGCACTTGGAAGTGGCCCCCAGGGGCATTGCCACCTCTGCACCAAGCAAGGAAGTGCAGCGCCAGGAGGCTCCCACTGGCATCTTAACTCCAAGGACCTGCGTCGCAATCCAGAGATGGGATCCACCACAGCCACCACTCAGCACTTGGAAAACTGAGACCCCAGGACACTGCAGAGGAACCAGTATCTCCAGCAGCCACCACAGGCAACAGGGACCGAAAGTGGAAGAGAGGCTTCCAGGGGCCAGGGTAGGCGGGAACCGGGAGTGACTGCTTAATGATGAGGAGTGATGTACAAGTTCTGGAGATGGGTGGTAGTGATAGTTGAACAACACTGTGAATGTACTTAGTGCCACTGAATTGTACTCTTAAAATGGCTAAAATGGCACATTTTATGTATATTTTACCACAATAAAAATTTTTTAAAAAGAAAGATTTTTTAACAAAAGTAACCACCTTGTACCCATTAGGTTGCAAAAAACTAACAAACAAAACAAAACAAAATAACAGGTGTTGGTGAGGTTGTGGAGAAATTGGAACACTTGTGTGCTGTTGGTGGGAACGTAAAATGGTGCTGTTGCTATGAAAAATAGTATGGTGGTTCTTCAACAAAATTAAAAATAGAATTACTATAGAATCCAGCAATTCCCCTCCTGGGTACTACCCAAAAGAATTGAAAGCGGGGACTCAAACAGATATTTGTACACCCATGCAAAAGGCAGCATTATTCACAATAGCCAAATGGTGGAAGCAACCCAAGAATCTACAGACGGATGGACAGATAAAGAAAATGTGGTCTATACACACAATGGAGTAGTATTCAGCCTTCAAAAGGAAGGAAATTCTGACACATACTACATCATGGCTGAACCTGGAGGACATAATGCTACGTGAAATAAGCCAGTCACAAAAGGGCAAAGACTGCATGATTCCACTCACACGGGGCCCCTAGGGGAGTCAGATCCATAGAGACAGAAAGCAGAAGGGTGGCTGCCAGGCGCTGCGCGGAAGAGCAATGGGGAGTTAGTGTTTAATGGGTAGAGTTTCAGTTTTGCAAGATAAAAAGTTCAGGGAATGGGTGGTGATGATGGTTGCACAACAACGTAAATATACTCGCTACCACTGAACTGTACACCTAAAAATGGTTAAGATGGTAAATTTTATGTGTATTTCACTACAATTTTTAAAGTAAACTAGAAGAAGAGGGGGAGGAGGACAGAAAGAAGAGAAGGTGAAGGGAGCGTCTGCACAGGCCGGGGAGGGCAGGCGGACGGCCGCGGGGCCATGCCACCTCGCTGGGCCTGGGGACGCAGCTCGCACCCTACAGGCAGCCCGCGTGGGGCCAGCACTCGCACAGCCCCAGCAGCACACAACAGCCTGTCCCGGAGCCCCTGAAATAAAAGGGAACACTTCTGAGGATAAGGAAGGAAAGAAAGAAAATATGTCATGTTAAAATTGTTAGGCAAAACTGTGCAAGACATACCGGGTATCATTTCCACGGGAAGCTGGCGTTCTAGCCCACCAGTCCAGGTTGTCGGATTCCGTGGGGTTTCTCTGCCTTCCATTGTCTTTAGCTATTTTACAACTCTGTAAATGGTAGAAGACTGATGGTAGTGTGAATTATTCTTGGTCCAAAGAAATGGAAATGAATTTTGTCTGGTGGAGGTACAGTCGATCCCCCTCCCAGAAGCCAATTTTACACCTTTATTAAGCAAATTCACGTCAGCATTCCCGATGGGCTGCGCTTTGGATTCTCCTTTGACCTGGTTCTGAACACCTAACTGCTTCCCTCATTAGCTAGTGACCACCACAAAGTCTTTGACACATGTTCATTTTATTTATGTTAGAAAGTCATCATTTTATTTTTTTAAAAAAATTATACTTTGGAAAAACAAACTTTGATTCTAGTTCCAAAATGACAGCGTAGAAGCAAGCTGGCTTCACTACTCCCTACAGCAAACCAAAACCAAATATCCGGCACTAAGAGTATCAGCAGCAATATCCCAGAACTCAAATGCGGGGATGAGGCAGTTCCCAGGGCCACAGAGCAGTGAAAAACCTCCAAATAGACAGTAGGAGAATTGGACTTCCACATCCACAACGCCACTCTCCCCATTCTGCCCGGCACCAAGTGCACGGAAAATTTTCCCCCAATTTGTGGTTTCAACACAGAGACACAGAGAGAGAGAGACAGCAAGAGAGAGAGAGATAAGGAACAAAGTCCAGAGACACGGAGACACCGAGGAAGAGATATATACACAAAGTCTATAGAGATGCACAGACATGCTGAGAGACAGAGACAGATATGGAGCAAAGTCCAAAGAGACACACCCACAGAGAAAGAGACGCAGAGGTACTGACAGATATGTGGAACAAAGTCCAGAGAGATGCAGAGACATGCAGAGAGACAGAGATATAGAAAGATATGGAGCAAAGTCCAGAGAGACACAGAGAGACATACACACAGAGAGAGATACTTGGGGACAGACACGGAGAGATGGCCAGAGAGGCTCCCACAGGAAGGGCCACCTGTTGAGCACCTGCTGTGTGTCCCATGCCTTGGGGACAGACCAGCTTGCACCCGTGACCCTGTGTCGTGCTCAGAGCAGGGCACATGTGCAGGCTTGAGAGGAAGCCCTGAGTGATTAAGACCTTCCTTTGTGCGATTTGCTGTTAGCCATTTACTCACAGCCAGGACACTTCTCAGAGTGAAAATTAATTAACTACCGTGCCTGGACGACAAGCATAAAGAGACACTGTTCCAGCCACCTGGGACCTGTGGTCACAGGGCTGATGACTGTCCCTGTTCCAAAGTGAGTCCTGTGCTGTCCAAGCATCCGCCAGCCCCAGCAGCGGAACAGAGACGAGGGGCTGCTATCAGCCCGCGTCTGGCCACCACATGATCACACTGGCCACCCTGACCACCTCTGGGGACACAGCTGTTCAGCAAGGGGATATCACAGGTATAAAGTGAACATCTTTAAACTGGGTTGTTTTTATATCCTTACAAAGAGGGCACAGTGCAAAATGCTCTTGATTTTAGAAGATGAAACAAGAAATTTAAGAAACCTCATCCTTGCTTCCCATGCTCAGGCTGCCCTGTGGGCCCTGTCATTTCCTTCCTCTTCACCCTTTGCAAGGAGAGCCCCTGGCACAGATGTTGAGAACTCTGTTGTAACCTTCCTGGCAGCCGCTAGAGGGACACCCGATCGATGCCATGACTCAGAGAGTCCATGAAAAAAGCAAAGCAAGTTGTTGAAGAGGACAAAGCTTCCCCGTTCTATTGTTAGCATTAGAAGTGAGCATGCTGATGTCTTTGGCATTGTCAGGGACTCAACTTCTGCTCCCTGTCACATTCCAGCACCGACACGCAGTGGGCTCTCAGCACGTACTTGTCAGCTGGCTAAACCTCGGGCCCTTTGTCTCCTGGCATGCCATGGAGCTCATGCAGGACCCACGTGGTGTTCCAGTCAGGGACAGGCAAACAACATCCTCCCCTGCCTTGGACCGGGAGCAGGTAAATGCAGCCCCTCCCCACGCTCCTCCAGGCAGCCACAGCCCATCCGTGGAGCCAGCCAGGGGAAGAAGTCACTGGCCACGGGGACTCATTCCTGGGCTGTGGTCTTTCCTGACAGGTCTCAGTGCCGCAGACCCACTGCAGAAACACCCAGGGCTGGGCGTGGGGCTGGGGGCGCTGTAGCACATGCTCCACAAACCTTTTGCATTTCCAGCCCTGGGGGGCTGGTCCCAGGTGCCCTCCCCTGGCCAGGCAGCAGAGGTCCAGGCTGGAGGACACTTGCCCTGCACACCTTAGAGCCCCAGGGGCTCTGAGGGTCCGAGCCTCAGGCTTCTTGTCAAGCCCCTCAGGCAGGCCTCCCTGTCTAGAGCATCTCTTGCCCAGCCCCGTGCCACCAAGTCTGGGGGGCTGCCAGGCTCCCTGCTTCTCTGCCATCCCCTCTTCCCCCACAGTTGTCCCTCCAGATCTCATCTCTATGCCCAGTTTCTCTGGATTGAGGCTTCACCAGGACCACGTGGCTTCCAATGCTCATCCAACAAACAAATACCGAGCACCTGCCATGTGCCAGGCACCCTGCTGGGCTCAGGGAACTCAGTGGGGATGAGATGTAGCCGCTGTCCTCCTGCAGGTCCGAGTGTGACGGCGGGTAGGTCAGCGGCCACGGCACTGGTCACGGCTCTTCACTGAGCTTTTGTAGCCTCTTCACGCCTCTCTTGTCGGCCACGGCTGTGACCACAAGCTCCATGGGGGCTCAGATCCCACCTGAAGTGCCTTGCCGTGTCCTGCTGCCCAGGCTTCCTTGGAGACCCCAAGGAATTGCCTCAGGACCCTGCTCCATGCCCACGTGGCAGGGCACCACAGAAGTCAAGGCCCACCAGGGTGAATCTTTGACCGACGAGAAAACGGGGGGAGGTAGATGAATCCTTCTCCTCCCTGCCTCCAGATGGGCGATCCTGAGGGCGTCGTCTGTACGCAGGGTGGCCCACGTTTCAGTCAGCCTGGGACGGTCCCAAGTCACACCCGTCACCCTGGTGTCACTAAGAGTGAGCGTTCCAGTTGATGAGGTGAAGGATATGTTCACCTTGCATCGTCAGCCTCGCAGGTGCGCGACATGCAGCAAGCACGTGCTATGCAGGCGGGGGCCCCTCCCTCCCTCCCTCCCTCCCTCTCCGGGGGCCACACTCCCTAACCGCAAAGGATCACCTGCGCCTGGGCCTCAGGCTCTGTTTTTGGGGAACTGAGGCTGGAGCCTTTGGAGGTCCGAGGACAGGGAGTGTCCCAGGCACGTCTGAGCTGGGACACACAAGGTTAAACTCCAGGAGGCACACTCACAGGGAGACGTGATACAGAAATCAAGGGAGACTGTTTTACACGGGCTGGTGGAAAGGGGCTTTCTCAGGAGCAGGCATGTAGGGGGGATTTGGGGGAACATAGGAGGAAACAAGCCACGGGAAGAATGGGGGGATGGGCATTGCAGGCAGTGGACTAGCAGGTGCGGAGGGCCGGGGTGGGGTGGGGGGATGCCTGAATCCCAAGATGTGGGGAAGGCCCAGAAAGAGTGAATCCCTCTCCTAGTGTTGCTGCTCACCCCAGACCCCAGAGTCCCCTTGTCAGTGGCAAATAAAGAGGAGAAGCAAATTCAAAGAAAGGGGCCCGGCTGAAGTAGGGAAAGCAGGGCTATTTCATCCGTTCTCGCTCTGCCAGGAAAGGCTCCTTCCGCACGCGGGGAAGTGGCCCTGGGCAAGCCCTGCATCTTCCCGAGCATCGATTTTACTTAAAGATTTGGGGAGAGATGTTGTGTGCGGAAAGAATACGGACGCATGTTGACTACGGCACAAACTGGGGGAATTTCAAAAAACTCAAGGGGCCGCAGCACCTGAGTGCCAGCCCCGCATCGGGCGCCCCGCGGGCCCTGCAGCCGCGGGAGCCGAGTCGGAGGCCGACCCTCCCCGTGGCCGCTAGAGGGCGCGGGGCCACTCCCTGGGGCGCAGATTCTGGGAAATACTCGTGGTTTCTGCGAGTTTCTCGCCAGGGCTGCGGCAGAGCCGATCCGGAACACCCACCCAGGACTTCCCGAGGCAAGGGGACCGTCTCGGACTCTTCCCCTGGGTCAGCACGTGGACGACAGAGAACCCTGCAGCTGGAGGCAAAATCCCCCCGGGGTGCTCCGGCCCTAAAACACCATCTCCAGTGGCCACCAGGTGACCTTGAACCTATGTTCCCGTCTACAAGACGCTGAGAAGCAAGCGTGTGAGTGGTCCATGGTGGAAGGTGGAGCCCCTGCTAGTGTTAGCCCGGCGCACAGCCCACAGCGGGTGCCCCAAAAAACAGCCGTCGCTCTCTGGATATTTGCCATTTGACTCAAAGAGGATTCAATGCATTTTAGAGTGATTGCCAGAATTCAACGGCGGCGGGGACCTCGGGGACCCAGGGAGACACGGATGATGCAAAGAGGGAAGCAGGGACCTTCGATGGAGCCCAGGACAAGGGAGAAGCAGACCGCTCACGCAGAAGCCATCTGGGGTGGTCCCAGCTCTGGGCCCAGGGACTGCCAGGGTGGCTGTGCCTGCTTCTCAGGGCCATTCCCCCCGAAGATTTGGAGGCACATTTTATGTGTGTGGAGAGAATGCAAACGTTGCATGGATTTTTATGATAAAACAAAAGACTTAAGAAATTGTTTCATCCCCAGACCATAGCAGGGCACACACTGATTTCCTTCTGATTTGGGAACAGACATTGCAAATCTCTGTCATTAGCTTTCTGGAGGGAGAATACATTCTGAGTGTCCGGGAGAGAAACACATACACGCTTACCCAAACACACACACGCTCACACACTCACACACTCACACACAGACTCTCACACATACTCACACAAACACACACATGCTCACGCACACTCACACATGCAAGCACACTCACACATGCTCACAAACACACTCACTCTTGCTCAGCACTTCTCCAGGTCCCATCTTCTGCTTTTTCATCCCAGCCACTCTGAGTAACTCATGGTGGCCTTTTCTTTGAGAGGGATTCCTGTCCTTTATTAAAAAATAATTATTTGAGGTGAAAATTGAGTAATCTAAAATTAGCCATTTTAAAGTGAGCAAGTCAGTGGCATTTAGTACATTCATAGTGTTGTGTAACAACCACCTATGGCTACTTCCAAAGCACTTTTGTCATCCCAGAGCAAAAACCTCTTCTCTCTGTAGTGCCTTTTTGATCCTTGATTATTAATTATTTATGAGCATCCATGGTGCATCAAAGCCTGTGTGCTGCTGGGGATTTTGAGTGGGGACCAGACACAGTCTCTGCCCTCAGGGGTCTTCAGCCTTGACCCTGCCATGTCCTGTAAGTGTTCCAGCCCTTACAAGCAGCATCCTCGAGACCTCCTGGACAGCAGAGGGGTTGATGTCCCTGCAGCACACTTGCCCCACTTTCCTGCCCTTGCCATTGTCAGACATTGCCAGTCAATCACAGTACACTCGGCTGATCTGTGATGCAGCCTCGTGATCCTGCCAAACTCAGGGGCCACTGCAGCCAACGCCAAGGATGTCCTGCATCCTGAGATATGTATATACATGTCTGTGTGTGTCTGTGTATGTATGTATATATATACACATACACACACACACACACACACACACACACAGACATATATTGGATTCCACGAACCCAAGTCTGACTTGTCCTTTAAGTTGCAAGGCAATTGGGCTTTACAGTCCTACATAAAATTGCTCTCAGTCCCCGCCCTATGCCTGCAGAGAAAACCTTGTGAAGTTGTCCCAGCTGGTTCCTGCAGGGCATAAGGATGCTGAGGAATTCCCAGCATGGACAGAGACAATGAACCTGGCAGGTCACAGCTTCTGGGCTGTGTGTGTGTGTGTTGGGGGGAGGTTGCCCACAGTTGTGACCTGCTGCACAGTTTGCTGGGGCTCTAGTGCAAGTGGAGAAGAAGTTCCCTTATTCAAACATCATTAAGTACTTCACAGTGGTGACAACAGTGGAGCAGGACACCAAGTGTAGGGCCCTCCTGGGCGTGGGCCATGTGCCTGCACAGGTGGCTCTAAGCACAGCCACTCTGCCCATTTCTCCCTCTGAGACAGGGCTCCTACAGAGACTGTGGAGTGGTGTTTGGACAGCTTCCCCTCCCCCAGCTCAGGTGGTGAGGTCCAGGTGAGCTGAGCCAACCCCATGTCCATCCCTCCTCATGCCACCAGCCCTGCCAATCTGTAGGGGCCAAGAATTGGCTCAGAGTCGGGGAGCTGTGATGTGAGGGGTCCAAGGAGACTATGCTTGGGGCTTTTACTGGAGCTTCGGGAAAGGAGAAGTTCTCTTGAGGCAGCTGTGTCTAACAGGAGCCCTCTTCCTGCTCTTTCCAAGGGCCTGCATGTGCCCTTTCTGCTCCAGTCAGGGATGTGGATTTCAGCGCATGGGAGCTGAAAGAGTCCCTGGGGTAAGCGAGGCTCAAAAGTGGGGCTAGACAGCTTGGTCATGTGGCTGCCCTAAGGCAAGTGGCTGCAGGAATGCCACCAGCAGACCTTGTCTCATGTCCCTTGTCCTTGCCATGTCCCAAACTTCAGCCCTACATCTGAGGGTGAAGCTGTCAGCAGGGGCTCCTGTTGTTCCTTCTCTGTTCCTATGGCCTGGACCAATCCATGGGTGTTCAGGACACACCTGCTGCGCTGGACCATGGGGGGCCTAGGACATCTGTCAACTTTATCCTCCAGGGCTTGTTCCAGTGGGGTCTGCTGCCAGCCTTCTTGAGGCTTCTCAGATGATGCCAGCTGCCTCAGGAATACCTCCCACTCCACTCTGGCCTAAGTCAGTTCCACTGAGGGCCATCATGGGTAAGGGACATCACACAGGGCTAGCCTCTGAGGGTCCTGCTGGGCCCTGGGGAGTGGCTGGGGGCTGGGGGGTCTTCAGCCCTGCTGGATTCCTTGCAGGGGCTGGGCCTGGCCGGCCTCTCATCTGACCTAGAACTGCCTGGAGTGGCTAGGAGGTGAAGCCCTGGAGTCCAGTGACCAGGGTTTGAGTCTGGTTTGTCCATGTATTAGCTGCAAGGCCTTGGTGACCTCTGTGAGCTTCAGTTTCCTCATTTGTAAAAACAGATAATTAATAATCCCTTCTTCAGATTTTTGTGAAGATTAACTGGGATAAAGTGAATAAAGTGTTTAGCACAGGGTGTGGCATGTCCGAAGTGTTCAATAAATGTGAACTGTTATCCTATCCTTCCTGCTCACATTCTCTTCTGAAAGAAATTGCTCAGAGTTCCAACGGTCCAGGGAGCCCAACCAGGCCACAGCAATGAGGACAGGAGTGTCTGCCAGCCTCAGGCAGGGCTAGTCTGCTTCTCTCTTGGTAGTGTAGACCTGGGAAGGCTGAGTAGACCTGCCATGTGAGGCACCATTTTGTGGGTCACCATCATGTCCAGGTGCAAACAGATGAGGGGCCATGAAGGCACTGGCCCAGGGACAGGCAGCAGGGCCAGGAAGCCACATACAAGAGACAGAGAGAGAGACCTTTCATAGTGCCCCTTGGGCTTGTCCTGATGCTAACATTTCAGTCTCCTAACTCTCTCCTTCCAATGACCTCCCACCCACCAAGGCTGAGGGGACAGGAAATGGCAGGGAGGGTGTGACTGAGAATTCCAGACCTCTGTAGCGCGGGCTTCAGGCACAGCTGGAACCAGGTGCTCACACAGACAATGCCAGCAGCCCCAGAGTATCTCCCTCTCTAGCCCCTCCCTCTTGTATGTTACATGTCTGAGACATGTAACAGCTCCTGGACATCCAGACAGTCCCCCTCAGGGGTAGCAGATAAAAAGGGCTTCTCTCTCTCTGTCCACCAAAGTCCCAGAGGTGTGCCTCTCTGAACAAACTTTCCTGAACCAATCATTGAGGCCAGATGGATGGATTATGCTGATTGGTCAGACTGGGTCATGGACCCACCCCTGGACTTAGGGAGGGGCTTCCCAGGAGAAAATGGAAATGTGGTTCCCAGACGAGAGGGGCAATGGCTGCAAAACAGGTGGTCCTTGAGTGACCAGGGCCAGTGCTTGTCCTCCAAAATCCCAGCCCAGTGGGAGGCAGGGTAGATGACTGGGCAA
This sequence comes from Daubentonia madagascariensis, assembly GCA_023783475.1. Taxonomy (NCBI): domain Eukaryota; kingdom Metazoa; phylum Chordata; class Mammalia; order Primates; family Daubentoniidae; genus Daubentonia; species Daubentonia madagascariensis. Next base: position 2,761,618 of record JAKFHU010001640.1, on the reverse strand, counting down.
GTCATGGTGCTGTCATGTAGTGCATGCCCAACAGAGTGTGCACACAGTGCTGGGGGCCTGGAGAAGGGAGAACCAAATACATGGGGAAGAGAAGCAGGGAGGCTGGAGGAAAGGCTTCAGAAAGGAGGCAGTACTTAAGATGGGTCTTGAAGGATGAATAGGAGTTCGCCAGGGCATACCAATATGCTGGGCAGAGAGCAAGGACTGTGTAAAATCACCGTGACATTTACCAGGTTTGAACCCTGACTCTGCCTCTTCCTAACTTCCTAGGGCAAGTTCCTTCACTTCTCTGAGCCTGAGTTTCCTCCTCTAAAAAGTAGGGTATGATAATAGTGCCTCCCTACTAGAGGAAACAGGAGGAAACAGGTGGAGGGGTTGGAGTGATGGACATGACAGACTCTGCTCTCACACAGCTTGTATTTTCTCATCTGTAAAGTGGGCTTATGACAGTAAACCACCTCAAGGGGTTGTTACAAAGATTCAATGAACATACAGGTAGCACAGTGCCACCTAGTGTTAGCCGCTACTGTAGCTGTTACGGTTAAAAAGTTTTGGAGAAGAGGAGAGGTCTGCACAGGAGATGCAGGAAGCAGCCAGGCTCCAGGGAGGATGCAGGAAGGCAGGATGCCTGGCTACATCCAAGTACCAGCACTGCACTCAGCAGCTGCGTGGCCGCCTGCGTCTCCGCATCTATAAAACGGACGATAAGATTGCACCTGCTCGTGGAGTGGCTGAGGGATTGACCAGGAGGACCACTGAGGCCCTCAGCAGAGCAGAACTTTGAAAACTCCGAGTGGTAGGGGAGGGGAGTGCTGTTCCTTTGGCGCAGTGAGGACCTGAGCTGTCAGGATGAGGGTTACCTGGCCCTCTCCCGATGGCCTTGCTGCCTTGGCGCTGATGAGGCCCCGAGCCCATCTCAAGCGGGCATCCTGCCTCCAAGGCAGGGCTGGGGCTGCAAAACCCCCAGAGTCAGCAGAGGCTGCTGGGATCTGGAAGACTCAGGTCGCCCCAGGTGCTTGTGATTGTGAGAGAGCAATGGGAGGCACCGGGGAGGAGCTGGTTGGTGGTTACAAGGGTGTCCCCCATACAGTGCTCATCAAGCTAAAATATGTATGTTTTGTTTTATAACAAAAAGGTAACTATATCGGGCGTTTTAGAAGTGCGGCAGTGGCTCCTGCATCTTGCAGCTGTTGGGTAAAGGCAGCCCAGGAGCCTCCAGCATCACTGTCATCTCATTGTACTCTCCCCAAGCCCATTTTAAACACGAGAGCACTAAGGCTCCGAGAGGTCACGGCGGCTCTATCTCTGCAGCCTTTTCACCACGTAATTAACAGGGCGGCCACGCCTCCTGCCTGCTGTCCCTTTATCGTTCCCAGGGCGGCCCTGGAAGGCCCCCGGGCGCAGGGCGCAGCGCCGAGGTCTCCAGAGCCGCTCCCGCCCCGGCCAGGCTGAGGCTCGGGGCAGGGTCCGCGGAGGTCAAGGTCACGACGACGCCCCTCTGCGCCCCTCTGCGCCCCCGTCCGGCGGAGGGGCCGGCCTCGCGCCGCGGCCCCGCCCCAGGCCCCGCCCCGCCCCGCCCCGCCGGCACCTCCCCGCGGCCCGCTCCGCGCCGCGCTGGGCCCTCCGGCGGGATGCGCGGCCGCGGCGGGGGGCGCGCCCGGTGGCCAGCGCCTCTGCGCTCGCTGCTGCGCGCCTTCGGGGCCCGGGACGCGGCCGCTGCCCGAGGCCCGGCGCAAGGTAAGCGCGCCGCGGGAAGAGGGCGCGGGACGCGGGGACCAGGAGCCCGGCCGGACGCGGGGCGGTGGTGGGCGACCCCCCCCAGGAGCCCGATTCGGTGCGCTTGGCCGCTGCGGGTGGCCAGGATGCCCGCTGCGCCCCAGCCACAGAGGTGGGCGCCTGCGATCTGGGGCTTTCCCCTGCAGCAAAGTCGCGGGAGTCTGTCCCTAAGCAAGGGCAGAGCGCGCCGTGTTCCGGAGCGCTGGCGTTGGGTAGGGCAGTCCCGGGATTGGAATCCCCCTCTGCTAGCTGCGTGACCCTGTGCGCATGGCTCTTGACTTCCTATCCCTCAGTTGCCGCATCTGTAAGATGGGGGCGATCCGACGCTTGCGTCTGGGGGGCAGTAGTTGGGGTCACATGGACAGCGCTGGTCACCCAGGGAGAGCTCCGCACGTGTTCGCTCTTCTTCCCCAGGGAGGGCCGCCGGCCTCCACCCCTGTGGGGCTGGCCCCTCGCCCCCTGCCATGCAGACATCTGGCCCTGGAGAGGGTCCAGCCCTAGTTAAAGGGATGTGATCTCAGGAGAGGAACCTTGAGGAAACTGGAAAATGCAGAGGGCCCCACCTGGGCCAGGGAAAAGGAGCTGGGGATGGGGAGGCAGCTTAGATCTCCTGGCGAAAAGGGTAGAGAGTGTGACCTGTACTCGGTGGCCATTGGTACAGGAGTACCTACCTCCAGGAGGCTGAACAGGGGAGTGGGGTGGAGGAGAGTTAGGCCAGTGTTTCCCTGACTGGCCCCTTGGTCAGAATCTCCTGGGGGCACTTATCACAGACAGCTCCAGGGCCCCACCCCAGGTGCCCATTGCAATCTCCAGGAATCTGTATTTTTAACCAGCACCCCAGGTGATTCTGGGATCGGGCCAGTTGGGAAACTCTGGTTTAGAGACATCAGTGGTTCTTATCCATGGCTCTCAACAGGAGGCAATTCTGCCCCCGACCCCCACCACCCCACCTGACACTTTTGGTTGTCACACCTGGGTGGGGGGTGCTACTGGCATCTAGTGGGTAGAAGCCAGGGGTGCTACTAAACCTCCTGCACTGCCCAGGAGGTCCCCCACAAAGGTAGTGATCCAGTCCACAGAGTTAAGGCCAAGGATGGGAGACTCTGAGATATGCGCTACGTGGAGTCGCAGGGCCGAGAAGGGAGGGGTCCTGGCGTTGCTGGGGTCATTTGAGAGCCTGCTGTCTGCCAGGCCCCCTGCTCATGGTTGAAGCTCAGCCCCAGCATAGAGGGGGTGCAGCCTTTTTGTTGCTGAATTCACCCATCGGGACTACTGAGCACCTGCGGAGTGCCAGACCCTGTGCTGAGCTCCAGGGGCAGAGCCGGCAACAAGAGGAAGATGCGGCCTTTCTGGGCACTCCCTCTCTAACGGGGACAGAAGCTGCCCCACTCAGTGCCTGCACACCGTGCCTGCTCAGGAGTGCAGACATTCTCCCCTTAAAGCCCCGCACCATTTAGCAATACTTGGGTACTGAGTGCATAGCAAGGAGTATTTTGGGCTGGATTTTGGGAAAGGGTGTTTCAGTCCTGCCTTTCGGCAGCTTGGCAGTGTGTCCAGAGCCATCAGGAGTATGTGATCTGCCTGTGGTCATTATGCAACTCCTCACCTGTTCCTCACGCTCATTTTAGTTGTCCAGCATTTTTAGAATAGTTCTGCAGCGTCTGTCTAGGCCTTGATGGATGGATGCAGGGCTCAGCCACTGCCGACCCACTTTTGCTGAGGAGAAAGCAGAATATTTAGTCAGTGGGTCAGCAGAAGATTATTAATCACAGAAAATGCTTCAGGCACTGACCTGGATGCTGGGATACTGCGGAGAGCAAGGAGGTCGGCTCCCTGCCCTCGGGGAGGTTTTATTCTAGTAGGGGGACACAGGCATGGACAAGGAAGGTAACAAAACGAACAGGTAATTGTGGTGCAGAAAAGTGTTGGGAAGAAAAGAAGGAGGGAGTCTTGAGGGAGGGGTGCTATAGCTGAGGAGGAAGGCAGGGGCCTTTGGGGAGGAGACACTTGGCTTCAGGTCTGGATGGGGAGAAGGAGGGATCATGCCCTGCCGGAGGGCCTGAGGTGGGAAGTAGCTCAGTAGCATTGGGGAACAAAAGGGTCATTGAGGCTGGGGCCCTGTAAGTCAGGGGAGTGGAGGGAGCTGAGTCTGGGGAGGTGGGCAGGCAGGTCTTGGACTCCATGATCTGAGGCCCTTGGCAGGTTTTATGCCACGGAACTGCATGGCCTGCTTTGTCTGGCTGTGGCTCTTGGGATGGGGGTCGCCAGCTGCCTGGAGGGTTCTGGGAGGGCAGCATCCGAGGTGGGGGAAGTGGAATGCACTGGGACATTTCGGTGGTAGAGCTGATAGGACCTGCTCCAGATAGATCCAGGATGCCAGGTGTGGGGGAAGGGATGGAGGTGTGTTTCTGGAGTAGTGGAAGGGTGGGTGGGGGAGGAGGAAGGTAGTGGGGGAAGGAAGTTGAGCCGGAGGTCTGGCTGGAGGAGTCCCACCCTCTGTGCTGGCCATGCTAGTTCGGAGAGGCCGTGTGGAGTGGGCCATTGCATATCTGAGTCCAGAGCTTGGGACAGTGCTTGGTCTGGAGGCTCCGATCTCAGATTCATCAGGGTGGGGCTGGAACTTAAAGGAGGCCCCTTGGGAGGGTGCTGAGGCGGAGATAGTGGCTGTGTTTCTAGGCTTCAGTGTTGCATTTCAGCGTCAAGTCAGACAGGATCCCAGTCCAAATACTCAGTTTTGGTTTGGAGCAAGGGTCCAGGGACCCAGGGAGGAACCAGGCTGTGTGCCCACACTCTTTGGGCACTCTGATGGCCAGACCTTGGGAAGGTCCCTCTTTCCTTCTGGAACCAGGAGGATTTGTCCAGCTGCCACCTGAAGTTCGGCTGGCTTGACTTGCACGGCTACTTCCTGGAGTTTGCTTTGGGAATCTTAACTCCCAAACTTAAAGGGATAATGTACTATTTCTGTGGCCAGAACTGCTTTAATTTAGGAACAAATTAGCCACTCATTCTTCCAGACTTCGAAGTCTGATTTGGAAGCGCTGACTTGTACTTGGTTATTTCTGCACCAAATGAGTTTTTTTTTTCTCTTTTTCTATTTTTTTAAAAATTTTTTTTGAAGGGAAAGGCGTGATCGATGATATCATGACATGTCCCAGCTGATGCTCATTAAAAGTTGTGGCTTTAGGGGCTGCAAAAGACAGTTTGAAATTTAATGCCTTGTTTCCCTGGCTCAGCTCAGAGTTAGGGCCGGGCAAGGCTCCCCGAAGGCAATAACTCTGGAGACCCAGATCGGGCCTGGAGTTGCCCAATTCTTTTGAAATCTTAATGACAAGCAGCTGGACTTAGCAGGCTTTTCTGGTAGCAAGTGACTGAAATGGACTGGATCCGCTGAAGCAAAAAGGCCATTTGTTAATTTAGGAAACTGGGCCTCAGTAGCTCCCGCTAGCATCTCCTTGTCTGTCGTGGGCTCAGGCTTGGGTCACATCACTGGTGTGTGAACCAGTCACCATAGCCAGGGGGTGAGGAGGACTGGACGGCTGGGGCCCAGCACACAGCGATGGAGCTGGTGTCCCCGAAATAGCTGGGCCTGAGACTCCTGGCAGGAGATTGGGGGATGTCAGCAGAAGGAGATGGGTGCTGGGCACCACCAGCTCCAGCACGGCAGTGCGGGAACCACGCCTGTGCTCACCCGACCTGCAAAAACTGCCGTGGGTTGTGAACCAGTCTGCAGGCTTCTGTCTTCTCTCCTGTGACCAGTGTGTGTTTGGAGGCAGAAGGCGGAGTCGTGATGTCCAGGCAGCACCTGAAGGTCTTCCTTTCCCTCCCGGACCCTGCCCAGGTGCTTAGGGCACACCCCGGAGAGCCAGGTACCTGCCCGCACCCAGTGGCCCCTCAGGCCTGCTTCTCCTTCACCTTCTCCCTGCTGGCATTTTCTCCCCACTTAGTCCTCATCCACATGCATCTGCACCCCATTATCTTAAGGGCTGCTGTTTGCTGATGAACTTGGGTGATAACGAAGTCGCTCCATTTTTGTTTTAAGGGAGGAATCTTCAGTCTTTAGAACTGGCCTGGCCTGTAGTTGGCACTCGATAAATATTTGTTGTATGAATGGATGTGTTCTCCAGTGCAGGCGATAGGTTTTTTTGGGAAAAAATACACACATGCGTGTATATATATAATTATGCTAGTGGGTCATGAATACATTCTGCAAGTGAGGAATGAAAACATTACGAGTAAGGCTCAAACCTCCCGCAAACCCCAGTCCCTTCTCTTCCCTTCCCTAAGCCAGAGGTGGGCCCTGTTACCATTCAGTGTTTTTCCCACCAGCACGTGGGTCTCAGTGGCAAATGCACAGTGTCGTTTCCTGTAAGTGTTTTAAAGAAATGGCATCATAGGGCACGTCTTGTTCTGAAACTGTTTTTGCTCAACAGCGTTTCTTGGAGATTTATGTGGCTTAATAGGTTCTTTCTAATTGCTTTAAATATTCCACAGCTGTTTTCACCTTTCTGCTACCGATGGCCAGGGAGGTGGTTTTCCGATTGTTACTGGCAGTGAGCATTCTGTGTGAGCCCCTGGTGCGCCTATGCCAGTGTGTCTCTGTAAGGTATGTTCTAAGAAGTGGAATTCCCGGGGCATAGGATGATTGCATTTTAAATTTAATCTGGTCTTGCCAGATTGTTTCCCAAAGTGGCTGTGTCACTCCCAACAGCAGTGTCTGAGGTACCCATTTCTCTCACCAGCATTGATATGTTCAGATTCTGAAATTTTGCCAATCCTACAGAGGAAGAGTGAAACTTCATTGGTTTAATCTGCATTGCCTTGATTGCTTGAGAGAGTTTTTCTTATGTTAATTGGCCGTTTGGATTTCACTTTCTGTGAGTTGCCTCTTCATTTCTTCTGCTCATTTTTTTATGTCGGGTTGTTGGTCTTTTTCTAATTGGTTTGTAAGAGCTGTTTATATGTTCTGGATTCTAATCCTCTATTGGTCGCAAGTGTTTTTGTTTTCTCTGTGGTCTGTCTTTTAACTTTGTTTGTAGTATCTTGAAAGTTTTTAGTTTTGATGTAAAATGTATCTGCCTTTTTCTTTATGTCTTTGCTTTTTGTGTGTTCTTTAAGAAATCTTTTTCTGCCTCAAGTTTAGAGTGAACAACTTTTCTCATTTTACCTGGGACAGTCCTAGTTCTAGCCCTGAAAGTCCTGCAAACCAGGAACCCCTCAGTCCTGGGCACTCCAGGATGGTTGGTCATGAACACACACATCCATGTTTCCTTCTGATGTTTGTATAGCTTTTTCTTTACATTTATTTTCCTTGTCTGCTGTAATTTACTTTCATGAGTAGAAGGAGGTGGAATACAGATTTTTGATAAGGATTCCAGGAGTCAGTCTTTAACCGAGGGAACTGTTGATTCTGGTGGAAATTCCTGCCCTGTGTTTGCACAAGGAGGAAAGGTGGTTTGGGGAACAGGGTCTGGGCAGTTTACTTTAGACCTGACCATCAAGTGGACCGTGTCTTATGAACCAAAAATCAAAGCAGGGTTTGGGCAAGAATTTTTTTTCTGATTTGATAGTGTATATGATTACATTGACACGATTGACATTTGGTTATATGTTTACTAAATCCCTTTTACTGAGAAGAAGCAACTCACAGGGATCAGCTGTTTGGAGAAATTTAGAGGCTGCTCCTGGGCTGGTCCCCAGGAGGGAGATTTTCCTGTGTGCTGCCCACATGGCACCCTCAGGACTGACTCTGAACAAGCCCAGGGCACTGGGCTTTCCCCGACCCTTCCTCTGTTTCAGCTTTATTAAGGCAACCTGCTACATTTGGGATTTCTACCAAAATGCAGTAGCAGTTTATTTTAAGGGAAAACAACAACACATACCCCTTGCATCAGACTTCTAGCCTGGGCTGGGGGGCTGGCGGGATGTGGTGACCAGAGGGGCGTGGGGCCTGGCCATCTCAGGGCTGGCCTGGGGTCTGCACTGTGGACTCTGCAGCTGAGATGGGGGTGGGGGGCAGTTGCCCTTTTGAAACTGGTGACTCTGTGACCTAGATTACCTGGAAAGATGCAGATTTTTTGTGATTACAGTATTTTCAGGAAAGGTACTTAGGTACCCCAATCACCAGGTGGGAGTTGATGTGTGTACTGTCACAACGCCTTTTCTGGGGGAATTCAGCAGCCCCTGGCCTCACACTGTGAAGTGGGCCAGACCAGGGGCTGCTCCGCAGGAGGTTCCACACCCTGGCATGCATCAGGCATTTCAGTCCCAAACATTTACGTGGACTGGAAGACAAGACAGGTGAGTGAATGGACGGGACAGTGTCAGGCTGGGATGCCCATGTGTGTGGTGGGGCAGCCAGGATGTGGTACAAGGGTGGTGATCTGAAGGGTGAGTGTGTGTGCACCTGCATGTGTGCCATATCTCTCAACCTAGTGTGCCAGCCCAGCACAGGCCTGCTCTGACCAGAGGCTGAGGAGGTCCTCCAGCCCTCCAGCCCTACCCCGAATCTGAGCCAGGCCTCCTCCCTCCCCTCCCACCTCCGTCAATGTTGCTCCTCCCGTGTGGAAGTCTCCTGGCCTCCTGTAAAGTGCGTCTACCCGTCAAGGCCCAGCTGTGGGACCTCATCTGTGAAGCCCTCTGGCCCCTCAGTCCAGGGTGATCTTTCCCTTCTGTAACTCTTACTGGTTCTGTTTTTTAAAAAGATGTGTCATGATGCCCTGGGGATTTCCTCAGCTCCTTGGGGACCGCCATTCTTAATTTGCTCCCTCCCTCATATCTGTCACACCATCACCTGCCCTGGCGTGGACACACAGTAGGTGTTCAGGAGTGGCAAGGCTGAGTGGGTGAGTAGGTGACGCTAGGGTACTGTGCCCAGATGTCTGCCAGCCAGGACATCTTTGTCAGAAACTGCCATTGTCGAGCCTCAGTGCAATGAGGGTTTTCGGGCCAGGAGCCACCACTGCAGCTCTGGGGTTGGGGCGGGCTTTGGACCTTCGTCTTCTCAGCCCCACCTTGGTGCCACCTTAGCACAGCTCGTGGGACTCTGGGATCATCTCGGGGCCTCTGACGCCAGAGCTCCCCTGTGTTGTGTTCTACCCAGACCCTCTGTGTGGCCAGTTGGGGCAGGAGAAGACCTTTAGAGGCTCTGAACACAGAAACAATTTCAGGTCCCATTGCTGCCATGTGTAATTCAAACCATAAAATCAGACTTTACCCCTCTGAATGACCCAGAGTTTACGTGTGAGCTGAAAGCAAAATAGCTTCTTTCTATTTTTTTCTGATTATCTCAAGGTTTTGTTTTGGTACATTAGGAGATTGTATTTTTGTTTAAAAATGTCCTCCGTGTGGGAGGAGTACATATCCCTATACCACTGAAGCCGGGCTTGGCCGTATGGCTGGAGCCAACTAATGCAAGGGGCAATGCTCACTTCTGGCAGAGGATTGAAGGGCCACTGAGTGGTTCTGCAGTGAGACCAGCACATTGCAGAGAGGAGCTGAGTGAGAAGGACACTTTTATCCTTATGAACCATGGAGGTCTGGGGGACGCTTGTTACTGCAGCAAAACTCAGTCTCAGCTGGCTGCTCATGGCACCGCTTTCTTGCTGATGCCCCAAACATCAGGTCTCTTTCAATGAGCTGGGTGAGCTCCCAGTTTTAGAGGTACATCCTCAGAGTGACCCTGGCTGACCAAGCCATCTGTACCAGTAACCTGTGGCTGCATGACAAGCCTCTGAAAGCCTAGTGGCTTCAAACAACAGCAGTTGTTTATTTTGCTTACAAATCTGCAATTTGGGTGGGGCTCAGCTGGATGGTTTGTCACTGCTCCAGGCAGCATCACCTTTCAATGTGACTCACTTGCATGGCTGGTGTATTAGTAAGCTGGGGCTGCCATAACAAGATAACCACAGATGGGGTGGCTTAAACAACAGAAATTTATTTTCTCACAGTACTGGAAGCTGGAAGTCTGAGATCAAGGTGTCGGCAGATTTGGCCTCTCTCCTTGGGTTGCAAGATGCCACTTCCTCACGTGGCCCTTTCTCTGTGCTCATGTGCCCTGGGCGTTTCTTTTTGTGTGTCCAAATCTCTTCTGTATACACCAGATTGTATTAGGACAACCCTGATGGCCTCATTTGAGCTTAATCACCTCTTTAAAGGCCCTATCTCTAAATACAGTCACATTGTGAGTTACTGGGGGTCAGGACTTCAACATATGAGTTTTGGGAACAGATACAGTTCAGCCCACAGCAGCTGGGAGCTCGTGGGGGCTGTGGGCCGGGCCACAGCTCCTCTCTGTCCCACCTTCTGCATGGGCAGCTTGGGGCCAAGAGTGAGTGTCCCAAGAGAAGCCAGCTCAAGGTCTGTTGTTGTTTATGATCTGGCCTTGGAAGTAAAAATTTATCACTTCTGTCACAGAATTGGTCCACCTTGATTTGGGGAGGTGGGCAGCAGACAGCCAGCCTCCTCTCCATGGGAGGCTGGAGGTTGGAGATAATGTCGTGGCCATTTCTGGAAAACACCATCTGCCGCACTATCTAAACGGCCCCTTCCTTTTGCTGCACTGATACTAAAACATCCACCTCTTGAGTTCCTGTACAGCCCTGGCCACCACATGTACCTGTGCCAAAAAGAGTTCAGCGAATGTGCCTGAGACTGCTCTCCCTAGAAAGGCTGCTGGCGTCTGAGAACTTGGATTTTGGGAGGGTCCCCACCATCCTCTGTGCAGACAGTGTGATTTGTGCTGAACACCTGCTTTCCTTCTGGAACATGCCAGGCAGAGGGTGCCTACGTGATTGGCCCCCAGTAAAAACCCTTGGCACGGGTCTCTAATGAGCTTCCTGGTGGAAGCAACACATGTGCATTGTGTTGTCACGACTTATTGGTGGAGGAATTAAGCATGTCTTGTGTGACCCCACTGGGAAAGAGCCCTGGAAGCTTGCACCTGGTCCCCCTAGCTTTTGCCCACGTGTTTTTTCTTTGCCGAGGGTGCTTTGCATACTGTTGCTGTGAATCACAGGCATGAGTACAACTGTATCCGAGTCCTGTGAGGCCTCTAGTGGATTGCTGAACCTATGGGTGGTTGTGGAGACCCCCAACACAATAATCATCCTGTTTACTCTCTTGATAATGATCTATCTTGTCCACCAAATGTAAATCCAGCGCAGCAGTGACTGGTTCGTTTCTGTGTGCACGACATGTAGCCCAGTGGCTGGCACACAGTAGAGGCATGTGAATTCTGTGCCTGCCTGAGAGCATGAGTAGCAGATTACAGTGAGGGAGGTGAGGCTGGGGGGAGGTCCCTCCTTCCCTCACCCCGTGCAGAGGCTGGTCCTCGCGGTTCACAGGAGTCTTCCTTCGGGTGCCGTCTGCTCTACCATAGAGTCCTTGGCTTCTCCCTGCAGGAGAGGCATTTAGCAGAAGAATCTCTGCATTAGCCATGTTATCTCTCTCCAACTGCAGAAAGTGGGCATGTGGCCTCTTTGCGTGAGTCTCTCATTGGAGGGAGCTGGCTTTTCTATCTGGAAAGGTTCCCATGTTCTCCTGAAAACATCACATTTTTAGACTGTCTTGAATGATTTACACACCATTTCTATAAGCAAAACTAGAAATGGGTATGTGCAGGCCTGCTTGGACCCTTGTCCCAGTATCGCCCCGTGTGTTTGTACCTGTTAGCTGACAGGCGCCCTTGCCTGCTCTGTGGCCGGTCTCTGCCTCCTTACTGGAGTCCTGGACGTCAGTGCAGACTTCCTGCTGCCTGCCTCATGCACGCTGTGCATTTGGACCAAGGTTCATTGCTGCTTACCCAGAGGGTAAAAACTAAAAATAGACTCTCTTCACTAGATGAGGTTTCTAATACAAGTTAAGGACTGTATGTTTCCATTTACGAGTGTCCAAAACAGCCATATTAACTGAACGTTATCTGTCTTCTGTGACTAAATCTCCTTAACTGCCCTAATTTGTACTAACTCAGATAATGAGGGTGCTGGTACATTAGAGGCTTGCTGCATATTTCTATTTCTGTTTTTATTTTAACGGCTTTGCTATCTGTGCTTTTCCTATAATCCATGAGAAATCATGATAAATCAGCTCCAATATTTTACTGCTTGGTTAAACGTTGGCATAATAAAAAATTACAGGAGATACCCCTCTGATGTGTTTATTAAAGTGATTTACAACCTAGAGTATTATTTTACACTTATCATTTGCACTGAGTTTGCATGGGGATTGCCACAGTGGGGGTGAGAAAGAGGCAACCCTACAGTCACTCGGCAGGGACAGCGGTGATCACACCAGCCAGACATGGACACCAGCCGAGCCGTGTCCTCAGTCTGCTCATTCACCTGCACGTCTATGTGGGAGGTGGGCTCCACCGTGGGGTGACCCCATTTGACAGATGAGGAAAACAGAGGCTTAACGGGGTCAAGGAACTTGTCTGAGGTCACAGCTGGAGAGTTGAATTTGAGACTGGGAGGTCTACCTTGGCAGACTCTGGATTCTTAGCCATTTTGCCATGTGCCTCTCATAAACTTCAATTTATATTCTCTACCTTTTGTTCTGGAAAGTGTTTGACAGCAGGCCAGTGCTCCTTCTTAGTGGCTAATTCAGGAGCCCTTAAAACTGTGGCTGGCCCTTTGAGGTGCCTGCCTGGGAAACAAGTGGGCTGGTGGCAGAAAAGAGCCCGGCCCTGCAGGTGGGACACGGTGTCCTCTGCAGGTGGGACAACGTGTGTCCTGTAGGTGGGACACTGTGTGTCCTGCAGGTGGGACATGGTGTGTCTTGCAGGTGGGGCACCATGTGTCCTGCAAATGGGATTCCGTGTGTCCTGCAGGTCGTGTCCTGCAGGTCATCTCTTGCAGGTGGGATGGTGGGGTGGTTCTCTCTGCCTGTCCTATCTGTGGTTTGTTCCCTTTGCTCGAGTCTTGAGTTGATGTTGGATGTGAGCACATCTCTCTTCTGAGGATCATCTAAGCAGGGTGGAGGGGGTGCAGGGTAGCACAGAGGTGGGAGAAGGATCCTTGGGGTCCCCGCTCAACCCCAGGCTCCCTTTGTGACTTCATACACATCATCCCTTCTCTGAGCCTCGCTTTCCTCATTAATGGAGGATGATTCCAGCACCGACGTCCTTTCTGGTCAGGAGGATTAAAGGAGAGGATGTGTACATTTGTTTTCTTTGGCTGCCAAAACAATTTAACACACACTTAGCAGCTAAAACATCACCCGTGCATTATCCCACACTGTCTGTGGGGCAGCAGCCCAGGTGGGCTCAACTGCTTCCTTCTCTGGGCATCACGGGCTGAGATCAAGGTGTTGGCAGGGCTGTGCTCCTTACTGGGGGCTCGAGAGAGAGTCTGCTCCCTGTTTGTTTAGGGGGTCATCAGAATTCATTTCCCTGAGGGTGTAGGACTGTCGGCCCACTGGGGCGGGGCTGTGGCGGGTTGTTCTCAGCTCCAGGGGCCACTTTCCCTGGCGCATGTTCCTCTCCAAGGCCAGGAGGGGCTGCCAAGTCGTTCTCATGCCTGGAATCTCTCCTCCCTCCCTCCGGCCCATCTCTTTCGTCCTCTCCCACCTCCCCTCTGCTTTCTAAGTGATGGCACTGGGCCCGTGGGATCATCCGGGATAGTCTCTCTGTCTCCAGGTCAGCAGCTTATAACCCTAATTCCATCTGCAGACCTTCTCAGCCATGCCTAGATTTGTGTTTGATTGGGTCACCAGGGACCAAGAGTCCTGGGGATGGCTTTAGAACTCTGCCATCTGCATTGCAGGTAAGTGGAAGGGGGTACCAGGTACCAGGTCCTGCCTCAAGGAATCCTAACACTAAAACAAGCAACCTCTGACTTACAAGGCACATAAGCCAGTAGGTAGGTGTCTGACTTACAGTGGCAATAGTGCATAGGAACTTTGTCCCTCTATTATAGATTTAGCTGCAGGGTGCCTTTGAGAAAAGAGTTGGCTGAGTATAGTTAAAATAGATCTGAGTTCCGTCCACTGTTCTGTACTTCCACCATCGCCCCCAGCCCCTACTCAGCCCCTCCACCTGCCCTGTGCTTCCCCACAAGGGGAACGCTCTGCCCCCCACACCCCCAGGGCGCAGCATGTGCTGTGTGCCCTGTGAGTGCTCCTTGAATTGAGTGGATGAATCCATGAATGAGCCACTCAGGCAACCACATCTAAAACAGGCGCCTGTGTCCCCAAGGGTGTTCCTCATGCCCTGTGTGGGTCTGTGGCCTTCAGGCCAGTTGTTTTTCTGAATGAAGGGTCTGCTTCTCGTCTTTGCTGTGCATCTCAGGTTCCGATGGGAGCAGATCCTACCCCGCTCTAGATGTGTGTACCTGCAGTCCCACCTGCTGGCAGCTCCAGGGCCCATCCCTCTTAGACCGCAGTGTGGGTTGGCTCACAGTTTCCCCAAGTAGCAATTAAAAAGAATTAAGAGGGTCAGTGACCCCAAACTGTGGTGTGAAATGCCAGGAGTAATCTCTTTTTCACCGCAAGTCGCTGGACTGCGGTGCCCTCTGCCAGATACAGAAGTGAATGTTATTCCCCCTGTGGGCTGTGGAAAACTCTGCACTATTATTAATATGTCAGAATGGAGGCTGATGAAGGCGCCAGAATTTAATTGCCTAAGTAATTGCTCTCCCTAGATGCGAAATCCCGGTAGACCCACCAGCTTTAGAGCGCACATCGGTTTTAATGAATGGTGGGTGCTGAGAGAGATCACAGCTTTTGTGAAAACACGGATGAGCATCACTATTTATAGGTTTGTACAGGTTGGTTCTTGGAATTATCATTGCTATGGCTATGGAACTTATGATCTATTTTTAAAGTACTACCCATAAACCCAGTGCTATGGATTTTCTGTAATTTATAGATCAGGCTTGAGGCTGTGTTTGAACTGTTATGCTGTAAAACACTTAGTCTACCGCTCCTGCAACGTGGAGTTGGTGGCATAAATCCGTACGATGGTAAGCCAATAAGCCCAGCTCCGTGTGTGGTCTCCCGTGGGAGAAGAAGCATGTCTCTTAAGTGTATAAATCCAGTAAACATTAAAGTGTAGACATTGAATTGGAGGAAGGAGAAAGTGTTTGGGGGACATAGGCCATTATTTAAACATGAATTATCTTCCTTTAAAAGTAAAAAGAAAAAGTAAAGTAAAACACCTAATAGTTTGGGCAACAACCATAATTGTAGAAGAGGGATATAGGTTTGCTCTTTTATTTATTTTTAACATTCTAATTATGTGAGTATTTCGTGATCTCCTTCTCTTGGCAAAAATGAAAGCATTTTGGGTAGGGCCAAAGGGAACGTGGACAGTCACCATTGTCGATTCAGGGCTGTTCTCTCCTCTCAAGGAAGCAAAAGCTTCCTTAGTTGAGGACAGAGCTGCCCAGACCTTCTTCTGCCCTGTGCATTCATGGTCACATGTGCCCATGGAAAATGTTTGGTGCTGGGGCGTGTGTGTATGTGTGTGTGTACCATGAGTGATTATGATACTGTTCTGTTGTTCTGCAGTGTAACCACCCAGGAAATAAGAGAGCTCCAATGATGTTAGAATATACAGATCTTTTTTTTTTTTTTTTTTAAAAAAAGAAGCTGCTGCTGTGTGGTATTCCCTTGGATGGGCATGCCATAGGTTGGCTGTTCTGCTTTGGGGAACATTTTGGTTGTTTCCCCTCGAACTGCCCCATGCATACCTTCCTGTGTTTGGGGTTTCTCTGGAGCAGATGCCGCGTTGTGGAATAGGGCACTTTCTATCTGGGCAGATGCTGCCTGTTGTCCTTCTGGCGGCTGGTTTCCGCCCCATCCAGCATTTGCAATGTCTGTTTTGCTGCATCCTCACCAGCACTTGGTGTTAGACTTTCAGCAAGGCCCGTCTGTCTGTCCTTTTCTTCATGGTGGGGAGGCAGTGCAGCCTGGTGGTTGGGAATGGGGTCTGAGGGGACAGATCCCCACTGCTCCTTCTGCTCCCCAGCTCTATGACCTCCCAGGAGCCCTGCCAGCCCGGTCTTAGTCCATCCGGCTGCTGTGACACAACACCTTAGCCTGGATAATTTATAAACAACAGGAATGTGTTGCTTACTATTCTGGAGGTTGGCAAGTTCCAGATCAAGGCGCTGGCAGATTCGATGTGTGGTGAGGGCTGGTTTCTCGTAGATGGCCGCTCCTTGCTGCGTCCTCACATGGCAGGAGGCGGAAGGGCTCCTCGGGCACAATGCCATGGCCCTCGTGACCTGATCGCCTCCCAAAGGCCCCACCTCTTAATACTATCACATTGGGGATTAAGTTTCAATGTATGAATTTTAGGGAGACACATTCAGACCACAGCAGCCCCTGTGAGCCTCAGTTTCCTTCTCTGTCCAATGACAGCCCCGCCCCACAGGGCTGCCCAGTGTGTTGGGTGGGACGGTCCCCACAGAGCATGGAGCCAGGGAGAGGTCACTGAAGACCAGCAACCACCAATGCCCTCCAGCCATTGCTGAGCGCTGCGCTGTCCTGTGCAGAAGTACGTGTGCAGCCGTGGAAAGTTATTCTCATGTTAAATGAACGGAAAGGAAATGGAATTAAAAATTAAGTTCTTCTACAGCATGCGCCACATTTCAAGCGCTCAAGGCTCCCACACTGGGCAGCACCCATGTAGAGCACCTGCATCCTTGTAGAAAGTTCTAGTGGACGGGGCTGCCCAGGGACGAGGCGGCCCCCCTGCAGGCCCCACCAGCCTCACCCCGCCCACGACAGGGCTCCGGCCATTCTTGTCCCTCGTCCCTGGCGGTTCCTCCACACTCTCCGAGGCGCCTTTTAAGCACCTCATCCTCTCCGAAGGCCCCGTCTGCTCCCCCCAGGCTGACCATGGGCCCCCACTCGAGGACCCTCCCTTCTCCCGGCACCTTTCCTCAGTGTCACTTCACACGTCTCCACGCCCCACGGTGGGACTTCTCACCCCTCTCCCGCACGCTCCTGAGCGTCTGATGCCGTGAGAGGAACTTGGTGGGTGTTCTAGGGTACACGTGGGAAGGCTGAGGTCTCGGAAAGGCAGGTGAAAGGACGCCTTTTTGGGCAAGATGGGCTTGGGACTGTTTGGGGCACAAGCAACTCCAGTGCCTTGTCACAGGACCCAGGGCGAATCGCTTTCTTTAGGGGCCTCTCTGCCTGCTCCCACAGTGCAGAGCTCTGCGGTGGGGGGCTCTCGGCGGGTCTCCCCGACGTGGTGGCTTCATTTCCACAGAGCTCTCTTGAGCTGACCTGTTGCCCGTGGGGTCTGCGAGGGGACTGGGGTGGGAAGGACAGTGAGCACCGAGGGCTGATGGTGCTGCGGAGGACCCTTGTGGCTCCCTCCAGCAGGGCCAAGGCCTCTGTTACTTTATTTTTGTTGTTTTTCTATAAAATGATAGATATACATGGTAAAAATATAAACAACACCGAAGGACATACAGCACAAACCAGGTTCTCTCACCCCTCAACCCTCCAGTCCTCTGAGCCTTACCTGGCAGCTCCCTCTGCCCTGGCCCCGAGAGGGTAACAGTGTTGCCTCTATAACTCCTTCTGGAAAGTCTAGACAAAATGTCTGTGCTCTTGACATAAACACACACACACACACACACACACACACGTCCTTGTTCTGCATATGCTGTGGTATACCCCAGTGTTTTCATTAACAGCAGGTGCTCTGTGTGGGTATATAAATATCTTCCAGGCAGAATCCTACCTTCAGGCCTTTGCATTTGCCCTTCCTTCTGCCTAGAATGCTCTTTTCTTAGACAGCCTCAAGGCGAGGGCTCAATCCCTTATTCCATTCAGGTCTTTGCACCACTATTTCTAAACCATTACCCGTCTTCTTTTTAAGAGCATTGTTACATTCTCTAACTGAGAAAAACTGAGAGGATGGTACAGAAATATTCCCTATACCCCCACCCCCCGTGCACGGCCACCCCCATTACCAACACCCCGCATCAGAGTGGTGCATTTGTTACAGTCGATGAGACAAGTTGACATGTCATTATCACTCACAGTCTGCAGTTTACATTAGGGCTCACTCTTGCTGTTGTACGTTCTGTGGGTTTGGACAGATGTATAATGACACCTATCTGCCATTATACTGTCATGCAGAATAGTTTCACTGCCATAAAACTTCTGTGCTTTTGTGTACCCAGCCCTCCCTCCCTGCTAACCCCTGGCAACCTCTGATCTTTTTACTGTCCTCATGGTGTTGCTTTTTCCATGATATCATGTAGTTGGAATCATACAGTATGTAGCCTTTTCAGATTGGCTTCTTTCACTTAGTAATATGCATTTAAGATTCCTCATGTCATTTTGTGGCTTGATGGCTCATTTCTTTTCAGCACTGACTACACTGTCTGGAGGTACCACCGTTTATTTATCCATTCATTATTCATCTACTGTAGGTCATTTCGGTTGCTTTTAAGTTTTGGCTACTATGAGTAAAGCTGCTGTAAACATCCTTGTGCAGGTGTGGACCAGAGTTTTCACCTCCTTTGTGTAAATGCCAGGGAGTGTGATTGCTGGATGTATGATAAGAGAAAGTTTAGTTTTGTAAGAAACCACTGAACTGTCTTCCAAAGTGGCTGCATCGTTCTGCATTTCTGCCAGCAGTGAATGAGAGTTCCTGTTGCTCCACATCCTCGCCAGCATGTGGTGTCGTCAGTGTTCTGGATTTTGGCCATTCTAGTATGTGCGTAGTGGTAGCTCATTGGGGTTTCAATTTGCACCTCTCTAATGGCATATGATGTGGAGCATCTTTTCACATGCTTATTTACCATCTGTATATCTTCTTTGGTGAGGTGTCTGTTAAGGTCTTTGGCCCATTTTTTAATTGGGTTGTTTGTTTTCTTACTGTTGAACCTTGAGAGTTCTTTGTATATTTTGCATAACAGTCCTTTCTCAGATATGTCTTTTGCAAATATTTTCTTTCAGTCTGTGGCTTGACTTTTCATTCTCTTGATAGTGCCTTTACAGAGTAGAAGTTTTTTATTTTAATGAAGTCCAGCTATCAATTCTTTCTGTCATGGATTATGCCTTGGTGTTGTATCTAAAAATTCCTCACTGAACCTAAGCTCTTCTAGATTTTTCTCCTATGTTATCTTTTAGGAGTTTTATAGTTTTACATTTTACTTGTAGTTCTATGATGTATTTTTAATTAATTTTTGTGAAAATTGTAGGGTCTTATCTAGATTCATTTTTTTTTCTTCAAATGTGGATATCCAGTTGTTCCAGCACATTTTTTGAAAAGACTGTCTTTCCTCTGTTGTATTGCCTTTGCCCCTTTGTCAAAGATCAGTTGACTATATGTGGGTCAATTTCTGGGCTGTGTAGTCTATTCTGCTGATCTATTCATCTGTTCTTCCACCAATACCATACTGTTTTGATTAATGTAGCTTTGTAGTGAGTCTTGAAGTTGGGAGTATCAGTTCTCTGACTTTGTTCTTTTTCTAGATCTTTTGCCTCTCCATATAAACTTATGAATCAGCTTGTGAATATCCACAAAATATGGTATTGTATATTGAGATTGTATTGAATCTATAGATCAAGTGGGGAAGAACTGACATCTTGGAAATAATGAGTCTATCCATGAACATGGACCATCTCCCCATTTGTTTAGTTCTTTGATCTATTTCATCAGAGTTTTATAGTTTTTCTCAAATAGATCTTGTACATATTTTGTTAGATTTCTACCTAGGTATTTCATTTTTGGGGCTGCTAATGTAAACGGTATTGTGTTTGTGTTTTCAATTTCAAATTCCACTTGTTCATTGCTGACATATAGGAAAGCAATAAACTTCTGTATATTAACCTTGTATCCTGCAACCTTGCTGTAATAACTTATTAGTTTCAGGAGGTTTTTTTTTTTTTTTTTGCCAATTCTCTTATATTTTCTACATAGACTCTATGTCTTTTGCAAACCAGGTTATTTTTTCTTTCCTGATCAGTGTACCTTTTATTTCTTTCTCTTGTTTCATTGCATTAGCTAGGACTTACAGTACAATGTTGAAAAGTACTGGTGAGAGGGAATATCCTTGTCTTGTTCTTGATCTTAGTGGGAAATCATCAGTTTTTCACTGTTAACTATAATGTTAGTTGTAGTTTTGGGTAGATATTTTTTATCAAGTTGAAGAATTTTCCCTCTGTTCCTAGCTTACTGAAAATTATTATCATGAATGTGTATCTTAGTCTGTTTTGTGTTGCTATAAAAGAATATCTGAGGCTGGGTAATATATAAAGAAAAGAGGTTTATTTGGCTCACGGTTCTGCAGGCTGTGTGAAATGCATGGCACCAGCATCTCCTTTTGGTAAGGGCTTTAGGTTGCTTCCACTCATGGTGGAAGGTGAAGGGAAGCCTGCCTGTGTAGAACATGGTGAGTGAGGAAGCAAGGGAGAGCAAGAGAGGCCAGGCTCCCCTCTCTGCCAGGCTCTGTGCAACAACCAGCTCTCAGTTGGAATTAATAGAGCAGGAGCTCCCCCACTTCCTCAGGGAGGCATTAATCTATTCATGAGGGATCCATCCCCATGACCCAAACACCTCCCATTAGGCCCCACCACCAACACTGGGGATCAGATTTCAACATGAAGTTTGCAGATATCCAAACCATAGCAATGGGTGTTGAATTTGTGAATGCTTTTTCTGCATCTATTGATATAACATGATTTTTCTTTAGTTTATGGTTGTGATGAATTACATTACTTGATTTTCAAATGTTGAAGTAGCCTTGCATACCTGGAATAAATTCCACTTTTTTGTCATGTATAATTCTTTTTATAAGTTGTTGGATTTTATTTGCTAATTTTTTTTGAGAATTTTTATATCTACATTTCTGAGAAATACTGGTCTATAGTTTTCTTTTCTTGTAATGTCTTTGGCTGGTTTTGGTTTTAGGGTGATGTTGGTCTCATGGAGCGAGTTAGGAAGTCTTCCCACTGCTTCTGTCTTCCAAAAGAGGCTGTAGAGAATTGGTGTTATTTCTTTCTTAAATGTTTGGTAGAATTCACCAGTGGACTTATATGGGCTTGGAGCTTTCTGTTTTGGAAGGTAATTTTCTGTAATAGATGTAGGCCTACTCAGATTGTCTATTTCTTTTTGTGTGAGTTCTTGCAGATTGTGTCTTTTAAGGGATTGGTTCATTTTATCTAGGCTGTCAAATTTGTGGGCATCGAGTTGTTCATAGTATTCCTTTCTTATCCTTTTAATGTCTGTGGGTTCTGTACTGATGTTCCCTCTTTCATTTCTGATATTAGTAATTTGTCTTCTCTATTCTCTTCTTTGTTAGCCTGGCTAGAGGCTTATTGATTTTATTGATCTTTTCAAAGAACCAGCTTTTGGTTTCATTGATTTTTCTCTATTGATTTCCTGTCTTGAATTTCATTGATTTCTGCTCTAATTTTTATTGTTTTTTATCTGCTTACTTTGGATTTAAGTTGCTCCTCTTTTTCTAGTGGAACTTTAGATAACTGATTTTAGATCTTCCTTCTTTTCTAATATATACATTTGATGCTATAAATTTCTCTCCAAGCATTACTTTCACTGCATCTCACAAATTTTCGTAAGTTGTGTTATCATTTTAATTTAGTTCAAATTATTTTTAATTTCACTTGAGATTTCTTCTTTGACCCATGTATTATTTAGAATTGAGTTGTTTGATCTCCACAAGTATTTTGATTTTTAAGTTATCTTTCTGTTATTGACTCCTAGTTTAATTCCGTTCTGCTCTGAGAGCAGACATTGTGTGATTTCTATTCTTTTAAGATTAAGGTATATTTTATGTCCCAGAATGTGGTCTATTTTGGTGACTGTTCCATGTGAGGTTGAGAAGATGTGTGTTCTGCTGTTGTTGGAGGAGGTAGTTCACAGATGTCCATTATGTCCAGCTGGTTGACAGTACTGTTGAGTTCAGCTACATTGTCACTGCTTTTCTGCTCAGTGGATCTGCCCATTTATGATAGAGGGTGCTGTTGTCACCACTTTCATTGTGGATTCATCCATTTCTCCTTGCAGTTCTATCAGTTTTTGCTTCATGTATCTTGATGCTGTGTCGTATGTGCATCATGTTAAGGATTGTTATAGCTTCTTAGATAATTGACCCCTTTGTCATTACATAATGCCCTTCTTTGTCCTTGATTACTTTCCTTGCTCTGAAGTCTATCCTGTTTATTTTTACTTTTATTTTTATTTTACTTTTAATTGAAGTATAAGATACCCATTGAAAAGTGCAAATACATAAGCACAAATCTTGATGAATTTTTATGAAGTGAACACACCTGTGTAGCCAGAACCCAGTTCAAGGAACAAAACACAACCAGGATTCCAGAGCCACCTCATGTCCCTCCTCATCAAACCCTTCCCCCAACGGTAACTCTTCTCTGCATCCTAATGTCAGTGAGGAGTGTTGCCTGTTGTTGAACTTGCTGTAAATGCAATCAGAACATAGTCTTCTTTAACTGAATATTGTGAAAGCTACCCAGGTGTTTGTCTGGTTAATCTTACTGCTGTATGGTATTTTGCTGTGTGAATATACCACAGTGCCTCCATTTAGTACCTGTTCAAGTTCTTTAGTTAAAAAATTCAAAGAATTTAGGTGTCTGATTATTATTGATTTGGAGGAGTTATTCTGCTGTGTGACACTTTTGGACATTAGCATGCACAGTTTGCGTGTCTGCTTGGCAAATTCCTATTTGTCCTTCAAAGGTCTGCTCAGCAGGCTGGTGGTGTTTGCATCTGGTTTGTCCACTGCTGGATTTCCAGTGCCTGGTACATAGCAGGTGCTCAGTATTAGTCACATGAAGGCATGAGTGAATGGCCTTTCCTCCCTGACCCCTTCCCAGGCTGGCCAGTTGCTCTACCGGCTCCTGGATCTCCAGGTTGCAGTGGCGTTGGACACACCTTACTCCTTCACCACGTGGATGGGGCCAGAGTCATCCTGTATCCTGCAGCAAGCAGGACGGGGCCTGGCGTAGAGTCAGGGTTTGGTGCATGTTTGTTGAGCAGATGGCTGCGTTGTAAGCTGGGGTTGCTGGTTGAGATTGTGGTGGGGTGTGGAGGAACCAGGGATGAGCTGGGACCGTGAAAAGAATGCAGGAGCCCTTTTCTGTCCTGTTGCTACAACACTTGTTAGATGTGGGACCTTCGGTAAGTCACACACCTTTCCTGAGCCTCAACTTCATTGTTTGTAGAAAGAGAATATTCCAACCTCACGAGATTGTAAATCGATGCATACAAGGTCCTTGGTAAGCCACAGGCTCTGTAAAAACGCTGTCATCATTAATCTTGTCACCTCCTCCTTTTCCTCCCCCACCTCCTCCTTCTCCATCGTCATCATCGTCCAGCCTGTGTCAGCCAGGGTGTGTTTGATGCAATGAAGGCCAGAGCTCTGGAGCAAAGGGCCTGGGCCTCAGTGCTGGCTTTGCAGGTGTGTGACCCAGGGCAAGTACTTAAGTACTTTGCTTCTCATTTTCCTCATTTGCAAAGTGGGGATATCATAGTCCTACCCTATTTGAATAGTTTCCACATTAGCCACATTAATAATTAGAAAGTTTTTAGAACAATGTCTGGCACACAGTAAGAGCGAAGGGTTAAGTAAATGAGAACCCAACTAACAGAGGCCTGAGCCATCAGGATGTTTGCTCCCTTTACAAGAGATCTGGAGGGAGACAGGTCCAAGGTCTCCTTCCTCAGCTGTAAGCATTTCGTCCTCATGTGTGTCACTTCAGGGTCACAGGCTGGCTGCTGCGGCTCCAGACCCCACAGGACACTTGAAGGCAGGAAGCAGGAACACAGTCAGGACTGCACACTGCAGCCGCACCAGGAGATTTGCCTTTTCTACAGGTGGCTCTCTCCATGTATCAGCAATCTTTCCCAGAGACCCCTGAAGCCTGTCCCTTTCGCTTCATTAGCTAGAAACATAGCAAGTCCTTACTACAAGGGAGGACCCAGGCTGGGAGAAAAGGTCATCTAGAGATTTATAGCTTTGTGCTGGCCATATGCAAGATGGGCAAGTGGCCCATGACACAAGCTGGAGCCAACTGGGGCTGTTCTCCATCTTCCCTGCAGAATAGACCCTCCACCCCTGCCCCAGGGCTTCTCTGCTCTGTCTTCCTCTCTTCTATTGCTGTCACCTCCTGTGTCCCTCTCCCGGGCACCTGGATGTGCTAGGCTGTGTAGGAGATATCAAAGGGCAGACGGTTTCCCCCCAGAGAACGTTGTTTTACTGATAATGGCGAAGGCTTAGCAAGGGCCTCCGTGTGCTGTGCCAGATGCCCAAACCCTGTGAGGTGGCTTCTCCCCTCTCACCCAGCGAGGCTTAGCGGGGCAATGCAGCGGGCCTAGGGCCACACGGTCAGAAAGGCTGGAACCCGATCTCGTACCTGGGTCTTTGGCTCCTGCTCAAAAGGGCTCCTTGAGACAGGCTGAGAGTGGACTCGACCCTGAGGAGGGCTGGGACATCTCTAGGGAGCGTGGGATGGCCACACCACGTGTTCCAGGGCATCTCTGGCTGCCGATGCCCTTCAGGGCAGAGACCATGAATAGTAAAGTTGGGGATTTTGTTTAGAAGAGCTAAGTGTGTTTTTTAAAAGAGCCATAGTTGGCATGGCACTGAGCACCACCCTGTGTAGTCCTTTGGACACAGCCCTAGGTAGAGACTCCATGGAGGATGCTGTCAAATGGTGCAAGAGGCCAAGTTCAAGGCGCTCTGCGAGGTCCGAGAGCGGCTCCCGGGGCTGCTTTGGGTGCGGTTTCTCCTGTGACCAGCAGAGGGCGCGGCCGCCCTCCTTCCAGCGGCTCCCGCCCCAGCAGGCGGTTTTGTCTTGTCTTTTTCCTTCGGTCCTTGAATTCCCACACTTTTACCCTGTTTTCTCTCTTTAGTTGGTTCCCTAAGAGTTCGGCCTGAGATGGCGGCTTGAGCAGTTCTTTTTAGGCATTGGAGTTTGCTGGTTTAGTTGTTTTCATATTCAGGTGAGGAAGAGTTCCTGGGACCCTGGACAGGAAACCAACTCGCCCTGTGGACTGAGCGGGGGAGGGGGTGACCGCCTCAGTCCCCCCAAACTCTGCAGCTGACCTGGGCCATGGCAGGCCGAGCCCCCCCTCCTGGAGCAGGGGTGGTGGGCGGCTAGGCGCTGCCATGTGCATTTATTCATTTACTTAGCCGATAGGTATTTATTCACTGGGTGCCTGCAACGTGCCAGGCACATTCTTGGGTGAACAAACCCAACAAAGATCCCTGTGCCCACGGAGCTGACATTGCCGCGGTCCAGAGCCTTGGTCCATCAGCTCTCCGGGGGGCTTCAAAGATGCCGGGTCCTAGGAAGGCAACGTTAGTAGGCTCTAGCATAAGAAAACTGCAAAATTGAAATAATTCTCAATTATTAAGGTCACACGTGCCTATATGATGTAGTCTATGTCAGTGGTTGGCTACAATTTACAGCCCATTGGTGTGCACTCCAGATGC
Source organism: Daubentonia madagascariensis (assembly GCA_023783475.1). Classification (NCBI taxonomy): domain Eukaryota; kingdom Metazoa; phylum Chordata; class Mammalia; order Primates; family Daubentoniidae; genus Daubentonia; species Daubentonia madagascariensis. The sequence continues at coordinate 2,736,401 of JAKFHU010001640.1, read as the reverse complement.
TCTTAAGCATGTTTGGTAGGAGCAGCTGGTCCTTCAGAAGGTGGAGCACCAGAGCTGAAGCACCACACGGGTGGGTGTCACGAGAGCTGCCACCAGGGTTAGTTCAGCACCTACCACTTGGCCCATGGAGAGGCCGTCATGGAACAGCAGAGCAGGTGTGACCGTTCTCGCTCCACAGATGAGGAAACAGAGACCTGGAGAGGGGTGCCCTACTGTGATGGAGCTGACCATACCGGCGGGTCTCCATAGATGCTGAGCCGAGGCAGTGAGCTCTTCCACATCATTCAGATGCTGCGTGTCCAGAGAGGCCGCCTCCTCTTTTCTGCCTCCCCCTTCCTTCTCTGATCCTCCCCACCCAGAAAATGGCATCTCACCCCCCCATAACTGGTTAATCAATCACAAAGCAAAAACACTGGGAGTCACCCTTGGCCCCTCTCTCTCCTCCCCACAGACAACCACTATGGACCTGCCGGAACACCTCCAGGAGACACCAAATGCAGCCTGGCCCAGGCCACCGCCACCTGCCTGGATGGCTGTCAGCCCCCAACCAATCTCCCTGCTTCCTCCCTTGCCCACTGGCTCCTTTTCCAACAGCAGTCAGAAGGGTCTTCTGGAGACCTACCCCTGCCTCCTGGCTTTCTACCACCCTTGGAACAAAATCCACTCAACGAGGACCCCGAGATGCTGCCTGGTCTGGGTCCTGCCCCTCCCTCCGGCCTTTTGCAGGGACTTCAGCTTCCTGTGCTGGCCCCACCTCACAGCCTTTGCCCAGGCTGTTCCCTCTGCCCGGGACCACCCCCCCTTGTCTGGCTGGTTTCCCCTTAGCCCCCCCATTCTCAGGGCATTGCTTCTTCAGACCAACCTCCCTTCCTGCCCCAGAGGGAATGTCCTGCACTCCGTACTCATTGAAATTAATCGATTGATTGCATATTAGTTAATCCAATTTTCTCTGCTAGACCTCAAGCTCCACAAAGCCAAGGCCCAACCATATCTTGTTCAAAGCACATGTTTTGGCACAGACTAGATGCTCAGGAAATAAAACATCCGTTAGCCTGTACTTTGTGTAAGAATAAGACCAACTTGGGAGGTGTGCATGGGTGGGATTGGTCCTGGGGGGGCCTTCTCTCACCACCCCCTGATGATCAGGGGCAGCTCCTAATATACTGCTGTGTGGGGGGCTCTGTCAGCCCAGGGTCACCTTAGCAGTGATGCTTTCCCTGACTGCCCTGGGCAGGGGACCCTACCTTTGCCTGCACCACTTTGCGTTTTTGGAAGAGGTGCTTGCACAAATTTGACCCACTTTGTCTAGCTCTTTGTAGTTCTTTAAGGCAACAGTGTTGGGGTTATCAGGGCTGCCTTGAGTTAGGAAATGGCTTTCAGTTTTCTGACCAAGGACCAGAAGGGTGGCCCCTTAATGAGCTTTTGATCTGGGGCCTGGGCAGGAGGTCTGCAGTGTGACTGTGCTCAGCAGGGCAGGAGGCGGAACCCAGACATCCTACAAATCCAAGGCTCAACCTGGGTGCCTCTGTATTTTCTTTTTTAAGAGTGGCTTTATTGAAATAATTTACATACCATAAAGCTCACCTATTTAAAGTATAAAATTCAATGGCTTTTAGTATATTTACAGAGTTATAGAACCATCACCATAATCTAATTTCAGAACATTTAGAACATTTCTAGCACCCCCAAAAAAGGAACCCTGTACCCATTAACAGTCACCCCCATCCTCTTCCTCCCACCCCCGGCCCTAGACATCCATACAAATCTGCTTTCTGATGCTATGGACATTTCATATAAATGGAGTCATGGTGCCTGGCTTCTGTTGTTTGGTATCACATTTTCTAGGGTCCTCCATGTTGTAGCACATTCAGTGCTGCTTTCCTTTTTGTGACTGAATACTGTTATATTGCATGGATAGACCACGTTTTATTTATCCACTTATCAGTTGGTGGACATTTGGGTTGTTGGTAAGTTTTTGGCCCTTATGAAGCCTTGCTGGTTCCTATAGGGTTTCTAGAGTGGGCTTCCAAATCCATCCCACCCTTGCCAGGATCCTATTGAGGAGGGACAGTTGGTGACTTTCATAAGGACCCCTTAAGCATCCTCCCCAGTGTGCTGGAAACCCTCCCCCACACAGGTGCCTCCCACACATCTCAGGGGCTGGACTTGGCAGGGCTCAAGCCAGCCATGGTCTGGAGATGACAGACATGGAAGGCCAAAGTCTCTCCTAGGGGCAGTTCACATGGAGAACTTACTATTTTCCATTGATTAGCAGAGGTGAGATTGCTAATCTTTTTTTTAAAATGTAAAACTATTTTTATTATGGAACTTTTTTTTTAAGAGAGAGGATCTCGCTGTTACCCAGGCTGGAGAGCAGTGGTACGATCATAGCTCATTGTAACCTTGAACTCCTGGGCTCAAGCAATTCTCCTGCCTCAGCTTCCCAAGTAGCTGGGACTACAGGTGTGCACCACCATGCCCAGCTAATTTTTAAAATTTTTTGTACAGCAAGGGTCTTGCTATGTTGCCCAGGCTGGTCTCGAACTCCTGGCCTCAAGTGATCCTCCAGCCTCAGCCTCCCAAAGTGCTGGGATTATGGGTGTGAGCCGCCACACCTGGCCCTTTCTGGAACATCTCAAAGCCACAGGATAATATAATGAACAGCTCCATCCCTATCTAGCTTTAACAAACCACAATATTTTGCTAAAATATATTTTTTAAGAAATAAAACTTGGTTGTGTCTTGTTCCTGTCTCCCCACTCCACATGGGCTCCTGAGCTCAAATGCTAAGCCTTATCCTTTTACATATTTTTAACCCTCGCCCATACACAGTTTGGTGGAGTGGGTGAACAGGCGCTGCAGTGAGATCATCTGAAGGGACTAGAAATAATTTTAGGTGGTGCATAGACAAGGCCCTAACATTAGCTTCAATAGGAAATTCTTTCCGTTCTTTGTCCTGGTAACGTACGGAGAACGTCTCCATTTGGTGCCTGCCTATCTGAACTCCTCGCCCACTCCTGCACCCTTTATAACAAGCAGGAGCCAGCTCAGGCCCACAGTGGACTCAGGTACAGAGTTAGCACTGTGGTCCCTCCCACCCAGGACAGTATGCTCAGGCTGTTTCTGTCCACCCCAGGGAAGGCTTCCTTTACAATGCATTTAAGTGCAGAGTTGACTTAAAGACAAACCTTAAGGCAGTGGCAGGATGGGTTGTAAGCAGGGAGGGCTGACAAGCATGAGGGTGGTAGGCAAGTGGCAGACAGGTGGAGACCACTGGTGTGACCACCCTCCTCTTCTCCTTCCAGCCAGCCCTCGAGTGCCAGCCCTCCCCACCAGTCCATCTCTGCACCTGCCACAGCCGGGTCAGCTGCAGGTGTTCTTCGGACAGGCCAGAACCATCTCAGGTGTCCACTCACCCAGACCTGGGAGGGGCCAGTGGTGTGGTTAGGGGTGAGGACTCCAAAATCTGCCTGTGGGGCCAGTACTCAGCATGGCAGTAGATCCCCTAGGTGTGAGGAACCACTTGAGAGACCTAAGAGACCTGGGCTGGAAGCACTAACAGTGTCCTAGCCCTTCCACGTCCTGGCTGTGACCTGGGCAAGAGAACTCACCTCTGGAAGTTGTCCTCATCTCTAAAGTGGAGACTATAGTAGCTCTCACTTCCCAGGGCAGGTGTAGGAAGGAATGACATACCCAGTGCAAAATGCTCAGTCCAGGGCTGGGCACATCACCATCGATCCAGCACATTTTTATGTCAGTAAAAAGTATCTAGTCCTACCAGTTTCCCAGCAGTTCCTCTTTGTTTCATGGCATTCATTGCCAACTGTAATTAAATGTTTATCTGGGTACCTGTTGGTTTGCTGGTGGCCACTCTTGGCTTGGAAGACTCAAAGAGTGAGGGTGCTTCTGTGTTTGTTCACTGCGGGGTCCCTAGCGCCTGGTGTGGTGCCTGGCACACACTAGACTGCAAATATTTCAAAGGGATGAGTGAATGAATCCTTTCTCTGAGGGCGGCTGATGCTGCTGGAGTGGCTGCAAGAGCCCAGCGCTCCGCATGGAGTGAGCATTCACTTTATTTCCACATCTCTCAGCTCTGTCTTTGGCACTTCATTCGGGTTTCGTCCAACACCACCACCCTGCACCCCGAGGCCCTGCTTTAGGTGCTGACCTGACACAGCAGCTTCGGGAAGGGCTCAGTCCCTGCTGTGCCGCCATGGCTGGCAGGCCCTTGGTGAGCCCCTCTGGGCTCCAGCTCCAGCTCCATCACCCGCAAAGGGGACTAAGAGTGGGACTGCCCCATGGGGCTGTCTGAAGGGCTGAGTGGGAGCACCTCCCCCAGGTCTTCCTCTGGCCCTTAGATCCTGCTGTCTATTGAAATGCCCCCCTCTGGGCACCTCCGCAGACCAGGCTAGGTGAAAGCATCCTCCCTCCGCCAGCCCCTCTCTCTAGCCCTTTCTTGGGCTTCCCTTTTCTCCTCTTCTGCGCCCCGGGATGCTGGCTAGAAGGGTGAGAATCACTCCTTAGCACCCTGGAGGACACCTCTGTGAGTGGCAGCCCTCGGGGGTGTCACCTCGCTTGCCCGGCCTGTCAACATCATCGCCGGCGTCTGGGGGAAGCCTCCCTGGAAGGCGCCCGGGCCCCTCCTGCCTTGCTCTTCCCAGCAAGGAGCAGAGGGCCCCCCCGCAGGGAGTGGCGGGGAGGGAGGGGGTGCCCCGCAGGCCCAGGCCAGGCTTCCCTCCCACGGGGGAGGGGCCGCAGCGCGACCCCCGGGCCTGCATGTCCCAGGGAGGAAAGGAAGGGCCCTCCGGGTCTCCTGCCGCTGCCGGGCAGACACGTTCCCGTTTCCAGGGGGCGGCTCGCCACCCAGGCGCAGCCCCAGCGGCCCCAGCCGGCGCGTGCAGTCCAGGTATTTGAGACCCTCCCCGGCACCACGCCTTCTCACGCCCTCTCCCGTGACGTCATGCTGCTCTCGCGCGGCATGATGGGAGAATCCTAATGTTTTCCAACAGATGCTCCAAGAACAGCTTTCAGATTAAGGCAATTGCAAGAGCAAAGATTCCTCTTTTTTCCTTTTTTTCCCCGGGGGGGTGGGGGGGTGGGGGGAGGGAGCGCCCCCAGACATTCCTGGACATCACCCCCTGCCCCAAGCACGCAATAAACACTGACAAGAAAAAGTTTTTATTTCCTGGTTCAACTTTTTTTTTCTGGAATATAGACTGAAGAATGGGAATAAACACGGATAAATAACAAAGCGAGGCCGCGCACGCCGGGATGCGCCTGGCTGCGGCCGGCGAGGCTATTGTCTCCGCGCCCTGAAGCCAGCCCCGCGTCCTCCTGCAGCTCCTTCCCTCCCGGGCCTTTTTTATCTTCCTTTTCAAAAAGACGCCCCTTCCAGCCCCCTCGCCGGTGACCTTGGCCGCCTCGGATGCTCTGATTCCTCGCGGCTCCCTCCAACTTGCCCCCGCGCTGGCCGGGCCCATGGCCGCGTCGGAGGACGGGAGCGGCTGCCTCGTGTCGCGGGGCCGCTCGCAGAGTGACCCCAGCGTCCTCACCGACTCCTCGGCCACCTCCTCCGCGGACGCCGGGGAGAACCCAGGTAACGAGCTGGGCGGGGGCGGCCGGGTGGGTGGGGGAGGCACGAGGCAGGTGGCGCTGGGAGAGGTCCCCGCGCGGCTCCGCGCCTCCCTGCCTGTGTTTGGGGAGCCGCGGCAGGACCCGGGCGCTCGGGGCCCGCCGTTCCTGTTCCCGGGAACGCAGGGCTGGGGCGCCTCGGAGCCCTTTGTCCCGAAAGGAGCCGGTTTCTCCGGGATAGCCGCGCGCTGCAGTCTGCCCTCCTCGCAGGCTGGTGGGCTCTGCCGTCCCCTCGGAGGGGGCTTCCCTTCCTCGGGTGCCGACCGGCAGGGGGAGAGAGCCGGACCCGCGGCCGCCTCCACCCAGCGCTGGCTCCGAGCTCTGCCTCCCAACCCCGCGCCGGGCCCCAGCTCCGGTGTCCCCGCTTGGGCACCCCGCCGGCAGGGCAGCGCTCCGCTCCGAGGCCGCCGCGGCGTCCGGGGCTTCTGCTGGGCGTCCGGCTTTGGCGGGGCCCGGCGCACCTGGGCGCGCCCGCCTCCCGGGACAGGTGTGCTGGGCAGAGCCGCCGGCGGCAGGGACCTGAAGGGCGTGCGCCAGGACGCAGCCCGATTTCATGGCACTGTACGGACGCCGTCCACTCTTCCAGCCCAGGGCAGCGTCGATTGTTAGGTGATAAACCGGTCACAAAGGCGTCTATAGGGCTTGATTGATTACTTTCCAGAGAGGAAGAAAGGCCTAATAAAGCAGGAGGGGGGTGGGCTGTGTGCGCCTGTCACCATGGAGACGCAGGAAGCAAAGTGATCATTAAAACCTTTCTCCACCAGAAGGCAATTTTCACTTCACAGGGAGAAGTCTGAGCTTCTGAAATGTAGGGTTCAAAAAAAGAATCAAAGCTGGTGTTTTGGTATCAAGCCACAGGACTCAATTTCGTATCTTAGAGAAGCACAATCCCATCCTAGATTCTGTTTTGATAACAAGTTGCCTTTACCTTCCTTTGAAGACTTATCCTCTCTAAATTCCACCACCCCAAATGGAGGTCTGATCATGTTGAATGGTGGGCAAAGTGCAGATGACCCCCGGGTCTGGCTTTGTGGGGAGGGATTCCTGCTCTCCACTGGAACACAGCAGAGCTTCACTATCCAACTGCCCAGAAACAACCATTAAAGGCAGTTCTGTGGGCACCAGGGCCCTATTTGAAAATTTAAACAATAAACCCATGCAAGTCTTGGAAGATTTCTTTGTTAGGACTGTTGACACTGTGTCATTTGGTCAAACTAAGGTATCAGCCTGAGGAAATCCCTGGCTTTTCTGGGAGGGCAAGTTAATTTCCTTGGAGTTTCAAGCAGAGGCTGCCATAGCAGACCCTTAAGGCTTTAATTAATCCTTTTATTAGAAATTGAGGATTAAGCCTTCAGCACTCCATGATGGATTGGTTTTCTCCGTGTTGGAGATGCACATCCTCGATTGTTCCAATTATGGAAGTTGAGTGGCTCCTCACGAGAGAATCTCCCAGCTCTCTTTGTCTCCCTGGCAGTAAAAGGAAGCAAACTTGAAATGGAAATTATGGAGGACTTAGCTTTTTGGCTGTCTGTGAGCTGATGCCTCTGTGGGTGGGAGCAGAGGGTTTGGCAGGTGCTGCCAGTCCACGAGGGAGAGAGGAGGAAGGGTTGGATGCCTGTGATTAAGTTATGCCTTGGGAGGATATACACTTGAGTTCTTCTCTGCTTCAGCTGATCAAAATGGGACCCAGAGAGCAGGTGTCAGAGGTGAAAAGTCTAAAATATGTATAATTCTGTGAGCAGTAGAACCTTACTGAGAAGCACCAGGCAATTAAGTATTTATGGCTTTTGTTAAGCAGAGAATTTCTGTTCTGGCAGAAAGAGAATCAGAATCTTCAAGTTGGAAGGAACCTGGGAGCTTGAAGCACTAAGGGTGGACTCGGGGGTATACTTTCTCTAACCACTTTGCATGGCTGGCTTGGGATGTGCTTGCATACCTCTTTGGATGGGGAACTCACTTCTTTCTGAGGCAGTGCATGTTTGTCTTTGGGCAGATCTATTTAGAAATTCTTTTTCAAATGGCCCCAAAGGTCTGCTGTCCATCTGTGCATATGAGATCTTCTCATGCTGCATGTAACTCAGAACTTTCAGAGAAAGTCCAGTGTTTTAGGTCAGTTATCTGACCTAAACCTCATTCCTTCACCTGGCTGAACAGTCATAGCCCCTCACCTGCTCTTCCTTTAGGAGTTCCTGCATTGTACACCTGCTGCTGTAACTCACACTCTTGAAAATTGAACCTGGCATTCCGCTGGGGAATAACCTGATGTAAAGTAAAGTAGGAGTTGCCTCTCATGTAAATTCTATATTTTCACAAACAGCCCAAGGTTGCATTTACCCTTCCTCCTGAAAGAGATTTTTAATGCATCAATATTGTCTTAATAAAAACTCAAAACAATTTTAGAAAGGTGAACTATGCTTCAATATCTCTTTCTCTGGAGGTGACCCCTGTTGTGAATGTAGTGGTGACACTCTGGACCTTGCCCTACGTGTTGGTATGTACTTATGCTTGGAAAACAGCAAGTGGAAATACACTGTGTGCAAGATCTTCAATGCATGGTTCTACTCAACACTGGTCTTGGGGATTTGCCACATTGCTATATTCACCTCCCTTTTAATAGCTACATAGTATTCTAATAAATATATTTTTTATAGTTTAGCCATTGGATATTTGTGGTGTTTCCAGTTTTTGTCCATTACAGGCAACACAGCAGTGATTACCTGGGCACAAGCTGCCTGTGCTCACCTGAGAATTTCCTCCAAGGTGTATGCCAGCTCCTGGGGCATCTCCTGGATGCCGCAGGGGACCCACAGTTCTTATTTTAATGATATTGCATCCTCCTGGAAAATGTACCAACTCACATTCCTTCCAGAATCTATGAGCATGTCCTTTCTCCAAACCTTTGCCAATACCTGAGATCATCAATCTGTTTTTCTGTAGCAAGAAGGGTGACAAATGGTTTCTTGTGTTAATTTGTGGTTCCTTGATGGCTAGCGAACATGAGCATCTTTTGTGCCCTTATTAATGTATTAAATCTCTCAGTGGCCACGTCTGCATGGCAGGATGAAATATTTTCCCCTAGGGCTCACCCTTCTGCTGTCTCTGCATCACTGCTCCATTAATGGGCCCGTCTGCACCTTTACAACATTCCTCTCTGTAACTCCATACTCTGTACCCGCAAGTATAGTTAGGTGTTCTTCCAAAATAAAAATTTATAAAAGGTAAGGTGGCATCCCATGATTGTTCCTCCTTCTAAGGAGTTCATAACGAGGAGTTTTACTTCCTCTCGCTCCATCTGCTTCCAGGTTCTGGGAATGGGCTTCTGCCCTCTCCACACATGGGGCCAACTCTGGCATTTCCTTGGTTCCCAAATGCCAGGACCATAGACTGGGACAAGAGTCACTTGAGACAGCTTTTAAAAATGTTCTTGTGGGACCTTGCAATTGACATTTTTCAAGATTCTGCTCCAGAGGGTCTGATGCACAGCCAGGGGGAAACTTTGGCCTCGGCCAGCGTTTCTCACCCTCAGCACTGTCACATTTGTGGCCAGATCCTTTGTGTGTGGGGGGGGCAGGCTGTCCTGTGCACTGTAGGGTGTTAAGCAGCACCCTGGCCTCTACCCATTGGGTGGTAGTCAAAAATGTCTCCAAACATTGCCGATGGTCCCCTGGGGACAATATCTCCCTGGAGAACTACTAATGTAGAGCATTGACTCTGAAACCTGAGTGTGTATCAGAGTCACCTGGAAGGCTTCTTCACACACAGGGTGGGCCCTGACCATGTGCATTTCTAATGAGTTCTAGGTGTTGCTGCTGGTCAGGTGACCACACTGGAGAACCACGGAGCCTAGACCTCAGCCGTGGTGTCAGGCTCTCTCTGCTGACAACTTCTGCATATGTGTCCATCAGTCCCTGTCCCTGTGTCCATGTGTGTGTTTGTGTATGTGGGAGGGGACCTGACCCAACCTCCCTGGCTCTGAGCTCCAGATCCCTGTGTCCTGCTGACTCCTTCTTATCCTTTGGGTCTCCTGGGCCACACCCCAGTCAGTTCTGATCCCATTTCTGATTTGCTCCTGGCATGTGTCACCACCTGGGATTCTCTGATTCATTGTCTATGGACTGTCCCCCTCTAGACCAGGAGTCCCCCGAATACAGGGGCCTTGACCGTCACCGGCAGCACTGCACACCCGAGCCCAGCGCAGACCTCAGACTTGGGCGACTTGTAGTGAGCATTTGTAGAATGAACAGGTATGAGCACCAGGCACCTGTGTCTTGACTGATGTGGCTGTGCCTTGCCAGGTGGCTGGCCACTCCTGCCAGCTGGATGGGGCCAGAGTGTGCCTTGGAGGGTCAGTGAGGGGGAGTCTGCGGCCACATCTTTCTGCAAGGCCAGATCCACCTCTGCTGTATTGCTTGGAGACAGAGAAACCTTTCAGAATGTCATCTCCCTCCTGAGCGGCAGAGGCACACAGACACATCGCTGCCCCAGACCCCAGGCTTGGCTGTCCCATGCTGGCCCCTTCCTCCTGGATGCCTCTTTGCAGACAGGCATGTGCTTGAGTTGGCAGCTGTTTCCTTCTTCAGAGCACACCTTAATTGGGCTCTGTTCTTCTTTTCTTTTTATTTCAAAATATTAAAGGGGTACACATGTTTTTGTTACATAGCTACCTTGTATAATGCTCAAGTCAGGGCTTTTGGTGTTTCTGTCACCAGAATAATGTTCATTGTAGTCAATAGGTAAGTTTTTATCTCACAACCTCCCTCCCAACCTCCCCGCTTCTTGTTTTCCAATGTCTTTTATATCTCTTTGTGCCCATGTGTACCCATCGTTTAGCTCCTAGTTATTAGAGAGTACATATGATGTTAGTTTTTCCATTCCTGAGATACTTCACTTAGGACAGGGGTCTCCAGTTCCACCCAAGTTGCTGAAAATGACATTATTTCTTTCCTTTCTATGGCTGAGCAGTGCTCCGTGGTGTGTATATATATATATGCGCCACATTTTCTTTATCCACTTGTGAATTGACGGGCCCTCAGGTTGATTCCACATCTTTGCATTTGTGAATTGTGCTGCAATAAACATTCAGGTGCAGGTGTCTTTTTGAGAAAATGACTTCTTCTCCTTTGGGTAGATTGCCGGATTGAGTGGTAGGTCTACATTTGTTTCTTTGAGGAATCTCCATTCTGTGTTCCATAGCGGCTGTACTAATTTGCAGTCCTACCAATAGTGTTCCTATCTCTCTGCATATTTGCCACCATCTATTGTTTTTTTGACTTTTTAATAATGGCCATTCTGATAGGAGTAAGGTAGTATCTCACTGTAGTTTTAATTTGCATTTCCCTGATGATGAGTGGTGTTGAGCATTTTTTTCATATGTTTTTTGGTCATTTGTCTATCTTCTTTTGAAAAACTTCTGTTTATGTCTTTTGCCCACTTTTTGATGGGGTTGTTTGGTTTTTTCTTGCTGATTTGTTTGAGTTCTTTGTAGATTCTGGATATTAGTTCTTTGTCGGATGTATAGTTTGCAAATATTTTCTCCCATTCTGTAGGTTGTCTATTCACTCTGCTGATTATTTCCTTTGCTATGCAGAAGGCTTTTAATTTAATCAAGTCCCATTTATTTATTTTTGTTGTTGCTGTGCTTGCCTTTGGGGTCTTAGTCATAAATTCTTTCCCTAGGCTGATGTCTAGAAGAGTTTTTCTTACATTTTCTTCTAGAATTGTTATGGTTTCATGCCTTACATGTAAGTCTTTTATCCATCTTGAACTAATTTTTGTATATGGTGAGAGGTAGGGGTCCTATGTTATTCTTCTGCATGTGGCTAGCCAATTTTTCCAGCACTGTTTACTTAATAGGGTTTCCTATCCCCAGTGTATGTTGTTGTCTGCTTTGTCAAAGATCAGTTGATTGTAGCTATATAGTTTTATTTCTGGGTTCTCTATTCCATTCCATTGGTCTATGTCTCTATTTTTGTACCAATACCGTGCTGTTTTGGTTACTATAGCCTTGTAGTATAATTTGAAGTCAGGTAATGTGATGACTCCAGATGTATTCTTTTTGCTTAGGATTGCTTTGGCTATTTGGGGTCTTTTGTGGTTCCAAATGAAGTTTAGGATTATTTTTTCTAGGTCTGTGAAATAAGATGTTGGTATTTTGATGGGAATTGCCTTGAATTTGTAAATCACTTTAGGCAGTATGGACATTTTAATGATGTTGATTCTGCCAATCCATAAGCAGGGGATGTTTTTCCATTTGTTTGTGTCATCTGCAATTTCTTTCATCAGTGTTTTATAGTTGTCCTTGTAGAGATCTTTCACCCCCTTGGTTAAGTATACTTCTATGTATTTTATTTTCTTTGTAGCTATTGTGAATGGTATTGAGTCCTTGATTTGACTCTCAGCTTGACTGTTATTAGTATATATAATAGAAATGCTACTGATTTGTGTACATTGATTTTGTAATCTGAGACTGTTGAATTTGTGAATTCTAGGAGTCTTTTGGGTTTTCTAGGTACAAGATCATATCATTAGCAAACAGGGATAGTTTGACTTTCTCTTTCCTGATTTGGATGCCCTTTATTTCTTTCTCTTGCCTGACTGCTCTGGCTAGGACTTCCAGTTCTATGCTGAATAGAAGTGGTAACAGTGGGCACCCTTGTCTTGTTCCAATTCTTAGGGGGAATTCTTTCAACTTTTCCCCATTCAGTATGATGTTGGCTGTGGGTTTGTCATATATGGCTTTTATAATTTTAAAGTATGTTCCTTCTATGCCTAGTTTGTTGAGGGTTTTTATCATGAAAGGGTGCTGGATTTTATCAAATGCCTTTTCTGCATCTATTGAGATGATCATACGGTCTTTGTTTTTGCTTCTGTTTATGTGGCAAATCACATTTATGGATTTGTGTATGTTGAACCATCCTTGCATGCCTGGGATGAAACCCACTTGATTATGGTGAATTATGCTTTTGATGTGTTGTTGAATTTGATTTGCTAGTATTTTTTTGAGTATTTTTGAATCTATGTTCATAAGGGATATTGGTCTGTAGTTTATTTTTTTGTTGTTTCCTTTCCTAGCTTTGGTGTCAAGGTGATACTCGCTTCATAGAATGAGTTAGGGAGGATTCCCTCCTTGATTTTATGGAATAATTTCTGTGGGATAGGTACCAGTTCTTCTGTGTAGGTCTGGTAGAATTCGGCTGTGAATCTGCCTGGTCCAGGGCTTTTTTTTTGTTGGGAGATTTTTTATTACTGCTTCAATCTTGCTACTCATTATTGGTCTGTTCAGGATTTCTATTTCTTCCTGGTTCAAGCTTGGGAGGTTTTGTGTTTTCAGGAATTTATCCATTTCCTCTAGGTTTTCCAATTTGTTTGCAAAGAGGTTTTTGTAGTATTGATGGATGTTATTTTGTATTTCTGTGGTATCAGTTGTAATGTCTCCTTTTTAATTTCTGATTGAGCTTATTTGAGTCCTTTCTCTTCCGCTTCTGGTTAATCTGGCTGGTGCTCTATCGATTTTGTTTGTCTTTTCAAAGAACCAACTTTTTGTTTCATTGATCCTTTTTTTTTTTTTTTTTTTGATATCCATTTCATTTAGTTCTGCTCTGGGCTTTGTTATTTCTTTTCTTCTGCTGGCTTTGGGTTTGTTCTTTTTCTAGTTCCTTGAGATGTGACAGTAGGTTGTTAATTTGTGGTCTGTATGTCTTTTTGATGAATGCATTTAAGACTATGAATTTTCCCTTTGAGACTGATTTTTCTGTATCCCACAGATTTTGAAAGCTTGTGTCCCCTTGGTTATTCAGTTCAAGGAATCTTTTGGTTTCCATTTTAATTTCATCATTCAGCAGCAGGTTGTTTAATTTCCATGACTTTGTGTAGAATTGAGTGTTTCTTTTGGAATTGATTTCTATTGATAGTTTTATTCCACTGAGGTCTGAGAAGATACATGGTATAATTTTGATTTTTTTGAATTTGCTGAGACTTGTTTTGTGGCCTAAGATATGATCAATTTTGGAAAATGTCTGATGTGCTGATGAGAAGAATGTATATTCAGTAGTTTTTGGGTAGAATGTTCTGTAAATGCCTGTTAGGTCCATTTGTTCTAGAGTCTCATTTAAGTCCATTGTTTCTTTATTCATTTTCTGCTTCAATGATCTGTCCAGTTCTGTCAGTGGAGTGTTGAAGTCCCTGGCAATTAAAATACTACTGTTTATTTCTTTGCTTAGATCTTGCAGAATTTGCTTTATGAATCTGGGAACTCCTGTGTTAGGTGCATATATATTTAGGATTGTTATGTCTTCTTGTTGAATTTCTCCCTTTACCATTATATAATGACCATCTTTGTTTTGTTTTGTTTTTAACCAATGTTGATTTAAAGTCTCTATTATCTTATATGAGAATGGCTACATCTGCTTACTCTTGGTTTCCATTTGCATGGACTATTTCTCCTATATTTTTACCTTGAGTCCTTGTGTGTCTTTGTGGGTTAGATGTGTTTCCTGCAGACAGTAGATAGTTGGGTTGTGTTTTTTATCCACTGAGCCAGTCTATGTCTTTTAAAGTGGGGCATTCACACCATTCATATTCAGTGTTAGTACTGGTATGTGGGATGTTGTTCTGTTCATCATGTTGGATGATACCTTATTTTGTTTTCCCTCTTGTGTTATTGTTTTATAAGAGCTGTGAGCTGTACCTTTTGGGTGTTTTTACACTGGTTGGTATCTATTGTGCTGTTCCATTTATAATGTCCTTTTGAGCATTTCCTGTAGGGCAGGTCTAGTAGTGACAAATTCCCTTAGTGTTTGCTGAAGTGTTTGCTTTAGTGTTTACTTAAATAAACTTGGAACATGTTTATTTCTCCATCATTTGTAAATTAATTTTGGAATTTTTGGAAGTTGTTCTGTTTAAGAAGACTAAAAATGGGACCCCAATCCCTTCTGGCTTGTAAGGTCTCCACTGAGAAGTCTGCTGTTAGCCTGATGGGTTTTTCTTTGTAAGTTAGTTGTTGCTTTCATGTTGTAGCTTGTAGAATTTTCTCCTTCACTTTGACTTTTGTCAGGTTGATGACTATGTGTCTTGGGGATGTACTATTTTCTGTGACTCTTCCTGGAGTTCGATGACCATCTTGTGTCTGGATATTTGAATCTCTGGGCCAGAGAAGTTCTCCTCAATAACTACCTTAAATATGTTTTCCATGCTTTTTGCTGTTTCTTCTTCTCCTTCTGGGATACCTATAATTCATATATTGGCTCATTTCACATAGTCCTATATTTCTCTGATAATTGTTCATTCTTCTTTATTCTTCTTTCTGCATCTTTGAATGACCGCATTAGTTCAAAAGCCTGTCTTTCAAGCTCTGAGATTCTTTCTTCTGCTTGGTCTAGCCTGTTGTTGAAGCTTTGTGCTATATTTTTTTTATTCCCTAAATGACTGTTCCATTTCTTTAAGTCGTGTTATATCCTTTCTTATGTTGTCTATCTCTGTAGTGAGTTTTTCCTATTTTTTATTCATGTTCTGAAATATTATTTTGGTTTCCTTGTTTTGGTTTTCAACTTTCTCTTTAATTCCATTCATCTTGTTTTCCATCCATATTCTGAATTCCATTTCTGACATTTTGACCATTCCTTTTGGTTGGGGTCCATTGCTATGGATCTATTGTGATCCTTTGGGGGTGTCGAACTAGCTTGTTTTTTTCATGTTGCCAGAATTCTTTTGCTGGTTTCTTCTTATCTGCAACCTCTTCTTTCAGTTCAGGGCTGATAGGTTTGTGGTACACCTGTTCTTCTCTGCTGAGAACTCTCCTACTTACTGGGAAGGAGGAGGAATCACTAGATAGCGCTTTTGTGTCCCACTCTGGAGGATTGACCTGGCAGGAGAGGGTTTGATGCACCAAAAGCCTGTAGTGCAGCTGTTCTCTTGCATGATCCCATTCCCTGTGGTTGTCACAGTCCAAACCAGTGCTGGGGGATATTTGTTTGGATTGGTGGGTTGGTCCCCAGGCCGCTGTTGAAAGCTTGGGTAGGGGGCTGAGCAAGTCCCTCTCTATAGAGGCAGGTTGTGTGACCTTGGCCAGCACCTGGGTGGGTCGTGGGACCTTGTGGGAGTCTGGACACATCACAGGACTATAGCCCGTAGCACAGCATATCAGTGTCTTTGTGGGACATGGGACCTTGGTGGGTGCCTGGATAGGTTGGGGGTCTTGGCTTGTGCCTGGGTGTCTTGGCTTGTGCCTGGGTGGGTTGAGGGACTGCAGCTGGTGGAGGGTGGCTCCTTGGGCCACAGCAGCTGGGCCACACATGGCTGGCATGGCTGGCATGGCTGGGTAACGCACAACTCCCTGCCAGGGAGTCACAGTGGCAGAAACTCTCTGTCTGCCCAGGTCCAACTGTGGCAGCTGCTGTGGTGCTATTCAGGTGGCAGTGGCATTATTGAGATGGTAAGATGGTGGCAGCAGATGCTGAGGGATAGGGAGCACCTGCTCTGCTTGGATTCCCAGGAGGTGGCCAGTGGTGGGGTGTTGGGGAGGTTCATGGCACCCAGTCACAGTGTGCATGAGAGCGCCCATCCTCCCTGTTCCCCCTCTGGCCTGGCGGGGGTAATGGGGAGGTGGTTGCTGTGGAGCTGACCCCTGTGCAGACTGGGTGCTCTGGAGACTAAGAGTGCAGGTTGGTGTCTATTGCCACGACCTGGGACCAGAAACTGGCAGGACCCCACTGTGCCCACTCTCTGGTGCAATGCTGCTGCAGTCTCCAAGCAGCTCCCTCATCCATTCTGAGGCCTGCTGTGGTGGGGGAGCCCCCTTGCATCTCAGGTTTCAGTGTCTGCTGAGGAAGCACGGAGCCCCGGGGATGTGTCCCCTGACCCTTCCCCACGTGTGGACGCTTCCCCCGGGTACTTTCCGATCTTGCTGAGCAGATCACCCTGCCTCTCTCTCCCCAATTTTGGGTGTCGTCAGTCTCTCTTCTGATGATTCACACAGTGTTCTCTCTGAGACAGTCCATCCGTGGGTGAACCTCTACCTACAACCTTTGATCCTGTCCTTGAGAGCTGCAGTGCATCTAGTCTGCCACCTTGGTCCCTCCCCCCAGGGTCTGTTTTTGATGCCTCGCTGTCCCATAGCCCTGTGTCCTGCCACTCACTGGCCTCCTGGAGCCCTCCCACCTCCACCACCATCCACGGGTAGCCTCCACCTTCCCTCTCCTGGACAACTTCAGTGCTAAGCCTCAACCTCTCCCTCGTACCTGGTGCTCCTGTGGAGCAGGAAGTTTCCAAAGTGCAGATGGGGTCTAGTCTCTCCTTTGCCACAAACCCTTTCCTGGTGCCGCCTCCTGGGCATGGGCAGCATGCGGAGGCACAAGCCCCTCGTCTGCCCTGAGGCTCTTTCTGGTTTCGTTCCTGAACCTTCTATTCCTCTGGAGTTCTGGGCTCCGGGGATCCCCCTCTGGCCCCTTGTAGAGTGTCTGCATGGCTTAATTAGAAGCAGAACTACGCAGTAATTACCTTGTCAGCTTCTTCAGGGTTATTAAAAATAAAAGCTGGATGCCTTAAAAAATAGAGAGTTTTAAAACTTACAGAGTTTTTTCCTGATCATGAAAGCATTGGGTGTTCATTACAGAAAATGGATGCTTTTAAAATTCCTGTTCCCCACCCCCTTCTCACCCGAGCGCTGTGCAGAAGCCAGTGACAATGGGCAGCTTTGTCTTTGGGACCTGCCCAGGAACCAGGCGTCCCTGCTTAGCACTAGTATAACTGACACCATGAAGTCAGTGTCGGGGCCGTCCCTGCCCCCACCCCGTTCTCTGTGGTCACGGAAGGCTACTTCCTACGCCTTCACCTCACTTGTCACTCTTTGAATGATCTTATTTGTTTATTTGACAGTATTGCTTATGGTCTGTCCAATATAGTGGCCACTAGCTACATGTGGCAATTTAAATCTAAATAAAATAAAATTAAATTAAAATTCATTTCCTCAGTCATACTAGCCACATTCAAGTGCTCAGTAGCCACGTGTAGCTGAGACTGCTGTATTGGATAGTGAAGATCTAGAACGTTCTATCCTCATAGACAGTTTTGCTGGCCAGCACTGCTTGGACTGGAAGCTCCTTAAGGGCAAGGGCCTTGTCTGTTGTCTTCTTGGCTGCGTCACCAGCGCTGGCACAGTGCCAGTGCCCAGTAGTCCTGGGTGAATGTTTGTTGATGGGCTGGGTGCGCCAGAGAGTGATGACATGGTCTCAGAGCTCCCCTGCCAGAGGCCGATCATCTCATCCTCTGACAGGGAGGATACCTAAGCAGAGGTAGTTTCTTCTCCACACAGGACTAGTTTATCTCAATTGTGAGCTTTTGCAGAGAACCTGCAGAGTGACATGCTTGCCCTCACCAGATGGACCTCCTTGGCTAAGAGAACAATGAGCTGCAAATGGATTGTTTGCCTGGAGTTGGATGAACGGTCCAAGTCCTGGCTCAGCCATGTACAAGCTGTGTGACCTTGGGCAACTCACTTCACCTCTCTGGACCTCAGTTTCCTTTATGTAGGATGGTGATGGTTATTGTCCTTAACCCCAGGATGGGTGAGGGTAAATGAGCTGTCGGCTACAACAAGAAGTAAATTTTGAGACACCACTTTCAGGAAGCAGACACCTCCTCAGACGTCCTCCAGTCCCCTTGATATAATTCCATCTTTCATTACGAAGTTGTGGAGGCAGTGACCCCAGTGATGAGCGAAGTGGACAGGTACAAGAGGAACAGCCTGCAGGTCCCTTCCCACCACACGCTACCTGGGGCAGTGCCTGGCCGGCCAGACTCTGAGCTTCATTTTCTCCATGTGTGAAGTGTGGGCAAGATCCGACCTGACCTGGCGGGGGGCAAGGAGGGAGTCGTAGGACCATGGCCCTCAGTGACTCAGGACAGTGCTGGGCACTGGGTCCATTCTCAGTAAATGGCGATGAGGAGGGAGATGCTGGGTTCCTTTTCTGACTCTGGTCTACAGGATGGTAAGAACTGCCTGCCGTGTGGACCGGGTGGAATAGGCCTTTCCCATCCAGCCGTGGGCTCCTGACGTCACCTGTGCTTTCCCTTTACCACCCTGGGGCTGAGGCCAGGGTCCGCCACCCCTCTGTCCCTCTCTAGGCTTGGGTCCACCCAGCCTGGGATGCTGCTCCCAGCTCCCTTCCTGCCTGTCTACCCCATGGCTGGAAGCCTTCTACAGTCCCCCCACCTCTCTGAGCTATTCCCTCGGCTCCTTTAATTATGGGATAGCACATTGGTTGGCTTGAGATGGGATTTGAATGTGTATTGTTTGGGGATTGTTTCACTGTGGTGAGATTGTTTCCTTTGCAAGTGTATCTTTTAGGGGCAGTGCTCCTCAAGGGAACACCCATCCTGAATGGCACAGACAAGCCATTTTAATTCCTGCCCTGTGAAGTGGACAAAGCAGCTGTGGCCGATGCGATGGTGTAGAGAGTGGGGGTGTCCTGGGCCCCTCCCCAGTGCTTCATCCAGAGCAGCATTTATGGGTGGATGTGAAATGTCACAGGAATAGAGTTTGAATATAACCAAACACATCAGAGAATTTGAGACTTCTTATTATTGAATTTGAGAGCTGGATTCCATTCCAAGTACTATAAAACCATTCAACACAGGGCCCCAAACTGCAGTGTCTGTGGGGCCAGGACTCTCTCACAGGGGCGAGTCAGGGAGGGAGCCTGTGTGTGCGGAGCTGCTTACTGCCACGCGGGAACATGGGTTCAGGCTGGCTCGATCATCCTATTTTAAGACCTAGGCTGGAAATTCCAGATTTTTATATGAGATGTGATTTTTAAATATTGGCAAGTTTGCCGATCAGGGATTGGGTTGACTTCAGGTAGTAGAAAACATAAACAACACTGGCTTAAATAAGAGAAAGGTTTTTCTGTTGTGAGAAGTGCAGACGCCCAGTGGCTTCTTGTCCCCAGGTAGGTGGACGGCCCTGTGATTTTCTTGCTGAGTCCTGGTCACAGCCTTGGTGGCTTCACCTCCAGCAACAAGGACACTTTCGAGACAGGACGAAGGGGACAATGAAAGGAGAGGGGTGTCCATCTGCTGAGTCATGACGTCGCCTTCCTGGGAGCCCTGCCCGGGGACATCCCCATACCTCCTTGGCCAGAAGGACATCAAATGCTGCTTCCGGCTGCAAGGGAGGCTTGGAGATGTAGTTTTTGTCTTAGATAGGTGCGTTGCTACCTTAACAAGAGCAGGTCAGGAAGCAGGGGAGAATGAGGATGGCTACTGGGTAGCGTGCTACAGTCTCCGCCATGTCAGCTTAAGAAAACCACCACCACGTGACCAAGGCAAACGCCCTGGTAGCCGCACGAGGCTTGTAGGCTACTCTCCGAAGCCTCAGGAGGGAAGAATCTCATGGGAAAGCTGAAGCAGTTTTTATATTTCATGACATTACTAAGAAACTAAAGGTAGGACCAAGATGTGTGACCCAAACCTAAACATATGTCTATTTGGATTTTGTTTAATAATATTTATCTGGGGAACAAGACAGACAAGGTCACTGTCCCTCACAGGGCAGGTGGGCTGGTAAGCGATCAATGGCTAGAGTGAAAATGTGCTTATTGTCAACTCTTGTTACACAAGGGGCCCTAGTATTTCCTTTTATTTTGTCTTCCTCTACACCCTTGTTGTAGGGTCGGAGAGCCAGGGAGGCTGAGCTGCTGTGGCCACATATATTTATAAAGCGGGGGCTTGAAGAGGAGTTTGAATCCCCCGTCTGCCCTGCCCACTCCCTCTGCCCTGCGCACCTTCTGTCTGCCTTATCCTACATCTTACTGAAGAGCGGTCCTCAGTCCTTTAGATGGAGTAGATACACGTTTCTTCCCTGTTGGTGATTCAAGCAATCTATCCGACAAATATACACACGCTGGCAGTCACATAAACACACAGGGTGGGTGGACGTACTCTTGCATTTCCCAGTTCATTTAACCAGAATGGCCACTGGGCCACGATTTATTTATTGAAAGTCAGGCAAGGCGATGGCAGAGAATCAGCCATGTGCAGAGTTGTTGAAGGTCTCGTCTTTAATGGGCTAGGGCTCGTGTTCCTGTTTGTTAAAGCGAGTC
This sequence comes from Daubentonia madagascariensis, assembly GCA_023783475.1. NCBI lineage: Eukaryota > Metazoa > Chordata > Mammalia > Primates > Daubentoniidae > Daubentonia > Daubentonia madagascariensis. Next base: position 2,715,675 of record JAKFHU010001640.1, on the reverse strand, counting down.
ATTTGGATGGGTAGCTTGGCAGTGCACCTTATCTAATGGGTGCAACATTTGTAGACTTTGACATTGATTAGTTGGCAGCCACTAAATGAATCTGCCGAGCACTGAAGAGAAGGTGGGAGCTGCAGCAATACGATTTAATACATGTATTTGTTATGCATTATTATGCAATTGTTTTAAATATAAACCTTTTTAAAAGTCGTCATTGGTCTCAACATTCTTACTAATGAGTTGTATTTTTATTACTGTTATTTTTTGGTTCTATTTCTTGAAAGTTTGTATCCATGTGCAGAAAAATTGTTGCCTTGTAATCACTAGCTCTGGGATTTAAATAAAGTCAGGAAGAGATGCCAAAAATGATCTTTCTGCTTCCCTTTGGCAGGAAAACATTGTCTTAGGCAACGTTGCTTCTGGGATGGCTATGTTTCTTGTGTCACATGAGTTAAGTTGTTGCTGACCTTGGCACATTTGTTGGCAGGGTCTTTTGTACAAAGCTCCAGAGATGACTTCCCCAGTGTCAGGACTGTCTTAGCGCCTGCTTTGCTGGGGTCTGCCTGGCCCCCGCCCCACATCCTTTATTTTCCTGTTATACTCTATGTGTGGCCAGGGATACAGGTTCTCCATAGAGAGGAGTTGTATATAGCGTTCTTTTCAACCAAGCTTATTTACATAAAAAACAATATGGTCTTAAAAATATTAATAAAGTAGTGGTGATCATACATTGAACTATGGGAAGAAATCATGAAGGTAGCGTTTGGAAGGCACAAGCATGGCAAAAACCTCAAAGGTAGTGTAGGTTTCGATGAAATGGGGAAAGGCTGTTGTACGTTATCATCTTGGTCTTGTGGCCCTTCGATGATAGTCTCTCTGCTGAGGTGTTAAGCACTGCTGTGTGCACAGAGCATGGTGTAGGGGTGACGTAGAGAGAAGTGGCACATTCTGGAAGCTCACAGTCTGGCTAGGGGCATACCATTTTTGACAAGTAAAATGACAGGATACATATGTAATAAGTGCCAGACTTCTCAAATTCGTCCTCTTCTGTGCTGTATCCAGTTCATTCTCCACCACGTGTCACAGGCTACTGCAAAAGGAACCTCCAGACCTCAGGGGCCTGCAGCGTTGAGCTTTCACTCCTCAGGTGTCTGCAGGTGGGCAGGGTCGACAGTCTAGGCTGGGCTCAGCCAGGCAGCTCTTCTCTGTGTGTCTCTCGTCCTTCTTGGACCTGAGGTCTAGCCCAGCAGTGTTTGTCTTGTGGCAATGGTGGGAATATGTGGGGCCTTGCAGGGTCCAGGCTGGGACTCTTCACTTCTGCTGATTCCATCAGAGTTGGCACGTGGGCCAACTTCAGGTCACAGGGAGGGAGATACACCTGACCCTCATGGAGGGAGGAACAGGAAAGTCACATGTATATACCAGGAGGTACAGAGAATTGGGGCCAGTGGTGCAAGCCACACATCAAGCTTATTTCTCCTGGTAGTCTGCAGGCTCTTAGAGTCAGATTCATCTTGGAATCTTCTGCTGCCTCTGATATGGGGGTTTCTTGACATTGGGAGTCTAACAGATAAGGTCTTGAGGGGTGTGGACAGGGGTGTTGGACTCTGGAGTCAGACTGCCTGGATTTGCCTGCCAATCTGCCATGTTTGCTGTGTGGCTTTGACAGACCCACCCAACATCTCTGAGCCTTGGTTTTCCCATCTATATGATGAGGATTACTTATAGTAATACCTATCTAGAAGGACAGTCATGATGATTAGAGGAGATGGTTTCTGTAGAGTGTTTAGCCCCATGCCCGGAATGCAGGAAGATCCCAATAGCTGTGAGCTAGCATTAGCCTCCTCCTGTCATTGTGGAGAAGTTCCCACCACAGGCCCATGGAGGCCTCTGCACATCTTGGCAGGTGGGGGCAGGAAGTTCTGATCCAGAGCAGCTTTGGTGCCCTCCTCTCCCGCTGGCCTTGAGATGCTGAAGGAATGTTCCTCTTGGCCTGAGGGTCACCACCACTTGGTGAAACTGATCATCCCTCTGGAACTTCTCACCTTCTACCCTGCACAGCCCTGGGGCTGGTTCACAAGACCATTGGCATGCAATGGGGGCTCCGCTGTCAATGCGCTGCACCCTGTTTTCCTAGCAGGGGATGTTGGGCTGAGGGATCCAAAATGCCCAGGTGGTGTAGCAGGCCCAGGGTCAAAGGCTGAGTCTCAAGCCAGCTGGGACTTGAGGCCATGACTGTGCTGGGATGACCATGGGCTCCTGGGCCCCTTGAGCTGGGCTCTGGGCTCAGGGAGGAGTTTCTGTATGGACACTGGGCAAACAGGACACCTGCTCTCTGCATTGGTTCATTCTTTCCCCAGTACTTGCAAGTAGCTGGTTCTGCTTTAATATGAAATAACAAAAGATTTAGGGAAAATTTATAATTTATCTCATTTTTTTAAATAGGAAGGGTGAGTGACGGGGGACCTTTAATAACATGCAACACGGAGCAGATGAAGAGCATTGCCTGTGCCTCCGTGTGCCCAGCAGGTTCTCTGGGTGGGTGCACGTGGGCCCCTGTCCTGTTTATCTCCCTGGGAGTCTCACACAACTTGTCTTTTCCCAAAGATCATTATTTCAAACAAGCATTGACATTTTAATGTGATTATTTTCCCCTAATATTTTTCTAACTCTTTCCCTCTTTCTGTGGAATATATTTGTATCCTTTTCTTTGGGGATTTGCATGGCTCACAGCTCTATCCTCAGTCCTAGAACAGAGCCCAGCTCGTGGTAGGTGCTCGGGGAACCTTGGTTGAATCTTGAGTAAATGGTGATGACACCCAGCAGCCCCTTCTTGTACCCATAAGGAAAAGTAAAATCAAGGGGGGAAAAACAAAACAGAAACAACAGCATACCCATGATCACTTTAGGTTAAATGGTCTCACCCTGTTGGAAATTCCTGGAGCAAATGAGCAGGTGGAGTGGGCAGGAGCTCCATGTGACTTGTCAGTGATACACAGTGCTAAAAATAAGCCTACGAATTTGTTAATAATTGGTCTCTGTGTGGTTTTTAAAAATTAACTAATAACAGTTTATTTCAGGAGAATATTAGCATAGAGCAGCTGCTCCCTGATAGGAAAATAGAGATTCCAATCTTTTTCTTCCTATTTTCTTTTTCTGACACTGGGGTTGAGCGGATGGTTGCGTCTTGCCTGGTGAACTCTTTGGCCAGGGGGATGTGGAGGTTGTTCCCTTTAGCAGCCAGGGGCTCGGCTAACATTTCATGGGGGTGACATCCCAGGCGCCCATGCTGGGTCAGGAGGGGAGTTAAGTGGCTTCTGCCTGAAGTTGAGAGCGTGGGTGGACAAAGGAGGCAGACAGAAGATGGGTGACGATGCCGTGTGGCTCATGGCAGGAGTCGCCCCTCCTTCCAGTCTCCCTCCCTCCTTCCTCCTCGTTCTGCCTCCTTTCCCGCAAATTGACCACCTACTCTCATGCCAGGCACAATGCTGGGCAGGAGAGCAGCACAGGAGCAAACCTGCCGCCCCATCCCCGAGGAGCAGGTAGGCTGGTGGTGATGGGCTGGGATCACGTCGGCCCGCAGGCAGATGCCCCGGGCGGCTGTGGCAAGGGCTGCCCTGGAGCCCTGAGGGCTTGCAGAGGGGGTTGATGGGTCTGGGGACCTGGGGGAGGGGCCCAGGGGAGGCCACTGGAGTTATAGCCAAAAGATGGGTTGGGATCAACCAGCCCAGGAGGGAAGGGAAATGTGTGCTTGGCAGAGAGACTGTCACGTGCAAAGGCCAGGTAGTGTGAGGGAAGCCCTAAGAGAGGAGTGTGTGTGTGTGTGTGTGTGCGCGTGTGCGCGCGTGTGTGAGAGACAGAGAGAGAGACAGCATGATTGGGCACATTTCTGAGTCATCACCCTGGCCACCCCGCCCAGCTGGTAAAAGGGTTCCGGGGAAAGAGCAGAGCGAGCTGGAGACCAGGAGTGAGGAAATGGCAGGGACAGATGCTGTGGCCTGGGCTGAGGGCTTGCAGGGCTGACTCAGGAGAGGGGTGCAGAGCCTGCAGAGCCTGGAGGGGGTCAGTGAAGCGGTGCAAGCTCACTGTCAGCTTGGGAGGGCAGGGTGGGCAGGGGCGGTGGTCTGGAACCAGTGAAGAGCGTGTGCCGTGGGGGCACCCACGTGGTGTCTGGGCACCTGGGGGGAAGCCAGGGTCTCTGCCCAGGACAAACATGGGGGTGAATGCAGGGGCCACGGAGGCTGCAGGAGACGGGCCCGTCTCATCCTGAGCCTGGGCTGAGAACCGGGACCTGCTTGGGGAGAGTCTGAGGCAGTTCGTGACATTTGGAAGGATCGCCTGGGTGCTGGAGAAGGGACTGGGTTTTCTTCTTTAAATGTGAGAGGCTGGAAGATGGGAGTGGATGTGGATTCCTTGGACAGGTTCTTCTTCTGGAATGAAGGAACAGGGTGGTAGCAGTTGTTGCTCTCCGAGCTCTTGCTCTCTGCTCCTCCCGCTGTGGGGGGATGTGGAAGGGAGAATTATTATATGAAGACCCTCATGACCCATGTCCTGTATAATCCCCTCCTCGAGCGTGGGAGGACCAGTGGCTATGATGCGTTTCCCTGTGACTGGGATGTGTTATATGGTACAGGTGACTTTAAGCAAGTGTGAGATTGTCCCGTTCCTGGCGGTGTTGACTTTGCTTGGCTAGGTGTCTCTGCTCTCAAGGTAATGCTTTTTTCCTCTTTGAAGTTAGTATTTTGTGGGAAGATATTTTGTGACTGCAAGTTCTGTCTCACCTCGCACCTTTGCATGTGTGATCATTCTTGCCTGCGGCAGTTGTCACTGTGGTGTGTGCTGAGTGGTGGTTCTCTCTTACACTTGTTCGTGGAATTCCACCGTATGGGAAACTTCCCCTGCTCTCCTATTTGCTTATTTAATTGTTTACTTGTATCAGTGTGGACTCCTGCATGTTTTTCACGCCTCTGGATTAGGGTCCATTGCTGTCAATGTTCTGTTGCTCAAGCTGTCCCAGGTGTGGCCATCAGGAGCTCCTGTGCCGCTGGGCGTGTCCCTGTCATTTCTGAGCACTTCCTTGCTTTCTGGCACTACAAAGTGTTCCAGGCTCACAGGGCCTTGCCTCTGGTGAGGGGAATGAGGTGCCTCGTGTGCTCTCAGGGCGCCTTCCACGCCCGCAGACCCCTGTGTGGGTGTTTGCAGGTAAAGGGACCCGGGTGCACATAGACCATGACATGCCTGGGTGTCCCAGGGGCCGGGGGACAGAGTTGGGGCTCGGCCAGGTGGAAGGAACTTGGCCAGGTGCCCGGGACTAGGTGGGGCCAGCGCTGGACAGCCCACGTCACCTGCGCACCTCTCGGGGACCATCCACAGCGTTAGGCCTGGGAGTGTGGTTTTGGCATGTTTCTCTTTCTCTTCTTGGGTTCAGGCATCTCTGTGGCCCATGATAAGACCGTTGCTCCCTTTCTGTCTTTCTGCCCCTTTCCTGCCCTCCGGGGTGGTCCAGAAGACTTCACACGCTTCCCATGCTTCCCACAGTGGCCTTAACCAGGTCGGTGCTGCTGGCAGTGGCGGTGCAGCCTGCCCGCCTGCCTTGGTGGCCTAGCGTGTAGGGGATGAGGAGCACAGGTCACTGGCCCCTGGGGAGGTCTGGGGGGCACAGTGAGCCACCTCCATCATAAGCGGGAGCGCTCTGACAGAGTCAAGTGGCGCCTGGTTTGTCTTTCCCCCTCCCCCTCTTGCCCCTTCCCCTCCCCCCTTCCTAAAAAGAAGAGGCGTCTCCTGAGAGAAGGCACAGCCTCTGAGACTCACAAGCAGATCTTTTAAGGTCAACTTCGCCATCTGTCTTTTGGGCGATAAGCTTCATTATAGCTTTTCTGCTTATTTTTGTCAAAAGTCATTGGGAGAATGAGTCATTGTGTGTGTGTGTGTGTGTGTGTGTGTGTGTGTGTATGCGCATGCACGCGCCTGTGTGTATGCGTGTGTGGATGTGTGTGTGGGTACTGATATAGCTTCTTTTCTTTTTTAAAGGCCACAGGTGGGAAGGGACCCAGGCTCAGGGCTGTGGTGTGACCTCCTGCAGAGAGACAGAGCCGTGCACCCGGGTGCTGGGAGCCTCAGGTCAGGCTTGAGCCTCAGCCCTACTGAGGGCACCTGGCTGGCTCGGCCAGTCCCTTCATTCGGCAGTGCCTTGGTTTCCTTCTCTATAAACTGGGTTCAGTGACAGTTCCTGCCCCTGGGGTGGATGTGAGGCCCAGGTGAGGCATGTGACCTTTGCAGGAACTTAACATTACCGTAATGTAACTGCAATTACCTGCAGGTGAATGCTCCATGCCCGTCAGGGAGGAGAAGGCACTGGCCCCCCGTAACACAGCCACCACCTCTGCTCTGCGCTGGGTGGAGTGTGTGAGGACGAGGTCACCCTGGCCTGCCTGCTGTTTGCTAGGGAGGTGCAGTCCGCCTTCTCCCTGCACACAGAAAGGCCGTGTGCAGCTCCCGACCCTTCAGCTCCATGCTGGGGACGGAGGAGAACAGTGGTCAGAGCTGCCTCAGGGCCTGAGCCGGACATTGGCCCTGGGACAACCAGGGCAGCCATCTCTGGCCAGGGCTGATTGTTCCTGGCACCCACCAGGAGATGCACTTCCCTCCTGCATGCCGTGAACTGCCACTGCAAGCATCTGGGCTTATCCCGTTGGAGGAGAACCCTTGGGCTAACATGTAATCCCATTGTTAAATGTATTTTGAAGAGGCCTTCCACATGGATTCTAATTTTACAGCAGCTTTGACCAAAAAAAAAAAAAAGAAGTCTTCAGCAAACACTGAGAACCATTTTTCCAGTATTATGTGTAGCCTTCAAAAATACTCCCCTGCCTCTTGGAAATATAGACAGGGGAGGGAAAAGACATGATTTTTGTGGGAGGCAGGGGTGTTGTTTTTTAAAAAAATAAACAGGTATTTAAAACTAGGAGAGCAGAACATGCACATGTTGAAGAATTCCGTGGAGGCAGGAGATGGGAAGGTGTACAGTGGGGGTGTCAGCTCAGCATAAATCAGGTCCAGGCCGGGTCTGTTCGATTACTTGCTGGCTGTCTGTTTCTTCTCTTCAGGCCTCAGTTTCCTCATCTGTACAATGGGAGTTATAATAGTGTCTGCACCGCGTGGTTGTTGTGAGGGGTAATTGGTGTAATACCTGTGGCACGTATGCGTTTAGTAAACTTTGTCTCTGTCGTTAGTGAAGACCAGGTCTCTCAGCCCGTGCTCCCCACCTCTTGTCCCAGAGATGACTGCCGACAGGTTTCTTGTACACACTTTCAGAATATTCCTGTGCATTATATCCTTCCTGGTGCATGGGGCCACCCCACAGGGCACAGGGAGGAACAGGTGGAGGGTTTTTGTCTTCATCCTGTGAGCAATGGAGAGCCACTGAAGTCTGTGGGGCAGAGGGTGACCTGTGGATCTGGGACTGGGGAAGACCCTGGCTGCTGCTTTGGACACAGGTGGGTGGTGTGTGGAGGACAGGCCCGTCACAGTTACCCGGGAGGGAGGAGATGGACCAGCAGGCAGAAGAAGCTGCTGGCGTTAGGAGCTGGGCTGTGTGGGATGGGCGCTGAGTGTGGGGGGCTGAGGATGACCCCCACGTGTGTGGTGTGAGCACCTGGATAGGGCAGAACCAGGTTTGGGGGAAGGGAAAGTGAGGAGTTCAGTCTTAGGAGACATCGAGGGGTGGTGCTAAGTAGGAATGGGATGTGTAAGCTGGGTACTTGGACTGGGGGAGAAGTGGATCCCACTGACATACAAATTGGGTGCTCCATGCTTTGCCTTGTGGTCAGGTTTGTGGGACTCTGGGAGTGTCTCCCAGGCTCTTTCCTGTCTAGTTCCATGTTGCAGATCCTGCCTATTCAGCCACACATGTATCCATCTCTCTGTCCATCCACCCATGATGCAGGCATGGAGCTGGCTGCTGAGGGGGTGCAGTGAATCCCCTGTCCCCCAGCAGGAGGCTGGGCCGCAGAGAGGCCACGCGGGAAGCTGGTGTCAGAGGCAGAGCTTGGACTCTGGGAGGGGTGGGTCGGAGGGAGGGCTCTGTGTTAGACCGCGTGGCTTGAGGTCCTGCTTGTGTGACTCAGAGGAGTTACCTGCCCTCCTCCACCTGTAAAAAGGGGACAATGAGTCTGGACTAGTTGTTTCCAAAGGTGGCTGTGGCCATCACCTCTGTCCACCTGCTCTTTGACCACATGACTTTGCCTCTTCTCCCATCAAGAGATGGAGGCTGTCTCCTGCCCCTGGAATCCCCTTGTGATTTGCTTTGACCAAATAAAATGCAGCAAAGGTGACACAGGGTGACTTCTGGGCCTAGAACGAAAGAGCCCTGCAGCCTCTGGGTCAGCCCTCTTGAAGACTGACCACCACGTGCAGGGGCCGGGCCTCCTGCTGGGGGAGCACTGAGCTGCCCAGCCGTCGGCAGCACCAGCCAGCCAGTGTGTGAGCCCGGCCGGGCTTCCAGCTGCACGCGGCTGCCTGAGTGAGCCCAGCCCTCCCCGCGTGGAGCGGACGAGCCCTGCCCAGGTTTCTGGCCTTGTGAGCTCAGCTTGTGAGCGACTAACTCATCGTGTTTTAGGGCACCACGTTATGGGGCGGTGTGTAGCGTAGTCACAGCTACGAGCGCTAACCAGTGCACGTGAGCAAACACACTGAAACGTACAGATACCAACCATGGCTTACGTTTTGTCTCCCTCTAGGTCCCCTCAACATGCTTTTCAGGGCAAGTCCCGGGACTTTTCCATCTGCTCCAGGAAAGAGGGCTCTTCGGACATCAGTGTCCAGACCTTCACGTCCCTCCCCTGCTAGCATGGGGCCCTGCCCGGGCGGGTCGCTCCTGCTACTTCTCCCTCTCACGCCTGCTGCATTCGCTGTTCCTTCCCCCCAGGTGGAGGGTGGGGACATGAGAGGGGAAGGGCCAGGGCGGTGTTGCTCGCGGGTGGCTTTCTTCCCCCTGGGCTTGGAAGTTGGTTAGAGCTGACTCTCTTTTGGTGCTCTCGTGGGAGTTTGGACATTTTGATCCTCAGGTCACCTTTCAGGCCAAGGACAGTGTGCACCAACCCCTGTATGCTGTTCCCTGTATGTAGCACCTGGCCCACTGGTGGCCTGTTTCACACCAGTGCTGCCCATCGGCGTCTGTTCCCTCTTGGGTGACCTCTACGGCAGGAGTCTCAAGCGTCGGCATATTCGAGACCCCCCCGGAGGGCTGGGTAGTGCGGCGTGCCAGGCCCCTCCCAGAGCTCCTGACTTGGCGCATCTGCCACGAAGCCTGGGAACATGCATTCCCAGCAAGCTCTCAGATGCTGCTGGCCTGAGGACTGCCTCAGAGAGCCCCTGCTCTGGATACTAGAAGTGTCTCAGCCTGGTTCTCCCTCCCGGGTTGCTCCCACCTAGTCTGCAGGAAACGGCCTCCAGTGGCTGGCTGTGCAGGCCAGTCCCCCGCAGCCGCCTCTTCTGCTCAGTGGTCTCAGGGCACCTCAGCTGCATCCCTGGCGCCCATCCCAGAAACACATCCCAGGCGCTGGAGCAGACCATGGGAGTCCTCTCACTCGGCCTGACGGAAAGAAGACAGGACTAAAAAGAAACTTTTAGAATAGTTTTAATTTTGCAGAAATATTGTGAAGATGGTACAAAGACTCCCCACATACCCCACGCCCCGGGGCCTCCTGTATTAACATCTTACGTTGTTGGGGAACAGTTGTCACTCTAAGGAACCGCTGTTGAAACGTTAGTGGTAACGACGTCCGCACTTTATCCAGGCGCCTCATGCCCCTTTCTGTCCCAGGATCCCATCCAGGGCCCCACAAGGCGTCGGGTCGTCGCGTCTCTTTCTCAGACGTTGCTCTCTCTCGAGCCCGGGGGTGTTCTGTACGTAGCAAGCCCTTTGATGCAGAACTTCTCAAATCCCCTGCGTGCTCGCGGGGCTTGAGTCCTGGGACAGGTTCTCATTAGTTTTCTTTGTGAATTGTGCCCAGAGCCAGGGTCTGCCTTGTACTCGCTCTGGACCCTGGTGCCCGTCCAACCCGCCGAGGCCCGCGTTAACCCCGAGGCGGGTCCCTCTCAGCTCCCCATGGGATAGCTCGGCTGGGAGCACGGGGGGCTGGGAGGGTGGCCGGGCGTGGTGCTCAGCGTCGCTTCCCCGCAGCGGCTCATCTCATGTGCTCATCCTGTCTGATGTGCTCTCTGCGAGTCACTTTCAGAAACTGGAAGATCCCACTTAATTCTGCTCTGGAATATATTTAGAAATCTATTCATGGCCCTCGCCCAAAGCTGATGTTAAAATTAAGAGGAGTCATTTGTAGGATTTCATGGCTGCGAGGGAGGAAGGTGCTGATGTCTCCCTGGCTGCCTTTGGCTTCTCCTCTTACTTGTGAACCTGCTCAGCTCCCATCGCACACCTGAGCCAACTTTCTCCCTTACCCCGCAAAGCCAGAATGGGCACGGCCCACCACGGCGCCTGCGGGTGTTCCCTACAGGCGCACGTCTCTGTCTCGCGGTGTTACCCTGTGGTCCTTTGTGGAGAGCTGCTGGGCAGGGGCTGACTTTTAAATGAGGTTTCTTTGTGTGTTTCTGGCTGGTTCTGGCTGTGCATTGACTTTGGAGGGTGCACCGGTTATTCCTGGGACCTTGTACCTTGCCGTTTGTGGTGACGGATGTGTAGGTTTCTATCCTGCAGGAGATCTTAGTGCTTATGTCATGCTGGGGAGAGGCTACCTGCCTGGGGGTGCCAGGGCTGGACCAAACTTTAGAGGGCATTCGACCCAGGAGTTCTGAGCCAGGAGCATTCTTTGCAATCGCTGTGGGGCGTTTATGAAGAAAAGCAATCTGAAACCTCCCTCTGGACTCCAAGATCGCGACCACTCAGCAGATACTTACTGGATGCCCATTGCAAGCCTGTTGCCGTTTGTGTGGCAAACAGTAAAGACTGGGATGGCTCTGCCTTTGTGGAGTGAATAGTGTAGTGGAACAAGGGGAGACAGGATAGAAACAGATGTGTGATGTCACTCTAGGTAGTTACAGATGCCCTCAACGATGACCAGGTTAGAGGAAGGAGGGGGAGGGGAGCAGAGTCTGTCTACCTGTGTGGATGGTCAGAGAGGGCATCTGTGCAGAGACCAGGCAGCGTGAGGGGGTCAGCCAGGTGACCACCTTGGAGAAGAGCATTCTAGGCAATGGGAACAGCATGTGTAAAGGTCCTGGGGCATCAAGAGGCAGCCAGGGTTAGGGTCCTGGGGGGAGCGTAGAGGCCCAGCGGCAGACTCGGGCTTTGTTTTCAGAGCTGCTTGGTCTGGCTGTGGTGTGAGATTAGACTGTGCTGTGCGAGGCAGGAGTAGAAGGTCATTTAGTCAGAGATCATGGTGGCTTGGAGCACGTGGTCCACAGCAGATGTTTCTGGTGCCTATGTCATACCCGCTTGGAGCACCTGTGCCTCGGTCTTCAGCTGTGGCTCCAACTCAAGCATGGAAGGCCACGAGCACAATGCTAGAGCCGTTGGTTACAGTTTCAGGGATGCTGCAAGCTGGCCATGGCGGGAAGTATTTACACCATGGAAATTGGCAAGTGTACATGTCGGCTTCCCTGTATTACCTGACATTTTCCAGCATACCACTGCAGCTTCACTGCAGGACCTCCTCCCACAAAGTAGAAATGCAGCCAGAACATCAGGGAAGTTAAGGCCTGAGGGACCATCCTCAGCGGACAGGATGGGGGTAAATGTGCCAGCCTCTCATCCTTCAGGTGGGTGATTCTCAGAGCTTTCAGGGAATGAAGGCCCTGCTGCCCCTGCAGTGGCCTTGAAAATGCACCTGTGTGTTTGGGGGCTCTTCCTCCCTTCCTCCGCTCCTCACACCCTCACTCCTGCTTCCTGAGAGCATTCTCCAAGTAAACCACCCTCACCTAAGCCAGCTCTGCTTCAGGAGAGATCCAGACAAGACAGTGGTAGAGCCAGACATGGCTAAAGAGTCCTCATTCTGGGCACATCTTGAAGGTAGAGTCCCTTGGGTTTGCTGAGGGATCAGATATCCGGCATGAGAGGAGGGAGCCAAGGATGACTCTGAGGGTTTTGGCCGGAGCAGCTGGAGGAATGAAGTGGTCCTGGGCGGCAACGGGGGCATTGCTGAGATGGGCAGGTTGGGAATCTGGGCAAGTCAGTGCTCTGCTCAGCTGCGGCAGGTTCTGTCTGAGAGAACTACCAGATCCCCACGTGGAGATGGTGCGTGGAGGTGGGGAGAGGAGTGTGGTTAGGTGCAGAGATCCAGGACTGGAGAACACAGATTCTGTCGTGGTCCCCACCTGCTGTGTGACTCAGCTGTGCCCTCCTGTTTAAAGAAGCATCTATCTATCTTTGTCAATTTATATATCGTCTATTATCAATCATCTATCGTTTATCATCTATCAATCTATCAATCATTTATTTATCAATACATCTAATGTCTGTCTTCCATGTATCATCTATCATCTTTCGATCATTTGTTTATCTATCAATCCATCCATCCATCTATCGACCTATCCATCCGTCTGTCCACGCCATGCTGCCTTCTGTCCACCCTTCCCCAGCATCGCTGCCCAATTAAAGTCTTGCCCCTCCTTGAATGCCCCCAGTGACATGGAAGTCGCCTACCTCTTAAGGCTTCGGCTTAGGAGTTTCAAACCCAAGTGCCCACTTTAGAACACTGTCCCCTGGGGACCGTGTTTCTCTCCCAGTTGCTCCTCCCCAGATTTATTTACGCTCCTCACTGGCCGGGAGAGCGGCACTCAGGAGTCCTGCGAGCTGCGCACGGCCCTGGCAGGGGCGCCCCGTGTGCAGGGGAGGATCGGGGCCAGCCACAGTGGCGGGGACACCCCCACCTCGGCCGCAGCTTCCCTCCGCTTGGCTCCCCGGGCAAAGGCGGCTTTGTACTCCTCGTGCACAAGGCTAGCCATTGAGGCCGGCCAGGGACACTGTGCAAGAGCAAACGATGGCTGGAAACTAAAATGAGGCATTTCACAGAAAGCAGCCGGGCCTCAGAGCCTGGTGTGCGTGGAGCCCTTGGCTGTGCGCGGGGCCACGTGCAGGGCCCCGGCTCTGGCTCCCAGGGGAAAGGCTGGCCCTGTTCCCTCCCTGGCTTCTGTTTGACAAAATTAACAAAAACACAAAGAAACAGAAAGTGGGTGAGAGGACTGGTTCATTTTCTCCCGGCTCCTGGTAGGCCTGAAGACCTGCCTGTGGGTGAATGTGCTCCGGGAGATTCCCCACAGCTCATATGCAGATGGGCCAAAAGAAGGCTGGCTTTTCCAGAGACAGGAGGACACACTCATCAGACTGGGGGTTGGGGGACCTTAGCCAAGAAGGGAGCAATGGAGGCGACATTTTGCTTTTTACAATTTTTACATTTTCTAAACTTTTTATTTTGAAATAATTTTAGACTCACATAGAAGTTACACAAATAGTACAGAGTGTTCCCTGAGTGTCCCTCAATGACAGCATCCACTGTTCCATAGGATACTGATCAACACCAAGAAGTTGACGTTAACTAAACCTGAAGTCTTAGCAAATCTCACCGGGTTTTAAGTGCACTTTTGTTGTTCTTTGGTGGACAGTTGTATGAAATTTTATCACATGTATAGATTTACCACGATCAGGTGAGAATTTACTTTTAAATAAAGGGACGCCAGCCCTTGTGGCTCCTGAGCTGATGCAGGTGACGTGTGAGGGATGTCAAGTTTTCATTTTAAACTTTCTCAAGAAAACGTTAAATATATATTCGTTTTAGACCAAGTGGCTCTGTTCCGGCAAAATCCTTGAAAGTGGTAGACGAGGGAGTGAAGTTGGGGAGGCACTGCATGGTGCAGAGTTACGGAGCGCCCTTCTGGTGTGGGAGAATTGTCATTGGAGGCGTGGAGGGTGTTGTGCCCAGAGGAGGATGCCCAGTCCCAGCACCCCCCAGGGAGCCTGTGCTCTGGAGAAGGGGGAGGGCGCCACAGGAGATGCTGGCACAGGGACAGAGTGTCCTGAAGCCTACAGAGGATGCTCCAGGGGATTCGAGGAAGAAGGGTACATACTTGGTGTCGACAGCGGCTGATTTGGCAAAAGGTTCACAAAGGAGAGGAGATGGGTCTCTGGGGACTCTGGAGAGGAGGCGACCACCACCAGGGAAGCTGGCAAGGGTGCGGGCTTCATGACTGTCAGCAGCTATTGTTGAATGGAAGTCAAGGTGTGGATTAAGAAAGCCTACAAGAGCAGCGTAGACCCGCCATGCTGGGAGAGAAGCAGTTCTCAGGGGGGCATACTTAGCAAGACAAGGTCCTTGGGCTATGCCTGCTCCAGTGCTTCTTAAACTTCTGTGTGCGTATGAATCACCTTGGGATCTTGCTAAAGTGTGGATTCTGATTCATTGGGTGGGGCCTGAGACTCTGCATTTTTAACAAGCTCTGGGGGAGGCTGCCCCTTCAATACCCCCTCTCCTATCAACAGTGGAAGGTTGTACCCTCCTCAGGGACGGGAGAGGAAGGTGACCATAGCTGTGGTGGGAGCAGAGGGGACAGCGAGGGCTTTGTCTTGGTCCAGTTATTCCAGGGGGCTCAACAAAGACAGCAGGGTGGGCACGTGTAGCCAACTTTTAAAATTTTGGTCAAATAGGGATGTTTAAAAACAAAAGGACAACAATGAAGAAAAAAAGAAAGCATCCCACTGTTATACCATTATTTCCTGAAAGAGATGGAATTTCAAACTCAAGGAATCAGGAGAACGTGCACCCCAGTAGAGGACAGTCTTAAAGTACACAGAGCCAGCCTCAAGAATGCCTTACTGTGTTGTCCTTGTTTTTCAAGGGACTTGGGAAACGTCACCACCGGCTGGCAGGTGAACAGGCTATATGAATGGGGATTTCTGTGGTCCTCAGAGCCGCTGTCTATGTTTCCAGAAACCCCTGTGTGGTCACATCGTTCCCAGGAGGGCAGAGGCCTGGGGCTGAGCAAAGGCTGGCCCGGAGTGCTCCTGCTCCCGCTCCCGCACTGCCCTTCCCCCGCCTGCATCCTGCGTGCCTGGAGGGTGCAGGTGCCGTTGTCTGGGCCCTTAGCTGGCAGCCGCTTATCTAATGCTGCCTCGTGTGCCCTCAGGGACCACAGTGAGCTGGGGCGATGCTGATCCAGTTTTTCCACTGGCCCAGGTTACCAGATTATCACACCCTGGTGTGTGTGGGGGCTGAGTGCCAATGTGGGGGGAAAGCATGCCTGCTCCTGTCTCCATCCATGTGGAGTTGACCGTCATGCCCCACTATTTCCCTCTGCCCGTGGCAGCTGGTTCTTGGATGACCACGTGACTTAGGCCTCACCAATGAGCGTCTATTTCAGGACCTCAGTTGAAGCTTTTGGGAAGAGATGTTTTCTCTTCACGGAGAGGTCCCAGAGCTGGTAGGATGTGAGCTTGGGGTGCCGGTGGCCATTTCCCCAACCCAGCAGGGCCTGCGTGAGAACAGGTCCCGCCCGAAGGAAAGCTGGGCAAAGGAATATTGAAGTTTGATTTCTCAAGGGCATTATGGGTTCCCAGATCCAGTGTGCGTGAAGCTGGTGTGCTCCTGGGCTTCTCAGTTAAACACACGTTTCCTTTATGCTTAAGCTGCTTCGAAGTGGGGTTCTGTCACTTTCTGATTATTACAGGGGCTTAGAGGAAGGAGGTGGCTTTGTCCAGATCATAGGGCTAGTGAAAGTGCCGGGGCTGGAACCCAAATGCCCACCTTTCTCCCCCACATTGCTCTTTCCCTGCTTCCAAGGGCATACCTGGTTCTGGGGATACTCCGGATGACCCATCTTCCCCGTCGGTCCTTGGGGTGTCCACCTAACTGCAGGTTCCCAATGGTTTTCCAAAGTGGAGCGTCCCTGAGGAGTGCAGGAGTTGGTGAGGAGGTGAGCGGGGACATGTGCCAGTGGCCTCTGCTGCTGGAGGGACCTGTCTGACTCCCGGTGACAGTGAGCGCTTGGGGTTAAGCTTCTCTTGTAAAAGTAGGGTTTTGAAAATAGAAGCTCATTTGCTTGGACACCCTTGTATAGCCTGGGTTTGTGCATTGTGGCTCCATAAGTCACTGAAAAAGTATTCTCAGGAGCCTCTAATGACATATTTAATTTTAATAATGAGTCATCCATGCCCACAATTGATTACCTCCTGTGGCTTTAGACTTGGTTCCTTGAGTTGTGTAATAGTGCCGAGGTTAATGGACAACATGATTAATAATTTAGGAGGTTCTTACAAAACCAAAGACTTTGTAACAGATTAATTGGTTCCTAACTTCATTATCATTTTGAATTTTCCGAAGAATATTTTCTCCGAAGCCACTCAACTGTATAACATTATTGGGAAATGCCTAATTTTTATATGATTTCTTTGCTGGGTTTAAATGCTAACATTCTTCTTATTTCATCAGCATTCAGTTCACAGCTTTTGGTCTTCATTTTATTACCTGGGAAATACATACCGTGGATTCAGACTTTATGAAGCCCGTGGAAGTGTTTGTAACACAAGGCCATATTTTAATGCTCTAGGGGCTAGAAACGTGATCTTGATGTTTCATTTTACTCTCACGAGTGACTGTGTGTTGTGGTTACAAACGCAGCCCCTGAAGTCAGCTGAGCTGGGTGTGAATCCAGCCCTTCCACTTCTCTGACTCAGTTTCCTCCTTTATAAAATGGGGTTACTAATAGTATCAACCTGGTTGGGTCACAGTGAGGATTAAGTGAGAAAGTGCAGCATTTAACGTGGTGCCCAGCACAGAGTAATAGGTTAAGAGTGTTGACTGTTCATGGTGATAGTGGTAGTAATAGTCACTAGAACAAGGACAGCAAACCCGTACCCGCAGGCCCACCGTGTGCTTTCGTTTATGTTTTGCTTGGGGTTGCTTCCGCACTACAACAGCAGAGTTGAGTATTTCTCTGACCTACAGAGTCTAAAATATTTACTCTCTGGCCCTTTATGAAAAAAAAATTGCTGCCCCCTGCACTTGAGATGTGCTACCATGTTCTTATCTTCTCTGGCCTCCCTTCAGAGGCCTCCTTATAGATGAGAGCTGTCCAGTAGAACTCTCTATGATGATGGAAATGTTCTAGATCCTGTGCTGCCCAATATTGTAGCCACTGGCCACAGTCGGCGGTTGAACACTTGCAACGTGGCTCATGCAACCTCAGAATGGAATTGTTATTTTTGTTTAGTGTAATGATTTAAATTTAAATAGCCACCTGTGGCTAGTGCCTACCACATTAGGCAGTGCCGTGATACTGCGCCGGCTCAGAGTATACGACCAGTAGTGTTGTGTGGGGTTAGCATTCTACTATATAATCCTTTCTGGAGAGCTCCAGGGTGAAAGGTGCTGGCTTTGGCTGAAATAAGAAGGAAGGAAGGCTGCTACTTGCTTTTTAATACGTTTTTGCTTATTAACAACATCTTTAAGTATAAAAATTAAACTTTCTCATGTTAAATATTTGCTAAATGTTGAAAAGCCTGAAGGAAAAACTTAAGATCTCAAATCCTAAGGTGTATTTACAAAGGATTTTGATCTGCACATTTGGTATCACTTTCAAATATTTGTATGCTGCAGAAGAGAAGAGTCATAATGTCCACATGGGGCTTGACCCCCACATGCCCCCAGGACAGGTGAACACAGAGAGCTTTGTGTCATCCCGATTAATGGCTGGCTGTAGGGTGCTGTGTGTGCAGCAGCCTCTTCGGACAGCTCTCTGGGCAGCTCACAGTTGGGGACTATTGTGAGCTGCTCAGTGATGAATGCCCTGACCATGAAGTATTTTTGTGTTTTTATGTTTGTTCAGAGTGGCCACGAGGTCCTCCTAAGAGACTTTTATCAACTTATGTTCCTGCAAGGGTTTATTTGTTTATTTTTTGAGACAGAGTCTCACTCTGTCACTCCGCGTAGAGTGCAGTGGTGTCATCACAGCTCATTGCAGCCTCCAACTCCTGGACTCAAGCATCCTCCTGCCTCAGCCTCCCAGAGTGCTGGGATTACAGGCATGAGCCACCACGCCCGGCCCCTGCAAAGGATTTAGAAGCTGCTGCTCCCTCATGTGTTAGTTGACACCGGGTCTTATCCACCTTTCTTCCTTGTGCTGAGCTAATGGTGAAAAATTACTTGTCTGTATTTGCATCGCTTTGATTCTTTTTAAATAAGATATGTACCCAGAAGTCACTGCTTGGAAATATCTTTGGTCATTTCTCTTGCTCCTTTTAATTTCTTGGTTGGGCCAGTGGTTATAAACCAGTTCCTGAATCTGTGGACAGTTTAGTAAGGGTGTGGACTGTAGACAGCAGACTTTAATGGGAGCTTGGATTTAATGAGGCCTACTAGGAGCTTTGCAGGTTCATTCAATCCTCATAACCGCCTGATGAGCCAGGCACTATTATCTTCATTTTACAGATGAGGAAACTGAGAACTCCCTCAAGACCTTGGCAAGTGAGAGAGTAGTACTCACTAAAACTGTCATTTAATTGTTATTTAGATTCTTAGTAGTTGAACATCTGTTATATGGGCCAAGCTATATCCTTGTGAAGGCAGAGACAGTGTTCAGATTGTTCTTTATCCAAGTACCTTACACATGGTGGGGCCTCAATGAGTGCTGGTTGGCTGGATGATGGACAAGCAGGTATATGGATGGATAGGTAGATGGCTGGATGCGTGGGTGGATGGATGGATTGGTGGGTAGATGGATGGATAGATGATGGATAGATAGATGTATGAATTAGTATAAGATTAACCATGGATGGCTGGATGGGTGGGTGGATGGATGGATTGGTGGGTGGGTAGATGGGTAGATAGATGATGGGTAGGTAGATGTATGAGTTAATATAAGATTAACTGTGGGCGGATGGATGAGTGGGTGGATGGATGGATGATGGATAGGTGGATATATGGATAGATAGGCAGATGGCTGGATGGGTGGGTGGATGGCTGGTTGGGTGGGTGGATGGATGGATAGATGATGGATAGATAGATGTATGAATTAATATAAGATTAACCATGGATGGATGGATGAATGGATGGATGGATGTCTAAGGATAGATGGGTGGATGATGGATAGGGGGATATATGGATAGATAGGTAGATGGCTGGATGGGTGGGTGGGTGGATGGATTTGTGGGTGGGTAGATGGGTAGACAGATGATGGGTAGGTAGGTGTATGAGTTAATATAAGATTAACTGGGCGGATGGATGAGTGGATGGATGAGGGATAGATAGATATATGAATGGATGGGGGAAGGGGGGGTGGGGGGTAGATGATGGATGATGGACATATGGGTGGGTGGATGAAAGGGTGGATGAGTGGGTGGAAGTCTAGGCAGTTGGAAGGACAGTGGTGGAAGAATAGGCAGCTGGAAGGACAGAAGCTTAAAAAGAAAACAGAGATGTAGTCTGGAGGGGGATTACCCTCAAGGTCTCCCAGTGTGTGGACATCAGCTCCTGAAGAAAGGGGCCCCTGGAGACAGAGCTTCGCACCCCTGCCTGTTCTTTCCCCTTGGCCAAGAGGCCCTTGCAGCAGTGAGTGAGGGGTACAGTTAGGAGAAGGCTCTACTGACCATGCAAAGTTCCAAGAGGGGACAAGCACATCACTGGCCTCCAGCCAGCTTAATTTCTCAACTTGACTCTTCTCTTCTTCCCACCTGTACAGCCTGGGCCTCTTCTGGACTTGGCTGATTGAAAGAGACTATCTACAAAGCTGATTTGGAGGGGTCTTGGGAGGCAGCCACAAAGAATACTGGCATTAGAAAGACTTAGGTTTGACTTCTAGCTCTATTGCTTAGCAGCTGTGTGACTTTGGGCCAGTTAATTCCCCTCTCTGAGCCTCAGTTCCCCGTCATAATACCCACCTGGGGAGAGGTGTGGACTGCAGCAACTGTAGTGCACCTGCCCTGCCTAAAGAGGAAGATGCTGTGTGGCCTAGCTGGTTGTGATCATGTGGGAATATGAGTTTAGGATTCTCAGCTCTTTGGTTTCAAGAGAATTTGAAAATCTAGATGTTCATGCCAATAAGAGAGAAGGTAACTGTGGGGAGAACATGAGTGTTGTTTCTAGAGAGATCATACAGATGTAAACTTTTACCTTGCATCTCAGAGAAAGACAATGCAACTTTAGATTAGGGAGTCTGCAAATGTAACAAACTATAAGGAGAACACTGACAAATGCACTTGTCATTGCAAAAGGATCTTAAATGTGTCTTTGGAAATCAAGCATTTGGCTTCTAAGTTATAAAAATGGACCAAAAATGGACCAGCAGGGTAGGGATTCATAACCAAGTTTATAGCATTGTTGTTACAGATTTCTCTCTCCCTGTCTCTGTCTCTCTCTGTATCTATCTATATATACAGATATGTAGAGAGAACATACAGATAGAGATAATGTATGCATGTGTGTATGTGCATTATATTAATCTGGATTCTTCAGAGAAACACAGCTAATAGGATTTGCAGATTATCTATCTATCCACCTATCAATAGATATTTATTAGGAGGAATTGGCTCACGTAGTTTTGGAGGGTGAGAAATCCCGGCAGTCAGCAGGCTGAAGACCTGGGGGAGTTGATGGTGTCATTCCGTCCAAGTCCAAAGGCCTGAGAACCAGGAGAGATGATGGTGTAAATTTCAGTTTGAGTCTGGGAGAAGAATTATGTCCCAGCTTAAAGACAGAGTTAGAATTCTCTGTTATTCCACCTTATTGTGCTATTCAGTCCCTGTGTGGATTGGATGAGGCCCCCACACCGGGTAGGGCCATCTGCTTTATTCAGTCTATCAATCCAAATGTGAATCTCACCCAGAAACACCCTCACAGACACCCAAAATAACATTTCACCGAATGTGTGGGCATCCGAGGCCCAGTCAAGTTGACACATTAAATCAACCATCACACGGATATCTGTAGACGTGTGTGTGTGTATATATGTCTGTACAACAGATAATTATCTTGTCAAGGATGTCTCATAGCTCTGAGGCAGAAATTGTGACCTGGTGGTTTCCAGTGACTCTTTATATACCAATAAATTATGCAGCAGTGATGCCCTGGTCCCATTTTATTAATTGCTCCTCTGTTAGTCTGTTTAAAGTCAATTAAACCTCATGAAGCCCTTGGTTCCTCATGGCCTGCTGATGTCTGGCTGTAGAGAAGATAACCTTTGTGCAGAGCATCAGAATTTGGAGAGAAGTGTTCAGAATTAAAGAGAGAAAGGACTTAGACACAGACAAGATGTCACCCCAGATTCTTCTTCCTCTGGCTCCCTGGACTTTTTGGGGTGTTGGGTTAGGGTATTTGCTTGCTTGTCTGATGGCTTTTCATTTTTATTTCTTTTAGACTTCTTTTCTTATTAGAAAGAAAATTACATTCATTATTGAAAATTCAGAATATACAGAAAATATTAAGAACATAAAAACCATTCACAAACTCTCAACCC
This sequence comes from Daubentonia madagascariensis, assembly GCA_023783475.1. NCBI lineage: Eukaryota > Metazoa > Chordata > Mammalia > Primates > Daubentoniidae > Daubentonia > Daubentonia madagascariensis. The sequence continues at coordinate 2,694,231 of JAKFHU010001640.1, read as the reverse complement.
CCACCCACAGATAACTCTTATGGCTACTTTTGTAAGTTTTAGTCCAGCCTTTTATCTATGTAAAAATGTCTGCTGTATTGGCATCATTTGGTATACGTCCTCTATTAAATTAATCTATGTCATAAGCATTTCTTCACACTTCTCAAGATACTTGAAACCTAGTGCTCCAGAATATGAATTTGCCAAAATTTATTTGCCTATCCTTTCATTGGAAACTGTCTGGCTTGAGGCTTTTGTTTGTTTGTCTTTTGCTTGCTCTTATAAATAACTCTGTGCTGGACTTCAGGATACACACCTTTTTGTGCACATCTCTAATTATTTCTTTAGGCTAAATTCCTAGAAACAGGATCCCTAGGGCAGGAGGAATGAAGACTGGAAACATTCAGTACCTTGCAGCAGCTTGCCCTCCTGCTGACACCGGGGTGTTTGGATAGAGAAAGGGCTCTCTGGTTGAACCAAATAGGCTGGAAAAATTTAATTCTTCCCTTGAAAGTTGAGGATCAGAGTAAGGTGAGAAAGTGTTTCGCACAGGCTGAAGCACAAGGTGTACGTTTAATGAGTGCTGTTCCTCTCCGTTCGTGGTACTTTTCCATCTGTGGGAATTAAGTTTGTATCAACTAAGTAGCATTGGAGGAATTCAACACACACACAGAGGGATCTGTTTTTGTTATTATTTTAATCATCTTGATTTAACGCAGAGCTGGGGGCTGTGGAACCCTGATGAACAAAAGCATCCTTAACAGAGCTACCATCTGATGGAGAGGGCAGCTGCCAATCAACTCATCACCAGCAAGATTATAGTACAAAGGGAGTTACGTGTGCTGTGTATCTAGGGAAATGTGTGGTGTGTGTTGCATTTTGAGGTGAAAAATAGTTTTGAATTAACTTCTGTCTGTTGTGATATACAAGAAAATGAACAGCGACTGTGACATGTGTTGTTGTGTTGAATGGGTGCGTGTACACATGTGGTGCTACAAGGCCATGGCTGGCTGTGCTGTGCTGTGGTGTGGCCTGAGCACCCAGCATAGGGCCGCAGGCTGGGGCACGGCTGTCCTGGTGCGCCCAGGCTGCCCGGGGCCCAGGCTATCCCTCCCCAGGGGCCTCTGCCTGCGCTAGCCTGGCCCTTCCCTGTTGCTGCCCGAGCACCCTGCACTTCCCTTCACGTCACTTACCCCACCTGGTAAGTGACCCTACTGAATTTTTGGCAGGTGTTTTTAGCAGATCTTTTTAGCACTATCTGGTTCTCCATGCATGGTGAGAAGGCAGGGCTGGGTTAACTTCCCTGTGCCCAGAGAACAAATGCTCAGTATTTTTAGAATGGACAAAAGTTCTCCTGTAGATGCAGAAGGGAGGGCGGAGGGGGAAAAGAGGGAAGGGGAGGCCTCTGCCCTGGCTCTTTCCTCTGCCGGAAACAGCCTTCCCTCTGATCTTAGCCAGTGGTTCCTTCTCATTGTGCATGTGGCAGCCCCAGATCACCCCCTCCCCACCCCCTGCCTGTGTCGCTGAAGTGCTGGCCCTCACCAGCCACGACCCTTCCTCATCCTGCTTTATTTTCTTCTGGGCACGCTTATCACCATCTGGGCATATGTGATTTATGCACAATTAAGTGTTGCTTATACTACATATGGAATATCAATTTATATAATGCTATACATTTACATATGTGTGTATGTGTATGTTTGTGCATGTGTGTGTGCTGATGCCTGTTACACCACCAGTATATGTTTTAATGAAACAGTCATGTTTTAATGACAACATAAAGCATATGTTTTATGTCATGGTTTTTTAACGGAAATAGTCTTTCCCAGCACCTAGCACAGTGCCTGGTACATAATGAAAGCTTAATGATATTACTTGAATTAATGAATGAAAGGGTTTCCTTCCTGCTTCCCTTCCCTGTATTTTTAATGAGGCTGTGGGCCCAGGGCCCCTGCCCACTGCCAGCCACCACTGTCCCTCAGGCCCCCCAGGAGGGCCACTCCCTGTTGCACCTGGCTCCTTTCCTGTCTGTGGAAAGTTCAGGGATCTTCACGCCCTGCCCCTGCCAGTCGGAGGAGACCCGGCAGTCATCCAGCCTCCAGCCAGTCCCTGGGGAGGAGAGGCAGAGTGAGGCCCTTGTCCCCTGGCATGGGCAGCGCATGTTGTCACAGCCACTGCTCGTTAGTGGAGCCCGGGGCCCCGGGCACATGTCCCCCAGGGCTGGAGTCTCACTCTGCCTCCTTTGTGTCCCGGGCACAAGGGTTTTGCTAGTCACCAAGGAGCATTTTAAAAAATCAGGTTGGTCCTGGATATTATAATACACTAACCAGAAGAAAGACCACAAAGAAAACTACGTTTTCTTAAAACGACCTGTGGTGGCTTTTAAAATAGCAACGAGTACAATTTCTTTCTCCACGGAATTGTAATTGTTGCCTTTTTTTGAATCAGTTTTTTTCCCAGCTCAAAGGAAAGTCCCTTACCATGGGATCTCTCACATGTGTGAGTTACGGGGGACAATGTGAAAATGAGGCTTTCTCGGGAGTCCGTCCTGCCGGCTTTCTGGATCTGGGCCTGTGTGCCGGTAGCAGAGCAGGAGCCGGAGGAGCGGATCCATTCATTCGTTCACTCCCAGTGGTTCCGGGCGCCCACCCCGCCACCGCACCAGCCTGGAGGGCAGGACGCACCTCGAGGACAGGACTCCGAGCTGGACTCTGACCAGGGATTAACGGTCACAGGGAGGGGAGGACATTCCAGGGAGAGGACGCGGCCGTGTGCACACACGTGTGCTGTGGCAGAAGCCTGTGCGTGTGTGGAGGAGAGACAGGCGGCTCTGAGAGGGACGTTCTTGGTGGAGCAGAAGGAAGGGGCCGTTGAGGGGGGTAGCCAGCGCAGGGACCAGGCAGGGCCCATTAAAGAGATTTCTGTCTTTAACCTAAGAGTGCTGGGAAACCTTGGAGGGTTTCAAATGTGGTGGAGGGGGCCAGGCAAGGCTGCCCTGGCCGTGGTTTGGTGACCCACATGGAGAAGCCTGAGTGGAGTCGGGGCACAGGCAGGAGCCCGGGGGTGGGGGTGATGGTGCGAGGCAGCGGGTGCGCAGGACACTTGGGGGCCCATTGGCGGGGACTGAGCGCAGGGAGGGGCTGGGGGCACGTGCAGGGGAGGATGGGGACATCCTCTTCTTTCTTATTCATACTTTTCCCCTCCCCCGCACTTCCCCGTATCCCTTTGACAAGCTGCGCACGCACGTCCTGAGAGAGAGGGATGTCCACACACGCCCTGTAGAAAGTCCTTTCCCACGACATCCAACTCCCTACCTGGTTTCCTGAACGTGATCACAGTCAGGGTCCCTGGATCCCGGTCCTGGTGAACCTCGGTGAGATGCTTGGCCTTTCTTGGCTCAGTTTCCTCATCTGTAAAATGGGATATTTGGATTGTTTATTTTTCCCCTTCTTTGCAGCCTTGAGCCTTTCTATGTGATTTTGCTTCCTGTAGATTACTGGTGTTGGGATATGGCCTTTAGGTTAATTTGTGGATGATGCAGGCTGGGTGCCTTCCCTTCAGAAAGTTTTTCCTCTTTTCAGTCAAAAGTCTTTTAGCTGTATACAGCTCTTGCTGCCGCTGAGAATCCATCCAGACTGGCTTCACCACCGAAGGTATTTTACTGACAGTTTGATTGGCCCAGGGGGAGTCTGACTTCCACTGGCTACAGAGGATCTTATTATGTTGCCAGCCTTTGCTCCCTGCCCACCCCTTGGCCCGGCCCTCTGTGCTCGCTGCTCTTGACAGCTCCTTCCTTCCCTCCTGGGTCCCCGCAGGCTCCAGGCTGCAGCCCTCCAACTTGGGGAAGGAGACTTTCTCTTTCCCACTCCTTAAGAAAACCCAAACTCCACTAATCAGATCTTATCGGCCTGGAGGTGGCAAGCCTCTTCCAAATCACATGGCCTGACTGGGCACGGGGTGGCCCCAGGGAACTCGAGGTGCTGCATCCAGAGAAGGGTGTGATGGCTGTTGGGTAGGGGAAAAGTCCATCTCAGAGTCTTCAAAACGTGCTTTAATATCTCCTAGTGATTTCTTAACCAGCGAGAGGATGGCTTACTCTGGTTATCCCAGAGACTGGGGTGGGGGGCAGGGAGCAGTTGCAGTGCTCGGCCTTCTGGGGCTGATAAGCTGACGATACCGCTGTTTTCCTTCCCAGCAACAGGCTTGCGCTGACCTTGGTGCTTAACACAGGGCCTCTCCTTCCCTCAGCTCAGCAGCATCCATCACTGTCGTGTCCCTTTGGCACTAATTAAAGAGGACACGTTTGGATTAGTGAGTTGATGGATGGGGTGATGTGATTCCATGTGGGGGGGACTGAGCGAGAGACAAGCTCGCCCTTAGACAAACTGCCTCTGAGTAGCGGCAGACAGCCCGCTTCCCCTGTGGGAGGGGCTGGGTGGCTTGAGACCACCTCCCCCCAGACACGTGCTAGGAGAGAGACCCCCTGCTCCTGCTTGGGAATGTCTGTGTTTGAATGAGGAGACTGGCAGTGTAGACGCTGCAATGTCAGTTTCCTCTGCTCCGTCCCGGTCAGCGTTGCTGACTGATGAGTGTGCTGAAGGGTCCTATGGTTTCCCCCTCGAGTTGACATGCTGGGTAATTTCTTCTTTATTGGAGTTAATTTCTGATTTTTTTTTCTATGACTTGGCTTCATATAAAAAAACAGGCTAATGAGAGTGAGATTTTTGGTAAGGATATTGAACCACAAATGGCAAATATGTCATCCATGAAATCGTTATAAGAACACTTATTATGGTCGCGGTTGGGGCCAAACAACCCTATTTAGTGCTTGATGGTTATGGAGATTCCAGCCAAGATATAGAAATGTATTTTTCTTAAAAAGATTTTTCAAAGCATGTGTCATAATTTACTGCTGTTATACACAGTCACATTTATTAATAAAGTACATTCAGCACAGGGTTAACACGTGCAGCAGTCTCATGCTTGCTTTCTTTAAATACTGTGTATATTTCATGTTGTAACTTGGGAGCTAAATTATACAAGGTGTATTTTGTGATAATATAATGGATATTTGGGCTTTTATTGAACTTTTATTTATTTTTATTTGGGCTTAAAGAACTTCTCTGTGCCTCAGCCTATTAAAAAGCATCATTCTATTAGAGTTACAGTTAGAAATGCTTATTCCAGTTAAGAACTGAGCTGCCAATACAACTTGATTATCTTGAAGATTTTTTTCAGTTCTTGACTCAGTTAATATTTAGTGGCATCTTTTCTGTAATCTAAAAGCATTGCTGATAAATTGGGAGTGTGCCTTCCATGTAAGATACAATGGTCCCCAAGCACCCAATCAATGTTTACCTTCACATGTCAAAAATAAGAAAAAAATCCCTCATAATGTGGTTTATACTTGTCTATTTTATTTTTTTCCCTGAAGGTCAAAAGGTAAATTTGGCACATCTGTCAAAATATAGATGAATAATTTATGGATGTGCACATATTTTATTTTTATGAGTATAGAAATAGATATAAAAGGACCCTGGAAGGATTTCTTTTGGCAAATGAGCAAAAAATTCAAACTATAAAGAATGAAATACTAGGCTCTGTGTACAGAATAATATTCATAATATAATATAAAATGTGCAGGGTTTTTTGGTCATATTTTCTAAGACAGGTTCTTAGAAATCTGTGTTCCTGCTATGAAACAGAGAAAACAAAGAAATATTAACACATCAGTAGAACCATCAATTCAAAAAATAATCTGGGGACATTCCAATGGGTCTGATAATTATGCTTACATTTTTCCTGAAATTAATAAAGTGTATGCTGTATATATCTGCATATACCTAACATTTACATAAAGGGTTGCAGACATAAAGATTCTAAGTTCTTAGAGATGACAATAAATGTATAAAGCTGTCCTCTGTCCTTTGCATTATGTTATTTGTTCCTGTGGGAGGAAAAGTAAATTTTAAAAGGCCAAGTGAAAGTAAATTTTCTCGTTAAAGGAAGATACTGTTGTTTTAATACATTATTCCATTCAATACAAATTAAAACAATGAGATACTATTTCCAACAGACTGACAAAAGTCAAAGCATATAACAATGGCAAGTGTTGCCAAAGGATGGGAAACAAGAACTTTTATGCACTGCCAATGTTGGTTAAATGGGTACAGCCACTTTGGAGAGCGATGTGGCTTCTGTCATTGTGCTGGAAACACTATGACCCAGAAATACCTCTCCAGCCTTTGCCTGGAGGAAATCACATCCAGGAGTAGTAGGAGAGTTATCCAGGGATGTTTTCCATAGCATTGTTTGAACAGCAAAAAAATAGGGGGAGGGGATGGATGGTCAGTATAGGAATGGGGACTCGGGAGCAGGAAGAATTCACACTTTCATCACTGTCACTACAGTTGCTGCCTCTGCAGTGGTGGCAGGGTCAGGGACTGTGATGGGGCTCCTGGGGTGAATGTGGGGGCTTAAACTCGATCTGTAATGTTTTGTTTCTTCTAATAAGAAGAAAAGTCATCTTAAGCAACTATGTCAAGATTTTAATCTTTGTTAATTCTGACTGTTGGATGCATGAATGTTTATTTTGTGTGTATGTGTGTGTGTTGAAATTGTTCAAAAGAAATCATACCATTAGACTGTACTCTCTAAAGTAATATAAAATTTCATTTCAGAAACTAGAATATATCAAGCCACTGAAGTATGTAGTAAATTATGAACTATTGCCTCTGTGTTTGGTGGCCAGAATGGCCTGGCCTGGCAGTGTCTGTTAAGTATAATAATATGAAATATAAAAATAGGAATTTTAAAAATTTAAACATTATGTCATATTGTCATTACAAACTAGCCATATAAACCTTATAGAAGGAAATTTGGCTACATTTAGCAAAATTACATACATAGTTACCCTTTTAACCAGTAATCCCTCTTCTAGGAATCTATCCCAAAATATCTTGGCAAAATATAAAATAGCACATATGCAAGGCTATTCATTTGGTCATTACTCATTGTAGCAAAATGTTGGAGACAACTCACATATTTGTGAACAGTGGATTGGTTGGATAAATAATGGTATATCCACACAATGGAGTATTAGGTGGCAATAAAGAGAAAGGAGGATGCTCTCTGTACCACTGTGGTATGCCATCGTATTGGTCAGAGTTCTCCAGAGAAACACAACTAATAGGAGATATATATATACATATAGATATATATACACACACATACACACACACACACACAGATATGTATATAATCTCCCATGAGTCCCATGAGTAATTGATTCATGTGATTTTGAAGGCTGAGAAGTCCCCAATCTACTGTCTGCAAGGTGGAGATCCAGGAAGGCCAGTAGTGCAATTCCAGTCCAAGTCTGAAGGCCAAGTTACACCAGCCAGGAGAACTGATGGTGTAACTCCCTGTCCCCGGACAAGTAGGCAGGCAGGAAGGAAAAGGGATCAGTTCCTCCTTCCTCCACTTTGTCCTATTCAGACCCTCCTGATCCCATGATGCCCACCTATGTGGGGGTGGGCGATCTACATTACCGAGTCCACCAATTCAAATGCTGTTCTTATCTGGAAACACCTTCACAGGCACACCCAGAATAATGTTTAATCTGGGCACCCCATGGCCAGTCAAGTTGAGATATAAAATTAACCACCACAATCACTGAGTGAAAAGGAAACCAGGATATGGAACAGTGTTTGTAGTGTACTACCTTTTGTGTAAGAAGAAGAAGGAGAGTGTGTGGTTGCACATGTGTGTGTACTTAGGTTGTTGTACAAAAGAAATGCTGGAAACATAAAGCAAATATTAAGAGAAATGGTTGCCTATGGAGGAGGAGGCAATGGGTGGGGGCAAATATGGAAGTGAGACCTCTATGAGTGTACTTTGTTATAGAATTTTGAGTTTTTAAATGTGTAAATATTTTTATGTATTCAAAAAATTTAAAAGAAAAAACAATTCTTATAATCGAAAGCAGAAGGAAATAATTGACCCTAACTATATATCAAATTGGTTGCTTAACTCCAGAAAAACTAATTTCTTCAAGTAACTTTAAAACCCAGTGTTTTAACTGTACATCCTCACTGGGGTAGAGTTGAAGAACACACATGCATATATAAATATAAAGAAATCATATATTTCATTTATTAGTATTATTATTAGCTATAATATTGAGAATGTTACTTTGAAGTTATTGTAGGAATAATTTGGAGAAAGCAAATAAGCAATATGTTAATATTATTAGGAATCAAGGTTCTTAGCATGAAAGAAAAGAGATAGGATATAGTATGTTTTAAAGTTACCTGAAGTCCTGTAATCTTAAACTTGAATTTGAAATATCTGTATTTATTCATTGTATTCTTTGCTCTTAAAAAACTGTTTGATAACTCTGTCTACTGAAACAGCCTAGAGCAATGAAAACCCTGTAGCAATGGACATGCCCCACTGCCCAGATTTTGCTTGCTAAATACCATTTGCCATTAAAAGGAAGCAGAGTTCCTTGGAGAAATGACCAATTCCTGGTCTAGGATACGTTATTATGCTGGAAAGCAAAGAAGGTATCAGAGATTAATGGGGCTATGTCAAAAGAACATAGGAATTAAAATGAATGGGTTTCTGCTGCCTAAGAGGAGATACTTGCATATCAAACAGAATAATGACTACAGTTGATTGAAATACATCAAAATTATAAAAATCCATGCCTTCAGATGATACATCAAAAAATGATTGGTCACCATTGTATATCGCTAGGGCACCAGCCCTCTCTTCTGAAAGTTGCTTAAAAAGAGGGAGGAACAAACTTTTATTTTGTCTTCCTGTTAGATTTAATTTATATTTTGGAGTAACCAATCCATTGATGACTGAAAGTTTTCTTTGTAGAAATATTCTACTTAATAAAAGCAGAAGGAAAGAATTAGAAAATTACCACTGGACAACCCCAGTGAACTAACAGATCTAGGCAATTATTATTGATGAGTGTTAACATTATTAGGTAAATATTGATGAGGAATTTTATAATGGATGGATCAGCCAGACATAACCTGAATCAACTGATCTCATTTAACCTGTCTAAAAGTAGGACAACCAGACATTATGTGCCTCCTAATATGCAATTGGAAATACATACCACTGCCTGTAAACTATTCTTGCCTAAAAAATTAAACCTGAATGTGATCAAGCTTTTACATTTTCCTACCAGTTTGCAGGAAATATGGGGGCTAGAGGAACATGTTAACAAGTTAACCAGCCTCTCAAACAAGATATGGAAGAGTCACATCACTCCAGAAATTTTCTTAGTTTCCTCTTCGAGCCATTTCCAATTAATTTCCATATATCTGTCACCATAGATTTTCACATAAGTAGAGTCATGTACGATGCATTTGTGTGTGTGTGTGTGTGTTTGTGTGTCTTCCTTCATTGAACATAATGTTTTAGAAATCTGTCTGTATATATGTGAGTGTGTGTGTATAATTGAATTGTTTTTTTCCTTTTTATTGTTGCAGAGTACTCCATTGCATGAATAGCCCATAATTTATTTGTCTACTCTCTGGTTGGTGGACATTTGTGTTCTTGCCAGTTTTTTGGCTGATGTGAATAAACCTGCTATGAGGAATCTTGTACAGGTCTTTTTGTGGATATATGTTTTTATTTCTCTTGGATAAATTATAAAATTGAAGTTGCTGGAACATAGGGTAGGTGTATGTTTAATGTTATAGGGAACTTCTAGACATTTCTCAGTGGTATGAGTTCCCGTTGTTTCACATCCTTTCCAAAAGTGGGTGTTATGTTTCATTTTAATTTTGCCATTCAGGCTGGTGTGAAATGGTATCTTATTACAGTTTTTTAAAATTTATTTTTTACATGTAGCTTTATTGAGATATAATTCACATACCATACACTTCACACATTTGAAGTGTACACTTTAATGGTTTTTAATATCTTCAGAGTTATGCAGCCATCACCACAATCAGTATTCTGTGGCTTTCTAGGAATTTGTCCTTTTCATTTATTGGCTTGCAGTTTGTTCATTGTACTCCCTTATAATTTCATTTATTTCTGCAAGGTTGGTAGTGTCGGCCCCTCTTACACTCCTGGTTTCAATAATTCGAGTCTTCTCTTTTTTCCCTTCATCAGTTGCTAATGGTTTGTAAATATTGTTGATTCTTCAAAGAACCAACTCTTGGTTTTATTGATTTTCTCGGTTGTTTTTCTATTCTCTATTTCAGTAATTTCTGCTCTGAGCTTCAGTAATTTATTCCTTATGATTGCATTAGGTTTAGTTTACTCTTCTTTTTTTTTTTACTGTTTTTTTATTATGTTTTTTTTTTAACTGGCGGAGCATTAGGTTATTGTTTTGAGATTTTCCCCTCTTTTTTAATATAGAAATCTATAGCCATAAACTTCCCTTTAAGTGTTTCTTTAGCTGTATCCCCTAAGTTTTGATTTGTTGTTTCTTTATTTTCATTCTTCTCAGAATACTTTCTGTCTCCCTTTATGATTTATTCTTTGACTCACTAGTTATTTAGGAGCGTGTTGTTTAACTTCCATGTATTTGTGAATTCCTCAAATTTATTTCTGTTACTGATTTCTAATTTCATTGCGATGTGGTGGTCATAAATCACACTTTTTGTGATTTCAGTTCTGTTTACATTATTGAGGCTTGTTTTATGGCTTAGCCTAGGATCTGTCCTGGAGAATGGTCCATGTGCATTTGAGGAGAATATGTATTCTGCTGCTGCGGGGTGAAGTGTTCTATAGGCGTCTGTCATGTAGTGTATGATATAGTTCATTCGTAGTGTTGTTCATTTTTTCTGTTTCCTTCTTCATCTTCTGCCTACTTATTCTATTCATGACTGAAGTCTCCAACTATTAATGTTGAGTTATTTCCCCTTCAACTCTACAAATTTTTGCTTCCGGTACCTTGGGGCTCTGTTGTTAGGTACATATATGTTTATCATTGTTTTGCCTTTTGGTTTCCTGATGAATTGTCCCTTTAATCATTGTAAAATGCATCTCTATATCTCTAGTTTTAAAGTATTTTTTTCTGATATTAGTATAGCTGCTTTAGCTCTCGTATGGTTGCTGTTTGCATGATATATCTTTTTCCATCCTTTTACTTTCAAACTGTATGTTTGAATGTAAAATGTTTCTCTTATAGATGGCATATAGTTGGACCTGATTTTTTATTCAGTCTGACAATCTGTAACTTTTGTTGGACTGTTTAGTCCATTCACGTTTATTGTTATTATGGATATAGATAGGTTTGCATCTGTCATTTTACCTTTCGTTTTCTATATCTCATGTCTTTTTTATTCCTCAATTTTTGTTTACTGCTTTCTTTTGCATTAAGTGAGTTTTTTGGTATAATATTTTAATTTATTTAATGAGTTTTAAACTTATTTTCTTAGTGATTGCCATATACATATTAACTTCACAGAATACTTCAGATTCATACTAACTTAATTCCAGTCAAATATGGAAACGTTACTTCTGTATAGCACTGTTTCCTCTTCTTCCTTTTTGTGCTATAATTGTTATACATATTAATCTATATATGTTACAAATCTTACAACACATTATTATAATTAATTATTACTTTATGTAAATTTATGCCTTCAAGGAAGCTAAGAGAATAAAGGAGAGAAAGTATACATTGACAGCATCTGTTATATTAACCTTTTTATTTACCATTTCTGGTTCTCTTCATTTGTTCCTATGGATTCAAGCTTATCATCTGGTATCATTTCTTACTCTAATACAGCTTTGCTTCCACACACTTCCTTTGTGTTGTTATTTTCAAACATGTTACATTTCTATATGTTATAGGCCCAATAATACAAATGTGTGAGTGTGCATGTGCGCATGTGTGTGATTTCATGCAGTTGTGTTTTTAAATCAGTTAACAGAATAAAGCTGAAGAAATATGGATTCATGCTGTCTTTTATAATTACCTGATCACCTTTACTGGAGCTCTTTGTTTTATTTTTGTGTGTGTGTGTAGATTTGAATTACTGTCTGGTGTCACTTGCTTTCAGCCTGAGAAATTTTCCTGGCTTTTCTTATAAGGCAGGTCTTTTAGCAATGAATTTTGTTTTATTTATCTAGGAATGTCTTTAATTCACCTTCAGTTTTGAAAGATAATTTTGCTGGATATAAGATTCTTGGTGGATAGCGTTTTCTCTTTCGGCACTTGGAATATGTCCTCCCACTGCCTTCTGAGCACCGTTGTTCCTGAAGAGGAGTGTGCTGTTACTCTTACTGTGTTGTTGAGGTTTCCTAGTGTGTGTCTGGTGGTTTTTCTCTTGCTGTTTTCAAGATTTTCTCTTTGTTATTTTCCTTCAGCATTTTGACTTTGTTGTGTCTGGATGTAGGTCTCTTTGCATTTATCCTGTTTGAAGTTTTTTGAGCTTCTTGGATGTATAGAGGAGGGTTTTTTTTTTATAAATCAAATTTGGGCAATTTTAGCCATTATTTCTTTGAGTATTTTTTGTGCTTTCCCCCCCTTCTCTTATTTGGTACTCCCATTGTGCATGTGTTGGTCCACTTAGTGATGCCCACAATTCTCTAAGTCTCTGGTCACTTTTCTTCATTCTTTTTCTGCATTTTTTTTTCTTTGTCCTTCAGATTTAATAATCTCTGTATTCAAGCTTGATGATTCTTCTCCCTATTTCAAGCTACTGTTGATCACCTCTAGGGAATTTTTCACTTTAATTATTGTAATTTTCTGCTCCCCAATTTACATTTGATTCATTTTAGTAATTTCTCTTTATTGACATTCTCTGTTTGATAAGACATTGCCATCCTATCTTCCATTTCCTTTTTAAGAGTGAACATATTTATAATATTTTGGACATATTTATAATGAGTGCCTTGAAGTTTTTGTTTGCTAAGTCTGACAACTGGGTCCTTTCATAGGCAGTTTCTGTTTTCTGCTTTTTTTCCTTATGTATTGTTTATACTTTCCTGTGTATTTACACATCTGGTATTTTTTTTCAAATCTGGGCATTTTAGATAATATACTTTAGCAACTCTGGACACTGGTTTCCCCTTCCTCTGGGCTTGTCATTGTTGCTTGCTTGTTTATGTGTTTTGTGACATTCATTGGTTATTTGGTGTTTATATCTCCCCACAGTGTAGAGCCTTTTGTGTTGCTTTTCTGATGCTTCAGCCTTGGGGGTGTGCACAGTTACCCTGGGATGACAGTGGTTTTAGCAGATGTCCCTTTGACTTTTTCTTCTGTCTCCTCCTCGAATCTCTCTGTTAAGCTATCCGCCCCGGTTGGTATTACACCAAGCTGTTAGGCTTCACTAGTTGCCATGATTGCTCTATTATCTCTGACAGTGTCCGGGGGGCATACATTCCTCTACAGTCTGATCTGATTCAATTTGAGCCCCTTTGCAAGGGTATTTTTTGAGGTCAGTCTTTGAGGTCCGGCCAGGAGGGCTCTCCTCAGCTGTCTTTTTCTCTGATCCTCTCTGATAAACCATCTGGCTTACAGTTTAGCTTGTTGCTGTCATGAAGTTATCAGCCTTCTATACCTGTCTTCACATTCGCTGGGCATTTTCTTTGCTTTACCTAGTCAGTCATTAAGACTATTTAGTGAATTTTTTAAATGACATTATATTTTTCACTGTGGCATTTCCATTTGGATATTTCTTATAGTTTCTATGTATTTCATTTTTTCATATCTTCAGACATGGCTTCTACCTTTCACATACTGTTCTTCAAATTGTTATCACAGTTATTTTATAGTTCCTGTCTGATGATTTCAATAGCTTGTCTATTTTGGGGTCTTCTTCCATTGTCTATTTCCTCTTTTGACCATGAATTGACTTTTTTACTTCTCCAGGCATCATATTTTATGCTGTATGTCAGACATTTTATATCAACTTTATATTCCCTTTCTTTCAGGTTATCTGATTTGGAGCACTGAGTCAATTTTATCTGTAGTAGAGCTGGGTCTGGGCTTTTTTGTAGCTTTAGTTTGATTCAGTTCATTACCAGCTTCAAGTGCTTTGAGGGGAGGGTCAGTATTTTCCCTTAGCATGGCTTGAGCTCTGAACACTGAGAGGTCTCTTTGTGCTTTGCATCTGAGGTATCAGCTTTCTGAACCTTGGGAGTGCTTTTACCAAATTTGTCTTAGTTCATTTGCGTTGCTATAAAGGAATACCTGAGGCAGGGTAATTTATAAAGAAAAGAGGTTTATTTGGCTCATGGTTCTGCAGGCTGTATAAGAAGCATGTTGCTAGCATCTGCTTCTGGTGAGGGCTTCAGGGAGCTTCCACTCATGGTGGAAGGGGAGCTGACATCACATGGCGAGAGAGGCAGCTAGAGAGAGAGAGGAAGGGGTGCAAGGCTTTTTCAATAGAACGGAACCAAGCCATTCATGAGGGGAACACCCCATGACCCAAATACCTCTCACCAGGCCCCACCTCCAACAATGGGGATCATATTTCAACATGACATTTAGAGGGACAAATACCCAAACTATATCAACACTACAGCCTGACTAACAGGTGTAGGAGTCACAGAGAGCTCCCTTTGGTTTCCAGTCCCCCTGGAGACCCCTTCTGCTACTGTGCTTTCAGACTTTGAGGGTATCTGTCCTACCCTCAGTGAAGGCCTGTAGTGCCCTGGATGGTTCTCTCCCAGCTACCCTCCCTGCCCAGCCTTCTGTAGCTGAAGGCCTGGAGTTCCCAGGATGGATTTCTTTTCTTTTTTTTTAATTTCAAAATATTAAGAGGGTAAAGATGTTTTTGACATATGGCTTCAGACAGGACTATAAATGTGCCCATCACCTCCTCCCTCCTCCCACACACTTAATTTCCAATGACTTTTGCTTTCCTCTGTGTACTTGTGTGCCCATCAGTTAGTTCCAATTTATTACAGAGTACATGTGGTGTTTATTTTTCCATTCTTGAGATACTTCGCTTAAGATAAGGGTCTCCAGTTCCTTCCAAGTTGCTGCAAAAGGCATTCATTCATCCTTTCTTATGGCTGAGTAGTACTCCATGGTGTACATATACCCCATTTTGTTAATCTACTCATGAATTGATGGGCACTTGGGTTGATTCCACATCTTTGCAATTGTGAATTGTGCTGCAATAAATATTCGAGTGCAGGTGTCTTTTTGATCAAATACCTTCTTTTCCTTTGGGTAGATACCCAGTAGTGGGATTGCTGGATTGAATGGTAGGTCTACTTTTAGTTCTTTGAGAAATCTCCATACTGTTTTCCATAGAGGTTGTGCTAATTTGCAGTCCCACCAACAGTGTAGGAGCGTTCCTTTCTCTCTGCATCCATGCCAGCATGATTTCATGGCCCAGGATGGATTTCTCTGGAGTTTCTTCCTTAGCTTCTCACTTTCAGAGGGCAGCTGGCTTTCACTTGGGGGAGGCATCACATGTCTTAGAGTGGGGGGTGGGGGGGTCTTTCAGTTTTCTTGCTTTACTCCTGTGAAGACCTGTGAGAAAGAGTAGCCAGTGGTTAAAAACTCACTCTGTGCCTGGGGCTTCTTCACATTCTAATCTGTCACTTGGCCATCAGAATTTCATTAAAATATCAGCAAGTTTCTCCTTCCTCCTATCTATGCTAGTGCCTCTTATCGCACTACTGTCAGGGGTGAGAGCAGTCAGCTGGCAAATTCCTTAAATAGTGTTTTGTATCACCCATCTCCATCCTCTGGATTTCATACAAATGTTAGTCATGTGCAAACACTGTGTATCCACAGTAAGGACATCATTCTCTCGGAGGGCCAGAAAGTGAGTTGTTTTATGAAACATTTCTAATTTAGATAATTTATTTTAAACAGGGAAATTCTATAATAGTCATTGCCTTTGCCTGTGAAAAAATATGAAGGGAAATCAAGAGACTATTACTTCCTTTCTGGAAAACACTTTCTATGTTTCCCTTACTTACTGTCCTTTACTTTTCCAAAATTCTGGTGGACAAGGAAGAGAATGTGGCAGCTTGAATGTCTGTCTGGCTGCATCTCTTCACACAATGATTCTCATGTTCCTAATGTCAGTTTCAGAATTTTAAAGTGGACAGTGGATTGTCCAAGCTTTCAGGCCTTCCTATTACCCTGAAGGGAAAGGAAAATTGGGCTCAGGTCTGGGGACATGCCCAGGTACTGTGACTTTGCTCTGAATTAAAGAAGTTTGAACAAGAGAAAGCTCTGTTTCCGGCGGTACTGGGCTGTTATTTGATTGCTGTGCTCTTAGGTGTGTGATTCCAAAGTCATCACCTATACTGAGGACGAGACCAAGTGGCCATTTCCATCATAATGCTCTCTGGACAATTGCCAGGACCCCTTTTTAGGACTTGGTTCTTTGGCCCCCCCGTGGCTACACCATGTACCAGCAAATGTGTTTGGCCAAATCCTCTTAAAATGTTTGAAAATTGTCCAACTTGGGCTTCTGTAGGGCTTCTTTCTATGGCCAGAGAGGCCAATGCATGTAATTTCCTGCATGTGTGTGGCCTTGGTGCCTCAGATTCCAGGCTGGCCATACAGTGACAGACCTGCCTCTCAGTGGGAGTTTTCAGGGAGTCTAATCAGATGGAAACCCGGCCTGCATGCACGGCTGGCTTGGGCAGTAAGATGGTGTGAAAAATGCAATTTCTCCTGGCTTCCCTGGTGCACGGGGTGACCACTCCTGGCAGAACTGCCTGCTGTGGGCTCCTCCTCTCTTGTTGGGTGCTTTGGGTTGGATCAGTTTCTCCTGACCCCCACGAAAGGGATTCGTGGTGGTATATTGCACTCAGTGCTGCCTAGGAGACTGTGTGGGGACATCAGCCTGTGCTCGAGGGGCTCTCTGTGGACGGTTGTGCACCATTCAGTCATTCATTCTGTCACCCCGGATCTGTCTGCATCTACTGGTGCCAGGCCCTGTGCAAGGAGCTAGGGTCATGGTGGTGAACAAGGGGCCGTTCCCGCCCTCAGGGGACTTGCAGTCTGGAGGGAGAGAGAGACACTACACAAGAGTGACACAAGGGCATGTGTGAGGATGCTGAGGATGGGGGGGATGTTTAGCAGGGAGACTTGACCTAGCACAGGGTGGGGTGGGGGCACAGAGGTGGATCCTATGAGGAAGCAGATTTACCCTGAGACCTCCCAGACGGGAACGTTCCCCAGATGAGTAGTGGGAGGTGGAGATGCCGCAGGAGCAGGATGGTGGTTCAGACAGGAGGGGCAGCACGTGCAGGGCTCCACAGGAGGCAGCGGGATGTGAGGGCAGAGGAAAGGCCTGGGTGTCCGGAGGGCAGGGAGGGCGGAACGGCCGGCATACCTTGCTGACAGGTCAAGCAGAGGGGCCATCATCAATGCTTAGTAGCAATGTGAAGGAACTTGGATTTTACCCTAAAACTTTGTTTTACCCTAAAAACAAAGGGAAGAAGTTAAAGGCTTTAAGTAGGGAGTAACATGATTAGGTTTGCATTTTTCAGAGATCCGCTTGGAGGAGAAGGTGCTGGAGGGGTGGGAAGAATAGAGGCCGTCTCTGCAGTCACTCAGGCACTTGGTGCTGGGGGCCGGTGGGTGCAGGGAATGGGGAGTGGGTGAAGGGACCGGAGTAACAGATTTAAGCAAGAGGTACAATTCATGCCACTTGGTGATAGAATTAATAGGGAGGGGGAAGGAGAGTGTATTAGGTTCCTGGGGCTGCCATAACAAATAACCACAACCTGCTTTGTGCTTTAAAACAACAGAACTTTATTCTCCCACAGTCCTGGAGGCCAGAAGTCTAAAATCAAGGTGTCCGCAGGACCACGCCCCTCTGAGGGCTCTCAGGGAGGGTGGTTCCTGCCTCTTCCAGCTTCTGTGGCTCCAGGCCTTGCTTGGCTTGCAGCTGCGTCACCCCAGTCCCTGCCTCCATCTCACAAGGCCGCCCCAGTGGTATGTGTCTGTGTGTCCTTTCCTCCTCTTAAAATGACACAAGTCATTGGATTTAGAACCCATTGTAATCCAGAATGGTCTCATTTTAACTAATTACATCAGCAAAAATCCTTTTTCCAAATAAGGTCCCATTCTGAGGTTCCAGATAGACATGAATCTTGGGGGGACGCTAGTCAACTCTCTAAAGCGAGGGAGGGGCAGCTGTGAAGGGTGGCTCCAGACCTCTGGCGTGAGCAACCGGTAGGTGTGGACGGCAGGCAGACACCTGCACGAGGACATCAGGGCCCCTGAACCAGAAACACACATCCAAGTGTGAGTGATTGGACTGGACCTAGTGGGATCCCCAGTTCTCTTCAGGTGAATTTTTTAAAAATGAGACTGAAACCTTTCAGTTCACCCTGACTTAGTGAGAGCTATTCTGTAAAGCTGCTGTGTGGACCACCGACTCCACTTAGTGCAGGCTGTGTGTTTTTCATAGTGTGATGACCATGGAGACCTCACAAAGAGCAGGTGTTGACAGTGCTGGGGTGGGAAGCACCTGGGCTCCCTGCCCCTTTCTGGCTGTGTGGCACTGGGCAGGGCTCTGGGCCTCTCTGAGCCTGTTTCTTCCTTCGTGCAATGGAGAGGAAAGTGCTTAGGGAAAGGCTGCGGGAAGAATTGCAGAATGCTTGGACATGCACAGCAAAGAACCAGTCTACTTGGCTTTTTCGTTTGTGTTTTTACTTTGAACAAAGGCATTATGTGTAAGAATTATATGTCATATTCTACCAAACACATCAGCAGGAGAGTGCCCAAGATTATATGCTGCCTGATGAAACTTCCACATTACTCGTTAGCGTAGCTTGTTTTCCTGTTTCCTTTCCTAAACATTCAGGAGAGAAAAATCTCACTCAGCTGAAGGTTCTTATTTGTTACAGATGTACTTTGCTCAGGAGACTGGGAAATGGTGGCAGGTGGATAGGCAATAGCAAATGACTAAGGAATACACAAAGCTTCCCCATCGAAAGGGAGCAGGGAAGGGAAAACTCCGCAAAAGGAGTGATGATAAAGAAGAACTTTTAATTTTGAGAGTTGTCAGAAACACAGTTGTTACCTTTTTTCCTCCAGCTACCCTTGCTCTCTGCAGCAGACAGAATGACTCTCGGGTAGAGTCCTGCCTGCCCTCCGGCCTCCCCAGGACCTTGTCCCCCGGCCTCCTTCTGGAGGCTCCTCTGGAATGAACTCCGTCTCCTGGCCCTTTCCTGGCACAGTTCCACCCCCTTGCCGACCCGGCCCAGACCCTAGGACCATACTTGGCTCTCCATCACTGGAGCTTAGCCCAAACCTCTCCTGCACACTGTTCCCAAACTCCAGACATCCCTCTCCTGATCCCGGGGAGCTGGCTCCTGGTTGCTGGCAGAAATCACATAACCACGCGTCAATCCATTTTCCTCAGCCTTGGCGAAGACCACAGGGCCGCTTGCCAGTCCTCTTGTGCATCTCACCAGGGCAAAGTTGCTAAGACCTTGGTTCAAGTCTCATCTCCACCCCTTACCGGAAGTACCATACGTCTTCTGCCGACTGACCAGATGCCACCTTTCACAGGTCAGCTCCTGACATCTGACCTTCTCTGTGAAGCCTCCTGTCTGATTCATCAGAGGAGAACAAAGGTCCTTCTGTTGTGTGTTACAGGATGATGTAGGAGTCTCTGGCCACTTTCACCATCTCAACCCCTCACATGAATTATGCACTTGCTCTGGCCTCCCACCCTAACAGTGTCATATGTTCACCTTGCACCTGGTTTGCTTGGTTCTATTGTATTTTGTAATCATATAAAATCATTTATTTCAAGTAGTCTGAATTGAAGTTTTATTTCCAAAATTACAGGTATAAGCTGTCTTTTGGTAGAATATCCACTTTAGTAACATTTACATAATTGTTCCCCCTTGTGTGGAACATTTTCAGCATGTCACAATTTTCAGCATGATTACTAGCATAGCAGTAAATCCTTCATGTATGTGGTGTTCTCTATACTTAGGATTCTTTCTTCAGGATAGATTCTGAGACATGAATTTAAGAAGTTAAATGTTCTATGCCTCTTGAGAGATAATGCAGAATTGCCATTCCAAAGGGCTGTGCTGATTTGTGATGCTACTCGCAATACACAAATGTGTTTGACTTCCCTGAACCCCCATGAGGATTGGGGAATGGGCTAGAAACCCGCTGGGGCGAGGTAAAGACTGAAGGCTCTTAGTGCCTCCCTCAGGTCAGTAGAACGGAGCCAGGGAGCACGGCAGTGATTGTCCCCAGCAGATTTCAACCTGTCTGCTTGGGAGCAGAAATGAAGAAAGCAGAGAGTAGAGGCCAAGGGGGATGGTGGGGTCAAGGGAGTGGTTGCATCTTAGGTGCTGGTTGGAAATGCTGCCCGTGGGGGTCCAGTTTGAATTGGATGGAAATTACACCTGTAGCTTGGAGGCTCTTGAAGCCCCATTAAAAGAATCAAGAAGATCTTGGGGCACTTGGCAGAGGTGGTCTGAGTGAGAAGGAAGAGACCAGAGAGGACCTGGGCTCAGGGGCTGGGAAGGGGGTGTTAAAGGGACTGTGTGGGTCTGCCCAGCTTCTGGCTGTCTGCTGGATGCTGCTTGCAGCATGGCAGGGGAGGCATGGCAGCCGGACTGATTATCTCTCACTTGGGCTATCTATGGCTCAGGGGAAATATGCAGAGATGGACGTAGATGTGCCCAGATGTGAAGGTTCTCCCCCAGTGTTAAGCGCCGTGCAGATTCAGGCATTGTTCTCCTTGTGGGCATTCTGCCATCTCCTCCCTGTGCCAGACCTGCCCTTCAGGGTCTGCCCAAGCCACAGCCCATGTGCCCCATGAGTCTGTCCTCTCCCCCACCTGCGACTAAACTGGGCCATGTGGTCTTCATAGGAATATAGAGTTGAACTTGGCATCCAGGGGTTAATTGAAGGGTGTTCAGCTGGAATGTCAGGTAGATCCAGGGCCCAGGGCCATCATTTTGTGACAGGTGTGCTGTGGGCACATTAAGCTGTGGGCAGGTGGGGTAGGAGCTGGATTTTATTGAGCGGGGGGGGGGGGGAGAGAGAGACAGAGACAGAGAGAGACACCTGACTCCCAGGTGTAGACAGAAGCAGTGGCAGAGCCAGTGTGCCTGGACAGGAAGAGGCGGAGGAGGGTCGGCTGGTGGCTCAGGTCTCATGAGATCTGGGGAAGTCCCATCCCCCTCTTCCACTCTAGCTGGTCTGAGTGGGTTTCTGATCCTTACATGGTGTGATCTCTAAAGTAACGACTCTTGTTACTATCACACAAAATAATAGGAGGTTGAGGTGATGAAGTCAGAAGTAAAAATCCAAAACCAACCCACCAACAAAATCCCTCCAGACCCATGGGTATAGCTGGCCTGATGATATGTTGGGCTCACGTGCTGCAATACAAACCCCAGCCACCGCCACCTGGCCTGCTTTGCAAGGGGGTGTTTGCTCCAATGCTCTCCACCACCCTACGCCAGCCTGTCCCTTCCTTTGACTTTCCTACTTGTGTTCTCATGGCAGGTGCCCAGATGACCACTGCTCTACACAGTGTAGCCTGAGTGTGTGAGGACTTGTGATAGATGCTCCTAAACATCACAGCAAAGTGGGGAAGCTTTAGCAAGTGAATTCAGCCTTTGTGATTACAAAGGGATGACAGAGAGATTTTTCTGACTTTCCTCTCTATTCAGAAAATCCACGTAGAATCCTGATTTCATATCTGCTCACCAGAGTTTTCTTCCAGGCTAGTCTGTCTCTAGGGTTTAGGTCTCATGGACCACAGGAGGTAGAAACACAAAAGTGGCTCCATTGCCAAGCGGGTCATGAAAAGCTTCCAATTCTGCTTCATTTCTCTCGTGTCACAGATGGCCTTTATGTCTAAGCAAATGTGTCGTAAGGAAAGGCAGGTGTGTGTGACGATCATTTAGACACTGCTCTTGCTTCCAAGTTAAGATCTTCTACTTAATTACCAGCTGGAAATAAGCAGCGGATTCCGCTGAGTCAGCCACAAGGGCAGGGCTAGAAAGTCAGGCTTCTTTCTTGAGCCACAGTTGGTTTTGTTAGTTTTGTAGAGGTGGGTGTGTACACCTGTGCATAGGTTCTGGGCTCTTCCTCCTGCAACAGTGAGCTGCCTTGTCAGGGTCGTTGGTCTTTCTCACAGTTTTCGGGGATTGTGCAGATAAAACTCATTGCTCAGAGGTCTTTTTAATTTGTTCCCTGCCAGCACACCTCTCCCACACTAAAGATTTACATCTTTTCTCTATATAGAGGACCCTTCTCCCATACCAGGCCGGGTCCTCCCCAAGTAAGCTCCTTCCTGGTAGGCAGTTTAGGAAATGACATGTGCCCTAGAGAAATGGGCCGTTCAATGGAACAATTAGAAGCCTAAGTTTTGATATAGGACAGATGCGTCTTCGAATTCTGCATTTTCCATTTACATGCTCTCTGAGCCTCAGTTTCCACATCTACTCCAGCCAACCGCAAGGACCTGAGGCCAGGAGCGTGCCTCATCTCACTATGTCTCTCCCATGTCTGAAGCCAGTTTTCAGATTTATATAAACTTGGAGCTTTGGGGCATCCTTCTGGAACAACCCTAATTCATATGGCACCTTCTCGCCACTTACGTGTTGAGGTGGCAGGAATGTCCCAAAACTGGGTTCAGACTGCCCTCTACTCCCTGCCTTTCCCAGCCTCTTTGGCTCTCAGTTTCCTCGTCTGTGGAGTGGGGATAGAGTCCCTCCCGCTAGCCTGTTGTGAGGATTCAGTAAGACCCAATATTGGAGTCCCTGCCAAAGTGATGGGCTCAGGACATGCAGGTGGGTGGAAGCTGAGGCTGGACCTCTTCCTGCTGGCTGAGGGGCACTGTGCTAGTTGGGGTTTCTGCAGTGAGCCCGTCTGGCACAATGGCATGCCCAGGACACACACCCTGGATCCTCTTGCACCTGCTCACAGCCCGGGTTTCCAGGGCTCAGTGTGTGGCCAGTGCTCAGCTGGTTTGGGAGCTGGCCTCGCTGCCCCTCGGGCCCTTAGATGCAGGGGAAGACAGGCAGCCAGGATGGCCACCCTGGAGATCCTGCTCCCTGGTAGAGGCCCCGGGTCATGACTTGTACCTGGCCTTGCTTGGTGCTGCCTTGGACTGTCCCTGGGGTGGGATGGTGAACTCAAGGCCCCTAGGTGCCAGGGCAGAGGGTCAGAGCCAGGCCTGTCAGACCAGGCAGTGTCGACGCCCCTCCCAGCCACATCCTGACTGGGTAGCTTTGTGCTCCACCTCTCTGAGCCTTGGTTTCCTCACCTGAACTGGACAGTGGAGTCGTAGCAGTGCCTTCCTGTTGACTGGCCTAAGGGTGAGACCAGGGCAAGCTGGCAGGGCCTCAGCGCCGGGCCTGAGGGAGCAGCCCTGCAGCCTGGGAAGGCCTAGGAACCCCAGCAGGTCTCCAGAACCAGTGAGAGTCCAGGCGCGGTGCAGAGACTTCAACTCTCTGCTCTCCTTATGCTGACAAGGGGCAGGAAACAGCCTTAGCTATCAGTGTCCTGGGCTGGCTCTCTCTCCAAGGTGGTGGCTTAAAGTTGTTTAGCAAGGGAGACCTCTTCTAAGAAGTGAAAACAACCTGTCAGCACAGGACAGCCCCCATCTCAAAGAAGTACGTGGTCCCAAATGTCAACAGTGCTGAGGCTGAAAAACCTGCTCCTGGCTCCTCCTCTGATGGCCACATGCTCCTGCACCTAAGCCAGCAACGGAGGTACCTGGAATAGGTGTTGGGGCTGCAGGTGAGCCTAGGGCATTGACCCCCGATCCACCTGCCACCTGTACCTGGAATAAAAGGGACAGCAAGGGTCCCTGTCTGCAGCTTCTTCTGTCCTCGGGCTGGGTGTCAGAACCCCTCTCTCCACTGTGGTGCCCTGGGGCTTGGCTCCAGGCAACCTCCCTGATCTAAGACTGTGGGAGCTGTCCCACAACTCTGCATGGCCAGGGTCCCCTCTACCTGAGGTCACCGAGGTCACCGTGGCAACAGTGAGGCAGGGGCAGGAAAAGGGAGATGTTGTTGGTGTAGTGGTTTTTGTATAAGGGGTTTAGGGCTTTGGTTCAGGTGTTTTCTGCCAGGCTTCAGCCAGCTGCCAGCCTGGACAGTGTCCTGGTGGCGCTGGATGACGAATCGCGGGCACACAGAGGAGCTGGGCGCCTGGCACCGAGCAGCGCAGAGGCTTGGTAGGGGCCAGGCTGTTGGTCCACGGGGCTGGTTCCTTGGGCCCTGGGTTCCCTCCTCACCCCCACCCCCCCGACTCCTGCAGTATCTATATTTAAAAATGTTTACAGATAATAACGGTCTTCAGTCCCACGAGGCAGACAGGAGCTTCCTGACAATTGCAATGCTACGCTGGGTTGGAGGTTTTTTCAGGGAACTCAGCTAGTTCCCAGCGAGCGAGCGAGCTCCGTGGGGGCCCTTTGCCAACCTCTGAGGAGGTTCGGGAGAAAGGATCCAGGAGACTGCAGGGAAAGCAGAGTTTCTTGCGAAGATGAGGTTTTTCATCCAGAATCATTCTTTGACCGTAAGGTAAGTTGAATTGCCCCAGACACCACTGCTGGGAAAGAGGGGTGGGCATCTTTTTAGGGGGCAGCCTCTCAAAGGCAAAGGCTTTGCAAATTCTAGCAGCAGCAGGGCCAGAGGAGAATGGCTTTTTTCCCCCTTGATTCAGAGGACTGTGTTTGGAGTCGGGGTGAGGGATTGGTGCTGCCCCTCTCCCCACAGAGGGGCCATTTTTCATGTGTCTAGCGGGTCAGACCAACATCAGCCCTGAGCCACAGAGTCCAGAAAGAGCCCCGAAGGTCTTTTGTTTCCATGTGAATATTATTTTAACCTATTACTTCTGGGCTAAAAATAAAATTTCCACTTGGATGCCTTTTCATCTCCAGATTGTAAGATAGTTTCCAGGAAAGAATAGATTGTCATTGATGTGCATTTTGACGGCACGGCGTCCTATTCTTGGGCCAGCTTTTGTAAAAATTCAAAGTAGAGGAGGTTTCCAGCAGGGGAGGTTGAAACCTTCACTTCGATTCAGGAACACATATTCCACTATCAGGAGTCGTCATCCCTCAGGGATCAGCACCACTGAATCCTGGCTGAGCGGGGGGAGTGCACATTTTGCTTTCGTGTGATTTTGCATTTAGTATCATTTGTGGATTTGGGGTTCTGAAAAATAGTTTGCAAGTGAGGTTGGATGTCTGGAGTTTGGGCCAAAGAAGAAGGGTACACTGCTTCTGAGTGTTAGTATGGGTAGTGTTAAGTTCCTGGAAGCAAAATTGGTTTCTGAAGGTGCCCTGCTGTGTTTCTAAGCTGCAGAGGTTTTTGACCCAGTGGGAAATGGTGATTCTGGATCCCAAAGACTTCAGGAGAGGGGAAGTTGTCTGAATGCTAAACCCCTCCCCTGAAATGCTTGCTTGCTTCTTAGAGGAACAGGGAAAATGGTATTTAACAGTCCTTTTGTAGAGTGTGGTTTGCATGTTATTCTTTGAGGATGAATTATGGAATTATGCAAATGCACGATGGTAACCCCTTACAAAATCTAAGAATAACAAATCAGGAAAAAAAACAAACAAACCATGGCTGAGGTTCATTCAGAAATAATCAGGGGTATATTGTCTCACTACTGAGAGGGCCAGGAGAAAGTTATCCTGGAGTCACTGTTTCAGTTGTCACCTAGGTGCAACTCTCAGCAGAAGTAAACATTCCCAGTAAGATGTTCTGCACGTTCACTGCTGTTTAATTTCACAACTTTCACCCCACAAGCTAAGATAAGAAACCATTATGAAAATGTACTCTTTTACCATACATTATCTTCCCTTCCTGGACTCGCCCATAGGTAGCTTGGCAGTTTGTAATTCTCTTTCTCCATGAAATAGATAGAGGTTTTTCTTCCCGTATTTTTTGGGTATTAACTCTTTGGTTGCCAAGCCGTCGAGCCCTGAATCAACATGACACACCTGCAGACTGTAGCTTACGGGGTTTAAAGACATGGTTGTTATATAATGCAGTAGCTTTGCTTGTGGGGTGACTGTTCATATCGTGTATGCTCAGAACATTCTATTTTTACAGTATAAAATACCATTCTCAGGAGCAACCTGCTCACTCCTGCCTCCCCTGGAGCCACACGCTTTGCACCCGTGGAGTGGTTGGCACGGAGGTGTGTGACATACGGACGGGAGTGCGGGCCTCCGGTCTGGGGCCTCTCAGGACTGAGGGGTGGCTAGAGGCAGTTTCTCTCCAGCCCTGAGGTTGATGATCCCAAGCCGCGGTGCTGAGCCTGTGCTGCTATTTTTAGCTTCCTTTCTTCGTTGCATCTTGACATAATTTGACATGTCACAGCTGAATCTCATCTATTTGCAGCAGTTACTGTGTTCTGTAATCTGTGTTTTGTGGGTCAAAAATGGTCCTTGCCTGAGCATATTCCATTGTTATTATTCCGGGGGAAAGTCATGATATTATCAATTAGCTTTAAAACATACAAAATAAAAATCTATCCTTTTATTTATTTATTTTTCTACTGCAAATTTCCCTGGCCAGCACCTCGAGAGTAGGGATGGTTCTCCTGCTGGGAGACCAGAAGGCGGGGAGCAGTGGTTCTCACAGTTTGAGAACCTGTTTCGGGATCACCTGGAGGGCTTGTTGCACAGCAGTTGCAACCACACCTACAGAGTTTCGAAGTTAGCAGGTCTGGGGTGGGCGAAGAATTGGCATCTCTCGCACATTCCCAGCTGATGCTGGAATAGGTGGAATCAGAGGTGGAGATCGCAGTGGATGCTCAGTAAATATTTAGGGCTGGGTGATGCCTGGGAGAGCCAATGTAAGAAACACACAGGTGGTGGAGATTTTCAGTTGGTTGTGTATCCTGTCCACATGGCTGATGATGGACTTGACTGAAAAAGAAATTAAAGTTGAAATAAAAAGCTGTGCCAGGGCTGGCTATCAGATGACCCAGAGACTGTGCCTACCCGTGTCCGGTGCCATGATGTTCTTTTGGGAGGACGAAGGCTGAGCTGTTTAGGGCTGAAGCATCACAACTTAGACAACTTACTTTGAGATGGCCAACAGTACACGCAGGACGTAAATGAAGTGTGTGCACATGTGAAGCACATACAACAACATAGTAGCAACCGCTGAAACTGTGGGTGTTTGTACTATTCTTTTTTTTTCTTTTGAGCCACAGTCTGACTCTTGCCCACACTGGAGGGCAGTGGCGTCGTCACAGCCCACGGCAGCCTCACACGCCTGGGCTCCAGCATCCTCCCGCCTCAGCCTCCCGAGCACCTGGGACTACAGGTGCCACCACCACACCGGCTACTTTTTCTATGTTTTGTAGAGACGGGGTCTCGCTCTTGCTCAGGCTGGTCTTGAACTCCCGAGCTCAAGTGATCCTCCCGTCTCGGCCTCCCAGAGTGCTGGGATCACAGGCGTGCGCCACTGCGCCTGGCTTTCATACTATTCTTAATACTTTTTTGCATGTTCAGAAATCATATTAACATGGTAAACACAATAATAGGGCTTAGGACATAGCTTTTGTTTTGTGTGTGCGTAATAGTGGGTGAATCAAGCTCTCATGCATGTCTGCGGCTGTGTCGCTCTGGGCGTATCTGGCACATGTGTACAGACAGACACACAGACGGCCTGGGCAGTTCTCCCTTCCTCCCTGCTCCGTTTCCTCCTTGTCCTTTCCTTTTTTCTCTCCCTTTCCCTTCTCCCCTCCTCCCTGTCTGTCCTCTCCTCTTCTTCCCTGTCTGTCCCCTGCTGCCTGCTGATGCGTCCTGGCCACCTCACAGGGCTCTGGTCCAGAAGGGTTCCATGCGGGGATGTTACTGGATCCACTCACAGAAAAGTTTAATTATGTGCAAGTTATTATTTTTCCCAGCATTTGCGGCTGCTGCCTAGTTTTGTAAACAAAGTTTTATTGGAACACAACCACACCCATTCACTTGCACATTTATTATGGCCACTTTCCAGCAGAGTTGAGTAGTTGAGACAGAGACCATAGGCCCACACAACGGAAAATATTTACTATCTGGCCTGTTGCAGAAAAGTTTTGCCCACTCTGATTTTTTCCTATGGAGTAGTTCTCTTGGTGGAGATCACACACACACACACACACACACATACACACACGTACATGTGTGTGCTCACACTAAGGAAATGCAGCAAGATGTTAACAGTTGTACAGTCTAGGGGGTTTGTATATGATTTTTCATTCTACTGTATTTTTTCTACTTTTCCATATGTTCAAAAGATCTGTAAAACATTTTGATGACTGTAGTAGTGACCACTCAGGGTCTCTGAAGGAATGCCCAGGGCTCCATCCCAGGTTCTGAGCCTTCAACATTGACCTCAACAGCTTGGCAGGTTAATCAAATAGGTAGATGCTACAAATCAATGAAAGCATAAACAATGTGGCCCTTGTACTCAAGAGCCAAACAGATATCTCAACAGACCGCTAGGGAGGCTGAGCAAACAAGGAGAAGTTTACTGTTGACAAGCGTCAGGGATCCAGCTTGGATTTACAAAGTGTGCTGCCCAGGTCCTGCGAGGCGTAGACTCGGGCAGGAATCGGGCCTCTTCATTTAAATGAACCAATGTCTGTTGGGCTCCTAGGGCATGCCCACGCATGCTTGGCTGTTGGAATGTCAGGAGCAGAGCAGGTGTGATTGCTGGCCTCCGGGGGCTGCATTCTGGGGGGAAGACACCTGTAAACAGTGCCCATACCCAGTAGAGAACTGGCATGCAGGTGGTAATAAGCATTGTGGGAAACAGGAAAAGTAGGGCAAGGTTAGAGGGATTATAAATGTGGTGGGTGATAGATAATTGAGTATTAAATAGAGTATCAGGGTTGCAGTCAGTAAGGAAGTGACCTTTGAGTAAGGCCTTGAAGGCAGTGAGGAAGTGAGCCATGTTGCCACCTGGCTAAGGGAACCTCCAGTGCTGAGGCCCTGAGTGAGAACATGCTTGGTGGGTTTCAGGAACAGCGAGGGCCCCAGGTGGCTGGAGTTGCAGGAGGTTGCTGGGGAGGGGGACAGGAGAGAAGCAGGGAGGTCGTGGGGTGGGGGCTGCGGCCAGGACTTTGGCTTTTGCTCTGAGAGTGATGGGAGCCATTGGGGGTTTGGAATTTGGACAGTCATGGTCCATCAAATGATTTAGGGACAGGCTGGAGTAGAGGAGGGCTGGCCAGCTTAGAGACTGCTGCTGCAATCCAGGCAGGAGATGATGGTGACTGACCACAGCAAGCGCAGTGGACATGGATGCATCTAGAAGGTGGAGCTGATGTGGTTTGCTGAGGGAGCAGGTGGGGAAAGAGGGAACACACAGGTCCAGGGTTTTGTCCTGAGATCAGAGGTTAGAGCATCCTTCCTGGCCTGGGAGGGGAAGGCCGTGGTGGAACAGGTGGGGGGAGGGGGAGAAGTTCAAGTTTGGCCACACTGAATCTGGAACAGCTATCAGACATCCAGGCAAAGATGACAACTTGGCAAGTGGCTGCACAAATGTGAGCTTCAGAGCAAGGTCTGGGCTGAAGCTGTGCATTTGGGAGGCAGCAGTTAAGTCTAAGCTAATGTGAGCTAATGTGCTCTTGCCCAGACTTAGTCATTTGTCTGCCACCTGTAGTCTAACTTGCTGAATATTTTCTTTTAATGCAAGTCTTTGGTTTTTTACTTAAATAAACTCATTTTAAAAGGATATCTTAAATTGAAACTTTAAGTAGAAATCCAATATCGCTTGCCTTTGATAAAAGGTAACCACAAAATAAAACAATGACTACAAAACAATGTTTAGTTCAAACTAAACATAGTCTCTCACCAAGGGTTCTGCGCCAGAGGATCCCCTGTACTTATACAAAGACAGAGGTCAACAAGTGTCAGGGGGTGTCAGAGTCATTGTAGCACCAAACCGAGACTCTCATCTTGATGTTCCTGGAAGATTAGAAGGGAAAGGAGAGCCCAGCTTCTGATGCTTT
Source organism: Daubentonia madagascariensis (assembly GCA_023783475.1). Classification (NCBI taxonomy): domain Eukaryota; kingdom Metazoa; phylum Chordata; class Mammalia; order Primates; family Daubentoniidae; genus Daubentonia; species Daubentonia madagascariensis. The sequence goes on along the minus strand of JAKFHU010001640.1, from coordinate 2,664,332 downwards.
GTCCTGGGTCCACGCATCCCCTAATGTCACCTTATTTCCTTTTTACATGTGCCTGGCCCTTGGGGAGATGTTGATCCGAGCAGCTGATACTCAGAGAGTGTATAAAAGAAGGGAGCGTGGGGTCCAGCTTATCCCTCTGCTGAAGATTGGATTCCCTTTAGGACCCTGTGTGTTCTGAAGGCCATTGGCAAACTGCAATTTGCGAGAACACGGAGAGCGACTGAGGCTGTTTATTCTAGAACAGACTTGGGGGATGACAGCCTTGGAAAGAACGGGTGGGATTTTTCCTGCGTGGTTCCGGAACGTGGCGTAGGGACCAGCTGGGAAGGATATAGGTAGACGGGTTTCAATTCCCCCTGAGCACATGCTTCCTATCTGATGATTAGCACTGGAGTTTATATTTTTAAAATTAAGTCATCTGCTTTCTTAATAATCTCTTTCTTTGGGGGTGTTTCTTTTTTCTGTTTATTTTTTGGAGACCCTTTTTTTTTTTTAACATAACAAGTTTTCCTCAAATGCCTGGTGAGCCAGAATCAACCTTTTCTGTTGCAGAATGAAGCAGCAAAGAGCCAGGTGTTTCAGTTGGTGGGTTTTGCTTCAGGGTGTCTGGGCCTGGGACTGGCCTTTGTGCTGAGGGGCCTTTGCAGAATCTTCTCTTGGTGGGTGGTCTGGGGACAGGCATGGGTGGCCCGGTATCTCATGCCTGGAGGTGGGAGTTATCCATGTTATCTGCTGTCCACCTGTGGCTGATGGTGAGGGAGGGAGTTTGCTGTCATGGGAAGTATGTAAACAGAATCAGGCTTCTCTCAGCGTTACAAGGGATTTGGGATCTCTGAGGTCCTTCCTACTGTCGGTTTGCGTAATTTGCCTATGCGACCTTGGCTGCAGAGGTCCTGAAGCACCTGACGCGTTCCCTGGGCTGGGAGCCCCTTGAGAAAAGGACCTGCTGACCTGTTGCAACATCAGACCTACAACTGTGCAGGCATCTGGGGGATGCTCTGAAAATGCTGGGTAAGGGAGAGGAGAAGAAAAGAATCTGCCGCCGAAGGCAAACTGCTCACTTGGCTCTATGCCAGTGAGCCCAGTTTGGCCCGGTGGCCCAGCACCCACATCTTTGCTCATGTGGACCCCTCGGTCTGGAGTGTCCTCTTCTCTGCTCCCTAGCTCTCTGAATTCTGCCTGTGCATCCAGGGCCCCTTTTTTGTGAAATCTTGACTCACTACCTCCACCTCTGTCCCCCAGCTCACAGAGACCTCTGGCTCCTCTGCCACAGTCCTGCTCCAAGCCACTGCCACTGGCTCCAGGGCACCTGCACCAGCCTCCCGCTGGGCTCCCGGTTCCTCCTTGCCCTGCTGTGACTCACTTTCTGCCCAGCAGCCAGGAGGGGCTCTCAGAGTACACACTAGACCTTGTCCTGTCCTGCTTCCTACTGCCCCGGGCATGGAACCCAGCCCCCGACCATTGCCTCTGAGATCCTGCCTTCCTCACTGACATGTCTTCCATCCCTGGGGAGCAGGGATTCAGGAGCCCTGGCCGACTTGGGTTTGAACCCCAGCTCCACTGCATACTTGCTTTGTGACTTTGTTCCTTACTTTCCTCATCTGTCAAATGGTGATGATAAAAGTACCCCCCTCACAGGGTTGTTCCAAAGACTCATGAGCCAAGATGTTCAAGTGCTGAGAACACCCCTGGCATGAGGCTGGTGCTGTGGAAGTGTTCACTGCTGCTGTCGCGGTTTCTCTCCCTCATGCTCCCAGCATTCCAGCCACATTGGCCTTTTCTCGTGTTCCTTGAACTTGTCAGACTATTTCCCATCTCAGGGTCATTGCTGCTGTTGTTCCCTCTCTCAGGACACTTGTCACCTGGCTTGTCACCTGGTCAGCCCATTATTCCTCAGGTTTCAGGTTAAATGTCACCTCCTGAGAGCAGCTGTCTCTGCCCACCCTATTTAAAGTTATTTCCTTACTCCCACACTGTCATATCACAGTCTGTCATGATTTTGACTGCTGATGTGTTGTGTTTCCTTACCCCAACCAGAACTTGCCCATCACAAGGGTGGCGACCTTGCCTGTTGTCTCCTGCGTTGTGCCACCACTGCTCAGGCCAGAAGGCCCTCAGTAGCTATAGCTTGGCGAAGGAATGAAGCATGAATGCACAGACTGTGTCGTTCACATGGCACGGGATGTGGGCTCCACCTACACCTAACTTTTCCTACATGAGGGTTTTTCTTTTGAATTTATGAGATACCCACATCAAGGGCAGGAATATCAGCTCATACCTTTTAATAGACCCTCTACACGGTGTCTGGTTCAAAGGGCACAGAGTTATGTTTGATTGTTGAATGAGACTGAAGGGGAGGAGAAGAGTGACCAGGAGCCGGAGCCAGAGCCTAACTGCCCATGTGTGGTCCTGGCCCCACTATCTATTAGCCAAGTGACCTTGGCCAACTTTATTTTATCCATCAGTACCTCAGTCTCCTCATCTGTAAAATGGGAATAATGATAGTAACTTTTCTAGGGTTGTATGGAGGATTAAATGAGTCAGTTATATTTAAAGTCCTGGAACAGTGTCAGTGCCTGCAACATGGTAATTCCTATGTAAATGTGAGCTGCTGGTGGTGATGGTGGTGATGGTGATGATGATGGAGATTATGATAGTGGTGGTGATGACGGTGATGATGGTGATGATGGTGGTGATGATGATGGTGGTGATGATGGTGATGATGGTGATGGTGATGGTGGTGATGATGATGATGATGGTGATGGTGATGATGGTGATGAAGATAGTGATGATGGTGATGGTGATGGTGATGATGATGGGGATGATGGTAATGATGATGGTGGTGATGATGATGGTGATGGTTATGGTGATATGATGATGGTGATGATGGTGGTGATGGTGATGGTGATAATGGTTGTGATGATGGTGGTGATGATGGTGATGATGGTGAGGATGGTGATGATGATGGTGGTGATGATGGTGATGATGGTGGTGATGGTGATGATGATGGTGGTGATGATGGTGATGGTGGTGATGATGGTGGTGGTGGTGAGGATGGTGATAGGGTTATTTGTATAATTTCAATGTGGAATAGTGAGGATTAGAAACTAGAAGTTATGGTGGGAAAGCGATGTGGGTAGAGGAAGTGTTTGCAGGTGAATGAGCCCAGGTTGCAGTATCAGTTTAATGCACAAACTCATGAACTTTACTGAAAATGAAATTTTTTGAAGCTGGCAGCAGTATTGCTGTTTCCCAGGGTGTGGACTGCGGCCCTAGGAGGTACCAGAGATGATTGCGGAGCAGCACTTTTATACTCTGTAGAATAGGACCCATTTTTAAATTTCCAATCTGTTGCAAACTGATGCTTCCATTAATGTGTACAGAAACCTTGTCACACTTCACCCCTAAGAGAAAAAGCTGAGTGGACTGATACGTGGGACATATACTTACCTTGTTGCTGCTGGCAACAAACGCTTCCCTGGCAGCACTGTGGTAGGACATCCTGTGAGTAGCACCATTTTAGATGTAACTCAGATGGAGCTTTGAATTTCACAGAATCCTGTGGTCAGATGGTTATTTCCCCTTTGAATTCTCTTTCAGTCTTGTGGTTGTATATATCGAGGAAAAAGTTTTATTTTGTGGCTGATGTGTCTTTGACTAGTAATGCTGTATGATTTCCCTTTTCTAACAAGCAGAGAACAGCCTCAGGCATGGGCCCTGGAAGGGCACAGTTTCTTGCCAGAATGTAATTACATTGACTTGTTTCCATTGCATTGATTTTGTGGCCGCTTAACATTTTTGGAAATTGATTCTGATTTTCCTATTAGAGCCAAGATGTAAGTTTATTTAATAGATAAACTTACTTAGGTGCAAAAAGTGAGTTGCTTTAAAATGTAAATTATACAGCTGAATGTGCATATATGACAAAAATCATGGAAGTGGTATAAGGATTCTTGACAAATTTGCAGGAAATTCTAATGGAAGGCATGGTAGGGGAGTGGGAGTAGATGGAATGGAATTTTGGGGTCATTTGGTCCATGTCAACCTCTCCTCCTTATCCCTGGTGGCATACTATGGAGGACATGCTCCTCTTCACCCAAAGCATCTGCTTTATGAGAAACCACAGGCAGATGTTATTCATAGTACTGGAAAAGCCTAATTGGCTTTGTCTTTTGGATTCTGAGAATGTTATAACTGACCACATTTCTCTCTTCACTGGGGCTGCTAGGAAACCCAGTATCCAATTTCAATTCAAACCTCCAATCCCTGCACAGAAGCCTATAGTATGTGTTTGTATATTTATGCCACAGAATCATGTATTTTTCCTCCTTCATTTGTTTTATCTCTGGCCTTTCCTTGATTTTACCTTTTTTTGTAAACCACATATGCATTTTTGTAAGCTGTCTTACATCCTTTTTTGGAACACAGTGTGGGTAATGAATAAGTGATGAATAAATAATTAATGATAAAACTCTTTACTCAAACTGCAAGATTGGGGCAGCTCTATTTCTAGAGTTATTTTAACATGATCAGGACAAAGAGGCAAAGAGAATGTTGTAGGAAGCAAGCTTTGTTCTTGGGTTGGGTGACACTGTGGTTGTTCGGAACACTGATTTCTATTATTTGGTGGTGCTTATATCTCAGGCCTCTATTTAAGATACAACATAGATTTCTCCAAGACAGATATTTGCATCCTGTGTGGGCTGAGGTGCCTGGCTTCATTCTCTCTATATATACCCACACCATCTCATGGGTATTTTTAAATGCACGTCTTAAGAGCCAGTTTCTTTGCTGTGTACAGGCTGATCATGGTGCCAGGGGAGTTGCCATGTGGGTTTGCCAGGGTTGAGGGCAAAGACGTGCATGGGCAGCATGAACTCACCAAGTGAGAGCTGCCATCTCTGCAGCCCTTGGCATGCTGCTGTGGAGGGAGGGTTGCTCCCCAGACAGGGCAGAACTCACTTCCCAGCGGCTGTTGTTATAGGGCAGGGCAGGTCTGAGGACAGATAGGGGAGTGACCCTGACGGGGGCAAGATGGTGTGTCGAATAGTAGAGAGAGGCAGGGGCAGCAGGGGCTGGGGACTTGCTGGGGCCTGGGGTTTTTCATACTTGTCTGGGCTCTTTAGGCGTTTTGTGGGGGTGCCCCAGGGGCCTGCTCACAGTTGAGGAGCAAGGCAAGCCGTCCAGGCTAAGGACTTTGTCCCCCACCCCTCCCATGTGATTAGTTTGGGGACTAGGATGCTGTGTGGATTCGTGTGGAGTCTAGACCCGGCTGGCAAGACAATTTTGAACGCCTGCAGGAGTCCAGCTCCTCATTTGACACTAAAGGGAACTGCGGCCCTGACAGGGATCCCAGAGCCGCAGTATTCCCGGGGGACGACACCACCTTCCACCTGGCTGCTGAAGCCAGAAACCTGGGAGTCCACCTGCCTCTGCCACCTTCCTCCTTGTCCCCGTCCCGTGAAATCCCCGCATCCTGTGGTCCCCAGCCCTGAGCCCCTCTCAAGTCCGCCTGCTTCTCGTCACCTCCAGCCACCGCCTCGAGCTCCGGGCCCCCGGTCTCCCCCGGAAGGACGCAGCTGCATCCTGACTCCCCCCGCTTCCTCTGCAGGCCCATCTAATTGGGTTTCTGCTGGAAATTGGAGCAATCATTTTAAATCTCGCATCTCATTATGGCAGTGCGCCCCTCCTCACCATGTTCCCATCTTGCTTAACACTCTTCAGCGGTTGCCCGTGGCTTGTAAAAAACAAAACAAAACAAAACTAAACTAAACTAAACACCCAAACTCCTCACCAGGCCAGTCCTGCCCGCCTGCTCTGGCCCCTCCCTGCACCTCTGGCCTCATGATCCTTCCAGCCTGGGGACCTTGGCACAGGCTGTGGCCTGCACTGGGCCTCCAGCCACAGACACCACCCCTGCAGCAGGCGCAAACACAGGTCCCAGCACAAACAGCCCTTCTTCAGGAAGCCACTCTTCGGATCTCACCAGGTCCTGCCACGTCTTCCGTCAGATGCTCTTTGGCACTCAGGGCTTATCCTCTGGGGCACTCAGACCCAGCCATCACTGTCGTAGTCATTCTGGATTTTCTTTTATTCTTGATGCTTTAATTTTTTATACTTAAAGCTGTGATCAGTCTGGAATTTGTTTTGATATAAGATATGAGGGACAGATCCAACCTACTTTTATTCCAGATTACCGTCAATTGTCCCAACTCCACATGTTGAATGATCTCGCTTTTCTCTGATTTTCCTTGCCTTCTTTATAAATATATTAAAACCTGACATGATTTTGTATCTATTTTTGGACTTTTCATTTTGTCCCATTGAAATCTGTCTATTCTTGCAACAAAGCCACATGGTTTTAATTATTATCACTATATTCTATGTTTTAATAACAGAGAAGTCTGTTCCCCTCACTCCTTACTCCTCTTTGAGCATTTTTTCTGGTTCTTCTTGGTTTTTTTTAAATATAAATTTTAGCTTATTCACTATATGTCTTAAATCTCTGGTAACTTTAGCAGGATTTTAGTCATATGGGAATTACAGAACTTTAATCCTGGAAAGATGTGCTTAGAGTGCCTTCTGTCTGACGCTGTCATTTTCTGGAGAGGACATAATTTTATCAAAGTGATGCTCTGAGTTGTGGTGGTGATAAAACAGGTCCCGTCCCTGCCCCCACCTCCACGTCCACCCGGAGCCTCCAGCTCCTAACCCTGCATCTTCCAAGTCCCCGGCAAGCACTTCATCAATAGCTGACCTGGTTTACTGCTATGATTTGAATTTGATCTTTTGAGTCAAAGCACCTCCTTCTGCTGTGTTGTCTTTAGAGGAAAGGGTGGAGCTAAGGAATTCAGCTTTTATTTTCATTTTTCTGTTAGTGTTCTGAGACAGGCTACAGCTTAGCCAACACCACTTCTTTTTTTCTATGACCAAAGTCAGAAGGAAGTTCTTTTAGAGGGGTTGACTTCATTGGTCTTGTGGGGAAAATCTTACAAGTACCCAGGGCACAGTGTTCAACGAGGAAGTAAGTGTGAAATCCAGCCTCAAGAACAAAAGCCTTACAAGCATTTACCCAGCAGGGCCACTGGCCTGCAATGGTAATAAATAGAATTGGGTGACAATCCAGGAGGTCACGCGTGGTTCAGCTCTGGAGGTGTCCTTGTTTGTACTTGCTCTGAGTTAGCATCAGCTTATAAATAGCATCTGGCCAATTGCCCAGTGATGGCTTTGATTGTCCCTTGCCAGGGGCCTGGGCTTGTGGTTTGGTTGTGAGTCTGTCGTGGGTCACTGTGACCTCAGAGGAGGAGGAAGGTGGACGATGATGGACGCTGCTGATGACGTCAGCAACTGATGGTTTTGGGCGACATGCCCGACACCATTCTCTGCCTTCTCCATGAGTTAACCCTTTAGTCCTCAAACAACCCTCTGAGGCAGGTGCTGTTTTTATCCCGATGTTATAGATGAGGAAACTGAGCCCCAGAGAGGTGAAGGCAGAGCCAGCGTGAAAACCCAGAGCCTGCGGCTTATCTGCTGGGCTGTGCTTACTCTTTGTGCTGTGCTTCTGTGGTCAGAGTTGGAACCAGGGAGCCTTGATTAAAAGTCTCAGCTCCATCCTTTATGACCTTGGGCAACTTAATGAATCTCCAAATCTGTATCTTGACCTGTAAAATGGAATAAAGCTGTTTAGTTTACAGTGTGTGAGGATTAAATGAGAAAATGCACATAAAACTTTTTGAACATTGCCTGGCACAGAATAAGTGCTCAATAAAAAGAAGTAATGGTTTTTATTAACTTCTTTAATGCTTCTAGGCCTTAATTTTCTCACTTATAAAATCATTATATGTCTTCTTTTGTCTTCTCTTTTGGCTTGGTTTGGTTCAAGGATTTGGTGGGATCGTGTCCCCATCATTACCAGCTGCATGACCTTGGACAGATTACTTAGCCTCTTGTTGCTACAGTTGCCCCCTCCCTAAAGTGGGGGTCCTGATAGTAACTGGCTTAGGGTATTGTGAGGATCAAATGAGAGATGCTTAGAGAATGCTCAGTTCAGTGCCTGCACAGAGGCACTCACAGACTGAGTCACTGTTACTTGGAGCATGTATGTGCTTGAGTCTAGTTCGTGATTCATTTCCACCTTCCTTCTCTGTTGTGGGTACCTTTCAAAACGCTTGCACTTTGAGCTGGTTTGAGGAATCATGACCTACTTTTAGGGTAGTCTCTTTCATTTGAGATACATTTTTAGGTTTCTAAGACGTTGGATTTCATATCTATTGACGTTCTCTCACTGAGCTCTATGAACATGATGCTTCCATTGCCTTGTCTATCAGGGATGACAAACAGCCACTTGTATAGACTCTTGGAGGAGGTACCTGCTCCTGTCTGTAGCTTCACTGCTTCTGAGATTTGAGGTGGTACCTGATGTATCATTTAGCTATTGTTGGTAACAAACTATCCCAGAATTTAAGAGTCCTAAGACAACACTCATTTATTTAGCTTGTGAGTTTGTGTGTTGACAATTTAGGCTGGGCTCAGCCAGGCAGCTCTTCTGATTTTGGCTGGGTCCCCTCATACATCTGTATTCAACTGCAGGTTGGGTATAACACTGGCTGATTTTGACATCTCTCTTGCATGTCTGGGACTTCAGCTGGGATAATTGGGATGATTCAACTCTGTTCTGTGTGTTCTTCATCCTGGCCTTGTTCACGTGGTGGAGGCAGAGCCCCAGGCAAGAGGGAAATGTGCAAAGCCTCTTTAGTCCTAAGCTCAGAATGGGCTCACCGTCACTACCACTGCATGCTATTGGCAACACAAGTCCCAGGCCAGCCCAGATTCAAAGGAAGGGTGAAGAGATCCCCTCTTGGAGTGAAGAACAGAGTTCATTGCAAAGGGGTTTGGCCAGGGGAGAGAGGGAAATGTGGCCATTTTTGCAATCTACCCCACTAACGATGCTTCATGTCGTATGTGATGTTGGTAGTCCATGGAAATAGTGTATTGTAGCTGGATTTGCAGAGATGCAGACCCCATTGGTCTTTCTATTGTGAGGCTTTCTTCCTACCCTGTCAGGAAGAGGCCAGATAAGCCCTGAGATGAAGGTCCTTTTCAGTCTTTTAAGTGAGCAGCTCCTCAGGGACCCACAGACCAATGTTCTGACTTTTCTTTCTCTCTGCCTTGTCATATACTTGTCACACACACATTTGCAAGTGACCTTGTTTGTTTCCCTTCCTAAACTGTAAGCTCCAGGAAGACGGGAATGTCTCTGACTCACTATTCCACCCTTAGCACCTGTTAGGCTACCATTAATATTGGATGGAAGAAGGAGGGAGGAAGAAGGGAGGGAAAGAGGGAAGGAAGAGACTAAAGATAAAGGTTGGGAAAGAAGGAGGCAAAGAGAAAGAATTTAACTTATCCTTCAACAAGCTAGAGTATGACTTTGGGGCAAGACATTGCCTTTCTGAACCTCACTGACCTCATTTGTACAATGGGGTAACAGAACCTACCTAGTTTGTAGTGAAATAATACACAGAAGCTTTTAGAATAGTGCCCATCCCCAGTGGCCACACTAGTTATTCTAGTGGCTAGTGATGGAGACACTGGGACCACTATCACGGAAGACGCAGCAGCCTGGACTGGAGGAAGTGCTGTGGATCCAAGGAAGCAGTGTATGGGCTTGGAGGGACACTGAGGGGACAAGGCAGCCCAATGGTTCCCCAGTAGTGTGCCCTGTGGTAACTCTGCCAGGCACGGCTGCAAGCGGCAGTTGACTGGGCTTATGAAAACTTCTGAACAAGTGGACTATGAGCTTTCTGCAAGCCAGATGCTCTACACATGGACACAGGACCCCACCACCCAGAGAGGAATGCTGTTGGCTTCCTCACTGAGTTCATGAAAGTGTTTTTTCCTATTTGTACATATGTAAATATGGATTTTGTGGACAAAGTGGGAATTGTACCATTTATGCTGTATCCTGTGTTTTTTAAACAAACATTATTTTGTGAACATTTTCTTATTGACTGAGAATTTTGGGGTCAAGCATTTTTCACTTCACCTCTTAGACACACTCAAGTTCTGTTTAGAAAATGGTATTAGTAAGTGTATCTCCCTCATAGAGGTTGCTTATTTTGCTTTGATTTGGGGAGGGTTAAATGAGTTAAGGTCCTTAGCCCAGTTCTGTAACTATCAACTGTAAACTTTTCTACGTGTTCGCTTATTTGGGAAGAGTATGAACATTGTGTCAGGTTCTATGCAGAGAGAAATGCTTTGAATGCTCCGATACTAACAAAAATGAAATTAAATGGAGGTCAAAGCAGAGAGCACTTAAGGATTCCTGAAGTGTTCAGAATTACAGTAGATGGTTTTTGCTTATAAATGACAGAAATAGTACAATGACACTGCCTCTAAGACTAAAGACAGTATCGATGAGCCCAGACAATGGACAGCCGGTCTCTTTCAAGGCGTTAGTGAGAGCCTCTAGAGGGGATGGCAGTGGACAGTGTGGTTGCAGGGCCATCTCAGACGTGTTGGGAAGGCCTTTTCTATACGGCTGCCCCGTGGCAGAGGACAGGACCTGCCCCTTCTTCCTAAGTGTCTGAGCATGTCTGACGTGGTGGGAGTCTGCCTGGGGGCTAGTGGGTTTTGCTTTCTGGCTTAGTTGGGATGCTCTTCAGCCCTGAGCAGAGTTTGCACATTCAGACATGGGGCATTTGGGTTCCAGCCAACTTTTCTGGGAAGGCCGAGGGGTGGCTTGGTGAATACTAAGGAGCGGTCCCCACCCTGGCTCTGTTTGTGCCGGGCTTCCTGGGCAGCTGCCGGTGGGGAATACAAGCCAACAGCCTGTGAGGGGGGCCCGGCCAGCATTCAAACACTCAAAGTTGACGGGACCCAGGCCAGCCCCGCAGGGTGCCCAGGTCTGCTTTTTGGGAGACCTTGAAGGCCAGTGAATTGCCTCCTGGGCCGTATTCTTGCTTTACGTGGATCATTATTAGGACTTTGGAACAGTTCAAGTTTTTTTGTTGTGGAGTCTCTGCCTCACCAGGTGGATGGAGACTGGATCTACTGGTGATGATCCAAAAAAGAGTCTCAGAGTTAAACAGAGGTACTGGGATTCATTCCAAATGTTGGGCAGAAGGGAGAGAGACGGGCCATGTAACAGAATTAAATAATGATGTGACCGTACTCCCTGTAAGCATCGGCCCCTCTAATTCTCCCTGGGGCCCTGTGAGGGAAGGACAGCCCCACTTAACAGGTTATGAAGCGAAGGCTCCAAAGGTTGAAGTACATCCCCTCAGGCTTGGCCAGGAGCCCAGCAGCCCTTTCCTAGAGCCGGTTGACAAAGAACGCAGGCACACCGTGTCCCAGTGGGCATCTTCTGTCTACTTTCTTCTGAGCGTGTGATCTCATGATGCTTTCCTGATGGCTACTGGAAGGCTGAATTCAGATGCTTCACGGATCCGCATCATGACTTATGGAAGTAGGAAAAGGATACTTATTTCTCCTGGTGGCTCGGAGTTACTTCTTTATCCCTGTCCTGGGAGGCAGAGGCCCCTCACAAATGTCAGGGGGTTAAGGGGGCTTTGGAAGCCAGGAGACCTGGCTCAGGACCTGCCCCACCATTTCTTAGCCTGGGGCCACTGGCAAGTCACCAGCCTTCCTCGGCCTGTGTGGCAGCTGTTGCTGTTGTTATCCATGAGGACCAAGGGAATAGTCCCCATGCCTGGCATCCTGGGCAGGGCACAAGCTGAAAAGGAGCGGAGATCAGAAGGGCAGGGGGAGGAAAGAGAAAGAGCAGGACATTTTTCACCCAAGGCATTGACAAAAATTTTAAAAAATTTGACAATATCAAGTGTTAGCAAAAATATGGGGGCACCACTCTCACACGTTTCACACATGAGTTGGTGTGGCCATCCCAGAGAGGCGGCTTGGCGGTAGATATCAAGTGAATGTGGAAATTCGAGTGCTCTACTCCCGTGTCTATTTCTGGGCAGGTAGAAGTGTGTGGGGAGGCCTGTGCCGGGATGGTCCTTACCATTTCAGCATTGTGTGTGATCGTGAAAAACTGGAACAAAACAAAAACCCTGAGTGACTGTTAATAGGGGCTGGATATGTCAACTGTGGTATGTTCTCACTGTGGAACACTGGCAGTAATTAAACACAATGAACTCAATTTCTATGAAAAAAGACAAAATGTACAGTGTGATATCAGGTTTGTAAACCTGACCTCCTCCCCACAAAGTAATAACATACGCAGCATGTCAGTGTGGAGTGAAAAAGGAGAGCAGCAGGGACACAGAGACAGGGGGAGCATCACGTGTTAGCCCAGAGACATGCTACCAAATCCCTGACAGTTGTTCCTTCAGGGAGTGTTGATTGGTCAAAGAGGATTCCCCCTTCATCAGTAATGCTTTATTATATATTACATGTCGTTATGCACACAAGCACATACCACATGACAGGTTTAACAACCCCCAGTTTTGTGTGTTTTGATATATTATTCTCGGTGTTTTAAATTTCTTTTATTATTCAGAGAAACTAGAGAAACAAATTTAAAAGAAAGAGAAGAGATTTGTTTGGGGAGGCACTTTGAGGGGAGGGAAAGAGTTTGGATGGCTAACGATTCTTATTTTAAGGGCAAGGTCTGATTTGACTAGTAAGACAATCTTCTTCTGTCCAGGAAAATGTTTTCAGCAGATGCTTATTAATTGCCTACCTTGTAGCCAGTCCACAGAACTGTCCATGGTACTAGTTTTTTAATAGGCACACAAATACATCCTCAGTTAAGTGAATTTATCATTGATGACTTTTTCTCTTGGTTTGATAAGAATTCACATTGCTATCTTCTGGCCCGTGTAAGCCACAGAATGTTTAAAATGCAGATGAGCAGTGCCTGGGAAGCACACTGAGAAACACAACTTTCCCCAGATGTCCCAGTGTTTCTGCTGATCCAAAAATCCAAGGCCAAAAGAAGTCCAAATGTTGTGTCTGAGCTGTAAAAACATCAGCACATTTCTGGAGTATTATTGTTAGTGAGGAGTGTCACTTCTTCGTGTTTATAGGCCCAGAGGATTCCAGGAACTAGGGAAACATCTCAAACCATCCAGAAGAGGACAGAGGTGCTGAGCCCACTGGCCACTGCCTCTATCTACTTTCAAAGCCCTCAGGTTAGGAATGTGGTTGGCAAAGACACAGCAGTGCTTCCTTTTGTTTTAAGTCTTGGTCTGGGACCAATATGGCATTGTCTAGATTCAGTGCCCACATCTTCAGAAAACATGGCCCTAAACCAGTAACTTCAAATCCAGACGTCATTGATTCTTGAGGAATATTCTGACCTCTCATTGACCCCTTGTAACTCAGAAAGCCCTGGAATTCCTTTTCATGCTACTAGAAGAGGCTACTAGTTTTGTTGACCCCAGTCTCCTATATGTTATGATTCCTCTTAAATCTCCTTAGAGGCTGGATGTTATATTTGATCTGCCAATGTTTTTCTCCCCCCTCCTCATTACATTTATTTTTAAAATATTTTAATAGGCAATATATGCATATGGTTAAAAAATTAAGCAGCGTGGAAAGGTACACGTTGCTGTCTTGAGTGCTGTTGCCATCCTCATCACCGTTGTTAGACAGTGAAAGTTTGCACACTAACTTTATTCTCTGGTGGGCCAGGTCTCCTTCTCTGAGGCAACCACTGTTACGGGTTTTCTTCTTTGTGACTCCTGGCACATATATTCAAGTCATACATTACATGTGTGCGTGTGTGTCCACGGGTTTTTATGCTAATGATGGCAAGTTGTTGTGTTAGTCTGTTTTGCATTGCTATAAAGGAAATACCTGAGGCTGGGTAATTTATAAAGAGAAGAGGTTTATTTGGCTCACAGTTCTGCAGACTGTGCAAGCATGGTGCCAGCATCTGCTCTGGTGAGGGTTTCAGGAAGCGGACGATCAAGGTAGAAGGTGAGAGGAAGCAGGTGTGTCACGTGGCCAGAGAGAGGCAAAAGTGAGATGCAGTGGTGCCAGGCTCCTTTAAACAACCAGCTCTCGTGTGAACTAATAAAGTGGGAACTCACTCATTGTGGGAGGGCACTAAGGCATTCATGAGGGATCTGTCCCTATGACCCAAACACCTCCCACCAGGACCCACATCCAACACTGAGGACCAAATTTCAACATGAGATTTGGAGGGGCCAAATATCCAAACCATATCATTTGTACATACTGTTTTGTACCTTTTCTTACTTTCCAATATTTCTTGGAGACTGTTCTATATCAGTACATGTTAGTCTTTCCCATTCTTTGTATGTGTTGCCTGACATTCTTTGGAGAGCAGATGTTCTTCTTCAGTGCCCTACTGGTGGATACTGAGGTTGTTTCCAAACGTTTGTTAATGGAATCGGTGCTACCTTGAATAATCTTTTACCTACGTATGCATCTTTGTTTTCAGGTTAGAGTTTATTTGTAACATATATTCTGATGATTGCAACTTCTGGGTCAATATATGTGCATTTTAAGTTTTGCTAGATATAAAAAAATTGACCTGTAAAAATATTTCATCAACTTATAATCACACAAAAATTAATAGCAGCATTGTTTCCCAACCCCCTCACCAACCCAGGTCATTGAAAACTTTAAAAGATGTGTCTACAAGAGTAATACTTAAAAACAAAAGTCATTTTTGGTTTAAATTCAAGCCATACTTACAGTTGAAATGATATGATGTCTTGCATTTGCTTCAAAATAATCCAGTAGAGGGTGGGAGGGAGGGGGTGGGGGCATGTATCGCAAGAGGTCAGCCACTTGTTGGTAGTTGTTGAAGCTGAGCGATGGGTAGTTCATGTTTCCATGTTCTATACTTCTGTAGGTGCTTGCATTTCTTTATTCTTTTTATAACAGAAATTGTCAAGCCAGGTGTGAAACAGTTTCACCATCTGATCCACATAATAAAAATGTGGACAATAAATCATCATGAATTCTGTTCCGCTTGCATCTAGTAAAAGCTCATCTGCTGGCAGCAGGCTAAAGTGCCCAGCACACATATCATCTAGCTCCACACAGCATCCCTGGTGTCTGTGTTTTTATTTCTGTCTCACAGATGAGAAAACAGAGGTCCAGAGATATTAAGTAGGTGGCAGAACCAGGGAACCCAGAGTTCTAACAAAGCGACGCACTGCTTCTGCCTGACCATCCCTTTGCCTGGCTGCCACCTCTCTGGGTGCCACCTGTCTGCCAGGCTCTGAGGGCATGAGTTCCTCTGACAGTCTAGTTACTAAACAGGCTCCAGTAGGATGAGAAGGACCAAGACAGAGATAAATGCATTACACAAACATTCACCAGCAACTTTTAAAAATAGATTTTATTTTTTTAGAGCAGTTTTAGGTTTACATAAAAATTGTGCAGAAAGTGAGTTTCCACACAACTTCCACCCCCCCACCTTTCTCCTATCATTAACATGTTGCATTTGGTGTGGCACACTTGTTACAATTGATGAACCAATAGTAATGAATTATTAACTGAAGTCCACAGTTTATGTCAGGGCTTACTCTTGGTGTTATACATTCTGTGAGTTTTGACAACTGCATAATGACATGCATTCACCATTACAGTGCATAGAAAATAGTTTAACTGCCCTAAAAACCCCCTGTGCTTTGCCTGTTCATCCCTCCCTCCTCTGAACCCCTGAAAGCCACTGATCTTTTTACTGTCACTATAGTTTTGCCTTTTCCAAGATGTCATATAGTATGTGGACTTTTCAGATTGGATTCTTTTACTTAGCGATATGCCTTTGAGGTTCCTCTGTGTGTTTTCCTGTCTGGATAGCTCATTCCTTTTTATTGCTGAATAATATTGCATTGTCTGGATGTACCACAGTTTGTCCATTTACCTGTGGAAAGATGTCCTGGTTTCTTCCAATTTGTGGCACACGGTCTTTTTCAAAGTGGTTGGATTTCATACCTGAATCTCATTGACTTAGAAGGTCATTCAGATGCTCCCATGACCTGGACCCAGAGGCCTGGCTCCTGCCACCCTCGCCTCCCTGTCTGACCCCTTCTCCCCCTGGGTCCCCTGCCCCACTCTGCAGCCTCCTTCCTGTCCTTCTGTGTGCCACGCTGGATCCTGCATGCACACCTTCCTGTACACTCTTCCTTCTGTCCAGAAAGCTCTCACCCCAAGTCTTATGTGGGCCAGGTCTCAGCTCAAATGCCATCTCCTCCAGGAAGCCCTCCCTGACCCCCTTACTGAAAGGAATCCACACTGCCCAGCAACGCTCCCCTCAGAGACTCCTCTTTTGATTTCCTTTAGGGCATTTTTCACTCCCTGAAATAGTCTTATGTGTTTACTTGGTCATTATCTGTCCTCCCCTCCCCGAAATGTCAGCTTCACAAATGGAGGGGACACATCTGGCTTGTCCCTGTATGTATGCCAGCCCCAGAACGGTGTCTGGGGCTCATAGAAAATTTGCTGGATAAATGAATGATCCATTGATGAGTCAGACAGCTCCTCTGGGTCTCAGATTGATAGCTTTACATGTATACTGATTGCATTCGTCCATTACAAAGGAGAGACCAGCGAAAGTCCCACTCCCGTGATGTGTGTTATGTCTCAGGCAGCTTGTAATTTCTGGCTTGGGTGGGACCATGGCGTGTTTTTGTGTATGTAGCTTCTGCTTGAGGTTGGTCTACATCCCCGCTCCCTGTGGAATAGAAGGATGGAGCCGGCAGTGTCGTATTATTCTAAACAAACGTGTTGCAAGAATCAATTTCAGGGAGATCCATCTTTGCCTGCCCCTTCTCTTCCTGCCCATCTGTTCTAGCCTTCGAAGGGTATTCGTGTTGGTTCTGCCATTCTCCATTCCTTAGGTGCAGATAAGCGCCATAAATATGTTAGTTTTGAACAGGTCCTGAAATTTACTGCCGTAATTCCCATTTTCTTGTCAGTACTTCTGAGCACGAATGGCCTTTTTTTGGTGTGGTGAATTATCTACAGTTAGGGATGGTTTCAAGGTATTTTTATGAGGACGTTTAGTCATTGGGATCACTTGTTCCTGAGTCATGCATTTATTTTAAGTCTAAGTCTTTTGAAAGGTCATTTAGATTTTTCAAATATAGTAGGTGTTTTGTTGTCTCATATTCTTTCTCCTCACCCATTCTTGCTTTTAACAAAGGAAATTATTTTCAGGGAAAGCAGATTCAGATGATACACAACCAGCCCAGGAGGCATGTGGCTTTACAGACACATTGGTGAGGTCCTTGCATCAGTTGAAGAGGGAAGTGTTGTGTTCTATGTAGGAAGCGGTGAGATTTTTAACCAAAGTCTCATTTCCAAGTATGAAGATAAGACATGTGTGTGATAAATATTTTCAGATAAGTGCAAGAAAGAAAATAGTATTTTTAGCCATAGTTCCTCTAGATATCATTAACATTTTGGTATATTTTCTTGCTCTGTGGTGTGTGTGTGCGTGTGTATGTGTGTGTAATATCTGAATACAAACTCCAAGCCAGCCGGGTCCTTGTTCACTGCTCTATAGAGAGTGTTTGCCCCCGAGAACATGCTCAGTGCCAATGTTCTAAATGAATGAAAGTTAAGTATATATGTGTCACATATTTCAAAGCAAAATTTGGATAGTTCTCCATGTATAATTTTGTATTCTCCTTTTTCATTTCACACCAATTTCTCATTTAAAAAATTTCTTTGAAAACATGATTTTTTAAATAGCGGAATGTTATTTCATCGTATGAAAAGTCATGTTGGAAAGCCCCTTCGTAACCTTTGAAACCATCTTCATTCAATTCCTTACAATAAATCTTTAATAGTGGAATTCTTGGTTTAAAAGACCTGAACCTTTTTTTAAGGCTTTTATACATTTTTGCTAACTAACCCTCCAGAGAGAAGGTGCCAAGTTTCAGTCCCATCAGCAATGAATAAAATGACTCCTTTTATGCCCCCATTAAAAGTGGCCTTGGGGGTACTCTTGTACTGATGTATTCTGGCTGTGTATGTTAAAAGTATTTTCCTCAGTTTCTCAGTAGTGTTCTGATTTTTTTATGGTGTATTTTCGTGTTCAGAAGTTTGAAAAATTGTTAGGTCAACTTTACTAGTATTTTTTCTTTAAGGCTTATTAAAAGGTCTTCATCACCAAGGTTAGGTAACTAGTTACCCATTATTTTCTTCTGACTTTCTTATAGGTTCCTTTTCTTTGTATTTAACACTTCAGCTCATGGGAGATCCATTTTTGTGTGAGGTCTAAATTCCTGACCATTCTGGGTTATACCAGTGACTCAGCACTATCCTATGAACAGTTCATTTTTTGCTATTGATTGGAAATGCAGGTTTTATAATATAACCACTTTTTATATTTATGCTAAGTTCTCCTTCTGGGCTTTTTGTTTTATTTATCTGGATCTACCTTGCCTTTGTATTAATTGTTTTAATGTTTCATTGTATGTTTTAATATCCAGCCAAATGCCTCCTTCATTGTATTTTTCTTAATTTTGGTGGCTATTCTATCGTGTGTATGCTACAAGGAGAATATTATGATTTATATTAGGTTAGATTGTAATATACAGTTAGAATTACATAAGATTTATAAGATCATTTTGGAGGACTGATATCTTTACCAAGTCATCCCATTCAAAAGCTTAGTATGTTTGTCCATGATTTGAGACTATTTTTATCAATATAATTCTAGGTTTAAATTGTATAATTTCTTCCCCAGGAGTCCAACAATTTCTTATGAGTTTTATTTCTATGTGTTTAATGTTTTGCATGGTTATTGTAAATGAGACTTTTATTTTCCTATTAAATTATCTGGTGATATTTGCTAGCATTAGGAAAAAGTACTGATTTGGGTCTATTCATTTTGTTACAAGTCACCTTAAATACAATCTTAGTACTTATCTTAAATTGTTACTTATTATTTAATATTTATCTTAAATATTCTCTCAGTATTTAAAATAGCTTTCCAGTGGGAAATTCTTTCTGAACGCTTCAGTCCTCTGAATAGTACATTGGTTGATCAGCTGTAACTAAGGAAAGAGGTGACTGCTTTAGGGCAGTTCTGCTGTCTGGCCCCTGCTGCTCTCCTGAGCTTCCAACTGTCCTTTCCTTCTTGGGCAGTAAGCCCCAGAGGAAAGGGCTTTTGAAGCCCAGGTCTTTCTGCTTGGCTGTGAGAGGAGTCGGTTGGTTGGTGGCAGCCGCGTGCCTGGCATTTGAGTTTGAGGTGGTGTGAGGATTTGCACAGGCTATGCAGTTACTCTTTGAGCCAATTGGTGGATGGAGACCCTTGGGGGTGGGGTTGATTCAGGGGCCAGAGCCCCAGTGAGCAGGAGGTGCATGCACTGCCTTCCAAAGCGCCAGTTCCAAGTCAGCAGGTTACCTCCAGGGGGAGTGGTGCAGTAGGCTTTAACTTTTATTGTGTGCAAGTTTCTTAGATAATTGACTCAATGACATTTGGATGCAAACAATGACATTTAGGCCCCTCTGGCCTCCTTTGGGTTCCTTGACAGACTCAAAATCTTTCCATGCTGGCCCGCAGGGCATGGACATCCACCTTGGACAGTGTGGCTGATGTGGGAGTTTCAGACTGTGGGATTACGTCCTAGCTAATGAGAAGAATCTGACAAGACCACTCGGAGGGCAAGTGAGGTCCAGGGTGCTCCACAAGCAAACTAGGAAATGACACAGAATGGTACCACAACTGCAGCACATTTCAGATATTTACTCCTTTCTCTGTCTCTCTGTATGTGGCCAGTCTTTTCTGGAGACTTTTGCAAAGGTGGGAATAGGGACAGGTGGCACTCTGACTCCATCCAGGTGGGCGGCTTGCAGGATGCTTATCAACCCCCTCCGGAAGCAGAGAACAAACATTCCTAGCTCCCAGAAGCTGGTGCTGCTCTGGTTCCTGTCTGAATCCCATTAGCGTTAATGGACGTTATGCCTGTGCCTGTAAAGATGATTGAGCCATTTCCCCCAAGAGCTGTTAATTGGAGAAAGAAGTGTTCATTCTGCTTTGCTTGTTTCGATCTGTGTTTTTGCTTAGAATACAAACACGCATGGTCACACACATACATGAAAAGCCAGAACAACCAAGGGATCTTCTGTTTGAGAACACACACTAGACACACAGAAGGGAAACCATCCCAGCCCGGCTCCCTGGGGTCCAGGCTCCTGGTGGTTCCTGTTCTGATCTGGGGAGGAGGCAGTGTGTTTCTGTCCTGGGTTTAAAATATCCTCGACTGCTTAAGTCCTCGAATAATCTGTGGACCTTATCCTCAATGCTTTTCTTCCTAAAGAGAATATGAAATCCATTTGTATTAGGAAACTTATAGTAAAAAGTGCAGGAAAACAAATGCCCAACTTGAACTGATGCAAATGAAAATAGGCATTGATTGGTTCACGGAACTGAAAGTTCAGGGTGCCGGGCAGGTGGCTGTGTCCAACGGTGCAGACCACATCAGAAGGACTCTCTCTTCTGCGCCTGGCTGTGCATCAGCTTCACCCCGCAGCAGGCTCTCCCCACAGGGAGTAAATGGCTGTTTAGAGCCCCAGCTCAAATTCTCAAAGGTGAGCATCCTTACTTGGGAAAACAGTATTTTTCCTAATCAGTCCATAAAAAGTCCTAGAATTGATTCTTATTGGCCCAGCCTGGACACATGTCCATTCCCTGAACCAATCATGGTGGCCAGTGAGATGTGATGCTCTGATTTGATTGGCCAGGCCTGGGTCATGTCTGCACAGCTGGGGCCTGGGGTGGGGGTAGGAGAGAGAGCTGGCTCCATCCAAACCACTGGACTGAGGATGGGGGGAGCTTGTCAGGACAGGCTGGGCTCATGCTGCTATAGCAACCTAAACGTTGCTCACCACCGTGACATCTGTCCCTCTCTGGTTCTCCACGTTGTATTGTTCCCGGGCACCCAGCTCGACCAAGGCGCCACGTTGACAGGTGCCTCTGAAATCACAGAGGTGGGAAATAGGAGCAGGGAGAACCGTGCCCTGGTCCTAAAGCCTTGCCCAGAGGGGCAGATGTTACTTCCAGTGATATCAAATTGGTCAGAGCAAGGCCCATGTGCAAGGCTGGGTTCAATAAGACAGGGTTGTGTAATTCCCGCCCAACAAGAGGCACAGTACCTTTGTGAGCAACAATAGAGTCTACTCTAGGCTGCCTTGCTGTCCCAAGAGAGATGATCCCAGGTCCCACCCAGTCACACAGCTCATGGTCTGGGATCTTTGGGTGATGAATCATAGTCTTCACGTCATGTTTGGACATGGCTCTTTTCGATTCAGAGACTTATGACCAGTTGTCTGCTCCCCACCCCCAAACACTGAAGATTTAATGGTGGAACAGGGATAGGATAACTACAATAAACCTTCAGAAAGGGGATGATGGGCTGCTGAGTTGTAGCTACCCTGAAGTTCTCACATGCAGATACGGTAACATCCCCTTATCTGGGGGAAAGAAAGTTCCCTGATTTGGCCCCAGTTTGGCTCCTTGGGACCATCTCCTGGTCCATTGTTCTTTGCTGGCCTTAGCTCTGCCCTTTAGGAAGTCCTCCCTTTCTTGTTGTCCTTGACTGCATCAGAAGAAGACATTGCAAGACATGCTCTTCTTGGGATATGAGCAGGTGTCTCAGCCTAGAGGATTAGAGATCCAGGGATTATTTTCTGTAATACTCAGTGTCTTTTATTCAATCTGGTGATGGTTTGGACAATATAAATCTCTCAAAACTTACCTATTTGGTTCCAATTGGCTTCATCTACCAGCAACTGTATCTACAATTCTCTTTGCGATGTACCATCTTCACAAATCTAATTTTGGGTACCCTGATCTTGTCAAGTTCCCATCAGAGAGCTATGACCACGGTCCCTTTCTTGAGCAATTTTGTCCTTTTGAGTGACCTTGCTAGACACGACATAAATCCCTCTGGGGTTTTTCACCTGGTGTGCCAGTAGACCAGGTCTGCCGCTGAAAGCCTTCTTGGCTTGCTTTTGATTTTGTTTTTCTCATCAGTGCTAAGAAGCGAGGGGCTTTTTCCAACTTTGCAAACTCTGGAATTTCTGGATTCTCTTTTATTTCTGCCAAACCATGTTCTCTGCATAGGCATTTTCCTGCATGCATTGGTTATATTGTTGAGTAAAGGTAGTAGTTTGTTGTCTTCATCTTACAAAGGGTAATTTGGTGGCTTCTAACATAAGAGTTGGCACCTACTTGGGAGTTAGAATTATCCTTAGCATGTTTTAATGAGAAATTGGATTGTTCATGCCTCAAGCCTCCCTTTTGTCTGGGATGCGGGAGACAACGGGAATTCTGGGTGGCTCTGGGGAGTTGGTGCAGGTGGGACACTAGTTTCCTGCGGTTGACTTGGCACTTCTCCTTCTGCTGAGTCACAGTCCAGGGTCTTCCTTGATTATGTAAAGCCATCCTTGGCATCTCTGAAGTGCAGCTTGTGGGATACTTGTAGTCATGTGGGACATGGTCTTTTATGGGGTCCTGTCATGTATATTCTATCATCTGGTCCTTTTGCAGAACCTGTTAAGTTCTGATTTTCCCCATTTGGCAGGAGAAATCAGGTCTCAGGGAAAGTGTTGGTGGTTAGCAGAGTTGCTCAGGTCTTTCTAGCTTGGGGGTCTTGTCTTCTGTCTACTTTTGCAGATTTTCTGGAAAGACTTCTTTAAATCCTCTCTAGTTTGCTCCTATAGTTCTTGAGTTGGTAGACTTATCTTAACAAGCACAGAAAGCCCTTTTTATCTAGGTATTGTCAACAAGAATGGAAAAGGTAGATGTGGCCCCATTTACCTATCCTATTCTCCTACTTTTGGTCCCAAGCCAGGTTGCTCCCAGGCTCTCAGTGGACCTCAGGAAGGATGGGACTTTGGGACCTGAGATGTTAATGGTCCTCCTTGGATCATGACTGGGCCCTGATTTGGGGGACTTAATTTGTCCTACAGGAGGCAGCACCAAGGTCAAGTTGGGACTCAGAGCATCATCTGAACCAGCAAAATGGACACAACAGCAGCTGAGTTCACTGGCCACTCCCTTTAGATGGCATACACACTTTCTAATTTCCCATTTTCATCAACTAGCTTCCTTTATTTACTTTAAATTATTGTGTGGTTCCCAGATATAGTTGACCTCTTTCTATAGCCTTCCCTGCTGCCATTTTAACAAATGGCTCCATCAATGACTTTCTGATTCCCAACTGCATCTTCTTCATCCTCATCAGCCTTCGGCTTGGCATTTAGGTCCCTTCCAGAGCACCCATGCCTTTCACTCCTCACCTCTCCCGCTGGGGCTCCCCCGTCCCCCCGCCACCCCCACTGTGCTGGCCTCACAGTCTTCCTTCATCAGAACACTCTTTGCCTCCTGTCGGGGTCCTACCCACCCCCAAGGCCCAGTTCAAATGCTACAGCTTCAGGAAGACTTCGGGGGAAAAAACAGAGTCTTTTTTTTCTGAGTCTGAGGGTATCACATGCTCATTATAAAATATTTATGAATAAAATAAAAATCACCCCCAGTTATATCACCTAGAGTTAATCACTGTAAATATTTGCATGTGTCTCATTCATCCTTTGTAATACATATGTACACACGGAAAATGTTTTATAATACTGGTACCATATTGCATATACATATCCTGATTTTAAATATAGAATTGCCTCGAGAATTTTTCAGTATCATTAAATATTTTTCACATATATGATTTTTATTGGATGCTTGAAATTCTGGCCTGCCTCTCTTCTACCATTATGTAAACGTTCCTCTTGCCTTGGACTGTTTACATTGTTGTCTTGTGCATAAGGCTTTGTCTTTATGTCTGATTATTTATTTAGAAATATGAGCATTTTCAAAGGGTGCGAACTCCTTTAAAGCCTTGACACACATTGCCAAACGTTTTCTCAGAAAGGTGGTATCAATTTTCACTCCCATATGCACTGTATACTCATCTTCCCAAATCTTTCCAAACACGATGAGTTGATTAAATCAACTGCCACTTTGGCAAAAATGGAAACTGCAGATGCTCCTCCACTTACAGTGGGTTTACATCCTGATAAACCCATCCTAAGTTGAAAATATCGTAAATGAAAAATACATTTAATACACCTAATCTATTGAACATCATAGCTTAGCCTAGCCTACCTTAAACATGCTCAGAACACTTATATTAGGCTACAGTTAAGCAAAATCATCTAACACAAAGCCTGTTTTATAAGAAAGTATTGAATAGCTCATGTAATTTATCAAATACTGTACATTATGTCAAAAATACAACAGTTTCCCACCATTGTAAAGTTGAAAAATTTTAAGTAGAACCCTCATAAATCAGAGATGGTCTGTATTTAATTTGCTTCTTTTGGATAACTTGTAGAGCTGAGTTTTCTTTTCAGTTGTTTACATTTATTATATTATCTCTTCTGAAAACTATTGAAAACTTTTGTACTCTTTTTAGCTGGAGTGGGGAAGAAGAGGCCTTTTTGTTTCTTGTTGATTTTAAAGAATTCTTTATATATTAAGGACTTTACCCTTTGTCATTTATTGTGAATATATTCCAGACTTCATCATTTGACTTTGTTTTATATGGATTTTGAATTAAAAGTTTTAAAATTCTTCTATAATTTGGACTATCCATTCTTTTGTTCTTGATTGCTTCTATTTCCTGTAAGTTTAAAAAGTTCTTCTTAACTTTGAATCAGTTTTTTTTCCTAGGTTTTCTACAGTTGTACTTATCAAATTAAACCAGAATTTATCTTAGTGTAGGTGTGAAAAATCTCCAATGTGACTTCTCCCCACATATCTGATTATGGTTCCGTCGTGTGTTGCGTTGTTGAGAAATGTATGATTCCCCCATTGGTTTATCTTGCTGCCTTTTGTCCTGACTTAGGTAACCTAACCCACATTCCATGTGGACATGCTCCATGGTCTCAATAGTGATGCTTGTACCGTGGCCTTGCAGCTTCGGTTACTATAGCTTTGAGATGCATTGCCAAGTCTGTTAGGTACATCTTATCATTCTTTTGTCCTGTGGTCCCCTCTCAGTGAGAACTTCCCGTGTTCTTTGGGGTCCTGGTGACTTGTACACATGCCTTTGCTTCATCAGTTGACTTCAAGCTTCTTGAGGACAAGGAGTCAAGTTGTCTTCATCAACCATGCACCCCCCATAACACAGCCCACCACAGCATAGGCCACATAGAATTCACTGAATACATATTTGTAATGTTGAGTGTACAGTTTCTTTCAGGTCATTTTCTGGTTGACTTGTATTTTTAGACAACCTACAATGGGTGTATTATTTGATTAAATTTAGGAAGCAAATATAAGCTGTATTTAATAAGCTTTTATTTCTCAGCTCCAACCCAAGCTAATTTAACTTTCATCACTGTTTATAATTATCAGACATTTAGTACATTAATGAAGACTTTTTCCAGCAGTCCATTTATATTTACTCTTGAAAATTATTTACTTTTGATTTCAAACCAAAACATTATTATTCTAATTTCTATATCCCCTTTTTTCTATTTTCAACCCAAAACATTCCGTTGAGATATAAAATAATGTTGAGACAGCCTGAAAGGAGACCTTGGGTGAACAAGGCAAAGTTGCCTCCTTTTCTCACATCAGGGTCTAGGGTTTGAACTCTCATTTCGAGTCATGATGAATGTGGGGAAATCAAGTCACCTTCCATGCTGTCTTGAGAACCCTTTGAATGGGTAAGCAGAGGCCCAGAGAAATTTCAATCATTCAAGTTTGTTTTTTCTATTTACATTTTGACACTTAAATAGATTCCTGGACATGTTTGGTACTTTTTGTGTTTTCTACAAGGCATTCTCTTTGCTGTATAGTATTCCATTGTGTGAATAACCTCAATTTATCTGTTCTACTAAACAACAGTGTTGTTTCCAGTAGTTGCCCATTATGAATAGTGCCACTAGGAACCTTCTTGTACTTGTTTTTGTTTGGTTTTTGTCTTTTGTTTTTTTCCTTGTTTGGTGAGGAGTTGCTGGGTCATATGGCTTGTGTATGTTCTGCATCATCGATACTGTCAAACAGCTTTCTAACATGGTGGAATCAGTGTCAACTCCCAGAGCAGCACAGGGGTTCCAGCTGCTCTTTAATCTCCCCCACCCTTGGTACTGTCAGGTACTTCTAAAAATTTTAGCCATTGTGGTATGTGTATGGAAATAAATTGTGGCTTAACTGGCATTTCCTTGAAAACCAATGAGGTTGAGCCCCCTTTTCACTTTCTCATTGGCCATTTGAGTGTCCTCTTTATGAAGTGCCTGTTCAGTTTTTTGAAAGTTTTAAAAATTGAATTCTAGGAATTAAAAAATATATATATTTTGGATATGAGTGTTTGGTTGGAGTTCCTCAGTGTGACTTGCCTTTACGTTCACTTAAGGCATCTTTTCACGAAAAGAAATATTTAATTTTAACGTAAGTCAATTTATCAATTTTTTTCATTTTTCTTTCTTATTTAAGGAGTATTTGCTTACTTCTAAATCATGAAGATTTTCTCCTGTATTTTACTCTAGAAGTTGTATTGTTTTTGCTCTGAAATTTGGAATCAGAATTGATTTTGTGCATGGTGCGAGGGAGGGATCAAGAGTCAACTTTCCCGTGTGGATGTCCCATTGATTCTGCCCAGTTATTGAAAGGATTGTCCTTTTTCCAGTGCACAGCTGTGTTCCCGGTCTCGTAAATCAGACAGTGTATCTGTGTAGGTCTGTTTTCAGACCCCATATTCCGTTCTATTGATCTATCTGCCCTTGCACCAATAGTACATCATCATGATTATTATGGGTTTGTAATCAGTCAGGATATCTGATAGTAAATCCTACTGCATTTTTTTCTTCAAGATTATCTTAGGCATTCTTGGTCCTAGGCATTTACATATAAAATTTTGAATTAATTTACACACACACACACACACACCCCGTTGTGATTTTGATTGGGATTGCATTGACCCTGTGGGTCAATTTGGGAACAAATGAAATCTTTAAAACATTTGGTCATTTGATCTATGAACATAATGTATCTCACTTTTTATTTAGGCTATTTTTCTTTTCTCTTGATAATGTGTTGTGTGTAGAGGTCTTGTACACATCTTTCACTAGATTTATTCTGGAGTACTTGATGATGTTTTTATGACATTTAGATGATCTTGTTATTCAAATATCATTTTTAAATTCTTTGGCTCTGGTATATAGAAATACAATTTATTTTTGTATATGGACCTTCTGTGTAATAAACTTACTAAATTATTCTAATTTTAGAGATTCTTTTGGATTTTCTAAATACATTTCGTGGAAAAAAAGCTTCACTCTTCGTTTTTATTCCTTAAACTCCTATTTCACTGTTTCAAACCTCTGGTACAATTTTAGATGGAGACATTCCTGTCTCATGCTTCATGTCAGAGGGAAAGCTTTCAATATTTCCTTATTAAATATAAGTTTGCAGCAGGTCTTTTGTATATATTCTTCATGAGATTAATGAAGTTCCCTTCTGTTCCTGATCTGCTAACAGTTTTTAACCATAAATAGGTTTGGAGTTTTATCAAATGCTATTTCTGTATTTGTTGAAATGATCATGTAACTTTTCTCCTTTATTCTGTTGATATGGTGATTTCCACTGATGATTTTTGAATGTTGAACTAATCTTGCATTTCTGAATAAGCCCAACTTGTTTGCAATGTTTTGTCTTTCTACATATACCTGTCTGTGATTTACTAACATTTTCTTTAGGATTTCTTTGTCTTCAGTCACGAGAGAGATTGGCCCATTATTTTCATTTCTAGCAGTGCCCTTTTCTGGCTTTGGTATTAAGGTTACACTGGCCTCTTAGAATAGGTTCCCTTGTGTTTTTGATTCTCTCCAAGGCTTGTATAAAACTGGTGTTATTTCCTCCTGAAGAGCTTAGAGGAATTTACTATGCAGCCAACTCACCCTTCAACAGATAATTGCATGTTTAGAAGAGGCAACATCATTCTCAGAAGGTTGTAACTAAGAAAAGTTTTAAAAGGGAGAGGCAGAGGTGCCTGTCCATGTTTTCCTTTGGTAGGAAGGATTCATTTGTATATTTATTTATTCAGCAAAAACATCCTGTATGTTCCTACCATGCCAGATGCTGCTGGACATCAAGGATGTGGTAGGGAGCCTGACACAGGTGCCTGCCCTCTGGACGTTTATGTTCGGGACAAGGGGATGGCTCCCACTCCAGTTTGAAGCATGTGTCCACCCGCCTTGCCGTGGGCTCTGGGCCGTGTGCCAGCCTCGCCCTCCTTCAGGTTACCCTGCTTGCTCCACTCCAAGACTCTGCCTGCCTTTCAGTCCCCTGACTGTGCCCCGCCCGGCCTTGCTTCAAGCCTTCAGCAATGGGGTCCCTCCTCCTGCTCTACCCTCACTGTTCACCTGAGAATCCTGATTATTCTTAAATGTCACCTCTTTAGAGAGGACTTCCCTGGCCATCCGGGCTAGAGGGAGATTCTCCAGACACCTAGGCTCAGAGCCCCCATCTCCTGCCCTCCTAGTACTTACATGTTTGTAGTTCACATGTTTTTTCTGTGATTATTTTTGTTTTAATGTCACATCTTCACCAAACTGTGGGCTTTATAAGGACAAAATTTACACCTGTTCTGCTTACCAGTGATACCCTTGTGCCCAACACAAGGCCAGGCACACAGTAGGTGCCCAATAAACATGCACCCTTTTCTTTCCTTTCTAAAGGATTCTGGAAGGCCATTAGTAAGCAAAACACCCAAACGCAGATTAGGACTAAACCCACCTTGCCTTCTGATGTGTTCCCGTGCCCAGCACTGGGTGCGCTGTCAGTGTTGGTGGGAAGAATGAGTGAATTAATGAAGTACAATTGAAGTTTACCAACACTCATAAAGGAAGAGAAAGATTAAATAGAGTCATTGTAGTAAAATTATTTCAAGAAGTTATTTTATTCCTATGCTCATTTTGTTTCCATCACAAATAATACATAGAGATAATTGTTTGTTTTCATGAAAAATTAAAAGGACCCTTGAGTGCTTATTCAGTGTATCTTTTCCGGCAGGATTAATGATCTTAATAATGAAAATAGCACTGGCTAACTTTTTTTAATTGAAATTTTTATTGTGATAATTGTACATGTTCATGCAGTTGTAAGAAATAATATAAAGACATCCTGCATATCCTTCACCTGGTTTCCCTCAATGCTAAACTAGAATATAATAACCCAATCAGGATATTGAGCTTCATAAAATCCACTCAATTTATCACATTGGCTAACTTTTTTCTTTTTTATTTTTTGAGACAGGGTCTTGCTCTGTCACCCAGCCTAGAGTGCAGTGGTGTCATCATAGCTCCCTGCAACCAACCTCCAGCCCCTGGGCTCAAGCGATCCTCCTGCCTCAGCCTCTCAGGTAGCTGGGACTACAGGTGTCCACCACCATGCCCAGCTATTTTTTCTATTTTTTGTAGGCACGGTGTCTCACTATGTTGCTCAGACTGGTCTCAAACTCCTGACCTAGAATGATCCTCCTGCTTTGGCCTCCCAGAGTGCTGGGATTACAGGCATGAGCCACTGTGCCTGGCCCACATTGGCTAACTTTTAATTTGCATTTGATGCTGTGCTGAGTGCTTTATCTCATTTAACTGTCACAACAACCCTATAAGGTAGGTAGTGTTATTACTCATGTTCTAGAGCCTGGGATACCTGTGCTCAGAGCGGTGAAGTGACTTGTCCTTAGCCTCACAGATATTCAGTGGTCGAGCTGGAATTCCCACCCGGAAACTGACACCCCATCCTGTATTCTTTACCATGTTGGCATAGACCATGATATATAGATCTGTTCCTTGTCAAAGGTTTTTGAAGAAGAAAATTGCTTGGGTAACAAAAATAATTTTATTGTAAAGGTGTGTTTTTGAATATTACTCCAGAATGGCATTTTGAAATCTGAAGTCTAAGAAAACCTCTGCAAAAATTTAGGCTACCCAAATCTCTGACGAAGCACTTGAATGCATTCATTTATGATTCATATTCTTTTCAATGCACAATTTCATCGTAGACAGACTTACGTCCCCTTTGGCAGTAGCTTCACATCCTGGAATGGATCTCCCATCCAGGTTTGCAGATATACCTAAGGGCCTCGGGAAAAGGTCCCAAGCAAGAAGAAACCTGGCTTTGCAGTTTTCTCACGGATCCTTAGAAGCTGGGTGGCTGGGGAAACCCAGCAGTTATGTGTCAAGGACAAAAAGAGTCTGTCTCCCTTTTCTGTCTTTCTTCCCAAGACCTCATCACTTGGAAGATTTGCAGCAGCTCCCCGAGGCCTGGTCCTGGGCAGCTGTGTGTCTGTGGGCATACACTCTCCCGCTGCCGGCCGTGTGCAGCTTGGTGAATGGTGTCCAAGGCCCTGAGTCCTCTCCTAGTTGCTGTGTGCCTGTGAATGCTTCTTGCTGCCCAGTCTGACATTTCTACCTGGCCCGTCGGGGAGGAGGGAAATGCAGATGCTGTATTTGTGTTGCGATGGAGCTCCAGCGGGCCTTCCAAGGCCTCTGACCCCAGGGTCAATGGTTTCACCTACCGAGACCATCCTCAAGGGTCATCCCTAGTGTGTGCGTGTGCCTGGAATCAGAGGAAGAAGAGGCTCAGTTACAGCATCATGAAAGGCACATTGCTCAAATTTTGGTATTCCCTCCCCTGCTTTTTAAGATAGGGTCTTGCTTGGTCGCTCAGGCTGGAGTGCAGGGGCATCATCACAGCTCACTCTAACCTCAAACTCCTGGGCTCAGGCCACCCTCCTGCCTCAGCCTCCCAAATATCTAGGACTACAAGCACACCACCACATCTGGCTAATTTTTTATATTATTTGTAGAGATGGGGTCTTGCTATGTTCCCCAGGCTGGTCCAAACTCCTGGCCTCAAGTAATCTGATTCTCTCACCATGGCCTCCCAAAGTCCTAGGGTTACAGGTGTGAACCACCACACCCAGCCCTAGTATGGCCCCTTTTGATGATGCAGAAAAATCTCTCCTCAAAATGATTCTTATCATTTTCCTATCTTTGTTTATACTTCATTATAGAATGAGATCTGGTTTTGACTTATGTTAAGTTGATCTGTATGAAATTGCCATTTTTATAGGTCAACGACAGCAGAATATTGGCAACTTTAAATCCAAGTTAAATTAAACCTTGAGGAATGTGCAGCTTTGCAGTTTACATGGCTGTGCTTTACAAAGGATGTTGACGTATTTCAGACGAGTGGAGAAGGTAGCGTATTTCCACTCTGCGCTGTGGGCAACTGTGAGTGGTGAGGTCGGTTTGGTGGCCTGCGCATGGCTCCTGTTGTCACCAGAAGGCGTCTCAGCTCCTCTGAGGGTGGCAAGCCCCTCACAAGAGCCATTCTTCTTCCAGACAAGAACCCATCAGATCTCATGAAAATTTAATGTGTAAAAGTGTACAGTTGTGTGAGTTTTTTATAATAAATTAGTTTGCAGCCCTTGCTAATACCAGTTGAATAAATTAATAATGCACATCCCCCAGGGAATTTTGGGCTGACAAACTACATGCTGGGGCAAAATTTGCTTTCTCTTCTTTGCAGTTTATCCTTAGGGGGAGTTTCCTACCTTCTTGAGAGGGTTTCAAGTTTGACAGATTCTATAGGTTTTGAATGGATTTGTGCTTTTAGCCTGAAGGTTGCAGCCATAACCCTTTAGCCAACCTTCCGCAGGGAAATGGTTGAATCAAACATGTCCTCCTCAACTGAGTGTCATTTTTAGGGGGAATTTAAAAGGTTTGGGGGGAATACCTTTAGCTTGCCAAACTATGTGGTTTTAGTGACCCATTCCCCTTCTGGTTTCATGGCTGGTGTGACCAATGTTAATGTCAGTGTTGTCACATTTTCCAGCTGAGGACCCTTGAGAGAATGGGAGAGGCCAGAGACATGCCTACAGTCACGGGGCCCGGAGGGAGCGGAGCCCACATGGGGGTCTGGGTCTCTTCATTCTGAAGCCTGGGCTGTTCCTAGTTGTCAGATGCCCACTGGTTGCATTTTGTTTTCCAAATGAGATTGTAGATTCCCCAAAAGCAGGGCCCGTGTTTCTGCTTCTTGTTGTCCCCACCTCTGGTCCTCTCCTAGGAGGCATCTTAGAGTCCAGGGGACAGGCATCTTGTGCTAGGGCCGTCTTCTAAAAGGAAAGAGGGCACCACGACCAGATTACCCTCCGGAGGGGACCCCATTGAAGACCAGAACAGTCCTTTCAAGGAAGCCAACACCTCTAGTCCAGGAGTCACCATTTGCTTGGGTGGCCCAGACAAAGGGCTCTTCTGGCCTCTGGATGCCCATCCCGTGTCCACAGTTCTCTATCAATGAACACTGAAAGCACACATGATGAGTCTCCGTGCTCACATGCATGGGCACGTGAAAGCAGGCGGATGGCGGCCACGGCCTCTTCTGTCTCCCGACTCCCATCCCCTTTGCTTACTTGGGGGCACCTAATGGGTGTAGTCCAACGATTCTGTCTCTGTCAGGCCACCAAAAACATACAGTTGCCTGCGTCACTGAGCATGGGCCACGCCTGCCGCTACACTCTGGGTCTGTGTGTTCGGGCTGGTCTCCCTCCCGCAGCCCGAGTCCTCTGCCAAAGTCCCCCTTCAAGGAGGAGCAGCTGCTGCTCACAGTTGTCTCTGTCTTTCCCTTGATCCAAGGACATTGGCTCTTCCAAATTGTTTTTGCTGTGCATTTCTTTCCAGATATTTGAAAAGGATTTAAGAATCTTGCCATAGTGGCTACTTCTAAAAACATCTCACTCAGTCCTTGCAGATTCCATAAGAAACTGCTGATATTTTTTTCATTTGTCTTTGGTCTTTTGCTTTTGGAAGGAAATATCCACTCTGTTGAAAATTAAAAACTTGGTAAAGTGTTTGCTTTTTATGAAGCCCTTGAAAATTGTGTGATTCTGCCTAAGATCTCTGTCGTTTCTTCACTCAAACCGCAAATATTTATTCAGTTCCCACTGGGTGCCAGGGACTGTGCTATACCCAAGGGGCCTAGAAAAACTGGTGATGAAGGTGATGATGTATACAGCCAGCTACCGTGTACTCAGCATCGCTATATGCCAGAACCAGCTTAAGCCTTCCTTGTGCATGAACTCATTTAACTCTCACAACCATTATCTGTGGTGGGCACTACTATTGTCTGCATTTTACAGATGACGGGAAACTGAGGCTCAGAGAGGTTGTGTAACTCGTCCAAGTTTCAACAGTGAGTAAGAGCTTGGTAACCCCAGTCTGTTCTGGCTCATGGGGCACAAGCCTTGCTGTGGCAACGTGCTGTGTAGGATGCACCTGCAGTGGGTGTTCTTCTCTCAAGAGAGCCTTCTGAGGACTTCCTCCATGTGAGGCTCTGTGCTGGTGGGCGGGAGGGGGCAAGATACACCTGACTCTCTGCCTTGAGGGAGTCAGTCCAGCAAGAAATCCAGTGAAACCAGCAACTCCCACACTATGTGTGAGCTGCGATGATGGGGGAGGAGGGGGGGCTGTGGGGGCACAGAGTGGGGCCTGGCCCTGTCCACCCATGTCAGTGAGGGCTTTTGGGAGGGAGCAAAGGGTAAGCTGTGACCCAGAGTGGAAGTGGGCCAGGCCAAGGGATGGGGGGAGCAGTCTAGAAGGGAAAGTGTGTATAAAGTTCTTGAAGCAACATAAAAGAGACCCCGGGGAACCAACAAGAGGCTGGGCTGGTTAGAGCAAGGGGCTGGAAAGCGTTGAGGACCAGATTGCCTGCTGGCCTCCCATCCTGTGGGCAGTAGAGTTTAAACAGGGCAGGGCCTTGCATTCAATTATCTTATATTCCAATAGAAAATAAAACACATAAATACACAAGACACCAGACAGTGGCAAGTGCCCCAAAGAAAGTAAAACAAAGTGACATTGCCGGTTGAATTGAGGAAGGTACAGGAAAGCCACTGCCGAGAGGGTAGGTGGGCAAGGTTGGAGCCTTTGCACAGTGAACATCTGAGGGTGAGGAGTCAGCAAGGTGACAGTGTTGGGGAAAGTATTCCAGGCAGATAGGATGGCTGGTGCAAAGGCCCTGAGGCAGCAACAAACTGCGCATGCTTATGGAGTGCAGTGTGCCAGCAGTGTGGCTGGAACAGAAGGAACAAGGTGGAAACAGTGCTGAGTGAAGCCAGAGGCTCCTCACGGAGTTTGGATTTGGTCCTCAATGTGGGTGGAGCCACTGGAGGGTTTAAGCAGGGGATGGCAGGGCCCGATTTGTATTTCTGAGGATCACTCTGCATCTGTGCAGCCAGTGGGCTGTGGAGCAGCCTGAATGGAAGTTGGGAGGGGTGGAGGATGGGGGCTCTTCCATCGTCCATGCTACAGATAATGGTGAATTGACCTGAGCGGTAGCCACAGTGGGAGAGGAGCCCAGAGGGTGTGGGAGATGCTGGCCAATACTTGTGCTTGCTTGATGGGAGCCTCTGACCGGGGGTGGCCCTGGCTCCTGGGTCCCCATGTGCCATCACAGACTCCTACAAAGAGAGGTTGGAGCAGATGCCTGTGGCTGTCAGCCAGCTCAACATCGGACCTGATAGAGGATGTGGGCAGGCCCCAGACGTCTTGGGTTTTTTTATTTTACAGCTTTACGAAGCTATAATTCACATACCATACAACTCACCCTTGTGTAGTATACAGTCCAACGTTTTTTACTGTATTCATGGGCTTGTGCAACCTGCACCACAGTCTAATTTTAGAACATTTTTATCACCCCAAAAGGAAAACCCATACCCATTAAGGAATCACTCCCCATTTCCCCTTTCCCCAGCCCCTGGCAACCACTAATCTACTTTTTGTCTCTGTGGATTAATCTATCCTGGACATATCATATAAACAGAATCCTACAACACATGGTCTTTTATGGCTGGATGGTTTTGCTTAGCATGTTTTCAAGGTTCAGCCATTTCATAGCATGCATCAGCACGACCCTCCTTTTTATGAGTAGCATTCCACTGTGAGGATATACTACATTTTATTTAACCATTCATCAGTTGATGGACATTTGGGTTATTTTCCCACTTTTTGGCTATTATGAACAGTGCTGCTATGAATATTCATGTACAAGATTTTGTGTGGACACCTGTTTTCAGTTCTTCAGGGTAGACACCCAGGAGTAGAATTGTCACGTGATAACTCTGTGTTTAACCATTCGAGGAAGTGCCAGGCTCCTTCCTCAGCAGGCGTGTGGGTTCCGAGTTCTGGCCTCCACACCCACATGTGTGACTGATCCTGGATGCCTTTGTCATGCCCAGTCACACTTGCCCTGAGCAATTACCCAGCAACAGCGCCCAGCACAGTCCCCGGCCGTGAGAGGGGCACTCGTGCGGCGTTTATCCCAAGGGTCAGGATGCAGCCGGGGCGGGGGCCTCTCATTCTTCCCCTCCCATGTTCATTTCAACCCCCTGGATGAGGTCTCAGGCTCAATTTCATTGACTTAATGGATGAGGCAGGAAATGATTTCTGAGGCCAAGACCTGAGTGGTCCCCAAGGACGATGCATTTAAACTACCACGTGGGGATTCGCTTGCTAGGCTGGGAACTGTGATCAAAGACCGTCCAATATTTTATGTTTATAAAGGTAGTTTGAGAGTAATGATTTTTAAAAAGGCATGAGTGGGGAAGGACAGGATTGTTTTGGGGGTCGCAGTCTCTTTGTCTTTGAAGTTTGTTAGAAGCAGCTGAACAAGGGACACAGTTTGTAATACTCTGGTCTGGGCACTCTCAGGGTGGGTGGCCAGCAGGGACCTGGCGGAATCTCCTTCACGTGGGAAGACTTGAAGCCTAGTATGTATGTTCAGGGCTGTCATGCAATGCTGTGTGATCCTGGGCGAGTCACTTAGTCTTTCTGGACTGTGTTTGTCTCTCTGCCACATAGTTCCTGATGGAAGTGCAGGCAAGACAAAGAGGCAGTGGAGAGTTTTGGAAAAAGGTGTGGGTGTGACTGGTCCAAGTGGCCTTTTTCCAGGTGGCCCTGCACATTGCTTTTCTCCTGGGGAAGATTGCTGAGCCCATTAGTCCCATCTATTAATTTTGAGCCCAGGTGAGTGTGAGCCCAGGTGGGTATGAGGCTAGGTGGGTGTGTGCCTAGGTGGGTGTGAGGACAGGTGGCTTGTAGGCTCAGCAAGGGCTATGAGCCCAGGTGCGCTTTGTGCCCAGGTAGACTGTATGCCCAGGTGAGTGTGTGCCCACGTGGTCTGTGTGCCCAGGTGGGTGTGAGCCCAAGTGGGCTGTGGGTTCAGTAAGGGCTGTGAGAGAAGGTGGGCTATGTGCCCAGGTGGGCACTGGGGGCAGGCACCACACCTGGTTTTGCTCATGGACATTGACCCAGCACCTGGCAGAGTAGGTGGTTGTCTTGGTTTGGGTTTTTGGAAGGTGACCCTGGGACCAAGATTCAAGGACGATTAACTCCTAAGGAAGTGCTCCCAGGAGAAATTGGAACCAGTACTGGAGAAGCAGCACAGGGAAGGGGAGGAGGCCAGAGAGAGGGGTGTTCTCAGGCAACACCATGGGGGCAGCTGTGGCCTGACCTGAGGGGCTGTGAGTGTGAGTTTGTCCCTGCTGAGGCCGGGGGCTGGGCCACACTCTAGCCACCATCAGTCGCTGGCTCCCGTCTCCGTCCAGAGGGAAGAGCAGCTGCAAAGCCCGAGGGCTGGGCTGCAGAGGTGGGCCTGGGAGGGACCACAGCCAGGGCAGGAGGACCAGAGGGCCCGGGCAGAGCACTGACAGTGTCTGCTCCCGTGTCCCGCCTGGACCCCCCCGGACAGGCCTTCAAGAACAGGGTAGCCACAAAGGTCAGAACTTTCAGGATGTACCAGGTGCTCTGACACAAGAGGGAGAATGCTCCAAGTATCAGCTAACGGTGCACATCCAAAGGGCAGCAGCACGGGGCCAGTTGACAACCCTTGTAGCCACAATGCCTTGAAACATGTGATCCTTGACACATTTTTAAGTTAGGGTGATTGCAAGTTTGCATATTGCATGAGACCATATGTTTTCATTGCTCTTTGAAATCTGCATAAATCACAGTCACGTGTATGTGTGGGTTATCATTTGGCATCCTGGCCAGCTGTCTTCTGGACCCCGGGTCCTGATTTGGCTAAGGGATGGACTGACGCATGAGAACAAAGCACCAGGCCCGGAAGCCCCTGGCATTAGGCAACGGGAAGCTGCTCTGCTGGGCGCAGACTGGCTGCTGCGGGAATAATTGCATTTCATTCTCCATGGCACCGGGTCTCCTCAGCACCAGGACAGGCCAAGCTTAAGATGAAGGAGAATAAAGAAATGCAGCTCTGTTTGCTCCTCCTCCTCCTGGGAAATCCCTGCTCCCATGGCTGGCTTTGTTGGTCCGGCCCCAACTTCTTGACTTGACAGGGAGTTCTATGAGATTAGGATGTACGTTTTTGTTTTTTGTTGAGGTAAAATACACATAGCATCAAATTTACCAGTTTAACCATTTTAAAAGCTATGATTCATTTGTGCCAATCCTGGTGGATATAGTTTGCATTTCCTCGATTATTAATTACGTTGAACACGTTTTTTATATGCCTATTGACCATTTGGATGTCTGCTTTTGGGAAGTGTTCCAGAACTTGGTATATTTTCTACTGGGTTATTGGACTTTATTAATTTGTAGGAGTTCTTGATATATTGTGGAAACTGGACCGTGTCAGTTAAATATGTTACAAACATCTTTTCCTGCACCGTGTCCTGTCTTTTCATTTTATGGTGTCTTTTGATTAAATTCTTAATTTAAATAAATAACTAAAGGGTACAATTCAGTGGCATTAAGTGCAGTCACATTGTTGCAAAACTGTTACCACTATCTATTAATAATCCCAGAACTTCTTCCCCACCTGAAAGGAAACTGTATACATTCCTCATTTCCCCCCTTCCCAGCCTCTGACAACCTCTCATCTATGTTCTATCTCCATGTATTTATCTATTCTGGACGTTTCACATAAATGGGATCATACGATACATGGCCTTCTGCGCCTGGCTTCTTTCGCCCGGCATCGTGTTTCCAGGGCTAATCCAGGCTGCAGCGGGTATCCGGACTTCATTCCCTGCTGTGGCTGAGTGACGTCCCGTTGTGCGGATATACCACATTTTGTTTGTCCACTCGTCAGTGATGGGTGCTTGGGCTGTTGCTACTTCAGGTCATATCTTCCGCCTGATGTGGCAGTGCCAGTGCTGTGTAAGGTCTGCAGTTAGCACCCCCTGTGCTGCAGCTTGGAAGAAGAATGAGGGACCTGCCACATTGCCGGGGGGCAGCTCCTGCCCCTCAGAGATTTTTCCCTGTCATGGAGGAGGGGTGACAGTGTTGGGTGGGTTTGAATCCTGAGTACTAACTGTACCATGCTATGCCACCTGGGTGCTGTGTGACCTTGGGCAAGTCACTGCTCTCTCTCAACCTGCTTTTCTCACCTGTCAAATAAGGTATTTATACAGGTTGAGTATCCCTAATCCGAAAATTCGAAATCTGAAATGCTCTGAAATTTGAAACTTATTGAGCGCTGATGTGATGTTCAAAGAAAATGTTCATTGGAGCATTTTGGATTTCGGATTTTTGGATTAGGGATGCTCAACCAGCAATGCGGGGATTCCAAAATTTGGAAAAGTCTGGGCTCTGAAGCACTTCTAATCCCAAGCATTTTGGATAAGGGATGCTCAACCCGGAATACCTACCTCCTTGGTGGTGTCGCGAAGATTAAATGCAATGATGCATGAAAAGGGTGTGCAAATAGTCGCCCATTTATTTTGTTGTTGTTGAGGTAAAATTCACATAACAC
This sequence comes from Daubentonia madagascariensis, assembly GCA_023783475.1. NCBI lineage: Eukaryota > Metazoa > Chordata > Mammalia > Primates > Daubentoniidae > Daubentonia > Daubentonia madagascariensis. The sequence continues at coordinate 2,625,532 of JAKFHU010001640.1, read as the reverse complement.
AAAATTAACCATTTAAAGTGTACAGTTCGGTGGCATTTGGTACATTCACAATGTAGTGCAACTGTCACCTGTATCTAGTTCCAGAACATTTTCATCATACCCAGAGGAGACCCCATACCCACTCTGCCCTCCCTGGTCCCCTGCCAACCACTAATCTGCTTTCTGTCTGCATAGATTTATCTATTCTGGATATTTCATGATATAATATGCAGTCTTTTGTGACTGGCTTCTTTCATTTAGCATCATGACTTAGAGTTAATCCATGTTGTAGCATGTGTCTGTGCTTCATCCTGGCAGAAATGTAAAATGGTGCAGCAATTGTGGAAAACAGTTTGGTGGTTCCTCAAAAAGTTAAATATATACTTACTGTATGACCCAGCAATTCCACTTCCAGGTTTATACCTAAAAGAATTGAAAACAGGCATCGGAGAGACAAACCTGCACATGAATGTTCATAGCAGCACTGTCCACAATAGCCAATGTGTGCAAACAACCCTGATGCCCATCAGCAGATGGATGGACTAACAAACCGTGGTACATCCACACAATCGAATGTTACCTTTTCATCATCATTATTATCACCGTAACTTGCTTAACTTCCCCTGATCTTTCAGAACTAACCTCAGAGGTCTTCACTTTCCCAGGAAGTCATGCCCGAGCCTGGAGACCAATCCTTTTTCTGACCACAGAACCCTGTCTTACTCTCTGCAATGCCTCTTCTGTTTGTAGCTCACGCACTCATTCCTTCCCAAGTATTTGTCGGTGCCTGCTGTGGACAAGGTCATTCTAGTGGGGAGGGACAGACAACTAAGTCGGGGGGATGAGAGCACCTTGGGAGGGAGCGTGTGCCGTGCAGAGAATTTCAGTGTGGCGCTAGGGTTCTGGGGTGTCTCACCATCGCTCAGATGGATGAGGAGGAGATGTTTGCACCAGAAACCGAGTGAGGAGAAGGAGGCAGCTTTGCAGAGGTGTGGGGAGAGCCTTCCTCGAGGGGGTGATAATACAGGGTCCAGGGGGCTGAGCCTGCAGCTGCTGGGGAAGGGCAGGGGTCCCAGGGCTCCAGGGCCAGGCCATGCTGCGGGCTCTCCTCTGACTCCAGTGGAAGCCCGGGAAACCTTGATGCAGGGTGAGGTGGGGTTGGGGCGTGTGTGGTGTGACTCGGAGGGAGGGGCTCGCAGGAGCCAGGAGCAACAAAGGTGACCTGGGCAGGGGTCGGGGGGTACCGGGGGTGGACATGGTGCCATCGCCCTGTCCTGACTACCTGTTCACTCAGCTGTCCCTGCCTGCTCCAGGGACCACGAGGGCAGGGGCTGGGTCTCAGGCCCAGAGAAGATGCTCAGGAAAAGGGGCCTGAGGCGTGGTGGATCAGTGCAGTGTGTGGAGCGAGTGGGCAGTGGACAGAGCCAGCTGCACCTCCCAGATCATTGCCGGAGACCAGAGTGATTCCTTGGCACCCAGGATGATGGAGAACCACAGGCCGGGCCGGGGAGTGAGCCTTGTGTCTGGCGGGCCGGGAGGGCCCTCCCTGGGAGGCACAGAGCTGTCCATCCCCAACAGCGGTGGGTGATCCTTAAGGAAGTTCCAGCAGGCGGTGCTGCCCGGGGGGCTTCTAGAGGGACCGGCCCTATGACCAGCTGTCGGCTGCTCCTGGAAAGCCTTTGCTGTGTGACTTGCTGGTTTGTTGGACCGTTTCCATCTCGCCATGTCACTTCCATGACAATCACGAGAGGGGCCGGGGCCAGAAAGAGTAGCCACAATGACATCAAAGACCTCAAAAGCGCATACAGTTCCAGACATTCAAGCATGACAACCTCGGCTCTTGGGGGGAAGTTCTCCTCAGTGTGGTGGAAAAACTCATCAAATTCATGCAGAACCCAGACTTGGTAAATCTTCAGAAACATGCTCTGTTCTGGTAGAATTTTAAGCTTCAGATGTGCTTGGACTAGTTCCCACAGGAGGGACTGTGAACTTGAGCACAGGGGAACCTTCTAATTTCCTTTTGGTTCTCAGATACTTACTGAGCCCTGGCTGGGCCCTCTTGGGCCTCTGTTTTAGGGTCTGTGGAGGCAGCTGTACAGGACACACTTGGTCTCTGCTTTCATGGTCAAGTAGCCATGATGGGCATCAAACTAATAAACACAAAAATCTGGAGCTAATAATAAATTGTGCTGAAGGCTATGGTGAAAAATAACAGGAAACCTAACAGATGGGTATGAAGGATGGGACCATGAGGTATGAGTAGGAGTTCACCAGGGACAAGCAGAGGGAATGACATGGGAGGCAGCCCTGCAGTGGGAAAGTGCTTAATGAGTAAGGAAGAGAGACAGATGCAACTGGAGCACGGGCTGGGGGGTGTGTGGCACTAGACAAGCTTAAGAAAGGGAGGCCAGGACTCTGGGGTCCCAGATGGGGTTTTGCATTTTATCCCAAAAGCCACTGTGATGTTAAGCAGGTAAAGGACGCAAGGCCCTGTTTCTGGAGGGGCGGGCAGCAGTGGAAGCCAGGAAACAGGGCGGAAGCTGCAGAGTTGTGCAGGGAGGGCGATGCTGGCCTGTGCCACGGGGGTTAGAAGTGGGGGTGAAGCTAAGGGATCAGGGTCTGAAACCATATCTTTTGTCCCTCTTTCTTCTCGGAGCATCCAGTAGTACTTTTGCCCTGAATACCTTTCCAAAAAGACTACTTGAGGCGGGGGTGTCAGACCCACGAACCAAATCCACTTGCCACCATTTTTTTAAATAATGTTTTATTCTGACATAGTCACACCCATTAATTACAAATCATCTGCGGCTGCTTTCAGACCATGGCAGCAGAGCTGAGTGGTTGTAACAGAGATCGCGTGGCCGGCACAGCCACAAATATTTATTATCTAGCCCTTTACAGGAGATGTTTGCCAATTCCTGACCTAAGCAAAGTGAGTGAGAGACACATTTTCAAAACAGAAATCTGTTGGCTCAGAATCTCGCCAGCACTTAAATATGTTTAATCCCTCTGAAAAATGCTAAAGTACACATATTTTAAAAATTGAATTTTGTTTGTCTTTAAGCTTTCACCAACATTAAGGATGAACCTCACCTTGTACTTTAGGTTTAGAAAGTCAGGGTTAGAACTCAGTCTTTGAAAATGTTGAGCAATATTATTTGTCTACAGTGCTAAAATCTCCTGATGTGTTACTTTACTTTTTGTCCCTTCTCTGAAATGCTCATTTTTTTTCTCTTCTCTGTAAGATATGATCTTTAGGAGGATGTCTCTAGAAGCAGCTTTTAGCCTTTGCAAAGATATAGGTGGGCTTCTTGCACAAGAATTTTTAGAAGGTTTTGCTTATGTACAAATACAGAAGCATCCTGCTAAGTCAAATAACAAAACAGGATGTTGAGATGACAAGGAAGCCAATTGTCCAGATTCCACCTTTCTCCATTTCCATCACCTTCATGTTTGAACACATGCTGCCAAACTCTATACAGAATTTTCAGATTCACTTGATTTACAGATTTGAGCTGATTTTCACTTGGAGAACTGGCCATATGTCTGGCAGGCAGCAGCGACCATTGGCAGAATTATGAGGTTGATACTAAACAGATGGGCTTTCTTGTTAGATGTGCTGTTTTTTCCACAATACATATCAGGAAAAAAAGAAGCCGCTTTAATAACGTCTTGATTTTTCCACTGGTGTCAGAAGCATCAATGATGTCCATTTTTCTAGCCTTAATTTCAGCATCATTGCTGTGTAGCATGCCTTACATGGCTAGAAGCTTAGTACTTGGGAAATTTTGAGGCCCAACTTCTACCAAGATCTTAGAGAATCCTGTTGTCTTTGGAACACAGATATTGGAGAAAAGACTTTTATATTCCCAAAATAAGTTGTCACTAATACTACTTAGTGGAAATACATTCAAACTGCTTGATCCTGGGTTTATTGCTCAACTTTGTTTGACAGCTTTTGTGGGGTTATTGCTGTCTAGGCAGCAAGATATAAATAAGAGTTGCCTGATCAATCTGTTTAGGAAAAGCTGGCTAAACAGCTGAATAGGAATGCTTCTTGCAGGACTTCTCAGAGCCTTTACCACGCTAATATGGAGTGGCGCTCTTCAGGAGAGCCTCTTATTATAGATAGTATTTCCCCAACTACTTTCATTCACAGAGTGTCTCCCCAAGCTAGGGTTCCATGAAATGTACTTTCGGAAACACTGGTGTCATGCCCAGATGGTAAACTTTAGGTCAGAAAGCCTGGGCCAGACCTGCCACTTACCAGCTGTGTGACCTTGAACGTGTGCTTCCCTGCCCTGAGCCTCTACTTCCCAAACGTAAAGTGGAGCTGGAAACATAGTCTCTGCCTCCTAGGGTTGTTTGCCTGGAATGAACACACAAAGGAACTTGGTGGCCTCCCCTTGGGCATTCAAAAATATGTTCTCCTAAGTTCGAGTATTCCGTCAGTTCCCTCTGAAGCTTGTCCAGGCTGCTGTCGTTTCTTCCCTGTGTTTCTCAGCTCCTCCTCTAAGCAGCAAGGGAGAGAAAGGAGATGGCCTTTGAGTTAAGGGCCCTTGGCGGCAGCCTGGAGAAGGGGTGGGCCAACACGAGGCCTGGGGTGGCTTAGGGATTGCAGTGTCGCCCGCCGCCAGGCACTGGGAAGGCTCCGGGCTGGTGCTGGTAACTGTGGGCCTGCGTTGGGTTCTACTTCCATTTTTGTATCACACGATGAGTCTCCTTCAGTCACCCATTTATTCACTCATCCAACCCGCGTGCCAGGCCCTGTGCCAGGTGCTGGAGAAGGGAGAGGACCCTAAGTCTAGGAATGGCATTTTGCTGTTGTTGAGGTTACTGGAAAAGGCAGCAGTTATTCCATCAAAAAAGGACCATAATAAGATTACAGGTTCTGATGGATAAGCTCGCAGAGCTGCAGGAAAAAGCCTGCAAAGGTTCCGGGAATTGAGCCATAGGCATTTAGGAGTGTTTTCTCCCCCCGTTCAAATAAATTCACCCTTTTATGCACCCCTTCCTGCCCTCCACCCCACTCCAGAAACCAGGTCCTTCCTCCGTCATAAGCGGTGTGGTTATGTGGCACTTGTGGAGTGGTCTTGTTTTGTCCCTGGAGGGTGTGGCCCTCGTTCTGTTTTTATTGATTACACCCAAAATATCTTGCTCTTCAATCATTGCTTGAGAATTTTCCAGGGGTAGAGGAGGTCAATCCAAGAATACTTTTCCATCTGGGAGACTTAAAATCTATTTTTACAATATTGTTTTGAAGGTTGAGATCCATCCTGATGATCTGTTGAAACGCCCAGCACTGTCTTGCAGATGGCTGTCAAGCCACATCTCTTGCAGCCTGGCCACAGCCAGTTGGTCTTTTGACCCTTGCTGTGGCCCTGTGGTTCTGTTGCATGTTGCTTTCATGGTCAGCTCCTCCCCAGCTGGCTTCTCCTCCCTCTGCCCGTGTTTCCAAAAGCAGCAGCGATGTCATCTGCTCTGTGTCCTCTAACACAGGGGTTAAAAGAAGGCTCTTGGACAGATGACCTGACTCCTCAGCCCTCTGTCCCTGACAAGTACGTGACCCAGGAAGGTTATGTCACATCTCTATGCCTCTGCAGTCCTCATCTGTAGCACAGGTGATGAAATGGTCCTCTGCTAGGGCCACGATGGGAATGGAACAAGCTCATCCACGTTAGGGGCTCAGGACGGACCCTGGCGCAGAGCAAGTGCTTGATGGATGCTGCTGTTGCTGGTGACAGTGATGACAGGACAAACCTTAGTCTTCCTTGGCTCTCCCATATGTGTCAGTGCCTCTGTGGCTGTCCTGCCTCCCACCCTGTTCCCCTGCAGTCTGCCATCCACACTGAGATTCTGTGTGGTCTTGTCACCAGGCTGAGCTGGTGCCAGGTCCCTCGGTGACTTCACGTTGCCCTTAAAACTCTTCTCATGGCCACACACAGCTTGGCAGGCCCCTCCCACCTTCCCAGATTCACCTCTGTCTCCCCCAATCCGTAGACCATGAGCTCCAGCCTTAGGGTTCTTAAGTTCAGGTGCACAGACGTATGCTGGCAAATTAAGAACACTAAGGACAATGTGGTTAGTTTTTCATTTATTATTATATAGCCAATTAAATTTTTTTTTATTTTGAGGTGTGTTCTTCCTATTATTGTTAGTCAGTGGTGATGATCATAGGGGATGGTTTTGTGTATGTGCATTTGCGTGTGTGTGGTGGTCACTACTGGCAGGAGGGATATTAGCGTCTCTCTGTGGATCCCAACTTTATCATGTGTGGAAATTTTACTGGGCTTTTGAACCTGAGAGCCTGGGGCCCTCAGATCTACTTCCTGCACTACAGCGCATCCCCCACTCACCATGAACCACTATGATTTTATTAACTTGCACCTTTTATTCAACTCCTACTCAACCTCCAATACCCAACTTAAATATCAACCCCCCTGCCCCCAATATCCTTTCCCCAGGCAGGAAAAGTTGCTTCCTCTGTGTTGCAGTCCCCTGTCTTGATTCCTCTGGTGGTTCCAGGCACCTTAGTTTCCTCTGTGGTCAGCGAGCCCCCTGGGCAGAGACGGTTCCCAGCACCTCTTTGTTCCCGCTCAGGCTTCACCCTGTGTTTCGTCCAAAGACAACAGTCCCTAGGCATTGGCAATGGCTTCTCTGGTGTGGGGAAGGACTCAAAGAAGAAATAGAGGCCACCCTTTGCTGGTCCACACGTCAGCCTGTGTACCGCCACTGCTGTCACAGCACATTGTGCAGTTACCTTCTTTTCACGTTGGCCCTTCTCTCCCTCCGTACACACACGACGTCACACAGAGAGGGACAGCGTGTTGCTGGAGTTCACTGCTCTTCAGAACTCAGAGCCCCCCGGCCCACAGCAGGCCCTCAGCTGGTACTCGATGAAGGCGTCTGTGAATGCATGAACGAAACAAACAAGGAAAATATCGTTTGCAGTATTGTCTGATACGGACGGCACCTTCTTCCCAGGAGGCCAGGCTCAGCGCAGGGCACTGGGCTCCTCACTCCCCCGTGAGACGGGGCTTTCCTTCCACTGTGTTCTTGGGGAAAGGTGTCCTGTGAAGCAGAAGGACAAGACAGGGAGAGATTGGCGGATGGAAGGTGAGGAAGCAGAAATATCTGATGTCACTGAGGGGTGGGCGTCGGAGTCGGGTGGACAGGAACAGAGCCTGGCTCCAGCACTTGGCAAGCCCTGCACCCCAGACTCAAGGTCAAGCAGGTGTTTATTTGAGCACCTCCTGGGTGCTGGCAACCAGTAAAGACGCCAGGGACCTGGCCACAAACACAACCATGATGGTTCTTGCTGTTATGGAGCTGTCGTGTCGTTCTCGTGGGAAATGCAGATGACAGTCGATAAACAGTGAATCCTGGGATACCGTGTGAGAGTGACCAGAGCTAAGGGGGGGGGGTGTTATGAACAGAGGGAATGGCCCTGCTCCAGGCGCGGAAATTAGCCTGTAAGCTCAGTGAGGTTGTCCACTGTGTCAGTCCTGGAACAGTTCTTGCCTCATGGGTCTGTAGGATCTGTTGCTGGGGGAGGTGTATGGGGTCAGGAACGGGGACAAGTTCACTGACCGCCCTGAGCCTGAGAGGGGACCTGGGGACAGTTGGAGTTGTCTGAGAGGCTGTAGCCTGCCCTGTGAGCTGCAGGCATCTAGCATGGACTGGGCAGGGCTGCCTGCCGCATCCATCGTGTGGGGACTTTGGAGGCCTCCAGCTCGAGGCTGCATGTGGTACCTCCTCATGCAGATGACAGGCACGGGAAACATCTTCCGTTAATTAACTACTAATGCCTCAGAGGTGGCAGAGGTGCTGTGGAACTTGGCGCTGCTGTGTTACTCAGAGGATAGCGGGGACCTGCTAATGTGTTTGCACCTCCCAGAATCTCCCCGGCGTGAGAAAGTTGTTCCTCAGCAACTTTAGGGAGAGACACGAGGGTTCTCCCCACCCACCCCTCCCCTCTCTGGATGCACATGCACAGCCCATACACGCCCACCCACACACGGACACCCCCACCCATGCAGGTGCACGGCCAGACATGTACCTACACACCTGGGCACTTAGGTCTGCACCAGCCCACTCTTGGGTGCCCCCCCACCCCGCACATACACACTCACCCACCAGTGTTTGAGGGTACACTGAGCTCAGGATGACCATGCCTACCCCTTGCTCACGCAGCCCCCCGAGCTTGCCCACAGTCGTGCACTCATGTCCTCTGGCCTCAGGTGGTTTGTGAGCGATTCCTGCACTGCGCCACATGACATCTATTTTGAAGTCTCTGTTCTTGGGTTGGAAGCACAGCCCTCACAAGCCTTTACCTGGCCTGGCCCTGGTTGTGAGCACCTCAGGGAGGGAAGAGGGGAACACTTCCTCCCAAGGGGGCACTGAGCGGCACACTGTGTCACTCTGAGCGTGGGGCCTTCTCTCCCTGGGTGACACCAGGGTTCCTTGAGGAGCTGCTCAGATGAAGGCATCTGCCCTGGTGATGCATTGGGTATTTGGTAAATGAGCAAATCACACCTTTTGAGCTAAAGACCCTCCAATAGCTCCTGCTGAATTTTCAGTCAAGTTCAAGCCCCTGACAGTGGCCCCTCCGACCTCCACAGCGCATCCACCCCCTCACCCTGAGATCCCTGCCTGCCTGGGAAAGCCCACCTATACTGACCACAACCCTGTTCTGGGCTGGCTCCTGCTCACCTCAGCCTTCTGTCCCAATAGCCCCGCTGGAGCCACCTTCCTGCGCCCACCCTGTTACTGAGGGTCGGCACCCACCCTTGCAGGTGGCCAGAGCAGGCCTTGGGTTCTGTAGTTCTGTCCATCCTTGTGTCTGTAAGGTCCTGGTTCAGGATCCTCATTCAGGGTCATGTGGATTCCCACCTGGCATGTACCCTGGGGAACAGCTGGAAACCAGCCAGCAGAGCCCTGCCCTCAGGGAGCTTTAATTGGGGACAGGGCTGGAGGAGTGGAGACAACTATGAACAGGCAAAGGAATAATTTGTGTGTGTGTGTGTGTGTGTGTGTGTGTGTGTGTGTACACATCAGGTCATGTTTGTTGTAAGGTAGTGAAGGACCCAGTAGGGGCGTGGGATTCGGGTGCTATTTATCCTGGGGACAGCAGGACTGTTCCATAATGTCTGCCTTTTGCTCATTCAGCTGAGGTGCGAGCCCCAAAGGCAAGAATCTTTTGTCTTGTTGTACTGTGGTGTGACTGGCACATGGTGTGATATGAATAAGTGGAATGAAGGAGAATGAGTGATGTCTTATGGGATGAGGACTGTAGTCTGCTATGGTCTTCGGGGTAGACGGGAATCCTTGTCGGTCCCTGACTGAGGTAGTTGGGAAGCTCGAGAACTTTCAGATGGATGGTGGGTGAGGATGGATGAGTGATCATTATGATGGGTGGTGGTGGTTTGGGGTGTGTGATGGTGGTGGGGTTGGTCGGATAGCGTGTGATGGTGGTGGTGTGGTGGTGGTGATGGTGTGGTGGTGTGGGTGGTGGTGGTGATGGTGGTGTGGGATGGTGGTGGTGGTGTGGTGATGGTGGTGGTGGTGGTGATGGTGCTGGTGGTGGTGGTGATGGTGGTGGTGATGGTGCTGGTGATGGTGGGTGGTGGTGGTGGTGATGGTGATTGGTGGTGGTGATGGTGATGGTGGTGATGGTGATGGTGGTGGTCATGGTGGTTATGGTGGTGGTGGTGGTGATGATGGTTGTGGTGGTGGTGGTGGTGGTGGTGATGGTGATGGTGGTTATGGTGGTGGTGGTGATGGTGGTGGTGTGCTGGTTATGGTGGTGGTGGTGGTCGTGGTGGTGGTCATGGTGGTGGTGATGGTGGTTATGGTGGTAGTGGGGGGGGAGGAAGAAGAGGAGGCAATGGCCTGCCTGCCCACCTTCCATAGGTTGAAGCAAGTCAAAGGTCCATGGCAAGGAGTAGAGAACACCACCCCCCCAGCAAGGCCACAGTGAGGAGTAGTGTACAGGAAGGAGAGGCGAGTGGGTTCAAGGCTTCAACCTCCCGTTAGTCAGTGGCAGAGCCAGGATGGAGCCTGGGATGCCTGGTAGCAGCTCCTGTGTTTTTAAGCCACATTGTGCTGGTTTCTGTAGGCATGCAGTCAATGTTAATGTACCATAATGATGATGATCAAGTGGAAGCAGAGCCTGGAGAGCTGTACTGGCTTTGTGATTAATTTGCATTTTGTCCTAAATGCAAAGGGAAGCTCCAGGGGACAGGAGTGAGCAGGCAGGGGTAGGGTTAGAGACCTATTTCTAAGGATCAGATTGTGGGAATATCAGTGGTAGAGATCAGGCCAGGGTAGGCATCTGGGGCAGGGATGCTGGCGGCTGGACCAGAGTTGTAGCAACGAAGGTGGCAAGTGGAGTTAGCTTCAGGTCTAATTTGTAGTTTATTCTATGTGCTGCTCCCTTTTGCCTTGGCTGCTAGGAAGCTCAGGCCACACACCTGCCCTCCTCTGGAGCCCACGTGGTGTCTGTTGTGGGGACCTACCTAACCCCTTAATGCCGTGGCCCTGTCCAGACACCCATTCCTCCGGATTCCCTCCAATGCTCCCTTCATCTTGCTGCTTTGTGCACATTTCTGGCAACAGCCGCTGGTCCTTTGTGGAGAGAGGTGAGGTGTAAGTAAAGTGATGGTAGAGCTCTGTTGTCTGCTGTGCTCATCTCTGGAAACCTTTGTCTTCATCTTCAAATGGGCCTGGAGGCTTCGGGAGACCTGGCCCGTCCTTTCCCTGTTGTGCCAAGAAAGCTTCAGGACAGCCACTTTCCCGGGGCCATGTGGACTAGCGGTTCTGCTCCCATCTGGTGTCCGTAGGTGGAGAAAGGAAAGGCGAGGATAAGAACATGGAATAAATTGCCTCTGGGAAGAGAAGGACCTGTCTGCATCCTGCATGCACGGAGCACGGCCTTGGGGAGGTGATGCCGGGGGATCTGTGATTGATCAGTGCCCTGTGGCTGCCCTGGTTTTTGGCATTTCCTGGGCCCTCGCTGGGTGCCAGGCGCTGAGTATTGGGATCACCTCAAAAACACAGCAGAGAATGTCATTGCCGATGCTTCCCTGATGGTCACTGAGCCCACAGGGAGGAGTCTCAAACAAGACAGCCCTGGGCTCCTCTGCGTAGAATGACCTTCTGTATGGGGCCACTTCATGGACCGTCTGTGGACACAGCACCGGGTGCAGTTCTGCTCAGTGATTGGGAGAGTGGCCATACGCCCTGACTGGCCTGGGTTGGCCCTGGCTTATGCCTCTTGTCTTGGTGTCCCATCCTATTGTGTCCTGGTTTGGATAATAAATTTATACATTCCCCTCGATGCAGCTTGGGAACATGAGCAGGGTCTCTGGAGTCAGAATGCTCCGGTCCTACCCGGCCATCAGCAGTTCCCTGCTTTGTGACTGATGATCAGATGGCTAGCTGCTCTGAACCTCAGTCTTCTCATCTGTAAAGTGGATACAAAAAATACGGGTCTGTAGCTCATTGACTTACTCTCAGAGTCAAGTAAGATAATGCCTCAGGACAGTGCCCAGCCCAGCGCAAACAGTGACCAACTTTCACTCCATAATAATTATCATATACTTACATAATACAGTTTATTACAATGAGAATTTTTACCCAAAATTACCCATGCTGGCATGGTATGTTAATCAGAGTGGCCATAAAGTCTAGACACAGTGTTATTGTACATGGATTATATTATAACATACTATCAATGTGTATTATATTTCCAGAATTTATGGCCACCCTATGGCCACAGTGAATCTTCTTCTCGTCCCTACCTATCAGGGATGATTATTATCGTATCTTTATTTTACAGATGTGGAAACTGAGGTCAGAGGGGATGAGGGCTTCCTAGCAGCCAAGGCAAAAGGGAGCAGCACATAGAATAAACTACAAATTAGACCTGAAGCTAACTCCACTTGTCACCTTCGTTGCTACAAATCCAGCCGCCAGCATCCCTGCCCCAGCCCTGGGACACTGGGGGCCCCTCCCCTGGCCCTCAGACGCTGGTGATCTCCTTCCACCGGTGAACCATCCTGCTAGCTGCTCACTCCAGCCCTTCCTCCCCAGCAAGTCCGGGTCTCTGGGGCTCTTGAGTCTGCGTGAACTCAGGGCTCCCAGCCTCCTCTGCAGGCTGCAGTGAGGCGAGTTGACCCACTGGGTGTGGAAATGACCCTGTGCTGGCTGCAGGAGGCTTGGGAAAGGGGTGTGTGTATGTGTGTCGGGGCAGCAGTCCTGGCCGACGTCAGGCTTATGTACCACCAGCTGTGCTGAGGACAACACAGGCCTGTGACCTTCCACCCTTGTGACATTGGGAGGTCTAATCTGAGAGCCCAAGTGCAACTCAGGTCCGTGTTGCTGCCAGAAGGGTTGTCCCTTCCCTGTCTCAGGAGGGGTTTGGGCTACCTCAGGCATTTATCTTCAGTCCTGCCACAGTGGTGACCTGAACTGTGGTGTACGTGGTGACCGTGGGAGAGGGGTCCAGCCGGTGGGTGGAGGCGACAACGGTCTGCTTCATGTGGCTCTCCAATGTCACTGTTTTGTTTTCCATTCTACCTACTCTTCTCTCTTGCAAAGTGATGCCCACCATAGGCTGCAAAACAGCCCGTGGTGAAGTACGTGTCCCCTCCCTCCCAGCCCCCTGACAGCCAGCATTCCCCATATCTTTAGGGGGCCATAGACGTGTTCTCGGCATACCCCAGCATGTGCCTGGATACAGCCCCCTTCACGCTTCGGTGGAGTGCGCTGAGTGACTTTTTTTTGACCTAGCAGTTTAGCCCGGATCGGTTTCCTATCTGAACATGCAGATCTGTTTCATTCTTTCCCGCGTCTGCACACAGGTTGTTGAGAGGGTGGACAGTTGCTTACTGATGGGTGTGTAGGTTGCTACCGGTCTCCTATGACAAACAACATTGCCATGAGCTTCCTGGGACGTCCATCTTCATGCATCCAGAGTCTGCACACGTGGCCTGCTTCCCTTTGTGTGTTCACGACTTTTCTTGTTCTGCACCTGTTCTCTGAGGAATCCCCACAGCCCCAGCCCTGTGCTGGGGTTCAAGGCTGCACCAGACCTGGGCTGTTCCCCTGGAGAGCTGCAGCCTGGCGGGAGGGCAGGTACCCAGGGTCTTCGCAGCTCCATGATGCCTGCATATGACAAGGGACTGAACCTGCCTGGGATGGGAGGAAGGCAAGACTTCCCAGAGAAAGTAATGTTAGCTGAGGAGCCCAGGCTTACGAGGCAAAGAAGCAGCTGGGAGGGAAATGAGCATGGGTGGGGTCAAAGCATAAGCAAAGTCCCTGGGGCAGGAAACGTTTCATCATGGAATTAGAGAAGACCTCAGATCTCCATAGCGGAAGGTAGAGTTGGCGAGGGCTTCCAGTGGGCTGCAGGAGGGAGGGCTCCACGGGAGGGAAGTGGAGCACACAAACCCCTGAGCCGGTGGGTGCCCCCCATGGGCACGACCCAGTCAGAGCGAGCCCCTGAGGGTCTCCGTTGCTCTGACAGCTCTCTTGGGACCCAGGCTTTGGGGCATCACTGGTGACCCCTTGGGGTGAGGGGAGTCACCTCGGCTCCCCTGGGAGTCCTGTAAGTTTGGTGGTCACGTGATGACCTTGGGTTTGGTCTTGGCTTTGGTCTTCCAGATGAGATGGACCAAACTCCCCCAGTGCGTTCCGAGTATCTGGTCTCAGGGATTCGAACTCCCCCCGTGAGAAGGAACAGCAAACTGGCCACCCTGGGCAGGATCTTCAAACCCTGGAAATGGAGGAAAAAGAAAAACGAAAAGCTGAAGCAGACGACGTCAGGTAAGCCCTGGCTGCACCCTGGACTAGTGTCTTTGTCACGCTGCTGTTGCCTCTGCTGGTCTGTGTCTTCCCAGCCCACGGCGGGGCAGACTGCGCTCGCGGCCTCTGAGAACTGGGAGCTGTGCAACCTCCCTCGGGCTGCTGCTGACCTCGTGGGGTGAGGGGAGTCACCTCGGCCCCCCCGGGAGTCTTGTGCGTTTGGTGGTCACATGATGACCTTGGGTTTGGTCTTGGCTTTGGTCTTCCAGATGAGACGGACCAAACTCCCCCAGTGCGTTCCGAGTATCTGGTCTCAGGCTTTCAAGCTGCCCCTGTGAGAAGGAACAGCACTGGCCCCTGAAGGTCCCACCTGGCTGTCCCAGGCCTGGGGGTGAGCACCTGGCACCCCGCGTGGGACCCTGGGCCCATACCCCAAGGTGCCTAGTCACCTGGACCTTGTCAAAAGCACAGACCCTGATTCAGGGCAGGGCTGGGCCGGGGACAAGATGCTGGCTTTGGAGGAGGCTCTCACTCAATGACCACACCTGAGTAGCAAGCAGCCGGGCCACACAAACTCCTGCCATGGCCTCGGCCTCCCGCACCCAGAGTCTCCCTCTGAGCACGCTGGGGCCCAGGTCCCGCCTCACAGATGCCAGTTTAGTTGATTGGGTTGGGGTCCAGATCTTGCCCCAACAGGCACTGACAATGAAATTATTTCATTTATTCACAAGTGTTTACTGAACACCTACTATGTGCCAAGTACTGGGCTAGGTGCTGGGGAGTCATTGGGGAACAAAACCATTTCAGATCCCACCTTCTTGGAGTGTGGGATGTGGTGGGGGAGCAGGCAACGATGACCAGGTATGCAATCAATGGAAACTAATCACACATGTATTGAGCACCTACTGTGTGCCAGGCACTGTGTCAGGCACAGGGGATACAGCTGTGAGCGAGACAGGCGTGGCCTCTGCCCAAGGCCAGTGCATCTGGGGAGGACGATGACAAGCTCTACAACCGGGCAGTGGGACAAATGAGGACCAGAGGGTGCGGGGGCAGGGGGTCGTCCGGGGGACCCAGCCCGTCCTGGACCACTCCACTCCTGAGTGCCCTGGGGTGATTCAGGAGGTCAAGACCCTCAGCGTGGCCTTGACACCTTCAGACCTCTCCTCACGGGGAGGCAGAGCCAGCCTGCCCTGCTCCTACGCTCTACCTAGGTGCACCTGTCCCTGAAGCCTCCCTCCCACCCCAACACCCAGAAGCTTCCCCCGCTCGCCTTTGGCTATGTCCTTGCATCTTGCCAGTCCCAGCTCTGTGGGAAGTTGGGTTGCGGTGGGTTGCACCCTTGTCCCTGCCTCCTCGGAATCCACCCTGGGAACTGCTGCCATGGATGGGGGGACACATATAGTGATGACAAGAATGCAAGTGGCCACAAGAGCAGATAGCAGCAGATCATGTCCCGCCATCTGGCACATATGCGCCAACCCAACCCTCAGAGCCTCCCTGCTAGGTCTGCGCTTTTGCTTCATCCTGCATGTCTTAGGGGTGGGAAACTGCCTCAGAGACAGGAAGTCACCACCAGGGGTCACACAGCCAGCAGGGGTGAGGCTGGGGCTTGGACCCTGGTAACAGGCTTGGGTCTGGCCCGACACCCTGGGCTCTGAGGGTGGCAGTGTCCTGAGAAGCAAACCCTGGAGGAAACAGCATCTCAACCCCCACAGCCTTGCCGTGAGCTGCACACCTATTAGCTGTGGCTGAAAACAATTAGTGAGGAGCTGCTCACATTGAATTAGCCGTGGGCCTTGGGGACCAGCCCTGGTAAGTGCCTGTCTTAGGCTGTTGCCTCTGGGGGTCCCCAGGGTCCCTGTTCCCCTCCCAGCTCTGAAGAGGCGCAGACTCCAGGGCTCCAGGAATGGCAGAGACAAAGCCTACCCACGTGCAGCACCCAGGGGCATGGGGTGGGGGTGGGGGCTCCCTCCAATAGCGGGTCCTCCACTCACACTTTTTTGCATGCTTTACAAAAATTTTTTTTTAACCATCCAAGAAGTTGATTGACAAATTCTCCTTGTCAAAGCAAAAACAGAACAAGCATCATTATTCAACAAATCTTGAGCATCTCCTATGTGCCGGGCACCAAATGCACAGGAGGGACCCAGGCCCTGTCCACCCAGAGCTTTCTGCAGATTGGGGAGTCGGGTGACAAAGTGAGCAGGTGACCAAGCACGTGAGTCAGCTGCAGACTCCAGCGGGGGCCGCAGAGAATCTGAGCAGGCCCTGGGGAGGAGGGAGGCAAGGGTGGGCAGTGCTTTGGGTTGGGTGGTCTGGGAAGACCCAGGGGAGGAGGCCACATGGAGCTAAGATGAAGGTAATTGGCCCCTTGAGAAAGGTAGGGAACAGCATCACAGCCGTGGGAATAGCCCTTGCAAAGGCACATCTGTGTGTCAGTGAAAGGCCCAGAGGGCTGCAGCAAGGTGACCTCTGTGACCTTGGGTGGGCCCTGGCACCCTCCAGGCTCAGCGTCCCCAGCTGTGGACTTAAGGTCAAGCTTTGTCCTGCGAGGACTCTGGGCCCCTCGCTCCCCTTGGTGCTGTGCTGTGCAAGTTCCCCAGCGTGCTTTGGGGACCCTGCAAGGGCACTGAGGGTCTTGAGGTTAACACCTGCACTGTGCCCACCTTCAGGTCCCCCATTTGGGCCTTTGGAAATTGGGGGAACAGCAGTGTGTTTTGTTACTTATTCCAAACCACCCTCCCCGGGAAAGTGTGGGTATTACTTGTTTCAGCGTTTCAAATCCCTGATTTCACAGGCATCAGTGGTCAGGACAAGACAAGGTGAGAACAAAGATGATCTGAAGAGAAATGTGGAGCAAACAGTGGGTTGGGCAGGCAGGGATTGGGGACCACACTGAGGACAGCTCTCGGGGGCTGCGGTGGGAAGCAGCGTCTTGGTACCTGCCCCGGCAGCGGGTGGATCCAGCTGCCCGTAGAGGACTGATATCCTCGTCCCCGAGAAGGGGCAGCAGACCCTCACAGCTGCCTCTTTGGGTCACTGGGAGGACCTGGAGTCCGTGCAGAGTCCTGTGTCCCCCCGGCCCCCGAGCTTGCCTGGTGCTGGTCGGGGCGTGGTGCCCACTTAGTTCTTCGGAGTGTCACTCTGTTCTTATCCTTCTTTTGTTAGCCGGGACCTCGGCCTCTTTACTTACACCTCCCAAAGGCAGCGTTCAATTTGTCAGTTTAATCCCCGGTTCTGGTACCTGAAAATTGGTTGGGTAATTGGGACTACAGAAAGGAAATTACACTCTCTCTGCCCAAAAATGCGGACTCCCTGCTGTGTTTGGGTTTTCCTATTCGACCTTCAGCTGTTGTGTAAATATCCTCGGGGAAGCTGCCCTGGAGGTCCAGGACGGGCTGGATCCCCCGGACGACCCCCTGGCCCAGCGCCCTCTGGTCCTCATTTGTCCCACTCCCCGGTTGTAGAGCTGGTTATCGTCCTCCCCAGATGCGCTGGTCTCAGGCGGAGGCCGTGCCTATCTTGTTCACGGCTGTATCCGCTGTGCCTGACACAGTGCCTGACACACAGTAGGTGCTCAATAAATGTGTGATTAGTTTCAATCTATTGAATACCTCGTCATCATTGCCTGTTCCCCTGCTAAACCCCACAACCGTGAAGGTGGGGGCTGAATTGATTTTGTTCCCCAATGGCTCCCTAGCACCTAGCCCAGTCCTTGGCACATAGTAGGTGCTCAGTGAACGCTTGTGAATAAACAGAATAATTCCATCAGCACTGCATGGTTTGTCATCTGCTCTTCCGCTGGACATTGAGCTGACAGGTGGCCCGGCTCTGTGTTCTCTGCTGTGACCTGGCTTTGGGTGGAGCACTGGCACATGCAGAGAACCGACGGGCCCTTTGTGACCCAGGCTTGGTAGCAGGCACTTTGTCTTCATCTTTCAAAGAAAGAGTCCAGGCGATGATGTAGTCTTGTATTTGGAAATTGGGGCTCACCTCTAGGCAGCTAGTTTTCTGGACAGTTGGAGAAAAGGAGGTGATTGTGAGGCCTGAGGCCTGCCCACGAAGGGAGGAGAAAGCAGGAGGGCGTGGGGCGGAGTGGCTAGAGCGTTTGCTCCAGGATGGGCAGGCAGGAAGGGCTATTCCGAAGGAGGAATTGATGATTTGGCAAATTGAGGTGGGTGGAAGGGACACGGAGAGCTGGCCTCCTCCCTCCCTGTCCATCTGGTGGATTCTTTGAAATCTATTAACTGGTGGTTTATTGGAAGAACCTCCAGTGGGAGAGTTGCATAGAAGACTCTGGTCTGTGAACAGACGTGAATAGCAGTCAGGACGCATTTAGCAAAAGCTAACACGAACCGCGGAAAAGCACCTGAGGGTGTTGGGGGCAGAGAGAGTCTGGCTCCTTGGCTGGTGAGTGAAGAAGCATTTGGTGGAGGGTAGGAAGGGGCATGGCAGGTAGCTTAGAGAAGGGCCTTATACGTGGAGGTGCTTTTCAGATAAATCACAGAAACTATTGCTGTGAACAATCTATGATTGCTTCTTATTGGCTGTGTTTTATGCACATTGCTCAGCAGGTTGCTTAGTAAGAAAGTTTGGAATTGCTGAGCAAATCTTGCCCTCCTGTCCCCCAGTGGACCAGGCCCCTCACCCTGAGGCACCTGCTAGCTCACTTTTTTGGTTCTGTCAACCTGAGACTGGCATTAGCTGTGGCTTGGACAGGGTCCTCACCTGGATGTTTGTGTTGTGCAGCGCTGGAGAAGAAGATGGCTGGCAGGCAAGGCCGCGAGGAGCTCTTCAAGAAGGGGCTGCTGGAGATGATGGAGCAGGGTAAGTGGGACCCACCCCGGGCATGAGTGCAGAACCGAATGTCTCACGAGAGAGTGAGAAGCCCATCAGAGACAGATGGAATCAAAGGAGTGCGCTATCCAGATGTGGTGGCTGGACCCAAATGAAGCCTGCAAGGTTGGGGAAGTGCCCCCAGAGTCAGGAGCCATCTGCTCAGCTCCCGGGGGAATGGGGGCATCCCCCCATGAGCTGTAGGGCTCCTCCTCAAGGTGCGTGAGCAGTGCTCCTCCCTGGGATTGTCTGACAGAACTGGGTGTGGGTGAAGCTAGTGGTTCATCCCAGTTCCTCTAAAGTCATAGCAATGGTTTTTGTTTTTGTCAGTCTGCACCATGCTGGGGCTGTGCTGGGCATTCCGCACACCCTTCTCTGGTCTTCACAGCATCCCTGTGGATGGAGTGTGGTTGTTGCTCCCAATATCCAGATGAAGAGTCTGAGGGTCTGGGTGGTGACTGCCCAGGTCATTGCAGCTTGAGAGCAGAGACGCAGAACAAATCCTGGTCTCGGTCCCTTAGACTTTGGTCTAGAGAGTTTAACCTCAGTGTTGTCTACATGATCGTCTTTGTTTGCGTCTTTCAGAAAGGCCGGTTACTATTGCTTGTGCAATTAACTGAACAGAATTCTTTAGTTCCCGAGTCTTCCTCTTTCTTGGTGGATTCCTGCAGGTGCGATGCACAGGACTTGGATCACAGTGCTAACCAATCCCTGGTGCTTGCCAGTTCTCTGGGAATCTAAATCTTGGTTAGGAGGTTTCACAAAACCTCGCTGCCGCTTAGTCTCTCTGAAGCTGCACTGAGCTCTTGTCCCCTGATGTAAGGAGTCTGGCCAGGCACAGCAATTCCTGAGGCTGCATGAATATGTCAAATGCCTGTCTCCCCCTGTCAGCTTTAAAATACTACTAGTGCCTTTGGGATTTGGCCCAAGCGTCAGGAATGAGGAAGGAAGCTCGTGGGTCCAGACTTTATGCAGCCAATTGTGGACGGAAGCATTTGTTATCACCCCCTTTCTTTAGGTTCAGAGAGTGTCTTGATGATGCTGTTTTCAAGGGGAAATCTACGTGGGAAGTTGCTTAATACTAATAATAAAATTTTACATGTAAAAGGGAAGCTCGGTACCAAGTCCTCTGACATGCAGGTGTCTCACGCTCTAGTCTGACTCTCAGATGTGGTGGAATGTCATTACTGAGATAGAAATCTGAACTGTTTTAATTTGGATGGGACAAAAAAGTGCCCAACTCTGGCATTTTGAGTATGTTGCCAACAAATATTACTTTGGGTCTTAGGAAAGGAGAAGGGAAAAATAAAAACAATGCTAAGTCCTGTTTATCATCTATTTTTAAAAATGTTATTTTTGGTGAACAAAGAGTAAGTGAGGATATAGATTTGATTCCAAAAATGAAAGTCAAAAATGAAGTTATAGTTTGAATAATTAAAGAGGAAAACTTCTAGGAATAGTACAGGTTGGCTGTTTTCAACTCTGAATTTTTGTAAGATGATCTTGTCTGATGATGTTAGATCAGAGACCCAGAGACAAATGTTTGGCCACCCCAGGCTGACCAGGTGGACTTTGTCTTGCCGCTGCAGGAGCTCGCGCTGTGGCTTCTGTGTGTTTGATAGTGAGATCGCACAGCAGCTGGCTTACAGCACTGCTTTAGCTCACAGCACTGCTTTAGCTCGGGGCCGGCAAACATCTTCTGGAAAGGGCCAGATAGTAAATATTTTAGGCTTTGGGGGCCATACAGTTTCTGTATCGAGCACTCATCTCTGCTGTAATAGGGCAAAAACAGCCACAGGCAATACCTAGATAATTGGGCTGGACTGTGTCCCAAAGAAACATTATGGACACTGAAATTTGAATTTCATATAATTTTCATGTGTCATGAACTATTATTTTTCTTTTGATTTTTTTTTTTTTGGTCAACCATTTAAAGATGTAAAATCTACTTTTAGCTTGGTGCTGTATAAAGCAGGCAGTGGGCTGGGTTGGCCCCCAGACTGTGGTTTGCCAGTCTCTACCTTATGCTACTCTTTCCCTCTTGCTAAGTGATTATGGACCAGGAGCGAGACCAGGCCTGAAACATGGTCTCTTTCCCTGAGAGCTGAAAATGCACTCACGGATCAATGCTACAACATTTTATTGAGTGCCTACTATGTGCCAGGGTCTATGCTAGCTGCTGAGGACACAGGTACGCAAAATACTCTTCTTCCAAAACAAATAGTCCAGTGGGGCACAAACATTAGATGATCCCACAGATAAATGTAAAATTATAACTGAATGACTGGGGGAAGGAAGGGCACATAGCACCCTGAGAACATGAGATGGGACCTGACCTGATCAGGGGGCCGGGAGATGTTTGAGTGGGGTCCCAGGGTGGTTTGGAGGAACCAGGTGAGCTGGAGGAACACAGGCTGTTCTGAGTTTGCCGCACACTGTATCACCTGGGAGCTTTAAGACCCTGATGCTCGGGCAGAGTTAATTGAGATGGTCTGGGCAGGGACCCAGGCCTCAGTGCTTTGCAGACCTTCCCAGCTGATTCCAACTTTGATGCAGCGAAGGTTGAGAAGGTCGAGAAGCCAGAGATGCAGAGATATCGGGAGCAACTTCCAGCCGAGGGAGCAGCGAGTGCAGGGCCCCACAGTGGACCCCGAGAAGGTGGGTGGGGAGGGAGGGACCCAGGAAGCAGGAGACGGGGAGAGAGGACCTGGGTCCAAGGACGCCTCGCATCTTCTCTGCCCCACAAAGCGGCTGGGGCAGCAGGGCATGTCCCGGCTGCTGTGGGAGCCTGCGGCTGCCCCAGGCTGAGTGGGCCGGGGGTCTGCGGCGAGCCAGGTGTCTCTGGAGGGAAACCTCAGGACCGGGGATGCAGGGCTTGTCTCCGGGAGGGGACTTGTTCGTCACCATCGACTCTTGTGCTGCTTAAACCCTGCGCTGTGTGGGTTACCTGCAAGGAGTGCGTGGTAATAATACGGTACACACGCGTGTTTGACCACAGGCGCCTGGGTAACGCCTTCTCTCATGGGGTGAGGTCAACTTCAGGTCCAACCCTGTCTGTCTGTAATTGCTCCTGGTGCAGGGTTGGTTGGAACTGTTGGCTGTGGGTGTTGCAGCCGCCCCTGCCCGGCTCAGGGGAGGTCCAGGGCCCCAGCCCAGGGTGGGGAAGTGAGGATGGGTGGGGGGGGGATGCAGCGCTGCCCCCTTTCCCGTGGGTGGGAGGACTCCTGGGGTGGGGGGCAGAGGCGTTTTCCCGGTTCGGGTGAAGACTCTGGCTCAGCCACCACCTTCTGCCGCCAGCGAGGTGGGGAGCATTCTGCAGCCGGGGGCGCCCCCCTGTGGCGGACGGCCCCACCGTGGCCCGGCCTTCAGGCGGGACAGGCCCTGGGAGGCTGCTGGGGTCATAGTGAGGGGGTGGGTCTGGCCGTGGGACCTCCAGAGCTGCCCGGAGTCCTTAGCAGCCCCAAACTCGCATTTGAGCCTCCTCGGCTAGGAAAGCCGCCAGGAGTGCCCTCTGCCCTGCACATGTGTGTGTGTCAGTCACCCTGGCGTTTGCCCATGACGCAGGCAGGCAGCCTGGCAAGACGTGGCCTGCGGACAGCACCTGCAAGACAGAGCCTGCTAGTGCGCAGGGAGATGAGGCTGTGTCCAGGGCGCAGGCTTGTTCTCCCCCCAGGGTGTTATTTTATGACAGATACTGTTAACACGTGCGCTTTGTGAAACACTGTGCCCCTCCACCCTCTCTTTCCTTTAGCTCTGGTTGCCCGCTGGGACCTGGGAAGCCCCCTGTCTGTGGCCCTATGAGATGGGGCCATGGGGAGGAGAGGTGACCCCATGCCGTCTCCACTGCTCTGTCCACCCTCCTCAAACCTCACGACCAAGCAGGGGCAGACCAACACCGGCGGTGTAAAGGGTCCCCATCCCCTGCCCCTCCCTGGTCCCCAGCCCAAACGTGATGAGGAAGAGGGGCCTGCACGTGTCTCTGGGCCAGATGCCGTTTATGTTCCTGAATGACTTTCCTCCATCTTCCCGTATCTGTCTGTACGAGTTGACTTGGCGTTTTCTTAAATAATTTAAGGAACTTCATACCCCATCACTGGATGTTAAAAAAGAGAGTTATTACCCTGGTGCTGTGTTCTGTGACCTGAGATTGATTAGGCATGCTTTCCTCAGGGAATTGGACAGTGACAAATCAAGTCTGTCTGGTTTCCATGTGGTAGGAATGCCTGGGGATGTGTGTATGCATGTGTGCATGCACATGCATGTGCACCCACATGTGCTTGCAGTGTACATGCATGTGCTCTCACCGTGCACGTGTTTGCATGCATGTGCATGTCTGTGACGCATTCCGTCTCCCTGCGGCTGCTCAGTAGGGAGTGCAGCCCTGGGTCATGGGAGAGGGCATCTGACCAAGGGCCAGAGGGAGGCCATGCACAGTGAGAGGAGCAAGTGACAGCCCCACCGCTGCCCCCAACCCACCAGCGTCTCCTAGCAACACACTGCCACCAGCACTATTTTGGGAACCGCAACTTTTCATTGAACATGGTTATGAGCTGGAGCTCTGAGCGCAGCACAGACAAGCCCCGCGAGGGCTGCCGAGCTGCAGACACAGGTGGAGGACCTCTGGGACTGCAGGTGGGTGTGGCGCTTTCTCTGAATCTGGCTGAGCTGGAGACCTTTGCGCTTCCAGGTTCAATATTCTAATCGTGGGACCGTTGTTATTTTTATGACGATGCGGATGGAGACGTCATTGTTATGTTAACAGCAGTGACAGTCATGGCAGCAACAGACCTGTGCATTCTAAGGTTTGGTGTCTACCCCAGGTGCCTCACCTAACACACGGGTAGGTGTGACCCTGGCAGAGCTCACGTGCTACTTGGTGCTGGCTGTCACGTGCCCTCTGTATCGCCTGGGGCCGGGTAAGCTGGTAGTAAGACTATCACAGTTGTGTGACAAGTGCAAGGAAACCATTCATAAGACAGAGGCCGGGAAACTTTAGTTTTGAGCTTTGCGATATCTAATTGTGGTGAGTTGTCTTGGCTCGTGTCTGGATCTGGTTAGCAGTTACAGCCAAGTGTAGACTCTGGCCCGAGATCTGTTTCTTTGTGACCTTTGGGCTAAGAATGCTTTTTAAACTTAAAGGCCTTTCATAAAAAGTAAAAATCAAGGAAGAATATGCAACGCAGATGATATGGCATGTGGCCCACAAAGTCTTAGATATTTGCCATCTGCTTCTTTATGGGAAAAGGTCACCAGCCTGCCTGGGCAGGTGTCGTGTCTGTGTAGATGAGATCTTTGTAGCCGTGAATCTCCAGACTTCTGGCAAGGCTGACCTCTTCACTCTCCCCCCGAGGAGACAGGCGTGCAGTAGGGGGAATGTGGTCAGCAGTGATTAAAGCTGAAGCCCCTCCGAAGGGCGTGGGAAGGAGATGGGCATGGCTAGAGTGCACATGTGAGGTGCTTGCCTTATGCCAGACACGTTCCATGCATTAACTTATTTCTCACAATAATGCCAGGAAGCAAGGAGCAATATCCCCATTTTATAGGTGAGGCAATTGAGGCCCAGAGCAGTTTGTCGTGTGTGCGTAAGAAACCCTGTTTGCAGGGTTTGGGATACGTGGGCAGAGTGACCATGTCTTGTTGGTCCAACCAGGACACTTTTGGGAGTGAGAGGGACACTGAAGAGCATGGGACCACAGGTAGGAATCAGGACTGACCCTAGCAAGCAGGGACCCTGATTCTGAAATAAATCACTCCACGATAGGAGGAAATCAGAGCAGGCTAGTGTCCCCATACTGTGACCCTGTGGCCATGGCAGCATGTGCATGTCATGCTGCCTCTCTGCACCGGGGTGTCTGCCTCCGTGAACCGGCTGTGGGGACTGAGGGGTCTCCATGCACTGGGCTGTGACATGTGTCAAGAAGATGTGGCCATGGCTGGCTAGCTGAGGGGCCTGCCACCCTGCAGCTGGGCACCTGGACAGTTTGTTTACTCCCTGAATGCTGAGCACCCCTCATTAAGGTATGGCCCTGGGGATGCCCAATCAAGGGCCAGACCCTCGGAGGCTGTAGCAGCCCATCCCCAAGAGAGGGGAAGTGCCAGGTCCTTCCTCCACCCCTACTAGGAGCCTGGGTGTCACCCCTCCTGGCAAGGCTGCCTGTCTGGCCCTGGGGTCTCCCTGCTTTGCGCCCCATTCCTGGGCTCAAGATGCCAGGTGTGGTCATCCCCATGGTCTCCTCAGAGGATGAATCACCCAAGGGCAAGGACCAGGTCCTAGTAACCTCCACCTTGCCAGGGACTGTCACAGTGGGTGATGGATAAACTTTTGCTTAGTGGGTGACTGAAGGTCACACGGTGGGTGCAGAGGTGAACTGGGTGTCTGAAGCCACAATAATGCCACCTAAGAAACAACCTCATCACCCCAGGGGTGTATTGCAGTGACCACTTGTTCTCACCTGTCTGGGTTGACCTCCCGGCAGGCTGCCAGGGCATGTCCTCGGGGCGTGGCCAAGGGACACAGGCAGGAGTGAGTTGTGCTAGCGCCTTTTGAAGCTGCTTCTGGGTCAAACCCACTGATGTCCCATTGGCCAAAGAAAGCCACCAGAGTGGGGGCACTGCAGAGCACGTGGTGAAGGATATGAATGTGGGTGGGGGTGCCATCCAGTCTCCTCCAGGTGTGGTGTAAGAGGGCCCAGCCGAGAGGGCTGTGCAGGAGCAGAGAGCAGGGGCGAGGTGTGTGTGAAGCCTGGCTCGCCTGGGGGGAGGTCGGGATGTGGGGCAGGCCTCCCAGGATGTGCAGGGGCACACCCAGGGCCTGGACAGGCACACTTCCCCGGAAGGCACTTAGTATAAATGAAAGGATTTGGGAAGGGGGGTGCAGGCCTGGCTGACAGCTAGATTTCCTTGCAGATGCCGAAAGCAAAACATGCAACCCTGATGGAGGCCCCCGATCTACACAGAGTGAGCCCTCCACACCCAAGCAGGAGACGCTGACTTCGGAAGATGCCCAGCCAGGAAGCCCCTTGGCCGCTGGCACAGACCCAGCTTCCCTGGATGAGCAGCTGTCCTCGGCCACCCATCTGGATGACGCAGGTACTGGCTGGAGACTGTGCGGGGTGGAGCTCCTCCTGGGATGGCTGTTCAGCTGGGGTGGCAACTGGGGGTCCCCAACTAGGGCTTGGGCAGGAGCCCTCATGGAACATTGTTCTTGGACAGCCGGCCTTGCTCCGAACCCTGCCATGCTCTGCCGCCTGGCTGGGCTCAAACATTCCCTGGAGTTTTTTTCTTGACTGTCTCTTCCCGAGTCTGGCACAGCCAATAAGTGGAGGTGCTTACAGATGTTCCTCTTCCAGGAGCAACGTCCTCCCAGGACGTCTTTCCTGTCACTGGGACCTTATGGGCAGGAAGGTGCTCTCCGGAGGAGCGAATGTCCACTGGGGCCATTTCAGCCGACCCTGAGTCAACAAGATAGGACGTGGGGCTTGGAGACCGTCCCAGTGGCCTGCATCAGCCGATGAGTGGTGACGAAGGCTCCGCGTGCTGCGAGGGCTCTTCCCGCTGCTCCTCGGCTGGGGCTGCCTGGGCCTGAGCGCCACTTCCTCCCTGTGAGATGGGGAAAGTGAGAGCACGTACTCAGGGTGGGTGGGAGGTGGGAAGAACCGAGCACGGTTTCTGCCGCGTGGAGTAATGACTGGACTCGTGGTTTTAATGGAATAGAACAGAGCGCTTGCCAGGGAAAGGGGAAAAGGAAGGAAGGACAGGCAGAAAGGACGCGTGAGCCCACCACGGAAACCTGCGGGTGCTTTGGAAGATCCACCCCCTCCTCTCCCACCCGTTAGAGCGATTGTTTATAGCTGTCTTCTGGGAGACCTTACTATGGAGCTGGAATCCTGTTTCCTCATAAAATTTCAAGCTATAAATATGTCGCACACAGTTTGGGGGCGTGAACCCCGAGTCTCTCCACGAGTGTGGGAGGTCTGAGATCCAGGCTGTGGGACAGGCCCACTGGGCTGCTGCTTTGGAGCCGGGTGGGCATCTGTTCTCCGGCACATCCCGCCACAGGAGGGTGACATCTGCACTCCCCGCCGGCCCGTCCCCAGTATTCCTGCAGTGTTAACAGGCACCTGCCCAGGAGCGTGCTCTGTCCTCCTTGAGTTTCTCCAGTGTCACTTGGGTTGGGGACACAATAGGAATGTAGGATCTGAAGAGTTGTAGCCCCGGGAGGGTCCCAGCTCTCACACAGAGGCACCCCGGGCACTCCTGTGTCCCCACATCTGCCAGGCTTCTGACCTCAGTAGCAGTGACTGGCCTGATTCTGATGGCTGAGCAGGCCTGGCCTTCCTCTGGTGGTTCCTGCAGTGGAGCCCTTGCAGGGCCCGAGCCCCCCACCTGGTGGAGCTGCCGCTCCCGGCCTCCTGCTGAGGTGGGGGTCACGCTCCTCCTTGGCAGGTGGTTCCTGTCAGCTCCGTTCCCATCAGCAACCTCTTCTGACCCCAGACGCATGCTGTCCAGATGCTCGGTTGGGGATGAGTCCGGAGAGCAGAGCTGGTTTGTTAAGACCATACATTTGTATTAAGGATGTTCTTTCTCCTGGGCCGGACCTGCTGTGGGGGCCTAAGGGGTGAGTAGGAGTCTGCCAGGCAGACAGTGAGGGGCAGAGCACCCCAGAAAGGGGAGGACATGTGCAAAGACCGAGGACGGGGCCACGTGTTTGTTCCATGAAGGGCTAGAGGGTAAATAGTGCCAGCTTTGTGGGCCAGAGGTATCCGGGGCAACTGCTCAACTCTGCCCTTGTCTCACAAAAGCAGCCCCAGGTGACATGTAAATAAAAGGGTGTGGCTTGTGCCTGTAAAATTTTGTTTGCAAAAACAGCTGCAGGCAGGAGAGAGCCAGCTGGGCACACGCCCCAGGGCCTGTCAGGCCCCCTGAGGGCAGTGGGCGCCCTGGGGAGTGGAGTGACAGGCGCTTTGCTTTGCAGGAAGAGCGCTTGGCCGCGGGGACAGGCAAGGCCTGAGGGGAGACTGACCCCAGCAGTGTGTGGGTCCGTGGCGGGTTGTCTCATTTGTTCCCTGGGGCACATGAGATGACTTTATCTGAGTGGCACATGGACAGACAATTAGAAAACATTGTAATAGTAATTTTTTTTTTTTTTTAGGGCAAGTGGTGTAGGTCTCTCATTCAGGGTCATGATAGAGATTTTCTTTTTCTTATGAATAAATCAAAATAAAAGTGTGGGCTCACTTAAAATATACCAAAGAAAAGTATAGAAAGCAAAAAGGAATGTCCAGAATCTCTAAAGCAGAACCCAAAGGCCTGGTTTGAGAAAGTCCACTGCGTTCCTTATGGATGCGGTGGCTTGTGAGCAGTTAGTGACATTTGTCGTAACACTGGTGATAACGAGCTGACACGGCCGGCCGCTTGCATGCATGGTGGTGCCGAGTGCTCTTCCAAGTGCTGCACGCACGTGAGCTCAGTTAACCCTGGAAACAGCCCCAGATCAGCACACCCGGGATGAAACAGAGGCGCTCAGGTTGGCTGCGTCCAGGGGCACAGAGTTAGGAGATGAAGGGCAACACCTTTGACATCAGGCTGACGGGTTTGAGACATGGCTGAACTCTTTGCTGAGCTGTGCGACCACAGACAAGTGACTTAACCTCTCTGAGCCTGTTTAATCAACTATAAAATGAGGATAATAGTCACGCTGACCTCTCAGGTTTGCTAAAATTAAGTGATCCCAAGGAAACACTTAGCTCAGTCCTAACATACGCTGAGTACTCAGTGTTTGCTGCTGCTGTTGTGTCATTATTACTATCATCATCATCAGACACAACCCTTGGAGAGTGATGTGTTAACACATGGTATTTGTCTGCAGATGCTCCCTGAGAGTCATGCCTCTAGTAGCACGTGTGTTTTGGGGTGTGGGGCCACCTGCACTTTGCTATTCAGCTGGGACAACCCCAAGTTCTGGTCCAACCTGCAGTCTGGGGTCCTGCACCAGGAACATTCTTCACCACTGTGGCTCTAGGTCCATACTTAGAGGCTTGGCCTGAAGCAAACCCCCTTCATGGAAGGGAGCAGGTTGTAATTTAACACAGTAGCATTAAACTCACTGCTTAATAAATCTCAAGTCAACGTTTAAACATCGGAAGCATTCACAAAAACCCAGACGTGCAGTTTCTTTTCAACGATCAAAGTTTAGGCCCTCCAGGCCCCTGTTCCCACCCAGCCACTGCTACCAGGGCTGAGCAGGGGCTGTCCTTGTAGGGGGGCCTGGTCCTTTGAGGGTGTCAGTTTGCAACCCCTTCCATGAGGTTAAGAGCCTGGTGTTTGGGGCCAACCTTTGTGTTGCTACCTTTTGATCTTCTACTTTGGGCCTTGTTATTATGGGATGGAACAGTCATTACATGGCAAATAGTTAAAGCCAGAGGTCGCTGTGAGGCATTGAGGTCGTAGGTCTTCAGTTTCTGCTGCAGAGTTCGGAGAAGACCAGCTGATTGTCTGATGCTGTTTTCTGTTCCCTTCCCCACATCCTGTACTTCACCACCCAGGGGAGCTGCCCCCATCTGGGCCCGGTCCCTCTGTGTTGTAGATAATTTCATAACAGACAGATGTCATCTAACGGCAGACCACACCAGATTCTCCGGAGGCCAGCGTGTCTTGTGAGTGCTCTATTCCTGGACCCAGCTTCTCTCCTTGGCCTGGGGCAAGGTCACGGAAACCTCACAGGGGCTGGAATGTGATGCCCTGTGGGTGGTGGTCTACAGCTGGGGCAGCCCCTGGGGTCTCTGCAGTGGTGCTCACTGCTGTCCTTGATGTCAGCTGCTGTCTCTTAGAAAGCAAACCTGCCGTGCACTTTGCGGGGGTGGGAGAGGGGGTGATTAGAGAGCACAAGGGGCTGCCCTGGGTGATCCCTGGTATCCAGGCCCATCCCTCCTTGGCCCGGTGGTAACATCCTAGACTTCGGCTGCTGCTTCCTCCTGCCCCAAACTGTTGTGTGTCAGGGGAGGGGGGGTTAATATATTCGAATGTTGTAACTAAGGAAAAGAACCATCAATGATTTTGACCATTATCTTCCTTGACCCTTTGGTTTGGTGATTTGGGTTGACTTTGGGCTCTTGCGTTTAGGGTGATTTTGTTTTTCCTGGCTTCATCTGGATGGGCTACACGAGCAACAGACCATTCTCTAAAAAGCCCAGGAGGACCAGTGTTTTAACATTAATGGGGTAGGATCCTGTTCAGCATTTCTGTTTGGGGCAGGAGCTAAGCTTTGGCATCCCGTGAGGGCACCAACTAAAAAGAAGAGGGATGTGGGGAACAAGCTCTGTGTTCACTGTGTTATCTTGTAACAGCCTCATCTTTTTAGACAAGAAAACAGAGGCCCAGAGAGGTTAAGTTACTTTCCCAAGGACACATAGCATGTAAGTGACAGAATTGGCGTTTGATCTTAGCTGCAACACTCTACAGCCTAAACGCTAGAGCCAAGCTGGAGATAAACCTTTGTTCTGTTTCTGGAATGTTAGTTGCTTCTGAAGTCTAGAATAGGTTGGCACACTGCAGGCTACAGGTGAGATACCACCCACTGTCTGTGTCTGTATGGTCGTCAGGCACTGCTTGAGGGGCTGGCATGTGAGCCAGGAGACCACGCTGAGGTGTCCCCTCCCTGTGCCCAGCTGATGCCACCTGCACCAGGGGACTTGGCTGTTGGCCACCGCTGGGCACCAAGCTGGGAACCTCATCCTGTGAGTTGCCTCACCCATGGCCAGCTGCCCACGCTGAGACCAGTGTGTCACTGGGATGGAGTAAAACTGACCATGTCCCACCATGTTCCTCCTTGGTCTGGTCACTCTGGGTCTCTGGAGTGTCCCCAGTGGGTGGTAACTGGGTGCAAAGCATGGTGGTCACCACCAGGGTAGCACTCCCCAGGCATATGGGCAGAGCAGTTTTTCTTCCTGTTATGTAAGTACCTATGTGATATTCTTGATTTTTGCCTCTTGGCCTGCAAAGCCTAAAATATTTGTTGTCTGCTTCTGAATAGCAAGGGTTTAGCAGCCTCTGCTCTGGAAGGTAAGGGAGGATTGCACAGAACGGTGTCGGCGGAGCATGTTTAGCAAACAGGTACCACTAGGTCGTGAACATGTGGCCTGGCTGAACTTCGTAGATGTTCAGGCCTCACTCTGACCCCCCCCACTGGGTCTTGAATGATGTAGGAGCCTTTGGCTGAGACCCCAGGTGGTGAGAAGCAGCCTCTGCTGGTTGGGGCAAGACAGGGATGGTCCCCAGGAAGGGTCCCCCAAATGCAGGGAACATGCAAAGCTCATGTCTTCTTCCACTGTTTAAGAAATTTTGATAGAGCACTTGAAACTTCAACAAATGTTAAAACTTCAGTTGTGACAAGATTCCAGAATGCAGTGGTAGCTGCACACTCGTGTGAGGTGAGGGGGATGGAGCATTTAGAGGGGAGAGGTTGGGAAAACCATTTCCCCGCCCGGGGACACATCAGGCAGGTAGGTCAGGGATGTGGGGCTCAGTGTGTGGGGAACACGGATAATTTTTGTGGGGAGACGTTGGGGGAGGGTCTTGGCGAGAGTTGCTGGGTGTCAGGGTGGAGGGTGGGGAACACATAGTCCCACCTTGGGTGAGGGGTGTGGGGGCCTTGGGGACACCAGAAGCCTACCCATTACCCTGTGGTCTCCCTGGTTAAGGGGAGTTGCCATGACCATTGACTTCCAGAAAATCCAGAGCTCCTCTGTCCAGTGCAGTACCACCAGCCATGTGGCCATTTAAATTAAAACAAAATAAGATTTCAGTTCCTATGCGCACCAGCTGCTCGTCAAGTGCTCAGTGGCCATGTGTGGCTAGTGGCCACACATATGTGCAGGGAGGAAATGTTTCTGTCTCAGAAAGTTCTGGGTAGTGCTGAGGGTCAGAAGTGAGAGGTGGCTACATGTCCACTTTGGTGTGAAACCAGGAGAGATTTTGTTGTTTGGGTTTGTCAGCCCTTCCAGAGTTTTCCACACTAACAGAGACTGTAATAGCAACAAAAGACCACCTTGCCCTCTGTAGCAAACGTTTGCTGACCCCTGGTCTGGACATGGGTTGGGGCGGGAGGCAGGGCAGGAGCTGGGAGGGCTCTGGGGAGGCTCTGGCCACTCACTTTGGGCACAAGTGGATGTTCCTGAGAAATGCTTTGGGAGAAGAGCTCACAGGACTTGCCCGTGGACTAGCCTGGCTGGACAGCTCTGAGCCCGGGCAAGGCGGGGCTCTGCCAGGCTCCGTGCCGTGTCCACAACTTCTAGAAGGGTGCCTGGATCCCACGGTCGTGCAGTAGCACTTGTGAGGTGGGTTGACAGGTGCACGAGCGAGAGAGAAGGGAAGACCGGGGAGGTGTGTGGCGGGGACAGAGGGTCAGGTGGGATCGGCGGGTGAGGGGGTTAGACAGGGAAGGGGACCCGGCCTGAGTCCTGGGGCAGCCCGGGCGGAGCGGTCAGGTGCGGGAGGCGGGGCCTGCGGGAGAGGCTGGGCAGCTGCGGCCGGCGCAGGAGGGAACCGGGAGAGCCTGGCGTCGGGAAGCCAAGCAGGAAAGGGCTGGAGAGAGGGTGGATGGCTGGGAGGGCGGCCACAACTCGGGGAGGGTCGGGGCCTCCCTCAGTGGATGAAGAGAAATCGGGCAGTGGGGAGTGGAGACGCTGCTCCAGAGACCTTTTCTGATCAGTTTATTTTTCAAATGAGCAGAGAATGGTAGCTGTAGCTGGGGGAACACCCGAGGTCAGGAGCGTTTGGTTTTCAGACAGTGTGTTTTAGATCTCGTTGTGGTCCAGACGAGGTGGGGAAATCCATGATGGGGCTGAGGGGGACAACCTGCCAGCAGCTCATGGGGCTGAGGAATGACGGGCCCAAATCAGTGCCTTTCTGATGGAATATCTCATGGATCTGACACGGTGCAAGTGCGTCTGCTGTGGCCAGACCAGGAATGGGCACCTGATTTCCCTCAGTGACGCCCCCGAGCAAACTGTGGAGCCTGGTTCAAATGCTGCCCACCTGTCCAGATGCCACGGTCCCTGGGAGGAGATGAGTCAGGAGGGTGCCAGAGAGCTCCGAGCAAACCTTACCCAACCTGGGGACAGGGTCAGGTGTGTCATACAGACATTTGTACAAATGAGGAAACTGAGGCTCAGAGAGGTGGTGATATAGGTCACTGGTCTGGAAGTGAATCAAACACACAGAGCTGGATGCTGGAGACTTGCATGGCTGAGGCTAGGGGAGCCATTCCCATGGCATCTCTCTCTCCCAAAACCACAATTTGGGAGCATGCCGGTGCCAGGATCCCCCGAGAGCACGACCCACTCGCACAGAAGTAGCCAGGCACAGGAAGTCACGTAAGGCCGAACAAGCACAGCAGGAGGTGGATGCTTGGAGCACTTTAAAGGCCTTCAGAGTAGTAGAATATCTTGTGGGTGCTCTGTTAGAGTAACGGTTATGTGAATATCTGAACAGAGTTGGGACCAGTAAGAAACCTCAGAGGAGGGAAGTGAACCTGGGGGGCTGCTGAGAGCTCGCCCCGTGACCGGTGGTCCTGCCCTCAGGCTTGGCCGCTGACGGCGTGGGCTCTGGAGCGCCGTGTCCCGAGGATCAGGGCGTCCGCTGCCCTGCGAGACGGGAGACAGGTGCCTGCTCAGAGAAAACGGGCATCTCCATGCTTACCTGTGGCTTAACAAGGAAACCTCACAACTGTTTTTACCTAGAAAACACAAGATATTTATTTTAATGTTATCAGGGCAAAACTTATTAAGGGAGCAACTAATCAGAACTATAGACTTAGACGTTATAGGTTACAGTTCAGAGGACATGATGATAGTCTCAAAGGCTAGGATTCTTAAAAAAAAAACTTTTAACAAATAACATTTTTGGGGAGACTTGTATAATAATAAGAATAAAATAAAAAACAGCATTTTCACGCGGGTGTCCACGCAGGACACCAGCACACAGAGCCGACCGTGGTGGTGGTTCTCAGCTCGGGCCAAGCTCGGGATCTGGACTGAGTGTGTCCTCTGCAGTGGGCTGTGCTGGGTGGGGGCGTTTGCTTTCTGAGACTTCGTTCATCTGGAGGGAGGAGGGCCCGCCCTGCTCAGGTACAGACTCCACTCTCGTGAACTCAGCACAAGAAAGGGCCGGGCCTGAGAGTTCGGAACTTCCAACAGGGACAGCAAAGGAACAAAACTAATGACGGATAACTGATATGGGACCCGGGGTACATGGGCGGGTGTGGGCTACGTGCGCATGCAGTGTGTATGTTTAGTGTTCCCTGAGAAGCTTGTGAAGGTGGGGGTGGAGGGGTGCAAAGGAAGCCAGGCAGGGGGCTTGAGGCGTCTTGGTGAGGTTGTTGTTGAAATGACAGAGGCTGAGCCTGAGCCGGGCGGAGAGAAGGGGAAGGGAGAGGCCTGTGGGTGGGGGTGGGGGGGTGCAGGGGGCCAGACAAGGGGCTGGAGGGAGAGGGTGAGGGCTCTGGCGCCTGCCCTTCCTCTGAGTCCGTCCTCCCTGCCCCCTCATCTGGGCTGGCTCGCCGGGGCGGGGCTGCTGCAAACCAGACGTGTAAGAACAGAGCCGCTAGATGTGAGGGTGCACAGTGTGCCAGGACACTTCCCGTTGCCACTTCTTGTTCAAACCTTGGAACGATCCTGTGAGGGCAGTTGTTACCGTGACGTCGCACATGAGTAAATGGAGGCCCAGAGGGATTCGGTAACTTGAACAAGGTCACAGAGTAAGTTCAGAGGCGACTTGAGCTTGGATGTGTCGGATTCCAAAACCTGGCACGGTGACCACCACTCCCAGGTGGGGTGGGAGCCTGGGGACACATCTGTCGTGTGGAAAAGGAGTGGAACCACTCTCGTTCTGGAAATGGCCTCCTGCCACCCCCCAGCCCCCCAGCCCCCCAGCTTCCGATGGCTCTCTTGATCGTTGAACTCGCAAGAAGTCCATATGGGAGGTGCCTGCTCCCTATTCTGTGCCTGGGTCAGGGTCCACCCCACCATTGCCCTCTTGCTTTGCTTGCTCACTCCCACCACGGTCAGAGGAAACGCGTCTTGTGAACTCTCTGCTTTGCCTTCGAAACAGCCAAGATGCCATCTGCATCCAGCAGTGAAGAAGCAAATGTCGGCAGCCTTCTGCCCGCCACCGATGGGCTCTCCCAAGCCTTAGCTGGGTCTGACTCCCTGGACAGTCCTCCCAGACCTCTGGAGAGATCCGCGGGCCAGCTGCCCAGCCCCCCACTGCTGCCCACCCCACCACCCAAGGCCAGCGCCAAAACCGCAAAGAATGTCACAGGTGGGTCCCCATGTATCCCTTCCATCCTCTTCCCTTTCTCTCTCTAACCATCCATCTGTCCATCTATCCATCCATCTATTCATCTATCCATCCATCTATCCATCCATCCATCCAACCAACCATCCATCCATCCATCCATCTATTCATCCATCCATCTATCCATCCATCCATCTTATTCATCTATCCACCACATCCATCCATCCATCCATCCATCCAACCAACCATCCATCCATCCATCCATCCATCCATCCATCCATCTATCCATCTATCGATCTGCACCTTCCAAGCTGGGCTTGGTTGGGCATCTGTGGGCTGGTGCCCATGCTTTGCTTCTGTGATATGGCTCAGGGCAGTCCAGGGGAAGAGTTCTTAGCAAGGAGCTCGGCTGTCAGGAGCAGACTGCTCAGCCTCCCTCAAGCAAGCAGGGCGGTCTCTCTGCAGGTGTCACAGGGGGTGTCTTCAGAACCTGAACGCAGGAGACACAGCCAGCCCCCAGGACGGGACCTTTCTCTCCCTCTGTCTGGATGCTCATGTGTCTGTCTATCCTCCTCTTGCTGCTTCTGAGTCAGTCAGTCTCCTGCCCCTGCTCTTGCCCTCCCTCCCTTTCTCTGCTGGTCTCTTGCTGATTCGCTTTCCAGTGAGCTCTGTCCAGCAAGGCAGAGTCAGGAGAGAACAGCAGACTTCAGGGTGGGGGTCGGGTGGGGGGAGCACAGAGACCCCCAAAGTCATGTGTTTCTGTAGCTTTGGCCTCACTGGCTGAGTAATCCTACGAAGAAGAGAGATTTAATTTTCAAGCTTGGGTATTTCTTGTCCCACTACTGCTGGAAATGGGACACACTCCTGATCTCCAGGAAAAGCAGGCTGTTCACCCCGAGGGGACTGTCTTCGAGAGTGAACCCTCACATGCTGTCTCTGAAGGCTGTGGGTGCGAAAGAGGCAGCTCTGACCACCCAAACACCACCCCAGTACCACCACCTGCCCTGCGTGGGGTAGGCACCAGGCCCACGTGCTCCAAAGAGGCCCAGATACATGCAGCCCACTCACTGAACCCATGGACCAACCCCTCTAGGGAGGTAACATGTGCCCCATTTACAGTTGAGGAAACTGAGGCTCAGGAAACTGCAGTGACCCCTCCCGGGTCCCGTTGATGATTAAGGCCTGAACCTGGTCTGGGCCCAAAGCTCAGAGTTACCCCCTGATGCTGCCCATGAACAAGTGTGGCCAGGTGCCAGGGCCACCTCTCTCGTCTCCCCTGGTCCTCATGTGCTGCTCGCAGTTTTTGTGGGAGAGCAAACTGCAACCCTGAGGTGTCAGCTGCTGGCACCCGGAGCACCTGGCTTGAGCTCAGGAGGGCTGGTCCCAGCCCACCGCCCCTTCCAGGGTGAATGTTCACCCTTGGGTGTTCTCTTGGGTGGAAAACGCTCTCTGTGGGGCTTTTGTCTTACACCTAACACAAATAAAATGTTTCAGTCAAACCGAGTCTTCCTAACCAGAGGGCACAGAACCAGAGGAGGGTGAATGTGCCTCTCACGGGGCCTCCTTAGGTGTGACTGTGGGTGCTATCGATTGGTTAGAAGCACGACCGCGGCACGTTGCTGTTTACCAATGAGCTTGGTACGTGTGGGGGTGCTGTGGAGGGGTAAGTAGAGGGGCGGTGGCCCGGGCTGCCCTCCCTGCCAGAATGTTTTTCCTCCTTGCTCCATCTGGCAACTTAGAACCTCAGCTCAAGGTGTTCCTCCTTCAGGGTCGCCTGCCCTGACCTCCAGCCTCATAGCACCATGCACCTCGTCTTCCTGCATTTGCCATGTCGTTTCACCCATGTCATGGGCTGAATTAGTGTCTCCCCAAAATTCACGGCTACCTGGAACTTCAGAATGTGACCTTATTTGGAATAAGGGTGTTGTTAGATTTTACTCAGTTAAAGATCAAGATGAGCTCACACTGGGTTAGAGTGGCCCTAAATCCAATGAAAATGTCATTATAAGTGACACAAAGGGACACAGAGGCCATGTGAAGGTGGAGGCAGAGATTGGAGTGATGCACCTACAGGCTGAGGAGCACCAAGCACTGCCTGGCAGCCACCAGAGACTGGGAGAGGCTTGGGACGGTTTCTCCCTCAGAAGGAACCAACCCTGCCAACATTTTGGTTTTGACTTCTGGCCTCTAGAACTGTGACTGTTGTTCTCTTGTTTTAAGCTGCCCAGTTTGTGGTCATTTGTTACCGCAGCCCAAGGAACCAAATACACCTTGTCTGTAGGATTATTTTTCTACCTCTGCACCCCATATGGTAGCCCCATGACAGCTGGCCACATCTGTGTTCACCACCAAATCCACACGCAGGCGTAGCATCTGGCATGCAGCAGGTGCCCGGCAAGCGCGAGTGACTGTGAGGGAATGAATGAACGTGTGTACGGTCGGAACCCTCACCACCTGCATCTTCCTGCATCTCTGGAAATGAGTCAATACACTCAGTTTTTGGGTGACATGAATGACCACATAAATTAGAATAAAAGTTTTGAGGCAAAACTACACTATTTTGCATTTTGTTATCATCATTGTGATAATTTCCATTTTCATCCATTGAAACTGAAACTATTTAAAATCTGTTTGATTGGTCACCATCTACCCCACTTTATTCTGGCTAAAATGTCACTTGTTCCCGACCCTGAATTACTAAGTGGCCTGGAGAGTTTCCTGTGTCCCCCGTGCTTGGAAAGGGCAGAGCTCAGACTGTCGGGTCCTCCCTGCAGCCCCGCCCCTCTGCTCGTCCTGAATTCTGGTGTTCTGTGCCCAACCTGCCCGTCAGCACCTCGATGTCCACCCTGCCCTCGGTGGCAAGGACATCAGGGCACACTCTAGCCCCAGTGGGCATGGAGACCGAACTGGGTGTGGTCATGACCTTTGGCCTGGCCTGGGTTTCTTAGTGCTGAGACTACGTTTTGGTGACTTTGTCTTCATTTTCTCTGCTCTTTTTCCTTTTCTTTTGGGGAAAATGTTTGCTTCTGTGTGTGAACACTAGATGGCAGCAGAGAAGGTGAAGGTCCCCCTTACCTGGGCTTAACTTGCTGCAGGCGGGGAAACAGGTGCACAACTGAGTCTCCACCCTGGAGGTGCTTTCTTGCCTAAGACAGGGCCATAGGGGTCTTCGTCCGCCTGCTGCTGCAACAAAATACCACAGACTGCGGGGCTTATAAACAACAGCAATCTACTTTTCACAGTTCTGAAGGCTAGAAGTCCAAGATGAAGGTGCAGGCAGATTTGGTGTCTGGTGAGGGCCCGTTTCCCGGTTCATAGGCCAAATTTCTGGCCTTTCCTGAAAAGTCTTTGTTTCCGACAACCCTCTGAGTCACAGCAGCCTGTGAAGAGGGGCAGGCCCCGCCCCTCCCTGTGGCATGAATTTCACGAGGCCCCTGCACCCACCCTGGGGGTGTGTGAGCTCACCCTTGTCACCATCACTGCAAAGCTTTCTCTGCCCTGGCCAGCAGGTGACAGGCAGCTCTGTCGTGTGGGGGTCCCACAGCCTCTGTCAACTGTAACTGGAGTCAGGGCCAGGTGCCAGCCCCACCACCACCTGGTGGCACGCCCTCGAGTTTGCTTCTGGGCTTGAGCTTCCTGTCTGAGAAATGGGAATAGCAAGAGGTCCCTGGGCAGGCTGAACGAGCCCCGCCAAGCAAGAGCGCTCAGCCAAGCGGTGAGCGGGGTGCGCTCGTTTGATGTGTCCACGATGGACAGTGGTACAAAGACCCTCTCTCTCCCCCTCTCTGCCTTTCCCCGAATCCTCGTTTGCTCTGTCTGCCTGGCTCCACCCAGGCCGGGCCTGGGCCGTTTCCCTGTGGCCTGGGCTTGTCTGGCAAAGCAAGTGCTCACAACAAAAGCTAAATGACTGGAATCCTCAGCGTGACTGACCGTCTCCTGTCTGGTTTTGAGTTATACTTTTCATCGATGCCATCCACGTTCCAGGATAGTATTGAAACAATTTGTTTTTGGATTTTAGGGATTGGGGTGATTTAGATCCCTGGGTTTTCCTGTGGGGGTTAAGAGGGAGTTGATTTGCTTGTACCAGTCCGGCTGCAGCCTGCCGAGGTGCACTCAGAATGAGAGTCTGTGTGCGAACACCTAGTGGGTGCGGGGCCCCGTGCCAGCTGCTGGCCCCACTGGTTGGCTCTGTTAGGGACCTGATGCCATTTCACAGACAAGGAGGCTGAGCCTTTGAGAGCTTAGGTGACTTGCCCAGGGTCTTGCACACTAGGAAGTAGCAGACTGGGGCTAGAGGCCAAATCTGGGTACGACAAAGCCCAGATTCTCCGCTGCTCCAAGTACCGGGCACTGT
Organism: Daubentonia madagascariensis; assembly: GCA_023783475.1. Taxonomy (NCBI): domain Eukaryota; kingdom Metazoa; phylum Chordata; class Mammalia; order Primates; family Daubentoniidae; genus Daubentonia; species Daubentonia madagascariensis. The sequence continues at coordinate 2,586,261 of JAKFHU010001640.1, read as the reverse complement.
GCTGGACGTGGAGTGCATGTTCGAGAAGCATTTATTGGAGTGAGGGAGACCTCCCTTTTTTAGATTTGATTGAGCAAGTCTATTTTGAATCATCTTCAAATTCATTTCAGGTAAATGAATGTTTATTGCACATGTTTTAAGTGCCAGGTCTGGGGATACTGTGGTAAGGTAGGTGGACAGACGCCTCCTCCAGAAGGCTCCAAGTCCAGTGAGAAAGATGGACCTGGCCAAGTGGTTCTCTTCATGTGGGAGGAAAGGGCTGTCAAGGGCAGCCTCCAGTCCCATGGGGTGGGTAGTGGGGGCTCTGAACAAGGGCAGGATTCATGGAGGCCTCTCTGAGGAGGTGATATCATGGCAGAGGAGGGGAAAAGCATTTCAAGCAGAGGGAACAGCCTGTGCAAAGACTCTGAGTAGAGAGAGCATGGCGCCTTCAGGGACTGGGAAGGTCTCCATGTGCTGGAGAGAGGAGAGTAAGGTGGGGACAGCAGAGGTGCCGCAAGCCCTGGGCCTGGGCCTGAGCTCAAACCCCGTCCTAGGGAAGATGGGAGAAGGTGATTGGATTCACCTTCTGAAGAGATTCGCCCCGGCTGGGGTGCGAGGAGAGGATTGGAGACCAGCGTGGGCAGGTGGTCCAGGCTGCGGGGTGGCTGCAGAGCTTGGGAAATTCTTCTGGGTTCTGCAGAAGTGGTGCTTTAGAAAGCTGAGCTCACAGCAGAGAAACAGGAAGGCTTTTTTAAGCCTGAGATTTTGCAGGGAAGGTGCTGGTGCTGGTAGCTGGTGGGCCCTGTGGGTGGAGTGGAACTGGACAGAGACGCACCCTGGTCTCTAGCTTTGGGAGCAGGGAATCCTGGTCAGGCATCTCCGAGTTAGTCAGGGCTGCCTGGCCAGGAGTGGGGGGCCTGGAGGGATGTCCTCTCTGCTTGCAGGCTCCTGTCCCAGGGAGGCCCTTTGTCCCTGCTCCTGAGAGTTATGTTTTTGTTGGTTCCCCCCACACCCTAGGCCAAGCCGTGCTCTTCCAAGGCTCCAGCGTGAAGAGCACTGACCCTCCCCTCCGAGGACAGCTTTCCACGCCCACGGGGTCTCCGCATCTCACCACCGTCCACCGGCCGCTGCCCCCCAGCCGCGTCATTGAGGAGCTGCACAGGGCACTGGCCACGAAGCACCGCCAGGACAGGTGAGGCCCTGCCCTGTAAGGGAAACCTGAGCCTCCAATTCCCACCAGGGCCGACCTCAGGGCGTGCCACCCACGCAGCCACCCAGGGCCCTGGCCAGCTTTCATGCTCTGCTGTCTCTGTCTTAAAATCCTTAGTGATTTTTGAACAAGGAACTCCATATTTTCATCTTGCACCGGGCTCTGCAGATCATGTAGCTGGCCTTGGTTCCCAAGTTCCAGGAGGAAATCCGGCCCCAAAGCTCTGGTGTGAGCCCCCCAGGATCTGGGTGGGGTGGGAACATCCCGGGAGGGAATGAGAGAGAAGCAGCTTTTCTGCTTTGTCCCGGGACCCTGAAGGCTTCACGTTTCTCACCCGGCGAGAGCAGCAAGCAGCCCGTGCTTGCGGCTTGCTCTCATTTCAGGTCACGTGTGGCTCAGTTCTATGAAGGAACAGTGGATTGTTAGAGGCGAAGTAGGTGACAGAGGCACATATGGATTCGTGGCATATTAGACACAGTGCCCTTCTCGGTTCTTGTGAAGGCCTTGGTCTGAGCAGTGGTTGCACTTGCACTATGTTTTGGCAGGTTTTATTACATGTACGTTCTATGCTTTTCAAAACAGCTCATTCTAAACAGCCATTTGCCTTGGACTCAAAGCCTGTGCTCCGTCCAGCACGACCGGGACAGAAGCCGAGAAGCCTCGCGTACCTGGGGCCACCTGTGCAATATTCATCATAAGCCCTTAGGTCAATTTTGCTGGGTTTGTGGGTGAAGGGGGTAACATCTAACCCGAACTATCTTTCCAATTCCAATTTAGTTTTCAAGGAAGGGAAAGCAAAGGGTCTCCAAAGAAGCGGGTGGACATCCGTCTGTCGAGAACGTCCAGCATGGAGCGGGGCAGGGAGCGGGAAGAGGCTTGGAGTGTTGACGGGGCCTCAGAGAGCAAGCGGACGGCAGCCAAAGAATCCGAGGAGAACAAGGAGAACCTGATCGTGAATTCTGAGCTCAAGGACGACTTGCTCTTGTACCAGGACGAGGAGGCGCTGAACGACTCCATAATCTCTGGTGAGGAAAGGGCAGATCCTTATGTGTGGGCTCCCTGCCAGAGGTCTGGTGTCACCAGCGGGTAGGGGCACGGCGCTCACATCTGAGCTGGCGCTTCTGCCGCTAGCACGGGGGAGGGACGGGGCAAGGGCTGCACTGGAGAGAACAGGAGCGGGAGACTCATCCCCTGAGAACCAGCCTCTCCCAGGCACTCTGGGGGTGCACGTGGCCGGGCTCAGGGTGTGGCTGGAGGACATGCCCAAGTGAACTTGTTTTATTTTGAGAGTTGTGTGTTTGTTTTCACGTGCATTTTAAAAAAAACATAAAAGTGGTACAGCAAGTGACTCAGGAATGTCACCCCTGAGGAACGGGTGACAAGAAGTATATAGGTGGTATTCAGATGCCCAGTGTTTGGAAGGTATAGCAGGAAATCCTAATTTTAAAAAGCAAGATGAGGTGGGAGAGGAGGGGTCGGGGGAGGGTGTTTGCTTGATCCATCGATCCCAAATGGCCGTCTCAAATGGTGTGAAGGAGACACAGCGCGAGCGTGTTTGGGACCAGACGTCGACAAGGCCCTTGAGGTCTAGCTCCACGTTTGTCCTCACAATGTGTCATCCAGGTCAGAGTAACGGCTCCGTCCTACCCTCGGGGTCTCAGGGAGGTGGAGGGCTACAGACCTCCCTCAGACAAAGGCAGCAGGCACGGAAAGGGGAGGACGCGCGGAGGGGCAGGGTTCCCTCCCCACCCGGGACAGGCTGTCCTGGGCTCTCCTGTCACTCCCAGGAGGGTCACGGGCAGTCACGGCTGTTGGCCTTTGCGGGAGGAGTCAGGAAGGGTGGCTGTTCTCCCTGGGAGCGCCGTGTGTGGCTGCTGTGGGTAGGCAGAGCTCTGGTGGTCTCTTCCTTGGGTGTCTGGTGGGAGATGGGGAAGGAGGCTGATGCTGATTCTGGCTGGTATGGAGGGGATGAGGGCGGCTGGCACTGTGACCGGGCAGACAGACCAGCAGCCCAGGGTTGGACAGCCGCCCCCTTCCCATTGCCTTGCATACCTCCGAGCCTTTCCACGTGGTCCAGTGGAGCAATTCTGGGCGTGTGTGCTGCAACATACGAAGGGCACTGCTGTCCCGTGTGTTTGGAGGAGGCTGACTTTGCTAACTGAACTAGTGTCTTTGTGGCAGAAACTCAGAGCCAGCTGCTGGCCAGAGGGCGCTGGCATCTCTGAAGAGGCTGGAGCCTGTGGTTCCCCACCTGTGTGGCCCTGGAACCCTTTTTCATAAACACCATGAGCCTCCCATGGGATGGGCTTATGTGGGTCACTTCTGAGAACAGCTGGTATAATGGGGGTCGCGGGCTGGAGCAGGGTTCCTCAACCTTGGCACTGGTGCCTTGGGGCCAGGTGACTCTCTGCCATGGAGGGTGCATCCTGGACATTTTAGGATCTCCTGCAGCGTCCCCAGCCTCTATCCACTGGGTGCCAGTAACACCCCCGCCCCCAGTGGGGGTGACCCAAAATGTCTCCAGGCATTGCCACATGTCCCCTGAGGGGCAGAATCACCCCTGGTTGAGAACTTCTGGCCTAGACTGTGCCTCTTGTTTGTTGTGTGACCTTATGTAAGTCCCTCAGCCACTCTGGGACACAGCTCTTCCATTGGTGAGACGGAAGTAGGAACTATTTCTCTTGGACATTGCGAGGATGACAACAGCCTTTGCCGTTTACTGGGTCTTTCTTGTGCACTGGACACTGGTCTAAGGTTGTCACAAGAAACGTTTATCCTCACAGCAGCCCAGCGAGGTTGGTGACGTCATTGTCCTTATTTTACAGAAGGGGAAACTGAGGTGCAGAGAGGACACGTGACCAGCCACAGCCACATGCTGGTTGGTCCCAGGCTGCCAGCTCCGGCTCTCTGCTCTGTGCTGGACCCGCTCTGAGGATTCAGCCCTCAACACGGGGCCTGACACAGGGTGTGCTCAGAGAACATTCACTGTCCCCTTCAAGTCGCAAGGTGGGAGGAGATTGTCCTGCCAAGACAGGGCTCCCCAGTTTGTTTTCCCGTTCAGGGCACTGTTAGGCGACCTAGATCTGGTATCCCAACCCCTCGCACTGAGGGTGTCACGTAATCGTTTTAGGTAAACTCTAAAAGGGTGGGAACCTGCATTTCACGTATTGGGAGCCTCAGGCCTGGCCCAGGTCTGCCCGTGAAACGCTTTGTTGAAGTGTTGGTGAGACGCAGAGTTGAAGCGCATCTGGCTGGATCCTTGGTTGCCAACTCAGTCCTCTCTGCCCGGTGTCGTCCTCCTTGGGCTTGAGCATCCCGGGAACGGGGACGCCATCTCCTCATCCAGGCTGCTCTGTCATGGCCAACAGTATTAGTCTCCTGTGGCTGCTGTAACAAATTATCCCCAACGTGGTGGCTTTTAACAACATAGTTTATTCTCTCACAGTTCTGGAGGACAGAAAGCCAAAGTCAAGGTGTCAATAGGACCACACTCCCTCTGGAGGCTCCAAGGAAGGCGCCTTCCTCTTCCAGCTTCTGGTGGCTCCAGTGTCGCTTGGCTTGAGACTGCACTGCCTCCGTGGTCACATGACCTTCTCTTCCCCCTCCGTCCTCTCCTTTTCTTATAAGGACACTTGTCATTGGATTTAGGGCCCATCTGGGTGACACTGCATGGTCTCCTCATCTAGAGATCCGTAATTATGTCTGCAAAGATCCATTTTCCAAATAAGGTCACATAGGTTCCAGGGCTGGGAACATGGACATAGCTTTGGTGGCCCCTCAACCTGCTGCAGTCACTCCTGATGGGTCGCTCCTTCCTCTTCTTGAGCCAGAGTCAGGCCCCAGGCCTCCCCTACCCGTCCCCGGGCCCTCTGCACTGGGCCAGGCCACAGCCCCAGGCGGGATGTGCTGTGGGGAGGAGTTCTGTGGCCCTGGGCAGGTCCTCACCTGTACCTGCCTTGGTTCCTTGTCGGTCAGATCAAAGGCCTCATCGTCGGCTTTATGACAACACTGTGAACCTCCTTTCCTGGCTCGGGCACAGTTGCAATGTTGCACTAGTTTTTGTCACTATTTGACTATTGTCTGTCTCCCCACTAATCTATCAGTTGTTCAGTTATTATTGACTGTCTAATTCTGTCTGTATGAGGGATAGTGCTGGTGTCTACCTGTGCCCCGCCATGTTCCCGTCACCCATCTGTGCCTGGTTCCAAGTCAGTGAGCAGCTGTGGCCTTACCCATGTCTGTAACTCTGATGAGTCCTGCTTCTTCCCTCTAGCCAGTGCCCCCTGTGCTGCAAGGTGTCTCTGTGGACCCAGCATGTCCACCTGGGGCTTCTGGACACTGCAGACCATGTCTCCTCAGGCCTCGGCTCTCCATCTGTGTCCCCAAACTGGGACTCTGAGCTTCCCCTTTCGTACACGGCACCTCTGAGCTCCCTGTGGCTGGAGCCACCTTGATCCTACTCTTGACACCCAGATGACCATGAAGTCCTCTTGGCTCCTCCTCACAGCAGACCAGGACCTGGCCGACTGCCCTCTCCTCTGGGGCTTGCTGTGCTCTCTCGCCTGGGCTCGGCCTCCTGACGGTCTTGCTGCACCGCCCTCGCCCCTTGGCCAGCCCGTTCCCCACACTGGCCACAGCAGGACTGGTGTCAGATGTAAGTCGGGTAGTGTCACCTCTTGCTCATGTCCCTCCAGTGGCTTCCCAAGGGGTTAAACACCACATCCTCCCCAGGGCCTGGGGACCATGTGGACTGTCCCCCAGCCCCTGGGCTTACCGTTCCCTTGGCCCCCTCATCGTTCCTCACAGGCTCTGACCACGGTCCCCAGGATGTGGGTGCATCTCCACCGAGTTGACATCACCTTGCCCCAGGAGCCTGCCCAGTGCCCGCTTCAACATGTGGCCCTTTCCTCTCGTGGCCTCATTTCCCCAGGGAGCTGCCCCGCCCGCTGCCATCTGCTCTGCTCACATGCACATGCACCTGCACCTGGCTCTGAGAGGCCGGGGCTCCTCTCTGCAGTCCCCACCATGTGCATAGCCCGTGGGTGCTAAGTGCACAGTAAATATCAGCTGAACAAATGGGCCAGAATGGGCCCGTGGGGGGTTGGGGGAGCCAGGGCCTGTGAAACGTGGACAGGGGCCAGGCCCAGAGAGCCCTCGGCCCTCCGGCTGCCACCTGGAAGATCTGCCCTTTCTCCACTGCTTTTCTTCCCACGTGGTTCAAACCTGAGCCTCTTGCTATTCATTCTTGAAACATGGTGTCCTTAAGTGAACATGCAGTTTGAGCCATGGTCTAACAGAGCAGGGAAGGTAGAACTCATTCTAGAAACTGATTCTGGGACTTCTGCTGTCGTGAACTTAGCCCAGGCTTGCTGCCATGCTGCACTGTGGAACGAGACACACACACTGTCCTTTGCAACCCCCCAGTGGGGCCTCCTGCATGGGTCTTCTGTGGGCCAGGGCCTCCCATTCAGCCCTAAGAAACTCCCTGTTGAGGGCTGGGCTCATGGTGCAGACTAGCAGGCATGTCTGGAGTCCAGCTTCCTTCTGTTTGCAAATTGAGCCCTCTGTGTGCTAGTCCCAGGGAAACTAATCCAGGGTCCCTGAAACCCTGAGGTCAAGTGTAGAAAGTGGTGCTTTGCTTTGATCACATTCTCAACTGTGTCCACAACTTCCTAAAAGTTACAAATCTCTGAGATAAAATGCTGGGGGAGGGAATTCCATATTTGTTATGTAAAAAGTCTGCAAATGTTGCTTTTGGGGGGAAAATTATTCTTGGTAGGAAAAGCTCATAAGAGCTTTTTTTTTGAGGCAGAGTCTTGCTGTGTTGCCCAGGCTAGAGTGCAGTGATGTCATAGCTCACTGCAGCCTGGGCTCAAGTGATCCTTCCGCCTCAGCCTCCTGAGTAGCTGGGATTACAGGTGCATGGCACCACTGCCAGATAATTTTTATATTTTTTGTAGAGACGGGGTCTTGCTATGTTGCTCGGGCTGGTCTTGAACTGCTGGCCTCAAGCAATCTTCCTGTCTCGGCCTCCCAAGTGCTGGGACTATGGCATGAGCCACCGTGCTGGGCTCCATAACAGTCTCTTGCTTTTGTTATTTGCTTCTCTCTGCAACGTGTTCAGAGTTCAAACCCTGCTCCCAGTCTCTCACCTGATATAGTATTTTTATATCTCTGTGGTATGGAAGCAGAAAAGCACTAGGCAGTAGATTAATCAATTATTAATCACAACTGTGGTTTTATTCATTGATCCATTCATACACACACGCACTATACTGTTGATGGAGCTGTGATGATGTTGTCTTGTCCCATGAGAAATTCCAAGGAAATTTTTGTTATCAAACATTTTTGTCAACCTGAATTCTTTATTGGTCAGCATCATCACTCACCTATATTAGAATTTAATTTCTGGAGAAGGCGGTTGCCCTGTCAGAGGCAGGCGTGCTTCATGAGTCAGCTGGAAGAGCAGCCATGTGCTGGATGAGTTGTAGTGGTAAATGTATTTGCTCTAGTCCAAGTCTGACAATTGGATGTCTGTGTGGGGCATCCCTGGTGTCTTGATCCACAAAGAAAGGTGCATTACAGACTGCGTGTTTATATGTCTGCTCAATGCCAGAGCTTGTGGTGTGTGCATGCCCACCTGGAAATATGCTTGCATACACATGTGTGCCCCCACACAGGCTCACACAATGGGAGCCTTCACAGGTGTGTGTGATCCACGCCGGGTAAAGCAAGGCTTTGGGAGCATTTTGCAATCAACAAAAGTGAATCTTACCAGGAACAGTTTTTATGTTGTGGCTACCTGAAGATTTAAGTGTTAAAATCTGTCAAGAAAAAGAATTTGTGTGTTATCTCTTCTCTTACCCTGAATCCAAGAGTGGAGACCACACCTGTGTTGTTCCTGACGCTGTCCAGGCTCCTGGCCTGGTGGAGACACATAAGGGAGGGAGCAGGGGGTGGTGGGGCTGCTGCAAGGGGAAGGAGTTTCTTGCATGAGAAAGCAGGCTTTTCCAGAGCTTTCCCAGCTCCCTGTGCAGCTTGTCCTTGTGTGCAGTTGCCACCCAGGTGTTCACGACAGCAAGGCTGCAGGGCCAGGACACACATGTCTCAGCCATGCTCCGTGTCATGAGGGAACAGGCCCCCCAGCTTCACCCGTGCTGGTGTCTCCAACGCTTTGGGCTGCCGTAGCAAAACGCCATAGACTGGCTGCCTTATAACAACAGAAACTCGTCCCTCCCAGCTCTAGAGACAGGGAAATCCTAGGTCAGACAGCAGACGCGGAGTCTGGTGAGGGCCTGCCTCCTGGTTCATAGAGGTGCCTTCTCGTGACCCACGTGGCAGAAAGGGAGATGGAACTCTTGGGGCCCTTTTATGCGGCACTAACCCCATTCATGAGGGCTCCACCCTTGTGACCTCATCAGCTCCCAAGGCCCCACCTCCAAACACCATCACATTGGGGGTTAGGTGTCAACATATGACTTCTAGGGGACACACATTCAGCCCACGGCGCTGTCATTCTCAGGTGAGGGCTGTCTGCACCCGGGTGGGCCTTCCTCTCTGGGCTTACTGCGTAGAGATCTTCTGTAGGGTTTGACCACCCGCTTGTCCTGACACATTCCTTTCTAGCTCTGTGACCTTGGACACGTTTCTTAACCTCTCAGTACCTCAGTTACACCATTTGTAAAATGGGTGTGATACCAAGGCTATTTATTATGAGGTTTAAAGGGAGTGATTCCCCAAGTGCAGTCCCCTCTGTGCTCAGTGTGTGCTCTCACTGTCATGGTGCCACCACCTCTTCAGCACCCTTGTTATTGGAGAGCAGGCAGGGACAGGAAGAGCCAGGCAGCTGCCACAGGTCAGCAGAGAAACACTTGGATCCAAGTGAGTTGTGGCTCTGATTCTGTGGATAGTCCACAGCTGACTTGTGTTGTTCCTCATTCCATCCGGTGCTTCGTCAATTAACAAGTGTCAACGTCCCTGCAGCCCCACAGGCACATCTGTTCTCCGTCTGGACGTGCAATCAATATGTTTGTGTGACTGGCCGTGGTTTTGCTTTGCCTGCTTAGCAAGGAACAGTGACAAGGAGAATTAATCGCTTGGTGCCCTGTGTGCCGGGACAGGCTGATGGAGTTTCTCACATTGGTTAGGAAACAAAAGCCTTGGGAAGGCCTCTGGGTGGCACCTGCCATGGGCCACCTGTCCCAGACCAGGGGGAGTAACTCTCAGGCCCCCAGCCTCAGGCCACCCTGCCTGCTCTGGTGGACCCTGGGCAGGTGGCAGCATGTCTGGGCTGCTTGTCTGTAGCTTGCGGTGACAGCTGTGCCTCCCTAGGCAGGTCATCCTGGGGGCTGATGAGGCCCGGCCTGCTCGGGGCAGGCAGCGCTCATGTAGTGGCCCCGCCGTCAGCATCGTCCTCGTCCTCACCAGAAAACAAGGAATCCCACCTGCTGGGGTCTGTCGGGTCCTGAGCCCCACGCAACCTTGAGATAGCAGTCACCTGGGGTTCCTCTAATTAACGCCCCAAACTGTAGCAACTGCCTATGAAAATCCAGGCCTGCCCTAACACAGGGGTGTAGAGTCAGACTGCAGCGGGACTTTAGCTTAACACTACGGGAGCAACTTTCCCCTTTCCCCTGACCTGATGATACCTGCTGCGTTGTCGCGTGCCCTCTGCAACCCCTGTATACGTGTCTGCATGTGTTTTCCTTGGGCCTCGGTCCTGCTTATGGCACTTATCAGGGACAGAAACCACAGCCGAGGGGTCCTTGTGCCCATCCCTGCTTGGCGTGGTGCCAGGTGCCACTTGCTCCCCTGGCAGCTGACGTCCTCACAGCAAGTCTCTGTGGTGTGACTACCCCAGAAGCGTTCTTCTGTGAGGATGTAAAGGTCAGAGGATGTGAGAAAACCAAAGCTCAGCGAAGCCCAAGTTTGCAAATGGGCAGAGTCAGGATGCAGCCCTGGTGTGTTGCACTCCAGGGCGATGCAGGGCTGTGCTGCAGTGGGGAATGGGCACTCTCGTACACACGTGGGTGTAGCTGCGAATCGAGAGCTATCCAAATTTTAAATGCATGTGATCAGTTCCAGCAACTTTGCTTCCAGGAATGTGCCCCAGGTATACTAGCAGTTGTGCATAACAGTTTATATGCACTAGGGTGGCTCAGTCTTGCTACAATTAACATTTGGGGCCAGATAATTAATTGCTGTGGGGGCTGTCCTATGTCCTGTAGAATGTTTAGCGACATCCCTGGCCCCTATCTACTAGATGTCACTAGTGCCCCCTCCACCCCCAAGTCATGACAACCCAAAGTGTCTTCAGACATTGCCCAATGTCCCTGGGGGAAAGACTGCCTTTGGCAGAGAAGCACTGATGTACAGGGATGTTCACTGGGATTACTTGTGGTAGGAAAATTGGAAATGTTCTAAGCAGTGGTCAGCAAAGGGCCAGTTAACAGTTATAGTCTGTGTCTGCAGTGGGCTATTGTGCAGACATTACGCTGAATGTGCAAGCTCTTGGGCATGGCATGAAATGCATCCGAGATATATTGCAAGGTGACAGCAAGAACTTGAGAATGATCCCATGTTAAAATAAATCCACACAGAAGCACACTTACCAAACCACATTCTGTGTAAGGAATAAGAAAGAATGCACAGGGAGGGTGGAAATTCTCTTACCCAGTGTGATTAGAACATACCCATTATATTTTTGTTAATCAAAATAGCTGATTAAAGCCTAAAATATAAAAATAACATATACACATATTAAACATTTTATTTTAACTTAAAATATGAATGCAAAAAGTGAAAACACATGAATGCACATTTATTTGCCCCTTTTGGCGAGGGTTGAGGCCTCCTCTGGGATTCTCTAATTGGAGTCCCAGATCCTGGAATAAACTGCACTTGATGTGCACCTTCTATGATGTCTCAGTGACTTTTAAGGATTACATTTACTTTGCACTTTTTACAAACTAGAAGAGTACAAACACTACTGGCCTAAGCAGGTTTGGAAAGAAATAACTGGCTGTTGGTGAGTGCACAGGGCGACTCGGGAGAGGAGGTGCCCGAGTGTGAGGACAGAGCCCTCTGAGGGGTGGGGAGCAAAGGCCAGTGCAGCCCCGGCTGAGAGCATCTGCTGCAGGTGTGGCTGGCTGTATGGGTAGGGCTTGTGCGTGGAGAGAGAGTTCTGCATGTGTACCTGCGACATTGCACCCAGCCATGCGGATACCACATCTGTCTAGTCTGTTTTGCATTAGACACTTTTGTGAATGCCTCTTTAGGATAAACTCCTGGAAATAAGACAGCGGATTTAAATGTATGTGTCTTTTACACTTTGATCCTTGATTGGAGACCACCGTCAGAAATGCCATCCTGATTTCCCCTCCCCCACAGGGTAGGAGCCACCCATTCTCTGCAGGATCTGTCTGTGTTCCTTAATGGGAAGGGGAGGAGAGGATGCTGGGGGAAATCCACCCATCCAACAGAAGGGATTACGGGCAATGTAAGACATTTAAAGAATGTTCTGCCTATCTGTGCTGTTTGAGGGTTTACAACGAGCATGTCTTACTTCATCACGAGAAAGACCATAAGGAGAGGTGTTTTTTGACAAGATCCCATTCCTGCATTGGGGGAGTTCTCAGCTTACAGGCAGGATCAGGTGAGAAGGACACCACTTGCCACAGCCTGCAGGTGGCCAAGGGCAAGGCAGGAGAGGCGCCAGTGGGGTTTTAAGGAATGTAGAAGGGTTTGCCAGGTGGGTGAAGTCACAGAGACAGGGCAGAGGTTGGCACATATAGGGAGGTAAAGCTGCGTGGAGCACCTGGGGCCCAGCGTGTGCGCACAGGGAGGGACGTGACACTGAGCAGTTTTGGTGGCACAGCCAAAGGGTTGATATGAGGCTCTGACTCTCCAGTACTTTTCAGATTCCAGAGTAGCCTCAGAAGGCTAAGATTGCTAGCCCTATCACTTGCCATTATTGCTAATGGCAAAAAAAAGATGACCCCTCTTGGCAAATCATATCTGCTTTTGGGGAGACTACAAGTGAGTGATAAATACTGGAACACTGTCAGCTCAGCCCAGGGAACTGCTCCAGGAGGCAGTGATCTCTGTATGTCTCCCACACCTGCCCGATCCTTGCCCCTGAGCTGTGTTACCTGGTGGGGGCAGCTCTGTGACCTGCTGCAAGGACTTGCCCACCGGAAGGCCCAGGGCGGCCCTGCAGCAACAGTGCCTGCATATGTCCCGTATCGGGTCTGTCCACGATAGTCTTGAGAGTTGGAACGTTTACTTGAACCTAAAAAGAAACCATCGTGTATTCTACCGCTGGTGGCACTCAGGACCTGGGCTTTACCCAGAGGGTAGAGGCTCTATCAAATGACTCCAGGGAGGGTGTGTGACCAGACTGGTATTTTAAAAACAATCTAAAGAGAAATTCACAAAGTTTTCTAATGGTGCATCCCAGTAGCCAAAAAACCTGTAAAACAAAACCCCCCCAGTATTTGTACATTATTTACTTACGAACTATACACGTGAGAGGTACCATGCTAATATATTGCACACGTTATGAGGTAGGCATACAAAACAGCGAGGAGGAAAGCGCGACGTGGAGCAGCGACTGTATACATATTAATATTTTCGACCACAGCCTGGCCTCCTGGGAGAGAGGCCGGGGAACGTGCGATTCACCAAGCACAGAGGGTTCTAGCGCGGGCGAGTAAGAGCCGGACTGGAGGGGATTTAAGGTCAAGGAGGGATTTCAGTGCTTTACAGATTTTTTTAAAGCTTTTTAAGAGATGCCTTTGCTACTCGTTCAAGTACTGTATGTCCAGCTCCGGGCCTCAGGGATTCTAAGTAAAAACCAGGCCCGGTGTCCGCCCCGGAGGAGCTCTCGGCTAACTCTAAAGTCGACTCTCGCCATGAAGCTGACCGGGCAAAAGAGGGCCCTGCCTGGACTTCAACGCCAGGGATGTGGAGACTCAGGGTTTGGCCACGCGGGAGATGTCACGTGGAGAGAGGCGGTGCTTGGGCAGATCCGGGTGTTGCGCACTGTTAAAGAGAGGGTGACTCTCTTCACAGGCTCCAGGCTCCTTTTCCCAGTGGACACGCCTGCGAAAAGTGAAAGCTAAACTATGTTGTTGTTTGAATCCCCCCGGGACCGAGGCTTGCAGTGTACCCTTCAGTCCAGTGACGAGCCGCGTAGTCACGGCCTCGTGAACTCCCAGAACCCAGGCGGCCGCTGGCTGTCTGGGAAGCTGGGGCTCTGGGATTTTAAACGGCCCAGAATCCCCGCCATGTCCCCCGTGGACACCAGGTGGCGCCGCGGATGCTCACTGGGCTGCAGGATGCGCCGGACGACCTGGGCCCTGGGACGGCCTGGCGGGCACCTGCGGCGGAGGCTCCGGGTCCCTCCTGCTGGGCACCAAGCAGCAGAGCTGTCGGCCGGGGACTCAGCAGGCCCAGTGATGACCACAGCCAAAGCGCCTGCTTTTTTTTAAAGCTATTACTTCACATCAGGTACCTTAGCAAGCACCTTTCGCGCATTCTCTCGCCTGATCCCCACGACAACCTGGTGGGGCAGGTGCTATCGTTGTCTTGTTTTTTTAACAGGTGAGGAAACCGGGGCAAAGAGAGGGGCAGGAGCTTGCCCATTTTGAACCCAGGCCTTTCTAGCTTTGTAGCCCGTGAGTGTCACCCCCATCCACGCGACTCTCCTGAGCACCTCGCAGGTGTGTGGACGCAGGGATGAGCCGGGGGCCCGGCCTGCAGGCAGCCACGGCAGCAGGGAAGGCAGGACCCCAAGAGGCAACCTCAGGGTTGAGGGACGAGCAGCGATGGGCACAAGCAAAGAGCACCCTGATTTCTGTATCTTGAAGTGGCACGTCTCAGGCCAGCTGCCCGCTTTGAGAAGCTCCGATACGCGTCCCGCCTTGGAGGAATTGCGTCGGCCTCCCTGGGGCCTGGGCCTCAGCGCTTTGCACCCCCCAGGTGGGAGTGCCAGTCTCACTGGGCTGGGCTCTCCCATCCAGCTACTTAAATACTAGTCTGGGTGCTGTGAAGGAATTTAGTTTTAAGGAGGTTGCCCTTGGTAATGCGTGTGGGCCTCTTCCAGTCAGTTAAAGGCTTTAAGAACAGATCTGAGGGTCCCCAGAGAAGAAGGAATCCTGCCTTAAGATGACAGTGTCAGCTGCTGCCCAAGTATCCAGCCCGCTGGTCTTGGACTTGCCAGTTCCCACAGCACAAGTCAGTTCCTTAAAATAAATCTCTTAATACACAGACACACACATGTAGACATATAATGTACATATGTCTGTATACATGTATCATGTGTGTGTGTGGGTATGTATGTCCTGTGTCTCTGGAGAGCCCTGACCCAAACACCAGGTGGTCCTAAATTGCTTCTAGGGAAGAGAACCAAAGCCTTCAAATGAGTTGTGACCTCCGAGGTGAAGGCAGTGGTCCTTCCACATAGGGGACGGCTTGAGGCTAGACATGTGGGTGAGACACACCAGATGTGCAAAGTAGCGTGGTCATTGCAGAACCCAACATGAGACCCAGGGAGTGGCCAGAGAGAGAGTTCCTTGTTCACCTTATGAAAACAGTTGGAGTTCAAAAGGCACCAAAATGCAAAGCTTCAAGAGGGAAGTCCCAAGTCCTTTACCTGCTGGCTGTGTGGCCTTGGGCGAGGAGTTGATGTCTCTGTGCAGCAGTCGTCATCTGCAAAATAGGAAAAATGAATCCGAGCACCTGCCTCAAAGGGCTCGACACTGTGCCTGGCATACAGCAGGGGCTTGTTAGGTGTCGGCTACTCTTGCCGTCATTGGTGGGCAGCAGTATAGGTGGAGCTGCTGTGGCCAAAGGGACCTAGAAAGGTCTCGAAAGAGTGCAGGTGTGATGAGAGAGGGCAATGAGGGGGCCCTGGCCTGGCCCAGCGAGAGGGGATGGGGCCTGCAGGGGTGTCTCAGTACCACAGAGTGGGCGCCTGAAGCAACAGACATTTATGTTCTCCCAGTGTCAGAGGCTGGAAGTCCGAGATCAAGGTGCTGGCAGGGTTGGTTTCTGGTGAGGCCTCTCACCTTGGCTCGGAGATGCTGTCTTCCTGTGGCCGGTTCTCTGTGCGCTGGGTGTGGAGAGACAGCAATCTCTGCAAGGACCCCGGTCCTATCAGATCAGGGCCCCACCCTCACGACCTCCTTTAATCGTTGTTACCTCCTTAAAGGTAACAGTGTGCCTGTTTCCAAGCACAGTCACACTGGGGGTTAGGGCTTCAGCCTGTGCGTTCTGGGGTGGGAGGCACAGTTCAGTCAAAACATGGGAGACTGAGGCAGAGAAGAGGAATTGGCAGGGTCGGGGCGGGGGGTGGCATGGGCCCCAGGCTGGAAGAGAAAATACAGAGAAGGGAAAGGGCTGGGACCTCGGCCAGTGCTCTGAGCTCACCAGAGGCCCCGCCCGGCTCAGGGTCAACCAGGGACCACATAGCCATTCAAGAGTATTTGTGGAGCACCACCCGTGTGCCTGGTGAGCCGAGCCTGGTCATGTCTGCAGAGGGAGATGATCGTCAGCAGCGGAGTGTCCATCAAGGGAACGTGTACCTGATGTGTTGTGCTAGCGTGACGCATGAGGACTGATCCTCAAAGACACTTTGTTTTGTTTACAACATCCCCGTTCATCCCCTGCTCCTGACGAAACTCAGGTAGCACTTGACCCTTCTGTTCACTCGTAGATAACAAAACACCCTGTGTTCTCTGAGTCATCCACGCTGTTCGGGTGCAGAAATCAGAATATCCTTCCCCTGTGATCACCAAACTTCCAAGTTGAGTCAGTGTTTTGCCAGCTCCCCCCAGCTGAGACCCTCTGCAGCCAGGGAGGGTGTGCTCTCCCCTTGCCCTGCTCACTCCCCGGCATGGGGGTGCCTGCCCCCGAGGGGTGGAGGCTGCTGGGCTCTGACTGGCCACTGGGAGTTCAACCACTTGGGGTGGCAAGTCTCCTGGGGCCCCAGTTTCCCCTCAGGAAAGGACATGGTGATCTTCTCTTTGAGAATTGAGAACTCAACTATATGAGATCACCGCAAGGCACTTCTGGGGAGGGGGGCAAGGGCCGCTGCTGGCTCCCTACTCCTGTCTGTCCTCACAAGGAGCAGGTCCACCCGCAGCATCCCAGGAAGCAGCCCAAGGGGCAGCAGCCTTCCAGGACCTGATGGAGCCACCATCAGGACTCCACAGGACAGGGTGGCCTGTGTGACTGGCGTGGTCCTTAGACTGCTGAGCAGTTGGCAGGTGTCCACGGAGGTCCCTCTCTACAGTTGACAGGTGTCTCTGTGCTGCACGTAGACATCCTCAACAATGGCAACCCTGACCACGACCCCCTCTGTATACTTTATATTCAGTATGCAGGACATTTATCATCTGATGCACGTGTGTTATTTACAAATTCATGGTTGTGATGGCAGTGGTGCCAGAGCAGGTGAAACCATGTGGTGCGAAAGCAAGAGAAGGCAGGTAGGCCCCCCTCTGTTACTCACACCCTATTCTATGGGCAAAACCAAGTCCCAGGCTGGCCCTGATTCAAGGGGTAAGAAAACCTTTTTGTAGGAAGAATGGACAATAGTAGCCACTTGCAATTGATCTGCCACAGAGACTTGATATTAAATAACTTCACAATGAGCACGTAAATTACACTGATGGGCACAGGCCTTTCTCGAGGCTGAGTGTACGTGGCTACCTCCTGTTCTTTGGTGTCAAGAATGGACTTGCTTTCTCCCTGTTACAGATTCTTAGTCCCTTTGGATCCGGTGCAGTGGCCTATTTCTGTATCATTCTTAGCGTGGTGTCTGGCACTTAGTCTTCCACGACGACTGAGTTGATGAAGTTTGGAAGAAACTTGGAGGTGATGTGAGCTGGACTGGTCCCTATCACCCCATTTCACAGATGATGAAGCTGAGGCCGAGGAGGTGAAATGGCTGATTTGGGCTCTGTGGCTAGTACATGGTGGATCTGGGCTAGAACTCAGGGCCCAGATGTACCCTGACTTTTTCACACCCCCTTCATACTGGTTCATGGCTACTACACAAAGCCAGGCACCCTCACTTTTCTCCTGGTGACAGACAGCAATGCTTTTTACAGAAACCAGACTCCGTGGAACCCTGGACGTGTGTAATGATAAAGTTCCACAGAATTATTTGCTAAAATTGTAATGCTAGCTCACGTTTGAAGTACACACCAAAAGGTGTTTTCTTCCCTGAAGAAAGTTTGTCGGCCTGGGAGGCCTGTCTCAGCGCTTCCATCTCTGGCAGAGAGGAACAAACAGTGACGCTTCCTTCCCCTCGGGCACCCCTGTAGGGGAATCTCCTCCCCTCCCGGCTCCCTCTGCTCTGCTCGGGTGCCTCCAAACCTGCCCTCTCCTTGGTGCCCACTGCACAGCATCCCCGGCCTCCTCCCCGCCTTCCTGGGCTCTCCCCCGACCTGCCCCTAAGGCGGATGTGCCTGAGCGTCTGGGCTCCTTCCTTGGCTGGCTTTGTGCACTTGCTCTAGGCCCAACCTCACATCCTTCCCTGTGTGTGGTGGCCACAGGCTGCGGCTCTCTCTGATGCTAAAGCCCCATGTGTCCATTTGTCTACTTCTGTGTCTCTGCAGAGGCCCCAACCTTCCCTGAGCTCAGCAGAGCCAAAGCCAACCTCGTCCCCTCCCCAGGACAGCTGCTGCACTGCCCAGGGCCCATTCTCTGTTCCTGTCCTCGCTGTGTCCCAACCTTCACACCAGGCTGTCTCCTCCTTCCCCCGTCCCCTCGTCCAACATCACACTAATGTTTGTTCCTCCAGAAAGTGGGCACCATGCACTGTGTGTCAGGCATGGCGGGGAGAGCCTGCCCTCGAGACCCTCGGAGTGCGGCAGCAGCGTTGGTAACAGGGCCACTGTTGTTTTCAGAAGGGTCCCGGCCCTTCTGCCTCTGGCCCTGACAGGGTAATTGTAGCCGCCCTCCCACTAAAACCAAATATGAAACTGTACAACACGTACGAGGCTGTGTGGGGGTATTGAACAGCAGGCAGTGCAGTTCTGTCATCCTTGAAGGGAGGCCCCGGGAGAGCCCACACTGACTGCCCGGCTTTCCCCTGGGCATCCTCCTGTGGGCACAGCGAGGTGGCCTCCAGGCAGAGTGGGGATCTCACCAAGATGAGGAGGCGGAGGCCGGAGTCTGGGCTGCTGAAGCAGCTGGAGCTTGTAGGACGAGAAGGATCTGTGTGGAGGGTTCTGTGGAGATCCAGTCGGCCAAGGTCTGAGATGCACCTTTGCAGGCAGAACCCACAGACTTAGCAGAGATCACCAGTGGGCATGAGAGCTGAAGGGTGACACGAGAAGTCAGGGAGTGCTGGGAGATGTTGGGGGTTCAGCCCGGGCGGAGTGAAGAGACCTCAGTGAATGCAGTGGACTGTTTGTCACAACGCCACAAGGACCAAGCCTTAGGAGTCAGGGGGATGAGCTAAGACCATATTCAAAACCAAAATGGACCTGCAGTTATTGCAAATATACCAGGGGTCTTAAAGGACAAGATGATCATAATGAACAACCAGATGGAGAATCTTAGAGAAATAGAAACTATAAAAGAAAGTCAAATGGAAATTCTAGAATTAAAAAGTGCAATATCTGAAATGGAAAATTCATGGCAGGTTAGACATGGTCTCACAGCATCCCTGCTTGTGCAAGACACACTCCAGGACTGTTCTCACACGTGGAGCCAGGGCACAGGCCAGGCTGGGCCAGCAGGGTTCTCTCTGCCACTTCCCCTCTCTCCTGGGACCTATTGCTTCTCCTTCCCTTCAAATGCCAGAGCCTTGTGCACATCAGCTATGTGGCCTGAGCTGTCCAGGTTCCAGAATTGCCAGTCCAGACTTGCAGTTTGGGCTGAGAAATTACTGCATTGGCAACATGGGGATGTACATCCTTGTAGCTAAGACTTTGTGCATCTCTGTAATTATGGCCTTAGGATGAATTTCAACATTCCACATGCAGACTAACTGAGAAAAAAAGATACCTCATGTTGAGTGTATTTTAACCCCACAGCTTCTTAGCCTTGTGTTCTCATTTACACACGACCCCTTTTACATTTCCTCTTTCTTCCCAATAAAGCACCTGCGACTGCAGCTCTGGAAGCAGTGGGCAGCCTGCGATACTGCATGGAGTAGCAAGAGGAGCTCCTGTCAAAACCTGCAATAACCAGAAACTTTGACTTAGGAATTCTTCCCTTTCTAGGGATTGGTGTGGGGCTGGGACCCCAGGGCAAGGGCTACACCAACTTCATCTGTGCTGTCCTCCAGGACAACCAGATGAGAATATTCATATGTGTGCATGGAAATACAGGAATGAGGATATTTCCTGCAGCTTTGGTTAAAAGTACAAAAACAAGCAGTAACCTAGATGTCCATTCATGGTGGCCTAGATCGATAGAAGATAGGATTATGTGACATTCACACTGTGGGATTATTTATAGCTATTAAGGGGAAAGGGTAGATTAATACTTCCTGCTTTGGAACCACGGCCAGCAGTGGTGTGGAGGAGACGGCACGTTGCGGAGCACTGTGTACAGTATGATTCCGCTTTTGTGAAACAGTTAAGTGGGAGTCTGTAAATTGTTAATTGTGTGGAAATAGGTCTGGAAGCAGATACCTGCAAAGTGTTAGCAGTGGCTCTTTTTGGAGGTGAAATGTGAGCATGAAAAGGGAGGCTTTTTTTCCTCTTAATGCTGCTGTAGGCTTAGCTTGTTTGCAGTGAGCGTGTGCTACACCTGCAGCTGGGCGAGGGAACGTGCTTCTCTGAGCTGGGCTAGAAGGCAGCCAGCTCTCTGCTCTCAGCTGTGACCTGGGGGTGCTCATAGCTCAATGGACTTTATTTTCCCTTTCGTTAATTTACCAAGGAGGTGGAGGTGAGGGGAGAGACTGGTAGGCTCCTTTGGTTTGAATGTTTGTCACCTCCAAAACTCATGTTGGAACTGAACTGCCATTGTGACAGTATTAAGAGATGGGACCTTTAAGAGGTGATTAGACCATGAGGGCTCTGCCTTTATATGTGGAATCAAGGCTCCTATAAAAGGGCCAGTGTGCCCCCCCGCACCCTCTCTTTGCCCTCTGCCATGTGATGCCTCTGCCCTGTTATGACACAGTAAGAAGGCCCTCACTGGATGCCAGCCTCTCGCTCTTGGACTTTCTAGCCTCCAGAACTGTGAGGCAATACATTTTTGTTCATTATAAATTACCCAATCCTAGGTATTCTGTTATAGCAGTGCAAAGTGGACTAAGACAAGCTCTAGTTCTGATGTTCAGAGCAAGCGCCCTGGTAGGTTGAAGAGTGGTTCTGTCTGCACTGCCCCTTGGGAAGCTAATCACCTGACAGCCTTGTTCTCTGGGGAGCCCTGGCCCCAGGAAGCATTGCCTGGACACAGGAGGCTAAAAGGCTCCTCTGCAGAAGCATATAAGCACTTTCTATACTGATTTTGTTTGTTTATTTTTATGAACAGGTAATTTAGTCACACAGCATAAATTGAAAAGAAACTAAAGACTGTGCTATGGAAAGTCTCTCCCAATGTTACCAGTTTCTCCTCTGTCCTACGTGTTTATGCATATTCAAGCACAGGTGCATATGTTATGGCTCCCCCCCCTTGGAGACTAGGTGCCAGGGAGAAGCCTGGTGCGAGATCCCCCCCTTCTTCTCTGTCCCTCCCCTGTTTCCCCGCCCACCTAGGACCAGAACGGAGGAGTTTTATTCAGGTGACTTCTGTTAGAACCAAAGGCACCTGTTCACGGGATCAGAGTGCCATGTGTGGTCTTCGTGAGGTGGGGGCATACATGAGGGGCCTTGGAAGCATGGACCAGGTCCCACGCACTGATGGGCATCTGGGTTGTTTGTAGTGTTTACAAATAAAGCTGTAATGAACATTTGTGAGCAAGTCTGTGTGGATATATGCTTTCACTTACCTTGGATAAATAGGTAGAAGTAGAATGGCTGGGTCATATGGTAGATGTTTCATTTTTTTATAAATTGGAAAATGTTCTCTGAAGTGGTCCTGCCATTTTACATTCTCAGCAGCAGTGTGTATCAGAGTTCTAGTTCCACAATGTCTTCTCCAACACTTGATATGGTCAAGCTTTTTCATTTTAGCCATTCTAATGGGTATGTAAGTAGTGTCCCATTATGGTTTTATTATTTGCATTTTCCTAATGACTAATGGTGTAGAGCATTTTTTCATATGCTTATTTACCACTATATCTTCATTGGTGAAGTGTCTATTCAAATATTTTGCCCATTTTTCAAAATTAGCTTGTTTTCTTTACATTGCATTTTGAGAGTTCTTTATAAATTTTAGATTTAAGTCCTTTATCAGATACATGCCTTGCAAACATTTTCTCCCAGTCTATGGATTGTTTTTTAACAGTGCCTTTGAAAGAGCAGGTTAATAATTTTGATGAAGTTCAGTTTATCAATTCATTCTATTATGACTCATGCTTTCCATTTTATATCTCAAAAACCTTTGCCCAACCCAAGGTCACAAAAGTTTTCTCCTATGTTATCTTCTAAAGGTTTATATTTTTATATTTTATATTTATGCCTATGAATTATTTTGAGTTAATTATTGTATGTGGTACTATATATGGATCAAAGCTCATTTTTTGCAAACGAATATCCAGTTTTCCAGTACCATTTGTTGAAAAGACAAATATACTTTCTCTGTGGAAATACTTTTGCACCCTTGTCAAAAATTAGTGTGCATACCCATGTGGTTCAATGCCTGGACTTCCTAATCTGTTCCATTGATCTATTTGCTTAAATTTACACCAACATCACACTGTCTTGATTATTATAGCTTTGTAATGGGTTTGAAAACCAAATGATGTTAGTCCTTCAACTTTGTTTTTTTTCCCCTCTCAAAATTTAGGTCCTTTACACTTCCATGTGAAGTTAGAATCAGTTTACCAACTTCTACATACACCTACCCACAAAAACAGCCTGGTAGAATTTTGATTGAAATTGTGTTGAATCCATAGATCGATTAAAAAAATAACTCTATTAAAAATATGCAAGGACTTGAATAGACATTTCTCAAAAGAAGACACACAAATGTCTAAAAAGTATATGAAACAATGCTCAAAAACACTAATCATCAGGGAAATGCAAGTCAAAACCACAATGAGATATCACTTCATACCTGCTAGAATGACTATTATCAAAAAGACAAAAGGTAACAAGCGTTGGCAAGGATGTGTGGAAAAGGGAAGCCTTACACACTATTGGTAGGAATGTAAACTAGTACAGCCATTACGTGAAACAGGATGGAGTTTCTTCAGAATATTAAAACTAGAACTACCATATGATTGAGCAATCCCTAACTGGGTATATATCGAAAGGAAATGAAATCAGTATGTTGAATAGATACCTGCACTCCCACGTCTATAGCAGCACTGTTCACAATAGCCAGGATATGGAATCAACCTACGTGTCCATCAGTGGATGATGGATAAAGGAAATGTGGTGCATATACACCATGGACTACTACTCAGCCATCAGATAATGAAATCATGTCATTTGCAACAGCGTGGATGAACCTGGAGAACATTATGCTAAGTGAAATAAGCCAGGTACCGAGAGACAAATACCTCATGATCTCAAAAAAAGCTGATCTCATAGAGGCATAGAGTGAATGGTTGGTTAGGGTTAGAATTTGTCCATTCTTTGACCAAAATGGAAAGATTTTGGTCAAAGAATATATGATTGCAGTTAGATAGGAGGGGGATGTTCAGAACAGGTGAATATATAGATAAGTGACTGTCTGGGGTCAGGGGGTGGGAGGGAACACAGGGGCAATTAGAAATGACTGCTGAAGGTTATGAAGTTTCATTCTTGGTTGATGAAAATGCTCTAAAATTGATTGTGGTGATGATCGGACAACTCTGTCAAAATACTAAAAACCACTAGATTATACACTTGCTAATCTCACTCATTAGTTCTAACAGTAGTTTGTAGATTCCACTGGATTTTCTACATAAATGATCATTTGTTTGAATAAAGAGAACTTCACTTTTGCTTTTCCAATCTGGATATTCGTTACTCATTTTCTTGCCTTATTGCACTGGCTAGGGACCTCCAGTGTAATGCTCAATAGACATGGTGACAGTGGACATCCTTGTCTTGTTTCTGATCTTAGGGGGAAAGGATTCTTTTTTTTTTTCTTTTAGTAATAAGTTTGATGTGGCCTATGGGTTTTTCATAGATAAACTTTACCTCATTGAAGAAGTTCCGTTCTCTTCATAGTCTGTCAAAAGTTGGGTTTTTGTTGTTGCTATTAGTTTGTGTTCTGTTTTGTTTTTATCAGGAATGGATGTTGGATTTTGTCAAATTTTTTTTCATTTATTTTAAAACAGCTTTATTGAAATAAATTCACATATCATATAATTCACCCATTTAAACTGTATAATCTAGTGGTTTTTAGTATTTTGACAGAGTTGTCCGATCATCACCACAATCAATTTTAGAGCATTCTCATCACCCAAGAATGAAATTTCATAACCTTCAGCAGTCATTTCCAATCGCCCCTGTGTTCCCTCTCATCCCCTGACCCCAGACAGTCACTTACCTATATATTCACCTGTTCTGAACATCCCCCTCCTATCTAACTGCAATCATATATTCTTTGACCAAAATCTTTCCATTTTGGTCAAAGAATGGACAAATTCTAACCCTAACCAACCATTCACTCTATGCTTCTATGAGATCAGCTCTTTTTGAGATCATGTGGTATTTGTCTCTCGGTACCTGGCTTATTTCACTTAGCATAATGTTCTCCAGGTTCATCCACGCTGTTGCAAATGACATGATTTCATTATCTGATGGCTGAGTAGTAGTCCATGGTGTATATGCACCACATTTCCTTTATCCATCATCCACTGATGGACACGTAGGTTGATTCCATATCCTGGCTATTGTGAACAGTGCTGCTATAGACGTGGGAGTGCAGGTATCTATTCAACATACTGATTTCATTTCCTTTCGATATATACCCAGTTAGGGATTGCTCAATCATATGGTAGTTCTAGTTTTAATATTCTGAAGAAACTCCATCCTGTTTCACGTAATGGCTGTACTAGTTTACATTCCTACCAATAGTGTGTAAGGCTTCCCTTTTCCACACGTCCTTGCCAACGCTTGTTATCTTTTGTCTTTTTGATAATAGTCATTCCAGCAGGTATGAAGTGATATCTCATTGTGGTTTTGACTTGCATTTCCCTGATGATTAGTGTTTTTGAGCATTGTTTCATATACTTTTTAGCCATTTGTATGTCTTCTTTTGAGAAATGTCTATTCAAGTCCTTGCACATTTTAATAGAGTTATTTGTTTAATAGAGTTATTTGTTATTTGTATGGAGTTCCTTGCATATTTTGGATATTAACCCCTTATCAGAAGTATAGCATAGAAAATACTTGCAAGTATTTTCTCCTCTTCTGTAGGTCGCGTCTTTGTTCTGCCAACTATTTCCCTGGCTAAGCAGCAGCTTCTTGTCTCAGTGTAATTCCACTTGCCTAGTTCTGCTTTTGTTACCTTTGCTTTTGAGGTCACAAGCCAAAAATCATTGCCCAGAGCCATACAGCTTTTCCCCTTTGTTTCCTTCTAGTAGTTTCATAGTTTGGGGTCTTACATTTAAGTCTTTAATCCATTTTAAGTTGACTTTTGCATACATAGTGAGAGAGAAGGGTCTAATTTCATACTTCTGCATGTGGATATCTAATTTTTCCAGCACCATTTATTGAAGACTCTCCTTTTCCCATTATGTATTTTTGGCATTTTTGTCAAAAATCAGTTGGCTATAAATGTATCAATTTATTTCTGGGCTCTCTATTCTATTCCATTGGTCTATGTGTCTGTTTTTATGCCAGTACCATGCTGTTTTGGTTACTATAGCTTTGTAGTATAGTATATCTTGAAGTCAGGTAGTGTGTGATGCCTCTAGCTTTGTTTTTTGTTGTTGTTTTGTTTTGTTTTGCTTTGTTTTGGAGACAGGGTCTTGCTCTGTCGCCTGGGCTAGAGTGCAGTGGTACAATCATAGCTCACTACAACCTCAAATTCCTGGGCTCAAGCTATCTTTCTGCCTCAGCCTTTTGAGTAGGTGGGACTACAGGCATGTGCCACCACACCTGGATAATTTTTTTTCTTTAGTTTTCCTAGGAACAGGGTCTTGCTATGTTGCCCAGGCTGGTCTCAATCTTCTGGACTCAAGTGGTCCTTCTGCCTCAGCCTCCCAAAGTGCTGGGATTGCAGGCGTGAGCCACTGCGCCTGGCCTGACTTTGTTCTTTTTGATCAAGATTGCAGCCATTCAAGGTCTTCTGTGGTTCCATACCAATTTTGGTATTGACTTTTTTATTTTTGTGAAGAATGTCATTGGTATTTTGGTAGGGATTGCATTGAATCTATAGATTGCTTTGGGTAGTGTGGACATTTTACGAATATTCTTCCAATCCACGAACATGGACTGTCTTTCCATTTATTTGTGACTTCTTCAATGTCTCTCATCAGGGTTTTATAGTTTTCAGTGTAGAGATCTCTCACTTCCTTGGTTAAGTTTATTCATAAGTATTTTAATTTCTTTTAGTTGTGAATGGGATTTTTTTAATTTTTTTTCACATAGTTTGCCATTGGTGTATAGAAACACTACTGTTTTTTTGTATGTTGATTTTGTATACTGCAAATTTATGGAATGAATTCATTAGTTTGAGCAGTTTTTTGGTGGGGTCTTTAGGGCTTTCTGTATATAAGATCATGTCATCTGCAAACAGGAACAATTTAACTTTTCCTTTCCAATTTGGATGCCTTTTCTTTCCTTCTCTTGCCTAATTGCTCTGGCTAGGACTTCCAGTACTATGTTGAATAGAAGTGATGAAAGTGGACATCCTTGTACTGTTTTAGATCCTAGGGGAAAAGCTTTCAATTTTTCCCCAATCAATATGATATTAGCTGTGGGTTTGTCATATATGGCCTTTATTATGTTGAGGCACATTTCTTCTCTGCCTACTCTGTTGAGGGTTTTTATTGTGAAAGGACATTGGACTTTGTCAAGTGCTTTTTCTGCATTTATTGAAATAATCATATTTTTTGTCCTTTGTTTTATTAATGTGACATGTCTTCTTTATGGATTTGCACGTGTAAACCATCCTTGCATCCCTGAGATGAATTTCACTTGATCCTGGTGATCTTTTAAATGTGCTTTTAAATTCAGTTTGCAGTATTTTGTTGAGGGTTTTTTGTATCTATGTTTATTAGGGATGTTGGCCTGTGGTTTTTTGTTGTTGTATCCTTGGCTGGTTTTAGTATCAGGGTAATGCTGGCCTCGTATGAGTTTGTAAGTATTCCTTCTTCTTTGATTTTTTTGGATGAGTTCGAGAAGAATTGGTCTTAGTACTTCTTTAAATGTTTGGTAGAATTCATTAGTGAAGCCATAAGGTCCTGTACTTTCCTTCAATGGAAGACATTTTATTACTGATTCAATTTTATTACTGATTCAATCTGTTCAGATTTTTTATTTCTTCATAATTCAACCTTGATATGTTGAATGTGTCCAGGTATTTATCCATTTCTTCTAGGTTATCCAATTTGTTGGCATATAATAGTTCATAATAGTCTATTATGGTCCTTTACATTTCTGTGGTATCAGTTGTAAGGTCTCTTTTTACATCTGTGATTTTATTTGTTTGAGTTTTCTCTCTTTTTAGCCTAGCTAAAGGTTTGTCAATTTTGTTTATCTTCAGAAAACCAACTCTTCATTTTGCTGATCTTTTATATTTTTCTAGTCTCTATTTCATTTATTTCTACTCTATTCTTTTTCTTCCTTCTACTCATTTTGGGTTGAGTTTGTGCTTGTTTTTCTAGTTCCTTGAGGTGTAATGTAGGATTTTGAGATCTTCTTTTTTTGATGTAGGCATTTATTGCTATAAACTTCTTTCTGACAACTGCTTTGACTGTATCCCGTAGGTTTTAGTATGTTGTGTTTCCATGTTCACTTGTCTCAAAATTTTTTAAAATTTCCATTTTAATTTCTTTATTGACCCATTGTTTACTCAGGAGCATGTTGTTTAATTTACATGTATTTGTAAACTTTCTGAAGTTCTTCTTGTTATTGATATATAGTTTTATCGTCCTCAGAAAAGATACTTGATATGATTTAAGTCTTCTTAAATTTGTTAAGACTTGTTTTGTGGCCTAACATATTATCTATCCTAGAGAATGTTCCATGTGCCGTTGAGAAAAATGTGTATTCTGCACTTGTTGGATGGAATGTTCTGTAAATGTTTGTTAGGTCCATTAGAGTTCTGTTTAAATCCAATGCTGATTTTATGTCTGGATGATCTGTCCATTGCTAAAGTAGGTGCTGAAGTCCCTTACTATTATTGTACTGTAGTCTATCCCCTTAAATCTAGTTATGTTTTCTTTATGTATATAACAGTATTTACAATTGTTATATCCTCTTGCTGAATTGATCCTTTTATCTTTATATAATGACATTTTTTGGTCTCTTTTGTGTTTTTTGTCTTTAAGTCTATTTTATCTGATACAAGTATAGCTACTCCTGCTGTCTTTTGGTTTCCATTTGCATGGAACGTCTTTTTCCATGTCTTTATTTTTAGTCTGTGTGTGTCCTTACAGGTGAAGTGACCCTCTTGTAGGCAGCATAGAGTTGGGTCTTTTTTTTCAATCTATTCAGCCACTCTGTATCTTTTAACTGGATAATTTAATCCATTTACGGTTATTATTGATAAGTAAGGACTTATTCCTGCCATTTTGTTCATTGTTTTCTGATTGTTTTGTATACCTTTTGTTCCTTTCTTCATCTGTTATCATTTACCTTTGTGGTTGTTTCTTTTCTGTAATGTTAAGCTTTGATTCCTTTTTCTTTCTCATTTCTGTATCTGCTGTGATTTTTTCTTTGTGGTTACCATGGGGCTTATGTGAAAAAATCATATACAGACTATTTTAATTCGATAACAACTTACATCCAAACATTCTAGACTTTTGCCCTCCCTCCACAATTTATAATTGTTGCCTTAATTTACATCTTTTTATATTGTATGTTTATTACCAACTTATTGCAGCTATGGTTATATGGTTATGGTTATTCAAGCTATGGTTATACCTTGAATGTAAGTGGATTAAATTATCCAATTAAAAAATACAGAGTGGCTGAATGGATTAAAAAAAAAAAGACCCAACTCTATGCTGCCTACAAGAGGGTCACTTCACCTGTAAGGACACACACAGACTAAAAATAAAGACATGGAAAATGACGTTCCATGCAAATGGAAACCAAAAGAGAGCAGGAGTAGCTAGCTCTACTTGTATCAGATAAAATAGACTTAAAGACAAAAAAGCCATTTTGATTTTTAACCTTTATACTAGAGATCTGAAAGATTTACATACCATTGCTTGTCTTAAAGTCTGTTTTATCTAAGTGTAGCTACTTATATAGGTTTTTTTATATAGCTGTAGGTTGTTTTTCTTTCAGCACTTTGACTATATCATCCCATTTTCTCCTGGCTTGCAAGGTTTTTGCTGAGAAGTCTCCTGATAGTCCAGTGAGGATTCCCTAATATGTGACTGGGTGCTTTTTTTCTTGGTCCTTTTAGAATCTCTCTTCATCTTTGACTTTTGATAGTTTGACTTTAGTGTGCATCACAGAGTACTTCTTTGGGTTGAATTTATTTGGGGCCTTTTGAGCTTCATGGTTCTGGATGTCCATATTTCTCCCAAGACTTGGGAAGTTTTCAGCTATTTTGTTAAATAAGCTTTCTATACATATCTGTTCTTCCTCTGTAACTTTTTGTTGATTTTCTTTATTGATTTTCTGTTTTTAATTTCATTGGTTTCTGCTCTGAGCTTTATTATGTCTTTTCTTCTTTTGGTTTACTTTGCTCTTCTTTTTCTAGTTTCCTAAGACGAAATCTGATGTCATTGATTTAAGACCTTTCTCCTTTTTTTAATATCAGCATTTAATGCTATAAATTTTACCCTTAACATCATTTTGATATATTGTATTTTCATTTGCTTCAAAATACTTCCAAATTTCCCCTTTGATTTCTTCTTAGAATTATGGGTTATTCAGAAGTTTTTTATTTAGTTTCCAAATATTTGGGTATTTTTCTAGAGGTCTTGCTATTGATTTCCAATTTAATTTCGCTCTGGGCAGAGAACATACTTTGTATGACTTGAGCCCTTTGAAATTTATTGATACTTGCTTTATGGCCCAGAATATGTTCTATCTTGGTAAATGTTACGTGTGTACTTAATAAGACCTTGTGATCTTTTGCTGTTTGGTAGAGTGTTGTATAAATTTTAGATCATATTGGTTACTAGTATGTTCAGGTCTTCTGTAGCCTTACCAATTTTCTGTCTATTTGTTTTATCAATTATTTAGAGAGGAGTTTTGAAATCTCCAGCTATAACTATGGATTTATTTAGTCTCTCAGTTATATCAGCTTTTGGTTTGTATATTTTGAAGCTCTAAGAGGTTCATCAAAATTTAGGATTGTTATGCCCTTCTAAGGAAGTTAACTCTTTGTCATTATGAGAAGACCCTTTTTATACCTGATAAGGTTCTTTTGGATGAAATCTACCTTAGCTGATATTCATATACCCATTTCAGCTTTCATTGATTAGTGTTAGAAAGGTACATCTTTTTAACATTTTATTTTTAATCTATTTGTGTGTTTCTATTAAAGTGCTTGTTTTGTAGGCAACATATAGTTTGGTATTGCTTTTTTATCCATTCTGAAAAATTTTGCTTTTAATTAGGATATTCAGACCATTTACATTTAATATGATTACTTTATGAGGTTTAAATCTACCATCTGGCCATTTATTGTCTGTTTGTCCCATCTGGATTTTGTTCCTCTTTCCTCTTTTTCTGCCTTCTTTTGGATTAAGTATTTTTTGTTATTTCATTTTATCTCCCCTGTTGGCTTCCTAGCTATCACTCTTTGCTTTGGCATTTCAGTGGTTGGTTGCTATAGTGTTTGTAGCATATGTCTTATTTTATCACTGTCTACCTTCAAGTGATAGCATACCACTTCACTTTTAGGCTAATAACCTTATAATAGTATATTTCTATTTCTCCTTTCCCAACCTTTGTTCTATTATTTTCATCCCTTACAACTCATGTTATAAATTGCATACTATATTTTTGTTATTATTGATAAGGCCAATTTTCTCTTTAGAATTAAATAATAAAAAATATTATATATTATACTTGTGATTACTATTTCCAGTACCCTTCCTTTCTTAGTGTAGATTCCAGTTTCTGTTTGGTATAATTTTCCTTCTGCCTAAAAGGTTTCCTTTGTTATTTCTTACAGTGCTGGTCTGCTGGTGGTGAAATCTTCTAGCTTTTTTGTGCCAAAAAAGTATTTGTTTTTGAAATAAATACTCCTCCATTTTGAAAGATATTTTTGCCAAGTATGGAATTATGAATTGTCTGGGGTTTTATTCTTTAAGTACTTTAAAGATGTCATTCGCCTGTCTTCTCACTTTTATTGTTTCTGATGAGACATCAGTGGTCATGGTTCTCCTTTTTTACTCCATAGAGAATGTCTTTTTTTCCTTTAGATGCTCTTAAGATTTTCTCAACATAACTGATTTTGATTATCACGATCTGGACACAGTTTTCTTTACATTTTTTATGCCTGAGGTTCACTGGACTTTTTCCTGCTTTGCAGGCATCGTAATTTTTGATTGGATGACATATATTGTGCATTTTACCTTCTTAAGTGATAGATATTTTTATATTTCCATAAATATTCTTGAGTTTTGTTCTGGGAAGCAGTTAGAGTACCTGGAAACAGTCTAACTCATCCAGGTATTGCTTGTAAGATTTGTTAGACAGGACCAGAGCAGTGTTCCATCTAGGGCTCATTGTTCCTGCGTTACTGCGGCAGGACCCTCTGTGAACTCTACCAGTGTCCTGTGAATCACAACGTTTTCCAGTCTGACTGATGGGGACAGGCCCTCTCCCTAGTGCTGTGTGTGCACTTGGCACTGTTACCTCTTATCCTTTCAGACTGTTCTTTCCTCACAAGTGTGCATGAGTCAGCTGAAGATTCAAGGGCTCCTATGCAGGTCTTTGGGTTTTCTTTCTGTGCAACAATCTCCTCTCCAATTACCTGTCCTGCTAACTCTAGGTGCCTTGGTCATTTTGGTCTCTCAGCTTCATCTTATCAACTCAGGGGTTTTCCGGGATCTTCCTGGGTTCCCCCTCCCCGGACCATGGCTGGGCAGCTCTCCAAAGGCAGTGATCTGGGCGAGCATAGAGTTCACCTCACGTGATTCCCAGCTCTCAACATCACTGTCCGTCCTTGCTGGTTTCTAGCATCTTGAAAACCATTATTTCACGTATTTTGACACTTTGTTTTATTTTTGGGGGAGAAAGAAAGTTCAGCCCATGTTTCCCCACCTTAATTAGAAGCAGAAGTTAATGTCACCATTTTTTATTTTAGAGACAGAGAAGTTTGCATGGCATGTTCCTTCTTGTAGAGCAGAGCTGGGCTCCGATATGGGGTGCCCCCAGGTGGGGCCCACTTATCTTTTAGGTTCCAGCTCAGAAGCCACTTCAGAAACTTTTATTAACACTCTGCCTTCCTCATGTGGCTTATTTATTTTGCTTTGCACTATAGAATTCAGTATTTTCTGAGTTTGTATATGGCAAAATGAAAAAGGCAGAGACTCTGCTGTGGATGAGCTCACCAGATTTGTTTTTCTCGATTGAGTGAAAATGTTTCAGACTCACATAATGACTGTGGTTAGAGAAAGAGCCACACAAATAATTAGGATACGCAAGCAGAAATACACGTAACGTTTGAGGACATTATAGTTGCTTGTTTTCGTGTCTCCTTCCCTCCCCTGACCGAGCTCGGCCAGGGCATGCCCTGTATTTTCTTCATTTTTGTTCTTCAGTGCCAGGTATGGGACAGGTGCATTACAGACAGGTGCCTTGCTGAACTGAGCAGATACGTGAATGTAAGGGTAGGAGTGTGGACTATGCGGTCAGGCCTGGGTTTACATCTTGGTTCTGTCACTTAACCAGTCCGTGCTCTGGCAGGAAAGCAGGAGCTCCGTTTTGGACATGTTAAGTTTGATATGCCTGATAGAGACCCACGTGGAGGCACCAAGAAAAAAGCTGAATATGCACGCCTGGAGTTCAGGAGGGAGGTCGTGTCTGGATATGGAAATCTCGACCATTAGCAGTTGGCCCTTAGTGTCATAGGACAGAGGAGGTCACATAGGAAGCAAGCGTGGACAGAGAGGGAAGGGGTGTGAAGGTGGAGTCCTGGGGCACACCCACATTTAGAGTTGGGGAGATGATGACGAACCAGCAAAGGAAACTGAGACGTGGTCATGGAGGCGGGAGGACACCAGGCAGGTGCCGTGACCCGGACGGAGAGAGAAGAGCATCCTTTGCTCCACTGGGCTGGATAAGAGGAGGCTGGGGCCGGGGGAGTGTTCTGAGTCCCTCACGTGGCGGTGGCCAGTGTGCTCGGAGTGTGGAAGGCTGCCTCCTGCTTGGCAAGGTGGAGCCCGGAGCTCTGCCATTTGGCAGCTGTCAGGAACACGCTGGTATCTGGAGGGGAAGAGCCAGCATCACCCGTCCGACCTCCTAAGCCCCGTCCGTCAGCTGTGCCTTGGAAGGACACCCCAACGTTTGCTGGAGTTGGACTAGATCTGGTAACGTCAAGGTTCTATTTATTTAATTTAACTGATTTTTTGGACTATGCATTGATTTTTATTGATTTTTAACACTAAAGAATTCCATAGGCTATGATTGAGCAGGACTGGTCTGAAGAGGAATGAAAGTCTTGTACTCGGGGAGACAATTCTGTATTCTTTTCAACAAACACCCTTGAGAAAAAGGCTTCTTGTGCTGGGTGAGCTCTGAGTCAGGTCCAATACAACTGCCTTGCAAGTGGGGTCTTCAGGAAACCCCAGATGGGTCAACGATGACAATTTTGGGAATGATGTTTGGAGAGCTGCAGCCCCGTTCTGTTCCCTCAGTGGCTGGGGGGCGGCGGCTCCTCCGCGAACGTGGACAGTTGTACGGCAGGGCTGCCACAGCGCCGGAGACAGTGGGGCGTGGGACCCAAAAAGGCGAAAACTTGAAATTCAGCTGCTTTTTCTTGAATAAGCATTTCTTTAATTTGGTCAATTTCCAAAGTTGTGAAAAAGTTGATTCTGATCGTTTTTGCCAGTTTTCTTGTTGCTTTTATGGAGGAGAGAATTTTTCACCATTTACTCACTCTGAAGTCACTCAACAACATTTTTTTAAGCAATTATTTAAGTTTATATGAGGAAACTATTTATCAGAAAAAAATACAGAAAACAAAAATTAAGTAAAATGATCAATTCCTGGCTTTTCTATGCCAGTTTATAGTAAGATTATATATGTTTACAAAATTGGACACACGTGCATGTGCACATAAATGCCTACATGCAATATGCATACTTTTCTATCGTTTGCTTTCCTTAGCAATATATTGTGAGTATCTTTTGTTGTTCAATAACGTCCACACCACCATTTTTAATAGGTGCACAATATTCAGATGGAACAGGTGCCCCATAATTTAACAAGTGCCCTCTCATTGGATGTTTAGGTTGCGTTGAGTTTCTTTCAGAAGGATAAACATCCTTTAACGCGCTTTTTATTGCTTGTCCCAATCATTCTGGAAGGCAGACTCCTGGAAGTGGGGTGTCCAGATCAGAGGGTAGGAAGACAAAGCAAGTATGTTTGGGGCGTTTGGGAAGGGAGGCTCTCGTTCCCTACAGTCTGGACGGAAGGGTCCCCGTTTCTCAGGTTCTACTCCCTGCTCAGTGTCAGGCAGCATGCTCTGGGAGTGCGTGCCCATTTAGATTGATTAAATCAGTTGAGTAGAGGGGCCACTAAAATTGTTGAAAAGTCCTCATTTTAAGCTATTTTTCTGGAAATTTCTTTTTTTGACTTTTAAGTAGCAAAACCTGGTAACATCCTGATACCTTGGTGCAGACCAGTCTGTCTGTAAGTTTTTGTTGTGGCCACTGTGTGTCCTTGTGCTCAGAGAGGCTGGACTGATAAGCTGATGAGAATTACTTGTTCCTAGCACAGTTCATGTGGAGTGAGTTCTCATTTACATATAGAAATCTCCAATGAAAGGATCTTTTCGCCTGTTAAGAACAAATATGATTAAATGTTTGTAATGACAAGCCTAAGACATTTGCAATAGGCTTAAGGACTTGCTTTATCAAAAGCTAAAAAGATTAAACCACATTCAGTGTAGTTTTATGTTTCAGCATATTATAGTCCTCTGAAAATGGCAGTTTCTATTTGCCATGTATTAGACCCTTGACGTTTGTGAAGGATTTGTCCTGAGACCTTTGGGACTTCCTGAATTCATGAATGTCACAATAGTGTTCAATCTCCCTCATAAAATGCAGTAGAGACCAACTGAAAAATGCATGTGATGTTTTCAGGCTCTTTATGATTCTATAAATATAGGACTGCAGTCATTTATAAAGCTATTAGAACAAATTCAGGCTGGATCCCTTGCTAAAAAGGTTTTCAGGGTCATTATTTTTCTCTCTCTTCCTAAAACACATGGCAAACAAGTGTACATTAGGAATTCAAGCCTTGGCTGAGTTCTACTTTTTGTATCTTACTTTATCTCAAACTTCTGTTAAACTATCATATTGTTAAACTTATTTTCTTGCTTTGTATTCCCATCTCACATACTAGGAGTTGACTTTCTTTTGGGAACCATTTTTCTTAAGAAATAAGGTCTGCCTTCATCTAAGGCAGTGACCCTGTTGGATAATTGTCCGAGCCCCCAGGAGTTAAATGCAGGCCCTAATAAAACTGCAAAACTGCAAACTGCAAAACTGCAATCTATAGTCTACATTCTACTTTGGAGTTACTTGCAAATAGTTAACATCTGCATTGCCAGGGGCAGGTGGGGGACTCTGTTTTTCAGAAAGCTCAATTAACCAGCACACAAGGGCCTTGCCTAGCACACTAAGGAATGACCCTCTCTGCCTGGGAACAAGCTAAACCCCATTTCTGCTCTTAAGTAAATATAAACATTCTGTTTCCTAAGATCCTCCTTGTGTACCCCGATTTCATTCAGCTGATCCTGTGTAGAACACAAAGGCCAGAGTAGGCCTCGCTAACCTGGAATCAGCCCACCCATAAGTTCACCCCATGATATTCATCAATGACCTGCCATCACCACACTCTTCTAGGACACAGGGAGGGCAGGCTGGCACTGAACCTAGTCTATGGAGAAGACTGATCTACAGGAAAGACATCAGTTAAGGGAGGAGTTAAAACAGTGGTGTGGGCGGGATTAGAGGCTCCCGTGGGCCTCTGAGGAGCCCGGTCAAGCTGGGCTGTACCCAGGAGGAGGCCGGCCCTGCACATCAGGCAGAGCAGCATGGTGGGCAGAGGGAAGATGGCAAGAAGATCCTGAGGTGGGGTGTCTAGGAACTGAAGGAAGACCCACGTGGCTAGAGGATAGTGGGCAGGGGGAGAGTGTAGGTACCACGTGGTCCAAACTCAGACACTTTTGACAGAAAAAATGCTATTAGTAATCACCCTGGGACTGTTCCTGTAAACCCGGGACATAGAATCCCCTGGCCTTGGAACATGTGTCCGTGACTGGGGAGCTTAGGGACTGAGGCGGTGGCATCACTTTGCCCCTGTGTTGCCCACTGTCCTGCGAGAAAGCACCCCAAGCTGGCAAATGCGTGTCCTCTAGGGTCTGCACTCCGTCACTCTGGTCCAGGGTCCTTCTTCCGGCAGGCGGGTGACTCAATTTACGAGCCGGCCCTCCACTAAGACCTGTTTTCTTTGTCCCCTTCCCTCTTCTTCCCCTCGATGGGGCCCTTAGGAACACTGCCGAGGAAATGCAAGAAGGAACTCCTGGCAGTGAAGCTGAGGAACCGGCCGAGTAAGCAGGAACTGGAAGACCGGAACATCTTCCCCAGGAGGACTGACGAGGAGAGACAGGAGATCCGGCAGCAGATCGAGCTGAAGCTGTCCAAGTAAGTGGCAGCGTGTGGGCACGGCATGGGCCGCACGGGCTAAGCCCTTTGCAGATCCTGCTTCCCCAGTGCGCGGGGCCGGGCTCAGGACACAGCATCTGCAGCAGGTCTCATGGCCCCGCCGCTGTTGACATCTGGGACTGACAGTTCTTTGTTGTGGGGGGTTGTCCTGTGCACCGTAGTGTACTTAGCAGTGTCCCTGGTCTCTGCACTTTACATCGCCCATCACAACCAAAACTGCCCCCGGGCATCGCTAAATGCCCCCTAGAGGGTAAATCCTCCTGGTGGAGAACCTCGGTCTGTAGGAGCCAGGTGAGGACTGTGCCAAACTGGCGAGGATGTGCCATGTGTGGGCTGGGGATGGGGCCAGACCCTAATCACCTCCATCTGATCATTTTTCTGCAAGAACATGAATCCAGCATTGCCGAATCTTTAAGGTTTTTCAACAAAAGCTACACACACACACACACACACACACACACACAGAGTCATGCAGTCATGTCACTTAATGACAGAGATATGACTTGAGAAACATGTCAGGTGATTTCGTCGTTGTGCAAACATAGTGTGCTCACACAAACCTGAATGGTGTGGCCTACTACACACCTATGCCATCTGGTGTGGCCTGCTTCTCCCAGGCTACGCACCTGTGCAGTATGTGACCGTACTGAACACTGTAAGCAATTGTAACACAATGGTAAGCATTTGTGTATGTAAACATATTGAAACATAGAAAAGGTACAGTAAAAATATGGTATAAAAGATAAAAAATGGCACACCTGTGTAGGGCACTTACCATGAATGGAGCTTGCAGGACTGGGAGTTGCCCTGGGTGAGTCAGTGAGTTAGTGGTGAGTAGACATTATAAACCCTGTACACTTAGGCTACACTAAATTTATAGCAATAATTATTCTTTCTTCGATAATAAATTAACCTTAGCTTACTGTAACATTTTTTACTTTATAAACTTTGAAATTTTTTTGAACTTTTTGACTCTTTTGTAATAACACAGCTTAAAACCCAAATACGTTGTACAGCTGTAAGAAATATTTTCTTTCTTTATATCCTTATTATAAAAGCTTTTGACCATTTTTAAAATTTTTAATTTTTTTTACTTTTTAAACCTTTTTATTATAAACTGAGACACAAACGCACAGATTAACCTCAGCCTACCCAGGGTCAAGATCACTGTCTTCACCTCCACATCTTGTCCCGCTGGAAGGTCTTTAGGGGCAGTAACACACACGAGCTGTCACCTCCTGTCATCACAACGCCGCCTTCTGGATATCTCCTGAGGGACCTGCCTGAGGCTGTTCTGCAGTTAACTTTTTTTTAATACGTAGGATTACACTCTAAAATAATGATAAAAAGTATAGCGCGGTAGATACGTAAACCAGTAATACAGTCGTTTGTTATCAACTGTCGCGTGCCGTGCGTAATCGTATGAGCTGGACTTTTATACCACCGGCAACACAGTAGGTTTGTTTACACCAGCATCACCATAGACACGTGAGTTGTGTTGTCCTACAGTGTCACACCAGCTGCAGTGTCACTGAGCAACGGAACATTTTCACGCCTTTGTTACCTTTTCCAGTCTGTAGTTGAATGAAATGTCGTCATGCAGCGTGTAACTGCACGTACACACACAGGTATGCATGCGTGTACTATTCTAAACAACATGTGCGTGGAGTCCCCCATTGCTGTCTGGCTGTGACCCAGCACCACGAGTGGGCTCCTTCTGCGTTACAGCCCCTGAGGGCGCCTGAGGCGGTCAGTGGGTCCGCGGGCTGGAGGTCTCGTGTCCTGGGGCAGGACGAGCAGAGTGGCTCTCCGTGGTTGGGGTCTGCTGGGATGCAGCACGCACCTTGAGACCAAGCGTGTTGGGAGGCAAGGCTGCCGCTGGGTCAGGGGCCGGGCTGTGAAACGTGGTTGCTTTTCAAATAGCAGAGGCACTGAGGTCCAGAAGATCTCAGAGTTTGTTCTGTGTCCCAGTCTCCGCCCGTGGATACTGCCTGGAGCTGGCCAAAAGCTGCTGAGCAGGCCGATGGCCCTTCCAGCAGGGTGGGCCTCTGCTCTCCCCAAAGAGGGGGACCAGACGTCAGCCCGGTGCTCCTAGTGTGCTGACGGGCTCCTGCACACCATCCTGGCGTGGCAGCCCCGGCAAGCATCTCCTCTTCCTCCTCCCTCCGCCCCCTTGTTGGGTATGAGCCTGTCTGCCCAGGCGGGACCTGGGGGACAGTGCCCTGGAACCCCCGAGTCCTCCCCTCCTCAAACCCCAGAAGCTGACCCTTTGCAGGAGGGGAGGCAGTGCCCCAGAGGCGAGCCAGACCAGCTCACTGCCTTGGTGCCATCCATCAGTACTTCTCACTGTCCCCTGCCCGGAGTCACTGGAGACCTTGGGGAAATGTGGGTTCTGATTCCTCAGGCTGCGGCGAGGCCTGAGAGTCTGCATTTCTAACAAGCTCCTGGCAGTGCCGATGCTGCTGGTCCCTGGGGCACACTGGGGGCAGAGAGGGTCTGCAGCAGTGTCCCAACCTGGGCACGGCTAATGTTTGCGGCCAGATCACTCTCTGTGGGTCCTGTGCACTGTAGGGTGTTTAGCAGCATCCCTGGCCCCCACTCACTAGATACCAGTAGTACTCCCCCCACCAACTGAACATGTCCCAGACATGGCCCAACTTCCCTTGGCGTGGGGGGTTCAGAACATCCCCGGTGAGAGACAATCTGAAGGTTGTCCTGGACTCCTGTCCTGGGCACCTCTCCCTCTGCCTGAGCAGGGCTCCTCCTTTTGGGGGGTCTTGGGCCTGAGTGTTCCTAGTCCCCGCTGAAACCCTTTACTTGAGTTTTTTCATGGTGGAGGGCAGTGGGCGTGAGCGGGTGAGGCCCATGCCTGGAGGGCAGTGGCACCGGGGGGCGCGCACGCTACCTCAGCGAGGTGGTGCCCAGTCGTTCTTCCCAGCTGCTGCCCCGTGTGCGTTTCTGCCACCCCCCTGCGAGCCCCTGCTGCGGGCCGCTCACCACCCCTTAATGCCTCGGGCGTGCACTTTTGCCGGTCTCAGAGGTGGGACGTGAGCACTCGTGGGGTCTGGTTTTCTGTTTCTCCAGCTTCTGGTGAGGTTGCACATGATTTTCAGTGTTTATCAGCGTCTCCATTTTTTTTCTATTCATGTACTTTGCCTGAAGTTTTTTTTTTTTTAATTTTTTTATCTTAATGACTTTTAGGAGTTTATTTTTGAAGTTGTGGCTTCCAGTCCTTCCCCAGTTCCTTGAGTTATACGGCCCTTCTCCCTCTTTGCTGCTTGTGTTTTCCTTTGTCGGTGCTTGTCTTCGATGGACAGAAGGTCTGATTTCCCAGGTTGTCACATTACTGATCATAGACTCAAGGAGTCAACGGCCTTTTTCTGGGAAAGGCCAGGTCCTGAATATCTTCAGTTTCACGGGCCAGGCCGTCTGTCACACCTACTCAGTTCAGCCCTTGCAGCCCTGAAGCAGTGTAGACGACACGCACAAATGGGCCTTGCTACGTGTCAGTGAAACTTCACGTCCACGGGGCAGTGCTGGCTGAGCCCTCACACACTGTGGTTCATACCATCTGTACCCATTTTAAAAGTCCTTCCCTGCCTGGAGGTCAAAAGAATTACATCGAATCCTCCTATTATTTGCAGTTGCTTCCAACTGTGCCAGTGGATGATGGTTCTCTATTTGATAATCAAACCAAGTTCTCTTTCAAATTAAAATATTAAGTGAATTGATTTAAACAACAAAAAAGCCAAGTAAATGATGATAGTACATATGGTTCAGGATTGCTACCAGCGTTATCCTGTGGTGCTTGGGGGGCCGAGAGAAGTGTGGGGTCCCCACGCCTGGCTGTGGGTGCGGAGGGGGGTGGCTGCAGGATGCCTGGAGGCCTCTGCTCAGGAAGTGCCAAGAACGCAGGCCCTGGGACCTGACTTACTCCCTTACTCGCTGAGTGTCTAACTAATTTTAAACCCTGGACTAGAATATAGTAGCTCCCTGGACATTTGTCACTGTGTTTGAAAACCCAGAGTTAGACACAGAGAAAACAGCGGTGGAGAAATTACATCCCAGGAGGTCAGACGGGGCCTTCCTGGAGGGCTCCATTTGTTTTCCCCACAGAAATGGCTTAATTAGTTCCCTTTGTCTTTGTTTTGCCTCCTTTCTGGAGAGTCTTCTACCATCTCTTGCTGGATAATCCAGCCTCTGGTTGCCATGGCAACGTGCCATCTACTATATCCCAAAGAGCATTTGGTGGTTTTGTTTTTTATTTTTTTTATTTCCAGACCCATATTATTTCATCTTCTGAGCGCTCCTGGGGCTCTCCTGGGTGGGGTGGTCTCTGCTTCCCTGCCCTGCCCACCCTGTGACACACTGTGTGCATGGCAGGGGACTCCAGGGCGGTCAGGGTCGTTTGGGCGGAACGAGGCTCTCTGGTGGTCTTCAGCCCCACTGTGCACAGGGGCTCCGCTGGCCTTTCGGACACATGCGAGTGCGTCAGCCGAGCACTAGAGACCCACGGCTCCTGTGCTTCACACGGTAGGTGTGTCCTGGAGATCACGCCCAAAGCCCAGGCGGCATTGCCTCGGTCCTGACACCTCCACACTTAGGGAGAACCCGTGATAAGGATGCTGCTGACAGCTCTGGTTTTTAGGTGCCGACCTCATGCTGCAAGTCTGGCTTAACTTGCCCACATTTAAGAAAGCCTCACAGTAACCCAATAGAGTAGGTGTGGTTATTGTCTCCATTTTACAGATGGGAAAATTAAGCCTTGATGAGAAGGCAGATAACTTGCCCGGGGCTGCACAGCTGGCAGGAGCTGGTTGGGAGTCAGAGAGGCGGCCCAGAGATCATGAAGTCTGGGCCTCGGGGAGCATTCTGGACAGAGGTGCTGCGATGCCTTGTTTATCTAGTCATGGCTTTGAATTTCCTTACATTGGTTTGGCTTCAGTCGGGGTGCGTTCAGGAGGCTGTGTGGAGTGTCACCCAGCACGAAGCAGAGGGGAGTTAGAGAGAGACACAGCCAAGCAAAAGTTTTGGAGAAACACAGGGGCTTGAATCCCAGCCGTCCTGTCTCAGCTGTGTGAGTTTGCACGAGCACTGCCATCTCAGAGTCTCTCTCCTGGTTTGTGAGAAGGAGCCGGTGTCAACACCTTCCTCTGGGCCCTTTGGAAGGTTCCACGTTTGTCCCTGTAGAAAGATGTAAAAGCCCTGGCAGGAGGTGCTGGGGGCTGGAGCTGCTGCTTGTGTGGTTGAGGCTGGGCATACTCCTGGGCTAGTTGTCACCTGCACGGGGTGAACAGGGGCCACCAGCATGCCCGTGGGAGGACTAAGTGAGCACTGTGCTATAGACAGTGGCTGAGGGCTGAAGGTGCCAAAGGGCCAGGGAGTGCTGGGTGTTGCTGCTGAGTGGGGCTTGGGTGGTGTTCCTGCTCGTGACTGTTGTGTAACTCTGCCTGGAGACGGAGGAACCGGGCAGGCACCCCCTAAGTCATGCACAAACCTTCTGTTACGGCTCGCCTCAGGGAGTCCTTTGCGCTGGGACCTTGTGCGAGAGCTGATTAATGCTAACTAAGTAGCACCCTTCAGGAGCAGCACTTCGCATGTTAACGCAGCAGTTAGATAATCTTCCCGCAGCCCCTTGTACATTTTGTTCTGCTGCGTCCAGAACAGGCTGCTACCACTCAGGCGTCCACCTGGGGTCTGGCCTTCCGCCCCGCAGGCGCCCCTCCCTCTCTATAGAACAGGAAGCAGGACACGGCGTGCAGCTGAGTTCAGAGAATCCCCCTCCTCCAGATGTGCTTTACCAAGGCAGGTCTATTTTAAGTCCTGGAGACAGAACGCACCGCGATGTGGAGACAGTGTTCCCTCGGAAGCAGTTGTTTGGGCTGCAAGGCAGAAAGCCACGCTGGGCCTTTGTTCTGCTGTGGGTTTGTACCTGAACCTGTATGGACAGCTTTTGCTTCTGTGGAAATGTTCTTTGGTAAATTTCAGACATGTGGAAGGAGGAAGAATCAGTTCTAACTCCAGACTTCGCGATGATGCCAACGACAGCAGCATTGAAGATGGGCCGGCCCTGACGGTTGGTGGGCGCCGTGCTGATCGCCTCTCAGCCCTGCCTACAGGACGGGGGAGGGGCTGTCCCTGCTCTGCAGATGAGGAAACTGGGCACAGAGAGGTCCCGCTGTGTCTCACAGTGAGCGGGCAGCCAGACTGTAGGCTCCAGGGCACTTGTTCCCGACAGCCGAGCCATGACCACCTGATGCCACTGCCTCTGGCTCTCACTTGCGGCCAAGTTTAGGAAGCTGATGACATACTATGGCTAAAGTCCAGTTACTGGTGAATGGCTCACATTAATGAGGCAGTTAATGTTCATAGTCGCTGCGCTGAGTCCTTTGCTTACCGACGTCTGCCATCCTGAGGCTCTGCGCTCGGCATGGTGTGGGGCATTACACATGTCCCACATCATGGATCTTGTAACATCCCTCAGAGACCCTCGCTGAGGAGTGGACACATCTGGCACAGGGCACTCCTAGAGCAGGGCCTCCCCGCAGCTAGCACTGAGGGTTGCCCTGACCATAGTTATCGTGGCCAACCTGAAAAATTCTTGCAGATTTTGCCTTCCATCCCATGGTTAATCCGTGGTTGCTGTGATAGAAGGTATGTTGTAAATTACTTATAGGGGAAGGTTGAGACTGCAGGAGAACAGGCCTGGTTTATCCTGCAGCATCAAATGCCCTTGTCCATCTCTTGGGGTGCACACCCCCTGATTACAGAAAGTTCTAGTTCACGTGGTTTCCAGGTGCTAGGCTGGTAAGAGCAGAGATGAAGAGACATGCTCACAGGTGCACACACACACATAAATCATTGCGTGTAATCTGATACGTACAAAGGTAGACACATGAGCCAGCTACAGCAGCAGAGGGCAAGAGTGTGCCAGGCAGGGGCAGCTGCAAGGAGCCCAAGGCCTGAGGCAGCAGTGCCCGAGGAGGTGGCGTCGCTGCCGTGAAGGTTCAGGCTGGGGCGGGACAGCGGGTGGAGAGAGAAGGGCACCCGGGGCCAGCTGGCGGCCCTCACCGCCCACTGCGCGCCAGACGCAGCTCCTCTGGTCATCCGGCCTCGGCTCAGACGTCACCTCCCCTCAGGGACCTGACTGACCGTCCCCCAGTGACATGGCTCATCCCATTCTGTTTTC
Organism: Daubentonia madagascariensis; assembly: GCA_023783475.1. Taxonomy (NCBI): domain Eukaryota; kingdom Metazoa; phylum Chordata; class Mammalia; order Primates; family Daubentoniidae; genus Daubentonia; species Daubentonia madagascariensis. Next base: position 2,542,782 of record JAKFHU010001640.1, on the reverse strand, counting down.
TTCACCACACTCACGATGGCCTGAAGGCGCCTTTCCTTCATCTGCCACCTCCGTGTGCACGTTGGGCTCCTGCCCTGCTGCTCCCCAGTGGGTCCCGGGTGTTAGATGGTGGATAAGGAGGCCCAGCCTTTCCTGAGGGGTCAGAGCGGGGCCACGTCTGAGGAAGACCCCTCTGCTACAGTGGGGGGTCAGTTTTGGGGCGAGGGGGAGGGGGGTGGAGGCTGGTCTCTCGAGTGCTGTAGACCCAGGGTTGGCGCCGTCCTGTGGGCGGGGGCATGGGGGGTGTTCTGCACTGGGGGCAGAGTCCAGGATAAGGAAAGAAGGTGGCGGGGGAGGTTACATGTCAAAATTTGGGCAGGTGGGGTTGTCCATGACTCCAGGCCATCCAGGTCCCTGGCGATAGGGGCAGTAGCTGTGTCCACGCGTGCCAGCAAGCTTGCCTGAGGAGTTCACAGGCCGGGACGGGGAGGCCCCCTAGGCGGTTTCCCACTGGCTGGTCTCAGCTGTGGACGGTGCCAGCTGGGGCCAAGGGCATTCAAGGCCAGTCGTGGTGTTTTATGTGGTCCTGTATTTCCTGTTATCGTCAGCTTGTTTCCTGCTACAGTGTCTTCCTCTGACTTCACATCACTTCCACGAGGGAGAGAGTGGTGGGTGGTTTGTCACTGACCACCAGGCACCAGAGCAGACGTCTGTGTTCAGGTGAAAGAAGCTCCATCTGTCCCCTGGAATCCTGGTGGAATCAAGCTTTCTTTTAAAATACAATCCAAGGGGAACAGGGGGGTGGGACTTGAAATCCACTTTTCTTAGTTCTGGAAGCCTCCAGGGCTCCAGCTGTTGAGCCTTGCTGAATAAATTTGGGATTTTAGGTTGGGCACATCGGGCACTGAGTATTTCCATTTGGATAAAACAGGACATGTGGGGGAAGCCGAGAGCCCCTCACATTGCTGCACAGGGGGTGGGCACTGAGCTCCCTGACTGCAAGGAGGGGGGCGGTCTCACAAGCCTGACCTGGGGACTGTGGCCTGTGGGGCCCAGCTGGACTCAGAGTCAGGAGAATCCTCTAACCAGAGAAGATGCCTCGTTAGCGAACAGGCTGCAACAAGGAAAGCACAAAACGTTCCCCAGCATGAGCCACGATGCACGAAGAGAGAACTCAGATGGTGGAATTTGGCTTCCTGATATGCAAAAGCACATTCATGTGCTCAGTCTTTGAAATTACCAGTGGGACAATTTCCAAAGGGATTTTCAGGAAGAAGGTAAACGAGTAGACTCATGAAGAACTCATTATGCGCAAGATAATTCTTGAGCAAAATGCTGACAGCTGGGCATCTTTCTCAAAAAGAAATGCATTTGTGGTAGGGGTGGGGGAGACTTGGCTGTAGTGGGATTCCCATCTTACAGTGAGCCCCAGGATTGCAAAATAAGCAATAAGGCCTGTGTTCATTGATCTTTTGGGGTCATGTGTTTGATCATTGGATGGGAGAGCTTTAAGCATATTGAGTGTGCAGACGTCTTCTCTGATTTTGGGAATTTCACCTTTCATAGCCACCATTGTCTAGAGCCATCTGCATGTGCTGAGGACTTTACGTGCATTGTGGCATTTAATTCCTGTGTGGTGGCCTGATGACCTCCATTTTGTGTGAGAGAAAACTGAGGCTCAGAAGTGTCAGTAGCCAGTGAGGACCTGAGTGAGGACGCGAACCTGAGCTGTCCCCTTCGGAGTCCTGTCCTTAGCGCCCACACAGAAGCCTGCCTCACCATGCCCTGAAGCTCACCCATGGACCGTCCTCTGGCTTGAATGATTCTCCACTTGGGCAGTAGACTTTCCTTGAAGGAAGGACCTTATTTCTCCACTGCCTTATCCTCAGTGCCTGCCACAGTGCCTGGAAGAAAATAGGCACTTAGCTAATAACTGTTGAATGGATGGGTGGTTGGGTAGTTAGACGGATGGGTGGTTGGGTGGATGGATGGATGGATGGATGGTTCACAGCTCATCCCACAGAGGTGAAGTCACAAACCCCAGTCTCCACAAGTGACTTGGGCCAGGCAGGAGTGTGACAAGACGGGAGTATGTGCTCTTGCTGAAGAGGGCAGATGCCACACACATCCTGCGGGGCATCACCACGGGGACTGCCAGACCAGTGTGGGTCAGAATTTCAAGAGAAACTGCAAATCTGATGTTTGTGTGAAATATCCTACATTTAAATGTTGAGAGCCTACTCATATTTTTAAAAGCAATGTGTGAACCCCGTAAAACACATCCGTGGACCATATTTGGCCTGGGGCCATCCATGTGCCACCTCTGACGTGAAGTCACTTACGTACTTGTTTTTGACAAGCTCGTCCTTGTTTGCACTGAGGCTGAGGGGATTTTTGACTATTGGGTTGATGTAGGGAAAACAAGTGCATCTAAACTGTCAGCAGCAGAAACACCCAGGCCCACGGCTGCCAATCCCGGTGGAGCCCGTGAGCCTGCTCTCCCATTGTCTTCCTCCCACGGGGGTGGGTGCTGGAAGAGCTTGTGTGCAACCCTCTCGGCTCCACCCTTGGTGGGAACAAAGCTTCTTGGTGCGGCGCTGGGAAGCGTGAACTCTGCACAGAATGCCTCGGTTCCCGCCCTGCTCTGCCGCTTTGCAGCACACAACCACGGGGAAGTCATCCTCCCGGCCGCCTGCACCTCACTCCCCTCCTCTGTAAAATGGGTGTGATGACAACAGGGCCCGTGTTGTAGGGCCGCGGATGGGATGCCATGGGACATAACACATAGATGCCTGGAATTGTGCCTGGCAGACGGGAAGAGCTCAGGGAATAAAATAAATGCACATGAGGTCCACGAGCACAGGGAATCTCTCTCTGTTTTAACGGCTTCGCTGAGATATAATTCACATCCCAGTTCATCCTTTTAAGTACAGTTCAGTGACTCTGGTACATTCATGGAGCCGTGTGTCCGTCACCACGTGTGTTTTAGGGCATCCTCCTTGCCCCGCAAGGAGCTGCTCACCCCCGGCTGCGTCCCCAGGGCCGGCGCGTGTGCACACTGCAGAGGTTTGCAGTTGCTGCCGCGCAGATCGAGGGGAGAGCGCGTCCCGAACGCGACCACGCACTGGTGCCTCCACCGTCCCCATCGCGTCGTCACCGCCGTCCTCGGCGTCTTTGCGTTGTCATCGTCTTTATCTTCTTCACGGTCTCTGCCGTCTCGTTCATCGTCGTCATCAGCGTTGTCGTCAGCAGCGTCTCCGTCTTCATCGTTTCCATCTTCTTCTTCCTCGTTCCCCTCGTCTTCCCCACCGTCCTCAGCAATGACTTCGCCGACGTTTTTATCATCTCCTTCGTTGTCTTCACCATCTTCGTGTTCACCACAGTGAGCTCGTGTTCACCCCGCCGCGGCTACCCGGAGCCACTCGGGAGACCGGGCTCCCAGCCCCGACGCCGGGCCTTGTGCAGGAGCCTTGTGCGGTTCCCTCCTGGAGGGGACTCTTGACAGTGGTGGGACGGGGCAGAGCCGGGACGTCGCAGCCCACTGCAGGGGCTGGTGGCCTGGTTGGGCTGGCGCTGGTGCTCCCGGGAATCGGCCCCCACTCACCCCCTGGGCTGGGGCGTGCCGGGCCTTGCTCGCTATGATTGTCTTCGGATTTTGAAGTCCCAGGAACAGAGGCTTTTTGTGTTTAGAAATTTATATGAGTTTCTTTCCTTTTTGCTGAAGTGGATTTGTCCACCTGACTCTGCTAGTCCTCCAGGAAGCGTCTAGTGTGCTGCGGGGGCTTCCAGTCTCTCTTTGTTTAGAAATCTCATGCGAACTGGGGTTAGGTCTGCTCTACACAGCCACGCCCTCCCAGCCCTGGACGCGGCACCACCCTGCTGCTTCTCTGCTGTGGGCAGGGGCCTGCAGTGACTATGACCTGCACCAGGACGTATTGGGCGCTTTCAAGGATTTATTGCAAAAATGCAAAGGGACTCGTGAGGCAGGGCTGTGCACGGGCTCTGCAGGATGCTAGAGGAGGAGAGGGGAGACATCGCCCTCAGCCCTGCAAGAAGGGGGCTTGGTGGTCCCGCAAAGGCCTGGGGAGGGGCAGGCTAGGCCAGCGTGGATCGGGCAGTGCACTGGCTATAAACTATGGATCTTGCCTGTGCTGCTTTTAGATGGAGGTAGCTAAGCAACAGAACACAGAGTTTCCAAATCAGGGAAAGTTTAATTGGCAAAATCTAAGCCTCTGAGGACATGAATATGAAGCTCCATCTTTTTGGGTAGAAGTTATGGTGTTCAGAGGGGGAGAGCCAGTCTGCGTGTGGGGTGCGGGGTGTGGGAAGTGGGGCTGAATCCCACCCTGTGCAGGGGAGAGGCTCAGGCTCCTGGTCAGTATCCCCGGGAAGTGACCTTGTTCCTTTTGGGTCTTGGAGGGAGGTTAGCTGCTGCTTGTTTTCTTTTGTTACTTAGGAATCTGTAGAAGATAGTACAGCATGTTTGCTAAGAAAATGCAAAACAACATCAACCCCCTTTCATTATCAATCAAACATGATTCTCAAACCCAGGAGCAGACGGCCTGGTTGGTTTGGAGGTTGCCTGGCTGAAGTCACAGACTGAGTGAGCCCAGGCAGTCCCTCAGCCTGCCGGTGCCTGCAAAGTGAGCGTGTGACGCCAGCCTGCTTGGGTACTTGCAGGGACACTGCACCGCCCTGCTTTACTCAGGATTGGGGCTTGTCATGTTCGAGTAGCAATTGTAACAGCACCACGATAGGTCGTTAATATTTATTAAACCTGTGTTATGTGCTAGGGACTGTGCTTTGCCTGCATTCTCTCAAGCCTCAGATGTAAATGCTGCTATTAGCTGTACTCAGCAGCTGAGGAAATGGCTCAGAGAGATTAGGTAAGATGTCAAAGTCACACAGCTAGTACGCAGTGGAGCCGAGATTTGACTTGGGCAGGCTGACTCCAGACCCCACACTTGGAGCCACCCTGCTCCGTGGAATAGTTGCAGACAGGCAGTCGGGTTGTTCGTGCTGCGTTTATCCTCCATAGTGCAAGATGGCTGCAGGAGCACCAGACGCCGTGTTCAAGTCCCAAAGGTGCGTACATCTCAGCTGAGTCGACTCTTCAGAGGGCTCTTCCCACACACATCCACCTGGGTGGAGCTCCATGGTCAGGACCTTGTCACCTGGCCACGCTTAGCTGGAAAAGAAACTGCCCTGCATAGAATTCGCATTCTGAGATAAGGAGGGGAGAACAGAGCTTGGGGAGGAAACTGGCCGTTTCTGCTGCTGTAGGTGTTCAAATTACCTTTGTTAGATGGGTTAACGAGGAAGGGAAGTGACGGGTGAACAGGTGGACGAGAGAATGAAGAACACGCCGTCTCTTAGGTAGCAGCCTGGGCCGGAGTCCGTGCAGAACCCCCGTGGGCTTGGGGACAGCTGCAGGGAATTGTCAATGGCCTGGCGTGTGGAGGGCCGCAGGAAGTGGGGAATGGGGACTCTGGGGCCCTGGGGTGACCTGGACGAGCACTGCTACCCCGTCCCCCTGCCTCCGGACACTTTAGTTCAGCCACAGATGCTTCCTGAACAACCTCTGTGTGCCACTCTCTGCACTGGGCGCGGGGTGCAGGGAGGAACAGAGCAGAGGCAGGCGCTGCCTTCTGGAAGCTTCCATTTCACCAGCAAGTGTGGGGGGAGGAGGGGTCAAGTGAGAACATGAGCGGTGAGTGGGGGACGGGGCGCGCAGCCTGAGCCTGGACGCGGGAGGGCTGCAGCGTGATGGCGCGTACAGAGCGCGGGCAGGTCCCCACTGGGCTGGTGGGGTCGGGTGCCCCGAGGTGGCACTGAGGGATTCTGAGTCCTGTGGAGATGTGCTCTGGGGGTGGCAGCCTCGTCTTTTTGAAATTGAGGGCAATTTTAAGTGGCGTTTTGTTTATGCTGGTTTACCTCAGCCTTGCTGAGCGCCCACCCTGTGCCCCAGGCTTGCGCGGAGGGAGGGCCAGCGGAGGGACCTCCCGGCCCCTGAGCCCCGGGGAGGGAGCAGCTGTCTGGGCGGCTGTGTCTGCGTGGGGCTGGCCCCGGAAGCCGGGGAGATGGTAGGTGGGGGATAAGGGGAGCCTGGTGGGGGAACAGCCCAGGCAAAAGCTCAGAGGCAGGAGACGCAGTGTCCAAGGAGCACAGGCTGAGCCTGTCACCTGCGGTAGATCCTTTACTCTGCATCAGTCTCTCGGGGAAGGTGGGCAGAGCCCTCTACTTAAGGCTCAGCCCTGCGTGATTAATTAAAATGCTGGTGAGAAGAGGAAATCATAAACATGATTTGTTCATGCCTTAAACACTTTATTTTAGCCTAAATCATGCAGATGCGCATTTATGTGGCCATTTTTTTGGAGGTGGGAACAAGGACGTTTCTTTGAGGAAGGATCTACAACAAGCACAGAGTGCACCTCCTACAAGTTCTAGTGTCGGTCTCTCTGAGGAGGAGGGAGAACTGAACGACACTTGGAAGCATCGTAAGTGTAGACTCCTTCCAGGGTTTTAAGACCCGCCCCCCATATGTCACACTTGTCTCTCCCACGCGAACTTGACGGCAGTGTTTTTAGCAACTTGCCTTTACTGACTCCAAAGCCTTCAACATAGTTTTCATAGAAATAACATTTCCATTTTATATCCATATTAGATCATTTATGCAATGTGCATAAAGCTTAATTAAATTACCTAATTATGGAAACAAGTACACCTGGTACGAATAGTTTTGGGAACAAAAGCACCCCCTTCCAGATAGATGTACAACTCGGCTGGTGAGTACAGAGCTTGTGGGGTCTGGCTGGGCAAGTCTGGAATCCGTGGGACAGCCCATGAGGACAGCTGGGGTCTCTCAGTATGGCCCAGGCTACTGTCCACAGGAGAAATTTCTTCTTCTTTGGGACCCTCAGCCCGGCTCTAAGGCCTTTCCACTGATTGGACCAGGCCCACCCAGATCACATGGGACAACCTCCTTCACTTGAAGTCAAATGATTGTGGGCCTTAATCACATCTACAGAACACCATCACAGCAAAACCCTAGATTACTGTTTGATTGCATGACTGGGGACTGTGGCCTTGCCAGGTTGGCAGTTCAAACTGACCATCCCAGATTCAAGGTTAGCAAGAAGTTTATGAGCTGATCTAAGATGCTACAGCTGATTCCTGGAAAAACCAGTATTCAAGCCCACGCTGAGTTGGGGCCCCAGATTATTAACTGTGACATGAGTTTGTAATTTCTACTTCCATGTTTATGCCTCCTTGTCCTGTCTGGGGTCTGGCTGGCCGGCCTTCCCCATAAAGGCCAATGGGGCAGCGCCTGGCTCTTTTCCAATGAATTCCACTGCCGGGTTGGCCAGTTTCTTTATCTAGGCCCTAAATGGGCATTAAGGCCTTGCCCTGCATTTTGCTATAACAAACATCCTTATACACACGTCTGCGTGAGGCCCATGCAGGTACCAGCACCTCAGAAAACCTTTTCTTGGAATTGGAACTGGTGGGTCAGAGTATAAATGCATTTGTAAGTTTTGATGGATCTTAACATCTTATCATCAGGGAAGCCCCCGAATCAGCACTGTGGTTGACAGTCCTACCATGGTGGGGGAGGGGCTCTGTTTACACTACCGCCAACACTGTGGGTTTCCCAACTTTTGCCCTCTGCCAGTCTGCAGATGACACCGTGACATGCTGTTTTGGCTCATGGTTACTTATACTGGCATCTGTGAGTGATGTTGGGCTACACACTCCTGCAACTGTAGTCCAGTTCCACAAGTTAGGGTTAGCTGTGTCCCACGTAACCATGACCAGGCACCCTGCAGCCAAGCCCCTGGTGACTCCTCTGCCCATTTGGCTGTGCCAGCTCGAGTGCCCAGCACTGTGCAAGGGGACAGGGATGTGGCAGTGACCAGGTGAAGTCCCTGCCCTCATGGGTCTCGAGTCCCTACATGCCCAGTTTGGTGCCTTGTCCTGAGCTCGCGCACACACTGCTGCCTTCACGCTAGTGGCAGCTCTCCAGGTGTGGGAGTGTGGGGTGTCCTTCACAGGCCTGAAGGGTGCTTGCCCATGGCTGCCCTGTTGTTGTGTCAAAACCAGGCTTTGGGCTCACGTCTCTTGATATAAACCTGGTCTTGCCTTGATGTTTCATGCATGGATGCATTCACTCACCCGTTGATTCGTTAGTGCTCACCACGGTCCAGGCCTGGGTCTGGGCTCTGAGTACGAAGCGCTGACTGCCAGTGATAGGTTCTTACCATCAGGGTGATCAAAAGGCCTGTGGGAGAGGCAGAGAATAAACATGTGAATAGTAAATTCTGGTCACAAAGGCCACAAAACACACAGATGCACTGGGGAATACCTAGTACAGAAAGGAGTTGGTTACTTCAGCTAGAGTAGCCAGGGTAGGCTTCCTGGAAGAGGAAATTTAAGATGAGCTGTGGAAGGATCTGGGGTAACAGCCTTCTAGACCGAGGGAACGGCATATACAGAAGTGCTGAGGTGGGAATAAGCTTGGTATGTGCTGTGGTCTGAATGTCTGTGTCCCCCCAAACTTCGTGTGTGAAGCCTCCCCCCCAGTGTGGTAGGTGGCCTTGGGAAGCAGGGCCTTTGGGAGGTGACAAGGACATGAGGTGCAGCCCTCAGGAATGGGATCAGCACACCGTGGAAGAGGACCCAGAGCACTGCCTTGTCCCTTCCACCTTGGGAAGGGACCTTGCACAGCAGGCAGGTGCTGCCCGTGAGGAAAGGACTCTTGCCAGATACCGAGTCTGCTGGCACCTGGATCTTGGACTTCCCGGCCTCCAGAACTATGAGAATGGATGTCTGTAGGTATTTTAGCAGCCTGCTAGGGCACGGACAGCGTGTCAGCAAGACAAAAAGAAGACAAGGCCAGGTAGGGGAGTGTCAGGGGCTGGGCCAGGGCCCACTGTCCAGCATTCTGGCAGGTTTTCTGCCAGTGCATCTGTCCCGCCCATCCCGTGAGAGCCTCATCCAGGAGCTCCCTGCCGTGGGGTGGAGTGAGCTGTGTCTCCAGGGGACTGTCGGTGCTGGTGGGAGAGCACAGGTCCTCGCCAAGTGTCCTGGCCTGGGCCATCGTGGGGGCCGGCGCCTTGGTTCTTCCTGGCCGGGACCAGGGGAGGCCAGGCAGGGCAGTGGGCACACGCTCTTCCGCGAACGCTGCCATCACTCTGACGCAGGCACATCCTGTCTCTGCGTCTCACGCTTGGGCCCCTGTTGCTCTCAGGTGGGGCTGCGGCCGTCACCTGTCACCCCTCTGTCATCGGCACGTGTGTCTCAGCCTCCCTCTCTCACCCCACTGTCCTCATTCCGTAAATAGCATCTGACAGGGCCGGGCATTTGGTGAGTAATTTTGTCCCCTTTACGTCGGCTCTGAGGAACGAGAGCGCGTGCTCTGGACAGGCAGCTGCCTGCTTGGTGCCGACGGTCTGCAGCCTGGCCATCCCCCCCTTCCCGGTCACCGGGGATTCCTCAGCACCTCTGAGAGTCCTGAAGTGGGGGTGACTTTGGTGCCCCTTGGGGACCCATTTCCCCCAGGGACTTGTTCCTTTCACTGCCTTGGCCCCTGGAAGAGGACGCAGGGAGGAATCTGTTTGTGGAGGGTGGGGTGGACGCTTCTCAGAGCGGCCCCGGGAACCATTTGGAGAAAACTGTAGACGGGTGGCCGGCCAGCGGGTCTCAGCGGACGAGCATGGAGCTTTCTCGGTGCCTCAGTGTCCTTGGGACACTCAGCTCCAGGGAGGGATTGGTGCAAGATCCTTCCCTTCCCCAGGGGCCTGACTCCTGGTGCAGAGGGTGGAAGGCTCACCTGTAGCCCAGGGGGGCTCACCTGTCTTTGGATGGGACAGCCCAGAGTCAACCCTTTTGGCTCAGGGTGGGAAACAGGGCCAGGCTGGCGAAAACGGAAATAGCAACAGTGATGTTGTGAAATGACATGGTTCGTGGTGCTCAGGGTGTGGTGGGCACCACTGGAGCCTCCACACGCCTCTCTCCTTGAACTCCCACCATAAAATCAGCAGGTGGGGCTGTGGCCACTCCCACCTGGAGGTGCAGAGAGGGAGCTGTGCCCAGGAAGTGGAGGACGAGAGCAAGGAGGGTTTGGGAGGCCGACTTCTGGCACTGGGGTCCTGTGCTGCCCTGGGGGGAGCCCAGGTTGGAGGGGACCCAGTCCCCTGCAGGGTGGGGCTGGAAGGGCAGAGTGGGCAGGAGCCTTGGGCAGAATGTGCGCCATCTGTACCTCCCACGTGCCCTGTCACTGCTGGGCACAGGAGTGTGGGATGTGGGACACCTTCCCAGACATCAAGAAGCCCCTCACCACCAAGCCGGGAGGATTCCCAGAGGAGGTGAAGATGGCTGGCCCAAGGACATAGGAGTCAGGCCAGCCATTCTCCGTGGCCTTTTGGAAACTTGGGGCGGCTTCTTGGGTTGTCGCAGTGACTGAGGCTTCTCCTGTGCTTTCGGGATGGTCCCAGGAGGCCAGGTGTCTTGCAGGTGAGGGGCACTTCCTAAGCAGCAAAGGCTCACCCCCCACCCCATTCCACTTGACTCTTGAATGTCCCTCGGACACTTGTGAGGGTCCAAAGCCTGTTTATAATTACCTGAGCCTACAACCTGAGTGCATTTTGGACGAGCACAGGAGATATTTTGGTGGAGTTTTATCACAGATTGAGTTTTCCAAGAGTGCAAATGCCTTAGAAATTGACGGAAGACTGTACATTGTTTTGTTTAGAACTTTACGAGAAACGTTCCTGTTTCAGGAAACAGCTTCCCCAGTGGCAGCGGCTCTCTGGGCATGTGAGTGGCCAGTCTGGCACCTCTGGGCCATCTGCCGTCGTCACGATGATGTGCGCACCTTCCACAGTGTTCACCACGCTACCTGATGCGGTCGTGCGGTCGTGTCTGAACACAAACTGAAAGGTGTTGTTAAACTTGATTTCCTTTTTCTTCTTTGTGTTGCAGATAGGGCATTATGGTTTTTTTAAATCATGTGTGTGGGGGTAAGGGGACATGTCAGGACACTTGCTAGGAAAGGGGGTGCGGTGTGAGGGCTGGGAGCCCCTGAGCGAGCAGGTCGCGACCTCTGCCCTGGGAGCTCGCCTGAGGCTGGTGGCCTGGGTCAGGGTGGCGGCCGCGAGGTGGAACTTGGAGATTCCAGGGTGTTGGGAGTGAGGAGCGAGTGGAACCAGGAGGCTGCCAGGGGGCTGGTCGGAGCCAGCCTCCCAGCCAGGGACGGTGTAGGCTGAGCAAGTGTGTCGGGGGGATGTGGTGTGAGGAGGTCAGCTGTGGCCGTGTGATCTGGAGGTCCTGGGCTCACATCCTCTCTGGTGTCCCTGAGGCTAGGGCTGCCAGGTGCCGTGGCGGGGCTGACCCCAGCTGGGCCCTCGGTGGGCTCACCACCTGCTTGCAGGGTGGTGGCCAGGACAGGGTCGCTGCTGTTTCCCAGGCGGACACACTCCATCCCCTCTGCCCGGATGCCTCTCCCTGGTCTTTCCAAGGCCTTTGCCTCTGGTCCAGGCCTCATCCTACAGGCCACCCACCCTCGACAGGTCCCCTCTCCTCCCGCAACCTGGTGGCCCGAGGCTTATGGTCCATGTGCTTACGCACACCCGCCCTGACAGTGAGCGCACGTGGGGCACATACCCAGCTCGGGACCTGCCTGTCTGGCACAGGCGTCCTGTTGAACGGTGCGTAGAGACGCCGCCTCTCTGGGGAATCCTGTCTCTAGGCGGGGGCTGCCAGCGTTTCTTAGTGACTCAAGCCCGGCTGTGGGACAGGACTGGTGTTCCCAGGAAGGAGCCTCCCAAAATAGCCCCGGCGTCCCCGTGGGTGTAGAGCTGTCTGTTCTCCAGCTGAGGCTTCTCTCTCCAGGAAGGCTTTCTGCCTTGTTTGGAAGGAATCGCTTCTCAATTCCTGCTCAGCACTGAGGTGACTTCAGACGTTGACTTAATAAACCTCTGCTGTGATGTCGGGACTGGCAGGAGATGGAGATTGGGCATCAATTTAGTGGGGCCGTCTGGCCGCTGGGGGAGCTGGAAGGACACATCTCCTGACCCTGTATCATCCCCCGAGCCAGACCCGCTGTTCCTCCACTCCTGGAAATGGCCCGCACCCCCGATGCTGCGGTCGCCTGCGTGGACGGGCAGGCAGCCGAGAGTGGGTGCAGAGAACGATTCGGAAACTGCCGTTTTCTAGGGGCACCGCCCTCCCCTGGATCTTCACGACAGCCCCGAGAGGTGTCATTTCCCCCAGTAATGGCATCTGTGGGGATTTTCTCTCCTGCCTGCTGTTAGGGAGAAACAACTGAAGGTCGGAGGGAGCGAGAAACCTGCTCGTGCCCCACAGTGCGCAGGTGGCCGGTCAGGGTTGAAGTTCTTGAGTGACCCGTGCTGGAACGCACGCCACCTGCTCTGTGACAGTGGCCTCACTACCAAAGTGCCTTCCTCGACGGTGGGGGTCAGCATGGGCCCGCCCTCGGGAAGCCGCGTGTCTGGGAAAAGCGATGGGAATGCCCAGTGACCCCGGGCCGAGGCCATCAGCTCGCGGGACATAGGGGCAGTGCGTTACGGAAATGCGGGAGGTGGGGTGATTCCAACTGGAGAAGGCTCCGGGAGGCAAGAGCACTTTGAGTCTGGATGGGGGAACAGAAGCAGAAGACGTGCTGGGGGCTGTCACCGCAGGCGGAGGGCGCAAGCTGGACTGAGGCAGGGGGTGGGGCGTGCGGAGCACGGACGTGGCAGGGAGAGCATCGCCCGTGTCAGGGCCGCACGAGCTCCCCGAGTCCTCCGGCCTCCCCGAGGGGTCGGGCCCAGTGTAATTGTCTCTGGCAGGTGAGGAAGGGCAGCCTCGGGGAAGTTAGGGGCTCAGCGAGGGTCCGAGGTCGGAGGTGGCAGCACTTAGCGCCGTGTTCTGCAGAAAAGTGAGCCGCTGCTGCTGCGAGTGACTCGGGATGTGCATGCGGTGAGGAGGCTTAGCCCACAGAACCCTGCACAGGTTTTCCAGGTGTCTTCGTCAACCCTTCTGTGGGGACGTTGTTTGGGGGCTTGGTTGTTGCCCTAGCAGTGTGCTCATCGGGGGGCACCGACGTGAGGGGCTGGGAGAGTTGCCTGGCGGGTTACAGCCAGGCTTTGGGGAAGGGAAGGGAAGGTCTGGGCGTGGCGCCCCCCTCCACCGTCTGTAAGCTGTGCGACCCCAGCGTCCTCAGCTCACCGAGCCTGGGCCTCCCCTCCCTAGAGCGGGCGTTCGTGGTTCCCATCTCACAGGGTCCCCAGAGGCGTAAACGTGAACACACAGAGCAGGTACGGCGAAGGGGAGCTTTTTACAGGATGAGGGTGCTCAGGAAGTTTGCAATTCCTGTGACTCGGTTTCCCGGCTGGCAGATGGGAGGTGGCATGGTGGTCGGCAAGGACAGGAACAAATTACAGAATCGAGATTTATAGGCTGCACCCAGCCTTTGATCCTTGTCACCTCGGGAGAGACGTGCCCACCGGCTGCTGTTCCCAGGCCGCCCCCTCGCACGAGCCCCGCAGCCGGCCAGGGTAGAGCGTGTCCGGGGACAGGTGTGCGGCTCCCAGGCCACCCAGGAGTGGCTCCCAGCAGTGCCCCACACAGCAGCTCTTCCACCTGCCACACGGGCCTGCCTTCCACTCCCAGCCGCCGAGCCAGGTCAGGCCCACGTCACTGCCCCTCGTCCTCCAGACCACTCTCGGGGCCAAGCCCTGAGTGTCTGAGGGAGGAGGCTGTGGGTGAGTGTCTGAGGGAGGAGGCTGTGAGTGTTTGATGGAGGAGGCTGTGAGTGAGTGTCTGAGGGAGGAGGCTGTGGTGAGTGTCTGAGGGAGGAGGCTGTGAGTGTCTGAGGGAGGAGGCTGTGGGTGAGTGTCTGAGGGAGGAGGCTGTGAGTGTCTGGTGGAGGAGGCTGTGAGTGAGTGTCTGAGGGAGGAGGCTGTGGGTGAGTGTCTGGTGGAGGAGGCTGTGAGTGAGTGTCTGATGGAGGAGGCTGTGAGTGAGTGTCTGATGGTGGAGGCTGGGAGTCTTTGAAGAGGAGAGTTGAGTGTCTGGTGGAGGAGGCTGTGAGTGAGTGTCTGAGGGAGGAGGCTGTGAGTGTCTGAGGGAGGAGGCTGTGAGTGAGTGTCTGAGGGAGGAGGCTGTGAGTGAGTGTCTGGTGGAGGAGGCTGTGAGTGAGTGTCTGAGGGAGGAGGCTGTGAGTGAGTGTCTGATGGAGGATGCTGGTGAGTGCATTTGAAGAGGAGAGTTGAGTGTCTGTGAGGAGGGGGTTGAGAGGGCTGGTGGCTGATGAGTGTGGGGAGGGATTGAGAGTAGGGGTGGGAGAGTGAGGTGGAGGGGGATGAGTCGAGGGAGTGATGAGAGGAAGTTGGTCTGGGAGGGGCTGTAGGAGTGTGAGGGAGTGAGGCGTAGTACTGTTCCTGGGGACCCAGGCCTGCACGGAGACTGCCAGCAGGATGGAGCCTGTAGTTCTACTGCCCGGTGCTGGAGCAAACCTTTGGGCTACCTCCGTGAAAGATCCAGTGCTATAGTAGCAATAATGCCCCTATTGTATGTGCCAACCCCGGGATTTGGCATCTGTGGGTTTGGTAGGCATTCACCAGGAATTGGGGCTAGGTAGGGGCTAGGATTAGCCCCTGTCCCTGCTGGCAGTAAGAGCTGGGCTTGATTCAAACTCTGTATCATGGCCGCAGCGAGTGTATCTAGAGGTATCAGAATTGAAGCCTTCCGCAACCTGCAATGTGGACGGTCACCTGCACTCTATTCTGCAGCCCAGTGCAGGCATCCTGACCACCCCGTCTGCCAGTGGTCTTGTCAGTTCCACCCCCAGACGACGTCCTGGGTCCACCCTTTCTCTCCATCGGTCATCACCTGCTCACTTACTGTGTCTCTGTCATATTCACAGCACAGGGTTGGTGTGCAGTAGGTGACCGCTGCAGATCTGTCATGTGGAGAGGGAAGTCCCCGTGGGGTTACTTGCTTGGCTGGTGTTCATGTCCCAACAGCCCCCCAAAACCCCCAGGGCCCCCATGATGACTCACATCCCCTTTTCCCAGGTGTGCAGTGCTCAATGCCTTTGACTCCTGTCTGAGTGCTCTGTGCCTGTTCAGCCCCTTCCCGGTCCCTGGCCCAGATCAGTCCTTCCTGCCTCCCCACCACCCAGCTCTCCTGTATGCACAAGCAGGGGCCAGGTGGGGAGACAGGCAGGTGCCCCTCTCTGTCCCTGGTGTTTCTTTCCTTGGTGTCACTCCCACACCCACGTGGTGCTGTAATTAACTGCCACACTTGGGCTTCTCAGCGGGGAGAGTCAGAAATAGACCATGGCTTCCCCAGCGCCAGGCAGCACCATTTCTGAATCAGGAGATGTGAGCAGCTGTGGAAGGCAGGAGAGCCGGGGACTCCCGCAGGGGTTCTGGACCCCCCCCACCCCACCGCTCTCCACGGCCTTGTGTCTTCCTCGGTTCCCAGAGCCCAGCTCTGCGGGGGCTGTTTCTAGACATTCCTCTGAGAGCACCTTGCTCCCGAGGCTCCGAGGCTCCGAGTGCAGGACGCTCCCGCAGCGCCCACCCCCCCCCCCCGAGCGTGCTTCATAGCACAGGAAAGGGACCAGCAACCACTCATTTGTTCCTTTAGTCACACAACTGCCCTTTGCCTATGCTGGGCCCTGGGGGTCCACATGGGGCAGGAGACGCACCTAGTGTCCTCTGTCACAGAGCTTCATGACTAGTGGGGAGGCAGTCCTTCAACCCCATTGCTCTTTTTCTGGCCACAGTTCTGCCCACAAAATGTCCAGGTCCACCCTGGCCTGAGCGGCCACATGTGTCAGACAGGGGTCAGCATGCTGTGGGGTGTAGGCAGCAGCTTATGACACATGCCCCTGCCTGGCGCCTTGCTCTCTGTACGGGGAGAATGCTTCCCAGGCCTCGTCCCACCCGTCTGTCCCAGCTGGCTGGGCCTCTCGCCCTAGTCCATGCCAGCTGGCGTTCCTCAGTCCCCGCTGCCTCTGGGATCAGCTGTGGGGTCTGATTCCAGCCCCAGCAGCTCCTGTCCACTTTTGCCTCTGAGCCTGGAGGGTCTCATCTGTGAAGTGGGCAGAGTCATCGCCCTTGACCTCAGAATTGTGGGTGCTCTTTCCTCTGGAAGCCCCACCTCCACATGAAGGGTTGAGCTGAGCTTCAGGGAGCAGGTGGACAAAATAGGATCTTTTATTTATAATATTTAGGGTAACAGGTATTCATTTAGAATTTGCAGTGTCTTTGTTGTAGAGCCAGTATCTTCCCCAAGTCTTAAACATTCTACGGGGCCTATGGCCACTCACAGGCCAGCACTTGCGGATCTGAACAAATCTGTGTCTCCTAATAGCTTAGGGTTTAGCTCTGTCCTTCCTCGGACAGCACTCTGGAAGAGTCCAGAGAGCGTTTCCACATGTACATCCAATCCTGGTGCATACTCACCCCATCTCGCCCCTATTGGCTTCAAACCCTTCAGTGCCCTCCTGGGGCTCCAGGGGTAAATCCAGACCCCTCAGCAGGGACACCAGGCTGCGTGGGTCCCGCCCCTGCCTACCTCCCAGCCTCCACGCACAGGCCTCTCTGTGCAGTCGGAATGTCACTTGGAGTATCCTGTCCCACCTCAGGACCTTTTCACATGCCTCCCTCTGCCTCGGTGACCCCCACTCATCTGCCAGTTCTCCACTCAAGCTCTTCTCAAAGAGCTGTCCCTGTCCAGGTCAGCCCACCTACCTAGGCAGGAGAAAGTCTAGATTGGAAGTCTGGCCTGCCTTTGTTGGATTTGCGGGACGACCCTAGAGCCTGCTTGGCCTCCTTCCCTGGCGATCGGAGGTCCTCTTGCTCAGCTCAAGCCCCTCTGCTGGTCAGAACCACACCGGGAGGGGCTCAGCATCTCCCGCCAGCTGTGAGGTCCTGGCACTATCCGGGTACAGAGGTGGGTCAGTGACAGGCCAGTGGGGTCCTGGCTTGGGTGCACTTTTGCTCTGCTCACAGCCTTGAACCTGTGGTGGCCTGGGGGTAGCCGTGGCCTCACTACCTGGTGACTTTTGAGGAGAAGTCCAGCAGTGAGTGGTAGGGCTGCCAGTCCGTGCGTCCCTGAGATGTCTGCATGGGATGAGATGCCTTTTTGGGAATGCGGTCCATGACCAGCTGACAGCTCGCAGGCGGGTCTTCTGGAGAAATTGCTGCGTCCCAGGCAGGCATTGTCACAGACACTCTTGGGCTGTTATCTCGCTTGCTCCTCACCACTCTGCGAGGGTCTGTATCAGTTCTCAGTTTAGGTGAGGAAGACAAGGCTCCGGCAAAAAAACAAAAAACTTGTTGGGGGGCCTCGCCAATGGACATGGGGAGATTTGGGGCACTTCTCAGCTGCCCCTCTGGGTGCCGCTGGGGGCCAGCTGGCAGTCACCAGGAGCCTACCGCGTGGCCGCCCGGGCCGGGCTCTGCCTGTGCGCGTGGGTGTGTCTGACGACGCTCAGGGTGGACCAGGCAGAGACCAGGGCTGGGGAGAAAGTCAGTGCGTGAGTGACACAGGTGTGAGGAGAATTATGAGAAGCAGGGAGTGTGGAGTGAAGGGTTTAATTTAGTTTAATCTGTGTAGTACGCGTACAGACCCGTCTGCGGAGGAGTGAGGCTCTAGCAAGGAGGAGGCATCAGAGGTGGCTCCAAGACAGCCCTCGCTCAACCGTCCGGAGGGCCTGGCCCGAGCCTCAGCCTGGTGGCATCTGTTTACTTCCCACGATCCCCCCTTGCGACACAGCCTCTCCCTCCCGGCCAGAGGAGATGTACAAGGGAAGTGGCATGTCACGGGTAAAGGATCCGGTGCCCTGCCCCTGCTAGGTCCAGTGGCATTCCATTTCTGTTGCTCTAAAAGTGCCCGTGCTTCCCCCTCCCCAAGCTCCATCCTGTCCTCTGAGCCCTTCTGTGGCCAGAATTGGGGCCGTGGGGTCCAGCTTGTCACTACTTCTCCCGTGATGGCCTGGCCCATCATCGTTCAGACCTCGCAGGTGGCAGGCTCTCTTGCTATTCCCATTTTGCAAAGGCTCAAATACATTGAGAAGCGAGCTAATCCCTGGGTGCCTGCTCTGAAGGGACCCAGGGGCTTAAACTCAAGTCTTCAAACACCAGTGTTAATCTACCCTTCCCAGTTTTTGGTACCTGGAATGGGGGAGGATGGGGGGGCCATGTTGGTATTTTTTAAATGCCTCTGTACAATTCTACAAATATTTTTTGAGAATATAATAATGGCAGTAACAATAAAAATGGTAATAATGGTCACAACAAAGGCAGTAAGAACAGCTCATTCTCACTGTGCAGTCATGGTAGATCTGGCTTTGAGCTAGATTTTCTTCTCATTTCGTATGCACAACACCCCTGGGAAGGAAGGAAACTAACCTCCTGGGCTTGCCAGAGAAGGGTCTGTGGTTTACCCAAAACCACAAGGGTGGTCAGTGCTGGAGCTGGGGTGTGAACTTGGCCAACATCGACTGCTGTGAGAGTCCTAGAAAAGCCCCCCAGTAGCTGCATTGCATTCGGGGGCACTGGTGGTCGGGCTTCCGTGCAGTAGGACTCTGGTCAGAGGGACCTGAGGGACAGGCAGAGGTCTGACAGGTGCAGTTGGTTTCCAATCCCGGGCGGCTGTGCCGAGCCTCCTGTGGTCCCTGCGGCTCCTGGACATGGAAGTGGAGTTGGAATGTGGCACGCGGGGCCGCAGAAGGCAGCGCGAGGACACATAGGTGGGAAGGAGCGATGGGGCCATACAGAGGACAAAGCCCTGCTGGATTGTTTTTCTGAAGAGAGAATTTGCTTATAAATGGCAGGGGAAACGTGTAAATTGAAGGCATGAAGCCTGGCATCTAGAAAGGTTTTTGAAAATATAGACCTCGTGTCCATTACTTATAGACATCCTTGAAACAATAATGATGATTTCTTGAGAAATTACTGCATTCCAAGCAAGCGTGGTTATAAAACACCTTTGTGCATGTTCTCATTCAGTCCTCACCACTGTGTGAAGATCTGTTATTTAGTCTTCACTGCAGATGAGAAGACAAGGCTTAGAGAAGTTAACCTGCCCAAGGACAGACACGCAGCTAGGAAATGACACGTCTCAAACTGGAGTCTCAGACTTTTGTCCTGCTTCCTCCAAAGTCCACCCCTTCTGCTGCCACCCCACCTTCCTGGGCCAGGACCCTCCGAACCCTGAACAGTCCTTGGGGATGACTGTTCTACGAGCAGGCCAGGAGGGAGCCTCGCCTTCCTGAGAAAGGGATGGGAAAGTGCAGCTGTTCAAACACAGCAGAGCTGTCTGCATCATCCCCTGCTCAGGAACGTCCACTGGCTCCCCAGTACCCGCAGTGTAGAGTGGAACAGGATGAGGTCCGGTGAGGCAGCATGTCTTCCAAGGCCCTGCAGGGTTTAAGTCCAGTACATCTTCCTAGCAATATTCCCTGTCGCTCCTGCCCCTGTCCCCACATCCGCTGTAAGCACCTGGACCACTCCGATTTCCTGACAGTTTCTCTTCCTTCACTTGGTTCCTTCTCCAAGACTCTTTTGTATACACTGCTCCCCACGTGAATTCTGGACAACTCTGTCAAAGTTTCCTCTTCCGTGATGCCTTCCTTGGTTTACCCTCTCCCTCCATCTTCAAGCCCAGCACGTGAGCAGTTAAGAGAAACTGTGTCTAGAGAGGTGTGATCTTCCCATGGCTGGCCCCTTTTCTCCGTTCAGGTCTCAGCAGAAATGTATCTGCCCCAGATTCTGAGTGTGTCTGTCCCTGCCCAGTCACTCATCCGTCAGTACCCGGGTTTCATTTCCTCCCAGGCATTGACCACTTTCTGAGATGGTTTTGTTTGTTTGTCTGCCTTTCCCTCTAGACTGTGAGCTTCCCAAGGGCAGGGAAGGCTTACCTTGCTCAGCACTGTGTCCTGGGGGCTTGGAGCAGTGCCTGGCGCATAGCAAATATCCCCTAGGCATTTACTGAGTGATTGGCAGTTGGGATGTTTTGACCAGGCTGCAGGAGCAACATTTAGTGAGCTAGGCTTTGCACACATGGCTTGGGCAGACTGGAAAGGACTTCACCCCTGGATTCCAGCCAGGAGCTGCCAGGGGGCAGGATCAAGTCTCTCCAAACTTCAAGACAAGATGTGGAAGAAACCACCCACCCGCGGAGCCAGAAGAAAAGCCCTGGGGAGCCCAGCAGCCAGCTGCCATGTTTGAATGTGGAGGAGCAGTTGAGCAGGGGCCGCCCTGGGCTTTGTGCTGGGACAGGGATTACAAATGGGAGACAAAGACTTCGGGAGGCAACATCCTCGCTGGGGCTGAGTATTATGCCCTGAATTCTTCTCGGCATTCAAACACCAGGCCCTGTTGTCTCCCTGTAGTGGCTACAGGATCCGGAAGTGGGAAGGTTTCTGGCTCTGACCCAGGGACAACATTATTTTAGTTACAATAATAATTGGAGCATGGCA
Organism: Daubentonia madagascariensis; assembly: GCA_023783475.1. Taxonomy (NCBI): domain Eukaryota; kingdom Metazoa; phylum Chordata; class Mammalia; order Primates; family Daubentoniidae; genus Daubentonia; species Daubentonia madagascariensis. The sequence goes on along the minus strand of JAKFHU010001640.1, from coordinate 2,522,306 downwards.
TTAATTTTGGCTAATTATGCCTCCCTCTCCTGGCAAGGCTTTTATGTTTTTTGGTGGTGGTTTTTTATTTTTTATTTTTATTTTCTGGCTGTGTCCTCCGACTCCCTCAATGAGAGACGACGTGAAAAAGAAATAATGATTTGTCTTCATATCGCACACTCAGTCTGGGCTGACGGCGGGAGGGGAATGTGTGCGTGGGTGGGTGGGCTGAGCTCCTTTAGCTGCACTAGCTGGAGGAGAATCCGTCTTTATTCAGAGCTTGAGCTGAGCTGGGTGCTGGCTGGCGAGAGGCGGGAGGCTCCTCAGACGTCTTTAGACACGCCTCCCGGGCTGGGCTGGGCAGGGCAGAGGAGACTCGTTCAGCAGGCAGAGCCTGAAGGAGAGCTCGGTGCTGCCAGGGCTGGGGTCTCCTGTGTGGCCACGGGAGGCACAGACCTCCTGGCATCTCTGGGACCAGAAGCCTGAAGACAGGCGGTGCTGCGCACCCCTCCCTAAGCCAGTGGGCAGGAAAAAGAATTTCCTGAATGGATCTCTGCGCTGCTTAAACAGGCTGCCTGGGTGAACAAGGTTTGGGCGACAGATCAGAAAGATGAAGACTCGCACGTGTGGAGGTGGAGCAAGGACTACCCTAGTACTAGCTCTGTGACAGAGCAGTGTTCACGCCCACCTGGGAGTCTGCCTCGATTTTGCTGGGCAAGAGGCAGCCAGCAAAGGTTCACTTTCTTTCCTCCCACGTTTTGGGAGGCAGTCTTTAGGGAGTGTGCCAGCCACCTCTCGCCCTTGCGGTCCCTGGGTGGAATGTGCAGGCAGCCACCATGGTGCAAAATGTAATTCTAGTGTTTTTCCGCAGACGGCTGAGCCAAAGACCAGCTGTGGAGGAGCTGGAGAGAAGAAATATCTTGAAACGTAAGTAGCTGGTGATTCCTCAAGAGGTTTTCCCGCACGTGTGCTTAGGCTGTTGCACGAGTCCGAGTTCTCATAACCCAGCCCATCTCTGCAGACTAAATGCTCCCTGCTCCCATTAAATCTGAGCAGCTGAGGAATTCTGAAAGCAAGCCCCTAAAGGAAAGTTCATACATCCCAAAGCATTCCCTTTAAAATTAAAAATTAAAAAAAGCTCTCCTTCTAGCATAAAGATGTTTCTGTCTTCAGGGTCATTTAGTCAGTCCTGTAGATCTAAGGGAAATGGATCATTGCCCACTGCATGTTGGGTTTCAAGCAGATTTTCCTGGCAGTTTTGGATGGGGGCTCCTAATGTCCACAGAGATCACGGGCAAGGTGTGGACGATGGTGTCATAAATCCTACCAGAGAAGGGCATACCCCTTCATTGTTACCCTTGGGAGGAATGAAGCAGTCAGCTCGAAGTAACAGTGAAACCACTGGAAACTTTCCTGTGGCTCGGAACTTTGAGATGCTAGGACCTCCTGTCCCTCTGGGCCTAGCACCACCTTGAGTTTCCCCAGCTGGGGAAACAGTTCTCGTATATGCTGTACGTAGGTGTTCATAAGTAATCTCTGTGGTATAGAGAACAATATTCCGCTTAATTGAAGTCACTTCAAAAGTGTTTCTCAGTTCTTTATCTTGTCAGTTTTATTTTTTAAAATATTTTTTAAAATATAAAGTGTCTTCTAAGGGCCTGGATTTTTAAAGTATGTTTTCTTTTTTTTTTCTTTATATGATGAACACTGTAGACATTCTTTGAGTTTGGTTTACTTGTGAATATCTTTTTACTGAGTTATAATAGTCCAAACCTGACTGTTCATCAGAAAGCAGGCACAGAGCCCCTTGTTGGTCTGGGTGCTGAGCTCTGATTGATTCCTCTCTACCTCCTTCGCCTCAGTGCCTTCACTAACTCCCTAAAACAATTCCCTCCTTTATAGATTGTTGAGAGTGTTTAACCCTCAGATTAAGAATTCTTTATTTTTTTCAACTTAAGGTGTGGTGACTACTAGTCTATGTTATGTTAACTAGGCCATGTTAACATAAAGGATTTAAAGACAAGCTTGTCTTCCATAGTGTGCTTAATTAAGTAGGCAGACAGAAAAGCCAAGCTGTTTCAGTTACCAAATATTTGAATTTTTAAAAACTAAGTCCTTTATAAAGCTTATGAGTCATAGATGCCACTAAAAGTAGCAGTCCAGACTTGAACCAGGCAAGTTCAACGCTTGGGAAGTGCCATGTGCCGAGTCGCCACTGTCCACAACAGGAAGAGAGTACTGCGTCCAGTAGCCACTCCCCTCCTGTTGTGCGCAGCCAGGTCCTCCTACCAACAAGTGCTTCCAATTGTGTTTTTCTTTGCAAATAAATGTAAAAGCCTTAAAAATAGAATTGTCTTTGACGAATAGAGAGCTAGCAAGTAGATAACAGGAACTCACTGCACTTACCTTCAGTGCGCAAAAGGGAAAATGGATTTCCTCTGTGGTGGCCATGGTAATACCACCATAAACACTGCCTTCGCAGTGAACCACAGGTTTGTCCTCAGCTTGGAAGCCTTCTCAAGTGTCTTGAGTGCGAGGACCTGAGAATTTCACTACTAGGTTTGTGGGGTGGGTGTTTGGTGTGCTTTGTTTTGTTCTGCGGGGATGAAAATAGGATGACTATATATAGCTCAGTATAGAGCATCATACTCATAGGCCCTTGACACACAGGACTTCACTCATACTATATTGCATTTTATGCTTGTGATCAGTTTTTAGAATATCATCACTTGGTATTTGTTTCCCTTCAAGTGGGGAACTCATGACCAATTGCAGTAATGTCTGAGGAACACCTAGAACTCTGCCTGACTATACATGAATATCAGGGCAAAAACATGGTGGCTCCTTTACATATGATAATTATTTGGCCAATCTGTGCTGTACATTACAATCAGTGATTGGTGTATGTTCCCTCATTTAATTATTATAATAGATATGTGAGGTTTGCACTGCTGTCCCCATTTTACTAGTGAAGAAGCTAAGCCTCAGAGATGTAATATGACTTTTTAACAAATGAATATTGGCAAGAGGATAGAGCTAGAGTTCAACCCCAGGTTCACCTAACTCCATTGCCCATGTTCAACCACTGCATTAAAAGCAATAAAATATTTCTGAATATTTATGGAAGACTCATGTATAACTGTCCAAGCTGCTGGAGCTATTTCTAGAAAATATGGGTGTAGAGAGGTGCTGATTATGGATCGCTTGTTTTGTATAAGACACAGAGTTTTCTGGGTCTGGAAATAAGAGATCCATAAACACATCACTAAGCAGAGCTCAGAGGAGTGAGGCTTACAGGCTTAGGCTATCAAGATGGACTTCTTGGAGGAGGTGTCTGACAGGGCACGTGGCACAGAGAAGCACTCTGACAGGCACTTTCAAAGATCATCTCTCCAAAGACCCTGCTGTACTTACCTGACCTTGGTGTAGTAATCATGGTGTTTTTCACAATTAAAAAAACAAAGATCTGATTTTCCTTCAGTCTTTTCATGTGAAGGCTACACTGGGGATTTGTTCATGGCCTATTTTAAGAAATCTGAAGAATTTTATATCGTCACTTAAATCCCCCATGGCTGGCCTTATATATGGTACTTTCACATTTTTTTTTTCTAATTGGATCATCAACTTTCTGATTATAGCTTAAAAGTGTGGTTTCTTCTGATTTATCACGTGGGTAAAGAAAAAAGCATATAACAGAGTTTCATTTCCTTTTCTAAGACACCCTAATCCAAGACAATGCCTTTTAAAAAAATTACCAAAAGGCGCAATGGCTAATATATTAAATAGCAATATACACAATCCCCCAAATGCACAAATGTTGGAAATGCGTCTTTTAAATAACATAATTTCACATTATGTGCCTTTAACTGCAAGTAGCAGGATTTCCCTTTCCAGAACCTGGTGGTGTTTCTAGGAGTGCTGATTGTTAAGATCTCTTTCCTAGCAGTGGAGCTCTGTTCAGGTTGGGGACCTGAGGCTTTATTTAGCAACAGAGAGCACCAGAAATAGGACAGCCGTTGTCTTGTATCCCAGGGCAAGGCTTACATTTTTACTATATCTCAGCGCTCTGTTCTATTTTTAGCTTCCAAGTGTAGGTGTGAGCACAGCTTGAATGTTAATAGTCACAACTCACTAAGCAAAGCCAACTTCAGTGAGAGACTTGGTCTCCTTTAAAAGGCACTGTCATATCAAAGTGCTCACGCTTCAGCAATGGAGAATCAGCTGGGATCACAGATATGTTCAGATTTGAAATATACTCTGAAATACAAATCCTAGGCAAGCATATGTTGCCCAGAATCTGAAAAAGGTTTTCCATATCTTATGTTGGTTGGCTAAAAATGTGCACACCTATTAAATGGAAGAAACAAAAACACAAGCAGTGGCAGTGCTATTTATATTCAGATGTATACATACATTTATCTACTTAGTCTACTACAGCTATTTTCATGTGCCATCTATGTACTACCTGTAAATATACAGGTAAAGATATTTGGGCAGAGCAGAGAGGGATAATCAGTGACACACACACACACACACACAGATCTATTTTCTGGAAATAGACGGCAGCAATATCTGTGGTTGTCTCTAATGTAAGAAGGGCTGAGGAGACCAAGCTGGGATAGTAGCAAAGCTTCACTTGGTACAAGTGTTTCTGTGTAACAGTGAAACCATGATCTCCTGAGCAGCAATTGGTAAAGTGGGAAAAAAACCTACAGAAATGGTGATTGGAGAAAAATGTCCTTAATATCCCACCTTCAGCTCCCAGAAACATGGACGTCTTGCATGTACTTCCCTGCTAAAGAGAGGTCTCAACCTGGTTTTTTTTTTTTCTTCCTGTTTTAATCTTTCACAGAAAGGAATGATCAGACAGAGCAGGAAGAAAGAAGAGAAATCAAGCAGAGGTTGACAAGAAAGGTACTATAAGCATTTTATTTCCAGATTAATACAAGGTGAACCTGGAGAAAAGCTGCTCCTGTAGTGGTTGGGATGGGTAATGCAGGACATCACCCTGTGATCATGAGTAATGTTTTCCTGGACAATATGGCATCATCAAATCAGAATATTTGTTCAACAACAATGAATTAACTCACTCAAAAAGCAGTGTCTTTTGCTACATCCCAGTGTATGACTCTGACATTCCACATGGACTAGATCCTCCACAGCACAGTAGCAGCCGTAGGGGCAGTGCGCTCCACATGACATTTCCCCTTCTTTCCAGGTGGAAGCCAGAAGTGGACTGGGAATTATCTTACTTTGCACAATGTCTAAGAAAAGCATACCTGGATATAGTGTTTTAGTTACTTTTTAGACTCATCATTTTTGGTCACCTTCAATAAGTCTGGAAGTTCCTTGACTGTAGAAAACTTTATTAGCCCTCAAAGATTGGTATCTATGACTCAAATCATTAAAATTTACCATGGCCAATATAGGTAGCAACTCTGTAAACTTTAATCTACTTTTAAAACCCTGACCATTTCTAAATTCAAGTGTTCTTCTGTTTCCCCCTCTCCACTGGGCTCCATAATAATGAAATTCTGTTCTACTTGAAGTTAACAGAATATCATTCCTGTGCTTGACATGTGAGTAGTAGTAGTTAGCATTATAACTTTATCAGTACTTAAAAAAAAAGCTTATCTAATCATACTTAAAAAGAAGCTACTGGTGCCATAAAATTTATTCTAAGTTAATTCATCAACCATTCCTTGAGCTTGTGCTATGTAGTATTGGGGGTATGAATCCTTCTGATAAAACATGTTGGAGGAAGGGGGATGGTGACTTAAGAGTACAGTGTGTAATTTAAGCCCTTCACATTAGAGATTGTTTGTATTCAGGTTATATTTCACAGTTTCAGAGTTTTATTTTTGTTTATAGAAATGTGCTATTTGTTCAGAGTACTTCAAGAAAGCTAGTTTGGCATGTGATACATAACCATGATGATCTTTTATTTTAGCTAAATCAGAGACCCACCGTTGATGAATTAAGAGACAGAAAAATTCTGATACGATTCAGTGATTATGTGGAAGTAGCAAAAGCGCAGGACTACGACAGGAGGGCAGACAAACCCTGGACAAGACTGTCGGCAGCAGATAAGGTACAGAATTGTCTGTACTGGTTGGGGGTGTCGTATCTTGCAATACGGGCAAAACATGTCATGCTGGGGAGTTTATTCTTAGATAGTGGGAGCCATTCAGCTATTTAAATCTTCTCTAGATATTGGTTTCACAGAGATAATTCAGGGTCAGAGTTGAGCAGTAGTTCTCAACTAGAGGACAGTTGTGCCCATAGGGACACTTGGCAATATCTGGAAACATTCTTGGTTATCCCATCTGGGGTGCTATTGTTATCTAGTGGGTAGAGGCCAGGGATGCTATTAAACATCTCCCAAGACACAGAAAAGCCCCTACAACAGAGAATTATCCAGTCCCAAATGTCAAGATTGTGGAAATTGAGAAACTTTTGTCTATGGCAAGGCTGGCGTGAAAGAGATCAGCTGACAAATTTAAACAAAAAGTAGAGGAATGGAAGCAATTCAAGAGGCATTCAGGAAAGTCTCTACAGCAAATATAGAGGAGGTTCTGGATTCTGTCCTGGACTTGTCCAGTCTGAGGTGTCTCTGGGAACCTCCTGAGGAGTCTGAACTGAGCAGTCAGAGAGGCAGGAAGAAAGCAGGGAGGCAGTGGGGCACCAAGGCTCTGGGGTGAAGCAGAGTGGAGAGACACTTACAGAGCGCAGAGAGGGTAAGTTCTTGTCCATGGACAAATGCTACTGACTGGCAGGATTGAAGGACAAGAGTGTCTAGTCTTTCTTTCCTACTTTCTTTCCTCTAGTGATTTTCAGAATGCTTAAAGCCATTAGAAACATTATACATTCAGCCAAAAAATTTGCTAATTTTTCTTCACCTTTATATGCCAAGTATGAATATGTGAGCTTATAAATGAGCATAGCTATTGCATCAACTTGGAGAAATGACATGTTGGAGGACTCTCTTGGTTATTCATGATTGATGTGCTCAGAGGATCACGGTGGAAAGTATCTTTGGCAGTCTGCAGACATGTTTGAGTATGGGAATAAAATGCCCCTGAAATTCTTAACTTGAAGCCTTTTTATGTCTGATGTTTTTGTCTCACTTGGCCCCTGGAGGGTTTATCTGAGAGGGAAGTACATGATGAAAGGGGGCCATGGGAAGATGAAGACGGCCGGTTGAGAGGCCCTGAGGCACAGCCCACCCATACATCATGACAATCAAAATGTTATTTTTCAAATGTCAGAAAACATAAATGTATGTTGAAGTTAGAATGACTTCTTTCTAGACTATCTGACTGCAAAATCCCAAGTTTACCAAAAGCTGAAATTTACTCATTATTTTGGTGTTCCTACTTCATTAATGCCCTAAGCGAGTGCTTGGTCCTTCTATGAGGTATGCCCGGGGGAAGGAGGAGTTGTCTTCCTACTGCAGCATAGCATATTAATTCACTAAGGACTTCTAGAATACTAGTCCTAACCAGAGCAGTCAGGCAAGAGAAAGAAAGAAAAGGCATCCAAATTGGAAAGGAAGAAGTAAAATTGTCCCTCTTTACAGATGACATGATCTTATACCTAGAAAAACCTAAAGACTCTGCCAAAACACTTTTAGATCTAATAAATAAATTCAGTAAAATTGCAACATACAAAAATCATTAGCATTTCTACACACCAATTACAATAGCTACAGAAAAATAATAAAATGCCTAGGAATAAATTTAACCAAGGAGGTGAAAGACCTCTACAAGCAATACTACAAAACACTGATGAAAGAAATTGAAGAGGACACAAACAAAAATGAAAGACATCCCATGCTTACGGATCAGAAGAATTAATATCATTAAGATGACCATACTGCCCAAAACAGTCTATAGATTCAGTACAATCCCTATCAAAATACTAACATCATTTTTCACAGAAATAGAAAAAAAATCCTAAAATTCATACGAAATCAAAAAACAGCTCAAATAGCCAAAGTAATCCTGAACAAAAAGAACAAAGTTGGACGCATCGCATTACCAGACTTCAAAATATATTACGAGACTATAGTAACCAAAAAGCATGGTATTAGTATAAACATACACATAGGCCAATGGAACAGAATAGAGAACCTAGAAATAAATCCATGTATTTAGAGCCAACTGATTTTTGACAAAGGTATCAAGAATATACACTGGGGAAAGGACACTCTCTTCAATACACAGTGCTAGGAAAAATGGATATCCATATGCAAAAGAATGAAACTGGACTGCTATCACTCACCATATACAAAAATCAACTCCAGATGGATTTAAGACTTACACAGAAGACCAGAAATTATAAAACTACTAGAAGAAAACATAGAGGAAACACTTTAGGACATTGGTCTAGGCAAAGATTTTATGGCTAAGACCTCAAAAACCCAGGCAAAAAAATCCAAAAATAGACAAATGTGACTATATTAAACTAAAAAGCTTCTGTACAGCAAGGGAAACAAGAGAGTGAAGAGACAATCCTTGAATGGGAGAAAATATTTTTGAACTATTCATCTGACAAGGAACTAATATCCAGAATATACAAGGAACTTAAACAACAGTTAAAAACACACAGTCCTATTAAAAAGTGGGCAAAGGACATGAATAGACATTTCTCAAAAGAAGACAAATGGCTAAAAGGTATATGAAAAAATGCTAAACATCACTAATTATCAGGGAAATGCAAATCAAAACCACAATGAGATGTCTTACCTTAGTTAGTATGGTCATTATTAAAAAGACAAAAAATAAGATGTTGGCAAGGATGGAGAGAAAAGGGAACTTTTATACACGGTTGGTGGGAAAGCAAATTAGTATAACCGCTATGGAAGACAGCATGGAGATTTCTCAAAAAACTATTAATAAAAACAGACCTACCATACAATCCAGCAATAGATATTTATACAAAGGAAAAGTAGTCAATATATCAGAGGATACCTGCACTCCCATGTTAATTGCAGCACTGTTCACTGTAGCAAAGACATGGGATCAACCTAAGTGTCCATCAGTATACAAATGGATAAAGAAAATGTACATCTACACAATGGAATCCTATTTGGCCATATAAAAGAATGAAATCATGTCATTTGCAGCAACATGGATGGAACTAGAGGTCATTATGTTAAGTGAAATAAGCCAGGCACAGAAAGACAAATATTGCATGTTTTCACTCATGTGGGAGCTAAAAAAGTTGATCTTGTAGAGGTAGAGAGCAGACTGATAAATGTCAGAGGCTGGGAAGGGGGTGGGGGGAAATAAAGAGAAGTTGGATAATGGGCACAAACATATAGTTAGAATAAGTTCTAACATTCAGTAACAGATGTGGGTGACTATAGTTAACAACTATGTATGGTATATTTCAAAATAGCTAGAAGAGAGGGCTTGAATTGTTCTTAGCAAGTAGAAATGATAAATACTTGAGGTAATGGACACCCCAAATATCCTGCCTTAATCATTAGAGTCTATGCATGTAGCAAAATATCACATGTACCCCATAAATATGTACAAATATTATATATAAAAAATAAAAATTGTTTAAAGATTTCCAAAATACTGGCTATAAACTAGCTTGGTAGGACAACAAAAATGAGTAAGATGGTCTAAATGCTGAACAAAATATTGTTTCTTTTTTTTGCTATGTATTACAAAATAAGAGTCAGAAAGTATTAGGAATGGTTGTTAATCTATAAACATGATACTAATTTCCTCTGTTTACTTTTTGATGTCCTAAAAAGCAATGTCCTGTTTTTAAATTTCAGGCAGCGATTCGTAAAGAATTAAATGAATACAAAAGTAATGAAATGGAGGTACACGCATCAAGCAAGCATTTGACAAGGTCAGACTTCTGTTTGTATGAATTTCATGATACTTTTCATGATAACATGATATTTAGTTTTAAAATACACACAAAACCCACAAAGACCTATGTATCTAGCTAAAAAAAATCAGCATTTCTGCAGAAAACTATTGAATAGAATGTACCTCAATTAAATATGCTGTCTATTCCCATGGTTTCGTGTTGGGCTGGGTGAAAGGTGGTATGAGGAAGAACAGTATTACACAGGTCATTGGTTTATTTAAGTTATTAATGTATATTTAAGAAAATTAGTCTCAAAGCAATGAAAGTAATTTTCCTACATATTTCATTCCCCTACTCTAATATTCAGAATTCCTCCAATTTATAGAACTTGTCAATTTATTTATATTTAGAAGTTGTGAAATTAGTCTCCACCTTCCCATATACTTTTAAAATTATTATTCACATCTTTAACACAAGCCAGTGTTCCCCCAAACCTGAAAGAACATGTTTCCTCAGCAAATATTTGACTGCCTACTACATGGCAGGCACCACTCTAGGTGCTGAGAACGTGACTGTGAATGTGGTAGAGGAAGCTCCTGTCTGCATGGAGCTCATACGCCACTGTGAATGTATCACCTGATCCTTCCATCGTCCAGACTGTCCCCACCAAGGTGGATACATTCTCTGTCCATGCTGCTATATACAAGGGATGACAATGGGCTTCTTGGTGATGACAAAGTCAGGAAAAGGTTTACTTCTCTCCACTTATTGAGCTGTATATTCTTTATTTCCCCCCTTCTCTCTCATCCCATGACCAGTAGTAATTATTTGAAGTTCTCACAACCTTTGATCCTAAAGGGGATGACTGTGATGCAACACGACTTCAGTTGCAGCAGTTGCTTTGTCCTCTCTCCTCTTATCTGAAGATGCTGAAGCCCCGAATACAGAGAGAAGGGAAATCCTCCATGTAGTTACTGCCTTAAACTAAAATAATGGATATTATTCTTTTCTGTTTGTCACAAAGTGGCCACTGGAATTACTATTTAAAAGATTTACTCTGTAAGCTCAATATAGCTGTGGAACAGAAAAGAGGTACAATGGAATTCCATTTTACCCAATGGTTTCAGGGTAAAAATATCAAGGAGGAAGGGGAGGGTGGAAGGACACAAGAAAATTATGCAAATAATTTTTAAATTTTTAAATGTTTCTTCCCATAACTAACATACTTTTGGGCAGAAATAGATCATTTTATTTTTTGTTTATTTTGAATGGGTCTTATGAATGTTTGGGAAATATCTCCAGTAAGACATACACAATTATTTTTAATGTTCATTCTGTTTTAAATAGGATATAATGACTATAAATTCTATGTATGGTAATCTCAATTTAATACATTTCCCTTTTATACATTAAAAGATGTTTACTAAAGACGTTTTCTCTCATAAGTTCTTGATAGCTTTCTTAGATGACAAAATTTTAAAGAGTGAGCCAAATACTTGAACATACCAATTTAAAAGCCAGAACAATATTTTTAGTAATACAAGATTTTCTTGAGTATATTTAACATTACTCTGAACACATTACTAGCTCTGTAAAAAAAACTTCATAACTCTAATTTCCAATAATTTATTAATCAATTCATTACTTCTACTGATTTAGCAAAGCCCTGGCCTTTCTGTGTACTTCAAGGGTTTAACCAGCAGCTTTCAAACGAAGTTTTAGGTAGTCCTAAGAATTCACCATATCTTTTGGGGAACAAGAGGGAACTGAAAGTTGGGAGCCCTCTGAGACTCTACATTACTTTAACCAGAGCAGCTCCATCCTCATGTTTACATAGTGGCCTTCTGAGAAGCTTTTAATAGCAGCAGATTGATTTGTGGAAGGTTTTTGGCAATTTTAACTGTTAGAAATGTATAACCTTAAATTCTTTGTCTGTTTTATAATCTCTAGATTCCACAGGCCATAGAGATTTTCTTCTGAGAAGAATTTGTGTTTAATTTTTGATACCAACACTGAACATTCATCAGGGAACTTTCCTGAAGTTCAGCTCAAGACTACCTGCTGTGTTTGTGAGAAGAGCAGGATCACACACACAGGTGCAATCTTGGCCGCACTTACCTGCAAGAGGAGTAACCAGAGGACACACTTCCTTCTTTGTTGTCTGAGAAGTGTGAAATGTTGGGGTCAGTTAAGACCCAAAGCAACTCTACCAGAAGAAAACTGTTGTTTGCCTTCCAACCTTGTTTTACAGTTCTGCAGTGTGATGGAGGATGGGCGACATGCATGTGCAGGCTCACTACTCCCAGGCCTCTCACATGAGGGACATGTGACACAGTGTCATTCAGTATTATGTTGAAAAGACATTTTTATCCTGATCACAATTAATTTGAAAACTCTTTAAGTTCATGCTATACAAAATGATTTACTGTATTATACTTTTTCTTTTCTTTTTTTATATAATGTCTAACAAAAAAACACAGCTGCAACATTTTGATCCCTGTTAATTTTGTTCTTTAATTAAATGACTACTTATTGCAGGAAATTAACCCAGGCTTTACATTTTCTTGGGGTTGGGATGAGCGATATCTTGGAACAGGGATCTGTGAAACAAGTCAGCTTTTACTTTTGAACCACCACAATCCAAACACATGAAAGAGAATTCCAACTTTTTGTGTTTTGTTTTGTAAATTCTGTTAGTATATGTGGTTTGTGCCTTGGAAAATCAAATTATCTTTTTCAAGTTAATTTAAATTTATGTGTCAATTAGTATTGAATAGTGCATTTAACCTAGAAATAAGCAATAACTTGTTGAAAAATTCTATCAAAATGAATATGCCCTCTTTAAGAGTATTTTTAAGTTCACATGTATAAACATTATTAAAAACACTTATAAGAGACAAAGGTTTAGATGAAGTAGAGAATATAAAGAGAGAGAATTTACCCCAGCACAAAGGTGAAAATTAATCTTGGCACAAAGGGGGAAAAAAGCTAAACAACAATAAATGTTCCCTGAAAAATATTTTTACTTGGCTTTTGAGTAAGTGTCCTTATACAGATGAAACTTCCCTCCCTCCCTCTTGGTACACTGGTGAGGCAGGAAGCACAGTGGCTTGGAGGATGACTGACTTTAGGAGCTTGTAGAACCTGTGCTTAAATCCAAGCTCTGCACATTCAGCAAGTTACTTATTTTCTACATAGGATGATCATCTCTCTCTCTCTCATAACATTGCTAATGTCTAAGTGAGATAAAGTAGCTAAAGTGCTGGCACAGTGCTCTCAGCACATTCTTGGCATCCAATAAATATTAGCTACTGGTATGGTTGCCAGGTAGCACCTGGAGCAACTGCGTGTACTCTTTTTTTTTGGTTTCTCTTTTTTTTTTTTGTGAGACAAAGTCTCACTCTGTTGCCCAGGCTACAGTACAGTGGCATCATCATAGCTCACTCCAACCTCGAGCTCAGGGCTCAAGCCATCTTCCACCTCAGCCTCCCAAGTAGCTGGGACTATAGGCACATGCCACCACACCCAGATAAATTTTTTCTATTTTTTGTAGAGATAGGGTCTTGCAATGTTGCCCAGGCTGGTCATGAACTCCTGGCCTCAAGCAATCCTCCCACCTTGACCTTCCAAAGTACTAGGATTACAGGTGTGAGCCACTATACCCAGCCCACCTACGGCTTCTTAACACATACACTACCTCACTGCTTTTCACTCTTTCCTTTTCTGCTTCTTGAAGACTGCTAGTGGGGCCAGGTGCCCACAGAAAGTGCTTAACCCTTGTAGCAACACTTGTCTGAAGGGACTTTCGATCAGTCCCAGATAATAGCAAACATACTATTAATTGAATTATAGCTTTTTATAAGAAATAATTGTTATGGTAGAAAAATTCCAACTCTACCTCTTACTTGCTCTGTAATCTGTGAATCACTTGACTTCTGTCTCAATTTTTCTGTGAAATGAGGTATCTAAATCCTTTCTAATTAGATGTCAGTTACTTAATTTTATAAGCATTTATGATAAATGTATATTTTATTTATATATATACATTTTATGTTATTCATAACCCATTGTGGCCAGTCAACTACCAGAAAACTTTTTTCTATTTTAATCTACATATTAGCAGCTCCCCCTTTTTATATTTTATTCAATTTAAAATATTATTGGAGCCCAAATTATTTAAAACTAAGATGTCAATCTCCTGCACATAGAAATAATTCATATACTTACCATGAAACCAAGAAAGGGAAAATGTGCTACTGTTCTAGAAACCACCCTGGCCTCCAAAGTACAAAAGATTAGTAGTGCTTAGAAAAGAACCAGACAGAGCCTATGGTTAGAGATGACCTGTAGATGGGACATGTTTAGATTTTTTGCCCAAAGTAAAGGCTCATAACCAATGGATAATAAAACCAAAAATTAAGGTAAAGTGCAGGATACCCAAAGGAGGGTTTAGATTGGTTCAGACTCAAAGGTTCTAAGATATCCCAAAATTACTAGACATTTTCATTTAAATCAAAATTTTTGGCAGTAGTATCTAACTTCTACCATTTTATTTTTATTAATCATAAACTACTACTCTAAGTTGTACTTCTGTATTTCATGTTATCAGGTATTATAAGGGTTAAGAGATAAACTAAAACTATGAATCAAGTACATTTACTCTGTACCTGCACATTACATCTCAAATATCTCTCAAGTTAGTTGGAGGAGCAAAATAAAAAGCAATTCATAAATCACATGGTACTAGTAATATACATGCATATGAATATACATTTGCATATGTTGTACAAATTTGAAGGGAAAGTTTATATAATTAAGAGCCTAAAGACTTAGAATTTTCTGCCTTATTCAATAACAAAGTATATGAATTATGAGAAATCTTCATTACTAGTATTCAATAATGAAGCTTTATGCAACGATTTACAAATAATTTGCTCCTATTTTTACAAAAAAATTATTAAAGTAACAATATTTAAATCATGAAATTCTGTTTTTAAAGAGTTTAAAAGATTTTGTAAAACTTTATTGGTAATTTTGTGAGAGGAAATTATCTCTTCTAGAATCAAGTTTTAAGCTAATGTAACGGGAATACTACATTGCATGACTTTGTAAAAAGCATATCTAAAAAAATTTAAAGGGACTTTGAAATTATATCACCTAAGTAATTTTTGGACAATTGAAATGGAAAAAAATACCTAACATCAAGAGTTCCACCTTGTGGAAATACATGGTAATTACAGTTCCAAATTTATTCTATTATATATTGAAGGTAAAGTCAAAGTTTTTATATATCTGCAGTTCTTCAAAAGCAAATTCAAGTTCAGAAACGCAAGATCCTAATTGTACTGTTAAAACTACTAGTCCCATGTTTCCAATACCCATTTACCCAGCTATTTTCCAGAGACCTTTTTCTCAATTCACATGCGAACATCTCAGATGATGCTCACAAGCCACTGAACATATGAAAATCAAACTGAATATATAAAAAGTTTTCAAAAAGTGAATTCCTATAAATTACATTTGCTTATTTCTCTGTAAATTTATTTACAATGATATTAGGAATATACCACTAGTTCACATTCAGACAAAAAAAATGTTAGAATGAACAATGCAAAAGCTACCAGTTATCAGTTCCACAGCTCTATGAAAACAGAGTTTTATGTTTAGAGTAATTTTAAAAAAACTTTTTAAAGTCTTTAATATAAATTGTAAATCTCCTTAATGATGTGTAGGGAAATTCTAAAAATTGTATTTTCTTGATAACAAGCAATGGCAGCAAAATCTGGATATGGTATATATGCTAATAATTTGATGTTTAAGGTTGCAAACATGTTACATATATGATTACCTTCTAAATGCAGTTTATTATTCCTTCTCAAAGATACATACGCTGAATACATTACTACTGTTCAGGTATGTGCCCTAAAAGACTGGTCTACGCCACCAGTCCATTCCCTGCGTTCCACCTAGCCTCCTGCTTGGTTATCATAGTGACACCTGGCGTGGCACAAAGCATAGTCTCAGGAACCACCTACCATCTTGCTCCGATTTTTACATTCCAAGTTAGATTTGTTTTTTGTTATTGTTTCCTAGTATATCATTTTGCTCAAAATTCTACTCTACTTGTTTATTCATAACATTTATGATTCGTTCCAGGCTTCAACTTTTAATTAGATATATTTAAAAATGAGACATAAGTATAATATGTATTCATGTGCACTAACTGTGACTGTTAATAGATGATGACAGAATGGCTAAAGAACTACCTCCACCAACTGTGGAGCTCCACACTAGGCACTGAACTCAGAGTTGGGAGAATTTGTCAATGTAGACTTCAATGATATGGAATTAAAGCACTATGTGAAAACCTTACAGTCTACTATCCATTTAAAGGACATACTGGCCTTTTAAGGTTTTGGCCATCCATGATTATCAGGATTGGTGGTGTTTAGATCAATGTAGTAATAGCTGTAGAGTTTAGTATTTAGGTTTCTACCTAGCTTTACTAATGCTGTAAAATTTTTTCTCTCTTCCATGTTCTTTTCCATATGTACTTCTGGAACAGTTACCACCTTACAGCTCTATTTGGTTGAGGACATGTGGCAAACCTATACCAACAAAGTGTTAGATTACAATTCAGGTAAGAAATTTAAGTCATTAGCTACAATGACCATTTATTTTTAATATGTTGAAAATAGAAAAATCAAGAATTTTTAGCTGTTAATTAATATGCTCATTAGCCTCTGCTAATGCAAAATTGATTTAAATTACTCTGTGAAACAGTAAGATAAATTGAATTAAAAAATCGATAATAAAGAACAGAGAGTTCTGATCTTTAAATTTTTCCTCTAAACTTGGGGTCTGCAAACTACAGCCTACAAACCAAATCTGGCCAGCCTTTGTTTTTGTTTTTTAATGGCCTGTAAGCTAATATTTTTTTTAATGGTTACATTTGAAATGTTTATGTAAGTACCTGCACAATATCCTTAAATTTGCCCTTTGGCCCACAAAGTCTAAAGCATTTACTATACGGCCCTTCGGGACAAAGTTTGCTGACTCCTGCTCTAAACTTTAAAAATAATTTAAAATAAATGTATAATAGAAAATTTTAGAAATGAATTACATAGAACTCAAATAGCTAAATTTTGATTTTAAATAAGCTTAAAAATTTTAACATCAAATCTATTCCAAATTTCAACACTCATTATAAACTTAGCTGAAAGACTTTAACTTGTATAAAATGCACATCAAATTAGGTAAATAATAAAGCCCTATCAATAATAAAGGCAAGTGTTTCATTAGTGTGACACCCATTCCTCCAAATTCCTTTTTATTTAAAATTATTGCTATCACAGCATAAGCTAAAAGTATATTATTCAAAGTTCAAAATGGTGCAACATACTGATCTCAACACATCTGTATTCCTGAAAAAAAGGCTGAATTATTTTCCTGTAGATCTTATTTCAGAATATTTCCATGGGCCTTTTTTACTAAATATGTTTAAAAAAAACCCTAAAACTAACCATTACAAATACAACATTGTCTTAGCAATGTACATTTGATTTGTCTAGGCAGTTCCTCCAAGGGGCCAATAAAATGGAAATCCGTATGATTCTGCATGACTTTAAAAACACACATCTCATTTTTAAGTACAAAGAAGAGGTTCATTTCTTACTCATCTCTGTATTCACAGCTGAGCTCAGTGCATGTCATATAATAAATGCTCAAATGACTGGTTAATACTTTCTTATCATTTACAATGGAAATGCTGACACCACACAGGACTTGAAAATTTTAGGAGACACATTGGCTATCTTTGAACTTAGTAAATTCCTACCTAGAGATGCTACATCTATTCATTCGTTCATTCACATTGTTGTGTGCCCACATTTCTAGGTGTTCTTTTAGGTTCTGGAAATTGTGATGAACAAGACAATGTTCCTGCTCCTATAGAATTTGTAGGAGTGGGGTTTGTGGAGGGAAGGCAGAAATAAAAAAATTTCAAATACCAAAAAGTGCTATATGATAGAGAGTGATAGTAACATTAATAGGAAGGTGAGAGACGTTCTCTCTGAAGAATTACCATTAAATAAAATTTAAAGAAGAAGAATTACCATTTAAATGGAGACCTGAAGGACAGCAAGAGTTCCCAGGAAAATGGAATCTCAAGAACAAAGACTCTGAGATAGAAATAAGATTGTTCAAGTAGATGCTTAAAGCATACTTAACAAGAGGGAAAGGAGTAGAAAATAAGGGTGAAGGGAGGCAGAAATTCATAAAATACATTAGGAATGTTCTCTCCTATTTTCTGGAAGAGTTTGAGAAGGACTGGTCTTAATTCTTCTTTAAGTGTTTGGCAGAATTTTAAGCTCATGTAGAGTATTCTAGGCCATGATATAAAGATTGGGTTTTAATAATTTTTAATAATTCAGGTGAAATGCAGATAACATAAAATTAACCATTTTAAAGAGTACAATTCAGTGGCGTTCAGTACATTCACAGTGTGCAGCTACCACCTCTATTTAGTTCAAGACATTTTTGTGACACACAAAGGAGATTCCATACACTTTAACAGACACTCCTCATTCTTCCTTTCCCTGTGGATTACCTGGTCTGGGTATTTCATACTAAATAGAATCCTACAATATGTGACCTTTTGTGTCTTGTTTTTTTTTCACTTAGAATAATGTTTTTGAGGTTCATCCACATTGTAGCATGAATCAATACTTCTTTCCTTTTATGGCTGAATAATATTCCATTGTATGAATTTGCCATATTTTGTTTATTCATTATCAGTTGATGACCATTTGGGTTTTTTCCACCTTTGAGCTAATTGTCAATAGTGCTGCTGTGAACATTCTTGTACAAGTATTTGCTGAGTATCTGTTTTCGGTTCTTTTGGGTATATCCTAAGAGTAGAATTGCTGGGTCATATGGTAACTCTTTGTTTAACTTTTTGGGGAACCACCAAATTGTTTTCCACTCTGGCTGCATTATTTTGCATTCCCCCAGAAACTGGAATAAGAGTTCCAATTTCTCCACATCCTCACCAACACTTATTTTCTGTTTTTTGATTCTAGCCAACCCAGTGAGTATAAAGCAGCATTTCATCATGGTGTTGATTTGCATTTCCCTAATGACTAACACTGTTGTGTATCTTTTCATGTGCTTATTGGCCATGTGTGTATCTTCTCTGGAGGAATGTTTATTCAAGTCCTTTGCCCATTTTTCATTTGGGTTGTCTTTTTGTTCAATTTTAAGACTTGTTTATATATTCTGGATACTAGACTCTTATCAGATATATGATTTACAAATATTTTCTCCCATCCCGTGGGGTATCTTTTCACATAAGTGTTCTTTGATGCACTAAACTTTTAAATTGTGCTCAAGTCTAATTTTTCTGCTGTTGCTGGTACTTGTAGTATCATATTTAAGAATCCATTGCCAAATCCAAAGTCATACAGATTTACTGCTATGTTTTTTCCTGTGAGTTTTATAGTTTTAGGTCTTTGATCCATTAGATTTAATTTCTACATATGGTGTCAGGGAAAGTTCTATCCTCGTTGTTTTGTATGTGGTCTTCCAGTTGTCCCAGCACCATTTGTTGAAGAAACTACTCTTTCTCCCACTGAATGTTCTTGCATCCTTGGTGAAACTCAGTTGACCATAGATGAGTGGGTTTATTTCTGGACTCAATTCTATTCCATTAGTCTATGCCTACCCTTTTGCCAGTACCACACTGTTTTAATTAATGTAGCTTTGTCATTAAGTTTTCAAATTGGGAAGTATGAGTCCTCCAACTTTATTCTTCAGGTTTTTATGGCTATGATGGATCCCTCCCATTTTCATATGATTTTTAGGATTAGTTTTTCCATTTCTGCAAAAAGGCCATTAGAATTCCAATAGGAATTGCATTAAATCTCTAGGCTGCTTTTATCTTTCCATTTTTTAGGTCATCTGTAATTTCTAGCAACAGTGTTTTCTAGTTTTCAGTGTACAAGTCTTACACCTCCTTGGTTAAATTTATTCCTAAGGGTTTTAATCTTTTCGATACTATGGTAAATGGAATTGTTTTCTTAACTTCATTTTTAGATTGTTAATTTCTAGCATATAGAAATACAACTGATTTTTGTGTTAATCTTGTATCTTGCAACTTTGCTGAATTTGTATTAGCTTTAACAGTTTTGTTGACTCTGTGGGATTTCCTATATATAAGATAAATCATCTGCAAGGAGAGAGAGTTTTACTTCTCCCTTTCCTACTTGGATTTCTTTTTTTCCTTTTACTTGCCTAATTGCTCTGGCTTGGACTTCCAGTACACTGTTGAACAGAAGTGGTGAAAGTAGACATCCTTGTCTTGTTCCTGGTCTTGTGGGGGTAGGGGGAATCTTTCAGTCCCTCACCATTGAGTATCACGTAAGCTAAAGGTTTTTCATAAATATCCTTCATTAGATTGAGAAAGTTTCCTTCTATTTCTGTTTTTTTGAGTGTTTTTATCATAAGAGGGTATTGGGTTTTGTCAAAAGCTTTTTGTGCATCAATTCAAATGATCATGTTTTTCTTTCCCTCATTCTATTAATGTGGTGCATGACATTGATTTTCATGTGTTGAACCACCTATGCCTTGCCGGGACAAATTCCATTTGGTCATGGTGTGGAACCCTTTTAATGTGCTGCTGGATTTGGTTTGGTATTTTGGTGAAGGTTTTTGCGTCCATATTCATAAAGAATATTGGTCTGTAGTTTTTGTGTGATACTGTTGTTTGGCTCTGGTATTAAGGTGATGCTGACTTCATAAAATACATTAGGAATGTTCTCTCCTATTTTCTGGAAGAGTTTGAGAAGGACTGGTCTTAATTCTTCTTTAAGTGTTTGGCAGAATTCTTTTTTGGGAGGTTTCTGATTACGAATTCAACCTCTTTATGTGTTACAGGTATGCTCAGATTTTCTTTTCTTCTTGAGTAAGTATTAGTAGTTTGTTTCTAGGAATCTATTGATTTCATCTAGGCTATCTAATTTGTTAGCATA
This sequence comes from Daubentonia madagascariensis, assembly GCA_023783475.1. NCBI lineage: Eukaryota > Metazoa > Chordata > Mammalia > Primates > Daubentoniidae > Daubentonia > Daubentonia madagascariensis. The sequence goes on along the minus strand of JAKFHU010001640.1, from coordinate 2,501,466 downwards.
CAATTTTTCACAGTATTCTCCTATAATCCTTTTTATTTCCCAAAGATCAGTAATGTCCCCAACTTTTATTTCTGATATTAGTAATTTGAGTCTTCTCTGTGTATCTTAGTCTAGCTAAAGGTTTGTTCATTTTCTTATCTTTTAAAAGAACTAACTTTTGGTTTTATTGATTTTCTCTGTTGTTTTTCTATTTGTCTCTGATCTAATTTTTTTTCCTTTTATTTCAGAATATTATGGGGGTACAACACTTTTGTTATATATATTGCCCATGCACTGCCCATGTCAGAGCTACAATTGTAGACATCCCCCAAACTGTGTGGCCCACACCCATTCAGTGAGAGTTTTCCCACCCCTCCACCCCCTCCCGCCTGCCCAACCCCTGATATTATTGCCATGTGTGACATGAGTATTGATCTGATCTAATTTTTATTATTTCCTTCCTTTTGATAGCTTTGAGTTTGATTTGCTTTTCTTTTTCTAGTTCTTTATAAGGTGTAAAGTTAGGTTACTGACTTGACATCTTCCTTCCTTTTTAGTTTAGGTGTTTACAGCTATAAACTCTTCTCTGAGCACTGCTTTCACTGTATCACGTATGTTTTGCTATGTTGCATTTTCATTTTTCTTTGTCCCAAAGTATTAAACATTTTCTAATTTCCCTAGTGAGTTCTTCTTGGACCCAATGGTTGTTTAAGAGTGTGATGTCCCTGAGAGTTTTAAGGGCGGGAGGGACATGGTGTGATTTATGCTTTAGTAAGATGATGTTGGCTCCTAAGTGAATAAAAGACTGTGGGAAAAAAAGTACGAATGCTGGAAAGCTATTAGGTGGCTACTGAAATCTTCCATGTGAGAAATGATGTCGATGTCAAAGGTAGAGACATTGAAGTAGCAGAAAGTATTCACATGTGGGACATATTTTAACAATAGAATCTATAGGAATTGTTGATCAATTTACTGTTTGGCTGAGGGAAAAAGAGAAATCAGAAATTAATTTTAGGTTTTGGCTTGAATAGCTGGGTGGATAAAAGTGACCTGAGGTAGGAGGACAAGATTTGTTTTTTCTTTGGTAGTGAGAAAGAATGTGGAGGAAGAGAAATCACGAGTTGTTTTGGGGAGCTGACATGTTTACTACAGCTGTCAATAAAGCAGCTGTTATATATTCTGATGTTGTAAGTGAAGATCAGAACTTTTATATATTTGGGCATCAACAACACAGAGATGGTTATTTCATGGGACTAGATGAAATTGCCTAAGGAGAAAGTATAGACTGAGGAAAAGTGAGAGACTAGGAATGAGGCCCACATCAAGAGGTAAAAGGGAAGACAGGAAGGAGACAAGAAGGAGTGCAAATATGTGCCAGCTGAAGGTTTTAAGTGTGACATGCCAATGAGAGGCTAAGAAGAAAGAGAGTAGATGTGGCAACATAAATAACTGGTGATGTTGATAAAAGTAGTTTTGGGCTGGGCACGGTGGCTCACACCTGTGATCCCAGCACTCTGGGAAGCTGAGGCAGGAGGATCGCTTAAGGTCAGGAGTTTGAGACCAGCCTAAGCAAGAGTGAGACCCTGTCTCTACAAAAAGTAGAAAAATTAGAGCCCATCTCTACAGTCGTGGTGGTGCGTGCCTGTAGTCTCAGCTACCTGGGAGGCTGTGGCAGGAGGATTGCTTGAGCCCAGGAGTTTTGAGGCCGCAGTGAGCTATGAACACCCTTGCATGCTAGCCAGGGCGACAAAGTGAGACTCTTTCTCAAAAAAACAAAAGTAGTTTTGATGGAATAGTAGGGGCAGAAGCTGCACTAAGGGGAGGGAAGGAAAGGAGTAAATAGGAAGTGAGTAAGTTGAGATAGTAACTAGAGAAGAATATTTTCTTATCTCCATAAAGGTGAGTAGAGGGTTATATAAGGAGGGCAGTAGTTTGAGAGGAACTTGATGTCACAGAAGGGTCTCATTTATTTACTTATTTAATAAACACAGCTGTAAAAACTAGGAGATAAAAATAAAAGGTAATGGATATAAGGGGAATCTTTCTCATATCTTCAACATGAGAACTTGTTGAGTTTCCTGAAGGAAAAGCACATAAAAGTTTGGAGTGCCCCATAAAACTGAGGCACCCAGGAGATACTCTCACACTAGTCCACAGGAAACCTTCAGAAATTCATCAAAATTACTATTTAAGTACTTCTATCAGTTTATACCTTCAGTGGCTTCTGTCCCAGGGATTCCAAAGGTTTCTGCATTCCTTGGTTCTGAAGAGCGGATGGTAAAGAGAGACTACTAAGGAAGACAGTGATACTGAGGCAAGATGGCTGACCGGAGACACCAGCTGCCAGAGCATCTCAGTAAGAAGGAGAAGTTTTAGATGAAAGGGAAAAATGCACACACACAGATTGGATGTGGGTCTGAAGGAAGGGTGTCAGAGCCTTCAGGAGACTCCACAGGAAGAAGTTGCAGTGCAGAACAAGAAGGAGCAAGGTATCGGCAAAGATCAACCCCTGAGAGGCTTGGAGTCCGGTGAGAAGGGTAGGCAGAGTGGTTTGTTTCTCCCTCCCTCACATCTCTGACAGTCAGTTCCTGAGCTGCTGGAGAGACTTTCTGCCCACATGAGCCCAGAGGCTGCTGCCGCCAGTGAGCTGGGAACTTCTTGTGGACAGGGCACCAGGCTCCCAGCCCCCCTGGGGGACTTCCCGGCCCCATAGACCTGAGCCAGGATGGCAAGTGACATATTATTTCTCCACCCACCATGCGCCTTTGTCCTCCCCAGGGGGCTTCAACTCCTCAGGTTTCATCCTGCTCATTCCCATGCAGACATTTCCCAACTCCAGCCCAGACTGCAGGGGTCCAGTGGGTCCTGGGTGATCTGTGTGACTCCAGAGCCTGGACAGACTGCCTCCTGGAGAGAGGATCAGAGATGACCAGAGTGCGAGCATTCCTCTATACAGACTCTTTTCTTCTCCTTCTCTTCCCCCACTGCAGCTGCTGAGAGAGACTACTGAGCCACCACATGGAGGCTTCCACAGAGAGCAGGGCTCAGGCCTTTCCTCTTGGGGTCCTGCAGCAGACTGAAGGGTGCTCAGACTGTGAGCTCCCTGCTCACCAGCCCTTCCTGGTGCTGCTTGCTCAGTGGCTCCATCAGAACAGGGCACGCCCCAAGGCAGAGAGACATCAAACCTGCACCGGCACCCCGTGGGCTACTCAGGACCAGTGTGCTTCTCCTTGGAACGGTCAGGGATTGATCTTCTTGGTCTTGGGGGGCAAGGGAGCTCGTGGGTTACCCCTTCCCCCATGGGAGGGCCGTACTCTCAGCTCAGGCTGGGATCCTGGGCAGGGAACCTCCCAGCCCACAGCTTAGTCATGGGGGAGCTCGACCGGCTCAGGCTCCTGCCTGCCAACAGACGCAGGGTTGGGGGGCAGGGGAGACTGTGGCGCAGAGGAGGGGAGAGAAGAGCAATGCCCACTGCAGACTAACCTGCCTCCACAGACAGACTTTCTGGTTGGGTGTGGCCACTTCAGCCCCTCCCTGGTGGCTCTGCCCAAAAGCTGGGAGCAGACCTTTGACCCCTGCCAAAACAGCTACTTTGTCAGATTTTGTGGAGCCTGAGGGCAAACTCACCCAACTCAGCACTGCCCAGCCGCACTCCCCCATCCGCCTCTGCTGTGGTGGAGAATAAGGACTCACCTGGAAGTTCCAGGGCCCCACCAACCACCTGGGGGATTTGAGTGCTTCTCCTGAGAAACTAGAGCTGGTCACAGGACTCAAAAACAACACTGCAGGTTGTTCTTCTGGCAAGCACCTCCTACTGATGATAGGGAGGTCAATTTGCACACCCTTTATGGCATTTACTGACTCAATTTTACAGGGTGTGTTGGGGTCGAAGGAGTGGCCATTGCAGGAAGTACCTACCCTTCCCCACAGAAAAATTGCACTACTGGATAAGGGCAGAAAGAACCCAGACTGGGGCCTTACTATACAAGCTGTTAGCCCCCTGTCTTGTGAACAGCCCTCTCAGTTTGGAGAGCTTGTCCTGACCCTTCTACCAGCAGCTCCCCCTAGGAGCTGGAAAATCGACTTCTGCACCCTGCCAAGCCTTTGCAAAGACTTTCAGGCTCACACAACCTAGCCACGAACTACCTTGCTTCTCCCCCTACATTGGAGGTGGTGGAGATCAACAAACCCCCTGGGAGCTACAGGGTCCCTCCTAAAGCTTGGGGCATTCAAGTATTCCACCTGGGGACCAGAGTCTACCATGAACACAAAAGAACATTACTGCAGTGGGCTCTATCATACAAACCTCAACCAATGACAGGGAGAACAATGATATAGCTCATCATAGCACCTTCCAACTCAAGCAAACAGGGAGTAGCTGATTCATACTCACAAGCACCACCCACCATCCCTGAGATTAAGCTGGGGGACCTAACTCACTACACACTGCTGGGAAGAGGTGAAGACAGCAGGTCAGAGATAACCCAAGAGGTATACCAAACCGCTAGGACACCCCATAGGCAACTCCTCTCCCCGGCGTGCTCAGGCATCAATCTTCGGGGACCTGGGGACCCAGAGACAGGCCTAGCACCCCCAGGTCTTGACTGAGAGGCCAGATGAGAAGGAATCAGCAAAAGAACTCCAGAAACATGAAAAATCAAAGCAAAAGGACATCCCCAAAAGAAACCCCTTACCAATGGATACCAACCAAAAAGAAAAGATTGAAATGACAGGTGAAGAATTGTGAATATGGATTGTAAGGAAACTCAATGAAATACAAAAGAAAATAGAAACCCAACACAAAGAAACCAGAAAAACAATGCAGGAAATGAATGAAAAATTTATTAGGGGAGTCAAATTATTAAAAAAAAAAAGTCAAACAGAACTTCTAGAAATGAAAAATTCATTCAAGGAAATACAAAACACAGTGGAAAGCCTTAAAAATAGGCTAATTCAGGCAGAAGAAAGAATCTCAGAGCTTGAAGACAACACCTTTGAGTTTAAACAAGTCAGTCAAAGAGAAAGAACTGAGAAATAAGAGGAATAAACAAACTACAAGAACTATGAGACTACATAAAGAGGCCTAACATAAGAATCACAGTCATCCCTGAAGGTGAAGAAGAAAATACACGAGGGTTGGAAAACCTAATTGAGGTAAATTTCCCTGGCCTTGCCAGAAATCTAGATATCCAGGTACAAGAAGCTCAAAGGACCCCTGGGAGATTTATTGTGAAGAGGAAAACACCATGACACATAGTCAACAGACTGGCTAAAGTAAACACAAAAGAGGCACTCCTGTGAGCCATGAGGCAAAAGCAGCAGGTAACCCTCAAAGGAAAACCCATCAGACTAACTGCAAACTTCTCAACTGAGACCTTACAAGCCAGAAGGAATCAGGGATCTATTCTCAGTCTTCTCAAACAGAATAATGGCCAGCCTAGAATTCTGTATCCTGCAAAGCTATGTTTCTTCTATGAGGGAGAAATAAAGACCTTCTCAGACAAGAAAACCCTGAGAGAATTTGTCAAGACCAGACCTGCCCTGCAGGAAGTACTGAGAACTGCATTATACATGGATCAGCATAACAGACACCCACCAGTGTAACAGCACCCAAAAGCTAAAGGTCAGAGCCCAGATACCACAATGGCTTAAGAGGTAAAACAAAGCAATAAAGTTCTACTCAACGGGATGAACAGAAATTCACCCAACCTATTAATTCTTTCAACAAATGTGAATGGCTTGAACTCCCCACTTAGGAGACATAGGCTGGATGAATGGATAAAAAAATACAAGCCAAGTATCTGCTGTCTCCAGGAAACACATTTAACCCACAAGGACTCATTCAGACTCAAGGTAAAGGGATGGAAAACAATATTCCATGAATATGGAAACCAAAAGAAAGCTGGTATAGCCATTTTCGTAACAGATAACATAGACTTCAAATCAGCAAAAGTAAAGAAAGATAACAATAGTCATTATATAATGGTGAAGGGAACAATTTAACAAAAAGACGTAACAATCCTAACTATCTATGCACCTGACACAGGTGCACCCAGATTCATAAAGCACATCCTACTTGATCTAACCAAAATGACAGACAGCAGCATTGTAATAGTGGGGGACTTCAACACCCCACTGACAAAACGGGACAGATCCTCTAGGCAGAAAATAAGTAAAGAAATAAATGATGGACTTAATGGGAAATCTAGAACAAATGGGCCTAATAGACATTCACAGAACATTCTACCCAAAAACCGCTAAATATACATTCTTCTTATCAGCTCATGGAACATTCTCTAAGACTGATCACATCCTAGACTACAAAACATATCTCAACAAATTTAAAAAATAGAAATTATACCATGTATCTTCTCAGACCACAGTGGAATAAAATTAGAAATCAATTCCAACAGGAACACTCAACTCCACACAAAGTCGTGGAAATTAAACACCCTAGTGCTGAATGATTGTTGGGTCAAGGAGGAAATCAAGACGGAAGTAAAAAGATTCTTCTAACTAAATGACAAAGGGGACACAAGTTATCAAAAATCTGTGGGATTTGGCAAAAGTAGTCATAAGAGAAAAATTTATAGCCATAAATGCCTACACCCAAAAGACAGATCACAAATCAACAATCTAACGAACTCTCTCAAGAAATTGGAAAAGGAAGAGAAAACCAATCCCAAACCCAGCAGCAGAAGAAAAACAACTAAGGTCACAGCAGAACTAAATGAAATCGATAACAAAAGAATTATACAGAAGATTAATGAAACAAAAAGTTGGTTCTTTGAAATGGTGAACAAAATCAACAGGCCTCTCACTAGATTAACCAGAAACAGAAAAGACAAGACACTAATAAGCTCAATCAGAAATGGAAAAGGGGATACTACAACTGATACCACAGAAATACAAAATATCATCCTTAAAACTATAAAAATCTCTATGCACAATAACTTGAAAATGTTGAGGAAATAGATGAATATTTGGAAACACACAACTTCCCTAGGCTCAATCAGGAAGAAATAGAACTCCTCAACAGACAAATATCAAGTAACAAAATTGCAGGAGCAATAAAAAATCTCCAACAAAGAAAAAATTCCTGCAACAGATGGTTTCACAGCTGAATTTTACCAGACCTACAAAGAAGAACTTGTACCTATACTGCAGAAATTATTTCATAACATAAAGAAGGAATCCTCCCCAACTCATTCTATGAAGCCAATATCACCCTGATACCAAAGCCAGGATAGGATACAACAAAAAAAGAAAACTACAGACCAATATCCCTTTTGAATATAGATGCAAAAATTCTCAATAAAATCCTAGCAAACCGAATTCAGCTGCACATCAAAAAAATAATCCACCACGATCAAGTGGGCTTCATCCCAGAGATGCAAGGATGGTTCAACATAGGCAAATCAATAAATGTGATGCACCACATAAACAGAATCAAAAACAAAGACCATGCGATCCTCTCGATATATGCAGAAAAGGCATTTGACAAAATTCCACACCCTTTTGTGATAAGAACTCAACAAAACAGGCATAGATGGAACATACCTCAATATTATAAAAGCTATATATGACAAAACCACAGCCAACATCATACTGAATGAAAAACTGAAAGCATTCCCACTTGGAACTGGAACCAAACAAGATGGCCCACTGTTACCACTTCTGTTCAACAGTGCTGGAAGTCCTAGCCAGAGCAATCAGGCAAGAGAAGGAAATCAAGGGTATGCAAATGGGGAAAGAAGTCATCAAAATACTGTTCTTTGCTGACAATATGATCTTATATCTAGAAAACCCTGAAGATTCTGCCAAGAGACTGCTGGAATTGATAAATAAATTTAGCAAAATCTCAGGTTACAAAATCAATGTATACAAATCAGTAGCATTCCTTTATACCAACAGTCAAGCTGAAAATCAAAATCAGACTCAATACCTTTCACAATAGCAACAAAGAAAATAAAATACCTAGGAGTATAGTTAACCAAGGAGGGGAAAGACCTCTACAGGGAGAATTATGAAACACTGAGGAAGGAAATTACAGAGGATGTAAACAAATGGAAAAACATATTATGCTCATGGATTGGCTGAATCAACATTGTTTAAATGTCCATACTACCCAAAGTGATTTACAGATTCAATGCAATCCCCATTAAAATACCGTCATTTTTGCTGATCTAGAAAAAATAATTCTACGCTTCGTATGGAATCAGAAAAGATCCCAAATAGCCAAAGCAACCTTAAGCAAAAAGAACACATCATGAGGCACCATGTTACCAGACTTCAAGATATACTACAAGGCTACAGTAACCAAAACAGCATGATACTGGCACAAGAACACAGACCAATGGATCAGAACAGAGAACCCAGATATAAAACCATCCTCATATTGCCATCTGATCTTTGACAAAGCAGACAAAAACACACACTGGGGAAAAGAATCCCTATTCAATAAATGATGCTGGGAAAATTGGATAACCACATGTAGAAAAAGGAAACAGGATCCACACCTCTCACCACTCACAAAAATTAATTCATGATGGATAACAGACTTAAACCTAAGGCATGAGACCATAAGAATTCTAGAAGAAGAGGTTGGAAAAAATCTTCTATATATTGGCCTAGGCAAAGAATTTATGAAGACCACCCCAAAGGCAATCACAGCAACAACAAAAATAAAGGGGACCTGATTGAATTAAAAAGCTTCTGCACAGCCAAGGAAACAATCAATAGAGTGAACAGACAACCTACAGAATGGGAGAAAATATTTGCATGCTCTACATCCGATAAAAGGCTAATAACCAGAATTTACAAAGAACTCAAGCAAATCAGCAAGAAAACATCAAACAACCCCATTAAAAAGTTGGCAAAAGACAAGAACAGAAGCTTTTCAAAAGAAGGTAGACTAATGGCCAATGAATGTATGAAAAAATGCTCAACATCTCTAATCATTAGAGAAATGCAAATCAAAACCCCAATGAGATATCACTTAACTCCAGTGAGAATGGCTTTTATCAAAAAGTCCCAAAACAACAGATGCTGGTGTGGATGTGGAGAGAAAGGAACACCTATACACTGTTGGTGGGACTGCAAACCTGCTCAACCTCTATTGAAAGCAGTATGGAGACACCTCAAAGAACTAAAAGTAGACGTACCATTTGATCCAGCAAAATCCCAATTTGGATAAATCTGCATATTTATCCAAAGGAAAAAAAGACATTTTATAAAAAAGACACTTGCACTCAAATGTTTATAGCAGCACAATTCATGACTGTAAAGATGTGGAAATAGCCCAAGTGCCCATCAATACATGAGTGGATTAATAAAATGTGGTGTATGTATACCATGGAGTATTAGCCATAAAAAAATGGTGAACTAATACCTTTTGTAACAACTTGGATGGAACCGGAGACCATCCTCCTAAGTGAAGTATCGCAAGAATGGAAAAGCAAACACCACATGTACTTGCTATTAAATTGGAACTAAATGATCAACACTCATGTGTACATATGGTAGTAAAATTCAATGGAAATCAAGCAGGTGGGAGGGGGAAGGAGGGAATGAGTAAATTCACACCTAACGGGTACAATGCACATTATCTGGGTGATGGACACACTTATAACTTTGACTCAAATTGTACAAAAGTAATTCATATATCCAAAACATTCATACCCCCATAATATTCTGAAATTTAAAAAGATAATGGGATTTAAAGCACTAGTAGGGCGACTGTCCTTAAATAAAGAGGCAATTCTGCCATTGGAAGAAGGGAGAAATCAGAAAATGCTGGTATTGATGCAGGAAACATGTTGGATTTTAGGGTGAAGAGGAGGAAATTATAAGGTGAGAACATCAGCTAAAATGTAGAGAATTAAGGAAAGAGGTACTTCTATGCAGTAATACTCAGGAAATGTGGTAAAGCCAATTTTACAGGGCAGAGTAAGCATTGTTGAGCAATGCTGAGTGCCCATCTGAATTATGTGGCCATAAATTTAAAGGTTAATTGTATGATTTTCTCTAGTCCTACTCAATTTGTAGAATGAGGGCTGAGAATTAGTGGATAAGGTTGACAGGAGGAAAAAGGACAAGAGAATATTATTTTGTACTCTGGAATCTAGAATGGGTAAGAAAGGAAGGACAGACAAGAAGGGTAAAGGCATAGAGAAAAAACCTGGAGTAAATGGCCTGGAACTACTCTATAAAACAAATTAAAAAGATAGAAAGCTAAGGGTGATAAGAACATTGGAAACTGAGATTCCAAGGGGCACAACTATTGTTAATGACAAGGTTATAGCAGAAAGGTTTAGAATGGCAGGAAGGAAGTATGAACCGGGGCTGGATTACACATACAGTGCAGTATGAAAATAGGTATGATACATATGATTTAAGAGTCTTATAGATGTGGCTAAGGATGAGGTAGATAAGGTGGTTAAGTCATGATGGAATTAGTTCTAAAGTCTCACAGAACAATTCCCGAGTGGTATTTAATATTGTAGCAGAACTGCTGCTCTCTTAAAATAGAAACCCCATTACTCTATCAATAAATGTTAGCTAATGCTAATAATTATATAAAGGTGACTAAGGTGAGAAAGGTTTTCCTTTGCTTATCTTAACTAAGAACCCACTTTTACCACTGTATTGAAATCCTGTTATTATTCAAATACTCTGCTACCATTAAATAGGCAAGGGATATTAAGGCTGCTTGGTATTACACTTCGGGTTTCTGACAGAGGAAGGATATTTTGTTTGTTTGATCCAAAGTTCACAAAGTAGGAATATAAAATTTATAAAATAAGATATTTATCCAAGTGACATAAGCATTTATTTTAACTTAAATATATTAAATCAAATGTATACTTATTTTCATAAATTAATCTAGCAAAATATTACAATGAATAACTAGAAGCTTAAAAGTACTTGTCAAACAGCCTGCTTATGAGTTAAGACTTCTATATTGAATTAAAATATTTAGGCACTAAAGTAGCTATTTTAGGTCATTTAATGCCTTCTAATACATTGGAGCTATAACTGAATAAATATCTCCAACAGGGTGCTGAAAGTACCAATCTACCAACTCAGGTAAACATTTTAAATCAGGGACTTCCTCTCCTTCTAAATGTGGCTAAATTTCTATTACTTGTAGTATGGTCTAAGCTATTAAATAAATTTTGATAATACACTTTATAAATATTTAGTCCCAAACTGTATTCATTTTAAAATACATTTTATATAATAAAATTTAATTTATTAGTTTTTGTGAGTATAGTTAACTCAGTAATATTTGCCTAATGCAAATCATATTACAAAAACAAGCCAATTCCTTTTACTGTTTGGTTTCATAAAACTTTCTCTCTCCAAAATAAAAAAAGTAGTATTATGTTGACAAAAGTCTTTGGGCTTGGAGTCATGTTATAGTGGTTCTTTCTCATTCATTAGAAGACGTGTATTTTTCTCTTTGTAGGACCACTTCTGTTATTTCCTCAGTTATACAAAAAAGTATTAGATAAAATGTGTTGATAACTAGATTTCACATATTAACATTTCTTTCATGAGCCATGAATAATGACATCAGTCCTCTGCGTACATTAAGAAGCTCCTCTTCTTGCTATGGCCAAGAAAAAAAAAAAATCACACTTAGATTTCACCTTATCACTGGAAAACCATCAAATAGAAAAAAATCAAATTGTTATTAGGAATTAATTTTAAAACAACACCTTTCATAAAGATACCATGAATCAGTGCTCATTCTACCTAATCCCCCAGGGTCTATACCTAGATATCTACAGAATCCTGTGATCATTAGTGATATTCAAGATGATCAATTGAGAGAAGATCTCCAATCTTTTAAATCCCCAAATCAATGAATTAAGATTTAAATTTAGATTTAATTTAAAGGAAGAAAGTAAAATAAAAAGAGTTTAGAAAAAATTTTCAACAAGAAGCAACCTCCTGATCCTGTACTATTTCAGCATATTGAGCTTCTACTAAAACTTTGTAAATACATTAATATACCCTGTATATAAAGACCAGTGTACTTAAAAATGCCTTTCATCTTTAAGAAAACACCAAAAACATGTTTACTTAGAGCAGTGCCTTTAGTCCCTCCCAGGTCTACTTTTTCTTCTAGAATGCAGCTGCTGGTCTATTGGGCCTTTGGAAAGTCAAAAAATTTATCCCCAAATCTAAGTAAACGAAGTCTTGTTGTCCAAGTGGACAGTAGTTCTCCACTGAACTACAGCTTTTCTGGGTAGTTTTGTCATACCATATTCTTCTCCTTCAGAAGGCAGGGCAGGACAGAGGTCTGCTGTAGCGCACAGTGTTTAGAAACAGTACAAAAAAATCATTCTTTCAGCTAATCTTTCAATTTGCAAATTGATATTCTTTTTTTTCTTTAGGAGGGCTTCATTATTTAAATTACCCTAGTTTTGTACTGTAACTATGCTCCCATTACTTAATTTAAAGAACTGAAAGTAACTGGGCTAAAACTGCCTTCTCCCAACCAAAAAAGAAGAAGAAAAACTGGAATAGTTGATTTACCATTTCCTTAAGAAGCCTGTCTTGCAGCATTTTCATGTTTTCTTTCATCATACACATCTGTAAATAAGTAAATATATTTCCTCCATGAAATTTACCATAAGGTTTTCACAGCAAAAAGATAAGTTAAACTAACCAATATCAAAAAAGATTACATATAAAAAACATAAAATTTATACCTCAGATGTGAAAATGGTTTCTTCATGATCAGTGTTATAGAAGACATTTTTATCCAATGAAGTTTTCAAAAGATGAAGCCTAGTAAGTAAAATAATGAGAGTTACCTTTGTTCAAATTAAATTGCTATAATATAGTATATATAATTTTAATTTTTCAAATGTAGACTTATTAATATAAAAATCAAATTTTATAAGTTCTAGTCATCAAGAATCTCATACTAACCTCTGCTGTTCACTTTTTTGATATGCCTTAAACTTCTGAAATATCTTTTCCCAAAAATCCTAAATTTTAAGATAAAAAAACCAGTTATACTTTAATATGATTAAAAATTAAGGCCCAACAGCAGAATTACTGTATTTCTATTATTCCAAATTTAAACAAACAATTTGGCTATATATGCTAAGAATATTCCAGATGTCATTTACTCTTTCAGATTAAAAAAAATTGAAAGTGAAATCTCTCAGGATTTCTCCTTTATTATCAAAGATCTTCATCATAAACTTAAGTTTGTAATTTGTGTTCATATGAAGCTAAGTAAAAAAATATAAGATAAAACTACTGTTCTCAAGAACAAAAAGCTTTAGAGTATGCTCTCAAAGCAGAATGTAATTGAAACTTTTTCTAAGTGTAGCTCTTTAAAAGCAAAGCTTTAAAATTATTTTTAAATTCTTAAAAGCACAAACCACAAATTCCTTTTCCAAATCTTTTAAAGACTGTGAATCTTTTTCAAAATTCTCCAGCTCTTCTATGATGATAAATTGGAATTTATCAAGTTTTTTCATCCTATTAAAGAAACAAAATGAGATTAATTTTAAAAATATAGCATTCAGAATACATGAATATATAGCATTGAGAAGTTTTCAGGACAAATTTTTATTACAAACCTATACTCCTGAATTTGATGATTCACTGTATTCAGATGTTGTTGGGCTGTTTTCCAAGACTGCTTAGTAAAATAATCCATCATCTTATGTCGGATCTGAAAAATACTCATTTTTAACTTAAAGTATCTTTACAAAATAATAACCTACCCAAAATTAGGTTAAGAGAAAAGCCTATTCCATGAAATATAAATGACTAAGAAGAACTTGGAAAAGTGAAAAATTTAAAGCTCAGTTACTTAAACTGAAGTGTTAGCCGGGTGCAGTGGCTCACACCTGTAATCCTAGCACTTTGGGAGGCTGAGGCGGGAGGATCGCTTGAGGCCAAGAGTTCAAGATCAGCCTGAGAAACATAGCAAGACCCCGTCTCTACAAAAAACAGAAAAATTAGCTGGGTGTAGTGGTATGCGCCTGTAGTCCCAGCTTCTCAGGCGGCTAAGGCAGGAGGATCCCTTGAGCCCAGGAGTTTGAGACAGCAGTGAGCTATGATGACACCACTGCACTCTAGCCCAGGCAACAGAGAGAGAGAGAGAGAGAGACCCTGTCTCCAAAAAAACCCTGAAGTGTTAATAAATAAGCTCAGTCAGAGCAGTGTCTAATCCCATTAGTAAGGCTTTTAGTATTGCTAATTGTTTTCATAAGAATACCACAGTCTACAGTATTTACAAAAATGCTAGTGATTATAAATTCTCTTTAAGAGCACAGAATAAAAGTCACACTCAGAATTATTATTCTTAACCGTTTTTCACAAAAACATATATTCACATCTACCCACAGATGCAGAACAGAAAATATAAATCGGGGCTTCTCTATTTAGATTAGTTTGACCTTGGGCAAATAAAATCAAAATAAACATACAGAACTCTAAATAATTTCAGATTTTACCCCTGAATCAGAGAAAGGCAAGAAAGAGATAGGGCTGATAACCTGTGCTGAAAAATCTTTTATTCAAAAGAGGACATAAAATAACTGTCTATTCCAGATACACAAGAGAGAGTTGGGTAGAAAAAATATATTACTAATAACTAAAGATTGTTCTAAAAAGCATTTTTGCATTCATCATCTCTTTGGAGCCTCAAACTAAGAATACGTAGGTGCAGAGTACTATTAGTAGAACAAAGTGATACAGGATTTCACTGACTGCAGTTGCTCATCCTTTATACCATTAATATATATACTACCCTCACTAATGGTGACCTCTTGAGATAAAAAATGTCTATAAAACATGAGGCATGAAAAGAAACTTGTTCAGAAAATAAAAGAAAAATCATAGAAAAGGCAAAATGTTAAGTTGAAAAGGAAAGTAAGACAAAAGAGAATAGCAGAAGAAAGAATGGATAATGTACAGATTTTAGAAGACAAACTCAGCTCACGAGATAGTTATTCACCTAACAATTATTCCAATTTTTCACATATGAGGAAAGTTGGGTTCATGAATGGGTGTTTTATTGCCAAAGGATCAAACAAGCCAATAATCTAGTAGAAACTGTGGCATATTATTATATTATTGGGTATAAATCATAATTTAAAGAATGATAACTCACATGAATCTTCCTCCTAAATTCTGAATTGAGCTTCTCACACATCATCCCTACACCTGAAAATTCACTGTCCCAGTTCTCCCCAGGAATAGAAAAGTCATTTGTTGATAATGGAGATATACTTTCAGACACTAAAAAATGAAGACAATCAGCTATAGTTAAAATATGCATTATTACAAATTTAGCCTTGTCTTTAGGCTGAAAACAAAATCTATCTTATTTTCAGATTCTGTGTGTAATCTAAGGATCATGAAATTAAAGGCAGACCTCATTATGTTGTTTTAATTTAAAAATGAAATTATTCTGATTTATAAAAAAACTTTTTGGCATATCTATTAAGGCAGAAATGACAACTTTAAACTGGAGCATTTTTGGATTTTTTTAACTGCTTTTTGACTACTTCCGCCTTATTATTAACACAAGTATTTAGTGACACACCAACACATCAGTAAATTCATACTCTCAGTAAAATTTAAATGTGGTAATAAGTGACAGAACGATGGGGAGATCTGTGAATGTACAATAGCCTTACTACAACATTATTCAGATAAAATGAACTTTCTGATGAAGCATCATCTGTTCTGGACTTATCTGAAGTTGTCTTTACGGAGGATTTTGTTTGTGGATGCAGTCATTCAAAATCTAAGATGCTACCTTTCAAATAATTGCCTTTGGACAGAAGCTTTTGATCTACCTACTTTTGTATATGTGATGATCTGCGTCTTCAATTTTACACATTTTTTTGGGAAGAAAGTTTGCTCTCCTTTCTTCTTTCTCTTCCATTTCTATTTCATCAGAATTACTTAGATTATCTTCTATGTACATTCGTTTGCGACTAAGATGTTGAGTGAGGCCTTAGGAACAGTTAAAGAAAATTAATAGTGCTACAATTGAGTAAAATACCTAATATTTTCTTGCTTTTATTTTTAAAAAGGTTCTGTTTCCATTAATTATTTGCACTATGTTCTAGGCAATTGTGCATTATATTCTTCCTAGTTTTCCTATTTTCTTTTTGACATTACCTAAATTAAATAATAGTATGACTTAAAATACATAATTCCTTTAGATGAAATGATACAGTAGTATTTCAGTAATTAGTAATTTTTTTAAAAAGCAAGGCTATGGCTTCAAACCTGATACATGAGTAGTGTTACAGGGCATGTCAAACCATACATTCTCTCTTCCTTCACTACACATGGATAATGGAGATGCTGAATGGCTTTCCTAAAATACATATTAGAAATTAGAAAAAAAATACTGTAAGTACTTTTGGATTCACCTTTGACCATCTTTCTAAAACCCTAAGGCCAGTAAATTTCAATTGCTATCAATTCTTCTTTTCAGATTGTTTTGTTCCTGTCCCTTCCTTTTCATCTCTAATACTACCATGTGTTATTAATCTAGATTCCATGTTGACCTCATTAAAAAAAAAGGTGAACTAATACCTCATGTATTAACCTGGATGGAACTGGAGACCACTCTTCTAAGTGAAGTATCACAAGAATGGAAAAACAAACACCACGTGTACTCACCATTAAATTGGAACTAATCATTCAACACTTATTTGCACATACAGAAAAAACACTCATTGGAAATCAAGCAGGTGGGAGGGGGGAGAAGGGGATGGGTAAATTCACACCTAACAGGTACAATGCACACTATCTGCGTCATGGGCACACTTATAACTTTGACTCAAATGGTACAAAAGCAACTTATGTAACCAAAACGTTTGTACCCCCATAATATTCTGAAATAAAATTTTTAAAAAATCCTTTAGTAATAGTTTTGCTGGTTTCTTTTTTTTTTTTTTTTTTTAGCTATTCCTGCATTTCAAATCTTATTAGGATTTTCATCTCTTTCAGTTAGGAAATGGGGAGCCACAGAAAACTGAACTCTTCTTCTTTCAAGCCATATCTTTTACATCTAACCTTATGTTGTAGTGTTTGGATACACAAGGATCTTTTTTTTTAACTTAGTAATCTTTACCAAGGTTACTGTTCTTTCTTCACTTAATCTGTATATACCCATCCATCCACTTAGGTCTAGCTCAAATCACAGCCCTCTCCAGGCTGTAAAATTCTGTCTTGATCTTCTACATTTAACAGGTTATTAAAATATATTTATTGGTGGACTGATGGACTTTTATAGTGCCAAGAAGCTCAACCAAATTCCTATATATTCATGAAATCATAGGGACCAAATTATAAACCATCTTAGTTTAAGGAATATTTGAAAGTTATAATATCATACTTACTTCTCTTTTGCTTTGTATATGATTTTCATTGATATTTGGAGATTCAATTTCCAGAAACCGTTTTTCTGAACTATAACTGCTTACATCTGAATAGCTGTTACAATTTTGTGTTTCTTGTGTAAGTACCACAGAATTTATACTTTTTCTGTTCACAACAGTATTATTCTTACTTGGAGTATGCCTGGGCTATGAATGAACAGGACATATAGAAACCCAAAGGAAGTTAGAAAATTATTTAAAGACAAAAAACAGTTGAACATAAGAAACATTAAACCAAAACTATTTAAATTTTAATGGAATAATTACTTCACTGCTAAAATTCAACATTCCTAATTAAAAGGAAAAAAAAAAGCCCTTCCCAAGCAGAACATTAATTTAAGGAAAGTAGCTACCAAAAGCTATGGATAAGGATGCCTGCTAGTGCAGCTTCTATGCTCCAGAGGCCAAAGTCACCTTAACAAGAAAAAGAACATGAAAAATATTTGTATTTTCTGTTCCAGTCATCATGAATAACAGTTTATGATTATCTATACAGAAAATACAAGAGGATCTAGGCAGACAATTATGATAGATTTCGGCAAGGTTGTTGGGTGGTATAAATATCAATAATTTTCTATACAAAATAATTAAAAATCTCAGAAAATGTACTTTTTTAAAAAGGTGTTTTGGTGCTTTTTTTTTTAATAGAGCAAATAGAAAACCAGTACAATACTTAGGAGTTAATCTAACAAGAAACATAATTTCTTTTGTGGAAGATGTGGCACAACTTTATAGGAAATAAGACCAAAAAGTAGAGAAATGATGTGTGGATGAGAAAGATCAATTTTAGTATCAAGAAATGGCAATTCTTCCATAGACAAACTAATGCTAAAATTTATACGGATGAGTAAAGGGCCAAAAGAATTTTGAAGAATGGGGGCGGGTGCAAAACACCCAGTAAGTGTAAAACTACATTAATCGATGCAATGTGGCATTAGCACAGAGATAAACAGTAAAATAGAATAGTGCCTAATAGCCAGACCCAGGTAGTCACCAAGGCTATAACTGAATTAGGAGTATTCCACTTATGATGTTGCACTAATTCGCTATCCAAGAAAGAAAAAAAAAAAAAAAACCCAGAGAGACTGAAAACGTAAAAGTTAAAATCAAAACTAACAAACATTTTTACAACAAGGGAAAATATTTTTATAACAATAGCTCAGGGAAGGATTTCTTGAACAACCCAAAAGATTGGTCAATTTTATTACATCATATCTTTTGTCACATGGAAATTTTGGATTTAACTAAATGAAGGGACAAGCTACATACAACAAAAAGAATGTCTGCGTTGTATACAACCAACAAAGAATAACCAGAATATATTAAGAACTCATACACATTTATAAGAAAAATCAAACAATGCAATTTAAAATGAGAAAACAAAAACAGGCAATTGACAAAATAGCCAAAAAACATATGAAAATACTCATTTGACGACAGTTAGTCAGGAAAATGCAAATTAAAGACACAACTTTACACTTAACCAGATTGGCAAAAACAAAAACATCTGATAACACCCAGTTAGTTAAAACTGTGGAGAAATGGGCACTATCACATAGTACTGTTGAGAGTGTAAGCTGGTACAACTTAAAGTAAACTTTACTTTACAAAGAAAATTTTTAACACTTTTTTATTAAGAGTCAACAGTAAATGGGAAAAAATATCTTTTGTGTGAGTGGCCAGCTGATGAATATGTAATTATTAAATTAAAATTTCATCTAGCACAGAGTAGCATCAAAGAAGGTGGGGTGGGGATTACCTAGGTTTGGAGATTAGGAAAGTGGGATACTGAAGTCATTAAAGGATTCAGGGAAACTAAAGGTGATAGAGCAATACAGTCATCCCTCAGTATCCATAGGAGTTTGGTTCTAGGACCTCCCTTGAATAACAAAATCAGTGGATGCTCAAGTCCCTGATATAAAATGGCATATTTGCATATAACCTCTGCATGTCCTCCTAAATAAATCATCTCTAGATTACTTATAATACCTAATACAATGTAAGTACTTTGCAAGTAGTTGCTACACTATATTGTTAGGGAATCATAACAAGAAAAAAAGTCTGTACATGTTCAACATAGACACAATTTTAAAAATATATTTTTTTGACCCACGATTGGTTGAATCCATGTATTCAGAACCCACAGATACAGAGGGCCAATGGTACTGACAAGGGACCAAAGGATGACAGTCTAGTGCTAAACTGTTTTCAAATTGTGGTCTATAGAAATTCAAGAGTCTTGCAAAGATGCCCTGGGGTTATCTGGGGAGGGAGGCTAGACAGGCTAGGGTTTAGACCTCCTATTTCTGCTTTAAACAGTGTAGTTCCACTTTCATCTGTATGACATATAGTAGTCCCCGCCCCCCTTATCTGCAGTTTCAAGTTTGAAGCTTTCAATTACCCACAGTCAATCACAGCCGGAAAATACTAAATAGAAAATTCCACCAACTAACAATTCTTAGGTTTTAAATTGTGTGCCGTTCTGAGTAGTTTGATGAAATCTTTGCCATCCCACTTGTTCCACCCGGGATTTGAATCATCCCTTTGTCCAGCACATCCACGCTGTATATGCTACTTGCCTGTTAGTCACTTAGTAGCCTTCCTGGTGATCAGATTGACTGTTGAGGCATCACAGTGCTTGTGTTAAGTAGCCCTTATTTTACTTAATAATGGCCCCAAAGAGCAAGAGTAATGACGCTGTAGTATATTGTTATAGTTGTTCTGTTTTATTATTGTTGTTAATCTCTTACTGTGCCTAATTTATAAATTAAACTTTATCATAGGTATGTATGTATAGGAAAAAAACATAGTACAGGATGTCACAAAAGTCTCCATACAAAGGAAAAATTCTGTAAGATTTTATAATGAATACTTTGTAAATAAAGGTAATGTAGTTACTATTTCTCATTTTCCCTATGTATGGTGACTTTTGGGGACTCTGTATATAGATGTGTCAGTACTACCTGTGGTTTTAGGCATCCAGTGGAGGTCTTGGAACATATCCCTCAAGGATAAGGGCAGACTACCTACCATACAGAGTGCAAATAAGAGTTCTGTGATAGGAACAATCACTTCCAAAGAAGTACTACTAATTTGTCTACACACCAAAACCACATACGTTTTCTAGATTTGAATAGACTTATTCCTACAACACAGGTACTTTTTTCAGATTTCACCACAATTCAAAGTCTATCACCTTTAATAACCTTTAGTTACTAAAATTATAAGTTGACAAGGTAAATTGGCAGGAATTTGGCTGAAAACAGTGTAATTATTGTATTTGTTTTATATTTTTATAAGGAAGTTTAAAACTAACAGGTAAATGGTATGAGTATAAAAATTAAATACTATATTAAAAAGAAATTCTTCATTCTTCCTCTTTCATGTATCAAATTATATGTACCATTTCTTAATAAAATACAGTAGGTCCCCCTGAAATGAAGAACAGTAAACACTGTGCATCCATTTCTTTTTCCTTCTTTACAATTTCACAGATAGAAGATTCATTCTTACCGTAGATGTTAGCAACCTCAGCATACCATTATTTTTTTTCTTTATTAAGTAGAGAACTTCCAAATTTTCACTTAAAGGAAGCACTTTACAGCTTCTTTTTCGCATATCCAAATTGCCAACATCACTACTCTTACATTTTGGGCCCCTTATTGAGTAAAATAAGGGTGACTTGAACACAAGTACTGTGATACCTCGATGGTCTGACAACCTAGACAGCTGCTATGTGACTAATGGGCAGGTGGCATCTACAGCATGGATACACTGGACAAAGGATGATTCATGCAGCAAGTGGAATGGAGCTGATGGCAGGAGATTTCATGTTGCCTCTCAACAGCATGCAGAAGTTATGAATTGTTTATTTCTGGAGTTTTCCACTTAATATTCTCAGACTGCAGTTGACTGTGGGTAACTGAAACCTTGGAAAGCGAAACTGCAGATAAGGGGGGACTACCGTATACTCTCACGGTAACATATTCTTCCACCAGTACAGCTACATACAAGTCTGTTAGGCTCATGGAGGGTGGGAATTGTATCTTACTTGTCATTAGGTCCCTCTCCCCACAACCTCTAGACCAAACCCAAAACCTTAAGTGGACAAGCAATGCATATTTGGTTAAGATTATAGGGAAACAATTTACCACCTTCAGATATATCTGATAAAGGAAAAAAATATATACATCCTTACCAAAAAGGGTGGTTGTGAAATTGGTGAGCAACTTTCACTTGCACATAGTAAGTTTTTATCATTGTTTTTGGGTGACTTTATTGGACCTCCAGCTCCATTGTTACTGTTTAAGGATTCAGGTGATGAAGTTTTTGGATAAGGTGATATCGATTTTGTTATACAGTCATAATCCTGAGTAAAATCCCTTTCTGTTATTTTTTCTATACCTACATTGCCCCACAAAACAAAACAAAACAACAGATGACAGGTGTTATCACTGAAGTCTGCTTTAGAAATAGCACGATTAATTTAAAATTCTAAGAATAATTTATCAAATGCTCAAATCTTAGCTGTATTTGAAAAGGATAAACTATCAATAAATTAAGACAAAATTATGTTTAAAATATGGCTTTTAAAAATAATAATGGCTGTATTTAAAATGTATTTGTAGCCGTAAGAACCTTCAAAACTTTTCAAACAAAAATATCTACAGTATGACCTACAATACAATGATCAATCTAAGTATTATCTTGAATATTTTGACATCATGGCCAATAGTGCTATATATTAAAGTCACAGAATTTAATGATTGGAAAAGGCTTGGGAAATCATCTGGTCTAATTTAAAAAAGAGGAAATTCATTGCTGAAATAAGTCTTAATATAAATGAACTCTCAGTTTTCAGATCAAATCAGGGCATGTTCATCTGTTTTTTGAGTATGTGCTTATCTGAAGTGACAGTGGTCCTGAGCATTATGAAAATAAAAGAACACAATAGCTACTTTAAAGTAAGTATAAGTATATTAACTGATTTAAGTCAAATTTTAACTGAAATAACTAACATTCAGAAATGCTTTAAAATATCCTTACGAGGAACTGAAAATGATACAAAAATTGCAAACTTAAGAATAACTTAAGAACTATTTTTACACTAGAAAGGCATACATATGCCAGAGCTCCAAACAATATGAATTTTTCCTTATCAATTATTTTAAAAGCAAAATCTCAATTATTTCAGAATCATCATGATATTCCTCGGACTTCGTCAATGAAATGTAAATAGGAAAAAATAGAAATCCCCGTAATTCTTATGTTATTAAATATACTTTGAGCTAAAAGCACATATTAAAATTAAGCACTTATTTGAGCTTTCACATTATAATTTGTAAATATAGATTAAATATTTTCCATATTAAAGTATTTGATCTTTAACTTCCCAACATGAAAAACTTCAGTATCCTAGTAACATCGTTCCCAAATTATCAAAAACCAAGTTACTAACATTAATCAGTTTAAAAATTAAGTTTTAACTACCTATAATCTTAAATTTACCCCTCGAACTTAGTCTTCAAATTGTATTTTCACACAGTTATAGCAGAAAATTGTTGAATATTCAAGTAAAGGAAAAATGAAATGATACTGACATCTCATTACTTCTATAGATGACGGATTTCCAGATAAAGACAGAGGCGATAAGTCAAGGCAATTATCTTGTATAGTATCTTTTAGTAGAGATGAGTTTTTCCATTCTTTTGGTAGTTCTTTTTGTGTTTTAGGCGAGACGACTTTCTGTTTTTTCTTTGGGAGCTTTATGGTTTTGGTTCTGGAATGGATATTCTCCTCCTAAATGTATTGACAACTTTCATATTATAATTATACTCAAATACAAATATTTATACTTGGACACACAATGATCTAATTAAATTACATTCAAATATTTATTAACTATATTACTACATACAGGCATAACAAGGACTAGACATGAGCAGTGACAGACTTTCTAATATACTAGAAGGTATAAGACAAATTCACAGGAAAATATAATACACAGACTATAATAAATACCGTAAGAGATATAAATAAAATGATACAAGGGTTCAAAGAAGAAGATTATAGCCAGTTTAGGGAAACCAGGAAGAATTCCTAGATTTCATGACACTTAAGATACTAAGAGGTTGTGAAAGAAGGTGATGAGGGGAAGACATGCTGGGGACAAGAAGACCGCTGACAAGAACAAAGGGAGTTGAGAAACACAGGCCTTATTTGGGAGTCACAAGTTATACCGTTTGACCATTACAATTCTCAGTACACTGGGGAAGAGTGGAAATAAACTTGGAAAATATGTATTTTGATGCTTTTAATGTCTGCCAATAGCGATATTTTCAGGGTTTTTACTTTGAAGAGGGATAGGATGAGAGGTGGTTTGGGAAGACTTATCTGACTATATGTATGGTAAATTAAAGAAAGAAGTGCTAGAAAATATGAAGATAAGTTACCAAGTCCTTAAAGTCTTCTAGGTAAGAGATAACAGAGTTACAAACAAGGGGAGATGGAGGTTTAGTGAATTAAAATCAGCATAGTGCAGTGTTCAGAAACCTACCTTCAGCACAAGACTCTCTAGGTTCAAATCCTAGCTCTACCACTTCCTAGCTGTGTGAACTTAGGCAAGTTCTTTTTCTCTGAGCCTCAATTTTCTCATTTGTAAAATAGGATGACAGCACTAATACCTATAGTACTTAGGAAATTTTAAGAAGTTAAATCTATAAAGTGCTTCAAATATAATAGCTGATACATTAACACATCATAAGCACTATATTCTTGTATGTGTGTTTCTTAAAAAAGCTTTCAAGCACAGGTGGCTGGGAATATGTCTGAACATTATGTGATATAAGTCAGGGATAGGCACCAGTGAGGCAATATATGGGAAGAACCTCAGACACCAAAACTTTGTTTTCATTCAAGAGAAAGATACACAGCATCTCAACAGGCTACTGAAGTATAATTTTGGAAAGATCAAGTACTTCTCTATTTCAAATATACTATCTTAAAGTTATAATTTTACTAGAGTCAGACATCTGTTTTGTAACACTAAAGCCAACTTATTACAAAATGTAGCATTATAATGCTTAAGGATCAATTTTTAGAATTATTAAGTTTTTACATTAGAGGTCAAATCTTAAAAAGAAGTGACAAGATAAATGTGACATTTTCACAAAAGTACATATTTAGTATTTTAAGATGCTTTTATAAAATATTAATCTGAATTTTATCTATTTACCTTTACTAGCAATTTCTCTTTAAATGAATGTGAAAATTCTTGTTCACTCTCTGATTCTGAATTTGAGAGATCTTTATAATTTTTTTTGGTTTTTGCTGCTCTTCGTGGAAGTCTAGTTCTTCCACCTGGAACTGTCTTGTCGACCTTTTTGGTGATGTTTTTATTGGGTGTCTTTGGGAGAAAAATGCCTGAATATTGTTAGATCAATTTTGAGATATGAGAAATACAAGCTATTTGCTATAAAATTGGCTCTGTGACAAGACATACATAAAATATTTGTAGGAAAAAAATAATTCCTGATTAACATTTTTTAAATGACTGGATTTTATCTTCCCATTACAACTATCTTCTTTACCACCTTTTTATCCCTACCATTAAATCTCTGAGAGGCCTGATATATACTATTTAACTAAAGTAAAAGATCAAAAATACCTAAAACCACAGAATAAAATAGACTTAAAACATGGCCAACATGATTAAAAAAAAAAAAACTGAAGTCAGGAGAAAGTATGCAAAGGCAGGAACAATTATGGAACACTGATAACAAGGATAAAATTATTAAATGAATTATTTTTATATAATAAGAAAAAATAATTTTAAAGGGAAGTTTGAACACAAACTTCTTGAGTTTACCCTTTTAGATCTTGGCTGTCTCTTTTCCAAAGATGGTCCTGCAATTCAGAAAAATAGGGTTACATTTTTCAAATAGATAAATATTGGCATTAAATTTATTAGAACATTTCTGCATACATAAATTAAAAATCATAAAAATAAGAATACATCTTTTTTTAAAAAAAGAAAAGTACATTTGTTAGCATTTAATGAACCTCCTTCCATGTGGCTTAAAGCCTCTCCCACAACCTAATCTTCTCGGCTTTTCTGCTGAAGAATTTGGCCTCACAAAAAGCTGCTTTGGAAGTTTTCCCTTCCCCAGAATTTTGTAGTAGTCTGACTGCACCACACCACTGATTTAAAAAAAAAAAAAAAAGAGAATACATCTTTAAATTCATTCAAAAATTTCAATGTCAAGAATTTGGTTACTTTTCCTGTACAGTGTTTGGTATGATATGAATTGCCAATTTCTCTTCCTCTCCTTTATTTTATAAAATAAAACTTTTTAAACATAGAAGAATATGTAACATAGTTATAAAGTTAACACCTATGAATGGACCACTCAATTTAAGAACTAGATTATGAATAATGCTGAATCTGCTTATGTATGTTCTCTTATACCATCCTCCATATCCCCTCTGCTAAAAAGTAATCACTATCCTGATCTGCATTTCTCATTCACTTGCTTTAAAAAAAAAGGTTTTATTACAGATATGAATATGTATCTCTAAATATAATGAGCTTTATGAAATAATCACATCCTATGTAATATTCTATGATTCGCTTTATTTTCTACACATCATTATGTTTCTAAGATTTATCCATATTATTGATAGTAGCTTTAGTCCCACTTGCCTTTTTTGCCTTTCAAGCACAATGTCATCTTTCTAAATAGTCTCTGAAGCTCAAGAAGTAAGATTATCCAAGCCAAGGAAGCAAAGCTTTTTTGGAAGAAAGGTCCTCTAATCCTGGCAATAAGTCAGCTTGTATGTATTAACTTGGAGTCATTCAGCCATTCAAACAAAATAATTCACACAGAAGTTTAATTTTCTAAGTACTTACTAATTACAGTATTCTAACCTCTAATGTCTCCCTAAGATCTCTAGTCTTCTACTTTATGCTATTATATAAATGTCTTTATTTGCACATCTTACCACTAGACTGTAAGCTACCTGAGGGCATGTGAATCTTATCAAGTTTATCCTTGGCTTGTAACAAACTGCTTCAAGGTCCAGATTCCATGACCAGATCCAACCTCACTTTTCACTACTTTCCCACAAATATGATCTATGTTCCTTCCAACTACTCCAATATGGCATTCCCTGAATATATGATGCTATTTCATACTTCTGTCCCTTTTATATATGAAAATCCTGCTTTTCTTCCTCATGCATCTGGTCGACCTCTCACCTATTCTGACAATTCAGCCTCATTTCTAAACACACACCAAAAGTCACTTCTAACTCTCTATTTTTACTTCTTTTTAAGCCATTACCATCACTACCCACCCCCCAACACACACACAGGTCACCACTGTTATTTTTATCCTGAAATAAAATAAAAACTGATTCCCTTTAAATAAATATAAACTTAATTGAAAAGCATAGCATTAACTTAAGTCCTCTTTTGAAAATGGAATATATTAAATCTTTGTGTTTTAGTAGACACTGAAATTGATGTTCAGCTATGAAAATGGTTGATTATCTCCAGACAAAACTTATACCTCAAACTGTTATCCAACTACTTCAAGAGGTTCACTATCACAAAAAGAAAGCAGAAGCCACAATCTGGGAAAATATTGTGTGGAAGACTTAGGCAAAAAAAAAAAAGAATTTCTGCAAGAAAACTTTTTTTCTTTTGATATATTTTTATTTCATCTATATAAGTTCCTAACAAGTATGTGTATTGGGTGCAGCAGGGAGATAGGATGTTGAGAAGTAAAAATACATACATTAATAAATGTAAATAAATGTAAATCGATATAGGTTAGTGTTAAGGTCCAAGCTTTGGTTTTGTTGAAGGGTGCTGGGTTCATGAGTATTTAGTACATTATTCACAATAACTAATTAGCTAAATAACTGAATAACACTGGGCCATTAGTGGACACATGGTGAGAATATGTCATGAGCCAAGGATTATGATAAATCATATTTTGTATCCCTAAGGTTCTAGTAAAAAAAGAAAAGTAATTTAAATGTAACCATATTACCCAAATAATAAAACAAAAATCATAACCACTGTAATGTTTTATCCTATCCATAAGGGTATATAGTTACAAAGAGTCTACAAACAAAAATATACTTACCAACCAATAAAGCATTTTATATAACTGAAATGGTAAAATAATTTGCAACACTTCTTTTAAAAGTAATTTCTTACTTGATTTTCCACTTTTATGTTTCTTCACATTTTTATTTCTGCTATAGTCTATTAGCTGTGGTTTTGATTTTGGTTCTTTTAGCCAGCTAATATCGGTCTTGCTGTCATCACATCTGTATTCTGTTTCAGTATCACTAAAGAGATTTTTCTTTTTATGATTTGTCATAATCTACAAAAAAAAAAAGATCTTTGAAATAGACGAAGAAATATGTCTCATTCTATGTCATGCAAGTTAAGCCCCCAAAAACAGGAAAACAAACTTCTCATTTTTTAACATACTAATCTAATGATATTAACAACCTACTCCAAGAAAGTCACTCAGAAATCCAGATCAGATAATGAGATATGCATTTTGGTATTGGTGTTCTTAATTAAAATTTAAATCAAAACAGCTTACTTCCATAGAGATATAACCTAATACGGTCTAAGAAAATAACTAAAGTTTTCATATCTTCTATTTTTAGATGATTACAAACAGCTCAAAGATTAAGCTACTCTTTAGCTTAATCATTAAGAAAATTCATAATGGGAACATGGACAATCTCAGAGGAATAAAAAAAATCAAAATATTATTCTTTTCCAGTTCTTTGATAATATTTGACATTAAAAATTTATTAAAAGAAATACTATTTTTAATAGACATAGGATATTATCACTTACTCTTTTATCTTTTGTTTTGCGAGAAGGTTCAAGTTCATCATGATTCTTTAAACCTACCCTTAAACAAAAATATGTATTAATTTTAAGATACCCTTCATATTTGTTGTCTTAAGGTAGCATGCACTGAACAATTAGACCTAAGTTTTCAACCTTAACTCTTCCACTAATTAGCTATATTATCCTGGCCAAGCCACTTACCCTCTCTGACCTCAGTTATAAAATAATGAGGTTGGATTAAAGAAGTATTAAGTCTTTTAAGCTTTATGATCTAAGATACACAACTAATATTCAAAGTGCGGATGATCTGCATGTTAATTTAAAAGTAAACTCTGAAGTAACAGAATCATAATGGGAGTAATCGTGACAGCAGCATTTTTATTCACTCTTCTCATATGTTACAAACTCTCAGGAAGACTGGGAAGAGATATTTAACAGAAAAACAAAATGGAGATAAGTATATTTTAATTGGACCTATCTAATTACAATAAAAACACCTACAATTTTATTGAATTATCCACGCAGGCTTCTCTAGTTGTGGCTTGAAATTCTTGGATCTATATTGTGAATAAACATTTAAAAAAAAAGAATTCTTAGTGTCAAAATAAGGTAAACAAAAAAGAAACATAAAACCTAGTTTCTATCATTTCACAGAATAAGATTTGACAATAAAATTAAGTTTACTATAATATTTTTAAGAAGAAAGCTAATACAATAAATTATACTAAAAAAAGAGTATTTGTTCTAAATTTGTTGCATAACTGATTTTCTTGATAGAGCAGTTAAGTCCCCCAATTACTTGTTTCTCTCCACCTTATTCCTGAAGATTTTTACAAAATTTAAATATCCAAATAAATTATTATATATTTAAAAAATTTTAAAGTATATAAGAAGAATGCACATCAAAAAACATATACTATAATAACTGTGTAGTAAATATAAGACAACTAGTAACTAGATATAAAGTAACCAATGATTTCTAGCTTACTCCAAGTTTTATAATAGGTTCATCAGCTCCATTCAAATTAAAGTTGTAAACATCATTCCTGTGAAAATGAAGGGAAATATTAACTCCATTGTACAATACATTTAGTCTATTCAAATATGAAGAAAAGATTTATGAAAAATTACTTACGATGGGCATTCAGAAGTAACATTAACAAAAGTAGTCTTCAGTTTTCTATAACTTTTTTTCTGAACCCTTTCCTAAATACAAAAGAGGTTTACATGAAACCATTAAAACTTGTATATTACTATATGTGGCAAACAAATAACATGTATAATTAAATTTTCATATATTTTCCAATTGTGCTTCCACTAATATAAATCTGGCATTTGTAACATCTTCCTTAATGTAAATTGAATAAAAATATACCCTAAAGAAATCACCACCTCATAAAGATACCTGCACTCCCATATTCATTGCAGCATTGTTCACAATAAGCAAGACATGCAAACAACCTAAGTATTTGTCAACAGATGAATATATAAGGAAGTTGTGGTATATACATACATACAATGGAATATTATTCAGCCTTAAAAATAGGAGACCCTGCCGTTTTCCACAACATGGATAAACCTAGAGAACGTTATGCTAAGTGAAATAAAACAGACACAGGAAGAAAAATACCACATGATCTCACATGTGGAAGCAAAAAAAAAAAAAGTCAAATCCACAGAAATAGAGAATAAACAGTGGTTACCTGAACAAGGAAGCAAGGAGTAAATAGGGAGATGTAGGTCAAAAAACACAAAGTTTCAGGATGTGAGATGTATAAGTCTAGAGATCTAATTTAGAACATGAGGACTAAAATTAATATTATATTGTACTTTGGGATATTTGCTAACGGAGATTTTAGGTGCTCTTGCCATAAACACACAAAAAGGGTAACTATGTGAGATGATGGATGTGTCAATTTGCTTGACTATAGCAATCATTTCACTATATCATGTTACGTATTTTAAATACATACAATAAAAATATTAAACATCTGCACTTTTAAAAATATTGAAGACAAATACTATCTAAAAACATAAATTATTATAAATCTAATATAATCCTTATAACCTTTTTACTGACATTGTTGTATATAAATAAATGACCTCCTCACTAATATTCCACGAGATAAATTTTAGTGATGCAGAATCACAAAACAAGCATACTTCTACTTTGTTTCAGACTCTCATTTCCCTTAAACTCTTATATAGAAAACTTTGGAAGAGGCTAACCTTTATCTAAAATCTCTTGTGAAAGGGTCAAAAAGGTATCAATTAACTAGTATTGTTAGGAAAAAATATGTGTAAGATTATTAATATAGCCTATAGTTCAAAATATATTCAACCAGATCACAAAGAAGTTAAATAGCATTTTATAAATTTATTGTAACGTTTTATTAAAGAAATTTAACTATGATTAAATATACAAATAATATCACTAAATAATTGATTACTGATCAGAAATAATTAGAAGAATAACTTAATATTAGTTAAAGTTAGAAATATTAAAACCCAAGATATTCATTTGAATTTTTGATTCATCTTCAATTTGATTATTTCTTTTGGCTATGTTATAGAGAATTGTTTGCATTATTCCAAAAAGTTTATCTCTCAACTTATCCCTCTGCTCGCTTACCTGACTTCTCCTTTCCAATATGATTTTTCTCAGTGTTTAGATATGTTCATCATATTCTATGTGCCAGTGGGTGACATGTGTTACAGAATACATAAAAATGAGCAAAGACGTTAAAGATATGCAAAAGTAAGCAAAGGTGTTACAGAAGATGCAAAGATGATTCAAAATAGTTACATTCTAGTAATGGGGGCGGGGGGGAGGGAACGTGCAATAATGAATAAAATATTTTTTAAAAGGTACAAAAAAAAACTATTGTGCAGATTTAGAATTCTTGCCAATTGAGTTTTTTGAGGTAGGGCACCTTGGAAAGTTTTCATAAAGAAGGGAGACTCCGAAGCAAGATTTGCAAGGAGGAATATTTTGAAAATCAGAAATGAGGGTGGGAGAGCCTGCTGACTCAGTTTGAAGTTCTTTCCAAAGCAGAAAGAAAAAGAAAATAAACTAATACTTAGAAAAGACAGTTCAGAGAACCTCAAGTTATCATGTTTCAGTTAAATAAGACATGTCTGGAAAACTAATGTTAAGACATAAGATAATCTTTTAAAGGGACTCCTGAGCCAGTCTATGTCTCTCTACTTAATTCAATAAACAAGTGGGACCAAAGAAGGTTTCTCAACAAGTGAATGACATGACTGAAGCTGTGTGCTTTAGCAAAAAATAAAAAGCTGGTACTGAACGTAATGAATGGCTTGGCACAGAGAAATACTAGAGGCAAAGAGAATCACATAAAGGCTACTGTTACAATCCAGGGATTAGAAATTAGAATTGAAACTAGGCTAATAGGAGCTAGCACAGATGGGAAAGAGAAGGTTCAGGAGGAACCTACAGAGGGTGACCCTCAAAACTTGAAATATTAAGTGGACACAGAAAGTAACTGTGAAGAAAATAATCAAAGATAATTGATATTTAAAGCCCGGCTGAATAATAAATGTTTTAACAAAATTGGGACTTCAGAAGGATCTAATTGTCAGGAGAGATGGCATCAGCTAGAACAAAAGCATGGCAATAAGGATATATTATTGTGCTCGTACTTATAAAAGGATTTTTGTTGAAAAACAGAAGGTTAGAAGGCTATTTTGAATCCTTGCCACTAGCAATAATAATCCATTTAGCAACATTTTGAAAACATTAAATCTAATTCCACCTTACTACCATGCTACTTTAGTATAGTATAGTCAATTATCAAGTTTGACTATAGGTTTGGTGAAGTTAAATAAATAATACCTACCTTACTGAGTTGTACATCAGATTTGTTTGAAAAACCACTGTAAAAAAGCAAGTAAGTATCAGTAGAATATTTTTCATAAAAGCCATTTTATATAAAGTAAAACATATTTAGGTCACTAAATCTATATTTAATATGCTATAAATAACCAAAATATGACAGCACTCGTCAGCAGTCCAATATTTTCACAATTTCACTCATAGTAAATAGTGCCTATAATAGTTAATTCTAAGCTGAAACATTAATGCAGCAGGAAGTGCCAATTTAAAATGAATGGTTCTTCCATGAGAATAATTTTTTTCATGGTATATAATAAGGCCAGAATTAATTTAAACTTGAATTAACAACCTGACAGACTATAAATGGACATTCTATAATAAGAAAAGAATTAACCTTAAGAAAGATTGTGAAGGATATATTATTTACTACAAAAAATAACTAATTTCAGCTTATTTAAATTTCATATTACATTAAGCAATGTATTTAAATATATTTAGTTTTACTCATTACTGATTCAATAAATACTATTCTAAAATGTCTATATTCTAAAGATTTATTTCTGAAATTATATGTTGTATTGATATATTTTTTGATACTTTATAAAATGTAACTACACACTAGAATGACAAATTTCAAATTTAGTTCCCTTCTTGTATAAACAGCTACTATTTATAAAAGTAATAAATAACCATGTGTTTTCTACTGAAAAATTATATTATTTGAAACTATGTTTAAAACTAACCTTTTTTAAGCTGTGTAAGATAATTTAGTTGTATTTGTCAGAAAAATATTCATGTATAAAGCTTAAGAACATACCTGTCAATCAAAGACTCCTTTAATTTTCTTGTAGACTTTATGTCATCTTTTGGTTTGTATCTCTTATTAATTTGGCTTATCAATGATTCTGCTGCATCAGTAAATCCTTTCCCTTTTGACTTTTCTCTCTGAAACAATTTTCTAAGTTACTTTAAAACTCTGCCAGTTAACCTTCAAAGGAAAATAAAGGCTGAAAAAAATTTAAGAAAAATCTGGTTCTATTTATACCTACAAAGAAAAATAAAAGGGTCAGAAATTATTTAATAAGTTTGGGCTTTGTTAGGCATCAGAACAACTCAGGATAACTCTTTCAACTTACAGAACTGTGCAGAATGCTCTGTAGAAATTTTTTAAAGTTTCTTTCCATGAGAATAAAAAACTGAAGAAAAAAATAAGCCAGTTGTTTGAAAAGATAGATAAAATTGATAAGCTTTTAGTCAGGTTAACTAAGGAGAGAGACAGAGAGAAAAGACAGAAATTAAAAATTTCTGAGAAAGACAAAAAGAGAAAAAAGACAGAAATTACTAATAACAGTAATGAAAGAGGGGTGATCACTACTGATTGCATGGACATTAAAATGATGATAAAGAAATATTATGAACTCCATGTCTATAAATTTGATAACTAAGATGAAATGGACCAATTCCTTGAAAGACACAATGTACCAAAACTCTTGAAGGGAAAAATAGATCTAGACAGGCCTATATCTATTAAAAATTGAATCAATATTTAATACCCTTCCAAAACAAAACACCAGGCCCATATGGGTTCACTGGTGAATTCTATCAAACATTTAAGGAAGAAATTATACCAATTCTCCTCAATCGTCTAGAAAATAGAAGTGGAGGAAATGCTTCCTAACTCATTCTATGAAGCCAGTATCACCTTAATACCAAAACCAAAGACATTACAAAAAAGAAAATCTACAGGTCAATATCTCTCATAAACATAGATATAAAAATCCTCAACAAAATATTATCAAATCAAATCTAACAATGTATAAAAAGAATTATGCACTATGACCAAGTGGAATTTATTCCAGGTATGCAAGGCTGATTCAGTATCTGAAAATTAATTAATGTAATCCATCATATCAATAGGCTAAAGAAGAAAAATCATATCAATAGATGCACAAAAAAATATGAAAAAATCCAATGTTCATTAATGATAAAAACTCTCAGGGAAATTTCCTCAACTTGAAGAACATCTACAAAAACAATTACAGCTAACATCACACTTAATGGTGAGAAACTAGATCTTTTCCTGCTAAAATCAGAAACAAAGCAAGGATATCCTCTCTTATCACTCCTTTTCAACATTGTACTGAAAGTCCTAGCTAATTCAACAAGACAAGAAAAGCAAATAGTAGGTATACAGATTGGGAAGGAAGAAAGAAAACTGTCTTTGTTTACAGATAACCTCATTGTCTATGTAGAAAATCCCAAAAACTTAACAACAAAAATAAATATGGCTGCAACTAATAAGCAATTATACCAATGTTGCAATATACAAGGTTAATATACAAAATTCAATCACTTTTTTATATAACAGCAATGAGCAAGTAGAATTCGAAATTAAAGACAATTTATACTAGCACCCCCCAAAATGAAATACGTAGGTACGGTATAAATCTAACAAAACACGTACATGAGGAAAACTATATAACTCTGATGAAAGAAATCAAAGATCTAAATAAATGGAGAAATATTCCACATATATGGATAGAAAGCTCAATATTGTCAAGATATCAGTTCTTCCCAACTTAATCTATAGGTGTAATGCATTCCTAATCAAAAGAATAAATAGGTGGAACACAGGGATATTTTAGGGCAGTGAAATTATTCTGTATGATGCTGTAATAATAGATATGTCACTTCACTACATATTTGTCAAAACACACAGAATGTACAAAGAGTGAACCCTAATGTAAACTATGGACTTTTAAAAATCCTAACATATCAATAACAGCTCATCAATTCTAACAATTGTACCACACTAATGCAAGTTGTTAATAATAGGCTAATGGGGCATATGAGAAGTCTCTGTACTTTCCACTCATTTTTTTGTAAACCTGAAACTGCTCTAAAAAAATTAAGTCTATTAATTTTTTTAAAATAAGACTACAAAATAAGAATTATTCTCAGCATAATTTTAGATAATTTAGTTTTAAAAACTCCAACAATACTCTTAAAAGATATGAGGCCTCCTGATTTTATATTTACTTTTTTCTGGGTATCAGACATACAGGTTTTTTAAATTGTAGTAAAATATGCACAGCATAAAATTTACTATTTTAACCATTTTTAAGTCCCTATGGTTTTATATATAATAGATAGTATTACTTATTGTTCTTCCTTGAGATTATTAAAGTGAAGACAGGGTTTACTTGGCTTAATAAAAATGTAGCAAAAATGAACATCCTCTAAAATAGAGTGTGATTTCAGAGCTTCCAGTGTGATTGGAACCAGCTTGGAAAATCTGTACCATTGAATTACAGAGGTTCTATTTCTCTGGGCTGATCTAGTAAGTAGAAAAACAGTATCAGACAGATGACTACCTTAGAGAACAGTGAGGCATGGAATTGTTGGGAAACACAAGGATATAGGGAGTGACCCTATGAAGAACTGAAGAGAACCTCTAAAAATAGTAAGTTGATTTTTAAAAAATCAGAGCACAGCTGAGAAGAGAGGATCAAGTTTCTGTACTCCCAGTAAAGAGCAATGACTAGCTCAGGGAAATTCTGTGAAATGATTCTGAACTCCAAAGAAAACAGTCTAAAATTAAAATTGAAAGACAGATCTATGTTTGGACAAAAAGAACCTTACTTCCTTTGGGACTGAGGGAACTAAATGGCAGCCAAGACTAGAAAGAGAAAAGAATAACATACTAGGAACCAAGAAAAAAGGGACCCAAAAGAATATGGTTATGGAAAGAAAACAGCCAAATTAGGCACAAAAGATGAGTTGCAGGTTTAAAAAAAAAAAAAAAAAGCTGGCCAAGACAAATTAAATAATGTCTAATTACATACAAGAACTGCAAATTATCTCTTAAATATCATTTGCATATTGAAATGCCCCAATGTATGAACATTTTATACAAATTGTACAATACTGTACAAGATAAATTAAAAATGAAAGCCTATGGAACCTAGATTATTTTAGAAACAGGAAAAAAAAAGTAGACTGCATGACTGACAATGGAAATGTATTCTGATTAAAACTTTTTTCTTAATCTACATCATGATAGCAATGACCAAAGAAAAGATTTATGATAACCGTTACAAAAAGTAAACTTTTCTTCTGTGCAAGTATGGTGCCAAGTAGCCAAAAATGGAGCTGTTCTACAGAGATGACTAATCTGAAGAAGAAAGGTGGGGCTCCACTAAGGATGAGCAACAGTTACAGCAAGATAGCCTCTTCTAAGCTATTTACACCCTTTCTTGCAAAACCTTACCAAGGTTAAATGCATTCATCCAGGAACTATTTGAGATGCTATGTGTAAAGCTGTGCTAGGATATGCAGGAAAACAAATATTGAATAAAACATAGTCCTTACTCTGCAATAGGTTACAGTCACAGAGGAAAAAAACACATAAAAATAACCATTTATAAAAAAGAAAGGTAAAAATTAGAGAGGTACAAACAGTTCCATACTCATGGTCAAAACAACAGAGTGGGAGGAACCCAAATAGGAGAGACAGGAACTGCAGGGTTCATTCATCCTACACAAGTTTACGTGACATGCGCCTAGCACTGTTCCATCAGGGCTGGGACTAGGGGAGGTGCGGGTGGTTTGAGGAGGAACTCAGGCTCAGAGTATAGGCATGGAACTAAAGAACTGAGAAGTACACACATTAAACTCGCTGCAATCGAGCTTCTTTCTCTTTGTTATCAAGCAGGCACCCAGGGTATGCAGAAATCAAAATACACTGAAAGCTCACCACTTTTTTTTGTTTCAAATCCCAAGAATTCAGTTCTGAAGTCAATTCTTTCCCTGATTTTCTATGACTTCTTACATTTTTTCTAGGAGAAGAGCTTTTATCACAAATAGCAGTATTCACATCTTTTGACAATATATATTTCTTCCTATATATCAGCGATTCTTCAACTGTCTTATTTAGGAGAACTGATTTAAAAGTAGTTTCAGATTCAATACACCAATCATTCTGCTTGCTATTTTCAGTATTTTTCTCCTCCGAATATTTAGGATGATTTTGTTGTTGATTGTTTCTTTTGCAAACTTCTACTTCTGCTTTATCTATTTTATTATGGTCCACTCTTTCTTTCTTGTATTTCACCTTCTCTGTTTCTTCAGAATTATCATCAGATATCGAAGAGGATGATTTTTGTTTAGTAGGTTTTTTGTTGATAACAATATCTAGTGAGAAAATGAGAACTTCTTATTAATAAGTTGATAACATGTAAAATTTGTTGAAACAAAAAATGTATTAGATATTTGAGGAAATTAATATTCCCCTGAACTAGTATTGCATACAGACAAAAATATAGTTTCACCTTGATTAAATGTCTCTCCTGATGAAGTACTTGCTCTTTGGTTATTACATAGTTCAATATTTGTTACAGGTGTCCAACATGCCCATTTGGAGTGCATTCTATTTCCACAGATGTTGTCTAAAACACCAGGTAATCTAGAAAATGAATTCATTTGCTTAATACATTACAGAACATTAGCCTATGACTCTAAGACTTTGATTTTTAATTTAGTCAATGTTTACTGAAAGTGACGTTTTAGTCAAATATGGAAATATTTTCATGTCATTACAAAAATTAAAATTTATTATATGATTGATCACATTAAAGAATATTAGAAAAAAGTCCATCATTGCTACTACTTTGATACCTACCTAAATATACCTTATAGATCTTACATGTTCTACTGTGTATTTAAACTAAGTTAAATTTCTTCACATTCATATTTTATTATTTAAAAAACCTCATTCATTTGAAGTCTCTCAACTTGAAAGGAGTTATGTCGGCTGACATGGAAAAAAATGTATAGATTATTCTCCATGTTACTGTCATAATACTTGAGAGATGACTAACGCTATAACTAATACTACATTCTAATAATATAAAGTCCTTTTCCTTCAACTCTGTTATATCTAAAAATAACATTAATATATGTTAAATGATTTGATGGATTTTCTCCTACTTACACAGGTTTATCTATTTTTTCCACTGCCTGTGAATCAGATACAATATCCTGGAGTTCATCTAAATAAAATAAAAATTATCATATTTTCATTTTTTCATGCATTTGGCAGGGTAAAATGGGAGTCAGTATAGAATTCTATAAAGGTTCACATATTGGAATGCCTCCTCCCTCTCAGACCCAAACTTCTTGGGAACAGAGACTATATTAATATTGTATTTCCTTGCAATCTCAAAAGTTCCTTGCACGAAGCCAAACACATTCTTTATGTATCTTTCTTTTTCAAATCGACAAAACCCAGTGGGGTTAAAGGGAAGTATAGAGAGAAGTATATTTATTTTTTAACAAGTGACTAAAATTATCAAAAGGTACTTACTAAAATTTTGGTTTGGGAATTCAATGTCCTTATTTTCTGTCTTTTCTACAACTGTAGCAGTTTTGATATGCTATAAACACAGGAAACAAGTTCATGTAAACTTGAATTAAGGCATTATATGAAAACAACTTTTAAAAGAGTATTAAGGTCTGAATCTTTTAAAATAAATGTGCTTTGTTATGAAAAGTTGAATAGTATTTATATCCATTTCATAAATGTTATGCCCATTTTAGAAAACTGCCTATCCTAAAACACAAGAATATAACTTTCACTGCAGACAAGGAGGCAGAAGAGTCCACATATTTTCTGATCCCATCCACAGCCAGAATGATACTTCAATTTTCATCAGTTTCTGATGATTTCTAGAACATCCATGGCACATCTCTTATTGCTGTTGATCACATAGCCTGCATCTATTCTGTCATTTCACTAAAGTATACAGAAGAGTTGGAAATTATGAAGTATTAAATTATTTTTAAAGTTTCAGCTATTGCCCAGGTAACTTCTTGTCTGCGGCAAGCTTCCCTCTTTCCATAGCCACAGATACTAAACCTAGATCAAATAAAAATCTGCCATCGCTATCATAAAAATATACCCTCTAATCTAAAATATTTTGCCTCATCCTGGCTGTCTTTCCTACTTAATCTAGCCAGTGGTTCTCCAAACTGGGAGGGGAGCAGTTATGGAAATAGGCAGGTGTGTTTTGGGGTTGTCACAATGACAGAGGGGTTCTCCTGGTAATAGGTAAGCGCAGTCCTAGCTAGAATGTTTATTATCCTACAACATTTAGAACCACGCCGCACAACTGAAAAACAGTGCTCTTATTAAGAAACACTTAGCTAGACAATTTGAACCAATACTTTGACTATTTTTTTCTAACATTTTCAAGTCTCATACCCTTTATCTTTCTGCCACATACTCATTTAAACTGAAAAAGAAAGAGTCCACCATCTGCTTTTTTTTACTCTAACACCAAAGTTACTAAGCTTTGAGAAAACTGCACATATTTATGAACTAATGACATGATAAAATTCAGTCTTTAAACTGGGCCCTCAACATTGTCTAACATTTATACTTATTCTTAGGCCTCTCCATTACTTCTCAGTAGCTAATCCAAATCATTACATGTCCCTGAGCCCTTGATTTCAACAGATCCCCATGAGAAACTTCACACTCCAGAGAAAACAAAAGCTATTAGGTGTTCCTCATCTACAAACTTATCTGTATCTCTGATCATCTCCTATTTCTCCAAGAAACTATTTTCTCTTATCCAGTCCCTGCTCTGTCCCTTCAACTATCTGGAACAAAGGCACTTTTCCTCAATATCCATTTGACTAACCTTTATTGACCTTTCAAAAATCAACTCCCTCTCTATATCACCTTAAAAAACATCTCTTGATCTTTACCCTCCTGTCTAGCTATAACTAGGTTCCTATTTGCATCCTATAAGCACATCTGAGATCACTTATACTATATTGTAATTATCTTATTAATTTGTCTAATTCCCATGCTAGACTTTGAGATACTTTAAGGACAGAGTCCACTTGTATTTCACATTTCTATACGAGAGCCTTCCCCATAGCAGTCACTGATTAGTGTAATAAACTAAAGAATTATGGCAAGTCCATTTCTCCTACCAAATGTATAAATCAGAATTATAGAGAATGAATATTCATAAGTTTTATTGTAAGCACAGTAAATGAGTCACATGCCAAAAGGACCCTACTTTCAAGGACAATAAATGATACCCAGAAAAAAAATTAATGCTTAAAACAAAGTGAGACACTTACTGCTTGTGAAAGAAGTTACCCTTAATATATATTTCTACAATAATTTGAAAAAAATTATTTAAAAAAAAATTTCAAAGTAAAGTTACTTTGTCTGTACTATCTCCTCTGTTTCCTCCTTCAGATGGTCTAGATTTAAGTGATATAGCATTATCCACTCCATTTTCCAATGTTTTAGAAACAGCAGATTTTTCTGCAGAACTCATCATTTGCAGTGGTGGTTTAATTCTTCCTCTTCGTGGTGTTGCTAAAAAAAAAAATTAAAAATTAAAAAAAAAAAGACATTGAACAGCTAGATTTTTTTAATATATTGCTATTACTGAGGTACTTTTCATATGAAGAAGGTAAGAAAGGGAGGTTCTAAGATGGTTCCCAGGTTTCTGACTTAGATAAATAAGTAGATACAGATGCCATTTACCAAGATAAAAAAAATGAAGGAAAAAATTAGCCAGGCATGGTGGCATGTGCCAGCTACTCAGGAGGCTGAGGCAGGAGGATCCCTTGAGCCCAGGAGTTGGAGATTGCAGTGAGCTATGATGACACCACTGCACTCTAGCCCCGGGTGACAGAACAAGACTCTTGTCACCAAAAAAAAAAAAAAAAACAGCAGGAAAAATTGGCAAGGAGGGTGGAAAGGTAGAAAGATGAATCAATTTTGGACCTATCAAGTTTGAGGAGCTTAGTAGGCAATTGGATTTTGGGAACAGAAGGTAAATATTAAATTTTCATAAAGACTAAAGACTTTATTTAAAGCAACTCATACAGAGCATCAGATTTTGCATTTTTAAACTTTTATTTAGCTCTTAGTATATACCAGGCACTATCGAAATATTTCACAAGATTCCTTTATTGAATGAATAATTTTTATTTAATCCTTTAAAAAACTTGATGACATAGATACTTTTTTCCACTTTATAGAAAGGAAATTTGGTTTTAAACTTAGCTAGAGGATAATCTGTACAAAGCACAAACCCAGAAGTGGGGAACTACGAAGCCTGATTATTCGATATTTAGCCAGTAT
This sequence comes from Daubentonia madagascariensis, assembly GCA_023783475.1. Taxonomy (NCBI): domain Eukaryota; kingdom Metazoa; phylum Chordata; class Mammalia; order Primates; family Daubentoniidae; genus Daubentonia; species Daubentonia madagascariensis. Next base: position 2,460,139 of record JAKFHU010001640.1, on the reverse strand, counting down.
GTTATGCTGCCTCCTGCTCTAATTATGATAAATTATTAATGCTTAATATTTTACCCACTGTTTATACGTCAATACCCATTATACCTTTCTTCCCGTTAGAAGACATTAGTGGTTCATATTTTATCAATTTTTATAGCCCCAACTTATCCTCTATGTAAATTATTTCCAGAATTTCCCTGAATTAAAAAATGCCTCATTTACAATATAATACTTGTTAGAAATCTTTTAAGACTATAAAACTTACATGTGTCGATTAAAAGTATTGGACTTCTCACAGTGTATCTATCCGCACCAGGAACAATCATTGATGCTTCAGACATTTTTCTTTTGCTAGGAGTAATTACCTTAAACCATGATGAGAAACAACCACAGTAAACACACATTCTTTTTGAAGTTAAATATCCTACAGTTTTACACGTAACATTTTGCCTTGACTACATGCAAAAGCTATATGGTTTTTAATTAACAACACAATATCCAGAAAATTCTGTGTTTTAGGCTGACTTGAAAGATTTTATCCTCATATTTGGTATTGAGTACGTAGCCAGAACAAGTAAGGAATATTTTTAAAGACTATTTATAGACTATCCAGACTTATGAAATACAGTACTTTTATATGCTAGCTAAAAATATTTTATCAATATTGAGTTTATCTAGTTAACCATAGCTTGCAATTTCCTATTCTATTTCGTAAGAGTGATGTTTGTATACATATTTATGTAAAATTATTTTGAATGTTTTCATAATGTTAAGCCTTCTTCAAAATTTTCACACACTTTTGAAAAGTGTATTAATAACCTGTGAAGACTAAACAGGAGTAAAGTAGTTACAGGAATTCAGAGATTCACTGGCACATACACTAGTGGTTCCAACAAAGGTTTGTATTTTCCCACATCATCCCAGAGTGATTTATAGGAGGGACATAAGTAGATTAACAGAGGCAGGGACTAAAGCAGATAGGAATTTCAGAGAGTGAGTAACAGTGACATACTGTACAGAAGCATCAGAGAGCTGTTTGTAAAAGGACATCTGCCCCTAAATTAGGGGGAAAAATGGAGTTGTGAGTAGGTATGTATGTGGGATGTGGGGGAAGGGTAGGGAGAATAGAAGAAAAAGGAATTCTAAGATTAACCAGAAAACAAACTTCTGAACCAGCAAATTCTTCTTAAAGAAATTAATTTCTAGTAGTATAGTCAATAGGACCTGAAAAGCTACTTATTCATATAAATGCCTAAAAACAGTTCATCCTTATCGAAAACATAGTAGGTTTTTAACAATACTGCATTGTTTTTCAAACTTTGGTGTGCTTAAGACCTTTCCCAGAATTTATGATTTAGTAAGTTTTTTTTTTTTATTCAATAGGTGGGGTCTAAGAATCTGCATTTTTAATAAACACCCAACATGATTCTGATACACAGACACCAAAGATAGATTTTATGATTTAATTATATAGGGGGAAAAAAGATGACATTTTTAATCTGAGGACACAAGATGAAAGGAGAAAACAGTAACATAAATATGCCAAAAAGTATGGAATAGCCTGAGTTATAGTTATCTAAAAGTAAGGGATTAGCAAAAACTGAAATAATCAGGAAGAGCTCCAGGAAGAAAGTAAAAATGAAGCAAGACTTGCAAATGTAAATACGCTTTAGACGAGTAAAGGTAAAAAAGAACAAGGAGGATGAAGAGCTAGAGGAAGAATGAGCAAGGCATACGAAAAGACAGTGAAGCAAATGACCTTACTAAAGTGGACAGTATATACCACAGTTTTAATAGAAAGGGTAAAGTTATAGGAAGTCTCAGAACCAAGTCAAAATTTACCGAGTCACTGGCATGAACACAAAGATCATGAAACTTTTTGATCAGAAGAATGCTATAAGGATACTGGTATTTAAGAAACATCACTGGTATACCACATGGGGTAGCTCACAGGATGAAGCAATGATGTGAAAGACCAATGAGGAGGCTACTGAATTAACCCATGTGTGTTAAGTAATGGTTGAATAAAAAAGGAAAAGAGAATGTTAGTGATACTATGAAAGAATAGTCACTAGCATCTTGGTTCTAGATGTGGGGGGAGAAGAGGCTGGAATCAAGGATACTGCCAGAAAAAATTAATGGTAGTATTACTTAAGTATAGAGACAAATGCAGATTTAAGGCAAAAAGATAAAGTGTTTGAGCTTAGACTTCAGGAAAGGACTTGAAGAAACACACAAGAAGAAATATTAGAATAGAAGGTAGAGATGCAGCTATAGAACTTTGAAGACAAGTCTGGTGCATTTTAAGAGCTCAATTATGTAAGCTCCCTAAAAGGAAGGCAACAAGATATTCAGAAGGCTGGGTATCAGGCTTTTGGGTTTAGAGTAAACCTATAAGGAGGTAGGGAGAGAAAGTATCTTTGATGTATAATAGAAGTAGGAAGAGAATTAGGATGTTCAAAATAGAAGTTGAAGAAGGAGAGGACCTTAAGAAAGAGAGGGCTATCAACAATGTCAAGTGTCACAGCAAGGTATGGGAAAAAAAGGCTGAGAAATCATTGTATTGGATGTGGCCTAGAGGACATCCTTCAGTGGAGGAAGAAGAAAAAGAGTAAGAAAAAGAACCTAATACTTTTCTTTCTTTCCTCATGCAAATAGATTATAAATTTGTATTATACATCATAGCCAAATGCAAAGATAGAACAGAGAAGATAAATGCAAAAAGCAGGTTTTCTTATGTATCTCTAACTTGTAATTTACAAGTATAAAGTATAGTTTATTTTTGTCCTAACCCCTGACCCCTACATATATAGACAATTTGCTAAGACACCACCTTTTGTTTGTATTTGTAAAAGGTAGGGGAAAAACTCTGAAATGTAATTCATCAAGGCCATTAATATATAAATTCTAGTTGCTTTTTTCTGTACTTATATATAGCAATGATTTGATCCATGGTAGTATTATATACAACTATTTTGATGCTTTACCTCAGGCTGACTATTTTTTCTATCCCCTTGATTACTGTTTTTTATATATTTTGGAGGTTTAGCAAATTCCTTTTGGGAGTTAGATTTTTCTTTTAAACTAGCAAGTTCTTCTTCAGATGGTGAGATTTGACTTTCTGGCACTAGAATCTGTTGGAGAATGTGAAAAAAAAAAAAGTATTTAAAACTGCAAAACATAGGAAGTTCACAAAAATCACCGGATGTCATGATAAAGCTCCTACTTATTGCACATTTACCAATGTCAGCTCTTTCCCTCTTCTATCCATGTACTGTTACAATTTTTACAAAGTGACCCAACAAAAAGTATCCACTTTTTCAAATGTTAATAGACATAAAACAAGCTTTGACATTAGTGAAAGGATGGATATATACTTTAATTTTTTAAGTTACCAAACTGATATTAATAACTCTCTACTCTCTATACTAAAATTATCATTAATAACATGTTTAAAAAAATCACATTTATTTTATGGGCACACTGTTTATATTGAGACCATTTGTTTTCTATATATTCACCCTCCAACATCAACTTTATTATTATACTATTTACAGTAAAACTTAGCCCATGGATAAAAATCAAGTAAGTCAGAGACATACCTGTGATCCACTTGCATCAAAAAGTATATGCACAGATGTTTTGGCAACTGAAATACCTTGTTTTCTGGTAAATTCCTAAAATTAAGTTAATTCAAAGTGATGTCATTTTCTTCATTTTCTTTCCATTTTTCCAGATACCAATTTCTTTCCACTTAATGCAATTTTTCCTGTTTTCTTCCAAAATTGCCAAATTATCCCAAATCATTACTTTGCATATATAAATACCTTCTCAGAACACTTCAATTACTCCCCACTGACCACAATCTCCTTAGCTTGGCACTTTGTTCCCTGTACAAGGGTTCCTCACAAATACATCTTCTCATATTCTTTAATATAAATCTTTTGCACTATCCAAATTTATCAGTAGACTATCCCCCCAAAACAGCACAAAAATTGTCACCTTAGATTCTCAAGTTAAACAATATCTGGCTCATAATGTCTTCCACAATCCTGGAAAGCATCTTATCTAAATCCTATTTTCAACTTCAAAGGCCATTTCAAGCCCCATCTCCACAACAATGCCTTACCTTCGAACCTGACTCTCAATGAGCATTCTCTTTCTTCAATTTCTATAATTCATTTTGCCTATGCCTATTTACTTCTTCTGAAATATCATTTGCGTAATTCTCACAATGTTTAAGATCTTAAAAATAGTGCTTTTCCTCATTTTACTTTTTAAACACCTGGCAGGAATTCATTAAATGTTTTGAGCAGCTGCTGCTAATTTTGTCATCTGAAATACTTTCTAATAAGTATCTCAAAGGATATGGCTAATAAGCTGATGGCTATTCCACAGTACAAATTAAAGAACTAACATCTATGTGTCATTTTAAGAATTCTAAAATGGAATTAAAAAAGTAATGAAGCCTATAGCCCCAAACAGAGTGTTTCCAGAAATAGTAAATACATATTAAAGAGTTTCAAAACTTACCCTATATTTATTTGCACCAAAAATTTTTTGAGTCACATTAGTGATTTCTAATGATGCATCAAAATACAAAAACAATTCTTTCCCTTCTCTTTTACTAATTTTTACAATATTTTTCAGAATTATGTTCAGCAGCTTCTTTGATTCTCTCACTGTACACAAACAAATGACTCAATTAGTTTATATTAATTTTTATGATACCACTCTATAGGTACACTATAAATAAGAAAAAGATGCAGCATATTAATCAAAATTAATAGAATCAAAACTCAAACTCTAAGAATTGAACAGTGTTTAAATTAATCAATTCTGGCACTAACTACCTATGTAAACAAATCAAGTCAATTTACCTGTCAGAATCTCAGTGTCCTGACCTATAAATTACAGGGTAATGCCATAACTAATAAGATAGAACCTCAAATAGGTTCTAGACCCTAACAGATTCTTAATAAAATATTCCTTGAACACATCTGAGAAAACTCTTTTAATTTTAAAAAGGCAAACACAAACAATAACTTTAATTCCATCCAATTACTATATTTCTAGGCATAATCATCTATTCAAACATTTATATTAAATCCACAAATGTTATAAGTATGTTGAGAGTAAATAATAATATTTGATAAAAAATAAGTGTCAGGAAATTGTGAGGTGAGAATGATTTAGTCCTTACCCTTGATGAATTTATCAATCCAGTAAAAAGAAAATATGATAAGTGCCAGTTTATAGGAGGTATTCACACTCTATCCCTCTAAAAAGTTACCAAAAAATTACCTGGCCCCCAATTAGTGTGCCTGTACTATGGAGTAAAGCCCCAGCACCAGGAGCCACCATGCTCCTGTCCTGCCTCTGGAGGGGCTCCTGTTGTTGGCTGAGAAGACTCCACACCTGCCCCCAGTGTGTACTTTTGGGCCAGAGGAAAACATCCTGAGGGAGAAAGACCACACAGGGTAGGCAAATTTACCCCTGCATCTGAAAAAGCTCTGAAGGCCACTCTCTGGTGATCTGCCCTAAGGGATAAATGTCCCTAGAGGCTATAAAATTTTCTGATTCTTATGAGGCTTTCTCAAGCAGAAAATGTTTTATTTGCTTTTGTAAGTATATGGTCATGAAACTTCCACAAGAATGCCATTTGAAGGTACCAAGAATTATTCATTGCTTAAAAGTAGTGGTGACACAGTTTCAAACTCAAAGAGTGCTAGTAGTTTAAAAAAAAAAAAATCATGTGAGTTCAACAGTAGTAAGTTTTCAGGTTTCAGAGATGAAAATTTAGGTGGCTTTAAAGATGATAACATTTCATGTTTTGATAATGAAAATGAAACCATTTCTAATCCTTATGGATATTTTTGCTGATTAGTATATCCCTCTGACACACATTTGATTTTTTTCCTTCAGCCTTCCATAAACTTATACTAAATGTAGTATTTGCTTTCACTGTTTGCATGCACATGGTATTGGAGTTACTTCAAATTTATTATTTTGCTGAATGCTTTGTGCCTATTTGTACAAAAATTTGTCTACATATATTGTGAATAACCACACAGAAATTTATTAATATTTGTTATATTTTGTTGATTGCTTTGTCGAAGTTTCTGGTATTTGCTCTGACTATATTATGGCTTCCTGTGCTTTTTAATTAGTTAGCAATATTACTGAAATACCAAAAATACCTCCTGTTTTATTGCTTGCTATAATATACAAATGTTTATGGATATCATCATATCAAGAGTTTATAACATATCTAGATACTTCTATGAGATTCCAGTATACTATACTTATATAAATATTATATTCTTTCTTTTATAAAGCCATTTAAAAAACCTTTTAATCCACACTTAAAGAACTTAAATTTTTATAAAAGCATCCTCATAAAATGAGTTACATATTGGCAAATATATCTTAAAAACCAAGCTTTAAGTTATGTCATTAAATAAATGAAAATAACTTTTTCGTCCAATTACATGAACCTAGATTTGATAAGATGCAAAAGACAACTTTACCAGGAAGTGGTGGCAATGATTAACATGAATCTCTTCAAGTTAAGCAAACATGAAACGAAGGGGAAGGAAAGAAATTCAAAAGATGTTAAGAGGCAGAAATGAATGAACATGGAAAGTGATTAATTAGGGGAGAGAAAACAGTCAAGAATGGCTTTTATATTTTGGGAACCTAACAGATTATCATCCCATTTGTCAAGATAGAAATAGAGGAGGAGCTCTTTAAAGTATGATGATGAGTGTGGTTTCAGATATGGGTTTTAGATTATTTGTGAAAATATCCAAGTAGAATGGTGTTATTCACACCTGCATCTAGAGCTCCGCTGAGAAATTTTAAAAAATAAATTAAAAAAAATAAAGAGTGGTCAACAATGTCAAATGTGGGAGAAGGGTCAATATAAGGACTGAAGTGAGTACACTGTTTTTAATTATTTATTATAAAAGACTTAATTGTTATCTTGACATCTGAAATTTCAGTGCAGTAGGAATATAAAACACAATGCAATAAGAACAAGAATGAATAGAAAGAGGAGAAGGAAAGGGTGAATAAAAACTATTCTTTCAAAATTGTCTATGAAAGAAAAAAAGATACCTAAAGAAAGACACAGGATGCAAGTAGGCTTTTTGTTTTAAGATGTAGACATTTGAGCCCATTTATCTGCTGACAGAAAAGAGCTATTGAGAGAGGAGGAAGATACAAGAAATAAGAATTGATGGAGCAAAGACCTGGAGAATTTGAATGAAGCACTCAGAGAAATTAGCCTTCAACAAGAGAAGGCTTCATCTCTTCCGTTTACAGGAGAGATAAAGGAGGATACAGATGCAACAATGTTTGGAGATGGAGGATCTGAAGGACCAAAATTAATAGGCATTTTTACCTGAAAAATTCATGTTTTTCTGAATTATCATAGTGAAAGAAAAAAGCAAGGCTCTTAAGGATGGTTATAAAAATTTAAAATAGCTGCTGTTAGAGAACTGGAGAGGGGAGGTGACTATGGACATGGAAGAATGCCAAGTAGCAGTGAGAGAGACTCCAAAGTTGGAAGTTGGAGACTTCCACTTCTGGGTAAAATGTAGTATATTGTGGCAGGCCAATATCCTGCTCTAAAAAAAAAAGAAACGGAAAAAAATCATAATTAAAAAATCGTATGTTTAAAGGTGTCAGCGAGCTGTGGATGTAACAAGATCTCTGGCCTTTTTTCTCTAAGGGCATTTGCCAGTTTTGGGTGTAGGTTTAGCAAGAGAATCTCTGCTGGAACAAAGACAAATTAGCAAGTATTTAGTGATCAACAGGGCCTGGAGAAACAAATATGAAACTTAGAGGTTTTAAAGGCATGGCTTATTTTCTCTTCTATCTGGGGCAGCACAAGGAGCAGGACCAAAGGCGCCAAAAGGCAGAGTTAACTCTCTAATAGTCTCACGGGTTTAGTCTGACACAGGTGCCAGCCTCAGGCATGTACTCAGTTTCCCCCTCCAAACATTTGCCAGATTTTGGACTAAGTGGAGTGAGAGGCTGGAGAGCTGGGCTGGAATCCTATAAAAGGCAGAACTGTATCTCCCACAGTATCTTAGTATCAGAAGACAGAAACCTAACAGGCTCATAACAGACTGGAATGACTACACCTGAGGAATAGAGGCAACCAAGACAGAGAGCAAATCTACTAAAACTAGAACAAAACATGGATCAGCAACCATGATTGGATTTAAATGATCAGTCCTTTACCCTCTCTGCCTAAGAAGAAAGAGAGAAAGAAGAAACACCCTCTGGTGGAAGATCATCTGGAAGCCTCTATAGTTCTTTATATAGATTGTCTATCATAAAGTTACTCGACATGCATAGAGACAATATATAGCTGACCAAGAGAGGAAACAGTAGACCTTAGAAGAACACCCAAAGATGATTCATATATTACAATTAGTAGATATGATACAGGCTTTAAAGTAACTATAGTATGCTAAAGAAAAAAATAAGAATAAAGTAGGAGGAAATGAAATATTTTAGCCAATAATTCTATGAAATCTATTATTAAAAAAGTTAAAAGATAGAGGGCATATATAAAAAACTGTCACCATGAAATACTTCATGGTGAGAAAAATGAATGCCCCCCCCAACATCAGGAACTAGGCAAAAATATCTGCTGTCATAATTGCTATTAACATTATATTGAAGGTTCTAGCTAGTGCAGTAAGGCAAGAAGGCAGGACTGACCGTATGAAGTGTTGGCAAGAATGTAGAACAACTGGAACTCTTATATACTGATAGTGAAAATGTACAATGCTAAAATCACTTTAAACAACATTTTAGAAGTTTCTTCCAAAGGTAAACAAATACCTATGGTCTGACCCAACCACCGCACTCCTCAGTATTTACCCAAGAGAAATAAAAGCATATATCCACACAGGTAATTAGCTATACATGAATATTTACAGTGGCATTTTATAACAGCTAAAAACTGGGAACATTCCAATGCCCATCAACAAGTGAATGGGTAAACAAATTGAAGGATATCCATACAATGGAATACCACCCAACAATAAAAAGAATAAACTATTAATACATGCGATATGGTTGAATCTAAAAAAAACCAAAAAAAGTATTCTGAAAAAAGTAGCCAGACCAAAACTACATACTATATGATTACATTTATATCAATTCTAGAAAATGTAAACATATCCATGGTAAAGAAAACATCAGTGATTGCCTGGGGGTAGAGCAGGTGGAGTAGGAGAAGGGATAGATTAAAAGGAGCACAAAGAACTTTTTGGGGTGATAGATATGTTTATTAACTTGACAGCCATAATGGTTTCATGTATGTATCTATGTATGTATATAAAGGTGAAGACTCATCAACTTCCTCAACCTGAGGAAGGTTATCTACAAAAAACCTTCAGCTAACATCATGCTTAATGGTAAAATTATGAATGTTTTTCCATAAGCCAAGATCAGGAAGTAGGCAAAGATGTCTACTTTTACTACTTCTATTCAATTTTGTATTGGAGGTTCTATCCATTGCAATAAAGCAAAAAAAGGAAGGGAGGGAGGAAGAAAAGGAGGGAGGGAGTGCATAAGGATCAGAAAGGAAAAAGTAAAGCTATATCTCTGTTTGCAGATTCCATGAATGATTGTCTAGAATATCTTCAGGAATCCCCACTACAACTACTAAAACTAAACAGTGTATTTGGCAAGGTTGTAGGATACAAGAAAAATATGCACAAAATCAATTGTATTTTTATATACACCAGTAGAAGATATTTGGAAATAAAATTAAATATCAATTCTATTTATAATCATAAAAGTTAATACTGAATACTTAGGAATAAATTCATCAAAAGATGTGCAAGACAGGTAAATTACAAATAATCTCTAAGCAAACAAATCCAATAAATACCAAAGCAAGCCAGACAGAGAAGACTGGAATAAATAACTAATCCTTCAATACATAGACACAGATGTACATCCACAAGAAACAGCAGCAAACAGGGAACCATGACCTACAAAACATTGAGAGAAATTAAAGGCCTAAATAAATGGAGAGAGACACCAGGTTTATGGACTGAAATAGTTACTATTGTTAACATGTTATTTCTTCCCATGCAGATCTACAATCTCAATCATAATTCCAGCAGGCTTTCTGAAGCAATTGATAAACCAATTCTAAAATTTATATGTAAGTTCAAAAGGCCTAGAATATTGGAAACAATCTTAAACAAAGAACCCACAATGTTGGAAGACTTATACCAGCTTGACTTCAAAACTAACCATAAATCTACAACAATCAAAAGAGTGTGGTACTGGAATAAAGAACGATAAGTAGATCAACGGAACAGATTACAGCACCAAGAAATAGACCTGCTCGTATAGAGTTATACAATTTTCAACAAAGGAACCAAAGAAATCCAGTGGAGAAAGGAAAGCCTTTTCAGCAATAATCCTGAAATAACTGCATGTCCATACAAAAAAATGGACCTCTAATCCCTATATCACACCATAATTAAATATTAATGGATCATAATTCTAAACATAAAAGCTAAAACCATAAAGTTTTTATAAAAAAATAAGAGAACATCTTTGTGACTTAGGAGTAGGCAAAAAGTTCTTAGGTCACAGAAAGCAATAACCATAAAAAAATTAAACAAGTAGGAGTTCAAATTTTAAAACTTCTGCTCACCAAAGACACCATTAAGAAAATGAATAAGCAAGATACAGACTGGGAGAAAATACAGAACGTACACCTGTCAAAGGATTGGTATCCAGGATATGTAAGAACTCCTAAAACTCAATAATAAAAAAAGACTATCCAGTAAAAAATGGACAAAATATTTAAACAAATACTTCACAAAGGAAGATATATGAATGGCCAATAAACACAACAGTGCTCAATATCACCAGTCATTAGGAAAATGCAAATAAACACCATATGAGATACCACTACATGTCCACTGAGATGACTAAAATATGTCTTAATATCTGATTTTGTGACAGTACCAGTCACAAAAAATCATATAAGTAGCCAACTTATATGATTTTGTCCAGCATTGTTATGCAATTCCAGTTATAGAAGTAGAGAAAACAGATGTTTGGATTTAATCAAACAAATGGGATGTAAGGGCAAGAGCCTTGAACATATTGACCAGAGAGTGGTCAAACTCATTGATCATGGATTCTAGACTAGATAGGAAAGGAAATAAGTATGGGACAGAGCTGGAAAATTGTGGAGGAAACCTAGGGTCAAGGAATTTGATGAATTTATGAATGTGAACATCTGAAAATGTTAATTTTGCCTTCATTAGTCCATTTTGTTATCCCAGAGAGGATGCAACTTCTATTGCATATGGTAACAATCAAGAAGAGAATTATAAAAAACAATTTTAATACCTTCAATGCTGTATATTTGTACTTTTTCCTCAGGCACAGTGACTGCTTCCCACTGATGATCCTTAAATTTAAAAACAGGTTTTGGCAATAAATAAATAATAATTTATTCATGATATAAAGCTTCTTTTAGCACCAATTTTTATGTTACCCAAACTATAAAGGTTATTTTTTTAACCAAATATCACTAAGTAACCAGTTTATATAACACCTTTTTTGCTCCATCAATTAACTACGTATTATACATGTTACACTTAATCTACTTGTTCATTCTTAAAAGAAAATGATGGTACTGACAGTTTCTTATTCTTAACCAAAAAAGGTCTATCCATTAATATATATTAGAATATATCCTTTGTTAAAATGTTACCAAATCCTTTTACTTTTCCTTTGAAATATTTTGTGAAATCCTACTCATTCCTCAATTCCCACTACTACTACCTATTTCATGTCCTGTAACCACAATGCTCATTAATTGACTGTCCTTTTTTCAAGCACTGAATACACATGAATAATAAGCTAAAATGTTTTCCCTTCTAAGTATTTTCACTGAAAATTTGTATAACTGAATAAATTACTATTGAATTCACAAAGTTATAGTAAAAACTAGATGCCATTCCTAAAAAATGGGACTCTAAAGCTCTCCCCAAAGCTTTGAGCATCTCATATTTCTCCATGTGTAAAAAACTTGCTCCTTTGAGGAATATGCCAGCTGGCATACTTCACCTCTAGCGATTGTTACAATCTACCAACTTCAAAATGACTCTTCCTCATATATTGAGGCATCTGGTTCACAGCCTTCCCTTTTAAAAAATTCCATATATATATGTGTGTGTGTGTGTATATATAAAAAAAAAATGGAAATTTTCAAACAGATTAAAGTAGAACTCATAGTGTAACAAACTCTTACTCAGCTTCAACAGTAACCAGTACGCTGTAGCAATCTTGTTCCATTTTCACCTCCTCCTCCATTAGTTATACTCTTTCCTCTTGACCTCAACTTTTTCCTTCAGTCCCCCCTCTGTCCCTCACTACCAATTTTCAAAAGCTCTTACCCTTAAAATAAAGTAGCTAACAAAAACTCCTCCCTTGAATCCCCATTTCAGTCTACCTACTATGATGCTCTCTTTCCTTAACTTGATGTCTTTACTTCATCAACAAATATTTCAACTTTTCAGGAATACCTGTAGTCTCATCACTTAAGTGAAACTGCTCTTTCACGGGTCAGCAGTTTTTATTTTATTTAAACCCCCCAGGAGTATTTGACAGTGTTTATCATTTCTCCTTATTAAAAACTCTTCCCTTGTCTTCCATAACACTATACCCTTTTAGTTTGTGCTCTTTTGGCTGATTCGTCAGGTACCCTTCTGGCTAGAGTCTTTTATCTACCCTGCAGAAATTTATGTTTTTCACAGGTCTTTCATCTACACACTCATTAAATCCCATGGTTCTATTTGTCATCTCTATATAGATAGCTTTTATATCTCCACTTATGGCTCAGTTCTTGTACCCAGCTTCAGACCAACATATACAACTACTTACCAGATATCTTCAGCTGAATATCCTACAAGCATCTCCAAATCAATACATTTAAAGCTGAACTCATCATCCTTCCCCTACAAAATTTATCCTCCTGTGACCGCATCCCCATCCATCTAGTTATCCAAGTTTTATTAATCCTTCTCCTCTTTTTTTAACAACAGATCACCAAGTTTGCTGAATTCTACCTCTTCTCAAGTTTTTCTGGAATCTGTCCATTTCCATCCATCCCCATTATCTCTTCTCCAAACCATGCCGCCATGATTGATTTCTCACCTGGATTACAACAAAAAGCCTCCTAATGGCCACTGGTCTTTTCCCTTTTTAATCCATTCTCCCCACTATATTTTAATCCATTCTTTCTACCAGGGGGATCTTTTACACAAATGTGTTTACCAGTGCCTAGTATTTATCTGGCACATAGTTAAGTTCTTTATAAATATTCATTGAATTGACGTTACCTCTTACTTATAATCCTTCTTGGCTCTATATTGCCTATTTATTTCCAATCGCCTATGAACTCTATATATCTTTCAGTTCTTTCAATATTCCATTTATTCATTCTTGCAACAAATATGAGCTCTTGAATAGCTATACATAAAAAAAGGCAGGTCCCTGATCTCATTAATCTTATACTCTATGCAGGAAAACACAACAAACAACATATACAAAAAATGATTTTAAATAGCAATAACTACCATAAAGGAAATAAAACAGGACAATGTAATATAATGTAGCTGTGAGCCTACTTCATATTGAGTCACCAGAGAATACCTCTCTAAAGAGGTAACATTTGTGCTGCTACCTAAATGGGAAGGAACTAAAATTCAAGGATCTTGAGGAGGTGTTCTAGGCAGAACAGCTAGGAAGCAGCAAGACCTGAGATAGGCATGATTTGTGTTAGAGTAATAGAAAAAGATGAATGTGGCTGGAACACAGTAATCACAGAGAATATATGAGACATCAGAGAAACAGCCAGGGGCCAGGTCATAAAAAGCTTTGTATGCTGTGTCAAAGAGACAGAAAAAGGGTTTAAGCAGCCACTATTGGGAGCATGGCTTCTAGAGAGAGCAAGAGGGAATACCGGTAGTACATACTACAACTACAGAAATTCAGAAGAGAAAAGATTCTAAATATATTTTTGGAAAGAAGAATCCCCCAGCATACTGATCAGTGTCTGGAACATAGCAGGCATTTAACATTCATAAATGCATTTTATACTTTCCCTACCAAGTATAATACTATAGTGTAATTGCTTATTTTCTTTTCTAAATTAAGCAGGGGTGGGGAACTGTGGCCTCGGGGCTACGTGTGGCCTTCTGGATCCTTGAATGCAGCCCTTTGACCGAATCCAAACTTTACAGAACAAATCCTTTTAATAAAGGGATTTGTTCTATGAAGTTTGGGTTCGGTCGAGGGGCCGCACTTGGGGATCTGGAGGGCCACATGTGGCCTTGCAGCCACAGGTTCCCCATCCCTGCCAGGTGGGCACATTGCCCTGTTTTATTTCCTTTATAGTAGTTATTGCTATTTAACATCAATACTATTCGCTTTTTCCAAAATGAAATTCTAGTTCCTCAAAGAAAATGCAGGTAAAAATGCTACAAACCCTGCAGGAGAAACACACTAATAAAAACTGTCAATGCCCCTGAGAAATAGTGATTGTCATTGGAACTCAATTATAATTAGGCATTCTAAGAAGGTACTCTAAAATAAAAAAGAAATAAAGGTATGTGGAAATCCTAAGAGGTATTTCGTTAATGTTCACCTATAAAGAGTTTACCTGGAACAAAAAGCAGAATTACATAAGAAATAGAGTAAAAAGACGAAAGCCTTACTATAACATCATCAGCCACAGCCAGATCAACTCTAATTCAGATTTTGGCCACGTGACTACCCAATTTGAGCTAGAAGTATGCCAATGTACCAAATATGAGGTGGTAGCTATTAAGAAACAATGACTCAAGGATTTTTCTCAGGTAAAAAAGGTATCAGTAGAAATTATGCCACCTGTTTGGAAGGTTTAAGCATAGCTACAATATAGCATAGAAAGAAAAGAACTAAAAATCATTCCCAAATGCTACTGTAAGAATCAATCCCCTCATTATTTTCAAAGAGAAGATTTTATGAATGAATAAGTTAAGACTATTTGTCATTATCTGTTAATGTTATCTTTAATAGAGTGGCTCTGCATTTGAATAAGTGATGCCTTTTCAAAAGTCAATTCACTCTTCATATATTGAATCTATAATTTTATCTGTCATTAATTAACAAGTAATTTATTTCTGAAAAGCTTCTGTTAAAAATTAGTATTAAAATTTAGCATTGTTTTGTTACAATAAAACATCAGAAATAACTGTCATTTCTAATTAACTTGGTAAGTTACCATGCTAATAAAAACTACTAGAACATTGAAATCTATTAAAAGAATGGCTAGAAAAATATACGTACAAAGAAATCCACACTCTTAAAGTAAATTTAAAAATTTTATATATACATATACACATAGAATAATACTGAGAGAATAAAGCTTACATCATTATCTCCAGCAATGTAGAATGACAGAGTCTGGCTTCCAAGATTAAAATCAACCCAAAATTCCTCAAGTTTTTCATCTGATGGTATTTGCAGCTAACAAAATAAACATAAAACTAGTATATACTACTTTTAAAAGTAACAACAGAAAATTAAGTTATATTTATGGCTAAATCTTTTTTAAAGGAAATATTATAGCTAGAAGATGAGGGAAGAGAAAGAAGAGACAAGTATAACATTTAGATAAATTTAGAAACAATCAAAAGAAATGCTACTTTAATATTTTACACAAAAATTGTCTAACTCCAAGAAATCAAATATTCCAAGTGGTAATAAGGATTAAAAATACTAGTTTGAACACATTCATAAATAAGAAATCAATAATGGGGTTGATTAAGGAAACAGGAGAAAATGTGGATAACTACAGCCTTTATATTTCAGTCATTCTCAGCTATATATGGATATGCAGTTTCATAGAATTTCTCCTGGTGTCACTGTCAGATACAAAATACTAGACCAGCTGTATTTTTTATCTATTTATGGCTATTTTTAATGTTCTTATCAACTTTTAACTCATTAATTCACTTCATACTTTCATTAAAATCCATCTAGTAACTAAAATAATATGTGCTAAATTTAAAACTTACCTCATATTCATCAAGAAATGCTGATAAACAAGGAAATGTAAAGACCCTGAAATAAGAAAGTAGTTTAAGAAAAAAATTAATAAACCTTCATAGCATAATCTTGTCCAGCCATAGAAATCATGCCTAGAATCAAAAGGAAATCAGGCAATGTTCATACTAATATAAATAAAATATTTCCCTCTTTAATACTTTAAAATAAGTGTTTAAATGGAAATTTAAGTAGAGAAAAGCCTATTACTTTGAAGATACTACTCAACCTACTGTTTTGAGTAAAGTGATTGCACCAAATCTTTTTGTGTGTGCTGTCAAATATGAGCAGAGATTCCTAATTTACCCTATGCTATTAATATAATGGAAGTTCCTGTAGTACTTAGGTGGGAAAAGGAAAATGTAAGTGAATAATTCTGTTAATAAAAATGGCTAAATTCACAAAATGCTTTCTTGGTCAGATACTATTTTAAACACTTAGCATACTATTACCTCATTTAATCTTTACTACAAACCTATGAGGTTGGTATTGTTATTGAACATCTAAGGAAGCTGAGACACATAAGGTTAAATAATTTCCTCAACATTAGAACAGGAAGAGGGGAACCTATCATTCAAATCCTGGCACTATGACTCCTTGCACTTAAACCTCACCCTATCTTTCATTTCCTTAGTAAGTAAAGTAAATGCGAACTCATTCATCCAATAAATGTGTTATGAAGATCTATAAGGTGACAAACATTGCAAATACTCTGTTATGTCATTTAACACATTAACTTCTATGAGAGTTGTATTTAACTCACTGTAGTTGTGACTCCAGGGCTGCATGAAGCATACATAAAATCTTACTTGGTGATATTCTTATTGTTACAATTTATATTAACAATTTATTTCCAAAAACGTGGATTAAATGAATAGAAGTCAATAAATTTCGTTTTTCTATTTATGTTTACCTGTAAATTACACTTGATGTTTTTATTCTATTTTCATAATAAAACACTGTGGCCCCAAGGAAAAGTTTGTTTTTTTGTGTGTGGCAGTCAATGTGTTTAAAAAAATTGATAAAAATTTACATCACATATTCTTTATTCAGAAAGATCATACTTACAGTATGTTAATTACAAAGGAAGATGATTTGTTTGCTATATATTTTCACTTCATGTGTATGAAGGAGGCAATTCAAGTAATATATATGTCTAGATTTTTATTACTTCTCAAACACTAAATTATAATGTATATGCAACTCAGAAATACAGAACATCAATTTTGGACAAATTTATTAATTAATATGAATTGAATAAAAATGAAATTTTTCCTCTAAAAACACAAAGCAAAACAAGGCCAGTGAAGGATTATTTCAGACTACCAGTGCAGTAATTTACTAAATGATGTTATGGTAATACGTTGTTTTAAATTAAATATCCATGCACATTTTACACTCCAACATAACAGAACAAACAAAGTTAAATTTATAAAGACTCAATACTGGGTGCTCCCTCTTGAGCTCTATTTCTTTATCAGTAAATGGCTGTATACTGCATTAAGCTTACCTTCTCTTGTCTCCAAGCATGCCATTTACAAGGTTGAGAAATTTCCTGCAATCCTATTTTTAAAAAGAGAGAAAGACTTTTTAAATGCATAATAATTTTTTTAAAAGTTAACCAATTTCTGGTATTTTTATACTACTTACTGTTTCAAATTCAGAGTCTTTAATTCCTTTAAATGCATTAGCAATAAAATCCATTGAAAACCACTGACGTGCCAGTTCTTGTCTTTGTTTTTCTGTGGTCATTCTACATAAAGCTTCCACAATGCCTACCTGTAAGTCATAATCTATAAAAAATTGTCAATCAGTGTCTGATTTGAAATTATGAAAAACAAGTTTATGGAAGTACATGTATTTTATAAGGTATCAGAAAGAGAAATAAGAAAAATGTTAGTGTAATTTATTCATCTTTTGCTATTTTCTTCATATGGATTAGAAATATCTCATTACAGGAATTAATGCAGCCATATAAAAAACAAGTTTACTAATAGAATAAAATAGTGAAATTATAAAAAAATTAAAACTTCTAAATATTCAAAGACACTGCCATTTCATTATTATTAGAGTTATAAAATGCAAAATAACTCATACAGTAGTCTATAAGTCACAGAATCTTTGTTTTCCTTTCATGTAACATGATATTTACAGTTATCCCAGAGTACTTTAAACTGGGGTTTATTCTATATGTAAATCAGTACATCGAAATTTGTTCATAGGAAACCGAGAAACTTCAGGTTCTTTTAGTAAATACATCGTTTAAAAACAAGTCTATCCATCCCAAGAATATTAGTCCTCCTAATCTCATAAAATACCATTTGAGGAATTTCTTAGCACAAGTAATTCAAATCTATTGGAAAAGTGAGCTATTATTCACAAATATACTATTAATCACAAATTATATTTATCTTTGATTAAAAGGATATTGTATGCTATCAAAATTATTTATACATTTGGGATAATTTCAAATTTTGAAAAGACATACTTACCTCCAGCATCTAAAATCCTTTCTCCCATACTAATCCTGTGAATTAAAATAACAGATTTTATACTGGACTAATATCAATGAAACAGAAAGTCCTTATGTTTGGGAGAAAAAAAACTTCACTAAAACTTACAATTGGCTAGTATCTCTGACTACAGCATAAATTACATACATATTAAACTATATTAAAAAGCTACAACAGTTTATCATTTTCAATTATTAATGCAAACTCCTGGCTGCCTTATAAGACATTCTTTAAATTCTTGACTTAAACAACTAATAAAAGCAATATAGTACAAATTATTACATGAGAATTAACATTTCTTGGTTACAGAGAATTTTCCTGGCATCTTGAGACATTTTGTCCAGCATAGCATTCATTTTTTTTAGAGTCTAGAAAAGAAAAAAAGATAATGCATTAACTTTATATTCAGCTAAAATGAAGTATTTACAGAAATATTCTAGGTACATAAAGTTAGAAGCCTAATATTTTCTTAATCACTGCATTTTGTTACAGGAGTGGAGTGGAGGAAAGAATATAAAGTATAAAATAGTGAATACAAAACAATATAAACCACAGGATATCAAAAGTAGAATATAACATGATTCCAGTACTTAAAGCATTTATACATTTTTTAATATGACATGTTTATTATTACTTTATTATAAGATGTAAGGAAGCCAAAAAATGATACCTTGTTAGTTTTTGTTCTTATGATATACACATGTACACACGCACATACACTAATACAGATTATTTTTAGCATTTAAATACTTAAGAAATCCTAATATCTGGATGGTATAATTTATTTTCATTGACTTATATACATATATAAACCCATATGGTCATAACATTTCAATAAATATTCAGGAAATATGTTCATTATGTTAGACAATGAATTGTTAAGACAACAGAAATATACTCCAAGATAAGTAATTTAGTCCAAGATAAAATCATTTTTCAATTTGATGAATTGCTATCAAACTTTCTTCACTTTCTCATTTTTAGGTTTTAAAAGATAATCAAACAAATGACTTTACCTCTTGCTGAATACAAATATTCACTCTTGAGTCAATAACCAGGGCACAAATGCGAGGTACAAAACTTTCCACTACTTGTTTTTTACCTGAATAAAAGTGTTAAATTATTGATAAATGTTCATTTTAAATCCTTTTAAATGGCAGTCTTTTCTTATATAAGTTAATGGAAAGGATGCACTAGTGCAGTTCAGAAGAAAGCCCTCTGGCCTGGGCATCAGGAAGCATAAAATTAAGTCCTAGTTCTGCCACTAACTAGCTATGTAGCCTTGAAAAAAATACCATCAACAGATGTGACTGATCTTAAAGCTGTGAAGGGAATAACTCCAGATCCAGCTTATTTCAGTAACATAAGGAAGTATTATTTTTTTTAGATAAAGTAAATATAGTTCAAAAGTGGAAACTTCTATTTTGAGGCTTTTACAAAAACTGGCCTCATTCATTTTTAGTCATATCTCAAAACTTCTTATATACCCATAAAGACCATCAATATATCTTGACCTCATGAAGCACTAAATGATTTGAGCTACTTTTAAATTAACCCATTTTCAAAATATGAGGCTTTATCAATACTAAATATATTCAGAGGAATTTGCTACATGCCATTTCATAGTACAAATTTTAAATATAGTTTTAAATAATAGAAATACTGCAACAGCAAATGTACAACTTTCCAAAGCTGGCTACATTAAAAGGAAAAAAAAAAACTCAGATGAAAAGATACAATGATTTACTTTAAAAAATCAGTTGAATCACTTTACAATTGCTGGTACTTTAGGATTGTTTTCTCCCTAATAAGTTAAGAATTTAGACTAGATTATTATGTTAATTGCAAAAAATCAATGAAAAGGAAGCATTAGCCATTATTCAAATCAATGACAATTCTTTTAAAACTTTTTGGTTTTGCCTTTGAAGGCAGCACATAGTTTTATTTATAAACAATTCACCAGCCTCAGTTACCAGTCCTAGGTAAGTATTCTTCCAACCAACACAGGGATAAAAGAACTTGGATCTGATTGCTTGGCACAAGTCACTTGCTGGCCACAAGTGACAGGATGAGTAGTAACATGTTCTGCATTCTCAGTTTACCAATGAAAATTTTGTTCTATTAGATCAAGGGTTGGCAAACTATGGCTCACAACTAAATCCAATTAATTGACTGTTTTTGTATGGCTATATTATTCATCAGCAGGTGCTCTATGGAAAATATTTAAATCTATCATGTTCTATTGAACCAGTGGTGCCAAAGGTGAACTTCATTCATTCTCATGAACTTAGCCATAGTCAGTTATGTGAATTTTTGTCAGAAATAGAAGTATTATGACTTGCCCTTCCACACAGCAGTCCAATGGCTTAGCAGTGGTAAAGTTTTATTGTGACTTTTGATACTCAGGGCTAAGACTGAAATTTTTCTAAACAAGAATTGTCCTCAACCATTACTACTGAATACTGACTGTCTTTGGTAATTAGCATTGGCTGCAAAGTTGATAATGTTTCTTAACAAATTGAGCCCAAAATTAAAAGATAAAATCGGGCTTATATGATGAACTTATACTGCAGTAAAATCATTTTGATAACTAAAGTTATTGGAATGCAAAGCTGCTTTATATACATCCCAGACTATCAAAAGTTAAAATAAGAAGCGACATATCCATTCCCACACAAATTTGCAGGGGATATATTTTTTTTCAAGCTCCAATCACAGGTTCAGCCGTGTTTTTGGACCTTGATTTAAATGCAAAGGAAATTTCAAAATTTTAAATTTCAAAATCCATTTAATCGTGCAATTCAGGAGTTTCCACATAACTTTCAATTGAAAGTGATTAATCTGCAATGCAATGACATTCCACAAGGCAAATATTAAGAACATAACAATACTATTAAGGCATTCCAAGTGATGAACATGCTCAAATTAAAATCATGCTCACGAGCTGATAGCAGTATTTGACATTATCTGTATGAAAAGACATTTTTCCAATGTGATATACATAAAATCTCATTACAGATAAGCATTAACAAATAAACATTTGCAATTAATTTTGAAAACAGGGAACACTAACTTTGAATCTAATTATGTTAAATGTTGTCTTCTCAAAAAAGAATGCTATTTTCCTCATTAGACCTGTATTTCAAAAATTTGTACTCAATTATTATATTTTCAATTGCATCAACAAAACATTTGTAGAAATTTGTTTTCTTTCTTGTTATTTAAGTACCTATTATTAATATTCTCAATTGCTTTTCTTTTGCACTGAAAAGTCTAAAATATTTACTATCAGCCCTTTACAGAAAAAGTTTATTGATCCTTGAATTAAATAGAGTTCCTAATATTAGGACAATATTATAGGAATTGCGAAATTATACTGTAACTCTAACAGCAATTTATTGTTCCAATATAAATAAAATGTTTATTATACCTTCATCATTGACATCATGTACGACCTGAAAAAAAGTGAATAATATTTAATTTATACTTTACTATCTTCTATTATAAACCATTATAAACAGTATTAAAATGACAGATTACATTTTAACGCAGCACAATTATTTAATTTTTATCTATTAACTAACCATTTAATTATATTAACCAGGAGAAATACTTTGTACAATCTGAATAGACTCACTAACCAATCTGTTAGTGACTTTTAGGCTCAGGGAATAGAGAACACAAATTGTTTTCTAAATAAACACATGCTTTATAACATCAGTTAATCAATGAAATTTTTACCATCAAAAGATCGAATAAGTCTTCTATCATATTTATAACAGCTTCATCTTTTGAATTTCCTTGACTTAGAATAATCTCCTTGGATTTTTCAAACCAGGCAACCATGTATAAAAAAGGAATTAACATATTAGTTACTTTGAATTCCATCTTAATAATTTTAAGAATATATTTATCTACCTTTATATCAACAGGAAACCTAGGAATAAAGAGACATGAAAAATAAAAATTCCAGTATTGTATCAAAATAAGTTTATGCTTTTAAACATCTTCCTTGCTTTTGTTTTTTCATTGTTGTTAACTCACTATATTTTCCCTTGTTTAAGATGGGAAAAGAGTAACTCTTAATTCTAGGTAAGAACCTTATTTCCCCCTTCAAATTCCTAATTTAGGTACATTTATGATAATAAATGAAAATAAATTATCATCACAATTTAGATTATTTTGGCATCATTACTATTTGAAAAGTTTTAGTATTACTTTACCTTAATTAATCAATTCAGATATTGAGTACATACTACATCCCAGGTACTATTCTAGGTGCTGGTTATACAGCAATGAACAAAACAGACAAAAATCAATATCCTACATTCCAGCATGGGACACAGATAATAAATATAAAAACAAAGTTAGATAGTAATTAAGAAGAGTTAAAGAGAAAATAAGCAAAGCCTCTAGGAAGCCCTGTGACCTTACACTCACATGATTATCAAGACACCTGTGTATATAGTTTTCTTGTGACCTTTATATTTGTAACATATACCACAAATTGTAACAAATTTTATACTCAAAGTTTTATATAAAATTCCAAAATTTATTTTTCAGCAGTTTGGAACATTTCTTATTTTATTAGAAAGTATACCTTTTATCATATTTCCTTCACCTGAATATGTTACATATCCTATACTTATCTTTTGGACTAGTCCTTGTTTTATCATAGTTAGAAGTCCAGCTTGCCCCAATACACTAATATTTTTGCCACATCTTCCAACAGAAACCAAAATGGTTGAAACAGTTTGGATATCCTTTTTATTAAGTTCCTGAAATGAAAAGTATATATTTAAACTTTTGCAAACACAAAATATGAAATAGGCATTGGGCTAGGTACACATATTTCTAATCCTCACAAATCCTGAAAGGTAGCCATTACCATCATCTCCATGTTGCAAAGGATGAAAGTGTAGTTCAAAAGAACAACCTGCCCAATGCCACCTAGCCAATGAATGACAAACTCAGGACAAAAATCAAGATCTGTATAAATTCAAGAAAATTTATACTATGATACA
This sequence comes from Daubentonia madagascariensis, assembly GCA_023783475.1. NCBI lineage: Eukaryota > Metazoa > Chordata > Mammalia > Primates > Daubentoniidae > Daubentonia > Daubentonia madagascariensis. The sequence continues at coordinate 2,436,474 of JAKFHU010001640.1, read as the reverse complement.
ATGAATCAGTTACCTTCCATTCTAAAAAACTCCATGTATTTAACTAAGAGATGCAAGACATTTTTATTCAATCTCTTAGATTCATAATAAATCTCAGATACAGGGGGGATTATCAATAATCACCTTTTCTCATGTAAGAAAATGCCCTAGATATGATAAATCAAACCTAAGGTTTTGGAAGATTTTTTGTTCGTTTTTGAGAGCGCCTAGCATTGTCTATGTAACATCAAGAATATGCTGATAGGGTTTTTGTTTTGTTTAATTATTATGGGTACATAACAGTTGTGTATCTTTATACGGCACATGTGATGTTTTGATACAAGCATACAATGTGAATTAATCAAATCAGGGTGATTGGGGTATCCATCACCTCAGGCATTTATCATTGCTTTGTGTTAGAAACATCCCTATTCCATTCTTTTAGTTATTTTACAGCATGCCCTAACTTATTGTTGATTATAGTCACTTTGTTGTGCTATCAAATATTGTTCAGTCTATCTAACTATATTTTTGTACCCATTCACCATCCCCACTTTATCCCCCACCCGACTACCCTTCCCAGCCTCTGGTAACCATCATTCTACTCTCTGCCTCCGTGAGATCAATCGTTTTTAATATTTAGCTCCCACATATGAGTGAGAACATGCGAGATTTGTCTTTCTGTGCTTGGCTTATTTCACTTAACATAATGTTCTTCAGTTCCATCCACGCTGTTGCAAATGGCAGGGTTTCATTCTTTTTGTGGCTATGTAATATTCCATTGTGTATATATACCACAATTTCTTTCACCATTCATCTGTTGATGGACAGTCAGGTTGATTCCAAATCTTGGCTACTGTGAACAGTGCTGCAATAAACATGGGAGTGCAGATATCGTTTTGATATACTGATTTCCCCTCCTTTGGATGTATACCTAGCAGTGGGATTGCTGGGTCATATGGTAATTATATTTTCAGTTTTTTGAGGAACCTCCATACTCTTCTCCATAGTGGCTTCACTAATTTACATTCCCATCAACAGTGTAGGAGGGTTCCCCTTTCTCTACAACCTCATCAGCATTCATTATTGCCTGCCTTTTTAATAAAAGCCATTTTATCTGGGGTGAGATAATATCTCATTGTAGTTTTGATTTGCATTTCTCTGATAACTAATGATGTTGAGCATTTTTTCATATACTTGTTGGCCATTAGTGTGTCTTCTTTTGAGAAATGTCTATCCAGATCCTTTGCCTATTTTTTATTTAGATTATTTGATTTCTTCCTATGAGTAACTGGAGCTCCTTATATATTCTAGTTACTAGTCCTTCATCAGATGGGTAGTTTGCAAATATTTTCTGCCATTCTGTGGGTTGTCTCTTCCCTTGTTTCCTTTGTTGTGCAGAAGCTTTTTAGGTTGATGTGATCCCATTTGTCCAATTTTGCTTTGGTTGTCTGTGCTTTGGGGGTATTACTCAAGAAATCATTGCCCAGACCAATGTCCTGAAGTGTTTCCCCAATGTTTTCTTTTAGTAGTTTCATAGTTCCAGGTCTTAGATATAAGTCTTTAATCCATTTTGATTTGATTTGTGCATAAGGTGAGAAATAAGGGCCTAATTTCATTCTTCTGCATATGGATATCCAGTTTTCCCAGCACCATTTATTGAAGAGACTGTCCTTTCCCCACTGTATGTTCTTGGCCCCCATGTTGAAGATAAGTTCACTACAGATGTGTGGATTTATTTCTGGGTTCTCTATTCCATTCCACTGGTCTACATTGTCTGTTTTTATGGCAGTATCATGCTATTTACTACAGCTCTGCAGTATAATTTGAAGTCAGGAAATGTGATTTCTCCAGTTTTTTTCTTTTTGCTCAGGATGGCTTTGGCTATTCTGGGTCTTTTTTTTTTTCCATATAAATTTTAGGATTATTTTTTATATTTCTGTGAAGAATGTCATTGCTCAGTTTTAAAAAAAAAAGATCAAGTTGTTTAAACTTCAAATAGATAAACTATTTTTTCCCAGTTTAGGTAATGGTAATCCCATGTAGCTTTTTGTGTCTAATATTTGGGAAACAACATTCCAATATGTTCAGACTCCTCGAACAAAAAAAAAATTAAGCAAATGGTAAAATAAACATGAATTATATACAGATAATTATAAATACGCTTGCCCAAGCCTTTCTATTTATTTTTTTCTAATGGAGTACTTCTTCCTAGAAAGTAGAGAAATATATAGAAATATAATAATTTAAACAACCATTCAGCAAAAATATTTACCCTGCATATAAGGTCATCCAACTTGTGGAAAAACTGTTTGCTGCATTTAATCTTCACATCTTCACAAATATCAATTTGTAAAAGTGTTTTCAAAGGTTTGAAGTCATTTTTTCTTAAAGCATCATCGATGCATTTTTCCAACTGCTAGAGAAACATAGTTAATGGCACATATTAAATCAAAACCAAAATTAGTTACCTTATGCAAGCTAGCAATTTGAAAATAGTTTTCACATGAAAACTCTCAAATGCGTTCATAAAATATCAATTTACTTACTTAAAATATCCCTGCCCATTATTAAATTTGGAGTAATTGAGTTAGAGATTAACACACTGACTGCCATGTGAGTTGTATTTAGCTCAAGCTAGTTTTGAGCCTAGGGCCTCATGAAGCAAAACCCTGCAGCTGGTTCATGAAAATCTTACTTATTGATGTTCTTCTTGTTACAGTTAATATTGACAATTTAATTATAAAAACGTGCATTGCATTACATATAACTCATGCACAGAAAACAATAAAAAATAACAAATTAGAAAGGATCGTTTTATTTGAATAAAACACTGTGGCCCCAAGGAAAAAAACTTTTTTTCGAGTGTGGCAGTAAATGTGTTAAGCTTCTTTGATAATATCAAGACTCTACGGAGGAAAAAAATTTACTAGTATTTCCAATTCATACCTGTTATTGCTAAAGTCATCATTATATTGAACTCAACAAAAACTTAATGAAACAAGTAAAATCAACTTTACAGTAACTAATACTTAATAATATGGGTAAAAACCCAGCATATCTGACTAGCAACCTCTTAATGGGGTTTAAATTGTAAAGAAAAATGCATAAAGACAGGCAAAAGTATCTTTTTGAAAATATACCAACCAATATAACTTAAGCATTACCCTTATATAATATTTATAATCTTTACAAAATCTGCCATCCCTGCTATTAAAGTACAACTTCATTAATAAGGAATTTTCATACTACAATCTGATCACTAGCAGACATGGTAGTGAATTGCATACATGTTAAAAAGATTATTAAAATTTACACTTTACCCAAATGCAAGTATCTTAAAAATTTTTAAAACTTGACATACAAATATCCAAGCATAAGGTATACATTAATTAGTTCATAATTCTTTTCAACGTAAAACATATGTAAAGAATCAGCATCTTTAATACTTCACAAATATTCTTAATATAGCCTTTAAAACATATCTACTGAATAAATGAAAAGACTTTTTATTTAAATTATTCTCGACCATTTCATAAAAACATGTAAGCTTTGTCATTGCTAAAAACATAGCACTGAATACCTATAAGTAAACAAAAAGTGATTTTAGGAATTAAAATACTTCCTTTTGGGCTAGGACTACATACCTGGAGATCTGGTCTTATTGGCATTGTGACTGCATTTAAAAACAGCAAGACAAAACAAACACCTATAAAAGAAAACATATTTTCTGTATCTTACAATCTGTTCCATGTATTTACAGTTTAAAGATTTTAACACACATAAATGAGCACTGTTGCTTATACCAAAGGCAATAAATACTGTTTCTTTAGGTTCCTCACTGGACATTTTCTTTTCCTGTATGTCAAATCATACATTTGAATCTGGTCGAAGAAGTTTCTAGAGGAAAGCCTGAAGATCACTCATTCAAGCCCTCCCCTTTATATAGATTACTTAAATTAATGTCAAAAGTCCTGCCAAAAGGTCACAAAGCTAGTTAGTAAAAGAATACAAACCTGGACCTCCCTCACCAGTGATTCCTGCTATACTTGTTCCACCTTTGGGAACAAGAAAAAAAGTACTCTTAAATTAATGTCTAAATGAAATTCAGGCTATTAATAAAATATTCATGGAAGAATACATAAATATATCAACAAAGAACAGAATCAAAATATGCAAAGAAAGCAGCAAGGAAAAGATAACCTATGTACATTTCATATGTCCATGAAGGTGTTCAGGAAAGAAAGAACCCCCAGTTTCTGGCTGAATGCCCAAAGCAAGGAGGATATCACTTTCCCAAAATACTCTGGGTCCCTTAAGACCATGGGATGCAAATACAAACAAACATCACAAATTGCAATATTGCAATATGGCTTTTTAACAGGAAACATTCCCAAGGTTCAAATAGAGATTCCACGCTCATGAACACAGGACCACAAATAGATGGGTTACTTCCAACAATCCTATTTAGTGTATTTCTGACAAGAGGAAATACAAACATCATTTAATTTTCCCTGCCGTTAACACCTAAGGAATTAACATTATTTTTGGCAAGAAAATGCATATCATTGCTGTTGTTATCCTCAAAATCCTATATACCTATTTCACTTTGTAGAATATGTGTAAGTATTTTGACTGTCCTTTCTGGAACACAGTACCAAACATTCTGAAAGCAACCATGTGTCTGACAGTATAATAAAGTCTAATAATTATGCTTTTTTTAAACCATCTCATTTTAATTATGGAAACATTTTAAAAAATCTGATATACTGGCAATAATGTACCTAAGAAGTACTTCTTAGCATCCTCAATAAAATAAACATTTATTTCTTATATATATAAAAAAGATAACCTAGACACATTTTCTCCCTTCAAAGGAGAATGAATACAGGAAACAATGGGGTTACATTAAGCACAACCCACCATCTTAACAAACGAATCTAACATTTCCAAATGCAACCGAAGGTTAGTTCTAGAAAGGAAAAGAAATAATTGCTTCTTTTTGTAGACATCATGACTAGAATAATTTTAAAATAAACTATGCTGTGAAGAACTTTGTAATGGAATCACCAGAAAATCCAACATAGAAAGGCAATGAATTAATCCAAGAGGAATATAGGACTCTATCTGTAAGGCAACAACAAGCATTATTCGCAGTCTACTTTGTTGCAGACATGCCAGTAGAGAAATTTAAGTGCCAATGCAGACATGCATGTAAGGCATAGGAAAGGTGTGAGTAAAAAGAAACAAAAATCTCTTGCATTTCTAAATGTAACTCAAGATTAAACTATAGGAAGAAAAAATCTGATCCCTACAGGAACATTTACTCCATGTGCATAAGGAACTGGATATAAATATGTTTTTGCAGCATTGTTTTGAGTGGCAAAATTTCAAAAGCATTTAGATGGGAGCTGAGAATAGGAGGGAGAGTGAGGAATGAATAAATAAAATGTGGTACAGTATATGATAATCAATTGTGTGAGTGACTATAATAGTTAAATAAAATGAACCAGCACTACAGATATCTGTGATAAAACAATTTTATGTGATTAAAACCATGTTACCAAGTGATACATGCAATGTAATGCTGTTCATATGAAAAAAGAAACTTTGTATTTATTATTGTTATATATCCAGTGTATATAAGTATATATGTATACGTATGAAAAGAGTGTATTCACCCACACCACTCAAGACAACTGCGGTGTTTGTCAGCCCTTTGAGGATGGATAGTAGGAAGCTGCACAGAATTAGAACTGGCTGTTTATCAAAAGGAGACTTTAGTTTTATTTGTAATTTACACTTTTATGCCTTTTTTAAAGTACAGTAAATTCTTGACAAAATGCATGCAAGTGGGGTCCAAAAAAGGAGATCAGTAAAAATGTGGGTTATTGCAAAGGAAGTGAGATGACCAAGCTGTGCAGGTAAGCAGCTAGAAGTCCAGCTGCTTCATCCAAATCTATCCAGGGCCTAGCTGTGGTTTAGCCCTATCTGGTTGTGTTTTCTCTTGTTTAAATATCAGAGAGGCAACTCTGGGTCTGTGCCTAGATGAGACTTCCAGGATAGCAGCAATGATTTCAGGATCTCTAAATAGTTGGTGGCCATTTTGTCACCCTGACACAGATTCAGCCAGGAGAACACCGGAAACGCAGGGATCCACTCTTTGCCTCCCCAGTTCCCAAGAAGAAGCTGGCCTACTACTTTCCACTGGGCTTCACTCTTTCTTTCCCCGGGGCTGTCACAGAAGATAAGAAATTTAGCCTGCTCCTGTTTGAAAACATTATCATATCATACATTGTTATTTGTGTGTGTGTATGTATACGTGTGTGTATGTGTGTATACATAAACAACTTGCTTCATAGATAGAAAATTTAGAAAAAACGGGAAAAGTACTATCTCAAATATCGAGGTAAGAAAAAGGTATTGGAAGTATTGGGTTAACGAGGAATCATAAAAGGAGCAATGTAAGCTACGGAACCTGGAACATCCACCACTGCCACAAGAATGTAGGCCTGAGAGCTTAGAGGGTAGCTGTTTTCAGGAGTGAACATTCCTTGGGATAGAAACAACAGTTGAGGGTCCCCCGCCCTTCCCGACGTGGAATGGGCGCTGGCCAGGTGAGGCTAAGTGCAGAGGCCCTGCTACCTCTCAGGCGCAGTTAACACTGTTGCCAAAGCCAACAACCACCACAGGGGTGACCAGGCAGGAACAAAACAGCACACCTGGTGCGACTGCCCCCATCCTCGGCAGGAAAAAAGACACGGGTACCCTGAGCAGAGGTCCCCCGGGGGCCCGTGGAACATCCACCACTGCCACAAGAATGTAGGCCTGAGAGCTTAGAGGGTAGCTGTTTTCAAGAATGAACATTCCTTGGGATAGAAACAACAGTTGATGAAATGATCCAGAATATCACAAAGAAATTAAATTATAAAATATGTATTTAAAAAGTTGAATAACAAAAATAGGAAATTAAAAATAGTGAGGTGGGAACAGCTCAATAGTAGCCAAGAACTTTCTCAAATAAATATAAACACCCACAAATTGAAAAAGTCCACTGAGTCCCAAGGAAGATAAATAAGAAAAAGTATATCTAGACACATTGTGATGACATTTCCGAATATGAATAAAAGTGAAAATCTTAAGTCACCAGAGCAAAAACAAAGCATGCAAAAGAATCAACATAATAGACACTTGGATCTGATTATGATGCAATAAATTTAGAAATCAGCTACAAAGGTAGATTCAAACTTACTATATATTTTGAAACTAATATATGTATATTTGAATATCCATGGGATATAAAAAGTTGGAAATTACAAATATTTAAGTAAACCACATCCACATGAAAGTGATGCAATCAGGGAAACACTTAAAGTGCAATTCATAGACATATTAACAGGTAAGAAACAACAGAACTAGCCAAAAGAAACAGATCCACATAACCTCTGGATGGTAGAGTTATTAGACAATTTAAACTAACTATGATTACTGTATACCTAAAGATTAAAAAACAGGACTGATATTAAATAATTCCAGCAGAGAACTAGACACTGGGGTGAGAAAGGCCACAGAAAATTTGACAAATAATTCTAGAAATAAAAATAGTCAGTAATGAATTTATTAAATTAAGGACAAATAAATAGATGGGTTTAATAGCAGATAAGAAACAAATGAAGTAAAAATTAGTGAAACATAAGCAATGTCAGAAGAAATATCCAGAAGAGGCACAAAAATATAAAGCCAGGAATGGTAACTCACACCTGTAATCCCAGCACTTTGGGAGGCCAAGGCAAGAAGATCTCTTGAGGCCAGAAGTTTGAGACCAGCCTGGGCAATATAGCAAGATCCTGTTTCTACAAAAAAATAAAACAATTTTCTGGGCGTGGTGGCATGTGCCTACAGTCCTAGCTATCAGGGAGGCTGAGGCAGGAGGATTGCTTAAGCTCAGGAGTTAGAGGTTATAGTGAGCTATGATTGTGCCACTGTACTACATACAGCCTGGGTGATAGAGCAAAACCCCGTCTCATAAATAAATACACACATACATACATACATAAATGCAAGGTGGGCAAGAATATAGAGGATATATTACGAAGCCCTATATATGTGTAACTGGATCCCAGGAGAGGAGATAGAGAATGGGGCAGAAGCACTATCTGAAGACATGATGACTCAGAATTTCCTAAAACCAACAGAAGACATCAAACTATGGATTCAAAAAGCCTTATAAACCTGAGCACACCCAGAAAGAAAAAGAAAACCACACCCAGGCACACCACAGAAAACTGAGGAAAATCACACAAAAATATTAAAAGCAGCCACAGGGTTAAAAAGACAGACTATTTTAAAGTAGACTTGGAATATCATCTTCAAAGTGCTTATAAGGGAGGGGCCAAGATGGCAGACTAGAAGCCGCCTGCACACGCTGCTTTCGTGGAGAGGATCGAAAGTGGCAAGTAGATACTCAAGTTCGGATCAACTGTCGAGGAAAGAGCATTAGGAATCAATAGAGAGACAACAGGAGGCACCCAAAGTGAAGGAAAGGGAAGTGGGGAAACCCACTCTTAAGGACCACAGATACCTGGGGAAGGTGCCCACACATGGGAAGGGGCAGAGGAAAGAACCCCAGGGCTCCATACTTCCCCGGCAAACAATGCAACTGAAGCTACGGGAGGGACCCTCCACTGCAGCAGACCTCTGGTCTGATACAGGGAGATGACTAGAGAATGTGCAATAGCATTGCTTCTGATAGAAGGCACAGTGGGCTCCTGCTGGTTCCTGAACCCTGGGTGCTGTGGCTGGCACCATTTTGAGGTCCCAGCCCCAGAGAGTTCCATCTACTTGGGGGTCAGATACATTGCTGCTGCCACCCCATTACCCATGCCAGGCCAGGGAGGGACCAGGGAGGCTGGGTGCCTTCGCATGCCCTGTGAGCAGGTGCCGCATCCCCTACCTACCACCAGGAAACTGGGGAGAGCAGGTGCCCACAGACCTGGTGCCTGCTGCTACCATGTGGGTGGCCCTGCCCAGCCACAGCTGCAACAGGACCTGGGCAGAGTACGTACCTGCAGCCCCCAGCTCCCACCACCACTACCTAGCTAGTACTGCCACTGACAGACCTGGACAGGGCGAACACTCACACTGCTGCCACCAGACCTGGGTGGAGCAAATGCCCCAGGCTGCCACACACAGACTGCCCACCACAGGTCTGACGCCTACCCCACCACATGCCCACCACCCCCTGTGCACCTGCCCATGATAACCACAGGGCAACAGAGAGATGCACGACAGCAGCAGCAGTAAAGGCTCACAGTGCATCTGCCCCTCTCATGCCTAGTCAATCTTCTGGAGTAGGACTCAAACACACCATCCAGGGACCCCTCCCTCTCTTCACTAAGCAACAGAGTTCCCAGAAGAGGAAAACAGGTGCACCACAAAGCTATCTGTTTTGAGGAGAGAGAAGAGGTTCCAGATGAGAAGGAACCAGCATAAGAACTCTGGCAATATGAAAAAAATAGACTGCTTTGACACCCCCAAAAGATAACACTAGCTCTCCAGCAACAGACTCCAACCAAAAGGAAACTGTTGAAATGTCAGATACGGATTCCAGAGTATGGATTGCAAGTAAGATCAATGGGATTGATGAGAAAGTTGAACTACAACATAAAGAAACAAAAAAAAACACTTCAGGACATTAATGAAAAATTCATTAAGGAGATAGGTAATATAAGAAAAATATAACAGAACTTCTAGAAGTTAAAGAGTCATTTAGGGAGTAACAAAATACAGTGGGAAGTTTTAACAACAGACTAGACCAAGCAAAATTGAAAGAATTTCAGAGCTTGAAGACAAGGCTTTCAAATTAACCCAGTGAGACAAAAATGAAGATAAAAGAATCAAGAAGAATGAACAATCTCTCTGAGAAATATGGGATTATATAAAATGAACATATACAAGAATCATAGGTATCACTAAGGGAGAAGAAGAAAAAACAAAAAGCATGGAAAACCTATTTGAGGAAATACTGGAGGAAAATTTCCCCGGTATTGCTAGAGATTTAGACATCCAGATACAAAAAGGTCACTGAACACCAGAGAGATTCAAAGCAAATATGACATCACCAAGGTGCATACTCATCAGTCTGGCCAAAGTCAAAGTGAAGGAGAAGATCCTACAAGCTGGGAAATGAAAGCATCAAGTAACTTACAAAGGAAAATCCATCAGACCAATTGGTCCCCAACCTTTTTGGCACCAGGGACTGGTTTCATGGAAGACAATTTTTCCACGGATGGTGGGGAGGGGAGGTGGAGCGCAGGCGGTGATGTGAGTGATGGGGAGTGGCAGTAAATATAGATGAAGCTTCGCTCCCTCGCCTGCTGTTCACCTCCTGCTGCCTGTTGTGCAGTTCCCTGGTTCCTAAGTTTCACGGAAGACAATTTTTCCACGGATGGGGGAGGGGGGACCTCTGCGGCCTGGTCCTTAACAGACCACAGACTGGTACAGGTCTGCGGCCCAGGGCTTGGGGACTGCAACATCAGACTAATGGCAGACTTCTCAGCACACATCTTACAAGCTAAAAGGGACTGAGGTCCCATTTTTAGTCTTCCTAAACAGAATAAATGCCAGCCAAGAATTTTATATCCTGCAGAACTACATGTCATAAATGAAGGAGAAATAAAGTCTTTTGCAGATAAGCAAGCACTCAGGAAATTTGTCACTAGACCTGCCCAACAAGAAACGCTTAAAAGTACTCTATACACGGAACAGAACGATACCCTCCAGTGTAAAAACACCCAAAAGTTAAAACTCATAGCTCTCATAAAATGGTAACAGAAGGGAGAATACAAAGCAACTAGGTAACAATCAACATGATGACCTCAACAGTATCTCACATATCAATGTTGACATTGAATGTAAATGTTCTTAATGCTCCACTTAAAATATATAGCTTAGCTGAATGGATTTAAAAAATGTGTATATAGTGTCTCCAAGAAATCCACTTAACTTGCAAAGATTCACAAAGACTCAAGGTAAAGAGGTGGAAAAAATATTCCACCAAATGGAAACCAAAAGTGAGCAGGAATCACTATTCTCATGTCAGATAAGAGACTTAAATCAACAATGGTAAAGGAAAAAAAGACAAAAATGGTCTTTATATAATGATAAAAAGATCAATTCACAAAGAAGATATAACAATCCTAAATATATGCACCTAACACAGGGGCTTCCAGATTCACAAAGCAAATTTTACTAGATCTAAGGAAAGAAACATTAATAAACAGTGACATCATAATAACCAATGACTTCAACACTCAACTGACAGAACTAGACAGATCATTGTGGCAGAAAATCAACAAACACTACATTTAAACAGGACTCTAGAACAAAAGGACCTAACAGACATTTATAAAACATTCTACCCCAAAACTGTAGAATATACATCTTTCTCATCAGGCATTTTCCAAAATAGATCATGTTAGGCCACAAAACAAGTCTCAGCAAATTTAGAAAAACTGAAATCATACAACATGATCTCCTCAGACAACAGTAGAATAAATCAATTCCAAGATGAACTCTCAAAACTACACAAATACATGGAAATTAAAGAACCTGCTTCTGAACAATCCTTGGGTCAATGATAAAATCAAAACGGAAATTTAAAAAATTTTCAAATTGAATGACAAAGGTAACACAAGCTTCTAAAATCTCTGGAATACAGCAAAAAGCAGTGCTAAAGAGGAAAGTTCATAGCCTAAATGCCTACATCAAAAAGACAGAAAGATCACAAATTAACAACCTAATGTCACACCTCAAGGAAGCAGAAAAAGAAGAATAAACCAAACTCAGAGCTAGCAGAAGAAAATAAATAACAAAGATCACAGCAGAACTAAATGAAATGGAAACCAAAAAAATACAAAGAATCAATGAGACAAAAAGTTGGTTCTTTGAAAAGATAAACAAAATCAATAGACCACTAGCTAGATTAACCAGAAAAAGAACAGAAAGGATTCAAATAAACTCAATCAGAAATGAAAAAGGAGACATTGCAACTGATACCACAGAAATACAAAATATCATCTGAGACTACTGTGAAAACTTCTACACACACAAACTAGAAAATATAGAAGAAATAGATAAATTTTTGTAAACACACAACCTCCCAAGTTTGAATCAGGAAGAAACAGAAGCCTTGAACAGACCAATAAGGAGTAGCAAGACTGAAACAGTAACAAAAAATCTCCCAACAGAAAAAAAGCCCAGGAGCAGACAGATTCACAGCCAAATTCTACCAGAACTACAAAGAAGAACTGGCACCTATCCTACCAAAACTATTCCACAACATGAGGAAGGAAGGAAGCCTTCCTATCTCATTCTACAAAGCCAGTATCACCCTGATACCAAACCCAGGAAAGGACACAATAAAAAAAAGAAAAGAAAGAAAACAACAGACTGATACCCTTCATGAGCACAGATGCAAAATTCCTCAACAAAATACTAGCAAACCAAATCCAACAGCACATGAAAAAGCTAGTTAATTATGATCAAGTGGTTGCATCCCAGGGATGCAAGGATGGTTCAACATATACAAATCAATTAATGTGATCCACCACATAAACAGAATTAAAAACAAAAACTATAGTCAACATAGTGCTGGAAGTCCTAGCCAAAGCAATCAGGCAAGAGAAACAAAGAAAGAGTATCCAGATTGGGAAAGAGGAGGTCAAACTACCGCTCTTCGCTGATGATATGATCTTGTATCTAGAAAACGCCAAACATTCCACCAAGATTCTCCTGAAATTGATAAATAACTTCAGCAAAGTCTCAGGATTAAAAAAAAAAAATCAATGTATATAAATCAGTAGCATTTCTATATACCAGTAACAGTCAAGCCAAGAGTCAAATCAAAGGCTCATTACCATTTACAATAGCTACAAAGAAAATAAAATACCTAGGAATATACTTAACCAAGGAGGTTAAAGATCTCTACAAGGAGAACTACAAAACTCCGAGGAAAGAAATTGCAGAGGATACAAACAAATGGAAAAACATATCATGCTCATGGATAGGCAGAATCAACATTGTTAAAATGTCCATACTACCCAAAGTGATTTACAAATTCAATGCAATCCCCATTAAATTACCAACATCATACTTACAGATCTAGAAAAAAATAACACTACATTTCATTTGAAACCAGAAAAGAGCCCGAATAGCGAAAGCAATCTTAAGCAAAAACAACAAATCTGGAGGCATCACATTACCAGACTTCAAACTATACTACAAGGCTATAGTAACCAAAACAGCATGGTACTGGTACAAAAATAGAGACATAGATCAATGGAACAGAACAGAGAACCCAGATATAAAACCATCTACCCACAACCAACTGATCCTTGACAAAGTAGACAACAATGTACACTAGGAAAAAACCCCTATTCAATAAACGGTGCTGAGAAAATTGGAGAGCCACATGCAAAAGAATGAAACAGGACATCTACCTCTCACCACTCACAAGAATTAATTCAAGATGTATAAAAGACTTAAGTCTAAGGCATGAAACCATAACAATTCTGCAGGAAAATGTAGGAAAAGCTCTTCTATATATCGGCCTAGGCAAAGAATTTATGACTAAGATCCCAGTGGTAATCATGGCAACAACAAATATTAATAAATGGGATTTGATTAAACTAAAAAGCTTCTACACAGCTAAGGAGACAACGATCATCTGTCTCAACAGATGCAGAAAAAGCATTCAGTAAAATCCAGCACCCCTTCACAATAACATCCTCAACAAACCAGGCATAGAAGGAACATACCTAAAACTAGTAAAAGCCATATATGACAAACTCACAGCCAACATCATACTGAGTGGGGAAAAGCTGAAAGCATTCCCCCTAAGAACTGGAACAAAAAAAGGATGCCAACTGTCACCACTTATATTCGGCATAGTACTGGAAGTCCTAGTCAGAGCAACCAGGCAAGAGAAAGAAATAAAGGGTATCCAAAAATGGGAAAGAGGAGGTCAAATTATCCCTATTTGCCGATGATGTGATCTTACGTCTATAAAACCCTGAAGACTCCAGCAAAAGACTCCTAGAATTGATAAATTCAGTAAAGTGTCAGGTTATAAAATTGATGTACACAAGTCAGCAGCATTTCTATATACTAATAACAGTCAAACTGAGAGTCAAATCAAGAACTCAATACCATTTACAATAGCTGCAAAATAAACCAAACGAAAACCAAACCAAACCTAGGAATATACTTAACCAAGGATGTGAAAGATCTCTACGGGGAAAACTACAAAACACTTTTAAAACACAGATGAAAGAAATCATAGATGACACAAACAAACAGAAAAACATCCTATGCTCATGGATTAGAAGAATCAACATTGTTAAAATGTCCATACTGACCAAACTGATTTACAGATCAATGCAACTCCCATCAAAATACCATCATTTTTCACAGATCTAAAATAAACAATCCTAAACTTCATATGGAATGAAGAAAGAGACTGAATAGCCAAAGCAATCTTAAGCAGAAAGAACAAATCTGGAGGCACCACATTACCTGACTTCAAGTTATACTACAAAGTTATAGTAAACAAAACAGCATAGTATTGGTATAAAAGTAGATGCATATACCAATGGAACAGAACAGAGAACCCAGAAATAAAGCCATATAGCTACAGCCAACTGATTTTCAACAAAGCAGACAAAAACATAAACTGGGGAAAGGACAGCCTAATCAATAAACAGTGCTGGGAAAACTGGATAGGCACATGCAGAAGAATGAATCTGGATCCCTCTCTCTCACCATATACAAAAATCAACTCAAGATGGATTAAAGACTTAAATGTAAGATCTGAAGCCATAAAAATTCTATAAGAAAATACAGGAAAAACTCTTCTGGACATTTGCCTAGGCAAATAATTTATCACTAAGATCCCAATAGCAAATACAACAATAACAAAAATAAATACATGGGACTTAATTAAACTAAAAATTTCTGTACAGCAAAGGAAATAATGAGAGTCAACAAATATTCACAAACTATACATCTGACTAAGGACTAATATCCAGAATGTACAAAGAGCTCAAATAAATCAGTAAGAAAAAAAAAACCCATGAAAAATTGGGTAAAAGATATGAACAGAGTTTTTTCAAAAGAAGATAAACAAATGGCCAAAAACATATGAAAACATGCTCAACAGCACTAATAATCAGGGAAATGCAAATTAAAACCACAATGGGATAACACCTTACCCCTATCAGAATGGTCAATATTAGAAAGTGACAAAACAATAGATGCTGGTGTGGATGCAGAGAAAAAGGAATGCTTATACACTGTTGGTGGGACTGAAAATTAGTACTGACTCTATGGAAGACAGTATGGAGATTCCTCAAAGAAATAAAAGTAGGCTTACCATTCAATCCAACAGTCCCACTACTAGGTATTTATCCAAAGGAAAATAAGTCATTTCATCAAAAAGACACCTGCCCTCGAATGTTTATCACAGCACAATTCACAATTGCAAAGATGTGGAACCAATCTAAGTGCCCATCAATGCGTGAGTGGATAAAGAAAATGTGGTATATATGTACCACAGAGTACTTAGCCATAAAAAGGAGTGAAACAATGTCTTTTGCAGCAACTTGGATGCAAGATCTCCAAGGAAATCATTATCCTAAGTGAAGTATCTCAGGAATGGAGAAACAAATACCACATGTTCTCACTTATAAGTGGGAGCTAAACAAGGGGTATATATGGTCATAAAGCAGACATTGAAAACTAAGAAGGGCAGAGGGCGAGAGGGGGTGTGGGATAAAAATTTACCTGTGAGGTACAATGTACACTATTCCGGTGATGGGTACGCTGAAAACCCTGACTTCACCATTATACAACTCATCCACATAACAAAAAACACTTGTACCCTCTAAACCTATTGAAATTTTAAAAAACCAACTGTTATGTTCCACACAAAAAAAGTGCTTACCAAAAAGCCCTGCAAACTAGAATTCTAGAGCCAGCAAAAATACTCCTCAAAAAGAAAGGAAAATACATTTTGAGAGCTAAAAAAGAGAAAGATAAAGGAAAACACAATTTAGAGAATTTGTTATGGACAGATTCTCTCTAAAGGAAATACTAAAATGTCTTCAGTCCGAAGGAAAATGATCCTATATGGAAGATGGAACAGTACAGCAAGGAGTGAAGAGCAACAAAAACTTAATGTATATTAAGTATATAAAATAATGTTCCACAGTGTTAAAAAAAAGCATGTATTTGCAATACAGGATAATAGCACATGGGGTAATGGTGGTATTAAATGAACTTAAAGTATTCTAAGCTGTATGCAGTGCCTGGGAAAGAATACAAGTGTCTATTTAAGGGACACACTGATAAGGTAAGAATGTATGTTATCATTTCTAAGGTAACCACTAAAGGAATAGTGAAATAATACATAAATACCAAGCTAATTAAAGGGGGTGTAATGTTTTTATTTTAATCAATTCAAAAGGAGACAGACAGACAGACATCCAGCACAGGTGGGACAAACAGAAAGCACAAAGTAAGCTACAAAACAGTAATTACATTGAATGTAAAATATATTAAATACTCCAGTTTTTATTTCAAAATATTGAGGGGGTACAAGTGCTTTTGTTACATGGATGAATTGTATAATGCTGAAGTCAGGGTTTTTAGTGTGCCTGTCACCAGAGTAGTGTACATTGTACTCAATAGTTAAGTTTTTATCCCTCACCGTTCTCCCACCCTGTCTCTATCTTAGTTTCCAATGTCCTTAACACCACTATATGATGATGTGTACCCACTGTTTAGCTCCAACTTACAGGTGAGAACAGGTGGTGGTTGTTTTTCCATTCCTGAGATACTTCACTTAGGATAATGGACTCCAGTCCCATCCAAGTTGCTGCAAAAGACATTATTTCATTCCTTTTTATGGCTGAGTATTACTACCTGGGGTGTGTGTGTGCGTGTGTCACATTTTCTTTATCCACTCATCAACTGATGAATACTTAGGTTGATTCTATGTCTTTGCAATTGTGAATTGTGCTGCGATAAACATTCAGGTGCAAGCGTATTTTTGATCTAGTGACTTCTTTTCCTTTGGGTAGATACCCAGTAGTGGGATTATATTTCACCCCAAAATATACACTGGTCTATCGACTATTTTGAATTAAAGGCACTTAAAAAACAGCATGTGCAAGAAGATCACTCTGATATTCGTTCTGTTTCTAAAAAGCAGGAAATGAAATTTCTATGTTAAAGATATCTTCCCTACACCAAAAGAAAAGTAACATTCTTATCCTAAAGGATGGGAAGTTAAAATCAAGAAAAATCCATACAAACCAACCTTGTTAAACTAACTGTTCTCTTTCTAGTCACTTCTCTACCCAATTAACTGCTCTAGGCCAAGATCTTTTCCCTTGTCATATTACACAACTTACTATTTTTTGTCCACTTCAGTATGCAAGTGATTGACTCTAACTGCTTCTCTGAGTTTTCATTTTCTTAGGAGGGCTCCTGCATCATTTAAAATTTAAATACTAAATAAATTTATATGTTTTTCTCCTGTTAATCTGTCTTACATCAATTTAATTCTCAGGCCCAGCCAGGAAAAACCCTAAAGGGGAGAAGTGAAGTTTTGCCACCCCTACAACTCCAGTTAAAAATCAGATTGTCAGATAGGTTAATAATTTTAAAAGATATGCTGTCCCAAAATATTATGCTTTTAAGAGACACACCTTAAATAAAAGGATACAAAAAAGTTGGAAATAAAAGGATAGAAAAGATATATACCACACAAAATACAGCCAAAAGAAAGATGGTAAAACTATATTAATAGTAGAATTATCATAAAAATCACTGTGGTATTAGCCAAGATAGATGGAACAGAACAGAGAATCCAGAAACAGACCTATATAAATAACGACTCTTGACTTATGACAAAGATACAACACAAAACAGTAAGAAAAGGATAGTCTTTTCAATTAGTTTTACTGTTTTCAATTGGATATTCTTAAGAAATACAACGAAACCTCACTACGTCATACCAACTACTTCATACCATACGCAAACATTTCTAGGTGGATTGAAAATTGAAATGTGAAAGGTAAAACAATTAAGCTTCTAGAATATATCAGAACATCTTCATGATCTTTTCAATAAATAAGGATTTATTAAACGGATTATAAAGAGCACTAACTTCAAAAAAAGAATAAGTTTGACAAACTTTAAGAACTCTTGTTCAAAAAACATCATTGAGAGTGACAAAGCAAGCCACAGAGCAGAAAATATCTGTATTTCTTATAGTCAATGAAATTCTTGCCTCAAAAATCAGTTTTAAGAAGATGAAGAATGCAATAAAAAATGGGCAAGAGATTCTAATTGGTATAAATATGTAATTTCATGAGTAAAATTTAAAAGATGGATATACACATATGGCATTGTCAGTCTTTTTAATTTTAGCCATTCTAAAAGGTTTGTAGTGTTTTCATTGTGGTTTTAATTTGTATTTCCCTAGTGACTAATGATAATGAATATCTTTTCATGTTTATTTGTAACCAAGTATCTTCTTTCATAAAGTTTCTGTTTAAATCTTTTACCCACTTTTAATTGGAATTTTTGTGTTCTTACTGAGTTTTTAGAGTTCCTTATATATTCTAAATACAAGTCCTTTTTCAGATATATGATTTGCAAATATTTCTCCCAGACTGTAGTATGTCTTTTTATTCTCTTGATAATGTATTTTGAAGAGTCAAAGGTTTCAGTTATGATGCAGTTCAATTTATTAATTTCCTCTTGTAGGCTCATGCTTTTCACGTCATATCTATTTTTGCCTAATCCAAGTCATGAGGGCTTTCTGCTATGTTTTCTTTATAGTTTCAGGTTTTACATTCAGGCCTATGATCCATTTTGAGTTAACTTTTGTGTACAGTGTAAGTTATGAATGGAAGGCATTCAATTGTGTCAGCACCGTTTGTGGAAAGGAACACACTTTCTCCATTGAACTGCCTTTCATTTCTATCAAAAGGCGATGTCCATGTAACTGCGGGTCTATTTCTGGACTCCCTATTCTGTTCTATAAAGTCCCTATTATCCTTTCAATATCTATATAATGAGATATAAATGTTACCTCTCTCAATCCTGATACTGCTATAAGTGTTTTTTTTTCTTTTTTCTAATAAGTTTAGAGATTTATCAATTTTATTCATCTTCTCAGAAAAGAATGACTTTTAATTTCATTGATTCTTCTCTAATGTTTTTCTGTTTTCAACTTCATTAATATCTGCTGGTTGTTTTTATTTTCTTTTTTCTACTTACTTTGGTTTAACTTGCTTTTCCTATTTTAGTTTCTTAAGTTAGAAGCTTGGGTGATTGATTTTCAGACCTTTCTTTTCTACTATAGGCATTTAGAGCAATAAATTTCCACTTAAGCACCACTTTAGTGGCACTCTACAAATTTTGGTATGCTATGTTTTCATTTTCATTCAGTTCAAACTACTGTGAAGGTTTTCTTTTGATTTCTTCTTTGACCTACAAATTATTCAGAAGTATGGTAGTTTCCAAATATTTAGGGCTTTTCCATATATCTTTTTGATACTGGCTTTTAATTTAATTCATGGTCACAGAACATGCTTTGTATGATTTAACTCCTTTTAACTTTTTCAAGAGCTGTTTTATGTGGTTTATCTTGGTAAATGTTCCATTGACACTTTAAAGTAATGGGTATTTTTATGTTGTGTAGAGTGTTCTAACAATGCTAGTTAAGTCAAGTTGAGTGGTTGTGCCATTAAAATTTTCTATATCCTTACTGATTTTACTTGTTCTATCAATTATTTAGAAAGGGGTATTGAAATCTTCAATTGTAGATTTGTATATTTTACATTCTTTTTTAAAAAAACTAAGTCTCTGAAATCCAGTGTGTGTTTTACACTGACAGCACATCTCCATTTAGACTAGACATATTTCAAATGCTAAATAGACATATGTGGCTAGTGGTTACCATATGGGACAGAACAGCTCTTGAATAACCCTATGGAACAGGTTTGTTTTTTGTCTTTGTTTTTACCTTGACTATATAGTAACCACATCTGGTTTTCTCATACTTCTAGAAATTCTGTGACCCACTATTTTTCAATAATTGTGCTTGCAACAAGAAACCTAAACAAAATATATACATTATAGAAAAAAATTCTGAATGGGTTAAATTCAAAAATAAAAACAAATAATAGAAAACCTAGAAGAGAATCCAGCATAAAAGTGAGAGACCATCCTAAGATAGAAAAAGTAGAAGCTATCAAAGCAAAGATAGACCTTTTGACCAATAAAAATTAGCAAAGAAACAGACAATAGATTTGGGGAAATGTATGTGCAAAGCAAAGGATAAAATTAGTCCAAATACTCTGATATGATGAGGTGCCAAATTGAGATTACAAGAGTACTAATCTTTTTCTCTTGTCCATTAGTCACTTGCACAAATATTCACAACTGTTATGAAGTTATTCAGTTATCAGTTAATGTAAATATACTCTTGGAAATGCTAACCGAACAAAAGGGTCTTAATCTGGCACCAAATTAACGTCATATCCTCTGACCTTCAACCTTCAAAAGTAGTACATGTTCTGACCATCTGCCCCATCTCTTAATTTATTGCCCTGGTAATAAGGTTATAATTGACATCTGATTCCGAAAAGTTTTAAATACATGTAACTCACATCACCACTAAGGAGCAGGAATTATTTATTTGGTTGGTAAATTTGGGAAGGATAATTTGGCTCAGCTCAGCTCCACCTTTCTCTTACGTGGGAACTCCAAGAGAAGTCTCATGTTGTATTCAGTTTGTTCTTTCTGGAAGTTGTCCCTGTGAGAAAGTCAATGCCTTGCTCTGTCCTTTTTCTCTGGAGTCAGTAAGCTTTCTCCTCCAGGGTAGAAGGCGGAAAATGCAGGGCAGGAAAAGTCTACCTCAATTAGCTTGTTGCGACTCAGGTAGTAAGTTTGCTTACTTCTGGAGCTCAGTATTAGCAAATTCACTAGGCCAACAACCTAAACTCACACCTACCAATCCAGCCAATATAGGCTTAATGAAGGTTATGTTTCTGCCACTCTATTTTTTTCTATTTGGTCAGAACCCAGAAAGAGAGGTGCTGTTTATCAGAGGCACTTTGAGAGATTCCAGCAAGGCTCAGCATAAATATCTATAGTGTTTCTTTATATCAGCAATAATCAGAAAATAATTTTTTAAATATACAAAACCAAAATGAATAAATTGAACAAAAAAGAAACAAGATCTTTAAGAAGATAACATACTAAAGACCCTCATAAAAATATGAATACATGCAGTTATTCCTACTCATTAATGGGAGGACTTAACATTATAAAACCATCACTTCTTTCCTAACATGAACATCTGAATTTCCAAACTTCAAAGCAATTCCAATAAAAACCACAAAAGGATACTTTCAGAAATTGGCTAATTCTTTTAAAATTTATATGGCAGAATAATGCTACTCTACTTACTAAAATAACCTAGAAAAATCTCAGAGAAGAAAAATCACCTTCTGTGATATTGAAACATATTACAAACTCACAATTACTATACACAGTGGAGCATTAAAAATGGGAAACAGACAAATGGATCAATAAAACAAAACAATCCAAATGCATATGCAAGCACATATTGGAATTTCATATATGAGTAACATGGTTTTGCAAATCAGAGAGGGAAAGGTAAACTGGTCGATAAATGGCATTGGGAAAAGTGACTTGCCATACAAAAGAAATAAAATTAGACCTCTGTTTTGCATTGAAAAAATAAACGCTATATAAATTAACTACCTGAATGTAAAAAGTAAATGTTTAAAAAGTATTAAAAGAATACCCAAGAGGACATGATGTTCCAACAGGGAAGAGTTTAAGCCATAAAAAGCACAAAGCATAAAAAAGTAAGGGCAGGTGTGGTGGCCCACACCTGTAATGCCAGAACTTTGGGAGGCTGAGAAGGGAGGATCACTTGAGGCCAGGAGTTTGAGACCAGCATGGGCAACATATCAAGACCCCATTTCTACAAAATTATTTTTAAAAAATCAGATGGGAGTGATGGCATGTGCCTGTAGTCCTAGCTACTTGGGAGGCTGAGGCAAGAGGATCACTTCAGCCCAGGAGTTTGAGGCCGCAGTGAGCTATGATCATGCCACTGCATTCCAGCCTAGGCAACAGAGTGAGACCCTGTATCGAAACAAACAAAAAGAAGTAATAGATGTGAACTTTTTGTACATCATCGTCTGTAAGAGATGCAGCATACTAGAAAAAAAATTGCAATGAAATAAGAGACTAAGGATTAACATAAAAATAGTTATTATGAAGAACTGAAAAATCAAGGAGAAAAAGCAATAATCCAATAGCAAAGTGGAAAAGAATAAGAATAGGTCATTCAGAAAAAAAGAAACTCAACTGGCTAATAAAGAAATGAAAAGATGCTACCTCCACAGTAATCAGAAATGCTAATTAAAACAATAACCCTCTACCAGATTGGCAAAAACTAAAGAGCCTGATAATACCAAGTCTCAGTGGGAATATGAAAAATTGGAAATAATACATGTAACTTCTGGTAGGAAGTAAATAACTGCACTTTGAAAAAGAGTTTGATGGCATTGGGTAAAAATTTAAATGTGCATACCATATAATACAGCAGTCCGACTCCTAATTTAGACAAACTCAAACATACAAAGGGAGTATAAAAATATTTTGCAGCATTGCTTCTAATAGCAAGAAATTGAAACTGCCTCTATGTCAATGTGGTGGGAGAGGTGGATAAACATGAAATGTAGCATAGAGATACAACTAAATACAGTAGCTAAATGTAATGAACAAGATCTGTATCTCAGAATGTGGTGTATTTCAAACACAATACAGAGCCAAAGTTGCAGAATGAAGCATATAGAAATGACTTATGTAAAATTTAAAATATACACAATAAAAGACTATATACGTGTGTGTTTGTGTAAGAATAGATGGTATTTTAAAAGGATACACATATTGGACCTACGATAATGGATAATTTGCACAGGTAGGAGAAAAAGCCTAGGGATAGGGAATAAAATGGACCAAAAGAAGAAAAAGAGAAAAAAAAAAAAGAAAAAAATTTGGAGGAGTATAATAAAGCATGGTCCCTGGGCCAATTACATTAGACCACACTGAGAATACAATGGATCAAATTAATCCAGTTCTGTTGCCTAAGGTTCAACATACATTTGTATACCCTTTCAATCACCACCACCCTCAGAACAGGGCAAAAGGGGCCCCTGCCATGGCCTCTATATAGTACACTCTCTTTCTCTCTTATTAAGGAGCACACAGCTATTTCTATTCACTCAGAATCCAATACTCAGCACTAGCTCAGCAAGTCCTACAACCCAGGACATATTCACAATCCTAACTTACACCCTTCAGGACCCAGAGAAACACTTCCTTTGCCTGTGCCTTTGAAAGAAGGGGACTGCAATTAATTACACTATTCTGTTTACTTTGTATATGTCAGACATCTTCTACAGTAATAGTTTAAAAGAGTCAGGGAGAGAGTGGGAAGCCATAAATGAATGCAGAGGTTATAGGTTGTGCTAAAGCTAGTATTTTAGTCTCTGCTTCAGAACAAAGGTAGCATTTGAGCAACATAAGTGCTTAGGTAAGAGAAAAAACATATCAATTAACTATCAAATCCTTTCTCTGGCAGAACAAAAATGTAGCTGATTCTTGCATAACAAAGTATTACTTCCTAACAGTGCCAAATGTCCATTTTCTTGCTTCTCTTTGTATTCCAATTTGTGAGTCTGGAAATACTAGCAAATTAGTGCACGGTATTTGCAACAGTTGCACATGGTGGTTCAGGAAAATTCTGTAGTACTAAGCAATTCATATTATTGTTTTATTTACACATATATAGATATAGACAAACTATATGAACATGCTGTGGACTCTACAATAGCAGTTAGATGGCAAGCAAACACCAGAATGGTGAAGAAGTTTATTGTTATAAAAATTTTAATAATATTGTTCAAAAACAAGTATTTCCAATGTTATTAAAATATTTTTACTTAAGGTTAATATTCATGAATAATTACAATTAATTATGAGAATTTTGATATTTCAGGAATTTTAAAGAAAAATACTTTTTACATCTGTTTTGTTTTTGATGAAAATTATACTTAAATTTGATACATTCTGAATATAATTACACAGTTTTAATCCTTAGATCATTAGTCAATAGAACAGTAAATAAGTAAAAGTCTTGATAATACAATTTTTCTAAACTGAAAGAAAAAATGTATCAATAGTGATTCATGAATTATGCAAGTCTTTATTTTATTACTTATTCAAAGATCACCAGTCCATCATCAAATATCCAAATATCCATAATAAATGCATTCAGTCATCTTTGGTATTTTCCCAATACTCAATCATAAAAATAATAGTTTTACACATATTTCTGTATTTCAATGCAATGAAAGTGTATCTGTGAAACTGGAGATAGAACATTTTGTTTCACAATTTAAAAACTTGATTTAAAACTTTACAGTACTTAAAACATATTATAGGGGGCTCCACTTGTTCTTACCCAAGGGCCAGCAACTGTTGGAGCAGGCTTGGCCATTAGCTTATGCTTTTTCTGCCATCACAACTAAAACAATTTGAAATACTGTATCTTACAAAATGCCCTGAGACATGAAATACAGCACATAAAGCTAATGAGATGGTTTTAGTTTCTAGTCTACTTTTGCACAAAGAAGTCAGCCAAGGAAAGAGGAAAATTAACTGTTATCTACATAGGCAGATTAAAGATTAAAAGAAACTAAATAATCCAATTACGCCCCCAAGGCTGAATGAATACAGGTTGCAGTAGAGCTAAAAACTTAGCACTATCCACACCAGTATCAAACAAGTCAAACATTTACAAATGAAAGGGAAGGCTAACTCTAGAAGGAAACAGAAGTTACATACTTATTTTTCCACCATCATGAGAAAACAATTTAAAAGAACTCCACAAAGTACTACGTAACAGAATGACCTATGAAACCCAGAAGAGAACAATAATTTTTCAAGGAGAGCGTGGGGTTGTCGAATAACCAGGCTCCGAGCCCTGATCTACTTACTGGCCGATTGGTTAGGAGGCAAAACAGACAACTGTGAGATGACACCTGTATATATGCCGGCAGATAAAAAAGATTAAGGTTAAAACAAAAAACTTGGCAGGGGAGGCATGTATGTTTCCTCCAAAGCTGAACAATGCAAGCATCGACAGATCAATTCAAAGTCTGCTCCACCCTCCTAACGGACAGGGAACAAGTCCAAATACGCATCAGAGGCTGCACAAGAGGGGAGGGAAAGCTTCCATCTTCTCCTATCACGACTGAAATACTTGTAGGAGCATCGCTGGTGAAATTCTTTTTATTGTCATTGTTATTACAGCTACAAGGGACACCAGGAGCTCAGCTGAAGAGGGGCCAAAAAGAGCACCATTGGGGGAGGGGGAGAGAGGAGGGAGGACGAATGAGGGAGGAGGAGGGAGGTGAGAGGGGGGAGGGGGGAGGGGGAGGAAGGAGGGAAGGGGAGGAGGAGGAGGGAGGGGAAGGGAGGAGGGGTGGGGGAGGGGGAGGAAGGAGGGAGGGGGAGGGGAAGGAGGGAGGGGGAGGAGAAGGAGGGAGGGGGCGGGCCACGGGGCGCGCTCCGTCCTTCCCGACACGGAACGGGCGCTGGCAGGCGAGGCCAGGCGCCGAGGCCCTGCGACATCTCACGCGCAGTTAACACTGTTGCCAAAGCCAACCACCACCTGGGGCGGGGAATGACCGGGCAGGAACAAAACAGCACACCTGGTGCGACTGTCCCCATCCTTGGCGGGAAAACAGACACGGGGGGCACTCCGAGCAGGGGTCCCCCGGGGGCCTCCCCAGGCCCCTCCCGCACGCATCACCCCGGCCCGCCCCGCGACCCCGCGAGCCACACACACAGGCGCTTCCGCCCCCGCTTCCAACGGCCACCGCGCGTCGCGCCTCGCCCGCCTGGGGCCCGCCGGCGACAGAACAGAGCGGCCGACAGGAGGGGCGCCGCGGAGCCGCTTCCCCTCCCCCGGGCGCGTGCCACCCCGCTGGAGCCCGCCCCCGGGCCGGCGCCCGCGAGCCCCGCACGGCCCACGCCAGGCCCACCCCGGCGACTCCCACTCAGCCCCCCTCGGCCGTTTCCACAACGGCTCCGCCTCAACCGTCGGGGGCCTCCCGCCCGAAGAAGCAGCCGCACCCTCCCTCCGCGCCCCGTCCTCAGGGAGGCCCACCTGGGCGCCCCGCTCCACCTGCGGGCTGGAGGAGGCCTCCCGCGTCGCGTCCGAGCAGCCTCCGCAGCTGCCGCCGGGCGTCGCGTCTGCGCGCCTCAGGGACCGCCGCGGCGCCTCAGGCGGCCAACGGAAGGCGGGAAGCGCCCGTCCAATCAGCGCCGCGTCGGGTCGGTGGTGCGTCCAATCAGCGTCACCGCCAGCCAGGCCCCGCCCCTCGTAGCCGTGGCAGGTGCCGGGGTCGCCCGAGTCCTGAGCCAGGGGCGGCGCCCCCTCAGGTACGCGGGGTCCGCCCGCGGCTCCCCCGGCCAGCCGCGCCCCGCCCGCCCCTGCACGCCCCAGCGCTCACAGGTGAACGCGCCGCGAGCGGAGTCGCGCCCGGGCCTGCGTGCCCGCTTCCCTGGCCTCCCGCCCCCGCGGGCCGCGGTGACCCCCGGCCTGCCCCGGGACGGGCGCGCCGGAAGGGACGGAAGGGGCCCCGCGAAGCGTGCACGTTGCAGTCCTGCGTGTTCCCGGCTGGGCGGCGGCTCCCGGGGCTGCGCGCGCCGGGTCGGGGTCGAGCGCCGCTCCCGCTCTTTTCCTTTTTTCGCTTCTGTTCCAAATAACAGCGCGGTCAACAGCTTTCGGGTTACGCGACAGTCGTCTGCATGAATTTCTGAAAGTGGCATTGCTGTAGCAAGGGGCATGTAGGATCCAGCTTTTTATGGACGCCGCCGAATCGAGCTTTAAAACATTTCAGTGGCATCTTCCTTTTCTGCCTAAAAGGCACCACCTGTTTAAAAATCCTGGTTTATGATTTAAATGCGCAGAGGGAAGCAATTGGAAAAATAACACGAGGGAATAAAATAAAAACTCAGTTGAGGACCGAGGCAGATCACACCACGTAGAGTAATGTAAACTCTCAGGAGCGTTTTTAATATTCTGCTCGGCCAGAATTACAAACGTCTCGACAGCTTTGTAACTATCTCATTGAACTTAATTTTGAGTTCTTAATTTCTTAATTCAGAGCCTTCAAATTACATATGCAGCCTAATGTACAGGGATTTGGGGGAACTTTATAGCCTCAAAGTTTTCATTGCTTTTGAATTTGCTTTTGAATCATTCACGCATGTAAGTGTTAATAACGTATAATACAAAATGTGAGAAGGTTGTGCAGTGCTCAACCTCACGACCCGGCAATTTTGCAGAACTATTTTCACGTGTAGTTTTCCTCGAATAGAGTTAAGATCCTTCATGACGGAGTTGAGTGCGCAGGAATTTTACTAGTAAACTTCAAAAATTGGCATTAGCGGTTTTCCCCTTGCCGCCTTTTACAGGAGAGAAGCAAGCTGTTAGAGCCGTCTTTATTGTTTCGTGTGTTCAGAAAGCCTAGCAATTGTTTAGTAAACATCGGTAAACTACAACATGGAAGAAGAAAGTATATTACTTATTTTAATCTTATTTGAATTGTTTTTTAAAGGGTTTATGTCGTGGAGTTTGATGAAAAACCTTATCAATCACAATCAAAGCTCGGCTGAATTAAATTCAGCATGCACTCATTGGGAACATCCTACCTGCCGCATCCCAGGCAGAGAGAGCACGGACCTCGGTATACGTTTGAATGCTGGGTCTGCTACTTACCAGCTGGGGGACTTGAGGTGGATCACAATCACATGTCCCTTAATGACAGGGGATGCATTCTGAGAAATGTGTCGTCAGGTGATCTCAGCACCGTGTGAGCGTCAGAGTGTACTGACACAAACCTAGATTGTGTAGCCTCCCGTACACCTGGGCCGTACGGTACAGCCTACTGCCCCGAGGCTACAAACCTGAGCAGCAGGTTACTGTACTGAATCCTGTAGGCAGCTGTAACACGATGGTCAGTATTTGTGTATCCGAACATACAAAAGGCACAGTAAAAATATGGCATTATAATTTCATGGGACCACCAATGTATATACACTCCATTATTGACTGACATGTTACGTGGCCCATGACTGTCCTTAAACCTGAGTTTCGTTCTCTTCAGCTAAGAAAACGGAGATATTACCTACCAGGTGGCATAGTCTTCAGAACTAAATGAAATCAAATACATAAAGCAGCTAGCACTGTGGCCAAGCCAATAAGGGAGGATACAGTAAGTGTTAGTTTCCTTCCCCCTCTGTACAAGGCTTTGTACTTAGGTGAGGGCCACTAATTACTCCACACACAGGCATCAATAAGTGCTGTAAGAGAGGTACAATAATTATCACATTCCCTGTGTTCCGCTCGAGCTTTAATCGTATGTAATGCTGACCTGGCACATATGATTGTTATTTCCATTTCTCAAAGACACACACAACTCTGCTACTGAAGCTGAGGTACAATTATAAAATTTATTTTTCTTGCCAAGGCCCTATATTTATGTTTTTAGAAAGGATAAAACTTATGTATGAAATGATTTAAACAATCAAGAAGTTTCTAAAGCTTTGTCTTCTGTAATTAGACCACAAGAAAAACATAGTCCGGCTTAATAGAAGAGCCCACAGCCATTTTTGCACATATACTTTAATACTTAGGCTTGCGTAAAATCATTTTAAATGACATTAAGATAACGTTTGGGGAGACAACCCAGCAATTGCGCAATCCACTACAAAACTTTAACAAGCAATATAACTATGTTTTAGGTTCTGAAAGTTCTCCTTAAGCTGTTCCCCAGCTTCTTTATCAACTAGGCAAATATACTTAAGCTTTTAAATTTCAAAATGTTGGTATTTTTAAAAAGGCACCTTGAAGTTCTCTTAATATTGAAGATACAACATTTACTTTATAACTTTATATTTCATGACTAGAACCTTTTTGGCAAGTGACTTCACATAGATGATAAGATTCTCTACATGCCTTTAAACAACAATACATTTGGCAGCTCTAACTCATACCTGAATACTCCGGACAACTATTTTGAACTCTGGGCAGGGCCAAGGGCCTAGCAGCCAAGGCCCACACAGGCTTGCTGACCTATTTGGACAGTTTGTTAAGTAGCAGGAAATGCAACCAGGCTTCTTTCTCTCGTGCATATCAATGCAGTGCATAGTGCTAACAGCCAGACTTGTGCGATTTAATCACAACATTTTAAATCAAAATTCAGTGTTCTTAGATCAAAAGAAAGCCATCCCCATTCTTGGAATTTTAGAGATTGCAAGTATCAATAACAAATGGGTTCAAAGACAAAATGCATCCTTTAAATATTGATTTGACAAATGTCAACAAGAATTTGAAAATTCAAAAAAAAAAGAATGTAAAAATTCAGAGTTAATTCACTGGTGGCAGATATCACAAAACTTATCACACTGGTTTCAAGTGTATCATAAAGTAACTTCACAAATCGGAGGTCTTGTCCACCTTGGCTGGGTTTTTCACACCTCAGTTCTAGCACCTGCTGTGAGAGACCACTGCTCAGCACCGAAAGATCACATCAGCTCCTCAGTGGGAGTTTTAAGTAACTGCAGCACTCTGCAGAGGACAGTGGTCTCAGCTAATTGGTTGGTGGTTTAAAAAAATAATAAAAGCATTTAATATTTTAAAACTGGGAAACAAATCCAGAAAATGTTAGAAACTCTCCTATCTGAAGGCACAAAGAATAAAGTTGGCAGGTAGCTGATAAAACATGACATATAAAAATGCAATTTAAAACAATTTAAAAGTATAAATATTTGTGAATTATTTTTCCTCCAGTGCTCTGGCTATTGCTGAAAACACCTTCTAGTTCCACATAGTAACTGGACTCTGGAAAAATGAATGCTGGAATTTTCTGATGCTTAAGAAGAAATAAAAAGAGTCACCTTTATCATCAAAAAGGTAATTGCAAAGGGCACTGTCGCCTGAAATTCTATAGTCACCTGAAAATTGAAATAACTTAAGGCAGGGTTTCTTCAAATGTTTAGGTAGTTTCAAACCTAAACAGAATGACCTGATGATATGTGGATAAATAATTATCAAACACGTCAGAGAAATACATGAAATCAGAAGAGCGACTGCAGAGGACTGTGTTGCTAGTTTAAGTTTGAAGCGTTTTTCTCCTCAGCTGTTGATGTAGGAGACACAGGGCCTAACCAGGGCACCGCAGCGCCCAGGAATGGTTGTGTGATGACTGGAGAGCCGTAAACTTCTTGCCTATTAATAGTTTCCCACCGTTAGAAGGCTACAGACGTTGGCAAGCAAACGTGGTCTCAGGTTCTCCTTGTCCTGGGATGGGAATGCCAGGAGGGGCCACGATGGGGGTCACACTGCACATCCTGTTTACAAGGAGCACAAACACACAACAGAACTGACCCTTTTATACGCTTATTAAGCCTAGAATGTTCCTGAGGCGGCATCCACTATGGGCGAAAGGTCCCGACATCACAATAACAAAATAACAGCTATGTTTAGAGAAACACATTCAGGACACATGCAAAAGGCCTTCCTAGCAGACTCAGGCCTTTAAAAAAAAACCCCTGCCTGGGCCCTCCCCAGAGGGGCCAACACTCCCATGCACCTACCCACCCACCCCCCTCCCGCAACACATTGCACAATTCAACTTGGCCTTCTGGCCACCTGGGGCTACCTTTTAGACCAAGTGACACAGACGTTTCAAGTGTAAGACAAGACGGGCCACTGCAGCGAGACCTAGCAGCAGGAAATGAAGTCAGACGACTTCAGGGGTGGGGTGGGGGGTGGGGAAGAACAACCCCCTAGATGTGAGAGCCGGGCCCAGAAATGACAGCACGTGCGGCTTGGATGCGGAGGCTCCAGGTTCCTGGCCCCCAACTCAGCTCAGATGAAGTGGATCCAGCTCTCTTCGCACTCTCCGCGTGGCATGTGCAGTGCGTGGCTGCGACACGTGAGGCTGTAGTCGCGGCTGTCGTTGTTGTCCCAGTACTCGGCACCAGCCACTCGGTAGCGCAGCGCGAAGTGCACGCGTGAGCCGAGCTCCAGCAGGAAGGGCGGTACTGGGAAGCCAAAGGCGAAGACGTCCTCCGTGCCCTCGGCACTCGCGGACCCGCGCCAACGTGCCACCGCTTCGTGGGCGCTGCTCCAGCCCGAGAAGGTGTAACGCACGGCCACCTGCTTCTCGAAGGCCACGTTGCTCACGCGCACGGTACCGCTGATGCCCAGGTCCGAGCAAGTGACGCGCTCCAGGCACACAAGCTGCCGCCGCAGGCGCTCCTCGAAGTCCGCGGCCTCGATGGGCGGCGGGAAATCGGGCACCAGGCACTGCAGGGTGAACTCCAGGTCCTGGCTGCTGCAGCACAGGTCCGAGTTGATGGCGAGTCGCGACAGCACGTGCAGTGGCACAGACGGGTCGTCTCCCGCGTTGAACACTTTGACCTGCGCCAGCTCCAGGCCCAGCGCGTCGGCGAAGCGCACGCGGTGCTGCCGGCTGCAGCCCGGCCGACACGCAGCGCCCGGCGCGCCCGCGGCCTTCTGGCGGCGCTCGGGGGAACAGGGCAGCGAGCGCGCCCGCCGCAGGATGATGGGCCGCAGGTGGGGGTCGCAGCCCGACGGCGCCCGCACGGGCGGTGGCGCGCGGCCCGGGCTCCCGGGGGGCCTACAGGGCCGCGGCTCCAGGGCCGCGCCGCCGTCCAGGTCCGAGAGACAGCTGCAGCTCCGGGGGGCGGGCTTCCGGGACCCCAGGGCGCCGGGTAGGATCGCGGAGCCCGGGCCTCTAGACATGGCCCAGCCAGCCGTCGGAAGATGGGCAGACAGACCGAGGGGCAGCCTCCTTCCGTGTCCCGGCCGTGCGCGGGAGCCGCTGCGTCCCCGCGGCGTCTGCAGCCTGCTGGGCGCCCCTTGCGCCCACTGCGCTCGCCCCTCGTCCGCCACCCTGGCCGAGTCCTGCCTAGGCCGTCGGCTTCTTGCAGCGGAAAAGGCGCTTGTTTCTAAAGAGACGAGTTCTCTCTCCAGTGGAAGCTTCCCGAGGCCGCCGGGGAGCGCAGGGAGGCGCCTCTTTTTCTTCTTTCCTTCCTTGGAGGTTCTCACCAGAGGCCGCGTTCCGGGCGCGGCCCCTCCCACCTCCCCGGCGGCGTAACTCGCGGGGCCGCCACTGGGCCGGTGCGACTTCCCAGAGCGCCTCGGCCCCGCCCCTGGTGCCGCCTCCCGCAGGCGGCCCCGCGGGCCCGAGCGCAGCCGGGGAGCCCCGCCGCGCGCGCCGCTTCCTGCAGCGCCCCTGCCGCAGCGCGCCGCAGCCCGGCCTCCCGGCGAGCGCCCTCGTCACGTGCGCTCTGCGGTCGCCAGACAGGTCTGACCCGGTTCTGTTTGCCCCTGCGTGGGCAGTGTCCGCGCGATCCCAGGACGGGGAACAGCATGCTGCGTGTCCGCGGACTTGCGGGTTAGTGGGGGAAGGGGCAGCCCGGCCCGGCCCAGGCTGACTGTCAGCGTCCAGGCTAGCCGCTCTGCCCAAATTCGCCGCGGCCTGCCCTCGGCCGGGCGCGGGGGCCTCGCCGCGCAGAGGAGCGTCCCGTCCACACCGCCCCCTCAGCGCCTGGCCGCGCCGAACGGCCGGCGGTCCCCCGGGGGACGGGGGCGCTAGGGCGGTGCCGCAGGGAAGACGCGGAGCGAGAGTGATGCCCGCGATGAGTTATGCAGCTGCCCTTAATCAGCCTCTGGCGCTGGGGGAGCATTTTTGTAGACTGAATCCCTGATTGTCAGCTTTGTTTCCGTGCAAGCCGGAAGCTGGGAGACTGGGAGCTCGTTTTCTGCAGCCTGAGGACCCTGCGGACGCTCATTTCTCTCGCCCGGTAGCTCTGCGCGCAGCACGCTGCAGCCGCGGGTGTAAATAGCGCTGGTCAGGTGAAATTAAGTGAAGGACGCAAGTGCGTTTTCTAGAGAGCAGCTTGGGGCCAGGCCTTCCATCGACAAGTTTTCTTCTTGCTGTCCAGAAAGTCAAAGCCGAATGAAAGCCAGGCTAATGAAAGAGGGCTGGTAAAGAACATTTTCCACATCTAAAATGAGTCAAGCCTGTTGATTATGGTATAATTCATCAATTATGAGCCCCCATATGTGGTTTTATTACCATCATATATAAACTGACTAAAAAAGGCTTATGTGATTATTGTGGAAAAGATACAAGAAAGTCTCAGAAAGAAAATTAAAATCTTCTGTAATCCCACCTCTTCTATTTTACAGATGCAGGGGAAATTATAGGAGAGAGTGGTATTCAGTTTATCATCAGTGCGCTTTTAATAGGCCACTCAAAATAAGAGGGAATAACAGTGATCTGTGGTATGGGTCAACGCTTCACAAACATTATATAGTATGCAATATGTACTCATATATGGAAACCCTTTTTATGGGTCGGTGTGATAGGGAAGACAGAAGAATTGAAAGGGAGCTTCCCCCCTGCAGTTTAAGCTCCAGGAAAACAGGGACATGTGCATAATCCCTGCCATTTCCTAGGCACTTTTGTAATTATTTGTTGAATGAACATGGGAGCTTTGGATAACACTTGACCCTATTTAGCCTCCCAAATTTCCTCAACATATTGTTTCCGAGGAGATTATACATGTGTGTTGTATAGGGAGAGAGAGAGGTGGAATCCATTCACAGTATTTATAGCAGTATGCTCCTGTTATCCAATATCTACTATGGTGAACAAATAAGCAGAAAAAACTAAACTGTAAACATAAGACAATATCTGCCTCCCCCAATGTTTCACAACTCAGAGTACAAACCACTATATGGTCATAGCCCCAATATTTCAATAATGTGCAAATATTTAAAAAAAAAAGGTGAAAACTAATGCAATACTGATGGTAGGACCATTTGCAATCAATACTTACTGACAGTGTTCTGTTGCTTCTAGTTCCGGTGGCGAGGAGTCCTTTCTAAATATAAGTGGAATAAAGAAGTCACCTCCCCAGCTGTCATCATCTTCCAACAGATTGAGCAAGAATATTTTGAGCACTACAGAAAAGGTGATGTAAACTTAAAAGAAAAACCTTGGATTTATTCTGTTTTTTTGTTTGTTTGTTTATTGTGTGTGTCTGTTCACAGTATTTATTACTGCATGCCTGTTTTTTAGACAGTCCATCAAACCCTAGATGATGATCAGCCATGTGATTTTTTCAAGAAAAGGAGTAGGGTGAATGAATCTCATCAGAAAAGAAGGTAAATAGTTTTAGTATAATTGTTTTATCTTGCAAAAGGCACATTATCCCAGTTCTCCAGATTGAATATGGGGACTTAAAAAAATGTCTGTGGATAAGAAATATACATTTATATTTTTTATCTAGCAGAAATGAATGTAAAAGTGGTTTTAAGCATTATTGGTTGGTAAGGATTCCAGAGTTCATAATTCTGGCAGTGTTAGCAGAATCTATAATTTTGGGCAAATCCCTTAATTACCTTTCTATGTTAGTTTCCTTTGATATAAAAGGATACTAATAATAATTAACTCTGTGGATACACACTGACAGGAGGAAACAAAAGTTCTAGCAGTGTCAGTTATGAATCCTGAATAATGGCCATATTCCTTCATTTTTCCATTCACTCAGTCAGCATTTGATGAGCACATGTACCATTGGCAATGATGTACCATTCTCCATCTTTATTAATTAAGAGGTAATATGTTTTCAAATAATTGCTCAGTTTGGTTAAAACCGGTTGGCAAATGAACTTTTGAAATTCCCAGAAAGCATGTTTACCACCCATTTCTGTTCATCCTATCTGATTTATATTACAGAGAAGTATTATTAATCTTACTCAAATGCTGTGTTCTTGATAAATAAATTGAAAAGAAGATATTTTCAACTCTGATGTGAGAGTCTCCCTCAGAATAAATTACCCCAGAAAGAATCAGTTGCTATACTAGTAATGCATACAGTATTCCTTATTTCCCTTTCCCTGCCACTCACAAGATAGCATTAACTCTGTGTTTTCATTAGTATTGTATTATAAGGCACCATACAATTTTATGTCTGTCCTTTTAACACAATTTTTCCAAGTGTGTTTCCTGTTTGAAAACATTTTAATAAACTTTTCATTTAAGGTATAGGTTGTATATGCTACACTTTTACGTATTAAGATTTTTCTTCGCTAAGAATCACCATTAATCAGTGATTAAACTTTGTAAAACTTGCATTTTATATTATATTTATATCTAATTTAAAATAGGCGTATGAAATAAAGCTGTGGATTTTACTTCTAAATGTTGTTAAATACTGTTGATCGTTAATAGAACAGACCAAGAGTTCTATGATAGATTTTTTCTAAACTTATGTTTTTCAAAGTACACGAAATTGTTCTAAAACTATAAAACAAGCACTTTGATAAATGTAATGTTTTTCTTAAATGATAATGTTTGATATAAAATTAAATCCATGCATTCACATGTATTATATAATGTTTCTTGAATAGAGTCTTACATGGAAAAAATGTTTTGTAAAGCTACTTCTTCTGTAAGGAGTTTGGAGGCCTTAAGTTTTCTAATGCCTAGAAATAGCTGAACAGAAAAAAGTATAAGTAGTGGATTCTTTTTATTTGTTTAATCATAACCAGACCATTTTTTGTCATATATAGTAAGAATTGCAGTTTTATTTTTCACAGCAATATGAACGCTGGCCCATCTTGGAATAAAGTGCAGCGTCCAAAAAATTCTGCAGGAAAAAGACAGAGTCAACCTGAAGGACGCTGTGTTTCTTCCCGACTGAGAAGGAGCCTTGTAGGTGTCTCCCAGCCAGCTGAGGATAAACTTAAAGAAAGTGTTTCCCCAGAAGGAAGACCTGAGAGGAATCCACTTGGACCTGGGTGTCAAGGGGCCTCAGGGAACAAATTGTTTCTTGATTTTCAGTCAATGAAAATTATCAAAGAAGATGCTGATGAAGACAGTGCGAGTGATCTCTCTGACTCAGAAAGAGTTCCTATCCCCCCTTCTCCCCTCACACCTCCAGATCTGAATCTTCGAGCTGAAGAAATTGATTCAGTTTACTTCGATCTTCACCCAGGTCAGGGCCATGCAACACCTGGATACTACTATCCTGATTTCCTCCCTCCCCCTTTTAGCTCCTGGGACCTACGGGATATGGCCCTGCTTCTGAATGCAGAGTGTAAAACCGAAGCCATGCCGCGAGCAGGAGGACTTCTCGGGAAGTATATTGATAGACTTATTCAGCTCGAGTGGCTGCAGATCCAGACTATACAGTGCGAAAAAGGGAAGGGAGCCAAAGCAAGGCCTCCCACTGCCCCTGGGACCTCAGGGGCTCTGAAGAGCCCTGGGAAAAGTAAGCTAATTGCTAGTGCTCTGTCCAAGCCACTACCTCACCAGGAAGGGGCTTCGAAGTCAGGCCCTTCACGAAAGAAAGATTTTCACCATGAAGAAGCCCATCCATCGTATTACACATTTGAGACTTCCTCCAAACCCAGTGGTATACTGGGTAGTAGTAGCAGGTTATGTTCTCAGAAGCAAACCCTTGAAATGAGGACAGAAGAGAAGAAAAAAAAATCAAGTAAACTGCAGCGTTGGGATTTGTCCTGCAGTGACAGCAGCTCTAAGATGGAAACCAATGGTAACATTCGAATTCCCAGACAGTCAGCTGTGATTCTGGACTCAGCGGACTCCTGTAAGGCCACCAGAACAAAAGCACATGCAAATCTTAAGAAAAAGGTAAATGCAAATAGCTGTGGTCGTGCCACTATGTCTAGTGAGAAAAAACTCAAAACAAATGGAGTAAAGCAAAATACATACAAATTAAAATAATATCTGAAATGATAAATTGCAAAGACCTGCAGATAAGTACATATTGGAGCTTTTCCAAAAGTTATGATACTGTGAATTTTAAGAAATTTTATGATTACTGACATTTAAGTCGTTGATTGGCTCTTTTGTCTACCCCCATTTTCACCCCCAGTGGGTTATTTTCTAAGAGAGGTGTCTTTCAGTAAGCCTTTCTTTGTATTAACAGTCTTAAGCAAATGAGAGCCCTTTAGATAAAAAATAACCAAAGTATGTGCCATATAAAGGAATAAAATGGCAACTCTCCAGGAGAAGAGTCAAAGAAACTTGCCTGTGCAGAACAAACAGTGATGTTTAGCTCCCCATTTCATTTGCATGTAAGTGTATGAAATACTGCATACTGTTTTTTCTTTTAATTTTTTATTTTTTGAGACAGACTCGCTCTTGTCGCCCAGGCTAGAGCGCAGTGGTGTCATCCTAGCTCACTGCAACCTCAAATTCCTGGGCTCAAGCGATGCTCCTGCCTCAGCCTCCCCAGTAGCTGGGACAACAGACGGGCACCACCACGCCTGGCTAATTTTTCTATTTTTAGTAGAGACGGGTCTTGCTCTTGCTCAAGCTGGTCTTGAATTCCTGAGCTCAAGAGATCCTGCCTCGGCCTCCCAGAGTGCTGGGATTATAGGCGTGAGCCACCTCACCGCACCCTGCTGCATACTGTTTTAAATGGTATAGAATCCTAAACGTTTAAAATAAGGCCCTTCTCACCACTGCCTCCCCTGCTTTTTCAGAAACTATTCAAGCAGAATTTCTGTTCATTTTACCCTTAGGAGAAGCCTCAGTTCCTCCTCAAGTTAGGGAGTTTCTATTTTGACCAGTCATGTATCACTAAGCTGCTTGCTCTTTAGAGACAGTGGAATCTGGTACCTTAATACTGCCCTGAGTTTTTTTAAAAAGTGCACTTTAAGTTTAGAGGTGGTGGTGAAGTCCATTTCAGGTTCTCTAAACTGAGGTTAAAATAACTTGCACACTTTTCCAGTTGGAATTCAATGGGTTTAAGCATGATTACTGCTGTTTGGTGGGGCTAAGAATAAAGTATTTGACACCCTAGAATTGCTGGCATGTAAGAGGTGCCAGAGGAAACTCAACTCCTAGAATTTGTAAATGAAGGTCCTATTATAGGATTAAAACACATGGAACCGATTTGAATGTAATCATTATTAAATTACTGATTTGGGACCTAGGTCCTGTTGTCCTTAGTAAAAAATAATGATCTGTTTTAGTTTGCAAGAGCAGCGTGTTCTAACCTTGCCTGGGGATCGGGGTGGGAGAGGACACATTTAAAGATGGAGGGGAGTGGAATATGAATAAATATGAATAAAGTTGCCAAATGTATTCTGAATGTCCTTGTCTAGTCTTACGGTTTCCTGGCTCTCCTGAAGACTTCTTATTTAACTGCAGTTTAATAACATTTACTTGTTCCTATAGTTGTGCTGTGAGCTTTCTGTTTATATGTATGAATATCTTTAAAACCTTTGGTTGACTATTTCTTGATGTGCAGGGTATTTTAATGACTGTAGTTGATTTTAATCCCTTTAAACAATTGTATTTGTTTTTGACATACATGTTTCTGTTTTTTTCACCTTTTGGGCAAATGAAAACCTTGGCATTTCTCATTTGAAGATGTGTAACAGCTTGCAAACTTTTCATACAGAGGTAAATGTCATCAGAAACAGCATAAAGATGAGATGTATTTATAATTAAAACAATGTGGAAAAAGTTAAATTTTAAGATTTTCTTTTAAAATGTGGTTTTAATCATACCAAACAACATGTAAAAATTTTTTATGATAGCCTTTTTCTTTGAAAATTTTATTTTCAGATTTATACAGAGATTCCCTCTTTCATTCCTTATGATACTACTAGAGAAAGCATGCTCTTCTGCTAAGATCTTATCTCTTTTTATATGAACAAAAGATGTACATACAGTAAGCATTACTTCCGTAGTCCTCAAATGTACTCTTTTATACTCAGCATATATTTTGTATTTGAGAAATATAGCACTAGTCTTAATTTTCACTTGGTTCCTGAGCGGTACTCAATGTGTCCCTTGCCTGCCCTGCTCTTGTGAGCATAGATTAGTCCGTTACCTACGGCTGGCACCTCACTTAAGAGTCTTTCTCTGCTGGATTTTTATGCAGCTCTTTATGAAGTTTCATGGCTAATAAATATCCACAAGCATGATATTATATTTATACACACACACACACACACACACACACACACACTCTCCTTATGTTAACACTAAAGGGTTTACGCTGAGTTGCTGCCTTTCCCTGTAATGTATCCATGAGTGCTCTAGAGACCTTGAATTGTTAGGGGGGAAGAGATTGACTTTGCCTTGCCTTGTGTGTGTCTGAGCTGAAGAACATCCTGATTAAGAAATTTAGTTGTAATGCCTCATACAGATTGTTCCCAGAACTTTTAATTGAAGTTGTTTGCATAATCTGTGGAATAGTCATTAACTTCATGCGTTCAGACAGGTTAAAAAGCTTGAAAAAGTGACTGCTTGTTTACTTTTTTGCCTCAGGTTGGTTGTCAGTTTCAACCAGTATTATTGTGATTGGATTAGAGCTCCTAATGAATAACATTAAGCTTTTTAAAGTTAGGTTTATTACAGAATTGACATAAGCACAATGTAATGTTATGGTCTCTGACCCATTTCTGACACATCTTAATGCACTAAATGCTGCAGATAAGACTACTGTTATTTTCAAGCAGACAACGTTGGAAAGTAGAATCATGAACTCATTCAGTTCGTCAGGTCAAAACCATCGAGGGTCCTGTAGTTCAATGACCAGAGTCATTGCATTTCTAAGAAGTGCCTCTCATTTCTGGGGAGTTGTTTACATATGCCCTACATTTAAACCAATTAAAACAATCCAAGGTGAAAATATATGTATATATGTAAGAAAAAATATTTCAGGCTTAGAATCATTTAGTAGAAAAAGCTATAAAAAGCACAGAAGTGAACTACAAAAATGTACCAGAATTTGCTATGATTGTTTAGGTTTGGGCTCTTCCCCAACTCTTTAAGTGACTAAACAGGCTGAAGGTTTGTGACTAAGTTGAATGTGGTAGAATTGGTGGCCAGTGACAAAGACAACGGGGTGGAGGATACACTGGTCTTGTGCTGGCTGACAGCTAAAAGGAGGATGGTTTGTGGTGGTTCTCAGGCCTATTAGGCTGCTTTCCAGAAAGACATAAGAATTCCTACCTTACATGATATGAAATATTGTGTATTTCCTCTTTATGCTCATTTACTTAAGTAGTTACAAAAAATATAAAACTCTTGGGGGTACTGTATTTCAAGATAATTCAGAAGCAGTATTTATTATTTAGGTGCATGTAGAGGACACTATTTAAAATGGCATGAAGATATTCAAGATGTTGTTTGCTGTTAAAATGATTGTATGTTTGGTTTTGTGTGTAATTAGACAGAATTCATGTAAGTTATTGTGAACTTGGATTTCTCCTTCCTTGTGATCAATTAAACAGAGAAATATTGTCTGGATTTTCCTGCTATTGTTTTGTTTGGCTTTTTATGTAGTTCTCCTTCAAAGTTTATCTTTTTTTTCTCCCTGGTTATTTCAAAGAATTGCTCAGGATGAAATTCTGTTCCAACTCCTGTTTTAATGCTAAGCGACATTCACGGCCAAAGCACAGTTTAACCTTTCCAGATAAATCTGAGAAGAATTGCTGTAAATTTCTTGTCCCTGTTCCCTCGATTACCCCCCAAAATATGTTGAAGAGTACTTAGGGAGCAGGTTGCAAATTCGGTGAGCATAAAATTAATGTAACGTGATGTAATGAACTCGCACCTTAACATTTGTATCCAGAAATGAGCACTGTCCCTTTCGAGGAAGTGACCTGGTTAAGACATGGTGGTTTTGAGCAGCTCCCACTGCAGACAGTCAGAAAGACCCTTTGCTCCTCTTTCTAAACTCACTACTGACAATGAGGTGCATTCTTTTGAGTCTACCAAATTGTGGCAGTAGTGTTTAGGGATTTAAAAAATAATCTTTTAGTGTGATTTGAAGATTAACCATGCTGGAGGTTTTAAATCGTTTTTTGTACAGGAAATGGTAGATTATTTTTGGATGTTGCTATTTTATTATCCACCAGGTGGTGACTAAACTCTTTCAGATGGCAGTGAATTTGCCTGTGAGTGCCTTCAAATCAAACAAAAAGGTGTTTACTGGAAATCACAAATACGTGGGAGAGAAAAGGACTGTTTTTCAGACCCCACCCATGTTCTTAATTTAACTTTGCTCTGCCCTCAGAGAATTAAATGGTATATTTTATTTAGTTAAGTTCTGTGGAGGAGTCTCTTTGATTCATTGAATATTCTCATATCATGAAACACTGTCTAGCATAGAATAATGCTTAAGGAAGTAATGTAAATCACTAATTTATAAAAATCTTCATAGAGATCCTTGTTTCATAAAGTACAATTTAAATATTTCAGTCCTTGGCAATTTAGTATTTAAGGAATTAACTGTAATAACACTGGGCAATATATATGGAATGTAAAAATGGGAGTCATGAATATAATTAAAATTGTCCTAGCTTAAATATTTAAAAGAAAACTAATGCATATTTAACTTTAGATTACATTAAGCTAGCACAATTTTATGCCTTGCTACTCAAATTGTGAGCCCCTCCTCAGGCCTAATGAGTCACAGTCTGCTTTTTAACAAGATCCTCGGCACATTAAAGTTTGAGAAACCTGCTTTCCTGGTGCTTAAAAAGTCTGGATGTTGACTGCTTTTATGGTACTTTAATGGCTGGCAGGCCCTCTCCTCCCTGGCTTTGGCTACTAAGCAAGCCATCTGCTTATCTACACCTATTTTCTTTATAGCCTAAGCACTTGGCTGGCTGTTTGCCTCAAGAATGGATCACAAAAGTGAATGATTTATGGCCTCTGATCTGACAATCTGCTCTACCAGTGAGTGCTGAGGGGTTGAGGTCTCTTAGACCACATACTCATATTCTTCTATTTTTATTTTTATTTATTTATCAATTAGAGGCAGGGTTTCACTCTGTTGCACAGGCTGGAGTGCAGTGACATGTTCATAGCTCACTGCAGCCTCGAACTCCTGGGCTCAAGGGATCCCCCTGCCTCACTACAGGCGCATGCCACCACACCTGGCTAATTTTTAAATTTTTTGTAGAGACGGGATCTTGCTGTGTTGCCCATGCTGGTCTTAAACTCCGGGCCTCAAGCCTTCTCGCCTCGGCCTTCCAAAGTCCTGGGATTATAGGCATAAGCCACTGCACCTGGCCCATAATCTTTTTTTTTTTTTTTTTTTGGAGACAGAGTCTTGCTCTGTTGCCCTGGCTACAGTGCCATGGCATCAGCCTAGCTCACTGCAACCTCAAACTCCTGGGCTCAAGTGATCCTCCTGCTTCAGTCTCCCAAGTAGCTGGGACTACAGGCATGTGCCATGACGCCCAGCTAATTTTTCTATTTTTAGTAGAGACAGGGGTCTCGCTCGTGCTCAGGGTGGTCTCGAACTCTTGACCTCAAGTGATTCTCCAGCCTCGGCCTCCCAGAGTGCTGGGATTACAGGCGTGAGCCACCGAGCCCGGCCCATACTCTTCTATTTTTAAACTCCAGGAAGGAACACTCACTCTGCCTTCCCTTGTCCTTTCAGCCACTTCCTCCCTTTGGCCAGCTTTAGAAGGGTCTTCACTATGTTGCCAAGCTTTTCCTCTAAACCCATCTCTTGAGATGATAACTGCCTGAATTCAGAATTATTTGACTTGAAAATAAATTTCATATGAGTGAACGTAGAGAGGTCTTGACTCAGTGGATGTCTAAACATTAGCCATTTTATTCTATCCTAATCTGAGTCTTCAGCCCTGTGGTTTCAATCACTCAATTACATCGTGGGTACATTTTTACCCTTTACCCTGGGCACCTCAGTTAGTAAAAGCAGCTCAGCTTAAAATTTCAATGGCAAACTTTACTGAAGTCTAGTCTCTCCTCTCCCTCCTGGGCAAGCTGGACTCCTGGGCATTGCGAGCAGTGGCCTACCCTCTGCTTCACCTTCCACCCAGCACCCAGAACAGAGGCCATGGCTGCTTTGCCATTGGGATGCCTCTGCTCCCTCCCTCTTCCCGGCTCTGGTGCCTCCAACGTTGGGGCAGGAAGGAGAGACCCAGGGGAGCGCCCATGTTCCCTCTGCACCAGGCCACTCTTTCAGCCTTTCCGCTGCACTGGCTCAGCTCTGAGGAGATGGAGGCCCATGCCCAGCCACGTCGCTTCTTTGGTGCTCAGTTGATCCCTATGAGAAATGCCAGAGGGATCCCTATGGGAAATGTGAGAGGGAGGTAGCGCCCGGCGCTGCTTCTGTTATCTTCCTAGGTCCTGTTGTCCACCTCAGTCCCCTCGCTCTGAGCTGGGCACAGGGCCTGACGGACCAGACCCCTGTCCAGGCAGAAGGCTGAGCTGGGTTAGGACGCCAGGTTCTTGCAGTCATCCTCATGTTTTACCAGTGATTTTCTCAAGGCTCCTATCCCATGGAGAGTGGAGGGAAAGCCCCCCACCGCTCCCCCCAGTGAGGGTGGGATCAGCTCTTTCTGAGGGTCAGGCATGCAGAAGGCAGCTGGCACCGCCCCCCTCTACCCCTTACATCAGTATATGGGGGTGCGGAGAGGGAAGACTGGGCTGGAA
This sequence comes from Daubentonia madagascariensis, assembly GCA_023783475.1. Taxonomy (NCBI): domain Eukaryota; kingdom Metazoa; phylum Chordata; class Mammalia; order Primates; family Daubentoniidae; genus Daubentonia; species Daubentonia madagascariensis. The sequence goes on along the minus strand of JAKFHU010001640.1, from coordinate 2,392,747 downwards.
TGCAGGTTGGGGTGACAGGGTCGGTTCAGCCATATTTTTGGGAATCCTGAGCTGTCTAGCCCAATTGTTGGTGGCCGTCTTCAGAATGGGGTGAATCTCATGCTGCTTTATTCTCAGCTAAGGGCCCTGGTCACCAATTCCTGGACAAGTAGAAACCTTCCACGCAACATGCTTCTCCCTGAAAAGATAGTAAATGAACATAGTCAAGTTGTCTTGACTAACAAGCCTGAAAACGAAACTCAGCAAGTACCTGACATTGGCAGGAGGTTTGGTTGACATGGATAATTCAAGACAAAATTAATCTTTTCTTAGAAGCACTCATGATGTGTTCATAATTATTAAAAAAAAAAAACCCTAAAAACTTGGGGTGGGTTGGGGGCAGCCCTCAACACCCCAGATGAGAATGTTGACTCTGGGCAGTTACCTATAGCTCATACCTTCCTCTTAATCATCAAATAACTTTTATCTCACAAGCAATCACATCTCCTTATTCTCAGCTCACGGGGAGCTGGGAGCTGCCACCATGTGGCTGTAAAATACCACTGTACTTCCAAGGACACAGAGAGGAACACCAGACCATTGTCCCTAGAATCACAGATGCTCAGAACACAAAGGGAGCCCCCGCATCTTCTAGCTCAGACTCACCTAATTCGTGCTTCAGGGGAAGCCCAGAGTCGCCAGCTGAGTTCAAGGACCCCCCGCCTGAGAAGCGTTGCTTCATGGGGAACTCATTTTGCTCAGTTATTTTAAATGCTCCAGAATGTTGAAAATTTGGTCATTTCTATTGTTGTTGCAGCGTACCAGGCTCATCGCCTGCTGCTCAGAGGAAGCCAATACACTGAGACAGCAGGGGTTACAGCAGAGAAAGGGTTTAATACCACAGGCGCCATGCCAGGAGACAGACCAGAGGGAGTTTCTCAAATCCATCTCCCCAAGAACTTGGGAGAAAGGGATTTTAAAGATAGTTTGGTGGGCAAAGGGCTTGGCAATTGGTTCTGCTGATTGTCTGGGTTCAGGGTAGTATCACAGAGCGTAGAAATTGTCTTCTTGTGCTGAGTCAGTTCCTGGATGAGGGTCGAAAGACCAGCTGAGTCAGTTCCTTGGTGTGGTCGGGAGGGCCTGGAAGATATCTCAAAAACTAGCCTTAGGGTTCACAAGGGTGATATTATCTATGGGAGTAATTAAGAAAGTTAAGAATCTTTATGACCATCAGCTACATGACTCCTGAGTAGCAATTCTAGGAAAGCAACTAGGTGGTAATGATTGGTTATATATATATATTCATATTTTAACTATGCCTATACCTTTGCAGAGTTCAGGCCCCTACCACTGTTCCCACCTTGTGGACCTTTATTAATTTCATAAAGGGCAGTTTCATTATATCAAAATACCAGTTTCTTTCAACTTAAAACAAATGTGAAGGTGGAATCCTCCCCTGGCATCCCCTAGTCCCTCCCAGATGAGTCCTTTGTGAGTCTGGCACTGGCTTTTCTTGTTCACTATTTTAATCCTTAGCATTATTCTAGCATCAGGGTACACCCAACCTACATTTTTCTCCACAAGCATTTAACATGGTTTAGCCCACCCAATTTATGAATTCTGAATTAGTGAGTCTAACAAGTTTTTCAATATGTTACCATTATAGAACTATCCACTTTGAAAATAAGCACGAAGTATTTCGTTTCTCTTTATGTGCAGGAAATATCTAGAGACCTTAAAATTATATTTATTATTCTTTTCAATAAGCTATTAATTTTCATGAAAATAATAAGCTATTCAAATTAAAATATTCAGCAGCATCTTATAGAGCTCTGAATGTACAGTAAGCTGAGAAAGTTTACTTTCTATTTCATCTGTTAAAGAATTGTTTACTATTTTAAACATGGTAATGTGATAACAAGGTAATAGCTTAAGGCAATCAGGGTTAATATATCACATTGTGTTTTAAAACTTGCTTATTGCAAAGTTAAGTATTGGTGTAATAGAAAACCATCTTGTGCCTTTTTTCAGAATTCTAACGCAAAGACTCCCAGGGTGCCTGGACACCCTGTCCACAGGGAGGCTCTTTCCCAGCTCTGCTCCCTCCTACTTTAATTCCAAACTCAAAAAGGCAGATTCATCTAAGCTTAAAAGAGGTTTTAGTAGAAATTGTCTGTAAACCCCAGAGTCCTGAGATGTGATTGGAATAAAAATTTTTAGTGTTTTGGAAAGTAAAAGATTTTTTTTCTTTTCTTTCTTCCACATCCTTCCCTTCACCCCTTAATAAAGTGATTCTTTCTTGCAGTCGTTTTCTAGTTTTTTTTGTTTCAAGAGGATAAGGGTTATAGGAAATAATCATTAAAATATCCTGCTATAGAAAGAGATTATTGGGCATTCTATTTGGAAACTAAAAACCAACAAGGAAACAAAGAAACATAACACACCACTTTCCCATAAGTGCTAGTTTTACATTCCTCCAGCTAGGCTGTTCTTCCCAAGGTGGGACCCCAGCCAGCTTTCTGTGTATGTGCGTGACCATGGCAGCTTTATCTCCCACCCCTCCCTTCCTAAGAACTCTACTTGTCACAAAGGATGTTAAAGCTGGTTAAGTCAGCCCAGCCCGTCCCACTCTGATAAACTCAAGGATAGTGGAGAAGAGGGAGGAGCAAGTTGGATGAAAGTGTCTGGGCCAAAGTGACCCGGGAACCACTGGAGGAGAAGCCCCTGGCAGGGGAGAAGGGCGTCTGTCTCCGGAGAATGCCAGCTTGGCCACTGTCTGCACTCTCTGGGTGCATTTGGACAGCCCACAGCAGGCATGAACTCCACGGGGCACCCCTCGCTGCTGCTGGGGCTGCTGCAGGTGAGCTGGGAGGGAAGGAACAAAGCACAGCTCAAGCTGCCTTTGCCCCTTCCAGGCTAAGCGAGGGAGGCGAAGGACTGTGTGTGACCCGGCTGAGACTCACAAGAAGGGCAGATGTGCAGCTGGGAGCCGGGACTGGCCATCTTTGGTATGGTGTGTAGGCGGTGGGGGCTCCCAACTTACATAAAGGGGGGTTAAGGGTCACAATCTGTTTGGCGGAATAGTCGGGGCAGACTAAGAAGACTTGTCTTAAAACTAGTTTATATAGCACAAGCAATTTTTATTTAGATGACATCAACACACACAAGTTTTCTAGTGATACTTCTATTCACACTTTACATAAGATCGAGAAAATCTCAACTGTCTGCATCAAAGACAATTTGAGCAACCTGTGGGGATGGGCGGGCTATATCCACCCCCCAACACTGCCAACTGCCACTGCTCAAATGGGAATACAAAGATTCGAAGGATTCGAAGAATAAGGGCTTGTTCTGTTTGCAGTTAAAGTGCACAGAGCTAATGTTGCATATGCTTCTTGGTTATGATCTGCTCAAGTTGCTTTCTGTAGGTAGGCAGAGAGAATCACTTCTGCCTTTTAATTCCAGCCGGGGGTGGGAGGAGGCAGCACAGTGCTCAGGGGCAAAGACTGGGGGGTCTGGATTGGGTTGCTTAGCGTCCTAGCCCAGGCTCATGCATTTCCTGCAGGGGACCTGGGCTAACTTGAGTTTGGTCCTCACCTTGGCTCAAGTCGGACTCACCCAGGGAGCTTCAGAGACTCTCAATGCCTGGTACTACCCCCAGAGGTTGAGACTGAACTGATCTGGGGCACAGCCTGGGTGTCTTTTTTTACATTACCTTGTTAAGCCTCATTTTCCTCAAGTGAAAATGGAGCTAATAATTGAATTTACCTGACCCAGCAGTTGTGAGAATGAATGAGGAAATGCATAAAGGGGCTCGGCACTGTGAAAGTTGTCAGAATCAAAATGGGGTTAAAAAAAAACCAAAAAAAATCCCTGACAAATAGGAGGAGAGAAGGCTGTGAAGGGAGGGTTCTCACGCTTGTATTTCCAATAACAAAAACTATCACAAAAGACTCTGCAAAAACCACAACCTTGCACAAAGGCCATCAAAATCTTACACAAAAAATACTTCCATGAGGACATCTGCCCAGCAACTGCCTGTCCAACCTTGAACTGGCATCACTCTTATTATTGATTTTTGTAGCCAAGGGTAATAATTTCAAAACAATTATGTAATCCTCATTTTTTTCCTTTAAATATCTTTGTCTTCCTTTATCTCCCTGAATAGACACGTAGTTTACTATGGCATGCATGTTCCCATTGCAATGTCCTATTCCCAAATAAACATCATTTCCTTTTAGAGAGCCTCTCTGTGTTTGTTACTTAGGTTGACGGCATGGTAACTCATGGCTCATCCAGTGGGCTCTTATGTCTGTGTCTGTTTTTCTAATCATGGTAAAAATGGTTGGCTATATTCATTCATTCAGAGCTCATGTTACAACTACTTACTGGACACCTGCTCTGCACTTTAATAGGCACTGGGGATACAGCAGTAAACAAAATAGAAGGGAAAACCCTGAATTATAACGCACTCACTCTAATGGAGCCTTCTTTCTGAAAGTTGGTCCTAGTTGCTTGGAGTTTGGAGAATTTTCTTGGCCACATTTTGCCATATCAACAGTTGTGAGTGTTCTAATGGTCTTAACACATTAATTTCATCTCCAATACTTCATGGAACCCTGTTTTAATAGTCCATGCTAGCATGAATTTTGAATATTTGCAAATCAAATCTTGTCCCCGTCTTTCCTCCCTGCAGCTAGTCTCACCAGGAAACAGAGTGGTATTATTCTCTGTTATTAGTGCAGCACCCAGCAAGTTAATTCACCTCTGAGGGTGTGTTGGGTGGGGGCGGGCAGTAGAGATTGTACTATGCCCAAACTCCAGTGTTTGATGACAGCAGTTTTATATAGATTCCAGGGAGGCAAGACAGATGAAGAACACATGGTTCAATAGGTATTAGAAGTTTTTAGTTTTCAGAATCCTAGACCTTTAACTGGGCAAAGAGCTTTATACCCAGCAGGTGCTCAGTTATTTGCCAAGTTGGCTATAAGCAACTTGTTCCTTTCCACTCCTTTCCTTCCCCCCACATTGGTTTATAACCGTTTCTCACATCTGTAAGAAGTACCTATGCCGCCCCCCAATCTCCACATTTAAAAACTGGCACCTATTGTGGTGGAGTGCTGTAATGTCTACCAGAGTTTTCTTCTGAAATCCCTATGCCCTTGCCCAATGACAAAGTCAAGGCTCTGTTCTGCAGGTTTACATCCTTGTTCCAGGTTCAGTGACAAGTAATGACAAGCCCTGGAAGGGGAGTCTTACTCCTTTCGTGGGCCATTTCCTGTCCCGAGAGCCCATGAATCCTCAGCTTTGGGCTGTGGCAGGCTTCAAAGACCAGAGAAGAAGGAGGTTTGAAGGGAATGAAATTGGACAAGGAGGAAAACCTATTATTTTTGTTGTTGTTGCTGGTGGTGTTTTTATCTAGGAAATTCTGAACCGAGTTATCTCTAAAAAAAAAAAAATTCATTAGCAAAAAATCATTTATGCTCTGACCGATTCATTCTTTTAGCCCTTCATCCAAGACCAACAGAGCTGTCAGGTGGCTTGCAGAGGTGGGGACAGTGTGGTCAGGGGCAAAGCTGAGCAGGTCAGGAGGGGACAGAGCAGGCTGGACTCAGTCCTGAGAGCAGTGAGAACCCATCGGGGGTTTGATTCTGCAACAGAGTAAAATCTTCACTTTTAAAAGATGAACGTGCTTCTATATAGAGACTGTATTAGGAAAGTGTGTCAGTGTCCTAGGACTGCCAAAACAAAATATTACAAACAGGGTGGCTTAAAATATGAGAAAGTTATTCTCCTACAGTTCTAGAGTCCAGAAGTCTGAAATCAAGGTGTCAGCAGGCCCGTGCTTCCTCAAAGCCTGAGTAGAATCCTTCCTTGCCTCTTCCTAGCTGCTGGTGGCTGCCAGTGGTCCTCGGCGGTCCTTGGTTTACAGCCACATCACTACCATCTCTGCCTCTGTCATCATAGGCCTTCTCCCTCATTGTCCGTGTGTCTCTGCTCTCCTTATAAAGGCAGTAATCATCAGATTAGGGTCCATCCTAACCCATCGTGACTTCATCTCAGCTTGATTACATCTGCAAATATCCTATTTCCAAATAAGGTACAGGGACTGGGGATTAGGACTTCAACATATGTCTTTAGGGACAGGATTCAAACTGCAATAGGAGGATGGGGATGGACAGTGAGAAACCAGTCAGGTGGCTTCTCAAGATGGTGGAAACTTCAGCTATTGGAGGTTTAAGCAGAGAGGAACTGGCAGACTTGAGGGAGCCTTAGGAAGTCACACGGACAGAACTTGGATAATGGGATGAGACAGGAGGAGGTATCAAGGGTGACTCTGGAATGAGCAGGCAGGTGTCTTCTGTCGAGTTGTGGAGCCCTGAAGATGGGGCACGTTTGTGAGAACACAAGCTATGCTATCAGTCTTAGACATGTTGGATTTGGGTTGCTTGTGGGAGATGCAAGCAGAAATAGTATGTAGAGACTTGAATAGGAAAAGCAGCAGATGTTTACTTAGCCCTTACTTTCCTAAGCACTTTGTGCATGAGTGTTGTAAGTTAAAAGGGGATAATTACAGCACCTTCATGGTTGGACTGTTGTGAGGATTAAATATATACACACATACACATTTACTTGGGTGCCTATGCACAGATGAGGACACTCAGACTCAGAGGAGTTAAATTACCTGCCTGACAGCACACAGCTGGTAAGGGATAGAACAGGATCTGAACTGAGGCCATCTAAAATCATACATCCGCATGCTTAACCACTAGTCCACACTATCTGTATTGGCCAATGTTATAGCCACTAGTCACATGTGGCATTTTAAATTTAAATTATTAAAATTAAATAAAATTTAAAATTCAGTTCTACGCTAGCACTAGCCACATTTTAGGTGCTCAATTAGCCACATGTGGCTGGCAGCTAGCACACTGAGCGTCACAGGTGTGAACATTTCCATCCTCACAGAGCGTGCCCTTGGACTGCCCCGCCCAGAGCTCAGAAGACAGGTGTTGGGTGAAGATTTAAAGAATCTTTACAGGGCTCTTTCACAGGAAATTCAAATACTGATTTCTAGGATCTAAATTCTCCTCGAATGAAAGTTTGCATTCAAAAATGAAATATTTTCAAGCATTTCAAGAAAGAATGAATTCTATATAGGCTTCTTCATTCTACAGTAACTTATATAGACACAAAGCCTTCATTTACTCAGTTTTCCCCCAAAAGTACTGTGGCTACCCAGCCTGGGTGACATAGGTTATGTGCCACAAGTCTACCATGCAATAATACACCTGCCTGGCACCCACTGATAAAGCATTTGGGCGACACCGCAGCTGGAGGAACTAGCTTCTAGAAAGTTCTCTCCCCCTCACATTATAGAAAGCATTATGCAAATCTTTTAAATGATATCCTCTTTGGACAAACTGCCTAAAATTGGCATGGATGGGAAATATAACAAGAACACTTACAAAATCATTACGGCAAATGTAACAGTTTCTAGTCTTCCTGCGTCACCCAGATGAGCCGTCTCACGTTAATTTCCAAGGCACGCATAAGGAGAGCAGAAATGAGACACGCAACGATGTGAAGTTTCGGGTGTCTCTGTGGCAAAGCATAAACATTCGCCATTTCAAACCTCTTTTTGAGCACTGCAGCTGGCTCTTACATGACTGTCGATTGTGCCGTTTATATGCTATCGTAATAAAGTGAACTTACAGAGCTTTAGTGTTGAAAGGGTCCTTAAAGACAACTTGTCTCACACCTTCAATTTGCAGGAGGGGAAACTGAGGCCCAGAGAGGCCATGAATCCTCAATATACTCTTTGTTAATAACCTCGCCACCTGGAAATACACCTGTTTTAGAAACTGCATTAATTTCTTTATTCTTTTGCAGGAACTGCAATTTTCTGTGTTTAAAATTATATACCTAGGTAGGCCCTTAACTTAAAACTACCAACATTAATCAAGAGGCATTCACTGTCTGAATAAATCGGTTTGAGATTTTGGAATTCAAAGAGTTTAAAATTTCTTTTCCTTCAGGTAAGTAGAAATATAGTCTGTGGCAGGAAACAAATATTATCATTATTTTGACATTTAAAAAAAACTCAATAATATCAACCACTTACCATGAGAGTGGCTGAGCACAAGAAACGAACATATGAAAAATGTGTCTTCATGCCCATGAGACCACTTTCTAATACGTGGTCCATTGTGTTGTGACGGGATCTTGAATAAGGATAGATTCTGACAGGTGCAAGGCAACCACAAGGGAGGGTGATTTGGCAGGATCTAGGTAGGTTAATGCACTCACTCCGTCCCACATAAGCAAAAATCCGAGGTATAAATCCCAGAGTTTTCAAGATTCCATTTAGTGAAAAGAATGGCACTGTTTTATACATTTTATACCTTTTTGTAAATCTTTTAAATGTCCAGCTTAAAAGAAGATAGCCGGATTCTCCTCTCTGCTTCTGCATTCAGTCTGTTGTGACTATTGTGTGGTAAAAGCACATGAAGAAAGTCTGGCCTCACACAGATGTGTATTTGGAAAGGCAGAAATACTTTAATAACCTTGAACAGATAATTGTGGATATTCTTCTTTGCTATTACACCAAAGCTTAACAGGTAGTAGTGTCTTAACAGTTACTTGCAATGTGGAATCTGAAACCATATTAATGAACTTTCCCTGCTCTCTTACATTAAAATCCATTGATCTCTCTTGCACTTTAAATGATCCTTTTACCTGACATGTTGATCATTAGGAAGCCATCAGCTCATTGAGTTATGGAGATATTCCAAATGTGGACATATTTCAGTGTATAAAATAAAAACTCACCTCCATTAATACCTCCACTGACATCAGAAAAATCTTTATTTGTTGGGAAGCTGTCAAACTTGTAGTGGAAGACACAAGTTTTCTAAAATTCTGATTTTTGCTTGAAAGCTTAAATTTTATCATTGGGAACAGATACTGTCCATTGTTTTTCTTGAAGTGACAGTCTCACTTTGTTCGCCATGAAGGGACTGTGTATCAAATACCCAAGCCTTAATCATCACTTTGTCAGGTGTTCTTTCAAGTAAAATGGTATTCCATCAAAAAAAGTGGCTTGTTCAGCTGGAAACTCAAGCAGTCACATGAGTGCTTTTGCTCAAGACAAACATTCTACTTTGATGTGCAGCTGTAGTGCTTTGTGCATATTTCCCATCTAGTCACAAAGAATATTTAAAAGATGTACTCTCAAGTGTTGCAATTCAAGAAAATTAATAATTTTTACTACTTCATCAGTTCTCAAGTGATTACAAGAATGTAGTAAATTTACCAATTCTTTCATTCTTCTAGTTTTCTTTCTCTTTTCTGTTTTTCCTGCAAGTGCTTGGTGGTAAAGAACACAATGACCACTGCCTTCATTTGTGCTAAGGCATCAGCAATTTCACCCACCATTGTTTTGCAACATCAGTGCAAATGTCACACAGTAAAAGAGGAAAATAATGCTTTTGTGTTATTATGCAAGAGTGTGGCCTTGTGGATGCGGACAGGGTTGTGAGGACCCCTGGTTAACCACACTTTGAAAACTGCTGGTACAGAGAAACTTTCCATATGTACATGGATGTTTATGACCATAGCATTTTTTTGATAAGAATGAAAAACTAGAACTGACCTAAATGACCATCACTAGGAAAGTGGATAAATATATTTTTGCCTATTTATATAGTGAAATGCTATTCAGCAGTGAAAATGAATGAACTAGAGCTATAGGTGTCAACATACACACATACCCACAAAAACTAAAAAACAATGTTAAGTAAAAAAATTAGTTATGGAATGATGCCTACTGTGAACCATTATTTTACAAAGCTAAAACCAAAACCATAAAGAATTACATGTTGTTATGAGTCTATATACATCTCTCTCCATATGTATTTGTATATTAAATAGCTACACGCAGCGAAGGTTTAAAACATGCATTGAAATGCTGAATGTAATTTAGGGTGAGGATTAGTTCTGCGGAAAGGAGAGGGAAGTGAGGTGAGGGTGGGTGCACGGGGGCTTCATCCTTCCCTGTGACAATTTATACCTCTTGACACTCTGGAGCAGATACCGTAAAATATTAAGGTTTGATGGAACAATGATGGGTGCCATTAGTTCATTCTATTCTCTATTTTCTCTGCATGCTTTAAGCATTTTTTTTTCAAATTTTCTTTTAAATGGGGAGACTATATAACAAGAAAAGGTTTTATTAAAAATGTTTCATTTTTTAAAGACAGACTTTCCCTTTACTTTAACTGACAAGAATCTTAGGGCTAAATTGAATGCTCAATCTTAGTTACTCAAATAGTCTAAATTTTTTGGTAACTTTTTATTTTGATATAGAAATTTATAAGTTTCAAGGAAAATACAAAGAATTCACAAATACCCTTTATGAGAATTGTTTATTTTTTGCCCCATTTGCTTTATCCTCTTTATCCTGTGTGCACACTTTCTTTCTCTCTCCCTCTCTCTCCCCCCCCATGCCATGTACGTACACACACACACACACACACACACACTTTTATTTGCTCTTGGTTCTGACAGACATTGCAGGACTTGTCTCTTTCTGTTGCAACAGTCTTATTGAATATATATTTTTGGGGGGCTGGGGGAAGGTTGTTGAGATATAAATTATAAATAAGTAATTCTCAATGTAAATCATTACGTAAGTATAAAGTGTCAAATTCTATTATTTTATTGATTATTGTAAATAATGTCTAAAAATAAGGGGAAAAACAGAAAAAAGCCCACTTAAATCCCATCACCAATTAACATTTGATGCTATTTTACATGTGTATTATAAACATATCTGTGCTCATCTTGAATAAACAGTTCTATTCCTACTTTGTTAATTAACATAACAGTAGTAGTATTTTATGGTTTTAATTGTCCCTACCATTGATAATAATATATCAGAATTCCTTTGGATATTTCTTCTATAATTACAGAAGTGGTTATCATGAATTGAGATGCAAAGAACAAGGAATTATATTATCAAAACTAAATGCGGAAGTCATTTTTTTGTTGTTGCTAACTCTAGATTTGTGTGACTCCAGGCAGTTTCTATGTGATTCTGGTAACTGTATTCCCTACTAATTAATGTCATTTTTATTTTTAAAGTCAACATCATTAATGGTGTCCAACAATAAAAAGACGATCTTACTAATCAAACAAAGAAGGGGTTTGGAAGTCAGTTTCTTAATAAATAAAGTCAGTCTCTACACTTCACTGAGGGACTGGATTGCAATTTTGCATTCTTTAGTGTCCTGCCAATGTTTGGTTTGCAGAAAATAAAACAGTAACTAGATGTGGCCTTTCAGAATCTTGAGGAACTGCCAGAGAATTTCAGATGATGCTTTTATGTCTAATTAGAATATAAACAATCTGTGAACACCAGAAATCAACCATACAGAGCTAGCCTGGAGGTTTAACCACACTATTTTCTTCTTTATGAAATTAAAATATATTGGCCTTAGTATTTCCCAGCACAGGGCACGCAGTCATGCCCCCAGCACCCCTGAGAGTCTTGCCGTGTCCTCCTGCCACCTTGTGCCAGGCACTTAGTGCTCTTCGGGTCAATTCACTTTATTGTTCAGGAATTTTTAAAAAAGAATGTACATTTTTGTGGATAAAAATTAATGTGGCTGGAAACCAGCTTCACTTGCAATAAATAGACTATAGCTGTAAAAATATATAATATAATGCAAACAAAACCGTGTTGTTAAATTCTATCTATAGTCTCGTGCCTGACAAATATCTGAGCCCAAATTCTGAGTCTAAGTTCCTCCCGCCTCTCCCTGGTCAGTAGACAGAGAAGAATTAAAGACCTGTCAGCACGAGAAGGGACATTTTCTCGTCAATAATTTCAGGGCGGTTGATAGACAAATGGCAAGGGAAGGACATTCCCAACAGCTGTTTCCGCGCCTACTCCAGGATGGCATCTGCACACAGCAGGCGATGATCTCTAATGTCACGTCTGTATAACCCCCAAGGTTATCTCATGAGCCACAGAATGTCACTGGGTGGCACATGCTCCACAGCTAGAAATGACTCTATAGTTGTGAAGAGGACAGGCGCTTGTCATCTCTAAGTTTAGGTGGCTGTCGTGGGGCTGAGAGAGAGAGCGCACGCCGCGTGCCTGCACAGGCCTGTGGGTGAGGAACGGGTGCAGCAACTGCAGGCTGCTGGCACCACCACCATCCTGCTCCTCATCGTTGCCACCATAATTTCCAGGGAGAATGCCATCAGCCTCTACAGCGATCCGAGAGAAGATGGGTTATTACCACCTTGGAGCTGGAGCAGGAAGACCCAGGACCCTTTCCCAAATTTGTGGGTGAGGTAAGGCACCTCCTCGTAAGGAAAGGCCCCCATCACTCCCTCTGAGTCAGCGTGCCCGTTGGGCAGAAGAATTAAGTCTTGAAAGGATGTGTGCTCGTGAGTCCAGGTGCCGAGGTCGAGTAGAAAGAACGCTGGACTGGGACTCAGGACGCCTGCTTTCCAGAACCCGCCCCACTGCTCCTTGAGTATGCGACTTCTCCATGTGAGTGTGTGATGAGGGTCGCGTACAACAGGCTGATTAATTCCCACGTGCAGGCCTGTTTTAGTTGGCCCATGCAGAGTCTTTTTTTAAAAGTTCATTGTTTAAAAATAGGGAGATTGTATTAAAAAATCTGCCCTTCTAGAGGCTTTTTAAAAATTGGAAGTTCTGGCCACATGGAGCCCACATTCCCATGTGGCAACAATAAGCTGGGGCTTGAGTTACCCAGAGTACCACAGTCTCTACCGCTCCCTATCGCCTCCCTTGGGCTGAGGTGGAGTACCAACTGCCCAATTCATTGAAGAAGACACATGATGATATTGGAATGCCAAGACTTTTACACTAGGCCCATGTTGTTCCTTTCTGCTAACTTCCTGGCACCAATGGGCTTTTGAATTATGTACTGATTAAGCTCTCTTATAGCTGTGACATTCTATGATTCTTAGAAAAAATTAATATTTTATATTTTTGTAATTTTTATGAAAAATAGTATATGTCTACTGTAAAAAAAAAAACCCCAAAACATAAAAGTTAGAGAAAGTTTTCAAGGCTCAGTGGTTAAAAGTGTATACTTTCAAGAGTCAGGAGGACTGAGTGGGCTCATGTTCCCCCTGCACCACATCCTTACTGTGTGAGTTAGATATCTTTAATGTGACCTCATCTATACAATTGGGTCAATGATAGTACTTACATCACATAAATTACAGTGATGTTTTAAAGATTAAACATAATAGGTGAAGGCGAGTAAGGCATAGAGTAAGCTGGCTCATTGTAAGCTTCTTCTAAGTGTTAGCTGTAGGATCACTACTTCTCTTTCCCACAAGGGATAATCCATATTGACAAACTGGTATGTATTCTTCCAGATATTTCTGTGCGGATTTGCAAATGTGAATCTGGATTAAAGAAGCAAGATCACATTACGTGCATTGCTCTGCCACTTGCCTTTCTTGCTTGAGGATGTGTCCTGCGCATCTTTCTCTAGCAATGTAAATAAATCTTTACAGGCTGCAGAGTATCCCATGCTATATGAAGGGAGTGTCATTATATGATTTTTTTTCATACTGATGGACATTTATGCTATATATAACAGTTTTTTAACGAACCGCAGCCAGTGTCTTTGTTCCCGCATCTTTGTGTATCTTTCTGTTTCTTCAGTGTAAATCCTCAGATGTGCCATTGCTGGGCGTGGTTCCTTAAAGATGCCTTTGATTCTTAGCCTTGGTACTTGATTATCATAGTGGTTTATTCTCATCCTTTTTTCCTTTCCATTTTTTTCTTCTTCCAGCTGTTCAACAATATGTCTGAAAATATGATATTAATGTATTTAATCCGTGGAGCTGGTGTGAATGAATATCCAGAGGTTGGTTTGTTTTCTATAGAAGATCACAAGAATGGAAAAATATATGTGCACTGCTCTGTTGATCATGAAACAACACCGTCTTTTCTGGTATCTAAAATTTGATATATCTAAGCTTGGATTTATTGTGAAGCTCTTATAGGACTATTGTATTTGGTAAGAATTATTTAAACTGATTATTTGCCAGGTTCTGGGAGATTGAGGTATTATACACTGTGACGAGCTTTAGAAGGATGCATGGGACACAGGTTAATTTTGTAATCTTTTAGAGTGCCGGACTTTGGCTTTGTAATGGTTTCTGCAATCTATACGAGCTGCTATAGAACTTTATTCTAATGACCAGTACCCCAACATGATCAGGATATCTGAAAGCATTTGGGGATAGAGTCACAGAATGTTTATAAAATATGCTCATTTAGGTTTTTTATGAATGACATTTGAACTATGGAGACAAGCTATAAACACACCGCGTGGGTTGCCCAATAACTGATGAATGACGACTTGTCTTATTGTGAAACCAGGTGTTCCTATGATTTCATCACCCCAACACCGTGGTCTATTATGAAGTTGAAATTCAGGTTCTAAACCAGGAAAGGAAATTATAAATAAAAATGCCCCAGAGCACATGATGGTATATCATGTTACCCACCTAACCTTACAGGGAGTTTTTAGATGGTCAGAGTTTGCTCTATTTTGACTTCTGTGGGATGAAGCTGCTGGGAACCAGGCTTGGTTCTCAGGCCTGCTTGGCTGTCCCTTAACTCCTGCAGAGTGAGAAGATGTTGCTTGACATTTGAGAAAAGTAATGTGTGAAGCTTGCTCCAGTGGCTTCAGAGTATTTATATACACAATAAAATGTATACTCTTAACTCACCAATAGGCTCTGAATCTCTAATGTTTAAACAGGCAGATATTCTCCCAAAACTTTGAAAGACATGCAGAGATGGCTCTCTCTAGGTCTCCTCTATCCACGTAAACTCTTGTCCCCCTTCTCTGCAGAAGTGGCAGTGTCTGTCAGAAGAAGGAATATAGAGTAGTCATAAGGGGGCCCTGAGACAATGCTTCTTAATCTTTAATGAGCAAACAGATCACCTAGGATCTTGGTAAAATGCAGATTCTATTTTAGTAGAGCAGGGTGGGGCCTGAGACTCTGCATTCCTGACAAACTCCCAGGTGACACCGAAGCTGCTGGTCCCTGGGCTGCTTCCACATGTTGAGCAGGAAGAGCCAGTAATGCCATGATCTGTGCAAGGATGAAACCAAATATTTAGGGCTTGTTTGCTGCTGCTATTGTTTGTTTTCTTTCAACATTTTAAATGATGTATTAAGGGTTGGCCTTCACAATGATTAATGTGGGACTTTGTGCCTAGAAGCTGATGATGCTTAAGCCAAATCTCTAAGAGCATTTTCTGAAACTTGGGGTTAAGATGGAAATGCTTGACACATCACAGATGGGTCCTAAGCACCATTTAGAGCAAAAAGTGCAAGTATGTAGGGGAAACAAAGAGCATCCCTACTGGTTCTGTCATGTCAAGATTTCAAGGTTCTATGCTTGGAGCTTCCTGGCTAAGTCAAATCCATGTTCTGATCCCCCAAAATATGGACCGCAGCTGTCCTTTCATATTAAGTTATGTAATTATTTGATACTTGCTCCCCTCATTTGACTACAGACTTCCACGAGAGAAGACACAGGGTGGAAGTCCTGAGGTGTGCCTCCAGCTTACCTACCAAGCTCTGTCCCATCACCTGTTTACCCTGTTTTATTTTCTCCTCGACGGCTCTCATTACCTGAAATATGTACTTTTGTGTTTGATTCTCTGTTGATAGTGAATCTCCCTCCTTAGAATGTACGTTCTAAGAGGGGAGAGACCCTGCCTCATTCTTAACTCCGGGGAAAGTCTGCCATTTCCCCAGAGTCAAGATCAGGGCTCCTCACATAGTAGGTTCTCTGTTAATTATGTTGGATAAAGGAATAAATCGATGAATGAGCACAGTGAAATGTAGTCTCTGCCCTGCAAGGTGTTGTGAGTTGAATTGTGTTTCCCCAAAAGATGTGTTCGAGTCCTAACCCATGGTACCTATGAATGTGACCTTACTTGGATATAGGGTCTTTGCAGATATAATCAAGATAAAATGAGGTCATACTGGCTTCAGGTAGGCTACAACCCAGGGAAGGGTGTCTTTAGAAGAAGAGGGAATTTTGGACACAGAGACAGGCACAGAGGAGAATGCCACATGAAGGTGGAGGCCAAGAGTGGAGTGACGCCAAGGAATATCACGCTGTTAACCACAGAAGCCAGGAGAGAGGCATGGAACAGACTCTCCCTCAGAGCCTGTAGAAGGAACCAACCCTGCCGACACCATGATTTCGGTTCCAGCCACTAGAACTGTGAGAGAATAAATTTCTGTTGTAAGCCACCCAGTTTGTGGTACTTTGTTATGGCAGCCACAGGAAACTAACACACAGGGTTTACACACTAGTTAGAAACATACGAAGCAGTCTGATGAGAAGGATTACCAGCCACAAAGAGTGGCAGAAGCCAAGCGTCCTATGAATACTACACAAATCAAGCATCCTAGCTTACCCCTCTGCTTCTGTGGAAGAACCTTTATTATTGGTTTTGGCAGTCCATCAAGAGAGGGCATTATTAAAAATCAGGTAAGCCTAATGTAGTGGCAAAAAGACATTCTAGTAGCACTGCTTTACTCTTGAGGATCCTGAGGGAATCTGTAAAACTAGCCGAAACAAAAACTTGTGTTTGGGAGGTGGCAGGGAACAGGCTAACTTCTTATTAATTCCAGAAACGTACAAGAAAGCAATTGGGAATTGCTGTAAAATATAAGACAGAGTTGGAAAGGGAAAAAGTCTGACTTTTGTTTGCGTAGGAATATTATCTATTTATGTCAAAATATACTCACTTTCATAGGATACAAATACACCTCGAAATTCATCCTGTTATATTCCTCAAAATAATTATTTATTGGTCTTTATCCCCACACAGCCATCTTTGCCTACTTGTAACCTATGCATTAAGTGCTTTTGTATTTTGCGTTTGGCACTTGCAGTGTTTCCATATGCTCATTTGTGTGTAAGACTATAGATCTTGTGCATGTTATTTCAAATAGCCATATGGTGATCCATCATGTAGCTGCACCATGGTGCATCAAATATCCAAGGGCATAAATCTTAAGGCCATAACAAAAGGCTGAAAACACTTTCCAAGTGCAGAAAATATCCATGACATTTCTTTTCTCCATTGTGATTCTAAGACCCCTGAAATTCTTAGCATCTTGCCAAAGAATAAACAGCACTCATGCTTCTCAGGCATCTTAACAGAGCTAAAGACCTCAGATGTAGCTTTTAGGGTAATAAATGGAATACAAAATAATAAACATAAAACAAACATGTACTTCTTGCTTGTAAGTGGAAGGATTACAGTTGGTGCAGTTTTGGAGCTGAACGTCAGGGTGATTAAGGGCAAAGAGTTGCCGGCATGGTCATAAATTATGGAGGAGAACGTAGAGATGGTGTGTGAGAAAGCCAAAGCGCTCGCACAAAAATTTAAAAATGTATGTCAGAGTCCCCGAAGCAGACTAGTTCAGTAGCAGAAACCCTGCAGCCCCCTTCAGTCTTACTGTGGGGGAGGAGGGGAGCTGACCCAGGCTAGGTTTGGGCCCTGTGCCCAGTGAGGAGGCCTGGTGGGCCCCCAGTGGTGGAAGCCCATGAGTGAGCAGCAAGTCTGCAGGCAAAGGAGGCCCGAGAGCTGCCCCGGCAAAGCAGAGGAGAGCTGGGGGCCTCTGAGGCAAGGGCGTGGGGAGATTGCAGCACCCTGACCCAGGTGCTAACGGGGAGCCCCCCACTCTGAGCTCTGAGGAGCCAGAGGGAGATGTGGGGAAGAGCTGGTCCGTGGTGCGGTCTCTATCCATGCCTGGGCTTGAACCGGGGCCGTTTGGGCTCCACGCAGAGCACGGAGTAGTGACCTCAGCACGGCACGGAGCTGGGTGGCAAGGCTGCTCCCTCCCGGGCTCCTGCAGGGAAGAACGGAGTCCATCCACACTAGGGGCTGGGGCTCTGTGAGTCCTCCCGGACCCGCCTCTTCCCCAGCGTCCCCAGGCGGGACCTTACCTGGACACCAGGTGGTCCTCGAGAATCCGTGGCCCCATTGTCACAAAGCAGGCTCTGCCTGGGGCGCCCTTTCTCTTTCCCTTCCCTATGTCTTAGATTTATTATATTTATTTGTTGTATTTTATTAAATATGTATTTATTTTTGTTTTACAAGTAGGGACATAATTTTTTAAAATTCATGGACTTAATTTTTTTAGAGCAGTTTTAGATTTACAGAAAAGTGGAATGGAAAGCACAGAGCATTCCGGTTTACCCCCAGCCCCAGCTTCCCTGCCTCACTGAGGCCTTGCCGTGGCCCGGGGCGCTTGCTACAGCCGACGAGCCGGTTCCGCGCCTTAGGACTGACCAGGCACGTAGTGCACATGAGGGTTCGCTCTTGCTGTTGTACTTTCTGTGGGTTTTGACATGTGTGTGATGGCACATCTCCACCGTGACAGGATCATACGCAGTAGTTGCACCGCCCTAAAAATCCCCTGTGCTCCACCCGTTCGTCCCTCCCCCTCCCCAGCCCCTGATCTTTTTACTCTCTCCACAGTTTTGCTTTTTCCAGAATGTCGTAGAGTTGGAATCATACAGTACGTAGCCTTTTCAGACTGGCTTCTTTGACTTAGCAGTATGCACTTAAGGTTCCTCTATCTTTTCATCATTGTACAGAACTCCCTCGCCCGGATGTACCAGTCTGTTTATCCATCCACCTACTGAAAGACATCTTGTTTGCTTCCACATTTTGACAATTATGAATAAAGCTGCTATGAGCATTCGTGTGCAGGTTTTTGGGTGCACATACGTTTTTGACACATTGCTGGATGGTATGGGAAGAGTATGTTTAGTTTTGAAAGGAGCCACCAAACTGTCTTCCAAAGTGGCTGCACCATTTTGCATTCCCACCAACAATGAATGAAAGTTCCTGTTACTTATACTTACTTTTTGGGTGTAAAATTAATGAAGGTTTCTCATAACATTTTAAACAATAGAAAGATCTATGAAATATTAATGAAAAATCTTGCCCCACCTCCCAACTTTTCTCTCTGTTCTCATTCCAGAGGGAGAACAAAAACCACAAAGAAGTTACAATATTCATTCTTCACTTATTAGATTTAATATAAAGTATTTTTATAACTTCTTGGACAATGCAATGACCTTAGAACCCTTAGCTACATTTACTTCTTCCACATTTTGTGTGTATTTTACTTTTAAAAATTTATTTAAAAAATATACATACAGTAAAATTTGTACCTTCCCCCAACTTCTTAACCCCTGGAAACTACTAATTTCTTCTCCATCCCCATGTTTTTACTTTGTTTATAATGTCACAGAGATGGAATCACACAGTCACTTTTCAAGTCTGGATTTGATATTCATCCCTGCTGTTGCGTGCATCAAAAGTTTGTTTCATTTTGTTGCTGAGTAGTAGTATTTTATACAGTGAACTAGAAGGACACTGGGTTCTTTTCTGTTTTTGCTGATTATAAGAAAGCTGCTATAAATATACAGTTTTTATGTGAACATCAGTTTTCATTTTTTTTAGGTAAGTAGCTAGGAGTGGCTTCGATGGATCACACAAGCATATGTTTAACTTTATAAGAAATTCCTGAACTATTTTTCAGAGTGGCTGAACTATTTTGCATTTTCACTAGAAATGTGTGAGAATTCCACTTGCTCTGCATCTTTGGCAGCACTTGGTATTGTCAGGTTTTTTCAGTTTAGCCATTCTAATAGGTTTGTGGTGGTAGCTCATTGTGGTTTTAATTCTGATTTCCCTAATGACAAATGATGCATTATTTGCCACCTGTATATCTTCTTTGGAGAAACATCTGTTCAAATCCTTTGCCCATTTTAAAATTGTGTTGTTTGTTTTCTTATTACTGAGTTTGGGATACAAATGCTTTGTCAGCATATGGCATACAAATATTTTCTCTCAGCCAGTGGCTTTAAATTTCATTCTTTTAACAGTGTTTTTCACAGAGCAAAAGTTTTAAATGTTGATGAAGTCCAGTTAATCAATATTTTTTCTTCTGGATCATGTTTTTGGTGTCATATTTAACACATGATCAAGGGGATTTTCTCCTTTTTTTGCTAAAATTTTCATAGTTTTGTGTTTTACATTTAGGTTCTATGATCTATTTTGAGTTAATTTTTGTCTAAGGTGTGAGGATCCAGGGTTTTTGTTTTGTTTTGTTTTTGCATATGGACATCCAACTGTTGCAGCACTGTTTGTTGAAGACTGTCCTTTCTCTACTGAATTGCCTTTGTACCTTTCTCAAAAATCAATAAACTATATTTTGTGAGCTTATTTCTGTACTCTTTGTTCTGTTACAGTGATGCAATGTATTTATCTTTTCACCAATACTATTCTCTCTGGATTATTGTATCTTTACAATAAATCTTGAAATTGCATAGTCATTAAGTCCATAAACACAGTATATCTTTGCGTTCAGTTAAGTCTTCTTTAGTTTCTTTCATCAGTTTTTTATAGTTTTCAGTAAACAGATCCTGCATATATTTTATGTTTATAAATGGTTCTGTTTTAGAAATTAGAAAATTTTGGTTTCTAGTTATTCGTTGCTGGTTTATAGAAATGTAATTGACTCTTACGTATTAATGTTCTGTCTTACGGCATTTCTAAAATTGATTTCAAATGTTGAATCAGCCTTACATTCTCAGGATAAACTCCACTTGCTCTTGATGTACCATCCTTTTTATATATTGCTGGATACTATTTGCTAATATTTTGTTGAGGATTTTTGAGTCTAGGTTTATGAAGGATATTGTTCTGAAGTCTTCTTGTAATTTTTAAAAATCTGACTTGGTATTATGATAATGTTAGTCTCATACAATAAGTTGGGAAATTTTCCTTCCTTTTACATTTTCTGGAAGAGGCTGTGTTGAATTGGTATTACTTCTTCCTTCATATTTTGCTAGAATTTACCATTGAAATCATCTGGGCTTGGGGTTTTCTTTGTTTTTATTTCATGGAAGATTTTAAACTACAAATTTCATTTCTTTAATAGACATAGGGCTGTTCAGGTTATCTATTTCTTCTCAAGAAAGTTTTGGTAGTTTTTCTCTCTCAAAATTTGGTCCATTTCATTTACGTTGTCGAATACATTGGCATGAACTTGGTCACACTATTCCTTGTTATTCTTTTAACATGTAGGATCTGTACTAACACCCCTTCTCTCCTTGTTGTTGATACTCTCCTCTCTCCCGCTCCCTCACCAGTCTTTCTAGAGGTTTCTCCATTTAATCGATAATTTCAAAGAAGCAGCTTTTGATTTCATGACTTTATTGTTTTGTTGTTTTCCATTTCACTGATGTATGCTCTTATCTTTATAATTCTTTCTTTCTGTTTGGGTTTAATATGCTGTCTTTTAAAAAATTTCTTAAGATAGACACTTAAATTATTGATATGAGACCTACTGAAGGGAAAGGCTTCGCACATGCGTGTTCGAGGTGGATCAACCTTTCTCACCCAAGCACAGAACCAGCACCTGTCAGTAGCTGTGCTAGCTACTGTTAACGTTCACTTTCCCCCAAACCTTAATGTCTGCTATCTGCGATGTTTCAGCAATATCAGTGTATTTATTTCTCATGTCAGTGCTGATAGGTTGTAGAAAATGAAGCTCATAAGCAACTTGCCTGTGTTTATTCAGGTGGAGAAACTGAGATTTGAACCTAATGATAACTGATCAATTGGTTTTTCTAGTCAGTGCATTGGTTTGTTCTAACATGTTTATTGAGAACCTAGTCTGTGCCAGCACCGTGTGCTGTCCCTGAGCGTACACGGTCTTACATGGTGAATGAAAGCCGTCTGATTCCTGTCCTCAGGAGCTTTCAGTTTAGTGGAGGAGACAGATACAAAACACACAATCACGCTAACAGTCATTTGATTAGTGCCATCAAGTAAATGTTTCTGCAACATTTACACAGTTCTCTGCTTCCTAGGTCTGTTTCGATGCTGTGGATCGCTTGACAGGGGAAATTGTGGATAAATCCTTGATTTTCAACATTAGAATCAGGGATGTAAATGATCATGCACCCCAGTTTCCTGAGAAGGAATTTAACATCAGTGTGAAAGAGAGCCAAGCTGCAGGTGTGTGCGGTGGGGGGCGGGAAGGGGGGCCCTGTAGGGCTGCCTTCTCTCTGTGCTCTGTCTTCCTGCTTTGGTATTGAAGGAAGAGGAGCTTGATCCTAGATGTCTTCAGGGAGAGTTTTCACTGTTCACATCTCAAAGGTCGCAGGCCCTGCATCAGAGTGAAATGCTTTGAGGTCTGTAAGCCTCATTTTGTACTGGCGATAAAATGATGTGGAAATTGTGTCAGTTGGAAGAGCTGATATGTAAATGCCAATCTAAAAATAAAGCCACATACACTGAGGGAAAAAGAGCTGGGTGGTGAGCTCCTGAATATCTCTGCAAATTTCTCATCTGTAAAACGGCAACAAGATGATTCTTTAAATCCCAACCACTCTTACTAGAATGTGGATTTATTTTAATAACGAAAAAATTATTTATTTGCTAAAATAGACTTTGCAAAATTTGGAAAATTCTGAGAAATGAAGAGCCTGAAAAAGAAAGCGTCTTTAATACTACTCATGAGAGATAAATACCATTAATGTTTTAGTTTGTATTCTTTCAATGTTTTTCTTTGCATTTTATGTTTGTATATATATGTACTGTATGTTATATGTGTATGTATTCACAGATTTTTATTTATAATTAAATATATATGATATGTAGTGCATGTTTTTATATATACATTTTTCATTTATTATAGTACAGAACGTATATGTGTATATATTAAATATTTAAATATTTACACATATTGGGTGTGCTTTTATATGTATATATTTATGAATTTCCTTTTTTTAAAATGCAATTTTGCTGTTTGTAACTTAACAATATTCTCCTACAACATCCTGGTGTGTGAAATGTCACGGACGTGCTTTAAAGTATTTAACTGATCTTCTACTGATGAACATGTGTATTTCGTTGTCACTTTTTGTTGTTTTTATAAAATGTTTCTATGAACAAATTTAAGCTATAATTAATCTATGTCCCAATCAAGCACTAACTCAGAGAAGTCGACTTGATGGTTCGAACGGCACACACAACTTAAGTACTCTCATTTACTTATGCACCAGCAACAAGACAGTGTCCAGTGTATTGTTTGTCTTTGATTATTATGTGGTTGGATTTTTTTTTATCAGTAGCTTTTTCCTTTTTTTGTCCATTTTTCTGTCAGTGTGTTTGTCATTTTTCTTCTTGATTTTAACCTTCACATTCTATATTGAGAATATCAGCCTGCCATATATAATTCAAATAAGTTCTCCTGCTTTAGCATTTCCTTTTTAATTTTGTTTATATTTTTTTGCCATACACTTTAAAATGTAACCTGATCTATCAGTTTTGTCCTTTATGTCTTCTGCATTTGCAGTCATGATTAAAAAGGTCTTCTTGACCTTATGGCTATTTAAATATTCAACTTTATCTTGTCTAATGTGTCTATAGTTTGATTTTATATTTAAATATTTCATTCATTCTGGTGTATGCCCCAATGCCATTTAATAAATAATTCATCCTCTTACTGGTTTGATAGGCTGCCTTTATCCAATAGTAACAATTCAAAAAATTTCTTTCCAGGTCAACCTGTTTTTCAGATGTCAGCAGTTGATTTGGATCAAGAAAACACCCCAAATTCTCAAGTCCTCTATTTCCTCGTTTCTCAAACACCATTACTGAAAGAAAGTGGTTTCCGGATCGATTGCGTGAGTGGAGAAATACAACTCTCGGGATGTTTAGATTATGAAGTTATGTGGATTTTATTATTTAAAAAATATGAAATGTGTTGCCTATCTTTGAGCCCCAGGCTTAGATTCTATGTTTGCAGTGGGGAACCCTCTGTGGCTACACTTGCTATTGTAATTGCTAAATGGGATATATCTTTATTAGAACTTTCCTCTCCTGTGTTTGAAGGGCCTGCCTTCCCTTTTCCTCCCCACGCAGACTGCGGCTCAGTTTACACTCACAAGCAGAGCCCAGGACTGTGGAGAGCCATTGCTGTCACCCACAGCCACAGTTCACACTGATGTGCAAGGAGGCAACAACCACATGCCTACGTTTACCCAGGAGAATATAAGCTGTCGGGCTGCCCCAAATTCCCAAACAAATGGCCCCTGGGGTCCTAAGTTCGGTTTTGCTGAGGATGTCACCCAAGATACAAGCAATTCTCCAAAATAACTGAAGCTAGAATCAGGAAGTCAAACCATATTGACATAGAAGCACTTACTAGTAGTCACGTGAGCTTACATTTTGACTGCTTTCACCAGATACTATGCGAAGAACTTTTACATGCTTTTAGTTGTTGAAACCACCAAATGATTTCTGTTTTACAGATGAGAAAATTAAGGCCTAGGGAAGACAGGGAATCCCCGTTCACTTGAAGTCAGCATTTCCCAACTTTTGACACTGGGCCAGATAATTCCTGGTGGTGGGGGCTGTTCTGTGTGTTATAGGATCATCGCAGCACCTGTGGCCTCTACCTTCTAGATGCCAGCAGCACCCCTGCTTGTGATAAACAAAAATGTCTCCACATATGCCAAATGTCCCCTGGGAAGCAGAAGCACCCTTGGTTGAGAGGTCTAGACCTGAGGTTTTCACACCATTCAGGATTCTAGAGGGGATGATGAGCAGGTGGGCTTTGGCCTTGCCTTCCTCGCCTCATCGGATTTACGTATTGGGGTTCCACTTAGGATTTCACATGCTCCAGATTCTCAGGCTTTAAGACCTCATTGAAATCCACTGCGTAAGACTAGTTTGCAGATACCACACCACTTAAGGCTTGCAAGATTGTTAAGAGATAAGAATACTCAGGATCTGTTTCTAATTTTTAATTTTTTGCTATTCTATATGTAATTTTCAAAAGTAAATATCCATAATATTTCCCTGTTTCTCCTGGACTCTCAGGCCTTTCTTGACTATCCAGTTAAAACACTCCCATTACTTTCCTGGGGCACACTCCAGCCCTTTTGTGCTTTCTTCTTCATGGTGTTCTATTGAATTAATTAATTAGTTACATTTATTGTCTAAATCTCCCCTACATACAGACACACTCTCTCTCTAAATTGACGGCTCCCCAAGGATGGGATTATTGCCTGTCTTGTTCACAGCATTTAAAACAGAATCTGGCGCATGGTAGCTATTGTTGAATAAATGATGCAAACAATTATGTTTAAAAGGTGTCATTTAAATTAAAAAAAAATATTGTATAAACCAAAGTGAACTGTTTTCAAATGAAAACACCTCACTGAAAGTATATAATAACAACAAAATAATATTATGTTTGAACCTTGTTTCAAAATCCTTCCCTGGCTTGATAAAAAGCTGTGCTCTCAAAAAGAAGGCTGAAAAAAATAGACCCTGTTATTTGGATGTGTTTGTCTAGATACATTGTCACCAAAAAACATGGAGTAACAAGCTATTTTAAAGACCTACATGTGTTAGAAAAAATGATCACCTTAATCTAAGTAACCACAAGTGTACTGTTTTAGAAGAGCTAAGATTTTTAGAGAACTTAAACTAGGATATGTATTATTTAAAAATTCTTAGAAAAATAGTGCATTGAGTTGGATTTAAGAGCGTTTTTAAAATTATTCAGCTGTAGACAACAAATCACAGGTGGGAGGGATGAGACGTTCCCTGCTGATGCTCCTGCTGCCTCAGCAGGCAGAATTTCAAATCCCTTAAGGTCAACTCCAACAGCATCAGAGCTATGCAGGCCTCAGGGCATTGTGCTAAGGAGCTACATTTTCTTCCCCCTCCCCCTTCCTTCTCCTTCCCTCCTTTCCTCCCCAGTTTCATTTCTTTGTCTCCGTGACATGGACGTGATGTGATGACTGCCTCTTTCAGTATAAGATTCAGATTTCTGAAGGTCAAGTCATCCAGGGCCTGTTGCGTCTCCCAGTTCAAGATCGTGATTCACCGTTGCCATCAGCTTGGAGAGTACAATTCAACATAGCACATGGCAACAAAAAGGGACATTTTGACATTTGGACTGACCCTGAGACAAATGAAGGGATTTTAAATGTTATCAAGGTAAAGCCATAACACACCAACCAGGTGGTGGTAGATGCCGAGGCCCCTTTCTATAGGATAACTAATAATGAACTAGGAACTAACACCTCGTGGATGCTTACGGTGTGTGCTGAACACCTTATATACCACGTGTCACCCCATGAGGAAGGCAGGGCTGCAATGCCACTTCTGTGCATGGGCCGAGGGCTCCTCCTACCAAAATAATATCAATATTAAAAATTATTTGTGACATTACCTAAAGATTTCACCAGTTGTTTTGTTTTAGGCAAAATGTAATAGATTTACATAGGCCCTAAAATGTTTATTTTTTTCCTGATGTGATTAAAAAATGAAAACATTTTCTTCAACCCTAGAAGTTCTTCTTTTCTTCTTGTGAGTTTTAAATGTTTAAAACTTTTAAAGTTTAAAAGAAATGAAAGCATTTGTGTGGCCCCTAAAAGTATGGTGTGCCCCTGGCACTATGCCTACCTGTGCCTAATGGAGAAGTTGGCCCTGGAGGACAGTATTACTCATTTTACTGATAAGGAAACCGAAGCCCAGAGAGGTTGGGCCCTTTACAAGAAGTCACACAGCTTGAGAGTGGTGGAGTAGAGATTCTGACAGGGGCAGTCTGACTCCAGTGCCTCTAGTCTTCACAGCTCTCAGCAGACTATAATGAGCAGGGCCTCGCGTGCAGCACAGGTGAGTCACCTGGGGAAAAGGCGCACCAAGACTCCGCCTGACAGTTTCACAAGCCCCCAGGTGATCCTGACGGCCCACCACGCTGTGAATAGGGAGGCTCTAAAGACACAACACCAGGTGCCTGGGGTGGAATTTTCCAAATATCCCCAGGCTTTCAACCCTTTTAAGTCACTGACCACTTTGTACCCTGAATAACTATGATCATTAATATCTATATTTCCGTAAGTTCCCCTGACTTTTCGCAGCGTGATTGTCACGTTAATGTTTCATTAGGTTATGGTTTTTGTTGCATCTTTCATGACCCTCTGGTGGGTGGTGGCTCTTTCAACCAGGAGAGGAGGAGGAGAGAAAAAGGAGAGAACTCCGTACATGATTTGAAAATGAGCTGAAGACTACCTTTTGATCAGTATCAAAGACAACGTGCATAATGCATGACGTGCAAAAGCCACACGCGCTCAGTTCAGTGAGGACTGGGTGCTGGGCCTCCTCTGGCCAGCGGAGCAGCAAGTGCTAAGGAAATCCTCTCTGGCCTTTCAGCCTTTGGATTAGGAAACTCACCCGGTGTCGTCATCGCCGTGGAGAATGAGGAGCGGCTCTTCTGCGAGGGGGACGAGGTTCACGGCAAGCGCTGCCGTGAGTGGCAGGTGATGGATGCCAACGACCCGCCGGCCTTTCACCCCGAGAGCTTCCTGGTCGGTGTAGAGGAGGGCGCCAGGCCTGGAGTCCAGCTGGGAACTTTGAATGCTGCGGCTCCAGATGGAACAGCAAGCCAGATAAGGTGAGGACAGAGAAACAGGAGGGGCAGCTGTGTAAGGGGACTTAGCCAGCTAACCAAGAGGACTCCTGTTGGAAAACTAGCTCCTTTGACGTGTTCATGAGGTTGACTCAGTCTCAGTTATGAAAATACCAGAAGCTACCAGGCAAACGCCCATTGGCACAGGTTAAACGTCTTCTTCGTTCTGCAGCTTTCTCTGACCCCGCTGGGAGGAGTCACTTGCTCATTTCCCTTTGCACTTCCCATGTGCTGCTTTTCTTTTCTTTTCTTCGTATTAGAATAATTTGTTTATGTGTTTCTATCTCCCTTCTTACCAGAGGTTATAAACTGGCAGCCCTCTTGCTTCTGGGCAAAAAGTGTTGTTTTTTTTTTAATTGTGATAAAATGCACAAACATAAAATTTACCATTTTAACCATTTTTGGCATTTAACCAAGTCAGTGGCATTAAGTACATTCACTATGGTTGTGCAACCATCACCACCATCTACCTCCAGGACCATTTTCATCTTGCAAAACTGAAACTCTGTCCCCATTAAACACTGACTCCCCCTCCGCCTCCCCCAACCCCTGGCACCCACCATTCTACCTTCTATAGAATAAATTTACTACTCTAGGAACCTCATACAAATGGAATCATACAGCATTTGCCTTTATGTGTCTGGCTCATTGTACTTAACATAATGTCCTAAACATTCATTCATGTTTAGCATGTGTTTTCTTTTTAAGGCTGAATACATATACATTGCATGTATTTACCACATTTATTTTTGTCCATTCATCCATCCATGGGCACTTGGGTTGCTTAGTGGATTGTTTTTAAAAATAAAGTTGCCAGCATTTAAAAATAAGGAGATGATGTGTAACAGCTTGCATTTTCTGGGCGTTCTTGAAGAAGCAGGATGATTTGGCCTGTTTGGGCCATGGTCATGGGGGCAGAGCAGGGGTCATGTGTCATGCCCCTTCGCCCTTGAGGCCTCAGTCCTCATTCTGCCAACATCGCTCGTTTCTAGCACCTGCTTGGCCCCTGTCCATACTTGAGTTTGGGATTCCTCCTTAGAGCAACGCTTCTCAACTTACCTGTTGGGAAGGGCCAGATTTTTTTTTTCCATTTCCAATGCATTATGGAGTAATGATTTTAAAAAACATGATAAAAATGAATTACTAGAAAATTTACTAGGGGGACACATCAATACCTATGACTGTAAGAATTTCTCAACATTTGCTCTTAATTTTTGTGATTATCTCACTGTGAGCAGCTAACCCAGAGTCTACAGACTGTGTCCGTGCACACTGGTGCATGTCAAGTTAGTATGGCTCTTAAGCAGTGGTTGTCAAACTACAGTGTGTTTCAGAATTTCTGGAGGGCTTGTTAAAATGCAGGTTGCTGGGCCCCCTCCTAGAATTTCTGATTTAGAGTTGAGGTTTGCATTTCTAGTAAGTTCCCAGGTGATGCTAATGATGCTAGCAGGGACCTCCCTTTGAGAACCACCGATGTCGAGCCCGAATCTTATTCACTGCTGTCTTGCTGTCTCTTGAGTACGGTTAGCTTATAAACAGGTCTCAGTACATGTTTGGGTTGTGCTGAAGTCAAGAACTAAACAGTCCATTCACTTTAGCCTCAAATATTGCTTTTTCCAGGGTGTAGGTTGAGTGTCTGTCGTGGCAGGGTAGAGACTAGATCTGGTGAGCAGGTTTCGTTTACTCTTGTTCTGCTCCGTCTGCATTGGCTGGAGTTAACTTTCATCACGAACTTACTGAGAGAGCTCTTTTGGCCTGAGATAGTCCACAGATGAACTGAGTTTCTTCCCCTGGTTTGTAAACATTGCCAAACCACAGTGTTTCTAAGGAACTTCTGGAAGCTTCCCTAAGAGGTGAAGCAGTGCACAAAAAGCTTCAATCCTTTTAAAAACTGTGACCCACCAAATATCAGAGAGGGCTAGTTTTTGACCCTTGTGAAAGCATTTTCCCAGATGATGAAGAGAAAGCGTAAGGACAAACTGCCCTTCTCCACCCTTTCTGGGGCCTGTGCTTTTTCTATTGTTTGCCTGAGTCTGGGAGGTTCCTACCATGGGTCCCTCAGCAAGTTGGCAATCTGGCAAAGTTCCAGCAAATGCCATCTGATGGCTGACCACTCTCAGAAACCCTGGTGGGCTTGGTACCAGGTTACCCAGGTGTGGATCCTTTGGGCTCTGCTACAAAGTGAACACTCCAGGGATAGTAGAGTCCTAAGCTCCTATAGCAAGGGCAGGTTAGTTTTTAGCACTACGCTGCCAGCACCTGCAGTCAATTGAAGATTGGTTCTCTTCCAGCACGAGATGTTTCCCCAAGGCAGACAATGTTCAGCCCAACAAGGAGGGAGACGCTTAGTATTCCAGTGAATATCTATCTGACGCACTAATAGCGTCTTCAGACTGTCACCCCTGTGCCTTCATTAAATTCAGGAACACTCTTGTAGCTTAATTGCTCTTAGAATTTCCTAAATTACTTGGGGTAGGAATAGTGTTTCTATGACATATTTTGATTTTTCTTTTGATGTAACTTTTTAATTTTAAAGATTGTGTGTGTTTTCCTTCTACAAGATATAAACTGGTTCGTGACCCAGAAAATTGGGTTGCCATAGATGAAAACTCAGGAGTTGTCGTCACCACGAAGCCAATTGACTGAGAATCCCCTCACGTAAATGACAGCTTTTACACAGCCATCGCTCATGCTGTCGACAATGGTGACTGTTTACCCAAAATTGGGGGGGGAAAAGTGCTCATTCTTTCTTCCTGAGTGAAAATGACACCAGTGAGAGTCTTTCAGCACAACTGAGGAAAATATAAAATAAACCTTGTTATCACTTTGCATCCATGCTGGGGATTATTTCTGATAATAATTCTTGAAATGGTTGACTAGGGACCAATACCATCAAAAGAGGGCAGTATTCATTCAGAAGAGACAATTAAGTCAGCGAGGAAGCTGCAATCAAACCCAACACCTTTTTCATCTGTTGGTAAGATAACTCTTTAGCTCTTTGTCGAAGCCAATGATGTGTGATAAATATTTAGCACAGTTTCCCTGTACTGGAGGTGGCTTATAAGCTCAGGTAAATGTGACTGTGTGGGACAAATTTGTCATAAACTAGGAGGGGGGTTTCTTGAGCATGTTTCAGTGCTTTTCTCTATAATTTCCCAAGGATGAATATTTAAATGCACCAGAACAAATTTGAATAAATGAAAAATTTCAAATCACTTTAAAATTGTGTTTAGGAAAGTCTATGAACTAAAAGCCAGGTTCCAAGTGATATGTAACTGTACATCCTACTTGTATAATTAACTAGTTGAATGTTAATTATGAAGACCTGAAACATGTTCCTAATCAATATTATGGGAGGAGAGAGAAAGGGGGGCTAATGTTCCAGGACCCTATGTTTCTCTTGTGGATGGTTTCATGATTGGCATTTTTTATTAGGAAAAATATTTTTAGATACTTATAGATTCACATGCAGTTTTAAGAAATAATATAGTGAATCCCGAGTACCCTTTACCCAGTTTCCCCCAATGGGAACACCTTGCAAAACCATGGTACAGCATCACAACCAGGGTATTGACATGGATGCAGCTGAGATCCAGAACATTTCCATCTCCACAAAGACCCCTCATGTCACCCTTTTATTGACACACCCACTTCCCTTCCACCTTAACACTAGGCATGATTGACCTTTTAATTTATTTAATGATGTCACATTTTACCTCGTTCTACAAATGATTTGAGGTAGCAAGTGTTTTAACTTACCTTACCCAGATATTCTGAATTTTTATAAAAGCAGAAAAACAGATCAAGTGCATGCCAGTAAGGCTTATGAATTTGAAAGGGAAACAGTCCCAATATTTCAGTGGTATGGTTCTTTCTTGAGAGATAGAGGGTGCTTGTTTTCCAGGGCTCTGTGTACATAAGAATGCTTCTTTAACTGATGAACAACAGCTCCTGGAATTCTCTACCTTCACAAGGCCTCCCACCGCAGACCGGCACAGGGACCCTAATGCTCTTCCTGTCTGACATCAATGACAATGTCCCGACTCTGCGGTTATGTTCTCGCTACATGGAGGTGTGTGAGTCTGCAGGGAACCAGCCCCTCCTCATTGAGGCAGAGGATCCAGACCTGGGGCCCCACTCTGACCCGTTTACATTTGAGTTGGACGATACCTGGGGAAATGCAGAGGGCACATGGAAATTGGGGAAAAATTGGGGTGAGTGTATCAGTCAGGGATAAAGGGTTGAAAATGACAGAAACCCAATTCAGACAGACTTAGGCAAAAAAAGGAATTTCTTAGCTTACTTGTAACTGAAAAAACGTCAGATAAGCCTGTGTTTTGGCAGAGCTGGGCCTAGGTTCAAAGAGGACACCGCTGCAGGCCGCCTTTCTGTCCCTTGGCTCTGCCTTTGCCTGGGCTCCTTCACTGTCAGGTAGCTCTCCTCGTAGAGTAGCAGGTGGCTGCTGGGTGTTCCTGGGACACATCCTAGCACCTGGCAAGAAGGGTGCTTCCAGGGACAGCTCCAGGATGGATATCACTGCTTGGCTTGGGTCGCCCACCCTGCCAACCCTTGTGGGTGGGACTTGGGGAGGGCGGACAGGCTGGTTGGCTCCCAGCCTACACCTGGACCTTGTTGGGGTCTAGGCTGAGCCCTCCTGATCCACACAGGCTGAGAGTTTTGGAAGTATGGGCTCCCCCAAAGGAAAATTGATGTGGTGTTACCAGAGGAGGACCAGATGCTGAGCAGGTTGACAGCAACCAGCAACCACTGTCAGCATTCTCCTTTGTGCTTGCATCAACACGGTCTGTAGAGTATGGCACATTTTAAGTTGAAACTCTGTGCTCATGTTATAGTTCCTAGACCCAGAGGGTGTAGTAAAGCATTTCACCTGGCCCCAGAGGAGGTCTGGTCTTTGCCCTTGTTTCTAGCGGGATGTGGGGGGATATCTAAGCCTTTGGGATGTCATGGCTGATACAAGAGCCTCTGTTTGCCTGGGTGTCTTGGGCTGAGCCATATAGGAACTATGTGATTAGGATGGGGACTTTTGGTCACACAGCAGCAGCTGACCACTGGAGAGGCTGGAGCCTGAGGTCAACCATGTGGGAGGCCAACCAGGTTTACTGACCAAGCCCCAGTAAAGACTCTGGACCCTGAGGCTAGGGTGAGCTGCCCCAGGTGGCACTATTCCATATGTGCTGTCACTCATGGATGCCGGTAAAGAAACACCATCCTGGCTTCCTGGGGAGAGCATGATGGAAGCTCTGTGTTTGGAACTCCTCTGGAATCTGCCCTGTGTGCATCTTCCCTGGCCTGATTTTCATCTGTGTCCTTTCCTGGCAGTAAACTGTAGTCGTCAGTGTAGCAGCTTTCAGTGAGTCCTGTGAGTCCTTCCAAAGAATCATTGAACCTGCAGGTGGTCTTGGGAACCCCTGAACTTGCAGTTGGTGTCAGAAGTGAGGGTGGTCTTGGGGACTGGCCCCTCTAACTCTGCTGTTGGCTAACTTTCGCACAGAGCCTTGACCCACAGAGGTCAAATAAATGAGTTCATGCATGTGAATTCCTTTTCCCTTTGCAGGTCAGTCAGTTGAACTTTTAATGTTGAGAAGCCTCCCATGTGGTAATTACTCGGTGCCACTCATCATTGGAGACAAACAGGGAGTCTCCCAGAAGCAGACTGTCCACGTGAGGATCTGTTCCTGCCCCAGTGGGTTCACATGTGTGGAACATTCAGACACAGGAACAGAGCCCTTTGTGGGGGCCCTGTCCCCTGTCTATGCAGTGTTTGTGGCTCTGGCAGGTCAGCGGTTGGTGGGGACTGTCCTGGGACTGTGGCTCCTTTCCCCGGGCCATAGGCCAGGGTTATGGCGTTTGCTGGGGTGGGAGGCAGTTGATGGCAGGATTGGTAGGAGGCCTTTGAGGATGACCTCTGGGTGCACTCGGGCTCCTAGACTCAGATCAAGTGTTGCCACCCTGGCCAGACACGATCCTGGGCTGGCAAAAGCAGCTTCTCCTCAATATGCAGTAATTTGAACAGTGAAACCCACAGATGGGCGTAGTCAAAGGGTGGCCCTGTGTTTGCAATAACCACGGGAATAGCAATATACAGATGTCTAGACTCCTGGGCTTGGCAAGGCTTATAAGGAAGCTAGTTTTTCCAAGAAATAATACAATATTACTGGCCAGGTAGAATTAATTAATTCAACAAACAATTATCTAGCACCTACTTGTGCCCCCAAACTATGCTGAACTCTGTAGCTGCACAGATGGTTAAGACAGAATTTGGCCTTGTGCATTCATGGCTCTGTTATAAATTCACAGAACAAGATCCTCTTGAAACCTGTGCTGTGGATGAGCTAGTCAATCCGTTTCCCCTCTTTGTCTCATCACAGTGGCTCTGCTTTTACTGCTGCGATGCTATTTTGCATTTGAACCCAAGAGGCGCAGATGCTCTCTCCCCCGTGATGAAGGCCACCAGACCCTGATCATATATAATGATGACAGCAAAGCCACCTCAGCCCAGGTAGTGGAATGCAATGCTTGTGTCTTACAGCAATGAAGTCAATAACGCATGGCCTTACAGCACATGCTTTTCCACCCATTGTACCCCCTCTTATTTCTTTAACTCATATTTGAGTAACAAGTCAGAAAAAATTCCTGTAAAAATTGTCCAATTCAACTAAATGGATTTATTGTTTCAGATCAGTGGTTCTCAACCATTGGCAATTTTGCCCTCTAGAGGATATTTGGCAATGCCTGGAGATAATTTTGATGGTCACAGTTGGGGATGCTACTGGCATCTAGTGGGTTGAGGCCAGGGATGCTGCTAAACATCCTAAAACACACAAGACAGCCACAAAGAATTATCTGGCCCATTGTCAAAGTGCTGAGGTTGAGAAACCTGGCTCTGGGGAAAAATGACTATTGCTGGGTGGAGGTTCACCAAACGGAATTATGTTATGCTCGCCAGTTAAATGAGTTTGAGCTGGCTTCTGGGCCATGGCCTGGGGTAGAGTGTGGCAGAACCCCCTCCTGTACCCTTGTCTGGCAGAGCTGGTGGGAAGCTCACTGGTCTTGCAGGTACAAGGCCTGGGTTCTGTTTCTGCCTTTGCATCTTTTTGGCTTCGTCAAGTGGAGCAAGTCGTTTAACCCCACATCCTCATCTGTGAACTGGAGGATAAAGTCAACCCCGCAGCCAAGTTGTGGATCACAGATGATGCCTGTGAAAGCACCTGCCGCTCAGCCCGACCGGCACAAAATAATGGGCCAGTGACTGCTGGTTCTTTAAACCCGCAGCTTCTGGGAGAGGATTGGCTTTGTCTCAGCCACCCTTGTAGCAACCCCGGGCTGGGGTGAAGGGGCAATGACATGGGAGCAGTGTGAGCTCTCCTGTCTGTCTCCACCTACAACCAAGAGTGGTTGATCTAAACAATGAAAGCAAAACAAACGTCAAAAGGGAATGCTGACTTTCGCACACCAGAGGATGCGGGCTGCCCCATTTACACCTGCACCGGTGGTTTTGTCCTGGAAGGAGGAGGCGTATTGAATAGAGTAAGATGCTTTAGGGGAGAGACATCCAATTAACTTTGCTATTATGCTCAGGTGAATAGAGGGCGACTATAAAACGTACTTGATGTGTGAAGAAGCTGGTGCTTGAGCATGACTCCTAGGGTTCTTCCTGCGTTTGTCTTCCCTGCTGGTGTGAGGGCAGGAGGGAGATAGAAGCCCCGGACCTGCTCTGTGTGTGTGTGTGTGTGTGTGTGTGTGTGTGTGTGTGTGCACGCACGTGTGCACCTGTGCACCCCTGCAGGCCTCTGTGAACCCTTCCTGGGCTGGACGTGACTAGGCAGGAAGCGTGGTACAAACTCTCTAGATTGCTGAAGCCGCTGGAGGAGTCCTCTCACCCAGCAATGAGAGCAGCAGCTGAGAGTTTTGTTTGTATAATTTTAAGAGGGAAACCCTCTTGACAAACGGTCTTTGTGTGATGGGCAGAAACCCTTCCCTCAGGCAGTTCCACTGGCTCTGAGGCTCAACCCTGCAGGAAAACAAATGGCTGCTGGGCCTGGGGGCCGTGCCTCAGCCTCCTTCTTGGTGAGATGGAGCGAGGGCTTGGAGGGGACCAGCAGGAACGTCACGCTCCCTGAGCTCCGGCTCAGGTTGCAGCCAAGACGGAAGAGGCACCGGGACGCCCGGGGTGCCTGTCTCACAGGGCAGATTTGCAGCTGTCTGTTGGGAAAGAGGAAGAAGCTCCAGAAGCAGTGTGGGTGGAAAGGGACCTTAGTCATTGTGGGGCTGAGACAGGGAGGGCTGGAGGGGGCTTGGTGACAAGATGGCACTGGCCAAGGACCAGCAACATCAGAGGCACAAGAGCCTTCCCCAGGGCAAAGGGCCTCTGCTCTCTTCCTGTACCAAAACATCCTCCCACTCACAGCATGGGGCATGTCTCTTTTCCTGCCACGGTATCTTTAGGGCCCTGAGAACTGGGACCCAGCAAACCTGGGTTTAGATTCCAAATCTGTGATTTTTCTGTTACACAATCTAATGACCCTTGGCTTTCATATATAAAGTTAGATTGATAATGTTTTCTCTCTCTTAGGTTTATTGGACAATTTAATCAAGTAGCACGTGTAAAGTCCTTAGCATAGGACAGGGCGCTGATGGGCATGCAATAAACGGTGGCTGCCAATATTACTATTACTAGCAGTAATTACTAATTATGTCTTTGTAACTATTGGTAAGTAAGGCCATCTCACGGTACACACACTCAATCTGTCTGAACATCTTACATGAATATTCTGGCCCACACATACACGTCCACTCACCAGGGACATTCTGTGCTCTTGGGAAGACTCTATCCGAGATGTTACTGCTGGTTCCACCCATGTTGTCACATTCTGCTGCTGAACTGCAGGGATGCCACCTGGTGGAGGCGACCTATGGGATTGCATAGATGCCTTCCCTGTATGTGGGAAGCTAGTGAGCTCTTAGTCAACAAAAATCCAGCACCTAAGAACATCTGAGTCCCTCAGCGAATAGATTTGTTGAATGAGACAATGCACAGAGCACCTCACAACGGCGGCGACCCCAAGAGCCATCACCACGAGCTTTAGAAGAAGATGAGCCTTTAGATTCTGAGGTCTCCTGAAATAAGAGTCTTTTACTATCACTTTACATGAAACACTGAACAATGAGAAACACAACTTCCGAACCAGCAATTACCAAAGACAAACAGAAATAACATTCCCTCTGCAAATAAACCATCCAGATTTATAGGATAGGCATCTTTTTCACAGTCTGGACTTCTTCTGCAGTGGTGGAGATACAGTGTGTCTGGGAGGAATGACATTCCTTACTTTCTAATCTTATTTCTGCCTTCTGTAACTCTAGCCCATGGTATCTCTTTCCCTGTGTTGCGAAGACATGGTTGGATGTCGAGGGCCAGATGCCAGCTCTGTTGATCCACACGGCCGTGGTGGGGGCCAAGCTGGGTGCTAAAGTAACATGTCGCTTATTTGCTCCTTGATTTTAAGCAGAGAGGTGACTTTGCTGATGGTTTCCATGGCAGGGAACACCCTGGGTGCTCTTCCCACCACCACGTCCAGTGAGGTCCTTCTGCAAGTCAGTTGCCACCCCAGCCCCACCCACAAAGCCCCGTGGTTCCCTCATCCTAACACACTTCTGCCCGTCAGCGGCAAAGTTCCTTCCTCTCTGCTGCAGTGCCAGACGACTCAGTGCTTCCAAATTCTTCTGTCCACTGACACCTTCACACTTTTTTTGCCATATGCAATGCCACTTGTACTGGTGTGTTTTATAAAATATTTTTTGTTTAAATGGACTTGTGTCCAAATTAAGTACGTTTGTTTAAATAGGAAATTTTATATTTTAACTATAAATAAGAAACAAGGTTTACTTGTATAAAGAGCAGGCCAGTGTGAAAACAAGACACAAAAGAAATAGAACACAATAATTCTAGGTGGATAACGCCACCTGCCAAAGGCTCAGGACCTCTCTGTGAGAAAGGCAGAGGTGTGAAAGCCACTCTAGAGCAAGGGTGACACTTTCTCCTGGATGTTCTAAGGATATGGAAAAGGAATGACAAAGTCAGCAATTTTCTCACCATGCAATTCAATGTTATTTAAAACCCTGTTTCCCAACTGGCTAAATCTTCCCTTTCCTAGGTGGTAGGCCTCCCCAGCTTTGGAAACAAAGTTAATCCAGGACTGCTGTGAACTACTGAGCAGGCTCCTGGCCAGGGCGGGGAGCAGGCAGGTCCCCTGTGCGTTCTGCTCACTAACCCGTGCCCTGGAGAAGGGGTGCCCTTCCCTCACTCCTACAAAGACTCTCCTGGGCTGATGGGAGCCCTCGCTTCCCTTCCCCTTAACCAGCCTGTGAGCTTCTGGAGGCCAGAGGCGTTGCCCTGAGGAGCACACTGTGTCCTTTGCATGCACAACCCCAGTGAATTTTCACCAGCACCCTGCAGGGGTCGGGGGTAATCATCTCTATTTTACAGGGGAGGAAACCAAGGCCTGCCAGCTTCTTTTTCTCCGTGTGTCTTTGGATTCCCTTTGCAGTGTGCTGCAAATAGAACATCTACGGTGACTGGTTAAATAAACTGCCATTCACACAATTTCCCTAAGTTAAGAGGTCATTTATGATTTATCGGGTAAACTGATATTTTAAGACCTGCTGCAAAACATGAAATATCTTCAATAAAACCATTGTCAAGGTCCATTGCCTGCTTTATTTTCTTTGAAATTTTACTTCATTATTGAAGGGTCTCTATTAAAATAATAGAAACCAAAGCAAAAATTGCCCACAGTCCCACCCCTAATTCTAAACAGTTTTACTTGCGAGTGTCACCTTCTAGATCTTGTCTACGTGTCTATTCAGTTTTCAGGCATCTGCGTCATGGGTAGACTGTGAGAGCCTGCGAGTTCTTGCCCTCGCCTCTGTCCACCTTTCCTTTCTGATACCCACTCCCTTCCCTTTCATCATGCTAGTTTTTATTTGCCTATGAGTCCATGCGCAGGGGAAGGTGTGGAAGGTCACACATGCCCACTTCATTCTCAGCTGGTGGGAGATGCATTCTCTTTGAGCAAATTGGCATTTCTCCCCTAGGAGCTCAATGAAATGCTGCCATCAACAGTGGGTCCAGCAGACCAAGAACACTCCACTCTGGGAACTCCGGTGGGTTGCAGAAGGACTGCAGACTCCCTGCTGCAGTCATGTCACTAGTGACTGACGGTTCCCTCGAGAGAGGGCCCTTCTGGAAGATTCTGTGATACTGTTAGAACAAAAACACAGTCAATGAAAATCTGAGAAGTGGGCTTTTTCCAATCAACCATCCTTCCATCTGTCCAACTAGCTATTATTATTATAGTTGGTGGCTGTTGTATTAAAAGTTTTTGTTTGATAGTCCTGATCAAATGTGACACTTTTAGAATACACACAGTTAGATATATCTTCTTGTGTCCATCTAAGGGCACCAGAGATAATCTATAAGGTTAAGAGCACGTGACTTTGATGCTGAGTAATTTTACACTCCCTGCTAACTGGAGCCCTGAATTCCCCACTCTACATATAAATTCTAGAACTATTGCTTTGCTTTTTAAAATGATATTCCTAAAGTAATTTTAGACTCACAGAAGTTGCAAAACAGCATGGAGAGTTCCTGTGGACCCTTCCCCAGTTTCTCCCATGGATAATATCTTATGTAAGCATGCTGTGTTATCAAAACCAGAAAACTGACTTTGGTATAACATTCTTAATACAGGAATGAAATATAGACCTTATTTGGACTTCACCAGTTTAACTAGCTATTATTTTAGCAAATATTTACTTTTCAGACATAGAATTAAAAGAGGTATTCATAGTCCAAAGAGTCATGGTATCATATCCAATTTTTATGAGGGAAAACTTCTAAAAATGAATTCAAGATCTCTGTAAATTTGTATCTTTGCTCAGGTTGCATTGGAGCAAAGACAAAAATGTGCTGTTCTTCTTTGCACAAAGATGACACCACAAATCCACCACTGAGGGGCTTGTGCATTGATGGACATGTCCCTCTGGTCCTGGCAGAGCCAGCTTCATGGACATAGAACCATGCTGTGGCATAGGCCCCGTGCTCAGATGGGCCCGTGCTTGGTTCGGTCTTCTACTGTTACTATCCTGAAATTTTTAATTTTTGAACAAGGGGCCCTATATTTTCTTCTTGCCTGGAGCCTTGGAAGTTATGCAGGTGGGTCTGGGTCTTAGGGGTAGATGTGAGTCATTCACACATGTTGAGGCCATGGTCATGGCAGAATGGCAGTCTTACTGGGCATTTGTGGACCCCAGACAGAGGTTGTAAGTCCAGTATTCTCATGCTCCTTCTCCACACAGCAACTATTTAACAGAAAGCTTGTTCATGGATTTCTACTGCGTCTACCTACGCTGCTCTCATTAGGGTTGCTATACCTTTTATACAAAAATGAAAAGCAATATGGTTGTAAGGATCTCTATTTATGTGTTTGCATCCTTTGGTATTTTATATGAAACCCATAACCACTTCGTCCTTCCTAACCTTAAGGGTTGTGGCGAGCCCCTCGGGCCGAGAGGAGTGAAAAGAGACACCCTGCCCCCGGAAGTGTAGACGCAGACGTTTCCGTGGGAAGAATTATCTTATTGTCCTGTCTAACAGCTGCAGAAAGCCCTGAAAATTGGAAATTTGGAAGGGAAGAGGAAGTACAAAATGTGCCCCAAATCCAAACAAACTGGCTGAGAAGCGAACGCGGAACCGATTAGAAGTAGCAAAGGCTCGTCTCTCCGCGACTTGAAGGTGTGAGAGTCCCTCAGGCCCCCGCAGATTCCTGTGTGCCTCGGCGGCTGACAGCTAGGTCACAGGCCCAACATCCTCCGCTGTGCTTATTCACGGACGTATAGAAGTTTTGAGCCACAGAGGTCTGAGAGACCATCTCGTCCGATTTTGTCCCTAAATATTTTTAGCAGCAGAATTCTTCTTTTCAAATGAGATCCTACAAAGAACTCTATTATAAATAAAACAGATAACAGTGGCTTTTTTCTACTATCTGTTTTGTTTGCACTGACATTTATAATATATACTTATTATCAAAATAACCAATAAAAATAGTGATTCTGATGAAAACAAAAAAAAGGCAGTTGGATATTGTAGATAAAGTTTGCAAAATGATGTTATCTTAGCACCTAGTTCATTGCCTCACATTTCCTAATTGGTTTTTAAAGTATCAAGAAAATTTTGATATACACCAATAAGAAATTTCAAATACTAACAGTTTTTAAGTAGCTCAATTTATAATATTAGGATTCGCTTTGATTAATCAAACATGGGACAAAGAGCTTCATTCATGTTTTGTAAAAGCAAATTAACACAGCATCCTAATTAACATATTAGGGTAGGGGGCTCAAAAAGATGTAAACTATTTTTATTATATTATAAAAATAATATTAAATATTATTGAAATAATTTGTAAATAAGTAAAATAAAACTCAGATACTCTTGCTGAAGTATCTTTGAGGAGTCGTAGGCCCTGGGGACACAGTGTGAAACCAGTAGCTATGTCCAGAGAGGCCCAGAGATGGGGAATGATGCTCTTGGCCATGGCAGAGCCACATGCAGCATGGGGTTAGGACTTAAAGTTGACTCCAGGCAAAACTGCCCCTGAGTCTACCTCAGGAAGGAGCCAGGCTGGAGACTGACATGAGTCTTTCTCCAGGCTGGGATGAACCACTGTGCTTGACCAGTGAGCATCTGGTGAGAGACCACGTGACACAGAGAGTCTGTATCTTCAGCGTCTTCCTCTGACAGGCCCCTGGGGGTTAAAATGGGACAAAGGGCATGGCATCTCCAGCCGAGGGCTCCTGGCGCTGGGAGCCAGGCAGGTAGGGTCCTCGGGGCTGTTTGTAGTGGTCCACACCTTGCATCTTTTGCTAAGTGTGTTTAGTTCAATTTACCTTGGTATAATGTGGCTTCCCTATGTACACACACATATAAACAGCCATGCATTGCTTAGCAACAGGAATACAACCTGAGAAATGCATCCTCAGGTGATTGCCTCATTGTGTGAATAGCATAGAGTACACTTACACAAACCTGGTACAGACAGCCTGCATCTTAAGGGTCTTCCTCTGAGAGGCCCCAGGCGTTAAAACAGGATGGTGACCAAGGGCACCTCTAAACCTAGATGGCACAGCCTACTACACACCTAGGCTATGTGGTATAGCCTATTGCTCCTAGGCTACAAACTTGTACAGCATGTACTGTACTGAATACTGTAGGCAATTGTGCCACAGTGGTAAGTATCTGTGTATCTAAACATAGAAGAGGTTTAGCAAAAGTATGGTATTACAATCTTGTGGGACCACCATAGTACATGCGGTCTATGGTCCATTGTTGATTGAAATGTTGTTATGCAGTGCATGACTGTATGTATTCACGTGTATATGTCCTTGGACTGTGTGGGTCCACTTACATGCAGAATTTTTTTCCACCTCTGCCACCCCTGAGACAGCAAAACCAGCCCTTCCTCCTATTCCTCCTCCTCAGCCTACTCAACTTGAAGATGATGAGGACAAAGACCTTTGTGATGATCCACTTCCACTGAATGAATGCTATAGTTTCTCTTCCTTAGGATTTTCTTAATGACATTTTCTTTTCCCTGGCTTACTTTAGTGTGAGAATGCAGTATATAATACATATAACATACGCAATATGTGTCAGTCAACTATTTGTTATTGGTATGGCTTCTGGTCAACAGTAGGCTATTAGTAGTTAAGTTTTGGGGGAGTTCAAAGTTCAGGTGGATTTTCGACTGTGCAGGGTCAGCACCTCTTATCCCCATGTTGTTCAAGGGTCAACTATGCATGTATATGTGTATGTGAATGTGTGTATACGCACGTATATGTATCTAGGCGTGTATATGTGTACATATATGTGCATGTATACATGTATGTGTATGTATAGCCTCATGGACATATAAAATTGGCCAAGATTTTATCATTTTTTACATGTGTCTTCTACAATCCAGTAAGTATCTCTAAACCCAGGGAAGATCAGAAATCAACTCAGCCGTAAAGGCCACCAGTGTTTAAACACACAAATTATATCATGTCACTCTCCAGTTTAAAACTTCCTGATGGCTGCCATGTACCTGGGATAAAGTCTGCAACCTTATGAACTTAAGGTCCTCTGAGCCCCTCTGCCATCTGGCCTCTGCCCCACCCCGGCCTCTCCGAGCTCTGCACAGAACACACAGAGCTCCCTCCCGGCTGAGACCTTTGCGGCTCCTTCCACCTGGAGTTCCGTCCGCCTCTGCGGCCCTTCCACTTCCTTCTCACATTGCCTCCCCTGCTGAGAGGCCTCCTTGGCCCCCGCTGAGAGGGGGCACCTCTTATATCTTCCTTTGCTGATCAATCTGACGTTTCTCACCACTCTTGGGTGCTGGTTTTGCACCTGCCTGAGCCCGAGAGTGAGGCCCTGGGTGCCTTGCTGGACTCCACACTGGCCCTGCCTTACAGGATTCAGTTGTGCACTCTGTGGGCTCCTGGGCGGCCGTCCACATGGTAGATGCTGAGCCTGTGTCCTCAGCCCTTTGACAGTGCCCAAAGACCCAGATCCACAGACACTTTCCCAAGGAGCAAGTGGCTGCCAGTGGCCCACCGTGAGCACGACGCGCAGCTGGCTCTGGGCAAGGCTCAGAGGGAGAGACGTTGAAAAAAGCAGGGGGAACAGCACAGTCGAGGGGGCACAGGGCACGGGCAGGGCTGCCGACAGGAGTCAGCCTGCTACTAGACTGAGTCTGTGGAGCAGCCCTAAAGCCTGCGGGCCAGGCTCTCTCTGGTTCCTCCTTTCCTGGAAGCGTGTTTCAGCCCAGGCGTTGGAGTGTCTGGGTCTAGCATGGGGAAGTTGCAGGGCCTCTCCTCTCCTCCCCAACACAAAGAGGTAAAACGTGTGCAAATTGCTTTGACCTGGCTCTTTACCTCAGAAAGAGCTGTGCAGAGTCTGCCCCCATCTGTGCTGGGGGCCGTTGACACGGGGTGGGTGTTGGTGGAAGTGACTGGGGCTCCTCAGTGGTGCTAGGGCTCTACTGGTTTGCTTTGCAGGTCTACCCAGATGGCGTAGTGCCCAGAGGACTCCTGGCCCCTGTGGAAGGAAGGATAGCAGAGACACTGCGTCAGGTAGGGAGGGCACCCCTCGTCCCTTGCACAGGCAGTGGGTTCTGTGTCCCCACTGTGCTCCAAACTTGACCTGGGGCCTCCTAAATCACTGTATTAGCTCAGGCTGCCATAACAAAATACTATAGACTGGGTGGCTTAAACATCAGAAATGCATTGTCTCACAGTTCTGGAGGCTGGAAGTCTGAGGTCATGGTGCCTGCATGGTCGGGTTCTGGTGAGGGCTCTCTTTCTGGCTTGCAGATGGCCACCTTCTTGCTGTCCTCACATGGTGGGGGGAGAGAGAGAAAGACCTAGCTCTCTGGTGTCTCTCCTTATTAGGACACTAATCCCATCATGAGGACCCCACCCTCATGACCTCATCGAAACT
Organism: Daubentonia madagascariensis; assembly: GCA_023783475.1. Taxonomy (NCBI): domain Eukaryota; kingdom Metazoa; phylum Chordata; class Mammalia; order Primates; family Daubentoniidae; genus Daubentonia; species Daubentonia madagascariensis. Next base: position 2,348,599 of record JAKFHU010001640.1, on the reverse strand, counting down.
TGATTATCTCCCAAAGGGCCTATCTCCAAATACCATCACATTAGGGTTAGGGCTTCACCACACGAATTTGGGGGGGGGGCGGTCACAATTGTGTCCATAACAATCACTTTCATGGGAATCATCCTTCTGGGGCTGCTTTGCAGAACCCAACTCAAGACAGAATGAAAGGTCTTTTTCTGTAAAATAGTGAAAGATGTGGCTGGACTATGCTGAAGGGGGTTATTGGGCAAGACTCTGATGTCAGTATATCCTGGAAGGTTCCTTAACAAAGCCACCCTGTTTGCCCAGCAAGAAGAGCTGAGCAAACCCATGGGTAGGTTTATGGAAGGAGCCAAGTGGGTCCCCATGCTGGAGTCTCGGAGGCTCTGTGTGCCCCCACTCAGGGAGGGTTGCACAAAGAAGCGGCACAGGCGGTTCTGAGTCTAAGGAACTTCACGTGTTGTAGGGAAGCTGAGGCTCAGACCCATGAAATAATGAGCACAAAGGGATATGTGAATGTGGCAGGCTCTGTCTGTTAAGACATTTTATTGGCGAATACATGTGTAACACTTCGTTCCAGACTCTGTTCTGAGTGCTTGGAAGATATTAGCTCTCAGTCGCTCGTCAACCCACCGGGGCAGGTACTGTCATACTCCTCTTTATAAAATGAGAAGACCCAGGAACAAAGACATTAGGTAACATGTCCAAGGTCACAGCTGTAGAAAGTGGTAGATTTGGGCTCAAATGCAGGCAGCTGGGTTCCAGGGCCCGGGCACTCGAGGGCTCATTACAAAGCAGCGGTCCCAGGCCCAGCTCTGCAGACCCTGCCTCAGTGGGCCTGGGGTGTTCATCAGAGCCTCTGACTTGAGGTCCTGGGGCCCCGTTTTGTGAAACTTGCTGATGGGCCTGGGCGTCCCCTCCTCTGTCTGTCAGAGTGGACGACAGACAGGGCTGCAGGCACTGAGGCCTGAGGAGGCGGCCACAGGCAGCATCAGGGTGTAGAGTCACTGCCTGGGGTCAGCTCCGCTGGTTGCTGTCGCAGGCCCCAGGGTGGGAGCTCCAGCTCTGCTCCTCAGTGACAGCCCTGAGGCCACCATGGGCATGGCCCTTCCTGGCTCCTGCTCCGGAGTCCTGCAGAATGGATGATGCCTGGCAGCCACTGTGAGACAACCCAAACGTGCTCTCCAAGTCTAGAAGCTGCCCTAGAGCCAGACGAACCAGGCTCCTGTGGGAGGGGGCTGTACACCACAGGGTGGGGCTGCAGGATGCTTCACCAGGCCCTGGTTGCTGGTGAGGAAGACAAGCAGTGAGCCGCAGAGAAGCATCTGTGCATCTCTCCCTGAGCAGGGCAGGACTGTGTCATTACTGGTGCATGACACGTGGTCAATGAAGAAGGAACGGATGAAAGAACCTTTCTGCTCTACAGCCCAAGGAGGTAGACAGATCCGACAATGGAGGCTCACAGAAGTTGCCCTAAGTGGTAAAGTTGGCGGGGGAGGGGTCAGAGCCGGAGCTGGGGCACAGGTTGGCCAACTCCAGACTGGCTCACCCGATCAGTGAGCAATACCAGGGAAGTCCCTTCTCTCTAGGCTCTAAATTTCCATCTGTAAAGCAGGGTAGGGACAGTCTACTACATTCTCAGGGATGATGTTGTGCACAGATGAGACCATGTGGCTACATAAATATAGTCTATGGCAATCATGATGTAGTATCCAGCTTACCCATTGTCACATGTGCACACACACACAGCTCCTGCCAAGTAGAGCACGTGGACGGGGTGCAGGTCCCACCCAGGGGGCAGCAGGAGAAGGCTGCATGGTGGCCAAGGCCCCACCCTCTGCCCTCCGCCAGGCAGGCAGGCAGGCAGCTTTATTCAGGGAGAGCTCAGAGCTCTGTGCTTGGTGGTGTGAGAGGAGGAAAAACCAGATTAGAAGGCCCAGCTCTTTCCCCAGTGAGCCCTCCAACTTAGTTGGTGGTTTATGATGAATTATTGATCTTATACAGCTTCCACTGAATCAGGTGCAGAAACCCACTGCTCTGCTGCCCACCTGGGAGGGTTTGAGGTTGAGTCCAGGCCCCACTGCAGAGTCTGTGAGGCTCTGCACACGCCGGGCCTATCGTTAATTATCCAGTCAGCTTCACTGCCGGACGTGCCAGGACGTCCAGCACCTTGGCCAGGGCTTGTGTGTTCGCTCGTTAGCTGGCAAGAGCTTCCTTTGCTCCCCAGCCCAGCACCCCATGCCATGTGGTCATGTGGTCATATGGTGACTGAAGTCCCCAAATAAACAGACCCAGGTGGTAGGCAGGTGTACAGGTGAGCAGTCCTACACTTACCTGTGGGCACCAAGCCTGATGTATCATGGACATAGGGCCAGGAAATGACGTTTCCCACCAAACAGAGGCCCAGGACGGGCTCCTTCTGTGAACCAGGGGCAGGTGGAGACAGTCGTGGCCAGAGCCAAGGGTGTGGCTGGGAGTTGGAGAGCTGATGGTCCCGTCAGAATGGGGACAGGCATGGAGTCTCAGGAACCCCTCAGCTGCACTTTCCAGGCCTCCCTACCTCCCATTTTGGGTTCTGAGCCCTCAGATCCCGACTGTCTTCATGCTCTAGATGAGCTCACCTCTCAGGAATCCTGTCATCCAGTGACGGTTAGAGAGGGTCCTGCCAAACCCACTCCTGCCAAGGCTGGCGGAACTGGCTCAGGTCAGGATAGCACCTCTCAGGGATGTTAGAAGGTAAACAGGCTAAAGCTGCCCTCCCTCCCTTCCTTCCAACAGCATACTTACTGAGTCACTCAGGCCAGAAAAATCCAGAAGTCTTCAGAGAGGCATCTTGGGCCCTGAATGATGAGCTGGAGTTTGCTGAGTGAAGGTGGTCAGATGGGGACAGTCATTCATAGAGAAGTGGGTGGCAGGTGCACCAGACAGGAGGAGCACATGGAGGGGGCGTGTGGAGATGAGGGTAGGAAGACTGGCCTAGACGGTGACAGGGCCGGCACCCTGTGAGGCTGGAGTGTCCCTAGGTTTTGGAGGCCGAGAACTGCTCCTGAGGGCTTTAGGCAGAGAGATGCAGGAACAGATCCAAGGCCCAGAAAGTGTCTCTGGTGCTTGCGCACAGGGTGAGGCAGGAGAGGGGGGAGACAGGCTGGGAGGGGCGAGAAGTAGGCTGTCAGGAGGGGGAAGTCACAGCAAGCCCTCGGCAGTGGCTTCGCGCAAAGACCTTGCCTCTCTGGCTGATGTCACGGTTCAGCGTGGGTGTCCAGGAGCCTTCCAGGTGGGAGGCAGGGCCCAAGCTCTGTCCGCCTTGTGGCTCTGCCACCATTAGAACCTGGAGATGTGGCTGGAGGGAGGGGAACAGAGAGCAGAGGCTCTCGGGGAGGCCTTACAGGCTGGGTGAGTGTCCCGACGTCCACTTTTCTTCAGCTGTACCAAGTCACACGGCACTTCTAAGTGACAGGTGGGAAATGCAACCTTGCCGGGTGCCCAGGAAGACCAAGAAATGCTTGGCTCCTTGCCACTCTCTGCCCAATGCTGGAGACAAGCACTTGTCCTAAGGCATCAGCACGGGGCTGGAGAAGAGATGGGGAGGTGACCAGGAGTGCAGCCGAGTATCTGGGGGCAGGGGACAACTTGAGGTTTCGAGCTTGAACAGCCAGGCTGTTGGGGGTGCCATGGCATGAGCCAGGCTGGGGTTTTACAGACTTTAGTCCTTCTCTTACTGCCATCACTGTTTTGTCTTGACCCACTCACTGTTATTTCCTTGATGCCTGTCTGTAAATCGGCTTGCATTTTAATGAGTTTTTTGCCTCACTGCCAGCTCAGCAATGGTGTTTGTGGAATCGTGGAGTCAATGTGCTTGTCATTACGTTTTAAAATGTACATTAAAATGGCTATCTGTTAAAATAAACGTGTCCCAACACTACCCAAGATCATCTTATGTGGCAGGAGCCAGAAAACTTCCTGTCAAGGGTTAAGTCACTGCAGGGCCAAGGGCGGTTCTGGCAGGTCAGCTCTGCCTCTGCCTGGAAGCAGCCCCAGAGGATACCCGGGTAATACCCAGATGAACGGGCTTGGCTGTATTCCCATGGGACTTACAACAACAGGTGGCAGCTAGCTTTGTCCCCCAGGCTGCAATAGGCTCTGTGCACTGCCCTGGAGGACACTGAGGGAGGGGAAGGGCGAGGAGGGGAAGCAGGTTGGGGTGAGAATGAGGAGTTTCAGGGATGTTGAGTCTGAGGTCCCTGTGGACGTCCCTGTGGAGCTGCCCAAGCGTCAGTTGGAATTCTGGCTCAGGATGTGACCGCAGGGAGTGTCCCAGCTGGTGGTGGTGATTGGGACATTGCCACTGGTTAGGGGATGGATGAAGCCATGGCTGGAGCATTCGCCTGGGAAACCAGAGAGCAGTGGTTTGAGCAGCGGTGGGGGTGGAAGGGGCGCGGAGAGCGGTGACCACCCCTTCTTCGAAGGAGGCCGTGAAGTGTGAGCAGAGTTGAAGGACAGCCCCAGGCACATCTGTGGGTCGGGAAGAAGGGGCCAAGGGGAAGTGACATGGTAAAGACACAGGAAAGAGGGGACAATTGTCCAAACAAGGATCCAGGGGAGTCCCAGGCCGGGCGGTGTTCAGGGCACAGGAGGGGGAGGGGGACCCCAAAGGGCGGAGGAGGCAGGGCCCCTGTCCCGCCACCTGGGATGGCTACCACCAAAACTGTCACAGTCCCTTCCCGGAAATTAGCTGGAGACGGACGACGGTCTCTTTCTCCTCAGCCTGACTGCCGTCTCTGAGCCCGTAGACGCTCCTGTGACAGCGGGGACTTGGGTCTGCTGCCACTGAAGTTGAATTGAGGCGTTCCTCAGATCACACCTAGCGAAAGCTGTGTACGGAGGCCCACGCGCTTACCTTCCCTCGCCCCGCTTCTCCCCAGAAGCTCCGTGGTGTGGACGTGCGGGAAGATGGCAGTGGCTACCAGCCTCGCGTCCACCTGGAGGAGGCAGCAAGTGTGGGGGCCCCGTCCCTCAGTTCTCTGGCCTTCTCGGAGCAGGAGCTGCCGCCTGCTGCGCTGGCCTGCTTGGGTTCGAAAGCTGCTCCACTTGAAGAGGTATGTCCTGAGCCAGGTGTTCCTTCCTTCAAAAATGTGCATTCTGGAGAATTGGGACCATTCCCGGAGGGGAGTCACCAGCCACTGTTCAGGGATTTGTTTTTCTGCCTTTGTTATTTGTTTAATTGCCTCCTAGTCCTAGGATGAGGACAAACTATTCATCTGGTTTAAATGCTTTGATATTCTCAGACCAGCCATCTTGAACCAAAGCAAAACAGCAGGTTATACTTCATCAAAATTTGATTGGTCAGATTTTCTAAACAAATTTGAATTTAGTTGGATTATTCTTTGCTTCCATTAGCAACCTAGCTCTGAGGGCCAAAGAAAACGTAATCTGTAGATTACCCAGCTATTTGGCAACACTGGGGGAAAGTAAACATGGATTTTAAAAGGTTATTTACATTTCTATAATTATGATTCTGCTTCGGTTTAAGTGAAAAAAATAGGTGAATAGGGAAATGTTTTCTAGAACATTCATAAGCAGTATTTTTAGTGATCTTTTAAAAAAACCCTGGTCCCTTTTTGATTAGATAGATAAAATATGTTATCTTGAGAGAAATGATTATGCTTACAGCTTCATAAGCAATACATGCTTTAAAAAAAGGAAGAACTGACATCATTTAACTTGTATTGTGCAAGTAAAAGAATTTAGGAGACTTTGAATGAATAAGTTCTGATTAGATTTTTATCTTACACAAAACCACAAATTTTAATTGGTTTTTACTTGTCCACTTACTGCTAGTGTAAGTTGCAAGGGAGGGAATGGTCTTTTTTAAAAGTCTTAAAATTTTTTATATAGTAGGACATGTGCCCTATAAATAGTTTTCTTGTCCGAATAATAGATAAGAGTCTGACTAAGCAAAGTTTAAAATGCTACCAGGACACTTTAATGTATATGTTGGATATCTGAAAGTCTATAGCCAAATCTAAAAACTTTTATATAATTAATAAGCATTATTTTTGGCGAATGCCCGCTCAGGTGCCCAAGGACGAATCAAGAGAAACACGTGTTTGCTGTTACTATATATCAATGGGGAGTTTTAGCTCAGAGTTAGAACTTTCCCTTTCTTTCTGAAGGAGCTGCGCAAATATTTACTTTGAGATCTCAGCTGTTCATATGTGGTTACTTCATCCTTCTCTCGTGCTTTGGGTAACTGATAAAGAAGGAAAACCATATCCAAAGCATTGGAATGTCTGAATCTGACACATGAATGTATAGAACAGCTGTGCTAATACTGGGATGATTCAGAGCAGAGTTTAAGACATTTTCTGAGTAATTCAGGATAAAAGTAATTTTTTAGAAAATTATACTTTTAAGTACAAATTGTTGGCGTGAGTCAGTTGATGGTTATTAGATTTTCCAGATTTGCCTTATCACCATGGGGCAAATCTTACCCACCGTCTGTCCTTGTGAATAAAGTTTTATCGGCACACAGCCTTGCCCGTTTGTTTAGGTGTTTTCTATGGCTGCTTTTGTGATCCAACAGCAGAGCTGAGTAGTTGCAACAGAGGCCACACAGCCCACACGTTACAGAAAAAGTAACTTAACTTCTTCTCTAAGGCATTCTTTTTGGGTACTCCACATCCTATCAAACATACTAAGATGTATCCATACCCTGCACTAAAAACAAACACATTGCCACACATATTTTGAAAGGTTTTAAGTAAGTTTGCTTTTGGCTATGGTAACTCATTTAACTTACTGCTGGTTATGAAAGCTTGGCCTTACTGTGCTTATTTGAGAATTCTTGCATCATGAGACACTCTCTAATTTTTTTTCAAAAGTGATAAAATACTCATGAAATGTTCATGAACACCAAATTTAACAATTAAGAGAAGAACAAAATGTCATATTTTGTAGCTATTTAATTAGACATTTATAAATTTTGATTTTGTTGGGGGTTTTCTTGGTGTATCTTGAAGGCAATAATTTTTTTTTTCATATCTTGACCATTTTAATAGGCCTCGAACTTTGGGGTTATAGCATCCAGTGGAAAAAATGGCTCTATTGGCAACTTCATGAAGCAACCCTGGCATATGATACTTCAGCTTTTCCCTTTAGATACAAGTTTATATTATATATTATCACCTTCTCCAATGAATGTCTGCAGGAAACATTCCTGGATGTTGGCTGGTTCTCCCCACAAGTGCTTTCCCAATTCTATCTTTGTGCTTAAAAAAGGTTTCGACTAAAAATGTCAGCACCAAGAAACTTTTTGGTGAAACTTGTTAGCCTCCAATGGAATTCACATATACTCATGAATTAAACCAATTCTTGCTAATGGCAGTGAAGAGGCCAAAAAACAGAAATAGTAAATATTTTCAGGGAAAATGTGATTTTATTAAGAATATTAACCTCCAAATTACTTAGCAATCCAAAGATTGCTTCAGTCTCAGAAATTAAAAATTTACTTTGCATCCCATCAATTTTGGTTTTCATGCACAATAAGAATCTCATTGGTTTTATAGACCTTTTCATATGAGAGGTTTGTTTTGCTTACTTGTATGATTTACTAAGCACAGAAGATATCTCAGTTGTTAAAACTTTCTTTTTCCCAAGTGAAACACGGACCAGGGAGACCTCATTTTATGTCCCCATCAAGTAGACATAGCAGCAGTCTCCTCAAAGATGACCTGTGGCAGTCGTCAAGGAAATCAAGACAGTGCCAGGTGGAGGATGTTCTGAGATTGTTCCCCCCCTCATCAGACACTTTTTCTGTGTGGCAGAGAGTGCAAACTTTGTCAAGTTTTTGCCTTCTCTGAAATATATGTGTCCAGGGCCAAAAAAATCTGCCATGAAGAAGGAGAAGGATAAAGGATTCTAGAGCTATAAAAACATAGTCCTTTAACTTTTCCCAACACAAACACACTAGTACTGAAATTTTATGTGAGTGTGGGGCTGCAGAGACTGCTGATTGCTCTAATATGTGTTACCTCCTTTTCCTCTGTAAAAGAACCCTGAATTTTTGCTGTGTACATGTGATCCCAAGTGGGAGCAACATTTCCCATCCCCCGTTGCAGCTGGGTAAAACCATGAGTCTAAATTCCGGCCAATAGGAGGCAACTTCCAGGAAGTGTCCTTGAAGGGTAGAGATGTGTCTGTCTCCTCCTCCTCTTCTCCTGGGAATGAGAATGTGATGGCTGGAGGTGGGGCAGCCATCCTATGTGCTGCCATCAGAGTGGATGCATGGTGTGGCAACAGGATGGAAGGGCTAGAGGTCCCTGACGCCATGGACCTCCACTCCATCCCTGGACCACCTTCCTCTAGACCACCAAGGGAAGTGAGCTATAAGTAGCAGAACTTAAGCATGTGGCATTGGCTTAATGGATGTGTTCAGGTGGCAGAGACTCAAATATTGTGGGGTAGAGAGCTGGCGACCCTTGTTTTACAGAAACAAAGCATTTGGAAAAAAAAAGTCCCCTGTTGTTTTTTGAAAAGCTGCCCGTGTCCTGAACAAGGATTGAGGTAGGAAATGGCAGGAGAAATTCATAATATAGAAAAACATTAACTGCTTCTCACTGCTTTTAGCAATGTTCTACGAGAGAGAGACAGACTTTGGCTACTGCTGGCCGTAGCTGCGCAGGAAGGAAAGGAAAATGCAGCTGTGCTAATGGAGACACTCTCTGCCTGCAGTCTGCAATCTAAGCTGACTGAGAGCTTGGTAATTTGGAGCCTTGCAGGGTTGAAAAAAGCAACTGCTGTGTCTTTCAAACTACATTGGTCATAGAAATGGTTTCTGCAAAGCAGCATACTTGGCAGAAAATAAAACTGGTGCTGCCCTCCACCACTTTGGAACTTTGTGTCAAAAGTCATTTTAAAAGTGTTGCCTTTCCAGCCAAGCCTGTTGCCTCTGACGGCTCAAGGTGGGCGCCGTTACGCTGAGAGAGAGGCGGTATCGGCATAGCACCGAGGCCCCTGAGGAAAGGGTCAGAATCTTCAGTGTTATAAACTGTGTCTTTGCAGACAGAGCTCACTGGAAACAAGTAGATCTGAAATCTCTATGTTTTTGAAAAAATGGTTTTGCCAAAGAAACCACAAGCCTGGTCTGCAAAAGGCTGTGATTATTCAACCCCAAAGCAATCCCTGGAACCACCACCCTAAAAAACAGGAAGCAAACTGCAAAAACTGTGCAGCCCCTCTGATGCCCATATCGGGTGTGGCAGTGGAGAAAAAGTGGGGGAGACCCTCCAAAAACGCAAGGTCGGGGCTGTGACACCACTGCTGGGGAGGGAGTCTCTACTCTTCCTGCCGCCTGGGATTTGCTCGTGTCTGGGCGATGATGACTGTGTTTGTCAGCCTCCAGCTTCCAAGTGGGAGTTTTTATTACAGCTGTCTTGTTCTTACTCATCTCCCTTCTGTTAGGTGTATTAAGAACAAATAACTTATTTAGTTTGTAGGTTGTCAAACCATTGACAGCCTCATTCATATCTCCTGGAGAGGACTGTGCTACACCTGGGATCCTGGATTCTGAGCCAGATGCAATGACTGGATGGGATTTTGCAGGTGTTTTCCTTGGGGGCAGGAGGTGAGTGCGTTCTGTGTGTGGAAAGAAAGGCACACACGGATATCTCCCCTCCCCCTCCCATTATCCCTTCTTTCCTTATTCCTAAGAAATAAAACCTCTGAATTTAGCCAGACTGTGGCTTTCCCAAATGGAAGCTATATTTCTCAGCCTTCCTTGAACTAGATGTGACCGGGTGGCTAAGTTCTGGCTAGTGGGGTTTATGTTGCTGCAGCGCAAGTGGACGTTATGTGCAAGTTCTAAGAAGTGTCCCTTAGAGAGCAGGCCTGCCTTTCTCTGTCCCCTCCCTAATCTTCCTGCAGAGTGGATGCAGATATGAAAGTGGACTATAAGGAGAGCTTGGGAAAGGAGCTGTCCCACCATGGACAAATGTGTTAGAAGGAGCCTGCGTCCCTTACTTGGCGGGCCAGAAGAGCCTGGATCACTGCACTTTTATGAGAGAGAGAAATAAACTTAAGTCGTTATTTCCTGTGGCACTGTGTTGTCATTCATAGTGAAACTTAGTGCTAATTAACCCAAGTAATGTGACCTAAAAAACAAACCAATACATAGAAAAACCATTGACATATCAACGTGTGTTATGCTTCAGAGTAATGACCTTGATGAGTTAAATTTATTCATTGAACAAATTTTTTCCATTACATTCTAACAAGTATTTGGATGATGAGTGAGTTTCATACTTACACCATGCTGCATTATTGCTTAATATATTCCTAAAATTCTTTTCAGGAATGGCTGTCACCGTCCTGTGGCATATGCTTTTAGATATCCACCCCCCCGGTCACACAGTATCATTTTGAGTTTGGATGTGATTTTTGGAAACTGCCAGAAGTCGTTTGGGGCCTCGCTGATGAGCAGGTGAGCGCTCGGCCTCAGTGGTACCATTTGGGCTGGGAGCAGGTGCGGCGAAGGTGAGACGGGGCTCACAACCTGAGTCTGAGGCAGACCCCAGGTGGACCTGTGAGATGTTTGAACCTTGGGCATCCCTGTTTTAAATGACTCTGTTTAAAAACAACCACTTCTCCTCTCGGATGGGCTGAGAGAAGTAAGGTTGGGCAGTGGAGTGAAGGGGTGTCTAGGCTGCTGGCCCTGGGCCCGGGCTGCCAAGTGTTCACTGCAGGCTGACAGCGTGCTTTCTATCAAAGCACCACTGCTGGAAAGAGCCTGAAAATAGCATAGAGAGAATTAGGAGCTGCTTGCTCCTGATCGCAGTGGCCCCGGTGTAGACAGAATGTGTATGCTGAATGCTTTCAACCTACCAAAATGAACCCGTATGTGCCAAACACTATTCATTTACATGGAATCTTTAGTGTTGGCATTCGCAGAGCCCTGAGCCAGGCACCAGGACCACTGGGACACGTGGCCCCAAAGACGGTTCATTCTGAGATAGGCTCTATTTGGAGGTGAAGTCCCACAAAGTAACTGCTACCTCACCCCACCTGTGGGAAGTTTGTTATTGCACTGGGGGTTATTGCTTGTTTCCCTGTGGGTGGCAGAATGTGAAAGCTGTCCTCCTAAGGTTCCTGAGCCCCGTCTATTCACACTCTGACCTGGCACTGCTGGGAAGGCCTCTGCAGATGGGATTAAGGTGAATAAACAGCCGATTTTAAAATAGGGACTTTATCCTGGATCTCGTGGGTGCATCCGATGCGACCACATAGCCCCATAAGAGCAGAGGAAGTTCTCTGGCTGGAGTCAGAGAGAGACAGAGAAGGAAGCAGAGGTGAGATGAGGCAGAAGGGGCCTCAGAGACCTTCAAAGCGTGACAAGAACTCAACTTGCCATCACTGGCTTTGAAGGGGCTACAAGCAAAGAAATGCAGAAGGCTTCTGGAATCTGAGAACGTCCTCTCCAACCCCCCTGGGTGACAGTCAGCAAGGAAACAAGAACCTCAGTCCTACAAATACAAGGAACTGAATTCGGCCAACATCCTGAATGAGGCTGGAAGTGGATTCTTCCTCTGAGCCTGCAGGAAGGAACACAGCCTGGCTGCCCCTTGACTTTGGCCTTGTGAGACTCAGAGCCGGGAAGCAGTTGAGCCACGCTGTGCCCAGACTTTCAACCTACAGAAAATGTTGGGTTAAATTGTGTTGTTTTAAGCTGCTAAATTTTTGGTAATCTGTATGGCAGCAATAGAAAACCGACATACTCCCCTTAGCAAGAATGTAACCTTCCACAGGGAAGCTTTGCCAGGGCACCTCGTCTGCCTGGAACAGTGCCTGGAACAGTATAGGCACTGATGAAGTGCTCCCTGAGTGAATGAGTGATGTGACAGCTGAGGACAGGTGTGCTGGAAGGCTGGAGGAGATGTGAGGAACCGCGGCAGCAAATGGAGCCGGGACAGTATGTGTGTGCGTGCACTTGGGTTGATGGTGGCTCTGCTCTCTGGGGACACGGGTGTGGCCTCAGGCAAAGGAGGAATAATGCAGATTTGATCACAAGACTCTGCTGCTTCTCCCTTGACTGGTGGAGGCCTCAAGGTTACTGCTTAAGTATGGACCAAGTGAAAAAGAAGAACATGGTGTGTGTATGGGGAGAATGTCATAGGGTCATATTTTAATCTGCTGCTGTTTTTTCCCCTCCATAATTTTATTATGAAACATTTCAAACATACAGAAAAGTTGAAACGAAGACACATATGCCCGCCACCTGGTTCTGGATTAACATTTTGCCATATTTGCTTTAACACGCTGATGCATCTTTCCAACCCTCTTCCCTTCTTCCCCCCTCCCTCCTCCTATTTTTCCATCTTACTCTTTGATGCATTTCAGAGTAAGCTGCAGACATCAGTATGCTTCACCCCCAAGCACTTTTGCCTAGGTGGCATTGAGCGAGTTTGATATTTTTAAAGGGAAATTTACAAATGAAATGTACAACTCAACTTTACCATTCCATGAGTTTTGACAAATCCATTCAACGGTGTCACCCACACCCCTAGCGAGACATAGACAAGCACTGGCCAGTAGCACCATCGTAGTGGTGGGAATAATCAGTCTATCCAACCCAGCAGGCTACCAAGACGGAAGAACTGAGTTTTTAAATTTATTTAATTTTACATAATTTAAGTTTAAATTCCATGTGGGTGACCTGCCACCTTTGTAAATTGAAACTTTGGTTGAGATTGTTATAGGGTCACATGCATTTGTAGCAAATAACCCAGAGAGGTCTCTATACCCCTCACTCAGGTTTCCCTCCAGGCTAGCATCTTGCCGAACTACCGCACAGTACCACACCAGGATGCTGACGTTGACACACTCCATCTACCTTGTTCAGGGTTCTTGGGTTTACTTGTACTCATTTGTGTATGTAAGTTCTGTGCAATTTTACCACCTGTGTAGGTTTGTGTGTTCACCACAAACAGACCCTGAGCAAGGCCCCGAGCAGTGGCAGCACCCCAAGGAGCCCTCAGGTTGCCCTGACACAACCACACCTGCTTCCCTGCCCCCAGCCACTCCCCCAGCCCCGGGGGTCTGCTAGTCTCTCCTGCATCTCTAAAATTTTTTCATTTAAATAATGCGATATAAATGGGATTGGACAGTGTGTAATCATTTGAGATTGGCTTTTTTTGATCTGCCACAGTTTTTACACGTCTGTCTTCCTCACCAAGACTGCAGGCCCCTTGAAGGAAGGAACTGTTTACGGCTGAATCCTCAGGGCCCAGCGTTTAGTGCGTGCTCTGTGTTTATTGACTTAATGAGAGACAATCCAAATTAAAAAAAGCATTTGCACAGCAGTTCCTATGGTGCAGAGGGTGCAGTGGAAGGAGAGAAAAGTTTTCAGAAGGAAATGACTCAAAAGCTAAGGCTGAGCAGGGAGTTCATAGGTAGGGCTGGTGCAGGAGAGGGCTCCAAGGGGGCACCTCCTGGGTGAAAGCCCGGGGGTGGGACCCGTCAAGAGGACGTGGGCCCATGGCCTGACTTGCATGGATGGTGCATCTTAGGTTGATGTGGCAGGTGAGGTTATGGAGAAATTTGGACCCTGCTTGTACAATGTTGGTGGGAAATTAAAATGGTACAGCTGCTATGGGAAACAATGGGATGTTCCTTAAAAAATTAAAATAGAACTACCATATGATCCATCAATCCCTCTCCCAGGTGTATATACAAAGAATTGAAATCAGGATCTCAAAGAGATGTCTATACACTCATGTTCCTTGCAGCATTATTCACAATTGCCAAGATATGGAAACAACCTGTATGTCCACATATGAGGGAATGAGTAAACGTATGTGGTATAGACACCAAGAGAGTGTTGTTCAGCCTTAAAAAGAAGGAAATCCTACCATTTGTGACAACATGGGTAGACCTGGAAGACACTATGCTAAGTGAAATAAGCGAGACACAGGGTCCACCTCTGTGAGTTATCTGAGAGTCAAACACAGAAGCAGGTGGTAGAACAGTGGCTGCCAGGAGACAGGGGAAGGGGGAATTGGGACTTGTTCAGTGGGTGCAAAGTTACAGTCACACAGACAGGTGATTCTAGACGTCTGCTGTACAACAGAGTGCCTGTAGTTAAAGCAGTGTTGTGCACTTAAAACTCTGTTCTTACCACCAAAAATAAATAAACAACTAATATAATAAATAAAAGCAAAGGAACACAAGGTCATTGAGAGGCGAGGGATTCAGTTTTCACTGAGGTAGGAAAAAAAGGGAAGAGAGAGAGAAATGGAACAGAGGACCCTTCCTGCCACACCCCCAGCTTCACTGTGGTATAATTGATACACAAAAAGGGCACATGTTTAAGGTAAACAATTTAATGACTTTGCACATATGCAGGCACCTGTGATAGAGTCACTACCATCAAGTTACAGGGGCTCTGTCACCCCCTTGCTGGGTGAATTCCCCCGTTTGGGCCTCAATATCTGCTTGTTAAATTGGGGGTTCATTTGGACTGGTGGGTTTCCCACCTGAGTTCCCCAGAGCCTCAGCATTCCAGGGACATCAAGGTGACCCGGAGTCAACTACAGCAGAAAAACTTTGGTCAGTTGATATTTTAAGTATCTGTTTCTTCACCAGCATATCTTCACCCTTCTTCTGGGAAAACACCTGGAATGTCCTCTGGGCAGTTCCCCATCCGTTTGTTCTCTGTTCATGTGGGTTCTATGGCCAGATCCTAAAAGATCTAAGCTGGTTAGCACAGCCCACCCCTCTGGCCACCATGATTAGTTCAGAGATACAAATGTTACCCAAACTGACCCAGGCCCAGGAGTTCTTTTCAACTCTTTGGGTGGGATTCGAAGCTGAGAGGGTGTAAGTGCAGGGGCAGCTGCAGCCACCTTGCAACCATGAGCGGAAGATGCACAGCTGCTGGGGCCACCAGATGTAGGCAGCATGGAAGTGACTGAGACACGAGAGGATGCCTGCCTCTAGTTGTGAAGCCATGGCTCCCCTGGGACAATTACCTGCACCAAGAAATATACTCTGTGCTTGTGAAACCAGCCCTGAGTGAAAAAACTTTCCTTTAATGAAATGTTTTCCTTCAAAAGTTTTTTTTTTAATTTCAAAATATTAAGGGGGTACAAATGTTTTATGTTACATGGATCACTTCTGTAATGCTTGAGTCCCGGCTATAGGTGGGCCCACCACCCAAATAATGTTCATAGCACCAATATGCAGGTTTTTGCCCTTCCCCTCCTACCACCCCCCACCAGTTGATTTCCACTGAGTTTTACTTCCCTCTGTGCACACGTGTGCTCATTGGTTAGCTCCAGTTTAATAGTGAGTACATGTGGTGTTTGTTTTTCTATTCTTGAGATACTTCACTAACGAGAATGGTCTCCAGTTCCATCCAGATTGTTTCAAAAGGTATTGATTCATCTTTTTTATGGCTGAGTAGTACTCCATGATGTACATATACCACATTTGATTAATCCACTCAATGTTACTAATCATCAGGGAAAGGCAAATTGAAACCACAATGAGATATCACCTTATCCCAGTTAGAATGGCTTTTATTAAAAAGTCCAAAAATGATAGATGCTGTCATGGGTGCAGAGAGAAAGGAACACTTACACACTGTTGGTGGGACTGAAAATTAGTACAACCCCTGTGAAAACGGTATGGAGATTCCTCAAAGAACTAAAAGTAGACCTACTATTCGATCCAACAATCCCACTGTTGGGTAACTACCCAAAGGAAAGGAAGACTTTTCATCAGAAAGACACTGTTTTAACTGTAAGCCCAGCTTTCCCAGAGAATCCTCCTCACAGGCACTTCTCACCTGCTTTGTGCAGCCTAAAGTGGGAAATCACTTCAGCCTCAGCAGGGGACTGCATCACCCCCTCTCCTGGGATGGACCACTGAGGACAAGGACTGCAGCAGAATGTTTACGAGGGGATGATAAAACCAAGGTAGCAAAGCCTGGGAAAAGGGAACACTTGGCTGTGGTTCACACACCCCCTTTCAAGATAGTTCTTTATGACTATAAAGAAGGTTTGAGTCTCTGTGTTTTTGCATGTAGTAGATTTCTCTTCCTTAGAAAGATTCAATTATGAATTCAGGCATCTCAAATTAATGCTTCAGAATTAAATAAATTATTTGTAAAAGCATCCCCAGGTTCTTTGGATGAAAGGACTGTAATATTCATGAAATTCTGTTTGTAATTTCCATGGCAGTCGATGTTACTCTGTTGCATTTTGCTTAGCAGCTGTGTGAGCCATGGAAGGTTCTTCACAGGAAGGCCGAGAGCGAGCAGGAGGGGTGGGGGTGAGGCACTTGCTCCCACGCTGGCTCGCGCCCTCTCTGTGTGTTTTATCATGGAGCTAGGTGGCGGCCACTGTCTTTGTTTTCTCACTTTCTGGTTTTGTTTTTTGAAGGTTTTATCCTGCTACTTTGGAAGAATATTGACTTAATCTGTCTCATGATTTGTAAATCAAGACCCCCACAGGCAGCTGTCTGCTTCTATTAGCTTTAACAGCCCTGGAGACACTGCATGGAAGACCCGCTTCTTTCTGTAAGTCAGTTTTTTAACATGCAACAACACTGAGTTGTTCCCCTAAAGCCAAACAGGCTAAGAATAATAAGAAAAGTGATAATCTAACAGTATTATACTTCAATCACTGTAATTTTAAAAATGGTAACATAAAGCCCAAGCTTTGCAATGGATGCCAGAAGTTGGAGTGAGAAATTAACCCTGAAATTAATCTGTGTATGAGTCAGAGAAATTAATGCTAGCAGTTTTAACAGGTAAATCCACAAAGGCTTTTAACCCAATAAAGGTTTATTTCTCATGCAGGTAAAGTCAAGACATGCACAATCTGGGCCTATAAGTTGCTGTGGCAGGGGGAAAGATGGGAGAGCAAAGTGGCTCTTAAATTCTATTGGCCAGAACTAGTCCTGTGGCCCAATTTATTTACAAGGGAGACTGTGAGATGAAAAGGAACATATGGATATTGAATGCATGTGGGCTTTCTACCACCATAGAGAGTTACTGGTTTTTACTGCAAATTAAACCAAACTTTAGATGCTTTGTTGGAAATGATGGGAAATAGAATATTCCCTTGTCTAAATAACAGTATTTTGTGTAGAGATGATTGTTTGAACCATGCTTCAACCATCGGATCCATACACTCAAACTAATACCATCACTTGAGCCATGTTTGTCTGAAAACCAGGAACACATCACATCCCTCACACAGTTTACACATCATCTGCCATCATCACCATCATCATCACCATCACCATCACCATCATCACCATCACCGTCATCACCATTGCCATCATCTTCACCACCATCACCATCACCATCACCATCACTATCACCATCACCATCACCACCATCATCACCATCACCATCACCATTACCATCATCACCATCACCATCACCATCACCATCACCATCCATTATCACCATCACCAACAAACAACAAACTCAGCATTTTTGGGTCCTGAACAGATTAATCATTATTTAGACACCATTATTTAGGCCTAATAATGTCCTCTGTATGCTATCTTCCACCCCCTACTGCTCTAGTTTCAGAGGGAACCCCACTATGACTTCAAGCAGTGGTGCACAAGGTGTGAGGGTGGTGGGATAACGTGGCCAGACCTAGGGACTTCGTGTCTGTGGAACCATCCACAGGTTGTCAGTGGTCATTCAGCTGCTGAGCACAATCTCCATAAAAGAAATAAGGCTTTGGCTGGGTAGTTCTCACACAATCATGTTGAGGGCTTGTTACAAATACAGATATTTGGGGGCTGGGTGTGGTGGCTCAAGACTGTAATCTTAGCACTTTGGGAGGCCAAGGTGGGAGGGTTGCTTGAGGCCAGGAGTTCAAGACCACCCAGGGCAACATAGCAAGACCCCATCCCTACAAAAATTAGAAAAATTAGCCAGGCATGGTGGCGACTGTAGTCCCAGCTACTCCAGAGGCTGAGGCAAGAGGATCACTGGGCCCAGGAGTTTGAGGTTACAGTGAGCTATTATGACATCAGTGCACTCTGGCCTGGACAACAGAGCAAGACCCTATCTCAAAAAAAAAAACCAAAACCCAAGTTTGAGCCTGCCTTAGGAAGTCTTACTGGGGCCTGGGAACCTGTATTTTTAATAAGAGTTTTGGTAGATCTTAAATAAGCTATGGATTATTGTTTAATCTCATTCTTATATACAGGTTGTACTCATTCATGCATTCAGAAAATATTTAGAACACTAAACATTTTGTCTACATTATTTAATTCTCACGTTCAATTATCATCCCTGTTTCGTAGATGAGGAAAGTAAGGTTTGGGGAAAACCAGGTAGTAACTTGCTCAAGGTTACACAGCTGGGAAGTGAACAAGGTGGAATTTGAGTCCAGAGCGGGCGTTCCTCATCATCCCGTAACAGAAACACGCATTTCCCAGGTGTTGGCAGAGGAGGGTGGGCAGGCAATCACAATTGTAGGGCCGTCTTGGGGCTGAGGAGCGAATGTAGTGGAAAACCATGCGCCTGCCCTCAGGGCTGAGGGCCTTGGAGACACTTCCTGGAGAGGTGGCAGCCATCCAGGTAGACAAGATGGGTGTGTTTGTGCGAGAACTTGGTAGAAGAAATAACGTAGGCAAAGGACAGGCCATAAATAACTTTTCCTCTGCAAACTGTGGGGACTGCAGTTTATCATAAGCGAGACTCTCTCACCACTGGCCTCTTCCCTGCTTATCAAAGGCGCACAGAAGAGTTTCATTTTCTCTTTTTTCCTTTCTACAAATTTTAATAGAATTTCATGTAATGCATTGAAAAAACAAGTATGTCAAACTCATGATATCATATATAGTATTTCTTAGGATGCAACTAAAGTCAACACGTAGGTTAAGAAAGTGAATCAGTATAAATGGCAGTACAGAGCAAGAGAGGGATTGTCAAAACGGTGAAGGTGGGAAGCCCAGGAAAGCAGACACTGCAGGGCCTGGGTCAGAGAGTGTCCCTGTGCATCCAGCTTAAAAGTGTACTCTTCAAGCCATGGTTGCAAGTGGAGGCCATGGTGTCCCCTTTCTGCTGTTAGCTGTGAAAAGAGCATGTGCAATAGATATTAGGTGCTGCAGGGCCAAATTCTGTCTTTGGACAGCTCAGGAAGAGCTTTGCGCTCTGGGGGAAAGGTCACCAGGCAAAGGGTCACAGGGTGGCCACAGAAGTTCTAAATTAGCCATGGGAATAGGCCAAGCCCAGAACAGAGACCCAGAGTTCAGGAATGTTCCCTGGCCCTGCCCTTGAAGTCACAGCCTCAGAGCCACGGCCACCATGGAGTGGCTAAAAATACCTTGGTCAATGGCCTAGAGATTGCATTTAGAAAGTTGCTTTCCAGAAGCAGCTGGGGGGAGCCAGGGGGAGCATGGGCTCCAGGGCGACTGCCAGCTGCTTAGGTAGGCCCCGGGAGGCTACCAGATGGGAGTTTCTGCCAGCTCTTGCTCAGCGCTCAGGCTCAAATGAAATGCCACTTGCAGCAAGTTTGCCTGAGACTATCAGGGACGCGCAGCTGAGGCCCTCTCTGTTTCACTCTCTCGACAGCCGGTCTCTGTCGGGGCAGTTAGCAACTGAAAGCCACAAGGACAGAAGGGGGCTTCTCTGCAAATGCTACGTAGTCAGATATATCGGGCTTCTCCTTTACGGCTTCAACCTGCTGGTGAAGGCTCAGGAGCGGGTGGGGAATGCCGGTGACTAAGAGGAGGCCTGATTAAGAACGTGGTCAGAACCTGAACGGTTCAAAGTTGGTCATCTCAGATCCCGTTCTTTGGTCCTCCTCCCCAGAGGTGACTGTGGTTCATAGCATCTTCTGCACAGGAATGCATAGCACTTTAAATTTTAATACAAATGTGCAAACACTACCGTGTCTTAATTTATTCACTAACAATCCACCTCAGAGATTGTACCCAGTCAACAGACGTACAGTTATTTCATGTTTTAGACGTTTCATGTCATTCCTTTGTACCATTGTGTTAAAACCTCAGCACTTCTCTGCTGAGAATATTCAGGTGATTTCTAGCCTTTTGGCACAACAACAACCCTGCTAAGAGCATTCTCGTTTGCCTTTTTGTGCACGTACACACACTGTGCGGTACAGTCCTAGCAGTGGAAGTCCTAGAGGGACGAGGATGCACGTTTAAATGGTGACACCTGTTGACAGACTGCTGTCCAATGCTCCAACCGTGTGTACTGTCAACTTTTTAATCTCTACGAGTCTAAGTAAAATAACTTAAAAAGTGTTCGTAATTGTAGTCTTAACTTTCATGCCTTTCCTTATAAATGGAGTTGAAGCATATGAAAATATGTTTATGAGCTGTTTATTTTCCTGTGAACTTCCTGATTTTGTTTTTTGCCTATGTTTTCTGATGGATTGGTGGTCCTTTTTATTTATTTATGAGCTCTTCATGGGTGAGGATATTAACTTTGTCAGTCATATATGTGTTACAATTTTTTACAGTTTGTCCTTTGCTTTTTTGATATCTTTTTCCACGTGGAAATTTTGAAAAAATACGATGTAGTCAGATATATCAGGCTTCTCCTTTACGGCTTTAAGACAACATGGATTTCGGAATCGGGAAGAAAGGAGGTGAAGAGAAACTTCTGTGGCTTCCTGCTTTTGGCCCCGGAACACGGCAAGCTAACCTGGCTGTGTGTTTCTCGTGTGTCGTATTGTTGTATTGTTGGCCCATCTCTGGTCCTTGATCACCATCACTTCTGTGTGTGATCTCTCTCTCTCTCTTTCTGTCTTTCCAGCTGCTGCGTCATGCTGAACATGCACCACCTCTCCGAGCTCCTTGTCCCCACTGCCACATTCCTCTCTGCCTCTGACAAGTCTCTCTGCTTCCAGTATCTCTGATCTGCTGGGTACAGACATCCCCAGGAGATCCCCAATCACACGCTCCCTGGATCAAAAACCTTCAGTGGTTCCCCAGCGCCTGTGAATTTCCCTTTAATGGCCTCCAAATCCGGAGCCTGACTTCTTCTCTGCCTGAGGCTCTAGTAACACTCAGTTTCAGGTTGTTACCCCACACACCTCTGCGGGCCTCGCTCCAGGCCTTGGCTTCTGTGTTTCCTCATCCTGGAGTCCTGCCACCCACCCCTACCTACAGAACTCCACCCAGCCTGCCTGGACATCCCATGGTCCTTGCCCAGGACGCCTTGTCCCCTCCCCAGGCCACCTGTGGGCTCTGGCCCTCCTGGCCCCTCAGTGCTCAGCCCCTCCTCACGGCAGGCTTTGCTATGTCTCCCCCCAGGGCTGGTGGTGTCTGCTTGCCTGGGTGGCCCCTGAATTGTTAGCAGAGAGCCGAGGATGGTGTGCTGCCCAGGGTCTACACCGCAGGTGGTGTAGAAGCAGCGAGGGCTGGCCACCCCGCTGGGTCGAACACCTGAGTCAGCCCCCTCCCCTGGTAGTGACGCTGACACACTGCTCTCCACCTGCTGCCTCCCTTGGTTCTGTCCCTCTCTCAGGTGGTTCTGATCTCTGGTCATCCTCAATAACCCAGTGCAACTCCAACACGGTACCAGGGACGTCAAAGGGAGCAAAAACAACGAGTATCTTGAGAGGAAAGGTGGAAATTAATCCAATAATTACACCCACAAAGACGCAATCATTATTCCATGCTAAAAAACAGGTTTGTGTGAAGACAGTGTGTCCGCAGGGGTTTCACCTAGTCTGGGGTTGAGGAAATCCCGAAAGCGATGCTCGAGCAGAATGTGAGCATGAACAGTGAGCTGGAGGGGCAGTGTCCCGGCAGAGGGGCCCGTGTGGCAGGAGGGAGCCTGGCACCTCCCATGGCCTGCAATGCTGGGCTTAGGCTGAGGGAGCCACAGCGTTCCTGCTTCCCTGACCTGCAGGGGGTTTGAGGCTGAACCAGGCCCCATTCCAGGGAAGAAGGGGATAAGGATATGTCCCCAGCATGACAAGTGACAAAACAAGGACATCCCTTTCCCTTGGAGCCAACGTCATTTTCCCCCAAGCAAGTGAATTGAGGAGGTGGCAGAGCCTACCTAGTACCTCCAGCAGTGAGAGGTGGTGGCCCTGGCTGGCATTTCAGGAGAGGGCCCTAGTGAAACATGACTGAACTTGAGCCACTGAACTTGACTCACTGCTCTCCATCTGCTGCCTCCCTCAGTTCTGTCCCTCTCTCAGGTGGCTCATGACTGAACTTGAGCCACTTCTCCCGAGGTGACCTCCACAGGGAGGCTGCTCCTGGTGGTGTTGTCTGCTGTGAGTGAGCCCTCTGAGTGTAGGTAAACTTGGAGAGTTCTGGAACCAGAACATTTGGGGACTCTTCTGTGCTTTGGGCTTCTTAATATCTTGACTGCACAGACAGATCTGAGATCAAGACTAAATATCAACCTCTGCTTTGGATTTGTTTCCACTGAAAAGACAGATAGTCGAAGTAATGCACATTTCAACTTCCGATGAAATAGCCAGCAATTCAGGATCTGCGGGGTCTGCGTTAGTTTGCAAAGTTTACTTGCCCAATAAATCATTTCTTTGTAGAGATGCCATTAACTAATAATTCAAGGTTGGTAACCTCCAATCGGCCATGACGGGAGAAGTTTTGCTGAATGGCAGAGAAAGAACATGTTTTTCTGAATGCCAGCAGCAAAGTTGCCTTGCACTATTCATTTTGCCTTTGATAAACTGCTCTGGAATCACAATTCCAGATGGAAGGATTTTAAATCAGGCGTGGGGGTTGGTTGGATCAGGGCAAACTCTCAATAGCTGTAAAGACTGTTTTACTGCAAACTGTCTTCAGATGGGCGACAGTCATCTAGGTTCTAAAGAGCGGATGGCATGCCAACGCTTCCCAGGGCAGCTTACCTCTTATTCACACTGCGTGTGCAGCCTGCACCCACTGCGTACGAATTTAACTATGAGCTGCCAATTGTGCACGTTGTGTTCACGTCCCTATTGCCCTCAGCATGGAAGGCCAGAGTCTGAGTGTGCCCCTCCAGCCTGTCTCTCCCATGCTCTGCCTGGAATTCTAAGACCCAGTCACGCCAAGCTTTTCCTGATTCTCTCCTTCTCAGCCTTAAGGTGAGCCTCCTGGGGAGGGTGTTACAATGCAGATGCTGGGGCCCCACCTCCAGGGCTCATTCAGTAGGTCTGGGCTGAGGCCCTGGGATTGCTCGATTATTTATTGATTATTTGTTTTTAGAGATAGGGTCTCGCTCTGTTGCCCAGGCTGGAGTGCAGTGGTGCAATCATAGCTTACCATAACCTCAAATTCCTGGGCTCAAGTGATCCTCCTGCCTCAGCTTCCCAAGTAGCTGGGACTGCAGGCACACACCATCATGCCTAGCTAATTTTTAAGTATTTTTTTAGTAGAGATGGGGTCTCGATATGTTGCCCAGGCTTGTCTGTCTTAAACTCCTGGCCTCAGGCAATCCTCCTGTCTTGGCCTCCCAAAGCGCTGGGATTACAGGCCTGAGCCACTACACCCCTGGCTAGAATCTGCATTCTTATTAAATAACATGCTTCACAGGTGATTATAATGCCTGCTGAAATCTGAGAACCTTGGCTTTTAACCTTTCTTCTTTGCTTCTCAAAGTCATGCCTTCGACCTTTGCGAACTTTGAGCTGTTGGCTTACCTTTAAACGCAACTGTGTTGAGGGTAATGGTGACGTGGGTCTGTGGTCTTTGCATGATCACAGATAAACACAGGGAAGTGTCATGGGGGCCCTAGAAGGTCTGGGTGGGCAAAGGAGGTCAACTTAAGGTGAACATTCATTCATCTTAAATGCACATTCATTCATTCATTCAGCAGATATGTGTTGAGCACCTACTACGTGCATCCGGCAGCACCAGGTGCTGGAGAGAAAGGGTAAATAGGGCTGACATGATACGCAAGCAGCTCACAGTCTGGCAGGCTCTGGACTGTACGGTTGACGGGAGGGTAAACAAGGTGACGTCCTCCCTCGCCTGTAGGTGGGAGGTGGGGAGCGGAATGCGACCTTGCCGGGGGCTTCCTCCGAACTGGCTTGCTGTCCACGGCAAAGCTCTCCTTCCCAGCAGGGGCCGCCTAACAGAAAGCTGGGCACAGAGAGACGGATGCCACGTGGTCTCACCCATCTGTGGAATCGAGAAAAGAGCTGGTCTCATAGCAGTACAGAGTAGAACAGCGGTTACCAGGGGCTGGGGAGGGCAGGATAATGGGGAGAGATTGGTAAACGGGCACAAAATTGCAGTTAGACTGGAGGAATAAGTTCTGGTGTTCTATAGCAGAGGCGGGTGACTATAGTAAACAATATTTTGGCGTATATTTAACTGGAAGCGAGGGTTCGGAATGCTCTTACCACAAAGAAGGAAATGATAAACGTTTGAGGTGATAGATATGCTAAACACCATGATTTTATCATTACACAATATATACCTGTATGCAAACATCACACTGTCCCCCATAAGCATGTATAATTATCATGTGTCAACTAAAAACAAAATTGAAAAAATTAAAAAAGAAAATGAAAATTTCAAACGAGCAGGACTGAGTCTTCAGAACCAAAGTAAGGTTGTTGGCGTTGCTGAAAGCAATTGAAAAGCTCAGAAATCTGGCTGATTTGTAACTAGTGAAAAAAGGGTTTTCAAGCACAGTTAGCGGCAGCTATTGTAAAACAAACAAAACCATCTCATTTTTGTAACCGAATGTGTGAGAACTCCTCAATGAACTGCTTATTCTATCCAGCGACAGAGACCGGATGGAAGCAGATGTCTGTCTGACTTCACTCTGCCAAAGTACCATCCAGAATCTGATGTTTGTAGGGGGGACGGGACATTACCTCCCCTCTGGGCAACCTGGACTCTGCCACTTCAAGGCAGGGATGGACTTCTTGTGTTTAAGCCAAAGAATCAGTGTCTTTTGTGCTTTCTCTTCCTGTGTGGTGATCTGGGTAATTCTACTGTTACATGTGCTGTGTTAGGACAGGAACCACAGCACGCCCAGCCAGATCACTCTGGGTCCAAAACAGAAGACTCATATGAGTTTTATCTCTACTTTGGGGAAAGCCTTCAATGTCATCTTTGAATAGCAGTAGAGAAATAAAACAAACTGCCCCTACTGGCTTTTGAAAAAGCTCCACCAAACTCACAAGGTATTGGACACCAAAGGAAAAGTGATTTTAAAATTGATCACATTTTGAATATCCTCTAAGAACTGTCCAGCAGATGACGGATTTGCAGCCAAGATCAAGGGGATTAGCAGCTTCCTGGGCAGCCTCCCAGAAGGAAGTTTGGCCCAAAGTCATCTGAACTGCTCCTAACAGGAGAGTGGAGAGCCGAAGTGATCTAGCTCTGAAAGAGAGTGTACCAGGAAAAGGAGAAATTTCTGTTTCAAAAACTGGACATAGTACATGATGGTTGCATTAGGGAGTAAAAGAAAAAGCCGTCACCTAACAAAATGGCCATTCTGTCTAAGAAAACACTTTGTTAGGTCTATTTGTCATGAGAGGCAAATTACAGCGTGCTGCCTGGAATGGGGACATCTTGGCAAAGAAAGGCACGCTATCGTGCATAATAAGGCAAATGTGAGTCTTCCGTGATCCAGTGTGAAACGGCGTTCCCTCTCTGGTGTAGAAACGTTCCTCAACTGTAGTTTACACTTCCCGGTCCTCTGAGCAGTGGCTCCTGGACACAATGCTTTTTGGTTGGCCCCAAAGATAGATCTGAGGTGGGACACAGGGCACTGGGGGACAATGGGCCCTGTGCAGGCGTGGGAGGGGTTCGGGCTCCAGCTCCCACGCTGGGCTGCGGCTGAGGGGCTTAGCGGGCATCGTCTAGTGTCTGCTGTGAGCTGCTTTCTGCTCTGTGCTCTGATCTGCCCCGCCACACTCTCACAGCCCTGCCGCTCCCACCCACTGGCTTGGCCTGAGCCTCGCTGCGTGGTGTCTTGGGGAAAGAAACAGAGCATCCGTGCTCCTGTTTGGGACACAAGAGCAGCCACAGCAGAGACGAGGACGTCAGGAGTCACGAAGAGAAGCAGGAGGACAAGTCAGCCGACCTCTGGGAAGCACAGGCCTCCTCCCCCTGCTTCTTGGAATCTTCGGAAACATTCTGGAGAGGACCAGATGCTCCAGGGAAGCGTGTGTATGTGGGTGGGGGGTGTGGGGTTATTTTGCTGGATATTGAAGGGCTGGAGGTTTGCAAGGGAGGAATGTAGCTCAAGGTTAATCAGGGTCATGACTGTGGTGTGTCCAGCAGTGAAACTGAGGACCATGGAGGAATATGGGAGTTCAATTTTTAGAATATTTTTAGAATATATAAATTGGTTTTTCTCTATGAAGTTCAAAGCAGCTCACAGCAAAAAACTTAATGTGCACTCAGTCCTGACTTCATCATCATGAAAAGAATAGTGATTTGGGCACCCATTTTACAGGTGGGCACCTTGAGCTTCTGGGAGGGTCGGGGTAATATACTGAAAGTTATCTTAGGAGTCAGTGAGGGAACAACACATGTGCGCTCTGATGCTGCAGGCCTAACCCAGCAGTCGTTGCTACGTGGGCTGAATTTTCCTCCACCAGTGAGTCAGAATGGCTGAGAAGGCACAGAGAAAGAATACAGGCAATTACAGGATTCGAAGGTTGGAAGTGCCTTTCTTTGCAAGCAAAAAATATTGATAATAATGATGTCAATGATGGTGATGGTGGTGGTGGTGATGATAATTGCATCAAATATTTTAAAATACATTTTAACAGCTCATTATGTGCCACGCACCAAGGTAAATGGTCCACATGGATTATCTCTTTGGACTGTCGACAAACCAATTTCCATTGAGCCCAGGATTTATCAAGCTCAGCACTATTGGCATTTGGTGTGGATAATTCTTTATTGTAGGGGGTGGCCATTGTGTACATTTTAGGATGTTTAGCAGCATCCCTGGCCTCTACCCACTAGAAGCCAGTAGCACTCCCTCCAGCCCTGGTTTTAATAACCACAGGTGTCTTCAGACATTGTCAAATATCCTCTGGGGGGCAAAATCCCCCCTGCTGAGGATCTCTGCAGAATCCCCTGCTCTGTTTAGTCCTCCTATGCCATCTCGCCCACATGATGGTGAAGCCTCTCCTCCAAGCTTCCAGAACTTGCTCCTGGGCAGCCAAGTCCCCTGTGAGGTCACTTGACTCATTACGTCACTCACATTGCTCATGATGACCCCCAGTTTTCAAGGGTGCCTCCATTGTGTGGAGAAGATGCCACTCATGCAAACAACCCATCATGAAACCAGCCTGTTTTTATCCCCTGCCCAAGTTTGTTTTGAATGTTGTCTCTAGTTCCTACTTGTAGCTGACATGGCTAAGGACTGCAGGGTTTACCTGGCCAGGGCCAAGCCTGTCAGGTTTGAAGTGCCACCTGGAGAAGGGGTTGCGAGTGAGCTCTGCCTGCTGGCCCATGTCTGGGTCTGGCTCCCCAGGAGTCCACTGTGCAATCACAGGCAAAGGATGCCATTTGTCTCCTGGGGTCTCCAGCGCAGTGGGTGGTCTTCTCTGCCAGCGGGGAGATGGTGCATATTGACAGGGTTGGGATATGTTCAGTGGAGCAGGGATGAATTAGTGCATTTGGTTTCCTATGGTCTAAAACCCAAGGAGCATCTGTTTAAGCCGTGAGGGGCACTTTTTGTGGCTGGAGGGAAGACCCAAGTTGCAGGCTTTGTTTATGCCCATCAGCAGGGGTTGTTTGGAAGCTTCAGGGAGGGCTGGTGATGAATCACCAGGCACAGTGGCACAGACCCCCCATGTGATTACCCTCATTGCCCTCAGAGCCCGTGACTCTTCCAAAGGGTGGCAGCTGGAAGTGGGTTAGTGCAGGCCGGCTCCTGTGCTCTCACCAGGCTTGCTAACTGGGGCTAATGATGATAACGACAACAGCTCTGACTTACAGCAGACTTACTGCGTTCCTGTTCATTCTGTCCATCATCTCCAGCCTCCTCAACTTGCGCAGCTCACATTCCACCTTCGGGTTCTTTGCCACGTTGTGTAACTCCAGTACTGTTATTTACTTCACGTTTTCTTGAAATCAACTCGATTTTTTCTTTAAGGTAACTCTATTTAAAATGTAAACCTTCCAACTCTCTTCTGGATGGAAAACTAGTACCACTTGCTAGGAATGGGAGGAAACCATAACACATATGATGTGAAACATACAATTGCGTGATGGTTGATAGTGGTGCCTACGTGGGCTCTTAGTTAAGGCCTGCACTCTTTTTATTATAATGAGAACTTAGCAAGTGTTGAAGAGGTCTTAAAGACAGAGGAACACTGACCTGAGGCTTTCTCTTTATATGTTGCCAAAGGCATAGAAGGGCAGTTAAAAAAAAGAAAGTAACTTCTCACCATGTCACTGTTGGTAAACCTCAAATAGACATTTCTTGTGCTCACAGAGGTCTGTGCCCCATGCACCATGGGTGTTAATTTATCTCACTTACTCCATGCCGAACCCCTCAAGTTGGGCACTGTTGTGTCCACTTCAGAGTTGAAGAAATGGAGTCTCAAAGAGGTTGCCCAGAGAGGACATTCAAGAGTGGAGATTCCAGCCCAGAGCTATTGGGGCAGGACATCACTGTTGTGTGCCAGGTGCTAGGTGCTGGGTTCCAAGCTTGGCACTTCACATCCATCACTTTGTCCAACCCACATCCCAGCCCTGTGGGACGGTTATGGTCCTCAATTCACAGGGGACTGCGAGGCTCAGTGAGCTGCAGAGATGCTTCCAAGCTCTCCAGGCAGAGAAGCAAAAGCAGGGCTCCCAGCGGGGCCTGGTGTGCCCCAGTGCACAGGCATGACCGTCCTTAGATGCCATCCGTCCTCTCAGCAGCCAACTGGGGAGCATCTGCACCGTCAGGGCCTCGAGTGGCAACAGCCGGACTCTGACTAACCAACTGAAGTGGAAGGGAGTTTACTGGAAGGACTTGGTGCAGTGCACAGACTCGGAGTGGGGGCTGGAGAAATGGACCTCGAAAGACCCAGAACCCAGTCGCTCCTGCGTCTGGGAGGCGTCAGCTGGAATGAATAGGCACCTTTTCTTCCCTCCTGAGGGTCTTCTTCTCAAGGGTGGGACCTTGAGCAAAAGCCTCTGATGGGCCTGCTCAGGTCACACGACCACCCTTGGGCAGGGTGGGCTCCTTCTTTGGATGGTCCCAGGGGTTATTCCCCAAAAGGAAATCAGGGTGCTGTTATGATCAAAAGAAGGGAGGCTAAAACTAGCCCCCAAACCTGCAGAAGTTCCCTACTATGTGCCAGCTCAATGCCAGGTGGGACTTCCACCATCCTATACAGGGAACAAGAAGTCCCAGCCTCAGTTGGGGGGCTGGGCCCTAGTCCTCTCTGCCTCAGGCTCCAGGGCACACATCCTAGGTTGGTGACATCATTTCAGAGCAGAAAGGGATCTTAGAGAGCCTTATCTGGCTCCCTGAATACTCTGTCCCAGGTGGTCTTGGAACCCCCTTCCAGGTCTGACACCTACACGCCTGCACACCTTCTGTGACCCCGAGGCCCCATGCAGCCTCCAAACTGTCATCCAGTCATTCTCTCCACAGAACTCTCAATTTTCTAGCATAGCCTCTACCAGAGGGAGGAAATCTCTGATTAAAAACAAAATTGTACAATTGCATTCTTATTCCCATTGTTTAAGGAATTGATCATCTTGGTGTATCTTTTCTGGTAACGGGTTTCATTAAATTAAACCCAAGACACTTACATTCCCTGGAAATAACAAGCAGAAATGTGCTAAAATTTCTTTAGAAGTGAGCACATTGGCCTTTGAGGACTAGCTGGTGATCAAAGGTATAGGTTTTGAAGTTAGACTAACAGGGTTCAAGTCCAGGCTCTGCCACTTCTGGCTGCGTGACTTTGAGCAAGTTATATTACCTCTTTGTGTCTCAGCTTCCCCATCTGTGTAATTTGGACAAACAATTCCCATCACCCAGGCTTGTTGTGCGGATTAAAGAGATTCATGTAACACTCAACAAGGTTAACTGTAAACAAGCCCACGCAGACTCACATGGGCCGTTCTGGTTGCAGTAGGGACAGGGACGTGAGCTGGAAACTCATTGCCACTTGGCATCGAGAACCACCAGGGATCAGACTGGATCATCCGTGCACAGATGGACAAGATCACAAAGAGGAAAACGTGTGTGGGGAGGCTGGTTATTCTTTAGGAGTGAAAGCAGGAGAAAGCTGCCCTAGACGACATCCCCTCTCCTCTTTGTTTTGTCTGCCAAATAGACGCGGTGCCTCCCTTCCACTCCGTTTCTTAATTGAGTAAACTGTGTGATCCTGAAGGTAAACAAGCACGGAGCCAGCACAAACAAGCACTTGTTTCCTGCACACGCGGCTGTGGAGGAGCAGAAGGACAGGCAGACTGGCTGGGAGACGGAAGCTGCTGGCGAAGGTCTTCGGGGTCTGGCCTGCCGGCCTTGCAAGGTCAGCTCATTTGCTCCTTCTTTATTAGACTGTTCCTTTGCTCATGCATTCATTTCATGCCAGTGTTTAGTGAGAACTTTCATGTGGAAGACAGAGGCCTTACTCCTAAGGAGCTATGGTCCAGGGAGGTAGGTGTAGACCAAAAACCACGCACTGTGTCAGTGCTGAGATGTGGCAGCCACAGGGAACCATGGGAGGGGCAGAAAGAAGACCCTAATTCAGGGAAGGGCTGAAGAACAAGTAGGGAGACACCAGCCCTGCAGAGAGCCACGGGGAGCAAGGAAAGGATCTGCCAGAGCCTGGGCGGGGAGAAGCCACAGTCACTTTTAACACAGTTGAAAGCATCACCTCTATGTGGCCAACAGCCTGGGCTGTGCCGTTCGTCTGGGTACAGTGTATCCCTGCAAAACCTGCTCTGTCCAACCCAGTCTGACATTGGTGGAATGAGAACTGATCCCAAATTATTTACGTTAAAATTTGGAAGCAACTGAAACCCAATAATAGGGGATTAATCATAGTACATCCATGTAAATGGAATAATATACTGTCATTAAAAGTGTTAAAATATTTTATTGTTCTAGTAAATACTAAAAGTAGTATTTTGAGGGAGTATCAGAATATAATTTTTTTACATTTTCTTAGTTTTATGAAAAAACAGTATCTGTGTGAGCACAGATAAATAATAAAAAAGGGATATAGTAAAATATTTATAGTGGTTATTGCTCCATGGTTGGAATTCTTCTTATATTCTTCTATAATTTCTAACTTTTATGCCTGAGGATATATTACCTCTATAGTCAAAAAAATTAAGAAAGGTATTTGAGATCTAAGTTGGCTCCAGGCCTGCAGAATTGCTTGGTCATTTCTTCGGTTCTTCCCCCATCCATCCGCGCATGTGTCCTCAGGGAGTCGAACGTTGCTTGGTAAGCCTCTTTGGTCATTCTGCACCAGTGAGCTTTGTCTCCCTGATTCTCTCTCTGGGTTTGGGGGTGAGGGGTACACAGTGTCTCCCGGAAGTTGTGTTTACAGCCAAACTGTCCCACCCTATCTCTGTCTCATCAGCACATCCCGATGAACGTTTACTGGCCAGTCATTGTGTGCTAATCACCACACTAAATGTACCAAAGTATGAAACATTTGTGCTGGAAGGAGCTTAGAGATCCTATAACTAAAAGAAACATTAGGCATAAGACAGACAGACAGACACACACAAACACATATATGCATACAAAATATCTGGGCTGCTCTAGATGAAGCCTGTGAGTGTTTGGGGATTTCTGCCCCAGCATGTGGTCTTCTATCCCCCCACAAGTGGCTTCTGAGGTGGGTTTGTGGACCCCAATACCATGTATAACACTGTGTGAAAAACACAGATGCTTCCAGCTCTCTCATTGTGTACACAAAAACACGCCTCCGTTTAAAACCCTTCAAAGGTGGCCTGCTTCCTGCATGGTGCCCTGGGCCACGAGGCAGGTCCCCACATTGTCTCTTCAAAGCACATGCTGCTTTCCAGCACACTGTCCTGATTGCAGCCATGACTTATGTGTTTTATTTCTGTGTCCCCAGCAGACTGTAGGCTACTCAGGGGCAGGGACAGTCCTGTTTTTGTTTTTTTTGTTGTTTTTAAGACAGGGTCTCACTCTGTTGCCCAGGCTGGACTGCGGTGGTGTCATCATAGCTCACAGCAACCTCAAACTCCTGGGCTCAAGCGATCCTCCTGCCTCAGCCTCTTGAGTAGCTGGGACTACAGGTGCATGCCACCATGCCTGGCTAATTTTTCTATTTTTTTGTAGGGATGAGGTCTTGCTATGTTGTCCAGGCTGGTCTTGAACTCCTAGCCTCGAGCAATCCTCCCACCTTGGCCTCCTCAAGTGCTGTGAGCCACTGCACCCAGATGGACCTGCCTGTCTTGCTCACTCTGTATCCCAGGGCTACGTCTTCACAGTGAGACTTTAGGTAAGTCATTCTGCCTCTCCACGTCTTGGTTCCCTCATTTGTAAAATCAGGATATTAGTAGGGATGGAAATAATAGGGTGTACCTCATAGGGGCCTCAAGAGAATTAAGAGCTGCTATATGTGATGTAGTTATAACCATGGGGGCATCCAGTAAGTGCTGTATAAATGTCACCTATTGCTGTCTTTGTTAGCTACCATTGTTACTAAGGGCAGGGGTCTCCCACCTTCCACACCCAGGCCTTGTTACCACTCATAAAAGCTTTCTAGTTCCAAGGGCTTTCAATGCTCTGAAAATGAAATGCTCCTCCAGGCCCCCAGCTGCTTCTGAGTCCTGACCCCCTTGAACTTGCTGTCCTGAGTGTGGCTTTCTGCAGGGGCCTCAGATGCCAACTCACTTCCTTCTTCCTGCCTCTACTCCCTGTCAGTGAGGCTGGTCACCGGGTTTCTTCATCAGTTTCTGGGGTGTTGACCCAGCAGGAAAGAGTGGTTTCCGGTTCTCATCCTGCCTGCCCACTAGCCAGGGTGAGTGGCTGGGCCCTGAGTCTTGTGAAATTGCAGTGGACAACAACACCCAGAAGCGCTGTGACTCCGCCCCGAGATCTGCAGTGATCAGGCCGAACCAAGTTGTTATCACAGCCTGGGACCTGCAAACTGGGAGCTGCTTCGCAGCAGTTTGGCTGATGGCAAACTTTTGCAACACGGTGCAAAAGCCATTTAACACCTTTAAAGAAATTGGAAATGGGTTTTTCATGTGTGGTGGTGCTGAAAATTGAGAATAATGACAGAATTATTAAAAACAGCCTTCTTGGCCTCAGACTCATAATTGCCTCTGGTCTGTAAAGCTGACAAAGAAGCACTGTAGAAACCAAACGTGGAATATTTAGTCTGGGAGCCTTGGAGGATGTCTCTTAATTCTCTTGTTTATGGGTTGTAAGAACCGTTTTTTGGGCACGTGGATGTGGAAGCAGGAGCGCAGAACTGGGGGCTGAGAGCAGGAGGCCTGGCCTTGTGTCCTGACTCTGCTCCCATCTGAAGGAAAGTCTGAACCAACAAGGCAAGCAGGCTCCATGGGATGACAGAGCTGCAGGGCTCCATGGTGGCTCTGCGGGCAGCTGGGCTGGGAAAGGCTGAGCTAAAGTCAAGCGGGTTTCTTTCCTGTAGGACTTCTCAGAGGCTTTAATATGGTTATCATGTTAGGCAACATCTATTAAGCACTTACTCTGAGCCAGAAACAGTGCTGAAAGCTTCGTACTTGACCTCATTTTGTCTTTATCAACATGCATGGGTAGGGAAGCGGAGACTTAGAGATAAACACTCACTTAGAATGAATGAAGTGTCTGATCCCTAACCCAGATCTGTCTGGCCAAAAAGCCTGTGCTCTAACCGCTACGCTCCCTGCCTCTCCATCCTGTTTAGGGAGTGGAACCTTGAAACCGTGCAGTCCAGCATTCCCATTTTCTAGACTAAGGTGAAGGTGGAGGCTCAGGAGGGTAGGGTGGCTTCTCCAGTCCTCTGAGTGCTAAGCTGCAGGTGTCTTCTTCCTGTGCCCTCTGCTGTTCCCTCATGCCTCTCTCTGGTGCTCTGGTGGGGCCCCTTGGGGCGGGGGAGGGGAGGGGGCCCCAGGCCATTTGCACGGTTGTTGGTAAAATGTGCCCTCAAGTGCCTTATTGCCTGGGTGCAAATCTTGGCTCCACAACTCTGTAGCTGTGTGACTTTGGGCAATTTACCTAACCTAACCTGTCTGTGCCTGAATGTCCTTGTCTGTAAATAGTGACGATAATTGTCCCTCACTCATAGGTTTAATATTGAGTGTTAAGCAAGTTAACATATGTGAAGTGTGGAAAAGTCCTAAGATGTAGAACTAAATGACTTTTCCCACCTGCGAGGGTCATTATTAAATTCTTCCGCAGTTGCCCTATTCAAGGAAGGGGTCAGCCAGGCAGCTGTTGGGATAAGTAAAGCTGGTGATGAGTTCCTCCCAGAAGGAGACAAGAGCATCAGAAACTGCGGAATAAACCCCCCCATGCATTTTAACACATGGCCAGCAGATGGCAGGAGCAAGCCAGGAACAGAACTTGTGTCCTGCAGCACTCGTGGCAGCTGCGTGTGAAAATCCCGTGGTGTTTGGTGGTCGTATTAAGAGATCTCCAGCGTGTGAGCCATGCTTCATTCTAAGCAGGATTCTAAACAAACTCAGAACTGGCTTTGTGGCCGGCATGGGGACCCACGGGCTTGCGTTTGTACCAGTGGGTATTGATGCCCACTCGTTTGCACAAGTTGGTTCCCTGCAGGGAGGACAGGCAATCTCTCTCTGTGCTCCCTGACCTTCTGGCTGGGGCACCAAGGCCCGGGGACGGAATTGGGGGCAGCATGTCCCTGCCGGTAAATAGTTTGTTCTTGACAGAGATTCCACAAGGCGATTTTGAGGGGTGTGGCCAATCGTTCATTCGCGCCCACTTTGCCTCCAGGCTGCGGGATGCAGCATGGACAACACACACAGCTCACCTTCGGTGAGAGAGATAGAAAATAATGACAGGGAGTTGGTTAGACAAGATGAAGTGGGATAGCGCCAGGTGCAAGAACAAAAATCAAACAGGAGGCTGGTGGGAGGGTGGTCAGGGAAGGCTGAAGCTGACTGTCCAGAAGGAGCCACACGCTCAAGGAGCTGGGAAGGGCGTTGCAGCCACAGGGAACAGACAGGGCAAACACTGGGAGGTGGGGTGAGCTGCTCATGTTTAAGAACTAGAAAGGAGGCCAGTGTGGCTGCACAGAGGCAGTGACAGGGTCCAGGGGCCTGTCACCTGTAGGCAGGGTCAGGGGTGGGGACTCCTCTTGGGAAAGGGTATGAAGGACCCCAGTGGCCAGACAGAGCGATTTCTTATGGGTCAGCCTATCCACGCACGGCTGTGGGGACTGGGCTGTGCACTTTGCAGGCCCTCTGCTTCCGTCACCCCTCTCCCAGGCGATCAGGTTGCTCGGGGCAGCTGGAAATGTCTTTAAGCCGACTCCTTACTGCGTCTGGCTGACATCATTTCCCCTGCAGATGCTGCTCTCCGGTGGGCAGCTGCCTGGCTCTCACCTGCACATCTGGCCCCCTTCCGGGCCCTGCACCGTTTCCTGGGGCCTCACAGGGAAGCTCGGGCAGGTGCAGCCTGAGCACGAGGCTCTGGCCTCCCCATCCAGCATGTCCTGCTGCTCCCCCGGGGCAGGCTTGAAAGCCGAGACTTGTGCTTCACATCTGAGAAAACAGTTAAACCGACAATTCCTCACAGACCCAGGTTCAAATCCTTACTAGGCTGTTAAGTGGGAGGGGATTTCATTTCCTTCTTCCTGACACCGAGCAGCTGTTGGGGACCCCATTCTGTGGTCTCCACTTGCAGCACTGCCCAAAGTAACCTGATGAGGGAGGGAAGCTGGGAACCAGGAGGGTGTGCAGAGGAGGAGCTGAGGACGGGGAGAGGCAAGACAAGGCCCAGGGAGGGCGGGGTGGGGGCCTGGAAATGAGGCCAGCGGACAGGAACTGAGCGGTCCTGTGAGCGGTTCCTGTGAAGTAGACACATATACATGTATACACACATCTACACATATGCATATATACATATAGACATACACATATGCATACATACATATGTATCTTTTCTCTCTATATGACACAATCACACATTTTGCTGAGGGCTTAGTATATATACAAGGTGCCAGGCTCTGCTCCCTCACCGTGAGCTTGCCCCAAAGCAGATCCTGGGATGAGGATTTGGGAGCAGGTGGCAACGTGGGCAGTGGCCCAGCAGCACGGAAGAAGTAGGGCCCCCACTGAGGGCTCAAATTCTCGGAGGGAGGCATCTGAGAAACTGTGTCATGTCACATGTCAGAATCACCCCTGGGGGGCCAGAAAACTGGTGTTGAGGCCCCAGCTCCCATCCCGCAAGAGTGAGGGTGGGTCCTGGGTGCGAGCTCCTGGTGTTCCCAGTTTGCCCAGCACTGGCCAGATGTGCTCCTGGGGCCAGCGAGCGCCCCAGACAGAGATGCCGGGGCTCCCACTGCGCTGCAGGTGGCTGCAGGTGACTGCAGGTGGGCCGAGGGAAATCGGCACCTTCCACACAGGTGTCATCTCTTTTATTCCTCACAACAATCCCCACTTGACAAGGAAGTAGCTGAGGTTTGGCAAGGTTAACAGGCTTGTGGGGGGTTATGGGTGAGGCTCGCAGTAGAAATGAGGTCAAGAATCAAGGTTTGTGGGACTCTAAAAGGTAAGTCTCGAGGAAGCCTCGTGTGTCTGAGCTTTGTGGGGGCAGGGTGGGCCTGCAGCCGTGGGACGGTGGTGGCAGGAGGTGATTACAGTGCAGTTCTGTGCAACAAGGCACTCTTGAAATGGCAGCTGCAGTGAGATCCTGGCCATGGAGCCGCCCACCTGGGCCCAAATCCCAGACCCCCCGTGTCTTGAGGAAACTGTCCGCCCTCTCTGGGGAACTGTCTGCCCTCTGTGGGCTGTTTCTCATCTACGATGAGAAGACGCAGGTGAAACATGTTCACGATGGAGAACTTGCAACACCACCAAAAAGCAAGGGGCTGTGAATGACTATGCCCCGGGAAGCACAGGTATGTCAGGTGGACAGGTGCCCAGTTATTATGACCAAGGCACATGGTGGCACTCAGCCTCCTTGTATTTGTGGCACTTTTGAACACAAGACTTTCTGGTGGTACGTGTAGCACCCTTAAAAAGTGAATGCTGCTGCCCAAAAAGTAAATTTGGGCAAAATTAAATGAACTTTCCAACATAACCTGGACATCTCTGGAGCCCCACCTGCTCCTGTCTTAAATCAGTGTCCCACTAAGAGAAGCACAGTTCAGCCACCAAAGTCACTCGAAGTAGTTGGAAGCATGACTTGGATTTCTCAAAGAACCAAGGAGATCCAGATGTTTCCACCTCTGTACCTCTCTAGACCCCCGCCCCCAAGGCCCCCTGCATCCCCTCCCCTCCCCTCCCCTCCCCTCCCCACCACTTTTCCAGGGCTTTCTCTCTCCCAAAGGCTCTGGCTGCGGCAGCCCCCGTGGGTCTGGCCTCGTTTTCTGCTCCACGTTTTAGCATGAGGTGCGTGTGCTAAACGCTAACACAACATTTTCTTTATCTGGTTGGGGAAGAGGAGGTCTGAAACTGTTGCCCGTGAGCGCGTTGTCCCTGCCACGCACAGGTGTTGCCCAACTGACTTGGGAGACCACACCCGGCACCGATCTCCTCCCCACCCAAACTGCCACGATCCGGATAGCCACCTTAATGATGTGTCAAAATTTCTCCCAACGTCTTACAGAATGAAAAAGTCATTATAACGGATCTGCCTGGAGGCGCTGGCAGGAGGGTGGGGGCACCAACGCGGCATCTGGGCTCTGCCACAGGGATCCCGCCAGCCTTATGCAGATGGGCTCTGCAGTGCCCCTCTCCTCCCTGCCCTTCCTGGCCTTGGGGTTTAGTCCTTCATGGGCTCCGTGGTTGTTTCTTCTCCCAACCTGGATCTAACCTAGCTCCTGTCTGTAACTTGTGACTTAATTTATGCAATTATATTTTATACACGCCCCTTACAGTGTAGAAGCAAAACTTAATTCGAATATGATTCCATTCAGTGTAGTTAAATAGTGCATGTGAACATTCCCATCCAGGAGTGCATTCAGTATAGACTAATTTGAAAGTAGGTGTTTTAAATGCTTGCATTACACAAAAGTCCTTAGCATATTGCTCTATAGGTGTGTCAGAGTGTTTCAGTGATATCTGGGAAATTGGTTGGGTTATTTTTGGACGGCCTGGGAATGTGTTATTATTTTTTCTCATTTAATGTAATGGATATGAAGCCCTGATGTCTGAACATTTGCTCTCCAAAGTGTTTCCAGGAATTGGTAATATTTGGATAATGAGGGGTGACCTCAATTGCTGGTGGAGGGGAGATTTTCATGTGATTGGGAGAGGTCCAACAGGCTGAGAGTGGAGAGGAACGGGGCTTGGCACGGTGAATCCCTGCCCCCTCTTGCCATTGACAAGAGACGTAATAAATGCCCCAAAGAGCCCTGCACGATGAATGGTTGATGGAAATCCTCTGTCGGGGCTCCCTGCATGTTGTCAGGCAGCATGACCCCACGAGGGGCGTGAGGAAGGCATTTTGCAGCCTGGCTGCAGCGGGAGGCTCCTCACACCGACTGGCTTCGCTGAGCCGGAATGCAAAGCTCTGCCCAGCTCACGGAGCAGGCACAGGGTGCACAGAGCTTGTAATTAATTAGAGCCACAGCTGATTGATTTT
Organism: Daubentonia madagascariensis; assembly: GCA_023783475.1. Lineage (NCBI taxonomy): Eukaryota > Metazoa > Chordata > Mammalia > Primates > Daubentoniidae > Daubentonia > Daubentonia madagascariensis. The sequence continues at coordinate 2,309,913 of JAKFHU010001640.1, read as the reverse complement.
CTCAAGGCTGGCACTCAAGCCGGGTGCCTGGGAGGCCTGATGGATCTGCTGTGCCAAAGTGCTGCCTGGCCTGTCTGGGAGCCAGCTGCAGCTGGAGCTTCTCTGCAGCCTTTCCTGCAGCACCTTGGGGTTGCCATGAGCACTGCCTCTCCAATGTGGCCTGGCATCAAGGGGGTGTGCCTGCTGTGCCTGGCAGCTCCAGCACCCGCGGATTCTGCTGGAAGATGCTCATGGCCTGGAAGCTCGTTTTGTGGTCGCCCCACCCTGAGATGCAGCTTCTGTGCTGGCAGGATGAACGCAAACAAGATCTGCTCCTCAGGCCTGCCGCAGTCTGCCAGGGAGGGCCGCTGGGTGATGCTGTTAATTAAAACCATGGCATTTGGAGGCAGGAAAAAAGTTAAAAGCTCTGAAGTCATTTTCCCTAATAGAAATCTTATTTTGTAGGTGCTCACGGAGGTCAGGCTGACCAGGAAAACCCACAAGCCACAAATGAACTGGAATAGTATTATTTAATTTACTTAACTTGGTGCCTGGAGTCAGAGTGGGGAGAGGGGCCTGCCATCAACCAGGGGTTGGGGTGCCCACCCTCATCTCAAGCCTCTGGGCCGGGGAGAGAAAGCTGAACTTTCTTAGAAAGGTCTGGAACTGCTGAGTGGATGCTTTGGAATTTGCTGACCCAGGCATCTGTGAGTGCAGCCCGACCGGCCATCTCTGCGTCAAGCTATCTATAGTCCGATGGTTGTTTTCAATTGGAAATTCATTTTAAAGTGGTGGCAGTGACTGGAGAGTGGCTATATCTGGATCCATTAGTCATGCTGAGAATTCCCTTCTTTCCTTGTACTTTCTGGCCAAAGTCGCTGGTGTGAATGCTGATGGATCTCTGGAGCTAGAGACTGAGTGGGCTCCTTTGAGGAAAGTTGGAGGCATCTGGAAAGGCCCAGGGAAGGTGTCCTATGAATTGGGGGTGGCAGAAAAGGTCTTAAGTGTGCAGGCCCAGGCCGCCTGCTGTGGAGGGAGCAGGACTCTTGCTCCAGACGCACTAACTCCATCAGCGTTCTTGGGCTAATCTGTGAAATTACCTCTCCCCACAGGGCTGGGGAAGAACAGCTTAAATAGGAGCAATTTAATTTCCTGGACCATAGTCCTCTTCGGTGAAAAAACAAATTTTATCCTCTCTCCTTCAGTTGCTCATTTAAAGTCATAAGAAACGAGGCTGGGGTGGAGTGAGGGCCTGGAGTTGCCGTGGCAACACGCTACCTGGAACTGCTTCGGCGCAAATGTCCACTGGTGGGAGGGGCTGTACCTAGACGCTGTTTCCCGTGTGAGGACGAGGCCTGGGCCTCCACCCTTCTGCCTCTGAAGCTGTGGCTGCCTGTGGGCCCAGAGCAGCATGAACCCAGAACCCAGCCCGCCCTGCAGGAAGCCGGGATATCACCACGGGAACACAACTTAGGGAATTTCCCTGAAACTCACAGAGACCTCCTTCCAGAATGTTCTCCAGATCCTCTTCCAATGCCACTCCTCCTATCTCCATAGAAAGGACACCCCATGATAAGTGGCCAGACCCGTTATGGTCTTTGTTTCACTCCTGGCGTCTTGGGCAGCGACCAGGAGGTGGGGTCTCAGGTGCCTGTGAGCGGTTCTCAGCCGATTCTGCTGGAGGTCGGAACCACACACAGCTTTTCTTCAGTGACGGTCCTGTTATAAATCTCCCTGTGGTATAACAAAGGATTTGGCTAGCCTTTGGCCCTGGTTTCTGGGGGGAAAACTCTAAATCCTCGGAATTTCCGGAGTTATAGGAGTATCTTTGTTATTCATGGTGGGCCTCTCAGACCATACCTAAGTTTATGCTAATGAGAACTCTGGACAGGAGCTGACCACACCAGAAAGGCCGACCAGGTGATTAGGGGGTTGGGGCTTTGGCCCACAGGATATCAGACCTCCAGGGAGGGGAGGAGCACTGGAGATTGAGCTCAATCACATGGCCAATTATTTAATCAATCATGCCTACGTAATGAAACCCCAATAAAAACTATGGACAGGGGCTCAGGTGAGCTCCTGGTTAGTGAACACATCAAGGTGCCTGGAGGTGACACGTTCTGATCCATGCGGACATGCCACAGGAGCTCCATGTTTGGGACCTTTCCAGCCTCGCCCTCTGTGTCTTATCATTTGGTTGGTCTTCATTTTTATCCTTTATGATAACACTGTAATCTAGTAAGTATAGCAGTTCTGTGAGTTCTGCCAAATTATTGAACCTTAAGGGGGTTGTGGGAACCCTCAGATTTTTAGCCTGTTGGTCAGAAGCGCAGGCGACCAGGGGATTCTGGAGCTCATAGCTGGTGTCTGAAGAGAGGAAATTCTTGTGGGGACCATGCCCCAACCTGTGGTGTCTGAGCTAATTCTGGGTATTGTGCCTCAGGATTTCGTTGCAGCTCCTCAGAGCAAGTTCAGGAGAAGGTAAGGAATACATCTCTGCATGTCCGTGCTGTCACTCAGTGGCGTTCTAAAGTGGCTGCTCTTCAGAATCACCTAAGGGGCTTGTAGAAATAAGAGCTGCCTGGGATCCTTCCTGAGCAATTCTGATATCATAGGCCTACAATGGGACCTGGAGTCTATATTTTTGAAAAGCCTTCGTAGGTAGCTCTGAAGCCAAGTCACATTTGAGACTCACTTTCTTATAAAGCTAAGCACATACCCCAAGCAGAGAAAATCTGCTTGAAAGAAGGGGAAATGCAGAAAATTGCAAAGGCCGCTTGCCCATGTTCAAACAACAGGGAACACAGGAACAGCAGATGGAAAGTTACAGGCCAGACAATCCGTCCTGCAGCCTGTGTCCTCGTGTTGAGGTCAGTCTCTGGAAAGGCGTATTCGGCAGTCATGCATTCACCTGCCATGTGAATGGCCATATGAATATACTGGCAGCCGCGACACGGAGACACTTGAGAAGCCTTCTTGCTTCTCGATATGTTCTCCCCTGGACCTTCAGTATTTCCTTAGGATCCTGACATAAGTGTCCTCTGATAGGATGCACATGGTAGATCTTGGGTATCAGCTAGAAGCCCTAGCTACTGCTGGCCGGGGCCAAGACCCTCAGCACTGAGGGTTTGAGCCGATGGAGCTGTGAACCTTGTATGTGGGGTGGGGTAGAATGGTTGGAGAACGGGGTGGCACACAAGGACTTCACTGTGACAGCATTCTCAAGCTCATCCCCTTCCCTCTTCCCCTGCCACAGCCTCAGCCACTGTTGTCTCCCACCAGGGTGACAGCCAAAGGGTCCTCTCTGATTTCCCTGCTTCTGGATTTGCCTCTCTGCAGCCTTTACTCCATACAGCAGCCAAGGTGATCCTTTAAAAAGTCAACCAGACCATGTCTTTCCCTTGCTTAAGATCATCCAAGGCTCCCTTGCACTGTGAAAATTAAAACAAGACCCCTTGTGATCTGTCCCTGCCTGTTTCCTCTTCTTCACTTGGTCAATTCATGCACCAAACTGTAGCCACATGGGCTTGCTTTCTGTTTGTTCAAGAATTCCAAACTCTCTTCTCCCACAGGGCCTTTGCATGAGCTGTTCTGTGATCTGAGAAACCAAAATAGTTGCCCCTTTATCAACAAAGATGGACCCTAAAGTTAAACAAACAAAAGTTAACTACAGGTCAAGGGTTCAGGGCTTGGCTAGCCTGGCAATTTCCTAAATTCCTACGGCTACAGGAAAAACCACACACTTGCTAAACTCCCTGACAGTAGGAGCTATCAGGAAAATTGTCAGACCATTCCTAACTCTGATTTACAAGCCAGACCACTACAACTCTGGTTGGACAAAGGCTGGCCTTACAAACATTCTTTCCTGATAAACAACCACAGACCTCAAGCCAGTTTCAGCCAGCTTATAGAGACTCTGTACAAACTTTCTGTGTGTCCTTCTTGTGTGCCTAGACCTTTTGATGTAAAGAGCCAAATTCCACCTAATTTTAATGCTAAACTCCTGCTCAGAAGTGAACATGAGATGTATGTTACATACATGTTTACTTATTGCGCATGCGCTCAACTGCCCTCACAAATGTGTCTAGCTTTCCCCCCAAACCTGCAGAATACATAACTCCACTGTGTAAGACAGACCCTGTGAGCCATGAAAACCAACTTGCCCCTGCGCTCTTAGAAGAGAGAGCATCGTCAGTACACATCAGAGACTGTCGCTTCTGGGCGTGCACACTGACGTCGCCAGTAAAGCTCTGCTTTCCACTATCCAGCCGTCCTGCTGGTCAGGATGGCAGTTCCCATTGCCCGCAATGCTTGTCCTTCCTCTTTGCGCCCGGCATGGCTGTTTTTTGAAATTCATCATCTCACCTTAAATGTGAGAGGCCTTCCTTGACCAGGGTATTAACGCATAGCTAAGTTGCCCCTTTCATTGCCTGTGACGTCATCCTGTTGATGTCCTTCATAGAACAGATCATGCTTTTTAATATCTATTTGTTTGTTTTTCCTGTCTCTTCCCCTAGGATCCATGTTCCCTGGATCCATGCCTGGCACAGAGGAGGTGCTGACTTTAGTTGGAGTAATTAATACTAGCTGCAGCAGCAGGGAACCCTGGAAACCTCAGTGGCTTGTCTCAGAAACCTTTGTTTCTTGAGCACATGACTCAGTCAGCACAGACGGGTGGGGCCCTCTGCTCTCCACACTCCAGCTGAGGGACCTTCTGCCTCCTGGGAGCCTGCCCTCTGGAAGGTGTGGCCTACAAGGTTTGACAAAGAGGAGGAAGCAAGACGAAAAGGAGACACAGTGGCTGTCCACACCCTGGAAGCCGCTGTGGCTCCCACTCACTGCAGAGGGTCCTGGGGAATGCAGGAGGCAGGAGGCACTGGGTGGGCCCTGACAGGAGGAAGGAGGGGTAAGATCCCCGCCAGAGGTCCATGTGGGAGGATTCTGGCAGGGAAACCAACAGCAGCTCCCGTTAGGTTTCCCCTGCACGCATACTTCTAGGAAGTAACGTTCTCACTGAACCCCGGGCGGGGACTCTGGACAAACCCTCTGTTTCCTTTCACATTAGCGCCAGCCTGAGTGATGGAGCAGCTGCATCCTCGCCGGCAGTCTGCATGTCAGGAGGTGGACAAAGAATCCACAGCCATTAATAGGTGCTGCCTGCTGCCTGTGCTCAGTGAGGCCATTGGGACATGGGCCACCGTGGGAAATAAATGACGAGTGGGCACAGGCAACCTCCATCTCTCGTCAGGGATGCTCTTGCTCCCTGTGACGCACCCTCTCCTGGGGGCTCCCAGGAAATGGGTGGCAGAAGCCAGCCCAGTGATTTACCTCCTGCCTTCCTGGGATGTCCTCCAGGTCCTGTGCATCTCACGTTTAATTACGAGGCTGTGGAAGGTGGTGATATTAATTACAGGGCTGAGGTCGAGTTACCTGGAGAAAGTCGGTGCACATGTAATTTGACTCTCCTCAAGAAGGAAAATTATATTTTCCCTGATCTCAAAAATAATACCAGGGAAACATGAGAATCACACTTGGGGGGTTTTAAACTAATGAGCTTCAGTTAAGAAAATATTAAAAACTTTTCTGTTTGGAGAAGATTGGAAGAATCCACTTTTGGAATTTGGAGTTTCCCCAGGGTGGTCTGGTCAGTGGCCGGCGGCTGTCACCGGTGGGGGTTGGGGGCTGGTCATGGAATGTGGGCTTAGGCAGAGCCAGCTCAGCCAGGCAGCAGGGAAGCCCCGGGTAGGGCTGGGTTTTCCACATACACAGGGCAAAAGCGTTTCTTCTTGCTAAGAGCAAACATGCATATTCCAAGGTGAGATGGGGAGAGCTTGATGCATTTTGGTTTGTAAATAGTGAAAAAAAGGACTAATATTAACAATAGCAACAATAATAACCAATAACAATAGCTGTGTCAGGCCCCATTCTGAGTGCTGTTCACTCTTCACCGCATCCTGCAGGTGCCTTCTAAGCCCGTCCCCACGGTGTACAGGACGCTGGTTACACGGGGGAGCCAGCCAGGTCTCCCAGCCTGTATTGCGCACAGGCATCACTTATGATATCATTTAAAATCATTCTGTTAAGAGTGTCCTTGTGTCATTGTATCAGCAACGAAATCAGTGCTGCCATTATTAAACCCTTACTGTGTGCTAGGCATTTGTGTACATATGTGTTCATGTGCACGTGTGTGTTTGCGTGTGCACGTGTGTGCACATGTGAAAAGAAAATGGCTTGTGTGGGAATGGAGAATCCCAAACACAGGAGGAGGCTGGGACCGTGGCTGCTACCAGAAGCAGAGCCACAACCCTGTTGGCGAGACCTGGACCAGTGGCATCAAAGCCGCATTTACTGCCAGCCCTCTGTGTGTCCCTGGGCAAGTCACTTCATCTCCCTGAGTTCTGTTTTTTAGAATATTTTTACACATTAAAAACTGCGGCTCATTACACATGTGGACAAACGTGTGTCCAGTCAGCTGGCCCAGGCCTCACCCGAACGGCTGCTGGGCCCCTCCCAGCCCAGCCTTTCCCAGCTGAGCATGTTCTTATCTGGTAGATGGAAATGCCACGTGCCACACTTACGGAAAGTCAAGCGACCAGGTAAGTGTGACCTTTTGTGCCTGGCTTGGTGCAGAGCCCTTTGTGGGCACTGTCTTGCTGACCTCCCAAAATAGCATGGTGAGGTCAGTACTGTCTCTTCCCCCACTTTGAAGATGAGGGAGCACAGATTTTAGGAGGAAATGGAGCTCACCCAGTGGGGATGGCATCCAAACATGGATTAATCCAATTGGGCCTGCGCTCGCCAACCCCACACTGGTCTTGAAGTTTACTTCTTCTTCCTGTTTGCCTTCCCCTCTCTCACCCCCAGGGTGTCCCGCTTGTGCCTGGTGGACAGTGGCCACGGCTGAGTTTTGATTCAGGTTGTTGAACTGTCAGGCTTTTGAGTGAGTTGTCCAGTGTTTGGTTATTCCCAGTAATCCCCGGGCCCCATGGAAAAGCCAGCTCAAGTGATAAATCACTCGAAGGAAGGACAGGACGGCCTTCTGTTTGCACAGAACCTCGGATTTGGGGTGGACAGTGGGACTTTATCAATAAAGGGATTCTACCACTTTCCCACCCCTCGCTGAGAGTCGTGGAATCAGTTGAGTGAAGGCATAGAGTTTAAGCCACTAATTACTTCCTAATCATGCAGAACGAAACCTACATCCCTTAAAATACACCAGACAGCTCAACATAATCTTTGCTTTTCCCTGGTGTTGGTTAAGGAATCCAGATGTTACCATAATAACCACTCCATAAACAAACAGAACACCCAGCTGCAGGAGCTGGCTTCTTGGCCTTTGTCCTGGGATCTCCTGGGGCTGGGGTCCAATTGCTGCCCGGCTTCCCTGCAGCCCCTTGCTGGCAGGCAGAGGGCTATGGGCATAGCCACACACTGCAGGTGAGTGGAGTGCAGAACTTCCAACTGGGAGCAGGATTAAACACAGGACCCATCTGAAACCTTTGTGGACTTAGCAAATGGGGGGAAGCTCTAGGTCCTGGAGGGTTTGGGTACAGGAGACGATGACTTGAGCAGACTGAAATAAGTTGAACTCAAAAGTATTTAGGTGCTACAATTTAATTTAGGTTTATAGTTGGTGAGGTTAATAATAGTGAAAGTAGCTACTATTTATTGGGGGTTTATTAATCTTATCACATTGAATCCTCACAACACTATGAGGGGTTCATTTTACAGACTGAGATTTAAAGAGTGATTTCCCCAAAGTCCCTCAATAAGTATGTGGTGAAGGTAGAATTTGAGTACAGAAAATCTGGTTCTACTATTTCGTATGTTTCTACTTGGTTCAAGCTGGCCTTTCCTCTTTCACACAACTGCAATGAAACCTATGGTGTTGGAAAATAAAGTTGGTTTTGAGACTCAGACAGTAAGTGCATTTTTAACATTTATTCTTTTATCTTGAAAATAATGATGTGTTGATAAAATGGGCTCACTCATGTCAACATTTCAAACAACACAAAGAGTACAATGTCAGATTAGGGATTAGTCCTACTCTCAGTCCCCAATTGAATATTTTGCTGGATATTCTGGACATGCTCAATCCCACACTGTTCTACTATATGGGATACTCCAGAGATGCTCCAAGAAAGAGAGACTTCTGGAGTCAAGAGAGCTGGGAAACTCTTGGATAGTCACAATGTACATCTGTGTAGTAAAGACTCTGAGAAGTTCTGCAGCAAATAAACCCTTTTGGCTTGATTAAATCCAGGGTTTCCAAAACCTACTTGCCCAAGGAACGAACACCTTATTCCATAACACAAGTTTGCATTTTTCCTAGAGTGTGACCTCAAAAATACCGGTCTAACAAGACCGTGCATTCATCCAACAGGTATTCAGCAAGCAGGTATGTTAGGCCAAGCCCCTGCTAGGTTCGGGAGGCTCAGGGGTGGACCAGGTAAGCCCTGGCTCCCGTGGTGCTCACTTCTCATGAGAGAGGCAGCACATAAGTCAACAAGAAAATGAAGAAACATACATGTACTTTCAGATGCTGATAATGACTAACAAGAAATAAAAGAGGTCCATGTGGTGCCTACTTTCAGAGAAGGTCTTCTCAACAATAAGACAGAACGAGCCATGCAGCGTTTGGGAAGTATGATGGTTTCAGAAAACAGCTAGAGTGAAAACCCTTTGACATATAGGGGTACAAATAAAGATATATGTATATATATATGTACATAATTTTATATATTTGATACTACATTATATGCTGGTACCTGCCTTTGCTCAACTAAATTTTCAAAGATGGTATTACTAGTCAATAAACATATCTCACCATTATCATGTTTAACAGCTACAGGGCATTTACTTAAGCACATACCCCATTTTTCTTAACCAATCACCCATTGGTGGAAACCCAGCAAGTTTTCTTGTGTATACATTTTACTCACTTCTGAAATGGTCTCCCTAGAATAAATTCCTGGAAACAAAATTATTGGGTCCAAAGCTATGAGCATTTTACATTTTTACACAATCATGGACAAACTGCCTTCCAAACTTCGTTCCCTCCAAGACTGCATGAAAATGCCTGTTTTCCTAAATGCTTGCCATGACTGCTTTTCAACTACATTTAAAATCTTGGCCAATGTGAAAGGTGAAAAATGATAATTCATTTTTATGTATTTGATTGATAACTGACTTGAACATGCCCATTAGCCTTTTGTATTTCTTCTTTTGTTCATATCCTTTGCCAATTTTTCTATTGATATATTAATTTATTTTCTTATTGACTTGTAAGAGTTCTTTGTATATGGTGGATGTTAGGCCTTTGTTATAAGAATTATGAAATTGATGTTGTCATCTTTGCTTTGGTTATGTTTAAAGCCATTCAGATATTGTACATTTTTATGTTGTTAAGTTTATGTCTTATTCATGTTTTCTGAGGCTCGTGTGTTTAGAATGGCCAACCAACCCCACCTTGTGATTATATAAATATTCTTCCATATTTTCTTTTAGTATTTTTGTTTGTTTATTTTTTTCTTTTCATGTAAACCTTTGTTCTTTCGGGAATTCACTGTGCAGTAAGGAATGGATTTGCTTCCGGTTTTATATTTTCCAAATGGCTGTTCAGCTGCTCCATTCCATATTCTCACTTACTAGAAATGACCATGGTATTAGGCACTAAAATATCTATATACTTGGGACTATTGCTGTATCTCAATTTCTGCTCCTTTGAGCTATCTTTTGGTTCTTTTGTCAAACCACGCTGCTTTCCTGAGCTGTCACCATCCATTACATTTTTAATAGCTGGCAAGACAAGCTCCTCAATACCACTCTTTTAAAGAGTTTTTCTGGCTGTTATAAGATGTTTATTCTTCCAGATAAGCTTTGGAATCATTTCCTTTTTTCCAAGGTAAAATATATCCCACATTGATATACTGAATTCATGGACTAATTTAGGAAAAATATATCTTTCATGGAAGACAATTTTTCCATGGCATTGGGGGGGATGGTTTTGGGATGATTCAAGCACATTACATTTATTGTGCACTTTATTTCTATTATTATTACGTTGTAATATATAATGAAATAATTATACAACTCACCATAATGCAGAATCAGTGAGAGCCCTGAGCTTGTTTTCCTGCAACTAGACGGTCCCATCTGGGGGTGGTGGGAGACAGTGACTGAGTCAGTGACAGGAGGTGGAGCTCAGGCGGTGATGTGAGCAATGGGGAGCAGCTGTAAATACAGATGAAGCTTCCCTCGCTTGCCCGCCGCTCGCTTCCTGCTGTGTGGCTGGTTCCTAACAGGCCACGGACGGGTACCAGTCTGCAGCCCAGGGGTTGCGGACCACAGCCCTAGAGAAACTCTGTTATGCACAAACAAGGAGTGGTGTGTGTCAGAATTTTCATTGCAGTGTTGTTTATATTCGTTAGCAATTCAGAAATGACTTAAATGTTCTTCAATAGGGGATTGGATAAGGTAATTTATGCAATGGACTACTCTGGGGCAGATAAAATGATAAAATTAGATCTACCCATATCAACCTGGAAAATTCTTGAAAACTTAATATGGGGGAGGGTGGTAAGAAGAAAGTGAAAAAGAAGGTGTTTATTATGATACAGTTTGTGTAAAAACAGGAAACAATGTTATATATGACTTTATGGGCCAAAGTGTTAATACTACAGGTGCATATGTAAGCAAAAGTATAAAAGGGAAGAATATTCATCACCTTAAGAACCAGGGTTTCCACTGTGGAGGGAGGGAGGGGAGAAGACACGGTAAAAGGGAAACAGCCTCAAAGGTCGTGGCAGCATTTTACTCATTAAACAAAAAAGGCCTCCTGGAAACACAGGAAAAAGGTGATGTCTTTTAGAGCTGAGTAACGGGACCTGGGTATTTGTTATATTCACCACGCTTCGTTCATGGCCTCATCGCGTCCTCTGTAGCTTTTATTAATTTCTATCTGGTTTCTCGAGTAAGGACTAGAGCCTTCTTTCAAAGCCTCCTGTTGTGTGCCTACCAATTCTGTCCGTTTATCCTCTTTTTAAAATTGGAGATGGAGGCTGGACACTGACAATTGTTAATCCTGGGTACTTTGAGTCAGATCACACTGCTTGGCACAGAGTAGGTGTTCCATAAATGCTACATGATGTTATCTTCATCATCGACACTTGGGCTCTATGCTCATCCCCTCCAAATCCTCTGCTCCCCCTGCGTTGGGGTGAAGCCAGTGCCCTTGGGATGACTCCCCTTGGCTTCTGGCTGCTCCCAGGCTGGGGTGGGAATAGTACCTTGTTGAGGAGCTGGGGCATAGGCCCTTGTGCTCGGTGGGACCACTGTATGTATCCTTTGTGGGAACCTTTGACTTGCATGCTGATTCCTAGGCCACTCTTCAGGCCTGCCCTGCCGGACTGGATACAGTGCTGGTTAGTGAAAACGAAGGTCTGTATACCTTCTCACCAGAGTCCTGCTGCTCCCCTGATCTGCCGGTGGGCACCAGCCCAAGCACAGGGCAGCCCGTGGCCTGTGCCCTGGCCTCATACCTTCTTTGCTCACTTGTCCGGGGCTGAAGTGATTTGCCTTCTCTGTGTGCGTTCCCTGTGACTCAATTCTTCTTGTATCTGGTGGATTTCCATCTATTCAGCGTGGTGTGTGTGCTTGTTCTCCAATTTCAGGGGAGGCCAAGTTTCCTTGTCTACTTGTGGATTCCTTAGGTCAGTGGTGCTCAATCGGGGGTGATCTTGCTTCCCAGGGACACCTGGCAATGCCTGGAGACATTTTGGTAGTCAAACCTGGGTGTGGAGGGGGGAAGGGTTATGCTAACAGCAACCAGTGGTAGAGACCAGGGATGCTGCTGATGTTCTACACTGCACAGGGCAGCGCTGAACAAAGAATTACCCTGCTCCACGTGTCTACAGTGCTGAGGCTGAGAAACTGCTTTAGGCTCAACGAGCCAATTTGACCCTGTGTGCCTCATTTTGCCCAACAGCTGGGCTTTGGAGAGATGGCATGCACTTCAAGTGTATCTGTGTGGTTTTATTTAACAAGCATCAGCCACCTCAGTATTGTGATATTACTGATTAGATGTTCATTTACTCTATAACTTTGTTAATGTATAGAAAACATGTACTTGAAGTCAGAAGATGGGCTTGGATCTTTATGTCACCTTTCATGCATGCATTCATTTAACAAATATTTATGGAGCACCTACTCCATGCCAGACATGGTGTCAGACTATGCCCTTTTAGTGCTCACAGCTCAGCAGGAACACAGAAAACAAACAAACAAACAAACGCACATCTTAGAGATGTCAGTGTGTGGTAGGAAGGACATAAGAGCATTCAGGTAGTATACCTGTGTAGACGCTGTCTTAGTTTCCCGTGGCTGCTATAAGAGATTGCCACACATTTGGAGGCTTGACATGAGAAACCTATTCTCTCACCGTCTGGAGGTGGGGGAGTCCTTTCTTGTCCTTTCTGGCTTCTGGTGGCTCCAGGCGTCCCTTGGTGTATGGCCGCATCCCTCCAGTCTCTGTCGCTGTCTCTGTCTCTGTCTCCACACGGCCTTCTTCTCTGTGCCTGTGTCGTCTTCTCTCCTGTCTCTTATGAGGACACTTGTCATTGGATTTAGGGCCCACCCTAATGCAGAATGATCTCATCTCAAGACCCTTAACTCAATTACATCTGCAAAGACTAGCCCCTTGTTTGTGAGTGAGGTTACATTCACAGGTTCTGGGAATTAGGATGTGACCGTACCTTTGAGGGCACCGTTCAAACCACTACAGATCTTCACAATTTTCCCTAGAAGACCCCAGCTGATTTCCTTTTATTTTTCTCCTTAGCCATCAAAAGGAGATGTCTGGATTAGGCCAAGCAGAATTCATCCACCTTTCCTAAGCATGTTATTACTCGAACATAGAGTCCTAAACACCAAGAAGAAGGCAGGCAGCAGCCAGCAGTGTCTGCCCACAGTAAGCTCCTGCCTGATTTCAGACATGCCAAACTTCATCCTCTCTGTTTTTGTTTTTTGTTTTTTGCCAAGAATAGAGGTTCTGAAGCTTGAGCAGGCATCAGCACCACCTGCAGGACTTGCTACGATGTTCACCCTCAGAATTTCAGGTTCACAGTGTACATTTCTGACAAGTCCCGGGTTATGCTGATGCTGCTGGCCCGGGGGCCACACTTTGAGAACTACTGGTCTAAAACACTCTTCCTGCTCCTGGAGTCTCACCCTCCTACTCCGCCTCACAGCTTGCTTTTGCCGGGAGCTTCCTGGTGGCTCTGACCCTGGGTCTTACCCTTCTCTTCTCTCCTGTGGCATTTGCCGTGGGAATCTCCCCTTCAGCCCCACACAGAGAACATGTCCTGCAGGCGCAGATGGTGTCTCTCTGTCTCCGTTTCCCCAGCACCCAGCACCGCATGCCTGCATGGACGGCACTTGCTGAGTGTGTGTGGAATCAGTGAGTGAACGAGACACATGCGCAGCCTTCCCTCTCTGGTCACTGTGAGGTCTCACGCCGCAGTGGGCTCTGCACATGAGACTGTCTGGGTTCAACTGGTGGCTCAGCAGTGTGACTCCGGTTAAGCCACTTAACTTCCCTGAGCCTCAGTTTCCTCAACTGTAAAATGGGCATAATAGTCCTTATCCTAATCTTAGGAGTATCGAATGTGATAAAGCCATATAAAGTGTTCATTGCATTTATTAAGTGGCCCATAGTGTTGATTACTGTTAATATTATTTGGGGCTGGAGATGTGCACCTCAGTTTTCTCTTGTTGGGACAAGGCACGTTGGTCGTGTGTGCTCCTTCTTGCTGTGACTAGGTTTAACCCCAGGGCAGAGCTTCTCCGGTTGGGGTGCCTGCCTCATTTGGTGCCGGGCTGAGCGGCAGAGGCAGAGTCAGCCATGGGCAAAGCCTGGCATGTTGCCCTGGAGCACCAGCTTCCTCCACAGTCAGCAATGTCAGCTTTTGAAAACTATTAAGACAAACGTGGTTATATTACAGAGAGGAATAAAAATACTTGTGAATTTTTAAGGCGAGATGCTCAGATTTTAGCCAGTTCTTGGGTCTCAGCTCCACCCTTGCAGATGCTCCTTCCTTTGCTGCCCGTCCCAGGGCACCTGCAGGAGGCTGTGTCCTGGGCAGGGGCTCGGGTCTCATAGCAGTGACTGGATTAACGAAGCCTTCTCTTTTCCTTACTCAAATGCATTTGCAGCTCTGGTGCCCCAAGGCTGTGTTTTAAACTGGGGTAGGCCGGGGTGGCAGGACTGACACCTGGCAGCTAAGCCTGGGTGGAGATACTTTTGATTGTTCTGGGCGAAATGTTCAGACCTTCACCTCCCTGGCCTTTTGCGCTGGAACTAGGCTAATCAGTTCTGTCTGCTCCTCCCGAGGTGATTTGGTTTAATCAAACCATGGCATGTCTGGAGAACTCCCTGCCTGCCTTGATTATATATGCATCACCCCCGCCCCACCTCATACTCACTCCCCGAGTCATGTTCATCCAATTTCATTACATTTCAGATGAACAACACACAGAAATAGACAATGCAATCACTGTGGCCTGGCATCTAGGAGAACATCTTATCCGAGCACAGCAACTATTTTGCCTCTGCTTGGCCGTGTCCTTGCTGCCACCCGTGTGGTCTTGTGTCCCGTGTGGGGGAGCAGGAGGGCCTGGCCTTCTCCCTTTTTCGTCTCAGTGTTCTGTCCACTTGCAGCTGCTGCAGCCTCCCTGCCCTCTGATGTGGGGGCTGGCAGGCAGCCGGGGTAGGGCGTGCCCCCAGCACAGTCCCCAAAGTGGTGCCATTGCAGGGCCAGCATGATACTTTCAGGAATGTTCACCAGAGGCTCTAGGTCAGGGTTTCTCAGCCTCAGCACTATTGATATTTTGGACAGGACCATTCTCTGTTGTGAGGATGTCCTGCGCATTGTGGGCTGTTCAGCAGCATCCCTGGCCTTTACCCACTGGATGCCAGTAGCAGCCCCCTCCCCAGATGTGACAACCAAAAATGTCTCCAGACAAGGCCAAAGGTTCCCTAGAAGTTAAAATTGCCCCCAGGCAAGACCCACTCAGACACCAAGGTGAAGAGGAGGTTCAGACCATTAGCACGTGACTGAAGAATCGGTGCTTGCCCAAGAGCTGCCCCAAGAACCGGGGTGAAGGGTGGAGACTTTTGAAGACCTGGCCCACCGCACCCCAAGGTGTGGCTCTGCCCTCCGTGGCTGGGGGCTGCTGCCTGCAGAACCAGCCTTGCCTGAGCCTCTGAGGTGGCTCCTGCCCTGCTCGGCTGCTTTCTGGACAGGGGTCCTCCCAGGCAGAGGCCCTGACTGCAGGACACTGCCCCTCTGCCATCCCTGGCGCTCTCCCCTCCAGTCTCCTGGCTCTTTTGGGAACACCAAGGCCCTTGGCTCCCTTTAAAGCAGGTGTTGGACCTTGGCCGATGCATCTCTCTTCTGTTGGCTGGGAGCGCCAATATTATTTCCTCTTTTTGTTGGTTTATCTGTCTTGAGGTATTCAAATGATAAGATAAAAATATGTAGACGCCTGGCTGTCAGCTGCAGTAACTGGCACTCCCCCCTTCAGGAGGTGAGCAGGTGAGGTGTTCTTGATTAGGAAGCTGTAATGGTCTGACTTTCCCAGAATTATCACTTAGAGATCAGGTTAACCCATCTGTCCCAATCTGCTTATCCTGCCTTTCAGTCTCTATCTGCATGTATGGGACATCCACGCTCCATTTACAAAATCAAGAGCAAGAAAGGTTGATCTTATGGACTCTACAAAAACTCGAAACAGGTGGCGCCTATCAAAAAGGCCCATTGTTACTGCAGTCGCCTGCAAATGGCTCCGAGGGATAATTGGCATTTGACTGCATATTGCTTGGCCCTTTAACTATCTCTTCTGATGTGTTAAAATTAGCTTCTTCCTAAGCCATAGAAAGAGAAAGGAGTGTCCTTTTAGGCAAATATGTAGAAAAAGCTATTTGTCTGGATCAGTTAAAAGTGGTCCCATCTGAAGTCAAGGGTGTATACCAGGTGACCCTTCAAGGCGGCATCCAGACTTAAGATGTTAGAATTCTCCCCTTTTGATTGAAAAGAAAAAGAAGACCTGCTTGATACTTCAGAGCGATTGTAGTACAATGGGGAAGGGAGAGAGGGAGGGTGGCGGGAGGGGCGAGAGGTGGGAAGTGGCCATGGTCTGGTGTGTGTGCAGGTGCAGGAGTGGGGTGTGTGCGTGGCTCAAGGCACAAGGAAGGCATATTCCACCTGGTTCAGCTCTCTGCCCCCAGGGAGGATCGTGTGTGCTGGCTTTTGTGGGTAGGTGTGCAACACTGGGGAGGCTCACCGGGCCTCTAGTACCCCTCCTTGTGTCTTCTCCATTTCACTGCAGAGGACCCGAACTCGATCTCAGGGGGCTAAGCAGCTGCCCAGGGTCACTTGGGGTGCCAGGGAAGGAGCAGGGATTGGAACCCATGTTCACCTGACCCAGGGGCCAAGCTCATCAAATTTTTCTGGTACTGTGAGATCAAGAGAACTTCAATCTTGCTTGGTTTTCTTCCCTAATCAAAAAAAATAAAAAACCAAAAAAACCAAAAAAAACCCCAAATTCCCCAAAGACCTAGAGAGTACATCTGAGCCTATACAAGTAAATCAAAGTAAAGCTCTTTGGGAACAGCCCTGGTCTCGAGCTTCCCCTGGTGCTGTTTGTTGGTGGTGGAGGTGCCCACAGCTTCCCCCTGAGGGCACGGGGTCCTGCCCTGCCAGCCTGCCACGGGGAGCCCTCGACCGAGAGGGTCCGTGGCGTGGCCTCCAAAGCGGGGCTGGGCGGGGTGTGCACAGAGAGGAGTGAGGCCGCTGTCTCCGGGCGGCCGGAAGGAGGAGGTGCTGAGAAGGGTTGCAAAGGACACACTCTGTTGACTTCATTAATATTTTAAGAGCGAGCTCTATGTCCAAAGCAGAGAACAGAGAGGTGAAGCAATCGTTAGTGTCTTTGATCTTGTGTCAGGGGATATCACAGGAAAAGCACAGATGGGGTGGGTGCCACAGTGGGTAAGAACAGGGATCGCACGGTTACTCAGCCCCGTGTCAGATGCAGGATTTGCCAATTCTTGGTTGTGAGGCCGTGGGCAGGTTCCTGCACCTAAGCCTCCGTTTACGCTTCCGTAACGTGGGGGTGACTGTAATCGCATCAGGTCCCTGGTGTGCTATGTCTGAGCTTTAGTAAACACGTAGCTAAGGACAGCTGGCATTTGAGAACTCAGGGCGAGAGGTGTGTTGTCTCATCTCAGTTCTGTCCCCTACTTTCTGTGTGACCTTTGGTCACTTCACTTACCTGAGCCTCAGTTTCCTCATCTGGAAAAAGTTAAAAATAAAAATGAAAAAGGTGGGGGCAGAGAGAGAACCACCTCCCGGGATAGGCAGGGAACCCTAGAGATGACGGAAAGGACACATCTTTGTAAACTGCAAAATGCTGCGGAAATAGAAGTGGGAGTTCCGGTGGGAAGTGACAGTCTCATGGTTGAACCTTTGAGAACCATTCTCACCGGACCTCCAGCCACCGTGGTCACCTTGTGGCCCCCACTCGCCCCCTCTCTGAGACCTGAGAGACAGAGATGCAAAGTCGGGACCCCCTGGAGAGCTGACGAAGGGGTTCTTGCTGGCTGGGGTAGCACCCAGTTCTCCTCGGCGTGTGGAATCTGGGTCACGGGTAACAGCGGAGACTGGGACACGCTGCAGTGGTCAGACAGTCAACACAAGGACGCGGTGTAGAGGAGGAGGGGAGGGGAGGGCCACCCCGGGTGTCAAGAGGCTGATTTGTGGGTGTGGCAGGTGGGACATCCTGAGGATATGAGGTAACTGGGAAGCAAGGGGAATTTGGAGAAGTGATGCTTTGGGTTTTCAAGAGGATCCTCATTAATGCTTGTAGAGAGAAGCAAGAAAAGATTATAATTAATTTCTAATCATTTTCAGTTTTTTGGAATGTATGTCTTTGAATATTACTCCTTGCAAAGACCGGGCCACATGGGGCCCTGGTGTGCATGAGGGCACATTGCAAAGGTGTTTTTGAACATGCTCTGGGGAATGGCTATTTCGCCACAGGGGCAGACAATGGCTTATGTTCACAGAGTGGTTTTACAAGTACTTCTCCTCTGAGTCTCTCCCAAGGCCTCTGAAAAAGATATGTTACGGGGATTTTAATAATGTCCGGATCCTTCAGGACTGCCTTTCCTGCTTGCCATTAGAGTAGGGTTCTGGGTCCTCTGTCACGAACGTTCGGCTTCAGCCGTTCACTAATTGTTACGTTTCATTATTTGCATCCGTCATTTCATTTCCTTAAACTGTTCATTTAAGGAACGTACGTGAGCATTCCCCTGTGCCGTGCATCGTGTTGGGCAGCAGGAGTCCAGCTGACATGGTCAGGTGGAGCTTCCAGAGGGAGTGATGTGCGAGAAGGATGAACAGGAATTAGCTGTGAGGACAGCCAGGGGCAGGGAGGGAAGAGTGCAAGGCGGAAAGCACCCAGGGTGTCAAAGCCTGGCTGGGAAAACAGAGAGTTTGTGGAGATCTACTCATTTATGCTGCCTTATCATTTAATGTCATTTTAGATCCCATAACTTAAACTGGATATAAATGGCATAGAGTCCAACCTATCTGCAATAAATTGCAAATAATTACATTTTATAGGTAAAATTTACCAAGAGGCAACAAGAAGTTATATTAATTTATTGTTCATTTCAGCCTAATTTTCCCAAGTGTGTCACTGATTTTTGAATTTTCAACATTTTATCTAGAGTCCATGTTAAGACATACCAGGGGCCAGCGATTCTTTCTTGCTCTTTTTTCTAAATATTAGTAATTTTTCAAATAAACAATTGGCAATGTATGTTAATAAATAGACGTAGTAATTTATTGAACTATCTCCATATTAAGTTCTTCTCCCATCTATAATATGTGTATGACATTCAACGCTGAGGTTCTTTCAGAATATCCCAGAGTTGTCTCCACTTTAAAGCAGAGAAAATTGAGGCCCAGAATGATTAAGTGATTTCCCCATGGTCCCTCCGCTAATAAAGGGGTAATTAAATGATCTGCCTGTGGTCCTCCTATAATAAGGGGTCAAATTGGGAACTGAAGCCAGCTTTCCTGACTGAGGCTAACTCCTGTAGAGTCACAGATGGGGCTGTGATGAGGGGCTCCTGTATTTTACAGACTAAGGGCCTTTTCTCTCTCATCTAAGGTCTGTCAGTTTCCCTGTGTTCGTGCTGGGAGGGGCGTTTGTGCAGAGGGACCCTTGGAGAACTGTTACATTATGCAAACTTGATTATCCTGTCTGGCATTATTGATGTCAGCAGCCATTGTGAAATGAAGTTTGGGAGATGGAGTGTGGAAGGTGGCACTTGTAATTTTTAATAATCATCCCCTTTTACTTCTTCGGGGGAGGCAGTGGGGGAGAAACAGAGCTTCAGGGTTGTGGATCCTTTAATGGAATCTGTCTGTCACAGTAAGGAAGTAGGGAAAGCCTTTTAGCATTCTACTGGCAAACTTACAGGGCTTGAACTATGGGTTTTTTTTCTTTTTTTCTGGTGAACAGATATGCTGCACCATAAAGGCAGACTGAAAATGACTGCAGGGTCAATGAGACTGTTACCCCCGAGGCAGGAACAGCATTTATTCATCTCTGAAACCCTAGTGTCCCTGGTGGGGCTTGGCCCTTAGCAGGTGCTGGTACAGGGAAAGCTGATGCCAAATACACTCAGTAAAGGACCTTCTCTGTGCAGAATGTCAGCGCCTCATGCATGGTGTTGACCACCCCTCCAAGTTCAAAATCCCCATACCCAACGACCTGACCAGTTTCTCCCTTTGGATGCCAGATGACGGGAACAGGACAGACAACGTCCCCTTCAAGGGCGTTTCCTCTTAAGCAAAGCCCAGTGAATGGCAGCACCACCTGCTCCGTCTCCCAAGTAGGCGTGACGCCTTGGCGTCATTTTTGATTTCCATTCTCTTTTGCCCACACACCAAATCATTCACCAAGTCCTGCCTCTTCCCCCTCCTCTCTCCCTCGAATCTGTCCACTTCCCTCCACCTCTGCCGTCCCCGCCCTGCACCACGCCGACTTCATCCCTCGCATCTGCGGCTGCAGCATCCTCCTAGCTGGTCTCCTGCCTTCACTCCCCTTTGACCTGTTCTCCGCGTACTAGTGGCAATTACATCTAGTCGACCCCTACTTAAAAGCTCCAGGGCTCTTGAGGTCAAAGTTCAAGGTCCTTACATGGCCTAAGGCTCTTTGTGGTCTGATCCTAACCAACTTCTCCATCCCTGCCTCCCACCCTGCTCCCCGCCTCCCTGTCGTCTTCTGGTTCCTCCAACGTGTCATGTCTCCCTGCACCCAGCCTTCACACTGCCAACAACATCCTTCCCTGCTCCCTTGTCTGGCCAATTCTTGCTTCTCTGCCAGGTCTCCGTTCTCAGTTCTTCAGTGAGGACTTCCCTGAATAATAGTATAAGCAAACATTTACATAGTCTTTGCTCTGTGCCGGCAACTTACTGAAGCACTGTACATACATTAACCTATTTAATCCTCCTGATAACCCTATGATGTAGGTAGCATATTATCTACAGTTTGCACCTGGGGAAACTGAGGCACTGAGAGGTAAATGAACTCACCCAAGGTTACATAATAAGTAGAAGAGCCAGGATTCAAATGCAAGCATCTTGGTTTCCCAGTCTGTGTTTTAATCACAGAACCATACTGTCTCTTAGCCCTGATGCCAGGCTGTGCTGGTGATACCCCCACTGTACCCCCTGGAGCCTGGAAGTCACTTTCACTGCACTCATAATGCCCACACAATGTCACATGGACAGGAACTTGGTCTGTCTTGTCCACTGGTGTGTCCCAGTGCCCCCACAGTGCCCAGCACATGGAAGGTACATAGGAAGATGTCTTCAGATGGAATGAATAAATGATTAAACATTCTCCCTCAGCACATAGCTGTTGGAGCCGTTCTTGTTTCCTCAGTGTGCTTCAGAACCAGTCAGGGGCAGAGCCAAATCGCCTACATGTGGGAGGAGAGATTCCCCGTGGGAGGTGTTGGGATGCAGTCACTGTGTGCTGGAGAGATTCCCCGTGCGAGGTGCTGGGATGCAGTCATCATGTGCTGGAGAGATTCCCCATGGGAGGTGCCGGGATGCAGTCATCAGGTGCTGGAGAGATTCCCCATGGGAGGTGCCGGGATGCAGTCATCAGGTGCTGGAGAGATTCCCCGTGCGAGGTGTTGGGATGCAGTCATCATGTGCTGGAGAGATTCCCCGTGCGAGGTGCTGGGATGCAGTCATCAGGTGCTGGAGAGATTCCCCGTGCGAGGTGTTGGGATGCAGTCGTCATGTGCTGGAGAGATTCCCCGTGCGAGGTGCTGGGATGCAGTCACTGTGTGCTGGAGAGGACTTTGCCTCTTGGTTGGTATTTTCCCCCTCCCACTCCAAGCAGGCAGCCAAACTTTCATTTTAAAGGTCTAAGACTCTGTGTCAAGAAAAGGGAGGTTTTAGTGATTTGTCTTTGGCAAAAGTGAAACTTGCCAGGCACCTTGGAGAAGCCCCCGCAGACTGTCGCTGGGAGAGTATGGCTGACGCCACCCACCTAAGGGAAATGGCTGTCCTCTCTTGCCGAGGGTGGGAACGGGTTGGGGCAGTGGCCTTGTGTGACATGTTGCTGCAGCACGTGGAAGGGAGATGGGGCACTGTTGCCTCTGCCCTGGAGAGCAGCAGGGCGGGTCCCATGAGTCATTCTGCGCTGGGGTGGACGGCAGCAAGGAGCACCCTGAGCCCTTTTTCTGGAGCCAAGTGGCAGCCAAGGTCAGGGGACCTGCTGTGTACAGCAGCAGCCTTGGGCTGACGTCCTGCCCATGTGGCCCCACCCCTGCTGGGCCTAAAGACACTGTGGGGGTGCAGGGAGCAATAATGACTGCAGTTGAACTGACTGTCCCTTGGACAAGTGGGGGGTTATTTGCAGATCAAATTCAACTCGAAGAAAATGAAGAATGTGGCATATCTTTCTTCCTAGCGTGGTGAATGGGAATCATTCTAGCTGTGCTTGTCAGCACACCTCAAGCACGGTCCGGGGCTCAGGAACATCTTGTGTTCATGCACGTCTTGGGTGTTGACCATGTGGGGGAGCTGGTGGGGCGTGGGGGCGATGAGCAGAGTCTCAGGCGGGGTGGGCATCACTTGGCAAGGTGAGCCCTGGTGAAGGGCTGCCCTTGTTGTTCCTGTGCGAATCCCCGATGGCCGAGAGCAGCAAAAGCCCCAGGCCTGGCTCCATCCCCGCCCTCTCCCTCATCCAGGGCACAATTTCAAGTCTGGTGTCAGGGGCTTCGGGAACACACTCTGTCAGATCCTTCTGGATGTTTGTGTCTTGGGCTCCGACCTGCAGCCTTGGACCCTGCTGGGTGAGCCGGCACAGCTGGGGCAGGGCAGGCAGGACTTGGAGGTGAGGAGCAGCAAAGGGCGCCCAGGGAAGGGGCCCTGCTGCTGTGCGGAGGGGCGGGGGGAGTGTCGTCCTCTTGCTATAGCCATGGTTAATGTGTGTAAGTGGAAGCAGCCCAGTTACACTCACTCCTCCTCCTCCTATGGGTCCTTCCTCCTCTGTCCACGCGAGGAGCCTCCATGGTGGGTACCTTTTCTCAACAGGAATCCGTCCTCAGGGAGATGCAAGGCTGCAGCCAGCTGAGGGACAGCAAGGAGTGCACAGGAGGTGAGGCAGGAGAGGAGAAATCCAGCTAAGCCGAATGTGGCTTCAGTAGTTAACAGCAGTGGGCTAAGCAGATATGGCTTTAGGAAAATTTAATTAGAACATCCAACTTATATATGTCACTGGATGCTTGGGGGTAATAACAATGCATTTTCATAGTAACCCCTCCCCTAAAGGCTTGTTTTGAGTCATAAAACGGGAGCAGTTATGACAGCTGAGATGCTGGACTATCATTTCTGTTGTCCTGATGTCACTTCTGTAACCCAGTGTGTCGCTTGAGGCAGAGCGTGGCACCTGGCAGGTGCTCAATTGATATTTGTTGACTGATTTAATGGACTTTTATGATGAGATTAAATAAATTAGGGCACATCTGCATTTTAGGACTTTACTGGATTGCTGCATATTTCATCCTAGAACAAGCCTGTTCATACTGATAATGACTCTTCTTTGTTGTGGGCATCCTCTTTGTCAGGGCACCAAGCTAAGAGCTTTGATTAATTATCTCACACAGTCCTTGCAACAGTGCAGTGGGTATTTTTGTGCCCATTTTACTCCTGGAGAAGCCGAGTCCTGACACCGTTTAATAACTGGTTCATGTTCATTTGATTAGAGAGTCCTCCAAGCAGGGTGGTCCTGCAGACACATGTCCCCCTGCACCTTGCTCATATGCAAGCCAGTAACTCCCCTTTCTAAATATACAGCTGTTCACATTGGGTTCTGTCACTCGCCACAGAAAGTCTTAACAGATATTGCTCCCTTACTCAAAGTGGGGGTCACCCAGGCAACAGGATGAGGTGGAGAAAGCGTGACATGGCATCAGGTAAAATGGGCCCTGTGCCCACATCTGCCATTAATTCGTTCACTGAGCCCGAGCCCTTTCCTTCTGCGGACTGCAGCTCCCTCCCTCCCCTGTGAAGTAAGAGGGGCTCTCGTTCCAGTGCGGCTGCCCTGTCCTGGGAGGACCATGTGGAAGGCTCCCGCGGTCGCCCCCCTGCAATGTGAGGTGCCTGATGGTCCACCACACGGCACTGCTTCTCAGACTCCCCCTTTAAGGGGAAATCGTTGAGGCACTGGTTGTGTTAGCCACACATCTCCTACAATGAACTAATTCACTTAGGGTTGTTTTCCTTAGGGACAAGACAGCTAGTGTGTCTCATACGCCTGGGATTTGAGGAAAGGGGGGAAAGTGCAAAAAGGTGCAAAAAGGACCACTGGACTTGATCAGCCTCACAATTTTGACAAAAACCAGGCTCCAGACAAAGAGGAAGTGCCCACTGCCTGATAAAAGGCATGGCTGTTACTACTAATGAGAATGTACTTATGTATTCCTAATATTTATTGTGCAGCTAGTAGCTTCCATTTACAGCGAGAAGCATTTTGTGTACCTGCTTTATGTACTCCTCACACGCAGACGCATGGGTCCTGTCTTGTCCTCAACCCACAGATGAGAAAAGAGACTCAGCCAGGCAAATCACTCGAGGTCGGAGGGGGCTGGGTTGGGGGCCCACTATGTCAACCCGGGCACCAAAGCCTCTGCCCTCAATTGGCTTATTATTTGGGGGATTTTCACTGCTTTTAAAACATTGTCCTCTGCTTCTGATGGCAACGTGAATTTCTCTGTTAGCAATTCTGCTAACATTGCTGAGTCTTCATCCAAGATGTCAAGCTGCCAGTTCCAATGTCCCTCTCACCACCACCTTGCTGTGTGCCTGTGGCGGCTCCCTGGCCTCCGGAACCCACCCAGAAGATGCTCCTGGAGTTCTGGAGTTCGTGGGATTCAGAGGTGGGGTCTGAACCTTGGGTCCCGTTGCTCATTGGCTACCAAACGCTTGTTGATGGAAAGTGATTTCAACTGGACCTTCTTATGCCATTTTAAAATGGAAATCCAAGGGCAGGGCTCTGCTAACCCCTCACGGCTCTGGAGGTAGGAGCACATAGCAGTTCTGAGCATGGACTTGGGGTCCGGCAGAGCCAGGTTCCTCTCCTGGTTCCCTGACTTATAAGCCGAGTTCTCACTGCACCTCACTCAGATTCTTCTGCTGCAAACTGGCCTCATGGGATCGACAGAGCCATGAACCCATGGCCCTGAGCACAGAGCCGGGCACCCACAAGTGCACTATCAACAGCAGCGGTTGTTGTTACTCTTATCATCACTGTTGTCACTATTATTAAGAATTTGCTGTCCTGAAGATCTTTTCCTCTCTTCTATTCCTTCAGCACCAGGTGCCTTGGGTCCACCAGCTGCCCTTCAGCAAGCGCTGTTCAAGGGTTCCAGAAGTTGCAGGCAGCCCTCATTCTGCTCAGTTCACTTTCAATTGCCTTTTAATGGGAGAGAGATAAAGCGAAATTACAGCCTTGGGTAGCTGCTTACTTGAGAGGCTGGGAACAGCCCAGCCCTTTGTGTCATATACTATAGCTGCATCTACAGTCCCAAGAGCAAAGGGACGGATCACAAATCAGATCGTTTATTGCTGCTGCTAGCTCAGCGAGGAGAAAATTCCCGAGGGGAGAGAGGTGGAGGCTCTGGCTGTGAGCAACACCTTGGTCCCTGGGCTCCCGCGGATCAGATGGGCATGCCAGTGATACTGGCTTACGAGGGCAGCAAGTGATGGCCAACATTCGAGCTCCCCCTCCCCCTCTCCCCCCTCTCTTCTATCTGTCTATACTCTGCTCGTGAATCAATCTGTGTGTGAGATGGGAGGCTCTCTGACAAACAGTCTACAAAAATAAAATGCAATTTGCAAAACAAACAAAAATGATTAAATATATGAAAAGGCCCCAGGCCTCCCACATTATCTCTGACTTTAAGGGCTCTCCTATTTTGCTTTTAGGGTAAGCAAAACTGTTCCCCTCCAAGTTCCAGGGGGCCTGAGTCAGGGGGCCCCTTAATTTACCCCTCAGGTGGGATCTGGACATTGAGTCACAGATAGACCTTAGAGCATTCATAGACCACGCCTGATCTGCTCATCAAAGCCCCACAGTGCCCAGCCTGGGGCATGGGACAACACAGTGTGCTTGCAGTAGAAGGTATTTGCTAAATGGTTTTTGTGAACCATTGTTGAACAAGTGATGTATCCAGAAATACAAAAATGTTGTAGGTCCCTTTGCCCTCCCTTTATGTTATACTTGTCTTATGTATTATATATATCTACATATATTGAAAACCCATCAGAAGTTATAATTATTATTTTCCAACACACAACATATTTTTTAAAACTCAGAAGGAGAATAGTCTATTGTACTTACTCAGATAATTACCATTTCTGTTGCTTTTCCTTCATTCCTGATTCTTCAATTTTCCTTCTTTTTGAAGAAATTCCTTTAGCATTTCTTGAAGTGCAGATCTACCAGCAATAAATTCTCTTAGTTTTCCTTCATCTGAAGACATCTTGATTTTGCCTTCACTCCTGAAGTGTACTTTCTCTGGATATAGAATTCCGGTTTGACCATCCTCTCCTTTCAGCCCTTTGAAGACAGTGTGCCGCTTCCTTCTGGCTGGCGTGTTTTGCGACGAGAAATCTGTGGTCATTCAGACCACTGCTCCGATACAGGTTAAATAGAATGTTCTCCCCTGGCTGGTTCAGGATTTTTTTTTTTTTTTTTTTACTTTAGTTTTCACTAGTTTACAAGGTGTCCAAGTGTGGATTTCTGTGGGCTTATCCCATTTGGAGTTTGCTAAGCTTCTTAAATATGTAGGTTTATATCTTTTGCCAAATTTGGGAAGTTTTCAGCCATTATTTTATCACGTAATTTTCCAGCCCTGTACTCTTTCTCCTGTCCTTCTGAAAATCCAGTGACATGAGTGTTGGAACTCTTGCTGTTGTCCTACAGGTCTCTGAGGCTCTGTTCATTTTTTTAATTCGTTTTTACTTTTTGTTGTTCGGAGTAAATTATTTCTGTTTATTTATCTTCAAGTTCACTGAATTTTTCTTCTGTCATCTCTGTTCTGCTTTTCAGCCCACCCAGTGAGTTTTTTCCCTAGTTATTATACTTTTTTCAGCTCAAATATTTCTATTTCATTTTTTAACATGTTCTATTTATTTTTTTGATAATCTCTCTTTTTCCAGTCACTTAAAAATGCTTGTGATTTTGGGGGGAGCATTTTAATAATAACTGCCTTAAAGTTTTTGCTGTAAAATTCCAACATCTGTGCCATCTCGGTATTGGCATCTGTTATGATCTTCTTCTGTGTGAGTGGAGATTTTCCCGATTCTTTGTATTCTGAGTCATTCTGGATTGTATCCTTGAAATTTTGATTATTACGTTATGAGACTCTAAGACTTGTTGAAATCTTATGGGGAATGTTGACATTTTTGTTTGAGGAGACAGTTGAACTTGTTAGGCTCAGATCACAAGTTGCAGTGTACCTGCAGGCTGTAGTTCCAATTGTCAGTTCAGCTTTCAAAGTCTTTATGTGCTACTTAGACCTGTCCCATGTGTGTGACACCCAGTGGCCAGTGACTGAGAGGTCAGTTCTCTAATTCCTTGGGGCATGCATTAGGGTCTGGTCGAGGATAAACCCAGGACGCATAAACACCTTTACGGGTTGCTTTCTAAGCTCTTTCCTCTCTGCAGACTCCTTGGTATTTTCCAGATCCCTGAGGCTCTTATTTTCTACCTTCCGTGTAGAATGCTGGGGTTTCAGTTACCCTATCTGCCATGTGCCTCTGTGACTTTGCCCGTCCTAGGTCCAAGGGGCTGGAGGACAGAGAGAGAAAAAAACAGCAAAAGGGACTCACCTCACCCTTTTGGGACCATAGCTCCACACGCTGGAAAGGAAGAGTCCCCTGCCTCAGAATGTTGGCTCTTGCGCGCCCCTGTTGCTGCCCCTGATTATTGCCTGGGGGCTGAGAGAGTGGAGGAAAGAAGCCACGTGTGTGTTGGGGGAATTCTGCACGTCTCAGACCCCCAGGGGTTTGCTCTCCCCGTCCTCAAGCCACACTTGAGGGCTTCTCCCGGTTCTCCCTGTCTGGGGCCTGATGCCGCTCCCAGACTCAGGCTCTGCCGACGTCTTTGGGGGACCCTGAAGGAGAAGAAACGGGTTAGCCACCTGCCAGCTCAGGGGTGCTCAAGTTCTGCTCTTCTTTTGCATTTGCCTATTGCCTACACCTTTCAGAGTCCTCAAATAGCTGTTCCGTGCAATTGTGTCCAGGTTTTATTGCTGCGCTTAGTGGGAGAGACAGACGTGCTTTCTCTGTCTTGCCTGGAACCGGAACCTGATTCAGTTTTTAATACAAAGCTTATCCACGCTCAGTGTAGATACGCCATGACACAGAAGTACATGGGGTGAAAGGAAAAGGGGGGGTCCACGTTTCCCACCCCACTCCCGAGAGACAGGGCCTGCTGATGTTTCGGACCTTTCTGTCACACGCACTCTGGCCTCCCTGCGGGGAGCGGTCTGGCCCCGCGGTGGGGGCGCCGACTCTAGCACCAGAAGGGCAGGTTACCTGTGACGGCGGCAACTTACTTAGCTCCACCAAGTCTAAGCTCCCACTGACATAAACAGGAACTAATACTGGAGATAATAACGCCTGCCCCTCAAGGCAGTTTTGAGGGTAAGATGAGCAGCCAAGGCACGTGGTTGGTGCTTAATAAATGTCTCTGTGTCATCTCTACGGATATCTCTGTCTGTCTATCTAACTACCTGTATCACTCAATGCGCTAAAATCGTAGAAGGTTGCTCTGCTATCTTTGCACTTTGCCTTGGAGGCCTCTCCATGTTGATATTGATAGATAAAGATTCCTGTTATTCTCTGGATGTTCCATGTAACACTGCTGCATGGACATGAAGTAACTCATTTCCTCTTTCTTCGTGGAAGCCTTGTTTCCTCAGGATCTTACTCTCCATTTTTTCCTCTGACAAGAGGGGAGCAACGTCTCGTGTTTGCGTGTGTCACCACATTCTTCCATGAACAGTGGTCCAATTGTGAAGGAGCCATGTCGGGGAGATTACAGCCCGACAACTCCCCGGACAGAACTTGCCACCTTGACTCTTTGATTCATCGATGCTCCTGGCTGGTGCTATCTGGATTTGTGGGGAGGGATTCATGATAGTGCACATGAAGGGTTCCAAGACTCGTGCGTTACATAAGCTGCAGGGCAGGTATCGACTGGTTGGCTTCCGGGGGTGTGGAGCATCAGCTTTTTTCCTGGACCAGAAATGGACCCCTGTGGAATGTCCTTGTTCTTTCCAGGAGGAGGGCTGAGGTCCTGGATAGCTTTTCCAGGACAGTGTCTTCCCGAGTGACAAGCACCTACCGCCAGGAGGAAGTTCAGAGACTCAACATCGAGCAAGGGCTCACACAGAAGCAGTTCCTCCTCCTCCATTCTGTTCAGTCCGGGGAACATCAGAGAGAGCCTCAGGCTGGGGCTAGCGAGCCTTAACTGCCTTTCCGGGCCGGGCTACCTTCCTTTTCTTAACAGGGGGCACAGACGCCGGGGCCTAGGGCTTTTGACAGGCTACAGTATCCAGGCGGAATTGAATAATAGTCACTGATTTTCATAGTATTAATTTGTTTACTATTGCTTCCTGTTTGGCAAGTTTCATTGTTAAGTGTCTTTAAGTTAAGATAATTTGAAGAAAAATACTAAGAAAACAATGTGATGCAGGTGGTACGTGGATGTGATATGATTCACGTGGGGGATTCCTAGACAGTTCAAGTTTGGGAAGCATTGAACTAAGGTGTGAATGACCAATAGCGGGGCTTTTCCTGAGAGCAAGCTCAGAAGGCGGGAGGGAAGACCACGGGCCAATGGGTACAAGAATTTTGTCCAGGGTTAGGTGGGAAAGCTCCACCAGTTTTATATATTTTCTGGGCGTTAACTTCCTGCAGGCCCCAGAGGAGAGGAAGGAAGCAGGCAGGGCGGGGCTGGTGGGGAGGACTGGGCAGGTGGAGGTAGCAAGCACACTGCCCGCTGCACCGTCCTGCCCGAAACAGGCTGCAGGGGAAGAGGAACACACCCTCCCCAGAGGGTGGGCTCCTTACCCGAGATGGTCCAATGAGGATAAAACCAGAAATGCTGTGCTTGCGTCCTGCTGGGGTTGCTAAGTTGGTGGGGGCAGGCAGGGAGCTCCCTGTGAACAGAGAGGTCCTGAGATTGAAGCCACCTACAGGAAGGCAGAGCTGAGAGGAGGAGGAAGACCAGGTACCAGGGATCTCACGTGAACATCCAGGTCCAGCTGGGACAGAGTTTTCATTTGCATGAGCCAGTAAGTCCCTCCCTTTTCCATTTTATTTTCCAAAACCCATGTGAGTCAAGTTTTTGTTATGAGCAACTCAGAGTCCTAAGACACCTCTTTACCTACGTGGAAACATTAGGACTCTGGGTCACTGTGGTCACAGCTAGGTAGTCAGAGAAACAGGCATCGGGGTTGGGACCTGGGCTCAAACTCCAGCTCAGCCACAGGGGTGCTGCAGGACGCTGAGCAAGTCATTTCTCCAGTTGATGGGAGGGTGGAGTCAGAGAATCCATGCACAGCTCTTGGTATGATGCTGGCACAGAAGTTCTGAGTGATGTGAGCTGCTGCTGGTAATGATGATGATTAAAATAAAATCTAAACTATAAAGGAGTATTTATCACCTCCCATGGCAAATGCTGTTTCACCCCTTCCCCTGTGGTGAATGTGTGTGCATGTGGTGGGCACGGTGGGGTTGCAATGTGGCATCCACAATGCCAGGCGCTTTGATAAGTGTCACCCTACAGTCCTTGCTCAGGGGCAGGAAGATGCCCCTCGCCGTTCCTGTCTAAGTGACACCCATGGCTTTTGTAGGTGATTGGGAAACAAAAGATCTGTCTCCCTCCAGACAGTGTGCCATGCTCACAGAGGCCTGGATCTTGCAACCACTCTTGCTCCATGTGAAGGCCAGCCTGCGGGTTGAAGAGATGCACAGAGCAGGACAACACCTGGAACAGGGAATCAAAGTGCCCTGGGAACACCCTGCCTTCCCTACCCTGCTGGAAGAATGAGCAGATCAAACTTCCAGAAATAATTCATCCTTCAACTGTTTCTGTCACTCAAGTGTCCCTGGGCCTGGCAGCCTTGCTGTAAAACCTCTGTTTAATATTCCATTTGTAGGATGTGCAGCTCCAAATTCATGCTCACCAAGCTGCTTGTCAATAGTAACTTGAGGTGGATGACGAAGCACACAAGGGAGAGCTGCTAATCAAATGTCCTGTGCTGTCACCTGCTGGAAAGCCACTCGGCAGTCAATGTCCCTACCTGGCTCCCCACACAGCTATCTCTGTGAGTTGCTTTGAGATCTCCACAACTAAAATCTAGACTCTGGCTCCAGAGAGCCCTGGGGCTCTGATCCCTTGTCCAGCCTGTGCTCCTGGTCATCTTCAGCCCCAGGACTGTGGCCTGGACAGGCTCAGGGGCAGCTGTCTATGAAAATCAGATTGATGCATCTGATTACATGACCTGTTAACTGCTGCAAAAATAAATAAAATAAAAAATTATTTACCTGTCACTGCTCTGAGACACCATCACAAACTGGTGTTGACACCTCCTCTGTTCACCTTGGAGACATAAAGAGTGAAGCACGAACTGTGACACACTTAATAGATCGTGGCGCATTTACAGTGCTGCTTGTTACCCGGCTCAAGAGCCGTGTCCAACTGCTGCAGCGTCCATAAAAGATGAGCGGCCACAAGGACCAGGTCAGTGCTGCAGTTCATTAAGGCAGCTTGACCTCTGGGGAGAGGATAGGAGAAAGGAACTAGTGGCATTGACTGCTTGCATTTCCTGAAGTGTAGTATTCAAGATCAGTGGTTCACAGACATGGCATAAAACAAGAATCCCGTGGTGAGAAAGCCACCCGTTTTGGCTCCTTCTTGGTCTCTGATGACTTTACACAGGAAGTCTCCACTGGTGCTGCATGTCCTGAGTGTCTCTTTCATGCTCCTTTCTAACACGGAGTGGCAGCTTCTGCGGGTGACTGTGCCAAGAAATTAGTAACACTGTTTAGTGGTGTCTCATCTATTCTTTGCATAGATTTTAATTTTTAGAGCAGTTTTAGGTACACAGCAAAGTTGAGTGGAAGGTACAGAAATTTCCCATTTACCTCCTGCCCGGCAAGTGCACAGTCTCCCAAATTCTCACCAAGACACATCATCATCACCCAAAGTCTGTAGTCTTGGTGTTGCACATTCTGTGTGCTTGGACAAATGCATAGTGACCTGTATCCACCAGGGCAGGATCATACAGAGATTGTGCAGAGCACTTTCCCTGCCCTAAAAATCGCCTGTGCTCCACCTGCTCATCCCTCCCTCACCCCACCCCCTGGCAAACACAGATCTTTTCACTGTCTCCATAGTTTTGCTTTTTCCAAGATGTCATAGAGTTGGAATCACACAGTATGCAGCCTTTTCAAACTGGTGTCTTTCTCTTAGCTAAATGAGGTTACGTCTCCTCCATATCTTTTCACGGCTTGATAGCTCATTTTTTTGTTTGATCTATTTTTAAGGTTATGCACCAGTTAAGGGAAGTGGTAGTAGTTTTCCATTTATGGAAGTGATACATAGTTTCAATGTTCTTTGATTTTACAATTCACTTCCCTTTAATATATAATCGTTTTGTTTATTTTTGGCTGGATAGGACACTCACCTGGCTCAAAACCAATGTATAGACAAAAGTGCACATTGAAAATCCTGCCTCCCACCTGGCTCCCACCCACACTGTGTTACCATTCGGACTTGTGTGCATCCTCCCAGAGCGTTTGTGCAAACACAACCCCCCAACACAGTTCGCACACAAATGGCAGCGCACTTTATGCACGGTTCTGTACCTTCTCCTGTGTAGCAATGCGCCCTTGTGACCTCTCCCATTCTTCTTTCTCCTGCTGCGTGGAGTTCCACTCTACGGATGTGCCACGGTTCGTTCAACCATTCCCTAGTGATGGTTGAAGCACTTAAGGTGCCGCCGGTATTTGATATTATAAACAGAGCAACTGGGAATAGCTTGTCCTTACACGAACCCACACACGTGTGAGCCTTTCTGGGAGGAGGCATTTCTGGGTCAATGAGGACACGACCTTGTAAGTTTGGTAGACCTTGCCAAATCGCCCTCCTTCAAAGGGGGTTATAGGTTTTTTTTTTTCCTCTTAAAATGGCTTTATTAATTACAAATTTACAGGGAAGATGCGAGGCGACAATCACGCAGGTGCTGAGTGCCGCGGGGGCAGGGCAGGTGGTGGAGCCGCATGCTGGCCTGCGCCTGACCCCAGAGATAACGTGGGGGCGGGGGAGGGGGCAGGACTTTGCGGCCCTGTCCTACCCCTCGGTAAGGTAGGCGCTGGCTGGCCGGGCAGGAGGGGTCACAGGTGCCCAGGTGCGGCTGGCCACATCCCGGGAGGCCTCTGTTTCCTGCTTGTCCAGATGGAGGCTGCCGTTTTGTTTTCTGGGATTCCGTGAGATTCCTCGGATTAAACTCTTCTTCCCCTTCCAAATCCACCCACTCGAGATGCTCCCCTCGCCCGCCCGGGTGGACGCACCCTGCCGGGGTGAAGATAGACATTCCCGTCGCCTCCACGTCTACTGGTCACCTTTTAAAAATTAAAAATCTGAAGTTTGTCTTCATTACCTTTTTGGAAAGAAACCAGCTTGGCAAAGTCTCCACTTTCTGTGATGGCTTTTGTGACTGGCTCCTAAAGGTAAGTATTAAGAATTTCTTCTTAGAGTCAGAGGGGTGAAAAGGAATTTTTCATTTAAACATCACAAAACAGATTTATGTTGAAAATAATGGGAACTTTGTTGGTGCCCTGGAAAAATATTTGAGCGAAGCGGAATGATCCCTCTTCTTTGGCCAGAATGTAGAAGTCAGTGCATTGGTCTCGAGGGTAGAAAAAGGTCTTTTCTTTATGTAGGCAATTTGTTTTCAACAAAAGATTTGGAATGCCTTTTTCTTTCTTTCTTTCTTTCTTTCTTTTTATTTTTTAATAAAGGAAGGATATAGTTAGTTGACCAGGGATTAGCTAGGGATTAAGGGCCGGTTGGCTTTGCAATATTTTACCTGCCTGCTGTGCATGTACTTGAATTAACAATGGTAAATAATCAAAAGGGTATTAAAATGTGAGTCGGGCCTTGGAGGGACCACCCAGAGTCTATCTTTCTGTGTTATCAAACCCTGGGGCCTCACTTTGCCCCACTGGAATTCTGTGGTTTTGAATTAATAATTTCCAGGACCTGGGGGCTTCCTCAAGCTCCCAGGATTGCTCTGGTTCATTGCTAATACCTGTGATGTGAGATAACTTTCTTTAAGGTGGAGCTGATGAAGAACTCTCTTTCTTTTTAATGGTTAGGCTTGTTTACGGCCAGCTGTACAGTCACGGGCAGAGACACGTTGGAACAGCACAAAGGGCCATAAGAGGGGTTGCGTCCAGGCTGGGAGGAAGGCCGGCACCTGACTGGGGCCATCATGACCACATGACAAAAGAGGGAACCCACTGGGAATGGTTCCGATCACTGTCCACTGCGGCTTTTCACCTGCTTAGTTAAATTGACCTCACAAAGGCTCGGAAGGAGAGTTGATGACTTCTTTATCTCAGCGGAAATCCGAGCGCCTTAGAAGATCAAGGCTTCAGAATTCTCCCAGGAGAAAAGATATCAGCCACTTGGCACAAAGGAAACCTCCTTTTCTGTTTGTCAGAGAAAGACATAATTGTGCCATTTCCTTCTTGAAGAAGTTTACAAACATTTGCAAGTTGTCAAAAATAATTAGTCTAAAATTGTTCCATAAGCCATGGAATGAAACCGTATGTACCTTGTTGAGATCAAAGGGCTTCTGTTACCTTCTTGTAAATCCAAATGAAATTCTTTTGAAAGTAAAGTCTTGGAATTAGCGGTGGTGTTGGTGGCACATCGATGGCTGGGGGAGGGGAACAGAATGATTCAGATAGCAGAGTCCCACGGAGCACTGGGAGCAGCGAAGCCACGTCCTCAGAGGACTGGAGGGCTCTTGAGCAGTAATGGTGCCCTGTGCCGATGGATGCAGGACTTTTTCAACTGGAAGCTTGGCCATTCCAGG
This sequence comes from Daubentonia madagascariensis, assembly GCA_023783475.1. NCBI lineage: Eukaryota > Metazoa > Chordata > Mammalia > Primates > Daubentoniidae > Daubentonia > Daubentonia madagascariensis. Next base: position 2,275,166 of record JAKFHU010001640.1, on the reverse strand, counting down.
AATCGCTAGTAACTGTTATCTTGAGCTTGCTAGTGTGGCAGTGGGCATGCGCACCCACACTTCCACTAAGGAAGTGAGAGCTGGGCTTTTGAGTCAATCAGACTGAGTCTCCATCCCTGCATGGCGATCTGCCACAAGTAGACCCTGGACAAGGCACTTCGTGTCTGTGTGTCAGTCCACTAACCTCTAAAATGCAGATGCAAGCTCTGCCTCCCTCCTTGGTGAGAGGTAAGTGGGGTGTGGCCTGGCAGCGAATAGCTCTGGGTAACGGTTTTTCTTATATTAGGATTGCTATTTGTTATTAACTATGGAAACAGGCAGGCATTTACTGAGGGTGGCATCTGTGCCAGATGCTGGGGGCCCTGGGACCCAATTCAGAAATGAGGAGGGGTGGCTCCTCTTCTCCAGGGAGGTCGAGTACAAGACCAGCTCATTGCACAGTGGCAGGAGCACTGGCAACAGAGAACGCAGCCCCTGTGTGGCCGGGCCTGCGTGACAGGTGCCCTGGAGTGGGGCCGTGCAGCAGCCTCAGGGGCAGGCAGCTCCAGCGACGCCGCTCAGAGGCGCATGTGAGAGGTTCTGGAGAAACTGATGGGCTTCGGGGAGGACTCAGGGGTCCCTGTTTGCAGCATCCGAGGAAGGACTGAGATGACAGCTCTGCTGGGTAAGAGGAAGTGGATAAGGTGGAGCCCAAATGCTCAAGTTTCTCTCTATGTGTGCGGAGCTGGGCCCCTAAGGGCGGAAGGGGCGCGTGTTTCCCAGGGCTGTCTGCCCACCTTGCTGTTGGTGCGCATGTCCTGTGTCTGCACAGCCAGCCTGTGTGCCCAGGATTTCGGAGGGAGCCTCAGTTGACGTTTGAGTAGGTGAGTGGACGTGTGGTTATCCCCAAACATTCGATCTCGTGACGTCTGCCTCTCACCTGAGCAAATGTGGGGAAGCATGTTGCAAACTGAGAAGCTTTTATCAATGATTATCCACGGAAGGGAGCGAGTTCCCATCCCACAGGCTGATCCTGAGGGATGCTTTGAATCCAGGACTTTCTCCATTCCGTGGTGGTCCCAGGCAGGACTCCCTGGGCTCAGGTGGGCTGCCACAAGCTGACCCGTCAGTGTTCAGGGTCAGCGGGCAGCGTGTCCTAAACTTGTGAGCACTTGGCCTTTGAGTATGTAGCACAGGGATTAGGGCAGAAAGCAGTTCTGGAAGAGCCATACCAGGGCGGGACTTGGGTGAGGCAAGGAAGGCGCCAGGGTGCAGAATGTAAGGAGGCACTCAGTGCCCACGCTGCACCTGCACGACGCTGAGAGTGACGCCGCCTCAGGTCTCGCTCCCTGGGAGCCCTGCATGTCACTTCTCATACCCTATTCCCACCCTGAACAATACACAGGTCGATTGTATGGCCTGTGGATGTTGTCTACTCTCTTTGAGAAATCCCCAAAAGTCAAACACAAGTTTCTGCTGTGACATCATATTATGCAGTCCTGAAAAACCCTGTGTTGTATGAATCACACACTAAAAAACAAACAATTGAAAGCCATTTAAAAACTAAAACAGGGCTATACATTAAAAAGGGTTAGGGCAGACCACTCAAAACCTATGGAACTTTTTCACTGGAGCGTGCACCAAAAATCTAACAATTGCAATAAAAACTCTAAGTCAGTTAAATCTTGTATCACTGTCAGATCATTCTTTCTAGCTTTAAAACTTCTAGCCTGGGCTTCCTTTTTGAAGTTGTAGGTCCTAGGGGGTATTCGCTTTGAATAGAAGTCATCGTAAAAATGAAAATGAAGAACGAACTGTGGCCAGGGGGTGCCATATGCATTCACCCACTGTGTTAAGGCGGGGCAGACAGCCGCAGGGTCTTCACATTCACCCGCAGGTTCTCCAGGTGGCATAGCCACAGAACCAGCCATCATGTGTGTTAAAGGAAGGCATTTCTATGGGCTTTAAGTGTTTTTTTAATTGCTAAGGTTTGCTTTTCAAGTTGGAGAAAGCTTGCCTCTGATTGCTTCAAACCATAACACGCTGGGGGAAAACACGTGCGTGAACCGCCATAGTATCTGTGTCACGCTGTCATCATTCCTTGGTCTGACAAGTGGTGTGCGTTGGTTCTCATCAAGTTACCCACGCGGTTGCAGGATCCACCCGACGTCAGCACTTACCCTGAGCTGGGAGCTGGATGTGCTTGTCCAATCCGGGTGGTGCACAGCCCTGTGCTCAGAGGGCCCCGCGCCCCTTTGAATGCTCTGCTGTTCCAGTTTGAGATCTTCACTACCCTTTTGCCAAGGGCCCTCATTTCCATTTTGCTCTGGGATGGCAAATTCTGCCGCTGGTCCTGTACCCCATCTGTCCTGCTGCCCCTCACTCGTGGGGTCACTGAGGCACAGTCTCCAACTTGTCCTGCCTCAAACGGGAACCGTTGTGAGGGGTGTCGTGAGCACGTGTGGCGGAGACACCGAGGGCTTGCGTGGTCCTCGGCGCAGCGTGCGCAGTGCGTGGGGCGGGGCGTTGTGGGCGGGTGGCAGCTAGAGGAGCGGGGGGCTGAGGTGGGCTCCGCACGCCGACCCCCCACCAGCCCAAAGCAGCCCGTGTTGAGTCAGGTCGGTTCTTCTCCCGCCCCTTCTCTGCCCTGCTCCCACCTGCACGCCCCAGTCCTGGTCCCATCCTCGGCCCACACTGCTTCCGGGGGCCTCCCCAGACCAGCTCGCACCCCACGCCCTGCAACAACGATCCCCTTTGCTGTGCAAATGCACTCGCAAAGTCCTGGCTTAAGACTCCCTGCGGTTTTAAGTTTTTCTTAAGAGAAATGACAATATTTTCAACGCGGTGTGGAAGGCCGACCTGCCGTGCCTCCTGCAAGCTGCAGTCCCTTTCCCTGGCTCTGCACGCTCCAGACCAACTGGCGTCCCTCAGTTTCTCCAAGCCCCTTTCCTTCCTCGCTCGGGGCCTTCACACAAGCGAGTCCTCGGTGACTCTTACCTGTCCCAGGCTTCTCCTGAAACTGCACTCCTTCTAGAAGCCTCTCTGGTTCCAGAAGCTGCATTAGCCTTGCACACACGGCCGCATCCCTCCGCATCTTTCTCTGGACACTCTGCGTGTCTGTCTTCCCTGCCGGGCTCCGGCAAGACAGGACCACGACCAACCCGTTCGGCGTTTCCTCCTCAGTGCTGGGCACACAATGGCTGCTCAGTACATGTTCATTTCCTCGCTGAGAAACCACGGCGTGAGATCTCAGTCAGGTAGGGCTACCCGGTGTGCCCTTTAAACATTCAATGTTCAATTCGGAGGCACACTCAAAACACGTTACGGTGATCACGTGCAAACGGACGAGGGAGGTGGCACCCAACTCACCAGGGATCCTGAGACAGGAAACCAACCTCCCAAAGCCTGTTAATGTCAGCGACAGTGAGTCCAGTGGTGCCTGGGATGGCATCACCTACGTTCCGGAACACTCTGCAGCCAGCCCCTGAGGAGCCGCTGGGTAGGAGCAGCAGGTTTGGGTCTTACAGGGTTCTCTTTATTGCTAGTCTCACAGAGTTACTTATGGCCAAATACCTCAAGACAAATTGTGCACTTTGGAATTTAAAATTTCATTTCATTTTTTTTTCCAGTGTAAAAGCAATGCATCCTCATTAGATTTCTGCAGCATTTGAATTTTTATGTATTCTATAAAAATGAAAGTCCTTCCAATAATCCCCCAAATCCTCCAGTAACATTTTTCTCGGTAGTAAATATGTGGTTGAATCGTATTGTTAACTTATTTTACAAAAATAAGATCAAGCTATTAACATTCCTGTACAGCTTGCTTTTTTAACTTGCCAGCAAATCATGCATACCTTCCTGTGGGAGTACATATCCAGCCTCATTCTCTTGAACTTTTCTTTGTTGTTCCAGACAATTAAATGACCATAGTTTGTTTAATCAGTCTTATGTTGATGGAGATATGGTTGTTTTCAATTTTTCACTATTATAAACCATGCTGCAAAGACCATTAAAATGAAGTCATTGCATAATTGGATGAGGGTTTCTGTAGGATAAATTTCTTTCTAGAAATAGAATTTGTGAGCACATGGCATGAGCATTTTAAATATTAATTGACATTGCCAAATTGCCATCCACACAAACTTGTGCAAAATGTACACTTTAAATGATCTGCGAGAACTTCTACCACAGAGGATGCTTTTGGATGGAAGTGACAGAAAATCTAACTCAAATTAGTATAAACAAACAAAAATGTATTGGATCACATAATGGGGATGTTTGCTATAAGGGCTTAAAAGATATTATCCGAGCCTGGTTCTCTCTGGCTCTACTGTGTGTTTGCCTTCATTTTAGGCAGGTTCTTTCCTCATGGTCACAGCAGGGCTGCCATGGTTCCAGCAGCAACTCAGGCTCATGGTTCAAGGTCCACAAGAGGGGAATAGAGCTTCCCAGCATTCCTGGCACAAGCCCTGGGAATCACTCTGATTGGATGCCTTTGGGGTCATATGCTCATCTCTGAACCACTCAGTGTGGCCAAAGCAATGTAAAGGGTTGGCTTAGTGCAGAGTTGCGTGTTCTAGCCCTGGGGCTGGATGTGGCCTCTATTCCCACCTTGGGGAGGACAGTGGGAAACAGGAGCAGCTTCATCAGTGTGTGGCCTGGGTGGGTGCTCGTGGTCCCATGCTCAGAAGGGCCCTGCTCTTGCTTTAATGCTGTGCTGTCACCGTCTTACAAATTCTTAATACTTGTTGAACAAAGGGCCCCACATTTTCATTTTGCATCAGGACCCACAAATCATATAGCCAGTTGCTAGATGAAAATTGGGGCTGTTTCTGGAAGAAGGGGAATATAGCTGAGTAGGCAAAACGTAAATGTCCTCTGCAATGGTCCGTGCTACCTAACATGACTCTCATTGAGTTTTTCCTTGAAGAATTTTGTCACTTGCCCTTTGTCATCCTTTGTGCTCTCTGTAAAATGGCAGGATGGACTAGGCGGTCTCCAAGGGTGTTTTGGCTCTGCTGTTCTCTGATTTATGATGTCTGCCTTGCTTATGCTATGAAAATTAATCTAGACCTTGCACCAAATTTATAGACATGCTGATATTCTTACATATAAGTTGCCTCAATTGCATTGGTATTAAAAAGTGATCATGAATTATAGTCATGCACCACATAATGACGTTTTGGTCAACCACAGACTGCATGTACGACAGTGGTCCCATAAAATTATAATGGAACTGAAATGTTTCTATCACCTAGTGACCTTGTAGCCATCATAATGTCATAGTGTAATGCATTCTTCACCTGTTTGCAGTGCTGCTGGTGTGAACAAACCTCCTGAACTGCCAGTTGTATTAATACAATACATAGTACTTGACTATAATAAATGACCATGTTACTGATTTATGTATTTACTGTAATATAGTTTTAATCATTATTTTAGAGTATACTCTTACTTATTAAAAAAAAATAAGTAAACTGTAAACCATTCTCAGGCAGGTCCCTCAGGAGGTATCCAGAAGAAGGCATTGTTATCCTAGGAGATGACAGCTCCATGTGTGTTATTGCCCCTGTAGACCTTCCAGTGGGACAAGATGTGGAGGTGAAGATGGTGATATTGATGATCCTGACCCTGTGTAGGCCTAGGCTAATGTGTGTGTTTGTGTCTTAGTTTTTAACAAAAAAGTTTAAATAGTGGAAAAAAGTTTTAAAAATAGAAAAAAGCTTATAGAATAAAGTATACAGAAAGAAAATATTTTTGTACCTCTATACAATGTGTTTGTGTTTTAAGCTGTGTTACTACAAAAAAGTCAAAAAGTTCAAAAAATTAAAAAGTTTATAAAATAGAAAAGTTACAGTAAGTTAAGGTTAATTTATTATTGAAGAAAGAATTTTTTTTTTATAAATTTAGTGTAGCCTAAGTGTTCAGTGTTTATAAAGTCTACAGTAGTGCACAGCAGTGTCCGAGGCCTTCACACTCACTCACCACTCACTCACTGACTCACCCAGGGCAACATCCAGTGCTGTAAGCTCCATTCATGGTAAGTGCCCTATACAGCTGTACAGTTTTTTATCTTTTATACTGTATTTTTACTGTACCTTTTCTACATTTAGATATGTTTAGATGCACAAATACTTACCATTGTGTTACAATCGCCTACAGTATTCAGTACAGAAATATGCTGTACAGCTTTGTGGCGTAGGAGTGATAGTTCATACCATATAGCCTAGGTGTGAAGGAGGGTACACCATCCATGTCTGTGCAAGTGCACTCCATGATGTTCACGCAACGACGAAATCGCCTAACGACACATTTCTCAGAAGGTATCCCCGTAGTTAAGCAGTGTGTGACTGTAAAAGAAAAGAACTCAGTTACAAGAATGAGGAAACTGCATTGATGGGGCCCAGCTGTATTAATCTCTTAGCAACCACCAGTGTTATAGAAAATTTCAAATAAAAATATCCCAAGGTTTAGGGCAATGCTTTCTGAAGACTTTTGTAAATTGGTAACAGCTTGGTATAGTGGATTAGAGATATTTTTGTAGTCTGCTTTCTTTTTACAAGTAACCCAATTATTTTCCTCTAATTGAGGAGCAAAGCAGACATTTAAATGGCATCTAAGTATTTCTGATGTGCTTTCTTCCTTTTCATGCTCATAAATGGTTCCATCCATACATTTTAGAGAAAATTATAAGGCCCATATTCCAAAAAAGTGATAAATATTTAATTTAGCTATCAATACATGAATATATTCTCCTGTAAGAAAAGGAGACGGAAGCATTCCAGACGAAGTCCAAGTCCCTTCTGATCAGGCCTGCCCGCACCTGTTCCCTCACACCCCTCCTCAGCCCTCACGTCTTCAGAGGTGACCACTGCCACCAGCTCTGTGTCTCCCTCTAGAACTTTTCTATGTGTTTAGATATACATATTTCTAGATAGACAGCTAGATTCCCACAGAATATATATAAAATTGTTTTGTTTTAACATAAAATGCATCATTATGTACAACCCTTTTGACTTCTTTTCTTCTCAACATAGCTTGGTAAGTTATCCATACGATAACATACAGATCTCCTTTAACAGCAAGAGAGTTTGTGCTGTAGAAATAGTCCACATTCTATGCCTTGATGGGCCTTTAGGTCTTTTTCAGTTTTTACTATTTCACAAGAAATCCTGTAGTGAACATCCCCGTACATGCCTCTGAGGGCAAGGTTTTCTCTAGCATGGGCACTGGGAAGTGTTGAAGGCCACGGGGCCTCCCTGTGAAGTGGACTCTGAGATGGTTGATTGGGGCTGTTCTCAGAGTCACTTCTAGGGAAGCAGGGACAGGGTGATTGGGCAAAGGGAGGCCTTGGGGTGTGATGGAGCTGCACCAAGGCCCCCGCCGTTGCTTGGGGTTGTGCCCTGGAGCAGGGAGGCTCTTCAGAGCTGCTCTGAGCTGGCCCTGGGGCCGGCGCTGGCATCCCCACACCAGTTGGTTGCTGGATATGGGCTGCCCCGGGGAAGGGGCATGACTAAGCCTGTCTTCGGCAACCCCAGGGATGGGCTGGCAGGGGTGTGCTGGTTGGGGCTTTGCTGTAGCCATCAGCCACGAACACCCTGGCAGCTGGGACCTAAGCTGTGCCATCATGAGGGAGGGAGCATGGGCAGAGCAACCAGGGCCACCAGGTGTGCACAGTTAGTGGCCCACACGTGTTCCCTTTACTGGGCCATGTTCTGGAAGAGCGGGTGAGTCAGAAGACTGAGTTTTGAGGGAGAAGGCAGTGCCAGATAATCCGGGCAAGTTCTGTGGCTTTCAGCTCACTTGCCTCCTTGTAACCATTTCCAGAAAGAGCCCTTATTGGAGCTGCCTGGACTCAGTTTCATCCCGTGACACAGTCAAGGGTAACTTAACCACATCTCTTGTCCTTTTCAATGCAGATGATTTTTAAGGTAATCATGTAAGGCCAGAAACCTTTTCAAATGCCTCTGACCAGTGACTTGCTGGGAGCCCAGTGAAAACCTCTAAATGTAAATTGTCACCCGTTGACACATGCTGAACTCTGCTTGGGGCAGGCCCATCAGTTAGAAGAACTTGAATAAATTGGGGTTTGATAACTTATTTTTACACAATAAATTTTATTAAACATAAATGGAAATCATTAGCTGAAACACTTAATTAAAACTATGGCCAAATTAGATGAATGCTAAGCAGCGTTCTCTAAATTTATTGCCCAGTGATCTATAGGCTTGCTCAGTAATATACTCCCAGAAATCTCCTTAATGAAGCTATTAAGTGCATAAATATCATATGTGCCAAATGGCAAAATTAGTGATGATCTAACCCAATTTACTTGCTAAGTAAATAAACCCTGTTGAAAGAAGTCACTAATTTATGTTGGTGATGATTATAGGACAAAATCCCTTACCTGCCTGAAAACAGATCTTTTAAAATAAGCGATTTATTGCACCCGAAGGCTAGGCAGTGGGGAGCTTTGGCACTTTTTCTTGCTCTATTTCTTGAACTTTCCTTCTTGTAAGTGCAGAGCCCATACCACAGGCTGCAGACTCATTCCAGCTTTAATTTGCTGTGCTAATTTTGTGGAGTTTGGGAGAAGGTCTTTCTTAGGGGTGCCCCTTCTCTGCTTGCAGAGTTGGGGGAGTTCTTGGCTGACTTCATACCTGGGAGGGCTGTGGTTTCAGAGGACCAGGTAGGCTGCAGGTGCAGCCTTGGATGCAGGCAGCTTCCCCCCCTCCCACCCTAGAGCCTGGCTTATGTGGATGGCCAGACCTGCATTGCTCAGAGGGGGTTTCATGCCCCTCATCCAGTAGCTGGCCAAGGATGTTGGCATGCAATGATCCCGTGATCGCGGCCCTCAGGCGGGCGCTGCAGGAATTGGCCCCCTCCCCCTGTGGACCTGGGCTGACCTCGCCCATTGATCATGCCCTTGCTCACAGCTCTGGCTGCATCAGCACTCTGACACCCACATTTCCTTCCACCTGGGGTGCCCCATCCCCAAATAACATGTACTGCTTTCTCCTCCCACCGCCGCCTGGCTGCCAGTCCAGCTTCTCTCACCTCAGCATCCAAATAGGACCCTGCTTCTGTCATCTCCTTACCCTGGCTTGTGCTTACTTTGTAGCTCCTGTCACCACATGATGTATTTTGATATTTATTCGTTTATTGTCTGCCCCCAACCCCCATCAATGTAACACCTGTGGAGCTGGGGAAGGAGTAGGTACTTTGTGTTCACTGTGAATCCCTAGCACCTAACACAGTGCCTGGCACACGCTGGGTGCTCACTAAGTATTGTTTTGAATAAAGTGAATGACTGAATGAATGAATGATAAGAGCAGCGGCCACTTGGAGCCCCCTGTGCACCAGGCACTGTGCTAGGATGAGAATCATGCCTGCCCTTGAAATAGTTTCCACCTATTGGGGGTCGGAAACGAAGTCAACAGGAGGTTACCTAAGAGCAGGTGGAGTCCTCTGCCGGGCATGCAGGGTGTTGAGGCAGTGCAGGGACGCGTGTCTATCCAGGTGGAGGATGGGGGAGGCTCCCAGGGAAGGAATGGAAGCTGAGTCCAAACCCCGGCCATCTGTGCGTGTAGATAGGGATGGTGGCTGAAAGTGCAGATGTGTTTGGGACATGCTTTTAGGGAGCCCATGGACATGGCACCGAGTAACAATGAGCCAGTGGCCAGCGTGTCCCTGTATTTCAAATTCTCTGTCCATCCTGCACACAGACAGGAGGAAGCCTTCTTTAGGTTTAGAGAGATGCCTCCCTCCCATGGGACAAACATCTGCCTTAATTCGTGACATTACAGAGTTTCCCGGAGCAGGTGTTTCATGACAATGAGCAATGATAGTCTCCCTACCACTCTGTGGGCTGAATGGTGTCCCCTAAAAATCATGTCCATTCAGAACCTCAGAATGTGACCATATTGGAAATAGAGTCTTTGCAGATATGATTAGTTAAGATAACATTGTACTGGATTAGGGTGGATCCTAATTGACTGATGTCCTTATAAGAAGAGGGAAATTTGGATGCAGAAATGGACCCACAGAGAAGAAGGCCCTGGGACAACACAGGCAGAGATTGCAGTGGTGCAGCTGCAAGCTGTGGAAGGTGTCACTATCAGAATGGACTCATTGTGCCACACCCTCACAAAATGGAGCCAGGAGGCCATGAGGAAGGAGCCCTCATGCACATATTTCTGTAACCAGACTTATCACAAGAACTTCCTGCATGTGTGCCTATGATGGGGACTATACAGGATTCCAGGTCAGTGGCTCGCACAAGGACACTTGTCCAACAATGGCTGCTTCCCCCATGAGCTATCGCCAACTCCCACACAAGTCCCTGTAATCAATGGTCTTTGTTTCAAAACAACTTATGTGAGTTTGTCCTTTTTTGCCTTTAATAGCTTCTCCTAGCCCCAGCCTGTTTGGATGTGACTGTGGTTCACCATAGAATGCATGTTCTGGATTGCAATCCTCTGCTATTCCAGAATAAACTCTTTCTTCTAAGAGCCTGTTTCTCTCTCTGTTGTTATTTTAAGTTGACAAGACCCAGCAACCACCAGAAGCTGGCAGAGGCCAGGAAGGACCCTTCCCTAGAGCCTGTGGAGGGAGTGTGGCCCTGCCAGCATCTTGATTTTGGACTTCTGGCCTCTGGAACTGTTACACAATAAATTCCTATTGGTTTAAGCCACTAGGTTTGTGTAATTTTGTGTTATGGCAGTCTTAGGAAACTAAAACAACCACTTTGTGAAAACTGATCAATTAATAATTAAGAAAAATGGTCTGATATGGTAAATTGATGAGCATTTAGAAATTCACAAAATCTTTTGCACATTTGTCAGCTTGGGTGAATCTTCTGAAGCCATTTGTTAAAAACACAAGATTCTGACATAAACCATGGAGTCTTCACAATATTAAGCATACATTATCTTTTTTTTACAAGTAAAATTCCAATACTTGCACAAAAAATAGATTTTTGTGGATGTATATTTTTACTTGGAATAAATCTGACGGAATCAGGTGGCAGGACAGCTGGCCTGGCTGTAATAACGGCCCCTCTGGGTATGCCCTGTTCTCATTCACAACCGTACAGGCATAAAAGCATATTTTCAACAAACCAGCCCTTCTATGCGAAAGCAGATTTATCATTCAGATCCATCATTAGTTTCCCAATGACGTTCTCCCTGGCCATAAAAAAGACTTAGAGCTCTTTATGAAAATTTTATTCCAGAGAAAATGGTCTTGGAACATGGTTTGCACTGACCTCTTTTAACCTCTGGTTCCCTGTGTTATTATTATTAAGTAATAATATTGCTTCCTGCCAACATAATTCTCTCCTCTTTGTACTTCAGAAACCAAGTGATGCTTTTTGGCGTGGAGGACAGATCAGCACTTGGTCGTCGCCTTGTGCTCTGGGCTGGCCCCGTACGGCTGCTTAGATGGCAGTCTTACATCATCTTTTACGAGTACATCAACTTATTTGCAATTAAGTTTAGATTGTCTAATAAAATCTGGTGACATTTTAGCTTACAGTTTATGTCCCAGTAAAAGCCTCCAAATGTTATTGCCATAAGAATCCATGTGACAACCCAACATAAACCTTTTATTTCTGGCTGGACAGCTGACTATGCATTTAGAAACAGGTCAGCAGGGACTCGCAGGAACCAGAGGTCGTGAACGGTGCCCCTCCTGAGGGTTTTCTCTGTCAACTTCCCCTTCTTGAACTCAGAGACATTTGGCACTTTCTGATAAGGAGACCTAGGAAAACGTCTGTCCTGGGATTTGGGTGTGAGCCACAGAAGTGGGAGCTGAAGAAACCTCAGAGGAAGCTGGGCTCCCCCCGGCCTAGTTTTTGTCCTTAGGAAATTAGGCCTGTGCGCTCAGCTCAGGTTACTTCTGTTTCAGTCCTGTAGGCGCTAAATAACCACTTAGCTCAGAGGTTTTCAACTGGGCCCCACCCGGAAGTGTCTGGAGACATTTTTGGTTGTCACATCTGGGGGGCGGGGAGGGGAGGCTAATGTCAACTAGTGGGTGGGGTCCAGGGATGCTGCTGGCATCCTAAGATGCACAGGACAGCCCACATCACAGAGAAAGATTCAGTCTGAAATGTCAATAGTACCAAAGTTGAAAAATCCTGATCTACCTGCAACTGTACTGAATGAAGCCTTGGCATTCTGCGGTGGCTGCCTGAGGTCCTCGTCTTTTCTCTTTGAGGCTCGGTCCTACCCTGTCCTTGGAAGGGGTCAACCTGTTTTAAATAAGAACACTGGAGAAGGTTGGGAGAAACAGCCAGCCAGGCTCCAGCCCCCGTGTTTTGGGGAAATGGGGGCGCAAGAACGGGATATGTGGCCAGATTTTTGGAAAGAAAGAAAAGAGTCCTGATGATCTGCTTCAGTTTTCTATTGAAAAGGATGCAACTTGGAAGCGTAATTTGCAAAAAGAAAGTGCCTCCCTTGAGGAAAAACTTGCCCAATGCATTTGGAAAGAGGTGTCCGGAAGCCCTGAGGATTTATGTCCCCCAAACTATGCTAACGGGTGCTCTGAATGAACCTTGAGGTGTAATGTGGATGAGGTGTGGAATATTCCATGGCTCTTGCCTCTTAAAAGCTTACAGATTCCAGAAATGAGACCAGTTCATGCATAAAATATCCCCTCTCCGAGCGCAGTCATTGTCATGTTCCCCTTGAGTGGGGATCAGGGTTATGAAATATTGTGGCTACACCCGAAGATCCTCCACCGTGTGGAAAGAGGCCCCTCTATTTATAGCTTTCCTCATTGTGACTTACAGCATATGCATTAATCTCCCTGTGAATTCTGAGCTCCCAGATGCCTAAGGAGATGTGCTAAACCCTTTGCCCATGGTGTTCTTCCAGATGGAATTTAAGAGACACCAGGGGATGGCACATTTATCCTGAGTTTGCAGTTTCCTAAACATGAAGAAGACAAACGGCCCTCAGTTAAGGAACACGGGTCAGATAGGAGCTTGAAATGGAATATTTGAGCTGACACGGGAGAGAAATACTGTGAATACTGTGAGTGGTCCCAAGACCACTGGGTTTCTAACTTCCTAAGACGCCGTGATTAGAAATAGATTGGTCAGGGAGTGGGGTCTTATTTGAATTAATGAAAAAGCCAAATCGTTCTGAGCACTGGTTTTGTCCTGCGTGTCAGACTGCTGGGTTTCCGGGGGCGCTGGGGGCCCCTGTGCGGAGATGGGGAGAGCAGCCGGGCGCCGTCCTTCTCCTGCACTTCCTCTTCTGTCTGTTCTGCAACCTGGGGTTCCAAATAAGATTTCTGTGGAGAAAAAAAAAGAGACTGCTACTAATTCAATGGGGAGGCACTGTTAATTAAAATATCGATGTAAACAATTTTAAAAGAAAAAATTAATTTGTTTACCCCTGAGTGCTGAAGAGGCTTGGCAGAGTGGGAAGTAAATGGGCTTTGTTGTTGAACAGACCTTGGTCAAAACCCCATGCCATTCACTAGTCCCAGGACCTCAATCCTGCTGCTTCCTAGTTTCCCGTTTGTACCATGAGAATAGTCCTTTATACCTTTGAGGGGGCTCTGGGAGGAGTATAGAGAATCATATCCAGAGCTCACTTTGGCAGCTGCTGCTGCAGAGGGGTCTGGACGGTGGGTCTGCTTAAACACACAGAGAGGGGGATGATGGATGGCAATTAGCAAACGGAAGTCTTGTTCCTCACCTCAGGTTCCTACTGACCTTTCTAAGCCCTGAATCATTTAGAGTTCTTTGGTGGCAAGCAACAGAAACCAACTCTGTCTATTTTCAGCACAAAGTGATTTACCTGAAGTCTGCTGGGTGGCTGGTCCATAGCGAGGACAGAAATACTGGAGAACCAGACTCTAGAGCCAGAAAGAAACCAGGGCAGCCCCTTCAAAGAGCAGAAGTCACCTGAGAGTTTTGTTGGGCATTACCACTGGAATCAAGCTGATGTCCTTTGGTTTTTATTTCTTTCCTGGCTTGAGTCCCTCCAGCTTTGTTTGAACCACAAGCCTGGTCCTCAAGGGAGAGCAGAGCACTTGAATTGCACTAACCCTGTGCATGGTGGGGCAGAGGTGGTGTTCCAAGTACATCCAGATGTGGTTCAGAAAGGGGAAGGGCTGCTGGGAGCCAAAATGCTAACTGTGCATTGCAGGCTCTGTCTGTCCCGAGCAAAAAGTCTCAGGCCACACTGCCTGCCCAAGACCATCCTCCTCTCTTAGGTTTTCTTACTTAAACCAGCATCCTCTGCCAGCTGGATACAAAGTTATTGTCAGTTCGGAGTCAGCTGCCCCAGCTTGTTTATCTGAAGTCAGGATTTTGCAGAAGCATCAGCTGCTACTGCAAATATTCCTGTCATCAGGCAGGCAAGCAAGTGGCATATGCTTCCGTCTTAGGGAGCTTGAGAGTCTTTCTAATGATGCACTCCAAAAACTTGATCTTAGATCTCGAAAGTTTCCAAGTTAAATAATAACCAGGGTCCCCAGAAACAATGTGAACAAACATTCATCCCCAGTGCCTTTCCTAGGCAGGCCCTCAATATGTGGGTTTTGGATGGAAACTGAATAAATTATTGGCATGTATTATCTCATGCAAATGCCCAGCTCTCCAATTTGTTCCCCTGTGCGATGACATCTTTAGTATCCTGTGGGAAAATGCCTTAGATTTGTTTCAACAATATCTTTTTCCATAAGGTGATATGAAGAAATCTAGGCAAAAAATAAATACTACAGGCAGAGCAGCTAATTAAAAAAAATAGCTTGCAAAACTAAGAGAAACAAACAGCCTCTGAGTTTCATACTTATGAAATATTTATTCAGTGGCAAAGAAGACACTGAAGTTGGAAATGAACTTTGCAAAGTAATTACTTTTGATCCTGGAAAAATCCATTCAAAGGCCTTCAGATAAACATAATCTTTGATGGGCGGGAGCTGAATTGTAAAGCAACTTTATGCTTTTAAAGGAAACAAGGAATGAATCAAAGTAAGCAACTTGTCCAGGGCCCTGTCAAAAGTGTCCCTGCGTGGAATTCCCTACATGGTGCTCCTCGCAAGCAGGGCAGAGATGTACATAGCAGGAAGGTGAGATATGGTCAGATGGCAAATGAGAAAAGCCATAGGCAGCAAGAACAAGAGAGGGTTTCATCCTTCTTAAAGAGATTTTAAATGATGCACATGTATTTAAAAAGAGAATATGTGCAACTAATTTTGATAAAGATCTTTAAAATGACATTAAAATGGAAATACACTCAAACTAGGCATCTCCTGGGGAAATGTCAGTAGTTATGTTACATTTGTTTTCCGTTTTGTTCCAGTGCTCCTGTGAAAATAGCTCTATCTTCAATACTCCCAGAGTGGAAGAATGAAGTTTCCAGGAGAGGGGGAGCATTTTTTTTTGTTTTAAATGAATTCTCTAGGGAGGGTTTCCTCGGTGTGATACATACAAGCTTTTTCAAGGACTGCGCTTACCCAGGTGCTGTGTGTAGGTGCACATGTTCACCTGTATTCTTATATCTTTAGGTTTTAAGCTTCTCTTGGAGGAGGTCAGGTCCATTCCCAAGCTTAAGAGGTAACATCACTGAGCAGAGTCTTGTAAAAAACCACCCAGGTTCAGGTTAATATATGGCTCATACCCTGTAATACTTAATTTCCCTGGCTCTGCACAGGTCCGGTTGGAGATGAGCTGGAGCATCTCCGACTTCAGACGGGAAATTGGAGATGGTCTGACTTGGCTTCAGTAGGCTTCAGAGAATGTCCCAGGGCTATTCTTTTTCCTTTTTAAATTTTAAATCTATTTATTTTTAATAGATTTATTTAATAGGCTCTCTTTGCGATTTTGAAGAATACAATACATTGTTATCAACTATAGTCACCATGTTGTACACCAGGGCTATTCTTATCAGGGTTCAGGCAATCACCCCTTCACCATCTTATCCCCGGTGATGTCAATGTCAAGGCTGATGGACACAGGTTCCCTTCCTTGAGAGCTGTTATCAGAAGAGAATGTTCTATAAATTCCTCATATGAAAAAAAAAGAGTAAAAAATTTGAACCCTGTCTCTTTGCTTTTATAAAATCCCTAAAACCTTTTCTTATAACTCAAATGTCATTTCTAGAACACTGCTCTTGGAACCCTCCTGCTAAAGTGTTGGGACAGTTCTTGAAAGAGAGAGAGAGAGAGAGATTTAAAGAGATAAAGAAAGAATTCCTCCCCCCCCCATATCACAGGGAGAGGTAAAATTCTATGTAACGTTTTTGAAAGAAAAGCCTAGAGTTGGCCTATCTACCTTTTCTCCCTGTTGGATCACAGCGCAGGAAGGAAGGTGAGCAGATTCAGAATAGTAATAAAGGTCAAGCCATCTCCCACAGAGGCCTGGAGACTAATCTCAGCCCTTGTAATTGGAGAAATTTCGGGTTTGAGGGTGTGCTCTGGAAGACCTGGAAAGCTGGCTGGACGGGCTTCCTGTGGCGTTATCTAGTGGAGCTGGTCCCTGCTCCACTCTCGGAGTGGGGGAGCAGTGGTGTGGTCCAGTCACGCAACCAGTGCCCACTGAACGCCTCGTGTAGACCAGCCCGGCTTTGTGCACAGAGGGGAAGTTAGGACGCTCCCAGGAGCTTCTAGCGGGGGATGGGGCCAGCGGGACAGAGGAGGTGGGAGGCCAGGCCAGGGTGGGGTTCGCAGTTAGAAGCGGGAGGAGTGCGGGGGCTGCGTGCAGACTCAAAGGCGGGGAGGGGATCTGGGTGCATCCTCTACACCAGGCATCATGTCCTGGAAAGGCAACGAAGCAGAAGGCGCTGGGATGCCTTCTGAGAGCCTACGCTCTTGCTCTCCCCACACCTCCTTGTGGTTAGCTCCTGCGTGCGTGGTGCTGCCCGCACCTTGTGCTGTGCCCCCGGTCCTCCCGCCGTCGGGAAGTAGATCTTGTTGTCACCCTCTCATAGACGAGCACACGGAGGCCGAGATGGCTCGCCAAAGGCTTTACAGTCCGGTGGGTCTTATTCGAAAGGCCCTCTGTGTCCCACAGCCCTGCCTTTCAACTTCGGCCAAACCTCCTTATAAGCATTTTGTTGTCAGACTCTTGCCAAAAACCATTTCCTCCCTGAGACTAAATAGATTCACTTTCTCAACTTGCTACTTGGTATGCTTTGTGGAATCCTGGCTTGTTTGTTTGCCTACACCCTTCTCTTCTGTGAGGAAGACAGGAAAAGGCCCCTTTCTCCCCCAGCAAATGTGACAGTCTTGCTAAGTGACAGTGAGAAGTAATTAGCACCTGAGTCCCACTGCCTGCAACCTGTCTGTATCGGTTCCCATGTTCCCTGTCAAAGGGGGCTCCAAAGCGCATGGATAATTCATACTCACGCTCTGCATGCAGGCAGAGAGAGATGTGGCTTGGGTTGCTCCTGGAAAAAGGGGCTCAGCCTAGAGCATGAGGTGGTTTTCCTTCTGAAAGGGGTTTTCACACGTGGAACTAACTGGTGACCAGCCCGAATGGGCTCTTTAGAACACAGAGACACCCCAACAACCAGCCCAAGGAAGAGCCCTGAGAAGGGCTAATTGGCTTTGGAGTCCCCCCCATTTCTTCTTTGTTGGTCTGTCGTAGCTTTTCTGGACTTACTCATTTACCCAACACGTTTTCAAGGAGCAGCCCTGAATGAATGAATGAACCAGGGGCTCTGTCCCTCAGTCACACAATGATGAACAGATTTGTTGACGGCTTCCTTTGTTACTCAGAGGTGGGAGGAGGCCACGCAGTCAGCTGTGGCCCGGGTGTCACGGGCGCTGGGGTTGGGGGGCTGTCTGCTGAGGTGCTAGAAGCCATAGACACAGAGGTTCCCCAGCCACCATGAGGGCCCTGGCTGTGTAGCGAGATTCCAGGAGACAGATTAGGAGGAGGCTCCACAGAGCAGGCTCTGAGCTTACCTGGGGCAATTGCTCTGTCCTTGTACTTGATATTCAGAAAGGAGACATTTCTTGGTTTCAGGGATTTACCGTCTAACACACTGGGCACACATGCTTGCTAAGATGGGGTCTCAGACGACAAGTGGCCAAGCTCTCCCTGTGTGTGTGGTGTGTTTGTGACTGTATGGACATGAGTGTGAGTGACCATGAGTGTATGTGTGTGCATGTGTCTGCATTTTGCATCAGCTGTGTCTATGTGCATGTGTGTCTGTGTGCGCACACTTGTGTGTGCCCATGTAAGTATGCATGTGTATGAACGTGCCTGTCACTGTGCACACTTCAGTGTGTGTAGATGTATGTATGGGCATGTATGTGTGCATTTGAGTGTGCACATGTGTGAATGACTGTGTACATGTGTGCATGAGCACGTGTGTGTGCATAGGTGGTGATTGTAAGCCTTAAGTTTTGGTGATTTGCAGCAGGAGGCTGGCTGGTGTACCCCATGTCCCTTTGCCTCTGCTGTTCACGTTCCCCTTGCCTGGCAGCCCCTGCCCTCCTTCCTGCCTCCCAGTCTCTACTCTGGGGTCCATTCAACCCCAGTGGGTTTCCTCTGGTCCTTCTCTCTAGATGTCATCCCTTCTCCCTTGGGACATTCAGTACTGCTCTTTCCTACTCCCAGGCCACTCACTGTCCCTGGCCTCAGGATCCAGTGGGTTGAAGGCTTGTCTGCAAGCATTACCCTGTTGCAGTCTATATAGCCCAGTATCATCTTACTGCTTCTTCCAGTAACACAGATGCTGTCTGTGAGCACCTGCTCTTTGCCAGGTCCTCTCAGGGCACTTCATGGATGTCATCTCACTGGAGCACTTCCTCTGAGGAAGACCGATCACCACCTTCAGTGTCCAGAGACGGAGCCCACAGAGGGTGATCGAACTCACTGAACACTGTGGCTCCCAGATCAAGTGAGGACCTGAACCCAGGTGGTCAGCTCCACAGCCAGTGGCACTGCTGCCTGCCATAGTCGGTCAGTGCATGGCCAGGTACACAGGAGCCATTCAAATACCTGCACTGCCGAGTATAATCTCACATGAGTACTGGGTCTCTAAAAGTTAATGTGTTACCCTTTCTAGGGCTCTTGCATAGGAAGTGATTTATTTTCCAACAAAGGAAAATAAAGCGAAAATGAAATGTAGAAAATGAAGTGATTTCCCAGTGAAAATTGCATGGGATAGAACACACCCTGCATTATTTTCTGACTAAATTGGGGGCTCAGACCCCTTGCCGGTTATCAGGCTCCGATGCACCCTGTACATTCTTCAGCTCAGCCAACCCATGAGGTCATGGTGCTGTGGTCATTTTACTCATGAGGAATCCAAAGCTCAGAGTGGCAAAATTATCCCAGGTCCCAGAACCGACATTTATTAGAGGACTTCCTTGGCATGTTCATTTATTTACCAAATATTTATTGACCTGATGCCCTATAGTGATGTCAGAGACAAAGGGATCAACTCAGTGTGAGCACGTTCACTCCCTCTGGGATGGGCATTCACATTCTGGATGTTCTTCAGGCTTGACACGATAACATCTTCCACGAGGTTGGGTTTTCCAGTGCTAAGGCCAGCTTCATTTGAAGGCACATCCTCACTGTGCGATGTGAGTAACAGGTGGTTGGCTACAAGTCATGGGGCTATTTCTAGGCTCCTAACCTGTGAGTGGGTGGTTACAATTTGGAGACTTGCTTGCAAGTTTGAGTTGTTGTAACAGATTCCCAATACCTATCTTCTCTGCCACAGCACCTCTAGATTAACCTGATGCAGAGTTTTCAGATATTGTGAGCTCCTTTTATTTTTATTATTGTTTAACCACAAAGAGTAAGGTAAATTTTGTTGAAGTAACAATTCAAGGCATGGTTGTTTGCCCATCGGAAGGGTTTTGTCTTCTTATTCTTTCTTAGATAAACAACAATGAGAGAAAATGGGCAGTAGAATATTTCTCCTTAAGATTTTGCTTGGTTGCATAATATGGGTCACATTCTCAATGAGCCTAAATAAAATTTCCTTCACTTAATGTTCTTGCTCATTGGTTGTTATTTGGAAGAACAATGATGAGAATTTGAGAAATCTTTCAGATATAACTTAAGAACTCACATTTAATATTTATGATGTAGAAAGGCCTAAATTAGAATTTCCAAAGTCAGGGTATAGGGAAATGTGGAAACTGACTCTGGGCATTGTTCAACCTGATATAAATCAAATTGGATGCATTTCCTAATTGCTCATTTCCTCAGGATGCAGGTTGAACCCAGAATAATCTGAATGCTTTATGCTACTTGCTGACGTGAACAATGCATTTAATTTACTTTAAATATTCTAAAATTCATTGCAAAGAATTGACACTCACTTATGTTGCACATTTCATCATTTAGCATGCATTTTCTATTAACAGCTCACTGCAAAAAGTCCAAGCTCATGGGCTCAAACCCTGGGTCAGTTCCTTAAAAACCCTATGACCTTGGATGGCCTCATTCTCTGTGCCTCTGTTTGTTCATCTGTCAAATGGGGATCAGAGCCACATCACACTCACAGGGTTGTATAGATGCACCTGCACCACGCCCAGCCCCAAGCAGGTCCTGAACCAAACTGCTATTGTTGTGATTATTATCTGGGGAGGCTAGTCTTATGTATAGCAAAGAAGAAGTGGTCACAAATGCTGTGTGTGAGAGGGGCTGGCCTGTGTAAAAAGGAGTATTTGGAAAATTACTTCTTAGATGAGTTGATATTTGTGGAGGAACTCTAGGAATAGGAGGAATTTAGACAAGCAGAGGGGGTGGGGACTGAAGTCTGCTCAGTGCCAAGCCTGGTGTGGATGGTAGACAGACCAAGGATGATGTCAGTAGAGTCCTGTATATTCTATCCGCATTTCTATTTGCAGGATGGCTGATTTGCTTAAATGTGTGTTTATATTGTTTCTTGAGTCACATGGTCCCCATTCTCCCTGCATTTTGAATATGTCTTTCTATTCATTTGTGTTCTGGATACAGGGATATCTAGCTCTAAAAAAATTGTATATTGGTTTCTGGTTAGGACTTCCCCAGTGTTGGCCATGTGCTGGTGAATGGGTGAACCAGAGGGGCAGGGGATAACCTTCCCTGAAGGGCGGAGGAGGGGGCAGGCTGTGACTGCAGGTGCCGGTGAGGTTAGGGTCTTGTGGAGTGGAGGCAGGGCTCTATGCTGGGGGTGGGGGCAGGGTGCTGTCTTTAGAGCCTGTTTGTTATTCATAGAGGAAAACAACATTTTGCAGAAATAAGATAAATGTTCCATGCAATTGCACAAGTTTTCTTGTCAAATTAAAAATATGAACGGTGTCGCAGCAACCTAAATATTTTCTGCTTGTTGTGCCACCTCCAGCAAAAAGAAGAAAAAAAAATGTGAGCAGGGGATGAAAAGGGAAAAATAAATTCCAGCACAGGTGAGGCTAAGCTTGTAGGCTTCACAAATCAACAGATTCTCTTCATGCGCAGCGCGGAAGGCGGCCAGGAAAGGTGTCAGAGAGGGTGAGATCGTTTTTGAAAAGCCTCTGCCAAAGCTTCCGAGAGCAAGTTGGCTCCGTTTGCTTTTGTGATGCTGTTGGAGGGGGCGAGAACTGTGGCAGAATCAACCAGCACGAGCAGAGCACTGCACCACCTAGAACATCTGCAGCCTGGATCTGTTCTGATGAAATAGAAACTGCCAGACGCAAGCATCCTCTCCTAGAGGGGACCAACACGGGAAAGGCATTAGGAGAATAGTAAGGACATTCTGCAGATCATCCGGTTCTCTTAGGCTTACACACCAGGCATGTACCAGTCAGGTTTAGTCAAGATATCTCAAGCAGAAAGGGAAGCGCGTGCTGTAATGCTCTTAGACTTGGCACCAAAGGCACAATCCATGAAAGAAAACATGGACACGTTGGACCTCATCAAAATAAAACATTTTGCTCTGTGAAAGCCCATAGGAAGAGAATGAAAGGGAAGTTAGAGACTGACATGAAATATTTACAAACTATATATCCAGTAAAGGATTCGTACCTAGAATATTTAAGGAATTCTCAAAATTCAACAGTAAAAAAACAAAAAACAAAACAAAACAAAAAACCTAAACAACCCAGTTAGAAAACAGTAGAAAACAGACAAAAGACGTGAAGAGATATTTCACCGAGGAGGATGTAAAGGTGGCAAATAAGCACATGGAAACATATTTAACATCATTAACCATAATGGAAATGTAGGTTAAAGCCACAGTGAGATACCACTGCATACCCAGCAGAATGGCTAAAATTTAAAAATCGTGACAACAAATGCTGGGGACGATGCAGAGCAACTGGAGCACTCGTACATTGCTGGTGGGAATATAAAATGGTACAGCCACCTTGGAAAGCAGTTTGGCAGTTTCTCAAAAAACTAAATATGCAATTACTGTACTAGACAACCCAACAATTGTGCTCTTGGGCATTTATCCCAGAGAAATAAAAACTTATGTTCACACAAAAACTTGTACATGAATGTTTACAGCACCTTTGTTTATGATAACCTCAAACTGGGGTCAATCCATGTGTCCTTTAGCGGGTGAGTGGTTAAGCACATTGTGGTACATCATACCATAGAATACCTCTTGGTAATTAAAAGGAACAAGTTATGGATACAATAAATTTGGATGGATCTCAAGGGAATTGTGAGTGAACAAAACCCATACCAAAAGGCTGCCTGCTTTTGTAAACCTCTGAAGTGCCCCCAGTGACTCACTTCTGCTGTAAAATGAGTTTCTTGGGCAGAACCAATCTTTCAGTAGATATTTGTTTGATGGATGGATGGTTGGATGAATGATCATGTAGGCCCACACCCATCTTCCCCAATGTCTGCCAGAACCGTGTGCTTGGTCTTGCCTGTAGGTGGATCTTGGTTAGTCTGCCCCGAGTTTTAAATTTGTGGTTAACTTTAAAGCATTTTCACGAAATAAGTAAAATATTTTTAAAAGATAAAAGGGAAATAATTAATTTATGTATATGAAGGCTATTGATTACCATATAATAATTTTATACTGTATAATATTTTTATATAAAATATTATATAATATTTTTATATAAAATATAAGGATATATCCTTATATCCTTTTATATCTTAAATGTATTACCTTATTGTTTGCATTTCTTTCTTGGATATTCTTTTTTTTTAAATTTCAGAATATTATGGAGGTACAACACTTTGGCTATATATATTGCCCATGCACTGCCCGTGTCAGAGCTACAATGGTGGTCATCCCCCAAACTGTGCTCCCCGCATCCATTCAGTGAGAGTTGTCCCATCCCCTCCACCCCCCTCCCACCTGCCTGCCCGCTGATGAATATTATTGCCCTATGTGATGTAAGTGTTGATCAGTTAGTACCAATTTGATGGTGAGTACCAGTGGTGCTTGTTTTTCCACTCCTGTGACACTTCACTTTGAAGAATGGGCTCTAGCTCCAACCAGAATAATACCAGATGTGTTAATTCACTATTGTTCCTTATTGCTGAGTAATACTCCACGGTATACATATACCACATTTTATTAATCCACTCGTGTATTGATGGGCACCTGGGTTGTTTCCACATCTTTGCAATTGTGAATTGTGCTGCTATAAACATTCGTGTGCAGATGTCTTTATCATAGAATGTCTTTTTTTCCTTTGGGTAAATACCCAGTAGTGGGATTGCTGGGTCAAATGATAGTTCTGCTTTTAATTCTTTGAGGTATCTCCATATTACTTTCCATAGAGGTTGTACTAATTTGCAGTCCCACCAGCAGTGTGTGAGTGTTCCTATCTGTCCGCATCCCCGCCAACATTTGTTGTTTGGGGATTTTTTGATATGAGCCAATCTCACTGGAGTTAAGTGATATCTCATTGTGGTTTTGATTTGCATTTCCCTGATGATTAGAGAAGTTGAGCAATTTTTTATATGTTTGCTGGCCATTATTCTGTCTTCTTTTGAAAAGTTTCTGTTCATGTCCTTTGCCCATTTTTTAATAGGGTTGTTTGATTTTTTTCTTGTTGATTTTCCTAAGTTCTGTATAGATGCTGGTTATCAGCCCTTTATCAGAGGTGTAGCATGCAAATATTTTCTCCCATTCTGTAGGTTGTCTGTTCACTCTAGTGATAGTTTCCTTGGCTGTGCAGAAGCTTTTTAATTTGATCAGGTCCCATGTATTTATTTTGGTTGCTGCTGTGATTGCTTTGGGGGTCTTCTTCATAAATTCTTTGCCTAGACCAATGTCCATAAGAGTTTTTCCAACATTTTCTTCAAGAATTCTTATGGTTTCATGTCTTAGGTTTAAATCTGTTATCCACTGTGAGTTGATTTTTGTGAGAGGTGAGAGGTGTGGGTCCAGTTTCAGTCTTCTGCATATGGCCATCCAGTTTTCCCAGCACCATTTGTTGAATAGGGAATTTTTTCCCCAGTATACGTTTTTCTGGAATTTGTCAAAGATCAGGTGACTGTATGAGGTTGGCTTTATATTTGGGTTCTCAGTCCTGTTCCATTGGTCTACATCTCTGTTCTTGTGCCAATACCATGCTGTTTTGGTTACTATAGCCTTGTAGTATAGTTTGAAGTCTGGTAGATAGATACCTCCCAATTTGTTCTTTTTGCTTAAGATTGCTTTGGCTAGACGGGGTCTTCTCTGGTCCCACATGAAGCATAGAATTATTTTTTCTAGATCAGCAAAAAATGATGTTGGTATTTTGATAGGGACTGCACTGATTCTGTAAATCACTTTAGGTAGCAAAGCCATTTTTACTATGTTGATTCTGCCTATCCAAGAGCATGGTAGGGTTTTCCATCTGTTTACATCCTCTGCAATTTCTTTTCTCAGTGTTTTGTAATTCTCTCTATATAGGTCTTTGACCTCCTTAGTTAGATATGTTCCCAAATATTTAATTTTCTTTGGTGCTATTGTGAAAGGTATTGCATCTTTAATTTTTTTCTTGGCTTGATTGTTATTAGCATATATGAAGGCTATGGATTTGTGTGTATTAATTTTGTATCCTGAGACTTTGCTGAATTCATTTATCAATTCCAGTCATCTCCTGGTTGAATCTTTGGGGTTTTCTATGTATAATATCATATCGGCTGCGAATAGTGAAAATTTGACCTCTTCTGCCCCATCTGGATGCCCCTGATTCCTCTGTATTGTCTAATTGCTCTGGCCAGGACTTCCAGCACTATGTTGAAAAGAAGTGGAGATAGTGGACAACCTTGTCTGGTTCCAGTTTTAAGGGGGAATGCTTTCAATTTTTCCCCATTCAGTATGATATTGGCTGTGGGTTTATCGTATATGGCTTTAAGTTTCGAGGTGTGAGCCATCTATGCCTATATTGTTAAGAGTTCTTATCATAAAAGGATGCTGGATTTTGTCGAGAAAGGATCATATAATCTTTGTTCTTGCTTTTATTTATATGGTGAATTACATTTATAGATTTGCATATGTGGAACCATCCCTGCATCTCAGGAATGAAGCCCACCTGATCGTGATGAATTATTTTTCTGATGTACGTTTTAATTCAGTTTGCAAGGATTTTATTGAGAATTTTTGCACCTATATTCATAAGGGATATTGGTCTGTAATTTTCTTTTCTTGTTGCGTCCTTTCCTGGCTTTGGTATCAAGGTGATATTGGCTTCATAGAATGAGTTTGGGAGGATTCCTTCCTTCTGGATATTTTCAAATAATTTCTGCAGTATAGGCACCAGTTCTTCTTTGTAGGCTTGGTAGAATTCAGGTGTGAACCCATCTGGTCCAGGACTTTTTTTTGTTGGAAGATTTTTTATTACTGCTTCAATTTTGGTGCTTGATATTGGTCTGTTTAGAAATTCTGTTCCTTCCTGGTTGAGCCTAGGGAGGGAGTATGTTTCTAAGAATTTCTCCATTTCTTCCATGCTTTCGTGTTTGTGGGCATAGAGATTTTTGTAGTATTCGAAGATGATGTTTTGTATTTCCATGATATCAGTTTTGACCTCTCCTTTTTCATTTCTAATTGAGCTTATTAGAGTCCTTTCCTTTCTGCTTCTGGTCAACCTGGCGAGTAGCCTGTCTATTTTGTTTATCTTTTCAAAGAACCAACTTTTCATTTTATTAATCTTCTGTATTGTTCTTTTGTTCTCAATTTCATTTAATTCTGCTCTGATCTTGGTTATTTCTTTTCTTCTGCTGAGTGTAAGATTGGTTTGCTCTTCCTTTTTCATTTCCTTAAGATGATTCATTAGTTGACTGATTTGTGACCTTTCTGTCTTTTGGATGGGGGCATTTAAGGTGATAAGTTTTCCTCTCAGGACTGCTTTTGCTGTATCCCACAGATTTTGATAACTTGTGTCCCCATTATCGTTTAGTTCGAAGAATCTTTTGGTTTCCATTTGAATCTCCTCCTTGATCCAATAGTCATTTATCAATATATTGTTTAATTTCTATGTTTTTGGACGAAGACATGAGTTTCTGTTGGAATTGATTTCTACTTTTATTCCACTGTGGTCTGAAAAGATACATGGTATGATTTCTATTTTTTTGAATTTGTTTAGATCTGTTTTGTGGCCTAGGATGTGGTCAATTTTAGAGAAAGTTCCACGAGCTGATGAGAAGAATGTATATTCAGTGTTATTTGGGTGGAGTGTTCTGTAGATATCTGTTAGGCCCAAATGTTCTAGAGTCCTGTTTAGGTCTTTTGTTTCTCTATTTAATTTTTGTTAGGAGGATCTGTCCAGTTCCGTCAGTGGGTGTGTGAAGTCCCTGCTATTATGGCATTGCTGCTTATTATGTTGTCTAGATCTAGCAGTATTTGCTTTATGTACCTGGGTGCTCCTGTGTTGGGTGCATAAATGTTTAGGATTGTTAAATCCTCTTGTGAGATTTTTCCCTTCACCACTACATAGTGTCCATTTTTATCCTTCTTTACTTTTCTTGCTTTAAAGTTTATGTCATCTGAAATAAGGATGGCTACTGCAGATTTCTTTTGGTTTCCATTAGCCTGGAAAATTGTATTCCATCCTTTCACCTTGAGTCTGAATGTGTCTGTGTGTGTAAGGTGTGTTTCCTGAAGACAACAGATACTTGGCTTGTATTTTTTAATCCATTCAGCCAGCCTATGTCTCTTCAATGGGCAGTTCAAGCCATTCACATTTATTGAGAGAATTCATATTTGGGGTAAATTTCTGATTATTCTGTTGGGTGGTATCTTTTGTTTTACCTCTTGCGTCATTGTGGAATCTGGTTTCTGGGGTTTTAGCTTTTGCGTAGTTTTACATAGGTGGGTGTCTGTTGCTCTGTTTATTGTGTAATGCAGGTCTAAGCATTTCTTGCAAGGCCAGTCTGGTTTTCACAAATTCTATCAGTGATTGCTTGTCTGGAAAAGTCTTTATTTCTCCCTCATATAAGAAGCTTAGTTTGGCAGGATACAGAATTCTGGGTTGGCCTTTGTTTTGTTTTAGGAGACTGATGATGGCTCCCCATTCCCTTCTGGCTTGTAAGGTTTCAGCCAAGAAATCTGCAGTTAATCTGATCGGTTTCCCTTTGTAGGTTACCTGCTCTTTTCGTCTTACAGCTCTGAGGAGTGCCTCTTTTGTGTTTACTTTGGTCAGTCTAATAATTATGTGGCATGGTGAATGCCCTTTCATGTTGAGTCTCCCAGGAGTCCTGTGTGTTTCTTGTACTTGGATATCGAGATTTCTGGCTAAGCCATGGAAATTTTCCTCTATTATTCCTTCAAATAGATTTTCCAGCCCACGCGAATTTTCTTCCTCTCCCTCAGGGATGCCTATGATCCTTATGTTTGGCCTCTTTACATAATCCCACATTTCTTGTATGCTTTGTTCATGCCTCTTGTTTTTGTGTTCTTTCTCTTCAACTGATTTATTTAGCGCATAGGAGTTGTCTTCTAGCTCTGAAATTCTTTCCTCTGCATGGTCCAGCCTATTTTTAAGGCTTTCCACTGTGTTTTGTAGATCCTTGAATGCTTCTTTCATTTCTAGAATTTCTATTTGATTTTTCCATAATATTTCTATTTCTTTGCAGAATTTTTCATTCATGTCTTGCATTTTTCTTGTTGTTTCTTTGTGCTGGGATTGAATTTTCTCTTGAATTTCATTGAGCTTTCTTATAATCCATAAACGAAATTCCTCTTCTGTCATACTACCCATTTCATTTGGGTTGGTATCCATTGCTGAGGAACTGATGATTTCTTTTGGGGGTGACTTTTCACTCTGATTTTTCATGTTCCCTGAGTTCTTTCACTGTTTTTTTTCTCATTTGGCCTCTTGGTCGAGAGCTGGGGGTGTTAGGGCTAGTTTATGGCCCTGTCTTCAAGCCCTCGAGTTTCGTTCCTTGGCAGAGCCAGGGAGAGAGGTAGTGGCCTGTATTGCCTTAGGTGTATTTTAGCAAGTTTGGTGTATCTTGAGTTATCTCTGGCCTGTTGTCTTCTCCTCTTCCTGGTGGAGTTTGGTGAGAATGGCCTCCCAGCTTGGGCTCTAAGCTAGTGAATAGTACTTGAGGAAATGAGTCCACAGCTCCCTAATAACTAGGTATTCTGTTATGTCCGTGGCAGACTCTGATCCCCCAGTTGGGGTATGTGAAAGCCCCGTGCTTTGGAAGGGGCCTTGTAGCTCCCAGGGGTTACTTTGACCCTGCTCCTCCTGAGGTGCAGGTAGAAACACAATTTCTTTTGGCTGCAGTGTGAGAGCTGAATTGGGAAAATTCTACACAGCTCAGAGGTTGCTCATCTAGTCGCGTGTCTGTCCTTCTGATGTGCGTCTCTGCGTGATACTGGTTGATAGGGGAATCTCCAATTGTGCACCCCTTTTCCAACACTAGACCCCAAGGCAAGGCGGGTGGGCATCTATCCCCAGCAGTCTCTGCCAGGGGGATGTTCCCACGGGGAGGAGGGAGTAGTGGCCGCTGGAAGCGCTCTTGGGTGGCGCGAAATTCCCTAATGGAGTGGGCAGGGTTATGGGGAGCTGCTTTGGTTCAGCCTGTGGGTCTTGAGGTATTTGGTTGTCATGAGAACCAGCAGTTATACCAAGTGAGTCACTATAGCCAGCAACCTTCAAAATGAGCGATCTCTGGGGTACAGGAGGGCTACCTGAAGGGCGGGCACTAGGACCAGCACGGAGCGGACTTGTCGGAGGCCAGAGCTGGGGTAGCGGAACCAGATAGACGAGCTGCAAACTGTTTCCAATACCCAAAGGTCCCGCCACTACAGTTCCGGGATCTCGTCCCACCTGGAACCCATGGATGCAGCTGTCCCTGGCCACCACAGGCAAAGCCTGTCTCGCCCCAGCAGAAGAGCCCCGGGCCGGGGCGGGGGGAGCTAGAGACGCGGCTCACGGCTCCGCGCGGGCGGCTGTAAAGATGGCGGCCGCCGCCAGCCTGGCGCACAGCTGGGCTCCGATCGCGCCGAGAGCGCAGCTTTTCTCCGCCGGCCTGTGGCCCGTGGAGGCAGTTGCCAGCAGCCCCTAAGGGCATGTCCCGCTCTCTGTTAAACTCCTGGGCCCAGTCCCGCTGACTTCCAGTGGCACAGTGCCGGCCTGCGGGTTCCCGCGCACTGTCCCCGCCCAGTTCCTCCCCAGCCCTCGGCAGTCTCTGTATATTGCAGCTGCGAGTTGCGTCTGAGGCTCGCCGTCCCGAGCAACCGCTCTGTCCCAACTCTGGGCATGTCCCTGACTGCGTGGATGGGGAGGCGCGTAACCGCTTGGGGGGCCGGTCGCGCTGTGCCGACCTGGCGAGCGCGTCCTTCCCCCGCTCTGGGCTCTATTGTGCTCTGTGCGCCCTCCGATCTTTGTGAAAATTTTGTAACTTTTTCTTGGGCTGGGCATTCCGCATTGTTTCTCTGTAATTCGCAATGCTGTTTTCGGAGTGAGCGGTCCGTGCTCGCAGGTAGCTGCTGGCGTTCTTCACCTCCTTTCCTGGGAGCGGTGCGGTGGGAGGACTCTATCAGACCGCCATTTTCCCCCCTCTCCCCTCTTTCTTGGATATTCTTTTAAATGAAAAGTTTGTATGAAAATAATGTTGTGGCTAGTGAGGAGGTCAATCTATACACCTCTCTTGGGAGGTAACATGGCAACATGAATTAAAAAAAAGCCCCGAAAATAACAATAACCAAAAAACCCTTAGTCCAGTAATCCATCTTCTATAAGTTTATCCTAAGAAAATAATCGGACAAGTGTGCAAAGATGTATGTACAAGGTGCTTAATAGTATCGTTTATAACAGTGAAAAAATGGAAGAAGAAAGTCCAAGACAAACCAAAAAGATTGTTTAAACCAATTGCGGCCTTGTGAGACAGTTGAAAAGGATGCAGCCACTGAAAATCATACTCTGGGTGTATATTTACCAAAGTGAGAGGTTGTCAAACATGACTCAGAAAGACAACCTGATTCTGTGCAGAATGAGCCATGCTGCCATCACCCAGCCGAGCCGGTCACAGCCTCAGACGTGAGAATCCAGGTGGGCACCCCGGAAAAGGTAGGGCTGGCCTTGAGCTCTTTGAGTGCAGAGAACATTCCTGCCTCGGTCACCTGGCTCAGTACCTGGCACTCCACAGTACTCATTGAGTGGATAAACTGTCCTGGTTTCCACACCTCGGGCAGTATTTCTGACTGCGCGCTGCGCCGACGTTGTTCTTTGCGGTCAGGAAGCAGCTGTGAATAGGGACGCAGTCTTGGCGTCCAGTGGAGAGTAAGGAGGAGAACAGAACACCAGAGACAGGCATGTGAAGAAATTACCAGGGTCGCGAGAAAGATGACAGTCCTGGGAGGGCCATAGGAGAAAAGGATGTTTTGGAGAGGAAACCTGCAAACCAAGCTGCGCGATGAGTCACCACCAGGCATGAGCTGACCTCGTGGGGGGGCGCATTCCGGGGCAGCAACGAGCAGGTGCAGGGGCCGGAGGCAGAGCTTCAGGCCAAGGAACAGAGATGGTGGCCCCCGTGCCGTGCTGAGGGGATGCCGGCGGGACTTGGGTGCATGGGGCTTTGACAGCCACGGCAGAGTCGGATTTTATTCTAGGTGCTCTGGGAAGCTGTTGGAGGGTTTTTGGAAAAAATTTTAATTTTAGAATAGTTTTAAATTTACAGAAAAATTGCAATTACAATATAGAGAGTTCCCGTGGACCCCTGTCGCAGGTTCCCCTGTTGTTAACATCTTACGTTTTTGGGGTGCGTCTGTCGCAATTAAGACACTAGGAGCGCGACTTCCAGCCACACTCAGGCCTTGCTCTGATTTTGGCAGGTTTCATTCATGTCTTTTCTGTCTCAGGACCCTGTCTGTCCCCACCTGCATTCAGTCACCACGTGCCCCTGGGCTCCTTGGGTCTGGGGTGTCTCAGATTCTACCCATTTTTGATGACCTTGACAGTTGCTGGGCGTACTGGCCGAGTGCCCTCTGGTTTGGGTCTGACTGACGTTTTCCTCCGGGTTAGACTGGGAGGTGAGTTTTCAGGGAGCGAACCACAGAGGTGAGGCACTCTCCCGATCCTATCACGGCCACGCTGCCAACATGACATCGCCCATGAGGGAGGCTTGGACCCCGGGCAAATATTGGAGGGATGTCATGTGGGAGACGACCTGGTTGGCTGCACCCTTGAAAGAGGCCACATGGGCAGAGTGGGATAGCAGGATGAAGGCAAAGCTGTGTTGGGGGACAGTCGGGGAGCAGTTGGACCTGAGAGGCAGATTCACGTAGAGGTGCATGTGTGCATGCATGTGTGTGTGTGTATGTGGGCACATGTGTGTGCGTGTGTATGTGTGTCAGGGAGGTCAGGCTGTGAAAGGCTCTGAATGTCAGGCTAGTGAGTTTGCATTTTATCTCAGTAGATTTCCAACCCTAGCTTCAGAGTTCTGCCTTTGAATACAACTGTACAAAAAATAGCAATAAATAAATAAAAATGCAAAAATGAGCTCCCTGTGTTGGAAAGGGAGACACAGAGCCCAGAGTTTCTAGAGGCCCTTAGACCCCCAAATGGAACCTCCTGGGCAGCTGAGGGCAACCTGTCAGCAAAGCATGTGACAGGTGAGGTGTGTGAGAGTGTGCAGGGCACTGGGGACTTCACATGGGACCGAGACACGATGGCAGGAAGCAGCTGTACCCGGATCGGGGGCAGAGTAGACGGCGTGAGGAAGGGGGGAGGGCAGAGGTCTGCAGGCCTGTGACGGGGCTGGCGCTGAAGCAGGGAGACGCCAGCTCTCCCCACCTGGGCGAGAGGCATCGAGGTCCATTCAGAGGCAAAGGTGGGGCCTCGGTGTCCCTGGGGTCCCCAGGCTCTGTGTGTCTTCTTGTCCTGGTCTCATGGAGCAGTTCAGGTGGGAGACAGGAGACTGCAGAAGACACGGCGGGGAGCAGGAGCCCACTTTGTTCAGAATTTGGCTCCTGGTGACCTGTTGTGTCCCTGAATTGAACCTGAGCAACCGTCTTCTGGACCCACGTTTCTTTTTGCTTGAGGGTTTTTGTGCTGTGGTGGAAGACAGAGCAGGGCAATGACCACAAATGATTGCCCAGGGGGAAATCCTGTTGAATATTTAATATGCAATAACAAACGCTCGCTGCAGAGCTCCTTCTCCTTATGAGCTGAGTGGGGTTTATTGGTTGGGAAGTTCCAATTTAGTAATGAGGTCATTATAATCCTGACCTCCTCTGAAGGGTCCTTCATCCCAGAGCAAGTTGGTTCTCTGAGTCCAGCTCTTCCCAGCAGGAATTCAGTTCTCAGCTCTCAACTCTCAAAGGAACACCCCTGCCACCCTTTTCCTCCTCTTAGCAATGTTGTTCCATCCTTGCAGATTTCTTCATGGTACCTTCACTTCATGCCCCACATGAAAGACAGAGAGAGAGAACCAACAGGATCCATTTATCTATCCATCTGTCCATCCGTCTATCTATCTCCTGTTGGTTCTGTTTCTCTGGGAACCCTGAATAAACACCCCCCTTAAAGAATCTAGCATGCAGACTTAATTTGCATGCATATTTCTTCTCTCTCACTGGATTGCTGTGCCTTGTATATAGTAGGCTCTCAGCCTATATTTTATTTGTTGGATGGATATGTCCCTGGGTGATGATTGAACTCTCCCAGCCAGAGTGGGCATCTTTTCTGGGGGAAGGGGTTAGTGATATGTAGGTATCTGAGGTCTGTGATCTGAGAGACCAAAATAGATGCCCCTATATTAACTAAGACAGACCCCAAGGTTAAGGAAATAAAGTTACCTACAGGTAGAGGGTTCAGTGTCTGGCTGGCATGGCAAATTTCTAAATTCCTACAACTATAAGAAAAACTACACCCTTGCTACACTCCCTAACAATAGGCACTATCAGGGAGGTTGACAGCCCAGACCACTGCAACTCTGACTGGACAGAGGATCAGCCTTACAAATATTCTTTTCTCATGAGCTATTACAGACCTTAAGCCAGTTTCAGCCAGCTTGTAGAGGCTGCCCACAAACTGCCTTTGCATCCTATAGTTCACCTTTTGATGTAAAGAGCCAAATTCCACTTCAGTTTAATGTTAAAACCCCTCCCCAAAGTGAACATGGGATGTATGTTATCTTCCTGGCTTGCAAACCAGTATCACCAATAAAAGCGCTCCTCTCTGCTGCTTAGCCACCCTGGGTGACAGGTCGCTGCTGTGAGTGTCCACGGAGCTCTTTAACTGACACTTCTGGTCTGGTGCAGGGAGTGGACATCTTCCTGGGAAAACCTGTTTGTGTCTCAAAGCAGCAGATAGGACCAATTTTTTATGTCCTCTACCTAATACAATGTTAATATTTAATAGTAGTCCTAAAAAATTAAACTTAAATAATTATACAAACCAAATTAAGATAGCATAACATTACCAATCAGAGTGATATGGCTTTATAATCCAGTGTGACATCATACAAATCTATAAATTAGGCAGCATGTCAGAGGATAAAACTAGATCCTTTATTACTTTGCCTTAAATTATTTAAAACTCCTCTTTTTCATGAACAAACAGCTATCTCTTGTGTCTAACAGTGATTCTCCCAGCCTAGAAAAGCTAATTAAATGATGTTGCTGCATGTACCTGGTGCCAGGGCAGGGACACAGGGAATGGCAGGAGGGGAGACCAGATGTTGCAGAGGAGCTGATTCACGGGCATAACCCTTCAAGTGTCCAGGGGTGGAGAAGGGGCCGCATGTGACCTTGATCTGGTGAATATAGTGCTGTATGTGAGAAGTTCTAAGATGACATGCAAAGATTCTATCCTCTAGAGGCGCAAGCTCTGTTGCCACACAGTAGCCATAAGTGTATGCCATGAGGGCAGGTGCAGGTGATGTGGGGCAGAGTAAACTCTGATGTCTCCAACCTGTGCTGAGTAGGGAAACAAAAATGAGCTAAATGAGGAAAATTAGATTACTATCATCAAGATTTAAATCTCAGGTTTTCTGATTCAGTTTCTCATGAATTTCATTAAGTAACCAGAGTGCTAAGCATGAAGATTGTGTATGCTGCCACCAGGAGGCAGTATTCACTCTTAAAAATGTACTTTGTTCAAACCTACTACGTGCTGGGTGTTCTGGCACATAGGGAGACCGAGGCAGAGAGAGTCCCTGGCATCGTGGCACTTAGAGGCTAGTGATGTGCCACGTGCTGACATCTCATAATCTGCTGTGAGGAATAGCTAGCTTTAAATGATATCATGATAGTTAACAGAGAGAAAAACTGTTTTAACTCAAAGCTATAATTTGATTATTATAGTTATTAAAATAAATGGAAAATAAATATAAAATAGTTATAAGATAAGCAAGAAATAATATTATATTTACTTATAAAATTAAGTAGAGGTTTTCAAATACCTTTTAGCTTTGTGCAACCAAAATTATATGAGGAAGCAAAAACCACGGGTACAGAAAATAAAAAGAGCTCTTCTGTGTGGAATGGAAATCGGGGTGCTGGGGTGGCATTCCAACACAGGCCGGACTGTGAGGGGCTCAACAGAACAGAGCTGGAAAAATACTAAGAAGGCACAAGCTTTCACCTGCCCCATGACCCAACGCCTTGACTGCCGTTTGTCTGGATTTAGCCTCGCGTGCGAACTTCTCTCCAGGTTTGGATCAGGGTGCTGCTTCCTTATTCACAGGGGACCTCTTTCTTGTATTCACATCCCCAGGCTTGCCCCCAGCTTACAGACTTAGCTCTGCAGCTTTCAGAGCCGCCCCTGCTCCTCCGGGTTAAGGGGCTCTGAAAGAACTCGTGGCTTTGCTTTGGAAATCTGCCCTGGTGCTGTGCTTCCTTACAGCCTCTGGCCAAGCAGCATCCCCCGAGACTTTACTTCCCTGGAGACCGATTTTCAGCAACTGAAAAGGGAGAAGGAAAATAAAGTTGGCAAAACGGCTGCTGCTGCTGGCCATCAGAAAACCCTGTGATCGTTTGCATACGCCCTTCTGCCAGAAGGAGGTAATCGCCCATGCTCGCTTCTCTTTCTCTCCCTAATATTTTTCACTGTGCAACTATTACATGGAATAAAATTTTAGAACATTTGAAAAATAGAGAAAATGTAGCGTAAAAGCCACAATCACACCATCTTAATGACAGTACTGTCATTATTTTGTTGTCATTTCTTCCAGTACTTTCTCCCAATGTTTATTACTCGTTAGATATTTGCAATCATACTCAGTAGAATTCTGAGTCATGATTTTTACCTTAACATATCTGAAGATTTTTATTTGAAGGTGGCTGAATTTCTTCAGAAAAATTATTTTAAAGGCTACTAACCACTGAGTGGTATCTGCTTTCATTTCTTTGGGAGTGAACACAGTGGAGAATACCGTTCTTCTACTTAAAACCACATTCGGTAGGACAGATTTCCACACGTCTGATTGCTGGGCCCAAACGTTGGTAATAGCTCTTCATGTGTATTGACTGATGGTTTCCAAAACCTTACTATTCCCATCTGTCAGTTTGCCAGGTGCTTCCAGAAATATATGAGAGTACCAATTTCATTACACTGTTGCCAGCACTAGGTATTTCCACTAAATACATTGTAATGCTGGTTTAATAGGCAAAAGCCACCCGATGCCTGTTTTAACATCCATTTCTTGGTGTAGTCAGCAGGTGGAACATCTCACCTTCTTGGAGAGGGTGAAGCATCCTGTCTCCCAGGAGACCCCAGGCAGCAGCTGCTCTGGTCTCCAGCTCCTGTATGAAGGCTCTCTGGTCTCCCCCTCTTGGAACAGACTCTGATCCTATCCCTTAAACACTCCTAACATCATTTGTGGGCCTTTGTCACGAGGCCGTCCACACCCCTTCTCTCTCCTCGCCAGAGCACCAGCTCCGTGGGGCTTGGGGATGTGCATTACTCTCTCAGCCCTACCTTGTCCGACACAACACTGTGCACACCACAGAGGCTCAATACTGCTTGATAAGTAAACTAAAAATGATCAAACTAATTGATAACATAATTCCAATATAAGACCTCAACACTTTAATGGTCATGAGTGGAACAAAGAACAACAACCACCACCAAAAATTGGGATCTTAGCTCTAGTTTTCTTCTATCCCTGAATCACACATGAAGTGAATCATGTAGCCTTTCAGTCAGCTCCTTTGAAAACAGAAGCTATAGGATCAAATCTCCTTAGCCCTGTGCTGAGGAGTCAAACCCATGACTCCTTCCTGGGTATTTCATCAGGCTTAGGGGAAGGAGGCATCATGCAGCACAGGTGCCACGGGATGCCACGGGATCCCCCGCCTGTTGAACTGGTAGAGACAAACGGAGCGCGCTGGGGTCCTGGGCCATGCCTGCGCAGTGTTCCTTATACTTACTGCTTCATTCATTTGAGAAGTATTTTCAGGGACCTACTATGTGGCAAGCATTGAGCTGCGTCTGACAATGCAGGTAAAAAGTGATCAAGAATGTCCAGAATAGGGGTGTTTAAAACTATTATTGTCTGAACTACTTGGCAGTGGGAGAGAAGTTGGCTGATCAGGGTTTCCATTCAGTATCAGATATCTCCGGTGGTTTCTCAACCCCCTACAGCGCTGCTTGTCACATTTTAACGAGGATCAGCCTCACCTGGAGGACCTTGCTAAAGCACAGATTTCTGGGCCCACCCACAGAGTTCCTGCTTCAGTGGATCTGGGGCGAGGGTTGAGAATTTGCATTTCTAGCACATTCCCAGGTGGTGCTGAGGCTGCTGGGCTGGGGACCACAGTTTGAGAACCACTGCTGTACATGGAAGTGGTAACAGTTTGCACAGATAGGAATTTACCTGTGTCGGGTGTTCTGCTAACCAGCTCACCTGCCTTATCTCAACCTCCAGAGCAACTTATAAAGGAGCGTTGGACAGCCTTAACTTCTGAGATGAGGCACCTGACAGTAAAAGAGGTGAAAAACCTGTTCAAGCAGACATGGCTACTGAGTGTGTTGGGCCTGAGCTCCTGTCTCTGTTCCCCACGGTTGGTCCATCCACTGTCATCTCCAAACTGCTCTGCCATCTCGGGGACCCTTCTCCCTAATTATTAATGACTCCAAGTCCACCTTCACATAAAACTCTGCACCTGCACAGGTAGCGCTGAGGCTCCCAATTCCTCCCTGGAATTCCTGTGACATTGCTGCCTTCATCTCACGCCTGGGCACGGGATGGCCCGACGCAGGGTTACTACTACTGTTTTAAGCGACTATCTTTCAGAAATCAATTAAGTAAGGACAATGAAGGATTTGATGTTGCCATCACTGAATCCTTTGTGACGGTCTTCCTTTCTGTAGCTCCGAGCTTCTGGCATCTTCCATGCTCCCTCTGCCTGAAAAACTTTTAACATTCTTTGCAGAGCAGGTCTGTGGGAGAGGAACTCCCTCAGTTTCTGTTTGTCTGAGAAAGTTTTTATATCTGTTTTACTTTTTTTTGAATCCACCCATCTGCACACTAATCCTTTACTTTTGAAGGACAATTTTCCTAGATATAGAAAGTTTTTTTAAAAAAATATTCTTTTAACCCTAAATGTTTCATTCCAGTTTTTTTTGCCTGCACGATTTCCAATGAGAAGCCCACTGGGATTTGCACCCATGTTCCCGTAGGTAAGGGCTCCCCCCACCGTCTGGTTTCCAGACTTTCTCATCTTCGGTTGTCTGCAGTTTGAATATATATAGCGAGGGGTGTGTGTGTGTATATTGTATTTATCAATTCTCTGGGTCTTGGGTTTGGTGTCTGTTAACTTGGGAAAGTTCTCAGCCATTATTACGTTAAGCGCTTGCATTCTGTACTCTCTTCCTTCCCCTGGTATCCCAATAACACATAGTGAAACCTTTGGATATTGTGCAAGTTCTCGGATGTTCTGTTCTGGCTTTTTGTTCTTTTTTTGGTCTCCGCATTTCCGTCTGGAAGTTCCTGTTGCCACACCGTCAAGCCCACTGGTTCTTTCCTCGGCTCTGTCTGGTTCACTGATGAGCCCATCCAAGGCAGTCTTCATTTCTTCTGCAGTGTTTTGATTTCAAGTATTTCCTTTTGATTATTTCCTAGTGTTTCCGTCACTCTGCTCACATTACTTATCTATTCTTGCATGTTGTCTAGTTTTCCATTGGTGACCTTAGCATGTCAACCAGTTATCTTAAATTTGCTGTCTGAGAATTCAGAGTAATAGTAACTGGGGTAAATATGCTGTAGTGTGTGAGGGAGGGTTTATGTTAATCTGGCTCAGAGCTGGGCTGTGTTCAGTATTCGTGGTAGGTGCCAGAGGCTTCAAATTCCGCTAGTGTTCCAGTGATTTTTTCCCCGCTTGCATTTGAACTTCCCTAAATCCTCCTCAGAGAGTCTGTGTCTCGGAGCTGTTCAGGTATAATCCATTATTGTTCTACTGGGCCCTGTTGGAGGGCTGTAAGGTGCCAGGGGAGGGTCGTGTTCTACAGTCTTCAGATTAAATCTCAGGCTTTCGGTGGGCTGTGTCTGGCCTGTGACCTTCACAAGTGTTTCCCCGTCCTTAGGTGAGACCTGAAGGCTGGAGAGGCAGAAGTGGGAGAATGCCCCTCCCCCAGCTGGGATGGGGCTCTGGAAAAGTCTTTCCCCTGGAGAACGAGCCTTGGAGAAGGCTCTGATGTATTTCATAAGGGTTGTTTTTCCTCTCTCCCTGCCAGGAGGGGATCTTTGTAGGATCTTCACCATGAGAACCTGAGGGGTTCCTGGAGATAAAGTCCACAAAAGTGTGGGGTCCCCCTAAGACTGTAGCCCCCTCAGGAGTCTCTCAGGGTCACACCTTCAGCCTATGGCAGTTTGTCCTCGTTACCATCCACGTGTTTCTACCAGTCTGTGTCTCCGGTGGCTTCTGCTCCAGGGAAGCAGAGCTCATCTGGGACTCTCTGGACTTATCTGTCTCTCCAGATTTGGGGGTATTGGTCTACCCTGTTGTCAAAAGACAAAATTACAACAAATCTAAAGATCTGAATTGGTTTTTATTTGTGATTCTAGAATTGGAAAGCACCTCATTCTAAAGAATGAATGTTCCAATGGGTTGAGCAGAGGTTGGCTTTATAGGCAGAAAACAGCTGAGGAAAGCAGAAACAGAAAACAAAAAGCAGATTGGTCATTTTGTTACGTAAATAGCTAGGATCTCTGGCTCTTCTAGGGACAGGGGTGCCCTGCTTTGGTGCTGCCTCGAGCAATTTCCACCCCTGGGAAGAAGGATAAGTAAGGGTGGGTACTCCATTTTGGTGTTGCCCAAGCCTTAATCCTATCTGGAGCAACTGCTACACCTGGGCAAGGAGGGAACGCTTTACCAATCTGGGAATTCCCCAGCGTAGGCATTATAGGATTTGGAAAGTGACTAAGAGTAACCTGAGGCTAATTATTATGTCATTAGCTTAAATCTACAATGTGCTTCATCCCCCCCAGGTAGGGCTTTCAGAGAAGTAGCTCCAATAGGTAGATACAATCTTGAGAACCCCTGTTAATCTTTTGGTAACATCCCACACCTCCTGAAAGCCCTTCCCTGGACCAGACCAATAAAAGGAAACAACTCGAGAATTCCTACAGTTCCTCAGTAAGTCAGTGAGTCAGTCTGTCTCTCTCCACTCTCGGAGACAGACCTATTTCGTTTTATAATAAAAAGCTACTCGTGTGAAACTGCTTCCTGCTTGTGGTCACTCCATCCCACTGGCCCTGCCTATGACATTTTTTTCCAAGCAAGGAGCCAGAGGACTAGGATAACAGTCTGCCAAGAGGCTGGACCTGACACTTTGGTGTGTCTGGTCATTCTTCAGCCAAGAGCACAGCAAGAACCGAGGGCAGACTGCTGCCCTGATGATTTCAAAGATACTTTCCTTATAGGATTAAAACAAAGGAGACTTACTTGTTGCACTGACTGAGGTTGACCAGAATCTCCTGTCTTACAGGAAAATTGGCTCCTTTCAAAGTTCAGTTTGATTACATGGCACTTAGCACAAGCGACTCCCATTCTGGTTTGATCTGGTCTGCTGGGGCCTAGAGCAAGAAGCTAGTCTAAAACAGTGGTATCCCATGAACTTTGTTACACACTGTGAACTCGGTGCTCCAACAGGTTCAGGAAAAGTCGTAGACTGTTTTTCCAGCTTTTTCTTGTTGGAAGAATTGGAGTGATGATGTTTAAGCTCGATACATGTACAAACTTGAAACTTTGAACTCTCTTCTTTAAGAGGGCAAGTGCCTGCTTTCATGAATATCTCAAAGTATATCACCCATCAACTCCTTCACAGGATATTATGTGCTCAGAGTAAACCCAATTTTTAGCATTTTCTAATTGAACAAGAGACTCATGGTTTTTTCGTAGGAAATACTGCGTTCCTTTCTCCATTCCCTTGCATGAGATGATGGATGGGAGATGGAATTAATTCAAAATAGCACTTATTGGGATAATATTAAGGCATCAAAACTAGAGGAAGTTGGGAGAGTCACTTCTTGCTGGATCCTATATTTGAAACACTGTCATCAAATGAGCCCCAGATATTTTTATATTATTCAAATGACTTATTTCTAGCCTCTAGTTTTCATCTTCCCAGGAATGTACAAGTTAGAAAGTAAACATGCTGTGTTAAAACACATCAACACAAATACATTAGAAAATTGGTGTATTTTTGCAACATATTGGGATTAAGATACATTATCAGGGATGTAAGAAAGATTTTTTCCACTCTTCCTTTCCCTCCTGGCAATCACACCCCCAGGATTTATAACAGAGCCTTTGACCTGAGCAGCCCAGCCCTCGCCAATGCTTGCAAGCTGCAAATTACACGCAAGTTGTTAAAACAACGCCTGGGGGCCTTTATCAGCCTGTTAAGGCTTATACATGTTTTGTTTGGTTGACAGGAATAAAGCAATTAAAATCAGATGGACTCTATTTATACGTGAGACTTAACCTCACATCACCAGTGCTTCCTCAGTGTTTCCAGGCACCCCCAGTACCAGGAACACAAAGGGGTGTGGGCTGTTCTGAACCTGCTACCCCTGGGAAGAGGGTGTGACTCCTCATGGGGCTCAGGAAGCGTCCCCTCCATTCTCCTGAATCATGTGCTTTGTGGGAAGAGATCTTCAATTGATTTATCTACACAACTGCGTACAGTGGGAAGCCAGGGACAGCGGATTACAGAGTATTAAAAACCTGGGGATTTCAAGAAGAAAAAGAAGTCAATTCCAGGCATCTGCACTAATGAAACTTACTCGGGTGGCAACAGCAGAATTTTCTGATGCACACGTAGCCACTGGGGACGCTCATGGAGCGTTTCTTTAGGACTCTGTGGCTTCCTAGACAGGAAGAATTTGTTGTGACTAGTTGTGTTCTCTAATGAAACCCGAAACACACTTCCTCAGATGAGGCATATGAAGCGCCTTGGAAAAATCTTGGTGCTGGTTACTCCACCTGGTTCTCTAGGGTGCACCTGAAGCTAGGCTGACACCACACCTGCCAAATCACTCTCCATCTTCCCCACACCCAGATGGCTTGTTTTATGCTGCCAAGTGGTTAAGACAATGATCCAGATGGGGCAGACGTACAAATTCATCTTTGATATCTCTGATTATTGCACTTTGGCCATGGATAAATGATTTGAATTATTGTTGGATTTTCCATTCTTTATTCAATTGCTCAGCCATTCTATTTATTTGAGGGGTCACATGAGCCTCGAATTTAACAAATACAAAATAGGAGGCTTGGTGAATGCTAATCCCTACAATTTATTTCTCCACTGTTTTCTTCATTTATTCACCTACTGTCTTTCCTTCTGCAGTGGGATTTCCCCAGAATTTCAGATGATAGGCCCTTCTCATCCTCCAGGTCTGACCATAAATGTCACCTGCCCACAGTCCTGTCTTGACTATCTGCTATGGAATACATTTTGTTCCCACCCTGCCTTTGCTATTTGTATGTTGGAGTCTTAATCCTCAAATGTGACTGTATTTGGAGATAGGGCTTTTAGGAGGTACTTAAGGTTCATCGAGGTCATAAGGGCAGGGTCCAAATCTAATAGAATTCGGGGTGTTATTGGTGGAAATCTCTCTCCCCCCATCCCCCCCACCCCTCCCCCTGCCCTGGAGCACGTGCAGAGGAAAGGTTATGTGAGGACACGTTGAGAAGGTGGCCACCTGCAAGCTAGGAAGAGCACCCGCACAGAACACAGCCATGCTGGTGCCCTGATCTTGGACTTTTAGCCTCTAGAACTGTAGGAAACCCACTTCTGTTGTTTAAGTCACTCAGTCTGTGGTATTTTGTTATGGCAGCCTGAGCCGGCTAATACACCACCTGTTATGAAGTAGCCCCATTATGTTCGTCATCGGGGCACCTGTGTCTTCCCTTTACAGCAACCATCACAATCTGTGGGTACTTTTCTTACAGTCTGTCTAGATGCTAGAAGATGTGTCTCAGCAGGGCCAG
Organism: Daubentonia madagascariensis; assembly: GCA_023783475.1. Lineage (NCBI taxonomy): Eukaryota > Metazoa > Chordata > Mammalia > Primates > Daubentoniidae > Daubentonia > Daubentonia madagascariensis. The sequence goes on along the minus strand of JAKFHU010001640.1, from coordinate 2,232,396 downwards.
GACAATGGATCTTTTACGTGTCATTCACCTCTAGGGTCCCAGCCCTGCCCCCTGGACAGCACTGCAGGGAGAGCACAGGTGAGCAACAAATACTTGGTAAAAAATAATTTGAGGATGTCAACTCAGTTTAGATGACTTTGACATTAATACTTCCTATATTTGCATAAGGTTGGACAATATCCAAAATACTTTTACTCACATGATCTTACTAGATCCATTCAGAAACCCTATGAAGCAGTGGGCAGGCTGTGGAGGCACCCAGAGGGTTCTGTCCCCCTTGGAGAGGAGAAAGCAGAACATTAAAAGCAAAGGGAAACCTAACTCTCAGTTCCCTGTGTGAACACTTTGAGGATCTGTTTGATAATAATAGACAAAGGATGAGAGATGAGCAGGTGGAGAGAGAGAGAGAGAGAAACAGGTAAAGACACAAAGAGAAGAGGGGGATGATGCATACGAGCAAACAGGTGAGGCAGGAGCTTAAAAAATAAGGATGGGAAGTACCAGAGACACAGGCACCATGGTGGGAGGGTGAGGGTGCTCCTGGAGGGAAATTAAAAACCCGCCACGAAGGGAGCAGGAGAGTGGTCCTTTACGATAGGATGTTTGGGGCGTCTGCCTAGACCGCAGCTTCCAAAGGTGGTCCCCACTGTTGTCAACTCTGTGCCGACACGGTGGTCTGGGGCACTATGACCTCGGTCGTGCTTTTACCCTGGGCACATATGTTTGTAGGATGACTGGCTGGTGCCATGATTAAGGATGAGGAAAAGCGTGGATGGCCTCAAGGACAGTTCTGGATTGGATGGCTCTTCCTCTTAGCACAGTGGCCAACTCCACAGGGAAGATGCTCCGCATCAGACAGCCTCCTGTGTTTGGGGGCTGAGACTGCTTGGGTCTGTTCACCCAGTCTGCTCTTGGGTTGAAAGCAGACACTCAGAAGCTGTGCGTGTGACCGCCAGACAGCCCAGCTTCCATGCCCGTGGCCGCGCATTGTGGTTACTTTCTTCTCTATTATCAGGAAAGACTTTCTATCGGCTTGACAAGACAATGTGCCCAATAATACGCAGATCAAATGATTTCCCTGAATGTTTAGTATTCAGTGGGCACACGCACACACCCCCACAGCTCAAACAGATGACTTGTCTTTGTGAATAGTGAAAACACACCTTTTCTTCTCTTAGCTTGCTTTCCCAGAGTAGCAATGTTGTAAAGACCACCAGGCCCACAGTGGGCTCTTCAGGGATTCCGATATAATCTTCAGCACCCAAGGGAGCTTCTGACTGTAAGTGGGAGGGCGTTTGGATTTCCAAAGTAGGGCAAACACTTTCTGTGAGAGCACCCATGTATGTTCCCTGCTCTCTTTGCTTTAAAAAATGAAGACAATTTTATTTCTCTTTCTCCAGGCCACTTTGCAAGTTATCCAAAGACAGAGCATATCTGTAAACTCTCTGTGCTGCCTATTCCCTGTTAACCATGATTGGCCCAGGAAATGAACTTGATGGTTGGCTGTGGCTTGACATGATGCACTGCAAGGAAAGTGGAGTATGAACAGACCCGGCTTGTTGGCAGGGATTGAATGGTGCTGCAAGTGGATTGCATCGAGCCATTTAAACTTTCTTTTTGTTTTTTAAGCTAGAGTTTGAATTAAAAAGTGAAGCAAACTCGAGATACCCATTAGGGCAGATTAGTATTGAACTCCAGTCAAGATCATCACCTGTGGTCATTAGCTCTGGCTGTGGGTAAAACAAAAAGTAAAAGAAAGTCTGGCTACTGCTTCCCACATGCACATTAGTCTAAATTACCTGAGAAGATTAAAAAAAAATCCTTTAAGTGGTGTTAGACAGTAGACCTAAGGTGGAAGATACAAAACCTGAGCTATCCACAGTGATGTCTTTGCAAGACAGAGCCAATAGCTCCAGACGTCTTTGTTCTGAGGACTGAAAGGGGTTCAGCTGGACCGAACCGTGCTTGGAACCTGCGCGGGCGATGGTGTGGCTCACCTGGGAGGAGAAAGGCTTGCAGAAAGGCCTCTAGAGAAGGACCACAGTGACAGAGAGAAGGTAGTGAGGGCTGCACTAATTAATAACAATAACTGTGAAAGGTCGTGAGTGGAGAATTGAACAAAAGAGGAAACTAGTATTTAAACACCTCCCAATGTGTGGTGCTTAGCTCAAAGGGCACAGTCCAATCTGCAAGCAGTAGATTTTGCATTAAATGCACAGAAATTGGAATAGGACTCAGTGGGTATTTCATTCTGCCTTGGTCTTAGGTGAAGTAATTAAAATCAACATCAGGTTGTGCCTGAAAGGTAGGGCAGCTGAGCGATGGCTCATTGTTGTAGCAGCAAAATTAGCAGAGGATCAAAGAGAATTTCAGAATTTCTTGCACAGAGTAGATATGCTTGAAATTCTGTCCTCTGGTCCAACAAAATACATACAGGGAAAAATTAAATTTAGCTAATTGAATTAAGTAGGAATTAACCCATTTTTTTTTCATTTCCTAGGTTGTATTAACATTTATCAAGACTTTGATGTAAAATTACAGATCCTGTAGTTGAAAGGGACTCGGCTGGCTAAGCGCCTGCTCTTACCGTTTTCATTCCCCAGACACATCACCGTCTGCTCTCTGCTTGAACAGTCCCAGAGACAGGGACCTCACTATGCTGTCTCTGCCCCTCTGATATGGACGTGGGAAACATATTATGTTTAATTAGTAGACAGAGAATTATAAATTGTCAGACTCAGGAAAGACATTGGAAGAAGAAACCATTATAAAGAGGGGATTGCAGAATGGGCACGTTCTAGCGATCACAGGGAGATGAACCCCCCCCAAAGGTGTAATGCAACAAAAGTGAGCCTTGGGTGGTCTGTGCCTGTAGCATCGTCATGTGGAAAGGAACCAGGAGAAGGTAGATCTCATCTTTTGAAGGGTAGCTTTTCTAGCAAGGTTTAGCTTCCTTTTCTTTGCTTCCATGAAGGAAGTTGAGCGTATCCCAAAGGGTAGGAGGAGAACAAGCAGGATGTCATTAAGAGCTTGCCTTGTTGAAGGGTTTGGATCGTGGCAGGGGTCTCCTAACTCACGTCTCGACCACTTCTGTAACTCCTCTCTTAAATGTTATCTATTCAGCATCTAGAGGATAGACATGATTTTTAAAAAATATCTTTATAGACAAGGATTACTTTATAAGCAATAATGTGCACAGGTCTTAAGGTCTGAAGCATGTAGTTTGATGAGTTTTGTCAACAGTATGCACTCACGTGATCATCACCCAAAGCATGACCTGGAACACTTCCGTCACTTCCAAAAAAGTTCCCTAGTCCTCTTTCTGGCTGATCCTCTTAGCTTCGAAAGGCAAGCACTTTCTGATTCTGCCACTGTACGTTAGTTTAGCTATATTCTTAGGTTTTGTGTAAATGGAATCATACCGCATGCATACTTTTGGTGCTGGGTTTTTTTCATGATTCAGTCATGTTGTTGTGTATTAGCAGTAGTTTATGCCTTTTTTTGCCAAGTATCATTTTATATTATGCATATACTTCCATTTGTTCATCCACTCACCTATTGATGGACATTTGGGTTGTTTCCAGTTATGAGCTATTATAAATAAGGCTGTTATGAATGTTCTTGTATAATACAAGTCTTTTTGTGGACACATATTTTCATTTTTCTTGGGTAAATACCTAGGGGGTAGAATTGCTGGGTTTTAGAGGACTTGTATATTCCACTTTATACAAAACTGCCAAAAAGTTCTCCAAAGTACTATTCTGCCAGCAGCGTATGAGAGTCCCAGTTGCTCTGTATCCTTGCCAACAAAGGATACTGTCTGTCATTTTGACTCTGGTCATACTAGTGGATGTGAAATGGTATCTTGTTTTAATCTAGCTTTTCCTTATGTCTAATGGTGCTAAATGCCTTTTCATGTGCTTACTAGCTCTTTTATATCTTCTTCTGTGAGGTGTCTGTTAAAGTCTTTTTTGCACTAGTTTAATTGGGGAGTTTTGTCTTTTTATTATTGGTTTTCTGGAGTTATTTAAACATTCTACATACTAGTCTTTTGTGAGACAAATGTATTATCAATATTTTCTTCCTTTCTATGGTTGTATATTCATTTCTCAAGTAGTGTCTTTTAAAGAGCAAAATTTTTTTTGAGGAATTCCATTTAAACTTTATATTTGTTTTTATTTTTTACACATTTTGTCTAAAAAATCTTGTGAAAATATTCTATATTTTCTTCTAGAAGCCTTATGGTTGTAGCTTTGCATTTAGGTCTATTATCCCTCATTATTATTATCATTGCTGTTATTATTATTTTGAAATGGAGCAAGGCGAGGTCAAGCATTCATTTTCTCCCCATACAGCTATCCAGTTGTTTCCGCATTAATTGTCGCAAACACTTTCTTTTCTCTATTGAACTGACTCGATGCCTTTCTCGAAAATCAATGTACGAGTCTCTTTCTGGACCTTCCATTCTGTTGCATTGATGGGCATTCTATTCTTATGCCAATATCACCTCATCCTGATTGCTATAACTTTATGTAAGTCTTGAATCTGAAAGTATGGCTTTCAATTTTGTTTTTATCTTTTAAGATTGTTTTAGCTATTTTAGATCCCTTGTTTTCCATATAAATTGTAGCCTCTGATCTTCAATTTATGCAAAAAGCCTGGTAAGATTTTCGCTGGCATTGTTTTTAATTTATGAATCAACTTGAGAAGAATAGACATTTTAACAATATTAATTGTCTAGTGCATAGGCATTTATTTAATTTTAAAAATTAATTTTATTATTACAAAACAAGGTACAGTCATACGTCAAATAACATTTCAGTCAATGGTGAACTATGTATAGGATGTTGGTCCCATAAGGTTATAATACTGTATTTTTACTGTACTTTTTCTATGTTTAGATATATTTAAATATACAGACACTTAATATTTTGTTACAATAGCCTACAGTATTCAATACAGTAATATGCTTACAGGTTTGCAGCATAGGAGCAGTGGGCTATACCGTACAGTCTAGGTGTGCATTTCTCAGAATGTATCCCCATCACTAAGTGATGCATGACCGTATTATAGTTTTCAGTGATGAGGTCTTGCAGAACTTTTGTTAGATTATTCTAGGTATTTGACGTTTTGGGATATAATTGTAAATCTATCATTTTTTAGATTTCATTTTCTGATATTTCATTGCTTATCTATGGAATACAATAGAGTTTTGTGGATTAACTTTATATTCTGTAACCTTTCTAAATTCACTTATTAGGTCAAGTAGTTTTTCTTTCTAGATTCCATAGAATTTTTATAATATACACGATCATGTTGTCTGTAGTAGGGACAGATATTCATTGCCTTTCCCGGTCTTTATGGCTTTTTCCCCCTTATTGCAACAGCTAAGACCTCTAGTGCAGTGCTCAATGGAACTTGTGGGAGAAGACATCCTGTGTTCCTGATACGGGGAGGAAGGCAGTCCTTCTCCATTAAGTACGGAATAAATTTTAGGGTCTTCATAGATGACCTTTATCACATTTTGAAATTTCTCTACTATTCCCATTTTGCTGAAAGTTTTTAAAAAATCATTTAACTAATGGATTTTGAATCTTGTCAAATGCTTTTTCTGCATTTATTGAGATGATCATATGGTTATTCCCCCTAATTTTGTCAATGTGCTGAGTTAAAATGATTGATCTTTGAATGTTGAAACCACTAGGATTCCTGGGTTAAGCCATACTCCACTGTGATATATTTTATACATTGCCATATTTGATTTGCTAATATTTTATAGTTATATTATAAAGGATATTGGTTTATGATTTTGTTTGGTTTGTCATATTTTGTTACTAGCTTTATGCTGGACTCATAAAACAAGTGGAGAAGTGTTTCTTCTTCCTTTTTTATTCTCTTTTTTCCTTTTTATATTGTTTTAAGAGTATAAATTTGGTATTATTGTCTTCCTTGAACATTGGATAGCATTCATAGTGAGGTCATCTGGGCTTGCATTTAACTTTGTTGGAAGGTTTTTGATTATGAATCCAATTTCTTTAAAAGATATTGGCCATTTAGATACACAGATTCTTGTGTTGTCTTTGCCGGCTATGTTTTTCAAAGGATTTTTCGACTTTATCTCTCTTGTCAAATTTATTGGTAAAAAGTCATGCCTCTTTTTGTTCATATAATGTCTGTAGGAACTCTTGTAATATTGCCTCTTTAATTCTTCATACTGATGATTTATATTGTCTCTCTTTTTTCCTATCAGTATAGTTAGAAGTTTATCAATATAATTAATCTTTTCAAAGAACTAAACTTTGACCTTTGATTTTCTCTATTGTTTCTGTTTTCTAATTTTTTGATTACCGCTCATTTTAAAATCACTTCCTTTATTTTACTTCCTTTGGCTAAGTTTGTTCTTTTTCTAGGTAATCAAGTTGAAAGTTTGGTTCATTAATTTTAAACTTTCTATTAAAAATATAATATATGCACATATATTTAAAGATATGTAAAGATACTGTCTCTAAACACCACTTTAGCAGTATCCTAAATTTTGATATTTTATTATCTTGATTATTTTTCAGTTGATCTAATTTCCATTCTTTCCTTGTAATTTATTGTTTGACTTATGCATTATTTAAGGGCATTTGGCTTAATTGCCAACCATTTTAAGGTTTTCTAGCAGTCTTACTGTTTTCTTAGTTTGTACCATTTTGATCAGAGAACATACTCTGTGTGTTTCAAATCTTTGAATTTATAGAGACTTGCTTTCTTGGCCCATAACTGCTCTATCTTGGTGACTGTTCAATGTGTACCTAAATACTCAAGTTGAAAGTGTTGAGCAAATGTCTTATGTCCTTATAAATTAATTCTTTAGTGGTTCTGGTAATTCCTGAGAGAGAAGTGGTAAAATCTCCAACTAAGATTGTGGATTTGTCTGTTTTCCTCATTTCCCTGTCAGTTTTTACTAAAGTTTTCATAATCTCTTGTTTTTGCATAACATTCAGTACTATTATATCTTCTTCATGGACTAACAATTGGATAATTATGAAGTGTCCCTCATTGTCTCCACTTGTCTAGAGGTATCTTTTTCTGATACTAATGGACTTTTTCTTATGCTTATTTTTTGCCTGATATACCTTTTTCCACACATTTATTTTCAACCCGAATGTCTATAGTTAAAGAATGTTTCTGGTAAATGTCATAGAGTTGAGTCTTGACTTTTTCCCCCCTGAAATCTGACAAACTCTGCCTTGTACGTGGAATATTTAGAGCAGGAAGCTAGTCCAAAACAGTGGCCTCCCCTGATGGGAGCTCTTTGCATGTGGGTATTAAAGGGAAAGCTGGAATCCATATGCAAGTCACGGGCTTTTCAGAGGCATGTGACAACAGATTGGGATAACAGAGGGAACTCTAATAATTAGACTTTTTCTAAGAAGCTCCAAGGGACAAATTGAATTCATCCAAAAGGCCATTTATTGAACATCTACTACATTTCAAGGCCCTGAGTTAGAATAGGGTAATATCATATAATGTTTCGTGAACTCCAGCAGTTTCCCCAGAAACTCTGCTAAGCATTTTATGTGAATTATCTCAATGTATCTCTATCACAATCCTGTGAGATAGGTACTGTCCTAGTGCCTGCTTTTTAGGCTTAGAGACTAACAGAGGCAACTTACTTTCTGATGGTTACAAGGCTAGTAGCATATAGCGCAGCTAGGATATGACTCTTGGCCAGTTGCATTCAGAATAATTCTAATTTACAAATGAAGCAATTGAGGCACTACCTATTAGACCATGCACTTCACATAAGCAAAGATGGTATTTGTTCTGTTTTATTTCTCTGTCTCCTGTGCCCAGTGTCATGTCTAGCACATTGTAAAGTCTCAATCAATATTTGAATGAAGAACCCCGTTTATCAACGATTGCTGGGCACCGGGAATGCTAGGATGGGCCAGTCATTTGCCTGCCCCGACTCCCAGCATCACAGGGGAGATGGGCAAGTAACTGAGAGGATGACAAGGATCTCAAAGGATGTGATGGGAAGCGAGGGACAGCGTCCTGCCCCTGTCACGTCCTGTTGGCTTGAGTCTCTCCTCTGTCAGACTCGGAAGCTCCTGACGGTGTGTCTGCATACACTCGTTGTTTTACCTCCATGCTATTGTCTGACAGGCAGCAAAAGGGCGATGGGCACCTGTTGGGTGGGTGTCCAAGGGAGGAAGCAGAGGCAACCTTCTCTGACGGGGGGAGGATGTTTTACAGAAATGGTGATGTCTGAACAAAGTTTTTTTAGTATAATTCAGGTGGAATTTTGCCTGCTGGTAAAGAGGAAGTATTTTTGTTTAGACTGAGGCATCGGATCCCAAGCGCTAAAGAACATATCTCAAAGAGGCTAAGGGAGTGAGTCCAAGAGGAGACAGAGAGGGAGGAGGGGGAGGAAAAGGAAGGGGAAGAAGAAGAGGAAGAGGAGGACAGGGAGGAAGAGGAGGAGGAGGAGGAGGAGGAGAATGGATGGGGGGGAGAGGGAGAACCTTGCTGTTATCTGAACCCCTAAACCAGTGGTGTCTGAATACCAGCCCCTCGGGAGTCTCAGTTGTGAGCTCATAAATTCTCCATTTTGATGGAGCCAGTTTGAGTTGAGTTCCCATTTTGCAACTGAAAAGATTTTAACTTTAAATTGATAAGTTTCTGTTCAGCAGCTGTATCTTAACCTATTTTTGTATTTATTTAAAGCAAAAGTTGGCAAACTGCAATCAATGGGCCAAATCCAGCCCACTGTCTGCTTTTGTACAGCCCGTGAGCTCAGAATGAGAATAGCTAATGCATTTTTAAATGGTTGAGAAGATAAAAAGAAGAACGTGATATGTGGCAGTCATATGAAATTCAAATTTCAGGGTCATAAATGGAGTTTTATTGGAACACAGCCATGTCCATTCGCTTATGTGTTGTTTATGGCAATGCACAGGCTCAGACTTTATGCCACAAAGAGGCAGAGCTAAGGCGTTGAACTGAGATCATATGGCCCACAAATCCCCAAAACACTATATTTTCTGTCTGTCCCTTTACAGAAAATGTTTGCCAAACCCCGGCCTAAGGAGTCTACTGCGGCAGCTCGGACATTCATTGAGGTCGTTAGGAATATGACGTTGTGAGAAGAGGGCACGAAGCCCTGATGTTCCCTACAGACTCTGAGTCTCTGTCTCCTTCCCCTCCCTTCTGCTCTTAGTTTGGGGGCCAGTGTATCCCAGGCTGTGTGGAGCATTCAGGAGTGGACACAGCACTTGATCGAAGGTCCCCAAACCATCCACTGGCTGTGTGATCCCAGGCAACTCACCCAACGTCTCTGACCCCCAGTTAGTGAAGTGGGGTTATTTAACATGACCCATTTCCTAGGTTAAGTAGGAAGATTAAATGAATAATCTATGTATGTGTCTCATGCATAGAAATGGTCAGCAAATGCTTTTTTTCACTCTATTGTGAGAAGCAAACGGGATACACTTTGGGAAAGCACGTTGTAAACTGTAAGGCACAGCTGAAGGAAAATAAAATTTAATGTTGTAATAATGACCACATGTGCAGTTAAAACCTAAATGACTTTTTTTTTCTTTTTATTTCAGAATATTATGGGGATACAAATGTTTTGGTTACATGAATTGCTTTTGTACAGTTTGAGTCAAAGTTATAAGTGTGTCCATCACCCAGATAGTGTGCATTGTACCCATTAGGAGTGAATTTACCCATCGCCTCCTTCCCCCTCCCACCTGCTTGAATTCTGTTGAGTTTTACTACCATATGTGCACATGAGTGTTGATCAGTTAGTTCCAATTTAACAGTGAGTACATGTGGTGTTTGTTTTTCCATTCTTGCGATACTTCACTTAGAAGAATGGTCTCCACTTCCATCCAGGTTGTTACAAAAGGTATTTGTTCACCATTTTTTTATGGCTGAGTAAGTCTCCTTGGTATATATATATGATATTTTATTAATCCACTCATGTATTGATGGGCACTTGGGCTGTTTCAACATCTTTGTGATTGTGAATTGTGCTGCTATAAACGTTCAAGTGCCAGTGTCTTTTTTATAAAATGTCTTTTTTTCCTTTGCATAAATATCCAGTAGTGGGATTGCTGGATCAAATGGTACGTCTACTTTTAGTTCTTAGAGGTATTTCCATATTACTTTCCACAGAGGTTGTACTAATTTGCAGTCCCACCAACACTGTATAAGTGTTCCTATCTTTTCGGATCCACACCAACATGTGTTGTTTTGGGACTTTTTGATAAAAGCCATTCTCATTGGAGTTACATGATATCTCATTGTGGTTTTGATTTGCATTTCCCTGATGATTAGAGACATTGAACATTTTTTCATATGTTTATTGGCCATTAGTCTATCTTCTTTTGAAAAGCCTCTGTTCATGTCTTTTGCGCACATTGTTTGATGTTTTCTGGCTGATTTGCTTGAGTTCTTTGTAGATTCTGCTTATTAGCCCTTTATCAGATGTATAGCATGAAAATATTTTCTCCCATTCTGTAGGTAGTTTATTTGCTGTATTTATTGTTTCCTTGGCTGTGCAGAAGCTTTTTAATTTAATCAGGTCCCATTTATTTATTTTTGCTGCTACTGTGATTGCCTTTGGGGTTTTCTTCATAAGTTCTTTGCCTAAGCCGATATCTAAAAGAGTTTTTCCAACCACTTCTTCCAGAATTCTTATAGTCTCATACCTTAGGTTTGAGTCTGTTATCCATCATGAATTAAATTTTGTGAGTGTTAAGAGGTACGGATCCTGTTTCAGTCTTCTACATGTGGCTATCCAATTTTCCCAGCACCATTTATTGAATAGGGATTCTTTTCCTCAGAGTATGCTTTTGTCTGCTTTGTCAAAGATCAGACGGCAATATGAGCATGGTTTTACATCTGGGTTCTCCGTCCTGTTCCACTGGTCTATGTCTATGTTCTTGTGCCAGTACCATGCTGTTTTGGTTACTGTAGCCTTGTAGTATAGCTTGAAGTCTGGTAAAGAAATGTCTCCTGATTTGTTCTTTTTGCTAAAGGTTGCTTTGGCTATTTGGGGTCTTTTCTGATTCCATACGAAACATAGAATTATTTTTTCTAGATCTGCAAAAAATGACATTGGTATTTTAATGGTGATTGCATTGAATCTGTAAATCACTTTGGGTAGTATAGACATTTTAACAATGTTGATGCTGCTGATCCATGAGCATGATATGTTTTTCCATTTGTTTACATCCTCTGTGATTTCCTTCCTCAGTGTTTCATAATTCTCCCTGTATAGGTCTTTCCCCTCCTTGGTTAAATATATTCCTAGATATTTTATTTTCTTTGTTGCTATTGTGAAGGGTATTGAGTCTTTGATTTGATTCTCAGCTTGACTGTTGGTGTATAGGAATGCTACTGATTTGTGTACATTGATTTTGTAACCTGAGACTTTACTGAATTTATTTATAAATTCCAGGAGTCTCTTGGCAGAATCTTTGGGGTTTTCTAGATATAAGATCATATTGTCAGCAAAGAGCGATAGTTTGACCTCTTCTTTCCCCATTTGGATACCCTTGTTTTTCTTCCCTTGCCTGATTGCTCTGGCTAGGACTTCCAGCACTGTGTTGAACAAAAGTTGTGACAGTGGGTAACCTTGTCTGGTTCCAGTTCTAAGTGGGAAAGCTTTCAGTTTTTCCCCATTTAGTATGATGTTGGCTGTGGGTTTGTCATATATGGCTTTTATAATATTGAGGTATATTCCACCTATGCCTATTTTGTTAAGAGTTCTTATCACAAAAGGGTGCCGAATTGTATCAAATGCTTTTTCTGCGTCTATTAAGAGGATCACATGGTCTTTTTTTAAATTCTATTTATGTAGTACATCACATTTATAGATTTGCATGTGTTGATCCATCCTTGCATCTCTGGGATAAAGCCCACTTGATCGTGGTGGTTTATTTTTTTGATGTGCAGCTGAATTTGGTTTGCTAGGATTTTATTGAGGATTTTTACATCTATATTCTGTAGTTTTCTTTTTTTGTTGTGTCCTTTCCTGGCTTTGGTATCAAGGTGATATTGGCTTCATAGAACAAGTTTGGGAGGATTCCTTCCTTTTCGATGTTATGGAATAATTTCTGCAGTATAGGTACAAGTTCTTCTTTGTAGGTCTCATAAAATTTGGGTGTGAAACTGTCTGGTATGGGACTTTTTTTTCTTGGGAGTTTTTTTATTGCTGCTTCAATTTCATTACTTGATATTGGTCTGTTGAGGAGTTCTACTTCTTTCTGATTGAGCCTAGGGCAGTTGTGTGTTTCCAATAATTTGTCCATTTCCTCAACATTTTCAAGTTTTTGTACATAGAGATTTTTATAGTATTCAGAGATGACATTTTGTATTTCTGTGGTATCAGTTGTAATATCTCATTTTTCATTTCTGATTGAGCTTATTTGGGTCCTTTCTTTTCTGTTTCTGGTTAATCTAGAGAGAGGCCCAATGATTTTATCTTTTGAAAGAACCAACTTTTTGTTTCATTAATCTTCTGTATAATTCTTTTTTTAATCAATTTCATTTAGTTCTGCTATGACCTTAGTTATCTCTTTTCTTCTGCTGGGTTTGGGATTGGCTTGGTCTTCCTTTTCCAATTCCTTGAGATGATTTATTAGATTGTTGATTTGTGATCTTTCTGTCTTTTGGGTGTAGGCATTTAGGCTATGAATTTTCCTCTTATGACTGCGTTTGCTGAATCCCACAGATTTTGATATATTGTGTCCCCTTTGTCATTTAGTTAGAATAATCTTTTGATTTCTATCTTAATTTCCTCCTTGACCCAATAATTATTCAGCACTAGGGTGTTTAATTTCCATGACTTTGTGTACAGTTGAGTGTTTCTGTTGGAATTGATTTCTAATTTTATTCCACTGTGATTTGAGAAGATACATGTATAATTTCTATTTTTTTAAATTTGTTGAGACATGTTTTGTGGCCTAGGATGTGATCAGTCTTAGAGAATGTTCCATGAGCTGATAAGAAGAATGTATATTCAGTGGTTTTTGGGTAGAATGTTCTGTAAATGTCTATTAGGCCCATTTGTTCTAGAGTTCCCATTAAGTCCATCATTTTTTTGCTTATTTTCTGCTTAGAGAATCTGTCCCATTCCGTCAGTGGGGTGTTGAAGTCCCCCACTATTACAATGCTGCTGTCTATCATTTTGGTTAGATAAAGTAGGATTTGCTTTATGAATCTGGGTGTGCCTGTGTTAGGTGCATAGATAGTTAGGATTGTTATGTCTTCTTGTTAAATTGTTCCCTTCACCATTATTTAATGACCATCTTTGTCTTTCTTTACTTTGCTGACTTGAAGTCTATGTTGTCTGTTATGAGAATGGCTATACCAGCTTTCTTTTGGTTTCCATTTTCATGGAATATTGTTTTCCGTCCCTTCTTCTTGAGTCTGAATGAGTCCTTGTGGGTTAGATGTGTTTCCTGGAGGCAGCAGACACATGGCTTGCATTTTTTTATCCATTCAGCCAGCCTGTGTCTCTTGAGTGGGGAGTTCAAGCCATTCACATCTACTGAAAGAATTGATACGTTGGGTGGATTTCTGTTCATCCTATTAAGCAGAACTTTATTGCTTTGTTTTACCTCTTAAGCCATTGTGGTATTTGGGCTCTGACCTTTAGCTTTTGCATGCTTTTACATGGTGGGTGTCTATTGTGCTGATCCATGTATAATGCAGTTCTGAGTAGTTCCTTCAGGGCAGGTCTTGTCTTGACAAATTCTCTCAGGGTTTGCTTGTCTGAGAAAGTCTTTATATCTCCCTCATAGAAGAAACATAGCTTTGAAGGATACAGAATTTTAGGCTGGCCCTTATTCTGTTTGAGAAGACTGAGAATGGATCCCTGATCCCTTCTGGCTTGTAAGGTCTCAGTTGAAAAGTCTGCAGTTAGTCTGATGGGTTTTCCTTTGTAAGTTACAGGCTGCTTTTGGCTTATAGCTCATAGGAGTGCCTCTTTCATGCTTACTTTGGCCAGTCTGTTGACTATGTGTCGTGGTGTTTGCCTCTTCATGATAAATCTCCAAGGGGTCCTTGAGCTTCTTGTATCTGGATATCTAGATTTCTAGCAAGGCCAGGGAAATTTCCTTCAATTACTTCCTTAATTAGATCTTCCAACCCTTGTGTATTTTCTACTTTGCCCTCAGAGATGCCTATGATTCATATGTTAGGCCTCTTTACATAATGCCATATTTCTTGTAGGTTTTGTTCATTCCTCTTATTTCTCAGTTCTTTCTCTTTGACTGACTTGTTTAACTCAAAGGTGTTGTCTTCAAGCTCTGAGATTCTTTCTTCTGCCTGAATTAGCCTATTTTTAAGGCTTTCCACTGTGTTTTGTATTTCCTTGAATGAATTTTTCATTTCCAGAAGTTCTGTTTGACTTTTTAAAAAATAATTTGATTCCCCTAATAAATTTTTCATTCATTTCCTGTGTTGTTTTTCTGGTTTCTTTGTGTTGGGTTTCTATTTTCTCTTGTATTTCATTGAGCTTCCTTACAATCCATATTCACAATTCTTCACCTGTCATTTCAATCTTTTCTTTTTGGTTGGTATTCATTGGTAAGGGGTTCCTTTTGGGGATGTCCTTTTGCTCTGATTTTTCATGTTTCTGGAGTTCTTTTGCTGATTCCTTCTCATCTGGCCTCTCAGTCAAGACCTGGGGGTGCTAGGCCTGGCTTACAGGCCTGTCTCTGCGTCCCCCGGTCCCCGGGTCCCCGAAGATTGATTCCTGAGCATGCCAGGGAGAGGAGTTGCCTATGGGGTGTCCTAGCAGTTTGGTATACCTCTCGAGTTACCTCTGACCTGCTGTCTTCACCTCTTCCCAGCAGTGTGTAGTGAGTTAGGTCCCCCAGCTTAATCTCAGGGATGATGGGTGGTGCTTGTGAGTATGAATCAGCCGCTCCCTGTTTGCTTGAGTTGGAAGGTGCCATACTTAGCTATAGGCTTGTTCCCCCGTCACTGATTGATGTTTGCCTGGAAGAGCCAGTTGCCCAGATGGTCTTTTGCGCCTGTGGTAAGCTCTGGTGCCCGAGATGGGGCATACCAATGGGAGAGCCTGTAGCTCCCAGGAGTTTGCTTGATTGCTATTCCCCCTGAGGTGGAGGGAGGAGCAAGACAAATCATGGCTGGATTGCAGGAGCCAAATAGGCTTTGCAAGGCCTCAGTGGGTCTCAGAGTTTGCTTATCTGGCCACTAGCGGAAGCCACTGGTATGACGCTCAGGGCAATCTCTCCAGGCCAGGTAGGCTGTTCCTGCCGGAGGGGCCTAATTGCTTGACAGCTAAGGCTTTGGGCCAGGCTCTTTCTGCTCTTGTCCACTAGCAGTTTCTCTGCAGGCTGGGGTGGGCACCCTCCCTATTTGCTCGCTGTAGCTCCACCAAACTCTCCCACCAGATCAATTCATGTGAGTTCCCTCGCCACCGGAGACCGGCTCAAGGACTACCCCTCAGTCCGTGTGTCTGACCCACTGTGTGCATCTCCCGGGGATGCTGGCGGGTGGGGGATCCCCAGTTGTGCACACCTGTTCCACCACAAGACCCCAAGGGGAGAGAGGTGGGCCCATCTGTCCGCAGGGGCCTCTGCCGGGGGTACGTCCGCCTGGGAGAAGCGTCCACGCGAGTTTCTCGGCTGAGGCTGCAGTCCCTGCTGTAACGAAGGGGGCGCGGGGCGCTGCTGCTGTTCAGCCGCACACCCACGGCATTCGGCTGTCACGGGAATCGGGGCTGTGATAATTCCCTCTGAGCGGTGGGTGTGCAGCTGGGGTGGGGGGTGGGCATGCTCGCAGATGCCCATGCCTCAGCGCCTCTCCGCACTTTCCCGTTGGATGTGTGCGTGAGGGCTTCCCCGTCCCCCGCGTCGGGAACCGAGATCTCTCCCTCGTGTCTCCCTACACTGCTCTCGTGTCTGGGGTGGGCACTGGTTCCGGCCTGTCTAAGGCGCCAGCGAGGGATCCAGCAAAACGCCCGCGGGCAGGAAGCTTGCAAATTGCGGGGGCCCCGCTGTCAGTGGCGGGCTGGGCCGGCAATGCGCACCCCCGTGGGGACGGAGCCGTTCGGGTGCCGCTCGGCTCACAGTCTTCTCGTGGTTGCCGTGGGGGGAGCGGCGCTGGGCTCCCAGCCCAGGGAGAGCGACAGCTACTCTCTCTCGTGCCCAGCTTGGGGGGCTGCTGACGAGGAGGCGTCTAGGTGTAGGATAGCTGGCATTCCGATCCCTCGTGGCGCTCTCCTGAAAAGTGTCCCTTTTGAATGCCCGAACTCCCGTGGATCGCTGGTTCACCGCATTATTCCTATTTGGCTGCCGTGCCTGGGCTCGTGGAGGGTGGAAGCACCTCCGAAATGTCAGGCTCACTGAAGGTACCTGTGTGGTGGGGGGACCCCCTCACCCCTTCACTGGGCTCTGAGCCTCTCTGCGTTTGGACCACACCACTGTCTCTCCATCTTCTTCTTTCTCAGCTTCCCGGTTTTTCTCAGCTGGGTCTCCAGATGTCTGTGTAGTCTCTCCCTGTGATCCACACCTGAGCTGCAACTGCCCTCCGCTCTCCTCAGTCCAATATTCTACCTTCCGGCTGGGATGATCCGAAAAGCGATGTCTCTAGTCGGCCTTCTTGCCTCCCTTGTGTCCTAAATGACTTTTAATTCACTATATTTTCCTCCATTTGATTAACTAACTTTATACTGAAAACTTAATCAGTGCCCTTGGAAAATTTAGAATAGTACAAAAATATAAACAATGAAAAGTGAGGTGCTCCTGGTACCTTAAACATTCTTCCCAAAGGCTTACATGGTTAATATTTTTATATACTTCAGAAATGTTCTCTGCATATGTCATTAGTGAATATGTGCGGGGTGTGTGTGTGTATTTGTAGGCATGTACCTATACCACCATATCTTTTCATACCAGCGAACATACCATAACACCCTGATCTGTACCAGACTATGTTTGCTTTGAAAAACATATTTTTTCATTCAACAGAGATATGTAAAAGAAGTTTTAAAGAAGCACTATTTGTAATAGCTAAAACTGGAGAAGACCCAAATATCCATCAACAAGAAAATGAGTAAATAAATTGTAGAATATTTATAAATAGAACATTAATGAGAATGTTGAATGAGCTACAACTTCAAGTGACAATGTGGGTAAGTCTCAAAGACATCATCTCCACTGAAAAAATCTAGTTATGAAAGAGAAAATGGCTCAAGCACTTATCTATGATGTCAGAAGTTAGGATGGTGGTCACCTGTGTGGGGAGACCCTAGGTTAGTGCTGGTAATGTTCTGCTACTTGATATGGGTGTTGGCTACCCAATGTGTAAACTTTGTAAAAATTCGTCATCACATATGGTCTGTACACATTTCTGTAAGTATCACTTTCTTCAATAAAATGCTAGAAATTAAAAAAAAAATCTTGGAAATCAATTTCAGACCATATGGTTTGAAGCAGTAGCTGTAGACACCTTCATCATACAGACGGATGGCATTTTCCCTAAGCCCTCCACCCTCTGCTGCACACTTAGGTTGTTTCCAACTATTTGCTGTTGCATGCATTTTCCAAGATATTTTCTAATCACCCTTCTAAATGGAAGCAGGTTGTTATGAGCACAGACAGATGATACCTTGGTGCATGGAATCAATTCTGCCCTGCGGATGCCAAGAGGGAAGTCAGCCTGTTCCAGACCACCACACAGGTGTATGGAGCCCTGACCCATCCTGAACTGGCCCTGGCATCTTCGGGGCACAGGCGCTGACTGCACAGACGCATTGCTGCTAATGGGTATTCCCAAGGCATGGCGTAGTTATTTGCATTTTCTCGTTGTCATGAACACTCAATGTTCTGAATATTAATGAAACAATTTGCAGCCTCCTTTGCAGGCTTAAAATATTCAACATCAGACATACTGTTTTGTTCCCATTTCAACCAAGTTTAATTTCTCTTAACCAGCTTTGTTGTTGTAAAGTAAAATTAATGTATAATTTCAGTGTTTAAATCTCAATTCTCAGGAATTCACGACAGATTGCAAGTGAATATGATTTGTTCGTTAACACCTAATGGGTTGAAATAATTTATTGTGCAAACATTTCCAGGAAAAGATCGCCACTTGAGCAAAAGCAAACAGGAAATGTTGCTTGTTTATCTAATAAACTACCCTAGGGTGAGCGAGTACATTAGCATTGCACAAACTTTGTGACTTATTTATCATGACTATTTATTATTAAAACTTTATCTGCTTCAACTTAGTGAATGGCTGCCTTGGGATACACTGCTTGCAGCAACAACAACAAAATAAAGTTTATGCAATTTGCATAATATTGTACAAAGAATATTAGCTTAGAACAATATGAATCCCTGGATCATTTGCACAGCCCTTTGGTGTTTAATGTTGGTAAATATTTAAATAACAGCAAGCCTGTATAATTATAAAGATTTCTCTTTCTAATCTGTCCTGGATGTACCGCTGTTGTAAATCACTGCAATCACGTGGTTTGCCTGGGAGAATGTTAGGGGATGATGAAGCAGCACTTGTTGCTTATGTTGGCAAGGGTGATGGAGACACAGAAGTTCATGTAGGAGAGGAGCCTGAGGCAAGATGCTGAAGTCTTGCTCCATCTCTTTTTTTATCCCTTATAACAGCATCAGTGTTACACATGAGCTGGGTCCTGCACAGAATAGGCATGCAGGGGATAAGTCGCTGGATTTCTGGGACTTCCTTCATGAGTGGGCTATTTGCATAGTAAAAAGAATATGAGTCATACCCCAGGGCCTTCACACATGCTGTTTTCATTCTTTGGGTTGTTCTCCCTTTGTGTCACCTGCTCATCTCTTAGTTATGGCTAACTCATCATTTTGGCCTCAGTGCAAACCTCTACATTTTCCCTGACCCCTCTGGTCTAGCTTGGTGTCCCTATCATGCACCTTCATGATGCTTTACATTTCTCTTTCATAGCTTACTTACTCAAATGTCACTGTTCTCCTCTGGACTCTGAGCCCCATGAGGTGAGGAATGTCTCTATGTTGGTCAGTCCTGTGTCCAAAGGACATAGCACAGGTGTGGCAAATGGTAAAGCCTGAGTTTTTTTGTTGTTGTTGTTGAATGAAAGTGTGAATAAATGAATACCTATAGTAATCCATTTAAAAAAAAGTCTACATAAGCAACAATCACATGCTATATTTACCTTTGAAATTAGACAAATTAAAAATTGAATTATAATGCCTAGTGTTGGTGAAAGTTTAGGGATGAAGGAACTCCCAAATACTTCAGGAGAACACTTTAGCTGCATGAGGCAAAAGTCTTCAGGTGATTCTTTTATTATTTTACTCTTTGGCTCAGTAAATATATTTATGGGAATGTACGACAGTAATTTGGGAATGTGTGAACATATTTAATCTTAAAGATTTTCATCACAGTGTTGTTTAAAATTGTGAAAAATTATAAACAACTAAATGGTTAACAGTAGAGGGTTAGCTGAGGGAGTTGTATCTTATCTAAATGATAGAATACTATGAAGCTAATAAAATAATGATTTAGAAATATTTTAATGACATTGGAAGAGATTTATGGTACATTCTGGGGTGAATAAAGCAATTATAAAGCCTTATATAACTATGATTAAATTTTTTGTGATAACATCCATGTATGCAAATGACTAGAAGCATTTAAAAATGTTAAATAAGTTTTTATCTTCAGTTTGGTGAGATTTTGCTTTTAATGTGACCCTTCTTCAAAATCAAAAGCAAAATGAAGGAAACTCATGCATTGAGTTGTTAGTTTAACCCACACAGAGAGGAATTAATTTAAGTTACTATAAAAAACAGTAATTTGGCTGTACACGTTAGTGAAATATATGTTAAGGATGAAAAGAACATCAGAGAAATTTTATTTTCAGTAATTCTTTTGTTAATAATAAAATTGGTATTATTGTTTGGAAGCTACTTAAGTAAATTATACGAGAAATCAAATAAATTGTTAATGTCATCAATAAATAATATCTTCAGCTTAAGAAAAAGAGAGAAAAATATAAAAGAATTTAAACAGAAACCTTGCAACCCAAAGTTTGAATTGGAAATATCACCATGGATTCCTAATGTATTTCACTTAAAACACATATTTTCTACCTCTGTCAACTGAACAAGCTCAGAAACCAGGACTTGACTAATAGTAGCACTGGAAGCTCCTAGCATGCTATACTGTGATTGCTAAATGCCGTACCCTGCTAAAGCAAACCAGAACTCCTTGGAGAAATGGCTGATTCCAGATCTGGGGCAGGAGATGTATGAGAAAATGCTGGATCATCTTATCCTACCAAAGGAAATAAGAAAAAAGGCTCCTGGGGCCACCTGTGAGGACCAGTAACTGGTGAATAGGCCCCCACTGGCTGGACCTGGCACACTCATCATCAGTAAGAATGAGGACAGTGACTGGGAACACATCAGTCATGTTGAAATCCATGCGTTAAACATGGAGCAGCAGCAGTGGCAGCAAATCAACACATCTGTGAGTGAAACAGGTGACAGTGACAACAACAGCTCATTGGAGGATGGTAGGGAACCAACTCACAATTTTGAAAACCAGCTAATAAAGGGAAAGAATCGAGCAGTTTTCTTACCTTAATTTTACAACTGTACCTCAGAGTAACCAAATGGTTTATTTGGGAAGCTTGCTCTTTATATCGAACAGTTTCAGCTCCGCAGTGATGACGGAAGATAGATTAGAATATTGTAAGTTCTCAACTTCAAAGGCAATAATGGAACCACATATGCTGTCATCCCCAATGACTACTGGTATCACAAAAAAAAGAAACAACCAGACATCATGTGTGTCTGGATGGACGTACATGATACCACTTATGGAATTTTCTTGCCAAAATATTGAACCTGAAGACAGGGGATAGAGAAACACATTAAATGATACCACAGAGTTGTGATCAGCAAAATTTAAAATATGAGAAACTCTATGACATCATAAACAAATAAATTGCAAAGACATTAAAAACAGAGACGGTAGAACCTATAAATAAAGAGATAAAGATATAGCTAGATAAAGAGATTTAAGAGACATACTAGGCAACTGTAGGGTGTGGCTTTGTTTGGATCCTAACTTGAATAAGCCAACTGTATGCAATCAGGGAAATGTTAACACTCGCTGGGTATTTGGTGATATTAAGACATTATTGTCATCTGTTATGTGTGATGATGATGGTGTTGTGGCTGTTTTAAAAAATCCTTATATTTCAGAGATACATGCTAATTATTTCCAAAAAACATAATCTCACCAGAATGTGTAACAGGCTCTTTTGTGCTTTCACTAATTTTTTAAGTCCTTCAGACCCTTTCCTTTTAAAGACTTAAAATGAGATTTTTTTTATTTTCAGTGCTCAAAATGTTCTTCTATTTTATTGATCCTTGCCATAACTCCATTTATTCTGGTTTTTCATTTTGTAATTCTCTTGGGTATATACAGTAGCCTGGGTTAATTTTATATTTTTCTTTTCTTTTTTTCTCCAAATTCATCATTCAAACATAATGGAATTACTTTGAATTAAATAAAGTTGATGCTAAGCAACTTATATCCAACAGTGGATAGGCCAGAAACTAGATATCACAACAGCTACATATTACTGCAATGGAGAGCTTAAAACATGAAAAAAATACAAAGATCCTTCTGTTTTTGTAGAAAGTGAAGTTTAGGGCAAGAAACTAACAATCACCTGTTATGCTATAGAGAAGCAGCGTAAGCAAAGAGCCTCAGAATTACTGGAAATATTATGTATTTGAGTAATTATACAAAGGCAACAAAAAATAATTCTGTTTTCTCGGGTCAATCACTAATTGCACTATAATGTCCTCAGTGTCTTCATCTACCCCTGCTGGGAAATATAACGTAACACTAAGACCAGGGATTTGCAAGTGTTGGCACAAGTGTTGGTTAATGAAGACACACATGCTCAGGCATCCACGGGTGTATGATATAGGACGAGGCATATTTCAGAGTGGCGGTGGTTTCAGAATGACAATACAGAAACGCCTCCACAGTCTCTACAACGGTAAGACATCAGATTAAATTGAATTCGTTAAAAAGGTTTGCACTAGAACATCCCAAACTCAATTCCTGTTCTAATTAGCTTATTTACAAAGTTTAGTTCATCTATTTTCCCTAGAAGACATTTCTCTGGACTTCCCTACAAATAATGTTTGTGTTAAAAGTCTTCTAGTTACAAGTTACCAAAATACACCTTAAAAAATAGGTTCATTTTCTTTTTAAAAGGGAATAGATTGTCTTACCTAATGGAAAAACCAGAGGCCAGCTTCATAGGCATAGTTGACCCAGGTGCACAAGGGATATCTTCAGGCATCTGTCCCTGCTCTGGTGGCTTCTGTGTCAGCACATTCTTGGGTAGACTCTTTCGACTTGGTGACAAAGTGGTCACCAGTAGCTTCAGGCCACATCTTACCAGTTTAGCAAACCCACTGAAAAGAGCAATAAGGCTCTTGTTAGCTTAGCTTCTGTCACATTTGTAGCTCAGAACACATCCCTTGGTCAGAGGGGTGTTGTCCACCTCTGGAGACACACTGTGGGTTCAACCTCCACATGCTCCAAATGGTGGAGGGTAGTTCTTTGATGGAAACTCAGACTCTGCAACCTGGAAAAGGGAGAGTGGATGCTGGGCAGGAAGAAAACCACAACAGATGTCTCTTGTAGGATTTTAAATAATTTTTGATATATAAATCACTATTCCACATGACCTGGCCATTTGCAAGTTAAAGGAATAATAGCAAGGCAGACTTTGGACGCTGACAGAAGCTTTGCTGTTCTGTATTTAGGGCTAGAAGAAGGAGCAGTTTGACACAAATGTGAATGTCTAACCCTTGATCTGTCTGTCTTTCCCTCTAAGGATGGAAAGATAGTAATCAGCAGATATATTTACTGGCAGGTGATTGACTTTTTAAAAGTCCTTTAAAAAGGAACCTGTTCTCCTTTGAGATTTTAGGAATAATAAAATAAAATCCCTCTGGTTATCTACCCTAAGGGGAAATACAACATTCACTTATTTATTCTAGCTTTAGTATTATCAAGGGTTACATGATAGAATAGCTTTATCAGAGAATGTGAAAAATGCTGTTTCTAGAATTTACTGGTTGGTCAAACAATGGGTGCTGTACATCTACAAACACGTGGTCAGCTACATGGGGAAAGGCAGTTTCTAAGTGATACCTGGAGATAAGGGACTCAAATAGTCAAGTGTTTTTAAAGGTGGGTGGTTGTAAGTCTCATCAAACTTCAGCCCACATATATTGAGCGCCAACTGTATGCAGGATGATTTGCTGTGCATCGGGGGTACAAAAACAAATATATGAATGGCATGACCCTGAGGTCAAATAGGTTATGATCTGCTTATATCAGGTCATCAGAATAATTCAAAGAAAATGGGGGAGAAGACTTAAACAGTGAAGTGTCAGGAACTTTATGTTTTTCAATAAATGGAGTTTCATTCCTAGATCTACTGATAGAATGGATAGAATAAAAATAAAATTCAAGTTTAGGATTTTGTCCCAAAGCTCCTTAGTGCTAAGGGGTGTAGGTGTTAATCTCTGAAATGGGTGAGTTTATTTTGTCTTAAATTGTGTACCATAAGGATATACAATGTCAGACAAAATAAACTCATGCATTGATTGCTGGGTGAGTTTAATTGATTGCTGTTTCTTTCTGCTTGACTAGAGACTGAGGTTTGCTGGTGTTTCTGCATGTCTAATATGATTTCCATTTGCTATTTGGCTTACGTGCAGGAATACATATTCAGTCGAGTTGAGAAGGACCAGACCACAGTTGTTTAAAACCCTGGGGATGTGTCTCACGCTTGTTAGCGTCCTCTGGTTCCTACACACAGTTTCACTGTGACACCAGGCTCACTGTCAACCTTCACCATGGAAATTAGCATGAAAACATTTACATGGGTGTAAGGACCATTGGTTGCCTTAACATCTATGGCTGGTGTAGGGGCATAACTCATTAGAAGGATTTGCAGACCTGGGCCAATTTAAAATTCTTTATAAATGCCAGCTTCTAAGGGGCATCCCAGGCACTGTGGGTGACAGTAAATTAACGTAAACAAGGTTTTCCTTCTTCTATTTACTTCCTCAAATCTCAGTGGAAGATATTTAGAGTTGGTCCCTATTGCTACCACCTCAAGTACACAGATTTCTATATGTCTATATATATTGGATATGTACACACGCACACACACACACACACACACACATATATATATATATGCATGGTGGAGGCGGGGATCTGGTGCTGGGATATTTCAGCTCATATCAACAAATGCAGGTTTCCAAATATATGTTTCTGAAGATGAAGACAAGCTACATTCCAGGGAGAGAGTTTTCAGGCAAGTGGTTTCAGGACTGATCCTCGGTTTTGTCAGGATAAACAGTACATCCCCACCACTGAGGGAGCCCAGAGTCCTGTCCAGTTTTTGAAGTTCCCAATATATTGAAAAATGAAGGAATCTTGAATCAGGGGTATAAGAATTGGGACATATTTTAAACATTTTCGTTGAACAAACCCATGCTTTTCACATAGCCAGATGCAATGACTAAATATGCCCTCTTACTTGATGATGTGTCCAGCGATGACTCCTTGGACATTTGTGAGTGCAAGGCCACCACTAAGACAGTCAGAGGGCAGAGGGGGTGGGAAGCTGGGATTTTTGCTACATCATTGAGCCACTGGGTCACACCTCACATGAAATCTTTAGATGGATGCCCCACTGCCAGACTCTTCATAGCTGAGCCAATAAATTCCATTATTTTCTAAGTCAGGGCAAGTTGAGTGTCAGCTCCTTGAGGCAGAAATCATCCTAACTGACGCAGACCTGGCTGCACCCCCTGCCCTCACCCTTTGGCCACTCTGGGCGCTCACACACTGTTAAGACGGTCATTATTCAACTGAAAAGTTAATTATAGGCGGAGGTCTGTGGTAGAGCATGTGGTTATTTCGGTCTCTGTAACAGTAAACACATTTGGCAGCCCTCTCACTGACTTGACCAAATGGATGGACTGTTGATGTGACACGATTCTAGCTATGAGCTGTCAATCCTGTCATCCCTGCGGATGCTGTTTTCTCTTTTCTTTACATTGGTTTGACAATTTACGCAGTTTGAAGTGTTTTCCCATTCATTACGTCATCTGGTCGTAAGCCCATGCTTGGGGCTTACAGAATAGACATTTTCTACTTTTTCAGAGGAGAAAGCTGAGACAGGAGCACCCAGCCCACCTGCCAACATGAGAATGGAATCCAGGACCCCCACGAAGTGGGTGTGCTCCCCACAACTCCGCACAGGTGGACCCATCTGGTAAGTATCTGCCTTGGTTGGGATGCTGTAGGCTGTAAGTGGCAGAACACAGTGACTCAGGCCAATCCAAGCAACAGGGATCTTTGTGATGCAATGTAGCAAGACATCCAGAAGCAGAGTGGGACCCAGGCATGCGTGTCAGGCTCTGAAGCCTTTATCTGCATTTTTTCTGGGCTCCTGTCCCTGTAAGGGTTGGCTCCATCCTTTAGGGGATGGCAAGGTAGCTGAAGCTAATTCAGGCATCATCAGACTCAATAACGTCCAGAAGAAGAGGGACCTTCTCTTCCTCTGTCCTTTCCTTGGGAGCATGGACACCTTTCACATAAGCACTCCCAGCAGACGATTCCCATTCCAGCCGGCACTGGGTCTATGCTCACCCCTATGTCAGTCATTGGAAGGGGACAGGGACCCCATAATCTGCTTAAGATATAATCAGCTGACCAGAACTGGCTGTTTGGTAGTGAGCCACAGGAACTCCCTGATCATAAACCTCAGCTTGGGGGCATCAATTTAAAGCACACTGATTTAAAGTATATGGCAGGTCAAGAAAATTGATCCAGGGCATGGTAGATTGTCACTGTTTGGCCCCCATTTTTTCCTGCCTCTCTGCACTGACTCAGAGGTTGGCTATAGGATTTGCTTTGCCAATGATAAAATAGCAAATGTTACACAAGGGCCTTGTCCTCTGGCTGCTCTTGGGAACTGTTATGGACTAATCGTATCCTCCTGAAATTCATAGGTTGAAGCCCTAACCCCCAAGGTAACTGTATTTGGAGATAGGGCCTTTATGGAAGTAATTAAGGTTAAATGAAGTCATAAGGGGCCCTAATCTGATAGGACTGGTGTCCTTATAAGAAGAAGAAGACACCAGAGACTGCTGCCTCTTCACACCCTCACAGAGAAAAGCCTGCGTGAGTACACAGGGAGAAGACGGCCTTCTGCAAGCCAGGAAGAGAGATCTCACCAGAAACCAACCCTGTTGGCACCTTGATCTTGGGTTTCCAGCCTCCAGAACTGTGAGAAAATAGACTTCTGTTGTCTGAGCCACCCAGTCTGTGGTATTAATATTCTGTTACTGCAGACCTAGTGAATTGCTGTGGGAACTCTGCACCCACTACCACAAGAACAGGCCTGAGCAGGCTTGCTGGAAGACGAAGACATGAAGCCCCATCACCTCCATGGCCTCAGCCTACGTGGCCTCTGGGCTTGTACGTTAGGCCACTGACCACTCGCTAACCACAGACCCAGTGAGGCTAGTAGAAGAGCTACCTACCTGAGTCCAGCCCAAATGGCTGACCCATAGAATGAAAAGCCAAATAGATGCTTGTTTTCTTAAGCCACAGAGTTTTGGGGAGGTTTGTTATTCAACTCTAGGTAACTGATACATGTCAGCTATGGGGGGTTGTCAGCTATGTGCTTTTATCCTCCATGGAAACACTTGAGTTGCACATGTGTCTGCTGGTCTGATTTGGAATGCAATCTGTCTACACCGTGAGGCAGAGCCACATCTACAGGGATCAGGCAGTCAGGTAAACAGGCAAGGCAGCCTGCACATAAAAATAATCACAAAGCCCTTTTACTTTGAGTTTTATTTTCTGTCTTTGGATAAAGACATAGATACAGAAATGCTCTCATACCATGAGAAAACAACTGTATAAGTGAGTGCTTGTCGACAACTAGCACATGCAGTCCCAATGATGGGGCATAGTAGGGAGGGGTGAGGACTAGGGAACTGGCATTAGCATATCCACTCTCCAGCTCCAGCCCCTGTGGCCACATAGGCATGTGGCTCAGCGTTTTGTTACTAAAGTTTCCAATTTTTCAACAGAAACCAGAAATCTGGATTTTTATGTCAAGTCTCCTAACTTTAAATCACCGATTTAATTGAAAACACTACACAGGCTAACTAAAACTAGCTTTAGGCTAAGCTGCCACTTTATAATGTCTGGTCAACAGAAACTGGCTAACAGTAAAGTCAGAAATCAGGAAAATACACTGATGTCGAGTAACTGGTTTGGCTGAGTTCCTACTTTCCCACTTGTTTGGGATTTGCATATTTATAGTATACAGATACAAATGGAGGACTTTGCAGGAAAGTGGGTCCTGAATCCAAAATATGATAGGAAATAAAACAATGAAAAAATTACAGTCTTTGATTGCAGGTCTTTCTGCCTCCAAGCTCAGAGAAAACAAACAAATAAAACACAAAAACCTAATATGGGTAAACCCAGTACAAAAGTTTTTCAAATTCAGAAAACAAATTCAAACTGATTCTCAGCAAGATGGTGAAATTCTTGAAATAAGTAAGGGACCTAATTTTATTTATCTTTGTATCCCTAGCAGTTGGAAGCACCTAACCACGGTTAAGTGAATGAAGTGAATATTTCAAATAAATTTATAGTCATTTAGAATATGGCATGTGTGTTGGGAGGTGGCCTAGGGCGTGCTTCCAGAATGCCCTTTGTAGTTAGTAGACATGGCTTTTTTTCTGGCAGCCCTTCCATTTGGGACATGGTAGTTACCTGATTTCTCTGTGCCTCCATCCCTCATGCGTAAAATAAGGATAATCAAAAACACCTGCCTGGTGGTGTTGTGGAGACACAATGAAAATGTGCCTGTAATTGCACAGCACGGCCTGAGATGGAACACTTCCCTACATGTCGTTACTGAGCTTGATGGCTAGTTAGCTTTAAACAGAGGGTTACTAGGTGAGTTGACGGGAGGGGATGGAGCATATTTAACTCCTCTTCAGGGACGCAGCTTGTGAATCAAGCAGCATGAATTTGGACTAGATTAAGTAAAAGCATTCTTTATATGGATTCCGTGAGAATCCGCTCAGGTCACCTCTTGGGCAGAGGTCTGAGGAATTCAGAAGGAAACCCAGTGCTGTTTCCACAGCATTTTCAACAGCAATGAGGCATATGCTTCCCTTGGGAATGATTCTTTGCTATAGAATTGGCCATTTTCAGAGACACGCAGTGATGTTGTAATGAGGAGATAAAACATGTGAGCCACCGCCAGCCATTCATGGAGTATTCCGTGTATCCTAGTTGTTCTTGAACAAGCAAAGAGAAATTGCATCCCCTATACCAGTGGAAGTTTGTGACTTTTCATTTTCTGCCTCTTTTTCAGTATTGTTGATTTTCTTTTCACTTTGCCCTAATAAGGAATGTTCTCTCGAGAGCAAAATAAATGTCAATCTTAAGCGTTTCTGAAGGAAGAGCTATTATAGCTGGAAACTACTGAATAATTCTCAGGGTATTATTTTGTCATTATCCCCCTACTTTTGCTATTATGTTTCTGATGCTGGCTGGGACCTCCTAGTTACCTGAGACATGGGCGTAGGCGAGGTCAGCACCAGCTCCCATCTCGTCCTGGGAAGACAGAACCCTGCGCTGAGATTCCTCCTTTCCTCCAGGAGCAGGTGGAGAGCGCAGCTTGGCGGGTGGGGCTCATTCTTTCGGCTCCTTCGTGTCCTGGAGGGCAGCTTCCTTGCCTGTGGGCAATTTTGCCCCATGTTGATGCAAATGGAAAAAATTTAATTCTTTATCAGTCGTAAATTGATCCTATTCACACACAATGTATATGAGCATAGAACCTTTTTTTTAAATATAAGACTAGAGATGAAAATGATGAGAATACAGGAAAAAACTTGCATTGGAATAACAAGAAAATGAGACAAAAAGTTCAAGTAGAACACCAGGTAACACTGTTTTTAAAATACCATTTGCCAACTCCGCGCCTTCACCAGGGAGTTCCTCTGATTCACTCCATGTTTCTTGCTCTTTCCTTAGATTTTTCCTGAAAATCCAAACCCTCAGAGCTTTACATTGTCTTTAAGGCACACTTTGCAACCTAACCCTGCGTCCAGCAGGACGCAGCAGGCAGAAAGGCACCCCTGCAACTGGGCGTGCACTCCTTAAAAGGCAGTTGAGTTACAAGAGTAGTCTTGTTTCTGTTACACTTTCAATAATTGAATTTACTGGTCTATTACGGAGGTGAGCATATGCCCTGGTTTATACCTGTTTTTTCCATGTAGTTATTCAGAGTACCCTCTGCATGGTCAAGATTGTCCCAGTTTGGATCATAAATTATGCAGTCTCCCTATATATTGTCTTTACTCATTGTTCGTTTGAAGCACCACTATGCAATAGAAACATATCAGGAGCCATATACATAATTTACATTTTTCTAATAGTCCCATGAAAACACAAAAAAAGGTGAAATTACTTTTAATAATATATTTTTATTAACCCAATAGATCCAAAATACTATCACTTCAACATGTAATCAATATAAAAAAATTTAAAGAGATATTTTACCTTTTTTTGTATTAAATCTTTGAAATGCAGCAGAGTATATATTTTAATTCAGCACATCCCAGCTTAAACTAACCACACACCAAGTGCTCAATAGCAAAATGTGACTGATGACTGAATTGTACTGAATTGGACACTGTAATCCAGTTCTGTATTACCCTACTTCTTTTTTTATAAATGTTGTAATGTTACAATGCCTTGAATAATCACAAGAGGTAGATGCTGTAAAATTGTACTTTTAGGGTGGGGAAGGGTACAAAAGAACTCCTTTCCAAAAGTTAAATATTTTATGGAATAGTAATATGTAAGATCAGTATAAATGGCATTTTATTAGAATGAATTATTGCTCATAAATTCAAAATTTCAATGTATACTTAAAACAATACATTAAGACAAAAATTAATAAATTAGACAATTTTTTTTAAAACCTATGCAAAATTTTAAAATAACCAGCCCCATGTGTGTGTCACTCAACTGCAACACTCACCGTCCTTTGATAACTTGTGTCATTCATACTCCTGCCCACTCCCCCACTAATATTTTAAAGTTTTACATGCATCGATCTAAGAGATAAAGATTCTCATCTTTACACATAGCCACAATAGTATTATCAAACCTTACAAAATCAATAGTTCCTTAATTTTACCTAATACCTTGTCAGTGTTTAAGTTTCCCCAGTTACCTTATAAATTTAGTTTGCTCAAATCAGTACCTAAATAAAGTCCATACATTACAATTATTTGATAAATTTCTTAGTGTTTTTTTAATCTGTAATTTCCCCTCATCTCATATAACTTACTGATTTATTTTCCTGTAGAGTTTTCCACAGTCTCGTTTTGATGCCTGATTTCCTGGGGTTATGTAGCGTGTTCTTCTGTTGTCTGTGTATTTGTCTGAGAGAGCCAGGGGCTTGATAAAATTCAGGTTAGAAACTTTGGCAAGATTATTTCACAGGTACCACCAAGAGGTACATAACATCGGGTTGTTTCTTTTCTTTTTGAGTGTACGTGTATGTGAGAGGCAGAGAGAGAGAGCAGAGAGCCTTAATACAGTAAGTGTGACAAAATTAGGATGTTCTTGTTCTGTCGTTCCCTCCTTCCTGGCCTGTCAGAGGAATTCCTCCCGCTCTAGTCTTTGGCTACTCTGAGGTATAGTTTGTTCAGGAAGGTTAGGATAAAAGCTTGATCTTTCCCCTTTATTTCCTAATTTTCAAAATAAGTCAGTTTCCTGGCTTTCTTCAAAGGGGACCAGTGAGTTTTTCTCTTCTTTATTTCCTTGTGTTTTCAAGGCAGAGGGGGAGTATCATAATACACTCATGGATTTAACATTTTTGATGTATCTTGCTGGCTGTGATTATCTTCGACCAGTGGGAGCAGCTTCAGGTCGATTGTGTCTGCATCTGGTGTGACGAGATGTTTAGGCTCATCTTGTACGTTTCTTGACCTACAACTTGGAATCAGCCATTTCCCAATGAGGCAACTGAACTTAAAAAGAACATAAATGTTGAAACTGAGGTTGCATTAGTTAAAACTCTTTTGTATACAAGTGGCCAGAATTCCAACCCAAACTACATAAGCACAGGGATTCACAGGCTCCCATGCTGTGAGGGGTGAGGGCTGGATTGGGGCAGGCTGATGGGGGCTCGAGCCCGCCAGGGAAACTGGCGTCCCTCCCTCCCTTTCCCTGCTACAGTCCTCTCTGTGGCTCCAGGTGAGGTTTTTAAACAACTTAACAACCAGGCACCATTGAATCAGAAAGAACACAGGCCAAAATGCTGGGTAGCTCCTGGAGGACCCCATGCTATGCCAGCATTGGCTCTCCAGTTGCTACATCCTGGAAAAATACAGGAGGCCCCAGGAGGGACTGGGGCCACCAGCTGGTAGAGGAGGCACTTGGAGGGCCTGAGGGCAGTGGCCATTTGCCAACAAGTATTGGGGTATTTCGATAGTTCAACAAGCAACTGAGTCTCCCCAGGGCTACCCAGACTAGTTGGTTCCGTTCTCTGACCTACTCTTGCTCACGGTGGTCAGGTGCTCCCACACCCAGCCAAGAAAGCAAGGGCAAACCCAAGTCCTGGGAGTCACTCGGATGGGCTGGGTTGGATCGCGTGCCCCAAAATGAGATGAGTTGATTGGCTTATCCCACACTCCAGGAGCTGGGGCCAGAGGTGCGCGTATCACAGGCCTGAGAGGGGGAAGGCTAGACCACGCAAACAAAAACTGGGATCATGGCCAGGGAAGGGGTGATAGATGTGGCAGGACAACACCACGTGCCCATCACAGAAGCTGTAGAGAGCATTTGCATCTTATGTCAGCTTCAAGGTCAAATTTGTTTTGTGCTTTGTTTTGGTTGCAGAATATTAAGAATATTCTGCTTCACACAGGCATACAGGTGCAAATTGTAAACGTTTTCAACACCTCACCTTTTTACCTCTTTGATTAAACTCATCAATGAGACTGAAAGGGAAGCAGTAGGAAATGTTTCCAAACGTGAGTCAGCAACAGTCAGGATGGGTATATAACTTGCAGGATGCAATGCAAAATGGCAAAATAAACAGGTGAGTCCCTTGTTGAAAAGTTATTAAGAATGTCAGGACGGCAACAGTGGAGCAGTAAATTAACTGGGGGGCCCTGTGTGACCGTGTGCAGGTTGCAGTCCATGAAGCCAGACTTGCCAACAATATCTAGTAACAGCTCACATTTCTTTCCCAACATAAAAAGGTCAGAGAGGAAGCACCCTAAAATGGCAAGCGCTACACTATCTGTGTGACGTGTCACTCAAAATGCTTTAGTGCCTGGTTTACGGGACCAGCCTCTGGACTTCCAATGCTTACATTTTGCAGTTCTCCCTCTTACTAGCTGTGTGGCTTTGGGCCAGTTACTCACCCTACCTCACCTTAGTTTCTCCCACTGTCAAATGGGATAATAACACAAAACTTGTGGAATTGTTTTGAGGATTTGATGTGAAATATGAAAATAATTTGATATCAGATAATGGAGAATTATATAATTGAGAATGCCGCTGTCACAGGGTGGCCACTCCAGAGGCTCCAGCTAGTGTTGTCGTATGGGTGTTATTATTATTACACCCACGGCGTGTGTATTCAGCGCATCATGCGTGTAGATGTGCCGCACATGTGATGCTGGAGCGTGCCCCGCACAGGTGCTCCTCAGTCTCGGCCCGGCACGTGGTTGAGAGAGGCACATATGTGCTGTGCCAGCAGCTCCGTTGTATAATTGTATGTGAGCGGAATGCAAAAGCACTGAATTTTCAAAAATGTGCAACACAGAGCCACAGCCTTCTTAACCAGTAAAACATGTTCAAGGAGACTAAGTTATATGTGAAAATTGCCTGGGAATTTATTCCAAGGTCTGCACACAGTTTAATCTGTGTTGTAATTTGGTACATGTAACATTCAAGTATATTGCTTTTTATTATACAGGTTTTTTTTGGAAATAGTTAAAATACATGTTAAGAAAAAGAAACTTGAATTAAATCTTACCAGAATCCTTGAACTTCTGATCATGTCCATGAAGATTCTTGTGATTCTAGGATACTTGGCCCCTGGGAAAAGGCCTCACAAATGAGTTCACTTATAATGGGTACCTGGTTTTTATTATTAAATGGTAACACCCCCCCAAAACCCAAAAAACCCAAACTTGATTGAAACTTGATGTTAAAATAATGACATAAAAATTATGAAAAGAAGTTTCTCATTTAATATTTAGACTATAATCACTATAAAATAGAGAAAGAATAAACCAAGTGTTGATATTTTTCCTCAAGTTTTTATTGTGGTAAAATCTATATATAACATAAAACTTACCATGGTATTAGTCCATTTGTGTTGCTAAATAGAAATACTTGAGGCTGGGTAATTTATAAAGAAAAGAGGTTTATTTAGCTCACGGTTCTGCAGGCTGTACAAGCAGCGTGGCGCCAGCACCTGCATCTGGCGAGGGCCCCAGGCTGCTTCCGCTCATCATGGAAAGGGAAGGGGACCCCGTATGTACAGAGATCACATGGCAAGAGAGGAAGCAGGAGAGAGGGGTGGGAGGTGCCAGGCTCTTTTTAACAATCAGCTCTCCCAGGAATGAATAGATCAAGAACTTACACACCTCCCCTGCTAGGGAGGGCATTAATTTATTCATGAGGGATCCACCCCCATGACCCAAATGTCCCCCATTAGGCCCCACCTCCAACATTGGAAATCAAATTTCAACATGAGATTTGGAGGGTTAAACAAACTATAGCAACCATTTGAACCATTTTTCATCATATAGTGCAGTGGTCCTCAACCTTTTTGGCACCAAGGACTGGTTTCATGGAAGTCAATTTTTCATGGACCAGGAGGTAGGGGATGGTTTTAGGATGATTCAAGTGCATTACATTTATTGTGCACTTTATTTCTATTATTATTACACTGTAATATATAATAAAATAATTATACAACTCACAATAATGCAGAATCAGTGGGAGCCCTGAGCTTGTTTTTCTGCAACTAGACGGTGCCATCTGGGGGTGGTGGGAGACAGTGACTGATCTGATGGGAGGCGGAGCTCAGGAGGTGAGGGGGAGCAGCTGTGAATACAGATGAAGCTTCGCTTGCTCTCCCGCCGCTCACTTCCTGTGGGGCGGCCCCGTTCCTCACAGGCCATGGACCAGTACCAGTCCGCGGCCCTGGGGTTAAGGACCACAGATACAGTCAGTGGCATTAAGTACATTCCCATTGCTGTGCAACCGTCACCACCATCCATCTCCAGAACTTTTTCATCATCCCCAAAATAAACTCTGTCCCCATTAAACAACTCCCCATTCCCCCTCCCCCAGGCCCTGGCAACCACCCTTGAACTTTCTCTCTCTATGAATTTGACCACTCTAGGTACCTTGTATATGTGAAATCATACAGTATTTGTCCTTTTGTGACTGGCAAGTGTAGAATTCTCCTAACCAGGTTGTATGCTTGCTTGTCATGGAACCATCAGGAAGCGGACGTTTCGAAGAGTCATTTAAGGGCTTCGTTAAGGGCTTTATCAATTTTTCAAGAATATTCTTTAAAATTTTATATTGAAGTATAACTTACGGTAAAGTGGATATGTCTTAAGTATTCAGCTCAATGAACTTTTACATCTGGTTACATCCATGTAGCCACCACTGAGATGCAGTTCTAGAACATTTCCATCACTCCAGAGTCTTCCTGCATGACTCTTTGCAGTTAACAACTCCTCCCCGCCAAGGGTAACCACTGTGCTGACTTCCTGTACCCAGGGGGGTTTTCCCCGTTCCTGAACTTCTCATAAACGAATCGTCATCACATGCTCTTTGTGTCTGGCTCTTCACTTGTTTCGCTCAGCACGTAGTCTGAGAGGTTGGTCCGGTGCCTGTCCTTGGCGGTTCCCTCTCTTGTTACTGTGCGCTATTTCATGCCGTGAGTGCACCACCCTTTATTTATCTGTTCTCTTCTTGACAGACGTTTGGGTTGGTTTACTTGCCTATTTTAAATAAAGTTGCTATAGCCACTCTAGCAAGCACATTTCTTAATTCAAATGATTTTTCTTTTTCAAATGTCTGTGTTGTCATCATTCTTGTAAATCCTATCCTTCAGTTCTTACCCTGCTGAATCCTGTTGGGAATGCCTCCACACGAGACTCTGTCTTTTCCAAAATCAATTATCTACTTCATAAAATCCTACATCATTTGCGAGATTTTCACACTTCCTTTAAAACCAATTTGTCCCGTCCTTTGAGACGATGACAACATCGGCCTCCATGGCTGGAATGGGCTCATAAAGGCCGTGGTGCAATGCACCAGGGCAGGAGCTACAGGTACACAGGCAGGATGTTTGAAGGGGATAATTTTCTTACAGTCACTTATGGTCACGTATAGGGGCATTTTTTCATGTTATGATGACACTTTCTTCCATGTACAACCTTGTAGCTGGGGATGAGTTCCTGTGTACCCAGCTGACAAGGTCCTCTTGCATTCAGTCTGAAGTCTTTTCCTGTGCAGAATCCCTGAACTTGCCACTTTGAGGCACATCTCCCCATCCTTTAGGCCCAGGCTGCAGCCTTTGATTAGTGGTGCGTGTATGTGTGAAGGGGACAGTTGTCACCAGAATTACAGACAGCCAAATGGTGATTTGAATTGCATGAGCATTAAGGCCTTCCTTAAGAGAGAGATGCAAAAGCCACGGTGAGAATGATTTTATTCAAGCATCAGGAAATACTGTATTGGTAAGTCCCCCTCGTGTCAACACAGCAGGGGACACTCTAAGAACCTAATTTTAATGAATATACATTTTGGCTTGTCCACTGCAAGGGAATTAGGGCAGAAGATCTGTTTAGATCTTCCTAATTAATAGCCCAGGTTGACTATGCTTTTTAGTTTTACATATCTGATTTCATCTCATTAAGAGGGAGGTGGAAATTGGTTTCGTTCTCCACTCCCTGGTAAGAATATCCTCTCATTATAAGCTGGGCATAAAAACGCATCAGGGCATGGGCACCAGGACTGCTGGTGCTCTGGGTGGAGCCACAGTTCAGAGGGTACTCATCGTAATGAAATGGGACATTTTTCTGTACTTAGTTCATAATCTTTGGGCAGCATTTGCTCATTTGGAGGAAGTCACTCCATTCATTTTATTGGGAGGTGTCTGCAGAGAATGCAGGGAGCAGGTTGGGTCTGTCTGAATCCTGTTGGCCCTGGAGGGGTGTCCGTGGGGTGGTGCAGGTGTCTCCACCAGGAGGAAGCCTCTTGGACGTGGTCAAACGTGGTTGGTCGATGGGGATCCCACTGCTCTCTGCTGACCAATGGGAGAGCATGCTTAGTACTTGGAAATATTAGGTTGAACCTTATGAAATTGAGATTCTTATAGGTCAAAAAATGGCTGGATATCAACACTTCCAGCAGATCCAGCTAGCACTTCGTGGGGCATGTGAGGTTCCCACGTTTCTTCCAGTTACCCTCATTCTGTCCCTTGGCACTCTGTGTGGCAGCCTCAGCCGCTGTGGGCTGCAGCTTCCCTCTCTGCAGCTCTCTCTCTCTCCCTCCCTCCTTCTCTCCCTCCCTCTCTCTCTCCCTCTGTCTCTCCCTCTCTCTCTCGTTCTGTTACTGCTGTTGTTGCCTTAGGGTGAGAGAGGATCTGAATCCACAAACTTAGGAATATGAGAAATGTCTTATTTCTTTACTTCTTAAAAGACTGAATTAAATATGACTCAGGCAATATTCTGGCAGACTAGTGGGAAATTCAATGTCAGACATTTTGCAGTTTGCTGTACCATCCTTTTGGGGCACAAGAATTTGGGGAGGTTTTGGTGAAATGAGAAGCAGTTGTGCTCCTCTTCCTCAGTCTTGGGTGCTCACTGCCGATGCCCTGGTGCGCACCTGCATGGTGTCTGTGCAAAACAAAGCCAGATGGCCCAGTCTTCCAGCAGCTTCTGCTTTCTTTTCTACTGCAAGTTACTAATATTATCTCAAAAGATTATTTTATCACAAGTGTCTTGAATAAACACTTCCCACTGTGGTCCAAGAGCCTCCCAGGTAAACTGCTGAGTGATAGTTTCCAGGTATGAATCCTTGCTGAGGTTTAAGCTCCCTGAGTGCAGGGGTCGTGCTGTGCTTGTCATTAATTTCTGCGTCCACAGAGCCTAGAACAGTGCCTGGCTTGTAGCGGGTGTTCAATAATTATTGGGTGAATGATTGACATGGAGAAAGCCTGCCTCAGAAAGCCTGGAGTTTTAGGAATAACTTGGATACATTTCTTCCTGGACTGGCTGGCAGCCAACTTAGGTGGAGAAAACATTGCTGAGACACACCCTTGTCAGCAGAAAGAGACCTTAGGGATAACAAAACACTAGAAAGAAATTCAATAAAGAATCATCAGTACACTTGCTTCAAGCAATAAATTTGTATATTTTATTACTGAATATATAAGAATATAATCTCTTTAAAAATGTATTTATTACAATATAACATACACATATAAAATGTACATAAATAATATTGTGCACAGTTAATAAGTCTTTTCCTACCCAAAGTAAGAAGGAGAAGGTTGCCAGCATCGTGGAAGCAACCTCCTGCCCCTCCAAGTTACTGCCTCCTCAAAAGGCAATCCTAATCAGAAGTTCTTTCATTAGGGATTAATTTTGATTGTTGAACTTTATATACGATGGAATCGCACAGTATGCTTTCCTTTGTGTACAGCTTCTTTCACTGGTCCTTATGGTTGGGAGATGCACCCATGTTGTGTGTGGTTGTAGGGTATTTATTTTCATTGCAGCACAATATTTCACTAAAGAAGAAATTGTGATTTGTGTGTTGTATTTTTGATGGGCACTTGGGATGCCTGTGATAAATAGTGATGCTATGACAACCTTGGTGAACACACATAAACATTTATGTTGAGTAGAATTCTACTTAGGAGTGGAATTGCTGAGTGTCTCAGATCTTATTCCCCAGAAACAGAGGCCGAGATGGGTGTTAATGTGTCAGTGATTTATGGAAAGTATTTTCTTAGGAGGAACCTGTAAGGGAGCAAGGGAAGGGGGAGAAGATAAATCAATGTGCAGGTTTCAGAGTCCACAGCATCCTGAAGTTAAGGGGAGCTCTGGAGGAAGACTGGTACCCTTAAACCCAAGAGTTGATCCCTTGAAGGCTTTGGTACCTTCTAATCAGCCAGGCCTTGGCTGTGAGTTATCCCCAAGGGGTGGGCATAACGTTGCAGGGGATTTCCAGATGAGACAGGTCCCACCAACAAAGTTATTCTCTGGAAAACTGTGGGGCTTCAGCAGCCAACACTCATGGAAGCTGGGGAACGGGTGCCCCAGGCTATAAGATGATCCAGGTGGGTCCCCCAGAGCATCTGCTTGCACTAGAACATGGGGAAGTCTACGGTCAACTTTAGCAGGCACTGCCAAAGCTTTGGTACCAATATAAATGCTATGAGCACCATGGGTGTGCTTCAGTTGCTCCAAATCCTTACCAACACTAGGTGTTGTCTGACTTTCCCATTTTAGGCATTTTTTCCCACTTGTGTCTCATTTAGCTAATCAGATAGAATGACGTCTCATTGTGATTTTAATTTGCATTTCCCTGATGACTGAGGCTGAGCCCTGTTCCATATGTTTATTGCCTCCTGGTTATTTTCTTTTGAGAATTGTCTCAAATCTTTTGCCAATTTTTTTATTGGGTTTTCTGCCTTTTTCTTATTGTGTGAGTGAGTTAATTATCTATTCTGGACAGCAGTCCTTGTCAGATGTTTGTATTAGAAATATCTTCTCCAATGTTGTGGTTTTCCTTTTTACTCCTATAATGTGTCATTTGCTGAACAGAAGTTCTTAATTTTAATAAAATCCAATAACCTATTTTCCCCTTTATGGTTTGTGCTATTATGTGTGCTATTTGAGGAATCTTTGCCCCAAGGCCATGAAGATATTCTCTTATATTGTCATCTATAAACTTTGTTTTAATTTTTGCCTTTCACATTTAGATCTACAAAACATTTGGAATTGATCTTTGTCTATAGTGTGAGGCAGTGTTGCCTTTGTCATAAATCAAGGAATCAGATACACGGTCTGTTTCTCATTTACTGTTTTATTGGCTCTATTTTTCTATTCAAGTAGTTCTCAACCGGGAGTAACTTTTTCCCCACCAGGGGGACATTTCGTAATTTCTGGAGACATTATTTTGTTGCCACAAGTGTGTGTGGGTGGACTGTTCTTGGCATCTCGTGGGTAGAAACCAGGGATGCTGCTAAACAACCCACATCACACAGGACAGCCCCCTGATAAAGAATCATCCAGCCTCAAATGTCACTAGTGTTGTGGTCTGTCGGGAAACCTTGTCCACACTAACGCCACGCTGTCACCTACTGTGGCTTCACCACGAGCCACTGCTTTGGGTCCTGTGACCTCCAGCTTTGTGAGTCTTTCCAAATCTACCATGACACTTTTCTTCTTTTGTTTTTCTTTGTAAGTTTTTGAATCATCTTATCAGTTTCTTAAAAAAAATAAGCCCCACCAAGATTTTGATGGGCTAGCATAGAATCTGTGCATCGACTCAGGGAAAACTGACACCTTTCCAGTAACAAATCTTATAATCCATGAACACGATATTTCCCTCCATTTATCTAGGTCTTTTAAATTTTCTGTCTATGGTTTTTTGCATT
This sequence comes from Daubentonia madagascariensis, assembly GCA_023783475.1. Taxonomy (NCBI): domain Eukaryota; kingdom Metazoa; phylum Chordata; class Mammalia; order Primates; family Daubentoniidae; genus Daubentonia; species Daubentonia madagascariensis. The sequence continues at coordinate 2,192,531 of JAKFHU010001640.1, read as the reverse complement.
TTTCTCTGCAGGAGTCTTGCATGTCTTCTGTTAGACTTATTCCTAGATATTATATACTTATTTCTCCTGATATGGTCAATATTATCAATTCTTTACATTTCAATTTCTAGTTGCTTGCTACTGGCATTAAAATGCAATTACTACTGTATATTGACATGTATGTAGCACAGTGATGCTGAATTCTCTTAATACAAGAGGACTTCAAAAAGTTTGTGAAAAATGGAAACCAAAGATAAAAATAAAAAACATAAACTTTACTTCTCAACATAAGCTCCATCAAGTTCAAGACACTTTTGTGAGCAATCATACCAACCAGTTCGTCTGTCCCTAAAGAACCGAGCGTCCTGGGAATTTAACCATGTCGATGCAGTCTTTTTTACATTATTAATTGAAGAAAAATGGGTGCCCTTTAACGATTTTTTAAGATTAGGAAACCAGAAGAGGTCAGAAGGAGCCAAATCAGGGCTGTAAGGTGGATGCCCAGTGATTTCCCTTGGAAACGCTCACAGAATTGTTCTTGTTTGGTGACAGGAATGAGGAGTGTCATCGTGCTGAAGATTTCCCAGGCATTTTTCTGCTAGAGCTTTGGCTGACTTTCTCAGAACACTCATAACAAGCAGATGTTATTGCTCTTTGTTCCTCCAGAAACTTAACAAGCAAAAATGCCTTGAGCATCCCAAAACACTGTTGCCATGGTCTTTGCTCTTGATAGGTTCACTTTTGCTTTGTCTGGACCACGTCCACCTCTCGGGAGCCATTGCTGTGATTGTGCTTTGTCTTCAGGATCATTCTGGTAAAGCCACATTTCATCTCCTGTCATGGTTTTTAAAGAAATGCTTCAGGATCTTGGTCCCACTTGTTTAAAATTTCCACTGAAAGCCCCGCTGTTGTCTGCAGCTGATCTGGGTGCAATGGTTTCAGCACCCATGGGGTGGAAAGTTTGCTCAGCTTTAATCTTACAGTCAGAACTGTGCCAGCTGAGCCCGTTGGGATGTCTGCGGTGTGGGCTGTTGTTTGTGCTGGTAATCACCAGTCTTGCTCAATTACAGCATTAACGAGATCAATGTTTTCTCACAAATTGATGTGGATGGTCTGCTGTTGCAGGCTTCATCTTCAACATTCTCTCCTCCCTTATTAAAATGAGTTTTCCATTTGTAAATTGCTGATTTCTTTGGGGCATTGCCCCCACATACTTCTGTAAAGTATCAGAGATTTAACCATTCCTCCATTCAAGCTTCATGATAAATTTAATGTTTATTCTCACTTCAATTTTAGCAGCATTCATGTAGCTGCTCTCTGCAAACTGATGTCTTATCCTTCTTAGTGCCTCAAACTAGATTCTTTTCAGACATGTTATAACAAGTTAGTAACAGGTTATTTTGGTGCAAAAATTCTTTTTAAATCCATGTAAATTTTTTTCATAATACCCATTTTTCATGAACTTTTTGAAGACCACTCATAATTCTATCAGTGTGTGAATTCTTTTCCATTTTCTACATACCAGTATTAGATACAAGAGTTCTATTTTGTCTTTATTGTTATTATGTATATTTTTAATCGCTTTTTGCCCTGGTTAGGACCTCCAGTACAATTTTGAATGTTGACTACCGTCATCTTGTTCCCGGTCTTGGCTGAAAGCTTTCAGCATCTCATTGTTAAGTATAACGTATGTGAGTTTTTTTGTTTTTTTGTTTTTGGCAGATGCTGCTTATTAGATTAAGGAAGTTTCCTTTCATTCCAATTTGCTAAGATTTCTTTTTAAAATAATGAATGTTTTTGAATTTTAGCAAGCATATATTGAGAGGATCATGTAATATTTTCCCTTCATTCTGCTACTGGGGTTAGGTAGTGAAGAATTAACTTTACCCAAAGAGAGGTCTGGTCTGTGCCCTCAGCTACCGCAAATGATCTCTAGGTCCCTGGAATATTGTGCCCCGTAGGAGAATCCTTGTTTGCTAGGACCTTTGGACAGTCTAACGATGTGATTTATGCTGAGGGCTTTGAGACACGCCACATCAGTCCTGACCTCTGGAGGAGTCAGAGAATAAAAGTATTAGTCTGACTCTTCCGGAGAGGCTGGAGACTACAGGCCGGCCACGCGGGCAGTGGTGATGGAGCCCCACTAAAACCCTGGGCGCAAAGCCCCGGTGAGCTTCCCTGGCTGGCAATACTCTGGAGTATCTTCGCGCATCGTAGTGGGGAGGAGGCAACTCTATCCAACTCCATAGATATTAAGATAACTGGAAGTTTCCCAACTGGACCCCTCCTAGACCTGCCCTATGCTTCTCTCCTTTGGCTGGTTCTAATTTGTATTCTTTCACCAAAATAAAACTTCGGTTGTAAATATAGCACTTTCCGAAGTTCCCTGAGTCACTCCAGTGAATTATCAAAAGTGAGAGGTCGTGAAAACCCCTGAATTTGTAGCCCGCTGGTTGGAAGTGAGGGAGGGCCAGGGACACTGGAACGTGTAGTCTGCAGTGAGGGCAGCCTCGTGGAAGACGGTGTTCTTGTGACATTTGGCCCAGCTCTGGGTAGCTGGTACCAGAAGTCATTGCAGGATGAATCACATTGATTTTTTTCAGATGTTAAACCAACTTTTCATTTCTAGGATAAACACAACTTGGCCACACTGTATTATTATTTTTTAATTCCTTTATGTATCACTGAAAAGAATTGGTAATATCGTGATAAAGATTTTGCTCTATGTTCATGAGAGAAATTGGCTGCGATTTCCCTTTCTTATAATGTTCTTCTCAGGTCTTGGTGTTGAGGTTGTTCTGGCCTCATTAAAAAATGTTGGGAAGGGTTTTTTTCCTATTCTCTAAAAAGGTTTGTATAAGATTGGTATTATTTCTTTCTAAACTATTTGGAAGATTTTTACCAGTAAAACTTTCTGGACCTAAAAATTTCTTTAATAGATATGGACTATTCGGGTTTTTTATTTCTTATTCTGTCAATTTTGGAAAGTTGTGGTTTTCTGGAAAATTATCAATTTCATGTAAATTTTTATACTTAAAGGGTAATGTTATTTATAATATTCTATGAATACTTTTTTTACCATCTGCAGGTTCTCTAATGAGGTCATCTCATACCTTATTGATATTGGTAATTTGTTTCCTCTTTCTGTTTTTCTAGATCAATCTTGGTGAGAATTTACCGATTTTATTAGTCTTCTCAAGATACGGACCTTTGGCTTTGTTGATTTTCTGTCTTGTACATTTATTTTCTATTTGATTATATTTTGTTTTTGCCTTTATATTCCTTCCCTTCTACTTGGAATTTTTTGGTTTTCCAAATATGATTTCTTGAAATTGATGATCAGACCATTGATTTTTCAGCTTTTTTCTTTCTTAGATGTACATTTAAGACCATAAATTTTCTTCTAAGCATGACTTAGCTGCACACCACACATTCTGATATGTTGATATATCATTTATATGTTGTGATATATGTGTATGTATGTATGTGTGTGAAATGTTTTACATATATTGTAAAGGTATGCAAATTCTACAGTTGTTAAATGCAGTGTTCTCTACATGTAAATTAGGGCAAGATTATTAATCAGGACGCACAACTCTTCTGTATCCTTCCTGGCATTTTGTCTGCTTATTTTATTATTTCCTCAGAGAGACATGTTAAAACCTATCATAGTAATTGTAGATTTTCTGTTTCCTCTTTTATTTCTATCAAATTTTGCTTTATATATTTTAAATATATGTTAATCAGGTACATGGAAATTTAAATCATTACATCTTCCTGATGGATTCTTTCACCACTGTGAGATGTTCCTCTTTATTTCTAACAATGCCTCTTTCTTAGATTTTGCATGTTAGTGTGGTAAACCATCATTCTTTTGATTAGTGTGTGCATGTATATTTTTTTCCATGCTCAAAGTGTTTCTCTTTTACATCATAGATTTTTAAAAACTCTAATCAGACATTCCTTGTTTTTTAATCGGAGTGTTTAGTCCTTTATATTTTATGCAAGTACTGATATATTGGAGTGTATATCTATGATTTTACTATTTGCTTTTTCCTTCTATGTTTTACCTTTTTGTGTTCCCTATTCCCCCCTTTCTTGCTTTCTTTTATATGAATCAATGTTTTTGTTATTTTATATTCTTCCCTTTCTAGTTTGTTATGCATTCTTTAGCTATTATTTTAGTAGCTAAACTAGAAATTATAACATGTATCCTTGAGTCATTACAGTGTACCTGTCTAATATAATTAGCACTTTTACCATTTCCCAGATAACTCAATCACCTTAGAACATTTCAACTCCATTTAACCCTTCTCATCTTTTGTGTAATTGGTATATTTTATTTTTATATATATATTTTGAACACCACAAGACAGTATTATTGTTATTATTTGGAACTCTCAATAATTCCTGAGATTGACCCATATATTTATATACCTTTTTTGTTTCTCATATCTTCCTGAATTTCTGTGCTTCTATGTGGGATCATTTTTATTATAACTATAGATATCTCTTTAATATTTTAGTTAGGTGTTCTGATATTTTTCGTCTGGAAATGTTTCTATTTAGTCTTCACTTTTGAAATATTTTTGCCGGGCACAGAATTCTAGGTGGGATATTCATTTCTCTAAACACTTTAAAGATGTCATTTCTTTCTCCACCGGGCGCCATCATTTCTGTTGAGAAGTTAGCTGCCATTCCTATCTTTACTCCTCTGAAGGTCAAGCCCTTACGTCCCTGGCAGCCTTTCTCCTTGTATTAGGAACTTAAGTGTGGCTTTCTTTTTATTTATCCTGTTTGTCACTGTTATTGTTACTTCTTGGTGATAATGTGTTTTATTTTTTTCTGGTTGCTTGTAAGTGTTTCTCTTTATCCTGGAGTCTCAATGATTTAATCAAGATGTCCCTAAGTATGGTTTTCTTTTTGTTTAACCTTCTTAGGGTTCATACCATTTGTGAATATATGGTTTCAGATTTTGTATTAGTTTTGGAATATTCTTGGCCATTACCTCATCAAACAGGGCTTCTTCCCACATTCATTGCTTTAGCTCTTTTGGGATTCTAGTTACATGTATGCTCAACCCTACAACCACGTATGTGTTTTCTATCCTTTCTTCCCCCTTTGCACTCGGTCTGGGCACGTCCTGTTCTACCATCCAGCCCACCAATTCTCTCTCCAGTTGTATCTACCTGCTGTTAAACTCATCTATTGAGTAGGTAATTTCAGTTATTGCATTTTGAGTTCTAGAATGTCTAATTTCAATTTTATAGATTCTAATTCTCCATTAAAATTCCCCATTTTGTTATTTCTTTTCTTGAATATGTTAGTCATAGTTATTTAAAAGTCCATACCTTATGACTATAATATATGGGTTATCTATGGATCTGTTTCTATTGTCTTTTTCTCTGTCTTATTTCATGGTGTGCATGCTGATTTTTGAATTTTTGATTGAATGATGGTGTGGAGTCTCTATATGATATTATATTCCTTCAGAGAGGAATTTTATTTTATTTTGGCTTGTATCAGGCAGCTATATTAGGGGAAGATCACTTAAGCCAATTAGAATTTGTTTGATCACCTTAAGACCGGGTTTCTACTATGTAAGACAGGGTCTTTTTCCTCCTATCTGCCCCTGTTCCTGGGTATACTTCTGGACTCTGATTTTAACAGTTTAGCACCGTGAGACTGCTAAGAATGATGCATAGTTTCTCTGACATCTGGAACAATTTTCTGCCTAGCCTTTCACTCTTCCCCACTTACAAATTAGCAAATGTTTCCAGGGGAAGCCAGTGCAGAATGCTGGGCTCATGTCGTTGTGCTTGCCTTCTCTCTAGGGTCCTGGATCTACATGTTCTGGTAGCCATCCTGTCCTCAAATATAACTTTTATCTCCCTATAACACCCCCAAAAGCTCTGCTCAGTTCCTGCTTCATACATGGCATTCTGCTCAGGTTCTCAGCCTTTTCCCCACATTACTTGCAAACTAGATAAACCTCAAGGTGAAAAGTCGAGTACTGGCTTCATCTAAATATGTTTTCCTTTTCTCTAGGATCTTGTACTATCTTTGTTGGGTAGTTCTTTATCTAACCTTGAAAAAACACTCATGTAAAATTCAGCTTTTTTATATATGTATTTAATCCAGTATTTCTATGTTTTCAGTAAAAGATTAGTCCTGCTGCAAACTAGTCCCTTACATTGTTAGCCAGACAACAAAATATATCATCTTAGTCACCTGACTTCCTATTATAAAATAATATCCTATGTATCAGTCAAATTTTTTTATTTGTTGTTGTAAGCAACAAAAACTAACTCTAATTAACTTAAACAAATCAAACTAAAAAAAAAAAAAGCTACCTTTTGGGATTGGCACTATAATTACCCTCATTGTTTATCTGAGGGTCTGTAGCTCTGCACAGTTAAGTAACAGGCCCAAGGTCACAGAGGTGATAAGCAGTGGTGTGGAAATCCTCTCTGGCTTGTAGACACTACTGTGTACTGCTGCTGCCCCATAACAATGCAGATTCACATGAAGTTGTAAGAAATAATACAGATAAATCCTATATACCCTTCATTTAACTTTTCCCAATGGTAACATTTTACAAAACTACAGTATAATACAAGACAAAGATACTGACATTGATATATTCAACTGACTTTATTCATAAGCCATCAATGTAATATGTACCCTGTTGTGGGCTGAATGTTTATGTCCCCTCAAAATTCATATGTTGAAATCCTAACCCTCAAAGTGATGGTATTAGGAAGTGGGGTGTTTGGGAGGTAATTAGTCCATAAGGGTGGATCCCTCATGAATAGGATTAGTGCCCTTATAAAAGGGACTCCAGGCTGGGCAAGCTGGCTCACGCCTGTAATCCCAGCACTCTGGGAGGCCGAGGCAGGAGGATCACTTGAGGTCAGGAGTTTGAGACCAGCCTGAGCACGAGTGAGACACTGTCTCTACAAAAAATAGAAAAATTAGCTGGCCATGTTGGCATGCACCTATAGTCCCCACAACTTGGGAGGCTGAGGCAGGAAAATCACTTGAGCCCAGGAGTTTGAGGTTGCAGTGAGTTATGATGACACTGCTGCACTCTAGCTGGGGTGACAGAGTGAGACGCTTATCTCCAAAAAAAAAAAAAAAAGAGATATAAAAGGGACTCCAGAGAGCTCTCTTACTCTCTTTCCTTCATTGAGGGGCAGTCTGCAACCTGGAAGAAAGCCCTCGTCAGAGCCCGGCTGTGCTGGTACCTTGATCTCAGACTTCCAGACTACAAAACTGGGAGAAATAAATTTCTGTTTTTAAGCCACCAAGTCTATGATATTTTATTATAGCAGTCCTAACTCACTCAGATACACCCATTTATATGTGGGTGTGGGTGTGTTGGGGCTTAGAATATGATCCCCCAAGGATGACACCTTGGTGTGCTGAGTATTTTTGAGCTAAAAGAGACAGAAGGGCCTCAGAGGCAAGAAGGTCTCTGACCTTGTCCTGTCCTTTTGTCTCCTGCCCCATCTTTCTGCCCTGAAGCAGATCTTAGAACCTAGAATTCCTCTCCCCCAAAGTAAGACAGACAACATAGAAAGGTCAATCTCTGACTTCCTCCCTTCCTCCCTGAAGATCCTCTGTGGCAGGTGTCCTACCCCATACCCAGGAGAAGGTATGGCGTGGCAGATGTCCTGCCCTATACCCAGGGGGAAGGGTTATTTTACAGAGACACAGAGAAGAATCTGAACTAACAAGCCTTCTGGAAACCCACCCCCTGCCCTGTTTATTACTATTAGGTCTTACTTCTTCTTGTTTAATTATGTTTTTCCACAACTATCTACTTCCTTCTTTGGACTTAGCATAAAAATACACAGTTTTGCTTGAGTCTTTGGGTATTCATTTCTGAAGCCTCCCATGGCATGTAAAACTTAGGTTAAATACATTTGTTGTGGTTTTCTTTTGGTAGTCTGTGTTTTGTTATAGGAGTGTCAGCCATGACCCTTGCAAGGGTTGAGGAAAAAGTATTCCTTTTTATTTGTGTGTATCTAGTTCCATGCAATTTCATGCCGTGTGGATTCCTGTGAGCATCACCACCATCCTGACAGAGAGCAGATCCATCACAAGGACTCCTCCTGCCACTCTGTTATAGCCACAGACACTGTCCTCTCCCCCACCAACCCCTGACAACCACTAATCTGCTGTTTATCTCTATAATTTTGTATTTCAAGAACGTTATATAAATATAATCTACACCATGTCACCTACTGAGATTGGCTTTTTTCACTCCAGACAATTCCCTTGAAATCCATCCAAGTTTTTGCAGCATCCATAGTTCGTTCCTTTTTGTTGGTAAGTAATATTCCACACGGGTTACTCTCAGGATTGAGTGAGATGCGCTGTGTGAAGCGCTTAGCACGGGGACATTATGTGCAACTCTGACACGATGGGGCATCCATAATGTGAGTGGGCGCTACTCCTCTGTGCAGAAATGTATATTTTTTAAAAATTGAGTTTGATTATCCGTAACGCTTTAGAACTTGGAGATCCGGGTTACCCTGCACCAAGTGTTGAGGCATGAACAGCGTTTGGAGGCTGAGCTGAGGTGCCCTCCCTCCTGCAGAGCTTAGAAACATGGGAGCAACAGGCCTCTAGGAAGGAGATCAGACTGAATTCCCCAGAAGGAGGAGGCAGAGCCAGCTGGGGAGGGAGACAGGAGTCTGGCTCTTCTGGGGCCTCAGTGAGTCTATTAACATATCTAAGGTGAGTCTGTGCCCTTTGAATAAGGTTTGCTCTGTTCAGCGTGTTGAGCTATGCAGAAATCTCTCTGGCAAATACTGGAAGTTTCATTCAGATCCTCTGCAAGGGGCAGAGGGAGGTTTTGCCGTTGGAGTATTCTGGCCAGAGTGGCAAAGCCTGCCGAGTGAGGCGGCTGCATCTTCTTCTTAACCTGGTGATATTAAACATTCAGAACCTCTGACTCTCTCTGCGTCTATTCTGGCCTCCCCAGGCTATGTGCTGATTACTTGTGAAATCCCGTATTGCTCTGTCTGCAAGGAGATATTGCAGGAATCATAGCAACTTTAAGCATTCCATTCTCAGTGTGAGTTACTTCTCATTCTAAAACCAAACAGATGATATTCTGAATACAAGTTGGCTTCTCCAGTCTATGGTGACAGCATGGCTTGGTCACACAGGGCACATTTTCCAATTACCATGATAATTATAGGACATTTTGCTGCTGCTTATTGAACACTTACTAGGTGCCAGGCTCTCTGGGGAACCCTCCGTGTATATTATTTTGTGTTAATCCCCACTTCGGTGCATGCAAAGAGGATACAGTAACTCACTTCCATCTATAGCATGCAAGTGGCAGGGCCGGAACTCGAAACCAGGGCAGTTTGGCTGAAGAATCTGGGTTTTTGACCTCAGAACTCCAGAGCCGAGTCACCATCAGTTGGAAGTTGGCATTTGGCTCTTGTCCTCCAGCTGCATGATCATGGCTTATGTGAGTCTGTCGCCTGAAGAGGATCGGCTCTGGGTGTGAGGGCAGATCAGCATTGGATCTGCAAAGTCAGCGGCCACAGCCTAAGCCAGGGTGTGTTTGCAGGCTGAAGGAACAGCAGGAAGAATGATGACGTTAAATAAAAACCCCGGGCGGCCACTGGTTCAGACAGAGCTTGCACAGTAGGCCCAGCAGAGCAGACCAGACCAGAATGGACTGTCCCATGCTGGGTGCCAATAATCAAACTGAACTTTAAAATGGGCTACTTTTCCAAAAACCAGGAGTTTTACAGCAACCAATCAGAAGGGGCACAGTTTGCCTGAGCCAGAGTAATAAGGATGTTCCCTTTGTTTTAACCGTCTAAGGAAAGTAACTTTGTAATGACCATATACTTTTTGTTCCTTTCTTCAGCCTTTTTCTGCCCGTAAAGCCCACCCGCTCCGCTCAGCCCATGGGAGCTCCTTGCTAAAGCTTCAGATGGGATGCTGCCTGATTCATGACTCACTAACAAAAGCCAATTAGCTCTTTAAACTAAGTTGGTTGAAGTGTTATTTTTTTAAAAATAATAATAACAATAGTAAGAAGAGTTAGAGTAAAATATCTAACACTCTTGAGTGGATATTTGGGCCAAGTACTGTTCTATGCACTTCACATGTGTAAACTCATTAACCCTCAAAACCAGCCTTCATGATGAAATACAGCATCATGGCTGTTATTTCCTCATCTGCCACATCTTTTCCTCATCTGTGTGCAATAACTGCATGTGGTAGATGAGGAAACTAAGCCAGAGTTGGTAGGTAACTCGCCCCAGGTCATCGTGGTGAGGAACAGAGTTGGGATTCGACCTGGACAGCCTCGCTGCAGAGCTCACACCCTTAACCATGGAGTTGTGCTGTCCTCTCCATGGCAAAGGGCCACCACTGGGGGACCTCTGGCCCACCCTGTGCTGGGTGCTGGCCTGGGCATCCCTCCAGGGGCACTACCAGCCTCTGTACAGAGGAGGAAGACGAGATGCCCTGAGTGTCTGGGAGTGTTCAGCTGCCACCTTGCAGATGGGAAGCGACCATTTGATCTGGTGAAATGGGTTTTGAGTCAATGAGGGTCAACCAGGTCACAGATTCTGGCTAAGCAGGAGAGGATCTAGTTAGAGCATGTTCCGCAGGCTTAAATACTTGGTGAGGAGGCTGGAGAGCCAGGCCTGGGGATGGACAAGATCAGGACAGAGCTGGTGTCTGGGTACCAGGTGGCAGGGCTCATGTCACCTCAGTGTACCTGGTGTGACTCAGGTTAGCTCTTTTCCTCATCTTGTGTCATTTTGGTTAACAGTCAAAATACCCAGGGTGGGGGAGAGAGAGGGAGAGAGAAGGAGAGAGAGTAGACTCACTGAGACCGTCCCAGCTTGAGTTCCAGTGACCCACCCGTACCTGGCTAAGCAACGGCAGGGCACCTTGACTGACGCCAGCCCAAGACTGTACACAACGGGAGAGGGGTAACTCCCCCAAAGGAGGACGGGCAGTATGCAAAGACAGGGGAAATAGATGTTGGGGGACGCCCAACCCAAACAACTCCCCTAAAGAAGTACCTGGCCCAGAGCCACCACGCTGGATAAAAGAGAGGGTGGGGAGGTCTCTGGGTGGTGGCTGCAGAAGAGAAGAAACAATCCGCAGTGCTGCTGCCGATTTGTCTGATAAAAGTCCTGTGTCTCTCGGTGAGTCCTCATAGTCCCTAGGAAAACTCAATTTTCCATAAGTGATATTGAAACTATAAAAGCATTTTTACCAAACTTTGGGCATATTAAATTTGGCTGTCTTTAAAGTGGAAAAAAATATCCAGAGTCATCCGTTTTCCCTTCCATCACTTTTCATTTCCACGCTGTCATTTGTGTTCAAACCAAGTAAAATCCCTGAAAAGTCAATGAAAATGAATGAATTTATTAGACATGGCAGACAAAGTCGCTTTGTGCAGAAATGGCCCTAAAAATTGCCCAAGAATTTACCCCCCGAATTGGGATGTCTCTGAAAGTTTAAGAAAGTACCAGTTTGTCAAAAAGAAACGTACAAGGAGATGAAACAAATTCAAAGAAAGATATTTCAGGAGGGAAGGACTTCAGATGAGACATTTCCAAACGATTCCTTTGGTCCTAAGGAGCAGGTCTGTGCAGCGCAGGCGGCTGGAGGGGCCTGTCCCCGACACCACGCGTCGGGGAGGCGCGAGGGCGCTCGAGGGCAGAGGATGCCGGTGTGCACATTTATATCCAGCAAAGACAGGGCCCCAGACATTTTATTGTAAGGCTTTGAAATGACCAAAAATGGGATGCTTTTGTTAACCATAAAATACCCAAATTTTGGGGGAAGTTGTTCTCAAAGTAAAGTTCCCACAGGGGATGAGAGGGGAGCAACCCCCCCCCCCGCCACAGGCCCCTCCCCCCAGGAATCCCAGCAAGGCTTGGTGGGGACACAGGCACGGCCACTGCCTTACGGCTGTGAGACAGGAGACTTCAGGGGCAAATGTCATGTGAAAATAACTTTTAGTACGTTGGTCCCTGGAAAAACACAGTCCTGCATAATATTCTGTAGTTAAAAAAAGAATCTTTCCGTGGTCAGATGAGAGAAACCCATTTGATCCCCCTAAGAGTTGAAAACATTGGTATATTCAGGTATCTTAGAAACGCTGCACAAAATCAACTTAGGGAATCCCAGTGTTTCTCAAACTTATTGGACAAAGTACCCTTTGTTCCAAGGAATATATTTTTTGGAAATGCTTTCTTCCTAGGCTTTTAGTTGCCAGTTGGGCCCCTCCCCACCATAAAAAAAAAAAAGAACTGGGTGCTGATGCCAATAGCAATGATTTTCTGAAACAGATTTTCCTACTATAACTTGCCATTCTCTTAAGGCCAGAAAAGCTGAGAGCTCACCACTTTGCAGAAAGGAACTAGGTCTCCAACGCATCACGTAGACTTGGTGGACAAAGGAATCAGTGACTGCAGGGAGCTTCAAGCAAGATGATGTAATGTGGGCAGCAATGGTCACTGCACCCCCAAACAGCACACTTACCAGGACTCCTTTGGTTAAAAAAAAATCCAGCTCAAACAGGACTAGAAAAGGAAGAGGGGAATTAATTGGCTGCAGGCGCAGCAGATTCAGGGGCTCCAGACACGAGGCCGTCTCCCTGTTCTGTCTCTCACTCGCTGTGTTGGTTTAATTTTCCGAGACACCTTATACTCAGCAGCCTCTCTCCAAGTAATGGCAAAAGGTGGCTGCCAGTAGCTCCAGGCTCACAACCTACCAGCCCAGCACCCTCACCAGAAAAAGAGCACACACCTAGCCAACACTTATAGGGTGGCATCATTGAATCACATTGGGTTATGTGTCCACCTCTGCACTCATTCCCACGACTGGAGCTGGGACATGGGATCTGCTCCCAGAACTGCCGTGTGCATCAGCTCCATCCTGACCTCATGGTCAGAGAGTGGGGACTAGGTTGGGGTCCCAAAACAAAACGAGGACGGCACATCCAGAGTGAACAGAGGTGTCCACCACATTAAGGCTGAGAATTCTTCCTACAGCCTACCTAGTGGGAACTCCTCCAAGGCTGATGCTTGATAAGACTTTGTTAAATATATTAAATGAAAGAATGATTTGAGAACACGGATGGTGGTAAACCTCATCTATGTGGCAAGATTGTGAACTAGAAATGGCACAGTTGCTGACTGCTTCTGCCTCACTGGTTTGAAATCAAACATTTTGATAGTTGGCTCCTTGGAGAGATGAGGTGCTGCAGAGCCTGGGAAGAACTGGGTAAAGTTCCCGAAAGATCTGCACGACACAAGGCGAAAAGCCCAGACTGACCCAGCCTTCCTGTCCTGCATGTCTGCCTGCACCGCTGGGCAGAGGGAGGGCTCCTGTGTTAGAGGCAGCTCCCCGGGGTCCCCTGGGTTGTCCTGACAAAGGTGAGCACAGGCTCACACAAGCGGCCTACCAACGCTCATGGTTGTTCTGGGCAGGTGAGCCCGTCCTGACAAGCCTGGCTTGCCCTAGCGCCTCTCCAAGGCCAGGGCTGTGGCTGCAGGAAGGACTCTGTTGCTCTGGACACCCTGAGGGCATTTTCTGAAGTGATCTGTAGACAAGAAGGTTCTGTCCTCTAAACTCCCCTTTACCTGTGGGTCACTGTTTTCTGTCTGTAGGCTCCTCTCTGCCACTGTGGCTCCACTTAGATGAACCTGTAGACTAAAGGCCCCGCTTCAAGAGCTGCACTCTCTAGCTTTCCTCTTCCAGCTTAGCTTTTCCTCCTGTAGCCTGTAATTGTCTTAAATAACAACACTAGGTACAGCCCTGAATGGGTGGCGCACAGGCTCCAGGTCACTGAGAGGTGGGTCCAAACCACGGCTTTGTTTTATGCCAGCTGTGTCTTTGGGAGAGAGACTGTTTTTCTTCCCACCTTTTTTTTTTTTTTTTTTGATAAACTTTTAATTTTAGAATAGTATAAATTTACTGAAAAACTGCTAAGATAGGACAGAAACCTCCTATGTACCCCAAACCCAGTTTCCCCTGTTACTAACAACCTACATCAGTAGGATACATTTGTTACAATCAATAAATCAACAACAATATATTACCATTAACTGAAGTCCAAACTCTATTCAGATTTCCTTATTTTTTCCCCAATTTTTCTGTTCCAGGACCTCACCCAGGATCCCACACGACTGTTAGTCATCGTGTCTCCTGAGGCTCCTCTAGGCTATGACAGTTTCTTGGGCTGTCCTTGTTTTTGATGACCTTGAAAATTTTGAGAAGAACTGGTCAGGGCTTTTGTAGAATGTCCTTCAGTTGAGATCCATCTGATTTTCTTCTCATGATCAGACAGGGGTTATGGGGAGATTTAAATTTTTAAACTCCAATTTCTTTTCTAATGGCTGATATTTAGCATTTTCTATGAGCCAGCAGTGCTAAATATCTTGCCTGAATTATCTCCTTTAATTCTCACAGGAACAAAGACGAGGTGGATATCATTATTAAACTCATTTTACAGATGTGGAAAGTGAGGCACAGCAAGGACCAGTAGCTTAGCTAAGGCCCGACAACTGGGAAGATGGGCGGCTGGGCGGTGTTGCTGAGTCTGGGGAGAATCAGATACCGGGGTTGTGAGTTCTCCTAGAATGCCTGCTGTCATGGAGACTCGATCATAACAATTTAGAAATTGCCCTCTACGTCTGGAAGGTTTAAATTTTGTCAACTTCCAGTAAGTCATGCAAGATGGCCCACTCTAGGCCTGGAGCTTTGTTTGGTGTCTTGGCAACCTCGAGCAAAAAGGACGCCCCTCCAAGGCAAGGGAGCCCAGCGTTCAGTGGGCAAGATGGCGTGGACACAGCCAGCCTGGAGCAAGGAGGAGCTAACAAGGTCCAGCTCCATGCATTAAAGGAGTCCATGGAAGAGCCGGGTGGACATAGTTGGGAATTTAAGTGGGAGTGAGGGTCTGGTGTGGATAGGCATGGCAGTGGAGAGAAGTGGAGCCATTGCATTCCGAGTGGGGTGCATGCGCACCTCCAGCCAGTCTGCACGTGTGTTCAGCTATGGTCTTTGCTCCCAGCCCACCCTTCTGCATGCGGATTTGCCATGTGGTGGGGCTCTGCAAGCTACACTTCTCCTTTGGGTCCTGGCCACAAATAGGAGATGGCAAGGCTGGAGGGAGAAGAGGGTCCTTCCTGTTCGGGTGCTGTTCCTGCCCAACCTCTGGGCCCCAAGTATTGGGCCCAACCTCTCTTTCTTCCAACACACCAGGACCAGCCTCACAGGGCCCAATGCAGGTTCCCGCACCTGCAGGGCAGCACGCCCTTCCGTGTCCTCTCAGCTTCTAGGTTCTAATGGAAAACAAGGAACACTTGATAGTTTAGTGTTGCCAATATTCAGCCATTTGTGTACTGCCCTGTGGATTGTTTCCAAATCCTATTCCACAGGTCGATTATTTCTTTCTTTCCTTAAATATAAACATTTTTAAAATTTAAATATATTTATTTTAAAAGGACATTTTGTATCCTTATCATCTGTGGAAAATCAATATCACTTGTGATAATTAATTTTAAAAAATACATGACAATTAAACAAGTGTTTGTTCTTGTACCATCCCAAATCCCTCTCCTATCATCAGTGATGGGGGGAATAGCCTCTGCAAAACCCTGGGGTATTCATTCAAATGGTATTTATTGAGAACCTACTGATGCAAATGATTTTGTAATTGCTCTGAGGAGGTTTTACAAAGGTGACCAAGACCCTGAGCCACAGTAAATCAGGCTTTCAAACCCTCCTCCCCCACCTCCTTTCCCCCAGAATTATCACTAAAACACACAGGTTTGGAATTCTTTGAAATATACTTGGTGGAACTGGCTTCTGTCCCTAATGAGCATGGCTGGTATGAAGAACCGGGGACACCCAGGGAGAATAAAGAGCTGAACTTGAATTACTCACATCACACATTAGCTGAAAACCCACCAGAAGTTAACAGGACATTATTTATTGTAATTTATGGAAATATATTAGAGAACTTCCCTGATGTAACTGAAAAGTTCTAAATTATATTCAAAGGAGAATATTTAATGACATGTTAGAAGGTACTATATTTGAGAGCTATTTGTTAAAGTGCTCCCAATTTTGACAAACATTTGTAGAAGTGATTTTTTTTTATCTTGAGGGAACAGAAGTAATGTATGGGTAAAAACTTTAAGTCATATTCACAAATGACATTGGGAAAAATAAGAATTCAGCATCAGATGTGTTTTTTCTTGCTTGCATAATGCAACAGGCATCACTGGCTTATGTACATAATTATCAGAGCTCATTTTTATAAAATCAATAAAGAATCTTAAATCAGGAATTTTGTTAGGATGTTAAGTTAAACAGATGGTAAAGGACTTACTACAGCTGATTCATCTAATAAAAAATTTCAGGACAAATTCATCTAATTTCATAAAATCAAGACAAATAGAGTAGCTGCTTTACCCTTTCCTTTTGAGAATATATAAAAATGCATATTTCATTAAGTACATTCACAATGTTGTGCAATCGTAATCACTATCCATTTCCAGAATGTTTCATTATCCCAAACAGAAGTTCTGTGCCCATTAAACAATAACACCATTTCCTTCCTCCCCCAGCCTCTGGTAACCTCTATGCTAGTTTCTGCCCCTAGGAATGTGTCTATTCTAGGTACCTCACGCAAGAGAAATCACACAATGTTTTCCTTTTCATGTCTGTCTTGTTTCACTTACCATAGTGTCTTTAAGATTCATCCATGCTGTAGCGTATACCTGAATTCCATTCAGTTTTAGGGCTCAATAATATTCCATTACATATATACTAAATTTTGTTTATCCATTCACCTATTGATGAACATTTGGTTCTTTTCCACCTTTGGACTACTGTGAATAACGCGGCTGTGAGTATTGCTGTGCAGGTATCTGAGTCCTTGCCTTCAATTCTTTTGGTTATATACCTGGGAACAGAATTGTTGTATCATATAGTAATTCTGTGTTTAACTATTTGAGGAATGCTTTTGCCATATATTTATGCTAAATGAATCATTTGGAAGTTAATTTGCCTTACAGTTATGAGATAGAGTCCCTTTATTATCTCATTAAAAATCGCAGAAGGATGTGTTTATTCACTAATATCCTGAGCGCCTGGTCATTGCCAGCCCGGGTTCTGGACATGGAGCCTGTAGGTGAGAACAAAACACAGGCCTTGTTCTCACAGAGCTTGCATGTGGCTGTGGGAGACAGAAAGCAAACGCGTCTGCGATGTCGGAGAGTGTGAAAGTCCTGTGAGGACACACAGAACAGCAAAGGGAGATGGAGAGTCCTTGGGCCTTCCTGTGACTGCTGGGTAGCTGGGGAAGGTCCCACAGGGGAGGCACGGGTGTGCAGACCTCTGCGCAGTGAAGAAGTCATGTGTGAAGCTGGAGGAAAAGTATTCCAAGCCCAAGGCGCCTTGAGTGCAAAGGCCTGGCAGAAATCGCATGAGCATGTCCGGGGGCAGCAGAAGGCAGCGTGGCTGCAGCCCAGAGGGAGTGAGCTGGGGGGAGCTGGCCAGGCCACAGGGGGCCTCCTTGGCCTTGGGGGAACTTTGGATTTCAGGGTAAGGGCAATGGGAAGCCGCCGTGGGATGCTGGGCTGGGAGAGGGAGGATCTGGTTCACATTTTGAGAGGGTCTCACTGCCTGTTGGCGGGCACAGTTGGGGTGGGCCCAGAGTGGAAACAGGGAGATGGATTGGACTTGCTCTTGGTGTGGAACAGCACCCTGAGAAGGCATCTCTTCCGGGCTCAGGTGCAAGGGCATGAACAGCACCTTGGAATTGGCATTTTGATTTGACATCCAGGTTGTTTCAAGGAAATGATACCCTTTCAGCATCTACATTAGAAGGGCTTTGTGGACCGTTCACCTTGTATTTTCAACTGCTTGTCAAGATGATCGCCCGGCGTACTCCTGCAGTTATGCACAGACGACCAGGTAAAGAGTAAACGGCATCAGCATCTTCGTTTCCACCTCAACAGCTGACGTCTGCCCCTCGCACGAAAGATGCTGCAGAGGAAGGCTGGGTCAGGACGCCCCGGGAAACCTATTCAGTGAGATTAAAGGCGTGCTTTCTCTCTGTGAGCGTCCCTTACGCTATTGGAAGAACACTGAACGTGAAGGGAGAATTAAATAAGCCATCTGAAAGCCTTAGCGCGCACAGCTCTAGGGATGGTGACCAACCCACCCGCCAGCTTTAACACGAAGGATACTTTGGGTAGTAATAACAAAAAAGAAAAAAAACCTTAGGTTTTTAAGTACTTTGTTTATTCAGTAAAGTTTTATAAACTTAGGAACCAGATGCTCCTAATTAAAATTTGTTGGTGGAGGAGAAGAAGAGAAAACAAAGAGGAAAAATATTAATTGGTTCATTTGGCGTATATATCTGTTTTGACAAGAAAAGAGTTATTGCTAAATTTGACATAAAACAAGGTGCTGATGACCTGACATTTAACATTTCAATTTACTTAGAGTAACTTATTTCCCCAAATTCAATAATGTTAAGAAGCATAATTTAGCTGAGTAACACCACAGAAAGGGCCATGTGTGCCGTTTCATTCTGTTTTGGGGACGCTGACCACCCATGCCACACTGTGGAGTCAGTAATGACGACTTCATACATCTCCTGGCCTTCCCCACATCAGGGAAGCTATTTGACCACTGGAATAGTATTAGGTCATTACATATGAAATGTCCGATTTCGAATCAAAGGTTTAGCTTATTATATCTCAAACAAGAAGCAGTACAATTAATCAATGTGTGCACCTAAACTATCCACACAGTTTTGCCATCTCAATGGTAGCTTGTTTATGCCAGCAGCGAAGAAGGCTGGAGAGCAAGTGGCGATGAAATCGCCAAAGGTGTTTTCCACAGCTTGTTGAGAATTGAATATTTTTCCTTGCGAGGAGTGGTCCAAAGCCTGGACAAAGTGGTAGTCAGCTGGTGCAAGGTCTGCTGAATACGGCGCATGACAGAGAGTTTCCAAGTCCAGCTTCTGTAGTTTGAGCAGCGTTGTTTTTTGCAACATGTGGTCTTGTAAGAGGATTGGCCTGTCTCTATTGACCAATCTTGGCTGCTTAATCACAAGCATACTCATCATTTCATCCAGTTGGTTGCAGTAGACGTCCGCTGTAATCGATTGACCATGTTTCACGAAGCTGTAGCGGATAATACCAGCGCTGGACCACCCAACAGACACCATTAGCTTTTTTGGATGAATAGTCTGTTTTGCACTGCGTTTTGTCACTTCATCTTTATCCAACCATTGTGCCGAACACTTGCAATTGTCAAAAAGAATCCATTTTTCATCACACCTAACAATACAGTGTAGAAATGGTTCGCCTTTATGTCATGACAGCAAAGAAAGGCAAGATTCGAGACGATTTCTCTTCTAGTGCTCGTTTAATTCATGTGGAACCCATCTGTCCAGCTTCTTTACCTTGCCGATTTGTTTCAAATGGTCCAATAATGTTGGAATAGTAACGTCAAACCTTGCTGCTAATTCACGCATAGGTTGAGATGGATTTGCTTCCACTACAGCTTTCAGCTCATTATCCACCTTGGTCTCAGGTCACCCACGTGGCTCATTTTCAAGATTAAAATCACCAGAATGGAACTTCCGAAACCATTGACATACTGTGTGTTCATGAACCACATCCTTCCCAAACACTTTGTTGATATTTTGAGCTGTCTGTGCTGCACTGGTTCCACGAGGGAACTCATATTCAAAAATAACATGAATTTTTGACGTGGTTTCACAAAAATTGCTCTAAAAAGATTTGAAGGATAATCACAAGCCAAAATGTGCATTTGAAAGACTGAGGATGAACCTTCACAATAAAAAAAAACCCCAAGAAGTGTCAAAGTGAAATGTCAGAGATATCAACTGTCAAACTTAGTACTTAAGGAAATCGGACATCCCATACTTAATAACCTAATATTTATTTTTCTTACATGTTAAATCCCATCCCAATTCACACGGGAAGACCAAAATATTTTTTTAAAAAATAATCCAAACAAGATAAAGCAACAAGAGAGGGCCAGAAAGTCTT
Source organism: Daubentonia madagascariensis (assembly GCA_023783475.1). Taxonomy (NCBI): domain Eukaryota; kingdom Metazoa; phylum Chordata; class Mammalia; order Primates; family Daubentoniidae; genus Daubentonia; species Daubentonia madagascariensis. The sequence continues at coordinate 2,172,453 of JAKFHU010001640.1, read as the reverse complement.
GAAAGTTAGAAATAAATAGAATCAGCCCTTCAGAGAAACAAAACGAGAGCCGGCACAGGTGCAGGGAACTGTGAAGGTAAGAAATGAGTCCAGAATTAAAGGTTCCAGAGGCAGGCAGGTTCTAGGGCTTTGCCTGGGAGATTAGTTGAGGGTCTTAATCAGGTGAGGAGGCTCTTCCACCCTTTGCCATTGTCACACAGGAGTGGCATTTGCCTGGGGCCAAAGTGGCTAGTGGGGGCTCTGAGGTCACAAGCCCAGAGAGTTAGTGATCTCGGAAGGACAACGGACAGGGGGCTCTCACTCCCAGAAAACTAGATCTGTCACCCTCAGCAACCGGCCCTGCCCGTCCCTCAATCGCAGGAGGTAGGTAGCAATAGATTGACCAGGCAGGAAACCAGGCTGTTTAACACATAAGATAAGCAAATAATCGCAAGTCAGCAGATATTTGAGAAAAATCAACTGCAGGCACACGTAACTCCAAATGCATCAAATTGAAGAACTAAAACTTAATGGAACAAACCAGAAAACCAAAAAAAAAAAAAAAAACCAAAAATGGAGCAAATATAACCATAGCCATCAGAGAGCGTCAAGTAGGTACGGCAGATATGGCATCTATGATGTACACGCATCAACCAGAGACATAAGAAGTTAAAACTGGGATTCTTGAAATACTGTCTTGCGCTCAATGCATGGGCTGAGTAGCAGAATGGACATAGCTAAAGTTTAAGGAATTCCTCCAGAATGTGGCAAAAGTGTAAGATAGACAGGAGATAAGCTAAGAGACATAGAGGATGAACCCTCAAGATTGACATCTGGTTAAAGGAATTCTGGGAGGGGAGAGAAGAGGGAATGTAGAGAAGGAAATGAAAAAAAAAAAAGGAAATCTGGAAATTTCCCAGTGTTGCAAAGGACATGAGTCGTCATATTGAAAGGACCCACCGCACCGGGAGCAGGAGAAAGGAAGACAGACCCGCCCTGCACACGCTGTGCTGAAATTCAGAAAATCAAGGATGGGCAGGACGTCCAAAAGCTCCCGGAAAGAAAAATGAGGTTTCCCGCGAAGGAGCAAACCTCGGGCTGGCGCTGGGCTTCTCGTTGCCGACGTCAGCTACTAGGAGACAACAGCAGCATCTCTTCGCCGTTCTCAGGGAAGCTGATTTGCACGTAGAATCTTGTGCTCAGCCAAGATAGCGTTCGAGTGCAAGAGGAAAACAGAGACACTTTCAGATGTGCAAGGACTCGAAAAATTCGCCTTCCGGAGACACTCTGAGGATACTTGAGTATGTCCTCAAGCAACATGTGCAATAAATCGAAAATTAGTATATGTTTGCAAAACAATTCAAATAATACATAAATGTGCAAAATAGAAAGTAAAATTCCCTCATCGTCCCCCCAGCCCCAAGATAATCACTGTTTGGAACATCACAGTTTGGAATATATTCTTCCAGATATTGTGTGTGTGTGTGTGTATATATATATATATGCTAACAGTGCAGTTTTAAGTGTTATACTTTATATGAACATATGTCTTTACAAAAAGACCGTATTCTACATAATGTTGGCAAAGTTGCTTTTGTAACTTAACATTTTATTATGGAAAAATGCTTGGCTTCCTTACTTGCATAACTCCCTGGTTCTTGGTAAAGTTTGCACAGGCTTCCCTGCCACGGAGGGCCCTAATTTATTTAACCAGTCCTGTTAATATGTATTTAGACTGCTTTCATATTTCACTACTAAATGAACACTGTAGTGAATATCTCTTGGACTTTTATCCCTGCACAGGAGCTAGTATTTATACAGGATAAACCCCTGGAATTGGAGTAATTGCTAGATTAAAGAGAATGGGCAATAGAAAATCTGATAGATCTCGCTGAAACTTCCTCCAACATAATCGTAACCATTTGTTCTTCAGATGACTGAGTAGCGCACTTGGCTCCTCCAGGGAGGGTAGTGTGAGTGTTGGGGGTGTCAGCACTGGATCCCCGAGCCCGAAGTGTCCTGGATTGGGCTGAACCGCAGGGTTGGGGGTCCCACCTGCGCTGCGCAGCGTCTCCCACAGATGGCGCTGTTGCCCCGCTCTGCTGTCCCCCTCGCCGGGGAAAGAGTAGTCGTAATAATTATATTTTTAAAAAAGAAATTAAGCTGCATGCACAAGCGGCTGCGGCACGTTTATGTTTATGCCGAGACCGCCCAAACCTACGTTTCCTCACCTTCCTGGCTGTAAAACCCAGATAACTTTGTGATCCATGATTCCTCGGGAGGAAGAAAGAAAAGATTATATTTGACCATCTTTTTTGAAATCTTTAGAAATTCACCCTTTGAAAATAAGTCTTTGAGAACTTCCAACAATGTGCATCGAGTGAGTGTATTTCAGGAGAGAAGACATAATTTAGGTTTTAGCTTAGTATTTTTTTTTCATTCCCTTCTTCCTTCTGAGAAAACAAAGACAAAACCCTCTTGATCCAAAGAGAACAAGGGAGAAATGGAGAATTATGCGACAGTCTTGCAGATGGCATTTGCCTCTGTGGTCCCCGCACACCGCGCTTGATTTCCCGGGCTCGTGCCTGGCGGCGGTGGGTCTGGCAGCTTCAGCCTGCCGGGAGGCAACGCGTGTCTCGTGGGAGGGAGGGCTTGGTCCTTAGGAACCCGCCCCAGGGCTTCTAGGTGTGTATCCCTGAGCGTTCGGTGTGTTTGGTGACAGGTCCACGTTGGTAAGGACGTGGACTGCCCTCCACCCAGGCGTAAACAGGGGAATAAAGTGACAGCTGTCGACCATCAGGCTGCCTGGACTTTGTCTTCCAGGGTGGGAGCGGTTCAGAACATGCCTGGAGTCAGGATTTAAGTGTAAGTGGCAAACACAAAGCAAAGGCAAGCAGTGCAATGCACAGTAGGCCACGTGTGCAGCCACTTCCTCTCCTCAACCTTGTTGCATGTTCCGGACTCAGAGCGCGGAGGACCCCGGCTCACTCGGCAGAGGATGCCAGAAACAGGCACCCAGGGCTTGGCAGACGTCCTTTGCGGCCACAGATTTTCATCTCGTGCATCCTTGTTGACGTGGGGACACCTGCATGGTCCTCTCAGCACAAAAGGTTGAGGGATGGGGTGAGCTTGATGAATCCCAGTCAAGGCTGTGAATAACCTAGGAGTAATAAAACCTGGCCAAGAATGTTCTCCAGAATAGGCCACCATTTTTCCAGGTGTCTCTAAATGGGCACCAGACGTGGGAATACTGTTACGGGCACAGCGGTGGAGGGCTTGGCTTTACTGACGTTATTCAAAGTTCGCGTGTTTCCTTGTGTGTTGCTCGTCCCACTGAGGTAGAGTTGCTTTGTTGTTACTGCAGCTTTAGGGTACACAAACACAAAGCAAGCTCTCTGGTACCATGAAAACATGACGGTGGATGTTTCTGTGTGTCTTTAACACAAGTCGTAAGAAAATGGGACAGATGTTAAGGGGGGGGGAGAGCTGGGTGTTTGCAGAATTGACGTGGCTGCGAGGTGCTGGGCAGGCACTGCCACGTGTCCCTGGGTGGGGCTGTGTCGCAGACACGGTCAGTGCTAAGTGGTAATGACGACTGTGGGGACTTGGAGACTTGACCTGGATCATGGTGTCTTGCTAGAACCTGAGTGGCAGCGACCCTGGGCTGGGCAGAAGAGCTGACTCTACTGGAGGACCCTAGGCAGGGGTCAAAGAGCAAAGGCCTTGAGATCAAGAACTAAGTGGTGTCGGGAGCCAAGAGGTCAAGGCACAGGACCGTCTGCCAGTGTTTAATCTCAGCCAGAAGGAAACTCGTGGCTTGGGCGGCTGCTCAGCAAAGCAGGAGGCAGCGGGGGCCGTGTGCCCAGGTCAAGACCTTGGAGGAAGCCTGGCGACAAGGCAGGAGGAGTGGAAGGCAGGGGAAACTATGCAGACCCTGTTTCTCGTTCTCACCCACATGGCATGGGTGCCTCCGCGGGGCTTCACGTGGGTTTTCTCATCCTCTGCTGGCAGCAGCGGCCCCTCCTGTGCTCCATCCTGGGGACCTTGGACAGCTTTGAGCATGTCACAGAGCCAGGCCAGAGTCTGAACCCTGGTGCCAACATCAAGCCTGGGCTCACACATGGCTGATCCCGCTCCTGTGTCCTGGTGCAGGTGACAGGCTCTGGGCAGCTCAGCTGGGATCGGGGGGCTGGACTCGCATCCAGGCCTGTCAGACGCCTGAGGCAGGGTTCCTGGACTGGGCTGCGCTGCTCGGCCTCTAACGCTGGGGTCGAGGCCAGGAAACAGAGGTTCAGCCCCTGCTCCAGGTTCCCTGTCTTGGGTTCCGGCTTTCCCGTCACCCCAGCCTCCGCCTTCACCCACCCCGATCACGTCCCTTCCTCTGCACCTGTGAAATGTCTGCTGGTCCAGCCTCCGCCCCTGTGATGCCCCTTCCTTACAGCTGTCATCAGGATGTCAGGCTCCTAGGAACCACGCCCTGCCTGCCCTCCGTTCCCCCAGGCCCTCTGTCACCCTCCCTCCCCTATCCGTTCTCCCCACCCGTGCCAGACAGTTTCCAAAGCAGTGAGGAAGCTGCGCGCTCTCCGCCTAGACAGCGCGATGGCTCCCGGCGCCCTAATCCCAGCCTGGCTGTGCTTCCCGTCCTGGTCCCTTGGTCCCGCTGCTGTGGTGGTGGCTGCCTGCAGCCCAGCCTGGAGCAGGGTTCGGAGTTCAGAGATTCCAGCTCCGAGGGCTGGGATTGATCAGTAACGCCTGCCGGGGCCCAGGAGTGGTGGGGGCGTGCTCACCGTTTCTCTGTCTGGCCACTCGTGCTCACCGGAGCGTGCCGTGGGATGCAGGGAGTCTGAGTTTTGCGGATGCTCCTTTTATTCCGTGGGCAGTTTCCCCCTGTGGGACCACCTGGCAAACTCTCGATGCCACTGCGTGGGGGCCCTCTGAGCATGTCCCCACTCCTTCCCTGTCATTTGCTCTGAGTCCCCGAGAGCACAAAGGGTTTTAGAAATTGCATATTCCTAGTACTGGGCACATAATCAATGTTCAAAAATGAGCGTTGAGTTTTGGAAATCTACAACTTTTATATTTGCCTTTAAAATCAGCAGAGGAGAGTACGATTAAATGGATTCTTATTTAACTGTGTAAATGGATTCTTTTACCTGCTCGACTTTCATGAATGAGTCAGGGGGAAGAGTTTAAAACACCAAGATAGCAGCACTCAGGGGAAAGAAATTATCTTCCCGGTAGCTTCTGAAATGAGCTTTGCTTCCATTTGCATGTGGTTACTAAGCACCTACTATGCTCTGGACACGGTGATGGCGTCTCTGGCATATCTCAGCCCAGTGTCTTGGATGACAAGATGTGGTGCCTTGCCGTGGTCTCAGGCCAGCGGGAGCCGGCGCGGAGGCCGTGTGGACCTGGGAGCAGGCCTGGGCTGGGCCTCAGATGACAAAGGTTTGAGAGCTGAATAAATACATAAACAAGTGGAGAAACTTTGACCCCTCTTCAAGCCTCAGCTTGCCCATGTGCAAAGTGCAGGAGACCAACGCAGCCACAGCTAACATTTACTGAGCACTCGCTGTTTCTCCCCTTCTGTTAAGCACTTTCTGTGGATTAGCCCAGTTAATCCTTACAACAACCCCAGGAGGAAGGCACTGTTATTATCCACCCTTCACAGACACAGAGGCTGCGGCTCGGGTTGTTGGCAGAGCTGTTGTGTCTACTTTGGATAGGGCGGTCGGAAGACGCAGTGAAATGCAGCACGTAAAGTAGCTTTGGCAACCACTCCCCCGGTCATTGTGCTTCACTCACTCGGCAAGTAGTTACCAGCCAGCTTTCCTCGGTCAGGCCTCAGGTGCCGAGCCCCGGCACAGAGTGGTGAGGAGCATGGGTCAGCCTGTGCTTTTGGGGGAACCCGAAGTCCAGTGGCTCCAGTGGGAGAAAGACGCTCCTCAGACATTCCCCACCCTGTCTGTGCTGTCAAGCGCCTTCTGTACATTTGCTGTAGTACTTACTGCGTTCTGCCTCACTGTGTGCTTAACACCGTGCACATCCCTCTTCCTCACAGGAGGGGATGTTCTTTAAAAACAAGGGCCACATGCTTTTCATCTGTCCCTGTGCCTGGTGTGGTGCTTTGCAGAGCAGACCAAATGCCATTTAACTCTATCATTGCAGCCATGGTTTTGAGGTGCGTTCGAGGGAATCATAACTTCTTCAGGAATTAAATCAATATCACATATAGTCCGTGAGCACCTGCTCTGTGCCAGACTCTAGGCTGTACAGGGAGGTAAGTATCACATGATCTTTGGCCCTGGAGGAGAAAACAAGTGCTGCTTTTTCATATGTTTTGAAGCATTGCTCTTTCTGAGCTGTTGGATGAGTTCTCATTCCAAGCATCCATGTGAAAGCCTCCACTGATTTTGTACATTAGCACACCATCAGCTGGATCGTGGTTGCCAGATTTTGTAGGGAGGTGGTGGGAAGGTGGGCAGATGATGCAGGGAGGGGAGGATGGAGCTGCTCATGGCTCTCTGCCCCATCACTCCCATGCCAGTTTCCTGGTGCATCATCCTTCACAACTCACCCAGATGCAGTTGCTTAGCTCTATGGTAAGCCCTGGACCGGCCAGGCAGGGTGGCACACCGTGCTGAGCAAAGTGAAGATGTGATTCTGAGTCCAAGCTGCTGGGGTGAAACCTTGTCTGTGACAGTATTGCTGTGTGACTTTGGATAAGTGACTTAATCTCCTTGTGCTGCGATGTCTCATCTGTAAAGTGAGGTTGAAGAATAATCCCACCTTCTGGGGTCATGGAGAGGATCCCACGACTGAATGTGTGTCAAGGGCTCAGCGCAGGGCTGGCGCGTATTGCCGGGCTCACGCAGACAGCTGTCCTTGCTGTTATATATCAGGGTCTGCCCAACCCACTGCCAGGACCAGCCAGCCCGTCAACCCCACCTGGCGGATCCTCACAGCTACCTGGGGAACGTTTACGAGAGACAGAATCTCTACTATGCAGCCGTGAAAAAGAAGGAAATGAATCTCCATAAGCTGAAATGAAACAATTTCCAAGACATATAATTAAGTGGTGAAGCCAAGTGCTGTGAGAGCACAGTCAGCTCCCCTTTGTGTAACATGCTGGAGAGATACACGCACAGGCTGATGTATGTGCAGGCTGTCTCTGGAAGCGTCCACATGGAACTGGTTACAAAGGAGCCCATAGAAAGGAAATAAGGGTTTGGGGGACAATGTTCCATATTGTTTGAATTTTATCATATTTTATTTATTTTTTTAAATATATGACTAAAGAGTCCATGTAAATACAGACTCCTAGGCCCAGTTCCAGCACTCTGGTCTCATAGCTCCCAGCGGGGATCTGGGAACAGGTGTTCTTGAGAAACTCCCTAGGTGAAGTACGTGATCTGCTAGATTTTGGAACCCCTGCTTTGTAGTGAGGAGGACAGCTTGCAGGTGTCCGTGCACCAGCACCACCCCGGCACATAGCAGGCCAGAGTTTTGTTTGCCCAACTAACTGGAGTTGTGGAAGGGAAACCGAGGCAGATGGTCCAGGTTGGCTAATCTTACGTCCGTTCCTAACTAAACTCCTTCCTCCCTTTTCTCTTTCCTCTTCAGAGTCCAAAAGTGAAATACTTGCTTTCTGACATTCCCGAGTGTTTGGGAGTGGCCATATGTAAGGTGCTCTGGGAGGTGCTGGGAAAGCTCTGGCTCTGGAGGAAAAGGACATGGAATTGTCCTCCAGTATCCCAGGACCTCCTTCCTGCAGATGCCTAAATCTGTGGATGCTCAAGTCCCTGATATAAAATGGTGTCGTATTTGCATATAACCTGGCACATCCTCCCTTCTGCTTTATGTCATCTCTAGGTTACTTATAATACCTGACACAACATAAATTCTACATAAATAGTTGTTACACTGTATTGTTTAGGGGATAATGACAAGAAAAAAGAGTCTGTACCTGTTCAGTACAGACACAACTTTTTCCCGAATATTTTCGATCTGCAGTCGGTTGCATCCAGGGATGCAGAACCCAAGGATACAGAGGCCGATGGTATTTAGACGCTTTCCTTTCTGTCTCCTTCTCCTCCTGAGCATCCATGTGGCATCTGGAGCTGTGGCAGCCATTTTGCACTCATGAAGCCAAAACCAAGGGAAATTGTGGAGCCCCCCACCTTGATAGCGTTAGACCTTGCAAATCATGCCTGCAGCCACCTTCCCAGACTTCTTGTCACATCGGTAAAATTAATCCCTTTTTATTAACATTGGTTGGGTTTTCTGATATTTCTGGGTGAAAGGGCCTGAGATCTGGGCACTGAGCTGGGGACACAAAAGACTTATGGAGGACAGAGTGGTGTTTAGATATGTGTATACTAATAATCAAATCAGGGTATTTAGCATAACTATCACCTCATACATTTATCATTTCTTTGTGGTGAGAACATTCAAAATCCTCTCTTCTAGCTATTTTGAAATACACAGCACGATATTGTTAACCGTAGTCATCCTACTGTGCAATAGAATGCCAGAACGTATCCTCCTATTTAGCTGTAACTTTGTGCCTCTTGACCAATATCTGTCCCTCCCCCCTCCCCGCCCCAGGCTCAGGTAACTGCTATTCTACTCTCTACCTCCATGACATTGACTTCTTTAGATTCCATGTGTAAGTGAGGTCATGCAGAATTTGTCTTTCTGTGCCTGGCTTGTTTCACTTCATATAATGTCCTCCGGGTTCATCCATGCTGCTGCAAATGACAGGATTCCATCCATTTTTATGGCTGAATAGTATTCCATTGTGTGTACACCACATTTTCTTTATCCCTTCATCTGTTGATGGACACTTTGGCTGATTTCACATCTTGGCTATTGTGAATAGTGCTGCAGTACACATGGGAGCGCAGATACCTCTTTGACATACTGATTTTATTTCCTTTGGATATATACACAATAGTGGGATTGCTGGACCATATGGTCATTCTATTTTTTAATATTTTGAGGGACCTCCATACTGTTTTAAATAATGGCTATACTAATTTACCTTCCCACCAACAGTTTCTCACATCTATGCCAGCATTTGTTATTTTTTGTCTTTTTGGTAATAGCCATTCTAACTGGGGTGAGGTGATATCTCATTGTGGTTTTGATACACATTTCCCTGGTGATTCATTGAACACTTTTTCATATACCAGTTGGCCATTTGTATGTCTTCTTCTGAGAAATGTCTATTCAGATGTTTTGCCCATTTTTAAATTAGATATTTTTCTTTTGCTATTGATTTGTTTGAGTTTCTTGTATATTCTGGACATTAACTCCTTGTCAGGTGTGTAGTTTGCAAAGATTTTCTCCCATTCTTTAGGGTATCGCTTCACTCTGCTGAGTGTGTTCCTTGCTGTGCGGAAGCTTTCCAGTTTGCTGTAATCCTGTTCGCCCGTATTTTTTTGTTTGTTTCCTGTGCTTTGAGGTCTTATCCAAAAATTCCTCACCCAGGCAAATGTCATGAAGCATTTATTCTATGTTTTCATCTAGTAGTTTTATTCTTCTGGGTCTTACATTTAAGGCTTTGATCCATTTTATTTATTTATTTATTTATTTATTTATTTAATTTTATTTCAGAATATCATGGGGGTACAACACTTTGGCCATACACATTGCCCCTGTTCTGCCCGTGTCAGAGCCACAGTCGTGGTCATCCCCCAAACTGTGCTCCCCGCATCCATTCAGTGAGAGTTTTTCCCATCCCTTCCACCCCCCTCCCGCCCGCCCGCCCTCTGATGAATGCTTATTGCCCTGTGTGATGTAAGTGTTCATCAGTTAGTACCAGTTTGATGGTGAGTACCAGTGGTGCTTGTTTTTCCAATCCTGCGACACTTCGCTTCGAAGAATGGGTTCTAGCTCCAACCACGATAATACCAGATGTGTTAATTCACTGTTGTTCCTTATTGCTGAGTAATACTCCATGGTATACATATACCACATTTTATTGATCCACTCGTGTATTGATGGGCACCTGGGTTGTTTCCACATTTTTGCAATTGTGAATTGTGCTGCTATGAACATTCGTGAGCAGATGTCTTTATTATAAAATGTCTTTTTTTCCTTTGGGTAAATACCCAGTAGTGGGATTGCTGGGTCAAATGGTAATTCTACTTTTAATTCTTTGAGGTATCTCCATATTCTTTTCCATAGAGGTTGTACAATGCAAATCAAAACCACAATGAGATATCACTTAACTCCAGTGAGATTGGCTCATATCAAAAAATCCCCAAACAACAAATGTTGGCAGGGATGTGGACAGATAGGAACACTCATACACTGCTGGTGGGCTCTGATCCATTTTGAGTTGATTTTCGTATAGGGTGAGAGATAGGGATCCAGCTTCATTGCCCTGCCTGTGAATATCCCGTTTCCCCAGCACCACGTGTTGATGAGACTGTCCTTTTCACAATGTGTGTTCTTGGTGCCTTTGTGAAAAAGCAGTTTGCTGTAAGTGCTGTAATTTCTGTGTTCTCTGTTGTTCCATTGGTCTGTGTGTCTGTTTTCTCTCCTAGGTCTTTAAGGTTGCTGAGGGCAGGAAGGCTGGCTGTGCGCCTTTATTTCTCACTGTCTCCCCTGGTAGCCCAGTGCCCAGCACACTGCCTGGCACAAATGAGGGGCTGAGCCAATAGTTTGGGTTTGATGCATTTTAATATTGGTAGAATTCTTTATACATTTACATGCTGATGTTTTAAGCTGGGAAGGCAGAACTCTGGGGAAAACAATAGGTTGGAACTTCATTGCAACCCAGGACATGTCTGGCTGGCATATGAATCTATCTGCCATGACTGCTTGGATAAAAATAGTCCATATTGGAAGATTTGCTCTGTTTGAATGTAAAGATTAACCAATACTGTGACTATTATTTTCAGAAAGCTTCTTGCTGAAATTTTGTAATGATATGTTTAGGCTTCACAGCTACAAAACATGATCTTCCAGGTGAAAGAAGATAAATAGCTTCAAAGAAAGGTGTCCCCCCTCTGCCTTGTCCCTGGAGAACATAACCAGATGATGAAGAAAAATGACTCTGGACCTGTCTACACCACCTGTAGAAATGTTCCACTTCCTGAGCATTTTATTCAACCAATGTCAACTTGGCACAGTGCATTAACACTACAAGTTTCTTGGGATGTTTTCTGGCTGATAATATTTTCCTCACAAGTTCTCTATAAAATCTAAAGCAATAACAACAAAACAGAGCATTTCTTTGCTCTTGAAAATGTTGTCATGATCTGATTTCTTAGTTGGGTGGGATTTCCCGACTTCACATGGCCTCCTAGGGGAGAGGAGGGGATGCAGCATTTTAAAGCTCATCATTTGGACATTTTGAATCTGAAAATTCTGTCCTGGTTACAGGGCCAGCAACAAGCCAACGCAGCAGGAAGACCCGGGGCTGAGAGTCGGGGACTCTGGCTTGCATGGGGCGGCGGCTCCTCAGCCGTGGGGTCTTAGCCATTGATCTCTTGCCAGTTTCCCCATTGGAGGAACAAGGTGCTGAACTAGATCGTGGTTTCCCAACCTCAGCACTACCGACGACTTGGGAAGGATGATTCCTGTTCAGGGGTGTCCTGTGCCCACTAACATGTTTCCCAGCAACCCTGACCCCTACCCCCAGGTGCCCGTAGCACGCCCCAGCTACGACAACCAAAGATGTCTTCAATATTGCCAAATGGCCCTGGGAGGAGTGAGCAAAATTGCCCCCCAGTTGATGACCTCGCTGTGGTTGAGATGCTTTGGTGCTGTGTATAGAGGAGATGGCTCCAAATCCATCACACCCATGCCTGTCCATTTCCCTCAGCTCCTAACTGTTCCCCGTGGCCCTGTGCCCCCCACCTTGTGTGCATCTTCCTCCTGAAAGACCAGAACAAGCATGTCTTTACTCAGCTTTACAGTATTAAAATTTTTATTAGTGTGTAACTCACATACAGAAAAGTGCACAAGTCAGAAGTTCTCCGCTCAATGAATTTCACAAAGTGAACAATCCACGTGTCACCAGCACCCAAATTAAACAGCAGGACAGGAATAGTACCTTCCTCCTTCCTTTTCCGTTTGGTACCTGTGCCCTCTCCCTCACCCCCAATTAGCCACTATCCTGACTCCAAAACCATGGGTTGGTTTTGCCTGGTTTGTTGAACTTTACACAGTGGAGTCCTACAGAAGGTGCTGTTCTTGTGCCTGGCTTCTTTCCCTCTTCCCTGTGTTTGTGAGATTGATTCACGTTATCCACACTTACAGTTATCCATTCTATCCTTGCACAGTACACCATCCGTGAGTGCCCGGTGGCTTAACTGCCCGCACTGCTGGCGACGGGACTTTGGGGAGCGTCCAGGTTGGGGATTGGCAGTTGCACTTCTGAGAACACTTTGGAACGTATCTTTTGTGAACATGTGTGTGCATTTCTGATGGGCATATCCCCACGAGTGGAGTGGGGGGTCGTAGGGCACGCACATGTTCAGTTTTAGGAGATGATGCCAAACAGATACTCTCGCAAATTACTGAGAAAAGTTGAGAACCCCATGGACAAGTCAACAGAAGACGAGAAGAGCCGCATTGCAAAGGAAGATGCTCGATTGTCAAATAAACATAGAATAAAGGTGCTTAACCACTGCAGTCATCCAGGAAATGCACGTCAAAAGCACAGTGCCGTGCTACTCCTCCTCCATCAATGGCCACAGACAAGGACAACAAAATGGGGTGAGTTGATGAGGATGTGGAGCAACTGGAACCTCCACAGGTGGTGATGGGAGTGGAAATTCCTGCAACCGCTTTGGAAATCTGTGTGGTGGTATCTTTGAGATTTGTAAGCCCACAGAAAAGCAACAGACAGACACTTTTGATTTGTAAAATCGAGGTTTTGTATGCGTGAGGAAAACAAAATAAAGAATCTGTGCTGTGCACAAAGCTACCGTGTGGAGGTGCTAAGCAGGGAGTTAAGGTACATTAGCATTTGCCCCTGACTAGCAGGGCAGGTAGGAAGGGCAGGGGGTGGCAAGACGTGGAGGGAGATGAAGGGGGGGACACCAGGGTTAGGTACACGCTCAGAAAGCGTGGAGGGGATTCTGGAAGGAGGGGCTGGTTTCCTCTTCTGGTGTGAAACTCCAGGACCTCAGGGGGCTGGCTGGTCCCACAGAGAAGCCCAGGAAGGCTCCCAGGTCCCCATGACCAGAGCAAGGCTTGAGGAACTTTCTGGAGTTTCTCCAAGCCTTGTGGGTGGGGTGGGTGGTGAAAGGCTGAGAGGGCAGGGACCAGGACCTCTTCCAGGCTGGCGAGGAGGGTGAAGGGAGGCTGTGGCAGGGGCCACAGGCACCTGGAGCCAGTGCCACAGCAGGGAGTGCCCAGCAGACAGGGAGATGGGGTCTAGCGCCTACAGACGCTGCAGGGACCTGAGGGGCAGGTGGCCGATGGACCACGACCGCCCCTGTAGCCTATTTACCCCTCCATGGAGAAGGGGGTGGAGGATGAAGCCATGCAAGGCTATTTGCCCAAACAGGACTAGTGAGTGACATAAAAATACCCACATTTGATTGAAAAATTGGTGGATTAAGCTGAATAGATCCACAGGCAGTAGATTAAGTGTTCTTCTACGGGAAGACTAGGGGTTGAGATAAACGCTGAGTTCAGTTACAGCCGACAAAGAAAGATTCGCTTTGTGCAGTCAAGCTGCAGTCTGTAAATCACCTGGGTCTCCCTCCCACCTGCGCCTCCCCAGTGCGACACGTACGATGCTCCTCCATCCCTCTGCCCGCCTCCTTACGACAAAAGCAATTATGGTGCCAGGACTGGAGACACAGGGTGAAGGACAGAGGCACGGTGCTCTTCCTCATGGAACTTCCAGTCTAGTGGAGAAACAGCCTGGCTAGATGAAAGGAACGCTTCCGCTGTTTAGTGCAACGAATGAAACAGAACTGAGGGTGGCTGGGACCAGGATGCGCTGGAGACGGTCATCAGGGACAATGATTCTCTGAGAAGCCCCAAAGGGTGAGGAGGAGGCAGGCATTCCAAGATGATGGACACATGCACACAGAGAGTGCCCCAAGTAGCGGGAGCAGTCTGTGCAAAGGCCCTGGGGCAGGGAGGGCATATTAATTTTCAGGGAGTGAAAGAGGCTGACCATGGCTTAGTGGTCTGGAAGGAGTGTGGGCAGGGGCCAGATGGCACCGGCTGTGTAGCCCAGAGGGAGGAGTTTTGGAGGCACAATGCAAAAATCATTGCGGGGCTTTGAGCAACGGAAGAAGCAACCTAATTTGTACGATAGGCTCACTCCTCCTGCTGCTGTGCCGGGCTGTGCGAGAGGCAGCAGAGTGGAAGCCAGGGACCATTTAGAGATCGTCCCAGTGGCTGGAAATGATGGTGGCCTACACTAGGATGATGGCATTAGAGAGAAAGTCCATGGATTTAAGATTTACTTTGGAAGTAGAAATATAATAATCATAACAAACACTGTTCTTATTACCACAGCAGCCACTTGTTGTAGCTACTCTGTGCTGGGCAATGCGCTAACAGTCTCATATATATTCAATATTCAAATCAACCCCATGAGGTCGATACTCTTATCATCCACATTTGGTAGAGGAGAAAACGGAATTTTCTAGAAAGTACGTAAGTGATCGAGCTGCCACACGTATCCATAATGGAGCTGGGACTGGGATGCAAGAGCCGCTGTACTCCGAGCCACCGATGCTGACGGGTCCGAAATCCCCCTGCAGTCTGGTGGGGCCGGGGAGAGGTCCGGTCCTGCTGCAGCTGCGAGGCCCAGAGGGTCCCCTCCCGTAGCCTGGTTACTGCCCCGCAAAGCTGGAGCCCCCTTGCTCTTCCCACTTCCTCTTCTAGGAACTTGCCAAGTTTTCTATTGGTCTGAGCGCATTCCTCTTAGTATTTTATAGGACTATATATTTGAGACAAAGATTTCTTTGCCAGTTATATGTACTGCAAAGACATATTTTCTTTTAGATTGTAACTTACCTAATTCAATGGTGTCTTTTATCAAAGAAAAATTTTAATGTTTAAAATAGTCAAATTTATCAATCTTTCTTTTCCATGGTTTGTGCTTTGGGTGTTTTAAGAACTCACCTGTTGCAATGCTGTAGAGATACCCCCGTGTATTATAGCACAGCAATCTGCTGGTAGACTGTGATGGCTGTGGCTCTGTGACTTGGGAAAGGTCTCTCTCTGGACGGAGGTTTCTTGTTTATAAAATGGGGATAACAATAGCATCTGCTTAGTTGAATTGTTTTGAAGACTTAACAGAATTAATCCATGTAATGTCCTCAAAAGAGTGTCTGGCAACTGATGATCACTCAGGAAATGCTAGATTGTTATTCTTGTCCTTGAAGTTTTATTTTCCTTTTAGTATTTTCACCTTAAATCCATCTGGAGTCGATTTGTGCCTAAGGTGGGAATCTAATTTGGTCGTCTCCTCCGGCTGGCTTGGTGTCTCGGCCTCCGTCTGGTCACTGCTAGTTTCGGTTCTGCTTCCCTTCCTTCCATATCAGGTTTCCAGATACTTTCTGTGCTCCCCTGTTCCAAGGTTCTATTTTTCTGTCCCAAGGCAGACCGAGAATGTGTACTGAATTTAACGTAGACTCAATTGCCGATCACCGAGGGGCCAGTGCCCCCTGCACGTTCTTCCCCAAACTCGTCTTGGTGATTCCTCGCCTGATTTGTCCATGTGGATTACAGGAGCGGTGTGTCAGCGCCCATGAAAACCCTGTGACCACCCGATGACCGCCACTCTCTCTCTCCTGGAGACACCACAAGTCCCATTAGGACATTTATTTTCCTGGCATTTTGTTTGTTTGT
Organism: Daubentonia madagascariensis; assembly: GCA_023783475.1. Taxonomy (NCBI): domain Eukaryota; kingdom Metazoa; phylum Chordata; class Mammalia; order Primates; family Daubentoniidae; genus Daubentonia; species Daubentonia madagascariensis. Next base: position 2,156,637 of record JAKFHU010001640.1, on the reverse strand, counting down.
TTCATAAGGTTTTATTTTTGAAAATGTTTGGAATGATTTACGTGTCTTCGCCAGCAGCCGGGCTGGTTTTTCCCTGTGTCTGTGGTGTAGGTTACTTGGGCTTTGTTTTCAAATAAGCTTGATTTGTCCTTTTGAAACAGTTCCTGGACTTCACCAGGGACTTTCGAAACTCAGCTTCTCACAGAGGATCGCTGGGTTTCTAGCGTGCTGGGGACTTCCTTGCAGGACTGGCCAGATGTGGCTTTGCTGACAGGGCTGTTGGGTGAGCTCCTCTGGCCTTGCCCCGATTTGTCTGCATCCTGGGTCAAATTTCTGGCATTTTTCTGCTTTTCATCTTCATCTTCTTTGATATTATTGCAGCTCTTTTGGCCAGCACACCGGTGGGTAGTTCCTATCTCAAAACCTCTGTCTTCTAATTGCAGTACTTTATCCATTTATATTCACTGTGATTACTGACGAGTTTGGGTTTAGTTCTACAATGTTATTTGGTGTTTTCCATTTATTTTCTCTTAAAAAATATTTTTTCTCTTCTTTTCGGCCTCCTTTACTGCAAACTGAATAATTGATCAAAGTTTATTCTCTTTACCTCCCTGCGTTGGTGTGAAAGGTCCACATTCTATTACAATTCTTGTCATGGCCAACCTGAATGTTCGACATTCACACTTGATTTAATGAACTCTAAAGTTAATGAACATTTTAACTCTCCCCCTGAACAACATGAAGGCATTTAAATCATCAAATCTGATCACCCATTCTGTTTTTTAAGCTACGTTGCTTTTGGTATTTCACTTTTACCTTATTTTTCACCTCCCTAAGGTAGTAGTCATGATTATTATTTTTGTAATCAATGAATATTTAATTCCCCACGTCTTTACTGATGGTTTGATTACCACTGTCTCTTAACTCTGACGCTTTGCTACTTGTGTCTTATCAGTCGAGAATTTCTTTTAATAATACTTTCACTCTGGGTCTGTGAGTGGTAATTTTTCAATCTCTATCTGAAAATGTCTTAATTTTGTCTTCACTCTTGAACAATAGTTTATTTAATATAGAATTTTAGATTTTTTTCTCATAGCCTGTAAAGGTATATTCCATTCTTATGTGTTCTTTATGACCGCTGAGAAGTTGTTTGCTATTCTCATCGTAGTTCCTTTGTGGAGAATTACTTGTCCCTCTGTCTCCTTTTAAGGTTTTCTCTTTGTATTTGCTAATCTGCATTTCGTTGTGATGCATCTAAGAGTAGATGCATTTCATATGTTCCCAACGGAGAATTTCTTTCTGTCCTTAATTTTGGAAGATTCAAAACGATTTTACTTCTTCAGGTCTCTCCTCTTCCTTCTCGACTGTCTTCTCCTCTGCTTGTCTTGAATATGCGCTGGGCCTTCTTGTTCCAATTTCTGCATCTCTTAATTTCTTACAATTTCCATTTTCTAGCTTTCTCTGTTGCACTGCTAGTGATTTGCTCAGCTCTGATCCAGTTACGTCTGATCTCTGTTGAGTTTTAGGTATCGGTGATTGTATTTTTTCATTTTTAGATGTTCTGTTTGGTTCTTTTTGTCAAATCCACCATTCCTTTCTTTCACAGTATTTTGTTCTTTCACAACAGGTCATTTTAGGTCTTTAATTCCTTTCAGATTCTTCCATTTTTCTAAGTTCTTGGAAAGATCAATTCTCCTTGTCGTGTATACTGGCTCTTTTATATTATGCAACTTTTCCTCGTGTGGTTTGTAATTTTTAATTTTTATTCTATCTTCAGCTGGTGTGGCTATGTGCTAAGGCAGTTTTTTGTCACTTTGCTTATGAAAGTATCCCTACAGACCAATTTTCCCCAGCCCAAATTTGAATGTTATGTTTACTTTGGCTATAAATAAAGTGCATACTTGAACTCCATATCCTGGATGGTGTAGACCTGGCTTAGCTTTTCTAGCGAGGTTGGGCTTCTGCATTCAGAGCCAAGGACTGCCAGGATCTCTCGGGGTTTCCCTGGGCTAGTGGAAGTTCAATTGCTGGAGTGACGTGTCTAAAGAAGTTCAAGGCTTTATTTCACAAGGCCCTTCAATTAACATACTACTCCCACAAATAGCTCATAAATACAATTTTCCAGTTTTCTTGTTAACCCTAGACTAGCAGTTCTCCACTGAGCGCAATTTTGTCCCCCAGGAGAGATTTTGCAATATCTGGAGACTTTTTTTGTTATATGAACTGGGGAAAGGATGCTGCTGGCATCTAGTGGGTCAGGGCAGGGATGCTGCTGAGCCTCCTACCGTGCCCGAGATACTCCCTTCACCCCGCCAAAGAACGATCTGCCCTATAATGTCAATTGTGTGTGGCCGAGAAGCCCTGTTCTAGACCAGAAGCCCACTGCGGACAGGGACTTGGTCAGACTGGTTCAGCTCTGTATCTGCTTTGCCTGTTGTACTACTTGGTATCTAGTAGTTATTCAGTAAATTTTGCAAAATTTCAAGCAACCATTAACTTTGAAAGCTTTTCTTGCCAACGTGATGGGTTAAAAAAAGTATCTTGTTTTAGTTTGTATTTATTGGATTGCTAGGGAGGCAGACCCTTTTGTTTTTATAAGTTTACTGATCACTTGTATGTCTTCTTTTGTGAACCAACCCTTCTTTTCCTTTGCTTAAGTGAACAACATACTATAATGCCTGTCCACTGTCTACAGTAGGGCTATGAAGGTTAATTTTATTGATTGAGAAAATCATCATTGATAGTATAAAACACTGGACAAATAAAGACATTATCACTTCATACTGCCTGAGCAGCCCTTGACCTTAGGAAAAGGGCCAAGGAGCTGTGTATAGGTTGCTTACTGTACAAGAGGGGCAAGCAGAGCCTTCTGTCTCTGTTTATATTAGCTACTCAGTAGTGCGAAATCACAGCAGCTCCTGATACTTTCCCAAATACTTTCACATATGTATTTTCTTTTGGTCCTTATAATAACCCTGTAAGAAGAAGTGCTCAGAGGTGCTATTGTCAGCAGGTGAGGATCTGAGATGGTTGTACATCAGAGACACTGGCGATTTTAGAGGGCAAATGAGTTTTCATACCTGGTTGCTGCTTCTGTACACCTGCCCTGGGTCTCTTCCCTCATCCCTGGCATTAGAGGAGCCACCAATGGAACCTCTTCTGGGTGAGCTTCCTTTTAGTACCCGGAACTTAAACTTGGCATGAAATGATGGGATGGCATTTTTGAAAAGAGATGACATTTATTCCTGAAGATGTCAACTTCACCAAAACGTAAGCTGACCTTGGGAACTATTGTGGTTCTCTCTTTTTCAAGGTCTTCCATGAGGCACAACCCAGCAAAGCAAGAGTTAACCACATCTGCATGACTCCTGGGCCTTTGGGAGTGAAGGACCCCTAAGAATCTGATGAAAACTGTGGGCCAGGAAAATATACCTGATTTCAGGGACTTTGGGGTCCCTGGCATCTGTTCAGGACCCTCTGGGTGCCACGAATCCTTAGTTAAAAGCTCCACCCTTATGCTAAATTGGATTTTTGTGGTCATGTCAAGGGATACCGGAAATCGATGTAAGATTACCCAGGCGGCCAGAGTGCCTGCAGATCCCAAGTTCTGTGCTCTTTCCACTTCTGCATCTCTGCACATGCTGTGCCTTTCAAGGGAAATGTGCCTGCCTCTTTGAACTCTCTTATTGACAGCTCGGATGTCACCGTCTCTGTCACTGATCTCCCTGGGGGCAGCGTTGATCATCGCCTTCCACATCCCCACAGCCCCTCCTTCACGTCTTTCTCGCTGTGCTCATAGAGTTCTAGTTATTTCCTTCTACATTTGTTTTTCCAAGTAGACTGTGGGATGCTTAAGAGGGAATCATGTCTTAGTTTTCTTGACTTGTCTGTGTCAGTCTCTCCTGGTATAGTGCCTGGAATGTAGCTATATAATAGGTGTTCCAAGATGGCAAAGTACTTTACTGCATGGGGTTTTCATGAATTAAAAAAGTGTAGGAGAGTCATATGAGTGACTCTGTTATGTCTACATATTGGTGCCAGATAATGTGTACATCTTGGGCAGGTGCCCAATGTCTAGCCTGCAGAGATTATTTGTGACTCTTCTTTAAAATAACATTCCCTCCAAATTCTGTTGGATTTTCTCAAGTCAAACTCCGGTTCAAGAAGCACCAGGTGATCTGTTCCTCCACCATGGGTGTGGCTTGAGCCTGGGGGATGTCAGCTTCTGGAGACCCCCACAAAGGACAAATTGCCCATGTTAAGAAGAGTCCCCAGCATCTGTCGCTGCTCTGAAGATTCATTTCAATGTCCCTGAACTGCCGGGGAGGAAAAAGCAATGGTGTAGTTGTCTGGTATGAATTACTGCTTCAGATAAATCTGACAGGCCAACAGCCAGTGAAACGAATTGCCTCCGAAACACACTGTCGGCCTGCTGGGTGGCCTCCATCCTCCATCGTTAAGCTGGGAAAAAAGAAAGCAAAACCATCGCTAACAATAGAAGAAGGAATCCTTCACTTGAGGTTTCATCTAAACGCCAAGACTCAATAGCTCTGTCCTGACTGATCACCCCGGGGCCCTGGGGAGCTCCGTTTCCCAGGAGCGGGGGAGAACTGACCTCCAGTCACTCCTCCTGGACCAGCTCCTTCTCTTCCTTGTTGGTGTCCTGCATAACAGGGCAGTGCAGCGGTTTTTTGCCCATCTGTTTTTCCCGTGCCATTAAATATTCTCTAAAAACACTTGTTCGTAACTGAGTAACATGCTATAGAATGGAGGTGCCCTATTTTAGATTACCTTTCCTTTATTCTCGGGCGCTTGAGTTTTTTCTCAATATTCGCCATTGTAACTTTCACATCTTTGACATCTCCTCCTTGTTTTGTCTTCATCTGATATTATTTCTCGGGATTTTTCCTACAGGGGTGCTAACATCAAGCTACTCTCCACAGTGGTGTCAACTGAGTCACACTCCTCAGCAGCCTGTGTTCGCTATTTCACCTTTACGCAACCAGCAAACACCATCACGGCTTTCAAAGTATTTCCCAAGCTTCTAAGTGAGTAATGATGTGTTGTTATTGAATTCATTTCACATCTGGTGACTTCGAACATTTGCATTTTCTTTTGTGACTTATCTAGTCGTATCTTTCAACCAGCATGTTACTTCTCTTTTGACTCTGTGATCCTTCATACACATGGAATTTGTTTTGGTGCAAGTCACGAGTAGACATCCAACTTTGTTTCATCTTAAATGATCTCACATCTATTGAATTATGTGCTTTTGTAGCATTGAGTTTTAAAATAATCTTATTATTAATATTATTTTAATTGACAAATTACAACTACATGCAGCGATGGGGCACAATGTGATGTTTTGATATATGTATAAAATGTGGAATGATTAAATCAAGTTAATTAACCTATCACCTGTACCATTTGATTTTAAATGTCACTTTTATCACACACTGTACCTGGGTCTGTTTCTGAGTTTTGATTCCATCCTGGGACCTTTCTGCGTAATAAGAGGCTGTTTTAGCTCAGCGTCCCTGTTTTGCTGAGACGAGCCACCCCGCGCCCCCTCCGCCCTCACTCCCTCCTTCCCCTTCCCTCCCTCCCGCCGTCTTGCTCCTGTGCCCTCTCTCTAACTTTTTGGCTGATCTTATACATTTATTCTTCTTGAAAAACTTTAAAATCATATTGTTAAGATTCAGAAAACCTCATGGTAGGATTTTCATTGGGATTCTATTAAATTTACAGTTTAATTTAGGAGGGTTTGATATTTTACTACCTCAAACCCTCTCATTTAAGAATACGATGCATTTCTCTATTTCTTCACCCTCTTTTATATCTCTCAGTAAGGTTTTATAATACTTTTCATGAAGCTCTGCACATTTCTTGTTGAGATTATCCTGAAGTATATTATATTTTCGTGGCTGTTACCCAGGGAATCTTTATTATATTCTTCTAACTGATTAGTATGAGTAGAGAAACTCATTGGTTTGTTACTTATTAACAGGTCATTTACTGAACTGTCTTCAGGACCTCGATGGCTTTTTAGCTGATGCTCTTCTGTCTTCCGGGTAGACGTTTTTATTTGGGCTTGAAAACAATTGCCTTTGTGTTTATTTTCCCAACACATAATTTTAGAGTTTGATTACTTTTGATAGAACAATGATAAATACAAAATTTATGGGGATTCTAACCTTTTTATAGACATTAATGAAATGCTTCAAGTGGTGTTACGTGAAGATAGTTGTTCTTTACCATGACAGAAAATTTTCTTTTCATTTGATTTTACTCAGAAATTAATATGGAATGCCACCAGATGCCTTTCTATGCCCACATCCGTGTAGAAGGTGGTGACAGGATTTTCCCACGTGAGCGCTAATAAAATGCATTATCCTAGTTATATAAGTACTTTTCTCAGCAGTTCTTTTAGCTTGGGCTTCTCTTTACCTCTTTATGCTGATGTGCCTTTCCCAGGCACGCGGTTGGACATGTGTGTACTGACAGCAGATATTTTACCATTTAATAGAAGGTTTAACCCATTTACATCTTCGTCATAATGGACGGGATATACTTGATCTTCTTGTCATCCTACTTTCCATATTCTGCATTTATGCTTCCTTTTTTTCCTTTGCTGTATGGATTATATTGTCTTTGATCATTTTTTCTAGTAATCTTGAAGACATGCGTCCTGTTTTTTATTGCCATAAATAGTTGCCTTTAAGTGTTTAAAAAAAAAAACCCTAAACTTCTGTTTCTGTAATTGTCAATATCAAGAAGAATGAGTATCCATTGTTTCCCCCTCACATAACACAAGGGATGCACTGGTTAAGAATATTTTTGGCTAAAACAAACAAAAAACAACAAAAAAACCAAACACAGAATCTGTGCTCAATGTGGCTTAAATAACTATATGGTTTATTTTTCTAAAATGACAAGAAATCTCGAGATAGGCAGCTCTTGGCATTGGTTTAGTGGATCAACAATATTAGAGCCAATATCTTTGCAAATCTCTTCCTCATGGTAATAAAATGGCTGCCTCAGCTCCAGGCATCATACTGACATTCAAGGCAGTCAGAAAAACAGAAAGTCTGTGTCAGCTGTTTCTATCTCAGGAGTCTTAACACCTAGAAAACGTCAATTAACATCTCAGTGGCCAAAGCTCTAGCACATGCCCCTCCCCAGCAAACACAGAGGACACTCAGAAAGTGAGTGTCTCTCGTGTCTAGGTGCTATAAGTGGAAAGGAAAAAGGAGACCCAGACTCAGAGGAATTAGCACATTTTTGTTTCTCCTACTGCAATGCCCTCTGCAGGTACTTTCCTGCAAAATGAATATTTCCTTTTACAAATTATAGCATTGCATTATCTGTTAAAATGAAGTTAAAATGAAAGATGATTTAAAATTGTCCCAGTACATAGTAGGTGGTTAAAAAACGTTAGTTGAACCATCTTTTTCAGCTTATTCGTGAATCACCTCCCTGTGAGTAGCTCTGCTTAAATTGCCAAATTCCATATATGATCTCATTTTTATCTGCATTTCATTCCAACATGATTGCCTTTTTTTGTTCCAAGTAATAACAAAATACATTTTCTTTCAAATAATTTGTATTGAGTTATCTATGAAAAAAGCTCCTTCAATAAAAAACACACAAGTACTGTCACAGCATCAGGAATAAACAAACAGATATCTGTCTTTATGGGTATTTCTCTCTGATGCTATAACACTTTTGTATTTAGATACTTAGTCTGTCTTTTGGTTAACTCATTTATGGCTTTAGAGCATTTCTGCTTTAACAGTGAGATTCCAGGGGAACTGTGGTTGCAGAGTGTGGACGGAGATTGTCTTTTTACTTTCCTCAGACCACTTGCATTACGACTCCTCGCATAATGAAATGAACTTTGTTTAAGGCCAGATGTTTCCCTGCAAAGTCTGGTGTGTTTAAATGTATTTATGTTGCAAAGCTTATGCACAGTTATATATACAGTTGTAACTTTCAGACGCTAATGCACTGAAAGTTAGTTTGAAAAAACTATCAGAAATTCATGCACCTCCGTGGTGCTTTCAAAAGAACTTGGAAGTCAGACTATTCGCATTCAAATCCGGGGTCTTCCAGCGTAAGCTCCCTGGCTTTGGCTGCTTAGTCATTCTCTTTGTGCCTTAGTTTATAAATGTTTATAAATTCATTTATAAAATCAGGTTGGTCCATTATGGGATTATTGTGAAGATTAGGAGTTGTATGAAAGGGCTCAAAATCCTAAATGAAAATAGTCATTTTAACCTAGGTAAGTGTCTTCTTTCGTGGCAATTGTTCAGCCGAACTCCAGTTGAACAATAAAAGTAGAAACTTTCCCTCTGGAGAGATTCCATCCTGCTCAGCTCTGCTCATTCAAGGGCTGTGGCAGAGACCCTGTGTCTTTTCTATACACTCTGTCCAGGTGCATTTGTAGCCAGCAGGATGGCCGTGGTGCCCATTATGCTCACTGTCTTGTCACTGAAAGAGCCCTTCCTGTCTGGGGAGCAGTGCTGGGTATCCCATGTGCATGGGTGGTACACACCTGTAAGATCAGGCATGGACACCTGATTAAGGACAGTCCAACTTGGGTGGGCTGGTGTGATGGGTTCTGCCCAACAGGGAGTGGAAACCCTAAATATCAGAAGGGGTCACCATACCTCCTGAGTTCTTGATAAAATTATCTCGAGAAAAGCTAAAAAATCTAATGCTCTCTCAATATTTCTACCAATTCCCAGGAGGCTGCCAGTTCTTGGCTCCAGCCTGCAGCTTCTACCCAGTTGACTCAGTTTTTGAATCACTGTAGCATCCCTGCACGTGCTGGTCGGATTTTGCACACTCAGCCCCAGGTGTGGAACTCAGTCCCTGTCCTCAATTACCACGACACAATTCGTGCAATGCTGTCATGAATGCAACTTCTTCACTGCTCAGGGGCCTGGCTGTCTATGGTTGCGTACAAATCACCCAAAGCTCAGGGGCTTAAAAAATCAACGGTAATTTGTCTTGCTCACAAATCTCCAAGCCCGTTCACTCACGTGGCTGGAGATATGAGGCTGGGAGGTCAGCCGGGGCCTTGGTCAGGGCCTCGGCCCCTCTGCAGGCCTCTCCGTGGGGCACTTGCTTCCCTCACTGCGTGGCAGCTGGGTCCTGGGGACGAGGAGTCCAAGAAACAGCAAGGAGAAGCGTGAGTGTGTTCAGGCCTAGGTCTGACGCAGAAACTGGCAGGGCAAGCATCCCTTGCTCTCTGTTCTGCTAGTCAAGCAGCCACAGAGCCTGCACGGGCTCCTGGAGGACCCCGTCTCCCAGTGGACTGGGGGTGGATGAGAAGCCATCTCCAGTTTACTGTGCAAGACAGTCAGGGCGATGTCCTAGCTCATCACCGCCAACAACTGACAGCTGAGTATGAGACATCCTGGGGCTTTGGAGTCCCACAGACACCCCCTCGCGGTGCGGCCTGCCCAGCCCTCTGGCCCTTTCGTCTTCACCTCACCTCCTCTGTGTCGCCTTCACCTCTGTGCTTCTGTTCACTTCCACCGCAGCGCCGCCTAACCACCTCTGTCACTCCTTGATCCCCATCTACCAAATTTCAGGGTCTCAACTGCCCATGTTAATTTTTTAAGGTATTTTTCTAAACAAAGACATATCCCTTCTTAAGAAAAGATAGTTACCAGCTCTTAGAATAACATTTTTTTTAACCACCCTGCTACCAAGAACATGTAATTCATTAAGTTAATCAGACCAAATCATGACCTGTCCTCTGTCCTCCAGGCCCTAAGCTGTGGTCTGAATGTCTGTGTGCCCCTAAACACCCTATGGTGAAATCTAACCCTCAATATTATGGTATTTGGAGGTGAGGCCTTTGGGAAGTGATTAGGGATTAGTGTCCTTATAAACAAGGTCCCAGAGAGCTCCCTTGTACCTTCTACCACAGGAAGTGACAGAGAGAAGGTGAGGACCGTGAGCAGAAAGTGGGGGCCTCACCAGGCACAGGGTCTGCCAGAGCCCTGATGCTGGGCTTCCAGCCTGCAGAGCTTCAGAAACAAATTTCTGTTGTTTATAAACCCCCAGTCTGTGGTGTTTTGTTACAGCAGCCTGAACGGACTGCACCACACTCCACTGCTCTGCCCTCCTCCCCATCGCCCCCCAGCCAGCCCCACTCTGCTCCGGACATGCCAGACCCCGTTCTTTCCCCAGGACACCATGCACACGCCACTTCAAGGCCTTTCCATCCTCTGCTCCTTCCGCTTGGAAACACTCTGCCTCCACATGTCCACAAGGCTCCATCCTCCCTCTTCTCTCCGTTCTGTTTAAATGCCAGCTCATTGGTGGTGCCTCCCCTGGCCATTTGAGGTCATTTTCCCCCAGCCCCGGCACTCTCTCACCCCCTCACCCAGTTATTTTCAGCCCCAGCATTTATTACCATATTGCACGCTCAGTATGGATTAATTTAGTACCATGTTGTCTGTCTCCCGGATGAGAGGGAGCTTTGTCTATTTTGTCTGCATCTTCAGCACCTGGAACAGCGCCCGGCAGGTGCTCACTACATATTTGTGGAGTGATTCTTAAAGGACTGCATAAAAATACAGCGGGGATTGGCCAGTGGTGATGTGGAGACAAATAGGGTGGTCCAAGGCCCCAGTTTGCCTGGGACTGAGGAGCTGCTCAGGATGCAGGACCCCAAGTGCTAAGCCTGGGAACATCCCAGGCAAACCCAGATGAGAAGGCCACCCTGATGACAGCCCCCCAAATGTCCTCAGAGCAATCAAGGCACTGTGGGAATGAGACCAAGAGGTTCTGAGGAGAAGTTAGAGAGGACAGTTGTCCCCAGTCTTCTGTCGGTTGGGGTGGATTCCAGGCTTCAGTTGTCGGCCATCTGCATCCTTGCCATAGACATCCCGGTCCTTAAGGCTGATCACGCAGCCCAACATCACGATCTGACAATGGAGGATGTGGCAGGTTTTTGTCTTGATGGAGGCAGAACATGGTTTCCAATTTATCTGAGCTGCCTGGAGCCCACACTGCTTTGCAACATTGTTCAGAACTGCTGATGGGGGGAGGCGGTCTGTGAATTCTCCTTTTCCTCTCTTCCTAAGCACTCTGCAGCAATTTCTTTAAGCTCTTGGCTTTGCAGGGTGCAGTGCACACCACAGATTTCCAATGGGATGCAAGAGGCAGAGCAGGTATGGCAGCAGCCCAAGAGGAGCGCCTCCTTCAAGGGCTCCCTACCTCAGTCACAGGGTTATGGCACCATCCCTGTTCTGTTAGCAGCAAGGAAACATGACACACTGTTCTGGCTCACCCTGATCCAGAGTTGGAGGGCTCTTGTTCTGTTCAGCAATGATGTAGGGAACGAGTCTAAGAAAACTTGAATGGAAATCATGAAACCATAGAGAGAAGACATGTGCAAAGCAAGCCTTTTGAAGACTTTTGAGTAGGGAAGACACCTGGCACCTCTTTGAACTGTTTGGCTTGCAAAGATTTACTTTGGCACCACTTCTGCCAAAGCATAGCGGACTTCTATATTGCCTGCTGGACACGTGCATCCTGGCTGTGCAATTTGGCTCCACAACCCCGAAGCAGATTTTCAGATCGTGTAATAAAACAAAGCAGCATCATCAGTGCCAGCCTGGGGTCTGCCCGGAGCCATGGCAATGTTTCTGCTGAGTGAGCTGCCCTTCAAAGGCTGCTTCTTTCTGCTGTGTGGCGCCTACATCTGCTGTCACCAGCCGGCTCAGGGGTGATGACCAGTCATGCTCCAATGACTTCCTCCCGTGTCCTCTGAAACATCTGCAGAGTGAAAGGAAGTCTCCAATTATGTGCTCTTTTTTTCCTTTCCAAACCAAGACAATGTTCGGTAATTAATGGCATATTTTAAATATGTCAGGGAGATTTGCATTTTTCTCCAAGGAAGAATGAAATGACAGCACATGTGTAAATATGAACCCAAACCCTGGGCTCCTTCCACACTGGTAATCAGCGGCCTTGCTATAAAGGAGGGAGATTATTTGGCCCTGCTGAGAAAAATCCTTCTTGTGCAAGGGGTAAAAAAAAGTTTTTGACAGTGTGTGCTACTGCAGAAGCATCTCAGCAAGTCCTTTTTTAAAATTTATTTCTCGTCTTTTATTAATGAGATTGGGTTCTGGGAGACTATCTTGTGGAAGAATTAAACCCCTGTCTTTGAAGGCAGTTTTCGAGAGTAGACTGGGATTTGGTGACAGGCGACTCAGCAGTTAACGTTGGGGAATTCTGCGGCAGAGAATGGTGGCTACCCGGGGAAGAGACCAGCTGGGCAGGTGGACATGCAGAGAGGACAGGAAGTGGGCAAGAGACAAACATTGTACATGTGGGCCCGCAGTTCCCAGGCCCATGATTCCCTCCCAGGATCTTGGTACAGTGTCCCAGCTAAGAACGTGATTTTTGGAGTCAGACAAACATGAATTTTAGTCTGATCTCTACCCTTTCCTCAGGGGTGACCTTGGGCAAGCCTCAGTTTCTCCATCTTTAAAATTAGAAGTTTTCACAGGGTTTCTGAGGAGACCAAATGAGGTAATCCGCACAGGGCTGAGCACGCAGCAGCCTGTGGCAGTTGGGTCTCGGCATACCCACCCTGAGAGCTGCTGTGCTCCCACTAAGCAGAGTTGCTCTGAGCTCCACAAACCTGGAGTCTTCTGAGGCCTTGGCTTGTTCATGCCTCCCTTCTACTCCGGAATCTACATTTTCCTGCAGATCCACGTTCTTGCCATGTTTGATGAACTTCAACCCATAGAATATCCGTAGTAACATTATTCATAATAGCTCAAAAGTGGAAACAACCAAACACCCATTAACTGATGAATGGATGAACAGAATGTGGTATATCCATACAATGGGATATTATTTGGGGATGGAAAGCGCTAAAGTCCTGATACCAGCTGCAACACGGATGAGGCCCAAAACATTATGTAAGTGAAGGAAGCCAGTCACAAAAAGTCACATACTGTAGGATTCCATTCACATGAAATACCCAGAATAGGCCAATTCATAAAGACAGAAAGTGGATTAGGGGCTGTCAGGGGCTGGGAAAAGTGCCAATGAGGAATGCCTGGTAATGGCTGTGAGATTTCTTTTTGGGATGATGAAAATGTCCCCAAATTAGATTATGGTGATACTTGCACAAGTCCGTAAACACAACAAAAAACATTAAATTGTATATGTTAAACAGGTAAACCTTATGTTGTATAAATTATATCTCAAAAAAGCCATTAATGTAATTGATAATGAATACCTGACCTTTAGTGTCTATTTGTATGCATAGTATGCCATGCATACATTTATATACAATGTATACATTTATGCAAATTGTATATAACGTATATATTTGTATACATTATATACATTTGTATACACTGATTTTTCATCTTCAATTGCATGGACTACTGAGTCTGAGGACAGTTCCTTTATATGCTCAGAAGTTCCTGACTGATATGTGGGTCCCACTGAGATGGAGGCCAGTTTTAATTTATCAACTGCCCAGAAGCAAGACAGAAAGTTATCAAATAGAGACTTGTACCATGACATACTTATTCAGGATGGATTAAGGTAGTGGTTCCCAGACACTAAGCTGTGGGCTGGTGCCATATAGTAATAAAATATTTAAAAATTATGACCAAGTAATTAATAGTATTCTATCAATGTTAATTTCTTAGTTTTGACTAATATACTATGATTATGTAGGATACTGTCGTTACAGGAAACTAGGGTATGTGGGAACTCTATTTTTGCAAGTTTTCTGTAAATGTACAAATTTTTCCATGAAAGAAGTTTAATCCATCCCCTTCCCCCCATAAAAGAACAAACTAACAACAAGGACAAAATAAAAACAAAGATAATGACCCTGGCAGAAAACCAAAATAAGGAACTATTTTTTATTCTAAAATTATAATCTTCTGACATTGTTGGTGTTAAGTGCCCCTTTTATGAAGAGACATCAGATAGAATTTGCATTATTGTTTCCCAACTTGACAGCATAAAAGGTGACAATTCTATGCCAGTACTCCAGAGTTGGAGCGGACGTCATTGGGTTCTGTCTGCTGTTCTCAGCCAGCATCCTTCCCCTGCGTGGGTGGGATTTTCTGAGGGGTTCTGTCTATAGTGTGTCCTGGAGGTCCCAGGGAGCCTGAGCCCAGTGGCCTGCACAGGTAACCTCACACGGGTCACCTCCCTCTCCTGAGCACCTGACTCCTCCTTTCTCTGCCTCATGTCCCCAGCCCAGCTGGTGTTTGCTGGGACGACCTTCCATTAAGCATCTGCCCTTGGATTCCTAGCCTTGGTCTGCTCCTGGGGTACCTAAATTAAGGTATCTGTGGTTTGTGAAGTCCCAAATGTGGGACTATAGACTAAAGATAAGACTGACATATGGAATAACATGTAGTCCCTGGGATGGCTGTTAGCATAGACGAGGCGTGGTGCTAGACCCTGGGGATGGGTATTTGATTCTTAGGGCTGTCATAACAAAGTACCAAAAGATGAGTGACTAAAACAATGAAAATTTATTCTCTCCCAGTTCTGGAGGCTAGAAGTGTTGGCAGGGCCACACTTTCTCAGAAGGCTCTAGGGCAGAATCCTTCCTTGCCTTTTCCAGCCTTTGGCATTTGGCAACAATTTGTGGCTTTCCTTGGCTTGCAGCTGCATCACTTCAATCTCTGCTTCTGTGGCCGCACAGTGTTCTCTCAGTGTCTCTCTGGGCTTCTCCTCTTCTTATAAGGACACCAGTTGTATTGGATTAAGGCCCACGCTACTTGAGTGGGATCTCCCTGTAGCTTAACTAATTACATCTGCAATAGCCCTATTTCCAAGTAAGGTCACACTCTGCAGTTCCAGGAAGCACATGAATTTTTGAGGGACACTATCAAATCCAGCACAGGATGCATAGAGGAAGACATTGGACAAGACCCTGCCTCAAGGAGTTTATAGACAGATAGGTGCCTATGTGCGTGTGTGTGTGCGCATGCACAGATCTTAACTAAACAAATGCACTAGTCAATTAATAATTACAGAGACAAAGACCTTTTAAAATAGGACACTCTGAGCTCATACAAGAAATAAACCTGGCCCAACCTGGAGAGGGGCAGGAAAGAAAGTTCAAGAACCCAGGGGGTGGGGGGGCAAGACTTAGTGGACAGAGCAGGTGTTCATCTCCTGGGTGAGGCCAGAGCTCCATCCTGGGCATCGCAAGTGTTTTAAAGGCCCTGGCAGGGCTGGGAGCTGAGGAGAGGAAAGGGGCAGGGAGAGAGCATGTGGGGTTTAGCCGCTGAGGTGGGCGGAGGATGGAGAAATACTCAGTTCAGTGACCTGCATACAGCAAGATCAGCAAGGTCTTCAAGGAGCTTCCAGGAGACATGTCTCTTCCTCCCCCACCCCGCTGCACCCCCACTGCACCCAGTGGACAGACTTCAGTTCTGCGAGCATGGGGTCCAGGCAGGACCCCCAGCACCTGGGGCTGCTAACCTAGGCTGGGCCCAGGGAGCCCCTGCTGCTTCTGTTTTTGGTGAGTTCAGGGAGAAAAACCTCCAGAGTGGAGGTGGGGGGAGACGGAGTGGAGAGAAAAGGGAGAGAGACAAGGAGAGAGACATGCAGTGGGAAGAGAGAGAGGAGATCAGATGGGGACCAGCCATCTGCAGGCAGAGGAGGGGGAGGAGGAGGGAGGGGCACGAGAGCTGGGGAGAGGGGAAGAGAGAGAGCTGTCAGAGAGGGGGAGACGGAGACAGACAGAGACAGATGGAGAGAAATGGACAGAGGGACAGAGAAAGCAGAGTGCCCTCCCCACCTGGCGCTCTCCCCACCTGCTTGCTCCCTGTCTGGAACATTCCCTGAGGTCCCCTACTGCACTTGACTGTTGCTTTGCTAACGAAGGCCCACACTGGCTGGATGAAAACCACATTAGTGGTTTCACCCAGAAAACCACGTTCAGCGTTCAGCTTCCAACAGTAAGTGGCATAAGTAGTAGCATCTGGAACCCCCTTTGCTGAAAGGGGTTGTCTGACAACTCGTCCCCTCTAAGATATTGAGATGACTGCCCGGGGACGACTACGAAATCGCACGGGAAGTCCTGGCATTGGGGCGAACTGCGCGACTCACCGTGGTGCACGGTGCGTGGGGCGTTAGGTTTGGGGCTCTCTGGGAAGCATCAGATATGAAATTACTTTGCGTGATGCCGCTCAGACGTTAAAAGTGCAATGCTGGGGACTACATGATTCAGTGAGAAAATATAAATGGAAAACTACCGGAGCTGAAATTTTCTTGCAAAGTTATTTATCTTTGTTATTACGTTCTGAATCCTTTTGTGCTTTCTGCTCGCAGCAACAGATAGAGGCGCTCTTACTTACACTTTAAGTGGAGATCAGGAGGGAAAATATTCCTCACTGCACCACAAAATACCAGATTAAGTCTCAGCCCAGGCCTGTGATTTCTCTCATTTCAACAAAATGTCTAGAAATTGAAATAATAACAATACAAAAAGGTTTTGCAGTCCTTTCCACAGACAGTTCACGTGGCTTCCTGTTGGTGCCATTTAGCATTTCTTCGTTGGAGTAATAATGGTAAAAATAGGGCTCTAGTAGAGACTGGCCCACGGTTTCATGGCTCAGCCTCCAGTGTGTGGTGCAGGTGTTCTGTGCCACTTCAGAGAGAAGACGGTGCTGGTGACTTAGCTGAATCAGGCAAAAGTGTAACACCAAATTCATAACACAAATAAACATCCTTTACTTTTTCAAAGAGTACTACAATTTTTAGGATTGTTGCCTACATCCTCTTATTTGATTATTTTTTTAAAAATTGCATATATTTTTATCAAATGGAAGACTAATTTTGTTCATAAAGATACATTTAAAAGTATGTGTACATAAACATACACATTTTAAAGTTTTAACAAAGTTTTATGTTTGTTACATTTGTTCATCATGCAAAAAATTTGCTGCTTTATTCAGAGGAAAAAAGGCAAAGGTTTTCCTTTTTAAATTCTCTTTTTTGGTTTTTATGGTAATACCTCACGGGTGATTGGATGGTGTCACTGTTCTGATAATAGACTTCAGGGCTCTTCAGAGTGAGGTCTGTGGACCAGGAGCCCCCAACACAGGCCCTTGGGAGCTTGTTAGAAAAGCTTAATGTAAATTCTCAACCCCCACCCTGGACCTGTGTGGCAGGGCCCAGGAATCTGTGTTTTAACAAGGGGGTTCAGTGGGTCCAATGCTAAATGCTAATTCCTCTTAGATACAGAGGCCATTAATGTCACTCTTGGATGGACATTAAGATGTTGTGTTTGGAGTCTAATTGCCTCCTTCAAACCCCATCCCTAGCCCTGTGGTATCAGGCAGGTTGCTTCTCCACTTGCCTCCCTGAGAGTGGTAATGGATTCACAGTGAGGGTTCGTGCAGGTGGGGGTATTTTGGTGTGTGTGCTGGTGTGTATGCTCGTTCTTCATTTATCCCAAAGGCTCCCCTCCCGACACCCCACCCAGCCGGACAGATCTGACATACCCTTGAGGAATAAGAAAACGAATTTCTCACATATGGGCAAATCTAGTCTAAGGATGCCTTAGACTAGATTTAGAGTGAGTTCTAAAGCCTCAGAAATTAGATAAAATCTAGAGCTGGGCTGGAGGAAGGACAGACCGCAATGTCAGGCAAGAGAGATGGGGAGAAGCAGTTCCCTTTTGTGGGAGCAAGGTGCAGGGAGCAGGGAGGAGCCGGCTGCATCAGCCTGCTTGTTTGAGACGTGGCCACATCTGTCCCACATGTTCCTACGGACCCTCAAAAGTCAGCATCTTATGTCCCCTCCCCTTGAATCTGGATGGGCTTTGGTGGCAGCCTTGCGGGTAGAATGTGCTGGGAGCGATGCTGTGAGCTTCTGGGGCTTGCTTAGGAGAGGTGATGCAGGTTCTTCCCCTTCTCTCTCTGAACACGCCCCGTTTGGAGCCCTGAGGAAATGAAGACACTGAACCATAAAATATTAGTTTTTGACACTAATTGTCCCAGATCATTTTTCTAGGGAAGTAATCTCAATTTAAGATGTGTTGAGGAGTTTTAAATGGTTTTCCTTTCAGAATCTTGATTCTTGGGATTTTAAATGACATTTGGAGACAAAGGACCTTGTTTTTGTGCCATTAAATAACTAATATTTGTGTGAACACACACATACTCACACACATGTACTTACATACACATCTACCTTCTTCCAGGAGGAAGAAAGACAAGGAAAGGACACTCTTTCTCCATTGCCCAAGTTTTTTTGATATTGATTTTTCATTATTGATTTTTAAAATTCCTAAAATTCAGTTGGGCCTTAGCACTGTCTTTTGGTGTAGGGTTAACCACAATCTTTACCCTGTTGGGAAAAGTCCCCTATGTTCACGGACTTCATCTGGCAAAAACTGTTGTCTTCTCTGTATTTTTATCCAGTTCTTTAGAGTAGGCTTGAGTTTTATTTATTGGCACATCTTTATAACAGACTTTTCTCCTTCCATCCTGCCCCTGAAAGACATTTCTTTCTCTTGAAATTTCATAAATTTCTGGGTCCATTTAGTAATAATGGCAAGAATAGCAGTGAGTTGTAGTAATTGAGCCACGTGCTGAAAATTTACTATATGCCAACTCTTTTCTTTTACGTGTATCATGTCCCCAGTTCCAGTAGGAAGTCATGCACTAGGTTTGGGGTGAGGCTACCCATCCTCCTCCTCCCCACTGTGCGGGAGCTGTGACTGGGACCAGTTCCATCAGCACACACCGTCCCCTGGCCACGGGGATTTGCTAGGGAAGGATGGGACCCAGCAGGTTCCGGGGCTGCTGGGTGGCTGAGCCATGACTCGGAGCCAGTGTCATTCCGCGGGAGAGCCGGTGTCCTCACCTCTGCCGCAGCCTTCTCCCAGTTCACTGAACCACCAGGAGGAATTGTTAAGACACGGATGGCGGGACCTACCCCAGAGCTTCCAACTCAACAGGGCTGGGCTGGGGACTGAGAATTAGCCTTTCTGTCCAGGTCCCAGGTGATGCTGACACTGGGCCCAGGGACCACGTTCTAGAACCACTGTCCCTGCTCTGCTGCCTCCCCACGGGGCCCTGGAGCTGAGCTCCCGGCTGAGGGCACCTGGGCAACAGTGAGTGTTTCTTTATGGTGACGTGTGAACATTTCAGGCGGGTGGTAGTGAGGAGGCAGATTGTTTCTCTCTGCTACTGAACACAATATTGCTAAGCCAGGGATTTTCTCAGCTGTAAATGACTGAAATCTGAATAAAATTACCCTTGTAATCAATCAATCAATAGATAAAAATATTGGCCCAATGTTCAGGAAGGACTGAAGGATGTATCTCTCTTTCCCACTCTCCCCTCCACCGGGTTGTTCCCCTGTGTCTTCCCTCCCTCCTTCCCCCCTCCCCCACTCCCTCCATCCCCTCCCCCCTCCCCCCCCCTCCCTCCATCCCCTCCCCCTCCCCCCACTCCCTCCATCCCCTCCCCCCTCCCTCCATCCCCTCCCCCCCCACTCCCTCCATCCCCTCCCCCCTCCCCCACTCCCTCCATCCCCTCCCCCTCCCACTCAGGCCATTTCTGGGCCCTCTTATGTGCTGTTCTTGTTCTCTCCCTCCTTGGGGGGCTCTGTGCCTGTGACAGGGTGGCCAGAAGGCAGACACAGAGGAGTGTCAGAGGAGGCTCTGAAAGACCAGGCCTTGGCTTGGACCCACCTCTGGGATGCTGGTGTGGGCAAAGGGAGGGTCTGTTTCCAGGAAAAAGGAAGGGGCTGGGAAAACATGCTGGAAAGACAAAAAGCAAGAAGAGTCTATCCTGTATTATCCTGGTCTAATGTAATCGCGTGAGCCCTCAATAGCGGAAGGAGAAGGCAGAAGGGTGGTCAGAGAGCTGAGACCGAGGAGGAAGGAGGAGCGATTCGATGCTTAGTGGAGACTCCAGGCAGTACCACTGGGTGTGAAGACGGGAGGGAGCTGCACTCCGAGGCACACAGGTGTCTTCTGGAGGCTGGGAAGGGGCCGCAGGTGACAACTGGGGAGGAAAGGAGACCTTGGTCCTACACCAGTGAGGAACTGCGCCTGCCGACAGTGTGGATAAGCAAGGAAATAGAGTCTCCCCTAGAACCTCAGGAAGGAGCACAGCCCTACGGACACCTTGATTTTAGCCCTGTGAGACCTGTGCCAGCCTTCTGACCTCCACCAGTACAGGGTAGTGCTGCCGTCCCCAACCCCAGGGCCACAGACCAGTACCGGCCCATGGCCTGTTAAGAACCAGGCCACACACCAGGAGGTGAGCGTCAGGCAAGCAAGGGAATCCTCACCTGTATTTACTCCCCATCGCTCGCACCACCGCCCGAGCTCCGCCTCCTGTCGGATCAGCAGCGGCGTTAGATTCTCACGGGAGCGAACCCCACCGTAACTGCACATGCGAGGGATCCGGGTTGCGGCTCCTTATGAGAATCCAGTGCCTGACGATCTGAGGTGGAGCTGAGGCCGTGATGCCCCCACCCCACCCCACCCCTGCCATGGAAAAATTATCTTCCATGAAACCGGTCCCTGGTGCCAAAAATGTTGGGGACCACCGGGATAGTGAAGTGGTGTTGTTTTAGGCTCTAAAGTTTGTGGTGATTTGTTACAGTAGCGAGAGAAAACTAAGGTAGAACAAAAGACCCAACCTGTATCAAATCAAGAGAGATGAGCTGTGTTGCAAATTCCGGCTAATTGCCTCAATCGTAGGGTCAATTAATCTCCCGAAAGCTCAGTTTCTTTGCCTTTTAAATAGAAATAGACCGGGAGGCTGAAGTGGGTGGCCAGGAGTTCAGACCAGCCTGAGCAACATAGAATTATATTCTTATAATTATAAGAATAAAAAATTAGCCAGGCATGGTGGTGCACACTTGTAGTCCCAGCTACTGGGGAGGCTGAGGCAGGACGATCACTTGAGCCCAGGAGGTCAAGGCTGCAGTGAGCTGTGATGACGCCACTGCACTCCAGCCTGGGCAGCAGCGTGAGACCCTGTCTCTGAAAAAAAAAGAAAGAAATAGAAGTAACAACACAACCAACCTCAGGGGGTTGCTTTGGATACTAAGTGTCAAAAATCATTGGATTATGAAGTAGAACAGAGGGGGAAAAAAAGAGGCTTCTTTGATAGTTTTTGGACTTTTAAACAAAATAAACTGGGTCAAAAAGAAATATAGCTTGAATATATGTTGCAGACTAATTCAGTTTTGAAGTCTTTTGAGGGCTTTTATATTTTCATCTCTATAAAATTGTAGAGTGCTGAAAATACTCCCCAATACATTAAAATTTCATTAGAAGGTAATGTATAAGGCCCCACCTTATTTTTCTTGAAAGACAAGGGCTGTGAGTGGGAGGAATAAAGAAACACATCATTTCAAAATTCCACTTCCGAATGCACCCATTTTGTGACATTTAAAATAGCAATCAGATCCATATGCCTCAGCTACAGTGTCACAGGAAGTTGAAAACCAAGCACATTAACACTGGATTATTTCCGTATTAAAAGGTTAACCTTGTAGGTGTCCACATGTACATGTTTTCCATTTCATAAGGCTGATGTGTGGTTTCTCCGTGGTGTTGCCTTTCCCTTTCACGCAAAACATCCTTTACCCAGATCTTTTATTCTTGCTCTATTTCCCTGTCTTTTAGGACAGACATAGAAGCCTGGAGTCTTGGGGTTGGAGTCCTATCTCCAGCACCTGCTAGGCTTGGCCACGGGCTGGTCACTCAGTGCCTGCACCTGTAGAAGGAGAACAGCCATGGGCAGTCCTAGTGCCCAGCATCTGACCCAGGCTGGTGGTTCAATGCCAGCATCCGGTTAAGTTGACGGCAGTTCGAGGTCTCTGGATCTTACCAGACTCCTTTCCTCCTCAGCTCCTGGATGCTCTGCCCGTTGATCTGTTGCTGCGATCCTCGAAGTGTGTGCATTTTAAGCTATTTACCATCCTCCCCCTGCCCGCCCCAACCCTCCCATGCCCTGAATATCCAGGGATAAGCACTTGTCTTCAAATCATTCAGCAAGGCCAGAATCACACATACAGCTGTGGATCCTTCTTTACTCATTGGTGTATCAACATAAAATCATTTTTAACTCGCGATTACAATAACAATGATTATTGCAATTGAATTGCAAGGCAAGGCATCTCAGAGTGTTTCAATGGTTATTTTTATCTCGCTGTTACCAGTGTTGTTAATAGTAACTTGTAAGGGTTACATTCCTCACCCTCTCTCACCAGCTTCAAATCATCCGCAGTAGAAGCAGGAAGGCAGGAGCTCTCAGTGACAGAGGGGCTTTAGAGATCCCCTCATCTGGGCCCCGTCCAGGGGCTGCATGTCCTTGATGACCTCCTTGTCAGCTTGTTTGACCCCTGAACTGTGCCCCCTGCCACTTCCGTCTGTGCGTGGGCTCTGAGGACTGCTCGGGCGCGGAGGCACTGCGGGCCCATTGGGAGGCCCTGTCTGCCACGACATCTGCTCGCCCTTCTGGTGGGCCAAGGACTGGAAGTGATTTTGAAGCACACATATATGGAAAATCTGGCCAAATGTTAAAAGATAGTAAATCTGGGTAAAAGATATATTGGAGATCTTTGTGCCATTCTTGCAAACTCTTGTATAACTTTGAAAATAATTTCAAAATAAAACATTTTTGAAAAAAGAAATTTTGAACTTATGTTTTAGTCATAACTTAGCGAGGCCTGGAATGGCACACACACGTGGGCACACACACAAGATTGTCTCCCTGGAGGTAAACAACCCACCCCCAGCCTGCTTCTCCACCCTCAGCTCAGACAGCCCTGGCATCCTGCTGCGTCCACTCTGGGACTCTCTGATTTGGGACTCACACTGGAAATAGTACATTGTTATTTTTTTTCTGTCTGCATCATCCTAGCCCACATGACCTCACTTGTTGTTAGCTACCCTAAAGCTGACCCTTGGTGGGTTCCCAGGGGCCCTCCAAATGGATCATGAAGGTGCTGCATTGCCTATATTTTAAGCCAGATTCTCCCAAACATGCTTACCAAATTGGGTGAAAATTTGTCCAGTCCTTTTTGCATGAGGTTGAGACAGAAACTTAATTTTCCTGGTTGCATGAGCCAGACAGGCAGGGCCAGCGAGGGGCATGGGGAAGGCGTGGCTGGCCCGCAGACTCTCCCCGGGAAGCTGATATCCCAGGTGTGGAGATGTGGGCCTTGGGCCCCTTTCTTTAGAGAGGTGGGTGGACATGAGGCTGACCTCATCCTCGGACCGGTGACGCTGCCTGAGGCACCTTTATATTAAACAATGACAGGAAATGGAACCACAGGGGCAGGCAAAGTGCCCTGTCCATTGTAATCAAATCAGGTGCAAAGTATGAGAAATCAGAGGGCCCGTGCTGTCGCTGGGCCTTCCTTTCTTAGCGTCTCCTTGAAACTGAGGCCAGGGAGGGGCTGGACCCCTGCTGGACAAAGTCTTTGCATGAGGGGGAAATCTGCCCCCCTAGAGGGAAAGGGTGCTCCTTGCAGATTTGGGGTGGCCACAGCTGCAGGAAGTGGGGCGGGCGATGCAAGGCCACTGCAGACACGGAAAATGAGAACAGAACAAAGACACTCCCAGGAATTCATAAACACACTGACCGGGTGTCCTCTCTGCGGGAAGAGCTTCAGGGCCGCTTGTGCTTGAGGGGTTAATGTAAACTTATCTCCGACAGGGCTGAGGAAGGGTGAGCAGGGGACTGGCCACCATATATTAGGTTTTGAAAATTTTAATAATGTTCCTTTTAATTTGTGAAGTCAATACTTTCTTCCCTCTGTTCTGAGAAAGGCCATGCCTTGGGGGCCCACTTGGGGTCCTCCCCTTGCTGGGAGGGTCACAGCCTCTTATGTCGTATTCACCTGTTCCTGGCAGACTCATAATGAACCCACAAGGCTGCTGTAGACTCAAGTGGAAACTATGCTCATGCTGGTGACCCATTCTCCTTCCCAGCCCCAGGGAGCTCTGGCCTGTCTTAGTCATTCAGCTACTCAGCAGATATTCTGGAGTAGCTGGAGCCGTGAGCAAAATGGCACAGCACTTCCCTGGGGGCTCACATTCCAGGCCCAGAGAGACATGAAACCTCAGTACCAACAGCCGCCTGGGGCATGCTGTGGGATACTGGCTATGACAAACAAACATGCTCAGGGCTGGGGGTGCTGGAGACTAGGTGGAGAAAGGTTGTGCTGGAGGCAGTGAGGTGACAGCACCTAGGTTTGTCCAGAGAGCTCCAGGCTGGGGTGTGGGAACAGTCAGAGAAGCACAGTCTGTGGGGCACAGGATGGGTTTTGGGTTCAATCCGAGTGGCATGAGAAGTGGGTTTGGAGCCAGGGGAGCGACATGGTCAGGGCTGCGTTTTTATAAGAACCCTCCGGCTGCCGAGCAGAGCTGGAGTCTGGGGTGAAGGGCAGAAGTGGAGGGACCGGGCCGTGGGGATCAAGGTTATCCAAAGACCCCAAATGACCCTACTGGGACTCAGCCTCGGTGTTCCCTGACGACCATCCAGACAGCTCTGCAAGGAAGTGTGTCCCTGTCCCTCATCCGTCCCCTGAGTGGTTGCGGGAATGCTGGCAGCCCTGTGGAGTACTCCTGATGGGCCAGGCCAGTGCTTCTTAATGGGGGGGATTCTGCCCCCCAGGGACCAGTCAGCAATGTCTGGGGACATTTTAGTTGGCGCACTGAGGGTGTAGGTTCCTACTGGCCAGGGATGCCGGTCACCCTCCTGCAGTGCACAGGATGGCTCACCTCCGAGAAGTGTCTGACCCCCAATGTCCACAGCGCTGAGGCTGAGAACCCCTGGGCTAGATGCAGGATAAATGCCGAGCCTGTATTGCTTCATTTAATCCATGTAAGAACCCTGTTAAGAATTATGGATCTCATTTTACAGTAGGGGGAACTGAGACACAGGAGGCTGAGCTCTTGCCCCAAGTGGCACAGCTGGTGAGTGGCTGAGCTGGGATTTGAACTCAGGTCTGTGTGACTCTGGAGTCTGTGCTTTTAACTGATGCAGAAACACAGAACACTCCCCACCAGGCGCCCGGCACACAGTAGGCATTTGGCACATGTCTGGGGGACAAGTGAATAAAGAAACCTCTCTTTATTTTGCAATGCAAGTTCTTCAGAATTTGCCAAATACTGCTTCCCATCCTCCTCTGCTGCAAACTATCTGGCTGTCCCCATGGTTTGCCCAGTCTCTGCATAGTCACTCAAAACATGTACACCACTGCCCTCATCAAAAGCAAACCCTCAGACACCAGCAAGCCAGGGCTTATGGTGTCTCAACTCAATGTTAGAGTCCAGGAAAGTGAGATTCAGTAGCAGGTGAGCTGCTCAGTGTGAGCAATGCTTGTACACGGAAGAGGTGTACAACAAGGTCTCTTTGGTTGGTGAACTGTTCCTCTTTCTTATGAGAACACAGCAAGCAGCCAGTGGTTCACAGCATGGGGGTTCCCGGACCACATTATGAGGCAGATGGCCCCTGATGACTCACTGCACCTAGCACCCTAGTGGATGAGTGTGTGTCTGAGCTTGATTACTATTTATAGGAATGCAATTTGGCAGACGTGTGGAATGCTCAGTGTGCACTTGCTTTTGCCCATGTGCACGTGCTCATGCATCACCTTCATGGTGAACCCAGGGGGCACACCCACCAGGGAGTATTTCAGGGCCCAATGGTGAGGTCCTTGGGTGTGGTTCCCAATCATGGCAAACCCAGGAGGCCACACCTTGGGTACCGGAGGGTCCAATGGTGGAATCTGCACCTGGTAGACTTTTCAGGAGGAAAGATTGAGCATTCAGGCATTAGTGTCATCTGCAGCAGGAGGCTCTAGGTCAAAAGATCTTCTATGAACATCGAAGCAGAAGTCTTCATTTAACATTGTGAACTGGAAAAGTGGGAAAGTGGGTGAAGAGTTAATTCACTGAAATAAGATGAGGCCCCACTGATCAGCCAAAGTGTGGAAATCAAGGCCACTGTTGTTAGACCCCCCACTGCTCCTTTTGCTCTTCCTGGTGTAGATGAGACACCCACGAATGTTCCTTCCCCTCTTCAGGACCACCAGGACCTTGGACAAGGAGGTAATGAGGACTTTCTGCAGCAATAAAAATGAAACCTGAGTGAATCTATTTTTACCACTTCAAGTGTGGGTTCACCTGACCCATAATTGCAATGTTCCTGCTCATCTTGCCTCTCTGCCCCTACCTATTGATTTGATTTGGGAGAAAAATATGCTGTGGCATTATTTAGAGTCAACCTACCTCTGAGTGTGGGTTTGGGGAGCTGGGAGGAGGGGAGAAGGTGGTACTAAGCAGAATTTTAATCAGGATTTAGTAGTCTCTACCTGCTCATATAACTAATCAACTACTCCTGTCCTGAGGGCAGAAATTCACACAATACATTTCCATTAAAAAATTACTCTGTAATCAACTTCCTCCTACCTAGGGCCATACGAGGGGTTAGGAGGACTGGGCATTCTTGCCAAGGTCGTTGTGATTCTGGAGTCTTGCCGGGACACAGCCTGATCTTTAGAACAAAGTTTTTGTTGTGCATGGTGAGACATACCCTGTGTCTTTTTTTACCCAGAGTCTGTTTGCACATCTCACTATTTCCCTTGCTCAGGTCTAAAAGCCAAGACTGGGAAAGGGCCAGGTGGTCTCTGGATTTTCTCCTCCTCCATAACAGGGGTGCTGACTTCAGTCTAGACCTTTTAGTGGTCGTGTTAGGTAGATAGGATCTCAGGCTGTTCTCAGGACAAGGGTTCCCTGTTTGGTGCTGTTTCGAGCATTTGTTCCTCCCTTTTGGTGCTGCCCCACCCTTAATCCTATCCGGAGCACCTGCTACACCTGAGGAAGGAGGGAAGGCTTTATCAATCTAGGAATTCCCCAGCCCAGGCATAAGATTTAGAAAGTGACATAAAGTAACGTAAGGGTAATTAATGTGCCATTAGCTTGAAACTGCATTGCAGTTCACACCCACCCCCAGGTGGGCTTTCTTAGAGGGAGCTTGTACCTGCAGATGGAATTCTGAGGACACCTGTTGATCATTTGACAACATCCTTCACCTCCCAAGAGCCCGCCTCCAGGCTGGGCTAATAAAAGGAAACAATCCAAGAGGTCAGTAAGTAAGTGAGTGGGTCAGTGAGTTGGTGTGCCTCTCTCCCTCCACTCGTGGAGACAGACCTGTTTCGTTCTACAATAAAGAGCTGCTCTTGCGAAACTGCTCCCTGTTTGAGATTACTCTATCACTTTGGCCTTGCTGGTGATTTTTCCAAAAAGGAGTCACAGGACCAGGATAATAGTCTGGACTTGACACTTTGATGTGTCTGCTCATTCTTTGGCCAAGAGCACACCAAGAACTGAGGGCAGACTCCCACCCTGACATCTTTGGTGCCGAAATGCAGGATTCTGACATCTTTGGTACTGAAACTGGAATTCTGACAGAGATGCACAGAGGTAACAGCTACTTATTCTGTTATTCCCATGTGAGTGTGTGTGTGTGGGGGGTCTTCATATTTGAAAAAATATTTGCTGTAAATATCGCAATACTTGATTCCTGCAAATTACATCCCTGTGGCTGGAAGACCAGTTAACCTGTTAAGACAGAGCGGCAGATCCATTATGTGATGGGGGAGTCAGTGTGGACCTTCCAGTGACCCTGAAATCCGAAGCTTAGATTACACTCAGTCACCCTGTAAGACTCACCCTGCTTTCATGTTAACGTGCCCCAATATGACCCATGAAGGAAGAAATAAAACCTCTTGGTTGCTGTTGCTAAGAATTTATGTTACCGAGGAAATCCATGCATGCGATATAAACTGCTGGTTTTTAGAGGACAAAAACCAGGGTTAAGCCTGGGTTTTGAGCTGCCTATAAAGACATAAGGCAGCAACTAGGAAAAATGTGATGGTTTAGTAAAAGAAAACATATACACAGGATCACAGGAATGGCTTAAAGGCTAGATTTTTTTGATGCCAGGGACTGCGGCAACTTTGTCTTCTCTCTCTGTCTCTTTCTCTTTCAGTCTGTCTCCATCTGCTCTCTCTCTCTCCCTTCCCTAAATATCTGTCCCATTTTCTTTATCTTTCTGAAATGTCTCCTTTGCTTTCCCACCTTGCTCATGGCTCTCAGTTGCAGACAACAGAGCCCATTCTGGTTAGTTGCTAGTTTCAACATAAAGGGAATTCACTAAAGGACCTTGGTGAGCTCACAGCCTCCCTAGGAAAGTCAGTGACATGGCAGTAGGGTCTCCGTTCCCAGGGACCCAAGTCCTCACTGGACTGTTTGCACACAGCCCGTGGTTGCCCACTGCTTCTGCTGTCTCTGAAGCCTAACACGGGGCAGGTTAGCGCTGTTGGTGGAGTCCTGGTCAGGCGTTGCTACAACTAAGACAGACACGTGACCCAGGCCTCATGTGCCATGAGGGCATAAGACCACATGCCCTGTCCTCATTTGTGGTCAGGGCTGTGGAGCAAGGTGCAGAGACACGGCAGGAAGGAGCTTATGCAGCCTGTGGCAGATGACCATCCCCCACCTTGTGACTTTTGCTGTGTGCAGTGAACTAGAGCATCAGCTTCCTACCCTCCTGGGGGACAGTCCTGGGGGAAAGATGGGCCAAACTGAGACAACCCAGCAAATGCTTCACAGTAGTTGTGCTAGGAAGGAAAAACAACAAGGACACTAGTTTTCAGTGTGGGCAGCTGTTCCCCAGACCCTGCGGAGGTGACATGGAATTGGGATGGGAGCTGTAGGAAGAGCTGGGGGCAGGCACCAGAGGCTAGTGGGGTCCCTGGAGGCAGCCTGGGGTCCACCTGGCTGGGCTGCATGTGCACTGGACACTACAAACTGCATTGCAGGGAGTGAGCTCACTGCAGAGGTGCTGGAGGGGCCATGCCTGGGCTCATGCTCAGGGGTCCTCGGATGAAGCCTGGACATGCTGGTGGCCTATGTGGTCGCGGTGAAGCACTTGAGCCCTGCCACTCCAAAACCTGAGTTCAAGAGCTTGCCCTCCACTTATGAGCAGTGTGAACTTGGGTAAATTGACCTCTCTTATCCTTGGCTCTCTCCTCAGTAAAACAGGTTGACGTTAAGAATCAGTTTCACAGGATTGGAGGTAATGCACATATGGTGCCCAGGACAGGGCCTGGTACACAGCAGGTGCTCAATAAATGCTTAGCTGTTATAATGGACTCACAGTGCTTAGCAGCAACATTGCTAAAAGAAAGCCAGATTGTTCCTTAGTGACTAGTCAGTCACAGAACAACGATAGAAAAGCGTTTCACGTTTGCTTTTTTGGGGTCTCCTTGCTCGATTTTATTTACATATATCTCAATTTTCTTCATTAATCCTATTGGCTACTATTTGTTGAGTGTTTACTATGTTCTAGGCATTTTCCACAGAGTATCTATTTAATCCTTAGTTCTCTATGAATCCTTCCACCTTTGAGTGTGTGTGTTTGTATGTGTGGAAATTAAGTATCACAGAGTTTAACTTTTTTAATGTTACATAGCTATGGAGTGGTGTTGCTGGGATTTGAACCAAAATCTATCTGGCTCCAAGTTCCTCCTCCTGCCTCATATCAGGTTATTTGGCATCACTGAGGTGAGGACATCTTAAAAGGCCTGGGCTTTTAGAGCCTTCCTGGATCTCTTGGGGGAGTATTTCTGCAACCAACAGGTGTTAAGGATTGTGGCACGCAGCAGTTGCTTCCAGCGGAAGGGCTGTGCTTTATCCACTTCTGCTTTATCCTTAGATAGAGAATGTGCTTGATATCCTCCCAGAGCCTTCTTGGAAATAATGCCAAAAGGAAGCAATTTCTTGTACATCCAGCAGTCACTGAAAGTACAGAGAACTAAGTTTTTAGGATTGTCAAAAACTGCCCACCCAATCCATTTTTGTTTTCTGTTCATTTTTTTCTTTTCTCCTATCTCAATAATCTTTTTTCCCCATGTGACAAGATTCTCATCTACTTCTCTATTTAACATACCAATGCATCTTGCAGAAATCATTATCTATTGTTACTTATAGCACGGATTCAAGCCCTTGCCAGAGAGGGGCTGTGAACTGTTGGTTGTCTCTGCACCTGCCTCTGTAGGTTTTAGATTAAACCCTGCTGTGGTCATGTTCATTGGGATAATTTTATGAAGATTTTCTTTATCTTGCTTTATTACTTTTTTGGTTACTTTATTAAAATTTAAAATAACTTATTAAAGTCAGTTCTTTTTTTGTGACAAAAGTATAACTTTTCCAACTTTGTTCTAAAAACTTGTGAACCAAACTCTTAAAAGGGCCTCCCTGGGGGACAGGGGCAGGATGGGGGTGGGTAGGTGGGTTGTTAAGGGATGGCTGGCTCTTACTTTATAGTCTAAATGTTTCTGGACAGCTTTATTTATAACCACCAACAACTACTTTAATTGTTTTAAGCAATAAAAGAAGACTTTGCGATCTGATCATGTTATTTTTTATAACCCTTCTTACAAATCAGGCAATGCTTTTCAAGATGCAGAGATATAACAAGTCTTTTGTGAAATTTATTTTATGAACTGCACATTAAAAATGGCTAATGGTAATCTCTCCAGTGAAAATAATGTGAATATGGAAGCTTCATGGAATCCACGGATATGGCTTAATAGAGATTTTTGAGGCCACTTGGTCTAACTGTACTTCACAGCCCAAATGGGAGTTTTATTGGGTCCCACGGGATTATCCAAGGGTGCAAAGGTAGGCTGCCAGCTCCCGTGTTAACACTGTGGAATGATGCTTGATGTGAGCAAATGACTTCTAACTTTCCGTCACTGAAAACTACATGGAAGGACAATTCATAAAATCCCAGGGGGCTCTTTGGTGACTTAGGTGGTGACTGGCCTTTTGAAAATGGACTGACAGCAAACTCAGATATTTGGTGGTTGCAGCTCTTTTTGGCCTCACGATTGGTTAAGTCCTCACCTGGGCAGGTGTCTACCTCTTGCAGGTGGGCAGGCAAGTGTGCAGGCTGGCCATGGAGGTAGGGTGCCTCTGGATGGAAAATGAACCAGGTTTGGAGAGCTTCCCCTGGTGGATGGGGAGCCTTCCTGCACGTCAGACATCCCAAGGGCACCCATTCTCCTCCCCTCTGCCCCACGTGCTCCTGTTTCCCAGTCACCTAAACAGAAAGGAATCCTGCGGCTGCAACAGCCAAAGCGCTGCAAGCCCTCCACTCCTACCCCACTACTCAACCCACATCTCAGACGTGGGGTTCTTAATCTAAAATTAATGCATTCAAGCTTGGCTCCTCAGGGAAAAACTGGAATAATCAGCAAATGTCAATGTTTTCTTCAAATCTCTAAATGAGTGGAAAATAAAACAATGTAATCCCCCTAGGGAATTACCTGGCCACTCACTTTTCCATAGACATGATATGTCTATTTGCTGTTCCCGAGGGCGAGTACAGTTGGGAATACTTAGGCTGAAGATCTTGGGAGCTTAGAGGGAAACATTATCAGTTTAATAAGAGAAAGTCCTGAACCCCGGGTTCTAAAGGTGTCCTCCTCAGAATCTAGGTAAATTACTTGGCCATGGTCGCATGAATATCTCTCAGTTTTCTGTAGGTCTAGGAGAGACCTGCAGCACCCCCAGGATAGGGCTCCTTCTCTGAGTAGCACCAGTTAACCTCCAGAATCTAGTATAACTCAAAATCTTTATTAGAATTATCCAAGCCATTACCCCGCTCACTGTATTAGCTCTGCCCTCGAGCACTCTTGACTGCGTATCATGGGAATGGAGAGCTTTGTCAATTGGAACCCAAGCCTCCCGATCTTAATTAGAGATGTGCCAAAGTACCTGAATTTAATGGAGGAGGTTGGCAGACGGCTCTCTCTCCACCCCTCTTGCATTTAATGACTTCATTACTGATTACTGTCCACAGCAATGCAGAAATTAAACATGCTCTGCAGAAAAGCAAAAAGGTTTGAAATGCAGCTGCTTTTGCACGGCAAGTTCCACGTGTAGCTTTGCACCGTTTGCAAAATGGGGAGAGCCAAGATGTCAGCATGTCTGTCTCCCCCACCCCCACACACCCAGCTCACCCTACCACAGCTCAGCACAGCCTGGCAGCCTGGCCTCGGAGCCCGGGCGGGGCTCATACCTGAGGTGGGGAGAATGAATTATTCATGTGCTCGTTCCCATCCACAGATAATTCAACATTCTGCTCTCAATAATCTTTTCCAGCGTTATCTGTATTCATCCTCTCTTTTTGTAAAGAAGGCTGCTAAGTAATTGTTAAATATCTTTCCTGCTCCCTGAATAAATTGGAGATACAGAAAAATAACAGGGATATGACTGCAACATATTCATTGGGTCGCGTTGGCCCTGATTTAGCGGCGTGGGCACAGCACAGAGCTCCAGCATTCCAGAACCATGGCCATACGCTGAGAAGGGCTGAAGTCACACATTTTTCCTGCTGATTGTCCCTGACATAGATGCTCCTTAACGCTCTCTAATAATCCATCACCCTGCCATGGGGACACCACTCTTAGTGTTGGGGTGTCTTTTCCACTGAAGAGTCAGGTGACTATCCATTCGTATGGAAATTCTGACAGCTTCATTCTCTTAGTTAAGCTAAACATTTCCATTTGAGACAACATTTTAGCTATTACATCTGTATGCATTGCACAGTGAATTCACAGGTTCAGAATTTCCCAGTCCAAGCAACGGTTTGTGCACACAGTAAATACAGCGGGAGGAAACTGTGTTTGTAACAATTAGTTGGAAGGAATAAATAGCACTAGGTGCTGAGAAGAAAGGCAAAATGTACCCAGAGCTGCCACAGAGGACAGAGGAGGAAGGAATGATGGACGTGGTGACCCTGTTTCTTGGAAAATGTCCCTGGAAAAGAAATAGTTGCTTTAGCTTTAACACAGGCAGAAAACATTCAAGGAGAGTGATTAAGGCTCAGGAGGATGGGTTTGGACCTTGTTCCTAAAGGACCCAAGCCCTGGCTGAACTTCGGGGGGAGGCTGGCTCCGGGATGAGACACCTGTCAGCATCACGTTCCCTTCGTCTGTGTTCTTGGGGTCGCAACAGGGACGAAAGCTGGGTGCTTTGGAGAAGAGCTCTCTGGGTTGGGGTGTCTGCTGGGAGTTACAGGTGGAGAATGGGGTAGAGGCCAGTGGTGAGTCGGGGGACAATGTCCTTGGAGCTAGATGGGCTCCTAGCAGCCCACTTCATCCACGTTCTGTCTCCACTGACATCAAGGCTATTTATTGAGCTCATGCTTGCACTTGGCCTTGTGCTGTAACAAATAAGCTTAGACACTTAACACTTCTTTTCCTGAGAGCTTAGTCTAAGACAACAGGGTCACAGATACTTATAAGCACATGTATCTGTTCAATAAAGACCTGCTGAGGCCAGTCTCTTTCACTGTCAAAGCCTTTCTCTGCCTTTATTCTCCTGGCTTTTTGGTCATGTTCAAGTGGTCGTTTGCACACTCCTCCATCCCATGTGCAGCACTGTGCTGTGCTACTCTGCTCTCCCCGCCCAGGCACTCTCCCTGGGGCTAAAGTATGTGGTACGCTGGTTTAAACAGTTGTTCTCAACTGGGGTGACTGTGCCCCCTGCCCTGCCTGCCATGGGACATTTGTCAATGTCCAGAGACCTTTTGATTATCACAACGTGGGAGGGAGTGCTACTGGCATACAGTAGGTAGAGCCCGGCAATGCTGTTGAACATCCCACCGTGCACAGCAGCCCCCAACCCCAGCTGAGGGTCATGCAGTCCCAAGCAGCAGTGGTGCGGAGCTCGAGGTGTCCTGGCTTATAACAGGGCTGTTGTATCAGGCAATGCTGGTTTTGAGATATGCCTGCCACCTACTAAAAGCAGGTTTTTTAACTTCTGTGTGACTCCTTACCTTGTCTGAAAACAGATACCTACAACTGTTCCTCACATGGCTTGTGAGGAGTAAGTGAAGCAAGGCTTGTAAAGTACTTAGCAGAGCTATTCTTGGTACATGTAAACATGCAAGCCCGGTTGCGTCATTGCTGTCGTTCTTATTTGGCTTTTAGAAATCCAAGCTTTCTGTGCTACAATTTATCCTTTCTCAAACATTTGCTGCAGGTCCCTCCTCTGCTCAAAATCCTTCACTGGCTCCCTGCTCACTCTCTGTTCATCCTGCAAGGCGCCTGGTGCCTGACAGTCACTGCCATTATCTGATGCTTCTGAGCCGATTGTTAGCCGCTCAAGACCTTTCTTGTCCTCCAAGGAAATTGCTGATTCTTCAGGGCTTCTATCGATCTCAGGCAGTATGGGAGGCGGGGGTTGGGAGAGATTTGGGGCATACGGAGAGCTCCTCACCTGTCATCCCTGGGGGCCATCTGCCCATCTCTCTCCTGTGTCTCCACAAAGCCCGACCTAGCCCTCAGAGCGGGTCGTGTCTTTTCTCAGGTCTGTGCTCATGTGTCCGGGAACGGGGTGGGGCTGATGTGGAGCACAGAGGACCCCTCCTCCCTTCCCCTAAGTCGTTCCCTGACATAGGCAGCCTCTTTTCTCCCTGTGACAATACACTTCAGGAGGATATTCCTTGAACAACTTATTGAGTGATGTTAGTGACCCCCAGGAGGTCTAATATTGCCACATACTTGGAAATTAACTCCCGGGCAGAGAAAACAGCCTCTCTTATCTGATACTCAAAATCTGCTTAAAAGGCTGAATATCCCGAAGACTTTCCATTGTGTGGTTGGACTTTCACCTGCTGCGGCTGCCAGGCCTGTGATGCCTGTGCCACCTCCCCACTGACTGGGCGTGTGGGCTCCTGCTCTGCTGTCCCCTCGTGCATTCCCTCAGAGCTGAGTCTTCTGGTCTTGGCTCACCTGTCAGCTCTTTCCACAGGCCTTACCTGAGCATCTCACAGGATGGTGACTTTTTCTAATCACTCTGCATCATATCACCTGGTGCAGGTTTCTCCATAATGTCATCACCATCTGAGAGTATCCCACTGATTTGTCCCCTTATGTTTCCTGTGGCCTCTGCATGGGAGCGGGTCTTTGTCCTATTTGTTCATCAGAGTATCCCAAGGTCTTAGCCGAGGACCTGGTATATGGCAGGTGCTCAATAACTGCACACTGAATGCCCTGGAATAGATCACAAGCTCTCCTCCTGCCCCGTGGAGAGGGAAGGCATGGCGGGAGGGGAGAGAGAGTGGGGAAAAGGCTGGGCCACATGACACCCTAATGCCTTCCTGAAGCCTCCCATGACTGAAGCTGGGACCGGGGCAGGGCTCTCTGGGGTCTGGCACGGGGACCCACACAAGGTCGGTGGGGTCTCCTCAGGTTCTGCGATGCTAAAGGTTTCTGTTGTCTTTAAGGTTACACCAGGACTCTGAGGGACCGTGAGTAATAAAAATGTGTCTGGTTATTTGGAGTCATTCTCAATGCAGCAGGTGTGGTGAGCAATCCACAGCTCCAGTGATCACTTGCTGTGTGCAAGAGTCTGGACAACGCAGCAGGTGTGGTGAGCAATCCACAGCTCCAGTGATCATTTGCTGTGTGCAAGAGTCTGGACCACAGGTCAGAACACTCGGCTGCCAGACATGATAGGGAAATGGCAGCCACCATGACAATCCGTGGAGACTGGCAAGGGACATAGACTGTGGGCAGGAGAGGCTACCACAGGCCTGGGGCTCTGTGTGGGCTCCTCCAGGTGCCATGAGAAACAATCCCCATGCTTTCTACCACAAGGATGCCCAGCAAGGAGCCTGTGGAGTCTTGGCACTTCTTGGCATATCAAGATCTGCTGTCCACACCCTGCCTCTTGGCAACATCAGCCCATGGGCTGCCCAGGCATCTACCCCACCTGTACCTTGCTCTTTGGTACAAGCCAATCTCCCCACCTGGGTACTGTCTGACCAGAGCCCAGCGACCCTGCAGGTACCTGTCCCTGGTGCCTGCTCTCACATTATCCAAAAGGTGTCTCGTTCCTATTGGCTGGGACAGGGTATTTTTAGAAGGAAATCTGCCTGAGTGGGATTGTAGATAGGCCTCCTAGCATCACTGCCCCTGAAACGATACAGTATTTCTACTCTATCTTTTATTTTTTCTCTTTTTTAAGACGGGGTCATGCTTTGTCACTGAGGCTAGAGGGCAGTAGCACGATCATAGCCCACTCCTGGGCTCAAGTGACACTCCTGCCTCAACCTCCTGAGTAGCTGAGACTATGGGCATGTGCCACCACGCCACTAATTTTTTAACTTTTTGTAGAGGTGGGGTTGCCCGGGCTGGTCTTGAACCTCGTGGCCTTAAGTGAGCCTCCCACCTCAGCCTCCCAAAGGGCTGGGATTACATTTGTGAGCCACCTCTCCTGGCCCCACAGTCACTCTTAAAGGCCACTGACTCCAGAAACATCTGGGAGAAACAAAGTGCTCCTGTGAAGCCTCAGCTGTCCGCCTGTCAGTGGGGCGCTGACTCCCACCCTTGGGCCGGGCTCTGGGTGAAATATGTTTCCATAGTGCAACTCAGAGATTTCCTTCTCACCCAGCAATTTCCCGGCATGCAATAGAGGCTGAAGAAAATGGGCTTTCATTCCTGATTCGTCACGTAATTCATTTCTTCTCAGCAAAGTGTAGAGCATGGTATCATGTCCTTGGATTGTAGGTGAAGAAAAGCTTTCCCTTTCCTGAAAAGAGACTTTGGTACTCATCTGTGTGTTGTTCAGTCTTGATGTAACTTGAGTCAACGTTTTAGGGTCAGAGTGTGCTGAGTCCCTGCAGCCTTGGTCCTGCAGGCAGAAGCTGTCTTTCTGATGAGCCTCACAAAAGCTAAGGTAGTTAAGGCTGTTGTTGAGTAAGTGACAATTGGTAAACTCAGAATTTCAGGAGCCTAAGTAAATTGAGTGCGGCACATCAGGGCTCACACGGAGGCCTGCTTCACAGGGCTTGACAGTCAAGCATCGCATAAATAGGACTGACAGTACCAAGCCATGAATTATTCCTGCATAATGACATTCTTCCAGACTAAGACAAAAGCTGTCATTACTTCATTACTCGGCTGTGTCTTATTTATTCTGGGACTGCTCGGCAGAAACCATGAGAAAACATTTTCTTTTTCTCCCGTAGAGGACGGCCTCCATCAGGAAAAATGGCCTGCTTCCAATCAAAGAGCTCACAAATCAATTACCCCAGAGTGATGAAAATTCCTGGAGGTCACTGTAGACTGAGCTGGAGAAGGAAATCTGATTTGTCTCTCCTCGGTTCATTAGCTCAGAGTGTTGGCACCTTCACGGTATCCTTGCTGGAGGGTCTTCAACCTTTTCCCGAGGAGTGACAACTTCTGATTTCCCTGAAGTCTTATGACGGTTGATGAGAAAAGTCAGAGGCCAGGAGGCCGAGGACACCTCCACTAGATTATTTCAGGGACCTTCAGAGAGGAGATTCTGGCGTGAGAAGTACCTTGCAGACTCACCTCTTGGTGCAGGTAACAGCCAATCCCTCTGGGGCCCTAGGCTCTGGATGTCTCTTTGCTCCTTTTTGCTTCTGGTGGTCTCAGCATGTGAAGGGAAGTGGCAGGCATGTACCCAGCCTGGGCACTGTGTCAGTGAGGCAGATTAAGCACTTTTGGGGGCATGTTTTAGGAAGAGCAGTGGCAAGCGCCTGGGTTTCCTAGGAAGCATAGCACATGGCTTAGGAGAACAGGGGCTGCACCCAGACTGGCCAGGTTCCCCCTCTACTTCTCACCAGCTGGGTGACCGGGCAAGTTATGGAGCCTCTTTGTGTCTCAGTCTCATCTGTACACGGATTGTTGTGAGGATCAAATAATTTAACACACATAAGATGCTTAGCGCAATGCCAAGCACACAGAAAGGTCAGCCTTTATTTTTATAGGTCATTGGACTGAAATATTGAATTTAGATCTTAAGGAAGGAGAATAAAAGCATTAATATGTTAGGAACCCTATCATTGTTGATAGGCACTAAAAATGAATATGCATTGTACCTCCAACGGAAATGCAAGTCCATGGAAAATTGCTACTTGATGTACCCAAATTTTGCACCACTCTCCATGTCTCTGGGAATAACCATTTATATAAAGTGGGGTCTTCTTCATGAACAACTGCTTGCTCCAGAGAGAGGGAGTTATCGCTTAGCAATTCTCAATCCAACCTTGCCCAACCTCTCTCTCATGGGGAGTGAACAAATCTTTCTGATATTTTGCAATCACATATCTTTGTGATTTGAATGTGATCTAAAAAACGTGGTTGTTTATTAGAATCATTGCAGCCCTGGAATCTAGGATGCTGGATTTAATGACAACCGTGGTATGGAAAAAGCACTGATTTCTTTTAGAGACAGATTCCAGAATTCCCCTTGAGGACTGTGTGGTAAATGACATGAAGAATTGGTTTGTCTCTGTTGGATGGGAGAAGGCCACAGCGCCACTAACTTTTAAAAAACACCACCTTCCTCAAGAAGCAAGATGCCCACTGGGGTGCAGTGGAGCATGTGAGAATTCAGATATCAGAGATTTAGGCTGATCATGATTAAAACTCACCCTGCTCTCAGTCCTGCTTGGTACAAACTGCACAAAGGCTAGCACCTTAAGAATTGCTGACACACTTATTCAGATTTCAAAGCTACAGCTCCAATCCCAGGAACACAGGATTTCAGTGACCTAGATAATTTGGGCTCAAACACCTGCAAGGCATTCCTAAGAGACAGAGAATGCCAGAACAAGGGAGCACCGGGGTGGAGGTGGGTGCTGCAATGTGAACATGAAAGCCTCCTCTGGGCTGAGGAAGAAGACACAACGTAAGTGATTTGGGAGATTTATCCCCAGGCAAATGAGAGGTTAGCTTTGGAAAAGGGTAGAAATCAAGATAATGGTTTCCACATCTATTGGTGACTTTATTTTTTGCAGAAGAAATGAAATACAAGTCTCTATTCAGGAATTTTGACTGAGGTTGGACATGTCTGTTTAGGAATGGGCACAAGTTTCAAAGATGGGCTATAGGGAAGGAAAGTACTTTTATTTCTTCCAGTACAGTGGCTTTCATCAAGCCAAAATTCTCCCCTGGAACTAGAGTGTAAGGGCCCTTTCCTGAACAGGTAAGAATGGTTTATAATTAACATATTAATTGTCAGGTGCTTCTCAAGTGCTTGGGGATGCTTGAGAGAGGACTTGAGTAGTTCCAGCATTGCTTTTCCTAAATTGTGTCTGCCCTAAATTGACTCAGCCAACCCCTTCTTTACACAAAGGTTAACTTCCCATCCAGCAGGTGTGGGTTATCACAGTCTGGATGTGGTGGTTTCTGCATAATATTTGCCTCTGGGTGCCCCTGTGAAAATAGCTAAATATAGGGACTTTTGGAGAAAGAAATCTACTGGGAAAGCTAAGGACTGCAGGTGACCTTGAAGCCGTGAGGATAAGACCCTGCCTGCCTTTGGAGGCAGCCAAACCGGCTGGGACTCTATGGAAGCCTGGTAGCTCATCTGTGCTGGTATTTAACCACTGCTGGCCATTAGGAAATGTTTTCTTACTAAAAAAATAACCATCATCTGCAATAGCAATCTAAAGTTCACTCAGCCATTTTGCATATACGATCCTCACATACCCCAGGAGGTAAAGAGGACAGATCTTGTTACCCTGAGAAAACAAAGCTTGAGTGAGGTGCCCGAGGTCCCATGGCTGGTATGGTGGAGCTGGGATTCGGCCTCAGGGCTTCCACTCTGTCTAGTGCCTGGGGTCCCCTCCTGGGCGTCAGGGAGGCAACCACATTCCGTAGGCAATGGTCCTTACTGGAGAAACTCCCAACACCTAAATAAAAACAAGAAACGGAAATTAAGAGAAATGGTTCTCTGTTAACCATCTCTTACCCTTCCCGAAAGGAAGATTCTTCTCACCCTTCCCCAAAGAATTTGCCACTGAGTTTCTTTAAATAAAGAGAATATGTTGCAGATGTGATTAGATTTACAAGGACTTGGCATCCCTTCCCAGAGTGTGTCCATTCGGTAGATGGAGGCACAGCTAAGAAAGCAAAGCCCACACTACTCGGGAGAGGTCCCCCTCCTCTGGCCTCCCCTGCTTGGGCAGCTTGGGGACGGCTCTGCTGGCTTCACCTCATCCTCTGCTGGGTTCTTGGCTCTTCCCTGAACGCTAGCTGCGCTTCAGGCATGTGCATGTGGTCCACGGGGCTTGTTAGTAAATGTCACTGTTGGCAAACTCTAAGGTGGTTTCATTGCTCCTTCCTGGTTGTCAGCAGCTTTCTTTCAAGATCCCAGACAGAGGTGTTTCTGAAAGTCTGAGTGTGAACAAACTCTCCACACTCAGCTGTAAGCCTGTCTACTGGCTTGGCAGCCCTTTCCTCCTAAACAAACACATGCCTGTGTACTTGTGCACACGTGCACACATTGCCTGAGTGAATCTGCCTTATGGTGAATCTTCCTGTCGACAGTGCCTCTTGCCGCATCAAAGTGTACCTTCTTGTTCCTCTCTGTGGACGGGTCCTCTAAGGGGATCCAATCTATAGTGGTGGTTTCCACTGGAGGGTAGGGGGTGATTTTATCCTTTTACCCCTGGATGCCTGGCAGTGTCTGGAGACATTTCTGACTATCACGACTGGGGGGTTTGTGCTACTGCTGCCTAGTGGGTGAAAGCCTGGGGT
This sequence comes from Daubentonia madagascariensis, assembly GCA_023783475.1. NCBI lineage: Eukaryota > Metazoa > Chordata > Mammalia > Primates > Daubentoniidae > Daubentonia > Daubentonia madagascariensis. The sequence goes on along the minus strand of JAKFHU010001640.1, from coordinate 2,116,008 downwards.
GCCACTAAACATTCCTTGATGCACAAGCCAGCCCCCCACAACAGAGAAGCATTCAGCCCAAATGTCACTAGTGTTGGGGTTGAGAAACCCTGGTCTCTAGGGCAGAGGCTGCATAAAGGTGAAATGACCAACAATTACTTTTTATAAGGGACCTTAGCCCAGAATTTGTGGATAGCATTGGGACTTTTCTTTGGAAAACTGGAAAAGGAGAAGCACGCCCATACTCACAGAATGACACAAATGCATTGCATAAATCTTGCCTTATTATGGACGACAATGACAAGGATGGAAATGGAGACTTTTTCTTTTCATTACAAAATACAACTAGTAAACCTGGCACCATACTTCTAAATTACTGTTCTCCATGTGCTCCTTCCCTGAGTAGCCAGGCAGGCGCGGGACACCTGAGCTGATGATGTGCTGATCGTCTTTGAGTTATAGACAAGCAGAATGACCCGGTCTTTTCTGAAACACTTTCCATCCTGTTATTAAGATATTGCATTGAAAAGAGACACTTGCTGTGTTTGGCGCTATTAATAATTCTCCATTTGTGACATCATCCACATCCCCAGAGATACACGGAGTTTCAATTACTGCATTACAACAAAACTCTTGCAGGACTGGGCTGATAGATGGAGATATTAAAATGGAGCAGTTGAAAGTGTCTGCCTGTGCAGGGGCAGTGAGGAGGGAGCACTTTAATTTAACATCAGGACAGTGTTTGAATAGGAGAGCCAGAGTCATCATGGCCAGAAGCAGAAGCCTTCTTTGGCTTGTGAAAGTATTAAATGTAATTTGCCACTGAATGCACAGCTATATTTAGCTGGGTATTGGATAAGGGTAGAAGAAGGATATGTTTAAATAAAGGTTTGGACGGCTTGACATATACAAACTCATCACATGGGATGTACACATATCTTTACAAGTTAGGGGGAAAATAAAGCTTCCATCTGATGGTTCCCTTAAATGGTGGTTTCTGCCCCATTTCTGTCTCAGAAATCCTGAACACTGCAGTTCTCATTAACACAGATTTTAATGGGAGATATTTGTCTGCACTGCTCCACTGTTTCTACTTGCGTGAGGCTGCCATTTACAACAACAAGTGTAATAGCATCTTTGAGCTTTTTAATTAAAAATTAATTAGGAGATTTAAGAACAAACTCATTGGGGGTTACTGTACAATAACATGTTTACAAAATTAGGTCTGGGCTTTTTGTTCCAGCTAAGTGTTTCAATCAATTCTGTGTCTATTAAATGTAATTACGTATGATGCTTCCTCGAAATTATAATGTAGCATTTAAAAAGCAGCTGGGAAAAATCTATAATTTTAAGTTAGGAATTAGGGTAACTATTAAAATGCAAATAAAGGCAACCGTAGTTGGTTGATTGGGGAGTGGGGGGCAACACTCTTAAAAACAAAGTTTCAGCCAGAGAGAGTTCATCTGGAATGACATGCTGTGGTCTCACTTTCTTCTTTTGCTGAGTTTTCCCCTTGAGAAATGCCGTGGAAGCTAGACTGCATGACACCAAGTGATAAGACACGTGAGTGGAAAGGATTAATAGCCTTGCACGTTCCTTGGTACGTCCTTAAGTGCTTATTACTTTTTAATGAGAGGTATTAATGGATTAAATGTTTGTTTTGGATTTTGGTCCTTTAAGTGCATGTTTCCCAAATACTCTTTATTTTCTGTGTTCAGAAATGGCACTTGTAGACACTGTGGAAGCAGGTCCTATGTCTAATTCTTTTTTCTGTGTGCATTTCTTTACTGGGTGGTCATTCGATGAGGCATTTTAATGTGTGTGGAGGCAGAGATCGAGGCTGCAGAACATCCACCTTCTCTCCCATCCCATTTGTTAATGGAAGTCCCAGGGCGCATGGCATACTAATCCCACTGGCCTGATAGCTTTTGTTAAATGAACAGAATTGTGTTATATTAATAACTCAAAAAATTGTATGAAGTAATTAAAAGACAGTGCTTCTCAGAGAAGAATGCCAGGATCTGCTGCCACTGCCAACCCCCTCTTCCCTAGCCCAGGATGGGCTTAGAGGGCTTAGTTCACGTCTAACTAGAACAGACATTTAAGAAGCTTGCTGTGGGGGGGCTCCCCTGTGGGTGGTGAAATAACACCCAGATAAGTGTGATCTCTGAGCAAAGACAGTAGAGAGGCCCAGGATGACCCTGAGCACGTGAGCACAGAACCAGACCTGTGGTGCTATTGGAAGAGCTACTTCAGGATGGTGTCTTCCCCTTGCCTGGTGGAGCCCATGGGCCAACAGCACCTTCTACTCTTGAGTGGAGGGAAGCATGCTTTCTACAGGGATGTCCCCCCAACTGCTTCGTGCCAGGCACTTGTCTGTAAATCGAATACTGATTTGTGTGTGCTACCAGTGTTCCCTTTGTGGATGTAATCCTTAGGTAGACATGTAGACATGCTGTAAATTGAAAAATCCAACTTTCTCATGACTTTTCCTTTGCCTTCTCCCACTGTCTATTTGGAGCCTGTTTCTCACTGAGAGATGTGCCAGGGATCTATCAGGAATGATGTATGAATGCTCTAGTGTTGCTCCTGGTCACCCATGTGGCCTTAAGCAAGGCCTCCACGATGCAGACACCCAGAGTGTCCCCCAAGAAAGGGAGGGTTCATTCCTTCCTGCTCACACAATGACCACTGAGTAAGTCAGTCCCTTTGGAGGGATACCAATAGGGGAAAAGTAGAATATTTCTCTTGCTATGTCTACATAGTATTTGGGAGTTAGAGAAAAGGTCCAACTTATTGTCAAGGCTTTGTGGGACCTAATACAATATCTCAAGAGTAATTTCCCCACTGTGAAGCTTGATGATCAGATATCAACTATGAGATTATAGTTTATATATCTACCTGCATATAAAAAGCATTTTTCTAAAAATCAACCCTCAGAAAGTAAGAGTCACTTTATGTTTCAGTTTTTAAATGTTTCTCATTTCATGTATTTTAAATAACAGAGTTTTAACCCAGGAAGACATGTTAGGCTGAAACAACCTTACTCAAATTCAGCTTTGGATACTTATAGAGGACACTTGTCAGAATTGGTATTGGCTTTTTTTTTTTTTTTAAAGTAAGGAAAATTTAGTACAGGTTTGGTAATTATTCCACGGGGGAGGACTTCACATTTCCAAGCATTGAGTGTCATTGTACACAGGCCTTTTAAGAACCACTTTAAAAAGTAACACAGCAAGTGGTTACTCTGGAGATAATTGATGTACACCTACCAAAAAAGTCAAAAAGAAAAACAAACTGTCTTCTTCATGTTATATAACTGAAGATTTGGGTTAGGAAGCAATTTCTATTCATACATGGAGTCAAAAATAGGAAGCAATTTCCATTCACGCATGGAGTATAAAAGTACTTAATTACAACGCCTGAGGTGTGAGATAAAATTACGTACTCCAGAAAACGTGTTAGATGATTCCTAAGGTGGCCCCAGAGGTGGCACAGAAGTCATGACACATGTGAAGAGTCTGAATAAAATTGTGTCATCAAGCATGGGATGGGAAAGGCAATGTTTACATCGTATTTTCTATATCATTAAAATATGCATGTGTGTGTCCAAACAGCTTAAATATGACTCTTAGACGTTGGACTTTCTCATCTTATCCCAGGAGCTTTCACCATTGCAGTGGATCAAAGTCTGTCTGGGAGGATTTCATATCGGAAAAGCAGGGCATCATTTTACATTTGAGCACGTGTGTTTTTGTTTGTTTTGCTTTCTCAGTGTGGAATCAGAACTAATGATTGGAAATTATTGGTGGAGGTTGAAGGAATTGGTAATTGATGACCATCTGCCACCTGTGTATTGCCGGGCGATGGATGCACCAAATTCTGATTTAGGTCAACGAATCTTTGAGAGTGTGTTAGAGCACTTGTTCTCAATGTTGGTGCACGTCAGAATTGCCTGTGGAGTTTATTAGAAATACAAATTCCTGGTTGTCATGTTACAGAGGCTGGGGTGGGACCAGCAGTCTGAGTACTGAATGTGCATTTCATTCCAGCTCTGATGGAGGGCAGCCAAGGGTCGCTCTGAGCAATGCTGGCCCTGGGGTGAGAAGGGACCTCCCCGGGACGTGGTCCCTGTGCTGAGGCCTGAAGCAGCATTCCAGGAGGGTTGCACAGGTGTGAAGATTCAGCACCAAGAGAACACATGAGCAACAGAATACCACATGGAAGGGAGAATGAAGGAACTAGATTTGTATGTGTGAAGAGGTGACTTTACCCAAACAGGTCTGGCCTATGCCTTTGGCTACCTGGAGTGATCTCTAGGTCCCAGGAATGTTCTGCCCCATACGAGTGTCCTTGTTTGCCAGGGGCTCTGGACAGTCTAACAATGTGATTTATGATGAGGGCTTTGGGACAGGCCACATCAGTCCTGACCTCTGGAGGAATCAGGGAATAAAGGTATTAGCCTGACCCTCTAGGCAGGGCTGGAGACTACAGGCCAGCCACGCGGGCCGTAGTGATCGAGCCCCCACCAAAACTCTGCATGAGGCCCCATTGGGCTTCCCTGGCGGGCAAACTCTGGAGTATCTTCATGCATCATAGTGGGGAGGAGGTAATGCTTTCTAGGACTTTTTGGGGGTTAAGATAACCAGAAACTTCCCAACTGGAACCCTCCCAGGCCTACCCTAGGCACCTCCTTTTGGCTGGTTCTAATTTGTATCCTTTCGCTGTAATAAAACTGCAGTTGTAAATATAGCACTTTCCTGAGTTCTGTGTGTCACTCACGGAATTATTGAACCTGAAGGAGTTGTGGAAACCGCTGGTTTTGTAGCCAGGTGAGTAGAAGTGAGGGAGGCCCTGGGACCCCTGAACTTGTGTCTGGTGTCTGAAGTCTTGGCCGACCTGGCTGTCTAGAGGCCTGAGCCCTGCCCCTGAGCTTGGCTAACTCCTCAGCAACGTTTCACCCTGAATGAGTCACAAAAATATGTCGAGAGAATAAAAGGAAGTTTCACAAAATTGTGACACCATTTATGCCAATTTTAGAAAGGACAAAGCAATGACGTATATTGTCTATTAACATATATACATACAGTTCATACTTTAATACCTGACATATTTACATATGTAAAGTGCATAAAGTATAAATGCATGTAGAGCTTATATATAAATCTCCATATTTATTCATTTATATTTACATACAAAGTACTAACTATGGGACTAGGAGGGCACATACCAATTTCAGGATAGTGGCTGCCTCTGGGGTCAGGATAAGAAAATCAGAATGACAAGCTGTTAACATTTCTTAATTACGGGTGATGGTTATTGGATATTTGTACTATTACTAGCCCATATGTGTTTCTCTATTTAAAATTAATGCTTAAAAAAAAGCAGGCAAGGGAAAGAGATAGTGGCATGCTCATTGCACTGTGAGGGACCCTGGAGGCTGGAGCTTGGGCCGGGGCAGGAGAGCGCCCCGAAGGCAAGGCTGGCCAGGTCTCGGGGGATAATGTGGATGCTTTGCACACCCTGATGACTTCTTTAAGGACAACCTCACTAGGAGCGATGTGCTAACTGTGAGCCCTGCAGAAGGAGGTCTCAGGAACTGCCCATCTTGGGACTTGCCTTGGCAGCAGCTGGAGGACCTGGGAGGCCCCAGGCGGCAGGGGCCAAGGAGTAGTCAGCAGGGGCTGTGAGACCCTGGACTTGGTTTCGGGGCAGCATGTATCTCAGAGCCACCCAGCAGAAGCTGCCACACTCACCTGCCTCACTCTCTCAGGTACCCCCTGCCCCAGGGCAGACTGGACAGGAACAAGGTGAGGAAGAGGCCCAAGGAGTCACCCGGTGTCCGAGGGTCCCGCCTTCCCACTGGGGGTCTGGAAGGCCCTCTCTCCCTCCTTCCAGCCCCGTCAGCGCCTTTCCTTGAGCCTCTGTTGTTTCTTGCCTCAGTCTGGTTGTGCTCCACGGTGGCACAAGTCAATAAAAACCCCATCTGGCTCTCACATCACAAAAGACTGTATATGCCTTGAAAATTCATTTGTGCTGAGCTGAGTGCATGCTTCTAAATCACAGGCCCCCAAAGAGTCAAGGTGACATGGCAGGAACAGGAAAAAACCAGCCATTGGAACCATCAGCACTGCAGGGCCGCGTTTCACCCTCAGCCGGGAGGGGAGTATGGGTGTGCTTTCTGGTTTGTTCTGATCATCAGAGGACGAGGCGGGTTTGAAAGCACAGGTGGAGACCCGCCCCACGCCAGACACCGTGCGGGCACTTTACCCAGAATATATTGTCGCCCAGCGATTTACATCTAATTTCTGTTTGATCTAATTGGGGACCCGGTGAAACAGAGCAGGAGGCACAGGTCAACTGTGTAAGAATCGGCAGGTGTCCGAGCCCCCTCAGACGCTGCCTGGGACAGGGTCAGGCACAGGTGAAGCTGCCCCGTCCCCGCTCCAGAATGTCCCTGCGCCTTTCCTGGTCCCATAAGAGATTTCCAGGTGGAAGAAAATCCTGGGCAGGATAACCAGGTTGGGAAAGCCTGAATTTCCAGAACACAAACGAGCCTTAGGTCAAAAAAGATGTTTTAAATTTTGGGCGGGGGCGGGGGGCAGGCACGGCCACGCTCCTTCACTTTCTCACTCTCCAGTGGAAGTTTCCTGGGCGCCAGTGACTCCCGAGTCGAGAGCTGGGTGTTAGGGGAACAGTGCTGGTCTAGACGTGGGCCCTGCTCTCCTAGCTTTAAAATCTAGGAGGGGAGACAGATGGCAATAAGTCAACAAGTCCTTCCAGATGGTGACAGCTGCCGGGACAGAAGCAAATGTGCGTGTGTGTGTGTGTGTGTGTGTATATGTGTGTCAGGGGCAGCCGGGGGCGGGAGTGCGTGTGTAGCCCGGGGTCAGAAGGAGCCCGTCGCACATAGGGCAGAGAGTCTTCTGGAAGGTGGACGAGGGAGGAGGCTGACGCCGTGGGTGACTGGAGGAGAAGGGAGGTCTGGCCTGTGGCCGTGGCTACCTGGAGTGATCTCTAGGTCCCAGGAACTTCTGCCCCATAGGAGTGTCCTTGTTTGCCAGGGGCCCTGGACAGTCTAACAATGCGATGTATGTCATGAGGGCTTTGGGACAGGCCACGTCAGTCCCAACCGCTGGAGGAATCAGAGGATAAACATTAGCCCAGCACCGCGTAGGACTGGAGGGGGCGTGTGAAGGGACAGACACCAGCCATGAGGAGGAGGGCGGCAGGAGGGGGCTGGAGAGAGAGGACCTGGGTGGGGGGGGAGGGAGGAGAATGAAGGAACAAATGGACAGGTCTCTGGGTTGTGGGACTGAGGTGGTGGCTTGCCCATCTCCCTGTCACTGGCCGCTAAGGCTGACCTCCAGGTTCTGGACCCAGGTGTTTGGCACACCAGCCCTGGGCACCCCTCACTCAAGTCTGTCCCCCGTGTCCTCCCTTCCTGTGACCCCACCTCTGCCGCCTCTGACCTTCTGCTCTGTGGCTCCCCGTCGGTTCCCTGCTTCTGGCCTAGGGCTTGACATGTAGGCTGTATGTGGTGACTAAACCTCAGCATGTCCCAGCAGCTGGGGGCTTGGTGTCCCTCGAGGCCCAGTGCCCGTGTGGCTGCACCTGTCCCAGTGGGGCTAACTCAGGGTCCCTTTGCAGTCACACCATCCTCTCAGGTTTCTAGAAATGGACGTTTTACCAGAGGCGAGACATTTCTGAGCAAGAGTGTGCAGGCAGCACCTGCCTGTGCATCGCATGCCACAATCATCCCCTTCCCATCACCTGACGCCAGTAAGTGCCAACGAAAGGCTTGTTTGGGTGACAAATGTGACCCAAATTCCATGCCTCATGCAGTATAAACAGGTGTTTCAAATTCTAATTATGAATTCTGTCAATAATTCTAATAAAAACTTGGCAATAATTAAATTAGAATCAGAGTATAGGTTTTTAACATGAAAGGAGAAACAATTTGCTGAGATAAGTCAATTTGGGAAAAAATGTAACTGCCTGTATTATGTATTTATGAAGGAGAAACTCATTTTCCCATCCAATTTCAGCTTGCTATTTCATGTCGGGTAATAGGTCCTTCTGATAACAGCCGCCACCTCCGATGGAAATACAGGCCTTGTCTTACCCTCAAGTTCTCTGTGACTCAGGTCAGTGATTAAAAATGGTCGTCAGGTTTGACTACCTCACTAACCTTGACCCAGGCTAATCACAGAGGGACTGATGGGTTGCCAGCTACTTCCCTGGTTCACCACCTTTCTGTGTCCTCCTTTTCATTTTTTATTATTCTCACCTAAATGTTGCCCACCCTTTGCCAATAACTCAAAGCCCTCCTCCTCCAGGAAGCCTCTGGTGGTTGCCTCTGGGTAGAGGAGCTTGGTGCTGTGCTCAGGGCTGGCCAGGGAGGAAGAGGAAACACTGCGTGGGCCCCTCCCCAGGCTCCAGACGGGCTATCCTTCCTGGGCCCCCAGCTGGGGTGTGGCAATGAGGTTAATGGGCAGAAAGTCCTGGAGAACAGGGAGAAGACAGGTGGGAAAGGTCGATGAAGGGTGACTGTGGAAGATCTGCTCACCGGAGAACAAAAGGCAGAGACAGAGAGGATGGGAGAGGGCCGCGCGGGTCTGCGGAGAGTCACACGGGATTGGAAGCTGAAGGGGCAGGGGGATCTTGAGGGCAGCTACAGGGTGTGGGGCAGACCAAGAGTGAGCCGCAAGGGGGTTTAAAAATAAAAGTGTTGCTCTAGGCTGTGGACTGCAATCTCTCTGATGTTCTTCGAGAAACCCGATTAAAAATCGAAAGGATTTAAATCCCTCTTGACCTCTCAGAGGTGTGATTGTGTGCGCCACCCGTTTCTCTGTGGGCCCCATGCAGAGCCGGGGCCGTGGCGGCCCCTCTCGTCTCTGGGTTATGGGCTGTTGGTTTCTGAGGCCCCGTGTGCGCAGGGTCTGCAGTCGCAAGACCTGGGTTTGCGTTCCAGCCCTGCCACGTGCACGCTAGATGTGAGACTTTTGACAGGTTGCTTAGCTTCTCTAAGCCTCAGTTTCCTTAGCTGTAAAATGTACATACTAACGGTAGCTTTCTAATATGGTTGTCTCGAGGTCAAAGTAAGATAAATAGATTTGAACATGCAGGGTAAGGCTTATTACACTGTAGGCAATTAACTATTAAAAAATCTTTAATTCTTTTAAATCTGTTTCTCATCCTCCTCACCCACCCCTCCCTTGCCATGTTGTGTCTTCCAGCCCCAGCTGTCCCACATGCTCTTTGTAAACAGGACTGCGTCTCCTGACTTAAGACGACTGGGGATGCTGTGGGAGCTCCAAGGCCAGCTGGTTGGCAGCCCACCCCGCAGCCCTGGGGGTCTGTCTCTCATGCTGCCCAGCACAGGAGGGCCAGTTAGGACCCAGGCACAGCAGCGTGTGCTCCTGCCGCCTGGCACATTCGCCTGAGGCTCTGCACTGGCCTTCTGCTGAGTCTCAGGAGGTCAGGAAGGGGAGGCATGAGGTCTGGGCCCATCTGCTCATCTCCTAGAAATAGCACATGCCCGCACGGGCTCTCACCAAATGTCCCTGAGAGGAATCATTCATTCATAATCACATTTAGTTCCTCAATGACAAAAGACACACATTTGTCCAAGGGCTAAGTACTGAAAAATGCATAGAGCAGGGAAAAAGTCATCAACAAAAATTTATCTTAAAGCCCCATGACTAATGATTTATTTAGGGTGTTCTGGCTTGATTACAGCTGGCTGTGTTTGAAAACAACCAGATTGTGTGGCAGGCAGAGTAGGGGGTGGTTGTGGGTCTGCCTGGGCTGCACGGATGGATGGGGGCCCACGTGCCTGAGCTGGGCAACCTGGTGGTTCCTCCTCTGCATGAGAGGAGCTAAGACACTGCACGCAAAATGACTGGCGCCCAACTCGTGCCAGGAAATGGTAGGTGCTGTTACTATTACTGCAGTCAGGAGTATTAACACCCTTTGCTCCTCTTGAAGTATAACCAGATCTTAATTTCTTGTTTTGTACTCGGAAAAGACAGATAAATATTTTAATCGACTGATACCTCGTGTTCTGCCCCGACATCCTAATGAAGGGTGAACACATTTTCATTCACCAATGGTGTTAAAAGAACCAGAGACTTGGTTTTGCAAAAAGATGTATCTTTGCAACCAACAGGCTTAACGTTCATTACTGAAGACTTAGTAGACTTTCTGTTGTTTGAATGTGTACATTAACCAAAAATACCAAAGGGGGTATGTGACCTCGCATATTTGCATTAGAACAATAGGTAGTCATTAACATAAACTACTACTACGCTGCCCAGAGCAAAGGGCTTGCTCTGACCCTTTCACTGAGAGTAGGACCCACAAGCATGCACATTCTCACACGGAAGCCGTTTTACAGAGGAAAATGTGGGCACAGGAAGGCAGTGACTTGGACTAGAGACCCTACAGCCCGGGGGGAAGGCCAGGACTATGATGCAGACCCAAACACCACCTCCTCCTGCCTGTTTCACAATAAGCAGCCTGAGAAGCATAAATATTGACTGGGCTTGATCTAACAATTATGAAAAGAAAAATACAGAACATAAAATAATAAGAAAAGAGAAAGTAGCCAGAGGCTTGGGGGTTGGTGGGTGCTTGGCTTTTCTACCTCTTCATCTCCAAGCCCAGTGCTGGTAATTTCTGCTACCTCTTCGATCCTGAACCAGCAACTAGGACCAGGCCTGGGTCTCAGAAGAGGCCAAGGTGGCCCCTCTGACACAGAAAATGGTAAAGATCTCTGCTGGGAGCCCTCCTTCTGTGCAAGGTGCTTTGCAAAGCGCTGCTATTTGTGTTGTTTCTAGTTTTATCTTCCCAATAACCTGTGGGATGGAAAATGCTGTTGCCCCATCTCAGAGATGTGGAAAACAAGGCTCAACAGAGTTTAGGTGCTTTAAGCCGCACAGGCAATGGGTGTCAATGTTTCAGTCTCTGGGATATTTTATTCCTGCTTCTGTGGGCTGAAATCTGATTTCCCAAACTTCTACCCACAGTCCAGTCTCTCTGCTTGCTGAGCAAATGCCTGCCCTGTCCCAGGGGACAGACCTTCAGGTGGTCAGAGACGGTGCTGACACCCTGTAGTAATTCCCTTCAGTGATCGCCATGTCCCTCTGCATTCTCCCCCTGGCCTGGCTTTGAGTATCCTCACCATTTTGTGTGTTTTAAATCTACCTCCAATTGATTGATATCCCCATACAAAGTTTAGTATTTAGGACCAAATGGCATGCTGCGCCCTGGTTTTAAAACACCTGAATCAAATTTACAATGATCACCTGTATTAACTCAGTCACTAGAATTCTCTTATTGCAAGCTAAGTTTGGACCAGCCCTGTCGGTACCAATCACGGTGTGGATGCACATGGACTTCCTTGTTGGTTCACTGGTTCACTGGGAGCTGCTGGGTGCCTCCTACGTGCCAGGCACTTTGTTGGGTGCTGGGATTATGGAGAGCAGCAAGGTCAGACGCAGCAGTAGGGGAGGCGGAAGAGAAGGAGATACTCAGACTAGTATGTGTCAACTCGTCACTGTGTGCCCCCAAGGAGAGGGACGTGATGCTCTCGGAGAGTAGACAGGGAGGCCTGGCCTGGTTTGCATGGGAGTGACAGGGTGGTGAGGGGACACTCCCCCTAAGGAAGTGGCGTTTAATCTGGGATATGACAAATAAGAATGAACTGAGGGAAGAGGCAGGAGATGTGGGGTAGAGAGGGGACAGAGACAGTGTTCCAGGAAGAGGGCATGTGTAAAGGCCCTGAGGCAGGTGAAGGAGCTAAAAGGGGAATGGCTGAGGTCAGAGAGTGGCGTGTCCTGAGTCAGGGTTACAGAGGTCGGCCTCAGGGCAGCCATGCAGGAGACGCAGATGTGAGGATTTGGAGTTTCCTCCCGAGAGTGACGAGAAGTCACTGAAGGAGTTCAGGCAGAGGAAGGTGATGAGGCTGCATTTTGAGGAGTTCACTTTGCCTGCAGTGTGGACGGGGGTCCTCACAGGACAGGAGTGCTAGTGGGAAGGCTACTAGAACAGGGGAGGGGAGAAATGGGGCCTTCCAGGGCTGTGTGTGTTGACTCATGGAAGATTCCGGGGCACACTCTCCTCGTCGTGGTGCCAGCCCACAGGCGGGCACTAGCAGGGCGACTGTGAGCTGGAGTGGAGACTCCTGACCCGTTGCTGTCTTGGGTGGAAAGTGGAGCCACTAGGAACGTCCTCCTGGCTCACCACCTTCTTCCACTCAGACATCAACTAGTGAGGCAGGATTCCCCGCTGGACACACACGGGCCACCTCCAGCAAGGGTTAGAAGCCAAAGGCTGTACTTGGCTCTGAATCTGCATCCTTCAAAAAGGGAGGTTTAAGGGGAGGTGTAAGATCAAATGGAGCGATGTTTACTGAAAATGGAGAATGCGCTGAATATAGCAGCGGACTTTTTGATGTGAGCTATTTCTTTGAACTTGGAAGAGCCCTGCTTTCCACTGGCCTCTCTCCAGCAAGCCGCCCGTCCACTGTGCCCAGCACATCGCAGATCAAAGCCCGCTGCACCCAGGCCTTTCTCGTTGGCGCTTTCGCACAGGTGAGATGGAATCTGATGGGAAGAGGAGCAGCATTCCTGTGAGCCAGGTGGGAGATGCAGGCATTCGCGTCCACGGGGAGTTGGGTCACTACACACACGGTCCCCAGGAAGACGGCAGCTGTCCCCTCCCGTGACCAGCATTTCACGGGCTGAATTTGGAGTTTAAAGACTTCCTGTTGGAGGCGGGACACGGGCAGTCCCAGGCCAGCCTTTCAAGGACATAACATTGTTAATTTCTCAACCTTGTTTGTCACACTCGTATGGATGCCATAATTAGTTATTTAATTATGATGTGTAAAACCAAAAGTTAATGAGGATACAAATGATGAAATTTAATTGTTCTGCCACCCCAAGGTAATGAACTTCCATCCTGGCCTTGTATGTTGTGGCTGGAAATCAGATTCCTGTAAAACGACTCTCGGTGGGCAGAATTCAAGATGCTGGGAGCATCTCGATGTGTTTCCTGTGTCCACTGTGAGGGCTGGTGGGAGACAACGTTAGAAAGAAGACACAACCGTCACGCCGCCAAACAAACGTTTGCAAGGGATGGGGGTGGCTGGCCCCACTCTGTGCGTGGTGCTGCTCCGAGGGCTGGACTCCTGCCACCCACCCTGAGAGGCCAATTCTATAAGGGGCACCGCCATCAGGGCAGGAACCAGAGGCTGAGATGCCAAGGAGCTTGTCAGTGATCACACAACCCGAAAGCAGTGGAGGCGAGTCTCAAATCCAGTCTGCATCCAGACCTGCGCGGTTGCTCCGTGTCCCAGCCTTGATCAGCTCTTCCCAGTCCGCTTGGAGAAACAAGATGGTCAGGAACACCTGCTGTCAGGATGCTAAAGGCAAAACAGCAAAGACACGGATCTTCAGTCAGTGCCTGTGGCAAAGCACGTGCCACGACAGCAGCTCTTTATTGTTCTCTGTGAAGTATTTACACATTGCAATTACCTCATTGTAAACACACTTTAACATTCTTGTTCTTTTAAGATGCTTAGTTCTCATACTTTAAGATACTTAAGCTTGACTAGTGATCAAATTTTGAGAAGGCGACATTTAGGTGTCTGGGACTAAGCAGCGTGATTGGAAGATGTTTAGCAGATGCGATTTCTTACTGACGTCCGTGGAAACGGCTAACAGATTGTGATAGTTCCCTGCGGCTGCTGTAACAAATTACAGCAAACTTGGTGAAGTGGAACAACAGACGACGATTCTCGCATAATTCTGGAGGCCAGAGACCAAAATCAAGGTGTCAGTAGGGCCACGCTCCCTCCAAAGTCTCCAGGGGAGGGTCCGGCCTACCTCTTCCGGCCCTGGTGGCACCAGGTGTTCCTGGGCTTGTGGCTGCCTCACTCCCGTCTCTACGTCACCTTCTCTGTGTGTCTTTTATAAGGGACACTTATCAATGGCTACAGGGCCTGCCTGAATAACCCAGGCAGCTCTCATCACCGGACCCCTAACTTCATTTGCAAAGACCCTCTCTCAAACAAGGCCGAGGTCGCATTCACAGGTGCTGATGTGAACATACCTCTTCTTGGTAGGGGGCACCCTCGACCCCTTGCAGAGATCATTCACTCAAAGCACTTAAAACAATGCCTGGCATCAATATGTGCTTGAGGAATATTACTTGTTTAATACTAATGATTATTATTTCCTAGGGGAGGGTTTTGGGAGTCCTCTGGCCCTTTGGGTAAAACTGACCTGATTAGACAGGACAGTCAGCCAAACAGGCGGGGAGAAAGGGCTGGGGTCTGGGGGCCCCCATTCTACCCAGCAGGGCTGCCTGGCCTATCAGCCCCTTGAGAACACTCCTCTCTGGGTGGGGACGGCAGCGTCTGCCTTGTGGGTTTCTTTGGAGCAGATGTGTTGAGAGTTCTGCATGTTTTCTCCGCTGAGCAGCTCAGGGCTCCTGACTCTGGAACATGCTCCTGAGATTCCCACACGTGGCACTGATGGCCACCTGCCCTCGTCCGAGTGCCGTTTAGTGAACAAGCCACTGGCCTCTTCCATTTTCCACCTCGAATTCCCCATCTACGGTCTCTGGCAGAGCCGCTAGGAGGATGGTATGGGGGCCTCATCCCCTGAGGCTGTTTGAACTTGCGCCGGTCTCCCTCGCTTCCAAGCCCAGGGGTTCACTGCACTGGCCACGAGTGTGCCTGGCTGCCAGGACTGGGACGGAAGGGCCGGGCTCTTGGCTTGTGTGCACCTTACGTCTGCTCCTTCGTCCCTGGCTCCGTGCTCTCTCCAGCTTTGAAGGAATTCAGGGTGAGAGTCTCTCATGTGCCCGGCACCCTGTACAAGACCCAGCCCTGCTTGGGTGGGGTACACCTGGGGGTGGGAGGCTCTGGGGCCCAGCGGAGGGGCTCTCACCATGGGTCGTGGGGTCTGAGGTCAAAGGGTGAGTGCCTGTTGGAGAGAGGAGGGGGTTTCTAGTGGCACATTGGCCTGGGTAATTCTTTGCTGTGGGGGCTGCCTGGGCTTTGCAGGACGTTGAGCAGGCAAAGCCCTGGAGGCAACAGAGAGCAGTGTGTTTGTAACTACAGGAGCTCAGGGAAGCTGGAGCCTGGAGGGCAGCATGGGGCAGGTGTGGTTGTGAAGGGCCCTGTAGGCACCAAAGAACGTGGGCTTACTTCAGAGCAGGAGAGATGTTTTAAGTAGGGAAGTGAGACCCGTCTGCTGCAGGGGGACCTCGTGGTGCCACGCTGCACTTGGGATGACACCAGTGATAAACATGCCAGCTCTGCAGCTCTCTCCACTCACCCAGGCACAGACTCCAGAGGGATGGGCGCCATTCGCCAATTTACAGAACTAACAACGTCTCTCTGGTCACTCCCCAGAGCTTGGTGCCACAGGAAGGCTCACCTTGCACCTGAGTACCAAGTACTCACGTGGAGCCGTGGAGCTGTGTGCTTACCAAGAGCTGGCTGTATTGGTGCACGAACCTGTTTATGCCAGTTGTACTTGGCAGTGTAATTATATCCTGTAATTAAGTATTACATAAAACAATGACATCTGAGTGCAAATAGGAGGAAGGCTGTTGTTTCTATGAAAACAGTTGAATTTTTGGAACGATTCAAAAAAAGGCAAGGTACTAAATATTTTTCTTCAAATTTTGTTTCTGTGAGATAGCAATAAAGAATTAAAGGAAAAAATAAGTCAAAATTCTAGCTGATAGTCATACCCACTGTTGCTTCAAATTGTCTTTAAGTTCTCACACCAGCATAAATAAGCCAGAAAAGGCGTCATGGGTGTTGTACACACAAAACCCAAACTGGAGAGCAAGGGGACTTTTTTCTCAGAGGTTGGTCAATGTACAACTGAAAGTAAATTTGAATGCTTTACGTTGAAATGTTTAAGACACGTATCACCTTTAGTGGTGCTCACTATTGTGCTGGATGAGAATGTGTCAGCTGGGTAAGTTTTGGAGGAAGAAGATAGTGCCCCTAAGAGTTCATGGGAGGCTCAGGTCACTCAGCTGCATCCATGTCCTTGGTCTGCAGACTGGAGGCGCCAGTAATAGTACCTACCTCCTAGGGCTGTTTGAGGATTGAGTGAGACAACCACGTGGACAGGTCTTAGCAGTGCCCAGCACAAACTAAAATCTCCAACATTAATTGTTAAGAGAAGGAAGAAGTATCTAAGAGCAGCGATCATTTATTCCTTTAAGAAATAAAAAGAAATCCATATATTTCTCCCCACCCCTCTCTATTCCTTAGAGGATAACCCCATAGATGACTTTCCTTTTGGTCAATTTAAAAAAATTATCCTCAAAAAATGGGAACTCACTTTCTCAGGGAGAAAAAGGAAGTGTAGACAGAAGATGAGGTAGCAGCAGTGATTAATCAGCCTTCCAAACATCCTAAATGTCCCCAGGATGACTGTCACTTGGCCTCCTGAAATCAAAGTACCATGTCCTGCCACCTGGACCCAGGCACCCAAGCACTAGCATATTTTGCTTGTGATGCCTCTCCTACCTGATGTCTAGTTAGAAGGCAATATCTTTTAAAAGGTAAAATATAGTTCATGTAGATTATTTAACTTTTTTTTAGCTCCTTCTATAATAAAAAAGAAACATATAGGATTGAAATGAATGATTTATGGAAGCACATAAAGGAGCACATTTTCCTAGCAAGTCATTGGAGTTTAATTTAGAGATGTAGAACCAGACGAAGGGGGGATGTTAAAGCTCCTTGTTTGCCCTCTTTGGGATGACTTTGTCTTGCCTTTGTGAGAGCAACCAAGTTCGGAAAAGGAGCCACGGGGTCTCCAAACTGGCTGGCTCTCCTCTCTGAGTACTGGGGGCACTGTCCGCAGCCCAGTCCAGGCTGCTGACCATTACTCTGCATGTGGCATGGAAGGCAGGACGCAAGAGACCATAACCGAGTGGAACAGACACTCGGTCCATTCAGACCGCTCCAAGGCTCTGGGTTTCAGTCGACTCTCAGAGCCAGCAGGGAGAAGGGGGTGCAGCAAGACTCTTCAAGCAATTACTCCTCTGGAGGGAAATGTGATTCCCACGAGTGCATCTGGGGTTTGGGCCACATTTCATATACAGCTGTGATGACGCCATTTCTTGCCATATTGAAAAAGGACTTGTAAACACTGGCTTTGCCCCTCAGGGTGTTCTTCCTCCTCCCTAGCCACACCCACCTTGTGCTTTGACGCTCGTATCTCAGGTGGGAGCAGCTCTGCTCCACCCCACTGTCATCACAGACACCTGGGAGGGAGCTCACACTCCAGGGTGTCTGCACCCACCTCCCTGCACTGTCCCCACACAACTCCTGGAATATTCTTGGCGGTTTCTGTATCTTCTTGAATGATCTTTTCAGTATCCTGAGTTCTCGGTTCTTCGACCTCCTCTCCTGCAAAGATACCATGTTTTCCCTAACTGGTCACGCTCTAGACTACGGGTCCTCAACCGTGGGGAGCTGTGGAAAAGTCCAGGGTGCAGGCTGTGCCCCAGAACTATGACAGCAGGATCCGGAGGGACGAGATCTGGGCATCCGCATTTCAGAGCTCCCCTGTGGGCTTCGCTGGGCGGCCACGGTCGTGAATCAACAATCCTGGCTCTGCCCCTCTGTGGGAGCCCAATGTCGGGTATCCCGCTGCTGAAACAGCACACCCTGCCTTTCCAGCTCCTCCAACCCCAACCAGCCCCCTATTTCATCATGAACCATGTTCTTTTGACCCTCTTCCACTCTTGGTCCCCTGGTAACCTCACTGCACTTCCTCCCTGTCTAGGACTCGGTGGCGCGCTTAGGACCACCCTCGAACACACGCTCGGCTCTCCCACCTCGTGACACGTTAACGTGGCAAAGTCCAAGCAGGCGAAATGCAGCCCGCCACTTCCGTCCTCCTGAACCCGCAGGTAACTGTGCGTAAACACACACACACACACTCAGCCAATGCTCTGTATTTATTTCACATGCAGGCGGGTCTTTGGTTCTGCCCGTCAAGCCTGAGTCCCCCGCCCGTACTCATGACTGGCCGGGATGGTGGTTTCACAGCTTTTCCCTTCTGCAGCCACCGGCTCCTCCGCCGCCGCACATTCCTTGCTCGTGACGCTGTCTCCTGTTCCACAGAATTCTGATGCACCTGGTTACCACAGGCACCCGCCACGCCCATCTGAGCCCCCAGCCTCCGCCTTCCCCACCCCTGACGCCCGGAGCCCCCTCCCGTCTCCTCCCCCGCCCTCCAGCCGGCTTCTCCTTGCCGCATCCTTCAGCTTTGCGCCTCCACCCACTAAAAGATGCCGAAATATCTCCCGTCTCAACACGCAGGCAGCAAAAAACCTCTCCTGGCCCCGATTCCCTGTTATTCGCTGCCCGATTTCCCTATGCTTCTTTGCGAGAAAGCGCGTGGGACGCGGACTCGGCTCAGGACTCCACCCTCCCTCCCCGCAGCCCCGGGAATCTGCGCGACCACGTGCCGCTGCCGCTGCTGTCAGCTGGGTCTCCGCAAGATCCCCAGGGAACAAGGCGTCGCCGAGTCCAGCGTCCGCTCTCGGCGGCACTGGGCGTTAAATATTACTTCCCCCTCTTGAAAGGTTTTCTCAGCGTGGCTTTGGGGGCATGGTTCTTGTTAGTTTTTCTTCTAACTCCGTGCCTAGTCCTGAGATTTTGCTTCATTTTTTATTGGATCTCTCTCACCTCTCTGATTACTAAATACTAGAATATCCTGGTGCGAAGTCCGTGGCCCTCCCCTCGTCTATACATCTATGCCCACTCCCTTGGTGATCTCATAGTCTCGATATTGAAATACCTTCCACGTCTCCACTTGGATGTCTAGAAACCATCTCGAACCTGACATGTCTGCAGCAGAACTCCTGCCCCAATACTTTCCCATCTTAATAAATTTAAATACTGTCTTCCAGGTGCTCCAAACAAAAACATGGGCCATCAGGATGCCATTCAGCTCAGCCTTCAAAATATGTGCAGAATCCAACCCGCGTGACTTCTACCCACACACGGCTCCCGTCCTGGAGGGTGGCGCTGGCCCCCCCCTGCTCCTGCCCTCGTGCCTACCGCCACCTCGAGGTCTGCACAGCGGCCAGAGCGAGCCTGGTGTAAGGTAGGGGTCATGTCACTCTGCTCAGACCCTCACTCAGCTGGACACATGACCGTGTGGGTGAAGGACCTGGTGAGCTGTGTCAAAGGCCACAGGATTTTAGATCGGGGGGGTAACAGAGAGTGAGGAAAATGACAAGAGGAAGAGGCCACCCTGCCGGTACGTGGGCTTGTGGGGTCCCAGCCTGGCCTCCCTGATGCCAGAGAACCTGCTCGTATTCACTGCGCTTTACTGCCACCAGGGCAGGCTTCTTGGGGTCAGGCCGTGGTGCAGCGGGGCCTGCGGGTCACGAGGGCAGGATGGTCGTCGGGGAGAGGAACAGCATGGGTGACGAAGAAAATTTCCAGCAAGTCCATTCTGGCACAGGAAACACCAGCACATTAAACACACGGAGTGGCTGGGATAGCCACAGGCGAGGTGCCACCCCTTTTTATTGCTATTTTGTGCCACGACCTGTGTGCTCAGCCCTTGAGTGCGTGGGGGTGGGGGACAGTCATTGAAAAGGTGTTGCTGCTCTTAAAGGGCCTATTGTTTGGAAAACTTGCCAAAAATCTCCAAGAAGGTTCTGAACCGTACATGGGCGTCAGCCTGGCAACTGTTTGGTTCTTGGTGAACCTCCATGTCTTGTTGCACAAGAGGACCCATTGATACCCCAGAGTATGTTGGAAATGATGTCTGGGTTTCCTTATGTTTAGTCCAAGCAGACTTAAGTGTGACATTTAAGGCCATCTCAGATTCCCTTTGCATCTAGCATTAAGCCAGATTATTGATTATTGATGATTTCATCCATTCCCACATATTATTATAATTGGACACCTCTTCTATACAAGGCACTGGGCTAGCTGTCGGAGGCTGTGAGCCAGGCAGACTCATGAAGTATAATGAATTCACCCGGACCAAGTTTCCCAATGCCAAGTCTCTGGAATAATCCTTCTGATGCAGCTCTCCGAATTCCTTCTTCACGTGATCCCTGCAGGGCACGGCTCTGCAGCCACCCCACATCTCTGCTGGATGTTGTCTACATGAAGGGGATCAAAAGATTTGTGACAGGCGTCAAAAGCATTGGGGATGTCCACCCAGAGCATTAAAAATGCATAGACAATGCTCGAGCATTGGTATTTTCACTGCTCCATTTTTGTTGTGACAAACATAAACAACAATTAAATCCATTTTCCCAGTGCTATTTAAAACTGTCACATTATCCGGGTGACGAGAAGGAAGGAAGAATCAACGCATGGCGGTGTCCATTCCTAGATTGTCCAGACCTTTGTATCTGTGATTCAACCCTTCAAAAGTACGCTGCGTCCCTGGGGAGAAAATGTATTTACACAGGTCTCCGGGGCTCCACCCGAGTAGCGGTCCCCTCGAGATGAACCTCCCAGTGCCAGGGAAGAGGATGTCACACACACTGTGACCAAGCCCAATTATATTGAAACTAACAGCCAGATTTCTCTGCCCCTGCAGTTCCTAGAGTATGAAAAGAGGAGGAAAAAATGAACAAAACAACAAAAACAAAAAAGCACCTTAATGATGAGCGTGTGAGGAGCCGCCAGTTTCCTGCTCTCTCCATTGTCTTCCCGTGTGCCCGTCCCTGACGAGGTTCTGCAGGATCTGGCCGGTCCCCGAGTCCCTCCTCGTGCCCTCCTTCCCTTGTCACAAAGCACCATTAATGCCGCCGAGCCGCTGTGCTTGGCTTCGGCGGCCTTGAGATGCCTGTTGGGAGGAACAGCCCTGGAGGGCCGCCAGGCGTCCTTACTTTCTTTCTTTTCAGTAATTAACTTTGTATTGAGTTTCCCACCAAAATGAACAGTCAGGCCTTTGTCCGAGATAGAAATTGCAGCAAGAGCTAATGGGAGTTGAAATAAATAACATCGTGTTGCTTGATAAATGCATTTGCAGAAGCCATAGAGACTCCCACCTGAGGAGTTGTAAGTACGAATCTGACTTGGTTGAGCCAGTGTGGCGGTCGCCACAGAAAATGAATAGGCTAAGCAGAGCCTAGGGTAGGTTGTTTCCATGTATTTGTTCTGGAAAAGTTAATCAAAGCCAAGCAGAGACAGGAGAGAGCCAGGGTTACTCTGATAGTGTTAAAAAAATTAAATTCCAGTTAGCCCTTTGTAAACTAGTCATAGCTCTTTCTCCTCTCTCTCTCTGTCTCTGCTATGCCTACATGGGTATTTTCTTTGTGAAACATCATTTCACCCTTGAACCTATAGAAGGGGTTTTAAAATTTATTGGAGGAAGTGGTGAAGGCTAGAAAAGTCATTCTAAAAGAAGATCCAATATCTTCTATGACATCTTCAACCCATACCCTCAGGGGTGGTGGGAGATGCACATTGATCCTTTTTCGCTGGGCAGGTGTGCAGGTGAGGACATGGCTCCTGGTGGCTTTAATTGGTCTGCATTTGCCTGGTGGACATCGCCAGGAAGGTTAAGAGACTCTACACAGAGAGCTTCTGTGGGTGGTATAAAAATGGGTCAGATGTTGTAAGTTATCACACACTCCTGGCCCTGAGCAAATAACCCAGGTCAGGAGAGCTGACCTTGCTGGTAGTCCCGTCCTTTCTCCTGCCTGCCATGCAGAGGGGCCAGGGTGCCTGTCAGGGCTCGTTCACTACACAGATCTCCTCTGCTGGGTCAGGCAGGGTGGGATGCAGGGCTGGGAACGCAGGTGCTTACAAGTCATGCTTGAAAGTGCTGAGGAGGGGCTCTGGCAGGGCCTGGACCCTTCCGAAGCACAGCACAGTGTGCCTGCCAGGGCAGTGATAACTGCCACAGCCAGGAAGGCTGGAGATGGGGAGGCCACCACTGGACACTGCGGCCTGGAGGAACAACCCCCTTTTACCTGTGATGCAGGGAGAGGAGTCTGCTATTCCTGTGGCCACCAGCACAGCTGCCTCCCCAAACCTCCAGACTGGTTTATAGAGGTTGAAATGCAGCAGAGTGGCAACCCAGTGTCCCCTGACCTGCTGTCAGTGGGAAAATTAAAGCAGCCAAAGCAGCAAGGGGTGACTCTGCCTGTTCCCCGTCCAGTCTGGGCCAGCCAGAGGCTAGTGTGCGTCCAGACCCCTGCTGCAAGGGTGTCTGTCGGGAACTCCATGTCACAGGCGCTGCCGTTCAAGGAGGTATGGCCTGGGTGTGGGCGCCCATCCAGCATCTCCACCCCACACCACAGCCCGATTCTGGTGCACGATCCCCTCCTTTCTGCTCTCTCCTTGCCCACACGAGCAACCCTGGGTCCCGTGCATCAGACACAGCACCAAATGATCACCAACATCAGTGTTTTCCTGCCTCAGCCACTCCCTTGTCCTGAGGTTTTGGCTGTATCCACGTGGCCTCACAGTCCATCTTCACAATTTTGCCACGTCTAAGTTTTGCCTCTATTATTACCTACTTATTGTCTTCTCTCAGTTGACTTTTTAAGTTAAAATAAATTTATTTTAAAAGAAACCAGTACCATAGATGGAAAGCTAGTGTCCTTTGTATTAATGAGCAATAACACAAATGATGAATACTTGAATACAATAAAAAGTGAGTACATTTTAGCTGAATATCATTAATGTCAAAGGTTCTGAGCCCAAGGTCTGCTCTCTCTTTATTGAAAAGGTAAATGAGTAAATGTGAGGTATGAACGATAAACTATCCAGAAACTGAGGCTTCCTTCTCTATCAGATGGATTGAAAATCAATTACAGCTGACCCTTCAACAACACAGGTTTGACCTGCGCGGCTCCACTTATGCTCAGATTTTCTTCTGCCTCTGCCACCCCTCGGACAGCAAGACCAACCCCTCCTCTTCTTCCTCCTCAGCCTACTCAATGTGAAGACGACACAGAGACCATTATGATGATCCACTTCCATTTAATAAGTAGTAAATGTATTTTCTCTTCCTTCTGATTTTCTTAATAACATTTTCTTTTCTCTATTTTATTGTAAAGATACAGTATATAATACATATAACATACAAAATATGTGTTAATGGACTGGTTTTATTATTGGTCAGCCTTCTGGTCAACAGTAGGCTATTAGTAGTTAAGTTTTGGGGGAGTCAAAAGTTATATGTGGATATTTGACTGTGTGGGGTGTTGGTGCCCCTAACCCCTGCATTATTCAAGAGTCATAGCTGTCCAAAAGAATAACACACAGCTGTGTATATCAGCCAGGATGGTGTGGTGCAACAGTGATACGTGCTCATTACTTTTAACTGTTTTCTCATTTAATTTCTCAAGTTACTCTGGAATACATACTATTTTTCCCAGTTTAAGTTGAGGAAGTTGAGACTCACAGAGGCTGAACAGTGTGCCAGAGGGAGAACGTGGGGCGCTCGGTGTGAGCCCAGCTTCTGGCCTGAAATCTAGGCTCCCTGTGAATCAGAAAGTGTGCAATTGTGTGTCGAAGCTCTCAGCTCCTGGCATTAAACTCATGCTTAGGGATGTGCAGCTTTCACCCCTCTTTGATCAAAAGAGAGGTTTTATTTTCTAACGTTACCTCAGTTCAGGAGATCTCAAGCAGTCCACCTCTAGGCCACAGTGACTACTCTTTCGCACCTTTGGGCTGGTTCTCTAGCACTACAGGCTTCCAGAGCTCTGTGTGAGCAGAGCCTACACTGCACAGATCTTGCTGGGATGGGCTTTTGCCTTATCAACATTTCCTTTTCACAAGCATCGTGGACAGTGAGTCAGCAAGTGGCATATGGTGACCTTTCTCCATAGACAAAGGGTCTTCCCAGCCCCGGGGACGCCTGTCTGCATTCATGCACAGCGCCTGGAAAGATTAGGACCCAAACCAGGAGGAAGTGTCTTAGAGCAGCTCTCTGGCAGCCCCGTGGTTCTTTTTAAATTGCTCAGCGGTGAAAAACATAAAGGAGAGTAGAATGCCTGCTTTGGCGGCTGGATATTTTTTTTATCAATAACCTGGGGTGTGACCTGGTGTGCTCTTCAGAAAGAGGTGATCTGTAAGTCTGTCACCTGTGAGCATCTGCCAGCAGTTATTATGCATGCAAATTTTATGCGTGGAATTCAAACATGGGAGCAGACACCCCCTCCCCCAACTGTATGAGCTGTGGATAAGTTATGAGTGGTTATGCGTCTGACTAATGTAGGGGCAGACCCGAGAGTGTCCATCTGGGTTTTTTGGGTTAGTTGTGCCTCCTTCCCTTTCTACCTTCTTCCCTCCCTCCCTCCCTTCTTCTTTTGCTCAACAAATATTGACCACGCAGCTGCTGTACGCCAGGCATTATGCCATACGTGGGTACAGCAGCCCACAAGGGAGACCTGGTGTCTGTTTCCAGCAGGCAAAGGAGTGTGGTGGTTAGGAACGGAGGCCTCCAGTCCAGGGTCTGAGTCCCAGTTCTGCCTCCACCACGTCTCTCCGTCTCTCCGGTGCAAACCTGGGCAAGCTACCCGACTCCACCCTGCCCCATCTGGAAACAGAGAAAGGCAACGATTGTGCTTCCTCCCAGGCTGTGTCTGTGATGACTGATGTACGTGCATGGGAGGGAAGCGTTGTTACAGGGGGATTGGAAGGGTGGCATGTCAGGGTCTTCTTCCTCCTCTGTTTTGGGGCTGTGAGGGAGGAGAAGGTGGAACGGGCGCCCACCCACTTTGTCTTAGCTCCACGTGGAGAACTGAGGGATGGAGGGCAAAGTGTATAAATGGACATGGCCAAAGGGGCCTGGCTCTCTTATCTGAGAAGGTTCTGGAAGCAATGGAAGTAAGACTGAAGTCAAATGGGTCCTGTCCTGGTCCTTTGATCCGTCTGTTTTTCTCCATTCTGTGGCAGAACATAGGGGAGCAGGATCCATCACCCCAAGGAAGCATCTGGCAAGGACCTGTCAGGGTGGCAGAGCCACGCAGGTGGCTGACCTTCAGGCAGGGCCCTAGTGCCTGTGGAAACTGGACAGCTGCCCAGAGGTGCTGCGGTCATCATGGCAGGTGGCATAGCAGGCGGCAGGGGACAGCTGACTGTGGAACCAAAGCTCAGGTGCCACAGACATGCGGGGTACAGAGTCTGTACCTGGCAGCACAGAGCAAGTTCTCAGTCCTACCACTGGCTGGATGGGCTTCTGATTTGACCTCTGCCCTCTCTTCTTTCAGGTCAAATGTCGTCTTCTCAGTGAGGACTTTCTGGGCACCCTTTCAACAACTGCACACCCTATACCCACCCTCTCTTCTCTGCCCCCTTCTCTCCTTTAGCTGTAATCACCATCTAACATACTGTAAATTTCAATTCTTTATAGTGTCTTTGTGTGGTTGTGCCTCTTAGGACCGGGGTGGGAGTTCTCACGGGCCTGCTTACAGTACCTGGTGCATAGTAAGCCCTTGATAAATCTTTCTCAAATGAATGGATGGGTGGATGGATGAAGACTGGACATCTTGACCAAGTTAGTTCACACCCCAGGCTTATGGCCTCTATAGACAAAGACGTCCGTGTTTCCAACGGGACTGCCAAGTAATAGACATCCGTAATCCCTATACCTTTCCCTAAACTGTTTTTCTGATTTCCCAAATCTTCTTAAAGTAAACTTCAGCTAAAGTAAATGTACCATAGGATTAAATGTGAAAATGTATAGTGCTTTGTAACAGGGTCAGAATTAACTTCTGTAACGCCAACCTCAGTTACCCCTTTTCACATCCGTTTTCAGGCAACCATGGGCAGAAGTATAAAGATATTATAAAAAATGTCAGTTCAAAAAAGGGACTCCAAATGGTTCCCTCTACTGTACATTAGTTAGAGGAAATTTAGCCAAGCCCTTCATTTGGGAATTCTCTGTTTATTCTCATCCATATACATTCCTTTGCTTTGTTTAATCACTCATTCAATCAACAAACACTTGTTGAGTACTCCCTGACTACTGATGTGATGTGAGATACAGGCAGTGATGAGTGAGCCATTCTCACATGTATTCAAATGCTTTGAAGGTCAAGGAAGACAAGAATGGGGGAGTAGAGATTGGACTGGGCAGGAGGGAATTGCAGGTGGTCTTCCCGTGAGCAACTACTGAGAGAGGAGGCAGAGACACAGAGTGGTGAGTGCGTGGACAGGGAGGATGGAGATGGCCAGTGCAGGCAACATTTTTGAGAAGTTTGGGGGTGAAGAGGAGAAATCGGGAGTGGTTTTGGGAGGGAAGAGCAGGGTTGGAAGTGTGAGTATTGAAGTGAATAGAAATATGTTTTGGGGGATGGAGTGTAGCCAGTGAGGGACAAGCTGGCGATGCAGGAAGCAGCAACTGCGCTGTCCTTGCTGCTTCGTAGTCTTGCTGATGGGGTTGACGATGGAGAAGCTCAGGTCACCGTGCTGCAGGGAGAAGCCCTGAGCTCCTGGCCTACTCATAGGAGAATGAGTGTGGTGAATCAGGGTTAAGTGGGACCTGGCTTTCCTTGTGTCATTTCCTGGTACCATTATCCCTGGTATCATGGGGAATTTTGTAGCCATCAGCATGATACCCAATGGAGGCAGCCTCTCCATTTGTACCCTAAAAATCCAAAGTACAAGAAGTCACTTGACAAATATGTCTTGGCTGAAATAAGCCAAAAAAGACTTTCTCCCAAATGATCAAGGTATAAGATATGCAATCTACATTGACGAGAATGAGAAGGAAGGGGCAGACACCCGATTTACATTTCTGCTCTTACGTTTGCCTTCCAGAGGTAAAAGCTGCAGTCATCTTCCCATTACTGGTGTGCACCTGCATTTCCACCAGCCACGTGGACCCATTAAATCTCTCTTCTCCCTGAGTCTCTATCAGCTATAGGTGCTATTACTCCATTAAATTATTGCTAGTTTGATGAGTGTAAAGTAATAGCTCATTGTAACTTTAATTTGCATTTCCCTGATGACTAGTGAGTTCGAGGGTTTTTTTTCATATGCTTCTTGGCCATTTGGATATACAGTACTCTTGCGAATTACCTATTCAAATCCTTTTGTTCATTTTCTATTGGGTTGTTTCTTTTTTTCTGTCATTTTTGTAAGAGGTCTGTGTATAAAATAGCTGTTAATCCATTGCTATCATCTGTGCTGTAATCTTTTAAAGAAATTCTTTATCTATTGACATTGTTTATAAAGGTTTTTGCCATACAAAAGTTCTCAATTTTTATGTAGCCAGGTATGACTCTTTTCTCTCTTTTCTATAGTATCTGAGTTTCCAGTATTGTTTAGAGATGTTTTTCCTGCCGCTAGATTTTTTTCTGAAATTTCCTAGGTTTCTTCCAAGAAAGCATCTCCCCCTGACCCAGCCGACACACACACCTGGTACAGCCTTGTATTTCCTGGAGCTTTAATTAAATTAGAAATGGGGAAAATATGGACAGATATGAACTTATTGCTTCAATGTTATTGCATAATTGTATATCAAGACCCAGTGAGAATTGTTGGAAAATGAGTGTTTTGACAGAACTTTTTGGCAAGAAGCATTGGTTTGACATGATTTCAACAGTGGGCACTTAGTTGTTTCCTAACTTTCTGGCACCAATCCCCTCTTCTTTGGACAACAGCACCCTCAATTTCCTTGGAAAAATCAAGGCGTCTGCACCCCTTGCCATTGAAGGCTGCCTCGGCTGTTTGGATGAGCCCAATCCCCACCCCCAAGCCCCAGGGCTGGCTGGAAGGCAAGCCACACCCATTAGCCTTGTTCCCTTGACCTGAGTGGAATTATCTGGGAAGGAAAAAGTGGCCAAGGCTCATTCATTTTAGGAAAAGTTGTCTGTTGAGATAATTAAAAAATTCCTGCTGCTCTGACCTCCAGAGCTGTTCTGGTTCTCAAACTTTATACCAATTTGCGAGCTCACAAATCTGTTCCCATCAAGTTCCATTCCTGCTCATGTTAATCAGGGTCTGTTTCTGTACTTGCAACCAAAGAGCCCTAACTCCCGTCTTCCTTTCAAATATAACATCAGTACGATGCCTTGTTTGTAAAGTGTGGGCACAGCATCATTTCATCTACCCTCCCACACCGTAAAGACAATGTGTATCCATTATTGTCCCCACATGAGGAAGCAAGTGTTCTCAGGGTCTGTGAGCTGATCTGTGAGGGAAGGGACCACCTCTGTTCCATCAGTGGCCATGTCCACAGCACCCAGCACAGTGCACAGAAGCACACAAAAACGACTTCTTCTAAGGTCACTCAGATGACAGGTAGAAGAACTGGCCTTACCTAGATCTCTAGACCATAAACATTGACAATCTCACATCAAGGCCGTGTTCATGACGCATTTGACAAGCAGACCTGTGTTGTCTGCCACTATTTACCAGCACGGATCCGGACAGTAGCTGTGGACACAGTAGGAATAAGAAAGGAGAAACTCTACCCTCGCGGCCTGCAGGGGAGACGCACAACGAACAACAGCAAATTAAGAGAGAGCATAGTAGCAGGGAGCCTCGTAAACTATGAAGAAAAATAACCTGAGCGTGCATTGAGGTGGGCTAGCATTTTAGGTGTCCTGGTCAGGAGAGGTCTCCCCAGGCAGGTAACACTTCCTCAGAGCCCAGTGAGCAGAGGGAGGAGGGGAAAACACTGAGGCAGGAGTAACCTGAAGCAGGGGGCTTTACTGTGCCTTTCTCTGGGATAGAGAATCCTGATCTTCAGACGGTGTGTGGTAGAAATTATGCCATTGGAATGATTAAGGTTGGCTTGTAGTTCATCTTCAGTGACAGACGCTGAGGCAGGACAGGCCAAAGTTTTGTTGGAAGCTGAAGAGCCATTTACCCTCCTTTCACCCTTCCTTTCCCCTCTTCTACCCATCCCTCCCTCCA
Organism: Daubentonia madagascariensis; assembly: GCA_023783475.1. NCBI lineage: Eukaryota > Metazoa > Chordata > Mammalia > Primates > Daubentoniidae > Daubentonia > Daubentonia madagascariensis. The sequence goes on along the minus strand of JAKFHU010001640.1, from coordinate 2,087,123 downwards.
TCCTCCCATCCCTCCCTCCCTCCACCCCCTCCCTCCTCCCCCCCCCCCCCCCCCTCCTCCCCCCCCCTCCTCTCCCCCCTCCCCCCCCCCTCCCTCCTTCCCCCCCCCTCCCCTCTCTCCCTCCCCCTCTCCCCTCCCTCACTCCCCCCCTCTCCTCTCCTCCCCTCCCCTCCCCCCCCCCTCCCCCCCCCCCCTCCTCCCTCCCTCCCTCCCCCTTTCTCCCCCTCTCCCCCCCCCCTCCCCCCCCCCCCTCCTTCCTCCCTCCTCTCTCCCCCTCCCTCCCCCCCCCCCTCTCCTCTCCTCCCCTCCCCCTCTCCCCTCCCTCTCCCCCTCACCCCCTTCTCCCCCCCTCTCCCCTCCCCTCTCCCCTCTCTCCCTCTCCTCCCCTCCCCTCCCTCCCCCCCCACCCCCTCCCTTCCTCCTCCCCTCCTCCTTCTCCCCTCCCCCTCCCCTCTCCTCCCCCATCTCCTCCCCTCCCTCCTCTCCTCCCTCCCTCTCCTCCCTCCCTCTCCCCTTCCCTCTTCCCCCTCCCCTCTCTCCTCCCCTCTCCCCCTCTCCTCTCCCCCCCTCTCCTTCCTCCCCCCCCCTTCCCCCCCTTCCCCCCTCCCTCCCCCCCCACTTCCTCCCCTCCCCCCCCTCTCTCCCCTTCTCCCTCCTCCCTCCTTCCTCCCTCCACCTCCATCCCATCCTCCCTCCATCCCTCCACCATCCCTCCATCCTCCCATCCCTCCATCCTCCCATCCTCCATCCTCCCATCCCTCCATCCTCCATCCCATCCCTCCATCCTCCCTTCCCTCCCTCCCTCCACCCTTCCATCTGTTCATTTGTCAGTCTTTCTTCACTTGTCCATCACCTGTGCACCCTTTCACACATGATTCTTTTGTTGAACTATTTAATCCTCAGTGGGCGTTAAGCTTTGGCGTGACGTATGCAGGCCCTGACAGCCGAAGGAGAGAGGCTTTGAGTTGGGCAGTACCAGGCAGGGGGACAGGTGTAGGCCGGAAGCCGGTTTGGGGAAGTGCCGGCTGGTGGGAAAGAGAAGTTGTGGATCTTTTGCTCCAGTGGCCCCGCACCCCGTCCGAGTCCTCTTTCTCTCTCCAGTGCTCTCCTCACTGCCTGGGCCTCACAGCTGTGAAGACATCCAGGCCTTGAAGCAGTGCACGAGGAAGGCCTTTGTCACGCGGCCCCAAGTGGTGGTGAGCGCAGAGGACAGGGTGGGAGCAGTCGCTGCCGTGACGGGGCTGTCGCCACAGGCTGCGACTTTATTCACATCGGCGGGAAGGCCGTGCGAACAGGTGTAGACAGAGTGGGAGCCCTCCCGGCTGCGCGCTCACGTCCCCCCCATGGCGAGTGGGTTCTGGAAGCATCTTGGGAACCACCCACCAGCGCATGCTCCACTCCCACTTTCAGCCCGTTTTCTGGCAGGTGCCACTTTAGAAAGTTCCGTTCCTCCATCAGGCACCGACAGGGCGGAGGGTATATTGGTACTGAACGCAGGACAGACACCTGCTGGGCTTTGGCATTGCAGCAGAGCTCATGTGCCCTGAACTGTGGAGAGCACAGGTGACTCCCAGCTTACAGCAGACCCGGACAGGTAACGTGGCTCCTGATGGGCAGCGCAGCTGCCCTTGGAGGGAATTGGAGGGAGCAGGGGCTGGACACCTGCTGCAGAGCTCTTTCCTGCACTTGCCCCTCTGTGGTCAGATGCGGGACGAGTCCCTGGTGGTGCGGGAGGAATGAGGACAGGAGTGGGTGGAGGCAACGCTGCTCTGCAGCTGAGTCACACGTCCCAGCCATGTGGTGCCAAAAGAAATTTGCCTATAGTGCGATAATGTGAGTGCTCAGGAGCTGGGGAGGCCACATCTTCTGCATTTTGATGCTGATTTTTTACATTCGAAGCTATTTACAAAGGTGAGTTCAATCCGAGTACTGTATTACATGACGGTTTGTGGATAAAATGCCCAACTTTTCCACTTAGTTTTCCCACATTCAATGAAGTTGTTTAGTCTATGTGAGAGGATGAAGAGGTCAGTTGAGGCCTGAATTCCTGAAATCTGAGATTTTGGTGATTTTCTTGGGGTGACTTAATGCACCTTCCCCTTCCCCCACCTACTCCACGGCAGGACATGGTTGCCTCTATGTCCTCTGAGGTCTGAGTCCTACGTTCACTTGTTTCTACATTCATTCATTAAAAAATATTAAGTTCACGACTGTTACGTAGATTCCATGTTGAGCAAAACTAGATGGGGTCCCTGCCTATCTTCAAGGAGCCTAAATCTGATAGAAAAGTTAGATGATAATTTTTCAAAAATGTATCAATATATGTAAAATTTCAACAGGAATGAGCCCCAGGGAGTTGTGGTGCCTGGGGTATAAGAGTGGCTACCAGGAGGATTTGAGCAGTTCTGGGGAAGGAGCGGGTGGGGAAGCCTTCCTGGAGGAGGTGGTGCTTGCTCCAAGAGTGGAGAGAGAGAAGTGTTTCTCTTCCTTTGAGAGGGAAAGGGGACCTACACCCCTCTTGCTGGTGTGTCAGACTGGCCTCTGGGCTTCCTGACCTCAGATCTCTGCCGCCCCTTCTCCACCTCTCTGCTTCCCACTGCCCTTGTTCCCAGCCACACCGTGGCCTGAGAGCCACCTTGGTGCCCGACCCCCTGGTGCCTTCCAAAATGAAATGAGTCCAAGGACCACCTGCGATGCCAGCTTCATCACCATGGTGATTGTCTATGAACGCTGCTCTCCACCAGACCGAGCTGCGGGGGGACGGGCCCTTGTCTGGCTCCTTGCCGGGGGAGCCCGGTGCCCAGCACTAAGCCCACACGTGGAACACGCACCATAAACACCGGTAAATAACGACCCCTCCCCTCCCCAGACCGTCCCAGGGAGCCTGGCCCAGCACAGCCCGAGACAAAGGAGCGGGCTGCTCATGCAGACCGAGTCAGACAGACTGAAGGATCGGCGGGTGGACCGGAGAGGGTGGGAAACAGGTTCCAAAAGCATTTTGGCTGCCAGTATTTAACACGCTGAGCTATTTTCAGATGCTAGTCACAGACATTTTGAACTGCATTAGAATAAACAGAATTCTGAATTATCTTCTCAGCAGTACATGAAAGAACTGTCTGTCACCCAAAAGGGAAAGAAGGGGATGATGAATTTCTAAGGTAAAAATTCTGGAAAGGGGAAAAAAATATCCAATCCACAGGCTGTTCTGGAATCTTCTCACACAACAGGTGGTCACCCCACCCTCCAGCCCCAACCCTGGCGACTGGGGGAACATGGAGAGCCACAAGGTAGGCTGAGCCCGGGCAGGTGACCTGGGCCCTGGGAGATGTGTATTTGTTTGCTCATGCTGAGGGGGCCGCAGGCCAGGATGAGTGGAGCTTGGGTGTTAATGCAGAGCCTGTGTATGGTGCATGAAGGGGAGCCGGTGCCTGCACCGAGGGTTCGCCTGGGCCGGCTGAGGAGGCCACATGAAATATTCAGCAGCTGGCCAGACTCCGGCCTGCTTGCATGGGTACTGCCGCACCTGACCAAATCCCCGCAGCAAGACCTCCAAAGATGTGATTTATGCACAAAGCCTTAAAAACACGTCTAAGGCCTTCTCCTTTATTGCCCAAGTCTCCTATCAAAGCTGGCTCCTGCCAAAGGATGTCTCTGTGCACCGCCTCTCGGGCCATGGTCATGATGGGCCCCCTTACCCCCTGTTCCTCTGTGCTGCAGCCCTACGGGTCACCCTTCGGGCCCTGCAGTGGGCCACGGTCTGTCCCCCAAACCACAGGGCCTTTGCATGGGCCACCCCCACTCTGGCCCGTGCCCTACTCACTTTGCTGCTTCACCTCTTCTCCGGGTCTCAGCTTAGATGCCACCTCCCCAGAGAGGCCTTTCTGCCCCACCCTCCAAACGCCCTTGGCCTCTGCAATTCTCCAGCTCTGTCCTCTGTCCTTCATGGCCCCATCACAGCCCCAGTGCGTCATTTTATGTGCCTGTGTTCACTGGCTCTTTGTGGGGCAACTTTACCGGAATTAATCTGCATGATAAAAGTGGCTTGCAGGGCCCCTCTCTGCTGTCTGCCCGGTGCCTGGCACATGGCGGGAACTCAGCACCAAGTCACAAAGTGAAAGAGCAAGAGCCTTGTAGCAGCAAAGGAGCTGAGTACAGGGCTCCTGCCTGGGCCTTCCATCCCTAAAAATATTCTGATGCTCGATATGATCTTCAGGTTCTGTATCTATGAAGTCTGTACGACCAACAAACCAGGCAGTGACTTGGCAAATAGCAACATTCGGGCTTTGTTCCTGGTCGATTCTGAACTGCAGTGGCCAAACCAATGTGGGTAATATGCTTTGTCAGGACCAAGAAATAGTGACAGTTCCTACCTGATCCAAGAGGGGGAGGAGCATCATGGCCACCTGGCTTCCCTCCGATACGAGGGGCCTCTGGCTCTGTGTGGACACCGTGCATGGGCAGCTCACTTCCTTCCAAGGCCCCTGCTCTACTCCCAGGGGCAGCCCAGGCTGCTCCCGGCCTGGCTGTCTCAAAGGCTCGAGCCCCATCCCACGTGCACATCTGTGTCCTCTGTCCAGCAGGCTTTCCACTTTGAGAACCGCAGTTTCTCTCCCCAGAGGTTGGATTTCTCATGGAGATTTGCCTGGATAAGGCTGGCCATCAGATTGGCCATTTGGCTGTGTATTGATGCTGTTAATGTATATCTCAGAGACAGAGAGGCCCTGGCCCACCCCCTTCATCTTGATATGCTCTTGGAGAAATCTGCCCAGGAGCTGTGGTCAGCAGGTGCTCCGAGAGTTGCAGACACCGTGCACTTATTTTTGGTCCATGGCCCCATGTATGCATTCCTTTGTCTTGCGGCAAGATTGTTGACCCATTGCATTCATCGAACAGTTCCTGAGTTCTTATGGCATGCTGGGTACCATGTATATGTGGAGGAAAAGGGGGTTACTTTGAACAATGCAGAATCAAATAACACATGGTCCCCTCCTTCTAGTAGTTTAAGGCCTGTGGGGGAGATAGCCACGGAGACTGGGAGACACACGGAGACACAGTACACAGCACCGTGTACTGTGGTGGACGTGCCAAGAGTGCCCTGCGGGAGGGCAGGGGTGGCGGCTAGCCCAGCTGGTGTTTCCTTTTGGGGCACCCACGGGTATTTCCCCCACGGTCACAACACCTTATGAATAAGGACCAAGCTCTCCTGCTGCTGTTGCCGTCCCTGTGGCCTGGGCCTGCACTGACCCTACTGCAGTGCAGCAGGGCCACTTCTGTGATGCTGGACAGGCACCCAGGGATGCTCAGGGAGGCCAGTGCGAGCATTTTGCTTTGATTTCCGAGCAGCAGGGAAAGCAGAGACATCATGTGAGCCCCCCAGCCGCCCCCCTCCAATTAATCAATCTGTACAGTGAGAGTTGTCGTTTCTCCTGTTCTTTAAGGACAAGAGCAGAAAAAGACTTGTGTCACCATTTCTAACGGGAAACAAGAAGAACGCAAATTCCTTGGCTTAAAAACACGTACAAAGGGACTGATTCTGTACAATTCCCTGGAAGAAGAAAAACTGTGACTTTCATTGGCTGGTGGTGCTTAGAGAGGGATCGCTGTGTTGAAGCTGAAAAGGAATCTCTTCAGCTTTGACGTGTGGAGAAAGTGTCCCAACCGTCGTGTGTCTCTGCCTGCTGTTCTTTAGACCGCCCCAGCCGGCGGCGACATTGAAGGGCCTGTTCCCCAGCTGCCGCGGGAGACGTCTAACTGAAAGGCTCTTCCCCCCCTCTGCTGAGCCTCACTCCTGAGTGCCCGGTTTGCACACGAGCTCTGGGGTACCTGGTCAGGGACAGTCTGTGTGTAGTTAGACCAGACTGAGGAGGAGGCAGGAAGTTTGCTGGCAGGGACACGGAAGCCTTTATGTCACCCTGAGTCACTCTCTGTGCTTTGTGTAACATTCATATGCGTCTCTCATCTGACACATGCTGCTCCCTGCAGGGCCCCTCAATCTGTCTCCACTCACCACCCCTTCCCCGAACATGGTACCCCCCCACACACAACCTCAGGACATTTGCACATGCTGTGCCCACTGCCTGAGCACTCTTGCCTCAGCTTTTGGCCTGATGGGTCCCTTCCTATTCCTTTCACCAGTTCCGTCCATTCCCTTCGCCTTATTAGCAGATCCGAAGCTGTCCTGTGTATTCGTTTGTTTACACGCTGACCATCTGTGTCCTCCACTGGACTGCTCGCTCCTCAAGGGCCAGGACTGGCCAGTCTTGCTCGCCGCCTTGCTGCTGGAGCCTGCCTTGAGGGCTCTGTGTCTGATGCACAAATGTGTAGATGAACAAACCCTTTCAGAACCAGGTTGTGTGGGGCTCTAAAATAAAAAAAAAAAAAAATGCAAAATACAAAATTACACATACAAAATGAGTTGGGAAAAGTGTTTATTTAAATTCTTAAAAGCTGACAAACTTCAAAACATCACAAAATCTATAAATTATTGAACATTTTTATTCATTAGTTACCTGATTGTATAATACTTCTTTCCTGCGTTTTTCTGATGCAGACATTTTGCCTGCTCATATGACAAAGGTTTCTGGCATTGTTTTCAACAGACAGGCTAGAAAGATAATTCCTTGTTCCCTCAGTATGGTCAGCTCAAACTTTTTCTTTTTGAATTAAGGGTATTTGGTAGCATGTAGCATGCAGATTGACATACAGACAGATTCACTACAGAATTGTATAAGTTTTTTCCTATAGACACAAAAATTCTGATGAATTCTTTTCCATCCCATCAAAAGGAAATAAATGGTACATTTCCATTGGTATATATGCATTATGAATTATTCCTTGCAGGGACAACACTCATTTTGACTAGGTGATAATGAGAACTGCATCTTCTCCTTGTAATAACACATGTGATGGTAAGAATTTCGCACAGTCTGGCTTCCGGCTCCGCACATCGCACACCTTGCTTCTTGTCCTCCGCCGTGTGCTCTGGCGCTGGGTGAGCCACCCTGGCCCTGGGCCCTGGGCACAGGACACTGGGAGAGCCGGTGCCGTGGGCGGCAGGATTGTTCCTCAAAGCGTCGCTACCCCAGGATGCCTAACATAATTGCACTCTATGCAGAAGTGACTTTGTACAAATCTGCCACCTAACCCTAAATGTGTCCCAGAAGTGCCACAGCCCCTCTAATACCTGGGGTGAGGGAAACCCGATGGATGGGAAGTCAGAGCAGAGTGAGCTGGTGGTCTAAGGCTGACTGCAGTGAAAATATCTTCCCCTTGCAAGCTGGGCAAAGCCCGTGACCACAGGGACATGTTACCAGGGCCTCCTCGTCTTGGAAGGTGCCCCCGCATAAGTGGGGGGCCTCAAGGTGAATCCACCTCCCACCCTACTTCATCGGTAGTCGATGAAATGAGATTAGAATCAGCCAAAGATGCTCCATCCCCTCTCTCCCGCCCTGTTACCCCGGGAGCTCCTGCATTGACCCTGGGCTGTCCCCAAACCCCAAGCCCTTGCCCTCCCCCAGTCCCCATCTAGGCTGTGATGGGCATCTCGGGCTATTGCCTTAGAGCTCAACTTGAGAGGTGATTTCTTTTCATCGCACATGGAGGATATATATACCCTGCAGCACTTTTAAGCCAAACAGACAGCCACTGGCTTGCAAGTGTTGCTGTGTGACATCTGAGGCAATGTGGCCATGGAGCAGCTGTCCCTGGGCCTGCATTTGGAGGGGGGTTGTTCATGTAATTATGGGTAGAATATAAATCTTACAGCTCCCGTGAAGGCAAACACACCTGGTGAGTCTTTTCACAGGGTTGGGAAGTAGAAGGCAACACGTGTAGGTTTGTGGGATGGTTTCTCTCCGTGAATGAGTGGGAGACTCAACCCAAAGAAGTGCCCCAGGTTGACCCTGAAATCCACAATGCCTTGGTGGGCTGGGGGCCACCGGGAGACAGGACCCACTGTGGGGATGAATTACTTGCCTGGACCCCTCAGGGAGAACACCCTGCAAAATCTCCCTCCGGCCGTGCTGGGAGGGATTCACCGCCAGACTCACAACTAGCTTAGCATCTTGTTTCCTGGACCTTGCCCTCCAACCGTAGCAAGCTTAGAGGAGCAATTAGTGAATCAGTTGACATCTTCCCTGAGAGTTCTCAGGTCACAAAAGCTAATTAACCTTCCTCTTGCCTTCCAAACTAAGTAACAACTGCCGGAACAAAATCTCCTGGAACAAAACAAGGAGAAAGAAAAAAGAGTCATCTCTATTTTTTTTTTTTTTTAAAAAGGGTTGGCAGAGAATTTTTAACATAAAATAAACTCCATGGAATGGGAGGTCGTGAGGAAACCAAACTCCTGGGAGTAGCCCCAGCCAGCGCCAGGATGATTTCAGGGGTGGCTCTGCTCATTCTTGAGGTCCACTTTGTCTTGCATTAAGGCCTACAGGCTGAAACCCATGGGCTTCTTATTTTCTGGGAAGTTCTGGATGGGAACTCGATGTGGGAAGTCCTGAGGTACCCTGAACTTGGAGGTGGGGCCCATCTGTGCCATGTGGACTTGACCCGGGCAACACGAGGCCGTCTACACCTGCTGGACTGCCCAGGGGAGGAGTTACAGGCCTCCACAGTGGAATCACCTTGACCTTCAATGCACAATGCAAGGCTGGCTAGATTAATAGCATCTCCCTTTATGTTTCTCTCTGAGCAGCCACGTCGTCAAGCAGTTAAGGACTTGGGCTCTCATGTAGGATACATCTAAGCTCAAATTCTCATTCGGACACTTACTGGATATGGGATCCACCATTGTTTCCCAAACTTCATCCCATCTGTACACTGTACTAGTTCCCTGGCTGCCATATCAAATTACCAGGAAGTGGGTGGTTTAAAACAAGAGAAATTTATTCTCTCATAGTTCTGGAGGTCAGATGTCTGAAATCGAGGTGCCAGCAGGGCCACTCTCTCTGAGGCTCTAGAGAAATATCCTTCCTTGCTGCTCCCCTTGCTTCTGTTGGCTGCCAGCAATCCTAGGTGTCCCTTGGCTTGTAGACACATCACTCCACTCTCTGCCTCTGTGTTCACATGACCTTCTCACCTACCTGTCTTTATAGCATCTTCCCTCTGGATGTCTCTATGTGCAAATTTTCCTCTTCTTATAAGGACACCAGTCATTGGATTAGGGACCACCTTAATCCAGTATTACCTTATCTTAACTAAATTACATCTGCAGAGACCGTATCGCCAGATAAGGTCACATTCTGAGGTTCTGGGTAGACTTGACATCTTGGGGGATATATTTGACACAGGACATCCACCTTCATGACTTTTTGCATGGCTTGAGAGAGCTGCTGGTGACATCTCTTCCCAAGTCCACGTTCAGTGACATCATGCTGGGAGAACTTATACCAGGAAAATCCACATTTACTGGCACACCACTGGATACTTGAGTACTCCTGAGCTACTATTTCCTCAATATTTTCTTTTAAAAATTCACATTTTTAATGAAAATGAATTTGTTTTGCAAGGATACTTTAGACCAGAGGTCAGCAAACTATAGCCCACAGAACAAAGCCACCTGTCACTTATCTTTGTAAACAAAGCTTTATAGGAACACAGACAGCCATGCTCATTTACTTACGTATTGTCTATGGCTGCTTTCACAGTACAGTGGCAGAGTTTAGTAGTTGTGGCAGAAACCACATGGCCAGCAAAAGCTAAATCCTTACTATCTGGCTCTTTACAGGAATTTTGCCAACTCCTACTTTAGGTGGATGCTTCCTGAGTGTTGATGTGCCAGACAATGACAGAATCACCTGCACCTGGTCCCAGGCTACACACAACTGGATGCAAAGTTGGTAGCACTTGCCTTAAATAGAAGCTCCTGTGGAGAGGAAAGTAGGGCAAACAAGAAAATATTGCAAAATTTGTTCTAAACACATATTAGCAAGTGTCCAAGAGGCATGAAAGACAAGTTAGCAGCATGATGAGGCTTTGTCTTTCACGCAAAAATGATTAAAGACAATTGAAGATGCAGTAACTTTCACACCATATGATTCGATGACACTTAATGTTGTATTTCTGTTACATCTCAAATCTTCCTGCCATCACTGGTGGGACAGCCCACACGCAGGGAACCACTGCAATAAGACTATCCATTAAGGTGGTAAAGCTATCAGGCTGGCAAATGTTTGTTTTTATTCCCTACATTTTTCCCCCAAAGGACCACCTTCTCTTCCATATGGTTTGCTGTCTGCTGAGGACCTAGCATGGCCGTGTTAGGAAAGAGGAAACATGACTGAAGTAATTGTTTATCATCTTTTACTAAGTTCCACCACTTTAAGCTTTAACTCCACAGCTCTTGCATTATTTTAAAACCGTCTGGCATATCGCTAAAACTAATGGTACAAACCACTGTGTGATAAATTAAAATACATTGCACTCTGTCATACTGCAAACAAGTAGCTACTCCCAAGTCTTTGAAAAAGTACTTTCAAGATAAAATATGTACTCGTGGGTTCTGCAGGTTTTTAAAAAGTCCTGAATCTTCACAGTGTATGAGGGGGGGAGGGGATGCTTCATGTAAAATGTGTTTTTCCTTGACATTTAGAGGTCTTGCAAAGTGGTTTATTATAGATCTTGTGGACATCTTGATGTTTAATTAAATTTCAGAAATATATTCTCTGCACTCATAAGAAGGAATATGAAGAATGTATTTGTTCACTGTCTATTTGTTATTCTTTCTCTGTTTCTAACACAAAAATTATCAGTTGGAAATAAGTCATCAGAGGCACTTAAAATTTTTCAGGGTCGGAAATCTAATTAACCTCAGCAACTGTGCTTAAAATGTCGAATAATATAAGACAAGTCCTTACAGGAATCTTTGGTAATATTCAGTCTTGGTGATATATTTACAACTTTTTTTAAAACTGACCTTTAATGTCTATTTTCAAGAGACATAGGGGAATGGAAAGCAGATTGGGAAACAAGTCATTTGTGAGGTCTCATCCAATACACTTCAGTAAGTTATTGCAGAAGGTAAGCAGCTGAATTTGTAAACTATTTCATTACTTTACATTTTTATAGACAGAATTAAGAGTAAGTTCACGGTAAATGGACCACTAGTCTGAAAACAGATCTTTCTCCCCGTTTAAACCTGCGATCAGAAGGATAAAACCCAAATGTGTTCAACCTACAGATTTGGGGTTAAATATATTTCACAACTGTCTTATTGGTGGATTTGCTTAATACAATTTAGGTCTGTTATCCCCAGACAAACTAAACTGTTACGGCATGTTCTTAGGTGCTATCTTTTCTTTTTCTGTTAGGGATTCCTGTTTGCTTTAGAACAACTTCCTCCTACAGTCCCGTTCAGAGTACCATCAGGATTCAACCTGTTTCTCTCCCCCGAGACAGTTTGTTTTGCCCCTAATTTATCAGAATAAATGCTCATGTGATCAGCAGCTGACAGAAATGGTCAGAGCAGGAGCTGCTGGAACCTGGATAGAAAACCCAGAACATATGAACAGTTGCTGTGTGAGGGTCTTGGGTATGGTGACATGCCCAGAGTAGACAACAGGGAGGAGGCCCTGCCAGGCAGGTAACATGGGTAGCTTGGTGACAGGTCCGAGGACCTGGCATGGTGGGCAGGTCGGTGGTCAGCGCCTGGCGCAGTAAGAGCTGGAAACCTTGCGGGGAGGCAGGACCTAGAGTGGGGAGCCCAGGGCAGGCATTGATGTCTGGTGGGCAGTCTGGGTCAGAAATGCCAGCCAGAGGTGAGGAAGTGGTGGCCAGACCCCAGGGAAGGAGGGGTGGGAGAAGGGGGAGGGAGAGGTTAACCTTGGGGCAACTCAGGCCTTGGGCTGGTCTTAGTTTCCCTTGGCTGATGTAAAAAATTGCCACAAACTCAGTGGCTATAAAAACACAAATTTAGTATCCTACAGTTCTACAGATCAGAGTCTGACATGAGTATCCCCAGGCTAAAATCGAGGTGTTGACAGGGCTGTGACCTTCTTGGACGCCCCCGAGGAGAACCTGCATCCCGGCTGCTTCCAGCTTCTACGGGTTGCCCCTATGCCTTGGCTCGCGGCCCTGGCCTCTGTCCTCAGAGCCAGCAGCCCTGGGCAGAGTCCTCGAGGTGCCTTCCCTTTTGCTTTCCTCTTCCACGTATAAGAACCCTGTGGTCATACTCGGCCTAGCCCGATAATCCAGGATGATCTTCTCATCTCAAAATCCGTTTAACAACCTTAAATCCACCGGTAACCCTAATCCTCATGTTCCATGTATGGGGACATATTCACAAGATTTGGGGATTAGGCTCTGGGCATCTTTGGGGGCCGTTATTCTGTCTACTACAGGCCAGTTTAGAACAAAGGCTTGCTACTCATGGGAAAAGCATCTGGAACTGGTACCAAGCAGGGCATGGCTGGAGGCACAATTGACCCACTTGGTTCTGCTGTGTAACACACCTCCCCCAAATTTGGTGTTATAAAACAACTATTTTGTTATATTCGAAGAATCTATGGGTCAGGAATTCAGTCAGAACATGGCAGGGACAGTGTGTCTCTGCTCCATGATGTCTGGGACCTCAGCTGGAAAGATTCAGATATGGGGGGGGTGATTCAATGGCTGGGGGCTGAAGCCATCTGAAGGCATCTTCACTCTCAAAGTTGGCAGTTGATGCTGGCTACCGCCTAGGACCACCACGATGGGAACTTCTGGCTCTCAGCTGGAACGGCTACGGCTGGCCTTCCATGTGGCTTGGCTTCCTCACAGCATGGCTGCCTCAGGGTCCTGAGCTTCCCATCTGGCGGCTGAGTGTTCCAAAGGCAAGTGTCCTGGCTGCAGAGGGGAATCCACGTTCCTCAGAGGTCACACCACAGCACGTCTGCTGCATTCTGTTGGTTATAAGCACGTTGCAACCCCCAGCCCCCAATTCACAAGAAGGAACATTAGAGTCCCTCTCTTCATGAAGCGGTGGCATGGATTGAGAACAGCACGTGGGAAGAGAGAAACTGAGGCATATGTCTTTGGAAAAACAGTCTGCCACATTCTTTTGCAATCCGGCATGACCAGTCCTCAGCAGGAACACACTGGTGGTTTCTAGCTGACCTCCACTCTAGGGTTGCCAGATTTAGAAAACAAAAATACAGGACATCCAGTTAAACTTGAATTTTGGATAAACAATGAATTTTTAAAGCATGATTATGTCTATGCAATATTTGGCCTATACTGATGCTAAAAAGAAATTTGTTGTTTACCTAAAATTCAATTTTCTCTGGGCTTCTTGTGTTTTATCTGCCCACCCTGCTCCATCCTGAATGTCCATTTTAAAATATTTTGAACATCACCTCTGGACACTAAGAAGGAGAAAGAGTAACAAGGGGGCAGCTTTTCAAGGGAAACTCTTGCAGAGGGAGGGCCAACTTCTGCGTGGAAAGACCCAGACCCGAGGTCGTTAAACTGCTGCCGGGAGCCAACGTCACCTAGTTCCACTTTCCTCAGTCTGTAAAAATACCTCACAGCCTTCTGGTAATTAATGGGAAGTGTGGAGCCCATTCTTCTGATGAGCTTTCAATTAGCCTGTATCTAATTTCTAAATGCTCATGAATAAATGATTAACTCAGAAACAAAATCAAAGACCTCACCTGCTGACGAACACAACTGTTTGAGAAATGACCTCATCCTGCTCTTCACAGGCCTCCGCCTTGTGGCCTGCCTTGTGGCCAGGAAGACAAGGAGAGCGGCCAGCAAGTCACTGAACGTGTTCCCTGACAGACACCACCTTGGGTTCTTTAATCTCTGGACAAATTATTGGCTAATTTCTATTATTATCCGAACTATGCAAACTGAGATAATGGTCCGTGACCAGCCGCAGGTCGCACAGCTGGGAAGCCGCAGAACCGGGGGATTCAGCCTGGATCTCAACCTGGGCCTGGGCCTTAGTCTTTCGGTACCACTAACTATTCTTACACTGCTTCAGGAGCAAAGTCCCCTTGCCTTGTGGGGACAGGAAGGTGAGCTCGTGCAAACTGGCATTAGGGTTAATTATCCCCTTGGCTGCCGTAGTAGGTTAAATATTGTCCCCCAAAATAAGTCTAAGTCCCAACCTCGGAAACTGTGAATGTGACCTTGTTTGGAAATAGGGCCTTTGAAGAGGTAATCGGGGATCTGGAGATGAGATCATCTGGATTTAGGATGGGCCTGAAAGCCGATGGCTGCTGTCTTTACGAGAGGAAGGAGAGGAAGACTTGGGGGCCGGACACAGACAGGGAAGACAGCCGTGTGGACATGGAGGCAGACAGTGGCGCGGTGCAGCCATAAGTCAAGGAATGCCAAGGGTTGCGGCAGCCACCGGCAGCAGGGGCAAGGCGTGGGGTGGATTTTCCTTCTGAGCTTCCAGAAGGAACCAACCGTGATTTCAGGCTCTGGCCTCCAGAACTGTGAGGCGATACGTTTCTGTAGTAGGAAGCCACCCAGTTGTGGTACTTTGTTACGGTGGCCACAAGAATGTTGAGGTTGTTTATTTCTCAGGCCTGTCAGTAGCTCAGCTGCCCTCTTCCGTTCCTGTGACCCCCCAAAAGCAAAGCCGCCATGTTGCTTTTCATCACAGAAAGCACACGGCACTGGCTTCCCCTCTTTGTATGTGACACGAAAGTGGTGATTTGTGATTCCGAGCGTGCCTTGGCCAGCCTGCCTGGCGCTGGGGAAAGACAAATCATGTTGGCAACACCCCTACTGGGGTCTTCAGAGGGAAATTTAGAGTAATGTGGAGTCTTTGCGCTTTTCTTAGTCAAAGAATAAAAATTACGGTTTTTATAACTCAGACTACTAAAGCACTTAAATCAAGTCCAAGAGTGAGCCAGCCAGCCACTTGTCTATGTGGCTCCAGAGGCAAAGCAGAAGGTACGTGTGTTTGGGAGAACGAGAAATCATTTGCTAAGTGAGAGGCTTACTGAGTTTAAATCAAAACCCAGCGCCTCTGGTTTTAGGCAAACTTTTAGAAGTATTACAGTTCCTGTTTTCCTATGTGTAAATATCCCTAGGAAAGGGTAGCTGCAGAACTGAATTTTGCTCGTTTGATTATCTCTTAGGGCAAATTCCTCAGTGTCACTTCTAGCCCTCACCAAACCTCAAATAAGATGAAAATAAACACGGTTATATATCAAGCAGCCATTTCCCAGTGATTCTTCCCTCTGTTTGTGGGTGAGATGGCAGGTCTTGGCTGTGGGCTGCGTTAACTGCCTGTAAAGTGGCTTCTTGCCGAGCCAGGTGAACTCTCATTTTCCCCTGAACATCAAAAATTGCCGGAATCACCCCAGAGCACCCGAGAAGTTGCCCTGTGGAGAGAGTTCCAGTTGCGTCACATTCTCGCCAGTATCTGGCGTTGTCAGTGTTCTGGATTTAGGCTATTCTAATAGATGTGTAACATCCTTGTATTTCTTTATCCTAAATGTGGATGAAGTCTCTCCCCTAATTTCTCAAAAATAGGATTAAAATTTATGCTATTTTGATATTTATCAAAGCTTCATTGAAGGGTTAAAGGAACAAAAAAAGGATGAAAGAAGACTCTGATTTTAAGCCAAGGTCCACCGGAGGAGCAGGTCTCTGCTAGATGTGCTTCTCTTTAGACCTCAACCTGGCACTGGGTTTACGCACCAGCCCACCAGGACTGCACCCCACCTCCCACCTGCCATCAGCAGAAGTTGATCTTGACTCTTGGATGTTAACACGATACTATGAGTCTGAGCACCTCAGCTCTCCTGGAATCGACAGAATCATCCCCAACCCCTGGCCCAATACACACACACTGAAAGCCCCGGGCCACACCATCAATGCGAAGGGGAATTCTGTCCATGGTGCTGAAAACCCTCCACGTGTGCACGCAGACCAACTGCACTTCTTGTTCTTCCTGAACAGGGTTTGGCTTCCCCTCTGCAAAATCAAAAGGTGCTTTTGTTGTTGTTGTTGTTGTTCTGAAATAAAAGAGCAGTCTTCTTCCCAAAGATGGATCCAAAAATTGCTATATTCAAAAACATGGGTGTACAGTCTCAGAATGTCCAGTTTACCCAAGGAAAAATTAAAATCAAAATGCATTATTGTGAAAATCTATTTCCTGCTGGGAAGAATTGACCTGCAGTGTGGCGTGATGTCTTTGGGAAACACAGCTCCATGTTCCCCATTCACAAGGAATCAGGGCTGGACCTCAGAAGCTTACGGGTCAGGAGCTCTGTTGGTTTGGCAAAACACATCTTCTCTTCTTCCATCCACGTCTGGAGCTACATTATAATTAATCCCTCCTGGGTCTTGTTGTCTGTTTTTTTAAAAGAGGCTTTTTAATAGACGCACTCTCTCTGCCACCCCCAGCCAAGTCTTTGCAGTTTCCATAATCACCGAGGTAGGAGATCAAAACAACAGAGGAGATTTTGTTCTGAGCTTCTGCTCACATCCTTAGCAGTGGGGGACATTTTGCCAAACAGATTTAATTGGTACCTTTGCATTCTGAAGATAATGCTTCTCCATTATCTGCTATTGTTATAAACATTTTATGATTTCAGAGAAAACCTTTTTTTTTTTTTTTGGTATGCCTCTGCACAGATTGCTTCATTGTCTCCTTTATTTGGGGATGTTTACCACTTCTTCTGGAACTGCTGGCTTTCAGTCGGGAAACCAATTGCAATCAATATGGGCATTAAGTATCGATCTTAGAGTCAGGGCGGTGCATGGTGGGGACGAGCCGGCAGCTGCCAGCTTGTGCAGTGCTCTCCTGGACTCCGGAGTCACGCCCTAGGCCAGCAGGACCCCTCGTGCACCCCCTGGAGGCCTGGACAGCCACAGAGCTTCAGATTCCCGGGCTCTGCTGAACATAGGTGGGGGCCACTGATGTTTGCGTTTTCCACAGGGGATGTGCCTGCCCTGAACTGTTTGCTCAGAAGCACATCTCTCCTGTGGGCTTCTGCACACTGACTGCAGAGTTGCAGGTGCCAGGAGACAGCTGGCCAGGCCAACTTGCAGGGACTGGTTATGAAAACAACAAGGAGGGCTCTTTGTTGGAGAGCTGTGTATTGTCCCCGTGCACGTGACTGAGTAGAGTGTTCACAGGGTAGCCTAGTGTAAGGTAAAGACGGATTCCAAGGTAATTGCTATCCAAGCAAAACTGACCCTGGCGCAGTTTTTACTATAGGGAGCTGCTTTTGGAGCACAGTAGTTTGAAGGGACTGAAAAGGAGAGATCTGCAGGCTACAACATTTTCTATGGGATTTCAGAGGGATTCTACCTTTCCTGAAGCCTCACCTTGGGCCCCAGGTTCCGAACTCTGAGTCTGTCAGATCTGCTCTGAGAACAAACATGCTTATTTATTCACACATTCATTTAACAAATATTGATTGAGAGCTTATTCGGTACGAGGCTCTGGTGATACCTGGGTGAATAAAATAGACAAGCCCTTTGGGGGCTTACAGTTGGTTGAGGGAGACCATAATATAAGCAAATAAATGAGCAAGTGCTAGAAAAAAACCCAAATCATCAGTAATAGAGATGAACTGGCATGGATAGGTGACATAGTTTGGATACTTGTCCCCTCCAAATCTCATGTGGAAATTCCTTCCCCTGTGTTGCAGGTGGGACCAAGTGGGAGGTGTTTGGGTCATGGGGGCGGATCCCTCATGAATGGCTTGGTGCCCTCCTGCGGTAATGAGTTTTCACATTATTAGTTCACATGAGAGCTGGTTGTTTACAAGTGCGTGTGCACCACCTCCTCCTCCTTGCTCCTTCTCTCACCATGTGACACGCCTGCCCCCTCCTCACCTTCTGCCTTGACTGGAAGCTCCCTGAAGCCCTCACCAGAAGCAGATGCTGGCGAGATGCTTCTTGTACAGTCTGCAGAACTGTGAGCCAAATAAACCTCTTTTCTTTATAAATTACCCAGCTGCAGGTATTTTCTTTATAGCAACACAAAACGGACTAACACAATAGGGTGGTCATCTGCTCAGAAAGCTGGTCTAGGAAGACCACTGTGAGGAGGTGGCCTTTAAGCCAGGCAGAGAGAGGACATGTGCAAAGGTCCTGGGGTCAGGAGGAACTCAGCATGGCCCAGCAGGGAATGGAGGCCAGTGTGGTTTGAGCAAAGGAAACCAAGGTGAGGAGGGGAAGAGATGAACAGGATTGGGTCATGCAGAGTCCCATAGGACTCTGAGTTTAATAGGAAGCTAAACACAGGTGTGGCATGATGGCCAGTTGTGGTTTAAACTGCTCTTCAGCTGTAGTAAAGACAGTGAGCTGGATGGGGCAGGAGTGGGGGAAGGCCGACTAGTGCAGAGGGACTGTGGCTGCTTAGACTCAGGCGGTCGTGCTGGGGATGGAGAGGGAGTGAGGTTTGGGGTATGTAAGTGGTGTGCTGCTAAGCCAGCTCTCTGGGGGGAAAAACAGGCCCTGAGTGTCAGGGTTTGCCAGTTTCCATGGTGTAAATACTCGCACCAGGAGCTGACTCCAGGCCACCAGTGTGAGGCTGTGGAGGTGCGCAGCCTTGTGCACGACCCAGCTGCAGCCCCCACTGGTCGAGGAGAAACCTCAGGCCACGTGCCTGGATTGAACGAGGGCTGCGTAGGGTGGTCTCCTGCTTTTTGCTTCGGGTGTTTGGGAGGATGACAGATGCACAGATCCAGACAGGTTTGTGGATGGGGCAGGGGCACTCGCAGACGAAGCCACCTGAAATTCCGTTTCCTCGCACGTATCTCTCTCAGCCCAGAGGCCTCTTGCCTTCCGCATCCTCGCACCCACATGTTGGTCCTGTGCAATTAGTCTCTTGTCGTAAACACGCTGCCCTCCTCTCTAAGTGTCGCTCGCGCAGTCATGCAGGGGTCTGTGCTGTAAGTTACAGCAGCAGGAGCGCTGGGCTGGGAATCCAGAGACCAGGAAACTGGGGCTGGAGGATGTTAAATGTGGGTGTCACAACTGGCAAACAGCTCAAACACAGACCTTCTGACCTGAAAGGGCCAGTTCTTCTACTCTAGGTCAGGTTGCTGAATTTGCTGATTATTACAAATCTATTAAAAACAAAACATAAAAACTAAACAGACTTTTTTCTCATTATTTTGGTCTGGCCCTATTTTCCCACTAAATTATTATGCACAAGGAGAAGTAGCCTATGCTAAAAAATGGATAGTTAAATATTCCCTCTATAGTCAGGGGAAGAAGTAATGAACCTCAGCATAAACCCCTGCAACATACAAAGACAGCATCAAATGTGTTCATTTGGAAATTACGCAGGTAGTGTGCTTTGAGCTTTTGTTCTGTGTTAATCCTTCAGGCTCTGGTTAAACCAAGGCGTTGTATTCGTGGTGGACCTTGATCTAAGCCCTGCTGAGATCAAAGGCTCAATCCTGAAAGCTTTCTGCTGATTTTCTTGGGTGTCGCCTACCATCTCCAGGCACTCAGAGCAATTTCAGAGCCACTGTCAAAGCCGGCAGATGATATTTATATCAAGAAGCTGCTTGTACTTATTTATTTAACATCTGATGGTGGCAGCCGGCCTGCCCATTAGCCAGCACTAATAAAATGCACACTGTTAACGAGTTATTCAGGATACTCCTCTCGTCCTCATGTGTCAGCCTGGGGCAGAACTCTCCGTCTGCATTCAGGTGGCACACACAGTTTAAGAAGGAGCAAGAGCTCCGGTCAGATGGATCCGGGTTTGAATCCCGGCTCAGGCTCTATTCACTGTGTGATTAGGGCCAGTTTCTTAACTCTTGAATCTCACTGTTCCGATTTGTAAATTGAGAGTAATCTTAGGACCATCCATGGGGCTGTTCTGAAGATGACAGGTTCATGCTTAATCAATCACACTAACGATGGCCTTTATCATGACGGTTGTCTTTATATTCCTAATCGGAGCCCAGCCGATGTGGTTAACATCCTGACCCCACCTTTTACTCAGCGTGACCCTCTCGCGTCCACAGCAGTCCACATGGGACGCACCAGGGGTGTTTGAGTCACCCTGGACGTCACCTCCAGCCCCTGGCTCACGTCTGCTCCGGAATTTCTGCCCATCCCGGGAATTTACTTCCTCATAGTCTGGTTCGGGGATGGGCTCCTCTTTTCTGAGTCTTGCTTGCTTTTGTCTCTCTCTTCTGACTTATGTGTGGAATCAGCTCTTTTTGTCTGATTCACCTGCACACACACTCACTCACGAGGTGTCTGTGTGTATCGGAGACGTCACTGACATCCGAGAGGCTGGGAGTTTTCCATCATGGGACCTGGAGATCTGACCATTAAATCTCATACACCCCCCGGGGTTCTTCTGCCTCCTGGGCACCTGCATGTCCTCTCTTTGTCCTCAGCCCCTCCCCAGTCTCCCTCTGCTCTCTGTAGTCCCAGGGTCTGTTTCCACACGGAAATCCTGGACCTCCAAGAAGATGTGTCGATTCAGAGGCAAAAGCAGGAAGGCTTTGCTCCAGCCCCTTCACCCCTCAGTCTTTGACACAATGTCCCCAAAATGTCAACCTGAAAAAGTCCCTTACCCACCTTCCTGACCTCACCTCACCCTGAAGGCACTAGTAGGTCCCACAAATAATTTTAAATATTTAAATGATGAAAAACAGAGATGTTAGAGGTCCATTTGAAAGTGCATTAAAGAGGGGTGTTTTCCCCACAGCACTATTATGTCCCAGCTAGGAAGGGCTCCTGGCCTGGATGCCGAATCCACACAACCACAGTCAAACCTTTTACTAAAAGGACCTCATTGAAATGCAGAAATAAGAATGGATCCCACGTTAAGAGTTAAAAGAGAAAGATACTATTAATTTTCCATTTTTAGCCATGAAATTTGCAGCTGTACGCTTATGAGAAGTATTATTTTAACCTTTCTATTTCTCTTTACATTACTTTCTGGAGACAAAATTAAAAGTACAAAATTGATACCTCACATCAAAAGCTCAGCATGCTAAAGGGTACAAGCCATTGGGGGGAAAATAAGAAGAAACGGTGGCCTTTGAAGACTTTGGGAATAGAAATACAGAGGAGCTTGAGTTGTCTGTAAAGATCTGCGTCAGAGAAACAGCCTGTGAAGATACGTGGCAGAGAACAAGAAGATAAGATTTGAGCACTTTGGAATGAGGCCCCACAATTAAAATAACATAAAACATCTGAAGAGGTTTCCAGAAACTAATCAAGACAGTACACAATAACGTATACCCGTCAGCTAACCCATATTTCTGCTCTATTCATAAATGGTGGGGTTTTGCCCCTGTTTCTCCAATAGTGATGGAAATATCTCACCTTAGCTTGTCTTCCCTGCTTCAGCCACAACTCTGGTGTGCTGTGACCTGCCTGGCCTCGGCGCACGGATCCAGGCAGTTGGTCGCCCACGTGCTTGTGAGGATGGGACATTCCCGTTCGGATGTCAGCGCAACCCCATTTCCAAGAAGCCCTAAGAACAGGGAGAGAGAAGCTCATCCTAAGGGTACTGCATAGCTCTTTTCTGATTATAAGAAAAGTGTCTGTGAATGAACCACTAGTGTAACAAATATAGACAGGATAAGTATTGTGTTGCAGGAAAATATATCCATCAAATCAAAAGATATTAGATCGGATGGGAAAAAATAATACGGATGATAACTAGCGCTGGCTCATCCGTGCGCTGTGTCGGGCGCCTTACTTCAACAACTTCTCTCGTCCAGTAGCCTCCTTAAGTCACAGGATTCCGATCCCCATTTTCCACTGAAGGATACGGGCCCCGCAGAGCTTCGTGTGGCCCAGGGGCTGGCAGGGCAGAGTCCCCACACCAGGCAGAGGCTCAGAGGCTGCCTGTCGCCGTGGCGCACCCGGGCCTGGCATGTGGTGCGTTCACGGGACACAGACCCCCTCTCTTCCCCGACGGGTCACCAAGTTAATTGAGCACAACCTTCAAGAATCGCTTCCTTGTGTGTTTTCACCCCATCACTTCCCAAAGTGGATCTCAAGTTTGTTGAAGAGCAAACAAGCCACCTGGCCAAGGGCTCCCGGATCTTCTGCACTTCAGTCAAGGCCAAAATTAAGAGGCTTCCACTTCTTCTACCCTTCTCTTTACCCATCTGAATAATAAATAATAATAATAATACTCATGTCCCTTAATTTTGATAAATCTCCCCTCTACGCTCAGGTATCTCAGTGCTTCGTGAGTGATGGATTCTTCAAAGTCACGTGAGACTGTGCCCCTGTCGCTCAGCTTTACTGCCTCCTCCCACCCCACCCCACCGCACAGCGACAGCCGGGCAGCCCAGCTCACCACCAGCGCGAGGCGGCGTCTCGCTCCCAGAGGTGCTGCGCTTCCGCGGGCTCTGGGGCTGGTTTCCCAGCTAACCCGGGCTCTCCAGGCCGACCCTGCTGGCATCAGGACCTCAGCCCCACCACGCTCTTGTGCCTTCTCTTCCTTAGGATCCGATATCACACAACCAGCTTTTTAAAATTTTTTTTTTACTGGATATTGACAAATTATAATTGTATTTCTTTATGGTATACAAAGTGATGTTATGATATATGTATACAGTGTGGAGTGGTTGGATCAAGCTAATGAACACATCCATCATCTCAAACAATTATTCCTCCTGCCTAACTGAAACACTGCGTCCTTGACCAAAATCTCCCCTTTCCCCCAACTCCCCAGACCCTGCCAATCACCGTTCTGTTCTCTGCTTCTGTATGTTCCACTGTTTTAGACGCCACATACAAATCATGTGGTAATTGTCTTTCTGTACCTGGCTTATTTCACTTAGTATAATATCCTCCAGTATAATTTCACTTAATATAATATTTTTGCAAACGACATGATATCCTCCTTTTTTAAGGCTGAATAGTATTCCTTTGTGTTTATGTGCCATATTTTCTTTATCCATTCACCTATAGATGGACACTTAGGTTGATTTCATAGCTTGGCTACTGTGAACAGTGCTGCAATAAACATGGGAATGCAGATATCCCTTTGACATACTGATTTCAAATCCTTTGGATATATACCCAGAAGTGGATCTTACAGCAACTGGATTTTTAGTTTTTTGAGGAACCTCCATACTATTTTCCACAATGGCTATACCAACTTACATTCCTACCAACAGTGTGCGATGGGACTCCTTTCTCCACACCTTCACCAACACTTGTGATCTTTCAGCTTTTTGATAATTGTCATTCTGACAGGTGTGAGGTGGTAACGCATTCAGCTGGCTTTGATTCAGCTTTGATGCCCATCTGTCATGTTCCACATGCTGGGCTGCCTCTGTCCTGTCTGTCCCAGGTGGGTTGGCATTTGTGTTTATGAGGGACTTCCTTGCCTGGTACCTGAGACCTTTGAACTCTGAGAGCAGGATGGGTACAGTCAGAAAATACAGCTCAGAATTCAGGGAACTTTCT
Organism: Daubentonia madagascariensis; assembly: GCA_023783475.1. Lineage (NCBI taxonomy): Eukaryota > Metazoa > Chordata > Mammalia > Primates > Daubentoniidae > Daubentonia > Daubentonia madagascariensis. The sequence goes on along the minus strand of JAKFHU010001640.1, from coordinate 2,063,762 downwards.
ACATCAGAGGAAAAAGTAGACAGGCAAGAAGGTGCCTTCACTTTGACAAAGAACCTACTGGGTCCTTTAAAGTACCCATGTTTACAAACAGACATGGGTCCGAAATATAAATGAGGATCGACTTAAGGAGGGAAACTCTTCCCACTGCCTCCCAGCATGAAGACACGGACACTTAGGTTGAGCTCCAGACACACTTTTGAAAATACAAAACAAATAAACACACACCTCTCTGTGCTTTTTAATATTTTGGCTAAGAACACAACGGAAAGGCATTCTGCAGGTGCTGCAGTTCTTTAGGATCATCTGAGCAGTTCTGTTGCTGTGAGTTTGTGAAAAGGTTTGGTTCTTTTACTTTGCAGAACCATTTGGGTCTATCTTCCTTTTCCCCATGAGAAAAGGAGCAAAGAGCTGCTTCCCCCCAGCAGATGGATTGACTCTGCCTGCTGTGTGCACCGGGGAGCACTGGAGACCCACCTGAGGACATGACCAGCGTATATAAACGTGTACCCACACATGTGCCCACATGCACACAGAGGCATGAATGTGCATTAAGATGACCAACTCAGTTGTAACACTGAAATTCCTGTGTCCTGGGAAACCCACAGTCCCAGGTAAACCAGGACGGATGGTCACCCTGATGTATGCATATACAGGATGGACAGGCTTCTTCATCCCTCCTCTGTTCTGGAAGCTGGAACTACTGAAGCTAAAATGAGGTCTTGTAGTTAAGAGATCTAGACCGAGAGGGAGACAGACATTCTGTGGGCACAATATGCTTCCTGCCCTCTGCCTACTACTCATACCTGACAAGGTCTTTCCTATCCCAGGACCTTTGCATTTTCTACTCTCTGTACTATCCATGTTCTTTCCTGGATTTTGCATGGCTGCGTCCTCCTAATGTTGACTTCATCTCAACTGTCGTCTTCAAAGAGGGGCCTTCCGTGGTCACTCAATCTTAATGGTCCTCATCCTTCACCACTTTCTATCATACACCCTGTTTGCTTTTCTTTTCCACGAAACATTTCACCTTATTGCATTATGTTGGCTTGTTTATTGCATGTCCCTCCTAGCAGAAGGTAAGCACACGAGGGTGGTGACTTGTTCTGTCTTGTTCACCACTGAATCCCCAGTGACCTTCCCAGTCTCTGGCACATAATAGGTGCTCAATAAATATCTGTTGAAGGGATGACTGATGAATTCTGAAAGTCGGGCTCCTCCCATACTGAGTGCAGCTCATGTAGGATATCTAACTCCTAACTCCAAAGTGTCCCTGTGCCTGGAGTTGTTTGACTTGAGAGATAGGCTGTTTTATTTCGTTTCTAGATCTCATAGAATACATCTATTTCCATCTTAATTAAAAAATAAGAAGAGACAATAAAATGTGCTGTTACAGATTGGATGAGTAAAACAATTGGCTTGACAGTAATCTAGGAATTTAATTATAGTAAAACATGCCCATGTAATACACATACTCGGGAAGGAAGGGTTGAAGAGGTCCAATAAATCATTGTTTTTAGAAACAGAAGAAGCCTTTGTAATCGTCCAGTTACTGTGATGAGGCCATAAAGAAGCTCTAAGCAGCCTCAGTACCACGCATCACAGGCTTTAATGTGCAGGCGTCTCTTAAAAATGGACAGCTGCCTGGGAAAGGGCTTAACTGCATGGTTATTTGTCTCAAATGGAAAGCCACTGCTCGGGGGTGTGGGGCAGCCTATCAGGGACACTCCTTCATGGCCGACTGCGTAGTCCTGCACATCTCTGACCAGGTCTAAAGGAGCGAGGGGAGGGTGGAATGGGCAAGAAGTGGTTGCAGCCCCCAGTGGGCAGAGTTACCTGGGTGGACACAGCAGACCTGGCTGTCCTTCCTCCAGGCTGGGAAGGCTGAGGGCATTCTTCTGGGGCCCACTGCCCTGGGGACGGGTGCAGGTACACAGACTCTTCAGGCCTTCCTGTTCTGGTACCTCCTTCACATGCCAGCAACCCAGAGCAGCCTCCTGCCTGCCTACCCAAAGAACTTTCCACCACCACCCTCCCCTCACTGCCTACCACATTACCTTGTGTAATCTTCTTCAGAGCATTTATCCCCATTGAAAGTGTCATAGCTAATGGTTTATTCATGCAGTGTGGGTCTCTCCAGTTGAATGCAAACTCAGCGCCGACGCTAACTTGCCATGCCTCTCCCATCAGTAGCTCGGACAGCGCTGGGCTTGCAGCAGCTATGACTTGAGCAAATAGAGGCCTGGGCAAGGACGGAACTCTCCACCTGACCCTGGAACAGGCTATTCTGCTGGAATAGGCCGGTCTGCTCCTTAAGGGAGTAGGAGTATTCACAAGATTGATGTGTTTTCAGTGGAGGCTTCTGACCCTGCCCTGAATCTGCAGAAGGGTCCATGGATGAAGATCATAATTTATTTCTAATGTTTTAAAGTATTTACTGAGGGCCCCACTCTGTGGTATGGTTCTTACTATGTACACACACACATATACACAGACATATGTACACATATAGTACACATTATTAAAAAGTGTGGTAATTATCAGTGTGGATTGCTACATATGTCCAGCTGTCTGTGATATATATGGCAGGATTTCACTTCCTGGCAGGCCCCCACCCCTCCGCCTGCACCGTGGTTACATGTGTTCAGTAGCCGGTTCTGATCAATGAGTTTTGAGTGGATTGACACAGGCTGCTTTCAAGCCTGAGTATGTCCTTGCCGGTGTGAGACCTGCAAATCTCTTCTCTTCTTTGCTACCCTGAGCAGCAAGTCACCAGACCAGAGCTGCCCGGTCAGCCTGCGTCCTGCCTGTGTGACAGCCTCGGGGAGCAGACCTTCCCCTCAACCACTGAGGGTGTGCTGCTTAGAGGAGAAATGAACCTTTGTTGTTTAAGCCACTGTGCTTAGGAAGCTGTTTGTTGCTACAGCATATAGTCTGGCCCATCCTTGACTGATTAAAACAAAGTTTTATTGTTTTCTTCTTTATGTAAAAATAAAGTGCAACACAAAAATTTCCATATCGCAGAAATGGGTGGAACTCACCCAAGTTCTTACCACTAAGGGATTTGTTACTGTTTCAGGGCAGATCCTTATATTCTACCAGGGTGTGAGGCATGTGTGTGTGCAGAGAAAGGTGTGCTTATTTAGATATGTGTATATAAATATTATAAGAGACAAAGACAGAGGCCTATATATCTATGTTCCTGACTCAGATTTTATAGTTGTGGCCAGTCCTTAGATTTCTCAAGTTTTCTAACATTTCAAGTAAGCAAATTTGAGCCCAAGGTGGAATCTTGATGCCCAAGATCTTGGAGTGTAAGAGTAGAGCTGCCTGGGACAAACCAAGCCTTTGTACTCCCCAGAAAAGCTGTTTCCACTATGACTCACCACTACCTTTATTTCTTCATTTCTTATGATGATAGAGGACTTTTTAAAAATCTATTTTATAGGAGGACATGGGAAGATATCTCAAATATCATCATTTCTTTTGAGTCACTGAGTCATTCTGCACCTTTCTTCCTGCCCCTCCTTCCCTCTGATTCTTTGGATTACCTGTACATCAGGCCTTGTTCTTCTTAAGATGTGAAATAATTTCCCAGGCCTCAGTTACTTCTCCACGGGTTAGATCAGGCTTTTTCAAAATGCTGTTCAAGGACCACAGGCATGAGCATTACCTGGGCTGCTTGCTACCTGTTCAGATTCCTGAGCCATTCCCCAGCCCTCCTGACATGGAAACACCAGGCAGGGGCCCAGGATGTGGCATGCTGAATGGTGGCTTCCAGGGGGAGTTTCTTATCACCCGAAATTGAATGGGTAGGAGCATAACAACAGTCACCCGGGGGTGGGCTCCACCTTGATTACCTGTAAGGTAATGCTATAATTTGGTGATTAGGGGGTTGCAGGCCAAGCTTGAACTTAAGTATTTCTAAAGAAACCAAGTTTGGGAGGAATTATAAAGCTATAACAATTTGTTTCCTCCTCCACTATCTTAGATGGGATGGGCAGGAGTAAGTCCCTTCCCCTGCAGTGGTCGTGCTTGCCTAGCACACGTGTCTGGGAAAGGGCACTTGTATTTTCCTCTTGGGGAAACACCCTCCTGCCATTTTTGGTCTGTGAGGTTTGAGTAGAGGCTGACTCCACCCCTGGCCAGAAGAGAGTCTGCCTGTGTCAGGGTGGCAGTCTGCCCTCTTGGGGTGCACTTGGCCGAAGAATGAACAGACACACCAAAGTGTCAAGTCCAGACTATTATCCTGGAAAAATCACCAGCAGAACCAATATGACAGAGTAACCCCAGGCAGGAAGCAGTTTTACATGAGCAGCTCTTTATTGTGGGAAGAAAATGGTCTGTCTCTGCAAATGGAGAGAGACAGACTGACTGACTGACTGACTGACTGACTGACTTACTGACTGACCAACCGACTGACTGACTCACTGACTGACTGACTGACTCACTGATTGACTGACTCACCGACTCACTCACTCTCTCACTGAATTCTTAGATTGTTTCCTTTTATTAGCCCAGTCTGGGGGAGGGCTCTCGGGAGGTGTAGGATGTTATCAAATGATCAAGAGGTGTCCTCAAAATTCCATCTGCATAGACGAGCTCCCTCTCCAAAAGCCCACCTGAGGGGGTGAACCACAATGTAGATTTAAGCTAATGACATAATAATTACCCTCAGGTTACTCTAGGTCACTTTCCACAATTATAAAACCTGAGTCAGGGACATATCATTCCTGGGATGGGGAATTCCCAGATTGATAAAGCCTACCCTCCTTCCCAGGTGTAGCAGTTGCTGGGGATAGGATTAAGGGTGGGGCAGCACCAAAATGGAGTGCCTTCCCGTGTCCTTCTTCCCAGGTGGAGCAATTGCTCGAGGCAGCTCCAAATCCGGAACCCTTGTCCCGAGAAGAACCAGAGATCCTGACTGTCTACCTAACACGTGGACCTGGCCTCACCAGCCAGTTTATTCCATTTCTTTGACTAAGGTACTTTGTTCAGGGACTGGCATGGCTCATCAGTGCATGCAGTGAGCCTTGGGACTTGTGCTTGGGGGCCTCTTTCCTCAGGAAAGAGCTCTCTTTGCTGGAACCTCAAGCTGGTTGGAGGTGAACCCGGGGCTGCTGATGGTGTCTTTGCCACCACCTGGGGAAAACTGCCCCAGAATAAAGTCAGTGGAAATGAACATAAATCTGCCAATGACATTTCAGCACCTGTATCTGGCCTGGCCCTAGGTCGTCAGGTCATGGGAGTCAATAGTTTTCTTGTTTTTAATAAGCCAGTTTTTAATAAGCCAGATTTCTGTCACTTACAACCAAAAGAGTCCTGACTGATACATCTGCCTCTCCCTTCCCCATCTTGGTTTCACAAATTGCTCGTGATGCTGGGCCTGGGGCTGGGCTGACAGCATTTGTGAAAGGTGATTGGCATTCCTGCAGGTACTATTCCAGTGACAGTTGGGCCAAGTGACTCATGGTGCCAAATGCCAGCACTGGGGACCACCACACACAGGTGGTTGGTTTGACTCAGCAGATGGTGGCACCAGCCTCACCCTGAGACAAACTCAGAACAGTTGGTCCGCCCTGTCTCCCGTTTCTTCCCGAGGAGTAGGGAGCTCCACTTGGAGATGCTTCAAGGTCTGTTCAGAGGTTCTACCATTCATTTTCTGCCAACCGTGCTGGCCCCAGCTCCAGCAAATGGCTGGCTACACCTCCCCTCACAGGCCCTGGTGTGGAAGTAGGACCAGGAGACTGCCGACTGGGGTTTTAGTTTTGTGTTTGTTTTTAAGAATAGAGCAAATCAACCATGTTCAAGGAATTCCAGTATATGAATAACAAAACAGAAAACTCTTCCTCCAAAAAATACAGAGTTTTGTGGTTCACATAGGTTGGGGAAACACTGGTTTAAATAGAGGTGACTAGGTTTGCTGTGGGCAATGTGGTGTTGCAAACACACAAGTGCTACGACTCTCTCAGAGGCGGGAGTGCTGCCAGCTTTGGCCAGGCCCACCTTCCCATAGGACCTTTGTTTGGAGAGCCTTTCCTGGGATTACACGTTATGCAAAATACTGCTTGGGAGTGTTTTAAGGATAAAGATGCAAAGGGATCTTCTCCCCTGGGGTAAATTTGTAGCACTGGAAACTGTAGTATGAGCATCAGGGTTTCGTTGTTTGCCTGGCTCATTTATGAGCTCATGAGGGCCGATGCTTACCTGTCCCATTTGCCACTCTGCCCCCAGCACCTAGCACAGTGCCCGATGCCTGGGTGGCACTTGATGGATGCCTATTGAATGAGGGAATCAGTAGTGTACGGATGAGGCTGCATGTGCTTAGCATGGAAAGGAGCTGAACTGATGGAGCAGAGAAGCTTTCTGTAGCCTCTGAACAGCTGTGATGTGAAGGGAGGGATGAGTTGTACTCCTTGTGGCTTTAGAAGCCAGACTGGGGCAATGGGTAGACTTGTCATAGAAGAAAAAATCAGCTCAGGGGAAAATGGGCTTTTCTAGCAGTCAATAGCAGCTCAACAAGCCTTGGGCTGCCTCCAGAATGAGGAACATACATGGATTATTTTAGAAGGACTTGTGCCTCAGATTTAGGCTGCCCTCTATGACTTTTGACGGCAAGTCTCTGAGTCTACAGTCATGCTGAGATAGCCATGTGTCCTTTCTCTGTAACTTCTTAATCTGTGGTCTAAGCTGTTTCCAAAAGCTGTTGGCATTGAACTCCATGTTTATTGAGCTGACTTCAAATATTTGAAGGTGCTGGTAATGTTTATTATTTGCCCTGAAAATCCCTGAATCCATATTACTGGGTACAGTTTGGCTTTCTTTCACAAATTCAACATATATAACAATAAAATAAAGCAATAGAGTGGTTGAAAGAAAAGTGTGCTTCCAATTGCAGGGGTTCACTTGTAGAGTGAGTGCCTTCTTGGTGGTGTTCAGTCTTAGGTTGGGTCACCCTGAAGCACAATCTGATAACAGGATTTGTGTGCCAAGGCTTTGCTAAGAAAGTGATCCTTGGGGAGACCAGCAAGCGGGAGGGAGAACAGAACAGGGTGGGGAGGAAGCAGGCACAGGTGTGACCTCAGGCCATGCCACACAGAAGGCAGCTGCCCTGGATCCCACAGGTGGGTTCTGGAGTCTAAGCTACAGCTCAGACTTGTCGTCATCAGGGGCAAGGCAGTGAAGCTCTCATGCCCACACGCCTAAGTAAGTACACGCCTAAGTATTCAGGGTGAAGCGTCATGGTGTCTGGAACTCCCTCTCCAATGCTGCAGCGAAAAGGAAGGAAAGAAGGAAAGAAGGAGAAAAAAGTGTATTTATGTATATGCACATAAATGACTCTTTGCAAAAATATCTACGTAAATATCCATGTATCTATATAGAAACATAAAACACACCCAAATGTGGCAAATGAGTGTTCGTACACTCATTTGGGGGGGCGTGGCTAGAGTTCAGCACAATGCAGATCCCAGGGAGCCCTTCCAGACTCAAGCCGAGGTCAGCTTCAGTGACCTGTTCTCCTTAAATCAACCCAAGCCCCCGGTGTTATCTGCCCCACGGAGGAGCAGGATGGAATTCCCGAGGGCCTCTGGGGCAGGGCACGTTTACTGCAAGCTCAGGTCTGCCCGGTGGTGCAGGAGTCCCTGGAACCACCTTTCCCATGAGCTGAGCATCCAAAGGAAGGGAGAGGTGGTGAGTTTCTTCCCATGTCATATGGAAGAAAAAGAAGAGACCCCAAGTGCTGTGACCTTCATCATTTTCTCAAGTTTCTTCTCTAAAAATGCAGTCCAACTGTTGTCCCTGAACTTAGGCAATTACTTCCCAATTAAGGGCTGGCATGTCTTGTCCTTAGTCCTGAGTCCCCTGTGGGAAGGAAGAAGGACAAGGCTAAGTGGGGAGACTTGATGTCATATGAGGGTCAGTGGGGTGGCCGTCACACTTTGTGTACCCTAGTTATTTATTTATAAATTAATAGATTTTATTTTTTAGGGCAGTTTTAGTTTTACATAAAAATGAGTGGAAAGTACAGAAAGTTCTCATATGACCACTTTCCCCTGTGATTTACATCTTATAGGCATGTGGTGTAGTACTTACAACCTGTGATTCAATATTGATGCATTATTATAACCAAAGTCCACAGTTTGCGTTAGGGTTCCCTCAGTGGTGCATTCTACAGGTTTTGACAAATGTGTAATGACAGGTGTCTGCCTTTCCAGATTACACAGAGTGGTTTCACTGACACAAACATCCCCCTGCTCTACCTGTTCAGCCCTCTCCTCTCCCCCGGAATCCTTGGCAACCACTGATCTTATTTCCAATATATCATGTACATTTTCTCATGCCATTAAATATTCTTTAGAAGTTAGCTTTTAAAAGATTTCTTACTTTTATATTCTCTAGCTATTATATTAAAAAAATATTTTAACCAAGTCTCTATATTTGGGCACTTAGGCCATTTTCAATTTTTCCCCCCGACTATCAAATGGTTGTAACATCTTTTCACATGAGGGTTTCTCAACAGTGGCACTACTGATACTTTGGGCAGGATGACTTTTGTTATGGGAGCTGCCCTGGGCATTGCAGGATATTCAGCTGCATCGCTGGCCCCTCCCCACCAGACACCAGAAGCACCCAGCCCCTCCCCTCAGTTGTGAGGACCCAAACTGTCTCTGGACCCCCCCGAACGCCCCTGGGGCAAAATCGCCGCTGGTTGAGAAACACTGCTTTACCTCCGTATTTTTGCACATATCTGATCCTTTGGTGGGGGGTGGGGGTTAGGGGGGTGGCTAGAGTTCAGTAAATGAGATTAGTAATTCAGATTGTTGCAATATTTTTAATTCTTTTGATAGAGTTTTCCATATTATCCTTTACAGAGGTTATTTATCAGCATCCAGCAATAAATTTTCCTCTTCCCTCCCAGGGAGAGGCTGGCCTGGGAAGACAGGGACGGTCTGAGGTCACAGAGGACCTGACCTGCCCTGCGGAAGTGTCTGGGGCCATCCGTGGGTGGACGGGTACGAGCAGGCAAAGCTCACCTCAGGGGAGATCGAGTTCGCCTGTCAGTAACTTTGCCCAACACTGGCCTGAAACCACCAGACAGGTGAAGCTGCGGATGCTCTGTCGTGAGTTCTCACCTGTTGACAAACCGACCTTTCCTCTGGCCATGACATCCCTCTGGCGGACCGGAGCCCCAGGGAGGGCAGGGGAAGCGGGAGGTGGCTTCCTAGCTGGCACAAGCCAGAGACCTAATGTGGCCGGTGAGGAGCCCAGCCAGGCGCCGGCGCTGGGGCCCCGCAGTCGCACGGAGGAGGGAGTGCGGGCAACTGCGCAGGCGGCTGCTGGATGAATGGGTGCTTGTGACACTCATTCAGTAGAAGAAGACGTCTTCCAGGGGCAGTCGCTTGGGCCTGAGGACCCAGACCTAACCTGATGTCTGTCCCCGGAGGCTCGCCCTTCGCCCGGTGCCCAGCCTCCTGCAATCCCTCCCCAGAGCTGCCCCCACGGTGTTCCCACCTGGATTGCATTTCATCCATGAACATGTGGTTTTGCCCGTGATTGTGCCATTTTCTTCAAGAGGGGCTCTAACTGCCAGTGACCGAGAGCAGCGGAGGCCCGGGCCCCACCAGATTCCTCCCAAATAGACTCAGCCCTCCTCCCGCCTTTGGTCTTGAAGAAGCAATCTCTGCAAATCTGGGGCCTCTTTTTTCTTATTTTGGTGGTTTCTCCTCAAGGTTCTACTTTCCTCTAAGTCTGCTGGCTTGTTTCAGTCTGTTCCCACCAACTGTGAAGCTTTTCCCTCTTCTAACCAGTAAGTTCCCCTCTTGACAATCACCCCTCTGCTGAAAGCGTGTTTGTGTTTCCTTGCTGTAATCCTCTGTGGATTTGTATAAATATGAATTGTCTGGTCCATAACTGCCTCCTGGGTGGCGTGCCGCCCTATGTTGGTGTCACATCCCTTCCTGCCACCATCACCCACAGTGGGCGGCCTGCTGTCCTCACCACCTGCCTCACAGTTCACTTTATGTTGGGGACCTGGGGGAGTCCACCTGATGTAGGCTCAGTGCTGAGAGCCATGTGGAGATGGAGGGACATTCTCAACCCTCCTTGTCGCCGTGTATGCACGCGGGGGCGGGGGGACAGGCTCCCTCCACCCGACCTGGGAGGGAGGCCGAGTATCAGCCTGGCTTGGCCAAGATGTGGCTGCCCACCTGGAACCCCTGCCAGACCCCACTGACCTTCCTCCTGCTCTCAAGGGCCCCTCCTCTGAGCCCTTCTTGGCTAGTGAATGTGCCCCTCCTCCACGTGTGAGTAGATTCCCTGTCTGTTGGGTCCCAGTACGATTCGCCAAGCCGAGTCCTTGCACACCGTCTCCCAGTGCTCACTGGTACTAGCCACAGACCCTGTGAGCTCTGTGGGGATGCAAGTCTCACCCTAAACTTCTTAGTAAATCCCATTTGGCCATTAAAATAGTAGGTGTCATTAAAATCAATGTGTCACAGTAATCCCCCCATGTCTGTGGGAAATACATTCCAAGACCCCCTGCAGGTGCCTGAAACCACAATAGTACCAAACCCTATACAAACTATTTGTTTTTCTTGCACATACATACCTATAATAAAGTTTAATTTATAACTTAGACACAGTAAGAGATTCACAACAATCACTAATAATAAAATGGAACAGTTATAACAACATATTGTAATGAGTTACGTGAATATGGGCTCTCTCTCCCTCACAAAACATTTTCTTGTGCTGTACTTACCCTTCTCGTGGGGATGTGGGATGATAAAATACCTGCATGACGAGATGGAGGGAGGGGAATGACATAGGCACTGTGAGGTGGTTTGGCTGCTACTGACCTTCTGATGCTCCGTCAGGAGGAGGGTCATCCGCTTAGGGTGATCCTGGATTACGGAGCCACGACCACATCACCTCGGTGGTTGGGTGTCAGGAGCAGAGGAGGTACATGACGTGGGGGAAATCCTCCCTTTTGCCCTGGAAGTTGCACTGAATGATCAACCCACAGTAAAGCAGATTAATAAGAAAGAGATTACAAATTTATTTACTGTGTGCACGGGGAGAATCACAGAGTGATTACCCGATATCCTAATGGGGTCCAGAGTTTATATACTCTCATTTTAGAGGGGAGGGAGAGATGAGGAATGTAGGTAATTCTGTTTAGGGGCAATAAATGGTTACTAGGGAGGATGAATAGATACTTGGGAGAATGAACGGATGGGGAAACAGATTGACTTGTAAATGATTCTCTTTGGAAATTAAATTAAACTGAGAGACAGGTATTATCTTTAGCATGGGTTGGGCCGGGTCTGGTTGCATTCCTGGCCTTCTTTCCTGTAATATACTGAGATAACAAGGGGAGGGGAAGACAATTGGTCTTTTTGACGGGTCTGGTTTTTAGGAAGATAGAGGAAAATTCCCTTCCAACGCCTGTTGATCTCTAAGGGCCTTTAATTCAAAATACTCTTTATACCAAGCAGTCATATTTTGGGGTGAAATTCCCTGAGCTCCTTCAATGACTAATGGGCTGGGAGCATATTCAGCATGGATACACGGGACAGAGGATGATTCATGTCCTGGGTGGGATGGTCGAGCAGGATGGCACGAGGTTTCATCACGTTATTCAGAATTGTGTGCAATTTAAAACTTATGAATTGTTTATTTCCAGAATTTTCCATTTAATATTTTTGGACCTTGGTTGACAATCAGTAACTAAAACCATGGAAAACAAAAGTGTGGATGAGGGGCGAATGCTGTGATTAGTTCATGGGGAATGCTATCACATCTCCCCAAGGATTATCACCATTGTTAAGTGGTGTTCATTTAATAGGGCTCATTCCCTGTTCAACAGAACAAAATAATTACTTTTCATTGCCCGAGCAGGCTATTGTGGTTAGACAAGTCTGAAGAAGAGCCTTATTTTAAGTATAAAAACAAAACTCCGCTGTTCATGAAAACTGTTTTCTAATTTATATTCTTGTCTACATGCAAACAGGCTTGGGGGCCAAAACAGCACCCTGGTGCCTCACATCGTGATTTCAACAGACACCTAATGAATAAAGGAAGACTCAACTTTCCGGTGGGGAGTTAGGGAACAATAGCACACATATATTCTGGTGCCTCATGAAGCTAAAATGAGCAAATGCAAGATTGTGGGGCAAGAGGAATGTTCACAGATCTGCACCTTTCTCTACATCTGTAGCCCGTGGGCCCTGGGGCCCTGTAAATTAAGATGGGAGCCATGTGGCCAGCAGCCTCTGAGCTGGTTTTATCGCCATGTGATGCCTCACACCAGTGGAATTGAACAATGTCCTGGACCAAGGCTAAGTCGGAAAGTAAAACTTTGACAAAGGTTTCATGAATTCCCATGGCCCCTTCTGTCAGTTGACTCCCCAGTCAACACTACCCACCCCAAAGAACACATGGGATGGGGTGGGGAGGAACTGTCTGTGCGGGAGAGTAGCAACCGGCTCAGCTTGTCCTGAGTGCTCTAAGTGTATTCCTCAGTACTGCAAGTAAGCTGTGTCTAAATTCCCTGGGACTCCACACTGAACCCCAAATCCTTAATTCTACGTGATACAGACTGGTGGTTCTCCAGGTACGATTCCCAGACCAGCAGCAGAAGGTCACCCGGGAAGTTCACTGGGAATGCAAATTGTCAGTTTCCCCTGGCCTCCTGAATTGGAAACTGAGGTGGGAGGTGGAGCTGGGCTTTGACAGCCCCCAGGTGATTCTGATCATGCTGAAGTTTGAGAACCAGTGGGATACACATCCCATATTACCCCCATCCTTAATCGTATTTACAGAGGATTCTAAGTGTCCTGGTTAACTGGGCCACTGTAAATTAGCTGAGAATTAAAAGAGGAATGGATGCTGTTATGGAAAGGGGAGGCCATTCACACCTCCAGGCCTTGAGGAACTAACTCCCCTGGCACTGGAGGAAGTAGCCGTGGGGTGGTTAAGGAGCAGGGACTCAGGCCCGACCTCCTGGCTCAAAGGCCCGCCCGGCTGTGTCTAGCTCCCTGGCCTGGACTGAATTCCTCAACCTCCCTGTACCTCAGTTTCTCCTTCCATAAAATGGCTATCTATAATACCTGCCTTATGGAGCTGCTGGAGGATTAAATCAAGTACATGAAGCGTTGAGGAGCTTGCCTGGCAAAGACTAAGTGCTGGTGGTGGTTGTTGTTAGTATTATTTATCTGAGTTAATTTTCAATTCTCTCCCTATTCTGAATACATCTCCACAGTGTTCTTATCTTCTTCCATAGCAACACGTCAAACTACAAGCCTATCATCATCCTTACTGTTTCAATGAGGGGTGTGACCAGCTTTACAGGACAGACGCTCAGTTTAAACCCACAGGAAGTTATTTCTCTCACGCAGGAATCTGAGCACTGGCAGGTGCTGATGTGTTTCAGTGACTCACTGAGGCCACTTCCTTTCAGGTCCGTGGAGCCAGAACTGGATCCCTCCTGGCTCAACAGTCTGGGATGGGGAGGGGGACTTGCATGTCCGACAAGTCTGCAGGAGATGCTGTTGCCACTGCTCTGAAGGCCACACTTGTCAGAGCTTTTCATCTGAGACGGCGCCGTGGAGCCTTGGAGGAGGTCAGCATCGTGTTAGCAGGAACGAAGGGGGGTGGCAGATGCCCCATCCCCTTCCCAAGCTCTTTCTCCTGGCTCTCCTTGTTCTAACAAAGTCACGTCTATCCCTCATCCCCCAGAATTCATGACAGCCTTGGGGGTGGCAGTGACGATCTAAAAATGACCAGGAGGACATCCTGAGGATGTGCACTTGCGGAGGAACATTTCCAACAGTGCTGGAAATGAAAAGAGGTTTCTTCTACCTGAAAACAGGCATCATAGTGCAAACAAGGTCCTGCGGCTGTAAGCCACTGAGCGCCTCCCCTCCCTGGATGCCCTTCCTTTCTCCCCAGGACACCTATCCCCAAACTGTGGGTGGCTGAGCAAATACTGTGGTTAATGCCAGAGCTGTGACCTCAGAAGGGCCTTCTGATGTTTAAGGTCCCACCAAAAAGCATAACTCTCATAGAGGCAAAGTCACTTTGGAAAATACAAGTAACTTCAATAAATCCCTCCAATGTGAGAACAGATCATCATCTCTTTATCGAATCCCAAATAAAATCATATTAATAGAAGTTTACATTCATTGAACACAGATTTCATGCCAGGCACTTTTAAACACTTTAAGTAACACATTTAATTTTTACAACAACCCCATGAGGAAAATGCCAGCATCATCCCTATTTATAGGTGAGAGAATTGAGGCACAGAGAGCTTAAGGCACTTGCCCAAGTCACACAGCTTGTACGTGGGGGAGACAGATTTGAACACAGGTAGTCTGAATTCAGTGCTGTTTTTCTCCAAAATGAAAGGTCTTGGTTGACATCTTAGAGTCATATTGTAGGAAAAATATGTCTTTAAATTCTGGAATCAGAGAGTGTGGTGAGATCGTTCCCTGGGAAAGGCACATGGGAAACGGACCAGCTGAGGACTCACAGACCCACAGCGCCCAGCTCAGGCTCCTGCCAGACACACATTCCCAGAGCGAAATGGAGAGAGTTTTTGCCTAGATCAAGGCACACAGTCTGTGCTTTCCCTGCACGTGGTTCTGTTGTGCATCTCTTTTGGGTAGAACTGTCTTTGTCACCTCTGGATTCCCTGCACCTGGAACAGTGGCCAGCACAGGTTGCTGCACGCCCCGTTGTTGCAGGAATGACTTAGATAATGAGCATAGTGTCCGCTGCAGCGTCCCGTGCCTGTGCTCTGGGTCTTCCGTCACCTCCTGGGTCCGCTTCACCAGAGTGTGGTGATGCTGAATTGGTTGTTCAAAATATGTTCAGTGATGCCCTGGTATAACACACCTGGTGATAATTTTGGATGTGATATGACTGGTGATAACTTGTTATCCTCTGCAGCAGCCGCACTCTGATCATCGCTTAACTCCGTAATTACGCAATTTTATCTGATTGTTTTTCTGCATTATAAAGGGATTTTATTTTGTGTGTACATATGATAGGTAGAAAGATAAACAGACAGGTAGATAGATAACTAGATAGGTAGCACAGAGCAAAATAACCACTTACTGAACCCAGAGGCATCCTTTTGACTAGCAAGGAATAATCAGCAACGATCCACCCTAATGCTCAATGTTTTATCCCCAGTTGAGAAGAGAGCATTCCCTGCCTGTGGCGTGACTTCAATAGCCTCCTTGAATGTCCTCGGCCTGGTAGGGCCCAGATTTGCACCCTCCCTTAAGGGCCAAGAGCCTGGGGTGACACGTGAGAGACGTGGCCCCTGCCCTCATGACTTTTATATTTTAACTGGGAAGATGGAGTGTTTACAGCCAAGTGCGTAAACGTGGGGCTGCCATTGTGGCAACGCCTGTGGAAGGGGAGCAGGGGTGTGGTGAGAGCAGACGCCGGTAGACCTGGCCTGGGTCTTTTTCTCTCCGGGAAGAGGTGTTCTTCGAGCTGATCTCTAAAGGATGGATAGGGATATGCCAGTCAAGGGTGGGGAGAAGTCACTCCGGGGGAGGGAACCAAATACACGGAGGAGTGTGAAGTGTCCAAAGAACTGAAGAAAGTTTGGTTGTCGTTTGTCACACGTCAGGCTGCCCAGAAGTGGAACACTTTCTGTGAATCTTTTGGCAGTGGGGTCCTGTCTCCCAGTAAATGGCCAGACAAGGCCAGGACCTGCCTCCCCTTCCCCCTGGGGTCTGTAATGGAGCGTTCACGACTTTGACACTGTGGCAGGGTATCAGCTCAGTGCAACACAGAGTTTAGAGATCACCCAGGTTATGGTGAAGGCAAAGGAACCAGTGGCCCCAGCCCGACTTCCCTCAGCACCTTCCCGCTCCTAAGTGGGGCCCTGCAGCAGCCCGTCTGGCCCACGAGCCCCCCAGTCGTCTTGAAACTGCAATAATTCCCCACCCCCCTTTTGCCTGAAGGTGACCAGAGGCAGATTCCCTTGTTGGCAGCCCTGAACCCTAACTGGGACAGAGGAGCAGAGTAGCTGCAGCCGGGCAATGAGGGAGGCAGCGCTGGGCAGGGAGCACCACTGCCCCACCATGCAGGGCCTGGCAGGGTTTTAAAGGATTGCAGAGGCATGAGCTCCCTGCACGTGTTAATGCCGCATAAAAGTCTTGTCACTTCCTGAGGCACATAGGGCTGCAGAGGACTCAAGGAGGTGCCATGTTCTGTTTCTTTTGAGCATCTGGAACTCTGAAGAGTGTTAATTTTTAAGTTGCCACTAGGAATGATGAAAGAAACTGGTTACTCATTTAGAGGATGATTATCAAGTTGCAGTCTGCATGAAGTCAATTTCTACAGCTTCCTTCTGACCCCCCGAAACGCAGAGTTTATAATGATAGTTTCGGTAATGCTTTGAGTTCAGTGGTGTAGCAATAAAGAAATCCAAGTGGAAAGTGCTTCTCTCTCCTGACTAAGTCCTTCTCTCAGCAAAATTTCACTTCAAGTGTCTTTTCATAATAAAATAATTCTGCATTCCCACTGAGAACTCCATGTGTTCACTCACTAGTCATGTGGCAATAGCCTGTTTTTTCACTGCTGGGCAGGATTTGCTAATGGGCACTTTATTGTTAAGTGTGTTGTCCCTTTGGGAAAAAAATAATTTTATCCTAGCACATGTCTGTCTCCAACTCTACTGATCAGTGGTGTTATTACCCTTGCAAGAGTCATTTGTAAGCTTTTCAAGTGATATGCCAACGTCTCTCCCCCACCTCCCCAGGGTAAAAGAGAAAAAACGCTAAAAGCAAAAAGCTAGATCTCCCAGGGGGTGTGGGGGAGCATCATTGCCGTCAAATCGATGTTTATCTTACGGTGTTATATGTCATGATGTGCCCTGCTTGCTGCTTTTTTGTGCACGTTCCAGAAGTTAGCCTTGGCCTTAAATAAGAGAAGGACCCAGAGAAATTCAAGTACCCGTCTCATGCCTCAGCTGTGAGACTGAGGAAAAACTGCTCCAATTCTGAGTCTTTGTCTTCTGATCTGTGAAAAGGGAACAGTAATGATCTTAGTTCCTAAGATGATTGTGAAATTAAATCACATAATAAAACATAAAGAGCACTGAGTGCCATTTTGAATATGTAAGAAATGCCTGTTTTCGGTTGCCTCTGCTTTTGCTTTCTTTAGTAAGTGCAATTTTTGCAAATGCCTCAATAGTCAATGGATACTCTGTGTTCGAGACTGTTCCTTCTCACCTATACCGTTAATCACAAACAGTTTGGGGGCAAAGATACATCCACATCTTCCTTTTTTTCTCAAAACCTTGATGAATTTGTTAAAAACCAAACTTGCCTTGAATTTACCTGTTACGTGCACAGAACTAACGCATAATATCTGAGTCACTCCTGAAGGTGACTCTCCATGAGAGGTTGTGTGTGTGTGGTGGGGCTGTTTTTTTATAAGTACTTTCATAGACGAAGGAACTGATATTCAAGAGGTTGAGTAACCTGCCTAGGGTTGCCAATGAAGTGGGAGTCAAAGGAAGGCCGTTTTAAGCCAAGCCTTTCTCTTCATCCTAAAAGATCTTGCCATCTTCTCTGCCATTCTTTGGAGCTCTTGTTCCTGAAAGAAGATAATCTTAGAACCTGTAGGTCGGCATGTCAGGTGGTCTGGAAACAGGTTGTTAGAATGATGCTCGTGGAACTCAGTACCAATGAGACCCAAAGCCATAGGTGTGACCATCAAAAGGTATTCTGACCACAGAGTGGATCTCAAATTCAGCCAGCGTGGGCTGCCAGGTCCACTTCTCTTGCCCCTGCAAAGTGAGCTTGAGCCTTTTTGTTGGTGGCTGGGGATGCAGAGACCAAACAAGGCAATGAGCTGCTGTAATTGTTGCCAAGCAACTCATGTAATCTCCCCAAAGCCACCAAGAGCGTGTCCTTCCCACAGGTGAGCTGGTGTGGGTCCCTGAGCTTGACTCGTTTATGTGGCTGCCACCAGACCAGAAGGGGAAACTAAGTATAAACCATTCTGTGTCCACCAACAAGACATAATGTGCAAGTGTATTTTTCTTTTATAAAACCTCTTTCCCAATACTTTTAATGAACTTAATTCTTAACAGTTGTAAATACTAGTACAGTTGAATTTGCTCCTGACCAAGGTTTGCAGTTATCTTACAAGTCACTACTATGCTCTACAGTTTGGAGGGAGGGGTCTCAAGGAGGAAATGTGGGTGGTTCAAGTTCGTTCCCAATCAGCTGAGTTGGGGGAGGGGCGGGCTTCCCCACTCCATGTGGAAGACAAGTGGGCTCTTCACTATTTCTGACATGGTTCCTTTAATCTCCTGAGTCAGTGATTCTCAACTCAGGATGATCCTCTCCCCAACCAGGAGACATCTGGCAACATCTGGAGAGAGTTTTAGTTGTCACAAGTGGGAAGGGGGATCCTTTTGGCATCCAGTGGGTGGGGCACAGGGATATGGCTAAATGTTCTACAATGCACAGGGTAGCCCCACAACAGAGAATTATTTGGCCCCAAATGTCAATAGTACAACTGTTGAGAAACCTTGCTCTAAGTTTAAAAACAAAAAGTTGAACATCAAAAACATAGAGTAGTACACCAAAAAGTCAATTTTATTGCCTATCAATTTAAAAATAGAAAAGTAAAGCATTATCACACAGACCTCCAGATTTATTAATAATTACCAATTTATAAGAAACACAGGACAGTGGGACATGTTAAATGGCACCATGAAGATGCAATTTGCAAAATCTAGACTTCAGAAAAAGCCTGCAGAACATGTGACCTTACCAAACATTGTAATAAAATAAAAGACTTAAGATATATAACTATTAATTGCAATGTGTAGACCTTGTTTGTAAAAAATAAAATACAGTTGTCCCTCAGTGTCCCCAGGGGATTGGTTCCAGGACAAACCCACTTTGTGGGTACTAAAATCCACAGATGCTCAAGTCCCTGATATAAAATGGTATAATATTTGAAAATGACCTAAGCATATTCTCCCATATACCTAAAATCATATCCATATTACTTATAACACCTAATACCATGTAAATGCTATGTAAATAGTTGATATATTTATTGATTTTTATTTGTTTTTTTTAATTGTTGTATTGTTATTTTTTACTGGTTTTTTTTTTTTTATATTTTCAATCCCTGGTTGGTTGAATCCTTGGATGCAGAACCCATGGATACAAAGGGCCAATTGCATATAATGTAATTAAGGAGATGAACACCAAATGGATATTTTATGGTGTTAAGAAATTATTATTTTTAGTGCAAAATATAATGATGTGGTTAGGTATCAAGGAGCCTCTATGTTTTATAGATACATTTTGATATATCTATAGGGGAAATGATGTTCGAGTTCTGCTTCAAAATAAGTGGAGGGAGGAGTTTCTGGCTTATAGATGGAACAAGACCAGCATGAGGTGGCCTGGTGATGAGTGCACAGGGCTCATTATTCTGTTCTTTCTACTTCTATGTGTGTTTGGAATTTTCCATACTAACATGTTTTTAAAAACAGTGCCAGAAATTGTAGAGTTACACCTGCCAAATTCGAATAGCTCGTGTAATAATACCAAACACATACAGGTGCCTCGTGTATGTTCTCCTTACATTATCCCACAAGACCACTGATAGCCTTTGTTGGTTTCCACTGAGGACACTGGGACTCAGAGTTTGAGCAGGTGCCTGTGGGCGGTGGTGGAAATGCAGTTTAAGCTCGGATCTATCTGACCCCAAATCCTGGCTCTTTCTGTTCTATCACATTGTTGCCCACCTCCCTGAGGAAGGCAGGTGTTGCAGTACAGGGTGGGTGGGGAGCAGGTGCATATGCTAATCAGCTCCCTTCCAAATCTTTACATAAGCTCTCCTTGTCAACTGGTGTTTGGACAGCTGAACTTTTAAAGAATCACCACATAATGCCTGATTTCTACCCTGGGAATTGTAAACTAATTCCAGGTTGGAAATATAAACATTTTCCCCTTGGGGATGAACTGTTTTTAGCTGATTATAAATGGGAAAGGCTGGTAGCTGTTAATATTGACGGTTATTCCTTGAAAAATGACTTCAAGGTACTACTAATCAATTGTCTTTCAGAATGAAGAATGGAGCGTTCTGCTCTCCCAAACTCTCAACATGTATTTATAAATGTATGCTTTACAGGACAGACAGGAAAAATGAGCCAGATATTTGGCAAGATGATCAGTTATTCAGAGTGAATAAAGCAATTATCAGCATCTATACGGGACTTTGAATTTACAAAATCCCTTTAAAAAAATTGGCTGTTGCAGCTATTTTGTATTTCAGTTATTTTATGTTCTAATCGGTACACTGAAGTGTGCTACTTGGCACTGGATTGAAAGTTAACAAGGGCTGGGACTGTTTTTTCTCACTTGGTAAATAAGTAGCTTTGCACTTGGCTAGAAACATCTGGATGATTTAGGCACTGGCTTATAACAACGTTTGCTTTGCTCTGCCTTCCTAGAACTGATGTTTACATGAGAGGCGCATGAGTCGTGTTACTCAGCCTGGGCTTAATGTGAGACATTTGGGGAAGCTTGGGAGTCTCCCTCTTCAAAACCCTCATTGGAAACTGGGATCTGGAGAGGTCTGAATGGGCCCTAAGGTGACCTCTGGGTGTGCATGCCTTTGTGTGATCCCCTGACCTTGAGTTCAGGTGTGACCTGTGACTTGGTAGCAACTGTGATACAGGAAAGTGACCCCAAAATTGGCCACTTGGGTTCTTGGCTTTACACAGGAAAGAATTCAAGAGCAAGCTGACAGAGTAAAGCAAAAGCAAGTTTATTGAAGTCAGAAAAGAAGCAAAAGGGAGGCTTTCCCATAGACAGGGCAACAGCTGTCTCTGAGAGCAACAGAGAGTAGCCCTTTGTGAGTTTCCAGGGTCTTATTTTATATCTTCTTTTTAATTTTATGTTAAGCGAAGGGAGGATTATTCATAAGATTTCTGGGAAAGGGGTGGGGAGTTCCCGGAACCAAGGGTTCCTTCCCTTTTCAAACCATGTAGGGTAACTTCCAGGAGTTGCCATGGCGTTTGTAACTGTCATGGCGCTGGTGGGAGTTTCTTTTGGTATGCTAACACATTATTAGCAGGATATAATGAGCAGCAAGGGTAACCTGAGGCCATCTTGGTTCTAGCTGGTTTTGGCCAGCTTCTCCACTGCCTCCTGTTTTATCAGAGACCTTGGGTCGGGTCCTATGACTCCTTATCGAGCAGGGCCTTGCAGCTTCCCTATCTAAATTGAACATGGTAAAGGTGATGCAATGTCACCTCTATGATTGTGTTTCAGAAGATTGCAACATCTGTCTTGCTGGACAACTCTCTCTCCATTGCCAGCTCTGACTGAGCACCTGTCCATGCTAAAGAGGCTGCCGTGGCAAGGAACCACAGGTGATCTTTGGCTTATAGGCGCAAGAAACTGAGAGCTAAGTCTGCCAGTTGCAAGGAAATGCAAGCTACCAACAGCCACAGGAGCTCAGAAATGAACCCTTCCCCAGGCTTTGAGATGAGACCACAGCCCTGGCAACACCTGGATTTCAGCCTTTGAGAGACCCCGAAGCAGAAGGCCCAGCTAAGCCATGCTGGACTCCGGGCCCACAGAAACTGCAAGGTCATAAAAATGCATTGTTTTAAGCAGCTAGTTTGTGGTCAATTGTCACACAGTAATAGATAACTGATACAACAGGTAAAGTAATCCACGTAAGGCTACCCAGGTAGCTAGTGGCAGACCTGGGACTGAAATTAATTTTGCCTGACTCTGTCTGAGAGTTTGCTCAAGGCAAAATTTTTGGGTTTGTGATGTAAAGCAGGAAAGGTAGGTGGTGGAGTTGGTGATGGAAATTGGACAAGTGCTGGAACTAGAACTTACAGAAGGTCATTCTAGCACAGTCCCAATTTTGCCTTTTTATAGGAGTGATAAAATATTGTATCACAATATCTCAGCACTTGCTGTGGCCTGTGATTTTTAGGAATACTCACTTATTTAGTCTTCATAATAACCATATGAGGGCGATAATACATTATTATGCCTAAAAGAAAACTAATGTCCAGAGAGATCCAACACCTTGAAACACCTCATGCTTGAAGATGGGGTTTGAACAAACAGCTGTGTGACACCATCATCCAACTCACACAATGTTCTACCTGCAGGTCAAGTTTAGTAACAAGAAACTGTCTGGCACACAGTTACAGAGTGTGCAGGGGTTTATACTTCAACGGAACCAAAACAATGTACTCTATAGGGGTTATGAGTGAGTGAACACAACGCTAGAAGTATGTGGGACTCACATGTGCAGGTGTGTTTTAAAACGTACCTGGGATTTGTTTTATGTATGTGTGGTAAGACACGCAGACACAACAATCATTGTCATTAAGGAAGAAGTTCTATTATGCTCACAGTCCCCCAGGAACAGGGAGCAGACACACCCCACAAGGCCACATGGGGAGCCACCGAGCCAGTGAGCAGGGGGGGGAGAGAGAAGGGCTGCGGCAGGAAACTTCATGGTCGTTTTTACAGGAAGGAATAGAAGCCCGTTTCTTCTAAGGAAGCCGAGCAGCCTCAGCACTGGACAATTAGAGTAACTTGGGCAGGCTCTGAGCTATAGGGTCTGCCTCTATTTGTCGGGTATCTGGCTCTGGGGTGATTAGTGCAGGTGGATCTTGGCCCAGACTGCAGGAGCCTGATAAAAGAAGGCAGGTGTGGGTATGGACGCAGGATTGGTTTGCATGTCAAAGGTGTGCTCTCGGGCAAGTTGTGTGCTATCCCTAGGAATTAGCTAGCCCTGAGAGGGGAAGTCCTGTCCAGGTCTGCAAGGCCCCGGATGCCAGACCATCAAGAATACAGAAAATAAGAAAATATAGTTAATACAGGGTGTTACGAGGCCATATGAACTGTTGACAAATTCTTGGCAAGAGTGAGGGGTCAGCCTCTTTCTAAGTCATAAAACAACAGTGTAACAAATTCCATTCCTTACAGTCAAACTTGTTTCTTTGGGCCAAAGGCATTAGTGTGTCACTGTTATTTCCAGGACAGTTAGTGAGATGAGACTCCAATCCCTCCTTCCTCTGAAACCCTGACATTATGTTTACATTTTTAGAAAACCACAGTGAATATCCCCATTCTTAGGCCATGTGTTTGATCTCTTTTACTGTTTTCCTTGGCTTAAATACAACTATTGCTCTTACAGTCTCCCGATTGACCCTTTGTCATAATAAGCACTGTGACAATGATTTCTGAATTATAGCCTCCTCTCTCTGCAGGGATCGAATGCCCTCCTGACTGACAGGTCCAGCCAGTGCCTGCCTGGTTCTTGGTGCGTCTTCCACAAAACTCACCCATCCATCCCTCACTGGGCGAGTCAAATTCACCATGAGCTGTGGAAGGCGAATGTCGAAAACCACAGGATCCCTCAGAGGAGTTTACTACCAAGCCCAACTCTTCTTGTCTTTCGAGTCTATAACCCATGAATTTTTTAAAGAAAGAAGAATAAATTAGTGTCTTTTCAATGTAGTATGGAAAGACCCAGAACTAAACTGGAGCCCCATATAAGGAAACTATCCTGCCTCCCTTCCCCAGGACTAGAAATCCTGTCATTTGCAGCAACATGGATGGAACTGGAGGTCGTTATGTTAAGTGAACGAAGCCAAGCCCAGAAAGACAAATATTGCATGTTTTCACTAACATGTGGGGGCTGAAAAAGTGGATTTCATGAAGATAGTGAGTAGATTGGTAGGTATCAGAGGCCAGGAAGTACAGGGGGAGAGGATGAAGACAGGTTGATTAATGGATACGAACATACAGTTTGATAGAAGAAATAAAACCTAGTGTTGATAGGTTGTAAACCTGACTGTAGTTTACAGTAATCTGTTGTATATTTCAAAATAGAATAATTCTAATGTTTCCAGCATAAACAAGAGACAAATATTTAAGGTGATGGATATCCCAATTACACAGATTTGATTTTCACAAATTATACAAATGTATTGAATTATCACATGTATTAAATGTACTCCCCAAATATTCACATTTATTATATATCAATAAAAATTAAAATTAGAAAAATAAAGAGGCCTCTAAGGTCTTCCCCATAAAGATGTTGCAAGACCTAGAAACATAAGGTTAACTAAGAAGCAAAAAGGATGTTCCCAAAGAGATGCAAACACATTAAATGCTCCCTGAGTTAATCCACCTAACGTGTGTTGGAGACCTGAGAAGCTTGGAGTGTTCTTTGGGGCGAATTGTTCTGACCTATAACAAGCCAGAGTTGTGACAGGATCCTGTCAGGCATCCTCTCCAATATGATCTATTCACATCCTCATTTATTCATTCAATTGACAAGTTATCGAGCACTAACCACATACTGTATATGATTTAGGTGCTGAGGATAAAGCAGTGGACAGTTGTTCCTTACCTTTGTAGGGCCCATATCCTAATGAAGAGGACAGTCATCTGACTCTGTTCTGCTCCAGGACCCCAAGGGCTCTCATTTTGCAAACATTCTTAATACTTCTCAGTACTCACCCACTCGATGTCTTTCCTATGTCGGCCAATCCTTTTCTGAAAGATCCTTCTCTTTTGGAACAAGAAGAAGGGAATGGTGTGATATAATTCTGGAGAGGTAGGCAGGATGCAGCCCATGTGGAACTTTATTGGCCACAATGGAGTTTTTTGTATTTTTGGGTTTTTTTTTTAAAGATCAGTGGACCAGTAATCTGAAGGGGAGCCCAGCGCCTGCATTGGATGGTATATCAATCCAAATCATATGTCAACATTTTTAGGAATTCTGCACTTACTAGGAACTCCCTGACTTTACTTTTTAAACCAGGGCTTGAATCCTGTTGTGATTATTTTGCAAGCCTATTGGATCTGAAGTTCCTGTGTGGTGTCCCAGAAGACGGATCAAGGAGGCAGTGGGATATGCCAACTGGAAATCAGAGGAAGGATCTGATTTAAAGAGATCTGACATAAAGATATGCATGTGAGAATCATCGTGGTCTCAGTGGAATTGAGGCCAGAGGCTGGGGGGTTGCCTCGCCTGAAAGTAAAGGCCTCACCTGAGAGTGGGAGCTCCAACCTCTCCTTCTCTCTCCCGCCTTCTCTGGTGAATGCAACGCCTACTCTCTGGGTAGAGAAGGAAGTGCCCTCAAAGAGGGCGAGAAGGAACACCCAGAAGGAGAATGAACACGTGGAGCATACTGCCTGCAGCCGAGAGAGGAGAACGTTTCCAGCAGGAAGTTGGCACCGAGAGGTCCAGCAAAGGGCTGGAGAACGGCCAGTGGACAGGGGCAGGTGGGGCCGTTGGAGAGAACAGTCACGGCCGAGTGAAGGGCTTGGGAGCAGACTAGCGTGGAAGGAGGAGTCAATGAGAGGCGAGAAAATGGGTCTGGGAAAACAGTCTAGTATTTCAAGAGCTGAAAGCTAAATTGGTCACTCAAGAGAAGTAGGAATTTATAAAACAGAAAATATTAAATACGTGAGCTGTTCTACAGTTGATGAAAATGATCCAGTTAAAATACACAAGGAAGGAGAAATGAAAATTGCAGAGTAAAGGCCTCTGAAAATTTGCTCCTCCATAAAAAAAGAAACTTGCAGAAATGATCAGAACAAACTTTTTCAGAACTGTAGAAATTAACCAAAGACTTGCAGCAATGTGGGGGATGGGGGCTTCCCCCCCAAGAAAAACGGCTGAATCTTGGTAAGAACAATGAGCTTTGTGGAGTTTTAACTTCCCCTGTGTCATCCCCTACTCTCCAACTCCATAGTGATCTTGAAAAATAGCAGCCCGCATCCCGGTGCAGACTGAGAGTCAGTACAGAAAGCAGAAGAAGGGAACCGGAACTCTTCAAAGCCTCATTCTCAAAGAACTGCCATTCTTTGACATGGCAAGTGGTTCCCTGGAAAACCCCACTTACAAAGCTGTCTGTATGTGATTTGATCTGGAACTCACCCCGTGGGAAAAGCCTTCTCTCTGAGGGTGTTTGTTTGAAACAATTACTGGCAGCTCTTTTAACTTTGTAGCTGCCTAAGGTGGTAGATAATCATTGGTGTAAAAAACAGACTAACAATAAAGCTTAAAAGGAAATGCTAAAACTCCTAAATTTCAACAATGAGAAAGCAAACCACCTAATTAAAAAGAGGTCAGAAGATTTGAACAGACACTTCACCAAAGAAGACGCACACAGATGGCAACTAAGTGTATGAAAAGATTCTCGACATCATATGTCATTAAGAAATTACAAATGAAAACAATGAGACACCATTACACATGTGTTAGAATAATTAAAATCCAGAGTAGGGACAACACCAAATGCTGGCAAGGATGTGGAGTGACAGGGACTCTCATTTATTTCTGATGGGAATGAAAAATCATAGGGCCACTTTGGAAGTCATTTTGGCAGTTTCTTACAAAGCTAAACGTAGTTGTGTCGTACAACCCAGCATTTGTGCTCTTAGGTATTTACCAAATTGATTTGAAAACTTATGTCCACACAAAAACATGCATGCAAATGTTTATCGCAACTTTATTCATCATTGCCAAAAATTGAAAGAAAGCAAAGCTGTCCTTCAGTAGGTAAATGGACAAAAACTTTGTTGCATTCATACAATGGACCATCATGCAGCCATAAAAAGAAATGAGCTATTAACACATAAAAAGACATGGAGGGATCTTAAATGCATATTGATAAGTCAAAGAAGTCCTGAAAAGGCTACATACTGTATGATTCCAACTATATGACATTCCAGAAAAGGCAGACAATAGTGATAGTAAAATGATCAGTAGATGCCAGGGGCCAGGGGGAAGTATGAAGACAGGGGACGGATAAACGGAGCATGGGGGAGTTTTAGGGCAGTAAAATTTTTCTGTATAATTCCGTGATGGTGAATACATGACATTATGCATTTGACATTATGTGAAAGACATATAGAAACCCATTAACAGTACAATACAAACGGTAAACCCTAATGCATGCTATGGATTTTAGTCAATAATAATAATGTCAATATTGGTTCATCAGTTGTAACAAAAGCACCGCACCAATGCAAGATGTTAATAACAGTGAAAACTATGTGGCAAGAGGGAGGAGGAGTATATGGGAACTCTTGGTACTTTTTTTCTCAGTTTTTATTTAAACTGAAAACTGCTCTAAAAAGTAAAGTCTATTAATTAAAAAAATAAAAAGAAAAAAGGGGAATGAGGTATCTCTAGGGGTTTTTAAAAACTTTGACATATTCCTGGGAAAATGGAAGACCATGCACATACACAGAGCTGTGCATATGCTCAGGAACAACTTGAA
Organism: Daubentonia madagascariensis; assembly: GCA_023783475.1. Taxonomy (NCBI): domain Eukaryota; kingdom Metazoa; phylum Chordata; class Mammalia; order Primates; family Daubentoniidae; genus Daubentonia; species Daubentonia madagascariensis. The sequence goes on along the minus strand of JAKFHU010001640.1, from coordinate 2,036,425 downwards.
AGGGCCCTGAAGTCTCACTTATGGCTGACCTTGAGGATATGGGCCAGCAGGAAGTGAAGCCTAAGGCAGAGTTGTCAACTGGCTGTTTAGTTGTTGAAGGCACACCCCATATGTACACAGTGGCCCTCAGCAATAATTAGAGATATATTGGCTCCATCCATTTAAAGATATCTATGTCCAGCAATTAGCTACCCACTAAGGAAACCCAGTAGATACTTCAGTGATCAAACACAACAAAGAATACAGACTGTAAAGCATTAGTTCAGAAAAGTCACTTAACAAAACAAACCAAAACCTTCAATGACTACAATAAACAGCAACACTAAACCCCAGAGAAGGGAGAGAATATGAATTCCAGTGTTGCCACATTATACTATTTAAACATCAAGTTTTCAAAAAAAATTATGAGACAAAGAAAGAAGAAAGTATGGCCCATACACAGAAAAAGAAGCAATCAATAGAAACTATCCCTAAAGAAATGTAGATGTAGGAATTTCTAGACAGAGACTTTAAATTAGATATTTTAAATAACTTGAAAGTAATATAGAAAATAGTAGAATGCAGATGTAAATCCAACAGTATTAGTAATTATACTAAGTGGAAATGGATTAAACTCTCCAATCAAAAGACAGAAATCAACAATGGATTAAAAACATAACCCAACTATATGCTATATACAAGAGACATAATTTAGATTTAAAGACAAAAGTGAGTTGAACATAAAAGGATGGAAAAGCTTCAACACTAAAGTGAGTTGAACATATATCATGAAAATGATAACCAAAGGATATCTGGAAAAGGATATACCATGAAAACATTAAGCAAAAGAGATCTGGAAAAGGATACGGCATGCAAACTGTAACCAAGAAAGAGTTGGAGTTAGTATACTAATATGAGAAAAAATTTGTACTAGAGACAAAGAAGAATATTTTATAATAATATAAGGATCAATCCAACAGGAAGATATAATAATTATAAACATATGAACCTAACAACAGAGTCCCAAAATACATGGAGAAAAACTGATTGAAGTGAAGGGAGAAATAGACAATCAAATAATAATAGTTGGACACCTCAATACCCCACTTTCAATAATGTATATAACAATTAGACAAAAGATAAGCAAGGAAATAAAAGATTTGAACAATACTATTAACAACTAGGCATAAGAGACATCTGTAGGATATTCCACCCAAAAATAAGAAAATATAAATTTTTTTCAAGTGCACATGGAATGTTCTTCAGGATAGATCATATATAGGACATAAAACAAGGCTCAAAATGTTAAAAAGAATTGAAATCATAAGAAGCATCGCCTTCAATGACAATGAGTGAAATTACAAATGTAAACAACCCACTTCTAAATATCCAATAGGTCAAAGAAGTAGTCACAGTGAAATTAGATAATACTTTGAAAGGAAAACACTACTTACCAAAACTTATGGGACGCAGCTAAATTGTGCTTAGAGAAAAAAAATATGGAAATAAATAATTAGCCTACACTAGAAAAGAACAAAATTCTCAAATCAATAACCTAACATTATGCCTTAAAAAAATCTAAGAAAACAAGAGCAAACTATTAATAAACACAAACCAAGCAAGGAAGGAAATAATAAAGACTAGAGGAAAAATAAATAAAATCATAATAGGACAATATGGTGACTATAGTTAACAATATATGGTATTCTTGAGAAATGTTAAGAGATGGATATAGAGTGTTCTCACCACAAAAATGATAACTTTGTGAGGTAAGGCATAGCTTAATTAGCTAGATCATGAATTAACAACTCAATGTCACACCTCAAGGAACTAGAAAAGGAAAAACAAAACAAACCCAAAGCCAGCAGAAGAAAAGAAATAACAAAGGTCAGAACAGAACTAAATGAATTGGAAAACTAAAAAATAATACAAAGAATTAACAAAACAAAAAGTTAGTTCTTTGAAAAGATAAACAAAATTGACAGACCTCTCACTAGATTAACCAAAAACAGAAGAGAAAGGAACCAAATAAGCTCAATCAGAAATGAAAAAGGTGACATTACAACTGACCGCAGAAATACAAAACATCATCCATGTGTATTACATAAATCTCTACATGCATAAACTTGAGAATGTAGAGGAAATGGACAAGTTCCTGGGAATACACAACCTCCCAAGACTCAACAAGGAAGAAACAGAACTCCTGAACAGACCAATAACAAACAATGAGATTGAAACAGTAATAAAAAACCTCCCCTCTAAAAAAGCCCCGGACCAGATGGATTCACAGCTGAATTCTATCAGACCTGCAAAGAAGACCTGGTGCCCATAATACACAAATTATTCCCTAACATTGAGAAGGAGGGAATCATCCCCAACTCATTCTATGAAGCCAGTGTCACCTTGATACCAAAGCCAGGAAAAGACACAACAAAAAAAGAAAACTACAGACCAATATCCCTTATGAATATAGATGCAAAAATCCTTAATAAAATACTAGCAAACCAAATTCAACAGCACATCAAAAAAATAATCCAACAGGACCAAGTGGGCTTCATCCCAGGGATGCAAAGATGGTTCAACATACATAAATCAATAACTGTGATTTACCACATAAACAAAAACAAACACAAAGATCATATGATCATCTCAATAGATGCAGAAAAAGCATTTGACAAAATCCAGCACCTTTCATGATAAAAACCCTCAATAAACTAGGCATATCTCAGGATATGGAACATATCTCAGAATTATAAAAGCCATAGATGACAAACCCACAGCCAACTTCATCCTGAGTGGAGAAAAGTTGAAAGCATTCCCCCTAAGAACTGGAACAAGACAAGGATGCCCACTGTCCCCACTTCTACTCCACATAGTACAGGAAGTCCTAGCCAGAGCAATCTGGCAAGAGAAGAATATTAAGAGCATTCAAATCAGGAAAGAGGAGGTCAAACTATCACTCTTCACTGATGATAGGATCTTGTGTCTAGAAAACCCCAAAAATTCCACCAGAAGTCTCCTGAAATTGATAAATAAATTTGGCAAAGCCTCAGGATACAAAATCAATGTAGGTAAATCAGTAGCATTTCTATATACTAATAACAGTCAAGCCAAGAGTCAAATCAAAGACTCAGTACCATTCACAATAGCTACAAAGAAAATAAAATACCTAGGAATATAATTAACTAAGGAGTTAAAAGATCAGATCCCTACAGTGATAACTATGAAACTCTGAGGCAAGAAATCACAGAGGATACAAACAAATGGAAAAGCATATCATGCTCATGGAGAGGCAGAATCAACATTGTCACAATGTCCATACTACCCAAAGTGATTTACAAATTCAAAGCAATCCCCATCAAATCATCAAAGTCATACTTCACAGATCTAGAAAAAAATAATTCTATGCTTTGTTTGGAACCAGAAAGGAGCCCAAATAGCCAAAGCAATTTTAAGCAAAAAGAACAAATCTGGAGGCATCACATTACCAGACTTCAAACTATATTACAAGGCTATAGTAACCAAAACAGCATGATATTGGTACAAGAATAGAAACATAGCCCAATGGAACAGAAGAGAGAACCCAGATATAAAACCATCTACCTACAACCAACCGATCTTTGACAAAGCAGACAACAACATACATTGGGAAAAGAAGCCCTATTCAGTAAATGGTGCTGGGAAAATTGGATAGCCACATGCAGAAGAATGAAACAGAACCCCTACCTCTCACCACTCACAAAAATTAATTCAAAGTGGATAAAAGACTTAGATCTAGGGCATGAAACCATAAGAATCCTAGAGGAAAATGTAGGAAAAGCTCTTTTAGATATTTGCCTAGGCAAAGAATTTATGACTAAGACCCCAATGGCAATCATGGCAACAACAAAAATAAATAAAATGGATTTGATTAAACTAAAAAGCTTCTGTACAGCTAAGGAAATGATCAACAGAGCAAATGGACAACCTACAGAATGGGAGAAAATATTTGCAAGTTACACGTCTGATAAAGGGCTAATAACCAGAATTTACAAAGAACTCAAGCAAATCAGCAAGAAAAAAATAAACAACCCTATTAAAAAGTGGGCAAAAGACATGAACAGAAGCTTCTCAAAAGAAAAGAGACAAATGACCAATAAACATATCAAAAAAAAAAATGCCCAATGTCACTAATAATCAGGGAAATGCAAATTAAAACCACAATGAGATATCAACTTACCCAAGTCAGAATGGCTTTTATTAAAGAGTCCAAAAACAATAGATGCTAGTGTGGATTCAGAGAGAAAGGAACACTTATCCACTGTTGGTGGTACTGCAAATTAGTACAACCTCAAGGGAAAACAGTGTGGGATTTCCTCAAAGAACTAAAAGTAGACCTACCATTTGATCCAGCAATCCCACTACTGGGTATTTACCCAAAGGAAAAGAAGTCATTTTATCAAAAAGACACCTGCATTTGAATGTTTATTGCAGCAAAATTTGCAATTGCAAAGATGTGGAATCAACCCAAGTGCCCATCAATTCATGAGTGGATTAACAAAATGTGGTATATGTATACTATGGAATACTACTCAGCCATGAAGAAGGATGAATTAAGACCCTTTGCAACAATTTGGGTGGAACTGGAGACCATTATTATAAGTGAAGTATCTAAAGAATGGAAAAACAAACACCACATGTACTCACTATTAAATTGGAATTAACCGATGAGCACACATGTGCACAGAGGGAAATAAAACTCAGTGGAAATCAACCAGGGCAAGGAGGGAAGGGGAAAAAACCTACCTAATGTGTTCTATGCACACTATTTGGGTGATGGACACACCTATAGCCAGGACTTAAACATTATAAAAGCAATCCATGTAACCTAAAACATTTGTACCCTTTTAATATTTTGAAATAAAAAAAAAGAGAGTAAGTGAAAAGGCAATAAACAGTATGGGAGAAAATATTTGCAAATAATATATCTGATAAAGGACTTATATCCAGGATGTATAAAACACTTAAAAATCAAGAATGCAAAGATAAATAATCCAATTTAAAAATGAGCAAAGTATCTAAGTGCACATTTCTACAAAGAAGATATAAAAATGTCCAATACAGACATGAAAGGATAATTGACATCATTAGTAATCAAGGAAATGTTAATCAAAACCACAATGAGATACCACTTCACACCCACTAGGAGGACTATAATCAAGAATCAGGTAATAACAAGTGTTGTTGAGGATGTAGAGAAATAGCAACCTTCATATACTGCTGGTGCAGTGTAGGCTCTTGGAAAACATACTGGAAGTTCCTCAAAAAATTAAACATAGAGTTACTTTGTGACACAGCAATCCCATTATACATATACACACACACACATGCACACACACCCCCAAAGGAAATGAAACCATATTTCCACACAAAAACCTGTACACAAATTTTAGCATAGCATTATTCATAATAGCAAAAAGGTGAAAACAACTCAAATGTCCATCATCTGAAAAATGGATAAATAACGTGTGCCATATCCATACAATAGAATAGTATTCAGCAATAAAGAGGGATGAAGTACTGATATGTCCTTAAACATGGATGAACTTTGAAAGCATTATGCTTAGTGAAAGAAGCCAGTCACAAAAGACCACACTTTATATGATCCATTCATTTGAAACATTCAGAATAGGGAAATCTATAGAGACAAAACATAGTGGTTGCTTAGGGATTGTGGGTATGAAGGTTATGGGGATGATAGGTAATGGTTATGGGGTTTCTTTTTGAGGTGAGGAAAATATTCTAAATTGAATATGGTAATTATTGCACATATCTTTAAATATACCAAAAACATTGAATGGATGACTTTAAATGGGTGAATTCTATGGTAAATGAATTATATTGCAATAAAGCTGTTAATACAAGAAGAAGCTGAAAATCTGAATAGACTTATAACAAGTAAACAGGTTGAATTAGTGATAATGAAAAAAATCACAAAGAAAAGCTTAAGATTGGATGGCTTTACTGGCAAAAATTTCAAATGTTTTAAGAAGTATTGACTACGCTGCACAAATATTTCCAAATATAGAGGAGGAAGGAACACTTCCCATGTCATTCTATGAGATCCGTATTATCCTGATTCTAAACCAGACAAAGGAATCTCAAGAAAGAAAACAACAGATCAATATTCTATGTGACCATATACACAAAAATTTAAAAAAAAATACTAGCATGCTGAATCCAGGAACATATTAAAATATTATGTACTATGACTAAGAGAGATTTATTCCAGGATGGAAGGTTGGTTCAACATGTGCAAATTTATCAATGTAATGCACCATATAATAAAATAAAGAACAAAAACCACACCGTCATCTCAACAAATGTATAAAAGCATTTGACAAAATCCAGCACCCTTTCATAAAAATGACATTCAACAAACTAAGTGTAGAAGAGAACTTCCTCAATGTGATAAGGGACATTTATTTAAAACCCACAGCTAATATCAGCCTCAGTGGTAAAAGACTGAAAACTTTTCCCCCTGAGATCATACACAATACAAGAATGTCTACTCTCACCACTTGTATTTGATATTGAATTAGAGTTTCTAGAGAGGGTAAATAGGCAAGATAATGAAATCAAAGGCATCCAGATTGGAGAGGAAGAAGTAAAACTATCTCTGTTTGTAGATGACATGATCTTGTTACAGAAAATCTTACGGAACACACACACACACAATTGGAACTAATAAATGACTTCAACAATGTTGAAGGATATAAATCAATATTAAAAATAGATGTATTTCTATATACTTATGATAAACAATTAGAAGTGAAATCAAGAAAATCCCATTTATAATAGCATCAAGAATAATGAAATATTTAAGAATAAATTTAACAAAAGAAGCACAAGAGTTATATCCTGAAAACTACTGAACAGTGTTCAAAGAATTTAAAGATCTAAATAAATGGATAAATATTCCCTGTTCATGCATTGGTAGAATTAATATTGTTCAGATAGAAATACTCCCCAAATTGATCATCAGATCCAATGTAACCCCTGTCCAAATTTCAACAGCCATTTTTACAGAAATTGAGAAGCTAATCCTAAAATTCATATGGAAAGTCAAGGGACTTAGAATAAGCAAAAACAAGAAACAAAGTAGAAGGACTCACACTTCCCAATTCTGAAACTTACTACAAAGCTATAGTAATCAAGATAGTGTGGCATAAGGATCAACATATAGATCAGCAGAATAGAGTTGATAGTCTGGAAGTACCTCATATATCTATAATAATTGGTTTTGGACAAGAATAATCTTTTCAACCAATGATGCTGGGACAACTAGATACACACGCTAAAGAATGAAGTTAGACTGTTATCTCTCAAACCATATGCAAAAATTAACTCAAAATGGCTTAATGATCTTTATTATTTCTTTCCTGCTACTAATTTTGGGTTTGGCTTGTTCTGTTTTTCTAGTTCCTTGAGATACATGGTTAGGTTATTTACTTGAAATATTTCTATATTTTTGATGTAAGCATTTATTGCTATAAACTTGCCTCTTAATACTACTTTGTCTGTGTCCCATAGGTTTCAGTATGTTGTGTTTCTATTTTAACTTGTTTCAAAGGATTTTAAAATTTTGTTCTTAATTTCTTCCTTCATCCATAAGTCATTCAGGACCATGCTGTTTAGTTGCATATTCTCACTCATATGTGAAAACTAAAAAAGTTGATCTCATAGAAGTAAAAAATAGAACAGAGGATACTAGAGACTGGGAAGGGTAGGGGATAGGGAGGGGTGGGAGAGATTTGTTAAAGGATACAAAAGTACAGCTAGCTAGGAGGAATAAATTCTAGTGTCCTATACCACTGTAGAATGACTATTGTTAACAAAAATATATTACATAATTTCAAATAGCTAGAAGGAGGATATTGAGTGTTCCCAACACAAAGAAATGATAAATGTTTGAGATAATGGATATGGTAATTACCCTGGCCTGATCACTATATATCATATGTATGAAAACATCACTATTTATTCCATGAATATGTACAATTATTATTTGTCAATTAAAAAATAAAAAAATAAATTAAAAGTTTAAAGTACTAAGATTAAAAATGGCTTAATGAGTTTTACACAGCTAAAACTCTAAAATTTTTTAAAAAACATACACGTAAATTTCTGTGAACTTGTACTACACAATGATCTCCTAGATATAATACCTAAAGCATAAACAAGTAATGAAAAAATTGGTAAGTTGGACTTCATCAAGTTTTAAAACTTTGTGTGTCAAAAAGACACTATTAAGAAAGTGAAAAGAGAACCCACATAGTGGGAGAAAATATGAATACTATATCTAATAAGAATCTAGTACCCAGAATATGTAAAAAACTCTTACAGCTCAACAATAAAAAGACAGATAACCCAATAAAAATTGGGCAAAGTATCTAAATAGACAAGTCTCCAAAGAAGATATACAAAGAGCAAATAAACACATGGAATGATGCTCAACATCATTAGTCACTTGGGAAATGCAAATCACCACCACTAGGAGACTCTATTTTACATCCACTGGGTTGGTATAATAAACAGCAAATGGAAAATAACAAGTGTTGGTGAGGATGTGAAGAAACTGGAATCTTGTACATTGCTGATGGGATTATAAAATGGTTCAGCTGCTTTGAAAAACAGTCTGGCAGTTCTCAAAAGGTTAAATATAATTACTATATAACCTGGCAATTCCACTGCTAGGTATATACATGAGAGAAATGAAAACATATCCTCACAAAAAGCTTGCACAGGAATGTCCATAGCATCGTTTATAATAGCCAAAAATAGAAACCACCCGAGCGTTCCAAATGTCCATCAACAGATGAATGGATAAATAAAGTGGGATATCGGTACAATGAAATGTTATTTCACCATAAATAAAAGAATAATGTCCTGATACATGTTGCACCATGGATGAATCTTGGAAACGTTATGCTAAGTGAAAGAATCCAGACACAAAAGGCCAAATATTACATAATTCAATTTATAGGAAATGTCCAGAATGGGCAAAATACATAGAGACAGAAAATAGATTGTTTGTTGCCAGGGACTGTGGGGAGGCAGAGAATGGAGTGACTACTAATGGACACAGGTTCCTTTTAGGAGTGATGAAAATAGTGTGTCTTAGATAGTGGTGATGGTGGCACAACCACGTGAATATACTAAAAGCCACTGAATTGCACACTTTAACAGGGTGATTTTATAGTATGTGAATTATAGCTCAATAAAAATACATGTAGAAAGAAAGAATGAACGTTGTCAATGGCGCAAGGTTTCTGAATGAGCAGGATGCGGTGGAATCCAAGGTAGAGGGTCTGGTGTGGGACACAGTCTGCCCTCCACACCCACGAGTCCTCCATGCCCAGAGGTGGAGGGCCGACCGGGAAACGTGAGCGTCTACAGGTTTCGGCATCCCGCGGTGTTTGGAACCAATTCCCCGCGGATACAGAGAGACTAATGTACTCAGAGAAACATCTCAATTTTAACACGAGGGAGAAAGGAATGAGGGTGGATACCGTGAGGGAAATGTCTGGAAAGAGGCCTTCTCCTCCAGTCTTTGAGAAGGAGATGAAGTTATGCTTAGACAGACAGGAGAAGAGGGGAAGGCGTGGACGTTTCCCTTCCCCAAAGAGGGGAGTGGAGAACATTAGAAACAGATACTGTGCAGGACGGCGCGTGGGCGACCAGGAGGCAGGGCTGAGAGAGCCATCACGCGGATGACTGTGAGCTCACGATGGTTCTGGCTTTCTCTCCTCTGTGACTTTCCTCGGCAAGGCTTGGCTTTTTGGGTGTCATCATAGACACATGAGATGGTTCAGCCCACCAAGGGTCCAGTTTATCCAGCCAGGTGAGATGATGAACAGCATCCAGCACGTGGATCCTAGAGTTGAGCATAAAGAAACAAAGGAAGGAGAGGGTGGCCGAGGCGTCATTAAGCAGACACGCTAGACAGAGAGGGGGTCAGAGCGTGGGCGGCCAGCTCAGGGTGCTGATTTCGGAGCTGGAGCAGCTGCGCATGGTAACAAGACCAGAGGCTGCGAGAGTGTCAGCTCAGCGGAACGCAGAAGGGCAAATAGGGCAAGGAGGGCGGGGCTGGGGCGTCAGGGCATCGGAGGCATCTCCCACGCGGATGCTGAAGTCACCAGCTTTCTTCACCTCAGAGACTTGTTCCTGTGTCTCCCAGGAGCACTCTTCTCCTAGGTCTGGGCACAGATCGTGGGCCACTCCGTTCATCATTCAGGATTTGGCATAAATATCACTTCCTGTGAGAGTAGGTTCCCTGTCTCTTTACTTATTGACCCACCCATACTCATTAGCTCTCAAAGCACCTGATTAATTTCATGCATGTTTTGTATTTAGGAATTATATAGCTATTTAATTCCTTCCTTCCTTCCTTCCGTCCTTCTTACTTATTGAGCACCCTGTATGTGCCAGGCACAGTTTTAAGCACTGGGAATAGACAGTGCTTAAAATATAGGACAGATAGACAGACAGAATCCTTTCTTTCATGGAGCTTAGAATAGTAAAAAGATTGTTAAATAAACACAATAAACACTAAACAGTTCTTTCAGATGCTGAAAAGCATTACAAAGGAAATAGAGCAGAGTAAGGTGATTCAGAGTGAGTCAGCCCCACAGTGAAGGGAAAAAAGGAGCATTTTAGGCAGAGGGAACAGCCAGTGCAAAGGCCCTGAGGTTAGAATGAGTTTGGTGCTGGGAGCCAGAGAAAGAAGATCAGCGTGGTGGTGGGGAGATTGCTAGAGAGAGTGGACAAGGTGAGGATAGAGAGGAAGGTTGGGGAAAACATGGGTTTTTTAAGAAGTGCAGTATGGAGCTGTTGGTGGGTCTTAAGCAGATTTCAAAACGCCACTCTGCAGTGATGTTACTTTGCTTATGACTGGGGACCACAGGGTAGCAGGGGCTTCATCTCATTCCCTTGCAACAGCCTTTCATGTTCTGTTCCCTATCCTGGCACGTCCCCCGTTTCCTGGGTGACTGAATGTAGGAAAGATGCTGGTCAGAGCTCAAACAGTTGCGTCTCCACCGTTAGCATGCTGGTGGCTGTGCTTTGATTTGGGCTTTGGGGTTTTTCCTGGCTGTTTAGTTTAGTTTTTGCATTTGCAGTGTTTGACATTCCTCTAAATTTGATACTCTTTGCTCCCTGTATTTTATGACCAATTCCCTTACCTTGTGAATTCTGGGAAAAAAGTGCGTGTTTTTGATGCTCTGAAATAAAAAGTAAACACATATTTTTTGCTCATTATTTATTTGTCTTTTCAATTTTGCATTTCTTTTCTTGATTTTTATTGATCTATTTCTTTCAGCATTTCAAATTAGTATCGGTCTGCATTACAGGCACCTTGGAGTTGGAATACAGTAATAAGTTGCTTGCAATAAGTAAAGCTTGCCAGGCTGTACCTGCCCCAGTGTTTAGTCACACACACACAAATTCTCAGAAAAGCTGAATGTACTCATGTAGCTGGCCAGGACAGTCCTCCATGGCCCTGTCATTTCTTGACCTCAAAGTGACTGCATTCACCTTGTGATGATAGAGTTACTGCATCTGTGAAATAATTCAATCACTTTTATTAATTCTCAATCCATCTATGTAGGTGAAAATATCATCTGAATGGCCATATGGTTGACTTTTTAATGAATGCAAAATACCCGCATGTCATATGAGAGATTCTGGATGGGCGCACAAATTAGACATCATGATTTTCTGTTAAATACCAAACCCTGATAAAATCCTCTCCTAGGAGACCATTACTATGTGGTTGTATATTTAAAAAAGGGAAGCGGTTCACAGAGAAGGCACAAAGCAGCAATGCATACTTAATGGCTTGTTCCAAGGAGTAAATTAAGCCTGGAACTGTCTAGGTATTAAACTTAGCAGAGCGGGTCCTGAGTATTAAAGAAAGAAATTTCTGAGAGAGAAGGTTCATTCTTTTACATTGACTCAATAGTAAAATAAAGTGAACTCTGACAATATGATTTAGCAATAACTCTAAAACATAACACTTTGGAATGCCTGTGTATCAAAACTTATTTTTCTGTTCTATTACCTTTAATGAATAGCTTAGATCACTGAATATATTCACTAAGCTATGGCTCAGTGCATTTTTGATAAGGAGAAAAAAAACTGCTATAGGTTTTGGTGTAATTTTATTTATGACAACATTGCACGTTCCATGTCATATATATGCAAATACATGTATCCAGGCATAGAATATACATATTTGTTAACACACATGCTCATGTGAACATTTTACCTGTAGGGATTCTATTGCATTAGAATAGATTTGATAATAAAAAATTTTAATTTGTTTTGTTTTGTTTTGTTTTAGATCTTAAAGAAATAGAAGTGTGCAAAATCCTTTACTAGAAATTCACTGAAGGGAGATGTGTTATCTAATTAGCACCCAAAAGCCCAGCTGGTAAGGCACAGTGATGAATCTATCTCAAATTGCTGGTCTGCGAAAAATGTTCAAATAATTTAGCTTGTGGCCTTGGAACGACTAAATATCTCCCACTCCAAGATTTCAAGCAGAGTTCAAACCAACATGTCCTTTATTTTCAGAGTTAAAATTAAAAGTTTCAGCTATTCTTCTGGGCTAGGTTTCTTGTACGGTGCTGTCCTTTGGGTGCAGGGAGGGAAGGCCAGTCCTGCATTCTGTCGGTGCCCCCAGCTGTCCCATTGTGGCACCTCATCTGTCCCCGGGATGCATATCCTCTGTGTGGAATTTGTGCCCATGAAGTCTCTCTGTGGGGTGCTGTGGAAGCCCCCAGCAGCTTCTGCCTGGGTTTGGAATAATGAGCCTCAGCTGGACCTGAAGCTTTGCTGATCCCATCATCCCCCAACAGCAAGGGGCTCTCAGATCCACCTTCCACCCACCTCGCTGGCCTCTTCTCAAACTGCTCACCATGCAGGGCTTCTTCTGTTTCTCTTGCTGTGCCCTCTGCCTAGATGCCCACGCTGACATGAAAGAATCCAAACCTGGTCAACTTGCCTATATCCCGCTATCTTGAGAGTCTACACACATCCATTCATTCAACAAGTTTTTATTTACAGCCTCTAGGTACAAGGCACTGGCCTAGTGCCAGGTATAGGTAATGCTCTGTAGGAGACCAACGAGGTCCCAGCACAAAGGCAGCTTCGGTTCTCACCAGGGCAGACGGTACATAATTAACCAATGGAGAACGTGGCAGCCCACCGTGCTGCATTCTGCGGTTGGGGCAAGCCACATGCCTCCCAGGGCTCAGAGGCCCTCATTCCAGCTTCCTCAGTACTTCCATCACAGCATGCACCACGTTGTATGAAAAGGACTTTTCCACTAAAGTGTGAGCTCTCAAGGATAGGTACATGCTGTTCTGATCTTTTTTCTTCATAGTGGTGCCTGCTAGGTAGTTTCTAGAAAATAAATTTAGTAATCCATTCCACAAATATTTGCTGAACTCTTGCCACGTGGCTTGCCTTGTTCTGGGTGCTGCAGATCAAGTGAGGACTAGAGTCACGAATACTTGGAGGCAATGGCTTTTTCAGGCTTCTATTGAATTAGTGACCCAATTAATATGGCCCCATATAAAGGGTCCTCAGAGAAGCCAAGAATTGTGAAAATAAAAGTTTGTTTTTGTTTTTAATTTCAGCATCCTTAAAAATATTCTTATTATTCACCCGTCTGGTTGGGCTAGCGAACATTTAGAAAAGTTGTTCTAATTAAGTATTAGAAAATCTCCATAGAAGTTGAGCAGCTCTCTGAGAGGTTGAACACATTAAATATTAAAACAATATGTTATCTGATGTTTTCTGGGCTGATTTATCCTCTCCTCTACCCATATGCGCCATTCTCTGTGTGCATTCTCATCTGGGTACACAAACAAAAACCTTGTAAACAAGTCAAAATCGTATTAATATATTTGCTTTTTCAGACGGTTGGCAATGAGTGAGTAATTAGCAGGTGCTGTGATTAAATTCAGTTCTGCTTCCTTGTTAGCCAAGCATGATAGGATTCACAACCTGGAGACATTTGGAATTTATTTGCCCATTTGTATTCATGACACCCATGATCTGAAATGACCATTCTAATGTCTCCCCACCCCTTTTTGAAACTAATTAGTGGAGTCAATTGCTTCTGGCCCGAGGTCTCATTCTGTGTGCCAAATGTGACCAGGACGCCAAGTTACATTCCAACAGCGGGCTTTATAGTGCCCCGGACGTGAAGAGACCCTGACAGGCCTTATCTCCAGCCTGGCCAGGGGCCAGCAGTGCAGCACCACGGAGCAGCTGAGACATTACATCCAAGGGATGGAAGCAGCTGCAGAGGGTCCCTTCCACAGGGGAAGGAGAGACAGGGGAGGGTGAGCCCCATGGGGCACCACCCCAACACGGGGCTGATGTGTAAGATTGTCACTGTTACTATTAGTGTTTGGTCAAAGAATTTCAAACTCTTTTACTTTCACCGTGATTATTTATGCAGAGTACAAGGTTGTTGTATGTGAATTTTTATTTTTAACCACTATTTAATAATGTCATGAAAGTAATAGACACATATATGATTTTTACAAAGGAGATTATAGAATACAGAGAGAATATAGAATATAGAGGTATACACACACGTATGGCGTCTACAAAGTAGACTATAGAATACGCAAGTAATAGAAGTGCAGGGAGTGAAGAAAACCCTAATTTACTCTTTTGTAATTACCTAAATCACTCTTTAAGAGTAAATTAGGGTTTTCTTTACTTCCTCCAATTCTATTCCCACTCCCTAGGGGTAATTTTTTTAGCTTTTGGCTATTGTGGCTTCTGACATCTCCTTATAGAAATATATATTTATCACAGTATCATTTACATACTATTAATACTTCCACATGACAAATGTAAACTACCTCCATGACATATGCGCATTTGGGAAATCTGAGTTGGATGAATAATTCCCACTGTAACTGTTCTTTATTCCTTAGTAAATTATGAAATATCTCCCATATATGCAAAGGTGTATGTGCCATTTGCATGCTGTAAAGAGTAACAGTGAACGGATTCCCTGCCCTGCATACGGGTTAGAAGACTAATATCTTTGAGGCCCGTGAACACTCCTCCTTCAGTTGTGTTCCCTCTTCTTTCCCTCTATCCAAAAATCTATATTTATTATTTCTTTGCTTTTCTTTATAGTTTACCACATACATATGTATGCCTAAGCAATCAATGTTTCTTTTTATATAAATGGAATCATATCGTATATGTTGTTCTGAAATCTTTTTTAGAACATGTTTGTGAAATTAATCTAGATTAATGCATGTCAGTGCATTAATTCCTTTACACCACTGTGCCCATGAGAGAAAGGCAGCAGGGTAGGATGACCTCAAAGTATTTGGTTTGAGCAATTGAGCAGAATTAGCATTTACTGAGAAGAGAAATCAGGGTGGATCAGGTGAAGATCAGGAATTAGACTTGCACAGTTTGAAATGGAAATGCTGCTTAAACTTCCACAACCAAGAACCCGCGGTTAATCCAGAATGTCACCCCCTCACCTCCTCTAGCCCTGCCGCCTTGGCTCGTGCTGCCTCCATCACCTCTGGACTGGGTGATACAACCAGTAGACTGAGCCACCCTCTTGCACTTCTGTTCCCTACAGCCCATCTCCAGAGCAGCGGGAGCCTTCTTTCAAAATCACAGTGTGGTCGCATGGCAGTGGTCACATGGCAGTCCAGCTCAAAGCCCTTCCGTGGATTCTATCTCACTTGGCACAGAGGCCATGGTCCTTACTATCATCTCCAAGGCCCTTCACAATGACCCCCTGGGACCCCAGAGCCCTGATTCCCTGCCCCCTTCTCTGAACTCCAGCCCCATCCCGCCAAGGCCACCCCACCGCTGCCCAGGACACTCCTGCTCCAGGCAGCCCCATGCTGGCCACCTCACTTGCTCCTGGTCTCTTCTGAGATGTAACCTGCTTGCACCCTCTTATCCTCTTCCAAGGTCCCCTATCCCCTATCCCCTCTCCATGGTAAATTTTCAATACTACTTATTATCTTATAATGTATTATATCATTTAGTAATTTATGTTAATGGTCTTTTCTACCAGAATAAAAGCTCTCACTAACATTTTGTTCTGTCTGTTTGTTTGTGGGAAATTGTGTTAGCTTTATTCTCTGATATATCTCTAGACTCTCGATGAGTGTCTGGCACATGGCAGATACTAAAATCACTATGTGCTGTGTCAGTGAATGAATTAATAAAACGGGAAATGCTGAATGTGCCATTGGATACATGAGTCTGGGTACATCCATTATACGAGTTGAGGGTGGAGTTCCAGGAAGGAGACGAGAAACACAGACGGTATTTGAGTGCAGGGGATTGGATGAGATCCCCTCGAAGGACCAAGGTGGGAGAAGAGCATAAAACACAGGGACTGAGAAGGCATGATCAGTCAGGTTGGAGGAAACCCAGGTGAGCGTGGTGTCTCAGGAGCCCAGTGAAGAAAATGTGAGACACCGGCATGGTGAGGTTTCACGTTGACCATGAGATTTACTGACATGGAGAGCATTGTGGTCTTCCTGGAGCAGTTGACATGGAGCAGAGGGTATGAAAACCCAACCGAGCAAAGGTTCAAGGGAGAATGGAGGAGCAGAAGCAAAGACATTCTGTGTGAGATGTGTTCCTCTAAAGGGAGGGGAGAATTAGGTAGTCACTGGGGAGGGACAAAAGCTCATGCATGTTAAGATGGAGGAATCTCAGCATGTTCATTTGTGGATGGGGATGATGCCATAGAGAGGAGAAAGCTGGTGACACAGGAAGGGAGGTGACAATTGCCAAGTGAGGCTCTTGAACTGGTGAGAGGGGTTGGGGTCCTGCACAGGCAGACTCCACCTTGGGAAAGAGCACGGGGCAAGGAGTTGCAGCAGGAAGAGGGAAGGAGGGAGGCCTTGGAGCCAGGTGCAAGCTGAGGATGCACAACTCCCCCCTGATCGCTTCTGCTTTTCCTCTGTGAACTAGGAAGCAAGGCCATGAGCTGAGAGCAAAGACAGGGCAGGAGGTGTTGGGATCTGGAGAGTGGAGAAGGTGCGAGGGAGTTATCACAGACAGTAGGGAAGGGGGTGGTCTCCAGCCGTGCCCAGGGCCCTTGTGAGGGCCCTGGAACTGAGCTTATAGTGAGATCAGTGAGCACGTTTGTGTATTTTTCTCCAGCCATGTTCAGCCAGGTTGGTGCAGACATGAGTAGGCAGAGTTTGTTTTAATTCAAGTTGGAACCTGTCAGGGGCGTAGCCTACATTGGATAGCAAGGAAGGGAGTTGAGTATTCAAGGGAGCAATCAAGTTGAACAGGGAGGGAGGCGGTCTGTGAGGGACAGTGAGGACCATGGATGGAACGGGCAGATTTTGGGCCTCTGGGATTTTGGAGAACGCCTGGAGCCTGGCCGTAAAGTGATGTGAGCTGGAAGTTAGGACACAGTGGCGAGAGAATGGGACCCTTCCTGTGAAGATTGTGAAGGTGGTGTGGTTTCCTGGGCAGTGGCAGGCCCTAGAAGAGGACCAGGCGGGTGAGTGGCTGAAAAGAGTCAAAGAATCGAGAAGCGGGGGTATTGCCAAGGCCATGTACATAAATACTAGGATTTTGAGGGTGTTGGAGAGAAAGGTGCCTGGTTGCTGCTGCAGGCATGCATTTCCAGGAGCTGATTTTTGTGGGGACTTGGGACTTTGCCTGAAAGCGTTGGCATGATTGTGTGCCCTGGTGTTGGAGATAAAAAGGGCCTGAAATGAGGGTCACAGAGAGATAATAATAATATAATGACAATCATGCTATTCATTGAAATGTAATGGCCATACTAAGTCATTTAAATGCGTTGGTCTGCTACGTTCTTTATGACAACCCTACGAGGAAGACACTGTCTTGTGTACATTTTATAGGTGATGAAACTGGGGCATGGAGAGGTTAAACAGCTTGCCCAAGATTGAACAGCTAATCAGAAATGGAACTAGGCCCCCAACCCAAGCAATCAGGTTTTGGGACCAGCACTCTTGTGCCCTGGCGCCTCCCAAATCTCACCTGCTTGACTTGGTTTTGCACTCTTCTGATGGAGGTGATGTGCAGGGGCTGTGGAAACTGGTTTGTGAATCAGTGTGACACTCTGGGAGCCCGGGAAGCACCTGGGAGCACATAGAAGCCCTCCCCGCTCACCGCAGACCACAGTGCTTCTCTGGTGGGTGCGGCCTCGGGGTCACACTCAGCAGGGCCCAGCACAGTGCCTTGGACTTGGTACCCACTCAGCCACTGCTTCCTTTTCCTTCCAATATTTTATTAGTGCCAAATTAAAATATACAGAAAATCAGACAGAATTTACATGGAATACCTGCACACACCACCTAGATTCTTCCACTTAGTTTTAACTAGTCTTGTTTAGTGAATGTTCATCATCCATCCATCCCTTCTCTCCAAGTATCAACCCACCATATATATTTTTTAACATATTGGAAAGTAAGTTGCAGGCATTAGTGCACCTTCCCCTAAACATTTCTATATATATATCATAAACTAGAGTTCAATATTTATTTAGAGTTTTTTTTTCTTTTGAGGTAACATCTGCATAAGAGCAAATGCACACATTTTAAGTCTATCCAGCCATGAGTTCTGACAAATGCCTACATCTATATAACCCAAACCCCTGGCAGGATTCAGACCGTTTCCCCACCACAGAATGTTTCCCAGGCCCCTTCCATAGCCCACTCCCCACCAATCCCGAGAGGTGACGCCTTTCTGACTAGTTCTCAGTATACATTATTTTTGCCTGTTCTAGAATGTCACATAAATGGACCCATACAGCATGTGCCTTTTGCGTAGGCTGCTCTCACTTAGCATAGCGATTCTGAGGCTCACTCATGTGCACACCACAGACTGTTCCTTTCTGTTACTGAATGCTAGTCACCACATGATAGACCGCAGAGTGTTTATCTCCTCTCCTATTGATTGATGCTAGGATTTTTTTTTCATTTCTTGGCTATTATGAATAAAGCTGCTATGAGCAATCACGTTCGGTATAAGCATTTTGTTGGCACATGTTTTTATTTTTCTTGGGAAAATACCTAAAAGCGGAATTGCTAGGTTATGGTGTAGGAATATATTTAGCTTACATAGAAAATTTTACCAATGATGTATGAGAGTTCAGGTTTCTCTACATACTTGCTAAAATATGTTGTCAGTCTTTTTAGTTTAGTCATGTTGATGGGGTCTGGTCATTTTTCATTGAAGGTTTAATTTGCCTTTTTTTCCATACCTAATGGTATTGTGCTTATCGATTATCCATACATCTTCATTTGTGAAGTATTTTCAGATATGTTGCCCCATTTAACCAGGTTGAGCATCTTTCCTTACTGAGTTTTAGTTCTGAACTCTCCATCTGTCCATTGGTCTTTGTATCACTTCCACGACAGGACCACACGCTTTGGATTATTGGAGCTTTATCATAAGTCTTGAGGTCAGGTGGTCAGGTGTAAGTCCTCCAAATTTTTTCCGATTTTTCAAATCTCCTTATAAATTCATTTAATACTGTGGTCCCCAACCCCCTGGGCTGCTGACCGGTACTGGTCCTTGGCCTGTTAGGAACTGGGCTGCACAGCAGGAGGTGAGCAGCGGGCGAGTGAGCTAAGCTTCATCTGTGTTTACAGCTGCTCCCCATGGCTCCCATCACCACCTGAGCTCCACCTCCTGTCAGATCAGCGGAGGCATTAGATTCTCACAGGAGCACGAACCCTACTGTAAACTGCGCATGGAGGGATCTAGGTTGTGGCTCCTTATAAGAATCTGATGCCTGATGATCTGAGGTGGAGCTGAGGCAGTGATGCTAGTGCTGGGGAGTGGCTGCAAATACAGATTATCATCAGCAGACAGGTTTGACTGCACAGGCACCATAATAAATCAATTGCTTGCAGACTCATATCAAACCCTATCAGTGAGTGGCAAGTGACAATGTAATAATAATAGAAATAAAATACACAATAAACATAATGCACTTGAATCATCCCAAAACCAGCCCCCCAACTCCCCAGTCTATGGTAAAATTGTCTTCCAGGAAACTGGTCCCTGGTGCCAAAAATGTTGGGGACTGTTGCAATAGATAGAAGTCTATTCAGACTTTTCTGCTCCTTCTTGTGTCAGTTTTAGTAAATTGTATTTTTCAAAGAATTTGTCCATTTCATCTAAATTTTCAAATTTTGTTTATATAAAGTTACTCCTAATATTTCTTTATTTTTCACTTAAACTATATAGAATATAGGTTGATAATTTCTTTCATTCCTGATATTAGGAATATAATCTTTCTTTTCATTCTTGCTTGTTATTATGTTTCCCTAGATCAGTTTAAATGGGGCTATGTTACTTTTGTTAATCTTTCCAAAGAGACACATTTTGGCTTTGTTAAATGTCTCTGTTGCTTATCTGTTTTCTGTTTTATTGAATTCTATTGTTTTCCTCATTATTTTAATTCTTCTACTTACTCAGCTCTTCATTTTATAGTTTCTACAGGTGGAACATTAGATTGTTGATTTTGGACCTTTCTTCTTTTCTAACAAAAAACATTTAAGGCTACAGATTTCCCTTAAGCACCACCTTAGTTCATAGATTGTATTTGTGTTTCTATTTAGTTTGAAATACTTGCTAATTTCTTCTTTTACCCATGGGTTAATTGAAGCGTGTTGTTTAATTTCCAAATAATTGGGTTTTGTTCTAGATATCTTTTTGTTGATTTTTAATTTAATTACATTGTAGTCAGAGAACATATTCTGTATGATTTCAATACTTTAAAATTAATTGATACTTACTTTACAGCCAATGTATAGTCTATGTTGAATTCATCACATGCACTTGAAAAGAATGCATGAGATTAAATGCATGCTGCAGCTGTCAGGTGTAGTGGTCTGTAATTTCAATAAGGTCAAGGTGGTTGCTAGTGCTGTTCATAATCTTCTTTGTCTTTATTTCTTTGTTTTTTTGGATAGTTCTGCAATTCCCAAACTGTGCATTGAGGCGGTCTGGGTGCTGCCATGAATTCACAGGGGTACATGGGGTGTTAGACTTAGTGGTATCTGTTTGATGCAGTGTATACTACCACTATTAAGTCTTTGGAAGATCTTCCAAATGTTGGCACATTCCATTGTACAATATCAAAAACCCACATTCATTAATATCATCACTGATCTCACCAGAAAAAATTGTAAGTGCTGGGAAGCTAAAGTTCATGATGGAAAATACAAATTTTCCCAATTCCAATACCAATTCCAAATACCTAAGTCTGAAAAACCTCAGTTTGTCTGTCAGTCATTTTTTTTTTCAAGTGAGAATAGTGTTCCATGATGAAAACACTAGTTTAATTGGCAATTCTAACAACTGCACAAATATTTTTTCTTGCTTGCCCACCGTTGTTTGCTGTATGGCAGACGTGCTTTATGAGTAGTTTTCATTCCATCACACAAAATATTAAAAAGATGTGTAATTAAATTTTGAGATAAAATAAAATTAATAAGTTTACTAATTAATAATTTTTACCACTTTATCAATAACATTTTAAATTTTTTTATTTTTATAGATTTAGGGGGTACAAGTGCAATTTTGTTACATGGATATAGCCTGTAGTGGTGAAGTCTGGGTTTTTACTGTAACCATCACCTGAATTGTGTACATTGTACCTATTAAGTAATTTTTCATCCCACCCCCTCCTCCCACCCTCCCACTCTCCTAGTCTCTAATGTCTATTATTCTTCTGCGTCTGTGTGAACACATTATTTAGCCCCCACTGCTAAGTGAGAACATGCAGTATTCGACTTTCTGTGTCTGAGTTATTTCACTTAAGGTGATGGCCTCCAGCTCCGTTCACGTTGCTGCAAAAGACATGATTTCATTCCCTTTTATGGCTGCGTAACCTTCCATCACACACACACACACACACACACACACACACCCCTTCTCTATTCAATCATCCGCTGATGGACATTTCGGTTGATTCGTCATCTTTGAGATTGTGAACTGTGCCGTGATAAACATGTGCAGGTGTCTTTTTGGCATAACGACTTCTTTTCCTTCGGGTAGATTCCCGGTAGTGGGTTGCTGGAGCGAATGGTAGTTCTATTTTTAGTTCTTTGAGAAATCTCCATGCTGCTTCTTGTACAGGTTGTACCAATTTACATTCCCACCAACAGCATCTAAGTGTTCCCTTTTCTCCACATCCTCAACAGCATCTGTTATTTTCTGACTTTTTAATAAGAGCCATTCTAACTGGTGTAAGAGGGTATCTCACTGTGGTTTTATTTTGCATTTGTCTGATGATTAGTGATGTTGAGTATTTTTTTCAAATGCTTGCTGGCCATTTGTATGTCTTCTTTTGAAAAATGTCTGTTTATGTCCTTTGCCCACTTTTTGATGGGGTTATTTAGGTTTTGTTGCTGTTGTTATTTTGTGTAAGTTCCCTGTAGATTCTGGATATTAGTCCTTTGTCAGATGCAAAGTTTGCTAATATTTTCTCCCATTCTGTAGGTTGTCTGTTCACTCTGTTGATTACTTCTTTTTCTGTGCAGAAGCCTTTTAGTTTAGTTAAATCCCATTTGTCTATTTTTGTTTTTGTTGCTTGTGCTTTTGAGATCTTAGTCATAAATTCCTTGTCTAGGTCAATGTCCAGAAAAGTTTTTCCTAGGTTTTCTTCTAGAATTTTTATAGCTTCAGGTCTTATATTTAAGTCTTTAATCCATCTTGAGTTACTTTTCGTATATGGTGAGAGACGGGGGTCCAGTTTCATTCTTCTGTGAAACTGGCTTTCATGTTGTTGTTGACTGTGAGAGTACGGCAGTGAGGAACACAACAATACTAGTAGTGTTAGTTGCCAGTGCCTTGATCCATGTTCACGGCTCCATGAGTTTTGCCCACCATGGCTTTTCCCCCATCAGTGCAAATGACAATAGAGAGAAAAAGGCAATGAAAATAGTTTTACCTTTTCAGATCACCCTGTGCACTCACCTAGGGGGAGAAGTCTGTGGGCCAGAATATGAGAAGCTTTGGATTAAGAGCTTATTTCAATAATTCAGTCTCCAGAAATCCAAGAATTCTATGATCCTGAACCCTGTCACTGCCCCAATTTATTATCTTAAGTAGAGTTTCAAATATAATCTTAGCATAGTACAATGCTACAAGTGAGAAGAAATCAAACTTGTTAGGAAAACTAATTTAAGCACAGAGAAGAATCTAAGTATTCAGTTTTTAAGTATGCAAATATTCTGTAAGTCCTAGACAATCAGCAGCAAGGTGGAAACCAACTTGCCGCACACTGAGGACAAGGCAAGCCGAGCTGGGAGTTTGCATACAGCCTGAGAGAGTGGGTCCTTATGCGTTCCCAGGGCCGGCCGTCCAGGGTGCTCAGCAGTTACCAATGAGAACAGGGATGATCCTCGTATATTTGAGTCCACTGGGGCTGAATTACCCCAACTCTGCTCCTTGATAGTGACTCCGCATGAGTAAGAAAAGTCCAAACGTGGGAAGCTTGGCTCTGAAGAGCTACAGCAAGGCAGAGTGGTTAAGTGAGAAGAGACAGGGATAGAACTGAATTCTGATTTCAGCCATGTGGATTAGGAGTTGGTGACCTCGGGCAGGATATTGCTTCTCTCAAAGCCTCAGCTTCCTCATTTGACTCACAGGGATGTAAATACCTTGCACAACATTTGATGAAGGTTAAAAATGATAAAGTTTGTCAAATATCCAGTGTAATGTCAGATTCATATTCAACATTCAAGAAATGATGGTTGTTCTTGTTAGTTTAACATTAGGATATTAGTCAGGAGCCTTGACATTGGAGCTGGATAGTCAAGAGTGAAATCAAAACCCCTTTGTTGATCAAGTGTGTTTTGGAGAAGTTACTTAACCTACCTGAACCTCACAGTACTCATTGGTAAAATGAGGGTGATAATACCTACTTCATGAGGTTATTACGAGGGTTGAAGAGGCAACTTTGTAAATGCTTAGAACTTGCTGGCCCACAGCAAGTGTCATGTAGACATTAGCTATTGCTATTTGTAGTGATAGTATTATAACTTTCATCATACCTTCATCATCATCTTTATCATCATCATTTAGGGTAACCAACAGTCCTGGTTTGCCCTAGACTCCTTGTTTTAGCACCAAAAGTCTCAGGTCCTGGGAAACTCCTAAGTTCTGGAAAAACATCACAGAGTTGAGCCCTTCATTGGACATTGGGTCAATGGTCCGCTAGCTTTGGGGTGAGCATCCTATTAGCACAGCCAGACTATGTCATTACAGAGTTTATGCGACCAAGCCAGCACACATGCCATATGCACCCCTGACACATTGGAAGGTAAAGTTTTCAATTTTTACGCTAGGACTTCCAAGGAACTGGTCATTCAAGGGAACTGGAAGAAAAACATTTCTACACAGTAGAAATATTTTAGTGTGAAAACCCCTTTGAGTCCCAGTTTCAACTCTGCTTTGGAAGCACCATCCTTTGGAGGAGGCCAAACAGCTGTTACTTTCACTCTCGCAAACCAATCATTTCTAAATAGAGCGATACCACAATCTTAATTTTCCACTCAATGGTGAAAGCAGTCACGTTATTCAAAATTATTCATCAGCACTTAGTAATTCACGTTCTGGAGCAATCTCAGAGTGCTTTAATGTATATATTACAGGCGAGATTTATGGTGGGAATTACAGTATGGCAAATCATTCTTTAAAATGGTGCTTAAGTCACACAAGTTTAAGATACTAATGATGTAGGCTATATTCTGAATTTTTAATTTCTACCTTTGTTTAACAATACTCTCATTACCAACTTCAGAAACGGGATAGCAGTATCTTCAGGAACACTCACTCTGAATGTGTCTGTAACAGGAACAACCGAGTGTTTCTACAATGTCATTTTCCCCCCCCTCGCCGGTTCTCTCAGGAAAAAAAGTGAATGATGATTGCGGAAAAGTCACAATCATCACGAGATAATGAAGCGTGAAATTCCTCTCTGAGACAAAATCCATTTCCAAGAAGTGCTTGAGAAGCTTTGGATGGCCATGAAATAACTATGTAAGTTAAAAGATAAAATTTAAGAAATATTTTCTGCTAATGATGTAGCTGGGGAAAAAACATTATCATCACTTGGTTCCTCGTGTGTATCCACCAACAGAAAACCTCTGGAAGAATTTTGAAGCCACTTCCTTCCCCCCCCCATTGAAGAAAACCTGATCTATTCCTCAGAACCCAGGAAGATCATCTCTGTTTCTTGGCTGGGGTCTGTCCAGAGTCCATGGAGACTGGGGAGGTGCCCCATTTACACACTCTTTGCTCCAGAGAAACACTCTCAGGATATATCAAAAACTAGACTTTGTTTTAAGGTGGTTTAAAATCACTCCCACCACAGCCACGCACTGGGCTGTCCTGTCCTGCAGAGAAGGGGGCTGCACATTTGTGGGTGGCCCATCTCAAAATCGAGTTCCTCTGGAGTCCTCGTCAGCATCAGCATCCGAGCAGCCGTCCTGCCGGTGGAGGGAAGGTAGCAGGGCGACCAGACCGGCCACACTGCTCGTCAGTGCTCTGCTGGCTCAGCCAGAGAAGTAGGCTCTCCCAGAGGGTCGGTCCTTCCACACAATGACAGCCAGCGATCAGGCGACAGAGCCCACATGAAGAGTAAACATTTAGGGCATTTTCAATAATGAAGGGTAGTTTATTCCAAGGACTTCAACCACCCCCTGCAGACTTTCCTGCTGAGTCGGACTGGACACACCCTGAAGCCGGACGTGCGTGGAAACTTGTCCATCTTTGCATCCCCGTGGCCCAGAGCCCAGCGCTCAGCACATGGGACATGTGCACATTAACAGCCCAGGAACACAGGCTTGCTCCACGGCTTCTCAGCTGTAACCTGACTCCTTGGTGCGGGGTCTTCTTCATCACCTCTTCAAAGTGGAAACAATGCCATGTTCCAGAATTTTCTGCCACTGTAGTTTTCACTGTGTGGTTGTTCTTTAATAGCATTTTGGAATCCCTGATGCCACATGTTTAAAAATGAGCCAAAGCCCCGAACACGCCCAGAGAATGGTTCCCTTTCAGCTCCAAGGCCCCGTTTCCACATGGGGAAGACTGGTCTACACTGGCTTTTGGGTGGCAGGTTTGGCGTTTTTAGTGTTTGATTAACTCCTTATATTTTCCCTTCTTTGGTAAAATACATCTCCCCTCCTCCCCCGATCTGGTCTTCATGTTTTACCTTTCCTTCTTCCCCGTGGCAGTCTGCCATTTTCTGTTCAGCCTTTCTTTGGGATTGTGATCACACCCAAGCCTTTGGAAGGACAGGTACAGGTGTGATGCATGCGGGGATGCCGCAGCCACTGTTTCCGGCACTGCGGGTGGCAGTGCTGACCCTATTTTTTTTTTTTCAGGAGTAGCTGATTCAGATTAATCAGTTAGCAGCTGGCACTTTATGCTGACTCTAGAAGAGTTTCATATATTGAGGTTTGAACTGGAGAAGGTGGTGGGAGGAGAGCTGGGTGGCAGAGGAAGTGGTGGGGGGGTGGGGAGAGAAAACTGTTTTCTTGTTATTGTTGCTGTGACCAGGCAGAGGTTACTTCTTAAAATCTATGACTGTGCTTGGTTCTGCATACGGAAGATTATCCCGTGATGTGTCTGCACCTGAACTGGGCACACTTCCCTGGGTAGAGGGCAGGCTCTGAGAGGGTCCCTGGTGATCCTCACCTCCTGGAATTCACGCCCTTGTGTCATCACCAGCCCTTGGGCGTGGACAGGACCTGGTGACTTGCCTCTGGCCAAGAGAAGATGGCAAAGGCAAGGGGAGGCGACTTCCAGGATCAGGTTACTAAGTGGCTTTGGCATCCTTCTTGCTCACTCTCTCTCGCTCTGTCTCTCTCTCTGATTCTGTCCCTATCTCTCTCATAACCAGCTGCTATGACCTCAGGACATTCAGGCAGTTTATGGAGGTGCCCACATGGGGAGGAACTAACGTGAGTGATCTTGGAGATGAATTTTCTGAGACCCACTGATAGACATGTGAGTGAGCTTGGAAGTGGATTCCCAACCCCAGGCGAGCTTTGAGATGACCCCACCCCTTGCTGACAACTGCAATGTCCAGAAAGACCCTGAGTCAAGACCCCCAGCTAAAGGGTGTTCAGATACCTGAGCCTAGAAACTGTTTGTTGTTTGGGGGCCACTCAATTTTGGGGTAATTTTTTATGTAGTGATAGATAAACAGCACATCCTCCATCCTGCTTCTCCAGTCCATGAGAGGCTCTGCCAGCATCTGCTCACTGAGGCCATGAGCTTGGTCCTTCCTGACCTCTGCCTGACACCTACCTCTATATCAGGTTTGCCATTTTGAGAATGTTATATAAACGAAATCATCTACTTTGTGGCCTTTGAGATTGGCTTTTTTTCCCCACTCTGCACAATGCTCTTGAGATCCATCCAAGTTCAATTCACAGATTGACAGCTTGCCCCTTTTTATTGCTGTGTCGTATTCCATGATATGGACATACCACAGTTAGTTTAACCATTACCTGATCAAGGACCCCTATATCAACAAACACCAAGTCTCCTAGACTCCATTCCTTAATATTTTGGAAATCTATCCCATGTCTTCACCCTCGGCTGTGACACTGAATCAGACCGCCATGGCCTCTGCACTGCAGTATGGCAGCACTGTCTAGCTGGTCTGCTGCTAGAGGCCCAAGATGCATGGATTTTAAATGGATAATACAGCATATTTTAGGAAACAAACAGAAAAAACACACTTGTTTGTAAATAAATGGTGAATATTTTGAAAAACTATAATTTGATGGAAGTTGTGTAATTTAAAGTTACATATTATCAGGCGATGTCAGTTGTGCCCACCCTAGCCCCCTGCCCCTGCCCTGCGCCCCTCCCACCACTCACCCCTGCAGCAGCCAGGGTGACGTGCCTAAAGGTGTCACTTCTCTGCTCAAATCCCCGCATGTCAGTCTGTTGTCCCCAGGGTGAAGTACAGGCTGTTTCACACGGCACACCTGGCCCATCCCAGTCGGGCCTCTGCTGCTTGGCTAGTGCTTGGCCTGGTCTCTCCCCAGTGTCCACCTTCCCCATCCAGACCTGGGCTCACTCACGCTGACCAGGGTGCAGGTTCTCTATCTCCACCTTTCTCTGCTCACTCCTGTTTATCCCTCAAGGGTTAGTACAGGCATCACCGCCTCTGGGACGCCTTCCCTGCTCGCCCACACCCCAGGGCTATGTGCTTCTCCTTGGGCTCTTCTAGAGGCCTGTGTACCTTCTGCCACAGCAGCACTTGTGGTTTATTTGTTTAAGTGAGTTAACATTCAGACAAGCACTCAGTAATTGCTACAACCATTAATTCTGCTACCATTATGATGATGATGATGATGATGTGCTTTCTGCACAAGCCCCAGGCACCCTGGAAAGCAAGGACTCCCTTGCTCACGGCCACATCCCCAGTGCCCAGGCAGTACTTGGTGGCAAGAACTCTGTGAATATTCATTGCATGAAAAAATAAGCTTCCTACTGTTCAGAAGTAGTAATGAGAAAATTCATTTTATCAGATGTCCAGGTCAGAAGTTTAAAGAGACTGAAGTCAATGCCAGAATGAACCACCCTGTTCCCACCTTTGTTCAGTTCACTACTTTAAGACAGACTGTTGTGCCTGCATTTTACTAGTTTCCTCCTCTGTAAGAAAGAGCTAAAAATACAACCCTACAAGGTGCCTTCAGAATTATAAAGTCCCACTGTGTTTCAAGGCTCTGGTTTGGTCAAGTGCCCATCACTGCCTGCCCTGAGTTAGGGACAGGGGCAGTGCAGGAAAGCCCACCAGAACAGGGAGGCCTGACAGTGTTTCAGGTGCGGTTCCCAGAAGCAGGGGGCAGGGGGCAGGGAGCAGGTGGCAGCCACACACCTGCCACATGTGCAGATGGCAGAACAGGAGACTCAGCATCACATCCTCATTGCCTCAGCACTATCGCTCCTTGAGAAGGGAATGACCATTTTATTCTGTTTCTTTCTGGGCAGAATTGGATGTGTCAGTGATTGCTCGCAGGAGTAGATTAGTGTCAATTCCTTGGGTCAGTGAAGAAATGCTTGCGTAAAAGAAGAAAGGATTAATAGACAGTTCCGCATACTGTCTTGGGGATGCCTTTGCAGAACTTCCAAATCGAAACCCTGTTTCCTGTGGCATCCAAACTCACAGCAGCCTTAGTTGATGCTTAATCCATTTTTATAAATACTGCTGCTTTTCACATACTCTGGGTGCTCCTGTATTTCCGAGATGGAGAACTCTACCTTTCATGGACTTAATTGCATACTGAGAGCTGCTCTTCACATTAACTGTTCCATGAGCATCTGGGAGGAAATAAATATCCTGGACACAAACATGGATGTACCACAAGGTTGTTGGTGATTGGCCTGGATGAACTCAGAGGGTGATTGGGAGACCAGTCACTGATGCTGAGTAACCAAAGGTCCTTTGCATAGCTGAGGCACATGATGGCTTGCTCCTTGAGGATTTTGGTGTTAGAGGACCCAGCTGGAGGCTTCCATCTCTGTACACACTGAGATCCTTGCCCCCAGGAAAAGGCTTTCTCCAGGGTATGGAAACCACAAGTTAGCACCAAAATGAGTTGGGTGGGAGGAAGAGAGCAGAGTCATGGCACAGTGTGTTTTTAAATTCTTAGGGAGATGGCCTAATTTCCCACACTCATTTTGTGGAATTTTAAGTCACTTGACAGAGGAACAAAGCATGCATTGTTCAAGCATAAGAGGCCCAGGCTGCAGGGAACCTGCCCTGACAAGCGGGTAATAGTCTTTGTTCTGAGATGAGAAGGACCATCACACCTTTTGTTCAAGTCAGATATGCACAACCGTTCCAGGTAAATTAAACCCATGACATCTCTCTAATGTGGCTGGATGTTATTACTGTGGGCAATTTCCCCGATGATTACTAAATTCTGTTCATTGTACCCAGGGTTGTAGTGGATCATATGTTCTGGCCATACCCTTGATCCATGTAGCCTTCATTTGGTGATTTAAAAAAAACATGCTTCTCTTCTAAATTGTTTGAAATGGATAAAGAAGTGGTATTCTGATTGAAACTGAATTTGGCTTAATTAAGATGAATCTCTGTGTAGCTCCACAACCCCCTTGGGTAGTCAGAATCGGATTCCCTTTTGGCCTTATGTGGCTGGGCTCCTTGGGTCGGAGCGGAAGCCGAGTTCAGAAGCCAGCTGGCCCCTCCCAATGCTACTTCCTCATTGACTCAGGTGATGGAATTCCTGGCACCTTGTGAAACGGTTTGGAAAACTTCTGTTAGAGGATGTCATGAGAAATGATACTGTCTGGCTTTTGTTGTTCAATTTGGTATTATTACAGTGACCAAAATAGACCCCAAAAAGGTGTGTATGTGAGAGAGGTGGACAGAATACCGCATGTGCATGTGTGGATATATGTATATGTACACATATGTATCTTATATACGTATCTACTGGTAGAGAGGCTACATAACAGCTACAATGGTAACAACAGCAACAACTCACCTTAGGTGTGTGTTTACTGTGTGCCAGGCATTGTTCTCAGAGCTCTACATGTATTAATTCTATTATCCTCATTAACAACCTCGTGAGGGAGGGACACTTATCACTTCCCTTTACTGGAAAAGAAACTGAAAAAGAGCTTTATCAATTTGCCTAATGTCTTGCAGCTAATAAGTGGTGATCTGGCCCCAGAGTCTGCAATCAGAGTGTGTGTGTGTGTGTGTGAACTATTTATTGAAACAAAGCATACATGCACTAAAGCATATGGAGCTTAAGTGCACAGCTTCATGAATTTTCACACATTGAACACACCCATGTAACCAGCTCTAATCAAGAAAAAAATTACCCAGAATGATCCCTTAAGAGTCCCAGTCTCTACCTCCAGCTCATGGTAACCCCTTTGTATTAGTCTGGTTAGGCTGCCACAACAAAATACTATAGACTGGGTGGCATTTATTTCTCACAGTTCTGGAGGCCGGGAAGTCCAAGATCAGGTTACCAGCATGGTTGGATTCTGATTCTGGTAAAATCCCTCTTCCTGGCTTGCGGATGCCACCATCCCTCTGTGTTCTCACATGGCAGGGAAGAGAGAGAGAGAGAGAAAGAGAGGACACTCTGGTCTCTTCTTAAGAAGGGCACTAATCCCAGCATGAGGACCCCACCCTCATGGCCTCATCTAAAACTAATCACCTCCCAATGGCCCCATATCCAAACACCATCACAGTGGGAGGTATGGCTTTAATACATGAATTTTGGGGGGACACAATTCAGCCCATAGCATCCCTTTTCTGATTTCTAAACCACATATTAATTTTGCCTGTTCATGAATGTACATGCACACATGGTTTTGTGTCTGCCTTCTTTTACTCAACATTGTGACATCCAAAAGTGTTATTCCATGTGGTAATAGTTTGAGTATTCTCATTACTCTATAGTACTGAGATGTGTGAACATATAACTATTGATGGACTTTGGGGTTGTTTCCTGTTTGAGGTTATTTCAAACTAATGCCACTGTGAAACACCTGTTTTGTAAATTTTGGTAAACGCAACCTTGCATTTCTACTGGGAATATACCCTGGTGTGGACTCACTTGGTCATTAGGTCTGCGGAGGTCCCTTTGGAAGACACCACCAAACAGTTTTCTAAAGTGGCTGCACCAGCTTGCATTCCAGCCACAGCACCCGAGAGTGTCAGTGGGCACGCGACCTCAGCCACGCTCGGAATCATCGCTCTTTCTCATTTGAGCTCACTGCGTGCGTGTGTGGTGGAGTTGCCTTGTTTAGTTTGCATTTCCTGTACGACTGATGAAGTTATGATCCTTTCCATGTTTCCTGGCCATTTGGGTACCCATAAGGCACCTATTCAAGTCTCCGTATTGGATTATCTGCCTTTTGCCCTGTACCAGTCGCTGTTTTGGTTTGTGGTTGGTGCTCCTTGTGCTTCATTTAAGATATCTTTGACAAACTCAGTGTCATGAAGATATTCTCCTATATATTCTTCTAAAAGCTTTATGATTTTCCCTTTCACAGTTAGACCTACAGTCCCCTAGAATAGAGTTTTGCATGTCATGCAGGTAGAATGCAGGTGTAGTTTTCATGCACATGGATGTCCTATAGACCAATACATCAGTTAAAAAAATGACCGTCCCATTGCACTACAGGATCTCTTCTGCCATGAACCAGGCGACGGGCTTAGTTGTGGGTCTGCCTCCAGATGGGGACTATACTCTTACTGACCACCTGACCTGCAGAGGGAAGGTCAGTGCTCTGACAGCTCCACAGCAAGGGAGGCTGCCGACCTGCCTTCCTCCTGCCAGTGTCCAGGTCTCAGCAGAAGCACCCCTCCATCAGGAAGCCCTGGGGAAGTGGGTGGTCCTATTTCTGAGCATCTTGTTCTTAGTTATAGAGCTCTACGTGGCTTGGAAAAGAGTCAAACTACAACCAGGGCATTTAATGGCTGCACCCTGCTTATCCAAGTGCTTTCTATCATCTATTTCACTATATTCTCCCCTTCACAGCAGTTTGAAAGCAGCAGTTGGATGGGTTACTCCACACGGTGACTCTGGAGTCCATATAGGAAAATATAAGATTCATAAAAATTTGTACACTCCCACCTGGCAACATTCTTCCCAAAATATATGTGTGATTTTTTTTTTTTTCCTAGCATTGGGTCTGTATATTCCTAAACGTGTTCTCTGGGACACTAGTGACTCAAGAGAGTGGGAGGTTTTAGATACAAGAAAGGGGGATATCACAGTCAAATAAACTTGGGGAACACTGTCTTAAACAAGAAGATGAACAGAGTTTCATCTTCTTCTGGCAGGATTTCTCAGAGCCATTTATGTGTTACCGTGTATTGTGAATCCCCAACAAAGTCCTCTGGTGTGAAGTATTCCCACCTTGTCTGACCATGAAACCCAAGGGCCAGAGCTCCACGAATGCATGTCCAGGAATGCTGCCTTGTAGACATCGATGGCCCCACACCCGAGGCAGCCCACTGGAGGAAGAAGGGACCTTACTGGTCAGCTACGTCTTGTCCAAGCTCTCACTCCATGTGGGAAGCTCTGCAATAGGTCCCTTAAGTGATGGTCACCCAGGTGATGGTTTCACACCTCGCAGACACAGAGGCCACTTAGCACTCTTCATTCCTTTCATATGTGGACTCTCTTTCTAACTTTGATCCCTTGTTTTGGGAGCCTTTTCAAGGAGCCAGAGGGAGCAGAGTAAACTCACCTTCTCTGTGCCATCTGAAATCATCACAGGCCTCCCTAGGTTCTCCTCAGCCATTCTGATGATTTAGGGGAATTGCAAAACTAGTGTCAATTTCATCTTCTTCTGTAAAATGCTGAGAGTTTTCTGATTTTTCTCTCTGATAGTCTAGTTACCTACTTTTTTATATACATACACACACACACAAACATGCACATACACACAATACACACAAAAACACAAGCATACATATTTGAAGACAAATACACAAAAACGCATGCACACATGCAATCTCTCCTAATATTTGTACTGTTACATCTTTAGCAATGTAATCCCTTCTTAGAATATTCAGCAAATTATTCACACTAAAAACCCTGCAGCTTTTTAAAAGATGTATTTCATTTTTTTCTGTGTGTCAGACAGAATTAATCAAGGTTCTAATGATTGTTGTGCAGGTGTTATTTCAAAAACAACCAGTACCCCCCAAATCATTACATTTACAGGGAAACTTTTGATTACAGGAGCTGATGACTATTATTTCTAAAATAGAAGAGATGCACAGTGACAAAAATCAATGACTTGGCCATTAGTTTAGAGCTAAATGTATCCCGGTTTTACATTGATGAGGTTCTCACCCCACTTTCTCTGCACATATTCACTGTATAGTGACTCTTGAATATAGATACCTAGATATTTATAATTGTTACCCTGATTATTTTTGAAGGATTTTGTAAGGATTAACACACAAAATTCAACAATATTTACTGAGGAGCTAACAAGTTCAAGGCACCAGGTGTACAAAGATGAATCAGACAGACGTGTCCTTGCCCTCATGGACTTTTCATTTTACAGAAGAGATGGGCATTAAGCTCCTAATCATTTGCATATAGGAGGATAAGAAAGGCACATGAGTACTTATGTATGGAAATCATATTAGAAGAAGACCCGAGGAACAGTTTGAGGTAGGTAGGGTGCCTCGTTAAGTTGAATTTTTGAAAGCTTGGAGGATCCCCTAGGAATTGGGTCCTACATATAGAAAAATAATCTTACCCTTCTTACATCTCTGTCTTTACCCCAACTCATGTTCCCTCACTTCAATTTCCAGCAAGGTGTAGAAAGCTCACATTTTGGTGTTGTTAAAATTTATACCATCACAAGTTCGAAACAGCTGTATCAAGACGATGAAAGCAGGGCCTGCTTTTGTAGAAAACCCCAGAAGTTTATCGCTACTCACATTTCCTCCATCTCAGGGGCTCTCACCTGGGTGTGATTTTGCATACCCCTTGCTCTCCTCTGCCAGGGGACTTTGACAATCTCGGGAGATGTTTTTGTCAGAAATGGAGGGGAAGGTGGCGCTGGCATCTACTGGGTAGAGACCAGGGATGCTGCTGACATCCTATAATGCCCAGGACAGTAATGCTGCTCCTGACCAACAGAGAACTATCTGGAGAGAAGTGTCAGTGTCCCTGCTTCCTCAGCCCCTCCCTGGACTGCAAGATCCTTACGTGGTCACACGGGCAGCGGCAGACCCTGCTGAGCACACAGCTCCATCCTACAGTCTAGGGAAGGGTGAGTCCTTGTCCAGCCACCTGCCATCTGCGTCTGAAAAGGTTTGTAAATTCTCCAAACCTTAGTTTTCTCCTCTGGAAAACAGCAATGCCGACCCCAGCACCCTGATTTGAAGCCCTTATCAACCCTGGAGGAAGTTCACAGCTTCTAAAATTTATATCCTAATTTGTGTTATTTCCCCTTTTAAAAATTCAAACAAAAGAAACACATTCTCCAAATTACAGTCTAAGTGAGATGGTAAAAGGCTTTTTGGCCTTCAACATGGCCCTAGTACTGAACAGTGGCACAGGCCAGATTGTAAAGATTTTCTGGGTCTCCTGCCTGAGACTAGGGACAAGCATGCCTCTACCCTGTATCTGCATCTGCCACTGCTAGAGCCACACACAGCAAATGGGCACAGGATTTAAATTGTTTTTCGAGCGCTTTACTGTAAGCTGGCACTAAGATTACGCCCTTTGATTAATGACAGGGCACTCTCCTGCTATGCTCTGTCCTCAGATCCCAGGAGGTGGCACACGCCCCACCTGGGCACACAGAGTGGCCTCCCCTCCCAGCCTGAGCTGGATGCTGGCTGTGGAGAGAGAAAAGGGCCAGGGGTCCTTGTGACAAAACCCCATTGGCCCCTGATGCTGCATACCACGTGTGAGTACTTCAGGGCCCAGACACTCAACAATGACCCTCTGCAACATTCTAGAATATATGCCTGGTCACCTGCCCCATGTTCAGCTCACTGGACAACATTTAGTATCTGAAACTTACCGTGGGCCAAGAATTTGGGAGTGGTTCAGCCGGTGACTCTGGCTCAGGCCCTCTCGGGGCTGCGGGCCTCGGAAGGCTCAATTCCAGGAAGGCTTCCTCACACAGCTGTGGGTAGGGGGGCCTCAGCTCCTCCCCCAGTGGGCTTCTCCACAGGGCTGCTTGAGTGTCCTTACAATATGGTGGCCAGCAGCTTTCCCAAGGGATGGGGGGAGAAGGGGAGGGGAGAGATTTAAGGGATAGAGCAGCCATAATGCCCCTGATGTTCTAATCTTGGACATCACACACCATCACGTCCACCACATTCTCTAAGAAGCAAAGCACTAACTGCATTTCATACTTAAGAGAAGAGGAATTAGGCTCTACTTCTTAAAGTGATAATTATCAAAGGACTTGTGGACACCATAAAAGGAGCAAAATATCCAAACACAGAGAGCCTTCCTTGTATGTTTGTGTCTTGGTCTTCTGTGCTCTGTAGACTCTGAGTTCTCATGTGAATAAAAAATAAATACATCTCATCGTGAATTACGGAAATGGAGCACCCAGGATCCTCTTTAGTCTGCCCGGCGGAGCTGAGCTCTGAACTTTCCCTTTGCTGACCATTTACACTGCAGGACCATTCAATCCGTTATTCGGCGTGGGCACATACTCCTCACCAACACAGGGTTTAGTCGCTGAAATTTAGACAGCCGCGCCCAGGGACTTCGGCTCTGACATTAAGTTGTGTGCTTTAGCCTAGCCAGAGGGGAATAGGAGGATTTCTCCATCAAACAAAGAGGTCAGCCCTCCAAAGCATCTATAAAACCAAAGTCAAGCTTGATATTTTGCTGGTCTGTTTAGCCAAGGCCTGCATGTTCTCTTGGCTCCCATGGAAAACAGTGTGTTCCTGGGAACTTGCACTGTGGATTCTGTCAACTGTGGCAGCTTTTCTGCCTTGGTAAAGTTGTCCTTAAGGCATGAGTTCTTCATCAGAAGTCCACAAAAGGGCTTCAGAAGGCTTCTGAAGTGTTATGCAAAGTCTGTGCCCATAATATGCATTTTTTGGAGAGAGGATCTGAGACTTTTTCAGACTCTTTCAAGGTCTCCACGGTCTTCCGTGCCAGTGTCTCTGCCTCCCACTGAAACACACATACATCAAAAAATGTTAAAACCCACAACCTTTCCTTCTTAACCCAAAGGGCACTGCTTTCTTTCCTTCTGATGTTCATAACACTGGTTTATCTGGCGTGTGGAGGGATCGATGCTCTGATTGTGTAATAGTAGCCGAGTCTGCCCCCACCCCCTGCAATTGAACTGTGAACTTCAAGGTGGGAAAGGCCATGCCACTTCGTCCTATCAGTGACCATCCATCTCTCAACAAGTTGTTAAACTGAGCTTTTGTGTGCTTGCTAGAGCTTGGTTTTAAGGAGCCAATTCTGGGCAATAGTCCCTGCTGCCATATGCTGCTCTCACCCAAAATAGTATTGAGCATCAGCTAAATGGCCATCAGTTTGTCATGAGCAAAATAAGCAAGGTGACCCAGCAGGCGGGTCCAAATGGAATTTAGGAAATATATGCCATGCTGCCGACTCTGCCCATTTCTGACTCCATGCAGCCCGTGCTGCCTTTCCCTTGCCCTCCCTTAGCAAAACTTTATTCTGGATTCACCCCCTGGCCATCATCCTGCCGAGAGGACTCTGAGATGAACAGGATGCGCTTGCTGCCTTGGGAGCTCCCTGTCCAGAAAGGCAGATATTTAAAAATCAAACACCCTCAACAACACCATGGAGCGGCAACAAGATGCCTCCAGGCGACCCTGCACTCTCTTGTCCACACAGCAGCCTGGTGGTCCTTTAAAACGCAGGTCAGATAGACCCTCCCTTACCCGCTCAGGAACCGGCCACCGCCTGCCTGTTGCACGCGGGTGGAAAGTGCATTCTCACAGTGGCCTGTACCCTCTCTCTCCTCTGCTCTGCCTTCCTGCTTCTCACCCCTCTGTTCTCAGGCCTGCCCAGTCACGCTCTCCTCCAGCCACACATGCCTTTGTGCAGTTCCTGAAGCAAACGTAGTTGCAGGCTTCTTCTGGCCTCAGGGCCTTTGCTTTTGCTGTTCTTTCTTCC
The DNA here is from genome assembly GCA_023783475.1 of Daubentonia madagascariensis. Classification (NCBI taxonomy): domain Eukaryota; kingdom Metazoa; phylum Chordata; class Mammalia; order Primates; family Daubentoniidae; genus Daubentonia; species Daubentonia madagascariensis. The sequence goes on along the minus strand of JAKFHU010001640.1, from coordinate 1,998,725 downwards.
TGGGATGCTTTTCCCCCCTGGTCTCGTGGGTGGTTCTCCCAGCTTGAGGTCTCCCCTCAGCAGTCCCTTCTCATGGAATCCTACCCTGCTGGCTCTTTTCAGAATGGCCCTCCCCACCCCATCCCTCTGTGCCCATCGGCCTTTTGCTATATCCATCCCTGCAGGCACCCAACCTTCATCGATTTTGCGTGCGCCCATCACTAGGCCATGCGAGGGCAGTGGGCTGGCTCCCCTCTGGGGTCCTCACTGCTCATCTGGCACTGAGCCGGTGCCAGATGGTATCCGCTGAATGAGTGAAACCCAGGTCTTTGTGATCCCAAACCTCTCGTGCTTCCCACTACCGTGCTCTCCTGCCAGGATTATACGCCAAGTGCTGCTTTTCCCCTTCCAGGAGGCGTAGCCAGAATGTCTCACATTTGTAAAGGTCTTATTGCAATGTGTGATGGCCACCACGCAATAATAGTAGGTGCTCGATAGATATTTGCAGAATGAGTGAGTAAATGGATGAGTGAATGGACAAACGAAGTTTAGCGGGAGCTGCTAACTCCAGCTGGGGGGGTTCCCAGAAGAGGCGGGGGTGCGCACTCCCCCGGGAGCCGGGCAGTGTCAGGCAGGGGAGCGTCCCCAGCTCCTGGGCCCTGGGCCCCTCAGTGCCTTGCCTCCCCTGCATCCTCCCCACTTTGCGCTCGAGCAGGTTCAGGCTCCCCCCAGCTTGAAAAACAGCCAATCCACCTGCCCCAGCCGTGCCTTCAGCCGGTCCCCTTTCTTTTCCTTTCGTGCCGCCTTCTCAAAGGAACCTTCCACATCCTCTCCTGTCTTCTCCAGCTGCTACCTCCGAAACCTTTATAGCATTCCTCATGCGGAGATATTGTTCTCCTTTGGAAATCGCACTCTGTTGAGCAGAAGTGGGCAAGCAGGCTTAGGATCAGGAAGTCCTGTGAAGAACGAGTGACGTCTGAAGACATTAAGGCCGTGGTGGAGGGTGACACTGACAGGAAGAATGCCGTGGCCGCTCAGGAAGGTGGACATGGGTCCCGAGAGCCCGGGAAAGAAGCTGCGTCCCCGTGGCTGACAGGAGACGATGCCATTATTAGTGTGCTGTGATAGCAGATCCCTCAGTGCCAGCACCTTCGAGAAAAATAAAATGAATTGGTCTGTAAGTGTTTATATGGATGTATATGCACACACACACGCATAGCGTAACTATGTACATACAACTAGTGGTTTATAGTTGCGGATTTTGTCTACTATTGTGTCTTTTAAAGCTGTGAGCCCAATTAGACCCAGAAATTCTGCTTCTATTCAGTTATCTAAAGAGATACTCACCTATGTACGCAAAGATGGATATTTAACAATATTTATTGCAGCATGGTCTGTAACAGCCTTCTGCAAGTCCACAAATAGGACACTGGGCAAATAAATTCAGGTAGAATGAGGTGAATACATATAAATAAATAAGCTCAATGGAATGAGGTAAATACATATTATCATTTTATGATAATATAAGAATGTCCAATTTTATTCAATAATTTAAAATGGCTTCTCCAATGGCAAAGATAGTGAAGACGGTGGTGTCTAAGGTAAACCCAGGCGAGCACTCTCAGGAGTTTAAACGGAAGCACTTTGTGTTATGGTTTTTGCAAGCAGGAGGCATGCAGGCTTTGGAAGCAAAGTGAAATAAACTCTTGCCTGTCATGCAAAGTGGCTCTACTTTGAGAGGCCCCTCCATGGCATACCCCAACCTTTTTGAGTCTAAAAGTCACTTGGTATTTCCATGTTAATGGTTCATTGAGACTGGTTGAAAACATGTCCCATTGTCCACACATGCTTCTGTCTGCCAGTTATTTGTTCAATATGTATTTTGAACAAATTTTTTTAATTTTTTCTTTATTTTTACCAAGAACCAAGCATTGGGCTAAGAATGCAATGTGCACAAACTCAGATGTGAGCCTGTCCTCCCAGAGCCCACTGTCCAGTGGGAGAGACGGACTTTTATCAAAGGACCTCACAAATAAAATGTCAATTGACAATCGAGGTGATTGCTTCAAATGGGAGGCACAGGGTGCTCTGGGAATGTGTCACAGGGGCTGCCTGCATGGCTGTGCAGTTCGTGCACTGACCAAGAGCTCCCCATGCCTGTGGGGTGCAGTGAGAGGGACCTGAAATCAAGCCCACACGTCCCTGACCAAACTCTGTGCCCTAGTGTAGCACTGTATCTGCCTGGCAGGGGACAGCCCATCCCCTCACCAAGCTGCAAGCTCTCAGAGCTGTGCTTGCTTAGGGCCGTGCCTTTTCTAATTGTTCACTGAAAATAGGAGCCACAGATTAATTCTCCTATGATTGCTTGTAGGCTGCAAATGTCCTTGGCTATGGCTGTATAAAGATATCAGGGAGTGCTTCCTGGAGGAATTGACACATGAACTCTTTGAGGGGTAAGAGTTAATTAGTTGTGGAGGGGAGTAGAGGCCCAGGGTAGAGACAGCATGGTAAGTGTAGGGTGGTGATGCTGGCGGCTACACCTGGATGCTGCAATGAGCATCTTTGCATATTCACCTTTGCACACAGACGTGAACATTCTGTATGATAAATCAGCAGTCCCCAACCTTTTTGGCACCAGGGACCGGTTTCATGGAAGACAATTTTTGCATGGACTAGGGGGTTGGGGGGTGATGGTTTTGGGATGATTCAAGTGCATTACATTTATTGTGCACTTTATTACTATTATTATTACATTGTAATATATAATGAAATAATTATACAACTCACCAATGCAGAATCTAATGCCGCCACTGATCTGAGAGGAGGTGGAGCTCAGGCGGTGATGTGAGCGATGGGGAGCGGCTGTAAACACAGATGAAGCTTCACTTGCTCCCCTGCCACTCACCTCCTGCCGTGTGGCCTGGCTCCTAACAGGCCACAGCACCAGTCTGTGGCCCAGTGGTTGGGGACCACCGTGATTAATTATTAGAGGCTTGCTGGATGAGAGCTCGCTCATACTTCTGCCAACCTAAAAAGCAGAGAGAGAGAGAAGCTCTCTAAAAGGCAATGATACTTGGGAATAGGGCATTGCAATGGGGATGCGTGGGCTATAATTAAGTACATTAAGTAAACTGTGTGAGTGTTCAGGGAGGTAAAAGAAGACAAAGGCTTTTTAAAGAAAAAATGAAGAGGATTACGTAGTTGTTTTGAGGTAACTCTCCTTTGCTGCAAGAATCAGTAACAGTGGTGATGCCAGTCTGAGGTTGGACAGGCAGTTGCTGTGTCCTCACAGAAGTAATTTTTGCGTAAGGTTTTGAGGGCCTTTGTGCAAGGTTGTGGTTTTTGCAGTCTTTTGTGATAGTTTCCGTTATTAGGAATTTATACATGAGAACATGAGAACCTTCTCTTTGTGACCTTCCCCGGCTCTATTGTTTTTAAACATGTGACTCCAATTTAGTTCTGATACGACAACTTGCACACTTTAAATGAGACAAAGGCACAGATGACTTAAAAGGGGCCTCACTGGGCCCCAAAGGGAGACCTTTCACTCCTGCCCTCTCCTGGCCAGAGCCAAGCTAACCTCCCACCTACCTATAAAGTCCACCTTCTTGTTCTTACTGGATTTGTAGCCAACTCTCTCCTTTCTTTCTTTTTTTTAAAGCACCCTCTGAGCTTGACTTGTGGGTATTGCTGGAATAAAAAGAGAGACATCCCCAGTTTACCCTGGGTTGCGTAGCCACGGGTGCCAACAACACCTGGGTGCGGACGTCAGCCTGGTCTCACTGCCGGTTGAATGCATGTGGCCCTGTGAGGTGGGCTGGACAGGGGTGTTCCCATTACACTAGAAGGGGACTCCTGCTGTCAATGCCACAAGGACTTCAGAGCCGTCAAACCAGCGATTTTTCCAGGGCCCTGGAGTCTGCAGAAACGGCTCCAGGGAACACCGGGAGGAGGAGAGAAAGACATCTCTGGGATTTGCAGTTTCTGCTTAATCATAGCTGCTCTTAATTTCTCTTTTCTCCATGATGGGGCCCCCAGGCTGTTATTTTTTTCAGTATCACTGCACAACTTTGCAAAGGTTTGGAAACTGCTGATGGAATCCAACTCCCTGATTTTATGCAGATAAGAAAAGTGAGAAACAGGGAAATTGACACTCTCAGTAACACAGGTAATCAGTGGCAGATCCTGGGCTGGGATCTGGAGCTGTTTGTTCCCAGCCTCTTGCGGTGTCTCCTACAGGATGCGAGGTTTTATACAGCTGAGTTCTGAACTCTGGCTGCATATTGCTATCACCTGGGAAGTTTTCAAAAGTGAACACACCTGAGCCCATCCCATCAATGACATCAGACTCTTTAGGGGTGAGATCCAGGCAACAATATTTCTGGAAGCTTCCTAGGTAATTTGAATGTGCAGAGGGTTCTGAGAAAACTGCTGAATAGAAATCTTCTATGGGATGAAAAAATAAAACTGCAGTCCTTGTGCAAGATATAAACTTCTCCATGTTGCTCTTCAATATTGTTGTAGCTAGAGAAAACAAACCAGATGGGCAACCACACTTTCACATTTTTTGTGATTTTGCCCAAAGCATGGGTCTACATGGTCTCAAAGGGGCTCAGGATCTCAGAGTTGATTTTATACATATATAATTACATGTACTTAATTATAGATAATTATATGCATATGATCACACACTTAAGATCTGTACATTTCACTGTATGTAAATTTACTTTGGAAGAAAGAACAAAGGTACTATTTTGTTACCTCCCCTGAGTAATCTGGAACTAATGTCGTTCTCTTCCAAGTGAATTTTTGGTCACTTGAACCTGTTTCTGAAGCTTGGCACTGACCCTGTGGCCATATATCCAGGGATTGCTGACTTTGCCGTCTTTCCTTGGGCTATTGCAGTTATGTGTTCAGATGCTGTGATGTTATAGAGGAGTATGTTTCATATTATAATTCATATTGCATGAAGCTTGTTAGGCTGAATGTGTTCAGGTGTGCCTGGTTACGTTGCTAAGTGTCATCTGTGCATCACACACAGCAGGGATATAAAATGTAGAATCTCAGGCAGGTGGAGAGCCCTTTAGGGCATTTTCTCCTGTCTGCAAGTGGCTAGGTGTCCCTGTCTCCTAATGCCCTGTTCATACCTTCTGAGTACACCTCCTTAGCAAGATGCCTGAAGCTAAGGAGCCCTTGTGACTGCGAAGGCATATGTGAACTCCGTCCTTTGCCAGAAATGCAATCATCAAGAAGGGACAGGATCTTCCACCCCCGCTCTCCTGCGGAAGCCTATTTATCTCTGTGATAGAGAGTTCACTCCTCATTCACTTGTCTGCTCTATTTCCCAGCAAACTATTCTTTTGATTGAAAAATGTTGAACTGCTACAGTTCCAAAACTCCATATGTCACACATATTTGCTGAAATCTTCCAAATCCCTGGGGCCTGGACAAGTCACCTGGGCCTTTCTTTTGTATCCCATGCCTTGATACTAATAGCAAGTGCTACAATTTATTCACTCATGGAGCTGATACAACGTACCGGGCTTTATGTTAGGCATTTTGCCTCTGCTATATTTTATTTTTAAAAAACTGAAGTTATTTTACATACAGTGAAGTTTATAGAGAAGTGTGGAATTATATGGGTTTTGATAAATGTCCAAAAACCCAATGAAGACACAGAACTTGTTCATCGCCCTAGATAGATAATAGCAGGACAATTCAGATTTTATTTCTTCTTTATTCCCACATCCTTTTCTTAAAAGTTTTATTATATTTTTAATTGCTAAATAATAATCGTATATATTTATGGGGTACAATGTGATGTTTCAATACATGTACACTTTGTGTACATGATGAAATTAGGCTAATTAGCACATGACCTGGAATATTTACCATTTCTTTGTGGTAAGATTCTCTGTTTCCTCTTGCATCAGTTTTGGTAAGTTGTGTTTTCCATTTCATCTAAAGTGTAGAGTTTATTGGCATAAGCTGTTTATAATCACTCCTTCTTATCCTTAAAATGTCTGTAGGATCTGTAGGGATATAAATCTTATTCCTTATGTTGGTAATTTATGTTTTCACTTTTTTCCCCCTTGGTTAGTATTATTAGGGGTCTAAAAATTTTATTACTCTTTCCAAAGGCATAACTTTTGGATTTGTCTTTTTTCTACTTTTGTCCATTTCCTATTTCACTAATTACTGATCTTTTCTTTATAATTTCCTTAAGTTACAAATCAATTTCCTTAAATACTTCCCATTCCTCCTTCCCCCCAACCCCTGGCAACCACTAATCAATTTACTTTGTGTTTCTGTGGATTTTCTTATTCTGGACATCTTATATGATAGTCATACAACTGAGGCCTTTTATTTTACTCAACATAATGTTTTCACAGTTCATCATGTTGTAGCATTTATTAATACCTTCATTCCTTTGTATTGGCAAATTATAGTTCATTGTATGGAGAAACCACACTTTATTTTTTCATTCATTGATTGATGGAAATTTGGATGGTTTCCACTAGGAATATTTGTATACAGGTTTTAAGAGTAGAATTGTTGAATCATAAATAACTGTATTTTGAGAAAATGTCAAAAGGTTTTTCTGAGTGGCTGCACCATTTTGTAATCACACCTGCAAAGTAGGTGGTTCCAGTTTTTCCACATCCCTGTCAACATTTGTCATATTCTTTTCTATTTTAGCCATCCTAGTGGGTGTGGTCTTGCATCTCTTTCAAAAGTATTTATTTCCTTTGTGATTTCTTTTCTGACCTGTGGCTTATTGAGAAGTGTTTAATTTTTAAATCTTTTGGTTTTTCTAAGGTTATTGATATTAATTTCTAATTTAGTTCCATTGTGGTCAGAGAACATTGTAAGATCTAATCCTTTTAAAATTTATATATCTTTTAAAAATTCATATAAATGGAATAATTCAGCATTTTGAGACTGGCTTCTTTCACTTAGCATAATACATTTGAAATTCTTCCATGTTTTGCTCATATCAGTAGTTCCTTTTTATTGCTGAGTAGTTTCTGCAGCATAGATATACTGCAATTTGCTTATCCATTTGGGTTACTTACAGATTTGGCTATTATGAATAAATCATTTGTGTACAAGTCTTTACATGAACATATAGTTTTATTTCTCTTAAATACCTAGAAATGAAATTGCTATGTTATTCATTGAGTGTATATTTAACTTTATAAGAATTTCCAAGGAATTTTGTAGAGTGCTGAAGCATTTTCTCTCTCACTGGCAATGCGTAAGAGTTCTGTTTGCTCCAACCCCCCTCCCAAACTTGATATTCTCAGTCTTTTTATTTTAATCTATGTGTTAGTTGTGCAATGGTGTAAACTATAGTTTTAATTTTCATTTCCCTAATGACTAATTATATTGAACATTCCTTTACATGCTTCTTGGGTAAACATATATCTTCCTTGGTGAAATGCCTGTTTTTGCCTTATACTTCTTTTTAAAAATCTTAGTACTGAGTTATAAGTATTCTTTATGTCTTCTGGATACAGGTCCTTTATTAGATGCATGTGTTGAAAATATTCTGAAATTTGAAAAGAAAAAAAGGAAAAAAAAACCTTGAAGGAAACAAAAGAAAAGAAAATACCTCCTCCTTCTGTGGCTTCCCTTTTTCTGTTCCTAACAGTATCTTACAAAGGACAAATGTTCTTCAGTTTGATAAAGTTCAATATATCTATTTTTTCTTTTTTAAATTCAACTTTATGTTTTGAGGTAAATGTAGATCCATATGCAGTTGTAGGAAATAATACAGAGTGATCCCAAGAACCCATGACTGAGTTCCGTCAATGGCGATGTTTTGCAAAAGCATAGTTCTGTATCACAACCAGGATATTGGCATTCATATAACCAAGACGCAGAACATTTCCATCACCACGGGAATCCTTTGTGGACTTTTGCAGCCTTACCACCTTACCACCTGCTCCTGTTAGTACCTTCTTAAACCCTGGAAACCGCAATTTTGGCCTCTATTTCTATAATTTTGTTATTTCTGGAATATTATATAAATTGAATTATACGGTATGTAACCTTCTGAGAAGCGCGTCTTTCACTCAGCATAAATCCCTTGAGGTTAATCCAAGTTGTGGCATGGCTGGTTCCTCTTTATTTCTGCTTAGTGTTTCAAGGTAGGGATGTGCCACAGTCAGTTTAACCATTCACCCACTGAGGAACATTTAGGTAGTTTCTAGGTTTTTGGCTCTTTCAGATAAACCTGCTATGAAATTCACGTACAAGTTTCTGTGTAAACATAAGTTTTCATTTTTCTGATAATTGCCCAAGAGTATAATTGCTGGGTCTTTGGTAATTCCATTTTTAGTTTTAAAAGAAATTTTCAAGCTACTGTTTCATAGTAACTCTACCATTTTATATTTCCATGAGCAATGTAGGAGCAATTTAGTTTCTCTCATCTTCACAGCATTTGGTGAAATCATTATTTTAAAAATTTATGCCATGTTGATAGGTGTGTAGTGATATCTCAGTGTGGTATTAATTTCCACGTTCCTAGTAGCTAATGATGTTGAACATCTGTCTATGTGCTTATTTGACATCTATGTATCCTCCTCACTGAAGTGTCTGTTCATGTCTTTTGCCCAATTTTTAATCAGATTTTTTAAAATGTTGAGCTTTACAGATTCTTTATATATTTTAAAAATGAGCCTTTTGTTGGAAATATAATTTGCAAATATGTTACCTGTTCTCTAATCTGTCCTTATGTTTTCTTGACGGGGTCTTTTGCATAGCAAAAGGATTCATTTTGATGAAGTTCACTAAATGCTTTTAGTGTGACATCTAAAAACTCTTTGCCTAACCCTAGATCACCAAGATTTTCACCTATGTATATTTTTAAAAATTTTATAGCTTAATGTTTTATATTTATTTCCATCATCTATTTCGAGTTAATTTGTGTATGAAATTTTTAACTTAGTTTGAGGTTCAGATTTTCAATTATGGATGTCCAATTATCCCATCATCATTTTTTGAAAACACTATCATTCCTTCATTGAATGACTTTCATATGTTTGTCAAAAATCAATTGAGCTTAATTGTGTCGTTCTGTTTCCGGATTCTCAGTCAGTTCTATTAAGTGTATGTCTATATTCTAGAGCCTTTCCCTTTCTATATGAAGTTTATAATAAGCTTGTCTATCTCTGCAACAACCTGCTTGGATTTTGATAGAGGTTATATTAAACCTGCATATTAATATGGGGAGAAATGATGTCTATACTACATTGAGTCTTCCAGTCTGAACACAGATGTCTCTCTAATTATTTAGATCTTTGCTGTCTCTTGTCACATTTTGTAATTTTCAGCACACAGATCATGGAAATGTTTTGTTAGAATTTATACCTAAGTATTTTATTTTCTTTGAAGCATTTGTACATGGTATTGTGTTTTTTATTTAGGTTTCTACTTGTTCGTTGTTAGTATGTGTATGAAAATGAAATTGATTTTTCTTGTTGATTTTGTATCCTGCAACCCTGCTGAACTCATGTACTAGTTCTAGGAGATTTTTGCAGATTCCTTGGGATTTTCTATGTAGTAATAACAGTAGTAAGAGCACATATCCTTGCCTTTCTCCTAACTGTAGGAGGAACACATTTATTTTTTCACCATTAGACATGATGTTAGCTGTAATGTTTCATGAATACCTTTTATAAATTAGAAGCCCCCGTCTAGTACTAGTTTGCTTAGGTTGCTCATCAGGAATGGATGTTAGATATGTCAAATGTTGCTTCTTCACCTATTGAGAAGACCAAATGGATTTTCATTTTGAGACTTTTAATGTGATTTATACTTAAATATTAAATCTTTGTTGTTTTCTTGGGATAAAACTGACTTAGCCATGATGTATTACCCCTTGTATATAATGTAGCATTTGATTTACTAAAATAATAACAATTTTGGCTTCTATATTTATGACAGATACTGGTCTATAGCTTTATCTTCTTATAATATCTTTGTCTGGTTTCGTTATGAGGATAATGCTGCCCATAGAGAATGAGCTCCTCTTGTATTTCCTGGGTGATTTTATGTAGCATTGATAATACGTGTTTTGTGCTATCCACCCGTGAAGACCTCTGGGCCTCGAGTTTCTTTGCTGGAAGGTTTTAAAATACAAATTCAATTTCTTTTAAAGATATTGTGGCTATTTAGATTATCTGTTTTCTCCTGAGCAAGATTTTATAGTTTGATTCTTTTTTAAAAATTGCCCATTTCACCTAATTTGTCAGATTTATTGACGTACAGCTGTCCATAGTATTCTCTTATTATTATATATGTAGGGTCTGTAGTGATAACACTGCTCTCAGTTTTGACATCGGTGCTTTGTGTCCTCACTCTTTTCTTCTTGCTCAGTCTGGCTACGGGTTTATTATTTTATTGATCTTCTCAAAGAACCAGGTTTTGGTTTCATTGATTTTTTTTGTACTGTCTTTCTATTTTTTAAATTCATTTCTGTTTTGGTTTTATTATTTTCCTTTTTCTGTCTACTTTGGGTCTGAATAGTTATTTTATAATTTCTTAAGGTGGGTGTTGCTGTAGTCATATTAGTCTTCTCCAATATAAGCATTTAGTACCATAAATTTGTCCTTAAATCCTGCTTCAGCACTGTCCTACCAATTTTGTTATATTGTGTTCTAATTTTCACTCAGATCAAAGTACCTTGTGATTACCCTTTTGCACTTTTTTAAAGACACATATATTATTTTTAGAAGTACTTTATTTCATATCTAAATAAGTGAAGATGTTCCAGATATCTTTTTGTAATTGATTTTTAGTTTCATTCTATTGCGGTCAAACAATACAATTTGTATTATTTGATTCTTTTAAAATATATATGGACATTTTTTATGCCTCAGGCTGTGGTCTAACTTGGTAACTTTTTGTGTATGAATTTAAAAAGAATATGTATTCTGCTATTGTTGGGTAAAAATGTTCTATAAATGCCAATTAGGTCATATTGGTGGATAGTTATTTCTGTTTCTTTATCTTTATTGATTTTCTGTGTACTTTGTCTTTCAATTATCGAGAGAGAGGTATTGAGATCTCTGAATATAATTGTGGATTTGCCTGTTTTTCCTTTACACTACTTTTAGTTTTTGCTTTATGTATTCTGAACGTCCTTTACTTGAAGGCACAAACTTTTAGAAGGGTACCTTTTTAATGAATTAAACCCTTTATCATTATTAAACAATCTTTGTCCTTGGTAATATTCTTTGCCTGGAAATCTATTTTTTTATATTAATATAGACATTCCAATTTTCTTTCGATTATGTTGGCATGAAATATCTTCCCCATTATTTTCTTTAAACTTAGTTGTGTCTGTAGATTTAAAGTGGGTTTTTTCAGTTGGATATTACTTTTGTTAAAAAATAATTTTTATTTCAAAATATCAGGGGGTACAAGAGTTCTCATTAACTGGATGAATTGCATTATGCTAAAATCAAATATGACGTCTTTGCCTTTTATTTGTGTTTGTAAACCATTTATATTTACTGTGATTGTTGATAAGGTAAAGCTTGAATTTACTGTCCTCTGGGTTTTTTTCTATTTGTCCCATCTTCTGTCTTGTTCTTTTTCTTCCCGCCCTGCCTTCTTCTGGACTGAGTGTGTTTTGATGATAAATTTACTTCCTTTGAAGGCTGATTACCTATAAATCTTTGCTTTGTATTTCTTTTTGCACTCATGTTATACAAAATTAATTTATCACAGTCTACCTGCAAGTAATATGAGACTTCTTCACAGAGAGCAATTGTAATAGAATATTTCCATGTCTCCTCCGTCGGCCTTTGTGTTCATGTCTTACTTTTTTTCTCCAGCCTAAGTTGTAAACACCGTTCTACATTGTTCTTACTTTTGTTTAAATAGCTAATTATCTTTTTAAAAGATTGAACTAATAAGGAAATATTGTATATTTGCTCACATATTTATCATTTCTCATGCTCTTCATTCCTTTGTGTAAATCCATATTTCTATCTATTATCATTGTTTTTCTGTCTAAATAACTTCCTTTAACATTTCTTGTATCAAGTCTTCTTGGGATGGATTCTTTTAGCTTTTTTATACCCACAAGTAGTCTTTATTTCCCCTTCATTTTTGAAATTCAGTTTTGTCCAGAACGGAACTCTGGGTTGACAGGTCTGTTTGGTTTGTGTTCCCCTCAGTGGCGTTGCCGTTCCACGGTCCTCTCCCTTGTCATCCTTTGGTGAGAAAACTGCAATCGTTCTTATGTTTGTTTCTGTGCATGTATTTCTTTGTTCTCTGTCTGCTTTTTAGACTTTCTCTTTATCGCTATTTTTGAGCAATTCAGGTATGGTGTGTCTTTGTGTGGTTTTCATGTTCCTCATGCTTGGGGTTTACTGAGATTCTTACATCTGGGAGTTTAAAGTTGGAAATTATTTGGCCATAATTTATTCAAACACTTTTCTCTTCCCCTCTTCTCCTCCTAGGGCTCCGATTACCTAGAATCACTGATGATCACTCTGATTAATGCTAGACTGCTTGAAGTTCTTTCACAGCTCACACATACTCTATTTAATTTTTGAGCCTTTTTAGTCTCTGTGTTATATTTTGAATAGTTTTTATTGCCATAATCTTTTCTTCTGTGACATCTAATCTGCCAACCATCCCATCCAGTGTATTTTTCAACTCTGACATTGTTGTTTTTATCTCTTGAATTTCAATCTGGTTCTTTTTAACATCTCTCAGGTTCTACTTAGCATGTTGATTCTTTCCTCTCTTTATTAAACATACAGAATATGTTATACTATCATAATAAACTGTTTAATGTCCTTGTCTGCTAATTATGACATTATGTCATTTCTGGTTCTGTTTAAATTGATTGATTTTTTCCAGATTTATGGGTCATATTTTCCTGCTTGTTTACATGCTTGGTAATACTTTCAATGCCGACATTAAGAATTTTACCTGGTTGGATGCCAAGTATTTTCATGTTCTTATATATCTTTTTGAGCTTTTGTCTGGCATACAGATTAGTTACTTGAAAATAGTTTGATACTTCTAGGTCTTTAGCACTTTTTAGTCAGGGCCAGACTTTAGATGGTGGACATTTTCCTTCCCTGTGCTGAAGCAAGACCCTCTGAGAGCAGCACCCAATGTCCTTGAGTGACAAGGCTTTTGAATTTTCTTGGTGGAAACAGCCACTCTTTCTGGCCTTGTGTGAACCATGGTTATTACTCATATAATTTCTCTGGTTGGTGTTTTCCCTGGCCTGAGGTGCTTTCCTTGTTCAGTTGTGCTCTGTTGGCTACTAAGGGGAAGCCTTTGCAGGTGTCCATGGTTGGCTCTCAGGGCAGTTCTTTGCTTTCCAGTACCCTGCCCTGAAAACTCTGGCTTACTAGGTCTTCTCGGCCTCCCTGCTCCATCTTCTCAACGCAAGGAGTGTGTCCAGCACCCCCAGGGCAGCTGTTCCCTGTGAAGCAGTCTGAAAACTCTCACCAGGTGGTAATCCAGGGCAAGTGAAGTACTTACCTTGTCTGTTTCCCATCCGCCATGGATCACTGCTCCCACTGCCTGGTGTCCAGTGCCTTGAAATGCCTGGGTTTTAGTTGTCTTATGCAGAAGGGTGAATCTTGTCCCTGTTACTCCATGTTGGCCAGAAATAGAAGTCCAGGATTAATCTCAACCATCCCTTAAAGTGATTTAAATGTTTTTCTTAATTTTTGTTTTTTTTTTTTTTGCTCACATATCTAACATTTCTGAGACTGTAAATTCCTTTCTATGGATCTACATGTTCTTCTAGCATTATTTTTCTTTGGCCTGAACAACTTTCTTTCCTATGTCTTATAGTCTTGTTCTGCCAGCAAGAAATTCTGTTAGCTTTTGCTTTTCATTTAAAAAGTTCTTTATTTCACCCTCATTTTTAAAAGATGTACCTATAGGGAATAAAATTCTAAGTTGATATTTTCCCCCAGTATTTAAAGATGTCACTCCGGTTTTTTCTGACTTGTGCAGTTTCTGATGAGAAGATTTCTCACATTCTTGCCCTTCTCCTTCTCCTCGGTGCACAACACATCGCTTTTCCCGGTGACTTTTACCATTTTCTCTTGATCAGTGGTTTGCAGCGGCTGTATGACATAATGTGCTTTGATGTGATTTCCCTTTTAGTTGTTCATTCCTACTTGGGATGTTTTTGTTTGTTTGTGTCTTGGATCTGGGAGCCTGAAAATTTTAACTTATTTATTAAATTAGTTTGTGCCACCTCCCACCTTCTGGGACTCCAGTTACATGTACATCGGACCTTTTGTTAATGTCCCACAGTTCACTGAGGGCCCTTTATTTTTTCAGCCTTTTTGTCTCTTTGCTGCACTTTGGGTAGCTTCTGTTGATATGTCTTCAGTTTCATGATCTCTTCTTCTGTAGGGTATAAACTTTTGTTAATCCCTTTTAATGTCTTTTACTCCAAGTATTTTATTTTTCATCTCTAGAAGCTCTCTGTGGATCTCGTTATGTATTTAATTTTTCTCATCATCAAGTACATGTTTCACTGTATGTCTTTAGCATATTGATAAGATCTGAAATAGTTTTCTCAAGGTCTTGTCAACCAGATACATAATATTTGTTATTTGGGGGTCTCTTTCTATTAATTGATATTTTTCTTGTTTGGGGTAATATTTTTATAATTCTACACCATCCTAGCAATTTTTCGTTGTACATCAACCTTGTAAATTTTGGCGTTATTGGTGGTTGGATTTTGTTCTGGCGGCAGTCAAGTAAATAGGGGATTAGGGTAACTCTTTTCTGGCTTTTGTTATGGTGGGTCTTTAGCAACCTATATTCTGGAACTAGTTTAGTCCCACCACTAAGATGTGACACTTTGAAGACTCTACCCAATACCCTACATACTAGGCGGTGTCTCTCTGGCAGGTGTCGGTGTGACATGCCGTTCTACGCAGCTCCAGGATCTTCCCACTTTCTGCATTCGGTGCGTCTTTCCCTGGCCACGAGCAGCTGGACCTCACACGTGGACAGGGCAGTAGTCAGCCCAAGACGAGGATTCTGCATGTCCCTGTGGCTCTCTCCGTGTGGCTTGTCCTTTCCCACGAGCTACCACACAATTCTAGCTGCCTCAGCCTCCCTGAGCACTTACCTTTTCCTCCGCATCTCAGAGAGACTACCAATCTGTTTCTGTTCCCTCTCCTTTGCCGCATCCTTGAACTTGCCTGCAGGCACCAAATTGGCGCAATCACAGGGCTCACGACATTTGCTTTCCTTGTTTTAGGAATTTCAGTTCTGCATTGTGTGCTGTTCAATGTCTGAAAACCACTGTTTCATAAACCCTTCCAGTTTTCTAGCTTTTTATGTTGAAAAGGCACTTACCATAGCAGGTAAATTTTTGTTCAATTTTATTATTTTTTGAACCTCAAAACAATTATATAAGGCAGTTTGTGTTTATTCTATTTTATAGGTGACAAAACAGGGAACCAAAGAGTTTAAGTCACTTTCACAAGATACTGCTGGCAGGTGGAAGAATAAGAATTCAAGCCCTGGTCTTCCAGCTCCGCACTCTGCCCTCAGCCTCTGCATTCGCTCTAACTCCCGTGCTGAGGTGCTACGATGGTCATGAGACGTATGCAGACGTGTCACACGCAGGTCCTGCTCTCAAGAAACTCCTAGCCGGTGAGGGAACCCAGGTCGCCGCCCACTTTGGGTAGGCACCTCCTCTCTTTCTTCCCCTCTAGCCTCCCAAGTCCACCTTCTGCACTGGAAGCTTACGCCCCCTCTTAATAAACTAGTCAACTGGTTGCTTTGTGATGGGGACAGGCTTCTTGGTGGTACTTCGGTAACAAACGCGGTTACGGGCGTCGTTGTGTCTGGATTGAAGGGCCTTTCCAGTCATTATTGTCTGGGCTGTAAAGATGTTAAATTTTTTTTTTAATACCCAAGGCACTAATTTGCAGAAAGAGGAACTAGGCAGTTTTACGGATCTACATGGTTAGAACTAAAAGTCAGCTTTTGCTGGGCTCAGTAATGAGGAGGCATGATCACCAAGCTGCGCCCTTTTTCTTCCTCGTGTTGATCACTCAAGGCTCAGAGGGTCTGATAGGACCTGGGGCCATGGGCTCAACCCTTGAGTAGGGGCAACTTGGCACCTGCCTGGAAATCCAATCAGTGCTGCACAGAGCAGTGCACGTGGCTCCTAGTGCTAGACGGAAGTGGGTTATCCAGAGTAGAAGGAACGGACGATCACCAGGCAGAAACACAGAAACCCACTGCATTACAAACATCGGGACCAATAAGATGGTACAATTTGAAGAGTCCTTCTTCCCTGTCCCTACTAAGTACTGGACAAAGTGTGAATAAAACACACATCTCAGTTTAACCTTATATCAAAGTTGTTGGTTTTCATAATGTCTCATTTCAGCAAGTGTATTTACAAAAACTTCTTTCGAAGTAAAAAATGTTGATATTCTTAGTATTTCTAATTTTTGTGGCTTTACTTGGTTAAGTTCTTCATACAAACAGGATCAATCTTGAAATCGTGATTACTTTAATAATACAAGGTAGGTGCAAGGCATGCAATATTACCTATGCCTGGAGATAGATATGAATATCAGAAGTGTATGTAGTGAAGTGCCACTATGCATTATAAAATGTATGCTAATGTGTTTACTATTAAATATTAAGGTCCTATTCTGTTACTCTGCTATGAAGTGCCCCAGATCTTGTGAATGTTTTGTATGGTACATAAATTGAACTGTAGTCAGACAATTATTTTTATGGGATTTACAAATATTTTTGTTTAAAATTGTCTTTGTGACATTCTAACATCGCCACATGTGAAAGTCACTAAAGCAATTTTCCTAAAAAATGCATTTTAATATTAATGAAGATTCCCAAGAAATATATAGCACGTCATGTTAGTCTTTGGGCTCTTATAACATTTGGACTTAGTTTCATTTAGTTTTAGATTTCAACTACTCTGACATTACTAGACATAGACCATAAAGAATGGTTAAACTCGTATAAAGTCTTGCAACCTGAGCCTAGGGCCTTCTAACCAGGAGTCGCCACAGCCTTCTGTGTCCTTCCTCCCCTCTCCTCCCCTGCAGACAACCAAACACCTACAAATCTGTGTTTTAAAGTCAGAGAAAATGTAGAGTATTTTTTCTTTTACGATTGTATTTCTTTTATATAAAGTACATTTTTTTTTTTTTTACAATTCAAGCTCTTTGAGGGCAAAACTCCCTTTCTCTTCCCTGTTCTGTTCCAGTATCTAAAACACAGAGTAGATGCTTTGATATGTTGTTTAAAAATGCGTGCTTGTGGCAACCAATGCACAATATCTTACCCAAAACTAATTATCTTAAAATCCCAGAATGGGAACATTGTAATGGACCTTAGCAGTATCTGTCAGCCTCATTTTATTAACGGCAAAATAATGAGCAATCTGTACAAGGACTTGGGTTGGTTTGTCATGTTTGAGGTTGTACATTGAGTTAATAATGGAGTAAGGAATTCCATCTAGTTTGGATGGTTCCAAGTCTACTAAAGAGATATATTTTGGTTTTGTCATTCAGGGAATCTACCCTGGCAAACACAAACTATCTCAAGACAACTAGAAGTGATTATTTACTTTGCAAAACAATATACTATAAGCTTCCGTTAATAGGGATGTCCCATTATCTGGTCCCAGTATGGACCACCAGATGTGTAAGAGAAGAAGCCTTTGAGATGGCTGCAGCCCCGGGTACTGTGCAGACACACGGGGATCCCCAGATGAGAACTGCCGAGCTCAGCCAGGCCAACCTCTAGAACCGAGAGAGGCCGTCATCACACATGACCTTGTTGTTTCACGTCACTGAATTTGTGGTCGTTTGTTATGCAGCAAGAGGCAACTAGAACAGCACTGGTAACAGAGGGGAGTGGGGCGCTGCCCTAGGAAAGCAAACATGTGCGGCACTGGCTCTGGGACTCGGTGGCAGGTGGGACCTGAGAGGGTTTTGAGCTACTAGCAGAAGACTTGGGACTCAGGAGCCCTGCGCGTGAGGGCTGGACGGAGAATGCTGGAAGCTGGAGGAAGGAGACCCTTGACACGTACTGGCAGAAAGGGTGGCATTACTGCTGCTTACAAGAAAATAGAAAAAAAATAGATGACTTACTAAGAACATTTCCAGGCAGCGTGTCGAAGGTGACACCTGGCCTATAATAAAAAGAGAGAGGAAGGAGCCGAGCTAAAAAATAGTCTGTTAAATGTGGAGCAATCAGGACATGACGATTCTAAAAACTAAACTAATCCTCATTCTTAGTCTCGTCAGACGGCAAACAACGATCAAGTCGTGACCGGCTTCCAGGCAGCGCCCTCGTCCAGAGCTCTCCTGCTGGAGAATCGTGGGCCAGGAAGAGAGCACAGATTTCACGTTAAACCTTCCTCAAATCTCAGAGAGGTTTCGGTGGGGGCTGCAGACGCTTGCACATCAGACGAAGGCCTCTAAGGAGGGACGGGGCTGCCTCCCGGGCCCTCCGTGTTCAGAGGCCGCGCCTCTAACCACCTCCCGGGCGTCCCTCCCCAGCAGCCTCCCGGGAGGCCTGGCACGGGGCAGTGCTGAGCCCGAGATTTGTGGGTGTGACTTTTGGCCATTGGTGCAAACCCTAACAAGTTTGGTAAAGTATCTGCAGAACCGTGGAGGGAATCCTATTGACAGAAACGCTGCCCACTGGGACTCAGAGGGACAGAGACGGTAAAAAACGAAAAAAGGCCTGCAGATTTCCAAATGTCTGCACTCAAGAAGCAAACAGAGGAAAAAGCCCTGCTGCAAGCAAGCGCTGTGTCTCCCTGGAAAGGAAGGACAGCCCAGAGAGCTGAACCCGGAGCCAGGGGTGGGGCCAGGAGCCACAGAAACCCATTTCCAGGCAGCTGGACTCAGCCCTGGTCAAAGAACTGGCAATGTGTGCCCAGCTGTTTCAGAATTGTCACGAATGTGGGACCTGAACAGGAGTGTCTTTAGCGGTTGTTTTATGCCTGTCTCACTGCTATACGTTGAGTGTGTGGGCAGCAGACGTGACTTGTTTATTTCAGCACGTGCATCAGCTGACTGGGGGAAACGGTACCGCAAGGGCCAGACTCAGGGAATGACCCTAGGGCAGCCTCACTGGGCCTGGACCTGAGTTAGAGGCTGAAATCCTGACTCCAGCTTGAGGCCATAACTGACCCTTTGGGGTTCTTGGGATGGATGAATGGATTTTGTACATGGGAGCAATATAAATGCTTTGTCTCCAGAGGTAAGACCGCGGTGGTGGTTTTAAAACATGTCCCTAAATCCTTTACGTTTCTCCCATCAAGTGGTAGAGTCTAATCCCCTTTCCTCATAACAGGGGCTCACCTGGTGCCTTTCTTCCTGTAAATAAAACATGGCCAAAGTGAGTTTTGAGGCCATGTTGGGAAAGTTTATATAGCTTGCTTGGCACTATCTAAGGATACTCGCCCTTGGAACCAAGCTGCTTTCATATAACCCCAGGCTGGAGCAGGTTCCAAGCGTAGATGTTCCAGCAAAGAGGGTTTGTCAAGGTTCCAGTTGAGGACAAGTGTCTGTCATCACACTAAGTGAGGAAGCTTTGATATTCCTCCATCCCCAGCCATTGTGTGGCTGCAACAATGTGAGAAACCTCAAGTAAGAAACACCCAGCTGGTTCCAACTGACCCCCAAGACTGTGATAAATAATAATAGTAATAATAATAAATGACTGATGCTATTTTACACTGCCAAGTTAGGGTTGGTTTATCATGCAAACGAGTGGCAACTCCGTGCGGCAAGCCAGGTGTAGGAGACATCCGAGGATTGTGCGGCTTGTGGGAGACCACAAGCTGTATGCTTTTCTGCTCCACGTGGCAAAAGACTCTATTGTTCCAAAAGAAACTGGAAATCCGAATATCTATGTAAAATTTCCTTATTTTGAAAATGCTGAGATGGGCCAAACAAAATTCCTGTGTGCTAGACCCCACCCCTGGAGTGGGTGGTTCTGCCTGCATGCAGCTCCTGGCATGAGAACTAGTTATCCTGATTGATATTGAATTACCAAAGAGTCCTAACAACAAAAGACATGCTATCTTGCCAAAATCTGCTTCTCCCTTGGTGCTCACTGCTTGCTTCTCTTTCTGTCTGGTGACTTCAGAAAAGAACATTTCCCTCACACTGCTGCAAGCACAGCTATGAAGCAGAGCCAGGCTGACCTTGTCCTGGCTGGGTCAGGAGGGAGCATGTCTTGTTTTCAGGAATTAGGAATTGCTGACCAGAAAGCCCAAAGACTAAATGCTAAATACTGATAATGTCTGGAGGTTTTCAGGGTCTGACTCTGAGTTGCAAAGGCAATGCTTATTTATTCATTCTGTTTAACACAGTTCAGTAACCTTTAGAAATATTTTGAAATTTGAAATATGCAACACCTCCACTGGTGGCAGTGTCTAGACAACTTTATTTAGCTGGGGTCTGTAGCATTAATCAAGTCTCTAGAAATGAAGGGCTTTTATCTCCACTTGGTTTTTCAGGGAGTTGTCAGAAAATTAAACATTTTGGTAAAGTAATTTTTTGAGGGAGCATTTTTGACTCATGCCATCACATCGGGGCTAGTACTTTGCTAGAAGAGTCCCAGAGTCAGCAACAGGGTTTCTCGACCCCCTGACTGATGTGGCTTTCACCTTCCCATTGTCCCCACTAGACGTTAGATGAGCTGCTCCAAGCCCTCAGCCCCTGACCTCCCTTTTCTTGTAGAGCATCCACTGTAGAGAACTTGTAATTGTAAATTCTTTCTCTGCCCTGTTGAGATGTAAATCTTTTTAAAAGGCTTTTGCTGGTTTTACAACCCAGGGATGTCTTTCTCAAGGACCTGGGAGCCATCCCTTGGAAATGTCGTCATCAGGAAAGGTAGCATCTACCTCTCTACCGCCTCTCGGCATCTGTGGGAGAGTAGGAGCCCAGCGCCTGACTTCAGTGGGCTCCCGCTGGCAGACAGAGATGGTCTAGCCATAGAGAACAGCATTTGCAAACTCAGGAATAACTGCACACATCCCATGGATCCACACCTCCCTGCAACAGCCTCTAGTACTTTCCCACTCACACACCCCGGTGTGGAAAACCCTTCCAAACCTTATGTTTTGGTGGGGTTGAGCCCAGACTAAGTTCTGGCCCCCTCACCCACTGCAATAGCCTTGAATAACGTCTTCCTTGCCTGTTTAACTTCATCTTATACAATTTTTGCTTTGAAACACACCAGTTCATTTATCTTTTTCTTTATTTAAGATTTTCTTAATTTATATTTTGTACTATATGGTAAGAGAACCCACTCACTGCTTGCAGGAATTATGATTTGTGTGGGTTTTCACTGGTGTGAATTCCATGGGGTATGTTGTGTTATGATGGAAGGAAAGGCTGCTCATCTTCCAGAACAGCCTCAAGTTGCCATTGCTCAGTGTGCCTTGTAGGGATTGGGTGGTTACAGACCGGATCTGAGTAGGTCCATGGCTCAGGCCCCAAGGGCTCCCAGAAGGCCTTGGCATCATCTCTAACACAGGCTCTGCCTCTACTCTAGATCGCTCATGTCTGAAAAATAACCCAGCCTCTGACAGTGCTTTCTGGATTATTCCAGCCAAAGAAGAGGCACGATGGGTGGACTATACCCAAATGACTTCCTGTGGCTCTGTTGGCCAGGTCTAACCTTGTTTAGTTGTTGCCAGAATTTATGATCTGAGCCACAAGAGCCTTTTCTCTCCTTGTCTGTTCATCCCTCTGCATCTTCAGAGAGTCAAACTCTGTGGGCAGCAGCCATAGCTCCTGCTCCCTTTCTAGTTCCACCCTGTAGGGCTGGGCACTGGGTGGATATTCCATGCACATTTTTGTCGGATTGACCAGAAAGAAGTTCATGTCTGTGACTCACTGACCACGTTTCCCATGTGCTAATACTGCTTGCATTTGTCTGAGAACCAACAGGTTTTGGAGAATGTTCCTGTGAAGCACATCAGGTCTAAGATTCCTCCCTTCTTAACCCCGTCTTTCCCTTCCCCTCCCTGCACACATTTACACGGGCCACCTGTTACGGGCCAGTAGCTGTACCAGACACTGGGACGAAAATGTTTATTCAAAAGGTAACTAATCTACGCGTTGAACTGAGAGTGGATTTCCTTTGTTAATAGGTTTTGTCCACCGAAGAATTCATTTACTTAGTGAATATAAAATGTGATTTGATTCCCTCAAAGTCAATTTACACGAGCAACTCAGGCACACATCTACCGTGGACAGCTGAGTTCCCAGTGTATAAATGTGGAAACAGAAATTAACTTCCCACGAATGGGAGGGGAAGAAATACTTACTTTCTTACGTATCCTGATTATGTGTCAGGCAATTTGGCAATCTTTATGTATGTGTCTTCCTGTTTAATTTTCACGACAACTCTCAGAGGTGGGGAAAATCATTTTGCTTTTTTGAGTGAAGGGATACTGAGGCTCATAGCAATTAAATATCTCAAGTAAGTCCTCACAGTAGGGGGGTTAACATTTGAACCCAGGTCTGTCTGATGTAGAACACGCAGTCCCATGGGAGAAGCAAGACTTCTGTAGATTCTTGGGTCAATATTCTTTCCACGAGGCTACACTGCCTCTCATTCACTTTTAAGAAAGCAGATTGAATGGGTTATTATTTAGCCATAAAAGGAACAAAGTACTGATACATACTACAATGTAGATGAACCTTGAAAACATTATGCTAAGTAAAAGAAGCCAAACACAAAAGGTTGTTGTATTATTCCTTTGATATGAAATATCAAGAATAGGTAAATCCATAGACAGAAAGTACTGGGACCAGGTGCAGGTGCAATGGGGAGTGACTGCTGATGGATATGGGTGTCCTTTTGGGGTGATGAAAATGCTTAGGAACCAGATAGGGGTGATGGCTGCACAACATTGCAGTGTGCTAAATGCCACTGTATGAAATATACTGTAAATGGTTAATTTTATGTTATGTAAGTTTTACCATGCAGCCCCAGAGCAAGTGGGGTACTAAGGAGGGCAGAAGGAATACAAAAATGGTCTTGAAGGACCTTCCTAAACCCCCCACCCATGATTTCCCCAGCAAATGCCCTCTGCTTCCCTGAGACCTGATTTGGCCCCACCATGGCAGGTCTGATTGTGTTTAGTTGGTTCACCACGGGCCACACACACAGGCTACAGAAACACAGGAGCTGGGATTCACGCACATATCATGTCCTTGGGGAAGCTCTACCCACCCACACGCACTGAGATCCACAAGTGCCTTTGAGCTAATCACACACACAGCGGCTTGTAGGAACCATGGCAATGACAATCCTTTCCCTGAAGGACAAAAGTGCCTGGTGTGAGTTGCCTTGACCTAGAGAACAAAGCAGCCTCCTCCGAGTGTGTGTTTACTCGCAATCTGGTGTTCGTTTCAGAATTTCTGAAGCATCCCTTGGACCAATGGCTGCTGCATAAAGGAGGCCCATGGCTCTTACAGGGCTCCTTGACATTTGGGAGGCAGTAGCGCTGTTGTTCTCTGCCTCAAGGATATTAAGCACAAGCCCTTGAGGATGCTTTCTGTATCCTTTTGCTTGGTGCGGGGAGGGGCAAAAGCAAAACTTTGTCCTTCCCTCTTGAATGGACACGAAGGGGCTAATTCACCAAGAAACAACCAGCCCATAATGGTATGCAGGAGGATTGGTGGAATTTGTTTGCCGGCTTAGGGGCAGCTGCAGTAAGCTTTGTTGTGAGCAATTTGAAGCCAGAAGAAAAAGTCACTCTCAAGCCCGCTGGCTTTGTGCAGCTGAGCACGACTGAATTCCCGGCTTTCCTCCTCTCCACTTGAGAGGCTCAGCCTCGCATACTTGCCTTTGGAGCCAGAGCATCGAAACAGAGGGGAGATGCCATCAAGGCCAGATCCAGGGGTTGGGATGAGGCTCCCCTCAGATCCCTGCTGGCTTCCCTGCGGTTCCGGGAGCAGAGCACCATGACACTGTCTGCAGGTGTCAGCCCTGGTTCTTCCCTGAACTGGGATAGGGCACCCACATGACTGGAACGCAGTGTGAGGGGTGTGGGGACGTTTTGGGGCTAATGTTCTGTTTCTCGGTCTGGGTGCTGGTTATATGAGTACAACCAATTTGAGAAAATTCATCAAATGCATGTTATTTCAATAAATAAACATTTAAACATGGATCCCTGCCCTGACCCAGGGGTAACTGCAGTGATTCCTCACCCCTGTCCTTTCACACCCAGTGACGTGTTAGGTACCCCCAGGATAACTCCCTGAGCTCGTGAGGCCATAAGGAAAGGCTGTGCTCGGGCATCAAAGAGCCCTGGGATGATGGAGAGCAAGCCAGGTAAGGAAGGGTGCTTCTGACGCAGGGAAGAGACACACCGGCGCTCAGACCCAGGACACATGGTAGAAAAGTGGAAAGCCCTGTGGGAGGACCGTGTCTGCATTTCATTTTATTTTATTTATTTTTTTCATTTAGAAAATATTTATTGGATGCCGTGGTATGCCAGGAAATGTGTCCGATTCTGGTAGGGGAAAAAAACATGGTCTCAACCATGAAGGAGTTTACATCTTGAGGGTAAGGGAGGCTTTAATCCTTACAGTGAATTGCAAAAGCTGATAAATTCTATGAAGAAAAACGTAAGGTATTCTGAGAAGCATAAACCAGACTGGCAGCCCGACCTTCAGACATGGGTTGAAAAAAGAAATTAGCAATAAAGGATGAAGAGAGAGGAAGGACATGAGACAGAAAAATGAGACTCAGGAGGAAACCAAAAGAGGGGGTGTCAAGAAACACAAGGAAAGAAAGAGTTTTAAGATAGAAGGAGTGAGCGTTGCACTGACAACCTTTGGGGAGTCAAGTAAGTTGAAAGGGAAGACGTGTCCACAGGGTTTTACAGCCTAAAGTTTACGATGCCCACGCCGGGAGCAGTCTTAGTGAAATGACTGCTGTGCGGACGACTCAGAACGGATTGAAGAGCAAGCGGATGGAAGGCAGACGCGGACGTGTCTGAAGGGAAGAGGAAAGGTCTGGAAGGGCGTGTCAAGAAGTTCTGCTATAAGGGAAAGCAGAATTTGGGGGTAAATCCTACAGGAAGATGTGAAATCACACTTTTTAAACATTTAGTTGTTTCTTAAATGGCAGAAAAGATTTGAATGCTGCTGGTAATAATACATTGGAAAGGGAACCGTGAGAGGTACGAAAGAGGAGAAAGGACCAGAACAGAGCAATGAAGAACGTGAGGGCAGGCGCGACCGGAGCCTGGCTGGAGGGACGTCCCCTGCGTAGATCGGGGTGCACGCGTTCAGCACAGCAGCAAAGAGGGAGCGTGCACGTGATCAAAAAGCAGCAAGAGGCCCCAGCCAAGTTGTAATTTTAAAATCAAGGATAAAAATATTAAATTAGATGAGACTGGGGGAGGAGGAAAAAACAAGGAGATATATTCGGAAAGAAAAGAAGGTAGGGAAGGGTCATTTTGAAATGAGACACATCTGGTATTATCCTGGTTGGAGCTGGAGCCCATTCTTCGAAGCGAAGTGTCACAGGAGTGGAAAAACAAGCACCACTGGTACTCACCATCAACCTGGCACTAACTGATCGACACCTACATCACACAGGGCAATAACATTCATCAGGGGGCGGGCAGGAGGGAGGGGGTGGAGGGGATGGGGAAACTCTCACTGAATGGATGAGGGGAGCACAGTTTTGGGGACGTCCACGATTGTAGCTCTGACACGGGCAGTGCATGGGCAATATATAGCCAAAGTGTTGTACCCCCATAATATTCTGAAATAAAAAAAAAGAAATGAGAACAGAAACCCCCTATGGAGGTGTGACTGCAGCACGAGGTGGGGACATCCGCTGACACAGGCACACGGCAGGGAGGCGGAGCGGGACGTCGGAACAGAGCAAACACGGTCCGGCATCGCTGCTGCTGAGGATGGAATGTAACACTCTCAAAATCTTAGACACCGACTTCTCCATTCTAATGTTTTATTGATGTCAGTTGGCGGCTCCGAGGGGTTCTTATAAAATACTCTGCGGCAGAGTTGGGCCCGAGCCATCTGGCTCTGCATCCCGTGCCTGTTCCACCTGGCCTGCCTCAGGCCTCCCACCTGCCCCCTCCTCTGTGGACAGGCCCTGTGTGACCCAGCCCTTCATCCGAGTGCACACCCTCGCCCCCCACTCTCGATTCCTGATGCTGTCCTTACCACCACCTGCACCCACAGGTGCCCCCACGCCACCTCTGGTACTTCTGCCTTCGCCCGTTTCCTATGAGATTGCTGGTCCACCTGCCGGGCCACTGTCCTGTCTCTACCAGCACTTCCTTCGCCAGAGTTGCCTTCCTCTCTGCCCAGCTGGCAGCGGAGAACTATACTTTAGAGAACTTTTCCCTTTTAAGAAGAAAGCCAGCCTGTAAAAAATTAAGCCCTTCATTTTTGCTCCATTTTCAGTGAAACCAAAGGACAGATGGTCATCATCCTCCACATTGAGGAAAAAAAAAATCTCGCTAACAATTAAAACTGAAATGACCAGTATGTAAAAATATCATCTCACCAGAATTCTAAAATATAAAATAAATAGCGACATATCCTGCTTGCGGTAAAACTCAATGTTAGCATTCTCTTTTTTAGAGCAGGCTAAATAATATCATACAGCCACAAAACTTTAAGTTAAAAGAAGATAAGTGATTTCTTTTATTTTTCAACCAGGGGTTTTAAGGGACTAATTTACATGACCTTCTGTCTTTCTTCGTGGCAGGAGCCTTTTGTGCAGTTGTGTTCAGAAGAGAGTCTTGTGAGGACCTGGACCACTCTGAGCCTCGGTGCTATTTTCGTGCGAGGAGGCAATGGTAAGAACAAAGCCAGCCCTCATTACAGATGTGCAGGGAAGCGTCCTGCTTTAGGAAGCTCTGAGGATGAACAATGGCTTCCAGAGGACATGGACAAGATACATTTCAATCTCAGAAACAAGTGCACATGAAAGATCATCTTTTATTGGAGAACACATGTGAACTAATCCTCTTTTTAAAAACATAACCAGGAAACAGTGACCTTTCCAATGTCTTCATGAACTACAGTTTTAGGAGAACGTTATAAATGCCACTAGATACTGTGCAACAGAAAGCACAAGGATTCAGCAAATTAAACTGTGGAACACACGCCAAAGACCCCCAGAATGGATCTATATATACAGTCACTGCTATTATATTATTTTTTCCATCAAAAAGTTGGCATTCAGAATATTCAAGAAATATGACTGACCTTTCGGACTTCAAATTTGGATTTACTTCCTGGTGATGCTGTGTTTATTTAGCCTCGTATTAATGTCGTGCATCAGAAATGGGTTTTCACAAAAATAAAACTTCTTACTTGACTTTTTGCTATCCAAATTCAGCACAAATCCCATTAAAAGAGTGAGATGTTAGGTAGGTTTGAGGCACTAATAGTTCTTTCTGTGAAGGATTTTAGCCACTAAAATCTTTTCTGGTGTGATTTTCCTTCCATCATTTTGTTTATGTGCATGAATGAGTTAATAAGCTATAATGAACTAGAAATTAAATTAGGTTTAAAATTCAAGGAAATAGAATAAAGGGGTAAATAAGTTTACATATATATTGGGAAGTGCTCAAATTTTGATGGTTTGAAGAACCTAAGGAGAAAAATCAATTTCCTACGCTAGGATTTATCCTTTTTGTTGCTCATACAGGGTATACAGGGGCGTAGGCCTATATCAGTTTTCCCGTATTAGTTTATGAGCAAGGGTTCATCACCACCACCAGGCTGTTTTCCAACCAAATGTGGATGTGTTACTTTTAAATGTGTTACTTTTAAATTCTCTTGTCTTCATGTTCCTACACCCCCTTTCTCAGTTTTGAGACTCTAGAAAGGATGAACAACACTGCTGCATGAGCCCACCTCAGTGCTCAGAGGTCTTAGGGGACTTTCGTTATATTGTACAAAGGGAAAAGGCAGCTCTGTTTCCAGACGACATAACAATGCCTGTCTCCTCGTACTTGATATTCAGAGATATTTTAGCTCAAAATATCAAGTAAAGTAAACCACTTCATCTTTCTTGGGAATGAACTGTTGTGTTGGCCAATAATGAACATGACAATGATGCATCCGAAGTAGAAAATGCTCATCTTGAAAATCTATTTTCTTACCCTTAATGAGTACAAAGATTTTTTTTTAGTTTATCGTCCTGCAAAACCAAAAGATTTTGGCGTACAATTATCTCGCTGTCAAAAATTATATTTTGGTTGAAAATGAAGTATACTTCCTTGAATATTTAGCTTTTCTTTTAATTAATCTCTCTTTAGTTTTTATTTAAGCTCATCCCCATTTTTAGAAAGTGCAGAATTTAAGGCACTACAGCGAAATGTTTATTGAGGAACCTCAATGACAACCACAGGTGGGGAGATGCTGAGCACATGTGACTCTTACCAGAGGTGCGCTCCACATGGCGAGGGGTGAGCGAGGGCAAAGTGGTCCAGAGAAGTGTTTGTCACTCTGGGAAGATCAGGTCAGAGAAGGGACCCGGGATGCGGCAGAGCCCAAGGAAAGGCGTGATGGGCAGGCAGGCTTCAGAGAGACTTAACAGAGGTAGTTGCCCAAGACAGAAACTCTCCTCTGCCTCTGTTTTGCCCTATCCCAATTCATCTTCTAACCTTTTAACTCTCAAGCATCTCTCGACCCTATCCACTTGTAAATAGCCCTGTCCCGAGTCACGGCCAGCCACCACCACTCCTTCCTGCACCATCGGCTCCCTTCCTGCACGCTTGCTGCTCTCCAGCCATTCTCCACGAAGCAATCAGAGACGCAAAACGCATCCTGCCCTTCCCCATCTCCAGCCTTCAAGGATCTCCCACTGTCTCTAGGACTGAGTCCAGATGTTTTAACCTGATGCCCTCGGCCCTTCACAACCTGGCTTCTGCATGCCCTGGCTCCATCTCGCACTACCTGCTTCAACTCCCCTAGCACAAAGCCACTCTCAATTTGTTTCGCTCCTTAAGAACACCGTGCTTTTCTCTGTCTCGTTCTGTCCCTGTCTGTGTCTCTCTCTGACTCCCTGTCTCTGTTTCTCGATCTCTGTCTCTTGCTTTCTTGTTCATCTCCTGGCCTTCCACATACTATGCCCTCTGCCTAGAACCCTGTTCTCTCCCTCCTTCTCTGGCTACCTCCTATGCATCCAATAGTTGTCAGATTAAATATCACTTCCCCTGGGAAGCTTTCCCTGGCCCTCATGGAGACCAGCAGAGTATTTCTCATACTTTATTATCCTTATTCAACTAGTTATACTTATTCAACATTTTTATTAGATTATATACTGGAAGGCTTTAAATTATGGACTTTGGGCCAAATCTAGCCCACTGCCTACTTTTGTAAATCAAGTTTTATTGGCCATGCCCATTCATGTTTTTGTTGTCTGTGGATGCCTTTGCCCTACAATGGCAGAGTAGTTGTGACAGGCTTATTGCCCACATATCCTAAAATATTTATCATGTGGCCACAAAGAGAATAAGTTTGCTGCCCTCTGCTATAAAAAAGTAGGTCAGATGTCCTGGCATTATTCCACCATCAGGACTTGGGACAGTGCCCGGTAGTAGCCATTCCCTGGGCAGCTGTTGAGTGGGCAAGTGAATGAATGAGGTTGAGTGTACAGGCACAGAAGCACAGCACTGAAGCAGGTAGTGGAGACAACTGGGTCACCTTTGCCGAAGGTTTGATAGAGAGGAAAATTCTAAGCACTGAAGTTCTTACTGCTGCTGTTGCTGATACTACTTCTACCAGTTATTATGCACTGACTGTTCACTGCGTGCCTCATACAGTGCTAACTGATTTACCTGGTTTTTCTCACTTAACCCTCTCAACCACCCAATATGACAGATCCTATGGTCATATCTTTTTTACAGAGAAATAAACTGTGTCTGGACAAACTCAAGTGACTTAGCTGTGATTCTGCAGCTAGAAGGTGGTTCTGGGAAGCTTGCACTCTAATCTCTGTGCTTCCAAATGTAGCATCTCATCTGCCTATTTGAGAATCATGTCTTCAGTTGCATTTTGCTTTGATGGAAAGCATCGTCTCTTTGAGCAATTGGCTAGGTGGCTGGGTGAATGGTCGTTTTTGTAGGAAGTTAGCCTTCTGTGTTGAAATTGGATTTCTCGCAAATTTCATTGCAGCCGCAAGTATATGATACATTTTCAAAATAATTATATTTGATCTGGAAAAACAAAAGCCACACTGTGAGCACTGGTATTTGCCTGTTAAGAAAGAATTCTAAAATCAGGAACTGCATGAGAGGGACTGGTAAAAACCACCATAACCAAACAATGATTTCAGTGACGAAACAGCAGCCACAGCCGCAGCAATGCTAAGTGCGGTTAATAGGTCATGTTGTGGAGTGATCACTCAATGCCAGGGACATATCACCTTTACTTTGCATTATAAACAACACAGCTGCTTCCGCATGGTGCCCGTGGCTCTCAGTAGAGTAAATAGTTGTATCCCATGCTGACAGGCAGAGTGCAGTAAGGTCTAGAGTGTGACTTTGGACTTCTCATAGCTACTAGTTTCTCAGAGTTGGAATAGTATTTTCATTCGTCTTCAATCCCTGATGTCATCACTGATTCATATTTTGTTTGTCTTTTTATTTTCCTTAGTAAGTTATTTACCCTAAAAACAGGTCAGTAGAAAGAAAAGACCTTGAATGTATAATGAAAAATAAGAGAACACTTATACTTCCAAAATTTGATGAACTAGTTGGAAAAAGCAATATTCATGATCTATGAAATGGCTAATTTGGTTGAATGAAGAAGTTATCCATCCAAAGGGAAAAATAACTTGAGCTCAGAGTCATGGACAGGGTTAGAAGGGACTGAATTGAACATGTGAAATAAAATCTTCAATTTCTTTTTTTGATATAGTTCTTTTGAAGTTTAACTATTTGAATTATTAAACAAAAACTTCCAAACAAAAAAAGCCCAGAACCAGATGGTTCTGTTAGTGAATTCAACCAAACATTTAAGGAAGAATCAACACCAATCCTTCTAAAATTCTTACAGAAAACAGAAGAGAAGGGAACATTCCTTAACTTATTCTTTTTTTAATTTCAACAGATTTAAATCTGTTGGGTACAAGTGGAGCTTTGCTACATGGATATATTGTAAAGTGGTAAAGTCTTGGCTTTTAGTTACCCATCATCCAAATAGCATACGTTGTACCCAAAAGGTTGTTTTTCATCCCTCGGCATCTCCTCTCCCCCCACTTCTGAGTCCCCGATGTCCATTGTACCACTTTGTATGACCATGTGTACATGTAGCTTAGCTCCCACTTGTAAGTGAGAACATGCAGTGTTTGGTTTCCATTCCTGAGACACTTCACTGAGGATAATGGCCTCCAGTTTCAACCAAGTTCCTGCAAAAGACATTATTTCATGGCTGAGTAGTGCTCCATGGTGTATATATATTAATATATACCACATTTTCTTTATCCACTCACTGGTCAATGGGTACTTAGGTTGATTCCATATCTTTTTGATTGTGAGTTGTGCTGAGATAAACATATGAGTACAGGTGTCTTTTTGATAAAATGACTTCTTTTCCTTTGGGTAGATACCCAGTAGTGGGATTGCTGGATTGAATGGTAGGTCTACTTTTAGTTCTCCGAGAACTCTCCATACTGTTTTCCATAGAGTTTGTACTAATTCACATTCCCACCGACAGTGTATTCCTTAACTTATTCTATGAGGCCAGCACTACCCTGATACCAAAGTCAGAGGAAGACATCAAAAGAACAGAAAAATACAGGTCAATATGCTTTATGAATATGCACACAATACCAACAAACCAAAGCCAGTGGCATATTAAGAGGATTTTGTACCACGACCAAGTGGGATTCATTTCAGGAATGCAAGGGTAGTTCAACATATCAAAATAAATTATGTACTATGTTAGAATGAAGGAAGAGAAAAACAACATGATCATCTCAATAGATGCAGAAAAAACATTTGATGAAACCCAACACCCTGTCAAGGTAAAAAAAAAAAATCTAGGAATAGAAGGGAACTTCTTCAACATGATAAGGGGCATTTATGAAAAATCCACATACTTGATGGTAAAAGACTGAAAGCTTTCACCCAAGATTAGGAACAAAATGATGATGCTCACTTGCACCATCTTTTCAGTATTGTACTAGAAACTCTGGACAAATTAGGCAAGAAAAAGAAATAAAAAGATATCCAAATAGGAAAGAAAAAAGTAAAACTATCTTAGGTAGCAAATAGTATAATCTTACATATAAAAATCTTAAAGAACCCACACGAAGAAAACCTATTAGCACTAATTAATGAAATCATTAAGATCAATATACAAAAATCAGTTGTATTTCTACACACTATCAATGAGTCATCTGAAAGGAAATTAAGAAAATAAGCCCATTTACAACAGCATCAAAAAGAATAAAATACTTAGGAATTGATTTCACCAGAGAGGTGTAAGACTTTTACATTGAAAACTACAAGATATTGATGAAAGAAATTAAAGAAAGACATCCTGTGTTCATGGGTGGGAAGACTTAATATTATTAAGATGGCAATACTCTCCAAATCAATATATAGATTAATTGCAATATCTATCAAAATCCCAATATCTTTTTACAAAAATAGGAAAAATTAACATACTATTCATATGAAAATTCAAGGGACTTAGAATAGCTGAATCTATCTTGAAATGGAAGAACAAAGTTGGAAGACTCTTACTTCCTGATTTGAAGCTGACTACAATTCTACAGTATTCAAGACAGTGTAATACTGGCATATGTATAGACATAGAGATCAAGGGAATAGAATTGATAGTACAGAGGAAAAAAGCACAATATACAGTCAATTGATTTTCAGTAAGTGTTCCAACATAATTCAATGGAATAGAATAATTTTTTCAATAAATAGTGGGGGGACAACCAGATATCACATGTAGAAGAATAAAGTTTGACCCGTATTTTATATCATATACAAAATCGAACACAAACTGCATCAGAGACAGAAATGTAAGAGCTAAAAAAACAGCTAAAAGAAAGTAAAAAATACCTAAATAAATAGAAAGACATCTGGTGCTCATGGGTTAAAAGACTTAATATCATTGAGATAGATTGTTAAACTCTTAGAAAAGGCCAGGCATGGTGGCTCACACCTCTAATCCCAGCACTTTGGGAGGCCAAGGTGGGAGGATTGCTTGAGGCCAAGAGTTCTAGACCAGCCTGGGCAACATAGTGAGACCCTGTCTCTACAAAATTTTTTTTTTAAAAAATTAGCCAGGTATGGTAGTGTGTGCCTGTAGTCCCAGCTACTCAGGAGGCTGAGGCAGAAGGATCACTTGAGCCCAGGAATTCGTTACAGTGAGCTATGATTGTGCCAGTGCACTCCAGCCTGGGTGACAGAGTGAGACCAACAAAAACAAAAACAAAACAAAACAAAAAAACCCAAAAAGACTCTTAGGAGAAAACAGGGCTATACCATGGTGTGGTATATTCATAAAATGGAATATTATTGAACCTCGAAACATTTATGGTAAGTAAAAGATGCCAGACACAGAGGCCACTTACTGTATGATCCCATTTATATGAAATATACAGAATAGGCAAATCAATAGAGGCAGAGTGGTTACTAGGAACTAGGGTAATAGGGTGGTAGTGATTACTTCACAGGTATAGGATTTCCTTTTAGGGTGATGAAAACGTTCTTGAATAGAGAGTGGTAATGGTTGCACATGTGGATATACTTAATACCACTGAATTGTATGCTTAATTCCATTGAATTGTATTTTTTCTGATAACAAAACAATATTTGTTTACTTTTGAAGGTTTCAGACACACACAAACAGTAAGAGAAAAATATAATTTACCTGTATTCCTACTACTAAAAAGTAACTACAGTGATTTTTTTTTATCGTTGATCTTTCCAGGCTATTTTATCATATGTATATAGGTGTGAACACACAAACATACCTGTTATTTATGTTTTTAACAAAACTGTTATCATACAGTACATGATGTTTTATAATCTGTTATCCCCTTACTATATCATAAGCATTTTCCCATTGTTATTTCACATTCTCCCACACCACATGAAATGCCTAGATAGTATTCCATCCTATGGACGTAACATAGTTTATTTAGCCAATTTCTATTGTTGGACGGATCCTAACGCATTAGAGTTGGAATACGCTACAGCCATTATCGCGTCCAACGTATTTCTTTCCCAAACTTTATAGCTGCAAGCCTTAAACACACAGCACACAAAAACCATTCAACATTTTGAAAACAGAGTTGATTTTTCACTTTCCAGCTGGATTTGGGTGTTGTATGGGCTTTGGATTCACCATTCAGGAACCTAAAAGATGGAAATAGCGGTGGTGGGGGTATGAGGAGGGGGAAGGAGCCAGGTGTAAAATAGCGCCCACACATCAAAACTCTATCCTGAATGGCTTTGTTTTCCTGGAGAATAGATATGGATGAGCACAAAATAGGTCCATTGAATCTGTTGGTGACAATCCTACCATGCAAAAGAGATAACACCTTGAGAGATAGGGACAAGGCAGCAGAGCCGATTGCAGTGAGCGTGTCTCCTGCATTCAGGCGGCGCTTGGCCTCTCCTGCAGTTCACGAATGAACACATCCATCCACTCGGTCACGCTGCGCTGAGCTTTCCTTTGTGTTTCTGGAGGCGTGTGAGGCAGGCACGCATAGCTACTCTACTTTTTCATTGCAATTGCCGGTCAGAATCAGAGGAATCGGGACATTATCTCAGGATGTCTTTATATCCAGGTGACTCATATTGGGGTAAAAGATAAATATGCTCATTCCTTGGGGTCTATAAAAAACATAGTACATATTTTGGATGTTCAAAAATTAGTGAAGCCTATGTGTGTGTGTCCTAAGACAGTCCTCATGGTAGGCAAGTCTTTCTAGCTAGAGCTATTAACCCTTGTCACCAGGTCGTTTCTCTTGGGTTGGGGGGTACTTCTTATTGCCCCCCCTCTGTTGGTTGACCTGGGTGTAGGAGAGTGCAGATGAGGCCACATTAGATTGGTTAGGTTTAAGTTTAGGTGTTAAGTCCAAGTTAGATTGGTTTTAAGAGGATCCTCCCTTGACCATTTTTTTCCCCATTACATTGAGTAGATTTTTCTTACTGAGTTGTAGGAGCATCATGTATATCGCAGGCACCAATCTTTTCCTGTCGTACATGTTGCAAATTATCCCTACATCTTTTGATTGCCATTAGACTATGTTCACAGTACATAGAAATTTTTAAATTTTATGTGACTAAATGAAAGATTGAATATGTCTTTCTTTCCTTTATAGTTTTTTGACTTTATGTTTTAATTAGTAATGTCTTCCCTCTCTAAGATTAGATTAGTTTTTAATATTTCTATTTTATTCCTAAGTTTATATAGATAATGCACTCACTTCTCTTTAGTTCTCTTAGCCACTCAGATTTAGTTTTTGTTGTATGGTGTGAGGGAGGGGGATGAGAAATACTATTTCAAGACCACAACTTATAAAACCTTACGTTCACCAATAACAGGTAAGTTCTCTGAATGGATTCTCTTCTTGGAAATGAAACATAAAAGTCCTACTTGTTGATGGTGGTAGAAGTTTAATTTTGTATGAATACCTAACCATTGAGCTCCTACAGGTCTTACTCCTAATCAAAGCCAACACGAAGCTTGGATACTTGCCTCAATGCCCCTGGGTTCCTTTCTAAGGGAAGACATTGTAAGGTCACTCACAGGTTTATGAAATGCTTTCCCCTGACTTGTGCTGGTTACAGAAGAATTTCTCTACGACCCAGTATATCCTGACAAATTTGGTGAGCACTACAGAATAAATAGATAAGTATATATGGTCAAAACCCCTAAGTCAAGACAGTTCTCCTAAGAAAGACTTCCATGGAATTTGCTTTCTATGCAAAACAAGAGAACCACTGGCGGGGTGAAGCCTCCCAAGGGGTAGGGCTTGGAAGCAAGTTGTGATGCTCATCCTCTGCAGGGATTTTGTGACCTAGAATCTCAGGGATCTGGCTTCACCCTTACACTTTTTGATAATTTCCTTGATGAGAGAAGGGTTTTCCTTTGCCAGCAAAAGGGTCACAGTTCAAACTTGCATCTGTCACCTGGGACACCATGTTTTCTCTTTCCTTACTAGATCATAGATAATAGCAAAGAACATCTTATAAATGTGTCAGAGCTGGGTTACGTTAGCCAGAAGGAAGGAAAAAGGCACTGAGTGATCAGGCACACAGTGGCAATTGAGTTATTCCAAAAGAACAAAACATCATCACAGCTTGAGTCACTCAGCCTTTTCTATCCCAGGAATGTCTCCCACAGCACATGTCGACCTTCAGGTGGAGGCATTGCCATCCACAGAAACTTCCTGCCCATGTTGCCAGAGCCTTTCTTCCCAATGCAGTAGCACTGGCGGTGTTAGCAAAAGCCTGGCAATGACTCAGCAAGAACAAGTGGTGCCATCCAGCCCCACGTCAAGTGCTGAATTGAGCAAACAGCAGAGTCCAGAGGATGCTGTTGGGTGTGGGCTGGATGCTGTGTTTACGTTTATCTCAGATGCAATTAAGAAATTCATAGTGAACACATTCTACATTGCTTTGTGTCTTGAAAGCACCATGACCCCCCTGGAAACTTTTGGGAGTTATGTTTGCATTTTCTAGGAACCTGGTGAAATACAGGAAAGATCAAGTTTTTGCAGAAGCCCAGTCTTTCCTGAAGCAAAGCCTGGGTCCTTCTTACCACCTTGAGGCATGCTCCTAATCAACTCCATGAGCATGAGGCACAGGTCTTAGCACTTGTTGCAGGGTGAGACAGAGAGGGAGAGAAAGAGAGAATCTGTTTCAGTCAGAGTTCCTTCTTTATTCTTTTCTTTTTTGGTCAATGTCTGGCCAGATGGAAAATGTCAAATTCTGTTGCACCAGAAGCTCTGTGACTATCCAGGGTCCTGAATCACGGTTCTTGCCAAGCTAGAGATCAGGCCATACTCAGGTTTAGAGGCTTTTGATAGGAATGAAATTCCAGGATTCCAGAGGGTTCTTCTTGTCTTACAGAAAGAATAGATTGTTCAGGCACCAGTCTGTTTACGTCTTTGAGTGTTCTGGCAAAAGTACAAACAACTTCTCAGAATTAGGATCAGTGTCTTCCACCTCCCGGCACCTGGATGCCCACTTAATTGTCATTAAACCTAGCCATAGGTCTTTCTCTCTTCCAGGCTTACAATCTCTCAGGAGTCCAAATGCATAATTAGGTACGAAGGAAAACTGAACCTGCTAAGGGCATTGTGGTTGTCACAGTGCAAGTCAGGGGCAGAGGCAGGGCTGGCCGAAAACACTCACTGGCTTCAGGCTAACACTTCCGCCCTCGAGCGGGTGGCATCTCACCTGCAGGTGGGAACCTCACCACAGAGCAGCAGATGGCCAGGGTAGGGGCAGCCAAGACCCTATTTCTGCCTGCAGAGCGTCTGTGGACGCATGAGTCTCTAATTCACAACCTCAATTGGGTTTGCTTTCCACAGCCTCAAACCCTGCGGTGGAGGAGAGAGGCTTTGGGCTGGAGATGCTTCAGAATGTACCACGTGGAGCCTCTGGCTGGGAACTCCCACTCAGGAGACCCTTCCTGAAAGCCGAGTGGATGTTCCACAGGGTGTATGCACAGCTGGCTGCACAGGAGGCTGCTCTGCTGGGATTGTGGGGACGTCCCTTTGGCTGAAGTGGCAGGAGGTGGCTCTGGAAGACAGTGACATTTCCTGTGACAGGCCTAAGTAACAGCAGGTGCCCATTGCCTGGGCTCCAAACCAAATGCTTCCCCAGGGCCAGGCTGTGCTGTTCAGCAGACTCGAAGCGAAAGCTAACCTCGAGGGGGAGGGATATCCGTGGGAAGGGTACAAGTGACAACAGCGAACATCCCCTTAGCACTTCCCATCTGCCAGGCCACGCACTACAGTGGCTGTGCCAGGCTGGGGCTGTAACATTTTGCTGCCCTTTTCACAGATGAGACTGAGGGTCATAGAGGTCACATCACTTCCTCCGAGCCACATAGCAAAGCAAAGAGACAAGAGCCCAACCAAGGCTGACTGGGCTGTAGCATGTAAATCCCTCAGATCTGTGCTGTGCGTAAAGATGACATTTAACACATTCTTTCAAAAATTAACTAAACATGGTGAGAAAACAGAAAGACATGCCTCCCCCAACCTTGACTCTTGCAGTCAGAACTCCCTGCCTGTCCCCCGCCCCTTCCGGCCAGCAGCCTTGGCCGGATGACAGCAAAACCAAATTTGCCTTAGCAGGTGTCTCCCCACCTGCTGTAAAGATCTGGGGAGCAATTTGCTTTTATTTCCTATAACCGTTTCTGGTATAAAGCCTTAGAAGATGAAGCTTATCCTGATTCATTTATCCTCCAAATATCTGTTTTTCCTCTCCCCTGGGGACTGACCCACACCTTCTCTTCTTTTCCTGCATGGCATTGGCTGTCACATACTGGAAATCTAAACGCGTCCTATAATTTCCCCAACAATGTCCAATTGGTGAGCAGGGTGGCTGAACAGGCACTGTGTAAGTATTAAAAAGCCATAGGCAGGAGAAAATGACAGCCACTCTTTACAAATGTGACAGGAACTTCCCCTCTCCTCCGACCCTCAAACCTCACGAAGGCGACTTAACTGTTTTCACAATAGCTAGTTAGATAGAAAGCAGGGATGTGTGTGTGTGTGTGTATGTGTGTACGTGTGTGTGCAGCTTCCTGGTTGCTCAGGTACAAAAGAGGAAAATGTTCTGTTTGTTGTTTTAAAATCTTTTTTTAAAAAAGTTATCTAGCTTTCTTTCCTTTACTTCCCAGCCTACAGCCTACAGGTGCAAGAAAACCCCAACCACAGTCTCTACTCAGCCCTTTGTGGAAAGGGTGCCGGCATTTCCTTTAGAAAGGTTAGGTGCCAATTTGCAAGTTGCTTGCATGTACTTAGCATATTGGTTGCTCATTTCCAGTCCAAATGCTGAGCACCAAACCTCCTGGGCTGCCCCTCTGGTTTGTCACCCACCTTGAGTCTCTCGACAGCAGGTGAATTTTCAACTGCAAAATCAACATATATATCCGGAGGCTCAACGTTGAGGTGGGTTTCTCCTTCAGAGTGATGGTGGTGACCAGGAACAGTAAAAACCTTCTCTCATGTTTTAGAAAATGTAGTAATTAAATTTCAGGAAAGCCCATGTTGCTGTAATTTTTCTATTTTAATAGAATTTAAAAGCCAAGGTGATACTCTTAAACATGTCAATTTCAGTGAGTATCTTTTTGTTACTCTGATGGAAAGAATGAGTTGTACACTGACCCAAGCTCAAATCACAAGGGGTAAAGATGGGACATACCCTGCAATCCCCTCTTAAGGTCTCATGCTCCCTTCCTACTGTTCTGAAGGACATCAGCCAATGATGTCTGGGACGGTGACCTCCACTGTTCTGCATCATTATCTTCTTCCTGGCTGATGTATCTGGATGAGGGCCACAGATCTGTTCATGCTTCCTCCAGATGCACAGAGACCATGTGGCTGCTTCCTTTGCTTGCTGATTTTTGTATAGAACCGCTCCAACCTTCCTCAGGAATCCCCTGTTTGCTGTGTAAGATATGGGAGAAAAATTTTAGTCCATTGCAGTAATCTTGGAGTTAGTCTCATGAAATCATTTAAGTAGTTAGTTTAGGATGGTAAAGTTCAGTCTCTTTATATAAAGATTCAGACTTTCAGATTTCTATCACCTTCCTCTGTTCCTTTCCAAGTTAAAAGACTAGGTGGAGAGGTGCAGCTTGTGTGTTTGTGGCAGAGGACAGAGGAAGCCATAGGCCACAAGTGCACCTTTGGTGTCCTCTGCTCCAGTATCTGTAGTGATACCATTGTCACCCTGGTTGTTGTGTGTCAGATAGTGTTACTGAATCATGTTTTCATTTTAATTGCTGAGTAACAAATTGTCCCCACACTGAGAGGCTTAAGATTATTTTTCTCACAATTTTGTTGGGTCAGGAATTTGGGAAGGGGTCAACTGGGCAGTTCCTATTTGGAATCTTTCATGCTATTCAAACAAGATGTCAGCTGGAGCTGCCATCATCTGAAAGTTCAACTGGCCAGATGGCCAAAATGGCTCATTCACATGGCTGGCAGTTGACACTGGCCATCAGCTTGGAGCTGAACCAGGCTGGCAGCCAATGAACCTATGTGAGTGAGGCCATACCTCCTGGTGGTTTCAGGATAGTCGAGCTTTGTGCATGGCCACTAAGGGGTTTGAAAAAAAGTGTCTCAGCTAACAAGGCAGAGCCATATATCCTTCTGTGACCTGGTCTTTGGGGTAATGCAGCATCTCCCCATCATATTCTGTAGTCACAGATGACCTCAAACCTGCCCATCTTCCAGGGGAGGAAGTAACGATGTTCTTGAAGAGCATGTTGTATGGCAGATATCATCATGG
This sequence comes from Daubentonia madagascariensis, assembly GCA_023783475.1. Lineage (NCBI taxonomy): Eukaryota > Metazoa > Chordata > Mammalia > Primates > Daubentoniidae > Daubentonia > Daubentonia madagascariensis. The sequence continues at coordinate 1,958,215 of JAKFHU010001640.1, read as the reverse complement.
TCACATCAGGAAAATACAATCTGCCTCAACTGACTGGGCCTTATTTTAGATCATTTGGTACTAAAACTCTCTTTGATTAATTGTTATGTCTTCCATCTAACCACCAGCTTGGAATGTGGGGTCACCTTGTTCCTTGCCATGGTTCACCCTAACATAGAAGGTCTTGTGGATTTTAACATAGCTACCTCCCCCATTTTCCCCTTTAGGGCCCACTGTGGCAGATGTCTCAGGGTCTATGTTCCTCCCACTTGAGTTTTGAAGGACTTATGAATGCGGGAAAGTAACACTCAGTGACTTCTGAGACAAGTCATAAAAGGTGATAGAGCTTGGGGTGTTCCCTCTCAGAACCCAGCCTCCATCCTGTGAGGAGGCTGGAGAGACCACGTGGAAAGGCCACCTGTGGGCGGGCATTCTTGCTGGCAGCTTTGTTGCTATTCCATCTGACAGCTAAGACCAACTGCCAAGCACACGACTGAGGATGTCCCCAATGTCTCCAGCCCCTGCTCTTGAGTTACCCTCAGCTTAACATCTTCTTAGTTGAGGATGTCGATGTTACTGAGCAGGGACAAGTTGTTCCTGCTGTGCCTGTCCTATTTCCTAACCCAAAGAAACAGTGGGGGATGAGAAAATGGTTGCTACTACTTAAGTGGCCTAATTTTGGAATAGTTTATTATGCAACAATAGTATCTGGGGACCATCTGCTAACCCGAATTAGGATCAATATGAAGAAAACAACACATACAAGTACATCATAATTAAACTGCTGAAAACCAAAGTCAAAGAGAAAATCATGAAAGGAACCAGAGAAATTAGCAAGCTACATACAGGAAACAACAATCTGGACAGCTGATGATTTCCTCTCAGAAAAAAGTGGAGGCTATAAAACGGTGGGAAAATATCTATGCTTAATCTGCTGAAAAGCAAAACAAAACCAAACGAAAACTTTCAACTAGAAATTCTACATCCATTGTGGTGTCAAATGCTCTGGCTTTCGAGAGAGAAAGATCCAAGTAGAAACCTGGTTTCATTGTGCTATTTCCAGTTCTAAAGTGTGATGTTAATTTAACACCAGCTTCAATGGAGGCAATGCACACAGTGGTAAAAACTAACGGTTCTAGGTCAGGTGCATAAGTATCAGATGTTTTTTTGTACCACGTGCTAACTGTGAGAACTCACACTGGATGATCACCAGTCCTCTCTAAACCTCATTTTCTTCATCAATCAAATGGAAAAATAATGCCATTACTTTAGAAAGCTGTCACAAGGATTGAATGAGAAACTTACACCAAGATACGTCACTGCGCTTGGTATACAGTGGGCACTCACCAAAAAGTAGGTAGTTTCTCTACTTTAAGAAAGTCTCTATTAAGTTTACGCATTGATCACTGGTTTTTGAATGTGAAAGTATGAAAATGAGGCCAGAGCATCATTCCCGACGTCAAACATCGGAAAGGTTGCTTTACCTTCCCAAGCTTTAGTTCTTCCTGTTGTAGAAATAAATATAAAAAACCCACACGGGGTGAATATAAGGATTATGTAATGTGTCCAGTGCTAATATGTGCTCAAACAAGAGAAAGAAAGAGTAAGTTCTGTTTCAAATGATACCTACTCTTTGTATTTATCCAGTTCACAAAGCATTTTCATGATTGTTGTCGATATAACATCGTAATGGTGCTGTTGTATAGCTGCGATGGGACTTTTTTCTTTGTAAGGAGAATACATAGAAACCAGAGCTCAGAGGTGTAAATTCTTGCCCTGGTCATATTTTATAGAAGCAGCCAGGTCACGCCTGCCACTTTGGTGCTCTTCCTCTGCCCTGAGTGTCTGCCCTCCCCCTCCACCTCCCTCATGTGATTTCCAATTGTTGGGAGCAGGTCCATTTATATTTATACTACATGCAAGTAGCATCTAAGGTTATGTACATGGCATCCAAATTTGCAAATGTGGCGAAAGAACTATGACATCGGGAGATATTATGGTGTAACACAGACTGTGAGAGCACGTGGCTTGGGTTCAACTCCCAGGTCTACGACTTGGGTGATCTTGGGCAAGATCACCTCACTTTCCTCTGTTCCTCATTTGCAAAACAAGGATAATAGTAAAGCTTAGCGCCTAGTCTTGTTTGGAGAGTAATGAGTTAACATATTAAAAAGCACTTGGCATAGTAGCTGGCAGGTTTCCAGTGAGTGTGGCTGTTGTTATTTATCTCCATTAGATTGTAAGCTCTACAAAGGCAGGGTTTTTGTTCATTGCTCTGTATACTGTGGTGTTCAATAAATATCTGTTAAAAATGGCTGAATAAATTATGTCTTTAGTGTCCTTCAGTATGGCTAATAATGACAACAACAATAATTTTCAAAGTGCCGTAATCAATAATGTGTGGCACTGTCCTCCTGTCCTCTGCCCTGAGCTCAGTGCCCCACTGATGCCAGCACCACCGATGCCCACACTGCACGATGCCAAGAGTATTCACTGTTTTCGGTTTCCCTGTGCCCCACCTGGCCTTACTGGGGAGATTTCTATCTCAAGCTATTTCCACTACCAACAGCTGCCTGTGGTACTATGTGCTTCCCCTTCAAGATGCCGACTTCCTTCTCCAAGTCTCCCACTCAGCTAAGCCCCAAGAGTGTGCTAGTTATGAATATTTCCAGAGTGCGGTGACACTTTAGGGACACGGGACCTTCCTCCAATCCTTCAAACCATACTGTTCCTCCTGGAGTAGGGAAACCTTTGATTGGTGACATTTGTGAAAAGGGGGCTGATGTATCACACTGCAGAAGTGAAAATATTCAATTCAAAGTCTAAAATATTTGAAAGCTTCCCTTGACTCACAGGCCTCCCTTCCATTCACAGCCTTTTGAAGTAGCTCTCCTGGCTTGAACCAGAGAGATTAAAAGCTAAATTCCAACTGCCGTTCATTCCTTCTTCGAGATTAGGAAAGATAGAACAGAAAAGAATACGAGCGAGAATACTCGGAACACTTTCCCCTACTTGGGGAGGACGGCTCTGGAGAGGAACGCTCCATCGCGTCTCTCCGGGTGTGAGAGAGAACTAATAAGAAAAGCCCACAGTCTCCTTCCCTCCTTCTCGCTATTCATTCAGGCACAGGCCACAAGTCTGCAGCATCTCACTACAAATTTAGCACGGAGGCAGTGATCACACAATGATGAAAAAAAAAAAAAATTAAAAAGAGAGAGGGAGAGAAACCAGCTGCTAGAACAAAAGCCAAACAGAAATTTGTTCCCTGAATGATCAGTAGTATATTAGAGATGATTTAGCACCGGCATGCTCATTCCTAGCACTGCAGAGACCCTGCACCATATCTTATTCCCTTTGTAGTGCAGATACCACGGGGTTTGCTCTCATCTTCTGGGCTTATGAGCAAATATATTTAATTTGGATGTAATACAGCCAGGAGGGCAATTTCTCCAGATGACAATTTAAGCAACAGATCAAGAGATATATCAAGCATCTCATTCCTTCAGATTCTAGGAGATCTGCTGTTTGCAGGGATCCTGCCTCCAGCTTGGGTCCAGGGGAAATTCACCCAAGACAGAGCCTCTTATTGGCTGCATGAATCCCGGCCTCCTTCATTTACATGGTAATTATCCAATTAGTTAATGCTCCCTTCTTGAGTTGTGTAAGCTCCTGGTGAAAAAAATAGAAGGTGGAATCTTAAGGCTATAATAATTGTATTGTATTTCTTGAGTAGAAGCATTTGATGGGTGTTTTTCTGCAGAACTTAATTCAGTTTTGAATATGAATCAGGATGAAAACAAAACAAATCTAATAGCAATCAATAGAATTTCTCCATGGTGGATCTGAGGGTAATTTAAGATTAATTAGCACAAAGCAAACTAAGTCAAACCAACCAATGTTTAGTGTCTTTATGAGCAAGATCTCACAAAGGGGTCCTTTAGGGTAGTTCTTAGCTGAAGGCTCAAAGACTAGCTTTAGGGGGTCTGTGTAGTCCTGGAAATGGGACTTAAAGGCTAGCTGGTGTGTACATTTTTTGGGGAAAAGAACCTTCATTTTTTCATCAGATTCTTTACAGAAGGGTCCAGTGGTCCCTACTGTCTTAGGGGACACAAAAAGCTTAAAATATAATTTGGGGACAGATTAAAGACCACAGGAGGAGAGATGACACCAGACCTGGGTCTTGGAGACGCAAGCTGCTATCATGTGTGAGAGGAGGGGGTGCTTGTCCACCCGTGGCAGGTCTGCTGGGCACACCACAGGAGAGAGAAGAGCACTGGCCCCAGAGCCAGTACCTGCATCTGAACCCTGAGTTTTCCACTAGCTGTGTGACCTTAGGCAAGTTTCTCAACCTCTCTGTGCCTCAGCTTCTTTCTCTGCAAAATGGGGATGGCGTTTTTCACAGAACCTACCACAAAACAAAGACTCAAACAGTGGCCACTGCTGCTTTTGGCCATGGCTAAAGGAGTTGTTGCTGTTTGTATTCTAGATTCTGTACGCTGAACATTCCTAATCGCCTCTGCATTACTTAACAGATGATAGTTGTGTGGCAAAGTTCTTGGCAAAAGTGAGCATGGTAGATATTCAAGAAACATTAATTCAGGTCCCTTTTTCTTTCTGTCAAACACAGCCTTCTGGTGAAAGAGCCACTCAGGGTGCCTGGAGGAGCCCAGATTTCAAATCTGATGAAGGCTGCAGTTCTATAAATTCCGTCCCTCTTTTGTGCTGATGGCAATGACTTTTATATGTATTTTCATGTCTTTCTCTTGAGAGATAAATTTTGTGGCCTGCCACTGAATCTGCTTCCTAAAATGTAGCTTGGAGATTTTATTTGAGATAAACTATCACGTGAATAAAGATGGATACTATATTTTAATCTGGGAACATTCCATTCAGAACCTTTTTTTAAATCAACATTAGTGGTGCCATCATTCAAAGGATATGGGCGTTTGGGGGAAATTTACATCCAACTGTGACTGCAAACCTTTGCCAGCCCCGGACAATATTATCTGTTTGTCTGAAAATGACACTGGCTATGGATGTAAAACATGATCTCAGAGTGCGGTCCCCAAACCAGGAAGCTCCATTTCAACACATCTCCAGGCCCCTTGCGGCAAGCTATGGTGCTGACATCCTTCCATGGCAGTGCATCTGCCTGACAGATCATGTGTGTCTCTCTGAGAATAATAAACGAGGTTCATTTGTGCATGTATTGGCAGGGTTGAACTTCACGGAGGTAGAGAGAAGGAGGTGGAGATTGAGTCACCTAAGAGCCCTCCGTCTTGCCTTGCCCCAGTCCAAAAGCAGTGGGAGGGGAGAGTGGACATGGGGCACGGAGCGTGTGAGTGGGTGGTTTAGGAAACATGAAACTGTGGTCACTTTGGGATGTTTCCCAAATTTAAATAAATATGCCCTTTTTCATAACAATGAAGATGCAAAATGTTGAGCTGTGTTATTTCTGGTCCAGATAGATTTTGGTGCTTCTATCTGATAAACATTATATCATAGAATCAGCTCATCGACTTTGGGTTGTGTCTAACCAAAACCCCCAGAATCTAAGCACACTCCCCTTGTCTGTGAGTCCCAGGGCAGGTGCCCCAACATCCCCTGTTGAGTTGTGGGGACCGATAGATTTCAAAATTTTAGGCAGAAAATGCTCCTGAACAATAGTCTTCTCACACATTTGTGTGACATGTAAGTTCACTATCCACAAGCTGAAATGTGAACCACAGCTTTAGAATTGCAGAACAGCCCACAGTGCACCTGATGCCGCACCCCTTTTACTGGACTTTCAGTTCTCCATGATAATGGGGGGTGCACGAGGCATGGGCGGGCCCCGCCACTGACTGTGACTTGTGGAAGCGTGGCCTGCCTCCCCTTTTCATCCCAGGGTCCTCACTGTGAACATCCGTTTTGTGAATTGCTCAAACCCACATTGTTTGAGTGTGTCAACCCCCAGAATGGCTGAAACTGACCCAGGATTCAAATTTGCTGGAATTCAATCTTTAAAATGGATTCAACTGCACTGTGTTAGAACATAAAAGCAAGTTCAAGTTCCCACAGGGAGGGGGAGGAGAGCAGGGGATTACTAAGAGAAAAAAAAGACTTAGGCCGAAAAAAATACTTCGAAAACGAGGTGCTAGGTTCATAGATATGGCAATACAGCAAATGGGGATTCCACAAGCAGGTATGGTTAGCTCTATTCAAACACGCTGGCCAGTGCTGGGCCTGTTAATAAACAAATGCAACTCGTATCTTCAAGGTACTTGTGATTAATGGGGGAGCAGATGCGCTGATGACACAAGGTAAGGGGGCTGGAGTTCCCTGAGGAAGAGGAGGAGGCGGCAGGTGCATGTCTGGAGGCTGAGCACAGACAGGAGAGAGCCTCGCTGGTGGGAGAAGCAGGGATGGAATCCCGGAAGATTGGCTTTGAGTGGAGCCCAGGGGCATGGGCGAGATGGGGCCCAGCTGTCTCCAAGGTCAGAGGAGCCCCAAGAGAAGGCATCCGGACTTAGAGGCCAAGACAGAGAGGATTTCAAGGGGGCGTGGGCAGTCAACAACATGGAATGCAGCTGAGGCACTGAGTGGGCCTGGGGCTCTTCCAGGGACGACCTTTGAGGGCAGTGGGTCTGTAACATGTTCTGCAGGTCACCTTCAATACCAAGTGGTATCTCCTTTATTTAAAAACGTGGCCAAATTCCTGATGGCATTTCTTCAAGGTAAGCACAATGGTAGGGATGATTTAGGACTCAACTTTGCTGGACACAGGATCAGGCTACAAAGTCTGGTCATGTGATGCCACCCAGTGACATAGGAAAAGGCTTCCTCGTAAGGTACAGCTCAGCATTTCTTGTTTCCTCTCTGAAATGGTTCTCTGAACTTGTCCTGAAATGTCAATACTTCTCTAAAATAAAGTAGGGAAACTCTGTGAGAAGAGTTGTAGAAAAACACACTCTTGTCCCAGCCCGTCTCTGTGTGCACCTCTCCCCAAACCACGGCTCTCTAGAACTCTGATGTGAGTTCAGGAAGCACAGAGGAGAGGCTGGTAATTAACAGTGAAACAAGGGAAATGTGTTTTTGTTGGGTGACCAGTTTGGAGTGTCTCTGTAGCACTGTGTAGCACTTAATTGTGACTGTTCGTGATATTGTGACTAACACACGGCCGTCAGAGCCCGGCTGTCTCCCTCTGTGCTGTGTGCAGGCTGGGGTTGTTTTGCCAGGGCTGAGGATCCTGTGTGCCTCTAGATGTTCCATTTCTCTTGGAAGAAGGCTCTTATGGGGCCAGCACAAAGAGAATTTTTTATGCTTCTGTGAGGGGATGCCAAAAAATGTATAAGAACAACAACAACAAAAAATCCACCATCAAATTTACTGCTTAAGTTTACTGACAGCCTGTCACAGTGGAATAAAACATTGATATTCACTTTGTGGACTTAATTTAAAATGACTTAGTCGAGGAAAGCAGGCAGTTGCTTTGCACCACGTGCAATCCAAACAGGAAATTTGGCATTAGGGTGTGCAAGGGGCCTGTTGGATACTGTTGGTTGCCTACCAGAGTCCATTTCCCCTCTCTCTTTCCCGGCAGAGCTCCGTTTTGTGTTTACCACTCGGCCCGGAGGTCCTCGTGTCTCTGGGGAAGCTGACTACACGGTGTTCCCAAGAGTAGGCTTGGTTTGGGGAAACAATGCAAATCCCTGGAGGTAAAACAGCAGGTAAGGAAAGGTTAGCAGGGGGCATTCTGGAGACTAATTTCCTCCTGAGTTTTGGTGCAAGGAGAGCACATTTACTTTCTTCTTTTGGATCGTGCTGTGTGTCCGGAATTGGAGGCACCGGCACCCTCTGTCTTGCAGGTGGAGGCCGCGTGGAGCACTGCAGGAAACAGGCCCAGCCTGGACACACAAAGTCAGCTCTGAAGCTTGCTCTCCCACTGCACTTCCAGGAACATGAGCCAGGTGATTCCCTTAGTGTTTCAGCCACTTGGAGTTGGGGGTTATGTTTATATCCCAGAGAATCCCATGGATGATGAGAGCTTTAGAGCATGTTCTTATTCCTCACACTGGAATTGGGATCCAAGTGATTCAAAGGAGGCCAGGGTCAGCTGTTCTTGGCATCTAAGGCTGGTGATTGCATCTTCTCCAGAAGGCAGAACCTGCCCCAGGCACAGGTGGGCATTTTCCCAGTCTTACCCAGGAGAAAGGCCTCTGCTCCTCAGTGGGATCAAAGTCCAATTTTGGAAGATTGTATGGTGCACACGTATACTGTGCTTGGTGGCTTCCTCAATCAATGTTAAGAGCAATTTTAAATAATATTTATGTATTTTTATGGTCAGCAGGGCATAGGGCACCCAGAAAGCACTTGCTGCTTTGGGGGAAATCTGGTTCGAAAATTATTAGAATGGCAACAACAGCTGCCTTTTAGTAAGTTTTTTCCCATGGGCCATCGCAGTAACAAGCACTCTCCTCCATCGCTGTACTGATTTCTCTCATCAGCCCCGCAAAGCAGGTGTTAGTGTCTACATATCACAGTGGAAAGCATGAAAGGTCAGAGAGGTCAAGTAACTGTCCAAGGTCTCACAGCTGGAATAGTGTAGGCTCGAGATTTGAAGCCAGATCTGTCTGGATGTCATTCCAGCCTGTACTCCTCACCATTACTCTTGTAATTATTTATGTATTTAAATTGGCAAATAAAAATTGCATATATGGATGGTGTACAAAACAGTGTTTTGATCTATGTAAATGCAGTGGAACAACTAAATCAAGCTTATTAACACACCCACTACCTCACACACTTACCTTGTTCTTTTTTTTATTTTTTTGTTGCAAGAACATTTAAAATCTACTTTCTTAGCAATTTTCAAGTATCCAATACATTGTTATTAGCTATAATCACTACGTTGTACAATAGATCTCCTAAACTTGTTCCTCCTACCTAAATGAAATTTTGTATCTTTTGACCAACATCTCCCCAAACCACGGCCCCTCATCACTCTTTCCTGCTCCGTCCAGGGTACTTTTCACAATTTTCTCATGTATGTGAAGTAAAAGAGCCTAAAGGATGGAATTTGTCTGGTGGATTAGGACCATACATGTCCAAAGAAGGGCCCTATGCTTCCCAAGGCTCCTTGCTCTACTCACTAACAAGAGACATACATGCCTTGCTAAAGTTGGCCAAGCTCTATTATTCTTCCCTGGGAAATAGTAACCTTAGAACATGGAACAGTCCCACACTCGCAAAATGACATCACAGCCTAAGATAACCAAAGCAAAAGAGGATTCTTTAGCTCGGAATATTGCAGAGAGGGCAAGTAACTTCTACGTCAGGGGATGAAACATGAAGCTTCTGGTCACTGTTGCATCATTGTGCACTGATGTTTATTGGTCACAGCATATTAATAAAATATATTTGAGTTCCAGTCATTTCAAGTTATACACCCTTACAAAATAAACAAAGTGTTACTCTTGTTCCATGAAAGAATACAGAGTAATTCCTCCTAAAATCTCCTTAAGCTTAACCCTGACCTCACCTGCTTTAATTATGCATGACAGTCAGTCAAACTCCTTTGCAACAAGCAGGCATTCATTACCTATAATTCCTATTTTATAACTTTTTTGTTTGATCTGCCCCAGAATTCATCCTGAAGAAATTCAACAGAATAAATGATCATTCTCCCAGACCACTTGACTGCTGCTTTGAATATGTAATGTGGCTACACATGTATATTATTTATGAAAAATTGATTGCCGTAACATCTCAATATTCCTTTCATGCTCTGTGAATGTGGACTTAATACATTTCCTCTGAAGCCTACGGATGGCCCAGAGTACGTGACAATGCCTTGAGGAGGCTAATGGATTTATTGGTTTGGGCAGCGTGTCCTCAGTGAGGAAATTAGGGAACTCCTGTGCAGTCTGCTCTTGCCGCCTCTCAGGAGCTTTAGCTGGTTTGGGGCACGATGACTGCACTGGCCCATAGGGAAGTCCAGGTAAATTGGAGGACAATATAAACCAGAATCCCAGCCTGCCTTTCTCCAGGGCCCATGCCCCATGGAGGAGACCCCCCTTGGAGGGAATGTTACTGGATTCCTGCAGATGCAGATCTTGAAACCACTGGGACCCATTCACGTAAGTGACAGGAGGAGGGGTGGGGGCCTAGGGAAATGAGACAGGGAAGGGTGTGTTATCAAGCCGGGTACTGGGACAGCTGTGGGTAAATCCCACAGACCAGAGCCTCCCCCAGGGGCGAAGGACCAGGGTGTACATCTTACACCTCCCACGTGTTGTGGGCTGGGGCTCCCAGGGCCCTCCCTTGCTCAGCACTTCCCGCCCTGCTGGTGGGGTGGGAGGAAGCCCTGAGGCCTGAGAGACTTGGGAACCTGCGGAGGATGGGATGGGCGTGACCTGGACCAGGCAGTGCTGAGGGGCGGTGCCTGAGGCAGGAGGCATTCCTGAGAGTGAATCAGTCCCTTGTTGGCCCACGCCCCTCACTGCATACCTGGAACACTAGGAGTCATGCCAGAGTGGCCATGCAGAGCCATGTCTGCAATCCCTGTTGCTGCTTCTTTGGATTCAAGATGAAAATGACCCAGACACAGGGGTGAGCCAGAGCAAGAGAATGGCCTGAGGACATGGGGCTCTGGTGTCAATGGGAGTCTTGAGCCCTGAGCCAGCTGTTTGGCCAACAGGAAGCTTCTGAAGAGCAACACTGGTGTCAGGAGTGTGAGAGGTTGATGAATAAGATGCAGGAGGAAGGAAAACAGCAGGGAAGGCACACTCCACAGGAACGGCAGGGCAGGTGCCGCAGCAGCAGATGAACTGAGCGCCCCGACTGCAGAGGGGCAGTGGGGCTCGGTGGGTCAGGGTTGCCTCTGTCTGAAGGGCCCTGGCTCCTGGAGGGACCCTGGAGGGCTCTGGGGGCCGCCCGGGGCTCAGGTAGAGCCTGCCTCGCCTCTGGCCCAGGCACTCAGCGGCTAGTGCTTCTCTACCCTGGAGGGAGAGTGACTTGGGGCTGTTCACACCCCTGCCACCCAAAGTGTGACAGAGGACCAGCATCTGCATCACCTGGGGCCTGATGGAGATCAGAGCCTCTGCTTCAGCCTCAGACCCGCTGGTTTGAAATCTGCATTGTATTAAAGTCCCAGGTCCTTCGTGCACACAGTAAAGCATGAGAGACGCTGCCCTGGCTCCAGCTCCCTGCCAGGAAGTCACCTGGTCCTTCTCTGGGTCTTGGGGGACTGGGTTAAGAGGAGCCAGCACGGACTCAACATTTCCTGTGGGCCAGACACTGAGTCATCTCACTGTTCTCCAAATGACTACCCGGGGCACGAGCATCATCATCCTCATTTTGCAGAGCAGAAACCACAGTTGCGCCTGGGACTCACCATGATGCTTCTGCAGCAGTCGGTGTGGACACAGGTCAGCTCCCTCGGGAGCCCACTCCCCTCACACTGGCCGAACATCCCATAGGATGCCCAGATGGCCCCGTCCAAAGAGTTCCCTACACATGTCTGATTTGGATGATTCTAGGGAGATATCCAGGCAACAGAAAATATTTTGTTTTGTTTTGAGCCCAAAGTGAAGGAAATGGCAAAAAATATACAAAGTAATGAAGTTGGAGCCAAAATGTTTTTTTCCCCACTGAATATTTTCCATGAAGCATCAGATGCTCTTTAAAGGTCGGATGTTACTATTGTTCATTTCCTCATCGGTTCGCTAATCAAGTATTGTGCATTTGCTTAAGGTCACAAGTCTTAGTTACTGATGAAAATAAAAGCCTGTTCTTGATTTTGCAAGGGAAAGACATGACGGGAGTACACTCCTGTAGAAACAACCTTACATTCAGGGCCAGCGTGTTCTGCAGGTTCTTGAATTTGGGGACATGATGTATTCTCAGGTCTTGAATCCTGAGGACAATCTCTGACCACCGTGTGTGGGGGCCACACTGCCAGTCTCAGCAGAAGGGACTGTTCCCGCATCCTGACCGAGACGGACTCTGAGTTCCGCAAAGGGACCAACGAGCCTCGGGTTTTCCTCCTGTACAGCTGTGAAGTACCTTCGGCACTGGGGGGAAGGCCAGGTGAGAGGAGAGGGTGTCAGGTGTCTGGCCATATTTGCCCAGACTGAGTTCAATAAAATAGTAGGTTAGAAAAAATAAGGAAGACCTGGAGTAACTACCGGCAATTGCAGGCCTACTGGATGCTCGGGTGTCGCTGAGCTGCCCTCACGAAATCCTCACAGTCACCCATAGGGAGGAGGCTGCATCCCCCATTTAACAGGGCAGAAACCCAGTGACCAGAGAGGTTAAGTGACTTGCACAGGATCGTACAGCTGGGGAGTCCCAGCCCTTCTGGCCTGACGGCCCTGGAGTGGAAGGGAGTCTCCCCAAAGTCCTGACGTGCTGACAGCCTCACCCCAGCTCTCCTGTAGAAGGAGGAGAACCAGCCCCTGCACTTTAGCTCCTGTCCCAGAGGGCAGGGTCGAGTGTTGGGCTGATCCAGGGGGGCCTGGAGACTCCGTGAGTAACGAGCAGGGCTGGGTAAAACCCCGAGAGGGGTCTGCTGGGCACAGGGCCAGGGACGGGAAGGGGCGCTCCCAACACGGGGATCTCCTGCCCGAGCTTCACCACCACCCACTTTCACTCGCCCTCTTGGGACCTCTCTGGAGGCTAAGAGAGAACCACTCCGGGTAGTTTAGCAGAAAGGGGAGGAGAGGTCTCGGGGAGCTCTTGGAGGACCCAGTTTTGGGGAGCCGGGGGAGGGGGGCGGGGGCGGCTCCTCTGTCCACGACCCTCCCAGCGTGGTTCGCTCCCCTGTCTCCCCCACGCTGCGCTCTGCTTCTTCGTCTTCCCCTTTCTACTAAAGGTTGGCAAAGGTGGGAACCGAGTGTGTGTGGGGGGGGTACGCTTCACCCGAGGGAGGGGCGGAGAAAGGAAGAGGGGGGAAGGATTCCAAGAGGATTAAATTCCAAAATGAGAGATTCCAGGAATAAACGATGCAAGACTGTGCGCTCCGGGGAGGTAGAGCCTTGGGAAGAGCTGGGAACAGGAGCGACAGGAGCGGGGCGGGGGAGCCCCGTGTGGTGGCAGCAGTAGCAGGGGGCTTCTTCTCGTGGGGGCTTGTCCACCCGCCTTCCCCTCAGTGCCCCGTCCTCCCCTCTGACACAGGCCATTGCGTTTGCTCCACCGCGCCCAACATGCTGCGCGAACCCTTTCCCAGCAGACGCTACAGAAACACGTCCCCTGGGAGGAGAGAAGCCAGCAGAGGAACGCCGGTGCCCACGGCCGCCACCTGCCTGCGTCCCCACCCTTAACTCTGGCTTTCTGTCCTGCAGATGGACTCGCAGGCCTCCTGCCCAATTTCTGCATGGTCTGTCTGCTCCCACCAGTGACACAGGCCCAGGGGTCTCTCCTGTTCCTCCCCTTCTCTTGTAAATTCAGGTCAATCAGGCACGTGTCCCCGTCGGCCCCAGCCCTGGGCACAAGTAGCCCCTGTCAAGGTCACCACAATTTCCATGTTGCCAAATCCACTGGTCAACGCTTGTCCTCATCTTCAGCCCCTCTCGGCACTGGAGTGGGTGGGCCACCGCCTACCCCTTGAAGCATTTTCGGGACATCCTGCCCTTTGGCTCTCTTCCCTGCCCCTGCTGCCCCAACGCCCCAGGAGAATGCAGGGTGTGGCCCTCGGGCCCCTGTCCTTCCAGGGACAGCAGGTAGATGGTCTCACCCACTTTGTCCGTTCCCACTTTCCCTTCCAGCTCGGACCTCCTCCCTGAGCTCCTAGTGCATCTCCAGCCGGCCCCTTGGCATCTCCCCAGATGATAAGAGGCATCGCCCTAAAAGGCGCCTCAAGCTCACCTTGGCCAACACCTGTGGGGACTCCTTTCTTCCAGGTGCTCAGATCAGAACCATCAACTCTCTTGTCTTTCAAACTTGACTTCACTCCGTCAGGAAGTCCTGCCAGCTGGACCTTCCCCCAGGGCACTTCCACCGCCTGCACCACCGCCCTGGGGCGCAGCTGCCGTCCTCCTGCCCTCTCACCCGATGCGCAGCCCCAGCCTCCTCGCTGGGCTTCTCTCCCCCAGGAGCGCCCAGCGCGTGTCCCCCGTCCTGTCTGCTCAGAGCTCACGGCCCTGTCCACCTGAGTCGAGGCCGGGGAGGCTCTGACCTCGGCTTCTCTCCCACCCGTGGGGCCACGGCCACTGCCCTCCCGGCTGTTTCCTGAACGTGCCCAGCGAGCTCTGCCCCAGGACATGTGCAGTTGCTGTTCCCTCTGCCTTGATGTCCGCAGGGCTTCCTGCCCTCCTTCCGCCTGTGCTCCAGGGAGGCTGCTCCTCAGGGAGGCTCTTGATGAGCGCTGGGGTTTAAACAGTGCCTCGGGCTCGTCTCCCTCGACATGCTCACACGTTCTCCCCAAGGCGGGTCACTCGCCACAGGGGGTGCTGAGTACCTGTGTGTGTATTTGTTTACTTGTTTACTCACTTGCTACCTGTCTTCCCTCACTAGAATACAGGTGTCATGAGGGCAGGGTTTTTGTCGTTTTCATTTTTGCAGTTTTCCAGAGCCTGAATCACCGCTGGGCTATCGAGCACTTTGCTCAGTAAGTGTTTGTTGACTGACTAAATAAAAGCAGCCATGGCAGTGGGGGTGTGGATGATGCCAACATGACAAGTCTGACATTCTTTGTTTAAGGAGTTTTTTTAATGAGGGAAGAAAAGATAGTTCCTCGTAACTTGGTGAAATAGTTTTTTTTTTTTAAGTCATATGATTGTGTGTCTTTCTGCAAAAACAGGGAGTTGCCACAATAAACAGAGAGGCAGGCTGATTTCCCCAGTGGGGTAGAGAAGATCCAGGAGGGAAGCTGGGGGCAGGCTTGGGGGTGAGAGCTAGGAGGGGATGGCAGGACCCATCTCACGCCCGGGTCTGTGCCCGCCTCGCAGGTAACTGACGACTCTCGCCCAGGAATCAATCACATGGAAAGTCCCCTGGCCCTTTGGTGTCTGTTTTTATTGAAACAATCGGACTCCCGCGTCTGGATGAACTAGTTTCCATAAGAAGTTGTCTCCCGGGCCGTGCCCCTGACTCTTTAAATCAGAGGAACGCTCGACGTAGCGGGAGCTCTTTCAAGCTATCCGCATGTGAGGGCCGGCTCGGGACGAGATAATGACCACTGGTGGTGACCCCAGTCTGGGACGATTACGGATTCCATCTTCCACTTGATAATCGGGGCTGTCAGCGCGTCACTACGGAGGCCAACGCGCTCATCAGGGAAGCCCGACCTTGGCCGGGAACCAATGCCCACATCCGGGAAGGGAGGTGAGGGGAGCTTACGGCTTCAAAGAAGAGGTGAAGCTGGTTTTCAATCAGCACTTACTTTGTGCCGGGGCTCCGCCTCTCATCTGTCCTCTGTCACGGATACTCCCCAGGCCCCTCTTCTCCTGCACCTTCTCACGTCACCTGCCCCTGGTCCAGTCGCACTGAGCGCCGCCGGTTCCTGCAGCAAGCCCCCACCTTCCTCCTGCAAGGGCCCCCGGGTGTGGCCCCCGCCCGCCCACCGGCTCCTCCGCCACCCCCACTGGCCTCCCTCGGGCTCCGCTTCCCTTCCGCTGCCCAGCCTTCCCTGGTTACTCTCGGCCGCCACACCCAGCTTGTCTCCTTCAGAGCACGAGTCACAGGGATTATGAAGACGCTGCCTGTCTGTCTGACTGCCCTGGGCCAGTGACTACCCAGGGCGGAGCCGGCGGGCTCTCCGTCAGTACCGCTGGGTGGAGGGCGAGCAGACCCTCAGGCAGAGGCACGCGTGTCCTCTTTCCGCACGAGCACGGCAGAGGTGGAATGTAAGAGGTGGAATGTGCGGTGGGTGGGGGAGAGTCTGGATGCTGAGCGAGGTCCGTCTGGCTCTGGAATCCGCACTCTCGGGGCAAAGCCCCGGAGCCTCCCAGCCAGCCCAGCGAAAAGAACTCACCGAATGGAGTGAGCGAGGGACGGGGCGGGTGCTGTGGGGACGGAATGCCCATTCCTCACCCGGTGGCTGTCCCACGAGTGTGTCCCCCTTGTGAAAACCCATCCAGCTGGACACTGACGATGCCTGCACTTTTCTGCGTGGCTGGTCCACTTCAAAAGAGAGTGAAAATTAATTACTGACACCCACTAAGTGTCAGGCACTATGCCAGACATGGGGGTGGGGGGGACCTACGGAGCCAAGAGCCAGCGCCTCTCTCAGGGCTTACAGTCTGGAAGGAGAAACATTGAGGGACCAGTTCTAGGGTCGGAGCAGGGCACCTACGCCAGCCCCTGGGGGACAGAAGGGCTCCCGGAACCGGCCACTTCAGCATCATCAGTCCTCAAGGTGGTGGGACTAGAAGGAAAGGAAGCTGCTTGGGAGTTGGTTAGATCCTGCAGATGCGGGTAATTTGTGTCCAGTCACCTAACTTGACATCATATGAGAAAAAAAAAAAGACTCTATCTGACACACAGATCAGCTGGTGGCCAAGGGTAGCCGGGCTCAGCCTGACCCTCAGGTGACACTCAGGGGCCCTGCCATCCCCTCCCCCACTCTAGGAGCTGACACTTAGGCTCTGAGAAGCGGCTGGACACAGAAGCAGCTCACACCGGCGTAGGGAGCTCTGTGTGGCGGTTGAGAGCGATGCTTCTGAGACAGCCGCCTGCATTTGATCTCGCTCATTCTCTCAAGAGCCTCAGCTTCCTGATCTGCAAAATGGGCACTTGCAGGTGCCTCTGCGAGCACTAAATGTGATAACAGATGGCACGTGGTAAGTGCTCAGTAAACACTGCCCTCGCTGCTGGGGTAACAAGTGAACAGCACCGGGAGCAGCTGCCCTGATGCCAAGCCAGGCGCCAAGTTAGGAAGAGGGGCCAGGAGACAGCAAAGCTCCCAGCTGCACCCAGGGAGGGTGAGGCCTGCTGCGTTGTCAAGGACAGCTTCACGGGGAGGGTCCTGCACGATCTTCAGGGTTCCAGGAGGGAGCACAGGGCAGAGGCAGGCGCTAGAGGTTTTCTTATGGGAACACACCTAAATGGTTGGATTAGAAAATCTGCGGCAAGGAGTAACAGAACAAAACGTCGGAACACCGGTTTCGGGCCAGCACGGTGGCAGCCTTGGAGCTCCTGCACAGGCAGGTGGTGGAAGCAGAGCACTGTTGGGCTGGAAGCAGGTTTTGGAAATATTCTTCTGGCAGCTGGGGGTAGAGACAAAAAACCTAAACTGGGAGCCTGGGAGCATCCCGGGAGTTGCTGGCCATCGGTGGCTCCTGGTCTGTCAGAACAGCCCCGCCTCCAAGCCCAGAGCGCCCTTTGACAACACGGCCACGCGTCACCAACTCAGCAACGCCCAGGCCCACTGCCCTGGCTTATTGCTCTCCCTTGGGGCGGTGCTTTTCACTCACCTTGATGTTGCTCGTTCAAGGGGACACTTGAGCCACGGCAGTGCCCATCCCCTCGGTTTCTGGATTTATTTTGTTGTTTTTTATTTTGACCTTTGTTATGCTAATGGAGTCTGCTATTATAATCATAGGCGGTAAGACTGATTTTTTGAGTTTTTCTGTTTGTTTGTTTCAGTGGTTTTGCATTTAAAAATGTGGACATGTTCCCAAGGCTGTCCCACATCAAATGTGTTTTATGGCCCCAGTAGGAGATCCGGCCTTTCCTCTAAACGCATCATAAATGTAGGTACCACATATTATTTTGTGCACAGATCCTATCACAGTCCCTACCCTAGAGCCTCCAGCGTTTATTAAGACTATATTATTCTCCAAATGCTCACACTTTCCCTATCTGCTTTAAATCAATCAAAACCACTGTGCAAATTAGAGCCCAGACCCCCCTGCTCGCAGTGCATAGACACTCGTCACCCTTCCCTGGGTCTGGAGGGTCAGGGAGATGATGCAATTTGTTAGTTG
The DNA here is from genome assembly GCA_023783475.1 of Daubentonia madagascariensis. Classification (NCBI taxonomy): domain Eukaryota; kingdom Metazoa; phylum Chordata; class Mammalia; order Primates; family Daubentoniidae; genus Daubentonia; species Daubentonia madagascariensis. Next base: position 1,940,330 of record JAKFHU010001640.1, on the reverse strand, counting down.
TCAATACTGCGTTTAGTTGACTTCTCAGGAAATATGACAGGCACCCTTCTTCCCCTCAAGCTGCAGCCAGTGCTGGGGCTTAGCCTGGGTCCGGAGCTGTCTGCTGTCCTTGGAAATCGCAGGCCATAATGACTGGTTAATATATCGACTGCCCCAAGATGCCCTCGAGTCATCTCTTGCAAAAGGCCAGCCTGAAGCCAGTGTATAATGACTGTTTCTCCCAGATAATTAGTTACTTTCCTTCAATTAAAATTGGAAAATGCACAGAGCAGAACATTTGTCTCAGTTAACATCCGGTGAGATGCATCTTCAGAGCAATAATTACTCCCCAAATGTGGGAGGGCTGATGTAGAGGCCTATTGACAAGTCTGGTCTAATGTGCTTGTTTCTCAGGAAATCAAGAAGGCGCAGTCATTCTAACCCCGAGTGAGCTACTTTTGGCACCAAGAGGGGACGGGACCTGGGAGGGCCTTGGGGCGGTGATGTGTGCAGCCTCCCCAGACGCCAATCAACACCTTGCACTGTCTGCGGTGCCCGAGCCCGGGTCCTCCATGTCCCCGTTTGATCAGCAGCTGACTCTTGCCGCCTGAACACGCCCGACAAACAGCTCATTATTCAAACAGATGTTTCTGTTTGTTTCAGATTGCTGTTCCAGAGGGAATCTGGCACTCTCATTTACAAGATGAGAACCATACTTCAGTTTTTGCAAGATGTGAGGTCCCCCAAATGCCTAGATCATTGTTGGAGAGGCTGACAATATAGGGGAAGGGGTTAGGAAGGAAAATGACCATTCTCCAGGCCCTGAACCTTCCATACTGGACCACTGGCCCTTCATCTTTGTCTCTCGAATACCTGAAATCTCAGTAGCTTCGTTCTGGGAGATTCTCCCCACACGGGAAGCTGGTTGTGTAACCTGTGATTCCCAGCCTGGAGGGTACAGGAGCCGTCAGTCCACAGCCTAATTTCTATCCTATTGTTTCCATACATACCTTGTTCACTCCCACAACACTCAGTGTTTTTTCCTCTGATTATATAAATAATTCATGTTCATCAGTTAAAAAAATCGAACAACATATAAAAATAAAATGAAGAAATCAAACATCTCCAGAGTCTCCACCACCCTAACGTAATCCCCTGACAACCTTCTTGGTGACTATGTTTTTTCGTGTGAATCTTTCCACACACCACACGTGCTTCCCTCCATCTTTTTTGCGGGGCGGGGAGGGTGTTGTATTTAACAGTGTATTCAAAGAGGAATCCCTCCAAGTCAGTCAAGTATAGATAAGAATTTTAAAAATAGTTGCATACTACTTTTTGTGTGGATATACTCTAGTTTAGTAACTTTTGGCCCTTTGATGGACACTCTGTTTCTGGTCTTTTCTTTCTTTCTGGCCACGGAACAATGCGACAATATATTTTTGTGTATATGTATCCATATGTACCAGTTCATTCTTTAAATACCCAAAGACTACTGGATCCTATGCACTGAAAAAACAGGTAAATGTTTCTTTGCAGAGCTCATTTTATGATGGATACAGCATCAAGGGAAAAAATGCTATTTGCAATTCCATCGTCATCTTGTCCTGCAAAGGATTATTCACCAAATGCACCAAGGAGCCTTCTCTGGTTTCCAGGGCTCAGCATGTTCTTACAGATACTTGAGATTGTAGATCATTCTTGTGGCTGTGTGAGGATCTCAGCACATCCCTTATCATTTACACTGTGCTTTCCTACCAATATCAACCATGCCTCCAGCTGTTTGCTGGGGAACCTCAGGAATGAGTGGCTGATGGCTCTGCTGGAGAACAGGCAGTAGAAGTCTCTCCAAATTCCTCCAGGATGCTGGGCCTGTATTTACTTCTGATAGCAGACCACAGGTAGGGTCGTAACTCTCAAGCAGTTAGACTTCTGTGGGAAACATATTCTAGGCTAAGGAGACGCAGTGTTCCTGCTTCCAGACATTTGCATAGCCAGCAGATGGAAGGGGGTAGAACTTGTGTGCTCTTGTCTCAGACGGCCGAACTAAGAGTTTGGTGGAGATTACAGAAAGTAGATTTCAATTGGTTAGAATGGGCACATGCCTGTCTCTACTGTCTTAGAAAGAATTTTAAGTAGAGGATTCTGATTTCAGCGCAAAGGCAGGAGGGCTAAGTTCTTTGATGTTTAGGGGCAGGTGAAATTTAGGTGTAATCTTAACATGTCCAGAACAAGTCTTAGGTACAGCAGAATGGAATCCTTATCTATGATCTACATAACAAAATCAGAAAGAACTAAATATTATGTGGGGATCTGGGTAGAATCTAGATGCCTGGCAGGCAGGGGGTTAGGTTCTGAGCCAGGGTTGTGGGAAGTTCCAAGGGCATATTATATTCAAGCAAATCTAGACATCCCCTGACTTCTGCCTACCTCTGACTCAAGGGACTCTCATCTTTGCATCCTTACAGTAGATTATTTCTCCCCTGTGGTCTTAATGCATTTCAAATTGGAGAGGAATGCTTTAAAGAAGTCGGGGGAGAGGACAGCCCAGGCATTGACAAGCATGTCCATTCACATAAGGACAATGGCTGACTTCAGGTTTGCGCAGGAAATGCTGAAAATGACAAAGTTTTGTCAGGAATGTTGTTTTCTACTTTAAGATGCCTGAAAGGCATTTTAACACTAAACTCCCATGTAGCTTTCCTGTGGATGATATATAACTCCATTTACAGCTGTAATCTGGGTACCAAAATGAATACTCCATCACTGTACTATGAATAGTAAATTAACCCAGATAAAAGTGTTCTACATCCAATCAAAACCATTAAGTAACTAGGAAACTAAGATTGGTGAGGACATTTTGGAGGCAATTATAACTAATGAATACATTAACTTCAAGAGGGCGGATGGTTTCTGTGGCTTTCTGGTCTCTCCAAATAAAATTAGGGTAGGTGGGAACAAAGCTGAAATTATTTTGTAAAAAGGACAGATTTATTGATCCACATAGAGCCATTTAGAAAGGGAAATGGTTTCTTAGGAGAGAGACTTAGGCATATTAGACTTCAGAATAATAATTACAAAGAATGAAAAGAACTTTCCTCTCTTACCACCTTTACAATCAGCCTAGATCAGACCAACAGGGCTCATGCTTTGTTCCCTGGTCACAGATTTCAGTGTGGATAATTTTCACTTTCTTGTAAGATCTATTGTTTAATGTGTTTCAAAAGTGAAATTGATGAATACCAAATGTGGACAGTATGGAAAATACAAAAAAAATGCAATATAAAAACAAAACAGTCTATAATGCTATCACCCAGAGATGACCATTATTAACATTTTGGGGTAACCAGTCCTTTTTATTTTTCTATGCACATACATTACATGTTTGGGAGTAGTTATAGATTATTTTATTTACCTAAGAATAACGGCTTTAATATTTTGGAAAAAGTGATACAACTTATCATATAAATTTCGAGTCATACAGAAAAATTCAAAGAAAGATATTAAAAATTTTCACCTAAACTCTTACGCATGGCAGTTCATCATGTCCAGTCCCAGCTTCTTTCTCTAGCACATGTGCAGATACGAGAGAAATAGATCAATTACCTTCTACAAAAAAAGGGATGCTTCTGCGCATGCTATTTCAATATAACGGGGTCTACTGTACCCCTGGAAACTGCCTACAGACAGCAGCCATGTTGGTGTTCGGGGGTTCTGACTATTCTTTGACTTTGCTTTCTCCTTTGTCTTGAGACATCTCAAAGTTTTCGGCATTCAAGACAGCAATACAACTCCTAGTCATGCTCTTCAGTCACAGCTGGCTGCTCTTGCAGCACTGACTTACTTTTCCTCACTATGAGCAGATTCCAGATTCCTTAGCGGGGAGGCTCCACCACAACGGCCAACACTGCGGAGTCTTTGCCCATGGCCAGGACGATCCTCCACCAAGTCCCCACACCAAGTGTCACTAACAGGGGCACTCTTAGCTTCCCTGACACCGACTCACATGCGCAGATCCAAGGGAGAGGTATGCAACAGCTAACAGATATGAGACAAAACTTCTAAGAGCCAAGTAGTAATGCAAACAGATCTGAAAATCTTCACCTAAACTAAAGACAAGCAATTAAACTGGAGCCTGGACAGTCCATTCAAAGAAAGCAGCCAAAACTCCCAGCCGGGGTGGGTCCAGTGTGGGCACGTCTTCGCAGTTTCCAAGAGGAGCCAGACACCTAAACTTTTAAGTGAAATCTTCTTTCTTACCTATGTTGACGGTCAACTAAACAACTAAAAACACCGTAAAACAAAGCCCATCTGTGGATCAGATTCTTCCTTTGCTATAAACACGATTTAATAAAATGCATGGGCCTATTAAATCTGAATATCAAATGAGCAACAAATAATTTTTAGTGTAAGTATGTCCCATGCAATATTTGGGATATATTTATACAAAAAATATTTATTGTCCACCTGAAATTCAAATTTAACTGGGCGTCTTGCATTTCTCTGTCCGCCCTCACTGGTGATTTGCGCTCCCCACTCTCAGGGAAACGAGGGCCTTGGAAGAGCTGTGTGTTGGTGTCCCCGTCCTCCCTGTTGCTGCCCAGGTGGTGCAGTCTTCAGCAGGTGAGTGTCAGGTCTGTGCTTGGTTCATTTTCTTTTTCACTCATCATGCACTTTTCTCCTCCTTGCTCTTCTTTCTTATTTTTTTTTCCAGTAGGTTTTGAGGAAATACTGGGATAAAAATGCAGTTTCTTACCATCCTTGACAGGTAGTCTCCAAAGTCTGCTTTTTCATTTAACATTATATCATGCAAATTTCTTCATCATTAAATATTTTAAAAATATGTTTCTCTTGGCTGCCTATGTGCCCTTTTGTGAATTTACCAAAACTATCTTAGCTGAAACTCAATCATATTCACTGCTTAGAAATCCTGTATATAAATATTTGAGCGAAAAACAGAACTCAACTGATGAAATAATTCATTCTCCTCTTTGGTCAGTGCCCGGGCCGGGAGACGTGAGAGCACCACCGACAGAAGGCTCATCTTCGACGGTTCTTAGGACCTCTGCCTCGTGCAGCTCACCCCTGAGCCCTGGCCCTTGTTCTTTAAGGATTTCAGTGGCTTCGTTATGTTTACTTTAAACATATTGGTGAAGGTGTTGTCTCTTCCCCCACGTCATCTGGGAATCCCTTCCTATTAATTGGTTCCCTGTTGGCTTCTAATAAGCTTGGTAATTATTCATTTTATCTCAAGGCAAATACTATTAGCCAGGTTTGGTGTGATTAAGAAAAGTGCTTCTTCAAGCTATTATTTTTTCTGGTGGGGATGATTCTTATGTAATTAAGCCACAGTGTGAGGAAACAACTTGATACATTGGCTTATTTTGGCTTTGACAATATGATTAAAAGTACTATGCTTTCCTTAACAATTTTCTGCAAAGTATGTTGGCATTCCATTTGATATCCTTTGGAATCTAAAGTTATGTAAGACAGACCAAAGTACATTTACGACAAGTGAAGGAAGGGGCTCGGCATCCTGTCTGAACAATCCATTTGGGAAGTAGCCTGCAGTAGCCCTGGCTTGTTCAGATTATAAGGTCACCACTGAGACCACACACCACTTCCCAAGATAACTAAATTCCATAAAGAAGGTGGACGACGTTTGTGCATTTTAATAGAAAAAAGCACAGTGGTGACTTCATCATATCTTCTACATTATTTTTTCCAAATTTAGTGAAACAAATGTGGCATACCTTGACAAGTTTATTTTTATTGCTGTTCTTTTTAATTTTGCAGGTTGTTTTAATGGCCATTTTTCTGAACTTAAGAATCCAGTTATGTAAGAAACGTGAGGCAATTTGTTTAGCATTTTGGACATACTTAAGCTAGCTTTTCTATTCTCCAGGACGAGGTTCAATTGGCCTTTTAGCCTTTATCGAGTGAGAGAGGCATCGCACGGGGCAGAGCTGTTTCCCCAGGCCCCTGAGTGCTTGCTGGCCGGGTTATAGGAAGCCCCTTTGCCTCAGCACTCGGTCCCTAGTCCAATCAGTTCTGCCAGGATATTATAAAGGAAATGGAAGAGACAGAGAGAGAGAGAGAAGGAAGGAAGGAAGGAGAGAGGGAGGGAAGAAATAAGGGAAGACGGAAAGAACAGGGAAAATCACTACTTTGTGATGGTTACGTTCACAGAATCACTACTCTACGATCGTTACACGTAGGGAAGGACAACCTTGATCAAGAGAAGGTTGAGGGCGTGGCAGGTACTCAGAACATCATTTAAGCTTTAAAGTTTCACTCCCAAGAGAAATCAAATATGCAGTGGTTCTAAAACGCTAATCTATCCAATTACGATTTGCACCCAAGATACCTCTCAATATCTCAAGGCATCAAGACAAAAAGACAGCTACATTTCTAGTGTCTCACGGGGAGAAACTCAAGATAAAGAAGAATTAGAAAAAAAGGTAAAACAAGTGTAGTCTCTTCTCTCCTGTGCATTACAAGCCCAAATGCCAAGAAGAAAGTGACTCTGGAGTCTTTATTGCTAGATCGAGCAGGGCTTGATTTTCAGACATGATTGAGTTAGCGTGGCTGTTGTCAAAAGCTTGTTTTGACTTGTAAACAGGACAAGTTTGGGATAGAACTCAGTGATAGAGGAGAAAGATAGAATGCTAAGTTATCATTTTTACAATCACACTTCAGAACCTGTAGCTGTCGTCAGTGGTGGTGTTTTGTTTTGTTTTTTTAAATTCTTTTGCCAGTGTGTTTCCTATTATTTTTGCCAACCTCTTGTTTCCGAACCACTTTCCCCGTGTGCTGGCTTTATTCAAGTAATTGCAGGATTCACCGTTGGAAAACGGAAGATTGTTTCAGCTCCTACAGATTTCTCTCCCAGGAGATTTAAGATTGTCTTTCTTTTTTTATTCTTTCGTTCCTTGACTCAAATGCTGCAACATTCTCAGTGATAGCAAACTGCAGGGTGCACAATTAAAATATATATAACTAAAAATGTGTAAGAAAGATATTTATTTTATGTAAATTAATATTTATATCTCCTTCCACTTACAAATGAGTGTTTTTTAGTCTCAAAACATTTTCTCTTTTGAGTGAAAGTCCTTTCTTCTACCTTAGCTACTAAGTCATTTAGGTCTAAATCTACATTGATTACACCTGTTTGAAACATCTGGCAGGGTTAAATTGCCAGGCCATTAGAAGACTTCAGAGTAGGCTCAAATGTAACCTGGTCAACTTTGGGAGAACATACTAAATCTTACTAAGTTGAAAGGGGGAATGGAGCCATTCATTTTCCTGAATGATATCATTTTTTATTATCAAGAATTTGTTATTTGGATTGTTTTCTACACAGTTACCATCGAACACTTTGCAGTGCCATTTATGCTGGCAACTCTCAAATTTGTCTTTAGCATTTCTAAGATTGATTCCCTCTCTATTAAAAACAAACGATTGAAAAATGTCCCATAGAAAAGGAGGAAATTGACTCCGTCTCTTGAGTCGAACCGACTGTACTGTGATAGGAATGCTCTAGGGACATTTATAAACTGTTGAATTTCACACACAGAAAAATTGCATAAAGCGTGTTCTTGGTAGTTTTAGTGGCGACAGCTTTCTGAAGGCCCCATTCCATATCTCTCTTCTTGACCCTCCTTGTTTTATCTTCCTGCCTCCTGCATCAAATTACCTTGGAGTCTGTGAAGTCACAGAAAATCAAAAGTTGGGAAAGGAGGGCTACACACCCCCAGGATATTGCCAGGTGATTTAGCTGTAAGCTTCCTAATGCCCATTTTATGAGCGGCTTAAACCATGTTCAAATATAGTTTAGAAAATTATTGAGGCTTTATTTACTTTCTCTCCTTTTGGGGCAGCTGACTGACATGTACCTCCTTCTGCCGAAAGGGGCTAAAGAAACACGCCCAGACCCCAGTAGCCCTCAATACACACTCACTGGCTTGATGGTAGTAAGAAACTTGGCCAGTGAAAATTTTAGGCCCGAAAATGTGTATATAGAGAGAGTTGGTATTCTACAAAACAACTGTGAGAGCAGGGCAGGATGCTGTAAGCATTAACCACACGAGATCGATTCATCAGTCATGATTTTGTACATTTTTATGGCTCTCTTGGGCCTCCGCATACGTGCGCCATGTAACATGCACAAAACTCTGTGAGTTGTCCTCTTTGTCTGCACTTATTTGTCCACCCAGCAAATGTCAACTGAGCATGTGCTAAGTGCCCGTCCTCGTGAACAGAGCGTGGAGAGAGGCAACCTGACCATGGCCACGTGGAGCATGTATTTTGGTTCAAGGGTCAGCAAACTGTGGCCCAAGGCCAACTCCAGCTCCCTGTCAGTTTTTATAGGACCTGCAAGCTAAGAATGGTTTTTTGCATTTTTTAATGTTTGAAGAAAGATAAAAAAAAATCCTATTGGGTGATAACGTGAAAATTATAAGAAATTTAAATTCCAGTGACCGTAAATAAAAGTTTTATTGGTACAGAGCTATGCCCATTTGTTTACAGCTGCTTTTGTACTACAAGGAGAGTTGAGGTGTGTGACAGAGACCCTGTGGGCCTGGCCCCTTACAGAAAAATATATACTGACTTCAGTTTCAGTGGATGAGGGGAAAGGTGATGTAACTTGCTTTAGACGCTGCTTGACTCTGAACCCATTCTCTTTGTAACACAACACAGCACCACCTTTGCTGTCCTCCGGGAAAACCCGTGTGTTCATAGGCTTTTCACCTAACCAGGTTAAGCAGAAAATTAAGCTGTCTTTTGGGGAGGTTGCCACATAACAGGGGAAAGCGCCTTCCCAGACTGCATGGCCCTTTGATATTGAAACTAAGGAAATTCTGTTAAATTCCCACTAGGGAGTAGCATAGGATGGATGGGATGTGCTGAGGTCATGGGATAGGATGTGCTGAGGTCATGGGATGTGCTGAGGTCATGGGATGCGATGGGGTGAGGTCATGGGAAGGGATGTGCTGAGGTCATGGGATGTGCTGAAGTCATGGGATGGGATGGGGTGGGGTCATGGGATGGGATGTGCTGAGGTCCTGGGATGGGATGGGCTGAGGTCATGGGATGTGCTGATTCATGGGATGGGATGGGATGGGGGGGGGGTCATGTGATGGGTTGCTTTTCACACCCGTAGGCGATGACTTCCATGCCTGAGGAGATAATGCTGCAGGCCTCTGCCACGTTCCCCCTCCCCATTGCTCCCCTTCTAAGTAATGTCTCTTACCTGATGTGAAAGATCATCGTGACTGTCATATTCGTCTTCTGCTCTATTTATTGCTGACCTGTTTCTTTAAAGAATTTATAAATTTTTCAACAAAAAGATAAGTATTTTCTTAAGTTGTTAAAATATAGAATTGTTTAAATTCCCAAATCTCAATATGCCAACTATTTAGTTTATTTTTAACCATAATTGAACAATTTCTGATAATGTTTTCCCTAGTTTGAAGTAATCTTTCTGCAACAACTCACATCATAAAGATTTTTAACGGATATTCTATCCCTAAAGAAACACTGAGAGATTATTCTCGGGATGAACTCAGCCTTCATGCCCCTTTTTCTGTCCTTACTAACCCTGAGCTGATCTAGGAAACCCAGTGGATAGGTGATAAGTCTTTGTTGGATAATGCTGAATAATATCCCTTTATAAGGACTTTGCCTAAAATATGGAAATAGTTTCTTATTTTGCTCTTCTTGACAATTTAAACCCCCTTTATTTAGACTCAAATTAACCTGTCTTGCTAAAACCTAACATTATCCCGTTAGTGTCATTTCTAATTGTTTTCTGCTTATCAGAACCACGGAGTTATGACACTGAAACTTAATTGTTTTGATTTATACTGCAGATTAATCCCAGCACATACTCATCTCATGTCCCAATATCTGCCTACATCTCTGTCCATGGAGCTGCGTGTGCTGAAGTCATTAACTCCTATTAGAGTTGGGTATCCTTGGCCACGTGAGCCCGAAACCATGGGCCATTTTGTTTCCTTTGGGACCTGCAGGTGGAGGGCTCTCTTCTTGATGTCAGGTCATAATTATTACAGTGTGACCCTTGAGTGAGGTGGCCTGAGTTAAAACCCAGGCTCTCCCTTTGACTCCATTAATAACTTGGAGCAAGTACATCATCTTTTTAAGCTTCAGTTGCCTTGTCTGTTAACCAAGATGATCACAGCCCCTACGTCCTAGGGTTGTCCTACCCTTAAAAGCTTATGAATGTGAGAGTAATGGTCCCTGGCACAAGGAAACCCTCGAACACCGTTATGGTTTTCCACGTTATGTTTTGCTGTCTTTCTCACTTTCATATGAACGTAAAGTGACAAGCTCATCCCAGTATGCCAGGTCTCCCTGTTTTGTCGTTCCTCCAGCTTTCAATGTCTTTAACCAATTATGTTTCACCCTGGGAACCCTCGGGAGGCTCTTCTTTATTCTTAAGCTGTTGTCCCCTGCTCCCTCGCCTAAGTAACACTCTCTGATCCCAAACCACTTAGGGTGCAGGCTCTCAGTAACCCCCCAGACAGAATTTTCTCTTTCTCTTATTTTACCCAGGTAGAGACAGACAACTAAGGGCTTTTACCTCTTAACACTCTGGCTTCTGCGGCTCTGCTGGGACTCCTGTTGCCAGTTGAATCGTCTTGCCTTTATAGGAAAAATACGTCTTCTTCTCAGGTTGCTTTTGACATATTGAGGTATGGCTATCTTTATAAAATGTATGCTGTTTGGTGCTATTTTCGTCTTTCATTCGTGATGGGAAACCATGCACTGTCGTTGTGAATGCTGCTCCCCACCCTTTGTCTCTAACCTCCTTCTGCAGTTCCTGTTACACGTATGTTGGACCAACTGTTCTATTTTCCCTCTCACTTGATCTTAACCTGTTTCCCATGTCTCTTCCTCTCTGTGCTACTTTTGGGGTAATTTCTTTATACGAATCACTAGTTTATTAGCTCTCCTTTCAGCGATTTATCAGCTGTTTAACTCTTTCATTGATTGAATTCTTAATTTCTGCGACTGCATTTTCATTCTGGAAATTTTGTTGGGTCCTCGTTCAAATCTGCCCATGCTACTGTCACCACATTGCATTCTTTTGTCACAGCTTTGCTTCTCTCTTTTGTTTTGTGTCATTTTTGACATACTCAGTTTGTAGTTGAGTTCTGCTATTATCTGCAGTGCATGGGGGGCTTTAATCCTGCTGTTTGTCCAGCCTGCCAACACTCACGTATGGTGGAGGAGTTCCTTATGCATTTCACAATTTGAATTGTGAATCCATGTTTAGTGGGGTTGGCCAGTGGGATTTTGTGTGCCCCAACTGAGGTTGTGTTCCCACACGACAGTGCTCTGCTTGTTTCTGCCTGACGTCCTAGGGTTGTTGCCACCTTTAGACCAATTTTTATGTTACATTTTTGGCTTGGAAGTTTGGGGATCTTATGAGAGTTGGATTTTGAACCCCAAGTCAATGTGAGGTTCAGGTCCTGATGATGAATTCTCAGGAGAGATCTTTTATTTTTCTTTCCTGGGTAAGGCCAGGTAGCAACAAATAAGAGGCTGTGATATTGCAGGTGGATGGTGATTTTCTTTATTTCTCTTCCACTAAGGGTGTGGCTTTTGAGGGTCCTAGTTTTCAGGTTTCAGTTCCACCTGAGACCCTTCCTTGCTCTGTTATTACTGGTATGTAAATGTCTAAGTCAGTGTTCTCAAAGTGGGTTCCCTAGATCAGCAGTGGCGTCACTTGAAAGTTGTTAGAAATGCAGAGTCTCACACTCAAGTCAAGACTGACTGAGTCAGAAACTTGGGAGACAGGCTGGGGTCTTAGAGAAATGTGTTCTAATAAGCCATCCTCATGACTGTGATGCACCCACAGGACCACTGCTCCAGGTGGGCAAGACAAACAACTCTCTGCATACACACCTGTCCTCAGGGCAGCTACAGCTCACCTGGTCACACCCCTGGTTTTAAGCTTTTCCTTCTTTTTCTGCACCTGGGTGTTCATTTTTTTCTCACTCTGTTGGCTATGACTATAAAATAATGTTTATTATGTTTATCAGCATTTTAAAATATTAATAATAGCAGGGGCGCTTTTGGTTATTTTCTCTGCCCTATTGCTAGAACCAGAGGTCTATAATTATAATTTTTATTTGTGAGTTTATTGTCATTCCTAACCCACAGACTGTCAGCTCTGCAAAGACTGGAGCAATCCCTGTTTTTGCTCTCGACTAAATATTCAGCCCCTGCTGGGTGAGGGAGACATAGCAGCCCCTCAACGAATATTTACAGGAAGAATAAATAGATGAAAGGCAAAGACATTGAGCTCCTCCTATTTCTATATAAGAACATTCTGTTTCAGTTAGATTGTTCAGAATCATAAAACTTTCTATATTCTTACTTTTAGGACACAATCCCTCCCCAATGTGGAAATTTTGCTATTTTCTTTCGGTCAGTCCATGAATCTTAAAAGCCATGAAGGCTCCATTCCTTCCAGAGTCTTCTTTCCTTCTGGAGTCCAACCACACTGCCTTCAGGAATCCCTTCTACCTTTGCAAAATGCTATTTTTATTTATCATTTCGGTAGCCTGGTGGTAAAGAGCCTCTGAAGTCAAATTGCCTGGTGTTATTTCCCAGCTTCACCTCTTAACTAGACGTGTGCCTCACCCTCTCCTCCTCCATTTCCTCCTCTGCACAGCGGGAGTAGCAGCAGCCGGCCTCCCCGTGTGCCCTGAGGGCTCTGTGCCACCCTGCCGAGCACGGTGCATGATGGCACCTGGCAAGTATGCAGAAAAGCCTGCTATTATTTTTATTTCCTGTGTATTTCTTTTCTCTACAAGCAGCCTGGAAATTTTGTATCTCTTAAGCACCCGTCACATTGCCTGGCACAAAAACTGTTTGTAGAATGAATGAATGCATAAATTAGTGTCATTCCAGGTAGTGGCAGATGAAAGGGTCTTCTGTATAGATAGAGCTATACAGAGCTGTGGATCCAGCTAACATAATGTCCTTTCTGTGCATTTAATAATGCCATCATATTTGAATACTACCATACAATTTGCAAAGTGGTCTCATATCAATCATTCCACTATTTTTTTTTACTAAAAAAAAAATATATACGATAACACGAATTCTTTGTTAAAATATCAGCTATCTCGAACAAGAATAAAGCTCCCCTTGGCCATCCCAGCCAGACCTGGCTCCCACTGCATGCTTCTTACTGACTGAGTCAGTGTCCTGCCAGACCGTTCTCTGTGCACTCATAAAATAGACACAAGCTTGTAGAAGTATAGTCTTTGTGCCTATGTGTTAAACATAAATGGGATTATGCTATTAATATAGGTCTGTAGCTCAATGATTATGTCTTGGAAATCTTTCCATGTCAGTATACAGAACTGGCTTATTCTTGATCTCAACTTCTTTGTATCCCATAGTGTGGAAATACAATTGCAAGTGCAGTTGTCTTCTTGGTCAACTCCCTGTAAGGTTGTTGCAACATATTTTTATGATAAACAATGCTGCAAAGAATATCTTTAAAACAAAGAAGTAGACTTTCTCTGATTTTGTATACATATATATACACATACACTCATACATGCAAATGTATGTAATATTATAAATTATGCATTATGTAATATACAAGGTATGTATAAATTATATACAATACATAATGTACATTGCATATACATACATAAATCATACACCATACGGAAGTCACACACGTATATGCTTTCTCTGTATCTGGGATGACTGTGACTAGACCTCAGATGAATCCTTCTATAATGTAAATGCATCATTCCCGTCCTGGACACCCGGGCGCTCCCAGGCTTGCCCTCCTGTTCTTTCTCCTGCCTCCCTTTCCCATCGTGCAGTGAGACTCTTGCTCTCAGTTCACATTATGCTTCAATTTATTCCATTTGCTTCCAGCTTAATGTCCTTTTTGTAAAATAGATTAAAATCGTTATAATCTACATATGTATTGTGTTTGCTTCAAGTTTTTCAACCTAATTACTTACTTGGCCTAAGGCAAGGCTCTTCTTGGCCGAGGCCACCCCCTTCACTCCAGCAATTGTGCTTAAGTCCTACCACATTGACAGTCACACCCGCCCCCGCCCCTGTGAATACAATGGCATGCGCAGGGCCCTATTGATCCTTGCAGAGCTTTAAAGAACTGCCTGGATGGCTAATCCATAAGTGACTGGTTACTTCTCTGCTCCTTTGGCTGCAGCCCCGTCTCCCTCTCCCTCCTCCCCAGGAAGGGGGTGGGGACCTCCTTGTTCTGTCATCCTCTCTTGCTTCATGGTGACACTTGGTGCTACGCAGAGGCTTCTGTAGCTATGCAATTGCTCTAGATAAACAGCAGAATGTCACCCATGTTTAATGCCCATGAATTAATTTAAAACATGAGAAATGCTTTGGATTCATCAGTGCAAAAGGAAAGAGGAGAGACGTAACCGTAAATTGCTAACGGCGACTTTTATTCCTCTTGTGCTTTCTTTGCATTATATCTTCTTCTTCTTTTTTTAATGTGGGGTGGATGGGGCCTAAAAACAATGTATGACCATGATTTTTAAAATGTCAAAGAGAGCAAAGGGTACAAAGAGGTATGTCTCCCTGTTAGCTTACGCCAGAACGCCTTGTCTGTCATCCAGAATCGGCTGTTGACCAGCTTAGTGTAATTCTTTAGATATATGCAGATTTCTCTCTCTAGCTGCTGTATTTAGCAATCACAGGAGAGTACAATGCTTACTGTTTTGCAACTTGCTTTTTGCAGTTAATCCATATTTGGAGACTGTTTTATACTGGCCCACATAGTTACCACATTTTTTCACAGTTGTACAATATTGCATTTTACAGATGCACCTTAATTTATTTAAACTTAAACAACAATTTAAGTTGTTTCAGTTGTTGATGATAATCAGCAATGCTGTGAAACAAAACAATAAACACAACCCGCCTTATATGTATATCTTTATTTCACATAAGCATATGTATAGGATAAATTCTAGAAACAGGAGATCTGGATCATGGGATATGTACATTTTTAAAGTAAGATTTTATCTGAAGTATAACAACCATACAAAAAATGTACACATCATATGTACACAGATCAATGAGTTTTCACAAGGAAAGCACACTCAGGTAACTGTCACCCAGATCAAAAAAAGAATATGACTAAAAGTCCAGAAGTTCCAGGGTCCCCACTCAGATCTGATCCCCTCCACTCAAGAGTAAACACCATCCTGTCTTCTACCACCACAGCTCAGCTTCCCTTGTTTGGGAACTTTGTATCATGGAAGCAGAGCATATATCCTCTTTGTGACGTTGTCCATGTTATTTTGTGTGTGTTACACGTTTGCACATTCTCTCTGTCGTGCAAGTCCTCCTTATATAAATAGCGCCGTTTTACTCATTCTACAGTTAATGGACATTTGGGTTGCTTCCATATTTTGTCTATTGCCAGTAAGACTGCTATAAACATTCTTGACATATTTTTAAAGCATAGAAGTGTGCATTTCTGTTGAGTATGTCCCTAAGAGTCGAATGTTTGGTCATAGATTATCTGCATGTTCAGCTTCAGTAGACACTCCCAAGGAGATCTCCAAAGTGGCGTAACATCTAATCTCCCACGAGCAGTTCAGAGACTTCACGTTGACGCACATACTCCTCAATATTTGGCATTTTCTGTCTTTTTCATTTTAGCCATTCTGTTGAGTATGTAGTGACCTCACATTTTTGGGTTAAATTTGCATTTCCATGATGGGTAATGTGGCTGATTACCTGCACACACGATGGCCATTTGGTCTCTTCCTTGGTGAAATGCCTATTCAAGTCTTTTATTTCCTGCTGGGACCTCTCTCTTCTCTTTATTGATTTGTAAGACTTCTTCATTATAAACTAGATAAAAGGCTTTTGCTGGTTACGTGTATTGCAAACATCTTCTCCCACATTGTGGCTTGCCTTTGCAATCATGTAAGATGTCTTTTGTCAATTTTAAGTGTAACTAATTCATCCTTCTTTCCTTTATGTTTAGTGTTACTTGTGCCTTCTTTAAGAATATTTGCCTACCCCGAGGTAATGAAGATATTCTACGCTTTCTTCTAAAAGGTTTACTATTTTGCATTTCACATGTGGGTCTGCAGTCCATCTGGTATTGGTTTTGCTCATGGTCCCTCTTAGGCGTCAAGATGCCCTGCTCTTTTCATACAAATACTCGAATGACCCTGAGTCGCTTCCCCACAAGACCACCTTCCCCTCTCTGCTCTGCTGTACCGCCTTTGTCCACTCCCATGATTGTGTCTATGCAGGCCAGATTCTGTCCTGTTGGTCTATTTGTTCACATCTGCTTTAGTGCACACCTGCCCCCAGGAAGACCCTCTGGGGTCTCCATTAACAGCCTGGTGCGTTTGCTAGAGACCCTTCTCCTTGGCAGACTCTGAGCTCATATAATTTTTGTCTTCTTATCCCTAGAGATGGCTGGAAACCATGCCCTTTCTCTGCTCTCCTTGTGGCTTCTTGGCCCATTGCCCTGCACAGTTCAAGGGCAAAACTACAGGGAATTGGGATCACCTCTTAATCTCCCCTTTTCCAAAGGGATCTTGGGAGCTCATGCTTCAAGTTTTGTCTCCCTGGTTCGATGAGATGGCAGAAAAGTTCTCTGGCATCTCCCCTGTGGCAGATCTCTCTGCCCGGCCTCTGCCCCACCCCTCATCACCAGCCCTGCGCCAAGAACCTGTGACACTGCTGGAAAATGCTTACAGAGCGGTGGGCTTGTTCAGCGGGACCCTTGGGATCCCCTGGGAGCAGTGACCATTCTTAACACTTTCAAACAGATGCTTCATGGGTTGTTTATCCATTTTTCTTTATTGTTCACAATGGTAGTATTGTCTGCTAAAAGCTATGCCCTTATAACCTAAATCAGAAACCCAGATATGGGTATTTTAAATTTCAATAAATATAACAATATTGCTAATTGCCCTTCAAAGTGGTTGCCTAATTTGTACAATATATGCACCTTACCTTAAACCATAAGAAGCTGATATTTAACTGGAAATACAGTTGATCCCAAGATGAGGAATTGGTACTTTTCTAGCGATGCCTTTTGGGTCCATTTATAACATTTAATCTACCATGATTCACAGGAAATACACTTGCAACCTACATCAAAGGAACACAAATAAGCCTTTGATGGTTTAATAGGAGCTGGCAGGATAAAGACAGGTGGCCGGACCATCTTCTTGATTTCAAATATGCTGCAAACTCTGTTAATGACATTTGCCTCCTGGCTTCCTTTGAAGCACGATTCCTGGTCTTAGCTGGCAAGTAGAACCTAAAGACACACACCAGGGCAGCTTGGTAAGGCCTGGCCTTGCAGGGAAGCTGCAGCTACCTGAACAAATTCAGGTCAGGCAAGAAAGCACTCTGTTCCAATCTTTTCGGGGAGTGGGGTGGGAGGATTGGGGGGTGGGAGAGGGTTAATCAGTTGAAATTGAAGGAGTCTGTCACTGGGTAAGTAAGCAGCCTGCCAGCCAAAGTCAGCAGGTGGACAGAGTAGTTTTAGAGGTAGACACTTGATTGGAGCATGGTCCCTAACCCTACCCCTCCACATCAAAAGGAAGATGAATATGCCCACTGCCAACTTCTCCTGGTGGTTCTGTGCTGCAAACCTGGGCAGTCTACTTGTTTCCGTGCTTGCTCTTAGCACAGACGTTCACAAGGAGTGAATCAAGGAACACCTCTGGAGTTGGTGAAAGATTATCTGTGATGAAACAGAAATGACAAATTCTCCAAGGCAACTCATTTTAACCCAGCTAGCTCCTTCCCTCCTGCCTCTTCCTGAGGGATATATTCTCCTGGCTTCCATTTCTATGGCAATATTCCTCCCGACCTTTGGAGAATTGTTCGGGCTCGACAGAGCAGAGCTTGGAAGCACATTCCAGACTCCTCATTCAGTTCTGTGTGGGAAGAATTTGACTCAAGGCATCAACTGGCTCAGGTATGTCTATCTGCATAGAAACCTTCATTCTATTGCAAACCTATTACAAGATGTGGAAAGACTGGAAGCAAAGAATTTCTGGACAGGACAAATATTTTAAAAAGGAGGTGAATTTTAAATTTTATTTTTACTCCACCTTGTTTGGATAAAAAAATTAAAAAAAAGATAAGGCTTTTTTTTTTTAAGGTTTTCAAAACAAAGGTGGTTCATGTGTTTGACTTTACCCTATTGTTTCCTCTTCCTTCAAGAATGATTTTTGCACACTTACCATACTAGACATAGAGGAGGCCTTGGGTAAGTGTTCAAAATTCTGGTGCATTAAGAAGCCGATGGCATTGTCTTGGCTTTTCTAGCACATGTCTGACAACACAAGAAAAAGCAATCAGGGGCCATTTGCTCCATCCTTGACACCTTCTCCCTTCACTACGCCCTGACACCTGATTCATCAACAAGCCATGTCAATTTACCTCCAAACTTAGTCCCACCCCATGTAATCCATCCCTTCCTTTCCTACCCTACCACTATCTTTGACCTGGATATTTAAGGGCTTCTTAACAGATCTCCCCAAATTCGATCTGCCCTACCCCCATTCTGGAGACAGATTAATTTTTTAATTAAATATTAAAAAATGAAATATTTTAATTTTACATCCTCACTTCAGTGTCTTTCAGCTGGGTTCCCATTACCCTTAAGAGGGAGTCTGCAAACCTCAACCCAGTCTACAGGGCTCTGTTTGACCTGGCTTCTTCCTGTCTTTCACCCTCAGGTTCTCATCCCTGGTTGCTAATTAGAAGCAAGTGAGGAGGCTTTTTATTTTTATTTTTTCCAATAAAAAGATTTCAATTTAGTTAACTGGACTAGGGCCTGGACACAAATGTTTTAAAAGTTATGCATTTTAACACGAAGTCAGAGAAGAGAACTCCAGATCTATCCTTATTTCTCACCGTCTTTCCCACTGCTTTCTCTGTTGTGGGCAGCTTTTTGAGAGCTTCCAATATGTTGTGTTTTTTTCTGTCTCAGGGCCTTTGCACATGCTGTTCCTTCAGCATAGGATAATTTTTCTCCCGATTTCACCTGACCAACTTCAAATGACCCTTCAAGTCTCATCTTAAATGATCCCTACTCCTGGAAGCCTTCACTCTGCCACCCACTTTTCCCTGGCACTTAACATATTGAAACTCTAAACATTATTTGGAGGATTATGTGTGAATAGTTGGTTTCCTGTGTGAGTCATCTTCATGAGTGTGTGTCTGTCTTGTTTTCCACCACATCCTGAAAGCCCAGCCCAGCAGCCAGCCCCCAGCAGACACCGACGACCGTGAAGTGTTTAACAATGTCCTGTTCTGTGCCTCCTCCCCTGCCTGCCTTGCATCACTCAGTGTGCATTGAGCAGACCGAGCACCACCAGGACATGCTGCTTACCCCTTCCAGCATCATCAAGGCCATTTCCAACTATCCTTCTGCTCACCGAGAGCATGCATTAATGGGCTGACGTTGCTTAAATGTTTGAAAGGTAATGAAGCCTCTAGGTTCAGTTTGCCTCTGTTAAAAGTAAGACAATCAGGATTTCAGTTCATGTTTTTCATTATCTTTACCTTATTGCCTGCTTCTTCCTTCACGATTTGTCTTTTTTTTTAGTCAGCATTATACAATTATTATTTACATAAAATAAAATTCACCAAATTTAAGCTACAATTTGATGAGTTCTAACAAATGAATACAGCCACTAACCATCACCACTATGATGATATAGAATGTTTTCATCACCCAAGAAGTCCCCCTGTGCCCCTTTGCAACCGCAGCTCTGCTTTGATAAAGAGCATGTCCATCAGCCCAAGAAGGTCCCTCACCCTCCTGGCCCCTGGCATTTTTCAGATCATTCATGACCTTGTATCAGTAGTTCAGTTTCTTTTTGTTGCTAAGTAGCATTCAATTGTACGGATGTACCACAGTTTCTTAATTCATTCACTGGTTGGTGGTATTCAGGCTATTTCCAATTTTAGGTTATAAAATTTCTATAAACATTTGCATAAAGCTGTTTTGTGCATATATGTTTTCATTGTTCTTGGATAAATAACTAGGAGTAGAATTGCTGGGTCTCAAGATAGATGATTGTTTATCAGAAACAGTCAAAATGTTTTCCAAAGTAGTTGTACCATTTCTACCAGCAATATATGGAAATTCTAATTTCTCTATATCCTTGCCAACACTTTTCATTTTAGCCATTCTTGTGGGCGTGTAGTGATATCTAACTGTGATTTTAATTTGCATTTCCTTAGTGACTAATGATGTCGCATTTTGTCCATATGCATATATGCTGCCTATATATTTTCTCTTGTGAAACATATGGTCAAGTCTTTGGCTCATTATTAAAAATTGAGTTGTCATCTTAATGAATTTTAATTATTCTTTTTATATGCTGGACATAAGTCCTTTATTAGATATATATTCTTCAATTTTTTTCTAGTTTCTGACTTGCTTTTTTATTTTCTTTACAATGCCTTTTGAAGTGCAAAAGTTTTAAATTTTGTTTAGGTCCCAGTTATCAAATATTTCTTTTATAATATGTGCTTTTAATATCCAATTGAAGAAATCTTTGCCTAATCCAGGGTAGGTAAAATTTTCTTCTGTTTCATCTAAAAGTTATATAGCTTTAGCTCATGTATTTGGTCTGAAATCTATTTTGAGTTCACTTTTGTATATAGTATGAGTCAAGAGCACCCCATGGATATTCAATTGTTCTAGGACTATTGGTGGGAAAAATTCCATCGATTTTATATTTTGTTTTCCTTCTTTGCCTTCCTTCTTTTGTATTGATGATTTTTGTGATTCGGTTTTACCTTCTAATTATCTTACGTACTATACCATTTTTTAGTGTTTTCTCTAAGGTTTAAAGCACATATGTATTAACCTACCACAGTCCATATTTGGATAACATGATGCCATTTTACACGTATTGAAATGACGTTACAACGGTGTACTTTCCTATCTACCCTCTCGGTCTTCATGCTGTTGTTGCACTTATTTACCTTCCACAAATGTTATAAATCCTAGCTTACATTATTTGATTTTTTAAAATTCTTACCTGCGAAAGAGATTAAATGACAAGAAAAAAACCCATTACATTTGTTCATATATTTACCAACTGGAGTACTCTTCATTCCTTTGTGTAGATTGAAATTTCCATCTGGTATCATTTTACTTCTCTCTGAGGATTTTCTTTAACATTTCTTGTGATGCTGTGTCTTTACATTGCATTCTCCTAACTTTTGGTTGGAAAACTCTGTTTTGCCTTCATTTTTAACAGGGCGGAAAGGACCCCTCTCCCCTTTTAAAATTTTAATAACACTCAACTGCCTACTGGGTGGCATAGCTTCTGACGGCCAGTCTGCTGTCACTCTTATCTTCATTCCTCTGTTTTTGTGTTTTCTTTCCCCTTGCCTCTGGCTCACAGTATGTCTTGGTACACTTTTCTTCATGTTTATTCTGATTAGGGCTTTTTTTTTTAGCTTCTGGGATCTACAACTTTACTGTTTTTATCAAATTTGGAAATATTTTGGCCGCTATTTCTTCAAATATATATCCATAAAGTTTTTCATTCCTGCTTCTCCAAAGCCCAGTGGTACATATGTTAGACAGCTTCATACTTCCATAGGTCCCTGATGCTCTGTTCATTTCTTGTTTTGTCTTCTTATTTTTGTGTTTAATTTTGGATAGTACCTATTGCTATGACTTCAAGTTCATTAATCTTTTCTTCTGCACTCTATGTGGGGAAAACACAAAGCATTTCTGACGGTGAATGAGGTCTAGGGATTGTTTCATCCACTGCTTTCTGGGGGTCCTTTCCCTTACCTTTTAAGTTTCCTTGTGTGTATGCACAAATTAGTTCTCCGTTAGAGCCTTGAGGGGACCCCTTTGAAAGCTTCCAGGGTGCTCTCTTCTTCATTCTCTCTCCAGCCTCCTTCATCCTCCCCCACCCCCTCCCTCTCCAATGCTCCATTTCCTTACTTCCCAGAACTCTTCCCCACAAATTATAGCCCCTTGGACATCTGGAAACTATTTTCCCTGGACTAGAAAGTCTCTCCATGCCATGACATAGGGCATTTGTAGGAATGACCTTGTTTGTTTCCTTTTTCTAGAAGTCACTGTCCTGCACTGCCTGATGTGCAATGTTTGATAACTATTGTTTCCTCTATTCTGTTTTGTTCCTAGTTGTTTGAGAAAGAAAGTTACATCTAGTTCCTGTTATTCCATCATGACCATAAGAGGAAGTCCTTCTTTCCTTTTTGGTTGTTGAAATTAGACAAAATTTTCTTTTGCCTCTTTTTCTTGTTATCTACTTTTTGCCTTGATTTTCCAGAAATATAGTGTTATGTTTTGGCTATTAGCAAAGGGTGATAATGTCCACAGAGAAAACAATAATTGGCAGATTATTGAATAAGATTTTAGTTATACATTTTGGTTTCAATACTCACTTTTTTCTTTTATTTATTATTTTCAAAAAACCTTTAATTGAAAGAAGAATCTTGTGTCTTCAAAAATCAGTTGTCTTTCCACAAATATGTTGGCTGAGCAACTTGAGTTAAGTTGAACAGCTAGATCAAAATATATATATACACACACACATATGCATATTTGTTCCCATGCACACATATATGTGTGTGCATATATATATGTGTGTGTGTGTGACATTATAACTGATTGGTACTCTGGTTTACTAGGTATCACTTACAAAATAATTTATTGATGTGCATAATGCATCAGCTCTATACAGATTAAATTATCCCTAAAACACACAAAAATGTATTAAAATATTAAAATAAAATTTCTTTAAAAAAGTATTTTTTAATTTCTTAAAAAAAGAATGCTTTTTGAAAAGCATTCTATTTTCTGGCACTCTAAAACACAATTATTTATATGGATTATATCAACTATCTTTCACTTAAATATTTATTTATTTTTTCTGTGACTAGAATTATGGAGACAGGCTGGGGATTTCTTTGGCAAAGTTTTACAGTTAACTCTGCCTTTCCTCATCTACCTAATGTATCTGGCTTCCAGATTCCCAACTTTTTATTCCTACAAATCACCTGGTCATTAACTGAAAAATTATATTGATCAACAGTATCTAAGTAAATACAATATTATTTATTTCTGTTAGACATGGCACAATATTTGAAGGGCTAATGCAATAGTAAAATAAATAAATTAGAATTTTGACTATTAAACTAATAGAGCATGATACCATCTAACTTCTCCATTTCTTTCAGGTACCCAGAAATAAGCTATAGGAAAAAAGTATCTTTAATTTGGAAATATAATTCTCAGGGCAAAAACAATTCCCCAGAAAAGTGAGGACAACATTACTCCGAATCTGCCTTCTGTAAATAGTCCAGGAACAGGTAGAGGAACGAGCCAGTTGTATTAAAGTTTTTCCATTTGAAGCAGGTAACCCTTATCAAGCATTTTAAATCCATAGAATAAATGGAGTTGGATCTGCCAACTCATTTTCTGTCTTGGAAGCAACTATCACATCCCAGTGGCTCCTGGTTGTGACTAGCAATGCATGTTAAATATAGTGATTAACTAACATATTTTTAAGTAGATGTGCACTCTCACTTTCTTGGAAAATTTTCCTAAAAATCCTGATTTTGCACAGAGGAATGCAGAAACTGTCATTAGAATAACCAAGACCACTCCCAGATGGAAATGTTCTCAACAGTTTTGAGTAATACCAGTTTTCACCTGTTCAGGTATGCTTCATGTCTGTGTGATCACAAGAACTAGACATTCATCCCCTGCCCCCCAGACTCTCCCACCCATACTTCTGCTTTGGTAGGGCAAGGCTTGAATCTGAGAATCTGAATGTTTAAAAGATATTACAAGATATCCTCATGAGCAGTTTGGAATTGGTGTTTTAGGGACCCACTCTTACATGGGCAGGAACCTTATCAAGATTCCACACGTGTCCCGAAATGTGCAAATGAGCGATCCCAAGAAAGAGTCTTTGCTGTTCAGTCAGCAGTCAGTAAAACCTCAACTCCTGGGTCAGGGATTTTCTGGATTAGAAGGTATTTCTCAATGGACCAAAGACTGCATTTATTGGACAAAATAATTTTTATTTTAGCTCTTGTCCTGAATGCACTGGTCCGAGTCACTCCACTTGGAAATACTTTGATTCTCTGGAAGTAACTCATCCTCCCTGGCCAACCCAATGCCCGTGAAAGTCTGCATCTGCATAGTCGCCAGTCCCTTTTTGTCATAGGATAAGCAGATCTGAAAAGACAGTAGTGGTTATTAAGGGCCTGCAAGATGTCCCTAGACATAGGGTATCTGCTCACTGGAAATGTCTTCATTAAAAGAGAAAGAGAGAGAGAGAGAGAGAGAGAGAGAGAGAATGCTGTCACATGATTACTGGGATGATAATGCATTTTTTTCTCCCAAACGTATTGTAGTAGGGGAATATTTCGATGGCTTTGAAGTTTAGCCACTTTCTTTAGAGAAACACACAATGCAGAACAGGTTAAGAAACATTTTCATGTATTGCAGGTATTGCAAAAAATAGACTATCAAAATGCAGTCTGCATTCAGAAAGAGGAGTAAAAATTTGCAAAGTTTAATTGGTGGAAACAAGACACACTGTTAATAAAGGCACTGTAAGGGAAAATTATCCAAGTATCAATTTCCTACTTTGCCTTAGAACTCAGCCCAAGGACACACGCACACTCCTAAAAATGAGTTTTAATAACTTTCTTTTTTGTTTGTGTTAGTCTGTAGGCAAAATTTTGTAGTTTTAATAATAACCTTTGACAGTAATAAGTTCCTCTAGTGTTCATACCTCCCTAACAATACATGGCTATAATTACTGTAGCAAGGAGTTTAATAAGTCACAAAAAAGTAGAATAAATGTGACACTGTGTTTTCTGAAAAATAGTAATCCCTCTCTCTTTGTGTTCTTGTTACTTGAGTTTTTTGATCAGGCATATTTTCTCCAGTGTCTCTTTGCCTGCCAAGGAGTGAGGCATGTGGGCAGAGAGTTGTGGTAGTACCTCCTTACTGCTGCAGACACTTCTGATCTGTTCTATTCCCTCTTTCCATGAAGAATTACTCACTAGCCTCATACCATCCAGCGTTCCCCCAGAGATTATCAGACTAATTGCACAAGGCCTTGCGTCTACTGGGTTATGTCAAATGCATTATTCAGATTAATTTTGCCTGTTTCTTAGTCACTTACAGAAGCTAAAGCCCCCTTCTCCTACACACACCACAAACTCTGTACAAATTCTCACGCAGTGGCTTCCCCGTCCTCCCACATCACTGGCATCTCCTTTTCAACATCTTTTACTGGCTTCTTATCTGTTCAACATTAAATCACTAGACCAGGGGCAAATTTCCCTCAGGAGACATTTGGCAAGGTCTGGAACATTTTTTCCTTTGTTGTCAATTCTGAGTGGGGGTGAAAAGCCAGGGATGGTGCTGCATGTCTTGCAATGCACGGGACAGTCCTCACCAGAGAGAAATATCCACCAAATGTCAGTACTGGTCCGTGGCCTGTTAGGAGCTGGGCCACACATCAGAAGGTGAGCGGCGGGCGGGCGAGCGAGCGAAGCTCCATCTGTGTTTACAGCCGCTCCCCAACGCTTGCATCACCACCTGAGCTCCCCCTCCCTCCCCTCCCCCTGGTCTGCGGAAAATTTGTCTTCCATGAAACTGGTCCCTGGTGCCAAAAATATTGGGGACTGCTGATTTAAAAAGAATTATACACCATTACCAAGTGGGATTTACTCCTGGAGTATGACGATGGCTCAACATAATGAAAATCAGTGTAATGCACCACATTAACAGAAGGAAGGGGAAAAACACCATCATCATCTAAATTGATGAAGAAAAAACATTTGACAAAATTCACCATATTTTTGTAATAAAAAATACTCCACAAACTAGGAATAGAGGAAACTACCTCAACATAATAAAAGCCATATATGAAAAACCCACAGCAAACGTCATACTCAGTGGGGGAGACTGAAAGCCTTTCCCGCAGGATGAGGAATAAGGCAGGGCTTTCCACTGTCACCACTTCTATTCAGCACAGGAAGGGAAATTCTAGCTGGAGCAGTTGAGCAAGAAAAATAATGGAAGGCATCCAAATTGGGAAAGAAGAAGTAAAATTATGTCTGCTCACAGGTGATATGATCCTATATGCAGAAAATCCTAAAGACTCCACAAAAAACTGTTAGAGCTAATAAATAAATTCAGCAAAGCAGCAGGATACAAAGTCAACACACAGAAATAACTTTCTATACACTAACAATGAACAATCTGAAAAGGAAATTATGAAAAAAATTCCCTTTACACTAGCATCAAACAGAATAAAATACTTAGGAATTAAGCAGGGAGATGGAAGATTTGTGCAATAAAACGTGGAAGATTGCTGAAGGAGAAGAAAAAAGACAAATAAATGGCAACGCAGCCCATTTTCACGGGTTAGATGATGTGACATTATTAGGATGTCAGTACCACCCAAAGCTCTCTACACAGTTAATAAATCCCTATCAACACTCTGTAAGGTTTTACGCAGAAAAAGAAAAACCTATACTAAAATTTGCACGGGATCTTAAGGGACCTCAAATAGACAAAATAATCTTAAAAAGAAGAACAAAGCTGGATGATTCACTTCCTGATTTCAAAACTTACCACAAAGCTACAATAATCAAAACAGTGTACGAGTGGCATAAGAACAGACACATACACCAATGGAATAGAATAGAAAGCCCAGAAATTAGAAATAAACCCTGGCGTATATGGTCAAGTGACAAGTGCCATTTTTGACAAAGGAGCCAAGATCATCCAGTGGGGAAAGGACAATATTTTCAACAAATGGTGCTGGGAAAACTGGATATCCATACGCAAAATAATGAAACCCTTATCTAATACCATAAACAAAAATTAACTAAACACGGATCAAAGACCTAAATATAAGATGTAAAAAAACTCTAAAACTCTTAGAAATAAACATAGGCCAAGAGCTTTATGACAATGGATTTGTAAATTATTTCTTGGATATGATACCAAAGGCACAAACAAAGAAAAAATAGACAAATTGGATTTCATAATTTTTTTAAAATTTGTGATTCAGAAGACAAAAACAACACTAGCTGGGCATGGTGGTGCAAGCCTGTAGTCCCAGCTACTCATAAGACTGAGGCAGGAGGATCGCTTGAGCCCAGGAGTTTGAGGTTGCAGTGAGCTGTGATGATGCCACTGCACTCCACCCAGGGCAACAGAGAGAGACCCTGTCTCAAAAAAAAAAAAAACCACAATACAATAACAACATAGTAAAAAGGCAACCCATAGAATGGGAGAAAATATTTGCAAATCACGTATATACAGCTCTGGACTTAAAATGGTTTGACTTAAAATTTTTCCAGTTTATGATGGTGGAAAAGTGATGTGTGTTCAGTATGAGCCTCAACTTACCATGGGGTTATGTCCCAATAACCCAGCCTAAACTGAAAATATCACAGGTCAAAAATGAACTTTCTACTTAAGATATTTTCAACTTAGTATGGTTTTATCAGGACAAGACCCCATCATAAGTAAAGGAACATCTGTATCTGATAAGGGATTAATATTCAAAACATATGGAGGACTAAAATTCAACAACAAAAAACCAAACAACCTGGTTTAAAATGAGCAAAGGACTTGAACAGACATCTCTCCGAAGAAAATATACAAATTGCCAATAAGCACATGACAAGATGCTAACATCACTAAGCATTATAGAAATGCAAGTCAAAACTAAAATAAGATACTACCTCACGCCCATTAGGATGGCTACCACCAGAAAAACCCAGACGTGACAAGCGTTGGTAAGGATGAGGAGAATTGGAACCCTTGCGCATGGTTGGTGGGCACGTGTAGCGGCACTGCTGCTGTGGAAGATGATACGATGGTTACTCAAAAAATGTAAAATAGAATGAACATATGATCCAGCAATTCCACTTCAAAGGCAGAGTCTCAAAGGGAGATTTGTACAACCATCTTCACAGCAGCGTTATCCACAACGGCTAGCGCGTGGAAGCGATCCAGTTGTTCACGAGTGGAGGAATAGATAAGCAAAATGTGGCACGTGCATGCAGTGGGATATCACTCAGGCTTATAGAGGAGGGAAATTCTGACACCCGCTACAGTATGGATGAACACTGAGGACGTTATGTTAATTGAAACAAGCCAGTCACCAAAAAGATAAACACTGGATGATTCCGCTTATATGAGCTACTTAGAGTAGTTAAAAATCACGGAGAGAGAAAGTGGGATGGTGCCAGCCAGGGGCTGGGGAATGGGCAGTTACTTTTTAATGGGCAGAGATTTCGGTTTTACAAGATGAAAGGCGTTATGGAGATGGGTGGTGGTGATGGTTGCACAACACTGTGAATGTATGTCATGCCGCCAGACTCTACGCTTAGAAGTGGTTAAGATGATACATTTTATGTTATATATATTTTAGCACAATAAAAAATTGGAAAAGTATTAAATACAGAAGTGATATAAAAATATGTAATTTATTTCACCTGATTCTTTTTGCTTTTGTTAACGTGACTACTAGCACATTCAAATTACGTGTGCCTCCCATTTTATTTCTGTTAAACAGCTCTACTCCGACCAGCACTTGCACCATCTGCTCCACGCACAAGTCACATCGGCTTCACCCCAACACCCGTCCTGCACATCCCCCTCTTCTTTCCTCACAACCTCTGCCAGTCCCCAGGCCACCACAATCTTTTGCTCAGCTTTGAAATAGCCTTATGAACCCTTTACTTGCTTTGCATTTTGTCCATATGCAGCCAGAATGCTCTTTTAGAGGCTTGTTTCGAATAACACCACTCTCCTGATTAAAGCCCTCCAGTGGCCTCACATATCACAAAAGATCCAGCTTCGTTGGAACGCGCCATGCGTTTCTCCAGTCTTCCCCACATCGGCTCTTCCTCCTGCAGCCCCTCCAGGCTGGTCCTCGACGTTCCGTCTGCCACCTTTCATACCCTGTAGGTCTCAAGTGTTGTTTGTGATTCTTTGTCCTCCAAAGTTACAATTATTATGGATAAACTGGTGAGTTTCAAAATTTTATCCTCATTTCCAAACTCCTTTCTGCCACCCAGTGCTGTGTATCATCGCCCGTTAGACAGGTGCTCTTCTCTCACGCGTCCTGGGGTGGGCTGGGAAGACAGACACTTCCACAGAGTGAGGGAGGAACTTCTAATAAATACATCTAACCAGCGTCCCGTCTCAGGAGACAACAGGTTCCCTGTTACAGGAATTGTTCCGAATAAGAAATACACCAGATGCAGGAGTTGAGATGACCTCAAGGACTCCTTTCAGATCTCACCTTGAGTAAGTTGGAAACATTTAACTGACACCATCTCTGGTGGAACAGATGCCACTGATAGGGTTGAGACAGAGAAAGTATATTTGTGTATATGGGTGTATTTGTGGGTATGTATTTATGTGTATCTGGAAGTGTGCATATGTATAAATAGGGAGAGATATTAATATATACATATCTGATATCTTTTTAAATGCCTGCAACCCAAATAAAAATAAGCTCCATGAAGAATGGATGAGCTGACAACACACTATCCAATTCTGCATCTGGAGCATGCACATGAATTTATTACAAGCAGCAGCCAGATTTTTTTTTTTGGACATGTGATAATCTTTTATTCTGTTTTATGTGAAAGTTAAAAGCTAAAGAATGCCATTTGCAGACCTTCAGCAACTTCTAGCTTGGCTTTAGAAATTCACTGCAGAAGATGGAGAACTTTGATTTAGGGCCAGCACAAGGACATCCAGCACCCAGATCTTAATTTCTGAATTGATTCTTCGTTTCAGTCCCTGTTCTGTTTGCAGCAGTGAAGGAAGAAACATCCAAGAGTAGATTTCAACTCACAGAAGCAGCTGAGAGAAGCCAGCTGTGAAAAACAGTGAGTGAACCCCACATCCTTGCATGTTGTTTATTACAAAGACACCTCCATCATTTTTATCATGAATCTTCTACTTAGACAAAAGGTTTGACATCAAAGAAGAGCCTTGCTTAGGCTTCAGATTAATATGACTGTTGAGAAATCCTGTAGTGGCTTGAATTGACTCTGGCAAGGTAAATTCACTCAGCTCCCAGGGCATCCGTCTAACGTCTGTCCCACTTGTCAGAAGGAGGTCAGGCAGGAAACAGCAAATGAGAAATTCTCCTGAATTGGGTCACCTGGCGCACCAACTAGTCTGAAAGCAAGCACCGATGATGCACACAGGAAAGGGGGGTGAGGGGAAAATCCCACCCTTGGCTGGAGAGCAGACAAGGCCTTTGCTCCCAACAAGTCAGGTGCAGAGTTCACAGGACTGCCGGAGTGACCGGCACTCGGATGGAGGAGTAAAGGAGGGTGAAGGTGGCAGAGAGCTACACGGCTGCTGGGCTTTGCAGCTGTGGGTCTCCAGGATGAGCAGCCCCTCGAGCTCCTGAGCCCCCCTCCTCCTGTGAGCAGGAGGCCTGCCCTTGAGGGGCCGGGGCTTTGGCGAGGGGAAGCCAGAGGGGCCAAAACAGCCCCCAAGGGAATTGGTACTTGGGCCAAACGGGAGAGAGAAGGGCACCGCTAGGTTTTATCTTAGGTCTCCCCACTACTCTGGTCATTCTGATACACAATAGCTGCCCATTACCCTCAGAATCAAGTCCCAGCTCTTTATCGTGGCCAACATAGCCCTGAACATTGTGGACCCCACCAAGCTCTCTGAGCCCCTAAAACCCGCGCTCCATCTCCCCGATAGTCCCGCCTCCAGCCCTTCACCCCTGCCCTTCCTTCTGCCTCCAGCACCCACCCTGTCTCCTCCCTGTCCCTCACTCCACCCTGCTCTAACAGGTTCTGGGCCTTTGTTTATAGGTCACCTCCTTTCTAAAGCCTTCCCTGTCCACTCCTCCACCCACTGACCTGGTTTTCTGAGTTCCCTCAGACCCCCGATTTTTATGTCATCCTGCCACATTGCATCTTTAAACTTCTTAAAAATTTTTACTTATTATGGAACATAATAGGTGTATATATTTATGGGGCGCCTGTGATGTTTTGATGCAGGCATTCAATGTGTAATGATCAAATTAGGGTAACTGGGGGGGCCAGCACCTCGAGCGTTTATCACTTCTTTGTGTTGGGAGCGTTCTGAGTCCACTCAGACGGCTTCTTAATCACTCTCGGGTCTTCCTCCCTCGCCCAGCGTGAGCTGATCTCCTGAGGATGGCGGCTGTGCGTCCTTCACTCTCCAGCCCTCAGCTCTGGCCCAGTGCCCAGTGAACGGTTTCTACATGAATGGAACCCAAGGAGTGGGCCCAAGGAGTGTGGGTTTTTCTAAGGGTTTTCTTTTGTTAGAAACAAGAAAAGTTTTATGGTGTTATAGGTTATTAAGTATAAAATGTCTGATTTCCTTAAGTACTAAGTTTGACCGTTGATATCTCTGACATTTCACTTTGACACTTCTTGTTTATTTTTATTGTGAAGGTTTATCCTCAGTCTTTCAAATGCATGGTTTGCTTGTGATTATCTTTCAACATTTTTTTAGAGCAATTTTTGTCTAAACAAAAATGGATAAGTCAAAAATTTGTGTTATTTTCTAATATGAGTTCCTTCGTGGAACCAATGCAGCCCAGACAGCTCAAAATATCAACGAAGTGTTTGGAAAGGATGTGGCTAATAGATGCACAGTATGTTGATGGTCTGAGAAGTTCCATTCTGGTGATTTTAATCTTGAAAATGAGCCATGTGGGCACCTGAGACCAAGGTGGATAATGATGAGCTGAAAGCTGTAGTGGAAGCAAATCCATCTCAACCTACACATGAATTAGCAGCAAGGTTTGACGTTTCTACTCCAACAATATTGGACCATTTGAAACAAATTGGCAAGGCAAAGAAGCTGGGTAGATGGGTACCACATGAATTAAATGAGCATCAGAAGAGAAATCATTTTGAAGCTTGCCTTTCTTTGCTGTCACGACATAAAGGCAAATCATTTCTACACCGTATTGTAATGTGTGATGAAAATAGATTCTTTTTGACAATCCCAAGCATTCAGCACAATTGTCAGATAAAGATAAAGTGCTGAAACACAGTCCAAAACCAACTATTCATCAGAAAAAGCTAGTGGTGTCTGTTTGGTGGTCCAGAGCTGATATTATCCACTATAGGTTCATGGAACTTGGTCAATTGATTACAGCGATGTCTACTGCAACCAATTGGATGAAATGAGGATGCTTTCGATGGAGCAGCTGAGATTGGTCAATAGAGATGGGCCAATCCTCTTGCAAGACAATGCTCTACCACATGTTGCACAGACAACGCTGCTCAAACTACAGAAGGTGGACTTGGAAACTCTCTGTCATCCACCGTATTCAGCAGACCTTGCACCGACTGACCACCACTTCTTCCAGGCTTTGGACCACTTCTTATAAGGAACAACATTCAACTCTCAACAAGCTGTGGAAAAACCCCTTTCGCGATTTCTTCACCACTCACTCTCCAGCCTTCTTCGCTGCTGGCATAAATGAGCTACCGTTAAGATGGCAAAACTGTGTCGATAGTTTAGGCACATACTTTGATTAATTGCACTGCTTCTTGTTTGAGATATAATAAACTACACTTTTGATTTGAAATCTGACATTTTATATTTAATGACCTAACATAGAAACACGGATGTCAGAGGAGCTGGCTGGTGAAGGGTCGGAGTTAAGTGAGGATCACAGTATTGGAAAGTGGGAGAAGAAGCGGCCAGAGGGGATGGCAGAGAGACTTGGAGGCAAACAGCTCCAGCATGTCCTCACCAGCATGAAGGAGCAGGGGCCACGCAGAAAGCAGGAGAAGGCACCGGGCTCTGCCAGCAACCTCATGGGGCATAGGGGGGTCTCTTCTCCAGAGCCCCTGGGGGAGCCCAGCCCAGATGACACCTTCATATCCATCCTGTGAGAGTCTGAGCTGAGAACAAACTGAGCCTGGACCATGGACCCACAGAAACCGTGGGGGTAATGAATAGGTGCTGTTTTAAGCTATTAACATTGTGATCATTTCTTACAGCAGCCATAGAAAACACACACAGGTTGTTGTGAAGTTAGACAGGGGAGCCCTGGGGTCTCCCAGATGAGCTCAGATCCTGGCTGTGGCTCCCACCACTTGTCCTCACCTCCTGGGGCCTCTTTCCTCCTCTCTGTCTGAGACAGTGAGGATCCCACAGAGTTGTGAGGATGCAAGGAGATGTCACAAGCAAAGCACTAGAATGGTGCATCACACAAATGAAGCCCATAGTTCATGTAGTTGTTATGCACCTAAGTGAATGCAATTAATTCCATTTTTCCTTTCCCCATGGAAGATAAACCACGATAGAGTCTAACTGTTTGCTGGTTCAATATGATCGCGTGGTAGCACTTGTTCTGGAGAAGCTGGTCCCGGGCCCTGCATGTCTCCTGTGGGGCCTGGTTTACCCTGTCCTCTAGCAGAAGTTGTCCTGCTTTTTGGTGGTCTTGTTGCCTTGGCCAGCACTTGTCCAGCCAGGGCTGGACTCTGACCCAAGCTGAGCCTTCCAATTCTCTGTCCTTGGACCCCAGAGAGGGGATGCTGAGAGCCTTCTTCCCCAGCTGTGTGGTGTGGGGCATCACAGATCATGGGGCCAGGGTCAGAGCCAAGGAGAGTGAGTCAGTCAGAAGATGAGCACATAGCAGAGCGGAAACTCAGAGCTGTGCAGAGAAAGAGGGTTGATCTGCAGAAGGACACAGGAGCCTGAGAGCCCAGGAGCCCGGGAAATAGAGAACACAGTGCCCAGGACCTGTCCCCGCAGGACCCCCTCCCACAGGCCCTGAACATGCTTCCCACGCTGGCATCCCTGGGGAGCCCCTGGGTCTGTGAAAAAGCTTCTTAAAATGTACTAAGGTCCTCTTCAAAAATTATGAGAGCAACGCAACTGTTAACACTGTAAACATATAAGGCACACTTTCATGATGTCCCTCCAACCCCATATCTATCATTCCCAACCCTGGGAGCCAATCCTTGGTTCACAGCCTGGGCCGTTTCCTTCCACATCCTTCTTGTGCTCATGTGATTTGTTTTCTTTGCTTTGTTTGTTTTTAAAAAATTTATACTATTCACCTCTATTCTTTACCTTGATTTTCTAACTTAATATTACATTATGGATATCCCTAAGTCAACAGATGTAGATACAGCCCATTATTTTTAACATCTGCATGCTCTATTATAAAGAGGAACCACAATTTTTCACTCAACCTTATTAAAGCATGTACATTTGAGTCTAGCATTTTTTTACCACCACAATAACATGAACAAACCATATATTTCCATCTATGCTATTTGTGTGTTGAGGAGGCAGGGAAGAGGACAGTCAAGTGGCTAGAAGTTCAGATGCTAGAGCCGGAATACCTGAATTCAACTCTCTTCCCTGCCCTTTGCTAAATGTATAACCTTGGCTAAGTTACTTAACCTCCTTGAGGCTAAAGTTCCTCACCTATAAGAGAGAAAGTTCTGGAAGCACTTCCTAGGACTGTTGTAAGGAACTGGTGTTAATCATTTACAACTCTTAGAGCAGTGCCTGGTAGACAGTGAGTACTTGATCAGTGTTAGTTGTCTTCATTATCAAATGATTATTGTCATTATCACGGTGATTTAGAGTCATTGGATAGATTCTCACATGAAGAATATTTTGTATAAATTCATTTTCTTCTTCCCTAGACCCAATTTCATGAGGTTTCTGTAACTTTTAATCGTAATACCCTAAGGTATTACTGAAATACTGACATAGTAAATTCAAATATGAACTATCACTAGACATTATGAATCCAGTTTGCCCTACTAATCTTCCTTGCCATGTTGACTTTTCTGGGGATAATGAGTCTTAATGCAGTTGGTAGCTCTGGGCCCATCTTGGAAAGGAGAACCTTGTCAGAGTTCATTGTCTGCTTCCTGCACATTCGTTAAACAGGATTGCTTCTAAGTGAAATCATTCTCCTACCTCCATGGTCCAACTCTCAGCAATTTTTCATCATAATCATCTCCTTCCACCTGGCAGATACTTAATGCAAGTCATCCTGTCCACAAGAAAACACACATTGTGAATAGGAGATACGTGTTCTCTATTAAATTTTTATGAGCACTTAGCAGGTGACCCTTTAAAGGTTTTGATCCCCCCCCCGAAGTCAAATTACTCCATTTGTCTTTTCATAGTTTGTCTCATCTACAATTGTATTTCTCATTATCTTTTCGTGGGTTGTGATGCTATTTCCTCCAGTTTCACTCTCCCTCTTTTATGTTTCTCTTGTACAAAATTAATTACATTGTACCTTCAAGCATAATTTTAACACTGTCTCCATTGCACTGTGTCTGTTTTTAATTAATGCTCTTCTAATGTAGATTTTAGAGCCAAATGGTACAATATTCTGAGCATCAAAGAAACAAAGAATCTAACAAAACTAAAATGAATGAGCAAGACAAAACAGCTGACAATATGTTCTAATTTGAAAATGTCGCTGCGGCTGTACATTGGGTAATGGAATGGATTACTTGGGGCTTTCTCTTTTTAAAGACAAGACGAGAGATGTTGACTCCAGATTTCTGGTGCTTATGTTTGGACTCACACTGATCACGCATCTCCAGGAGAATTAACTGAACACAACATTCTCACAGCTCAAGGAAAGGTGGGGGGGGGTGGAACCCACAGATACATTTCTCAACATTTTTTCTGTAAAGCAGACCTGGAAAATCACTCACGCTGAACTCTAGTCTGTGTTTTCATGTCTCAAAGACACTTATGATGCTTGGGTGTCCCATACAGCCACACTCCAAAGGAGAAGCTGTCTCTTTGGGTTACTATAAAAAAAGTTCCGCAGAAAAGAAAATAGAACACAGTAGAGCTATACATATAGTGAAATGCTCAAATAACAGAATATAGACAGACAAATGTCTTCTTTCCCTTTCATTAATGGATCAGCTTGAACTTCTACTCCACAAGCAGTACTGCTTTAAAAATGTGTGTGTGTATGTATCTGTGGGGGAGTATGAAATTGCAGTATGATGTGGATATATGTAATAATATGTATGCATTCTAAAATAGACAATTTATATTGGGCTGGACTTATTTTGTGCAGTGTTACTTGAAGACTTTGCGTTATTCAACATGTGTTTTCTTAATGAATGGTTAAAAAAAATCAGGCTGAATGGGTAATAATTTTGAGTTACCAGAGGCTGAGACCCTAATCTCAGGCCACGTAGGGAAATTTTATCTGACTTGGACAACATAATATGAAACTAAGTGTGTAGGTTTGTATCTCAGGGCGGCCTCAGCTCTCGTCCTGATTTGGTCAATAACTCCCTGTGTAAACATGAAGTGTCTAATCAGTTACCATTATTTCCTTTGCCTTGCTCTCCCAATTTTTTGCAAACTTTGTTTCCTCCTTCCTCTGTTGCCCCTTCTATACTGACAGAGTTGGCACATCCAAGGTTTGAAGTTTATGACTCTACCCATGGCCAGATGGGTCATGGTAGTGGGTCATGACCTCCAAAAAGATATGTTCATATCCAGTCCCTGGAATCTGTGAATATGACCTTACTTGCAAAAAGGGTCTTGCCCATGTAGTGAAGGGTCTTAGATGAGATTATCATGGATCATCCTGATGACCCTAAATCCAATGACAAATTTTCTTACAAGAAGAGGAAGAGGAAGAGGAGAGGCACAAAGACAAGGCCACGTGAAGACACAGGCAGAGACTGCAGTGAAGGGCCACCAGCCAGGGGACACCAGGAGTCTCCAGAAGCTCGAAGAAGCAAGGAACAGATTCTCTCTGAGAGCTTCCGGGGGCAGCGTGGCCCTGCCAACACCTTGATTTCAGACTTCTGGCCTCAAGAACTTCGAACAAATAAACTTATGTTGTTTTAAGCCGCCCAGGTTGTGGTCACTTGTTATGGGAGGCTAGGAAACGCACACGGTCACTGCATGCAGTGTGGGCCAATCCCCCGAAATGTGGAGTTTGGCTGAGAGATTGTAGCCACAGCCTCATGGTTTGCTTGATCAGAGGGGAAATAAACCCGGTGACCATTTTGTGCCACATGGACTGAAAAACAGAAAAGGCTATTTGGTATAAAAAAGGAAAATTAAAAAATGAAGCAAATGGGGAGCGCGCGAGAGAGAGAGAGACAAGAGAGAGAAATTCTGGTGTGAGATTTAGGGCCAATCAGGAAACAAAACACTAGGGGTTTGAGAGGGACTCTCATATGGGGAGATGGTTACAGGTGAGGGAGGCGTGAGGACAAATAGGAGACAGGAAGGCAACCCAAAAATTGGCGAGAGCAAAACAGCCACCACTCAGGAGCGGGGAGACGAGGAAGGAGGCAGACGAGGAGCCCGAGGGCCTGTCCTGCAGGAGCTGCAGCCGTGGGGGCAGAGCTGCCGTGGGAGGCGCCCCTGCGGCAGAGCGAGGAGAAGAAATAAACTAGCTTCTTCCTCCTCACCCGTCCAATCTCCCTGCTGTGCCTCTCAGTGGCCCAAACAGCCAGAGCCAGCTGACAAGGAGGCTGGGACACGGCCCCACAGATCAGACCAGAGGAGGAGGAGGGACTTCTCTGAGCACAAGCAAGACTCACTGGAAATCCACGTGCTGGGCTGTGAAGCACACCTCACAATGCGAAAATAAAGGAAATCACATCGTGTATGTTCTCAGACCACAATGGAACTAAACTAGAAATCCATAGCAGAAAGATAGCTGGAAAGTAACAACGTATTTAGAGCTTAAGCCACACAATTCTAAATGACACGTAGGTTGAAGAAGAAGACTCAAGTGAAACTTAAAAATATTTTGAACTAAATGAAAATGAAAACCCAAACCATCAAAATGTGTGGGCTGCAGTGAAAGCAGCGTTTATAGATTTACAGGGAAACTTCTAGCATGAAGCATCTAGATGAGAAAAGACAGGCCTGAGACCCTAATCCATACTCCCACTTTAGGAACAAGAGAGAGAAGGGAAACTTCAACCCACAGCAAGCAGAAGAACTGAAATAATATAAATTAGGGCAGAAATCAATGAAATAGAAAACAGGGAATCAATAGGAAAAAAATCAATGAAACCAAACGACAGTTGTTCAGGAAGATGAAGGCTGTGGACCGAATGCTTGTGCCCCTCCCCCAGATCCACAAGCTGAAATCCTGGCCCCCAGGTGATGGTGTTAAGAGGGGCCTTTGGGATGTGATGAGGTCATGAGAGAAGAGCCCTCACAAATTCCCTGATAAGAGAGACCCCAGAAAGCCCCCTCACCCCTTGCACCATGTGAGGACACCGAGAAGGAGCCGTCTGTGAACCACAAAGCCCTGGCAGCTTGAGCTGGGACTTCCGGCCTCCAGAGCCGTGAGAAAATTCTGCTGTTTATAAGCCATCCGGCCTCTGGTGTGTTGTTATAGCAGCTGGAACAGACTAGGACAACGAACGAAATGGATAAATCTCCAGGCATGCAGACAAAAACATAAAATAAAATAAGAGAAGATAAAAAGAGGGAAAGAAAGAGAAAGACACAAATTGCTAACATTAGAAATGAAAAAGGGGCCATCACTTCTGATCCCATGGACATTAAAATTATAATTAAGAAATATTATGACCATTCTATGCCTATAATTTTCATTTCCTAGAAGAAATCTTCCTTGAAAGATTGAACAATCAAAGCTCACACAGTGAGAAAAAAGTAGTCTGAATAGTTTTCTGTCTAGTAAAGAAACTGTATTAGTAACTAATAACCTTCTCAAAAAGAAAACAACAGGCCTGGATGGTTTCATTGGTGAATTTTACCAAACATTTAAGGAAGAAATGAGACCCATTCTCTACAATCTCTTTTAGAAAACAGAAGCAGAGAGATTACTTTTTAAACTCATCTTATGATACCAGAATTACTCTATTACCAAAACCAGATAAGGACATTACAAGAAAGAAGCAGTGCAAACTAACATCTCTTGTGAATATAGATGCAAAAATCCTCAACAAAGTATTAGCAAATCAAAACCAACAATGTATATAAATAATTGTATACCACAACCAAGTGGGATTTATTCCAAGTAAGAAAAACTGCTGGAACATTGGAAAATGAATATAATCCACATACCAGCAGACTAAAATCATATGATTATGTCAACAGATACAGAAAAATCTCTTGACACGTCCATCATCCACTTATGATAAAAATGCTTAGCAAACTAGAAATACAGGGTACTTCTTCAACTTGATAAAATATCTTCATAAAACCTACAGCTAGCATCATACCTAGTGATGAGAAACTGCATGCTTTCCCCCTAAAATCAAGAAGAAGTGACATCCGCTTTCATGACTCTTAGTTCAACCTCATGCTGGAAATCCTAGCTAGCGTAATAAGAAAAAGAAAGAACACAAATACATACAAAAATTGGGACGGAAGGAAAAAAAACTGTCCTTGTTTGCATATGACAAACTCATGAAACTAACAAATGATTATAACAAGTTGCAGAATATAAGGTTAGTATACAAAAGTCAATTGCTTTTCTATGTCCGAATAATGAGGAATTAAAATCCAATACCATTTACAACAGCACCTAGAAATGTCATACTTAGTAAAAATCTAAAAAAGTATGTGAAGGATTTATATGCAGAAGACTAGGACACTGCTTCCACACAACAAAGGAAATAATCAACAGAGCAAATAGACAACCTACAGAATGGGAGAAAATAGTCACAAACTATACATCCAATAAAGGGCTAATATCCAGAATCTCAAACAAATCAGCAAGAAAAAACAAACAACCCCATTAAAAAGTGGGCAAAAGACATGAACAGATATTTTTCAAAAGAAGAAAAACAAATGGCCAACAAACATATGAAAAAATGCTCAACATCACTAACTATCAGGGAAATTCAAATTAAAACCACAATGAGATATCACCTTACCCCTGTCAGAATAACTATTATTAAAAAGTCAACAAACAATAGATGCCGGCGGGGATGCAGAGAGAAAGGAACACTCACACACTGTTGGTGGGACTGCAAATTAGTACAACCTGCATGGAAAACAGTATGGAGATTCCTCAAAGAATAAATGTTGACTTACCATTCGATCCAGCAATCCCACTGCTGGGCATCTACCCAAAGGAAAAAAGTCATTTTATCAAAAAGACACCTGCACTTGAATGTTAATTGCAGCACAATTCACAATTGCAAAGATGTGGAATCAACCCAAGTGCCCATTGATTCAGGAGTGGATTAAGAAAATGTGGTATATATACCATGGAGTACTACTCAGCCATAAAAAGGAATAAAATAATGTCATTCGCAGCAACTTGGGTGGAACTGGAGACGATTATCCTAAGTGAAGTATCTCAGGAATGGAAAAACAAACACCACGTGTGCTCTCCAATACTTGGGAGCTAAACAATAGGCACAAGGAGATGTAAAAGTCATTGGAATCCGAGAAAGGGGAGGGCGAGGGGATGATGAAAACTTACCTGTCAGGTACAATGAACACTATTCTGGTGATGGGCACACCAAAAGCCCTGACTCAAGCATTATACGAGGCATCCATGTAACAAAAACGTCTGTACCCCCTTAATACTTGGAAATTAAAAAAAAAAAAAGAAAACTAGTAAAGCCTCATGAAAGAAATCAAAGAAGATCTAAATAAATAGCTATTCTGTATCCATGTACTGGAAGATTCAGAATTGGT
This sequence comes from Daubentonia madagascariensis, assembly GCA_023783475.1. Classification (NCBI taxonomy): domain Eukaryota; kingdom Metazoa; phylum Chordata; class Mammalia; order Primates; family Daubentoniidae; genus Daubentonia; species Daubentonia madagascariensis. Next base: position 1,899,595 of record JAKFHU010001640.1, on the reverse strand, counting down.
AAATGTTAATTCTTCTCAACTTGATCTACAGACTTAAAAAAAAATTCAAATCAATATTCTACCATGCTATTTTGCGATTACCCAAAAACTTAGCCTGTAATTTATCTAAAGAGGAAAAAGACTCAGAATAGCTAATGTGACCCTGAAGCAGAATATCTAAGTTGGAGGACTGATGCTCCTCGGCTTTAAGGCTCACTGTAGAGCTACAGCGAAGTCGCATGTAAAATGTACAACCCCTGTAATAGAACGGCTTATCCGTACTGCTCAGAGACACTTACGTGGATGGTAAAATTAGAAGATAAACAGGAGTGATCAAGATAAAGTTTAGGACGGCAGTGATCTTGGAGAAGAGGGAAGCAATTGTGGGTGGTCATCTAAGATTTCAGCAGTGCTCCATTTTGCACCTGGGTGGTGGGTACTCGGGGGTCTGTTTTATTGATATTTTTCGTCTGACCATAAACATTTTATAAACTATCTTACAGTGTTTCATAAACGTCATCGTTCACTTTTATAAAACCTCTTTCTCCTCTCCTGTGAGATTGCCATAGTATATTAGGTTAAACTCAGGTCCCCCAAGTGAATTAATTTTATACAGCAGAGGATAAAAAATTATTCTTACATGTTTACAAGTTCTTTCCTGTTTTTGATTGCATGCTTTCCTCCTGTACATTTTCTTCTCAATTCTTTAAGAGGATGTGAACAGTGAAGGTGTTGCTTCTTCTGGTATTGGAGAGGACCACGTTTTTAACTGGAAGCACAGGTATTGCACAGACAAACAGCATCGCATGGGGGGAGAACAGTGCACCTTATTCCCGTTCCACTCTTTTTTAAAAAAGGAAGGCTGGCTGACTTTTGAGCTTCTTATCGCTGGTGGAAGTTGGGTCTATCGGAGGACTTAAAGTTGTTCATTTTGTATGCTGCTGAAATGTCAGGGGAGTTTTGTTTCTAAAGCTGAGGGCTCTGTAAGCTAGGTCTTCAGAGGAACATAGCAAACTTCGATTCCTGCTAGAAATAAAACGGAATGTGTGAAATAAAAGAGTTGTCAGCAGTCTTATTTTTCTTTCCATATATCGCAAGGAAAAGGTAACCTGTTTGCAGTATTTAACATGGAGGAAACCGACATTTCCAAGTGTTATCCCAGCACAAGGCAATGTAGAAAGGCTGAGTCTGTCTCTGGGGCCCCCAAACACTGTAAGTTATCCCTGAAACAGATTAATAGGAGTACACAGAACAGAAATAGCATGGAGGAAACAAGTCTGAAGTCACATATTTGCTTCCATCACTTGAAAATGAATCAACCCAGAGAAAATAAAGTTCAGCTTGTATACTTAGCACCTGTCTCAGTTTGCATTCAAATTGGGCTTTATTTTCTGCTAATATTTGTTCTTTTGACAAGGAATATTTCCTTATAATATGCAGTGTTATATCACTCAAAGTCCAGCATGTTTTCTTTATTTTAATGTGCCCATAATGAACACGTTCACATAAATGAATTTTGTGGGTGAATGGGTTTTATTGTTCATAGAAGAGCCGTTAATAGAGTCTACAGTCCACGGGAAGAATAATGTTATTTGAATAATATCATATTCTTGTGTACATACCGAGTTTGTTTCCAAAGAGATCTCAGGTAGAATATCATATGCTTTTCTCTTCTTTCTGAATAGTAGGAAAAGTATGGCGGATTCTTATGTTGATACCGTGATAATATCTCTGTGTGTGCATGTGTTTCAATTTGGAAAAGTAAGAGAATTAAACAAGTGAAGCCAAGACAAATGTGCACAATGTTGGTTATGTTACATATTTTCCTTTCCTTTTATTTATTATTTGTTAATAAAAGCTTTGAGATTTCTGTGTTGAGATCCATTGCTAAAACCAGAAGCAGAGTGTCTATATTATATAAAATGTTAATATTAAAAAAAGATTAAAAGAATAAAAGGAAAGGAACACACATCCGTATAATGTGGCATATCAGCGCTGATTAGATTTCACTTTAAGGAGGCACAGAGACTTCTAATTGGTGGATGACTTTGTTTGGTCTTCCAAATATTGGCTATAAGATATTTTAAAGAAAAAAGAGGAATTTGATGCTAAGTATACATAAATATATTTTGCATAAAAATTCAGATTTCTGGATTCCCGTTAACAACCAGTACTTCTGTCAAAAGTGTGTTTGGATTTCCATGGAGCATCAGTTGTGAAGATGTGGGTTGTGGCCGCGACTTGAGAAGAGATGTCGCTCCAGATTCACCCCAGTCCTCACCACTCCCTATCACTCCCCAGCACGGAGCCCTCCTGCTGGCCTTGCATCTCTTTGCACTGCCTTTTTTTCCTCAGTGGTAGGCGACTCCCTTCTGTTTTCCCTCTGTTGCTTCAGATAGGCTCTATGGGGCCAGTTTTTCCCTATCTTTTGGACAAAAAGTAGGGCAGGCCCTGTAACTTTCCTGCATACTCTTGGAAGTGAAAGTCTCCAGTCCCTCCAAGTCAGAAAAGAGCCTCACTTTAGAGGTTAGAGCATCCACCTGCGGATAATACTGAAGACCTTGACCTTCCCTGGGGGTGGAAGCTCCCCTGCCTACCCTAGGTGGGGGCGGGAGGGGAGCGAAGTGGGTTCCTTTTCCTTCGGCCCTGCCAGCACTTCCCGCCACCCACTCATACACGCCTTTCCAGAGTGGCCTCCAGCCCTGGGCTGGAGGGTCCTGGGGAGAGCGGGAAGGGCAGGAAACTCTGTCGAGAGCCCGGGTTCCCCCGCTAGCGGCTGGCATGGGTTGTCCAGAGTCCTGCCTGCCCGCAGACGGACCTTTGTGAAGTTACAGCATCTGTGCTGGCAGGCCCACGAGACTCTTCCTTTGGCTCCTGGCCTCCCGCTGCTTTTGCTGTGTGTCCTCGCTCCCCAGACTGCCTTCGTGGCATCATGTGACGATGGCCCAGGTTCTCTCTCTCTCTCTGTGCATCTCTCTCTCAGCCCTTATCAGGCCCATGGGACACACACCAGCGGGAGCCTGACCTCCTCCCTGTGCCGTGTGCTCTGCAGCCTCATCCAGACTCTCCCCGTTAGCGTTCTCAGGCTCGAACCCACCGTGTCCCGCGGGCTGCAGGGGGCACATCCTCGCAGCCTCTTCCCCCAAACAGGGGTGAGGCACCTCAGGCCCCTGGGTCTTCTTTCCAGGGGGTTGGGACCCATGGCCCACAGCCAGCTTTCCCCAAAACACGCTTTCTGCAAACCCCAGTCTCTTGTATGTTTGATAGTCAACTAAAGGCAGCAAATCCTTTCTTGACCACTTTCTCAACAAGTCTTGGCTTGATGGTTGAGATCAGGCTCCAGTAAACCTTTTTCTTGAAAGGCCAGATAGTGAATATTTTAGGCTTTGCTTGCCGGATGGTCTCTGTTGCAACTCAACTCTGCCGCAGTAGCAGGAAAGCAACCAGAGGCAGTGGGTCTGTAAAAGGGTATGACTGTTCCACCAAAACTTTGCTTACAAAAACAGGTGCCAAGTCCAGACAGCACAATTTTCCCACCCTTGGTCTAGATTTTACAACATCCCTGCAGAATGTGGGTGGAGTTATCACCTACTGTTCTTGGGCCTGGGGCCGTGGGAGCACCCTGCCTCACATGTAAACGGAAAATCGCAACCAGCCATTGGAGATGTTATCCATGTCAGTAGAAGCAGAACGCTTACAAAGCCATTACTCTTGCAGTTTACTCCCGGAAGGACATGGTGCGTAAGATTCAATGACTTTGTTCATGTGATTAAAATTAATTTAGAAATAACTCAAATCCTTTCTTGTGTACCTTAAATTCTTCAAAAATAATTCTAGATTTCCCTTTCATCCCCTCCCCCACTCTCTACCCTCATAAACTGTAGGTTCCATCATGCTGCCTGCCCTTGCCCATTAAAAATTCCTCCAGTCTCTGACCCTGCCCCCAAGGAGCTCATGGCTCCGTCCTTTTCTCCCCTGGGTGCTGCTTTTCCCACGCTCTCCTGCAGAGCCTAGAGGTTGGTTTCCTTTTTCTCAGTCTGGGGCAGAGGGTGGGAAGTCAACCGCTCTAGTTGGGTCAATTTCAGAGGTCATTGCTTGGCATAATATCTAGTTTGAAAATCAGCTCTAGTGCTAAAGATGTGAACTCTGCTGCTATAGACAACAAGGAACCCCTGGAGGACCTTACTGGGAAATCACATGAAAACAGCCTTGCTGCTCTATTGGCACAGGCATGCCTGGGAGGTTATGAGACGTTGCAAAACCTGATTCAGCTTGAGCCCCGGCAGCAGCATGGGTGTCGCTGGGAAGGAAGGGATTCGAGAGGTCTTCAAGAGGTTGATGCAACAGAACCTGGTGGCTGACGAGGTGTCTGAGTTCACTCGTGTGCAATAGGGACCGAAACAGTGCCACTCCTGGCACTTCTGCTGCCAAACACACAGGGTTGAGCCACTGGCTGGCTGGTCCAAGGATGGGTTGGGAAAGGAGTTTATAACCACAGAGGACAGTAAATAAGCAATGACCCCGACAGAGGCTTGGTGAGAAAGTGTATTAAGTGAACATGGGCCTTTTATCCCATGCCGCACACAGGGACAACGTTGGCATTGAGGTTCTGCTGAGAATGATCTCTGCTTTTGGAGACACATGTGTGTGTGTGTTTTCATATATACCTATGTATGTTGTGTACAATCTCAAAAACATTGCATGCTTATTTGAGAAAATTTGGACCAAAGAAAAAAAAGCACAAATAAAAGTTACCCGTATTATCCCCCCGGAGCTCACCGTGATTGATATGTTGGTGGATTTCCTTCCTGCGTTACTGCATTGTCTTCCTTTTTTCCCCAACTCTTCATAAAACTAAAGTCATATTCTATTTGTTTTACTTGAGAATATGCAATCCAACAGCTCCAAGCCTTCAGTCCACGTTGTGCGCACCTCAGCTGCCTGGCTTACTCCTGTGGTTCTTTTTTCTTTTCCTTTATAAACAATGAAGCAGGGGACGTTTCTGAGCACCAGCCCCGCACACACCGGCAGGTCGGAGGAGCTCAGGCTCTGCTCCTGCGCGCTGGCTTCTGGAAGGTCGGGGCTCGGCCGTCACTCCCTTTAGTTTTACCCCCCACATGTGCTAGCTGGTAACCACGAGTCCTGCCTCGCAGGGTTTCAGGAGGGTCAAGTGAGAGAACCACAGCAAAGAATTCAGAATGGAGCAAATGCAATAAATAGTCACCAAAACAAACAAATGAGCAAATAAATAAACCTGTGATTGATTGATTGCTGGGTCAAAATATGCAGGATTTTGAGACTTTTGATAGACCTATTGCCAAGTCGTCTTTCAGGAACATTTTGCCAATTCGAACATTCACCAGAAACGCATCCAAATACTCTTTTAGCTGTATTTTCACCAACTCTTGAAAATATTTTTTAAAACGTACATATTTTTCAATGTGTCAGTTTAACAAATTACATTCAATGGCTGTTTAAAATTGTGTCTCTTTGATCATCACTGAAATTGAACATTGTCATATATTTATTAGATATTCGTGTTTCTTCTCTTGTTATTGCTTTTTGGTATTGTTCCTTATCCTGTTTTTGTCTGGATTAATAAATTAACTTTATATATAATGAGATTAACATTTTCTGCCTTTTAAGGCAATTTTTTTTGCTAAGTATGTGGTATACCTTTCAATTTTTATAGTATAATTCACATGAAGTATTTTCTTTTTCTATAATTAATATGAGGTTAAGGGTAAGATTATTTTTCTTTGCTTTTGTACTTGGAAAACATCAAGAAATATGTTTTCTTTGAACTGTGGAATATATGCAGAAATATAATTCTTTTCAGTTTCATTTTTAACATTAACTGCTATCAAGTTAGATGTTAATGTTTTCTCTTATCTTAGTATTGGTTTTATTTTGCTTTGCTTTATTCATGTATGTAAACTGATAGGTCAGAACATTTCTTAATATTCAAAAATAGTAAGCAATAGCCCAGTTACAACATATTGGACAAATCCCCACTTTCTCCTCTGAATTGAATCACCACCCTGATCATTTGCTAATTTACCACTTAGCTTCTTTAATATCTTTAATTTTTAAAACTGAATGTTTGGCTCAAAGTCTTAATTTTCAAATTTTTCTCAGCCATATTACCTATTCATTCTTCAACATGAAGTTTAAAATACTTTTGTGTAATTGCAAAATTTAAAAAATTCTGTTTAATTTTTATTACAATTCATTAAATCTATAAATTAATCGGTGTAAACTTGGCATTTTTACAGTATTGTGAATTCCTTCACTGTAAAAGATGTAACACCATTTATTTACCATTATTTGGTTCTTGTCAATTTCCTATTTAATTCATTTTAGATATTTTATATTTCCATGTCTATTGTAAATGTGACCTTTCATCAGTCATATATTCTAAGTCATTTGGATACTATAGAACTATTAGGAGAACTATCGAATTCTTATCACTTTTGTAACTCAATACATTAGTGATACTCATTATTTTTATATTTTGGTTTTGTTGGCCTTTCGATACAGGCAATGTCACTTAACTCTCTGTGATTCTGTTTCCTCTTTTGTTAAAAGGGGGTGATAATTTTACATATATCCTGTGGTTCTCATAGCTATAAAATAGCACATTCCGGTGTGCCTGACACATAGTGGTTTCTCATTAAAACATTAGTTGAAACCATTATCAGACTGTGTAATATGCTTCAGGTCTATGACAGGAAATGCAGTGACCTGGTAACAGCATTTTTTTTCCCTTATTGGTGGAATTTGAGGCAATTCCAAATTTTCTCTTTATGTTGTCTTCAGTGTTTTCTACAACACAAGCATTATTTTATTTTTTAAAAATATAATCCAGAAAATAAATAAATAAAAGCAAAGGCAGATACTTCTGCTGAGTGGAGACTCTGTTACAGGACAAAGTATGGGGGAGGATGCAATGGCTTGGAGTCTGAGGGAGGGGCTGGGACAGGGCGGGCATGCTGAGTGGTACAGGTCAGTCAGTGTGTGCGCCCAGGACTGTAGACTCCCAGAATCAGGCACTTCACCTTGCACAGCCTGGGGTGGCCAGAGCTGGGGCTGCAGGGGTCAGCGGGCCCTCAGCGGGTAGGTGGGGCTGAGCGCTGGCGTGATCAAAGCCCCAGCACTTCATAGAGAGTGCAAAGATGCAGAGATCCAACCCCCGAAGGCCGATATGTTCATATACAGGATGATATATCACCTGGAACTTTGTATTTATCACATTGTTAATATCTTATCTGTGACAGAATGCTTTAGGCTTTTTTGAGATTTTTTTTTTTGCATCCTCTATTTGTCTTTTTTCTCTGTTTTTCTTCCTGTAGAGAATTTCAAAAAGTTTTATCTATTCTAAGAGTCATTCTGCCTTATTTTCGTATTTCTGATAATTATTTATCAAATATATAATACTTTATATACAACCAGTTTCTTTCTTATTTGAATAGTCTTGCTTCTTTATGACATTTTTTTCAGTTTTGCAGAAAACTATGTACTCAAAGGATATACTAAATAAATTAACACGTACCCAATATTTACTCAAGTCTCATGAGATATGGTTGTTTTAGAAATACAAAGGAAACGGTGTGGTGGATGCATTGGAAATGTATTTGGCATCCTTACACTTTATGATTCCAATGCTGTAAAAAATGAGCTGCACTGATTATAAAACCCAGTCAACACACACAATGTTGTTCTAACTGTATTTCTAAAATATTTAGTTCTTTCCATGGTAAAGGTAAGCATTTTTACTGAAGAAAATTTATAGTGCAAAAAAATAAATAGGCAAAAGTTGGTTATCATCCCAACATTCAAAGATAATTACTTTTAATATTTTATAAATTTACTTCTCCCATTCCAAAATATTGATTCTGTTTGGCTATATGTATGTTTGCGATTTTTACAAATCAAAAATCATCCACAGTCTTAAGCGAGGTCTGTGTGCCGTATTGAATGAACGTTTCATGTAGAGTTCAAGTCATAAAAATTTTGCTGGATTTTACACTGGTTCAAAGAGAGCTGCCCCTTGCTCTGCTCCTGAGCAGCGGCTAGAGCGGCGTCTGGCTGGGAGTCGGCACCCAGTGAACGTTTGATGAAAGAATGAATATGAATGAACATGAGCCTTAAACCAGTAAACATAACACATACTAGATGTGATCAATAACTTGTCACTGCTGCCTTAAAAAGAGAGGCAGCCCTTCAGAAAAAAGCCGCTCTTTATCTTAGGTGAAGACGTTAGGTTTATGAACAATGCTCGGACTTTATAAAGCAAGCAAGGTTGCAAGGGAACTTGCTTGACGTATTTGGAGACTCCCATGAGAGCTCAGCGCTGCCACTGAGGAAGGGAAAAATATGGAGAACAAAATACAAATTAATATCTCAATGAATTATCCTGCCCGAGCAGTTCTCTAAGCCAATTAGGAACCTGTCGGTTCGAAGCTATGGGGAAAATCGGGGCCTCTGAATATACGAGACAGTGCTGAGTTTCTGGAGCTGGCACCTTGTCAGGCTCAATCCTGCTGCTGATTCCAGGGATTAATGAGAATGTGCAGACTTTTGGCACTTCCCTGCTGGAAGAGCTGGTTTCTGGGCAGAGAAGAGCAAATTTGGATTAAGGTTGCTCTGAAGGAGGCTACTCTGGGAAGCCTTTGGGGTTAGACAGATTCAGTGGTGTGAGACTTTGGACAAGTCCCTTGACATAGTCAAACCTCAGTGTTCCCTTCAACATGATGGGACAATAGTGCCCTCATGGTTCAGTGAGGATTCATAGGTGATGTGCGGCTTATGGGGCATATAACAAAGTTCCTTAGAGACCCGTTCCTTCCTTCCCCTGGAACTGAATTGTTTCACTTCCCAGGTGGTGGCCTGGGGGAGGGAATATTCCTTGAGAGCTTGTGCCTTGTGATTTAAACCATAAACTCTTACAACCTTCCAAACGGTTTTGCTTTGCAGGTACAACAATATAGGTGCCCCCTTGGGCAGCATCTCAAATTAGATTTAATTTTATTTAAAGCAAATAACATGATGGCCTTTCTTACACTCGAGATTCAAACCCACTTCAAACTGCCTACAGATAGATGGTGGATCCCAATTAAAGAGTTAGTGAAGTTTTTCCTTATAAAAGATGACCCTGGGCCATCCCTCAATCCGTGGGTGAGGTAGGAGTCTTACTAGAAACCGCGTGCAGCATCCGGCAGGCAATGTCAGATTCAGAGAGATTCCATGGTGGTTGAGTCTCCTTCTGTCGTCCCCTCTGCACAGCACGCCTAGGCGTCTCAACGGTGCAAGGCTGCTTCTCTTCCAGGAAAAAGCCGACATCCTCCACTGTTGCAACTGTTTTCATGTTCTAAGTTCACCTCACTGCAAACTAGGACAGCAGCAGAGAATGCCCACAGCCCGGCTGTCTTCCTGGGGAGCTGCTCTGCACAGAGGGAAAGGCATGATCCTTCTTCTTCTCAGAAGGGCACATGGGGGTCAGGGTTACCTGGAGTTTGGGAGGTTCCCTTGACGCTATGGAAAGCAGGGTGCTAATTCATTCCTGGAAAATAAGGCTGAAGCGTTGCCTTGGGCCTCCCTGCTGAGACGAGAGAGTGGAGCCAGACCTGGTGTAGGCGAGCTGCTGGCCAGGGCTGAGCGAGTTGTCATCACTGTCATTATCTTCATCATCATCTCTGTCGTCACTGTCCTTGCAGCTGCCATTTACGTAACCAACTCTGCATCAGACACTCCAGTGCGTTGCAAAATGCTTGGGCTCAAAAGTCCAACTCCTGGTTAGAATCCTGCCTTCACCACATGCTGGCTGTGTGACCTCAGGCAATCTACCTACCCTTCTGTGCATCAGTGCCCTCATCTGCAAAATGGGCATGGCAGTTCTGCATGCTTCATAGGGCTACTATGGTGGAATAAATGATACAACTCCCGCAAAATGTTTAGAAAGGACAAGTGCATAAAACAGTAACCACCTCGATCATCTCATACAATCCCGTAACGGCCCCAAGAAGTAAGGGCTATTTTATTCCCAGTTTAAAAGCAGATGTTTAGCAGCACAGGGTGTGGGGACTGGGGGTTCCTTTATGAACCAGACCAAAAGGGTCTTTGCCCTTGTGTGGTTTTCATTCTAGATTATGAGGACAACTATCGAGAAGCGTGTGAATGAGTCCGTGGTATGATTTCAGCTCCTGCGAGGTGCCATGCCAGCGCGAAGTGGGCCAGGCAGTCTGCCGGGAGGCACCAGGAGGGGCCCATCAGACGGTGCAGTCGGAGAAGGAACCTTTGAGCTGAGACCTGAACGCAGAGAAAGAAGGTCTCAGACAAAGCAAGTCAACTCCAGGCGCAGGGAAGGAGCCAGCACGTCACCTTCCAGCACAGGGCTGGAGCCCGGGGAGTAGGGGGAGAGTCTTGGCAAATAAATTGGGAGGCAGGCAAGGTCCGGACCAGGGAGCCCCCCCAAGGGGAGGCATGCAGAGTTTATTCTGCGAGTAGTGGGAAGTCACCGGAGGGTTTGAACCATGGCCGGGGGTATCGTTGGGATCAAGGGCCTGAGTGGCGGCCTGGCCCAGTGGGGTGAGCCTGGGGGGGAAGTGACTCTGTACTGGAGACACGTGGCAGCTGCAGAACTGAAAGGGCTGGAGCCTCGCTGGGTGCGGGTGGCAGGAACGCGGAGGCCTGCGGAGTCCTCCCAGGCTTCTGTCTTCAGCAGCAAGATGCCTCCCCGTCTCCGCCCCGACAGGCTTTGCTCCTGCCAGAGTTTCGAGCCACAGTCCTTGACTGTGTAAAAGAGTTTTTACAAATATAACAAAACATTTTCTAATGCCCCTTCTCTATCCTGAAATGAAATCCATAGGTAATGCACACGACCTGTAACATATAATTTCAAAAAAAATCAATATAAAGCCTTAACCTTGATGTAAGGGAGAAATAAAAGGAATATGATGTTAATAAAATAATAGGTATTCGATATTTAAATGCTCAGTATGAAAGCACTAAAATTAAAAAATGCCCCCACAGGTCTCAGAATCATCTCCTGGGGGCGTAATTGAGGACCCTTGATGCCCATTAAGGATAAACAGCAAAGCGGGGAGCAGGGCAGGGTGAGCGCCGCTCCGGAGAACTGGGAAGATGGAGACTTTTGCGGCCAGGTCTTCCAGGGCTCCGGGGCGCCTGCCCCCTTGCTTTAGCGCAGGAACAGCTGCCTGTGACCCGTGAGTGTGATCTTGTCCTGGGCCCCTGGAGACGTGCAGACGACAGGAGTGGCTGGGGCTAGGGACATTTGGAGACGTTTATTAACAGTCACGTCCTCTCCTCTCCCTGACGGTGGAGCCATCAGACTCCCCCCGGCCCCCCCACCCATCAGCCCTGGAGATGGGGCGTCCCGTCCTTTCAACACGGGGAGCGCACAGTCTTCGCATGCACGCTTAGGCTGGGGGCTTCCCTGCGTCCCGTCGACGGGGTCACAGAGATTCGACACCCACACGGGTGTCTGTCCACTCAGAAATAGCATCTCCTCTGATTTTCTCAGTCAACCTGCAAGTTTTTGAGTGTTTTTTTCTTAAAACCTTGCACAGAATATCGTTTCTGTTCTCAGCCAACTCACACGTGTTTGTTCAGGTTCCAGTGTTGTCTTGCTGATTATGTGCTGCTTAGCAAATGTTTACTGAGTGCCTGTCCTGGAAGAACAAGGCATCAAGGACCCGAAGCAAGTACGCAGATGTCTTGCATCTATGCGCACGCGCAGGTGGGGGGAAGCCCGCAGGTGCACCTGTTGTGAGGAGGCGCCGCTGCGCGCTGAGTAAGGGCTGCCCTCGTGCCAGGTCCCGGGGACGTGCCTGCTTTGCGGGGGGTGCGCTCCTATCCCCTCCGACACCGGCGGCAAATCTCTTGGCTTGGGTCGAGGGAGCAGGTTTTGGAAAAAGTGGCCTTTCTCTTCTCACCCTTTTCTTCATCTGCTTCCTTCATCCTTCCTCCCTCCCTCTTTCCCTTCTGTCCTCATCCTTTCTGTAATTTTTTCCTTAGAAGCAGAGTTGAGTTTATCAGACTCTTCACTTTATAATACATCATCTTTATCCATTCACGAAAGTCCTTTTTTAAAATTTTACTTTCCCGGTCATCCAAGATCCCTGCCTCTGTCCCCCCTCCCTCTCACACCTGCTCTAATGTGCGTGACGCATACCCACAAAGTACGCGTGTGTCCTTATCAAGCGCATAGGGTTATTGGGCTCTGAATCGCATTCTGTTTCTGATGTTTTTCAATCAACATAACATCTTAAAACCACCTAACCATGCTGCCGCATACAAATCTATTCTGTTTCTTCTAACTGCTGCATAGCATCACATGGTGTGCGTCCTCAGCATTACATAGCCCCCAAAATGGATACCTAGTTTGCCTCCAATCCCCCAGAACCCCAAACAGTATACGCTAAGCATTTTTGAACATGACTTGTTAAGAACCCTTCGGGGACTATCTTGGAACAGTCACTTTGAACTCTATCCCAGGACATGGTGCAGGTAAACAAATTCTGTTTCATCTGAAACAGATAACCCGGAGGCTTGTGTGTTACTGCGTCCTTTTCCAGAAATATGCTGCTGGACATATAGGAGAGAGCATCAATTCCCTCCTCTGTCGATGGGAAAGCAAACATTTTATACAAGGAGAAATCTGAGAGCTCACTAGATATACAAGGGTGTGATATGTTGAGTAACCAGCGGAAGAAGCAAAGATAGATTAGAAAATCTCTGTATGCGGTGCCCAGATCCCCAATATCTATCTTTGGCAAAGTGAATGAAGGATGAATGAGGGGCTCTGAGGAACCCTTCTGGAGCGGGTGTGGGCCCCGAGAGGCGTCAGCCTCGCGCCTGCGTTCACCTCCTTGGAAAACACTGCAGGAACTGAAATCTCCTTCACCCAGGCCCGCTCACCCCTGCGTGGGGGGCACACCTTTCTCCTGGGCTGGAAGGAAAGCCCCCGCCCCAGCTCCTCTCCTGACACAATTCTTGTGAGCAGTTTTCATAATCTCCAAACAACCCCCAGGCATTGAGACTTTGGGCCAATTAGTGCCTTGCTGAATTTCACTAAGGGGTTTGTAACAGAGCTGTTTGCATTTGTTTTCCAGGTTGTCAAAAGCAAAGTTACTGAGGCCCTGAAGAGATCACCAGGTGGTGACAGCACCTGCTGGGTGTCAGGGAAAAGAGCGGGCTTGGGCTGCCGGGGCCCGCTGGGCAGACAAGGCCAAGCCTGCAACATGCCTGGGATTTGCGTCTATGCCCCTCAGACTGCAGCTGCCCTACTCTCTGCCCTCCTTGTTCCAGGTGAATCGCTTGTTGAGCCCCATCTCTGTGGCTGGGCTGCCGGACGCCAAAAGAAACTCTGCAAGTAAAACGCATCCATCCCAGGACACCGATGCATGGGCCAACTCTGGTTCCCAGGGACATAAGAAGTTAACTCCATTCTTGTGATACTTCCCTTAGAAGAACGGGCTCCAGCTCTATCCAAGATAATACAAGCGCTGTTAGTTCACCATTGTTTTTTATGGCTGAGTAGTACTCCATGGCTTACATATGCCACATTTATTAACCCACTCATGGATTGATGGGCACTTGGGCTGTGAATCACCTTCCCCAAAGCTCCGGTGGCTAAGAGTAGATGTGCAGAAACACCCCAAGGAAACTTTCAGAAAGGAGAAAAGGAAAATAGTCTTCTCCTGAACGTGAGACCTTGCACCTTCCCAGGCAGTTCCTAAAATGCTGCTGTGTTGGAGGGTTCCTTTCCTTTTTGGGAACTGAGATTCATTTATTTACCCACTGTGAACAATTGAAGTTGCTGTTGTCACGGAATTTTACATTTTACGGTGCAGAGGGCAGGGGGCAGATAACACGTGTAAACAGACACACAATAGAGTGGGTGTGGTGACGAGGGCCGTAAGGAAAAACAAAGCAGGATGTGATGCCACAGGGTGGAAGGCACTCTGCCTTTAGAGGGTGTCCAGAAAAGGCACCGTTGGAAAGGTGAGGTTTGAGCAGAGGCCAGGAGACGGGAGAGGAAGCCACAATCCAGGCACAGGTACCCCAGAAAGGGGAGCAGAATGTGCAAAGGCCTGGAAGTTGGGTGACCGGGAGGAGGCCCTGCAGCTGGACAGAGCGGGGACGAGGGGCCCTTAGAGAGGTGGGAGGGGCCGGGGCAGCCGGGTCACTCCGAGCCTGTGGACCACGGTGTGGACCTCACATAGGGTTCGGTGGACAGCCCTTGGAGGATCCCAAGAAGAGGGGCTGCTGGTCTGGCTGCTGAGTGGTGAACAGGCCATGATAACATGAAAACATTTTGCGGTGGGGAGTGCAGGCAGAGGCAACAGGAGCTCAGACTAAGGGGAGGGCGAGTGGTTGGACGTGGTTTGGTTGACTTTTGAGAATAAATCTGACTTTAAGAAAGGAAGAGATACAACCTCTTCATTTTTGCAGAATCTGAACTTTGAGACAAACAGGAAAACAAGCCCAGCTAAATGCTTCTATAAGCTGAAAGGTAAACCCCTGGGTGCCGTGGACCCCCTCTGCAGGGTGCATTGGTTCACAGCTCTGTCCTTCTCTGGACATCGCCTCTGCACAAGGAACAACCTGCCCGAGCCTACGTCCCTGCCCGGGGCAGCAGGCGTCCGATGGCTGGGCCACCCGGTGGTGCAAAGGCCAGGCCCTGCAGGACGCAGAAGAGCCTTCCACCTCCAGGACCCCCGGGCGGCTGCATCACAGTGCGACCTCTCCCCTTGCCTGGCTCTTCCTCCCTCGCTCTCAGTTGTTCCTGAGAACACCCCGTGAACCTGCTACCAGAAGCTACCAAATCTCCCCCTCCCAGTCTGTTTTCTGGGAACCTGACTTCAGATGTGACTGACTTTTCAGTGACTAGAATGCAGATAGATGCCCGTTTAATTATATCTTCTAATGGAAGGTTTTGGTGGGGAGAAGAGGAGAGATTCACGTTTCAAATAGCAGAATCTAAACAAAGGGGAAAAGCATCCCATGGCCATGAATAAAAGAAGGACCTAAAGATGAGTTTTACTATGTGATGCAGCCCCAGGGAGGAGCAAGCTATGGAACTTTCTAGAACATGGCAAACCAGGGGCCAGTGAATAGGGTGCCTTGTAACAGAGCCGTCCTGAAGTCCATATATTTAGCCACCATTTCTGAGCCATGAAACTTTTAAATGTGGCCAAATGTGTCTGTCCTTTCTCCTTGCTCCCGGGAACCACTTTCTTGTTCTTTTTATAGTATTGATGGCCCTCACCCCCCAAAAAAGCATGCCCCCTGTTACCAAACAGCGTGCGCAGTGTGGTCTCAGCAGAAATTTGCTCTGGGCGTCTTTGTTGTCCTGTCGGTGAGCTGGGAAGCTCTTGGAGACCAAACCTACCCAGGGGAATGAAAGGCCCACCCCAGTGGGAGTCTGCTCACGGTGGCACAGACAGCCCAGGACTGTTCATAGGGACATTATTTTCAATAACAGAGGAGAGAGGGGGGCAGGATGGCAGGTCAGCTGAGCACCAGTCAGTGACAAGGGCTGGGGGACCACAGAGAGACCAAGCTATCGGAGAGAACCAGAGACGTGCAGGTGCAATATCAATGCCCGGAGATGACCGTAGCTCCCATCAGAGCAGGTTCATGTCATGCCTCCTTTTCTCTCATGGGCACAGGGGCTGGAACCATTTGACTGTGGCTTGTCCAGGGAAGGCGTTGCTATTGGCTTTTGGGGAGACCCCCGTGTGTCACTTGGAAGGCTGGGGTTTTGGGCTCTGTGACTGGGAGGAAGGGCCGTGTCCGATTATGGCCATTAAAATGACACTTAGGGCTGTGGGGATTGGTAAGGGCGACCAGCAGTGTGTCTGATGGAGCAGATTGCACCCCCAGGGGGTTCTGAGAGGAAGGGGAGCAGCAGCTAAGGGATGTGGAGGCGGCGTCAGCCTGCGCTGTGTTCCCCTGGCGTCCCGTCCAGGAAGATGCATCTTTGATAAGCTCCCAGGGGGTTCTGGCGCCGGTGCACGCCCTGTGCGAGGACCGCCGGGGGAAAGGCCTCTCCCGGGTGGCACGTCTTCCTCTCGTCCCAGAAAAGTGGCACGGCTTTGTCCTCCCTCCTCTGCCCTCCCCGTTCTGTTTACCTTGAGCCATGGCTTTTGCCGTAATTCACGTGCAAGTTACACAACCCCGTTGAGAATTTAACCAGCCAATGAAACCCCCAAATTCCATTTCAAATATTTTTTATTTATTTGCTTCAGGAAAGTAGGCCCTAATTGGCCGTTAAGAAGTGTGGTGTTGTTTGCTCTATGCGTCCCTTGGATTTATCTAGCTGGCTCTCGAGTTAAATGGAACGAGAGGCTTTCACTCAATGTCACAGCCCACTTAACCAACGGTTCTATTTCTTCCCACACCTAAAGAAACTAACGTATTTATTAAAGCATTTTGATCCTTTGGAGACAGATTAATAAGAAGCTTGTGTCAGTGTTGTATGATAAAATGAGTCAATAAACAGAAATGTGCGTTGACATCGTATATACCAAGCCACAAGTGGTACCATGCATGTTTGTGTTGTCACAGAGAAAAATTGCCTAGGAAAGAAAATCCGAGGTATTGCATTTCCATTATTAAATGGTCACTCTAAATCTCAGTTCTCAGGATGTGTGTGTGTGTAGGTGGGTGTGTGCTGGCCTGTGTGTATTTGTTTTGGAGCAAATCTATTTTTTTAATACTAAGAATAGTACATGAATTTGAGTGTGGACTTTGGAACCAGAGACTAACGATGTGACGAGGTTCTGTCCAGCTTCGCCGTGGCTCTGTGCGCCACGGTCTGTTACAGCGCCAGAGCAACCACAGACAACATGTAAACAAACGGGCGCGCCGCTTTCCATACAACTTTCTCATATTGACAGTAACGAGTGGCCACGCATTGCTCTCGAGAAATGGAACCAGCAAAAGCCCCGTATCCGTCCGTCTCCAAAGAGACGATCTGTTTTCGTATCTCGTTATGAAAGGCTTGTGCATCCACCCGCAATCTAATCTGACCCTGTATTCTGGGGGTGCTTCGGCTTTCAGGAACTAATTCAGGAAACGGGTTTTGTGCGCTACACTTCTTATAATCAGAGGCTCTTCTGGGCAGATGCTCATTCCCAGTTCAAGAAGAGCTCTCCTTCTGCAGTGACAGGCTGACGCAAAAATAATGCAGGTTGCATTTTACAGACAACACCTTCATGCTGAAAACAGTCATTGGTTCTAAAGGCTTGTCGGTCCCTGACATTTTCTTTTTACTTTAAAAAAAAAATAAACTGAGTAAAATTTAATTGTGTCGAAATGGAGATTAGCATCACGGTTTAATATAACTAGAGAAAGGTCTTTCATTTTGACCGAGGAACTCTGAAATTCAATAAATGACAAAACTAATTAGATAACAAGAAGTGTCTGTTTTGTTAATCTTGCAACCAAAATGAGACTTGATGGTAACACGAACAAAATGGCATTTTTGAACTTCCAAAAACACACGACTCCTGTTCCTAACTTAGGGGAAAACAAATTCAGACCAAGTGTTACTATAGAAAGCCAAATCTCTCTTTTGTTGTGCTAATAATGGATTATTATTCATGCCTCAAAGCCAAAATCATTAACCTCTTAAATTATATTGAAGCCATTGACAGTAGCACACCATTGCCTGACCACGGAGAACCTCTGTGGGCCAAAAACTGAATCCTCATTGCCACAAAAGCCACAGAAATGCTCTCCAGTTTTGATGTTGCACAAAATTTGTACAGTTGTATACTTTTTACAAACTAAAGCAACAGATATAGGAACAGGTTTATTTAGAAATAAGCTCTTTGAAGAACAAGTCCCTAAAAAAAAGCTGAAAGTTTATCACCAAGTAAACCTGCAGAATTTGTCTTTTTAGAGAAATTAAATGTCTCAGCAGTGCCTGAGTAGGAGAGGCAAGGTCACCACATCCCTTGGCTTTTCCCAGTGGGGTTGGCTGGCAAATGAAAAACGAGGTGGGGGGAGTCCATGACGCCCTGCTCCGTACCTGCTGCTCCCAGTGCAGAGGACTCGCAGCCTGGCTCTGCTCAGACCGGCCCAGGACACATGCTGCCTGTTACCCCATGAGCAGAGGTCACCAAGGATGGAGACCTCTGGATTAGGAAATGCAGGTGTGGAGGAAGCAGAGGAGGCCTGACACCCTAATGCACTTTCTTTTGCAGGGATGGCTTGTTCTTTTTCTGTTCTGTCCCCCATAGATCAGGCACAGGCTCTGCGCTGAGGGAGCTGCAAACACTTTGGCTTCATCACCGAGTCAAGACATCCCTCTCCCCTCAGCTTTCCTTGCCTGTTTGCTATAAAAGTATAATTAAAACAACAACAATTACATCAATGCCTATTTGGTATTTAACAATATGGCAACACCACTAGCGATGGTTTTATGTTATGGATAATTATTAGGATCACACATTTTATACTCATTTCAGTTGGATACTTGCAAGGACCCTTGGAAGAAGGAGGTAGGTATATCGTAGTTGTATGAGTGACCACAGGACCCTGTTTGCCTGGGATCAGTTTCCACCTGTTGCTATGGCTTATTATATATTGCCCCTTTCTACTCTGGAAAGTGTCCCAGTTTGGATGACAACACTCGTGGTTACCCTATTATACCCACATTTTATGTACCAGGAAGTCAAAGGGCAGAGAGGTGAGTTGCCCTGGAATACACAGGGTAAAGGGGACAGACTTGTCATTCAGCCCAGGGGCTCCTGATGTGAGAACCGACACAAGGAGCCACACACCGGTGCTCCCTGTGGATCACATGTGTGTGACGCTGGGCAGTGTACAGATGATTGCGGCCATCCCAACTGTCTCACAACAAGAAGTCCTCCTTATGAATGGCTAAAGACAAGCCAGAGGGTCCTGAGGGTCCACATTTTAACATAACAAACGACAATTTTGAGAAATTGAGACAATCTGCAAAGCATTAGCAGCACCCACCTGCGTTGCCTGTTCTTGACATTCACCCATCTGGCTCTCCACCCGTGCTGGGGGCGGGATACAGCAAGAGGCAGCTGCACCTGCTCAGGCTACCAGCCAGGTGGAGAAACTGGGGGGAGTGTTTTAAAAGCTGTTCCTATTTCACAAAAGCATAAAATCCTACTTATGAGAAAATAAAATTAGCTCTATTTTACAGGTTTGATTTCTTTAATTTTGAATCCTACATGGAGTAGTGAGGGGCCTCGTATTCTTTCCCTACAATGTGGATTCTGTAGGTCTTCATGGACCCAACCTGTGTCTCCATGAAGACAGAATGGAATGTGTGTGTGTTCCACAAGAAAGACGTGGCTGTGGTCAATTCAGGCTGACCGGCTGAGGCTCTTCAACCCGTCCAGGTCAGCATGTGGGCTGTGTGTTCCCTGTGCAGATGTCTCCACAGGAGAGATGCACCTCTAATGGCTGTGCTTGGCAGGACACTCAGTAGCTCAAAGGGTGTGAGAGAGGCTCTGTCAGGGTGGGGCCTCCAGTGAGAAAGGCTGTCCTTTAAGACAGGACACATGAAATAAGGTGATATCAGTGGCCATGGGATGTCTGGGGCTTGCCTTTGAGTACATACTTTTGAGTGCATAACTGGGTTTTTAACTACAAGCCTTCTGGCCACGAGGGTGGGCTTCCTGTTCTAGACTTGAGTTGCCCACGTTAAGACACATCCTGCTGAGTGGTGTCAGGACCTGCTGCTTCTCGGCTAGGGTGGAGCTGCCCTGCCGTGACCATGCCAACACCGGCTGGAATTCGCCAACCTGTGCAAAATTATGTGACTCTTAACTAAATTTTAACCAGGAGAAATTGCCAACATTTTGAATTCTGTGCCTAAACCTAGACTTTAATTGTTGTTCAACATTGCATTATCTTAAGATAGCATGGTTCAAATGCATGGAGAACACGTACTTGGAGAGATGGTGTACCTTTTTTAAGGTGTTCTTATCTGGCAATGTCAACACAGGACTACATTGATTTTCTCTAAGTTGTTAATTTATTACCGTGACTATTGATCAGGAAAAAGCAAACAATGGGAAATGAGCTGATAAAAAACACCTTCTTCTCAAGAAAATGTTGGGAAGCCAAAAAGAGAACTCCTGATGTGCTCCTTGAGTAACTAAGAACAACCCACGTGCACCTGTTAGGAACAGCCAGGAGGCTGCAGGTGTCTCCCGGGGAGGGTTCTTTGGATCAGTCCGGGAACGGCCCTGGAGTGCCCATCGTTGCACCGGTGGACCCTCGTGTGGCACCCAGGTACGCACGGTTTCCCACAGGGCCACGGACCTGCTGCTTCTCTCTCCAGATCCCAGATGGCCGACTCAGCTTCCTTTGTTGCTTCTTTCAGTTGAGCTTGTGACCCACAAGTCTACGGTCATGTGAATTGGAAAACAGAACATGTGGTGGTTCATTTTTACATGTCAACCTGGTTGGGTCTCAGCACCCAGATATGTGTTCAAATATTTTTCTGGATGTCTCTGTGAGCGTGTTTTTGGATGGGATGAACGTTTAAATTGGTAGACTTTGAGCAAAACAGATGACCCTCCGTAATGGGGGTGGGCCTCACCCAGTGGAGGCCTTAACAGAACAAAGTCCCATCTCCCCTGAGCAAGAAGGAATTCTGCCGGCTGACCGTCCGTGGACTTGAACTGCAAGTCTTCCTGGAGTCTCCAGCCTCCACAATTGCACAAGCCAATTCCTTAAAATAAATTTCTCTCTCTCTCTCTCCCTGCATCCTCCCAAGGCAGAGTGAGGTGTGAAGGAAGGAGTCATCAACACTAGACAGAGAAATCTTACAAAAGAGGTGAACTTTGACCTGAGTGTTGAGGGCGGGGTGGCAATGTGCTTACTAGACTGCAGGGGAAGGTGTTCCACAGCCAGGGGCTGTGAGACTCCATGGTTGATTTGATCTGTGGGGTGAAGGTGTAGGACACGGTAGAAGTTAAAGAGTAAAAACTAGCAGAAGGTAGATTTAGAGATCCTTGTATGCAGGAGACAAAACCACCCTGGTTTTCCCTGGAATTTTCTGTTTTTAGCACAAATCCCACATCCAGAAAGCCCCTTGCAGTTTGCCTGGAACCATCCTGGTTTGAAAACAGAGGGTTCCACATCCAGGGAGCCTCCCCTCGTTCCCTGGGGCAATTGGCCAGGTCCTGTGCATTCGGTCCACAATACTTACCAAGTACCTGCTGAGTCCCGGAAACTATGGATACAGGCCTAATTCCTGCTTTTTGTTGCTGACATCTACAGACTTATAAAATTATCTAATTGTCTAGGGCTGTGCAAGGAACTGAAGAAACCCTGGGCAGAGGAGAGTCACAAGGGGCCAGGTAGAGGACAGAGCACCCACTGCCCCAAAGGCTATGGTGAGGATGCAGGTCTTTGTCCCCAAGGAACTGGGAAGGGAAGAAGGGTGCTCACAGGGACGTGACACACATGCACTGTTAGTGCCACAGGCAGGAGTGCTGCCCAACACCCCCGTCCCCAGGCAGCAAGAGTAGAAAGGGTCCTTTGAGTGGTCCTTCCATGGAGTGCCACACCATGGCAAAGACCTGCAGCCCCGGAGCAGGCTGCGTGTGTCCCATGGAGGGACCTACGTCTGGAGAGGGGGGAGGCCCAGGGCCGTGCACTCGCTGCAGCAGGTGTCTCATCTTCGTGGGGATCAGAATTATACCACACAAAGGGCGATGCATGTTTGGATCCCAGCCCGCCAGCCGCCTCTTACCTGTGTCGGCTTTACTCCCCTGCCGCGCGGTGTCCTCTGCCTGCGGGTCTGCTGTAAAGCCCAGACTGCAACACCTGCAAACCTCCCATGCAGTGCTTCTCCCTCTGCAGCCTCTCAGTAAGCACGAGCTGCCTTATCGTCAGTAACGAATTGTTCTACCCTCACGTGGCGTCTCACCAGGTGCTTCCACGTTGTTGTCTGGCTCCCGACGCTTTGCTGAGTTTTAAACTTGATGATTTCCCTCATCTTGCAGGAGTGAAAACTGAGGCCCTTGGTGGATAAGTATGTGCCCGGGTGTCAGAAATAGCAAGATGGGAAGCCCCAGTTTAGCTCTAATTTCACAGCCTAAGCTGCTTTCCACGGACTACCCGCTTCTCAAGATATAATCACTAGAAATAATTCGCATGATCTCACCAACACAGGGAACAAATCTCACCTTTTAGCCACAATAGGCTTTTTCTTGTTTGTTTTGAAAGGTGCAAAGCTAACTGGAGCGAATCTTCCACGTTCTGCTGGGGCTGGAAGCGTTCTTCATGTGACCTCTTGACCTATTGATTCAGGGCATGGGCCCCTGGCCCCACACAAAACTTCCCTTCAGAAACAACCGCCCACTTCCTACCTCAAGGGCAAAGGCTGGACAAGAACCCATCTATCCTCTGCATCTTCCTTTGGCCTCCATGGACTTTCATGAGGGCTTTTCTTTAAAAGAATGTTGGAATTAAATGCAGGTGTTCAAACAAAAACTGGCACATGAATGTTCATAGCAGCATTATTCACAATAGCCAAAAGGTGGAAACAACTCCAATGTTCATCAACCGAGGAAGGGATACAGGTGGTATAGCCATACAACAGAGTACTATTCAGGACTGAAAAGGGACGATGTACTGATAAATGCTACATCGTGGATAAACCTTGAAAACATTATGCTGAGCACACTAAGCTAGAGGCAACAGGCCACCTATTGCATGATTCCGTTTATAGGAAATGTCCAGAATAGGCGAATCTATAGAGACAGAGAATAGATTTGAGGTTGCCTGCAGCTAAGGTGGAGGGAGGATTGGGGAGTGACTGCTTAATGGGTACAGCATTTCCTTTTAGGGTGATGAAATATTCTGGAACTGGATAGAGGTGACAATTGCACAATAATGGGAATGTACTAAATGTCACTAATGAAAATTTTATATTGTGTGTATTTTACCACAATGAAAAACAAAAAAAAATGAGTTTGGCCCAAGGTTCAGGGCAATTCTGAATATCCAAGGCCGTTTTTTACGCCCCTCTAAACTGGGTTGCTAGCGTAATTTAATTTTTAATTTAATTTTTTTTTTACATTAAAAACCCACCTCAGGCTTATTTTCCTTCGAAAATTACTAATTTCATATTTTGTATGTGCACAATGAAGGCTGACAAGTCTTCTTTTGTCACCGGGTGCCCGTGACTGTAACAATTGTTCCCCTAATACACCTTGAAAAAGAGCCAATAGGATCACTAAATGGTGGCACATAAAGGAGGCTCTCGCTCGCGCCGCGTCCGTTTGGCTTGCTGACCACCGTGGTGCTGCAGGTGTGCCAGAGTGATTTACGCTCACACGTCATGTGGTTCTTTGCCAATCTAACTGCCTGGTCATTAAAGAGGATGAGAGAATTATGCAGACATCCCGACGCATTCATTTCAGGACATGTGGCCTATCAGTTGCTGGTGGCTAAAATAACACAGATGCCTAATCCCATTTTAAATATTAATATCCATCCCAAACTCTCAACAACATTGTAATTTGGCAGTGCTCAGTGGTGCTTCTGCCTTTCCAGCCAAATGACATTTGTCACACTCAAGTAGGAACAATTATTAATAATTTTCATTTCATTAGAAGCACTACAATAAAATGTCAACAGCCTTAAAAGTGCATCAGAAGTGTACAAATTAATTTTGATTTTCTGAAGTGTAATTACTTTTGTAAGTACTAGACTGTGTAATCACTTTGGGCGATGTTACTTGTGCAATCAATTATACTTAAATGCACTTATCTGTTTTCAAACATGATTTTCAGAGGTCACCTGTTGGTGTTTTTTTAGATTATAATAGGAAGTTGCTATAATTCATATTGAACAGGCAGTAGCCAAAAGATGGTTAAGGTAGTGATGAAATAAATTAAAATATAAAAGCGAACATTGGTTTAGCAAGAGACCACTTCCCACTTCATATGAATTTTAGGCTTCATTACTTCTACTTTAATTCTGGCTGGGGTAGTACACACAGTGACTGAAAAAAGTTTTTGCAGTGGAAAACTAAAGGAGGTAGTCCATATCCACTTTAGAGTGTGTATGTTCAAAACTAGGGTTCTGATATCCAACTTTCCAACTTGCTAGCAATGTACCATTCGGTAAATCACTCCACACCTCCAAGCTGACGTTTATTCAAGCTTAACCTGGAGGCGATGCAGTACCTGTTTCCATGGGGCCATGGCCTGGTTTTCATCACAGGTAATTTCATCTTTACTCCAGAGCCTGGTGCAGAGTAGATGCTTAATAAATATTTAGTGAACGAGTAAATAAAGTGTTGTTATAAAAATTCAAAGATTAAATGTAGAAGTGCTCACTAACTGTTAGCAAGTATTGTTGCTATTAATCTTCCTACTCAATCTTGTATTAATAATAATCATTTACATCTTAGAAAAATCTATTGATTCTCCTTATTTTGGCCAGGAAACAAAACCAAACTCAATAAACACCTAGGAAGATTCTATACATTACTAATAATTAAATAAATGCAAAATAAAACATCAGATGAATACCTTTATTGCCCATAGGATAGCAAAACACAAGATCAATAAATTTCAGAGGCGGTGAGGGGGTGGAGTCATGGGCAGTTTCCTGTACTGTTGGCAGGAATGTAAATTGGCTCAACCTTTCTGAGGAGCAATTTGAACAAACATATAAAATTAAAAATGTACACAGCTCTGTGACCAAGGAATTCTACTTTTGGTGTCTATGTTACAGAAATAACAATTAAGCAGACAAAGATACATACAAGGATAGTTTTTCAGTATTATTTAAGTGCATAATACTAAATACCATAAATGTATATTAATAGAATACAACTAAACAAGTTATGGTTCACCCATAGAACAAAATCCTTTGTAGCCATTAAGAAGAAGAGTCTTTATGGATTGACATGTAAAATTTTCTAAGTGATAAAAGCAAGTTGCAATCCAACCTATATAGCATGTTTGTACAGAATTTTTTTAAAATAACAGGCTAGATTGCATAAAACCTAAGAAGAAGAAATGTGGAAAGTAAGTTATGGATCAAACATAAACTAAGTTATGGAAAAATATAAATTGATATCTCTTGGGGGATGGGATTGAATGGATATGGTTATCACTTATTTCTTATTTTATATATTTTAAGTGCTGGCATTATATGTGGTTTTAATTATTTTGCATTTGTAAGAAATTTTTTAAAAGTACATCAACTTTATTTAAAAATAGTTTTAACTATGTGAGATTTTCTTGGTAAGTAACCAGTCAAATCAATAAATGAAGGATAACCAAATCCGTCTGACTCACCTCCCCCCTTGTTCATTTGGGCTGTGTTCCCAGGCTTGGTACTTAATTGGCAATGGCCAGAATTGATTAGCAAGTGTACCAGTATAAATGGAAGCTCCCAAAAGGAGATTGGTAGATTCATATAATTTATATGAAGTATCTTTTCCTTAAACTTCAGCGTTCTCAGGAGCTCCCAGTAATATAACTTATAACTCTGATAAGCAGGACTGACTTTCCAAAAGTGTGAATGAACTCACAAAATTATGTCCTTGTCCTTAAAATGATCTCTGTAGCTGTAAGCTTAATGGCTGCCAAAAAGTTATTATACTAAAACGTTGAAGGCCTGCCTCCATGGAGATGAAAATAATGACTCTAGCTCTTTAGAAATAAGAACTGAAGTAGTGGTTTGTTTTACTTGTTAGAATCAATTCCATTTGATGCCCATGAATGAGGTGCCCATCTCACTTTTACTATGTTGACTTTTAAGAATCACATTTTAAAACATCATATTAGTAAGTAAAATTGTAATTATAAGAAAAATGATGAAATCATAAAATAAAAAAGTAAGCCCCATTTTAAAAAATTAATCTACTGCTTTAAATAAAATAAAACCTTGCATTGACCTGAGAACTTGGTTAATGAACCATTTGCCAAATTGTTTAGTTTTTATGGCTTGCCAAGTGTGTAATTACTTTGCTTGGCACTTTTAAAAAATGTTATTATAAACTCTTCTTCCAAAGAAAATTATGCAACATAATTATTAACTCTAAAATTACACACACATTTATCTGCTAGTATTTGCTTTCATGCTTCAGCTGTCATTTAGACATCGGCCGCTTGAATTATGCACCTGTTCACAATGATGTTTTCAATGTGTTTCCACTAATTTCCCATTATATGGTAGAAAGCCAAACACTGGGAAAGATAAAATAACAAAAACTGGGCTTTAACAGAAAATCACTTCTCATAAAATTAGAGACCCCAATCACATTCATACGGAAGGGGACTATTGAATCCTCGTCCATCTTGGTCGTGTTATTCACAGCAGCCTGTTTTACATTTTCATCCATGCTGAGTATCTCAACCAGAACCAGCACTTCAGACCCAGACACGCAAAGGCAAGCTGGCCCACGTCAGGGTTAGATTTTGTTCTTGCTTTCTCTTGGATGTTGCCTCTGAAAAGAGAAAAAAGAACACCCCTCCCTATTTTTTAATAGACACAAGGAAAATGTCCAAGGGAAAAAGTTTCATGAAAATGAAAACCTTTATTTAAATGTGGTCTTGACTCAAATTTCATCTTTCAATTTCCTTTATCTGAGACACCTGCTGCCTGCTCACCAGTAAGCTCCCAGGCCTGGATCTTACGACTGCGCAACCTCCGACCTGCACAACTATCAGTCCTTTGCAGACGTTTAGCAATTACTTACGAATTGGCTGAATGACTATGTTCTCTTTTCACATCAGTTCATCAGTGGATCAGATTGTAGAGACTGTTATAGTCTGAACTGTGTCCCGTCTTCCTGGATGAATACGTCGAAGTCCTCAGAGTATGGGTCTATCTGGAGAGAGGGCCTTTAAAAAGGTGACAAAGGTTAAATGAGGTCATTCGGGTGAGCCCTAATCCAATATGACGGGTGTCCGTATAAGAGGAGATTAGGACAGAAACTCACACAGAGGGACGACCTTGTGAAGATCCAGGGAGAAGGCAGCCCTCTGCAAGCCCAGGAGAGGGGCCTCAGGAGAAACCAACCCTGCTGACACCCCCGTCTTGGATTCCCGGCCTCCGGAAAAGTGAAAAAATAAATTTCTGTCATTTAAGCCACCCAGTCTGTGGTTCTTTGTTACGGCAGCCCTAGCAAACTAATACTTTGCTCTACTTTGTAGAGAATTCTTTATGAGCAACTGTGGAATAAGCCAAGCTAATTACATCAAACCATGATCCCAAATTCCAAGACAGAAGAGAAATGAATTCCACTGTGCCAGCATGGTGGAGACCGTCTGTAGAGAAGTGTCATCTCCCAGAATCCTGGAGATTCTGGTTCCAGGGGTGACCATATCCAGGGAGAATGGAAAATGCAGAGCAATTTTGTATTTGAGCAATCACCACTTTCTTTGCTCAACTGGACAATTTAGATAGATGGATCAAACCTCCCCAAATGTCAAACGTCCCAAAACATCCAATTAGAGATCCCCTGAAAATTGCTGGAAATTTCATAATTATTGTGCATTGGAGAATTCTAGTAATCTATGCCCAAATCTATGCACATTGACATTGGTTTCCCGAAACTTGAGAGGCAGCTGTTACCTTCTTCTCATGAAGTGTCAAGCTCCAGGTGCTGGGTTAGTTGCTCTCCTTCTACAGAAATGCAGCAGTGGATCAAATTCCACCTGAGCCTTAGCAGTGTACCATGTCGAATGAAGATCTGAACTTGAACAGGAAGCTAACTGCACAGAAACAGGTTTTATTGAATCTTTAGATGTTGAACTAGGATGCATATCACTCAAATAAATAAAAAAAAAAAGAAAATAGTATTTAGAATTCTTGAGGCACAGTGCTGAGTTATTTTCAGTTTTACTGACCCTACACTTCCTAAATTGATTGCTGCTTTTGCTTCTAATTTAGCAATAGGGTCTCATATTTATTTCTCTGGAGGGAAAAGACACAAATAAAGAAGCTTTGCAAAGATAACCTTTTCTTTCCCATGACCAGTGAGAGTTTGTCAATACAGACTCACCATGACCAGGCCCTCACGTGTTTTCTAAGATATTATTTTGCTTTTTTGCTGTACGCCTCCTTAGATAATCCAAGAGAAATCACATGCAAATATGCATGGTACATTCTTAGAAAACATTTTTAGGTCCCATTTGAAGGAAAGAGTAAGACATATTTTCACTTTTACACCTTCTGTTCCCAAATGAAAACATTGACTTGAAAACCAGGCTTGCAAGCAGCTTTCCACTTAAACAATAAAAATGCACTAAAATCCTTCCAGCAATACAGAAGTTATGTATCAAATATAGAAATCAGGTGTTTATAACCATATAGGATCTATGGAAATATACCAAATAAAGTTTAAGAAGTGTATTACTTTTTATATTCAGAATGATATGTTAAAGAAGAATATCAACAATTTCTATTAGAATGTTCACTTAGCACTTACAGAAATACCAAGTTACACAAGAAAAAAAGAGATAGTTCTGCTTATTATCCACTGGGTAATGAAGGTAGATTGATACAAGAAAAGAATGCAGCCCCCTAAGTTTTACTCATAGGGGAATCTGCATTTTTCCAGGAAGAAGTTACCCTCCTGACTAAAGGCAAAGTTTAATATTGGCAATGTTGGCTCATGCGGGAACATTCAAATAGAGAACATTATGGCCTTCTCCTTGGAGACCTGACAGTGACTACCAACTATAAACCAGGAGTGTGCATTTTGCTTTGCCAAATGTGTTATTTTTTTTCTAGAGATTAACTGGAGAAAAAAAGATAAAGTCAGGCACATATTAATTTCCGAATTCAGATAAAGTGCTGTGACACTATACCTGGCACAACCTCATTTTAATTTCCACTTGCTGAGACAACATTCTCTTAGACTTGTACCTTTTTTATTATGGCTCGAAAGCTTGCCATGTGAAGCAAGATCATGCTGTTTATCAGATACAGCTGCTCTAATATAGTCCCAAGCTCTGGAAATGGAAATGTCTTGCATTAACACTTCATAAAACTCATCAATTTTTCTTGATTCAATTCAGGAACAAAAAGATATACCCTGCACGGAGGCAGCCTGGTTTGGTGGCAAAGATCATGGCTTCAGATTTCTAACTGCCTATGTTGGAATCTGGGCCATGGATGATCTCTGAGAACTTGGCCTAACTGCTTAAATTTCTAGTGCCTCAGTTTCCTCCCCTGCAAATTGAGAATGATGAAAATAGTAACATCTACCTCGTGTGTTAATACTCTTGCAGCACTTAGAACAGTGAATACTATGTTAAGCCTCAAAAATTACTGGCCATCAGTATTATAATAATATAGCCTGGAGTCTACTGTAGTAGATGGGATACAGGGAAAACATACAAGTCTTACTGCCGAGCCAATAAGATTCTAAAGAGACTTCTAAGACGTAGCACTACCACTAGCTAGCCCACAACTAGTTGCTATGTGCTAGATACAGTGATAAGCAAATTATAAGGCCTAGAGAGTGGTCTGATTTTGACCAATTTTATAGCTAGGGAAAAAAATAGATCAGAGAAATTGTGTTACCTGGTCTGGGTGGAGAAATCTATCAATTTTAATTTGTAGTTTGGCTCATTATTTCAAATTAAGTTGTAACTAACTCAATGCACATGTATGTATTCGTATTCAATATACACATATATTCATAAATATATATTCAAATTGGCATTCTGTACTGATTATACAGATATGTAGAATATAGATGGAAGTTTTTAAAATAAATGTATTTCCAAAAAATAATAAATTCAATGTCATCTTTAAAGGACCATGTTGACATCTGTATTAGTTATCTCTCACTGTATAATAAACTTAGAAGGTTAGAACAACAAACATTTATTACCTCACAGGGCTTCTGAAGGTCAGGGACCTGGGAGCAGAGCAGTGAGTTGGTTCTGAGGCTCTCGAGAGGTGGCATTCCAGATGTCAGCCAGTGCTGCTGTCACTTGGAGGTCTCACTGGGGCTGGAGGATCCACTTGCAAGGTTCTCACTCTCTTGGGTACGGACAAGAGGCCTCTGTTCTCCCCATGGGCCCCTGCACAGGTGCCCTGAGTGCCCTGGTGGACGGCAGCTGGATTTTTCTGGACAGTGACCTCAGAGAGACTGAGCAAGCCGCAGCAGTTTGTGATCTAGTCCCCAAAGTTGCGCCCTCCGGTCAGGCTTGTTCTGCTCATTAGAAGTGAGTCAGTCAGTAAGTCCAGCTCAGGCCGAAAGGGAGGAAAGTTAGGCTCCGCCTCCTGAAGAGGGAATTTGGATGAGCCTGTGGATGTTTTGGAACCACTTCATCCATCTCATATGCCTCTGGACCCTGGCAGCCCACCGTGTACCCAAGGGTGCTGTGCTTTGCAGGTTCCCTTCTCTGGGACACTTTGGCTTTGGCTTCAGGCAGTGCAAACCATCCATGTGCATTACCGCCAGTAGCCACCACCAAAGGAGCACAGAACTGGAGGGTTGCTACAACAGAGGCACC
Organism: Daubentonia madagascariensis; assembly: GCA_023783475.1. Taxonomy (NCBI): domain Eukaryota; kingdom Metazoa; phylum Chordata; class Mammalia; order Primates; family Daubentoniidae; genus Daubentonia; species Daubentonia madagascariensis. Next base: position 1,869,095 of record JAKFHU010001640.1, on the reverse strand, counting down.
TGGCTTTCCCCAAAACTATGCGATGACCCAAAGCATTCATATTTTGAAGTGGCTGAAAACATTAAAGGGTATAATATATGGAGGGACATGAAATTATTATAGGAAAGCCAAATGATCCTTTGGCAGGAGAAGCCAACTTCTGTGGCTTTCAACCCACCCAGGTAGACTATGTTCCTACTTCCTAAGTGCCCCTTTAAAGGGTTTTTTCCTAAATACCTAACACTTCTTTGGCTTTAAATCTTTTTCCGTCATCATGGTCCTCATCTTTGCAGTTACCTGCATTTGGTATATTGTCCCCTCTCCTCTAGGCTGATTTCTCATCCCACAGCCTTGGCTTAAGCAGCACCTCCTCAGACTGACCTATCCAAATGAACCTATGATCTGTTACTTTGCAGGCTATGCTTCAGTTTTATTTCCCTTGATAAAACTTAACACACTTTGTAATTATATGACTGTGTATGTTTGCTTGTCTGTTGTCTATCCACCTCTCTAGATTATAAGTGCTGTGAAGGAAGTTTTGTTCCAAATATTCTGTTTTGGATGTTTTTAGTTCCCACTGATGCACACACGTAAGTATATGTATACGTGCGTGTGTATTCAGGCATTTCTACAGATTATAGATGAGAAAATGGGACATAGGGAGAAGTCTATGCAGACCTTGTCAGCTCCAATTACATTTCCCAGAGCTTGTAGCTAAAAGATAATAAAATTCAGCATCTCTGTTAGCATTTAACATTGTTAATTCATGGGCAAGTAATTTAGATGAATTTTAGATGAGTAATTGAATTTTCGGCAGCACAGCAGGAAAATCATCACGTAATATGGTGGAGAATAGTTATCAGTGATTAGTGTCCTTGTGTTTGATGTGGCTTTCACGCAGCATGGGGTGAAGTAGCCAGTTCTGTAGACAAGACTTTTAATGCAATGAAACAAGGCCATGTGTAAAAGAGTTTGCCTGGAATGGCACTGAGGCAGATACAAGATGCTTCTTCAACTACAACAAAAGAGAAGTGTACTCTGGCCACGCCTGGAAACCAAGATCAGATACTTCAATCAGGAAATTAAATGGTCTTGGGAAGAAGACCCCAGACATGGCACATCACATGCACAGGCTGAGCTGCACATTTGTGGACAAATGGACATTTGGATCATCTCTCCAAGCTTCTCATATTCCCTGTATAAAGCCAAAATGTGCAGTTGAAAAGTAAGAATTTTAACCTGTCAACACGAAAATAAGTGTCTATCTATCGAAAATATGTATCATTGGCATTTTGCTGAACAATTGACTAGCAGACTGGAGTTTTCAGTGTGCATATGAGCCGGCTACACACCAGTTATATGTGGCCCTGAAAACTCAACAATTGAAATTATCTCTACAATTATGGGGTTTTCTCTTGAAATACACTGTGGTCAGTGCTTCTATTCTATCCAAAAACTAAGCGATGGGAGTTGTTCTATATACATGTGTGCCTCATCTGTTCTATGATATAGTGTATGGGTACATGGATCTTTATATAGAATCCCAGGCTTTCAGAGCTTATATTAATCTCTCTGTAGGATTTAGGGACTTTGGAAAATACGTTGATTCTTTACTCTCAGAGAACGACTGTGGGAAAATCATTTCACAGGGAAGACACGATGGGATCCTTCCAAATGGACTATTAAGGAAGAGCGCAGGCATCAGTGACTCATTGACGGCTGGGTACATGTACTGTAACTAAGCATTGCTCAATGCTTGCTGGGGGCATTTGGATCATCTATTAGAAAATAAGCCCACATGGCTTCTTAAATGCTTCGTAATCACCCATAAATGGCCATAAAATCACTCAGTTTTATAAGCACAGTAACCTTGTTTGCTTTTAAAAATACATATACCACAGAAATTTATTTGGACAATTGCCAACATCTCTGTCTTATTCAATTCTGATATTTACTGCAGTATGTGACCAGGATATAAATAATTATATTTCCTATAAATTTATTTGCCACCGTAAAATACAAAATTTAGTTTAAATATCTCAAATCTGTGATTGCTTTTAGAATATAAATATTCTCTCTGCTATGAAACAGGTATGAATCATCAGGTTTTAGTGAAAAATATTACACCGTCATCATGCAGCCTCCGGAGGTGACTGATGACTCCTTATCACAATTTCTACCGAGAGGTATCAGGCATCCGTTGATTCATCCCTTGTGTTTCAGGATCTGTTTGACTAACAGGGGTAGAAACATTTAAGCCTTACAGCAAAGACCTTATATCAAATAGACCTCACACACTTCTACCTTAACGCTATTTAGAAACCAAACGTGAAACAGAATGTGGGAGCTCACATAATCATTTGTACACATTTTCACACTTACACAGCTCCCGTGAAAACCTCTCCTATCTCTTCTACATGTGCTTAATTAAGTCTGCCATCGTGCTGGCCTGCAGTATGTGACATGCTCAACTGAAAGCAAATAACAAAAATGCTAAACGACATTTCCATTTTCTTATTTAAAGGATTTATTATTCAGCACTATCTGTGTGGGGCATTTCTTCCCTCTCTTATAAATATTTTACCAATTTTGAGAGCTTCAAATTTAAAATACTGATTAACTAAATTAACAACCCAAATAATTGAAGAACAGTGAATTTGAATGTCTGGTTATTTAATTTTTATTTTTTATAGTCATCGGATTTTAATTTTCTAAAATTAAGCACTGCATGCAAATCTCTCTCCACAGGGGACGTGTAGCCACTTCGCTTCTTAAGAGTGGCCCAAACTTGGTTGCCCTAAAAGTATCTGAAGAGATTAATTATTGAGAACTCGCCACTCGATCTGAACAGCAAGAACGTTTTGGATGCTGCCTTTCTCCTTTCTTTCCTTCTACTTCCTTCGTTTGCAGGGTCACTGGCTACTCCCCCCTGCTGGGAACACTCTTCCCACACATGGCCACACAACTCACTTCCAACCTTTCTCCAAGTATTTGCACAAATTTTCACCTTCTCAGTGTGTCCTGTGTCGCCAAGGAGGCATTCGATTAATACCAGCAAGCCCAGGGTGACCTTTACGTTAATCCCAGAACCTGGACCATTGGCTAGAATACCCAACTTTACTGATGTTTCGTTCTTTGGACGGCTTGAATGTCTTACAAACATTTTTGGATTGAGAACTTGAGCATTTGCTTAGGAATAATCCACTTCTTTATTCTTCACCCCTCAGAGAGTGTACAGCCATCTCGAAAATGTTGCTACTGACCTTTTGGTCAATAAACTCCTACCCAACACTGAAAGCTATTTAGTTATGCTGAAATGCTAGATGTGAATCAAATCAATTTTTATATTTTAGGTTATAAATGGAATTCTGGCACTACACGCAGACCTTTTACAAAAGGGGACATTTTTTCCCTCTTGTTATTGTAGACAGATCTGGAACTAAAACTAATCATTTTCCAATTGTCCTCCTGGCACTGGAAATGCAATTCTCCTTCCCACGGCTGCCGCTGTCGTACGTGGCCAGTGGCAAACACGGCCCCTCTGTCCCTTTCTCCTTTCCACGTTGTGGTCCTTAGTCCACCTCTTAACATGTGTGAATTAACCTTGAGATAGACGCTTCACATAAAGTCAAGATAAATTCCATATAAAGTGACTACCTTTAGAAATATTTTAAATATGTTATTATAGAATATTCTACTTTAAGAGATTTTTCCATTTATAGATAAATGGATCCATTTGAGGAACCTAAAATTATGGTTTTGCTTTCCCACAAAATTCTCTTTAATCCTGTTGCTACCCAGCTGACCTATAAAGATAGTCTCCTAAATCTACCTAAAACTTCTTCCATTTCTGTTAAATTCTGATTCCTTTTTCTGCAACCCAGCAGTTGCAGTCTCCAGGGGGAAATAAAAGTCAATTAGGTTTTTAAATGGCCGAGCAGGCCAGAGGTGACCTGTCGGTGCTTCTCCATCAGCCGCCTTTCCTGGTGCCCCAGCAGCAGGCACCGGGACCTGGGCTGGTGGAGCCTGGTGTCCAGGCTCAGTGGCGACACGCAGCCCACCCAGGGCATACGTGTCTGATCTGCCCCCATTGCCCCTCCTTCTAGCTGCCTCTGAGCAGCTTCTGGCCTTGCTCGCTTGACACTTGGGCCATGTTTTCTCTCTCATCATCTCTAACACGTCAGTGAGCATTATGTTAACTCATAAATGGTGCTAATATTGTGTCACACGCAGCCCTGAGCACTTTACAAGATGACCCCATTGACCCTATGAAACAGCCCTATGAGTTCAGCGCTGTGGGGATGCCCATTTTACAAAGGAATAAACGGAGGCGAGACATGGTGAGCAATGTGAAGAGCCTCCCCCAGCGGATCACGGAGCCGGAGTTTGAAGCCACACAGACGACCACCGTTTTCCTGCACCTCCCGGGGGTTGCTCTGGGAGCACAATGGAGAAAGACCCTGTGACTCCCTCTTTGGACAATTGCCCCAGACCAAACGTGGCCTCATAAGGGCCTGAACTCTGAACTCTGGTGGATGACAGCACAGTCAGAGCGACAGCAGTCGGGAGAGTTTCGCAGCGGGGGCTGCTTATGGGGACAGGCAGCAGGGAAGAGAGGCTAGTCAACCATTCACAAGCACTTCCCATTTGTTTCCTTATTTAATGCTACCAGCTCCCTCGATAAGGAGGTGGTGTCATTGTTATTCCCTCTTACATACACAAAATCAGAAGCTCAAAAGAAGTTAAGTAAGGTATGCTAGGTTATATGGCTAACACAGGGCTTCTCAGTCCTGGCATTAGTGACGTTTGAGGACAGATCATTCTCTGTGCTGTGGGCTGTCCCGTGCAGCATCGCTGGCCTCCACCCAGTCTATAGACGGCAGCAGTATCCCTAGTTGCGAGTCACAAGTCTCCAGACATTGACAAATGTCCTCTGGGGGCAGACTTGCTCCCAGTGGAGAGCCCTCGGGACACCCTACCTCCACGGCGTGGGCTCCTAGCTGTGGTGCCACCCACGTAAACCTGGGGACCATCCTGTGACTCTGGCCTTAGTGACAGAGGCTTGAACTAAATATCTCTAAACCACCTTGCAGCCCTAACGGCCTTTGTTCAAGAAGCTTCTAACCTTATATAAGAGACAGGGTGAACACAAAATTAGCCATAAGCATCTTCTCTTTGTTCTGATCCCTTTCCTTACCCACCTGATCCCCCCAGGGAACACTGAACTGAGAAAGTTGAAGGAACAGCTTCCGAAGAGCTTCTCTGTCCTGGAGAAGCAAGTACGCCATTTCTTCCCTTTTGCTTTTGGTTGGCACGTAATAACTGCACCTATTCATGGGACACAGAGTGGTACTTTGGTATGTGTACACAACGCACAATGTTTCCAAGGGGTCATTACCTCTGGCCTTCACAAATGCAGGCCCCCCCCGACCCGCCTCGGGGCAGCCTCTTTCCTTGCAGGGCTGAAAGGATCCCTCAGTCCTTCCTAGGCAGGAAGGCCTTCTGTGAGCCACGGCCTGTTCTGGAGATCACATCTCAGAGACACCCCTGCATTTTCAACCAAGCGGCCTCCTGCTGGCTCTCTGACTGATGGAAGGTATTCTGAAACCAACTACATATTCAGAAGATGAAACTAAATACGTGAGGATTAAGTACTTCAGTGAAACAGAAATTACAATTATAATATATTTTTTAACAGAAGTGAACAGGTGGTGTTTTAAATCTATCCAAGATTAACCCATATTCAACACTCTAAGCACCCAGGCTGCTGTAATAAACATTGTCTAATTAGGTATTCTTGGGAGTGCATTTTATGTTGGGTTTTCAAATTGGAATTTGGATCCAACTGAAGCTATCTACACAGTGCAGTTTTTGTATATAACAAAGTAAGGATTCAAAATATTAAGTATTTTTGAGTAACTTCACTTTGAGCTCTCTGTGTAGCTATTCTCCGGAAAGGAATGTAGTCAAGAACAGTGAATTACAAGAGCTTAGAGTATGTTTTCTAGCTTTTGAAGTTCTAGTTGTATCCAAGTACACTTTGGTTGGTTCAGGGTAGCAGTGGGATTTGTAATACTGGATTTTACTCAAATTCAGCCTGTTCTCCATGTTTGGTGAAATTATTGGAGGTTTCACTCTCACATGATTGGATTCTTTCAGCTTTGATTTTATGTACAAAAGGTCATTAACATCCCTAAAGTAAAAGGCTCCAGACCCTCCTTATTTTTTGCTTCACAATAAAGCTACATGGTGGCAAATGGGCCCTCAAATGACAACAGGGATAGAATTGACTCCATTTTGGTAGAGGCAGCAGAATAATGTGATGTTTCACTGGTTCCTACTATCTTAGGAGATTCCATCAGCTATAGCTCAGGCTGGGCAATACAACAATTTGAGATCAGCTCATAAAAAGAATCCATTTTTTTGAAGCCTTTCCATTATATCATTTTAACAATCCCTTCATGTCATCCTAACAGTATATTTCCTACCATGAGCATCACAGGACAAAACAGGAGAGGGAGCTGGTTGAGTTCAAGTCCAAGGTCTGATTCAGTGTCTGCCCTACTCTGCCACCCCTGCTTTTGAAATCTAGACACTTGGACTCTAAGAGTCCATTCTGTACCTTGGAAGGTCAATTCCTCCTAGAATTTCTACAGAGGCCTGGGGGCTTACATCCTCCTAGTAATGTCTGACTTGGGACCCTCACTTCTTTGACACATGGACCATCTATCTCACAGTACTGCACACGGGGCTTCTCTAAACTTCTGCACTGACCCAGAGGCCAAAACCAGCCCTTCCCCCAAGGAAGTTACTTGAGGCACTTTGTCTATATGGTAGACTCTCACCAGTGTTTAGAGAGACTGAGAAAGGCATCAAGTGGCAGGAATGCATACTCCAATTTTCTTATGTAGGATAATCCAGCCTCTGCCCCCAAATTCAGACCTAGGCTTCTTTTAGCACAGCCAAGCCCACCAGAGAGCTTAGAGCTGAAAAGTTGGGCTCTCACTGCATGAAAGGGATGCTGCTTAGAAGGCTGTGGAAGCAATTTTCTCCTTGTTGGGCAGAAATATTTTGTTCCTCTCTGAGTTCTTGGCCTCTGAGGCCCACTGTATCCTTACATGAGCATTAGCGCTATTTCTAAAGCCAAAGGAGCTGATCAGAACATGGCCTTGCCTGACTCAGGACCAAGGACAGCAGCCATGACCTCCCAGGTGTTTGGCATCAGGAACAAAGCTCGTTTTTGACATTATATATAGTGTGCACATTAAAGAAAGAAACAGCAGAGGCAAATATACCCTAAGGCCAAAGGTAATTCTGCTAGTTTCATCTATAAGGAAATTCAAGGTATTAAAGAACTATAACGGTTTCTAATTTGATGAACAAAAGCAGAGAAATGTTTTCACTTTCAGCTGCCCCCATGAGCTGGGTGCCAGCATCTTTCCACCCACTACATTGGGAACATCTCCCTGCCCCTGACCCACTGGCTTATGAAGTTTCAACACCGCTGATCAATCCCTGTCAAATGGTAAAGCCTTTCCCAGGGTAGAACTTCTGGAATGGTGTCTGTGGTTTATTTTAAAAAATATGAACAAATATGTCTGGTAAATTCTGTGTTAGAATGAAGTTAAATCCATTATTTTTGTAGCAGGATTGCCTAGAATATTTAGCACAACAATTGCATCTGGATTCTTCAAGGAGAGAATAGAATATGCAGCATTTCTCAAACTTTTTTTTAACACAAAAGCTTTATTGGGGGGGTGCATTACTCAAGACTAGACTTGTAAGGACACACTCATGAAAATGCTGGGTTTAGAAAGAAACATATGTTCTTGGAGGCAAGAATGTGCCTCCTCCCCAAGAGAGAAGAGAACTTGGACCCATGTCAGTCTTGCTACCATACAGGTCACCAGGTCACACCCACATGCTGAACATCTGTGATGGCCCCAGCGTCTCCTGACTTGTCCCACCTGCTCTTGTTTCTGCTGCACTCCAGGCCCTTCCTCCTGTGGGTCCCTTTGGACTCAGCCTTAGTGCTCCTTCTCTTTTGCTTTTGGTCCTCAACTCCTTCTCAAGGACGCAGCATGGATGGCCCAAGAATCTTCACCTTCCTCTCCAGCCAGCACATCTTTGGGGCTGGTGGTAGAGAAGTTCCTGCAATAAGAACAGAAGTTCTCAACAAGTGAAGCAACTCAACATGATCCTGGTTTCTTCATAAGTGAAGGTTCAGCAGGAAGAAGATGTTCTGTGGATGGAAGAATCTCAGGCCTCTGCTAGGACTCCTGGCAGTCTGTCTGTAACCCCTTCTTAGCGTAGTTAAGAGCATAGATTTGGTGCCTGATGGATCTGTGTTCATTCGAGTTCAGCCCTGCTTCTTACTGTCTTTGGAGTCTTTGGGTAAGTAAGTCACTTCTCCAAGCTTCAAGAGCTCTTCTGGAAATTAATGATGATGATAATAATAGTTATATTATTGCTTATATATTGCTGTGAGTTTTTCATGAGATAATGCATGTAACATCCTTAACCTCAGTGTCTGGCATATAGGAAATGGGGAATACATATTCTCAGATATTGTTATTATTATGAATGTTACCACTGTTGCTATTATTATTATGATTGCCCCCAATTGATTCCAGCTGCATAATCCAGAGAATGAGATCCATCCAGAGACTCACAGCATCCACTCTTGGTCCTCCCCTCCCTGGGTCAGGGAGCAGAAGGAATGTGCTCCTTCCCCTGAAATCGGAATCTGCTTTTTCCCCGGGAGGTTCTTGCGTGGAGCTGTGCCTCTCCAGATTAAATGCCGTCGTTGGCATGGAAGCACACAGATTTATTTAGTCCTCATATTTGTTGGGTTGCTCTGCTGAAAAATGATTGCTCCTAATTAACATATCAACACATGAATCATTTCTGGCGTTCTAACTGCACAAACTGCCCAGCTGCTGGTCATTTCTTCCAGAAGACAATCAAGAAGAATGTAACACACCTGCAGTTCTACACCTCAGCTCTATCCTCCTCCGCCCCCGCCCCCACCCCCGTCCACCCTGCTGTCCCCTGTGAACATGACAGGCACCGTGGGACAGGGAGGTGCAGCTGACAGCAGTCTGGGGGCTGGAGGGAATGACTGGTCTTTTTGATGACAAATATTCTCACTCAGATTATAGGACTCTAATGGGGGCAGAACTATGATTTCCTGAGACCATTCTGTCTCGAGGACAGAATTGAGCCTTTTATTACTGAGAAACAGTTTCAAGGTATCTAAATCACAGACGTGGCTCAAGTCTCTCTCTGTCTTCCCAAGCTTCAAACCAAGTCCTCGGGTTCCTGTGAAGTGCTGTCTCGCAGGCATCAGACCCAGCCAGCAATGCTGGACCTCACAAGACAGAAGTAGCCGACCTGAGTCAGAATGGGGGTGTAGGAAAGGGTATTTCACACCGAGCAAGGTTGTGTTTCTACTTGTGTCTCAAAATGTGCACCCCCACATTTGATGGCAATTCTCACTCTTATATTTAAATCCCTCAAGTCTTCCAGTACCCATGAGAGACACGAGTCAGGCCCAGACTTTCATTTAGTCTCACCAGCAATCCAGGAACACACTCCTATTTTGATCATCAGTCACTGAAATTTGTGAAGGAAATCACAAGCTGCGTGGTGCCATTGTTTGTTCCAGCTTCAGATTCTACCCAGGGTTTAGCCATTTGCTAAATTGTATATATATATGTATTTCCATCTCCAGATTCTACAATAGGTTGTGTCCTATTTTAAGTCTGTAGGTTCTATAGTTTTCAACATGTTCAGGGATCATAATCCTGACCAAAATCCTGAAAGACACAATCCCAGATGCCATAATCCCAAATGTTGATATCCCCCAAAATTAAAATCTCTGAAGGTCAAAATCCCTAAAGTCCAAAATCTGTAATGACTAAAATCCCCAAAATCACAATCCCTAAAGATTAAAATCCCAAATGCTGAAATCCTGAAAGCCAAATTCTGGGGAAGGGATTAGTGTGCTTTCGGTTGTACACAGCAGGAAAGTTGCATCATGTTACGTGGAACTATCACCTTGTTACTATCTTTATTTGTAAATTAAGTATGGTTTGAGGAGATGAGTATGGGTGCCAAGTTGACAAGGGGTGGACTTGTGGACTTAATTTTAGGTGCCAATTTGACTGGATTAAGGAATACCTAGAAACTTGGTAAAGCATTCATTATTTGGGGGTGTGTGTGAGGGTGTCTCCAGAGGAGATTAGTGTGTTGGTCTGAGGGACTCGGTGAGGAAGACCTACTCTCAATGTTGGTGGGCACCATCCAATCGGCTGGGGGTCCAGAGAGAACAAATACAGATGGCAAATTGGTCTCTCCCTGAGATCTAGGGCAGACTTCTCTTCTACTGCATTGGACATCAGAACTCCAGGCTTACTGGCCTTTGTACTCTAGGACTCTAGGACCTACACCAGCGGCCCCTAGGGTTCTGAGGCCTTTAGACTTGGACTAAGCTACTGGCATCCAAGGGTCTCCAGCTTACAGATGGCTTCTCACGGGACTTCTCAGCCACCATAATTGTGTGAGCCAATTCCCCTAATACAAACTCCCTCTCATATACTTATATACACATCCTATTGGTCCTGTCTCTCTGGAGAACCCTGACTAATACAGATTTAGAATTGGGAAGCCAAGTATTCCAGCCTATTGTATTCCTTACAATACAATGAAAGATATCTGTGAAATTATTTTCTTGCAAAAAGACTGTGATAAGTTAAGTGTATGATGAGGCTACTTAACCGTGAAAGATAAAATTTTAAAAGCTGATTATTATTGGTGCTGTGAAAGCAGAAAATCTCTTAATTGCAACAGCCAATAACCAGACCTTCAAATGGACAGTGTATACTTACCAAATTTTTAGACCATTGCCACTCTTTAAATACAGGTGCAGAAGTATCTCAAAGATCATAGAAGTGGAAACACAAGTGAAATTACAAGAAACCTCCCCTGCCAAATTGTTTAATTGTGTGTAACCTGTACCCCTTCTCACTAACACCAATCTGCTATGCTATGTATTGTGTCTTTGCATTATTTCCAACACTGGAGGTATAAATTGTATAAAGACTTTTAGAGAGTTCTGATTCATTTTATGCATTTTTTTTTGCAAATTTGACACCACAAAAGTGCATTATCACAATGTTGACTTTGTGTGTAAGCATTGTGCATGTATGTAAAAACATGAAACTTTCTTAACACATGAAGAGATCTCCTTTTTGTACATCTGCATTTGTGAAAGGTAATATTTCTCAAGATCTCAGCTCTTTGGGAGACTGTATATGTGGTGGTGACCCATTGAGGTTTTTGATCAATTTCATCAGAAGACTTGGGTTGTTTGTCATGGTATTTCAGATGAATGCAGTTATTAATATAAAGCTGGGTGCACAGGATTGCCAACCATAGTGATATGCATTTATACATTCATTTTTTGACCTATTTTTTATGAATACAGTTTACCTGCTCATAACTGCTATACCCATGTCAATGTCATTAGCATACCTGAATGTTTGTGCTTGCAAATATGTATGTCATTATTGCCTATTTTATTGTTTAAAGTGGTCTCTGAAGTGTTCTGTCGTATTTTTATGTTCCTCAAATAATTCTTGTTTTAAAAAATGTAAATAAGTGTCTTTTAAAGAATTTTTAAATTATTTTTTCCAGAAGTATATTTTTGGGATTTTTATCTTTAGGGATTGTTATTTTCAGGATTTTAGAGTTTAGGGATTTTGGTCATTCAGGATTTCAACATTTAGGATTATGGTGTTTAGTATTGTGTCTTTTGGGATTATGACTCAAACCTATTTAGCTCATATATACTCTTTCATGTGTCTATTACATTATGTATCTCATTGCTATGATGAGCAAAACATCTGATGAATTTGGGCAATATCTTTATCAACTATAACTAATGAATCAAACATCCTATCATAACTCTTAAACTATATTTATATTGTCCTGTATATATTTTTTTGGAAGCCAAATATTTTTAATGTCTTAAAACAACAATTATTTATTTGCTCCCAATTCTACAGGTCAACAATTTGGGCAGGGCTCAGCTTGTCGTGTATGTTTTGATTGTCTGTATATATTGTTGTGTTCTATCAGAACATAAATGATATTGGGCTTCACAATTCCTGTTGTTGAAAACTCTAAGAGGTCTTGAATTATATCTGTTTTTGCTCCTTCCTCATTGAATCCCTGGGACTTACCACAGTGGTTGGTACATAATGGGAGACCTATATATTAATCAAATATTATTTGAATGAATAAATAAATGAATAGGTGTACTAAGATAGGCACTTTGAAACAGACTTTTTGGTTTTACTAGTTTATGTGCAGTCTTTTATTGGTCTTTTCAACCACCAAGAGTTTCAGAACACAGGCATGTGCCATCTATAGACCTTACCTATATAGATATAGATATAGACTATCACCACACATGCAGTGTAGAGTTAAGGCACATCTTAGGAAATAATTATTTTTCTTTACTGCAGATCTCAACCCTGGCTACACACTGGAAGTGCCAAGGAAGCTTTGTTGGATGATGAAAATGTAATTATGGTGATGGTTGCACAATTCTCTAAATATATTAAAAACCATTGAATTGTGTATACTTAACACAGGTGAACTTTATAGCATGTAAATTATCTCAGTAAAGCTTTTTAAAAGTCATGAATCCCTCACCTAGAGATTTAAATTCAACTGTTCCTGAGTGCAGCCGGTAAAACTCCCCAGGCGATTCTATTGTGCAGCCAAGGTTGACAACCGCTAGTTTACAATCAGTCCAGGACTCTGTGACCAATCAATTTCTGCAGACACCTGGAGTCCCGGACCCCCTACAGAGACTATTGATTATTCTATTTGTATAGCCCTTGCTACCCAGGGACCCACCTCAAATGCCACATATTATCAACAATGCCTTACCTCTCTTGTTCCCAAACCTGACCAAACAACATACAAAACGGAGAGATTTTATAGACGACGATAACTTCTGTTGGCTCACCTGCCAACCTACTGAGTCACTATCCCCTGCATTGGGGCCTGGAAATTTGAATTTGGAAAGACTCCATAGAGTCAGAGTTCTCTGACCAACATTCATGGGGCTCCATTAATGTGTTGTGTTAAACTCAGGGACCCAAGATCCCAAGAAAACAGCAGATATTTGCAGAAAGCTCATGCACATTAAATTTGAGGGAACTATGTGTGCTCAAAGTCACAAGACTATTAAAACAAATACTAATTAACGTAGTAAGGGAGAGTTGTGTTGGTGTAGACCAACCAGAGAGTGAGGTTAGTCTCTGCCACGTCCTGGCTGGCCGACCACGGGCAATGTCTTCCAGTTCATTGGCACTGCCCTGTCTCCACTCCTCCTGTTACGGACAAGGAGCTGGCCCTCCCTAGGTTGAGGTCTACCTTCCCCTCTTTCTTCTGAATCCCATGCTTTCATGGAAAACGTATATTCTCAAGTACACGTTCTTCTCTTATATAACCTCAACCTTTCAGTGTAATTCTGCCAGTTCTTAAACATGCTTCTCGCCCATCTTAATAACAAATAAACCAAAACCCCAGGACTCCGTCTCCTGGCCAGCTGTGCCCTCATTCCTGCCTTGATTTTGCAGTCACACTTGAGTTGCCTTCACCAGCTGAAGTTGGGCTTGGCCAACACGCCCCTTGCTTCTCGTGCTGTCCACATCCCCGGCATGGACCCCACCTCTCCGCCTGTCTTCCGCGTCCTTGCCTACCTGGCTTTGCAGTCTGGGCATTTCCAAGGCTCTGTCCTTCCTCTCTATTCCTTCTCTGTCTTACCCTTGATTTTTGTTTGTCTTACTCTGACTTTTTTTCTTCCCTAGAGGTCCTTATCCACTTCAATGCTTCAAATTACTGTTCATGCGCTGGAGGCCCCAGAAGATAGCTCTCAACCTGATCTATTCAGCCAAATATTCAACAGGTCTACCTTTCAAATGCTTCTCAAATTCAATATACCCCAAACTGACCTCACAATTTTCCCTGCCAGATCTCTGCCTGTGGTCCCCACCGTAGTGACCAGCACTCTGTCCTGCGGGTTGGCCAAACCCTTGCCATCACCCTTGGCCTCTCCCTTCTTTGTCCTCCTTAATCAATGCTCCCCACATCTGAAAGGTCTTTTCACCCCAATATTTCTCACACCTCTCTGGTGTTCTTCATCTCTACAATCTCTTGTTATTCCAAATTGTCCACTCAAGTGCAAGTGTCATCACCTCCTTCTCTTAAAGAAAGCCCAGGAACGATCCTCCATGGATCATGGGATAAAAAACAAAATTCCCAGCGGCCTTGTTGAAGCCCCTGGACAGCTGGCCTCTCCACCTCCCAGCATTGGTCAGGACGCATTTTCCATTTCCTCTGTGCCCAGCCCCACCAGGCTGTGCCCTCCACGGAGGGAAGAACCTTGTGGTTTCTTTTCTGACACTGTTTTCTCAGTGCTTAGCACAGATGCTGCCACGTTATAGGCACTGGAAAAAGGTCTGCTGGCCAAATAAATACCAAATTCCCCAAGCCTCAGTTTGCCCACAGATAAACTGGAGCTGATGACAGTGGCTGACAGGTAGGATGACTTCAGGAAGATGATACATGACACCACTGATGCTCGGCACAGCGTTCAGCCATCCTTAGTGCTCCGAACACAGACTGTTAACATGATGCTGCTGCTGAAGAAGATGAACTGAGCAGGTGTATAATAAGCCTAGGACAAAACCCAAAGATGATCAAGTAGATTTATTGCAAGCAGAAGCAGAAGCAGAAGCTTACAGGGTTTGTGGATGGAACTTACATGTTTGGACGGAAGAAAAAAGAGGCCAGTTTTCATATGGAAAAGAACACTTTTGGCACTTAAGGAGCCTCTCAGCTCTGATTCAAAACTGTCTTTGTGACCCTTTGTGACCTCAAGTTGCTAACCCTTTGTGGGCCTCTGTTTCTGTGAATAGTAAGTGGGCACATTGGTCTGGAAAGGTTTCCTAATTCCTCTCTGAAGACTTCTGGGTGTGGTCACAGAGCCCTGCCGTGGCTGGGGGCCAGGGTTGGGAGACAAGGTTGGGGGCTGTGGTTGGGGACCAAGGTTGGAGGCTGTTGCTGGGGGCTGTGGCTGGGGGCTGAGGTTGGGGGCTATGGTTGGGGCTGTGGCTGGGGACCTCATGAGGTTGGGGGCTGTCAGCCTTGCATGACTCAGAGAGAGCTTCCACTTTATGTTTCTGTATTAAATTTTGGAGCAAAGTGTTCTGTGTCTACGCACCTGACTGTAACAACTAAACTGTGGGATTGAGGAGATGTTTGTCTCAGGCAGGATTCTCTGTGCTGCAAACAAAAGAAAGCCCAACCCAAACAGGCCTCAACACGAAGAAAGTATTGACTTATTTGACTTGTGCCGGGCTCAGGCCCATTTCTCCGGGGCACTTTGTGCTGTGCCTTCTCCTGGGTGTCGCTTCCTTCCTAGCCTGTCTCCCCCCAGGAGTGGCTGCAGAACTCCCCGATGTCTTAGGTGTAAACTTCCCACCAGGGAGGGCTGGGCATCTCCTTGGGCAGCTTCTGTGGAGGAGACAGTCTTGGCACAGCAATCCCAGGGTAAGCCCTGAGTCAAACGTCCACCCCTGTCCCAATCACTGTGCCCTGGAGAATACAGGTGCTGGTTACACCAGCCTGGGGTTCCACACCCCACTTTTAGGGGTGAGGATCAAACATCACATGGGCCGTGTAAGCTGAGCATGTGAGGGGCACGGATACTCTGAGGGACATTGGAAATGGTTCCTGGAAGGATATGCTGAGAGTAAAACCAAAGTCCAAACATCTTGATTCTCAGACAACATTAAATCCTCAGAAGAATCTAAATTCACTCAAGCGGCTTCAGAGAAAACTGCTGCTTCAGCTCCAGCTACCAAGTAAAACTTCCTGACCCACGAGCACCTCTGGGCTATCTCTTGGCCTAAAGAATTTAAGCTTAAGTCTCCAGCCCTCGGAAAAAGCCAACGGGCTTTTGAGTTAAGGCCTTCCCTTAACTCAAACATCACTAACAGAATAGTCAGGAAATGAACAAAGCCCGCCAGAGTGCTGGTGTCTGCAGAATTCCAATTGTCACATCGTCCCTTCTGCAGGCTGCTTGCTCCGACTCTTATCTTCTCTATCTTGAAGATCTTGACAAGTTTCTTACCCATTCAAGCAGCTCCCTTGCCATTACATACTTGCTGACCTAGAATATTAGTCTTTTGTGTGCTACTATATCAAAAGCTTCCTTGAAGTCCAAGTAAATTATAGCCAGGCTTCCTCCTGTTGACTCTGTGCTGTTTCCTTGAAAAATTCTATCAGATCAACCAAGCGTGTTTTTCTTTGGAGAGCCTATGCTGACTACCTGTAATTAAGCTAAGGCGGGAGCCACCCCTGCTGGATGCATGGAATTCGTGTTCTGCTTTGGCTCCTCTGAAGCCAAGATGAAGCCAGGCCAGCTCCTGAATAGCGGAGACTTTTGTGGCTCTTTCTCAAAGGACCAGTCCAGGAGCGCTAGTTCCTCTTTTTCTCACATACCTTGTTGTTGTGCCTGAAAAACAGCATCTTCAGGGATGGTAATTTCAGTCAAAGGGGCAGAAGAAAGCACATCAAATTTGGAAGCTGAAGTCTTAAATCCAAACCCAACCTCTGCCTTTTGGTAGCTCTGTCATCCTGGGCAAGTCTCTATATCTCTGAGTGTCAGTTTCGTGTCTATCAAATGGCAATGACAACGACACTTGGTTGGCAGGGTTGTGCACAGGATTAAATGAGTTAATGAAGTTATGCAAAGCATTTGATAGTCATTCAACAATGCTGAGGGGTAGGTGAGCAATCTGTTAACGAACCCGCAAGGTGGTTCACTGTTGCTCACCTTGCAGAAAGCCAATTACTGAGACAACCAGGATTATTAAGGAAGAAAGGATTTATATCAGGAGATGCGTCTACTGGGAGGGGGAGGTGTGAACCGCCTCAAATCCGCCTCCCCATCAACAGGGTCAGAGGTTTTTGTGGAGGTGAAATGAATAAAGCATGAGGGGAGTGAGCATCATTACGTGTTTGGGGTGGAGTGCAGGGCACGGAAGCACAGTAAGAAATCATGCTAGTACATACGTTCCATGATCAAAAAATGGCAGATAAGTCCCTCCTTGGGCGAGGACTTTAGTGCTATAATGATCGAGGGGTTAATTGGTCATTCTTTCAGCCTTGTGCGCAGGCTCAGTGCATCCTTGGGCACAGTCTGTGGTGGGTGTTGCTTATCTTGTCTTCTCTGGATAAGGAGGAGGTGTGAGGCCTTGTAGTTCTCTCGTGGCCGCAAGGAGGCCCCACCATTTCTGAGAAAGAAACTCAAAGGGGATGCATCGGTGCCACAGAAAGTTACAAAGTTCTGGTCAGCAAATCTTACTGGCCCGGGAACTTGAGACATAGAAGAACTACAAAAAAACCCCAAAACTATTAATATTAAAAAAATGTTTTCTTGCTTATGGAGCTGGTTATAAATCCACGGTATCAATCACTTATTTCTGCAAGTTGGGCACTTCCCCAGGGTAATTCTAATCTTATTTCCTACTGTAACTTTCTTTCACGGTACATGACCTTAAATATCCCATCCCCTTCTCCTTTTTGACTTTGTTTAATAGAGAGAACAGTTGTTCTACAATCCTTACGTTTACCTAGGAAGGGACTGCCCTCGACCCTTTGGTTTCTCTCTCTGCCCCTTGTCCTCAGGGAGGCCCCAGGCTCTGACCAGCAAGCTCACGTCTGGCACACTCACCCCCCCCGAAATTGGCTTCCGTGCGGTGAGAAGGTTCTGGTCCACTCCCCTTTTGCCCAGGGTGGTCTCAATTTCCACCGTCATTCCAGAGTAATCATTATTGGCACCTCTTTACTCTCAACGTGTCCCATTTAGGGTGGTAAACTCTACAGTCACCCTGCACCTTTGTCATGCATGAAAAGCGTCTCTGCCTCTGGCCGGGGTGGAGGGGGCCCCGCGGGTGTGCCTGTGGCCAGCCAGGCAAGACTGCTCACCGCGAGAGTGGGTGGCAACGGCCCCCACTCTTTTCTGTGGGAAAGGTGACCTTTTCCATCTCTAGCTGCCCAGCTCCTGTGTGGCCCTCTGTTGGTCCAGGCTCAGGCAGGAAGAGAATGCTAACAGCGCTCCTGCCCCATCTGGAACTCATGGCCCCCAATCCCCGTCTTATTCTGCCCCTTGGACAGACTAAATGAAATCTTTCCCACGACGTCCTCCCCAGGCAAGCCCGGCTCCTCCGTGACTTGGGAGTAACACTTACTTCCTCTGAACCCCCAAGGCCTCCTCTACCTCCAGTGTGATATTTGTCCACTTTTCCTGATATATGATTACGCTTATTCTTGTCTTATAACTTGCTTGTTCAGAGCCAATCCCGCCTTAGTCCATTTCTATATTCTCTGTCGCCATGATGAGCGTTTTGCTGACAGGAAACAGTGGACAAGAATTTTTTAATGAATGAGTGAATGAATAAGTGGATGGATTGTCTCGGTCCCCCAGAGCTGCGATTACAGAAGCACGCATGACTGCTGTCTTGGTCTTGGCTTGCATGCTGGTGCTTCAGTCTGGTCTGCTCAGGACTGAAATGGTGCCTACTTAGAGAGATGCAATTTGTAAAAGTTAGACTTATGAGCAAATACCATGGGCATGGACTGTTTAAAAGCTTGCTAGCTGTGGAAAATGTTCTGTATTCACTAAGGCTTTTTAGTTGTGAGCGAGAGCAGCCCGGCCCCAGCTGGCTGGCTGGAAAGGACAGGTCGGCTCACAGTACATCAGGGAATCACTGAGCAAGGGCAGGGTGGGAAATAATTGATCTCAGGAGTCGTGAGAACCGAGGATTCGGAGGCTGCCAGGACACACGCCCCTTCGCTGTCTCCTCTGCCTTTGGCCTTGTTCTTTCTCACCACAGACTAGCTTTCTCCAAGTGCAGGGGAACGTGGCCACCAACTGGCCCAGGCTTTAAGTGTTTGACATTCAGTCGCAGGAGAGAGATGACCTCTACTCATGTTCAAGCAGCACAGGGAGGATTCGGATCGTCCCAGCTGGTGTCCAGCATTCCCTTCCAGACCGATCACCCAGGGTCGTGGCGGGGAGCTGGGTGAGAGGGAGAAGGGGCTTGGGGAGGGCCTGGCAGGCCCCGTGGGACTGGGTGGGCGTGGAGGAGCAGCTCTCAGGAGAAGGGGTGCTGGGGAGACGGAACAATGGGTGCCAATAACAGTCTTCAACAATAGCTTTCTGTGTCCTCTTTAACGTGGTACATGAGGCACTTGCACCTGAATGTTGGGGTGAAGACAGGGCCAGGAGGACCAAAAGGACACAGCGGAATGCAAAGCCCATGCCCACTAGACTGAGAGCAGTGAATCTGAGAAATGACAGGGAATTGGGGCCCTCACTAGGATATAAATAAGGCCACCTGAAGATGAACAGCACTCTCCTTACAAGTGTGTTTTGTGACCTATCCACGAGCCCATGTTGCAAGGTATCAGGCCCAGAAACCCATAATGGAACCTTGTGGATAACACCTCATGTCATTCAGACTCGCCTACATCCCTTCGCACAACTTGGTTGAAGGCACCAAAGGCTACTTGTGTAGATAGTACCATGCACTCTGTGCAGGGCCTTTCTGTACCAGCATATTTGAGATCTAGCTCCAAGCACCTAGGCAGGAAGAGCAGACATCATTAGCTCCACTTTGAAGATAAGGAAACCAAGGCAAGGCTCTGAGAAGACAAGTGACCTGCAGAGGGACAGAGAGCAGGAGAGCCACATGGTGTGATAGAAAGAACCCAGATCCCGCCATTTAGGTAGGTACAATAATGCTAATTGGATGACTTAGTGAATAGAAAGAATGTGGCCTTTGAAATCACGTACTACCTGGACCACTTTGGACAAGCTACTAGGTTCTCCCTCCCTCGGAGTTCAGTTTCCCTTACACCAAACAATGGAGACAGCATCTGACCAGCAGGATGGCTGCGATGCTCAGAGCAGGTGGACACCACGTGCCCAGGTCACTCAGGCTCGGTAACAGGTGGCATCTGTTATAAGTGATGGACAATGGATCAAAATCCTGGTCTCCCACCTACTGGCCCTGTTTCTACTTCACTCTTCCTCCTGCATTTTATTGTCTCCCTTGCAAGCAGGGATGAGCACAGTTCTGCTCTGAGGCTTTTGAGGAGGATGGGCACAGTGCTGGGACACTGCCTGACTCTGTGCCCCTGAAACTCGCTGGCCCTCCCCTCTGCAGCCCCCTTGCACTCCTACCTGCTGAAGGACAGTTTACAGACCTCAAGACCATTCCCCTTGCTGGCCAAAGACAAATCTCAGAGGTTGTGTGCGTGGTTCATTGCCTCAGACTCTAGGCCAGAAACACACTGTGCAATATTGAGCCCTGACAATATGGCAATACGATTTCCATGCACAACTTGATTTAATTCTGACGATGGTTTTCAAAAGAAGTTACTATTTCTCATCTTGATGTTTCAGATCACACAACTAGTAACTCGCCAAGGTGGGATTTGAACCCTAACATTCAATTCAAAAAACTGTGTTTTAACCACTCTGCTATTGTGCATCCAAAGACTTTGTATCCTGGGACAACGAGCCTTTGGGTGCTGACCAGGGCAGACTCCACTGATAAGGGGGGGCCATTCTATGCTTTGGTGCTGGTGGGGCTGGGGGGCAGTGGAGAGCTCCTGTAATGACCGAGTTAATGTGCCATCTGCCAGGAGGAAGGGGTCCGCTCAGAGTGTGGTTGAAATTGAAGTAAAAACTGTAAAACATGTAGCTGGTCTTTCTTGCACACCCAAGTTCATGGGCTAAGCTTCTTGCTTTCCACCTGTTAATTCTCTTTATCAATTGAATTCTAAATTTTGCATGTGGCTGGTCAGGCTCAACTTGCTACACCTAAACCAGTCTTGGGTGTTCCTTTTTACCCAATGGCTCTGTCACCGAAACCTTGAAAACACTTATAAATTGAATCCATAGCTACAAGGGATTTAAAATAGGCTATCTTATGGCAAGGAAATTATTTTAAAATAATACCCACAGTGATAATTTTAGAAAGTGATAAATCCAACTGTTAGAAAAACGTACACCTTATAAAATATAAAAAGTTCAGGTTCATAAACACACATGGAAAGTGCTTAATAAACATACGTGTTGAATGAACAAAGGCATAAATGGATGCTTTGAATTTTCTTTCTCAACTCACTCACCCTGTTTCCCCACATCCGCCAAGATTTTCATACACATTATCTGTTTAAGTCTAATGAAGGCTCCTAAGGTTTGAGTATCTTTGCAAGGATGAGATCTGTTGGTATCTTACCTTAAGGATGCTTCTCTGAAACGAAATAAATCTACTCAATCTGAACATCAAGTGTTAACTCATTGCAGCCTAGGAGGAGAAAGAAGGAAAGAAACAGAAAAGAATAAAATACACACAGCACCCAAATCAATACTAAGGATTCTTTAGTAAATACAAATCCCACTGCATGTGGCCTTATCACGGCCTTATGAAGGGGCAGTGAGACCTTGAGCACGGAACAGAGGCACAGATGATTTATAGACTGCTGGCATCGTTTATGCTCATGTGAGGAGCTCTCCCTACATGGTGGGATTATTGCAGTCTTGTCAATTAAAGGTCCAAGACATCATCTCAGAATTATGACGCTATCAGTCGGGCTGAGCTGAATCATACAGAAATTCAGTCACCATCAGATTTGCAATTGCAAATATTTTGAGAAGGCACTGGATGAAAAGAGTGGGCTATTTTTCATTATCTGCATGAACTAACGTGCCCCGGGTTGCGGAACAAAGACTGTGGTAAGAGGACTCTAAATGAAACGCCCAGAAAGCGTCTCCATCGTCCTTCCGGAAGTGTCGCATGTGCGGTGTTCTAGCAGTGTCCAAAAGCTGACAACTGACACCTAAGCCCACAGAATGGCAGGCTGCCTTAGCCTAGAACACGGTTTCTCAACCGTGACACCGCTGACATTCAGGTCAGCTAACTGTGTCATGGGGACGTCCTGCGCACTGTAGGATATTAAGCAGCATTCCTGGCTCTCATTCTCCAGACGCCAGTAGCACCTGCCCTCCAGCTGGGACAACCATAAATGTCTCCAGACATTGCTGACTGCCTTTGGGGGAAGAATCGGCCCCAGTTAAGAACCCCTCATCTGGTTACATGTTCTTGTACCCTGCCCTGGTGTCGCTGGACATTGGGTCTCAGCATTGGCTGCTCCCAAGTCCAGCAGAGCATGTATGTCAAACCAGCCTGAGCCAATGAGTCTCTACTCAGCAGGAGGGGTTTTCTCTGTTCCACTCAGAGAAAAGGGGACCATGGAGGCATCTCCAGGTCACTCAGGTGCCCCCTTCTGCCTTACTGCCTATCTCTGAAACAGGGTCAATCTCGTGCCTCACATTTAGCCAAAGATCTCCTGCAATGCTGCAGTTAGCACACATTGAGGTTACAAATGCTTAGTGTTCACACTGGGTGCGGTTGCTCACTGGGCCTCCCAGCATCCAGCACAGACATTGGCACATCGCGGGCACTCTGAAAGCATCTGCTGAATGAATATGGCACCTGCAGTCTGTTAGGGACACTTTAGGATCCCTTCCGTCCCTCCCTCACCTCTGGCCATTTGATATTTGTGTTAAGCCAGAATGGCTGGAAAGGCCAGAAACTTTGCAAACTCTTTTCCATTTGCCCCTTTAGCCTGGTGTTTCTCAATCCATTGGTGGTGAGAAAGCATTTTTTAAAAATTTCCAATCCTTAATGGATCAGTACTTTTAAAAAATGCAATCAATTGGTGACTACAAAATAGAATAGAAAAATAAAGCCATGAAAATATAAAGCCCAAATTAAAAATTCATGTAATCAAAAGACGTAGAATGACTCAGTCAAATTTCTATAATTGTTCCTGTGCTATGACTCCTGATTTCTGTATTTATCTCGCTTGGATAGTGACAGTCTATAGATCGCAGCAGGTCAGGGGCCACACTCTAAGTGGCTGTGCTGGTTTTGGACATCTAGCTAGCTAATGCCTCAAGTCCTTTGGGTTAATGGTCCTGTATGGCCCCAGTGGGGTCCAGATTCCTGTTGGGTGTGCAAAATGCTAGGATATTTTTTCCTTGATATTTGAAATTTTTCAACCACAGAAAAGCTCAAATAGTAATAACAGTAAAATAAACATTTGTGTGCCCTTCCTAGAGATTCAGCAACTATTAATATCTTATCATACCCACTCCCCCCAGCCCTGCATCCCAGTAAACTCAGTCCCAGGCAAACTGAGATGGCTGGTCACTGCACCCCCACCCCTCAACCCAGACTATTCCTCCAGCCTCCTTCTGCCCACACCCAAGCAGAATGTCTTACACTCTGGACCTGTCTGACTTGTTTCCTGTGGGTATTTGGGTTATTTCCAAATACAAAATTATAAAATAATGCCATAAACACTTGGGCACATATTGTTTTGTATTTGTGGAGGCATATTTCCAGGGTAAATTCCCAGAAGTGGGATAGCTGTGTCAAAGGAAAAATATATATTCCATTTTGATAGACATTGCCAAATTCCCCTTCATTGGGGTTATTTGAGGTATGAAAGGCCTCATTCCCATGTGTGAGTCATCTGGCATGTGATGCCTGTCCACCCCGTGGAAGCTCCTCCTTTGGTACACACACACCCTATGCCCCCCAAGCTCAAAATTCCCAAGTTCCAGCTGGTAGGCTCACTCAGTATCACCTGGGGAGTTTTTTTAAAAGTAAAAATGTCTGAACCCAACCCTGAGGCATGTTTCAATAGGTTTGGAATGGGGATATGAAAATGTGTGTTTTTAAAATTAAAATCCCAGGAAATTACATCTTTCTGTTGGGGTTTGGAATCACCATTGCCAAGAGCAAGTTCCAAAAAGTAGTGATGGCTTGATCTCACCTTGAGAGATACTGACTTCATTGGAATGACAGTTTCATCTGTGTACCAGGGATTTTACAGAGGGACAGGCAATTCCAACCTGCCGTCAAATCTGAGAATCACTGCCCTACAGACTAGTTTCACATAGAACTTTTGCACAGAGCTGATGTTTGGTAAATTGGCATTATTTGCTTTGAATTGTTTGATGCCTCCTCTTCTGCTCATCATGGAGACCTCACAGGGTCCTGTTTCTGTCTGATCCTGCCTCGTTAGGCTGTTGTCAAGGCTCGGGCCATGTGCTCTGCAGTTGTGATTAGTAAGTATGTACACGTTCGGCCAGAGCTAATGAGGACCCCAACCCATACAGCTGTAGAACGCCTGCCGTTCCTCCGTCCAGGAGACATTTCTCTGGGCTAACATCTCTTGTCCTTTCCATTCCTTATATAAATTAAATTATGTGTATAATATAAATGTGCAATATCAGGCAAATTACATATCAGTATCTGTCTATATTCCTCATATAATTCCAATATATTCCATTTTATTAAATATATATGATACACAATGTTATATTATATAAATTATACTTCTACAATTTAATGGAATAGAATGTAAGAAATTGAAAAATATATATGTATATACACACATATATTAGTTGTTTACATTCCTTACATTCCATTAAATTGCATATATCAATATTATGTTAATATTTATAGTAAATAATGTTGTATTAAATTATATACAATTTAATGGAATGTAAGGAATGTACATACATACACACACACACACACACACACACACACACTGCAGTCTATTTCTATTACTTATGTCTAGCAATTTTTTTCATTAAAATAATTCTCCACCCACTTGTCTCCCATCCCCATTGTCTCTGCTCCATGCCTTACATGGGCACGGGATGTGGACAGGAAACTCAGAGCAGAAATCTAAATAGTCAGCAAATGTGAAAGATGGTTGATTCACTTCAGGAGAAGTGGCGGGGAGGAGCATGTTGAACAACTGTTTGTGAAAATTTAAATTGATGAAATATTCCTGTTTGGTCACTTAGAAATACAAATTAAAATCTTTAAAAATGCTCGTACCTTTGGGACCAGAAATTTGTCTTCTAAGATTAGAGCCTAAGAAATAATTATAGATTATAACATGTACAAAGGGTTATGTTGAAAGATGTTCACCACATTGTTATTTATAGTAGGAACAAATTAAAACCACCTGAATGTTCTTTAGCTGGTAAAATATATTATGGCATCATACTATAATTAAATATTATACTATAAGTCATTAGAAGTAACATAAGAGTATTTATGAAGTAAGAAATATTCATTTCATTGACAAATGCACATGATATTTTGTTTTTAAAAAAGAGCTACAGGGCTATATTGAGAGTATAATCTATTAGTAATGCATAGTAATCTATAGGGAATGGATTAAGCCTGGCTTTTATTTTACTGTTTGGGGCCTCTGTATATCCAAATATTTGTATTGAGGAGAAAAATATAGAATTTCAAAACAAACTTGGAAGCACAAATCCACCTTCTCGCTCCTCAAACTTCTCCCCCCATGGTGACACCTCTGGCAGGATCCCGAGAGCTGAGCCGCTGGGAAAGGCTGGGTGGGACAGAAACAGCCTCGGAGGAAGCCCGAGAGCAGACGCTAAACCTCTGGTCACCTAGAATCTGTCTCCTTTCTCTTTCGTAGTGTGTGTATGGGGTTGCTTGTGAGTGGGAACGCCAGGCAGATTTAAAGTTCGGTGCAACCTTTTTTAGTTAAGAGCTGGGGGTGGTGGTAGAAAGCCAAGATTCATGTTCTCTGATTTCAGGGACACCAGGAAATAAAGCAAATGGAGTCAGGAGTAACAAGTGAGGAAGAAGCGTCTTTCAAAGGGTCGACCGAGTTCCCAGGTTGGCCCCAGATACCTGGGGCTTCTCTCTGAGACCCTCGCCAGCGCCCTCCAGCCCAGCAGTGCCCCTCTCTGGTCCACAGGTGGTTCTGTCCCTTCACCAGGAGCAGGGAGAGTCCTGGTCTTGGTATCGGCCACGGAAAGCCTCAGGCAGGAGCCCAGAGCTGCTTCTACCTCCTGCCACCGCTGCCCCCCGCAACAAGCCCTGTCCTTTGAACTCACGTTAGCAGCATCTTTGGTTGTCCTTAAATGGCTGCTTTTCTTTCCCTCTTGCTTCCCAGCAGGCCTTGTGCCCTGCTGTTTACAGACCCCGGATACCAGGCAGGGCAGGGCCCAGGGGAAGGAAGAGGGCTTAGGGCAGGACAGCCCGGGCCTGTGCCCGGTCCCCCGTCACCAGGGGTGCCAGGTGTCAATTAATCTCTTCCACACATTCTCCTCACCTGGAAAATGGGCGTGTGATGCTGTTGTTTTAGGGATTAGAAGTAGAGCACAAACATAGTGTTTGGACCAACAGTGGTCTATAAATAACACTATTATGATAATCACTGTTTCCAGATGAGCGTCCCGTGGACAGCTCAATGTGGTGCCGGATGCTAGAAAAAAGTCTGACTATATCGGCTGTTTCAGGAAAATGTCTCCCCAGATGTGATCCATGGAACAAATTCTTGATTATTCCCTTGGGACCGGGGGCGGGGATTATACTCCCAATCCTCACTTTTTAAAATGTATTTTACAAATATTTGCAAAAAGGCTCCTGTTACTACATGATAATCCATTTTAGAAAAATAATCTAATGCTCACATAAGGCTTACTATGCGCCAGGTACTATTCTAACACTTCATGTACTTAATCCTGCAGGACTGTTATTTACAGAGGTGGTAAAGCATCTGCCCTAGCACATAGCCACCGAGTGGCAGGACCAAGATTGGACCCAGGCACTCCAGCCCATGACCACCAACCACGCTGTCTCACCGCCCAGTGGCCCAGGAGAGAACCTCACAGAGTCCAGACAGCGATGCCAACTGCCCTTCAGGTGGGTGCTGCCTACTGATCGACCACTGCTCTGTGTTGTGTATTTTGTCTGAATATTTCAACATATGTTTGTGGCATTATTCAACATTTATGGTGTCTTAAATATTTATACTGCACAAATTGGTTCCCCATAGACCTGAGGCTAGAGGGAGGCAGTTTTATCAAAACAACAGCAATCACAAAAATTCTTGAGGTTCTCCAAATGTGTCTGGAACTTCTGTAGTGAAAACTTCCAAGTGAAGAGAATTGTGCAGATTTGGCTTCTAAAATATTGAAAGCAGATCAATGAATAAACAACAGCCAAGGCGAATTATTTTTTAGGGCAGCCTAAGTCAACGGCTCCTGAATATTATGAAAAGTATGGTTGACATTTTTTGCCTCTTTGTCACAGCAGGCATGGAGAAGCAGAATGTCGACATCCCTCCCTAATTAAAACAAAATATAGAAATAGATTTGATCCCGTACCTCATATGGGAATGAAACTCAGCAACATCATTCCTAATTGTAGGCAGCTATATGTTTCAGAACAGACCCCAAAACACACTGTTTAATGAAATATTTTTGGGAACAAAATGCAAAATGTAAAAAAAACCCTTACTTTATGTTGATATATTTTATTCTCACTAACTTTAACATAAGCAGATTCCTCTCTAATTTGTGTTTTGTCCTATAATGAAGCAAAGTGCACATGCATAAAATTTTTATCATTTGTTTAAGTAATTAATTCACCTTTTTTGGTGCTGTCTACTTTAATCTAAGCCCACATTTATATTTCATGAACTCCTCTTGGTGTTCCATCAATATATTATAATTTTAAAATGTTTCATGGTCAAGTAAGTTTAGAAAATGCTGATCTAGAACTACCAAAAAATGTTTTCTTGCCTTGTAAAACAGAGGTAAAATTTTTGTTAGCTGGGAACAGTTCCACCATCTGTTTTGATGATCTCTGATTAACAGTGACATGAGATGGCTTATAGACATATAAATGATTAAAAAAAGCTCCCTCAAAGAAAATGGTGCTTTTGGGTTCCACCCTTGGGGAGATCAGAAGCTGCTGAAGGTTTGGGCAGAGGAGGAACAAGAACTGACCTATGTTTTGGAAAGAACATTCCGGTTGTGTTGGAAGGGAACGTGGGGAGGCAAGAGTGCACGAGGGAGGCTGCTACAACATTCGAGGAGGAGAGGACAATGGCATGGTCCAGGGAGGCAACAGGGAAGGTGGTGAGAAGTGATCGGATGGATCACTTCTGGGTGGATCAGGTCTGAAGCGCAGCACTGGCTGCAGATTGGAGGTGAGGTGTGAGGGAGAACAGCGTTCAGGATGCCTCGAGATTGTTGGCCTAAGAACCTGGAAAGATGAAGTTTTCATTTGCTAAGATGAAGATGACAATGGTTGAATTTTAGAATCAAAAGTTCAGTTGGGACATTCTGAGTTGCATCTTAGCCATCAGACTGCAGATGCTGAGTAGGAGCCTGGATTGTGAGGGAAGAGGACTGGCCAGAGCTGTAAAATTGGGGTTGTCAGCATATAGACGATTTGCCAATAAACTGGATGAGATCCCTTAAGGAAGTGGTTCTCAAACTTGACTGCACGTAGGAATCACCTGGGAAGCTTCAGAAACGTACTGACGCCCCTGACCTACCCAGGAGATTCTGATTGAATTGATCCAATGGTGCATTGAGAGTTTTCAGAACTCCCCAAGAATTCTGATGTGCAGCTGAGGCTGAGAACCCTGCCACAGGGACTCACTAGAACACAGATGTGCACAGAACTGAGCACCCAGACCTGGGCACCAAGACCATGAGGTTGGGGACGTGAGGAGCAGCCAGCAAAGGTGACTGAGGCATATCCTTGCGAGGAAGAGGAGGGTCAAGGAATGCTGTGTCCTGGGAGCCGAGTGAAGGTGGGACGCCACACTCAGCTGCTGGGGACACCGGTATAAAGTGAGGCTGGAAACAGAGCACTGGATTTAGCCGTGGGGAGGTCGGCAGTGTCCTCCACATGCACTGTCTGGTGAGTGGTAGGGACGAAAGCTGGATCGGATAGGCTCCGCGTGGGAGAGGACAGGGGCATTTGATGCAAGCACAGACAACTCTTTGAAGAAAATTAATAAAAAGGGAAGAAAAAAAAGTGGGGAGAAAGGGGATGTAAGGATTTTGTCCGTTTCTTGGATTTAGATAGGAATTACACTACCAGTAGATTTAACATTATAAGGATCTACCGGAGTAAGAAAAATTGATGGGTTGCTAGAGCCATGTCATCCTTGAACCTTTCAAAGGGTTCGAGAAGCCCGGGGCCAGAGTGGAGGGATGGCCTTGGACGAGATTGTGAGCCAGTGAGCCAGAGTAGCACCAGGGAGGGCAGGGTGTGGGGTCTCTGGTGGGCGTGGTGATGGCAGAACCAGAACAGGGAAGTCCTCTCCTGCGGGCTGCATTCCTAGGAAAAAAGGAAGCAAGACCACTTTCTGTGAGGGAGGATGGAGCATGGAGCCGGGCTTGGGGAGTGTCAGAGTGTTTGCAGTGAGGCCCGACCTTGAGCACACTCATCATCACGGGGCAGGGGCCCACCTGGGGGCTTTCTCTGCAGGAAGTGCTGCTGGCCAGGGACCACCCCTCGTGAACCAGGCTAGGGAGCTGCAGAAAATTGCCAGGTGCACTGGGGGCTCTCTTGAGGTGAGCTCATGGGTTCTGGTCGCATCCAGGTATCTTGGTTGTGTTTTCCTTCAGCTACTTTCAGCTGTGAATGTGCACGTGGAAGAAAGAGTTGAATCTGACCAATCAGGACTTGGCCAGGAGAGTACAAGGAGAAGGGACAAATATCTCTGTTCCCAGAAATCCTTTAGGAAGCATTCTTTAACAACTAAATTAAAATAGCTCACCATTCGTAAGAACTTTATCGAGCCAGGCCAGGTAGTAAACATGCATTGACTTGTACATCAAGAAGCACTATTCTGTAGCAGATAAAAGAAGGCATACCAGCATTAGCCAGTAGTAATTCCTGGGAATTGCTGGGTTCTATTGGAGTTTCCTTGGACTTCATCACCTATGTAAAGATTATCTGTTTATGTGGGTATGTAGATGTGTATGTGCCTATTATATAGTTTTCCATGGCACAAATACTATGGAAGAATCATATATAACCTCAAATTTACCTGTCTGAGTTTCATTTCCTCTGTTGATAAGTGCAAACAGTGATGTCCACTTCAAGGGGTTGTAATGATTTGAAAGTTACTGTTTGTGGCAGTGCATAGCTGAGTACTAGAAAGGTGGTGTATCCTCACACGATTAAGTCACATAGTTGTACTTCCTTACACCACTCTGGGTCTTGCGCCCCTTGGGGTCTTGACAAGCTTGCTCAGTGGCATCAGAAGGTGGCAAAAGTTTAGGAGAGGCTTCTAACGCTCCACCTCCTCCTGCTCGGGAAGCTGGCGGCAGCTGCAGGAAAGAAGAGAGGAACTTCCGGGAGATATATGCATATACTTTTAAATGTACGTGTGTGTATATACCTTTTGTTTGAATGTAGGTATATATTTTATATTTATTAGAGGTATATTTCCAATAAATTGTGTCTAACTTGCAAAGGGTCCAAACATATCCCTAGCTTTTAGATGAAAAAAGTGGATATTAAATTCTACCCCAAACATGAAGTCTCTGACAAGTAAAGTGCTTTTGAGTATGTTCATTTTGGAACCTTCAGCGCGGTCCTGGTGCGATGCCATTAACTGTCAGACAGGCTGCAGCGCCAGAGTCCCGGCCTGACTGCTTAATGAATCGCCCATGAATCTGGGCTACTCGGTAGACGTCACATTGATAACCACTAAGAATGAATATCAGTGCCTTCTGAAGTTCCACAAGGATGTGACTGTAACCACCACATGGCTTCCTCCTTACCACGCTTTCATAAAAATTGGTACTTCCAACGCTCATAACGGTTAACTTGAGAATCTGAGATTATTACTGTGCTTATGGTCAGTGAATTAAGACACAAAATCCTCTGAGGGCATACTTTGCACATTGGAGAACTAATTCCTGATTATTTGTTCCCTTAAATTCACACCTAAATTATTTCTCCTGCAGTCACCTTTGTGGCCTTTGGTCTTGGATCCGGAACGTTCTATTTTAAATACCCATGAACTCCTGCCACTTCCCCTCCGTCTACTCCTCCCCGAGACCTGAGTGCAATGTGGGTACATTTCTGGCCTTTGTGTCTGTGAAGGTTCCGGCCACTGGGGTGTGGCCTGGAGTTAGGATTTGAGGGGACTCGATGTTCTCTCTGTGCAAAAAATGTCTGGGAATCCCACCGCACTTCAGAACTACCAGGTTTGGTTTGTCTTTAGCCGGACAAGACGAGGCAGGTCCCAGGAAGACAACTGTTGAGGACACGAGCACACTGGGCTCTATGCTGGCCTCTTCCTTTCTGAATCAAATGCTGTCACACCTTGTCGTGAAACCGTTTTATAGTGATCTTTTCTAACATTTTGTCTTGGGGATGCCTGTTCTTTTAAAAATCAGTTCTGAGAAGCTGCCTTAATAAAATGTTGAGTATTTTCTGTAGTGATTTGGATAGAGAAATTCACGCAGAAGAGGAAAGTTGTTTTATGCAAATTGTAAACCCTGCTAATAAGACTTAAGGGAAGGGGAGGCCCTTTTCAAAGGAAAGTAAGAAGAGAATTACCCTGTCCTTTTATTGCAAAGAACTGGCTGTGGGGATTTGGACTTATAAGTACAACAATGACTATATTTAATCATAATAGTTGTGGTCAATTGTTTTATTGCTTCCAATTATTTGCTGCTCTTCCTGTAAGAGGATTACACTTTCTTGCCCCCGTTAACACCAGGCCTGTCTGCTGGACTTGCTTTGTGTAATGAAATGCGAGCGGAGCCAGGGTATCCCATCCTCCCAGCTGGGGTATGACGTCCAGCACGATGCCCCAGTGCTGCACCAGGCCCCGGTCTCACTGCACTTTTCTGCCCACCGCTAGCTGCAAGGAAGACACATGGAACAGAGGTGCAATGACCGCGGGTGATGTGGGTCAGGCTGAGCCTGTTGCTGGTGGCCACCGGGATTCTGTTTTTCACTGTAGCATAATTGAATGAAAACCCCAACAGAACAATGAAATTAATTTTTACTGAAGCAGGTATTGTTCCAAGTGTTTCTTGTATTCATTCACTCAATCCTCGCAATAGCTCCACAATTATTTCTATTATATTTTAGAAATGAGGAAACCTAGGGCACGGAAATGTTCCCTTGCCCCAAGTGACCAGGCAGCGAGGGGCAGGGCCATTGTCACAACCCAGGCTGGAGGGTGCAGCGTCTGTGATCTTAGCCACCAGCCTGTCCATTGAAGCAAGACAGGACAACTCCTGGAACAAACTGCAATCTCCCTTTTGGACTCCCTCAGATACAGGGGATGATCTCACGAGAGGTAAAGTCCCTGGTAGATAAGGGAAGGAGTTGGAAAGCCAGAGGCCCAGGACCCAGCCCTGAGTCTGGGAACTGTTTTGTGCTTTCAACCATGATACTATGATGAGTTACAAGGGAAAACTGGGAAGATGGGAAACCTGTAGGTTTTCCTACAAGAACTTTCCTATCAAGAACTTTGAAGTTGGAAATAAAGTTCAATGGACATATGTGGCAAAGAAAGTTACCAAAGTACATCCAGGTGTTTTTTCTTTTGCTAATCAATGCGTCTGTAATAAGGTTTTTTATCCCAATAAAAAGAGTTCTTATTTTTTAAACTAAACTTTTTATTTTAGAATAATTTTAGATTTACAAAAATATTGCAAAATAGTATAGAGGGTTCTTGTATGTCTATACCCAGTATCCCCCAATGTTAACATCTTACATGACCAGGGGACATTGGCCAAAACTAAGAAATTGACATTGGTACATTACTATTAACTAAACTCCAGGCTTCAGTCAGATTTCATCAGTTTTTCTAGCAATGTCCCTTCCTGTTTCCAGATGTGGTTCAGGGTCCCACTTTACTGTTGGTGCTCTTGCCTCTGGAGTCTCTCTCTGCTCTGTGGGCACCTGGTGGGTGTCTAGAGAAGAAGCCGGGAAGAGCCTTCCTACCAACTTACATATGGCCTCTGCCCAGGAAAGCAAATGCTCGGATCTGGTGGCTCCCTACAGGCACCTGTCTCTCCCCAAATTTCGGGTTATGTGCTTTGTGACCTCAGTTCTCCAGTGGGTTCAAGAAAAGTATGCACTTGCAGTGTATCCAACTTTTTTCTTGTAAAAATGGAAGCAACACTTATTCTAGCTCTTCTCAAAGTATGTCTTTTGTCCAGAAATGTCAGTACTAGGGAACTTATTTAAAGGTAAGTGGACAAAATGCTAAAGATATAGGTAGAAAGTTGTTCATCAAAACTCCTTATCATAGTAAAGAACTGGAAACTACTTAAATGTTTGCGACTGAGAGGCTAGAGGAGTAAATTATGGCACAAATATATATTTGAATGCCCTGGGCCCCTCGCAGTGATGTGTTGTGCTGTGACTATCAACACGGACAAGGCTGCCAAATTGCGTCTCCTCTTGCAGCCCCAATCACACGCACTTGAATGGGTGCACATGCTTGTGCGCGCAGCGGTTATTTGCAGAGGGAGGGAAATGCCACCGAATCCCCTTTACCGAAGTGGTACAAGCACTTGCCAATTGATGGTGGGATTTTACAGAATATATGTTTTTCATATTTTTTTAGGATATATATTTAGAAACAAGTATGCTTAAAATGAATGTATTAGGAAAAAAAGCAATTTTCGTTTTCAAAAGAAGGGGAAGGTAAAGCCTGTCACTGTTTTCATTTCAGGTACAGCCTGCGCAGGAGTTGGGGCATACCTTACAGTGCAGTGCAGCTGAGCACATCCTAATTGCAGGACATGTACCTGTGAGCAATTTAATAGCCTCTTGGCATGAGGTTTCCAAAGCCAAACTTACAGAAGGGGAGGCCAGGCAGCACTGGTATTGTAAACACAGGCTTGAAGTCCACCAGACCTTGGTTCAAAATATTGTTTTGCTGCTTAGGAGCCAACAGCTTTAGGTAAGTTACTTAAATTCTTGGACCTTCAGTTTTCTCGTCCTTAACTCGTGAGCATAAAATTTTCCTCATGAGGTTATTGTGAAGATAACAGCCCTTAGCATAGTACTTGGCACATAGTGAGTGCTCAATAAATGTGCACTAGAGTTCATATTAACATTAGGTTAAGTCTGTGTGTTGTAAATGCAGTTTGCAAGATGATGGTGAGCTTTTCCACTAAAGGATGAATTTCCTGGCTGGATCTCTGACTTGTTCACTTCTGAAAACTTCAGAAAACCCTCCATCAGGAGCCCTTCCCTGTGCCCGTGAGTGTGGCTTTAACTCATCCACGCCTGCACAGTGGAGCATCTTCCTGCCACTGGCTCAGCATGGAAAGTTGGGGGTACAGCCTCTTCTGTGGCCTGCACGGTGCCCCAGCTGGGGAATAAACACCCTTAAACATCCTTAATTTTCTCCTCTATGGAAAGGAAGGTGACAAATACCAGGCCCTCCACACTCCCTTCCCCAGTGTTTCAATTAAACCCAACAAAACTGCTTCAGGAGGTGAAGAGGTAGTGAGTAGCACTCAGGCTTAGACCCTTCAGCAAAAGCCACTGTTGACAGCTAGGGTTCTGGCAGCACAAGTGCAGCTGAAAGGCATCCTACAGAGGAGGCTCGGGTTCCGGTTTTACCATCACAGGATTTCACAGCACAGCGTCCCTCTGTCCTCCATCTCACACGAGTGTTGCCAGTGCAGTTCGAGACGGAAGCCACATGCAAGAAAACAAATTAGACAAGTCAAGTTTGTAGAATATTGCTCAAATATTGTCATTTTATTCTTTTCTGTTTGAAACCCAAGCAGCTAGGGGAGACAGCATTGTATGTGGCTGACTAATTTCCATACTACTCATAAGTTAACTGATTCTTTCTACAGGTATTAAATGGCTCTTTCAGCATCTGTAAAGCCCTCATTAAGGCAAGTAGGAGATACAGACCACTTTCCTTGCCTTCTGGATTTTCTGGCCCAAAAGAGTGGATCAGATTTTGCTTAGGTGGGACCATTACGTGACAATTCAGCTGAGCATGAGTAATGCCGACATGCCTGGCGTGGCTGGTAGGCATGGTACAGCAGGCGGAGGGCTGCCCCCGGCCCGTGGATGCCTGCCCTAGATAGCCGCCATCACCACTGGATGGCTGCGTGACCTGTGGCATGTTGAGCCTTTGCAGCCTAAGTCTTCTCCTCTGTAAAGTGCCTGCAGTCTTAACTCGCAGGGCTGTGGCCCAAGTTCCAGGGCTCATCCACACCAAGTAAGGGCCCAGCTTGAGAGGGCTCAGTGCATGTAGGGCATTATTCTACTTGCAGCTGCTTTGAGCCAGAAGCAGGGGGCATCCTGGAGGGCTCCGATCCCCATGAGCTTTTGCTGGTCCTTGGAGGATGTAGAGGGATGTCCTGTGGCAGTGGAAGGTCAGCCAGATCAGGGCAGAGAGGCCAGACTCCCTGAGAGGCCGGTTGGCAGCGGAACAGATGCCACTGGAAGACGGGTGGCTGGTTTATGGCAGCCCTTGGATGCAGGACGGAGTGTGGAGTGGGGCCAGGCAGCAGGGGCTGGCCAGGGGGCTACTGAAGTACACCGTGAACCAGAGGCTCAGAGCCAGCCCAGGAGAGCGAGAGCCAAGCCCAGGGGAGCCAGAAGTGGAAGATGAACCTCAATGGAAAACCTCTGTGGAATGTGCAGCAACCAGGAAAGAGGACATTTGTTTTGTCCTAAAAGCAGACACACACCAGAGCACTGTGCCTATCACAAAAAAGGATTGTCAATAAAAAAAGTACATGTTGAGGCGCTGGATGAAGAAAAGCCTTCAGGATGCTTATGGACTTGGCTCAAAATCTTACAACATTTAACCGGAAGGGACAACAATACAAATGGAGTTATGTAATATTTAACTTCCAATTAATTTTTTAAATGCATTCCATCATAGGAGTCAAAAAACCTCAAATATTTAAAAATGCTACATAATTTTTTCCTCAATTTTCTTCCATTAAACCCCTCCAAAAAGTCTACTTTCAAAGGCTCAAAAAATTATGCCTCTCTTTTCAAAACTGTAGAAAGGGCAAGGTTGCTCTCAGGAGTTTCTGCAGCCAAACACCAATATTGTCAGATATGAAAAAATTGATGAATCAAAGGCTGTTCCAAGCGTCTGCCAATTTTGATGCAAAGCCCTCTCTCCATACGACGAGCCCACTTGACTGACAATATAGTAACTTTTTTTTTCCTTAAAAGAACACCTCGTACCAGCATCTTAAAATCGTTAGTAGAGATGGGATGAAAATGTTCATTAAAGGTGATGAGAAAATTTAGATGAGACCTAAAACAACCCTGATGAGAAAGCACCAAATCAAAGAGATCAAAGGCAGGGCAGGCTGCTCCTGCCGGGACTCAGCTGGAAGGGGCCTGTTCAGGTAAGAGCTTAATTAGGGCTGTCAGTCACTCTAATTGCCTGTGATTAAATGGCATGAGTCAGCAGAGCCCGGCATTGGCCAGTGGCAGGTCTGGCTTCATCGATTGTGAACTCGCAACCCAGTATTGTGAGCCTCTCCGGTGACAGGCAAGCGACACCTGATGTCCGTTCCCAGATCATTTCCATCAACACCTACCTGAATCATCTGCTTTCTCCAAACAGCAAACACTTTATCACCACCAAATCATGGGCTGGAAGACACTTCTAAAGAGCCTGTATTTGATTTCCATGTTTCCGATGCAGGGCTAAGGTTACGGATTTCAATTATAAATAAGCAAACCTCTTGTGATCAACTATGGATGCTCAGCTGCCTTCTGATGGTAAGTTCCTTGTCTCTGGAATGTCCTCAATATCCTGCTTTCAGCGGCCCACACTCCCTCAAACTGCCCAGGTGGTGTCTGCTGGGGAGTGTTTCTGTCTGAGGTCTTGTGCATTTGTTTTCCCTTCCAAAACCACCGTTCTACCTTTTCCCAAGAAGTTCCCTCACCACCATCACCTCTCCTGTCTCCACTGAGCTCCTTTATTCCAAATGTGAGCCAAGCTTGGGGGTGTAGGCCTGCTGCAAATCCTCCCTCTCCCCCCACCACCTCCCCAGGCACGCTCTGTTCACTGCCCCAACCACCAGCACTTCATAGACCTGCCCTGGGACCATCCGATTCCAACTCAGTGACCTGCTCCTCAAAGGCAAACATCTACGCTTGGTTTGTGTCTGTGGTCCTCACGCTTTTTGTTAAAGCACACTATTTTGAAAATCCTTCTTAAAATACAGAGTAGATGCTCAGGAAATGTTTATTGGGTCAATGTGATTGCATATTGCTCGGCAGAATAAAAAGTCCCAGGGTGGGATGCTGCAAAGGATCTGAACACGTCTGTTTGCATCTGCTTGGCTTTGGTAGGATACCAAATAAGGCAATAAAAACGTTAATCTTCTCAGACCCGCCTCTGCCTTATGGAGCCTCCGAGGCTGTGACAGCAATAAGGTAGGAGGAGAAGTTAAAGGGGAAAACATAAATTAGGTCACAAGAGGATAAAGAGATGGATTTTCAATAGGCTTCAGCCTTCAGAGATGGGAGGGCCTAAATTAAATGGATCATACAAAATTCAATAAACAAGGATTGTAGATGGCAGATAATTTATCCCATTATAATTTGAATTAAGCTGGAGCATCAATAACACCCCTGACCTGAAGGTTATTAAGAGACAGCTGATAACAGGAACTGAACCAGCACATATTGTAGATTATTGCTAAGAATTTAGGGCTCAGGCATTTAAGACTGGGGGACCAATTGCCCGGAAGATAAATTTCATCCTTGGTGCCACAGAGCAGACCACGGGAGGATTAGCAACTAGCGGTGTCCCCCAGCCACCAGCCTGCAGCACACAACCCACTCACGTGTGACCAAGACAGCCTGACGTTCCCCCCAGCTTGAAGAAACTCTGCACAGGTTTCTTCCTATAAGCCCCAGACATGCCTTTTCTCAGGGTATTTCCTTTAGAAAACTTGTGGTTATAAATTCTTTTTCTACCCCCATGAGCTATAAATCTTCTCCCAGGCTCTTGCCATTTTACAACCCACAGAATGTCTTTCTCGAGGACCTAGGGCCACCTCTGTGAGATATGAACAATGAAGGAGCTATAGCACTCCTGTCTCCCAGCCTCTGCGGGAGAATAGGAGCCCACCTTTGATGGGCGGACCCTGGCAAACACAGGTGGCCCAATCACGGAGAAGAACATTTGCAAGCTAAAGGATAACTTCTGCTGGCCACATCTCCCTGCCAGCCTCCCTCCCCTGACATCCTCCTGTCTTCTCCACTGGCTCATTCCAGCCACTGAAACACCCTCCTGCCTTTTGTTTCCGTGGAGTTCAGTTCAATCTCTCTCCCCTATCGCAATGGTCTTGAGTGAAGTCTTCCTGGCCTGTTTAACTTTGTCCCCTGCAGTTTTTACTTTGCTATGTGTCTAGAGACATCAGTGGACCTGGACCAAGCCAAGGTCGCTGGGTCTCAACTCAGCCGTCCTGTATATATAACATGCGTGTGAGAGTCAGTTAATACAAGGCTGTTGTTTCTGTTTGCATCAGATTACTATGATCAAACATGGAAAACAGACCAAATCAATTACATAACTGGGCCCAGCAAATACCAAAAAAAAAATGGTTTGATGGCAGTTCAGTTCTGCGGCCACTTTCTTCTCCACACAAGTCTAATTCCACCCTTCCTAATATCTGATTTGTATTAGTCACCTTAGCCATTTGGTTGTATAGGACTTTCACTGTTGAACACCATTTAGGCATAATATCAGCAGAGTCTGATTGCATCATAACAACAGGGACGCTTTTGTGCAGTCTTCTGAACTCCTGCATGCACTGTTCCTTTGTTCTTACAGGAAACCCTCCTTCCCCTGTTAATCTCTCCCCTCGCCAGAGAAAATACTATTGTCTCCATTTCATCGATAAGGAAGTGGGGCATAAACTGAGTGTTTTGCCCAAGGTTGCTTGCGTGGATGGTGCCACAGCTGGGATTTGAATCCAAGCAGTCTGGCTTACCAATCTGCACAATTTCACAGCAGAATGTAGCAAGGATTTAATTTCATAAATTAGGATTCCCAAGGTGAACCTAATCACAGAGAGGATATCCAGAGAACTGGCAGGGCATCTGGATCAGAAACCAGTTTCCTGAGGGACCAAAAGGGACCTCTGCTGGAAGGAGACCCATCCTGGCAGAAGTGGAGGGAGGGCTGGGCACTGTGTTGTCCAGGGGCGAGCAGGGTGTAGGTTGGGGGATATGGAGGGGAGGGGTTATGGCAGTACTCAGCCACCTCACTGAATTCTGCAGGACTTCAGGACCCCTCTGCTGTGCAACACCAAAGGCACAATGCCATCCCCTTTTAACAATAGGACATCACTTAAACTTGAATGCCCTTGACTGCCCAGCAGAGGCTCACTGGCGACAATGCTGGCATGGCAGCAATGCCTGGTGGAGGAGTCTTGTCTATGAGCACAGATGAGCACCCTTCCATCTGTGGACTTTGGGATATTCCTGCAGGACTTTCCAGGGAGCTGAAGGAAGTACACAATCCACTGGAGATTGGTTTGCTGTTGTTACTGTCTCTCTTCTGCACTCACCAGCCAGTGGGGCCTGGGGAAGCTCTGGCATCTCTCCATCAGCTCCTTCACACCCCCACCTCCCCCAAGAGCAGGAGGCATCCACATCAGTTCTCTGGCTGCATCTCCCATGGGTTTTATCCAAACCTCTGCCTCTCACGTGCTGCCTTTCTGTGCACTGGGTGGCATAGGATCTGCCCATAGACGTCTTGAAATCTGCCAGGAGAATTGTGCTTTAGTCAGTGAAACTATTACCTGTTCATTTGATAAGAGAAAATTAAATTATTCAGCTTCCAATAACACAAGAAGCATCCCAGCCATAATAGTGGAGTAATTGTTTTCACAATTAAGGCGTGCCTAGAATGTACATTACCAACTCATTTTAATAATGTGTGCATTGAGTTGCTTACTTTTTTTTCCAAAGAGGCAATTCAAATAAGTAATTTAGTGGTAGAAATAAACAATAAATTTAATTTATATGTTCATTAATTGTACAATTAAACTGAATACTAATTGACTGTAGAATTATAGCTAAATGGGACGCTGGACCGGGGTAATTAGTTCTTGTTCTGTTTTTCATTGTGAACATAATTTTTGTGGCCTCACCATACCCAATTAGGTTTTGTTTGGTTTTATCGTAGCATAAATCATTCTTCTAGCACAAAGATTTAATCCTCACAATACAACTGGTGTGGTACTCTCCTGTTGCAAAAGGTTATCTCTTTAAGAGAAAGGACATCTGATTATAGTCCTCGGGAAAGCGAGGATGCTGTGCTGCTCTGTGATTGCCAACGCATGCTCTGTGGAAGGAAGCTCAGAGGCAGACAGAGTAGGTCGGCGGCGATAGCATCCGGGTTCTGCGAAGGTTCCTCCTGAGAGGGGTGGGGTTCTGGGCAGTGTGTTTGCCACCTGTACGGTTTTCATTTGCAATTAATACCCAGAACTGCCATCTTTTAAGACACTAGTGAGGACGAACGCACAGGAAAGGTGCATATGCAGGAAACACAATATCTTTTCATGGGAACAGAATGGCTCTGCAGTCCACACACAGCTCCTGTCTTTGCCACGGGCAGCTTCATTGTGAGCTCTGCCTTGCTCTGACTTCATTAGCCGGAGGATCCAATTGCTCACAGCTAACTCCTCGTTCAATTTTAAGACACACTTAGGCCAGTTTTGCTTTTCCCAGGTGCTCAGAAAGAAAAAAATCCAAGGGGATATTGTGAAGTGCTGGCTCCCTTACGATGTATGGAACTTACCTTTTCCTGCACCCGGAGGAAGGGAGCCATGGGGGTCGCAAATCCCCAAGCCTATGGATGCACCCGAATCTCCCAGAGGTGTGGAGGAGCTTGTTAGAATTCAGCTTCCCAGACAGAGGGGGTTCTCTTGTGAAGCTAAAGAAGCTTAAACTTCGGGATTCATCTTGGGCTCACCCTTCTAGGCAGTGTGGGAAATTCCAAAAATGGCCTTTGAAAGGCCAAACCTGACGTAAAGCCAGATGTAAAGCCAGGCTCTCTCCCAATGCCTTTTTCTTAACACAGAGCTTCTGTCCAACCACATTTATTCAAGGCACTCGACAAATATCAAGATGTGTCCCAGACGTCATCAAGGACGCTGGCGGACACAGCAGAGAACGAGGCAGACCCAAATCCTGTCCCGGGGAGTGTGGCGTGCAGGCCTTCAGCTGAAGCTTGGAGGACCCAGGAAACACGTCTGTGCCAGCGTGAACTTCCCAGGACCACCCGGCAAGCCTCCTCTGCCTGCCCTGGCACAGCTGGAGGGAATCGAAACGGCGTCAGCCTCCGGTGGCTGCTGTGACAATTGCCACCACCATCTCGGTGGTTTAAGGCAAAACAAATTTAACATCGTGCAGTTCTGGAGGTTAGAAGTCTGGAGACTCCAGGGGAAAATCTGTTTCCTTGCCTTTTCCAGGTTCGAGAGGCCACCTGCACGCCTTGGTTCACGGCCCCTTCCTCTGTCTTCAAAGGCTCCGATCACATCACTCCCCCTCTGCTTCCTCGCCTGCCCGGACTCCTCCTCCTTTCTCTTCTCCTTCTAGAGACTCCTGTGATCACCATGCTCACCCACACAAGCCCAGGTAATCGTCTCAGCTCAAAATCCGTAATTAACTTCATCATGTGTGCAAAGGCCTCTTTGCCCTGTAAGTTGACATTTACGGGTTCCCAGGATTAGGATGTGGACATGGGGGGGGGCATTATTTTGCCTACCACACTCCCCATGGGGAAAAGCTCTGAAATATTGCCCATGTCTCAGACTTTAAGAAAAGATGATCTTTCTGGGAGGCTTTAAAAAATACTCTGTGTTCACAGTTCATTGCACCCTCCAATCTACTCTCAGGTCACCCTAAAGTGAGCAAAGGGGCACTTGCGCAGCATGGGCACGCTCCAAGACAGAAATCCTTCTTGCTGCCAGTGGAGAGGATATGGTGGAACAGGGTTTCTTGCTTTGTTTGTTGCATTATTTAGATCATGCAAAGGCAAACTCCTATGGAAGCTAATTGAGACAGCAATGGAATTAGGAGGGATGCGTTTAAAGGGGATTATTTAATCCAGGAAAGGAGAAATTGCTCAGAACATCATTCACTTTGCCATAAAGTGACAAGATGTGACAGGGTCTCAAACTAGAAAATTTCCAAAATGACTGGTTTGCATGCAATGCGTGAGTGTGCATGAAACATAATCCAACAGCTAGTTGGTGTTGGTTCCTGAGTGTCGATAACCAAAAATTGAACAACGAAGAACACAAGCTTACAACTCACAAAATCTGTTGTCGGCACACACTTGCTGATGGGCCTCTCCCCTCCCTGCTCCTCAGACCTTTCTTTTTTATTTTGTTCCTAAATACTGGGCATCTTTTAATACATTCTGTAACTTACTTATTTGTCTTATCATCTTTCTCCCCACGAGATCAGAAGTTTTGTCTTTTGTTCTACATCCTAATAACTAGTAAATTTCCTGATATGTAGAAGGTGATTGATATTTATGGAATGAATGATGTGATTAGTGTACTACATTTATTTGGCATAAGGGAAACACTCTTATTATAGTATTAAAGCTGGGTTCTTATAGCTATTTGGAGAATGAAATTTTTAAAACATATAATCAAGCTGGGGCTCTTTCAGACTCTCTGGACTTCCCACACTGAAGCCAAGCAATGGGCATTTAAGGTAGGGTCTGGTCAGCATCCTTCCCTAAATCAGTCCCTCCCAAGTTTCCACTAAGATATTTATGAAATTTTATAAGAGAAAAATTGAAAATTTGAGAAGCTCTCACATAATACTAATGAAAAATTTAAATATATGATATTATAAATGGATAATTATAGATAAGAAAACCCTTGTTAAGAATTATAGATATTTATAAGGAAAATATCAGAGCTACCAAAAATAGAATTAATCATCCATGACATAATTACAGAAAAATTGCCGGGACTATAATAAAGATCTGAGAATAGAGGTGGCAAGTGTTCACCAAATTTCAAAGAAAATCAGTAAAAATGGGCCAAATTTAGATGCATTTTGGCAAGTATTTAACATAATGAAATAAAAAATGCAAAATACTAGACCATTTTTAGAAAGAGAAAAATATGGCTACAGAAAAGCAGACACAAATCAGCGTGGTCTCAGCTTGCTCTTCTGCCACACTCCTGCCCACAGGAGACGGATCAGCGGCTGCAGAGACGGTGAAGAGAAGGAAGCCGTCCAAGGACCTCACACCCACACGCGGGTCGCTGAGAGCCTGACATCCACGTGCTCGAGAAAGACACCACCCAGATGTGCGAAAGTGTTACAAAAATGTCTACCTCAGCCTCAATAAGAGGTAAACTTATTAATTCAAGATACCATTGGAGTCTTTAAAAAACGTGTTAGATAAGCACCCACACCCAACCAGATGCACCACACTGTTAATGTAGAAGGATGGTTCTCAATGCCAAAATCATCGGGGGTGCTTGCCCGTGCCCAGAGATTCTGACTTTGTTATGCAGCCAGGCCTGAGAACAACTCTAACAGCCAATGAATAATTATTAAAATGAAATGACATTATCATAAATTATTTTCTGTTATCTACAGAGTGGGGGAAGTGTACCATAATGTGAAGTCAACTGCATCTGCCTCGTACAAAATGGGTGAGCATTCCCCTTCTCCCTTCCTTGTCTTTTGCATCTTCCAGATTTTTAAAAGACATTCTTTTCACTGAAAACAACTACAAAAGCTTCCTATGAAGAGAAGAGCCAAGTTTTATGGGTCATAGTGACCTGATGCCAATTCGTTCTAACATTCAGTTCTAATCAGAACAGAAAGCCCTGTATTTTTGTCTTGCTCTTACAAACCTTTTCAAATGTGAACTTCCAGATCTTTTTTGAAACTCTTCTTCTAGGTCCCACTTGGTCAAAATAAACCTTTGATGAAACGATTGTAAGTTACTTTTTATCCAAGAGACTCCCAGAAACTTTGAAAGCTAATCTGTAATTGAAAAAACAAACAACTTTCATGCCTGTTTAGCTCTGGACTTCTCCAGTTCTGCCACTCAATGACCTTGAAGTTCAGGGGTGGCTGCTTCACTCCCCTTAGCTTCAGCTTCCTCATCTTTAAAATGGAGGTGATAGTATCTACTTCAAAACAGCAAAGACAGAAATAAAATAATTTAAGGAAAGGACAGAGACTCTCCTCCTCGTGATATAGACAGCAGAAACAGGTGGCGGCAGGAGACTTGGGAGGAGGCCTTCACCTTGACACCCGTGGTGGAGACCGTTTTGGAATAGTTTTGCCACTAAGTATGC
Source organism: Daubentonia madagascariensis (assembly GCA_023783475.1). Classification (NCBI taxonomy): domain Eukaryota; kingdom Metazoa; phylum Chordata; class Mammalia; order Primates; family Daubentoniidae; genus Daubentonia; species Daubentonia madagascariensis. Next base: position 1,824,748 of record JAKFHU010001640.1, on the reverse strand, counting down.
CCATTCATGTTTGCTTAACCTCACATTTCAATAAAACCATCAAACCAGCAACCTTTACTAGAGGTCCCCCAAACAACCCTCACTAGACTAATGACTCACTAGAAGAACCCACAGAACTCAGAAAAACTGTTATGCTCACAGTTATGGTTTATCACAATGCAAGGATACAGATTAAAAGCAGCCCAGGGAAGATGTGCATAGGGCAGGGTCCAGAGGACACCGGGTATGAGCTTCCAGTTGTCTTCTTCTGGTGGAGTCATACAGACACTGCTTACTCTTCCCTCAAGAATGTGTGACAACACACAGGGAGTGTCACCAGCCAGGGAAGCTCACCTGAGCCTTGGTGTCCAGGGTGCTTACTGGGGTTGGTCACAGCTGACCTGTTGTCTCCAGTCCCTCTGCAGGTTGAACTGATACCGCATGGGCCGAGGCCCCCAGGTTAACGAGGACTCTCTTATCAGGCAGGACATGCCTAGGGCTTAGAGCTGAACTTCCAGAAGCCAGGCAAGTCTTTGGGCAAGGTTAATCCTCCAGGCATACTTCTCCTCAGAGGTTCACAATTTGAAAAAATCAAGACATTGATGATAAAGACCAATCAGAGAAATGGGGGAAGAGATTCTAGGGCCATAGGAGAAAGCTGACCATGGAAACAATTGCAGACATTTCTGAGAGGACGTTTTGTATCTTAGATTAGTCAGGGAATAGTGGAAATTGACTGTAATCAAATCTTTTCACTAAGTGTCAAGAGGTGACAACTTGAACCTTCTACAGCTGGTGGTCTAGACAAGGGATCAGCAGATAGTAAATATTTTTGACTTCACAGGCCACAAGGTTTCTGTTGCAACTTCTCAAATCTGCTGTGGTAGAGTGGAAGCAGCCACTGACAATATGTAAACACATAGAGGTGGCTGGGTTCCAACAAAACTATTTATGGGCACTGTAACTTAAATTCATATAATTTTCATACATCATGAAATATTACGGTCTTTTTGGTTTCTTGAACACGTGAAACACAGGGGACTTTGGGAGTGGTGAACTACTCTGTGTGATACATGTGGTGGATACATGTATCCACAATGGTGGATACATGTCCTCACACATTTGTCAAAACCCACAGAAAACCTACACCCACAGTAAACCTTAACGTAAACTGTGGACTTTGGCTAATAATAATGTATCAATACTAGTTCATTAGTTTTAGAAAATGTACCACACTAATGTAAGATGTAATAGGAAAAGCAAGTGCCAGGCCCCATGGGTAGCAGGGGCAGGTACATGGAATTCTATGTACTACCTACTCAATTATTCTGTAAATCTAAAACTATATTAAAAATATAAGGGCTAAAAAAAGTGTAAAAAGCATTCTTAGTTCACGGGTCATATGAAATCTGGCAGCAGCCTGGGTTTGGCCCATCACGAACCCTTACACAAGCTGGGAGAACAGCTCACACATATATGTGGCCCCTTGAATGGGGCACACAATGTTGCTGGACGGTCCCATGGGCAGTGGGGCCCAGAGAAGGATTCTGAACAGGAAACTTGGTTGGAAACTTTAAGAAGCTCAGAATTCCCCCTCCTTGATGCTGTTTGCTCGGGATCTAACTTAGAAACATGAACAGGACCTAAAAGCACCTTTAGAATCCATAAGGCCTACAGGAATGATTTTGGCTTCCACTGATCTGGGAAAAGCCCTTCTTCATACTTGCTCTTGGTTTAAATAACTATGTTATTTGCAGCAGAAACTTTGAAAACCAGGTCTAAAGGGAGACAGGAATTTCTTCAGATATTGTGCTGCCCTTAATAAGCTGCTCACCCTCCTTGCTTCTTGAAGATGGAGCAGTCAATAAAGCCTCTCCCTGAACAGTGTTATAAGCACAATTCATTTGGCAAACATGTATTGAGTGCCCACTGTGTGCTCCTGGCTCTCTCTTCTCTAAGAGCTTGTGGCAATTACAAGGTGATGTCGGAAATCTCCAAGTAAGAGAAGGAACAAGTGGTGTCATATTGATCTCATGGAATGTTTGCTAATAGATTTTTAATGCAACCCAATGTTCTGCCTGTGTGGCCGCCGAGTGCCTGGTTAACAGCGGTTTGTGACTATTTCAGCTGTGCATCAAATTATAACACACTTCTCAGCAGCCACTTGACAAGATACTCATTTACTGCTTCTAATATTTTCATTATGTTGGCCAAGGGCTCAGCCTACTTCTATAAAGAAAAGCAGTGAGCCGGTTGCCCACAGGCAGGTTGAGAACGCGGACTCCTGTGGCGCCCTACGTGGAGACGGTCAGCAGAAATAAAGTCGTATCCTGAGACGTTGGAGTCTGCATTTGCGTTACTCTCTCTCCTTGGGATTCAGAGAGATTTGAGACCTAACTACAATCTCTACTCCATGTAGAGCATTTGCCCTGATTACCTGGTCAATAACTCATTGTACGTAGATTTAAATACTACTTGGGGATTTTCCATTTCTCTCCATCTCTGGAGCAGTGAGGATTGTGTTGTGTTCCATGGAGGGCCCTTCCCTAGGGTTAGCCTTGTACCTGGCAGCTTTAGCAAATGGTTAGGGGCACAGAGTGAGAGGCTGTGGGGCCCCACGGTGCCTCCCGAGCTCTGCAATCTTGGCTGTGAAGTTGCCTAACACCTCTGTGCCCTCACCTCCCCGCCTGCCAAATGGGAATAGAGCCCATACGCATTTGTCAAGTGCCTAGGACGCGCCTGAGGAGGAGTGATCAGTGAATGGGGTCATAAAGAGACCAGAGCAATGAAGCTATTGGTCCCCAGGGCACTTTGGGGAAAGAAACAGGAGAAAAGATGAGAAGCCCCCGCTGTGGGGGTGGAGTGCAGCATGGGTCTCCGGCCACGTTTGCAGTGACTGTGTGCGCCAGAAACCGTGCTGCCTTCTGCTTCCTGATATGCCCATTCCATGGCTACTCTCAATGCAGACGTTTACTGCCATCTGGAATGTCAAGAAAATCCTGAGAAAGGGGGCTGGATTTGCCTCCTTACAGTCCAAGGACGCACATTCATTAAGAACCGACCCGGCTGGCCGCAGCAGCTGACTGGAGCACGTGGGCAGGTGGGAAGCTTTTCCCTGTGCTGGGTCTGGACTCCACGCCCACAGCCCCTTCCCTAGCCTGCCGGCTCCTTCCTTCCGGCCATCAGCACTAACAGTCCATGACTGCGGCAGGGACAGGGCTCCCGGCCCCTCCCAGGCCTCATTCCGGCTCCGGTGCCACTCAGCAGCCTCCACCTGTGGCCGTTCCTCCCTCCCAGGGTGTGATGGCAGGTAGCTCCCAACTCGGCCTACGCGACGGGCTGCGTAGGCCTCACCTCCTGCCCCCACTTCATCTCTCTAGTCTCCTCCACCTACTCCAGCGCTTGGCTTCCCGCCACCCTTCTCGGGCGCCAAACAGTGTTCTGTGGCCCCATACCCAAGGCTCCCATGACACCCCGGTGTGGTAGGCAGGGGTTCCGCTTTGGCGTGGGGAGTAGGAACTTGGGTAAAGTCACCACACAGACTCCGGAAGTGCACTGCCACAGAGCACAGGGTGCTACCTCCGAGGGGCCGTGGGAGCCCCTCCTATTTGATGACCAGAACCAACTCCACCAACGTGTTGTCACACAAGCCCAGCTCCTGAGTGAGGATTGGCCCCGAGCGCCACTTCTGGGTTGCAGAGCGTCTCACGCGGTCTCCAGGAAAACGAGTGTTCCGGGGTGTCAAGGGCCTTCTCTGCCTCTCATCCTCCTTCCCAGCCATCTCAGCTTAACCTGCCACTGTGGCAGGTTATAAAAACAAAAAGTATGGGGTTTGTTCCCGCCTTTGAAAACATCACAGAGAGTCAAAGGAAATGTTTCCAGGCTGAACTGTACGTCACCGAGTACAATAAGCAATAGGAAAACACATCAAGGCCATCAGCTATGGTGTTTGAAAAGCAAATTTGACCCATGGTAGTGGGAGAGTGCCAGCAAGTCCCCACCATTGAAAACAAGCTCCTTTTAACTAAAGGTCTAGTGCAGGTCAGGCCTCGAGAGGTCTTGGCGAAGGCATAGCTTCAGGAAAAACAAAAAATAAGAACAATGACTTGAGTTGAGTTCTGACGTGAAATCCAGTACCTGGCAGAGCAGTCAGCAGCCGTGTTGGAGCAATGGGTCCTTCCTTCCTCTCACGGGGCAGTGGGCGTCCTAGGTCAGGCATCCGCGCTGAGCCTCGACGATGGTTCAACAAGGTTTAGGACAGGGAACCAAGAAAAGAAAGTGGGGATTGATGACAAGCCACTGGGGACTGGCGTGGAAGCCAGTCAATTCCACTTCACGCTGCGCCGCGTGGGACAGCCGTCAGTGGCAGGAGGACGTGGAACTGGCCGGATTCCGCGCCATCCAACAGTGCTGAGTTAAGCCTTGCCATCCACTCTTGGTACCGTTTGTAATCTGTGCATTCATGATGCTACGTCAGCCCCGAGGAAAGACGTGAAGAAATGACATGAAATCAGAAGCAGAATGGGAGGGAGGAGGAACAGCAGCAGCCGGTCGAGGGGGCAACTCCCAGTCCCTTCACTGCAGAGACCCCTGGTGCCACAGACGGAGGGCTCTCGTGAGCGTGGCCATGTCGGGATGGAGCCCCAGGTAATTCTGTGTGAGGAAGTTCACATTCCCTGGTGTGATTGCCACAAGGGAGCAAGCCACCCAGGAGGCACATTCTTGGGACATTGGCTATAAATCCACCTTCTTCTTTTGCAATCAAGAATCAGATGCAGGGGATGGGCTTCGATTTCCCTTTGCCTTCACTTAAATCCTTGAAAATGACATTTGCAATTTTGCTACTTAATTAGTGCTGCCAGCTTTTTACCATTGGCCTCATGAAGTATGAGACAAACCCACCAGTGAAAACTTGTGCTCTAAGAGAAAACACATCTCTACAACACATCATTTTTTATAGAATCAGAAATATTTCAAACTATTGAGCTTCACTACTAGAAGTGTGGCCCCAGGGCCACTCAACAGCGTCAGCATCCCAAGGGAGCTCCTTAGGCATGCAGATCCTCGGGCTCCACCCAGGCCTGCTAAATATTGTCTGCATTTTATTAAGATCCCTGGGTGATTTGTGTGCTCCTTAAAATTTGAGAAACTCTGATATAGTGCAAGTTGATAGTAGCCATAATGTACCTCATGTGGCATCTGATCCACACCATGTCATTCCGAATAACCGCGGCAGCAGCTAGACACCCAGCTGGGTGCCCCACAAGCCGATGGGTCAGAAGCCCATAGAGGCCAGCGGTTTATCAAGGCAAACAGGTAAAGGATTGCCTCCAACTGGTCATTTGGGGGCTCACTTTAGAATGTGTTTCCTTATTTTCCACTCCAGTCACCAAAATGCTTCACAAAGAGCCCCTCCAAGAAAGTTTCATTTCAACAGGGAGGATGTCAGAAAGATTTGGGAGAACGTAGACTACTTCCACTTTCTTCCTCTGCTGCTTTCTCCCCGTGCCTCCTCACCTTTGCCTTCCAGTAAGTAGTGTCTCATTTAACATTTTGTAATTGCAGAATGCATTTACACTTTATTTATCAAATGTCTCTCTTTCCATACCATCTGCCTGGTGAGAATGATGCAGGTAGTGCAATTGCAGGAAGCAGAGGAAATGAATTTTGGATGATGTGTTTTTACTTGACATACAATACATTGTTTTATTTTACTATCAAGATATACACTTGGTTAGCCGGCCATTTAGAATTACCAGTAATTTTGATACTTTCTATTTGACAGTTCAGGGTGTGGAGCAACATAGTGAGGGCATGCACATTAGCATTTTAAAATCACATGCTATACAGGAATGCTGTTCAGCTATTTGCTTTGTGCTAATGTTTATGCTACCTGCAGGCAAAATAGAAGAGATCTTTTTGAAAAAGAAAAGCACATTTTTATTCTGTATTGAAACATGTGATCGAGTTCTTCATACATCAGAGAAGTCTATTCATTTGTATTAAATGGTCATGGAGATATTCTGTCTATTGAAAATGTACACAGCCTTAGTGCAAATGCAGAATGGACTCTTGCAATGCCCAGGAAAAAAAATAATGCTTTTTGGAACAACAATTTTAACCAGTTATTTTAGATGGATATTTGAATATATCCATTTCAGAAAAGATGATGGACAAAAAGTCAAAAGGATTCTGCCTACTCTGGATTGATGTGGATGTTTTAGATTCGCGGTTCTGATGGCGAGGAAGGGAGGTTCCACCTCTGTCAAAGATCTGTTAAAGATATACACAAACGCATGCTTTGAAGTAGAAAAGCATATTCAATGTAAATTACCTTTAACATTGCGAGATGATGGTTCATGATTTATTTTCAAAATAGTGTATCTGTGAAAAATTAAGAGCCACAAGGATCCAATTATCTCAATGGCAGCCTAATTTATATGGCATGAAGTACTTTAAAAAAATTGGGAGGTGTGTTTAGTAAGGCTAAATTGGTATCGTCTTGCTGGGTCACAGCTTGAAGTCTGTCTGAACGATGTGGATCTCATTAAACACCATCAACTTAAAATCGCTTAGGTGATAAGAAAGATGAAGACATAGTTTTTCTTTTGTTCATAAATATATGTACTCCAGGAGCACCTCTGACTTCTTCACGCAGACAGCACCTTGAAGACAAGCTGAGAGGACCGGTGGGGCGGGCTTGCCCTTCAGCCTGGATGCCCGGGGCCCTGGCAACCCCACTGTTAAAAGGAGGCTCAGATCATCAGCTTCCTCTTTCCCAGAGGCTGAAGCCCCGGCTGCATGCTGGTATTGATTTTGGGAAGGAGCTTTGAAATTGATCAATATCTGTTGGCAGCTGAAATCTTCAGATATTTCTTAAAGAAACAGACTGTCATGTTTCTGTGGGCAGAGAGGGTGGCTGGTACTCTGGGTTACATGATTAAATAACACCTATAGCACATAGGTTAGCTGTTGTTGATAAGTGACGGGTCAACGCAGGAGCAGGTGTTTACTGTGATTAATCTAAACAGGAGCAACCCACAATGACCTGTTCCTCCGGCACCTGTATAAATGAAGAAAATGTGTCATTTACTAGTTTAGAAGTAGCTTTTCCCTCCTAATGAGCTCTGCAGACAGAGGGGGGTTCAAACAGACCTGTAACAACAACCAAAAATATCAAGCAGCTGGAGGGGGTAGAAGACCCCCAGAACACTGCTGTGCTTCTCAAGTGTTCTGTCCACACTCAGGAGGAGTGCAGGAAACAAAGTCGTACAGTTAGCAGGCAACTATGTGCTGCAGCATTTTACAGCATCCTAGAGATACATAAAGACCATTCTTTTTCCATAACAAAATGCCTGGGGTGTACACATGATTCTGTAGATTCATCTAGGTAGCTCCATCACTTAGTGGCACAGGGATGCTGGATTCAGAGTGGGCGTGCAAATTTATTTCACTAGCAAGTAAGCATTCCAAAGCAACCCCCTTTTCTCCATTCCATGTTCTATAGAACATATTTTGGGAAGAACTGATACAATATCCTATACTTGGCCATCACCCACCTTCTAGAATTGTTGACCTGTTCTGGCGTGTCTTAGAGGCAGGGTACGCTACTGATTATGCAATCATGGCGGCAAGGGAGGCAAGTTACAATAACCAGGAGAGAGCCAAGTTCAGTCTGATGATAATCAAGTTAAGGCAAAAAAGTTAAGATTCCAGAAAGCCAAAATAAGATACCCAGCAATCCTTGGATGTAACCAGAACACTCAGATTTTATGTATAGTTTTTCCATTATCTTTCAAGACTTCTGGAGTCTCCAAAAGATAGCCTAATGAAGTGAGGAGACACTGGTGTTTGAATCTCTGCTGGGCTACTCATAGGTAAGTCCCAGTGTGCACAGTGTCTGTGTAATTATCTGAAAAAGGGAGAATGATAACCCCTAGTTTGCAGGACCCTTGTGAAGAAAAATGAAATATAAAATGTGGTAAATTGTAGTTTGTCAATAAATAGTGTCTGAAATTGTGGATTCACCTAAGGGGAATATGTTTACCACATGGCGGTATTACATACAGACAATGAATACACAGCTGTTTTCGTGAGTATGTCCGTGTGTCTGTGCGTGTGTCTGAGTATTTTCAGAACCTAGGCGCTAAATGAAACTTCTGTCAAATTCATAGGAAACTTATCTTTTTTCTTATCTGACGTTGACTTTCTCAATCTGAGATACCATGTAGTCTTCTTATAAAATTCCTGGGACCTGTTCATTTTGAGCCAACTTTGAGCAATACATACTTGAGGATGCCCCTGCGGAGATAGGAGGGTAGTTGTTATTCCTGCAGTTCGGCAAATGCATCCAGCTCATCAATGCACGTACAGCCCAACCTTCGAAGAATGTGGATTCTTCCTGGCAATAGCCAGGAAGAGTTCCGAACTCTAGCAAGTTCGGAACAGACAACAGCATTAGGGCTTGACAATTTACAAAGGGCTTTCGCGTGTGCTACTCAGCCCAATGGCTTCCCGCCTGGGGCTCAATAACAAAGAACTGTGTCCGTCAGCCCCAAGCTCACCTTCGTGACCAGCACAGCGTGTTCCCTTCGTTTATGCCAAGGACCAAAAGTCACATGGGTCAGATTTTAACTTCTCAGTAGGCCAGTATCAAAGAATCAACCCATGCATTTTAGTGGAGGATGGACAGACAGGAGAATTCCTGGGAAGGCAAGAAGAGGAAAGCAGGACCTCCAGGCACCAACAGAAAGCAAGATCGTGAGGATTTCTCCTTTCCTGTGGACTTCCGTGCACCAGGTGGCTTCTCTGGCATATTAGAGGATCTGCAAAGTATTTGTATACAGTGGAGAGCAGGACTATTATCATCAGGAGTATAAAATTACAGGACTATCAAATTACAGGACTATCAGGGTAGCAGGAAAAAACCTAATCATAGCATACTATGCTTTTACCCTTAAAATAACCTTTGAGCACATGTGCATTCAGTTGGGCTAAATAATTCCATTTTCTGTGCAAAGTTTCTCAACCTCAGCACTATTAACATTTTTGGGGGGCAGATAATTCTCTCTTGTGGAAGGCAGCCCAATTATTGTGGGAATGGTTAGCAGCATCCCTGATCCTCTACCCACTAGATGCCAGTAGCACTCCCCTCCCCAAGTCACAACCAGAGAAATCTCTAGACATTGCCAAATGCACCCTGTGGGGCAAAATCATCCGTGGGTGAGAACTGCTGTGCTGGGGTGAACTTTGCCCTCAAGTACACACTCGCAGGGAAGTCTATTGAATCAACCTATTCCTACCTAGACACCGGTATGCTGTATTAGTTTCCTGTGGCCACTGTAAGAAGTTACCACAAACTTAGTGGCCTAAACAATACAATATTATTATCTTACGGTTCTAGAAGTCAAAAGTCCAAAATGGATCTCAGTGGGCTAACACCAAGGTGTCTGCAGGGTTGGTTCCTTCTGGAGTCCCAGGGGAGAATCTGTTTCCTGGCCTTTTCCATCTTCCAGAGGTTGCCCTCACTCCTTTGCAGGTGGCCCCTTCCTCCACCTTCAGAGACATCAGCAATGGGCTGTGACCTTCTCATGTGGCACCATTCTGACCTCCTCTCCTGCCTCCTTCTCCCACTTGGAAGGACCTGTGATGACACTGCTCCATCCAAGATAATCTCCCTGTTTTAAGGCCAGCTGATTAGCAGCCTTAATTCTATTAATATGTGCACCCTTAATTCCCCTTACACTGGGGATTGGATGTGGATATTTATGGTGGGGATTCGTGGGAAGGAGAGAAATTACTCTGCCAATCACAGATGCTAAGAAACCTCCTAGAATAAAATCCAAACTCCTTAAAGTGGTCTACGAGCCCTGCCTGATATCACCGTTGCCCAGCATCAGGGTCCTTTTTCACATCCCACAGCCTTGTGGCCATTTCTGGTCCTCAAATATGCCGAGTTTGATCCTTTCCAAGTCCTTTGTCTTTGTTGCATTGCTTTATTTATGAAAACTTTCAGAAATAAAGATGAGACTGGTGGCACCAGAGCAAGTGAGTACTCATCATCGAGAATGAAGTGATGTCCATTTGTTTCTTCATACGTGATTGGGATTCCATGGGTCTTGACTCTCGCTGGGCTCTTGGTCTGATGTGTGCGTGTATGTGTTTCTCCGAGGTCTGTGCTCGCTCAGGGCTGCCTTGCTCTCATCCGTCAAGTCTCAGCTGAAATGTCGCCTGCTCGGATGGTCTTCCTTGTCCCTTGTCTGCAGAAGCAGCAGCCGCACCACCCATCCTGGGATGCAGTGAGACTCTCCACATCCCCTTTGCTTTTTCCATAGTACTTATCACAATTTGTAATTTCTTTATTAGGTTCTCCCCTGCCTGCCCCAAAGGAATACATACATCCCATCAAAAGGAGGAATCAAAGAATCTCATCAATGAGTTCACCACTGAATCCTCAGCAATGACAAACATACCAGCTGCTCAGCACCACTGGCAGGTGCATGTTACTGAGTCGCTGGAGACTGAGAAGCAAAGGGAGGGAAGACAGTGGTGTATATTTCTCACGGGTTTGGTTATGGTCTCACAGGGCTGGGCAGGTAGGGAAGTTAGAAAAGAAGAAAAAAATGATGAGGGAAAATAAATTTAATTTTTTGAGCATTGGGCAGATGCCACACCCTCATTTAGTATACTGTGGTCTGAAAGGCAGGCATCATTACTTGCAATTCAGAGTGGAGGGACCTCAAGCTCACAGGTATTAAGCGGTTCCAAGAGGTCAAGTCAGGATTCAGACACTGAACTTTGTCCAAGCTGACCATTAGCGTGGGCCTTGAGTCTTGCAGAGGGAGGCGGGCGAGGCTCCCCAGGCCTGGGGGTGTGAGATGGGAACAAGCACATGGGCTCCCCGTAAGGAAACCTGAGACGTCACCTTCCTCTCATTGGCTCCCTGGTGCTACGAGTATCTCCTGAGCCTGGACACCTGGAGGCGGCGCTCCTCACAGACCAAAGAGAATGAAGACTAGACCATGCCGGATCCCTTGGCCCCTCCCCAACCCAAGGCCCAGGTCATCTTCCTGGGATGACTGAGGGGGTCTGTGCTTGGGATCCGCCCTTCTGTACATGCAGGCTGCCAGCATGGACAGTTGTTTTTTAAGACCGTAGTGAGTTGGGAAAAGGACTTTGCCATCCTTGGACATAGCATTCCTTAATGAAAAAGACTTCAGTCTCTGCCCCCACTCGTTTCTTGTTACTGCAATTATAAATGCCTCTGTGGCTTTGGGGAGAGTTTTCTGGAGGCAAGGAGGCAGAAAATCTATTTTCCTGAAAGTTTTTCCTTTTAGATTAGGCTGTTGTTTTTGTGGCCCTAATGCCAACCTAATAACCTTTCCTGATGAGTTGGCTGTGTTTGATTTGCCACAATTGCATCTCTGCAGAAGGCACCTTCTGAGCTGTCCTTCTTAGTGGGCAGTGCAGGGTCCTCTGTCTTGGCCAGCTTTCAGTTACATAGTACCCAGTGCAGACTGAGCACGTCCTGAGAGCTTTGTCTACGCACCTCATGCACATTTCACAGTAACCTCGGAAAGGCAGACACTATTATCCTTTTAGTTATATAGTAACCAGTGTTATTTGAGCGTGTTCTAAGAGCTCTGTGTATGCCCTACCTTATGCAGGCAGCGCAGTAACCCTCTATGAGATAGATACTGTGATTATCCCCATTGTACAGATGAAGAAACTGAGGGGGTTGAATGACTAACCCACAGGCAGACAACTGGCAGGCGGCTGGAACCGGATTTGAACTGGAGGTATGCTGGTAAACCAACTCCCTGGGACAAATAAAAGGGGTGAGAAGGGGTGAAATTTTTAGGATTTGTCAATTTCCATCTTGTAAATAATCCTGCCAAAGCCAATTTAAAGCTACCAATGATGTAACAGCTGACTTGCTAAATTCTTGAATATTTAACAACAAGCTCTTGCTGGCCAGAGGGAGGTGGCTCAGGTCACCCTTACTGGATCTCAGACTCTCAGCCACTGGGTTCCACAAATGCTTAAGAAGAGCCTTTAGGAGAGTCAAAAACAACACAGATTTTAGTGTTCCTCCACTCAATGTTTGGAGATGGGGAGGTACACCTTTGGATGTTACTAGAAATACTGTGCATTTTGGGAAATCTGAAACTCATGAAAGAAAGCTAACTCTAATTTTAAATCTTTAGGGAGTAAGTAGAAAGAAATTTCTAGAATTAGCCTATCACAAGAAAGTTCTGCAACTTTGCAAAGTTAGGAGATCTCTGACTTAAATTATTTCCAACTTGGCAGATGTTCTTCTATTTTTTTCCTCTCTTTCTATCATCTTTGATTTGGACTGTAGCTCCACTACAGTGGTCTGTCTTCTTGGCTCCGTGATGTCAGGGGAGTATCCATTTTGGAGTAACTGGCTTAGTGACAAGCCCCTTTTCTGAGAACTGTCCCAGCCACAATCCTGCCAAAGGAGCAGGTCTCACTAACATGCTATGTCTGGAATAGATTCCCCCAGGGAACAAGGACCAACATGGTGCTGCTAAAGGACCAGCCACTATCCACACCTGGCCCTGGACCAGGGGTACTGACCAACACTACCCATATCTTCTCCAGAACTGGTACCCAGAGATACATGCACATAGCATCACTTGGTGGTGGGCGTAGGGCTGTCATTCATGTGACTCCATGTGTGCTTGTGTCTGAGCAGAGGAAGCCAGTCAAAAAATAAAGAAGACAGAGCAAAACCCAAAGATTCAGATATCCCAGCCCTTGACAAACAGAAAGAAGGTCTTTGGTTCCTAGTAGGAGTTCCGGCTGCCCCTCTGGCCATCCACCCCAACATCAGGGTGATCTGCCAAGTGTACACCCATGTGAGGGCATTTGAAATTGACCACAAAGTCTGTATATGTTTTCTAATTAATCAAGTGGACTCTAAGGCCATACCATGTCCTAGTCCAAAACTGTACCAGAAATTTAAAATTTATTTCAAATTATTTCCAGCCAAGTTCTCCAGCATAGCTTATTAGAAGTTATGCAACAAGCCCAAATAATGCAATGAAGAAGATCCAAACAACATGATCAGACTCCCAGGGAGAAATTTTAACCCAAAAGTGAAATTTCTTCTCCCTCTCAAATAAATATTCCAATGTTTTATATTTTTTCTTTTCTAGATTGGCATATAATAGGAATCTCTGGATGACATAATCTACCTAGAGGAGGGATCCCATTGGTGCAATCGATTCTACACACTAGCAGGTTGGGCCCAGGTTTGCAATCTTTGGTGCAGAAAAGGAGCACATTCAGGAGAGAAGCAGTGTGGACGGGTGAAAATGGACGCAGGAGGCCAGGTGTCCTACCTGAGGGATGGGACAAATGGCCCAGAACTAAAATGGTCTTAACTTGGTTTGTGGGGATGGTAGTGCAACTCTGTGAATTTACTCAATACCACTTAATTGTCTACTTTAAATGGGTGAATTCTGTAGCATATAAATTATTTCTTAATAAATAATAAATTAATAAGTTAATTAAATATTTTTTTTAAAAAAATGCATTACTGAGGTGGCCACTCTTTCTCCTTGTGTATTGGTTAATTTCAGTTGATTGTGCCCCACAAAAAAGTAAAATCACCATAAGAAGTGATTTTACTAGCTTAGAACTTGGAACATCAGGCCCAGGAACTTTTAGGTTCAGGGGATTCAGTAGCTCAGTGAGGTTATTAGGACTAACTCTCTCCCCACTGTTTACCTCATCCTGTCCCTTTGCAGGTGGCTTCTTCCCTATGGCCAGGGAAGTGGACCACGTGTCAGATGTGTGGCTTCCCAGCTTGGCAGTCACCACAGAGAGAGCTGATGTTTCCATTCACCTTCCATAGAAGAAGCCAGTTTGCCTAACCTCATTGGTGTGCCCTTCTCTGAAACAATGACTATGACCAGAGGAAAAGGGTCCCCTAATTGCTTAGGCCTGGTGAGAAGACCCATCTCTGTGGCAAGGCAAGATGGAGCCTCCTGGTTGGCAAAGAACACCAGGACTATCTGGAGTGGGCAGGAGGCATTTCCTCAAATGAAAAATAAGGGGTGGTTACTATAAAAAAGACAGACAGCAAAGCAAATGGAACAGCTAAAAAGAAGAGCTATCATAAGTCATCTAAACTGTCACTCCTTGCCTATATTGACTGGTGGTCCCAAGAGAATGATCTATACATGCATCAGACAGGGACTGAATGCACAGCCTGGAGGTGAACCCAGTCCAGATCAGCTAAACTGCAGTTGACCTACAGACACATGAGAGAGACTTACTGTTTAGTTATGGGATGATTTGTTACACAGTATCAATGTGGTAATTGCTGACTGATACAATCCCTTTGTTTGCAGAGCAAGGGAGCCTTTGTCTTTAAGATTGCCTTTGGTATCTGTGCAACAGGCTGCTGAGCTTACTTGAACAGACTTCTGTTCTTTGCAACCAGACCAAAACTGTCATCCACAGAATGGTGAGTGTTCACCTCCTACCTCCTTCAGGAGCCATAGCAGTGGCCCGCATGGATGGTCAGCCTTCCACAGTCATTCAGACCTCCAAGGACACCATATGGCATTTACAGTGAATAAGATGCAGAGATCCCTTGACCCACGGGAAAATGGAATAGTCCTCCCGTTTGGTAATTTATTTATGAGATTTTAGCTGTGCCCAGTCTTATGTCCTTGGAGCACACTGATGATTTCAATGTGCATGATTAAAATGTGAATAAGGAATCAAAGAGAAATGTCAAGAGTCTTTGTGGGTGCACATTATTATGCATTCTTGGATACCACTCAGGGGACACCTCCTAGAAGTGCTATTTTTTTCCCAACAGTTAATTTTTGTTTTTTGAGAAACAGAGAATTTTAGACCTGCAGAAAAGTTACAAAAAGAAAACAGAGCACCCAAATACCCTTCACCCGGTTTCCCTTTATGTTACCATCTTAAATAGCCATCGAGCATTTGTCAAAACTAAGACATTATTTTTGCCATGAGATTATTAACTAGAATATGGAACTTATTCGAATTTCCCCAATTTTCCCACTAATGTCCTTTTTCTGTTCCAGGATCCATTCCCAGATCCACATTGTACTTGGTCATCTGGTCTCCACGAGCCATCTCTCACCCGGCCCGAGGTGCATGCAGTTGCTCACGGCACCCAGGCACAGGCTACCTCGCAGCTCTGAGCAGAGCACCCTTGCCATCCTGTCCTGCTGGCCAGCCTCACCTTGCCCCTGTGGGAAGGAGGTGTGTGTATAGGTGGGGCATCGGCAGGTAAGAAGAGCATGGTTGTCTGGCTCTTTCCGAAGAACCGTAACAGAGTGGCAAGGCCCTTTCCAATTCCTTATACATTGGTTTCCTCGGCTAATCGGCCATGACGATTACAGTTGGTTGGTTGGTTCTTTCTTTTTCTCTTTTTCCAACTGAACATAAATTAAGGTCTCCAAACAGAGGAATTGATCCAAGATTTCATTTTCCTCCTCTGCTGCTTCAACTTTATGAAGCCCCAAGTGGTTACTGCAGAAACTTCTGACAGGCCCAGCAGTCTGGCAAATTAAATCCTCCAGCCCAAGCAAATCCTGACCTGGAATTTCTGCACAATCCCCCTGCCCGCTTGGCAGGTTTGTCTGTCTCTTCCGTGATAGAGTATCAGTTTACCTCCCTGTGGGTGCAGGTTAAATAATAAAAAGCCTGAAAACAAAACAAGCTTTTCTTACACGAAACCTACTGCTACTATTGCTTTTTCATTACAGAGGAGAGAAACAGGACCACTAAGAAAAAAAGGGATTGTGGAGGAAGAAAATAATAATTAAAGAAAAAGAAAAGACTGACAGTGAAGTGGGGTCCCCTGGTCGGCAGCTCGGAGCCAGGGTCTGCAGGGAAGGACCTGCGGGTGGTTTCCTTCCAGTTCTATGTGGGCAGGAAAAATTGTGAATGTTACATTATGAATGGGTGAACTGGCCTGAGTAAAATATGTATCTCCCATGACCTGCCCCAGACCCAAACCCGCCCAGAACTGTCCAGTTAGCCGAGCTGATTTCCCCTCAGTCCGCAGAGCACATTTCCTTTTCATTTCCACCGGCCCTGGCCGTTCACAGTAGGGCTGAGAAACAGACAACCTAAAAACGGACGCTTGCACCGGCCTTCTGCTCGGAGCCAGAGCCAGAGCTCTCCTTTCCTGCAACGTATTCCAGCCGCCTTTGGCCCTGGGTGGGGAGAGACCACGGCCTCTTGCTGGGGTTGACATAAGGAGATGAGAACCGCCCGGGCCGAATTAAGCCCACAGGTCGGATTTTTCCTGCCCACGTCATGCCAGACCACTACCTATTTTTAACTTCTTGTTAACATTTTTAATAATAAGGTATTTTACATAAAAATCGATATTTCCAGGTTTTCTGGGAAAATGGTAAGATCCAGCATTGCCGGGCTCCTGTTCCCACGTGGAAGCAAACGGGCAGTCCCCATTGCACAGAATGGCTTTCTCCCTCTGGCCACCCCTCAGAGCCCCACGTCAGTCCTCACTTGTCATCGTACAGGTGTCTGCTTCATTCCTGTTCTTCACTGCTGGGCCCCTGGAGGCACCTGCCTGTGACCCTTCAGAGGACAGGGATGGGCTTGGAGAGGAGGGAGCGGCACAGAGCAGTCCGGGGGAGAACATCTCCACCCTGGGGACCGGAGGCTGCTCTGCAGGGTCAGCTGTCAGCCGGCCACATGTGCTTTGATGCTGCTAATCATGATTTGGTGGGGATTTACTAAAGAAAGAGGAATTAGAGCAGACTCAAGGTTCTATCTGCAAAAATGTCACTCCAAAGTGGAAGGCCCTGTAGGAGGATACTGAGCACACAAACTCAGAGCTGGAGGGCTGTTGCTCTATGAGACCGGGAAAGCCATGCTTTGTGTGCCTCAGTTTCCCCATATGCAAAACAGGGACAGCAATGGAACCTGTTCCAAAATTCTTCCAAGGACAGGGTGAGAAACGGCAGCAGAACAGTGCCTAGAACAGAGGGTGTAGTCGGTTAGCATAAGCTGCTGTGATTTTCTGACCTGTGCTTCTGAAATGCTTGTCTGCACAAGAAGAAAAGTACTGAACGACAGTGAGCTCTTGGGTCACACCTCCTCATCTGAGAGCGTGGGGGCTGAGGGGCAGCCATGCTTTGTTCACAAGCGTCTCAGAAGAGAAGAGGTTGAGGAAGCTGGGGCAGAAGACAGGACGGCCAGCCCGCCTGCACACCCACAGCTGCAAGGGGGCATCAGGGAGGCTAAAGTGCAAGACTCAGGGCAGGGCCCATTTGTCCAGGTCCAAGCATAGTGCCTTCACTCTGATCTGCTACAGGCCTGCAAATCCTACCCCTGCAGAAAATGTAGATGCCAGGTGGACATCCCCTCCAGATGTGTTTAGCAGCCACTGCTGACCTTCCCTTTGCCTCTGTAGCATCCCTCGACCACCCAGCAAGGCACACAGCATGTGGCTGTGACATGTTGAAAGGTCTGTCTTCCCTGCTGGTCTGCATCCCAAGAGGCCCAGGCAGCTTCTCTTTGTCCATACCCCATCCCCAACGTTCAGCCCAGTGCCCAATGTGTGTCACATGCTCAATGAATGTCCATCAATCCAATGAACAAACTGGAGACCCTGCTAGAGACAGGCAGGATCCTTCTGCAGACACCTGCACAGGGCATTCGAAGGGAAGACCCCTATAAAAGCAAAGTTTCTGAACAAACAAAGCCTCAGTGTGGACCTAATCTCTGCTGGGCAGTCTTTATATTTATTAAGTAACAGCCAGGCATGACAATGTTGGTGTCACATGGAAGATCACATATGTACCCTAGCCCTGCCAAGGCTGACTTTGTAAACACGGGGAGAACCGAGACTGCAGCTATGAATTGTCATGGACATGGTGTGTACAGTCTGCTCCTGTTTTCTCAAATTTCTTTTAACTCCTACTATAAACAAATCAGAGCCAAGCCAACATATTAGTGTTTCAGTCTCAAAAGTAAGGGAAGAAACACCCAGGTTCCCTTTTTTTCAAAATTAAGATTAAGTCTAATTCAAAAAGTAGACCCTGACAATGGAAAAACCATTCATAGTTTTTAAAAAATTAACACATGAAGCAATTGTTAGAAAAGGGTTTATAGTCTACCCCATCCCACCTAAAGGAGTGATGGGGAAACATCCTTTCAGAATAATCATTTGAGAGGGAATCTGCTTATTTTTACTTACAAGCAGACAACAAGGTAACTTCAGAATCCCTGGACTTGATAGTAGCCTGACAACAGTGGGAAGAAAGTCAAATATTCTTATTTGACCAAATGGAGAAGAACTTACTTCATGATGGAGAGACGGTCCATTAGAAGTCAGATGATACTAAATCTGCAAAGAAAAAACAAATCTATGAATTTAATAGAATATAGAAGGGGAGATACCTCTTCCTTCCCCAGAGAAGATGAAGGCAGGATTTTTACCCTTGGGTTTAGATTAAATCAACCCAGAGCCCAATCCCCACCCTGTGACTGTGGCCTAACCCTGCAGTTGGTGCTCACAGGGAGGTCTGGAACAGCCTTTGGACCAGTCAGTTCAGCCAGGCCGCAGGCTCAGTTATTAAATCAAACACTGATACACGTGCTGCTTTGAAGGTGTTTTGCAGATGTAATTAAATCCCTAATCTGTTCTCTGTAAGAATGAGAGATTATCCTGTACAGTTGGGGTGGGCCTGATTGAACCAGTTGTAAGAATTTAAAAGCCAAGGTGAGGTTTAGGGCTTGGCCTGTGCCTATGAATTCCCACCCTGCCGTGGCCTTCCCTTCCCGACTGCCTGCCCTGTGGGTTTAGGCTTGCTTGGCCAGTCCCTGCAACTGATCAAGCCTATTCCTTGTAAATAGTTTCTCTCTGTAGATAGCTAGCTAGCTAGATAAAGATATAATCTTCCAGTTCTATTTCTCTTGTTGAACCCTGACTAATACAAACTCCTAGATGGGTTTATGCACAAGCTATTTGGATGAATTGATCCTTTAGATGATTATCCTTTAGATAATGAACTTGCGTTCATTATATTGTGGCCAAGTCATGCTTTAGCATTGCAAAGCGGGAACACCACTGAATTCGAATACCTGACCCACTACCTCTGCCTCTTCCTCCTAATACTATATATACCGAGATTGTGTATACCTTCTTAGATTATAAATGTGTGTGTGTATATATATTTTTAATTTTTTAAAATTTTTGTTACAAGAGAAACTTTTATAAAAGAAAATGTTAGGTCCAAAAAAAGGTCTGTTGAATCTAAGATGTTGCTAGGAAATAATCACTGCAATTCTTAGTTAAAATACTTAATGAGTGTGCAGGAAGGTGACATGGGCCCACTGCTGGGAACTTACCACTTTGGGCAGATAATTTTATTTAGACTCCCTTCGCCGTTTGTGGGATTATAGTCTAAAGACTCCTGAAAAGAGAGAACCTGTGACCTAGGGTAGGTGAGAAGTGATCACAGAGCAGAAATACCACCCAGGGACTCGGGAAAGGGATTCGCATCTACTGGCTGTTCTCCTTTGAGCAGCACCTGCGGCTGGGACGGAGGGGGCGGGGACAAGGGAGCCAGTCCCTGCAGTGTGACAGCACCTGGCTCACTCTCCAGGTGACTCTAACGTTTGCTTTTTCCCTCCCAGGTTTCTCATCTGCCCTACGGGAGCCCCACATTCAGGTCCAGCTTCATTCATCACTTAGCATACGCCTTTGCATTCTGAGGCCCCTGGGTGCACCTCGGATGTGACATCTTAGTTATTCAGTTTGAAATGTCTAAAACAACATTTTGCCAAATCTCACGAGATATTTTGTGGAAAAGAGTTGTGTAGTTAAACACATCCATAGCAAGCCTGGATTCTGGCTGTTCCTCCCCTTCTTGGGGTTCTCAGTGAGCAGTGACAGTAAAGTCCTGCAGGTGAGACCTTGCTTTGTTCCTTCCAACCCACTTTTCTTGGACTTTTTAGACCAAGAAACCTCTTGAGTAAAGAACACTTATAACACCCCATGGGACTGTCGTGTTAGTGAGCACGGTTTGAGGAAGCGTTGTCTACAGAGGAGAGACACCCCATTGTGTGCAGAAGCTATAAATGAGAAAGAGCACATGAAAACATTGTTCAAGTTTAAAACAACTGAAAAGTAAGAGGGTGCAAGAGGGTGCGTTTGAGCAGAATCTTTAAGATGAATAGAAGTCTAAGACGTTGATGGCCAGATGGCACCACTCCACCCTTCCCTCCCGTCCTCCTGTCAGGGATGCAGGGCATGAAATATTCCATCAGTGTGAAGCCCTCTCTCTTAACTTCAGACTCCCTCTTGCTTGCAATGCTCGCTGCTTTCTGTAATAAGTCCCTTAGTGTTAGATGGTGCTTCTTTAACTCTGCTTCTGCCAAATTGAGAGCCAACGCTAGCAAGTCTGCACATCTCAAATGCAAACCCTCGCCCTGTTTATTCTGAGAAGCTGTCAGAAGGACACTGCCTGTCGGCTGTTTGGCATTTTAATAGGAGGGCCTCTGCAAGCCTGTTTGCATATTGCCGGGAGTCTCTGCCCATCAGGAGCCCACACCCGTTGGTGCCAGGGAAGGAGAGCTCTTTCGCCTTTCTGATTCAAACCTTTTCCCAAAGAACATTCTTCCTCGACCTGATTTATAAATGGCAGAGCCCCTCATACATCTGCCAAAACTACCCAGAGATGGGAGATGGTGTTTTCTGATCTTACTTCCCACCTACAAGATCTGTTCTTTGTTAAGCTCTGACCATGGTGTCATTAGGAAGGAACAGCTCCCCTGGGGCACGGAGGAGACCTTGCAGTGCCCCAGCAAGAGGGAAAGCAGGCAGTGACATTTCCTCATCATGTTGTCTCTGCTGATTTACCCAAAGGTGCTGGATACGAGGCCCAGGTGCCTGGCTGCTGGCCTGGCTGCTTGTCCTGGCTAGAAAGAGCAGATGTCTCCAGAGTTTACAAGGCAGAGTTTTGCTGTTTACACAACATGAATGCAGAATCCAGCATTTTCCCCCATTAGGCACTCAGCTCTCTGAGCAGCAGGGCTGTAGTGAGAGAGGCCTTTGCTCTCCAGAAAGTGGCTCAGGGTCTCTCAGCTCCTTGAGGAGGCTCTCCTTGTGCGCGTGGCCCACGGAGAGTAACCCCCGAGAAACACAGCAGCTGGGGATTTCTGCACACCTGCCTTCACGCTGCTCCATCTCTAGTGTGGATTAGCATGACCGGATGGTGGCTAGAGACCATCAGGGCTTTCCCACAAAGTAGGGGAAGAATCTGCCTCAGTGGCAAGTCCAAGGCAGAAGCAAGTTATGCAGCAAAGGTTTCATGGGCACCTACTATGTGCAAGACACTGTGGTCAGTGGTGTGGGGGACATAAAGTGCCATTTTCATTCTCACAGAGTTCAGAATGTGACCCAAGAGGCACTTTACAGACACACGATAGTACAAAGTAGTAACAGATAGCGTATAATTAGGGGTTCATTTGGGTGGGACCACAGAGGCCATGCGATGCTCTTGCATTTTTGGCTTCTGCCCTCCCCCACTCTGTCTGGCTCTCCAGGGGCCATGGCTTAGGTCGCCTGGCTCCCCCAGTCTGCAGCGACGGCCAGGATCCAGGCGCGGTAGGTCTGGATCGTGGCACTCGTGCCCAGAGCAACACTGATTGGTCCAAGATGAGCACGTGTGCCCAAGCAGGGCCAGAACTTGCTGCTGGAATTGACTTACAGCCAAGGACAACTTCGAGAATGAAGAGCTCCTTCTGGTGGGATGGCCGAGCTGACGGTGCATGAATCCAGTGCGGCACTGCACCTGGGTCACAAAACAAAGGAGGTACTTAGTCTCGCACAACCCCAGAGCCAGTGCCTCCTTGAATTTGTGCCGAGGTTCCCCACTCCCCCCCACCCCAACCCCGTCCTGGTCCTGGCCCCATGACTCAAAGCCACATTCCCCTGCTGCAGGGAGGAAACCCTTGGAAAAGGAGAGAAGAAGGGAATATGCAGAGGGAAACAGAGCAAAGACACAGAATGACATCATGGGAGTGCCTAGACCCAGCCGTGCCTGCAGCATGCGATTCCAGTCACAGAGCTAACATGTCGAGTGGGCTTTCCATCACTAAGTGTGTCCTGGTTATAATGTAAATTAGCACCTTAAGGTGAAGTGATGCAAGTGACAGAGTATAAATGCACACTTGGCTGAAGCCAGGTGGCAAGAAGGGCTCGTGAGAATCCTGGGTTCCATGTTGGGGAGTGGCCAGCGTGCCATGCTGCGGTGGAGCAGCATGTGAGGGTGTCACACGCTCTCTCCATAGGTGTGAGAGTTAAGGGCTCGGGGGAGAAAAGTCAGGTTGTTAAAGAGTTATCATTGACTGTGTGGGGTGTTCAGGAACATCCTGGGACAAAGCAGACTTGGCCTGCCAGTCTGATGTCAGAACAGGCACAGAAAAGAGGTTTATTTATTGATTGTTTGTCAAGACAGAAAGCTGTATGTAGTTCAGCTACACCTGAAGACAGAACATTCCTCCATTTCTAAGTTATGAAAACCACTAACAATTGCCAAGAAATTGCCCTTTTTCTTGAGCTAGTCCAAGGTGGGTAATGTCCACTGAAACTAGAGGACTTCTGGCAAAGGTAGGATTGGGATCCGCCCTACACACCCCACACCAGGGCACAGGCTCCTTGGGGCAGGTGCCCTGAGCCTCCAACCTCCGGCGCCAGCGCAGACCGCCCCCGGCAAGCAGTCAAGTGTGAAAAATGAACCTGTGGTGGAGAGGCGTCCAGGGCTCCCTTTGTATGGAGAAGGATCATCTTGCATGTGGCCCCTGTTCCCTCAGAATAGCTAAGTAGGGACACAGAACAGGAGGCATCGCAAAAGGAGCATCTGGAGCCCAAGGCCCTGGTGCTGACAAGCCCACTCTGAGCTAAAGTCGAGCACCTCCACCCTCCTGGGCCTCCTGCCGCCTCCTTTCCTTTTCCATGAAAAGGTCTGGGGGTGGGGACAGGGAGGATATGGAACATACCACTAAGGTGACTCTCCCTGAGTCACACCCTGTATAATCCCCTCCCCCAGAACCTGTGACTTGCTTCTAAACGATGGAATATGGCAAAAGTAAAGGGATTTTACAGATGCAATTAAGGCCCCTATTCAGTTGACTATAAATTAATCAAAAAGATCATCCCAGATGGGCGGGTGATGGGGAGCCCTTGAGAAGAGGCCCTCGTCCTTCCCTGACGTCAGAGCCGCACGATCCCTCTGGCCCTGCTGCGGGCTGCCCTGGGCAACGCTGGCCTCTAGGAGCTGCGGGCTTCAGCTCTGCAGCCAGAGGAGCTGGATTCTGTGGACAACCTGCATGAACGTGGCACAGTGTGCCCAGCTCCGCCTGAGACTGGCCAGCCCAGGTGGCACCTTGACCGTAGCCTTGGCAGAGCCTGGGCCGAGGACCCAGCAAGGCCCTGCCTGGACCCCTGAGGCACAGGAACCACGTGGTGATAAATGTGTGTTGTCCCGAATGGCTGTGCTTGTAGGAATTTGTTAGGCAACAACAGGAAACTAATACAGTAGAGGCAGGGAGGGGAGAGGATTTGGTAGGGAAAGGGGATAATCCTCTGTGCTTGAAAATGAACAGTCTTTATGGTGCAATTCGAAAATGAAAAGCTAGGATTTGTTCTTTGCCTTCCCTTAATTTGAATGTGGCAAATAATCTGCAAGTAGCCCCTCGCTTGTGCAGAAAGCAGGTTGAGAGAGCGTCAGAGAAGCAGCTTGCCTTGCTTTGGCCTCTCCGAGGAAGCAGGCCGGCAAAGGGGAAGAAGATCTTTAATACTTTCTGTGTGATCTGCTTTAATTTCCATGCCGAATATCTATGAGCTCATTTACACCTGTGCTGTTCAGCCACATTTCTCTGACTCGAATTTATCAAACATTCTCCGTTTGTGCCCTTTGTGCCCAAGATTTCCTCTTGTCTCTGTTTTCCCACTCGGCTCTCTGGGAACCCTCAGCCTTGCTACAGCATAATGTCCTTGGCTATCTCAAGAACTGTGTCATTAAATAGCAGAGTGGATGAGGCGCTCTAATTCCCTTACTCAATTATATTAAATTATACATTCCCACAAAAATCTCTCCCATCGCTGCATTATTTAAGTAGAAAGAGCTAAATAAAGAAGACCTCTATTTTTCATTCCTAATTCTCAGATAATTATAGATATACTGAACTTTTTTTCTTAATCATGGATTAACTTTTATGGAGATGGTTGATTTTCTTTCTATGGAGACTTGATTTTGACTAAAGTCCTAAACTTGTCATAAAGATTATGCCTAATATATCATCCATTGTGTTCAGAAGAATAACTCACCTGGGCATTTCTATAGCAACTATCACTGCAGAGCAACAGGCCACGGTGGCGCGCGCTGAAGAAGCCTGTTTTTATTCTTGAACCCGGCTGTTTTATGTGATCCAAACAATGTTTCTGAATCCAAGAGGTGCCCTTTGTGGAAAATGTGTTCATCGTTTGACACAGGGATTTGCAAATGCTCATAAACTTAATTTTAGTAAATTGAGCTCTGGTTTCCTCATGTACTTAGATTTTGTTTTCCCAAATGGGTTTTCAGTGGGTGTTGAATGACTATTTGACTTTTCTGTGATCTACTTCGTGTCCTTCAGAGACTCGCTAGCTAAGTGTGACAAACCAACACAGAGGGAGCTCAGTATTCAATGAAACAAACCAATCAGGGTTTACAGAAGACCCAGACTCATTTAAATAATATTATCAGACCATATCATTTTTAATATAGGGAAAATACAGTGCAGTATTTAAAAGCGTGGACTCCAGAGACAAAAGTCCAGGGTTCAAATCTGGGTCTTTCCACTTACTACCTCTATGACCTGGGGCAAGTGACCGACCGGCTTCGTGCCTCAGTTTCCTCATCTTCAGAATGGGATAATAGTGCTTAGTGCGTAGGCTTAGCATGAGGATTAAATGGGTTAATGGATTTAAAGCACTCAGGCGTGTACTCAGCCCATGATAAATATTATATGCATTTGCTATTACTATTATTATTGCCATTAGCTTTATTTTTATAAGATGGATTTTGTTGAGGTGGACACCACCAGTGATTTACTGATTACATTTATCCACGCCCTCACTCATTCATTCACGCCACAAGCATTACTTCTGTGTTCTCAGGGTAGTACCAGACACTGTCTTGGTGACGATGTAAACTTCCTGCAGCATTTTTCTCATAAGTGGGGAAAAGCGGAGGTTCACGTGCCCAGGTGGAGCTGACTTAATCCTGCCAACACTGAGCCTTTTCCAGCGTGTTTTCTGCAAGTGAACAGAGACTACAATTGTTTTTCATGGGCTCTGGATGCATCTGCAGAGAAAATGTCTCACAAACGAGGTCAGTGGCAGAAAATAAGCCAGAAATACTGTGCAGCATTGAGCAAGTGACGCTTCCCCATTCGCCCAGCTTTCTTGCTACTTCATAATCTTGGCAATTCCTGGGTTTTGTGCAATAGAAATATATGAACAACAGATTCAGGATTTCATTGTTCCCTTCTGCAACCTTATGTAAGAACATTCTGAGCACAGGTAAATGTTCAGTGGCCATATCTAGCATACGGAGGGAATACTGACATTTTCATCTTGTGGGGTGTACTAAACCTATTTCAGTGTGGCAGAGACACAGGACTCAACTGCTGTGGTCATGCAGGTTACCATAAATGCATCCCTATGAAAACATTAAAGCAAGAAAAAGATGTAACCAGCCACCTATTCAGGCAGTGTCATTAACTTCTATCACACTGCACTGCCTTCAGCTAAACATTTATTCTTTTTACTTATTGCAGCAATTCTGCCATTTGAGAAAATAAGATTATCTATGCTATACCCATTTGGTGCAGATAATCAAATTATGTGTCTTCTTTCTTCTTCAAATTTAATCAGGGGCAACATCTGTCTACCCAAGATGAGACAAACTTGCTTAGCGCCACCCTTTAAGCCAAGGTGTCCTCTCCAGCGCAGGGAAGATTTGAGAACCTCAATTAATTACCCTCATCCATCCAGACCAAGTGCCTATAAATGTCAGAGAAATCACATTCAGTGGAAACAAATGGAATGGGAAGGCAGCAAAACTTTTCAAGAAATCATTTTTAGGCATTTTGATAACATCTCTTTGTTGGGATAAAAAATGTAATTAAAAACTAAAACAAATAAATATCATAGCATTCAGACTTCACTCGTTCTAAGTTGGTGATGTAATTGATACAAGCCAGTGCTTCTCACTGGGGTGAATTTACCCCCAGGGGACATATTAATGTTTGGAGACATTTTTGGTTGTCACAATGTGGGAGGGGTGCTGCTGGCATCTGGTAGGTAGAGGCCAGGGGCACTGCCTACTATCTTACTATGCACAGGACAGCCCTCACAACAAGGAATCATCTTGCCCAAAATGTCAATAGTGCCAAGGTGAGAAACCCCGTTCCAAGCATTGATGTGGGGATACAGGAAGTTGATTTTATAGGATATTAAAAAATAACTTTCTAGGCTAAGTCATAGTATAGATATAACTTAAAGAGGAATGTTTTATTTTATTTATTTATTTTTTAAATTTCAGAATATTATGGGGGTACAACACTTTGGCTATATATATTGCCCATGCACTGCCCGTGTCAGAGCTACAATCGTGGTCATCCCCCAAACAACAATCTTTATGTCCTTGAGTTATCACCCACCTGACTAAAAACTATTAAATTTTTTCTAAGCAATTAAGCAGCCCTAAAACTTCACTTTTGTGTCATACATGCAATTACCATTATTACAAATATCAATGATAAATACTTATTGAGCAGTTATTACTTTCTATAAAATGGGGATACCAGCCTCGTAGTAGTTGTGGGAACGAATGATCAAATGCACTAAGTGCTCGATGTAGCAAGTGTCCCGGCTACACACAGCACACGCAAACGGTAAGTGGTTGGCAAAGGGCTCTTGGCACCAGGCACCCGTACTGCAAATGAAGTTGCTCATTTCTCAGGTTAGAAAACTGCGTACTGGAAAGTTAAGGTCATCCAGCTAGTTACTGGAAAAGCTGAAGCTAGAAGTCGTGTTTCTTGCCTCCTTATCTGCTTCCCACAGAGAAAATGCTCCGTCAAATGAGCAGAATTAGCACAGCCCAGTGAAGGCAGAGGCAGAACCGGCCACAGCGTCCATCTCTGCCAACGTGTTCACAGCAGCAGGTGTTTCCAAGCTGTGTGTTTGTGTTACCTGAGTACCCGCGTGAGGCACATGAAGTGCACCCAAACTCAAGCTTCTTTTCCAGCCGTGAGACGGAAGACCCCAAGGAAAAGGTGCACATCTGCCATTTTCAGGGACTCTGGCCCTACCTCACCTCCTAGTAGATTTTATTATAATTCAGCAGTCTCGATGACTTTCTGCTTCGTCTGGCTTTCAGACTGCTGCAGGCTGACACGAGCAAGGGTGGAGAGAAAGAACCACAGGAAGAGAGTCTACAGCCCGTGGTCAACCATGGCCAAATCAGGGTCCCCACTCACCTGGCTGTGAGGTTGTGGCTCAAGCTTTTATGAGCCCCTGCATCCTGTCCTTTTTAAGTAATTGAAATTTCATGGCAAGAGCTTCCTATTTTTTCCTGATATCCTCAGGGGCCAGGAAGTTAAATCCCAAGAGATGCAGGAAGGTGGGGAGGGGCAGGGAGAGAAGATGGAAGCTTGGAGTTAGTGAAGTCACAGTCTTGACAGCAGCCCTCACCCCCTGCAGTGGGGTCAAGCCTGTTGTCCTCCTTACAGGCCAGAAAGTTCAGGCATAGGGAGGTTAAGTGACCGATCAAGGTCCTCTGACTCTTCAGTGGAGAATCCAGGGATGTCCCAGACTGAGAACAGAGCCCACAGCCTCAGCCATGGGCCACTGCTGCCTGGGAGCAAGTGCTCTGGGTCGAAAGTCCAATACCTTAACCCTTGTGAGGCGACGTGGTGCCGGAAGGAC
This sequence comes from Daubentonia madagascariensis, assembly GCA_023783475.1. NCBI lineage: Eukaryota > Metazoa > Chordata > Mammalia > Primates > Daubentoniidae > Daubentonia > Daubentonia madagascariensis. Next base: position 1,796,745 of record JAKFHU010001640.1, on the reverse strand, counting down.
AGTTTGCGTCTCTCAGCTTGAGTTTTCTCATCTGTGAATTGAAGATGACAATCATATGTGAGGATTAAATCTGGCATTCGATGTCCGTACGGTGCCCAGGCCAGAAGCCAAGCGCACGGCAAGTGCACAAGGGTGGTGGCAAGTCAGGCCCCTGTCGTCATGGTTGCCAGCACAGGTGCTCTGCGACATTCACCCCACCGAGGCTCAATGTGCAGTCCAGCGTTCAGTGCAGCTGTGCACTGAAATGAGCAGCACTTAACACGGCCTAACGGTACAGGCTGGCTCATGTCGGTCCAGCACAACTCTCCAGTCTTGCTCCTCCGCGAGTCTTCGCCACTTCCGTGAGAGTGTACAGACACACCCCAAATTGCCTGCTCTAATGCATTCGTGTAGTTTTCCCATGGATGGTGTTAAATAACACAACCTCTAGTTCACACCTGAAGTACAATTCTTCAGCCTTTTAGCTGGACCACAGTTGTGAAAATTGGGGCATGCTATCTGGCTGTCCATGGAAAGAGCCAAAATATCTCTTCTCCGTGAATGGTGAATTCCTGTCTAATGTAAAAGCAGGGTGACCTGAAGTAGCCTAATTTCTTTAATCATTCTAATTAACTAGGGTATAGGGTTTCATCTAAATAATCCTGGAAAAAATGCAATAATGATACAGTGGACAATTAGCCACACTGAGGTCTCATAAAGCTGGCTGGAAAGCTGCTAGCTCTTTCTTTATGTCTCCTCTCTTAAAATAGGCTCTGGTCATACTATGTCACCAAATAAAGAGAAGAAAAATATTCAAGCAAAGTCCAAACTGAGTGGCTATGTAAATTCCATTCTCTTTGAGCATTATTGTAAATTTTTCACTCTGGAATTTATGGCACTTTACTTCCACAAATTAGATGCAGACTTTGGATTCAGTACCAAGGTATTGCCCATGATTTGTCCCCCCCAAAGCTGAAGTTCACCAAGAGAATACTTGCAATGAAGGCAAACGTGCCTTCTGCATCTTGATGGCTGAAGGAAGCAACAAATCTCTACTAACTCTGCCCATGAGTGGCAACCTCAACACCACTTTCCATGAGCACCAGGCATGGCCTTGGCTTGGGGACTCATGTAGCCTCACAGCCACATCTGCATAAAAAGACCCTGGAAAGTCACACCTGTTTTCAGATCCTAAGTCTCCTGAATTCCACTTTTACCATCTAATTTAAAAGAACAGATAGTGATTTTCTTTAAATAAGTAGAAGGGAATAAAGGAAAATAATTGCTGACTTATGTAATTTACTTGTTGGGGTGGAGGGACTAAAGACCGTAGAGATCACTATACCAGGAACTCTTTTTGGTTGTGGATCTGATGGGGTCCTCAGCATATAGGAGTCTGTAATTTAGCTGACACAGGACATGGAATTAAAAACTCCAGATGAAGTAGGAGCTCCTTTCTACCCCAGCACTTGGCAGCTCCTCCCCGCACAGCTTGGGGTTCTCTGCTTGACATTGTGTATGAATAGCTCTCTAGAAGCCAGAGGACATTTGGGGAATTGGTGACAGCGTAGACCCAGGGTCAGGCCACCCAGGTGTGACTCCTGGCTTAAAGCCACTGAGTTCACCAGTCGTGGCCTCAACTCTTGCACAGGTGCTCAGGAGAAAAAAACATCTCGGAGTTTGTTCTGAACGTCGAATGAGACGCTGCTTGTCTGGTGCTTGGCATGTGGTGAGCAACTGTCAATTTTAGCTTGTGTTGTAATAATCGGAACTGCCTTGAAGACTTTCTTTGTAACGGCTGTCTTTAAGGAAATAGTCAAATGCCACAACTACTGATAAAATGAAGCGCAAGTGAAGTAGTTAAAAAATGGGATGCTTTTGGAGAATTTCAGGCTTTACAAATTCTCAGTATTATAAAACCAAGGTCTGTTGTATTGAATCATTCCTGATTATGGTGGAATAACATGGCAATAAATAAAAAGGCATTCTGAACTGAAAAGCAATGTGGCATATTATTTCTATAGTTATAAGTGTTACTGCATAAATCCTTTGGTTCCCAGGGAAAACGCCACTGTAAAGAGTTGCAGTGTCATGTGTCCTACGGTCGGACAGGCATTGGTTCTGGCCTCATTACAGCCATTCACAACTGTGGGACCTTGAGCAGGGCACTGACCTTTGTAAGCCTTGGTTTCCTCACCTACAAAGTGGGGATAATGCTGTCTACTCCTCAGCACCATTGTTAGAATTACATGAATGAATGACTCCAAAATCTCTCCTATACTTGCTTGTTGCACAAATGTCTTGTTTCCTTTTTGCTAACAGGAAAAATGTCCCTTTGCTGTCTAGGGGAGAGTGAAGCAAGGCAGAGGCACCAGATTAAGAAATTCTGATACCTCAGTGTATTGGCTGGTGCTTCTAGATTTCCATTTCTGGGTAAGGCTTTAAGAAAGAATCTTTCGCTTAAGATGGAAAACATCCATTCTCATCATCATGCAACCCTTTTTTTTTCTGTTTACCATTTAAAATATTAATTCTAGTTTTGCTCACCAAGAGGAAAGAGTATGCAATGAGAATATGCAATGTAGTTTCAGTGATTAAACAGTGACACCCTTCTTTAACTCTGCCGCCCTGTGCTGTGTGCTTTCCTGGTTTTTGTAGGAACGATGGAACCATGCACAGAGTTTGATTACAGCAGCGGGAAGGGTGGTGAGCAATTCTTTTCTCTGATTTCAATTGTTTTGAAGTAGCAATAGGTGAATTGGGGGGAAAGAATAAGAAAAAACAAATAGGGGTAAATAAAGGTAGAATATAAGTACCCAAGAGAGAATACAGGTTATTTATATTATGCCCTTTCATCTCAATACACCATTAGAGGAAAAAAAAAGTGCTGCACTTTAAAAAATGGATTTGAAGGCTCAAAGTCCTATGGCTAAATAGAAAGTATATGAAATACATAAGCTAAAAATAATCCCTTGAATGTGTATGCCATTCCCAGTGTGTGCAGCGCTTTCCTACATGCCATCTTATTTTCCTTCTAAGTGATTGAGTCTGTTCGGTGTCATTAACTCTTTCATAGATGACAATTCTGACACTCAGAAGTAAACTAGTTTTCTCCACAGCCAGGTGACATGCTGGCTGTAACCCAGACGTTTCCACCTACATCCCGTGTCCTCTCTAAGACCACAGCTCCTTTGCAAATGCCACACCAGCCATCTTCACGCGTCAGGATTTCAGGATGTGCCTGATATCTGGGGCCCTGTGTTGGAAGGACATGTAAGAATAAAAGCTTATCCCTCTGATCTGCTGTTCCTTATTCTGGGGGTTCCACAACCTCAACACTATTGATATTAATAACTGGCTGATATTGGGCTGGATAATTCTTTGTTGTGAGGAGATGTTCTGTGCATTGTGGGATGTTTAGCCACATCCCTGGTCTCTACCCACTGAATGCCATTCATGTTCCCCACCCCTTTGTGACAACCAAAAAATACCTTCAAACATTGCCACATGTCCCCTATGTCACAGAATTGCCTTAGCTGACAACCATTGCCTTATCCCTATTCAGAATACAACTTATAATTACACATACTGTTTAATTATTTGTTTTAATGTTTAATGAAAAATCAAAAACTTTCATACAATCTCCAAGTCTTTGCTCCAAGTTTCAAGGGAAAAGAGAATACAAAACTTTTGCAAACCTGGCATACCAAAACAAATAACCATTACGCCATATGGGTTTATGTCTGGGTACAGAATTTTTACAAATATGCTTCAGATTCAAATGTTCAAAAATATCTGCCTAATGATATGTAGTTTCAGAGTAAACAGCTCATTTTTCTTCTAAATGAGCACTCAGTTTATAGAAATGGAGAACTAATGTTTTTTCTGCTGCCAGAAACAGTCTCCACAGTATTCAGAGGCCTTTGTTGATTACTTTTTAGCTATATAATGTTTACATTATTGAAAGCAAAAATACCAAAATGATGGGTGTGGGGATCATCTTGGATTTGTTCCCTTGTCCAGCTTTAAAATCCAGTTGCATGCACAATCATAACATAAAAGCAGGGGCATCATGAAAAAACGGAGAACTGATCATAGGTATCTCGTCTCACGAGCCAAGTTCCTACCAAAAGGAGCAAAGAAATCTACAACTACAACAATAAAAAGGAAAAGTATCTCTCCATGGCACAAAAAGGACTTTCTGCTGGGTGCTACGCATGTGAGACCGCCATAGAGGAAGACATTGAGGGGCCAGGTCACAGCCCAGTGACTAAAGCAGGTAGCACAAGCTGCAGGGTGGAAAGAGGAGGGTGCTCCTCACCCGTGAGGTTGACGCTCTGGAGGGAGGTTCCAGCCCAAATGGGAGGGAAGAGCAGCATCCTCACCTGACTGTAGGGGCTGCAGCTCCAAGAAGGAGGTGGCACCTGCTCATGGACCAGGAGCGAAGATCCTCCAACCAGAAAGTAGAACAAGAACAGCTGCCCCTGGAATAGCATCTTCAGTAAACACAGAGAAGTAATCACGCCCAGAAATGTCCTTGTTGAGCATCCTCTCAGCCGTTTGGATCACTCTGGTCTGAGATCAGAAAGAAGAACTCCAATAAAAATCAGGATCATAATGGAAAAATGTGAAGAAATTCAGCTATCAACACAGTTTGGGGGAAAATATCCCAGACCAAAAGAGAACACGTCTTCCTTAATGATGTATAAATGTAAAAAATGACCCCTGCGGAGTTCTCAACACTGCTCTCTTAATACTGTTACGAAAACTCCGGCTCATGCGATGATTGATTGACAGCGCGATTGATTTGCTCGATTGATTTACACAACAATAATCATTTAATATTAACTGCATACCAGGCACTGTACTAAATGTTTTATTTATCTCTTTTAATTAAGTTGTACTTCTAGATAGCTGTGTAAACTTACACAATCTATTTAACCTCTCTGGGTCAGTACATCACTGATTCTTTGCAGTCTGTTAAAACTTGCTTTGTGACTTAGAATACACTCAGTCTTCTTTAATATTTTCAGTGTGTTTGAAAAGAATATATATTCTCCATTTGTTAATTTCAGAAAGACACCGTTTCCACTAGGTTGTGACTGTACATTTCCACGTCCTTTCTATGTGTTTTAATTGCATGAGTGATCGTTTGTTGAAATGTGTGTTACTGTTGTCAGTATTATTGCAGATTTGTCATTCTCTCTTTTCTGTCGATATTTTTTTTATTTATTATGAAACTATGCTACTCGTTGCACACACGTTCATGACTTTTTATATTCCCTGTGAATTATCTCCTTTCCCATGATGTAATAACCTCTTCATCCTTAAAAATACCTTTTACCCTAAGGTCTGCTGTGTTTGACTCACGTAACTGCCTTAGTTTTCTTTGGGTTAGTGTCTGTACGGTTCATCTGTTTAAATACATTTACTTTCAATCATTTGGGACACTATGTTTTAAATTTATCTTCTATAAATAGCATATTGTTGGATTTTTGAAATCCAATCTGAAAATTTCTTACTGAACCAGTTCACTTTATTTTCATTTGTTGTGATTTTTTAAAAGATTTGGATGTGTTTGCACAATCTTAATGTGGTCGTGATTTTTCTCCTTCCTGCAGCATATTAAATTAGGCGAGGAGCCTTTACTTCTTTTATTTTTTTTTCTTCTTTTTTTTCAACCTCACATCGGATTTGGAAGCTTTGTCTTCTATCTCTATCCCTTTATTGGTAGCCCTTACACAGCCAACATTAGATATTTAACTGTCAAAGTCCAAAATTAATACATATTTATGTTCTCCTTTCAAGGAACACGTAGACCTTAGAACTCTCCGACTCTGACCATCCACTCTTGAATCTTCCACGCTCGTGTCACCAGGTGTTTAACTTCCACCTTCGTTGTAAGCCACCCCCATTAGCGTTGCAGGACGCACCGCGGGGGTCTGCAGAGATGAAAGATAAGAAGCAGAAGTTAGGAGGCCAGAGGGTAAAACGAGAAGGTTCAGAATCATGTACGACGGGACTTGAGGCACGACAGTTAAAAGAAAGACGGAGAAGCAACAATCGGAGAGAGGATGCTTCAGAAGTTTCCAGAAATGAAGGACAAGAATCTGTACATTTGAGAAGCACAATGAGCCCTGAACAGCATAAGTAATATAATTAACCTTGTGCTGAAATAGCAGAACATCAACGATACCAAGGAAATATCAAAGGCAATCATAGGAAATAAACACGTTATTTAAAAAGAAATAACAATCCATTGCAAGAGATTTTTTTAAATCAAGCACAAGAGAAGCGTGAAGAAAAGAAAGAAACTTTAGATTGCTTAACCACAAATATTTGTCAGTCTCTACCCAGATAAACTGCTAATCAAGAGTGAGGATGAATAAAGTACCTTCCAGGTATAGAGAAACCGAGACTTTTACATTTACAGATTATCATTGAAAGAATGGCTGAGGGACTAGATTTTTCCCTATAATCTGTGTATCACTGTGGTTACAAATGAAATCTGGAATCTCAATGGCTTAAAAAAACAAAGGTTTCTTTTCTTGGCCTGACTGCCCTGGCTAGAATAGAACCAACAGGATTTATTTTTCTGTTCACATAAAGTCTAGGGCAGGTTGGGCAACGCTCTCTTTCAGTTCGCAGAAGAGGAACTGAAACGTGTTATTACTCAAGTGAGTAATCTCTCAATAACACCCTAGCAAGGACCACGCACACACACAAGGAGACAGTGTACAGGTGTATTTATTGTTGCATTTTTTATAATATCAAAAAATGGAAAGCAATTTAAAAAACTCAATTAGGAAATGGATACAAATTATGGCATACAATGAAACACTACAGAGCAGGGATCAGCAACCACCACTTGGCCGACAAAGTCTAAAACGTTTACTCTCCAGTCCTTTAAGAGAAAGTTTGCCAACCCCTGCCATAGAGCACTTGAAACGTATCCATGTAGATAGATCTGAAAAATATACAAATTACAATGTGGTTTGGAAGAAAAGCAAGATTCAAAAGGATAGGTACAATGTAAGACCCTATGTTTTAATGAAATATGAAACACACAAAATAATGACACGGATGCACACACATGTAAAAATAAGAAGAAGAAGACAAGGAGTAGTATTGAGGAAAGGACCTGCAAACTTCAGAGCCCTGGTTACCTCATTAGAGGGCAGGGAAAGGGATGGGGAGGGAGGGTGGGAACATTAGTGACATATTTGTTAACAGTGATGCCCCTCCCAACTCTAAGTATTAGCATTTGTTAAAACTCTATGTCTTTTTTAATATTTGAGTTATTCTATAATTCAGAATTAAAATATTACAAAATAAAACAGTAACAGAAAAGGAAATGCCCCAATAGGAAAACAGGCTAAGACTGTGAGCAAAGCTAAACAAATGTGGGGAAAAGTATGTCCTGAACAGTAATCACACACAATTAATTTTAAAAAGGGGTATGAGTTCCACATATGAATTATATTTTAAGGCAGCACCTCTTAATGTCAAGGATGTGGGAATACGACAACTTCGATACTCTGTGTTCCCTTTTGTACCGTGTTATTCATCTGTACATGCCCCTGTTCTCCCAGCACTACTCCCACCACACACGAGCCAGATGAAAAACTCTTCGAAGGCAACATCAGTGTCTTTATGTACTGTAGCCCCAGCACTTGTCGCCGTACCTAGGACAAACTGGCTATTTATTTTATACCTGTGTGGGAATAAATGTAAGAATCCATCTTCTCTGGGTTGGGCTTAACATACTGATTTTAAAAATGTCAGGTGTGTGGGGGTGGGGGAAGCATACCAATCATCTGGTGTTTTCCATCCCAAAAGTTTAAAACTCCAATGAACTCTCAAAACAGACTTGAGTAGAAGAATAGAAATAAGATCTTCCTTTCCAGTACGGGAGCAAGTGTTAGGAGACATTTTAATGCCAAACAGGTCAATCAGGATATAATTGCCTCTGATAGACACTCTAGAAATCAGAAACATTCTTTACCTAGAGCTGAGTGCCACTTGAAAAGATGACAGCCTTTCTCGCCTTTGAAAACATCAAAGACAATCAAAGCATCGACTCCCAACCTGATCCCCACAATCGAACACCCAGTGTACGAGTCAGGAATGAAGACAGCACCAACAGGAGAAACAGCCACATGACATACTTAAATGGAAGTCACAGAAAGAACAAATCCCCCTGCATCTCAACAAGATCCTCCATTAGGTGACTGTGTAGTCAAATTTGGAGTGGTTCTAACCCAATACTGGATCCAGCAAGGCCAACTTCAGGGGCAGGTTGGGTGTGCAGTTAAGACTGCCATCTCCGTGGGCTTTGCGAGGCGTGAAATACGACCTTTTCCACCTCCTTGTGTCTCCACTAAAACGCTCCTCTGGGTTGACTTTAAACTTTACAATGAAATGCAAATAGTACCTGGGAGAGATAACTTGTTTTTTCAGATCAAACGTTAACACCTAATTTGAATTAACTTTGGCAGGTCCTTGGCCCAGAGCAGAGTTGAGCAGTGGCACAATCATGAAATAATTTTATGTCTCTGGTTAAAGCTGGTTATTCCTTCTAAGCACATGTTGTAGACGGTGCTACTGCAGGTGAATGCACGTGTGAATCCTGTAAGATTAAGCCGTTTGTGTTACTCTTGCAGTTTGGCTTCCTGATTGTTGTCTGGCAAGAAAACATGCTACCTCCTTTTAGAAACAATTTGTCGATGTATTTTTAATTAAACTTTTATTTTGACATAATAGCGCATTCACATACACTTGTAAGAAATAATACAGAGAGAGCCTACATACTCTTTAACCAGTTTTCCCCAATGACAACATCTTGGACAACTATAGCACAAAATCAAAGTCAGGATATTGCCATTGACATAGACAAGGGACAGAACATCTTCATTAGCACAAGGACGCTTCATGTTGTCCTTATGCAGCAGCATCTCCCTCCTCTCTCTCCTCATCCCTGGCAACCATTAATCTGCTCTCCATTCTAAATGTTACCATTTTAAGAATAGTTTATAAATGGAAACATATTGGGATTGGTTTTTTCACACAACATAATGCCCTCTAGACCCATCTAAACTGTTGTGTGTATCAATTGCTTGTTCCTTTTTACTGTTGAGTAATATTCCATGATATGGATATACCACAGTTGGTTTAAACTTTCATCCATTGAAGGAAATCTGGGTTGTTTCCATTTTTTGGCTACTATAAATAAAGCAGTTATGAACATTCACATTCAGGATTTTATGTGAACTTAATATTTTCATTTTTCTGGGATAAATGCCCAAGAGTATAACTGCTGTGTTGTATGGTAGTTGTGTGTTCCATTTTCTAAGAAATTGTCAAACTGTTTTCCAGAATTGTTGTACCATTTTATATTCCCATGTGCAATATATGAATATGTCAAAATATTTTATGGAATATTTAAAGCTTCATGCCCTTTAACCTAGTAATTCCCCTTTGGGGAATCTGTCCTCAGGGGACAGTTCAGAATATGGAAAACAAAAAAAAAAATGTTTTATGCAGTCTATTGTTGTGACTCTATGGAAAGGTATAGGGCAAGTTAGATGGTTATTTTATATTTAAGCATTTATATTTATGTTAAAATTATATTTATGGGAAAGTATAATCGAATGGAAAACCACACTGGCCTATGTTTCTCAGGCAACAATGCTTCTAATAAGCCTGTTTGTTTTGCACAGTCATATCCTCAGCACCACTGTGCATTTTCTCTCTAGGGAGAAAAATAAGTCTGGAATATTGGGTGATAAAACCTTAACCAATAAAAAGTTAATTGGGTGGGGAGGAGTAGGAAACTATTCATGCCTGAGAAATGCCTTAGACTGGAATCCTGGGCTTGAGGGTCACTGCAGGGCTCCTGCATGTGTTGTCAGGGGAAGGTCAGCACGAGCGGAAGGACAGTGACCTCAGCAAGAGCAACGGGTGGGGGCTGGGGAACCTTTGTCTCACTTCACACTGATCGCGTGGAAGCACCAGCCATGGTCTAGAACGAGCCTCTCCCTGTTCCCAAGGCAAAACCCACACCAAAACAAAGCCTTTCTCAGAAATTACATTTTCAAAGACTACTTGAAATAATATTATTTGGGTTTTTTTTAAGAGAAAACAGTAACCTAACTATCTAGCATAAAGGGGGAAAGATGTTAATAACATTTCCTATATCTTTAGGGTCTTTGGAGCTTATTGCTGTTATGATTTCAAGAAACCCAATATACGAAGAGATCAGATCCAGTGAACACTTGGGTTTTGCATGATGTGTCTGGGGAACTGTGTTGCAGAAGTGTCAATCAAATCTTAATGCAGAATTTAGCCCATTTTTAAAAGATTACAAATATGAAATGATTCCTCAATTAAATCTATTTCCCACAGGAGATTAAAAAAAAACAAAACAGCACATCCAGTTTAGTGTAACTCAGGGAATCAGGGAACACAGAATGTGCCTTTCCCTGGACATGCAGGTGCAGGGAGAGAGGGGAGACCCATGGACCACTGGAGCCCCAGGGCCTTTTCACAGAAAGGGAAGGAGACACAAGAGCATATAAGCCCCTGGAAATTGTGAGAATCTGTGACATTTATTTAACATCTTCCCTGCCTATGTGGAGAAGGAAAAACTACAAGGTCATGTTCTGGAATTAAGCATACCTGGGTTCCAATCCTGTTTCTGCCGTGTGGCCATGGGAAGTCACAAGCAACTCACGAGCACATCACTTAACCTCGCTGAGCCTCACGTGCCCCCAGAAGTTCCTTCGGACAGTAGTCCCCGTTCACAGGCAGTCATGAGGTCGGCGTAAATGATGGGCGCGACTCACTGGCTTGGGGCACGCGTGGATGACACTGGCTGCTGTTGGGCTGGGGTGTTGGTGAGCGTGGTCATTTCCCTCCCGTGACTGGAATTTGCACCTTGTTGGTGAGTCCACGAGGCCCATTTTCTCTAAGATCCATTTGCTGATTCGGTAAGCATTTGTTGAGGGTCTCCTGGACGCCAGGCCCTGCGGAGAGAGCAAGGAAGTGCAGGGAGCCAGGCCGTCAAGAAGGTCACACTCTGGAAGGGGAGAGAGAGTGTAAACAATTAATTACATGTGCTAGGCAACTTAGAAGAAAACTAAAGTGAGGTGGAGGGCTGGTGAGCGAATGTGCGGGTGAGGACACCGCGCGTGGGTTTGTCAGGAGGGGGAGGCCTCTGCGAAAGGGCAGTGTTTCAGCGGAGGCTGTGGGGGATGGCAGACGACTGCCAGGTGACCGGCCAAGCACACGGTTACTGAGGTCCTTCCTGGCATCGCTCCTGATTGTTCCCGCTAACGAGTCAGTACGCAGAGGGCCGATCCGTGGCGCTTGGGGAGGGCTCTGTGGTCTCCTGTTCTGTTGTTAGTTAGGAGGCATCAGACTCAACCTGTGCATCCGGTGGCTTTCGGGCTTGTCCCTGGCACTTCTCACGCCCTGGTCCCCGCCCCTCCCGCCCGCACGGCTGGCAGAGCTCACGCCACGCGTTGCTCACGCCTGTCTGCTGTCGCCTCCTCCAACTCCAGGGTGGGCCTCCAGGGCGGGGCTCGACCATCACCCCTTCTCTCCTCTGGTGTCCGGTGTAGCGTCTATTTCAGAGCAGGTCCTTCCTCAACAAAAGTCAGGTGAGTCACCGAGGATAAAAAGGAGAAAACTAAATGAGTTTGCCGTAAAAAAATTCTCGTGCTGACCAGCCCTTCTGTAATAACAGAGTTTCTTCTAAGATTATTGATTCAGAGGAAATCACCCTAGTTAGCTCAGGAAAAAGGGGAGGAAGATGCCCTGGAGAACAGGAGACCGCACCTACCGCCCGGCCCCACAGAGTGTCGCAGGCAGAAAGTCAGCGATTCCCGCGACTCGCTCCCCCCGGGGCCCCAGGTCTTGCCTCTCAGCCTTGAGTCCCCCTCGCCCACCGCTTCCGGCACGTGCGGGCCGTTGGCTGTCGGTGGCCGTGGCCGGGACCGTCTGGCCTCTCCAGGTCTCCCTGATCTCGACTTCCCAACGCTCCGTCCCGGGAGACAGACCTCGACCGGCTCCGGCGGGGTCCGGGGTGGCCTCGGGGCTGCAGCCGCAGACACAGGGTGGCGCACTCAGGGCGCAGGGCTGCCCGTCTCCGGCTTCCTGTGCTGACCAATCTGCCTTTTCTACCAGTAATTCCACGGTGCCTCGGGCACGGCTGTACCAGCACTCTCAAGGGTGCAAAGTAAAGTAGGGTCTCCACAACCATTTGCCAAATGTTGGCTTCACGTTGCATGGGACAGGAAGGCAGAGACTGGATGTCTTCTACACCCGCACATTTTCACGAGAATCGAACGTGTGCTTTGGTTTCCTCAACAGAGGCCAACTGTGCGCTTGCCTGCCTCCACCGGGCTTGCGGTTTCTCCCTCTGCAGTCTTTTCTCAAGGTCGCCGACCCCACTCAGGTAGCCCCACCTTTTCATCACGGGGCTGAAAAATGAGGATTTCTCTGAACATTCCAGGTGGAGGACAGCATTTGTGACTTCCATACCTGGACACGGGGTACATTCCCGTGTGTGTGTCCAGTCTCCCAGCCTACTTTTCTTACCTGTACAATGGGGGCAGTAATAGTAATGAAAAGAAGAATAGTGGTCCTCAGGATATGTACTTCACATGGCTGTTGTGAGGATCAGAGGAAGCAAAGAGTCCAGCATGGTGCCTGGAAAACAGTGCAGCCCTCAGTACACGGTTGCCTCGTCTTCTATAAACACCATCACCCCACTGTCGCCGTCACCCCAGCACGGCCAGCAGCAGCGGCAGGGCTCCAGCATCACTGTCACACCCCTGCCTCCTGCCAGGCAGCTCTAAATATGGCTGCAGAGCAAACAGGTGTGCTTTTCCAATACGGACAAAAAGACTCAACCAGCTCTGTTTCCATTATTTCACAGGCAGTATGAGAAAAGGACAAGTACCAAAAAAATATATAAATAAATCAAGTGGAAAAAAGTTTGATTTATGCTCACAGTCACACATAGTCAACTTTTAAACTATGTTCGTTAGCTTGTGAAATCTGTTGTGTTCCTTAAGACACAGTTCTGAACCCTGCAAAGACTTCAGCTCACCTTGGAGATGGATGTGAAGTGTGGTCAAGATGAAGGACAGTTTGCAAGAGGCATGCACACAGAAATTGTCTGCGTGATTGGGAGTGCTAGCCCACTTACAAATGACGATCGGATAAAGAGTTTTAAACAAGCATTTTCCAGGATGTTGATTTACTGGAGGAGGAAAAAAAAAATTGTTGTATCCTGCCAAATGATTGCAGCACCTATAAAATGGTAAGGTCATTTTTCTGCTGAAATGTCACAGTGAGATTTTTAAAATAGATTCTTGGTGCAGTTTTAATAATGTTGAGGTTAAGGATAAGGGGAAAAAAAGTATTTAACAATGAAAGTGAAGCAAAAATATTGCTGTTTAAAGAGGATTTTAGGAGGAGCCTTTTACTATGTCAGTGCAAAATATAACCTTGTATACTGCTAATATTTTTATAATTGTTTTATTCATAATTAACAACAGTCTGCCCAACAGCTCCAGGCTGCTGAACCCTGCTTTGACCCTCCTGCTGCACACCATAAAAGTAGCCCCCAGGGAGGTTTGGGGCAGGGAAAGGGAACAGGGAATGCATAATGTCCCACAGGTTATTCAAAATAAAAATCTCAAAGGCTGGTCTGCAGTGGATATTCCTTCAAGTGTCCACCCAACTCTCTTCTCCAGAACTGACCTCCACGACTCAAAGCCCCCAGTGGCTAGGATTATATCACAGGACCCAGACTCGTCCACTGTTGGAGATTTGTGTTCAAATCATTACCCAAGCTGGGGCAGGCCCTTTGTCCCTAGAATTTATGTTGAGGAAAAGAGCCCAGGAGATTCGGGCTGAGGACAATTTTGGCAGAGTGTCCACTCGCTCCTCGGTGGAAGTCTCCAGTTGCTCAAGGTCACCTGGGGTCTGTGGGTGGCTCAGCAGCTTTCTAGTAATTGCCTTTTTAACCTAAAGTGAATGTGTTCATTAAGATGCTTTTTCAATAGTCAATAGAGAGGTTCATTTCTGCTACTTACGATGTGTGGAAGGAAGGGCCCAGAGTCCACAGAGCAGCTCCGTGCACCCTCTGCAAGCCTCTTCCTTTCTCTGAACGTCACAAGTGTTTACCCGGACTGGGACTGGGAGCTTCCGCAGCTATTTGTCCAGCCAGGGCAGCCAGAGAGTTGTTTCTTCCCCGCCTCCTTTCTGCGTCCGCTTTCCTGCCTTTCCTAGAAGTCCCCAGTGTTTGTCCTCCTTGGCCAGTCCTGAATCCTCAAGCCACCCCTGGCTGCGAGGAAACTGGGAAAGCATTTTGTTTGTTTGTTTGTTTGTTTGTTTGTTTGTTTCCGTAGTGGAGATGGAAATGGAGAGGGCACAGGGAGTGGCGGTTGGGTTAGCAGCCAACGGTGTCTGCCCACTGGCGTGAGTGGCCGAGAGTCCAAACACGACAATGTGAGCCAAGAGACCCGGCGCCTCCTGATTGTCAGCTCCCTTTCTGACATCCGCACCACTCCAGCCTGCATGCGGGAGGAATTTGTGGTTCAGCCTCAGATCTTCCGTCTCTGTGAAACCACACAGGTAGCTTCAAGTGCTGCAGAAGATACCACACGATCGCACATCCCCACCCCGTACGCTGGATCTTTGCTTTGTTATTATTTTTTTTCCTATTTAGAGATTTTCTTCCATCCTCCCTGTCTCTCTCTCTCTCTCTGTCTGTCTCTCTGTCTCCATCTCTCTCTCTTCTTCCCTCCCTTTTTCCCCAGAGGTCATGGCTGTCATAAAGTGAAGTATCACGCCCATGCATGGTGTTTAGATACATTTTCTATACATGTAAGTATTCATAGCAATATATAGAATTACATTTTAGATAATTCTAAAATATTACACAAATGGAATCATATTATGTATATGATCCGTCAACTTTCTCTTTTTATCCACTTGGCATTAACTTTTTGAGATTTATCTATGTTGGTAAACATTTGTAGCTCCAGTTCATTTATACTAACTACTATGTTCTTTTTTATTATGTCAACCAATCATCATTCACGTATCTCCCTCCTCATGGACTATTAAATTGTTTCCACTTTATTGTCATCACAAACAATGCCAGAAGGTGCACATGTCTTCTTAGATTGAGCAACCAGCACCATTACCTAAATATTTTCCTAAGAGTTGAATTTACGGAACAAAACATATCAATGTACTGTCATCTTTTACCAGATTCTGCCAAATTGCTCTCCACCTCCAACTGCAGCCCCGCCAGCAGAATACAGAAGTACCATTTTCCCATATCTTCAGCCATCCTCTGCATGAGACATTTGAATGTTTTTGCTATAGTAATGGATGAGTGAGAAAGGATATCTTCTTGTGGCTCTGATTTGTACTTTCTTAATTACTGAGGAGCGTCTTGTTCTGTTCAGTGCTCATCTGAGTTTTTCTTCTGTGAATTGTCAGTTCATATCTTGTGTTTGTTCTCGGGGTGTGGTGGGACCTTGCTCTATGCACTCTTGACAACTCATCCTTCATCAGCTGTGTGCACTGTCAGCGTGTAATCCCAGTGTGTGGCTGTCTTTTGGTTTTAAGGTATCTTGTATTTTACAGATGTCAGAAATTTAAATGTAATAAGTTTAATAGTTGTTTCCTTTGTGGTTTGTACCTTTTAAGTCTAATTCAAGACACTTTTCTCTATTCAGAATCATCCAATAGTCTCTTATAACCAAGTTTGTAATCAACTTTAAATTTACTTTTTTGTGTAAAGAAAAGGAGAGATATAATGGTGCATATTTCCAGTACGTGGACAGGTGTACTGGCACCATGTGTACAATGCCCCATCACTTCTCCACATATGTACCGGGCACTTCCATCACACTTCGGGGCCCCATGTGTGCGGGGTCTTTCTGGGCTTCTTATTTTATGCTAGTAACCTGTTTGTCTGTCCCTGATCTAATTCTCCATGGGTTTTTATTTCTATGTAATAAATAATAAGCAGGTTATTTTGCCTTGATGTTGACTGTAACCATTTCAAAGCAATATATGATATTTGCTTAGGGGTTTTATCGTGTTAAGAAAGTTCCTTTTTATTCCTAATTTGCTAGGAGGTTTTTTTTTTAATTATTATCTTTGGATGTTGAATTAATTACATAATTTTGTGTATCTATTGATATGACTATTCTTTAATGTATTAGTGTGTTGGATTACAGTCATATATTTCTTAATATCAAAATAACAAATGGTAAGTGAACAATGCTTGTATGATTTAATTGTGTGCATGTTGTGTGCACATTCAGCTTGCTGATATTTAATTGAGGGTTCTGTATCTGTGCTCAAAAGTGAGAGAATGTATCTCTGGTTGCTATAAATAATTCCATCCTTTACTTTTAATCCTTTGTGTTAAGAAGTTAATTTTTTTTGAGGGGGGTGGTTATCCAATCTGAGAATATCTGTCCTTTCAAAATGGTTATGATATCTATGTACAAATAGGGTGAGGTTTTTTGGGGGCTTATTTCCACTGTCTTAATTCTGTTGTTGGTTTTATTCACCAGGTACAACTAACACTCAGTTTGTTGTTGAGCTGAGGTGTGTCACCTGAGGTGGCACCCACCGTACCCCCAATGGACAAGCCTCACCTTTAAGCAGAAGCAAGTCTGTTCCCAGTACCAATTCTACTAAAAATGTTCTCATATTTTGCCAAATGTTCATCAAACACTAGAACTGACCAGTAGGTTAAAGTGAGGCAGTTGTCCTTCTTGAAGCTCAAAATTAAATTTATACAGTCCAAGCAAAGCGGACGGTAAATATATTGCAAACACAGACCTTCAGGCAGAATTTTTAAACACTGTACAAAGGAAAAAAAAGAAGTCACTGACAAAACCTATTAAAATATCCTTAGAAAACACAGTTAAAATTTAGCTAAAAAATCTAAAAGAAAAGATGGTCTCAGCAACTCTTGTCTCAACATTGGATAGCCTTGCGGAGATTGTAAAAGTTCTTAGTGATTTCTTAGCCTTGATCATATGGTAAAGGGAGGCTTATCATGGCAATATTTTGCAAAGAGTGCATTAACTTTATTTAAATTATAATTCTAGGATATACACAAGAGACACAATGAAGTTAGGTATGCAGAAAGAAGCTGAGTCAATAATTTGAATGAAAGGTATGGCTTTAAACTAAAAATTCTGATTTGTCTAATATAATTTATAAAATAGTTCTAAGGATAATTCCAAAAGTGATTTGGAATAGTTGGAATGTTTTCTCATTCATAAGTGCATTTTGGCAGGATCTTTTTTTTAAAAAAAAATTTATTCCATTTTTTATAATTATATCCTATGACTGCAAGCCAGTTGGGAAAGTGATCAAAGGAGAATTAGAACCTTTCTAGGAAAAATTAAGTCTCCTTGAAGTCTTAGAAATAGTCCCTAACTATGGTAGCCTGTGCTGTGGTATGATAAGGTTGCCAGTCTTGTCTGGGATTTGGTTGAATGATGGTCCCAAAAAGATACGTCCACCTTGTAGCCCTTGGAACCTGTAAAGTTTGCCTTACTTTGGAAAAAGCGTCTTTGCAGATGTCATCAAGTTAAGGATCTCAAAGGGAGATCACATGGATTATCTGAGTGGGCTCTAAATCCAGTGACAAGTGTTCTCACAGAAGACCCAAGAAGAGAGGGCTCGGACTGACAGAGGAGAAGAGGACAGGCCCCGTGAGGACAGAGGCAGAAAAGGGTTGCACTGATGGAGAACGCAAACCAAAACACGCCTGGAGCCACCAGAAGCGGGGAGCGGCAAGGAAGGGTCCTTCCCTAGAGTCTTCAGAGGGAGCCCAGCCCTGTCGAGACCTTGATTTCAAACTCCTGCCCTCCAGAACAGCAAGCAAACGAATCTCTGCTATCTGAAGCCACACAGGCCCTGCCTCGTTCCCCATGTCATCCGGGGTGGTGCAAAGCCAGGCAGAGCAGTGATGACTTTGTTGATAGATCATGATTAGAAATAATATAAAACAAAACAAAACAACTGCACTCTAAATTGCTGGGATGACTTTAACAAGGAGACTTATTAAGGGCACATAAAATTATAACCCAAAGCTAATGTAAAGAAACCATATAAGCACAGGACAAGCAAATGTGAAAACGTTTTGAGAGTAACTTGGAAGCAAAAGTAATGCAAACTTCTGAAAGTGGCCACCATAAAGGCTTGTGTACTACGGAGGGACTTTAATGTTTGTGGAGCTTCCAGAACTAGGGACACCTGCAATGCTCTGACCCCATGAGGAGTACTCTGCTTGGTCCTTACGGCCACACTTCAAGAAGGACACGGTGGAGGTGGGAAGAACAGTGTCCAGGATGGAAAAATGATTCAAGTCCTGCTAAAAGAAGATGCCAGCAGAGTATGAGAAATTCCTTCAGGGATCCAGAAGCTACGGAATGTATTAATCTCATCTGTGAGCTGCCAGAGGGAGGTTCTGCAACCAGTGAATGACAGAGTTTCAGGTCAAGGTGAGCCAGACCTGCCCAAATGCAGGGACACCTGGTGCAGCTGGATGACTCTTCCCATTGCTGAAGCTTAAGAAGAGAACAGCAAACCAGTTTTAGGGAGGCTGCCAGGGTAGCCCAGAATCTGAATACATTTCAGAAAGGAGGGAGGAAAGTTTAAATTTCCATAATGAAGAAGGAACACGGAGGAGGAGGAGGAGGAAGTAGCCTATTAGTTCCAAACTCCTGTGGCTCTCTTCACTTTTATCCTCAATAATGCCCTGGGAACACTGACTTCACGTTTGTTAAACTGAATCTTTTCTGTAGTTTAATGTTAATTTTCCATACATGGTTATCATTTCAGGATGCCAGTAAGAAACTTACACTGGTTTTGCCCCAGAGACTAGGAATGTCCCAGGAATTGGACCCAAAGTTTCAATTGGGATATTTGTGTAATTGGCATGATTTAGGGAAGGATTCTTTTTTTTAATTGTTTAAACAAGTGTTTCACATAGAATATAACTTTAGTATGAGTATTTTCCATTCATTTAAGAACAAATATTTAGTAAGTGCTCCCTGCGTCCCAGCTGCCATGACAGGCAATACGGTGGCTGACACCAACTGCCTTTCTCTAAGCACCCAGGGCTACAACTCACATCTGACTCGTGGCAACCCTGTGAAGTGGGCTCTTATTTTGCAGGTGAGAAAATTGAAACCTTGAAATAATGAAATATGTAATTAGAAATAATTTGAATTTATTTGAAATAATGATATAAGTTGAAATAAAATAAAATAAAAAGTGAAATAATGTGCTCCAATCACATGGTGGGGAGGGGAGGGTGGCTCCAGCCAGTTTCCGGGCTTATCAGCACTCCTAGAGGTGTGACGATGGACATTCCTGTCCTCACATCATTGAAGCCTAGTGGGAGAGAGTCTTTAATCAAATAACTAATCAAGTCATGCACAAGTAAATACACAATTACGGTTACAATTAACTGTATTAAATGAGGCTCAAGGTATCACAAGATGCATCCTCGAGGGGTTTGCTGTAGTAAGTCTGGAAAGCCTTCCCTTAGAAAAGGACGCGTCAGCTGATGCCTAAATGATAAGTTACTATTTGGTGGAGAAGGTTGGGGTATGTTTCAGGCCAAAGGGAGTCACGGGCACAGATATTAATCTAGGTCTCAGACAAGATTCAAGTATTTCCTATCGCTCAATGGATCTGTACTGCAGATCAATGGTCTTAAAATGTGGTCTCTATGACAGCAGCCTCCGTATCCCCTGGAAATGTGTTAGAAGAGCAAGTTCCTGGCTCTACCCCATGGCTACTGGGTGGGAAATCCTGGAGGTGGGGCCAGCACGCTGTGTTTTAAGAAGCCCCCAGGTAATTCTGATGCTCACTCCAGTCTGGGATCAGCTGCTCCGGAAGAGGCAGTGGGCGCCTACCCAGACCCCTCCCCTTCCACAGATGCGCCTTCCCCAGCTGACACCGATCAGTGGCTATGGGCTGCCCCTCGGGAGAGCTGAGTTGGCGTCACTGCCTCAGCCGACTGGGAGCCTTTGCTCCTGGGTACTAAGCTGACACAGCCTCCTCCCTCCCCACCACACCCTGGGACAAATGACTGTTCAACGTGATGCCCTCTTGCCCCAAAGTGAGAACTTTGCTGCAGTCCTGCCCCAGAGCTGCTCAGGAAGCCCATGTTCTAGTTTAGACATGTTTCCCTGCCCTCTTCAGCCTCCTCTCTCCTTCTCCTAAGAACACTTTCCCAATAAACCTCTTGAATGAGAATCCCCGTCTCAGGCTGTCTCCAGGAAACCCTACCTGGGGCACACGCTTCAGTCCTGTGGAGCAGCAGACACAGCTTAGAGCAGAGCTGAGAAGGAGACAAAGGAAGCGCCCACGTGGACTGCTCATCTCTGCTTCTTCCTCCTCCAGCCACCCCTTTCTTCCCAAGCACTCACCTGCAGGCTTGTTTATCACCTGTTTACTAAACACAATGAGGCCGTTGGCTGTGACATCCTTCCACCTCCTGTTTTGCAATAGACTATCCTTGGACTTTTACTTAGCTCCTTGCAAATACTTTCAACCCTTCCCAAACTTCCCTTCACCAGCCCCCATCTCCCGTCATTGACAGGCTGTGCTGTGGCCAGTGCACGGCTCAGACAGGAGCATCCCAGTGTCCTTGAAGAGCAACGTCCTTCTGTGCAGCCTGGTTGTCATCGATGCTCCACCTGCAAGGTCCCAGGGCACAAATGAGGCCAGCCAGATGCTTCTTCCAGGACATCGAACTTTGGGCTGAGTGATGTAGGACTGAGAACAAAGCCTGAGGCTGACTCGTGCACTGCCACTCTCATGAGACTCTCCAGCCCTTCCCGATACTCAGGTTCCTGGTACCCCTCTGCTGCCAGTGCCTTCTGACACTGGGTGCTTTAGCTTTTCCTTGCATTTCTTCCATAAGGTCCATTCTTCCCAGGTTAGGCCCAGTTATTTTTGTTGTTTGTGACAAAATTTTCTGAAAGACACACCATCTGCGTAAGAGCAATTCATACCAGAAATCTCAGCATCTTAACAAAATTAAGATTTATTCTTTACTCCTGTATTTTGGGCCAGACGACCCTTTTCCATTTTGTAGCTCAGCCATGAGAAACAAGTGTCCAGTGAGATCATGACTTTAGGACAAGAAGAAGAGGCGCTCCTGGTCTTACCTGCCCCAGCCTGGAAATGATTACATCGCTGGTCACCTACTCAGCTGCAAAGGACGCGGGGGAAGGTTTAGATCACAACATCTCTCTTGTTCCTCTAAATCCCAACCCCAAGTATGTCCTCCGTCCTCTACCCTCACCCTTCGTCACCACTGGCTCACTCCTGATCACTCCTTGGCACTTGGGCTAGCTCCCAGAAGGTGCCACTTAAAACCCTTCCCTTGATGTCACCGAGGGCCTCCCAAGTCACAGGCCCCTCACTCAGGGTCCTCCCTCCCTTTCCAGTCTGCCTGCTGTCCCTGCAGCATTTGGTGTCCCATCCCTGCCTTCTCAGACCTCTCGACTCCCTGCAATTCATAACGGCACCTGGGCTGACCTGGTCTTCCCCTTTGCCTGTCTCCAGATTCTATTTTACCTCTAACTGTATTTGACTCCTAAATATAGTTCTTTAAATTTACGAACTAAGCTTTCTTCTCACTCCTCATATTTTTAGGGCCCCCATCCAGTTTCACAGCTTCAATCACCATCTTTCTGAATGTAATTCCTAAACGGGAATATTTAGCCCTGATCCTGCCTGAGAACTTCCTACGGAAATGCATGTCTGGTTTGTGGACAGATTCGTCCCCCTGGACATCCATGTCCAAGGTCCCACCAAGCCGCTCACCCACTCTGCTGTGTCCATGTGGCTTTGGATGCCGCCCATGGCCACCTCCCTCCCAGGCTGCCCAAGTCTTGCGGCTACCTCTGTCCTCCAGCAATCTCTCCCCACTTCCTGAAGACTCGCTGCATGGCTTAGGTTTCAATGAATTTTGGCTGGATTATAAATAAATCCTCCTTCCCAGGTTTTCCTTCAGGATTTTTCATTTTCCTGCTGTTCCCTGCAGTGCTAGATTAGTTTCCTTATACTGCTATCAAAGAAAAATTGCACCAGGTGGGTTAAACAGGCAGGGAAGACTTTATCCAAGACCATTGCGACAGGGGAGAGAGATAGAATTCAACTCCTTTGAAACAAATGGAGGAGAGTTTTTAAGTGCTGGTGTGACCTAGTGGGGAAGTCCTGGAAGGTGTTAGGGGAGAGGTTGGTCAATGTCATTAGGCCATCGGACTTCCTAATTAGAGCTTATCAAAGTCTGGGTCCTACCCTCCCACAGAGACTGACAGACGGGCCCTATCTTTCTAGGTGATTACATTTCACAGGGGTGGTCTCAGGTCCTTGAGAAAGATATTTCTGGTTGTAAAACTGGCAAGAGTTGGGGAGAACATTTACATCTCAAATGGGAAAAGAAAGAATTTACAATTTCACGTTTTCCTAAAGTAAAAAGCTCTAAGCCAAGGGAGGTCAGGAAGAAGCCTGCCCAGAGTTCAGTCAAGCTGAGTGGTACATTAAGGCCACTCGGTCACCACAGGGCTGACCTGGCCACTCCACTGCCCAGTGGCCATGCAGATTCCCTGCTGGGGCCGCGAGGCAGCCACACTCGGTTCCGTCCTGGCTGTCATCCGTGGCCCTGGAGAAGGTACCGTTTCCATTCCTGATCACGCTCCAAAGGGTCCATCCTAAATATTGGTTGTGCCCATGTGTTCCTCTCACCAGCACCGACCCCTGAAGTTTCAAATGTCCTTCAAGACCCAAACCAAACATGAGTTTTTCACAAAATTTCCCCAAATGTCACCCTCTAGCCTGCACCAAGAAGTATTAGTCTTCCATTCTCTGTCCTCAAGGCAAGACTAACTGAGCGGGTGAGGGGAAAATAGAATTTAGATTGGTGGTGTCGGTATCAGTTTCAGACTGTGGAACTTACTCATGTTCCAAAATATCAAAGATGTGCCGGTTCAAGCCATCTTCCTCAGAAGCAAAGCGCATTGCCACCTGGCTCTCACTTCAAAATCCTCAACAACAGCACCTGCTTGTTCACTATTTCCGAGTGCCCAGTAGCGAGTGGCTAGAAGGACCATCTCTTGCTGAGTCCACGGTTGCCTTTGCATGTCAGGGGAGCAGCATTTTCTGTGACACTCACGTGTCCCTGCTTCATTCAGAATATACCTAAATGAGGCTTTACAGTTCAGGAATTTGTGCAAGTGGAATTTCTTTCATGAATGATGTCACCTTATAGAAAAGTGGTGTCAGCAGAACAAAAGAACATACGTGATGACTTTTTCCAATATGCATGTGGATTTTTATGGCCAACAGCAAATGGAGGCTAAAGGCAATACAAATTTCACAACAGAAAACAGTAACACCTGCCTCCTTGACAGGAATCCATTGTGGGTGTATTTAGATTGTGCATCTACATTAGCAAAAATGTTAGTGCCTTGTTAGGCCTGGCTTAATGGTGACAGTGGTATTTTTTCTTCCCTTACCCTCTTCCAGGCTAAGGTGCAGATGGTTAATGGCTTGCCAAAGGAATCCTACGGTAAGCTTTTCTGATCAGAATATTTCTTGAGCTAACCACATCACAAATCACCACTGCACAACCGAGGATATTGATGAATAGTTTTACGACTCATTTGGGCAGATCCACAAAGCCAATTCCTTCATGAGGTGGCGTCTCATCACAGCTGCCTTCAGTCCTCTGCGGCTGGCTTATTGATTCGCGTTTGCCGAAGAAAGCGAGTTTAACGTTCTGGGGTCCACAACTGCTGACAGTTGTAACCGGATTTTAGCATGGGTGTAGCTAACAATGTGCTTGTGATTTCCTTAGGCTGGCTTAATTATTCCATCATTATGTAAGGCTTAGCAACCTCACATATAGTGGGAGAAAATCCACAGTGATATTAGATAGACTGTGTAATTTTTAGCTTCTAATCAGACTGTTCTGGAACTGCCTTCCCACTCATGCTCCCTTTTTATTGGAGAATTTGAACATTGAATCTAGACACACATTCACACATCATTTGCTCAGTTTGGAGGAGTCAGTTAAATTAACATTTCAAGCTGAAAAAAGTATACATTAGTAGTTAATTTTGATTTTTCTAGCTTAAATACAATAGAATTATGTTTGAATACAGTTTCATTGATGCACTCTGTTGTTAACAAGGGGAACAATTTGCAACTAGCAAATGGTATGTGAATCCATGCACATGCATAATTGGAAAATTAGGTGCAAATAAAATATTTTTTCAAATGATGTATTTTTGCACAGTTTGCTCTCCTTCAACCTTGTGCTGATGCATAATTAATAGAGAGATGTATTCACTTAACTACCAACTTCTGGAGACTGCCCGCGGGCATCTATTCCATCTCAGAGACCCAATGTAGTGTGACATCCAGTGACATTTTCACCATCAGAATGCAGACTAGTTAATGCTGAGAAAGAAGCTACTTTTCAAGGAAAAAAAGTAGGAGGCAGGCGGTAGCCTTCTCTAGTTGAGGGACATAGAACTTCCTAAGAATCACTGCCTTTTAGTTGGACAGCAAAAGAGAACTCTGGGAGGTTCAGAGCTAGTATGCCTTTACTAAAACAAACTCTTTACTTTTTTAAGAGTTTCAGAATTAAAAAAATAAATGTGAAGGTGGTACAGAGTTACCATATATCCTACACCCAGTATCCTCTATTGTTTTTAACCACTTTATTGAAATATAATTCATGGGCCATAAAATTCATCACCCATTCGGAACATACAATTCAGTGGTGTTTCGTGTATTCGGAGTTGTGCAACCATCATCACGACTAATTTTAGAACATTTTCATTACTCCAGGAAGAAACTCAGTACCTAGTATCAATCACATCTTTAGCTCCTTAACCCCTTAGTCCCAGGCAACCACTAATCTACACAAATCTACCCCTGTAGACTTACCTCTCCCGGACATTTCATATGAATGAAATCGTGTGGTACGGGTCCTTCACGACTGGCTTCTTTCCTCTCACACAACGTTTTCAGGTTTCAGCCGTGTCATAGCAGGTGTCAGAGTTTCACCCCTTTTCGTTGCCAAATTATATTTCATTTTATGAATATAACATTTTATTTAACTATTTATTAGTTGATGGACACTATGTTGCTTCTATTTTTTGGCTACTGTGAACACTGCTGCACAAACATTCATGTACAAGATTTCGTATGGCCAAGTGCTTTGATTTCTCTTGGTTAGGCACCTGGGAGTGGTACTGTCAAGTCACATGTTGAAACTTTTGAGTAACTGCCAGACTGTTTTCCAAAGCGGTGGCACAATTTTATATTCCTTCCAACAATGCATGAGGGTTTCAGCTTCTCCACATATCACCAACATTTGTCATTATCTGTCTTTTTGACGGCAGACATCAGTGAGTGTGAAGTACTCTTTCATTGTGGCTTAGATTTGTATTTCCTTGATGACTAATGATTTTTAGTGTCTTGTTATATGTTTATTGGCCACTTTTCTAACTTCTTTAAAGAAAGTCTATTCATATTATTTGCACATCTTAATTGATGCATTTTCTTTTTATTCTTGAGTTGTAGTAGTTCTTTCCCTCTCTATATATACACATTTACATATTTATATATATATATATACACATATACATATTTATATATACATATACATATTTTTATGTGTGTGTATATACATACACACACACTTTCCTTATCAAATATATGATTTGTAATTATTTTCTTCAATTCTATGGGTTGTCTTTTACTTTTTTGATGCTGTCCTTTGAAGTATAAAAACTTAATTTTTATTTTATTTTTTTTAAATTAATTTTTTTTAATTTCAAAATACTACAGGGGTACAAACATTTAGGTTACATATGTTGCCTTTGCACTGCCTGAGTCAGAGCTACAAATGTGCCCTCCCCCAGACAGTGCACACCGCACCCATTAGGTGTGAATTTACCCAACCCCTCCTCCCCCTTCCACCTGCCCGGCACTGGATGAATGTTACTTTCTTATGTGCATATAAGTGTTGATCAATTTATACCAATTTGATGGTGAGCATATGTGGTGCTTGTTTTTCCATTCTTGTGATACTTCACTTAGAAGGATGGGCTCCAGCTCCATCCAGGATAATACCAGATGTGTTAGTTCACCATTGTTTTTTGTGGCTGAGTAGTACTCCATGGTATACATATGCCACGTTTTATTAATCCACTCATGGATTGATGGGCAGTTGGGTTGTTGCCACATCTTTGCAATTGTGGATTTGCTGCCATAAACATTCGAGTGCAGATGTCTTTATTATAGAATGTCCTTTTTTTTCCTTTTTTTCCCAGTAGTGGGATTGCTGGATCAAATGGTAGTTCTACTTTTAGTTCTTTGAGGTATCTCCATATTATTTTCCATAGAGGTTGTACTAGTTTGCAGTCCCACCAGCAGTGTATGAGTGTTCCTATCTCTCCACATCCCCACCAACATTTGTTGTTTTTGGACTTTTTGATAAAAGCCATTCTCACTGGAGTTAAGTGATACCTCATTGTGGTTTTGATTTGCATTTCCCTTATGATTAGAGATGTTGAACATTTTTTCATACGTTTGTTGGCCATTAGTCTATCTTCTTTTGAAAAGTTTCTGTTCATGTCCTTTGCCCACTTTTTAATGGGGTTGTTTGATTTTTCTTACTGATTTTCCTGAGTTCTATATAGATTCTAGTTATCAGTCCTTTATCAGATGGATAGCATGCAAATATTCTCTCCCATTCTGTAGGTTGTCTGTTCACTCTAGTGATGGTTTCTTTGGCTGTGCAGAAGCTTTTCCATTTGATCAGGTCCCATTTATTTATTTTTGTTGATGCTGTGATTGCTTTTGGGGTCTTCTTCATGGATTCTTTGTGTAGGCCAATGTCTATAAGAGTTTTTCCAACGTTTTCTTCGAGAATTCTTATGATTTCATGCCTTAGGTTTAAGTCTGTTATTCATTGTGAGTTGATTTTTGTGAGAGGTGAGAGGTGTGGATGATGTTTCAGTCTTCTACATGTGGTTATCCAATTCTCCCAGCACCATTTATTGAATAGGGATTCTTTTCCCCAGTGTATGTTTTTGAAGTACAAACACTTAATTTTTATGAAGTCAAATTTGTCCTTTGTCACTTTTGCTTTTGGTGTCATTTCTAAGAAAGCTCCTACTAACCCAAAGTCATAATGATTTATGCCTATGCTTTCTTCTAAGAGTTTCGCAGTTTTAGTTTCTACATTTAGGTCTGTGATCCATTCTGAGTTAGTTTTTGTACATGGTGTAAGGAAGGGGTCTCGCTTAATTCTTTTGGTCATGGATATCTAGTTGTCCCAGCACCATTTGATGAAAAAATCCACTATTGTCTTTATTGAACTGTCTTGACACTTGTCAAAAATCAATTGACCATAAATATATGAGTTTCTTTTTATACTCTATTTTATCCTACTCATCTATATATGTGTCCTTATAACAGGACCACACTGTCTTCTTGATTACTAGCTCTGTAGTAAATTCTGAAATCGAGTAATGTGAGTCCTGCAAATTTGCTCTTATTTTTTCAAGATTGTCTTGGTTATTCTAGGTCCCTCATATTTCCATGTGAACTTCAAAATCAGCTTACTGATTTTCAAAACAAGCCAACAGGGATTTTGATAGGTATGACCTTGCACCTGTAGAACAATTTGGGTAGTCTCGTCATTTTAACAACACACTAGGTCTTTTGATTTATGAACATAGGATATTTGAAAATTTATGTAGATTTTTAAAAAAATTCATTCAACAATGTTTTGCAGTTTTCAGAGTACAGTTGTCCCTCAGTATTCATGGGAAACAGTCCAGGATCCCCATGGACCCAATCCATGAAATCCATGGACATTCAAAGCCCTGATACAAAATGGTGTAGTATTTACATAAAACCCCATGCACATCCTCTTGTGTGATTTAAATCATCTCTAGATTACTTATAATACCTGGTAAAATGTAAATGCTCTGTAAATAGTTGTTACACTGCATTGTTTAGGAAACAATGACAAGAAAAAACAGTCAGTACCTGTTCAGTACAGATGCAAACATCCTCTTTTTTAAAATATTTTTGACTGGTAGTTGGTTGAGGAATTCACAGATACAAAGGACCAATTGTATGAGTTTTGCACTTGTTCTGTTAAATTTATTCCTAACTGTCTTTTTATTTTTACTGCTATTGTAAATTGAATTGTTTTGTTAATTTCTCTTTTGGCTTGTTCAATTGCAAATTCACAGAAATCCAACTGAATTTTGTAGGTTTATCTTGTATCCTGAAAATTGCTGAACCTGATCAGTAGTTCTTATAGTGCTTTGGTGGATTAATTACAATTTTCTACATAAAAGATCATATCATCTTCAAATAGAGATAGTTTTAATTCTTCCTTTCCAATCTGGATGTTTTTTATTTCATTTTTGGCATGAATTTACTGTCTTCCCCTCCACTACAACTGCGGCTAAACAAAAATGGCAAGAATGACCACCAGCTTTTGGTCCTGATCTTTCAGGGAAAAAATTTCATTTGTCATTGAGTTTGAAGTTAACTACGGGTTTTTTCCATAGGTGCCCTTCCCTTACATTCCTAGTTTGTTGAGTGTTTTGTCATGAGAGGGCATTGTATTTTGTCAAATGCTTTCTTTATGTCAATTGAGATGATCATGGTTTTTTCCTTCTTTTTCTTGATTCTATTGATATGGCATAATGTATTAACTGAATTTTGGATGTTAGACTAATCTTACATTATTGGGATAAGTCCCACCTAGTAATGGTGTATAATAGTTTTTATATATTGCTGGATTTTTTTGCTAGTATTTTGCAGAGGATTTTTGTTATTGTCTATATTCATAAAAGATATTGGTCTGAAGTGTTCTTTACTTTTCATGCCATTGTTTGGTTTTGGTATCAGGATAGTACTGGCCTTGAAGAATGAGTTAGAAAGCATTTCCTCCTCTTCTATTTTTTGGAAGATTTTGTGAATAATATGCTGTTCAAATGTTTAGTGGAATCCAATGGTAAAACGATTTGAATCTGGCCTTCTCATTGTAAAAAGTTTCTTTTCTAAAAAATTTTAACCAACTTTATGTTTTAGAACAGGTTTATATTTACAGAAAAATTATAAAAATAACACATTCTCATATGCTCCTCACTCAGTTGAACCTATAATTAATATCCTACATTAATATGATACATACATGCAGTTAATGACCAATATTGATGTATTATTTTTAACTGAAGCCCATACTTTATGCAGATTTTCTTTCCACATGTCCTTTTTCTTTTTTGAGATCCCATCCAGGATACTATATTACATTTAACCATTGTCTCTTCTTCAACAACTCTTGTCTGTGAACGCTTCTTGATTTTTTATTATATTTATAGTTTTGAGGCATACTGGTCAGATATTTTGTAGAATGTTCCTCAGTTGGGATTTTTTGATATTTTTCATATGATTAGATGGGTGAAGGGTTGGGGGAATAAGACCATAGAGGTAAAATGCCATTTCCCTCACAATATATGTGATTTTTATTTAAATTTGTGTGCATTAAGGTTCACTGTTTGTGCTGCAAAGTTCTATGGGTTTTAACAAATACATGATATCATATATGCACTATTATAGTGCAATAGAGAATAGTTTCACCATCCTAAAAAGAAATTCCCTGTATTTCGCATACTCAACATCTTCCCCCTTTCCTCAAATGCCTCCAAATTTGTTCTTTTTCTTCAGTATTGTTTTGGCTATTCTACATCTTTTGACTTTCCATATAAACTTTAGAATCAATTTATTTATAGTTACAAAATGACTTGCTAAGATTTTTATTAGTATTGCATTGAATTTATAGACCAATTTAGAGGAAAAACTTTAACAATGTTAAATATTAATTAAATCTTATTCATCTAATCCATGAACATGGACTATATCTCCATTTATTTAGATGTTATTTTATCTATTGTTTTCCTGTTTTCAATTTCATTGATTTCTGCTTATTTTTTTTTTAAATTTCTCTCCTTCCTCCTGCTGTCAGGTTAAATTTTTCATCTTTTTCTGATAGTTTTCTAAAGTGAAAGATTATATTGATTTAAATTTTTCATTTGAAAGCCAAGATAGGCTGAAAGCTAGGCCTTTTGCACTGAACAGTTAGCTATGTTGTGAATGCAAAGGCAAAGCTCTTGAAGGAAATTAAAAGTGTTACTCCAGCAAACACACAAATGATAACAAGGTGAAATAGCCTTATTGCTGATATGGAGAAAAATTTAGGGTCTGGATAGAAGATCAAACTAGCCACAGCATTCCCTTAATCCAGAGCATGGCCCTAACTCTCCTCAATTCTAGGAAGGCTGAGAAAGGTGCAAAAGCTACAGAAGAAAAGTTGGAAGCAGAGGCTGGTTCACGAGGTTTAGGGAAAGAAGCGTCTCCGTGACATAAAAGTGCAGGGTGAAGCAGCAAGTGCTGATGGAGAAGCTGCAGCAAGTGATCCAGAAGGTATAGCTAAGATCACTGATGAAGTTGACTACACTAAACAACAGATTCTCAAGGTAGATGAAACAGCCTTCTATTGAAAGCAGGTGGCATCTAGGACAGGCTGAATCTCTTGATGCGCTGATGACTTTAAGTTGGAGCTAATGCTCATTTACCATTTTTGATAATCCTAGGACCCTTAAAAATTATGCTAGATCTACTCTACCTATGCTCTATAAGTGTAACAACAAAGCCTGGATAACAGCACATCTGTTCACAGCATGGTTTACTGAATATTTGAAGCCCACTGTTGAGATCTACTTCTCAGCAAAAATACTCCTTTTAGAATATTACTGCTCATCGGCAATGCATCTAGTCACCCAAGACCTCCGATGGACATATACAAGGAGATTAATGCTGCTATCATGCCTGCTAACACAACATCCATTCTGCAGCCCATGGATCAAGGAATAATTTCAACTTGCAAGTCTAATTACTAGAGAAATATATTTCCTAAGGCTATAGCTGCCATAGATATTGATTCCTCTGATGGATCTGGGTGAAATAAATTGAAATATTCTGGGAAGGATTCACCATTCTAGAAGCCATTAACAGCATCCATGATTCATAGGAGGAGGTCAAAATATCAACATTAACAGGAATTTGGCAGAAGTTGATTCCAACCCTCATGGAGGACTTTAAGGGGTACAAGACTTCAGTGGAGAAAGTAACTCCAGATGTGGTATAAATAGCAAAAGAATTATAATTAGAAGTGGAGCCTGAAGATGTGACTGAATTGCTACAATCTCATGATAAAACTTGAACAAATGAGCAGTTAGTTTTTATGGTTGAACAAAGAAAGTGTTTTCTTTAGATGGAATCTACTTCTGGTGAAGATGCTGTGAACATTGCTGATATGACAACAAAGGATTTTGAATATTACATAAATTTAGTTGATACAGCAGTGGCAGGGTTTGAGAGGACTGACTCCAATTTTGAAAGTTCTACTGTGGATAAAATGCTATCAAACAGCATTGAATACTACAGAGAAGTTTTTTTATGAAAAGAAGAGTTAATCAATGTGGCAAACTTCACTGTTGTCTCATTTTAAAAAATTGTCACAACCACCCCAACCTTCAGCAACATTGAGGCAAGCCCCTCTACCAGCACTGAAGGCTCAGATGATAGTTAGTATTTTTTAGCAATAAAGTATTTTTAACTAAGGTATGCACATTTTTTTTAGACATAATGCTATCACACACTTAATAGCTAATATAGTATAAACATAACTTTCATATGTGCTAGGAAACCAAAACATTTGTGTGACTTGTCTTATTGCAACATTCACTTTATTACGGTGGTCTGAAACCTAATCCACAGTATCTCCAAGGTATGCCTTTACATATTTAGGATTTTCTTTTTTCTGAGACAGAGTCTCACTCTGTTGTCATGGGTGGAGTGCAGTGGGGTCATCGTATCTCACCGCAACCTCAAACTCCTGGGCTCAGCTGATCCTCCTGCTTCAGCCTCCCAAGTAGCTGGTGTGCACCACCACACCCCACTAATTTTTCTATTTTATTGTAGAGATGGGTCTTGCTCTTGCCAAGGCAAGTTTCAAACTCCTGAGCTCAAGTGATCCTCCTGCCTCGGCCTCCCAGAGTGCTGGGATTACAGGCGTGAGCCATCTCGCCTGGCCAGGATCAGTTATGTATTTATTTATTTATTTTTGGAGACTTGACCCCTTTATCATTATGTGAAGCTTCTCTTTATCCCAGATAATCTTCCTTGCTCTGAACTCTGCTTTGTCTGAAATCACTGTGGCTACTGCAGATGTCTCATGTTGGTGTCAGCATGGTATGTCTTTTTCCATCCCGCTGTGCTGAATCTGTCTGCGTGTCCGTATCTGAAGTGAGTTTCTTGTAGACGACATATAGTCAGGTCTTTACTTGTTTATTCATTCTGGTGGTCTCATTTTTTTTAATCCACTGTAACAATCTTTCTTCTTTTAATTAGAATATTTAGACCATGCACAGTTAGAGTGATTACTGGTACGGTTGCACTAATAACTACCACGTGTGGTTGCTGCTTTGGTGGACGTGCTTTTCTCCCCACAATTGTTCTTTGCTTCTTTCTACTCTCTTCACTTCTCTTTCTTCTTCTTAGTCATGTTTTTTCTAAAAACTTTTAGGGGTTACTCAAGATTTTGCAAGGTAAATTTTTAGCTAATCTAAGTCCACTTCCAAATACCATTACACCACTCCATGTGTGCTGTAGGTAACTTACAACACAGCACTCCCAGTACCTCCCTCGCATCCCATAGGCACTGTTGTTGCTATTTATCTTACTCATATGCTATAATCCCCCAATATTGTTACTAGTATTACTTTAAACATACAGTTATCTGGTAGATGAATTGAGAATAAGAAACATAAAATATATCATATTGTTTTCATTAATTTTTCTCTGAAGCTCCTTCTATCTGTACATAGATCTAAATTTTGGACCTATATAATTTTCCTTTTTCTGAAAAACTTATTTTGCAATTTTGGCTAGGAAAGGTCTGCTGTCAATGAATTCCTCAGTTTCTGTTTGTCTAAGAAAGTCTTTATTTCAACTTCACTTTTGAAGAATAATTTTGCTGGATATAGAATTCTAAGTGGGTAGGGTTTTTTTTTTTCTGTCAACACTTTAAATGTTTCACTCTTCTCTTTTTTCTTGCATAATTTCTGATGAGAAACTCACTGTAAATCATGTCCTTATTCCTCTAGGTATGTTCCTCAGTAGGTAAAACCTTTATTCCTCTCTAGTTTCTTTTGATTTTTTCTTCCCTTTTGGCTTCCTGCAGTTTAAATATGTTTTGCATAAGTGTATATTTACAGATAATTATCATCCTTGGTGTTGTCTGGGCTTTCTGGGTCCATGTTTGGTGTCTGTAATTAATTTTGGAAATTCCTTGGCCATTTTTACTTCAAATTTCTTCTGATCTATTCTCTCTTTCATCTTCTTCTGGTATTCCAAATATTCGTGTTTTGCACCTTTATAAATTGTCTTAGAGATCTTAAATGTCCCATTCTTGTGGTTAGTAATGTTGGTTTCAGACTTTTTCTCTTCCATTTCAGTTTGGGAAGTTCCTATGGATGTATTTTCAGGCTCATCAACTCTTTCCTCCAGTTTTTCCCATCTACTGATAAGGTCATCAAAGGGCATGTTTTGCTTCTATTATGGTATTTTATTTCTTTCTCAGAGTTTCCATCTCTCTGCTTATATTACCCACCTGTTCTTTCATGTTGTCTACTTTTTTCATTAGAGCCCGTAATATATCAATCATAGTTATTTTAAATGGCCTCTCTGATAATTCCAACATCTGAGTCAGGTTAGTGAATAAAGCTTTATCAGTGGTTTTGGACACTATGTTTTAGCTTGACTAACATCTCCTAAACTGAAACATATGAAACATTAGTCCTTTAAAATGATTTACATTAAAAAAACTTTGGGTCTATCCATCTGTCCCCCCATTAGAGATCTATACTGAATATTAGTATATTGAGGATGTATTGAATGTTGAATTTGTAGAGATCTACAGTAAAGAAACTTGCTTAAATTTGTCCAAGAAAGAGATTTCTCAACTTATTTGAGTTCAGAGACCTTTGTAGACACTTGTTAACATCAGCTGCCTCTTGTATTCCCTGGTATATGCTTTGGTGAACAGTATTGTAATCTAAAACATGTTTTCCCATCTTTACTTTATTCTACTGGATCATGAAGCCTTTTGTTTGTATATTTTTAGTTATGCATTCTTTTAAACTTAGGAGACAAAATAAAAGTGTAGAGTATCTTTATCTGGTCAGCATCTATGAAAGCTTTGGTTCCTGAAAAATCTAAAAGTTTATTCTTCTTTCATATACCATATGTTATTAAATACCCAAGGTGTGCCAAGTAAAGTCCTAAGTGGTTTTTTTTTTTTTTGGCAGAAGAAAAATAATTTCTTGTTCTGATGGGGCTTATATTCTAAGTTTTGTGCCACTGGATTCTTGTACTAGGCCTTTTCTAAAAGATGAGCTGTGCTGTTTCTGTATTTTAAGGCCTATGAATCATAATAAAGATGCTTCATGAGCAGTCTTGACAATTCTAATCATTGATTAGAACAAGTTGCATTTAAATAAAAAATTTACAACATACACACCATGGAGCACTGATTCCATGGGATGTTAATGTGTACAATGCAAAGTGTGTTCAAGATCGAATAACCTGTGGTGCTCTGTGTTTAAGAAAATTAAACATATTTCCTTAGTAAAAGCACTCTTAGCACCTTTGATATGTTGTTAAGTCAGTTTAATCTGTGTGTTTGCATGTGAGGGAGGTGTCTACAGAGTTTACTAAACTTGTTTTTCAGGGCATATCTCATAAATGTGATGTTTCATAAGTTACATTTGGGGAAACGCATTTCCCTTCCCTGTGTACATAAGAAATGCCAACGTACTCAGATAAGAAATTTGTAAATGTGCCAATTTTAGAAGCTCCCAAACTAAGAAAGGAGGGGGAAACCCTCAGGGGGAAAAAAGCCAAAGTTAGAATTCTGAATGATTTGAACCTTTCAGGTGCTTTACATATTCAAAAAAATAAGTAAACAATAAAAATCAAACCCCCAAAGTGAAAACAAGCTGAAACAAATGGACCTAATTTTATATCAAAGCAGTAACATAATAACACAGAGAAAAATTATTCCTTGTAATCTTTGAAAACAGCAACCTGACTCTAAATCCTTGGTGGTTATATTTGAAAGATAAAAAGAACTACAGAGAAATCTTAAAACTCACTCAGTGGTTTTATTGTTAGTAGTAATTTGGGCATCATAATTTTGACACCATTTAATGTGTCTTTTAGAATAAATAACAGTTAATGTTATTAGTGAAAATATACACACATATAAAATGGAAAAAGATAAGAATATAAACTTTGCCTTGATAAATTTGTCTAGGAAATTGTAATAAAAAGTCATGATTTAACACACACACACATATCCTAGCTCTATCTACAGAGAGTGTTTAAAAGCAGTCACACCTCAGAGGCAACGGCACATGAGCTCAGACCTTGGTTTCTAAATGCCACTCCCCATTACAAGGAAGTGGGGCTCAAAGACAAACAACAGTGTGTCAAAGGCAATTCCATTGGCAAAATGTGGGATGATTTAAGCATCCTCCCCCCAAAAACACCCACAAAGTTTTTAATTGTAAGTTCATAATGATATTAAATTATTAATATTTTAATTTTAAGCCCATAATAAAATTAAAATACGAAACAAAACGAAGCAAACACAAAATAGAAATCCCAGAACAGAGAGTGATAGAGGAGAAGGTGCACCCACCAGACTCCCCTTCAGAGAAGGACGTGAAATACAGCTGCAGGGAGTCGTCTGCAGAAGGTGCCCAGTGGTCAGCTCCGTCCTCAGGCTCTGCCTGAGGTTCAGGGAGCCACCTTGCTCAAGCCCACGCTTTCCACAGTGGCAGGAGGGCCCCGTGAGCAGGGGGACAAAAATCTGGCCAAGTCAATCCAACATGAGGCAATTCTGAACAAACACCTGATCCTGCAGGCTGGAGCTTGCGCCGAGCGCCCCTCCAGCTTGGCTGTGGCTTCCTCCACCTGCGTCCAGTTCGACTGGCCTCTCTGTCCCATCCTGCCCCCTTCCTGCACAGGTGAGGATCTCCGACAAACATCCTGCACCCAAAACTCCATTAGCATTAGATGGTGGAGAACCCAAATAGTGACAAGGAAAAGGGAAAAGAAAACTCATTTGCCACTTCTGACAGTGACAATTGCAACCACTTCTTATCCTGAAAATTGGTCACTGATGGAAAAGCATTACGCGTTTACCCAGAACAAGTTCATCCTCAGTTGATAAGGAAAACTGTTCTTTGCAGAAAAATACCAAGTAGTAAATGAGGGAGGAATGGTAAAATTAGCAAATTACCCCTTTGCAATCTCCAAAGAAATAACTGATCCAGGCAGGCAAAGATTATTAGCAGTGGCTAAAACCATTACGGGGAAGATTATTGGGGAAAAGATGCTGCTGAGTTGCAAAGTCCCTGCCCACACTTTACTTGCCATGTGCAGAGGAGAAATGCCCATTTCTATGTACGAGCCTTGAGGTCACAAGCTTGACCAGGTGACAAAATTTAGCACAACTCTTTGTGGGGCTGTCTTCCAGTATGTGCTTCCTGATGAAAATCAGTAAGAAGTAAGTGGCATTACTTATGAAGCGTTCTTGTTGAAAAATGTTTAATCTAACATTAATCAAAACTTTGGACCCTGTTGTTGGTTTAAAGGGGATCTAAGGATAAAGGATTAAATGTTACTACACAGACATAATCAAATATTCCAAAATGTGGGACACTCTACAAGATATCTGACGTAGTCTCTGAAAAATCATTATCTTAAAAAAAAGACAGTGAGGATGGCCTCTTATGCCCACGGAGGGGCTGGGAGTAGAGATTTCCTACTGGACACTTGCTATTGTGTCTTTCCCACTGCATGCATTTTCCCTTCTTAGGGTAATGGGATCTCAGTTTTCATTTGCTGAATCATTCATGTCCCATTCAACATCCCTGGGTTTGGGTGGAGGTAGTCACAAGGCCACCCCCAAGAATGGTGTTGCTGGCACCTGGCCATTAAGACTCAGGGACTGGACAGGGGTAGTCACATGACTGAGGGAACCCTAGCACTTTTTCTGAACTATTAGGGAAAAGTTTTACTCTTTATAAAAGCTTAGTAAATGAGTAGGCTGTCAGCTTGGAGCCCATCTATACGCCAACAAGGTGGGGGGACCTGACTGAGGATGAAGCAAAGGCAGACGCAAACAAAGCCAGAGAAGGAGGAAGACAACATCGTTTAGGCCCTTAGATCCAGCCACACCCGAAGGTGATGCCCAGGACTTTCCAGAAATATGAGCCACTACGCTCCCTATTTGGTTAAAGTCAATTTGGATTGTATTTCTTTCCCTTGCAACTAAGAAAACGCTGAATATAATAGATTTGTTAGTCAAAAATGTGGACAAATGTAGGTGTGTGGGGGGGAATCATTTTTAAAATAATGTAGTGGGAAAAAATGACATGTGAATTTTTATTTTTAAATTTTAATTATGAAACATTTCAAATAAGCATAGAAGCACAGAATATAATAGAACAGATTACCCATGTACTCACCTCTGAACAGATATTAACATTTTGTCATATTTGCTTCAGAGTTCTTTACTGAAGCCTCCGTGTGGTTTAAATGCAAGGTGGTAAGGTCATATGGTTCTCTATCTGTTCTGTCTCCTGGGCTTCTGGTTCTTTTCCCTACAGGCTTCCAGGATTAGTGGATTTCAGTGTATGTTCTCAGAAATACTCAAACATATACATTGGGTATTCATTTTATAACAAATAATAACTTTATAAACTTTGACTTATCCTTTGCTTTTTCCAAATAATATTTATTGGAGATTGCTTCTTACCAGTACATATAGAGCTGCCTCATTTTTTAAACAGCTGTGAAGTAGTCCATGGATGCAGACCTATTGATTTATGTTTAGATTGTGTTCAATATTGCTGTAGTACACAGTGCAGTAAAAAATGACTCAAACACATACATAGGTCTATTTTCACGTATCTGTAGGTCCATTTAGCATACATTTTCAGGAGTGAAAAATCTAAGTCAAAGGTTTTGCATCTTTGTAATTTTGATAGTTTTTTTTTTTTTTTTTTTTTTTTTAGACAGGGTCTCTCTCTGTTGCCCCAGCTAGAGTGCAGTGGCATCATCATAGCTCACTGCAACCTCAAACTCCTGGGCTCAAGCAATCCTCCTGCCTCAGCCTCCTGAGTAGCAGGGACTGCAGGTGCATGCTACCATGCCTGGCTAATTTTTAAGTTTGATGGATTTTACCAAATGTCCAACATAAAAGTAATATCACTTTCTAATCCCACTAGTTATATATGAAAAAATCTGTTCCATAAATGCTGGTCAAATTTGAAATAGCAAATTTTTGCCAATGTGATCAGTGAAAAATTGGTATTTCAATGTTATTTAAAGTTGATCATGTTGCACATCATTTCATGTATTTAAGGACCACTTTATTTCATTTCTGTGAACTCCCTGCATTTTGTGCCCATTTTCCTATTGAACGTTTTTTTTCAATCCATCAAAAAAAAAATACACATGCACACACATATGTACAGCCATTTGTGACAGAAATAGCACATGTGTTTACCAGTTCCCACTGGCCTTTTTACTTTTCATTAAGGTGATTTTTATCATGTAGATTTTTAAAAATTTATTTTCATGTATTTTTGAGTTTTGTGTTACCTTTAGAAAAGGATCGTGGGCTGAGTGTGTCCTCCTCAAATTCATATGTGGAAGCCCTAAACCCCAGTACCTGAGAATGTGACTGTTTGAGCAGACGGGACCTGTAACGAGGTGGTTAAGTTAAAACAAGGTCATCTTGGGAGCCCTAATCTGATACGACTGGAGTCCTTATAAGAACAGGAGATCAGGACACAAACAGATGTGCACAAAGGGAAGCCCTGTGAGAGCACAGGGAGAAGACAGCCGTCCACGGGCCACAGGGAAAGGCCTGGGACAGACCCTGCCATCACCAGAAACCAACTCTGGTGACACCTTGTACGGGGACTTCCAGACTCTAGAACTATGAAAAATAAATTTCTGTTGATTAAGCCCCTAGTCTAGGGCAAGTTTTTCCCACAGCCTGAGCAGACTAAAACAAAGGATTTCTCAGAGTGAGATTTTTAAAAAGCAAAGTATTCCATTATCCTCCGGGCATGTAGGCTATTTTATCATTAAAGTTTCTGTGTGTTTCTTTCCTTCTGTATCTTCTTCAGTGGGCAGACCCCATTTCAGAGGGATGCTACCACTTCTGAAAGTAGGGCCAGGGGAGGAGCCCCCAGCACCGGGTGGACACCTGGCTCTCCCTGGTGGGTGCACACTCTCTGACCGATTTCTGCCACCTCCCTCCACGGGGGCACTGACCCCTGAGAAAAGAGATGGTAGCAACTATTAATACAATGGGCACTTAGCTTTCACCAAGAGAAAATAAAGGAGCTGGAGGCATGTTCACTCAGTTCAACCACCGTAAGATTGTGTCCGGTCCGAGCAGCATGTCTGCCTCTACCCGGGAGCGGTGGTCAGCAGCACCCCGGAGCCATGGACAGGCCAGCAGACCTTCCGCAAGCGCCGGAGCAGCGGTGAATTCTCGGTGCCTGATATCTTGCATTCCCCCAGGAGAGAGCCAGTTAGAAAAACTCATTTTGAAGAGAATTGTGTTCACGGCTCTGGCTTGTGTAGATCTAGTTTTGTTTTCTAATCAAGCTCCTGGATTGAATATTTATTCACTTTCTCCTGCTCATAAACTCATCTTGTAGCTTTTAAGTGGGGGAAAATGTCCCGTTTCATTGTGACTTGATACGGAAAGTGTTTGATAAAAGAGCCAATTTGTCCTTTTCCCCACTGGATTTAGATTTGAGTTAACAAAAAGTCAACACTGAAGTAGTTGGTCATACATCAAAGAGTTTAGATCCAATGGGCCTTTGACGAGATGGCGTAAGCATGTGGGAATAGTGTTCTAAGGGAGTGATGCTACTTTAGAGCACCATGAGGCTTTTATGACTATGAGCAGTGTTTAAACTTTAAATGGCTCTTAAATAGGCTGTTTCAACATCTCCCTTTCTTTTCTCTTGCTGTGATTGGTCTGTGAGCACGGCCGGTCGGGGCTGTGCAGAGCACAGGTGTCCTGGTCAGCACACAGCTGTGCCGGGGGCTTCCCAGGCCACACCCTTCTGGTCACATAAACAGGACTTTTCTCTATTGGCCACAGGGTCCCTCAGCACTTCCAGGACTCTTCTCACAGTGTCATGTTGGTCAGTTCTGTGGACCACGAAGGTATTTTCTGGATTCATTTACAATGTGCTGTTGCAAGGTACTAGGACCAAAGGTCAAGTGACTCCAACTTGCAGCACTAGACGCTAATGCTGCACGGGCAGGCCTTCTTGTTCCCTCTCTGGCCCGCCGTCGGAGCCCCAGCGTGTGTGAGACCATAGTCCCTGGCACGTAGGAAGCCTCAACAAATATTTATTTAACGAACAAATAAATAACCTTTTTAAATACAGTGTGCTGATCAGATAAGACCAACCTTCAAAATGAGGACTGCAAGAAAAATTATACAACAGAGTGCAATAAAAAGCAAGAGATGGTGAAGAGTTACTGGGTCAGGCGCGGGGAAGGCGAGCTAACGTCAAGCGGTGCTTCTCCTCTGCGGTTACTGGAGGGAACCAGAAGTCGGCAGCCATGGCAAGGCCTGCAGCTCAGCTTATAATTACCTCAATCATTGAAGGTGGGTTGAGGTGAACCCAGATTGCTGTAGCAAACATAAATAGTATCGGCTAGGCCCTGAGTCATTTCTACAAACAATTTCAAAAATACAGTGTCTGGCACACTATATAAAATAGCCAGGCCCGTGAGATGGCAAAATGACATATATAAAAAACACTAGAAAATACAGGTAACAGGGATAGAGTCAAAGGAGATCCAAAAATTAGAGTTGTTGAACCTAAAAAAAAAAGCCTCAACAACTATGATTACCATTCATATGCAAGGAAGTAGAAGCCATTGAAAATTTCTACAAGGAACTGAGAAACTATTAAAAAAAAGTAGTCAATTGAAAATCATAGAACAGAACAATACAGAACAAGTATTAAAATGCAGTGGATGGATTTAACATAAGTTGGATGCAGGAAGAATTAGTGAAGTGGAAAGTAGATGTCAATGTCAAGAATTAATCATAGAGTGACAAATTATGGAAAGTACAGGATGTAGCACAAGAGATACTGAGAAAAGGACTAGCACGTGCATAATCGGAATTCCAGGGGAGAAGAGAGAGAAAATTGAAGAGAAACAATATTATATTGGCAGATAACTTTTCAAAACTAGTAAAAGACAAAAGTTACGAATCTAAGAAGCTTTATAAACCCAAACATAGTAAATAAACACATACACACACACACACACACAGGTACATTACAGTAAAACTTCTGAAAACCAAAGGCAAAGAGAATTTTAAACTTGTTCCAACATTGCCAGAGGAAAGGAGCCAGTTTCTTCAAAGAGAGCATGTATGAACTGCAGTTGACAACTCTCTTCTCAACAGAAGAAACATACGAGCCCAAAGACAGTGAGACAAAAAAATAAAACTGTTAAAGGACAAAAAGAAAATAACCGCCAAGCTTAAATTCTGCCCAGCGCAATAATGACATTTAGAAATGTAGAGGAAATAAATACACTTTCAGACAAACATAAATGGAGAAATTTTAGCGTTGCCGAGCCAGCCCTAAAGAAAATCCTAGCATTGCTCATCAAGCGGAAGGAGCCTACTGCAGGTGGAGGATCAGGGAAAGTGATGAGCAAGAACGTGGAGATGAAGGCAGACCTAAGCGACGCAGACCCCACGCATTGCCATAACAGAATCTCTTCCGATAACACATCTTACCCAAGGAGTTGTTCCTCGTTCCACCTCGTGGCCTTTCACCTTACGTGTACATATTTTGCTCTCGGCCGAATATTCAAGGGGACCCCTGGGCAGATTTCTGAAGCTCTTCTGTGTGCAGCTCCCTTCTCTCAGGTCCTCTGCACCTCACATTGTAGCCATGAGGTCTCATGGACTCTGTCTCTCCAGCTCAGGAAAATCGCCAGGCTCGGTTTGAGCCCCCTTCCCCCTCGCCCCCATACTGTAGCTGGAATTTGCTTCTAGGCAGAGAGCCTGGGCAATCACAGGGCGCATCTTGCGACTATGTCTTCTCTTGGGGCTCATTTTCCTACCCTGTCTATTGTACGATATCCAGTTTTCTATCTATTAACCCACATGTCATGTGCACTATCCTTCACTCACTTAAATAGAATAATTTTACTATTCTCCTTCGCCCTCCTCCCAGGTGATACAAACCTCATAACTCATTACCACTAATTATCTCGTCTCTGATTCCTATATAGTTTGTCTACATTTTAAACTTTAATAATCTAAAATGCCAAACTCTGATAATTATTAGACATCTAAAGGAGCAGATGAGGTGGCCCATAACCAGGAGAAAAGTCAGTCAATAGAAACAGACCCCAAAATGATGGTAATGATAGGAATTGCATACAAGGAGGTAAATGAAACTATTATAAACATGCTCCAGTTGCTCAAGGATGTAAGAAAAATATAATGAAGAGAGAAATGGTCAATATTAAAAAAAAACAAAACTTCCATAAGGATAGACAAGCCCTTGGATACAATCTAGAGTCCAGAAA
Organism: Daubentonia madagascariensis; assembly: GCA_023783475.1. NCBI lineage: Eukaryota > Metazoa > Chordata > Mammalia > Primates > Daubentoniidae > Daubentonia > Daubentonia madagascariensis. The sequence goes on along the minus strand of JAKFHU010001640.1, from coordinate 1,753,860 downwards.
ACACCCCATATATATGGAACACTTGATTAACAATAAAGGTAGCATTAGAGCTGAGTCTTCTCAAATAAAGAGTGGTGGATAAATTGTATGTCCATGTAAGACAAAAGGAAACATGATTCCTATATCATTCTATGTTAAAATTAGTCCAAGTGGATTATAGACCTAAATATGAAAGGTAGAACAAGGAAACTTCTCAAAGGTATACAGAAGAATATCTTCATGACTTCAGAAGTCAGGAAAATACTTTTCTAAAAATCCCAGAATATTAAAAAGCACAAATTATAAAGGAAAAGATTTCTAAATTTGATTATATTAAAATAGGTACTTCATTGCCTCAAAAGACACACATAAATAAGTAAAGCTACAAGGTAGAAAAGTATGTTTATAATAAATAGCCTAGGAAGGGCTCCTCTTTCAGAAGAGAGAGGAATACATGCAGAACTCCCTCAAATCAGTAATTAAACAGACAACCTACCAGAAAAGTAGACAGAAGACTTGAATGGGCTCCTCCAAAAGGAGATAGTCAAATACCTAATAAATTCATAAAAATGTCTCAACCTTATTAGTAGTCAAGGAAATGCAAAATAAAACCAAAATAAGACACCTCTTAAACTCACCAGAATAGCTAAAATTAAAAAGACGAGCAGTACCAGGTGTCGGCCAGGGTGCGGAGGGAGAGGGGGAGGAAACCTCACACACTGCTGGTGGGAAGGTGCATTGAAACTACCTCCTTGTGAAAGAGTGTGGTATTTGAAGCTGCACCAATATTATGACCATGCTATTTCACTGTTCCTCAATATATATCATTTATACATAAAGTAAAAATGAATAAACTATAGCCGTGTGCCACACAAGGATGGATGAATCTCACCAATGAATGTTGAGCAAAAGAAGCTACGCTATCCTATTCTTTTTATCTCGTATTTAAAAAACTAAACTGTAATATTTACAGTTGTATATTTGTGTGCTAAAACTTTAAAGACAGGGATTATTATAAAAGATAGGAGAGTAAATTACCCCTGGAGTGAAGAGCAAGTTATCTGGTGGGGCAGGAGGAAGAATTCTGGGGAGTAGAAATATCCTATTTCTTGATCTGGATTATGGTGTACTGGGCGCTCATTTTGTGATCAATCCCTGAGATGTACATTTAAAAGTTTTACTCTTCTGTATGTGTCATATTCATAATAGCAGAAATGTTGTAAAAAGAAAAGAAAAGAAAAAGCAACTCGGGATTTGAGTTAGATATCTTTTCAGGCAAATAGCTCCATCAAGAAAAAGTCTTAGACAAGACCAAGGAAGACGTGAAGTATATATCACAAGATGGCAAAGAAGAGCATAAATATAGTAGAGCAGTTCCCATTATGTTCCCAGAACAAATTCAGTATGTAGAATATGCTGAAATATCCTGACGCAGAATCTGATTAGAGCCTCTTATAGTGTGTGTTGGCAGGGGTGGGGGTTGGGGGAGAGAGAGAGATATTAAACGTATTTTGAAAACAATGCATGTTCATTAAAAACTTTTTCAAAAGGAAACACAGTTTATCAAATGAAAGAGATAAACACTTATAATCCCACCATTTAGAAATAATCTCTTGACACTGTGGTATATGTTTTATATCTCTATATCTATGTCAAGATACTTACCTATCTATATTAACACAATGCAAGGTATATAGGAAGTGTTCAATAAATGCTGTTTTCCTTCTACTTTCATCATAGGAAATCGCTTTTATTATTCCGTTTGAAACCTGTGATTCTGATCCAATGCTGTAATATAAAGGAAGAACAAGGTTTTTTTATTCTAAAACTTTGACATTATGGAATTCGATAGCTGCTGGTTTTCCACACCATGCTGTTTCGGTGATGCATATAATTATCATCATCTAACATTTATTGAGCACCCACTGAGGAAAAAACATTGCACTAGATACAGTATGAACAATATTTCAAAGAAAAAGGCAACTATAGAAACCTGCAGAAAAGGAACTATTGATTTTTTAAAAAGTAATTCAACTTTCTTTGGGAAATATTTAATTACATAGGGGCATATTTGCATATTTGTTTTATGACCTGCTTATTTAAAAAGCAAGGAAAAATGTATTAAGGTATCACAGGCTAGAGAGAAAGTAAGAGATTCAGTTATTTATATGCTGGGGGAAAATACAAAAGTGCCAATACTATTCTTTACTTTTTTTCTATCCGTCTCTCCCTGGCTCATCACAGAAGTCCCCGTGGTTCTCACATCTGCATCTTAAGGAATATCTGTCTTTGAAACTCCTGACACTTGCTGTTAACTGAGCACTGCCCACCTCAGTCGGGACCTCCCCCAGGAAGCTCAAAAGCATCTGTGGAAACCCAAATGCGCCGTCCTCCCTCCGCCCCTAGAAAGCCCCTCTGCTAATTTCCTGACTGATACTGCCGCGTCGCCAATCTTTCCCGCCTGGGTCATCAGAGAAATCCTTGACATTTCTCTTCTGGTCACCAGCGTGAGTGAACGAGCCTTGCTGATTGCACCTCCTCCATGTCCCGGTGCCACTTCACTCATCGGCCCCGCACCCCTCCCCCGCTACCGTAAGAGCCTCCTCAGAGGTCTTGTGCCCGTCATCTGTTAACGTTTCCTCTGCTACAGTCATTTGTCTTTCTGACATGGATCACATCATGTCTATGCAAGATCCAAGACCCTTATGATTCCCCCGTGCCTACAGGACGTCAAATTCCTAAACAAGATAGCCAAGCCCTCTCTTTACCTGCCCCCATCCAGAGTGACGCCAACCCCTCCCTCGTTTGATACAAATTTCAGTGATCAGGGATCCTTAATAATCCCCTTACGCACTGTTGAATTTCACGTTTCCATGTCTTCCTTTATGGCATCCCCATTTGCCTAAATAGACTACTTTTTCCTTTCAGTCACAGCAAATCTCTGTAAGGTCTAACACAAAATTTACACTTCCCTCCCTGCCTGCACAACTAATCGTGCATTTTCCTGTTGGGACCCCAAGCAGGACCTACTCCACTTGCTCACTGTCATTTATCATTCCCTTCGTGCATCTATTCATTTATTCTTTCAACAAGCCAGTGAATACCTGGTGGTCATGTCTGCCACGCCAGGCACCGTTCCAGGCTCCCGACGCAGGAGGTAAACGAGACAGGCTGGACTGTGACCCTGTGGATCTTACACTCTAGTGGGGGGAGGCAGCAGAGCCGAAGTAAATAAGTAAATGAGATCATTTCAGAGAGTCGGTGTTATAAAGAAAGTGAAATAGGATAATGGGCTAGAAAATGACCAGATGGGATGTATTTAGGTAGTCTGGAAAGTCGTTCCTAACGAGATGACGTGTGATCACGTCTGAATTAGGAGACGGAACCAGGCATGTGAAGAGGCAATGAAGCTTGTTCCAGATAAAGGGAACAGCCTTGGCGAAGGCCTGAGTTAGGAGCACCCTGGTGGCGTCCACAAAATAGAAGACAAGAGCAACTGGGCCATGAACAGCAAGGAATGGGTGACGGGAGATAAGCCCAGGGCTAGATCACACAGGCTTTCTTTTATAACTCTTTTTTTAAAGGTTTAATGGTTTCCATCAGGGCTACAACATACACCTTTAGTTAATTACAGTCTACCTTCTAATAATGTTATACTGCTTTACATGTTATGTAGGAAGCTTACAATTATATAATGCCAACATCTGCCTTCCGTCTTCTGTGCTAGTGTTGCCATATGTCTTACTTTTACATATAGTATAAGCCCATGATACACTGCCACTGTTTTTTTGTTTTTGACAGTCAATTATGTTCTTTTAGAGTGATTAAAACTAAGAAAAAAAGGTCTTTCATATTTGCATTCATTGTAACTGATTCTGGAGGTTTTCATTTATCTCCGTAGATCTCAGTTTCTGAATCATATTCCTTTTGTCTGAAGAACTTCCTGGCATAATTATCTTACTGCAAGGTAGCTGATAATACATTCCTTAAGTTTTTTGTTTGTTTGTTTGTTTGAAAAAGTATTTCTCCTTCATTACTGAAAGACATCTATCCTAGATATAGAATTCTGGGTTGACAAATTTTTTCCAGCTTTTAAAAGATTTTACTCTATTGTCTTCTGACTTGGATAGTTTCCAGTGAAAAGTCTTCTGTTATTCTTATCATTTTCCCTCTATATGAAGTTCCTTTGTTTCTTTCGATTCCTTCAAGATTTTCTGTTTATCTTTGGTTTTCAGTTCTTTGGGCATAATATGCCAAAGTATTTCTTTTTCATAAATTTTTGTCTTTTCTGTTATTTATCATGGTTGGGGTCCTCTGAGTTTCTTGAATCTGTAGTCTTATGTTTTTAATTATGTTTGGAAGATTATAATTCATTATCTCTTCAAGTATTTCTTGTGCCCCATTCTCTCTTTTCCTTCTGGAATTCAGTTTATACATGCTAGACCATTTGGTGGTGCCCCACATCTCTGGAGTGCTTTGTCCTATTGATTTTTATCCTTGTGTTTCAGTTTAGGCAGCTTCTACTGAACTATATCCAAATTCACTGATTTTTTTCCTCTCATACATATTGAGTCTACTGGTAACTTCATCCAAGGAGTTCTTTATCTTGGTTACCAAGATTTTTATTTCTAGTATCCCTACTGAAATCTACCATATATTCCTGCATGTTGTCTCCCTTTTCCAACAAAGCCTCTGACATATTAATCATGATCGTGTTAAATCTCTACTGTGATATTTCCAACGTTTGAGTCATTCTTGAGCCTATTTCAGTTGATTGTTTTGTTTCTTGGCAGTGTTTTTTGTGTGTCTCAACTTTTGTTTTACATTTTACATTTTGTTTGCCCATAAATGTCATGTGCAGGACAGTAGAGGCTGATGTAAATAGTGTTTGTGTCTGGACGTGGTCATGCCCCTTCTGCTAGGCTATTAGCAAGGAGGGGATTGAGCCAATCTAGCCAGGAGTTGAGCTAGGTTTAAGTTTTGTTGTTGCTATGGTTACTGGCTTCAAATAACTCTGGCATTTCCTTGTGCTTCAGATGGGGGCTGGTTTACTGGATGCTACTCCACCCTCAGCTTTAGGACTTCCCTGAGCACCTGCACTTCAGAAAGTGTCTCCTCCACCCTCTTACCTCTCCCCCATGCTAGATTTCTGTTGCTTATCTCTGTGCTTGCTAGCCAGGGGTAAGAGAAAGTCCTGCTGTCCTGGTCCACCCTCAGTCTCAGAAAGGCCCTGTGTCCCCGGGTTTTGAGGGTGGAGCTTTCTCAGAGATCCTGCCCAACCCGTACCACTAGGAGACATGTTATGGTCTGTGCCTAAGATGGATTCCTACCACTTCCCCAGGGGTTAAAAAGCTTCTTATTTTCCCTTCCTCTCAACCACAATGGGTCTCTACCTATACCCAAGGGTCAACAGGGTTAGCTGCCCTCCTCCATCACTTGAAGACCTCTGTTGTTTAGAGGAGGAAGGTTCAGGCAGGGCCCTGTGGTGGCCATTCCACTCCAGTGCCCCCCCCTAGTCTTTCTCCTGAGCTCCTGGTGGAGAGCAATGGAAGGGAATCTGCAAGTGGGGGCAGGCCATCGGGTTTACAGCCCCCGGGGGTCCTGTGCCGTCGGGATATTCCACACTGGACCATTAGCAACTCACTAAACAGTGTAGGCTCAGTTCTGTTCACTGCTTGTATGGCAGCCCATCTTATTTCTGTGCTCTGCCACAGGTAAGCCAGTGCTCATGTCCCATAGCTCCCCGGACTTAAGGCTCCTTGATTGCCCTGCAGTCTGAGTTCTCTGGCGGGTTCAAGTAAAGTTAGGACTTTGCAGATTGTTGGGCTTTTACGTGTTGTGAGTTGCACGTGAGCAACCTTCTTTCCAGCTTTCTGCTGGAAGAGCTGTGTAGTCTATGAACATGTGGCAAGAAGTGTGCTTGGCACATAGCCAATGCTCTGGAAAAATCTGTGAATTCAACTCATGATTCAGAAATCTTATATTATTCCATGAGTGGGTTATAGTGATTCATATAGTGTATTTTCCAAACTCAGCCAGAGTGATCATTTTAAAACACAAACACTCCAAAGGCTTCCATTGCTCTTAAAATAAAACATAAACCTCATTGTTTAATCGCTTGGCCTGTATCTGTGCCCCCATCACTCTTCCCTTGTGCAATGTGCTGTAATGACACTGATCGTATTTCTCAAGTTTAACAAATTGTTTCCTATTTCATGCTCTTGGTCTTGCTGCTCCTTCTGTCTGGAACAACCTCCACCTTCTGCATTTGCAAAGCTTGTTTCTTGTCTTCTCCTCTCAGTGTTGCGTCTGTGGTGAGGCCTTCCCTTAAATAGCACCTCTCTGACCTGATATACTCTCTGGGATTTATTCTTCTTCCTCACACTGATACATACTCACATGTGCCTCTAGCACTTAAAACATGTGTTTGTGACTTTCACCCTTATGAAATGTGAGTTCCGTGGAACGATGACCTTAGTTCATTTCCCTGCTGTGTCCCCAGTGCCTAACACTTCTCAGGAGCTCAATACATCAAGAACAACTAGATCAATGAAAATCTGCACTAACCATTGTCAAGTAAATCCCTTCTGTTGTTCATCCTAAAACATGCTATGTGGACTTGCCCGACTGAGAAGCAGCTCATCTGCAGGTCACCACCTACGGTAAGGAATGTCTGGGGCTCTCACTTCTGTAAACCTACCTTTGCATGCCTGCCCACGGTGGTTTAGCTTGTAGGCTTATTTACCCAGTTGGCAGCGACCCTGTCTTTCATCCCACTTTGCCATAGCAGAGGCCAGCAAACTGTCTGTAAGTGGCTAGAGAGTAAATATATTTGGCTTTGAGTGCCACATGGCCATGGTGTCATAACTACTCAACTCTACAGAGTAGCACAAAATCAGCCTTAGATAATGTACAAATGAATGAGCATGGCTGGGTTTCAATAAAACTTTATTTACAAAGGCAGGCATTAAGCCATATTTGGTCCACAGGCTGTAGTTTGCAGATCCTTGCTCTATAGGATTAACACCTACCTCCTTTAGATGCTGTCTCAGAGGTCTGCATTTTTACCTGTATCCATCACATGGCTTGTATTTTAATTCAGACTATTCCAAACATACATCTGAAATTTTGTGAAAAGTGGCTTAGCTATGTTTGCATGACAGGTTATCAGATGAAAATAAACCTTAACCTCATTATTCAAATACAGTGTACTGAGTTCTTACTACATGCCAGGTATTGTGTGGTGCAGTTTGCATGTATTACCTCACTTGGTACCGCTCCCATTAGCATCCTGTGTGAGCATCATTATTCCTATTTGACAGTGAAGGAACCAGTCTCAGCATGTTATTGTAGTTAGTCATGACACTTAGAGTGGGCCAGGTGAGATCACAGTTGGTTCGTTGCATTTCTGTCTCCCATATTGGTTGGCACCAGGCTTGTTCCTCAACACACACTGAATGAGTCCCTGCCAAATCTAACTTGAGTGGACATTTGTGCATTGACAAGAATGGCACAGTTCTCTGTCATTCAAAACAGATGCTTCTCTGGAGCCGCCAACCCTAGAGCTAGCACTTGTCCAATCTTCCTGCTTCGTGAGACCCCAAGGAAAGCCCACTCGTAGAAAGGAAAGGCACTCTTTAAGGACCCTGGTCTGAGGAGTGTCTATCCAAGGAGGGGCTCTTATTTTTATACAAAAGATAATTGTGTAGAACACGTCAGCCCAACCAACACTGAGGTTGAGCCAAGCAGTTACCAAATTGTCCTGTTGGTTTAGTTACAATGGCAAATCTCATCAGCCCATGTACATAAGAGATTAGAAAAATGGCTTTTTTTCCTCTCTAAAAGGAGGTGCACAGATTAATGTGAGAACTGTCCTCAAATTTCTGAATAGTGCCATGTGTAAAAGTGTGCATTTGTTCCGTGTAAGTGCCAGATTAAAGATGCATCCAATGGGTAGAACTGTCATCATTCGTCATCACTCGTTCTGAATTTATTACAGGGCTATCTGAGCATTGGTTGGGTGCATGTGAAGTTGTGGCTGCCGATAGTCAGGGAAACTCAAGGGGACCACCCACTGGAAATATTCCAGAGAACACCCTGATGACGTATGGAGAGCGGATCTAAACTCCTTTAGCTTCCTTTCCCTATGCAAGGACATAATATTCTATTTGAACCATGACTTTAATTGCAGAAAAATATCCTCCATTTAAAAAAAAAGATGCCTGTAAAAAGAACACACTGGCAGGAAGAGACATTTGTCCAAATAGCAGCTGCCCAGCCGTGCTCCTCCTGGGTACTTTGGCTCCCTGCAACAATCTCAGGGACTTTTATTTATGTCTATAACAGTGTTTCTCAATGTTTTCTACAAAGTGAGGCGTGTCTTGAGAGACAGCTGGGACAAGACATTTTACATGTACAAACAATACCTTTGCTTTTCCAGTCCACTATGGCATTGTTCTGTCCCTGGTTGAATACATTATGTTTGAAGGTGCTGGAATTGTAAACACAGGACCATCCATCCTTCTGCTAGCAGGAGTTGGAGTAATTAACAACAATTAAAGTTGCTGTGTCTAGAGGTTGGAAGAAGATCTGGAGGAAAGCCTCTCACTCTTAACAGGTTTGATTTACTGATCAAAATGTTGGGTGGGGAAAGAACTGGTCCTCCTATCTTGCAGGTGGAAAAACAGAGGCTGGATCAGTGTAGGTGGCCAGGCAAGAACTCGTGACTTACTTTTCTTCTCCAAGACTAATATTACTCCATTTATGCTGCACAGGAAAAGACAGAACATCTGGGGAGACAGAATGGCTTTCCTGTGGTTGGCGTTCTTGAGAAATCAATTTCTGTGTTGGACACAGGCCTGCTGGGATTTTATCACATTCTTCCAACCTGGCCAGTCTTCACAAATGCTTGCCCCATGACTGAAGGAGCGGCAACACCTTAACCTACCTTCTGACTCTACTCAGAAGGCAGGCTGACGAATAGCTGTACTGAACACAAAAATGCTCAACAAAATAAGAGTGTATATCTGAGAACCCTAGAAGCCATTCTTGCCTCTTCTAAATTAGATCCACGGGATTATGAGCTTTCTGCTGTGCTGGAATTGGTCCCTAAACAGCTCTGAAAACATGCCTCTTTATCTTCCTGTCCTAAATTGGAAGCAGGATTTGAAAAGGCATATTAACTAGAAGAATAAAAACATTTTCAAACGGATGTGATTTGAGGAATGAATTCATACCATTTTAAGGCCATCTAATAAATATTTATTACATATGGACCTGTGTTGCTCTTGGTATCTCCTAAAATAGCTCTTATTTCAAGCATTATGTCTTGTTGCCCATGTAAGTAGACTTATACATACAAGGACATATTTCCTGATGTCGATTTCTGGAATATGATCCCGGTTACTTTAAAAAGTATGAAGATGTTAAATCTAAGTCCTTGTCCTCAAGAAATTTCCTGTCTGGTTGAAGGGACTTTCATTCATTCACATCCATGAAGAATGTGTCAAATATATTATAAAAGAGATGTTTTTCTGTAGAGTAGGATCCAGCGGAACAGGAGAGGGACTGTGGGAAAAATCCTCAATTGCTTTTTTTGTTGCTTGTTTTGCATTTGAAGAAAGAGTGTGTGTCTTTGTCTCCTGGGACAGAGAATGTTCTGCTCAGCTTGGTGACAGTTCATTGAAGGTTAGTGTAGCTTTGTCTGCCCACCTAAGACTAGCAGTGCGAATGGGCTTAGATTTTTCTTGTTTTACTGGTACCATATTGGCATTTTATATGCTTATGCTCATTGACTGCTACAGTAAGAGTTCATTTCAGATATTGCAGCTGAAAGACTAATTTGCTTCCTAGAGGAAAACAGTAAAATAAATCCTCAACTCCTGAGTCTCCCAATTTAATTTTTGGTGCCTTGCCTGGTGCTTCACTTGTGGTTGATAAATATGTTAAGGCCTTTATCTGTTTTCATTGAGAGTTGTGTTCATCCCTGCATTGCGTGTCCCTGAACTATTCCATAATAAGCATCACGCCATTTTATTCTTCTGCTTAGGAGGGTTGTCTAAATTCATTTTTTGCTGGGGTGGATTCTTCTTGCTCCCAGATACACTACAATTCGGCTTCCTCTCAGTCATTTCCTCTAGAGCTTCAACTGTTTATCATTTTGCTGTGCCTGATATTAATCACCGAAATACATAAATCAGGCATAGAAGCCTGGAGCCACACAAAGCACTCAGTCTCTTCCTCCGCACAGGTAAACAACAAGAATAACAACACAGAATAGCTCACCTTTCTCAAAGTTCAGGGGCTACAACTTTTCCTATTATTTTAGAGTGATTTTATTCACCATTGACATCTCCAGCATTTTCTACTTGAAACTCTTGGGACCACAGAGAATGTTCTGCAGAACTACAACTTCCTGAAGTGCAAAGACAGTGCCTCAATAACTGTGGCTTTCGTTTGTTGTATGGGGACCAGTCACTGCACTGTACATTATTTTTCTCTTACAATCTTTATTGTAGCCTGATAGAGTGAGTTTTATTATTATAGTCAATCTGAAGACTAGCAAAGTGGACCCTTGGAAGGTCAAGTAATGTGCCTGACTCTGTCAGCTGGTGAGAGACAGAGCTGGGTTTGAAGTCCAGGACCATCTGATGTAAACCCTTTCCTTTCGCCACCATGTACAAAGCATCCCATAACCTTGCTTACTCTTTACTGTATTCCTGAAAAGAGGTTATCTCACCTTACCTAAACAGCTGCAATTATTGGAAACTCATTATTTCCTGAAGCACCCATTGCGTCATGAGTAAGGTTTGGAATCACTCTCCCAGTGTGTTCTCTGGACCACTGGTCTTTAGGATATTAATAGACGTTCCCTGAAAAACGAAATCTGTTACATGTTCAAATATAATGAACAATATCAACTTTTTAAAAATATTAAATGGATATCCTCACTTGGAATTTCTCACAGCCTTTAATGTGCTAATGTGGGTTGTGAATCTTCCAGGAGGAGGTGTGTTATTCAGAATGTGCCATGTGTGTTTCACTATTGTACTGTTGTTTGTTTGTTTGTGAACTACCTGGTAGGACTAGAGTAGATTTCAGCACTTTGGGAAATGCTGAAAAGCAAAAAAATATACAACTGATCCTCATTGCTCATGGTATTTACCGTCCACAAAGTCTCCATGAACACTGAATTAGTGAATACTAAGCAATTGCTGCTAGAGGATTATATATAGATAGGCTATTCTATCTGCATAAATATAAATATATGTATATGCACAAATATATATGTATGTATGTATAAACTCATCTTACATCCTAAAAACAACTCATACTGGTTGATTCTATTTTCTTTATTTTATGAAAGAGAAAATATTCTCCACTCCACTAACAGTGCCAAGGTTGAGACTCAAAGCCACCTGACCCTGGAGCTAGAGCTTCCTGTGCTGTTCTGCAAGGTCTCTGCCCACTGCCATCCTGTGGTCATCTCTGTAGGAGAGCATTGCCTTTATCTCAGCTGGGAGCACTCACTGTGGGCAACTCAAAGTATTCAATAATCTGTATGTGTCTGTGAACAACTGCTGGAACCCTGGGAATATTGATTTGGCGGCTACTAATAAATTTCAGTGAGTAGGCAAATTCACAAATACAAAATCTTTGAACAACGAGGATTGATTGTAATCCACTACCCCTGTCTTCAAGTAGCTTCATTGTTGGGCAAAACATTATTTGTGCAGCTGTGCCCATCTCCGACTTAATTTGCTCCAGTTAAAGGAAGTATTGAGTGAAGGAGCTAGTATTACTTATTTTAGTGAGAAGTATTTTTATGTGTTCTAAGACCTCCAAAAGTAACATTCATTTTTCACACACATGTTTAAAAGTAAAAGAAATACATATTTATGAAGAAGAAAATATTAAAGAGCACATATCTTGTTAAAACAGCAGTTATTTATTAAATGCAATTATTGTTACTTAGTTTGGTGAAAATAAAAGTTTGTGCAATCCAAAAATATTTGGGGGAAATTTACTGAATGCCTCGTCTCTCTGTGAGGTCTTGTGAGCCATTGGCTATTGAAGTCCTTTGACTGTTGACTCCTGAATCTACTAGAGTCTTGCCAGGAAGCCACTGTCTCACTACCACAAAGTGGGGAAAACCCGCCTGGTCCTGCCACGAACCCCTCTTCCCACGACTCCTACACCAAGACTCAGAGCACGTGAATATGCACACGCTTGCTGTTTCCCAGGACAGGCTGAGGAATGTTTAGGGAACACGTGGGTGAGGGAAAGGTGACTCAATTTCCTGAGACTGACCCTGGCACGGTGAAGGTTTGGAGAAGGGGGGATGAATTGTGCTGGAGTGCTGCAGACCTGGGGCTAGAGAGCTTTCCTAACACGCAACTCCCTAAACACACACAGCCAAGGAAGCGCTCTGTGGCCCTGGCTGCTCAGAGTGTGGTCCATGGACCAACAGCATCAGCATCACCGGCCGATGGTGAGAAATGTGCGATCCCAGCCTCCACCCCAGGCCTGGGGGCCAGATCCGCGGTCATATACCAAGGTCCCCGTGGGGTTTTATTTGTGCAATGAGGACTGGGATGCACTCGGCCGTGGGTGGTACTGAGAACAAAGCTCTTTGTCTCCCAGGTGAACAGTGTAGTGCAGACTGGGGGTCAGGGGTTGGCTTCTCCCACATCAACACAAAAATTGATTTGTTGACAGCAAAAGTTGGCATCAATTTTCTAAGGTGGTATTATAGAAAGGACGTACTAGTGCAGTTGTTCTTTTCTCAAGAGACGTCCACGTATGCCGGCACCCGGCACCCCGCCTCCTACGCCGCAGAGCCCTTATGCTCATTCTGTGCAAAGTGCAGATGACCAGGCCCAGCGCCGGAGCAATGAGGCCAGTCTCCGGGAGCGAGGCTCACGCATGGGTGTGTTTTCAAAATGACCCCCACGATTCTGACACGCCATCAGCATCGAGACCTGCCGGTCAAGGTCAGGTTTCAGGAGGACGTTAATTCAGGGGTATTTGGGAAGAGGGGGGGACTTTTCTAAAACCTCCAAATGGACCAAGGTCATTTGTAAATAGCGTGGTTTGCACCAGGGTCCTGGGTATTAAGGACGATTAGAAGGAGCCGAGCATTTGAACGCCGTGCCTCCCTCCTTTGTACCACACACGTGTGTGTGTGCACGTGTGTGTGCGTGTGTGCACGTGTCACGCGTGTGCGTGTGTGCACGTGTGTGCGTGCATGTGTGTGCACGTGTGCGTGTGTGCACATGTGTGTGCGTGTGTGCACGTGTGTGTGTGCGTGTGTGTATAGATAGATACAGAAACTCAATCTCCACCCCAGACCTCAACCTTCTGTTGCTTCACTTTAAGGACACAGTACAATTATGTAAGTTACCTGAACTGGGCCACCTAAAAATTAAAATATTCATGAAAGATTGACTGATTCCATTAAAGCATTTTTTTCAGAACTCTGTTATGCACACTTAATTTTAAAACACATGCATATTTAATTTTCTCTTCACAGAAATGTATTTATAAAAACAATAGTAAGCAACATCCTCAGAGGACAGAAAAAATAAGACAGATGGGAAGGGAAACATCACAACTCTCCACTGTCAGAAGGGAACACCCTGTTGTGTCTCTATAACTGCTGGTGACGTGTTCTCCACCGTGATGAGGAGACCCTATAACCTCTCCATGGAGTTTATCAACCCCAGTACCCTACGTATCCTCCCTGTGACTAGGCATTTTCCCAGCACTCCACCACCGACAGTAAACTCCGGTGAAATGCTGCCTTGTCCAGGGTGTGGAGTAAAAGTACCCAGTCCACAGTCATCTGGAGGGAATGGCTCCTGCTCACCAGCTAGGGTGTGGAAGACAGGTCGCTTTGCTCTATCTTTTCTTCATGCAATTAACCCTAACACCAACCTACTAACACCTCAGGCTGGTAGGGAAATCAGTCGCACTATCAGTGGGCTCTGCTCCCCCCACCACCTCGTACGGAGCTGTGCAGAAGTCCAGCTCATTGGAGAGGTTGTTGCAGTTTTGGTCTACACAGTTTTGGCTATCACAGAGCCATCTCCTGCCCCTGGCTGTGTGAATGTGTGATATCTGAAGGGTAGTGGCTTCTCTGATCTACTAGGAGTGTATCACAGTAGCTCTTGCCAGAGCGGGGAGGGCCTTGCCTGGGTCTCCCTGGCTGCCCCATGCGACCACCCCATGGCTTGCCACTGCCCCTCTGTAGCAGAACCTGGGTCCTCCCAAGGGCCACCTCCCTCTTCCCACTTCCCCTCCCCTGCTCTCCCCCTCCCCTGCTCTCTCTCCATCGCTACCTTCTCTTCCCCTTTTCCTGGAAGTCACTGTCTAGGATCAAGTTCTCCACATCCTAGAGGACACCTGGAAATGTCAGGCCTTTGGAAAAAAAAGTTGAGGGCTTGTCCTCAAGCAGCTTCTGCATGTAGCTCTGCAAAAACCCTCAGGCCACTCAAAAGTGTGGGGGAAATTGGGAGGGGAAAGTGGAGGAAGAGTAGAGTAGCCAGAGTGTGAACCAACATCCCAGTGAGTGAATCAGCTACAGGTTTGGAAAATACCTCATAGAGCATTTGTCTCGGGGCTAGAAGGAACCAGGTTCTCCCTGTGGGTCAGTTAGAGGACATGGAATTTAGCCACAGAGACGTTGTACCTTCAGCCCTCCCGGATTTTGTTTCTCAACTGCTCCTGCATGACCTTCAGTGACTTGGCCTCCCTGGTCACTATGGGGCTCCATCATGTAACTGGCCCCCAAGTGGGTCGGTATAGACTACACGAAAAGTGAACCAGCGAAGGACAGAGACTAGTGTGCCGGAAGAGACCAGTGTGACTTTCCTTGCTATTCTTGGTAGACAGGAGAATCTAAGTAGAAGCAAAATTCCTGGGAGAAGCTGGTCTGACGACCTCATCAAAGGAGTCCTCACTGCACACCAGCCACATGACGCTGGCTGGGGCGGACCTCAGCTTACTCATGGTGTGCACGAGCGTGACGTGAATGTCCGTGTTCAGCACAATTGTAAAATCCCAAAGAGAATTTTTTAAATAAACTTTTAAAAAAGTAGTGTACACAAAGGAAAGTGCACAGATAGAGGCAGAGATGAATCACCGAGTGAACATACCTACGTATCTGGCAATTTTGTCAATAAACAGAATATCACCAACATGAGTTCCACACTTGCCCATCTTATTCCCCTCAAAGAAACCATTACCCAGATTTCTAACATTACAGGTCAGCATCAACTGTTTTTGAACGTGGCATAAATGGACTCGTAGGTTATTTGCCTTTTATGTCTGGTTTCTTTCATTCGGTGTTTGTAAGGGTCACCCCTGTTGTTGTGTTGCCTGTAGTTTGTTCTTTCTTGTTAATGTATAATATTCTCTTGTGTGGATGTAATGTTATTTATTTATTCATTCTACTGTTTATGGGTTGTCTTCAGTTTAGCTCCATTCCAAGAAAAGCTGATACACACATTTTTGTACATACATTTTGGTGTGCATATATATGCATTTCTTTGTTTATATGTACGTTTCTTTTGAATGTATACCTAGGGGTGGAATTTTTGGGTCTGTTTTGGTAGATGTAACCAGTTTTCCAAAGCAGCTATGATAATTTATACTCCCATTCCAACATGTGAGAGTTTCAGATGTTCCACATCCTAGCCAACACTAGGTAGTGACAATCTTTTTAATTTTGGCCATTGTGGTGAATGTAAATGTTAAATTAGTGTGGTTTGAATATACATTTTCCTGTCGATTAATGATGCTGAATGCCTTTTCATATGTTCATTGTCAAAGTGAATAGACTGTCTAGTTAAGTACCTGTTTTGGTATTTTGCTCATTTAAATTTATTTTTTCTGTATTTTTTACTGAATTGTAGTTCTTTATATGTTTATATATATTATCAGCTGTCAACATGTCAAATATTTCCTTCCTCCCTCCACTCTGCAGCTTGTCTTATCACCCTCTTAATGGTATTTTTTGATAAGCAGAAGAGTTCTTAATCCTATTGAAGTCAAGTTTATCTTCTAATTTTTTTATAGTTGGGTTGTGTGTGTGCATGTGTGTGTGTGCTGTTTAAAATCCCTTGGTTCCCCTAAGGCTGTGAAATGCCCTCATGTTATCTTTTACAGGCTCATTTTTATTTCTATATCCTTATCTACAAACCAGGTGGATTTGAATTTTTGCGTATGTGACATGGGTTGTCAAGATTCAACTTCTTAAAGTCAAATTTATTGAGGAATGATATATATTATGTATAAATACAGTAAAATTTACCTCTTTTAGGTATATAGTTTGAGGTATTTTGGCAACTACATGAAGTTGTGTAATTATAACCAAATTGAGATATTTAGAAGATTTCCATCACTCCAGAAAGCTTCTGTGTACCCCATGGTAATCAATTCCCTGCTGTCACACCCTATCCCCAAGGAAGCATCATCTGATTTCTTTCCAGAGTGTAATACACATGGAATCATACAAGATGCAGCATTTTGAATCTAGAATTTTTTCACTTAGTGGAGTATTTTTGAAATTCATTTCTTTGTATTGCTGAGTAGTATTCCATCGTAAGGGTATATGACCATTTGTTTATCCATTTACGAGTCACAGTACTGTGGGTTGTTTCCAGTTTGGGGAGATTATTTTAAAAGTTGCTATAAAATGATCTTAAACCAGTCTTTGTGTGGACATATGTTTTAATATTCTGGAACAAATACCTAAGAAAGCGATTGCTGGGTTTTATGGTAAGTATATGTTTAATTTTATTTTTTAAAAATCTGCCAAATTATTTTCCAAAATATCCCTACCATTTTATTTCCCACCAGCAGTGTATAAAATTTCCATTTACTCTGCATTCTGGGCACCTCTTGGTATTGCCATTTTTGGTTTTGTCACTGTGGTTTGTACAGCAGTATCTCAGTGTGGTATTAATTTACATTTCTCTAATCACTAATGACATCAAGGTTCATACCTTTTATTTGGTGTGGTGTCTGTTCAAATATTTTGTACGTTTTTCCATTCGCTTTTTCTTAAAGCTGTGAGGGTTATTTATATATTCTGGATAAATATCTTTCATCAGATATGCATTGCATTCATGATAAATCCAATGAAAAATAAGGATTGTAGAGTGTAATCTAATTTTATAGCAATATTTAACATGTATATATTGTATAATGCACATTGTAAGCATGTGTAATAAATTAAAAAAAAGGTATGTATTGCAAATATTCTCTGCCAGTCTGTGGTAGAAAATTTTCACTTTCTACTTTTTAGCAGTGTTTTATGAAGAGCAGAAGTTTGTAATTTTGATGGAGTCCAGTTTACTAATGTTTTTGCGTATGGTTTGTGTTTTTGAGTACTAAGAAATCTATACAGCCAAATTTCAAAAAGATTTCACCTTATATTATGCTTGAGAACTTTTAAACTTGTAGTTTTTACATTTATGTCCAAGATCCATTTCAAGGTGATCTTTTATATAAGCTACAAGGTAAAACTCAAGCTTCATTTTTTGAATATTGATGTCCAATATTTCAAACATCATTTGTAGAAATACCTCATGATTTTTTCTCCATTGAATTACTGACATTTTTGTTGAAAGTCAGTTGACCATATATGGACTCTATTTGTGGACTCTGCTTATGTTTCTATTTATGGACTCTTTTCCTACCTGTTGATATATATGTCTGTCCTTACGTCAATACTACAATGTCCCTTTTAAAAAAACTTTTACTAAGATATATTTTACATAATTTTACACACCATAAAATCTGCCAATTGAAAGTACAGTTTAGTGGCCTTTTAGTATATTCACATTCACACTGCTTCTGGCTTCTTTTACTTGGTACATTGTTTGCAAGATTCATCCATTCCGCAGCATATGTTAGTACGCTATTCTCTTTTATGACTGAATAATATTATCCATTCACCAGTTGTTAGACATTTGGGTTGTTTCCCCTTTTTGGCTATTATGAATAACACTGCCATGAACATTTATGACAAGTTTTGGTGTGGAAATGTTTTTTCTTCTCCTGGGTATATACGTAGGACTGGAATTTCTGGGATATGTGGTAACTTTATGTTTAGCATTTTGAAAAACTACCAAACTGTTTTCCAAAGTGACTCCAATATTTTACATTTCCACCAGCAATGTATAAGGATTTGGGTTTTTCCACATCCTTGCCAACACTTGTTGTTACCTGTTCTTTTGATTCTAGCCATCCCAGTTGTTATGAAATAGGTCTTATTGTCGTTTTGATTTGCATTTTCCTAATCACAAATGATAGTAGCATCTTTTCGTGTATTGGCCATTTGTATATCTTCTTTGGAAAAATCACCATTCAAATCATTTGCCCATTTTTAAATTGGGTTATCTGTATTTTGTTGTTGAAGTGTAAGAGTTCTTTATATATTCTAGGCACAAGTTCATTATTGAATATATGAAATGCAAATATTTTCTCCCATTCTATGGATTGCCTTTTCACTTCCTTGATGGTGTACTTGAAGCAAAAATGTTTTAATTTTGGTCAAGTTCAATTCATCTAGGGGTTTTTTTTTGTTTGTTTCATCATTTGTGCTTTGATGTCACATCAAAGAAATCATTGCCTAACCCTACATCATGATGATAAACACCTATGTTTTCTTCTAGGAGATTTTTAACTGTAGCTCTTATATTTAGTTGTGTGACTCATTTCTCATTAATTTTTGTGCATAGTGCGAGGCAGGGACCAGCTGCCTTTTTTTTTTTTTTTTTTTTTTGTATATGGATATCCGGTTATCCCAGCAGCATTTATTGAAAATACTATTTTCCCCCATTGGATTTTTTTGGCACCCTTGTTAAAAATCAGTTTACCATACATGTGAAGATTTATTTTTTGGACTCTCAACTCTATTCCACTGATCTGTCTGTCTATCGTTATGTCATTACCACAATATCTTATTTACTGTAGCTTTGTAGTAAGTCTCAATATTGAGAAATGTGAGTACCCCAACTGGATTCTTTTTTTTCAAGTTTGTTTTGACTATTCTGGGTCAGTCTCTTGCATTTCCTAAATATTTGTTATTAATTTCTATAAAAAAGCTGGGATTTTGATAGGTATTGTGCTAAATATTTAGATCAAGTTAGTGAGTATTGCCACAGTAACATTGTTAAGTTTTCAGTCCATGACATGGCGTGTCATTTCATTTATTTATATTGTTTTTAATTTCATTTAACATTATTTTGTAATTTGGAGTCTATAAATTTGCATTTATTCTGATAAACGTGTTCCTAGATACCGCATTCTTTGTGTGATGTTATAAATGGGATTACTTTCTTAATTTCATTTTCAGATTGATGATTACTAGTGTATAGAAATGCAATTGATTTTTTTATGTTGTTCTTGTACTATGCCACAGTACTGAATTTGTTTATTAGTTCTAATTCTGTGTGTGTGTGTGTGTGTGTCTCAAGATTTTCTACATACAAGATTATGTCATCTATAAATAGAGATGGTTTTACTTTTTCCGTTTCAAACTGGATGCCTTTTATTGCATTTTTTTTGCCTAATGCCCTGGCTAGGACCTTCAGCACAATGGTACTGGAAGTGGTAAGAGGAGACCTCTGTGTCTTACTCCTCACCCTAGGGGCATAGCATTCAGTCTTTCTCCACTAAATATGATTTTAGCTTTGGTTTTTGTTTGTTTGTTTGTTTTTGCTCTTCCTAGATGCCTTTTATCAAGTTGGGGAAGTTTCCTTCTATTCTTAGTTTGTTGAGCATTTTTATCATGAAGGATTGTCGAATTTTGCCATAAGCTTTCTCTGCATCTGTTAAAGTGATAATGTGAGTTTTGTCCTTTATTCTCTTGCAATGGTGTGCTACATTGATTTTCAAATATTAAACTAATCTTGCATTCCTGGGATAAATCCCACTTGGTCGTGGTGTATAATCCTTTTTTCATGTTGCTGGATTCACGTTGCTAGTATTTTGTTGAGGCTACTTCTGTATATATTCATAAGAAATATTGGTCTGTAATTTTCTTTCCTTATGATGTTTTTGTTATCAGAGTAATACTCACCTCATAGAATGAGTCAGAAAGTGTTTAGTCCTTATCCATTTTTTGGAAGAATTTGTGAACACTTCATTCTTTTTTAAATGTTTGGTAAAATTTACCAGTGAAGCCATCTGGGCCTGGCCTTCTCTTTGTTGGAAGATTTTTAAATTAATTTTTTATTATATATATTTAATTCATACAACATGATATTTTCATAAACATACACATAGTGTAATGATTACTATGTCAAGTGAATTAACATACCCATCTTTTCATATAGTTCTTTTCATTTTTGTGGTGAGAACACCTGAAGTCTATTCTCTTAGCTAATTTCTGGTATACGGTACAATATTATTAACTATAGTCATTTTGCTTTACGTCAGATTTTTTATTATTCATTCAATCTCTTGCCTTATTTCAGATCTATTCAGACTGAATGTTCCTTCTGAAGTCAGCTTCCGTAGTTTGTATCTTTCTAGGAACTGTCCGTTTCACCTAAGTCATCTAATTTTCTTGGCACAGAGTTGTTCATAATGTTTTCTTATTACCCTTTGTATTTCCTTAAGATTGCTAGTAATATCCCTCCCCTTTTGTTCCTGATTTTAGACACTTGAATCTACTCTTCTTTTTTCTTTGTCAGTGTAGCTAAATATTCATTCATAGTATTGATATTTTCAAATAACCAATACTGGGCTTATTTACCTTTTATTTTGCTATTCTATTATATATTTAATTTACTCACTATAATTTTAAATTATTTTCTTCTTTCTGCTTGCATTGGGTTTAGTTGTCTCTTCTTTTGCTATTTTCTTACAGTGCAAATTCAAGGTATTGATTTAAGATCTTTCTTCTTCTTAAAAATTGGCATTTACAGGTACACATTTTCTTCTAAGCCCTGCGATAACTGCATTCCATGTTTTTGTATGCAGTTTCTCTGCTTTCATTCATCTCAAAGTATTTTCAGATTCTTATTATTTACTTGGCCCTCCTGGTTATTTGGAGTGTACAAGTTTAATTTTCACATATTTGTGAATTTTTCAAATTGTCTTCTATTGTTGATTTATAATTTAATTCCATTGTTATCAGAGATATTCTTTGTATAATTTCAGTTTTTTTAAAATTTATCGAGGCTTACTTTATTACCTAGCGTATGGCCTATCCTGAAAAATATCTCATGTGTGCTTGAGTTGAACATGTACCCTACGCTGTTGGGTGGAGTGTTCTATAGATGTCCATTAGGTGTTTTTTTGTGTAAAAGTATGTGAAAATCTTCTATTTCTTTATTGCTATTTGTCTTTTCTGTACTACCCACTACAGAAGGGGTATTGAAGTCTCCAACTATTATTGTTAAATTTTCTATTTTTCCTTTCAATTCTGTCAGTTTTTGCCTTCTGCATTTTGGGGCCATAATACTAGGTGCATATCTGTTTATAATTGTTATATCTTCCTCATGGATTGGAACTTTTATTATTATAAAATATACTTTCTGTTTCCAGAATTTATTTTTTCTTAAAGCCTTTTTTGTCTGATATTAATATAGCCATTCTAGCTTTTTGTTGTTGTTGTTACTCTTTGCAACCAAGCAGTATCTTTTTTCCATTATTTTATATTCAAGTCATTTGTTTCTTGAACCTAAAATGTCTCTCTTTTAGGCACCATGTAACTGTATGTTGCCTAAAAGAGCATATATAATGTATTTTTATCCATTAATCTCTTCCTTTCAATGCTGGTATCTAATTGATTTTACATAAAATCAATATTTTTTCCTCGCTGATAAAGAAGGATTTATGCTTTCCATCTTGTATTTGTTTCCTATGGGTCTGTGTCTCTTTTGGTCCTCTATTTTGTGATTCCTGCCTTTTGTGTTAGATACTTTCTAGTGTACCTTTTTAATCCTTTTTTTGTTTCTTTTACTATTTTTTTTTTGTGTTACTTTCTTAGTGGTTGACCCTGTGATTACATTTAGCATTGTAATATAAAACAATCTAGTTCACATTAGTACCAATTTAATTTTGTTTATGTGCAAATCTGTGCTCCAATTTGCTCTGTTTCCTCTTCCTCCTTTGTACTATTATTGTAATATAAATGGGATCTTTATACATTATAAGGCCATCAGTACAGTTTTATAATAATTGCTTTATGCAGTTTTCTTTTAGAACAGACAGGAAAAGAAAAGATTTATAAGCAAATTTGTATATATCCCAACTTCCATAACATCTATGTAACTGCCTTTAGCAATTTTCTTTATTTCTTTGTGTGGGTTTGACTTATGATCTAGTGAAGTTTCATTTCAGCTGAAGGACTCCATTTAGAATTTCTTGCATGAAGTATCTGCTAGGGATAAATTCACACAGTTTAGTTTTATCTGGGAATATCTTACTCACCCTTAATTTTTGAGGGGGGTTAAGCTGGATATACATTCTTAGTTGACAGCCCTTTACTTTCAACACTTTGAAGACATTACCCCACTATCTGTGGCTTTTATGGTTTCTGACTTTCACTACTGCTTAGAAGTAATGAATTCTTCTGTCCTTTTCCTGTGGTCTCAGTAACAGCTGTGGGGAGCAGTAACAAGATGCTCCTACCACTCACCCCAGGAATGTACCAGAGGAGGATGAGTGGGTAGCCAGAACTTCCACAGTGCATAGCAATAACTATGACTCCAACCTCCCAGTGTCAACAGAAGCCAAGTGGAGAACCTGAACTCCTACCAGCTCTTGGTAGTAACAAGACAATATCCTCTCTTTACCATTAAAGAGCAGTGACGGAGAAAAACAAATAAAACAAAAAGTTTAAATAAGATCCAAAGTGTTTTAACATAATACCCATAATGACCAGTTTTCAACAGAAAATCATTCATTATACCGAAAACCAGAAAGATTTAAAAAGCTTCTGCACAGCCAACAGAACAATCATTAGAGCAAATAGACAACCTACAGAATGGGAGAAAATATTTGCATGCTACAGATCCGATAAAGGGCTGATAACTAGAATCTACATAGAACTCAGGAAAATCAGCAAGAAGAAATCAAACAACCCCATTAAAAAGTGGGCAAAGGACATGAACAGAAACTTTTCAAAAGAAGAAAGACTAATGGCCAACAAACGTATGAAAAAATGCTCAACATCCCTAATCATCAGGGAAGTGCAAACCAAAACCACAATGAAATATCATTTAACTCCAGTGAGAATGTCTTTTATCAAAAACTCCCAAAACAACAAATGTTGGCATGGTTGTGGAGAGATAGGAACACTCATACACTGCTGGTGGGACTGCAAAATAGTACAACTTCTATGGAAAGTAATATGGAGATACCTCAAAGAACTAAAAGTAGAACTACCATTTGATCCAGCAATCCCACTACTGGGTATTTACCCAAAGGAAAAAAAGACATTCTATAAAAAAGACATCTGCACTCGAATGTTTATAGCAGCACAATTCACAATTGCAAAGATGTGGAAACAACCCAAGTGCCCATCAATACATGAGTGGATTAATAAAATATGGTATATGTATACCATGAAGTACTACTAAGGCATAAAGAAAAAGGTGAACTAATACCTCTTCTATTATCCTGGATGGAGCTGGAGCCCATTCTTCTAAGTGAAGTATCACAAGAATGGAAAAACAAACACCGCATGTACTCACCGTTAAATTGGTACTAACCAATCAAAACTTATGCACACGTATGGAAGAAACATTCATCGGGTGTCAGGCAGGTGGAAGGGGGAAGGAGGGGATGGGAAAACTCACAACTAACGGGCGC
Organism: Daubentonia madagascariensis; assembly: GCA_023783475.1. Lineage (NCBI taxonomy): Eukaryota > Metazoa > Chordata > Mammalia > Primates > Daubentoniidae > Daubentonia > Daubentonia madagascariensis. The sequence continues at coordinate 1,730,049 of JAKFHU010001640.1, read as the reverse complement.
AGTGCGTGATGTCTGGGGGTTGGGCATGCTTGTGGCTCTGACTCGGGCAGTGCATAGGCAATTTATGTAACCAAAGTGTTTTTACCCCTGTAATATTCTGAAATAAAAATAAATAAATAAAAAGAAAAAAAACTAAATGAAAAAAGACAATGAATAGATGCCCACATCAAGACAGAAGAGATATTAGAATTATCTGACAAAATTTTAAAGCAATCGTGGTCAAAATGCTTCAGTGAGCAATTTCAAGTAAATTTAAAACAAGTGGAAAAAATAGAGGGTCTTGGCAAAAAAATGGAAGATATAAAGAAGAACCAAATGGGAATTTTAGATCTGAAAAATGCGATAAACAAAACCAAAAACTCAGTGGATGAACTCAACAGCAGAATTGGGAAATTAAAGGAAATATAGTTATGTGCTGCATAACAACACTTTGGTCAACAACAGACAATATATATGACGATGGTCCTATACAATTATAATGGAGCTGAAAAATTCCTATTGTTTAGTGACATTGTAGTTGTCCAATTTTATAGCACGATGCATTACTCATATGTTTGTGGTGATGCTGGTGTAAACACACCTACCACACTGCAAGTCCTATAAAAGGATAGCATATACAATTGTGTACAGTACATAATACTTGATAATTAACAACTGTGTTACTGGTTTATGTATTTACTGTACTCTATTTTTTATCATTATCATTGTTTTGGAGTATACTCCTACTTGTTAAAAAAAAAGTTAACTGCAAAACATCCTCAGGCAGGTCCCTCAGGAGGTAACCAGAAGGAGGCATTGTGATCACAAGAGGTGACAGCTCCATGCGTGTTACTGCCCCTGAAGACCTTCCAGTGGGACCAGATGTGGAGGTGGAGACAGTGATATTGGCGATCCTGACCCCATGTAGGCCTAGGCTAGTGTGTGTGTGTTTGCGTCTCAGCTTTTTACAACAATGTTTAAAAAGTAAAAAAAAAAAAAAAAATTAAATTAAATAGAAAAAGCTTACAGAATAAGGATATAAAGAGAGGAAATATTTTTGTACAGCTGTACATGTGTTTGTGTTTTAAGCTAACTGTTATTACAAGAGTCAAAAAGTTATTTAAAAAATTGAGTTTATAAAGTTAAAAAGTTACAGTAAGCTAAGGTTAATTTATTATTGAGAAAAGAAAAAAAAATTTTATACATTTAGTTTAGCCCAAGTATACATTGTTATAAAGTCTACAGTCCTGTACTGTGCGAGGCCTTCACACTCACTCCCTGACGTACCAGAGCAACTTCCAGTCCTGCAGGCTCCATCCACGGTAAGTGCCCTTTACAGGTGTATCATTTTTAAATCTTTCATGCTGAATTTTTACTGTACCTTTTTTACGTTCAGATATGTTTAGATGCACAAATACTTGCCCTTGTGTTACAATTACCCACAGCATCCGGCACAGTTACGAGCCCCACGGGTTTGCAGCCCGGGAGTAAGCTACCGCACAGCTTAGGTGTGTAGCAGGCTGTGCCCCTCAGGTTTGAGTGAGTACACTCTGTGCTATTTGCACAATGACAAAATAGCCTAACGATGCATTTCTCAGAACATATTCCTGTCGTTATGTGACACATGACTAGAACAGGTAAACCGGAAGGTAGGAAAGAAACCAACCAACCTGGACAGAAAGAAAATACATCAGGAGAAAAAAAATGAACAGAGCCTCCCACACCTGTGCGACTAGAACGAAAAATCTAATACATGTCATCAGAGTTTTAGGAGAGGAGAAAGGGCATAGGGCTGGAAAAAACCCTCAAAACTCAGTTCTAATGTTTCACATACTCAAAGTTTGTTTGTATCTGCACCTCTGTTTGTGGCTTTTCCTCTATTTTTTTCTTCCATTTTCGATCTTCTGTCTGGGGTCCCTTTACTTCTGTCTGAATTACAATCCCTCTCAGTTTGCATATGTGGAAGTATCTTTACTTATCCTTCCTTCTTGAAACGTAGTTTCTGCCTTCCCCCATCTGCTTGCGGTTCTTTTTGTCTGTTTTGGAGACTCTGGACACGTCTGTGAAAGCAGCACCTCTCCCCTCCCTCCTTACTGCAGCGGACGCCTCAACGTCTCCCCCCGCCCCTTGCCGCTCCTCCGTCCTCACCGTCCCCAAGTCTCTGTGTTCTCTCTTCTCTGTGACTTGTTCAGAATTCTCTTCCACTTCACCTTTATTTAATCTACTTATTCCATCCGGTGACTTTTTAAATTTTAATTATACACTATGTGCATGTGCGTGTGTGTGTGTGTGTTATTTCTGCAAGTTCTATTTCTTTCTTTTCTGCTTGGTCATTTTTAATGCTCTCTTGCTTTGTGTTGTACTCATATTTTCAAACTTGTATTTCTTTAAACCTATTAGACACATATATTTTGTATTCTGTACCTGATAATTCTGATCTCTGAATTGCTGTGGGCATGAATCTACTGTCTGTCATTTCTGCTGTATTCAGTTCACGGTTTACTCTCTCAATTGCTACTTGTGATGTTTGGCTGTGAGTTTCTAAACGTGGAACTTTATCTTTGATGATTATTTGAGCCTTGATTACAGAAGGTTCCTCCAAGAAGGACAAAGGCTTGTGCCTACACCACAGTCATTCCCACCCAGCACTACTTTACATTAAGTTTTCAGCTTGAGGTTACTGTGGATGATCGAGAGTGAATTTGGGCCACACACCTGCTTGAAGGCTGGCTTACGATAACATTAATGCCTTATAAGGAGAGATGTTTTTCCTTTACTCTGCACTGAGTAAGTTTTCCTCCCACAGCGGCAGTCACGTGGGAGCAGGAGGGGACAGGTTTGTTCCAGTGTAGTTCTGTCCTGACACTGGGCGTGCAGCCCTCTGATCCACAGGAGGCTCCCACACAGGAGTTTTGTTGGCTTCCTTTTGCGGGGAGCAACCTGCTCCTTGCTTCCTACCCTACTGTATGAGGCCGTGAAAGCTGAGCTCCTGGCCTGGGTCACCTGGATTAGCCAATGCCTTCAGGGAGTTGAAGGCACAGAACAATGTATTAATTGGAAAGACAAAAGAGAACCCTACTGAAGCCAGGGCAGGCTGTGCCCTGGACAAGCGCCAGGGCACAGCAGGATGTCTGCCAAGGGGGCTCCAGGGTCTCCGGCCAGCTTTGCTGTCTCTGTCACGGTCTCTCTCTTCCTCTGTCCCTCCGTGTGTGTCTGTGTGCTTGTCCCCGTCTCTGTGTGGTCTGAGCTTGCAGGGGTGTGCGTGCCCACCTCCGTACCTCTGTGTGTCTCTGTGTGTGTTCTCCCAGTCTCCCTGCCTCAGTGTGCCTCTCCTCTGTCTCCTTCTCCTGCTCTCTCTTTCCCCTCCCTCCTTGCATGGGACTGCAGCTGTCTGAGCCAACATAGCAGCCTCAGGCCTAAAAGGTTAAATCTCCTCCGGGTTCAGCCCTCTGCAGTGACTAATTCCAACCTGATTGGACCATGAGGGTCAGCCATCCACTGGTCCAATCTGCAGTTGCCAGCTGGAGGGATGGTGCCCTTCTCCCACGATTGCAGGAGCAGCCCTGTGTTTGGAATGGGGAGAGATTCCTTGTGGACAGGAGGGTGCAGGCAGGACAGAAACTCCACCGGAAAGGTCACTGTTGGTACTACAGGAACTAAAGGATACAACATGGCCAGTGTGAAAACAGCAAGCCCTTGATTTAGTCCTCAGTCGTGTAGTTTTCTCCTGAGTGGTTGTTTTACCCAGCATCTGTGCCAAAAGAGATTTCCCCAAAGGGAAAATTACAGTGGTGGCAGATGCATTACAATCCTTTCCATTTGCAAGCTCTCCGGCACATTCCTTCCTCTGTTCCCAAACCACAGGAGACAAAGAGAAAGAAAACAGACAACCTGGCCAGAAGCGGTTGCAGGTTGCATTTCGAGTCTGCAGGGTGCTGATGACAGCATCTTTAGACGCTGGGGGATGCTCAGGAGGACCCACATTCACACGGCTCCCACCTGCGCCTCCTCCGTGCCTGTGCCACCTTCACACCCAGGGCTGCGTGTGTGATTGTTTCTCAAGGCTGGTGGTTATTTGCATGAGCAGATGGCTGTGTAAGTAGAACAGAATATTTTTAAAATAATATTTAACAGAAGGGAAGAAGGAGGCCTCACCATAGTCAAACCACCCTTCCTACCACTAATTCAACTCCTCCTCCTGTAGTGTAAATGCTGCCCCCACCCCATACACACATTCTCTCATTACAACTGTGGGGTGAGCTGTGTGTTGCCAAACTCAGATGGGAGAGCCTTGGGCGCGTCTTTAGAAGTGAGCACCTGCCTCCTGCTGCCCCAGTATCTACTCTGTCCAGACCTCCTGCCTCCCACGCATTTCCCTCCCTGCCCTTTCACCTTCATTTTCAAATTTTCCATCATTCCATTCTTTGGACCATTTCCTCTCTGGGTTTTTATTCTCTCTAATGTTGAGCCTTATTCTTTAGCTGCTAAATTCCTTACACAAGGTGTTGTTTACACCTCACTGCGCATGTAAGCACCTCCTTCCCTGTCCAGAATCTGGCCCCTGTTGCTGTTAGTTCTTTGTCACTCCGGGTTCTGGGTAGAAGGAAATGCCTGAATTTCCAAATGAAGTGTTTCCATGATAAACAGATAGGACCTTCCCGTGTGTTTTGCATTCTGTTCACGTTTCTTGAATCATAGAAGAAAGAAAGACAACTCCTACATGGTATTTCCCCAAATTCAGCCAATTATTTAATTTTTTTCTTTAAAATATAACCTTCACATTCTAAAATAAATGCTGTCAAAAAGAGACTACACGTCATTACCGTAAGTGGCAAAGCAGTATCCCTTTGCCGTGAGGAGAAAGTGAACCTAAAACCAAATCCTATGGAAGTGAACATTTTCCGTGATTAAAGTCCAGCTCGATGAGGTGACTTCAAGAAGCCTCTGTGCCCAGAGCCTCTGGGCTCCCGGTTGAAAGGAGGAATTATCAAGTGCTAAAAAGGCTTTGAAACCACACATACACCAGACTGGAACTTTCTTCTTGAGGTAATCACTGTCCTTTCTCAAGTGTGATTTATTTGATATTTCACGCGTTGTGTACACTGAAGGCCTTCACTGGCTTGCCTTCTTCCTCTGAGACCAGCCGGGAACTGACCCTGAATCATGGATTTTTATTGCTGGAAAGGTCTTCAGCCACCCCCTAATCCCTTCATTTCACGCCTGAAGCAACAAAGGCTCAGAGAGGTTAAGTGTCTTTTTGGAGGTGTCACAGCTCGTGAGTGTTAGTGGCCGACCTGCAGCTGAGGTGCAGGTATATTAACCCTGACGCCCCCATGTGCAAATGACAATAGATGGCTTACACTTCACTTCAGGAAGGTAGGGTCCTTTTGGGGCAGCATATTAGGGTCTAATTTTCAAAGGGCTGGGCTTTCAATACTGTGTCATTTTTACCAAATGTGAGAGCAGCATTTGTATAAAACCAGGTCTTGCATTCTGAATTTAAACACACATGGGCAAGACTAAACCTCCACCAGGAGATCCAGACACCACGAGGCTGAGGTTTTGAGGTTCTGTGGGATTTCCTGAGCACTTCCAACCAGCTTATCTTCTCATTTAAGGAGGAAGAAGGAGCAATTGAAACCCATCACATCTGCCTTATTTAAAGTCGCACCAACCTGGATTGGTGTAGCCCTGGACCCTAACAACACAATGATATTGAAAATGAAAAACCAAGCAATTTGTAAACTGTCAAGCTTAATACAAGATCTTTGTGTTAATGGGATTGTATTGACTCAAGCATTATCAGAAGAAAAGGTTGATGAAGTGCTAGAAGGAAATGAAGACATAACACACTTTCCAGGTACATCTCCTGGGCCCTATAAATTTGGGTATTGAGTTGGAAACACAGCAGTTCACTGGCCACAGCCACAGCTCGCCATGGCAATGCCCAACTGTTCTACAGTGTGCGCTGCGCGGACAAGTTAGAGGCTTGGTCTCCTGGTACAGGCAGGAAACACAAGCGTGCACAGCGTGTGTTCTTTCCACACCTGTTCCCCTGGCCCCTGGCCATTCCTTCCCATTGGGAGCTCCAGCAGTCCAGCTCTGCTTTGTACTGGAGGCAGGTTGAATGCCCGGGGGACACTCATCCCCGAGATTCAGTGGGGGCTGCGTGTAGGAGCCAATAACATTGGCTGGTGTTGGTTTTCCTTCCTCCACCTCCTCCTCCTCAAACAGCTCCTTGACCACCCGGGGGGACTGGCTCTGGCTTCAACCAGGAAAAGCCGATTCTGGCTTCCCTAGATCCTTAGGTAGCCACAGGCCTACGTAACCTGGTTCTGGCATGACATGTCCAGGGCAGTCTGCCTGGGCTTCCAGGGCATCCTGTTTCTTTCCTGACACACAGGTGCCAGGTCTGGCACCATCCTTCCTCCCCTTCTAGGGTCTGAGGTGCAGACACGATGCTGTGGTGACGGCATGTTCCCACCTTGACGGAAAGGCCACCAGAACCACCGGGCATCTAATCGGACACGGCCAAGTCCTGGGACCCTCCCCAGCAGCTGCCTCCCTCCAGACTCCTTCGCGAGATAAATGAACCCCAGTTAGACGAAGCCTTTTGATTAACTAGGCAGTTCTTGTCACTTGCCATCCCAAGCGCGGCCGGCTGAAATGCCGTGCAGACCCCGCTGGCTGCAGTGGTCAGTGTTGCACTGTAGGCTTCATCGCCCACTCCTCTGCTGGCCAGGACCTCGAGTCCCGCACCCATGCCGAGTTCAGCTATAGGCATCTTCTGCCTCGGTTTCCCCATCTCCCTAGAGGGGACATGATGTGCTTCAGTGCCCACTCACCACTGGCCTTGGACCCAGAATTCTGTCACTGAAATGCCACATCCTATTGCAGTCGGGAGGCTTCTGCACAAGAAATCGTGAACTTGTGAAGGAGGCCTGAGCTGCTGGCCACCTGCCCGGACCCCGCTGTCCCCGGCTCCCTCTCCCTCGGCAGGGCAGGGAGCGCGTCACGGATGCTGGGGGAGCAGCCTGCGGCAGCATCCCCTCCTTGCTAGAATTAGGAGTCCACGCATCTGTCAGCCGGGCAGGAAGACTGGGTAAAAAGGCTGTGGCCACCTGGAAAAAGACCCACCCTGTGTCTGTGGCAGCCCTACTGGGGGGGCCCCGTGTTTACAGAGGAAGGGGTGGAAGGGTCTGCTGTGGGAAAACAACCTAGAACTGTTTTACAGCTTAGTCTGCCCTGTTGATGGGGACCAAGAACCAGCTCAACAGTCCCCTCAGTGAGAAACTTTCTTTTCTTACTGACATTCCAGAAATATCAGGGCCAAAATGTCTATAATTTTATTAGAAAATATTATGAAATGTTAAAAACATATTTTAAAAAGTATGAAGAATAATAGCAGGAACACCCGCCTGTCATCAGGAAGAACAGGCCCCACGCTCTTGAAAGCCTCTCTCCCCACACGCACATCCCTGTCCTGACATGAGGCTCACGGTTCCACGCGCTCTTGTGTGCTTATGTGTCCCCAAGCATCACGTGGTACCATCCTGTCTGCCTTATACTTTACATACACGCCATACTGTACAAAAATTACAGCTTTTCTTGCTCAACATTATAGTTGTGAAAGTCATCCATGTTGATATTTGTAGCTAAATATCTAGCATACGTCACACCTTGAAGCTTCACGGGGCCCCAGGAAGACGGCAAGACTCCTGACATTGGGGTCAAGATCCTAACCCCCTGTTGGCTGCCCCAGAGGCTAGCAATTTTGGTTGGAAAAAAGAAAAAGGTTTAGAAATTCATTTTTATTATAGAAGAATTTTCACTGTGTGTGAATTTGACCAGGGGTTAAACTTTGTCCCCTTTTTCACATCACAGATTCCTAGTGGATCTGCAGTCTACCCTGCATGCTTGGCTTTTCCCATCACCCGAGTTGGGCATCTTCCCTGTGACCGTGTGGCTGGAACCTCACAGCACCCCTATCCCCCGGTGGCCTCTTTCTCCTAAGTCCTCCCATGGAGTTGGCAGCTCCGTCCCAAAAGGCTGCAGAGCCTGTGGCCTTCCATTGTTCTCTCTCCTTGGCTCAAATCCCTGCAGCTAGCACACCAGAACATTCATATTTTGGATAGGGTAAATTAGAAAACCATTCACTAAAAGACGGTGCATCATCTTTATAACAATTTTCAATATCTTGACAAAAGTGAGAAGTCATTCTCAAAGGTAAAGATAGTTTTGTCAGCTCTTTTTTCCCCAAAATTCTAAACATAATATTTTTTGTTTAGGAAACTGGTCAATAAGCACTAATTCTGGTAAAAGAAAATGCATGCTACATAATTCATCAAACCCCACAGGCTTTCTGCACACCCTGCCATTCGGAAACGTGTTAACGTGCCGGGCAAACAATTTGCAGCATAATTAAGGAAATGAATTGTGGCTGGTGACTGCAGGACTCAGATCCACAAACTTCTTTCCAGCCACCTCTTACCTTATGATTGTTTTTATCTTCAAATGTTACCCGGGGGCGCTCCAACAGATCCCAATGTTTAGAGAAGGTGGATGAGCCTCAATCCACCTTGTGAGGTTTTTACTTTCTTCTGCTTCTAGAAACTGTGCCCTTTTTGTTGTTGTTGTTGTTGTTGGGTTTTATTGTGTTTTGGGTAATTCTTCAAGTAGTCAACAAAGCAGCTTCTGGAAAATGGGAAAATACACAGTATCAGCTATCAGGAGCTCCTATTTTTGACTGGTCCCTTGCTTTGCCCGCTGGGCATTGTGATATGAAGAGACATCAGTGGTTTTAACGGCAGTCTTGGAAATGCACCTAATTGGATGGCGATGGCCATTGAGGCATCTGAGAGCCGCTGTGAAAAGGGACATCATCCTCTCTTGAAAAATAGCAAACGTGTGTAAGGATTCACACATTACCAGGTCAGTACAGCATTTTGGGGACAGAGAAAAATTAGAAATATTTTAGTCTTCATTAGCATATACACACACATACATATATACATAGTATTTCATTTATTGATAAAATAATATACAGCAAATAAATAAATTAGAACTATATATACATCAATTAACAAATCTCAAAAACATAGTGGTTTAGTGGTAAGTGAAAGAAACATGTTTGGGAGGTTATATAAAGAATGATACAAATTACAATTTTTTTAAACACAAGATAATATTATGCATTGTTACGGGTCACGTATGTATGTAGTAAAAATATGAAAATATGTGCCAAAGGACACCACCAAATTTGAGAGATGGAAATTAGGAAGGACACAGATCTGAGATGTTTTCCAGAAAGAATTTTTTTGTCTCTGCACCACTCACTTTCCTTAAAAATATCCAAAGCAAAGCAGAAAATGTAATATTGTCTAAGTTGTGGTTTTAGGTCTGTGGATTTTTTTGACATTATTCTCTATACTTTTCTTTATGTTAATCTTTCATATAGTCAATGGGGCAAATTTTCGTCTAAGAAAGAGGGATCTAGTTGACCTTTATTTAACTCTTTGGAATAAAAATACAAAGCTAGGCCAACTTGTAAGAATTTTAATCAATTCCCATCAATTCCCATCTCAGATTCCTCATCACAAAGGTCTGAAGACCATGGGAATGGGGAAAGGTTACACAAAAAGACAAGATTTATACACTTACTACAACTGTTCTTTGATAGTTCATTAAAATGAACAGCACAAGTAAAATTTATTTTTAAAGTTTTTGTTTTAATTTCAACTATTTTTCAGTGCTGGGAATATTCCATACAAAATGCTTTTTGTGGTAGAAATTGTTTTGGGTTTTCTTATTGCATACATTTAAGATATAGAAGATGATGTTTTGATATATATGTACATATAAAATATGTATGTATACATATTTCACTATATATTTATTTATATAGTGAAATGATTACCACAGTCAAGCAAATTAACAAATCTATCATGTCATATAGTTATTTTTGTGTGTCGGGGGCAGGTAAGAGCACCTAAAATCTCCTTTCTTAGCAAATTTTCAGTATATAACACAATATTATTTACTACAGTCTTCATGCTGTGCATTAGATATCTAGACTTATTAATCTTATATAACTGCAACTTTGTACCCTCTGACTTATATCACCTCATCCCCACTGACCCCAGCAACCACCATTTTACTTTCTGTTTCTATGTATTTGACTTTTTTTAGATTCCACATATAAATCAAGTCATGCAGTATTTGTATTTCTGTGCCTGGCTTATTTAACTTCACAAAATGTTCTACATATTCACCTATGTTGTCACAAATGGCAGAATCTCCTTTTCTAAGCCTTACTAATATTTGTGTGTGTTGTGTGTGTGTGTGTGTGTCACAATTTCTTCATCCATTGATAAACACTTAGGTTGTTTCCATATCTTGGCTATATATGTTATTGATAATGCTATAACAAGCATGGGAGCACAGACATCTCTATAAGATGCTGATTTCATTTCTTTTGGGTCTATATGCAGAAGAGGGATTGTTGGGTTATATGGAAGTTCTATTTTTAATTTTTTGAGGAACCTCCATACTGTTTTTCATAATGACTGCACCAATTTACATTCCCACCAACAGCGTACAATGGTTCCCTTTTCTCCACACCCTCACCAACACTTGTTATTTCTTGTCTTGTTTGATAATAATCATCCTAACAGTTGTACAGTGATATCTTATTGTAGTTTTTATTTGCATTTCACTGGTGATTTGTGATGCTGAGCACCTTTTCATATACCTGTTGGACATTTGTATGTCTTCTTTGGAGAAATATGTCTGTTCAGGTCCTGTGCTCATTTTTTATGAGGTTATTTGGATTTTTGCTATTAAATTTTGTGAGTTCTTTATGTATTTTGGATATTAACCCCTTATCAATTATATGGTTCATAAATATTTTCTCCAGTCTGTAGGCTGCCTTTTCACTTTGTTGTTTTCTTTGCTGCGCAGAAGGTTTTTAGTTTGATGTGGTCCCACTTGTTTATTTTTGCTTTTGTTAGTACTGAAAATACTAGCAAGAACAATCAGACAAGAAAAAGAAATAAAAGGCATCCAAACTGGAAAAGAAGAAGTAAAATTATCCCTATTTGCAGACGACATGATCCTATATGTAGAAAACCCTAAATACTCCACAAAAAAATGTTAGAACTAAGAAATGAAAAATTCAGTAAAGTTGTAGGGTACAAAATCAACATACAAAAAATCGGTTGCAGTTTTTACACTAATAATGACCCTATCTGAAAAGGAAATTAAGAAAATAATCCCTTTTATGATAGCATCAAAAAGAATAAAATTCTTAGAAATAAATTTAACTAAGGAGGTGAAAAATATGGACACTGAAAACTACAAAACATTGATGAAAGAAATTGAAGGAGACACAAATAAATGGAAAGATATTCTGTGTTCATAGATTAAAAGAATTAATATTGTTAAAATGTCCATACTACCAAAAGTAATGTACAGATTCAGTGCAATCCCCATCAAAATTCTGGTGACATTTTTAAGGAAATGGAAAAAATACACAAAACTCTAAAATGCATATGGAACCACAAAGACCCCGAATAGCCAAAGCAATCTCAAGAAAGGAAAAACGAGCTGGAGGTATCACACTTCCTGAATTCAAATTGTGTTACAAAACTATAGCAATCAAAACAGTAAGGCACTGACATAAAAACAGACACAGAGACCAATGGAAGAGAACAGATAGCCCAGAAATAAACTCAAGTGTATGTGGTCAACTACTTTTCAGCAAGGGCACCAAGAAGCGACAGAGGGAAAAGGACAATCTCTTCAATAAACGGTTTTGAGAAAACTGGATGTCCACGTGCAAAAGAATGAACGGGACCCTTGTCTTACACTGTATGCAAAAGTCAACTCAAAATGGAATAAAAACCTAAATGTAAGACCGGAAACCATAAAACTCCTAGAAGAACACATAAAACTCCTTGACATTGGCATTGCCAATAATTTTTAGGATATTACAAGTAAACTCTTCTTAATACTCATTCACTGACTTACAGATCCATTCCTCAAGTATTCTCAGAACGGACCACCAATCACTGTGATATGTTATTTGGGATGATACAGAGTTAATTGGGAAAAAATAAAACTGGTTCTCACCTTGAAAAAACTTTCTAATAGTGTTGATGTACTTAGATAAATGGATGGACACATGAATGGAAAAAACACACTTGTTCTTTCCTTGTAGTTTAGATTCCTCTATACATTTCTCTGGATTATGCAGCTCCCTAAATGCATGTGGGTACTGCATTAGTTACCTATTGCTGTATAACAAATGGTCCTAAAATTTCATGGCTTAAAGCAACATTTATCATCTCACAGTTTCTGAGGATCAGGAATTATGAAGCAGCTTAGCGTTTCAGGCTCAGGGATGTTAATGAGTTGCAATCACGATGGCGCCAGGGCAGAAGTTCTGCTTCCAGGTTCACGCTCATAGCTGTTGGCTGGAGGCTTCAGTTCCTCACCAGGTGGGCCTTTCCACAGGGCTGCTGGTGGCATGCATCCCTACAATGAGTGACCTAAGCACAAGGAAGAAAGACCAGGCTGGAAACCACAGGTCTTTTGCAACCTGCTATCAGGAGTGATGCAACACCACTTCTGCATCCTGGTGGTCACAGACCAACCCCGGTACCACATGAAAGGAGATTACACGAGGGTGTGAATACCAGGAACAAGGTGTCACGGGGGGCATTTGGAGGCTAGGTGCTTCACAGAGAGTCGTGGTGATGGTGAGGAAGCAGCTACTTTCACCAAAGAAAAAAACTGATACACCACACACACACACACACACACACACAAGAGAGAAGAGCCCTACATCTCTGCTTCTCCTTCAGGCTTTTACTTTTGTCCCTGTAGCCACTGCTAACCCCCCTAGAGAGAGATGTTATTTGTTTTTTATTGCTGACAAGATCTTAGGCAAAATAAGCCTCTCTCCTCTATCCCATCAGAGCAATTGAGAGAGGCTGGTGTTTGCCAAAGACTATCTCACAGAGTAACAAAACTTCTAAGGCAATAATTACAGAAAACACAGTCAGCAATTCTGAAATGTGGCCTTGTGATTTCCACACTAACTCTTCTCTAGCCCCATAGGAAGCTGCTACAGGCACCTGGGCTGACTTCTTTCCTTGAACACTCCCCCTACACTGGAAAGATGCTCATGCCATTCCCATGTGGCACTGAGCTCAGTGGTCACCACTGTCACTCAGGCCCTGGAAAAGCCTGTGTTGTCCTTGTCTTGGCCAATCCGTGGAGGCCATTGTGAAAGACTTCAACCCTCTCACTAATAATAATACAGTGCCTCGCTTGCCACTGACCAGGCTGTAACAACCTGTGCCCATCGAAGAACCGTGGCTTCCCTCTGTGTTGGTTCTCGGTTTTCATCCATATGTCGTTTGCTATGAAAGAGGACCATGATCCACAAGCAAGGATGCAGCTCAGGGAAGACCAAAGGGCTCGAGGGTGTGGACAGGACGTAAGCCTTCGCTGCAGGTGGAGTGTCAGCCTGAACAACCTGGCTTTGGTTCTGCGGTTGTGTCTGACAGCAAGCGGGAAAAGTGGGGCATGAGATGGGCCACAGGTTTGGAAGGGGGAACTCTGGGAGATTTGGGGCACTTGGGCCTGGTAGGGTCTTGGATGAGCTAAGATGCTTACTTGGGGGGGGCGGTTAGAAGGCATCACACTCTCTGGCTATGTGTATTCTGACAGCACAAGAGCACAGCCGTGGGCCTAGGGAGGTGGTCCTGGAACATCACACAGGGTGCTGCTTACAACCCACCAATGTCTTCCCGTTGCTTCAGGATAAAAACCAAAACCCTCCCTGGCTTGTGAGGTCCCCAGCTGTGGCTGAGCAGCTCGCAGGGCTGTGGTTCTCCTCTGGGAGCATCTGCACCTGCTCTTCTCTTTACCTGGGGCCTCATCCGACCTCCCCGCCCAGCTTCCCCTGCTTAACAACTAGGCAGCCTGTAGACCCGTGGTTCTCACCAAGGGCGAGTTTGCCCCCCAGGAGGTATTTTTGGTTGTTAAAACTAAGGGGATGCTGCTGGCATCTGGGGGGTGGAGGGCAGGAATGCTGCTCGACACACTGCAGAGCACAGGACAGCCCTGCCCCACCCTCACCCACCCCCACAGAGAATGATCCGAAGCTGGGAAACCTCAGTTTAGATCCCAGCTCCAATGTCCCTTCCTCAGACAAACTGCCACTGACCTTTCTGACCAGCACATACCCTTTCTGTCGCCTCTTACACGTCTCCCTGGTTGTGTTTATTCCGGTTGTGAAGCTATACTCGCGCGTGTGAATACGTGGTTGGCGTCTATCTCCCATCAAGTTTCCATGGGGGCAAGAGCTGTGGTTTCCTCCCCATGGTGTGCAGGGGGCTCACTAAATATTTGCTGACTAGGAGTTAATAAAGAGGACTGTAGATTCTATGGATTTCTGTGGGAGCCGGTATAACCACTCTTACTTGGGAATTATGGGATGTGTTTTCAACCCCAAATCACTGCACAGATGAGCAGAGCCTGGAGTTTGTGCAGACGGTGCCCTGAGCAGCTCTGCAGTGAGTGTGATGATCCGAGAGTCGTTCCACAGAAGCAGGGGTCGTGCAGAATGCGGGACTGGGGACCCCAGGATGTATGGTGAAGGGGGGCACTCAGCATGGCCCTGGGGGTTTGGGGATCTGCTTGCTGGCAGTAACCAGAAAGTGGCTCTCGCTCGGGGTGGGGCTGCCCCCCACTCCGTACACAGACGTGCACGATGCCCGGAACCTGGCTAGGGAAGATTCATCAAGGTCGTCTGTGCTTTGCTACAGCCTAATAAAAGCTGCAATCTTTCCCAAGGAAGGTTATTAAAGGGAGCAGTGGCAGAGCCTGAGGACAAGTCATCAATTACAGCAATTACAGCAGCATCCGTAACCTTCCCAGGGTGGGTGGAGGGACGCCGCTCTGCCTGCCGGAGGGTGCACCAAGGATTAGCATACTTGAGTTCTTCTCTGCTTCATCACAGTGATCCATCTCTGCCCAGTGCCTGAGTATTGAATTAACCCACAACATGGTTCAGAATTAAAACATGAAAAGCCAAGGGCCTCCCCCAGTTATCAATATCAGTTGGAAACATGTTTAGCTGTGAGTAACAGAAATCCCAAGGAATAATGGTTAAAACAAACACGAGTTTGTCGTCTCACATAATAAGTTGTCAAGAGGTGGTTGATCATTACTTTAAATTCACTGTCTCACAGATGCCATCAAATACCCAGGTTTATTAGTTCTTATTGCTCTGCTATCACCGTCCTTGTGTACTGACTTTGTCACATTTGCTGAACATTGTCCCAAGAGGGCTGCCACAACCCTGCCCATCATATTAACACTCAGGGAAAGAGGGCAGCACCAACATTGCACCTGCTCCTTGTACAAAAAGGTTAAGAGTCTCCTGGAATCCCTGTAGCAGAATTATGCTTACTTCTTACTTGCCAAGACATGGTCAGCTCTTGATATAGGGGGGTGAGAAAAATAAATGTTTTATCTTCAAGTTTTTACACTGGATAGCATCAAGGAAGAAAGGACTAGGGAAGGCTGTTTTATCAGCCAACTGACATTTTCTGCCGCACTGGCTGACTCAATAATTAATTTACATTGCCCTTTTTTCCATTTTTTTGCACAGCAAAAATGGCAGACTTACACTGGAACCCTAAGGGTGCAACAAAACCATTCACGCTTTTGCTCATTCTCTCATGCTTGCCTTCCTTTGTTCCTTCATTGGCATGACAGTATCTGTGGGTAGCCTCCTGCATTTCAGGCTCCTCTGGGGCGGTGGGGCACCGTGACATGCAAGTCAGGCACAGCCCCTCCTGCTCGCAGGTGGCTGTCCACGCGGAGACTCTGGACGGCTGTTGCCAGGGTGACAAGAGCTTCAGGAGACGCGCAGTTGAGGACAACTCGTGGGGGAAGCCAGGCGAACTTCGGTGGTTGAGTCATGTTGGAGTTTCTCAAAGGAAGTGAGGTTTAAGCTGAGACCTAAGGCACAATAGGTACAATAGGATGGTGTGGAAAGGGAGCCCCCACCCCACCCACAGGGACAGCACGTGGGGGTGAAGGAGAGAGCAGGATAATTCCCAAGGACTTGGAGTCCAGTGTGGCTGCAGGGCAGAGCCTGGGAGCAGAACGTCACGCCGTCCCACCCTCACACCCCGCCAGCTTCAGCGAGGAGATCTGTTTCTTAGAGCACCCATACCCGCCACAGCCTCTGGGATATGGTGGACACTCAACATTTCATGAACAAATGAATTGCACGCAGTGGACTCTCTTTTAATCCCAGATTCCTGTCCGCATCTCACAGCAAGCTTGTGAGAACCCAGCTGCCACGTACGTTTACCATGTTTTTCTCCTGAGTCCAACACAGAGGAATATTCATATTTGTGGAACTGGTTTGAATTGCATGAAAACTCTTTTAGCAAAGGATCCATATCTTACCATCTTACTGGTCCGTGTATCCTCCCTTCCTTTAGTTCAAAGTCCTGTGCTCCATGCACGCCAGCAGGTAAGGAGAAAGAAGGGAACCACACTCAGCCCTGTTTCCACGCTTTCTCCTCCAGGCCTCAGCAGCTGCGGGTGCAGAGGACAGGGCAGCCTTGCTTTCCCCTGAAGCCCATGTTTATTCATAGCTGGATTTATGATACCGACCCTTTCGAGGAACCCATTAAAAACAAGTTCTGATTAATGAATATCATGCCATGTAGCAGAAACATCCCGCATTATTTCAAATTCCCTGCCAAAACATGCCAATACACTGGAAGCCAATTTATTCTAAATAACAAACTAGAAACTGCAATTAATGAAAAGCTATTTCTGAGGATGTGTGCATGCACATAGATATATTCAGAAGCAAATTACACCCGTAATGGTGTATACACATTGGTATTTCACTCAGGTTCGCTTGAAGTCTACAAGGGAAACTATGTCAATGAACTGCAGACGTGGGCAGCGGTGAGGGGTGTGACAGAAGGCCTCACAGGGGGTGCACAGGAAGGAGGCTGTGGGTTAGGGCTCTAAACGCAGGAGTGATGAGGAATCCGGGCTCTCCTACACAGGGACGGACGCAGGGAAGGGCCTAGGGATTAGAGCTCTTTGCTTGCAAGTAACAGAGTCAGACTGCGGCTAAACTAAGCAAAAAAGACAGTTACCCAAGGGCGACGGAAAACGGAGAGAACAAAATTAAAAGTGAGGACCCAGGCTCGGTCGGGGACCAGAGCTGCTCCGGCCGCTGCGCGGTGGGAGCCTCTGGCCAGACTCCTCAGAGCATCTTTGCAGGATAGGCCTGCGCCAGCCAGCCCGTACCTTGGGTCATTCTGAGCTGGAGTCACCTTTCTGGGGGCCAAAGCCCGGGTTGTGGGACCCAGGACTAGGCCAGGAAAGGCAGGGGAGGGGCTCCTTTGCCAGGAGGAGAGCCGGGTGCTGTCGTTAGAGAAAAGGGAGTGGGGGCCGGGCAGCGTCCAAGGAGACGACCCTGGTGTATTTGAAAAGCGCCAGTTGTTAACACGAATGAACCTCTGGTCGATACAGTTGGACGGAGAGATACTTTTCAATAAGGGATCTGCAGTCACTCTTGTTTTATTTTTGTATTTTCTGAATTTATGAGCCATTTGAGAAAATTTCAGAAAGCAGTATGACAGAGACCTATGTCACCAAGATTAAAAAGGATAAATGCCGTTATTTTACCATTTAAAAAAAAAAAACCCACAGGGTAGAGAGCTAAAACCCAGTGTCTGGCTCCTTTGCCCCAGCTTTCTCCGTAGGTGCGATCGCTCTCGGACGGCCTCGCTCCTCAGCGGGCTGACCTTACCAGGCTGACAGCGCGTGCGTGCGTGCACTAACAAGCGCTGCGTTTTTCCTGTTTTTATCATTACCTAGGTACGATCATATTTTTTTGCAAGATGCTTTTTTGCACTCTGTGCCTGATACATATTATTGATACTTGTTGATACCATGTATTTCATTGCTGCACAGCATCCTGCTGTAAATAAACCCGCTGTGTATTTACACACGCCTTCTCTGGAAGCCAAATTCTTTCTTTCCCTTTTCTGCTGCTTCAAATGGTGCCTCCAGAAATATTCCTGTGCATGTCTAAGCGAGAATGTCTCTAAGACAGATGACTAGAAGTGGAATTGTGGGTGATAGGGGGTGCACACTTTCAATGTCACAAGGTGTTGACAAATTATTCCCAAAAGAGACTGCATTGCTTTGCAAGGCACGGGAGTTCCTGGGGGCCGCGTCCTCTCCACAGCTCGTGTGGTTGGTTGGATAATACCTCCCAAGGTATCCAATTCCTAATCCCTGGAACTGCTGAGCCCCAGCTTATATGACAAAGGGACGTAGAGATGTGATATTTGAGGATCTTGAATGGGGAGAGTATCTGGGTTACCCCAAGGGGTCTGATAGAGTCACAGGGGTCCTTAGAGGAGAGAGGCAGGAATCAGAGGCACAGAAGGTGGCAGAGCGATGGGAGCAAAGAGAGATGTGGAGAAGCTACGCTGCTGGCATTGAAGGTGCGGGAAGGGCTTTGAGCCAAGGAATGTAAGAAATGCAGCTCTAGTTGCCAGAAACAGCAAGAAGAAGGAACCTTCCTCAAAGCCTCCGGAAGGAACCAGCCCTGCAACACCTTAACTTCAGCCCAGTGAAACTGACTTCTGACTCCTGAGCGCCAGAACTGTAAGGGAATAAATGTGCTTTGTTTTCAGCTAGGAAATGTAGGGCAATTTGTTACTGCAACAATAGGAAACTAATACAGCCTGGTAGTGTCCTTATTCCTTTTGCCTGTCGGGTAGGAAATGACATGCTGATGTTTTATTTGGCATTTCCCTGCTTACTCACCAGGCCAAGCATTTCTGTATCATATGTTTATTGCACATTTATGTTTCTTCCCCTACAGATTTCTTGTTAAAATATTTTTGCTGGGTTTTTTTTTCCCCTTATCATTCCTAATTTTTTTTTTTATTTTGAATATTCCAGATATCAAACTTTATCCCTGGTGTATATTACAAATACTTTCTCCCAATTGGTGAAGTTGACTTTCATCATTCAAATATTTTAAATTTTGTTGTGTTCAAATTTATCACTTTTTTTCTTGGGAAATTCTTTACTCTCCCAGTGAGATGAAGATATTATCCTATATTTTCTTTTTAAACAGTTGCCTTTCACATGTAGGCCTTTAATCCATCTGGAACATATTTTTATATGTGGTGTTATGTAGGGATCTAAATATATCTTTTTCCATATGTCTAGCCAATTGTCTCCGCACCGATTCTTAGAGAGTCCATCCTCCCGGATTGACTTAAGATGCTACTTCTCTCACGCACAAATCTCCTACCGCTATTGCAATTTCTGCTGAGGGTAATCCGACTTGCCTTGTCACATTGTCTTTCCCATCTCTGGCCCTTTACTCTGGTATATGACTTTTAGAATCAGCTGTCAAGCTCTGTTAACTTCTGAGAGTCTGTTTGGGATTGCATTAACTCTGTGCACTTATCTGGGAAAATTCTCATCTTCCTAGTATAACTTCCTTGCTATCCTTTTCAGACTCTTTGGCTGGTTCTTTCTTTTCCCCATATCCTGCCCTCTGAGTCTCAGCAGGTCTCAGGGCTCCATGCTTGGGACAGCCATCTTCTCCACCCATGCAGAAGCACTGCAGTAGCAGTTTGCCAAATCCAGTATGCCCCACGACACCTGGAGCACTTGCTAAACACAGATTGCAGGCCCCACCCCTGAAGTTTCTAACTCAGTAGGTCTGAGGTTGGGCCCAATAATTTGCATTTTGGGGTCCAAAATGGATGCTTCTAGTTGTAGGACCACCCTTTGAGAAGAGCTGCCCTGTATCTCATGGAATCTCTTTTTATAACAAAATGCCATCCATATATTGATAAATTTGTATGTTCAACCTCAACTTTACCCAGCTCCCTCTGAACTCCAGAATTTCATATGCAGCTAACAATGTAATAACTCTAATGACCACCTGAGACTTTACAGATTCCGAACCAAACTCCTCATACCCTACTTCCTGCACCAGCATGTTCCATGGTCTTCTCCATCTCAGGGAATGGAAACACTCTCCTTTCAGTGGTTCTGGCCAAAACCTGAAGTTTTCCTTGACTATAATGTTTCTCTCATACTCCATTTACAATTGATCGGCAAATACTACTGGCATTACTTTCAAAATGCATCCAGAATTTGACGTGTTCTCACCACCACTCCATGACTGCCTTCAATGCTCCTCACTTGGATTATAACTATAGCCTCAAATTTGTAACCTGCTTTCCACCTGCTTTTAATTTCTTGGCACACCAACACTGGGAGAGCCATTTAAAATCTAAGTTAGATAATGCCATGCCCTTATTCAAAAATTGTCCAATACAGATGGGTATGATTATCTATGTAGCAAATCGAAAGAATCAACAAAGAAACTTTGGAAACTAACACAAAAGTTAAGGAAAGTAGACAGATACAAGAACAATTAACAAAAATTAGCTGTATTCCTAAATAGTAAAAAATACAATTACACCATGACATATTTCAAAATGATATTCACAACACCAAAAACCCTAAAGGTAGTTAAGAATAAATCTAACAAGAGATGAAGAAATCTTTTATAGAAAAAAAATTATAAAAGCTGAGTAAGGAAATAAAAGATGCAAATATATGATGAGGTATACTATGTTCATGGACAAAAGAGTCACTATTGTAAAGAATTCAACAAATATATATTTAGCAACCTTCTGGGGTCAGGTAGTATTCTGAGAATAGAGAACCTGTTCTTAGGGAATCATGATAAGGATAAAACCTAAGTTCCTTACAGTAGCCAGTGGGGCACTGCCTGAGATGCATGTGCTACCTTCTCCTGCCTTGAATGCCACCATTCCCACCACACACACACATACACACTCCCTACTCCAGCCATACCTGGATGGCTATTTGATACTCTTCAGCACGCCAAGCATGCATCTTCCCAGGGGGCATTGATATCACTTTATCCTCTGCTTGGAACAATTTCCCTCCAATATCCTCCTGGCCCATGCCCTTGATTCCTGCTCACAGTTCACATCTTCAGGATTCATCATCCCTGAGTGCCCTATATAAATAGGAATCTCCTCCACTCCCACATTCCCAACCTCCCTCAGTTTACTTTGTCTTTTTCTCCATAGGATTTATCAACATCTGATTCACCAAGCATAATATTATAAGCTACATTAAGTAGGAAATTTGTTCTCAGAACACCACCTGAACCCTGAAGGTTGCTAAATATGTATTTGTTGAATTTATTAGAATATTGAGTCTCTTGTCCATGAACATGGCACACCTCATAATACATTTGGATCTTTTATTTCCTTACTCAACTTCTATTATTTTTTCTATAAAAGACTTCTTAATCTTTTGTTAGATTTATTCTTAGTTACCTTTAGGGTTTCTGGCATTGTGAATACCATTTTGAAATATGTCATGGTGAAATTGTATTTTCTGCTGTTTAGGAATACAACTAATTTTTGTTAATTGTTCATGTATCTGTCTACCTTGTTTAACTTTTGTATTACTTCCCACAGCTTCTCTGTGGATTCTTTTGGTTTGCTGTGCAGACAATCATACCATCTGAAGTTAATGACTATAGATTTCTTCCTTTCCAGTCCATTTAGTTTTTATTCATTTTCCTTGCCTTGCTGCATTGGTTATGGCATAAAAATAATGCTGAATAATGTAGTGATAATCAGCATCCTTGGCTTGCTTCTGACTTTAACATGGGAATTAATACCCAATATTCCAAATAAACCTGGCTGCATATTACAATCACTTTGGGGATCTTATAGAAAAATGCTAGTGACTGAGCCCCATTCACAAAGATAATTAATAGGTCTGGAGTGAGACTGGGCATGAATGTGGTTTAATGTCTCCCCAGGTGACTCTTATTTGTAGGTAGAATTACAAACCTCTGCCCTGGATTATTGAGATTGTCACCTTCTCCTTTTCCTACACCCAGAATTCACACAGCATAGGTATGCAACCTGCTTTCTAGCTCTCTCTGTTTTTGTTGCACCTGGAGACTTTTTTTTTTCTTGCAAGATCAACTTTACATTTAAAAGCACATTTGTTATATTCAATCTATCTTTTTTTGATGTGGTAGGATAAGGGTGTGAGGATATCTCTGCTATCAGATACTCCAAATCAAAAATCTCTTCACAAACTCCTTTGCACTCTGCCCCATGACAGGTAATGCTCTGGGCTGCTGTCTTCTTAAGCAATTATAAAAATCACCTGGGACACTTGCTACTCTCACAGCAGTGGCTCTCAAACTCCTCTGTATATTACAATCACCCAGAGAACTATTTACATCCCTATGGCCAGGTCTTGGCCCAAACCAATTTAACTAGAATCCCTGATGGTGGGGTTTAGTGATCAGTAATTTTTTAGGCTTTCCAAGGGGTACCAGTGTGTGGCCAACTTTGAGAGCCTGAGATATACAGCATCCTAGCATACTCACGCAAGCCAAATCTGCAGGGGAGGCATTGGGAATCATGTTTTACAAGCATGTCAGGGGACTGTCATGGCAGGCAAAGCTTGGGGCAGTCTCTGTGCTTCTCTAGACCACTATCTCCTTCCCAAGTTATCTGGGAACAAGAATCAGCATTGCAGAAAAAATGCACTCTCATTGCAGCTTAAACATGCTAGGTCATTCCGTGACTGTTTGACCAAACAACTGGAAAATCAGGGATTCTTTTGTTTTTCCTGTGCCTTGGTTTATTTATCCATTCTTTTACTCATCAGCTGTTACTGAGCCCTGTTCTGTGTCATAATCTGCTCCCTTATTTTGTTTTCAGAAAATTTGCCTCACCTCCGAATACTTGAATTATTAATCCATTGGCTTTCCCTATCTGAAACCTTCATATTCATAGCAGAAAATAAAACTAGTTCAATTTCAAGCCAAACTGGAACTTTTCAAATATACATAGTAAAAAGAAAAAAAAACGTCAGGAACCCATTCTCCTGTTTCATATGGTGATACCTTCTGAGTTTTAACCCAACAAATGATGCTGTCTTTTCTGGATCTCACCACCTGCACACAGGGGCAAGGTAAAAGATAAATGGCCCTTATAAATCAATTAATAGCCCCCCAGGTGACAGAGAAGCTGCTGCTTTGGTATGCAGTACTTCATTCTGTACACAACTACTCCTAGCACCTGTTTTCACTGACTACTTTCCCGGAGTCTGACACTTCCAAAGGAGAGTGCAACATTCCTTTGTCCTCTCATATTCCAGAAGATGTCTCGAAATTCACACCCACTACCCCCTTATTACACAGGGTTACAGCATTTCACAGCTGGCAGGGCCTGTGGTGAGCATCTTGTGCACACTCTTTCACTATGGAAGGATAAGCAGCTGAGTCCCAGAGAGAGAAGAGGATGTGCTGAGTCACAGTGTGATCAGGGGCAAAGCTGGACGTAGCCAAGACAGCCTGTTCATCCCTCTACCCCACCGTCAGCCAAACGTCGAGGACAATGTCAGCGCCACCGGTGAGGCAACTCATGCAATTCCTACCCACACCTCCCAGTTCAAATAAATGTGGTGAAAAGGCAAATACAAGCTGTTTGATTCCAGCCAAAAAACTTAATATGTGAGCTGGGAAGCGGTAAAGTATGCACAATAAGATACTATTATTATTCATAGTTTTTGATACATGATCCAGGGCAGCTGAGTTTACAGAGTGCTTAAAGGCCAAAATTCCTCTTTCAAGATGAAGAACTCATCACACACTTTTACCTTCCTTCATATATCAATTTTTAATGGAAAATACACATATTTTTAAAGAGAAAAATACCTATATCAGAGAAGGGTGAAATCCACTTATCTGAAATGTTAAGAAGTTTATGTCGCTATAGGGCAAGAAAGACCAGATCAACGGGTGAACCCCCGAAGGAGGCAGAAACACCTGCTGGGAAAAGGAGAGACAGGACCACACGCAGCACCAGAGACAGCAGCCGCCTGGGCAGGGCAGGCGGCCTTGAGGGCTGGGTGCCGGTGTGAGGAAGCCCACTCGACCAGGGAACTCCAGAGCTGGCCCAGACCCCGCGGAGCATTCCTCTCCACTCCTCGGCCGACAGTAGCTTTCTGGAAGCTGGGGTTCATCCCATCCACAGGACGCTTTTCCCCAGGCGCAGGCTCACAAAGGATCATCTTAAGCCTGTCCCAGACTAAGGGTTTTGACAACAGAAACATCATTCCTCAACTTGACCAACACTAAACAAGGCCCCACCTTGTCCCCAGCCCTATGTGGGTGTGACCGGCCACAGCTCCCTCTGGAAGCCCTCACGGCGTGGCTGCGGTTGAAGAGATGGAGAAACTTGAGGAAAGGCTGCGCAGTGGTTGGTGCAGCGAGACACCTCGGGAACATGCAGGGGGGACGCCCCCTTGTCTTTCACGGCATCAGGGGTGGCTTTTCTCTGGAGAGCCCTCTGAATAAAGATGTGAGGGGCGGTGTAGGTGCTAACCAGATTCAGAGGCAGCTGTCAGAGGAAGAGGAGCTGTAGGCTGAGCTACAATCCAGGCAGAGACAGTCCATCTTGACATTTCCACCGCGCTCTGATCTTGGCGAAAGGCAGAAAAGCAATTGCGTGAACCGGGAGGAGACACCTGGAGAAATTGCTACATAAATTCCAAGATTCTACATGTTGCATCATCCTCATTTCATTATTTACCTAGCTCACTTTATCACTAGAAAATCCAATGAGGACATTTATGAAGACACACACATAATTAATGGAGCTAACTCATTAATTTACAAGCCAGCTAATCAATAAGCAGGTTAATCTACTCAGTCATCTGCAGAACAGTGGTGTATCTCTCTATTTACGTTGCTGCTTAGTCTTGTGCCACATCATCAGCTTTTTGGAGGCTATTAAGCTGACACTGTTGGCCACCACGTAGAAAGCAGATAGATTAATTTCTGCTAACACGATATTCCTCTAGTATACGAATGGCATATTAATAGCCCACAACCAGATGACAGCGTTTCCCATCAGGAAGGAAAATACATTCCTCTCTATTTGAAAATTCCAAATCAATCTTTCTCTTACTCTACACGTCTATTTAACTTTCTGGCTTGGTTTTATGTGTTTCAAACATAAGGAGAAAACTAAAAACTTGGTTTTGTTAAAAATAGTTACATCATTCAGAGAGGCTTTTTGGTTCAGGAAGAAAAAAACAAACAAACAAAGCACAGAGAGAGAAAATTAGCTGTCTAGAGGTTCTGGTGACTATTGTGTTGAACATCCTGTACATTTGAGTGGTTTTAAATCAGACCCAAACTCAAGTGCCAATGGAAACCAGACAAATCATGAAGTGAATGCACCAGGCCAGGTGGTGTCAGTGGCTGATGGGCCAGCACTCAGCCCCTGTCAAGGAGGCCACCTCCGTGTGGCTTGTGGCTGCTGCTTTGTGAAACTCCATTCTGGCTTTTAAAGATTTTCAGAGTTTTTTAAGAGAAACCAAACATCTGATTTTGGTAACTCTATCAGACAGCGTTCTTAGTTGCAGGTATCAGAGTCCAATAGAGCTAATTTAGGCAGAAATGAATTTATTATAGAAACCTTAGAACCTAAGGTGGTGTATAGCATTTCCAAGAAGGCCAAGGAACCACACTGGGATGCCGTGCAGCCAGCCAGGCCAATACCGTCATAGGAACCCCTTGACCACCCTAGGGGCTGTGCTGGCACCACGCTGCCCTGGTACCTCGCAGCCACCGGGACACAAGGGGCAGACTCAGGATGTCAACCATGACCCCTGCTGAGCTGCTGAGGTTCTGCTCCACTCCTGCTCTCCCCACACCGGCCCTCTCCTCAGTACCCTCTGCCTCCAGTACTAGGAGCCTGTCTGCTTGCCAGCACTGAGATTACCTGCAGCACCACCTACACAGAGTCTGGGAAATGTGTGTTTACTTTCCAGGCTCTGTCGTGCTGAAAAGCAGGTTTGAAAGAGGTGAAAGTCGGCTTGAGCGAGACAACATCCAGTATTTGCTTCGACAACTAACAAACAAAAAAACAAAATTAAGACTGTGCAGTTGAAAGGATACTGCTCTATGGGCCACAGCTGGCCAACGGGTCAGCAGTTGGCTGCTTGTTCAGTAAATAATTTGTAAGCAGGGATCTTACTTCCTGCCTCCTGGTGCCCTGCACAGCACCCCGCCTGGGGCTTGGCACTTGGAAGGCACACAGGAGGCCCGGAGCAAAGCCTGGGGGGCCGTGATGAGGAGGTGCTTTTCTCCCTGCCTCATCTCCTGCAGGTCCAATGTGCCCCTTCACCCCAAACAGACGGAGCTGCCCCCACTGTCACGCACAGCCTGAGGTTTGCCCAGACATTTCCTCCAAAACTTACCAACACTCACAGAAATAGTCTTTACCTGAGAAGAACAAGCTTAAAGAGAGCTGACTCATTTTAAGAGCTATTTAGAGAAGAACCTGGTGCTTATTAATTATAGACTTGCAGAAATTGGAGGCAGGAACGACTGGCTTCGCCTGGTGTTCATCCAGGACAGCCAAGCCTGGGCACACCAGGACCCTCCTCTGACTCCAGCCCCACACGGTTTTTATTTGTCTTTGCATTTCCAGGAAGTGTCCCAATGTCTCAGGAATACCAGGTACTCAGTAAATGTTTGATAGGTCAGGGAAGGGACACAGAATGACTAGCGAATGCCTGGAGGGAGCTGATCCGCCTTCCCTGTCATTCCTCCAGAGCTTTCCCAGGTGCCTTCCCGGGCTCTCTCTCCTCATCTCAGATTTAGTCCACTAAGAAGGCTGCAAGTTGAATCTCCGTCCATGAAGCTCAGGTGTAGGTGAAAAGCACCTTGCCTTATTCTTGATTAGCCCAATTTCTGTGTCTAGACCCCATTTTTGCAGGTGGTGGAAGCTAAATCTCTGTTGGTCCAGGGTCCCCCATTCTCCCCAGACCCAGGCCCACCTTGGGGGCTTGCACAGAGCCACGCCATCACAGGAGAGGGGAGAACTGGGTCGTGGTTGTCTTCACCCCACCCTCCCGTCCTGACCTCTGATGCTCAGCTCCCTTTTTACCTGCAGGGGCATCCCACCTTGACACATTGACACCCCAGTGTGGAGGCCAAGTGGGGTCTGATGTTCTCGGCAGTCCAGGAAAGTCATCTGCCACCTCCCACAATGCACCGAGGGCATGCTGGAATCCCAGGGTTCCCTGGAGCTCACTGGCCTCAACCCTGTCCAAGCCCATGTCTGGGCGACAAGGTGAATAGGGGACGCCAGGTAAGTGGGGGACATGTGTAGCCACACCCATTTCCTAAGTCCCACCTAGAGCTGGTGCAGGGTCCTCTGCACGTCACTAATAGAACAGTTCTGTGATTTCTACAATTCTCAACCCAGGGTGAGGGCCCAGGACTTCCCCCCTTGGGAAATAATCTCCCCTCCTTTCTGGCTTCCTGTCCTCTGTCCACCTGATCCCGGGTCTAGGCCCCTTGATTATATGGAGGGAGGAAAGCCTTGTTCTGGCTAATAATATATCCTACATTATGTCCTGAGTCACTTCACTAATTCATTCAATACTGTGTATGGAGGGGCCACCCTGTATGTGCCAGGTATTGGGGACAAGCAAGATTGTGACAATGACATAGACATGGGGCCCACACTCATGGACATGCAAATAAAGACCCAGGGAACCCACCAGCCAGATCATTTAAACCGAGTGCTGGGGCTGCATCAGCTTGGGTGGCGAGGGAAGGACTCTCTCCTGAAAAGATCCCCGGATCCCCTGGGTGTGCCGAGGAGAGGGAGGAGTGAGCTAGAGGACGGACCAACAGAGCTCTGAGCGGCCTCACGTGGGGCCTGTGGGGCTGGGTGGATTTTCAAATATGAAAATAAGCCATTTCAGGGCAGCATGGATTGGGTTACTTAAAACCAACTTTATTGAGATATCTTTGCACAAAATACGATGCATGGATCTCAAGAGTACAGTTTAATGCCATTTGACAGATGTATGTGCCAGTGTAGGCACCACTCCAACTAAGATATAGCAGTGCCCCTCACTCTGGAATGTTCCCTCATGCCCCTTTGCAGTCAACATCTGACCCATTCAACCTAGGGAGCCAGCGATCTGCTTTTATCACCATGGACTAATTCTGCCTGTTCTAGAACTTTATATGAACGGAATTCTACAGTATGTACTTTTAGGGGTCTAGTTTCTTCCGCTCCACATAATGCTTTGGGGATTCATCCACGTTCTCACACAGATCAATAGTTCACTCTTTTCACAGACAAGGAGATTCTCATTGAATGAATATACCAGAATTTGTTTAACGCCTGTTGTTGAGATTTGTCTTCTTTAGTTTTAGAGTATATGAATAAAGCTGTGGATATTTGTGTAGAAGTCTTTGTATGGTTAGATATTTTTATGTTACTTGGGGAAATATCTAGGAACAGAACTGCTAAGGCCAAGAATAGGATGTGTTTAACTTAAGAACTTGCCAACCAGTTTTCCCAAATGGTTGTACCACTTTCCACCTCCCCTAGCAACACGTGAGAGTTTCCGGTGCTGCACAGCCTTGCCCGATGCTGGGTGGTTGTACGCTGTGCCCAGTGACTGCCGAACAGAATCACAGTAGCAGGGTCC
This sequence comes from Daubentonia madagascariensis, assembly GCA_023783475.1. Lineage (NCBI taxonomy): Eukaryota > Metazoa > Chordata > Mammalia > Primates > Daubentoniidae > Daubentonia > Daubentonia madagascariensis. The sequence goes on along the minus strand of JAKFHU010001640.1, from coordinate 1,701,387 downwards.
AAGACAATGTCAGAGACTGTACGTTTGCACTACTCCCTCAGCAGCTTTGGGCCCTCCTCTTCCAGTGTTCCCCAAAGCATTGGCCATGCACTACTGTCCTTTCCAAAAATGAGCTGATCTGGTGCACAGAAACGGCATGAAATACACGGACTCACCCTGCAAGGAACTTTTCCCCTTCCTAGTGTTTCTTGAATGCTCCTGATGCAATCCAGGAGATGTACTGCTCCTTAATGTCTCTGCACCACTGGCTCATCTCCTTTTTAAAATTACACCTTTTATTTTGAAGTAGTTATAGATTCACGTGCAGTTCTAAGAAATAATACAGAGAGGTTCCATGAACTCTTCACGCAGTTTCCCCCAATGGTAACATTTTGCAAAACTATTGTGCAAAATTACTACCTAATCTTTTTTTATAACAAAAAGAGAGTCCCCACCTCAAGCTCAGAGCCTTCCATCTGTAACTAGCATTGCATAACAGTGTTTTATTTTATTATATTTAGTTTCAAGGGTTACATCCTATTTATAACAATGATACTGGTTTTCCATTTACAATAATGAGAAAAGTCTTATTACTGAATAAATTGATTTATGTTTTAAAAATTGAGTTATTTTAAAGAATATATTATATAAATGATTGTGCTAGCTGTGTGCAGATATGGGAAATCATGAAAGTGAATGATACATAATTAAATTTAGGGAAACACTGAAACTATACTATCACACAGAATGTTTTTCAGACCCTACTTTTTCTGCATTGAACAACTATTATGAACTTGACATATCACGAATAAACCCCACTGCAATAGATATTCATTGACAGCCTTACAAATGTAAAGATTTTCCTTCTGAGTGACTCAAAGATAAGGCAAATCAGACAGGTATCCTAGACTCAAATAATTCATAGCATTGCAAGGAGACATTCATTCCTTCCATATTTATGAGCACCTGGCAGGTGCCAGGTGATGTTCTAAAAGTGAAGAGGTAGAAACAAAGACCGGGGTGTCTTCCTTTTTGGAGTTACATCTAATTGGTAAGACAGGTAAGGAGCACTTTCTATGAAAGTGACAAAACTTCATGGAAGAGAGAGCACACAGGGGTAAGATGTGGGGAGGCCATATTACATAGACAGGTGGGGAAGAGTCTAGCTGCAGTGGGGGCACTGGAGCGAGGCCAAACATGCAAAGTCGTGGACGGAAAGTCCTCCAGACAGAGGGAGCAGCACATGTGAAGGCCGGGAGGTGGGCGTGAGATGCGCATACGCAGCACACATGTACGTGCTGTATAATCATTGCACAGTAGCTGTAACTCAGAGGAGGAAATGCCAAGCGTCTGGATGATTCAGAGGTTGAACATAGAAAGGAGGAGTAAAGCCGGACGCAGTCTGAGCCCACAGGAGCTGCAAACCAGCCGTGCAGCCACAGACGGGGCTAGAGGAGATGGAACAAAGGCTTACAGAAAAGGCAGGACCTGTCTTGAGCTTAGAAAACAGAGACAACATTTAAAAACCTATTTGCAAAATGCCTCAGGCACAAATGTCATTTCCTGAGCGTAACTCCTTACGGTGGGTTGAGTTTTATCCCCCCTAGTATTATACTCAAGCCCTAACCCTCAGTTTCTGTAAACGTAACCTTATTTGGGAACAAGCTCTTCATAGATATCATCAAATCAAGATGACATCATGCTGGTTGAGGGCAGACCCCAAACCCAGTGACTGATGTCCTTTAGAAGAGTTGGACACAGAGACACAGAGAGGACAGCACCAGCTGACAACTGAGGCAGAGCTTGGAGTGACGTGTTTACAACAAGCCAAGAAACACCAAGAGTTTCAGGAGCCAGGGAAAAGGCATGGAACTGATTCTCCCTTGAAGGCCCTAGAAGGACCCAACCCTGCTGACACCTTGACTTCAGACTTCCGGCCTCCCGGACTATGAAAGAACAAATGTGTGTGGCTTAGCCCCCCAGTTTGTGGTGATTTGCTGCAGCAATCCCAGGAAAGTAATACAGCCCCAATCCCCTCTGCAGACCTGGGCAGGGATTCGGACACCCCAGAGTGAGAAATTGGCTCTTTGTGCCAGAGGCACCAAAGGCTGTCTCTGATTTCAGGGTCTCAAATTGTGAACCCCCTACTTTGTGCACCAATGTTTCTCCAGTCAAGGCCAGCAATGTTTAAGGATTTATTGGAAGAAGACCTCCTGCATTGGCTGTCTGAAGTATCAGCTCCCCCAAGTACTGGCTTGTACTTTCTTAGCACACTTTAAAAAATAGGCTATTGAACTCATTGAAATAATAAGATAACCCAGTAATCACTTGATCCAAATAAACAAATGCAATTAACTACCCGCTGGGGTGGGCAGTCTGTAGGATGGTCCCAGTGATCCAGCCCCCTGGGATTCACACCCTGCAGTGATCTCTCCCTGAGTCTGGGCCTATCTAGTGAACAGAATATGGATGAGGGCATACGATTGAATCTCTACTTCTGAGATTCGGTCATAAAAAGACTGTGACTTTTGCCTTGGGCACTCTTTCATGCCCTCTCTGGAGGACGCCAGCTGCCGTGTCCTGAGGCAGCTTCCCAGACGGACTCACATGGTCAGGACCCATGGCCTGCACCCAGCCACACAAGAGAGCCCACAGACTGGACCACAGCCAGCCTGGAGATGACTCAGGCCCAGTGATACCTGGACGCAGCCTCGAGAAAGACCCTGAGCCAGAAGCCCCCAGCTCAGCCACACGCATTTACCCAGCCCACAGAAACCACAAGATATTAATGGTAAACGTTTGGTGTTCAGCCACTGCGTTCTGGAGATAATTAGTTGCTCAGCAATAGATACCCAACATATACTCACTGTGGGAGTGTACAGTGCTTTTAAAACCAATATGTTTATTAAACAGGTAAATTATCTTGGCTGGGCATAGATCAGATAGGGTCAGAAAGAGTGATACACTCCATTCATTCATGCACTTAGCCAGTCAGCCACACTCCTTCCTCTGTTCACACTGCTATGTGCCAGGTATTGTGTGGGACACTGGGGTATAAAACAAATGGCAGCCCCTGTCCATAACGAAGTCATACTCTAATGAAGAAGACATGGCATATTTAAATAACTGCCTTCGTGAGATAAATGCTGACACATGTTCCTTCACTCACTCAAGGAACAAGCATTTTCTGCGTGCTGCAGTTGTGCCACACTCTGTGCTAAACATTATGCATAATGCAGTGGGCAAGACTGACCCGGGTCCTCCCCTCACAAGGCCGTGCTCTTGCTTGGGGGCGTTGCATGCCCGGAATGCGCACAGAGAAAGAACACCGGCTCTGCCTGGGTCTTAAGGGAGGGCCTCAGAGAGCTAGGTATTAAAAAAAGGCTTGAAAGAAGAGTAGGTATGTTCTGGCACAAGAATGGGAAAGACACTCCAAGGAACAGAATGTGCCTCCATGCAGAAGCCTGTGACAGTGTGGTGTGTCTGTGTCTCCAGCCTAGCAAGGAGTTTGACTTCTCCAAATACTTCTCCCTGACATCACAAAGAAGGATGTTCCTGGATGCCACTGCAGCAGGATGTATAGCCCTGGACACTGAGATCCCACCTGACTGTTCGTGGGAGCCTTTCTGCTTAGGATCCACACCATGGGCACCACTGTCCCCACAAAGAGAAGATGGAGCCATCCCAGGCTTTCCCACTCTCAGCACTGCTGGATCGCTCTCTGTGCTGGGGACCATCTTGTGCACTGTAGGATGTTTAGCAGCATCTGTGGCCTCCACTCACTAGATGCCAGTAGCACCCCCAATTGTGACGATCAAAATTGTCCCCAAACATTGCCAAGTGTTCCCTGAGTGGGGGCAAAATTGCTCCCAGGTGAGACTCACTGGCCTTTAGTACCAAGATATTAAAAAACCAAAGAAAGACATCACCTTAATGCCTAATAATATACAAAAAAAAAAGTATGTGTGTGTGCAAGAATGTTTACATGTATTGATTGTGCAGTTAAAGTGCTATAGTTCAACATGCACTACTCGTACGGCCAAAGCTAGTCTCAGCCACGTCACAAATGGCTGCCAAAAGTCCTGGCAGCAAGAGCAGGACAAGTCAGGGAGTGTATGTACGTTCCCCGAGATGGAAGGGAGAAAAATATTCCAAATTGAAGATAATGTATCAGTCATTGCCTACATGCCAGGAAAACCAGCTGAGAGGTTAGGGAGTTAAAGTATTAGTAAATATGTAAATGAAGAAAGCAGGATAGGAAATTACCTTGGGAAAAATATTCTGTGATTTTCCAAATGTGTCTGTTTAGAGTTCAAGTTAAAAAGATCCTTCAATGCAAAACAACAATGAAGAAAACAAAAAAAACAAGCATTTGGTTCCTCATCATAAACTCCAAGGGGAAAGGATGGAGATTCAGACCCAGGACAGGGTTCGAGGCCGGGATCTGTCTCTAAGTCGCTTGGCCGTGGTGAGGCATCCTGTCTCTCCGGACTCCTCTTTCTAAACGAAGAGCTTGTCCCTCAGTGTCTCTAGGGGACCTTCCCAGAGTCCCAATATTTAGTGAATCCAAGTCCATAGCAACCAATTCTCCAGCCAAACCTGAAGTCTCAGTGTCATTTAGCAAAGGCCAGTCCCTATCCTCAGGGGGATTTGCCCAGGCTAAGAGTACGTAATTGGAGTTTGAGGGAAGAGCCCAAAGTATGAACGGGAACAACAGGACATTCACAATCAGTCCCAGAAAAACGAGGGATCAGAATTGCCAAGGAAGCCAAAGCCTTTCCCTTGCACCCTGTTCCCTTCTCCTTGCAGCCCAGAGCCTGCAGCTGGACCAATTCTGCAGGCCCCAGCTGGGTGAAGCCTCATTTTCTTGCTCTGGTTTTCATGTTTTCTCTTCCCTGGAACTTGATTTCCCAATAGACCATTGGCTCCCCAAGGGCAGTGGCTGTGTCTCGTCATCACGGTGCCCTCAGATGACGCTGCTAGGCAGGTGCTAAGCACCCGGCTGCTGAGTGTCGGCTCCAGGACCACCTGCCCCTGGGCACGGACAGAACCAGAGACCATCAGCAAATAATGAGGGAACACAGAAAGGCTCCAAAACCCATTGATACACCTTGCCCCACACAACCATAACTTTATACCCCTTCTCATGCCTAAAAATACCACAGGGCCCTGGTAGAATTGCAAGTGAGTGCTATCAAACCTTCAGGAAGCAGGTAATTTCTTTGCTCATGAGAATGTAAAATATACAAACATATTTCCAATTAACTCCACAAGGTTAGAACAATCCTGAAACTAAAACAGGATCATGACAGAGCAAGAAAAGGGAAATTTAGTGAAATCTCACTTACGAGTAAACACGCAAAATGCATTTATAAAGTATCCATTAAGTATTAAAACGTGTGAAATACACATTGGCCAATTTCAGACATGGAATCGCATCTACAAGATATCTACGAGAATCATACTGATGCAAATCATTAAGGGCTAGAGGAGAGCCCAGCTGGAATTGTGATAAATGCAAAAAAAAAGACTCGACAAAATCAGATGCCCACTCCTGATGAGAGCATGCGGTGAGACAGCAGAGAGGTAGACCTCTTTGATTTGATAAAAATAGCTATCTCAAAATATGGTTAGAGTTGCACCTCTCTATTAGGAACTGTCAGGTTGGGTAGTGCCAGGAAGAATACAAGGACGCTTCTGTCCACACTATGACATCACCTGTTCCTGGAGATGTTAGTTAGCACATTAAACAAGAAAAATGCCAAATGTATAAATATCAGAGATATGCAGGTAAATTTACTTTGTTAGAAAATCAACTCTAAAACTAGTGCAATCATTAAGTGAGCATTTAGGAAGGTAGGCATGAACTTTGTGTGCATGTGTCAATAGTCATTCCTTGCACCAATATTAACCAATCAGATAACACAATGGAAGCAGATCACATTAACAACAGGATAAAATAATAAATTAACAGCAATAGCTATAAGAAATAGTGACAGCAATCACTATGCCTCACCTGAAAACACCAGGAGGCTCTGGATTAGTAAATCCACTTGGCAGTGAGATTCCCCTTGCTGGTCATTAGATTGACTTCAATGCTGGTCAAAGCCCATGGACCTAAGGCATACAGTGGGCAGATGAAAGCTGATTCCAGGCCTTAGTTCCTGGATGATATTTCTGGATCCACCCTAGACCAGAAGGAAACAGGCTGCCCTGAAGGGAAGGACCCAATCCTGGCAGGATTCACCACCTTCTCACTAAAGAAACCTTGGGCTTTGAATGAACATCAGAGGTAGCCAGGCAATAGCCACCATGGGCTTTGGGTGAGACTGGGCCAGCTTCAGGTGTGACCTGGCACTGGTGGCCATGAGGGAGTGCCCATGTCAGTCCTCACCCAACTCCAACAGCTCAGCACAAAGAGTGAGGGAACAGAGTGAAAGATTTTGCCTGGTAATTGAGGGAATTCTCCCATATCTTACCCAAGTCCATTAAGGCAGTACCACCAGGAGGCTGCAGTGACCAAAGACTTAGATAACAACACTCAATTCCTTTTGAATATCTGGAAATCCTCCTCAAGAAGGACAGATGCAAACAAGCCCAGACTGTGAAGATTAAAATAAATACCTAACTCTTCAATGCCTAGACATCAACAAACAGCCACAAGCATCAAGAACATCCAGGAAGACATGACCTCACCAAACAAACTACATAGGGTACCAGTGACTAATCCTGGAGTGGTGGAAATATGTGGCCTTTCAGACAAAGAATTCAAAATAGCTGTACTGAAGAAGCTCAGTGAACTTCAAGACAACACAGAGAAGGAGTTCAGAAGGCTATCAGAGAAATTTAACAAAGAGACTGAAATAATAAAAACAGATCAAGCAGGAATTATAGAGCTTAAGAATTCAATTGACAAACTGAGAAATGCATCAGAGTCTCTCAACAGCAGAATTGACCAAGCAGAAGAAAGAATTAGTGAGTTTGAAGATAGACTATTTGAAAATACATGGTCAAGAAAGAAAAAAAGAATATATCACACCTACAAGATCTAGAAAATAGCCTCAAAAGGGCAAATCTAAGAGTTGTTGGCCTTAAAGAGGAGGTAGAGAGAGAGATTGGGATAGAAAATTTTTTCAAAGAAATAATAACAGAACTTTCCAAACCTAGAGAAAGATCCAAATATTCAGATACAAGAAGGTCATAGAACACCAAGTAGATTTTACACAAACAAGGCTACCTCAAGGCAGTCAATAATCAAGCTCCCAAAGTTCATGGATAAATAAGAGGTCCTAAGGGAAGCAAGACAAAAGAAAAAAAATAACATATAAAAGAGATCCAATACATCTGGCCACAGACTTCTCAGTGGAAACCTTACAGTCCAGGAGAGACTGGCATGATATATTCAAAGTGCTAAAGGAAGAAAACCTTAAACCTAGAATATTATATCCTGTAAAAATATCCTTCAAACATGAAGGAGAAATAAAGACTTTCCCAGATAAACAAAAGCTGAGGGATTTCACCAACACCAGACTTGCCCTACAAGAAATGCTAAAAGGAGTTCTTCAATCTGAAAGAAAAGGACATTAGTGAACAGTAAGAAATCATCTGAAGTTATATAACTCACTGGTAATAGTAAGTACACAAATACAGAGTACTCTATTGCTGTAACTGCTGTGTATAAACCACTTATATCTTGAGTAGGAAGACTAAAAGACAAACATGAAAAATAACTACAATAAGCTTTTGAGAGATATATAGTATAGAAAGATATAGATGGAAACAAAAAGTCAAAAAGCGGGGTGGGGGGAGATGGAGCTAAAGGATAGAATTTCTGTTAGACTTCTCTTTCCTTGTTTGTTTGTAAGCAGAGTTGTCATTTGTTTAAAATAATTGGTTATAAAATGTTTTTTGCAAGCCTCATGGTAACCTCAAATCAAACAACCTACAAAATATACAAAAAATTAAAAAGCAAGAAATTAAAACACACCACCAGAGAAAATCACTTTTAACAAAGGAAAACAGGAAGGAAGGAAGGAAGGAAGAGAGGAGTACAAATCAACCAGAAATCAAATAACAACATGGCAGGAGTAAGCCTTTACCTACCAATAATAACATTGAATGTGAACTGAATAAACTGTCCAGTCAAAATTCGGAGAGTGCCTGAATGGATAAAAAAACAAAAGCACCTATAGAGACACAAAGACTGAAAATAAAGGGACGGAAGCAGATATTCTGTACAAATGGAAACCTAAAAAGAACAGGAGTAGCTATATATCTATCAGATAAAATAAATTTCAAGACAAAAACTGTAATAAGAGACAAAGAAGGTCATTATGTAATGATAAAAGGGTCAATTCAGCAAGAGGATATAACAATTCTAAATGTATATGCACTCAACAGTGAAGCACCCAGATACAAAAAGCAAATATTATCAGAGCTAAAGAGAGAGATAGATCCCAATACAACAGTCATTGGACACTCAACACTTCACTTTCAGCAGTGGACACATCATCCAGACAGAAAATCAACAAAGAAACATTGGACTTAATCTGCACTATAGACCAAATGGACCTAATAGATATTGACAGAACATTTCATCCAACAGCTGCAGAATACATGTTCTTCTTCTCAGCTCATGGATCGTCCTCAGGGATAGACCATATGTTAGGCCACAAAACAAGTTTTTGAAAATTCAAAAAAATTGAAATGATACCAAGTATTTTCTCTGACCACAATGGAATAAAACTATAAATCAATAACAAGAGGAAAATTGGAAACTATACAAACACATGGAAATTTAACAATATGCTCCTGAATGACCAGTGGGTCAATGAAGAGATTAAGAAGGAAATTTAAAAGTTTCTCAAAACAAATTAAGCTGAAAACACAACATATCAAAACCTACAGGATACAGCAAATGCAGTAATAAGAGGAAAATTTATAGCAATAAATGCCTACATCTGAAAAGTAGAAAAGCTTCAAATAAACAACCTAATGTTGCATCTCAAAGAACTAGAAAAACAAGAGCAAACAAAACCCAAAATTAGTAGGAGAAAAGAAATAATAAAGATCAGAGCAGAAACAAATAAAATTGAAACAAAAAATGCAAAAGATCAATGAAACAAACAGCTGTTTTTTGAAAAGATAAACAAAATTGACACACCTTTAGCCAAACTAAGAAAAAAAGAGAGAAGACCCAAATAAATAAAATCTTAAATAAGAAAGGAGACATCACAACTGACACTGCAGAAATCCAAAGGGTCATTCTCACTACTGTGAGAAATTGTATGCCAATAAATTGGAAAACCTAGAAGAAACAGATAAATTTTTATTTAGAAAACTATTAGAATTGATAAATACAACCTACCAAGATTGAACCAGGAAGAAATTCAAAACCTGAATAAACTAATAACAAGTAATGAGATAGAAGCAGTAATAAAAAGTCTCCCATCAAAGAAAATCCCAGGCCCTGATGGCCTCACTGCTGAGTTTTACTAAGCATTCAAAGAAGATCTAATACTAATCCTACCTAAACTATTCCCAAAAATCCAGGAGAAGGGAATACTCCCAAACTCATTCTACGAGGCCTGTATCACCCTGATTCCAAAACCAGACAAACATACAACAAAAAAAGAAAACTATAGGCCAATATCTCTGATGAACATAGATGCAAAAGTCCTCAACAAAATACTGGCAAACCAAATTCAACAACACATTAAAAAGATTATTAAACATGATCAAGTGAGATTCATCCCAGGGATGCAAGGATTGTCCAACATACACAAATCAATCAATGTGATACATCACATCATCAGAATGAAGGACAAAAACCATATGATCATTTCAATTGATGCTGAAAAGAATCTGATAAAATTCAACATCCCTTCATGATAAAAACTCTCAAAAAATTGGCTATAGAGGAGCTTACCTGAACACAATAAAAGCCGTATATGACAGACCCACAGTTAGTATCATACTAAATGGGGAAAAACTGAAAGCCTTTCTTCTAAGACCTGGAACAAGACAAGGATGCCCACTTTCACCACTGTTGTTCAACATAGTACTAGTAGTTCTAGCTAAAGAAATCAGACAAGAGAAAGAAATAAAAGGCATCCAAATTGGAAAGGAAGAAGTCAAATTATCCTTGTTTACAGGCAATATGATCTTATATCTAGAGAATGCTAAACATTCCACAAAAAAATCTATTAGAATGGATAAACAAAGTCAGTAAAGTTGCAGGATACAAAATCAACATACAAAAATCAGTACCATTTCTATATGCCAACAGCAAACAATCTGAAAAAGAAACCAAGAAAGTAATCTCACTTAAAATAGCTACAAATAAAATAAAATACCTAGGAATAAACTTAACCAAAGAAGTGAAAGATCTCTACAATGAAAACTATAAAACACTGATGAAAGAAATTGAAGAGGACACAAAAAAGTGGAAAGATATTCCATGCTCATGGATTGTAAGAATCAAAATTGTTAAAATGTCCATAATATCCAAAACAATCTACAGATTCAATGCAATCCCCATCAAAATATCAATGACATTCTTCACAGAAATAGAAAAAATAATCCTAAAATTTATATGGAAGCACAAAAGACCCAGAATAGCCAAAGCCATTCTTAGCAAAGAGAAAAAAACTGGAGAAATCACGTTATCTGACTTCAAATCATACTATAAAGCCGTAGTAACCAAAACAACATGGGACTGGCATAAAAACAGACACATAGGCCAATAGAACAAAATAGAGAACCCAGAAATAAATCCACACATCTATAGTGAATTTATCTTTGACAAATGGGCCATGAACATACAGTGGGGAAAGGACAGTCTCTTCAATAAATGGTGCTAGAAAAACCACATATCCATGTGCAGAAGAATGAAACTAGCCCCTTATCTCTTGCCATATGCAAAAATCAAATCAAAATAAATTAAAGACTTAAATCTAAGACCTGAAATGATGAAACTACTAAAAGAAAACATTGGGGAAACACTTCAGGACACTAGTCTGGGCAAGGACTTCTTGAGTAAAGAAGTGGCCCCAAAGCACAGGCAACCAGAGCAGAATTGGGCAGATGGGGTCACATCAAGCTAAAACACTTCTGCACAGCAAAGGAAACAGTCAACAAGGGAAGAGACAACCCACAGAATGGGAGAAAATATTTGCAAATACCCATCTGACAAAGGACTAATAACTAGAATATATAAGGAGCTCCAATAACTCAACAGGAAAAAATCAAATAATCCAATTATGAAATGGGCAAAGGATCTGAATAGTCATTTATTAAAAGAAGACACACAAATGGCCATCAGGTGTATGAAAAAATGCTCAACTTCATTAGTCATCTGAGAGATGTAAGTAAAAACTTCAATGGGATATCATCTCACCCCAGTTAAAATGGCTTTAATCAAAAAAACAGGCAATAATGAAAGGTCGAGAGGATGTGGGGAAAGGGGAACCCTCGTGCACTGTTGGTGGGAATGTAAATTAGCACAACCACTATGGAGAACAGCATGGAGGTTCCTCAAAAAACTAAAAGTAGAACTACCCTATGACCCAGCAATCCCTCTGCTGGGTATCTATCCAAAGGAGGGGAATTCAGTACATTGAAAAGATATCTGCACGCCCATGTTTATTGCAGCACTGTTCACATTAGCAAAGGTTTGGGATCAACTTAAGTGTCCATCAACAGACGAATAGATAAAGCAATTGTGGTACATATACACAGTGGAATATTATATGGCCACAAAAAAGAATGGAACCCTGCCATTTGCAACAACGTGGATGGAACTGCAGAACATTGCGTAAAGTGAAATAAGGGAAGCACAGAAAGACAAATCTTGCATGTTCTCACTCATATGTGGGAGCTAAACATTGAAACAATTGATCTCATGGAGACAGAGAGTAGATTGGTGGTTACCAGAGATTGGGAAGGGTAGTGTGGGGGGGTGATAAAGTGGGGATGGTTAATGGGTGCAAAAATAGTTGGATAGTTAGATAGACTGAACAATATTTGATAGCACAACAAAGTGACTATAATCAACAATAAGTTAGGGCATACTTTAAAGTAACCAAAAGAATGAAATAGGGATGTTCCTAACACAAAGAAATGATAAATGCCTGAGGTGATGGATACCCCAGTTGTGCTGATTTAATTGATTCACATTGTATGCCTGTATCAAACATCACATGTGCCCTATAAAGACACGCAACTATTATGTACCCATAATACTTTTCTCAAAAATAAGAAAAAAAGGCACACTCTAATGATTACAATAACAATAACAAAAACCTACTGTGGGCCAGGCACAGTTCTAGGCCACTTGTAGGTGTGGATTCATTTAATCTCCATCGTAGGCCAGAGAGGTAGATTCTGTTAACAACCGCACTTTGCAGATGAGGAAATTCAAACCCAGGCAGCCTGGCTCCAGAGCTCCCCAGCCATACTGCAGTAGAATATATCAGAAATTTCTAGCATGGTGTAGACAAAAAAAGAGTTATATGGGATATATCGAGAGTGGAAAAGTTGTTTGGATAAAGCTAGGCAGCTATTCTGATCACCAAAACCCCTGGATAAAAAGGGAAAAAAGCGGAAGAAGGCCCGCCATCTGGACATACCATTGGTGTTTATCATAACACCCGCATTTTATGCAGATGTGCGTGGCTCTCAGGTGCCGGGGAGATACAGCTCTCAAATCAGGACCAGCTCACCAAGGCCAGTCACCCCAGGGGCAGTTAGGGGACTTGCCCTTAGATGTCATTTGTAACGTTTAAGGTGGTTCTTAGTTTTCTAAGTTGAAAACGAATTAAATTTTCTCAGTCTTATAGACATTTTAAGAAGAGTTTTGGAAAGTCAGGTGTGGGGGTTGAAATTTGAAAGAAATAAAAATTGTACCTATAGGAATTTAATGAGAAATCAATTATTCTAACCAGGGAACTGTGAGTCCTGACACATCTCAGCATCACCGATTGTTATGTGATATTTTTACAGACATCGAATCTACAGGCTGGAAGGAGTTTGAACACTGAACTATTCATATACAAAGATCAAGCTGATTTCTTCTGACTTTTCACTGAGGTGCCACTGAAATATGATTTATCAGGCTGTCAGTTTTGTTTTTTCTGGAAGGCATTTCAAAACATTCTACAAGGATCTGAATTAATTTTGTAATAATGAGATCATATCAGAATATATATCTGATATTTCAGATAGCATTGCCCAATGCCTATGGTTATATATTTTGGTTAGATATTAGCATGCATCAGTGAGATCAGGATGTCGATACATTTCACAGAAACACAAGTTCTCAGTCCTGATCCTCCAGCTTGGAATAATTTTCATGTCAGTGTGACTGGCCATGACTTTGATTCCAAAACAAGTAGTAAAATTGAAACCTATTTCTCTTCCCTCCCCACTTTACGTTCTTTATTTTTTCTTTGCTGGAAAAACTACTTAAATCTGTTTTTTTTTCTTTTTTTTTAAATACTTTTCCTAAGAGGTCTCATTTACTACTACGAAAATTTAACTTAGTTTCAGAGCTGAAGGAAATGTCAACACAAAAAAGATTTTAATGATTACCTGGTTACATTTAACATTCACACCAAAAAAAGTCTTTTGTTTGGGAAACTCACAATAATTGAAAATATATAGTTTTTAAATTATGTATGTTCTTCTGACACTGGTGCTGTGAGCATAAAAAGCAACCACTGAAATGCATTTCATCCTACACTCAACCTGGAAACATTTTAATTTCTAGGCAATCGCGGGACAGTTGTGTAAACCCCATGCATAAGCAGTCACTTGTCATGCTCCAGTTGGTGGGGCTGGGCCCCCGCCACAGCGAGGGTGCTCACCAACACTGAGTGTGCCCTCAAGATGAAGGAGGGGTCTCTGGTATCATCTGCCTTACCTGGCAAACATCCTTCCAGCAGGACCAGCACAAGTCAGGAGACCACTCAGAAAATAAGGCGACCACTTAGAACCATCTCAAACAAGGCCCTCAAGACAGGACCACTGCAAAATTTTCAAAACAGACTTGTGATCCCAACTCTTGGCTTCCAGCATCATCCTGGGTTCTTGCCATGTGCTCAGCCTCCATGAGTCTAGGACTCTGATCTGTAAAATGATCATAACAGCTAATTCACTGGCCCCTAATGATTCAGGAGATTATGTATGCATGACATTTGTAAAGCATTCCATAATAAAGACAGTAATTATAACTACTACTAATAATAAACAGTAATAGTTATCACTTTTATGCACATCCGTTGACATTTACTGTGTGCCAGGCATTGTGCTAAATGCTTTATCTGAAATCTCTCGTTCAATCCCATGGGGCCCCTCAGAGGCTGAAATATTATCTCAGTCTTACAGGTCAAAAACCGGGAGCTGAGGGAAGCTGGGTGGGCACTAGATGAGCTGCTGGGGCACTGTGGCAGGTGACCTCAGCCCCTGCAAGGACTGCCTCAGACACAGAGAGCTTCCTGGGTCACACCTCTTCCGGGGCAGCCCAAACTAACGACAGATGGATGCAGAGGTGTAAAGGCCTGGCGGCTCCAGAGCGCCCGTGCAGTCAGCGGGGGCTGCCGGCCAGGCCTCCACTGCAGCATGATGACAAGGACTCCTCTTTCTCCTCCTCCTCCTCCTTGTGTACAGGTGTGGGTCCCAAGGGCACACCTCAATAATCACCCCGCGTGCCAAACTCATCAGCATCTCCTCCTCCCAGCTCAACTGGTGACAGTGCCTAGGAAACCTGACCAAGCTCACAGCAAAGTGATGGGGCTGAATCTGCACCCAGGTCTGGCTGACTTCACTGGTAATCTTCATTATGTTTTCCTTCCTTCTCCTCTTCTTCCTCCCTAAAACCTTCTGAGAACTCGAAGTTCATCTTCACATGAATCGTGCTCATGACAACCGTTAGGGCTTTTTCCAGAAGCACGCTGCCACCACAAGTCTAAAATTATAGACTCCTTTGAAGAAAAGTACCCATGCAATAAAACTTCACTAAATTAGGAGACCATCAGTGTTAATTAGCAAAAACTCCAGATAATAAAATGCTTTTAGATGTATGTTATTTTATTCTTTTTGAGTAAATATGTCAAACTTATACAGCAACTAAGGAAAGGAACCGAAAATAGTAGTCTTCTTTGTTCTCCCACTATCTAGCTACGTATGAACACAGAGACCTCAAAAGCAATTTGTTCTCCTACAGAAGTCAACATATATTCCCTACAATCACCTCTGACTCACAGTTCATCTGCTGAACTGTCTTAAACAAGGAAAAAGAAACCTTCCAGCTGCCCCGCATCTGAATGTTCACAAATTCCAGGCGACCAGAACCAGAATTAATGGACTCTCCTCCATTCACGGTTTTTCCCTTACTTTCAGTTCCTCTTTCCTCCACATTAAAAAAAAAAAAAACACACACACACTTTTCGTGATACGTCGGTTTGTCTAACTGTCACCTCAGCTTTTCAAAGCCCTGGAGATCCCCAATCATTCTGGGAAAAGAATGAACCCTGTATCAACCTGAGCTGTTTCAGCGACAACGCGTCTGAGTGGTTTAAGGTAGACACCATCAGATCCAACTAACGCCTTCAGTTCTTCATGTTCAAACACTTCATCTTCAGAATATCATCTGGGGGCTCAGGGGAAAGCCCACATATTCCTAGAGGCATAAGCCCGAGCCTCTGGGAGGTGCTTTATCCAGGAAGAAGCCGGAATCCTCTAGTCAGCTTCCGACCTGCTCAGCCTTCCCTCCCGGTGCAGCCTTTGCACACAATTCCAGCTCCACTAATGCCATTTTAATTAATCTCTTTCATATATTTAGTTTTGATGGGATGAATAGAAATTATAACTCATCCTAATGATACGTATTTTTTAATCAATAGGGAATCCTGCCATGTGCCAATTTGTCCAGGTGTAAGGGGCGATGGGAGATAAAGCCAGGACGTCTGTCTCCGGCCAGCAAGGAGGACCTGATCTCCCCCACCCCCGCCGGGGAGTACTTTTTTCCACCGCTGTAAGGGCTGAGGAGACTAAAGGGGTTTTCACTGAGTAGCAACTTGACTGAAGCTGCTTCCAGGAGATGAGGCTGGAAGCTGAGCTTTGCACGGCGTGGAGGAAGGGCAGACTGCGGACTGTACCCTGGATGTTGTAACAGTGCCTTGCTTAAACTAGATCTCTGTGTCGCGAGCGACAGAAACACAGCTCACACCGGCTTATGGGAAGAAATAAAGTGTCGGCTGACGTCGCTGGCAGAACCCAGGCGTCTGGAAGATGTGGTCAGAATCCGTCTCTACCCGTCTCTGAGCTCTGCTGCCCCCAGCATCACCTTCTCTTTCGGGTGTCTTCACACGGTGGACGCCAGCAGCTCCAAGCTGTACCCCACGATCTCCACAAGCCTGTGGCCGGGGTGGCTTAAACAATTGCTCCAACAGAAATTTCAGGTAAGGCTCATGCCGGCCCACCTTGGCCAACCCCAGGGCCAAGAGGACCATGGCCCGATGGGTCAGGCCTGAGTCAGGGTCCCTCTTCTGAGCTGAGAGTGGGTTGAACTTCATCTAATCCACATAGACTGAGCGTGTGGAACGGGGTGACAGGGAATGCGGAAGGGGTGCTATTGAAATTATGGGAAGGGTGTTATTGACAGTGTGAAACAAATTACCACAAACTTAGTGCCTTCAGACAGCACAAATTTATTATCTTATAGTTCTGGAGGTCAAAAGTCGGAAATGGGTCTCATTGGGCCACAAGTCACAGTGTTGGCAAGGCTGCATTCCTCCTGCAGGCTCCGGGGGACAGTCCCTGTCTCCCCGTGTCTTGAAGCCACCCACACCCCTTGGCTGGTGGCCTCTCCCCTCTCAAAGCTGGAACAGCTGGCTGAGCCTCATTCACGCTGTGTCTCTGACCCTGACCCTCCTACTTCCCTCTCCTGAGGACCCTTGTGATTACCTTGGACCCACCCGGATAATCTCTGATAACTCGCCTCATCTCAAGATACTTACTTTAATCTCATCTGCAAAGTCCCTTTTTCCACGTGAGGTGACACATTCACAGGTTCTGGGGATTAGAATGTGCACATGCTCAGGGAGCTGTTTCCCCACCTATCACAGAGGGCCACTGGTCTATCGTCCGCTCAAGGACAATGCCCATCCTCTTGTGTTGGAGGAGGAAATGGCCCCACACTGATTTGGAATCATCACACAGACGTGATGAGGATGTGTCCAATGAAGCCCACGTGGGGAGGAACCCAGACCTTCCTTGCCTTGCTGCTCACAGAACGCCCAGGACCACAGACTGAGCCGTTCTTGTGGACTCACACCCATCAGTGGACACCTTCCCCTGTGTGGTGCCCATGCCTGCCCTGACGTCAGTCACTGACGCTTTGGCCAGAGCAGAGAGGGAAGCCAGCACACATAAGGGACCCAGCTTCCTCTTGCCTTCAGCGTCTGACACATCCTGAGCACATTATAAGTGCCTCTTAACTCCTTGGAACTCAGTTTCTTTATCAATCCCAATGATAAAGAGCATTGCTAAAGGGTAAGAACGTTCTGATTTAATTTTTCATGAGGGCAAACATAAAAAATTCAAGCTAATACAACCCAAAGTGAGCATTCAGGGCGCCAACAAGCCCTGACACCTGCCTCTCAAACAAACTCCACTGCTTCCTGAGTCCACCCCCAAAATTGCTTCAGCCCTAATTGGAGCCAAGACTGCTCTGGCCAGCTAACCCGGGGGCGTCAGGGGTAAGGCACATGTGTCCCCTGCATGGGGCACCCGGGTCCAGGCGTTTGTTTATCAGAAGGTCACTCCTTAATGGTTTGAATTTAAATTTTTTATGTTTTTCTTCATGAAAAATTTAAAAACTTTGTATTAGGGGTCACATTAAAGAAATTCAGAAGATTAAGGAACAACCCCGTCCAGCCTGGAGAGCCCAGCCCTCACCTGCGGCGTTCCTCCCTGTGCCACAGCGTCTGACCGCAGGCACACTGCGCCCTGTCGTGCTTCTGAGAGGACCGCTGGGCTGCTCGACTGCCAGACCTGCTCTGCACAGGCGCGGGCAGGCTCTCTGTGCCTCCTCAACCAGTCGTGCTGAACTGAGTTTTCTCATTCTACATCCTGGAGAGCCCCATCCCTCTGTGCTGCCACACAGCCTCAGTTTCCAGGCTGGCACAGTCACACTCTGCAGACCGAAAGCGGCCGGGGCCCTCACCTGGGAGTCAGGTGGCCTGTGTACGTCTCAAAGCCAGTCAGGATGTTGGTTCCACATGGACAGGCTAAAGTGACAACAAACCAGTAGGGCTTTAGAAGGAAGGTCTTTGCGATGCACCCGTGGAGACTGGGAGCACGGCAGGCTGGTGTCTCAAAATCAGAACTCCCTGGAAAGGTGATCCAAGGCACGCCTTCAGAATAGCGGGAATCAGGTCACAGTCGGTGACAGCCCCACAATTCAGTAAACACAGCTTGTCCTTAGGCTAATGGATTCACAGACTGCTCCTCACTGCATTCACTCACTCATCGAGCAGGTAACCAGGGACCATCGCTTGGGGTCATGAGCCAGGCTGGGCTCTGGGGGCCAACAGGGAGAAGGACACAGCCCCTTCCCACCAAGGCTCCCAGCAGGTGACTCAGATCGCGCCCCAGGGCTCAGCGCTGCGGAGCCGCCTGGCTCAGGCGTGGGGGCCCGGATGACAGACAGCTGCCCAGAGGAGGTGGTGTCTAGACAGAACCGCGAGGACGACTCTGGGACAGCTGGACAAAGAGAAGATAGAAGATTGTTCCAGGCAGAGGCAAAAAACCCTTATAATAGCCCAAACGGGAGACTCAGCACGGGTTGTTCAAGAGAAGTGCCTGGGAATCACGGTGGGAGCCAGGTATCGGCGGCCGTGTGACTTGTTAAAGAACCTGGTTTTCTACTCTAAGAGGAAGGGGGAGCCCTAGAGATTTAGTTTTTTCACATGCAGTAAAAATGCACCCATTTGAATTGTGCATTTCACTAAATTTTGACAAATATATACACCTGTGTGAACATCACCACAATCAAAACACAGACTTGTCCACTGCCCCCAAAAGTCCCCGGGCTCCCCTTCCTGCCCCACCCACCCCCAAGGTCCAGGCACCACTGATCTGCTTCTGTCTCCACAGATCAGATTTGGCGTTTCCAGAACCTCGAAGGCAGGGAACACAGTGTGCGCGCCTTGTGACAGGCTGCTTTCCCTCAACACCACAGCTCAGATTCAATCATGTCACCACGTGCGTCCACTGTTTTCCATCGCCGAGCAGTATTCCGTCATGTGGATGTGCCGCGGCTATTTATCCACTCACCCGTTTGTGGACATACGAGTTATTTCTGTTTGGGGGCCGCAGTGAGTAGGGCTGGTGGGACGTTTGCGTACAAATCTTTGCATGGACATATGCTTTTTGTTTCTGTTGCCTGGGATGGAACAGAGTGGTACGGTAGATGTGTGTTTCACTTTGTGAGAAGCTGACGCTCTGCCCAGAGGCATTTAGGCAGGGCACGCGGTGGTATTTCAGGAGGTTTCCGGCTGCAGCGTGGAGACAGACGTGGCGAGGACAGAACACGCAGTGTGATGGTGCAGGCAGAGATTAAAACTCACGCTCTGGGAAAATGACATGGGTCTGATGACAAAGGGAAGGACAGTGGGATGCAGAAGGAGGTTGGGGAGGTGGGGTCAGAGGGGTTAGAGTTGGCAGGGGCAGGTGGCTGGTTGGAAGAGGCTTCCGGCTGCGGTGACCTTGGAGAGGGCTGGGTCATCCGCCAGCTTAGAGAAAGCAGGAGGAGTATGTTTGGGAAGATGAAGAGTTCAGCTGTATACATGGTGAGGGAAATGGGCAAAGGAAATCCAGGAGTAGCTGGGCATCCCGTGGTGACTCGGGGGAGCTCTGCGCAGTAGGAACAGGCTCCTGAGTCATCAACACTTAGCTGGTGTGGAAGCTGCTGAGGAAACGTGCACCCAGTGCATCCTTTGTAGAATAACCGCCTTAGGGTTCCAGGAGAGACAGGAATGAGGTTTGGCAATTCTGCCGTGAATTCGATTCTCTAGAGACACGACAGGAATGCTGTTAGAACTTGAGAGTGGCCCCCAGAAGCGAGTTAATGGGTGTGCAATTATCAATTAGAGAAGAGAGGCCACTTGCACACATGGGTGTGTGGCGGGACTGATTCTAACACCATGCCCACCCGGACATCACTCCAGTGGCCTCACCCTCTCCTGAGGGTGGCTGGCAGTTGGCGGTAAAGAGAAATGTGCTCTGTATCCCACAGATGTAGAACGCTCAAGGGTTTTCTTTGCTCTGCTTGGTCGGTATCCTAGTAACGACAGTTCTGCTTTTTGCATGGCGTTGTAGTTAAGCTCAGAGAATGCCCTTCTCATTTTGTGTTACTTATCCAAATTCCTGAGGAAGGGAATATTTGCAGGGGTGTTGAAAATTGCCCCCCACAAAACAATGGGGCCTAGTAACTCACCCAAGCCCTGGAGCAAGGTGGGTGCTCTGGGTGGGAATAGCCCTCTGTTCAGAGAAAGAGGTGAGCATGATTTATTTATTCTGAGATATGTGGGGAAGCATATGGCTGAGATGAAAGATGGGCAAGGTCCATACACACTTCAGAAAGAGAAACTTCTGGGGCCAAGGATGGAAAACGGCAAGACAACAACAACAGACACCGTGTGTGTCCACGGAGAAGGGCTCAGCTCAGGGGCTGCAAAACTGCACAGTGAGATAAAGCATGAAAAAGTGACTTACAGCTGCATGTACTAAAACGTCATTTGTAAACATCTTATGAAATATTTTAGGCATAGTGAGAGTAGGAAGAATAATACAGTGAATATTGGTGTACCACACCCAGCTTGCAAATAAAACTTCGCAATACATTTGAAGAGACTCCTATCAATGTGTTTGCACTAGAAGCTACATGGGTACAAGTAGGTGGTAAATTTGCAATCTGTCCTCAGTTTCCCTCCTTCCACTAGGTTTCTCTTGATGGTGAGGACCTCAAGGACGTTGCCTACTCCTTTTCCTCCTCACAGGTGTGTAACCTGGACAGTCACAGGGCCCCAAACTCAGAAGGGCCTACACTTGGTCTAATGCTCTCCTGTCCCCATCTTGAAATTCTTAATAATTCTTAGCAAAGGACCTCACACTTCTTTTTGCAGGGGGCCCTATAAATCATGTGGCTACTCTGTCCAGACGCACATCTAAGTCCTGCCCCCCACCAAGGTCAACACAGTTGGCACTAGTAGATTTCAAGGCTGTTTCATATTCTGGGTTGAGTATGTCCCCACCCAAATTCATACCCTCAGTATCTCAGAATGTAACTTTATTTGGAAATAGGGTCATTGCAGATATAATTAGTCATACTGAAGTAAGATGGGCCTCTGATCCAATACGACTGGTGTCCTTATAAACACAGGAGAGTTGGACGCAGGGGCACACACAGGGAGAACGCCTTGCGCAGATGAAGGCAGAGATCAGGGCAGTGTTTCTATAGGCAAAGGAATGCCAAAGGTTTCCAGCACCCCGAAAGAGGCCAGGGGAGGGGCTGGGGACTGATCCTTCCCTGACACTTTCAGAGGGAGTGCAGCCCTCCTGACACCTTCATCTCTGACCTCTGGCCTGCAGAACTGAGAGACAATCAATTTCTGTGAGTTAAGCCCCCCAGTTGGTGGTGCATTGTTACGGCAGCCCCAGAAAACTCACACCCTGCCTTCCACTCCCGACTGGCACCAACTCTTCCTCTCAAGGTCTCAGGGTTCTGTTTGCCAGCAGAGGTGACAGCTGAGACAGTCTGGGATGGCGGCGAGGTTCTAAGGGGACCTCCCAGACCTTCACGTAGCTGTGTGGAGTTCACAGCATGTGCGGTTGAGAGAGCGGGTGTCGCTCTTGTGCAGGAAGGGGGTGGGTCTTGGAAGGACGGCCCGCCTCGCAGGCCCCTGGCGTGAATCCAGGCCTTGGCTGGGGGCCTCCCTCGCTCTGCGCTCAAAGCCAGCCCTTGTCCGTAGTTCTCACTTCGCAGGCTCTGGCTTTCATCTCTCGCTCTGCTACCCGGGTCTCAGTCCCCAGGCTCATTTCATGGTCGGGTTTCAGCATCCCGCCTTCATTATCCCTGTCCCCCAGAGCCAACCCCCAGCCCCTTCTGTTCCGGGCTGATTTACTCGTCACCTCGCTGATGGCTTCTGGGGGCTTCCTTCCACCACAGGGGCTGAGAAGAGACCAGCCGGCCGGGTGTTCCAGGCAATCCGATGTTTCGGGTTGCACATTAGAATGTGCCCCGGGATGTTGGGGAGGTGATCTCACTGTGACCTTCTTCTCCAATCAAGTGGCTCCCGTGGGGTAGACCTGGTGCTGGGAGCCACTCGGGCAGAGTGGGGAGCTTGGCGGGAAGGCTGCCCTCCGACAGCAGTGCCTACGTGCAGAGTCTGGCCTGGAACAAGAGGAGCGTTTGCCAAGGGCAGCTTGAGGGAGAACAGTAACGTTGCCGACAACGGGCAGAAATGTCATGGGACAGACAGCAGAAAAGTGAAACACATCAGCTTGGGATCTGATCAAGGTAGGATCAGAGAAAGTGGGTCGGTCCTTGGAAGGTTCCAGAAGCTGCATTTCACCAGGGGACAACTGCGGGATGTGGAAACCCAGGGATTCCACCAGAGGACCCGTGACACACAGGCCAGAGAGGAAGAGTTTGGGGCTGGGTGGGCTGTGGACTCCTGCCCCTCACCCCCGACTACGGTGCAAGGGCAGCCCCGACCTCCAGCAGTGCTCTGCCAATCACTTTCTTGCAGGGAGCTTTCCTAATCCACAGCACGGCTGGCCCAGTACTTGCCAAAAGCAAATTCTTTTTGATGCCAACCGTAAAACTTAGGTGGTAGGGCAGACCTCCAGGGGCACTTGGAGAGACACAGGAAACCCCCTTGCCTACCATAATAAAATATCATGGTTTGAATCATTGAAAGGATTCTGGAATCATAATTTTACATCCTGTTTCCCTCTAGTTACTGCAATTAAGCCTATGATTAAGTTGAAAACCTCGCATCTTAAAGAAATGTTCAAAGTTCATGCAGCTGTGTATTCATTGTTTTAACCCCTGTCTCTTCTCTCCTCTGAGCTTCAGTAGCTCCCACCAGAGGAAGAGCTGTGGCTCTGTGGCTCCTCATGACTTGAAAGCATATTCATAATAACTCCGGATTATAGAAGGATTTGGAGGACCAAATGCTAAACCAAATACCTAGTTACCCTTAATCAAAGTATATGTAACTAGATCCCACAACGAATATACCAAAGGGGCTCATTTTAAAATAGATTTGTTTACCTACCTGTTAGAATGACTAGAATAAAAAATTTAAAAACACAATATCAACTGTTGGTGAGGATGTGAAACAACAGGAACTGTCATTCCTTGGTGGGGATGCAGAATGGCACAGCCACGTTGGAAGACCATTTGACAGACCCCTACAAAGGTAAATGTGATCTTTCCATAAGGTCCAGCAACCAGGCTCTTAGATGTTTACACAACTGTTTGAAACCTAAGTCCACATAAAAACCTGCAGGTAAGTGTTTATAGCAACTTTATTTGTGTCGCCCTCTGGAAGCAGCCGGGATGTCCACCAATAGGCGGATGGGTAAACAAACTGTGGCACACCCATTAAATGGGATACCTCTCTACGGCAAAGGATGAGACACTGGGCCACACAAAGGCACCATGAGTCTTGAGTGCATGTTGCTGAGTGAAAAAAGCAAGTGCCAGAGGCTACAAACTATACGATTCTAATTGTACGGCGTTCTGGGAAAGGCAAAAGTACAGAGATGACGAGCAGGTGTGTGGTTGCCAGGGGTTGAGGTGGGGATGGAGGAATAGGGAAACCTGGGGAAATCTCTCAGGGCACTGAAACTATCTCTATGACATGATAATGACACTATGCATTTGTTGGAACCCACATTACTTTACAGCACCGCAGTGCACCTTACTGTATGCAAATTGAAAGATAGTATAGGAGATTGAAGATGTCTGAATAGGACACAGAATGTGACAAAAGAATATAACTACGTTGCAAATGTCTCACAACCACACTGAAGGTGCTGGGGGAACATGTGACCTAAGTGACTTTGGAAACGAGTATAGTTTGGAAGACTAGAGGTGAAAGGAACTGCACACGGCACTGTGGTCTAGTTGTTACAGTCATTTCTCTCAGGCGTGTGGGTTAGCAATTCTGACACTGCCATACCTGTAGACCGGAGGTGAATAATTAAGTACATGGATGGTGGATGGGGGAGAGAGATTCCTCATTGTTAGATTGAAAAACTACAGGAAAGCAAGTGGAGGAGGCTAGAATGAGCCACATCGTAGTGAGTTAGAGTTGCAGGCATCAGTAGGAACTCATGTTTAGGTTAAAATAAATAAAGATGGTTATATATAAAAAGATCTGTACATATGTGTATACACAGGGTTAGCATACACACATATGTTTCCTAACTGTCAGTCAAGAGGACCTGGAAGCAACAACACTCCAGCAGAATGAGCACACCCAGGACCTAGATCTTGATTTCTAATACCATTCCCCAAAAAAGGATTAGATAAGTAAATAAACAGAGGAGAATATACAAATTGCCTATGCAGAAAAATTCCAAATAATTTATGTAGAAACTCCATAACTTCCTACTCCTTAAGTATGGGCTGCACAACAAAGAGTACAGGATGTAAAGATGAAGAAAAAAGAAAAATACTGCAGTGCAGAAACCTAACAAACACTACCTCCACCAAGGGATCCAGGTCAACACCAGCAGTGATAAGTCACGTTGGGAGCATGTATTCTTGATAAGATGTGACAAAAATGGCACCTTACCTCTGTGATCTGCCTCCCCCAAACCCATGACCACAGTCTAATTAAAAAAAAAAAAAAAGACAAATCCCAGTTGAGGGACATTCTATAAAGTGTCAAGGTCACCAAGACCGTCTTCTCAAACTGTCAAAGTCATCAAAAACAAGGAAAGTCCAAGACATTATCATGGCCAGAAGAGCCTAAGGAGAAGAGAGATTGGCTGTGACCTGAAATGTGTCCTCCCCAAAATTCAAATGCTGAAGCCCTAATCCCCAGCAAGATTGTATTTAGCTATAGGTCCTTTACAGAAGTACTTGCAGCCAAGTGAGGCCATAAGGATGGGGCCCTGATCAGACAGGATTAACATCCTTTAAGAAGAGACACAGAGAGCTGGCCATGTGAGGACACAGAAAGAAGGTGTCATCTCCAAGCCGGGAAGAGAGCCCTCACCAGAAACTGACCCTGCCAGACCTGGTTTGGGACTTCTAGCCTCCAGAACCATGAGAATTAAGCTTTTGTTGTTTAAGCCACCCAATCCTTGCTATTTTGTTATGGCAGCCTGAGATGACTAAGTTAGTATCTACATGTAATGTGCTACCCTGGGCAAGAATCCGAGACAGAAAAAAGAACATTAAGTAAGAACTAAAAAAGTCTGAAAAAGCATGGACTTTTATTAAAAATAATTTGTCAGTATTCATTATTGATTGTGACAAATAAACCATATTTAATATAGGATGTTAATAATTGGGGAGACAGCTTGGGATATGTGGGAACTCTTTGCACTATCTTCTTAATTTTTTCTATAAATCTAAAACTGCCTGTCCTAAAATAGAAAGTTTATTAAAACATACATTTGATGCTACAATATAAATAAAGATATATACTAAAAAATCTGATTTTGCCATGGGGTTTAAATACAGCTTAAAAAATCTTAGATAACTCCCTTGAAAGTAGTAAGTCCTTCCACCATTTAGTACATCTGGATGTTTACTTTTTTTTTTTTTTTTGGGGGAGACAGGGTCCTGCTCTGTCCCCCAGGTTAGAGTGCAGTGGCATCATCATAGCTCACTGTAACCTCGAACTCCTGGGCTCAAGCAATCCCCCTGCCTCAGCCTCCTGAGTAGCTGGGACTACAGGTTTGTGCCCCCATGCCTGGCTAATTTTTGTACTTTTTGTACAGACAGGATCTTGCTCTGTTGCCCTGGCTGGTCTCAAACTTCTGGCCTCAAGTGATCCTCCCACCTTGGCCTCTCAAAGTGCTAGGATTATGGTAGATACTCACTTCTTTAGTGAGACTGAGCCAGTGATTTGACAGCCCTCTTCTCCAGGTATCTACAAGCTCTCGTAGCAGGACTCACGGAAACTCTGCCACCCTGTAGGCTTTTGGTACGGGCTGTTTTCTGGTGGAAATTTCCTCAAGCCTTCCATTTTCATTGTGTCGTGTTGGTGCCATCTGGACACAGAGGTCCTGGACTTGCACAGCTTCTTGCTGGAGTTTTCAAAGTTATGTCCCTAGTTGTCATAAGCATAACATTACCTCAAGCTTTTTCATTATTTTTTTAACTTTTTAATGCCTTGATGAATTTGTTCCAATATTAGAATGTCAGACTGGAATTTTCTAGAACGCCTGATAGATTTCTTTTGCATCCCTCCCTTATCCTTTATTCCAGAGCTCCTAAGCCCTCCTGACATTCAGTGAAAACACATGTTGTGTCTGACGCAGTGCGGGCACTGGGCAGAGACGCGAGGTCCTCCCAGTCTGTGGAATGGACTCCCGGCTCGCTGACGCTCTCCTGGCCCCTTTCACTCTGTTAAGCTACGAAATATTTACATAATTAATTAACCTACAGAAACACGTAGATTATTGTCACAAAAAATAAAGTCAGAGCAGTGTTAAGGCTACCGAATAAAATATAACCTTCTTAAGCCTGACTAGGCTTCTCGGATCTGATGAAACCTCCTCCTTTCACACATCGTGTGACCCCACAAAAATGGAAATACTTCTGCTTCCTCCAGTCATGCCCCATTCTTTCTTGTCTGGCCACTGCTCTTGCTGTTCCTGCATCCAAATCTGCCCTTCCCGTCTGTACCTGCATGGCCCGCCCCAACCGCACTTCTCAGGCGTGATGCCCCGCTCCATGCCGGAAGATTCCTCCACGTTTCTCACGGCACCACTAACCATCCTTTGTCTTGCACGTTTTCAGGCAGATGCTTTCTCCTCCCCGCTGGGCTGTGATCTTCTTGAGAACAGGGTTTCAGAGCAATCCTGAGTCGCCTTTGCATTCCCAAAAAAATCTGTAACGGTGCCTTGTATGCCATAGAAACTCAATAAATGCCTGACGGATGGAGGAGTGAATAGATGAACAAAGGAGCGATTATTTTGGGCGCAGATCAATGATATTCATGGGCCTGATAACCTCTCTCGACCTCTGTCTGCTGTCACCAACCAGAATAACTACAAAGAGCACGGGGACATTCTTCACTTCCTTTTTTGTTGGAACTGCAGTGGCAGTTTCCCGCTCGGGCTGCCAGGGGGAAGGCACCGTAATCTTTTCCGCGTGGTAGAAGACACGGTCGGCTGACCCTGCCGTTTACGCAGAGCCCAGATGTTTATGTGATGCTTGGAGACTGTTTTCTGTTTTGGATCCACACTGCTCAGTGATGCTGGAGCGTGGAGCGGGTAGGGATGCGTGGTTGGGTGACTCCGAGTCTGGTATAAGACCTAGTTCTTTGTCATGAAAGTTTCCATGAGGTTCGAAGTATTACTTTTAAAACCGGCCATTCCTGCCGGGTGTCTTTATGCTTCCTGTGCTGCTGCTTGTTTTCTGCCAGGCCTTGGACCAATCGCTTCGTGTCTCAGTCATCTCACGTGTAAAATGAGGTAGTAGTGGTGACCACCACTTCCAGTCGCCCAAGGATTAAATGAGTTACTAATATAAAGATTGAGAACAGAGGTCGACACCTTGTAAGTGCACAGAAAGTGCTGGCAAGATCGCGACCGTGTCACAGCGAGGACTGAGGGTATTTACTGGATAAAGGCGCAGACACGACAGCCCGTGTGGTGCTGGTGACGGCCGTGGTGGAGGTGGAGGAGGCAGCACTGAGGGAGGCACGGAAGGCAGGTGGACACACCGCTCCTGCTTCTTACTTGCACCTGTTTGGAGCACTGCCAGCTTTCTAGCATCCTAGCATCTCGGCATCCTGCACCCTGAACCAAAACCAGGCAAAGCGGGGTGGGACAGGCCACAGGGTGAAAGGGCCACCGGGGAATCTCGCAGCTTCCAAACCCCTCCAAACCCACCACGGGCCGACATCGCCTTCATTCACCAGCCCCCCTTTGGGAGACCCCACCCTTACTCACAAGCTATGTGCTAAGGTGGTTGCTGGCTCCAACCCCCAGAGAAGCCTGCTTTAAGGGGCAAGGCAGTGAGGGCTCTTGGGGAGCAGAGCCAGTTGGAGGCAGCTTAAAGGATTTGCTATGAGGATTTAGTGAGTTTCATGGAAACCAAGTGCCTGGAGACAGAAGAGCCAGGCCTCTGGACAGGGCAGGGGCTGGCACCGGGAGGACATTTCTCATTTTGCTGCCCTTCGCATGGGAGCTTCTTTCTTCCCCTGGACACGAGTTCCTGCTAGGATGTGTTTATTTCTTTTCGGGCTCAAAGAGTATCTCACTGCCTTCCACTCCACACTGCAGATCCCCAATTCACTCCAGTTGAGTTCTGGTGCCTTCACTGATCTGATCCTCCCCGGCCTCTGAAGGCTCATGCTGTGGTCAGGAAGGAAGAGGGTCACTTTTGTTAAGCAACAACTTCCCAAAATGTGGATTTTCCACCAATACAGGGTACAGGAGGGAACCCAGCTGTGCTGCAGGACTTTAAAGCCCTCCTGTCCTCAAGCTTCATCTTTGTTTCCAGTCAACATGGCTGGGACTTCGCTTCTCAGCAGCATCTGAGGGTCCTCAGGCAGAGACAAATTCACCCCCATCCCAAGTCAGGACAAACTGCTGAGGACAGACTATTCCTGGGGAAGGCGCGTGTTACGCTGGCTAATTTATATGACACCTGGAGGAAAAACAGCAGCGGAGAAGGTAAAACTCCAAGCTACACCTCTCCTCTCTGCTCGGGCTGATTGGAACAGACAGCTCTGTCTGATGGAATTTATTGTTGTGCATCCCTGGGCCTAAAAGTTTGTTTTGTACTTGCAAATCTGGATCCCCCTGTCACATTGTAAAAGCCTCCCCTGAAATCTTGAATGATGACAAGATTGATAAATCTCGTATGACATGGTGCCAGCTCGGGCCCTCTGTGCTCCACCCCCCAGCCCAAGGAGAATGTGGTCTTCAGATTTAGGAATGGATGCTCAGGAATTTGGCCACAGTATCCCTGCGGATTCAGCAGTCCTGGAGAGTGAGGGACGTGAGGGCCACGCGCAGACCCGGGATTGCTCAGCTTTAGTGGGGCTAAACCCACAAGCTGGCATCGATGCTTCCCTGGCATCAGGAAATGCTGTGTTGTGCTTTCGGGGGGAGGGGTGTTAAAGATGCACTGATTTAAATAATTGAAATTTGGAGCTCTGTATGACTCCAAGATGAGTCGTCACTTATTTTAAAAAATAAGAAACGTGTCTGTTCTCACTACTAAGAGCTGTCTGGATTCCTTTCCTGAGCTGCCGGCTCTGCCTCCCACCCTCCTGGGCTGAGCTGAGTGAACACGCCACGCTGGGAGGGAAAACGCATAAAGAAAGAGGTTGGTCTGAGGATGGTTTCTATTTCTTTTGTAGTTTTCTGGGGGTAAAACAAATTACATTGCCATGGAAACTTCATTTTCTATATATTTTTCAAGAAGTTTCTCAGCAGATTCAGAAACTGTACAAAGATAGGAGGAGACACAGTAGCACAATTTAAACAGAGTTAAATAGAATCTGATTTATAATTGTGATCCCAGAGACCAGAGCATTATTAATAAACCATCTCTGGGGGAAACCTACGTTGATGTTCCAAAACTTATCCCAGGTTGAATCTCCCACCATATATCATTGGACATTAAAATTCCCCACAGCACTTGGAACTGCAAATTTGCTTTGCACAAAGTCGGATAATATCAAGTCTGCTGGCTCATTTCTCAGTGAGTGAAGATGCAGACACCAGGAGACGTCTCTGGGCTGAAACAAACAGCCAGGCGTGCTGCCGGTTTCCATGCTGGTGTTGGCTTAAGACACGGCAGGGCTATCTCGCCTCTTCCCCGCCGCAGGCATAGGCGACATCTGCAACAAGGATGGTTGTCTGCTGAAATGCATGCACGGTGTGCATGGATACATCACTTCAAACACCTTCTGTCATGCCCACAGTTATGATGCACAGGTAATTTATGTAATTGTTCAACATTGTCATTCCCAGATAGTGAATCTATTTTTTCAGTAAGGCATGACATAAAGAACAATGTCCAATTCCCACAATCATGCAATCGGTCCCACCATGCTTACTAATTGATTCATTGCCACACAATATAACATAATTTTCCAATCTTGCCTACTTCGGTTGAAGGAGCTGAGAAATGCTTCACAGAAAAGGCAAGAATACATTTAACAAGAAGAAGCATGCTTTATGTCCTGCATAGAGAATTCCTCTCCCTCTTCTTCAACAAAGAGATGATTATTTTAATGATCAACAGTGCAAGTACAGTGCAAGTACAACCAACCCCTGCTTTCTTACATAGCACAAGGGTGGCTTGGAGCAAGTCACTTGACCTCTGCAAGGCTCAATCTTGACATCTGTCATGAGGAGATCATAATAATAAAAAAAATTTCAAGAATGGCTATCAAGAACTAGCCATGACTTTCCATAAAAGTCATCTTCCCAGCTCCGCCTTACCTCAAAATGGGCATGATCTCAAAATTCAGTCATTTAACATAAATACATTTCTCTTAGGATAATCTAATAACATTGCCCAAAACTTACCATGTTTTTTTTTTAATGAGCTATTTTGGAATTGTTTTATGTTTACAGACTTATTATGAAGATAGTATAATACAAAGAATTCCCATATACCATACACCGTATTACCTCTGTTATTAACATCTTTGCATTAGGATGGTACATTAGGCAATAAACCGATCAATACACCAATATTGACACATTATTATTAACTGAAGCTCACACTTTATTCAAATTTCCTTAGTGTTCACCTAATTTATTTTTTGCTTCCCAGGGCCTCAGCCAGGACACCACATTGCGTTCAGGGTGTGGATACCAATTGTCAAGCCTCCAGAGGCTCTTCTTGGCTGTGAAAGTTTCCCAGACTGTCCTTGTTTTTGATGACTTTGACAGTTTTGAGAAGTACTGGTCAGACATTTTATGGAATGTCCCCCAAGTGGGATTTGTCTTATGTTTTGGCATGGTTTGGCTAAGTTACTGGTTTGGGGGAGGGAGAACACAGAGGTAAGGCATCTTCTCATCACATCGTATCTCGAGCGCCTGGTGTCCGTCTGACTTACTGCTATTTATGTTGACCTTGCCCACCTGGCGTAAGGTGGTGCATATCGGGTTCTCTACGGAGCTTGCCCATTTTTTCCCTTTTCATACTGTACTCTTTGCCCACACTTAGAGTTGAAAGCTTTGCTCCACCTCTTTGAGGGTGGATCCTCTAAATAAATCCTTTGGAATTCTTAGGCACAAGAGATTTGTCTACATCCCCCATCCATGTGTTGACCCAATAGTTATCTATATCAGTATGGACACGGGGACATTCATTTTATATTTTGGGTTATAATCCAACACTACTTTACTTATTTTGTTGTTCCAGTTATTTCAGCTTCAGCCGTTGGGTGATCATTCAGTTGGCTCCTGGGTCCTTTTGACATAACCCCATCATCAAAATGGAAAGTCTTCTTGTTGTTGTTTTGAGTGTATTCTTACTTGCAAGCCCTACAAGGTGCTCCAGGCAGCCTCATCTTGTTTATTCCTTGCCCTGGTCGCAGAATCAGACATTTCTCCAGGAACCCCTGGAGAACAGCAGTAGAAATGTCTGGAGAATGATATTAGAATCCAAGTTGTGCTTTATTCCGGGGAAAACCTCACGATCTCCAGCCTCTGGGCTGTGTAGTATTTTGATTGATTCTCACTGAATTTTAGGAAGTAAGCACTCTCGTTAAGCCCAGGTGACAGATGGAATGTGTACAGTGGTCTGCTCAGGATCTGGTGGAGGCAGGACTTAGACCCAGAGGTCACAGATGCTCATTGCCCCCTGACAGTTTAGATGTCCTCTCCGTGGCATTCCCGCTCCTGACTTCACATGCGGTCTGCTGGGGTGTGGACCTCAGCGCAGCGCCAGAACATGCATCAGAGCATCCACCGCATTGGTGTGGCTGTGGGTGCTGCTGCTCACTGCAGTTTGCAGGTGGTGATGAAGGTCAGTGATCTTCACTTGGCCCTGGTTAACTTGGTTACCATGAACGTAAACATACTTGGGCACAACGTCTAGCTTGTGTTGGGTGTGCTCTTTGAAGACACTATGTCACAGTAAAACTTTCACCATCAAATATTGTGCAGTCAGTCTGCCATTCACCCCGCAGACCTTCCTGGCTCTGGGACAACGGCCCCTGCAGAAGCCTTCACCTGATTTCTACCTTTTTTCTTTTCCATGTTCAGTTAAATTAACTCAACTGTACAACAGGGGGTTGGTACTTTATATTCCAGGGAGGCTGGATTAGAGTCATTTACATTAGCCCTAAATGAGGCCCTAAAGGAAAATTTAATTCACATCCCAAACCACCTATGTTCTGAACTCAGAGGTGTTATTCAAGAGAAAGGTGAGATGTGGTGGTTTAAAAATAGGTCCATTTCCTCCTGAGAGAAGAGACTGGTCTTAATCTTTCAATTTGAAGATTTTCTAACAATACCTTTGTCTGGGGTTAGCTGTTTCAACTTAAAAAAAAATACTAAGAGTTTCAAAAAATCCCTGAAGCCTTAATACAAAGGCTGTCCAGAAAGTATCCAGCCATGTAATATGAAAAATATACTAACAATTGCTGGATACTCTCCTGACAGCCTTTGTATTTATATTTAGGCTCCAACTTTCCTTGACTCCTCCCTTGGGTGTCCTGGACTGCATTCTCCACCCAGGAAGAGCCCCTCACCCCGGTCACTTGGTCTCTCTTACTCAGAAGCTGCTTTGCACAAGGTGCTTTGTCACAAACTTACATCACAAGGGGCCGGGACATTCCCCTGAACCACGCACAGTCAGCCAAAGGCTGACAGAGAAGGAGCCTAATGACATGTTGTTGGTGAAAATAGCTAAAATGTGCCTTGGAATATCTGATTTCTTAGGAAATGGAGCTCTTTCTTTCTTTGCTGCCTCTGTTGAAATAAAAGAACAAAGGGGCCTGTGGAATTGCT
Organism: Daubentonia madagascariensis; assembly: GCA_023783475.1. Classification (NCBI taxonomy): domain Eukaryota; kingdom Metazoa; phylum Chordata; class Mammalia; order Primates; family Daubentoniidae; genus Daubentonia; species Daubentonia madagascariensis. Next base: position 1,668,168 of record JAKFHU010001640.1, on the reverse strand, counting down.
GAGGGAAGAGCAGAGGGAGCTGCGTAAACACTTCGTTTGTATAAATAGCTCCCCTCATGGCGTGTGTACTATCTGGGATTATTTTTAAGACAATAGAAGGTAGTTCATCATTGTTTTTCTGCTGTTTGCTCATTTTGAAGGAAAAATTAGAATAGAGAAAGGGAAATAGACAAATAGGAAGAAGATATAAGCAAAAATGAAGACTGAGCAGCAATACACCAAACAGAAGCACCGTGTGTCTTCACTCGAATAAACATGGCAACTGCATAAGCATTGAGGTGTGTAGAGTCAACCAGGATCACAAAACCTCAAAACTTGAAAGATCAACATGGAAGCGAGGACAGCACCAATACATGGTAACCACGGATTTCTCCGCGTTAGTCCCGCCAGACACGATGGACAGAGAAGGCGACACTGATGGCTGAGCAGCTTGGATGGAAAAGCTTAAGCAGGCAGAGCTCAAGCGTTTAAACAGACACTTATTTCTCTTTATACTCAGTTCTTATTATGTAGTTTCCCAGTGGGATAGCTTACAGGCCCCTAATCTAGACAACCCGAAAGCTGAGTCCTTTCCAGTAGAGCCAGGGATGCAGGTTCCCTAAAGGAGACTTGAACCCAGAGCCTAGTGAGCTGGGAATAACATTCTGCACAGCAGAGACGAAACGGCCTTCATTCAGCTCACGTCTTCCCACAGGGAGCAGGAGCGCCAGCGCATTGGCTCTCCATGCCGCAGAACAAAGGGCCACAAAGTCAGTGGCTTAAAATGACACTCATTTATTCTCCCAGATCATGTGGGTCATAGGTTCAAGGATGGCTTACCTGGGTCCTCTGCTTATGGTCACGTCAGGCAAGAACCAAGACGTGGGCTGGGGCCGTCTCACCTGGGGCTCAGGACTCTAAGCTCAGGTGGTTGCCAGCAGGGTCATTTCCTTGCAGCTGTGGGAGTTGTGGTGGTTTGTTCCTTCAAGAACAGCAGGAGGAAAAGTCTCCGATCCTGTGAAGCTCTTTGATTTTGTCCATCTCTGGCCTCTAGACCTTTTAAAAAGGTTCCTCTGATTAGATCAGGCCTTTCTAGGGTAGGCTGCCTTTGATTAACTCAGAGTCACTTGATTTGAGATCTTAATTCCATCATCTGAAAAATTCCTTCAGCTTTGCTACTTAACACAACTTCATCCCAGGGGTGACACTTCATCACATTAACAGGTCCCACCCTCACTCCAGTGTAGGGCATCACCCAGGGCATGTCCGCCAGGGCTAGGAATCATGGTGACCATCTTAGAATTCTGCCACGACAGCTATGTAAGCAAGACCAGCTTCTGAGGCTGTTGCTAAAAGCATAAATATTCATTTCTTGAAAGAAACACAAACGTCGCAGCTATCACCTAAGGACGAGGACCGCGGTAATTCGTGCGTGGAGTATTACAAATGGGGCCTCTATGGGGCCTCAATTCTTCACCATGTAACAGTCCTGAGTTTTAATGGGCCATAAGTACACTTGGGCAGGGAGGACAGCTCTCTAGGAACAAGAGGAAAATTCACTAAGTCATATTCTCTCCAGGTGCTTTGGCTTCTAGACTTCTCTTTGTAATTTTTCCCCCTTTTTAAACACAGAACGCATATTAGAGTCCCTTGACAGTTTTCAGATGTCCCGGTGAGAGTTTAAAAGGAGGCCTTACTGAGATTCTGTTTTCCCTCTTTGTGCTCTTAAGCAAAGAAAGCCTTTAAGGGTACCCCGGGCAGTTTCGTGTAGCTATCAGACAGTGAAATGAAGAGACCACTTACAGCCCCATGTTGATCAGGAATGGGAAGGCATCTCTGTGCCCAGATCTCTGTCCTTATTGACAGAGGAAGAGCGCATTTACACTAAACCTGGTGGCAGCCAAGAACTCAAGGTAAGAAAATCTTCAATTAAACTGTTTCTCTTACGACATTCCACATACGGGAGAATTCTGGTGACTTCTGACACAAATAACCTCAACTAGTGACTCCAAGTCCTTGGCAGAAACTGGCTGTCACCATGGAGGGTCCTGTGCAACCCACTGAACAAGCATAAACAGAAACTCAAAAGTAGGGGCCCTGCCTGCTGCTTCCCTTTAACCCTCTGAAAATAGCCAAGAAGAGATGCACTGTTCTGTTTCACTGTTTGTTTTTTATTATTATAGCAGCATGGATATATCATCCATGTTTATTTTAGATAAAGTAGAACACGTATCTATGCAAAAAGAAAATAAAAATCACTTGAAATCCTACTGTGCAGAAATATCTGGTCAAGCACCTGCAATCTCTCCCTTTAAGACCTTTCTCTCTCTGTGTGTGTGTGTGTGTGTGTGTGTGTGTGTGTGTGTATGGAGGTGGGGGGGAGGGGGAGAGAGAACACATTTCTGAAATAATGGCATAATAACATGTACAGCATTTTGTAACATGTTATTTTTTATTTGACCAGGAACTTTTCTGAATAAAGACTGTGTCTTAACCACTGTTGTGTTTCCAGGGCAAAGCATAACATTGGCAGGTTGCAAGTCCTTGGTAATGTCTGCAGAACAACCTGTCCCTGTTAATAAACATAGAACAGCAGCATGATGTCAATAATTGCATAGAGGCACATTGGATGATGTCATAATTCAGTATGTCCCAAATTGTGATATTTTACTACTGAGAATCTGAGGTAGTACATGGATAAAACTGTCTTTGTCTTAATCATAATGTATTTTAATTTGCACTTAAAAACTCACATACATAGCATATCAATCCTGTGTTTTCACAGATTTTTTTTTTTAGGATTAGGCCTAAGTACTATTTAAGTTTAAAAAAAGAAAAAATAACTTGTAAGTAAATAATAATTTAAGAAGGTCTCAGATTTGACAAAAATGATAAAGATGGCACCTCGAATGATAAAAGTTTAGAACACTGAGACATGATTTATTTAACCATTTCCCTCTTGACACACTTATTGATCATTTCCTTCATTTTTTCTGTTATAAAAATACTGTGAGTAACATCTTCCTACATATACTTTCATATATTTACTTGATTATTTCCCAAGAGTAAAATTCCTAGAAATGAAAATGTTGCATCAAGTGGTTGGAATGTTTTAAAACTGTTGATACATAATGACAAAAATCGTCCCCTGGAATCTGAGCTTGTGCTCGTGTACACCATCCCCAGTCGTGCACGGGGAGAGAGTGGCTTTGCCTTTTTAGAAGCTCTCCGTACCACAGAAGTGAAAAGGAGTGAAGATTTTGCACTGGGGGAAACGTGCAGCTCACGTGAGTTTGTGCCCCTGCTCAGGGCACCTTCCCCTCTGGTCTTCACGTCCTCTGTGTCCTGGTCTCTCTGACTCACTCCCTGTGCCCTGGACTCACGCTTCTGTGTGTGTGTGTGTGTGTGTGTGTGTGTGTGTGTCTTTCTGTTTCTCCTCCCTTCCTCTCCACCCCCAAGAGAGAGCTGTGTGTAAATTTTCAGTTTAGATAGTAATGCAGTGTTTGATATTTCGATATTTGTCATTCAAAATAAGAGAAAGCTGATATTTATATTACTAATGAGGTATTTCCAAGGGTTTGCCTTCTAGTTTGGAGACTGCCACTAGGAAGTAGGAGCTGCCGGTACCTGAGACAGGCGGTTCTCAGTGGACAGTCCCCAGCAGACACCTGGGCCTTCCCTTGGCAACTGGCATTCAGGCCATCACCTGCTTTATTTTTGAGGGGAAATGACACTGCTCCCCCACCTCCACATGCTCCTCTGCTGGCAGCGTCGCTTTCACCTGGCAACACCCTGCCCACTTGGACTGCAGGTGTCCAGCCCTGGGCCAAAGCTGCCAGCTGTGCCAAGGAATTCTCCTTGCGGAGGGAGCCACAGAGACACCTGGGATCGTTCCCTCAAAGCCTGAATCAGGACACCTGTCTCCAATGCTGAGCCTGGAATAAGGATTGAAACAAAACTGGAAATGATGGAACAGCGGCTTCCACGCTAGATATTTGCCCATCATACCCGCAAAACGTATTATTTAATTAACTCTTTCCAATTGATAAAGTTGCCTTTATCACTTATAAAATTTGCTTCAAAAGAAGCATTTATATCTACTACAAATGAAAAACCATTACCACTCACAATAAGGTTACCATATAAATAAAAACAGTGAAGACAAAGAAATGTTCCTAAAGTCTCACTTGACACTAAAGCCTTCTGAAGACCCAAGCCTGCAGCCCTTCCCCTGTTCTTTAGGGAGATCAGCAGGACCAGAGAGTTGCTAAAGAAAGGCTCACCCTGCAATGAGGTTTTCTCCTTACTCTTCAGAAGACTTGAAGCAAAGAGACCACCCTTGTCCTTCCACTGGACAGCACTAGCCAGTTCCCTATCCCTGCATCAACACAAATACCACCCCATACTTTGTGAAAACCTGAAATTGTGATGGTCTTTTTGGTAGCAGTTGATACAAACACAGAAACACATAGCAAACCAAAATAACACGTGCAGGATGGTTCAACATACAAAAATGCATCAGTGTGGTACATCACATTAACAGAATGAAGGATAAAACCACGTGATCATCTCAATGGATTCAGAAAGCATTTGACAAAATTCGACACTCATTCATGATAAAAAAAAAAAAAACCACTCAACAAACTAGGATAGCGGTAGACTACCTCACCATAATAAAGCCATATATGAAAAATCCACAGCAAACATCATACTCAAAGATGAAAGACTAAAAGCTTTTCCTGTAAGACCAAGAACAAGACAAAGATGCCTACTCTCACCACTTTGAAGTTCTAGGCAGAACAATTAGGCAAAAAAATAAAAATAAAAATAAATAAAAGGCACCCAAACTGGAAAGGAAGAAGTAAAATTATCTCTGTTCACAGGTGATATGATCTTATTGTACATGGAAGACCCTAACGAGTCCACACACACAAGGAATCTGTTAGAGCTAGTAAATAAATTCAACAAAGTGTCAGAATACAAAGTCAACACACAAAAATCAGTTGCATTTCTATATACTAACAATGAACAATATGAAAAGAAAATTACAAAACCAATTCCACTTACAATAGCAGCAAAAATAATAAAATACTTAGGAATTAACTTAACCAAAAAGGTGAAAGACTTATACAATGAAAATTACAAAACATTGCTGAAAGATTTTTTTTAATTGTGATAAAATACATATAATATAAAATTTACCATCTTAATGATTTTTACATTCAGTTCAGTAGTGTTAAGCATGTTCCCATTGTTGCCCAGCTAATTTCCAGAATATTTTTATCTTCCCAAAGTGAAACTCTGCATCCATTCCCCCTGCCCCAGCCCCTGGCAACCACCATTCTACTCTCTTTCTCTGTGAAATTAACTACTCCAGCTACCTTATATATGTGGTATCATGCAGTATGTATCTTTCTGTGTCTGGCTTATTTAACTTATTAATAGTATAATGTCCTCAAGGTTCATCCATGTTGTAGCATGTGTCAGAATTTCCTTCCTTTTTAAGGCTGAATAATATTCCATCGTGTGTTTATGCCACGTTTGTTGATCTATTCATGCATCAATGGACACATGGGTTGTTTCCATCTGTGAATATTGCTGCTGTGTACATGAGCCTGCCAATACCTTTTCATGTCCCTGTTTTCAATTCCTTTGGATGTATACCCAGAAGTGGGATTGCTAGATCATATGGTAATCCTATTTTTAATTTTTTGAGGAAATTCCAGGCTGTTTTCCATAGTGGCTGCACAATTTTACTGTCAGGGCTCTGGTTTTTTAAGTGGACGGGACTGATAGCGTGAACCAGACTAAAAGTGACATAAGGGAATTTCTGTTATCTGAGAACATCAGCAGAAAGCATTGGTGCTTCCCCCTAGGAGTGCCCATCAGGTTTAAAAGGGGCAGTGAAATAAAGGAACAGCTGCTCCTGCTCATATGCGGGGGTGCCCCAGGCGCACGAGCAGACCAGCAAGCCCCGCTCACGCACAAACCCTCCATGGGCGTGAACGCACCTCCTTCCTCCACCTTCACCCCAGGACGCCAGGCCTCCCCGGCAGGCTCAGCCCAGCCCTAATCCCAGGGGCCGTGTGGTCTCCCAGTCTCAGCCTCTGTGGGGCGTAACTGCCCGTGACCGGCTTTGTGATCACGAGCCGCGCTCCTGGGTCAGACCTGCATTGGAACCTTGGTTTTCTCACCTGTAGAATAAAAGCACAAAGAGCCCCTTATAGCTGCCGTTCACATTGTTGTTAACAATAAGCAGGATAATGCATATCAAATGCTGTATATACCAAGTATATAATAAATTCTCCTCGTCCTGATTTTTTATTATGCAAAGTCTGTGGGGAGCATTCCGGGTTGGGGGGCTCTTCCTTATCTGACTGTCTCCCCTTTCGTTACCAACAGGCGGCCCAGTGAGCAGGTAACACGCAGCGGGGCTTTGCCATCGCCCCCATTTTACGGGTCAGGCCAGCCCAGCCTTCTGCCCGACCAACTTTCCTTCTTCAGTGGAGCCACTGTGCCCTCACCTGTGTCAGACCCACCAGTTCATGTTCGCTGCTTGGAGGGCTCTGCTCCCCACCTCCCTCTGCACGCCTCAGACCAGGGACGCCTTCTCACCCTCCCCTCGGCCCTAACATTGCTTTCCACTCCCAGCGGGCTGTTGCTGCTATCAGTGCAAGAGATCGACAGACAGATGTGGAGGGAGACATTTGTATACTTCTGTCCATACATCACGGCTCAAATAAGAGAAGGATAAACTCATTATTAATGCACCTCAGGGTGTGCAATAAAGAACTGACGCATCCAGGTGAAACCTCCAGGGAATGATTAACAAAATCAAATTCTGGCTCATTCATGTTATTTTTCCTTAAAGTTTGCTGGGAAGAAGAACAGGGGCCTCCAGTGATCACATCACCTGGTGGTGTACTCTTCATGGCAGTGGGCTGACATGAAAGCAGGTGAAGGGAAAAGGCATGGTCTTGCTGGAATATTTATGTTGTTAGAGATAACTTCAAGACACTTGAAAACCCCGGGACGTGACCCACCTCCCCTCAGAACAGGAAAGCAATAAGGCCCGCGTGGGAGGGGAGGACTGTGTGCGCAGAGCTACCTGCTTGGATCAGAGCTACAAAGGAGCCTCATTTCCCTGCTGCTACTGAAGGCAGCACTTCCCTTCCCTCCTGCCTCCTGCCTCCCTCCTGGCTAAGCCTTAACATTGAAAATTCTGTTTAGTGTTTGATTGCAGGAGAACAGAGGACATTTGTGCTATCTCACTGGCATTACTCATGTTCTTTGCAATGTTACAAGATGCAAAATCATGCACGCAAAATCCCCGTAACTATTATGTAATTTCCACTTGTGGAGGAACAAAAGAAAACAAACAAAATACAAAATCTTACTCAAATCTGTCTCTATCTTTTTAAAATACATTTACAGAAAAAATTTACCCTTCTCCCTATGTGCTTGTTAATCCTAAAGGAAGTCACTTTTCTCTTCTAATATCCCCCTAGAATATCAACCTACTATTTATTATTTTTAGAACAAACTTGTGAAAGTTTCCCATATGTTTCCAGGAATTGTTACTCCCTAAGGGAAGGTCTGCAGTATAAGCAGGTGGTCACCCTTGGTGGCTAGTTAAGTTTTTCCCCATTTGCAGAGGTGGTTCTAGTCTAGGAAGTGTGTGACCAGGAAGAGGAGGAGGGCTTCACAGCTGTGCTGGATGACCCAAACTGTCCCTTGTTTGGAACTTGAGTTGCGCCACCTGAGTTCAAGTGCCCAGAGAGGTATGCAGGCATCTTCAGTTCACCCAGACACTGTCTCCTGCCCAAAGTATGACTTCACTCCCTCCCCTGTTCCCACTCCTGATTGGAGTCACTTGGCATTTATACCATAAGCATCTGCTAAGTGTCCCCTGTGTGCCAGAAGGAGCTGGGCCCTGGGCATATAAGGAGACATAAAGCATGGATCTTGCTCTCCAGAGACTCACAGATAAGTAAACAGGAATTAACACGTAGAGCCCCTTGTAGGAATGATGATCATTGAGCGCTTCCTCTATGCCAGGCTTCACTTGAAGAACTTCACCTGTATTAATTCACCTGGATCCATAGCAACCCTAAGAGGACGCTCAGGGATGGGGACAGGGATGTTAAGAGGCTTTCCCAAATTCGTCCAAAGGACAAGGCAGTAGAACCCAATCTTGAAGCCTGATCTGCCTAATTTTAGAGCCCAGATGCTTGACCCTGGACTGTTCTGCCTGCAACCCCTGCTGCATTGGGGGAAACATGAGGAAACAAGGATTTTCAACCCTCTTGATTTATGGTTTCATCTTGATTAGCCATGTTGCTCTGTTATTTTTTTCTAAATAAAAACAGCTATGAAATTGCCTACCATGAGAGACCGTTATGAATCCACAGAAGTAAAAGTGCACACCCTTAAATATAGGTGTGAAGCTCTAAAGAAGGGAAAACCCCAATGCTGTCCACAAACACTACATTTACTACATAAAAGTGTGGCAGACACAGTCGGTCATTTCACTATGTTTTATATGTTTACCTTGATAAATTATATTTGCAGTATCGTGAGGACAAAGCATAATTCCGTGATCTTAGACCAGTGGTTCTCAATGGAGAGAAACTTTGTCTCAGAGGACATTTGTCAATGACTCCAGACATTTAGACATTTTTGGTTGTCATTACTGAGAGCAGGGCAGTCTGGGGTTGGGGGGCTACATAGGGGATGGACACCAGGGATGCTGCTTAACATCCTACGATGCCTGGAGCAGTCCCCACACAACAGAGAATTATCCGGCCCACATGCCAGTAGTGCTGAGGTTAAGAAACTGTGCTTTAGACATATATCTAAACCAGATAGGCATTTTCTTGTTTATTTTTTTATCGAGATCATTAGTTATTGTCACAATATAATAGAACTGAACCAAGTTGCAAATATACCTCTACGCAGTGTGTAATTTAACATTGACTAGACTTGCTTGGTCTTTCCTGTTTTGCATAACGTTTTCCCTCTCATTTGAGATCAAATGAGCAAATAGGCTCTTTGTATCCTCACATTTTAAAGTTTAATTTGGATGTACAACTTATAATTCTTGCAGTGTCCTTACAAAAGACCTCTCTCTTCCCTCGCCCCTAAACTCCAGGTGCCCTGTCCATTGATCCAGAGCCAAACAGATACATTTCCCGAAGTACAATTAAAGAGATTGGCTGCCTATTAGTAGAAGGCACCCTGGTATCAGTGAATCTGAAATTAAGTGGGAGATATTTTGTTAAGGCTGTGTTTTGTTAAGCAAGCAAAATGTAAAACCTTCACATCTTTAGTGATTGATTAATGCCCTTTTAAAGGACCCTGCTAAATGGAAAAATTGAAGAATGTGAGAGCAATTAAGGAGCTTTTGCAAGGCAGTTCACTTATCAAAATGACTTAGACAAGATTTCAGCTGGATCATTGCCCCTTGTACCTTAACTGCTGTCAAACTGTATCCAACAGCCCCAAAAGACTATTTTAGGCATATCAGCAAAACGCCACCCTGAACCTTTAGCAGCAATTATAGGCTTAACAGACATTGGCCATGAAGAGATTTGGACTGAACTTCTCCATGTGCTTCGATCTGCACAGCCCGGATGCCCAGCGATCCTGCTCGCACCTTCTCCTACAGGTACTTGCTGTTTCCATCAGCGCCTTCCAGATAAGAGCCACTGTCTGCAAAGGGTGAAAGCTAAGCTAGCTCAAGTGATGCGGCACTTTGTTCCAGTAAGGCTGCCTTTGAAATAGCAATGACTAATGTGCACCAGGTAATTTAGGGAAACGGAGCTAAAACTACCGCAGAGCTTTGAACAGAAATATCATCCCAAAGCATTTCGTACCCTTTTCCCTTTTCTTCCTTAGGCTTTTCTGTTTGATGAAAATGAGCTTGTTCCTCCTGAGATCGCCCCAGCCCTTGCTGTTGTTGAGAAGGGCTCTTCCGAGTGCTAAACGTCAAGGGTGTTTGCTGAGCGTCTTATTTGCATCCAGACAGAGCCGTTGTCCCATGCTCTGGGCTCTTCTTGGATAGAAACATGCTATTTTTTTTTTCTGGGCCCAACCCTGGCTCCCTGGCCCGCAGTGGGGAAAAGAGAAGATTAAACACTCACTCAGATGTATTTGCCTTAGAGGTCCATTTTTAAAAGCACCACATGCCAAGGACATCACCAAATTTAATCTCTCCCCTGGGTATGATAAAAGTGAGTGAGCTGACTTCTGATTGCTTACGATGCCAAGATTTTCTTTTTTTTTAAATTCATGGACCGCTTGGGAGGGTTGAGAATCAGGCTCTGTCTGGTTTTTGTCTCCACGATGGCCCACGAGTCTGTATTAGGCGGACAGGGAATGTGCACGCCTGTCCTCCTCCTCTTGCCCCAATTCCGGGGCTGGCCTCTGCTCCAGACTGAACAGACTGACTCCTGCATCGAAGCACGGACTTCCTTTCAGGGGAACTTCTCAGTAGCGAGTGCAAGCCGCGGGAACAGGCGCTCCTGAGCTGCTGGCTTTGACTGTGTGTTCCGACGTCTCCCACCTAGAACATGCTGATTCCATGTGACTCTTCCCGCATTTTCCCCAAGTCCTTAGATGACTGGGATCTTTAAAAAGTGGTCTTGGCTCCCTTATTTGTATAGTGGGGAAAATAATATCTACCTCATTCGGTTGTGAGACTTAAATAAAATAAAACAGCAAAGCTCTTGCAAATGGCTCTGGGATTTCCATGCAATAATTTGGGGCAAGGATCTGGAGGGAAGGAGGGAAGGAGTGTGGAAGAGGATTTACCAGAAAGAGGCCACCGCAGAGCAAAGGTATTATTTATTTTACAAGATTTGAGCCACACATTTGTGAGGACAGCATTGTGGCTACAGATGCTTTTTACATAAGATTGAAAAATACCATTGTGCGTATCAAAGATGATTATTATTAATTTACTCGGAGTAACTAGGAATAAATGATGAGAATTATGAGACCAGCGGTCCCACCCTCATCCAGAGCCATTCCTGAGTCCCGCCTCTGAGAAAGGCTTCGTTTGTTCTGTTGTTCTTGTTTTAACTTTTTAGTTTGAATCATTTTAGATTTACACAACAGTGGCAAAGACATTGCAGAGTATACCCTTTACCATGTGTGCTTAATCAGCTTCCTTCAATGGAGACTTCTGACACAACTGCGGTGCATTTATCAAAACTAAGTAAGAATTAACACCGTTACCACGCTATTAACTAGACGACACGCTATTCAGTTTCACCAGCTTTTCCATTAATTTCCTCTTCCTGTACCAGAATCCCATCCAAGATGTGCCTGGCATTTAGTCACTGTGTCTCCTTAGTCATCTCTGGTCTGTGATAATTTCTCAGACATTTCTTGCTTTTTTATGCATCCCAAATTGGGTTTATCTGATGTTTTCTCACAATGAGAATGGGGTTATGGATTTGGGGGAAGAAGAGCCCAGAGGTGAAGTGCCCTTCTTTCTCAGTACCTCATGTCGGGGGGCCATCGTGTCCAAATGCCATCCCTTGACTAAGTGGTGTCTGCGCAGTTCCTTCTCTGTGAAGTTCCCAACATTCCCTCTCCAGACTCTATTCCCGGGGCCTGCAAACGTTTTCTCAAAGGGCCAGATAGTAGATATTCCAGGCTTCATGGGCCAAGAGGTAAAATTGAGACTAATATGTAGGTACTTATATATCAGATAAAATGTAACCATTTGAAAATGTTAAAAAAAAAAATCTTAGCTTGCAGGCAATGGAAGAGAAGCAGCCGGCTCCCGTCCACAGACCAGATTTTGCCAACCCATGCTCTGCCGCTGCGCAGCGAGTCATCAGGTCTCACCTGCACGTGGGGGCGGGGGACTAACCTCCGTCTCCCAGAAGGAGAAGTAACAAAGAATTTGTTAAAACCACCAAGGCAAATAATAATTGTTTCGGGGAGGGGGGGAACTTTGCAGCTGTGAAAACACCCTGTTCCTCCTCCAAGTTCCTCCACTAACTGCGCGTTCCTCGTTCCTCGTGGATGTTGCCTGCAGTAATGGTCACCGTCACGTTCTACTGGTCTTTTTCTATTTCCCGCATCCTGTCTACATTTATTGTTTAAAATTCTCTTCTAAGGAAGGTTTGTCCCATCTTCCCCATTTATTTATTTATTCGATCCACTATTTATATCAGTGTGGATTAATGAATATAAATTTTATTCTTTGGGTTATAATCTCACAGTGTCACGATTCATTTTGTGGCTCAGTCCATCTTGGCCACTGGGAGCTGGCCCAGGTTCTCCTGTGACCTTGTGACGTGCCCCATCCTTTCTTTCTTCGGAACTGTCTAATTTTCTGGCACTATGAGATGCTCAGCCATTTTCCCAAGGAGCCCTGGTTCTCTGTATTGGAGAAAGAAGCTTAGAAACCAAGACACAGGTGCTAGGTGTGCACATTCCTTCTGGGATGTAATCACTCTGCTGACAGAGAGAGGAAAAATATCTATATTTATATCTATATATCCATATCTATAGCCACCAAACCCATTCATACACAAATATGTGTATTTTTCTGTACCTGTCTGTACATATATTAAAATGAACATGACTTCATGCTGATATTCCCAACTTTAATCCCACAACTGAGGGCCCAGTTTAGACTTCCCCTTACTAACATGTAACTTCTTCCTCTGGCAGTTAAACTCCTGACTCTCATTATCTATAAATTATTTACCTATTTGTTCAACTCTAGTACACATATAAAGTAGTTTCAGAATTGTTATCCCCATGAGGAAAAACTTTACCATCTGGAGTGCAGTGTTATATATGCATGTTTTGCCTTTAGACTTATAGCATCTAGGGGAAAAAATGCATTTTCCAAAATTATTTAGGTCAGCTCCTTTTTTCTCTACCCCCTACAGTGAGGGCTTGCCATACTTTTGAAGATTTTTTGTAGATTTATTGGCACAATCTACATCCTGAGAACCCCAACATCCTGGTTGATCATTTTTTAAGTTATTTAAAAATATTTTGTATCTTCATTGAGTACTGATCACTCTTTGTGATGTACAATTCCACTGATTTTGACAAGTGCTTGAAGTCATGCATCCATCACCACTATACCATACTGGATATTCCCATTATTCTAAAAATTCCCTTACAGTGATCTTTTGATGTCAAGCACTCACCCTTCCCCCAACCCCTGGCAACCACCAATTTGTTTTTCCTTTTCTATAAGATCATATAAATGGAGTCATACAGTATGTAGCCTTTGGGTCTGGCTTCTTTTATTTAGCAAAACACAATTATGTTTCATCCATGTCATGCCAATTAATAGTTTGTACCTATACCACTGTCTGTTTATCAATTCTGCCATTAAAGGAAATCTTGGCTGTTTCCAGTTTGGGTAATTATTAATACATATACTATAAATATTTGTGTGAAGATTTATGAGTGAATATGCATTTCCAATTTGCTTAGGTAAACACGTAGAATGTTGCTGGACTGTGTGGTAAGTGCAGGTTTAACGTTATACAGAACTGCCAAACTGTTCCAAGGTGGCTGTCCTGTTTTATATCACCACAAGCAATGAGTAGGTACTCCTGTGGTTCATCCTCACCAGCATTTGCTATTGCCAGGATTTTGGTGGGTTTTTTTTTTCCTCTTCATTTTAACTACTCCAATAGGTATGTCCTGGCCCACCCGTTGTGATATTAGTTTGTATGTCTCTATTTGCTAATGATGCTGAGCATCCTGTCATATGCTTATTTGCCATCTGTACATGTTCTTTTATGAAGTGTCTATTCAGATTTTTGGCCTATTTTTTAATTGGGTTGATTATTTTCTTATTGTTGGGTTTTAAGAATTCTTTTTATATTTTGCAAACAAGTCCTTTATTACATAAATAAATATTTTGCAAATATTTTCTCCCACACTGTGGCTTGTCTTTTCATTCTCTGAACAGTGTCTCTCACAGAGCAAAAGTTTTTAGTTTTAATAAGGCCCATATTATCAAAATTTTCTCTCAAGGATTGTGCTTTTGGTCTTGTATCTAAAGGCTCATCACCAATTACAAGATAATTTAAATTTTCTCTTATGCTTTCTTTCAGAAGAGAAGTTTTACAGTTTTGTGTTATATATTTAAATCTATGATCCATTTTGAGTTAATTTTTATGAAAGGTAATAGGTCTATATCTAGGTTTGCTCTTTTGCCTATGAATGCGCAATTGCTCCAGTTTCCTTGAGAAGACTATTCTTTTTCCATAATTGTATTTGGTTCTTTGTCAAAAAGCAGTTAATTATATTTATATGGGTTACTTTGTGGCTCTCTGTTCTATTCCATTGATCTATGTGTCGGTTCTTTCTCCAATGCCAGGCTGTCGTGATTACTGTAGATTTACAGTAAACTTTGAAATTGGGTTCAGTGACTCTTCCAATTTTCTTCTTCTTCTTGAGTTATGTTGGCTATTCTAGTTCTTTGACCTTTCCACATAAACTTTAAAATCAATGTGTCAGTATCTACAAAATAGCTTGACAATATTTTTGATAAGGAATGCACTGAATCAATAGATCAAGTTGGGAAGAATTGGCATCTTAATAATATTGAATCTTCCAATCCATGAATATGGACTATCTCTCCATTTATTTAGACTTTTGATTTATTTCATTAGAATTTTGTTATTTTCCACACATAGATTCTGTACATATTTGTTATATTTATACTGAAGTACTTCATTTATTTTGCTGCTAATAAATGGCTAATAGTAAATAGCATTGCTTTTTAGATTTCAAATTCAAATACCAGTAATTTAAATACCAGTGTTTATTGCTGCTACATAGGAAATCAATTTGCTTTTGAACTTGAACCTTACATTCTGTGACCTTGCTGTACTCCCTTATAAGTTGCAGGGTTGTTGCTTTGTTTTGTGTTTTTGTTCATTTTAAAGAATTTTCCACATAGAAAATTATGGCATCCATGCAAAAAAGTTATATTTCTTCTTTCTCAGTCTATACATATTTTATTTCCTTTTCTTCCTTTATTGCACTGGATAGGATTTTCAGTATGATGTTGAACAGAAGTGGTGAGAGTGGACATCCTTTTCTTGTTCATAATCTTACAGGGAAAGCTTCCAGTTTCGTATCATTAAGTGTGGTGTCAGCTGTAGGTTGTTTCAACATGATCTTTACCAATTTGAAGAAATGTTCTTCTGTCCCCAGTTCTTATCAGGATTGTGTGCTGGATTTTGTCATATGCTTTTTCTACATCAATTTCTATGATCATATGACTTTTCTTCTCTAGCGATGGATGTGGTGGATTACATCGATTAATTTTCAAAGGGTGAACCATACATACCAGTAATAAATCCCACTTGGTGTGGTGTTTAATCTTTTATACCTTGTTGGATTCGATATGCCAATGGTCTATGGAGGATTTTTGCATCTACATTCATGAGAAATATTGGTCTATAGTTTCCCTTTCTTATAATGTATGCAGGCTTCATAGTATTTCCTCTGATTCTATTTTCTGGAAGAGATTATGGAGAATTAGCATCATTTTTTAAAAATGTTTGGTGAAATTTAACGTTGAAAGATGTGGGCCTAGAGATTTCTTTTTTGGAGAGTTGTTAGTTATTGATGCAATTTCTTTTTAGATACATGTTAATTGAAATTATCTGTTTCTCCTTGTGTGAAATTTGGTTTGTGTGTCTTTCAAGGAATTTGTCACTTTCGTCTAGGTTATCAATTAGTGGGCATGAAGTGGTTCGTAGCTTTTCTTTGCCACCCAGTGAACGTTCCTGGGGTCACTAGTGATCACCCTCTTTCACTGAAACACTGGCAATTTGTGTCTTCTCTCTTTTTCTCTTGGTTAGCTTGGCCAAAAGTTTATCAATTTTTTGGTCTTTCCAAAGAACCAGCTTTTGGGTTTGTTGATTTTCTCTACTGTTTTCCTGTTTGAATTTCACTGATTTCTGCCCCAATTTTTATTTCTTTTCTTATACTTGCCTGAGGCTCAAATTGCTCTTCTTTCTCTACTTTCCTCAGGTGAATCTTAGATCGCTGATTTTAGATCTTACCTCTTTTTTGATAAATGCATTTAAAGCTAAAATTTTAGCTCTAAGCATGGCTTCCCAGTGTTTTGATTTGCCTCATTTTTATTTTTATTTAGTATTTTTTAATTTCTCCTGAGATTTCTTCTTTGACCCATGTGTTATTTAGATGTTATTTAGATGTGTGTTGTTTGACCTCCAAATACTGGGGGGTCTTCCAGCTCTCTTTCTGTTAATAATTTCTAGTTTAATCCATTATGACCTGCGGACATATTTTGTGTGATTTCTATTCATTTAAATGTATTAAGGTTTGTTTTATTAAGGCCTGGAATGTGATATATCTTGGTGAATGTTACATGTGAGCTTGAGAAGGATATGTATTCTGATGTTGTTGGGTAGAGAAGATGTTCCTTCAATGCCAATTAGATCAAGTAGCTTGGTATGGCTGTTCAAATCAGCTACATCCTTACTGATTTCCTACCTTCTTGATCTATCGATTTCTGAAAGAAAGGTGTTGAAGTCTCCAGTGATAATAATGTGTTGTCTGTTTCTTTTCAAGTTCCATCAGTCTTTGCCTCACGTATTTCTATGCTCTGTTGTTGGGTGCATACATGCTTAGCGTTACTATGTTTTCTTGGAGGATTAATTCCTTTATAATTATGCAACGTCCTTCTTTTTTCCTGATTGCCTTCCTTGTTCTGAAGTCTGATTTACCTGAAAATAATATAGGTACTCCTACTTTCTTTGGCTTAATGTTAGCCTGGTGTATTTTTCTCCATCCTCCCAGCTACTTGGGAGGCTGAGAAGGGAGGATCGCTTGAGCCCAGGAGTTTGAGGTTGTATGAGCTGTGATAACACCACTGCACTCCAACTCAGGCCATAGAGTGAGACCCATATGATTTCCTTAAGCATATTATCAGTACTTCTAACATTTCCTTCAGGGCAGGTTTTGTGGCAATGGATTCCCTCAGTTTTTGTTTGTCTAAAAATGTCTTTATTTCACCTTCACTTTTGAAAGATCATTTTACTGGATATAGAATTCTAGGGCTTTTCCCTCCAATACTTCAAATATTTCACTCCAGTCTCTTCTTACTTTTATGGTTTATATTAATAAGTCCTCTGTAAATCTTATCCTTGCTCTTTCATAGGTTAGGTGGTTTTTCTTCTGGCTTCTTTCAGAGCTTTTTCTTTGTCTTTGTTTTTCTGCAGTTTTAATATTATATGCATAGCTGTGTCTTTTGGATATTTATCCTGCTTGGTATTCTCTGAGCTTCTTGGATCTGTGGTTTGGTGTCTTTTAATAATTTTGGAAAGTTCTTGGCCATTATTACTGCAAATGTTTTTTCTACTCTGTTCTTCTCCATCTGGTATTTTAATTGCATGTATGTTACATCTTTTGAAATGATCTTATAATTCTTGGATGTACCATTCTGGTTTCTATTTCTTTTTCCCCCTCTCTTTGTATTTTAGTTTGAAAAGTTTCTATTGATTTGGGCTGGGCGCAGTGGCTCACGCCTGTAGTCCACTCTGGGACCACTCTGTAGACAACTCTGGGAGGCTGAGGCAGGAGTATCACTTGAGCTCAGGTGTTCGAGACTAGGCTGAGCAGGAGCGAGACACGATCTCCCCCAAAAAAATAGAAAAATTAGCTGGGTATGATGGAGGGCACCTATAGTCCCAGCTACTCAGGAGACTGAAGCAGGAGGATCACTTCAGTACAGGAGTTTGAGGTTGCAGTGAGCTAGGCTGATGCCATGGTACTCTATCCGGGGCAACAGAGTGAGACTCTGTCTTAAAACAAACAAACAAAAAAAAGTTTGTATTGATTTATCTTCAGACTTTTTGATTCTTGCCTTGGTCATGCTCAGGCTACTGATCAGCCCACCAAAAGCATTCTTTACTTCTATTATAGTGACCTTGATTCTTAGAATTTCCTTTTGTATAATGTCTTCGAGTTTTTAGTTGTTTCTATAGCTGTAGATGCCAGAGGGGTCAAATTCTTCAAATGTCCTTGTTTTTGTCTCTGTTGGTGATTTGGTCTTCCCTTTGTACTTGTGCTTAGAGAGAATCTGCATCTTGCAGCTCTTCCAGCTTTAATTCTATTATATGGAGCCTTGATGGTGGGAGGTTGGGAAGCATCCTATAATCCTATGATGAACTCAGCTTTCATTCTGAGACTGGAAGCTTCTGAAGTCCTTAATTCTTACAGATTGAACTAGCTTTGCATTCTTAGGATTAAACCAAACTTTATCATACTTACGTGTGTGTGTGTGTGTATCTTGTGTGCTCCACTTTGGGGCTAGTCTAGCGTATATCCTTGCTAGTAGTCTATGGCACAGATAAGTTCTCTGCTATGTTGCTTTGGATGTTGGCTGCATATGTGCTGCTTGAGAATAAGCTGGAGACGTGTTGGTTTATATCAGATTTACAAATCTCCTTCTCCAATCCTGTCTATCCAGGATTCCTCCTCTACTCTCCAGCCTCCAAGGGACCCTTTTCCCAGTTCTCTGCTAAACAATGGTGGTGGTGGTGGAAAGTGTTCAATGTTTTAACTTCCCACACTTCTAACACACAGTTCCGTGACTGTGGCCATCCTCAAAGCAGAGATGGAGAGATATAGGAGGAGAAGAAGGAGGAGGAGGAGGAGGAGGAAGAGGAGGAGGCAGCAGAGCAGGAGGAGAAAGACCTTCTTTTCATATCTCTGCTTGGCCGGCACTACAGGGTTTCTCTTGGCGTGTTTGGTGCCCACATCTCTTGTGTAGTTTAGCGACCAGAGCCATCCTGGAGTCAGCACTGGGAGATAAAACACGAACAGTGAACAGCAGGTAGCTTTTTCATGGTTTGCCTTCCCTCCCCAATCAGCCTGCTATTGGTTATGTTTTAGATCCTTGGGTAGTAGTTATTTGAACTTTTTATAGAGTTTTAAATTTAATAACCTGGGAGAGTGGCTGTAACATATTTACTCTGTGAAACTCTCCCTTTTCTAACTCAGGTCTTTTTAACTGTAACACAGAGTTATTTTTACATCCCAAGACCTACACCATTAATATGTTAGTTATCTGCTTCCAGGGTTAAAAGTGATAAAGAAAACTCAATAAATGCAATTGGGTGAGAACTGTATTTTTTTACTGAGAAGAGTGTTAAAGAGCCATTAGCTGGCTCTGTCTCTTTTTCTGAGGAATACTGACAACCAGATCATGTCAGTTAGAAAAGCAGAGAAAACATCCATCCCTAAATTTGTCTTCAGGGATGAACTCTAGGTCACTAGAGATTCCACCTAGTTCCCCGTAAAATATGTATTCAAGACAAGATGCATAATTAATATGTAAGACATAGCTTATATGCTGCCAATATATCACTCAATTTAAAATATCTTTTGAAAGTGACAAAATTGCCCTGAGGACATGTAAAAGTTAATGTTGTAAGAAAACATAATAAATCTGGAAGGGTACCAAAGGCTGTTGGGTTTGGAACTGGAAAAATATATGCTTTAAACCCCAAATTTACAAATTCTGCATTGTTACCAATGGATCAATTACTGCTAGATACAAAACACACACACACACACACACACACACAGACATTCACTTGCAAAATCCATTCAACACAGAGCATTTCTAAATAAATTGTTAATAAAAAACGGAATATGGTGGATTGTGCACCTAATTATACCATTCGGCAGATAATAAAAAGCAATTAACCAACAGAGACAAATAAACCAACAATGAACAAAGGATCCTGCCTCCTCTGCCCCGAACTGGAAACATTTCAAAGCTAAGACTGGAACGATAGGACTGGAAAGTGGAGCAGAGCTCAGCAGAGATGAAAGAAGACTTTCTACACCTCTGCTGCCCTGTGAATTCTCCCTGAGCCCTAGGGGTAGATCGCCTCACCCCAAGGAAAGCCCGGGAAACAGCTATGCTCTGGAGGCCAAATAACTAGTGCATTTAAATATTTTCTTGGGACACTAGAAAAACACAAATACAGCACACACATACACCATACACAGTTGAAATCATCATTCCATAGCAAATATTAAAAATAAGCTGCCAGTTTGTAAAACAAATCTCATCTTATTCTTTCTGAGATCTTAAACCTGTATTTATCAAATTGTTCTAAGTAGTGCATATATGGTAAACAATATTAGATTAGTTTTAAGAAAATAGATTCTGATATCTAAGAGTAAGATCTACCTGCCCTCCTCATCTAGATTTTGGAAAATTTGGGGGGGAGCAAAGTGTTCTGCAGTGGTAACGCAGAGGGACCAGCTAATAAGCTTCCCCTTGAACGTGCTAATGAGGTTCAGGGACTGGCTTGAGAATTGAAATCTGTGGAGAGTCAGGTTAGCTCTCCTGGCTTCAACTCTCTGACCTTTTAAAGCCTTTTACTTAAGCTGCTCAGAAGAAGAAAAATGATCTAATTCTCTTTTTTTTTTTTTCTTATTCAAACAGCTCATTGTTCCAGCAGTAAAAAACATAAAGAAACTTCTGGGGGTTTAGTACAAGGGACTCAATAGCATCACAAAGAATCTCTGTGCTGATAGATCTAAGAGAGAAAAGACAAATATTTAAAAATAATTACACAATAATTATCTGATTATGGAAATAAGACATAGCCATCAAAAGAATGTACTGTGGGAAAAGAAGATATTTAAGAGGGGACTTAACATAGTTCAGAGGTCAGGGAAGTCTTCCTTGAAGATTTTTAAGGCAACAAATAAAGGGCGTGTAGACAGCACCCACTTCGAGGGGCAGGGGAGGAGACGTCTAGAATATTACTCTTGGGAGGGAAGCCTGTGCACATGCACACGGTAAGGCCAAAGGCTAGAAATGCCTGGAGGACCATTTGGAGCTTTAAGGACACATCCATAGGAAAAATATTTACCTTTTTCATTCATTTATATGAATTAGTTTTTAAAAAAATATTGAGCAACTTCTATTTGCCAAGCACTATTCTGGGTCCTATACTACAGAAGTCAAGAGACAGCCTGCCTCTCCCTACTTGAGGACCTTCAGTAGGTACGTTTGTCTTTCTGAGCTCCTGTTCCATGATCTGTACAAAGGGGATAACTAATTCACAGGCTGTTGAAAGGAATTAGAAGAACATATTCATGTTGTCCACCACATCTCCCCATCAACCTAAATGGCCACCTGGTCCCTGTACTGTGCCTTCCCTCCAGGTGCCACCAACGACCCTCCTGTCCAAGGCCAATCTCGCCAACAAAGCACGTGTTTCATCCTTTTCAGCCCACCCAAGGTCATGATTCCAGCATCAGCCCCTCCTGTGACAGTCTTCCTTCTCTGTGGAATTATTCCTACTACTTTTTAGATTAAAGACCCTCATTTCATCCCCTGTCCCTCCTAGGGACCTTGTTTCTCTTTGGGTAACAGCCCTGGACAGTGAATGCCACCTCCAGGCCCCCCTCTTCCCACTCCAAACACCCCCATCACCAGAAGCAGATCCAGCTTTTGTGAGAATTGAAAATTCTACAATTTGGGGAGAAGTGCTTTTTAAAATCAACAATACAAAATTATAAATACAAAATTAGGTATAAAAGTAAATATTTCTTTAAAATAAGAAAATAATTCATAACTTTCAAATATTAAAATGCTGGAAAATATCATAATCATCACAAAATACAGAAAAATAACATTCAGTTTTATTTGTAATGCTTTTATCTGTAATGCTTTATCCCTGCATCTTTTCATTGCATAATCTTTGATTACCACTTTATAGGACATGGGTATTTTAATATAATTTTCTTTGGAGAGATAATTCAGTCTTTCATCTATCATGACTAATCAAAATCTGTTCTTAATTGTTAAGAGTCTAGCAGAGTTTCTTTTCAATTCACAACTTTTTATTGGTAATATCATGTAAATTTTTAGAATGATCGTGAAATTTGAGAAAGCCCATAACAAGCTCATATCATATATGAACTCTAAGATTTGGAAAACTTGTCTGTAGACTAGCTTCTGGCTTCATACAATTCAAATCCGTTTGCTCCTCTACTACCCACATACCTCTGGTGTCGGCACCGTCGGAAATGTCTGTACCATGAGATGCCCACCATGAGATGACCTGTGGTCCAGCCCCTCAGACAACACACCTAGTAAGTGGGCTCGTGGGAGAGGAATATTCCTGAGTGCTGTGCCTGCCCTGAAGCCCAGCAATAACTTGACTACACACAGAGGTGACTTGATCATATAACTATATTCTACTCAACTCCAGCTAAATGTGTTCCCAAGTCAACCTGCCTGTAGCCTCAGGGCCCTGCTCAAATACCACCAACAAAGTCCAATGGGAAGAAGCTTAAGTCTTAACTAATTGTGGTTAAAATATCTTCCTTTTGCAAGTATAACGAAAGTGTGTGAATATATCATTAGGGCCCCTCCCGGAGCTTGGAAGGAGCCCATGCCAGTGAGAGGCCGGACACTGACATTTATTATAGACTCTCAGAGAACATGCCTCTGCCCTCCACGCTACGAAAACACCAGAGCAAGGCTGGCCCTGTGCTGTCAGACATGCTCAACCACGTGCCAGCCAGCGGCCCGTTCCTCGTGAACTCTCACTTTGCTGCCTCTGGGACGCGGTTCTCCTGGTCTCCTTCTGCCTCCCTAGGCCTTCTCTCCCAGCCTCCACACCGGTCGCACGGGAGTCCAAGGCTCTCCTCTCCATCCACACGGACGCCCCAGCAAACACCAGTCGCATGGCTTTAATGCCCTCTGTACCACGATGGCCCCTAAAATTTCATTTCCAGCCTGGGCCTGCTCTCTGACTCCGTGGTCTGACATCTGAGAATCTACTTCACCTCTTCCCTTGAAGGCTAGTCAGCATTTAGAACCAACCATGCCCCAAATCAGATTCCTGACTTCCCCCATATCTACGACTCCTGTACTCTTCCCCACCTGAGGAAATAGAAATCCCCTCTTTCTATCCTACCTTTGCCGGAACCTCCAGGCTCTCCAGCCTCCCTCAGAGGGAAAGCCAGGCTCCCCCCACGGTCCCACAGGCCCTGCTGCACAGTCTGGCCACATCCCCACTCCCTTCCCTCTGACCCACCTCCAACCACTTCCCCTCGCCCACTCATCCTGACACTCATGTCTGCCTTCCTAACACGCGCACGCCGTGAGGGTGAGGGCTGCTCTCGTTCCCTAATGTACCAGCAGCACCCGCCAGGCCTGGCACAGGTAGATGCTCAGTCAATCTCTGTGCAGTGAACACACGTAGAGCGCTGCCCAGCACGTGGTACACATTCAATCAGTGTTCCTTAATATTGTTATTTTTATTATTCCCATCATCCCTGGCAAAAAGATGATTTGAAAAGAGAAAAAAAAAGTAGCGTCGGCTCCGCAGGGACCACCTCCCCCCGACACCATGAAAATGACAGGATACTCACACCCACTGTGTTTTCCACAAAGGTAGATTCAGGTGGGTGAAGCTAAGAGAAAAATCCTTGACTGAAGACTCCAAGGGTGTCAAGCTACAGTTCCTTAGCAGGCTGCTGACTAAATAATATGTTGGCCCTTAGGCAAAAATTCAAACTAAAAATCCTTCAGCAGGGGCCCTTGTGTTCTCAGTCTTATCTCCCAAGAAGGAGTGTTGAAATTAGCAATTCAGAAACTCTTTTACATCTTAGTAACCATGCATAAAAATTAATTCAAGCAAAACCTAATTTAGAATAATAATAACACACTTTCCTGATGTTTCCTACATTAATCATGGTTAAGACAGTTACTATAGCAGCGCTGTTGGAATTTATTGAAAATAACGTAATTCACTGTATGGCAAGTTCTCTTCTGAGAATGCTACTGTTTGTTTAAGCAAGAGGGAAAGAAATAGGGAAGCATCCTCTGTTTCCTTTGAAATAATTTAAGGTTCAATAACAGACACAGACAAAAGTAATAAAGTGCTGTTTGCTTTGGAGGGAGGTGGTGGTGACCTTTGCTTTTTGTGATTAGATTAGTTTTAAGTTTGTGCTCTTGGTCTTGTCTTTTTGCTCGTATGCAGGGAAAAGAGTATGGGGTGATGGCACCAAGTTGAAAGAGGAGGGAAAATAGCATGGACTGTGGCGGCTGAGCCACTCCCTTTTTTGGCACCAGAATGAAATCAACTCTCACTTCTGTCCCTTGAGGTCTCCCAGAGAAGAGCCCAAGCCTGTCTTAAAGGTCACAGGGAAGGGTCAGTGGCCAGCAAGTCAATGACAACAGTGTCAGAAGTTGGAAAAAGTCTAAAAAAGCATAAATAATGTGTAATTACACAAGAGCTTCTTCATTTATTCAACTCAAAGCCTTGGATCCTGATGTTCACAGTAACAACAACTGGACCCTGCCCCTCTGATAGTCAGGTGCTCTGCAGGTGGCTAACAGGTGCCATCTAGGTAGCCAACTGTTTAAGATTGTCATGCAAAGTATTAAAGTTGCTGCTGTTGTTGTGGGTCCCACTTAGTAGGACACAGTAAGACAATGCAGTCAGACAGACTTGGGTTCACACCTCTGCCATGCCACAGACTAGCTGTCTCACCTCTAGCAAATAACTTGATTTCTCAACGCGTACATTGGCAAAAATAAAACAGATAATGATGCATCTTTTTAAAAAATAATAACTTGATTTTTCAGCAGCTGTTTCTTCTACTGTAATAGGATTTCTCAACGTTGGCACTGTTGACACTGTGAGCTAGGTAATTCTCCATTGTGGGTCTGTTCTGTGCATTGTGGAGTGTTCAGCTGCATTCCTGGCCTCTTCCCTGCAGAGGCCGACAGCACACCTGTAGTGGAGGAAACCAAAAATATCTACAGACATTGCCACATTTCCTCAGGAGGACAAAATCACCACCGTTGGGAACTGTGAAAAAGAGTTACTGAACTGTAAAATAGAGATAATCTCTTTGTCACAAAAATTAAATGACGCAAGCTGCCCTGGATGGACTGGGAGCACCGTGAGGGCAGACAGTGTCATGTAACTTGTACTTGTGGCATGAATGGATTTAGGAGAAGCCCTCAGGCATACAGTAAATACTCTGATGTGGTTATTACAAAAAGCTCTTTGTTGACTGATTAGAGAAAATTGATTTATTTTCCCCCAAAATACTTAAACACCATAATGTCTTAGTTAATAGAACAGAAGAGCTTTGTCTCAGAACCCTCATCACCATTTTTACAACAAATAAGAGAACTTTGGTCCAGGTGATATGGAGAACTATGTTTTAAGTCAAACTTTCTTGACACAGGTAAGACAAATTAGGGTTATTCATTTCTCTCAAAGGCACCTGAGTCAGCCACTCCCTGAAGACTCTTCCCATGAGATATTTCTCCTTTTGTTTTCATTCGCACTTGGTAGACAACCCTTCCCACTCTCTTGCGTTTCCTTTCACTCTTCTGCTCTCTGTAAGTCCCAGAGCAATTTCACAGACAGAATTTGCATTCTCCAGTCCGCAGAAGATACATTTATTTTAGTCTAGTGAGTAGTGCAAATTTCAAATGCTGATTGGTCACATGTAAAAACCAAATTTGATCTCCTCTTGGGTTCTTTTCCTGAAAATGCTCTGCCTACACTTAATCCAAATGGGGTTGGGGTTCAAAAATGTTTTTATTATCCGCTATGTCAATATCCATTCTCAGTGAATTTTTAAAATAATAAATGTTTTATTTTGACACAATTATAAATTCACATGCAGTTGTAAGAAAATAACACAGAGAGGAACCCTGGACTCTTAGTTCCTGCCAATAGAAATACCTTTCAAAAATATAATACAATATCACAAGTAGGATATTGACATTGGTACACTCAAAAATAAGAGCAATTCCATCACTACAAGAATCCCTCGTCTTGTCCTTTTATGGACACACCATCTTCCCCAATCCCCCCCTTAACCCCTTACAACCACTAATCCATTCTGCATTTCTATAATTTTTTGTTATTTCAAGAACTGTGATGGTTAATTTTATGTGTCAACCTGGCTAGGCCACTAAATGCCCAAATAATTGGTTAAACATCATTTCTAGGTGTGTCTGTGAGAGTGTTTCCAAGTGAAAATAGCATCTGAATTATAGACTGAGTAAAGCAGATTGCACCCCGGTGTGGGTGGGCCCCATCCAATTCCTCGACAGACTAAATAGAACAAAAAGGAAAAGGAAATTCGCTCTTTTTCCTGACTCCATGAACTGGAACAGGGTCTTCCCCTGCCTTTGGACTGGGGTTTGCAGTCATTTGTCCTAGCCCCAAGGCCTTTGGATTTGGGTTGAAACTGACACCATCAGCTCTACTAGTTCTCAGGCCTCCGGACGCAGACTGGAACACACCTTCAGCTCTCCCAGTTCTAAGGCCTTTAAACTTGGACGAGAACTTACACCATCCTTTTTCTGGTTCGTGTGCCCTAGATCTCAGGCTGGAACCACACCGTGAGCTTTCCTGATCTTTGGCTTGCAAAGGCAGACTGTGGGACTACCCAGGCTCTGTAACTGCACCAGCCAATTCCTTATAATATTCTCTCCCTGCCTGCTCCCTCTCTGTTCTGTCCTCTGGAGGACATGACTAATAAAAGAAGCATATACCAATAGAATCATTTAATATGTAAACTTTAGGGATAAGTTTCTTTCACTCAGCATAATTCTCTGGAGATTTAACTATGTTATTAAGTGTATCAAAGTTCATTTTTATTATTAAATAGTATTCCATGCTATGGATATACTATAGTTTGTTTAACCTTGCACCCATTAAAAGACATGGACTTTTTTCCAGTTTTGCATTATTATGAATAAAGCTCTTTTGAATATTCATATACAGGTTTGTGTGTGAACATAAGTTTTCATTTCTCTGGGATAAATTCTTAAGAGTGCAATTGCTGGGTCATATAGTAATTGCATGTATAGTGTTGGAAGAAACTGCCACATTGTTTTCCAAAGTGTATGAATCATATTATTTTCCCACCAGCAGTGTATGAGTCATCCAGTTTCTCTGTATTCTTGCCAACGTTGGTGTTGTTGCTGTTTTTTTAAATTAACTCTTCTAACAGGTATGTATATATCTTATTGTGGTTTTATTTAATATTTTGCATTTTCCTAATAGCTAAGGATTTGAACATTTTTTCATGTGTTTCTTTGACTTCTGTATGTTCTCTTTGGTTAAATGTCTCCTTATGTCTTTTGTCCATTTCTATTACATTGTGATTTTTTACTTCTTTGTTTTTTCTTTTTTACAGTTGAGTTTTGAGAGTTCTTTGTATAGTTTTTTGTCAGATATGTGATTTATAAATACTTTCCTTCACTCTGTAACTTGTCTTTTCATTTTCTTTACAGGGTCTTTTCCAAGCAAAATTTTTTACTTTGGAGAAGTCCAGTTTACCATTTTTTCCTTTTATGAAACATGCTTTTGGTGTCAAGTCCAAGAAATTTATGCCTACCCCTAAATTTGAAGATATTCTCCTATGATTTTTTTATGAAAGTTTTATAATTTTGTACCATACATTTAAGTTCTTGGTCCATTTTTAGTTAAATTTTATGAGATTTAAAATTAGTTTTAAAATAGTTAGTTTCAATTTAAAATGGTTAACCATTATAAATTTAAAAGGTGTGAGACTCATGTTGAGACTCATTCTTTTTGCCTATGGGTGTTCAATTATTCTGAAAACTATCTGTTCTCCTTTACATTGCTTTTGTACCTACATCAAAAATCAGTTGAGCATATTTATGAGGGTGTATTTCTGGGGTCTCCAGTCTGGCCTGTGTGTCTATCTTTCCACTGATACTGCATTGTTTTGCTTAGTGCAGCTCTACAATACATCTTGAAATCAGGTAGACTGATTCCTCCCACTATGTTTTTAAAATTGTTTTATTCTATTTCCTTTGCCTTTCCACATACACTTTTTGATGATCTTGTTTATATATGCAAAAATCCTGCTATAATTTTATTAGAATTGTGGTAAAGCTACATATCAATTAGGGGAGAATTTATCTCTTTACCAGGTTGAGTCTCTGCATCCATGAATATGGTATGTCTCTCCTTTTTTCAGACTTTTGATTCTTTCCTCAGTGTTTTATAGTTTTCAGCATACAAATTCTGTACCTGTATTTTATAGTTAGTTATACCTAACTATTTATTTTGGCCATTGCAAATGATATTATGCTTTAATTTTGATGTCCACATATGCATTGCTTGTATTGAATTCTCTGTTTTATAAAGAAATAAAATTAATTTTTGTATGTGTGACATGTATCCTGCAACCTTGATTAACTCACTTATAAGTTTCAGAAAATTTTTTTTATAGATGGCTTTGGGATTTTCTAAGTAGACAATCATGTCTTCTGCAAGTAGATGCAGTTTAATTTCTTTGTTTCATATTTGTATGCATATTATTTCTTTCTCTTGCCTTATTACACTGGCCATAACCTCCAGCAGTGCGTTGAAGAAGAGAATGGTGAGACCAGGTATGTTTGTCTTGTTCCAAATGTTAGGTAAAAAGCATTCAGTTTTTTACTATCAAGTATCATGTTTGTTGTAGGGTTTTTTTTTTCTTGTTTTTGTTAATGTAGATGATCTTTATCATGTTGACGTTCACCTCTATTCCTATTTTTTAAGATATGTTTTTATCATGAATGGGTGTTGCATTTTGTCAAATGCTTTTTCTATATTGATAATTATTATCATGTGATTTTTCTCCTTTAGCCTGTCAGTATGGTGGATTACAATGAGTGATTTTCAAATGTTGAACCAGCCTTGAATCCTTTAATAAACCCTAATTGCTCATGTGTAAATATTGTTATATGTTTCTGAATTCTATTTGCTAATATTAATGGTTTTTGTATCTCTTCATGAAAAATGTTAGCAGCTAATTTTTGTGTTTATTTGGTTGGCTGGGATTTTTGTTTGTTTGTTTGTCTTGTCTGGTTTTGGAATCAGAGTATTAACATCTTCATAAAATGAATGGGAAAGTGTTTCCTCCTCTTCTATTTTCTGGAAGAGATTTGTAGAATTGGTCTTAATTCTTCTTTAAAGGTTTGATAGATTTTTCCAAGGAAACCACTTGAGCCTGCAGTGTTATAATTTTTGTTTTAACTGTGAAACATTTAGAATAGATAAGAGGATAAGGAAAACCTATTGCTATGATTTGGATGTGGTTTGTCCCACCAAAGCTCATGCTGACATTTGGTCACCAATGTGATGATACTGAGAGGTGGTGGGACCTTTAAGAGGTGTTTGGGTCATGTGGGCTCTGCCCTCACAGAGGTATTAATAGTGTTCTCATTGGAGTGAGCTACTTCTCATGGGAGGGAGAGAGAGTGGGTTGTCTTAAACAGTGAGTTCAGCTTCCTTGGCTCTCCCTTACTTCTCTCAGCACATGATACCTTATGAAGTGGTTCTTGGACTTTTCAGCCTCCAGAACTGTGAGCCAAAATAAACTTCTTTCCTTTATAAATTACCCAGTCTGTGGTATTCTGTTACAGCAACACAATATGGACTAAGACCTAACCCTATTTTTGCTTAATGTTTTCTGTCTTCCTGATGTTTCACGATTCCTTATTTCTTTGTTTCTTTTCTGTTTAGAAAGCTTCTTGTCATCATTCTTTGACAGTAGATCTGCTGGTGACAAATTCTTTTAGGATCCCTTTATTCCTGAAAGATATTTCCTCCAGATCTGTGATTGTGAGTGGACTGCCCTTCCCGTTCAGCACTTGAAAAATATGGTGCCACTTCCTTGTGGCCTCCATGTGTTCTGGTGAAAAAATTTGCTGTCATTCTAATTTTTTCTTCCCTGAATTCTCAGTTGCTGTTTTCCCTCTGACTGCTTTCAACTTTCCTCCTTGCGTTTAGTTCTCAGAAGTTTAATTTTGACATAAATTTCTTCATATTTATCCTATCTAGGGTTTACTCAGCTTCTTGAATCTATAGGTTTATGTCTCTTGCCCAGTGGGGATGGTTTTAGCCATTATTTCCCCAAGTACATTTTCAGCTCTGCCCCCTTTCTCCTCTCCTTTCCTTCAGTGATGCCAATGACACAAATGTTAGATCTATTTTCTTAATAGTTCCACAGGTGCCTGAGGCTCTGTTGTTGTTTTGGTTTTTTTTTTTTTTTAATTTATTTTCTCTCTGTTGTTCTTTTGTACTTTAAGTTCACTGATTTTTTTTTCCTTCTCTGTCCCCTCCAATCTGCTCTTTATACTATGCATTGAGGTTTTTATTTGGGTTATTGTATTTTTCAGTTCTAAAATTTATAATTGATCCTTATTTACCTATTCTATTTTTTTGATGACACATTTTATTTCTTTTCTAAGGGCACTCTGTTTTTTCCATATTCCAAGCATATTTATATGTGCTCACTGAAGCATTATATTACAGCTTCTCTAAAGCCTTTGTCAGATAACCCTAACCCTTTGTCATCTCAGTGATGGCATTTACTGATTCCCTTTTATCATGCAGTTTGAGATCTACCTATCTCCCTGATTTTTGACAAGATTTTCTGTTGAAACCTGGGCCTTCTAGGTATGATATTATGAGACTCTAGGTCTTATTTAAACTTTCTGTGTTAAGTGGCTTTCTACAACACCATGCTGGCAGGGAAGACAGGGTACTTCCTTATTCCCAGCAGGCTGGAATAAAAGCCCAGATTCTCCAGTTGGCCTCCATTGACACTGTGGGTGGAGTGGGAAGCAGCTCCTACTAGGCATGCACAGGTGCTTCCCTGGCTGAGAGGGCTAGTGGGGCCTCATCACTGCCCCATCACTGTCCCACCACCTCATCACTCCACTAACTCTGGTGGGACTTCATTGTTACTTGGAAATGGTAAAAGTCCCGACACCCCACTAACCTCTTCTGATACCCACTGAGCACTGATAGGAGGGAAACCTGTCACTGGGAGAGGTGAAGGGCAGCTCCCATGGGTCTCCACTGGCACTGCACATGTATGGGGACAGTTATTGCCAAGGGGGTAGAAGTGCCAGCTCTCTACTCAGCTTTCTCTGACTCTGCTTTGCTGGGGGACAGCCTCATTATAGCCCTTTGAGGACAAAAAGTCTAGGCACCCCCACTCAGCCTTCACTAGCAAAGGT
The DNA here is from genome assembly GCA_023783475.1 of Daubentonia madagascariensis. Lineage (NCBI taxonomy): Eukaryota > Metazoa > Chordata > Mammalia > Primates > Daubentoniidae > Daubentonia > Daubentonia madagascariensis. The sequence continues at coordinate 1,637,105 of JAKFHU010001640.1, read as the reverse complement.
AGAGGTGCAGTCAATGTCTTTTCTGTGGTCTGCCATGGAGCAGTTATTTTCTAAAAGTTTTCTGTCTTGCTGGACTTGCTCTTACCTGATTCTTTGGCTGAAGAGAGCAGGTTTTTGGGGAGAATGCTTTTGTTTGCATCTGTTAGTGTTTCCAGGTTGCTGACTTCTCCAGCACCTAGTCTGAGATACATGAGGCCCATAAAAGACTCGGAGTACTCTCTATGACCATGCTGTTTGGGGTTCCTGAGATCCCAAGGTGGTCTGCCTCTGTTTCCCACTTTTTGGAGTCTTGTTTTGCTTGTTACTTACATGTGTGTATACATATGTGCGTGTATATATAGTATATATATCTTATATATACTATATGATATATATTACTATATTATATATTACTGTATTATATATAACATAATATACATACTATATATAAATATAAATACATATACTAGATATATAATATATAACTATATGTGTGTATATATATGCTATATGATATTTATACACACACACACGATGTATATTATATATATACTTATATCTCTCCCCGAGGGACTTTACAGAATTTGGCAACAGGAATGAGGATGGCTAGGTGTCCTCCGTCTTCCCGGAACAGGAGTCTGACTGTGCTCTAACACAGCAAGGCAGTGCAGCCAGGAATACCCAGGGCAAAGATCAGCTGTGTCATGAGCCTGTAAGATCCTTGCCTATGCTGAGCCTCAGTTTCCAGACCTGTTAAGGAGATCTGTGTAGAGCCTCCCTCTCAACAGTCATTCACAGGGACCACGTACCCGGAATCAGGAAGCATGTAGCCAGGGTCTGTTGTGACCTGCACCCTCATACGCAGGGAGCAGCCCTGTTCGGTGAGTGGGTTGTTCTTTCCCAGGGCACTGCCGGGCAGGAAAGCAATGGGTACAGGGAGGAGGCCGTGCTCACAGCAGAGAAGCCCATTTCATTCTTAGTTGGTATCAGCACAATCAGGTTAGTGGATTCAAAGTATTAATATTAAAGACACCTGAGGACAGCAGCCTTGGCACCACCTGGGAGCCAATAAGAAATGCAGAAACCTGGGGAATGGGGGCAGGAGGCCCCCCAGACCCCAAGGCCCGCTGAGTTAGAATCTGCATTTTAACAAGACCCCCTGTGACCTGTGTGTCCACTGCAGCGTGAAAAGTGACCTCAGAGAGGGGGCAGGGCTGGATCTCGAGGGTCTCAGGGCAGCCATGATCCTTCCTCAGAGCAAACAGCAGTTCACGTGCTCACCTTGAAGGTGAAATAGCAGAGGCAGAGGCCAAGGGAAAACAGGCGGAGGGAGAGGTAGGAGAGGGACGTGTCAAGACTAAGAATTCTCCGTGCGTCAGAGACGGGAGGGCGGAAGCAAGGGGGTCCCCTCGTAGGGGCTGTGGGGCAAACGCTCCCGCAATCTCTGCCTCTCGCCTCCTCTCCCCCTGGAGTCCCCACTCCTCGGACGCAGGACACGTTTGCATCCCATCTCTCGTTCCCGATGCCTAACATGGGTTTGTTTGGCAATTAATACGACCCATTTTCAGTAGCAAAAGCTCATGGGTGACCTTTAGGTTCGCCCCACGTTTGCTTATGGCTTTGATATGAATGTGTATGAGGAAGCGGCTGCTCCAGGGGGGAGCAGGGGGGAGCAGGGAGGTCCCTCGGAACAACACAGCTAGAGGCCATGTCGTTTGCAAACCCCAAAGACTGAGGAGGGGTTACCCATCAGGCCTGGCTCACCTTGACAACGCAGATGGGAAAACAACCAAGGAAGCAGAAGAATCCTCTCTGGCAAAGTATCTTAAACAAGTAAAGCAGAAAACAATGCCCTCTGCCTCCTGTTCCAAAACAGGGAGGGAGATTGGCATCAGTGTTCAGAACACCAAGCACGGGGACTGTGCTTGTTCCAGGAGGGAGGTGGCCGTGTTCCTCGTACAGAGAAGACAGCTGGAAACCACCCAGGGAGGAAGGAAATGTTCTTCCTTTTCTGTGAGTGGGGAGGAGTTTGAGGCTCATTAAACTGAAGAAGCAGCAGGCCTCAGTGTCCCCAGCAGTCAGAGTATCCACGGCCAGTCCTGATAAATCCTTCCTCCAAGACAGAGGTGATGTGGGTGGCCGAGGGAACAAAGTGTCTGTGGCGAACTGTGCTTTCCTGCCTGGCTTAAAACCAGCAACCCATGCAAAGAACAGGACAGAATTACTGGGAACTTACTAGCTTCAGCATAAGACACACTAGTTTTCTTTTTTTAATAAGGAATACAAAGACATTGGCTATAAAGTATGAAAATAAGACATCAGAGAAAGAACATGGGTAGAAAACAAGTCTTACAGATAAATAAGATGTTTGAATCTAGCAGCTCCCCCAGAATTTCCTCCTCCAGCTGTCAACCCCAGTGTCATGTCTGACAATGTTGGATACCAGCAATCGACAACACCCTTTCCATGTTGTGCTTCTGCAAATCAGGCAGAAACCTGTCCAACAAGCCTCCTTTGGTTTGCAAACGCAACTTGGCCCAATGGTGTCACGTTTGGTTTGAACCATTTGGAAGTTTGAGCTGAAAATAACATTGTCAACTAAGTACTCATGTCACAGAAAGTTAATAACACTCAGTGAAATAACTCAGAATAGAATACGATTAGGAAAAGGAGTTTCCAAAGTTGGTGTGTGCCATTACTACATCATGTGTTGGGCCTTTTCAAAGGCTCCAAGTTAAAAAAAAAAAAGGAACAAAGAAGAGTACAAAAAAGAAATTTGAACTGGAGAGAAAAACTAGGAAGATAAAGGAGAAGCACGTCCCCAAGATGTCCCTTCTTTGGCTTATGTCTTGATTTTACTTTCCTGGTTTTATCCATCTCCTAATATATATATATTTCTAAATTAATAATTAAACATGAAAACTGCCATATGAGGAACCTCTTTAAGTGTTTTCCTTTTAAAGAAGTAATAGTCTCTCCTTTAACAAAAATTATGCATTTTCAAATGTGTTCTTTTTTCTTTCCTTTTTTCTTATTTTTATTTTTAAGGAGTGTCCTTTCCATTAGTCTCCATGTTTTGGTTTATTTGAAGAAATGGCTCATTCTGAGGGGGTATGTTCACAGCTCCTTTCTTACATACTCAGGCAGACATGTCAGGAATTATTCTGTATAACGTTCCCAACATGGGCTGTTATATTTGTGAATCGGAGAGCAATTTATTTAGAGTCTCAGGAAATGACTTTACTCCCTGATGCAGCCTGGAAATCTTTCCATTTTCTCCCTTTTTGAGCTATTATTAATATTAATATTATAATTAATATTAATTTGGAATTGAACAACAGCATTGCAGTAATTATATTCAGTGGTGAAACTATTGTACATTTGGCCAAGAGAAAAGAAAACCTATAGGAATATCTCCATCCCTGATGGAAAAAGACTCTTTTCATGCATGTGAGGAAGCCAACACTCGGATGTCATGGAGTACAAATGACAGCCCCATGGGTGTAGAACGAGGCAGGAAGCAGTGGGGAGCTCACTCGTGGACAAGACTGACCAACCAACCTTGGCTCCAGCCGGTTTTTGGGGTGCTGGGAATGGGGCAGGGGCTTGGGTCCAAAGGGCAAAGTCCTCGCTCCAGGGCACCACATATGTGTAGAAGCTGCAGGTTCCTGGAATGCCCCAGCCATACTGGGAGTAGCTTTATCCGAGTTACAACCAAGTAGAAGAAACAAAATCTCCCTCGAGAACTATCTTGCAGGTGTTGGAACAGGATCTTTGGGCTCAGTCACACCTAGATTCAAGTTCTGGCTCTAAAGCATATGAATATGTGTGAATGTGGGCAAGTCACTTCTTTAAAACCTATTTCCCCAGCTGTTAAATGAGGTAGTGCCGATTTCCATGTGCCCAGCTTCCTGCCCTCTTCATTGGATGATGACACGTGATTCTGGTTGGTAAACGGAGAGCCACACTAGCTCAGATTCCACTGTGGAGGTGATATTGAATGCTCTTTAGTGTGGTTTGGTTTAAGAAATTAAGAGCCAGTAACATGGTCTTGTGCTATGAAACTCCTTTCATTAATTTTAAAAGAATTGGCATAAAGTCTATCCCAGAATGCTATCATCCTTAACTGTGGCACATAAGACATGCTCAAATACCCAAACATCTAACAGTCCCCGTGTATGTCAACGTAGCAGTGACATTTAGTACTAAATACGGCCTGGATAGGATGAGATCTAATCTTTCTCTAGATTATACCACTACAGCCAGCCTCTTTTACTGGGCCTAAACCAGAGTCACTTAAAACTTCATTGGTAGGCAGGTATCAGTCTCAAGTACACCACAGCCCTCAAGGGTAAGAGTTTCTGCTAAATATAACCAAAAGTCATTTGTGTACAGTAACCAGGACTCTTCTGGGATCAGGTGCTGCACATTTCAAGGTTCTAGCGAATGTTCTATTAACGGTGACACATTAGTTATCACACTTTTATTTACACGCTAAAGAAATGTTTTCTTGCTCCTTAGTCTTCAAAATAACTGCCTTTCAGATGTTTGCTGAAAGGGTGAATAATCTAAGATTTATTTTGAGCATGATATGCAACAATTTTAAGTCTTATCTACCAAATCACCTCTTTCTATTGACAAACTATAATCAGCGTTCAAAATAAACAAGGGCACACCTGGAACAATGAAGTGAGATGCAAAGCCTTAATTTCCCACAGTTTGTGGGGAATAAAATCCCTCTGAGGTATGAATAGGCAAAACAGCAGGGCCATTTAAATGTGCATTTTTAGCTCAGAGGAATGTAGGAAAATTTCCATTCGAGATAGACCCCCTTTCCCTCCATTTACCACCTGAATTTGTGAGTCCCTTTCCATTAATGGTAACGAAAAAACATTAATAAGTAACTATGTTTCTGCAGTTTGCACACAAAGTTCTCAAACCTTCCAAATTTACTTATAGAGCACCCAGCCAGAGAACTCTGTGAGCAGGAAAGCAATGGAAGGGCGTCTGTTCCAGCCGCAGGAAAGTCCCAGAAAGCAGGGCTCAGGCAGCCCAGGTGCAGGTGGTGTTCTCCAGGCAGGGGAAGACTCTAGGATGCTGCCTTCCTGCTCCCTGCACCACTGCTGCAGTCACTGCTGGGTGTAGGAGGAACCCAGTCTGCTAATCTCCGTCCTTCCCCTCCTTTCCCATGTTGCATTCTCATATTACCAAACCCTCGCTGAAGTTCATCGTCCGGGATCTGCCATTCCTCATAGGAAACAATCAGGGATTGCAAACTCTCTGCAAATAACCATCATTCAAAGACATTAGTGGCAAATTGGGTGAACCCTGCAGTCAGAAAGGCTGTGTTCATTTCCTCTCTCTGCACTGACCGGCAGGGAATGTAAGCACATTATGTGACCTTTGCCAACCTTAGTTTCCTTGTTGGAAAATTCAGGATCATATCCCTACTTTGTGATGGGGTCACTGTGGGGTTGAGTTAAGAAATGTGTGTGAATCACTCGGCGCCGTAGGTGTTAGCTGTCACTGTCAATGCCCTTTGACACTTTTTCCTGTACAGGAGCCATCAAGATTTGGGAGGATTTATTTTGCCGCAAAACACTGGCTTCCGCTCCAAAGCAAGACCTCAAAACAAAATACACCACTTGCAGGCCTGCCAACCTGACCACCACAGGCCCTTTCGTGCATTTATTCTTTAACATATAGTAATTTTGTTTTCAATAAAGAAAGGTCACTTCCACATAAACAGTTGATGTGCAGGTGCCACGGAATGAAGGGTCTGGCCAAGACTAGGATGGACCTTTGCTGGCACTTCCCTGCAAGGTAATGAGAAATGTTAAAAATGCATTTGGCCCTGATAGGTTGAATTCATTTTAACTGGCGAAAATAGGACAGATGAGCCATTCAAATGTCTGAAGAGCACCATATAATGAAATATTGATTGTATTCTTGTGGCTCTGCCAGGAGGGGCCAGTAATTTGTTTTCTCTCGGCCTCAGTATTGGGTGGTTCCAATAATGAATTATATATAGCAAGCTTATATCCTGCGTCCAATTTTATTTACCTATGCAGTATGAAACTTCATCTATCAAAGTTTAGAAGGGGAAAAATACAGCTTTAAATTCATAATCTTTAAAGAATCTTGAATTGATAATATGTATATATTGGGGATTTGGAACCTATTCTTAAAAGTCTGCCAGGATTATTCAATTGTAATAACTGTTTATTAGTAGTACATTCTGTTTTTAAATTCAAAGATATATGGAGACTGGCTGCTTCTACCATTTACCTTTACAATGAAATGCGGAGCTTTAGACCCCCCTAGCTGGAGCAGTACTGTGAGTGAGCCCTGACTGCAGGGAAATGCAGCATCCCTTCATATGGAGAACACACTGCAGATTTGGTTTCATGACATTCCTTTGGAAACCCCAAATCAGTGGGTTTTTCCTTTACTTCAAAGAAAACTCATCTTCAGAGGACAGACCCTCCAGATCTCCAAGATGAAACGTGTGCCTGTGTATGGGTTTTGTGATCTTCCTCTCCAGAGGACTGTGATGCTCTCTCTCTGACACTCTCGACTGTCAATCCGTGCGGAAGTAAATTCTTAGGTAACAGGGCTGAAATCCCACCCAAGGCACCCTGACCTCTCCTCCCCTGCTCCTCGGCCATCTCCCCTCCACCGACTGCCTGCCCTGATGCCTTGGGCAACCTCCAAGCACCCCTCAGTGGCCTTGAAATCCACAAGGCCCCTCAACCATGCACACTGCAGGCCTGAGTCTGTATGGACAGCACATCACACATACATCATGTGCATACATGGCTCTAGGACTTTCCTTCTTCCCCAACTAGGGGAAGAGTTAGGTATTTTTGAGCACACCGGTATCACATAGACATCCTGGGTCAATATTGCAATGTCAACTTCCAAGTCAGCTTTCCTCCCAGCTATGTTTGCAAGAGAGAAAAACACCAGTGTAATTAGATGATTTTCAGCATTTACAGAAAACCTAACACATGGCCTCCTCTCATCATCCATGCCTACTCCCCACCCATGAGCTGTTGATGCCTGAGAAGCTCAGGCTTCCTTCCTCCCAAGAATGCCTCTTCGAACAGTCCACTTTTTCTGCACCAGGGCCCCTGCATGCCAGGCCACCAGCCTTGCCCACTATTGCTTCCCTCGTCTCCAACCTCACCCGCCCGAAGCACTGCACCGGGGCCTGACTGAGGACTTTGCACAATGTGGGGCTCTTCCAACCCATTCCTTCTCTTTTGCCCAGAATCGTCTTTTGTAATCATCCATCTGATAAAGACTTTGCCCTAAAAGTCCCCTTAATGGCTTCCCAAAAAGTTTTGAATTCTCAATATGGCACCAAGTTCTGCCTGTCCACTTGATCCATATTTATTCTCCCCTTTGGGTTGGAAACTCCATGAGGTCAGGTGCAGCACCTGCCCTGTTCCAAGCTGCGTTGTCTACCCTAGCAGCAGGCATGGCCCATGATATATGTTCAGGGCACGTTCAGTCAAATGTTATAAATACACTCACTTCACACCGACCTCTGCCTACTCCCGCTCTAGTGAAACACCCTTAAAAGAATCTAAATAGGCATTAGCACTTTTAGACTTCAGCTGAAATTCTGTTCTTGGCCCATGCTCTCAGTTACTATGAGATGCTGTCTCAGCGATTTAACCAACAGAAAGTGGGGTCCAACAACTCACACATAACACAATCTGCCAGCCAGTTACCTTAACTAAAACACCTACTTTGTAGGGTGTGCGGCTTAGAGGTTTAGAAATAAAATGTTGACCACAATGTCTATCATATGGTGGGTGTCCAGTAATTGATAGTGGTTGTTATCATTACCCAAATCAAGGATTTTAGAGACATGCTTGGTAAAATGCAGTGATTTGATTGAGCAGGCAGTGTCAGGACAGGGGTTTATCACTCCCTAACATTGGTGGGAAAAGTCAGAAGAGAATAAGCTTTTTCAGTAGCCAGGGTCTTTCCAAATGCAGGAACTCTCCAGAACTCAAGCCCTCCTATTTCTGGGGTCCACAACCCAGCCCGACACAGAGGAAGGGAGGGTGGGTGGAGTGACCTCAGTGACCAGCCTGCATGAGGTCGACTCCCTGGGGAGTCAGGACTCATCTCAGGAAGTTCTGCATATCATTTCCAATGTGAATATTCATGATTTAATAGAAAAAAGACACTCCAGATCTTGAAAATATGCAGATCAAAACAGAAAAACCCAAATGACCTGTTAATAAAACGTGCAAATTTGGTGTTTTCTTTTATGTGTGGAAACAAACCTAACAGGTCCTTCTCCAGTGATGGGGCGGTCCTGGCTTCTCTCTGCACGAGCCTGGAGGAGCAGAGGAGAGGTGATCGAAGCCCCTCTCAGGTCACCTGTACCCTATGGGTGGGAACACTCTTTGTCAGATATCAGTACCTTTCAATATAGAAACAGCAAACCCTACTTGGCCTGCTGTAGGTAACATGTTCTCCAGGCTCACTTAGCCTTGCCTGGATACCAAATTGGGTGAACGAGCTTTAGCTGTCCTTCCCGTTGTCTGCAAAAACAACATGATCAGATGCCATGTCTGGTCGGAAAGTTCAGTGCCTATTTTTCCATAATACTGATTCATTATTAAGACTAAGAAGCTGGATTACCTGTTCAGAAGCCACCAAGTCAGTAATTACAATGTGGCTTTTTTTAAATGTTTTACTTGGACAATATGAGAGAAGATTAAAGTTGGTAAAAGGCTGTTTGATATTTTAATAGAAGGCTTGAATACACATCTCAGTACTTCATGCCTTATTTGTCTTGTTTATGTAGGCTGTGTAAGTGTACAACCATTAATAAAACATGTAACGAACTAATGGCTCATGAAAAATATAGTTTGCTTGTTGTAAGACAAGAGGCAAATCCCTATGTTCACTTAAATTGGTGCTCTCAAAGTATCTCACGTCTTTGATACTTTCTTTCAAAAGAGGTTTCCATCAGTTGGCGGAGGGACATTTAGTTCATTTAAAAAAGAAAGTCTATTCCTTTAAAAGAAAACACGTTCCCCTACATTCTTTGACTGGCATTTGAGGAGTGGGTCTTCTGAGGCAGGGAGGTTCATGGTTGCTGCTATGGGAGGTGGCTGTGCTTTTGTCCACCACCCTGTGGCACATTTTATTGTCACCTGGGGGTGTCACCTGTCCCCTAAGTGAGCTGTCCAGAATGAGGCAGCTCTCTTCCCAAGAGAGAGGGCGAAGGTGGGCCGGTATTCAGCCGAGTCCCAGTAGATGGCACTGTTCCCTCTGCCTTCACACCCACCCAGAGTGGGGTACCTGGGCAGGAGGGGCGCGGACTTCTGGGGTGCACCTGGGATGTGCCAACCCTGGGCTCAGACGGAAGAAAGAAAGAGGCATGCAAACTGCAACCGGACAAAGAGCTGGAAAATGGGACACGCTCACTGCTACGGTTCTTGCAGGTTGAACAAGTTTGTGGTATCTTGCTTATATTGCCAACAAATAAGATCAGAAATTTTGCCCAAGGGCAAAAAGAGAAGTTTCAGCAAAGTCTTTATTTCAGACCATGATTTTCTGGAGGAGCATCCCTTGTTGAGGTGAAGCCTGACCCTCTGCGGTCAAACTCTGCAGAATTCTAATGCTAACCACGGACTAGATGCACCACGCAACCTTCAGCCTTAGTCTCCAGAACGGAGGCCTTCTCGCCTCTGGAGTGGAGACATAAGTGAACCCCACCTCCTAAAGTCACTGTGAAGATTAGATGAGATCGTTTCTCAGGAAACCGCAGACAGTAACTTCCTAATAACAGCACTTGCATAATTTTGCCAGTGTTATTATGATGGTTATTCTATTCCTTCATGCAAATGCCACTTGATTTGTTGCCAGGTGCCAGGATCTGAAATCAGCACTAGGAAATCACAGACACGTGTGACATGGCCTCCCGCTTCTGGAAATACGCAAATAATTTTTTTAGCAAAAGACAAGTAAACGTAACAAAACGTCACGATGGCATAAGGAGGTTATGGACAAACGCCAAAGGGAAGATGCAGGCAATGTTCGTACAGGGGTTAAGGCAGGGGAGACTGGCTAAGGCCAGAGAACATAACCTGAGAACAGGAAGGGGGAGAACTTACCTGACATTTACAGACAGGATAAGAAGGGCATTTGTGACTGAGGAAATAGATGGGTACAGACAGGGAGGTAACCAAGGTCAAACTTAGAGGAGCCAAGCTGGAGAAACACCTTGGAGCTGGGCAAGGAGGGCCTTGGGCAACCCCAAGGCTACAAGTTCTTCTGACTCTCCTGGTGGACTTCTGCATCCCCAGAGCCCATCACACGTGGGCTGGACAGAAATGCAGCCCCCTGCTCCTGCACAGTGGTCCCACCTTTCAGAAGCGTCTGTGTGCACCAGGGAAGATCAACTCCACCACAATTTCAAACCAACCCCATGGGAAAGGGAGGACAGGGGTGGAGGGTCCCATCTCACAAATGGGACAGGGACTTACTTGTCTGAGGCTGGGCAGGAATGGGGCAGAGTTGAGTCTGAAGCCAACAGACATTTCACTTCCTTGTCTCTCCTAATGAACAAGTGTAATCTAATGCTCAGGTCCAGGTTGTGAGAAGCCACAGAGAGCTCTTGGGCCCAGGGATGAGGCACTGAGCAGGCAGGCTGGAGGGATGGGAAGCAGGGAGCTCAGGAGGCAGGGAGGCCACGAGGAAGCCATGCACTGATGCCATCATGCAGAGCCCCTCCCGAAGGGGGACAGCCCGATGGAGCAGAAGAAAGACGTCTGGGAAGTGTGAAGAGCAGGTGTAGGCTTGGTCACTGACTGCGTCAGAGCAAAGGATGGAGAGTTCAAAGATCATTCAGAACATTGTAACCTGGCCCTTCACAGTGCAGTCTGTTTATTAAGACCTAATGCGTGGCTTAGAATTTGTTTCCAAATGCTGACCTCTAATAGCAGAGAGGACAGGTACCAATAAAGCAGGTGGAGGGCCCTGCTGGCCAGAGTGGCCTCAGATCTCTGCAAGACAGTCTTCCCAGGTGTGCACGCCCACTTTGCACTGCCCCCATGCCACCAAGCCAAAGGAACTCTCATCTACTGACACTACTTCTTTAAGTCAATCTTACATTGACTATTATTTGAAAATATAGCTTTGTCCTGTTTAGTAATACACATAAAATCATTGATTAGCTAATAATGAGCAACTTTTTTGGTAATACACATTATAATTGATACACGACTCTTCATTAAAAAATGGTTTTATCACGTCCCCCATTCCCTCCACAAAAATAAGCCAAAAAAAGGGGCCACTGACAATCCATATCCTAGACTTAGGGAGACAATTCACCAGACAGGAGCCAGAGTTCAACTTCGTTTTTAGTGTCTACTGGGATGAAAAGTCAGATGTTTGCATCCCCTCAGAACAAACAAAACTTCACCTAGTTCTTTTACCACTTCTTGAGATGACTTTGTTTACTGTCCTGCTCTCGATGCGGCACATCCTGAACTGCTTCCGTGTTGTTTTTCTCTTGACCTCGTCCTTCCCAGGCCTCCAAACCCAAGCGTCCTTCTTCGGACAGCCCTGAACTGGGGGGCCCTCGCCGGAGAATTCCGCCTGCTGCTGCGGTCTGCAGCTCCCAGGGCCAAGGGGGTGGCCTCGGCAAGAAAACGAGCAGGATTTCCTGAGCTCTTGCCTGAAATACCACCTGAATACGGACAACTCCCACTCTTTCCTGGTAACTTTAGACAGAGTAAGTGCCTCCCTTAAACTAAAAATATTTTTAAAGTGACATTCGTAGGTGGAACCTTCAGGCTGTGGAGAAATGTAGAGTCCATCTCAAACAAACCTTCATTTTGCACTCGGGGGAGCTGAGTCCCACCCGGGTAGGTTCCCACGACTCACTGTCCTGTCGCGGCTTTCCATCCCATTCTGTGTTGAGGTTATTTTAACTAGAAACAAAGGAATTTAAAGCCATTAGTTTTAAACATAGACTATATTTAAAAAATAAAGTGATACCACCCAATCCTACACAGGTCTCATTAAAAGCCATTTATTCCTTCACTACAATCGTAGGAAAAGCCCTTTGGAAGGAAATGGATGCTCCAAACCAAGGGATCTCAGGATTATCAGAACCCCTGACTCAGAAATTCCACTCCTTGACAATCTTGACAAGTAAACTCAATAAATAGTTCAACAGAACAATAAAAAAGATACATACACAAAATTATGGACTGCAGCATTGTCCTTAAAAGTAAAAATTATAAGTAACTGAAATTATTGGGAAAATACCTTCAGAAATTATATACATCAAAATGAAAGAATGTTATCTATTCATTAACATGATGGTTATAAAAGCTCTAAGAAAAAAGTAAAAATGCAAGATGACATGCCCATAAAAATTGCAGTGCAAAAAGCCTGCATTCACAGTTTGCTATACAGTCAGAGTTGGAAGCAAAATGTCGGACGACAGAGACCCAGTTCAGAGAATTAAGGTCCATTGGTTGGACGGGCGACGAGGCAACCTGTGAGAACCATGTAACAATATTGATCGGCAGGCCAATCGTCTTGTTCCATATCACTAATGAAACAAAACAGGCCACAAAACAGTGTGCACACCCAGTGTGCATGTGCACGTGCACCCCCCCACACACACACACACAGATATACGCCAAAGTCCCAGAGACAAGAATTGTTAACACGTTGCTGGGTACTTTCCTTTTTTTTGTGTGTGTGTGTGTGTGTGTGTTCTTTTCAGGGTTCAATTATCTCTGAATCAAGCCCATGATTATAAAAATATTATTAAAAATAAGCTGCCATGATAAAATTTTGATTCCTATTTATCATTTTAAATATGCATGTGCATAAATCCCAAGATTGGAAATGAAAATATTTGTGCTAATGTAATTTTTAAAATTGGGAATAGGGATTTAATATTGCTTTTTAACTTGTATTTTTAATTAAAAATTTAAAAAAGATTATATGCATTTTCTTCCCTATTAAAAGGAAAGCCTTCCTAGAGGTTCAGATTATGCACAAACTTTGTATTAGTATGTGTGTACATGTGAAGCGTCGATAATTTTATTTGAATTAATGTAGTCAGGGAGCTTCTTTCACGAATAGCTATCACACCACAGTGAAACATTCAGAGCAGCAATGGCATAAGTAAGCAAAATGAAAAAAAAATTATTGTACTGTTTACCAACAGATCTATAATTACAAAAGAAATTAACCGTGAAATGAAACGCTTTGGGTTTTCTGCGATATTGTTATGAGAGATCGGGTGATTGTTTTCTCAGATTAATTCTGGGAAAGACTGATAGTGGAGTATTGCAGAGAGCGTCACGATGTTTTAAAAAGTATCAGCACACATCAGTGCGGTGCAGAGACGCACAGGTTCATTTGCAAAGTCAAGGCTGCCAACCAGGCGGTTACTGTGAAGCAGAGGCTGCAGATGCAGGAAAGAAGAGCATTTCTGCAAAAGGAGAGTCCTGCCGTCTGCAGATGACAGATCCAGATTCGAAGAGGGACACTTTCTTTATTCTTCTGTGAAGCCAAAACCTTAAAATCTCACCTCAGTACCATGGAAACAAGAGGAAGAAAGACTGACCTGTGCCCCTTTCAAACAGAATTCCAGTGTCCAGTCAACTGACATCAAGATGGCCTTGCAGGGGCAGGAGCCTTTGGGTGAGTTTATACGACACAGATCAAGGTACTTACTTGGAGCTTTCTATGTGCTGGGACAATCCCCCCGCCCTTCTATCTTCCCTACAGGTATGTGAGTGGGCACGATCTGTTCCAGCAAGAAACGCAGAGTGCTTATGATACAAATGTCCCCGTGGAAAAATGTGGTTCCTGGTTTCTTTGCTTCTAAGAAGAAAGTACATAAAAACAAAATCTTGTGGGGGGAAAATAAATTCCAACTTCATCTTTGAAAGCTCACAGTGCATGTCACACGATTTATCACTTTATTCCTTTGGTTGTATGCCTTTTTCTTCTCTTTTCCTACTTAGGTTTTACTTTTTATTTGGTGTTAAGCTTTTGGCTTATTAGGTGCACACTTTTTATTATGAGCAGAATGTGTGTGAACCCCGATTGTAATACCGTTAGGAAGAAATTGATCACGGGTGACAGGTTTGAATTCAGACACAAGGGCTGCTCTTAGTTACCAAGGCAGCAGCAACCTTGCAGCTCGAGCTCCCTTCCAAGGAAGCCCCATCCCTTTCAGAAAGGTCTTGAAGGAGCTTGCCATAAACACACAGCGGTCTGTGGATAATAGTGACATCGCGGATTCTTAAGTGCTCACCGTTTGCCCGGCGCTGGGCTAAGTGCTTCTCCTGCATTATCTTATTTAATTCTCCCTAAAGCGCAGAGACAGAGATACCATCCAGCACCAGTCCTCTTATCCGGCTCCATAAGGAGCAGTTGCCAGTAGGTTAATTGAAAAAGTCAGTTAAAATGAGAAATCATTTAGAGTTACACGTACAATCTAAAAATTTGAAACATGCAAATGCATTTACTAGTCAATATTTTAAAATTATACGCAAGCCTTTTCTTTAAGTATGGCACCCCTGATTATAGTTCTCGAGTGTGTTTCTTTCATAAACCTCTCACCACCATGGCCGTGCTTTGTTAATGTGTTGCAGTTCCAGTTTCTTTATACTAGAGCGATAACTTAGAATCATATGCAAATCAACCAGAGTGCACAATCCTCTTTTGAGGACATGTCCCCCAGTCTTTGACAGTTTTTGCTTCTTTGCCTGATTTGACAGCACTTTCTTTTTGGCAACTCACTTTCCAAGACATTTAACTTAGTTTTCATGAAAGGAACCCTCTTTTTGCATGCCCATTTCATTGGTTTATACAGTATTTAGTCAAATCACATAATTATGATAAGATGTACAATTGCATAAATTGATTTGGGAACAAACACAACTGAATCTCATTAAGCAGAAGCTTTTGCTGGAGGAATCAGAATTGCCTGGGAAACTAGTATGTGGACTGCAGGCTGCAGGCACTGGGGGGGTCTCCATCACATGTTGACAGAGAGAATGGAGAGTAGTGGTCACCTGGGAAACACGGTAAGTGAGTAACAGCCTCAACTGCACCTGTGCTTACCACAAGCATTAGCACAGTTGAAACCACAGAGCCCAGTGCCCCCAGTGACCCCTCCTCTGGGCTTGCTCCTTGCCGGCCTTGGGGCATCTTGCATTCCTCCCTTATTCCAGGTTACCTGAAGCATCTGTCCACCTCACAGCCAGTTCTTGAGGCTCCATGATGCACTCGTGCTACCACAGCATCAGGCACAGCTTTGGGCAGCAAGAGATTCTGAACTATAAATTACTATCTTGTCTCTATTGCCTCAGCCCTGATGCTTTGCTATGGGCTGAACTGTGTCCCACCCCAAATTCATAGGTTGAAGCCCTAACAGCCAGTACCTCAAAATGTGATTGTATTTGGAGATAGAGCCTTGGTGATTGACTTAAGATGAGGCCTTTACGGCAGGCCCTAATCCACGATGACTGTTGTCCTCATAAGCAGAAAACATTAGGACACACAAAGATACACCAGGGCTGTGCATAGAGGAAGCACCACGTGGGAACACAGAGAGACAGTGGCCATTTACAAGCCAAGGAGAGAGGCCTCAGAAGAAACCAACCCCACCAACACCTCAATCTTGGACTTCTGGCCTCCAAAACTGTGAGAAAATGAATTTCAGTTGTGTAAGCCCCCCTGTCTGTGGTATTTTGATATAGCAGCACTAGCAAACTAATATATCTTTCTAACTTGTATTCAAACCACGGCCCTCAGGGGCTCACACTAGATCCCAGAGCCTGTCTCCCAGCTGAGTGGACACAGAAACAGGTGTGCTGAGTGTACAGTCCTGAAGACCTCCTGAGTGAGGATCACCTGGGCTGCCAGTGTAAATGCAGATTCCTGGGCTCCCCCCTGACTCCTAGATGAGAGATAGTCAGGAATGTTCATTGTTAAGAAGCTCACTGTGTGATTACTATACACACTAATTTTTTTTAGTGCTGCATACATAATATTTGTACATATTTATGGGGCATATGTAATCTTTTGTTACATGCATAGAGTGCATAGTGATCAAGTCAGGGTTCGAGAACTGAATCAACATCTTAAATACAAGCTCCTCGTGCCTGATGATGGACCCCTGGAGTCAGACCTCTTAACTTGCACAGACCTTATTCACTATTTCCAATGAGCCACTGGGACCTGGCTATGAATGGCAGCATTTACCTGTTTAAGAAAGTTAAAACTGCATTGATAAAACACTTTTTAGACCTAAAGTGTCCCACCAATTCCAGTTAATGACAATAATGAGGAAGGAGCAGACATAGTGGTTACGATCTTGAGCTCACATCTGTCACAGCTGTGCCTGCACCTGCTGTGACTTACCTGCCGGGTGACCTTGGCGAGTTATGTAACCTTCCCAAGTCTCACTTTTCTAATTTGTTTAAAAGAAAGATAATATCAACTTCATGTTAAAACTGGAAACACAACACATGAAAAGCACTTAGCAGAATGCCTAGCACTTGATATTAACAGACACCTGAAATAATAGGTACAATTAGATTATATATTATAAAACTACGACAATTGCAGCAGTTGATACTGGCATAAGGAGAATAGTACAGTATATAGACAACATGTGAATAAACACTAATAATGCAAAAAATCTCATTTTAAAAGGTAACTGCAAATTTGTAGGGACAAGGATGGTCTGGAACAAAAGGCTAAGAATAGGGCAAAATGCAGCGTGTCATCACTGACACCAAAGATATCCCAGGAGGAGTTAGAAGTAAAGACAGAAAACCATTAGAAAACTAAAGAGATTACAAGGAGTGATTGGGCCTTAACGGAGCAGACTAACCCTCTCACTGACAGCTACTGTAAATGCTGGACAAAAGTTTTAAGAAGGAAGGAAGGAAGGAGGAAAAAACTCTTTGAAGGCAACAAAGAACAACTAGGACAACCGGGACTCAAAACACCAAGATGCCTGGGAGTGCGCTGAGAGCACCCCACACGGGCCTCTGCTGTTCTCTGGGGATGTGCTAACGTTGTCTGGGGAAATCGTGGCTGAGTAGGAAGCCGTGCCCTGGGAGTGCAGCAGCCTCCTTGCACTGGGGAGCCGAGGTTGAAGGTTGACGTTCCCACGTCAGCTGAAACTTGAGGGGCCGAGACTCTGGAGAAGAAAGAACCACGTGCAGGTGAGCCTGGGAAATTCTGCACACAATTTTCCCTCCAGACGTCTACCAATTCCTTCTAGAAATAGGAGCCGACACACCTGAAAGGCAAAAGAAAAACGAAAGTTGGGAGGTTGAAGAACTGAGCAGAGTCCGATAGTCTCACAGCTCGGGGAAGACAGAGGTGGAACTTCAGGACCCACCTTGGTCTGGAGACGCTGCTAGACTCTGTCAAGCACATGCGCAGGACACATATGTGACACCTCTATGTGAATACGTGCGTGATATATGCATATACGTGCGTACACAAACACACGCATACACACAGTCAGACCAAGACCTAACTAAATTGTCTGGTAAAGACACAGTGAGACACTTGCAGACTTGGACAATTTATTCCTTACTCAGACAGCAAAAGGAAGATTACCCGGCGGCGCAGCTCCCTGTGGACTCTATGTCGCACACCAAAGTAGATGCCACCAAAAGAAAAAGGCTCAGAAGAGTTGAACAATAGCCCGTTGTTAGCGAAAATTAAGCTACAAAATCAATATCAAAAAGATAACTAGAAAACGCCCAAAATTTTGAAAAATAGCAATGAATTTCTTAAGTAAGTCATGGGTTAAAGGAGATATCACAAGGGAAATTACAAAATATTTTGATCTGAATAACAATGGAAATACAGCGCACCAAGTCAGAAGTGCAACTCAAGCTTGCACGGAGGAAAATTTGCAACCTTGGACGCGGGCGTTATAAAAGAAGAAAGGCTGAAAACGAAGTAGTTACTTTTCCGTAGGAAAAGCTAGGAAAAAAATTCAAAATAGGGTAAAAGAAGAAAAAGTGAAAGTAGGAGCGACTATCAGTGGAAGAGAAAGCAAAGTTAGAGAAAATCGGTGGAGCCGAAGAGATTCGTAAAACTGATGTATCATTACCAAGACAGTTCAAAAAAATAGGATAATCACATTTTTAAAGTGAGACATCTCTAGAAAATCTATAGACATTAATGAAATAAGATTATTTGAATAACTGCTTAACAATAAATTTGAAAATGTGTACAAAAAATTCTTTAGAAGACATCTTACCAAAACTGATGCAAGAAGGATTAGAAAATATGAGTAGTCCTCCATACATTAAATAAATATAATCTATAATTTAAAATCCTCCCTAAAGAAACCTCTATGACCAAATGGCTTCACCAGTTAATTCTTCCAAATACTTAAGGGAGAAATAATACCAACCATACGTAAACGCGATAATTCATTATTAGGTGGCATAAACTTGATACGAAACCTGACAAGGGCGTTACAACAAAGAAAAATTACGGACTAGTTAATTTTATGAGCATAAAGGCAACACTCTAAACAAATCACTAGTAATTGAATCCAGGGTTTATTTCAGAAATAAAAAGATCGGTTTACCATACAAAAATCATTACCTGTACTAGCAGAATATGGGGGGGCCTGGTGGGAGAACTACATTGTTCAAAAAAATTCATCACCCATTTATAATGAAAATTTCAGTAAACCAGGAATAGATGTTAATTCCTTAATCTGATAAAAGTTATCTTCCTTAAAAGTACATAATATTTATATTTGGTGGTGACATACCAAAATCAGGGACAAGATAAACATATCCATTAATATTATTATTCACCCTGTATTGAAGGTTCTAGTGGTGCAATAAGATATGAGTGTGAACTGGTACAATCACTTTGAAAACTGTTTGGCATTGTCTACTAAAGTTGAACATAGCCATATCGGGGTACCTAACCAGCATAAATAAGTGTTCATACAACAATAGGTACAAAAAAGGATATTCAAATTAGTACCATGTATAATAGTCAAATATTAGGACCATTAAAATGACCGTCACACAATATGGTGCAGTCTACTCATACATAACAGAATGCTATGGAGCAGGGGTCCACAAACTGTTTCTGTAAATGACCAGATATTCAATATTTTAGGTTTTGTGAACCAAGGGGCAAAACCAAGGATATTGCATAGGTACCAATGTAACCATTCAATAGCATAAAAACCACTGTTAGCTCATGAGGCTACACAGAAACAATGGTGGGCCAGATTTGCCCCCGGATTTTGCCAAACCTGGCTACAGAACGATGAAAAAGAACAAACTGCTGTTACACACACCGTCCTGGGTCAATTTCACAGGCAGACTCAAGGGAAAGATACCAGACGCAAACAAGTGTATGTAGGACTCCATTTCTGTGACGGTAACAACAGCCACACAATCCACAGTGGTAGCAGCAGGCAGAGGGGATATTTCGAGGGGTTATCAATCAGCAGGGACACAAGATAGGCTTCTTAAATAAGGGTGACAGTGATGTGTTAACCCCTGGTCTAAGTGGTGGTGGCACAGGTGTGTTCATTTGTACACATCCATCAAACTGTAAGTGTAAAGTTTGTGCATTTTGCTGTATTTATATTTAGCTTCAGTTGAAAGGTTCACCGAAAAAATTATCGGTGAACATTGATTAGTTTGTGTATTAGGAGCACACTTCACATGTACCATGAGAAACCAAGCCACCCTCATGGGGACACATGAAAAGTTCTCACCAGGCTGTAGATACATAATTATTTCAATATCAACCAAAATTTCAAAAATTGGAAGCAACTTAAATGTCCCAAAACTTGAGTATTCAATAAATTGTGGTATATACATTTGGTGGAATATTGTGCTTCTTTTAAAAAACAATGTCATTAAAGAAGATTTAGCCATATGGGAAAATTCACATAGTATGGTGGGACTGTGAAGTACAAAATCAGGATATGAAATACACAGACACACACAGATGCAAACATGCATTGGAAAAACACCAAAATTTCAACTGTGGTTATTTCTGAGTTGTAGGCTTATAGATAATATATGCTTTTTCATTTTAAATTATCTCACTTTTCCCCCAAATTTCTAAAATAATATTGCATCTATAATCAAGAAAAATTTCTTTTTTTTCTTTTTTTATTTAAAAAAATTTCTTTTAAAGAGACTAGAGTGAAAAAGAGTTTTAAAATTATTCTGATTCATGAGCTTTACCTTGGGAAGTAAAATGTCTTTATAACCTGAAAGAAAAATGCAACCATCTCAACTTCTTTTTAAAGAAATGAATTTTTAAAATAAACTTTAAATGGCCTCGTGAATAGGACAATGTTTCTTATCACTATTCCATGGTGGAGGCAAAAGATGTGAAATTAGAGAATATCAGTATGAATATTTATGGTGAATAAGATAATTCTGCTGATGAAGATGTTTACAATAGACATTTTTCCAATAAATATTTACTTATTACCTATTCTGTACCTGGCACTTATTGGCAGCAGGTATACAGCTAGTCAGATAGGCACACCCTAGAGGATCGTACAGACTACTAGAATATAAACATCATCAGAAAATCACATAAATAAAAATAAAACTCCTACTCTGATACATGCTACAAATGAGAAGAAAATAATTCTGAGAGAACAAACAGTCTTCTAGCCATTTACCTAAATCCACAAAACTGTCTTTGAAGTGCTGTGTACACCTGCTGCCTTTCCAGTAAATTTGACATATGTTTTACACCTGGCCAATTCCCGTTTTTCTGGCTGCATTGGGCTGGGAATGCATTTATTCACATAAGTTTTAGAACTATTGGAACTCAACCCAATGCTCAGCATTAGGTCATGAAGGATGGATTAGTTTCCTTGATTAGAGGAAAATGAGGGTCCAATTGTCTCCTTCTGCACGGTAGGGGAATGTTAGACAGAGAAAGTGACTGGGCTGCACCGCATTGTCAGAGAACCCACCCAGGCCAGCAGACATTTATTGACACCTACTGTGGGTCAAGTCAGTAAACAGGTGTATGTGCTTGATTTAATTAGTTAATTAATTAAAATATACCAGGCATAGTGCTAGAGTACAGTTTGTAATATGTAGGAGAAAGAACTTACAGCGTGATGCCAGGATGCTTCAGTGACAGCGAGTGTCAGTGCTTCAGGGCAGCCTGGGGAACCGCAGAGCCGGGTCAGAGGGGAAGGGCCGAGGGAGGGGCCTGGGGGGGCAAATCCAGGGCATCACGGAGATAGCAGCCACCACCACCTACTGGACACCTGCCGGGAAACCAGGCTTGACCACAAGCCTCAGGGCTTGAGGCAAGGACAGTTAATCATGTTCTATTGTGATTGTTTGTGGCATAGGATGGAGGAGAAAGGACTCTAAGTAGAAGGGGAAGTTTCAGAAGCCAAGAGAGGCGGTGGAGAAGTGAGCAGTGCAGGCCCCAGACCGGGCAGGGCGTGGGAGGGAAGTCGTCCTGAAGGCTTTGAAACCAGTGCTTTAATAGGGGCTGGCCCGGCCCAGGTCACAGCTGCGTCCCACTCACACCAGGGCACAGGTTGTAGTGAGTGCCCCGCCTCCCTGAGCACATCTTCCTGAATCTCTCCCCAGTTACGGGAGACCTTGCACCGCCCTCGCCCTGCAGCGGCCGGCCTGCTCTGTTTGATCACGTCGCCTTCTGTGACGTGAGGCAGAAGTGCCAGCCCCAGGCCCGCCCTGGTTCTGGTGCAGCAGGGCGAGAGCAGACACCGTGAAGGATCGCCCCGAGCCCATGACTTCCACACTGGCGATTCTGAACTCCTGCAACGTGCCACGTTCCCAGGGATCCTCCCCTTCGGTCACAGAGAACATAAGGTGACAAAATTGGAGGTAAATTATTCGGTCTCTTCTCTTGGCCTCTGAGAGGATTCTGTGCCACGTGGGGGCTCATTGCATTTGCCCTGCATCCCTGGCCTGAGGCCACCACCTCAGGCTGAGTGACAGCATCTGACAGAGCCCTGATCTGGAGGAACAGGCTGCAGGGAGCCTGGTGTCTGTGGACAAGTGAACTTTGATTCAGATTCAGCTAACATATTCTGAGCATCCTCCGAGTGTCAGGTGGGGCTGAGCCCTTCCCTAACAGGTGGGTGGAACCCGCCGCCTTCCCGGTGATCCTGGGAGCAGAAGCTGTGGCTAAGACAGACGGGGAAGCCTGCAAGTGCACATTGCACTGTCAGGAACATTCTCCAAGGAATCAGGCGGGTACAGTCCCGGAAGTGTGGGTTCAGGAAACCCATAAATACCCCCTAAATATGGGAACTTCCAGTCTTCCACAGAGGCCAAATGCTGCGTTAACTATGACCAGGCAGTTTAGGCCTGGTTTCCGGGCCATGGGGTATAGGCTTTCTTCAGCATAGCTCCCCCAGGGACGCTGGCAAGGCACAGAGGGGTGCGGCTCCTCACGCAGTGGGCACACCCAACCCACCTGTGCACAAGCACAACCCAAGGAGTGGGGGTGAAAGGCACACTCCCCAAATCAGATATGGGGGCAAGCGGAGGGGAACTGACGGGAAGTGAACAATGACCATGTTATCGAGTTAAGAACCGTCTGTTCAGGGATCAATCCTACGCATCACTTATCGGGCCCTGCGGAGGAATAGGAACGAGGACCGGAGATGGATGCGTGCGTTTCTGTGTGTGTGTGTGCACATGTCCACACACCAGCTGGGCTTCTCTTACCCCTTAAAATCCAGCTAAGATTGGCCGACACCCACTTGCATACCCAGCCTAGGTCGATGCCCAGCCCTGGGCGTCTACAAAACCTGGGGCAGGAGAGCCAGCGGGATGGGATGACGAGGTGGCTCCGTCCTCCGTTAACGAGTTCACAGTCCCCAGGGGATGGTTCTCCCCAACAGACCCGGTGCGAAAGACGTGAAAAACAGCCCCTGCCCTCAGCGTGCGTGTGCACACACACACACACACACACACACACACACACACACACAGGGCATCGCGAGAGCACCAGACTTCCTGGACGTTTCGAGGATGGGTCAAGCTTTGCCTTTCTACGTTCCGGAAGAGCCTTTATTTCTCTCTCTCTTGCTGTAACAAAGCCTCTGTAAATTGCGGAACCCTTTTGCACAGTCCTTTCTCATATTGAGATGTACTTGGTTTTACTGGTTTCATCACAGGAAGGGAGTGTTTCTTGTGCCGTTAACCAGGTAGTTTGTACCACCACTAAATGCTTGGAACAGCACACGTGTCACAACAAAGGTTGATCAAACAGGTAAAATCTCGAATGAAGCATGAACGAAATCTCTCAGCTTGTGTGCCGTGTGATTCAGAATCAAAAACAATGAAACTTGATTTTAAAGGATAAAAGGTTGGTGAAGATTTTGCAGTTGTGGTCCAGATCCCCATTTAGAAGATTCTCTCATACGAACCCTGGGAATGTGATGGCAGGTGGAAACAGATTCAGGACTTTGGATGATGGCCCAAAGTCTCCGGGACCGAATTTCATTTCACGCGTGTGCGGGCAAGCAGAAGAAACACAGAGCCCATCACCGGGAGGGGCATGGGTGGCAGTTTTACATTTTTCGGTGCATGTTACATGCCGAAACACCGATGCCAGCTTCCGGTAGCTGAGGGTAGGCTTGTGATAAGCACAGTTGGCAGGCTACTGTTACTTGGGCCTTTTAAAATATATACATTCCATTTTTTCCTCCTGACATCTCTGCATGCAAACACCAAAGCCTGTGTGGTTAACCTGGACGCCCTCCCTGCCAATCCTTGCTCTGTGAGCCAGTCAGGAGCTCATTTGCTCTAGAGAGGTCACTGTAGAAACCTCAGGAAACAGTCATTCCAAAGGGTTTTCACAGCATGGAGAGTCACTTTATTTTTCCTCAACTGGGCTTTTGTATTTTCAGAACAGCCCCTGGGTAGAAGCCCAGGTTGGTCTCCCCAGGAAGAACACGTTCTAGAGACAAAAGTGGGGGCAGAAGCCTAAAAAGAGGACGGGGCCTCCAGGCAGCTCCACCTGCTGCAAGTTTCTCCCTGGGGTCTCGTTAGGGAACCTGATGACACCTGGTGAACCACACATAGTTCCAGGCAAACACCCCTGAGTTTATTGTCACATGAACAGAAAGCAAGGCCCTAAGGAGGGTAAGCTTGTCAGGAGCAGCTGTAGAAGACAGTAGTCACGTCCACAGAGGGCGGCTAATCTGCAGCGTCAGAGTCACTCGATGCTCCATGGAAAAGGACACTGAACTCCCCAGAAAACCGGTAGCGCTAACATCCATGAGAGATGTACCCACTATGCACAAACACTGTGCTAGCACTTACCATTTTTTAACTTATCTAATCTGCACACTCACAGGCAAGCACACGCCCACATGCTGGTCCTAATATTATCTGCATTTTCTAGATAAGGACTTGGAGGCTTAGAGATATTCAGGTTCTTGCCAAGGAGTTTAAGCCAGGTGCCCGTGACACCAAAGCCTGGGGACATCACAATGCTATAATGCCCCTGAAAGTAAGCAGGGCACACTCAGTGGGGAGCATTTAAGATAAATTTTATCAACCTGAAATGTATGCAAAGCGACAGTGAGTTACAGATTGTAAGGGCAGTTCTGGACTGAAATATGCCCTGCCATCTTGGAACCAGGTGTTCTGATGTTTGGTGTGAAAAATATGAGGAACATAAAAATTGTTTCTTAGACAAGACATTCCTTAATCTAAGAAGCCAAGTGCTAACAGCAGTGAGCAGAACAGCCCTACATAATTTGAGGTCCCACAGACTCTTACAGAAATTGTAGCCCGCGTGCTTGCATCTCCATTAGGATAGCTTTGTTCTTTTGAGGCTTGAAGACATTCTGGCCTTGAAAGTGTTCCTATAAAATTACAGTTGGCCCATAGAGGGGCTCCAGTTTATTCCCCTATTGGTTAATAAGATCAGTTAAATGTGTCAGGGAGACTGACAAGGCCAGGTTCTCAAGTGTCATCAGTGGGCCCTTAGCAGAGACCCCAAACATCCTTGAGGTGCTCCCCACCCTTCTTTTGCAGCCTGCCAAAGTATTGTCCTCCAAGTGCCCTGTGTAAAGGCCACAGACATCTGGCATCCCTTCTTTCTTAGGGTGTGTTTGTTCCTGTGGCTGCTGCAACCAATTTAACACAAATCCATGATCTCACAGTTCTGGAGTTTAGACACTGACATGCTCTGCCCCCTCTGCTGCTTATAAAGGCTCCCGTGGTGGCAGTGGGCCCCCCTGAATAGCCCAGGATCATCTCAAAGTCCTTAACTCGATCACCTCTGCAAAGTCCCTTTTGCCATGCAAGGTCAGTACTCACAGTTGCAGGAATTGGGACGTGGACACCTTCAGGAGTCCCTCCCCCTGCCCCCCCGGGTATCCTGCGGTTCTCCGCGTGTGACACTGAGGCAGTCTGAGGTGGCATTCTTTTTCTTCTGCTTATTTATTATTACAACTTATATGACCTTGGATTTAATGGATCTCCTGGTGCCGCACATTAGGAAAAATTCTTGTGTTCTGAATCGTAACCATTAGGCCAAGAATTTGAGAGAGCCTGCCCTGGACAGGGACCCTCAGCCTCCTGCTAGCGTCACGTGAAGACGCTTCCACAGCGCAGGCCTGAGATCACGGATGGCGTAACCTGAATTAGTGGGAAGTCTGTGTTTGTAGATTTGAATCTCCAATTTACGCTCCCGGACTAAGACCCCACTATTGCTTACACGTCATCATGGTGTGAGGCTGAGCTCGGAGAAGAGTGACCGACTCAGAGAAGCGTGACCAGAGGCCGTGTGGATCGGACTGTAGGTTTCCCAGCCCTTACCTTGAGAGCTGTGCCTGAGCAAACTCCACATGGTGAGCGCACAGTCTGAGAGGACAACACTTCCCAGATTCTGAAACAAACGAGGGGAGTCCTGTCCTTGTGAAGCCATCTCGGGGAGCGCGGTGAAGTCACGGGAGGCCACCACAGTTCTCCTAACAGACAGCCTGACAGTTAGCAGCAACTAGCGAGGACAGAACACAGAAATGGTCCATGGAGTAGAAAGGGAGGAGGCAGAAGGACAGGGACAGAAGAGGACAAAGAAAGACATTCGCATGGGCGAGCCCTCCATTCAACAACTGTGGCAAGGACTCACACTTACACACCTGCCTAGGGCGTGCTCAGCAGCTTCCCAGACTTGGCCTTCTGTCCCAGAAGCAGAGGGCAGCAGGTGGAGCCCGCCGCTCCCTGTGACTACCGGCACTTCCACGCCGTTCTTCCGAGCTCTGTGCTCTTCAGTGCCCCGGCATTTCAGGCAGAGCCTCCGCACTGTTTCAGGAAGGTGCTGAGAACACCTCTGCACGCCTCAGCCAGCCAGCCAGCCACTTACTCATTAAACAAACATTTATTGAGTAACTTCTAGAGTCAGAGATCGTGCTAGTTGCCGTGGAAATAAATTCACATGACGTGGTTTCTGCTCTCTAAGCATGTGCAATAATTTTCACTCCTGATCTCACTAAATGTCTCTCTCTCTTTTTAAAATATTTTTATAACACTCATTGTGATGTAAGGAGCTTCTTTTGTGTTCATTTCCCATAATTGTTTCGGGTATTTTATTGCTTTTATACTTAAGCATATTCTTCAGTGTTTCCAGTTCAAATTATTGTTTAGCTCGTTGTGGACTGAGGCAAACAATAACAAAACAGTTTCTGGCTCTTGTTCTTTTTAAACTTTCTTTTCTTTATAGGAATGCACTGTTATAGTTTCATAAGGATTAAATAAAGACCATCTTTTATGTTGTTAGAGAATTCGTGTTTAAGTCATTAAAATGCAGTTTGTCAATAGCCCCAAGCCCTTGAAGATTCCATAAAATTCAGCTGTTTAATTCTAAGACTACTAAAAAGAGTGAGGATGACTTCCAATTCTTCAAGATAATCATTCAAAAAAATTTAACAGACCATAAATTTCTGTAAGTCCCACAATGAAATATTGTTTAAAATATTGCTGATTCAATACAAATTCTAACTAACCAATATCACTTGCATAGCTCCATCAAAATATTAACTTTAAATAATGCTGTAGCAACAGGAATTCTGATGTGCAGTTCGCGTTGAGCTGCTTTGGTTCAGACTTGTGACAGCCGGACTTGAGGGGCTGGGGCTTCGGGTATGGGTGCCGCACGCGTGCATTGGCACCATGGCCTTGACTCCACTCTGAGAAATTTCTACGAGGCAGGTCTGAATGATATGACGCCAGCAAGCCTTCCAGGAAGCTAGAAGATCCATTTATACCTTCCCTGGCTAATTTTTAGAGTAGGATCTGTGCACAACAAGATGTGACAGCTTCTAATCTTCACAATTACTTTTCTAAAACTGAGAGCGTTCTCCACTTTCATCACGTGAACATTTTTCACTGCTTCTGAAAATGAGTCTCCAAATCTAAGACATATATTTAAAAAGCTAGTTTAAATATTTCAACAATGAAATTAAATAGGCTGGGATGGCCCCGGCTTATGACCTACTTGCTGATCCTCATTCCAGAAGGAAAGAAACGACTCCTTCGTGGACCAGGGCTTTGCACCTGTCATCTCTTTCTCAGCCCGTCAACAGCCACCCTCCCCGGTCCTGTGCCCATCGTGGGCTCTGCCTACAGGCCCAGCTCTCAGCCCAGGCGTCTCCCTTGCAGCCAGGGCCTGTGGTCAGCTGCATGCTCCCTCCATGTGCCACGATGCCCTCTGCCTTTGTCCTCCCACAGTAGCAAGCCCTCCGTAAGCCTAGGTAAAGCCCACCATCCTTGTCCCCTAATGCTGGCCCCAGGTGCTCTGATGCTGTGGGAGAAAGTGATGTAACAGAGACACTTGCCGTCCGGCCGTGATCACACTGCTCACCCCAGCTCGGGGGCCTGGTCTGTGCGGTCGGCAGCTCTTGCAAATACCTCCATCTTCATTCATCAGAAGCCACCTCTGGGTGGGCCTGTGCCGTCATGTGCGTAAGAATCACCTGAAAAACTCATTAAGAAACAGATTCTTGGGCCTCGAGCTCAGAAATTCTGCACTGGTGGGTCTAAAGTGGGGCCTGAGGATGTTTACTTCTAATAAGCTCCCAGGTGGGCTGCTGCCAGCACAGACCGGGGTCAGAGCAGCACTGATGGAGAACGGTCCCGCGCTTCCTCGATTCTAATGGCCGTGAGAGTCGCCCGCGGACTTTGTTACATGCAGACTCCGCGTCAGTTGTCCGGGGTGAGCGTGAGCATCTGCACTTGCACCCAGGACGGGCTGCTGCTTCTCAGACCTGCCTCGCTTTGAAGATCAAGAGTATAAGGCTTCACCCTCCTGGCGAACCCCTTCCGGTCTTCTCCTCATCTCGGCTTTTCGATCTGTTTATACCGACTCCCCTCGGCCTCTTCCCAAGCCTGATTCTATTACGATATTGTCGGCTTCGCACAGCATAAGGATGGGGATTACAGGATATGCATCTTCCCTCCCAACATCCGCAGCAGCCGTTGCTAATCCGTCGTGGCACTATTTTGTCGGAGACATAATCCTCCTTGCTGTGGCGTGCCAAGCGTCCCTCCAGTCTCCCCGGCCCATCACGCGCCTCTGCTCGGGATGGCGCTCGGCAGGGCTGTGGTGATCTCTCCGTGGCTTTATTCTTCCCAATGGACCACCCATGTTGGTAAAGCTGGACAATGTGCTGCGTTAATCCATGGTTAGAACCCTGACCAATATGCCAATCCTTCCCAACCGCCCCTTTTCCCTCTCTGTTTGGGTAGCAGGTTGTATGTGTGGCAACTACACGCATCAAATTCTTGGTTGTGCTACAGGGTGTAAGTGTGTACACATGTGGATTGATAGCTCATCTCCACGCTACAGCAAATATCACTGGATGTCAACAACAATGACCTAATCCCCTTTCTGTCCCCTGTACTGACCAGCTCAGCGTCCCCATGGGAGCTACGACTTCAGCCTGGTCTCCAATAAGAAAATGTGCAGATGACAGCCACAGCCAAACCACAGTCCCCAACGTGTAATTAGGCAGAGAAATTACATAGTCATTGTTTTGGGACCGTTTGTTACCGTAGTAAATGAACAATACAGCCCTCATTCTCCTTGGGGCTCAGGAAGGCTCAAGGAAGAGCCACACCTTCCCACTGCCCATGAGAAGGTCGCAGAGAGTCTGGGGAGCCTGCTAGAGCCAACATTGGCTGGCAGTTTCCCTGAGGAGGGTGCGCAGTCACCTGGCTGGGCCTCCCGACAGACGCCTTGGCAGCAGAGCCACACGCAGTGCGGCAGAAGGGACAGAGGCCAGAAGAAGCTGAGGATTGTCATGGGATGGATCACACTTGGAATGGGAAGCTACAAAGAGCAAACACAGAACAAGCCCAAGAAGCCACAAGGAATCCACTGGGGGCCATTTCCCAGTCCCAGGAAAAGTAAATTAACCCTAGAGATGAGGAAGAGAGGAAAACTTAAGGGGGAGGGTAATAACCTTGAATGTGACTCAATTTTCAACCTGAATTAACTGAGACATTACAGTATTGGATAGAACCACTTACAAGTGACTTTACTAATTTTCTGTTATTAGAGGAAAATGTGGGCTTTTGATAGATGCAAATCGACTTATGGGAAATGTAATAAAGTGACACTTTCGCACACCCACGTTTTATGAAGTTTTTTGGCTGTGAGTAAAATTCACATTCACGACACACACAGGCTGGCATGTTTTTCACAAGCCCCTGGTCTTAGGTATTTGAAAATCCGAGGGCTACAGAGAAGTGAAGAAATCCCCCCTGGGAAATTGACACAACAGATCAGATATAAAAATCAAAGTGATTCTTCTTTTAGCCCAAGCCTCCCCGGGAAATAGGTGCAAGCACCTCACCTCAGAGGGAACTTGCTGCCAAGTAGTCGAAGGTGCTGAATTTCCTTTTTCCAGGAGTTACACTGATGCTGACAAACGCTCTTTTCAGATGATTGATTCCTCAACATGTGAGAATCTGAGTTAAAGCTGAACCTCTGAGCACAAGTTCAGAGCCTGAGATAAAAAGCTTACACTCCCTGCCCCTCCTGGCCTCCTGCCCGGGTCTGAGAGGGTTCTGGTTTCCAGAGCCGACTTTGTGGACACAGGGAAGCAGAGGAAGATCTTTTTTTGGCAGTTCAAACAGCAGCGATGGGTCCTGTAGCCATTAAGATAAATGATGTTTACAAGCTGTGTTAGCCTCAAAGTCCAAGTTACTTTGGACCCACCCACTGCAGATCAACCCACATGGAGGTGGGGGCTGGACCACAGCCCTAACCAAAGATGGCACTCAGGGGATGTCTCCAAAGAAACACTTGCTTGGCTCAGATCCAAATGTTCTCAATGAACTTTTATGATTTAAAATATTTAATTTCTTATTTCAGTGGCAGTGAACACTTCCTGAGCTCAGGTGTTGAAGGGAATCATTTTAAATCGGATTGTGTGAAGGCAGCTGAAGGTCTCCCTAAGGGACACAGCCAGGGCGAGGCTGCCCCCACTGTGGTGACTCCGTGTCCAGAGCCAGCTCGAGCCGACCGAGGCCTCCATCTCCTTCTCTCTCTTCATCCGGATTCTCTGGTTTATAAAGTAAACGTGCACAGCATTTACAAAAGGAGCAGGAATATTAAATTGAGGCAATAGAAAAGGAGAAAAGGTAGACACCTTTGGAACTGGAGAAATGTTTTCGGGCCTGACTCGTAAGCACCACTGCAAGGTTTTCTAATGCTGATGATGACATGAAGAGACAGAGCTAGATGTTTAAGATCTTGGAGGGAATTATTACAAAACCAGAACGCTCACACCGGGCTCACGGGGTTTTCCTCGAGACTGTCAAAGAATCAGCCAAGATGCCTGGTGGTTCATCCCCTGTGAGCATCTCATGGCGTCTTGTCCAATCACTTGGAACTTTTCTCAAGAAATGAATAGGTTATGGAGGAACGCACCGCCCTACAGAGGAGGAACATGCAATACTGTTTCCACGCTGTCATAACTGACCCGGTCTGTGGTGTCTTTGACCACAGGGAATAATCCGGGTTGCTCCTCTCCCTCCTTGGCCAATCTTTCCTACCTGCATCTTTGTATCTTCAATATTTTGTAGGGTTAGAGCAAACTTAGCCTGTGACCATGAGATAGTGCAGATTAATCCAGAAGGTAACCCACACATCTTGGACTCAGCAGCCCCCTGCTCCAACCAGCTCAGAGGACCCCATGGAGGACAAGCCTTCCCGTCCCACGTGCACACAGGTTAGAAGCAAGGCTGTGCCCGTGGGACTTGGGGAACCCATACACGTCCCTCCACTGATGAACACAGGCCCACGCAGTGGTGTGGCTTCCAGGAGCTGTGTGGATGTGAAGCAGTAGGACTCTAACATGGGGAAGTGGGGTTCCAGGGGCCCAATTCGTAACGAAAGGGAGGGCGGTGTCTGCGATGCTGTCAACATCAGGCCACCATCACTGCTTTAGGGAAAGTAGTTTCGCTAACGAAGCCTGGTGTTAAGGACCTGCAGGGTTCAAGTCCACTCGCCCAGGGCCAGGAGGACCACCTCTGACCCACCTGAGGTGGGTGCCCAATAAGGACACAGCGGATGAGTGACGTGTGCATGCAAACCAGAACACTCCCTCCTTCAAATAGCACGATAGCCTCAGCCCCTCTCAAGGCAGTGCTCACCATCAGCTTGAGCTCAGGAAATCCTTTTCCACATGGAACAAAAATATAAACACACAAAGGCCAAAGGGTGAGTCAATCTCATTTGTATTAAACAGAAACTAAAAATAAAGTACAAACGATAACACAGAGCAATATTTCCACCAACTTGCTAAATTCCTCCACTTGACTGTCCCAAGGAATATGGAATCTAGGAGCCCTCAGGAAAACTGCCCTGGTCCTAGCAGTGTCAGCCATACAGAAATTTTTTTTTCCCTACTAATGGTAATAAATATGCAAAATGCTTTTATGCCTTTTGTTTCCAAGCAAGGTATGCCAAAGGTCACTTCTCCCTTTGTAAGTGAAGCCATGTGTACACAGGGGGTAAAGCATAACATATAGAAGCCTTTATTAGAAAATCTTGCCAGTTCAGCCTCGAGGTCATATGTATTTAAGGAGAGGACTCTTTGCCTAGGGTTAGCCAGGTTTGCCTTGGGCAAGACATTGGCAGGACAAGGCCTAATGTGTTGCTTCTCCAACCTGGCTGCACACTAAAATCACCTGGCAACTCTCTCAGTATCCATGCCAAAGACTCATTCCAGAACAATTAGCTAGTGTCTCTGCAGGCAGGGTCCTAGTATCTGCATGCACAAAGGCTTCTCAGGTGACCCATGTATGGCTAGGGCTGACAACCACTGTTCTAACAGAAGGGAGCGCTGGGGAGCCCTGAAGAAATTTTGTCTCTAGCGCTGCCTTAGCTTTGCGGGAAATTATGAAATTGATGAAGAGCTGGAAATTCACTCCGCTGGAGAGCCAGGGCCTCACCCCTCTGTCAGTAAGCCCCCAGTGTGAGTGAGCATCCTCTCCTTAGGGTCAGGACCTTGCCCAGAACTGGAGTTTCTGCCTTCAGGCAGAGACCTGAGGCAAGGTGAGTAGAATCCAGATATTATCAGATGTTCATTTAGAAGGAATTCAAAGAGAGTGTGAAGTCTTTATGGATCTTGAATTCTTCATGTCCTGAAATTATAATTTTGTTGTATTTAACATAATTAGAGGGTGGCCCACAGAACAGGGTGGGAGTCTTCTCTGATTTGGATAGATCCCCAAACTCAACCGAAAATAAAAATGTCCACAAATGTGCTCACTAGGATCCTGTTCAACGGGTTTCTCCTGAATTGTCCATCTCAGCAATTGGTGCCACCATGATCCTCCTGGTGTGGAGGCTGAAACCTGCTTCCCACCGTCCCCCCTGCTTCCTGCTGGATTTAGCATCCGCCCCTCCCTCGGGCTTGTCCTCTCTCCTGCCTCCCTCCTGCTACACTGTGCTTGGGGACCTCCCAGCCTCCTGTCCCTCCCCCAGGACCCATTCCTCACGTTGGCTAACAACTAATCAGCCCTTGTCACTGCAGGCTGCAAATGCTTCCAAACTTTCTCAGTAATGAAAATCCCCTGGGGTGCTCATTAACAGTTCAGACTCTTTGTTCCCAATAGACCCACTGAATCTGAATCTCCAGGGAAGATGTCTGGAAATTCATTTTTTTTTTTTTGTACGCTGCCCCAGCTAATTCTCATAAGCAGGGTTGAGGCAGTGACTCAAGAAAGCAAGAAGGATCTCCAGCCCCAAGACCCTGTCTACCTGGCAGGGTCATCCCTCTCTCCTCCCAGAGTTCTCTGCACATAGCAGGTATTCAGGTGATACTTGCCCAGTGAGTGAATTTCTGAGTCCAACAACACTGAACTATTTCTACTTCTGCACACCTATCATGCTATTTTCTTTTATCTCCATACTTATTATTTTTCATCTGCCTTTTTACTACCAGGTCTATATGTAAATGTCTATTATTGTGATGTCTCCCATTAAAAGGTGAGTTTCCTCTGGCCCATCCTCAGCAACTAGCACAGTGGCCAACATACAAGAGAGGTACAATAAATATGTGTGCATTAATGTGTGACCAACCCTGCTGACACCCAGGCAATCTGACCCACATAACCAGCTGTCAGACAAAGTTGTGGTATTTTGTGCTTTCAAGAATATCACCAGAGTTTTCTTAGCAGAAAAAAATGAGGAGACAAATGTAAACACCCCATGACAACAAGGCAGGTCACCAAGTACCTGCTGTGATGCCAGGTACCAGGAAGAAATGCTGCAAAGTCATAGTGGGACTTGTTGTTGCTGAAAGGGAGAGACTGTGCCAGCAAGCCTTGAACCTGCTCTTGTTAACATGGTCACATCACCTCCACTGGAGCCTGGCCCTCCGGAGCCACAAGGCCAGTACCCACTGACACGGCACGGGCTTTCCCTGCCTGCAGCCTAGTCAAGCAATGGGGAAACCCATACCAAAGGAAAAGAAGGACATGGATTTTCAAAACGTCTCAATAGTAGTAACAATAAAAGAGTCTTACAATAACAAGACTTAGTAACACCCTTAAAACTTGACAGGAAAAGCTGATTGGAACATAGACACATATGCATGCATATACACACACATATATAAATCTATATTAACATACACATATATACGTGTGTACATGGGTATATGTGTGTACACACATGTAGATATATATGTTTATTATACAAATAAATACTTATTTAGCACTTACCATGAATCTGGTGCTGTGATAAGCACATTAGGCTCATAATTTAATTTAATCATTACAACAACCCTCACTAGGAAGGTGTTATGTACTATTTTAATTGGAAAACTAAGGGTTGAAGATATCAGGTGACTTGTGTAAGGTCACACAACTAGTACGTAGTAAGCCTGAGACATAAACCAGAATCTGTCAATGTCCAAAACACAAACTCTTAAGCACACCATCATCAGTGTGATGGTGATGATAATGATACAGTAATAATGATGATGGTGATGATGGTGGTGATGATGGTGATGATGACGGTGATGATGGTAATGACGATGGTGATGATGGTGATGATGATGGTGGTGATGGTGGTGGTGGTGATGGTGAAGATGATGATACCATGTTGATGGTAGCAACAGTGGTAAAGATGGTAGTGTTGGAGTGATAATGATTGCAGCTAACATTTATTGAGCATTTACTATGTACTGGGCACTATTCTAAGCACATTAAATATAATAACTCATTCAGTTCTCACAGTGACTTATTTTTCTCCCATGCTAGAGATAAGGAAACTGAGGCACAGTGCATTTATAGCTTTCCAAGTTTACACAGCTAATGAGTGGCAGAGTAAGCATTAAACCTAGGCTGCCTGGCTTTAACATCTCAAAAATGTTGTGCAGCAAAGCCTTTCATAATATGCACACAGACTAATAAATGATAAGAAAAAAAGAATTAAACTAAAAACATCCTGATAAAATGTTAAGGGATGCAATGATGGCTGGTACTGAGAGCCACTTTTCTAAATGATTAGAGGTCTGGACTTGGAAAGCAGCCACCTGGTGATAAAGATCTTCCAGAAGGAAGCTGGAGTCTTTGGCCACCACTTATCTAAGAAAGCTGTTGACCAAACATAGGAGGACCCACAGCTTATGGGCAGAGGGAAGGATGTTCAGGTCCACTGCTCCTTCAAGAGTGTCTTTGTGATAGCCCAGGCTCAGACATTCTCCCTGCAGGGCCTTCCACCCAGGCCAGGGGCTCTGCTTTAGGTTTAGGCAGTGACAGCACCGGCTCTGTGACATCAGGGGCAGCAGACACCCTGGAGGGGCCAGGCCAGTGGTGGCTGGGCCATCTCCTCTGGCCAAGTGGGGTGCTCTGGACCAGGAAAGGAGCAGCATGGTCCAAGCAGAGAGGTGGTACATGAAGCCATAAACAGGAAAAGGGAAGAAAGGAACAGAACCCATAGAGATATGACAGACATTCTGCCTGAGCACAGTGCTGACCAAGGCCAGCAGAATAAACCTGGCCACACTTGCCTGGGCAAGTCTCCATCGGCGACAACTTGGTGCCTAAGCAGCTTGAACTAGAGGAAGCGTGTGTGTGTATGTGTGTGTGTGGTGTGTGTGGTGTGAGTGGCCCGTGTGTGTACACATGGTGTGTGCATGCGACATGCCCTGGCTCACACGTGAGCAACTTCCCAACAAGGCTGTATTCAGGGAGCTCTCACATGGACACCAGCTTTGCAAAAGTTGAACAAAATTTCTTTTCTGTTCCCGATTGGACGTACAGCTTTGCAACAGGTTACTTCCATTAACATATTGCAAGCATTTTCTAAGTTGTTATGCTCCATAAATATTATTTTAATACCTTCTATTTTTTCATTATTATGCCCATAATTGCATATTAACTCTAGGGGAAGTAGGAAAAAATGTTAAGCAAAAGGAAAAATAAAATTGAGTTATAATCTCAACACTTAAGCATGATTATCATTTGTGCATGTATTCAGTATGCACAGAAGAAGGGCTAATATACAGACCCAGACACACCCACAGATGTAGATATAGGCAACGTCCCCCCAGCTATATATATGTGGTACACAGACAAAATGGAATCATAAGCCCCACACTATCTTTACCTTATTAAAATGCCATTAAGTGTTGATTTTGTTTAATGGCCATGTTTACTTCCATTACTATGAGGGAAAGACAAAAAAAAATGAGTGATTGGGCAGTAGCCTCTTTCTATTTAAATTCTCACAGACTCCAGAGTTTTATTTTAAATATCAATTCTCTTCTAGCTGGTGCTAGAAGTAAAGGAGAGAGTTCCCACCTCCTATTTGGAGCTCCCGCCTATCTGTCCTATCAGTTCTTTACTGATGCACCCCTGGGAGACAGATGTGAAAAGCTAGGTCAGCACAAGTGGGCACCCTACCCCGAATCACACCACCAGGCAGTGGCTGAGCTAGAATTGATTAAAAATAAAAAGGCCCATTTGCCTTCCAAACCCTGCTTTCACTATGAATCTACTCTGCTTTCCCACTTACTATTAGAATATTTCATTAGGTTTGCTCACTGAAGGGAAGGTGTATGGAGTGTTTGTTCTGTGTTGCATACTCAGAAGATGAAACATAAGACTACCTGGCCTTCATGTCTTTCCTGTAAGTGACTTTTATTTTATCTTTTGATGAATATAGACAGTTCCCAACTCACTAGGGTTCAACTTATGATATTTTCAACTTATGATGGGTTTATTGGGACATAACCCCACTATAAGTGGAAGAACACCTATAAATACTTGACCTTGAAATTTACAATGTAAATAAATGACAAAGTATTAATATCTAGAATATCTAGCAAATCAGCAAGAAAAAGGAAAGGTAGCCAGTAAGGAAATGGATAAAAGTTAGGAATAGACATTGCAATGGAGAATGAATCCTGGGCAGTAGGGATTGAAGAGCTGCAGACTCACTACTACAGAAATAAATATTGGAAAAGCATGAGATAAAATTTTATACCCAATGGGCAGAAATTTAAAAGTCATGTGATGATAAAGGCTGTGGAGGAAACTTCTCAACTGCTGGTGGAAATGAAAATTATTGTGGATTTATTTTGTATTTTCCTGATGATTAGTGACGTTGAGCATTTTTTCATGTGTTTATTGGCTATTTGTATATCTTCTTTTGAAACAAATCTGTTCATGTCTTTTGCTCACTTTTTAATGGGGTTATTTAACTTTTATTTGTTGATATGTTTGAGTTCCTTGTAGATTCTGGATATCAGTCCTTTGTCAGATATACAGTTTGTGAATTTTTTTCCCATTCTGTAGGTTGTCTATTCACTCTGTTGATTATTTCTTCTGCTGCGCAGAAACTTTTTAGTTTAATTAAGTCCCATTTATTTATTTTTGTTTTTCTGCACTTGCTTTTGGTATCTTAGTCATAAATTCTTTGCCTAGGCCAAAGTCCAGAAGAGAGCAACTGGGGAATATCTGGTGACATGGAGAACCTAGAATTTCAGTCCCATGTTTGCTTTCACAGAAAAAGAAACTGTCAAAGATACAAACACAAATAAATAGATACAAGGATGTTGATCACAGTATATGTTTGATAATAGAGTTAGAAATAATCTAAGTGAGCATTAGGAAAGGAGGGGATAAATAAAGTGTGGAATATACAAACAATCGGACACTCTGTATCAGTTAAAACAAATAAGTAGGAAGTATGAATCAATACGATGTATCACAAAGACACCTTAAGTGGAAACAGGAGAAGCAGAATGACAAAATGTATTTTCATGGTATTTAAACACATAAGAGAGGGAGCCTCTGTGGAAGAAAGCTAAAATTGAGGGTGGGAAATAAAGAAATAAAAATAAATAGAAAGTGGTCTGTGTATGATGGCAATATTGTGCTCCAAACTGGGGATTATAATCAATGCAGCTCTGCACACCTAAGGATCAAGGGGAAGGAGATAAATATTTGATATAAATGTGTTGCATCTTTCTTTGCCTCTAGTTACTAAAACCCAGTGCTTTGAGGACAGGGATGAGGGGACCTCAATCCATTACATGTTTCTGGGGATTAATTCTACTCAATTGACATTGTTCTGCTTTTCTCAAAGATCACATTTGGAGTTTGGATTTAACCTCTTCCATTTCCAAAAGAACCAAAAGGCAAAATACATGGCAGACTAAATTGCAAGTAGCTTCCCCAGCTTATGTCTGGGCACTCACTGCAAAGACTCTGAGGCATCCATTTGAAAAGAGTACCAGGAACTAATGACTATGATTTGAGCCTTTCTTTGCAGGACCTTGTTATTGGAAGGATTCATCATGCATAGAAATTATCTGTTCCTTAGCTGGAGGCCAAATGCTCTGCACTCAACATTCGGCAAGAAGCACACGGCCACTGTTTCTACTCACTTACCCGGGAAATAAATGACAGCTTTACTGGGACAGATGCAGTCTGTTTGCCGGCTTCCATCTGGTTTTCAAATCACTCAAAGAAAGCTCCAAAGACGTGTTTTTATGTTGCATAAAATACACAGAGGAGAAGAAGGTCCTGGGCCTCACACATTTGTTATCTCATTGTCTGTGTTGCCTTTATAAGAGAAAAATCATGAAGTCATTTCCCCAATTCTTTTGACCTCTGAACATTCATTGCAAACTCTTAAATTTGATGTCTTCTTCCTAAATGTCCTTTCTGAAATTGCCCAATAATTCACTCTTTATGCAGCTCTGACAGGGAATGAGAACATTTCTGCTCTGAATGGCTCAGGGCACCTGAGGAAAGGGACTCATGAACACATACGCTGAATCAATTTGGAGAAGAAAATGCTGGGGTCCTGGCCAGCACTGTGCAGCCCACTGTTGCTCTCTCCTCTGACCAGGAACAGGGCAGTGACCACTGTGTCCTGCATTCTTGCCCCACGAGCTCGGTGGCCCCATAACCTTCCTCCATTCTGGCTCTCCCCTTTAACTCAAGTGCCCTTCCTTCCGCCTGCCTCACCCCCTTTGCCTGGCCAGCTCAGAGTCACGATTGACGAAGTCCTTCAACGAAGATGTGCTGAGTTCCTGCTCTGTGTGGAGCCAAGGCTCAGCTCTCTCAGCTGTGGGGATCCATCTCTGAACAAAGAAGCCACCCGGGGCTCCACTCTCATGGAGTCTACCTTCTGCAGAGGGAGAGAGACAAAGCAGAAACAAATAAATTAGTGAACACAATAGTCGTCCGTAGTGATACACGCTACGAAGAGAATGAAGAAGGCTACGTGACCAGCAGTAGCAGCTGGGGAGAGGAGAAGAAGGGCAAAGTGAAGATATTTGTGGCTGGTGGGCAGGCAGGCCTTCCTTTGCAAGGGCTATTTGAACTGGGACTTGAAAGATGATAAAAATCCAGACACACACAAACACGGGGGAAAGTCAATTCAGGCAGAGCAAACAGTGGGTGAAAAAGAACCTGAGGTGGGAACCAGCTTGGCAAGTTCAAGGAGCAAGAAGTCTCACGTGGCTGAGGTGTACGAAGCACACAGGCTGTCTCCACTCGGCCTCAGCCCCTTCGGGAGTCCTCCCGTGCTCCCAAGCCCAAGTACCTGGCCCCACCTCATGCTCCCATGGCATGTTGTATGTCTTTGTCACAACTGTCATGTTTTATCAAAGACTTTGAGCTCCACAGAGGCAGAAGATGTGTTTATCTTCCTTAGAGTTCTGTCTCTAATCCTTAACACAGGACTTAGCACAAAGGAGGCACTTTGTGTGTGCTGAATGAATGAGTGCAGAGATGCACTGTGTAGTATCCATCGGGGGACCCCACCATGTTAGAAGGCATTAACTATAAGGGCAGCCCATGTAACAGGGACACTCTTCTCGCCAAGTGTCCTGGACTTAAAAGGATCCTGTATCGCTTCTGACTCCTTCCAACATTGGGATTTGCTGAGAATAATAAAAACGGCTAATGCTTACAGAGCAGTATCCATGTGCCAGACAACATGCCCTTAACATACATTTTCTGAATTAATCCTCACTATCACCACCCTGCAAGAGAGGAGCGAAAGCCAGTCAAGGTAAGTAAATGGCCCAAGGTTATGCAATTAGTAAAAGCTGGAGCCTGGATGTGAATCCAAATATCCCTGATTCTTAAGCCCATATGCTTAACTCCTAGACTCTGCTCTCAAAAACCTCTGGTGCCTGAGGATGAAGAAGAGATCAGGAGTCGGGGCGGGGAGGCGGCAAGCATTGGGGTCAACGGGCGATGGGGAAGAAAGGACGAGAGCTTGCTCCTCAGCATCTGCGTTCAGCAGGCTTGGGCCCGGCTCTGTTCCAAAGGGCCTGCGTCCTGTGTGAGGTTAGCACCAAGAAACTCTGAGTCCCTGAGCCCTTCGGGAGAACTGGGGACAGACATGTCCTTCAGGGAAAAAGCCTGATGCCTTTCATCTTGGTGGCAGACAAGTTTGTTATTGGGGATAAGGATCAATTTACTCTTCTTGCTCTGAGGGCTTCACTGTGAGGTCTCAAGCAAGTCACTTAAGGACCTAAATTAACTTTGCTGTCTCCTTCTTTCCCTGCTTCCCCTCTCTCCCTCTCCATCACCCTTCCTTCCCTTTCTCCTTGACCTCCCTCTGCACCTGGCTGTTAGAGTGTGGGCGGAATGGATATTAAACTCTTCCAAACCTGACCCCCAGCAACCTCCGGTGTGAGACTGTCTCTCTTTTCTGCTTTCCCACTGAAGAATCTGGGGCCCTACAGCATGGGTCAGGGTTTTTCTGTTTGTTTTTGTGTTTCTTGTTTGTTTTGTTTTCTGTAAAGGGTCAAATAGTAAACATTTTAGGCTTTGCTGGCTTCCAGCCTCTATTACAACTATTCAACTCTACTATGGTAGCATGAAAGCAGCCCTAGAAAGTACATAAATGAATGAGCATGGCTGTGTGCCAATAAAACGTTATTTACAAATAAACAAGCTGTGGGCCAGATTTGGCCAGCAGGTCATAGTGTAACAATCCCTGCCCTATAGGAGGTGGAGCTCTAAGGTGGAAGGTACCCGGATGCCTGAGTCACCATGTGGAATTTCACCTTCTAAATGCCTGCATGGTAAGAATAACTGAGCACTGATGCTGTTCACTATGGAACACAGTTACCCGGACTAGAATTGTCATGCTTTCATGCCTCTTTGTACTGTTTGTAGCTTTTTATTTTTTTTAAGACATACACTTTTATTAACTTCATCCCATGGGATCTGATTATTTGCCTAAAGAGTGGTTTCCATTTTAGATGGGTGCCTTATTAGGAAACCCTTGATCCCCAGAACTTTTTGAAACTTAGAAACGAGTCTCTACATTCCATCTATATCAGCTGATGCCATCCTATAAATTCCTTCCTCTAAAACTAACCACATGGTTTCTGTGTTATCGTATGCAGCAACATTGTTATAATTAGGACCAAAGAGTGAAAAGCATTGCTCCAAATTTAATTAAATTTGAATTAAATGAGTTTGGTTTCTGCTGAACTGTTCATTTCTGCAAAGGGTGGGAGAGTTTCTGGTAAACCAAACTAATGAGCATCCAGGGAGTCAGCAGGGAGGATCCTCTGATGATGTGGGACCATTTCTACCAACCATAAATATGTCTCCAAGCTTAAGAAGAAATTGACAGCCCTCCAGGGACCCCTCGTACGCCTCAGGTGGGAAATACGCTTCCATAAGCAAAAATCAACCAAACTTCAGAAGATCTATCATTTTCCTCATTTTCCAATTCAACCCCCAGAAGAAAACTATGCAATTTATGCCCACTCAGATGCCAGGATGCAGAGGGACCTAAGGAGAAAATGAGA
This sequence comes from Daubentonia madagascariensis, assembly GCA_023783475.1. NCBI lineage: Eukaryota > Metazoa > Chordata > Mammalia > Primates > Daubentoniidae > Daubentonia > Daubentonia madagascariensis. Next base: position 1,595,260 of record JAKFHU010001640.1, on the reverse strand, counting down.
AGCTGAGTAGAGTAATGCAGTGTGGAGGCTTGCAGGGAATTATTCGTGTGTTCTGCCTTCGTCGTCTTGGTCTAAATGTGGCCCCTGAGACTAGGACTTCAGGGCTTACTTGTTTTCCAGCCCTTCCCAACCTATCTCTGCAGATCCGCAGGCCCAGAGTCAACCCTACTTATCATTTATGGGGTCAAAGACCTGCAGCTCTTAGTTTCAGATTATTTTAAGTCTTTTGCAGGGCATACAGCTACAGCCTCACAGTATCTTTCCTGTTTTTCACCACCATCTGTAGTGGATTGAATGATTGCCCCCAAAAAGTTATGTCCACAGTCCTATCCCTGAAACTTGTGAATATTACCACATTTGGCAAAATATGTAACTAGGTTAGGGATATGGAGAGAAGGACATTATCCTGAATTATATGGGTGGGCCCTAAATAGAATCACGTGTGTCCTCATAAGATAGACACACAGAGGACAGGATGGTGTGTAGACGGAGACAGGGCTTGGACTGACGCGGCCCCAGGCCAGGGAACACCTGGAGCTACCAGAAGAAGGAAGGGTCAGGAAGGACCCTCCCCTGGAGCCTTGGGAGGGAGCGCGGCCCTGACACACCTTGATCGCAGACTTCTGGCCTCCAGAGCGCTGAGAGAATAAATATCTGATGCTTTAAGCCACCCAGTTTGTACAAATTTGTTACAGTAGCAGCAGGAAATTGATACATATCCTCCACCCACCCCCCAAAAAAGACCAAAAATCATAATAATTCAATCAATAAATATACTGACACTGCTGTTCTTTATGAGCCCTAACTCCATGCTGAGTGCTGCCGTACGCAATTCCACATATTTAACCTTCTCAATATAATCACTACTACCACCCCCGTTCACAGTCAAGGAAACTGAGGCTGGAAAAGAGTGGACAACTTACTCAGGGTCACGTAGCAAGTGGCAGAATCTGGACTCAAATCTAAGTTAGCCTCTCTCCAAAGCCTTCATTTTGCCCACTCCTCTGGAGTTCCACGTCCATGCTAGGTCCTGGCAGGGTCCCAGCATGGGGCTTAGGAGACCCTGTACTTGGTCCGGGGAGGCTGCATCCAGGGCTATCCCTGGGCCTGTCCCTTCATCTCCAGAGTGTGCCTTACCTGGTTCAAAGGGCTAATATGGAGTCTTTTGAAACAATGAGACAAGAACACTCTAGAAACATCTATTAAGGACACGGTAGAGGCTGATGGTAGAGAATCTTCCACACCTATCAATTTTTTCTCCCTTCTATTTTTATCAGTTGTCATCTTTCTTGCCTGGGCAAGAGTCCTCTTAGAGAAAAAGTCTCACAAATGTCTTAAACAATACTATAGATATCTCGGGATACTGTAAGGGTAAGCACTCAGTAGGGTTCTAGAGCTCACTGGTCCAGTCTTTTCCTGTGATCTGAGGCCCCCTTTGGACGTGGTGAAGAAAGGGCAAGCCGGGGCTCGGGGGGAAGGAAGTGCAGGAGACCCCAAGCTCCGCCCCACTGGTGGTGTGGTCTCTTAACATCTGTCAGCCTGCACAGTACGGGAGGAATAACAATGTCATCCGCACAGAACTATAGTATGCATTTCATGAGATAATATGTGAAAATAATCCATAAAATTTCAGGCACAGTATCTAGTCAAGAAGCATCCCTTTCTCTTCTCTTCTGAGCTTCCAAATAATCTATTTAATTTAATTTACATTTTTATTTAACTTTAAGGGACCTGGATCCATTAAAAAGTGTCTGGCTGGCTCCTAGTCCCAAAATCATGTGTGAAATCTCATGGAAACAGAGACCCAATAACCCCTTGATTGCCGATCCTCTTCCAGTTGCCATGGCAATCTGGAGTATCACAGCCCCTCCAGAGAGGCACGAGCAAACTTTGGTGAATATGAAAAATTAACCAGATGCACTTGTTGGAGCAATCCCTGTGGGAGCAGTACTGAGCTGAAGGGTCAGGTTACACCTGCGCAGCGGTTCTCAAATTGCTGCGAGCAAGTGATTATTGCAAGAGAACAGTTAAGCAGACTTAACAGAAAAATCATGGAAATTTACTACAACATGGAAAAGTTTTCCTGATGAGTATATAAAAGAGCAAATTTGGGGAAGGTAATAATTCTATTAAAACAGCGACGATACTGAAGGGCAGTCCAAAGCTCAGTGCTGGGTTAGGCAATGGGAGGCACTGTCATTGTCATTGTCATTGTCATGAAAGAGATCCCATTTAATGCTCCTTGACGTCTTCAGTGATGCTTTGAGATTTCAGTTTTTCTAATGAAGATACCAAAAGCTTCTAGCCCTCAAAAATTGTGCCTGAGAGGAAACTCTTTCAGAACCTGCAGCCTAGATTGTGTATCATCTGGGCTGAGGATGTTTTACTCTGGCCACTTGATGGCAAGTCACATAAAAATACTTCACACATGGCTTCTGAGATGGGGACTTGGATAGTTCATCTGTGTAGAAGTACTAAATGTGCTACTTCGAAAAATAGTGGACTGTTGAATTAAACTTTCATTTGTTCATTCAAAAGTAACTCCTGGCATGGGACAGGGACTCAGATGAGAGTTTATAAATAAGGGTCAGGATGCCCAGACTTGGGAAGCTCCTCCAAACAACAGAGTTAGAAGGACTTCGACATCTAGCCTTAGAGAATTCACCACGTAATGGCATGAATAAAGTCTCCTTACAATTTTTGTGTCAGACCTAGAAATTAAATCTCAGTCTTAAAGAGGATATTCTCATCTACTCAGAGTGGCTGAGTAGGATTAGTAATGAAGGCCAAACAATTTAATAGTATAAAAAAGAAGGTAATAACATTCCAAAAGAGCCAGAGGAGTTTCCCAAGTGAGAACAGTAGCATTGCGCTCTAAGCACATGCTAACTCTATTTGCCACTGTGGCTGTCACTGAGCACAGCGATGATAATTGTGATGGTGGTGATGATGATGATCATGATGGTGATGATGATGATGATGATGATGCTGCTGTTGATATGATGCTGTGGTGATGATGATGATGGTGATGATGGTGATGGTGATGGTGATGATGGTGATTATGATGGTGGTGATGCTGCTGCTGCTGATGTGATGCTGTGGTGATGATGATGATGGTGATGAAGATAACGGTGATGATGGTGATGATGATGGTAATGATGATGATGGTGATGCTGCCACTGTTGACATGATGCTGTGGTGATGGTGATGGTGATGATGATGGTGATGATGATAGTGATGATGATGATGGTGATGATGCTGCCGCTGCTGATGTGATGCTGTGGTGATGATGATGATGTTAATGAAGATAACGATGATGATGATGAAGATGATGGCGATGATGATATAAAGCTCAAGTTCATTGAAGGCTGCCTACAGAGCAAGCGTTGGAAAACTGTGGCCCACAGGCCAAATCTGGCTCACTTGCTGTTTTTGTAAATAAAATTTAATTATCTCACATCCATACCTATTTGTTTGCATATAGTTTTTCTCTACCTTCACACTAAAACAGCAGAGTTCAGGAATTGCAATAGAGACTATCTGGCCCCTAAAGCCTAAAATTTTTGTTATTTGATCCTTTACAGAAAAATATGACAACTCCTGCTGTAGAAGAAGGAAGGTTAGACTCCTTGAATTCACCAGTCCCGTTTCCCCAAGCTTTAGTGCCCATAAGAACCAACTAGGGGATGTGGCATTGTGGTTTATAATAAGAAAGCTATATTTTGCGTTTTTATCTCTGGTTCCTGGCACAAAGCTCCTAAAACCCTTGCACCTTCCTGAGTGATGAGGACGCTAGGAGCTTCCTTCGTTCCCATATTTGGTCTTTGCCATTAGTTCCTGACGCAGAGTTCCTAATCCCTTGGAATGTCCCCGGTGATAGGAGTGTCTCCTGTTCCACTGAGGAGATTATTGCCGGCTCCTGCACGGGGCTGGTCACCAGAAAGACCAGCCATGAGTACCAGCCTGGAGCTCTCAACCCCATCCCCCATCCTCTGGGAAGCGGGGGTATGTGACAAGGCCTCCGTAAAACCCCTGAACTACAGGGTCAGAGAGCTTCCAGGCTGTGAACACACCCATGTGCAAGGAGGGTGGTGCACCCCAAGTCTACAGGGACAGAAGGCCCTGCACCGGAGACCCTTCTGAACCTCACCCTACGCACCTCTTCGTCTGGATATTCCTCTGTAGCCTTTATCATATCCTTTATTATGCAACAAACTGATAAACACAAGTGTTTTCCTGAGTTCTTTGAGTCATACTAGCAAATTACCAAACCTGAGGAGGGGGCTGTGGAGGCCCTGATTATAGCTGGTTAACTGGAAGTGTAGGGTGACCACCTGAGACTGGCAATTGGTGACTGGGGCAGGAGCCGTCTTGTGGGACTGAGGTTTAACCTGTGGGATCTGCACTAACTCTGGTCAGGGTCAGAACTGAAGTGAATTATGTGACATCCAGCCGGTTGGGAGAATTGGTTGTTGGTAATGGAAAACCCCACATATTCGGTGACTAGAAGTGAAGGTTGCGAGTACAGGGAGAAAAACAGTTTGTTTGTCCCTCACTACGATCAGACTCCTAGGCAGTGGTCTATGGACAATTCTCCGAGAGACACTTTACGGGGTCCAGCCATGTGGTTTTAAGACAGCATTAAGTGACTCTAATCCTCTGGCCTATTAAGTGAGGATTACATTTGATCTAGAGGTGTTGGCAAAGTAAACTGATGAAAAGTTTAAAAATTCAACATTACATAAATTCAAGTAGAATTAAGCCAGTTCAATCCTCCTTAACAAATAAACATCATCAAGCTTCCTGTACAGCCCAGGATATAGAATTTAAATTTTTTCGGTTGTTAAGAATACCCACCGGAGAACATTTTACTTTGCCTTTAAATGATTTATTGCTGCGATTTGAAGGGGAGCTGAAGTACTCACTATTGTCTCGAGGCAGTTAATTCTCCAATTCTGAAACACATTCTCCCAAGAAACCACTATTTTCAGTTTGTGATTTTTTTCTGGGATTTTTCTAAGAAGATACAGCTCAATTAAATTCTTCTTCATATCACCAAACATGAGTTATGGTCTCAGACTCATTTAGCAACTTTCCCAATTTATCATCATTAAAAATGGTGTAAAAGGGCTTAATTTAGCTAATAGATTTCTTGCTTCAGAATCTGCTCCCCTCTGATTTAAGCTGCTGCTTCTGTTGCCACAGAAAGACAGAGTCTCTCTCTCTGAAACAGATATTACTGATTCCCAAGTAACGTTCCCAAAGTCTGAGCTGACTTTTCATGAAGTGAGACAGATGTGTGGAGCTCACACCAGCCGCCTGCTGTGGCTTCAGCTTGGCATGGTAAACGAGGGCAGGAAGACAGCAGGCAGAAAGGCCCAGCCTTCCTCTGAGAAAGGAATTTTGGTCAAAAGAGCTGTAACGGTTCTGCTCCTTCTGGCTTCCAATGCCACTAAGTCCATAGGCAAAGGGGAGATACCACTCTTGGATTAGTCAACTGTAAAAGCAGCACTAATGAGACTTCTGTACGACCGGCAAAGGTTGGTGTTGATACGTACATTGGAGTTGACAGGTGCTGAAATGTGGCAGATGCGCTTAAGGAAAACATCCCTCAATGTGATAAAAAGCTTTATGGAAAACAACTTCAGTATTTGAGCTGAAGGGAGATACAACACAGCTTATGAGAAATAGGGCTCCCGGAATGTTCACTGCTCTGTTTCCTGATAAAATGCCATCTGAGTGTCCTGTTGCTCCCATGCTTTCTAATAATATTTAAAGATTTATTTCCATTTAAAAGACCTTCTGTTTCTGTATATAAAATTAATGTATGTTTATTGTGTGGGGTGTGTGTGTTCAAAGAATAGAGAAAGTTATGAAAAAGAAAGTAAAGATATCCCCAAGCCCTGAAACACATATATAACCCTGTGAACATTTCAATTTTTATACTCTTTTTGGCTGTTTCCTATGTACAAATAAATATCCAGACAGGGATATAGACTGATCACAAAATCAGACCTCGTGCTGCTTCTTGGCAACTAACTTTTTATCCTGAACAATGTTTCATGGAAACATTTTCCAATCACTAAGTATAGAGTTTAATTACCATTTTTTATTGGTGGCGTGATATCCTATCACATGAACAAAACACAATTTATACGATCGATTGTCTATTTGAGACATTTAAGATGTTCCCAAGTTTTTACTTTTTTAATTTTATAAGTCAAACACTGATGAGCCACCAGATATGCACCCACAGGAATCTTCACCCAACCCCATCCTCATCATAAACACGCGCCAGGGTGGGACCTGATGCTGTCTCCACATACTTCCCCTTCCAGCCCAGCCCCACAGCGCTGGCTGCTGCCTCTGTGCAATGAGGGAAAGGCCCAAACATGCCCACCCCGTGTCCCCCTCAGCAAGCCCATGTCTTCTGCCTTTACCCCTAATCCAGGGCACATCAGGGAGGTTTGTCCACACTCGCCCATTGTTCCCTCCTGCATCACCCTGCAGCTGACCCGGAGCTCTCCTTCTATTTAATCCGGTCTGGTCTGCACATTTCAGGAGAAGCATCTCAGACTTCATAGCACTAGCTTACCTTCTGCACCTCTGTGGGGCAAGCAGGGCCTGCCTTCCTGCAAGAGGAAGATTACTCAGCTTCCTTAAAGTCATACCTTTAACAGGCAAACCAGAGTCCTGGGAGTGTGAGCTTGTCCGGCGGTCCCCAAACACCTGCTGAGTATGAGCCATAAACGCTCCATGAAGGACAGAAAGGGGCATGTGTGGCAGAGGATTGGGACTTTCCTACCCTCATCACCAGGCCCGGGCTCCGCCTACCCAAAGATGCTCTTTGTCCTCCAGGAAGATTCCGGGGGACCACTCTGGGGTGATAATTGCTTTAGAGACTAAAAGATGAATAGTAGTTGGTGATTTAGACATCAGACCAGGACATCAGCTCGTATTTAGGGAAGACATATAGGCCTCTGTGCAGAGTAAGTGGACAGTGATTTCAGAAGACCTGCTTTTACGAGGCAAGCTGAGAACTTTAAAATGAAGTGACCCAAATGCAATCACTGGATCCGGGTGGTAGGGACATGGGGGTTATTTACTATTCACTCTACTTTTGTGTATATTTGAAAAATTCCATAATAAAAAGTTAGCCAAAAAGTAATCCACATAAACTTAGCAATGAGAATGCAAGAGCCCTAATGGATTTAAAACAGTTCTACTTAAAACATACACACACACGTCAAGTTTCAAATTGCATCTTAAATATATGAGCCTTAATTTCTGTTCCCCATTCCATCACAAATTATTTAAAGTTTGTATTGTGAGTTCCATCTTCTTTTTCCTGCTGGATCCTGTCACTCTGTGGAGAGAAGCATGTTCAGCCACTGGCCCAGGAAACGGAGAATTCTCCAGTTGGTCGTGTTTCTTGAGGGGGAGAGAAAACACATTTCCTTTCATATCTCAGACAAAGCCAAGGAGCGGGAGAGAAGGATGGGATGGGAAGGAAGGCAGGCCAGGAGCACAGGTGTCACCTGCGTGGGTTCCCCAGGCAGACTCAGGCGGCACCTTCCTCCTCCCCTGTAAACTGTTCTCACACGGAGGTCATGAAAACGCTCCTGATTTACCAAAGGTTCGTGGTGACCTTACTGGGCTCTCAGGAAGAGTTATTGTTGCAATGGTTGAGTAGAGCGGAGAAACCACGTGGTTGGGCCTCCCACAAGCTGTTGCTCTCCCAGTTGCGTAGCTCCTGGAAGATGGATTATAGCAGGGACTGTGGTTTCCCAGCAGGATCCAGAGTGGGCTCTGGCCAAGGTGGCTGCATTCCAGAGCTGCGCTGTGAGATAACATCTTCACATCAGGCAACTGTCACCTCTGCTCAGCTGGAAGCCAGGCAGGCGGAGGCTGAGGGGTGGCTGATGGCTCCTGCACAGCTGTCCCTCCTCCCCGGCTCTCAGCGACCTCCCCTGTCTTGGTCTCGGCATCCCCTCGGCTTGGTCTCGGTATTGTTCACGCACCCCAGAGGCTCCCTTCCCAGATTCCATGCTGGAAACATACCACCGAGCGGAGCCCCTGTTGTTCAAATGGTGGTCTTCAAACGTGCACCTGCATTGTGTGGAGGGAAGGTAGGCAGAAGTTGTGTGGGGAAGGGGTGATCAGCCTCCCCTGTGTGTGTGTGATGAGGCGTTTTCATCCAAAAGAAAGATGGATTGTCACCCAGGCACCAGCATCTGACATGCAATTATGTCGATGCATCTGCAGCTCACCCCATATGCGAAATCTGCAGGTGCAAACTTTGAGTCCAAAGATGACCCTTTAAATCACACTGCTCCAAAACGCTGTGATTCCTGCTGGAGCAGGGAGGCTGCAGAGAGGAGAGACAGCATGGGAAGCACAGTCACAACTTTTGTTTCACATTTGACTGTGCTTTCTTCATCCAGGGCAGACCTTTCACTAGTGAGAAATCGCAAGTTGTATTTCAGGTCATTTATGTGGCTTGTGTGCTTTTCCCATGCACACATAAGTGTGGGAAGGAATGTTTGTTTTGTGGCCTGGTTTTGAACATCTGACTCCACAGAGAGAAGCTGCTCTGGTATATCAATCTTTTCCAGGTGTCTGTCTCTGACACTCCATGCCCCCATTTCAGGTGGAATCTTGCACCTCCTTGCATGCCTTGCATGTGCATTAAGGAAAGGACACCGTCTGTCCGTTCCCACCAATGTCTTCCTGTAGACATCCTCCCCTCTGCCGAGGGACAGCGCATACGCATCTCACCCTAGAAGACCTTCCTGGCCACCTTTCCAGCTGAGCACATCCTCTCCCCACCTCACACTTTGTCTGTCTCTCTCCCTTCTTGAAGCCCCAATTGTACTTTGTCCCTCTTTGCCTCTTTTCTCATGTTACCATATATTATGGTTAATTGTGCATGTCTCTGAACCACACTAATAACAATAAAATTAGTAGCTTGATCCCTAAGTGTGTGCTGCTGTGCCAACAGTCCTGCATGCCTAATTTAATTCTCAGGAAGGCTGGTCCTGGTTCAAGCACTGGAGAGCCAATAAATGAATGGAACAGTCAGAAACACTCCCCTAAGGACAAGGACGGTTTAGCTGGAGGAGAAAACTATAAATGAGGAAGCAAATGAACAAGATAATTTCAAGTGATAGTTAGCACTAAGAAGGTAATAAAACACAGGAGAGCAATAGAGCATCGCTGGGCAGGGTGGGGCAAGCAGGGAGGACACCCTTTGAGCTGAGGTCAGAGGGGTAGGAATGAGCCACTGAAGCTCGACAGGGTTCAAGTCTAAAATCACAATGCAAAAAAAAAAAAACATTGGTGGAAAAGCACTCCAGGAAGAGGGTGGAGCAAACATGAAGGATCTGAGGGTCAGAGAAAAGGAAGTCCAGGGAGGCGAAGCGGAGTCACCCAGGGGGAGAGGGAGGAGATGAGGGAGGAGGGGGCAGTCCAGGTGCTGCGGACCCTCTGCAGCTGCCTTTGGGTCACGTTCACACCTGATCCGTCAGAAGTGTGGGAGCTCACCTTCCAGCCCCTTCCTCCCAGTGTCCAGGCAGGAGTCGACCTCACTATCCCCCATGGGGAAACACGGCACAGCCAGGGCAACTAGCTGGGACGGGGCACCTCATGAGCTCTGCAAGCCCTGGCTCCTCCCGCTCTCATGAAAACCCTACAAGCTGGTTATTCTTAGTACCTCAGTTTGCAGACAGGGATCCAGGCCACAGTGGGGTCACCAGGCAGGGACTGGGGCTTGGATGTGTGCTGTCTGGATGCTCATGGGGTGCGGGAGGCAGCAGGCAGGTGTTCAGTTAATGTCGTCGGGAGTGGCTGAGCGGCGAGTCGTCGGTGTGGCCCACCCAGTGCCAAGGCCCTGGGACTGTGCCACTCTGTACCACCAGGCACCGTGGTCATGGCCATGAAGTTTCCAGGAAGTTTCTGAAGAGGGAGGTATTTTGAGAACTGGAGAATGAGTGACCCAGTAGTGGGATGTCCTGACCAGGTACATTACTTCTCCCTAGAACTTGAGGACTCAGCTATGGACCTGAGCTGGGGAGGGGGGACCACAGCCAAGTGAGGCCCCTGGGCCTCCCCCACAGGCAGTTTGCTCAGCTCTCAGGAACCACGTGATGATGCTGAGCACCCCCGCCTTAGCACCAGCTGTGCCCAGCAGCCCCAGTGTCATAAGCCATGGGTACAGGAGAATTAGTAGCAAGGGTGAGACCTCCATGTGTTCTCTGAAGGTTTTCTTTTCCTGAGGCTCTTCAAAAATGAGATATGCCTGCCACTCCCAACAACAGGAAGACCACGTGTCACACAATTATTAGATTCTATTTATGAAAGAAGCGCCTGGGTTTTCTGAGACCTGTCAGTGTGGGGAGTATACACTGACTGGGGCGTCTATCCACGTCCACCCTGGAGATGCTGGGCTGGAAAATGAGAACAACAACACTTCCATCAGGAATTTTAACAAATCACAATAGAGTGATAGACAGAGAAGACACTTCCAGGTTCTAAACCCTATGATCTGCTTTAAATGTTTGAGAAAACATAATTTTGTGCATAAAAAAGAGCTAGAAGAATATGAATACAACTAAAGCAACATCAGCAATGGAGCACTAGAGATGGCTACTGTTATCTCCTCTTTAAAAAAATACAATCTGTGCATACGAAAATTCAACACTGTGCTTTCCAAATAAATCATGATTATTTGGGGTGTAAACATGTACATATAAAAACGAAGCTTATAGAGCACACATATGGGATGAAATCCCATCAGTCCCTGTTCCAGGGTGCCCGTGCGCTCGGGAGGGGCCGGGCACAGCATGCTTGCCCCTGACAGAAGCCCACGTGCTCCATCCGCAACTACTCCACAGGCACAGAATGGTCTGGGTGCTTATCTGGCTGCCATTTGAGTTTTGGTAACAAGACCTCCAAATCCTTTTGAAGACCCCTGAATTCACTTCAGTGGGACCATTGTCCAGATATCTTGCCCCTCTGGCCACATGTCCAGCAGGTGGTCCATGCTGGGCCACTAGTCTGCTCCCTGCCTAGAGTCTGAGTCACAAGCAGAGTAATGAAGTGGCAGGGAAAAGCAGAGCACATGCCTCCAGCAGGGGCTCCCAGACAGGGCTGCTTGTTAGTTTCTGCCCTTCCCACTTTGATTCGACCAGAATCAGGGATGTTGTTTACTAGCAAAGTTCCCTACATGATACCATCGCCTCTGTGTGTGATTGTGGGCTCCCAGGAAGTTGCAAAAATAGTATGGAGTCCTTAAAACTCTTCACCCAGCTTCCCAAATGGAGACATCTTATCCAATTGTAGCACAACATCAAAACCAAATAATTTACATTAGTACAACACTATTAACTATATTATAGCTTTTATTCTATTCAATTGTCACCAGTTATTTCGTATACTCTGACTGGCATTTTAGTCTTTGTCATAAACCTATAATGGAAGCAGACTCCATCCAATTATCTCAATTTGTGCATGAAGAATACAAGGACCCAAAAGGACTCAAAGAGCCCAACAAAGACAGCCAATACTCAATTTCCTTTGATGTGGGTAAAATACTCAGTGCATCTGCAGAAATAATTACACAGAGAAGGAACCAGGCCAGCAAGCTGGCGCTCGTCAAGGCAGCTGGCTGAAGATGACCCTTCCGGCAGGGTGAGGGCGTGATTAGGTCCTACAAGTAGCTCACACTCAACTCCACTTCCAGGGAGAATTTGCACCCTCCACCTTCCATGCTGTTCTGGAGATACTGGCTGTGTGTTCCTTTGCTTCCCAGATGCAAATAACTGGCAATACCCCCACCAAACTCTCACATAATGCTCACGCTATGGTGCGGGTATCACACTTTGAGTACCAAGGGCCTGGATCATACTGTTACAGCTTATTGTGGCTGGCCTCTCTACCAAAATGTAGTCCAAGTAGAGGAGGATATTCAAACTCAGTCATGAATTAAACAAGTTCATTTCTTATCTGATGGTACTAAGGAAATAGTAATAAAGAAACTAAGCTCCTCATATGACCATGGACAAATTACTTCACCTTTCTGGGCCTCAGTGTTCTCATCTATAAAATGGGAACAGTAGCATTTGCCTTGCACCATAATTATGAGGTTTAAATGACACAAAACATGTAATCTCTGAGCAGAATGTCATACTCGGAATAAGCACACTATAAATTCTAGAGGACGGGATGATTGTTCATGAAAATGATCATGGTGCCACTGGTAACAGTGATGATGATGGTGATGATGATGATGGTGATGATGGTGATGATGGTGGTGATGGTGATGATGGTGATGATGATGATGCTGATGATGATGGTGATGATGGTGATGATGGTGATGATGATGGTGATGATGATGATGGTTGATTGTGATGATGGTTGATTGTGATGACAATGAAGATGATGGTGATGATGACAGTGATGATGAGGGTGATCATAGTGGTAGTTATGATGGTGGGGAGGATGAAAATGGCTCTGGTCATGGTAACAACAATGATTTTCTACATATTTAGTAAAAAATGTTGTGATCATAGAGAAGTGAGTGATTCTATTACTTGCATCAAAGAATAAGCAATAGGTGGACTGGCCTGGAAGGTAATATACAGCAGTGGTCCCCAACCTTTTTGGCACCAGGGACAAGTTTCATGGAAGACAATTTTTCCACAGACCAGGGGGTGGGGGGAGGGGAGCTCCACGAGTGATGGGGAGCAGCTATAAATACAGACAGATGAAGCTTCGCTCGTGCCCACCGCTCACCTCCTGCTGTGCAGCCCAGTTCCTAACAGGCCATGCACTGGTACCAGTCTGTGGCCCATGGGTTGGGGACCACAGATATACACCAGGCAAAGACAGGGAATAAAATCGCTCAAAGCAGAGAGAAGAGTGTCTGCAAACGTGTGGATTTGTAACAGGTTTTGGTGGTATACCTGGAGCCTCCAATTCTTGAGGCGACACTGCTACAGGCCCAAGCACCCTTGGCTGGCTGGAAGGACACGAGGAAGGCTGACCTTTCATTTCAGCCAGGCCTGTAACTGGTGTCCTTGCTGTATCCACCATGCAAAGAAGCTGCTGCCAGAGCCTCAGAGGGAGAAGGGGATAAGCTTGCAATTTCTCTCCAGACCTGTAGGCATGATTTATTGGTTTAGCCCCTTGCACACATTTCTTGGAGTTGATTTATTGAAGGTTATTTGTTCTGCTTTGTCACAGCAGCCAACTCACAGCAAGACTTCCTTCTGAGTCAGGTGGGACATTCCAGGCTTTCCTGTCACATTCGACCTGGAAGAAATGATCTTCCAAACATTAAATAAAAAATGTGGGGCTTTTTTTAAAAAAAAATTCTGCTCCTCTTTGTTGTAACCAAGTAAACTTTTGAATTCAAAAAGTAAATGTATTTCTTTTATGAAAAAGAAAATTGAAGAAATTGTACAAAATTACTATAAGACTAAAAAAACAAAAAACAAAAAACCTCTCACCCAAGTGTCATGACAAGATGAATTTAATATAGTATTGCAACTATTTAATCACATTGATGGCAAAATATTGCTTGGAACATAGACAGCAGTATTTATAGAGAGGAAAAAATGACATAAAGTCTATTAATAGGAAAATTACTAAATTAAAACTAGTATACTTTTTCCTATGGAAGAATATATGCAATTTAAAAACAAAGAACAACATCAACCAACATGAATAGATCTCTAAACATCCTGCAGAGCAAAAGAGCAGGAGATTTTCAGACTGATACCAATCAATTGAAGTATTTGTTTTCTATAGGAACACATAGACATATAAAAGGTATTTTTTAAAGTTTGTGAAAACACAGAGAGATTTTAGTTTCATATGGAAGTTTCTCTCTTTTAAGAGAACTTACTCATCTCTTACTTGTGTAATTAATTTATAGATACCAAACTTGAAAGCTAAGAGAAATATCTTAGAAAATGATCTTCTTCTATACCATGGTTCCTCTTTCCCAGTGGTAAGGAGTCATCTTGCCAATTTCAGCCCCCAGTGTGGCTTAGCTACTCAGCTCCTTCTGTGAGATGACCAGACCCCATGGAAGAGAAGATCCTGAGGAGCTGCCCTCGTGTAAAATAGAGTAAATGTTAGAGTGTCACACAATGTCATCCACCCCAAGCTGAGCCCACTGGCCTCTTGGTCCCCTCCCGACTCTGCTGTGCTGCCACGTCCATTCTGAAGGAATCTGTTCGATTTTCAATTCTCTGAGGGCTTTGTAGGTGTGAGCACCAGCTGAAATGTCACTGCCTGATCCAAGACTTGTAGACTCACATTTGCACTTTGAAGAATGGTGTGTGTTAAGGATGGAATTGTGTCCTTAACCCCTAATGTGACTGTATTTGGGGATAGGGCCTATAAGGAAGTAATAAAGGTTAAATGAGGTAATAAGGATGGGGACCTGATCCCATGTGAATGGTGTCCTTACCAAAAGACAGGGAGACACCGGAGATGCCTGTGCACGGAGAAAAGGCCACGAGCAAGCCACAGGGAGAGGCCTCAGGAAACACCAAACCTGTATACGTCTTCTAGGGCTGCTGTAACAAAGTACAACAGGCTGCGTGGTTTAAACAACAGAAACTTACTCTCTTACAGCTCTGGAGGCCAGAAGTCTGAGGTCAAGGTGTCAGCAGGTTTGGTTCCTGCTGAGGCTGTGAGGGAGGCTCTGTCCCAGCCTCTTCCCAGCTTCTGGTGGTGTGCTGTCAATTGCTGACGTTCCTTGGCTTGTGGGGCATCTGCCTTCATCTTCACACGCTTCTCCCTGTACAGGTGTCTGTTTCCAGATCTCCCTTGTTCATAAGGACATCAGTCCCATTGAATTAGGGGCCTGCCCTACTGAAGTATGACGTCATCTTAACTAATTACTTCTGTAATGACCCTGTTCCCAAATAATATCGCATTCTGAGGTGCTGGGGGCAAGCACTTTTACATATGAATTTGGGGGGCACATAATTCAGCACATAACATGGCCTTTCAGGACACTAAGAAGTTCACAGAAATATAATCTCCATTAAAACTTGCGTCATTCATCCTAAAAAATCAGTACCTTGCACCAAAAAACAGCTCAGTAAATATCCATTAAAAAATAGACTCAAATCATACATAAAAATGTCACCTATCATACATTAATGTATTAAGTATATATTGAGTTCTCATCAAGTGCCATTCAGAGTCACGTGCTAGGAATATGACAAAGAATGAGATGCCCTTGAGAGTTTTAGCAAACAAAGAAAATAATCGTTAAGTAAGTGTATACAGCAAAATGTTATCCATACCCTGGTACTGAAAACTGAGTGTATCGCACCTTGGATTGGAAATATTAAATGTTTTTGAAATTTAAATTCTCCAATAACCTATTTCTAATCAAATTCCTAAGGCAGGGGTTTTTTTGGGGTGGGGGGGAAGGGAAGCTAACAAGCTATTCCTAAATTTCATTAGGAAAAATAAAAAGCAAAAATGGAAATGCTGAAAAAGATCAATAATAAAAGTGTTTTATCAGATGTAATCCAACCTAACGTAAAATTTGCGGCAAATGTTTTGCAAGATGGAAAGAGTTCTGGCAATGGATGATGGTGGTAGCTGTACAATGTGAAGGTACCTAATGACACGGAGCTGTTCACTTAAAAACGGTTAAGATGCTAAATTGTATGTTATGTGTATTTTACCACAATATATTAACATAAAAGTTGCAGCAAAGTTATAAAAACAGGTTACTGGAACAAGGATCTATTCCAGCACGTTAGAAGAATTAAACACCGTGTATGGTTTTGCTGTCATGTTAATACACGGAAGAATCATGACTTAGATGGTGATGGAATTACTCAAGCATTTGAGAGAAAAGAAAATTATTTAAAATCTAATTTCTCACATCAAATAAATCCCGATGCATTAAAATTTAAATGTAAAAAAAGAGCTATCGAAGTGATAGAAGAAATTTAGTTGCATAGTACACATATTGCTGAAAGGGGACATTTTTGTAAGCACAGCACTAGAAATATTAAATACAAAAAATTGATAGATTTGACAAAATAAAAATAAAATCTTGCATCACCCACGCTCACAAAACTGTACAAGGTAAAAGTTAAGTTGGAAATATATTTGCATTGTGTGTGACGCAGTATTAACATTCTTAGCATATAAATATCCATAACATATGCTGTCTAATAGAAAAATTTAAAAAATGAACTCAAACATTTGTTTTACAAAAGAGGAAATAAATGTAACCTATCAATCAAAATCAATTAAGGAAATGTAACTTCAAATAAAGTAAGGAAACTATTTTCACTCATCAGGTTGGAAAAATTAAAAATGAATGAAAATAACAAGCCGGCAACATTCCTTGAACATTCCTTGTGGTTTTGTAATATGTTATCAAAATTTAAAACATGCACTTATTCAAATACAACAATTACACTGTCTATAGTCATGGAAAGGTACAAAAATGTATGAATGTTAAGAGTGAAGAATGGAGACAATTCAAAGGATCACGTGGCGTTTTGAACCAAAGTTCGTGAAGTCCCTGAAGAATCTTTCGCTTTGAGAACATCCCTTTTCCTGCATGTGTCTTGTCTTCACAAACACACGCTTGCTCTCCCAGCACGTGCGTGACCGACAGAAAGATCACGTTTGTGCTTCTTTTTGCAGTGATTTCCTTCTAGGGCTGCTGAGTCTCTGAAAGCTTCCCTGTGAACCCTCACCCTTTCCTACCACATTGGTAAAGACCGATTTCCATGAAACTACCTTAAATTATACATTGTACCATTACTTAGGATTCTCAGAGTAATCTTTCAGTTTTGGTTTTGTTGATTTTCTTTATTGTTTTCTTACTCTCTATTTTATTTATTTCTACTCTGATCTTCATGAGTTCATTCCTTCTCCTTGCTTTGGGTTTATGTTGCTCTTCTTTTTCTAGTTTGCTAAGGTGGAAGGTTAGGTTATTGGTCGAAGGTCTTCAAAAAAAAATCATAGGTGTTTATAGCTTAAATTTTGTCTTAAGCACTGCTTTAGCTATATCCTATAGTTTTGGCATATTATGTTTGTGTTCCTATTTATTTCAAAGTATTTTCTATTTTTCTTATAATTTCCTCTTTTATCCATTGATTATATAGAAGTGTATTGTTTACTTTCCACATCTTGGTAATTTCCCAAATTTCTTTTCGGCACTGATTGCTACTTTAACTCCATTGTGGTTAGAGGATCTACTTTGAATGACCTCAGTTCTTCTAAGTTTACTAAATCCTGCTGTATGGCTACCATATAGTTTATCCTGCAGCGGATTCCATGGGTGCTTGGAAAGGATACGCATTCTGCTGTTGCCGAATGGAATGCTCATGGATTTATGTTAGGTCTGGTCAATTCACAGTGTTGGTCAAGTTTTCTATTTCCTTACTATTCTTCTGTCTGCTTGGTCTACCCATTACTGAAAGTGGGGTGTTAAAGTCTCCAACTACTGTTGAGTTATCTATTTCTGCTTCAGGTCTGTCTGTCCATCCTTCATGTATTTTGGGATTCTGTGGTTAGGTAGATATATGTTTACAATCATTATGTCTTTCCAGTGGATTGACGCTTTTAGCATTACAAAATGTACCTCCTTGCCTGCAGTAACAATTCTTCTCTTGATATTAGTATAGCCATTCTCACCCTCTTTGGATCGTTATTTGCGTATTATATAATTTGCCATCCTTTTACTTTCAACTTTTTTATCTGTTTGACAGCATATATTGGATCATACTTTGTATCCACTTTAGCCATTCTGCCTTTTTATTTGGATTAGAGTGTTTAATTCATTTAAATTTAAAGTAATTACTGATAAAGTAGAATTTGCATTTGCCGTTTTGCTATTTGTGTTCTATTTGTCTTACGACTTTTTTTATTCCATTGTTGCTTCATTACCACCTTCTTTAGAGCTAATAGATATTTCCTAGTGTAGTATTTTAATTCCCTTATTGTTTTTTCAACTATATTTTTTAGTTACTTTCTTAGTAGTCTCCTTGGGGATTATAATCAGCATCTTAACACAGTCTAGTTTGTATTAATACCAAGTTCATTTCAACTGTGCACAGAAACTTTGTTCCGATGTAGCTTTGTTTCCTTTCCATTCCTCTGTGCTACTACTGTCATACAAATTACATCTTTGTGCATCATAAATCCATCAACATAGTTTTATCGTTTTTACTTTTTTCAGTTGTCTTTCAAATCAGCTGGGAGAAGAAAAGAGTTCAAAACTGCATTTATATTGTCTTTGCTATTTGCCTATGCAGTTACCTATATAGGGCTCTTCATCTCTTCCTGTGGACTCAGGTTACTGACTACTGCCCTTTCCCTTTAGCCTGAAGGACTACCATTAGTATTTTTTTATTAAAGTTTTATTTTGTTTTTAATTGACACCTAATAATTGTAGATATTTACAGGGTACAGTATAATGTTTCAGTGTATGTATACATTGTGTAATGATCAAGATAGTCAACATATCCATCACCTCAAACAGTAATCATTTCTTTGTGGTGAAAACATTCAATCCTCTCTTCTAGCTATTTTGAAATGCGCAATGCTTTCCTGTTAACCGTCGTCGCCCTACTGTGCACTAGAACACCAGAGCTCATTCCTCCTATCTAACTGTAACTTTGCACCTGTCAATCAACCTCTCCAAATCCCTCCCCCCACTTCCCTCCCTGGGGTCTGGTAACCACTGTTCTACTTTCCACTTCTATGAGATCAATTTTTTTGGACTCAGCATATGAGTGAGATCATGCGGTAGTTGTCCTCCTGTGCTTGGCCTATTTCACTTAACATATATGCCCTCATTCATGTGTATATGTGTCACATTTTCTTTATCTATTCATCTGTTGATGGGCACTTAAGTTGATTCCGTATCTTGGCTATTGTGAATAGTGCTGCAATGAACATGAGCGTGCAGATATCTCTTTGACCTACTGATTTCATTTCCTTTGGATATATACCCAGTAGTGGGATTGTTGGATCATATGGTGGTTCTAGTCTTAATTTCCTGAGCAACCTCCATACTATTCTAACATACTAATTTACATTCCCACCAACAGTGTATAAAAGTTCCCCTTCCTCCACATCCTCACTAGCATTTGTTGTTTTTTATCTTTTTGATAATAGCCATTCTAACTAAATGAGGTGATATCTCATTGTGGTTTTGATTTGTATTTTCCTGATGATTAGCTATGGTATGCATTTTTTCATATACCTGTGTGCCATTTGTATGTCTTCTTTTAAGAAATTTCTATTGAGGTCTTTTGCCCATTCCTTAATCAGATTATTTGTGGTGTTTTTTTGTTTGTTTGTTTATTTTTGGTTTTGGGGTGGTTTTTTTTTTTGCTATTATCTTGAGTGCCTTATATATTCTGCATATTAACTCCTTATCAGATGATGCATAGTTTGCAACTATTTTCTCCCATCCTGCATGTTGTCTCTTTGCTCTGTTGATTGTTTCCTTTGCTGTGCAAAGCTTTTTAGTTTGATGTAATCCCGTTTGTCTATTTTTAATTTTGTTGCTTATGCTTTTGAGGTCTTACCCCCCAAAAAGTCTTTGCCCAGACCAATGTCCTGAAGTGTTTCTCCAATGTTTTCTTCTAGTAGTTTCATGGTTTCAGGTCTTACATTTAAGTCTTTAATTCATTTTGAGTTGATTTTTGTAAATAGTAGGAGATAGGGGTCTAGTTTTATTCTGCATGACTGAGCATTTCAAAGCCCTCAATGGACATCTCTTTCCCCAGACCTTTTCTTAAAGTTTTTGGCCAGGCTCTTGTCTGTCTCAATTGGTATTGCAACCTCAGGTTGTAACGGCAAAAACCGGAGTCACGTTGCCCAAGGAAACACCGAGAGGTACACGAGGATGCAGAGAGGTCAGGTTTATTAACTATTAACACCGGCGGGCTCAGACTTTGGGGGTCTTCTGCCAAAGTCTGAGCACCCCCAGTCAGGGGAACTTGTCTTTTATACTTCAGAACAAGAGGGAAGGGTACAGAGCGGTGCATACAGATAAGAGAGTTGCAGGGAGGGAGCTGGTGCAGGAACATAAGCTGGGTCACATCAACCAGTTACCAGTTATCTTTCTTGCAATAGCTGTAGTTTTCAAGCATTCCTGTAACCAGGAGGTTAACAAGCAGTCTTACAGAAGCAGATTAAGCAATCTAACATAAACAGGGCTATAGCTTCTCCTTTCAAGGTAAAAGGTTTTCAGTGAGTTTTATTTTTATTTTTATTTTTTTTCCATCTCAAGGTGACTGCTGTTAGACAATTGCCACTGATTGTTTCAGTGGACACCCTGGAGATAGGGCTCATCCCATGCAGCAAGCTCTTTGCCAGGCAAAATAACTATCACGCAAAGCTCTGAGAAGGGCTTCTTCCATCGAGTGGCAAGACAGGTCCAATAACATCAAGGCTCTGTGGATGGGATTTTTTGAAGATCCTCAAATCCAGTATTTTCCGTACAGTGGCTGCAAAGCTGCTACTTCTCATAGACGTTGCAGTTGTGAGGCCAGTGGCTTAGGGACTGCTGCAGGGCCAGGTAAAGGGAAGTGGAAGTAGGTCGGGTGAGAAGCCACCGACCTTGCTATTCCTCTGTCAGGTCAGCAGTTCTGCTGGAGTAAATGCTTCCCAGCTTGTTGAAATCCTTTGGTTAACCTTAAGAGTTCTAAAAAAGTTGATTTTGAAAATTTTTGCCGTTATTTTTGTTGCTTTCATGGAAGTGAATATTGACAGATGTCATCACTCTAATGTTTCAGAAGTCCTGCCCCAGCCTCTCTTGATGACACCAGGTTTCCCTGGAAGGCACAGTATCCAGAAAAGCACATTTCTTGCATCCCAGTGTTACAGACTTAACTGCATCCCCCTAAAATTCATATGTTGAAGCCCTAACATCCATTGTGACCTTATTAGGAGATAGAGCTTTAAGGAGGTAAGTAAGGTTAAATGAGGTCATAAGGGTGGAGTCCTAATCTGATAGGATTGGTAATCTCACAGGAAGAAGAACAGAGAGATCTCTCTCTCTGTGCACACTCACCAAGGACAGGCCTTGTGAGGACAGGGCCAGAAGGCAGCTGCTTACAAGGCAGGAAGAAAGCCCTTGCCAGGAGCTGAAGGTGGTACCTTGGTCTTGGACTTCCAGCCTCCAGAACTGTGAAAAATAAATTTCCATGTTTAAGCCACCCAGTCTATAATATTTTGTTACAGCAGTCCCAGCAGACTAAGACACCCAGGTAATATCTGTGCCTGATCTATTATTCCATGTGAAATTACCTAGGCTTCATGGCAAGGACAGGAATTGCCATAGGTTTTATGTAAAGGAGTCATATGATATCTATTTAAGTTTTGGTTTAAAAAATTACATCCCCTATGACCAAGGATCCTCATTTCTATTTACCTTATAAATATGAAAACATTATAAAAAATTATAAATACATGAGATGTTTATTACAGAAATATTTATAGTTCTGTAATACTATACAAAGAATTGGAAACAACTTAAATAAAAGAATTGTTGAAAATATACCATGGGATATTCACACAGCTATTACAATAATGAGTTAGTCCTACAATTCTTAGATTAGAGAGCTGCCATTGATAGACTTGCTGAATATGAAAACAGGTTGTAGACACGAGTAGAGTATGATAATATTCACGTAAAAACAATTAATAGCAACCCTGTTATGTGTATTCACTTTTGTATATAAATGCATGTTCATTAAGAAAGTCAGGTAAGGATATTTATAGCACTGGCTATTACCCAGGGGTGGTAGAAGAGAGAAGAGTAGCTTAAATTACCCGAGGAAACTGGAAAAATAAGCATGGTAATTTTAAAGGAAATGTGCAATATAAAAGTTACCTGTTAATCTACCACAGATATATTAAAAAATTGAATTGTCGTGTTCAGTCGTTCACTAAATGAGTTCACTCGGAGAACCTCTGTGTGCCAGGCAATTCTAGACGTGGACTAGCAGGGAATTAAAGGGCTTGTTCTTTGTGAGGCTCACATTCTAGAGAAATGTCAAAGGCCATAGACTAGAAATTTGCTATATATAAAACAACACGGGAAAGGAGATTGTAATATACTTGCTTAGATTTTTATTATCATTTCATTTAAGAGTAGAACTAGCTTAAACTAGGAAAGGTAACATCTTATTGTCAGCCACGGATAACGTAGCACGAGCAAGTTTCTATCCCATTTCTGAACACACGAGCAAGGCGTGGTTGAGAAGGGAGGACAGAGGAGCTACAGAAGAAACACAGCCTAAGCCGGGAGCTGAGGGCTGCAGGAGGCTGGAGACACACTTCCTCCAGGTCCCACCTGGACTTGACTTCCCACACCGGTGCCCTTCAAAACAGGCCACCTGGCTCAGGAAACTCAGATACCCAAAATGTTTGGCCACCACCACCTAGGACCTCCCTTTTTAGGTTTTAATGGAATGAACCCTGGTCCCAGTGTTCTACAGAAAGTAGAGATGAAACCTCAGAAATTCTGCCCAGAGCCATGGAAATATGTCCACCAAGAGAGGATCAGCCTACAACTATTAAAAATGCCTTGTTCACAAAATGCTACAAAATAGTTCTTTATCTAAAAATTGCCATGGCAAATATCACCCCAGTGAATTAGGTGTTTGTGTGTTTTGCCGAAAATGGTTATCTTTTCTAAAAGATTGCTACCTAAATAAAAATGCTCTGGAGATCCTAATGTGGAAATAAAAGGATGGTTCTGTCAACTCTGGTGTCTCTTTTAAGGAAGAGAAATGTGATGCTCTGTGCTGCCTCTCTCTGTCCCTGCCCTGCCTCCTTCCCTCTCCCCCACCCCCAACTTTCTCTCTCTCATTGTTTCCAGTGCTCAAACTGTCAGAAAGTCCTCAAATCTGAGCAATCAGCCCAGAGAGCTCCAGGCTGTGCGTTCCACTGAGAGGCTGTGACATATTTACATATTTTAAAGGGAATGAGCCACAAGTGTTCTCAATGTGGACATGGTGGGGTTTTTAGCTTTCTAAAGCAACATCACCTATTCCCGGAAACAATTAGAGTACTTCACAGTAGCCCCCCATGCAAACTCCAGTAACAGGAACATGAAAGGAAAGGGAACAGTGGCTTTGTATAGACAGCCTCTTACTCACTGCTGACAATGAAGAAAGGTGGAAAAACCATTGTAGTGAGCACCTCCACGGGTCTCACCACAGGGAAGCTGCCAGCCTTCTGCTTTCACAAGATGGACAGAGCCCTAGGAAGGCAGTGCTGTGTGATGGACTTTGTATCTTAATTACATGGTGTTCTAGAAGCCAGACCAGCTCGACCTGCCACTTCCCATGTAGGGGCTGCATTGAATTCAGTGCAGCAGGTTCGAAAACAAAGGGGGGGTTGTTTTTGTTTTGTGGAGACAGACACATTTTGTGGGCACTACCTATGAAATAAAGTCAAAATAATATTTTCCTTTTGTGCAGTTCCCGGAGAATGTGACATACATTGTAGTTTCAACAAGACGGCTGGAGGTTTTGGGAAGCCGATGCCCCTTCGCTAGTTCTCAGACTCACCCACTTACTGGGTGATATCTAGGAGCCCAGCACTGTGCAAGATCCTTTGTGGGCATTAATAACTGTTCTTTGAACAATACAACAGGTTAGATGCTGATGAGATTGAATCTGGAGTAGTCAATTTTTTTTAACTTGCCAGTGTCTTTACTATTTTTATATTCTTGTGTCCAGGCCATACAGCTGTGGATGGTGGGGCTGGGAGGTAAGTCTGCCTCCCAGAGGCTCCTTCCACAATAAAGCAGGGTCTCAAGCAGGGGAATCCACCAGTACCAAGTCTGCAGATGCAGGCATCCTGTGGAACCCTGCGTCATGCAAGAGTATCCCCAGCCCATTAACAGGCTCTCAAAGAATGTGAAGCAAGCGAATGAATAAATTATTTTGCCTGTGTCAAAACTGAGAGCTCATAGTGCACTGTATATTGCTGCTCCTCGGGTCTGCATTTTATTCCCAACGTGGATGCCACTCCTTTAGAAGAGGAATAAAAACTCCTTACATAGCTGTCCAGGCTGTTTGGCTTCCTGGGAGCTTTCCAAGGTGCTGAACTAGATGCTGCTTTTAGGAGATCTGAGGAGGTAAAAAGATGGTCCCTGTTATTGAGCTTCTGCTTGTCCTGAACGTTGTCCTCTGGTTGCAACTTCACAAAGCCAGCCTGATCCTGGCTAACTGCACAAAATATAGTTTGGGTCTGGCTATCCGCCCCTGCCTTGCCCCAGTTCTGACCCACTCTCCTTACACCATTTTCTGGCCCTAACTCAGTGCCATGCACAGGCTTCTTTGACAATGGAAAGCCTACAGGGCTTGTTGCAAAGAATTATCTCACACAATAGTTTTAGTATGTCTGGGCATGCCTCAGTGCTGCAGCCACACGTGTATGCTCAACTCAGTGCTGGGGTGGACGGCAGAAGCCTGGATTTTTCACCTCCAGAGTAAAGGGGAGTTAATAAAGCCTTGATGGGGGTTTTCAGAGAAGGCTTCACCAAAAAGGTATCGCTTAAGCCAAAACCAAAAGAGAGAGAAGGACCTGGGGAGTAAAGGCGATCCCAGGCACAGCAAATTATAACAATGAAGATGCTGAGGTGGGAGGTAAGGCAGCGGGGTGTGCCCAGGTCTGAGGAGAGGTTGTGGAGGAGTTAATCCCAGCGAGCGGGTAGAAGAGTTAGTGGATGGAGATGAGGTTTAAGCTGTGCCAGGCGGCATGTAGTGACCAGCCAGGGGACGGAAAATTCTCAAAGAGAGAAGGAGTAATTACTTTAGCCAAAGATGCAAAGTTAGTGGTCACAGGAGGAGGCCTAATATCATTATTAACATATATAGCTATTTTAAATACTAATTTATTTACCTATTTGTTCATTTTCTTTCATCCCCAGAAGACTGCAATCTACATGAAGTCAAGGACAATGTCCCCCATGTATCCACCACACTAGGGAAGCACCGCCATATGGTCCGCCTCAATAAATATTTACTGAATGTGGAAAAAGAGCAAATTATGTGAACATGTATTGAAGACAAAGTCATTTCTGGTACACAAGTCCATCATGAAATGGAGCCATGCGGGCTACTTAGTGGGGAGTGTGGCAGGGGAGGAATTACACCAGAACAAGACTTTCCCACATCCCACTGCTTCCCTTTCAACTACAGCCCTTCCTGGATTAGAAGAGCAGGAAAAGTTAATTTGTGGGGATTTTTCCTCCCCTTCCCCACCTCTGTGAGCATCATTAATAATTTAGTGCAGTTCTTCTTCTTATTAGTGCAAGGTATTTATAACAGAGTCATCTTTCCAAATAATTCACTACATTTGGGGGCATGGCACATACTGAAAGCCTAACTCTCCTTCCACGGGAACGACCAGCATAGATATCATTACAAAGCGCTGCTCTCTGTAACTCTTGGTGGTTGTCACACTTACCCATGAGTGGCGCAATATTTGCATGTTGCCCCATAAACTGGGAATTTGAGGTTATCTTCAACATCTTCTGGTCATGAGCTCTGACCTGGCACAGTGCTCAACACAGAATAGAGGTTTAATAATAATTTGGTAAATGAAAGAAGGAATTTATTAATTAATCACATGCTTTTTTCCCAGGCACTGCACCAGCCCTTGGGACTCTGGAGCTGAACACGACCTGTTGGAGTTGCCAATACAAGTACTACGTAGTAGGAGAAGCTGCAACAAATGCAGGCACCTGGCAGGATAACGTACATGTCACAAGAGAGGTACGGAGCAGAGGCACCAAGGAGAGATTCTGAGTGTGGTGGGAACCTCGCCCACCGCTCCCTGCTCTGTTCTCAGGGCTGGGAATGGGGCCAGCACATTAGCAGGCAGTCAATACATGCTAGATACATGCTGGATAATCACCAAAATGTACATGTATCAAAAATATACCTGGCATTTGAGCAATGTCTATCTTAACTATTTCAAATCGAGAACACCTTTTAAAAAAATATACAGTAGGCTTTATTTTTTAAGACAGTTCTAAATTTATAGAAAAATTTTGAAGATGAAACAGAAAGTTCCTGTGTACCCTACACCCTTTTTTGGAAGGTTTGAGAACTACCGGCCAGGTATTTTGTACGACGCCTCTCTGCTGGAATGTGTCTGACGTCTTCTCACAGTTGGGCTGGAGTGGTGGTCGGGGGGAGGAGGAGCACAGAGGCAGATCATCCCAATCACATCATGCCAAGGGTTCGCAATATCTACAGACTTATTACTGTCTGTGTTGACCTCGAGCACCTGGCTGAGGTAGCGGTTGTCACCTTTCTCTATTGCAAAGTTACTCTTTTCTCCCCTTTCCATGCTTTCCTCTTTGGAAGGATGTCACTGCGTGGCTGACCACTACAGAGTGGAGATTATGCTCCTACTCACGAGGGCAGAGCATCTACCTGAGTTGTTTGAAATTCTTCTTCACAGGAGATTTGCCTTTTCCCATTATTTATTTATTTATTCATTAATTTATATGAAAATGGATTCACGGGCATTTATTTTACAAGCTGGGTTAGAATCCAATACATTTTTATTTATTTTGTTGACCACTTTGGTCCAGCTTTGGCCATTAGGAGGTTTTCTGCTAATTCTACGCTCTTTGACACACCCCTGTCAATGTGCGTGCTGTTTTTGTTTGTTTTGAGCACATCCTCACTTTCTGACACTACAAGATGTCCCAGGTCCACCTTGTGTATTACCTGCTTCAGCCCCAGAGTGAGCCCTTTTTTAAGAGAAGCCCTGGTTACTTTTATTGGAGACGGTATGAGAACTCCAGATGTGGCACCAGGTGTGCTCATTGCCACTGAGCTGCCATTGTTCCCAGGCCTTCTCAGCTGACAAAGCAAGGGAATACATGTATGTATGCACACTAACTCCTGAGCATACATATGACCACAAATATTTCAAGTGTATTCACTTGGGTGGGTCTACTTCTGGGCTTTCTGTTCTGGTCCATTGATCTATACATCTACTCTTCCATTAATTCTACTCTGTCCTGATTATTGTAGTTCTCTAAGTCTCGAAATTTGGTATTGTCCATCCCTTTGTTCTTTTTCAGTATTACATCGGCTATTCTTGGTCTTTTGCTTTCTGTGCAAATTTCAAAATCAGATGATTGTCAATTTCTACAAAATAAATAAGAGACAAATCTGTGCAGAAGATTTAAAAAATGTATATGTAAACATTCCATCCTCAAGGAAGTGGAACAAAACTCAGCACTCCTTGGGTGTGAGCCACGCGTGTGGATTTGCTCCCAAAGAGTGTGGAAAGTGGAGGGGAGAATAATTTTTCAGTGTCAAACCTGAAAAAAACTACCTCAGCCAGGTGATCAAGGTTAAGATGGACAGTGATAAGTCATGTTGATAACAAGTACCCTTGGTATAATGTGATGAGAATGGCATTTTATTTCTGTGATCTTCCTTCAAAAACCCATAACCCCAGTCTAACCCTGAGGAAACTGAAATATCAGACAAGCCCAAATTAAAGGGCATTCTAAAAAAAATACCTGACCAGTACTTCTCAAAACTGTCTAAGTCATCAAAACCAAAAAAAGTCTGAGAAACCATCTAAGACTGGAGGAGCTAAGAGAGCCACGATGGCTAAATATTATATGTTTTCCTGGAGGAGCTCCTGAGACAGAAGGAAAGACATTGGGGAAAAATTAAGGAAACCTGAATTAAGTATGGACTTTAGTTAATAATGATATTAATACATCGATATCGGTCCATTCATTGTAACAAACGTAGCCTACTAATGTAAGATGTTAACAACAGGGGAAAGTAGGTGTGGGATATATGAGAACTCTCTGTACTATCTTTGCAACATTTCTATAAATCAAAAATTATTCTAAAATGAAGTTTATTTAAAAATAAATGTGTTATCAGCTGGGACTCAATTGGGCTGCAAACTCTAGGAGGCAGCCAAGAATGCACCTCTGGGTAACCTCACCGAGAGGCCAGGAAGCTGGGTATTTACTCTCCAGTTCACACGTGTCCTGGGCTATCCCAGGACACTAGTTCCCTAGCACTTCCCGCCTGCCCCACGTGCGGGCTAAAGAGAAAACAGTCCTCTGCTGTGAGTGCCAAGGGGCTGGGTGTGGAACAAACATCTAGGCACACCCTTGCCAGGAGGATGCCCTGGCTACTCTGTCTCTCCTTCTTTTCCAGTTAAGGGGCAGCCCTGCTGTTTCTGAAATCTCTATAGGGAAAAAATTTTCTGAAGATAACTGTGCTTTATTTTTCCATAACCAGCACAGCCATTTAGAAAAGGTGACCCAAATTACATCTAGGTTTATACCTTGTACAAAGCTTATTATGTTAGTTTCAAACTCACACTGTTCAACTTTCTCCTAGGTGTTGGCAATAACCCTTCTGCCGCCTGAGCAGACAACTGTCCGTTCCTCCCAGCTCAGGGCCTTCGGGAGAGAGAGCTGCCCAGCCCCCAGGCACCTCCCTGAGAGGGGCTGGGTTCCTGCCCCCGGGCCATCTGATCTATTTACCTGCTCTAGCAAAGGCGGCTGCAGGGCTTTGCAGACTAATTACCACCTGATCCTCCAGCAGGCACATTACAACGTGTAGAGCAGGGGACGTGTCATTCCGGCTGTTGTCTTACAAGGCAGGACTGACGGGCTTGCTGCAGAACAAATCATAGCAATTCCTGGTTAAAAGGGCACATTTCTACTCTTTAGGGCACATAGTTGTGGATGGAAGAACAGCCTCATTCTCAGGAAAATGTCAAATGAGTATTTTAAAAGGAAAATGGGAGCAAATTTTGATTCTCAGGAAAATGAGTAATTCTGGATGGAAGTGCCATGTTTTTCAGAGAGGATGGATCTTTCCCTCTGAAGCTGCCTCCTTGACCTGTGTACGGAAGCCAGTGAAACCCAAGCCTGGTGCTCTGGCCACCCAAAGCTACTCTCTCTCAATCTGTCCCTTTCCGACCTCTTTTCATCTCTCTAACTTTATTTCTCTTCACAAAACAGGTTCATGGTTTATGCTCCACGGACCCCGGATTTCTACTCACCTGGCCCCTCCTTCAACCTACCGCATTTGTCTCGAAATTGTAATTTCTTGCTCAAATTCCTTCCAGCCCTGGCTATTAAGAGCTATGTCCGTTGGTGCTTGTGTCCTTTTAACATACTCCCATCAATGTGGGTTTTGGTTTTTTGGGGTTTTCTTTGATTTTTTAAGTTTGATTTTTTGAGTTCTTCTTTGCCATCTGGCACTAGGAGATGCTCCAGAATCACCTTTTACCTCCCCTTCCCCAGTCCCAGAATCAGCCATTTCTTCCAAGGAGCCCTGTTCCTTTCCTTGGAGAACAGCATTAGAACGCAACAACCGGGCTCGAGGTGTGCTTGTTGTCACTGGGGTGTCATTGCCCTGGACCCTCCCAGCTGACAGGGTACTGGGATCTTTGTGTGTGTACTAGCCTGTGTGTATGCACCTGTCTATACACATTTCTATATGTGACCATTTGTATGTCTATTATGCTAAACATGAGCGCACAGTGTTTCCATCACCTCCCAAATAACCTGCTTGCATGCACATTGCCATCTCAGGGTCTGCTTCCAGGGGAACCCACCTTAAGACAGCATGTCTCTGGCCCGGGGATAATTCCAGGCCATCATCGCATTCTCCAGGATGAGCTGAAGTTCCATCTCAGTCCTGTTCCTGACCTCACTGTTGGGCCTTCTCAGCCCCACAGGCTGGTTGGGCCAGGGCTGGGGCAGGGCTTGTAGGTTCTCCCTGCTGTAGCTGGGCAGCTGCCTCTTCGACTGTCCCTTAGTTACGTTTCCACAGCATCCTTCAGTGATGCACTTTCTTCCCTTGGACATAAATCCTCCTCCAAAGCACCACTGGCACCACATCAGCACATGCTCAACAACCCAAAAGTGGCTCCTGACTTCCTTACCATGCCCTGGTTCTTCCGCTGAGCTTTCCACATTGCCCTCACCCGGTCCGGCTTCACAGTTTGCCTGGCTGCGTGGCACTGTCTCTGACACGCCCAACTCGTCCCTACCGGCTCCTGCACGCCCCTTCCTCCTTCCTCCCTTGCTCACATTAGCCCTCCCCACAACCACCCTCTCTCCCTCCAAACCCACCTGCCGTCCTCCAGGTTCAGCGGGGGCTTCCCTAACAGCCATCCTTCCCGCTGTGATGCTCATCTGCAAGCCTCTGTGGAATGGACCACATTCCACAGAAGTCTCAACATCCTCTAATTCATGAATAGGAAATAGGCTTTTGTCTCCCATGCTCACTTTGATCTCAGATTACCCTTGAGCTTATCAGTGTCAGTTAGAGGTGTCTGCCACTTGGTGAGCCTAAATGGAAGGTATCCAATGTCCCTGCTCACTGTTTGATGTGCCATTTAATCTTGACTCTCTCATTAAATCATAAGCCCCCAGAGTTGGTCATTCTGTGGCACATATGTTTTCCTGCTTTGTGCCTATCTGATCCATTCTTCTAGACTTAGATTCATTAATCTGAACTTAAAGTTGAATTATGAGGTTTAAATTCATAACACATTTTTGGTAGTGCCTGAAGCAACACCACTGTATACACTTGATCAGCTAAAAATGTGTCCATGTCAGCTGGTAGCTTATGGATAATTATGCATACAATCAGAGGCACAGGATTTTAAACCATTTCCCATTCTGGTCTTTGGGTGCTGTGTTGTACAGATCTTCCCCCTATGCCATATCATATTCTATTATGAACCTTCTAGCCAATTTTCTTTAAAATCACAAAATAAATGGAGAGGGAATGAGCATGGGCACTTGATTCTGATGGGATATAATTTGAGCTGTTCTGGTAACATATGAATCTAAGTTGTCCTTTGTGCAGTGGACTAAATCCAACAACATCGGTGGTCAATGGGATTTGATTTTGCTTTTTGTATTGTAGAATAAAATGCAACCGATTCCATGCTTTATTTAAAGGAAGGTTTTAGTGGAAGAAAAATAATAATGATCAAGTGACACAGTCCAAAGCCTTTCCTGAACTTCCACTGCAGTTTGTGAAAATGTGATTCATGATGATGTATTAAATATTAATGCCAATGTAAGATTTAATCCAAATTTGTAGGGCAGCTTTGCTTAATTTACTGTCTATTGCACAATTTCCTTTACAGATAACTTTTAGCCTGCTGCATAAATAATAAAACAGTGCCCACACCCTTCAATTGTTTTACCACAGCCCAGTATTAGAATTGAACTTGCTGACATTTAATTCTTTCTAGAATTTGTGTCCCTTTCTATTCTTTCTTTTTTATTCCCTTAACTGGGCTACGTTATCATTCTATCATGACCTTACAGGTTTGAGCTGGGAAGCTGGAGGCAGTTTTCAAAAGTCAGCGTCCGTGTTTGACTTAACCTTGAACACTTTTGTGGTGGCAAAAGGGTAAGTACTCAGAAGGGCATGTCCCTAAGAATACTCAATTTAAAGATGTCAGGAAAATGAGAATTTAGCCCCTTTCCTCAGGCCTCTTCAAAAATCTTGCCTCTGTTAATGAGCCATATTGCTCCTAAATTCAGTTTCGTTTTAAATTTTGCATGTAGTGGGTGCATCCATCACGTTCCCAGGCGGGGGAAGAGAGGCTATTGCACAATCAGAGAGTTCTCTCTGCCGGGGAATTTACTGACAATGTTCACCTGAAATTTTCCTCTTATTAGGAAGGTTGTAAAACACCGGAAAGCCAGGGGGTCTCCCTCGCTGGGGTCTTTCAGCCAAGGAGACACCCTCATCAGCTCAGGTGATTTGACTGACGCTGCCAGGAGAGGCGCCCTCAGAGCTGCTAACGGGAATTGGGCGACTGCAGGGCTGTGACTCCCCAGCAAGCCCCAGGCGAGCAAGTCTTCCCTGAGCTGCTGGTGACAGGAGGCGTTTCCAGCCAGCCAGCGGGAGGCTGCAGAGCCCCGAGCGCGGGAGAGGGCGCTCTGTGTCCCTCATCCCCGCACCCCCCCTGCTCAGCGCGGCACCTGGCAAATGCCGGGCTCTGGGTGGATCGTCGTTGAATGGATGAAGGAGACCAAAGGAGAGATGGAAAAGAGCAGCCGCTTGCCGTCTTCCACGGGTCGCAGCAGGATCAGAGCACGCGGGCAGGGACTGAGCGGAGGAGATCGGTGAACTCAGAGGCGGGAGGACCCCCGGGAATTTAAAAGTAAATAATAATAAAAAGTAAATAATATGCCTGGGTCCACCTTAGAACAATTAAATCAGACTGCTCAGGAAGGGGGAGGAAAACAAAGGTGGGAAGGTAGAATCTGGGTCACCCGGTGCCAAGAGCACCACAGATGCACTGAGCACCGCAGAGGCCTCGGTGCAAGGACTGGACCCGGCCAGAGCAAACAGAAGGGCATCTTCGTCCTCCCCAAATCTCAAGGGCAGGGTGAAGACAGAATTTCAACCTTCCCCAAGACCGCATCCCCGCAGAGGCCTCGGGGCTGGTGACACTGGTTGCTCTGGTTGGCTCTAGGCCCCATCCCTTCCTTCATTTAATCCTCTCCTTTGAGCTCATGGCATTTCCTGAGCACCCACTGTGTCCCCAGCACTGTGCAAGGCACTGGGGACATGAGAGACCACGCCAGTCCCTGCGCTCTTGGGGCTGCCTAGCTGGGGAAACAGTGGATAATTGACGCATTTGAGGAGTGTTTCCAAAGTGGGCAACACGGAGCCACGTGTGCCCCAGCCAGACACCAATGGGAAGAGAGGGCGGCAGGGCCCATGAGAGGGTCCAGAGGGATGGAGAAGGCGCGAGAGCAGCCTTGGTCCAGAGAACACCGCTCTGGTGAGGCAAGGGCCAGACCCAGTGTGGGGGTCAAGTGCCCATGAGGGTGCAGCTGTTGGGGGAGGGGAGGACCCAGCATGGCCTTGAACGCCGAGCTGCGGAATCAGCTCCCTTGAGAGCCAGGAGGAGCAGCCAGGACAGGCCCCTCGGTGCAGCGGGAGAAAGAACGAAGCAGCTGAGGGTGGTCGTAGGAATGGAGCCAGAGGGAGAAGGGCTCGTGCAGGAGGCTGAGCCCCTCCTCAAGCCTGAGGCAGAAAGAGGCTGAACTCACCCTGGCAGCCGACCCGCCCTCGAGTCCACCTCTGCGTCTGGTGGGGTGGGCACTCCGGAGACCTGCTCAGCTTTGGGTCCCTCCCCTGTCTGCGCCTCCGTAGCTTTCGGCCCTGGGCGTGTCTCAGAGGCTCTGCTTCCTCTGCAGCGGGAGGGCCTCATCTGACTCAGAATTCTAAGCCTCAAAGGACAGGACTCAGGCAGAGAGGTAACTGGCTCCTTCCAGGAGCCCGAAAATGCCATTTGTTTCATGTTTTGATTTTTTTTTCCTTGCTTTTGTTTCTCTTAAGAAAGTAATGCTCTTCTAGGAACTTCTCTTGCTCCAGTTACAGTAGAGCCTGGTGACCACACACAGCGTCCAGAGCCAACTGTGTGTGTCCTAATTTCAGCTTTGCCACTCACTAGCTGCACCCTGGGGTGCAGATTTCCCTGTCCAGGGCTCATGGGGATTCCTACTTCATAAGGGTTCTAGGAGAGTTAAAAGAATGAGCCTTTACACAACTTAAAATAGTGCCTGGCGCATAGTAAGTGAGGTGGAAGTGTTTGCAGTGGTCAGTTTCATGAGCGCAACGGTCCCAGCTCTGGGGTCTACACATTAGCCACTGCAAACTTGGCATCGGGAAGAAATCTTGCCGACTGTAATCCATGCCTGCTGCACCGAGCAGCGTGTCTGTGCAAAATGAAGCAGACTAAGAAAATGAGGCACCACCCTGCACCCCAAAGAAGACGCTCCTGCTAGAGGAGAAGATGCCGGGGGCTGTGGGGGTGTGGCTGAGCTGCGTCCATCTGCGTCCAGTTCTGATGGAGGTCGCCCTGGCAGCAGATCAGGTGAATGTACTAGTGTCATTGAAGGAGCAAACCACAACCAAACCTCTTATTTTCTCCCCTCTGAATTTGCTTCTCCACGAATCATCTTCTTCTTCTTCTTCAGACTCATAAACCTTTCTGCAACAGCAGTGGGGACGGCTGTCTGCCTCTCGGCATATACCTGGGGCTACCTGCGAACCAGCTGTGTGAACACAATGCTTCTTTGGTTTCTGTCTTTAACCAGCTTGTACTTCTTGCCCCTATTCCCAAAAGGACTGTGGATTATGAGCCTCCTGATGGGACAGGACATCCTTCAGTGTTGACACAAAGCACATCAGAATCGAGGTGTTCCAGCACCCAAGTCAGAGGGATCGAAAACAGGGAGCAAGCAGTAGGTGCAAGAGGGATGTTCCTAGTCGTGGGTGCATGTTCCCTGCTACGTGGCACTCATTCCTGTACCCCCATCCAAGTGCCAATTCGAGTTTCGTCAATCTCTCATGAACAGCCCTTGACAACCGGGATTCATTCTATGCCGGACCTCGACAGTGTCCATGTCCTCACCATACAATCTAGGAGACAAGGATGACTAGATTTAGGGTTCTTCAGGATAGGGACAGGGACTTATTTTATATTGTCACAAGTGGATCTAACATCTGCTGTTTCATGGAGATAGTCCTTCCAAGGGCTTTCCCTAACTTTGTACTCAATTTTGTATTATTTTCCTTAAATATTAAGAAAATCCCTGAATTTGTGTAGGACTCAGGTCTCGAAAAACCTAGATCTTCCCCTGCAACTCATAGGGATTTCCATGCCCAGGAAGGCAGCATTAGGGTCGCCTGAGGAGCTGTTGTAAAATACAGATTCCCAGTACCTGTGTACCCCCTCCTCCCCTTCCAGGGCTTTGACTGTCTAGGTCTGGAGGAGGGTTGTATCGATGCTCCCCCCGAGGCTGCAATGCTGGACTCCTGCACTTAGCATAGAGAGAGGGCCTCATGGAAACTGCTTTCACCGGCGCCATGTAGACGACTATTCAACGGGACATCATACCTTCAAGATGCTGCTGCCATCGACTTGAAAACCAGTCCACAGAGCTGGGAAGGGGGACGGAGGAGACACCTAGGATGGCCTTTAGCCCTTGTTCATTTAACAGATATCCACTGGGGACTCCCTAGGACCAGGCACGGTGCTGGGTGTGGGGTACAGAGTGGGAGAAGGATGATCCCCCTCCCCTCCTTACTCCTGTTCTCCCCACTTCTCACAAGCACTTTGAAATTCCACCTGCTGGTGACCCCCACTCAAGTGGCTGTCCCACTCTGGTCACCACCGCAGAGGTCTCTTCTCATCCTCTGAATTCCCTCATTCTTTGGTGACAGTGAAGCCTAGTGGTCAGGCATGTGGGCTCAGGACCCCAGTGGCTACTCGGATTAGCCCCCACGCACAGCTCTCCCCAGCTGTGTGGTCATGAGACAGCCACGGAACACCTTCGAGTCTCAGGTGGCTCATCTGTGAAACAGACAACAAAGCGTCCTGCCCCATGGGGTGGCCTCAGACGGCGTGCAGGGCTTGGTGTGACTGGCGTGGCCTCAGGAGGTCAGCAATCCTCAGTCATTTACATCCAGCTACACTTTTGTTGGGTCCTCCTGGCCCCAGGCACTGGGCGGCAGGTGTGGGGTCTGAAGACACAAAGAGGACAAGCCACAGCTCTTGCCTTCAGATTGCCATGGCCCCTGGAGGAGATGGCTGGCAGGTGATTATGATGTGGGGCCACACGGAAAGACAATTGGAGGATCCCAAACAAGAGTCCTGGGTAGGGGCGAGCCAGGCAAGGGGCACCAAGGAGGGCTTCATGAGCCAGAGGCTGCTTGTGCACAGGCAGGCAGAGACAAGCGCAGGAACCACTTAGTGCACTCACGTAGCCACGCAGGGCTTGAGCGCAGCGTGCAAATGGGTGCAGCTTTGTGGCGCCTTCTGTGCTCCGAGCTCCAGGGCTCCAGCTACAGCTACGTCCATGCTCTGCTGTGTCTCCTGCTCCATCCCACCCCCCACCCCTCTCCAGAGCACTCTCACCCGATCAGTCTCTCATGTGATGGTCCTCTCCTGGAGAACAAGGTCAAAGGGAAGTGAACCAGAAGTCTGGACCTGTTTCCAACATTCCGTGGCTCTTTGGTGTCGGGCAGGTCTGTTGCACTAGGGAGCTATCCTCATTTCTTATTTGCACAGTACTTTGTAGTCTCCAAACTATTAATGTTTGTACACAGCCTGGCTGTCCTGATCATCACAATAATCCTGCACACGTGTTGCAGTGAAACAGGTATTGCAGCCTCATTGTTGCCACGTGGCCTCCTACAGAGAGGCCACGTGGCAACAGCCCAAGGCTCCAAGCTCCAAGTGCAGATCCACGATTCTAAGTCCCCTTCCCACCCCCTGTCCTAGTCTAGGGACTGTGCGTGTCAGGGACGGCCAAGTTAAATACGCGAAAGCACAGTAGGTATCATATTTTGAAAACACAGTAACAAGAGCACAGGCAAAAATGTAAACTAGGACGACAATGCTTTAGAGAAGCCTTTTCAACACGAAGGGAACAGGAAGCTGTGGCACTGTCTTCTGCACTCCCCCCGCCTCCCCCACTGAGAATCGCCACGTACGTGATCTCATAGAGGAACGCTGTCAAAAATTGCATAAAAGACCAGCTTTGCAATGACAGAAATGTCTTTGGCACCTGTTTCTCTCCTGGGATCCCTGAAAAAAAAAATACCTTAAAGCAAAGAGATACAAATTTGGGTAATTATCCAAGAAGCCAAAGGGTGTCCTCTGGCACATCTACCTCCAACTTTTAAAGAAGGCCAAGGAGGAGTCAATCAGGACTGCTCTGTCCCCTGATAACTTCCTGTCTCTGGGCACTTCTATACTGTTGTGTTTCGTGTCGTTTCTGTCAGGTCGGGCCCCAACTCAGTTCATTAGGATCACAGCTCTAATGAGGCCAAGGACAGACAGCGAATTCCTGGGCTTCTTGGTTAGTGTCTGAGTGAGCAAACCTTGCCACTAAATCATCTCTTCCTCTGCTCTCCCCACCCCCGCCCTTCTCCCTTCCTCCCCCTCCCCCTCCTCCTCCTCCTCCTCCCCCTGCTCCTCCTCCTTCTGCTCCCCCTATACCTCCTCCCCCTCCTCCTCCAGCATCACCATTTCCCTCCGTATCCTCATTGCCATCATCCTGTTGTTACATTTTTAAGAAGGGCCATATATGTTCACTCCAATCACCCTTTATTGTTAATTTAATTACACCCTTTGTGCAGAGGATCTGCTGTTCAGAGAGTGATGTACCTTGTCCAAGGTCACACAACTACTAAGTGGATGCGTCTAAATTCAAACTTGGCCCCCAAACCCACCCAGGTGCACAATCCTGCAAATCCTGGCAGCCACCCCCGCGATGGGGAGAATCGGCCCTGACGTGATCCCAAGGAAAGGGAAACAGCTCACGACACAGCCCGTGCTGGAGGAGGGTTGCTTGTCCCAGGTGCGCTTACGATGCTGGTCCACACAAATCCTTTGACCCAACAACCCCCTCGCAAGGACGTCATGCAGGCAACAGTCCACTAGGGGAGTTCCTGACCGCATCATTTATGGTCGTGATACACCGAGTGATACCAAAGAGCTTGTTGGTAAAGGAATGACTTGTGGGCACACAGGAGGGCCGGGAGGCAGGAGGTGCTGACGTGAGACGCTCCCAGGCAAGGTTCCAAATCATGGGTGTAGAATGAACCTTCGGAATAAATGAAAATATGTTTAGGTAAATAGATACCCTAGACTAACATACATTTCTAGAAGGAATTACTAAAGGAACAAAAAAACCACACTCCCAGTGAGAGTTTTATTTGGGGAGAAGGATCTTAGGCAAGGAGAGACCTTGGCCTTTGCATTTGTCTTTTCTGGCCAGGAATTTCGTTTTTAATTTTGCAACTGTGACAACCAGGACAACAGGACTATGAGCTATTTATTGTGTGTTTTCTTAGGTCACAGTAAGACAATATAGTAAAATAACCTAAAAAAATCATTTTCCTCATTTTGACTGTTAAACAATGCTCATTTTCTTTTATGGGCTGCTGGCTTCAGCCTGGAGCTTTGGGGGTTGGATGGGCTCAGCCCCAGGACCCCAGATGCCCCCACACACGCCTAATCCGCCAGCCCCTTCCCTACCTCAGGACCTCTGCACATGCCGGCCCATCCACGCGGACGCCCTTCACCTCACTGGCTCCCCCACCCCGCAGAGACGCCCGCTGACCTCGGGAAGGCCTTCCTTGTCAACTGACCTGACAGCCAGTCTCCTCACTGTCCCCACACCCCGCCCCTTCAGACTTCTTCCCAAATTTGTGATTTCATAGGCAGCTGTTTGCTAACTGCTTATGACTTTTATCCCTCTCTGGGCTCCACGAGGGCAGAGACCACATTCTCTTCTTCATCAGTAGTAGTGAGTGCCTGGCTCGGCACCTGACACAGCACCTGGCACCTGAGAGGTGATCTACAAATGTTCCTAAAGTTAATGAATTAAGGGATGGAAGAAAGAACCCCAAGCACAAATCTGGATGTTTGCAAATATTGAGCTCTGTAGCTTCCCTTGTTCTTGGTTTTCTGATTTTCCTGCCTTTACTTGTAATTCTGGCACCTGGGCCCTCACGGTTGAGTAGGAGGAGCTCACAGGCTTTGTACCGCGGAGAGTCCATGTTCACACTTTGTGCTGCCACCTGCCATCCTAAGTGCTGCTCCCCACATATCTCTGGATCCCTCTGTGTCCGTGGACTTGTTTCTCTTCTACCAAAGGGGGTTGTGGCACATTTTCTCAGCTTGTTCTAAATGTGATGTGAGCAGACCTTTGACTAGTGTGGCCCAGTGCCATTGCATGGGGAGTAAGATAGACAATCTATTAATATGCTCAGAGTGATGGTATCTCACAAATAAGATTTAACTATCCAAAGGGATATATCTCTCACTAAAAAGGAAAAAAAATTAAGAAAATAGATCATCCACTTAACATTCCTAGGAAATGACAAAAGTGCCTGAGTGTGGTAGTTTTGATCACAGTGTGTTCGCAGAACACTTCAGAGGGCATCAGCCAGCCTCGGGGCCAACAAGGGTCACCCCGAGAGAGGACTGAGTGACCAAGAGCAGCTAGGACCATGCTTCTCTAAAATGGTAGTGTGGAGATAGGGGGTGGGTCTGTGAGCTCCCCCCGAAGGGAAGCGTGGCTGGAGACACTGGGCAGAGCTGGAGAAGGGCTGGGGTTCCACCCACTTCTTGGCCCCAGTTTCTGAACTTTCCAGACTCGGTGTCCCCCGAGGCAGCCCACAGCCACTGTTGGACAAAAGCTGGTGGGCGAATGTCCCAAGTTCTCACCCCTTTGTGAGACACACTCCTTAGTGTTTCAGGAGTCCCCAGTGCAATGGCATCCTGCTTGTTAACCCCCCTGTGCTGACTCCAGCCCTCCCCTGCCTCGCCTCCACAGGCCCACGCTGCTGCCTGGGACCACCTCCCATGCAGCCACCTGCCCTCGAATCCTCATCTCAGAGACTGTTTCTGGAAGAAGCTGACCTGGCCAGTGCTGGAGACCCACTTGGCGGCCACAGAAGCCACTTCCCCTATGAATCCTGGCAAGTCCCTGGTGGCAATGGTCCCATGGCCACATGTCCACACTGCAGCTCGCCTGCATTGCTGCAGGGAGACCCGGCACCGGGCCCCGAGTCAGGCAGTCCAGGAGGGGAGCTGGAAGGGGGTCTCCTGCCCAGTGGTGCCCGACCACCTCTGCCCAGCACGATCATGTCTGCCCAAAGAGAGGGGGCTGCTGGGGAAAACAGTAGGCCCCCTCCCTGTGGTCTTACATTCTATCAATCAGCTCACTGAAGCCACTGGGTAGGAGGCATTACCAGTGATCCCTGATCCTGACTCAGAAACCACTTCTGCTGTGGAGACCGGAGGGCAAGTCGCTGGGGTTTTCATGCCAAGACGCTTCTTCGCTATGTGAAAATCACGTCTCCAACTGATTCACATTTCTAGGACCAGAAGCCTTTTTAACCATGTCCAGAAGTTCAATATAAACCCACTTTTACATTCATCGTGATGGTAAAGATAATTTTTCAGACAATTTTAGTGTCAACCGAGGAGTGGAAGGGTGCAAATGTGCACATGTGCAATGAGAAAGGAAAAATCTTTAAAGAAGAAGGATTCAGAAATAAGCAAAGAAAGGCATTTTACTCAGGAAAAGAAGGCTCACTAGTTCTCCACGTATCACGTCCAGAATGGGCCTTCCAGGAGGCTCCTCCGCGCTCAGGTCCTCTGAAGACGTCTTGTGACACGCAGTGTCATCGCAGGCGCTGTGGTGAGTCCCGCGGGAGGCGGGGATTTGCAGGGGACAGGGCTGTTCCCGGACAGGAGGTGCGTGTGCGCCATGGTGAGGGCCTCCTCATCGTTTAATTTATAGATTAAAACACAGCCCCTAAATTAAATATGTTTTGCAGGCTGAAAATGTTCATTGGGAGACTTTTCTTAATTGAAAATTGACTGAGTGGCTTGATGTCGAGCACAGCTTCAACTACCAAGCCCAGGCAGTGGGAGCGGTTCTTTCCCTCCCAGCAAGGTGACCCTTCCTGGTCTTGTCGGGGTCTTGAAATTCTGAAAGGTACAGTGTGACGAGACAAGGGATTTTATGTTTAAATTCACAGCGACCATGAGCCAGGAAGGATAAGGAACCAGGACTGGCTTTGCAGGTTTGAGAAGCTTGGAGGCTTTTGGAAAATGAATACCACCTCAGGTGTTTTCCACCCTGCAGGTAAACTGACATGCTGCAGACCACCCCCATGTCTTCTCTGCTCAGGAACCTACTCATCACGCAGACCCATCCCTACCAGGCGAGCGGCTCCTCCCCCTCAGGTCTCCAGGCAGTCCCGGCTCCAAACCACAGAGCCCCGCTCAGCCTCAAGGGCTTGGGGGTGACCTTCCTGGGGTGACCCCCTGCACCTAGACCCGGGCCTACTCCCCCACCCTGTGTTAGCTGGCATGTCTCCTCTCCAGAACTCTTCCCTGACAAGCCCCGTATGCACAGTAGACCCCATGTGTGCTTCTCCTTTGTGGCACAAAAGAGGACTGTGGTTGGATACTTGTCTGGACCATGAAGTTCTGACTTCCAGGTAGCTGGTGGGTGCCACGAAGTCAGGAACTCTGTCCAACTTGCAAATCAGGACCCCTAGTGCCTGGCACACAGTGCTTAATTATGAATAGATAGGTACAGATATGGACACAGATAAGTATGCATATGATATGATGTGAATATGCCAGGGATATGGATATAAATATGATATGGATATGATATGGTATGATATGTGTATGAGTATAACATGGCATGGAGATAGACATAGACATTGATGTAGACACAGACACTAATGTGGATACAGATACAGATATAGCTATCGATACCAAATACAGGCACAGATACACGTATGGGTGTGGATACACATACAGACGTTGATGTAGATACAGATACGGATATAGCTGCAGAATTAGAACAAATGAGAGGACAGTCCTTAGACTGCACCTGCTCCACCCTTCCTCCCAGGTCCATCCCAGTCAGGGTACCTTGGATAAGTGACCCTCCATGCAGCCCCCATTTCCTCCTCCCTGAAATGGGGGTGCTACCTACCCCCTACTCAGAGGGTAGATGTGCAGATTAGTGGGGCAAGCTTAGGAAATATGTCAGCTGGTACTATTATTCACCTGTGAATAAATTCAGCATTCCCCAAACCTGACTAATCATAAGAACCCCCTAAAGATGCCCAATAAAATGCAGGCTCCGGGCCTCACCCCAGCCCCACTGAGGCAGAATATTCAGAGGGGCCCATGAGATGTGCCTTTAACCTGCATCCCAAGCAACTCCAATGATGAAGCCAGCGCTGGCCTGGCTCTTCAGACCTCAAACCCACTTGGACGCTGGGTGTTAGAACGAGCAACAGCCCACAGTCGGGGTGGTCCATGCGTCTTCCTGTAGGTGTGCCCTTCACCTACCCCAATAGGACAGAGGAAAGGAAACAGCCAGAATGAATAAAAATGAGGACTACTTCTGGAATGGGAATGAGTTGCTCAGAACCTCCGCTTTCTTTCCCAATTAGACATCACTACATGCAGCTGCCGGATCACCAAGCACCAGAATGAGACAGAGCAGAAGTCGGCTGCCCAGCAAATTGCTGCCTTCACCTTGGTGATTGCACATTCCCTCCAGCTCAACTGCAGAAATCATTAAATTCAAAATCTCAGTACACACACATATATATACTGTACCTATTGATAGCCGCAGGCAGAGCTAATCAAATGCACTGCACATTTCATGCAATTTCACACAATTATGAATCTCACAAGGATGCAAATAAAGAGAAAGCCAGGAGCCAAGGGCGGGTGTCTTATGGGGGGGGCCATCAGAAGGCCAAGAAGTCTCTGGTTCTTCCTAAGCTCCTTTAAACTGCCAGAAATTTGCCAAAGGCCCTCAGCCATCACTGCTACCAAGTTGATGTGCACACCCAGAGAAATCACTGGGATGCGTTTGGAACCCAAGTGAAGCAGGGTCCAGAGGCATGTTGGGGAGGAGCAAAATCCCTCCTGATTCGCAGAGACCCTGCAAAGTAATCCTCCCCCAAGTGTCACTGAGCACCGACAGGGCCATGAAGAGCAGGGCAATTGAGCATCTGTCTTTGCAAGGTGGCTTGCTGATGTCTAAATTGGAGTTGGCAAACTTTTCCTGCAAAGGGCCAGATAATAAATGTTTTTGGGTCTTCTGACCAGATGTTTCTGTCATAACTATGCAACTCTGCCAGTGCAGCCACAGATAAACAAACAGGCACAAATGTGTTCCAATAAAACTTTATTGACAGAAACAGGTGTTGGGTGGATTTGGCCTGATGACCTTGGTTTGCCAACCCCTGGTCTAAGGTATCACTGGAAGAGTGTTTTATAAATACTTGACCCAGTTATTAGGGGAGATGTGGAGTCAAACACGGTGTAAAAACACGTCTCAAAACTGACCTCAGCAGATCAGTGGGGCCAGTTAGGAGAGTCACTCCTCAGACCCGTACCTGAGACAAAGGCCACCCTGTCAGGGCTGGACACAGGGAATCTCTGAAGTGGCCTCTGCACAGATGGAGAAAGCCACACGGGTGGTGACTCTTCAACTAATGGGATGTTCCTTCGTGAGTACGAAGGTTGGGTGTTCCCTGAGGGCAAGATTTAGAAGGTGCAGACATACCCCCAGCACCTGCATTCTCCTCTTCTAATTTGCAACAGGCCTGCTGTGTTTTTGAACTTCCGAAACACAGGTTAATTACACAACTACAGGATTATCCTTGTTACCCAGTGTCACTGAAGCCATCTGGGAATGTCCCTTCCTTACACCTCTGCAGAGCCACTAAGAAAGCTTTCACGGTAACATCAGAGCAGCAGCCAGGTGTCTGAATAGAGGCTGGTTACCAAGAGCACACAGGAGCCATCAGGGTAGAGGGCAAATGTCCCTGTGACTGCACAGAGAGACACCTGCAGGACAGCATGGACCACAGGACCGCAGAAGGTGCTCCCAGACATTGCACTAGTGGAGCTCAGAGCAAGAGGCCAATATTTTGCTTTTCATTCATGACCCTATTGTTA
The DNA here is from genome assembly GCA_023783475.1 of Daubentonia madagascariensis. NCBI lineage: Eukaryota > Metazoa > Chordata > Mammalia > Primates > Daubentoniidae > Daubentonia > Daubentonia madagascariensis. Next base: position 1,551,661 of record JAKFHU010001640.1, on the reverse strand, counting down.
CAAGTTTCTCAATTGTGCAGCCTGGGAAACCACAGATAACATGTTGGCTTTAAGGGATAAAAACCCAGCCATGGACTCATCCGTGCCATCCCACCAGAGGGACTCCTGGGGGCTTGGTCATCGCACAGACCGTGGATTTAGTCTTGGCACATAGATTTCGTTTCCACAATCAGCTGAAAGAAGCTGTTTCTGTTGCAATCCAATCAATGTGCATATGGATTGTTTGTTCAATAAAAGAAACTAAGTAGAAGATATTTAAGAAACTTGAGAAGTGGTCAAAAATCTAAAGCAAAAATGATTTCACTGCAGACATTGGTACTTAGTTCTTAAGGCATGCAATTAAGAAAAAATTCTATAATAAGTATGTCGATTAATAAGAGTTCTGTGTTGATCCCCTTTGTTGGATGAGCCCAGAGATTTTTCTTCTTTTCTTGCCCAACATCTCAAAGATTTGTCACATGAAATGCCAGAAATATCTGGCTGGAGTGATGTCTGCCTATTCACAAAACCTGACAGGCAAACACTTCATTTAGCAGGTGTGTTTGCCAAGCTGACCCCGTGATCTCAGCCAGTCTGTTGCCAAAACAGGTGCACGGCTTAAAAAGTATAGACCCTAGTTAATCCAAGACTGGCTTCCTGCTTCACGAGACAGGGCCCCCCATCACGGGGTCCTCCCTGGCTCCCACCACCCGCCATCATGCTGCCGCTGGCGTCAGCCTCTGCCCTGGCCAGCCTGGTCTCCCTACCCCACCCCTCATGCATCGTTGCTCAGACCTTCCCTGCTCAGCTGGGGTTCCCTTTCACTGCCTTCTGCACGGGTCTCTCTCTGTTCACCTTTATGTTCCCAGCTCGAGCCCCACCCCACCCAAATGACCCTGGTAACCTCCATACAACTTTGTCTCCTGGTCACACTCTCATTGGCACCCATTTTCAATAGTTAGTGTCAGAGTTTGTTTCTAATTTTCTCTTTCAATGCTTAGATTTTGGTTTTCCAAACTAAATATAGGACCCAATTGGTATAGATTGCATTTTATATTTATTCAACAAGTGTTAATAAAGGAACTAACATCAGCTTTTCATTATTTGTAACTTAATATGCAATCAATTGGTATGATTAAAGCTCTACCATCTTGTGCACAAACAGCAATGATCATTTCCTGATGGCTGACTTAGAGTACAACATGGGGAACGGAGTTGAAAGTGAGCACCGTCAGGGACTTTGTTTTGGGAGGCACTCGCCACACCACTGCTAATTATCCTCAAATAACTGGACTCCATCCTTCATCCGGAATTTTGGAGGAAGCACTAGATGTAGCATGGGAAGACGACATTTCTACCTGTACCCCAGTCTGTTTTATTAGGCTGTAGAATTTTTCTTATACTCTCTCTTTTTCCCTTAGTAAAACCTTAGGAGGTGCTTCAACACCTAAGACAAATAAAAACCAGCAAAACAACTGTCTGAATGGACACTTCTGCAAAGGATGTCCACAAACGAAAAATAAGCACATAAAGACCTCAATATTCTTAGTCATCAGGGAAACACACATTGAAATCATAGTGAGGCGCCACTACAATCTATGAGCATGGTTAAATTAAAAAAATTTTAAAACTGGCAACACAAAATTCTGGCGAGACTGCGGAACAACAGGAGCATGAACGACAGTCATGGCACAGCCCCCGGAGAGCAGCCGAGAGTTCCCCACAAAGTTAAACTTTACCACACAATCGCCAACACCAGCCCTGGGACTGCACCAGAGTAAAAATGAAAGTCTTTGTTCATGTAGGAACCGGCATGCGAATATTTGTGGCAGCTTTATTAAAAACCACCCCAAGCTGGAAAGCACCCCAATGTCTAACGACTGGGGAATTGGTGGACAAACCGATGGCACACGGTAAAAGTGGGCGGCGAAAGGAAAGGGTTGCTGTCCAACGCGGAGGGGCCTGAGATGCGTTGTTCTCCTTGAGAGAAGCCAGACTCCAAACACCCTGCACTGCACGAGGCTATTTAAGTGACATTCTGAGAAGGCAAAACGGTAGGAACAGAAAATAGTCCAGCAGTTGCGGGCAGCTGGGGTGGAGGGATCTGTATCCCAATCATGGTGGTGGGTGCATGGCTGTGTACATTTGTCAAAACTCACAGAACTGCATACTAAAAAGGTTGGATTTTACTGTATCTAAATTACATCGTAAGAAAGAAAATTATTTTTTTTAAGCCAGCAGGTCTGATTTTAGTCAAGGTGTAGAACTCCACCTGCCCAGGCTGCCCGAGCTGCTGAGGGCAGTTTCTGAGGCACCCCCGGGTCCCTCGGAACACTGTTTGGAGACCACTGGATGAGCCCCTCACCGGGGCGCTTCTAGATCTCCAATTCCCAGTCTCTTTCACCTGGGACACTGGCGCCAGGTAGAGGGAGCAGATTCTCTGAAATCCTGCTTTTGAATCCTGTCGTTTTCCTCAGCAAAACCCTTTCCTGACTGTTGCTGTGTCCACCAACCATCTGGGCACCCTCCCAGGCTGAGGTCTGTCTCCTCCGGGCTGCGAAAGGCTGTCGGCCTCCAGGCCGGAGGAGAGGAATCGCGCGGCTGGGCCTCCTGCCTCTTGTCCCCTTGGCAGCAGGGATGGCATTCCAGGTACGTCACCCTCACGCTGCGCTGTCCCTGGAAGTCAGGGCTCAGGTGTGTCGCTCCACCACAGAGCCGCCTCCAAATGAAAATGAATCCTAAGCACAGCACAGAAAGCCAAGTTAGTAGGATGCCTCAGAATATGTTGGTTTGGGGGTTTTTGTTGTTCTCCTTTTTTAGATTTTCTTTGCTTCCTAATGAAGGACAGCTTTGTCTTTAAAATAAACAGCTGATACTGCTGAATCACTGTCTTTCCAGGAAGCACCCAGAAAACAGTCCTACCTGAGGCGGGGAGCAGGTTTCCATGGAAACGCAATGCAAAGGTCTTCAGTGTCTGTGTGTGGATGGGCCCAGCAAGGAGAGATTGCTGTGGCGTGTTGGCGAGAGGTGGCTAATGACAGCGCGTGTACCTGACTCTGGGGTCCCTGCCACACCTTTAGCCGGGACCTCACTCACGCCTGGGAGGGATTCAGGAGCGTGGTTATGACCCTGGGCTTGGGAGCAGGACTGCCTGGATTTGACGCCTGGCCCCCTCATTTGCAGCTGCAGGACACTGGACAAGCACTTAATGTCTTCGAGCTCTTCTCTGGGAAGTGTGAATTGTGGCACTTACCCCTTAAATGTGCTGGAGTGATTCATCAAATGTGAGTCCAATACTCGGTATCCTCCGGGCCCACACTGAGAATGCTGTCAATGATAGTGCTGATTAATTTTATACTAAAGCCCAGTAGGTCTGCTCAAACCCCGAGCCCCACTGGTAGAGCGGGGCTGCATGCCGCCCGCCTTCGCCAACACATAGCACCGCTGGCTGTCCCAGAGAGCCAGATGACTTGCTGGTGAGGCTCAGAGCAGGGCCATGCAGGCTGTGCACCACACTGCACCCAGGGGAGCTGGAGCCGTCACATAAGTGACCGGCTTTGTGTTCCACCCTCCCCTTCCACAGGCCTGGCCACCACGCCTGCGTCCCCCTCCCTCGATCACCGGAGTCTTTTCCTCAAAGGGGCCCCAGTCTCTCCTGAGGAGGCCTTTGCTCTCCCTGGTGCAGCTCCCTGACGGGCTTGTCTCTGGCACCCCCATGACTGATGCCAGGCCATGACTCAGATCTCGGGTGTCGCTGCACCTGGTTAAAGAGGCCCTCTCTCCAGGGCTCACCATGTCACACTGGTCACTTCCTGAAGTCACTTTATTGTCTACTTGCATGTTATTTGTCTTCTTCAACCAGAATGGCAGCTCCATGAAGGGGGGATTTGAACAGGTATGTTCATCACTGACTCCCTAGTGCCCAGAACATGCCTGAGGTATAGTAAGCACAGGCGTTGCATGGAAGGAAGGAAGGAAGCAAGGAAAGAAGGGAGAGAGGGAGGAAAGGAAGGACATGTGGATATTGGGATGGATGGATAGATGGATGGATGCATACATGGATGGATGAATGAATGCATACATGGTTGGATGAATGAATGCATACATATGTGCATGGATGGATGAGGGGTGGATAGATGTGTGGACGGATGGATGGATAGAGAGACACATGGATGGGTGGGTAGATGGATGCATGTTTGGATAGTGCATGGCTGGGTGGATGGATGGATGATGGATGAACAGGTGGATGGGTGAATGGAGTAATAGATGAACAGATGAATAGGTTGATGGATAGACTAGTGGTTGGGCTGATGACTGTCAGCCAGTAGGAGGCAAATATTCACCTACAGCTTTTATCTTCCAGGCAAGATGCTGCACTGCTGCTGTGCTGATGCAAGTCCTCACAATGAGTGCAGATTCATGTTATACCATGTAAACAACGTCACCTTTGTGGGAAAAAAGCCATCCTTGGCTTCACTAACAAAAACACTGCAGACAGGTTTCCCAGGCCCTCCTCGCAGGCCTGCAGCTCACTCAGGCACTTGGAGCTGAGCGGTGAGAGCAGCCCCAAGCGCTGTGGAGATTTCTAACGTCTTCTCTCCCCGCCCTGCTCACCCAGCTTTATCTTCGTAATTACACCAGGACACATTTCTCATTACAGACACCAGGGGAAACCACGCGCAAGCCAGCGGCTGGTTAAGCAAGAAAGAGCAAAGCAAAGATTGACCTAGTTTGGATAAAGTGGGATCTTACCTGAACCTTCCCCAGATGGAAATGGCGCTAAATCAGACCTGCATGCACATACTGTTTTCCTTCACTGTTTCTTTTATTACAGCTATTTTTACAAGTTTTGTTCCGTCTGAATTGAGTGTAATTACAAAGGGTGAAAATAACTGGGAAAATCTGAACGTTCAGCACGAACAAAGCACAAGGTGCTCAGCATTCTCTGGAGCCTCTACCCATAAGTGTAGGTCTGAACCTAACAAATGAAAGTCTTCAGAAGAGTCCAGATTAGTAGATGCACACGATGCACAACGGGGCCAAGGGTTTGCTGACTGAGAAGGTGCGGGGAGGGTGGGCACGTGCCCAGAGAGCTCCTCCTGGCTCAAGTGGTGGAGTTGTGGTCATGGTTACCCGTGCAGGGTCCCCACGTGGAAGGGGCTGACCAGGGTAGTGAGCGGCTCAAAACACCAGCAGGAAATATTGCCAGGGCAGAGAACGATACGCCTGGAGAAAAGCAACTCAGCGACAGGGACACATGTTCGTTTGCTTGAAGAGCTGTAACATGGAAGAGGGCAGTTCTGTGTGACTTCAGAGGAGAGAGCTCAGGCTAATTGATAAGAATTTCACAGAGGAACAGGTGCACATTTTTAAAATAAAGCCCACACTTACCATGGTGGCATGCCCAGCCCTGTCGCAGCGTGGCCCTGCCTGTCTCATCGGCCTCCCCTCCCACCTCTCTCCTCCTTGTCCCTCTGCCTCAGTCAGACTCGCAGAACTTCCTCCAATGTACCATGTCCTTTGCACCCCAGGACATTTGCACGTGCTGTCCTGTCTTTCTGACATGAAATGCCCTTTCCCTCATGAGGGCTGGATCCTGTTGAAACATCATTTACTCAGAGAAGTCCTCCCTGATCATCCTGGCTGGTATTGGCCCCAGAGTCACTCTCTGATATGGTAATCACCTGGGTTTATTGGGTTCTCAGCCCTTATAACTCTCTGAAATAAACTTGTGTGTTTGCTTATTTCTTTATTATCTCACTTAAAACATATGAAGACAGGGGCTGCATCTCTCACGTTTGCCCCATATGCCCAGCTCCTAGGAGAATGTATGATGCATACAGAAGGGGCTCAGCCATTGCTGATTAAGTGGATGCACAAATGTGCAAGGGGACAAGATACTCTGGCTGGGTCAGAGCAAATGTGTCCCCACCACCAAGAAGTCAAAGGGCCAGCTGTGCCACCTTCACACAAGAGAGAGTAGGTCTCACCAGCAAGACAAGAGAGCTTCTGCGGCACTTGAAACCTGAGCTGGTTCTCCAGTCCGCGGGACTCTGAAGCCCAGAGGTGCTCATAAGTTGTTTTTGGAAATCCTGAGATTTCAGACAATATTATTATTTGATGTATCAAACAATAATCAATATCTCTCTTAGGGCAGTTTTAGCCATGACTATATTTTAACTTATTTTCTCTCAACATGCATTTGTTCTGGACTGGAAATCCATAGTGTTTGCAGATTCAGATCTTCCAGGTTCCATGTTTTCAACTCTACAAAATCTAATTAAACACAAGTTTATAAAATGATGATTATTTCACACATCTCGGGAGGGTCCACAGAAGCACTTCTCCAAGGGAGCTTGGCTTGGGCCAAGTTGTATTCAAGGTCACCACATGAACAGGGCCTACACTCAATTTTAATCCAGTAAGAGAGGGAGAGAAAAGCTTATTTAATTGTTAAAGTCTTAAAATATTATTTTTATATTAAGACAAATACAAATTTGCAGAATAAATTCATTAGAATTTTTAAGAAAATGCTTTAATATTCTAGAAATTTCACAATGAGGGGGTCACTATTATGCTATATTTGATTTTCCAGAAATACATGCAGCTAAGTGTGACCATATGACTTAATTCCTGCCAATGAGATTTGTCCCAAAGTTTATTAGAAGGAAGTCCCTTCTTGAATGAAATTACAGAGCCTTGTCCTGCCTGGAAGCAGAGATGATGTCCACTGGCACAACAACTGCCTTTTTGTCATGAGAATGAAATCCAGGTACCAGCAAACAGAAGCAGTCGCTTGGTGATGTCATCGGCCCAAGATTGTCCAACTCTGGACTTGTTGTAACTTGAGAGAGGCAAACCCTTTACTTGGCAAGGATATTGTGGCAGAATTCTCCACTACTGACAGATGAGTGCAGCCCTAAACGGCAACGCCCCATTTGGCCTCCAGAACAGAAGGCACAACAATGAGGTCTTATTGGGGATTTTCAGAGCTCAGGAGAGTTGGCAGGTCGCCTCTCTAGAAGTCCCTACAGGACAGAGTTCAGAGAGGATTTTGGCTTTGAGGCAACAACTTTAAGCTTTACCTGAGCCCTGAGCTCCCAGAAAACAGCAACAGTTAAAGAGGCCCCCCACCCCTTGTGCTGCAGGAAATGACTTGCTGCAATATGACTGACTTAAGGCTCATGGGGGTCCCCCTGGTATATCTGCAACCAGGTGAGACAAAGACCTTCCAAATTCCCACTCTTTGTCTCATAAAAGATTACCTGCACGGTTGTTCCCACTGGTCAATCAGGACGAAGTGCTAGCTAGTGACTAAACCTCACTGAAGTTAAGCACCTCTCTTCCCCACAGGCCCCTGGACTCTGACCCACCCTCAGCCAGACAGAGCACACTGCCTCTCCTGTAACACAAAAGAAATACTCCACGATCCTGGCTTGTTCCTCCCTGGAGCCCTTTTCCACCAGATGATTGAGATGCTTGCAGATCTCATGGTCAGAGTGTCCCCCTATTGCAATAGTCTTTCCAAATAAAATCTCTCCTTTCCTAAGTCCAGAGTTGTTTTTATCTGACAGAGGACACAAACACACATGTGATCTTGCCATCTCTGAGCTGTAAGGGTTATCAGAAGTTACAGGTCCAATCTCCATTTGGTTGTGAGTCAGTCAGTCCAGGGGAGGTGAGATGACTTTCCTAAGTCTATGCAGTAGTGAGTGGTGGACTCTGGGCCAGATCTGACCCCTGCTTTCTTGTCCTTTGCAAAGCATCACACCTCAGAGGGCAATCACAGGTGAGTTGACGTAGAGACATCCTTCCGTACACACGGCATTACACGTGTACACATGTGCTCGGGAGCATGCACGCACCTATGTCTACAGCTCCTGGTTAGTCTGAGGAGCCAAGAGCTTTGCTTTCTTCACACCACCCTACAGTGAAATTGACAGCCCAAGATGGAAATTAATCAGGAGGCCATGGTGGTGGACGTGCTCTGCTGGGCACGAAGTCACCAGACCCCACAAAGAGCACCTCTTCTCTATCTCCCCTCTGCAGTGAATGTCCTGCTCCCTGTCCACAGCCACTTCTGCTGGAGGTGGCTCCTGTCCTGCACTGCTCTGCCCACAATAATGGTAGGGCTGGAGCAGGTTGCGGTGACCACAGAAAGTACAGTGAAACCACCATTCTATTCTGCTTCTAGGAATTCAGCTCTTATGGATACTTCATATAAATGGAATAATGCAATAATTGTCCCTCTACATCTGGCTTATTTCACTTGGCATAATGTCTTCTAGGTTCATTTATGCTGTCAGGGGCTGGGGGGAGGGATAAATAGGGAATTTTGCTCAATAGGTATAAAATTTCAGTTAAGCAAGATGAATCATTTCCAGAGATCTGCTGTACAACACAGTACCTACAGTTATCAATATTGAATTGTGTACTTTAGAATATGTGGAGGGGATAGATCTCACATTAAGTGTTCTTACTACAGAAAAAGAATCCCATGAAGAACACAAGGAAATTTTTAGAGATGATGGATATGTTTAGTACCTTGTTTGTGGTGATGGCATCACAGGTGTATACATATGTCCAAACTCATAAAAATGTATACATTAAATATGTGCAATTTTTACACACAATTAGATCTCAATAAAGAGAAGTATCATTAAAGCATCTACTTTTCCCTTAGGAAGGGGAGGAAAGGGGCTTTATTCTGATTTTATGTTTATATATGTGTGTATATATACATATATATATATATTTATACATAGCAAAACTCTACCCACTTCAATTCAAATCAATAAACATTTCCTGAAGACTCACTTTGGGCCAAGCTGTGTACCAGGTACCTAGGGCATGGTTCCACCTGCTAGGACCTCATAGTAAAATGGTGCAGAAGTAATAGCAAAAATATATAAATTAAATATGTGCAATTTATGTCCATGTATGTAATATATGGACATAAACACATAATAAGTATATAAATATGTACATCAAATAAATATATATGTGTATATAACTATACTGTATATGCAGTATATATGTCTCTCCCTATCTGTATGTATCTGTAGGCTTTACTGCACATAAAACTTGGTATAGGACTTTGTGTTCAGCCCTATTACAATCTGCTTTTATGAATAAGGAAACTAAGGCTTAGAAAGTTTAAGTAACTTGAACAGTAACACAGAGCTCATAACTGGGCCTCTCAAAATCTCATTCTAGCTGTCCTATTCCAGAGCCAGAAATACTAGCCATCTCATTGCATTAAAGGCAGACTCATGAATTGAATTGGCAATTCTGATAGAATGGAAGTTGTTATGAAAGAGCTGTGAATAGATCCTAAATCCATCCTGAAAATTTACTCTGAAGGGAGCTGGGAATACAGCATCATTGGCGAGATCTAACCATCCGACCCTGCTTTGTTCTTGCATCTGCCTGTGCATTCAGTTTGTTGGGATATGTTGCTTCAGGGAAAATACATGGAAAGCAAATGCAGCCTCACGCGGATATGTAGTTGGAAAAGGAGATGGATGTTAAAAGTCTTTTCAGATCCTTTCAGTTCATTGTAATATTCTTTTTTGATACTACACCAAAACTTAACAGTGATCATTTTTTAAAGGTTAGATGCAATGCAAGTCTGAAGTTACATCAGTGAACTTTTCTTACTCCATTAAATCAAGATCCGCTGGCCTAGCTTGGACTATAAGGGAATCTTTCCCTAATACATGATTTGGTAACATTGTAACATCACGTTGGTCATTTGGAAAACAAAATTTCACTATGATATGCAGATTTTACATTATAAAGTATCAAAAAAATTGTATTTTCTAATATCACCATATCTCATTAGTAAAGTCTTGAAGTTTGGGGAGGCTGCCAAGCCCACGAGTGCAGATACAAGTTTTCCAAAATTCTAATTTGAACTTAGAAGCTCAAATTGTACCATTGGCAACAAACACCACCAGTTATTTTCCTTGAAGTGACAGGCTCAGTTAGTTTATATTTTAAATAAACTTTTTATTTTAGCAGAGTTTTAGCATTACAAGAAGTTGTGAAGAGTCCCAAGGGCCACTATATACCCCACATCCAGTTTCCCTGTTATTAATATCTTACATCAGCATGGCACATTTGTTACAATTAAGGAACTGATATTGACACATTTTTATTCATTTAAGTCCATATGTCATTCAGACGTCCTTTGTTGTTTTACCTAGTGCCCTTTTTCTGTCCAGGATGCCACCCAGGACACCACCCTGCATTTGGTTGTCAGGTCTCCTTAAGCTTCTCTCAGTTGTGACAGTTTCTCAGAGTGTCCTTGTTTTTGATGGCCTTGACAGTTTTGAGGCGTGCTGGTCAGGTATGTTGCAGAATGTCCTTCAATCGAGATTTGCCTGATTTTTTTTTTTTTTTTTTTTTTTTGGTTAGACTGGGGTTATGGGTTTGGGGGAGGAAGACCACACAGGTAAAGTACCATTTTCATCACATCTTATCCAGGGTATATATTAATAATATCAGCTGCTGACATTGACCTTGATCACCTACCTGAAGTAGCTTTTGTCAGCTCTCTCCACTATAAAGTGACTTTTTTCTTCCACCCTGTCCACACTGTGCTCTTTGGAAGGACCTTTGGATGCACAGCCCACACTGAAAGGGTGGCGAATTATGTTCTTCCTCCTTGAAGCCGGAGTATCTACATACGTTATTTGGAATTCTTCCACACGGGAGGTTTGACCTAATTCATTTTGGGGAAGATATCCGCAAAATACCTAACTCTGAATAACCACAGTTTATCTGTCAGTCACTCTTTCAAGTAAAAATGCTGTTTCTTGAAAAGAGGACAGTTCAGCTCACAACTCGCACAAGCACACTGAGCGTTTCCTTGGTGCCACCAGACTTGGAAGCACCAGAGGTGCTTTAGCCACACAAAATGTTTTTAATAGAGCACTCGAAGGTCAAGAATTAATAAAATTTATACTTTTTCCTGCTTCTGCAAGTAAATCCTTAAGTGAAATCAGCATTGTTTTATTTCCCTGAAGTGTGTAGCGATCACCAATGCCGTGACTCCTAGCTCTGTTTAGCGCCCTGCCCTTGATCCGTGCTAAGGCGCCAGCTCCTTCACCCGTCACTGCCTCTGAACCAGCAGTGCAAACGGAAACCCAGTGGAAAAGGCAAATAAAGCCTTAGTGTGATTGTGAAAATAGTTTTGACTTTGTAGACCCCTCAAAAGAGATGAGGGTTCCCTTAGAGGCCCATGGGGTATACTTTGGGACCTACTGTTGTAAGGTAAAATCTTAGTTTCCTCTTTACCAATTTAACCTTAACTCTTCAACGGTCTCAGAGAGAATCAGGATCAACCTGCTGTAGCCAACCTGGTCTTCTCCAGGATCCTGTGGATTCTCCTCATCTTGCCTCTGCCCCAGCTGCCCCCATATTGGTGCCACACTGTCCTGTGCCAGAGCAGTGGGTGGATGTTAGAAGAGTCACTCTGGGGTCCAATACCCCCTCCCCCAGGACCAAGTTGGGAAGCCCCGGTGTCTTCCTCTTGGTTCCTTTTTGTATTCACTGCTTCCCAGATTTTGAAAACATATCTACTGTGTTATTTATTAATTCATCAGACATTTACTAAGCACCCTAATGCGCTGGTCCCTGGGCAGTTACCTTTAGAAAGCTGCTCTTTAGAACAGAGAAGACACACCCAGGCTTTCCAGGCAACAAAAAATTAACTCTTTCCCCTGAGTCTCAGAAGTTTTATTTTAAGCCTGAGTTTAATTATCAGCATATATAAGCCTAATTATTAATTACATTATTTTTAATTAAGGAAGTTTTCAGGGTCAAGTTAACAAGTGAAGTTTCTAGGCAGTTTGCCCAACTAAGAACTTCATTAAGAACCAAGGGAAAAATTTTTAAAATGCAGAGAGCTCAGGGAAAAAGAATTTCCCCTGGAAGCTAGAAAGCCAAGATTTCTTAATTTACTCTCCCACCTGGGCTCTCTCTTTTGCCTTCTTGGATCCTGGTTGTGGATAGAAACGGGCCAGCTCTGAAGGGGTCTCAGTCACATCTTTCTGGCTCTGAACATAGAATAATTTCCAGGGGATGCAGGAGATACTACCAAGAAGAAAGGGCTGCCTGGTTAGAGAACAAAGCCTTGGTTGTGTGACTCTGTCTACTATGGGAGATTCAGCTGCAAGAAACAGAATCACAGCTAAGAGTGCATCAAACACAAAGACATGTAATTATCTCCCGTAACAAGGAGTTTGGTGGGAGAAAGTCTTAGGCATGATGCAGTGGCCCATCAAGGACCCAGGCTTTTCCTCTTCTCCTTCTCTGCCCTCTTCCTGTGTGGGTGGTTAGTCCTGAGCTTGCTGCCCTGCATCGGCACAGCTTCGAGTGCCGCTCCCACCCATAACCACACGCATATGGGGAGAAGGAAGGAGTGGCTCCTCCTTCCCTGTTCCCTCAGGGAGAAACTCCTGTGAGTCCCCAGCAGTCTCCCGCTCATGTGCCACTGGCCAGGAGTGGGTGCATGCTGCCCTCCACCCTGTCCCGTGGCAAGTGGGAATGCTCACGTAGTTAAGGGTCCAACCCCCCCCCCAGCATGTGGCTGCCTGAACAAGGGGGGGTTTCTGAGCTGAGAAGGGCAGTGACTGCTGCCGTAGGAAGGCGTTCAGCAGCGTACGGCATCTTGTGAGTCAGGAGGCAGCATGCGGTTCCCATACGTGGGCCTACTGCTGTGGGTCACTGCTTGGGAGTTAACAATCGTCCACACTCGCTGGGAGCAAAGGACGACCACTGCCAAGTCCACACCACAGATGAAGGAGTCCCAGAGAGGCAAAGCGCCTTTCCTAAGATCAAACCCAGGTCCTTCTGAAACATCCATGCACTTAGCCCTTCCTTCTCATTGAGAACGTTATGGAGAAAGTGAAAGAGCCAACTACATAGACATCGGGCTGGAGTTCCCTTAAATGGATTCATTCTACCCCTGAAGTTCTATTACTGCAACCAACCACCATGATACAAAAATGGAATGCACTTATTCCCTCCCATTATTAGGTACACAAATGAGTATGTACACACAGATGGCACTGAGTATTTTGGAGAGAAATACAATGTACAGAAATGAAGCCAAAGCCCTGTACTTATAGGATTGAATAGTTTAAGCAAACTCCCAGCATTGTTGGCTGTGAATTTGTTGAGCAGAGCACAGCCTTTTGCCTAGAAGTAGCAATCTTTGAACAACATTAGTTAAAAGATAAAATCTCTCCACAGTGGAGAAAATTTCTCACTGAGATCTTTATATAGTAACAAAATGTTTTATAAGGTGAAAAGCCAGATAGACGATAGAGTAGATTAGACGGATAGACGGATAGATGGCTGCGTATAGATGTATGTAACATTAACATCATTTCGTATTCACCCACCCACAAAATTGAACAAGAATAACCTTCACACAGAAATGTGAGTGCTCTCGGGAAACCTGAGGGCATCAAAACTTTTCCAAGGCGCTGAAGCCAACTCACTGTGAGGGGTTTTCTTGGGTCAGCTCATTAGCAAGATTCTTGGTCACTTTCAATAGTTTCCAACCAGGTTTGAAATACTGGGAATAATGAGAGAGAATATGATTCTAATCCGTGGATCTGGAGATGACCACACCGGCGTCACTGGGGAAACTGAAGCCCGTGAAGAAGCCACATCAGGATGTCGGGGTCCATCAGATGCACGTCTCCCATTTGAAAATCAACCGTGCCCCCCAGAGGAGAGCACACCTGGAGACAGGCTTTAATTCACTAACTCTTCTGGGAGAGAAATAAACAGTTCTTAGTATTTTAGTAAATCTCTGCTTAAGAAGGGCAGAGAAAGAAAGTAGAACCAGTGGCTTTTGTTCTTTGTAACTCCAGAAATCACTCAGGAGACTAGAAACTTCCCTGGCTTGATGTAAGATTAATAATTCCTGGGGTTTTGCATATGCAGAAGCAGGAGGACAGAAGAGAGGAAGACTCTTTTCTTTACCCACCTCATGCCTTGCTTTTGTCCAGCATTCACACTTTGCCTCAAATGAAGAATTATTTGATGAATGCTTTGTTTGTTTTATTTTCCTTATGACACCGCCTGGCCCCGCAGCGTGACTGGGCAGCCTGGCCTCACTCCCGGCTCTGAGCAAGTGGGTTTGGATTCTATTGCTGGTCAAGTCCACTCTGACTCTGCTCACACTTCTGGTTCTCCCATGGGTGGAGCCACTGGGCTCTGCCCTGGGCACCTCCAGCTCCTTGTCTGCAAGCAGACGCTGTACCTGCAAGTACAACTATGTGAAGATGAGGTTGCCCCTCTACTCTCCGCACTGGCCCCTGTCCTGGGTATCAAACCCTCGTCATTTCATCACCATCTGACTCCATGTTGGCAGCACCTACCCTTTACTGGAGTTATCACATGACCCTACGAGTTCACCAAGGACTGTGCATATACTCTCTAGGGCGAGCAGAACCCTGAGATAGCCCGGTGAGCCCCTCCCTTGTGCAATCCCCTCACCCTGACCCTTCAGTGTGGGCAGAACCTCTGAGCTGCTTCCAGCCAAGAGAGAGCGGCCCAGGTGTTGGTATGTCCCTCTGTGGCTACGTTGCACTGCACAGGGACCTGACTAGGCAGACTGCACTGGGAGATTCCCCCGCTGCCATGGCAGAAGATCGGTGCGGGGTTGGCACCTCTAAAACCTGAGGGCATTCCCGGCTGACAGCCAGAAAGAAAACCGAGATCTCAGTCCTACAGCTGCAAAGAACTCAATTCCAACAGCCACGTGAGCTGAGGACCTGAACTCCAGCAAGGAACACGGCCCAGCAGACACCTCAGTTGCAGCCTTGGGAGACCCTGAGCAGAAGACCTAGCTACCCTGAAACCTGACTTTTGACCTATGAAAATGTATCACGAGATAGTAAATGCTTGCTGTTTTAAACTGCTACGTTTGTGGTAAGTGCTTACACAGCAGAGATAACTTACACACTTGCTCAGGTAATTCTCACAGCAGCCATAGAGGATAGGCTGAACTCATGTAGTGCCTCTCAAAGCATTGTCCTCAGACCAGCTGTGTCCACACAGCCCGGGAGCTTGTCACAAATGCAGATTCTCAGGTCCCATTCCAGACCTGCTGAATCGGAAATCCTAGGCGTGGGGCCCAGCAATCTGCATTCAGGCAAGGCCTCCAGGGACCCTGGTGCATGCTGACATTTGAGAACCACCGGATTAATCTCTTCTTTAAAGTCACAGGTGATGGAAACCAGACCCCTGTCTCTCGCCTACAGAAAAAATTAACTCAAGATGGATTAACGACTTAAATGTAAGACCCGAAACCATAACAATTCTAGGAAAAAATGTAGGAAAAACTCTTCTAGACTTCAGCCTAGGCAAAAATTTATGTCTAGAACCCCAAAAGCAAATGCAGCAACAACAAAAATAAATGATGGGACTTAATTAAATTAAAAAGTTCTGTACGGCAAGGGAAATAGTCAACAGAGTGAACAGACTACCTACAGAACGGGAGAAAACATTCACAAACTATACATCCAAAAAGGACTAATATCCAGAATCTACAAAGAACTCAAATCATTAAGAAAAAAACAAATAATCCCATTAAAAAGTGGGCAAAAGACATGAACAGACTTTTTTTCAAAAGAAGATAGACAAATGGCCAACAAACCTATGAAAAAATGTTCAACATCACTAACCATCAGGGAAATGCAAATTAAAACCACAATGAGATATCACCTTACCCCTGTCAGAATGGCCATTATTAAAAAATCAGAAAACAATAGATGTTGGCATGGATGTGGAGAAAAAGGAACACTTATACACTGCTGGTGGGACTGCAGATGAGCACAACCTCTATGGAAAACAGTATGTAGAGTCTTCAAAGAAATAAAAGTAGACCTACCATTCAAGCAGCCACCCCACCACTGGGTGTCTACCCAAAAGAAATGAAGTCAGTATATCAAAAAGACACCTGCAGCCAGCTCCGATGACGCCACTGCACTCTACCCAGGGCGACAGAGCGAGACTCTGTCTCAAATAAATAAATAAATAAATAAATAAAACACCTGCACCCAAATGTTTATCACAGCACAATTCACAATTGCTAAGATGTGGAACCAACCTAAGTGCCCGTCAATTCACAAGTGGATTAAGAAAATGTGGTATATACACCGTGGAGTACTACTCAGCCATAAAAAGGAATAAAATAATATTGTTCGCAGCAACTTGGATGGAACTGGAGACCACTATCCTAAGTGAAGTATCTCAGGAATGGAAAAACAAACACCATGTGTTCTCGGTAATAATTGGGAGCTAAGTGATGGGCACACATGGTCGTGTAGTGGTGTAAAGGACGTTAGAAACCAAGAAGGGAGAGGATAAGAGGGGGTGAGGGATAAAACTTACCTATTGGGTACAATGTACACGATTCTGGTGACAAGTACACTAAAGGCCTTGACTTCAGGATTATACAATTCATCCATGCAATGAAAATACTTATACCCCCTTAATATTTTGAAATTAATTAATTCATTCATTAAAGTAAAGTAGTTACAGGTGGTGGGACCCAAACCCCAAAGGCACAGCACAGGGAGTTTATTGGTTTGACAGATAGAAACTGTGGAGGGACGGCTGGCCTGAGGCTCGGCTGCGTCCAGGTGCTCAGCTCCATTCGATGACTCAGGCTCAGTCAGACCTCGGTGCGGACAGTGTGGCCTGTGAGTGGAGAGAGGCCAGGTGCAGCAGAGGAAAACCCAGGCCAGAAAGAGGAGTGGATACCGACAGCAAACAAGCTCCCATGGAAATTGCACGCACTGCCTGCACAGCTAACAGTATTTGTCATCCCCACCTCTCAGATGAGTAAACTGAGGACTTGGTAAGTTAGGAGATTTGCTGGGACCTTGCAGCTGGGATGTGGCAGAGAAGAAGCTCAAACTGGCTCGAGCTGTTCCTGAATCTCACGTAACTTAGTCACCAAGGATGTCCTCAGAACAGCCAAGGGCGTGCAGGGAAGTGGGGGCTTCTGCGTGGCCTGGCCCAGCTTCCTTATCATTTAAACAAAGAAGCTGTAGCTCAAAAAGGCACGTGGCCGGTCTCCTAACTCTCACCTAACAAGGAGATTTCAGGCCAAGCGTCTTTCATATTCAGCCAGCCCTGTGTACCTTCGGGTTGTTTCAGAGGTCTCCAAGAACATGCTCCCACTGGACGCCACTGCAGAGTTGTCCGGGACGTCCACTTCCAGGAGGTCTGACTGCCTCCTGCACCCAGGATGCACAGAGGTGCTCGCTGTGGCCACGGCAGGGGTGTCTGTGCTGCTTCCCCAGCCCCTCCGGAACAGCAGCGGAGGCGACCTGGCCTGGAAGTCAGCTTCTCCACTTCTCTGTGGGAACCAGCCTTTCCTCTCGCCAGCTGGAGACCTTCCTGAGTCGTAATGAAGGTGGCTATTTTCATAATAAAGAGGTTCTTGGGAGCAGAGTTTGAGGAGGGTGCTCTAAAGGAAACGCCAGCGTGGGATTGAGGGAAAGTAACGGAAGTCTCGCTTGCAATGTGAGGCCAATTAGCACCCGAGCAGCTCAGGGCTAAGACACGGGCCCCAAACTGAAACATCAGCAAATTCTGTGTAGCTTGTTAAGATAAAGGATCTCATTTAAGGCTAGAGAGGACTTTTTCCTCTCTTGGTCTCAGATTCTCCACAGATACAATCATTTTCAGACAGCCAGTAACAAGAAAAAATTTTCTATGGTTCTCCCATTCCAGAAATGCACTCAGTGACTCAATTTTTTTTAAAAAAAGACATATTTAAGATACAATAAGGAGCTTCAAATATTTTTAGATATCATGCAATGCTGGAGAAAGTGGGCGTATGAGAACAGCAAGTGTCTCATGCAGAATCCAGCGGAAAGCACCCTTACAGCAGGGAGGCAAGCTGGAGTTTCACCAAGACCAAATAGGTATTAAACATCAGGAGAAACGTAGAGTTAAACTTATTTGTAGGGTGCATATTCAAGATTTCCATTCAAAAAGTCATTTAGCACCACATTCATATGTTTTTGTTCAATTTTTTTCTGGAAAGGCCAAAATCCATTTTATCCATTTGGTTTTTATCTCCCCAAATTTGTTGAGAAGGTGAAAAATTTCTACCTAGTTCCAGAAATGTGTTTGGATTTTGGTCTTGAGAAGAAAGAGAAAATTGCCCTTTTTTAAAGAAACTTTCTCCGGTGAAGACATTTATCGCAGAATTAAAATATGCCCACTGTATTTTCATTGCTAAGCAATGCACACAGACTCCTAAGCACTATTTACATTGCTGAAAATAGGTTGTGTGATTCCCAGGCACGTTATGGTCTGCCTTGTATATGTAGGAGGTTTGCTGTTGTGATTTTTAAATGTTAGAAAATTTTATTTTAAAAAAAAGTAGGTCTTCTCAATCCTGTTTCAAAACATACTCACACATACACACAATAGAGCAGGATGATTACATTATTCTTTTTGCATGATTCTGATTTTACGTACAATAAATACAATGTGTAGACAACGACATCTCCAATTTCTCATGAGTACTTTCCAAAGTTGCGTTTCATTTCAAAGCAAAATTTATAAAATGCTCACTTGGCTCCAGTTTTCTGCACAGTGGTTAATTATCAGCAGAGGAAACCTGGAGAAAATCCTCATAATCTTTTCCCTGGTTCTCGTGGAAGGATTAGAAAATGTGGTGTTAGCGCCTGTGGCTTTCCAGTAACCATTTGGCACGACCTCTCATTATCGCGTTATCTGAAAGAACACAGTATTCCCTGGGGAGGCACAGACGCGCCTTCTGCACACGTATCATACTAGACGGTTAAACTGAATTTCTTTAAAGATGAAGGAATTTTACCAATGCAGAGATGCAGTTGAGAATGGGGATTTAGAACACACTCTTTCTGAGAAACAGACACACACACTGTGCAAACAGAGACAGGTGACATCAGCCCTCTGCCTGCCCGCTCCCGGCTGCGTTTCTCCGGCCTCCTCCTTATCCTGCCAATGGCTGTCTCCCACGTCCAGGGCCCGTTCTAACGTGGCAGTGATGTTTTCACTCCAAGGAAGCTACAACAGGTCTTTTGTCTTCTTGTCATTCTCTCTGCATTAAAATACTGATACACATTCTCTGAAGGAATAGTTGATGAAGTATGGATTCTGAAATGAAATGGGTATTTCTTGCGACTTCAAAAATGACTGACTGATCCCGGGTTGTATCTATCCCTTGATTGATTTGTTAAGGTTTTATAAAAATAAGCATGAATTCTAATTGATATTGGGGATGAAAATATGGCCTGAGGAAAGCATGACTACAAATCATTAGACAAAATCGAAGTGGCAGTTTTCGGAGTCACCAGTTAGTTGCACTTGAAATGTGTGTGGTGGGGGAGATTTTGTACAAGGAGAAGTTGGAGTAAGGAAGCTTTGATTCAAAGCTCTAAATCTGAACATCCTAATATTCTCTGCTTTGATAGAAGGCTTATTGTTAACACTGACTACTGGCTAACTTGTTTGGTTGCAGTGACAGAAACTAAATTCATAGTTGACGTTGAGGCATAACAGGGAATCATCGGCTCATACAGCTCCAAGTGTAGGGATGGAGCCATCTCGAGGGATGACTTAGCCCCGGGACTCCAAGGATGGCATGCTGTCCTCTGCGCATCTCTCAGCAATCTGTGTCTGGGCGTGATGTCCTCATACATGCAGGCTCCCAGGCTTCCTGCATGTGGGAAACAGTGTGCAACAGCGGCCCAAGCCCACAACACCCACCCCCAGCCCCCACGGTTATCAGCCCCAGCAGGAAGTGCAGCCTCAGCTTCCCAGCTTAGCGAAGGTACCCACACGCAGGTCCTCAACAGGGCCACAAAGCCCCTCAGGGAATTTTGTGTCTTTGATGTCATGATAATTGGAGGGTGCTTCTGGCATTGGCAAGGCAGCGGGGGAGTCACAAATGCTAGACCTCCCTGCACAGTTAAGAACTGTGACCACCCTCCACGATGTTTACATGTCCAGCCAGAGATTCATGCGGGGAAGAAGCTTGTTAATAATTATCTGAGCCCAGGAGCCTATGCTGGTTTGCAATCAACACAAAGCATTTGTAATACACACCAAATTTTCCAGGAACATTCCTCTATGTGACTCTTTTTTATTTTTTTAGGTGGGGAGGACTTCACCGGGAGTTGTTCTCCATTTCGGAAAGCCTTCTCTGGCAGCAATACCACTGGTGGGTTCTGTCCTTGTGAGCACCACATTCACCCATCGGAGGAGCCAGACAACTGTTCACTGTGTCTTCAGGGCGGTTGTTCCTGAGCCTTTACATTTGGAAATACATATTTTATTAGAAATTGCTTTCCTTTCAAGTGACCTTTATATTACAGCTAGGGCATAAAATTGATTTCTTATTAAATTATGTGTGTAGGTAGGTTATATTATTTCATTTCAGGAGTAACACTCAGATTCTTGATAATCACCATGCCATGATGCAGACGGGGCAAGGACGTGTAAGGGGAGGAGGATGGCTGGGTCTCCCACAGACGGGGTCCTGGCTCACAAAACAGAAAACAGAAACCACACCCCTACCCACGGTCAGAGTGAAAGTACAAGGGAAAAACTAGAGACACGTGCAGAAAGAAACGTGGATTTAAAAACCAGTACATGTATATAAGGGTTCTCCAGAGAAACAAAGCCAACAGGATGTACGTGTGTGAGCACGCTTGTGTGTGTATGTGTATTTATCTATTAATAGGAATTGGCTCATGTGATGATAGAAGCTGGCAAGTCCCGAGGTCTGTAGTCAGCAAGCTGGAGACCCAGGAGAGTGGATGGTTTAGTTCCAGCCCGAGAGCCAATCTACTCCACACCCAGGAAGAACTGATGTTTCAGCTCGAGTCCAAAGTCAGAGAAAGACCGATATCCCAGTTCAAGGCCGTCACACAGGAGGCACTCCCTCTTACTGGAGGGAGGTCAGACTTTTTGTTCTATTGAGGCCTTCAACTGATTGGATAAGGCCCACCCACACTGGGGAGAGCCGTCTGCTTTACTTCCATCTACAGACACACCGAGAATAATGTTTGGCCACATGTCTGGGAACCCCACGGCCCAGTCAAGTTGGCAAATAAAATTAACCATCACAACATGCAAAACTAAAGTTACAGAACGTACAGATTGGGGAGAAAATCTTCTCATTTTAAAACTCGTGCAACTTTACAGAAAGAATCAATGTTGCTTCATCTAGGGAGAAGTTCTCAAATTAGGCTTTATCTGAAATTTTCCTGGGGTTTATTTTTTTAGGTATCAAGAGGGCCAAGGAAAGATTTTCTTAATAAAGTGATTTCAATGCCCTAATTTTGCCTATTAGGATGGACATTTTCAGAATTAAATTTGTCACATTAAGACTTAGTGTATTACCACAAGTCAGGCTTTCCCCACCTTGGCACTATTAACATTCTGGACCAAATAATGCTGCATCGTGGAGGAACTATCCTGTGCCTTGTAGGATGTTTAGCAGCATCTCTGACCTCTACCAAGTAGGTGCCAGTACCCCCCTAGGTGTGACAACTAAAAACATCTCCAGACATTGCTAAATGTCCTCCAGGGAGCAAAGTGCTCCCTGCGTAGTTGAGAGCCACTGCTATAAAGGAAACAGGATGAACCACACAGTATTGGCTTCTGATTTGCTTTTTTAATTTAATGCGGACAGTGAGCTGCATGTGCTGTTAGAGACAAGCAGTGACACCCGTGGATATGCTGCTCCAGACACTCCAGAGTTCCATGTCCCTAAAGCTTTTAAGCATCTCTGTGCAGAGACCCAGGCTAAAATATTCGTCTTGTTCATCTTCACGAGTGTGTCAGAATAATAGCAGCTTCTCCTTCCCCTGGAGGCTGGTTCGGTGTGCAAGAACGAAGGCACATCACCACACACCAGCCTGGGGCCAGGGAGCAGGTGGGGCAGAGCTGGCCCACGACTCCAGCTGCCCAGGCATGAAGAGGCTCACCTCTTTAAACGCACCACAAGGTGTTCCCAAGAGCAGAATTTGATGGATGCTCACACTTACAACATAAGAGATTTAAGACTCGGGATGGAATCAGATCACATTAAAAGATTAATATAAAATTAGATTCAAAAATAGCTTTGAAGGACCTTTACATTCAAAAGAGTTCAGCAGAGATTTAGAAGCAGAATTTGCTCCAAGGCACAGCAAGAGGTCTCCTTTGTTTCTTCCTGGACCTGGATTTCTCACCACGGGCTGAAAGAACCTTTGCCAAACACTGGCTATCTTCTAAGAGAAGATACCAGTAGACAAAACAAAGCAAAATGACATCGTTGCCCGTGGGTGCTTGGGAGATTCCTCATGAAAAGACGCACTCATTTCACAGACTAGGCCACCAAAGACTTCCGGGGGCCTGGTTCTTGCTGTTTTCCATTTTCTTACGCACCGAGTCAAGAAGCTTCATTGAACATGGGGCCCTGAGTAAGAACACTGTTGCCTACTGGGTGCCCTGTGTGCCAGGTCCTCAGCTCAAACCTTTAGTCAGATGACTTCGGTCAATGCTCTGGGGAAACCGGGAGCAGGGTTTGGTCCTTAACCCAATTCTGCAGAGGAGGAGGCAGTGAGCGGGGCGGGCACCACCCTGAGCCCACACAGCTGGGGTGACGGAGCTGACTCAGACCGGAGCAGGCCGACCCCAGGCCTGGGAGCCAACACGTGCCATCTACCGGGCTAACCCCACTCTAACCCCCTGGTCACTCCACACTTCTTGTCAGGAAGGTCTCCCCAGCGCAAGGAGGCCCATTTTGTCCCCGTCAATTTGTGCTTGAAAGGACAGTCGCGCAAAGACCAGACCTTGAATCTTACCCAGAGAAGCCACCACGACCTTCCTGCAAATTCTGATTCTCACCCTCTGAGGTCTGAGCACTGCACTTGACCTGCGTCTTCTAAAGCAGAAACCAGGGCACACCAGGCCTCTGCTCGGAACTCTCCATTAGCTTGAAATAAAATACCCGCATGGTATGAAATCCATGATCTTCACCTCCATGAGAAGCTAGGAAAAGAATAAATGAAACCCAAAGTAATTAGGAAAAAGGGAATAAAAAGGGTAAGAGTGGAAATCGATGAACTAGAAAGTAAACAATAAAGAAAATTAAAAAGGCAAGCAATATTTCAAAAGGCTAAAAATATTACTAAACTCCTAGCTAGACAGATGAAGGAAAAAAGAGAGAAATTAAAAATTGCCAACTTAAGAATAAAAAGAGGATCTTCACTGAGATTCAGAAGTCGTGAAATGATAAGGGAATATATGAATAAATCAATGCCAATAAATTTTAAACATAGATGAAATTACAAATTCTTACAACATATAATTTATCAAAACTTACACAAGAAGGAACATAAGAACTGATTTAGAAGAAATACATAATCTAAATGTCCTATACCTTTTAAGGAAGTTGAATCTGTTATCCGAAAGTTTCCCACAAAGAAAACTCCAGGCTGGGGTGTCACCCCTTCTGTAACTAGAACACTCCCTTCGCTGGCACTCCACTGGCAAGAATTTGAGACTTGGCCCTGCCACGTATCGGGGCCACCCCTGCCACGCCCATGATGCACGGCGTCTTCTCATAGCCAGACAGTGACTGAGCATCAAAGTCCCATTGCAGAGTCAGCCTCCTTGGGTCACTCTTGGTATCGATCGTCACAATAGATGTCCTTTCCTAGGTAGGAAATGCCCACACAGGAGAGGTATTGGGAGGTTCTCTCAAAGTCAACACGGTGGGAGAGTGAAGGAACCAGGATTAGACACAGGGAAGCTGAACCGGGATGCAGCCACCCAGGTTTGGGCAAGCGCACCACAGCCCTGGGGCAGCGAGGGCCCTGCAAAGCCATCCCGTGCCCGCACAAGCAGACCACGCTCCTGCGCTGACCGGTCGCTCACTGGATGCAGGCTACCCAAGGAAGGAGGGCAGCCTTGGCCAAGACGCGCCCTTCAGCAGGAGGCAATGCTCCGAGGGGGACGCGCTGAAACGCATCAGCCACAAGCACTGCATGCACCGGCAGGAGTGAAGGATTTGATTCTGGCGGGCAGGGTCTAGGAGCTGTACCTCCTGCACCTTCACATCCACTACCATCGACACAGAGACGTCTACATCTCAGCAACAAACCAGGGATTGCAAATATTCAAAAATACCCTTCATAATAGCATTGGAAAACATACAGTACTCAGGCATAAATTTAATTAAGTGTGCAAGACCTCTACCCCTAAACTAGAAAACATTGCAGAAAGAAATTACTGCAGACCTAAGTAAATGGAGAAACATGCCATGTTCAGGGAGAGGACTTAATATTTTTAAGATGCTAATTTTTCTCTAAATTGATTTATATAGCCCCATGTAATCCCTATAAAAGCCCTAGTACACCTTTTTGTAAAATTGATAATCTGATTCCAAACGTTATGTGGAAATGCCCCAGAATACAGAATATCCAAAGCACTCTTTCAAAAAAGGGAAAAAGTCGGATGGACTTAGTCTATACAACTGCAAGATTTACTGTCCTACGATATCAAGACAGTGTGGTACTTACATAAGGACAGACAAAATGACCAGTGGAAAAGAGTACAGACCACCTGAATATAGATAGTTAATTTTTTTTAACAAAAATGTCAAGGTAATTCATTGGGGAATGCATTATTGTTTCCACTACTAGTGCCAGACTAATTAGATATCCAAACTGGTTTCCCTGCTTCACCACATACGCAAAGGTAAACGTGAGATGGATCGAAGACCTAATCATAAAAGCTAAAACTATAAAACTTCTAGGAGAAAACAGGCGAACAACTTTGTCAACTTGGGAGAAGTGAAGATTTCCTAAACAGCACCAGAAAGCATTAAGGTTAATTGGACTTCAAGGTTAAAAAAATCTGCTCTTTAAAAGGCATCATTCATAAAACGAAACGGTAAGCCCCTGACTCATCCAGAAATATTCCCGGTACACATGTCTGACAACAATCCTATACTGAACATACTTTAAAATCTTCTATAAATCAATAAGGAAAAGACAAATAGCTCAATTTTTGCAAATAAGTAAAGACTTAAACACACACTTTACAAACGAATATATACAAGTGGCCAGTGATACACGCGGTAGCACCTGACGCCATCGGTCCAGGGAAAGACACGTGAACTCCACGAGGAAATGCCATTCCACGCCCACAGGAAGAGCTCCTTTTGCGTGGGCAAGCGCGTGGCGCAGCCGGAACTCTTGCACACTGAGGATGGGAGTACAAAATGGGAAAACCACTCGGAAAACCGTTTGACAGTTTCTCATGAGGTTGAAAAGCCCAGTCTACCCCCCATGACCCAGCTCCAAGAGTCTACGCAAGAGGAATGAAAACTTGCGTCCACAACAAAACTTGTTTTATTCATCACCCAATCCCAGAAACAGCCCAAATGTCAGCAGGCGAATGTGTGACAAACAGCCTACGGCTCAAAGGAAGGGACAAGCCTCTAGTATGTGCAGCAAACGGGTGCAAACCAGCAACGCGCTGTGTGAGTGAGACCAGGCTCGAAGGAGTGCCCTCCGTGGGACTCCACTTACGGGAGGTTCTAGAGCAGGAAAAACATGATGACAAAGTTCTCGCGTGGCCTGGGGCACGGCCTGCAAAGGAGAATGAGGGAAGCCCCGTGTTGATGGAGACGTGCTCTGCCGTGTTTAGGGTGTGCATGTTTGTTGGAACCCACAGACCTGCTCACTTGAAACCTGTGCCTTTTATTGGATGCAAATTATACCTCAATAAGCTTAAAACATAAGCTTTCCCACTGTCTCGAGACCCTCACGTGACCTCCCTTTACCTGTCCCCCAGCCCTCCCTCACTGACCTGCGCCCCACAGGTCTGCTTCCTTCAAATCCATCGGGAGTGCTTGCCCTTTGCCTAGACAGCCCCCCTCCCATATTTCTGCACATAGACAGCCATCAGTACACTTTGACTATGTATATGTATTTAATTCAAGGCCAGCATTAATCAAAAGTAAGACATGGTATCTCCTGGTAGTTGAGGATATAAACTCTAGAGCCTGGATTCTTATCCTGGCTTTACCATTTATTTACCAGCTGGGCAACTGTGAGTGGGTTACTCAACTTCTGCCTGCCTCAGTTTCCTCATCTGTGAAATGGGTGTGGTGATGATACCTACTTTATAGGGAGCTGCTTGAAGGAGTCAGAAGCGCCGAACATACTCTATGCTCCTGTTCAATGTTGGTCCTTCTGCGGGTTGTCATTCTAATTGAACATTAGCAGGACTCAAAGGAACAGCACTGAACTTGGGATTATTTGTAGCTCAGTAGCCATGAACTTGGGGTCATTCACTTTAGGTGACCTGGGCTTTAGCCTCAATTCTGCTGGCAGCCAATTGCGTGGGCTTAGGAAAGCTACACACCTGGGGCTTCTTTTCCCCATCTATCAAATGAGGTTTAGACCAGATCAGTGCTTCCAAATAACAGCTCTTCATGGACCACCTTCTGCATTTTTGCCTTATCCATTTAATACATATTTTGTTACTTAATAATTTTCCTTAATCAACTTGCTTTTTTAAACTTGAATGCATGTAGCCTCATCCTACACTATATCAATAAAATTAAGGGTTTGATTTGTTAATTAGAGATCTTTTTCTAATACATATTTAAAGAGTTGTTTGATTATTAGGAAAAAAAATGTTAACTCTCTGTTCAAGGGCTCTCTCAAACCATTTCATGCACTTTGTGAGACACAGGGCTGAATGATGCCTGAGCGCTGTCCCTGCCTGAAGCTCACAGAGCCCATGCAACGCGGCTAAGAGACCCCACAGCTTCCGCTGTGTCAGGAAACAGAAACCACCCATGAAACATCATGAGATGCCATGAGAGGGCTGCACCCATGATGCCCGGTATCCAGATGGAGTTTGGGAGATGGTTACAGAAACAGAGAGAGGAAGAAACAACCTGCATGAATTTTCTCTTCGGGAAAGTGTTTTCTCCATCAAAACACTGTCTAGTGTCACCCAACATGGCAACTGGGAAAAAACAAGGTGCTGGAATCTTAGGGTGGGACTTGGCTTTACATAATAATAATAATCACAACTACTAGCTATTAAGCAAGCTAAATACATAAGGCGTAGCTATTGCTTTGTATTTGTTTAACTTCCAGGCTTTACCTTCTCACAAGCCAAAAGCACAGTATGATCACACGTACCATAACAGGCAAAACCTTCCTTCCAGATCAGACATCCTTGCCCAGAGAAATGCACGCCTGTGCCCCAACACGCTGGCATCCCTCTGTGCAGCTCACTAAACTCTCAGATACGCTTGAGAGTGAGCAGGAGGGTGACGTGATAGGAGGTCAGGGACATGGGTAAAGGCAAGACCGTTTAGAGTGGGAGTTGGCAAACATTTTCTGTAAAGAGCCAGAAAGTAAATATTGCAGGCTTTGGGCCATATGGTCTCTGTCACAACTACTCAATTCTGCCCTTGTAGCCATGACAGCAGCCACAGGTAATATGGAAATGAATGGGCATGGCTGTGTTCTGATTAAACCTTAGTGACAAAGCAATCTCCCTCCTAGCCAGGCATGGCCTGGTGTCCACATTCTCTAGTGACCTTGGAGCTTGCCAAGGGACACGACTTCCTGCAGAAGGACTCACCTCCTCACTGGTTAAGGGACCTGGTCCCTGATGGCCTTGTAGGAACGGACCCTTCAACTGAGATAAAGGAAAACCTTGCCTGTTTAAGCTACTGTGAACTCTGGTTTTCTGACACATGCAGCTGACTCTAATCCTAGCCAATGCAACCTACTTTCCACCCAACTGCACGAGCTCCAGGGACACAGGGGCTGGGTCTTGCTTATCTTTGTGTCTCTGTGAATCTCAGGCCCCACTTCGGAGACCAATGCTCAATGGAATTTTGTTAGCTCTCAATAAAATATGACATTCTTTTAAATCCTGCAGACAAAAGGTCCAGTTAAGTTCTTTCTTTCTTGTTTGTTTTTTTTTAAATAATAGCTTTATTGAGATAAAATTCACAAATTCACATACCACAAAGTTCACTTTTAAAGTATACGGTTCAATGGTTTTTACTATCATTGAGCCTCATTATTCATGGATTCCACATTTGCAAAATCACCTGCTTACTAAAATTAGTTAATTTTTTTTTACTCTTCTTGGTCCCCCAAATGTGAAACTTGTTCCAGCCTCAGTGAACACCGTCAGGTACATGCAGTGGCTGAATTCTGCAACGGGATTTAGCCAAAGCAGAGCTGTCAGTGGTTAAAACTGTGCTAGACCTGGTGCATCCTAAATCTGATTTCTTCAGTTCTCAAATGGGGGCACTGGCCCCTGGAACATGACGATGTCACAAGGGCACAGATGCTGATGAATGGAGGCCCGACACCCACAGCGGCTTCTGAGCAAAATTCAGCCATACTTCCCTCGCTCGAATCTTTGACTTGTAGCTTTTCCGAAGGCAATTGAAGTGTGTAACAGCTATTTGTGTTAGAAACAGGCAGAAAGAGAAAGACACCTTTCCAAATGTTTGCTGCCTTCTCTTGTACAATCTGAATCAAATCGTGGCATTAGCAGAGCTTTTAAAATAAGAAATAATGAGGAGGTAGCTGCCAAATGACACGTCTCCTCACCACTGGTTCCTTGCTGAAAGAAACATCCTGGAAAATGCCTTCCCCCTTTTCAAAGTCAGAAATGGTGCCCAGGCCCATTGCAGGATCAGAGGTTCTCCGCCCTGCAACTCCCCCTGCCTTTCCCGTGTTGTCCACTCCACCCAGACGGTTTACCTTCTGCTTCCTGATCGAAATCCCTGCTTGTGGTCCTGTCTTTTCCAGGGAGATCTTCTCTTACCCAGAAGGGGCATCTGTGGGGCCCGGCCAAGCAGGGGGTGCTGTGCCCTGGGTGCACAACAAGGCAGGGAGAGAAGACAGGTGACAGCCTGCCTGTGTACAACCATGAGACTCGGGGACCAGCCCACCGGAGCAGTGCGGAACGCTGGGGTCTTCCATACCCTGCTGCATTTAGCTGTGGGTCTCAGTGATGGCCACAGGTCCTGGGGGAGTTCAGGGCAGCAGGGAGTGGGGGGTGAGCGTGTGGGCAGCTCAGAGAAAGGCCATCTTCCCGCGGAGTGAAGCTGTTTAGATCCTAGGAGTGAGTGTAAAGATGGCCAAGAAGTAGTGGGACAGGGCGGGGGTGGGATCACAGGGACAGAGACCCAGCAGGGCATCTGTTCTGCTCCAGTCTGCTGTCCCGTCCAGGAGGGCACACTGCTGGCTGGAGTCTGGTGTAGTCGGCGTTTCTAGGAGCCCCCACAGCCCCCAGATGGTGTCAGGCCCTGTGTGTCAGGCCACAGTGACCTCCCTGGGAGGGCCAGGATGTGCACCAGGCCAGTAGGATCCTGCCGCAACGTTGCACACTGCTGCTAGAAGAGAAAACGCTGCCTTTCTTCTGAGGTCATGGACAGCAGCAGCCTGGGGTGCTCTGTGGACAGGCCTCACCCACAGAGGAGCGTCCAGCACAGCGCTGGCGGGTTTGACTGCCTGGGGTCTCTCTGTTTCTTTCAGGAGGGGTCGGCAGGGGCTGACCTTCTGCCGTGCGTGGTCTCTGGGATTCTGGTGGAGAGCTGAGCGCCTATCACCCCAGCTTCTCCAGCTCTGGGCACTGACACCTGTTCTAGGCCCAGGCACCTGGCGCACTGTAACCCCTTCGGTTCAAAGGTGGGCCCTCCTGGAACTTTCACTGGGAGTAAATCCCAGAAAGAAGATGGGTCCTCCTTCCACACTGTCTGCTGCTCTGGACTGAGTCGGCCTACTGCCCCAGGGGGGTGTCTGTGTCACCCCAAGAAGAGAGCTGGAGTGGGGACGACACCACCCGAAAGGATGCAGAACTTAGAGACAGAGCGAGCGACACCTCCGAGCCCTGGGTGCAGCCGGGGCAGGAGCTTTTCGGTTTAGACTTTTCGGTTTTGTGCAGACTTTTCAGTTTTGTGAGCCTACAGATTCCTGTAACTCTTCTTGTCACCACTGTCATTTGTGTCACTCGACACTGAAAGTCCTGTCTAGTTCAATCACAGAGGACACTGACACCTTCGGGCCTGGCTGTCCCACAGGTTTTTACTAAACGGTGTCACCATGCCTGCCTGCCAGCTCTCTGCCGAGCACAGGAGAGGACACAAGTTTCAGTGGTCTGGGCACTTCCCACATGGGAATGCAATCCAGTCAGCAGAGCGGCAGCCCTAGAAGGCAGTGCCCAAGACCAGGGCAGGCAGGCAGCACGCAGGAGAGGTGGGCAGCACCCAGGGGCAGGTGGGCAGTACCCAGGGGCAGGACCTGGGGCAGGCAGGCAGGACCCGGGGCAGGAGGGCAGCACCCAGGGGCAGGTGGGCAGCACCCGGGGCAGGAGGGCAGCACTCAGGGGAGGAGGGCAGCACCCAGGGGAGGCAGGCAGCACCCAGGGGAGGCAGGCAGCACCCGGGGCAGGAGGGCAGCACCCAGGGGAGGCAGGCAGCATGCCCCTGTCATTCCAAGCTTGTTGGAACGCACTCTGCGGCTTGCTCCAGGGACTGGACGTGGGTACAAGGGGAGGCGAAAACAGCTGCTGCACTAACAGCCACCAAATGACGCTTGATTGCCTGCTTATTTGCCCTTCTCCGGCTATTTCAGATGACCATCTGGGAACCCAGCAACAATTAGACATTGTTTAGCCAGATCCTGCCAGAAATCAAGTGCCTCCATCATGTTATAAACAATCCAGGGCTGAGTCTAGCAAACACAGACTCGGTGCAAATGCCGCACCGGTGGATGCAGCATGGTCTGACGCTCTGAGCGCAGAAGGATCCGATCTTGGCAGGAAGGAGCAGAAATTCTGCACCTGCACCAACCCTTCCTTCTGCCACTGCCTTGTCACGTGGGTCCTCCTGGCACTCTGCTTCCCAGGACATGTCACACGAGAGCACCCTAGGAAAGCAATGCTAGGTTTTATTCATTTTCTGGGAGCATTCTCTGAATTATTGGTCAACTGAGAAGAGCTACTAGGCCTCATTTTTGAAGGAAGAAAATCCCCCAATTGAACCAAACAGGGCTGCTGGGTGTTTTCCCCTTAAAAGATTACACTGAGGTTATTTTACATCTCATAACATTTACCTTTCAAGTGTGCAAGTCAATGCACAATGATTTTTAGTACCTTTGCCAAGTGGTGCCACCATCACCACAAACCAGCTTCAGAGCTTTCGTCTCCCCAGTAAGAGCCCTCACACCTGTGTGTGGTCCGTCCCCACTCCCAGCCCAGCCCCAGGGAACCACTTGCCTACCTTCCATCTCTATAAATTTGCCCTTTTTAGACATTTCATATAAATGGAATCATATAATAGGTGGTCTTTCGTGCCTGGCTTCTCTCCCTTCGCATGTTTTCAAAGTTTATCCGTGTTGTAGCGCGTGTCAGTGCTTTGCTCCTTCTGACGGCAGAATAACATTCCAGTGTATGGATTCAGAGCGCTGTGGCTGCCCACTCACCAGCTGACAGGCATTTGGGTGGTTTCCAGTTTGGGGCTATTGCAGATTTGTGAACAAGTCTGTGCAGCCACAGGCTTTTGTTTCTCTTGAATAGATACCAAGGAGTCGAACTGCTGGGTCGTAGAAACCAGGGTTGCTTTGAAGCAGCAAAACACTTGACTCTAAAGTCTTCAAATTCATCTAATGAGGTGCCTCGGAGCACAAGATCTGTGCTGGAGCCCTGGCTTGGCCACTTTTGAGCAAGTGTCAGCTCCAGTAGGTGCTTTAGAAGCTGGGTCCTCCTGTGTAAAATGGGAGCAATAACAGAGCCCAGCGACCACTTTACTCCTCCGAGTAAGAATTCTCAGACGGCGGCCGGCCTCCTCCCGTGGTTTCAACGGGCTTGCGTTCCTGCCTTGCTCGTCCCTGACTGGGACGCCCTGTGTCTGGGGAAACACCCCGTCATCACTTGCCAGCCCACCCTCGGCACGTGTGCACGCCAGGCCGTATGACGTGTGCCACTAGGCCCAGCTTCCCCACACGCCTCCTGTGACCGCGGCAGCTGTGGCCTCGAGCTTCTCCCTCGGCTTCTCCACCAGGAGCTGTTGTGTCGGCTGCCATGTTGTCATCTTCCGTTAATTCCCTTCTTTTGCCGATATCCGTCTTGTGTGGTACATGACACATTAAAAAGAAATCCTGCTTCTCTTTCCAGGTGTTTTTTCTGCTGTCCTGCCTTTTGCCAGAGAACACCTGACTCTCTATTTCTATGTAAAGGTAACTGAAGTTCAACCTCTATCTAGTGTGAAAAACCATACTTCACAAAAAAAGGTAGATCTTAAAATTTAACTTCCCAACATACTTGATGGAACTGACCCAAAAACAGTAGGAACAAACAATTGATAAATGGGAATGTTGAAGTTAGAAGCTCTCTTTGACCCTGGAACCCTGAATTCTTAGACACACACTAAAAAAGTGCTTTTAGCCTGGAATAAATCAGAAGCTGTTCAGATAACAAACAGCAATGACAACAACAAAATCTGTCCCTGAGCTTGTGCCGCGTGCCACATGCTGTTCTGAACTCTACTTTCTTGTCACATTTTATTCTACAGTGACCCTATGAGATAAGTACAATCATTATTCCCATTTTACAGATGAAGAAACTGAGGCCCCGGGAGATGGAAAAATTTTCCCAGAATTCCACAGCATCACACCATCCTTGGTGCCTACCTGCAGGTACGTGGTATACATATAGAAGCCTGCAGATCTTTCTACCACCTGCAGTCCTGTAAACACTCCAAAAATCCACAGGCTGCTCTCACTCCCTACCAAATGTGAACAGTGACTTTTACCAGAAAGTCTTTTCCTTTACAACAGTTTTTCACTTGGATTCTTTTCTAATCGTGATTAAAAACACGCATATAAAATAAATAGCCCATTGGATGGACCAAACATTGCCACACAATACATGTGTATTCACTCAGAAAATACAATTTCACAGGTAAATTAATTTCAGACAGCTTAAAGCATAGCTGGTAACTCTAGCTCTGATCTGAATCACATGCCATTTCCTGGGCCTTATTCCCTTGAATTGATCGTAGCAGCCGGTGTTTACTGAGAGGTTTCTGTGTGCCAGGCACTACTTTACGTTTCCTATTTCTCATATGAGCCCTAGGAAGTCAATGCTGTTATTAGCACTCCCTTACATAAAGCGGAAAATTGAAGATTGATAAGCCAAAAAACTAGCTCTGAATCACACAGCTACTCAGTGGAGAGCCTGGGTTTGAACCAGGAACTTTGGGTCCTGCGGCCAGGCTTGGTCCCTTCGTTAAACGCCTAACCACTCCACAAGGACACGTCGCCCCTGTCACCAACACTCATTCTTTCAGGACCTAGTTCTCAGGGTCCCGCCAGAGCTGGGCACAAGGCCGGGGGAAACGCCCACTGTGGTGGACAGACCAGCACCAACCCAAGCCCTCCCGGGAGAGTTGAGCAGGGAAAACAAGGACTGTAAACTTCATCACAACACCACACGCTGAGAGTTATCAGAGCGGAGCCCCAGTGCTGTGAGAACTCATGCTGGGAGTCACAGGAGACCCACCGAGGCGACAGTCCCCAGCTGACAGCCAGTGTCCGGGAGGCTGGGCAGTCCCCGGCAGGTGTGTGTCCTGGGAGGGTCGAGCGGGCTGCCCCGCAGAAGACAAGTGGGAGGGGACAGAGGCTCGAAGAGGCAGGCTGGGCGGCAGCCGTGCCCTGGCGAGGGGGACGGGCACGTGGACGCCGTGGGTGGGGGTGGAGCCATTCAAGTCGATTTGAGAGACAGACTTGGGGACGGAGTGAATAACGGGAACAGGATGGGGAGAATTGGGCTTCGAAAGACTTGGAACTTACAAAAAGGAAAACAAATAAAAACCTGCCCGTTCTATTTCCAATTACGCTGAAGCTTAACTTCTGCCATCTCGGATTCCCAGCCGGTCCTCCAAACCCAGCCTCTAGTCCAAGACCCTGGAGTCACTCCCCGCCGACTCCCGGAGCCCACCCTCCTCAACAGGGCCTTACCCTTGCGTCTGTCCATCCACCCATCCATCCCTCCCCGGCATAAACAGATCAATCGCATGAACCCACGCGCACGGTCAGCAGCAGCAAGAGCTGAGAATGAAGACCCCAGGGCCGTGGCAGCAGGTGCAGTAGAGGCAGGTATCACCCGCAGGCCCCTCCTTGTGCCCTGGCCCCGGAGAAACTCAGCTCCGTCCCCCACGAGCTTTGTGCTTTCCTTCCTTCATGCTTTCCCCGAGAACAGGGCTTCTCGCAGCTGCCCACTGCTCTCCTTAGCTAGTGGCTCTTTATTCTTCAGTCTGAAAACCCATCATGACCCTGACACTACCTATCACCCCTGTTACCACAGGGATGTGCAACCCAACATCTGAGATGGGTGTCTGGGGCTAGGAATGGCCTTCCTCTGAAACTCAGTTTTCTTATCTGTAAAATGGGGGGAATTAATGGAAAATACCTCTCTGAGTTGCTGTGATAACAATTAACTGGGATAACAAATACCACCTCCTCAGCCCAGAGCGAGTACTCAGAAGATGTCAGTCCTTATTATTTATTACTAATCTAGCCCTCATGTTAAGACATTCGGAGCTGAATCCTTCAAAGTTGTGTTTCCTCTCTAAGGCATGTGAGACCCCGAGTGGCAGGTGCAGTCCAGGAATCCGGTCCATAACGGAGGCCGTTATAGACCAAGACAGGGTTCCTGGGCTCTGGAAGCAGAAACCAGGCAATGTCCCTGTCTGGAGGTGAGCAGTCACCGGGGAGCGCGGGTGCTGACGGACACTGTGTGACCTTGGCTCCATCATGGCCTCCTAACACAGGCTCCAGATTTACCAAAGTAAAATTAAACACTTCTAATTTAAGGAAGGAGAGGGACCCAATTCTAATTACATTTTCTTGTCTTCAGCTGGGGTTGTGATGCTCCTGTAGTGACAGCCAGAACTCCTGAGAAAGAGTGTGGCAGTTGTTCCTTCTGAATTCTGTCCAACTCATCAGCATCGTGGAGTGTGGGAGGGGTTGGCGTACCCGTCTCATCAGCGCAGGACAAAGCAGGGCCTCCCACTCCCAGTGCCCTCGGTGACCAGCCTGATTATCGGACAAGGCTTGTGGGAAGGGGGAAGGGACAGAAACTGAGCAGAAACGACAGAGGCCATTCCTGTGCTGGGTGGCAATGCCCATCAGGAGCTCTTCCGGGACAGCACTGTGCGGGCGGGCGTCCAGTTGCAGTAAGCACACTCTCCCGTGCTGTTAGTCAGCGTTCAGATTGATATTAGCAAGATTTAATATCGTTCCCCTCCATAAGCTTCACAGACTGGTGGGGACGCTTTGTAATTCATCCCCAACTCACATCCATCTTTCCTTCCCGTCACCCATCCATGCATTTATCAAACAAGGAGTCGTGGATGCCTACTGTGTGCTCAACTCTGCCAGGAGAGGCAGATAAAATGGTAAAGATAAAATAGATCCAAATCCTGCCCTCATAGAGCAGACGATCTCAATGGGAAAGAAAGACGAATCCAAGAAGCACAGAAACACAGTGGCCGTGACAGAGCTGCCGAGCAGAGGGGCGTGGAGCCTGAGGACATCAAAGGGGAGATCAGGCGAGCTTCCTGTAGAAAATGGCACTGAAGTTGAGATTTGAAGCATCGGTGGTCATGGAGATGGAGAAAAGAGGAGAGAATATTCCTAGCGGAGGGAACGGCTTAGGAGGAAATAGGGATTGACAAAGGCTGGGCTAGAAAGTGAGCGTCCCCTGGGACAATGGCCCCGCAGCTGCACATGCCTTTGTTGTGCTCCTTTATTGCTTCCCATCAGCCTAGCTAATTGCGTTGGGACTTTCCTCCTAACTCTCAAATTCCTCTTGCCCGTGGTCTTGCAATGGCACACTCAGGAGACAGCCTGGACGTACATGGACGCATCTCCACGTGTACAGTTGGTTGGTCTGTTCTGTTGCTGTGCACGGACTAGACAACCAGGACAATCAAAGGCAAGACCTGGGTCTTGGCTCCAGAACACATGAGATGGGTGGGAGCTGCCGGCAGGGGCTGTTTGGCACAGATTGCATCAAGAATCTATGATTCCAGAAAAGATAAACATTAGGTTTCTCCTCCACTACCGAACATTGACGAGGGGTTCCTCTGACTTGTGTGAGCCTGGGGTCGCAGTGAGTTCCTTGAAGGTGAGCGTGAGACTCCACGTTGCTACTAGAGCTGTAGGACAAGAAATAGTATCCAGCTCTGACAGAGTTTAAAATACCCCACGTTATAAGAGTCAGATTTACCTTTCCCAGGTTATCCCAGTTTCTGAGGAGATAGGAAAATAGTAACTGCAAATAGTTGTTAGTTAATCGGTTATAATGAGCCAGGAACTACACTAAGTATTTTATACATAGTAATTTATATAGCTCACGAATCAACCTCATAAGGTGGGAACTCTTATTATACCCACTTGACAGATGAGAAAATTGAGGCTTAGAGAAGGGAAGTCACTCGTCCCTGAGTCAGTTGGCGAGAAAGTGGTGGCACTTGGGTTGGAAGCTCTGCTCCCTGAGAGCTCCCTGCCTCCACACTCCGCCCCACTGCGCTCACCTCAGGGACCACGGCTCAGGTTGACTCATTCATTCAGTTGTTCACTCATTCCCTCCACAAATATTTACTGTGCTCCTAGTATGTTTTAGGCCCTGTTCCAGGTGCTAAAGATAAAGTAAAAAAACCTGCTATGGACTGAATATTTATGTGCCCACAAAATTCCTATGTTGAAATCCTCACCGCCAAAGTGATGGTTTTAGTGGGTGGGGCCTTTGAGAGGTGATTAGATCACAAGGGGGGAGCCCTCACGAGTAGGATTCGTGCCCTCATAAAAGAAACCCAGAGAGCCCCCTCACCCCCGGCCCCTTCCGCCTCATGAGGGGGCAGTGAGAGAACAGGTATCTGTGGAGTGGGGAGTGGACCCTCACCAGGCAGCAAATCTGCCAGCACCTGATCTTGCACTTCCCAGCCACCTGAGCTGTGAGAAATAAATTTCTGTTGTTTATAAGCCACCCAGTGTATGATATTCTGGTAGAGCAGCCCAAATGGACTAAGACAAACCTGACAAAATTTCCTATCCTCTTGGAACGCCTAGTTCCCTGGGAGTTGACAATGAGAAACAAAATAATTAAGTAAAATACACAGTGCACAGAGGACTTCAGCAAGAAAGCGGGTGAGTAGTTCCGAGCGGGAAGGGAAGCCCATCATGGAGGTGGGAGTGTATTAGATGTGTTTTTTTCCTTACACCAGATAATTTCAAACAAGATTTATGTTTGGGCTATTGGGGAGGGCAGTGTATTAAAAATGCTAAACATTCTTTCAAATGTTTCTTGAGTGTCTGCTTTGTGCAACAAAGCAAAGATGCTGTGTCTCAGGCCTCCATCCTGGTGTGGCGAGCCTGTCAGTCAGCGCCTGGGACGCTCCGAGGAGACGAAGGTGGTGCAGGAAGAACCAAACGTGGTGGATTTGGGGTAGGGGGGCAGGTGGAAATGTTTTAAGGGGTGGGCAAGGCCTCTTTCAGAAGACAACAACTGAGCCAAGGTGAAGAGGGAGAGTGAGGGGCGTATGTGGACATCCGGGGAAGGTCTTGCGGGGGCTTATGCCTGGTGTGTTTGTGGAGTGACAGGGAGCTGGTAAGATTGGGGCACAATGAGGGGCAGGCAGAGCGGAGAGGAGGTCAGAGCCGTATTTGTTCAGCAAACACTCCAGGTGCTAGATCCTGCCCACTAACCTCTAGAGAGTCCTTCAAGTGTACCAGGGACCGTGTTTAAATCATCTTACAAGTAGATTAATTATTGGAACCATTTTACAGATGAGGAAATCGAGACTTGGGTTGAAAGTAAACCGTTCAAGGTTTCAAAGAATATAACCAATGCTGGGCAGAAATGAAGCCCCCCAGTCACTCAGTGGGTGCCCTGAATGCTTGCAGACTGCATCGCTGGGCACCCAGGAGACAGCAGGGAGCAGAGGCCAGATGGTCCTTCCCAGGGCTCCTGAAATAGCTGAGGAGGGAGCGCTGGGCGGGACAGGGTGGCAGGGCGTCGGTCCCCAGGGCCCAGGCAGCCTGCTTGAGACCCAGTGGAAGGACACAATGCAGACAGGCCAGGTAGGGTTTGCCTCTTCCTTCCTGTTGGGAAGCGCCTGCCCCTGCCCCAAGGAAGGCATTCCCACTGACACCCGGACCCCCAGCAGGAGGCAGGGAGAGATAGGGGTGAGGACAGGGCCCTGAGAGGGCCAGCCTGTTAGCCCAGTGCTGCCGGAGGAGCTTTATCTCTAAAATATAGTGTTCCCGTGCGAAGGCACACATTTCCACATCTATTAAATTGCTTTGCATGAAAGTGTACTTTCCTGATACCATAGCAACCGTGCTTCCTAATCTGATCTGAATTTTTTGCCTTGTGCTGCAGAAGCTAATGCCACACTTTCTGAAGTCAGTGGCTGTGCCATGCACCCGATGGACATTTTTTGGGAAAAAAACATAATAATCTTGGGTAAAAATCACCAGCACCACTCCTGCCCCTTGGGTGGCTGCTCTGTGCCAACGGCTGCAGATGGTGGTGCTGGCGTCCTCGCCACTTCCCAGCCGGGTGTGCTGATCAGCTTGTTGAACCCCTCTAAGCCTCAGTTTCTTCACCTAGAAATCAGAAATTATAAT
Organism: Daubentonia madagascariensis; assembly: GCA_023783475.1. NCBI lineage: Eukaryota > Metazoa > Chordata > Mammalia > Primates > Daubentoniidae > Daubentonia > Daubentonia madagascariensis. Next base: position 1,512,914 of record JAKFHU010001640.1, on the reverse strand, counting down.
GTCCCTACCCCACAGGGTTGTTGGAAGGATTAAATAACATAAAGCATATAAAGAGTTTAGTTCTGCATCTGGCATTTATTAAGTGCTAAGTAAACAGTAACTAGGGATCTTGTCCTCTACAGCCCCTCTCCTTTATTAATCGTGATACTAATTGACTTCTGGTGACATTACAAGGCTGAATCTGAAATCTATTACTCTCTGTAGCTGCTGTAATGCGGCTTTCCATTTACTGCTTGTCTTCTTCACTGGAATATTCCAAGGAGGTTCTCAGCCATTATTTGAGGCAGGATGAAAGGCAAGACTCCCTTCCCAGATCGTGGTGTGCCGTTTCCACATGCCAAACAGGGTTTCCTCTCTCAAAATCCACCCCATGGATTGGTCCAGCTTCCTTTCAACAATACCATGCTCAATACTGAGGCCCTGGGTGGGGGGACGCCTGTGTGGTCTTCACTCCCAGGGAGCTGCAGCACAGCCTTGGGCATGGTGACATGTTAATAAAATGCAGGATGCATTACTGGGAGGACTGGGGAGGTGGCAGGCACACCACGCCCCATCTGACAGCTGAGAGTTATATCCTCAGACTCAAAAAGGACAAGCACCTGAGGACCACACAGCCACGCAGGGTTGGACTCCATCCCAGATCTGGGGATGGGGGAGTCCACCCATGAAGGCAGAGAGGAAGGGATTCTTGCATCCACACATGCAGGGTTCTTAAACTGATTCATGGTGGGGCATAGTAAAATGCGTATTCCTGGTCCCACACCAGAAATCCAAACTCAGGGGGTTCAGCACAGGGCCCTGGAGTCAGTGTTTGTGTCCTCACCCAGTGAGTCTCACGTAGACGTCTGGATGAGCACACTGAGCATCTATCTTATTCGGTTGGCACAGTACACCTGCAGATCTGGCACCATATGGATGCCACCAAGGTTTACCAGTTGTCACGTCTGCAGCTGTGGCCTGAGCCACACCTGGGCCTGCTGGAGCCACGGCTGGGGTGGCTGAGGAGTGCTGCACTAGAATGCATGAGCAGAAACTTGGGGCGGCTCTGGGCATCAAGCCCCAAAGTCCCCCGGGAGCCCTGGGCCCCAGCCTTGAAGCTGTTCTGCCCTCAAGGCCCTGGCCCTCTGGGCCTGTGGTGGGTGCGGCAGCCCCAGAGAGCGCTGAAATGGCTTCAAAGGCATCTTCCCATTGACTCTGATGAATAGCATCTGGCGTCCTTCTCGCCGCACTAATCTCCTTAACAAGGAGGTTAGTATCAAGGGTGTTGCTGGGCCACACTCTTGGTTTTCTCTCCCAAATACACTTTTTTGTTCTTAACATGGCCAGGCTGAGAATTTTCCAAATCTTTAAGTTCTGCTCCCCTTTTAATTACACACTCCATCTTCAGCCTCACATCCTACTCCACGCAGTCAGGAGAGCCACGCAGCACCCTCAACACTTTGCTTAGAGGTTTCTTTTCCCAGTCACCCTCGCTCATCCTTCCACGAGCCCCAGGACACGGACGCAATTCAGGCAAGTCCTTTTCTTCAGCTGCTTCTCCTCCAGCTTCCAAAACCTCACCTTCATCTCTGTCCGAGACCTCGTCAGAATGGCTTTTACCGTCCGGATTTCCACCAACATTCTGTCCACAACTACTTAGGTCGTCTCTGAGAAGACTAAGTCTCCCTCTGCAGCTCTGTTCTTCTGCGTCCTCACCAGAACCACCCAGGACCCTCTGTCTGTGGCATTACAGGCTCTTAATAGCATGTACTTCACAGCCGTTCCAGCCTCTACCCACTACCCAGTTCCAAAGCCACTGCCACATTTTCAGGTATTTGTTATAGCAACATCCCACTTCTAGCTATCAGTCTGTTCCTGCTGCTATAACAAAACACCCGAGACTGGGTAATTCATAACCAGCGTGATTGTATGCGCACAGTGATGGAGGCTGCAAAGTCCAAGATCAGGGCTCCGGCAGGGGGGGTGTCCGGCAAGGGCTTGTTTTCTGCCTGCACAGCGGTGCCATGTCCTCCCAGGGCGAAAGAAGAGGCAGGGCTCTCTGGGGCCTCTTCCACAGGGCACCAACCCCATTCCTGGGGGGGCCTCGTGACCTCATCACCTCCCAGAGGCCTCACCTACCAGTAATGATGTCATCACCTTGGTAGTTAGGTTTCAACATATGAATTTTGGAGGGACACAAACAGTCAGACCGCAGCAACATCTGTAGAGTCACGATGCTATTATACCTATTTTCGAAAGCGTCCTTTATTTTTGAAGTATTTAGAGGCAAAATGTCATGGTGTTTGTAATGTTCCTCAATATATGTCAGAAGGCAAAAAACAGCAAAGTAAATACAGGAATGTGTTAATGATCGTTCGGGGAGCTGCCTGTGGCAGTTCATGATCCTATTTTCTCCGCTTTCCTGTATGTTTGAAATTTTTCATAATAAAGAGGGTTTTTCTAACGCTGTGATAAGTTAATGATCTAAGACACTCAGAAATTCCTCTAGTTCTTCCCGGCCTTCCACGCCAGCCAGAAAATCTGGAGTGTTTAAACACTGCTGTTACCTTGTTTTATACATGAAGAAAATTCAGTTTCTAAAAAGTCTTCCTTTTTCTAAACTCGACCAGTTGCAGAACGACGTGTTTTCCTTCTCCTCCTCTCTCTTCCTCTTTCTCCGGCTGGCACCGGGGGTCGTGTCGTCGCTGGGGACGTGCCTCTCGATGAAACATGGCTGATGCAGCTGGACATCACACGCCCTGAGGTTTCTTCTTCCTTCCCATTCTGTAAACTGCGGTCTCCAGCACCTCGGGGAGAATTTGAAAGGAGGAAAGCAGCTTTCCCTAACCAGCAAGGGAGACGCAAACTGCACGCAATGCCCGCTCCTGCCTGGTTCCTCACCACACGCACTCACAGGTGACTCTTGGCATGAGGTTTGGGCACAGAATGCTCATAGCCACAGGGTCCAGGGAGCTGAGGGAGGCACAGGTGGCCGATCTCCCAGACTGTCCTGGGTCTCCGCCACTGACCGTACAGATGGTGATTCAGCCTCTTAGCAAAGCTTTCCAAAAATGGAAAGAAAGCAAAATGAAGTATGAGTCCAATTAATTTAAATGTCCTAATGCCTAAAGATTTAAGGCACCGGTGGGGAGGCACAGTAATGAGATGGGCAGGTTCCGAGCAGCCAGGATCCAAACCCACATGACCTTGAATAAGTTCCTTTATATCCTTAAACCTCAGTTTCCCCACATGTGAAATGGGGGAATGATAATTTTAGGGATACTTTTGGGAAGACTGAATGAGAAATTTTACATAAAGCATTAGCCTGGCATATAATTAGCATTTGATAAACGCAGTAATTACTTTTGTGTATTCATACACACGCACATACAGATTCATACACATTGAAGCACCTTCAGACTTCCCTCTCTGCTGTACACATCTTCGGGTAATGCCATCCCCTCTGCACAAATCCAGAGAACCACTCGGAGCCACTCAGCACCAAATGAAATGAAGAGCGTGTCCACGGAGACTGAGAGCTCAGGAGCTCGGCGCCGAGAGGGACCCTCAGAACACAAGATGCCATCCCCACCCCCCTACACACACATGCTGCATTTCTTATAAGCTTCCTGAGCTTCCTGCTGCACTTAGCACAAACCCAGCCCTCACCTGTAAGGCCCTGTGGACCCGGACCCGCCCACCTCCTCACCCCCAGGTAAACCTCGATGATCCCGCCCCTTCACGGTGTCCCGCCCTGCTGTCTCCTGTTCCTCCAGCAGGCCCAGGAGGGCCGGGCTCTGCGTGTGCTGCCCTCACTGGGACAGCTGCCTGCCTGCTCCCCTACCCCACTGACAGGGGCCCCCCATCACAAGGCTCCCTCTCTCCCCACAGGTCACCTCCTCTGCAAGCTCTTCCTAGATCACCCCTCCAGAATTAACCCAAGGAGATAATCACATCACCCTTTGTACCTCCCACATCTGTCCTTAAACATTGTTTGTTTGCTAGATGGCTTGTTAGAGATGCTACCAGGCTTCAAGCTCCCCTCCGAGAATGGGTTGACTTTGCTTATCATCTCCCCCAGGGTACAGTCATCTCCCCACACATGTGGAGGAAGCAAAGGATCCACGACAACTTCGCTCGGTTTATCTGAGGGCGAGGAGGTGAGCTGGACAGACAGGACCTGTACCCAGAGTGCCCCGAGGCAGGGGAGGAGGCTCAGCCGCCTGACTCTCTGCCCAGTGCTCCTCAGGCCTTGCCAGTCTGCAGGAATGAGGCAAATGAGACCTACCCCAGCCCAGGAGACTTCCAGGGGGTCACCTTAAGAGCAAAGTTGTCAATGTGTCACTTTAGCGGAGGGTGCAGAACACTGTCCTGGTCTAAATACATGCCCCTGTGGGCCTGTCATGGTCTCCAATTCTGCCATCAGACGTGGATCCCTGAGGAGGAAACCTCTACACGAGTCAGGACACTTTCCGTGGCGGTGACAAAGACCACACTCGAACCGTGAAAGACAAAGGGAGATGGCAGCTCGGAGCCTCAGAGAGTGGCGGGGCATGTGCAGAAAGCCTCGCACGCTGGACCCTGCTGCTCCAGTGGCCCCACCGTCCTTCCCGCTCCATCCACCACCCCACCTGTCTGCTCCTTGGTCTCCTCCTCAGGCTCCTGAGTACCTGGCTTTGGCAAGACAACCGCAGCAGGTCTGGCATCCCTCCGGAAGGCTGGCAGAAGTCCCCCAGGTGGGGAGGGCTAATTGGGCTGATGAGGGTCCCATCTCCAGCCCAAACCCATCACTTGGTGCTCTCGTTGGCCATGGCCAGGTCATGTGACTCCCCTGGGACTGGCTCAGATCAGCCCCAATACAACCCCCGTGAAGAACTTTCCATGAGACAGCTGGGTGCTCTCTGAGAGGACAGGAGGGCACCGCTGGCATGGCCCAAACGACAGATTTCCACCACATAGTGTGGCTTCCAAAAGACTCATGAGACGATTTGTATCTCCTGGGGGGTTGTGTATTCACAAACCCAGGGAACATTTTTCTTGTGGGCAGCAGTAATTTCTCACAGAGGAAGGAGCTACGTTGGGGTGAGAGCTCCAAGTCTACAGCTGGAGCAGTGTGCAAGGCGAGGAGCCTGTGTCCTCGACCTTTCCTGGCAAGCACACTCCCTTCCCAGTGTGCAAGGAGAGGTGGGTCCCCTTGTGTGGCTGCCGGTAATGTGAAAACACCTGCCCAGGCAAAACTACCCTTGAAAATCACTCAAACAGTTCATAATGCACAACTGGAGTATAGGGCCCCCATGCAGCGATTCTTACGCATGCGCGATTGTAAGAACCACTCACCCAGGTTCAAAAAAGGAAAAACAGAACTGCCTACAAGCAGAGGCCAGGACATTCAAAGCATCTGGTGCAAAGCCAGTTTGGACACCCTCATGGAGAGTTCACAGTGGTCCAAGCTGCCTGCAGAGCCTTCTCCTTTCTGTTTAATTGTTAGTTTCTTTATCCTTAGAACCTTAATAGATGCATCTATTATGAAAATAGTTGTTATTTACACGCAGAAGCCACGTTCACTGCATCCTGGTACCAGTTATCTGTTGCCGTGATAATGTTGTGTTAATAACCCTCCCAGAAACTTGGAAGCTTAAAATACTGAGCAGGAATTGGCTCACACATCGGTGCTGTGTATAAGCTGACAGAGGCTGACTTCAGCCGGGACGACAGAGTGACCGGGGCCCTCCCGCAGCAGGCGGGCTGTCTGGCAGGCACAGGGAACACACAGCAAGTAAGCCCCATCCCAGGTGCACCCTCCCAGCTTCGGCTGTGTCACCTGTGCTCACAACCCACTGGCCCCTGCAAGGTGCACAATCAGTTTTGGATGCTACCAAGTTACCTATCCAAGGTGGGATTCAGGACCCCCCACTGTGACACATATGGGTGCTGGATAAAAACTGTGTTGACTTGGAATCTGAATCTTTCATGGTCGGCACTGTTTTTGCAAAACTGTAGACAATTTAGCCACCGGAAGGCACCCATCATTCCTGTCTCAACAGCAACCTAAATGCCTACCTTCCTCCCAAGAGCTAAATCCTAGAGGGCGCGACACATGCATACCTTGTTCATCATCCTTTGTTTGGTAAGGAGAAAGGAGATCAATAAGTACCTGTTGACTAACCAAAGGATGACTGGACACTGCTGTGTCTGCAGCACCTATAACGTGGTAGGCCCTGTGCTAGGAACTTCATGTAGAATAAACGTCATTTTCTAAGGTTAAACCATGAAAATGTTAACACACACTAATGAAGAGAGACTGGCATAAATCTCCTTAGACTGCTGTGATTTAACGATTATTAATATTTAGCCACATTCGCTTCAAGTGTTTTTTACTTAAGCATTTTCAAAATAAATCACTGACAATATGATATTTCATTTTTAGTTTAATACTTCAGTATGTATCTCTTAAAGAAAAAGACATTTACTTATAAACCACAATACCATTATTAGACTTAACAAAATTAATGTTCTTCCTCACTATCATCTAATAGTACGTCCATATTCAAATTTCCCCAATTGTTCTAGAAGTGTTTTTTTTTTTAATTGCTTTGTTTAAACCAAATCCTGAAGACAGGCATACATCACATTAGGTTGTTATGTCACTTAATTATCTTTTAATCTAGAAAAGCCCATGCCTTTAGTTTATGTCATTGACTTATTGGTGGGGCTATAAATATTTAATCTGCACAATAACCCTGCAATGTAATTATCCCCATTTTCCAATGAGAAAACTGATGCTCAAAGACTTGACAGAGCTCAAAATGGCTGGCTGCCCATAGGCACAGAGTCACTGGCATTAAAACCGAGATTTGTTTTCATGTTAAAACCGCACTCCTTCTGCCATTCCATGTCCATATCAAGAGAGAGGACTAAAGATAGTAACGCTTTTACTTTAAATTTTAAAAAGCAACACTCACCTTTATTACTGGTTTCTGGCACAGGGCACATTTTGACAGAGCTTGGCTGGATTGGCAAGGGGAGGGTCCACCAGGCAAATTAAGGTTTACAAGGGCTCTTTTTCCTTCAAGTTCTTTTAAGCAAGGCTGCTTTGCAGAGAGAGATTTGTAGAACAGTTTCTCTAAAAGCAAGCGCTGGCTGATAAAAGCTCAATAGCTCTGAGAATTGGGTGACAGGCTCTTTCGTCTGCACGCACCAGCAGTGTGACTGAGTTTCAGAATTCTATTTCTTCCACATTGCTACAACTTAGGAATTCACTTTTGAAACCCTGATGCTTGATGAATGAATTTTTAAAATTTATATCCCCAGAATATCCTGTGGGTATTCAATAGCAGATATGAAAGATTCCAAATATCTGAACTTTTTGTTTTAGATCTGGCAGGCTCTTGTAATGAGCTCAGCTAGATCATCCATAAAGGGGCTCTACAGATCTACCCACCAGAAAAGCAGCTGGAGGACAGGACATGCATGCCAGTAAGGAGAAGGCCACTGTGGGCTCCATACACATAATGTGGACTCCATGAATGTGGAGTCACACGCTGAGAACCGGGATGAAATTCCAAAAATCCCTGCTCAAAAGATTATTTTAAAAAATTCTTTAGTCCTTAGTTCAAATTTTCAAAGTTCTTCCAATGAACAAGGTTTTCTCTCATAAGTAGAAACTAGAAAATAGCATGAAAATCTGTTTAATAAAAATACAGGAGACAGAGAAAAAAATTTTGGAAGCCGATGCAAGTCTGATACACAAAAACAGTTGTGAGTGTAAGGCTTTGGTGAGCAAAGCAGCTTAGGATTGCCAAGATGATTTTTTCTATAAAATGGGAGATTCATTTTGACTGATGATGTTGTAAGGATGCATCTGCAGGTCGTAAGATGAGACACAATTTCAACTTCTTAAGTCTCTATTGTAGTTGGCAGATCTGTTTCATTCTTCTCCAATTTTACAACACAACACATTTCCAAAGAGAATTCAAAGATTAACATCCTCTGAAAAGAGTGTAAGAATTCCAACTATGGTATTTTTCAAGGCCGGAATCCTGGAAAAGCTGAATCAACCCTTTAGATTCCCTGGGGCTATTCCAGTTTTCACCAACATCCAATCTACGTGGTATAGAATGTTTATATGTTGGAATTTTTCACTAAAGGGACCTTGGTTTGCAATGGGGTAAGTTTAGGCAAAATCAATAATAATCATGAGTAATATGGGTGCTGTCTTTGGTCGGTGTCCATAGACTTCTAAAATCCTGAACAACACGTCACAGCAGGATCTTGCTCCTGGATAGGACCAGACTTCTCCAGCCCCTCACAAACTCCTTTTCCTCCTGTTTTGCACCAGAATATCACACAACAAAACTCAGTCAGCACTGATAGTGAGCTTTCTAGCACAAGGAGGGAGAGACCCCTCCAGTCTCTCAATACTGGCAATATTTGCACCAAGTTTCCACTCTGAAGACCTATCACTGAAAACGCAGCCTCAGATTCATCGGTGGGGGAATCAATAACAAATCAGGCAGCTATTCACTCAGATTTATTGGCATAACCAGGTGAGGCAGCCAAAAATCTCCAAGAGTGGGTTGTTGATTATGAGTCAGGCAGTTGGAAACAAGCTATTGCTGGATTTCATGCTGATGTGATAAATTCAGCTGCAGCCATGGATCAGACAAGTGGTAACTCAAATGGATGCTCCCTCAAAATGCAAATGCATATTTCACTCCGCTTACTGCTTGATGCAGCTAATCAGTCTTAATCTCGGCATAACTCCTGAGTCCAAAAGAGTCTTCTGGAAGGTGCTGGTATGATACTCTGTTTGAACAGGCTCATAATTTCTGCTAAAACCCTTTGGGGAATTTCCTTTGAGTTATGGATTTGAGAAATGGTTTGTTTCCAGGACAGTTTTATGGAATCTCCTAATGATAGCCAGAAATCGACATCCAGGTTGCTCTCATTGACACCCTGGGTGCTTAGTGGAGCTGAATGATGGTACAGAACTGGGCTGGGGTTTAGACTCTCAATAATCCTGAAATTGGAAAAACAGTTTCGATGTGAGCTGACAACATGATACCTTTAAAAGTGCTAACATATATTTTAAAACCCAAAGACTGAATTTTTTTAAAAAGCGTGGAAATAAAGACAATTAAATAATTAAACCATTTTCTTTTCTCTCCCTAAGATTCTGTGTTCTCTGGCCGACAGTGTCACAGCAGCACTTGGAGTTATATCATCCAGTTTAGAACAAATGTCACCTGGTACGTTGACACTCCCTTTAATTCCCCGCTGTGTCACTAAGAAAAGAGCTGTCTTGCTACTCAGAGGTTTTACATTCCCTAACCACTTTCACAGCCGCATTTATTTATAAAAAAAATAATTGGAAATGACTGATGTGAGTCAAACTTAACGCTCATGTGACTCTGTGGACTTTCCTGTTTGATGACGTAAGTCAGAACATACAAGTGCACATTTCTGGTGAATGTCCAAATACTGTCAACACAATGCACGTTCCACAGAGCAATCTAAGGAACCTGAATTGTCCTTGATTCAGAGAAAAATAGGTTATAATTCCAAACATCTGCTTCTTACAAATAACACCACTTAAATGAGAAGTACAGAGTTCATGTTCTGAAGATGCAGTCTGATGTTTTTGCCTACAATTGCTCTACAGGGCAGGTGGCCGTCAGTGGCCATGACCAACGGTTTGCACCCTTGGGAGCAGAACAGGCTGGGGTCCTGAGTGGAGGATGGAGGGGCCAGTGTGCCAGTGGGAGAGGGGGACGTCCAGTGGCAGACTGTTTGCACAAATGGCTCCACTTTGTGCTGCAACGACACCCTTCACAATGTGACTTTGCACTTCCTCCCACGGAGAGGTGCTATCAAAACTGCAAGGGGACTTCGGCCTAGGTCCGGTTCCTCACCCCACAGGCAGCCAGTTGCTGAGACAAGGAGGACTGAGGGTTGCCAAGGAAGAAAGGAAATTTTAATATGAAAGACGTCAGGAGAACAAACAGGACAAGCAGCCCCAAATCCACCTCTCCAACTAAAGGAGAGCCCGAGTTTTTTAAAGAGGAGAAATTAACAAGGGGCAACTGTGCATTTTGGCAGGTTTTGTTGAAATTAATAAGAGAAATTAAGAAGGGTCTACGTGCATGGGGCAGGTTATTGAGAGATGGTGAGTCCTGGCATCAGGAAGTCAGCCCAGGGGACTTTGGAATCTCAACTGCTTTGTCTTGCAGAAAATCCACCATTTCTGGGATACAACTCAAAAGGTCAAGTAATTAGTTAAGGGAGAGAATTATTGAAAAAAAAAATATAGGGTGTCATTGAAATTTGTTCATAGAGCCGGTTACAGAGGTGGAATCTAAGTCCTCCGCCCTTGAATGCGCACTGGGCTTGCAACTTGCTAGGCCAATAGCAGTTTCACGCTGGTCTTAAGGAGCCTCCAGAAGCCTTGAGACACTCCGAGCTGCAAGAGCAGGCTCGGCCGGCCTGCCAGAGGAGGAAAGACCCTGTGGAGGAGAACTGGGTGCCCTGGCCAACTCCAGCTGCTAAAGCTTGGATATTTGACCCTCCAAATCTCATGTTGAAATTTGAGCCCCAGTGTTGGGTGTGGGGCCTAATTGGGAGGTGTCTGGGTCATGGGGGCGGATCCCTCATGAATGGCTTGATGCCCCCCTCCTGGTAACGAGTGAGCGCTCACCCTATTACTTCCTGCAAGAGCTGGTTGTTAAAAAGAGCCTGGCACCTCCTCCCGCCTTTCTCCCTCTTCACATTCCACCACGAGTGGAAACAGCCTGAAGCAGCCCTCACAGGAGCAGGTGCTGGCACCGTGCTCCTTGTACAGCATGCAGAACCAGTGAGCCAAACAAACCTCTTTTCTTTATGAATTGCCCAGTCCCAGGTGTTCCTTTCTAGCAACACAAACAGACTAAGACACCAGCAAACCCCTCGAAACAGAACAGGGCTGCTTAAGCAATCACAGGGGACCACAGAAGAGCGAGCCCAGGAGAGACCACGTGGACCATTTAACTGAGTCCAGCCCCAATTGCCACGTCTCAGAATCAAGAATTAGAGAGTTTTAACCCTCTGAGACCATTTAACTGAGTCCAGCCCCAATTGCCACGTCTCAGAATCAAGAATTAGAGAATTTTAAGCTCTGAGACAATTGTTCTAAGCCATTAAGGTTTGGAGTGGTCTGTCACGGGGTCTACCTAGCTCAGACCCCTCAGTGGCATCCCTTTCTCTCTTGCTTCCTGTTCTTCCTCGTCCCTGCCTCTCCCTCTCCACCCCTGTCTCTGTCTCTCTCTCCCCACAGCCTCACAAATCCAGCCAAGGAGCTCCTGCTCTGCTGCAGCACTGTCAGGGGAGGGAGTGGGTCTTCTCTGGGCATGAAAGTGGAGGACACGCCCCAGATCAAGCTTGCCAAGCCATGTGGTCTCAGAACCATTTCACCCTCAAAATTAAAACCCCAAAGAGTTTCTGCTTATGTGGGCAAAAACGTTTTAAAACCCAAGAAAATGCAAGTATACATGCCTTAAACCCTGAGAGCAATGATGTCATCCCAGTTCACCTGGCCACTGGGACACTCCACTATGTGCTCATTAAAAACCAGAGTAAGAAATGCATCTAACCTTTAGTGTTATTATGAAAATAATTTTGCCCTCATGCACCCCTGAGAACCTCTGACTTAGACTGAAATAAAAGGATCAGCTGGACCATTGTTCAGATATTCCCAAGCTCTCACGTTTCCCAACTCTGTCTGCAAGATTCTGCTTACAACAATAATAATCAGAATATAAACATTGGACGGCTTGCTTATTAGAAAGCTTAGGAATTTACTACACAATGGCAAAATGCATATGGCTAATAAGCATTCATATAGAATAAACACTCTAAAAATTATTACCATCATTGCATCTCCATGGTAATATTTATTTATAATGAATTAGGTGTATACATGGGAATATTGAGCTAAGTGGGGAACTAATTATGGAAAGCCTGTTCACATCTTAAATAAAGTAGTTTCTGCTCTATCTTGGGGTTTATTGCTTGAAGAACTTCTCTTATTTATTTAAGGTGCAATTCCTGCCCACCCCCCGGAAGTTCATATAGCTTTCATGTTCATCTCTGCACATCTCTGAGGATTCAAACCCTCCTCCCATCACTGTCTTCTCAAACTCGGATCATGTCCTGGGAGTGCCTTCTGTGTTCTATGTCCTTTTTCATAGGTTGTGATGTTGATTCTTTGCCACACCTGGGATTCAGGCATTATTGTCTCTGTTCTACAGACGACGAAACTGCCCGTCAACTTTGAACAACCTGCTCAAAGTCAAACAATTAAAAAGAAAAAAGATATGCTTCACCATTACTCAAGTATTCATTCACTAACCAAAAAGTTTTGTCTACCTGCTCAGGTGCTGTGCAGGTAAGTGGAGACAAAGACGCACTGATTATCTGTAAAGGCTGAAACGAACTGGCTTAGTCAGGGTGGGGTCAGACAGGAGAGAGGAGGTGGCCTGCAGAGACGATTCAGTGGACGTCACGCAAAGACACGGCCTGCGCCTCCCAGGAGCACTGAGGGTGCAGCCACCTGCTTGTGGGGGTGGGTGTGGCTTCCTGGAGGTATGTGGCAGATGGCACTTTCCAAAAATGTCTGCAGTGTTTCTCCGCAGGCTCTTCTTATAGGTGGATTTGAGGCCCCTCCCCGCAATGGGTGGGCCTCCACGTCCCGCCCGTGGACCTGGGTAGACTGGTAACAACAGGGGTCTTCCTTGACTCCGGAGGTCGGGCCAGAGAAGATGATGCCACTCCCACCCACTCGTCTTGAGACGCCCTCTCTTGGAACCCAGCTGCCATGCTGTGACGAAGTCCAGGTCACCCTGCGGAGAACCCGGGTGGTGAGGAGCCCGCAGCCAGTGCCGGCTCGCTTGCGTGTGCGTGGGCCGTCTTGGAAGTGCACCCTCCAGCTGAGGCCGTGTGGAGCAGGGATGAGCTGTCTGTCCTCTCCAAGTCCTTCCCAAATAGTAGATTCATGAGCAAAATAAATGATTAGCGTCACCTACAGCCGTTCAGACTTAGAGCAGTTTGTTACACAGCAACAAATAACGGGGAAATGAGGTGCTGCTTGGACTGAATCTCAGAGGATGGGAAGAGCAGCAAGGCATGGAGTGGGTGGGAGGGTGGTGCCAGGTGTAAACAACCACCTTCGGGAAGACACAGAGACAGGCGATGACGCGGGGTGGGCTGCAGGACCACGTTCCCGGTCAAAGCAAGGGGTAGCGGAATTGTGGCAGGTGAGTCAAGAGGGTGAGGTTAGAAATATCTTGGGTTTCATTTCATAGCTTAGACTTTATCATTCTAGGTCAGCAGTTCTCAAAGATGCTTCTCAAATGTAATGCACAAACCCCACAGTCAAAACTATTTGCATAGCTATTGTTCCTAAGATTTTATTTATTTGCCTTTTGTTGTCTTGGATTTGCACTGACAGTAAAGCTGCTGGCCCACTAGCACACCTTTGCAAGTACACACAGTGTGTCTACAAAGAAAGGCCAGTTTCATTTCCACATGTCCCTGATGAGGCAGAACTAATGTTAATTTTATTGAATGTCAACCCTTGAGTACGTGTCTTTATTTTGTTTTGTCTTGGAAATTAAGCCTGGATTTTCGTGGAAAAAAATGTTACTTAGGTTAACCTGTACACGGTTTTCCATTTTTATTTAAAAATAAATAAATACTTTTAAATGCCACAGTTTTAATTTATAATGTGATATATATCAAAATATATAACCCAGCTGGGCACAGTGGCTCATGCCTGTAATCCCAGTGCTTTGGGAGGCTGAGGTGGGAGGATCACTAGAGGACAGGAGTTCAAGATCAGGCTGGGCAACATTGCGAGACCCCCATCTCTTCAAAAACTTTAAAAATTAGCCAGGCGTGGTGGCGCATGCCTATAGTCCCAGCTACTCGGGAGGCTGAGGTGGGAGGATCGTTCCAGCACAGGAATTGAAGGCTGAAGCAAGCTATGATCATGCCACTGCACACATGCACACACATGCACATCCCATGCACGTGCACACAGTGCACATGCACACACACCCACACACACGGCTGACCCTATGGAAATGAGGGAGACTAGAGGAGGATGGGAGCAGATGGGTACAATTGGGTATAATTTGGGGAGTTCAAGAGGTTGAATTAGATTTCCCCGGATGGTCTAAATTTTTCTCACCAAATTAAGAGGGAGGCTCTCTACCAAGATTGTCCCAGAATCACGCGTCTTGTCCAAGTGCTCTGGAAATATTTGTCCCTGAGTTCTGGTAGATAAAGTTGCACTAACTACCGACGTCCTTTCTAATTAAACTTGTTACACCTCAATGAAAGGCCAATGGCCTTGGTCATGGAAAGAAAACGAGCTGTTTCACATTCCCTTCCCTGAGCTGGTCTCCACAGTCTGCTTGGATCCCATAAAATCCAGCTGCCCGGGTAGGACGGCTTTCCTTCATGCAGCCCTCGAGCCACCACAGGTACCTGAGTTCACAGGTAACTGAGCTTGCTTCAAGTAAATGTCGTAAGGTGACTTGACTGCCGTATCACCGAGTAGAAGGGAAAAGTGTCTGGAATCCTCCCAGGAGACTCAGACACCCCAGGTACCAGCGGGGCAGGGGCTGTGGGGATGGTTCCCAGGACCCAGGCTTGGGCACGTGTCCACTGAAGGACCAAGACCAAATTGGGGCGGGACAACATTGACGACGGCATCTTGGGAGAAAGAGGCAAGAGCCCACGAGCCCAAAGCCGGGAGCCCAGTCTGAAGAGGGCAGGCAGCAAGCAGAGGCCAGATTCCAGGCACCCGGGGGAGAACCAGACTCACCGCGGCACAGCGAGGTCTCCAGAGGCAGAGAAGGCAGAGCCCAGGAGCTTCCCAGAGGTGCGAGAGCATGCGGGGTCCTTGAGCTCTGCATAGAGCAGGAGGAGAGGGGGATGTCACAGGCTGCAGCTGCAGCAAAGTTCCCCAGAAATGAGGGCCTGTGGGCTATTGGCAGAAAGCCTCCCCCATAACTTATTTTTGTTTGGCTTGGCTTTATCTGCTTTGTTCCCTGTGAATCCCTGGCGCCTACAACATGATATTTTTTGAGCACCTAGTTTGCGATAGGCAACTTACCGACCTTCAGAGTCAGGGTAGTATTTTAACATCAATCAGACGTACAGTCAATGATCAAACAATCTTGAACCAATTCATGTATTGATTACATTAACAGAATAGGGGCAAATGCCATCATGATTAGGAACGAGGACTTCAGTGTTCCACGATCTTAGGTTTGAAATGGGCATCACCACTTACTAACCAGGCGCTTTGGGAAATTATTTAAGGTCACCACGCCTCAGTTTCTTCCATCATAACATAGGCATAGGATAAAATACCTTGTAAGATTGTTTTGATATTATATGAGATGCCTTATGTCGAGCCCTTAGGGCTCAGTGAGTGCTCGACAAAGGGTGCAGATAGACCATCATCCTCAACATTATCATTTAATTTTTCTCCCAGGAAAACATACTGTATTTCAGGATTTTGTCCACAGAGAAAAGTATTGTCCTTGGAATAACAGGGACCAAGTGGCCTGTGCACCTGACATTACCGGTATTAACGACTTTGCTGACTTGGCTAAGACAATAAATGTGGGCACTAATGTTACAGTGAAGAGAATCCGTTTTCACGGTGGCTCTATATCCAGGATGAAAGGTTCACGGCCACATTTCAGCTAGTTATAGCTCCGAATAATTTGGATGTCAGAAACCCATTCATGCCATTAGCTTTTACGGTGGATTTTTATTTTTTCCCTCTCAGTCCCCATTTCAATTAAGAAATTTCGAGTTTTATAACAGATCAATGGGTGGGCACCACATCATTAATTTAATGAAAGTTTATATGAGTGTTCAATTCCTTTGTCAATTGCTTTCCCCTTAATTAGTAAAATTATCAGAAAAAAGTAACACTCAAATAGAGATAGAACATTTAAAAATATAAAGAATTAAACCACGTAGAACTAAATGCACACACACACACACAAGTGAGTGAGAACAAGTAACGCGGTGGCAACCTAAGGTGAGTGGAGTGTACCCACCCTGCTGCCCTGCTTGAGATCTTGTGCTGGAGTCGTGCGAGGCGTCACCACCGGGGGAGACTGGGTTAAGTGCATCGGATCTCGCTGTGTAATTTTACCACTACATATACATGCACTTTTAAATATATATGTAAAGGGTACACTTTTTGGCAAAATGTCAGCTCTTCAATAAGATAGAGCTAATAATAACAACCATAAAACCAGGGGAAATGTAGGCATTTTTTCTCACATTACCTAAGTTGGATGGCAAATTGCCCTCCATCCTTCCACTGTCCTTTGAACACACGGAGTCGGGCCGCATGTTTTTCTTCCTCACCTGGTCCTCTGCACGCGTTTCCTCTCTCTGTGAAAAGCATCGTTGTTCTTCCCACAAGTCGGAAACCCAAAGTCATCCCAACCCTCTCCCTCCCTCCAGACAGCACTGCCTCCTGGGCGGCCCCACATGCACCCACTGTTGCCCCTCTCTGGCAGCGCCATGTATCACCCCCCATCTCTCACGTGGGCAACTGCAGGGCCCTCCTCGCCAAGGGGGTCCCTGTCTCCACTCAACCCTCCCAGCACTGGTCTCTCAGTGGCCAGGGGGATCTTTCAAAAACACAAATCTCACCATGTCTTTCTTTATGCCTTCCCTTTGCTCTTAAGGAAAGGATCTTCACCAAAACCCTGTATAGTCAAAGCCAGCCCGGTTGGTGTCCTTTCACGCCCCCAAACACACCAGAGCTTTCCTGGCTAGGACTTAAGACTTGCTATTATTCCCTCTGCTTGGAACCCCCACTCCCAGCGCCCACCCTCTTCTGTACGTTAACACCTAACCTCCCCCTGCATCTCCGCCCGGGGCACGCAGGGCCCTCTGCTATGGACCTCACAGAGTCTTGTCCCTTTCCCTCAAACATCGCAAGTGTACATTCACCTGTGTGACTATTATTTTAATGAAGTATAATTTACATGCATTAATGTGTGCAGATCTTAAGTACTCAGTTCAACACGTTTGACAACAGTCTACACCCGTAAAGCCACCCCCCCAACAAGCCATGGAATGTTCTCATCACCCAGAACTTTCCTTCGTCGTGCCTCTGTCCTTGCAAGCACCACCATCAGCAGCAGCTACTATTCTGACATCTGTCACCACAGATCAGTTTTTTCCATTCTTAAATTTCATATAAACAGAATCATACAAACACACTCTTTTATGTCTAGCTTTATCGATGTTGTTGCACGCACGAGGAGATCCCTTTTATTGTGAGTAGTACCACACTGTGTGAATACAGCAGAATTCATGCATCCATTCTCCAAATGATGAGCATTCAGTGATTTCTATTTCTTGCTATTATAAGTAAGACTGCTACGGAAATTGTCATAGAAGTTATTGTATGGACATAAGTTTTCATTCTTCTTGGGTAAAAACTTAAAAGTGGAATTGCTGGGTCATAGGATAGACATATATTTAACTTTACAAGAAACTGCTGCGTGGTTTTGCACATGTGCCAGCCGTGCGTGAGAGCTCCATTTGCCCACGTCCCCTCCAAAGTTTGGCCCTGCTGGTCTTTTTACAGCAGCCGTTCCAGTGGATGTGAAATGGTATCTCACGGTGGTTTTAACTTGCATTTTCCTGATGATCAATGAGCACCCTTCCTGTGCTTATTGGCCATTTGTATAGCTTCTTCTGTGAAGTGTCTATTAAACTGTTTTTCCTGTTTTTATTGGGTTGTTTTTCATTTGATTGTTGACTTGTGAGAGTTCTTTACATAGTCTGGATATGAACCTTTTGTGAGATGTATGAATTGTGAATATTTTTTTCTGTGACTTGCCTACTTATTTTCTTAATGGTATCACTTAATAAGCATATTTTTTCACTTTGATGAAATAAAACATCAACTTTTTTTTTTTATGGTCAGTGCTTTCTGTGTCCTGTTTGAAAGAATCTGCCTACCCAATGTCCTGAAGGTATTTTCCCATGTTTTCTTCTGGAATGGTGCTATCCAGCATGGTAGCCACTGGCCACATGTGACTATGAGCACTATTGCCCGAAACCTAGTGGCTTAAAGCAGCCGTTGCATTTCACTCGTGTGGTTGTACGTCACAAATTCAGGAGGGGCTTAGCGGATGATTCATCTCTGACCGGCATGGGAGAAGTACAGGCTTCCTCACTTCCTTCTGTCTCTGTCTCTCCCTCTCTCTGTGTCTGTCTCTGTCTCTCCCTCTCTCTGTGTCTGTCTCTGTCTCTCTCCTCTCTCTGTGTCTGTCTCTGTCTCTCCCTCTCTCTGTGTCTCTCTCTGTCTCCCCCCCTCTCTGTGTCTGTCTCTGTCTCTCTCCTCTCTCTGTGTCTCTCTCTGTCTCTGTCTCTCTCTCTGTCTCTGTCTCTATCTCTCTGTTTCTCTCCCCCCCCCAGCATCTCATCATCTAATGTCTTTCCACATGGCTTGGGCTTCTCACAGCATGATGGCCTCAGACTATTTGGACATTTTACGTGGTGCCTAATCCTGAAGAGAGAATGTTCTTCTTATGACCCAGCCTCAGTAGTCTCAGGACACCATTGCCGCCTCATGTTACTGGTAAAGCAAATCACTAAGACCAGCCTAGATTCAAGGGTTTGGGAGCAATAGACTTCACTTCTCAATGGAGCAATGTCATACACATATAAGCAGGAAATAAATTGATAGGAGAATCTTGGAACAAGCTACCACGTTGACCTTGTATGCTGGGCTCTTATTAAATTCATTTATTAGTTCTGCTAGTTGTTTTTGTAGACTCCACACCTTTTATGATGTGCCCACTCATGTCAACTGCTAATAGCAATAGTTTTCCTTCCTTATTTTCTCTCTGTGCGCCTTCTCTGTCTCTCTCTTGCCTTAGTGCACTGGCCAGGACAATCAGAACAGTGTTGAATGGAAGCGGTGACAGAACACACCACAGCCCTGACCCCGACCGTAGAAGGAACATGTTCATTTGAGTGGCCATCTGACGGCTGACTCTGCCAAACGGACAGCCTCACGATTGTAAGAACCATGGCAGTTTGGTTCATTCTGCATCCCAGAGTTTAGCCCAATGCTATGCACATAGTAGGCACTCAAAATGTATTTGTTGAATAAATGATCAGGACATGAATTTCGTCTAATCTTGAATACTACTAGTGATGGTTGATTTCATGTGTCAAGTTGACTAGGCGGCAGGGTGCCCAGGTAATTCTGGGTGTGTCTGTGAGGGTGTTTCCAGATGAGATTAGCATTTGAATCAGTTGACTGAGTAAAGTTGAGGCCCTCCCCAGTGGGGGTGAGCATTACACAATCCCCTGAAGGCCTATAGAACAAAAAGGCAGAGGAAGGGAGAACTTGCCCTCTCTGCCTGACTGCTTGGCTGGGGCATCCATCCTCTCCTGCCCTTGAAACTTAGCCCATCAGTGGTCCTGGTTCTCAGGCCTTCAGATTCAGACTAGAACTTACATCACATTTCTCCAGGTCTCTGGGGGCAGACAGCAAATTGTGGGATTTCCCAGGCTCCATAACCATGTGAGTCAATTCTTAATAATAAATCTCGTTATATATAGACAAACCCTGACTTATGATGGTTCAACTTGTGAATTTTCAACTTTATGATGGTGCAAAAGTGATACATATTCAGTAGAAACCCTACTTTGAGTACCCATACAACCGTTCTGCTTTTCACTTCAGTACAGTATTCAAAAAGTTACATGAGATATTCAACACTTTATTATAAAATAGGCTTTGTGTTAGACGATTTGTCCAACTGTAGGTTAATGAAAGTGTTCTGAGCACATTTAAGGTAGGCTAGGCTAAGCGGTGATGTTTGATAGGTTAGGTGTATGAAATGCATTTTCAACTTACAATATTTTTAACGATGAGTTTATTGGGACATAACCCCATTGTAAGCTGAAGAGTATAGATACAGATACAGATAGATCTATTTGTTCTGTTTCTCTGGAGAACCCTAATACACTATTCAAGCTACTTAACTTTCAACTTAAAGTTTTTGGGGGTTTTTAAAAAAATCTATAAACTAAGGGCTTTGATAGCCTCTGTTTCCATATCACAAATATGAGAAAAGAAATATACACATATTCCAAATGTTTTGTTTTTTCCACATGAAAGGAGACAGCTAAGAATTGTTTTCCATGCTATGACCTGCTGCTGAGGAGGACAAATTCTACATCCCGTTTCTACTATGTCTGAATATCGACCACAGAGCAGTTCCTTCCACTGTGAAGATAAACGCCTCTGACCTGCCGCCGCGCCGGAGACACACGCTCGGCTCACGGGCAGGCATTGCCGCAACACGACTTCTCCGTGCACCTCCTTAAGGTGCAGCTCTCACCCAGTTTGCTTGAGCCCAGTAGCCAAACCCAGTGAGTTTTTGGAGGATGATGGGGTGTGGTCCCCTTTCTGACCACTTCTTTTTTTGATGCACTGAAAGTTGAATGTGTGAAAACTGTAAGCCAGGTTCTAGTCCTCGAGGTTCCACCAAGTGGGCACAGACACTCTCCAGATCACTCTACGAGGCGCATCAGAGCACAGCAGTGCGGTGTGTGATTAGGAGCCTGGGTCCTTGCTTTGACAGTTTATGGCTGTGTGACCTTGCGTGAGTGAATTAACCTCTCTGAACCTCAGTTTCCTCACCTTAAAATGAAGACATTAATTCCTATTTTAGGGGGGGATTGTAGGGATTAAATGATATTACCTTTGTATAAAAAAAAAAAACTTACCACATAGCACACATAGCAGGTTCTTAATGGTAGTTTTTGCTATTTGTGTCATTATTATCATTATTAATTGTTACTAAATAGATCCAGAAATTCACCTACTAGAATTAAACTTTTTACCTTCCCTTCCAAGGTCTGTTTGATTAGGAGAGATTGGTGGCCTGTGCTCTGGGGTGTCTCTCAGTGCTCCTGCCCTTACCTGATGTTTGCGGACCTCCTTCAGTTGCTCAGGTGCTTCACGTTCCTTATCTCCCCACCTTTAACAGCTTCCACGCTCGACAGGACAGGTGGCAAACAGACTCCTTGCTGGAGAAGACCTTTTCAAACTTGCTGGGCTGACATGCCAGGGAATTGCAGCCAAAGTCCAGAGTTTTTGATTCCTCCGTCTTTCCTATCAGCCCACAGGAAAGTCTAATTAGCCAACTTCCTTCGCATTTACACCTGGGTTTCTTTCTTGGTACTATTTAAATGAAAATTTCTGCCTTCTCCGGAGAGACTGCCTCCCTATTATAAAATACAGGATCAATAAATGGAGAACACACAACAGAAACTCACACACATTTTAATTTACCAGCAGTCCTTGGTCAAGGCAAACACTTTTCCTTGACGAGCCGGCTGGGACTGGAACAGAGGCTCAACAACGCAGCAGAACACACGTGTGCTTCTCTGCTCCCAGGACTTTTTCACGGTGCCCTGTGGGCGTCGGGCTGGGACGATTCTCCCTTGTGCACATTGCAGGATGCTTGGCATTCCCTGCCGCTGCCTGCCTCCATCAGGATATTCCCAAATGCCCCGTAGTGGGGCAAGTACCACCCCGGGCGGCACCGGTCTTTACTGACGGCGAACGTGATCTCCTTCTGGACGGATCAGATCCTCCTCTTGCTTATGATGCCATCCTCTCTCAGGTCTTTTGTCTTTCGAGGCGATGACTGACTAGTACAGGAATGCTCTGAACACACGACCAGACAGCTTTCAACTCTCATGGGGCATCTGTTTCCTTGCCCCTAAAACACTCCCAGGCACCAGCTTCATTCCCTGGGAAGAACATTCTGCCTGACACGCCTCCTTGCCAGCCTTTGAGGAAAATCCAAGTGCAAGTCTCCATCAAGCCCTCGCAGTAGGCGGCAGGTTGGTCCTTACACAATCAGGTGACAACAAAGGTCAGACAGGAAGGAGAGAGATCCCATAAATACCTCCCTGGAATGAGCTTACTTTCCTCTGTCATTTGCACCAGTGTCTGCCATGTGCGAGCGTGTGCCCACCAACTGGCACAACCTTTACAGCTGGTCCCCAGAGGCCCTGGGAGCAGCATTCTTTGCATTGGGAGCTTCCTGTAAGGGAAGCAGGCACCATCTTTCAACCCAGAGATGGATTTCTCGGGAAGTGTAAAGCTGCTCCCCACACCCAGAGTTCTCCCCACCAGGTGAGCAGGCTGTGTGGCTTCCCTGCACCCCATCTTCACTTCCCATCTCTCTGCAGACCAGCTCTGCTCCCCATGGTGGCTTCAAAATGCCAGGTGCCTCAGTGCCTACTCCGGGTCAGCCAGCCACGCAGGAATGCAAAGATCCCCTGCTGGCAGAATCCTTTTCACGAGGATTTAGTGATCTGTGTCTTCTGAGAGCTACACACCATATCAGAGGGAGAACCTTGAATGGCATCTGCCTTTTAAATATTTTACAATCCCAGCAACCACCCAGGCAGATTCCCGCAGGCCTTTCTGCCAACCCCATACCCACTGCTCCCTGGTGGATGCTGCTCCTGAAAGATCCATTGTAAGGCAAATACCAGTTGAAGGAAACTGTTTATTAGCCACGCAGCAGGTGCAAAGACAGCCCAAATAGTCGCACATGCATGGTTTTCTTTTATGTTATAACTGACTTATACCCAAATCTGTCATCTTGAGGGTGGTCAACTATATTTTGTGGGAATGTCGGGCTTGGGGTCCTCTTTTGGGGAAAGCAGAAAGCTTACCTCCTGAACCCAACATCTGCTCAGCAGCTCCAATCAAACCTCCTCGGAGCCAGGCTTGCTGGCTTAGCAAATTAAGATGCGGGGTGCCCAGTTAAATCTGAGTTTCAGGTGAACAACAAAGGCATTTTTGTTGACAATGTGTCCCACTTGCCACCCTACAGGGGCAGAGGCCCAGGAGTCCCAGTGCAAACTCAGAGACCGTCCATCACCCTCCCTGCTCTTCCACTTCAGGAGGAGAAGACTTTATTTCTTCTTCATGTTTAAGGGTATGTGTGATATACAGGCACAGCCTACATAGTCAATATAGTAATAATAGCAATGAGACACCCACGTCACCAGACCCATCTTAAGAAAGTGAGCCTCGTTTGAAACTCCCTGCGTGCCCCTCTCTGACCTCAGCCCCCTCCTCCCAGAAGGAACCACCAGTCTAAAATTTGTGTTTCTTATTTTCTTCTTTTATTTTTTAATTTTACCATGTCTAGATGGGTCCCACATTGTGCATGTACCTTGTGTGTCATTGAACTTTCTATTTCAAAAAACCACGTTGCCGTTGTTCCTTCTGTATCCGACCTCCTGTCATCAACTGTCTCCTCCTAGTGGGCGTCGGCGTCACTGACGTAGCTGTGGCTTGTTCATTTGCACTGTGGACCCCACAACTTTATGTGTTAATTTTGCAGCTGTGGACATCTGGGTCATCCCAGTGCTTTGCTGTTATAAGCAATGTGGTCATGCACGTGGTTGTCTGTCTCCTGCTCCACGTGAGCAAGTGGTCCTTTCCGTGCTCATCTAGGAATAAAATCGCTGAGTCATAGGTAGGTTCTCCTACCTTACCAAGTGGTACAACGTTATCGCCAAAGGGGTTGCTCCAGTTCACCTTCCACCAGCACTTTGTGAGAAAACCAGTTGTTGCCCAGCCTGGCCGAGATGATCACCCACTGATTGCTCTCAACCGGGGGTGAGGATGCAAAATTACATTTCACTGCAGTACAGTCTTAACTTTGCATTTCTTCTTGATTTAGTTTTTATTAATAGATATTTTTCTAGGCATTTTTCCATTTCTTAAGATTTCAGGAAAGATAAAATTTTCAAAAAAAAACCCCACCCTGTTCTATGAAAAGAAAGTAAGATCTGGCTGGGCACAGTGGCTCAGGCCTGTCATCTTGGCACTCTGGGAGGCTGCGGCGGGAGAATCACTTGAGCCCAGGAGTTCAAGACCAGCCTGAGCAAGAGCAAGACCCCGTCTCTACTAAAAATAGAAAAAACTAGCCGGGTGTGGTTGTACGCACCTGTATTCCAAGCTACTTGGGAGGCTGAGGCAGGAGGATTGCTGGAGCCCAGGAGTTGGAGGCTGCAGTGAGCTGTGATGAGGCCACGGCACTCTAGCCCGAGCAACAGAGCGAGACCCTGTCTCAAAAAAAAAAAAAAAAATCAACAGACAAAAGAAGAATAAAATTATTTAAAATTATTAACAATATTAAAAATTAAGCAGGAGACAGAACTAGAAACATAATGCAAATTTAAAAGTTGCTAAGAAAATAGTGCACTAACCCCACACCCACACAGCTGAGACCCGGAAGCAGCTGATGATGGACTCACGGCTGGGCATTCTCAGGGGTTCCCTCTGCTCAGTGCCAACACCAGCACAAGCCAGTCTCCACAGCACCTCCATTGGACATGCGAGCCTTTGTTTACCTGGTTTCCTCTCTGAGGACGTTGTCCTCCAGGGTCCTGACTTCAGGCCAGTGTCTCCAAATCTCTGTCTCCATTTCTGTGGGCCCAAGGTTGGCCCTGAGTCCCCTCCAGTGAGGCTCCCCCAGCCTGGCTCTGGACAGCAGAGGAGATGCCAGCTCACCTCTCAGGGTTAATTCCTTATCATTCTTTCTGGCATCCAAGGAGTTCCCTCATTTCCCACCAACACCACTACCCACTACACACTGAAGACTTTTTTTTAAATATAAAATTATTTTCTTTAATTTTTCATAACACCTTTTTCATGCTAGAAAAAGCTTTTCATCATTTAAAAAACATGAAATGCAGAGCCTAGAATAGCTAAAACAATCTTGAAAAAGAAGAATAAAGTGGGAGGAATCACTCTCCCTGATATTCAGACTTACTATAAAGCTACGGTTATTAAGACAGTGTGGTTTTGGAGGAGTGACAGGCACATAGATCAATGGAACAGAATGGAGAAGCCGGAAATAGACCCACCCAAATATGCCCAAGGGGTTTTTGGAAAAGGCACAAAAATAATTCAATGGGGGAAGGACAACCTTTTTAACAAATGGTGCCAGAGCAACTGGACTCTGCAGGCAAAACAAGCCTCAACCTAAGCCTCGCACCTTATACAAGTTAGCTCAAAATGGATCATCAACTCAAAAACATCAAACTCTTAAGACTTTTAGAAGAGAAAAACACCCAGAAGAAAACCTTCAGTATCTAGCTAGGTGAACGCTCTTTAGACATGACACCAAGAGCAACGTCCAGAAAAAGATACATTGGGTCTCAACAGAATTAAACACTTTTGTTTTGAGAAAGACTCTGTTAGGAGGATGAGAGGGCAAGCCAGGGACTGGGAGAAAATTTTTGTAAACCACATATCTAACAAAGGAATCCTGTCTAGAACATACAAATAACTCTCAAAACTCAAGAGTAAAAAAAAAAATCCAGTAGAAAATGGTCAAAAGGCATAAAGGGATATTTCACTGGAGAGGATGTTCAGATGACCAGTGAGCCCATGAACAATGTTCAACCTCATCAGCCATTAGGGAAATGCCAGTGGGATATTATTACATATCTTTCAGAAGGGCTATGATTTTTAAAAAATGTGATGATAGCATCAGATGCTGGGGAGGGTGTGGGGAAGCTGGATTACTTATATACTGCTGGTGGGAATGTAAAATGGGAAAGCCACTCTCAAAAACAGTTTTTCACTGTGCACAACAGTAAGTATGTGCTTCCTGTATGATCTAGCAGTAGATCACTCTCAGGTGCTCATCTCAGAGAAATAAAAACTTAACATCCACACAAAAACCTGCCCACCAATTTTCAAAGAAGCTTTAGTCATAATAATTCCAAACTGAAGACAACCCAAATGCCCTTCGATGGGTGAATGGCTAGACAAAGTATGAGTACATGGATCCATACTGTGGAATACCATGCAGCAATAAAAGGGAACAAATTATTGATGTATGCAACAACTTGGATGGCTCTCAAGGGATTTAGGCAGACTGGAAACTGGAAGTCCCAAAGGGTTACACACTGTGAGATTCTGTATATATGTATACTCATTCTGGAAATGACAAAATCAGAGATGGAGAACAGATTAGTGGTTGCCAGGGAAGAGGGAGGGCAGTCGGCTTGACCCTAAAAGAGCAGCATGAGATCCTTGTTAGACTGTCCTGTGTCTCGACCATGTGTGGTCAAAGGAATCTACACACGTGATAGACCCACATGGATGTAAACACAGCCCCCCACACAAACAAGTGCGAGAAACGGGTGACATCTGAATCCTGGTGTGATGCTATACTATAATATTGAAAGATGTTACCACTGGGAGAAACCAGGTGATGGGCACATGGGATCTGTCTGCATTATTTCTTACAACTGCTGTGAGTCTATGATTACCTCAAAATGACATGTCAAAAGACCAACGTGAAATGTCACTCGGAAGAGTGTCATCATTGACATTTTGTGTGCTTCTCTCCATCTCTCAGATAGATAGATGAAGTATTTTTAAATTAAATAAAGGTGTATTGGACATACGATTTTGGAACCGTGGGGTTATGACCCTTCACTTACCCAGTCCACTTTGTCAGATCCACCTGTTGTTTCCTGATGGCCACACTGTAGGCAGCACTGCAGGTCAATCTTGCAGCACCCCAATGATGCATCCCTTTGGATGAAGTGGCCAGTTTATTTTTGTCAGTGTTTGTTGTCAGTAAGGAGTGCGCTCCAACGAAGCAGAGTTTAAAAAAAAGAAGACACATAGAGGAACGTGCAGGAATGACCTGCGAGCTGGGTGTTCGGGCAGCTCCCCTTTACAAGCGCCTTTTTGTTACGTGTGCTGTGGGAAGACTCACGGGCCGGTGTCATGGATAAGGTCCGTGGCCAGTGCCTGCTGTGATGAATAGGTCTCAAAGGCCCCTTCGCCCAATTTCCAATATCTATTTGGAGGCTCTGGGGAGATATACATAGAGGAAAATAACAAAACACAGAATTGGCATGAAATTTATAGTTTCTTTAAACAAAATATGGATCACTTCTCTACACCGAGGACCAGGAACAGGGAAACCAAGCTGATATCCCTTCTCCCCAGACAACCTGGGAGCACAGAGACCCCCACCCCGGAGCGTGGGATGGTCATACCAGAGGCCGCAGGCTCCTTCCCCAGGCTCCAGGGAAACTCTCGGTTCAAACATCCGCAGGAGAGACAAGAAGGGAGTGGAGGGAGGATGAGGAGGAAGGAAAGGTCTCACCTCACAGCTGCCTTACAATGGTTTTCCATGGAAAATATACACTTTTTAATAATTGGAAGCTTGCTTATATTCATCACGTAATCTTTATTTCAGACTTTATCACAGTAAACTGATTTTTAAATGAAGTTAAAATTAAAGTAGGATATTTTTGCAAGTGACTGATTGCCCATCTCTATGATCTTTCTGAGGCATTAAAAACAAGGAACCTGAGTCAGAATTATTGGAAACACACACGCAACACAAAATCCCCTCTACCACCCAACTCACCTGACCTGAGTCTTACTCCTTAACCTTAACTGGATTCGTCTCATTTAACGCTCAAAACAATGCTCTGAGGTTCTAGCAGCACATTGACAGACACGGAAACAGGCAGAAAAATAACTCGGACAAAAGACCAGTGAGTTTGCTCGGAGGACAGTGGATGCCTGGTTTCTCTAACTCCCGCTTCCGTGCACTTGCGCGTGCAGCCAGGGGGCCCTCGGAGTTAGCCCAGCCAGTGGGAAATAAAGAAGCGGGTCCCAGGCGACAAAACCCGGGACTCTGCCAGCGGAGAGGAGGAGTCTGTCCTTTTAACAGGAGAGGGCCTTGACGGGCATTTTCTCAGTTCTCACGTCGGACCAGATTTGCAGGAGCCAGTGGCCTCTGTCCCCACAAAGTTCCCGTGTGGTGCGAGTCCCTGAGGCCAGCCGACGTGCCTGCGGAGAGCCCACGGCCCAGGCCAGGACTCCAGGGGGCTGGCATTCAAGGATCTGCAGTCGGGCCCGTGAGAGCAGAGACTAAAACCCAGACCTTTGAAGACTCATCTCGGGGGCTCTCCTGTTGTCAGACACGGGCTGCAGGGCTGGTGGACCATGCGCAGCGACCGAGGGATGTGGAGACGCAATCAGTAACAGGCGGGAAAGCAGCAAGGTGCGCTCTCCGTTGGCACCTCTCTCTGCATCGGTTCCCAGCGCTGCCGACGGGCGCACAGCCACCCACCGGGATTCCACAGGAGTCACCTGGTTTCCATCTCTACAGTGGAAGGTTTCCCGTGAGCATTCTGTAGAATTTCATATCCTCGGCGAGTGCGAAGTCAGATCCCTCCATGTTTAACCTGTATGTTGTTCCTGGCTTTGTTTTAAATTCCAAGAAAATACCACATAATACAAAGGCACCTATTCTCAGAGGCCACCGTTTTATTTACTGGTCAATGCTGCACTATCTGTTTCTTTCTTTTTCTTTCCTCTCCTTTTGAATTTTTTTAAAAAATTTAACCTTCCGCTGTTAGTACTCCTTGTCTTCCCGAAAAATCCCCTAACAACGAATTGCAGCAGTATTTCATCCTCTTATCTGCACTTAAATGCTTTTGATCTGTTACCTTGGAGGGATTATTTATCTGCCACTGTAGCCTCCTCAGAGGGAAAACAGCCGAGGAGGCTGACCTAGAACTGCTCGTACCTTCTGGAAGGAGCCCCCGCTCCACCCCCACTCCCTGGACCAGTTTGCATTTTCTTTATCTTCCACTCTGCAGCTAAGTGCTGTTTCATAAGAACGTTAGCTTTTCACATTTTATCCCCAGGGCGATTACTCACCTTCTGGAAATCTGGGTCCCTCTGTCCCCTGGCTTTGATTTTGCAAACACACGGATATAATTCCTTCCCTAGTGGCAACTGTGGTCACCCTCTACCTCCAGGAGGATGACAATGAAAATGAGGCGGTGGTCTCAGTGCTGCTGGGGACCGGTCCCCAGTTAGGTTGCGTGGCTCCAGCAGGTCTGGGCTGGGGCCTGCAGTCGGCAGTGTTAACCAGCTCCCCAGGCAACTGAGGGAGGTGGTGAGTTGGTCAGTGAATCTCTTTGAGGAACTCTGGTCTAAGCCACGCTGACAGGCACTTGTCTAGACTATTTACGTCACCAAAGAAAATGTTTTTTACCCGCCACTTACTGAATTTGTCATTGGTAAATACTCACTGGGCACCTGTTGTGGATCAAGCTGTGCAACATGAAAAGGTTATAATCAAAGGCCATGGAGGCTGCTCTGGTCCTGGAGACAGTCATCTGGGCCCCGTATATACAAGCACCACACACATCAACACAAACTTTGGGAGGCCTGGGTGTGTGGCCTCAGTGTGTAGACCATGGGCTCAGCCATCAGCCAGCACACGTTTAAACCCTGAAGCCTCCCCTTGCCAGCTATGAAATACTTTGAGAGGTGAGTTAACCTCCCCGAGCCTCAGTTTGTTCATATGTGAAATGGGTATTATATCATCACCTACCTCATGGGGTTACTGTAGTTAAGATGAAATGAGACAGGTGTCACAGGGCACTTGGCAGAGTGTGACTTGGCATTGGGCAGTGTGATGTTCTCACAGCTTTTCAGCACAGATGGGGCTAGAGAACCAAGAGTTCTAAATCACAGGGTCCTTTCTGGAAGCCCTTGGATGCTTTATGTTGTGCCCCGGCATTCACCCACAGAAGGAACCCCTCGCCAGGCAGAGAGCAGCTACTTGGATGTGCTCTGAGGTTCTGGGGCCCTTTGTAGGCTCCAGGCTGGAAGCCTGTGGTGTTTGAGGAGAACTTACATCCCAGAGTCACAAACAGCTTCTGAGAAGGGAAGCGCATGCGACTTCCTCTGCTGCAGCTCAGGGAGCCCCCACTCTGACATCCACACCACCCCGGGGGGCTGCTGGGAGCTAGAGTTAGCAAAATGGCACTTTTGTGCTTTTCCCCATCTGGAACTATCTGATCTTCCAAACAATTCAAATCCAAGGAGCACAGCCTTTTAGAACAAAGACAGCAGAATTTCAGAAATCGTAGGAGGCAGTGTCTGCTCAAGAGCAAAGATAAACCACCCCTTTCCTCCCTCCCTACCCGGCCCCAAGGTCAAGCAGACCCGCTGGCCATCCACACCTGCTCTGCAAAAGGAGAGGGCAGCGGAGGGCATGGGTTCCTGAGAGGCAAGGGGGGGACTCCTGGCTGGACCCAAGGAGGGCCAGGTGGGCTCCACCTAGACAGGAAGCCGTGCAGAGCCTGGGCTGGAGAGGCCGCGGTCACATCCTGCTCCGTCACATGCTGACCTTTGGGGGGTGGCAACTCTCCCAAGGTGGCTTCAATGCATCACAACAACCTGCGCAGGGCTTGAAACAATACACATTTATTCTCTCATCGTTCTGAAGGTCAAATCCAGAATCAAAGTGTGCGCAGGGCCACACTCCCTCTGAAGACAGTAGGGGAGTGGTCTTCCTTGGCCCCGCACCTGCCGGTGGCTGCCGGCTGTCCGTGGCGCTCCCCGGCTTGCAGGCACATCGCTCATCTTCACGTGGCCTTCCCCTTCCCCACGGTCTTCTCTTCACAATCCAGCGTCTTGGGATCCGTAATTACATCTGCAGAGATCTTTTTTGCAGATAAGGTCACATTCACAGGTTCGAGTTGAACTTGTCTTTTCCGGGGGGGGGGAGGGCACAACTACAGGGGGCTCCTTCCCCACACTGAGCCTCAGTGTCTGCATTTCAGAAATGGGAGCAGTTGTAGTGCACCCCTCGGGGAGTCTAAGGAGGTTTATAAGCAATATTGTTTGTAAAGCCCTGGAACGTCTGTCTTACCTGGGAGCTTGTTGGGAACCCAGCCTCTCAGCCACCCCATGAGCCGGATCAGAACCTGCATTTTAAACAAGGTCTGTAGGTGTGAGGGCCCCCCTGCCCCAACCTCCTAAGCGCTCAAACAAATCACCTGCTGCTGTCCTGTGACAGTTCCACGAGGATTCGAGAATCATCTCCTGAGAGTCTCAACCTATCCAGCATCCCAACACGAAGCTCACAAGAATGGATTTTTCACACTACAATTTTCATTTATTTTTGTGGTAACAAACTCAACTACTTTTAAAATTTCCCTTTTAAAAGGAATTTCTTCTGAGTTACCACTTTTTTAAAGCTAAAAAAGAAAAGTTATGCTTTTATTTCTTATTAAATACTATCCAAAGTGAAAATATCTTCTCAGTAATGGTGCTATTGCCTGGTGTTATGCTTCTTTCCCCAGGGGAATTATTTTGAGGGAAGAAAATCATAATTCCCCTGATGAGCTCTGGGTTTGGGTCACTGTTCGGCAGGTGAGAACAGGCTTGCAAGTCAAGCACACCTGGGAAAGGTGACTTTCCAAGAGGCCCGGAGTAAATGGACTCACAGACCTTTAGACTCAATTATCTGTGCAGCCTGCTTAAATAAGAACGTTTTAAAATGATTAGTTCCTTACGTTTAACCCTTCCAACCACTTCCTTCATTTGCTGTGTTATATACTCAAACCTCATGCTACTTAAGTATTTTGGTTCCTGTTGGAATGCTTTATACCTTCAATAATAAAAGGCTGAGATTTTTCACTACCTCCATTATTTGTCTCTTGATAAAAATTTCCAGCCTTTATCTCCTCCTCAAAGGAACATAATTTAAATATGAATAATGAAAAATACTTCCAGAAACGTAAACCCAATAATGCTTTCTGAAGTGCAAACTGCTTAATGTGAAACTTGGATGCAACACAAAAGAACTGAATGTTAGCAAATTGTGCTTTCTAACTTGGCATGTGATAAAATTCTCAATGGGCCCAGCAGCCAGTGGCAGGAGGGTGGTGGAGACAGGGAAAGCGTGTCTTCCAGGCTAGCTGTGAGGACGGGCCCTGGCAAGCCTGCAGAATTAAAATGGCAGCTCTAAGCACCTTTTAATCACGTTTTAATATTATACACAACCTTACTCTCTTATGGAGATGAATTTTCAGAGAAAACAGATGTGTTAAAAAGCTGAAGTGTAAATTTATTCCTTTGCTATAAAAAAAGCATAGCTTGCATATAAGTTATTTATGGGGAGATAAAAAATTCTAATCTAAGCTTGGCCTCTGAATGTCAGCTGACCCCTCTCTTTCTCCTGTTCCCCTCCACCGAATAATAAACACACCATTTAATTCTACATGGAACTGAGTAAGTGGGATGCTTTATAAGGTCTGTGGCTTGTTTCTTTGTTGGTGCTACAAAACACGTGTGGCAGAAACCTGTCAGGCCTCTCGCTGCTGTTGGAGGCCTAACCCCAGACAGCACCTCGGGTGACTTGCCGGACATCTCTCAAACTCGCCGTGGCACCCCCAGTTTCCTGTGCCCTGCCTCATTTTCACATTAAAGGCAAAGTAAGCTTAGATCTGACCCTAGAAAATCCACCTATCAAAATACGTTCGTCATCGTTGTTTTCTGTATTCAAGCAAAGAGAAGAAAACTCATATTCAAAACGTGGGGCGCATTGTCGGTGGAAGTGGCTGAGCAGAAACTATAAATGCTTTGTATTAACCAAATCTGTGTGTTCCTTCCCTGGCTCTTCCCCAGTTCTTTCTATATCCCTTGTTATATTTAATCACATTGTTTATGGTAACAGTTACTGGAAAGAGGGTTTGTTTAGCGCTAAGTGTTTCACACCTTGGGTAAGGCAGTTCATGCTCAAATTCTATTTGGGGCTTTATTTATGAATGTGCAGTTTTCCAAGCATTTGAGTGTATGAGAGCCAGCTGTGTGCCTCTTTCTAAAAAGGCAAGTCTCTCGTTGACAAGAAAGGTTTATTGGACACACATTGATTGACTGCTTTCTTTTTGTATTAAGAGTAGCACAACTAACCGCACTCCTAGCAACACACAAACATCTTCAGCTGGTACAAAACGTTTGCTCGGAAGACGGATTAATGTGAGATTTAATGACTGAGTCAAAACAGTTTCAACAAGTTGGGAAAAGAGTCCAATCTTTGTCACTCTGCAAAAGAAAGCCAGGGTTTCTTTTCCGAAAGATGGCAGCCATTTGGACCACCAGGCCGATCACCTGCTGCTCTGCAAGGACCGCGCAGGCAGCAGCACATCGTGCAATTGCAAGCTCGGGTGTGCACGAAGTGTCCTCAGAATAAAGCTCGGCCATCCCGAGGCCTCTCTCCAACCCGAAGGTCTCACAAAGGTCACAGAAATCTTACGAAAAGCAGGGAAATGGGAGACGTCCCCGGTCTTCCGTCTCTGCTGACACACTCTCTGTCCAACTAGCACGAGCAATCCCAGCACTGCTGCCGCTGCGCCGCACAGGGACACGGGGTGACGTCGCCAGGATGGGAGCCCTGGAGCCAGGGACCTCCCACACCCCAGAGGTCCAGCTGCCACTACAGCCTTCAGCCCACAGCCTGCCAGTCCTTCCCCAGGGTTAGGAGAATATTCTCTCTCTCTCTCTGCGCCCATCCTCCTTCTCTCCCCTCGCCCATCTCTCTGTCCCTCCACTGTCTCTCCCCCATCTCTCCCTCCCTGCCCAATGATGTCTCTCGCGCCCTCTCTCTCTCCCCCCGCCATCTCCTTCTCCTCTCTCCCCCTTCCTCCGCCTGCTCTTAAATAATCTCCTTCTCCCCCAACTCTGGGCCAGGACACAGCACTAATCAGCCACTCAGGTCTGCATGCAGAGTCAAAAGCAAAATTATTCCTTAGACCTTTCTATTGTCAGCCCTGCAGACGCCCCTGGGGAAGAAGACCCAGCGATGCTACTGGAGGAGCCGCCGGGTCCCTTGGCTCCAACCCAAGGACCCTGGCCCTTGCCCAGAGGACGTGCCCCACCCTCCCCCCACCCCCTCCATCCTGTCCCTTTCATCTCAGGAACAGAAAGACAGGCTGTGGGAAAGCAAAGCCCAGTGGAGGGCACCTGAGGCCACTGAGAGGCATTGGCAGCATCTGGACTGGCTGCAAGTGGCCAGTGTTCTGCCCAGGACGACTGCAAGCACATCGCAGCCCAGACCCTTCACCTCCGGCCCTCAATCCATCCCCACATTTGACTCCAACTCAGAAACCCTCGCAGAGGCCCAGGGAACCCCCTGAGATCTTAGTAACAGACGCCCCCACCCCCCGAGAGCCTGTCCTTCACGTGACTGTCTGTGCCCAACCCCACCCCCACCACACACGTGCACACACACGCACACGCTGAGCCTGGTCCCCGGGCAAGACGCCAGCTCATGGACCATCAGCCCCCCAGGAGGAAGAAACGTCTCCCGTGTGAGACTGCAGGGACCAAGGGACCCTCTTTTTAGATCGTTCTGTTGAAAATGCCAATAAATGCCCGCCTCATTCTTGTTTGTTTTCACCTTGAGTTGTGTTTCTATCACCTGCAACCAAAAACCACCAGCCTCTCCCTCCTGAATACAAACCAAGGCATTTAGAAAACTGGGGGTTATTGAACCTTCTGGCTGTTACAGGAGGGAAGACTCTCACGCGTGGCTTGGTTATTGGCTCGGCCTCATCCAAGTAGTTCCAGCTATCAGATCATAGGTTTTGGCAGGGTGGAGGGGAGAGAGAGCTTTCAGCCAGCTCCATGTGGTCCGGATAGAAGAAGCTCTCCCAACTCCTAATCAATAAACGCATATTGGAAGAGAAGGGAGATCTATACTCAGTACCAATCAAATCCCGGTGGCTCTTTCCCGATACACCTGGGCTGTCTACATACAGATCTCGCCCAGGCGTCAAGGGACCACGCGCTATGGCTGGTGCCAGGTGCACACTCTTACCCGCTTGGATGCAGAGGGCCGTCCTTCCTAATTCAGTAGGAAACACTGTCTTTTGTTCCCTGTGCTTCCAAACAACAGACCTCGAAAATTCCAAACCAAGGCCTGGGCTCAGATGTTTAATTCAATCCATGTTTTGTTTTGTTTCCATCCCAGGGATAGAAATAGTAATAACTACTGAAACAATATATAATAATGTAGAATTATTAATACCATGGTAGGAATTTATTTAATCAATCTGAGTTGATTTTTTTATCTCCCACTCACTGTGAGCACATGAAGTGCCAAAGGCGTTTAATAAATATTTAATGAATTGCAGGGTAGGAATAACACTTTATAGAAAATATTTTAGGGTTTAGGAGAGGATATGAGCACCTGCCTTTCCCTCTGTAGCTTTATCCATGTGATAATTAAAACACAAACTCGCCCGAGACCTGTCATTTTACGTTAAAGTGGGTGAGTTTTAAGAATTAACTCATGACTTTGATTTTCTGTCTCACGTCCGTAGACTTTGATTTTGATGCCTCTACAAAGATGATTTCTTTCTTCCTTGGGTTTTCCTCCCAACTTTAAATGCTTTTGTTCCTGACTTCATTCCTCCCTGTTCTGTTTTCCAAATGTGACTGATGATAAGATTTGCCATCACTGGGTTAAAATGCACATTCTCCGGCCCACCCCAGATCTACATGTCAAGGCCTGGCAGAGGTGGGGCCCGGGAACACTCATGTCCACCAAGTTCTTCACCCCACCCTGGGGTTCCAGCAAGTTCTGTTTTAACAATAACAGGCAAAAATTAAGACAGTAAACTCCCCACCCCTGGCAGACTTTTAAGCCTGTTGGAATATTATGGGTAGATTCTCCATGGAGTTTTAAAATAAAACAGGAAATGTAATAGCCATTTAAAATCATGCCCTTAAATGTTAATGAGTGATTATTCTAGGCCAGGCCCTGAATTAAGTACAAATTTTACATTTATGTTTATGATGTTTGAGTTAATTTTTGTGAAAGATTCATTTTTTGACATGTGGATGTCCATTTGTTTGAGCACCATTTGCTGAAAAGACTATCCTTTTTCCATTGTATTATCTTTGCTCCTTTGTCAATGATCAGTTGACTACGTGTGTGTGCGTCTATTTCTGGCCTCTCTGTTCTGTTTCATTGATCTGTCTATTGCTTTGCCAATACCACGCTGTCTTGATTGATCTGGCTTTATAGTAAGTCTTGAAATCAGGTAACACCAGTCCTCTGACTTTGTTCTCCTTCAGCATCGTGTTGGCTGTTTTGGTTTTTTTTTTTTGCTTCTCCATATAAACTTTAGAGTCAGTTTGTTGGTTTCTACAAAACAGCTCGCCAAGATTTCAATGAGGACTGCGTTGCCTCTATGGACCAAGCTGGGAAGAATTCACACCTGTGCAATATTGTCTTCCAGTCCATGAAGACGGACTCTCTCTCCATTTAGTCTGACCTTCTTTTGCTTCTCTTATCACTGTTTTGTAGTTTTCTGCATATCGTATCTATACGTATTTTGTTATACTTAAGTATTTTATTATTTTTGGTGCTATTGTAAATGATAATTTTTAAGTTTCAAACTCCAATTGTTCATTGCTGGTATACAAGAAAGCAATTGACTTTTGTATATTAATACTATATCCTGCAAACTTGCTACACTAGTTTGTTACTTCCAGGAGATATTTGTACATTGTTTGGGATTTTCTACATAGGCAACCATGTCATCTACAAACAAACATAGTGTTATTTCTCCTTTCTCAGTCTGTATACCTCATTTCCTTTTCTTGTCTTATTGCATTAGCTAGGACTTCCAGTATCATGTTGACTGGGGTGGTGGGAGGCAGCGTCCTTGCCTTGTTCCTTGTTTTAGTAGGAAAGAATTCAGTTTCCCACCAATAAGTACAATGTTAGTCGTAGATTTTTTTGTAGATGTTCTTTATCAAGTTGAGGCAGTCCCTCTCCATTCCAAGTTTACTAAGAGTTTTTAATCATGTATGGGAGTTAGATTTTGTCAAACACTTTTTCTATGTCTATTGATATGATCATATGTTTTTTTTCTTTATCTTGTTGATATGATGGATTGTATTAATTGATTTTTGAATCTTGAACCAACCTTGCATACCTGGGATGAATCCCACCTGGTCATAGTGTATAATTATTTTTATACACTGTTGAATTCAATTTGCTAATATTTTGTTGAGTATCATTGCATCTATGCTCATGAGTGATATTGGTCTATAGTTTTCCTTTCTTGTAATGTCTTTATCTGGTTTTGGTACTAGAGTAATACTGGCTATATAAAATGAATTAGGAAGTGTTTCTCTGTTTCTGGAGGAGACTGTGGAGAATTGGCATTATTCTTCCTTAAATGTTTGGTAGAATTCACCAGTGAACCCATCTTGGAGTGGTGCGTACATTTTTGGAAGGGTAGTAATTATTGATTCAATTTATTTTATGAATATAGGCTTATTCATATTATCTAATTATTCTTGTGTGAGTTTTGGTACTTTGTGTCTGTCAAGGAATTGGTCCATGTCATATAAGTTATCAAATTTATGGGCATAGAATTGTTTGTGGTATTCTTTCATTATCCTTTTAACATCCATGGGATCAGTAATAATGGCTTTCTTTCATTTCTAATATTAGTAAATTTGTAACTTATCTCTGTTTATCTTGGCAAGCCTGCCTAGAGGTTTATCCACTTTATTAATCTTTTCAAAGGAACAGCTTTGGGTTTTGTTGATTTTCTCTATTGCTTTCTTGTTTGAAATTTTATTAATATCTGCTCTAATGTTTATTATTTATTTTCTTCTCCTTGCTTTAGATTTAAATTGTTCTTTCTCTTGTTTTTTAAGATGAAGCTTAAATTATTGAATTTCAATCTTTTTTCTTTTCCAAAATATGCATACAAATTTCATACAAATACTGCTACAAATTTCCCTCTAAGCACTGCCTTTTCTGTATCTCACAAATTTTGATGTTATATTTTTATGATTTAGTTCAAAATATTTTTTTTAATTTCTCTTGAGACTTATTCGTTGACTAATGTGTAATTTAAAAGTATATTGTTTAGTCTGCAAATATCTGGGGATTTTCCAGCTGTCTTTCTGATATCAATTTGTAGTTTAATTTCATTTCAGTCTGAGAACACACTTTTTGTGATTTCTATAATTTTAAATTTGTTAAAGTGCATTTTATGGTTCAGAATGTAGTCTGCCTTGGCAAATGGTCCACACTAGCTTGAGAAGAATGTATGTTCTGCTGTTATTGGATGGAAAATTCCTTAAATGCCAATTAGATCAAGTTGATTGATGGTGCTATTCAGTTCAGCTCTGTCCTTACTTATCTTCTGCCTGCTTACCCTATCAATTACTGATAGAGGGACATTGAAGTTGCAAACTATAATAGCAGATTTGCCCATTTCTCCTTGAAGTTCTATCAGTTTCTTGCCCTACCTATTTTCAGGCTTTCTTGTTAAGTGTATAAACCTTTAGGATAGTTGTGTCTTCAGGGAGAATTGGCCCCTTCATCATTACATAATATCACCCTTTATCCCTGATAATTTTTCTTGTTCTGACGTGTGCTTTGTCTGAAAGTGATGTGGCCACTCTTTATTTCTTTTGAGCTTTAGCATGTTATATCTGTCTAAAGTGGGTTTCTTATAAACAAC
This sequence comes from Daubentonia madagascariensis, assembly GCA_023783475.1. Classification (NCBI taxonomy): domain Eukaryota; kingdom Metazoa; phylum Chordata; class Mammalia; order Primates; family Daubentoniidae; genus Daubentonia; species Daubentonia madagascariensis. Next base: position 1,474,457 of record JAKFHU010001640.1, on the reverse strand, counting down.
AAATGGTTGGGCCCTCATTCTTTTAGTACACTCTGGCAGTCTCTGTCCTTTAATTGATATATTCAGATAATTCACATTTAAAGTGATTATTGATGTAGCTGAATTAATATCTACCATATTTGTAACTCTTTTCTATTCTTTGAATTCATCCTTTATCTCCTTTTATTGGTCTTCTCTGGTCTTAATGAACATTTAATATAATTATATTATATGTCCTTTCTTAATATACAATTTTACTTCTTTATAATAGGTGTACTATTGTAATACTTCTCTGTAATAGTTATAAAGAAGTTAATGGCTGCCTTAGTGTTTTCACTGATATGCATTATTAACCGATCCAAGCCCGCCTTAAAATAACCCTGTGCCACTTCGTAGGTAGTGCAGGTGCCTTATAACAAAGCAGACCCAGCTCCTTCCTCCCACCTTTTATGACACTGCCGTCTGTCCCTTCCCTCATCCATGTTCTATAGTCACCCAACACGCTGTTACTATTATTTTAAACAAACATCTATTTCTGATCAACTAAGAATTAGAGAAACAAAGACATTCTTTTGCCTTTATTCTTGACTGCTCTGAGGCTCCTGCTCTCTTTATGTAGATCCAAATTCTGACCACATCACTCTGCTTCTCTCTGAAGAACTTCTTTTAACAATTCTTGCATAGCAGTCCTACTGGCAACAAATTCCCTATTTTTGTTGTTGTTGTTGTTAGGGAAACAATATCTGAGAAATTCTTTATTTCTCCTTCCCTTTGGAGGGATACTTTGACTGGACACAGAATTCTAGGCTAGTGTGGGCTTTTATCCCCAGCACTTTAAATACTTTACCCTCTTCTTCCTGGCATAGTTTCTGATGAAAAGTCTACTGTCTTTCTTTTTCTTGTTCCTGTAAGTATGACGACTTTTCCTCTGTCTTCTTCCAAGACTTTTCTTTGTCCGTGGTTTTCTGCAGTTTGTATATGATATGGCTAGGTGCAGTTTTTTAAAAAATATTTATCATCCTTGGTGTTCTCCAAGCTTCCTAGAATTGTGGTTTGGTGCCTCTCGCTAATTTTGGAATGTTCTCAGCCATTATTACAGCAAATGTTTCTCATGCTCCTTTTTTTCTTTAATCTTCTGATTTTTCTATAACATGTGTGTTATACCTTTTGACACTTCCCCACAGTTTTCAAATATTCTGTCCTGGCTTTTAATTCTTTTTTCTTTTCATATTTCATTTTTGAGGAGTTTCTATCAACACATCTTCCAGCTCACTGATTCTTTCTTCAGCTGTTCCCAGTCTACTAATAAGCCCATCAAAGACATTCTTCATTTCTGTTATGGAATTTTTTCTTTCCAGCATTTCCTTTTGATTCTTTCTTACAGTTTCCATCTCTCTGCTTACATTGCCCATCTGTTTTGCATGCTGTCTCCTTTTTCCGTTAGAGCCCTTAGCACATTAATCATAGGGGTTTTAAATTCCCTGTCTGATCGTTCTGACATCTGAGTCATAGCTGAGATAGTTTTGAAGCTATCTTCAGGCTTTGTCTTTGTTCTTGCTTTTTGTAATGTCTCATAGCTATTGTTGTTGTTGTGTTGTTGTTGTTGTTGAAAGACAGCTATGTGGTAATGGGTAATAAGTAAATAGACATTTAGTGTGAGAAAGTACGGTAATCCAGGTAAGAGTTTGGCTTTTTTTAACGCCTGCTGTAGCTGAGGGTGCCAGAGGCTTCCAATTCCTCTAGCGTCCTTATTCATGTCTCCCTTCTCTTCTTCAGGTTTCCTTAAGTCCTCTACCCAGAGAGTGTCTGCAGCTTGCAGCTCGTCCACTGTTTTTATATGGGAAACTGTTGGTGTGGTGATAAGGTGTGGGGAAGAGGAGTGTCCTATAACATTCTGATGAAATGTCAGCCTTTCAGAGGCCTATGTCTCAGGGCTGTGACTTTCACAAGTGTTTCTCCAGTGGCATAAGGTGAGTAACAAGGCTAGAGGGCTTGAAATGGGAGGAATGCCCTTCTCCAGCTGGGACAAAATTATGACAATGTCTTTTCCCTGCAAAGTAGGCCTTTATTATGAAAAATGCTCTGGGTGTGTTTCGCTATCCCTTCTCCACCGTGGCCATGAGGAGGTCTTTCTTGGATCTGCACCATGAGAACCTGGTGGGATTCCTAGAAGTAAAACCAAGGAAAATGTGGACCCCCCCCCATAAGATTGTGCCTTCCAGAAGTTTCTCAGTCTCACATTAATCTACACTCAGCCACCAGAAAGTCATCAAAATTTCTATAGATTCTCTCTTGCCACGTGATAGCTGCAGCAACTTCTGCTCATGGAAGCTGGTCTTGGCTGTGATTCTCTGAACTCACCTCCCCATTTCAGGGTGGCAGCTTGCCCTATAACCCCCGATCCTCAATGTATCTAAGAAATGTTACTGATTTTCTGTTTGTTTTGCTTTTTCTCATTGTGAGGATAGAAGGGATGATTTCCATGCTCTTTACCTACAATATCCAAAACCGGAAGTCCCTTAAGTATGAATCAATTTATAACCATACAGAGATGTAACTAAGGAGGACAAATTTATTTGCTTTTCAAAAAGTGGAAACTGAGGATCACAGGGGTTGTGGGAGTTGCCTGTGACCACAGAAGTGATAACTGGTAGCCCAGGGCCTTCACTTTACACTACAACACTGCATTGCGGGGCTGGCTACAGAATTTATGGGTTTCAATGCAAAATGAAAATGTGGGGCCCCTTGTGCAAAAACTATTAGGGATTCTGATACTGTGACAGCCAAGCATTATGCCCAGTGTGGAGCCTTTCTTGATGTGGAGTCCACGGAGGCTGCACGGGTCACTCTCCCTTGTGGCCGGCCCTGCCCCACCATCTCCGGGGCATTCCCCTGCCCAGGAACTCCCACATTCAGGCTGTTATGTCAGTGTTGAAGGGGCTCCAGGTTTTTTCTTGTTTTCCTCACAGGAATGAACCAAGATTTCTTTAATCATATCTAAGAACAAGAGCTGATAAGTGTACCCCCACTTCATAAACCAGCAAAATGCTTGCCATAAATGAATTCAGTACATTTTAATAAACCAAACTGCATTTCAGAGTTTATGTATAGAAAATATTATAAGTTTTAAGTCAAGATATGAATAGTTTAAGTGATTTCCTGGAAATAGATTGTATTGATAACCAAAATACAATGTTTTTTAAAACCATATTTCTAGGTGAGGCAGAATTTATTTTTCATATTCACCCAAGTACATTTTCTTATATACAGACAGATTTTAATTTAGATACAACTACCCAAAGCGCCATGTTTTCTTATGTTTGCATGCTGAACTTCAGCTATGGTGCAGTCCCCAGAACACCCTAGTCTAGGAGCACTTTGCAATGCTCCGGCTCGGCCAACAGCTCCGGCTCTGACTCAGGTGGTCACAGCTGGGTGCTGGGCAGAAGGGTTTCCTCAAGCTCCCCAGATGATATTAATATAAGTCCAGCTGGAGAACCATCAGCCCAGCATGTCCTAGTCCAGGGAGGCCACAACTCACGTGGCTATTTTGTGTCATGTGGAACAGGCCTTCCCTGTCCCCAGGAGCAGGGCTGCCTGGGTGCACAGCCCGGCTCCTTCCTCACTGGCCAGCGATGGGGGCAAATGACTAATCTCTTCAGGCCTCAGTCTCCTCATCTAAATGGAAAACCGGACAACAGATGAGCCTCCAACCCAGGGCCCTTGTGAGAATTACATGAACCAGCTCAGAAGAGCTTTCTCTCAGTCTGAGCTTGCTGCAGCACTCAGGGAACATTCACTGTCATTATTCCAGTTGGCCCCAGAATCACAGTCACAGTGTTATTGCTGAGGGTTCTGGAGAGCTTGTAGACCCAGGAGTTCCTAAGCCCTCCCCAGTCAACTGACCCAAAATTCCCGGGGGTAGTCCCTGGTCTGAATGCTGAGAAGCTCCCCAGGGGATCCCAGCGCCCAGCTCTCTGTGGGAGCACTTGCCTAATCAAGCCCCTCCAGGTGACACTAGAGGGATAGGACGTGAGGCTCAGAGGTGTGAAGTGGACACCAGGGTGACACAGACACCGCAAGTGGCAAAGTGACCCTGGAACTCAGGTCACCCAACACTTCACAGGACACCTTACACAGCACAGCTTGTTGTGCTTGCCAGGCACACATAAGCACACACGCACACACATACAAAACACATCAACATACATGCTCCCACATGGCTTAACCTTCATTTTAAGTCCTTATGGTAGTAAACTCCAGCACTGATGTTTCCATTTAATCCTAAGGCATTGATCAGTCTTGCTTCCTTCTTTCTCAGGAAAGTCAACAACTTTTGAAAAATTCCACATGACCATTCTCAGCAACAACAGTGTCAACACGGTGATAATGACGGGTCAGTGCACCCTGCTTGCTTCGTGAGCAGTGCTTTACCATTATCCCCTCTCAAGCAGAAGGACCCTGGGGCACAGAGAGGGCAGACAGCCTTCCCAGGGCCACAGAGCTTGTGAGGACAGAGCCGGGATGTGAACCAGGCTCCAGGGCATACCTTGTCACATTCAACCTTCTGTGCAACCCACACACTGCTGCTATTTGAGGCCACTGGTTGCTCCACGCAGCTCAATGAACATGCCACTGGTTTTTCCAGGACCCAGAGTCCTGAGTGAGCCGGGCCCCTGGCCTCAGCCTGCAGCTCCAGCCCATGGATTTGAACCTCGACCCTCACCGTGTTGCCAGGGCCACCATCCCCTCCTCAGTCAGAGAGAGGAGCAGACTCTTCACTTGGTCCAAATGCATTTTTCACTTGAGGTGCATCCTTTGCTTCCTCTTAAGAAAGGGGAAGGAGAGGGTTTTGAGCCCTGGGAGTCAGGAGATGCAGGAGGGCTGGTGCCCTTGTGTCCCCCCCGTCCCTCATGACCAGGACCCTGTGATGGCTGCTATGAAATTTCCAGGGCATGTTTTCAGGCTACCTTTGACCTTCAGGGCCTCCTAGTGTAAACCCAGCCACCATCCCATCCCCTCTGCATGCAGACCCCTCAGCCCCACAGGAGGCACCCCCGTTCCCCCAGAAGCTTCCTTGCCTGCTGCCCTGCCCAGCTGTGGCCACGTGGTCCCGGGACCTGAGCCCCTGCAGCACAGGAGGCACGGCCTGCCGCCCAGGTGAGCGAGCATCCTCAGAGCATCGGTCTGGAGTCCTCTGTTGAAAATACTGAGATTGAACTGCAAGGTTGTTTGTTTAAACCCGGCCGGGAAAGAGGCCAAATCAGAGTTGATTTATTCTCCGACAATAAGAGACTGCTTTGAGCCAGCGCATTCATGTGTACATATTCCTCCCTGCCTGGCAGGCCCCGGGCCAATAAAGCAAACCAGGAATCTGAAAAGGAAAACGTATATGCTCATGTACATACGGAGGAGGCCACAGCACCTGCCTCTGCCTGGCTGCGTCCGAGTGTGATCCCAGCCCAGGCAGAACAAGGTAGGCTCCATGTCTCTGCTCTCAGATGTCCCCACAAAGCCTGCCTCAGTGCTGGCTGGGGCACAGCTTTTACACCTTCCGAAAAGAATCCTTCCCATACTCACCGTAGCAGGCCAGGCTGCAGCCTCCCGGCAGCCGGTCACATAAGGTCCAACATGACAGGAGCAGCCACCCATCCAGAGCGACAGCCTCCCTGGTGAGGCCAGCATGCAACGCTGAGGGTCGGGACGCCATGGTGCAGAGAGGGGAGGAGGGAGGGCCAGGTCCCGTTGCCGAACAAGTGGACTGTCCACTCGACACACGTGGGTGGCACATCCAGTGTAACTGAGCACTGCATGTGTGGCCGGAGCCTTTCTCTGACACTGCTGTATGTGTGACCAAGGATGGTGACCCCCCTACACACACACACACACACACACACACACGCTTCAGTTCAGTAGCCAGAACCTGAACTACCTCTGTGCGCTCGTGGCAGAACTGAATGTGGTGATTCATACAGGGTGCAGTTGGGGGCTGAACTATGTCCCCCAGAATCCACATGCTGAAGGCCTAACCCCATGACCTCAGAATGTGACTGCATTTGGAGATGGGGCCTTTAAAGAGGTGATTAAGGCAAAATGAGGTCTTTGGGGTAGACTCTAATCCAACTGGACTGGGGTCCTTATAAGAAGAGGATGTGAGGACACAGACACACACACAGAGACGACCACATGAAGACACAGCACGAAGACGCCGTCTGCAAGCCAAGGAGAGAGGCCTCAGGAGGATTCAACCCTGCTGACACCCCGATCTCTGACTTCCAGCCTCCAAAACTATGAGAAAATAAAAATAAATTTCTGTTGTTTAAGGCCCCCCACATGTGGTTCTTGGCTATGACAGCCCAAGAAAACTAACACAGGCGCTTGGCACAGTGTCTGGCCTGGAATATTCATTCTACAGATCATGGCTGTGACCCCATATCCACTGACCAGCCACTCTGGACAAGGTCACATGGCAGGTTCTTGAAGTCACAGGACTTATCTTCTACTGTGATGGATTCATTCATTTTATTAATTCCAGAAATATTTACCGAGTGCCTAGCAAGGGCCAAGCACTGTTCTAGGCACCAGGGTACTGACCGCCATGTCTAAAACTGACCCATCACTGATGAAATGGACAAAGCCCCAGACCACTCTGTCCAGCTGTGTGGGGCTACAGCCAGGTGCCCACCTGTTGGGGATTCTGGGGATCCCTGCTGGGGATTCTGCTGGGGATTAGGACACCTCACTAATCCTACGCAAGCAGAAGCAGCCCTCCTTGTGTGAGTTTAGTTCCCAGGAATACTTAGTCTCCACAGATGCCTTCTCATGTCTGAAAACAAAAACCACGTGCACCATAGCTGCCAGGAGGCTTAGGCCACATGTGTTCTCTAAACACTGTCGTCTGTGCAGTTCGGGGGCCGCCTGCACCACTCCTGTCTCCTGCCCGTGGCCTCTGCTGGGCTGCATCTTGCCTTGCGCCAGGCTTTCCAGTTATCCCCTGCTCCAGGCCTTTCGGAAGGGGATGGGGAGTGTACATTGCATGTGACTCACACCCTAGGTTCCCAGGGCTGTGTCGGGGTGGCGGTGAGTGCCACCTTACAGAGCAATCACAACACAGGGGTTTTCTTGGATGGCCCCACTGCCAGCTGGGAGAGGTATTGACGTCTGGTGTTATTTTGTATGAGTTGCATAAATTCACTGCATACATCATTTGTATTTATTCACTGTACTTGGGTTAATTGAGTCCTTTCACCTGCCAGACTTTAAGCCAGACACAGGAATGTGGCGGTGGAGGGGACGAACACCGATTGCTCTCAGGGAGCTGACTGCAGATAGAGGAAGAAGCCAAGTGCATTGGGATGGGAAAGTGCCCTGCCAGGGGGAAGGCCGGGCTTGCAGGAGCCAGGAGGGGCCGCATGCGTTTGCTGGGATCAGGAATGCCTCCAGGAGACACTGGCGCACCCACTGGCACTTGAGGGCAGGGACTGTGCTAATGGGCTTGAACTTGACAGTGAAACCTTTGGGACAAGTGGGTGAAGAGAGGCTCACAGTTACTCCACAATTCTTGCTCTGCCTGGCGGCCCCAGGGGGAGGTATTGAGGGACACAAAGTAGATGTTTGTTGGGAGATTGAATATTAGATCACCCCATAGTGAGGATGAGGCCGCAGCACATCACATTTTTCTTCCATTTGAGATTTCGCTGCTGGGTCACCCCAAGACTGACAGAGATTCAAAGTCTTCCTCCCTGGCCAAGGATCACAGAGATGGCACCAAAAGTGAATTCTCTGCCCATCCCTGACATCAGCACCGAAGTCAGGGGGCCCAGCGGAGCTCCTCTTGGCTTCTGTGTGAAGCTCACACACTGATCTGATCAAAAAGCCACCTCCTAAAAGGCCTACAAAGGGGGATGGTCTTGGGGGCGGCAAGGGGCCCAGAGCCATCAAAGGCCTGGCGGGGGTGCCTGGTGGAAGGAAAGCCAGGGGCTGGGGGCAGCCCAGGGACAGGCCACCTGCCCAGCCTCACAGGTGGAGCCACCTGCCCTGAAGACCTTTCTCTGCTCACTAGCACACAGCATGGCGGGGGGAAGCCCTTCCTCTGGGCTAAGCAGGCCAGAGGGCACAGAAGGCAGCCCCTATAAGCAGACACAATCATGGAAGGTGGGAGCTCAGGATGAACCCTGACAGTGCACCCAGGAGCCCTGCACCAGTCAGCATGACCACGCCCGCTGGCAAGGAGCCACTGTACAAGCCCCTCAGCTGCCCTCTCCAGCACCTGCACCTCCTTGGACCTCCCCAATCTGCAGCAGCCACAGGTCGGCCCTGGCTGGGGCCCCCCCAGCTGCCACCCCTGACCTAGTGCCTGTGCCCAGGAACTGGCCGTGCCTGATCACTGGTAGACATTTTTGGGGCTGCCCCTGCCTCAGCCCCCTGCAGGATCTCTCCCTCCACACTTCCCAGCAGAGCACGTCTTTCTCTGATGTCTTCTGCCCCCAGCCAGAGAAAACCCTCTGCTCTTAAAGGTCTGGCCTGACTGGGTCATGGCCAGCCAGGGTCACCTCCCTCAGGACATGGGGCCTGACCTGATTTCAGAGTGGTGTCTGCTCACAGTCACGGGGCCTGCCCACCCTTGAGGGGACTTCCCAGGGAGCATGTGTCCACCAGGGTCATGTCAGTATCCTGCCTGCCTCGGGAGGCAGCTCTTTCAGGGAGAAAGGTTGGGAGAAGGAATACACATTGTAGGACAGACCTTGTGTTTAGGGGGTGAGCAGAAGAGCCACCAGCCAAGCACACTGAGAGGCTATGCGGTGCCTTGGTGAGGGTCCCAGCACTCCTCAGTGACAGCCTGGGACGATAATCACACACCGCAATGCCCAGCCCAGCATGCCTTCAGCCTCTCCACCCATCTATCTATCCACCATCCATCCACCCATCCATCCCCATCAACCCATCCATCCACCCATCCATCCACCCATCCACCCATCCCTCTATCTCTCCATCCATCCACCCATCCATCCCTCCATCCATCTACCCATCCCTCTATCCCTTCATCTATCCATCCATCCCTTCCTCCCCCCTCCCTCTATCCAACCCACCATCAATCCACCCATCCACCCATCCAACAAAGGATATTGAACACACCATTAAGTTCTGCCAGGTTCCTTCATTATAAAAATTGAAATTAAGTGTGGATGACAGACAATGAACAAGTAGAAAATAAACATATTTTGGACAAGTATGAAACAGAAGACAGGGCAGTGGAATTGGGTCACACCTGAGGGCTGGGGCCTGGACACTCTGCTCAGGTGGTCAGTGATAGTCCGTCTGAAACATGGACATCAGGCCAGGCTGAGGGACATGAGTCTGGGGAACTCGTGAGCACCTGGGAGACCACTGGTAACACCAGTGACGAATGGAGTGTTGGCCGTGTGCCTAGCACCATCGGATGCCTCCCAGACTTCTGCTCGTTGGATGTGTTCTCCAACCCTGTGGCTGTCCCCACTCTCTAAAGTAGGAATCTGGAGTTGAGGAGGTCACAGGGACCCAGCTAGTCATGGGAGGAGGCAAGGTCCCAAAGCAAGACTGCCTAACCCCGAGGGCCAAGCTTGGGGAGGACCTCAGGTTCTTCATCAAATGTCACGTCCCAGGACATCCAGGCTGAGAAGGGATTGCTCCTCCAGAGTGTCTCCTCTGGCGTCCATAGGTAAGAGGTACAGGAGGTTTCCCTGGGTGAACACGTGATCTCAGATTTGCTGCTTGTCAAAAGGGTGTCAACGAAATGATGATGTGAAAATCCCAGGAATCAAGCCATGGATAGCATCCAAGGTAGTTGCTTATGAAAGTGTGTGTGTGTTTATTTTTTTGTTCGTGTTTATGCAAACTTCGGAGATGGAAGTCCCTGTTCCGAGGCATATCCACAGACCTTCATACACCTCCCAAGGCGCCCACCACGGCAAGAAAGGAAGCCACTGTCAGCTTCCTCCCTGCGGCTGAGGGGAAGGGCAGAGCACTTTTTAGTTTAATTTGTCCCCACTTTCCACGCCTCCCCCTGCTCCTTGGACTGCCTGCTCTGACCTACCTGACTGGGAAGTCATCATTCTTTCTTTGAGCATTATTTTGATACAAAAAATAAAAACAATAAAAAAGGCCCTTCCAGACAAGCAATTCTCTTATTTATTGATTTGCCTTGTCAGATTCTTTTATGCACACATACATTTTATGATAAAACCTCAGTCTCTCCTTTTATGACAATAAATAATGCATTGTGCCTTTTGAGTGTTCCTGTGTCCACGTGACATCTGTGTTGCTCTTGGCCTCATGGTTCCTGGCAGGCTCCCTTCCTCCAAGGCACATGCTTCCAGAGTTACAACCAAGTTTCTCCTTCTGAAAGATGATATCAAGGTGACCAGCTGGAAACCACCATCCCTAATTGCCAATTAAATTCCATAGTGGGCTTTTTTATATCATGTCTTCTCCCGGCTTAAGGACCTCTGTCAGCAGGTGAACGAGGGGCCCACGCCTTGGCCAGAACTTCCCACACTGTCCCCACCTCACAATTCCTTACTTCCCCCTGTGCCCACGTCTCCCTAAAAAGGGGGCGTCACAGTTGGTGGAACAGCAAGTGTTATATCCCACGAGTTTTCTGAAAAGACAAAGGATGGATGAAAAGCCGGGGGACTGCGCCGCCACCTGTGTCCTTGCCCGCACAGGCGTCTGTGTCGGGCCAGGGCTTTCCTGCCCTCTCCGAGCCCGGCCAGCCCCGCTGTGGACCAGGCCCTCGTTTGCTTCTGTTTGCTTTGGGTTTCTGGATTGTCCGGGCACGGAAAACCGAAACGTGTGAGTCTATTGCGAAGGAGGAGATGGGGGTTCGTGACGTCTGGGAGACGGCCCACGAGAGCTGAGCCCAGCCCCCTTCACAGCCACGCGGGAGCAAAGGGATTTCCTTCCCGGAGAGGCGCTGAGGAGAGGCGGGAGCTGGGCCTGCGCTGGGGGGCGACGGGGCAGGTGGAGGCAGGTGCGGGGATGTTAGAAACCGGAGCAGACGGCTCGCTTTCCCAGGCCAGCCGCCTCCCTCTGGGACTCATGTGCATTTACCACCGGGGATTATAAAGCCCAAGTCCATCTCCGTTACGGCCAAACGCCTGTGCCAGGGAGGCAGTGGAGGCTAATCAAGGACACCTGGACAGGAGCCTGCACTCCAGGGTGTCAGCAAAGCCCGACCCAGAGGCAGGAAGACGGGGCTGGTCCTGGCCTCCATGGCGGGTGGGGCGCAGGCACTGGGGGAAGCCACTGTGCGTGGCGTGGCCGGGCTGAGCAGCCTCTGGGGAATCCTCCTGGCTGCTGCCCGGGGAAGCCGGGGAGGCGCAAGTTCTTCGACAATGATTGTAAACCTAGTGGCTCCCTCGACGAACCAGTCGCTTCCTGCGGTAGTAAAATGAACAATTCATCGTAGATTATTTGAAGGCAAATCACTTTAAGTGTAAGAAATAAAAAGACAAATTGGCAATTGAATTTTGTGTGAGAACATAAGTGGGTGATTTGCATTGGCGAGTGCGCTAGGAAGACTTCGCTAGATGAGGAGGAGACAATGTGCGGACCGGGGTCAACCCGAGACGCTGTCACGGACGGAGCTGCAGAAGGTGCTCACGGGCCAGGTGCGCGGGCTCCTCTGCAAAGCTCTCCGCAGCTCCGTTTGCTGGAGAGCGAGGGACCAGGTTTCATAAGGAGGATTAGCCCGCGAGGACCAGAACGGCACTGTCAACAATGTAACTGATTTTTATACTGCACTTTTTAATGGGACAAATATTGATGTTGTCCAGAATAAGCCTTTCTTGGATTATATGCAGTTCCCCAGAGCTCCTGTGATGGAGTCTGTGGCTCTATTAGTTCCAATTGTGCAGGGTGAGCCCAAGAAGCAATTGCCACTTTAAATTGCCAAGGCTCTCCTGGGACGGAAAGCCGCATGCCAGTGCTCTGCTGAAAAACACTCACGCACAGCCGGCCCCATCCACGATGGAGCCTCTTCTAGGATATTTTCCGGCCTGGCGAAGAGGCCTTGGAAACCTCTCTGATGGAATTCCCACTGGCCTCACTCGTGAAAAGACAAGTCGTGGAGCTGACCATATTGCAGCCGTTCAAGACGCAGCTCAGCCCTGTCCTCCTCCCTGTCTTCTCTTCTTCCCATTCTTTCCTAAGCAAATATTTTAAAACTATTGACTGTGGGCCACCTGCTCTGCTTGGTGCTGGAGGTTTAGCTGTGCTGTCCTAACTCATGGCGTTTGTGGTGGGGCAGGAGAGACACACAATTTTTTGTGAGCAGAACTGGAAGAGGCTTTGCTGTAGGCGGCTTGCTCGAGTTGGGGCCTTCCTCTGTTGAGAAGGGCATCCCTCCTCCCCACGTCTTAGCCCCCATGTTATACTTAAGTCCCTGTAAATAACGTGTCCCCAAAGTATACCATAATCGCTAGCGCTGTGAGACACAGAGAGAGCTCCCATCTTAAAACAGTTCTTTGGTCAAATATATTTGGGACAGTAACCAAGGTGACCAGGTGTGTTCACTGCAGGACTTCTCAGGGCCTTTCTCAAGCTTATAAATTCGATGTAGATCTCCCATGGAGGGCAGAGGATGCTGTGCTTCCCAACAGACTTCATTCACGAAGAAGCCCTTTTCTCACACTTGCCTTGGGACGCCGTCCGTAACTGCAGTCGGGTAAGCACATGCAGAGGGTGGGTATTTCTTTTTGGTATCCCTGTCTGGGGACCCCACAGCTCTGGATGAACACTTCTGGTGACAGGGAACACATCACTTGCCTGCATCCCCTGGCCCCAGATCTTCTGATGTCCCTTCATCTGTACATGGGCACTGTTAGCCTGAAGCACCTGCGCCCCGCCGCCCTCTGCCTCCTCGGCCGGTGAAGAGCTGTCTTCCTGGAGAGGCTGCCCGGCACTGTCCCCCACCTCACAGGACCACGTCTGGTCACTGCCCTGGTCATGCCCTTTGGACACTGTCTAGTTCATCCCATCACAGGAGATCATTTTGCATAGACATTTGTGGAGTGTTCTAAAGGGGACTTGCAAGCACCACTTCCAGTGGGCCTATCACCTCCAGTTTTCCAAAGCTTTTGCTCTTATTAATGCAGCCCAGTATCCATTAAATACTTTTCTGGCAACTGCATTATGTTGGCGACTTGAATAAAGCTCTGCAGATGCTTCTGAAACACTGATCCTTGGTTGCACATTTCTTTTATGTACTTGGTTGACTGAGCTTTTCAGGCTTCAACTCAGAGGCCTTACATCTATTTCTGTTCAATGTCAACCCTCCGGCTGTGGCCCATCCTTGCTGCTGTGGCTGCTGGGTTGTGGTCCCTCCACACGTGCAGTGTTCACAAATTGATTAGCATTCCACCATTGTCCACACCCAGACAAGCACAGAGAACAGAGCAGGGTTGGGTGGAGCCTTCAGTAAATACGAAGACCACCAGGCCCCTTGGGCACCTTCATCTTCCTGGCTGTGACTCCATCGATTGCAGCGCTGTCATGCAGGGGCTGTTGAGATGGATGCAGGCCCGGCCCCACCTCCCTTTGCCGAATCCCTGTTTCTGGGAGAATGTCCCAGACACTTGCAGCCTCAGTGCTCTGTGGGGATTTCCACGCTCCCACATGGTAGAGGCCACCTTCTATGATCTGTCGTCTTCTGTACAGTGACACTGCCCATGTCCCTGGCCTTGCCAGTTCAGCTGTCCCAGGGGTTGCGACAGATCCCATGGTGAAATCGGGGCTCTGCACGAGGGGTGTAGTTCCTGAGTCCCCTCACCCTGGGCAGGGACACAGGGATGAGTGAAGCCTCTTTCCTCGTGGACACCCCAGCCACACCGATGAGAAGGTCACCGATCACATAATCATGAGGGAAAGTTGAATTGACCAAGGCTAGACGAGTAGCTGATATTTGGCAGGTTGTAGTGGACTGCTGCCTGCTCAGCCCGAAGTCCATTCTCCCTCCCTCCTTTAATAATAAAATTCCGACTTTTAATACAGTAAATTGCCCCTGTTGTAAAAAACCACCCTCCTCAAACTCCCGTGAAGGGAAATGTACCACGTGACTAAGTCCCCAGGGTTCTCGCCTGGGCCCCCCTGGGGGCTGGAGGGCAGGTTGTCCTCTCCTGGGCGAGGTGGCTGGTGGCAGCTCCCGGGTACCAACCCGTGGCCAAGCAGCTCTGTAATCACCTCTTGCTTGACCTTCCTTGGCCACAAGCTCATTTCTCAACCATTCACCGTGGTCCAGGGAGGTGAGCCCCTTGTGGCATGCCTGGGTCAGGTGCCTGTCCCTGCCGTGGGGTGGCTGCAGTCAGCCCTGTCCTAACTGCAGGGATGGAGAGTGGAGTTTATTTCAATAGTTTATTATTGAAATATGTGGGATGTTCTTATCAGATTAAGGGGAATGGATGCTGGGCAGTTGGGCAGTGACCATCTACTGTGATGGGTGTGGAAAACTGTGGTCAACACTGAGTTCACTGGGCTTAGCCCCTTCCTGGAATAGCCCACTGAGTCTCAGGCCACCCCTTTGGGTTGAAGGCACAGTGTTATCCCCCCGACATTGAGGGGTCTGAGGCTCAGAGGAGTGAAGGGACTTGACCCAGGTCTCCCCGCCCAGCGCCAACCTGCAGCTAAGGAACGCCCCCAGCCGCCCTGCCATCCTGCTGGCCTGGGAGCTGGGGCAGATACATCCAAGAGTTTCAGGTGCTGAAGCAGAGGTAGGCCCATGCGATTCTGAGGCTCTGTGACAAGAGTGACTTCACTTTTCTACCTGATGTGCACATGTGACATTTAGGTGGTCCACTGGTGCCCATGAGACCACTTGCTACAGTGAAGTGCACACATGCCCTTGCCATGGGAGCATTCCCAAGTCAGTTTAATGCCTATGGGCACCAAGCAGCCGGGAGTCAGTCAAGGGGATGTTGCGCCTGTGGCAGGGGAGATGGGAAGCAAGACGTGCTTGGCACAGCGGCACGACGGAGGCCATATCTCACCGCGTCTTGGGGTCCCTTGGTCTCAGGTGAAGATAAAGGATGACAGATCAGTTGGACAGAGCTGGTCCACTGAGAAAAAGCAAAACCTGCAGATGTAGGCTGCAGTTGACTATGGTGGCTAAAAGCTCAGGCCCTTTAACATGGATGATTTTTTAGCATACTTCTTAGAGCCAATTCATGTATTTTTAGAGTTCCTGTGGTTGTCACTTGAGCACGATCTTACATCAGTAGGCCGAGGCACTGGGCCCTCTGTCCTCCCAGTAATTGCTGCCCAGAGACATGGCACTGTGACTGCGTGGTCTCTTGGGTAAGCTGGGTGCGCAAAACCCTACAGGCACAGAATAGACTCGACACCACATCCCCCCAATGCAACATGTGAGTTGAAGCCGATCAGTGTCCCTGGGCAGGTCTTCACAACACCTGTGCCCCAGTGAGAGCAAGGCCCACTCATCTCACCCACAGGCACAGTGCCTGGCACATGGCCTTTGTCCAACAGCTGGACGGGTAGGTGGAGGGATGGATGCATGAGTGGTGGATGGATGCTGGATGGATGGATAGATGAATGGGTGGATGGTGTATAGATGGGTGGATGGGGATGGATGGGTTGATGGGATGGGTTGATGGGTGGAGGGATGGATGGGTGGATGGATGGGTTGATGGTGGGTGGATGGGTGGCTGATGGGTTGATGGATGGTTATGGTGAGAATGGATGGTTGTGTTGGATGGGTGGATGGATGGGATAGGTGGATGGGTGGAGGGATGGATGGAGATGGATGGGTGGGGATGGGGGGATGGGTGGATGGATGGGTGGATGGATGGGGATGGAGGGATGGGTGGATGGATGTTGGGTGGATGATGGTGGGGTGGATGGGTGGAGGGATGGATGGGTGGATGGATGGGTTGATGGGTGGAGGGATGGATGGGTGGAGGGATGAATGGGTGGATGGATGGTGGAGGTGGAGGGATGAGGGTGGTGGATGGGTGGATGGATGGGTGTGATGGGTGGAGGGGGATGGATGGTGGTGGAGGGATGAATGGGTGGATGGGTGGATGGATGGGTGGATGGATGGGTTGATGGGTGGAGGGATGGATGGGTGGATGGATGGAGGGATGCCTACTTTGTGTCAGACCCATGCTGGGGCTATAGCTGGAAGGAAAGTAGGCAAACCTTATAAACACAGTGTATGTGACAAAAGCAAACTTCAAGGTATGATCAGAGTACACAAGAGTGGGGGCAGGACTAACCCAATCTAGGGGGCTCAGAACGTTGAGTGCTGGGTGTCCTGACACAGAAGGAACAGGTGGGGAGGACAGCCTGATGTTGATGCAGCCAGCGGGTCACATGTGCGTGCTCTGCCACTCTCTGCTCTGTAGACAAGCGAGGGCATCTCCTGAACATCCCACCAGGTTGACTTTATGAGACTGAGCAGAGAACCCTCTTCCATCTCATCACTCCAACGCACGGCCACCAATGGCTTTGGCACAGCCATGCAGATCTAGAAACCGCGGCGGCAGTGAGCTCTGCGGATCAGCGCCAGGCGTGACAGTCCGCAGCATCTTCAGCCTGAAGAGGCACCAGCCCGAAAGCCTCAGGTCTGTCACTAATGATCGCTTAATTCTATTTGGTATCAGTTTTGTGTACACACTTCCAAACAGAGTGAATTACATGTGGGTGTTTACATTTAAGGAGAGCTTCTATGTTATAATTGATAGAAATTATATCATGTGGTTTCAACAGTAAATGTGCAAATGGTTGTTTTCAGTATTACCAAGCCTTAGCTATTTTTAGGGCCACAAAATGTTTTACTTTGGCCCCCAGAGTGAATAGAATTAAAAGCAAATGCAGATGGGACCAGGATTGGAGAAACAGACATGTGGAAGGACCCAGCCCACATCTCCCAGCCTCCTCCCTCTGCCGCCTGGCTTCTGGGTGCCCTGACCCACAGCCAGAGCTGCAACAGGGCAGCTCTGCTGTTCACTTCTGCATCTTGGCATAAGTGTAAGCATCCCGCGCTACATCATAGTGAGCATGGATAGCTATTGGGAAGCGGTGAGATTTGTCTACTGCAATGGGGACTTGAGGCATCTCCCTGGGGAGAAAAAAATACTGAGAGTGGAAGAGGAGGCAGAAGCCTTTCCCCACACCTCTGAATTTTCCCAGATGAGAGGCACATGGTGCAGAAAGAGCCCTCTTCTGCACATGCTGCTGGGACCCGGGGACCCTGAATTCTGTGCAATTTGGTTGCCTGGGCTCCAGCCCAATTCTACAAAGCAGAGGGGGAGCTGAAAGTTCTGAGCACTGCTGTTGATTGTTGCAAGAGTGAAAGGATGTGATGACATAGGCCACCCAGACCAGGGCTTCTCCCCCAGGGGCAAGTTTACCTCCCGGGAGACACGTGGCAATACCTCAAGATGTTTGCGATTGTCACACAGGGTGGGAGCTGCCCGTAGCTAGTCTGTAGAGGCTGGGGATGCTGTGGAACGCCCTGCACTACGCAGGCAGGACAGCCCCAGTTGACAGTGCCCAGGGCGAGAAACCCCGCCCTAGAGAGCCCCGCACCAGGCACTAGCCCCAAAATGGATGTCACCTGGGAACATATGGTCTGCTGGGCTCTCAAGGCAGCCAGACAGGGAGCAGCAGTTGGAGTGCCCAGGATGGGCACAGTGGCTTCCAGCAGCCCATCCTTCCAGTTCCCTGAAGACAAATATCATCATGGTCTGTATGTACCTTGATGTGGAGAAGTCTGGGAAGCACAGCTCTAGAACATAGGAAACAAGCAAAAATTAGCTAACTGTTCCCATGGATCATATTAACATCATTATTATAGGTGGCATGTAATGCTAACGACACCAGCAACGGCTGCACCGCATTGTGCGTGTCCGGAGGCCTCTGTGCTACACCCTGGGCATGTGTGATCCCACCTCATCCTCTCTACATCCCTTCGAGGTGAGGGCAGCTGCCAACCCCACTCCACAGGAGGGGAAACTGTGCTGAGGTGGTCCCCCCTGTGCAGGGTCACAGAGGCGTGCAGGGCCCAGTAATCGGGATGTGATCCTTTGTGCCCGGCGGCAGGCCAAGCTCTTAGCCACTCTGCAGAGCTGCCTTTGTCTTACAGACACGCCCTGATCCACCACAAACCTGAAAGGAAATGGTTTCCCTGCATCTTTCAGAGGAAGAAGCGAGCGCCAGAGGGCCCTCCTGCCACCTGCCTCTGACACTCTCAGGGGCCGTGGGAGGGAGCTGCACAGCCCCACACGGCAGGGGCTGGGCCCGGTGGGCTTGGCAGAGCCTCCCCCTTCACCTGCTGTGCAGAGCTGGGCATTGCCAGAGCTGGGGAAGGGGAGAGGGGCCGCCCCTTCTCAGGGTTCCTCCCCAGCCAAGCCCACCCCTGGGCCGGAGCCCGTCTGCAGAAACAGAGCGTGGACCCTCACGGGGTTCCTGGCGGGACAAGCGGTTTCATGGCTCCGCAAACACAGATTCTCCTCGGGGGCCCCACGGAGCCGGAGAGAGTTTGCAGCAGAACCACCAGCTTCCACGGAAGTTGGAGACAAACACACCCAGCCTTTCACTCTGCAGAGGACAGGAAGCCCCGAGGGACCACGTCGCACAAAGACCCCAGTGGCAGCCAGCCGGCGAGGGATGCGTGGAGGGCCACACGGGGCTTGCTGAGTAACAGCCCAGGAAGCTGTCAGGGTGGGCAGCCGGCGGGGCCTGGGACACGGGACGCGGGGGTTCCAAGCACCCAGGGCCGCCTGCTGTCTCCCGCGGTCCCGGAGCCGGCTGTCTTGCTTTCCTTTCGACGGAGTTGACCTCACTCTCCTCCTGCCGGGGGACGGCCCCCAGCAGCCCAGGTCTGCACCCCTCTCTGACCACCTCCAATTCAATAAACGGCGCGGCGGCCTCTAAACGAAGCGGTCTGTGGCCAGCTTCCTGTCCCCGGAGGGCTGTGGGCACGAGGCGGAGGGGCGCTGGCCGCAGAGAGAGGAGGACGGACGCTCAGGCGGCCAGCCCTGAACTGCGGCTTCCCCACGCCCACGCCAGGGAGCAGGGCAGCGGCTCGGGGAAGGTCTGTAGGGTGACTAACGCGACAGCCCTCTCGCCGCTTTGAGAAGAAAGGAAAATGAGGAAGGGTTGAAGGCAAGCCCTGGAGATGACAGAGAGCTTCTGTCACTCGCCTGCAGGGCACGTGGGAAGGACAGGGTGATCCAGCACGCCCCCTGCCCTGGGGAGCTTGGAATTAGTTGGGAATGCAAGAAAAATAAAATAAACTGGGCTCATTCATGAGGCCATCTTCAATATCACATTTTTAAAAACCAGAAGAGACCAAGCCTGGGGTCAGACAGACACTGGGAGCGGAGAGCCACCACGTCATCTCCTGAGCCCTCCTGTTCTTACCTGGACGGTGGCACCGCGATACTAACAGAATTGTCTGGCAGGACGTGAACCCATCTCTTCCCATCATGGAAAAAGTTTAAGAAGCTGAGGGGGGTTATGGACTGTGGTGTGGGAGGAGGCACAAGCAGATGGGATTGGAGTGTCTTCTGGGTTTTAGTCCCCAAAGCCCCTCACGGGGGCAGAGTAGTCCAGGAGACACGTCCTAGGAGAGAGTGGAGCTTCCGCCCTGCTCCCAACAGGAGGTTTCCCCGGGGCTGCAGGAGGAGGACAGGCAGAGAAAGTGCTTCATGCAAGCCCCGTGCGTGACTTACATTTCTAGTAGCCGTATTAAAACACGGAGACAGAAACAGGTGAAATTAATTGCAGTAATGTGTTTTATTTAACCCAACATATCCAAAATACTATCACTTTAATTACAACATATAATCAATATAAAAATATTAATGAGATATTGAACATTTTTTAAATACTAGTCTTCAAAGTCTGGTGTGTATTCACGCAGCACATCTCGATTCAGACAAGCCAAATTTCAAGTGTTCAATCGTCACATGTGGCCAGTGCACAAGGCCCTGGACCCTGCCAGCCTGCACGTCCCCAGAAAGGGCCGGGGGTTGAGCCTGGGCTTGGGCAGGGGGCCGAGGAGGTGGGCCCCAGCACTGGAATCCACTTCCTGAGCCTCAGCCTCCCCCAGTCTCTGCTCTGATTTCCACTTGGGGTCATGCGGGAAGTCTCCAGTGCCCTTGTCCTAAACGGCAAAAGTCATATAAAGTCGTTTAAAACTTTCTGTAAAACATTTAAAGTTTTTAACATATCTGCAGTGAACTTTAATGGGATTCCATAAAAATTGAACAGACTTCAGAACTAGCTGGAATAGTCAGCCAATGACCTTGGTGGTTTTAATTAAATCCAAAGTGCAGATTCAAGAATTTGAGAGTTTTCTGTGGCCAGCTGCTCAAAGGAGTCAGGAGCATTCAAGATGGGACAGAGTGGAGAAATGGACCCCTCTTCCTGCCCAGCTGATTCTGGGGCCGATCTGGAGCCCCCCGTGTGGGGTTGAGGACGTGATATTTCAGGCTGTGAGTCCCTCATAAAGCATTTTCCAGAAGGGAAGAGAGCACTTCTGGATAACTCCTACTCCACCTTTACTTCTTGCTTGGAGGTCTCACCTCGCCTGTGATGGCAAAGCCCACACACGTCAAGAAATCATTCGTTCAGCCACCTGTTACTGTGAGATGGTGGATCAGGGAAGCTAGAGGTGTGTGTTCGGGGGTGGGGGGATGCTTAGCTTGGGGGCTGGCTGGTAGGCAGTTGTCAAATTTGTGCATGATTTATTTAAGTACAGATCCCAGCCTGAGTTCTAAAGGTCGAAAACTGCTTCACTTATTCCTTCTTGTAATAAGTTAGTCACCTGCTTTAGGCACAAAGTGCCAGCCAAATGCAGCCCCCAGCTCCACCCACTCAAGCGCCTTCCTTAGCCCGGGCAGGGAAGCTCTCGCCTCTTTGCATCTGCCGGTGTCATCACCTCCTCCTGGTCATCACGGCCACCTGACACAAGCACCATGTGTTATGATTATGTGTGTACTTGTGTTATCTCCCCTGCTCAATTAGAAGATTTTTAAACACAGGGTCTGGCTCATTACCTTTATATCTTCCAGAAGTGCCCAACACAGAGCCTTAAGCAAAGGAGAAATTCAAAAACATGTGTTGAAAGAATGAATCAAGGCATTTGGCTTCCTGCTGCTCCTGGCATCATCCTGCAGCCCCAAAGTCTCTCGGTCTGATTTTGCTTTGGGCCATGCCATTGTCCTCCGTTCCCTCCTTTCCCTCCTTTTCATGCTTTGCAAGTACCACGGTGGAAAGTCTCAATTAGCTGCTAGGCTCGGGGGAAGATGTCCTAGTTAACTAAATGAATGAATGATTAAAGCTAACTAAAGAGTAATCAGCAAACATTTTTCTGGTTGCTATGAAAATCCTCATTGTCGAACGTATTTCTAAATATAGAAGTGCCCATCTGTCTTAGGAACAGTAATATAATGAACATAACTGAACTTCTCCTTGGCCGTTAAGGATTGTTACACGACCATTATTTCTCACTGCGGGTGTTTCTCCAGGCCGGCCCCACCCCGCACGATGCCACCCGTGCTCACCTCCCGCAAACGTCTTGTCGCAAAGGACTCGCCAGCTGTCAGGTCCCTCAGATCCGAAGTGTAAGTCAGCAGCTCACCTTCCCATTTTAACCCAAAGTTCTAGGGGAATGTGGAGAAGAGGTTGCCAAACTAGAAGCCAAAAAATTTCTATGAAATTTAGTTTGTAAAAACCACAGAAGAGGTTGGTACATACTGTCAACTCAAACCTGCCCCCACCCCTCCTTCTTCACTCAGGGAGCAAACACCCATTTTGTTCATGCAACAGGCGGCATGTAATGCAGAGGAGCTGGGGGTAACAAGCCCCGGCTAGTTAAACCAATGCCCTCCACAGTGATCATTGCAGGAGTTCTAAAACAATCAGCATGTGACCACACAAACTAGGCTTGGGTCATGAGGGCAGTCTGCCACCAAGGGGCTTCCGGAGAAGCTGTTCTATACCTAAAAAGGAGGCACAAGTTTGCTCTGTCCTCCTGCCTGGGAAGTTTTCTAAGGATGAGATGCTGGGTGCTGTAGCAACCACTTTATGACCATGAGGGCCAGGTCTGAGAACCAACGCCAACAGGGTGGCAGAACAGAAGGGTGAATAAGCCTTGTTCTTAAGTACATCATTGATCACTAGATCAGCTAGTCTGGAATCTCCAGAATTTTCCCTTTTATTTAAGTTGTTAAGTTAGTCTTTCTGTGACTTACAGCTGAAACTTAACTGATATGCAGAACTCTTGCCTCTTTTTACCCTCCAAGTAGAAAACAGTGAAAAATAAAGAGAAAAACATAATCCAGTTAATTTTATATTCTAAGTGGTCTTGTGTGGTTAATTATAATTTTATTTTATAGCTTTAACATTTTTGTTGTTGTTTTCTAGAGGAGTTTTGCAGCCATGGCTTCTGATCTATGGGAAGTCTGCCACACTGCCGTGGGTGTCTGGTTCCACATCTGTCTTAGCCTGTTTTCCTCATCCCTAGGAACTATACACTGAAAGGTACAAATGCAATTACTATGCAGGGGTAATACTGTACTACACAAGTTAAAGCCTCATGCCTGGATCCCACGCAAGCGTATCTGCCTGCTCAGGTCTCTGCTTTCACGAGAAGATGGACACCGCTTGCCAGCCATAAACGCCTGAACAATCTCAAAGTCAGGACGGCTGCAGCCCAGGCACCTGAGGCAGCTCATAGCAAAGCATGGCGGTCACTGGTCACTTTCCTTAAACAGAAGGGATCAGAAGTCCAGTCAACCATAAGAAATATTCTTGCCCTTTGTCCTCCAGTTTTTTTATTTTTAAAAATTAAAATTCACCCTTTTTTGGTTTACCATTCAGTAAGTTTTTCCACATGCACAGCTCTTTGTATCCACCCTCACAGCCAGGGTGCAGAGCAATTCCAACCCTCCTACGCTCCCCCCTCGATCTGCAGCAAACATTGATCTACTCTTTGTCCCCGTGGTTGTGCTTTCCTGAGACTGTCAAGTAAACAATATTACACGGCAGGGATATATATCACCCCAGGTGTCTGGGTTCTTTCACTTACCATGACGCACCTGAGATCCATCCACGGCGGTGTGTACACCAGCCCACAATCCTTTCTCTCACTGGGCAGTATTCCACTGTGCAGCTGTACCACAGTTAGTTCATCCAGTCACTCGCTGAAGGACACCTGGGCTGTTTCTAGCTTGGGGTGCTTATGAATAAACCACTACAAACATTCACGTGCAGGTTTTCCATTAACATTCATTTTATTTCTTTAGGGTAATACCAAGCAGTATTACCCTACTAGGTCGGAGTCCTGCGTGATACAGAAACCATGCGTATAACTTCTTAGGAAACTGCCTGACTGCTTTCCAGAGCAGCTGCACCATTTTCCATTCCCGCCTCCAGTAAATGAGTATCTCTGTTGCTCCACCTCCTCGCCAACACTTGGTATTGTTAGTATTTTTAATTTTGTCCACTCTAACAGATGTTAATGGTATCTCATCAAGGTTTTGATTTGCATTTCCCTGCCGGCTCATGCTAGTGAGCTTTTTGCCATGTGTCTTTTTTGCCTTCTGCGGATCTTCTCCAGGGAAGTGTCTGTTCAAATTTCCTCCAGAAACACTGACTTCTTCTCACCCTCTAACATACTTCGTTACCCCACCCGGAACTAAAATCCCCAATGGCCATCTGGACTCTCTTACCCTGGGGTTTCGCCTTCACACCTCAGCAAGCCCACGGGTAGGATTTCTGTAACTTTTCTGTTCATCTGATCTATGGGCGGGCCCTGGAGATGACACACGTCGATCCCAGTGATAATCTTTGGTGCAGTAAAAAGGATCCCTTGAAAGTATCCGGAAATTTCCAGCAGTGCCATGGCGGCTACTGCAAGTAGCAAGACGTTGGGAGACCAGAAGGACAGGACAAGATCACCGATGAGACTGCCCAAAGCAAACATCTCCAAAATGGGGATGTGCACGCTCCTGACCACACGCCCGCCACTGGCTGCATCACGTGGTTGTGTTGTCATGGCAATGGGAAGACCCCACCATGGGAGGCCATTGTGAAAAGGTTTCTGCAGAGGAGGTTTTGGTTTTTCTAACCTGCACATGCTTTTGCCAAATTGCTTTGGCCTTAGGAAAGCATATTGCCTGCACGGTGGGAGAAGAAGCAATTTTTAAAAAATAATAAAACTGATTACATCTGCTTATTCATTTTAGGAAAGTGGATGAATAAATCTCAGCTGTGCATTTTTTTAATTTAGGAAAAATTGTAAATGGACCTTTTAGCTATGAAAGTAAAAGACCCACAGGTGGTCTCAATGGGAGAGCTTGGGGATTGACCTGCTCACCAGAGAAGCAGGGCGAATATTCAAGTACTATCGTCAGCTAAAAGAGAAGGGCGGGCGTCCTGGAACTCCAGGAAAGAAGAATGGAGAAAGTTCTTGCTAGAGAGAGGGAGGAGCCGTCCCAACAACACAGTGGCCAGAGGGGCCTAGAGGAAGAGGAGGGTGGGGAAGTGCCCCTGCATGGGGCAGACGCCCAGGGAACAGGACGGACTGTGAGGCGCGGTGCTCCACAGTGGGCTGCTGTCTCCCACTCGCACCCGAAAACCTGTGTTCTGTGGCTTTGGCTATGGCATTTCAAGAATGCAGAAGGGCCTCTGCTCCATGTCCGACACGGGCAGGTCACCTGGTGACAAGGCAGCAGCCTCAGGAGCCCAGCACAGAGCAGAGACTGAGGCCAGACGTGACCTTGTGCCACCTCCTGCAGGAATTCCCAGGGACACCGGCCAGCCCCACAGCTGTGCTGCACAGAGGCCCGAGGGTGGCCGCAGAGAGCAGGCAGACTGGGCCCCGCACCACCTCGATCAGTGGAATCACCTGAGAGCTCTGACTCGGCCTGTCTGTGCCTCTCCCAGGTCCCTCTGGGAGACCTCAGCTTCATCCAAAGCAGAACTCTTGTGAGTGGAACAGCACTAATAATAATGACACACAAGCCAGGCCAACTCCAGGCAAAGCCTCCTTCTCAGGGGCAGTGTGGTCTTTGCACAAATCACCAAAGACACTCTTTCCCACACAGCCCTTCTGAAATCCTCGCACGCCTTTGGGAACCCGTAATACCCTGCGCAACTTGCTACCCACGAAAACCAAGAAGCCGGGAGAGCAAGCCCTTGTCCCCACTCACAGGCCCGGGAGGTGGCGGTGCCAGGAGGCCGGCTCCACATCCCTGCTCTTCTCATCCCGCAGGCTGGCTGTGGCTGGGACAGCGGAGGGCGTGGAGGCCCATGAGGGCGCCGTGCTTCCCTGGGGATGAGCAGGAGGCTATGTGATCTGCAGCCACCCGCCGTCTCGCAGGTGGCCCGCGTGATGCATGGCACGCGCCAGCACAGGATCTGTGCGCGTCGCTGGAGGAAGCTTCGTTGATGAGAGAACTGTCAGAGATGGTCTGGGTGTGCTGCAGCGTGTGTTTTAAAGGCAAATCAAAAGGGAAAGAAGCCTTTCTTTGAAATAAAATGCTCTCCCATTATAATTTGTAATATTTCCCCAAGAAATAATCTCCCTAAATTTTTCCAACTGAGATTTTAGAAATAAATCTGTTAGGTGACCATGCAGTTCTCACAAACAAGATACGTAAAGAGTACACATTTCTAATACCCAAGGGCAAGGACACAATTTGAAATCTCCCGAGAGGGCAGGCCCCAAGTCGCAGTGCATTCCGGTTTGGGGAAAGCAGACATGTCCTCGAGGGACTCCATCACGCACGCAGGAGTTGACGAGATGCAGGGTGCTGGGTGGCAACAGAGCCGTCCTGGAACCATCCTGGAGGTGCAGAAGCAAAGACACCGCGTCCACCGGCACAGCTGCCCTTGGGCAGCAATAGCCTCAGACCCACGGACCAGGATCGGCTGCAAAGAAGCTGCCTGACGCTGCTGGGGCAACAGTTATCGACCAGGGTTCCTCAACGTCTTTGGATAAAACATGACAGACCAGAGCCTGGCTGTCTGTCCGAAGGAGGGGGAGGAGGCCGTGAAACTGAACAAGCAGGAACATCGTAGTCCAGGGGTCCTTCCTGCCTGGAAACAGGACCACGCCCAGGTGGGGGCTCCTGCACACCCACCCTGCGCCCTGCTAAGTTCTCTGCAATCTGACACAAAGCCCAACATTAGGGAGGCCCCCCTGGTTTCCCCAGGTTTCATGCTGCCCAGTTCTGTGCAGGGTAGGCCACTCAGAACCCCCTGAGTCTCTGTTGTTCCCACATGAGCCACCAGGGTACCCCAGTCTGCCCCTGCTGCGTGACTGCTCACACCCACACTGTTCAGGCACAGACACTGCCAGGCTGGGGGCCGGGGGCCGGGAGTCACCACCTAAAGGACCCGTGGCCTTCCTTCCTGAGAACCTCACTGATCGAGAGTCCATGCCCCTGGCCTCGCGGGTGCCTCCCAGATTCAGGGAGCTGGTCCCCAAGGGCGAGGGCGAGTGTCTGTGGCCATGGTGAGGCCATCCAAGGATGGCACACAGTGGGGGCTGTGCCCTCGGCCATGTGCATGACCTCAGCCACTGCTGTGAGGTCGGCACTGTAACGATTCGGCTTTATAGATGAGGAGGGACAATCAGTCTGTTAAGTCACTGGACCAAGGCCCCTGAGCAGAGCCAGGAGGAGAAGGGGCGTGGTTGCTCCAGACCCCAAACCTGACACCGGGCTGACAACTGACATCCAAGTGTCCGGTGGCTGCTGTAACAGGTGACCACAAGCCACACAACTGCTCCTCTTACAGCTCTAGAGGCCAGGAATCCCAAACGGGTCTCACGGGGGTGACATCGAGCAGCTGGCAGGGCTGGGCTCCTGCTGGAGGCTCCAGGGGATAATCCATTCTCTTGCCTTTTCGGCTTCTAGAGGCACCTGCTTTCCTTGGCTTATGGCCCCTTCTTCCATCTGCAAAGCCAGCAGTGGTGGATTCGGTCTTTCTCAAACGGAATCCCTCTGACTCTCCTGCCTCCCATGTTTACTCACAAAGTCCCCGTGGCTGCACTGGGCCCAGCTGGACAACTCAGCCAGCGTCGCCGCCTCAGGATCTTCAACTCAATCCTGCCTGCACGGTCCCTTTTGCACGGGAGGGAACACATTCACAGGCTCCCGGGGTTAGAGTGTGGACATCTTTGGGAGCCTTACTCTGCAGATCACTCCTACTGATACAAATGTCTCAGAAAATGGTAGACCCCCATTGTACGCTAAGTGACAGCCAGTATTCCTGGGGAAGGATGGTGACATTTTGTCAAAAGGTTTGTTCCAGACCAGTAGTTCTAGAGCCCTGGAAGAAAACGCTGTGTTTCTGTGGATCCAGCCAGACCCCAGCCTGTGAGGCTGCAAGCTCTCCCAGGACCCCACCTCCTCAAGGCCAGGTGGGACAGTCCCGTGGATGCCCTGAGCCAGGCGAGACTGGACAAGCCACCCGTGACAACAACCTCCACTGCCCTCGGAACCCCCAGACCTTCTCTGAAATGTCAGGGTCAACTCTTGATCATTGCACATGAAAATCCCACCCAAGGTGACCATGGACAGCATGGAAGCCTCTCCTGCTCAGCACAGAGCTTGGGAGACGTTCACTGTGTCATGAATCATTTGGTTGCCAGTGCAAAGAGCACCTGACCTCTGCTTAAGTTTAAAAAAGGTGTGCAGGTAGGGGCTGTTGGCGCCGTCACAGGGGAGTTCCAAGGATGAACGTGCCCATCTCAGGTACAGCTTGACCTCCAGGGTCACAGATGCCCCAGCCTCTGTCTCTACCTTCTCACAGGTGGGCTCTGTTCACAGGCCTCCCTGGCAACCTGCCTGGCAGCCCAAGTCTCACTTGGCCCGGGAAAAACCTGACTAAGAAGACAAAGCACCAAAGCTGCACCTTTCCTTCTGTGATGTAAGCAAAACTCTGTGTCTCATCAGCTCAGGTGTGGTCACATGATCCCCACTCACCAGTCACACCGTCTGGGGCCAGACACTGTGATCACCCCTCATTCCCGGGAATGTAGGAGGTCTATTCCCACAAGAAGAGAATGGAAGTAAAGGGACACTCCCTCCACCACCCACTTTCTAGCCTCTGGTTAAATAGACCTCAGCCAGCAGCCAAGTGTGGCAGGCAGACGTGAGCAGCACGTGGTGGTCATGCCTCTGGAGCCTTCTCTGGAGCCTTCTTCCCCCCTGGGGCCCAGGTCAGCACAGGGCAAGGCCATCTCCCAGGAGATGCGGTGTCAGGACCCCAGGTGGGACCTGGCGTCCCAGGTGGGGTCTGCTCGAGATAAAGGAGGAGGGGGCTGTGCAGGACACGTGCTGGCCTTTGCCTCCCACCACAACCTTATGTGCACAAAATACTCCTTCCTGACCTGATGGTTGAGAAGCACATGCGCTAGATCTTAGTAAAGGGCTCATTTCACATGCACATAGTAATGGGGTGTTGTGAGAGTGTAGCTAATCCATGAATATTAAAAATAAAATATGCTTGATCAATGAAGTATTTGTTTGCAGCAGAATAGTCCTGGGTTCAGCCAGACCAACTCTCACAGCTTAATTACTGTCATCGGAGTTTGGTTTCCAGAAGAATAAGGATATTTTGGCACGCATTGATCTGCCGTCGTGGCCACAGGCATTCGGAGATGAGCAGCCGCCTGTCACCTTTGTCGTCTCTATTGGGAACACGTCGGGGTCATCGACATTAAACCGCCTCGTGCTGATAAGCTGGTGGGCTAAAAATGCCCGTGAAGGCGTGATTGATCACCGTGTGTTAACTAAGGTCGTGAGAGCAGGAAGATGCGACGCTCCCACTGCCTCCCTGCCGTGCGCAGCTTCACAATCCATCTTCATCTCCCTCCTGCTCCTTCTTCCTCTTCTGGGCATGTTTTCTTTTTCTGTTCCTCAATTAATTGCAGTCAATTAGATGATGAACAAAATGACTTTCACGGTGTGCCTGAAGAGACCTTCTCTTGGGGAGACTATTCAACGCAACATCGTAGCAGGTTAGTTCTGGAAGGTTCCGTTTCTGCTGGCAAGGACCGCAGCCCTCAGGAGGGACTGGCCACCATCACAAGTGCCCCCCTGGGAATTCAAACTCCCGGCAGAAAGAGCCCTGCCTCGCGCTCTCTCAGATTCGGGTCTCTGAGCACAGACGGCCTTTGTGTCCTTGGGCCGGCCCAGGAGGGACAGAGGGCGCCTGGCCCCACTGGCTTAGCAAAGCAAGGAAGGGCATGCAGCAGGCGGCGAGTTCCTGGACGTTTCTCTCCGTTTGTGGGATGGAGTTTCTGGGCCCTGGAGGAAGGACGGGAAGTCAAACTCTCAGGTTCTGGGTGAGCGGAGGACGAGAGGGGCTGAGTTCCAAGGCATCTAATACGCCCAACTCATTTCTCCTTGGACTGTGTTTGCCTAATTATGTTTCCTTTGGACGTGGCTCCAGCCCGTATTCTAGGCATAGTCCCTTGAAATGAAATAGGAGGAATCCACTGAGGCCTCACGTAGGACTCATTCTTTCAGTAATTTCAACTGGGAACCTGCTGTATGCGCAGAGCTGCAGGGGGGCTGTAGGGATGGGGGAGGCCCAGACGACCTGTTCGCTTGACAGAGCAGTGGACGTGGGGACAGGCACTGGACTAAGACTCCCTGACCTTGAATCTGGGCAGGTCACTTGCTGCCTCCAAGTTTCCTCATGTGTGCAATGGAGGCGGGGAGAGCCCATGCTTCTCACGGTTGTGCAGATATGATGCGATCACCCAGCAAATGACCAGCCCAGTACAGCACCTTGCTCATAGTGGGTACTCAGTAAAGGTCGGCCACTGACATTAATCAGAAAGGACAAGGTCCACACCCACGATCATGATGCGAAGGAGGAGTGAACCAAGCCTCAAACAGAGAACTGACAATTGATCATGACATTCCCAGAGTGTGCCAGCAAGGGCAGGAGCACCATGGAGTGCGTTAGAAATGCAAGTTCTCAGACCCCCCCCCCAGACCTGCTGACTCAGAAACCCTGGTGGGGGTTGGGGGATGAGCAGCTGTGTTTTCACTGCCCTGCGGGGGATCCTGACCCTCAGGCTTGGCAACCACCATAACCACCACCTGCCGCTGGACACCAGAAGGAGACAGCACCGGCCACAGGGGCACCCTGCAAGCCTCCCTGAAGGAGGTGGCAAGGGGTAAAGTGTAGGGGGCTTGGAATTTCAGAGAGAGAAACACACACACCCCCCAGGTCCATCTCTGAGTGTCCAATGTTTCCGGGTCAGAAGTTGTTCGGTGTCAGGGCCTTCCCCAAGTCCTTGGCACCAGCCGGTGTGATGGGCCCAAGCACTCCACAAGCCACACGTCTCTGTCTTCCCTGCAGAGCCATGAATCCCGGGGGCCAGGCTCGGGGACAGTATCAATGTCCCATTGCTGATGTAACAAATTACCCAAATTTAGCAGCCAAAACAACACAAATGTATTATCATGCAGTTCCGTAGGTCAGAAGTCAGACTTGGGGCCCCTGGGCGGAGATCAAAGTGCCTCAGGGATGCATTTGCTCTGGAGGCTCCAGAGGGAGCACATTTCCTTGCCCGTTTCCAGCTTCCAGAACCCCCTTGCTCCATCGTCAAAGCCAGCAGCGTCGAGGAGTCTCCCTGTGCCTTTCCTTCCTCCTTGGCCCCGTCTTCCTGACTCCCTGACTCTGATGCTCTCCTGCCTCCCGCTTGTTCTTAGAACCCTCAGATTACGCTGGGCCCACCCCGGTAGTCCAGGATAATCTCCACCCCCGGGTCAGCTGATTAGCAAGTTTGATTCCCCTGCAACCTCAATTCCCCTTTGTCATGTAACATAGCATAGTCACGGGCTCCAGTGACATCTTTGAGGGACATCATGCCTACCCCAGGGACCATGTTCCTCCCCCTCTATCAGCCTGGCACCCCGACAGTGTAAGATGGTGGTCAAGAGTGAGCGTTTGCAAGTCAGACCCATCTGGGTTCAGTTTGTTCCCTGCTTTGTCTTGTGGCGTGGCCTTGGGCAAGTTCCTAAACCTCTGTGAGATTCCGTGGTCTCATCGGCAAACAGCAATGACGATAGCACCCCCAGTACAGGTGGTTTATGCCAGAACCCTTGCAACGTCCTTGTCACTGTGCCTGATACACAGTTAGGGAGACATAAATGCTGCTGTCATAGTTATTGTGGAAGTTGGAAGGAAAATTGGAACTCGCCTGCTACGACCTGTTTCTTGTTTCTGCTATCTCTGTTTACCTCTGGCAGAGGGAGCAATGCTGCGGGCTGCTTCCCCTCCAGCAACTTCCCCCACCCTCCGGCCACACTGCCCACACCCGAGAAACCAGCCTGGCCCCATTCTCAGCCACATGGAGTGGGCCTTGGTGGACTGGAGCCAATCAGAGGATCCCAAACCTCTGACCAAGAAGGTCTGTCCTGGATGGAATCCTGTCCACTGAGCAGAGGGAGCACAGGAAGCCTTTTCGAGGGGTTCCTGAGAAAGGGGGTCTTTATCTTGCTACTCCTAGTACGACATGGAAATGCAGGGTCCGGAGCAGGTGCACCATTTCTCCAGCAGCAGGGAAGGACCTGAGTTGGCCACAGACACAACGATGCAACGTCATTGTGTCTTCAGCATCGGATGAAGCTGATGTTGACAAAGTTTGTGGGGAGAGAGAGACAACAGGAAACCAGTCGTGTCTTTGGAGGCTGTTGTTTGAGCCTCTAGATCAAGCCCCACCTGAAGGCAGCCCTACCCCAGGCTCTGTATTTGTCCATACAACTCAGTGCAGGGCCAGGCAGGGGCTCCTCTCAGCCTGGCCTCTTCTGTCTTCGAGCAGCAAGGAGAAAGGTTGACAGAACAAGGGAGAGCAGGGCTCTTCTAGGGTCTTTAAAGGGGGCTCTTTTTGTTTTATTTATCCGAAAAAGTAACATATGTGCATGGTGAAGGAAGGAGGCAAGCTCACGAAGGAAGGTGGGTACCAGGAAAAGCAAATCTCCCGCCCACTCCAGCTCCTTATAATTTCGGTGTATGCTATGCACCTGTCTGTAGACTTCTGTTTCTCCTTACTTGGTACATTCACCTGTGTCAACAGCTCTCTGCTGGCTCTCCAAGGTGCCGAGCTGGCTCCTGCCCAGGGCCCAGCACCTGCCCTCTTGACACCGACGTGACTGTCACCTCCTTTGATTCTCTGCTCACACGTCACCTCACCATTGGGGTCTTTCCTTCCCTGCCCAGCCCTCCTGTGTGACTCCAACCTCCTGCCCCACGACGGGCTCTGCCTGTGTTTGTGGCTGGGTCCTCTCCTCAGAGGCAGGAGCGGTTCGATTCAAGGTCTGAGATGCTCCTCCACTCCTGTAACTGACATGATCGAGGGACCCAAAGAAAACCCCAGGTACAAACCAGAGTCACAACCAGGGGACTCAGCCACACCCATGTGGCTCCTGGGACAGAGCTGTGCTCTACACCACACCTCATGCGTCTGAGTGCCCTGGAGCTGTCCTAACAAATGACCACCACACACGTGATGGCAAAAACAACAGAGACTTATTCTCTCCCAGTTCTGGAGGCCAGAAGTGTGAAATCAAGCTGTGAGCAGGCCACGCTCCTGACTAAGGCTCCAGGGGAGGGCCTTCCTGCCTCTTCCGCCCCCGGTGGCTCTTGGTGTCCTGGGCTTGTGGCTGCATCACTCCAGTCTCTGGCTCCTTGTTCACGTGGCCTTTCCATCTTCTCCCCCTGTCTCTCCTTTGTGTGCCTAGTTTAAGGATGCCTGTCATTGGAAACAGGGTCCCCCTGGATAATCCGGGATGATCTTATATCAAGCTCTTTAACTTAATTACATCTGCAAAAATTCTTTTGCCAAGTAAGGTCACGTTACAGGTTCTGGGGATTAATGCACATATCTTTTTGGGCATCACCCTATACTTATAAGTAATAAAATTGCTAACATTGTATAAGTGCTGTTGGTGTGCCGGGCATGGTGCTAAATACTTTATTTTTATTTGCTCATTTAATCTGATGGCCCCTTGTTATCTCTCCCCCACAGGGAGTTTGCGCTGGACCTACAACTGGGGAGGGAGGTGGCCTTATCCCTATTTCACAGAGAAGGAAACTGAGGGTTTGCAGGTGGCAAACCCCAGAATTCTGATCCAAGGATGTCAGGCTCCTGAGGCTGTGCTCCCAAACGCCCTGCAGCACCTGCCTCGCAGAATAAGGGACGGAGGCTCGGCGGCTTGCCCAAGGCCCCCTGGCTAAAGAGTAGCAGACACAAGAGCTCAGCTCCCACTGCACTGCACCGAGCCAAGCCTCGGAGCCACCTGGTACTTCCTCATGGCCTGTCGTACCTCCACTGCTGCCACAAGAAACTGTGCCTGGGGAGCCATGGTTCAAGGATGTCCATGGTTCAAGGATGATGGGAGGCACATGGAACAGAACCCAGCCCAGCCCAGCCGCCACGCAGCTCTCCTGCTGACTCAGAGTGAGAAAGAAACACTTGTTGTTTCAAGCCTCTGGGTCCTAGGGAGCTTTGTTACTGAGCATCATTACAGTGTTGCTGACTGATACAGATGGGTCTGCACTTGGATGATGAAGGAATGTAGAATACTCCCAATGAGTAACATTACTGGAGTATTCTCTGATCCAGAAAGAGAGCACAACATACAGTCCAAGACAAATGGCTCCATGCTAACTGAAACCAGCACCCAAGCTAGCTCTTTGCAATTTAAGAGGGAATTTAAATTTGGGAATGAGACAGGAGTTTTATGTTTCAGGTGTTTTGAATGAAACACCAGAATCTCCACTAACATACTTACTTCTCAACTTTATATAACTTTTTAAAGGTTTTTGTTTATATATAACACTAAACTGATGCTACATTGAAACATCAATTGACAATCCGATATGGTCAATGAAGGAAAATGTTCAACATGTAAATCCGTTTCCAAACACAGAACTTCTATTCAAGCCAGTCTCCCTTGAAAACTTTCTTCCCAAAATTAGTTCTAACGTGTGGATTAATTTTGTTTATGGGTGACAGCTAATCTGCTTTCTCCCCGTAATAAAATAATTAAAATATTTTTGCTCTCCCAGTTGTATTTTTTTCGGGGTAATCCTTTCACTAAAAGTCATTCAATATTTTTCTGCTGTTATCTGCTATATGTCAACTTTCATATTTTCTCTGCTCTTGTCTTCTGTCATATTTCTCATTAAATTTCCCCTTTTTGTTCTTTTGTTATGATGGCTCATTGTTTGCCCTGAAACAAGCTTTGAACTTAAAAACCTGAAAAGCGTTTCACTTGGAATAAAAGAATCTGTAGTGTCACACATTTGTTGGCTAATGTGTTCCTTCATCTGTTTTGTTTTAATTTGCAGAATGATTGTTTACGAACAAGGCCTTTTGTTTCTTGGGGGTTGGTCTGGTCTCTGTACACGTTCTTCCAAGGAAATGAATCCTCAGATAACATAATCATCACCACAGCAACGGGAGGCCACGTCACCAATAGGATTATGACTTCAAGAGCCTGGGTTTGCATCTTTTACTCACCACTGAAGAGCCAGGCCCCTCTGTGGGCTGCACCCCACAGCCTGGCACGCGCTGCGCGAGGGGTTCCCAAGCTGGGAACCAGCAGCCGGGAGCAGAATGGTGAAATCTAAACCCGGTGGTGCCCCTCGGCCTCGGACACACACACGAAGCGGACTGCTTTTCACAGGTGTTTGGCTTTGTTTTGTTCTTTGCTATCCTGCCCCACCTCCCACACTGCCCGCTACTGAGGGGTGGTGTTTGAAAACGCAGGCAAGTGCTTCTTCAGTGCCCGGCAGGCAGGAACAGAAACGCCCAGCGCCAAGGGCACCTCCTCTAATTCTGAGCTAGCCTGTCCATTAGAAGCAGGGGGAGAACTGACAGGCTTCTAAGGTGAGAAAACACAGCATCGTCCACCCAGGCTCAGTGGACGATGGTTCTGGGGGTGGAAGTCAGCATTGACAGTCCAAACTCTGGCATTATCCTGACCTGAGTTTGGAATTCTGCTTTGCCTTTAATAGCTACTGAGCTGAGTAAATCTTCAGTTTTGGCCATGATAAAGTAAAGAGTGTATGTTATTATTGTTTTTTTTTAATTCTGGATCCAGAATATACTGAGTGTGCTGGCACTGTTGGGACACAGGTGCTCATGACGTCCACAGGTGCCCTGGGTGCTTTTGGGGGCACAATCTGGGTCTTTCAGGGATCCCCAGTGGGTTTGGCAAGGCGATTGCTCACCCATTTCACAGGTGGCAAAACCGAGGCTTAAGGCGTTTCCTGTGATGCTCCAGATCACACAGCTAGAAGTGGTGGAGCCATGGCTCGGACACGGACCTGCCAACTCAAGCACTGTGCCCTAGGCAGAAAGTCAGACTCACCCTGAAGGACGGCGCAGCAGCAGGGGCAGGACGTGACCTATCCCAAAAGGCTCATTGGCTGAGGGAAAGAGGGTCTAGGAGAAATCATTCCTTTTTTCCCATGCCATTATTGCCCCTAAATGCCCTTCCATGCCCAGCATCTTGTCTTTTCCTTGGGACAGCAGCCGCACAGACCACCAGCTGCCACTAAATGATTGTTGGGGACTCATTCGCTCAGCTTCACACAGAATTCAAGGACTATAATTGGATCTGCTTCAACACAGTAATCCCCACAGCCTTAAAACAATATAAAAATAAATTAATCACCCCATCAGCATTTTATGGTAGGTTTATAATTTTTTATTTAAATGTTTAATATCATAAAACAAGCTTGGTACACAGAGAAAACGGTTGATTTCATCAGAAGAAATTGCTTTCTTTTAAGTGAAAGTAAACACTAGTTAGGGCATCCCCAGAGAGGAGATAAACATGAAGGAAACAGGTCCTGAGTTGGCCAAACCTGGCAATTATTCTCTCAGAGGCAGCAATGTGTCACCATAAAGTGTGACAAGTCCCTAAGGTGATCAGTGGGACTGATTTATAGGTAAAAGCAAAGACATTGTCCCCCCAAAAGACCCTTGAGTTAGCGACTACCTGAGAGGACAGACGATGGGGGGAGAGGGACCCCAGAGGCTCGGGGGCCAGGACGGCTCTGCAGGACCCCCTCACCTTTCCTCGGGATTCTATTATTGTGAATATCAGACCCCTGTCACCTTCCAGCCAGGCCTCATTCTCTGATTAGCCATTCCCAGGGAGAGGTGGGCTGCCTGTTAAGACCCGTTGTTCTGACTCCACAATGAAGGGAAGAGCAATTAGCATTTTGGCAGAAGCAGAGTTAAACATGCATGACCATTTTTACCGAAGTTCTCTCCCCAAATACAACACTGAAAGGCATTTATTAGTTCAGGCAAAGAGGCATCTTTGAACAGCAAACATTCAATTACTTTGATGTTCACTATTGAGAAAACTGCAAAAGAAAATGCACATTCAACAGACACATTCTGAAAGGTCTTGTAAAAACGAGGCTATTTCACAGTTTCTAAGGCCTATCCTATAATTTTGTTTGTTTTTTAATAGTGGCAACCTACTGGATTCAACATTAGATTCTTGTTCCTCCCTCTCTAAGCCCTCCCAGCGTCGTCGTCTTCTGGTGTAGGTCGCCAGCTTACGTTCGGTGTTGCAATGTCTTACCTCCACTGCCACCGAATGAGGTAGCGCCTCAGATCAGGATGAGGGGAAATGGCGCATGATCTTTGCAGAAGATCTTCCGATTTAGAGTCCTTTCTCCTGCGAACGTCATGGTCAAGTGGCTGCATTAATAACCCGATTAATGGCCTCCTGTATCCCCCCCCACCCTTTGTCCCGCTGACTGTGGGCTCAGCCAGGTGCTTGCTTTGGCCAGCGGATGTTAGCAAATGTGACCCAGCAGAGGTTTGAAAAGACACTTACTCTCTTTGACCCCTGCCACCACCATGGGAACATGTTCAGCTTAGCCTACCAGAAAACAATGTAAACCACACCTGCAGGAGAGTGGAGACTGGCCTCCAGAAACCACCCTGGACCAGCAGCGTCCAGCCAGCCTGCAGCCGGCTACAGACACAACAAGCCAACCCAGTCGAGTTAGCTGGGCCAGGCTCAGGTCCGCAGAGCTGCCCAACCAACCCACAACTCATGGAAAGACAAGGACTGGCAGGTAGTTCTCCAAGCCACTGGGTGCTGGGATAATGTGCTACATGGCATTACTAGGGCAAGAGGTAGCTGATACAAATGTAACACTAGCTGCCATTCATTAAGCACAAATTATGTGTCAGGCATAGCGCCTGGTACTTTACAGACTCAACTCCAATCTGCCCAATGATGCCAAGATGCAGGTGTCATTATTCCCACTTCTATCAATAAGGGTGCGTGCCGTACGCAGTAGAGTTTACTAAGCATGAGAAACTGCCTTTGGACCCAAAGGCCCCCCCTTCCCTCAGGTCACCTGCCTCCACGTTCACAGTTCAGTCCTCCGTGTGCATACAAAGGCTGCCATGAGGATACCAGCAACTTCCTGTCGACAGGGAGAGACTAAGCCATGCCTCTGAACTGTCGGCATGTCCTGCCCCCTCCCCTGGAAATGCTGCGAAGCCCCCCCGACTGCCACACAGAAGACACACGGGCCGGGATGGGAGTTCCTGTTTGCCGAGTCTCATCGGTGTTTCGTCATCTTGACTCATCCACCTTTTACTCCCTGTAACAGGATCATTCCCAACAGATCCACAAATCCGCACAAGGCAGATTCCAGATCCACACGCATCCTTCAGGGTCACAGGGTCCCCAGCGTGGGAGAGGTGACTGTCACCCCCCACATCAGGTCTTCCCCGAAGTCACTCCCCTTCGGGCCTAAATGGATTGTACCTGCGGTGGATCAAACTCATCCAACACCTTTTCTGAATGTCCTCCTGGGCAGAGGCCGGCCACTTGGAGCTGAATTTGGCCGTGTTCCCCTGGCCCGGAAGCCACCTGAGTGCCCGGAGTGGGTGGGTCTTCTCCATCACTGTACCAGCAGCTTTAAGCATGGTAATAAATATGATAAATAAGTGCTTATTGGTGAATGAGATTTTAGGAAGGCACATACAGGGAGCTTTTCCAGCAATGCTGAGCCACGCCAGCAAAGCTCATTGCACCAGTTCTTCCCGACTTCAGCCACCCCTCACGGCCCCGGGGGCAGGGTTGAACAGCAGGTGCTCAGGCCCCACCCTGGGGCAAGGAACAAGCAGCACACGTGCTCACTATTAAGCTGGGACTAACGGATGAGCTCACATGTGCACAGAGGGAAGTAAACTCAGTGGAAATCAACCTAATGGATACTATGAACACTATTTGGGTGATGGGCACACCTTTAGCCGGGACTCAAGCATTACAAAAGTAATCCGTGTAACCTAAAACATTTGTACCCCCGTAATATTTTGAAATTAAAAAGAAAAAAGGAAACAGACTATTTGGAGGACGCCTGACCAGAGCTCTGGTTTTAACACTCTGGGGGAGTCTCACCTGCAGTCAGGGGTGACACCTCCTCCCCCGATTCCAATTTAGACACAGAACGTCAGCCAAGTCTTTTCTGAGCTTCATGATGAGATGTCACCTCCCCAGGGAGAGCCTGCATAGCCTTCCCAGGAGAGGGCCGGGCAAAACTTCCCGTGAGAGGAAGTGAGAACCCCACCCACCCCCCCAAGTCTGCAGAGGGCTACCCCGGCTGCTCGCACAGGGGATGGCTTCCGGGATAACCCACGACTAGCACCAGTAAGATGCGGCTTGAGGAGAGGTTCCCCACCTCACATCCCAGCTGGGTGCCGTCCCCCACAGGGTTGTGCACAGACTCGGCTTCTCACCAGCCCCGGGAGAGCACCCCCATGGCGCTGGGATTGTCAGCTCTGAGGACCAAGGTGGGCACCCGACAACAGGTGTCCCCTGTGAGCACTCATGCCCGTCCCCACCTGTTAGTCCAGGAGCAAAACCACAGCCGGAGGGACTTGGAGGACTTTGACAGCACGCTGATTATGAATATTGCCCCTTTCAGCCTGGTTAATGGAGCATCTGATTCACACCAGCTTTTTTCTGTCAGGTAAACACCACCAAGCAAGGCAGAAAGACCGAGCCAAATCTTGATGTAAATAGGAAAGAGAAGAACTGGCGGGTTTCTCCAATGCAGACCCATAATATGAAATCAGCTGACTCAGAAATGCGATGGGGCTGTTTTGATCTAAGGCCATCTCAGGCAGAGGCATGTGCCCTGACCTTGGGGGTATCCTTGACCACTTGACGTGGGGCCAGAGACTCCACAGATGTGCTCAGGGGCACGGCTGCCCCTACCTGTGCCCAGGCAGGGAGCCCCAGGAGGCAGGCTTTTCTCCCAAACCCGTGAACTCATCAACATGCAACCACTGTAAACTACAGAAACAGAAATTGCTTATATCTCAACCTAAACACTAGGAAAGAATGTCTATTTTACTGGGAATTTCTCCTGGGGTGTACTGGAAAGCCGATTGGGTGTCAAGAGACCTGGCTTCTAGGCCCCCCTTCTCCACTAACCGACCCTAGGGCATCTGGCCCATGGTTTCCCCATCTGGGAAAAGCGACTTCGGACTGTAAAATAAAAATAGCCCACGTTTTCGAGTGCTTGCAATGTTCTGGGCAATGCGCTAATTACTTCATTAGTAGGAGGGCGATTAACATTTATAAGTAATGACTAACTCTTCACATCCCCAGCTGGTGGAGACTGTCCCGTCCCACTTGTCAGGACAGGACACAGGGCTTGCAAGGTGGAGCACACGCTGCATCTGAAAGGAGGGGCGCTGGTGCTGACAATGTCACCATTTCGCTGCCCTTCCTCAGCAGACAACTCCTTCCCTCTCTGCTGCTGACAACCCCCCCAAGTCTGTTCACTACAGACCACTCACCTGTCACAGCTTTCTCAGAAAGTAGCCTCTACGCTGCGAAGCCCTGCCTGTCACCAGACATATATGGAAGCATCCCCACCTGCTTTATGGTAGCCAGACTGCTCCTTGCTCCTTGTGTGTTTTATTTTCCTCCTGTCCGTTGGATGTGATCAACTGGCACTTAGCATCCATCCCCTGCTCCATCCTGAGTTACTCCTGGACTGCCAAGGTTGCAAAACTAAACACGACATTTTCCAGAATCCCTTGTGTGGTGAGTGGACAGCAAGACGGCCCCAGTGATCCCCGCCCCGTGGTGTTCACGCCCCGTGGTGGTCACGCCCCCTTGGTGTGAGCAGGCCTGGTGACGTGTGTCTAACCAATAGGGTGATGGAACCTGTAATTCACGTGATGAGACGTCACTTCCCTGATTAGGTTACAGGAGATTGCAACCTCCTTCTCGCTGGCAGCCTCTCCTCTGGCACTCTCAGCATGCAGGCTCTCAGGCAGTAAGAACCACGTTGGGGAGGTCCACGTGGCAAGGAACCAAGGGGGCCCCCAGTTCCTCCAGCCAACGCCCAGCGAGGAACTGAGTCCCCAGTCAAGCAGCCCTGGAGGAACTGAACTCTGCCCACAGCCCACGTGAGCTTGGAGGCTGCTCTCTCCCCGCGTGAGCTT
Organism: Daubentonia madagascariensis; assembly: GCA_023783475.1. Taxonomy (NCBI): domain Eukaryota; kingdom Metazoa; phylum Chordata; class Mammalia; order Primates; family Daubentoniidae; genus Daubentonia; species Daubentonia madagascariensis. Next base: position 1,433,938 of record JAKFHU010001640.1, on the reverse strand, counting down.
TCAGATGAGCCCCAAGCCCTGGCTGAGACGCCTCGAGAGTAGCCATGTGAGACAGTGAAACAGAAGACCCGGCCTTGCCCACCCGGACCCCTGGCCCACAGAAACCGTGAGGTAATAAACATGCACTAAATTCGTAGTAATTTGTTAAGCCGAAATAGGTAGCAAGTACCCCTTGTATGCACAGCTGTAGACGAGACTTATTAACAGTTCTGTCAAGCAGATGCTGTCTGGTAGATGTGGAAGACAGAAGGGAGGGATTTTCTGGCTTCTTTTGGCTGATCTCTGCCACCATCTGTGACAGGCCACTAGCCCAGCAGGTGTGGAGAGGGCGTCACGGCAATAGTGGCCGCAGGATGCAGTCTGCGTGTCTTCATAGCTGTGACGGCAGCAGCAGATTCCCGGGCCGCGTGGCCCCACCAAGAGCCCTGTTTCCGTGGGTTGTGGGATGGATGGTTCCGGTTCTGTGGCCACCTCCCCATTTCCTTTCTTCCTAGTGTGGGAGAGGCGGCAGCTGCCGGGGAGGTCATTCTGCAGAACACGCTCTCTCCACGGCTGGCAAGTCTTCAGGTCCCCAGCATCCACTTCTCCTACCCGTCCAGTAATTTCACGAGCACCGAACTCCCTGTATTTAGTCACTTTCTGCTCACATCGCCTCAGGTAGTTTCTGTTTCCTGCACGGAGCCCCAGCGGATCCACCTGGGGTCTGGATTTCTTCCTAGAAAGTGAAGAAAGCCCTTTAATTTTCTCACCATGTACCTGAGTGCTCTTGCTCTGTGCAAATTCAAGATACTTTGAATCTTGGCCAAACACGAATTAGACAACATAATCCCACCTCAAGTACGTACGGGGCTTTATTGTTTACCAAGCAGTGCTACGGGAGTCACTTCTTTCGCACCGCACCGGGCTTTCTGAAGTGCGGCTGCTCCCCCTCCCATTTTATAGATGTTAAGACTGAGGCTCAGAGGCAGTGAACACGCTGACCAAAGCTGGCGCGAGGGAGCCAGGACCCCACCCAGGTTCCACACTAGCTTTAGGGCTTTCTTTTCAGCTTACAGGTAGGTTTGAAGAGTCTTTGATTTGTAATTGGTTAAAGAAATGAAACTTTGTCTAAAGGCTTCGTATGTTTTAACCTAAAATAAGCATGTCTGTTAATCAGAGACAAACCAAACGACATTTACCAAAACTCAAGTGATCTGCTAAGTGAACTGATGGCCTGCCAGTGTGGTGTAAGCTTTGTCTTGCATGGCCTTAGGCCTGTTAATGATTTAGTATCTTACTGTTACAAAGAGTAACTCCAAAAGGGGGTGCGGGGAATGGCGGGCGTGTATCACCTCCCTTCTCCTCAGGGCCAGCAATAGGTCTAGGGTTTTTCCCGGGTCCTCTTGGCCAAGAGGGTGTCCTTTCAGGCTGCTGGGGGACTTAAGATTTTATTTTTTATCTTGACTCACAAGCCTTAAGATCACCTTCCAGCACAGTTCACACGGCCACCGGGTGAAGGACGCCTTCGGAGGTAATTGTCCTCTCCTCCGATTTCATTCACGGGTTGAGATGCACAACCCAGCTACCGGCGCCGTGGTCCCTGGGCCCGTGTCAGGAGACAGGTGGGCCAGGAGACATCTATTTCTTACAACCAGGCAAATGGTGAATTGCAAAGACGGGAAAGAGACTCGTTTTCAAAGGAAAAGGCAATACACCGCATTGCAATACGTTGTGAACGTTTGTGAGCCAGGCTGCTCGGCAGAACCCACCCCAAACTCCACATTGCTTCTTCCCAGCCTCTCCCCAGCTGGGTCCAGGCTGCAGCCAGGGATGCAGTAGCTCTCTCACGGGTCCTAGTCAATCATTTCTGCCTTAACCGCCCATTCTTCCATTGAGTCTCTCTCTCTATTTCATAGATACATATAAAATGACCAACACAGTTGTTAAGATATCTTACATATGTACATACATAAGTTTATATACATGTATGTATATACACATGTAAATATTTTAACAATTGTGTTGGTATAAAGACAAATATAATCCTGGCCAGATTGTATTCCTTGCTTCTTCTGATTTAAAAAATAATTCAAATATTTTCATGAGCCCCTAAAGTCCAGTGAACGCTGGGCACTGTGCCACTGTGCCAAATGCAGAAGGCGCCCGGACACTAACCCTAACCCTAACCCTAACCCTAACCCTACATGCCCCGCAGTATGGAGTCTCCCTCCAGAGCACGAGTGGTTCTTTGGAAGCACAAGTCCTTTATCAAGCGTGTTATTCCTCTGCCCAAAGCAGAGGCTCTTGCTGTGCTCAGAGTTGAATCCAGGTGCCCCGCCTGTGGGCAGCACAATCTGGTCTCCATGAGTGTTCTGGCTCTCGCTCTGGCAGCTCTCTCCATCCCGCCACACTTGCTTCCTTGCCACTTCCCAAGTACACCGCCTGTGCTCTCACCCCAGGGCCTTTGCACTTGTGCTGCCCTCCAACTTGAAGGGAGTCTCCCTCATCTCCTGCAGTCAGGTGTCTGCTCAGATGCCACCTTGTCAGAAAGGCATGTCCTGAACAGGGGTCTGGGAGCATCCTGCTTGACACTGCCCCGGGCCCTTACCCCTCTCTGGCTGTGTCTCCTCAGAACACCTTTTACCACTCTGTTCAATGTCTATTTCCCCCAACTTGAATTTAGGTAAAAACTCCATCTGTGTATCCCAAGGGCCTAGAATCCTGCTGGCATATCAATAGAATCTCACACACTGCTTGTTGACTCCATTGTTAAGTCAATGAATGCACACTACTAGTGGTATACAAGATGAGTTTAGGAGACAAATGGATACCTGTTTTGATAGCGTGAAGTGATTTTACTTTGTACCAGAAAAAGATAACATACATATGTATTTTTTTAACATATGTATATAAAATACATATGTCTTTTATAAGATATTGACAAGGATCAAGTTCCCCTTTGAAGGCCTGGGTGCTGAACCAACAAGTAATGATTTTATGTTTCTGAGGGGGATTATGGAATTAACAAACTCTAAGCAGTCTCCACCTGCACCACACCAGCAAGAATAGATGCCACGGGCTACACAGAGCCGGGCTCTGGAAGAGGTCCACCTCAGTCTGAAATGTAGTCCCTGGAGGTCTGTTGCGTCTTGCGGTGTTACTCGAACTTGAGGACATTCCCTTATGACTGGATATTTCTTCTTTTTTTTTTGCCACACGGAAGACAATGAAATGGCAACACACCTTCACCCTGTTGCAGCAGCCACGGAGATGCCTCAGAAACACTCTGGTCTATTCACCTTTCAAAAGGCCATCCAAACCATTTGGGCATTTGACAAAACAAGAACTTCCACAGGCAGAAGCAGAAATCAGTGTGGGGAACAGCTGAGTCCTGACCCTTCAGCATTATCTGGGCACAGGAAATCAGCCGCTGGGTTTGGCCTCTGGGTAGCCTGAACATTCTGCCGTTCCCCTAAAAGAAACAAAACTGGTCTTAGCCCAGAGAGGGGAGAACTTTGACTTTGACAAGAGCCTAAATCAATTATTAATTTTTTATTTGCAGGCAAATTATACTCTTTCTCCACTTTTTAAGAATCATGGAATACCTTACATGAAGTGCATTAAGAGATGAATGAAGCCCTAATTACCCCTGCGTGTAACGCCGCCCTGATAAATACAGAGCACTCCCTGCTGCCCAGAAAGCTCCTTCATGATCTTCTAGTCAATGACCCACAAGGGAGCCACTGCTCTGACTTCTGTCACCATGGGTTAGTGTCATGTGTTCGTGGGCTTCATAGAAATGGAATTATACAGGACACGCTCTTTCACGTCTGGCTTCTTTCACTGGGTACTATGTCTGCTAGATGTTTTCATGTGGTCACAGGCTTAGAAATTCATTCTTTTTTATTCCTGTGTGGCTTGCTTAACTATTTCATATTTATATGTTTGAGTTTGGGGAAAGTAAATTAATTGATTTTGTTTTAAAGTGGAGTTAACTGTGGTTATGGACCTGATGAAAACCATGAGGACAGTAGACAAACAACTCAAGTCTTAGGAAAAATTTGCTCCAGACGAAGGTACCATGGCTGAGAATCAAACCCCTAAAGTCCCTAAATTAAGGCAGAGTTTCCAACTGAAAGGAATTATGACTGTGAAAAATAATAAAAAGCCATCTATAAACACCCAAAAACTAAAGCAAGTGCTGAACAGGAGACGGATCAACTGAGCACGGGGAGCGGAGCGGAAGACAGGGAGGTTGATGGGAATGTCGTCCGTTTCCACGCCACGTACCGCAAAGATTTCGCTGAGTTCAGGCCCCATGACCACGTCATTGCCGGGCTTGGCCTGGAGGTTGGTCCGCCGTCTTTGAATGCCGCCGCAGCGTCCCAGGGCAGGGTTCCCCTGCTGCGAATGGTGGCCCAGACCGAAATGAACACAACTTTCCAGCCAAAGAGAAGAATACCCCCCCTTCTATGCAGTCACTTTGCAGCAAAACCGAGTCTGATCCACAGAGTGCTGCTCTCTGGCGTGATTTATTTACTCCTCTGCTGATTTACTTACGTGTTCTCAGCTTTGCGGTCTCGCCCAGGAACAGCCAGAGCAGCTCACATCGCACAGCGCTGCCGGGGCTGGCGCAGCCGCACCTTGCTCCGGATGGGAGGTCTCCATGCCGGGTACTCCGGCGTTCTCGCCACCCAAGACCCGCGTGTTGCTCGGTAACAATTTTCACGGCTGTGTTAGAAGGAGGGTTCTGACGAGAGGACTGCTGAAACCTGACAGCAATCACAGAGAAGGCAGGCCACCGCTTTCGTTTCAGAAACCAACACACAAACGCATCTGCCCCTCAGTTAGTGTTTTATTATCATTTAAATGGACTCCCCACTCTACCAGCCCAGCTTCCTGCCAACACTAATCCCACACCCCTGGCCTCTGAGCCTCTTCAGAGAAGGAATGACAGTCACTGGAGACGGAAGGTGCTTTACAACTGACTTTTGACTTGCTCTTGGCTTCAGAGTCTGTGGTGCACAGGGGAGGCGGGAACTGCATTAACACAGGCAGAGCACAGCCCGACAGGAAGAACACTCTGTGCCCACCTGCTCCCTGCAAGAAGCCGCCCCCATGGCCATCTCACCTTTTTCCTTGTAGTTAAAAACAAGCAAACACCGCATTGCTGACTAACTGAGTCATGTGTGAATGTCCTGGGCTGGATGGTGAGTTCCTTCAGGGCAGCAACAATATACGAATCATTTATTTCTCCATAGAGCCCAAAAAGTCCTGGGCCCATTGAGAATTTTCAATAATCAGTTCCTCTATGTCCTAGCCAGCTAGTTCCTACACACAGAGGTAGGTCATATAACTTTGGTTAATTTCAACCCATAAAGTGGGACATTTTGACAACGTATTCGAGCTTGCGGGAACACGTGGGCATGCCCAGTTTGGTATGAAAAGATTGCCCACAGCTTTCCCATATTCATTTCTCACTCAGTGAAACTGATTCCAAGAAGGCTATGATAGAATAGCGTTGGAACCAACTTCAGACCTGATAAAAAATCTCGGAAATACTGTGTTTACGTGGGAAGCTCTTTCCCTAGTTTCTCAGCCTCGGCACAACCGAGATTTGGACCAGATGACTCTGTTGCGGGGCCGTCCTCTGCACATAGGATGCTGGGCAGCATCTCTGGCCTCTGCCCACACTAGATGCCAGTAGCACCCACCCAGTGTGACAACCAAAAATGTCTCCAGACATTGTCATATGCCCCAGGGGAGAGAAGACAACAACATAACCTGCAGCTAAGAACCATGAATCCAGCTCCAGTGCTGCCTCCACAAACGGGTTTTAAGTAGCTGCCATTCAGAAATAACCATCGCCCCATCAGTCTACCCATTGCTCGATTTTGTTTCTTCCATAACCTTATCACTACCTGAACTATTCTGATTTATTTTTCACTTATAGCCTATCTCCCACTATAGTAAGCTATTATGAGAATAAGGGTCTCATCTGTCTTAATCACAACCATATCCACAACACCAAAAGTAGCTCCTAGTACATAATAGGTGCTCAGTAAATATCTGTTAAACAATAAATACATTCTCAATGCAATGCTCCTTGCTCTAAGAGATGCTGTGTTATCTAACCAGTACCTGACTATAAGGTATTTTCCACAGTGCAGTGACAAGTAGCAAGCGTCAGTGGTATGTGATTCTAGTGGCGGTTGGAGTCAGACTTGTGAACAGATAGTAAACAGGAGTTTCCAGCTTCTTCCAGGAAATGAGTTCTGGGGATACGCTCACCTTCCAGGTCAGGCCACATCAGAGTGGCAGGCATTGAGTTACCCACCATGCAACTCCCCCTGTTCTCAGGCACCGAATAATCCTGAGAGAGAGGAAACAAACAAGAAGAGGGCAACATCGACTTCAGCACTCCCTCTGAGAGCACTTTCCAAAGTGTCTCACAGAGATTTAGAGCTGAGTGAGCAATGATCTCAGTAGTTGGAGGAAACAGAGATCAGAGCTGGGGCTGCAAGGTGGCTAGAATTTGTGGGTACCAGAGGGGAGGGAGAAATACGTGCAGAGAAGGAGCTTCAGATACCTACATAGATCCCATTGACTATGTGGCTGAATACTAATCTACAAGTATACGAGGAAAGATTCTGCAAAGCCGGGCAGAGAACAGTTCCTGGAAGGCTGGGAGCTGAACAGAGATCAGAGATTTTGGAGGATGCACAGGACTGAGGGAACTTGGAATCCTGGAGAGTCAGAGACATCTACTGAGCACCCAGACAGTCAGTCGGGACCCAATATGGCAATGCTTTAAGAGTAGAGCTTGTCTGTTCCTAGGCCCATCCTAACAAAGCCTCAAAGCAAAACTCAACAGGATAAAAATGATCTGCCAATAAGTTAACTGCTTGCCAGAGCAAGACTCACCATTTTTAAAGGAAGACCACATAATCTAGATTCATCATGATATATCATCCATAGTGTCCAGCATACAATAGAAAATTACTAAACATGTAAAGAAACAGAAAAATATGACCCCATAAACAGAATAAATTCAGTTGATATTCAAAGATGATGCAATGTTGGAATTATCAGATGAGGATTTTAAAACAGATATTATAAATACGTTTAAGTATTTAAACTAAAAGATAGACATAATGAGTGTGCAGATGGGGACTCTCAGTGGAGAAATGGAAACTATAAAAATGAAAAACATGGTGATTTTATAATGCAGAAAAAATACAATATCTGAAATGAAAAATTCACTGGATGGACTTAACAGCAGAATGGGAACTAGAGAAGAAAAAAATCAGAGATTTTTAAGACTGAGAAATTAAAACTATGCAAAATAAAACAGAAAGGAAAAATAGAGTGGGAAAGACTGAAAAACACCAAACTTCATGACCTGTGGGATGAGACCAAATGATCCAACATATGTGTGATTGGAATCCCAGAGTAGGTGAGCAAAAATGTGACGAGAAAAAAATATATAAGTAAAGAAATGCTTGAAGTTTTTCCAAATTTGAGGAAAAGTGACAACCTATAGATTCAAGAAGCTCAATGAACCCCAAGCAGAATAAACAATACACGATGCCCATCCAGGCATATCAGACACATCTGAGTCATATTGTTAAAAATCAAAGTTAAAGAGGATGTTTTGGGGGTGGCCAGAAAAAAAAAGACACATCCCACATAGGAAACAACTATGGTATTCAGCACAACTTCTCATCAGGCACAGTACAAGACTTCAGATAGCACAAAGACATCTTTAAAGTACCAGGCAGGGCAGAACCGTCATCCTAGAATTCCACATCCAGCAAAATATCCTACAAAAATGAAGTCAAATATTTAAAGATGTTTTGAGATAACCCAACGAGGAGGGATTTTCCAGCAGCAGAACTTCACCTCGGGAAATGTTCAAGGAACTTCAAGCTGGATAGAAAAAAATAGTAGATGGATCTAAACAAATGAATGAAGAACACCGGAATTGGTAACTACATGGGCAAATATAGAATACCTTTTTAAATTGTTTTTGACATTTTAAGTAAAGAACTTAAACAAAATAATAACAACATATTGCAGGATTTATGACGGCTATAGATGTAAAATGTATGATAATATCACAAAGGACGAGGGTGAATGGAAATATACTTTTGTAAATTTCTGACATAATGCATCACATGAGACAGTATTAATTTAAGTTAACTGTAACTGATAAGTCATAATAGTGAAGATTGTAATGCATAGCAAAATAAAATAAAACAAAACCATGAGTTATATAGTTAAAAAGCCAATGGATGAGATAAAATGAATACTTAAAAAAAAAAAAAGCCAAAAACCTAAAACATAGGCTAAAACAGGAAAAAAAGGATATGAACAGGTAAGGGAAATGAAAACAGTGAGAGAGTAGATCCAAATTCAACCATAGGAACAATTGTATTAATTATATTACATGTAGACAGACTAAACATTCCCAAGTAAAAGCCAGAGGTGGTTGTGCAAAACCAAAACCCAACCTTGCTGTTTATCAGAGATGCACTTTAAGTTAAAGAACATGGAGAGGTTAAAACTAAAAGACAATGCCTTAGGACCATGCAAACCCTAATCATTAGAAAGGAATGTTAAATTTTATGAGTTTCTCTGTTATGTTGCTTTGCTGATGCATTTTTGTTTTATCATTAAAGGAAATCTCTATATTAATTCCATATTTGGAAAATGACCCATACAGTACATATCACCCTACATGAAACTCCACAGATAACAGCCAAAATCCCAGAAAGTTGTACTGTTGATTACCTGATAAATCAGCAATGATAACAGAAAAGGTATACATTACTTACTCTCCCAGAAAGTGACATTGACTGACTTTTGTGTGACTTTCTGCCTCACCACATCCTTGCCACCACTTGGTGGTGTCAGTTTTATTGTTTGGTTGTTTATTTTTGCTTTTTGCTGGTCAGATTAGTGTGAAATTATGTTCCATTTTGTTTACTTTGTTGTTCCCCAAATGCTAGTGTCTTTCTGTTTGTTACTGATCTTTGAAGGCTGATCAGGATCATCCTGGCTTTTCTGCTCTTCTTCCTCCCCACCATACCCCACCCCACCAAAAAAGACAACCAAGGCCAGTGTGTCTAGTGATGGCTTTGTTTTTTCTCTCCTAACATCATAGTTGAAGATGTTAAAATAATCTCCACTGATGTACATTTTACATATTAATCTTTGTGTTTGATGCCAGGGTAATTTACAAAGGTACAAGTCTGGAAATTGAAAAAGTCCATTACTGTCAGCTGCTTCACTTATGATTTGGCCCCAGAGAAAAGCAAAATAACAACCCAGTGCTAACTGAAAAAAACCCAAACTCTATAAAATAATTTAAACAGATTTATTCTGTGTCGAATATGTGTGCCCATGGCCTGAGGAACATACTCTCAAGAGGTCCTGAGAAAATGCACCCAAGACAGCTGGGAGCCAGGTTACAGTTTGGTTTTATACATTTTAGGGAGACAGGAATTACAGGTAAAATCATAAATCAATACATGGAAGGTGTACATGGGTTTGGCTTGAAAAGGCAGGACATCTCCAAGCGGAGGCTTACAAGGTGTAGGTGAGTTCAAAGATTCTTTGATTTGTAATTGTTTAAAGAAACAAAGCTTTGTCTAAAGGCTTGGAATGTTTTAAGTTAAGATGAGGAAGTCTGTTAATCAGAGACAAACCACAATATACTAACTCAAGTGATTTGTTAAGCAAATCGATGGCCTGCAGGTAATTTAACCTTTGCTCTGCATGGACTTAGGTCCTGTTAATAATTTAGAGTCTGTCTTGTCAGTCTTCTGATCTAACGATCTAACGTTAATGCCCATCAATTGTCGTATCCAAACTCCCAAAGTAAGGGGGTATAATGAGGTGTGTCTGACCTCCCTTCCTTTCATGGCCAGGAACTCAGTTTTAAGGTTTTTCTGGGGTCCCCTTGGCCAAGAGAGGGTCCACTGGGGCAGCAAAGGGGCTTAGGATTTTATTTTAGCTTACATCAGCAAAGCTTTTTTAAAGGGAGAAAGAAAGAAAAAATGAGCAAAAGAAAGAAAAAGGGGGAACAAAGACAAAAAGCAAATCCCTCTCTCCCATGGGGGCCCACACGCCATCCACCCCTTGGCAAGCTGGGCTCCCACTTCTGGAGACGCCAGCAGCCTGGGACACAGCGTGGAGCACGGGGTGGGCGGGGAGGGTGAGCTGAAGCTTTCTCCGTCCCTTCTCCTTCCCTCTCTCCGTCCCTAACAATTCTCTCCCCTCCCCCAGATTTATTAAGGTAAAACTGACAAAAAAATTGCATACATTTATAGTGTGTGGCATAATGTTTCCATATATGTATACATTGTAAAATAATTAAATTAAGTTGATTAACGTATCCACCTAACCATTTTTCTGTGGTGAGAATGTTTAAATCTACTCCCTTGGCAATTTTCGAGTCTACGATACATTGTCACTGACTGTAGTCACCACGCCGTGCAATAGCTTTCCAGACTGTGTTCGTCATGTCCAGCAGTTCTCTGTGTCGTTGAAGCTACCACCTCTGATGAGAAGGTCGTTCCCGCTCCTGGTCCTCCCCTTCCTGGGGGTCCAGTCAATTCCCACTGGCCATGACCTTCCCCCAGTCTGCCTCCTGCAGAGAGGGAAATGGGGCAGAGGGTGCCCAGCCGTGGCCAGACTCCAGGTCACAGGAGGGTTTCTGGACACACAGATGCTGGCCCCACCCCACGGTGTCTGATTTCCTAGGTCTGAGAATTTAAATTTCTAAAAAATTCCCCTGGCAGTGCTGGACCCCGCTTGATCAGTGTGTTGATAAAGCACATCAAATGCTGCTCCACCTTCTGGAGACGGGGTTTAAGTCAAGGAAAAGGAGGAGCCAGCAGAAAGGGCCTCCATGGTTCTCCGTCAGCTTCACCCGCCCATTTCTGCGCACTGGGTTCTCACGTCTCTGGCGGCTCCGGTGTGCGTGCAGTGCAGGTCACTAATGATTACTAACAACAGGAGTGCCCGACGCTGATTGAGGGCTCATGCCTGCTGAGAACCGCCATGCACGGTGACGATGACAGCCACAACACACATGGTGATTGCCAAACTGTGAATTCATCACTGCCGTGGGCTGCTGCCATGTCCAGCAAGTGACCACAAGCACCTTCTGATTGATCTCGCCCTGCCCTTGGGGGCAGGCTCCCGTTTGTCAGATGACGAGAAGGCGGCTTGGAGAGTTTAAAGAACTGGCCAAACACCACGCTGCTGACAACGCCCAGAGCTGACATGCACGTCCAGGGTTAGCTGACAGCAGAGCCTGAGCACTCCAGCAGGGGCTCGAGGAACAGGAACCCCAAGTGAGGGTGGGGCACCCCTGCCCCTGGAAGCATGAGCTCAGCCTGGAGAGGGAGACGCCAGCACCCCTGCCCTGCGACGGCCACACTGTGCGACTCACCGCCCCGTCACACTCCTAACTAGGTGGGAGGGGCTGAACCCCTCCCTGCCCCATCCTCAGGCCATGCCCTGAGCCACCGCGTCCTCTCCCACGGTCCTCTGCCCTAAGTATGAAGAATTTCAAGGGAGCAAATGAATCGAAGACAAAAAGCCTGCGCATAGTGGGCAGCGGCAGGGTTGGCGCGGGTAGGAGTTCGCCCACCCAAACCGAAGCCTCCCGCCACCCCGGCGCAGGGGAGCCGGCCTGTCGCCCCGAGTGGACACCTCCCTCTCCCGCTCCAATGTCGCTGCAAGGTGAAAGAAAAGGAGACCCTGATCTAATGAAATGTTCCAGCAAGAGGATGAATTAACTTCCTCTCTGACTTGTCCAAACTGTTTATTGTAAACTATTCAGTCAAGTGGAACTGACTTCAGCAGGTCAACAGGGGCTTGCAGCCTCGAGTATGTGGAAGAAAGCACTGGACGTCGGTCCCCTGAAACACCTCCAGTGGTGTTTTCCATTCTGTCTTCTTTTCTGATTTGGAAGGGAAAATGTTTCTCCAGCAAGTCAGTAATATTAACCGAAATATAAGGATTTCCTGTATTTACATCTGCATTGCTCCAAATTTGCATGTCCAGATTGCTAAAGAAGCATCCAGTTATTGTCCCCTGCCTTCTAGACATGTTGTCGTGATATGGCCCAGTTGAGACAGGGCCAGGCGGAGGGTGAGCAAGGGAGGCGCGTGGCGTGCAAACTCACGTTCAGGTCACGCAAGGGCAGGTGGACTTTATTTGGCAGCACCCCTCACCTATGCCTGAGTAAAGGTTCTAGAAGGAGACAGAGCTGTGCAATGATCGGGATGGAGAACTCAGTGTAAGTCTTTTGGTTCGTGGCCACCTTGGCTGGTTCGCTGGACGGAGCTGGCTCTCAGATGTTGGCACAGGTATGGATTGTCCAGGACAATTGGAGGCCGGGCAGAACCCAGGCTCCACACCAGGGAGTCCAGCCGGCGAGGCAGGCCGGGCCCAGGAAACTATTTAAAGAACAAAACAAAACAAAACAGAACAGCCCTGCAATTCCTGTACTATACTTGGAGAAACACTAAGTGACGTTGGAATGACCATCTCCTCAAATTATTTCTTAACAGCTTTATGGGGGTATAACGTACATCCTGGAAAATTCACCCCTTTTACGCATATGACTATATAATTTTTAATTTTACAGACTTGCGCAACCGTCATCCTGATCCAATTTTAGAGCATTTCCGTCACCTCGGAAAGATTTCTCAAGGCTTTTGCAGTCATTCCCCTCCGTGCTTCCAACTCCAGGCGTCTCCTCAAATTCTCACAACCAAAAAGATCAGATTCTGTATGTACGTATTTGGGGAAGAGCAGATTACACCTGTCTTTTATGCCCAGCCAAGAGTTGCTGCCATTTTAAAAACAAGGCACAGTAATGTCCCTGCTTTCCTGCTGTACTGAGCCTGCGTATATTCGGGAAGAAACCACATGTCTTGGTTTCGTTTAAGGCAAGGGTCCCCCCCCCCCCCCCGTCTCCTTCCTCACTCTTGCTAATACCACTCACCATCCCGGCAGGTGGGTTTCTCAGGCCTGGTGGAGTGAAGTTTTGATTCTCCTCATCGGCCTGGGCTTCCTCCAGGCCCCAGGAGGAGCCCCAGCAATATGTTCATAGGGTTATACATTTTTGTAAAATTTGCAAAAATAAGATCTTTTGAGTGGCCTTGGTTAAGACTGTTCTGTGTCTCCTCTGCGGATTCCCCTCCAGGTCGGCTGCGCCAGAGTCGCTCCCAGGATTGGTTCTGCTCCCCTCCCCGCGTCACCTCACCTGGCGTTTTGACACGATATGGCAAAGCCAGAAGTTACGTTGTGATATAAACAACTACGGTGGCACCAGACGGACGGTGGAAGAGAAACACAGGGATCCAGAAGCCATTTGTAGAAAATTCTCCCTAATCATGTGGTTCCTATGAAGTAAACTTGATAAAATGTTTCCAAAATTTGAAAAGCATCCAAAATTTGCACATGACATTAATAAGAACAATTTGTGATGTATTTAATAAAGGGAGACTTTCTAACTATTAATAGAAAACCAGTTTTTGGATCAATGATGATAGATGAACAACGGAATTACCCCCAGCAAATCATTCCATTCCAAACCTGTGAAATTGCTCTCCTCGCTGATCCTTGTGGCTCACATGACCACAGCACGTGAAAGTGCTCTGTGGAGCGCGTGGCTCTGTATCAACAACAGTCATCATCATCCTCATCATCATTCACCACTCGAAATAGTACTCTTACCTTTCAGTTCATGGAACTTTAATCACCCAGCTGACCACGGGAGCTCCTTGCCGCAGCATGAGTTGCAGATACAGTTGGGAGTAGAAGATGTTTTAAAATAAAATCTTACTAACTAAGGAAGTCCTATCTTTTTGTTTCCTTGCATTTTTTAGTCTGTATGAGGAAGGCTCCTTCCTGGTTATGGTCTGCTAACCCCACTTCTCTCTAGAATTGTGTTCATTATCTAAGAGTAGCCTTCCGGTTGCTAATGTTCTTCAGGTCCCATCAAATCACACAGACCTCCTTCCTCAATTCCCCCAGCGAGTGTCAAACCCCACAAAGGAGGAGCAAATACACCTGGGTATTTTTGGGGTGTTCCTTCATCTGTCCCATAACCATTTTCCCTAAGCTGGACACAAACTTCAAACATCATCTTTCTGCTGCAGTTTTATCCATCTACCCATCATTCTACATAGTATCATTCTTTTCTATTTCAGAGAATTAACTATCTGAAATTGCAGAAATAACCTCAAATCTCATAGCAGTTACCCCTGACCATTAGTGAGACAGTGGCTGCAGCCTCCCTCTCTGCAATGATGCGCCACGAGGTCAAGGGTGGCACCTGCAATGAAAGCCATTTGCTTTGGCACCATTAGTACACTTTATAGATAATCATATAATTTTTCAGATGTTCCTGGGGATTCACTTCAGCTGCCCAATCTTATGAGTGAACTTTGACAACAGAAAATTGTGGCTAATTTCTGTTTGTTTGGATACCGTTTCTATAGTAATAAGAGTAATTATTAATAAATGGAGAAAATTGTGCTGGGGGTTTCAGTCAATAAATAACCTTAATTATTTTTAAAGGCTCACAATAGAGATCTAAAGCAGGAAGAAGCAAGTAAAGGACACTTCATGGTCTTTTTTTGGGGAGTGGGGCTTATCTTGCAGGTGAGATATCATTCTCATTTAATTAAAGTCCTAAGACATAGCTGGCCGCAGGGCTATATTTCTAGCAGTGATTCCAAATGCCAAGGAGCTTGTGAGTTTCTCTAACAGGAGAGGGGTAAAGATCACCAATGTGCTTACAGATAAGGGTCCACCTTTCTCCACACACACCCCATCAGTTTACAAGTCCAGGAAAGGCTCAGCACATCATGCACAGTTGGAAAGAAATAGAAAAGAACACAAAAAGTATCTCCCTAGCACTGTCCACTGTTTCTCCAGTATTCAAACAATCAGGCACCTTTGGGCCCCCAGAGGCCAACACATGTCCTTCTGTTTCCCAGCTGTGTGCACAGCGAGCTGAGCACCGTGCCCTCCCTCCTTCCTCCACTACTCCCTCGTCCAAGCCTGGCCATGGTGGGGCACGTGCTAGAGGTGGGGATGCACCCCCTGGCGTAGTGGGCAACACCCCGCTGAGGCCTCCTAGAGCTCACCCACCCAGTGAGACTTGGGGCGGGAACCTCAACAGCACAGCGAAGGTTCCCGCAGAAGCAGGGTGCAAGGATTCTAGTGCATTTGGAAGGGAATCCCGGAAACTCTAGCAGGGGAGTGGAGGAGCGAGACAGGCAAGGAAGGTTGGAGAAGGAAGTGTGTGTTGTTTAGCCTGCTACCACTTTGGGAAATCAGAGCTAATCTCACTGGGGAACTCCAGGAGCCAGAGTAGAACACGCAGGGCAGGGTTGCCCCTTGCCCCGCCTGCGGGCAGAGGGAGCCGGGGCATTTACACCACTCCCAAGATTGCTTGACTGCGGGCCGCCCCTGGGCAGCACCAATGCTCCCACACTTCTGACCCGAGCGGGCGCAGAACAGGCTGCGCAGTCAGAGAAAGCCCCGGATGAAGAGATGCAGGTGTTGGTGAAGGCAGGCCTGCGGCACGACACCAACATCCGCGGCAATCACCGGGGCAGAGCAGGAGTTGGGGGCGCCATGGGGACCTGCGGGGAGCGACAGCCAAGCTGAGTCTGGAAAGATGGGAGGGGCTCCCCAGAGGAGGAGACAGGGAGGGAGCCTGCACCTGCAGGGGCCCAGGGGGACATAAAGACGCCTGATTTCAGGGCCTGCAAGGAGGGGCAGAGGTGTGAGAGAGGGCGGGAAGGACATGGTGCTGGAAGGGTAACCAAGGCCACACAAGGGTCCTATGACCAACGGAGGATGCCAGGGAGAAACCTAAAGCAAAGGCATGAGGCATTCCAGCTACGTGCTTTGGAAGGTCCTTCTGCACGCCACGCGAACGGCGGCTGGAGTGAGGGGCCAGGCGGGGGGCCGTCGCAGCAGCTTACGAGCCAGAAGGATGCCTGAGCCGATCATGGCGGTGGGGCTCGCGAGAGGTGGTGGGTTAGAGGGAAAAGTAGTCAGATCCATTATCAGTGCCCTTTACAGAGTCGGGGAGACACCAGCTTAGATTTTTTAACCACGGAATCTCAGCACAGTTTGGGGGAGATGAGGGTAACGCCAGCCCACCAAGGCGATCCTTTGGGCCATAGGGCTTGGAACCTCATGAAAATCAAACATATCTGGCTTCTGCCTGGTCCCTCCCCACTTCGCAGTAAGAGGAGAACACTTCTGATGCCACAAGACCCGAATGAAAGTCCTCACTTTCACCTCTTCCTTGGGCAGCAGCGTTTGGTGCTGAGGCTGGGCTGCTAACCCATCTTCCTGCATGTCCTCCAGCTCTCATAGGCAGCTGCCAGCGTGGTCTCAGCCAAACTCGCCTCCCAGACCCCACTCTTATTTTTTAAATGACAGTTGGAGCAGGATCCGGCCTAGTGACTTTGTTCTGGAACATCCTGTTGCAGAATTTCAAACCACCCGTCATTCTGTGAAGCAAGTCTAACCAGACTTTTTAGTGTTCCTTCTCAGTGCATCTATTAGACAATTATCCCAAAGTGGTTCCTGGAAATGGTTTGACCAAAATTGGCACTTATTTACAAGTTTTATGAAATGATCCCCTGAACTGGTCATTGGAAGCAAAAGGCACCCCTCCCCTGTCAGCAGCCCTGGGAGATGTCACCAGCGCTTTTATCGCAGAAGCCACACTGTGGTGTCTGTTTTCTAGTGGAAGATGTAACACAAAGGCCATGACACGGTGCGTGGCCTTCAGGGAGCTGTGGGTTTTAGAGTAGTCAGTTTCGCTATTTCCTCTTGCTTCTAATAAAGCTGAGTTAATATTCATCAGTCGCTGTGAACAAACTGGGTGAGCTGCCCGCAGCATGAGAACAGGACATCTACACTGCTGGCCCCGCACGCTGGGGGGTCCTCCGGTTGTAACGCGAACCACAGGGAAAAGCGTTGCTGCCGTAACCCACAAATAGAGGGGGGAAGGAGCTTGCCAGGAGGTGCTGAGGTAGAAGAACAGAAACCCGACAGAGCCGGGGTCTCAGCAGCAGGAACCATGGCTGTCCCTGGGTGTCTGCACCCCATTTGTGTGGGGAGACTCCGTGTTCACACGTGGTGAGAGTCACCCCGCGTGGCTGCGTCAGCTGGGCTTAGGCGCACTGTCTGCTCTTCCATCCTCAGTGCCTCCCTCGGCCGGGGCGCCAGCTAGGTATTTGTTGCATAAATGCCTTAAAAGGTCCCACTCAATTGTTTAAATCAGAGGAAACTCACTTTTCACCATCACTGATTTTGGTATTTGGTGGGAGGGAGAAGAAATTTCAGGAGAAAATTGTTTACAGATCCCCTGTTTTCATTCAACATAAAAAAATGGAAATTTCATCAGGCTCCATAGATGAAATGTATATTTTAAATTTTTGGTTACCTATGTTATTGCCTAAAGTACAATCTGGCAATCTATGGTCTACAAGCCACCCCTTGATTTTGCAAATAAAGTTTTATTGGAACAGGCCACACCCATTTGTTTACTTCTGTGACTGCTTTCGCACTACAGTAGCAGAGTTAAATAGTTGCAACAGAAACCTTATCGCCCTCAAAACTGAAAATATTTACTACCTCCTGACCCTTTACAGAAAAAGTTCACTGACCTTGGGTCTAGAAGGACGCCAATAGGACAAGGTTACTGCATTATCCTTCCTGAATTCTGGAATAGCCAGGCACAACTGCGAGTAGGCTGGGTGGAAAGGGGGGACTCACTCCTGTAGAGCCCCTCATGGCAGAGGTGCCAAGATGACTTTCAGAGAAGATCAGTCCTAGCTGTAAAGCACCCGGCCCAGGCTGGTGCAAACAATTGCACAACCGTGTTATTAACAGTCTCTTCCCCAAGTCTCTTAGAGGAAATGTCCACAGACTGGGGTTTAAGCCCTCATTCCTCCCTAGCCACAACCAGAACAACTCACTCAACGCCTCCTAGCCTCAGTTTCCTCATCTGAAAATTTGGGACATTAACATCTGCCTCTCACACAGTAGCCACTGTTGGGATTAGAGGTAATAATCTGTGTAATAGCAAGCATGGTGCCCCCCTGTAGAAGGTACCACAGAATATCACCTTTGAACCTCACTGTATCCCTAACATCAGTGATGTGTTGGTGAATGTTCAACAACCAAATTTCTTGGGGAGAAAAAGCTCTGAGTTGCAACATTTGCCAGATGTCATGATGTAAATGCCCCTACAATGGCTGATTTCAAGTCATCGATGTGACATCACTTAACCCAGGGAAGGGAAGAGGTTCAAACAATCAGGTCTCATGAGTGCTGTGAGCCGACCCCAACACATCACTGCGAAAGTTAAGATTTTAGCACATTTCTCAGCCGGGCGTGGTGGTGCACACCTGTAGTCCCAGCTACTCAGGAGGCTGAGGCAGGAGGATCACTTGAGCCCAGGAGTTTGAGGCTGCGGTGAGCTGTGATCACACCCCTGCCTCCAGCCTGGGTGACAGAGTGAGGCCCTGTCTCTTAAAAAAAAAAGAAAGAAAGAAAAGAAAAGAAATTTTAGCAGGTTTCTTAGACATAAGGGATTACACTGACATTTTGGTGTTTGTGGGCAATTTCCCCCGTATTTTCCAAGGTCCTCCTGTGAGCTGCAACACTATGTCTCAACACAACGCTCTACCAGGAGGGCAGGGTGCAGGTGCTCTGTATCTTTCCCCGACAGACACAGACCATAGTCCGTGCCATCACAGTCCTGGCCTCCTGGACTCAAATGCCGTCGGAAGTAGAATATTCAAGACCCCCACGCAGGGAGGCCAATACATTAGCTGGTTGCTGGTCTCTCATCCTGGGTTAAGGCAGTATTTTATTTTAAAATTTTGGGTGTCAAAGTACACTTCAAGACATGCAGCATCCTTGTTCTCTCTGACAGGAGAAGAGCGCCTGGCCCACGGTTCCGGGTGGACCCCCAGACGTGCAGAAGAGTCACAAGCCTTTGTCCTGACGGGCTTGATGACCTCTCCTGGCCTCTCGTTAGAACCAGCCGCTGCCTTTGGGGGGCAACCTGAGCCACAGAGCGAGCTCCTTGCTGGACCATGTGGCTTTGACTTTGAAATCCCAACAGAGAGAAGGACACTTGCCCTGCCTTTCCCCACTGTTGTTGGCCAAGCGTCCCGCCCTGGGTGAGGGAACAGAGGCCTCCAGGAAGGGCGTGCCCGTGCCACACAGTTTCGTCCGCGGCAGAGCTGCGGGGACCGGCGTGGCTGGCAATTGCCTTTCCGTCCCATTGCCGTGGAGACTTCCTCGTCTACATTTCTGGGCCTGACTTGGCTTATTTTGTGCAGACTTGGAAAGAAAGAACATTGAGAAGTAATTTATTCCATAAATATTTTACATTAGTCTGGCTCTGTGTAGCTGCAGCTTCTTGCTCTTTGGGCTTTTTGTCCCCATTCCCAACCCGGCCTCGTTAGGCGCCGGCTTCCTCCACCGCGCGGCCGGCGGCGTCAGGCGCCCACTCCAGGGTACCGTGGCTCCCGGTGCTGTTGGGAAGCCGAGTGTGGTCACCTCCGTGTAACTCACCCCAAACGAGAACACGCCACCTCTGCGACTCAGGAACGGATAATGTACCAGTGGATTTTAAATTTTTTTGAGGAATAATAACACCTGGTAGGATATGAATTTCACAGTTCTTTTTTTCCGTCTACAATCTGCATTTACAGCATTTTTCATCAATTCAAAGCGTTCAAATAAAGATCATCTAGCGTACCTGGATAATTATATCTATCAAGGAACACTCGCCGCTGTACAACGCGGGGGAACGCCATGCCGACTTACTTGTTTTCAAGTGCAACCGAGAGAGAGTATCTATAGAAACAGCACGCAGGCCTTCGAATGCCACTGTATGTTCTAATAATGGGTCCATTAATGAAATAGCAGTTTGATTTTCAATCACACTTAATGATACCTTTTGTGTAGCCAACATCCATATATGCTGACACGTTCGAACGGCCCTTACAGGTAGAAGGACAAAGGGAGAGCAGAGAGGCCGGGGGACAATGTTTTTAGGCACAATTCAAAGAAAAGCAGCAACATCTCTCTCCGGTAGAGATATAACCAAAAGGGCCCTGCTGCTGCTGCTGACACCTCCAATGAATTCTGTGGTTCTTGGAAATCTAGGGCTGCCTACTGCCTGTTCTACTCACTGTTACAATCTAACATTTCAAAATGTGAAAGTATGGACCGATGATGGCCAAGTCTGAGCATCACACACTGTGCCCAGGCCTCCCGCAATCTGGACTTCACATTGAGCCTAAATGCCCAGAGAGACAAGGAGGCGTTCCAGGAGCCAGCCCAGGCCCTGCCCCGGCCTGCGGATTGGCGCGTCTGTAGCCCCAGCCGTAAGGACTGAAGCACAAATGGGCACCCCATCCCAGCTGAGTCAACCAGTGAGTCCCTCAGTGGAACACACCAGTGAGCTGCAGGGAGAGTAGTCAATTCCTGCCAGTGGCTTAATCTCATAGAAGGGGAAGAAGAGGATTTCCTGGCAGCCACGTTTGGCCCCATACACATGGAGAAGCAGAGGAAAGCAGAGTGGAAGGAGAGACAGAGACCCCAGGTGCCTGCTAGATTCCCCGTCCTGGCTGCATTGCCTTATGTAACACTGGTGTCTTCCTGTTTTTGGGTTCCATGGTGTCTCCTTGGATTCTTATCATAAATTTGCCTTTTTTCTTGAGGCACTTGCAAACAGTGGATCCTAAACTGAGGGACACATCCTATGACATCAGCTGCTTTTCCCCGGACCGCCACTCCCAGGGGACCACTCCATCAGTGGTCAGTCCTGAGAACCACAACCTTCCGAAATCCGGCACCACTTCTACTGAGGACCTCTGCCCTTGAGCTTTTGGGTCAAAATGGTTGGGCTTAACTATTTGTCTTATCTGACCCTAAAATGTTGCTTTTTCTCCAATAAGGTGGGCAGCTCTGGGACACCCCACGGCCATCACACATAGCTGAGTCGGGCAGGCTGGCGCTGGACTTACAGCATGGGACATAGCGGGCATTCCTGTTCTTCATGGACTGTAAGGGGCTTTGCTGCTGCCATCTTGGTGCTCTGTCCTGAAATCTCTCACTATAATCAGCAGGACGTACCACAAAGCTGGAAGAGAAAACACTAATATTTTGAATGATGTAGATCTTATTTTGGATCCTTTTTTTCCTTTCTCTTAGAAATTGATGGTGCCATTCCTAACCGGGTCTCCCACGTATTTACATCTCTGAAAAAGCCTCTGTTGATTTGGGGGCCAGCAAGGCCCTCACTCTGTTGGGACTGTCCGAAACCAAAGGCAGCCTTGAGCCTTTCAGAAATCCTTCCTTTCTAGGCAGCCTCATTTATAGGCTGAGCCACAGTCCCAACCCTTTGCCAGGGGTGACACCCTACTTACGAGGTCAGTAGCATCTGCCTAAGCAGGGAGTTCAGGCCACGTTTTCCAATACCCAGGCCCTCAGCCCAGAGAGGCAGTTGGTGTCACTGTATCTAAGACATCAAGGGGTTTACCCAGAGGAAGTGGCCAGAGACTTATGTACAGGGTGTCCTGATATTGTGACATGTATGTTTGCTCTTCCTCCCCATTCCTGGCATATATCTCCTAAAATCCTTGGAAGCTCCAAAGAGAAAAGTGTCTTTTGGCATGCTAATGAGATGACTAGGCTCAGATAAGACAAATGTTAATAGTTGAGCCCAACCATTGGGCCCCTAGGTAGCTCCAGGATGGGGCTGGTCACAGGAAAGACAAAGGCAGGGTTAGAGGGTGGGAACATTCCGCCCCATCTCCCACCTCCAGGGAGGGGAGGGGGTTGAAGTTTAAGCTGATGACCAAAGGCCAGTGATTTGATCAATCATGCTCACATAACGAAACCTCCATAAAATCCCCAAAGGACAGAGTTCAGATGAGCTTGAGACAGCTGAGCCTGTGGAGGTTCCTAGAAAGTGGTGGCACCTGCCCCAGAGAGGGTGCGGAAGCTCCATGCCTCTTCCTTCGTGTACCCTGCCCCATGCAGCTCTCATCTGGTGTTCCTCAGTATCCTTTGCAATATTGCTTGTAATGAGCCAGTAAGCTGTTTCCCTGGGTTTTGCGAGCTGCTCTAGCAAATTAATGGAACCCAAGGAGGGCGTCATGGGAACCCTGATTTATAGCCCATCAGCTGGAAGCACAGGTGCAACAATCTGGGTGTGCAATTGGCTCAGTCTTGGGGACTGAGCCCTGAACTTGGGATCTGACGCTCTCTCCAGGTAGGTAGTATCAGGATTTAACTGAATTAGAGGACACCCAGCTGGCATCTGCTGCAGAACTGCTTGCTTGCTTGGTATGTGGGGGAAACCCACACATTTAGTCATAGAAGTCCTCTGTGTTGAGTGTCGAGGGAGAATATAGGAGAAACTGAGTTGGTTTTTTCCCTGTATTCTCAGAGGTGTGCGCTACAACATGACTAATTATTAATGCAATGAAAAATGTCATGCAGCCAGAATGTTCTATGGTAAGAAAACAGTCCCATGATGGAACACGAAATCATTAACAAATTCATTCTCAAAAATATTTTGAGAATATGGGAAATTCTTATGCTATGTGAACACAAGAAAAAAGCAAGGTAGAAATTTGTGAGTAAAGGCCTGTCTCCGTTTTGTGCTGTGCACAAGCGTGAGCAACCCCAAAGCGGGCAGGAGGAGTTGCGGGGCTCAAGGGTGCTGGGATCCTAGGGGAGTTTCATTTTCTTCTGAATAACTTCCTGTATTTTCCAAAATTTCTATACAAACACAAATTTCTTTTGTAATTGAAAAAAACCCTATTTTTAAAAAAGAAAAGAAAAGACTGAAAGTCAACACCAAAGGCTGTGCTGTCAAGAGTCTTGGGACAGGCTTTGCAGTCCCATGGGAGCTCCAGAAGGATATCTCCTTTGGCCCCAGCAAAGCAAAATCACATCTCAGGAGTCCACGTGCATGATTAACAAATTTCAAAATCAAATAAAACCTGTGTTCTGCGATCGTTCTCCAAACACACACTTTACCTTCCTGCTGTGTGGGTTCCAGCCCCAGGAGTCCCCTTCTCCTGGTACGGCACAGGGGGGTGGGATCCAGATGTCAACTATGCAGCTCCCTGGAGGAAGAGCCTGGGCTGTCTCAGTTTCCCCCCCACCACATGGAGGTCAGAGGTAAGAGTACCCACAGCATAGATACTCGAAATCACTGTGCACCCATAGAGGGTCCTTTTCCTGAAGGGCCCACCCTGGGAATGAGGGTCTCTACAGCTGACCACCTGCCCCTCTTCCCTGACCTCCAGGCTCAGCCCGCAGGGCAGGGGGAAATGTCCACGTGGAAGCAGCTGGAGGGAAGCAAGGGCATCAGACGCACCTGTGTTAGGGAAGCTGTACACAGCTGGGGTGGTCGTGCTCCCCCCCACCTGAACACCCCCAAAAGGGCCATCTGGAGAAGAGTGCTGAAGGGGCCCCCAGGCTCACAGATGGACAGACCACACTGTCAGCAACCAGCGCAGCCTTGCGGCACAGGGCGCAGGTCCACCCAGTGCAGCACCAGAGAGTGTGCTGTGCAGACTGCAAGGTGGCTTTGGTATCACTTCGTCCCTCCACTTCAGAAAGCACCACAGAGTCAAAACAAGGGAAACCACTCTTTAAAATCTCCTCATCTCAAAAGCCTAATTTCAGTTTGCCTTGGCCTATTATTTAAGGGCACTTCTTCAGACCAAAATGTCCTTCCTGGAGCACCCGCCCAGCTTCCTTACACTGTCCCCTCGGTGGGGAGAGAAAGGGAGCAGGGTCAGAGACACCCCCTGCTTTCAACAATGTGCGAACGCCACTTCTTCCCTTTACCTGCAGCAGGCAGTATTTCCTTGTTGTGCCAAACTGATGAAATAAACAGAAAAAAACTAAGAAGGGAGTGGGCTCAGGGAAAACATTTTAAAAATGTAATATTGCCACAATTTAAAATGTTTCTATGACTCCGATTTAAGAGACACATTAATTTCTTTTTTCTTATGAGTTCTGGTGCTTCTTAATGGAGCCATGGCCTCCTACGAAATCGGGGTCTCCTTGGATTAATATCTTCCAAAATTAAGTTGATTTATAACCAATTTTCTCCTCGTTTAAACAGCAACCCGAGAGGGTTCCTCTGGGGAGCCCACGGGATCCGAGAACTGATGTGTTGCCGAGATTGCTCGGTGAAGCGGAATCTTTGCAAACACGTACATATGGCACTGGGGGCTTCAGGGAGCAAAATAATGCATTGCCTTGCTTTACATTCCTTCCTTCATCTTGGAGTTATACGTGCACTTTGCTGGGGATGAGGAAACACTAACTGGAGGATTATAAGACAACCCTGTTGGATTTCCCATTTTCAAAAGTAACCATTGTGTTTATCCGCCCTGTCCTCAGCACATGGTGGGTTAGACTCTTCCCAGCATTTGGCAAATGCCGCTCAACATCCTGGGGGCCTGTGACACAAGTCATC
Organism: Daubentonia madagascariensis; assembly: GCA_023783475.1. Lineage (NCBI taxonomy): Eukaryota > Metazoa > Chordata > Mammalia > Primates > Daubentoniidae > Daubentonia > Daubentonia madagascariensis. The sequence goes on along the minus strand of JAKFHU010001640.1, from coordinate 1,409,376 downwards.
CCCAAGCTGAAGCTCTGGAATGGCAGAAGCCAGTCCTTTCCCTATAGGCAGTGTTGAAAGGTGGGATGTGTTTAGAGGGGTCCGCCAGATGCTACCACAGATGCAAGGAAAACAGGATCTATCGGGCGGCACACCCATCCCTGCTGCCGAGAAAGCCTTGCATTTCATTATTTCAGGCTTACTCGGAGTGCACCACGTGGGCCACAAGTGCACATAGAGTCTTGGTTGCAGGGACAGGGCACGGGGGGGTGGCCATTCCTAAACTGGATAATAACTGACCACACCAGCTTCTCAGGGTGGAGGTTTTGTGCCAGGCCCAGGCCGAGCCCTTGTCATCCAGCAGCCATCCTGGTGCCCTGCAAGGTCATCATTTCATTGTCCCGTGTTTGTGGATAAGGACGTTGAGGCTGGAGCCCCCACAGCCCGTGTGAAGCGTCCTGCCAGGTGAGTGACACGTGCAGTTGCTTTCTGGCTTTCCTTTTCCTGGTCAGGTTTTTTTAATGCTACGTCCAACATAATCCATATTTTATTCTTTACTCTGTTGTCTGTCCATAAGGTCTGTTAGGGCAGATGAATTTCTCTTGCTGTTCACTGGGTATCACGGTCTCTGGCACAGAGTGGTGGCTGATAAATATTTGCTTAATAAATGAAAGCATGCATGCTCTTAGCCATTTTATGCTACTAATATAGATTATTCAAGGCCCTGCAAACTCTTCCCAAATCAAAAAACGACTTTACAGAAGTATTTTAACGTGGGCTGCCAAGCTTCCACTATTGAAATGTTTTCAACAGCTGGTCATGCCACCCTTAGATTTCCTGCCTTTTTCAGATTTTCCGGGACCTCTAATCACTGGTGCTTTTCCTGAAGAGCCGTCCTACATTTGATTGTGGAGCTGCAGCTCTGCAAGGCAGGTGCCCGTGGGTCTCCACAGGACAGTATCCCTCCCTGTCCCAGAGTAGCTCTGGCCAAGTGTGGCTCAGCCCGAGAGCAGCCTGGAGCCAGACAGTTCGGGCCCGCGGATATCGATGAACGCTTTAAAAGTACAAGCTTGTCAGCACTAATTCCTCCAGCGTCCTCTCCCCAGCTCCAGGTTGGTAATCAAAATAAAAGTGCACTTTGGAAACAATTTTGATCCACAGGCTTTTGTTTCTCTGCAGCTCAAATTCCAGAGACCTTGTTTTAAAGCTCTTTGTAATAATAACAAGAGCAATTAAAAATTCATATGAATAGCTACTATTTATCGGGTGTGTATTATATGCCAAGGGGGCTTTTCCAAATGCTTCCCTTGCACTATTGCATTGAATCCTAACAACAAACTTATGAGCTGGCTCCTGTTTTTATTCTCCTTTTAAAGTGGAGTAAATTAGTACTTTGAGAGTTTAAGAAAGTTGTATTTTTCTACCCAAATGTGATCAACAAATGGCTGGTCCTGGATACCCAAAGATGAGCTCCTTGGACTTTGCAAGTGCTGTACTTCCCCATAGGAACTTGGCATCAGGGCAGCCCCCACAGCATTTTCTGCTTGCCTGGCTGTCACCCCACAATGCTGAGTCCTCCCTGTCCAAACTCAGACCTTAATTTGAATGCACACCCTGGCTGAAGAGCTGACATTTTGAAAACCAGAGGATTGACCAAGGAAATGGACCCAAAAGCTCAGGCCGGACATAAGGTCTTCTTGGGTGTGGCAAAAAGGCCCACACTCTTCTCCCCCTGGGGGCTTCCTGGGCTCTGGGCCTTACCAGCTCACCTCTCAGCCTCTTGAGTCTAATCTCCTGATGTGTCCCTGCCCTCAGAACCCCAAAGGGAGGTGACACAGGGTCTCCTGTTTGCTAAGAAGCAGGACCTCCCCGACTCCAAGGCCCAGCTCCAACGCTGGGTGGTTTTGGAGAAATGACTGACCATCTCTGAGCCTCCAATTTCCGAGGGACTTCACGTGGATGGTGCTGCCTACTCCACAGGGCTGATGGGAAGAAGAGCCGGATAAAGCCTGGATTCTCCTGGCGCGGCACCCGGCACACAGTCAACACTGAAAGGAGGTAAAAACAAGACTGTCCTTCTGGGTCCTGCCCATACCCCCAGGCCCCTCCTCACTGGTGCTGCTCTGTGGGCTGAGTGGCATGCACAGGTCCCCACCTGGGTGCCCAGAGGCCACAGGCATTGCCCTCATCTGTGAGCACAGCACGGCACAGCCCTCTGCAGGTGTCCATGCAGGACTCAGCAGCTGGTCTGGGAGCTGCTCCCCAGAGCCAGGGTGCACAGCAGCATGTGTAAGTGCTCAAAGGCCTGCAAACAACCTCCGCAAGTCACCCCAGTGGTTCCAGTCAGCAGCAGCTACTGAACGTTTAACAACCAGCTCTCAAAGGGAAAAAAAAGGCCTTTCTTTTTAGCATTTTCCAATTTCCATGGTGTAAATACTCCCACCATGGTCAGTTTCCAGCTATTGATGTGACTTGACTGAAGGCAACATTGCGCAGTAGCCCACTGTTATGTAGTATTTTACCACACAGGGTAAAATAGATGTAAATAACCTCAAGAGCATAGAAAATAATAAAATGAAGTAAAATAATTAGCAGGCTATGCATTTTGAATATTTATGATCTTTCTTTTTAATACAATTTAATCGTAATTTTATGTAATTCAATGTTTACAATGTCTGTGTTCAACAACCAGTGAGCACAATTCCTGAAAATTTAACGGTTGGTGGTCAGGAGCTTGTAGGAGCCAGCTCCAGCCACCCCTGGCTCCGGCCACCTCGCCCTCCTGCACTGAGCTTCCCGAGCCTATTCCCAGCTGCCCAGTCTGCAGACTTCCTGAGGCTCTGTCCTGAGGCCTCTCTCCAGCTCTGGCATCCTGACCCCTTGGCACCCAGGTCACATCTGTCATCACCAGGACCACCGCATCTGTCTGACATCCCAGGAGGCAGATACAAAATAATGCAATAGCTAAGACCCTGGCCCCAGAAGTCAGGCAGAGAGGGGGTGAACCCTGGCTTTGCCCCTCCCCAGCAAGCAACTTAGTTCCCCAGCACCTGCATACACATCTGGAATGAACGAAGGAAGGAGGAGGGCATCACATGGGGTTGTTAAGTGAGCTAACTCATGCAAAGGTGCTTGGCCTAGTTCTTGTCAACAAAGTGCCCCATCAAAGACTCCTTCTTTATACCCCTCCCACCAGACTCCAGCCAACACTGAGGGCAAAGACAAACTCCAGAGCAAAACCTTCCCTCTTTCTTCTCACGTCCAGTTGACACTGGCCAAGGCACTTGTGTCCCCATGAGGTAAGCACCAGACCCTTCCCAACCACACATTCTTTGTGCTCAATCAATGATGGTTTCCTTGGTTCTCATTGGCTTTGAATTTTGACTCTTTAACAGAATGGGGGTCATTTTGATATTTTTGATATTTCTCTGGAGTTTATTTCCTAGGTCTAAGAATTATATTTGGTATGCAAAGAACTCTTAAAACTCAACAGTAAGAAAACAACCCAATTAAAAACACGGGCCCAAGACCTTAAGAGACATCTCCCCAAAGACACACAGATGGCAAACAAGCATATGAAAAGATGTTTACGTGTCATCAGGGAAATGCAAATTAAAACAACAACGAGATACCACAACGTACCTATTGGAATGACCAGAATGCAGAACGCTGACAAGGCCAAATGCAAGTGAGGATGTGGAGCAACAGGAATCTCTCCCGCTGCCGGGGGGTGCAGAATGGAGCAGGCACCGTGGAAGTCAGTTTGGTAGTATATTATTAATACAAAACTAAACATAAGTTTACCACACTATCCACGCTCTTTGGTATTTACCCAAGGGAGTTGAAAACTTATGTCCGCATGAGAATCTGCACGTGGATGATTATAGCAGCTTTATTCATAATTGCCCAAACTGGGACAACCAAGATGTCCTTGGGTAGGTGAGTGGGTAAATAAACTGTGATACATCCAGACAATGGAATACTATTAAGTGCCAAGAAGAAATGAGCTCAAACCATGAAAGACATGGAGAAAACTTAACATGCATTTTACTAAGTGAAATAAGCTGGTCTGAAAAGGCCACATACTGTGTGATTCCAACCATATGACATCCTGGTGAAGGCAAATCTATAGAAATGATAAAAAGATCAGTGGTTTCCAGGGGTCGGCAGGAAGGAGGGAGGAACAGGCAGAGCACGGGGTTTTCAGGGCAGCGAAACTACTCTATGTGATGCTGTAATGGTGGACACAGGTCACTGTGCATTTGTCCAAACCCACAGAATGCACGACACTGAGCGTGAACCCTAACGTAAGCCGTGGACCTGCACGATGGTGACATGTCTGCGTAGGTTCACAGACCGTGGCAAACGCACCGCTGCGGCGGGAGATGCTGATAATGGTGGAGGCCGGGCCTGTGTGGGGCGGGGGTTACATGGGAAATCTCTGTACCTTTGATAAACCTAAAACCGCTCTAAAAAAATAAATTCTTCAAAGTAACTAAGAGAGTAAATTTCAAATGCTTCACCGTAAAGAATGATAAGTAAGTGAGGTGATGGATATGTTAATTAGCTTGATTTAATCATTGCACATTTTATACACGTATCAAAACATTACTTTGTGCCCCATAAATATATACAATTATGATTTGTCAATTAAAATAATATTAAAGTCCGGGCATGGCGGCTCACACTTGTAATAAAAGATAAAGTCTTAAACAAAGAAACATATATGTGTATACACACACACACACACACACACGCACACACACAGAGGCTACACTGGAACATACGGGCCAGAAAAACATTTATAAGATCTGACTGGGTTTTCAAGAATCTTCCCAAGTTGCAGCCTCACAATAACCCAGTGAGGGATTAAAGTGAGCAGGGAACTATGCGGCCCATTTTGTAGGTGAGAAAGTTAAGACTAAGAAAGGTTAAGCTAGTGCCCAAGATCACACAGCTGATGTGGCAAAATCAGGACCACCAGCCCCAACACTGCACCTGGTTTGCTTGTTTTGTTTTTGAAATTGACTATATCTAGCCTTTATTTTTATTTCATCCATTTTCCCGTTACTGTCCTTTTCCTGTCCCAGGGCCCCATCCAGCATCCCACTGACATTCACCCCCGGGCTCCGCTGGGCTGGGACAGTTTCTCCGACGTTCTCTTTCTTTCGTGACCTTGACGGTTTCGAGGAGGACTGGTCAGGTGCCCGTGCAGCGTCCTCAGTCTGGGCTCGTCCGACACAGAGGGGAAGGGCCCCCTCGCAGAGCTCAGCGGGGCCGCGGCGTGGCCCTGGGGTGCCGACCTCGTCCCCTGGCGAAGGTGGTGTTTGTCAGGCGTCTCCACCGTCACTACGCCCTCTCCGCTTTCCTACTTTACTCCTCGGAAGTCACCAAATCCAGCCCACACTCAGTTTGGGGAGTGGGGTGGATGAAGCTGCACTCCTGGACGGGACAGCGTCTACGCGGATTGTGGGTACTGGGAATTCTTCCATCGGGAAGTGCTGTCTCCTCTCTGTTTATGTGCCCAAGCGCTTTTCAACAGGAGGGACCCGGGATGTTTGTTTCGTACCTGGGCTTGTTACCCGCCGCTGTGTCACTGACCTGGGTTCTCAGAGCTCTGAAAATAAAGTGCAAGGTCCTTACTGCGACCACAGGGCTCTGGGGCGTGGGGTCTGCCCAGGACCTCGCTGGCCCCGTGTCCTGGGCCCACGCTGCCCCACGGGCCAAGCCACTTCCCCTTCTTTTCTTCTCTGTCTCTCTTTCTCTCTCCCTTTCTTTCTTTCTTGGGAAAGTAAACTTTTTACTACTTTCTGCCCCAATCTTTGTGTGAGAAATCTTTCTCACCCCGCGCCGTGGGCTCCTCCTGAGTCTCCACCCTGACGCCTCACTTGCGAGGGGCCGCAGCCCCAGACGGGGGTCCCGTGGGCACCGGCGCAGCCTCCAGAGGCGCGCTGAGCCCAGCTGGGGCCCTCATGGCTCAGGGGCCCCGCCTGCTCCGGGGCAGCGGCCCGCGCGTGCCCGGAGGGGAGCGCAGTCCGCAGAAGCCTGGGGTCAGGGCCGCAGCCAGCCGCAGAGGCTCCGAGCGGGACGGCGGCCCGAGGAGACCGGCAGAGGAAGGTGGTCGCGCGAGAGGTAACAGCAGAGGCCCGCAGTGGGCCCTGGCCACGCGCCTGCCTCCGCAGAGCCCTCCGCAGAGACATTTTCGTCTCCGGGGGCAGCTGTAAGGAAGGACCACGGGCTGGGGTCGGAAACTTCGGAAATGTGTCATCTCATGGCTCTGGAAGCCTGAAATCCTAGACCCAGGTGTCGGCAGGGTCGGTTCCTTCCGAGGAGGGAGAATCTGTTCCCGCCCCTGTCCCAGCTCCTTGGCTGTTCTCCCTGTGTGCACGTCTGTGTCCACATCTCCCCTTTTTATAAGGACACCAATCATACTAGATTAGGAACCACCCTAATAGCCTCATTTTAGCATGGTAAAGACCCTTTCTCCAAATAAGGTCATATTCTGAAGTGCTGGAAGTTAGAACTTCAACACATGAATTTTGGGAAAACACAATTCAACTTCTAACAATAGATCACCTCATGTAATTTTCAAAAACAGATGGTATTATTTTTTTCAACATATAGATATGGAAAGTGAGTATTAAAAAGATTTAATAATATGCTTAGGGCCACATACCTAGTAATAGTGGAGCCAGGGTTGAAACCGCACAAGCTCCAAGCCTAACTATTGTTAAATATTTACTAAACTGTACCTTAACATCCGACGCTGTGAGTTATGATCAATCTGCATTTCCAAAAAATGGCTGGTGACCCCGGTCTTTGGTGAGACAACCCTGCTGGGGAGGGAGTCCCAGAGGTCTGCTGGGACCAGGACTAACCTGGATTTCTGACACCCCAACGGGGAGTGGCCTAGAGGCTGCACGTCCGGGTTTTAAGACTCAGAGGATGGTTGAAACAGGAGACTCCGAATATCAATGTCCCCGGGGAGGAGGCAAGAGGTATAAATGTGTTTGTGAGTGTGCCAATAACAGAAAGGGATTAATTAGGATTTTTTGGTTGCTAGAAACAGACAACAACCTGAGCCACTGTAAGCCTAGGGAGGAAGGATTCATTATAAGGACGCCCCGTCCCATGGGGCCCAGTTCAGAGCTGTAGCAGGCCCAGGGATGGGTGAAGCAGGAACAGACGACACCACAAGCTTCTCTGGGCTTCCAGACAGCAGGCTTTGACCCTGTGGCCCTCTGCTACCCACTCCAATGGTGGTGCACACTGTCACCCCAGGCCCGCGGTCAGTCGGTGTCCTGTTGCATTGGAGAGACACGTACACAAGAATGTCTCAGACCCAGGTCCAAATTCCCAGGACACAGAATCTGTCCCAACTTGGATCATGTGCCCAGTCCCCATGGTGGTCCAACCAGCTGTGGCCAGGTGTGTGATGGAAACATGGCAGCTGGGTCCCCCTGGGGGCGAGGGGAGGAGGGGGTAACCAGGGACGCTGAGCCCAGCCCCCAAGAGCCTGCCTTCTCCAAGGGTGAGACAAGAACATCTAGGCTTGGTTTTCATTCTCTGTGAAACATGTTCTTGTTTATAAACGAGGGGACCATGGTAAGACATTGGAGACACCCTCTTTCTTTCAAATACACATTGGGAGTTGGGGAGAAGGAGCTTTGTTTTCCACAAATCGAGCGTTTCAGACGCCGCAGTCTACAGCCCTTCCAGCATCTTCTCCAGACAGGGCTGTCTGCTTCAGTACTGGTATCTTAGCAACTAAACACCTGACTAATATTCAACTTTTTCCAGAGCTTGAAGAGCTGTAAGATATTAATTCTAAACAAGACACCTAAACTGTTACTGTGGAAACTTGCCTGTGCATTTCTTCATAGATTAGATGACGAAATGCCACGTTAAAAATATCCTTATATTTCACCCCAACCTTCCCCATGCCTAGGACTGCTGAGCAGGAAGCCGGCTGCTGGGAGCCCCAGGCCCTCCCGTGGCACGGCAGGAAGGGGCAGTACGGGCCCGGGGTGGTGGCTCAGGCTGTGGACGCAGACAGAGCCTGGTTCACTGACCTGGGCGAGTCCCACAACTTTTCTGAGGCTCAGCTTGACCTTCTGGAGATTGGGAACAGTCCCAACACACAGGTCCAAAGTGGTGCTCAGAGTCCAAGGTACAGCTTCATACACACTTGTTGAAAAGAATATTAAAAAGAAAAGAACAAAGGGCTTTAACACAGAAAGGAAGGAAAAACCAGCCCTCAAATGCTCTGTGCTCTTACTCTTTGCCAGACACGGGAGGTGTTGTTTCCTTTACTCCTCACAATGAGTGTTCAGGAGAGGGACTTGGTCACCCCTATTACTACAGGTGGGAAACTGAGGCTCGGGGTGGACAAGGAGCTGCCCAAGATTCCAGGGCCTGGGCATGGAGCAGCAGGGACTTGAGCCCAGGCAGCCTGAGTCTCAGGCCGGCTTCCTCTGCCACCTGTTCATGCTGCCTCCGCCACAGAACCCAAAGCAAAACCCAAAGGAAGCGGGAGGAATTAATGGTAGAAAAAGAAAAGAAACAGTAAAAGAAAGCAGAAGGTAGAGTTGATCAACACAATCACAGATATTTGGAGGGGTCACACCCCAGACCCCCCTCCCGCTCAGCTCTGACTCACACAGGGCTACACACCAGACCCCCTCGCCGAGCAGTCCTGGCAGACACCGCGGACGCCCCTTCGGACATCCTTACCCTTCACGTCTGCTGACAGAGCCACCTGCGTACTCAGGGAAAATAGGCTTCTCTTCCAAGCCTGGGAGAAATATTAATAATAAAAAGAAATAAAATAGGAAAGCAAAAGTTAGAGTTGATCGATAAAAATCACAAGATGTCTTTGTTTTTTAAAGACAAAAAGAAATCAACAAAACCTTAGCAGATATGACCAAGACAAAAAAGAAAGACACAAGCACTAGGAAGGAAAAGCAGGACACGCCAGATAAAAGGACGCAACTGAAGACTCAGGACTGGGCAGGACGCTCTCGCGGCAGGTGAGTCTTCCAGGAGGCGCTTTATCTCCCCTCGGTCTTGGCCAGCTTCGGGCCCCAGGGAGGTCCAACGGGGTGTCAGGGAGGAGAGGTCACCCCATGCAGGACCAAGCCCCTGAGCACGAAGCCACCAGACAGAGGCACAAGGATTCCGGGTGTCGATGGCATTGACTGCTGTCCTTTCGCTCACTCAGTGTTTATTCTACACATAATGTTTGCGCTCAGGGCAGGACCTGGGGTGCGGGGCTCTGCAGGACCAAATGTGCTTCTACCCTGAGAAAAGTCACAGAAAGCTGGGGACACAGAGCCTCCCAAGTCTATCCGGGGGGTGGTGACAGCCTGACTTCTGCCTGCCGAGGACGCTGGGCGAGTCTCCCAGCCTCGGTTTCCTCATCTGCAAAGTGACACTGCTCTATAGTATAACGTGGGATAATAAGAGGATCTGCTTCTGATGCTCATGGAAAGCGCTGCTCAGCCTTACCTACTGTCGCTATGTAATCTATTTTATTACCATGGCAACCCAGCTTCATGGGGCTGTCACTCAATCACTTATTTGCAGATGAGGAAGCTGAGGCCCATGCTAGGAAAGTGTTTGCCCAGAGTCACAGGTGCGGAGTGTGTGGCCAGCCCTCGGCGGGAAGCCGCAGCGGGATTTGCTGCCCGGCGCTCTTGCAGGAGAAAACATACAGAGTGCTATGCCTTTGCGTGTGGCCTGCCCCTGAGCACGCTAAAGCTGTTAATTTGGCATTCTATCAACTGGAAATCTTTATTAACTAGCCATCATACACACAGTGATAATTGATATTCATAAGGAACTTAATTGAAATTAAGTTTTAAAATAGCTTTACTGTTAAGTGCATTTTATTCTAATTCCTTGAAAATTGGTCATCCGTGTACAGTAGATGAGGTAACAAGAAAACATGCTTAATAAAACCACTCAGTCCCGACTTTCCCGGACGCCCAAGTTCCCCATAAAAGAAGAGGGCCTTAGCAGGGCAGGGCGGGGTCGCACCATACTGACTGCAGAGACCACCGACATGCCCGTTAGGCTGAACCCCTTCCTTCCCAGAATCCCTTCCCCATGCCAGGTCCTACAGGTGGGCATGCTTCCCACTGAGTGACCCACATCCCCCTGCCACCAGCCCCCCACCCAGTCCAGGGGCCTACAGTGGGTTGAACAGTGGCCCCTAAAAGACACACTCAAGCCCTAAGCCCCAGAACCTGTATATGTGACCTTATTTGGAAAAATTGTCTTTGCAGATGCAATGTAGTTAAGGATCTCTAGAGGAGATCATCCCGGATTCAAGGTGGGCCCCGAGTCCAGGGACTTGTAAGGAACAAGAGGAGAGGCCACAGAGAGAGACACAGGGGAGGCCACGTGAAGACGCAGCAGACTGGAGTGACGCTGCCCTGAGCCCAGAGTTCCGGGATCCGCTGGGAGTCGGAGGAGGCGTGAAGGATCCTCCCCTGCAGCCTCCGGAGGGCGCGCCCTGCTGCACCTTGATTCAAACTGCCGGCCTCCAGGACTGGCAAAGGATATGTTTGTGTTGTTTTAAACCATCCACTTTGTTGTATTGTCAGGGCAGCCAAAGGAAAATAACACAGAACTTAATTCCTAATCTTTTTTTTAGTGTATATGTTTAAGGTGTACAACGTGATGTTTTGATATATTATACGTATGCATAGTGAAATGATTATGACAGCCAAGCAAATTAATATACTCATCACTTTACAGTTACCTTTTTGTGTGCGGTAAGAGCACCTAAAATCTGGCCTCTTAGCAAATTTTCAGGATACAATATAATAGTACTAGCTATAGTCCTCGTGCTGGGCATTAACTGCCATTTTGTACCTTTGGACCTACATTTCCCCATTTCCCCCATCCCTGCCCCTGGTGACCACCGCTCTACTCTGTATGGATGTATATGACTCCTTTTAGATTCCACATATGAGATCGTACAGTGTTTGTCTTTCTGTGTGTGGCGTATTTCACTCAGCAGAATGTCCTTCAGGTTCATCCGTGTTGTTGCAAATGGTGGCATCGCCTTCATTTTTAAGTCTGGATAATATTCCAATGTGTCTGTGTATACTTACACCACAATTTCTATTTCTATGTCTGTTCATCTGTTGGTGGACACATGATATGGCCGTTTCCATATCTTGGCTATTGTGAATGTGCTGCAGTGAACATGGGGGTACAGGCGTCTTTACAAGGTGCTGCTTCCATTTCCCTTGGGTCTATACCCAGAAGCAGGGTTGCTAGATCACACGGTAGTTCTATTTCTGATTTTTTGAGGAACCTCCGTAACGGCTGCACCCACCTACCTTCCCATCAACAGCACTCAAGTGTTCCGTTGCTCACGCCCCCACCAACACTTGTTATCTTTTGTCTTTTCAGTAACAACCACCCGGTCAGGTGTGAGGTGATGCCTCACTGTGGGTTTTGATTTGCATTTCCCTGATGATTGGTGATGTTGAACAATTTTTTATACACCTGTTGGCCATTTTTATGTCTTCTTTGGAAAAATGTCCATTCGGGTCCTTTGCCCATTTTTTAATTTTATTATCTGGGGTTTTTTGTGGTTTTTTTGTCTTGGCTTTTGTTTTTTGCTATTGAGTTGTGTGAGTTCTTTATATATTTTGGATAATAACCCTTATCAGATACATGATTCACAAATATTTTCTCCCAATTCATAGGCTGCCTTTTCTTGATTATTTTCTTCGCTATACAGAAAAGCAAAGAAAACAAAGATTAGGTTTGATGGAGTCCCACTAGTTTATTTTGTTATATCCAAAAACTCCTTGCCAAAGCTAATTCCAGATCTTCTTTAGGTCTCAATGTAGGTGTCACTTCCTTGTCTTACCCACGTCTGGGTTGGGTGTTGCACCTCTAGTTGCCTGCTCCTGCACCTCCCTACTTGTTCACACACCCATTCATTCATTCGGAACCTGCCAGTGGGCACACTAGGTGCCACGTCCTGGGCCGAGCTCTGGCACACAGAGTGAATGAAGGAGGGTAGGAAGCAACCCCCGAGGACGCTCCAGAATTCATCATGGGGACAGGCAGAAGCAGCCCTGAATGCAGGAGGAGGAAGGAAGGGCGTGGGCGCATCCTCTCTTCATAACAGCTGCCTCCTCGGCAGTACCCAGTCCTGCGCCTCACCGCACACCTCCCTGCTGAAGGTGAGTGCCCACAGGGCTCCGCTGCAATGGGGCAGGCAGCAGGGCCTGAGGTGCCTGAAGGCAGAGACGGAACAGGCAGAGTGTGGGCCAGAGCTAAAGGCAGACATACCCCAGGGTTGTTGAAGCTCAGCCTGCGTTTTCCTGCACATGAGCAAAGCCTTGCATCGCAGATGCCCAGGGATCCGTGGGCATCCCACCACCTGGTTCTCACAGAGCCAGCACCCACCACAATCCCACTGTGCAGGTAGGAATCCACCTCTGCTTCTGTCCTTCCTTTAGATAATGCCACAGGGGGCAGAGAGTTAAACTGTGGCTGTCAGTGATGAGCCACACGTGTTTAAAAAGACATATGTGAAAATGAGGCCAAGTTTTAGACATCAAAAAAACAAAGAACACAGCCCAGAAGAACAGCCTTTCTATGGCCTTCAAAGTTGAGAGAAACTAGCAGCCGAGGTTCTGAAATCTGCAAAAGGAAAGCAGCCTCCAGGTGTGTGCTCCCCTGCCACATGCCTGTCTCCTGCCCCGAGGCCCCCTGCGCCCTGGCAGCCCAGCTCTGCCGAGATAAACACTGCCTCATTGAGGACGGTACAGGCAGATCCCAAACCCAGTCAGTCTAATTATCTCTGAAGCACATGTTGAAGCCCAATTTGCATATTGAAAATATGGCAGGGCAGGAAGGGAGTGTGTTGGCATTTCTCAACTCTGCCAGTGTTGTCTTCTGACGGCATCATAAGATACTCTCCTAATGAAGTAATAAAAACAGTGTGAAATTTAAAATCACCCAAGGACATCTTTAAATGGCACCATCCCCATTCTTGCAGTGATATGAAAGGAATAGCTTAGATGTTATAGACCACAAAGGGCTCCCCAGGGACCCTCACCACAGTCTAGACAGTGATGTAAATGCTTGTATCAGTGCCTTCTCCTTCATCACCCAATCGACACCCCAAATAGTACTGAAATGTTCCTCCCAATAGGAACGTTCCATCTGCTAACTACCCACCTGGTTAACTCCTGCTTCTCCTGATTTCCCAAGCAAGCGTGTATGTTACTGATAGAAAATCTATTCTGTGTGCTCATTCTGTCTTCAAGAAAAATGTCTAATTTTTTAACATTTAAAATATGTGTAACTGTGAGGACAGCCAGGTGTCAGAGGGAGACTTTGCTTTAAACAAAGAAGCATCTTACTGCATGTGTACTGATGACTGTCTCTGTGTATATAAACCAACGCCACGGGGCGCTCTGCAGGAGGTGACACTATATCTATGTGGAACAGTCTAGGAAACCAGTTCACAAGACTTTTCAGAACCCAACTCTGTCACCCACAGCTGGCCCCTAGAAGAGAAGGAAGGTCTGTGGAGTTCGCCTTGGGTGGGAGATTTTCCAACCCTCTGCCCTCCTGCCCTTCCCGGGGAGCCCATGTCAGCCCTGGCTGCCAGCCCCTCAGCTCCGAATCCTTGCTCCTCCATGCACACCTGTCCCCCGCTCTAGTCTCTTAGAGAGCTGCTAGGAACAGACTGGCCAGCGTGCAGGAACCAGCTGAGAAGCGAGTTCCTGCTGAGGTGCAGGCACGAAATGTAAATGCTTCATCATGACGGTCCCATCTACAGGCTCTGCCCTTACCTGGCTTTGTAACCTCCCCTGCTTGCCCAGGGTGGACCCTTCAGCTCCTCCAGCCTGCAAAACTGTTCCCAAGTTTTGCATGGCTAGAGTTTTCTCAGCCATTGACCCACTCCAAGGTCAACGCCTTGCTAAGCTCCCAGCAATAGCAGCTGCCCTCATGAAAGTCACCCTGTGTCCCTTAACCCTGCTTTGTTTCCTTGTTTCTTTGTTTTTTATAGCACTAATCTGAAAAAAAAAATCTCATTTTTGGCTAATGTATGTATTGCCTATATAGACCCCTCACCAACCACTATCCTGTAAGGTCCATGCAGGGAGGGACATAGTCATGCCAACCCCTGGCCTCTCCACCTGGCACAGTGCTAAGCACACAGAAGGGCTCCCTAAATATGTGCCCAAATGAACAAATGAACGTCTTGACCCTAGTGGGAGCCCAGTGGGGGAGAAAGAGGTGGTGCCCTCCCAAATCAGCCATAACTTCGACCTTCTTCTCTTATCTATGAAGCAGCACGTGGAGAGCATTTTCAATGTCATGCACAAGAGCAGCACCCTGTGCTCACGGAAGGAGGATTGACTCTGAGTGGAAAGGGCATTTTATACCCATCAAAACACAAATGGCAACCGGGTGACTTATATTCAGAGAAGACAGAGTCCACGTATTGAGTTCTCTCAAGCTGAGGCAGACAGAGCACCTGCCTGTTGGGGGTGGTGATTGAGTCGGAGGGTGAAGTGTTGCCACACACCCAGAAACAAAAAGGAATTAAAGCATTAGGCTGGATCTAAACTCCAATTCCACGTTACAACACTGACTCTGTCCCAGGCGCTGTGATTGAGCTGCAGGAAATGCAGAGGGAAGGAAAACACGGCCCGGCCCTGCAGGGCTTCACTGTGATGAGGAAGAGACGTGTGCCCCACACGCTGTGCTCTTCTTTCCTTGAGGTATTGAACCCTGTTCTGGCTACGGGCTGTCCTCTGTTCTAGACAATAAGGCCCTCGGTCCCCAACCTTGTGGATCTCACAGCCTACTGGGGAGGGCAAACATTCATCAGCTGATGTCCCAAATAAACGTAATTGCAACCTGTGATAAGTACTAAGAAAGAAACAGGAAGGGTGACATGGGAGCTTGTCACAGCGGGCTGGCACAGAGGCCTGGCACAAAAGGCACCCCAAGTCCAGAATGTGATGCTTGGGCTGAGAAGTGAGGGCCAAGTGGTTGGCACTGGGGAAGAGCGTCTCAGAGAGAGGAAGGCCATGACCCATCAGGTGCGGCAGGTCTGAGGATGGGGCAGCGTCTGGAGCGCAGGGAGCCAGGGCTGCTGGGGGAGACGTGGCCACGCCACCAGGGCTTTCTGGCCTTACGGCTGCTGGTCTTCATCTCAAGGGCAGTGGGAATATCTGTGCATCTAACCCCACATCGTCCCTCTCTGGTCTTGGCTCTAATGTCCCCTTCTCAGTGGCATGTTGTTAGCGCACCTTCCTTGAAATTAAACTCAGCTTGGCCTTCCTGTTTCCCTTCTCCCAGCTCATTCTTCTCCAGGGTACTTTACCACGTGCAAACTCTGTAATTTACTTCCTTATTTATTCCCTTGTCTCCTTCCACTAGAATAGATGCTCCATGAGGACAGGAGATGATTTCTTTTTTGGGGTCTGATTTCTTCCCTGCTGTATCTTCAGTGCCTTTGGGGGAGTTTGCTTCTAAAGGCTTCCATTTTCTCTCTTGCATTTAAAAGGCACCCCAAATACAGAAAGTCAAGAAGCTTTGAAAGTTGCTAGAGCAAAGGGGAGGGATAGTTTCACGCAGGAATCTTAGAAGCATCACCAGGCCTTGTTGAGAAGCTCTCTTGCATCCCGTACTGTGTAAACTCAGGTCGGTATTTGGCTGGTGACAGATGTTTCTCTGCCAGAATTCACTGCTCATCCGCCCCCTCCCGATGCAGATGTGATTTAGGGCATCATGAATCAATCACCACTTTTGGAATTTCAGCTAACATATGTCCTCTTTAGAGATTCTAATGCAAACAGTTAACCCGTAGATTTCCTTTGGCTTTTTTCTTTTAAGAAATGCCAGTTGTCTGCGAAGATGTCAAGTGGCATGAATGTTATTTGGATATTGGACTTACTGACAGGTCTTCCTTGAATAAAATAAATGCACCTTAAGAAAAAAACACGAGTGGGGAGTGCCCAGGCAGAGACCACCACGGCAGACAGCAGCTTGAGCCCGCTGATGTCATTGGCAGCAAACAGATGCACTGCAGAGCCCCAGAAATTAATCACTCCTGTTGGCATTTTAATAAACAGCTGCTTCTGAAAATGCTTTGGAATGAACACAGTTCCTGACCAAATCTTTTTGAAAGAAGATCAAGGGGGTTATAAAGCTGCCTACTTTGAAAGCAAGGAGAACACAAACTTGAGAGTAATTCTGAATCAGACCCCTTCAGGAATCAGTCTCTGCTGAGTAACCCTAAGTCATTTTCATGAGATCTGGCCCAAACAGGAGCACAGAGCAGTGAAAAGTGTCCAGGGGACCTAACGCCAGGGCTGCTCTGATTTACCGTGTGTTCTTGACTAGTATCTCATTTTGCAGGAACTCATATTCCTCATGTGCAAAACAGGGCTTTCGCAGACATCTGATGAGATAATGGGACGACCACCTTGAGGGATAAAGAGCCCCAGCGTAAGGCAGCATTAGTCCTCGTCATGATTCACTCACACCCTCCAAAAATGAACCTGGGAGCTGCTCCTCCGGTACAATAAAAAGAATTCTAATAAAAGTCGAATCCACGATTCTGGTTACCTGGGGTGAAACTCTCGGCCTTCTTTGCCAAAATTCCATGGTGATAAGTAGAAGGTTGGAAATGATTCAACGCAACAAGGTCAAATGATTTGCTTCCTCTGATGGGAAGTTGTGTGAATGGGCAGCAATGACCGTGTTTACGTAGCAAGAACCTAAGCCCACTTTCTATTGCATCTGTGCAATAGCTACACTTTTTTTGAATATCTTTTTTTTTTTTTGGTTCATTGAGAATGCCACAGTTCCCCATAAACAGTACATAAAAAGAAAAAAATTCACCCAGAATGAAACGCAATCACAGGGATAACTCCCTCCCATGTCTGAGCAAGAGGAGCTGCACCAAAGAGACTCTGAGCACAGGGTATTAACGAGCCCTGCCCGCTGAGAGTGAGGAGTCGTGCCGGGGCATCAGACAGGGACCCCAGGGACCGCTCTCTCTGCTACTGCACAGGTCACAGATTAGCCCTGGACTCCATGCTGCTAAGGAGCTTAGCGGTATTGGACTTGACATGGCAGTAATTCTATGGCACGCACTTCACACGGCTTAGTGACAGGAGGGAGAAACGCTGTCAATACCGGCTCCTGTCGATAATGCACGTGCCTCCGTGCGCCCTCGGGTGCCCGCCTCTCCCAGCAGGGCCTGGGGCTGTCGCCCGGAGGCAGGAGGGCTGCACGTCCACTGCGCTTGTGAGCCCCCCAGCTGGACAAACAGCCCAGGCCTTGGGACCCCCCCGGCTGCGGCTCGGCTTCTTGGCAATGTGTCCCACATCAGCCCTCCGTCCCGGAACCTGTGTCAGGAGATGGAGACGTAGGTGGGGACAGCTGCCCCGCACGGATGGAGGAGGCAGCGCCATTTCAAGGAGTAAAAGGGCGCCTGATTCGGGGGAGACGCCCTCTAAATGCACTTACGTTTTAGACGACGTTTGCTTCCCTCACGTCGACATTCTGTTCATACGGAGAAACCAGTCAGGTTGCCCGAGGAGAAATAAGCGGGTACCTACTAATTAGCTGGAATTTAAGTTTTGAACTATACTATTGATTCTTTAGCAGGTCGACTTCTGACGTGGGGAGGACAAATAGATAAAATCCGTTACTTCTCAGAAGCTGAAATGTTGATGCTTCTAAAAGTCAGAACACAATAGAATTTCTGAGATCTGCTTTAAAATAATTGGGGGGGAGGGGAGAAGACCCCCAGGTGTCGGTCATCCTGGAGCCCGCGGTGACGGCGCGGCTCCTTTCTCCACGCTTCTATCCTGCATATGTTAGGAGTGCGCGATAAGTTAAGTGTTTTTTAAGTCCAGACAAGGACCGCACTCTTAGCTTTTCATTTCTAAAAGTTAAGTGTTCAAGGACAATTGGAGAACAGACGACGTCTCCGAAAGGACAGTATTGAGGAAGCTGGCGGTGGTTTTCAGAACCGTTCTCAATTATCGCTGAGGCTAACGGCGCGATCGACCTGATTCTCAAAGGGAGGGTGGGGGGGCAGGCAGTTTTCCAACCCTGCTGGCAGGACTTGGGCAAAGGTTCGAGGATGGTTCTCGGTGGTGCCTTCCGTGAGCTGACGCGGCAGACTTCCCTGGTCTCCTTCCCTCCCCCGCCGACAGGCTGAGAAGTTCACGGCCTTGAGATACGGGCAGGATGGGCACTGCCCCCACCTCAAGTTTCAAGGAATGGCCACCGTTGTCCTGAGCCCATCAGCCCCTTGTCACCTGCCTGCCACGTAACTGGTGCAGGGTTGGGACACACAGCCTGGAGACTTGGAGTGTGGGAGGGACCCAGTGACTAAGGAATCCAGGACAATGTGCATCATTCTCAGCAGACCAGGCCATAGGGGGCCCCGCCCATGACCTGAGCCACTGACGCAAGACGCAGGGGGAGTGTCAGGTTCTGGATGCGAGAGAATCTTTCATGCCCTTCCCTTGCTGTCAACAACAGTGTGCCTGGGTTGCGAGTGGCAGTCATCTGAGTCCACGCCAAGGAAAGCCAGTCCCACGAGGCCAACACAGAAGGAGCCCACAGATTCACGGAGAAACTGACCCCAGGTCTAACTGAGCTGCAGCTGACTCCCACCCCACTGCCATATTTTTCAGGTACATTGGCCAATATCTCCCCTTCACGTTTTCAGCATCCGTGAGCTGTGTCCTCAGTTCCTTGCCCCCAACAGGACCAGCAAGTTGTCTCTCACACACCCCCAGACCAGCAGGAGTCTCAGGTCTCTTCAAGTAATTCTTTCTCTGGTTAAGCATTTTTCTTTTGAACAGCACAGATTAGCTGTCACCCATAAACTTTCTTGTGATGTTGCTATGAATTTGTTCCATATGTATGGGTTTTGTTCCTCAAGTGCCTCGTGGATGCCAAAGTCGGCAATCGCCCCTTCAAATCCTTCTCCTCGTCCCCAGGACTCCCCAGCGCACTCCAGGTAGCCCCTGACTAATTAAATCATTCCACAAAGGTATCCTGCAGAATGCAGAACACTAACCCTAAATGCAAAACACCCGTGTAAACACTTAGGAGACGGTGGGACAAGATCCAATGTTTCTCAGTATAAGGATGATGCTTATTCTAAGACTTGTGTTTCCAAAGATATGCTATCACAACTGGGGACTTTGGTCGTACATTTCTGAGCAAAAATTGAAGGAATCTTGTCAACTTGTGAATGGACAAGGCTCTCCCCTGTCCTGACATGACATGCTCTGGCCACATCCTCTGGAGCTTGTAGAGGATGGAAGTACTGACCTGTGGGAGTTCTGCAAGTGCTCAAGAACCACGGGGAGACATGAGACCAGCAACAGTCATCCTTGGTCGTGACTGGCATCTCTTTTTGTCTTCTAGTTTCTTAATTTCAATGATTTGGACCCATTCTCTCTCTCTCTTGCTCTCGCTCTGTCTCCCCCTCCCCAATTTAACTTGGATTTTGAAGTTTTGAACTTGGTGACTATCCTGTAGCCCCTTTTTGAACACACAGTTGAATAAGGCTGAATATACACAGTTTGGACAATCGCATGTGTTAATTGAGGGGCTGATCAACCCAGCAATTGCTGTGACCAGTCCAGCAATAACTAAGTTGCTTACACTCGAAGCTGTGTGTTCACTACAAGAGCCATAATCACACTTACAGTGAGCTGTAGCTGTTTACTTAAATTTTCTCCTCCACGCTGCACCCGCCCTCCCAAAGAAACTAAAAAGCAGGCATAGCATGTCTCACAATCAGCGTTACGCAGCCACACACCGCCAGGCTCAGGGAAACATCAACAAGCTGGTAAGGTGGCCTCTGATTTGCCAACAAGGAGGTCCCTGAGGGGATGCGTGCACGGCTCTTTCCTCTCCTAGATCTTTGCCATGCCTGAGAGCCCTGCGTGAGCACCTTCGAGGTTTCATTACCTGCCTAATGAAAGAGCCAACAGCCTCTTTTGTTACTACTTAGACATTCATACCCAATAATAGAGCTCTCTACAAAGTGCACAGTATTGGTGCTCACGCTGAATTCTGTTATTAACACAGCCGTGCAATGTCATCAAAGGTATCATTCGGGGCTGCCTTGGATGAAAAGGAATTTCAAAGACAGCTTTTTCTTGCTGACTTCTTTGAATCCACTTGTAAAAGAAAAAATCAGAACTTGATTCCAGGCTTGTTCTGGGGATGGCAAATTAATGAACTGTCCTCATGTCACTAAAGACTTAGCTCAGAACCCAGGTTACCAGGAGGATTGGTGTTTATTAGCTGCCTGCCCTGGAGCTCTTGCAACCCCGGTCTGTCTTTGTTGCCTGGGCGGTGTTGTATGGAGCTGATGAGTGTTTGCTGCAGAAGCTCAAGCACAATCAGAGATTAAGTCGTTTCTCCCTCTTCTACTCTTCCCTTTCCACAGTCAAAGGAATCAGGAAGGCAGAATTCAAGTGAAAACTAAGCAGTGCATAATTCTTACATGCAATAGTTAAATGCCCATAACAAGTAGAGCAGCTATTAGACCGGTGCTTTTCACAAAAGGTTCGGAAGCTTGTCTCTCCTTTGAAAGGATCTGCTCCTTAAATCTGACTTAGGGGATATTCATTCGGCATGAATACCTCTGAGGCACTTGCACCATAAGATAGCTGTCAACCCTTTCCAACAAAGCAAGACGTTTACAATATATTTACGCAGGAGTCCACGTGGAGCGGGCTTGAATATGTTCATTGTGCTGCCTTCAAAGTGGAATGATGAGGAATCAGAGGACATTTCACAAAACGGGAAGAAGGCAATTTGGCTTCGTGTGACACCTTTCATGCTCACAGAATCCCAACAGTGAAATACTTACGAAGAAGAAAGTGCTTACACTTTGTAAGGGAGACGGTGGTGTCGCAGCCATGAGGCTGGGAACAGAACAAACCTCAAACCAGGCCCGAGTTTGAGCCAAACTTCAGACAGGTCTCCAGGCAGTTGAGCTCCCAGCACGAGGTGGCCATTTAGAGGAGGGGAATCTGTTCCAATATTTCAAGTGGCCAAAGTTAATCCCCTCTGGAGCTACTTCAGTTGGCAATAACTGTGCCGCCAGCTGCTTTCCGAGGGTCACTTGATTTTGTTTGCTCAAAGAGGCCTTTTTCCTCTCTCTGCTTGCTTTTTAATTTATAATTCAAATAAAATGATGACAACATTAACTTGTTCTGCTTGTTTGTTTTAGTCAGGGGTAATTTCACCACTTCTATCATTTTGGGGTTTTCTTTTGGTCCTAACATATAAGGATAAATAATTTTACAGAGTCATAATCCCAGCTTAGTAGGATTTTGCCTTCTGTTTTCTCACCTGCCTTTGAATTGTCCTTTCCCTTTCTTGACCCCATTCGCATACATGTTAATGGTGCCAGGTCACAATTTTGTCAAATATTCTGCTATTGTCGGACCTTTAGGTTCATTCACTCACTCATTTAAAAATTCTTATTGAGCACCTATTCTAAATTAAAGGATGGGAACCCCATAATATGAAGGTCCTCCTTGGGGGTGAGCATGGAAGAATGAACACCGAGTGAACTTTATTATATGCTCCAAGGTGAGAAGTGATATAGAAAAATCAAGGACTGAAGCGGAGGAGGAAGGAGGTGTGTATGTGGAGGCGAAGGATGGCGTCTGTGGGTTCAAGGTGTGCAGCCCCCTGGGCCTCTGCGGGAAGGTGATGTGTGGCCAAGAGGAGGGGTCAGCGGGAAGCCACACCTGGTGGGGGAGGCTCCAGGAGGGAGGACAGCAGGGAGGGCAGCAGGGAGGCTGAGGTGGCAAAGGGAACAGGGGGATGGGGATGGCGGGAGAGGGCTGGGGTGCAGCGTGCAGGGCTTTTCCAGCCATGGGAGGACCTGGGCTCTGGCTCTGTGTCAGATGGGGCACAGGGAAGGTTTCATGTGCAACAGAGACATGAGCCAGCTGGTGCTATAAACAGGTCCTGTGGCCACTGCTGTGTGGAGACCAGAGAGTGGGGCAGTTCTTAATTGCTGCTAATCATGAACTTCCTCCTTGGGATAGATTCCAGGGAGCCAAATTCATTGTGTCTGAGGTTGTTTACATTTTTATGGTTATTTTTATGTATAGTCAAATTATTTTTGTGAGGAACTGTACCAATTTATACTGCCATCAGCAATTTATGATTATAGCACACAATATCCCCAATAGCAACAACTATTACAGTTTTTTAAATATGTTAATTTAATAGATT
This sequence comes from Daubentonia madagascariensis, assembly GCA_023783475.1. Taxonomy (NCBI): domain Eukaryota; kingdom Metazoa; phylum Chordata; class Mammalia; order Primates; family Daubentoniidae; genus Daubentonia; species Daubentonia madagascariensis. Next base: position 1,387,104 of record JAKFHU010001640.1, on the reverse strand, counting down.
TTAATACAAATCCTTAGTGTTATTTTGCTCTACATTAAGGAGGGTGAACATTTTTCCACAGTTACCAACATTGTGGTAGTGTGTGAATTGTCCCTTCATAGTTCTCAGCCATTTCCTTGAACAGTCATCAACTCATTTATTTAAAACAGGGTTGCCAACCCTATTAAAAAATGGGCAAAGGACATGAACAGAAACTTTTCCAAAGAAGACAGAATTATAGCCAGCAAACATATAAAAAATTGCTCAACTTCTCTAATCATCAGGGAAATGCAAATCAAAACCACAATGAGATATCACTTAACTCCAGTGAGATTGGCTCATATCAAAAAGTCCCAAAACAACAAATGTTGGTGGGGATGCGGACAGATAGGAACACTCATACACTGCTGGTGGGACTGCAAATTAGTACAACCTCTATGGAAAAGAATATGGAGATACCTCAAAGAATTAAAAGTAGAATTACCATTTGACCCAGCAATCCCACTACTGGGTATTTACCCAAAAGAAAAAAAGACATTTTATAATAAAGACATCTGCTCTCGAATGTTCATAGCAGCATAATTCACAATTGCAAAGTTGTGGGAACAACCCAGGTGCCCATCAATACACGAGTGGATCAATAAAATGTGGTATATGTATACCATGGAGTATTACTCAGCAATAAGGAACAACAGTGAATTAACTCATCTGGTATTATCCTGGTTGGAGCTAGAGCCCATTCTTCGAAGCGAAGTGTCACAGGATTGGAAAAACAAGCATCACTGGTACTCACCATCAAACTGGTACTAACTGATGAACACTTACATCACACAGGGCAATAACATTCATCAGAGGGCGGGCGGGCGGGAGGGGGGTGGAGGGGATGGGAAAAACTCTCACTGAATGGATGTGGGGAGCACAGTTTGGGAGACGACCACGATTGTGGCTCTGACACGGGCAGAACAGGGGCAATGTGTATGGCCAAAGTGTTGTACCCCCATGATATTCTGAAATTAAAAAAATAAATTAAAAAAATAATAATAAATAAATAAATAAATAAATAAAACAGGGTTGCCAGATTTAGCAAAGGAGAATACCAAGCACCTTGTTAAATTGGAATTTCAGATGAAAAACAAATTTTTTTTTTAGTGTAAGTATATCCTGGGCAATATACTAAAAAGGTATTTATTGTTTTACTGAAATTCAAATTTCACTGGGCTTCCTATTTCATTTGGCAACCCTAATTTTAAAGAATATTTATTAAAGATCTGCTATCACTAGATGCTGTCCAGGCACTTGCCAGATGCTGCTGCCTTGATGTTGGTCTCAGGAGTTTGTCAAGTGGGCGTGCCGATGCTACGATTCCATTACTTCTCGATATCCAAATCTTTTACAAAACTTGCAGGTTCTCTGCGGTGGACTGAATTGTGCCCCCCACACACAAATACATATGTTAAGGCTCACCACGCAATATGATGGTATTTGGAGGTGGGGTCTTTCGGAGATAATTAAGTTTAGATGAGGTCATGAAGGTGGGGGCCTCATAAAGGCGTTAGTGGCTTTCTACGAGGAGGAAGCAAGAGCGATCATGCCCTCCGAGCCACGTGAAGACACAGCAAGAAGGTGGCAAACTGGGAAGAGAGCCCTCGCCAGGAGCAACAGACTCCCAGCCTCCCAGCCTCCAGAACTGTGAGAAATAGATGTCTATTGTTTAACACATTAGCTGCCACGTGAGTGGTATTTAACTCACGCTAGTTTTGAGCCCTGGGCCTCAGGAAGCACATGTAACTCACACATGTCTTCACCTTGGGAGCCACAAGAACTGTTTTTCAAGTTGCATATAACTCACGCACAGAAAACAATAAAAAATAACAAAATTTTCATTAAATTAGAAAGGATTGTTTTGTTTTCAAAGTTTTTATGCTATTTTTGTAATAAGACACCATGACCCCACAGAAAAATTTTTTTTTCTAGTGTGGCAGTCAGTATGTTAAACCACCCAGTCTATGGTGTTTTGCTTTAGCAGCCTGAGAAGATTAATACATTCTCTTTTAAGCAAAACTTTTTTTTAATTGAAAATACCTTAGTGAGTGATTAGATGAACATGTGCAGTGTGAGAACACGCAAACAAAGATCCCTACCACAGCCGTAACCCCAGTCCCTACGTGTCGCGGTGCCTGGCTCATCAAAGGCTCTCAACACGTGTTTGTTGACTAGATTAATGATTGAATGGTTCCATAGAGTATTAGCACATCAAAGAAAACTTTTTTAATAATGTGACCTACAAAGTGTGCTATATCTCTTCTTTTCCCTGCAGAGCACATCTGTGACAGAAAGTTAAATATATTTTACAACATAGTCTATTTGACAAGTTCAATTTGATTTTATAAACCAACTGATTTGTTGTGGAAAGTTGCTGGGCAGAATGGTTCTCCCAGGAATGGGAAGTTGCCAAGCGCTGTGCTTGCTTCTCCTGCATTGTACTCTTGTCAAACCCCTCCTGTTCTCAGCAAGTCAAAATGCATCCCAGGCCCTCGTGCTGACCCCAGCATTCAGCTGGACAGAGGCTGGGTTCCTGCCAGGTCTAGAATCCACACATGGCCAGCGATGCCCAGTGGTGAAGGAGAAATGCCAACGTTCAATCAAGCCCAGGAATCCTTGGGCTGCTGAGAGCTGTATCCTCCTTATTCCTGTGAACACAGCTCTGTGCATCCAATGTCCCTTCTTGGAAACGTGTGACTTGCTTGTTTCCTTGTGCAGCCTGGAAGAGGAAGTGTCAGTTAAAAGCATGCGGGACTTGGTGCTCCTTCTGACAACACAAGTGCAAATTCAGCTTGCCCTGAGTGCTGTGAAGCAAAATCAGCATGAAATAATGATTCTAGAGGACCATGTGAAATATTTTTAAAATCTAGGTCCTTTTCTTGGGTATCAAATCTAAAAGAAAGACCTTTAATTCTTGGTCTTCCATGTTAAGTGTGTGTGTGTGTGTGTGTGTGTGTGTGTGTGTTTGAGAGAGAGAGAGAGATTTTTAGCCTACATTTTAAAGAATCACCTTCCATTGCCAGAATAAACTGAATAAAAAAGTGTTATTATGGTGAACAAGGTCAGTCTTCCCAGGACACCTTTTTTAGATGGTTCCTACAACTCCTCAGCCACAGGGTTGGCTCCTAGGTGAGAGGGAAGCTGGAGTGGCCAAGAACCCATGGATTCTATCAGCAGGAGTACGTTTCCTGGCTCCATTGGCAGTGCCCTTGGTGATTCCGAGGTGTGGGTCTAGGCTCTGCCAGATTTGTAATCCTTAGCTTCACCCCACAGAAAACTGTAGAGCCACAAATCCCAAGCCTGGGGGATGTTCTTAGTCCCTGGGCCCACTGCCCCACCAGAAATATTTCAGAGCAGAGTCCACTCCACAGGTACTTACCGAGTCCCCACCACGGGCCAGGAACAGGTTTTGGCCAGGGCCAAGGTGGACAGCGGTGAGCACACAGAGCCAACATGTCCTGGGCACTCCACAGATGCCAGGTAATCTGGCCGCTCCCCGGAGCCCAGTACAGCAGAAATTGTGAGAAGGGCGATCTGTTCAGACAGAACAGATGACTGTGTGTGAGCAGATGGGGAAGGCAGGCGTGGGTGTGGACAGACCGTCAGAGACTGTTGCTAATGCCTAGGTGAGAAACAACAGGGAAAGTGACATTGGAGGTGAGAAGGGCATTCCAAGAAGAGAAGAGGCCCACAGGTCGAGGATCGGGGGTCTATGGCATGAGTTAGTGAACCCCACGCAGCGTGGCATGACCGGAGGAGAGGACTTAGGCATCCGTCCACACATCATATGTGGCTGGAGAATAACAGGGCTTTGGTCATAATGTTCACATTTTTGCTTGGGTTAAAGCTCTTGGACTTTATCCTGAAGGTGATGGGAACCTATTACCAGATCTTAAAGAAGACAGTTGACATGATCAGATTTAACACTTGGAAATTTCACCTCTAGGCTGGGGGCTGGGGGTGAGTTGGGAGAAGAAGGTTTCTCAAGGCTTCTATAAAAATGAATGTCAAATCAGTTTCTTCATCTTTAAAATGATGTTAAAAAATAAATCATTTTGGGTTTGGGGGAGTATATAAAGTAACAATCATAATATCTATCACTCATCGTGTGCTCGGGCATCATGCCAAAAGGCCTCATGCACAAAATCTCATTTAATTTAATCTTCAAAACAACCTACAAGACAGATCTGATTGCCTGCCTTCCACAGATGAGAATATTAAGTATCAGAGAGTTTGAAATTGTGTCTAAGATCATTCAGCTATTAGGGCAGAGCCGGGTTTTGAAACCACAACTGCTTAACTGGGAACATGCAATGCTTAAACTCCTCTTGTCCTAAAATATATGCCAACGGTAACTTCGGGGTAGAAGCAGGATTATTTTACACATCACAGATAAGAAACTGAGGCTCAGAGAAATTAAGCAAGTTTCCCAACCCCAAAAGAAGAGGTCCTTTCAGCCTTGTACCACATTGGTTTTGTACATTCAAAGGTAACACTCAGATGATTTTTATGGCATTATCACCTACTAACATCCCAGGTCAAATACATTTACTGAAATTCATGCTCTCTTATGAGCAAGACCTTGAGTGATTTGGAAAAGATGTTTTTAATGCAGTAAAAGACGAAGACTGTGTCAGAGGCTCCATCAGAGAGGCCAGACGCCAAGGCAGGGTGAGCAGACAGGGCAGGTGGGCAGTGTGGCCACAGGCAGGGACGGGCTGAGAGAGCAGGAAAGGCGTGGGGGAAGGGCAGCTGGTTTGTGGGTCTTCACATCCCACGATAGCCCTGCCTGAATCATCCCCGGTCCCACTGAAGGCTGTCGGTGACAGGGCGTGATGATGGCGTTGGCCACACCCCCGCCTCCTCCGACAGCAAGGATACAAATAGAAAGGAGACCGGTGGCTCGTAAGTAGGTCTTTCCAGATAGTTTCCTTCTGACAACCTCCTTGTTCTTGTGATTAAGTTATTTCAAACAATTGCTGCTAACATCTGTCTTTCCAGAAAAGCCAAAGCGCTGTATCTGGGAGATGAATTCAAGCCCTTGAATGAACCACACAGAGAACTGTGACTGAGGCTAAGACTTAAGAAGTGAAATAGCTAATTGAGTCCGTAAGTCTGGGGCTATCCGTGATTCCCGCAGACCAGGGCACTGAGCCCCAACCTCGGGAGCCAGATCCCTGCGCGCCCCGTCCACCTGTGCACCCGCCCGTCCACCTGACTCCTCTCCTTGCAGAGCGGGTACCGGGAATGCCTGGGCTCGCCAGGAACAACGACGTTCCCAGGGCTGTTCAATCCCTCCTTTCTCCTCAAGCACTTACGTGGATAATTACAAAGGGCAGCGTGTGTGTGGCACACTCACCGGCCCAAAGTCATTACGAAAATGCTTTCCAGCCATTTTGTTAAATCATTGAGGTTTAAAACAAGTGGGTCCACAAATTCTCCACTCTTTAACACCACTAATTGCAAAATGCACATTTCAAATTCCAAACAACTTTCTTGAGGGGCAGGGAAGGAGAACACATTGTATTTATTGTAGCTTTTTGTTTTTATGATACAGCCCAATGTCAGGAACAGTAAAATACAAAAAAAAGAAAAATGTGGACCTTTGAATTGAACCAGAAGGAATTTTGCTTATAAGAGCATTGCTTCAACATTTTTTTGATAACATCTTGGAGAAATCGTCTTAAATAATCTCAACGTGTTTTCTTGTTTCACCTTAGCTTAGCTTCAGAGATTTGGTGCCGTCTCTGCCTCACCCGTGGTTGAAGAGGAGGCAGGCATCTTGCTGAAAGGCACCGTCTTCGTCCTGTCATGCTGCTATAACAGAACACCTGAGACTGGGTAATTTATAAAGAACAGAAATTTATTTTTCACTGTTCTGGAGGCTGGAAGTTAAAGATCAAGGCACCAGCAGGTTTGGGATCTGGTGAGGGCCTGGTCTCTGCTTCTGAGATGGTGCCCTGAAGGCTGCTCCCTCCAGAGGGAAGGAACGCCGTCCTCACATGGCACGAGAGCCGAACAGAAAGAACCCGCTTTCTCAAGCCCTTTGATAAGGACCCTAATCCCACTCACAAGGGCTCTACCCTCACGATTTACCCACTTCCCAAAGCTCCCACCTCTTAGTATTATCACACTGGCAATTACCTTTCGACACGTGAATTCTGTTGGTTTTTTTTTTTTTTTGGAGACAGGGTCGTTCTCTGTCACATGGGCTAGAGAGCAGTGGCATCATCATAGCTCACTGCAACCTCGAACTCCTGGGCTCAAGCGATGCTCCTGCCTCAGCCTCCTGAGTAGCTGGGACTACAGGCACGTGCCACCACGCCCAGCTAATTTTTCTATTTTTAGTAGTGATGGGGTCTTGCTATTGCTCAGGCTGGTCTTGAACTCCTGGGCTTAAGCAATCCTCCCACCTCGGCCTCCCAGATTGCTAGGATTACAGGGTGAGCCACCGTGCTTGGCCAGAACAACACATGAATTTTGGGTGACCCACTCAGACCATAGCATTCTGCCCCTGGCCCCCAAAATTCATGTCCTTTTCACATGCAAAATACATTCATTCCATCCAGATAGCCCCCAAATCTTAACTGATTCCAGCACCAACTCCACAGTCTGAAGTCCTGGAGTCTCATCTAAATCAGATATAGGTCAGACTCAAGGTAAGACTCATCCTCAGGCAAACTGCTCTCCAGCCGAATTGAAGAAGTTACCTGCTTCCAAAATACAATGGTGGGGCAGGCACAGGACAGACATTTCTATTCCAAAAGGAAGCAACAGGCAAGGAGAAAGGAGGAGCAGGTCCCAAGTACATCCAAAATCCAACAAGGCAAAAAACATTCAGTCATGAGGCTTCAGCATAATCTTCTCTGACTCCACATCCCATCTCCTGGGTACCCGAAGGCCCTGGGGTCCCCACCCCCACAACAGCTCTCCCCGTTGGCGTCACATGCCTGCAGCTCTCCCAGGCTGGTGTTGCACCCTGTGGCTCTACAGTTATGGTGTCTCAGGGGTAGCCCTGCTCCCACAGTTCCATGGGCATTGCCCTGGCCTGCAGAGTTTGCACTGCATGGACACCACCAAGACTTTATCACTTGTACCCTCTGGAATGGTGGCCTGAGCTGCACCTGGGGTGGCCGAGGAGCTCTGTGCCAGAATGTGGTGAGCAGAAACTTGAGGTAGCCCTGGGCAGTGGGCCCAGAGGTCCCTCGGGCACCCTGGACCCCTCCCTTAAAACCGTTCTTCCCACAAGGCCCTGGCACTCTGGGCCTGTGATGGGAGTGGCAGCCTTTAAGATCTCTGAAATGTTGTCCTGAGCATTGTCTAGATGAAGAACACCTGAGTTCCTTCCATCCATCCTAATCTCCTTATAAAAAGTTCATTGGCCACACTCTTCTGAACATTCTTTCACAACCTGGCCAGGTGGAGAATTTCCCAAATCTTTAAGTTCTGCTTCCCTTTCAATTGTAAATTCCATTTTTAATGTGTTTCTCTCTTCTCACATTTTACTATAAACAGTCAAGAAAAGCCATACGGAACCCTCAACACTTTGCTTAGAGATTTCTTCCACCAAATATTCTAGCTCATCATTCACAAGTTCTGCCTTCCACAAAGCCTTAGGACAGGGACACAATTCAGCCAAGTTCTTTGCCTCATTTCTGTCTAAGACGTCATCAGAATTGCTTTTCCCATCCATATTCCCACCAACATTGTGGTCACAACCATTCAAGTGATGTCTAAGAAGATTCAGGCCTTCCCTACAGATCTCTTCTTCTAAGCCTTCCCCAGACCACTCTTTCTGGTCCATCCACGGCAATACAGACTTTTTCTAGCATGCATTTCAAAACCATTCCAGCCTCTACCCACTACCCAGTTCCAAAGCTGCTTCCACATTATAACAACATACCAATTCCTGTTAGCAATTTCTGTCCTACTCTGTTTATGCTACTATATCAAAATACCTGAGACTGGGTGATTAACGAAGAACATAAATTCATTTTCTCACAGTTCTGGAGGCTGGGAAGTCCAAAATCAAGGCACTAGCAAGTTTGGTGTCTGATGAGGGCTGCTCTCTGCTTCCAAGGTGGTGCCTTGTTCCTGCGCCCTTTGGAAGGAGGAACATTGTGTCCTCACAAGGCAAAAGAGGAAAAGAAAGGACCCACTCCCTCAAGACCTTTTGTGCGAGCCCTGATCTCATCCACAAGGGCTCCACCCTTGTGACTTAACCACTTGCTAAAAGCCCCTCTCTTAATACAATCACATCAGTGATTAAGATTCAACATGTGACTTTGGGGGACACACTCAGACCACAGCAGGTATTCAGCATGCAGGTTGTAGGACTAGAGCCCCAGGCTCCAGAATCCTCCTGAGCCACTCTTCTTCCTGCATCGTCTGCTCTTGGTTTCCCCCCGGCAGCCACGGCAGACGAAAAGATAAGGAAACCTGCCTTCAAGGCAAAGGCCTCCAGCTGCCTGTCAGAAAACGAAGGTGTTGTGAGTTAAGGGTGTATCAGTTTCCTGTTGCTGCTATAACCATTTACCACAAACTCAGTGGCTCAAAACAACACAAATTTATTTTTTTGTTGTTCTGGAAGCCAGAGATTTGAAACCAGTTTCAACTGGACTCAAACCAAGGACTGGTTTCTGCTGAAGACTCATTTTCTTGCCTTTTCCAGCTTCCAGGGCTGCCCGTGCTCCACATCTAGAGGCCCCTTCCTCACGTCATTGGAACTTTTTGCTTCCACAATCACATGTCCCACTACTGTGTCTTTGACCCTCCTGCTTCCCTTCTGCAAGGCTCCTTGTGATTTTATCACTGGGCCCAGAGAGATAACCCAGGATAATCTCAGTGTCGAGATCCTTAACTTCATGACATCTGCAAAGTCCCTTTTGCTGTACAAATTAACATAGTCACAATTTCCAGAGATTAGGACATGAACATCTTTGGGCACCATCATTTAACCTGTGACAAAGGGAAAGCAAAATGAGATTTGGGGAGTATATCATTATTTTTGCACGTTTTTGTTTTATATTTTCTTCTATACTTGGCTGCCTGATTCATTTTGACTTAACTCTGCTTCTCTTGGGAACTAGTCCCATGAACTACAATTGGTTTCAATGCTAGAGCTTTTGCTCCGTTGCAAATTTATTTGTTCATCCCATAAATATTACACAGTTGCAATATTTTAAGGCACCATGCTTAGAACCTGGGCAAGGAGGGACACAGTTATGTAAATTAGTTCTGTCCTATAGGAACTTGCACCCTGATGGGAAGACCAGATTCTCACCAGAAACAGGTGAGACTTCAAAGTAGTAGATGAAGAACAAGTAAGTGGTTCAGAGAAAACTGACCATGGGCAGGAGTTCAGAGAAGAGGCGGCCGGTACTGACAAGGAGAGGTGGGGAAGGCTGCCCTGGCGGGCAGTGACTTGCACCAGTCATAAGACACAGATAGAGGGAGAAGAGCAAGAAAAGTATCCCCAAGAAAGAGAACATGTTGAGGGAGGCTTGGAGATGAGAGAAATTGTGGTTTCTTCTGGGCATAGGGTGGATATTGCTTGGATGGAGCTCAATGTTCACTCCATGAATATGGAAGATGATTTTGGCTAATTTGGGCAGGTTTGATTTTGAAGAATCTGCATCCTGCAGTAGGTGTGGGAACCTTATCCTATAATTAAGGAGGCACTATGGAAGGATTTTTAGAGAGGAAAATTCTGTAACAAAGTTGGTAATCTGACAACATGAGGCATGATTGGGAAGCGGGCAGGGGAAGCCAGGGAAATCCAGATGGGGTGTAGGTAGGATGGAGAGAAAGCACAGGTGTGGGGCAGCCCACAGAAGAGAGGACAGAGTGGCATCCTGAGTGAAACTGGATCAAGGAAGAGGGTGGACGACAGACGCACAGCCCAAGCCAAGGTCAGACTCGGGCAGACAGCCCTGGGCTCTAATCTTGAATTCATCACTCACATGCTGAACGGCCTTAGTTTCTTTGTCTTTACAATGGAGATACCCAAAACGTGCCAATGCCCACTTGGTAGAACTGATGTGAGAGTTAGGGATACTGCATGTGAAACAGTGTGCCCAGAGCCTTCTTTCTGGAAGGTACCCAGTGGAAGGCAACCATCATCCAGTACCCAGTACCCATCCCAACATCCCGACTCAGGCATGGGAGGAAGGAAGCTTAATCCTTCTGTAACTCGCGTTACAACTGGCATCTTAACAGTTGGTGGAACCCCCCGAAATAGAGAAGAGATTCAATAACATAAGAGTTGGTCCTAAAAGACCAGACTGATGGGTGCAAGGGATAAAAAGTTACGTAAAGTTACGGGGAGCTGTCAAAAAAAACTGGAATGCATAGTGCTTCTTACATGGCATGGCAAGAAAGGAAATTTATGGGATGGATGGGACCCATGGGACATTCCAACAGGAAGCAGGGGACCAAAGAGTCCCACTGGAGCAACCAGACTGAGAGGACATCCAGCCTAGCGAAGGCCAGGTGGGATTGCATTCACCCGGGGAAGGACCGCAGCCCTTCATCCAAGGGCCTCATGGCCGACAGCACGGGTCAGACCCCTGGCTGCTCTGACAGGGCTCCCCCTCCCCAGTGGGCAAGTGAGGCTGTGGCCCCAGGAACAAGGCAGGAGGAGGAAAAAGAACCCAATTCCAAAGGCAGTACTCTGAGCTAGGTTAGAGGGTAATGCTCTGATGAGTTTTGAAAAAAAAATTGCATTAATTTGTGTTTTGTTGAATTTTGAAAGTATTCAAAATGTATACATGAATTTGAATTACTAAATAGGTGAACTTGGCTTATGATCTGTAAATTTAATAAGTCACACAGCAGTGGAAGCCAGGTGGCAATGACTGCTCTCCCCACGCACTGAACCCCCCTGGAGAATTTAAATCCTAACTGAATGGATACCCGTTGCCCCCACGGGCTCAGGCACACAGTTTTTTTCTCCAACAGTTTGGGGCTCTCCTTCCCTGCTTTAACCTGGAGCTGAGTCTGGCTATTAGGGCACCAAATGCTGCAGCCATGATGGGCAGGTCTGACCAGGCAGAGGTGACTGGTATCTTCTACACCAGCATAGAGGGTGTCCTTGTCCCTGTTGGTTCTGGTCCTGGCTGCTGCTTTCACCCAGGTGTGCGGTGCCATGGGCTGCCTTTGGCTGCAGCCTCTACTGACCGCTCCATGTCCACCTGGTCCTCACCACTGGGCCACTCTGGCTCTGCCTCTCTCTTGGTTACTTTTGCACTTCTGTGGGTGGTGGGGTGAGGTCCCCGCATGCCGTGCTTCCCTCACCCAACTCTGGGGCAAAGGGAGCTCCACTGGCTGCCCCACATCCTCTCTGCTGTGACACACCTGCAGCTGAGAGCAGTTTGGTGGGGCTTGCTGCTTCCCAGGGCTCCGGGTAGGGAGCTGGACAACACCCTCCCCTCTCTGTCTCCAAAGTGTTGTGCATTCCATCGGGGTTCCACACAAGGGCCTGAGGACCCCCTTTGTGGGATACCTGCAGGCACTTTACTGCTTTCCTCTCAGATCCTTCCCCATCCCCAACCAGAGAGAGATTTGTCTGGTCTGGGCAAATGGGGAAAACTAGTTTTGACCACTCGATCACGCATCTTTCTACGCCTATTTGTCAATCCAGAGCTTGTATTCTTAGATTCAAGAGTCTTTTCCGGCCCACCTGTGAGCAACGCCTTGGGTTTCCAAAGTCTGTTTTGAACCCCAGTGTTCTCTACATTTTTGCTGTAGGAGCCCATCCTGAGGCCCCCGCCTCCTGGGTGTGTGGCTGCCAGGTACAGCATGTAATGGGAAGGCACTCTGGTGACAACTGCATCCTTAATGTTCCCAGCAGCGCACCCACACACAGGCACCATGTTTATGCCAGTCCCGTGGCATTCAGCAGATGTGGTTTCCACTGGGTGGGGGCCCCAGTAACAAATAGAAGCATCATTTCCACAGCCTAGAGCAGCAGTTTCCAAACACCGACAACAGGCACCAGGATATCCACATCAGAATCACTGTGGAAATGTTTTCAAAACGTAATGTCCAGGCCACTTTCCCAGACTCAGTGGGGCTGGAGGGGCCTGGAGGTCTGTATATGTCTTAATATTCAGCCAAGAGATTCTTGTGTACACTGAGTTGGAGTCCCTCTTAGAGAAAGTTTAATTTCCAAAAAAATAACACTCAGTTTTTAGGGAGAATCTCAATTTCCACAGTTTCTGTAAATAACTTAATGACATTGCCAATGTAGGAAAAAGTTATCTTAATGAGACTGAGGATAGGAAAATGTTTTGACTTTTGGTAATTTGTAGTTTTAAAGCTCTAGACCATTTGCCAAAGATGAATGTTACATTCACTGCCAAATTGGTTGGTTTCCTGTAGAAAACTAATAGGTTAGTCCTATACTTGTACTTGGCATTGTGGTTGATAAGATTTTTAATCTTATGATAAAATAATACAAACTGCAAAAATAACACAAAAGTAGGAAATATGGAAAGCAGAGGTACACGAACAGGAGAAAAGTCAGTCACTCGTAATCACACCACCCAGAAATAACCACGTGAACATTTTGGCATTTATACTTTTAGTCTTTTTGCTCTGTGTTAATGTATATGTAAAGACACCAACACACACACGGCGCATTTGTGTCCCCTCCGCCCAGCTCCAATAACAGAACCTTCTCATGCACAGAAACTGCTGCTATTCGGGATACTTGGTTCCAAAAACACACACACCTCTGGCTAACTCAAGCAGAAAAGTTATCACAGTAGACAAAGCAATTGCCCCCCAAACATGTTCACGTCCTAATCCTCAGAGCCTGAGTATGTCACCTTACATGGTGTTAGGTAGCAATGAGCATATGCAGGTGGCAAGGCAGGCAGTTAGACATGCAGGCAACGCGGCAGGAGATAAGGGAAGTGGTCAGAGGCCAAAGGTCGGGACCAATAGAAATAGAGGAAAGAAACCAAAACAGCTGGAACTTGAGGTTCCGGACTTTTCCCGACCAGGAGCACGCGCAGAAGGTAGGAACCTGTGGCCAAAGGTCACACTTCCCTTATTAACATACATTAACATGGTAAAAATCACACACCCTGGCGCTGTGACAGTTCCAGAGCCGGCCATACAAGGACAGAAAGAGGGAGGGTATCAGTTCTAAGAATTCTCCACCCCTTTCTTAGAAAATCATGAATATTCCACCCCCAGTTGAACATAGAATCAGGGAACCAACAAAAAAAGGGGAAATCTTGTTAAATTCCGTGTCTTCTCCACTCAGGGAGACAGACCCGTTCCTCTTCCCAGAAGGTATTCTAGCTTTACCTCTGCTTCTGTCAATCTTCCTCTTGCCTGCAATGAAGCTGCACGTCTGCCATCACTCCATCGCACCGGCCAGCTTGTGACTCTTCCAAGCCAGGAGCCCAAGAACCAGGACAGCTCTCTCATAAAATCAAACCTGATGGTGGAAAAAGGGATTTTACAGGTGTGATTAAGTTAATGACCACGAGATGGGGGCTATCCTGGATACGCACAGGCCTGACTGTAATCAGCAGGGTCCCTATAGCAGGGCGGCAGGGGTGGCAGAGGCAGCAGAATCAGACAAGGAAGTGGAGGTCAGAGGGGTGCCAGACCCACGAACCAACTCTGGAAGCTGGAGAAGGCCAGGAAATGGGTCCTGTTCTGGAACCTCCAGAGGGAACCAGTCCTGCAGACACCTCAACTTTAGCCCCATAAGACCCATTTTGGATTTGTGACCTCCAGAACTGTAAGAAAATCCATTTGTGTTGTTTTGAGGCACTAAGTGGTGGTAACTCGAGACGGCAGCCACAGAACAACAGTACAGGCGTCTTAGCAAAAGGGCATCTCTTAGTTCACGGAGTCAGCCAGAAGGCTGGAGAACCAGGCTTGCACGGACAAACAAGGAAACAAGGCACAGCCACAGCTTGCTCCAGCATGATCTGCAAGACCCTCTGGACATCTGTCTCTGGCCCCACCCCCAGAGCCTCCCCCACAGGACACTCACCACCAGGGGATTCCATCCCCCTCCAGCAGACAACTGCCCTTTGACAGTGGACGTCCACCCACACCGCAGCTGCCCCCAGTCACCTCTGACTGACCCTGTGCCTTCGCTCACTCCCGCAGAAGTCCACACTCTGGGCAGAAGCACCTCACCAGCTCTCCTCCAGCTCCGGGCCAAGCTCCTTCAGCCAGGAAGGGAGAAGGGTCATCTTCCTCCGTCCCCACCCCGCCCCCCTCCCTCTGCAGGGCTGGGACCCCTGCCCTCACCTCCTCAGAAGTCCAGAAACAGTAACAGCATCCAGGTGTCTAGAAGCCAAAGGGCTGCTCCACCAGCTGCATTGATCACTCAGCATTTTCCTCATGTCATTACGTCATTAGTTTTCTACAATGCAGTTTTTTTTAAAGGCCTCTTAGGACAGTGAAGCATTTAGGTTGTTTCTAATTTTTTGTTATTTTTAAAGAACACTGCAATGAACATCTGTCTAGTTAAATCTTTGGGCACATCCATGATTATTTCTTTCGGATAAATTTCTCAAAGTTGAATTCCTACACTGATGGTGTTACAAAACCTAAAGGCGCTTGTTACATGTTGCAAATCCTGCATCCCGTTGACGTGGACACAGCTGCCAACATCCCTGCAACCAAAAGGCCTTCATGTGAGAAGTGTATTTTTACAACATTACATGCAGTGGCAAAAGTTAAAAGTAGGCTGACATCAAATATCGTGTTTCTCATGGCTACATGGTGTCCTCTGAGGTTATGTGCTCTTCCTTCATTTTATCAACACAGCATGCAGGAAGTTGAAATAACATCAGAGACTCCAGTATTGGTATCAAGAAAGAGCATTATCTCAATGATAAATCCTAAATGTTCAAACTTTTCTTATGTGTAGCAAACGTGTTTGTCTGCACTTTAATAGCTCTTAGAGTTAGTGTTGGAAGCACATGGCCAAAGTATGATCTGTCGCGTTTCTTGGTAGCTTTCCAGTGTGGAATAGTACTTGGAATACTATCCTTTCCATATCTGTATGTGCATGCATGCATACACATGTATGTATATATGACCAGCCAACAGATTAAAGTTTGAGTTTAGCCAGTCCCAGTGAAGAGATCCCAGATCAATAGTGAGATGTGAGACAGACAGAAGTCATACATGCCCACTGCGCATGTGTTGAAAGAGGTCAAGTGTTCATGCAATTTCAGTACTGCAAACATGTTTTTGGCTGAGTCCATCATCCAGTCCAGCTGCTTGTAGATAGCGTCTTCATCCTGCTCACTCTTCTCAGGAGGGGGCTTTTCAACTCTTACGCCGGACCACCTTCTAGTTAATAAGAGAGTAAGGCGCAGTACTACTAATACATAGGGACCTCAAAGGGGGAGGGTTTGTAATCGATTAAAAAATTCAACTTGAATTAGTATTAGATTTTTCCTTATGTTTAATTAAGTCTAATTAAACAATGCCAACATCTTCTTGGCACCTGTGGTGCGATTATGTTAAATATTTAATGCTTGTGAAGGATTAGGCTGCGCTTCTAATCTATAGCTAACAATCTGTTCCCTCTCTGGAGTATTTTTTATTTAGTTCTGCTTTTGTATAATGAGTTATATTTCAAAGGAAATTGTTAAATGCTCCAGCACAGACGGGCCACACCGTTGTCCAGCAGATTGGAGTGGAGAGGTGCCACGCCAGCACAGCTCATGTCTGGGGCCGGACCACGGTGGCTGTTTCCTCCAAAGAGAGAAGGGCAAAGGGGGAAAGAGCCAAGGGGGCTTCTCCGGGGGCCTTTTCAGCCCTTGGAGCCCGGGGATTAAGGAGTCTGAACAGAAGGACACACGTTCACGCTGAAAACGCTACTGGATGCTCTGCAGGTATTTCCTGCATGTTCTCTGGCCCCCTTCCCCAGCACACACCCAGCCGTCCTCCCTTCAGAGGAAAGGAAGCTGCTCTAGAGAGCTGAGCGTCTATGTCAAAGAATTCACTTCAAAGAAAAGGCTGTGGCTGTTTCTGGAAGCAAAACTACAACTGCTGAGTAAGGTGTTTGCGGTGTCACGCTTCTCCTCCAAAGGAGAATCGGGCCCTCATTACCCACCTTCGCCTGAGATGCTTCCTGCAGGAGAGAGTCAAAGTTCTCACTGCACGTGGAACAAAGTCGGCACAAAGACCCTTGAAAGTCGAAGCTTTGTTTCATTTCTCTAATAACTCCTAATGTTTTGAACATAGTTGAGAACAAAAGACAGATTTATGTAATTAGTTTTCAATTGGCTGAATCTGTGTAATCAATTTCTCGGGGTTTCTCCCTCCTCAGCAGATCATGGTGTCAGTAGATACTTCTCATTTACAAGCTGGGAAGAAGATTCAGGAGCCCCTCCTGTTAAAGCAACTGAACTTTTAAAAAATTGAATTAGCAGAGCTAATATGAGTTCTGGAGGTGAATGAATTATCGTCAATCTTTTGGGGCAGAGATGAAAATGCAACTCTTCTCCTTGTAGTTAAGCTCTAGGTCTTCTGAAAGAGACCCCAAAAATGACTGCCAAAAAGGACAGCTGTCCCCGAAACCTGCAGCTCCTACCCCAAAATCCCTCCCAAGGCAGAATGACAGGGAAGAAGGTCGTGGAAAGCCAGGCACATGCTCAGAAAGAAAGCTTTGTGCAGGGGCTGGGAGATGCTCATCCAGTCATGTGTTGAATAGCAGTGGCTTTTGTGATCTGCAGGTAAGTCCACATATCCTTGATGTGCAGAAGAGGCATTCCATCCTGGAGTAGGCAAGGGAGGAATTTAATTGTAACTCTTATAAGAATGCACCCCCAAATGAAAACATGGCCAGGCCCCACTAGGGCAGTGACAGGAACTGGGAAACAGTGCCTTACCACCTGTTGAGAAGGCCCAATCACGTATAATCAGGAGCATAACTGGATTTTCAAAAGTAACTTTACACTTATGTAAAATTAATAGGGTATTCATTATAAAATCCATGTGGCATCTTATTAAACGCTTCCTGTCACTAGAAGCAGAAGGTGGAGGTTCCTTAAGCTGGGGTTTTGTTGCCCTCTAGTGAAAGAGGTCAGCATTATGCATGCAAAATTATTTTGATCACTGCATAATTAATGTTTACTGAGATAGGGAGAAGAGACTTACGCCCCAGCCTGTTCACAAGAGCTAAGTATGTATATCTACGTGTACCTTGGTGTGTGTATGTGTATGTGTTTCCCTGTCCCCCATAAGCAACCCCCCCTTCCTGAACTTGACTTAGTTAACATATGGAAGCCATTTCTTCTTTCCTGTTACTTTTATTTTTTGGCGTGGAAGTTTAGTTTTTTGTGGCTATCAACAGGCAAAGATCCAAGCAGAAAGAATAAATCAACAGAAGTGATCTGAGATGCAGAGCCTTAATGCATAAGTATATATTTAATGTGTCTGCTGAAAGAATGTCTAATTACCCTGTCATTGAACAAAGCGCATGTTCAACTGTGATAAATTATGCCATCCTTTACTTCTGCAAAACATCTTGAGATTTAGGAAAACCGCAGCAAAATCACTACGTCATCTACCCAAAAGGACAAGCCAGCAGTGCCCAGACTTCTGCGGGAGGAGTGTGGAGAAACAATGGGGTAGCATTTCCAAACGCCGCGTTTTAAACCCAGGCTACTACATTTGGCAAGAGGCAAGTCCTCCCTGAGTGGCAAATCTCCTTTAGTAGGAGCTGTCCCTGTATTGGTCTCTTACTAAAACCAGATTCTTGGCATCTGTGTTCAGCCATTCTGAACCCCACTGTGCCAGCGGGCTGGATGCCAATGTCCAAGGAGAAGGCCATCTATATTTCAGAAGGAGGAAGGGGAAGCCCTAATGCCCAGCACTTCAGCTCTTGCTGTAGGAGCAACGCTGTCGGCATCTTCCCAAGGCTAATTTGTAGGCATGCCTCTTCCCAGGAGAGGCTACAAGATTCAGACACCAGGTGCCGAATCTCTGAGAATTTAACCCCTCAAAGAAATTACAGAAATAAGGATCAATATCATACAGCAACATGTCCTTTTGAACTGCCTCTGGGAGAGTCATTTGGGGAGGGGATAAAGTGGGGGTGATTGTGGTTATAAGAAACTAACCAAAGTGCAACTACTGAACTGGGCAGGGACACAGCAGCCACTCTGGGTGTGAGGTCCACTGTGGACTCACTTCAGTAATTAGGTCACCCCCTTTCACACCCCCCTTTGTCATGCCCCACCTCCCACTGCGCCTCTCCCCTGAGCCTTGGCACTGGCATGTCCTCCCCTCGCTCACTGGCCGTCACGGTGCCTGGACGCTCCAACAGCAGGACAGACAGCTCTGGCTTAGGGTCCCAGAAGAACTGGGCATTTTTATTATGCAACAGCGGAGTGGAAACCGTGCTGTGCTCTGTGATTTGTGCAGCGCTGGGTCCCACGGACACAGAGCGCTGGGTTTCTATTTATGTCAGCAAGAGACATAACAAACCAGGGAGAGAAAATACGATTTCATCTGCCCTGGTATCTATTCCTTTCCTGAGAGAATGCCCAGAGTAGCAGTCTGTTTCCTCAATGGCGATTATATTTCTTATTTCTTTGATTACCTCTTGTAATAGTGTCCTTTTACTTACCGACATATAAGAGAAGGCTTCACCGTGATGTCTCCATCATGTGTAAAATATATAGCTGGCAACATCAGTCCTTTTATTTGCTTTACTGAATTGTGATCTATAGACTGAAGGGCAAATGAAAAATAGAGATAAAAAATCTATTTCTGATACCATATTGGCTCTAAAATGTCAAAGTTTTCTTTATTGCTTTAGGAGATTTGTATCCTTATTTATCTTTCTCGGTTTATTTTCAAAGGCTGCTGTCTCCGCACTGTGCGACTGGATGCTGTTTTCGTGTGTGATCAGGGCTCTCCCTGATGCTTGTCAAGACCCCCCAAGGCATCTGGGAAAGAAAAACCCGGCAGAGACCACAGGCCAGTCACGGACAGGCCGGGCTGGTGCATGCAGGTTAAGCCAATTCTAGTAATTAGTAATGATGGGCAGTCTAAGGCTTAGAATGGTAAGAAATTGATAGACACACTAAATACTGTGCTTCTAAAGGACCATTTAGAACCTCAAGTGGACCGACCAGAATTGAGTAGCCCAAGCTGTGTTTCACAGTCATTTTGAAGTTAAAAGCTCTAAACTAGTCAAAATTCCTACGCTCCTAGACACAAACTGTACCTTCAGAACGAGGCTCTGCCGAAGGAGGTCATTTCCTCCGTTCCCAAGAAATGGACTAAATGGAGAACATAGTGAAATTGTACCTGAAACAAAGGAGGGGCTGTACCAGGGATGAAGCGCGTCCTCTCTTTTAACTCTTGTCTGCAAAACTCGCCAACAACCTCACCTTCACAAAGGAAAGGAAGAGGATGTCCGGAAGCGCGTCCCTCCCTCGAGCCCGCAGTGGTACCTACAGCAGCCACATGTTCCGAGAGAAATGACGCTGCCTTGTGGGAAACGATTCACGTGCAAGGTGCTGCGCGCGTCCGCGTCATCCCCCAGAAGCCAGGCCGGGATCGCGCCGGGTGAGGACGCCAGGCAGGGGCTGCCTCCTGGGGGCCTAGGTGCTCCCAGAAACGTCGTCCTGTGATGGCGCACGGCCACAGTGCCTCGCGGAACCCTGCACGAGGGTGTCGCCATCACCAGGAGCTACGATTTGGAGACATTTCTTCTTATTTCAAGATGAGTGAATTGAAGCTTAGAAAAATGATGAAGTAATGACTCTGAGAAAACCTGAGTGCTATTGAGAGAGAGAGAGAAAGAGAGAGAGAGACTGGCTTGTCTGAAAAACTGAAAGAGCAAACAGAAAGAAGGAAAGAAGGTTAACATTGGAGGAGCGCTGGAGGGTTTTCCCATGCTAGTCCATAAATGACAACCATGGTATTCTACCAAAGGTGGTTTTGCCCTCCCACCCAGGGTTATCTGGCCACACTGGAGAGGGTCTGGTGGAGGCCAGGGATGCTGCTGAGCATCCTACCGTGCGCAGGTCACCCCCACAACAGAACAACAGAGAATTATCTGGTCCAAAAAGACAACAGTCAATGACCAAATGCTGAGAAACCCTACCCTAGAGAGGCTGCCACACACATCAGCACTGAGCAGCTTTTATTTTTTCTCTGCCTTGTTTCATTTCCCTAACCAGGCCCTTGGCTCCTCGGGAGTGCACTACATTGCTCAGCGCAGTATTTCGCAGGCTGCACCCCTGCGTGGTGACGAGCATGGTCCATGTCCTCCGCAAAGACAAGCCTTGGTGGAGAGATGTCAGATGCCCAGAGACTTCTTGCTGCCCAGCAAGGCATAGTTAAGACGTTGGAGGAGCAGAGGAATTTAGAACAGTCGTGACAACCACCTACATGCATTTAAAGATCTTTTTCTGCAAATACCTTCTCCCAAATCGCTACCCTCCCCATTAGCTCAGGCGACATTTGCATTGCTGTTGGGATTCTAGGGGGAGGAGGAGGACCCCCTGACATAGCTGAAGAAGCAAACCCCCCACAGCCTTGGGTCCAAATCCTGCCTCTGCCGCAGCGCTTGTGTCACCATGGCGAGTCACTTTGCCTCTCAGGTCCGTAGACTCCACATTTGAAAAATGAGCTTGATGATGGTAAAAAACTACCTCTCATAAGTGGGATTAAGGACTCAATGAATTTGAAACATTTTTCAAGGACATTTTAGGCACCCTGGCCACGTGTGCTGGATTCGCCTGGGCACGCCTGTTTCCGCCACTGACTTTGGAGCTGTGACATCAGACCAACGTTTCCAAGTTCCTTTTAAACATTCTTCTTCCAGTTTTCCTTCCAGTCTTTCTGGGAATGCCCAGAAATGGAGCTGCAGTTGTAGCTACCTCGTGGCACCCCACCAAAAGGAGCCCTAGCGGACTGTGGTCCTGGTGGCCCTTTGCTGCGTGGGCAGCAGAGGTTTCATGACCCTTGGCTAAAATGGGGCGCTCGAGTCCTGATTTTTTAAAAATCTTTACTGTCGTGCAAAATGCATCAGCTCTGCTTGGCTTATCTTGCCAACCTCATGGGAATTGGCTGCTAGAGTAGCTGCTGCTACAGAGGAGGGTCGTGGGGTCATCCTCACGGCAGACACATCCTGGTGTAGAGGGTCACCTGTCCGGCTCTGGGGAAAGCCTGCGTGTGTCTAGTAATAGTGTAACAACTAAACTCATGACACAGACTCAAACCAGTGACAACTATGATCCAACTCCGGGAAGGTATCCGAAGTGTTGTGATAATCTGCACCACCTTAGCAATCATTTGCTTAACAAAATCATCCAGCCAAGAAATCTCAGGCCTCCTGTCTGCAGCCAGATACACCAGTATCTCACCTCTCTGCCAGCAAGAGAGAAAAACATTTCCCACATTCCTCCAGAAAAGAATGTCACACAAAGTTCCTAGCAACTGGTCTATTGATAGAAAAACCAGACAGGATTTTTAGCCTAGAATAATCACAGTAAACTACCCTTGGCAGTTTTCGCTCATTGAGTAATATTCATAGGAATACATTTACATTTTCTGTGTAATAAATCAAAAGCAAGATACCATTGTTTCTAATTTATCTTGTAGACTGCTCTTGTGATATCTTGCCACTGCAAATATTTATAATATTTCTTAAAAATCATAAGATAAACGAGTCCTGAATTTTAAATGTGGCAATTATTTTCATAACCTAAACCTTTATTTCGGGGGGGTGTGCTTTCTTTTCTTTTCACTTTCTAAGGAAAGTAATATACAAATTATGTTGAGCAAGCACTGACTGTCAACATTAGAATATTGACTTTGTTCAAACCCTCACAAAGAGAAAACATTATCAATTGTGATCATAAGTAGACCTGGTGCACCAAGCATATGAATTATGAATCAAAAGACAAAAACGTGAGGGTTTTTTCCTGCATAGGCATAGAACAGGATATTATAAGCCTAAGAGAAAATAAATGTTTATACTTTTGAAGCATCTTACTTCCACCACACTGTTCACTCAGCAAAGTTTGTGCCCTGCCCATGTACGCAGCACGCAGAACAGTCCCTAAGTGCTGATCGATTGGGTGACTGAAAATCACTTTAATTGTAGGAAATTGTCATTAATTTGGACTCTGCTACTTCAGAATTTGTGCTCATACAGGCAGGCATTGACTTTTAAAAATATCTTTATAATCTTCATGAGGAAAATTTGATTTAGTAGACAAACCTTAGTACAAATGCGATTACTGGGGAAATACCTACCATGTGTAACAACAGCACATGCTATTTCTAAGCAGGTTTGGGATATTCATTTCCCCATAAATTCTTATTATATGCTAATTATAAACCACATTTACCTGTGTTTAATTTTTATTATGAAATAAGATGATTTCTTAAAATTAAAAAAATCTAATACCAATGCGTAAAAAATAAAAGTGAACTTTTCTTTGCACCTCTTGGCTGGTGAAGACGGCACACCACTCTCCCCGCCTGTTACTAATAAGGGGGTCCCAGTGGGCATTTCTTGTTGGCTGAATTCAAGTTGACGTCCACTTGAAAGTAGTAAAGTTGTTTTAAGATCAGTAATCATTAATTCAGAACTTCCAATAAAAGTGGAGGCTAATCTTCCATCTAAATGTGCTCCTTTGTGGGGTTCTCATCCATCTTAGTAATGTCACGGGAGTCCCGAGATCTTGTGAAGGGACAAGGTGTGGGAGACATTATTTTGTGTTTTCTGCTGACCTCTGAGCATGCATGTGTGCCCCTTGCCTGGAAGGGCTCCTCAGGGCCAAACAGAGAACCTGCTGGGAGGCACCTGCCGGTCGGAACTTGTGGGTGCTCAGACCCACTGAGGAGTCCTGGAGGGGGGAGAGGCAATGGCTTCAAGTGAGGATGCAGAGGCAGCCGGAGAGAAGGCAGGGAGACCTGCGGACTCTGAGCGGCTCTGTTCTGGCAGCTGCATGGAGACGTGGCCAAGGGATGCTTCTTGGAGGGCTGCAGCTAGAGGGTGGGGCTCCCAACGCCAGCCGAGATTCACACGCCCAGGCTTAGCATGGAAGCTTCAGCGAGCCCCACCTCCAGGGACCACACCCACCTCAACTAGGGCATATCTACAGCGACTGGTAAAGACCAAAGTTGGGAGGTGGCTCCCCAGGGTTTTGGTCCTGCAAACCTCCCCTGACACCTTAGCACCCACCTGGCGTGGGGGCAGAGCCTCTGCGGTGACAGCCTTGAATTCCCACCATGGGCCAGGAGACTCAAGACCCAGCAAGAGCCGACGTGTCAGTCCAAGTCTGAAGGCATGGGAAAGATCATGTTCCTCTTCAGAGGCCATCAGGCGGGAGAAATCCTGTCTGACTCGGGGGAGGTCAGTCTGTTTGTTCTACACAGACCTTCAACGGATTGGGTGAGGCCCCCCCAAACTGAGGGAGAAGGGCATCCTCTTTACTCAGTCTACTGATGTGAATGTTAACCTCATGCAGAAACCGCCTTGCAGACACACCCAGAATACTGTTTGATCAAATATCTAGGCACCCTGTGGCCCAGTCAAGTGGACACATAAAATTAACCACCACAGGGCTCACGCATGTGTCGCAAAGCAAAGGATGTGCTGTGTTGTGCCTGCCCTGGTTTGCAGATTAAGATTCACCTTTAACAGCAGCAATAGGTGTTGCACGTATGATGGACATGTTCCTTACATCTCACTGAATGTGCAAGTTGCATCATTTCATCCTCCTGTATCCATCTGTCTCCTTCCTTCCTCCAGTTTGTCCTTTGTGAAATCAACTCACTAGATTCATCTCCACTGTATGCTAAGCAAACAGTAATAAAAATAGCCCACTCCTTCACGAATCACCACGCCAAGGATGTGATGAGACTGTTTAGCCCACAGCTAGATAAAACACTGACAATAAATCACTTGCTCTTTCTAGGGGTTACAAACACAACAAAGGCTGCTGTGGGATGAGTCGTAAACTGCCTGCCCTGAGTTCTAGGTCGTTGCCGCTGCTGGCCGTGCCCAGCGGGGGCTCTGGGCAGGTCTGGTGAGTGACCAGAGGCTTCACTTCCATTTTCAGACGCTTTCTGCTGGCCCAGGAGCAAGTCCAGCGGGGAGAAGTTGGAGTAGTCATGTGCCATCCTGTTCATCCGCCCACTAATTAAATCACCCACTGATGCGGTGTCTATGGCCGAGCTCCGGGCAGGCTTGGCACTGGCTAGTTGAGTGAAAGCAAAAGACATCCCTGCCCCGGTGGCTCTAAATGAGGGTGGGTCCTGGAGTTCTGTCCCTGCGCTTCCTTCTCTCACGCCTGCCGTGTGGCTGAGCATCCAGCTCCTCACTAGCTTCACCTCCCATGTGTGTGGAGATCCTCGCTGCAGGGCACCAGTGACCACTGCTGGAGTGCCCACGTGCAGCAGGAGCACCCCACATCCAGAGTGGCAGAGAGTCCACAGGGGCACGTCCCAACGGCTAGAAAGCCCCCAGGTTCTGCGTCCATAGGGCTCACTGTGGAGTTGGGGGGACAATGGGCTCTCCAGGTGCCCTGTGGGCTGAAACGTCTCTCCCCACGGGGGGAGGCCTGCCTCACCATGCGAAAAAACAGCCCAGTTTGCTCCTGCCCCTTTGCGCCCTGTTGCAGGGACCTGGGGCCAAGCCTTCAGGGTAAGCGTCAGTCACAGATGCCCGGGCTGCAAAGACTCCCCAGACCGTCACTGTGATGTGTTCAGCCAAGAAAAGGGGGCACCACCCATGCCCGGCCCAGCAGCACAGACTCTCCCAAGCACTGCACCCCTGCTGGTGCGATGGCTCGGCCAGGACCAATGCTCACTGTTGCCTACCCCGCCCTGGTCTACCTGCCATGCTGTGCCCGAGTGGCTGCCGGTCTTGCCCCATGCTGCTCCTGTGGCCCCACTGTCCTTGCAGGAGACTGGCCCTGGGCTGGGACTCCAGGAGAGGTTTGGGGGCCTCCTCCCTTTCTGTCATTATCCACGGGCAATCTTAGTTTCATAAGTTGAAGGCGGCACCACAGTGGAGACTGTGAGCCTCCAAACGGCCACGTGTCACCACAGCCTCCACCAGGGAAGTCCCGCGGCAGGTGACTCCACCTGCCACCTGCCAAGTGTTTGCGATGCTTCAAATGTGTCCATCTGTGAATGGAAATATCCGCGCTGATGGATGGCTTTCTGCTAACAGCCAGCTCAACTTACTCGCAAAACTGTCGGGGATAAAGTTTTCAGCAGGATGCAGTGAAACGCAATTGGGCTGTAACTAAACACACATTCCTAAAGACTTCTTTCCAGGGCACTGCATCATTCACCCAAGCGCAGGGCCCGCGCCGACCCACGCCTGGCCTTCGACGCGCTTGAGCCAGTGCAGAGGCTGCGGCTCATCAGGGATGTGCGTTTTCCCACTTGGCCAAAAGCAAGGGCCAAAGATGAGCGCTTTGAAAAATCTAGCCCTTGACTGATACGGTAAAGTAGGAGCGCTCCAGCTCACACGGCCAGTCTCCAGTGCACACCGAGTTCCCGGTGGAGTCCTCACTGCCGCAGGGAACGCTCTTCCGCCCAGCACAAAACCCGGCGCCTGCTGAGGAGCAGGGAATGAAGTGGTTTCCTTTGTCCACACTGTGTCCTCTGTGACTGAAATGAAGAGAGGCCCATCCAGGCCCTGCCAGGACTGTGAGAGCAGGTTAATCACCACGCCAAGGTAAGGCCCACGAACGGCCCATAAATCACCATGCGGAGACAATTACTGTGAGTCACAGAAAGCGGTCCTCATTAGAGCGTGCACTTTGGCCAGACCACCATCCAGCGTGTCTTAAAATATTCTGCATATTAATGACAGAGATGCTCTCCCGCCACGTCCAGCACGCAGAAGGAGGAGGAAGCTGCCCGCCAAGCTCTAAGCTCTGTTGGTGGCTGTGGAGGCGGCCACTGGGACACAGGAGTCCACGCCGTGCGGTCTCCAGCTCGACTCCTGGGTGGGAGCCAAGGGTGGGTCAGTCCAGGAGGGGACGCACCAGAGTCCAAGTGGCCCCCACAGGCTGCGTGGGTCCAGTAGGCGTCTGACCCGGCCTGCCTCCCGCGTGGGTGATGGTGCCAGGCTTGCTTGGGGAACACCCGCCTCCTTCTTTGTGTGGCTCAGGCAGGGCCCTGCACACACACAGGCACACACCCACATGCGTGTGCACACGCTCACACCCCTGCCTGGGCTCACAGGGCACTTTCTCACTCGCACATCCTCTCCCACTCCCTCCAAGCGCACAGGTACACAGTCACACGCACACTCACGATGCCCACGCACACGCTCACACCACGCCTGCTCGCGCTCGGCACACCCACACACGCTCACTCCAACAGCCCCTGTCCTCAAGCCGGGCTGCAGAAGGGTCTACAGGGGCCGGTCGCCCTGGCAGCCACGGTGGGACAGAGAAGGTCGCCTTCCTCCGGCTGCCCCAGGGCGCTGCCTCTGCGCGGAGGCCGTGGCAGGGCCGTGCAAGGAGGCAACGCGGGCCTCGTCGCGCTCCCGATGTTCCAGCTCCGTTCACCAGCGGGTTCTCTTTTCTGCGTACGCCCACCAGAGTGAGGTTTGGTCAGCGCATTCGACACAGTCCTGGTGGGTTCAAGAAACACCCCCGGCACCCACGGGCCCTCTGGCCGGTATCTGAGAGCACCCGGAGAAGGCACGTCTCAGCGCGGCTGGTCTGATGCCCACCGCTCCTGTCTCCAGGGACCCACCCTCCCGTCCCCCTGGGCACCTGCGGCACCATCCGCGGGACTGTGCCCTGCTGCAACCACAGGCAACCTGTGCGGCTGCAAATGAGCTGTGACAAATTAAGCACGGCAGCTCGTAAATAATGTAGGTTAAACATATTACAATAGCTGCAAGGGTGCCCTCTTGAATTCTGATTTCATTTCCTGAGTGGGGAGAGGAGCCAGAAGCACCCAGGGATGCATCACCTGTGTGACCGCCGCCAGACGTGAGCACCAGTCCAGGAGACTGAACACACAGCACCATCGCACGGACGTGCTTGCAGCAAACACCCCAGGCGCCTGCACCTGGCCCCCTTTCCAGGGCACCTGGGCTCCCGGCTCCCGGCCTCCTTGGGCCTGGCCCCACACGACTGACCTGCCCCCACCCTACAGCACTGGCCTTTCCAAGGAGACTGGGCACTGGCTGGCCTCTGCCTGGCCCTCTGTCCCAGACCTTTTTTATAGTTTTTTTTTTTTGCTTCAAACAGCAGAAATTTAATCTCTCACAGTCTAGAAACCAGAAATGTGAGTCAAGGTGTCGGCAGGGCTGCAGTTGCTCCAGAAGCCCTGGGAGGCTCAATCCCTTCCTGTCCTTCCTGGTGCAGCACTGGTGCTGCCGGCCACGGCTCAGTCTCCTGTCGCCTCCACTTCTGCCTGTCCAGCCTCTCTGCCCCCCTCTTACAAGGACACTTGTCACCGGATTTAGGGCCCCCCAGGGAGGCTCTCCCCATGTCACAATCCTTAACTTAATCACATCTGCAAAGAGCCTTCTTCCAAATTCGGTCACATTCACAGGTTCCAGGGATTCGGGGATGAACACCTCTCTCGGGGCAGTGGCTTTGCAGGGAGGGCCTCTGTTCTTTCCTCACTTTTGGTTTTGCTTTACAAAGTCCAAAGACAGCAATGAAAGTCTTTTCTCCCCCACAAAAGATTTTAATATATACCTACATCTGTGTGTGTGTAGTGGTAAAATACACATAACACAAAATTCGCCATTTTGACCATTTTTAAGTGCACACTTCTGTGGCATTAAGTACATTCACACTGTTGTACAACCATCATCACTGTCCATTTCCAAGACCTCCCCGGTTCTTCCACTTGCCAGTTACTCCTCAGCACTTAAGCCTCAGCTGCATCCACACTCTCTGAAGCACCCCCATCCCTCCTGGACCCTGTGCTGCCATCCTCATCCTCACAGCCGATGCTCTCTGAGAGCCTGCTTCTTCCCCCTGCACCAAAAGCGGGCACATCCTTCCACGAGTCTGTTTCAAATGTATAAGCCTGAGCCTAGGTGTCTCTGCTTACATTTAAGCCAGACTGCGGGGTTTTATGTCATTGACTCAGCTGGGAATGGGAAGCTCCTGAGTCAGGCGTCCTGGGGCCGGTCGGGCTGGGAGAGGCAGGACCACACGGTGCAGTGCAGGCGGGACAGGCCATGCAGCTTCTCCTGCGATGGGAGCAGGAACACTGTGCACTGGTGGACCTGTGTCTGACTGTAACATCACACAAACATACTCGGAGCAGACACCTGCAGTGATTTTCAGGAGCAGGGAGGGCGCAGACCCTCTTCCAGAGACCAAAGGTCCCGGGGCAGGTGTGTGTTCTCCCTGAGTCAGGTGGGCAGATGCTGCAGCATCACCATTCCTGCATCCCCGAGAGGCTGTGTTAGATGAGGAAGGCTCCTTCGGGCTGAGTCCAGGCCCCAGGCAGGTCCCAGGAGCCAGAAGAGCAGATCTCACAGCTGCAGGCCCAAGAGGACAAAACTGCTTTACTCAAAAATGTGTTGAATTTGCAAAACGAAGAGAAACAGATGGAGGTGTTTGGGGAGTACACCCGCCTGCTAGGGTGGGAGCCTGCAGGGTTCCTCCACCTCCCTCCCTCCCCACCAGCTGCACGGCTGGAAAACAAGAGGAAATCGAAGAGACAGATGGAGATGATGGTGGTTGCTCCTGTGAATACCGTGATGGACACTGGTGTCCCCCAGCAGAAGCATCTTCAAGAGTTTTCATAGACAGACCTTGGTTAGCACAGAGGTGCCCCGGGGGTGGGAGCACCCCGGACCCCTGTCTTCATGGAGGTCCCTGTCATGCTCTGTCAACCCCTACTGTTCTCTCTGGATCAATCACTCCTGGTTTGCTCCCAGCCCTTGATTCTTCCACTGATTCAAGCCAGTCATCAACTCCTCTCAGGCCACCCTGGGCTTTAGGACACCTTTTGAAGGGTCAAGGACTTTCACAATCCCTAATTGTCCACTGATTGTGACCCCTGGCTTCCTCCATCCCTCCCCCAACAAGGGGGTTTGAGCCACCACAGACCTGGCATCTTGATGCCCTCCGGGAGGTGAGACAACATCTACGTGTGCCTGAGTACTGCCCATCAGATGTGTCCGCATGTTTCGCCAGGACCCAAACAGAAGGCAGTGGCGCAGCTCCTGGAGGTAGACTGCCTCATGGCAGACCTGCTCCTGCTCGTTGGGGAGCAGGGGGTTAAGCCCCGCACACACTGGATGAACGGGAAACAGCAGTTGGAGTGAGCCTGCGCCACTTTCACAGGCCAGAGGTTTATTACAGCACTCAGACCATCAGAAAAATTAAAGTGATGTTGTATTCTAATGATTTTTCATGAAATCTATCAATGAAAACAGAGGCAATTATCTCTAGGACAAATCAGAGCTGTGCAGAACACCGCTATGCAAAACGTATATACTGGAAATACAAGAGGCTCTCAAGGGGCAGCCCTAGGGAGGTGTTGTGTGAACCCCTCATTATCCCAAGGGCTTGTCTGTGAGAGGCGAGTTGTGTCTGCCGCAGTTACAGTGATGGAGGTGGCGGTGCCTACTCAGTTGCACGGAGGGGACACTGCCCCAGGTGAAAGCTGAAGTGCACGGTGCCTTCCACAGAGCAACCCTACTCCTCCATGCCCACTTCAGGGCCGTGTGTAGTGCAGGTATGACGAGCAGCACCCAGAAGGGTGTTCACTGCAGCATTTATGGTGTTAGCAATAGAATTAAAATTAAACTAGAATACCAGTCCTAGGTATACAACCAAAAGAATTGAAAACAGGGACCAAAACAGATTCTTGTCCATGAATGTTCATAGCAGCGCTATTCACAATAGCCAAACAGTGAAAATAACCCAGATGTCCATGGACGGATGAACGGATAAGCAAAGGGTAGTGTATACACACAATGAAATATTGTTCAGCCTTTGAAAGGAAGGAAATTCTGACACACTACAATATGGACAAGCCTCGGGAGCATTATGCTGAGTGAAATAAGCCAGTCTCAAAAGGACAAATACTGTGTGATTCCACTTATATGAAGTACCTGGAATCAATAGGAAAATTCAAAGAGTCAGAAAGTAGAATGTTGTCACCAGTGGAGCAATGGGAGATTATTGCTCAATGGATACAGAGTTTCTGTCTGGGACAATGAAAAGATTCTGGAAATAGTGGTGATGGTAGCACAATATTGTGAATGTGCCAAGTGCCACTGAATTGTGCACTTAAAAATGGTGAAAATGGCAAATTTTGCATAATGTATATTTTACCACAGTAAAAAATACTGAACTAGAAACAGCCTTGTCTTAGTCAGTTCAGGGTGCAATGACAAATTACTCTAGACTGGGTGGCTTAAACAGCAGATGTTTATTGCTCACAGTTCTGGAAGCTGGAATGTCATAGATCAAGGTGCCGGCAGATCTGGTGTGCCGGAGGGCCTGCTTCCTTGCTTGCAGATGGTGCTTCCTTACGGCGTCTTCATGTGGCAGGAAGAGCTACAGAGCTCTCTGGCTCCTTTAGAGGGGCCCTAACCTCTTCACGAGGGCACCCTCACAACCTAATTACCTCCCAAAGGCCCCATGTCCTAATGCCATCACCTTGGGGGCTAGGATTCAGCATAAGCATTTAGTGGGGACACAAACATTCAGTCCATAACAAGCCTAAACTGTCCACTAAGAGGGAACTAGTTAGGTAAACCCTGTACACATCTATACTAGGAACAGGCACACATTTTCTGTAAAGAGCCAGATATTAAACACGTTAGGCTGCACGGGCCATTCAGTTTCTGTCTCGTATTCTTTTTTGTATTTTTTTTTACAAACACCTAAAATGTAAAAACCATTCCTAGTTTGAGGGCTGTGAAAAAACAGGGTAAGGCCCAGATTTGGTCCGAGGGCTCTTGTTTGTACACCTCCTGGTCTGTGCTATGAAGAATCATGTAACTTACAAGAATTTAGTACTTTTGTTATGTACTGATATTGAATAACTTCCAAGATATATTGCAATAAAACAATTTACAAAGTGATATGGTGTGGTATGATCATGTTTATGGAAAACAGAGCCACATATTTTTATGTATGCATATCTGCATGCAAATGAGAGGTCTGGAAAGGCACCCACAAAGCCATTGATCACAGTGACCTCTGAAGCAGGCTTCAGTGAAGGTCAAGGAGAATTTTTGCATTACTTTTAGTTTTTGAATTTGTTGTAAGCATAAAAAAATTACTTGTGTAATTAAAAATAATTTTTGCAAATAATATAAAAGCAGGGATTGACATATTTCCCATATCTAAAATTTGCATTATAATGGTGGTCTGTCTCTGCTTGAGAAACTCTGCAAGCCTCCGAGTATGCTATATGACCCCTACATCCTCCCCTGACCTCCAAGGGAAATGCTGCACTCAGAGAAGCAGAGACGTGAGTGTTTTTACAGCTGACGGCTCCGAGACCTTAATAAAGTCCCATAACACCCAGTTCCCACTTCTCACCCCTCCTAGAATAAAGTGAAGATATTTATGGACACCACAGGGCACTGCAACTGTTAACTGGGAGGCCCGTGGAGGGCTGACAGTGTTCAGCCCTGTGCTTTGCTACCTAACGTCTCTCTCTAAGGCAGCCACTAGTTAATGATTTGCTTTAATTTTAGGACCTGGGGCCAGGGTGTCAGGTAAACAGTTTTACAACTATTTTAACACAAGCCACAATGGACTGATGACTTACGGAGCCTTTCCCGGGTGGCACACAAGCACCTTTCATCTTTCCTTTCCTCCTGGCAGTGGGGGGCCTGTCTGGCCTCACCCTCTTCAAGCAGGCTACAGCCTCGGGCCATTGGTGAGAGCCCAGGCCACTGCGTTCCTCGGAGGGTGGGGGTGAAGGAGCCCGCTCCCCTCCCTCTGCCAGTGCACATGATCCTCAGCCCGGGGCCATGACGCTCTGCAGTGAGCTGTGATGCACAGGGAACCACACGTTTCACGCGGAAACCGTGTCTGTCTGGCCCAGATCCTTTCTCCAGGACACGTAAAAGTGGAAAAGCCGTGGCCCTGGACGGAGTTCTCACTGCACAGACTGACACAATAATCACCGGCCACAGAGGAGTAGCCTCTGCGGAGTTTGGGAGCATTTCCACACCTAGATTCTCAACTCCTCGCCACACCCCAGGAGGAATACACGTGCCTCTGTCCCCACGCAACAGATCAGGAAACCAAGGTTGCGCATTTATGCAACTGAGCCAAAGCCACAGAGTTGGGGCAGAGCAAAGACTCCCCAGAGAGTCCTTGTCCCCCGTGATCGGCTTTTTCTCCTCTGAAGCTCCTTCTTAAAAGAAGCAGATACAGAAAGCCACAAATATCAGCACATGCAGTGACCTCGCTAAACTCACCTACAATTGAACTAGTTTCTGTTAAGAATTTTGTCTGTATTGCTAAGCTTTGTATTTTTATTCATAAATGCATTATGATAATAATATCTCCCTCAAACTCTTGTTTTGAGAATTTAATGAGATAACATCTGGAGAGTCCTTAGAACACTTGACAGGACTAACCGTTAACCACGCCGGTGGCCATTATTACTGTTATTACCACGGAGTTTGAACTCTTAACATCTTTTTGCAAACCAAAGGGGACAGAACATTTAGACCATTCCGTAGTCTGTGTTGATCTTTGTGCCTGCATCATTCCCCAAGGGGCCAGGCAAAGCGCTGCAAAGCACTGCGACATCCTTCTAAAAGGAGCTGACAGCAATCTCCTTGGAGGTACCTGGTCCAGCACATCCCCTGATGAAACTGGATTGGCTCTTACTGCTAAACTACTCACTTTCCCTCGTGCACTGTGTTGCAAATGCTGCCTCCACCTAGAAGGGCCACGAATTCTGTTTTTGCTGTCATAGGTTTGTGGGTGTTTGCTTTTATTACAAAATAATCCACACCAGGTCTAATAAATACAGAAAATATAAATATGTATAAAGTAAAAACCCCATCCGTGGATCACAATACCATCCATAGAGACAAAGGCAGAAAACTGATGCACGCGTGGCCTTCCAGACATATGCTGTGATATTGCACATACACACACATGCACACACAGAAACATGCACACACACACATGCATGCATATGAATATGTGGGCACATGCACATAGATGCATATGCATGCATGCACATACATACACATGCACACATTCATGCACAGGTATTCACACAGAGACATGTGCACATGTGCATACACATTTGCACACAGAGACACACACAGACACACACAGGAAATTTGGTTTTCATACTGTCTTTTAAATAATATTAGGACTATATACGTACATCAGCTTACAATCTACTTTCTACATTTAACCATATATGGTGGCCCTTCCATGTCAGAGCATAGGATCAACCACGTTCTTTCTCATAGCTGCATCATATCCCAATTATGAATGCACCTCAGTTTATTCAACTGTTTCTCTATTCCTGTACATTGAGATGACAACCCTCAATGATTTCCTGATAAAATGATGCCACAATGAATCTTCTTTTTAATACATCATTGTATATTCAAGCTGGTATTTCTATAGAATGGAATAGATCCATGAACTTGAGGAATGGCCTACACAGGTAAGAATATGCTTCTAAAGATCATACCATAAGAGAAATGAAGTGTTCTCTTCCCTTTAAATTAAAGTCTTCCAAAGAAATGGGCACTCAATGTTAAAGCAACCACCTGCCTGCATCTCACCCAAATGCCAGCCCTCTGAAGATTCCATTTACCTGAAATATTCCCATAGGCTGTCTACATTAATTAGCCTCAACAGATAATTATTTGACAAGTCACATGTTGTCATAATTTGCTTGATACTTTGGGAGGAGGTGACATAATATTGTGACAATGTACTGTAACACTCGGAAAATCGTAATACCCAATGCATGCCGAAGGTCATAGATTTCCAGCGAAGGCGAGGCTCACACACACTGCAGCATCTTTGCTGAAGATAGATTGCTTCTACTTAGGTCAGGCTGCAGTTTAAAAGAAGACACTAAATCATAACATGTTACTTCTCACCTTGCTGAATTTGTGAACAGGATACAACATGCCTTGACTTTGAAATATCCAACTAGAAATATAGAAAGAGGGGAGTAAAGTTGGATCTTCCACAAGCTAGCTGTTTCTCCCTCCTCTCTTAGAAGAATAAAATATTCCAGTGAAGACTTAGAAGCTAAACAATATGGCCTAAGTAACTACTTATGAAGTCAAAGTGTTTTCTCACTCACCGTTGACAACAACAAAATGTGCTTTAGTCTTCACAACGAGAGTGACAGGTACGACTGCATCAAAGAAAGGCAGGGCTGCTTCTTTTCCTTCCAGCCCACTAGGCCCAGATACATTCGGGGGAAGCTTGATTTATTTTGCAAAGTGAGTGTCACCACAGCCTGAAGTGTTTAAAAATCACTCATTTTATCTAATTAGATCTCTCAGTAGCTCTGAAAGTGAATATTATACCAATCATGGCATGAATGACCGTCATGATCTTGCGCATCATGGAGCTCAGCCGCGCCGTGGACGCCTCCAGGTCTGGACGTGTGCGGCGGTGGCGCAGAGCGTTGTCCCGGCCTCAGTGTGTGAGCCGGCTCTAGGGCAAGTGGCCCATTTTCAGAAGACTACATGGCGTTCCAGTGCTCTGGCTATTTAACTTGGTACATTTGAGGAGAAAAAGGAAAAAAATATATAACCAAACATGATTTAACAGAACTGACATGCCATTTATTCAACTTTTTTTTTTTTAAATCCCATGTTTTCAGCATCGACCTCATTAAAAAGCCTCCAAGCAGAATGAGGATCTGGGTCCTGTATATATTAATAAAATCATCGATTTTCATGGAGCCAACTTTTTGCTGGCGTCAGGGAACCTAACAACACTATGTGAAAACATTGCTCATGTCAATTTCCAGTGTACACTGTTAATATCCAATTTCAAGAGCACATCTTGTATTTGTAAAAACAAATTGCTAGAAGAAGCAATTGCTGCTGGCATTCTGTGTTTCTGGTTCTAGCATGTATCTTCATGGAAAATTTATAGGAAATATTTTTCTAAATTCCTCCATATCCCATATAGTATGGGTGTTTATCATATATTTAGAAACATATGTGGCTTGATTAATTTTTTAAATGACAGCCCATGAATTTAAAATGAGGTTACTCTAGGGTGCATGAATTAAATCACTTCCATTGAAGGATTAAAAATGAAAAGTAAAAAAAGGGCAGAAGCTGTAGACCTACTGAAAAACATAAGCTTGAATTCTCTTTAGCATTTGGTACGGGACCCTGTCAACCAACAGCCAAAAGCTGTAAGGCTGCAACCTCTCCACATCAGAGAGTTAAGAATGACTTTGGGAATTAAAGCAAGGAAATTAAGGACATTTGTGGGAGAGTTCAAGGAAACCAATTATTCTCTGGAATTATTGATTGAATGTTAAGCCAAGTAATATTAGCATCAAGTAGAGAGCACAGACCAAACAAGTAAATAAAACAACAATGCATTTTAAATGCAATTGTTTCACAGGGCACTAAGCAATCACTCTATTAAATAAATCACTTGATGCTGAATGAGTTCAAAGCACCCAGTATGTCTTTGTGTATGTATCAGGTATAGCAAAACAGGGAAAAATTAAGTGCAAAAATTAAGTGCAAGCAGGATTGAGACAACCTGTCAAATTGGGCTCCTGAAACAGTAATTTGGGTGACAACAGACCATGAGGTGAAGCCACACACTGGGTAACGAAGTATTAATAAAAACAAGGTAAAAATGTGTGAGTAGAAAAGCTGCAATGTCCAGAGCAGGCGCTCAGAGTAATTAACCTGTCAAGGATGAGGCTTGAGGAAACGTTTGGGTCCAACATGATCATCCGAACAAACTGGGGCCACAGGCTGCAGTTCGGCAGCAAGAGACGACCCGCTGGTCTGTTTTATTTCACTTTTACAAAGCTTCCCTTTTTCTTTTTTTAAATGACTTGCTGATATTTGAAACTTGGGAGATTTCACATAAACATAAAGAAGTGATTCCTGGCTTTTCATAGCAAATTAAGATCTAATAGCACTGTGGCCATCTTCCCACGTGACCGGGATTTGCTGTAGCTACAGGAAAGGGGGAAAGGGAGTTTCTGTCTCTGCTCTGCACACCCTGTGTGTTTACTTATTTACACACGCCACCTGCCCCAGGTGCGAGAGGACCCCTGTGTGTGAGTTAACTCTCTTCCCTGATAGGCCAGTGGGGTTCAATATCATTTGGTTGAGGGGTTGAAAAATGTAGGCTCCCCTGGCCCTATAAGTTTATACGCAGTGGTGGCCTTCTTTATATGCCATTGTAAAGACTGTATAAAGATTACAAGTGTTTGTGTGCTCCATGCCATACAGGAAGAAAACCAATTTCTCGTTCTAAAAAGCTCACAATGCAACTGGAATTTTACCTGCATCAAGTAAACAAAATTGTCATCTAACTTGAATGGCAGGGAAAAAAGTGTTAGAAAAGTCTTTATCATTCTACTTTCAACTCTGCTGTTATTATCTAAGTTGGACAGATTTTTCAAGGGATGGGGTTATTAGGGGGCGAAAGATGAAACCATGCTTTGGAATTTATAATAGAAATATTTTAAAATTTAAATCACCAGTGAAAAATTGAAGCCATGTAGTTGGGAAACTGTGATTTCCTTTCTTTTTTTTTTTTGGTCATTCATTTTCTATGAAAAGTTCAGCCCCGCATGGTACTTGCTTCTCAGCCTCACTGTCTAATCATAAGGCTGGTGAAGCATTTGAGTGACCTTGGACCCGCCAGGGTCACAGTAGTAAGATGTCTTTCTCCCTGGATGTAGACCCTAAGGCACCACACTGAAGATGCTCCTAGGATGGAAAAACAAGCTCTTTGAAGATGGTTTCCAGCTTCTTACATTTGAAGACGGGAAAGGTCCAAGGTAGCCTACAGCCCTGCCTGTTACAACAAGATTCCTTCTCAGAGGGCTTGTCCGCACATCTGGGAGAAAACAGGCTCCAGAAACCATCGACTCGGTAGTGATCTCTCTGGCTTATTGATGTGTGATTGATATGACATGCCTTAGTGATGTGCAACGTGTCATCCCGAGCATTGAGGGTGTCACAGCGGTGTACACAGTGTGCTTATCACAGTGCTGGCACACGGCAGATGATGGCTACGCACTGGCTCTCACTGCGCAGAGGCTACTGCATAACTTAGCAATTAAGGGGGTGAGGAGTTCAAATCCAGGTGCCTCTATGTGTTGGCTGGGAAAGTTATGATCACTAAGCCTCGTTTAGAAAATTAGAATAACTCCTACTTTGTAAGAATGCCACAAGGTAACATGAAAACTGAAGCCCAAGGCAAGCATATAAATATTATTATGATTGTTACTGCAGGAAACCATCTGCTGTCCTAGGACCCATCTTTCAGGAATTGATTGGATGTGGCCAAATAAATTGGACATCTATAGGCTCTCCCACCTATAACTTAGAACAACATTTCTCAATCAATGATTTAGGAAATGGGGGGGTGCAAAATAGAGTCCGTTGCCTGTCCACTCCATGAACTGAGTCTAAGTGTCCACTTGGGTGTGCCTGTAAGAGGACCACAAAACCCAACAATGTGCACTTGCCACATGCTCTGGAGATGAAATGGCTTATGAAACATTCTTAGTAAATGTGCTGTTTGCTCCGGGTAGACAGAGCATTTCATGATTCATGCAATATTGTAAACTTTTATTTTCTTTACATAGACTTGGCTACTATTATAACTCCTCCACTCAGGGAAGGTAATATGGATTTACCCCAGTTACTAAAGCCACCTGGAGATACTGTCTGCAGGACTCAGGGCCACTTCCAGGGTGCATTTGTCTTCTTGGTATTTGCCACAAAGACCCAAAGTTGCCATAGCATTAAGTCACAGCATCTATTTCATGACATTAACATGAAGTTGTACACCATTTCAGGCAGGACAGCCACCACGGTGGAGTCACTCTTAGAGTTGTTGAGATGTTCTTTGGAACAAACTGTAGCCATTAATAAGAATAACAAGAGTACCACATAATTAGAATGTAAGGGGTGTTCAGGGGACACCCAAGCTCTGGAGGGAGGGTCACTGTGCAACGGGCCCTGCTGTGTTCAATGTGCGCTGCTTTGCCAGGGAGCTCAGAGGTAAATCTGGGGAGAAGAATGAGCTGTGGTTTTCTGTTTGGGGTTTGAGGCATACGCTCTCCAGAAGGAAGCTGAGATATGTCTCTTATTAAATGACACACATTCCTTCAAACGCCCCAGTTGTATATAGGAAACACATCCAAAGAACTAAGAAGGGAGTCTTCATTTAACAGTGCAGCACGCCCACGGGGCTCACCACTTGCGTATCCAGGCAAACAGCCCACCCGCCCAAGCTTGGCAGGCTCAACAGAGTGTGTTTTGTCCGTATAATTCTCCATCTTACCAACAAGTATCTGAGGAATTCTCCTGTTGCTTGGTATCATGAGGTTTTGATCCCGTCTTCCCCTGATGACTTCATCCTTCAAGAACGAGCACAAACTGCTTCAAGCTTTTCTGGAAGTTGCTTAAAGTGGGAAATGAGAACCTACATGTTATATCAACAAAAAATTCATGTAATGAGTTATTGCTTCCTCAATATGTTTGGGGGAAATAGCCTTTCATTTGAACTCCAGAATTTTCTCCTGATCAGCAAAGGGTCGGTGTCAGCCTTCTAGGTGAGCAGCGCTCTGTTAAGTGAGTGCCCCAGGCCCATCCCCTAAGCTCCCCAAGCCTTCTCCTTGTTTTCACAAAGGCACACCATCTGCTTATAGACTCTCCAAAGGGGACGTCAGTGCCTTATGGGATGTTGATCATATGTTAGCCACTTCTGTGAGTGGAGAAATATTTTGAAAGCTGCCAAGTCCACCTTCCTTATTCTGCATGTATGAAAAATTCATTGAGGTTGCTATTTGTCAGGAGACTGCAAATATTTCCTATCATTTATCTCAACCCGTGCTTGAATTCCAACACCCATCTCAGAAATGCACAGGCTCTAAGCCCCTCATCCTCACGGCCTTTTCTCTCGAACCAAAATCATCCGCCATTTATTATTTTCTAAGAATAGAAAAGACGTCACTGCCTTTGGTTCCATCAGTCTATACAAATAAATTGTGTACCTTCTGGGAGGAGAGTATGAGTTGGGGGCAGTGGAAGTCCCACGGCACCCTAGCTACAGTCGCAAATGTATAAAACGCAGCAGGCAACGGTCCACTACTCAGGGTGCTGTTTATGCCTTCAGAATAGGCATTTGAGAATGTTAATTGTTACAATAGCAGCGTGAAGTTTTAACCACATCTGTGGGTGTTTGTTTGTCCCAATGTAGTCTCTGAATATTCATATCGCATCACGGTTATGCAGCAGGAAGGAGAAATTCAATAGCTGTTTGAA
Organism: Daubentonia madagascariensis; assembly: GCA_023783475.1. NCBI lineage: Eukaryota > Metazoa > Chordata > Mammalia > Primates > Daubentoniidae > Daubentonia > Daubentonia madagascariensis. Next base: position 1,347,608 of record JAKFHU010001640.1, on the reverse strand, counting down.
ATATTTGTTCAGTGTCCCTAGACACACCAAAAATCCATGGGGTTTTTTGGGGGGAGGGGCAGTGTTTTTTAAAATCATTATTAGTTCTCATTTTGCTTTCCAATTGGCTGGAAAATTCTGTCTTCAGTCGCATAATAATTGCCTCGCGTGTACTCCCTTTGGTAGACAGCGACCGGGGATGTAACTGTGACAAGGCAAGTGTCAGAACGACGTCTTTCCAAAGAGCTCGAAGTTTCCTTGTCATTGAAAATCTCAAACTCTATCACTGTAAAAAAAAAAAAAGTAGAATAAAAAGGGAGCTGGCATATCTATTTCCATCTGCTTTATCCTTTCATAGCACCTTGTTATTTAAAGGGAGTATGATCAAGCCGCATGGTGGCACCTGACAGCAATACCTCAAGAGTTAAGCCCCTTCCAGACAACTTGAATAAAGGAGATTATTCCTATTAAGGTATCAAATTGTATCAATGAGACTGTGTGGCTCTTAGATGTCACTAACGAAATGAAAGGCACGATCAAGGGGTTAAGCAGGCTGTGCCGCTACTTGGCGGCATCCCGCCAGCAAGCAGGAGGGAGGCTGGATGGCAGGAGGGGCCCCTCCCCTCCCAGGTCAGGCCCCCTCTGTCCGTCAGGCAAATACAATAGGAATTACTTAATTTAACACCGTTTCAGTTCTAATTGAATCCCATTTTCTAAATCCTGAATAAATACATTACAACTGCTGCTTCGGTCAAACGGAGAGAAATAGCCATCTTTTAATGACTCCCCTGTGGATTTAATGCCTATTCTATCCGTGAGAATAATGATTCCGACATCCCTGGAATATATTGAAGGGATAATGGTTATTTAAACATGCCAAGTCTTTATAGACCAGATAAGTATTTTAATTTGCATTTATGAAAATCAAAAAGTAAGCATGGGAAACAGGTGCCAGTTTGTATACTTCCCAACTCCCCAAGAGTGCAGAGCTGCAGATTCAAGACTTGTGAGGAGGGGAAGAGCTTTGCACAGTGGCCACACTGTCCACCCTTCCCCAGCAGGACCTGCTCCTGGACCATCTGTCCCCAGCAGCATCTGGACAGGGATACTTACCACAGTGCGCCTGACTGCGCCCTTGCCGGCTCACGAGCTTTGACGGCTGCTGGTTGCATTGACCAGCGAGCGTGCCACGGCCCTGCCTGGCCCTGGGCTGGACACCACCACATCTTGGTGCTCTGGGATCTCCAATCCTTTGTTCTCCCTGCCCGTTGGTGCTCGGGACCTTTGTACGTGCTGAACTCTCCATCTGTCAACTTCACATGCACGCTCACCACAGTTTGTGGTCATACATTTATTGATGTCATTACTCAATTAATGTTTGTCTCTCCTGCTAGGCAGTAAATTAGGAACCTTGTTTATTTTGTTCAATATTGTAGCCCCAGCACATTGTACCTAACACACAATGTGCTCTCAATAAGCTTCTGAATGAATAAGGGAGTGATCGATCAACAAATCAATCAATCCATTCCCTACTTTGCAATTTCTGTTGAGCCTAAAAATAAGCCGTTTGGTCAAGCTACAGCTTGATTACTCCAATAATCTAAGGCCTCTTATATTCAGAATTACTTCATGTTCATTAATTTCCCAATTTTCTCTCCTGTAACCCCGCTTTATTCTACCCCTCATGATGTTCAATTTACCCAAGGGACACTGGACTCATCTCCCAGCATGTGGGCTGACCCACCCCAACGCATCATTCTCTGTGTCTGTGTTCCCTTCTGGGACTACTTTGAATCCACTGGGGTGAGGCTCCCTGTCGAGTTCTGTGCAAAGCATGGCGGGGCAAGGGCCCGCCTGCCGTGGCCTGGTGGGACTAGCTCTGCAGGTCTGCCTCGTTCCCCTTCAGGCCTAATTCTCCCCTGCTTGTCCTGCCTCACAGTGGACTGGGACCCCATTATGTTCTTTGAAAATGTGGTCCCGGGTGGTACCTCACCTGTCTGAGCTCCAACAGATACCTGGGGAGATGACCCATGGGGCCTGAAGTGGAAAGCCAGACTCCTCCTGAGGCCAGCAGCTCACCTGCATCAAAGCAGAGACTTCAGGGCCAGGTAGGGGTGCTGGCTGCTGGGAAATCTTTAACAACCAGCTCTTGGGAGAAGAGGGTGGGAAGGTCCTGTCTGTAGCATTTGCCGATTTCTGTGGTGTAAATTTTTCCGCTGTGGGCTGTGGCCAACTGAAAGCTACAAGTGTGACTCAACTGAGTGCAGAATTGGGAAGAGCTGTGCACTGTTGTGTCTCATGGGCCACAGAGGGTGCTGCAGGGGTTGACCACGGGTGCCGCAGGGGTTGACCACGGGTGCCGCAGGGGTTGACCACGGGTGCCGCAGGGGTTGACCACAGGTGCTATGGGCTTGTAGGACAGAATGAAGGATCCGCAAGTTCTCTCCCTTCCTTTCACCCCATCTTTGGTTTCCATTCACTGCGCACAGATCCCATCATCACTTCTTCATGACGTTTACTGCACCGTCCGAAGCAGCCTTACTGACTTCTTTGCCTGTCTGGCACCCCCACTGTGACAACCTAAACTCCAGGAAAGCAGAGACCTTGCCTGTCCCGCTCTGGGAAGCCCAGGGCACTACCCAACACATCCTGTTTACACATTACCTTTGGCTTGATTTTCTCGTGGAATAGAAGATAGTTCCCAACTAGATGAAGTCTCATTCCTAGGTGCTCATGAACCTCCTTACACCCCTGAGGTTTTTGCAGGTATTTGGAAATACCTAACTACCTAATGAAATTGATTTCAAAAGCCTGCCCTCCTTATGCAGGCATTTCACAGAAGACATCCCTACAGACCCAAAATCACCCTTATAAACATAAGTAAAATTCAAGAATATCAGAGCAAAATAATTTCCTCAAAATAAGAATAATGGTCAAGTGTACATATACAAAAGAGGGGTCCAAACACATGAGAAACCTCAAATCTTGAGGTTCTCTTGTCTTCAAGAAGCTTTTTCACCATGAACGAAAAAGGAGCCTGAGCTGGGACGTGACAAACCCTCAGCCGGGCCCTCCTGCTTCAGAGTCAGCCTCTGCCACAGCCGCTTCCTCCTGGCAGCACCGGAGACACAGCCCTTAGCACAGAGCCCGGCATTTGCGTCCTGCGCCAGAGGCTTGGAAATGAGAGTCCAGCGGCCTGGGCCCCGTCAAGCCAGGATTCTTCTTCCTCAAGGGCAGGCCACCAGATCTGCTGCCTGTGTCGGGTCGTGCCTTGAAAACCAAAAAGAATGGAGTTTGGTTGACAGTAGGAGGAAGTGAGCCCTGGTTGAAAGTTCACCAGTAAGTCACACTGATTTTGTTTTTGTTTTGCTTAGGGGTTGCGTGCATGTGAGGAAGAGAGAGAGAGAAAGTCCTGGCCATGGACGTGGGTGGTGAGGAACAGCCTCTCTGCAGACTGAGCTATAATCCAAACGTGGGCAATTAGCAGAGCTGAAAGCGCAGCTGGTTATGCAAATTTACATCTCAGAAATTTGAGTCAAAGGTCAAGTGTGGCCAGCAGAATCATGCACAACACAGACAGAATAGCCCCTGGCCAGGAGCCGTATGTGCACGATGGGGCAGTGGAGGCAGAGCCCCTTTGCGCACACGCAGCAGAGCCTCTCCTGTGGCCACTGACGCTTGCTACCTAAGCTGCTATGTGGGCAACAGTGGAGCAAATGTGGACCCGTGCACAACGGTGTGTGTTACGGTCTGGAAATAGAACTCTTCTTGACAGTGGTAATTTCTACTTGTCCCTTTACAAATTGAGCTGCTTTTTAAATGCATGATGTCTCCACCCTCCCCTTCTATTCCTGGATCACCCTAGGAAGAGAGGTCTGCCCACATGGCAGCTTGCCCCATCTATGCCACTGCCCTTAATATGATAGGGGCAACTATCCTGTTATCTTAGCGGAAATAGCAGGGTTGCCAGCCCTGTTATCTCAAGGCAATGTTGCTGAAGGCATGGGGAGATGGACTCTCTCACTCACTATTGATAAGAGAGTTTATCAATGGAACAATTTTAGATTATTTTTTGCTTGTTTAGGTTGATTTTTAAAAATTGTGCAGAGCAGTTGGACAGTATCATTTAGAAATTAAAATGTGCATACCCATTGACCCACCAGTTCCATTTCTAGGAAATCTATCCTGCAGAAATAATAGCACAAATGAACAGACACACATATATGGATAATCATTATGAATAACAGAAAACTACAAACAACCTTCTCCCTTATCGAGAGTGGAGTCTTTAATTTGGGGGCATCTATATAATGGCGTATTCTGTGCAGCTAATGCAATGATGCACATCTAATGTAATGATGGGAAGATGCCCATGGTATTTTTTAGATCACCTTGGTTGAGGTATAATTGCTACAATAAACCGCATACATTAAAACTGTGTAATTTGATACATTCTAACATATGATACATGCCTGAGTTAATCACCTAAACAAGATAGGAACACATCACTTCCAAAAGTCTCCTCCTGCCCCTCAGAATTCTCTCCCCACAGCAACTACTGATCTGAGCTCTGTCACTAGAGATTAATTTTCACTTTCAGAGCTTCATATAAATGGAATCACACAGTATGTTCTCGATTTTCTCTGGCTTCCTCCTCTCAGCATAATTATTTTCAGATCCATCCATGTTGTTGTGTGTATCAATAGTTCATCCTTTTATTACTGAGTAGCTTTCAGTTGTACAGATATACCACAATTTATTTATCAGTTTTTCTGTTGATGGACATTTGAGTTGTCTTTAATTTAGGTCTAATACAAATAAAACAGCTATGAACATTCATGTACATGTTTTTGTATGGACATCTGCCTTCCCTTCTGATAAATACCTATGAGTAGCCTGGCTGGATCATATGGTAGGTGTAGGTTTAACTTTTTCAGAAACTGCCAAGCTGCTTTCCAAAGTCACAATTTGCATTACCACCCAGGGCACGTTTCGCTTTTGTGGGTTTTTTTAATTAATTAATTTATTTATTTTAATGGACAAATAAAAATGGCACATATTTATCACATACTCATGTTTTAAAGTATGTATAACATACATGTGGAATGGCTCAATCAACCTAATTAAGAAAAAGAAATAATAAAAGAAAATATCTAAAGCATACATACATACAATTATATAACTAAATTCCATACTATTTAAATTGCATGCAAACATATGTAAGGTGTGTTCTGCCTGTGTGCTCGCTCATGATATGGAAGAATTTCCATCAAACTCTTAACAGTGCTTACCTCCAGAGGAGAGACTTGAGACTGAATTTTTACTGGAGTTTTGAAATAATTTTCCTAACATATGTTACTTTTATATCTTTCAAAAGTTATTTTATAGATAGCAGTGTGTTCAAAATTTCAAATTTGAATCCATCTCAGCCTTAATCCAGTGAAGGCCTCTGACATCACGCACCTGAGATTCTCTCCAATGGCACGTCCGCTTGGTCCATCTGGGCCTTTATCCCCAGGCACCCATCTCTAACTTGCCAGGTATACAGCCACTGTGGGGTTATTTGCAGGTGATGCTGTGCTATGCAGTCAAGCTTGGTGACGCAGATTAAAGGGAATAGCACCGTTGCTCAGGCATCCCAGATTCTGGGGTCCATCAGCCACAGGAAAGGGTGAACCGCGCCGCCCCCTCCACCTCTGCCTCCTCTGCAAAATGTGGGAACGTGGCCAAGTGACCTCAGACATCTACTCTTGGTTTGTCATGTTTTTTCTTTGAATGATAATTGTGTATCTTATGTACATGGTATTTTATTAACGTTTGTGAGGGCACCAGTTGATTTCCCAGCCAGCCCTTTGTAAGATTTTTTTTCAAATAAAGAATCTCTTACAGATGTTAGGTTGCAACTGCATTTTAAACAATGGCCTGAGAGGGCCTTTTCTGAGGGTTATCATCTCCATTCTTTAGAATTGTTGGTAAACTTTGCATTTTGGAAAGAATGAAGTCTGAGCAGATGCCACAGAAGACCTGGGCAAGTTGACAGGCATGGCTTTCCACAGGTCAAGGCTACCATGGGTGCTGCTGTTGGGGGCTGCACCCCGACTCCCAACACTCCACGGGGCTTACTGGTCTGCAGGATCAGAGACAAGGTGATGCACACACAGGAGGTGGGACGAGCCCACAGCAATTGTGTACAAAGGACCAGACAGCCCAAGGCTCCTCCCAGCCCGAACGCTCTGACAGTCTGAGAACCTGTATTGGGTTCATCTTAACTCTCAGGAAAGAAACACTCGTCCAAGAATTAGGATACTGGTGGGGTGAGGGACCAAATTGCTCCTGTCTCAGGCGGCATCAGTGCTCCAGGCTGAAAGCACGGGAAGGCTATTGAGACCATGGGGTCTCTCATTTAGTTAAATATAAATCAGGGTAGAATTGACTCAAAGTTATCACTAATGAAAAAAATGAGTTGGCTCCATTTATAATACAAAATTGAGCCAGTTTTGTAAATTTTTTTACGTGGATACACAACTCACTTTATGACTTTTATAAGTTAGTGAGTATCTCTACGTGCTCAGTTTTCTCTTCTGTACAATGAAGATAATAGCACCCGCCCCACAGGCTTGTTGTGTGTTAAGTTTCTAACTAAAAACAGTGCTGAGCACGTGGTAAAGGCTCTAGTTGCGTTGACTGTTAGTGTTCATATTATTTCTCTCTAAAGTTTGATCCTCTTTTCCACAAGATAAGACAACTACCAGTTACTCACTCACTCATTTACTTAACCAGTATTTATTGAGTGCCTACGGGAAGCTGGTGGCAAGGTCTCAGCTTGTTGCTGGGGATGACGCAGTGAGCGAGAGAGAGCCATGACGTGGCAGTGAGGACTCTACGGGACATCTGAAGGAAATCCGCCCAGAGACAGTGGTGGCCAACGCAAGGGCGTGGCAAAGGCTTGTAGCCCCAGAGAGCCAGGACTCCGTCTGCGAAAGAGCACACAGCAGCACAACTGAGAACAGCATGCAGGGAAAACCAATCCAGAGGTGGTGGCACAGCTCTGACTGAAGGATGCTGGTGGTTTTGAAAGGGAAAGCAGTAAGTGTGGGATCATCAGGAAGATATGATTTGGGGTTGGACTGGGTGTGTGGATAACAGAGAAGGGAAGAACCAGGAATGGTTCCTAGATCTTGAGCTTCGACATCTGGGTGAACAGTGGGGGCATGGGCTGGCCTGGGGACACTGGACCAGGAGGACCGTGCCCCATGGGGAAGTGGTGAAGCCTGCAGGTGATGAAGGGGTGACAATTCTGGAATAAAAAAGGATTTGGCATTTCATGGCTGTCTACCAAAGAATCTTTCCGAAAGAAACAAAAGTCCTTGAGGCCTTTATTGAGTTATTCAAATAATCATTATTTACTGGGAGTAACTATCTAAGATAAAGGTTGTCACATATGCGAGAGGAACATGCATAATTCCACATTGTGATCACCCCCACTCTGGAGAGACTTGCAGAAACGAAAGAAGGTGACACTGTGACTCAACTAGAAGTGGTGGAACATGAATTTGAACCCAGGTCTGCCTGATTCCAGGTACAACTGCCATTTAAGGACACCTTGAAGGAGTTCTGAGAGTTCCTTTGTGGAGATTAACAGAAAGGAGTCTTGAAAGTAATGAAAACGTAAGACAACGTTTGCAGATTTCTAATGTGAGATACATTTGGTAGGTGTTCACCCTTGGCATGTACTCTAGCGCTTTCTACTTTAAAAATGCACCAGCTGGATATGCAGATAAGATCAGGTTTCTGTGTGCTGAGAGACGGTGAAATACAGCTCAGACAAAGTGGAGTCAAAGACTTCAGATTTTGCTCCAGTGATGGAGAAGTCTGGAAAGAGCCCTACTTCCACCTTTACGACAAGCAAAGAACGGAACAGACTGCAAACTACTGAATTTTCTTGAACCCATCAAAGAACTGAAGTTGCAGAGCAAACAAAATACCCCAAACCTGGGGAGAGACAGATGCTTGCAGGGAAAAAGAAGAACCAAGCATTTATTTACTTGGAGCAGATGTTGCCTGATACCATATACACTGGTAATAAAATTCAGCTATGAATTCTTAGCTAATTGGTAAAATTCAAGTGTGGGCAATCATGAGAGCATAAAGCTCTGGGATTACATGGATGAGGTTCATACCCTCTTAGAAACCCACCAAGTATTGCATGTTCGTAGCATATATAAAAGGGAAATGTGACAATGATGGCACAAAGGATAGGAGGGAGGAATTAGAAAGATACTGTTATATGTTTACACTTTACATGAGTCAGTATAATATTATTTGAAAATTAACTTAGATTTTCTAAAGTATATATTGGAAATACTAGGTCAAGCATCAGAACATTAAGAGGCATAAATAATTAATCAACAGCAGAAATAAAATGGAATTATTAGAACAATCAATCAAACCTAGAAAAGGCAGACAGTGGGAGAATAAACAAATAACAACAAAACAAGTAGAAAACAGCTAGAGAAGTGGCAAGTTTTAATCCAATTATATCAATAATCATTTTGAATGTGAATGGTCTAAAAATAACAGTTAAAAGACAGAGACTGTCAAGTTAGATAAAAAAGGAAGACTCAACAATATGCTGTCTACAAGAAATCCATTTTATTAATAAATGTAAAGACATTGATGAGTCACAAGTAGAAGGCTGGAGAATGATTCACCATGCAAACAGAAAGCAAAAGAGCACTGGAGCAGTTATATTAATTCCGTACCAGGCAGAGTTTAGAACAAGGAATACTATCAGACATAAAGAGGGATATTACATAATGCTAAAAGAATCAAGTCTCCAAGAAGAGATAATACTAACACCACTTCAAAATATGTGAATCAAAAACTTATCAATCTGAAAGGGACAGAAAAATCTACAATTACTGCTGGAAATTTCAACACTTCTCTCTCAGCAATTGGTATAACAAGTAGGCAAAAATAAGTATGGATATGGACAACCTAAACAGTGTCACCAACCATTTTGACCTAATTGACATTTATAGAACATTCCACCCAACAGTAACAAAATACACACTTTCTTCTCAACTGCAGATGAAATATTCACCTGGAGAGACCATATTCTGGGCCATAAAACATACCATAATAAATTTAAAAATATAGAAATCATGCAAAGTATATTATTAAAGATTGAATTAAACTAGAAAATCAACAACAAAGATATCAGGAAAGTCTCCAGATATTTGGAAATTAAATAACATACTTATCAATGAAACATGAAGAAAAAGAAATTCTCTGAGTAAATTAAAATGATTTTGAACCGAATGACAATAAAAATACAGCATATCAAAACGTGTGGGATGCAGTTACAGCAGTACTTAGAGGACAATGTATCAGATGCTTATACTTGAAAAAAATATATTTAAATTGATAACCTAAGCTTCCACTTTTAGAGAAGGAATTTCATTTAACCCCAAAGCAAGAAGAAGGAAGAAAATAATAAAATTTAGGTCAGAAACCTATAAAAATTAAAAATTATAGAAAATCAAAGAAATCAAAAGCTGGTATTTAAAAAAGAAAAATCAATAAAAAATTTTAAACCTCTAGCCAGGCAGATCAAGAAAGAGAGTAATATCAGACATTACCAATGTCAGGAATGGAAAAGGGTCATCATTACTGATCCCCAAGACATTGAGGATAGTACGAAAATATCACAAATAGTGTTATGTCGATAAATTTAATGACTTAGATAAGATGTACCAATTCCTAGAAAAATGCAAATGACCAAAACTTACTCAAGAATACATAGACAAACTGAAGAGACTTCCATCCAGTAAAGAAATTGAATTAGTAGTTTAAAATCTTCCAAAAAAGAAAACTCCAGGTCCAGAGAGTTTCACTAGAAGATCCTATCAAACATTTAAAAGAGAAATAATAGCATGTCTGCACAATATCATCCAGAAAATAAAGGAGAAGAAAACACTTCCCAGTTTATTTTATGAGGCTGTGTTTATGCTAATGCCAATCCCAGACAAAGGCATCACCGCTGCTGAAGAACAAAAAAGGGAGATAGAAAACTACAAGTCAACGTCCCCACAAACAGGGAACGTCCTCAGCAATATGCATTGGACCCAGCAGGATGCAAGGAAGACAAAACACCGGAACCCAAGTGCTGCAAGGCTGGTCCAAGAGCAGAAAGTGAAACAGTGTAATGCCCCGTATTAAGTAAGTAAGGAAAAGAAGATCGTCTTAGTAGACGTAGAAAAATAGTAGACAAAATTTGACGTTCCTTCATGATAAGCTACCTCAGCAAATTAGGAATAGCAGGAAGTGTGTTTGACCTAATAAAGGACATCTATGAAAACAAAATTATAGCGAACAATATACTTAAGAGGGAGAGCAAATCCTTTTCCCCTAAGATGAGGAAGAAGACAAGGAAGTCCCTGATCACTCCCGCCCAACACTGCGCTGGAAGGCCCCGCCACTGAGAGGAGGAAAGCACAGCAACAAACAAAACTGTCCTCGGTGAATGGCATGATTCTTCAAATGGAAGTCACAAAGAATCTACAAAAAGGCTCCCAGAGCTAATATGTGAGTTTACGAACATTCTGAGTCTGAATTTTAAAATACTGTTTAAAATAGAAAAAAAAATACGGCCGACTGCTTTTTGGCAAAGCGGAGAGGCTAATGCAATGGAGAATCTATAGTGTTTCCAACAAATGGTGTCGGACATATATGTAAAAAATATATATTAATGTATTATATGTATAAAGAACTTCCATGATCTCACACATTATACAAAAAAACCACCCAGAATTAAAATATAAAGTTATAAAAACCCAGGAGAAAACATGGGATAAAATTTGTGTGACCTGGGTTTGGCATTGGGTTGTTAGACATGACAGCACAACTTTGATTCTCAAAAGAAAAAGAAATGGTAAATTGGACTTTATTGAGAGAAAAACTTTTGGTTTGTGGAAGCCACTGTTGAGAGAATGAAAAGACAAGCCATGAACTGGGAGAAAATATGTGCAACTGTCATGCCTAATGCAAAACTTGGATCTAACATTAATATGTATAAAGAACTCTTAAACTCAACCCAATAAAAAATGGGCAAAGATCTGAACAGATTCTTCACCAGATGGTATGTGGATGGCCCAGGAAAAGATACACAGCATCATTAGGCATTAGGGAAAAGTCAATTAAACCTCAATGAGACACCTCTACATACTTATCAGAAGGGTTAAAATATATAAAGGGCCGATATCAGGTGCTGATGAGCAGGCAGTACAACAGGATCTCTCACAGACTGCTGGGGTGCAAAATGGTACAGGAACATCGGGTAAGGGCTTTTCCATTTCCTACGAAGTTAAACATCCACATACTATACAACCCAGCAATCCCTCTTTTAAGTATTTACCCACATAAATTGAAAATATATGGTCAAGAAAAACCTGTACACAAACATTTATAGAAGCTTTATTATTAATTTCCCCAAATTAGAAATAATTCAGCTACACCTTAATAGTCGAATGAATAATCAAATGGTGGTGATTCTATATAAAATGGAATATGATTCGGCAATATAAAGAAATGAATGATTGAGTCACACAACAGCATGGATGAATCTTAAACACGTTTTACTAAGTGAAGAGGCAACATATTGTGTGATTCCATTTATACAATATTCTGGAAAAGGCAGATCTACAGAGTTGAAAACAGACCAGTGATTTCTTGAGTTTGGGGTTAGCAGGGAATGAACTAGAAGGGGCCATACAGGGAAGTTTTAGGGTAATGGAACTGTTATGATTTGTCAGAACCCATAGAACCAAAAGAAGTGATCATTATTAATGAAAATCCAAGGTGAAAAACAGACTGTGACTCCCAAAATCTAATTATTACAAATGTGTGACATAAACTCAATTTAGGGAGCTGAAAAATGGAAAGTGTGTTTTTTCTGGAGGCTATGAAGCTAAAGCCATAAAGAAACATATGCAAACCTCCACTCTAGTTGGTAAATTTGTCTCTCACAGGTAAGGTTTGGCAATTCTGAAACTACTCATAAAACCACATACACACATACTAGAGTTCAATAAATAATATGTTGTAGATAAGGAGAACCAGATATCTCACTGTCAGAGAAAGAAGTTAAACAATGGGGTAAGGCTAGAATAAAACTGTGGCGCTAAATTAGAGTCAGGAATATTAGTGTGAACTCATGGTTATTTCAAATACATATTAATATATTTTAATATGTAGATAGACACATAAATAGATATATGTGTGTATGTATATATACGGATTAGTATACATACATTTACTTCCTAGTTTTACCCACTAAGAGGATCTAGAAGAAGTTGACCCACCAGTAGCAACCAGCACACCCAAAGCCCAGAAAATACCAATCTTCCAGTAAAAGTCTAAAAGTTACCAGGCTCCTTGGAGAAATGGCTATTTCTAGGGTTGGGATAGAGACAATACAAGATGAGTATGGAGCATCTTTTATGACCAGAAACAAAAGAAATCATTAAAAAAGGGCATATCAAAAGGACACAGAAGCCAACCTAAAAGAGCTCTGAATGGCCAAAGCTGGAACTCTGTGAGCAATAAAATAAATGTATCCTTGAATTACAATCAAAAGAATGAAATTAGTATCCAGGGCATGCTGATGTAAATAAATGGTTGAATAAACAATTAAATGGGAGAAAAGGGAGAAATTTTCTTTACAGAAGAATTCCAATTAATAAATGTAGGAGAGATGAGGGAAATAGGAAAAAGTCACCACCAGGACACTACAGCAGCAACCTTGGAGGACAAGGGTCCCTGGTGGCTGCTAAATTAGTGGTTAAAACTCTAAGGAAAATAGGATATTTGCATAGTTTCAAAATATCTCTCCCCAAAATGTTTATTGATTACTGGGGTGGTTTTAACTTATGTGCACAAATTCTCTGATACTCCTCTCTCCAGGAGATGGAGATGCCTTGAAGATGGGCTGGTTTTAGGAATTCACCTGTAAAGAATCGAGTTTGGAAAGGAAAAAATAGTGACTTTATGCTACAGAAACCTGGCAGACAGCACCTTACCCCGGCAACTGAGGTTTATAACATCCGTAGTGAGTAGTGGTAAGCTGTGTTGACAGCATGTACCCCCGTATTGTGTGATGAAAAGAACACCCCATCTCTGGGGTCTTCTTCCCAGAAATCCATAACCACGGTCCAATCCTGAGAAAACACCCGGCAAATCCAAATGGAGGACATTTTAGGAAACATCTGGCCACTACTCTTCAAATGTCAAGGTCATGAAAGACAAAGATGGAGAACCGGTCACAGGCTGGAGCAGGCGGAGCAGGCGGAGGAGGTGCAGGAGACGTGACAGCTAACGCACAGTGCTGCCCCGGATTAGACCCTGGAGCAGGAAAACGACCCAGTGGGAACGCTGGGAAAATCCCAGTAATGCCCAGAGCTTAGTGAATAGTGTCCTTCCAGGGGTAATGCCTTGTTTTGACCAATGTACCACGCTTATGTAAAATGCCTGCATTAGGGGAGGCTGGGTAAAGGGTATACGGGAACTCTCTGTGCTATCCTGACAACCCTTCTAAAAACCTAAAATTATGTCAAAATAAAAAGTTTAAAAACAAACAAACAACAGACTCAACATTGAAGTGAGCTGGGCATTTCCATTTTCCACTCTAGGCTTCCATCCAGAAGGCTGGTGACCACAGGGAACAAGCTCAGGTGAAGTCTCCCATTATCATAAAAGTGGCATTTTTACAAGCTAGGACCCCCACCCGGAGACCCCTCACGTGCTGCCTGCGGCCAGCACCCAGGCTGCCCAGATGGTGAAAAGACGCGATTGTGGGAGACATGGAAAGCGGAAAGCGCGTGCATGGGAAGGGAGATGCTCAGAGACGCCTCAGAGGGGGCCCTGCACCCCAGGGGCTTGTTAAAATGCAGGATCTCAGGCCACGCCCTGCAACCACTAACCCGGAATCTGCATTTTCACAAGACCCTGACTTCAAAGTTCAACCAGCACTGCCCTACCCCATCTTAAAAAAAGAAATTAGCTCCCTCAGGCTCTCACATGCCCCATCACTTTACCCGTTTCCTTTGCAGCAGGTGGGCACGCGTCCCCACAACCAGCAGGTTCACGTTGCCCGTCTGTCTGCTGGGCCGGTGCCTGGGTCCTCCATGGAGTCCCAGTGTTCGGAGGGCAGGTCCACATTTAGGAACTCAGCAAATACTTCTTTTCTGATAGGAGAGGGAGGAAGCACAAGATACAGGATAGAAAAGAGAAAGGAACAAAGGAGGGAGGGGAGTGGGGGATGAAAAGAGGTCTCAGCCGGGAGCTGGCCGCTGTTCGGGGGCTCTCCACTCTAGTCCTGTGACTTCCTTCTGGCCTATTTTGGGACCACAGGCTCCCCATCAGGCTGCCTTATTAAGATGAAACTCCACAACTCGGATTATATGGACAGAATATGCATCTGCCTTCACGCAAGTTACTAGCCGACATGGGTTCTGCTCAGAGTGAAGAATGTGTTTCCATGGTGACCTTCTGGTAATTAACTCCTTGGAAGGTGTCCAAGATAGGCCAGCCTTCTCCAGAATTCGGCGCCTCCAGGGTCCTTTCCACCCAGGGCTAGTCTTTTTGGAAAATCAACTTGCGTGTCCGGTTGTGGGAAGGGTCTTCTGTTTTCCTTTGCAGCTGGCTGGGGGCTCCCTCTCCCGTTGACCAAGGTCTTGCAGTTCCTCCTTCACCTTCCTTATGCTCAAGGATCCCCACCCAGCTGGTCTCCAGGGAGCTTTATCAACAGACTCAGGTCTGTTGTAAGAACCTGGAGAGAGACCCAGAGTCCAGGATGGGATGGGCTGGTTTCTAGCCACTTTTGTGATTGGCACAGCTTCAAAAATGACAAATGATTCTTTTCTGACGTGCTGTGAAAAGGAAAGTGAGAGCTCAGTAGGGCCCTGCAGACAGACTTATGAGCATTTCTTCACCTATCAGATGTTCTTAGATGGGTGTTTCTTGCCAACATTTAGAAATTCATTGTTTAGCTTCTTCATGCTCGAGGCAAAACACTTAACAAGAGAGAATGACAGCGAATTGTTGAAACAATGGTGATAAATTCTAAATTAGATGTAATTACCCTGTGGCCTGAAAAGGGACCTGCACACAATTAATAGAGAAATTTGGCAAGTGCATGATCTGAAGAAACATGGCATTTATCAAGTAAGGAAATTTTAGGGCCGCGCCCTTCTGCAGCGCTGTACCTAACGTCTCCTGAGGGGAAAATGAAATCCAATTGCTGATCGACCACATGGGTGCAGGGATTGCAAAACCCTGGCTGAGACAGTCACCTGCCAGCTTCTCCTCTTTCTACCCCTGCTTCCAGTGTGCTGCTGAAAAGAATTCTAAAGATTCGTCTGGGAATGTGTGCTCGAGGAAACAGGCCTGCTTGCAGCAAAGAGACTGGCAAGCTGTTCCGAGTTCTACACACCGTGAGATAAGCAAATCCAGTTCTCAGGAAGGTCTGGTACAGACTGTTTTTATCTGGAGAGAAATCTGGGCTGAATCCTAGCATGCTGAGCAAGTTAACTAACAAAGAGGGAGCAGCAGATAAAATCTGGAGATACTGGCCCGGGGTGAGCAAATGCCAGCTCTGTGCACTTCCAGGGAGGTGCTCCGCCCAGCCAGAGGGTCTGGAAGCTAATTACATGGCCTTGGAATCAGACCATCTGGCTCTATCCCTCAACTCTGCCAATGACTTGTTTTGAACCTTAACAAGTCTCGTGACCTTTCTGAGCTGTGGTCCCCACATTCCTGTAGCACAGATAGCTCCCTCCTAGGGCTGAAGACGAAATGAAATTAGCAAAGTGCCTGGAACACAGTGGGCACTCAACACATGTGCCCTGGCTCTCCCCAGCAGCCCCGGGGCTGAGTCTCAGATCCCCATTAAGCATTCTGGCCCTTCTGGAATGAGCAGAAATAAAATGAATGCCTCGCCCTCAATCCAAATAGTGTGCACTCAGTGGGATTTAACTTTCCATTGCCAAACTAGAAAGAAAGGGCCCAGCAGTTCAAACTACCTGGGATCCTCTTCCTGAAAGTCCAGGGGGACGCGGGTATCCAAGAAAAAAGTGTTAAATGTTTACATTTGGACTTCTAACCCTTTAAGAAAATGAATCTTCCTGAGTCAGTTGTTTTGTCCAAAGGATGACGGGGCGGGGATCGTCCTGGCGTGGCAGTTCTGAGGTCCTTCCCGGAGCATGTCAGGCGGTGTGGACCCTTGGGGGTGGGGGTTGGATGCCAGCGATGAGCTGCGGCCTCCATGTCCACAGCGTCTTGCTCATGCCCAGGTGCATCCTGCTCTTCCCTGGTTCTCTCTCCAGCAGAAGTTATTCCAAAAGGCAACTTCCTCCCCCAAGCCCCATTAAAAGCAGCTGTTTTATTTCTGATTGACTCTTTTTCAAGCAAATCCTCCAGAATCAAGTCACTTGAAGGGTAATTGTTCCTGAAAAATATCTTGTTTTTTTATCTGTGCAGCTGTGGTTATTCAATCACTGTAACACCATCATCTATTGACTGGCATGTTTATTACTTGACTTTTTTCCCTCCTTTTTATTGTGGTTATATGTGGTTTGGTTCTCTTAGTTTTGAGGGGTTGCGTTCTTTAGATTTGGGGTTGGGGGAGTTATTTTTTACTTTATTGTATTTCTAGTACAGAGTGCAAGAAATTTCTGTTTTAAAACTAAGTAATTTAAAAATTAACGATCTCACTGAAAACATTCTAAAAATTTGACAAGAGTCCATTAAGTGACGTGATCTTTTTTCAAGGAGAAACAGATCAATCTCAGATGTCCCAAAAGCACCTTTAAAAACTCTGGACCATGGGTCAGTCAGCTACATGGAACCCTCTTCAGGGAACAGATTTCACACGTATGTACGTATCTCGTTCATAACTAAAAACACCAAGGAAGTACCACTGTCCTCTTGAAAATGCCAGGGACAGAAGTTCCACTATCTCACGAGTCCTAACAACTCCTAGGGCTTCTCTCTCGGTCTCCTGACTTTAAAACATCCTTGGAGGAAGACAGTACATGCTGACAGGTAGGGTCCACCACAGGAAACCAGGACACGTGTCACAGCAGAACCAGGAGGCCTAAAGTCAGGAATGGTGTTTGGGAGTGAGCAGGAGGTCGGTCCAGGGAGGCCCAGAGAGAAAAGCATTGATGGTTTTCCTGGGCACCCTTTGATCCTGACCACCACGGAAATCCATTATCTCCCCAACCACAATCTTGTCTTAGAGAACCTGCCCCCACTCAACCCCAAAGGGCCACCCACATAGGGACAGGAGCAGCAGTGCTGGAACGAGTGACTGTATTGGTCGGCCCATTGGAGCTGGGGCTTGGGTGGTCACAGACGCCAGCAAAGAGAGAAAGAAGAGATGTGGCCAAGGGGGAAGGACCCAAGCCTGAGAGCCCAAGGAAACGGCCACATCTCCTGACTCCCCGGGTCCTCCCCAGAGCCCGCGTCCGACCCCGTGGCACTAGCATAGCACTTGTCCTACTGCACCACGAGCACTTGAGTGTGAGTCCTCTAAAGTGTGAGCTCTGCAGAATACAGCATCTGTGTCTGTCTTGTTCACCGCTCATGCTCAGAGCACAGCTCCAGGCCTGGCACAAGTGGCCTCCAGAGGAAGGAAGAGTGAGCTCTGGGTTAGGAGAGGAACAGGCCAGGTCCACAAGGGGACCACAGAATGGGGTCATTGGTACATGTAAGAATTACAATTTCAATTACAGTTAAATATTTAGGTAAACATTTTAGAAGGCAAAAAATAATTTCTTTTTTAACATTAGAATAAAATTTGTTTAATAGGCCTAATAATGTGGGGATTAAACTGGGAGCTCATGTCTTAAACAATAAGCACCTTCCCTACCTCGTCAGTAAAGGAGCCATCGGGACCCCACAGCATAGTCTCACACGGCTCCTGCCCCCCGTCTTGTTAATTGTTTTTATTGATATATAATATTTGTGAGGTGCATGTGATATTTTGATAAATGTGTAATATATAATGCACAATGATCAGATTAGGGTACTCGGGACATCCATCACCTTGAACATTTATCCTTTCTCTGTGTTGGGAATATTACAGTTCTAGCCGTTTTCAAATACACAATAAATTATTGTTAACTATAATTTCCCTCCTGTACTGTTGAATACTAGAACTTATTCCTGGGTTTTTATCTTGGCTACCAGCCTACAAGAGGAATCAGGGATCCTCAGCGAGAAACTGACTTGACGCCCTGGGAAGAGGAAAGTGGAGATGATTCTGGAACATCTTATTGCCAGAGAGTGGGGATTCTTTCTAAAATGTTTGGGAATGGTACCAAAAGGACAGACAAGCTAACCCGAGAGGCTCCCAAGGGACACATTGTGACAATGTAACCATTATCAAGAGAGTGATTAGTACAGGTAATTAGAACTAGGCAATTCAGTGAAAAGCCACAGGTCCCTAATGACACGAAAAATGGGAAGAGTTGATATGAAGCTTGCAAAGCCATTTATGAAAGCTTGGTGGGGAATTGGAGATTTATTGGTGCCAGATTGTAACCCCACAGATTGCTTGCTGGTCAGCAGGAGAATATAATGTACATCGGAGGGGTCTGACAGCCCCCACCCTAACCCAATGATAAACCTTAACATCACTAATGGTGAAGCAGACAGACGGGTATGTGTCAGGATGTGACCGGCGTGAAGTACACAGACAGCCTCACCGCCAAAGCAGACTTGCCAAAACGTGCTTACCTGAAGCAAGTCAGGCCTTCAGATCTAACATCCACTTTACAGGAAATACCGAGGACCATCAGACAAAAGCTGAATGCAGGACTTCTACAGGACCATCGGACAAGTGTCTTCATCCGACCAGCACCACGGGAGGAAAAGAGGCGTGACACGTGCGGCCATTATGGCAAGATGCCAGCACCTGCTCCTTAATTTCCTCATCTGTGAAGCAGTTTCGATAGTACTCACTCATGAGATCATTATAGAGATTAGATGTAACACGTTTAGAACAGTGCCTGTGACCGAATAACTGTCCCAACGGCTATCAGCCAGTACTGGTCAGAGTTTCTTCCATGCACAAAAGTCTCGCAGACATTTAAAAATGTAGAATCAGAGCAAAGGATAGATAGAGACCCTTGTTTGGAGACAAACCCCCCACCACCAAAAAAAGATGCGGATGGCATCTCAATGGAGCAATAGGGAAAATGGTGGTTTTATTTCTACAGATCCAGTGAACAGAACCCTTCCTGGAGTACTACGGTGAAAAGTTGGGTACAGTTGCCATGCCCACTTGGCACGTTTCTATTTATTATAGAAAATGCTAAAGTCAGTTTCTGTATCAGTGAACTACCACCGTGTAACAAACCACTCCAAACATCAGTAGTGCAAGACAGTAATCATTTATGTATGGCTCGCAAGGCTTGCGTTGCTTGGTGGTTTTAGGCTGATCCTGGCTGGATTTCCTGCAGTCTGCTGGGGCCAGCTGGTCTCGGACAGCCTCGCCTGGCTGGTCTCCTTCACGCGGTGTCTGTTCATCCAGCAGGCTTGGAACTGGCACGTCATCACTTCCTCCACATTGTGTGGGTCAAAGCAAGTCCCAGAACAGCCTGGGTTCACGAGAGAGGGAAACAGACTCCATCTCTTGATGGGAGGTGCTCCGGAGTCACATGCAAAGGGGCGCAGTGCAAGTGCAGGGGGAGAACTGGGGCCACTGTCCTCAATCCCCCACGGCCCATCTGGGCCTCACTGACATGACCAGAAATGCAGGCAAACAGGGTTTTCCTGCAGCTCACAAAGTTGGCTATTTCCATGGCTGGGCTTTTCCCTGTGTCTTTGGAAGAGTACCTACAAGGCTAGTGGTAAAAGTGGGTCTGCTTCTTAACCATAGCAACAGAACATAATAACCAACAGTGACCAGCAATCACTCGGGAGAATGTGCCACGCACTGCGCCAGGTGCCTGTGTCGCATTTCGCCTTCACGACACCTCATCCATGCAGCTTCTATTATCTTCTTGTGAAGTTGAGCAAAGTTGAGCACAGAAAGTTTAAATATTTGGTCCACGGTCAATTAGCTGATGAAGGGGCGCATAGGACTGGAACTGTACCCTACCTGATACCTGGTCCAATGGGCTTAACATACATGAACACGCTACAGCCTCCCTTTGCAGAAGGCGTGAGGCCACAGGTCCCAGACACCGGAGAACCGGTGATGACCTTTGATGAACTTTTCAAGTGATGCAAATTGAGTAAAATAAAACAGTGTAGGAATAATTTTTAAATGCTAATTTCATCTACCTATTGATAAATTTTATTTATTTTATTTACTTATTTCCTTGCTTACTTGTTTATTTATTTATAATTTTATCCCGAGATTGTTTTTCCTACTGTGGGAGTGTTCAACTTTTACTTAGGCAATAATAGGAAAAGGAAATAGTAGTTGCTTATTTGTTGCCATTACTGTTGTGAGTTATTACTGTTTTCTGTCCTGGTGTTTGTAATGTTCTCTCCTGGCAAAATAAAATGTTGGTAACATTACTTCAAACCTCTACAAGATATTTGACGCATTGATTTTCTGTGAAACCCAAGGTCTAGAGTGTACTGGAGTGGGTACACGCATGCCACCTCCCTTGTCATGCCGGCTTCCCAGAGCTCTGAGTCCCTAGAAGCATCCATGCACTGTCTGAGCACCTGACTCCACTTGGGATCCAGCAGAGGAGCAATGAACCAGGCTAAACCATCAGTGAAGTCCTGCACCCTGGCCACAGGATTCGAGTCAGATGTTGAGCCAGTTCACATCAAATGAATTCCAGGAAGGCTAGGACAGAGATGAACGTCCCCAGGAGAGGCAGCTTTGCAATGAAGCCAACCCTAGAAGGCAGCGCAGAGAGACAGAAATACAACCGGTCCTCTGTCACCACAGCACCCCCCAAACCAGTGTACCCTTCCATCAGCCCTTAATTCAGACTTGTCAGGTATATGAGCCAATATATTCCATTCATTGTTGAAACCAGATTGAATAGGATTTTTTATGTAAATCAGGTAAGCAGCAGCAAATAACCAGAATCCAATATGGTATTGGAACTCCCAAGGAGCACTCACCCTCCCTTGTTCCTGGCCAGCACCCCGAGGCTCCTGTTATTCTGATTAAAATACATCTAACTTAATCAGTTAGGTTGCCAGGCCCTTTGAAATTATTCAGCTGCTCCACTTCTACCTTCTTCTCCCCGATCACCTTTGCCCACGTGGAGCAGGAAGCAGCGTTGGGGGAACGTGCTGGGGCCGTGGCTGCCACTGCAGACAGACTTCCTGTTCTCTGCACGTCTGCGGGACACGTCTGGATCTCACGTCGAAGTTCTAAATGTCCAGTCCCAACTCCCGTGGACTCTGGTTCTCACCATTGTTGCTTCTCTTCTCACATTTTAAAACTCCTGGCAAAAAGTGAATCCTGTCTGGAAGGGGACTGATTTGCAGGGCCAGTGATATCCGTAGTTATCTTGATCGTATCTGCGATGAATTCCACTGGATTTCCATCGAAATCATTTCAATTTCTGAAATCGTTAGTGGGAATCGTGGCATCACATATCTCGGCAATGAAGGGTTTTATCTGCTAAGGGGGGTCGGAAGGTGGCAGTCCTCCCATTATTTCATTAACCTCCAAATATATGTCCAGGTGTGTGACGGTAGATTTGTTGCAACAGGACAGGAGAGCAGCCACTAAAGGTTTTCTGCATTGGTTACTTCATACACCTTTTCTTCTTGTATTGGACCATCCCGTTCAGTGTTCCTCAGAAGTGGAGTGTTCAACAAAGATTTCTTTCTGCAACCTCCACAGTATTCAAGGACTGAGACATACATCTCGAATGTTTTAAGTCATTTACAAAAGTATTGAGATTTCCTAATGCTAAATGAGCAGCACAAGGCCGTGGATGGCAAAATTGCCCACTGCATACAGTAATTCAGCAGGTGTCTGCCACCCGTGCAGGACACAGCGCAGAGGAGGGCTGGCTGATTTAGTTGCTCAATGCATGCGTCCAAAAATACCACTTAGAACTTCGGATTTATTTTCCATAGGAAAGAATAACTGTGCTGTTTCCTGCTGGGAAATTTACTACACCTTTATTCTGTTTAACCAGTAACACCTTGTGGGCTCTTGAAAATTATATTCACTTAAAGATCAAGCAGTCATTTTCGTTTGTCCTGACAGAAAAGCATAAATTGCAATTGGTTCTGCAGAGCCCAGGTTCAGTCGATGTTCTCCTAGAATAGCCATGGCTACAACCAAACTCGTTGTCACTCAAAATTGCCTTTCTCTAGGCAAGTGCCAGTTGCTCAGGACACTCTTTCCACACGGGAAGCCCTTCCTGGCCAAGCACTGTTCCGTCCTGAGGTCCAGCCCTCGTCTTGTCTTCATGAGCCTTTTCCCCGCCTTATATCTGCATTCACCCCTCTCTCCCTCTCTCTCTCTCTCCCCCGCCCCGACCTCCATGGCAAGTGGATTAGTCAGTTTTCCCTATTTACTTCCCCCAATCCATGCTCTTTCCACCCACGTAGCTCTCAGTCCTCCCCCGGGACACAGCAGTTACTACCACAAACCTAGGCTTCGGGTTTGGCCACATTGTTTGCCTTGGCCAGTGGAATGTGGGTAGAAGGGATAATGTGCCAGCTCTGAGCCTGGGATACTGGTTTAAAACTGCCAAGCAGAGCCCAGACAAGACCAGCAGAACCACCCAGCCCATACACAGACACGTGAGAAATAAATGCGTATTTTATACGCAACTGAGATTTTTTGTGGTTGTTTGTTATGCAGCAATACCTGACGAATACAGCCTCCCGTGGCAGTTTTTATGCCACTTATTTTAGGAGGCATGGATCTAGTGAAGTGAGTGTGGCAGGTGTGACACTTGGCCAACTGATGCATACATTTAACAAATGAAATTTTCTTCATTTTTCCAAAACTCAGTCTTGTCCCCTGGCTCTACTCCGCTAAGATGGGAGAAACTTTTTTTCAATCTGCTTAACCCCTTTACAGTGTGGTTGTGGCGAAGTCCCAGAAGCTCACTCAGTAGGAAGACAGCCTGAAAGCAGGGTCCCATCTGGTCCTGATGCCACCCAGCTAGACAGCTGACTACTGAAATGTCCAACCACTGAAATGGCCCATTTGGCCCAGAGTTCCTCTCCGCTGCTTCTGTCATGTGGGGACATTCTGTTGCTCCAACCACATGCAAGGACCTGAGACATTCTGTAACTTCTCCTGTACCTTCCCTGCCTCATCAAAGCAGCCACGTCTTCTCTACACTATCCCCCAAAAGAAAGGCAATGGTTCTCTCTGTTCTGGGGCCCAACAAGTCTCTCTGTGCTTTAGCTGCTTTTCCTCATGCTCAGTCTGGAAGACAAGGGAGGGGACCCATTTCTGCCATGCCCACTAGTGACTGTCCCCCTCAGCTCACACAACCTCCCCATTCTCCTACGGATGCTAATCTTGTCTGAGGGCAGCAAAGCCTGTTCTTGGTTTCCTCCCAGATTTACTGGCTATTCTCTAAGTCTGTTTGTTTACCTAGGGACTTAGGCTTTGAAATTCAAAAGTCAGGAAGAGACTCTATGTTTCTACATGTTCTGATGTCAGCATCCAACTACAGGCAACCTAAAAGTATTAATGGACCAAAGGGTCATCATACTTCCCAACTTATCCTGTGAGGCCAATATTATTACTCTGATACCAAAACATGATAGGGACATCACAAGAAAAGAAAACTACAGTTAAAAAAAAATCTCCTATGAATGTAAATGCAAAAATCCTCAACAGAATACCAGCAAATCAAATCCAGCAATAACTAAAAAGAATTATACACCATGACTAAGTGAGATTTATCCCTGGAATTTAAGGTTGGTTTAACTTCTGAAAATCAACTAATGTAGACACCAAATGAACAGAATAGAGGACAGACCCATACGATCACCTCCATAGGCACAGAAAAAGCATTTGACAAAATACAACACCTTGGATGATATTAACATTCTAAAAAGTAGGAATACAAAGAAACATCCAGCCTGATTAAGGGAATATATGAAACTTCACAGCAAAAAATTGTACTTAATGGTGAAAGATTGAATGCTTTCTGCTGGGTCGGAGCCGAGAGGAAGACACTCAAGCCTGAGATACAGCAAAATGCCATTCATTTTGGGCACCCGGGTGCAGGTGGGGGGAGGCCTAAAAGAGCGTCCACACCAAGGAGGGGAGATTGGTGGGTTTTAATAGAGGGTTTGGATGAAAGACTGGGAGGGGCAGCTCTCTCTGGAACATCCACTGATCTTTACAACCTCCAGACTCTCCAGACCCCTGCCGCTATTGCTTCACCCTCCATGGGGTCCTTATCTGCGTTCTTTATCTACCCCTTTCCGTTCCATTACCCTGAGCAAGCCCAAGGTCAGGAATAAGACAAGAATGATTCAAAAATCATTGAAAGTTGAAGAAATACAGAAAATGCAGTGATACTGTGCAAGGGAAAGGGTAAATTACCTTTGTATGACCATTTCTGATACACTAAACCAGGGCTCTGTTCTCAGCCTTGGCTTCACTTTAGAACTATCTTTAGAGAAGAGAGATGCACAGAGAGAACATCTGGAGCATTTCACAGGGTCCCCCTTGAATATCAGCTGAGCACTGACCATCACATACACCTATGGCTGGGGAGAGAACCACCCAAAAGGCTTGGAGGGAACAGTGGCCAGCATTCACACAGGGCCAGGAATAGTACCTCTGACCCCCCTCAACCAAGTTGAAAAAACTCATAATTCATGGGGCGCTGCGCAAAGTACTCAGGCAGGTTTTGCATCAGTAGTAGTTAAAATTAGCCCTAGAATGATCAGTGCCCTGTAGCCCCACCTAAAACATCATGAAAGCAAGACCCAAAGGAATTATACTATCTCCAAGTAACTTAATTGCATTTCAGAAAAATAACATTTGAGAATTTTAATAAGAATACAAAAATTCCAGCACTCAAAAAGGTGAAAAACACACAATGTCTGACATATAATCAAGGATTATCAGACAGACCAAAAGGCAGGAAAACACAACACATAAATGAGGATAATTCACTGAAACCAACCCAGAACTGATGTTAGAATTAGTAGAAAATGACATGAATATAATTATTATACCTATATGCTAATATGTTTAAATCATTATGTAGAGAAATGGAAAATATCAAAGAGACCTGGGAACCTTTTAAAAATACCACTTTGGACAACTAAATCAAAATCGCCATGAATGGGTCCCATGTCTATTACATTTTTTAGAAGTTACTCTGGTAAGTTAAGAACCACTGCACTGATAAAAAACTAACATACCCAACAGACTTCTAGTTACAAAGAACTTTTGATTTATCTTCAGGAAGCCACATAACACTTAGCGGTTACTGGTTCATTAGCCAAGATTCCTCTAAAAGATAAAGGGAGACTCATGGCCTGTAGGTGTCCACCCCACACAGCACCCTGACATATCTTAAGAATACTTAGTAAAATGACATTAACCTACCACAGTTTTAAAAAAAGTCCCAGGCCTTGGAGAAGCATGTGCAGTGACTGTGGCTTGTTTCTGTAATGTGCATACATTTAGTAATTTCCATAAAACCTGATATAGTTTATAATTTTTCAGGTTTCAAAATATCCATGAGTTCCGGCCCTCTTCATTTCTTGCTGGAGAGCTCATACTCTCTCATTCTCCCGAGCATGTGGTGGGACTCAGAGCTGTGTTTCTAGTAGGCACTTAAGAAACACATGCCGAATGGACTTAAATTGGATAAAACGTGGAGAATTCTCTCATAAACTGAGCCTGCTGGTTTCAACAGCCACCACATACATGTGCAGAAGTATAGACACTGATGTGTATAGAGAGGACCCCTACTCAGTACAGACCTTTGAAGACATTCTGATGCTCGGGTGCCACCTCACACCAATGAAGTCAGAATGCCCAGGAATGGCCTCCAGGCTCGGATACTTTCTAGAAACAGGCCCTGGGAGGTCTCATCAAGCAAGCAGCTAAGCTGCAGGGTGGTGTTAGGGTTGATTTTAGTGCTACAGGTATGAACATTAAATAACAATGAGCCTTACTCAATACTTTGAAGACCCAAGGAGAAAGCCCCAGTTCAGTATTAGCAGGTCTTCAACATCTCTTTAACTCTTGTTCTCTTGTTCATGTGCCTTTAAAAATGTGGACCACAAGCTCAGAGCGTGCACAAACAATAGCATATTTCCTAATTAAATAACATTTTTCTGGTTCATTCAGGCTCCTAGCGGCTGCCAGACTCACAGACTTGGAAGAGGCAGTTACAACTCCAGCCTTGGTCTGTCCGGCTCCAAAGACATCATACACATGTCTACACAAAAGTAAAAAAAAAAATGGTATAGTAACTTACAAGAGTTTGTGGGATATACATTGCATAGCCTAGAGAAGTGAGGGAGGGCTTCATAAAGGAGACTTACATTTGAGCCAAATCTTGATGATGGAGTCATACAGGGCAAGGGGCATATATTTCAAGCAGAAAGATCAGAAAAAAAATTTCCAAAGATGTTGGGGAAAGGCCATGTGTCGGGGCTGGAACGCAGACTGGAAGGGTGAGTGCCTGGAAGCAGACCACAAAGTGGGTACGCGTGTGACAGATCACAGCTGGGATATTTGTCCACAGGATAAGGGGTGACACAGGAGGGTTTTATGAGAAGGGGCTGTGTTACTCAGGGTTCCCCAGAGACACAGAACCAATAGGATGTGTGTACAAATAGAAAGAGATTTATTACAAGAAATTGACTGGTGATTATGTCGGCTGGAGAGTCCAAATCTGCAGGGCGCGCCAGCAGCCTGGAGCCCCAGGAGGGCAGATGGTGCAGATGGAATCAAACGCAGTCTGCTGGAGCATTTTTCTCTTCTTGGGGAGCAGTCAGTCAGTCTTTAGTTCTATGCAGGCTTTCAACTGATTGGGTGAGGCCCACCACCTCATGGAGGGCCGTCTGCTTTACAAGACAAAACGTTAATCTCATCCAAAAATACCCTTGCAGAAACACCCAGAACAATACTTGACCAACTATCTGGGCATACCATGGCCCAGATAAGTTACCACATACAGTTCACCACCACAGGGGGGTCCCGATCAGATCTTCATTCTGGCAAGAACATTCTGGGTGTTGGTGGAGAACAGATTTGGGAAAGAGACTTAGAGACGGACACAAAAAATATTTGTAATGTAAGTGGAGGGTATAAGGAATCACAAAACGAGTGCCCCGGGTCCCAGCAGCAGTTCAAGAGGAAGCAACTACTCTTAACTTTGCAGAGCCTGCAGACGCTCTCGTGGCCCCGTCTTCCTGTCCACCAGCACCCTGCCCACCCTTCCCTTCTCGAGGTCGCTGCTACCATGGGTGGCTTGTTTCCTTGCATTTCTTCATAGTGTTGACACCTACAAGTGTATCCCCAACCAATACATTCTCAACTTTCCCGTATTTTGTTTAGCTTTGCATGTTTTGAACATTACACAACTTGAATGACACCATATTTATTTTTCTATAGCTTGTTTTTTTACTTAACATTATGTTCCTGGGCTCTAGCTGCTTGGATTGCCTGAAGCTGCAAGTCTCCCATTTCAACGCTGTGATGTTCCATTCCATTGTGTGAGCACACCACGCATTGTTTCTCCATTCCATTAGCAATGGATTTGAGTTGGTTTTAACTTTTTCAGGCTTTTTGCTATTACACACAATGCTGCCATGAACTGGCTCACCCAGGCCTCCTGCTACTGCAAGGGAAGAGTGTCTTTAGGCCAAATACCTGGGCAGAATTGCTGGACTGAGAGGCAGGTGAATCTCCAAAGTCACTAAATAATACCACCTACTTTTTCAAAGTGTTGGTGTTTGTCTACGCTGCCTCTAGCAGTGTATCAGCTGTTCCACATCCTCATCAACACTTCATATTATCAGACTTTTGTGTCGTTGTTATATTGGTTGTAAGTCTGATGGGTTTTAAAAAATGATTCAAGGCTGGGCACGGTAGCTCACGCCTGTAATCCCAGCACTCTGGGAGGCCAAGGCAGGAAGATGGCTTGAGACCAGGGGTTCCAGACCAGCCTGGGTAACGGAGAGAGAACCCGTCTCAACAAAAAATTTTTAAAAAATTAGCCGAGTACGATGGCACACACCTGTAGGCCCAGCTACTCTGGAGGCTGAGGCGGGAGGCCTAGGAGTTCGAGGCTGCAGTGAGCTGTGATCGTGCCACTGTACCCCAGCCTGGGCAACAGAGCTAGACCCTGTTTCAAAAAAAAATTCATTTTATTTTAATTTGTATTTTCCAGTACTTTTCATGCATTTATGGAATGTTCAGAATTCCTCTTCCTTAAAGTTTTTTCAAGTTGTGGTGCCCATTTTTTATTCAAAGATCTTTATCTTATTAAAAATATGTTTAGGAGTTATTTATTAATTTTGGAAACTTGACTTTTTACATGTGTTATAAATACCTTCTCTCACTTCGAGGCTGGTCTCTGGGGTTTCTTTATAATTGTGCTTCCCAACACTTTTCACATCATAGTTTACAGAAAAAATTATTTCATTCAGACTTACAGTGCCTCCATGGGGGCACACTGTATTCATAATCATAGAACACATATTCTTTTTAAGATCACATAGAACATTTATACAAATTGATACATACTGAGCCATAAGCAAATCTCAATGTATTTCAAAGGACAGGTGTTATACAGATCAGATCATCTGACTTCAAAGCAATTAAAATAGAAATCAAAAAATTTTTAAAGATAACTAAAAACTTCACATATTTGTATATTTTTGAAAATGTACTTCTAATTCATTTAGGTGTCAAAAAATAAATCTTGATAATATTAGAAAATATTTAGAACTATATAGTGACAAGAATTCTATATGTCAAAACTTGTGGGATGCAGCTACAACAGCATTTAGAGGAAATTTTACAGCCTTAAATGCTTATATTGGAAGAGAAGGAAGGTTGAAAATAAATGAGCTATCTGTCCACATTATTGAAAGATTAAAGATCCAACCAAAATTCAGTAGAAGGAAGGAAAAAAATAGTACATGTAAGAGCAGAAATTAATGAAATGAATAAAAAAGGAAATGAGCATATAATAGAAAGAGATAACAGAAGTAGAAATAAAAATATCTAAGAAAGGTTTGAAAACAAAACTATCAATAATTGTGGATGAATTCCCAGATTAGAAGAGTTTATTAAGATATCTTTAAGAAAAACCTATACAAAAAAATTTTTAATGTACTAGCAGCAAACAGAAATGAAAATTTTAAATTTTAATTGCAAAGGCACCAAAATGCTAAATACCTAGGAATAAATCTAACAAGAGCTCTGCAATACTTCTGTGGGATAAAATCATAAAATTTTATTGATGCATAAAGATAACCCAAATAAATGAAAAGGTATGTTATGTTAATGAATCTGAAGATTCAATATTTTAAACATATGTCAAATTCTCTCCAAATTGATTTATAGATTCAGGGCAATCCCAGCAATTACAATCAACACCCTAATATTTTATGTATGTGTATGAGTGTATGTGACGTGACAAGATCATTCATTCTGACATTTAAACCAACCTGCAGAGGGATAAGAAGAGCCGATGTGCTGTGGGAGGAAAACCAAAGTAAGCGGACTTTTCCTACCAAATAGCAGAACCACAGAAGCTAAGAGCAGCAAGGATAGGCTGGTAGGCAACGGAATGGAAGAGAAAGCACAGAAACACACGTAGACATACGTAGAAACCTCATTTGGGAGGACGCTGGCATGGCAGAGCAGAGGGTGGGAACAGTGGTGCCATTTTTAATAAACGGTGCTGAACAACTTGGTTTTCCTGCAAAAAAAAAAAAAAAAACTATACCTCAATTCATATAATCTGCAACAACCAATTCAATGTGAATTAAAGAAATAAACGTAAAAGGCAATTATCGAAAGATTGTAGGAAATTGTGGAGGACAATATGCACAGTTGCCATTGACAAGCCAGTTAAGTGCCTGCCTAATTCTCCCGAGCGTAAGCCACCTGTCTTTTCTCCCTGGTTGCTTGAAGGTTGTCTCTTGTCTTCAGTCGTCTGCACTTTCACTGCAAGGTGTTTAGAGGTGTGTTTGTTTGCTTGTTATCTTGCTTAAGATCAATGGCGGCTCCCGAATCTGTGAATTGATATCTTCCACCAGTTCTGCAAAAGTCTAGCCATTGTATCTTCATATATTGTTCCTGTTTTATAATCCTTTTCCTTCTATTCTGGAACTCCGAATAAACATTGTAATTTTTCGGCCCATGCCTCATGTCAGTGTCCCTCTCCTATATTTTTCATTTTTTTGTCTCTCTGGGCTGCATTTTGGATAATGTTTTTAGATACATATATCAGTAAACTAATTCTCTTTTTATCTGTGTGTAATCTGCTGTTCAACCCATCTGCTGAGTTTTAACTCTAATCTTTATCTTTGTGTGTGTGTGTGTGTTTTTTTTTTTACTTTTGTAATTGGTTCTTTAAAAAATTTGCTTGGTCGTCTTCTATTCCCTTTTTTGCACTTTCCCCCTGTTTTCAATTCTTTCATTTCTTTACTTAAACAAATTAAACAGACTTATTTCATATTTTGTACCTGACAATGCCAATATCAAACATTGCACATAGCTATTATACCATCTGTTGTTTTTGCTAGTTCCTGTTCGAGGTGCCTAGTTTCCCTTTGAGTTTATGGTTTTTGAATGAGCTTATATGCGTTTGGAACTTTGTCTATGGGAACTCCTTGCTGTCTACATTGAAGGTGGAATGATTTCCTTTTGCTTCTGCAGGTTTCCAGGACGTTACTAACCAGGACTACTTTAAACTAAATTCTCAGCTTCAGCTTTACAGACTAGGTGGTAATGCACATTCAGCCCATAAAGCTGCATTCTCAGGTTATGCCTTTTCAGGGTATATTCTCCCTCTCAAATTTTCCTCAAGGTTTGAGACAGTTGGCCGTGCAGTCCCCTGAGAGGTGGGTTTATTTCCACTTCACCTTACACCGAGGGTGTAGCCCTTTGGGGGCCCAGTTTTTCTGGGGAAGAACTCCTGTTAGACTGGGACAGATCCCAGGCTGCACTTTCTCTCCCCGAACCCCTGGAGGCTCTAAAACTGAAGCTCACATGTCCTTGGCTGTCAAATGCCCTCAAGGCAGAACCAGCTTCTCTGCTCCTGTCACCTCCCTGGGTTCCCAGTATAATCAGCCGCTGGCCTCCAAGTGTGACTTGCTTTCTTGCCGGCACATCATGCATTTTAAATTGTGTGTGTGTGTTTTTAACCTCGCATTTTTGGTTGCTTTCAGTGGGGCAGTTTGTCATATCTAGCCCTTCATTCTGCCAGAAGGTGTTCTTTTTAATAGCTGCATAAAATTCCACATTATAAATGTTCCACTTTTTTAATTGTTGATGGATGGAGAGCCACTTTGTTTTGTTTTTGATACAAAAAGAATCATAAGGATGCATATTTATGAGTATGTGCTCTCATTTCTGTAGGATCAGTTCAAAATTTCAGGATGGCTATATCCTTATGTGTGCTCTGTGTATAGATGCATAGAGAGATTCACAAACATACTTGCAGCATTTGACAGTGTGTATGGCTGCCCTCTTTTTTCCCCAAACTTTATTTTGAAAAATTTCAGAGCTACACACTAGTTGCAAGACTAGTACAGTGAGCATATACTTACACACACACACACGCACACACACACAGATAACATTTAACCATATCGTTATAGCACATAACATATATATTATACACACACACACTGTTTTACTGAGCCATTTGAATTATGCAGCCATCAGGACGCTTCATTAGTGAATATATCAACATGTGTGACCTAAAGACAAAGACATTCTCCTTCACACTACAATATTGCTATCATACACAGGAAATGCAACAATGGTATAATTTCATGATAAAATACTATCCATATTCAAATTTCTCAAATTGTCACAATAACACCTTTTACATCAGTTTTATTTTTTATTCCAGGAAAATCTCCAAGAGCAATTAAAGATCACAAATTGTCTTTAGCTGCAAGTTTTCCATAACCCCCTTTAATCCAGAACAGTTCCCCTGACTTTTTTTTAATTTTTTTATCTCTCATGGCATTGATCTTTAGATGAGTCCAGGGAAATGATTTTGCAGGATATTCCTTGAGTGTATGTATCTGATCATTTCCTCATGATTTGATTCAGGATAACCATTTTCAGTGAGGACACTACGTAGGAAATGTCCCTTCCGGTGCAGGCCATCGAATGAAGTCACTTCCTGCATCACCCAACATGCTGAGTTTGATCACTTGGTTAAGGAGGTACTTTCCAGGTGTCTCCTTTATTAAGTTACCCCTGCCCTTAGTAATTAATCAATAATTTGTGATGCTAGCCTTTGAGATGGTGTGCATATCCTCTTCAACAACAATCTTTCATCCAATGATTTCAGCGTCCACTGATGATTTTTGCCTGAATCAGTAATTATTATGATGGCTGTCGAGTGATGATTTACTATTTCTTCTATTCCTCTACATTTAGTAATCGGTACTTTTCTGTAAGGAAGAGCTTTCCCGTGCACCCTAACTTTCAAAAATATTTGTTTGTCTGTCTGTTTATCTGAGTATGGACTCACAGATTCTCTTCTCTTTTTTCCTTGTTCAGTGTGGTATGATCCATTCCTGTCATTTTTATTTCGATGCTAAAATTGCCCTAAGCCCTGGCCAGTGGGAGCCCCATCAAGCTGGCCATGGTGTCCTTTTGCTCCATCCCCAACGACTTTGATGCGTCTTTGTTTTTTGACTCAACAGGATGTTCCCATGGTCTCTCCTTCTTTCCTGTCCCAGAGCTCACGTCCATGGGGTTCCGGGGAGCCCTGCTTCCTTTGGGTGTGGGGTGGTTTGTAGAAGCCAGTGTCTCACCCTTTTGCTTGTGAAGCTCTCCCCTCCCTGCACTGTCACGGCTGTGCTCTCCCCAGCCCCACTCCTGCTGCTGTGCCTCTTCCACGGGGCTCTACCGGCCTCTTAGACTGTGGCCCTTCCCATGGTGCCACCACAATCTTCCGCCAGCCTCTCTCTCCTTCAAGATTTCACAATCCCCAGGGTTTCAGGGGTAATTTATACACTGTCAATTCCCAAGTCCTGCCTCCCCTTCTAGCCTCCTGAGCCCCAGCCATTTATAACTCTATACTCCACCCTGCAGATGTTTCAAACTCGCTCCCCTCAGTTCCAGTGAAAGGCCTTACCACCTACCCGGTCTCCCAGACCTAAACAGCTCCTTTCTCCACTACCCGATATCTCTATTTAGTCACCAAATTCTGCCAAATCTACCCCAGAAGTGTCTTGTGCACTCTGTTTTCCTCCCCAACCTCACTATTACTATGGAAATACCAACTCTCACTCAGATGACTGTCTCCTGTTCTGCACTTCTCGCCGGTCGCCTGACTGCTCATGCCAGAATGACATCCTCTGGAGCAGATGAAGTGGGAAGTGTGTCCTGCGTCCCGCTGCCATGCTCCCGCCCTCCCTAGGAAAACCCTGACGCCTGTCTGCACCCTTCTCCATCGGGCCATCTGGCTATGTTCTCTCTAACGACGCACAAACAAAAGTATCCCATAGGACTTTGAGGAAGGTTGAAAGCCCCAACTCGTCTCCCCTTTGTGTAATCCTCCTTCTTCCAGCCCAGGTGGCTGCTCCAGCAAGCGTCCGGACCATGAGCAGATCTTGAAGATGAAGACATGTGCAGGTGGGTGGGCAGAGGGTGAGCCAGAACCCCAGACAACGCTCGAATGTTCTGCCATGTCCTGGGTGCCTTCCTCCAGGTTTCTTCTACCTGGAAGATATCAACTTTAATCTTGTTTAAGGCACTGCTTTGGTGGGGGGAGGGTATGCCTTTCAGCAGTAGCTGTCCCCAGCCCCAGCTGATGAGCACAGCACAGTGGTGGTCGCATCACCTGGGAATCAGCCAGCAGCTGCCATTAGAATGAGCTGCATGGCCTTGATCCAGCTACATAATCGCTTTAAGATTCATTTTTTTCTCCACCAAGCGTGCCCCTTCCTGTTCCCGTTCATTAGTTGGTTTCTATCCTTGCTTCAACGTCAAGTCAAACGTCACCTCAACAAAACAGAGGCTGCTGGGTGCTGGTCATGCCCTGCATCTGGGTCTGGACATGGCTCCAAGCATGTGTTCATCTGGGAAAGTCATATCTTTAAGATTTATACACTTTGATATCTATCTGTCTACATATAGATGATATATACACAGGTGCAGGTGTAGAGGCAGGTGCAGGTTAAATATAAATGCAGGTGCAGATGTAGATGAAGATGTAAATGTAGATGCAGGGGCAGGTGCAGATGCAGGTGTAGATGTAGGTGCAAGTGCAGATGCAGGTACAGGTGCAGGTGCAGGTACAGACGCAGGTGAAGGTGTAGGTACAGGTGCAGATACAGTCACAGTCAGCATAGGGGAGCTGACCTTCACCGTCTCAGACAGAATCAGCACTGCGTTCATGTCTCTGACATTTGACATTTTCCTTACTCACCTGTGAGTCGTGGGACTCCAGGGCTGGCCAGTGAGCTCCACATCCCCAAGACCAGGCACACCAGGCACACACAAAGCACTCAGTAAACATTCATAAACACACAAGTGAATTGAAATTCTTTATGTGCTCATGTGTATTTTGGGCCTTAACAAATCACTTCCATGTGCCTAATTCCAATTGCATGAAATCACACTTCCTTTATTTAGTCTCAGATGATTTTCTTTACATTGCACAAAAATGCCTCCTGAACTTGGGAATTGGGACTTGGAGAGCAAACTCTTCTCCGCCCTGCACTCCCTCCAGAATATATGTAATGCGCATCCTGTTGACCTTTCCATTTGGAAAATGACTCATCCTTTGGGCCTATCTTCTGTGGAAGTCACTCCCTCTGCTTCATCTGAGTGTCAGAGTGACTGCTTTGTGGGTTCCCTGAGCCAGGTGGACCAGCCGGCTTCCAGGTGCAGAGAACACTATACCCGCCCTGGCACTTGCAGAAGAAGGAAGACAAAAGTACAATGCGCATAGAGGGACATGTGGTGGTCTTATGTAATGATCATGGTAGGGCTACCAGATTTAACAAAAAAGAAGAAAAGACATTGAGTTAAATGTGAACGTCAGATAAACAAATAATTCCTTGGCATATGGATGTCCCATGTAATAAACAACAATTTTTTAATATAAGTATGTTCCAAATATCGCATGGAACATATCTACCTAAAAAATCATGCATCATTTACCTGAAATTCAAATATAATTGGGTGCTCTGTATTTATCAAACAACTCGAGGTCATAGCGCGTTGTACCTAAGCCACGCTCTGCAGTGACAAGATGCTACCTCATCATCCTACTTATTCCTCACAAAGGCCCAGTGAGATGGGCAGAGCAGATGTCATTAGAACCATTGAAATCAAGACATTTAACAAAAGTCACAAGATCGTGAGGTGGCAAAACTTTTACTGAACTCAGGCCTTCTGGCTTTTTATCATCTCCACAGCTTTGCTCGTGACAGAGGTGACCTTCCCCCGGAGGGAGGTGACTCTACTGCTCCCCGTTATTTATCACCCATTTTTTCCTTGAGAAGCGCCTTGCCTGCCTTGAGTCCATGTGTTCAGGTAGGGCGCATCCCAGACCCAGGCCAGGGAGGTCTGCTTGCCCCTCCCCTGGCCACGGTTATTATCTCGTTACATGCACCTAGGACCCACCAATGAGACACAGCCACAGGAATTGGGCTGGAATTTATCGGGAAAGAGGCCTCTTCTTCTTTAAGGTTTCCAATTGGGTACCCTGGAATACTGGGGGCCATCTGGCCACCATGAAGGGGAAATATGTCTAAGAATTAGGTCATCAGAAAGAAAAGCAAAGCAATGAGAGAGAGGAAACAAATTCTGACAAAGTAATTGAGCACCTGGATCCAGCCATGCCTGAAGTCCAATAGCCCTGGACTTCTCACTTATATATGAGTTAATGTATTTTCTTTTTGGTTCAACCCAGGTTTAGGTAGATCTCTGCCCTAGCCAACAAAAGCATCCTAAACACCTACTTCCACATCTAAATAGGTTTAAAATCTGTCCTGTGCAGAAATCTGACAAATATTTATCAAGCACTTGCTATGTTCTAGACACTACGCCAAGCACAGAGGACCCAGCAGTGAGCATGCCCTCTGCCCTCATGGAGCTGATTTTAATGGTCAGGCAAACTTTCAACATGCCCTGGCCATGCCATTTGCTCAGATTGAGAGAACATCCAAAAGGCTGTCCTCCAGTCCAGTCACTCCTCTGCCAAATATCTAAATCCAAAAGAGCCAGTTCTTCAGATGACACCAGTACCTCCCACCAGCAAGCAGAGAACAGGCCACGTGGTCTGCCAGAGAGAGCCCCTGCTTACTTCCCTGTGCTACAGTGGAGCCCCGTCCTCCTCCAGCACCACCCTGCCTTGCCCATTCTCCCCTTGCCCACCAAGGAATAAATCTTGCTTAAAACATACCCATCCCAGTGCTAAGACCCCGGCAGGTGATGAGCCCTACCTGTTTCCAAGATTTACATTCTGAGTGTGAAAGTCAATAAAAACTAATTGGATGTTTACCTCATTTCCTTGGTAATGACCCCTGCATGCCACTAATTGTCAAACTGAATCTATATGCGGGCATTACCTCTATGGGGTCAGGGCTAATTTCTGCACACACAAAGCAACATCAGCATGGTTATTTACACCTGCGGCCGGTGTGTTCTTGCATAAGCTCATAAGCTCATTTCCATGGGAGGAGTAGGAGCCAAGATGTTAGCGCACCGAGCAGGGGATTAGGTATGCAACAACCATTAACAATAATGAGACTTATGCACCTAATTCCCCAGTATCATTTTAAAATTTGTTTTATTAAATAATGCTGTAATATTATGTTAAGTAATGCAATGTTAAGTAACATCGACTTCAGCCTCATTAAATAATCTCCTTAACTATCATACTGGAAAACTAGTATCATTAGACAAATGCTATTTGTCATCAGCCGTGATGTAATTGTTACAGAAGATTCCGTGCTGAGGAATTAATTAACAAACAAGGTACCACATATATAGTGCCATCAGAGGGGCACAAAAAGGAAAGTGAGCACGTCTGGAAGCTACATTGGCAGAGAGAGAATTCATAGCCCTTTCTGGTCATTTAACCCAGAAACACCCAGGTAAGGCACGAAGGGGAGAAAAGCCGTGACCATCCGCTCTAAGTCCTGGTCCTTCTGCACCTGGCTGGGAGACTTGAATTCCAGGATAGGCAAGATCCTGATGTGTGGCTGGGGAAGAAGGTGGCAGCCAACTACATGAGTCAGTAGGTATACTTGCCAACCTTCCTCCCCAAAAGAAGGAAACTGGGAAAACAAGATGAAATACCTTGATGAGTCCCCCTTTCACAAGTGAAGGTTACAAGACCAAAAAGTGAAACATTGAGATTTTTGCTTGCCTTTTATTAACTTATTCTCAGTAGCTATCAGCAGAACAATGGCCCTCAAACCAGTGAATGCGTTAGGTTACGTGGCAAAGAGGAATTTAGGCCGACCTTAAAATAGGGAGATGACACTGGGCTATCTGGGTGGGTCCAATGTCATCACAGGGTCTGTGAACGGGGAAGAGGGGACAGGAGGGCCAAGAGAGATGTGACAACAGAAGCAGGGTCTGAGCTGGACGACGTGGGACTCCCCCCGCCAAGGCTGGCCTTGAAGATGGAGGGAGGGGTCACAGCCAAGGAATGCAGGCGGCTTCTGGAAGCTGGAAAAGGCCAGGAAACGGGTTTCCTCCCCAGAGCCTCCCACAGGAAGGCAGCCCCGCTGACACCTTGATTTTAGCCCGGGAGACCCGCGTCAGGCTTCTGACCTACAGAACCGTATGATAATAAACGTGATTTTTAAGCCACTGAGTTTGTGGTAATTTGTTAAAGCAGCAGTGGAAAGCTAATGCGCCTGTGATCTGGAACATCCCCGTGCACTGTACAGCCGCAGAGTTGACACCTCCACCCGTGAGCCGGCTGCTCCTGGCGCGAGGCGACCTGGATACGCACTATCAGAGATTCGGGAAAGGAAGCAGGTGAGCTGGCGAATGCCCAGGGCCCACCAGAGCGCAGCGTGGACGGGGGGGAGCGGAGCCCCAGCCCCTCTGTCCGAACCGCTCCTCTCCTCACACAGCCTTGCTTCTGAGCAGTTATTTGCTTGATGTTAGACCTGAGAAAACGGAGCTTAGAGGACTACACACACGATCGGAGCCCTATCGAGTGCGAACCCTCAAGAGCAGGGTTTGAACCCAGCCGGTTCGCCTCCCTCGGCCAAGTCCCGAGTCCAGGGACTGTCAACGAGTCACGTCACTGAAGGGTTTGTCTTCTGTTCGAGAGACATCTGCTTGCAACGTGTGTTGCTTCTTGCCTCGTCCCTGCTATGGGGTCTTCCTGAAACGGATCTTGAATTTACATCAGAACTCAGTCTCTGGAGCAGGAGGACGAACGTGAGACCCCTTTATTACTTTGCCAGGCGCCTGGCTGGGAAGGGTTAATGATGATGTCATGCTGGGAGGGGCTGGCAGTTATTAAACTGACCTTCCACACGAGGACAGAAGTGCCGTCCCCCAGTTGCCGGGTGGTGCATGGATATCGGCTCAGCGGGCGTCTTTGGCCAGGTCTTGTGTGTGCATACACACGAGCGTACACCAGAATAAAAGGGCGATAGTCGTATTTACACGTGAGAAATTCTCCCCTGCTCGGGCAACTGTCCGTTTTATTATCTGAGTGGACGATGAGGGGGCACGACTGCAGGGCGGCTTTAACGGTCCAGTAGAACTTTCTGTGTGCTGGAAAGGCTCTAGATCTCCCCTGCTCCTATGGTAGCCACCAGCAACAGGTGGCAATTGAGCACTGGACACGTGGCTCATGGGCCTGAGGAACTAAATACTTAAATTGACTTAATTTTACTTCATTTAAATTTAAATGCCTACGCATGGCTAGTGGCTCTTGTATTAGATGGCATAAAATTGAAGAAACATTTGTGAACTTAAAATGTACCCAGGACACTCTGGTGGCCTCTGGGCTTGGAAGGGGCAGGTTTTCGGACAGGCTTATCCCAACCTCCAGGATGTAGAAATATAATCCTTCTGTGCAAAGCCGTGCTCATTCATCCATCATCCTGCCATTTTTTTGTCTGGGTGTCTTGTGTCTATCTCTTTGGCTACTGTACCTGTCCATTTGCAGCACACATTGCACCTCAACTGACATGCATGCCCGGAGGTGGCCCACTCTCGCTTTGATTGCACAGGCAGGACTAATACAAGCGTTAATTACGGCCATCAGTTAAAAACATAGCTCATAATAAAAAATACCCTTGAACTTCTTGGAGTTCACAAAACCACACATAGATATTTTGTTGAGTGAGGACAAACTCCCGGGCATTGCTGTCCAAATTTCCCTCACCGGGGGAACTTGTTTTCCTGTCTCACTCTCGAAATCTGGTGAAGAATGTGCCTCCCAGCCACTGTCATTTCGGCATGATAAAGACCATTCAAGACTCACATTTTTCAACTTCACTTTAGCAGTCACAAATACCTCCAGATGCGTCAGAGCACCCAGACCATAATCCAGATTGAGTGACATTTTTAAACAAGGAAAACGAGATTTATAGATTTACTTGCCAGTTCCAGGGTTTTGACCCTCCTGCTAAGAATCGTACGTTTGACAAGAGTTATTTAGGATGCCGCCTGATTGGGCTTCCCAGGGAAATGACAGCTGGCCGTTCTCTGCCCCGGCTACAGGATCACTGAAATTAGCCATCCTCACTCCCATGGAACTCAACAGGAGAATATTGTCTTTTCTTCTTGAGAGCCCATATTCTATTCCAGACACTTGCTATGAAGTTATTTTATTGATCACACAGGATCGGAGGTCCCGTTGCAACGTGATCTCTCAAAGCGAGACCCTGAACGAGTGGTGTAGGCAGCTCTTAAATATTTGTTCAGCCTGCGGCTGTGCTTTAAGCCAGTTAAAGGGCACGGGATAAACACGGCAGACCTGTTACACATGCTTCCAAAGATTTCAGAGGACAATCTGGGGCCGCTACACGGGGAAGGGAGGCTGCTTTCTATGAATTATTGGCATGCATAAGTCAATATTTATCACTCCCAAGGAAAGACAAAGAAACCAAACCAACCAGGGCTTTCTCAAGCTGCACACAATTAGTTATAATAGAGGTGCCCCGTGAGTGTTCCTGGGGACATCAGCATACTCTACTAGGATTTTTGTTTATAAGTCAAGAGACTCTGATTCCAATCACATTAAGGGGGAAAAAGGGAATTTTTCTGGAGCAGTGGTTTCAAACCTGGCCACACATTAGAATCACCTGGGAAACTTTCTTAAAATGCCAATGCCCAGAGCACACTGTGAACCAGTTAAAAAATCACTTCTGGGCATGAGGCTTTGAGAATCAGTTTTTTGGGTTTTTTTTTTTAAGCTTCCCAAGGAATTTTAACTTGCAGCAAGGTTGGGCATTGCTAACTAGAAGGTCTAGAAATTTCTCGGTCATGGGGAGGCTGAAGAATCAGACCTAGGCAGGGAGGCCCCCAAAAGCCACGGGGAGGATGCCATGCACAGGGCCCCACCCTGGGATGGGTGAGAGCCCCCCACGAGAATTCCAGGAAAGCAGGTTGGCTGTGTTCGTGGCCAGGCCCTCCAACTGCCTGGGGCAGAGGAAGGAAGCAGCTGCCCCTGGTCCCTCAGGCCCCGAATGAGAGCAGGCACTGGACCCACCTCCTTCATGGGCTCACACAGCAGGGCAGGATGAGTTCCCCACAGGAAGCCCGAGTAAGTCTGGAGGGGAGAATAGGAGCCCCCCAAATGCTCTCTGGAGCCATTTACTCTGGACATCAATGGGTTTGCTATGGAATAAAACTAACATGTATTAACCAAGAGTCTCAGTATTAAAAAACAATTACACAACCTCTTTGAATCCAAGAAGGAGGCATACCATACCCAAAGTATTTTTTATAATCACAAAGCCTCCCTCCCCATTATGTTTCTTATTTACTATTTTAGTCATTTTAAAGAATATAATTCAATGGCATTAAAGACAGCATGATGTTATTGAACATCTCCTCTATCTAGTTCTAGAACTTTTTCATCACCTCCCAAAAGGAAATCCTAAACCCAGTAAGCGGTCACTCCCCATCACTCAACCCCCAGCCCCTGGTCTTCCCTCTGTCTCTGTGAATTTCATTTAAAAGGAATCCTAAATGTGTGGCCTTTGTGTCTGGCTTCTTTCACTTGGCATGTTTTCAAGGTGTATGACATTGTAGCAGGTGTCAGTGTGCATTCCTTGTTATGGATTAACAGAATGCGGTTTGTCCATACAGTGGAATGTTCTTCACCGTTTCTTCCTAAGAGGAACATCTTGCAGGAGCCTGACCCCCATTTTCACAAAGCTGCGGCCAGCAAAACAAGACCAAGTGCATTTTAGGTGACTCTGTCCAGGGCAGTGTACCCCGCTCCCTGTGTCCTCTGCCCTGCTCATTACCAAAAGGTCCCTCTGGTCATTGGCCTGACCTGGGCCATGGGCCCCCAGAACCGGGGGTGGCTTCAGCCCCACCCGACTGCCCCACACGGACTGGGAGTGGGCAAGCGCCAGCTTCCCAAAGGGAACCGCCTGAGCGCAAGGAGAAGGGGCCGTGGCTGCAGTTCAGGCCCAGGTGGGAGATGCCCGATGCAAACAAAAGCGCTCCACTGCGGACTCAGAGACAGGTGGGACTCACACGACCTTTGTCTATGACTAGCGGCCTCCCTTGAGATTTTGGTAACCATGATAATAATGACAGCAACAAGCACCGGCACCACCCTACAAGGGCCAATGCTCTTCAAAGCCTCCGTGAACCCACTCAGGCCTCAAGGTAAAGAGCAAGGACACACTTCCATCCCTGCAGGGTGGGGCCGTGCTTAGCAAGGGTTTCCCTGATGTGAACAAGTGCACCTCAAGCAAGGTATTGCAGCTCTTCAAGGTGACCTGTCCCCAGTGTCCGTGGCTGTCAGCTTGTGGTCACCCTGCGCTGTCCTGCATGGAGACCACTGGACAAATGTTTTCTGTCAAAACTCAAGGTGTGGCCCGTCCTTACCGAGCTGGGCTGTGAATGTAAAACACACACTGGATTTCCAAGACTTCACGTGAAAAAAAGGCATGTAGAATGCCTCATTAATAATATCTATATTAATTATACATCAAAGTGATGATATTTGGGGTATATTGAGATAAATGAAATATATTAAGTCAATTTCATCTGGGTTTTTTTATTTTACTTTTTTAATGCATCTACTAGAAAACTTAAAATGACATATGAGGTTTTCATTGTATTTCAGTCGGACAGCAGTGCTGGTCTAAAATGCAGGATTTGTACACAAGGGGGGCAGGTAGCTTAGCCTGGTTTACCTCTCACAGGCTGTGTGTCCTGAGACAAGTTACTCGACGACTCTGAGCCTGGGGTTGGCGCTGCTGTCGTGGCTGTTACTATCATCCTTCCCACCTTCAGAAGAGCCAGGAGGGAAAGAGAGAAGAAACACCCCAGAAGGTCCCTGCCCCGGAGGCCCAGTTTGATTCTCTCGCTCACGAGTGAAATGTGTATCTTGTTCTTTCAGTTACTACGGCTCGGGCGCGTGCCCCGGGCCAAGCCCTACGCAAGACACTGGGGACCCAAGAGAGCAGATCTCCAGAGGGCTGGTGCCTCAGGGCGCATTCCACCCGTTTTCCCTCCAGCTGCAGCTGGGACCTCTCTTTTGCCTTCTGAATTTAGTGGGCAATTCCAACTTTAGATATCATGGCCCCAAGATTTGGGCACGGCCAAGGTCAGAGCAGGATGCGAAGGGACCGAAGTGTGAGCTCTGCCCGGTGACTAGTAGGCAGGATGAGACCGCTGAGTCCTTACCCTCTCACACACCTGCTGTCTGGCCGCAGATGAGGCAGGTCTCTCCAGACCTCAGGAGCCCCCTCCTTAAGGGGGTGGGTAATCCCCACTTCACAGGCTGGGTGTGCAGGAGGTGAGCCTGCGTGTCCCTCTCGACAAGGTCTAGCAATTGCGTCAGTGCTAAACGCATATGTGGAGATATTTAGTAAGCCAAATCTCTTCCATTATGGCAAAGGATTACCCTTTCCTTCTGCTTCTTCCTGCACGATTAAGCTATTAAAGGCAGGAGGGGCTGGATACGGTGGCTCACGCCTGTAATCCCAACACTCTGGGAGGCCCAGGTGGGAGGATGGCTTGAGGCCAGGGGTTCGAGACCAGCCAGGGTAACATAGCAAGACCCCATCTCTACAAAAAAAAATTAAAAATAAAAATTAGCCACGGGTGGCGACACGCACCTATAGTCCCAACTACTCAGGAGGCTGAGGCAGGAGGATCACCTGAGCCCAGGAGTTTGAGGCTGCATTGAGCTATGATTGCGTCACTGCACTCCAGCCTGGGAGACAGAGCAAGGCCTCATCTCTAGGGGAAAAAAAGACAATTCATTAATAAG
Source organism: Daubentonia madagascariensis (assembly GCA_023783475.1). Taxonomy (NCBI): domain Eukaryota; kingdom Metazoa; phylum Chordata; class Mammalia; order Primates; family Daubentoniidae; genus Daubentonia; species Daubentonia madagascariensis. Next base: position 1,303,983 of record JAKFHU010001640.1, on the reverse strand, counting down.
GGTGTCTGTGTGTGTCTCTATATGTGTGTCTCTGTGCGTGTCTGTGTGTCTGTGTGTTTCTGTGTGCATCTGCCTGTGTGTGTCTGTATCTGTGTGTCTGTGTGTCTCTATGTGTGTTTCTGTGTGTGTCTGTGTATCTTTGTGTGTCTGTGTGTGTCTGTGTGTGTGCATGTGTGCAAGGGAAAGGGGGCTCATTACTCTGCACACGCGTGAGAGAGAGGAGACATACAGAGGATCGTTCTCAGCATTTTCCTTGCGTGTCTCTCTGCAGGGTCAGTCTTCCCGGTAACCTCTTCTTAACCTTCTCACTTGCAGAACCTCACCTGCTCTGATACCTGTGTGTGGAATTCAGCATCGTTACAGGTTCGAGGAAAGTGAGTGAGGATGGATCTGGCACATCTGGGTCATGACAGGGAGGCTGAAGGTGACCCAGTTTTCCTCGTAAGACCTGCCTGGGCTCACCCCAGGCCACCCCCAGAATCTCCAGGGCAGTGATGCAGTAACTTGTATTTTAACAATGCTTCCCATTTGGGGAAATACTGACCATTAAAATGTTGGCTGGGCTGCCCGCTGTGAGAATCCTGCCCACCTTCCTGCTCTCCTTCCCCCATATCAACATTTCAGACAGTTTCTCTGTGCAGTTTCCACCTTCAGAGGCAAACGTTGGGTCTCAGCCAACTAGGGGTTCATTCCCTACCACCGTCTGTCCCTCCGCCTGTCATTCACAGAATGACAGAACATGCTCAGAACATGCTTAGGATCCACGTATCAATTTCAGTTTAAAAATCTATCGCACACATACTCAGAGCAAATTAAATCAGATCAAGCAGAAATTGCCTTAAAGGGAGTTAATATTCTGGCTAAATTCCGGCTTAAACAGGCCATGCTAACCAGCTCTGCCACACTTAACCTATTATCTGGGTCAGATAAATGAGCAAGTCAGTGGTCCCTTGGGTGTCTTTTTAAGAACCAGCCCTGGGAAATCCCATTCACCTTATGCCTGTGGATTTCAATTTATGGCCAGGGATAGCTGCCCCCCAAAAAAATGGAAGACTAGCAAAGGATTTTCAGTGGGTGGATGGGTTTAGGATATTGTCTATTCAGAATGTGAGGAATGTATACAGCATTTGGGGAGCATTTTAAATGGAGGCAACTCCTTTTTTATAGCTAGAAATTGGAAAATACTCAAAAGCCAATGGGAGAGGGTAGAGAGGCAGATTATGAAAGTGAAATGGATATAAAGTTGCCATCGGAGATGACAGCCACAAACCTCATGCAGAGACAACATGACAGTCACAGGGTGGGTTCTGTGGCCAGCAAAATCATGCCCCCAAAACATGTCCAAAACCTGTGGAATGGCACCTCACACGGCAAAAGGGGCTTTGCAGATGTGATTACCTTAAGGACTTTGGGATGGGAGATTATTCTGAAGACGGAGGAAGGGCCATGAGCCAGGGAACTCAGGGGCTTCTGGAAGCTGGGAGGGGCCCGGGGACAGATGCTGCCCTGGAGCCTCCAGAAGGAGCACAGCCCTGCTGGCCACTTGACCTTAGCCCAGCGAGACCGATTTTAGACTTCCGACCTCCAGAACTCTGAGATAGTAAACTCGTATCATTTGTGGTAATTTGTTACAGCAGTGACAGAAAACTCACACAGCTCTGAAGTCAGACTGCCCACGCCTAGTCCCTGCACCACCGAGCTGCTCCTGCAAATGGGAGGTATCGTAATTAGCATTTCTACTCCGCAGGACCATTTTAAGGGTTAAGTGATAAGTTGCATGGGGAGGTACTTGGCCCATCATGCAATGTGTGTAGGTCATAATTAGAGTTAAAAAGGAAGGGGCTATGCACCACAAAATGTGAAATGTAGAGTTTGTAAAGACAGCAAGGGTATGAATTGTGATCGTGTAAACAGTAGGCTTATTACAGAATTGGAGCTTGTTTGGCAGGCACAGACCGGCAGAGTGGAGCTACGTCACTTGTAGGTGGAGCTACTGGTATTATGACGATGGTCTCCTTTTGTTCATTCACTCCGTAAGCATTTCTGGGCCCCCGGGTGCCGGGCTCTGTGCTGGACCCTGGAGGCCCCACCTCCACGGGCTCCACGCGGTTCACTGACCGGGGCTCTACTGGTGGAACATACGTGAACTAGGAAGAGGACCCAGATGAGGAGACAGTCTTGGGCCATCTAATGGGAGGTGAGCCCTTTGCGGTCTCTGGACGGTGCTAGAAATCACGGTATTATTCTATCATGCGCCAGGGGATGATGTTTCATCCCCACACGCCTGAGCTTTTTGAAAAGGGAACTGTTCTATTTTCTTCTTACTTCAGAGATAAAACCAAAGGCCTTTAATTTATGCTGCACAGTCTCAATACTTTATTTGCCCTTCACCATTTTTTGCAAGTAAATTCCTTTCCCCTCGGGGTTTCCTGCAGCCGGCTGCCCTGTGGTTCTCGTGGGGGTCTCTCCTCTCCCTGGGGACAGTGTTCCTCCCCTTTCCTTGTCAGCTTGGCCTGGGGAGGCCCACGCCCCCGGCGCTGCCCCAGCAGGTGCAGGCCTCAAACCCGGGACAAGGACGCTGCGCTGCGGGCGGCGCCACCTAGTGTCCCAGAGCCGCTGCGCAGGTCTCTCCGGGAGAGTTTCGGTGATTGAAAAAAACAGGTTTTTTTAAAAGTCACCATTTCATTTTGTTCCTACAGCTCTCTGTGTATCCGAGAGCTATGTTGGAATTTGCAGGCAGTAGCAAGCTTTGAATTAAATTGGATTAATAAATGCATACCTGTGTATTGATATGTTCAACAGAACCCTATGAAATTGCCATTTTAGACATCAAAAAAAGGTCCAGGGGATCAATCTAATATTTGTGTATGGGAACGGGTGAAACAAAGGTTTTATATATATTTTTTTTCCTCATTCCAGGGAAATTCTGATAATGTGTTTAAGAAAAAGAAATGGAGCTAAGCAATCTATCTCCTGAACTTAATGATAAAGCTTTTTTTCTTATTTCTTAAGGCAAGGCATTTGTCATTTTTCATAAATGCCAGGCTCCTGATACGTGTCGCTGCCTCACATCTGCTTCCTTCTTGGCTCGCCCCCTTCCAGACAGAGTGGAGAATGACCACCCCTTGCCCAATATGGCCCAGTGGTTTCCCAGCCATTGGCCACCAACCTTGTCCCCTGGCCTCAATTCCGGAGTCTCCAAAAGGTCACTGTGATTGTCTGCTCTTGCCAACGGGGAACTTCCCTCCAGGTCACCTTTCCCTGCTGGGTCAATCAGCCGAGGCCAGGAAGGGCCCTTACCTGCTCCTCTCCTGAGCCCTCACCTCGCCCCCAACCTTTGACACCTTCACCCAGGCTGTCCTGGGCTCTGGCTCTCCCCGTGCCATTGCTTGGGTTGGCATGGAGTCTCCTCTCTGTGTCCTCTCCTCGAAGAAGCCTTTCCTGATCCTGTCATGGAATGCCGGCTGTCCACACCACCCAGACAGTCTCCACCAGGGATTCTGTCTTCACAGCATGTAAGCCGGGCCCCCATGCCGTCAGCTGTGCCCCCACGTGCCCGGCATGTCGTAGGCGTGACAAATGCGTGTTGATTGACGAAAGGTAACTATTGCAAGTGGTGTACTCGTGGCTGCCAAATGTCTGCAGAGCAGCCGAAGATCTGAACAGACAGGTCCACAAAGAAGAATCACCGATGGCAGACGGCATGTGGATAGATGTTCAGCACTGTTAGTCACCAGGGAAAAGCCAGCCAAAGCCACAGTGAGATACCACTAGCACCTATGAGAATACATGAACAATAATTTTTTAAAAAACAGTTAAAACAAAACAATAAACTGACGATACCAAATGCTGAGGAGGATCCAGAGCAACTGGAACTCCCATGCATTGCTGGTAGGAATGCAAAATGGTTTAGGCTGGAAAACAGGTGGGCAGTTCCCTGTGAAGTTAAATACAGGGTTACCGTATGACCCAGAAATCTCCCTCGTAGGTATTTATCTAACAGAAGTAAAAGCATGTCTATACAAAGACTTGTACATAGATGTTTATAACAGCCAGCAGCCCTATTTGTAATCACCAGAAACTGGAAACAATCCAAATGTCCCTCAGCAAGAAAAAACAAACAAAAAAACCCCACTGATACATTCAACAACTCACAGAACTGCACTCTAAAAGGGTGAATTTTACTGAATGAAAATGATATTTTCATTTTTAAAATGCCTTTGAGGGCTTTTTCTGCATTGGCAAAGTTGGCCCCAAATGGTAAAACTGCCACACATTTCTATAATTGTCTTCTTCCTGTAGCAACCCCGGCCCGAACCCTGTGCTGGAAAGAAGTCCCCGTGCTCAGGGTCGGGCTGGCCAATGGCGGCTCCCCCGAGCCTGAGCAGGTGTATCCAAGCTCAAGTCTGGAGGCCAGTCTGAAATCCCCCACGCCCAGCCCCCACTCTTGGCACCCACTGAGCAAAGCGCAGGCTGAGCGGGTTGAGCGTCCACTCCAAGCCCAGCTCAGGGTCAGGCGCTCCAGGCCAGGGCTGGCAAAAGGACCCCAAGACAGAGCAGGCACAGTGCATCTACTCTCAAGCAACTGACCTCCTGCTTAGCAAAACCACACACACGTGCACAAACAGCCTTTGCTATACTTTCCTGAGTGCCTACTACAGCCAGGCAGGGGCTGCATACTGTGGGGACCCCTCAGTTGGTGCTCACTACAGCCTTGTGGGTCACGTCCTCTTATTGTCCCCATTTTGCAGGTCAGGAGAATAACACAGGAAATTCTCAGGTACTACTTGAGGGCATATTGCTGGCACTCTAGCCTGAGCTGGCCAGGCCAGAGTTAGTGGGCCAGCCACGCTAACCAAGCTGCTATGGACTGAACTGTGTCCCCCTGATATTCACGTGTTGGAGCCCTAACCCCCAGTGCCATGGCATTTGGAGATGGGGGCTTGGGGAAGAAATTAGGGTAAGATGAGATCATGAGGGTGGGGCCCATGCACACCCACCGAGGAGAGGCCCTGTGAGGACACTCTGCGAAGGCGGCTGTCTGCAAGCCAGGAAGAGAGTCCTCACCAGGAACCAACTTGGCTGGAAACTTGATTGGACTTTCCAGCCTCCAGAACTGTGAGAAATAGATTTCTGTTGTTTAAGCCCCTGTTTGTGGTATTTCATTATGGCAGCCCTAACGAACCAATATACAACCTAACCTCCTATGGTCCACGGTCACGAAGGAATGGCTGCTCCCCTGTAGGCCGGAGCAGAGTCCCATCCATGACCCTCAGCTTTCAGCTGCAGGTGAGGAAGTTGTTCTAATTTTAATCACTATTTAGCTCACTATGGGCAACACCCACATGTGGGTGCTACTCACCAGCGTCTCCCAACCACGTACTATGGCGTTCGGGCCAGGTGAGTCTGTTGTGCTGCCCTGTGCACTGTAGGATGTTCTGCAGCATCCCTGGCCTCTGTCCACTGAATGCCAGCAGCAGCTCCCCCTCCCTCCATGCACACACACAAGTTGTGACAACAAAAATGTTTCTAGACATCGCCAAATACTCCCTGGAAATAAATTGCTACTGATGTACATGTGTCAAATTCTCCATTCCTCACCATCTGCCTGCAAAGGAGTCCTCATCATTTCTTTACAAAATGGGAAGCTGCGCTCAGAGAGGTTAACTCACTTGCTCAAGGTCACACAGCAAAAAAGGGAGGAAGCAGGGATTTGAATGCACACCTTAGCCTCACTGGAAGTCCCAGAGTGGCAGCTCCATCACTCCACTCTGTGGACAGTGTTTTCACTGAGGTCCGAGGTCCTCGATGTTGCAAATGTAGGAGCTGGGGTTAGCCACACCCAGTGTTAATGTACCAAGTATAGATTTCAAGTGAACCCTCTGACGCTGAGAGCAGCTGCAGGGAGCTTCTCTGCACCTAGTTCCTCCTTCTCACCTCATCATGGGGCAGCGTCAATCAAGATTCACCGCATGTGTGTGAGGGGGCTGCCAATCCCACCCCCGAGAGGGAGAGGCTCTCATTCTGGATTAGTTTTGCAGGATTAGCTCTTAGCAGGGCCAGACTAGGCCAAGGCGAGTGATGCGCACCCTCTCAGGCTGCCGTCACCTGCACGCCCCTGAGGTGGGGGCACCTTATGTTTGCACCCTGGGCGCCTGCCTGGCCTCCCCCTGGTCCCGTCCTATCCTCAGTCTCATACTTGTGGTGGCTTCCTGGAGACATTTAGATTGACTTTCACCCCAATTGCCCTGTTGGGCCCCTGGCATCTCCCATGCTTACCCCAAAAGCTTTCCAGATGTGTTCAGAGAAGGGCATGTGGCCCCAAGGTAACCCTCCAACAAGAAAGACTCATCTTCTAGGTCTGCTTGAGGGAGCCTGAGCCTGGGGCAGGCAGCAAACAGGCTGAACCAGGACAGCCTGGCCAAACCCAGGCTAAATCAGGACAGCCCAGGACAAACCCAGGCTAAACCAGGTTGATTCACTCCGACTGGACTTCAGCAACATTTTGATCAGCTGAACAGGTTGCTGCATCCCAAAGCCTTGAGGAAGCCAAAGGCACTGCCAAGACACCCTCTGTCTTGGCCAAGGGTCTTTGCTGGTGAAAGGTGCACCTCTCCCAACTAAACGCTGCGCAGTGGAGGGTCTGGCGGTGATGGAGATCTGCATCTAGAGGCTGCCAAAACAAAGGCCCTGCCAGGTACAGCCCCAACAACTCGATTGTTTGACAGCATATCACGCTGCTAGATCATTACGCTGCCAGCTACTGACACCCCATTCAAGCCACTGCTTTATTTCAATAATTATAAAGCTTCTGGCCTCTGACGAATAAATGTGAAGCCTTCCCACGTGCTGATGGAGCCAGGGAGGGGCGTGGCGCCAGAGCTGGGCCTTGCCCTCCTGCTCTGTTTCTGTTCTTCCTAATTCGTGTTTGCCCAGAGCGACACAGGAAACCAGAGCCTTGCAGACTCCTTACTCACCTCCCACCACGTCAATCACGATGAGGTTGTACATTATTGGATGTGAGTTTGGGGTGAATTATTCAGGTTTCGTATCTTGCTGAATGGGGAATAATGCCCGTAGAGAACACAGAATTGTGTGTGTGTGTGTGTGCATTTCAGGAAAACAAACATCACCTTTAGCAATCCCCACTGATATGTTTTGGGAAGAATTTTCTGCAGATCTTTTGTGCATGGCGACTCGATGGGTTGTGCCCACTGTGGGAGGCTCGCCCTGCCTCTCCAAGAGGCTTTTTGCCTTACCCGTAAACAGTGTAACAGCAGTCATAACACCCACTGCCCCGAGTTGTGGAGCGATTATCTATGCAGTGTGTGGGGAAAACCTGTGTGCTGTCAGGCATTGTGCAAACAGTGATATGGCATCCATTCGGCATAGGAAAACACCTACCATTGCACTGCCTGGGAAACAGGTTTTCTATAATGAGCAAGACTGCAGGGGCCCCCAGATCTCCTGGCACTTCCCAGTTGCTACTGACCAACATCAGAGCCCCCTTTTTAACTGCCTGATGGGAATGTGAGCAGCGGCGTTGTGGTTATTTTCAGGTGAGAGCCGAGCATCCCCACACCGTTCCGTGATCGCCTCTGATAAGTGGGAGATTTGCCTAGTGACACTGCGTCTTCATTGTCCCACCTGTAAATAAGGAGGGACCTCCTTGTTTGGTGACAGCTGACCTTGGTGAGAAGAACGGGCATCGCGGACCCTCAAAAACACTGTCGTGGAGGAATGTGATTTTGTTTTACAACCTTCGCCTTCCTTCCAGTTTGATTTATTCGCTAATCACCTGTTCAAGACAGTTGCCTTTTCTTCCTATTTGGATAACCTCAGAGTGTCTGGGTCAATTGGCCACGCACGGCAGTTGGTGAGAAAACTTCCGCACTTGAAAGCCGATCTCTGGTCTCCAAGCCCAGCTGACTTTAGTGGTGTGTTATTACTATACCTCCTCCACCTCATATTATTAATTTCATCTATAGCAGAGCCAATAACTCATCCATTCAAGGCAGTTTGTCATGCATACCTGTAAATAGATTGAAGGTTCACCGAAGCACGCTGGGTAAACACGATGCCAGTGTCTGCTTGGCTCCTGGAGTCGCGCCAAGTTCTTTAGATTCAGGCGATATTTTTTTATAATGCATATGAATTTATGCTACAAAGGCAACCTCACCGCCCCCAGCCCCTGCCGCCATCAGCCCTGAAATTCCATTTAGTTTCAATTTTACTGCTCAGGCCTGGCTCTGTTTGAGCTGCACCCTGTGAAGGTGAAATGTCACTGCCATCATTTTTGTATTGATTTAGAAGAGTCGCCTCGGTATGCGCCGGCTCCTGCGGGTTTCTGTTCAGTGACCTGAGCAGAAAGTACTTCACTCTGCCCAAGGTGAGCACGGAGGGGTAGGGCCACCCCATAAGCAGGGCCCAGGCAGGCAGGGTGAGCCCCTGCCCAAGCTGCACCCCCCAAATGTGGTCTGGAGCCACCAGGAAGGGGTCTTAGCGCAGCCAATGTGAGTAAGTAAAGTGGTTCTGCATGTTTAGAGCAAACCTTTTCTTTTCCTTTTAAGGCTGCATCTATAAAAAAGGAAAATGGATGCCTAAGAATACTACAAATTTATGTGCCATTTGACACCAGCTATGTTTCCCAAAGGGTGTCCTATAGATGTACACATATGTACTCACAAATGCCACAGGCGCAAACTCAGGAGCCCTGGGCTACTGGGGAAGCACCCAGGCCCTGGTCCGAGGGCTAAGGCTCAATATTACTTGTTTTGTAGATATATGTGGTTTCTGCCTTCCCAGCATCTACCCTCCCTTCTTCTGGTAACAGACCCACAATTTTCATTGGGGGGTTTCACTCTCTGATCAGTGAGATTCAAGTTGAGTGACTCCACCCAGGCCTTGGGCTGTGGTAATGTGGCCCAGACCTGGGCTATCAGATCATCCAATCATCCTGGCCCGGTGACTAGGTCAGAGAAGGCTATGATACCCAGGTTGGTCAATGAGGCTCTTCTCCAGGACTTTAGCTGAGACAATTAAGTAAGCTCAGCTTTCTTGCTGCTGGGGTCCCTGACAAGGTAGGGGATAAACCTAGAGCTGCTGGTGGCCTTCTTGCTACTAGAAGAAGAAAGCCTTATTCAGAATGAAGCTAATGTGAGCAAATACAAAAGGGAACAAAGCCCATAGGTCAAGAGAAATCTGTTGAGCCCCTGGATCCAGCTGTGCGTGAAGCCAGGTATGTCTTGGCTTTTGAGCTACCTGGGCCAATATATCTTTTTCTTTTTTTTTTAACATAAGCTAGTATGAGGTGGGATTCACTCCTTTCTGGCTGAAAAAAAGATCCTAATGATACAATGTAGAACCCAAATACCAAGATTTGGAGTCTTGCCCACCCTTCTGACAACTGTTAAGCTTTCCTTGCAACCACAGGGGTCTGATTCTAAATTGGTGGTAGTTTTTGGATTCCTCCAAGTGCTATCCTTTGTAAAACCAATCTCACAAATTGTTAGAGTGCAAAGTGATCTGGTCGTATGGAGGAAATGTACCATTTTAAGATAAAACAGGAAAGGCTTTTCCCCCATGGCCTTTTCTTTGCATCTGTGTGTCACTATTCCTCCCAGCATTTTTGGCCCCCATCCTCCCAGCCCTCTTTTTCCTGCTTTGGGGTTAGTTAGCTGTCACCCCTGCCAGCAGGGGTGTCTATTCCCTGCTCTTCCAGCTCCTGCCCTGGATTCAGAGAAGGAGTGGACAGCTGAGACCTCTGCCCCACCAGCTGCCCCAGTTCCCCTCTCCCAGTGGCCTGGAACAATTTGCATGAATACACTTGGCTTGAGCTGAACTATTAATTTTACTTTATTTTACGTACCAGAGTCAATGGCATTTTGAACACAACAGGAAAATCTATGTAGATGACTACGCACGATTATGTAAAAGGCTATGCAAATACATGCCCCTGGATGTGGCTGGGCTGCCACTGAATTTTCCAACACGGGCCACCTTTGTCCTGACTTTGTCCTAGACCTCTGAATCACAATCTACACTTGGAAAATACCTGGGTTTCTGATTACAGTAAAAAGACGCTGGCTGGGTTTGCAGATCCATGTCTCCCTTTGAATGGAAGCTTTTCTTGGTTCAGAGGATGCTCGGAGGTGAAAAGCCCAATTTCAGTTATATGGTTTGAAAACAAGAACTGAATTTTAATTTTACATAAATGTGGTTAAAGTGTTCTGTCTACCCTCTGCCCAAATGCTATACTTTTAGTGACTTGCCTTTGCTAACTTTTGACTTTGTTCTTCTTTTTCTAGTTTCTTGAGGTTTAAAATTTGTTTGTTGATTTGAGACCTTTCTTCCCTTTTAATGCAGGCTTGTATCACTATAAACTCCCCCCTTAGGACTGCTTTTGCAGTCAGTATCCCATAGGTTTGAGTATGTTGTGTTTTCGTTTTTATTTGTCTCCAGATATTTTCTAATTTCCCTTCCGATTTCTCCCTTGACCCACTGGGTCTTCCAAGGTGTGTTGTTTAATTTCCACATCACTGTGGATTTTCCAGCATTCTTTCCACCATTGATTTCCGGTTTCATTTCATCGTGGTTGGAAAAGATACTTGGTATGATCTTAACCTTCTTAAGTTTGTTAAGACTTGTTTTGTGACCTAACATGTGACCGATACTGCAGGATGTTCCGTATGTGCTTGAGAAGAATGTACCTGCACTCCCACAGTCACTGCATCTCTAGTCACAAAAGCCACGTGGAGACAACCTCTGTGTCCATCTGGGGATGGATGGATAAAGAAATCGTGGTCTATGCATACAACGGAATATTATTCAGCCTTAAAGAAGAAGGAAATCCTACTGTTTGCCACAACATGAATGAACCTGGAGGACATTACCCCGAGTGAAATAAGGGCGTCACAAAAAGACAGGTGTTGCATGATTCCATCTATAATGAGAAGACTAGAGGGGGAAAATCCGCAGGGAGAGGAGTAGAATGGGGGTCGCCAGGGACTCCAGCGGGCAGAGTGTGAGCTGCTGTTCAAGGGATGTAACCTTCCAACGATGCGAGACAAGTAAGTTCTAGAGACCTGCTGTGCGACACCGTGCCTACAGGTAACAATACTACATCGTGCACTTAAAAGTTTGTTAAGAGGGTAGATCTCATGTTAAGTGTTCTTACCACTAAATAAATAAATAGAAAAATAAATAAATAAATACATTTGTATTTATTTTAAAAAGATGATTTCAGAAGAAGGGAGACAGAGAGGGTGAAAAAACCAACAAAGCATATGACGTTGAGCTGGTCACTGATGGGGCAGTGAGGCTCATGGGGACACACTCAGAACCACATAGACACACTCAGGGAATGCCCCCCCATTTCAAATGGTACATTTCCTCCCCCCCCATCAGATCACTTTGCACGTTGACTTCTTGGGAGATTGGTTTTACAAAGGAGAGGAGCCTGGGAGTGCACATCCATCAGCTCCTTCCCGGTGGCCCCCAGGGAATTATCTGCCCCCCCCCCCCCCCCACACACACACAGACACACTCTGGGCTCAGCCTGCACACAGCCGAGGAGCTTCCTGAAGCCAGAAGACAGGCCAGGCTGAGGCGGGCGTGGGAACAGCTCACCACGGCTGCACCCAAAGTCAGAGGTGGACCTAGACAGCGTGTTGGGACACCAACGTGTCCACTGCAGTGCAGAGAGGCCCTCCTCGACCATCTCCACCCTCTGGGGACAAGTGAGTGTGTCCCAACCCAGCCAGACCCCTCCTCTGACTCTCCTGCTGCTCTATGCACACAGGGATATGACTTGGCTGGAGGACACTTCAGTAAAGAGCCACCCCGGGGCCACCACATGCAACTGGCCTGGGCAGTTTTGGGGGCTGGGATTGCCTTTAGCAAACCACCCACCCAACTTGCAAGCTGAGCTTGTGGAGGACAAATCTGTGCAGACCCTGCAGCCTCCTTCTCCAAGATCAAGTTGCCTCCACTGAGTAGTTTGGAAAGTTTGTTCCTTCCTGGGCTGTGTATTCTCCCTCACTTTCCCCGTGTGCAATGGGGGTGCAGAGGGGAAGCTCCAGGGAGGCCATCCCCCAGTGCAGTGTCATTCAGCATATGTCTGGCCTCCGATTGTTAGGGGAGCCAGGAGGTTTGAGAATTACCAAAGGTCATCTCTGCTTGGCTCCTACGTTGATTCCCCATAGAGCCAATTAGCACCATTTCCCCAGCACCGCCCCCCCAGGGCACTATGTCCACTCTGCCGGTCCCCTGCCCCGATGGCTCCAGACTGAACGCACACAGCCCAGCTCCCGAGAAGTCCTCAGTCTCATCCAAGGCGGCTCAGTCTTTAAGAAAACAACAGGGCAGATTCCCGAGGAAGGACACCCACAGTTTCTCCTCTTGAAACGCATTGTTTTGCTTCTTTTTTTGGGGGGGGTGCCTCCCTTCCCCTGTCTTCCCCATCCCGCACCCCGTCCTTCTGTGGTTGCAGAAAACATGAGTTGAGATACATGGTTCTTGCCGTGCTTCTCTCCCGAAAACAGGAGCATGAGCAGAGTGACACGCTCCACACATGAAGGAGAGGCAGCGTGGCAAGGGCTTGCACGTGAGCCAGGGCCTCCCAGGAGCGGGCTCTTTCCTTCCAGCTGTGCGAGTGGAGAAAACCTCACTGTGGACGTGGCTGGTATTTCTAGGGTCTAAGTATGTTCTTTGTTTGAGGATGAATCGACTAGGAGTTAGGCCGATTGGCTGTTCCCTGTGGGCACAGGGAAGAACAGGGACCTCCTGGCACTCCATGACATGAAAAGCTGCCCTGCCCGTTTGCATGTGAGCTCACCAGCAGCAAAGGCACTGTGGGAGTCAGTATGTTTCCTTCCTATGTCTCACCCGCAAGTGGTTAAGTGGGCAGGCTTTGGGGACAAGAGTCAACCCTGCCCCTTAAGTAGGGCGGTGTGTAACAAATCATCCCATAACCTTGTGGCTTGAAACAACCACCTTTGATTGTCTCTCACAATTTTGTGGGTCAGGAATTCAGACAGGGCTTGGTTGGACAATTTTTCTGTTCCAAGTGACATCCGTGGAGGTCACTCGGTGGTACTCAGCTAAGGAATGGGCTGGTGTGGAGTGTTTGGGACAGCTTCACTCACATGCCTTCACTCGCCTTGGCAAGGATGGCTGGAAGGTGACCTACATGTGGCCTCTCTAGCACGGTGCTCTCAGAGTGGTGAGATTTCTTCCATGGCAGCTCAGGGCCCCAAACAATGTTCCAAGAGGCCCCAGTGGGAGCTGCAAAGCTTCTTGTGATCTGGACTCAGAAGATCCAGCAGTCAGTCCTGTTCATTGTATTAGCCAAACAAGTCGCTCAGACTAGTCCAGATTTAAGGAAGGGGAATTCAACTCCACCTCCCAATGGGAAGAGCAGCAAAGAACGCCAGCATCTTTAATCCTCCACAGGCCGAGCCACTTCCTCTTCTGTAAGTCTAGTTTCCCTCTGAGTAATAGACCCCACCTCAGGAAGAGGGAGTGAGAAAAAAACGACATAATCCATGTAAAGTACTCAGCGTTCGGCCCTGGAATAAGGCCAGAAGATGGCTCTTCTTTTCCTTGTTTTGGGCTAGATTGAAAACTTCCTAGACATTGAGCTTCTGGGAAACCTCACGCCGAGTGAGTCCGAGCCGTCCACATGGCTCCTTCCAGCTGTGTTCCCTCCCCCATGTGTTTACAATGTTCCTCTGAACACTGAATTTCAAGTGCCATAACTCGGCTCCCAGGTGGAGAAGGCCATGGCGTGCTCACTAAAGATCATTATCTCTTAAAAGCAACGACTATTGGTGGAGAATGAGCCTTCCCCAGCAATAATTTATAAATGAAAGAAAATCATAATAGTCATTGAAATCCCAAAACAAGGAGACTATGTATAAATGCAGAGTGCTTTATCCTTGCCAATTCCCAAAGCTTAAGTTCCTAAGTGGGAGAGTGTGAGGGCAACTTTGTTAATTGGCATCTAAAATACTGCTGTGGAAGGGGCTCACCAGAACTCCGCAGGACACAGTGAGAGCTCCCCATGCGTTCCTGGAGATGTGGGGCTATTGTCACAGCAGTGGCCTTGGGGCGCAGGGACGCAGCAGCTCCACAGTTGGAAATGAATGGTGAGGATGGTCCACATAGGAAAGGGAAGAAGCCACTGGCTTACCCAAAATTCATTTAGGGAGAAAGTGGGCAAAGAAATGCCTCAGTCTCCACTCTGTAGAAGCCAGGGATATTGGGAGCAACCAGTACAGGCTTAGACTGGTGAATGAGCAAACAAACTGCGGTGCATCCAGACAATGGAATATTATTCAGACCAAAAAAATGAGCTATTAAGCCAGGAAAAGACACGGAGGAAGCTCAATTCATGTTACTCAGTGAAAGAAGACACTCCATTCTGAAAAGGCCACAGACTGTACAATTCCAACTCTATGACATTCTGGAAAAGGCAAAACTGTGGAGACAGTAAAAAGATCAGTAGTTGCCAGGGGATGGAGGGAGAAAAGGATGAACAGGTGGAACACAGGGGATTTTTAGGGCACTGAAACTATTCTGTGTGATCTTGTAACATTGGATTCATTTATCAAAACCTATAAAATCCAAAACACAAAAAGTGAACCCCAATGTAAGGTATGGACCTCAGGTAATAATAATGTGTCAATATTGCTTTGTCAGTGGTAACAAATGCACCCCATGAATGCAAGATGTCAATAATAGGGAAGCTCTGTCCATGTGTATATGGAGGGGAAACTGGGTATCTCTGAACACGCCACACATTCTGCTCAATTTTTATGAAAACCTAAAACTGCTCTCAAATATAAAGTCTATCATTCTAGTTTAAAAAGAAACATTGGTGGGGGGGGGTCCCAGGAGGGTCTACAATTCATAGTAAACAGAAATTAGAGACTTTGTGAAATTCACAGAAGCAGCTGACTTCAACCTGGAACAACAGATGAATATCTGCCACAGCCCCCTAGAATCCTGAATGCTGGGGTTCTGGGGAGAGGGTGGCACCTGTTTTCTAATCTCAGGACCTGAAGTGTTTGTGTTTTCTCACCTATAAATTGAGGCTGATACTACAAGTCCCACTCTGGCACCGGAGGCAGCGAGGGTGACCTGAGATGTCAGGTGTGACTGTGCCAGGCCCCCCTGCGATACGTGCCTCCCCGAGCTCCTCTACCTGGCATCTATATTCCAGGTCTAGCTTCCCCACTGGACTGTGAGGTCTGGGGGACAGCGGCCGAATCTTTCTCGTCCCTAGCTACAGCACCCTGAAATGTAGCACAGCACCTGTGCATAGTTGGAGCTCTGAATTCATTGATGAATTTGGGGCATCCAGCAGGGGTGGAGGAAGTGGCTTTGAATCCTTTATACAAGACGAGATTGAGTTTGATTTCTTTGATTTCTTGATTTCTGTGCTGTTCTCATTCATCCATGCACACGAGCCCAAGTATGGTAAACAAAGACACTGGAGGTCTTCCTCATCCTTGATTTACAAGGTGGGTACCTGTGGTCCTGTGGGAACACCCACATAGTCTCTGGAGAACACCTGTGACCCTTTAAACCAGCTCTGCAGTTGTTGCTGTTCTTCCTTAGTCCTGGGAATGAACACTGAAGAAGAAACCACTCGTGAGAGACAGCAAAGGCCGAAAGGCTGTGTGCAGATCTCAGCCTGTGATCAGCCTTCCCCAGGGCCCCTCGAGTCTCCTCCCTCTGTAGCTATGGGGGGCAGAGAAGGGGTCTTGCACCTGCTGGCTCATGTGCACACCCCACGCCATCCTCTGATGCCCCGGTGCCCACCACCACTGACTTGCCTGCGCTCGCCACCTCTCCGCCTGCGGCCGGCCCTCCAGACCTGGCCCCTGCCTGTGGCAGGAACCTTGTCCCTTGCCACCAGTCCCACCCATTTTGGCTTGAGATCTGGGTCTCCTGCTGAGTAGCCCAGATGATCATGTCAGTACCACCCCCCTTCCTTCTTCGCATCTCTGCTCCCCGTGTGGGGCTGGGTCGCCTGCAGGCCCCTCCTGGCGTCCTGAGAATCCCCTGTCGCGCCCACCTGGGCGTACCCCAGCCGCTTCTGGAAACTGCCACATTTCCCTCCATCACATCAGGCCTTCATTTGCCAGCCCGCGGCAGCCCCGTACTGGAAAGATGCCCAACCTAAATCCCAATAAGGTGTTGGAGACGGGAATATTTGGAAGTGATTGCGTGCCTCACAGAAGGTCGAATACCGGCACGAATTCAAAGTCGCCTGGGGACGTGTCGAGAATAGTATTCCTCAGGCCCTAACGATACCTGCTGAACCTAAATCTGCAGGGCTGGGCAGGGGTCTGCGAATTCATATATTTAAGGAGCTAGCCAGGTGGTTTTGCTGCTCACCTAAAGTCTGCCATCCCCAGGAGGTGGCTGTCTAAAGGGATTGTGTGTTTGAGCAGTGCTGCCTTCCTCTGGTCTGCCCATTTGGTTTGGGCTTCAGTTGCAGACCCAGAAAAGGAGGGGCACTGCTCAGGGGGGCTAGCAGAGGGCCTGCTTCCTGAGCACAGGATGCTCAGTCAAGTGCCCACCCCAGCAGGCCCTCCCTGCACATCACCTGAGCAGAAGGGCAGGGCCTGGGCACTCCTGTCCCTTCCCTGAGGGTCTCGTGTTCTGGAGAAGCGACCAGCAGTGATCCCTGATAGCAAAACCAGGTCAAATGTAACTTGAAAGGCTCCAGCCACCCACTCTGTAGGGGGGTGCCGTTCCCTCCAGGCACACGCGGCGCGGCTGAAGCCAACAGAGCATCCCTCCAGGCAGCTATTTTAATGTGTAAACCCACTGCCCACTTCCTTTCCATTTTCTTGGGGTTTTATGGCCACTCCCCAACTACTCCTGTCCAGAGCAATGGGGAGATCCCCATTTTCCTCCTCCCTTTAGTCTGATGTTGCCTGTTTCACTGTTTAATTTGATTTCCTCTCCTCAGATGTTTGTTTTTATTGTCTTCCTCGAACCCCTCCCTCTTGCCTTCGGAATCTCACGTCGCTGGCATGTTCACGGACCCACCCTTGCCCCACTGTGTTCCCTCTCGTCCCTTCTTCCCATTTGCAGGGCAGCGGTCTGGGCAGGTGTGGCGTTGTGGGGCCCTTCCCCACTCCCTGAGAGGTTAAGTCCTGGGAAACTCCACCTCCTTTCCTGGCATCCTGATCATTCATCCAGATGTTCGTCACGCAGACACACGCTGAGCGCCTGCGTGCCAGGTCCTGCCCTCGGTGTGGGGATGACGGGGGCAGAATGCAGGCAGAGACACCCTGCTCCTCTGGAGATATTTGGGAAGCTGAAAGAGCCAGAGTGACTGGCCGAGCAGTCCTGGCTGCCCGGGAGGTGGGACGGCAGCCTTGCAGGGGGTCCTGCATGTTGAGCAGCAGTTAGCCACGGGGAGATCCCGGGCAGAATGTTCCAAACATCAGGTTCAGAGACCCAATTGCAGGAACCAGCTCTGGAGGAGCCAGAAGGCCAGTGGGTGGGATTTGGGGGGTGTGGGAGACCAGGCTGAAGTCTCTAGCAGGGGCCGGACAGCTTAGGACCTGGTGGGCCATGGAGAGACTATCGAGGGTCCGTGGGAGGCCACCTGAGGGCTTTGGGCTGGATGGTGATGGACGGTCTGGTACTCAGTCTTACTGGGTGCCCCTGGGCCTGGTTTACAGCGATGGCAGTGAGGGGACACTGCTGCAGGGATCCGGGAGGAGATGACAGGGCTCAGATGTCCAGCTGGAGGGAAGTGGGTGGACTTGGGATATGCTTTGGGGGAAGAAGAAACAAAAAAGGAAAAAAGATGAAAATAAGGAAAAAAATCAATCCTGTGCCCCACCCTGATGGTATCAGGATATGGGCTGGTGAATGCACTCAACCCAAGACACGGAGCGCACGGCTCCACCCCGTGTTAGGAGGTCCAGAGAGCAGGTGCTCTGGGACCGGGGACCCACGTCCCCCGGGGGATACGGGAGCATGATGAGGTGCACCTCGTCCCAGGCTGACACTATTGGCCCACTCACATCAGTGGTGCCCATTCCAGCCGGGGTTACCCGACCTCATTTCCCCTCCCTCAGCCTGTGTCTGTAAACCAGCAAATGACCAGGCAGATGCCATGCACGTTCTTGAGCTAAGTTCTGTTATGGCATCCCCATGACATGTACCTTTCTGCTCTCACCACTGGTGTTTCCCCCTTTTCTAACAGCAGACAGGAAGCAAACAAGCAGAGCAACAATATGGAACAAAACAAGAACCCCGGGATCTTGAAACAGCCCTCCCCGTCCTCTGTTGCCAGGATGCGTCCTCCTCCTCCAGCAGACCTAACACCTTTGATAGTTGTGTGGACTGTTTGCTCTGAATTTTTTTCCCTCTGAGCTGCACTACCTGCTCCACAGAAATTTCCAAAGATTCCAAGTCCTTCCCCCCAACTCCCAGAGCAGCAGGAGCAGCTTCCCTCAGCTCTTCCTCAGAACCCGGCAAACACGACCTCCTTCCTGGGGTCAACATCATGGTTAAGGGTGCTATGCTGGCTTCGGGCCTTGGTTTCTTCCTCTGTATAATGGGGAGCACAGGAGGTGCCCCAGGGTCACAAGTGTGGCCCATGAGGGCCATGATTGATATCGTTTCTTTATTCATCCACCCACTAGGGGCCTCCGGAGGGTCGGGCCCTGGGCCTCGTGGTCTCAAGGCTCTCGGAGTGGCCAGGGGACAGTCACGTGGAAAGAAACCCCACTACACTGTGAAGAGAGAGGGGGTGAATGAAGTCCCAGGGCAGCTAAACCAATTCAGTGGCCCAGGAGAAAGGGCACTGCAAGTCAGAGGGAGGGGTGACCTCCTGGAGAGGCGAAGGTGTCCCGTGGAGGCCGTGGAGGGCACTGCAGGGGCCGCAGCAGGGAGCTGGGAGGGCCGTGTGCTTCTGGCTGGACTGGAGGGTCAGGCTCCTGCCTAGGGAGGGGAAAGAAGAAAGGTTCATGGGGAGGGGACGTGTGCATCTCTCCCCTGGGGTCTCTGCACCAAGGGAGAGCCTCACTGTCATGCCCCACCTCGGTTCCAAGCCTCACTGCCTCCTGTTGAGTCTCAGCTGGAGGCCCAGGGTAGGCTACTCACAAGTCCAAGTCTGTCTTCTGTCTGCCGAAGGTCCTTCCCACATGAGGATGGCACAAGACAATGAATCGGAAACCTTCAACACAGGACCTGGCACACAATAAACATTAGTATCAATCCAAGTTAAAGGAGAAAGACAATGTTGGTAAAATATGAAAACCATAATCACAACAGCCATTGTCTCCTTTGTTCCCCATGCAACTCCGCCTGGGCGGCAAGCGCTGCGGGATTGAAGGCAGAGGGCTGCCTGTGCCCTGCGCTCGCTCCCTGGCCTGGTCTTTCTCAGTCTCTCCCTTTTGCCTTTTCCTCCAAGATCGCTCTTCTCGGTTCCACGCAGGGAGGCTTTCTTGAGCTGGGTATCAGGCTGACTTCCTTCACCCCTGCAGTGCCCCCAATATCTTCAATTGCCCACAAAGATACTGTTTAATTCTACGAACAAAGCTTTTGCTAACATCTCCCCTGCTTGCTTTACAAAAGAGCGTTTTTGTCTAACATTGAAGTGTCTTTAAAAAATTATGATAAATAGTGGGGAAAACAAATCAACATCTGACAAAAAGACAGGGAGATGCAGCCCTGCTGCAAGCATTTGATTTGCTTCTGAAGATGATCCCCTTCCCGGACTCACCTCCACGAGTGGCAGACAGAGAGGAGAAGAAGGCTGCGGAGCTTAGCAAACATCTGTAGTCCAATTACAGTCGACAGTTTCCAGGTGTTGAGAGGAAATAGTCACTCAAACGCTACCCTCCCAAACGCATTCTTAATCTCTCTTAGAAACAAAAGCACACTTTTCTCTAGGGTTCTTTATCCAGTGTGCAGAGATAACAGCTCCTCCCCACGCAGGGCGGGGCACAGGCAGATGAGCCCCCTCAGTAACTGCCAGTGTTTCCCCAGCTTCCTCAAGGGGAGTCCCAGGCTGCACTCCTGGAGGCCCAGACTCTGCAGATCCACAGTGAGGCCCAGAAAGTAGCATTTTCATGATGCTCCCAGCTGCTGTGTATCACCTGGGCAGTACTAACGTGGGCTAGGCTGGTGATTCTCACATGCTAGTGTGCATGGACATCGACCAGAGAGACTGTTAAAAGGCCAGGTCCCAGGCCCCATTCCTCAAAGCTCCAAGTCTGTGGGTCTCAGGTGGAGCCCAGGAATCTGCATTTTTCATGAGCTTCTCCATGACTTTGATGACCTGAGGGCAGATGACCTGAGGGCCAGAGATGGGTGTGGCAGGGAATCCCCTTAATGCGCAGACTCAATATGGTAAGTCTGGGGCCCGAGAGTCTGCATTTTTAACAAGCCCCTGTGGGTTGTTGATGCTGCTGGTCTGGGGACCACGCTTGGAGTGACCAGGCTGTGGACCATCCTTTGAAAGCACTGCTTGGCATTTTAGATCATGTTTTCCTTCCCTCTCAGTATACCAGCACTGCTTCTTTCAGAGTAAGTCTGATAAACCAATGCTCCCTGCTGGACTTGCATCAGTTACTGCAGGGCTTCCAAACTGTATTCCTGAAAATGAGAGTTCCCGTAAGACATTATATACTGCATAAGAAGGTTTCCTTGAACAAACAAGTTTGGGTAATGCTACACACACCAGGGCCCCCAGGCCTGGGTTAGAATGCTGGTATCTATGCCGGACCTCTCCACCTCCCTCTGCCTGACTGCATGAGGGTGTAATAACTAACCCACTTTATGGAGTTAGGAGGAGTCCAAGAGTTGATTTACATAGAGCTCCTACATCTGTGCCTGGCACATAGTTAGCACCTTGTAAGGGTTGGTTATTGTTGGAATATACCCTGTCTGGAACTCACAGTGTGTTTTAGTAGAGTCACGACTCTACTAAAGTGTAGAGGGAGACATGTTTAACCCAGTGTTTGGACCTCAGGACCCACCTGTCCTGCCCACCCCCTTTTTCTTTTCAAATTGGCATGCTCGTCAGCCCTTGAGTAGTTTCACAGAGCACACTAGAGCAAATGCTGGGATATGTGTCACCTCTCCTAAGAAACCATTTGCATAATGCTCAGGCCTTTTTCAGACAAAGGCGTGGCCCCAGCAATGGACATTTCAAGACAATAGACAAGAGACACAGACTGGAGAGCGGTCTTGGTGTCTAAAGCAGTCTTGGATGCTTCTGATGTCACCTGGGCAGTGATGAAGCACCTTGAATAAGGAGAGAAGCAGAAGAGACATCTTTCAAAGGTGTGGGCACATGTCTGAGGAACTGACTCCCTCAACCCCCATGTGGATTTTGGATGGGTTTCGTTTATTCAAGAAACCTCACTGCCTATGCAGGACCTCGGAGTGAGTCCAAACATAGTGGTAAACTAGGCACACTCAGCCATGGAAAGTGTTAACCTCTTCTCCCACCAGACTGGGAATGGGGCAAGCCTTGGGTAAGGAGTGGCAGGTTCTACCGATTCCACGTCCCATTTAGTAGTCCCAAAGCTGCAGGTTGAGAAACCCAATCTCGCCTGGTGCTCTCGGATACAGAACTTACTCTACTCCTCTTGAGTTACGGAAAATCTGATTTCCTTAAGTGTAACGCAGAGCACTGACCAGCAGGCCACCCTGCCCGAGTGTGAGGGTTCTGGGAGGAAGACAGGGAGGTGCTGCCCGAGTTGACTCTGAACTTCAAGCTCTACAGTGTCACTCAACCTTCTTCCTCTGTCTTTCCAATGTATTTTCTTAAACCAGAACTAATGTATTCTGGACACAGAGCTCCTCCAAACCAAGACAAAGAAATTTTGAAATATTTGAGCAAACAAAACCACTTTTCTTTAAATTCCCAAGCCAAAAGGAAACATGCAGAAACATTTACTCACCTTCCAAGCAGTACATATTTTTAAACTTAATAATCCTGTAAGGAAGTGTCCCCCCAGTTCAGAAAGCACCCATGCGGAGCACACGGAGCCAGCCTCCCCCTGTCTTTGCTGATCTTCCTGACGGCTCTCCTGTCTGGGAATTTCTTCCTTGGCTTCTTAGGCCTCAGAGTGTATTTTGATGCACAAACAGGAATTAGTACCCAATCCTCAGGGCACATTAGAGACAGGGCCCGGACCTTGATCTTTGCACTGAGTGGGAGGGTCAGCAAAGCCCTGCAGGCTGAAATCTGGCCCTTGGACCTCTTTTTCTCATCCGCTGGTCTCTCAAATTAGTGACCATCATTCCTGAGCTGCCTGACCTGGGTTTAAGGCCATGAGGTAGACCTGCGTCAGGGGATAAGAAGACACTTGAAAAATAAGGAACAGAATGGAGGTCCTCACTTCCACCGTGGGCGCAGGCAGGAGTGGGACTAGGACCGAGGGGCGCCCCATCCAGAAGGGGTGCCCTGGGTTTGGGGGCGGGAACCTCAGTGCCTTCTCCAACCTCCACGCGCCCTGCCTTTTTCCCTCCCGGAGAA
This sequence comes from Daubentonia madagascariensis, assembly GCA_023783475.1. NCBI lineage: Eukaryota > Metazoa > Chordata > Mammalia > Primates > Daubentoniidae > Daubentonia > Daubentonia madagascariensis. The sequence continues at coordinate 1,281,458 of JAKFHU010001640.1, read as the reverse complement.
GGAGTGTCCTTGGCCCTTCGGCCAGAACGGGCTGCAGACGCGTAGCGGGGCCGGGGCTGGGCGGGGAAGTGGGACGGCGGGCGGGCAGGCGCGGCGCCTTTAAGGCCCGCGTCAGGCCGGGCGAGCGCAGGGGCCGGGCCGCGGGGCGGGGCCTCGGCTGGGCCGCCGCGCGGCTTCACCTGCAGTTCGGAGCGCGCGGAACAGAGGCGCGGGCGGCTGCGAGGCCGGCGGACGCACCGGCCGGAGGGAGCGCGACGGCGGCGGCGGCGATCGGGCGGCAGCGGGGAGCGGGCTCCGGGCGCCGGGCGGGCGCCGGGGCGCGGCGCGGCGGGGAAGATGACCGCGGGCTCCGGCGTGCTCCTCGTGCTGCTCTCGCTGTCCGGTGCGCTCCGGGTAAGTTGCCGCCTCCGGCCCTGGCAGTTCGGAAGCACGGGGCAGCACGGGGCCGCCCTCGGAGCCGGCGGGGCGCGCACACGCCCGCTGGGCTCTCCCGGGCTTCCCCGGCCCGCGCCGGGCGCCCCGCCACGCACGCCGCTGCATCCAGCCCGGCGCCCGCGCTCCGAGAAGCTGCCTGCCCCGGAGCCGCCGGGGCGGCGGGGAGCGGCGGTGCGGAGCCGGGTGGGAGTGGGGGGGAGAGCTCTGCCCGCGCCGGGACCCGCCGAGCATCCTTCGGCCGCTCCGAGCCCGCGGCCGCTGCCCGGAGCTCGGCTCTCCCGCTGCGGGGCAGGCTGCCCACTGGCGGAGCCGGCGCGCCCTCCATCGCCCGGGAGCCGCGCGCCTCCGGAGTTGCCGAGCCCAGCTCGGGCCGTGGCTGCGGGCGAGCGGAGCCTGGAGGCAGCGAGCCAGGGATCGTAGAGTGGGGCTGCCGGTCTGACCGCTCCTGCCCAGGGGCTGGGAGTCCACCGAGCCGAGCAGCCTCAGTGCGTGGTTGCCGGCAGGACCGTCGCTGGGGGTGGGCGGCGGATGCGGAGCGCAGGGCACCCTCGCCGCCGAGCCCGAGGCGCGGGCTGGAGCCCGTGTGTCTGGCGGGGCCTCGCGGCTCGGAGCGGGGCCGGGAAGCCGGGCAACGGGCGGGCGCAGGGCGAGGGTGCGCCCCGGGAGACTGAGTCGGGCGCCCGCTTTCTTCCTCGGAGCTCCGTGGGCGGGATCCCAGGCTCGCCGTGCGCCCGGCGAGGTGCAGGGCCCGCGGGGGCAGCGTGCGCGGCTGCTCCGGGGGCGCCCCTGGGCGGAGGCGGAGGCGGAGGGCGGCGGGAGTTGCAGGAACCCCCTCTCGTGGCCGATCGGCCTCGCTGCCTCCCGGGCCGCGCCGTGGAAAGCTCGGAAATAAACAAGCGCGGCGGCGGGAGGCCCGCTCCGAGGCCGCGGGGCGCTCGGGGCTGCGCTGGGCACAGGGCCCGGGCGGGCCGAAACTTTCCTGGGCGAGTTTAGCCTCCCCGGGCTGCGGGCGCTGTTTGGAGCTCCGTTCCCGGGGAAAGGAGCCGCGGTTGGCCCTTTTTTCCCCGAGGAATGACCCCGCATCCCGCTGTCCCTCCCCCTTGGTGCTTTTGGGCGGAGGTGCGCTGCCTTCGCCGCCGGCCTGGAGCTCCGGCCCGGGGGCAGCCTCCTCGGCCGAAGCCGGGCGGGCGTCGGCGGCGCGCAGGGCCGGAGCAGGCGGCGTTGGGGGGCATGTTCCGCTCCCGCGGCGCGACTGCGGGGTGCGGGCTGCGCCCCGGGAGGGGCTCCCTGCGCTCGCTGTCGCCGGGGAGCCGGGCGCCGCTGTGCTCCCTCTCCTGTGGCGGGGCTGGCTTCCCTGCTGCACACACTGTCTCTCCCTCCACCCCCACAGCCCCGCGCGCGCCTTGCTTGTCACCGGCTCCCAGAGCTTGGGAGGGGGCCCTGTCGTCCACCCCATCCTCCCTGTCCGTGTGCCGTGGACTCTAGACTTTCCAACTGGGCAGGAAAGATGAGCGAGCTCCCCAGACAGGAGGACACCACCCTTTCTGGTCAGTTAGGGGAGCTCTTTCTCCTGGTTGGGCTGGAGATGGGGGCTCTGAGGGGGCACAAGTGTCCAAGGAAGCGGGGGGAGGGCAGGGGGGGAGTCGAGGGGGTGGCCACTCCAGCCACCTCCTCCCAGCCTCCTGCAGACCTGCCTTCTTTGCCCAGCTCTGACTGGTCCTGGAATGTTTCCTTTCACCTCCCCTGGTGACCACAGAGAGGAGGCTTAGGAAGCTGCCTCTCCACCTCCCAAGTGTGAATGGCTCTGACAGAGCCCTGCTCCCTCAGTCTCCCTCCCGGCAGTGGCTTCAGAGCTGACACTGAAGTCCTCTGCCTCTGCCTTTTGGGCATTGCTCAGGCGTTCCCTCTCCCTGTGCCAATACAGCCCTGACAAGCCGGCCTGCCGTCAGTTCCCCTTCTCTCCTTACAGCACATCCTGCTGTGTCCCTGGCTGGGGAAGGTCCCCTAGTCTGCAGTCTAGGCTAACGCTCCTTTCAATCCCCGGAGACCCGAGCCTCAGACAGACACCAGCTCTGGGTGGAGACTGGTTCATCAGCGTTTTCCTCTTAGGCACAGACCTTTTGCACAGCAGGCCCCCAATACACACTGGTTGGCTTAAATCCCTGTGCACTTATTTTTGTTTTACTCCCTCTTCTTTCTGTTCTCAGGCCCATAATGAGGATCCTACAGCCAGAGAGACCTGCAAGGCTGGGTTCTCGGAAGAAGATTACACGGCCTTAATCTCCCAAAATATTCTGGAAGGGGAGAAGCTACTCAAAGGTAGGGGTGGGGCCTGGAGGGGTGGGAGTGAATTGCACACCATGCTTTCCATTGGGGAAAACATTTACATGGAAAAGGCAAGGCCTGCCTAGTCTTTCTGCAGTGCTTTCTGCAAAATGATGATTGTGAAGTCAACAAGGTGCAAACTGGTCGACCTAAAGGGCATCTTACATTACAGGTGAATGATTCAGAGTCCCTGTCATTTTTGAGTGAAGTGAATCATTTCCTGGGCAAAAAATTAGAATTTGGATGTAACATCACCCAAATAATGTGCAGAGAGAGACCTTCTTACCAAGTATTTTTATGTATGAAATTCTGCATTCTTAAATTATCCCTGCTTTGAAATGCATGATAAAGCAGACGATGTTGTTGGAAATGCGGTAAATAAGCCCACAGACGTTCTGTTCACAAATGTGGTATTCATTTTCATTACTGCCCCACTGACAACACGAAAACACACATGCAGGAGGGAACTACCAGTTAGCTTTATCGTCATTGCAGGATGATGTCCATATTTCTGATGGGAAACTCAGAGACAGCTTTAAAACTCAAATGACAGTAGATCATTCTGCATGTTAAATATGTTTCCCTTTCAAGACAAACTGATTAAACTTTATATTGGCACAAGAGGGGAAGTAAATCAGTTCTTCCTTCCCTGAGGTTTCAAAGTTGTACCGTGAACACCTTGGCTATGGCCTTTCCCTCTTGGCATGAGTTTCCCAGAAGTGGCAGCCTTTGATTCCAGAATGAAGTAGAAAGCAAACTTTCCGTAAAGTATCAAAGCTAAATTTCATGTTCGTGACTAAATATCCTCAGATGGTTGACTTCTCTACTAGTTTTGTGTTCCAGGGAGTATAGAATTTTTCCTCAAGAGCTGACAGCAGGCCCTGTGTGTGTGCATGCATGTGTAGGATCTGTCCCACACACACAGGTGTTTTTTCAGACCCATACCTTTCAAGACAGAGCTTGTTGACTTACCTTGCTTATTCCTGGTTATGTGAATCAGGATTTTTATTTTGTACCAAATTCAACTTTTCTTACTTATTTTTTATTATCTGAATTGTGATACTATTGACTCACTCATTGATCACCAAAAACATAAAAAGATCTCTAGGCTGTTGGCCTAGGAGCAGAATGGATGCACTATCTAAAGAGGCATGTAAGATAAAGAGTTTGCTAGAGATGTTCCACTAATTGTGTGTGTATGTCATTTTGGCCTTAGAATGGGAAGACCATCTTCAGGGTCCTTTGGGTTGCTAAGAATCCCTGTGGATCTGCAGAGACGGCCCAGGGGATTCGCTCATTCTCTTTGCACTGTCCCATATAGCTTGTGAGGCGCTGACTGCAGCCCACTGCTCACACGTCCTGGACTCCTCAGCTGTGAGAAACTGGCACCCATGAGCCTCCCTGAGCATGTGGCTAAACGTGATAAGATCTTGGAGTATCTGTTTTACTCAGGGACTTAAGAAAAAAAAAAGCCTCTCTTTTATTAATAGCAAGTACCGCCTACTACAGAAAAGAATGACAAATTCTCATACTTTTTACAATACAATGTGAGGTTTCAAACAACTGTCTCTCCTCTGTCATCGTGGGCTGTGTGGGAGTCTCAGCCTCCTGCTGGTCCAGGCCATACTGCGCTCTGCTCTAGGCTGGTGTGGTGGGGAAGGCTAGACCACTGGCCAGATGTTGTCCTGGCTGCTGTGCCCAGATGGTATTCACCTAGTAGGGGACAGTAGGGGACGAAGAGTCATGTGATCCTAGGTGAACCTGGACCAGCTCATGGACTTTGTGTATGAATGAATCATTTTCCAAGCCATCACTCACACGGGAGATGTGCCCAGCCCAAGCCTGGTTCAGAGAAGAACCGCAGAGTCTCTTCTGAGCATCCAGGGATCCTGGGTCCTCTGTCCCCTCCTCTGGGGTGGGCTGTAGTTGTATTGCTTCTCCTGCACCTGCGTGAGCCACCCTCTCACTGTTTTCTTCCCCTTGCTGCTCTTATAAAGGTGTAGAATCTGAGGAATAAAGTGATGTTTTTATGTCTTACAAATAATTTTTCACATATAGAGGCAAAAGCTGACACACACTCAAGCCAGGACATATAAAAATTTCCCTGTGTATGTAGGAAACTTTGCAACTACCAGCGCATGGTGAGGATGCCTGTGTCAAAAGTAAGTAAGAAGCATGGTGTTTCTGTTAGTCTGGTAGGAATCAAGTTAAATAGATAATGACTGCTTATAATTGAGTTATTCCAATGGAGAGAGCTTAACCTTAATTTGACAAGCAAAGCTTCAGAGAGCCCCCGTTTTTTTCTAAGGATGCCATCAGCTATTAAGGACTACTTCGTGGTTCCTTCTCTTTGCCTGAGTCAGCTCACCAGAAGCCCAAACATACAGATTCCAGCAGGAGCGATTTGTTACACAGTAATTAACTTGTTTATGATAAATGGATGGAAGAAATGTCGTGGCATTTTGTTTTATGTCTAAATGGAAAGCATTTGCATTCTAAAAATTTCATGCTAATTAGGCTTAAAATAGTTTCCCCCAATAGGGTAGCAAATACTATGAATTGTGAACCTTTTGTGAAGCGGAGCCGCTAAGTATGGAAATGCGGGTGTTCCTTGGGCTGATTTGTAGCATCCTAGATCCCCTCTGCCTTGTGTTTCCTGTCTGCACTTTTATTGGCAAGAATTTGTACGTAATTGCATATACTCTACGCCGTAGTTTTGTTTTTAGGATAATTCACTTATGGCCACGATCACTGATGCGTGGTAATATCTAAAATAGGATGGTTAAGCCGTTTTCCTTAGGCTGAAATGGAATGTTCTCTAAACCATAGTTTAGTCTGGGGCAATTGCTAAGCCGGTGTCTTTTTCTCTGCTTTGTTAATAATTAATGGTCAGCCCGCCGGAAGCTGTAGCCTGCCGCGGTGACCTGCATTGCTCTCCTGCATGCTGTGCTGGGCAGAGTTCTGGGCAAACCCAGACCAGCTTTGAAGCAAAAAACTCATAAGGGTGAGAGAGTTATAGGAGGTGCAGTGGGAACTAATGCCTTGTGGGTCATATCTCCCCTCGACCTTGGGGAAAAGGGGATGGGTAGGTGGAAAGGTTTGCTGGGGGCAGGGTCTTGGCATTATCCAAGGAAAGTGGGTACACTATGAGTTCAAAAAATATATAAAAGAGGAGCTTTGTTTCTAATGACTTAGTTTAATGAGACTTCCTCATCAAAGTTGTCCCTCTCCCCATCCCCTAATTAGCTTAGGACCATCTTGTGTACCTGCTTACCACATGCTGCTTCCTTATCAGAGAATTAATCTCATTGGTCAATAATCTCTCTTAAATTGCCGGGTTCATGAGGACAGGAATGCTATCATTCTTGTTTACAATTTATTTCGTTTCAGGGTATTCCTGCCCAACAGGATTAAGCCCAGCTAACAGAATTTTAAATAAATGGGGGTTAATTTTTCTCATATAACAATGAGTGCAGAGATAGATTGCCAAGGGCTAGAGCCAGGTCAGTGACACTATCACATGCCTACCCCACCTTCTTTCACCATTCTGCCTTCTTTAGTTTGCCATTTATTGCCTTATGATTGCAAAATGGCTGCTGTGGTTCCAGGTCTTGCATCTGAGTTCAGAGCAGGGAGAAGAAGGGCATAGGAGCACCGCCTGCATCTCTTCTCCGTATCAGGAAAGCAAAGACTTTCTCCGAATCCCTGCTGAAGTTCCTGTTGGTTAGAACTAGGTCACGTGGCACTCCCAGCTGTGGGGAGTGTGGGAAAGCAGAGAATTGCATTGTCATGTTTGGCTTAGACACATTATAATCCATCACCTGGTAGGTGAGCAAACTGCTCATCTCAGAACAGAAGTGGGATTCTCTTTTAGGCAGGAAGAAGGAGGAATGGATGCTGAGCAGACAAGCGTTAGCGGCTGCCACACGCTTCCCCAGTACCCAGCAACGTACCTGAAGCGGAGTAGACAGGCAACGGATTGTTGAGTGAATGGGTGACTCACTTGCATACAGAGGCATCTAGAGAGAGGCACGGTTGAAGAGATCAAGTGCAGGCGTCTGCAGTCAACATCTAAGAGCTTGTCAAACTGGAGTGGGCGTGGCCGGGGTATGCCACCTCGTCTTTGCACGTGTGTTGAAGATGGCCTCTTTGCCCATCTTGGCTTGGCCACCTCTGTGTAGACAGGGAGCTCTCCCAGGGCAGGGCATGGATGGATGACAGGCAAGAAGATCAGCACGTCCTGCTGCATATCCGCATCCGGCGCCGTGCCGAACCTGTGGTGGCTGTGCAGTCAGCATCAGTCAAATGAAGTAATGAATGAGCCAGAAAATGCTGACACTGGTCGTGTCTCTGAGTCTCTTTGGTCACCTTGCAGCAGAGAGGGAGCTGCCGCAAGTGTTCAGATAGATGGCACTAATGATCAGCCACCCGCGTATGCCTACAGCTATGAGATACCGCAAGTTTCCCGTCCGGTATCCATTCTCTTTCTTCACTAGCAGACCTCGTCTGCGGCGATCCACTTGGCTGACAGTGTGCCCTGTTTTAGGGTCTCTAACACGAAGGTGGCAATGTGGCTTCTTTCTGGTCACTGGTATCTAATTAGGTTAGTCTGTTAGGTTAGGCTTCTGGGAAAGTTTTTTTATTCCTGATAAAAAAAGAAACAGAATGAGCTGGCCATGCCTTCTGCCCTTTGCTCTATTTCTTCCTCCTGCCTGGAACCTTCACGTGATGGCTGAGGTAGGGCAGCCATTTTGTGACTATGAGGATGGTGAAACAGAAACTGGGTCCCAGATGGCATCCTTGAACAACTGCAGAGCCCTGGACTCATTTTCTTTTGAGAGGTGAGAAAAAGAAGGTTAAAATACCACAGTTGGGTTTGTTATCATGTGTAGCCAAATGCAGTCCTTGACTTAGGGAAAGCTGTGCACACTAGCAAATGCAGCCTTTGCCCTAAGCCTAGGTTTTTAGGCTCCCTTTACCCATCCTATGTTCCCTGGGCCTTGGCCTCTTACTTTTGCTTTAATGTCCCTCTTCTGTTCCATTGTGAGTTAGTCTCCACCTAGCACGCCAGATTGCAGAGAGCATGGCATGGGCACTTGGTAAATATTTGTTGAATAAATGAAGGGAATAGTCACCACTTCAGATTCTCTCGAGGCTGGGTGTGAGCACACTGTTACATATATTAAGCCAGGGCTATCTGTCTGAACCACTCATCAGAGAATGTGAAACTGTTGCTAGATCGCATAGTGTGTGTTGGGCTTTGTCTCTGACCACGGTAGTAACTGGCTCCAGAGAACCTTGCCTGACAGAGACGCAGCATTGAATTAAGCCTGACTCAGACCCCGCTGGTGGCTCAGATGAACTTGAAGCCAGGACTTTCTTGCTCTTGTAGCCAAAGAAATTCTTATTTCTGAGCCCCCAGACCTCCACTGCCTCTGTTGGTCACTTCAGGGATCCCTCAAAATGAGCATTCAGAGCCCACGATGGAGACTGTGATACCTCTTTGGCTGTCTTTGGGGGTGTCCTTGCCTTTTCAGAGGGCTGTTCTTGTTTGGGGTTTTTCAGCTGACTTTTCCTGTTGTAGTCTTGCCTGGTTCCGGGGTTACAAGGTTCAGAAAGGGACGCGTATATACCGTACTTAGAAAGTGGCTTCTGTTGGATAGAATGTAGGACCAGCATAGGGATATAAAACATTGCTTGGTGTGTCGTCCACAGGCCAAAGCTCACTCAGAGAGAGTCCCGATAGCCATGTTGAAAAACAACATGGGCAGGATGGCACTGCCCTTTGCACGCCGCCGCCATGTGCTCCTGTGGCAGCTGCTTCCCATGCTGTGCCCTGCAGCTCTGATGGGCGGTGCTGTCCATGGTCATTCCACCCACAAGGACATAGGCTCAAGGAAGCGGCAACATATGCTCCAAATCACTTGATCCCTAAGTCAATAGGTCAGGATCCCACCTGGACTCTTCCTGACCTCTGCCCTCTGTAACCGCCCATCACTAAGCCAACACCCTTCCTTGTAGAAGGCAGTGCACGCGCTGGTTACAGCAAAGAGGATGTGTGAACTCATCGATGCTGTGGCTTAAAGATGAATTAAGATTTTGTATTTTAGAAATACATATTTTAATTGAGTTTTAAGGTCAGGGAACGTGAGACTTTGTGTGATTACAGTGTTATAACAACAGTGAGTTCTGGCCAGTGCTCTGCACACAGTCCCATTCAGTCTTCACCAAAGCCCTTCCAGGGAGGTAAAATTGTTCCCATTTTATGGATCAGAAACTGGTGATTGGTGAGGTCATGAGATGGCCCACGTGTGCGAGACTCGCTCTACTTTCCCACTTTGTCCTGTCCCGGGTCCCAGGCTTTTAGCTCATTCACATCGCCCATGCAACGTCAGGATGGTTTTGGAGCACTGCGGTCGCTGCACACAGGACGGGACCCAGGTGTTCAGGCCGCAGTCATAACGCCAGCTGTGGTCAAGCACTCAGAGCTGCCGTTGCCTCTCAGCTTGGATGTTTGCCGTGAACAGGCCTAGTGTGTCAAGAAGTGCGTGGTCAAGATTGCTCACGTGTGAGGCTCAGCTGAAGTGGGTCCAAAGTCCAAACTCTGTGGACACCTTGGGTTTGCAAAACCAGCACTGGGATCAGAAGAGCCGGGCGTCTGTGATACCAGCAGGAGCTTCTTGATTCTGGGTGTGTAGCAAACCGCCCCGGAGCGACGTTCTCATGCGGCTTTCAGTCTCTGCCAGCGCAGGGGAAGCAGTGCGGGCGAGGACCCGGAGGAAGAGTCCAGCCAGTCCTGGAAGCCTCAGACGCAGCTCAAACCCAGCTCAGATGTGAGCTGGGTTTGCACACAGGACTGTTGTCACAAACACTGCCCTGTGGCGTGGGGTGCTGGGAGCGGCGGTGGGCTAGTGGCAGGTCTGCAGAAGGTGTGGGCCGACTCCCTGACACCGCCTCTTGAGAGGATGGGCCTGGAGTCTGCACGTGGTTTTTCTGCCGGGGCCGGGGGTCCTGGGTGTTTGGGGACCTCTTCTAGGTTGAGAGAGAGCAAGGTGCTTAGTAGAACTTGAAAATTCCTGAAAATATGGTGCTCTTCAGGGTCCTTGTGGCTTCTTCTGTTCCTACAAAGCCCCCTTGTACCTGCGTCTCCCCGGGTGGCCGTCCTGGGCGCACGATCGCTTCGCTCTGTGACAGAATAGCACTTGGATTTTCCTGTAAGCTGCCAAGACCTGTAACTTCTTTGTTTCAGAAATAGTGATTTTCTAATTCTGCCCTGCAGGTTTTTTTTAATCACAACGAAATTCATAATCAAGTTTAAATGAAGTGTATTTGGTATGTACTTACCTGTAATGTTTGTTTCCTGGTATTAATTTTAAAATGTGGAAATTTTGTGAATTCTGTTAGGTAGCTGGGTTGGAATTGAGGAAACCTGCCCGCCTTTTTTCCTGTCTTCCCTCCCTCCCTCTCTTTCTTCTTCGAAAGTGTGGTTAAGTAGATGCCAGAGCTAACCATGAACTAGGAGAGAGAGCAAGCAAGCATTCATCTTTTCAAAGAATGTGCCTATTATTCTGACTTTTTGGAAGAGCAATTTTTCCTCCAAGTGAATTCCACTATAAAAAATACCCTAAGCTGGGAGAAGTTTCTTTCTGTCAAGGGCAATAAAGTTCTCCCCAGCGTGTTCTTGTAAAACCTCGTGGCACTTGCTCCTCCAATCCCCAGAGGGGGACTGTGGTGTCTTCCAAACTGGGCTGGTAAAATCTTTTTTTTTTTTTTTTTTTTGGTCAAAAGGGCCAGAATTTTGGTACCTTTTTGCCCGGGCTCTGGGCTGCCCTCTCCTGGTGGCCTCTGGTACTGTCTGGCTGGTGTGTGCTCTCAGCTGTGGCTGAACAAAAGCACCGCTGGCTTTTGGCTCTTAAACAAAAGAGAACAAAACAAAGCAAAACAGCCCTGCTGAATTATCTTTGACCAGTGTGTGCTTCCAAAGGCCATTTTCCTTCCAACCCGCAGGTCGGGGGGGGGGGGGGAGGAGGGAAGGGGCTGGAGTTTTGGGGGACTTAGCACGTGCTAATGGCGGCCTGCGGCGGCGAGCGAGCGTGCCCACGGTCGCCTGTTACCTGCAGGGGCTCAGTCTGTGTGACCGCCTCCCACGTTGCCTTTTCTGGGAGAACTGTGCTTAGTTTACGGAGTGTGTTAGTTTCTTATTGTAGTGCAAACTGCCACAAATGCACCAGCTTAAACGACACAAATTTATTATCTTGCCATTCTGGAGGTCAGAAGCCCCACGCCAAGTGTCTGGGCTGAAATCAAGGTGTTGGCCGGGCTGGTTCCTTCTGGAGGCTCCCAGGGAGAATCTGTGTCCTGCCTCTTGCAGCTCCTCGAGGCTCCTGCACTCCTGGACCCCCGGTGTGTCCTCCGCCTTCGGAGCCAGCAGCGCAGCGTTCCTGTGCCTCTCTCTGTGGTCACATCTTCCTCTGCTTCCCTTCCCTTCCCTCTTCTTCCACTTTCAAGAATCCTGGGTTACACTGGGCCCACCTGGATACTCCGGGGTAATCTCCCACGGCAAAGTCCTTCATTTAATCACATCTGCAAGGTCCAAGTTGCCACATAAGGTCAGGTTTGCACATTCTGGGGTTGGGATGGGGACCACATTCCGACCCTGTGCGTGTCTGAGGGTGGGGCCAGCCTTGCGGGTGTGCATGGTGGTTTCTTTCTGGCTCCCACATATGGAGGACTGGCTGTGTGCATCTCGTACTGTGCGGTATGCTCCCCTCAGTCCTACACAAACCTCAGGAGTTCATGATTGCACTGTTGAGGCACAGAGTGATAGAGTAACTTGCCATGAGTCGTGGGTGGAAAAGGTCTCTGGTATGGAAAACTCCAGCACCAAGCCACTGCCCACTTGGCCCCCATCTGATCCCGCCTGCTTCCAGGACCCCCCCAACCCACCCTGAGAATTGCCTGCTTTTGCCAGCATCTGTAATTAGGACTCGGTTGGGCAGCTTCCTCCTGGGTCCTGAGATGGGGTTTGCCACTGTGAGACTCTATGGTGAGCTGCTCTGGACAGTCTGCGGTGGCTTCCAATCTGCCCACTGTCAACTTTGCCTTGTTTGGATTCACTGTGTTTCCTTGCTGACAGTGTTTGGGGATTTAGGAAGGATTAAAGTAAGCCTTCAGTGACAGGTAAATATCCTCAGGCCCGACAGTGCTGCCCATGCCTTGCTTGTTGGAAGATGTTCCTGGTGGAGGCTGGGGGCCTGCCAGCCCAGGCGAGATCCACTGGGTGCAGCCCCAGGTGTTGAGGCAGTGCTTTTTCCCGGAATGGGTGCATTTTCCATTTGGAATACTATTTAATTCCCAGCCCCAGGGTGTGGGTGGGCAGACACTGTGTGTGTCCCTAAAGCAGGATGCAGCTCTCTTTTCTCTGAACAAGGCAGAGCAGGACCTGGACAAGGGTGCCCATGTCTTTTTGTGTCTGACTTGGGGAAAAATCAGAGTTTTTTGCTTTGCATTTGTTTTGGCTGCCCAAACATAAGTTTAGATACCATCTACGTTGATTTGCCTGGAAAATAAGGAGGGAACCTTGGTGTAGAATTTGCCAGGTGTGACATCCCAGGCCTGTGCTTCCACAGGCATCAGGGAGGAAATGCAGGCTGCAGCCCACGAGAGGATACAAAGAGCACCTGTCTGGGAGTCAGGAGAAGGACTCAGTTTCCTTCCCTGCAGAGCACAGGGCTGAGGTGTCTAGCTGTGGTCCAGGAGCTGCCTGCCTGAGGGACACTAGCTAGGCTTGGCAGGTCCCCAGGTTCTAGCCCAGACCTAGAGAGTGGGAACCTACCTCTACCTAGAACCTCTGAATGTGACATTGTTTGCAGAAAGGGTCTTTGCAGATGTAATTAAGAATCTCAGGATGAGATCTTCCTGGACTATCTGGGTGGGCCCTAAATCCAATAACAATTGTCTTTACAAGAGACAGAGGAGGAAAAGACACAGACACCGAGAAGGCTGTGTGAGAACAGAGGCAGAGGTTGCAGTGATGTGGCCACAAGCCCAGGATGCCAGAGTCGCCAGAAGCCGAGACAGTGAAGGAAGGATCCTGCCCTGGGGTCTTCAGAGAGACCACAGCCCTGCTGACACCTGGATTCTGGACTTTGGTCCTCCAGAACTGCAAGAGAATATACGTTTCTATTATCTGAAGCCACCAAGTTTGTGGTCATTTGTTACAGAAGCCACAGGGAACTAATCCACCCACTGCATTGGGAATTCGGACGTGGTCTGGGAATCTGCATATTTGGTCTGCCTCCCGGGGAGACAGATTCATGACAGCACGGGGGCTTCAGGCCTAGCGAGTTTTTAGCCTCAGATTTCCAAGGGTGAGCGTCCCTTGGGGGAAACTGTGTTATGTGTGAAGGTGTTTGCTGGGTGGTAACCGTCGTGAAGCGCAGCTCAGGTGGGCGGGTTGAGACGGCGCCAGGCGTTTCAACCTCACCAGGAAGGCAAATGAGGCCGTTTCATGTAGTAAGATAGTATTTGATGTTATAAAGCGTGACACAGAACAATTTCATTGGATTTAAAATGTATGTGGAAAATTTTTCTCCTCCCATTATCTTCCTCTGTCAAATAGAGTCTTAACAAGGATTATGGCTCAGATAATACCGCACAGATACATTGTAAACATTTTGTTAATGTAAAGGTCTGCAGAGGGGGGTGGGAAGGCTCACTCCCTCTGCTGATGAGACGCGGAGGCCCTCAGAAGGGCCTGGGCGCGCTCTGGCAGGGACGCATTTACCGAACATGCCTCTTTTCTCCCCAAAACTGCTGTACTGTGGAAATGCAAAAAGACATTATTTCTGGTTGTGAGTGTCTCGTTTCTCGTGTTCGAGCAGCCGCGTTTTTGCTGCCTGGCCGCCTAGCTCCACCGAAGGCAGAAGGTTAGCACAATGGCTCGGGAAGCAGCTGCTGAGTCCGGCTTTCCAGGGCTCCAGCCCGTCTCCCTCGAGGCCCGTGTTGCAGTGGGGCAGCTTCATGCGCGTGTCTGGTCTGCAGTTGTTGGGGAGCCCTCGGTGCCCGAGTGGGGGCCCCAGGTCTCACCCAGGCGTGGGCAGCTGTGAGGTCACACCCCCGAGCTGCCTGTCTCTCTTTCTGGGTTGGGCTGGGCAACCCACGAGCCTGTGCCTGGGGTCGGAGGGGATGACCACCAGGGCACCACAGGCCACGTCCGCTTCTGCGGCTTGGAGCCCGAGGACAGGCTCTGAGCTCATGAGAGAGGAAGCAGCCCCTCTGGGTGCACTTGACCTTTTCCTGCCAGTGTCTGCGGCAGCTTGGCCAGAGCAGGGGGCAGAGCCAGGCAGCTGGCGCAGGGCAGGGAGGGTAGGTGGGAGAGCAGGCGTGGCAGGGGAGTCGTTGTGTTGGCTGTTCCCGAAGTTCTGGTTGGTTTGCAGCAGTAAGAACTTGGAGGGAGACAGTACCTTTCTTCGTCTCTTCATTTTGTACTTCAGTGGGATATTTACAGAGGCTCTGGCTGACTCATTGGTGGGGACACTCATTGGCATTTGATTCATGAATCCTGCAAATGCGGGTGGCTACATCATGCAGACACCTGTGTGAGCATCAGAGCCCCATGGGAAGCCCAGCGTGGTCCCAGGGCCGCCTTTGGGGGATTCATCGCATAGTTGCTCTGTCGTCCTCGTCTGTGGATGGAGTCTTCTCTGTGCCGGGCTCTGCAGCAGGCGCCTCCCCTGTGCCAGCCAGGGCAGTCGGCACCCCGCCCTCGGCAGTGGGTGCGTTACTAACCCCCTTGTCCAGAGCAGGGGCACTGGCGTGAGACGATTTGGGGTTGCTGCTCCCACGGTGGCCCTGAAGCAGTGAGGTGGAGGCAGGGCAGCTGCCTCCAGAGGCCAGCCCTCCACCCCACTCCTGCCCTGTCCGTCGCCTTAGAACCGGTGCACAGATGGAGACCCAGAGCCCCCGTTGTCTGGAGTCTGAGCAGCCTCTGGGGTTCTAGCCCCAGTCATCAGCTCCGTGATGTTAGGCGTGTTTTGCGGCCAGGGAGATCTTCTGTTCCCCCTGCGCAGGATGGAGATGGCAGGTCTCCCTTCCTAAGGGGTTTGAAGATCCAGCAAGGTGACACATAAAAGCGTGTGGCCAAGCACTGGGGTGCAGAAGTGCCGAATCGTGTAGCTTACTCCTCTACACTGTCTTTATTTATTAATGTGAACATGCCAGGCTCTGCTCAGCTAGGTGGAGCCCGGGCCCCTGCTTAGGCTGACATTTGGGGAAAGTGGAGTCGCTCTGCGGGCCCCAGTCTTGGAGCTGCCCGGGCTGGAGGCACGTGGAGGAAATCAGGCCAGGTCCCCGAAGCAGGAGCCAACACCCAGGGCCAGGGGTGTTTCATTTCCATGCAGCTCCAGCTGCTGATGGGTGACCCCAAGTTCCCCAGGCAATACCCGCCCCCAGCCTGTTTCCCCAAATGTGGACGGGGCGAGCTGACCTATGTGCCAGTCATTTTTCCATTAGATAGCGCTAGATTTGATAGGTTTTTAGGGTTTTATTTGGGGATTTTTTCCCCTTATTGGCCTTTACATTCTTATGTGTGGCCAGAGACCTTTTGGCAAAAGGCATGTTTTAAAAATTGAATAAATAAATTATGGGGTGGCTTATTTAAAGCCCTGCAGGCTCGTGGGCTGGAGGGGCAGCACATGAATATAAGTTACTTGCTATTGTTATTTATTAATAGGGTATTGGCACGATTGGATTATGTCATATCCTATTCAATACTTGAGCAGCAATGGATGGATGGGCTAGAAAGTGAGTCATTCTGGACAGCCCAACTGCAGGCTCTGTTTCCTTTATCTTATTTTTTCCCATCTTCCCTCAGATACAAAGAAGGGATTATACAACTTGTTTTATCTAGTTCTTGTATTTTAAGATAGAAACGGAATACCAGTACAGGGCTGAAGGCTATAAAATTGTGATCAAAAGTCCGTAAAATTATAGGACTTATGTTTTCTTGAGAAGAGAGGATTCACATGACTTTTTTTTTCTTAAAGGAGCTGGACAGCTTAAAGATTCATCCGCATAGAAGTGTAAGAGATACTTGTGGGGAAGAAAAACAGAGTTACATGCTTGAAAGGTTAATGGCTGGTAAACGTCAATTCCCTACAATCCTGGCTAATAAAAATAGCTTATAAGACATAAAATGTCATGCTGCCAAAATTACAGGGGCCTTTGAAATCCATTTGGAAGTCTTGTATCCTTTGAAAGTGGTGGGGGGGGGGGCTGTGGGAGCTTCAAGTGTTTCTTCTTCTCGGTTGAGTGATGGCACCTTTGCAGGGAGGCAGCGGCAGCTCCAGAGCGGTGAGAGTGTTTCTCAGGGGCGTTTTTGGTTTAAACGTTTAACACAGACTCTGGATTTGTAGTCCTGGAAACTGCAGGCACATCTTTATTGCAGTTGATCTGGTCACCTTGGTAAACGTGGACCCATGGGTCTATGATATTGCTGGGGGGATGTTAAATACTATAAGCACAATATTTTCTGAAAATCTCAGATTTCAAAATAGAATGGCAGTGACAGACTTTCGTTGCAGCCCCATGAAATTAGAATGGGGCTATCTTCACTTTTTAGGTTGGAATGTCAGCACACAGAGATTCTAGAACTTTCCAGGGTTTTAAAGGGGTGCACTGGGAGCTGGGAGATAAAGGACTTCCTCATCTCAGCGTCTGCACCTACCTCCCCGTCTTCCTTGCTTCACTTGGGGTGCGAGTTTGAGTGGGCAGAGCGAAGGCCTGCACAATTAGAGGAGACATGTGGAGCCTGGCTTCAAAAATAATTGCTCGCCGCGTGTTAATTTCCCAGTGCCCTTTGGGTCCGGCGTCTTCCGCCGTATTAAATCGAGTACATTGACAATGGCGCTCCTTCTCCTTGAGTGATGGAAGACGGCCCTCCGCAGCCAACCTCGCTGAATCAGCGCAACAGCAGGGCCAGGGGACTGTCTTTGTAATTTCCTTGTGAGCAGGATTAAATTACCCTGTGAGCTGGCATGGAGCCACGGGCCGTGGCTCTGCCTGCCGCCTTATAATAGGAGGCCCCGGCCTGGGGGTGCTCACATCTGCGCTCACATCCTCAAAGTCTCCCCTGCTCGCCTGATGCTGTGTCGGTGGTTCTCCCTTGTCATCCTCATTTGGTGTGTGAGGCCACGGGAACTTAAAATAAGAATTCAGTTTTTCAGCCCTATCAACCTGGAGGTTGTACCTTCCCCGGGAACATGAGGAAAGGTGCCACTAACGAGATGGCTCTGACACAAGGCGGGAGGATCTTGGTTTTGCCTTTGCACAATGGAAAGGTAAAAACGAAGTGTCGCTGAGTTCTCCCCTCAGCTTGCCAAGGATGGGTCTTCCAGGGGCAGGTTGGGACTCGGGGGCTGACCCACATGGGTTTGCACGTGCCGCGTTTCAGTGAGGTGGCTGGCGGAGGCGGCCAGGCCAGCAGGTGGGGGTGGGCAGGGAGCAGGGGCTGGGGAGCAAGACCTCACTCTTGTACTTGGTTGCTTCCTTCTTTCATTTAAATCGTGTCATTAATGGCTTTTCCTCCCTTTACAAAACAAGCTCCAAGAAGAGTCCTTTTCATGCGAGGCCTTGTCCTCTTGGCAGCCCTGAGCCCCAGCCTGCTGGTGCTTGGGACTGTCAGAGACATGCCCCATTGTTGGGTTCTAAAAGGAGGATTCTAGAAGGATATCATTCTCCAACGTGCACATAAAACGTCCTCCAGTGGCTTTCTAAGGTTGCGGCCTCAAGGAGGCACTAATTAATCACTTCCCCCAGCCCCAGGGGAGTGGACAGCCTGCTCCTGAGATAAGGAGGCTGCGCAGCCCTCAGTCTATCTGCTCCTTTCTGCCAGGCAGAAAATCACATTGTTTCCTCACTTTGAAAGGTGCTTATTTTATCAGGAAGGCATCCCCTCCATGCACTTATCTAGGAATTGTCTTATTGCATTTTTCCCTTATCAGTTTTGAAATAATCTTTCCTTCTTTCTTAAATGCCATGTGGGTCAGAACTTTGGTTATTGGAAAATGGCATTTTCTGTGAGTGCATTGTTGACTGCAGATGTTCCTGGTTACCCTAGGGGTGGCAGATGCCCGGGGGATACTGTGTGCAGCTCGGGACCCTTGTCTGTGCTTTTCTGAAGGAATCATGGGTTCTGAGCTGCGCTGGGGGTGGAGGCAAATGCTCATCTATTTATTTCCTAACATATTGCACCGTTAATCTCAACTTGCCGTCTCCCAGTGGAACTGCTGGTGGTGAGACGTAGCCTCTCTCCAGTAAGTTATTTGATTTTCGATGGAAGAAAAAGGATTGATGCGGCTGGATTTTGATGAGGCCGGCCGCCTGGCGTGGCAGCGTGGCTCTCATCCTGCTCGTGTCACTGACGGCTGGCTCGTCACGCAGGAGCACTGCAGAGCAGTGATATGGGACGTGCAGAGATAATTGTAGTTTTGCTGTTTAAAAAATAAGTCTAGTGCTTTACAATGTTAAAATGATAACCTGTTTAGGGAAACTCACAGGGCCCGACTTTTGGCACAGAAAAGCCTCTTCTACCAGCTTGACTTGGATTTTAGTAATCTATTTTATTTTCCTGAGTATAAATTAAAGTCTCATTGCTGTTTGAACTCCTAAGCTAGAACCTAAGCCCAGAAGTGCGTGTCTGCACTTTCAAACTAAACGTATTTCCGGGGGTTTTATAGCAATGTTGCGGTTATGCCTTTGCTTGTCAGTGATCTCAAGCCTTGAGATTAGACGCACTCGGGTAGATGCAGCGTAAGTAGCTTGCTCAGTGGTGGGCGTTTTTGATCAAGGTGCTAATCTTGGTGTTTCCCTGGGGTTGAGGGATGAGGGGATTAGGAGGCCACACTTGAGAAGT
Organism: Daubentonia madagascariensis; assembly: GCA_023783475.1. NCBI lineage: Eukaryota > Metazoa > Chordata > Mammalia > Primates > Daubentoniidae > Daubentonia > Daubentonia madagascariensis. Next base: position 1,262,785 of record JAKFHU010001640.1, on the reverse strand, counting down.
GGATAAATGCTGTGCCATGTCCTGCTGTCTTCCTGTACCCACGAGGAAAATGACAGGGCTGTGCCCAGGATCCGCACACCCTCCTGAGGCTGCTGTTCTGCGGCTCTCTCCCTGGCTTTGCTGTTTCCCTGTGGCCAAGTCTGCTGTTTTGAAGGGATGGGCATCCATGGAGGGCCAGGGTGGTGGAATCCCCCACGCCTCCCTCTGAGAGAGTGGGCCTGTCATTCTACCCCAGTGGCTCTAAGAAGGGCACAGAGTCAGGGGCTGTTGAGCAGAGGGAGGCCTGGGGGCCAGTAAGATACCACATTTTTCATGAATACATCACATTGTTTCATTTTGCTGTTGTCACTGGTGTTTTACTTCATAGACATCAAAATTCCTAGATATCACAGTTGGTATAGCCATCTTTGGTCCGTTGATCAGGGGGTCCCGGAGACTCTCAGGCCCTCCAAAACCTTTGAAGGCTCCTGCTGTCTACAGGGTAACGTGCAGGTAGACCATGCTTGGCCCTCCATGCAGACGCCCCCAAGCCCCCTTCCCTTTTTCCCTATGCCACGCCCGCTCCTTCTGGGCACCAGCACTGAACCACTGCCGAGGCAGCTAGAACTTGCCCTCTTCTGCTCTGTTCCTTCGTTCTGGCTACACCCGTCCGCCCGGCTTGTCCTTTCACCTGGGAGAATCTTCCAGGGCCTCCTAATTCAAATGTCACCTCTCTGTTGAGAAGTCCTTTCCCTTCCCTTCTGCCTTAGCTAAGTCAGATTAATTACTTCCACCTCTGTTCTCTCATAGTTTTATTAAAATGTGTAATGATACAATGTTTATTATGCTCTGTGCCACATCTGCCAAGTTGTGGCCTTATTGTGACTTTGTGTGTGGGCGCACATGTGCTGGATGGAAAGGAGTGTGTGTGTGTGTGATGGAGCTGGAGAGAGAGATAGACACCCTCGTGCACCCACACGAAACCTCCTTCCCAGGAAGGAATCTTCGTGAGGGAAAGGAGATGGGCTTTCTCCCACCTCTTGAAGGGGAGAGGCTGGAACTGACAAGCAAGAAAATATGAAAGCATGATAATTGGAGAAGGATGGGCATAAAATGGAAAAGCCAAAGTATTTTTTATTTTGCACCTGTGTATTAGGGCTCACTCAGTTTATTTATTAAGCCGTTATCAAAGTAAAGTAAGACAAGTAGGTCTTAGTCTAATGAAATTGCCCCTTTGTGGGCTGTGTTAGCTTCAGGTATCCAGGGCATAATTGGATAACAATGACAATTATTGCGTCGGGAGTTTTAGTACCAGACAGCCTCTCCCTTTGTGTACCTCCTGCACAGCACAGCTCACGACTGTTCTGATGGAGCAGGGAGAGGGCTGACGTTTCCAGCTCAGCTCCTACCTGGACCTGCAATGTGGGTGTTGCCAGGCCTGACAGACCCTCGCGTTTCAGCCCTGGCATTGCTCTGGGATCCAGGGCCTTTGTCAGGACCTGGGTGGAAAGCGTGTCTGTTGCCATTTGTTGAACTTTCCCTCAGTGGCTGTTGGGCTGGTGCAGGCATCTGTGAGCCAGGCAGTTGCTTGTGTGGGGGTCAGGGGGCCGCGGAGACCCACCCGTGACTGCTGCTTCGTTTATTAGAGTGTTAGATTCATTGCCCCTCCCTGCCCACCCCCTCTTCCAGGGTAGCCCTGTCTGCCTATATCATTTCATGGCTGAGAATTGGGCACCTCTGTTAAATTATACTGAGCTGCAGAAACTGAGACCTACAAGTGCCCATGTGCTTAAGTGTGCAGGAATCACACCGCCTGGCTGGTGGCCGTATATTGATTTATCTTCCCTCACTGCTTGGCTGAGCCGGAGGCCTCCTCAGTGAGCTGGTGATGTTCTGGTGTTGTGGCCGAGGCATGGAAGTTCTCACTCTAGATACTGAAATGATGTGTTTGTGGGCTGAGGACGTGGATCGTTTTCATGGTCCAGGGTGGCCTCAGGCCTCGGCCTACCAGGCTGGGTGGTGGGCCTGGGCGGTGGGCACCCCTTCTGCTCTGAGTGCCAGAGGCTCAGCCCCTGGGGAGCAGCTGGGCTTCCCTTTAGTTTTCTTGAAGCATTAGCAGTAATTGTGCCGAGAGGGTTCAAAATGCAAGAGAAGTGGAGGCCGTTTGGAAGGGAATTGGGGAGAGAATGGGAGTAGTCTGCAAAGCGTGTTTTCTCTCCTCTAGAACAAGAGTAAGGTGTTGACACTTTGCCAGGCCCCTCATAAGCCTATGGGATGCCAACGGCTTAGCAGCGTCCCCCAGCAGTCTGGCCGGCACGGGCAGCCGTGTTAGTTACCCACAAGGTGTTGATTTGATGCGCTTCTCTTCCGAAGTGGGGGCTGGCTTCAGACTGCAGTCACGAGGACCCTCATTTGGGGAGACTCAGGATTAACTTCCAAAGTCTTTGGCACGACAGGGTTCAGCACGAGCAGCGGAGGGTGGAGGTGCGTCTGCTAAGGGGCAGGGGGACCAGCTGGCCGAGGCTGGCGGAGGGGCTTAGTGGCTCCTACCTCTCTTGTTCCGGCAGCCGTCCCACATGCCTTTATTTCTAGGGATGAGAAGCCACGGGGCCAGGACGGACTTTCCTGAGAGCTGCTCCAGTAGAGTTTCCAGTACGGTCTTTAAATAACACATTCTATTAAATGAGCCTCCAGGAGAGGGGTGCAGAGAGGCACCCCGTCCTCCCTGCCTGGCACGTGCCCCTTCCTGCCACCCACCTGGCTGGAATTCTTTTCCCTCTTCCCTTTCCTGGGCTAGTTCCTGCCCAGCCTCGTCTCAGGCAGTGAGGAAACCCCTGCCCCTTCCCAGAGGGGCCTGCAGCCCTGTCTCCCACCCTCTGTTCTTAGGGAACTACCCTGGGGGTGGCGTTTGTCTGTCTTTCTCCACCGTGTGGCTCAGCTCCTGAGGTCAGGGGTGGGGCCTTCCACCGCCCATGAAGCATCTGCCGGGGCCCGTCACCCATGGCTGCTGGCTCCCCAAGTGGGAGGAATTCCTGCACCCCAAGTCGGGAGTGGGCTGCCCTTGGTACCTCCAGGGGCCGGGCAGCGAGGGATGAGTGGGATGGGCCTAGACAATAAAGGGCCACTAAGCTGAGACCAGGGAGGTTGGGCCCCTCCAGGGCACCCCAGCCCCACGGCCCTTGCTTCCCGGAAATGCAGCCTCAGCCCAGGCTTCCAGTTTCCACGAAACATGTGCCATCTGGACCTTGACGTGAGAGTTTCCCATTTTGTAACATTCTGTGAGCAAACAGCACATCTCCAGGCTGAATTTCAGGCTGCCAGTTGGTGACTGCTGGCGTGGACAGTTCTGAGTAACGGGGAGCTCGCATGGAAGCCAGAACTCACCTGGGCCCCTGACGGCCTTCCTGAAGGTAACTAATTGGAAGGAAAGGGGACATCTCCACTGGCGCCTGCTGCTTGCAAGGGGATGACCTCCTCAAGCAGGAGAAGGCCAGGACTGGAGGTGGCCAGGAGAATTCATCCCTGCGGCCAGGGTGGGCGGGGTGGGCCAGGGATGCCTGGGAGGGTGGAGAAAGTGGACTTGAACTGCGTTTTGTTCAGACACAGAAGCCACCCAAAGCACCTGCCTTCCTCTTGGGTGCTCCCCAAGGCTGGAGGACTCTAGTGTGGTTCCAGGCACACAGGACCCTCTGTGGGACAGTGAGTCCCGTGATGGAAAAGTGACACCCCGTTATGGTCCCTTTCAATGTGAGGGCTGGGATTGGGTGTCCTTGCTCTGGCAAATCTTTCTTCTTCACAAGGAAGGTGAGCCCCAGGCATGAAGCAAGGATTTAATGGCATTATTTTGCCTTTTCTGTGTTTATTTATAAGCACAATGTTATAGCAGTGGTCGAAACTTCTCTTTCAAATACATGTACTTATGTAAGATAATGGGCCCATTGAAATCCACTAGAGGTCCTGAGATCCAGCAACAGGGACGTGGGGTTACAGCGGTTCTGGCAGACCTGGGCGAGTGCAGCTTCGTGGTGTCCGTGTGTGAAGTATCGGCGCGCTTGCCTCCTTGGCATGGGGTTTTGGTGCCAGTGTGTCCTCACAGCTGTCCAGTCTTGCTGCCCTCCCCGCTCCCCCAGCAAGGGAGAGCAGCATCTTCTGACCTTGCTCTGTTTCCATCGCTCCTTCTAGCTGCTGGGTTTTCTCCTTACGGTCTCTGCTCCCGGCTTTCCGTTTTCTTTGGTGATGAAATGTTTCCCATTTAAATTGTAAGTTATTGAAGAAAACTAGAAGAGACATAATGGTAGAGATGATCTGCAGAAGGCACCTAAAGCCCGGGCTGGACTGGCTGGGGTCAGAGTTGGCGTGGAACTCAAGACAGCCCAGCAGAGGGGGACCACACTCGTCTCCTGGGACACGTGGCTCTGGAGGTATCAGCCGTTCTGACCGAGTGCTATAGACTGAGTGTGTGTGTCTCCCCAGATCCTCCAAGGTGATGGTGTTAGGAGATGGGGCTTTTGGGAGGTGATGAGGTCATGAGAGTGGAGCCCTCATAAAAGGGACCTCAGAGACACCCCTTGGACCTTCCACCATGTGAGGACACAGCAAGAAAGTACTGTCTATGAACCAAGAATTGGGCCTTCGTTGGACACTGAACCTGCTGATGCCTTGATCTTGGACTTCCAGCCTCCAGGACCGTGAGAAATACATTTCTGTTATTTGTAAATCTCCCAGTCTCAGGTATTTTGTTAACTCAGCCCAGAAGGACTAAGAGAGCTAGTATTCTTAGTAGCCGGGGGTCTCCCTCCCACCCCAGCCTCCAGGCAGCAAAGCACAGCCCAGCGGAGAAGCCAGGCAAGTTCCGTGTGCACCTGTCACCACTGCCAGGACAGCAAGATAAATCATCAGTGTGTGGGTGGGGGGCAGGGGCATCCACAATGCAAATGCTGAGGCTGCGGGGCTGAGCTGCCTTCTTATTCCCAGAGGGGACAGACCCCATCACCGCGCTCTCATCACAAGGGGACGCAGTCACGTCTTGTCGCTGCCCGACATGACTACTGACGTGTTAAACACAAAAGAAAACACTCTGGATTTGCAACATTAGCAAGTCCTGTCTACCATTCTGAATCTGTTTGAATGTTTCTTTGAAAATTCCAACTGGTATGAAGCAAGCCAGCAGAAGGAAGAAAGACAGTTGGAGTCAGGGCCAGTCAGGAGCAGAATTGATGATGAAATGCAGGAAAGTTTGGCTTTAAATACTATGGTTTCTTTTTTTAAAAATTTACCTTTTTCCTCTATTCTTTTTGCTTTAATAGAATATTTTGTATTTTTAAAATGCCCAAAAAATTATTGTTGAAGACTTGAAAAACAGAAAAATACAAAGAAAACAAAAGTGCGACCTCGTTGCCCACCCCTGAACAAAACACCTTCAGTCATTTGGCGTGGCATCTGTGTATGTGGGTGTGGGTGTCTGCACATATGTATGCACAAGCAGCTGCATAAGTGTGTGTTATGTGTGTACACACATGTGATATGTTCATGTTGCACATGTGTGCTGTGTGCAAGTGTGTGAGAGTATAGTTTGTTCATGTGTGCAAGCATGTGCATGTGCATGCATGTGCATGTGTGAAGGTGTGCTGTGCACATGTGTGTGCATGTGTGTGGCATACGTGTGTGTGTGTGTGTATGTGTGCATGGGGATGGGGTTGAAGGCCATTTCTAGTCCTTTGCTGCTAAGAATGATGCCGTGGTGGAAGTCTGTGTAACCACTTCTCACAACACCTTGCTCATTATTTCTTTATGACGAGTCGTTAGAAGCAGAAGTTGGTTTCCGGTTCTGAGGCCCAGCTCACTATGTGGCCCTGGATCCATGCGTCTAAAGGAGGTTTCAGAACGGTGGTGCCAGTTTATATTCCCAGCAAGAACGTCGGTGATGCATGCGTCCCCGTGGCTCCCTGGCCCGGAGTCCTATCATGCGGACGTTCCTTTAGACGTGCCTTCCAGTTGGACAGGTGTGAGATGGTGTCATTTAATCCTGCATTTATTTAATTAGTGGAGAGAGTGAGCATTTTAAAAAATGTGTTTTGCCCTCCCCCATCTGCTTTTGTGAATTGCATGTGCACGTTTGCCAATTTTCTACCGGGGGTGATTGGAACGGCCTCACACAAATGTAGAGATTCATTTGGGGGGAAATCTGACATCTGTCTTCCACCTACAAGCACAGCTTCAGTGTCTGTTTAGCCAAGTCACTGTCCAATGCCTCAGGAATGTTTTGCAGGCTTTTCTCATGTAGTTCTGGTGCATTCTTAGAGTTTGTCCCTAAGTGCTTAACATGTGCCTAGCACGTGCTCAACACGTGAGCAGGACAGAGGTACTGGTGATGTGTACAGTTAATGGAATCCATTTCATCCGGGATCATTTGTTTATATTATTAATAATAAATAAGCAGAATCCATCTAAACTGGCTGAAGCCCCCAACACATATTTTTTGAAAGGAAATGGGGCTTTCTGGGGTCTGGAACCCAGGATGAAAATGGCACCTCCTAGAGCAGGGGTTGGCAAGAGTTTTCATAAAGGGCTTGATGGTAATTATTTTAGGCATGGTAGGCCAGACAGTGGGACCTACCCTACTCTGCATCGTAGCTCAAAAGAAGCTGTGGACTGTATGTCAATGAACGGCAGGGCTGTGTGCCAGTAAAACTCCATTCACAGCAGCAGGCTGCAGGCAGGGTTTGCCCCAGCGGTGGTTTTTCCTTCCCTGCTCTATAAGGACACAGCCCTTCTGTCTGCTTCTCTACTTTACCCTGCCGTTTTTGTTCTCTCTTTAGCCTAACTTTTCCTGTTTTTCTGTGCATTGGGAGGAAAACAGTCCTCGGTTGAGAGCCACTGCCCTAAATGCATTGTTCTTTAGCCCTCCTGGCAACCTTATGAAGTTTGGTGTTATTAGTCCCTTGGACAGATGAGGATCTGAGACCAGAAAGCTTAGAGGACATAGCCAAGGTCACGTGGCCATTCAGCAGCAGGGCGGGCATCGAGCCACGGCTGCCTGACGATTTCACTGGCCATACAGGTGCAGTGTGGACCGGGGCCGGGAGGAGGGGCCCAAGGCCGTGGTGCCCGCAAGCTGCGGCCCGCAGGCATGGAGCAGCCTCCAGAGGGCCTCAGAGGGGCTCCCCTCAGCTCCCCTCCGAGCCTGCCGCGGAGCATTTTCTGCTGGGCAGATAATAATGATGACACCATAACGATGACTATAATAATGAAAGATAAAGGAAATGAAACATTATTAACCATTGATGGATAGTGTATTCAGTTTTCAATTTAATGATCTGCAACTGAAAATCTATAGTTAAGAACGAACCAATTTCTCTCTTCCCTTTTGCTCTGTTCATCCCAGATAAGGAAATGAAGGGATTACTCCACAGACATGGAATCCAAATGTCAATGTTCTGCCTCATTAGAGGACCTGGCGCAGACTCCCTGGGAAGCCCAGGCGGCTCTGGTGGTGTCACCGGCTCACCTGCTTAGGAGGCTGGGAACTCGGCAGGAGGGCACATAAGCCCCGGGCCCTATCGGGAAGGGGGGCAGCTTAGGGGACGCCCTGGACCTGGATGCCCCGGTCGTCCCTGCAGGCCCCACAGGGCTCGGTTCTTGTCCTCCCTCCTCCCTGTGAGCACGCACTGGGGGCCCAGGGGCCACCTGGACAAATCTTGCACCTCAGACATGCCACCCTATCCCCATGGGGAGCGGGAGGTCAGGAGGAGATTAAGTGTTCAAATGGATGGCGAGGTGGCCAAATTGAGAGGTGGCCGTCTCCTCTCCATGCCTTTGCACTGAGAGCTGAGGAGGACGCAGTTCAGACTCTCAGCTTTGGCCCCTCTTTCATCCTGGCTCGATTAGCTGAATAGGAAGCGCTTAGTGTATGCATTTTCTGTTCACATCCAAACCTAACTCCAGAGATGTGCATATGTGCACAGATTGGGGGACGAAGCTTCAGGGTTGGCCTCCAGGTGCCATGGCACACGAGGACCAATTTGCTTCTTCCAGTTGTTCCACATGTGTGACTCCTTGGAACCTTCCAGACCCAGCGGCTACAACTTCTGCTGCATGAAGCAGGCGTGTTCTTTTCATGCTTCTTGAGGTGCAGGGTGTGTGCAGGTTACAGTTCAGAAGCCAAGAGCAGCAGCTCATGCTTTCACTCAGGGAAAGAAATCGTGAGCAAACGCTTCTGCTCCACAGCTTTGTGAAAACAAACATATGACAGTGTAAAAGCTTTTTAACAGCCCTGCATGTTGGTCTGGTTCATGAGACATTGAAAACAGAAAATAAAACAATGCGAAAGGATGTGTTTGCCAGCCCAGCTTGCAGGGGAGAATCCTGAATAGCTGACGGGTTCATTTTTACTTGTTTATGGGCAGATTTCAAAGTTGCATCTGTTACTTCTTTTCAAACACTCAGACATCCTCTGGGTTGGTTTTCTTTCTTTCTGGTTTTTTTTTTTTTTTTTTGGTGGTTTGTTTTTTGGACTCTGTGTGACTGACATTTGCCCAAGGTTTAATGTCAGTTAGACCAGTTGGAAGGATGGAAAAGTTAACTCTAGAAAAGCTGATTGGTATCATTTTAAGTGTACCTGACATCTACCTTCTTGATGGTGCTCTCGAGACGTTTGATCTGTGGGACAGTCATCTCCAGTGGGACATGCATCCCCCGATGTGCAGAGCATCAGTGTGCGTGGACTCCAGGTCCCCTCCCATCCTTGCTCCTGTAGTGTCCTGAAGTGGAAAGAAAGTTAGTGTGTTGGTGACTTTGCAGGGTGCCTGGCGGGCAATCACTGCTCAGTCCACACTAACTCTTCTTTAAAATAAATATAATTAAGGGTGCTGTTGGGGCACCATGAGTCATTGAGCCCTGTCCATTTTCTGCAGTGGGGCAGCATCACAAGGGGTGCCCAGCTGACCCCCGTGCCCTCCCTGGGCACACAGGTGGGGCCAGAGCTTGGAGGTAGGTGGATCGTCACAGGTCTGATTTACAGGCTCCTGAACAGCCTGTCCTACCTACCTGGCCTGAGGCCTCCCTGTGGCCCCCCACGGCTTGCTGGGACAGTGCGTCAGGTGTGTGGGGTGACTCTGGGTCCCTGTGGATGCACAGGGCTCGTGGGTGAGTCCCCCAGGGAAGAACAAGCCTGTGTGGACCTCCGGGCTCCTTGAGGTTGCTGGGGAAGTTGGGAGGCCAAGGCCAGGCATCTGGCGGGTACCGTGGCACGAGCTGCAAGCTGCATCTGTTAGGAAATTAGGACTTTTTTGTGCCTCTGAGTGTGGTGAAAACCCATTTGGAGGCCTTATTTTTTCAATGAAATGTGAGTTTCACACAATGAGAGAAAATAATAGGCAAAAGGATTTGGAAGGACAATTGTCAGCCTTTAAAAAAATTATATTTATCCAGATCCATTTGGTGAAAGAAGGCTCTGACATATGCGCTTTCTCATCGTTTTGTTTTTACCCAGTAGAATGCATTCCATGGTAGAGTTCTTTGGGCACAGCATCTAGTTACATTTTCCCAGGGAAAAAAATCCATTTTCATGAGATGGGCCATATTTTCTGACTGATCTGTAAAAATGGAGATTTTGCAATCTTCTGGTCAGGCCCCTGAAGTTGAACTGTGTAACCTATTTTAGCTGAAAAGATCGTGTTGGTCACTCTTGTCTGACAACCTGATGCCCTTCACAGCCAACATCTGAGGCTGTGGTTGCAGGGTGTCTGTGACCTCTCATCCACATGCAGGCCAAGCTCGGTGATGCCCGGTCTGGGAAAGGTGGGTAGGCAGGGCCTTTGCTTATCCAGGGCGTCCTGCATTCAGTGCTGTCGAGAGCCCCTGAGCAAGGGAGGGGGACGCTGAGCAGTTCCTAATCAATCGTAGGCCCTTGAGGCCCACAGAGGCACGGTGGGCAGGCCCGAGCTGTGGTTACCATGGGGCCAGGCGGCCTCCTGCTGCAGGAGGGGGACACCATAGTGAGAGGCACAGCTCTGTGAGGCCGTGGCAGCTGGCTCCAGACCTCACGGCAAATGAAGGCACTAGGGACTTGAGCACGCTGACAAGACAGGCCGCTCTGCACAGGAAGCAGTGCAGCCCAGCAATGGCAATATAAGCAGTTTTGGCTTTTATCTGTATGGGGAGGTTCAAGGGTATTCATTGACTTTAGACAATAATAAAATCATCAGGTTCCAAGGCGAAGCCACAGGCTCTCACTCCTGGAAAGTAAATGGGGGTTTTAAAGGCAAGTGGCTCACAGAGATCCTATTAGGAAAGGACAAAAAAAAATTTTTTTTTAAGCTAGGAATTCATTCTTGTTCTCAAGCAATTGTAATGAGAGACTGGTTTATGAAACACATGCTTCTTTAGAAGGTGGAAGGTGTTTTTGCTCTAGGCCTAATGTGTAATTTGCAGATGCTCTGAGCAAGGTTTTGGAGTGATGGGAGGACAGAGGAGAAAGGGGTGCCCCACTGCTTCCCACCATCACTTGGCAGTCCTTTTGCCAGCCTGAAGAGTAGCGTGTGTGTGTGCTGAGCAAGAAGCCCGTGGCTGACCTGCACAGCACTGTTAGCTGTAGCCCTGGCCCCTCAGTCTGTGGCTCTGGACACTGAGGCTGGTGGGACAGAGGGACCAGCCCAGGATCCCATCTGCTCTGCAGAGCCGGGACCTTACCCAGGTCCGTGTGACCCCAAGGCTGAGTCTGTCCTCCAGGGGAGGCTGTTTCTGAAACTCTCTACCTGCTTGTGCTCTCCGTGTGGTCCGGCGGTGAGGGGCACAGAGTCTCGCTTGCTCGCAGCGCTCGGGGAGGGGCAGTGGTGCCTGGAGAGTGTGGCCACAGGCCAGCGGCACTGCCTGCCTGCAATTAGGCCCTTGAGGCTTGCTTGATAACATCCTGGGAAACAGGACATGATGCCGGAATATCTCCATACCCAGCATGACTAGCTGGGTGTAGTGCCACAGAAACCGAGCTCAGGGGAAACCAATGGCATGGCAGAGAGAGCACAACACGTTGACTACCCATTCTGATCCTCGCAGATGCACTGGCGTAGCGGGGGTTTGTCAGTTAGGAGTGGAGTGTGCTTTCTCCAGGATGGCAGACTTGTAAGACGGAGACACATCTTACGACATCCCTGCGTCACTGGGGAGGGAAGACCCAGCAGCCCATCACCGGCAGGGTCGTCGGGGAGAAGGGAACTGCTGCTCTGCCCAGCCTCTGAGATTTAGGGGTTGTTACAGGAAGAATTAATAACCCAAGCCTATAAAAGTGGCCCGTGTATCTGACAAGTCTAGGGGTCTGAGGCGAGCTTCGGTCATGGCTGGATCCAGGAGTCCCAAGGCTGTTATCAAGGGGCTGTATCTTCTCATCTATTGGCTTAGCCTTTGCTGGGTTGTTTTTGGTGTTTTGGTTTGTTTGTTTTTCTTGACTTCATTTCCAGCTAGATCCTCCCTTGTGGGGCACGTATGCTTCATGGCCTCCTTTGCTCTCTGCTCTGTGCTTCCTGCATCCGTAGCTGCAGCCCGGCAGCCCTGCAGTGTGAGAACGTCTCCTTCCCTGTCATCCCCCCAGGCCTGGTGTTGGGTCCCACTGGCCCAGCTCACACCCAGCAGTGAGGTGTATGGTGGCCCCAAAAGATATATCCACCCAGAATCTTTGAATGTGACCTTATTTGGACAAAAGGGTCTTTGCAGGTGTGATGAAGTTACTGATCTGGAGATAGCGTTGTCCTGGTGAGTCTCGTATCCAGCAACAAAAGGAGGCCCCGGGAAGACTTGTGGGAAGATTGAGAACTGAGGACAGCGCCATGGGCGTCAGCAGCCCCACACCTGCCGTGGTTGGACACCACTCCGACAAGGTGCTGGTTTGCTGTGTGACCTGGGCAAACTACTCACCCCCTCTGGACTTCAGGCCCCTCCATAGTAAGGGGGATAGTAATAGTGCCTGCGTCGTCGGGTTGCCACTGGGGTGAAGTGGCTGAGGGCAGTTTACCACAGCGGCACAGTCGTGTGGGCCCCAGCCAGGCCACCTGCTCACCTGGTTCCAGTCTACTCTGTGACCCTACCCAAGTTACTTAAGGCCTCTGAGACTTGGTTTCTTTAGCTATAAATAAGGCCAATGATCCTTCCCACCCCATAGGGTTGATGGGGTTATGAAATTAATTCACTCCTGTCCTTAGGACACTGCACGCCCTTTATGAATGAGTTGCTCTCTTTGTTAGCACGTCCCTGTTCTGTTGCCGTCCTCTCCTCTAGGCCAGTGGTTCTCCACAGGGGCGATTCTGGCCCCAGGGACTCTGGGCAACATCTGGAGATGTTTTTGGCTGTCACAGCTTGGGGAGGGGGTGCTCCTGGCATCGAGTGTGTGGGGGTCAGCGATGCTGGTGTTCGTCTGCAGTGCACAGCATGGCCCACCATGGGGGACGATCCAGCCCAGCCGCCCACAGCGCCAGCTGGGAAGCCCTGGTCGGGACTGACCTGCAGACCGACAGCGTGCTGGCGTCCTGTGCCTGGCGCTTTCTTCTAGCAGGTCTGCTTTGAAGCGCCAGAGATGGGAAAATAGAAACCCTCCTGCACGACACTCCAGTCTTTTTCTCTTCTCTTAGCAGCTTTCGTTTAATGAAGAGGAGTTGAATCCCAGGAAACTTGGGACCCAGAACAGCCTCCAGTATCAGAATCCAGGGCCTCTCTGTGCCCCGTGAGGACGCCCTGCAAGACTGGCCTGCGGCAGTCTTCCAGGAAGACACCTGCCCATTTTGGGCTCAGGATTGTCAGTGGGGTTGTGAGTCTGCTGAGGGGTACACAGTGACCCGCCTGAGGGCCAGGCTGTGCCCGGGTGTGGTCCTCCCACTCCCTGAAGCTGCAGGGCACCCCTGGTGCAGCTGGGCTGTGCGGATCCTCTGTGGCTCATGCCAGCATGGCAGGGACCCAAAAGAGAAGGCTGGTTGCTTTAGGGAGAGAGGGAGACTTTGTTCCTCTTTGTTCTCCCTGCGTGGGGGTGGTAGGAATCCCTTGTGCAGGGGTGCAGGGGTGCAGGGAGGAGGAGGGAGGAGTAAGACAGGGCACCTCTTGATGGCACCAGGCAGTCCTGGGGGCAGGAGAGAAGGACCTGCCAGGACAGGAAGCACAGATCACAGGCTGAGGCACAGTTATCCCAGGATCAGGGACAGAGGGAGGAGGGAATCCGTGTGCGCTCACATGGTCACCTGACTATGGGACTGCACCCTGGCTGGAGAGGCCCCAGGTAGCTGGCAGTGTGGGGGGGCTTCTGGGTGAGAGTGGTCAGTCACTCAACAAACACTTATGGAGCTCCTGGCTTGGGCTGGGCCCAGGGACAGCAATGCCACATCTTTAGAAACCTAGAGACTCTGCAGTCCTGTGCTCGAATCCTCTCTCAGAGCCGTTTTCCCTCTGCGACATGAGCCCAGCCCCTCAGAGGGAGGAGGATGCCCGAACGATGAGCCCCTCACCATGGAGGTGGCTCTGGTCCGTCTGAACAAAGGGAAGTTGCTCTTGAAGTGAGGAGAGAGGAAGATGCCCAGAAAATGCCCATTTCTTCCGGGTCCTCGTCAGGACATGGTGTTTCGAGTATGAGAAGTGCTCTGCAGCGCCTGGTTGCACCTGTCGAGCTTGTGGTCTGGACACACCCTCAGGGCGCAGGGGACCTGGACGAGATGCTGGTGGGTCAGCCAGGTGGGCTTCATGCTGTCTCCTTCCTGCTCCTTGGTGCAGAGACCCCTGGGCAGGTGGTCAGTGTGGGCAGAGCTTCCGCAAGGACCCAGGAATGGCTTTGGGGCCTGAGGAGAAGCCTCATCCCCGTGGCATTGCTGGCTTCACTGCCTGCTACGCTGGCATCATGGGCTGACCAGGAGGTGGGAGGTTGCCGCCCATGGGGGCCTGTGCTGAGGGGGGCTGCTGACCTGCTGAAACCCCAGGTGATGGTCTTGTGGTCCCAGGGACTAAGGGAGCAAATGTTCGTGGCCTGTCACCCTCCCCAACCCGCCTGGTCTGGCCTTCCAGGGTGCAGCAGCCTCAGTGCATCAAGCGCCTCCCGGAGGCCTGGGGCCCACGTGGCCGGGCTCTCCCCAGGGGCCGACTCGTCCCAACAATTCTGAGGGGAAGCTCAGCCCTTATTCCTGTTACCCTCCACCCCACACCCCTTTCACAGATGGCCGAAGTGGCTTGGAGAGTCTGCAGAACCTACCTGTGGTCTCAGCCTTAAGGGGACAATGAGGTCCAGTCCGCTTTGGGAGAGCATCCGCGTATGCACACACACTCCGGACGCTGCGCTCGCCCTGGGCTATTACCTGGTGCAGGTGTCCCTACATGCACAGCCCATCGCCCACCCCAGTGGCCAGAGCTGCAGGATGAGGGCATTAGTGTCCTCTGGGCAGCATCATAGGAAGCTGAGCCTCTATGGGACCCTTGTGCATGAGGCATGGGGACAGGCCCCAGGGCCGGACAAAGCCCTGGGCCTGACCACAGCTCTCAGTGTGAGTTCTCAAGGCAGCAGTCCTAAACCCCAGCTGGTATGTGGGGCACGGGGTCACCCACCGGCTCCCAGACCCAGCCCAGGCTCCATAGGGCCCAGGCCTCGGTACCTCTGAGGTGGCCACGGGGCTTTCCAGGGAAAAGCGTGAGCCATAGAGAGTGTCCACGTGGAGCGCAGATGTGTGCGTTGGCCTTCCACCCTTTGTGTTGTGGTGTAAAACTGCCTCGTTAGGTGATTTCCTCAAAGGCAGGGAGTTTTATGGAATGATGTGGTAAAGTTATAAACACACTTGCATGTATTGATGAATCAGGCTGTTATATGGGAGAGGAGAGGATGTTCTGTTTTTGAAAATGCAGCAGAAACACTGTCCCTGTTTCACGGGAAGGTTTTTAATTTTCCTGAGGTTGGGACATGTTTATTGATGTTTTAAGCTGTGTTTTTAATAGAGACCTTGAGTTCTAAGCTCACTATGGGGTACTGGAGGGGGTCTGCGCCCAGCACCCAGGAGCACACTGATTACACGTGCCACCTCAAGCACTGGCCCCTGTTCTGTCATCCACAAGGAGACACGTGACGTTTGTCCCTGTCACCTTGCAAGACTACCTGATGGTAAGATGTAATCGTCAGATGCCCTCACGCTTTGCAAGCACTAAAATCTCCCATGAATATTACCGAGTGGAGTTAGTAGTAGTGGTCACAATATCCCTTTGGCTTTTGGAATCTGTTAATTCCATACTCATTAGTATCTATATAATTCCAGGAAGTTGCAGACTTGGAATTGGCCTTTGGCACCATCCTGCAGTTCTCATTTCTTGGTGAGGAAACAGAGGCCATAGGATGAGGCCAGGGCCACAGTCCGCTGAGTGGCCTAAGCAGAGGCTGAGCTGGGAAGGTGCAGCTGGCAAAGGCGGGGAGGGAGACGGGGACAGTGGGCTTCCCACCCTCGCCCAGCCCCTATGCCCGGCGGCTGTCACCTGCCTGACGTACTTACCACTGCCCAGTGTCCTGGGCACCCAGCCCCTCTGCACCTTCCTTGTCTGTAAGCTCAGGTTATGATCACTTCTGTGGGGATGTCCTCCCACACCTCCTTTGGAGGGAGCTGAAAAATTGAATCAATTGTAGAGTGGGAAAGTGCCGTGCAGTTGGATACAGGGGAGCCTTAGGAACGTGTGGGCGAGGTGGGGTCCCCGGGTGGGGGAATGCGGGCCAATGACTAGGCCAGGATTGAGAGACAAGTGGGGGTTTCCTGAGAGAAGGGTGGAGAATGGACAGGTGGGCAGGTGAAGGGAGGGATCCTGGGTGGAGAATGGACAGGTGGGCAGGTGGAGGGATCCTGGGTGGAGCATGGACAGGTGGGCAGGTGGAGGGATCCTGGGTGGAGCATGGACAGGTGGGCGGGGGAGGGAGGGATCCTGGGTGGAGCATGGACAGGTGGGCAGGTGGAGGGATCCTGGGTGGAGCATGGACAGGTGCATGGGGGAGGGGAGGGATGAGTTGAGTTTCTTGGTAATGGTCATTACTCAGCAGATTTGCTGGCCTGGGTGGGCAGTGCTGGGGCTGAATTAAGTGAGCAAGACCCAGGGACCCCGCCAGAGCTTCCTCTGGATCCGCTTTCTTTTCAGCTATGGTGTACTCTGGGGTTCCTAATAAGGATTCCCCTCTCTTTAGAAAGCATGGAAAAGCACTGGGCTTGTGGTGTGAGCAGCACCCTGTATTTGGTATGAAATAATACCGTGGTGCAGGTTGTGCTCACCGTGAAGCGCCTCTCTTCACTGACTGTCTGTGATCTTTCCGTGTGCTGCTGTCCGTGTACATACGCACTGACAGGCCAGCTCCATGAGGGAGGGGCTTCTGTCTGCCTCGTTCGCTGCTGTTCCTAGGGCCGAGGACAGTGCTGGGCACACAGTGGACCCTTAAGGATTTGGTAATTGGGTGAGGAAACCTCTGCCCTGCCCTACGGCGTAGGCTGGTTTCTGGAGGCCTTTAAGTGCGCTTTCATGCTCTCTCTCGCGTGTGTGAGAGACATTAGCGTGTCGGTCCCTTTCCCAGCGGTTGCCATTGTTTTAGCGTGTTCCTTTAATAAGTGTGCGCACCCTTGGCTGAACTTTGCATGAAGCCGTGGGGAGCCAGCGTGAATGCATGGTGGCCGTGTGACTGGAATGACAGTCGGGGTGCTTGTCTGTGGCTGTGGAAGTGTTGTCGCCCTTGCAAAGTGCCTCACCTTTCTTTTGGGTTTTTGGGTTTCAGGTCAGCTGTGGGGGCCTGTTAGCATGTGTCAGGACGCCCACACAGGCATGCAAAGAAGGCTTTGGCCATCAAAGGTGGCTTCTGTACAGGCGGGTTCAGTGGCTCTGCAGTTGGCAGGAGCACCCTTTGCTGGTGCTCGGACTGAAGGAGGCACGTGATTTAGCATTGAGGGTGATCTGTCACAGAGCGGGGTCTCTGGCCTGTGTTCAGCGGCTGCCTGACCGTGGACCCCAGCGCGACCCCAGCGTGATGACTCAGTCCTGGGTAAGTGCAGGCGTCCCGGCCGCTGGCTCTGGACTGTCAAGGGGATCATCTAAGTCGAGTGTGTGTTAGTTGCAGGATTGGACTGAAGTACACGGGCTCCGTTGATCCATGGTCCTAGACAGTGAGCGGTCCCCTCGGAGAGCCGAGGATCCACAACTCAGCAAACCGCCGGGCTCACTTCTTTCCCCGCCCCTTCCTCTCAGACTTCCCTACTTCCCTCTTTCCTAGGTTTTGTTTCTGGAAGGTTCTCATGGGCCATGTCCTGTTCAGTCCTCAGGAGTGTTGCAGGACGACGCGCCCTGTCTGCAGTTGCTGCGGGTCCTCTGCGGCCCTGGGTCCCGCTGTTTACCTGTGGGTGCCGCTTGTCCTTCCACAGATACTCTAAGACGCCTGGAAACCGCGGTGCCCTCTAATTCTACTATAATCACCAGCCTTTTCTCTTGCCAAAAAAAATTTTAAATAAACTTAAAAGAACACGTACTAAGAAAATGTTTTCCAAGTCAAGCTGCACGGGGCTCTGAAATTAACAGCTGGTGAGTGTCCTCCTTTTTCATGGTAAGGACAAAAGCAGGTGCACTTGGGCGTGTGTGTGATAAACAAAATGTTTGCCCAAATTCGGAAACTCAAAATGGTCTAAAAGAACAGAGTCAGTGCCTGGAAATGGCAAAGTGGTAGCCCTGGTGCCAGTATTTTGAGTGAGAGTATCACCGAGTGGGATGGATTGTGTCTCCCAAAATGGCATGCTGAAGTCCCAGCTGCAGCACTGTGATGTGACCTTGTTTGAGAAAAAAGTCCTTTGAAGTCAAGAGGAGGTCACCCTGGATCAGGGTGGGCCCTGCGTCCAATGCTGGAGGCAGAGACTGGGCTGACACAGCCACCGACCAAGCGACACCGCGGGTTGCCCACCACCCCCAGGAGCTAGACGGGGCAGGGGCACCTCCCCGCAGGCCTTGGAGGGAGCAGGGCCCTGCTGACACCTTCACCTGCGACTTGGGCCTCCAGAACCATCAGAGAATCTGTTTCTGTTGTTTTAAGCCACCCAGTTTGTGGTACCTGTTGTCCCAGGAAACTAACACACTCAGGAAAATGACAGTTTTGAAAAGCCCAGAAGATTAACGTGCTGGATGAAAACTGTTGATTCAGATGTTTCTTGGTACCTTAACTTCTTAGTGATTTCCAGAAGTGGCGTTTTAAAAAAAGGCACTTCCTGCCAGTACGGGTGAATGTTTTCTTTACCGGTGTGCCTTGTTGATGGAGGAGGCGATTCATTCAGAAGTGCCAGGGTTAGTATTAGGAATCTGGAAGCTGCTGTGACGGTTGTCCCTGAGAGCAGCTCCCCACACGCTCGGCTTTCACTCCCACCCTGCCCTGCGGGGGGTTCGTAAAACCATCACCTCGATGCAGGTGACAGTGAGGACAATGCAGGTGACAATGAGGACAATACAGGTGACAATGAGGACAATGCCGGAAAAGCAACCTATGGAAGTGTTGGGGCCCTCAACCGCAAGGCCTAACTGCGCCATGAGAGCTGGCTGGCGCCTTCCCAGTGGGGCATGGTGCCTGCAGCAGGCGTCCGGAGCTAGAAGTTTTGCTGTGTGACCAATTGAAGTGAAGTTTTGTAATAGGAGGGTGACCAGGTTTGGGACAGGGTCTTACAAAGGAACGTTGCTGACATGCTTTTTAGGGAAGCGTGTGTGTGTTTATTCTCTCAACACACCTGCACAGACCGCACTAGGTGCCGGCTGAGGATGTGCTGGTGCATAAGCAGGACGGCCCGGCCTGCTTGGAGCTTGCCGTGGAATGAAGAGGGTGGGGTTGGCCATGAAAGGGGCTGGTGAGCCCCCTGGAGCAGAGGCTGGTGCACCAAAGCTGGGCCCGGGGTCAGGTGGTGGGGACACATGGGTCAGAGGCTGGGGCGCCTGTCGGGAAGGGACGGTAGGGACACCTGAGTGAGGAGGAGGAGAGCTCAGCTGTGTGGGGACCCAAGGGGGGAGCGTCCTGGGTGGGGAGAGCAGGTGCAAAGGCCTCGCCCCTCAAGGGCTCCTGAGAACCCCAGTCTCGGCTGGAGGGGCTGCAGCTGGGCTCTGGCCCAGGGGCTTTCTCTGGGTGCAGAGGGCAGTGCCACCTGGTGCTCCCACCTGTGCAGGGCTGCCCTGGCCTCGGCCACAGACCTCGCCCACCCACCCCTCCCCTCCCCCTCCCCTGGGCTCCAGTCCTTTACTGCTGTCTTCCTTCGCATCTGCCCTGCCTGGCCCAGCCCTTTGGACCTGTTTCCCATGTCCCTGTCCCATGTCCAGTGGTCCTCATGCCCTGTCTGCCTGCCCAGGATCCCTGGCCCTGCTCCCAGCCTCCAGGATGCCCTCTGGTTGGGCTGTTGATACACATGGATCCTCTGCGGGGGCTGGGGCAGGCGCTCTTTCACTCCCGGGACACCGTCCTTGTGTTTAGGCGGCAAAGCGCTGGCTTCACGGCAGGGCCCACAGGAGGCAGGCACCCAGGGATGCAAACCCACCTCCTGCGCCCTTCAATTCAGAGCATTTCAGGCTACAGCAAAGCCTAGCAGTTGGCACCTCCCAGCGCAGCTGGCGACAGGGCCCTGCTATCTGCTCACGTGAGCTGCGAAAGCCACAGACCTCGACCAACTTTTAATCCCGTCAACTGTCACAGAGGTATTGCAGGGAGGGGAGACACAGCAGGTCACAGCTGCCCCCTGCGGCGTGCCAGTTTGTGCAGTGTCCTACTGAGGGCTCAGAAGCCCACTGCTGTCAGCCCATTTTACAGATGGCAGCACCAGGCTCAGCTGAGGAAGGCGGCCGCTGTGATCACTAGAACGTGAAAGAACAAGACCTGAGCCCCGTCTGTCTCCATAACAGGTCCAGAAAATGCTTTGGGGTCACTTCACCATACAGAAATCGAGGGGACGACAGGGACCTTGCCTTTACTAGCCTTGCTGAAAATACATTGTCCCACTTGGGAAAACAGCAGCAACGTTCTGGAAGCAAATTTATGTTTCCTTTGAGAGGGGCGACTGCCCGTGCTATCTTGGCCCAGGCGTGTGCGTTTCGCTTATGCCCTGGGCAGACCTGTTCTGCTGAGCTCCTGCGGGTCCGTGATGCCCCTTGCCGTGGTCATGCAGCCGCCAGAGAGTTTTTGCCACTTTTTAAGTTGTTCCCAGTGATTATCCTCAGGCAATAAAGCTCCTGTCTAAAAATAGGTCTCATAAAGGCCTCGGTTTTTCTTCTAATTAGTGTGAGGATTTATTGAATATACATCATACGTGTAGATCATAATAATATTAAAATTACTATTAAGACTTTACACATCAAAATATTTCAGGCAGTGGGGAGATGGGAAGCCCGATGGTCCCCGAGAACCGTATCTGCGTTAGCAAGATAAAGGACAATTTAGGACGATTACAAAAGCGATGATTTAGGGTACAACATAAAACTCTGCTGAGAACTAATTCGTAATGCCAGCTGCTGCTAAGCTTCTTAATCTTTATCTAGTTCAATTAAAATCTGAATGTTTAGGATTTCATTAACAGCTAGGGGTTTGGAAATTACATGCGCTTTTACGCTGTATTCCTTTGCTGACTGACAACATTGGAAGTTGCCTAGAACGTCTTCAGGTAGACTTATATATAATTAAAACTTAAGTACTTAAAGGGTAATGCAAAGGTAAAAGTAGATTATTTTAATTTTTCAATCCGGTCCCATTGACAAAATAAGGAAACCCCACCAAAAACTGCACCCCTTTTGTAGGGGGAGAGAGGCATTCGGGAGCCTCAGCTCTGCACGGTGACCGGCAGGCACGTGCTCCAGGCCTCAGGGCCCCTGGGTGGGCTTCAGTTTAGGGGCCAGGGAGCCGCTCTGGGTGTCTTCTTAACCGCTGGGTTCCTTGCCATGCTCCTGTGCATGCAGTTCACACCTGGCCCCCACTTTAGTGCAGATGTGTTTGCTATCTGCCAATTCATGATGCATTTTCCAGACTTTGCAAACAGGTCTTTCTAAAATTAAACCAGCCCAAGTGATGAGCAAGCTTAACGCGTAACTTCAGATTAACAGCGAATAGGAAAAGCAGAAGGGGTGTGTCCTGTGTGTTTTTCTTGACTGGCTGTCGAGGTCTGTTGTCAGGAACTTTATTCCTCACTGGCGAATGGGCGATTGGGGTGGGGCTGGGGAATCTGCACAGTCCCTTCCTCTCTCAGGTACCCGTCACCATGCCCGGCACACCCCTGGGGAGAGCTGCAGGGTTTGGGTCTGTGTGAGACTCATCTGCTTTGTAGACTCAACTCAGTTACCTGTGTGTGGGAGGCGGAACAGCAACCCCCAAAAGGCCCACGCCCTAATCTCCACTGCTGTGAATGTGTCACCTTACATGGCAGAAGGGACTTTACAGGTGTGATTACAGTTAAGGACACTGAGATGGGAATGACCCTGGTTGGTCCCGTATAATCCCAAGGTCCTTTCTAGAAGGGAGGCTGAGGGTCACAGTCAGTCCTAGGGGTGACGTGGAAGCAGAGTGGGAAGAGACATGAGGAAGAGCCGCCTGCTAAGATGCAGGGGACTCCCCTGGAGCCCCCAGGAGGAACACAGCCCTGCTTACTCCTTGCTCTTAGTCCAGTGAGACCCGTGTCAGAGGTGTGACCTCCAGGACCACAAGCTAATAAATGTTCGTTTTAAACCACGGTGTTTGTGGTGGTTCCCGACAGCTGCAGCGTGGAGCTGGCTGCCCCACCTTCCTGAGACCATGTTGTCCTCTGTAGAATTGGGTGGGGAGTGGCATTCGGGGGCCCCTGTGAGGGTTGGGGAGATGGTGAGCACCGAAGAGGGCCTCATGGGCTGTGGGTGGCCGCCTGGTGCTGGTCCAGGTGCTGGTCCTCGAGCCCCCTGAGAGCCAGGGAAGGTGGGTAGGGACGGCTCCTCCGGCTGTCCCCCTGCCCCTCCCTCTGCCACGTGCCCACCCTGCTGCTCCAGTCGCCTTGTGATGGGGCACAGCCCTTCTCCCTGTCCCTCTGGGCAGCTGCTGGATGGCTGAGCTAACTGTGAAGTGCCAGCTCTCCAAAGTCCCTTCCCCTGTGCCTTCTCACCCCCAGCACCATTGCCTGATTTCCCTGTGGCTGTTTGCAGGGGGCAGGGAGGGCAGGGAGGAGCTGGGCTGCCACTCTCAGAGCATCTCTGTGCGTCCTGAACACTCCCAGCCCAGGGACACGGAGGCACTGGGTGCACACAGGCGTGCAGGGCAGCTGGCTGGGGAGCAGACCTTGACAGGCCCCTGAGTCCCCGGAGCTGCAATGGGCACGCGGCAGTGCCCTGCTCCTTAACTCAGGCGGCACGTTCCTCTGTTCTTAAATGATAAAGAGGCCGCTCAGGAACAGAGCTGACCTTCCGCCTGTTAAGACTCGAGTCTCCTGCTGCTGTGTAGCAGCGTCTGGATGGGCTCTGCCCGGGGCTGTGTTCCACACGTTTTCCAGGTGATGATGCACCCCCAGCTATATGGGACACTCGGGAAACTCATGTCCTGGGGCGTGCGGAACGGAAGGCCAAGCCCTCCTCTCGGCTGCGATTAGGAATCGTGTCACCTGCCGCAGGCTTCCGTGCGGCCGCGTCTGGGTCTTCAGTTCTCTGTGCAGTGGTCTGTGAACCCACGTCTTAGGAGTTGGTGTTTGGGTGGGATGTACTGAAAGGCCCCGTCTTCCTTAGGTGAAGGTGTCCACACGAGTAACTTCCCTAGGCAATTATGGAACGATTTAATATTTGTTATTTTACATCATTCTGAAACTGTGATTTTCTGTGTCCTCGTTTTATTATTTTATACTTACATCTTACCACTTCTTAACTGACTGCATGGTTGTCTTGTCTCTAAACAGTGAGCACCTGGAGGACAGGACGCCTGTCCTTGTGTGGTGTGTGTGTGCTGTGTTGTGCGTGCAGTGTATGTTGTGTGTGCTGTGTATGTGTTGTGTGTTGTGCATGTGTGTGTCGTGTCGTGTGTGTCATGTGTGCTTTGTGTGTGTGCTCTGTGTGCTGGGCCAGCTCTCTGTGTGGTGTGTTGTGTGTGGTGTATGTTGTGTGTGTCATGTGTGCTGTGTGTATTGGGCAAGCTCTGTGTGTGTGGTGTGTGTGTCGTGTGTGGTGTATATAGTATATGTTGAGTGTGTCTTGTGTGTCATGTGTGTTGTGTGTGTACTGTGTATGTTGGGCAAGCTCTGTGTATGTCGTGTATATGTGTTTTCCAGCATCATCTGATTTTGAGCCTGATGATCTGTGAGTATGTATCGCATAGATCTATAAACTTGTCTTTTCAGTTTGTGATTTTTGTTTTTGTTTGTCCCAGGGGGAGGGAAAGAAACATTGCATCCAGTGCAACTTGCAAGACACAGTGTTCCTATAACTACTGTATCTCGTGCCATGATCTTACCATCTTTGGGCTTCTACCGTTTGGTGTGTTCACAGATCACACTGGGATCCCATGAAATGCAGGTTCTGATCTGAGGGTCTGGGTTTGGGCCCAAGAGTCTGTGTTTCCAACACACCCGCAGTGGTGCTGACGCTGCCTGTCAGGGGACCACGCTGTATGCACCAAGGATTTTTAGGGCCTGGGGCCCTATGGTGTTCCCAGCTCCTGAGCAATTCCTGAGAGATTATGAACAAAATCCCTGGTTCTTTCTCCTCCCTGCCCTTTGTTTTCCCAGGGCACTGGTGGACAAGAGTTTGCACGTCCTCAGAATGTTGTCCGGCTCACTGCTCACGTGCACCCAAGTAGTTGGGTTAACGTCAGGATTAAAACCAACCACCTTGATTTGGTGCTTGTCATTTTCACATGTAAAGAAGACAAAATAAATAAATGAAGGATGCTACCACACCCCAAATGGATTCGGCAAATGTCTCCCCAGGAGACCTGTGGGAGTCCAGAGCCAAAGACAACTTAAAATATGACTTGGGTCCACACATTCAGCTTCTAGTGTAAAAGTCCAGACAGATGGATCCAATAGGGGTAATAAGTATATATCGTCTGTAGTCACTTTGGAACTTTATAACCCTCTAGCAGCACCCTCTGTTGTTTCTTCTCTAGGCCTCTTAAGATATTGATGATGCAGCTGTGTACGCTGGTGCAACTCAGAGTCTGGGATGGCAGTGGGCTGTGTACTTTAGACCCTGGCTGTCATGATCTTGACAACTTTGAACACTTCTGTCCTCTTCTTTGTTGCTTAGGGTTTCATTTTCGACTGGTGATTTTAAGTCTTTCAGAGGTTGCTGGAAAGGATGAAGATTGTGAATCTTGACTCAACAAATTACTTTAGAACATTGTAGGCAAATCGTTCTGGGTTCCTTTAAAAATGCAATTTACTCTACAAGAAGTGGCTGATTTGCCATGTTATAGTGATGCCATTATGTTTTAAAAACCTGTCATTGACGTGTAACTGCTTACCAAAAAAGCACCCAAGTAGCAAGGGTCCAGAGTGTCTCAAGCTGAACATGCCCGTGGAACCAGCACCGACCAGATCGGGAAGGGAAGCACAGCCGAGCGCCGTCCACGTCGTGGTGGGGTCCAGTCTCCTCCTTCTCTTTGCTGTAGAACATTCCTTGGTGTGAATGTGCCATCCTTGATTTTTCCAGACTTACCAGTTTACTCTCCATGGACATTTGCGTGTTACTAATGGTGCCACCATAGGCGCTGTCATGTGGGGTGACCACCCACTGAACAACCATGTGCTGAGCTTGGGTAGTGTGGCCTTTTGAAACACAGCTCTCCTTGTGGAAAAGAAATTACCAGAATTTTAGAAGTACGATGAAAGTTTGAAACTGTGGAGTGTGTCAGGGCTGAACTTTATTGCCCAGGAGAAAATGCAAATATTTCTTGCATCTTTTAGTTGGTTCCACGTGAGCCTCTTGGTGTTGAGTGTATGTAGCATATTTTGACATGTTTGTTCCATGCCAGGGGCGCTGTAATTTTCAAGAGTTCTGTAGGTGAGCTATTTAATATTAAATACTATGTGAGTGCACATACTCAACCGAAGCTGTCACAAAATTGCCGTGAGCCGCAGTGTTGGGTGGGTGGACTTGGTTTCGTGCTCATTGAAATTAGTGGCATCCAGTGTCCTTCGTGGTGAGGGGAGGTGGGGCATGATGAAGTCGGTGACACCCTCCTTCTCCTCGCACTGTGCAGACAATTAATCTTTGTCCACCTGCAAACTCTGGCAAAAGTCAGACATGCCAGCAGTCTCCAAGGTTTTTCTGCTGAAATGGCTGTTGCTTTTGTTCTTTGGAATAATTGCCCGTGCTGGGGGGTGGTAGGAAGCGGGAAGAGCCCAGGCTTACAGGTGGGCGTGATCCAGACAGGAAGTTTAGTAAGTCCGTTATGCAATGCGTGGTTTTCTTTTGAGAAATGTCTATTCAAGTCCTTTGCCCATTTTTTAATCAATTTTTTTTCGTGCTGATGGTTTGTTTGCATTCCTTATATAGTTTAGATATTAACCCCTTAATTTTAAACATGACTAGGACCTGACAAACCACCACATGAAAGTCTGCACTCACAGCTGAGTGCCCCACGTCGGGCTCCTCTCCAGGCTGAGGGTACCTGGGGGCCGAGGGGCCCAGCCTCACCCAGCAGCGGGTCTCGTTTCTGGGGCCACAGCAATGGAATGTGTGGGGTGGGGTTTGTGATCCGGGTGGGCCAGTGAGACGCTCCTGGCTTTGCCCATCTGGACATGAGGCAGGAAGAGGCCAGACAGGAATCTGGTACCCCAAAGGGGAGAAACCACTGCAAGGGGTGCTTGTGGGGAGCACATAGCTCAGAACAGAGAGAGGAGGCTGGCTCTGGGGACAGCCCCTGATACAAAAGGCCAGAAGCTTAGCCAGGCTCAGATTCTCAGCTGCAAAAGCCTATCAGCCAGGTTTTGGTGTAAGCTGGTAGTTGGAGTCAGGGTTTCTGTCCCTAGATGCTGAAAGACAACTACCAGGTAAAAGGGCGTGAGAAATGTGTGGAACCTGGCAGGAGAACGTTGGGGAGGGAGGGGCGGCACTGGCCCAGCTCCCACTCTTCCCGCGCCCACTCTGCCTGCAGTGGGCAGGAGAGCTTCCGGGGACGGGATTTCCATGGGGCCTTGGAAGAGGAGCTTCTGCTGCAGGAGCTGAGCATGAAGACGACTCAGGAATCCTGATTCTCCTCCTCCTGACATCCTAACAGCCTCCTCCTCTCCCCCCCGGGTGCTAGCCAGTTCCTTTGGCTCAGGATGGGTGGGTCTCGGGAAGCCTATGAAATAAGATATCAAAGTTCACTGCCCAAATGGAAGGGCGTTTTCAGACAGGCTTCTTGATGGGTCTGCATTGTTCAAAATCCATTCCATCGGGAGAAGTTAGGAAAAGGAAAATCTAATTTTCTGGAACACGAGATGGAAAGGCCCCGCACCTTGCAGATGGAGACCGCGCTTAACCAAGTTGATCATTTGAAGGCTTTAACAAGTTTGAGAAAGTCCACTTGTCCCCCTAAATCAGGTTTAGGCAGCAAAACAAATGTGTTGTTCCAACAGAGACAGAATAAACCTTTGACTGGGAGGAAGAATAAAGCCATCAGCTCCCTCTTACCAGGTTTCTGTCTCTCCCTCTTCCCGTCCACCATCTGCCGCGTCCTCTGAGCAGGGACCGCTTTGCTTGTTAAAGAGAAAGAGGTTGCTTTTTGGCGCAATTTAGTAGGCCACAAATGTTGCTGACTGATGGGCGGAAGGTTTGATCAAACAGATTGGTTAATTGGTAGCGAAGAAATGTTGACCATGTGAAAAGGGTGAAGTGAAGTTGTGCTCCACTGCCATTGGAGTGGCCTCGCTCCGCTGTTCAGGGGAGGAGGTTTCTCTCTCTGAGCTGTTGCCCAGAGCTGGGGATCGGCCAGCACGGGTTTTTTAGCCATTTGTACATTGCGACAGTCATAGCTAAGATGCTGGGCCAGCTGGGAGGCACCTGGACGTGGTCTTGGGCCTTGCTCGGGTGGGCATGGCCTCGTCACCTGCACATTTGGCAGCAGCTTTCAAAGAACATACCTTGTGGTGGAGCTGCATGTCTTCCACATGACCCATTATTTCTAAAACTGGATCAATTAAGATGCCTGCGCAGCTAGGTCTCTAAGCGCCTGCACTGTAAATTCTATCAAATCAGATTTGAATTGGAATGTTTATTGGCAAGCCCCAGCCCTGATTGGTGGCTGATGGGGGGGGGGCCGTGGACCATTGCACCCCCCAGCACACGACCCCCCCTGTGCACATGGCCGGTCAAAGCTTCCCTCTGCTGCTGCACCAGGCCAAGTTTCCCTGCACTACGGGCATGTTGAGGCTACATGAGTGCATGTGTGGGGGTCCTGTGCACTGTGAGGCGTTGAACGGCATACTGGCTTATACCCACTGGAGCCTGGTGTCACCCCCTCCCCCAGGTGTGACAACCCAGAGTGCCCCAATGTGGCCCAGCATCCCCTGGTTGTGAACCCCCCAGTTGTGAACCCCCCTGGTCCTGAAGCCCCCCGGTTGTGAATCCCCTGGTTGTGAACCCCCCGGTCATGAACACCCCTGGTTGTGAAACCCCCCGGTTGTGAACACCCCCAGCTGTGAGCCACCCCTGGTTGTGAACACCCCCATCGTGAACCCCCCCATCATGAACCCTCCTGGTTGTGAACCCCCACAGCTACAGAAAAAGGGCAGACCAGGCAGGGTCCTTTCTGTTTCCACTTGTGAGTGTCCATCCGGCCAGGCAAGCCTGAATTTGTTTGGGTCTGCCAGAAGGGACATGTCAGAAAATGGGGTAAAAGTGGAAAGCCCCATGGCATTTGAGGAAAAATAGAAAGATTCCAGACATTGTTGCACAAGAAGCATTGTGAGGACTTCGTTGGAGGAAAATGCTGATTTTGTTTGTTCCTAGCAAACCTGAACGGGCAGAGGTTAGAGACCAGAGAGACTGCATTGGGGTGGGCGGGGAGTCCTGCTCTCTGTTTGGCTGCAAGGACAACTTTTATCAAAAACTTGTAGGTGGGACCAACACGCCCCCACCCTGTGCTGTTGTGATGGGAGGATGCACAAAAGGGGGGCTTACCGCCCTGATGAAAGTTAAAATACCCGACTCCTGTTTAGATAGCGTTTCATTTTGCACTGGCGACTTTCCCGTAGGTCCCTCTCCATCTGGAGTGAAGTCTCCTAACCTCGCCTGCCTTGCTGAAGACGCCAGCCCAGGATTCACAGTTCTTAAGTGACCAGCAGTGAGAGGGACAGAATGCAGCCTCACATTCTGTTTGATTTTCTCTAGTATTTACTGCTTTGAATGATAAAAAACCTAAGTGTGTGAAAATTATTTGAACTGACATTCTTTTTCCCCTTACCCTTTGCCGATTGGCTTATCTCGTAGGATTAATGTTGACTCTCCTAAGGATACCTTGTCCACTGGATGGTTTTATTATTAGATCATGAATCAGTCGGGATTGCTGGGTGGCTGTCATGTGGCTACACTCTATAAAAAAGTACAATGATACAGGAGGCACGGTTCATGCCCAAGAGGAATTTGGTATCGGCAGTAGTAAGTTAGGATACGTGCTCAGGGCATAGCAACGGATAGAAAATTATAAGCTCTGTGAGGTCAAGAGATGTGTCGGGCCTCCCTGGCATCATGTCAGCGGCCTCCGCGTGCTTGACGTGGAGAAGGTGACCCTTGCTTATTCATCAATTGAGCTGAAGGTATAAGGCAAAGTTTCTTTTCACTTGTTCATTCAACAAGCCCTCGCCCATGCCTGCTCTCAGTGCCTGCTGGGCACAGACCTGCGTCAGGGAGCTAAGCAGAGCATCTTCCCTGCCCTGGGGGTGCTGCCGTCGCCCCAGCCATGGCTGGTACCTCACACAGGTGTGGACATCGGTGTAGGGTCAAGAGGATGCATGGAGATTAATGGCATTTCCCAGGTTGGAGAATTCAGCTATTAAAGACTTCCTTCCATACTGTACCAGGAAGCAGGGCTGGGTCGCGTTTTAAAGCGAGCATCGTGCCTACCTGCAGACTCACAATTGCCTTATTCATTCATGTATCGATGGACACGTAGGTTGTCTCCGTGTGTTGACTGTTGTGCATACGCTGCAGTGAGCATGGGAGTGCAGACATCTCTTTGAATTCCTGATTTCAATTCTTTTGGATAAACACGCAGACGTGGGATTACTGCGTAGTATGGTAGGTGGCTGTCCGGGGCTGGGGGAAGGGGGAAATGGGAAATTGCTATTCAAGGGATATAAAGTTTCAGTTATACAAGGTGAATAAGTTCTAGAGATCTCTTGTACGGCACTGTGCCTGAAGTTAACAACACGGTAAAATACACTTAAAATTTTTGAGGGTAGATCTCATGTTAAATGTCTTCCCACAATAATTTTTTAAAAATTGCAGGTACTTTTGCAGTGCCTCCCTGTTCACTGTCTCCATTTGTTTGGGACTTCTGTGTTGCTGAAAACACCGGGCCTAAGGATTTCCAGAAGAGCCCATGAGAGAGTCTCTTCTGAAAGAATCTTGTGCTGTCTGTGTCTTCTTCCTCTTGTTCCTTGCTTCTGGTTTTGTCACGATCATTCATTCATTCAGCCAGCATCTTGGAGCATGGGTCAGACTTGGTGCTAAGTGTAGGGAATAGTTTGGTGGCTCTTGTCCTTGGGAGCTTACAGCCTGGGAGGCAAGAGGAGCACTGATCCAGTGGCCAGGTGAAGGCAGAGTTTTCAGGGTCGACATGGGGGCTCAGCTGCTGCCATGGAATGTGCTGCTTGAGCCGGAGGTTCTCAGCTGGGGCAGTTCTGCCCCCCAGGGAACACCTGGCAATGCCTGGAGACACTCATGTGTGCTGTGACTGAGGGAAGGGGTGGTATTACCACCTGGTGGGTGGAGGCCTGGGGTGCTGCTAGGCATCGTATGCTGCACAGGAGGCCCTCACAGCAGAGAATGGTCCAGCCCACATGTCAGTGGTGCTGAGGTTGAGGAAGCCAAGCTTTAGCTGAGATCTGGAAGATGAGTAGGAGCAGACCAGATGGAGAGGGAGGAAAGTGACCCAGGCAACAGGAGCAGCACATGCAAAGGTCCTGTGGAAGGGGGGAACATGGGGAGAACAAAGAACTGGTAAATGGCCAGGTGGGCAGGTGGGCAGGTTGGCAGGACTGAGGTTTGGAGACAGCAGGGTAGATTATACCGGGCCTTGCTACTTGGCCGGAGCCAAGGGGACTCATTTTTCTGCCCCTGCTTTGCAGAGTGCCCTGTGGTTTCTCCAGCAGGATTGCTTGGTCTGGCTGCTCCAGCCATTTAAACCCCTTGGGTCCTCCTCCAGGTTGTCCTGACACTAGGGTCCCTGCGGGTCAGTGTGGACCTGCCCAGCCTTGCCTTTTGTCAGCCACGCAGTAGATTTCCACAAAGACAGAGCATGAGAGGGAGGAGAAGAGGCTCCGTGGGTCTCATTAGTCGTTGATTGAGGTCAGAGAGCCCCAGCGTTTATTTAACTCTGCAAATTAGACCAGTTAGTTTCCTGGGAAATGAATATAGTCTTCTCATCGATCTAGGGAAGTGCAGCTTCACCTTCGGAGCACAGAGGGAGGAGGCAAGGCAGGTTCTGCTAATTCTGAAGGCGGGTCACCTTTTAACAAAAAAAGCCTGGATTATCTTTGCTTTTTTGCTTTTTAAATTTTTTTTTAAAATTTTTTTGATGTCTTCAAAAATGTGGGCCTTGAAACGCTAATGTTATTAAGTTTCTCCTTAAAACGTTACAAACTGTGTGTGTGTGTAAGAATACAGGGATCTTCCCCGAGGGTAAGTGTGGTTGGAAGACACCACGGGATCTCATCTTGCTCCTGAGCATTCCATGTGGGGACTGACACCGTCAATGAAGGACTTTGCCTGTGCTGAATCCACCTGCTGCTGCTGTTTGCTGGCAGAGGCCCCTCCCTGGAGTATCCTGTAGCATCGGTGCTTCTCGGGACAGGCTTGGGGAGGTGCTGCCTCCGGGCAGGTCATATGATGCCATGATCAGCAGATGACTTAGTGACAGTGCTCTGAGCAGGTGCAGCCATTGAACTGGTGAAAGTTCTTACCATGCGCTGCTTACTCTGTACTCCTGTAATAGGCATAACAGTATCATCTAATATGTCCTAACAACATATGTAATGATGCATTATAACACATATACTTATAATGATGTGTATTGTCATAACATATATAATAATACAATAAGCAGCTGCAGATGGGGAAACTGAGGCACAGAGCGGTGAAGTCACATGTGAGGTTCCATGGCCAGTCCGAGGTTGAGCCAGGATAGGAACCCTGGAATTCTGGGCCAGCACCTTGTCCCGGTCCTTGTACTTGTCTCTGGGATGATCATTTATTCAGTGCACATGGAGTTAGCACCGTCTGTGTGCTTTGCACTCTGTTGACCTTGCAGTTGGGACCTCACATTTCTCATATTACTAACTCCCCAACCTGCACACAGGAGAGAGGAGGGCCACGGTGCTTATTCCATGCCTGAGGTCTCACCCGGCTCTGTGCTCACACAGGCGCAGCCTCTCGCAGCAGAGGTGTGGGCATCGGTACCCCCAGCCCCCACCTGGGGCTGAGCTGGGCGGGGCCTGGTGAAGGGAGGAAGAAGTCAGGGGTTCTCTGTCTTCCTGTACAGCCCCGGATGAGTCCCAGGGTGTATGCCGGGTCTCCTCCTTCTGTGCCCAGGTCCCCTCCAGAGTCCCCATCTGCATGGTGGTTGTCACTGCGGCATTTGGGATCCTGAAGTGTGCCGAGGCAGCAGGAAGCCGTGCACGGCCCAGCTTTTGTCCTGGAGCCCTTCCAGGCAAGGCCACGTGCCAGCCGCACGACACGTTCACTTCATCCAACACAGAGGGGCAGCCACCCCGGGGTGGGGTCCTGCAACGGGTGGAGGTCGGGGAGTGGGGTGCTCCCCATGGAGAGGGGGCTGGCCCTGGTTGAGTTCCCACCGGATGTGCATAGACACCACAATGGTAGGTCTGGCCGCGGCAGCACATTCATCTGGAGCGTGCAGTGGGTGCTCTCCAAACGCCAGGTGTTGTGCCACAAGTTCAACACACAGCGGCCCCTGTGATGGCCCCACAAGGCTGCTGGAAGGTCTTGTCATCTGCGTCTTCTAGATAGGGAAACTGAGCTCTAGAGTGGACATGGGCCCTCCCTGTCACCTCCCAGGTACAGAGTTATGAGTTCAAGCCAGAGTCCAAGGACCAGAGCTTCGCTGCCCACACTGCACTGCCTGCTTAGCCCCGGTCTCCCCAAACTCGAGTTTTAGTAATGATGGTGCCAAGGGGATACCATGTATCACTGAAGACTCCCTTGCAACGCTGGGTTGCCTGGGAATCAGCTCAAATTCCCTACATGTGTGATTGTGCCTCTAGAAAACTTCTCTTCATTGGGAATGGTCATGGGCTGGCCGCAGTGCAGTCTGGTGGCCCTGCACTTCCTCTTGGCCTCTGCGTGAACTCCTCACGGATTCATCCATCAGCCCGCCCTGGTGTGTGTTTGGGAAGCTCTTCCTTGGGTGAGCTCTTCCCTCCACCAAACCTTTATTGCTCTTACGGACTTGGATTGGAAAGTTCTGTCCAGTTGGCTGAATCCATGCACCAGAAAAAAACAGTACATCAAACACAAAATAACACGCAACACGTATAATTATGAAACTGCCTGAAAGTAGAGCCAGTGACACTGGGGGTCTGCCGACATTTTGTTATGTTGGGGGGGGGGGTCCTGTGACACCCTCCCCCCACCCCCATGTTCCTTGATGGTGATAATTTATGTGGATGGTCATTGACAGGGACAGTTTTAGTCCCCAGTTTCAGTAAAGCAACCAGAGCTCATTCTGGATTCTTGCGTGATCCCTCAGGGGTCACAAGGCCTGTGGTTGGATGGGGTCGGCATGGAGGGGAGGGGCTGCTCACCTTGCTGTGACCTTTAATTCACGCAAAAGGTGTTTGTTTCAGATCTTCGGAGCGTAGCAGAGGCTTATTGCAACACCTCCCTGTTGGGGAAATGATGAACTCGGAATTCTGTGATCCTACACAGAGTGGAAGGAAGGCGGTTGTGGTGGTGGCTTACCCAGAGACAAAGCCTTTGCTCCTGAAATTACGGGGAAGTAACAGCTCTGGTGCCAGCGCACCTGAGAGGAGGTTGCAACGATGATTCCAACAAGCCAGAACTTCCCGTAGCAATTATCCATTTACCTTTGTATGCAAATCCCTCTGCCCTCTGTCTGCCCTGTGTGTGTGAGCATGTGCGAGGTGTTGGCTACGATTCCAGGGTCTCCAGATGTGGTCCTGGCCTTTGGGTGTGAACCACATACCTGGCTGTGGAGGTGGATCTGGAGAGGCCACTTAGACACTGAACGCAAATGAAACTTGAGGAGGGAGTTCTCTGTGCGGCGCGGGTCCAGGAAGTCTTCCCGGAGGAGTTCAGATATTAGGTTGAAACTGATTGCATTAGTGTCCTGGGCTGGTGTAACAAATTTTCCCAAATTGGCTAGCTTAAAACAATAGACCTTTTTTCCTCACTCAGTTCTGCAGACCAGAAGTCTGAAATCGAGGTGTGGGCAGGGCCGCGCTCCCTCCAGGGGCTGTAGGAGAGGGTCCTTCCTGACCTCTCCCAGCTTCTGGCATTCACTGGTGGTCACTGGTGGTCCTCAGCTGGTGGGCTGCTGGGCTCATATGCTCCAGCATCTGCCTGGGCCATCGCATGGCCTTCCCCAGTGTGTCTGGGTCTCAGATGTCCCTCTTATAAGGACAGCAGTCTGGGATCAGGACCCACCTTAATCTAGTATGAACTCACTTTAACTTGATTGTACCCAATAAGGGCACATTCTGAGTTTCCAGGTGGACATGAATTCTGGGGGGGCACTATTCAACCCAGTCCACTGAGTGATGCTGAGTGTGAAAGAGGATTAGTGGGGAGTTCCTGGCACCCAGGAGGAATTACCCTAAATCATCTTCAGGGTCACCATCCTGGAGGCACTTTGGCTGTGTGTTGGTCTGCATGTCTCCCCATTTACAGACTGGAGGAGGTGCCAGGCACTAGACCCGAGAGAGCTTTGGGACATGGAACTCTGCGGGAAGCCATCAGATAGGGAGATACAGGAACAGTTTCTTAGAACACCTTCAAGCCTGTTTCTTAAACGTGGTGGAAGTACTCACAGCCATGCCTCTGAGTCCTGGCTCACACCCTGTGGTCCTTGCGAGTCAGGGCAGGTCACGTAACCTGCCCCCACCTCAGCTTCCAAAGCCACGAGAGGCACCTCCCCACGGGCTCTCACAGATGTCCAGTGAGATCGTGCATGTCACGTTCTCGCTGTGCCTGACTCACAGCTCACCATCCAGAGAGAGTGGACGGCATTTTTATTGGCTTCTGTGACATCATCTTTTACTGTCTGCTGTGGGTCATAAATAAGTGGTCACTGAAGAAAAAATAAAGAGTCTTGGCTTTTAAACTCTTTCACGTAGAAAATCTCTTGAGGAGGTTCAGAGGAAGTCAATATCCCTGAATTTTGTTTTGAGTAGATGTGAGGCAAGTCCAAAGCTATCCCTTCCCTGCCTGGTATGAAGTCGCTGTCGCAAGTTCTGTTAATGTCCCCTTACCTGTGGATGGTAGGGCCTTGACATTTCTCATTTTTCTGACAAAGGGCAAGAAGAGAAATAAAGACTGTGCATGTTTCTTGAGCGATGTCTGACAGGGAGGTGTGTGTTTTGGGCGAGAGGGTTTCAGGCAGGAAGTGGCGTTTTTCATCAGCTGGGATGTGGGGGGTAGTGTCTGAGTTCCTTGGAGTGAATGCAGAGACCAGGCGCACTGGCCCGGGGTGGCATGACTTGGGAGCCGCTATACAGAGGTCCCCAAAGGGAAGGATTGATAAAGCCACTCTTGCCAGAAGATGTGTTATAAGCTCATTAAACAACAACAACAAAAGACAAAGGCGATTCTGTCTACAAAGAGTTCCGAGGCCATAAACCTTGGAGGGATGCCTCCAGTGAAATGAACAGGTTTGCTAGACGATTCCGTGAACACCCGGACAGCATTTGTGCTTCTTACTGCAGATGCCTGTGCTGATGGGTTTGACCTGTCCCTGTTGGAGCCCATCTGGTTGGCCTGATCTGTACAACGTCCAGTTCCCAACTTCTCGCTCTCCAGGATGGTGGCGGCACCAGTCCAAACCCACTGGGAAATGAGAAATTGCCATTGCTAGTGTACAGAGTGGTAGCAGAGTGAGCGGAACCGGTTGTAACCATATTTTCCCCTTCTGTTTTCAGACACTAGCTTTAGGTGACAAGCAGGGTGAGTGAGGTAGCACGTCTGAATTTCTCTCATGGAATCTTTTCTTAGGCAGGTAATTAATATGCTACTTTGCACAGACTTCTCCGCTTCACTGATTTGTTTTAGCAAGGGTTTAGCCCAAAGTTTAGCTCATGGTAGGTTTCCATGAATATATATTGAATGAATAAATGATTGAGTGACATGTTTTGAACTCTGTTGATTCACTGATAAAAAATAGCACGCATAAGAGGAAACTTGCTTAGAAAAAAATATTATTCTTGCAAAATACGTGATAATCTCTCTAATATGTTGTATGGCTTCAGAATCTCCTGGAAATCCACAGACAGTAGTTGTGTAGCCAGATTGGAAGATTTGTAATTTTAGCTAATCAAATGTGGTATAGAGCTATGACCCTGAATACATCACAATATGTGAAGTGGGTGGCCATTTAAAAAATATTCAGTATAAGAAAATCAAATTAGCGTTAAAATTACATTATGTGGAATTAAATTCCTCCTTGGTCCTGAAGGCACACAGGTATTCTGGAAGACACCGGGGGTCCCTGGAGACCCTATGTGGCTACACGAAAGGTTTGTAGATAATGCTGTGTCTGGTGGTAAAATTCCACAGGACAGAGCCTTTGCTGCATTAGGTTACATCAGTTGGTACCAAAAATGAGTTGTTTTCATTTCCTTGGAGGGAAAATTTATTTGGTTCTAGGTGGCGAGAAGGCCACGGGTAAATGCAAGATGTGTTACTTCTTACGACTTCTCACCTCAGTAATCCTTAAGCATCTGAAGGACCCAGATATAGCCAGCTGTGAAGTGTAGTAAGATATATGAAATAACCATTTCTGCTATTGCCTTCCTATTTGTCACTTACAAACTACTTGTTTGTCAGGTACATTTTTACTGGCTGGAAGTTTTAAGGTTTACCTCCACCAGGCGAGATTACACGGTGCTCTTCATCCTTGTTTCCCTGAGCAATTCTGCAGCAAAGGGAACCCTGGGAATCCCTGGGCATCGCCTGAAGAGGTCTGCTGGAAGCAAATGATGGCTTTGAAGTCTTGTATTTTGTCTGAAAAATGTATGCACCCAGAAGCCATAAAGCAAAAGGCAGATACGTTTACCTATATAAAAAAAATTAAAGTTCCTGACTGTTAAAAACACACTACTTAAATTTTACAGAAATAAATAGAAACCTAGGAAAACAATTTTTAAATCTATTTGACAGTTTTCCTTAATCAATAAAGAATGCTTTTAAAAGAGCTCAATTTGATGGGGGTGGTATTGTTGAAGAAACAATGGCTAAATTGTGTGAACCAGCAGTTAATGGAAAAAGGATTTTAGATGACCAAGAGGCATGTTTAAAGATACTCACATTCACTTAAATGCAAAATAAAACTCTGATCTACTCTTTTACTGGTCAGATTGGCAAAGATTAATAAGTTAGTACTCGGGGTTGGGGGCTGTGGGGAAATTGGCCTTCATGCAGGTGTTTGGTGGGGGTGCGAATTGCATGACATTTTGGGTGGTCATTGGACAGCGTCCACCATGATGTCAAGTGGACACACCGTTTGACCCAGCAGTTCCACTTCTAGGAAATTATTCTATAGGCGTACACACAGGTGTGCAGGGGTGTTCACCAAAGCACTGTTTATATTAGTAATAGGAAACTGGAAACTACAGTTGAGAACTGTCCCATCTAACTATAGAACACCCACAGAATGGAAAACCAGGCAGCCTTTATAAAGGATGAGGTATAATTCTACGAATGGCCATGGAAATTTGATCAATAACTAATCTTATGTGAAAAAAGCAAATTCATAAAATAATACAGATCCTGCTTTTGGAAAATAGGTGAGTCTATATTTGATTATGTTTGGGCTTATATATATTTGCAGAACACTTTTGGAAGGATATTAAAAAGTTACACGTTTTCCCTGGGGAGTGGATTAGGGGATGCAGGAAGACAGAGAGGCTTTTACTTACTGTGAATTATGTGTGGTAGACTTGAATTACTTTTTAATTGCTAATTTAAAAAGTTTGCCCAAGGAGGAACTTAGCCTTTCCTGTTAGGTATAAATGATAATCAGAATTTTCATTATATAGATTGTCCTCAACTTACTGTGGGACCACCTCCCAATAAACCCATCACAAGTTGAAAATATATCCTAAGTTGAAAATGCATTTAATACACCTAACCTGTCGAACATCATAGCCTAGCCTAGCCCATCTTAAACGTGCTCAGACGTTAGCCTACAATTGGGTAAAATCATCCAATGCAAAGCCTATTTTATAATAATGTGTTGAATATCTCATTTAATTTATTGCATACATACTGAAAGTGAAAATCGGAAGGGTTCCCTGGGTATTGGAAGTATGGTTTATACTGACTGTGTGTCGCTTCTACACCATCGTGAAGTGGAAAAATCATTAAGTTGAACCGTTGTTTAAGTTGAGGACCATTTGTACTTTATAAGTAACAAAAAACATTCACATACACTCTTCATTCTTTTAAAAAATTTTTTAAAATTAAATTTAATTTTTAAAATTGACAAATAATAATTGTACATATTCATGGGGTACCTAGTGATGTTTTGATACATATAATATATGGTGGTCAGATCAGGGTTATTAGCGTATCTATTATCTCAAACATCATTTCTTTGTGTTGGAACGTTCAGTATCCTCCTTCTAACTATTTGAAACTGTGTAATATATTATTGTTAACTGTAGGCATCCTACAGTGGTATGGAACACTGGAATGTATTCCTCCCACCGAGCTGTAATTTTGTATCCTTTAATAAATCTCTCCCTTCTCTCCCTTCCCCCTGCCCTTCCTACTTCTAGCGTCCTCTGTTCTACTTTTTACTTCTGTGAGATCACCTTTTTTTTAGCTTCGACATATGAGTAAGAACAAGTGACGTTTAACTTTCTGTTCCCGGCGTATTTCACTTAACATAATGTCCTCCAGTTCCATCCATGTTGCTGCAAATGACAGGACTTCATTTTTCATGGCTGAATAGTATTCCATTGTGTACATACACCACGGTTCCTTTACCCGTTCATCTGTTGTTGCACACCTAGGTTGATCCCGTGTCTTGGCTATTGGGAATAGTGCTGTGATGAACGTGGGGGTGCAGATGTCTCTTCGATATACTGATTTTCTTTCCTTTGGATAAATTCCCAGTAGTGGGATTGCTGGGTCATACGGTAGTTCTATTTGTGGTTTTTTGGGGAACCTCCATACGGTTCTCCATGGTGGCTGCACTAGTCCACATTCCCACCAACTGTGTGTGAGAGCTCCCTTCGCTCTGTGTCCTCGCCGGCGTTGGTTGTGTTTTGTCTTCTGTGATAGCCTCCTAACTGCGGGGTGCTGAGAAGCTCCCCGCAGCTCCTAACAGCGTCTGACTCACTCTGCTCCCGTGTTCCGTTCCCATGTGCAGAGCAGGCACCCAGATCCTCATGCCTCTCCTCGCAGCTCTGGGACGTATGTGTCGGTGGCTGTAAGGGGCCGTGGTGCCCCGGCTTCTGTGTTAACAGTGAGAAGTGACTGTCCTCTCTTTCTCTCTCACATGCTCCTGCTTTGTACTTTTGTCCACTCTCCTTTTGTAGATAGTTCTTCCTAAGACATCAGAAGGCTGAGCACGTTCTCTCCTCCGGAAACCTAGTCACTCACATTCTGCAGACTCTGGATTGTCACTTCTGACTGTTTGATTGTCACCAGAGCAGCCTGTGCTTTGAACAAAATTTAAGTGGTAGTCGGCAGTTCCCCTGAAGAAGAATAACCTGCGCGTCTGCACCTCCAGCACCTGCCTTCTGGGCCACGGTACCAGCTGCCTGCTGCAGGGCCCACGTGGTTGTGCTACAGCCACCAGCTCCACAGGCCCACGTGTGTACACATGTGTACCGGCACAAGCATGCTCCCACGGGACACCCTCTCCCCACAGCTGGGGTCGTAACACAGGTATCATCTTGCCGTTTTGCTTTTTTCACATGAGACTAGTTATTGAAAGCAACTTTCACATAAGATAGTGTCCAGGTTCCGTGGCCAGAGAATGTTACCTTGTTCTTTTCAGTAGCTGCCTGGTCTCCTGCTCTGGGCATGTTCTGTACGTGGTTGAATCAGTTCCCAACCGACAGAGATTCAAGTTGTTTCCAGTTCTCTATGATAAATCATCCTCTGCAGAGTTCCCCTGCACACCTGGGAGCACAGCTATAGAATAAGCTCCTAGAAGTGGAGTTTCTTGGCCAATGACAGTGTGTGCAGACACTTTGGTGGATGTTGTCCAATGACCATCTGAGGGTTGTATGATGACACCCCCACAGCACCAGTGGGTGGCCCCGTTCCCCCAGGCTCCCCACCCGTGCCACAGGGAAGACCTGCCAGGGCCGCTGTGGGGGGCTCTGTACGCAGGCTCTCCGGCCCCCTGCCCTTCTCCTCCCATACTCTCCCTCCCCTGGGACGACACCCTCCCTGCAGCCTGTCCAAATGGGTCCTTTCTCCATAGTGGTCTCAGGCGTGTTGTGAGAAGCATGGATCAGGCATGTCACTGCTCTGCTCCCCACCCCACGTGTTTGCTTAGCCAATGTGTCCAGGCTTCTCAGCACCACCCAGAGGCTGATGCCCTAGGCCGGCCTGACAGGCCTCCTCCTAGTGTTTTCAGCCACACTTTTCTGTTCCTCACACTTGTCCAGCTGGCCCCAACCAGAGCTGTGCGTCAGTACTTCCTTATGCCCAGAAAGTTCTCCCGAATCTGTCCATGGCTGGTCCTTGTCATTCATATCTCAGCCCAGACCCTGCCTAGGCTACCTGCCCAGACCCAACCCCTGCAGACACCTGCCCAGACCCACTTCTGTCCAATCACCTGCCCAGACCCTGCCCAGACCCACCCCTGCCCAGACACCTGCCCAGACCTACCCCTGCCCAATCACCTGCTCAGACCCACCCGCTTCCCAGACACCTGCCCAGACCACCTGCCCCACCACGTGACTCAGAGCCACCCCTGCCCAGATACCTGCCCTGAGTGAGATGCCAGGTGTTGGTCCTCAGGCCACCTGTGTTGGCTTCACAGCCCTCATCCCTGCCTAAAGGTGTCTCAAGTCTCCTTCTTCTGCCCACTCTTGTCTCTTTCCACTAGACCGTGGGCCCTCGCTGTGGTTCTCAGCGCTAGCGGTGCCTGGCTCAGGAGCACATGAATTCCCTCTCCCCAGGGTGGCGACCCTGCTCGCCCATAGGGAAAGAAGCTCTGTCCGCTTTTCTGCTGGGTTTTCAGTGCCCAGAGCAGGCCAGGCGCAGGGGGCCCTGAAGAGGATGATTAGGGGACAGAGGCCGGCTCCCGGGTGAAAACACAGACACTTGCAACCACAGTGTCCTCCTTCCCAAAGGGGAATGGGGTCCTCTTCCGCCGCACCCCTGGGCTGCCTGTGGCCCAGTTGTTCTGACGGCTGGGCTTAGGGGTTAGTTGGTAAGAGCCTGGAACATGCACATCTCTGAGCAGAGCAGGGTGGAGGAAGAGCCCCTACTTCCTGAGCAGTAGTAGTTTTCCTTCTGGATGTTGAGGTCTCCATGGTTATGGATTCATCTAGGCCAGGTGTTTCCCTAAAGAACCCAGGACACCTCTCAGGGTGCTGGCCCACTGGGTGTCCCCAGCCACTGGGGTGCTGCCTCCTACGCCTTGGGCAAATGCAAGAATTCAGTGCGACCCCAGACAGTCCCCGTGGGGGTCAGAAGGAAGGGCCCCTCTGGGAAGAGCACTTAGGCCCTCTTCGCATCTCTGACCTGTGGTGGGGAATTCTCGTGCCAATGCCATGTCCGTGCCTTTCCTACCTCACCAGGCAGCGGACCCTTCAGACCAGGTGGTTCTTTTAAGTTCCGTAGGGCTGGTGCTTAGTTAATTTAGAGACTTCTGACTTGCTGCCCCTGCCCTGCCCTGGGGTGAGAGAATTTTTATTTATTCTTTGCTGTCCTGCTTTGCCTCTTACACTAAGAAACTTGCCTTCTTCACGGGCATTACTGTCCCAGCCCTTCCTCTGGCCTCACCCTGTGTTTTCAGACTGCCCCGGACTATTTCGGGAGAAGGCTGTGATCAGAGCTCTAGCCCGTGGACGGTTGAGGCTCCCTTGCCCTCGCAGACCTCATGATCTGCCAGAGCATTATCCCAAAACAAAGCTGCGGTCTTCCCTCCCCCCAGCCCGGGGGAGCCTTTATTTTTAGACTGAGCCAGACACTTATTTATTTGCAAAGGGTGGCACTCCTCAGCCCTAAAGAAACCTACCTGGGGTGGTGGCTGCCTTCTTTGGCCTTTCAAGAGCAGGGAATTATTTTTAGAGGCATTTTAACAGCTCTAATAAAGAAAAGAAAGAAAAGGAGGTGTGGCAACTGCTTGTAATCACACATCCCCCCCCCACCGTGGGGGAGCCGCAAGATTCTCTTTTCTTGAACATTTGGCAAAATCCAAGTTGCAAAAACCTCCATTTAGACATTGCAGGTGTGCGGACTGTCAACGCGGCTCTGGAGGCCCAGCTTAATGAGACCCCGACAGGTGCTACTTCACTGCAAAGGTCACCAGATAATTCGGCTGAGTGGGACCCAGCACAGAGCTCTGGGCTGGTTACAGCAGGCGACGAGTGTGGTGATGCAGCCCTGGGAAGGGACTTCGTGCAGGGAGCTGCCCCAAGGCTGGGATTTCAGGGGGAGGCATCACGGTGTGAAATTTATTGCCCTTGCATCAGAGTGGCTCAAAATTGAACTCTGCACTGCTTGGGAGCCCTGCTGTGAAAACATGTTGCACAGCTCTGATGCCACCATTGGCACGTGGCACATCTGTGGCCTGCCAGGGTGCCGGGTGGGCATGGGTTGTGGGGGGACCAATGTGTGAGCCTGGCCCTTCTAGACTGGGGAGAGCCACCCTGTCCAAGCAGAAAGGTGACCCTTGGCCCCTTCCCCTGCAGCAGCCCGGCTCTGCGCCCTGAGCGGGGTGGGCCTAATATAAGGGCACTAATCCCATTCATAAGAGCACAGCCCTCAGGACCCAATCACCACCCAGAGGTCCCACCTCTTAACACCATCACATTGGGGGTTGGCTTCCAACTTGTGAGCTGGGGGGACATGAACATTCA
Source organism: Daubentonia madagascariensis (assembly GCA_023783475.1). Taxonomy (NCBI): domain Eukaryota; kingdom Metazoa; phylum Chordata; class Mammalia; order Primates; family Daubentoniidae; genus Daubentonia; species Daubentonia madagascariensis. The sequence goes on along the minus strand of JAKFHU010001640.1, from coordinate 1,220,375 downwards.
GACTGTAGCATGGCCTAAGTCCATGGTCCTCACCTATGTGGGCAAAGCACGTGTTCTCTGTTTGGTCTATAAAAGAGTATTGACATTTAGTTTCCATAACCTCAAACTTCCTTCTCCCTGCGTTGTTGCTGGATTAGCCGAGAAGGCCCTTTTCCCCTCCCTCAGTCTCTGTATGAGTTTTCTGCACGAAACTCAAAACCTTCTTGTTCCCAGGCTGGTGAGCTCCGGCTCCAGCCTCTGCCCCAGGGAAGCCCCGGGAGCCTTAGGTCTGCACCGTCGTAGGGGGCCCTGGTGCTGGTCGGCTCGAGGCTTGAGCTAGCGCAGACCGAGCTTCACGGGGAGTGTAGAATGCACCCTGGGTTCAAGACTTGGTATGAGAAAAGGACATGCAAGGCCCCATTAATAACACTTTGTACAGAGTCCCATGTAAATGATAATATTTTGGATGTATTTGTTAGATAAAATCTATTAGTATTAATAAAACCCATTGCACTTGTTTCTTTTTACTTTTTGGAATGTGGCAAATAGGACATCTAAGCTTGTGCGGGTGGCTTGCTTTACCTTTCTGCTGGACGGCACAGTGTTTTCACTTGAAAAATGGTGGGGAATGATGCATGTGGCTCCCATGCCTAGGTGCACATGACAAGCCAAACAACAAGGGTTCCAGGAGCCCGCTGACCTACTCAGGGGTGTTCATCAGGGTGTGTCTGGGAACTGGTATGCATACATGTGTATGCACATGTATCACATGGGCACACACACATGCTCCAGCCCCACTGGAGATGTGGATCTGGATCTGAGGGGACCCCCAGACCCCTCTGGCCCACACATAACGCCCGCTGTGCTGCAATGCCCAGGTACGTGGTTGTCCTCAGGCTTTCGCTTTCCCTTGTACCCACAGCAAACTCCATCACCTGGTCCTGCTATTTGCACCTCCAAAATGCACCTGAAAGCCAAAGCCACTTCAGTCCAAAACAGCACCGTCTCTCACTTGCACCATCCCAGCAGCCTCCAGAGTGGGGAATTGACCCCTCTGCCCTCTCTCCATGTGGCAGAGCTGGTCTCCACCTGCGGTCAGAGAGGCCACTTTCAAACACAGCTTCAAGAAGGGCATGTGACCCAGCACTTCCACTGCTGGGGATCCACCCAAGGGAATGAACAGAAACACATGTCCACACAAAAAGGTGCACACGGATGTTCGTAATAGCACTATTCCCAATACCCAAAAAGTAGAAACCACCCAAATGTCCATCAGCTGGTGAACAAATGGATAAACAAAACGGGTGTATCCGCACAATGGAATATTATTCAGCAACAAGAAGGAGTGAAGGATGGGCGTGTGCTGTAACACCGTGGACGTGGAAAACACCGCGCTGAGTGAAGCCCCGACACGCTGGACCGCACAGAGTGTGGCTCCGTTCACCTGAATGTCCAGAACAGGCAGAGCCACGGAGACGGAGAGTAGCTTAGTGGCTGCCAGGGCTGGCTGCGGGGAGATTGGGAGTGACTTCTGATGGGTGTGCGGTTTCTTTATGGGGTGACAGAGTGTTCTGGAATTAGATAGTGGCGATGGTCGCAGAGCTCTGTAAATGTGCTAAAACCCATTGCGTTGCATACTTTAAATGGGTGGACTTCATGATGTGTGAGTTGTATTTCCATTAAGCTGTGCAGAACACCGTGTCACCCCTGGCCCTGAAAAGGGATCCACGTACCTCTTCTCAGTGACTCTGCCTGTGCCCGGCTCCTGCCCTTCCCGTCCAAGTGGCCACAGCTCTTCTGCAGGTCCTGCCTCTGCCCCAGCTCCTTCCATCGCACAGCCACCCCCCTGCACTCCTGCCTCGTTGGGCATGGGGTGCCCTCCTCTGACCTGCCCAAGCCAGCATCTTCTTGGGTCTCAATTCAAATGGCCCGTCTTCAGGGATGGATGGTCTGAAGTGGGCGGCCTGTCTTCAGCCCCTCACCACTCGCTCCAGGCTTCCCTGTGGCGTGTTCTGTCCAGCACAGCGTGGTACTCGCCATGCTCTGCAGCGAGCCTGCCTGTGTGTATGTTGTCTTTCCTCCACAAGCAAGGACGCTCTGTGGGCCAAGAGGCACCTGTTCCCTGCCCTGCATCCAGGCCTGGAGCGTCGTAGGTGCTCGGATGCGTGCTGAATACCCAGGTGCTGGCTGGGAGATGGGTCCCCGTGTCTCCCCCCATCCGGTTTTGTCCTGAAGCTGAAAACCATTATGAGATGGACGCTGCCCACAGGGCACTTCTGTTGCGCGTGTGAAATTTCCCGACATAAGGCAAGAAATCCTGTGATATCCAAGGAGGCACCCACAGGAAGGACAACGAGGACTTTCTTTTTCACCTGCCTGAATAGAACCGCAGTCGGCCATCCATGGTTGAAGCAAGCTGTGTGGGGAACTGGCTGAGCCTTCGGTTACCATTGAAATCTCAAAGACCTCTCGATGCACGTAAGAGGCATTCTGCATCTGATTAATAAGCGTGGTGACAGCGATAATGCTGCCGCAGGAAGCTAATGAGATAAAACACATCTGACAGTTCTCCTTATGTTGTGGTTCTGTGTTGTTCAGCACAAGCACTTCTACACAGTTGGCAAGAAGGGGGTTCGTGGCCGTTGACAAATGTCAACGTGTTTATATTGATTCCTTCCTTAATGGCCCAGCCGATCTGGAAAGAATGAGCAGGGGCCACGTCAGCAGTTGTATCTGTGTCCCATAACAGAGTTGCAGTGTATTGGGTCTAAGGGAGATCAAAGGTAATTATATTTACTTTGTTCAAAAACTTAGGAATAAGCCACACATAAAGCATTTAAAGATTCCAGACAAAAGGATTTGATATTTTAAAAATTTAATTGCACCTTGTTTGTGATGCACAAAGTGTGATTATTGGCACCATGAATAAATCACATCTGATTTGGATACCTGCTAGCCAGTTGCTCAGCTGGGCCTTCCAGGGGCAAGGTGGTCGCTCCACTGAGAGGGTCTCCATGGGACCCTAAATGCACCAGCAATTGTTCCTAATAAGAGAACTAACAAATTACTTTGAATATCTGTGATTCACTCAGATTCCCATCAAGGAATCTACAGAAAATTCAAACTGGGATTGGATCAATAAGTCGTGCAAATTGTCAGAAAACTCCCTACATGGAGAGCGCCCGCATTCACCTTTGGAGAAAGAGAACGCTGTGGGTCTCACCTGAACGTTTCCCTCAGTCGGGCGCTGAAGGTTTGGGGTTTATGTATTGTGAAGGGGCTGCTGGCATCTGCCTGTGGTCTCGGCTGTCCTGGGCTTCGGTAGGAGCTGGTCCTACTCACTGATGACTCTGGTTCTGCTTCTCCGATCTGATTAGAATCGGCGAGGTCAGTGCAGGGACCTGCTGACAAATGGCCCTTATTTATTTCTTTTGTTTTCTGATGAAAACAGAAACGCAACCCCCACCACGGTGACCTCTTAAGCTACTTGCCTGCATGAGAGAATCTCGGGCCTTTTTTTCAGTGTCCAGTCCGTATTTTGATATTGTCAGGGAAGAAGTTGCAGGTCTGATTTTCAGAAGATGCGTTCTCATCACCTCCCCACCCGAACTCCCCCTTGTTGGAGTGCCTCCTCCCCACTCCTGCCTGGCTAAATCCTACGAGACCCACACTGACCCACCTGTGGCTGCGAGACCCCGGGCAGATCCCATTAGCTTGCTGAGCCTTGTTTTCCTTATCTGTAAAATGGGGATGATGGCAGTTCCTGCCTCACGGGCTATTTTGAAGATTAGATGAGGTGATGTGTGTAAGACACGGCCCTGTGCCCAGCACATAGCAGTGCTTTTCCCTCCTCTTCCTCCTACACCTTCAACGTTACTGTCGTTAAATCTGGGTGTTTCCCTGATTGCCCTCCACCAGCACCAGCGTCACCACGCTCTCCCCTCCGTGGCCTGTTTTCTTGTGGCACCTGTTCCCCAGCACAATACCTGGCCTTTCTTCAGGCCCCTTTTTGTCCCCCACCTGGAGGCCCTTCTTTCAGTCTTCCTCAGTCCGTGCCAAGCCTGTGTGCACAGTAGGTCTCACGAGGTATTTGATGGAAGGAGGTCCGGGCCTCTCACGGCCAGACATTGGTGCCTTTAGGGACAAGCTTTTTTTTGACCAAAAAATAGGAGGTTATCAGTGCAGAATCTCATATCAGAGGGTGGGTTGCCCAAGTCATTAAGAACCAGTTGAAGGTAAGTGTCCCTGAGGTCCTGGTGCCTGTTTGTCCGTCCTGCTTTCGCCACTGGACCTTGCGGGGAAGGGGTGAGATGTGGTCCTTCCTGCCTCTCAACATGACACATCCCGTGTCATTCAGGGAAGAGCAGCGATGGCAGAGGTGAGGACAGGTGGTCTGGGTGGGTGGCCAGGGGCATTTAGACTATGAGGAGCAGATGTGTAACCTTGGACTGGCCCGCCCCTTCTCTGTGTCTTAGCTCCCTCTTCCTACGAGCTTCACAGCAAGGGCTTGACGTAGATGGGCCTGGGTTGGGGTCCTGGCCTAATTGTTCTTGCCTGGGATGGCCCCGGACAGGTTGCTTTGCCTCTGAGCGACCAGCGCTTCGCTGGAGGATGGGGATGGTCTGGCCACCACAGCCCGGGGATGTTCGAGAACTTTCTGAGTTCTCTTCTTGAGTGTGTCTGGCGGGGGCACTGTCAGGTGAAGATGATGATGATGATATGACGATGACGACAGTGACATACAAATACCCCGGGGTCTGAGGCTGAGGTTTCCTGGGTCTTTGCACGCAGCAGCGGGGCGTGCCTCCGTTTGCGGAGCCTCTGCCTGAGGAAAGCCACCTTCCGTGTTCTCACCGTGTCGACACGTCCCCCGTGGGGGAAGCTTGACATTCCAGTCTGTGACCCTTGTGATCTATAAGATTTCTATTTCTTTGAGCTGTGATTTTTTCCCTTTACTGTGTGCGCTTTTTCCTACTTTCTAAACCTGTGCTCACACCAATGATTTGCCCTGCTGTGAAGACAGAAATGGTGCTTCTTTCTTTCCTCTGGTAATTTTGAGATGTGTGAGTTTCTGCCCTGGGGTTTTTAGTTTTCTCAGACTGTAGGGGGTTAATTAGTTTGGTTATTTCACAATAGCATTTACAGCTCTCTTATTAACTGGGCAGATATCCAAGGACTCCTATTCTTCAGTGGGGTCTTTTGCAAGGTTTTCGTCGCAAGGAAGGCGGCAGGACTGGCAGAGAAGCCGGGAACAGGAGGGATTTGAATCGTTGGAATCGCCCGTAGCCGTGCTCAAGAAAGTCATGGGGCTCGGCTGTCTTTTTGGTTTGCCCAGGAGCGGGATATTAGACACCGCACGGCACAATTGTTCGGCTCTTCATTTTCTGTAGACTTTGCTTCAGAACTCTTTAAAAAGCACAAGTTATCAAGATACTTGAAGGAGGGTGACTGGGAAAGGATTGAAGAGAAGAAAATCAGGGGTTTAAGGCCAGCAGAAAGGTTTTCCTGCACCCAGAAGCCTCAAAAGAGAACATTTTTGGCAGTGACTGAGTAGTTGTAAACAAGGCTTGTGCAGGAACAGGAGTCGGAGAGCCGGGGAAGTTGGTTTCGTCACCGTGAAGAACAGGAATCAGAGTGTTTCTCCCGCCCAAACATTGGCCCATCCGCTGTGCCTGGTCCTGCGGCCCAGGTCTGCCTCTTCCCCGGCCTTCTGGACCAAGCTGCTCCCTGACTGACCGTGACTGGCTGTTTCTAATAATAATACCAAGCACTTGCCCAGCATAAAGATTTAATTGCAATTTAAAAGATACTTCTTAATTATAGTCATTATTCCCCAGAAAGAGTTTATCATTTGAAGGTCGAGCTAGCCTTGGGGCCAAGATGACATTGGAAGACAGAATCTTAGGGAAAACCCCGTCATTCCTCCGTGTGCATGAAGTCCTGACGTGAATTTGCTGTTTGTGGAGCGGACACCTAGAGGTACTCTTGAACACGGCCCAGGAAGAATGCGCGGGGGATTTATTGCAGTTTTGCTCATGATGGCGAGACCAAACAAAGGCAGACAAAAGAAAACCAAAGTGTCCAATGATAGGAGAATAAATATGTGAATTGTGGTATATTCAAACAGTACAATTCTGTGATAAACTATATATACATTATATATATTCCTATTCCCATGGATAAATCTCTAACATAATGGTATATAAAAATTGCAGAATGATATTGACAAAATGCTACCATTTATGTGACATTTAAAAACATCCCCAAATACTATATTTCATGAGTTCATATGTAGTGAAGGCATGAAACATGAACAGAGGAGACACACAGACCCATTTCCAAGTAGTGGTTACCGCTCGGGAGGAAGAGCCTAGGACAGAGGGCGGTGAACAAACAGGTCTTCCGCTGAGATGTGCGACGGTTCCTGGAGATCGGAAGCAAAGGGAGTGAATGTTCTCATTGGCTCAACTTAGGTGGAAAGAGAGAGTGTTTGCCCGTGTGTGTGTGTGTGTGTGTGAGAATGTGTGGTCATTTCTTGAACATCCTGTATGTTTGAAATATTTCATAGTGAAATAAACAGTGTTGGTCTTGTATGGACTTGAAGAGATTATACCAATTGTTTTTAAGCATCAGAATCTCTTGTAAGACATGGGATTCTTGGGTCCACATAACAGGGTCACACCCAAAGCTACGAGAGAGGTTGTGGGGCTCTGTGGAGGATTATAAGGGAGATGGTAACACGTGCGTTCCACCTGCTCCTTGCCTGTCCAGACCTGTGACACAGACAGCCTGGTATGTCCTCGAGCTCAGCTCCCTCCTGGGAATCCGGTGTCTTGGAAGGATTCATTATCTGACGGGACATTCGAGAGGGGCCCTTCTGTGTGCTCGATCACAGCAGCAATGCAGTATCCCATGAAGAGCAACTAATTTCAAGTGTTTGAAGGGAAAAGTCCTCTGAATTAGCCCCACCTTTAAAGAGTTATTTTCTTGCTGATGTTAAATGCCAGCTCATTGCTTCCATGTTCCTTTTATGAATAAAAAGGGTATTACTGAGTTTAAGAAGATGAGTTAATTAACGAAGTATAATTCCCAGAAAGCCTCTTTGACATAATTTAAAAACCCAGGTAGGTGTAATCCTATCATTAAAACTTTAAATTGAATGTGAGGCTAGATGATAAGACCCTGATCGAAGGACACGCGTAATCCTAACAAGGGGGAAGGGACAGAGAGCTAACCAGGAAGGGAAGTCAGACATTCAGAGCACCGACAGGCGATGTGGAATGAGACTCGTTCTGGTCCTGAGGTCACCGTGTACCAGCGGAGGGACATCCAGGAGGTGCTTTAGGTGAACATATGGCCGAGTTACCAACACTGTGGGCCTCCCCGCAGTGAGCCAGCTGCCGACTCACCTCTGTCCAGCACATGATGCCGTCTCCATCGTGGTGAATAAACATCGTCTATGTGACCATCTGTCAGGGACGTTACTAAAGGGGTTTCTCCATGAGCTGGCATCTTGGACTTTCCAGATGATTCTGTAACGATTTATATTAAAGTTATGCATCATAAAATAATTGCTGGAAAAAGCATATACAGTGTGCCATGAAACAAGTGATAGTTTCTTAGCCCTTTGGGTTTATACTTGATTCTGTTTACTTATAAAGTCCTGAATGTTGGGGTACAAATAAATTAAATCTAATTTTGGCCCAGTGAGGGCTACATTGGCCAAAGCTGCATGATCACAGCTTTAGAACGTGAACTATAAGAGGTTTCCTTATATCTTCCAAAGGACGGAAAGTAGTGTTCCCATGAGGCAGCCGCAGCAGGTGGCAGCAGCCTTGTACTCTCCAGTGTGGGCAGCTTGGGGTAAAACCCTCACTTCTTACTTACATCCTTCTCCTGAAAGACGATTGCGACCCTGGCCTCCACAATTAGCTTGACTTGCCCGCTCCATGGGATAATGTATAATACAAGCACTAGAGAAATGCACTTCGGTGGCTGACTATTGTTGCAGGGCTGGTCTGTGAATTTTTCCACTGTTTTCAAGAAAGAAATCATTTGGGTTGAAGGTGTTGCAGTTGGTTGTGATCAAACAGAAGTAGAATAAGTGCTTAGCGCATCACTTGCTCTCAGTAAATGTTAGTCATTGTTATTACTTTTATTGAACTTTCGTCTCAGCTATGTAAACTTGGGGGAGAAATAAATGACTCCAGTGACAAAGAAAACAATTTTATGGCCTAATATTGACCAAATCTGGGAGTTGTGAAGTAGCCAAAAAATAACATTATCTTTGTTTGACTCAACTGTCAGGGAAAGATTTGTTGGTTTCATAGCCACCCTCCCTCCATTTTAAAAATTTTTTTTAGTTAAACTGGGATTGGGGAAGGCGTTTGAGATCACAATTTTTAGCAGCCTTGAAAACTGGCAAGTGAGAAGGTTGGTGAATAACATTATTCCCGAGCAGAAGCTCCTGCTTCTCAGATGATAAACACCTTTGTTGATTAATTGCCACAGCTATTAATAGGAAGCTGAGTAATTGGAAGTGATTGGCAGCAGGTCTTGTAGGCCCATCTGTTTATTGCATTTTTATGACCATTTTCAGTGCAGAGAGTCTTTAAAGTGAAGATGGAGAAGCTGGAACAGCCGCAGACCAGAGACCGAGCGAGCAGGACTTTGAGGGCCAGTGCCCGCTCGAGAGACTGCAGGACAAGTTGCTTCTTCAGGGTCAGTGTCTCCTTTTCCTGCCACAGCAACAGTGGGTGGCAGGTGCATACTAATGCCTGGTTGTTTAATCCGGGCATCTGGAACTCATGCAACTCTTTAAAAATGCACAGGCCACCTTCTGTGAGGCCCGAGGTAGTGGTGGTAGTGGTGACACCGAGGCAGGGTCATGCGTTGCTGCCAGCTGTGCACATTGGGTCTGAGGACGGCAGAGCTTTGACTTCCTGGGACAGCACTGCTTGTAAAGATTAGGCCATGTGATTGAGACAATTCGTGCTGCTGTGGCCGGGCAAGGTGGACCGCTGTGGCCGGGAGGGTAGACGGCATACTATGGCCTGACGTCCAACTATGGCCTGATGTTGTCAAATGTACTTTTCTCTGACCCTCACAAATGACCTCATTGATTATTAAGAAAGTGGAACCTGGAAGTGTATCTCTCCCTGATTTCTCTAGGCACCTGTATTTATTAGCTCTTAGGGTTTTAAGCATCTCGAAGTTGCTATTCTAGACAGAGGATGCTCATTTGCAACGTGGCTGGTGAAGTGTGCGTTTATGTCCACCTCTTTTGCAGTATACTCTGTTCCTGAAGAATTTTTTTGCTTAGCAAAGGTTACGTGGATATGTAGATGAGTATCTGTTCTAGGCTGGAAAATAAGACGCAAAATGATTACGAATTAAGGTAAAAGCAACTTCAGATTAGTAGTCCTTGCCAAAAAAAATTTTTCATTCAAATTATATCAAGAGATTGACTGGGAGCCAAGAACATGAAAAGAACACTATTTAACTAGAATTTTTGAATAGTTATGTGAGAAAAATGTGTTCGTATATGTGTGCGTGTGTGTTGTGTGTTAGTGTTCGAATCCAGACAGATCTCAACCGACTTTTGCAGTGTTTAATAAGGAACCAGTTTTGTGTATGTGTTTAAGATCTGCTGCAAGAACCTGAGTGACTATTGCCCACTCTTCTTGCTCCTCCTGCTGCCATTCCAACAAGAAACCTTCGGTGGTTCCAGCGTCAGTCCGCAGTTTACTACGGTTGCAGTGACAGAGGACCCAGAATCTCAGTGGCTTGTGAAAAGGCTTCTGTCTCACCCACGAGCACGTTGCTGTGGGTTGGTGTCATGTCTTCGTTATTCTGGAGTCCTGGCTAGAGATGTTGGATGGTCTTCCGGTACCTGGTACCTCTTCTTTAAAGCACTTTTCAGAGTTCACATTAGCAGTGGATTGGCGTGATTATCAGGCTCTAAGCTCCGCGGAGGTATGGGTGGTTGCGTCAGCCTCCTGGCCTGTCACAGCGAAGACAGTTGGTCCTATCAGTTGAAAGAATGGGCGCACTGAGGCTAGACACTGCAGGGCTGAGATAAAAAAAAAATAAGTGAAGGATTATACCACGTTCCAGGAAGAACAACTTTGAGCAAAGACATGGAGGCAAGACAGATTGTAGCGTGTGCCGAGAACGTCTGGGAAGTTACCCGTGAACGTGAGGCTGGGGAGAGGGTACTAGGGAGGACAGAGGAGGACAGGGGACGCGCAGGGCACTCCGTGGAGTGACGCTGGCGCTGGTGCCTTGCTCTCATATCTGTTTTGTGCACTTCGGTGGGCCCAGCTCTGAGGATTCCCTCCCCCCGGGATCACACGAGTGGGCCGTGTGTCAACGAGGAGATGCTCTTTCAGGAATTTCTTCAGGTTTAGGAGTTACTTGGCTGGTCTGTCAGTTTTCCGTATTTGTTTATTTGTAATTATTCTTCTGTCCACATTCAAAAAAAGATTTGAGGTAATTTGCAATAAAATACAGATGTAAATTAAGGTTGGAAAATGGAAAGTTAGAGAGGCAACTCTTGAAATTCTATGTCTGTTTCAGTGAATGTCCTCGTGTATCTTTGCTGTCTACTTTTGCCAGTTTTCCCAGTGACAGGGTAGCCAGGGGCCAACTGCCATTTATTACTGTTTTTCCTTGTTGTTCATTAGTTTATAAATTCCCATACGTTTTGACAGTTCCTACATTGATTTTTCTTTGTGATTTTTAGCTAAATCCTTATTTCCCAATGTCTTGAATTCAACTTTAGTATCTTATTTTTTTGGTGATGTCTGTAATACTGACATAAACTCAAAGACAATCACTTATAATAAGACTTTCCTAAGTTTAAAATTGGTAATATGAAGTCACCCTATATAAACATAAAATCAGCAAGATTTTAAAACACTCAGTCATTTGCATCCTTCGAAACAAGGTAATTTTGTTTTCTAGCCATTTACCTGTAGAATTGGAGTCCAGGATGCACCTACTGCTCCACTCTGCTGAGCACTGAGTAAGGTTATATAAAAGTCTAAGGTAGAACAGCTTATGCACATGTAATATTGGGGGCAGAAATATTTTTTATATTGTTTTGATTCCCTGCCTGTCTCTTTCAGTAAGCAATCAAAATCTACCAAGTGCCAACACTCTGCTTCTAACGAGAAACCTGAACTGGTTTTCTGTGTGCATTTAGTGCCAGCCCTCAGGTGCTACCCTCACCGTCCACATATTTGTAGATACAATCATCTATTAAAAGGGATATTTTATCCCAGTGAAATGGAGCTGGACAGCATGCCATTTTCCTCTTTAATTTCTTACCTGGAGTAGCTTCAAAACCTCAGGCAACACTACCCTGCAATTATTAGCATACTGAAATTCAAACTCTCCAGTTTTTAAAAGCAGTGTTAGTTCTTGTAATTAATTAGCCATGTTTCATTGGGAATATGCTGTTTCATTGAACACCCAGTGTTTTATTTTTACTCAGCCTAATCTAGGGTGGGGTAAAGGAAGCCTGTGTGGACAAAGTCATCATGCCTTTCTGGAACACCCGGGTGTCCAATCTATACTGACAATGTGAGGAGTCCTGGCTGGGACCCTGCTAACACTTTATTCATCTTACTGCACCAAGAGAGTGTTGATCCACTGCCTGTCACCTCTGCCTTCTCCTTTAACAACAAGCGGGGGAAGTGGGGGTTTGAGTGGTGGCCGTGTGCTGAGTACTTGAATGGAGGGTAGGAAGGTGGCTGTCAGGGATCACAGTGTTGGGGCCTCATTCTCAGGGAGGGGTCCTGTGCTTCCCAGTTACCCGGTTCCACTGCCCACAGGAAAGACACATGGGAGTGAAGAGAAGAGCTCTCCAAGGTACTTTTTCCCCTGCAGGGTTGCTGTTTAAGCTCCGTTTCTTTTTCTAGTGGACAAATATTTACTGAGCACCTGCTTCGGAACCGGTATTTTCCTAAGCATTTCAGCTGCTCATTCTTTTCTCATGGGGTCCCATTCCACGGGGAGAAGCACAAACACACAAGGAGGTACCTAAGTGAGCTGATTCCAGGAAGGACAACAAGGAAGCCCCGTGATGGGGATGGATTGGTCACCCCGGCAAGTGGCCGTGGCCTCCTCTCTGGGGGGAGGGTGGTCATCTGACCTGTCAGGCCTCGGGGCTGCACATTCCAGGCAGAGGGAGCGGGGGAGGCAGAGGAACTGAGTGGGGAGTCCCAGAGAACCCGCAGGAGGGGGCAGCGGCCGGGGCACAGCCAGTGAGCGGAGCAGGGCGCAGTGTGCGGTCGGAGAAAGGGGTGGAGGTCGGACGGACAGGCCTCAGAGGTCAGGCACGGAGTCTGGTCGCGGTCTCAGTGCCTCGGGAAGGCTTTGGAAGCCCTTAGGCAGGAGCATGGCGTCTGACTTGCAGTAACCCCTCCACTGCTGTGGGGAGCGTGGATTCTAGCGGCCGGAGCGGAGCAGGGCCAGGACAGCCACGGTGTTGCGCAGGTGTGAGGCGGTGGTGGGTTGGGCCGGGACAGGGATGTCGGCTGTATTGATCCGTATCCAGGGGGCTGGCCAGTCTGCCCCTCATCTCCCTTGCACGTTCCCAGGCAGCTTTGCGTGTTCCCCTACAGACTGGCACCTGCGCCTCGTAAACCACGTATCACAGCGCCTAACAATTTGGTTTCATGCCTCCCTCCCTCATTAGCTTCAGGGTTCCTCAAGGTCAATATCCGTGTTGCGCTTATTTTTTATCTCCAGAACCCAACATAGGTCCTGATCCCACGGCAGGAAGCCACTGTACCCCTGACTCACCGCCTCAGGGCCTCAGAGCATCTGTGGGGACCAAGGCTGTGGCCTCATCCCCTGCACAGCCCTGAGACCCTGCCTTTCGTCCCAGAGAACCAGCTGTAACAACCCCTTCCTCCACCTGGCAAAACTCTCGGTGCACACGTTCGTTAGGGTGGCTGGGTTTGTGTGATGGCTGCAGTTTTTGGACATATGTGTATAATCAGATCAGACAGGCCCTCTGTTTCAGATTATTCTAAACGCTCTTACTTGGATTTCACTTAGAGGGGAAAAAAAACTACCAGGCACGTTTTTCCTTCTTCATACTTCACCAAAGAGAAAGAAAAAAATGCAACAGGATATTGACTCCCACGACGCTTCCTGTGTTGACCAAATATAAATATCTGTGACAAATGGCAGAAGGAATCATTAATGGCAGTTGTCAGTGTCATTTAAAATGAATTCGACCTTCCAGTTTGCCTCTGATGGTGGGCACTGAGCGGGACACTTCAGGCTGTTCCAGTTCATCGCGTGCCTGGAAGGACTCTGTTCCGCCTAGTCAGGAATCGCAGAGGAGGCTCAGAGCAATGTTTGTGAAATGTCGACTCACCTTCCTTTGCCTCGTGACCGTTGACAGGGTGTGTTTCCGGGATGTGGCACGTGACATCGCTTTCTTCAACTTCAGCTGATGTGACCGAGGGGGAGTTTGAACCAAAAAGTGTGAGAAGACGGGAACAGGAACCACACGCGGAGTCGTTAGGTCGTCCCTGTGGCTGGGGCGTGTTACCGTCATTGATCCCATAAAGTCAGGGAGAACCGTCGCGCAGTTGGGGGGCCGCTGACACTACCTGCGCTTCGTCAGGGAGGGCAGGCGAGCCTGCGACGTGGCGGCTTCCCGCTGGCCTGTTTTACGCTGAAGCGAGTCGGGAGAGAGTAGAAAACTGGTTGTTTTCTTGGCAAGGGAATTGTCACTGACAGTTCTCTTCAGCAAGAGGTAGAAAGACAGAATTCTGCCCACTTTCTCTAACCCAAAAACTGAACTTCCAGCAATAACATCATTTTTGTTCTCTTTAATTTTCTTTCATTTCCTGTGTTTAAATAACAGGATCAGTTTATATTCGCCGTGTCTTCTTTTGAGGGTCTGGCGGAATCTCTCCAAAGGACTGGGAGCTTGTGGCCCAGGCAGGTGCACGCTCGTGGGACAGCGAAGGTGAGACCTCAGGAAATGCCAAAGAGCTTGTCACTTCAGAAGCGTCTCTTCCTCCCTGGCTTTGAAATAAGCACTCGGATGACAGCGAGCAACTGTTTCTTTCCAGTATGGAGGAGAAAACCATGTGGATTTTTAAATGTGATTGACGCAAGGTCGTAAAAACTCGTTTCTTTGTTTTCCAAGTACCTTTTGGAGAAAAGGTGTGGGGATGCCCGTGGGCGTCCGTCTCCCGGGAGAACGCGCCCCTGTCCTGGCCGCCGGGGCTTCTGTGAACAACACGGCGGTGGTGGGAGGGCCACGTTTGTCACAATTACTCCTTCCTGTGTCTGGCTTCCTGTTTGATTCTATGCCGTGCAGCCCTGGCGTCAGGGTTTTGTGCATGGAATTCACACTCGCGTCGTGGAGTGGGGCACTCTCTGCAGAACGTGGGCCGAGTCTCCAGGACCGGCCTGGGGCCGGGGGCGGGCGGTCATCGTGAGTGGGGGGGCCCCTGCCTGCCCACCAACCACCGGCTGCGTCACCACAGGTTGAGTTGGGGGTGTAGGGACGAAGGAGAAGGGAGCCCGGGGCCCATCCCCCATCTCTGAAGCCGGGCTTTGGGGGGCTCCCGTGGCAGGAGGATTTCATGTGTCTACGGTGGAAGTTTCCACCTTCAGCGCTGGCTGACATGTGCTGGGAACAATCATGGGAAAAAACACCCACTTCACCCACTTGAGGTGTGAGCCAGTTAATTTACAAGGTCAAGGAGGAAAAAATCCCTTCAAGCAACCAGGAGGGTGGGCAGAGCGATGTTCCGCCGCCTTCCTCCTCCTCGAGGGACAGGGCCAGGTGCTCGGGCATCAGCTGACGACGCCTGTGGCGGCTGCTGGCTGCGGGGCGTGTGGAGATTTGGGGTGCAGACGTCCCTTGTCAGGAGGTTTGTGGAGTGGAAGCTGTGGGTCTCCGTAACTCCCTGCAGTGGCAGGAGCTCGGTGTGTCGTCCCGTGACAGTGAGCCCTTGTGTTGTGAGGAATAACACACAATTACACGTATAAACAGCCCAGGGGATGAAGACATGCCAGTTGGTCTGCAAAGTAAGACCCCTCTAAAACAAAGCACGTGCGAGGAAAGGGGGCCTCCTGACTTGGCGCTTTTGCCAACAGTGGACGAGAGCAAGTACGCGTTTGAGTTGGCTCAGCGTCCACCTGGCCCCCTCGCCAGGCTGGCTCTCGCGCAGTTTGAGTGAGTGGCCTCCATGTCAGGCACGTCCTTCTCCACCCTGAACGCGACCCTGCCACTTGGAGACAGTCGTGCAAGGGAGTGGACACCGGTCTCCCTAGGTGGCCTGCCCTCCAGTGCTGCTGGGAGCCGATGCCAAATCAGACCTCTGGCCTGGCAGCCGCAGCCCCGTCTCTGCCCACCAAAGGGCACGGAGAGCCTCGCCGGGTACTCACTAATCGCCACACTTCAAGCGGCCTCTTTGGAGCGCAGAAACTTGAAGTTCTCGTAGGAAAGATACAGAATTAGGAACCCGAGCCTCACTTGGAATTGTTATTCCGTGAGCATGCCGTGCGTTGCTTTTCTTATTTTCTAGAAATAATTTTGAAAGGAAACATTGTACAAATCGGGGAGCAAATTAAGGAAGACAGAATAATGCTGTAGGCTGAGCAACTCTGTAGTGGGAGCAGGGGTGAGCTGCATCCTGAATGCAGACGATCCGGGCTCGTGTGGGGGCCGTGGTGGCAGCTGCAGGTGGGAGGGCGCCCATGGGCCGCACTCGGGGTAAGCTTGTGGCAACTGCCTTCCCCGCACCCCCAGGGCAGCCCTGCTGTGGGGCCCTGTCAACCCGTTTTCAGATACGGGGAGGCCGGGTGATGTGCAGTGTCCATGGATTCCGCATCCGTGGGTTCAACCAACCTCAGATGGAAAATATTTGAAAAAATTGCCTCTGTACTGAACATGTACAGACTTTGTCCTTGTCATTATACCCTAAACAATACAGTATAACAACTATTTATATCACATTTACATTGTGTTCAGTATTATAAGTAATCTACAGATGATTTAGTATACGGAGGACGTGCACAGGTTATATGCAAATACTGCACCATTTTACGTCAGAGACTGGAGCATCTGCAGAATTTGATGTCCACGGGAGCTCCTGGAACCAATCCCTCATGGATACCAAGGGACGACTGTATGCATATTACTTTAGCATAAATGACATTTATTATATGTACATTTCTGCGACTTTTAAAATTTAGTATGTATTGGAGAATCACATGCCATGTCAGGAAATACAGTTTTACTTCATTTTTTAAAAATTGCAGAGTATCCCATAGATCAGGTACTCCATTAATTTACCAATTTTGGTGACATTTAGCTTGTCCCTTATTACAGCCAATGTCCTTCTACACTGTGGTAAGCACATCTAAAAATGTGACAAACACTGTTAAATTGCCTTTAAAAGTGTCTGCACCAGCCTACGCACCACCAGCGGTATGTGAGTGTGCTTATTCTGTGCAGCCTCTCCAGGACCTGGTATTTTTCAGCCCTTTTAACTTCTGATCATCTATTTAAAAAAAGGAAAAAAAAAAAAAAAACCATTGTATTTTGTTTGAATTTTTGTTTCCCTAGTAATTAGTGGGATTGACCATTTCATGCTTTATATTGACCCCTTATATTTCTACTTGGATGAATATATTCCTTGAGGTGGTTTGGCTTTTTCCTGTTGATTTGTAGGAGTTCTTTACATAGTCTGGACATTCGTCCTTACTTGTCACATGCGCTGCATTTACTTCCTGGCAGTCCCTTGCCTGGCTTTTCTATGCCTTCTTGAGTTCTTCATCTGAGAGAGCAGCAAGTGGCCCCACGCCCTGTGCAGGTATGAAATGCCCAGGGTGAGAAGCAGGGTCAACTTTCCATTCTCACCTGGCACGGAGGTTCCAAGGGCCCCGGAAACCTCAAAGCTCGCTCTGCCTGTGCCTTGTGCAGGACCGATGGGTGCCTCAGGCTGGGGTCAGGCCCCTGGGGACCCACGGGCTCCTCGCCCTCCTCCCTGCCACATTTTTAGCTCCCCCATGGGGGTGCTCACCTGCCCAGTTCCTTCTGGCCTTTTGGGCTCCAGCGGTGCTTCCCTTCCCGAGTCTTACGTGTCATAGGTTTCCACAGCACGTAAGTGACCAATTTACTCCTTCTTCCCCTGGAGGCAAAGCTTAGTTAGAAAGGGGAGGGGGAGGTCTCAAGGCTGCAGCGCATTGCCTGGGGGTTCAGAGGCAGCAGGGTTTGGGACCAGGAGTTGGGCGCATGTCCCTGAACAGCCCAGCTCTCGACTAACATTTCCTCTTGCATTAAAATTAATTTCACAATCTCCGGCGATGTGCCAAGCCATCACGGATTGCATAATGCCTGCGACTCTGGCCTGTAAATTCAATCCACCACCGTTATCGAACTCATTACCTTATAAACTGCCTTAATATACTGAGGCTCCGTGGAATACAGCCTTCGTATAAAGCCAGATTTTATTCCACAGTATTGGGAGTGGACGCCGTTCAAATTAATCACTCTCCCTGCATCTTGGCTTTTCATTCTGGTTAATTTTGCCACCTTCCTCTGCCTCCTCCTCCTCATCTTCTCTCCTTTTGTTTTTTGATTTGCATGTAAAAGTTGATAGAAGTGCAATACTTACGATTCACCCCAGCTCACCTGGGGTGAATAGGCGGGAACAGCACTTCATAGCAGAGCCTGGAATGTGCCCCTTTAGAAACATCTGAAAATGAAAAGTTCTTTTTAACATGGTTGCTTTAATGAAATTTATCTTTGAGCATAATAGAGAATGATGATTTTTCACTCCAGCAGCTCTGCTTTGTGCTTAAAGAACTCACCTTCAGTTTCAGTGTTGCAAGACTGACTTATCCTGTTTTTGATGTGGGGAGTAGATAATTTACTGGTGGAGAAAATCCCGTGGCAGTGGTTTTTAACCAGGGGTGATTTTCCCCCCAAAGGACTTTTGGCAACATCTGAGGAGATTCTTGGTTGTCAGACTGGGGAGGGTGGTGCTGGCTTCTAGGGGGCAGGGGCCGGGGTGCTGCTGACACCCTGCAATGCAGGACAGCCCCACAGCAGAGCCCCAAATGTCAGCAGTGCCCAGGTGGAGCCTCGCTGCACTATGGAACTGGAATGTTCTTCCAGCAGCATGTGGGTAGGAAAGTACAGGTTTTGCCAGAAAATGTTCCTGGGTCTTTACCGGACTCTCGTCAAATAATTCTCCTTTGAATTCCAAGCCTTCCCCCTTGTCAGTGGCTTGTCTTCTCCAAACCAGTTTCCTGATGAGTGAACCAGAGATAACCATACCCACTTTGATGGCTTGTTGTGAAAATCAGGTTAATTCATACGTAGAGTTTCCAGATGGCTGCCACTGTTGCAGTTATTGTTGGTGTAAATCAGAGAGAATGGTCAAGGCCCCAGCCCCTAGCGGGACATCCTGACCCATCTGCCTGGACTTTCCTTTGTGGCCTGGCTGCGTGGAGGGCACTGGCCACGGCAGACCAGGGCCTGCCCACCACGTTGCTTTGTCCGAGTGCCGGCCTTGGCCTTTGTGGGCCATGAGTTCCTTGTCACAGTGACGACCAGCCCAGAGTTGGTGTCCCTGGAGCTGGCCAGGGGTGCACGGTGGCTGAGGAGAGGGTCTTTGAGGGGTTAACGGGGCCCAGGAGCCCCTCTTTCTCTGACAAGGCTTGTTCCCACACCTAAGAACGTCCTCTTAATTAGCTGTCACCGGCCACATTTGGAACCAGGCATTAACATTTTATAGGCCATTTTCCCATAAAGAAAAGCAAAGCCCACGTAATTCTTGCTGGCGTTGGGGTTTTGGCTTCATACTCAGCACATCAGATGAAACCACTGTGGGAATAAAATTCTTCAAATGTGGCCGTATTCATTGAATAGGGGAGGAAAACGCTCCACTTTCGTTCCTTTAGCAAAGACCCCTAAATCCTTTAATTTCCAGGCAATAAACACGGAATGAACCTGCCCTGGAGAATCACAGCCCTTGAAACGAGCTCCGAGTCCAGGAGGTGACCAAGAACACAGACTTTCAGAAAGGCTGGAGCAGAGAATGGGGACGCTTTTGGCGGCGTGAAAGTGCGTGTGCAGAGGCCAGCGAAGCCCTTGGGCGTCCTGGGAGCTCAGCGGTGGCCTTGGCAGGATGGAAGGGGAAGGAGAGCTGGGAACACAGGCAGGTCTTCCTGTTGCGGAGATTTCTGGATCTAAGACAGTCACAGAACATGAGGCGAGAGACCGTGTGCATCAGAAGAGGAACCCAGAGCCCACCGAGCTCTTGTGGAGCCCTCACCAAGGGACTGTTCTCTTGTCGCACACAAGTTCAGCCACCTGGTTTTCTGGTGTATGAGAAAAAAACTGGGGCAGCTCCAGACACACACCCTGAGAGCACCGAGAAGTAGTAACTGGTTGCTGCAGCAAAGGGAGAAAATGGGTAGACACATATGCATATGCTCACATGTGTGAGCCTGTGCGCTGTTCATGCACCCGTCAGCCATCTGTCTCTGTGTCTGTCTGTCTGTGTTGATATACACACACACAGGCACATGCACACACACCGAAGTCACAAGAACTGAGACACATTAGGAGACCACTGGCCTGATTTTTATGCGTGAGAAATTCCCTAGCTTCTTAGCCCATAAGGGCATCAGTGTCTGTGGAACAAGAAGCCGGTGGATTGTTCTGGAAATTATCAGGTTGTCAGGAGAGTATGTTCTGGTGTTTCAGATGCACAAAGTTTATCGTGTGCTTTGTAAAAGTTTATTTCCAGAAATATTTCCAGAAAGGTTAAACCTTTTTTTCCTTAATATTTTTCACATCAGGAAATTGCTTTGATTTATCTGGGCATTCCATTGAGGTAGGATGGTAAAACGGCAAATGTGTCTAGAGCACTACATGGCGTGTCAGGTGGTATGCTAAGGCCTTTACATGACGTGTCTCATCCAGAATTATCACTGTCCCCATTGAATAGATGAGCATTATCTATGCAGAGGGTTCAGCCCCTGCCCAAGACACTGCAGCCAGAAGGGGATTCAGAGGGACTGTACCCTGTTCTCTTTATTGCAGCAGCTACCCCCTCCCCCAGCAGCCGCTGTTCCCCAAGTGAGAGCCGCTGTTTCCCAGGGGACCCGGGCAAATGAGGTCTTGGGCATTAACCCTGCCCCGGCTCAGCCAAGAGCCCCGAGAGTCTTTACGCCCCATTGTTTATGAGTTAAGCCAAGCGAAGAAACACCATGCCTCTTGCTTGCTTTTATATCCTCACCATTAATTGTCTGACTACATTTTCTTCAAGAGGCAACAAAGAGTAAAAGCTGCACAGTTGCTTTTCTGTTTAGCTGGTTGTAAATATTCAGCCGGAATTTGACTGACAGTGCAATATTATGTTCCCCAAAGCTTGAGCCGTATGTGAATATTTTAATTAGGATTGTAACAAGCTATTGAGAAAGTTTGAGCTAAATTGGTTCAGCTGTTTTTGCATTAGTGGAGCGTGAAAAGAAATTTTTTTCATCTATTAGAAAATATTCCCTTTAAAAAAAATTAAGCTAAAGCAGTTGAAAATCAGCCAGTTTTGGGTACTTATTTAAAGTCAGCAGATTGGATCTTGGTTGGGATTAACTGGACAGATTTGAAAAATGTGAAATGAAGTTCAAAGAAGTTCTTCCTGTTTAGCCTCTTTCCTCCGGCAGCCGTTCGGGAGGAAAAGATGGCTCTGGAAGGAACACGTGTTCTGAGAGAGGAAGGATGGGGTTGGATTCCTCAGGCTGTCTCAGGGTTGGATCAACCGTAAAGGTGATCTGCTCCCGGCTCCGGTGCTGGGTCGGCGCACACCCCCGCCCCGCCAGCTGGCCGGCTCTGCGGCTGGGCCCGAGGCGGGAGGCGAGGCCGCATGCCTGGGAAGGCTGTTAGCAGGTTCCTTCCCGCGCTGAGTGGAAATCTGCCTGCTTGTTTCTTCCTCTCCCACCTTGGCGTTCGCTCCTGCTCTGTTGTCTCTTAGTTGTCCACTTTTTGCCCTGTTCAGGTCTCTTCTTGGACGCTGAGGTCTCTCCTGGCCTTGGAGGGGCTCGGTGGGATGGGAGGCCGGACGGGCTGACCGGCGCCTTGTGCCTGCTCCAGCGTGTCACCGCCACGCGGACCGCGGGGAACCTCTGGCTCGCCCAGTCCTGGAAGCCGCGCCTCTCTCTGCTGGGTCTCGCGTGTTCACTCGCTCTGGTGGTGGCCGGCTCTGTATGTCTCTCTCTTGCCGACCCTTCACGTTCCTGCGTTGCCATTCCTACAGGGACCAGACAGTCCCCGGGGGCACCGGGCCACCGATCCCAGGAGGTGGGCTCAGCACTGCCAGATCTTCACGTTTTTCAAAAGAAACCAGAAATCTAGACTGAAATGTGAAATCCCCTATTTTCAAATAGTGGCAGCTAATTTAAATGTTTTTAAAAGCACTGCACAGGCCACGCAGAGGAGACCATGTCCCAACAAGGACGACAGGCCCGTGAGTCATCTCTGGTGTTGACTGTGTGATCCCTGGGGCAGGACGATGATCCATTGCTTTTTGTTTTTTCCCTGTATTCACTACAACACCTACGTACCTGACCACTTGGTAGTTCGTAATAAATATTTTTGGGGGGAAAAAAGGTGTATTTTTTGTGTTATAGTCAACATTTAGGACAATTTTACTAAGTATTTGGTTTTACAGTTGTATGCACCTTAACTGCCGGCTCCCAGGAGACACGTTAATTAATATTCATCAATGTGAACTGTTCTTGTTTTCTTTTGCCTGGACTTGGGTACTTTGAGAGACTCCCGTGAGCAAATCCACGGGGAATGTTTTCAGCACAGAAGCCTCAAAACCTGTCCTTTGGACTGTTAGTTTGAGACGATTGGTGGGGTGTCTGCCTTCCCCTCTCAGCACACTGGTGGTGAGCTCGGTGGGGCCTGGGGCCTGCTGCTCCTGTTCCCCGGAGCACCAAGCCCAGCGCCCTGCACACAGCGTGCATCCGTCAGGGCTGGTGCCCGCAGCCCCCACTCTGAGCTCCAGGAGGGACACGCAGTCTGCGCCTGGCTATTTCTCTGCTGTGTCCCCAAAGCCTAATGCAGAGCCCGGGGCAGAGGGAACATTCCATAAATACTTGTTGAATAGAAGCTGAGTGAACTATGGGCTTCCCATCACCTCCCTTCCAATTTCTTGGATGTCTGAATGAGGACATGTTAATCCATCAACATTATACTGTTAATTAGCGAAACCTAAAATCCAGCCCCTTATGAATAGATGTCCCTGTGTTTTGCTCGGAGAGGGTCAAATGCGCACCCTTCCCTGATTTTCCATTGCAAACCTCACATTTGTCTTGAGAACACATTTGCTTCTGTTTTTAAAGGCTGGGTGCTGGGAGCTTCAGGCAACAGTGAACCCGGCCTGGGGCCTCAGACAGTAATTCTTACCAAGGGAACAATCCCATTAATGCAGGGGAAGGAGAGGAGGCCCACGTGAAACCATATACAACCATTCGCTCCTCAGGGAGTCGTCCTGCCAAATGCTCACCATAAATTACAGCCTGGGATCGGGTGGCGGGGAGGGCGTTTACTCCGTGGTGCACCAGTTTCTGGGCTCCAGTGCACCCCAAATTAGAACTGGGGGGCTCTAATCAAAGTGCACCACAACATTCACATCCTTACACTTGTCGAAGACGCAGGGCGGGAGACCGGGATCCTCCGAGAGCCAGGCAGAGCCCCCCAGGAAACAGCCAGGGAAGGAGCATGCCCGCGTTTTTCTCCTTGGCAGCCTGAGTTCATTAACTCAAGGGCAGTTTCTGGGTCGGTGACTTCTCATCTTGACTTTCTTTTCGTAAAGAAACGATGAACTCACTCATCATCACCACGGAAAGCCCCTCCCAAACCCGGCGAGTTATTTGCTCTGTGCCTTTTGCCCACTTTCACAGGAGATTGAGGCTAATTGAAGGCCACTCGTTTGTCAGCCGTGCCGTCCCCAGAATTCTGTGGCCGCGACCTGTGTGTGCCCCACCGTCTCTGTGCTGGGAAACCTGCAGGAGGAAGCATAGCGGGCCGAGCGCCAGGCTCAGTCGGGAACGTTTGCCCTGAGACTCCTCGGGCCCCAGCGCAGATGGCCCGTGGCGGGGCCGGGCTCTTCCCGCTGCCCCCAGCGTGGGGTTGCGAAGGGCACGGAGTCTGGGCTGAGGTCCTTTTTGCGTCCCACAAAGTGGTAAATGGAGCATGTGGCTCCGTGTCCCCGGCGCGGCAGACCCTCGGAGCCTGTCCCTGGGGCAGGGATTTAGAGTGGGCGTCTGCCGTCCCACCCCTGCGTCTTCCAGCTCTGTGGAGAAAGGCGGAGGGGGAGGGAAAACCCGAAGGCCTCGTTCTGCACTAGCTGCTCCCGTCAGCCTGCGGCGCCTCGCGGAAGCCAGGCCGTCATGGAGGGAAGTCAAAAGACAGAGGCTCGGACTTCGCCCCCGCGCGACGGCACTTTAAAGAGGAAGGCCCGGGCGGGAGAGTTCTTTATTGAGTAGTTAGCCATAATAAGCTCCGATGTGACGACACATCAGACAAATCCTCCTGGAAGGAAAGTGAGCGGAGACCAGGGCTTTCTGGGAGGAACAACAAACAACAACCAAAGGCTGGAATCCGGAGCGCTTGGCGAGAGGCAGGCTCTCAGGAGGGGCAGACTGCTGCCCTCGGTTTTCTCTTCTCAGTGAACCCAAATGTCGCCAGAGTCGTTAGGCTCCCGGGGAGGCTCCTTCCCGACAGCCTCTCTGCGTGTCGGGCGTCCTGGGGACGTGAGACGCGGTGAGGCGGAGGCGCGGGTTTGCCGGGAAGAGCGCGGGTGGCTGTGCCGCGGGGCATGCAGAGGTCTGTGCCAGGCGCAGCCGAGACGCGTAAGGTGATGAACCAGTGTGTTCCTTACCTTTGAGGGGCCTTCAAAGTGATGACGGATGCAGGTGGGCTGGGAGAGACCCCCGTGGGAGGAAGTGAGGAGATGGCCACGGGGCTGGCGTGAGCCCGTGCGGTGGGCTGCAGTTGGGGTCTCCGTCCTGCCATCAGCCGTTCGCTCCTGGACGGTTGTCACTGTTGGTGTTTGCTGTGAGCCGGGGGGAGGACCCTGTCCAGGACTGCACAGGTGAGACCCCTGCCCGGGAGACTGGGGCCACGGGCGCCACGGTCTCAGCACGGTGTGAGGAGGAGAGTGACAGGGACCCACTGAGGTGTCACCAGGGCGGGAAGAGGCCACTCAGCCCAGCCTGGGGAATGGGGCAGCGGAGGGAAGTAAAGGTCAAAGATGTTCCTCAGGGCTCAGTTCTGGACCACGTACTGGGTCATGGAGGTTTCTGCATTTAACACGAACTGGGGAAAGACTTTGCAGAATCTGTTGACAGCAGCCCGAGTGATCACAGGCGTATAAACGCGACTTCAGAAAGTGCGGCCTGATAAATCAGGGCTGCATCGTGCGGTGGTGGTTTCCAGCCTATCAGAAAAAGAGAATATGGACTAGTTATTCCCATGTCCACAGAGGGCCAGACACACGGAACGGAACTGAAATGCAGCGAGGGGAATTTGGGTAAGAGGTTTGCGGAAACTTGGAGAATCACAGGTTCCACGAAGGGGGCGTCCTGCGAGTTCTGTTCTTAGGATGGAGGCTCAGGGAAGAGCGGCCACCGCTGCAGCCTGCTGTCGCAGAGGGGGACAGGAGTGCTGGGAGGCCGACCCGGGCCTGGGAGCCTGGGGGTGCTTATCATGCTGCGATTTAGGAGAAGGCGCCGCCGTGGGTGGGTGACCTTCCCGTCAGCATGGAGCACGGGGCACACCCCCTTGCCCTGGGGACCCCGAGTCACAGGAGGGGGCTCCTCCCCTTGCCGGGATGCACACACGTGATCTTTATGTGGGTGGGAGTGGTGAGGAGGAGGGATAGTATTTCTCAGCTTTCACGATCACACGTGTCAAAAAAGAGGAAGGAGAACTTGGGAAATGGCAGATTAGAGAAGCACTTGGCAAGTTGATGAGTATTTGTAAATCACTCCAAGGTGTGATTTTCCGGGGGTGGGGGGTGGATGCAGCTTCAAGATCAAAGCAGACAAGTCAGACACATTGCTTGGATCTCTTTCTTCTAATCTGCACAGATCTGTCTGTCGACTTGGGTCCCACGAAGGAAAATGCTCCCATTTTAACTTTGGTTTCCCACAGTCTTGCGGGAGGGAGGGCAGCCCGACTCCTTCCTTAAACAGACATCAGCTCAGCAGCAGGTGACCCAAGCACGGGGGAGGAAGAGAGAGCTGGGCCCGTGGCACAGCTGTGAGGCCGGGGGGGGGGGCTTCTGTCAGTCCCTTCTTCCCTTCTTCACTGGGTACCCAGTGACCCAGGCAGGTGGAGGAAGGTGCCCGTGGTAACCTGGGGTGTCGGCCCTCAAGAAGGCCTGCCCAGCATTTGGCTGCCTCCCACGCCCCAATCTCTGTCCCAGGCCCAGGGCACCCCGTGCGCGGCAAGCGAGCCAGGCACCTGCCTTCACAGAGCCCACATCTCCAGGCGACAGCGGGGACCAGCGAGCATCTAACCCAGGCAGAGCAGCTCAGAGAGCAGAAGATGCTGGTGAAGGACATGCAGCAGGCTGCGTGCACAGGGACTAGCTGGTGGGCGCGCCTTAGCCGGCAGGGTCAGTGAGGACCTTTTCCAAGAGGAAGATCGAGTCCCGAGCAGCTAGAAAGAGCCAGGAGGTGACAGTGTGGGGGAGGAGAGGTCCCGGCAGAGGGCACAGCAGATGCAAAGGGTGCGTTCTGTTCTGCCGTGTGGGCCGTGGGGAGGGGATTGGGGTTTGGGGTGATGGAAGCCACAGGGTGTTGGCAGCCGGGGAGGGGAGAGGGGAGACCTGCCCAGGACGGGAGCAGCGGAAGCGCAGGGGATGCGTGGGTGCGGCGTGGGTCTGGGTGGAGGAGCGCAGGGGCTTGAGGGGGAGACACAGGCCAGTCCTGGGCGACCCCTGGGTCTGAGATGGGGGCGCCTGGGCCAGCGTTGGGGAGGGAAGGAGGTGGCGGGAGGATCAGGCGTCTGTGGGGCTGGAGGAGATGAGACCAATAATGGCGAGCGAGAGATTCCAACGACCCGCATCGCTGGCCCGGTACAGCCAGGTCCAAAGATCTCGTTCCCAGCTTTTCACAAATGTGAACGTGTAGACTTTCTACATACCTCTCCCCGCTCTGTCCCGTGTCCTTCTGTCCCGTGTCACGTGTTCTGTGTGAGGCCCGGAGTGAGTGAGTTGTGTATGCGGCCTGAGGAGTGGCTCCGGATCCGACGTATCGTCTGTGAAATTAGACGAGGGCGAGGACAGAGCGTTCCTTCCAGCTCTGAGGTTGGCGTTGTTATGAGCTGAGCCTGCTGCAGATGCTGTAGCGTTGTCTCCGGGTTCCAGGACAGCTGTTTGCTGGTTTCGAGGGTGAGCGCCGGACAGTGGCCCCGACCCACGTGTTGTGTGAGCTGAACGTTCTCTCGTCCACTTATCCACCCGTTCATTCGTTCATTAACTCATCCATTTGTTCAGCAAATATTGTTGAGCCTCTGCTATTTACCAAGTGCCGTGCTAGGTTTGGGGGATATAATGGCCAAGAAAATGGTAGGTTTCTTTCCCTTAAGGAGTTTCAGTCTTTTGAGAAGCATTAAAGACTCTCTCCTCTCTCACACACACACCAATAAAATTATGACAAATGCCATGAAGTACGGGTGCAACCAGAGTGTTAAATAAGGGGATCTGGCCGAGTCTGGGTGGTGGTAGAAGCTTCCTGAGGCGGCTGGAGTCCACTGAAGCCAGGGCCTGAAGGGCAGGTGCCAGAGAGAGGACTTCGGTGTTCATGACAGAGGCATGAACACTCCGTGCCAGGAGACGGAGAAAGTCTGGCTCAACATGGCCAGAACTCAGAGACGGTCAGGAGAGGTTATGGCAGTGAGTAAAAGCAACCACATAAATGTTTCTCCAGGCGAGTGAACTGGAAGAATCAGGTACAGAAGCTGTTACAGACTGTCCCTGACTTACAGTGGTTCAACTTACGATTTTTCAACTTCATGATGGCGTGAAAGCCACAACAATAGAAACTGTACTAGGATGTTCAGCAGGTTGTATATTGAATGCATTTTTGACTTGCAGTATTTTCAGCTTACGATGGTTTATTGGGATGTAGTGCCATCATAAGTCGAGGAGCATCTGTACTTGTAGATGGCTTGTGTCGGCATTTCCAGGTCTTGTGTGCTTGCTGTGAGTTAACCAACAGGCCAACATCCCATCCGAAGCACAAACATGGAAAGACCTGGAGCCTGGTCCCGCGGGTCCCTGGTCCTGATGGTACTCTCCCCACCTGGCTTCATCTGGGAGTTTCTGACCCAGTGGCAGTGCACCTGCTGGGGGAGCCATGTGGACACACCCAGAGACACACTGTGGGGTGGAGCGAGGTGGGAGGATTCTCAGGTCTGGTTGCCCAGGTCTTGCTGTCACCTGAGTGCTCCCTCTGAGGGCTCCTCCTGCCTCCAGATCGGGCCCGTGAATATTCGCAGCACCACTTAAGCTCAGGGCTCCTCTGTAGCTGCTTCTGCAGGTGAAGACCAGCCACCTCCGCAGGGCTGGGCCGGGGTTTGTCTCTGTCCTGCAGCAGGGCACGTGGGGCCCACCTAGCCACGTCATAGCCCACCCTCTCCCTGCCTTTCAGGCTTCGACGGACATCTTGGTGCACATGCTCTCCACAGACATGTGCACAAACATGCACAAAATTGTGCTTTTTTAAAATCTTAGGATGGATATTCTGACCTGTGTCTTGTTTAAGGTGAGTGGACCTTAAAACCAGGGGAGCAGATCTAGTTCAAACCCAAGCGATGGTGAGGCTGCTTCAGTAGGAGATGATGAGAATTTAGGAGAGTTGTACAATACTGTGTGGTTTTCACCATGGGGTCCCCAGTCCAGCAGCACCTGTTAGAAATGCCGATTCTCAGGCCACACCACAGATCTACTGAATCAAGAACTCTTGGGGTGGGGCCCACAGCTGTGTTTTAACAAGCCCTCCAGAGGATGCTGACGCATGTTAAGGCTTAGGAACCACTGCCCTAGACCATGTGTACCAAACATGGCCCATCATGGATTCCAAAATGTGGGCTGTATCTCCTTTGAAATAAAGTGATTCTATGCTGTAGCCATTTACCTGTGGAATTGGAGTCCAGGGTGCACCTCAGTGCAAATTCTGCTGTGCTGAATAAGATTGTAATGAGAGTCCAAGGTAGAACTACTCATGTACAGGTAGTAGTGGGGCAGAAGTGGCTTTTGTACCATTTTGATTCTTAGCTGTCTCTTTTGGTGAACGATCAAATTCTACCAAGATGCAACGTTCTGCCCCTGCTGACAACCTAAACAGGGACAAAGGCTTCTCCTTGCAGGATTCGGCTTTGCTCCATAATTTGCAGGCATCTGCTGGGAAGCATTTGAGAGCACAGGCGAGGCAGCCCCGTGAGGACATGGACAGGCCCTGCCTTGAGTGGCTCACAGTTGACAAGAGATGGATGGGCAGTGAGCACCACAGCCTGAGGAGCAGGGAGGACCAGGGGGTCGCAGGGAGTGGCACCTGCTCCACCCGGAGGATCCAGAAAGGCTCCCGGACTGGAGCTGGGGGAGGTGAGGGTGCAGAGCTGGGTCCTGCAGGCAGGTGGGTGGGTGATCTGGGACGCCACCGGCAAGGGGAGCAGAGCTGGACCCTGCCAGGCCTGGCGTGCTGGGGAGAGGTGAAGTACCTCTGGATGCAGCGGTGTCTGGTGCAGGAGGGGTCTTGGGCTTGTCCACGGGGCTGCAGTGGGTGACCCCGCACTCCCTCTGGAAAGGGGGTTTTCAGGCTCCCTGGGGCATGGCTTTGGAGAGCCCTGAGATTAAAAATTCAGCTGTGGGGAAGTGCAGGTCATGTTCCTGTTTTGCTCCTGGGATCCAGGGCAGATTCCAAACAGGTCAGCAAGACTTGAGCTCTCCTGAGGCCAGGAGGGGTGAGAACCCTTCCTTCTAAGGGTGACGCGAGCGTGACCCGGGTTAAAACCCGGCGCTGGTGAGTTACCCAAATGCAGGCAGCATGGAAGCCCGAGTTTCGGGGCTGTGATATGGGGGTTTCTGCTGTGACAGGAAGGAAGGCGAGGACTCCCACATGGGAAGAGACTGCTTCACTGAAACGCAGTTTTGCTGAGAAAGGCTGGAGTCTTTGCAGTCCTCCAGCATTGAAAACTAAACCCCTGTGGAGATGTTACCAAGCTCTGGCACTGAGTTCATTTCTAGCAGGTTTCTGTGGTGTTGGGGGCTCACCCTAAGATGAGGTTACTGTCTCGGGTTAGAGTCCCATAAAAGTAACCTGTGACAAGGATTGGTGCAGACAGCGTATTTGGGGGATGACCCCGAAAAACGTGGGGGGGGGACACTGGGGAAGGGAGGCAGTGAAAAGGGGAAAACCGAAAAAAAAGGGGTATTTGTGGGGGTCATGCCCTGGACAGCTAGAGCCCCCCCCCAAGGACCCTCCAGGGACCACACAGAACATTCCACAAGGATCCAGGGAGCAGGGCCTGTCCCCCACCCCAGTCCCCGGGTAAGGCTGGAAGCTGTAGCAGGGGCTGGTCACTCGGGCAGGTCCAGTCTGCCAAGGCAGTGACTGAGCAAATATGCACATCCTCAGGGCGGGACACGTGTACCAGAACTGCCACCAAAGCTGTGAGTCTCCCCTGGGGCCAGCGGGGCACCAGAGTGTCTCCTGCTCTCATGAGCACGCGTTTCCTAACACATCTGATGGCTGTCTGTGGTGAAACACTAGCTCTGTGCCAAGCACGTTCCGGAGCTGGAGCCCCAACTGTAAACAGGCTGACAGTAAGACACAGGCAGCAAATAAGCGGACGGAGGAGCAAACAGCAGAACTCCAGCTTATTACAAGTGAAGCCAATGTAAAAAAAAAAAAAAAATGACCAATGTAGAGAGTAAGAAAGTGCTCAAATAGTGATGGGAACAAGATAAAAAGTTGCAGGAGCCAGCTTGGAGGGCCCCACTGACCCAATCTGGGAAAACTCGAGCATCAGAAACAAATAGTGACAGCAGCAGATCATAACCTGTAGAATAAACAAGAATCCGGAGTCCACACTGCCGTGGAGACACAGCACTTTCTTACAGCAGAATGTCAACTAATCAATGAGAAGGGAATGATGGCATTAGAAAATCCCCATTTGACAAGCACCACAACGGTAACTGATTCAGGCAGAAGGACCGGCTGATGCTGAAGCTAGTGAGTGGAAGTTTGGGGAGTCCTAGGATATGCACGTGGACTGGAGGCACCTTCTCCAGCTCTGAATAATGACAAAGGGAAAGCAAACAGGAACTTTGCATTGGAGAAATCTGTCAGGTACCTCCTTGCAACAGTCTGAATGTTTGTGTCCCTCCCCCCCCAGATTCATGTATTGAAATCTTCACCCCAAGGTGATGGTGTTAGGAGGTGATTAGACCAGGAGGGTGGAGCCCTCAGGAGTGGGATGGGTGTCCTTAGAGAAGAGGCCCCAGAGAGACCCCTCACGCCTCCTGCCATGTGAGGACACTGTGCAAAGGCAGGTCTGTGGACCAGGAAACAGGCCCTGTCCAGACGCTGAACCTGCAGGCGCCCTGACCCAGGACTTCCCAGCCTCCAGGACGACAAGCAATAACTTGCTGTTGTTTACAAATTACCCAGCGTGTGGTGTTTTGTTATAGCAGCACAAAGGGGCAAAAACACTCCTTAATGAAGCAATCCAAGTTCATATCACTGGTAATTGAACAAATCGATATCACTGCCCCGATGTAATCCTTGGGAGAGGGCACCGCATCACTGGGGTATCCCTGAATCCCCAAATCTAATTTTGAGGAAACGTCTGACAGACCCAAGCTGGGGAGTGTTCTGCAGTTCTGGCCTACACCCTTCACAAAGGCCGTTTTCATGAAACACAAAGACTGATTAAAGTTCCAGATTAAAGATAACTCAGGTCAAGACAAAAGAGTTCAGTGCCCAACCTGGTATTGTTTTTCGTTAGAAGACATTCTTGGGACAGGATGCAGAGTCTGGGTCGGGGCTGTCAATTAGGAGATAGCGCCAAATGGACATTACCATCCTGATCTTGATACGTGTACTGTGGATATGTGAGAAGATGCCCTTGCTTTTGGAAAATATACATGGAAGGATTTATTAGAGACGAAGTCAGTGAGCTTAACAAAATCTACCTGAAGGGAATACAGGGATCATTTGTCATCGTCATGCAACTTTCTGTATGCCTGAAATTTTATTAAAACAAAAGTTAAAACTAAACAAAAGAAACAAGGAAGCAATGTCAAACTGAGAGGGGCGGGGCCTAGGGAGCACTGAGACCAGATGGTCACAGAAGACCCCTGCACAGGTGCCCTTTGAGTCTTGAAGGAGGAGAAAGCGCCCAGCTGTGCGAACATCAGAGGGAATGGAGGCCCAGTGCCTTCAGTGGGAAGGGCTTTTCAGAGTCAGGGGATATAAAGAGGTCCATGTCCTGGGGCCGTAGCCCAGGAGGAAGGGGCGGGAACCACAGCAGGTAGGGCCTTGGAGACCTGGGATAGGAGGGAGCTGGTGGAAGGGTTGCTAAGCAGTGGAGGGTGCAGCCGCCCTGCCCGTTGCTGTGTCACTTGCCTGCTGCTGCTGGGAGAATTGGTGGGTGTTGGCCATTGCTGCCCCGCAGGTGGGGATGGAGGAGGCCGACACCTGGGGGCAGGGGGCCACAGACAGGAGTGGGTAGGGAGGCGGGGGCTCAGGGGTGACCCTGTTCTTTCATCTTGGGCACCAGGTGGCCCTGGGTTTCCTTGCTGCCTGTGAAGGTGGAGAGCTGAGTGGAACACACCTTCCCTGCCTTCCAGGAGCTCTTGGCTCTGGAATAACGCAGAGTGTGGTGCCTGTGGTACACACAGCGTAGGAACCAGTGGACGCCCCCAGGCCTACGCGTGGGGGCCTCCACACCCCCCATCCATCCATCGCTGTGTCTCCTGCCTCAGAGTGTAGAGCGGGCGCTGTTTCCAGCAAGCCCAGGGACTTCCTCCTCTAAGGACAGGGACCATGCATGGGTTCTAAGGACTGGAAAAGAATTCATCCATGCGCTGCCAGGAAGGGTTTTGATGTGACTACATTAAGGCAAGACAGATCATTCCAGTGGGTGTTTAACTACCGATTACATCTTTTGCTTTGTAAATAACTCAATGGTAAATTTTTACAATATTGTTTTTATAGAGCCTGTAATGAGAAGGCAGTTTTTCTCCCCTGTCACTCTGATATTAAGTTCTTTAATGAGAGTACACAAAATGACTATATAAAACTTGGGATGGAGCGGACTGTGTTGGACATCATGCCATATTACGGTTGTCAAGGCTCCAGTGCACTGATGGGCGACCCCTTTGTCACTGCTGGGGAGCGGAATGGTGGCAGCTACTTGTCCTTCCCTCCTCCCTGTCCTCTGCCCTGTTCGTCCGCCTGAGGACTCACGCTGTGCCTGGGCAGTGGTCTCTTAGGGAGGCTTCCTGGAAAGGGTGGGAACGCAGCCTGGGGGCTTTTTGTTTGGGAGTGTGCCTACTTTTTCATTGGCCTTGGTGTTAATGGATGGATTCGTTCTGTTTGGAGCGAGCAAGGCTGGGCGCTGGAGCATGTAATCTGATTGTAACCGGGTGCTCTGCATCCTGCAGAAGGCTCTAGAGCAGCTGGGATTGGCTTGGCCCGGGCTGCACAGTGCTGGCAGCCACGGGGCACAAGGGTAGGAGATCGGGAGAGGTGGACACGCAGGGCACCTGTGGGCCAGAGGTCATCATGGCCATTTGTCACCGTGCAACATCTCCCAGGAAGGCTACCTTTGGGCTCTGTGGCCCTGGAGAATGCAGGTGCAATGCATAAGCAAGACCCTTCCTGCAGCCCCTGCTATCCAGTAGGCATTGCGTACACACCGTTTCCCACCCCACTTGAGGATAGGGGGACCCTGTGGATGTATTTCTACCCTGTCAGCTGTCGGTCCAGTCGGGAAAAGCCTTCCGACTGGTGGTCGTGTGCGTAGAACGTCTGGGTGTTCTCGGAAGTCCTCCCCTTTCTTCAAGCAGCTCAGTCTGCTTCAACAATCCCGGCCTGAGCGTGCCGGGTCATGCCCTGAGCTGAGCTGGGTGGGGGACAGAGGCTGACGAGAGACTGAGCAGCGTGTCGCGTTGGTGCACATCTTGACGGCAGATTTGGAGTCTTTTCCTCAGTGGTGTAAACCGCCCGCCCCGCCCTCGCCCCCGGCTGAGCATTTGTTGTTGTTGTCATTTGGGGTGATAAGTACCAAGCCCGGTCTCTTGGACTTGACTCAGAAGTGAGTTGTGATCTGGTCCCAGGCAGACAGCTTGTGTTTGTAAACACACAGTGCCCATTTCAGGGTTAAAGAATTACTTCCTCTATGTGAATCCACATAATTTGGAATTGTGCTTTCACGTTTGAGTTCAGTCCTGGTTGCCCAGTTTTTGCTGAGATGGCGTTCTGGCCCCAGAGTTCAGCATGTGACCTGTTTGGCTGCCCGATGGTCCCGGGAGGGCCTGATGCTGTGCCTTCCGATGGCCCAGACCTTGTTTGTGACTTGGCCCCTGTTGTGAGTCACATGCAGACACCAAGGCTGCTGCATGGGGACCAGGTACCCCAGCTCTCGCCGCCCAGTGTTTATATCGGAAGAAAACCACTCGAGCACACCTGTGAGTGCACACGCTCTGCCTGTTTCTCAATCCAGCCCCTCCTTGCCAAGAAGCTGTGCTTTCCCGACGCTGCTGCCACCAGGTCCCAGCAGCTCTGTTTGCAAAGGCACTGCAGGGGCTTTACTTGGACTAAGAATTGCAGATTCATCTTGGAATAAAGTAGTAACCTCCAGGAACAGTCCCAAGCCTTGCTGGACCTCTGGGGCGCTCGTGGGTCACTCCAAGGCTGTGGTGGACTTGGGAGGCTGCAGAGACCTTGGTCACCCTGACATGGCCTCTGAGGGACCCCCGGGCCCAGGCCTCCCCCACCCCGGCCCAGGTCTCAGTGTTGCCACAGAGGAGGAGCAGAGCTTGTCTGCCAGGTTTGCACCCACGTAGGCCAGTGGCCGGCCGGTAGCAGTAGAACACACTTAGCACATGCACAGCTGCAGGGGAGGCAGAGGCAGAGCGGCAGATCTTAGGAATGAGACTGGAAGAGCCTTAACCTCCGGCGTCCAGCAGCCGCACAGACCAGCAGCCCTCGCGCCAGCCCCACACCCTCTGCCTTTTACTTGTCTTACGTAAAGCTTTAGGTTTTTTGGATTTTTTTCATTTAGATGTCTACACATAATCCTATTTTTCATGAAATCCTGATTCCTGGCTCATTTTGTAAAGGACTGGAGGACTTGGCTGCTCGGGCCGCTTCCTGCAGGTGCCCAAGGGCTGGCTCCGGGCGCCGGCCCGCCCCTCAGCTGGGCGTGTCCTCAGCCCCGCCCACACCCTGACACCCCTGCCTGCGTCCTGCCGACCCCTGGGGCCCGGGATGAAGTTGTGTCTTTGTGCTCAGGGCCGTCAAGGCTGGCCAGCTCACTCTGCGAGGGCCTGGAGGCCCAGGACGGCCCCTGCCCCAGGGCCAGAGCCAGAGAACATCTGCCAGGAGTAAGGCTGGTTGCGGAGCTTTGCACCAAATGAGCAAATGGGCTGTGCCCTTTAACCACTCAGTTTGTGTTGTTGGAAACTTATTCAAAGGCTCTTTTATTGTTCTAAAAACAGCAATGATACTCTTTGTTCTTTGAAGATAATGTGGTGGAGGCTGTCCTATTAGATTTCCTTTAGTGAATGTGGTCCCAGGCCTCTTACGACCATTTGGACTTAATAGAGAAAAAGCAGCAGATAAAACTATAGAAATTCCTTGCGATATCTAACCTCCCAGCAAAACAGGATTAGACACTGGGCAGTATCAGACTTACACCTGAATTGTCAGTGACCTTGGGCCTGTTGTGTGATACCTGGGGCCATTTTATCAACTGCAGAATCACAGTAATAATTCTTCCCCTCTGGATGTTATTTGGATTGGTTGTTGAATACATTGTAAAGTGATTTGAAAACATCAAGGGCAACATAAATGCTGAGTGTGATTTATTCAAATGCACAGTGACTTGAAGAAGTAGAAGTATGTGGGTATCTGTGTGAACTCTTTGGACTCAGTTGAGTTAAACAGGACACTGTCCTCTTCAGAAGGGGCTGGGCTGGGGATGGTCTGGCGATGGGCTGGTGATGTGGGAGGAGCGTTCTCAGGATGTAGGGACGTGTCTGGCAGTGATGTGCCAGGCATGGGAGGGTTTGGAGCTGCAGAGGCCGTGGAGCTTCTTGATGATGGTGAGCCGACCAGTTTGGGCAGAGCATCGACCCTCCATCTTTAAACATCTGTCAAACACCTGTCACGGATCAGGTGCTGAGCTAGCAGCTGGTGGCTTGGCAGTAGTGAGCACATCCCTCCCTGCAGAGCTCGCTGTCCAGCAGGGCAGAGCGATGTGGAAAGTGTGAGCTCAGTGTATTGAGATGTGGAGGCGACACATAGGGCAGGCCCGGGAGCCGCCCCGTGCACAGGACTCAGGAAGTCTTCACGGAGGAGGAGATGATGGGGTGGCGGTAGGAGAGTGATTTGAGGCTGATGAGGGCATCTCATCACGGCAGTGTGACCTGCCGCCGTGGCACACCCAGGGGGTTACCAGGGTTCCTGGGAAGGGCCTGGGAAGGTTGACTCTGGGGTCAGACTGCCTGGGCTCAAGTTCTCCACTTACTTCTCTGTGACCTTGGGCAAGTTATTTAAGTTATTTGGACCTTAGTTTTCTCAGCTATAAAATGGGATAATTATAGTATCTACTTTACAGGGTTGTTAAAGGGTTGGTGCTTACAAGGGTGCTTGGCACCTACCAAGTGTTCAGTCGTATTGGGTGGTAGTAGCCGTGGTGGTGGTGCTGACGAGCGTGGAGCCCTCCGTGGTGGGTGGTGGTTGGATGGTGGTGATAGTGGTGGTGATGTTGGTGGTTGTGTGTGTGGCGGTGATGCCAGTGTCAGTGGTGGCATCTGTAGTGTCAATGGTGGTGGTGGTGGTGGTGATAGTCATGTTGTTATTAGTGGTGGTGGTTTGCTGAGAGTAGTGGTGAAGGTGATGATGGTGGTGTTGTTGGTGGTGATGGTGGTGGTGTTGGTGGTGATGGTGGTGGTGGTGGTGGTCGTGATATTGGTGGTTGTGTGTGTGGCGGTGATGCCAGTGTCAGTGGCATCTGTGGCATTGATGGTGGCGGTGGAGGTGACACTCTCTTATCTGTCCCCACCAGTGCTGATGAAATGAGCAGGGAGCCCCTGAGACAGTGGCCACAAAAATGACTGCCCTGGAATTCTGCAGGGTGGGCTGTGAGTGCTGCTGGGAAAGATCCCAGGAGAGAGGCCGGAGTAGTTGGAGCGTCTTCTTGGCGAAAGCCAGGCTCTGACCAGGCCAGGGAAGGGGCCGGCTTTCCCAGGTGGGGAAATGGGAGCAGCACTCGGGGCCGGGTGGCCTGGAGCACAGCTGAGAGGAAGGAGGACAGAGCCTGGAGCAGCAGCTGCACTTGGAAAGTTCTGATTGAGGAAGGACTTACCCAGGCAGAGTTTAGATCAGCCATCGCGTGGCGCCTTGGGACGTGGCGCTGCTTCTTGAGCGTTCTTCCCCATGGCGTTTGGTTGGAGTGGCTTCCCCCCGTGGACTCTCCTGTGTGGCCAGCCCGTATTGACCCTCTGCCTCAGCTCAGACCCTCAAGGGAGCACTGGGAGGTGGACACTTGTATCTCCATCACAGGTGAAGGGCAGGGACCTACACTGCCTCTCTCCCCAGCACTTGCCCATGGCAAATACCTGATCTGACAGCCGTCCTGGTAGTTGTGACATGGATGGGCATCTTTCTTGAGTTGAAAGCCTGCTTTGCAGGTCTTTGGGGACATCTCTTTCATCCCAACCAGTGAGCTCTAGTTAGGTAGGCTGGAAGCTGTAGGATGATCAAAATATGAGTGTACACCCAGCACCACTGCATTAGGGAGGCAGCCGCCCCTCAAGTCTGCGTTGCCACGGTAACTGGGGATTTGGAAGGGACGGCCGAGTGACATACTTTGCAGGCAGGGCTCTGCAATTATTGAAGACTTTGTGGCTCAATCTTAAACGGAGGAGACTCAGCTTGGGACGCGGATTGGAGGATCATGGCATGTCTGGAGAGGGGCTCTGGGCCCAGCTGTGCTCATCAGCCTGCTTTGGAAACTGACACAGCTGTGGACTCCTGGGCTCTGACAAAGCCAGACTCAGACTCTTCCATGTCTGAGTGCCAGTCGGATAGTTGACTGTGCGGCCAAGGGATTCTGCCACCTTCCCATCATCCTCTCTCCACTCCCACTGATACCCGCCTGAGTGAAAAACCCTCCAGTGCCAAGATGTCGCCATGTGTGCCTTGGGTGAGGAGGTGCTCCTGAAGGTGCCCTTGAAGTGTCATTGTTATGTGAAATGGAGACATTGCATGATGTCTTTCTGTGGTCAGCTAGTTGCTTTAGCTTTGAAACAACCTTTGTGTCTTTACTTGGTCCCAAGAGTGTGAACAGGATTCCTAGAAGGAACATCTGCCTTAAGCTTATTTCAAGCCCCATTCAGAGCAGAAGAGACCCCGGCTGCTGAACTGTCAGAGTCGCTGGCTCAGAGTGAGGTACTGTCCATCTGTCCTGCATTTTGACTTCTTAGGGTGGGCAGCTGGGCTGCTTGGCCTTGTGAGGCCCTGAGGTCTACATGCTGCTTCAGAGGTGGAGAGCAGAGCAGTCTGGCCAGGGACGCGCAGAAAATCAGTCCCCACACCCTGCACGTTCCCTGGGCTTATAAGGAATAATGCCACCACTTTGTCCTTTTAGGATTTGTAAATGTGACATTGATTTCACTTGATCTGAATCAATGATTTAGGAAAAATGGTTCTCAGGATTTCATTGGGATATAGTTTTTCTTTCCTTTAAAATTTGAAAGTTTATTGTATTGGTTCCTAGGACTGCTGGAACAAATGGCCGCAAAGTGGGAGGCTTAAAACAACAGACATTTGTTCTCTCACAGTTCTGGAGGCCAGAGTCTGAAGTCAAGTGTGGGCAGGACCCTGCTACCACTACACGCTCCAGCGGACCCTCCCTGGGGTGGCTCCAGGTTTCCCTGGGCTTCTGGCCACGTGGCTCCAGCCTCTGCCTCCGTCTGCACAGGGCCTTCTCCTCTGATCTGTGTGTCTCCTACAAGGACACTTGTCATTGGATTTAGGCCCCAGTCAGATCATCCAGGATAATCTCTTACTCTCAGAATTCCTAATCACATCTACCTGCAAACACCTTTTTTCCAAATAAGGTGACATGTACAGGTTCCAGGGATTTGACACGAACATCTCTTTGATCCGTCATTCAACTCCCTACATACAGCTTTGGGTGGATGATTTGACATAATTTTTTAAATTTATTTTTTGGAAATAGTTATAGATTCACAGGGAAGTTGCAAAGATAGTACAGAAAGGTCCCTTTACCTGATTTCTCCTAATGGTAGCCTTTTGTTAACCATAGTACAATAGCATTGCAACCAGATGTTAACGGAAAAACTCCAAACTCTGCAAAATAATTTAAAGAGGTTTATTCTGAGCCAAATATGAGTGACCTTAGTCAGGGAACATGGTCTCAAGAGGTCTTGAGAAAATGCGCCCAAGGTAGCTAGGTTACAGTTTGGTTTTATATGTTCAGGGAGACAGGAATTAAACATAAAATCATAAATCAGTACGTGGAAGGTATACATTTGTTTGGCCTGAAAAGGCAGGACATCTCAAAGGGGAAGGGGCCGATTACAGGTTATGGGTGGGTTCAAAGGTTCTTTGATTTATAATTGGTTAAAGAAATAAAGCTTTGTCTAAAGGCTTGGAATGTTTTAAGGAAGTCTGTTAATCAGAGACAAGCCACGACATACTAACTCAAGTGATCCATTAAGCAAATTGATGGCCTGCAGGTGAGTTAACCTTTGTTCCGCGTGGCCTTAGGTCCTGTTAATAATTTAGTATCTAAACTCCAAAGGGAGGGGCAATAACGAGGCGCATGAGAACCTCTCTTGCTGAGTTGGAGGCAGCAGTGCAGCGGCTGGTGGGGCTCTTAGCCTGGGTACTTAAATATTCTGCCCTGGCCCCGCCATTTTACAGTATAATGATCTCAGTTTTTATAATCTGAAGTGGAGGGGAGGGGTGTCCCTACTTAAAAGGGTGGGAGGGAGGCTATTGAAATGCTTCACTTAAATGCACTGATTTGATTAGGAATTTTTCAAAGGAGCAGTAGGACATTGCCAGGACATTTTTCCCTGTTCCCACGGTGTAACCAATTCTGCCCAAGGTTCCTGTGCTGGGCGGCCTTTGTTTAAATTCCCATTGCAAGTTTTAGAAGTGAAGTGTCAACTTCAGGAACACTAAACAAAAAGAAAATCACTTAAAGTAAGTAGCATTGCTTGGAGCTGGGACAAATCATTCAAAGAAAATCAGACTATTATTGGCCTTAGTTGAAGGTGGAGAGTTGTGCAGATAAGGATTGTGTAGATGATTTTGTTGCAGACTTTTTTATTACACAGAGTAACTGGATATTGTCCTGGGAAGCCGTTCCTTTGAATATTCAACAAAAGCAACAATGCACAGAGAGAGATGGTAGGAAGAGTATTATTTTTGCATAATTTATGCTTGGTGACAGCCACTGCCTGCTTCCCTTCATCTCACTTTTACGGGGAGACTGCTCAATGCTTCAAATCTCATTAAGCTATTTATTCATTGTAATGAATGACTTTAATGTACTGCATTAAGGATATGCCACACTGAACTGTTTAAAAAAATCCATCTTACTGTACACATTTTAATGTTTGCAGCTAAATGAATACCTTTATGACTGCCTCAATGGTTGAATGGACACCATTTGCAGATTAATCATACTTGTCCTCATTTTCTCTCAGTTGTGGGCTACTTCTTGATAGAGTTGTGATAATCTCATGAATCCGTATCTGTGGACAGATGTGTTATCCAGTGTGCATAAACTCGTGTGATTCAGGGGTTCCTGAACTTCAGACCTGTCCCCTTCCTTGGCACCTCCACCAACCACTGCCATTCTGCCAGAAAACCTCCCTTTGCTCCCTCCCACCCGTTTTTGCCCCTCCCTGGATCCTTCAAGATGTTGTTGGCAACTTGCAATGACAGGAAGATAATATCTTTTGGGAGGATGGAAGGCAGTTCTAATAAAAAGCTGTCATTCAGAAACCCAGACCCACTGTCACACGATATGCATTTTAAAGGCCATATGAACTGTTAAATGGCTCAATATGGCAGCCCGCATGGCTATGACAACGGGGAGATTTTTCACAGCACAGAAACAGGGTGTGGGGCCTGTTGCAGCTTTGGCCAATGAACGGTTTGAAGTTCTATTAATACAAAGAAATATGGTATCTGTGCTCTGTTGTATCAGAACTGTTTCTCCTGTACCTGCGTAAGAAGTCATCAGATATACCCTTAGCGGAGGGTGTGGGCAAATTTATATGAAATAAAAACCCAGGAGTATCGTCCTTTATAATCTAGCAAATATTTGAAAGCCACAAGCTGCATGGGGTGACAGCGTCAGTCACGTCTGAATTCGGCAGATGGAAACTGAGAGTGTTCTGTTGCGAGGGGGAGGTCAAGCAGGTCGTAGGATGGAGCATTTTAAGTTTGCGAGGAAGGAGAAAAAGAGGAGAGGACAGCTCCCCACCCTCTGTGCTCAGCGATCTCGAAGGAGGCTTGGGGTTCCTGAACTCTCCCTACTTTGTCTTGCAAAGAAGCAGCCGGGTGTGCCGTCCCGAAAGGTCACCAGGACGTTTGTGACCGGCTCTTGATACGAGTTGCAGCTTATTTTTACAGATGATATCACCAAGGCCCGATCAGGGACTCGAGTTCTGCAATTTAAGGGAGAAAAATAAGTTCTTTGGGAGAAAGCAAAGGCAGAAAGTTGCAGATAGTTATTTTGGGCTTGATTTACACTGTGTGGAAATAATTAGTTCATCACACACAACCTAGCAGTTTGCAATAAACAAAAACATGCAGTTAGCAAGAAGATCGTTTGGTTTTAGGAGGGGATGAAGGGCCTGAGCAAGGAGCACACTGCCCTGCCCTGTCCCTGCGAGCCCAGGGCCCTTTTCTGGGTGCCTGGAGGCTCAGAACAAAAGCCACGTGCGCTGCTGAGGAC
The DNA here is from genome assembly GCA_023783475.1 of Daubentonia madagascariensis. Lineage (NCBI taxonomy): Eukaryota > Metazoa > Chordata > Mammalia > Primates > Daubentoniidae > Daubentonia > Daubentonia madagascariensis. The sequence continues at coordinate 1,179,094 of JAKFHU010001640.1, read as the reverse complement.
TCTTGCTTACGGATGCAGCGGACCTCAACCCCAGAATGACCCCACTCGGAGGATGGGAGCCACCCACCCGCCCACCCAGAGGAATTCGAGTTATTTACTTTTTTTTCGTTTTCCAGTTTGGCCTTTACATAATCGAGGAACAGGGAAAAACCTGAATCAGATGATGTCTTTTAGAGAACTTCTTAAAAAGATCCCTCACCATTATAAGCAGTAACGTCTAATAGAAAGGATATCTAATGCCTATGGCAAAATGTTGCATTTAACTAGAGGCTTAGAGGCAAAAATAAGAAGTGAGAATCAGAAACGAATTTCACTTCATGCTTGTTAACTACCTGGGTGCCTGGTGGAGACCCGGCAGCTCCGACCTACTGTGGAAAGCTGGGCCTGGGGGTCGGGGTCACTGGTTCCCTGGGATGGTGGGAGTGGTGGGTCCCCGTGCTGAGAGGCGGTGCAGACAGAGGACGCTGGGGTGGAAGGAAGGGTGCTTCTGGCGTCTCCACTGTGGGCCTCCTGAAAAGGCAAAGGAGTGACAGCCTCTGTCGGTTTCCCAGGGCTGTTGTGACAAAGGACCACAAACTGGGGAGCTTAAAACAACAGGAATTTGTTCTCCCACAGTTCTGGAGACCAGAAGTCTGAAATCAAGGTGTGGGCAGGGCCCTGTTCCCTCAGAAGCTGTAGGGGAGGATCCGTCCTCACCAGCTCCAGCTTCTGGCAGCTCCAGGTGCTCCTTTTCTGGTGGCTGCGTCTCTCCACTCCCCGCCTCTGTCTTCTTACGACTTTCCTTCCGTGTATCTCTGTGACTTTCTCTCTTCTTATACGGGCACCTGTCATTGGAGTGAGGGTCCACCTTAGGTCCAGGATGATCTCATCCCAAGATCCTGAATGTAAGGCCATCTGCAAAGATCATTTTTCTAAATAAGTTCACATTCACAGGTAACCTGGGTTAGGACATGCACATATTTTGGGGGGAACACAAGTCACCCCACTACATAGACAAAAGAAGGGTCAAGGAGTGCCATGGCGGGGCTGTTGGGGCTGACACCAGGGAACCATGAGTGTGGAGACAGGGTCTCCCTCAGAGCATGGGGCCTGGGTCAGGCCCCAACCCAGAGTAGCCCGGCTGGGGTTGCTGAAGAGCTGGCACCTTGTCCAGGCCCCAGCAGGACAGAGGAGCGCCATGCCCACACGTCGGGGTCTGGCACGTGTTGTGCTGCTGTTGGTCTGGGAGCTGAGGGCTGGCCTGCGTGTGTCTGGCGTGTCCAGCCTTCCTTGAGCGTCTGTGGGGGTGTCCTGCCACTTCTTATCCCACCTTCCGTGTCTTGTGACCTTTTCTTTCCGATCCCTTTGTCTCCCTAAACAATTTCTTCTGACCTGCCTTCCAGTTCACCACTTCTCTCTTCAGCAGTATCAGCCCAACTATAAATCCCACCCGTTATGTGTTTAATTAAAATTTCTATATTTTTCATTTCTTGGGGTTCTCTTTGGTTCATTTTTTCAAGCTTATGAAAGAAATCTTTTTAAACCTAATAAGCATAAGTATTTCAGAATCCAAGCCTGGTAACTCTCAATTCTGATGTTTGCAGTTCTGTGTTTATTGAGGTTTCTCCTTGTTCTGGCTCATAGCGCCTTGATTCCTGGCATGATCTTGTGGTTGTATTTAACTCTGAGCTACTCGCTTCCACAGGATGTTACTGGTGAGAATCTTCCGAGGCCTGCGGTGCGGGTGTGTTCCAGAGAGGTTTTGCTTTGGTTAGTGCCGGGCGCCAGGGGCATTGTCAGCTTGGACACGTTTTAAACAGAGTTCAGACCTGGGGGTTTTGCTAGAAGCACTGGGTGTGGCGAGTTTGGCCTGTGTCCTCTCAGAACACCACTCCCACCCCTGTGCACCACTAAGCCACCTTCCTGGAAGCTGCTGGAAGTGGCAGGAGGCGGGGTTTGGGTTTACGCTTATCCTGAGGCTGTCTACTTTGAAGTGCTGTGTTCTGGGGTCAGTTCCTGGTGAGACCACGCGCCTTAATGGGCCTCAGCTTTGCCTTCTTTCCCCACAATGAAGCCCCTTCCTTTCCTTGCAAGGCCAGGAGCGCTAACACTCCAATCACCAGGCTGGCGAACCCCCGGGGCGACACCAGCGGAAACCCCGTGTGTGCCTGTTCCCTCTCTGAATGCCCTTCCCCTTGGACTTCGGTCAGATGCCTCTCCCTCTCCGATCAGATCTTCTTTGTCTCTAACACGGCTTCACTATCGTGGCTTCGCTATCGTGGCTGCGTTGCGTTGAGTACCTGCCCCGGCTACTCCAAGATGCATTGCTGGCCTTCCCCGCGGGGTCTGGTTCCTGCTGTCCCACCGCCCCTCCCGGCCACCCTCAGTTGCTGTCCACGCTGCAGCCACATTGGCTGTGGCCCCTCCACACACCAGGTTCCCGGCCTCGGGAACGTCACAGATGCCATTTCTGCCAACTGGAATTGTCATCTTCTCTTCACCAGCCGTGCTCCTGTCCCACCTGCCTTTAAACCTCAGTGTAAATATCGTGTCCTGTAAGTGCCCCCGACTGCCCAGGCCTCCCAGTTCACCTGGGACTCTGCACTGGGCATCTGCAGCATAAGTTGTAGCTACAATCAAAGCATCACTTGTGTAAGGTTTAGCGCCGGGCTCCAGGCTGGAGTTGCACTTCAGGAGGTCAGGGGCCATAGCTGATGTGGCGTGTGGGGACGCCCCGTCAATACTTCTCCTGTGGATCCATGGCCGGCTGTGTAGCTGTTGGCCAGGAGCAGAGCCCTGCCTTGCAGCTGAACTGTCGGAGCGGTGGGGGGTACGGGTATCCCCTGCCTTGCTGTTCGGCTTTCCTGAAAGAGTAGACCAAGTCCCCCCAACTTCCATTGCTGGCTGGTGATCTGGGCCCCATGGGGGGCTCCCCCGGAACCACAAGGCTGCCATGCCTGGCTTGAAGACTCCTCCTGGTGGAGACCTCTATGCTTCCTCCGAAGGCAGGGCCCCTGGGATGCTGACAGCGGTGCCTGGGGTGACACCTGGGGATCCATCATGGCTTCCTTTGGACATTAGTCACTGGATGGCTGGACTCTGACCTTGCAGCCACCCTTCCGGGCAGGTCAGCGTCTTAGCCACTGGTGGCTCCACTCTGGGTCCTTTCTCCTCCCCACCTCAGAGGGCTGCCCCCCACCCCCACTGTGTGCTCTTTCCTTCTACAGGAACGAGGAAGGGGTGGCCCCACGGATCAGAGAGCCTGGGCTCTGCCTGCTCTGCCCTTCCTGGGAGCCTCACGGAGGGTCTTTGATCTCTGAAATGGGGATGATGGCATCTGCTCATGGGATGGTTTTAGGGGTAGATGAGAGAACATTGCCAGAGTACTCAGCATAGCACCGAGCATGCGGATAAGTAAATCATTGCTGTCCGCAACATTTTGTGCCTTGAGGAAACAGAGAGATATGTAACCTGCCCATACCCAACGGGCTCCTTGAGAGGGGTCAAAGTTGGACCTTAAGGGTGAGACAAGTGTGGCCTTGGCACCCGGAGGAGGCAGCATCGGATGGGCCCCAGGACCACACTCAGGGTTCATACGTGTGGACAAGTGACCTGGGTGCTGGAGGAGCCCGCCAAGTTCTCCTGCTAGTGATTTTCTATGACTCTGATATGGGTTTACATTACTGAATTGGATTCTCTTTTTAAATTCTGCTATTTTTGAATTACAAAACAATTAACAAAGTACATAAACAGTCAAAAAAAAGACAAATCCGCAGTACATGCACTAAACAGGTACACGGGACACATACCTGCATTACACCCACCAGAATGCAGCACCCACTATAACACAATACAACACAATCAATACACAGATGACACACAATACAACACAAACAACAGAACACACACATACAACACAAATTACACGAAAAACACACAGAAATGCACATACGAACACACCACATACACGAGAATTAACCACAAATTCACATACCACAGATCACACAAATACACACAATCACACATAAACACACACATAACACACACAATTACACAGACAGAAACACACACACACATCCTGTTTTAGTTGGTGCTTAGGCATATGACTTACCACAGCACTTGGCTCATGGCATATTCTCATCGTTGGTCCGTGCGAGCCTCTTTTTATAAATGTGTTTTAATAACACCACCACCATGCCACCACCCACTGAAAACAAGCACACAGACACGCCCTTGCATCCACGCTGTGGCCTCCCCATCCTGCCCTGCCACCCGCAGGCCCCACCCCAGGTAATCATTGACCTCACTCATGCTGTCTTTGTTCCCTGCTCTGCTTTCTAATGTAGTTTTATCACATCTTTATGTGTCACTGAAAAATGTGTTCTTTTGGTTTTGTTAGTCTCAATTGTCTAATCTTTGGGGCACTTACTATTTTTCACTTAAAATTGTGTTGATAAGATGTATAAAGCAAGCATTTTGACCACCACGTGATGTTCCATTGCACGAATTCTACAACTCACCCATCCGGTATATGGAATCAGGGTTTGCGCCACAGCTTTGCAGTTATGAACTATGTGTAGTCCACATTTCCGTGGGTGCGTCGGTGAGGGTTTCTCTTGTTTAGGTAGATGCCAAGGAACCCAAATGTTCAACACCTCATGGTCATGCCCAATCAGTCTCCAAAGTGGGTCAATGATTTATACCCTGCCAGCCCCAGCCGAGCTGTCTGGTGATGTGAGGCTTCTCAACTCGTGCCCTCGCATGGGTGCAGGCTGATACTGTGGCTTTTGATTTGCATTTTCCTGCTGGCAAATAAGGTTTAACATCTCTTTATGTATGTAATTGGCCACATGTATTACCTATGACATTCCTATCCATGTCTTCTGCCCATTTTTCTATTTTGTTATTAGCATTTTTAAAACAAATAGATTATACTATGTATTGTGCTACAACTTGATTTTTAAATATATCACAGGCAGTTGATGGATGTTGGGTATATGTGTGTGTACACACACATATACATGTGTATGTGCACACATGCTTTTTTCATATATATATATATATATATATATTTGGAAACAGGGTCTTGCTCTGTTGCCTGGGCTAGAGTGCAGTGGTATTGTCATAGCTCACTGCAACCCCAAAAACTCCTGGACTCAAGCACTCCTCCTGCTCGGCCTCCCAAGTAGCAGGGAGAACAGGCACATGCCACCATGCCCTGCTAATTTTTGTATTTTTAGTAGAGACTGGGTCTTGCTATATTGCCCAGGCTGGTCTTAAACTCCTAGCCTCAAAACAATCCTCCCGTCTCAACCTCCCAAAGTGCTGGAATTACAGGCATGAGCCACCGCACCTAGCCATGTTTTATATTTTTATAGTCTGCTTTTTTCATTTAACAATATCTCCTGGAGCTGTTTGATATGTGAAAAATATATCTAAAAGGTAGTTTTAATTATGCTATTGTGTGAGCATAACATACCATATTTAACTAATCCCTTATATTCTGTTTCGATTTTTCACAATTATAAACTGCTTTGGGATAAACAGCCTTGAAGTTAAATCTTTCCACATTTGAATTTTTCTCTCCTTAGGAGATATTTTGAGTAACAGAAGTGTTGAATCAAAGGATATACTTTAAAAACCTCCTTTTACATATGGCTAAACTGATCAAGGCTTTGTGGGGGTACTTGTTTGTTTTTGCTTTCTGAGAGAGCAAATAGCTAAAGGCTGTTCTCCGAGTGGGCAGAAGTGGGTCAGCCCCCGGGCCCCAGGCCCAGACCTTGGCTGTGCACCTGTGTGTGGCATTGGGCTGGGGGGGGGGTGTGCCCTTCTCTGTTCCCTGGCCCTGTGGCTAGTGCCTTCTCATCACTCAGCTCCTGGCTCTTCTACCTTGATCGCTCAGGTGGCCTCTCTTAGATATTCTTTGTCACATGGCCTGTGTCCTGCTGGGCACTTCTTAGCACTCTGCATAACACCTAGACATCTGTTTGTCCCCATAGACAACGTACCCTTGTAGAAGTAATCATGTCTTTCTTGTTTACTACAGTATCTCTTTATGCCTAATTCCAATGCCTGGCACATAGTAGGTGCTTCAAATATTTGTTGAATGAATATTTGACTGGATTTAGTAAATGGAGAGAGGAAAGTTTAGATGGACGTCACCAGCATGTCAGTGGTTGTTAGGTAGCTCGGGGCTTTTCCACGGGGCCAGGGGGCACAGGGCAATGTCTGGAGACATTTTTTGGTTGTCACAGGTATGGGGTGAGGACTGCTGGCTTCTAGCAGGTGGAGGCCAGGGATGCTGCTAAACAGCCTACAATTTGCAGGGTGGCCCCCAGCAAGGAAAGATCCAGCCCAAAATGTCAGTGGTGCCAAGTTTGAGAACACCTATCTAGATCATAAAATCATAGGTAATTTTTCATCCTTTTCTTTGTATCAACTTTCCAAATTCTCTGCAATAATTTTATAGTTAAAGATTACTTATTAAAGAAGCATTATTAATTAATACAAACTGGGAAAAAGGAGGCAGTGGTTCTCGATGGTGGCCTTTCCACAGCACACTGTTCCTGCCTTCCGGTTTTTGTCCTGCATGGGGGAATTCTTTGGTGCCAGCGTGAAGGTCTACATGTGTCCTCAGGCCCAAGAAGCACCTGGAAGTATAAAGACTGTTCTAGAAAACACCCCTGAGATGTGCCCACTCTGTGATCTGCCAAGTAAGTGCCCAGAAGTGCAGTGATTCACTCAAATGGACAGAATTAGCCTCATGGTGTGGGGGGACTGAGCACCCACTGTATTGCGGGGCCTGGAAGCATGCTGGGTGGGGCCGGGACTTGCCAAACGCCTTCTATCTGACACCTGCCGCAGGAAAAAGGTCTGGGGACAGCTGGTTTTCATGGATGGCCAACTGGCCAGGACACTTCCTGCAGCGAACCAGAATGATGCCTCCTGAACCCATGGAACCTGCTGTATTGGACCAAGGGATATTGTCAGAGCTGGATGTGAGCCCCCCACCCCCATTCTATGTGCCATTCGTACAGTCCCTCAAGAAAATCCCCTGTGTGGTGTGAGGGGCAGAGCAGTTCTCTAAATAGAGGCTCTTTCTCAGGCAGCAAAGACACACATTTAATGTCCCTTCATCTTTGTTCCCGCGGGAATTTTTCCCAGATCCAGAATATTTGTGCTTGGTTAGTAAGACGAGTTGGTCCAGCCTTCTTCTTCCCTCCCTTGGGGAATGTAAGCAGAATGATCCTCAGGGAAGAAAATGGGGAACTGATACTTTTGCGTTGGGAAAGGAGAAATAACACTGTCCCTAATTCCCCGGCAGTGGGCAGCTTTCCTGAGCTCGCCCTCGGGTACACGGAGCCGGAGGAGGGACAGAGACTCCAGGAGTCTGCGGGGTTCTGGGAATTTATTTCTGCCAGACACCTTTCTGGCTGCCCACGTTGGGCAGTCACGGTGAGCAAAGGGGAGGCTGGGTGCCCAGCCTGAGATCATCCCAGCAAACAAGGGGCCCAGGAGAGCTGGCCACATATCAGGCGTTCCCAGGCCTCAGGTGCGTGGGTCTGCCCTCCTGCCTTCTGAGGTGCTCTAGAGCCCAGGTGCCAAGTTAGGGCGAACACGGCCTTCAGCATCGTGGGGGCTTGGGAGAAGCCCAGAGAACTTTGCTGAACAAGGCCGCGGCCGACCAGCCCGTGCTGCGGGGCGTGAGCGCAGGGATGTGGTGGAGAAACAGTTCCCAAGGACGCCTTCCAACTGTTTAACATGGGGTTAAACGCAGACACGCTCCCTGTGGGCGGGGGAGGGCCGGGGCCCCCAGGCGGATGCCTCCACCGAGGCAGCATCTCCCCCGGCTGCAGACCCTTCCCGGAATCAGACGCCGCCGGGGCAGAACGCGCAAGACCCTGACGTTATTTTCCAGAGAGCTGAGTTCCTTGAATATTAAAATTAACCTTTCTTGATAACAAAAATGATATAGGCCATTGGAGTAGAGCTGGATTTATCTTATGACAGTGCTTGTCATGGTCTTGAGTATTTATTGAGTAGTTTTTAAAAGTTCATTAAACTCGAGAGATTAACTGTTGCCCTGAGCGGTGTCCCGTAAAGGGGAAATATGGTCCTATTACTCGGTAAAATGTTGTGCTGTGTTGTTCCTCCCACTCCCTTGAGTTCTCATCTTCTGATTCAAAAGACATTTTCCTGTGCTGTTAAATTTGACATTTTCAAAGAACCTCAGACTGTTTCTCACGGTATTCACCAGGAACTCAATACTACACATTTATTTCATGGAGGGGGTGGGAATTCCTGCCCCCCACGGTGCTCCAGGCATGTCGGGTGCGTCAGTCCCCATCAGCCCACCACACTGTCCCGGGTCACGACGCAAAGGCTGTCCAGTTGGGGGAGAAGGTGCAGACGCCTGATACGGCCTCCTGCGCGGGCTGCCCCCATCCACGGCAGGGAAGACCAGGGGCACTGCCACGTTTGCCCCTGCTGGGCCCGCTGTGATTAGTGCTTTTATTTGCCTTCTAATTTCCTATTGAGTTGGTTCCCGCTGAGTCTCTGTAGGAATATCCTTCCTATCATCTCATTTGACCTGAGGGCCTGCATTTGCTTCATACAGAGATGTCTGGGCGACACTGACAGCCTGCTCAATTTCCAGCTCGCCTGGGGGCCAGCCTTCCCTTTAAGGTGAGGAAGTCTGGCGGGAGGGCCCTTGTGCTGGAGAGAAATATAGGAGTTTGGTCCTCCAGCAGTTGTGGGGGCAGCCCTGGGGGGCAGGGGCCTTCGTTACCTCCTATCTCCTGTGTGGATAAAGGACCACCAGCCCCTCTGATGTCGAGACTGCCAGGTATCAGCAAAATTAAACCTGGACACTTTGGTGACAGAAAGGGACACCCTGAACCCTGACTTTCTCACCAAAATAATTCTGAACTAAAGGCCAGTCCAGAGGCTTTACCAAGCAGGCTCATCACTTAGCAGATATCCATCGAGCAACCACTGTGGCTGAGCCCTGTTGTAGGTGTCCGTAGCGCAGTTGTTGAGTAACAGAGACCCAAGCATAGTGGTCACAGCACAGATTTTGGAAGCAGACCTTCTGGCTGTGTGACCTGATCACCGTGGGCCTCTAACTCCTCTGTCGTGTCAGGGGAGTAAGGTGTGCAGCTGGCTGGGTTCTTGTGAGGATTAAATGAGCTAATGCACATATTGAGATGAGACTTGTGCCAGAGGTCAGTGCTCCATAATGATAACATTCACCACCACCACCACCAGCAAGCGCCAACATTTATTAAGTCCTCGCCATGTGCTGGGCAGTGGTCCAAGCAACACTTCACTGGTATTAGCACATACAATGTTCATAATATTGTGGATACTCTTACAGTATCCATAATCAGGGAATGTCAGGCACAGAGAAGTTAAGTGACTTGTCTAAGGTCACACAGCCAAGAACCCTGGATTCAAGCCTATGCTGTCCAGACCTAGAGGCTGTGCAGTTAACTATCATACGAATGTTAGCTGCTTCTACCTTCACCTCCAAGACAAACATGTCTGAGGGCTCTCATCTTCTTCTGTAAACTGGGTCTGTGATGCACCTGGCAGAATGTGCACTTGGGAAGTGTTGGCTGTCACCATCATCACCATCATTATGACCGTTACATACTGTATTATACCAATATAGTTTAATAGCATTGGTTTAAATGCCTAGATCATGTACATATTACAATAAAATAAAAACACTTATAGAAAACATTGCATTTTTATTATTATTAATCTGGGAGAAAAGGAAGGAGGTCACCCTCAACCTTGAGGGCTTTGTAGGTAATGATGGTTCAAGTCTCAGGTTAAGCCAGCACTTCCTGGAGAATGTTCTCCTCTAACCACACCCTTAGGCCTTTGTCCTCAGCCCCTCCATCCCTCTGGCATCAGCTCTGGTGCTTCCTCCCATCCGAGGCTCTCCCAGCCCTTCCTGCCTCTGTCGAGCAGAACCCATCTCTTAGCCCAGTGGCAGCAGCCAGGCTCTGAGAACGGCTATTTCCGTAAAGAAAGGTGGCTGTTCTCATCCTCCTTGAAAGACTTGCCTTTTTTTTTCTTTTCTTTTCTTTCTTTTGAGACAGGGTCTCACTCTGTCACCCAGGCTGGAGTGCAGTGGCATCATCATAGCTCATTGCAGCCTCTAACTCCTGGGCTCAAGCGATCCTCCCTCCTAGGCCTCCCAAGTAGCTGGGACTACAGGTATGCGCTGCCATGCCCAGCTAGTTTTTTCTTATTTTTCTAGAGACAGGGTCTCACTGTGTTGCCCAGGCTGGTCTAGAACTCCTGGCCTAAAGCAGTCCTCTTGCCTCAGCCTGCCAAAATTCTGGGATTGAAGGTCTGAGCCACCACGCCGGGCCAGGCTTGACTTTCTTAAACTCTGTCATGTTTCCACTTTGACAGAGACATGGAGATACAAAATGAGACTGTTGCTTTCCTCTGGCAGGGATGGTAAGAAGTAGGGTGACAGGTGGCCCCTGTCCCCAGCCTGGCCCCAGGGAGCACTGGGGATGCCGAGGACTGTGGCCGAGGGGCAGGTGCAAGCACCCCTTGAGCGGTCAGTCCTGGCCCCGTCCAGCGGGTTGTTGTGCCAGAACCACCTCATCTTTCAACTTCTCAAAAGGAGCCAAATCTAGATTTTTATGTGAAATTGTTTAATTTTTAAATGTTGGGAATTTCATATTAAAAAATACAAAACCATAAAACCCTGTGTGAGTCGGACAGAACACATCTGCAATTTGGAAGTGGTTGGCAGCCAGTGGACCGGGAGTGGCCTTTCCCAGGCCAGCATGGCCCTAGAGCCTCCAGGGCCCACCTTAATCCAACTCTAATCCTGAAATTGCAAGGTTTTGTGAAAAGAAACATTGCTGGGGACCCATTGCTGGATCATTGGTTTCCAAACCCCAAAGAAAAACATTTCATCACTTAACCACAAAATACAGATATTTGTTATTTTATAAATTATATGCAGGAACTACTGTATTACTGTTATTTAGTAAAAACATACAACATAAATTGGCATGTTGAAGAAAAAAAAAATTTTTACTTAATTTATTAATAGTATAAGAACCTTTCTGGTCTCATATATGGCATGTATACATATATGGCATTCTTAATACATATATGGCATTATTCATATATATTGTATATCATGACATAATACATATATAGCATTGTTAATAATGTTACTAATATTCTAAACATTTGGCTTTTAAATGTGTTGCTAACTCTGATATGAGTATTATCTAAAGGCACAAAAAACACGTAGAGTGAGCTTCATTGTTAATGATAGTGGGAATAAATCCATGCTTCAAATAGTCTTATTAATTTCAGATGTTTTGGATGATTTCCTCAATTTAATTAGATCCTCAGTTTTTAGCCTCCTAATGTAGCTGAAAGATAGTTTGGATTAGGAAGTGGGGCTGCCAAATGTGTAAGTGCTGGATAAAGTTTTATTGGCACACAGCACAGACACACCCATCTGTTACGCCCGTCTGCAGCTGCTTGTGCGTTGCTGACGGTCTTTGTGGCTTGGCCTGGCCGTGGAAGAACATCCTTGAGGCAAGCACACTTGGAGCAGCTCTCCCGGCTGGGCGCATGTGGGCGCTCCACCTCTGTGCAAGCTGTCCCCATACTCCAGCCTTGCAGGGCTTCTCATCCCGGGGCCCTGCGGAGACGTCGTCCCCACCTGTGACCCATCCCTAGCCTGGGGGGAGCCCCCAGAGGGCTGGATGTCCCCGGGGTGGGGAGGGGTGCCCTAGAGGTCTAGTGGTTTTCATGATACAATTTTTAATACTACTTAAAGATTTTAAACTATGTAAAAACTATCTTGATAAAAATTTTTATTTAAATGAGAAAAAACTAGAAAGTCTTGAAAAGTGAGGCCTCTTCTGGGGGGCATTTCCTGGGGAGGACAGAGGAGGCAGGTGGGGCTGCTCCAGGAGGCTGTCGGGGTCCCTTCCGCACCTGGGTGGTGGTGACAGGCCAGGCTCACTTTGCAAAAACGTACCAGACTGCACTCATGAATTCTGGGCTTCTCCGCGTGTGTCATTTGCTTCCTAAACACGTATTTTTAAAAATATAGGCTTTTGAAGATAGGCCAAGGCGATCTAGCATCACCTTGATATGCCAATGAGACTGAACTTGAAACCTGTGTCTTATTACTAGATGTGGCCCCTCTATTGCCCTAGGAATTGGCACTTTTTATAAATCCTGTAATTTTCTTCAGAGTGGCAGAGTCACCTTGCATCATATTTTTTCCCATTTAATCTGTTAACATATTAAATATAAACATTTAAATTATTCTACAGTTTTTGTTACAGAAAGAACTCCCTCCTCAGTAGGGACCTGGTCTCCTTCTCGCTGTACCTTCAGTGCCTAGCAGAGGGCCCGCACCTGCCACAGGAGGTGGCTGCTGAGTAAAGGGACAAATGATTTGAATGAATGAATAATGTTCTCATGTGCACTGAAGTTTAAGAACCATGTTACTGAAACTTTGCCTTAAATGTTGGCTGTATTTCACTTACTGTTTCTTTAAGCACACCTGATGCACAGAAGGGATATTTCTGGTTTTCTGGCCTTGCTGGCTTGATGGAGTAGGAAGATGCTGGCCAGGTGTTGAACAACGTGCGTGGTGACTGCACGGTGAGCTTTGCGTGCTGTGTCGTGTGCAAGCTGAAGCAACCAGGCAGGAGTGTGAGCTTAACAGTAGCTCTTTGCAAGGGATTCACTCGCCGTGTTCATTTGCAGAGACTTGTATTCGCACATTAGAATTGAATGAGCATTCAAGCGTATCAGTCTTGGTTATTTATCCTGGAATTGATAATGTACCTCCAAAGATTTTCGGCTTTAAATATTTACAGAGGCCTGATTTTGCATTATGGTAGATGTGCATTCGAGATTTTTGCAACTTATGCATAGAAGAGATGATGTTCCTGAGAGTGCTGTTAACAACAAAAAAAGGAAGAACATTTAATGTTGTTTGAGTCATATCACCCATAGGGGTGGAGGGCGCAGAGCAGACTCTGTGTTAGTCAGGGTTCTCCAGAGAAACAGAACCAATAGGATGTATATATATGTAGAGAGGGAGATTTATTTTAAAGATTGTGGGGCTGGTAAGTATAAGGTCCGCAGAGCAGGCCAGCAGGCTGGAGGAGACCCAGGGAGAGTGGACACTGCGGTTTGAGCCCCAGGAGTGTCCTGGCAGAAGCTGTCTTCTGGGCATCCGGGCTTTTCTTCTCTAAAGGCCTGACTGGGTGGGGCCACATTATGGAGGGTAAACTGCTTTACTCAAAGTCTACTGACTTAATTGTTAATCTCATCTAATAAAATATAATATCTTCACTGCAACGTTCAGGCTGGTGTTGGGCCAGATATCTGGGTACGGTGGCCCAGCCAAGTCGACGTGTAAGTTGACTGTCACAGACTTGGTCTCCTTTCTGGCACTGTTGGAGAGTCACCTGCCTCTATAGAGAGAGGCAGGCCGCATTGTTTCCTACGTGAGCTGCTGAAACTTCATTTAATGTTCTGGATCTTACCCACCAAAGCGGGGGAAGCTATGCTTGCCGCCCATCACCGTCTAACCTTTTAATTTCTCAGTGGAGAGTGAACAAGAGCAGTGGGGGGGCACGTGAGTGGTCTGGCATCCGGCCTGGTTCCGGATGTACTTTTAACCTCCCCGACAGCCTGAGGCGTGGCCTGGAGCCCACCCGGTGACCACAGTGCCCTTCACCCAGGCTGGACACCGTGCCTGAGGCCGGGAGAATCCAGCTGAGTGAGGATGTATGTCGATGTATCTCTTGAGCGTCATTCATTCTGTCCTTATGTATTCAGACACAGTTCTGGGAAAACACCAGATTTGGACATATTCCAAGCTGTGTTTCTGATTAAGATTCTTGCCAGCTATCCCTGCTTTCATAAAGTTAGGACGATATTTATTTTCCTGTTTGGCCATCTTGTCATAAACTTGTTGCACATACTTTTGTTTAAAAATCAGCCATACAAGCGGAGGAGGTGTTCCTGAGCGTGATCCTTCGGGTCAGTGAAGCCAACACCTCCGAGTCCGGTGAGAGGGCAGTGGGGAGGGTTTCTCCTTCCCTCTCAGGCCCGACCAGGACCACTAGGGGAAGCCGTGGGCCCCCAGAAGCCAGGAGCTTTCGGGCACCCCCAGGCCACCCAGCCCACTAGTGGACGTTGGGCTGAAATCTCTGCCCCCTTCACACCACCCGCTGGTCTTCTTTCTAGAACAGGAGCATCCCTGTCTCTCATTATCACGTAAACAAGATGCCTAGTACATGGCAGGAGCCTTTCCCTCCCTTCCATGGCTTCATTATTTCTTGGAAATAATGGCCTTGCATCAGCCATCGAGCATCCCTTTTATCCTGCCAACAGCTGCAACCAGGGCACCCAGAGTGGGGCGTTTTCGGGTTGTGCAGCCTCTTTATTCATACCAAGTCCTTATAGACTGGACCCACCAGCCAGGACCTTACAATTATTTAAGGGGGGGAAACCCCATTTGGTTTTTAAAGAGTTTTTTTAATTGGAAAATTTCAAACATACTCAAAAGTAGAGAGACAGTATCCTGAGCCCCTGGGTCCCCCTCCCGGCGTCCACACTTACCAACCTGTGGCCGTCTTTGCGCCTGCACCCCCCCCCCGCCAGTGGCCTCTCCTCCTTCCCACGCACTAAGCCACTTTCCGTTGCTCTGCTTTACCTGCCAGCCGCAAGCTGGGAATCTGCAGGGTGCACCCTCGTGTCCCTCCGACACCCATCACCCACGAAGCCCTTAGCATTTCTAATTTGTAATTTGATATTTTTTCAACCAACTCTGTATTTAGCACCTGCGTACATGTATGATGCTGGGCCTTGGAGACCCCAAGGGGAAGGGACTCAGACCTGCCCTGCAGGGCTCAGGGATAACGGTGGCCTTCGGGGGGAGGGCAGTGCTAATGGGCTCTGGCATGGGCCACCCACCCCCGAGCCCAGCACTTCTCACCCGCTCCTGCTCCAGGGACCCTCCTGGACAGTTGTGTTGGAGCCCAGAGTTGGGGGAGTGGTGCACGGGCCACCTTGCCTAGACCCCTCCTGTACATTTTCAGACCAGGCCCCCTACGGCCAGGGAGCACTTTTTGGGACAACACCTCCAGTGGTGGGTCGTGGCCTGGCCCTAACTACAGAGACAGCAACACCGAGGGTGGTTCCCTGTGAGTCTCATGGCTCTGATGGCAGCACAGAGCCGCCCCAGGTCCCCAGGGCGCTTCTCCAGAGGAGTTCAGCTTCTCTCAATTTGCTGAAACTCCTGGAGACCTGAATGTTTTTGTATCTGCCCAAAGATGATGCCCTGGGATCAGAGCCTTCTCTGACCCACAGCGCCGCTCAGAAGTTAGAGTTGTTGAGTGCAGAAGTATTCCTGGAAAGGAGGGGAAGGAAGGAACCCACTGGGGCTGGCGTTGCGCCAGGCGTGGCTTTGCTGTGGCGTGGTCAGGGGAAGGGGCCCGACCCCTCAGGGAGCCTGGGTGAGCTTTGGTGACAGACAGCCCCCGAGTCTCAGGACCACCAGCAACAGTTTGTGTCTCACTCCTCCCCGACGTCTCGTGAGGCTGCAGGGGCTCTGCTCCACGGGGTCACGCAGGGATCCAGGCTTGTCTGTGCACAACCCAGAACACGTGGACTCCACCGTCACCACCACGGGGGTGACGCACTGTGAGCAGCCGTGGGGTGGTGGGGGGGGGGACACAGGAAACTTCTCCAGGTCCCTTGGTGGGACAGCACGGCTCCTGGAGGCAGCACCCGAGGGCTTTAGCATCAGCCCAGCCCCACGTCCGCTTGTGCCGTCATTTGGGTCTTTCTGTCTCCACCACTGCTGCCCTGTCCACATTCACATCTTTTCACGTGGACCATTGTGAGCTCCTGCCCACCCTCTGGTCTGATGTCCCTGTGCCACCGCAGTTGCTCTGTCCCTACGTTCTCTTTCTTTCTTCCAGTATCCCTGCACAGGCTCCAAGACACAGACATAACCATGTTGCCCCCACCCTGTTTAACACCCTGCAGTGGCTCCCTGGGCCTCCAGGTAAGTCCAGGGCTCTGAGCACGGCCCCTGAGACCCCGTCCGGTCCACACAAGTCTCTCCAGCCCCCTCCCACCAGTGGGCAGCACAGTGTTCTTCTTGGCCAGATTCAGAAGTGACCACCTCTAGGAGGCAGGGCCTGCCCACTGTCACCCAGACAGATGTGATCGTCCCTTCCTGTGTGACCTGTGCATGGGTCTTCTCCTGTACTCTTCACTCAGAATCTTGAAAAATGCACTCGTAGACCTGCTCACCTATAAGTAGCCGTGAATCTTCAAGAGGGCAGGATCCGTTTCTGTTAGTTCTGTGCCTGGTACATTTCAGGCTTCAGTCACTGCTTGTGCCTTGCACTGAGCAGAAATCATCCAAGGTAATATTTGTTTGTTAAATGCCAAAGAACAAAACCACAGTCTCACCATTGCATACCCCCCCACCACAGCTGTCATGAATGCTGTATGGATGGCATCTATTTTGTTTGCAAATGACAGAAACCCAACTCATACTAGTGTAAGCCAAGAAGGGAATGGGTTTCCTCATACCTTGAAGTGTAAGAATAGTCCAGCTTCAGGCCTGGCTGGATCCAGGTTTCCAAATGCCCCATCTCCTGAGCACATTCTCCCCACATGGTGGGCACTGTGACACGTTGTGACCTTTTAGACACCCAGCTTCTTCCCATAACTGCAACAGAAATGTGTCTCTTTCTCGCCTGGCCTAGGACAGAGTGCTGTACTTGGGTAGATACAGTGACCAGGCCTGGGTGTGGACCCAAAGCTGTGGCCCAGGTGTGAGTGAAGGGTCAGCCCTGCGGTAACACCCGAGAGTAGGGGCTCATGGAAAAGGGAGGAGGGAGGCTGGGAACAGAGGCCAGAGCAAGCTGCAGGGCTGCCACTGGGGAAAAGTGACTGACCAGCTGTGAGTCCGCTTAGTGGTGGACTTCCTGGCCCGTCCTGTTCACAGACCTATCAGGGGAGGCCGGCAAATGTTGCTCAGATGTCACTGTGGAGGCTGGAAACCTCCTGGTTATTTGGCTACATGGTGCAGAATGTAGTAATGAGAATTTGCGTGGAGCTTCAGTCTTTTGACGCATATACAGCTGTCTCTCAGAGCCCACGGGGGGTTGGTTGCAGAACCTCCCCTGACCAAGGTCCTCGGACGCCCAAGTCCCTGATATGAAATGATGTAGTATTTGCATATAACCTATGTGCATCCTCCTGAACACTTTAAATCAGCGGTCCCCAACCTTTTTGGCACCAGGAACCAGTTTCATGGAAGACAATTTTTCCATCCATGGACCGGTGGCGGGCTGGAGGGTGGTTTCAGGATGATTCAGTGGTGATGCGAGTGATGGGGAGCGGCTGTAGATACAGATGAAGCTTCGCTTGCTCGCCCACCACTCACCTCCTGCTGTGCGTCTCGGTTCCTAACAGGCCATGGACCGGTGCTGGTCCTAGGCCCAGGGGTCGGGGACCACAGCTTTAAATCATCTCTAGGATACTTACAATACCTAATGCAATGTAAGTGCCGTGCAAACAGTTGTTATACTGCACTGTTTAGGGAACAACGACAAGAAAAAAAAGTCTGTACCTGTTCAGCACATGCGCAATTTTAAAAAAATAATTTTGATCTGAGGCTGGTTGAAGCCGCGGATGCAGAACCCATGGACCCCGAGGGCTGACTGTGCTTAATTATCATCCTACCTGAAGTGGATGTTGGGCCCGTGTGCAGACGAAGAAACAGACGGTTAAGCCATTTTCTCATTCCTCGCCAGGATGGAGTTCTCGGGAGAAAACTTATTTTCCTTGTCTTCCTTATCTACGTGTCCGCAAGTGTACTTGGAACAATGATCTACCCGGCAGAAAGCCTCATTTTCTCGGCTCTCTTACAGCTAGGTGTCACCCATGACTCAGTGCTAACCAGTGCAACTAAGGAGGAATATTTTGTGGGACTTCTAGAAAGTTAATTTTGCAGCTTTTCCATTCTGTCTCCCCCTCTTCTTGCCTCCCTTCTCCCTTTCTCCTTTATGCTTTGTGGAACGTGGAAGTGATGGCTGGATGTCCAGCAGCCACCTTGGACCATGAGGTGACCTGGAAGATGGAAACCATGCATGCATACAGCAGAAAAATAGAAGGCTGCATCTTGGTTTTTGCCACCCCCAGCCACTATAATCCCTCCGGATTGCCAACTTCTGGGCTTCAGCTTCTGGGTATATTACATGAGCAAATATGCCTTTATGAGTTTGAGGGAGTTTCAGCATGTGCTGTTGAACCTAAGCCTAACACAGCTCTTCATGTTCAATAACTATAATTTTTTCTGGACATGGTGAGTTTGTGGACAGGGGTGGTGTGGAGCCCCAGTTTTTGCTTTGTTTCTTTTGGGTGGTCATCATACTCTGAGGTCTGTGGTCACCTCTCTAGAGATCAGGACACTCTGGAAAATGACCACTTTGTGCCCTCCCCCCAACCTTGTGTTGGTGCAGTAGCTTGAATCAAACAATCTCGTGGAAAGTGTCCAAGCTGAGTTAGGGGAACCTCAGGGTGTGTCATGCTTCGTGTTGTTCTCCAGAGGGCTGTGCGCGCACGTGGGGCTGTGTTCACCTCCCGTGTCCCCAGGTCTGAACTCCCCATCAGGAGCTTCAGTTTATGCTCCTGATTTTGCATGGGACACTTTTTCTGCACAGGTAATAATAAATTTGAACTGTGTTCATCCTGAGACCCAAACGGCAAAGGAGGAAGCAACATCTCTGACAGTGGAATCGTTTGCCCCTTTATCTAACTATAGCAACAAAATGTCTGGCAGGACACAGCTGACCAGAAAAAAATGTAGAAATTACAGTGTGCAGTCTCCAGCTTGTGTAAATATCTCCACATGTTATTCTTAATTAATTATATTTTACTGAAGCAATTAGGTGACTGACAACCTCAGCTAAATACTAATGGAAGGGCGGTGTCTTTCCACGTGCGCTGGTGAGGAAGTGCAGCCCCGACTCCTGGGGCTGGGAGCTGGGCAGGGCGGCCATGGGTGGTTGCAGCTGGTGAAATCAGGTGGGCAGGGTTCTGGGCCAGGACTCGCAGCACCACCGTCCCCGGGCACGTGTCTTCTCCCTGCGGAGGGGAAGATGCCCCTGCACCACCACCCTGTTCCCCTGCTTGTTCCTGGTTGTTTTAATTTCCAAAAGCACTGATGAGGACAGGTGCTGAAGTCTTAAACAATGGTGCTTCTCTGGAAAGTTGGTTAATTTGTTTAATTTTCACACCTTTCACTCTTCTCCACGATGGTAGAGTGGTTTTGTGTCAAGGCATCAAATAAATTTCACGCTTGTTGCCTTTTCTGAAATATCTGGTGGCATTAAACGCACCCAGCACACCTGGCTCCGACCCGGGGCTTTGAGACTTAATTGTGGTTACCACGGCCTGAAAGAGGAGGTCTGGTTGTTTCGATGTTGCTTGGATTGAGGCTCAGAGACAGGGTGGGCAGGGATTCGGAGGGAAATTGCACTCTGTTTTCTTAAGGCCAAACTTCCCATTAATCTGAGTTTTTTCTTAAGGGAGATGCCAGACATCCAGGGGCTTCAGGGATTTGTGTGGGAGGATAATTTTGGTTTTTTTCTAGGGACAGCACTGTTAAGAAAAAGCTGTCTTATTTTCACTGGTGTTGGTACATTCATCTAAATGCCTGATTTTCTAGGCTGATTTTGTTTTGGGGTCCTGGTGAGTGGATTTCAAGGGGTCCCCAAGCCTCTGCTTTTGACTCCATCCCCTTCCCAGGATCCTTTTGCACGTCTCAGAAGCCACAGCCCATCGTGTTTCCCCCTTTGCCCCTCCTGGGTGGTGATTTCCATGTCCCTCTCTGCTGTGAAACAGCGTGCCTCCACACCTGTCATGCCAGGAGAGGCACATCCTTCATCAGACGTTCTAGAAATCACCCATCACCATGGTGCCGACGTTCTGCAGCGTGGCGAGGCAGCCCACACGTTAGAGACAGACCCAGGTGCCTGTGATGATTTTAGACACTGGGAGCCTCTCCCATCTTGTAAAATTAAAAACCAAGTAAACTGCTCATGGAATCAGTATGGTACAGCCACACGCTGTAGCTACGGCCCTAATCCCCTGTGTTTATATTATTAAACTAGTTAATATTCTCACATCTGTGACAGAGGGGGAACCTAAATCTGAGACTGAAATGTAAATATAACCCAAGGGTCTCAACTCCCTTGCCGGGTCTTTGTCATAGTAAATATTTAGACTAGGTCTTGCAAAAAAGTAAAATTCCTCCTATTGAGCAACTTAATCACGTGTGTATTTCTATAGATCCTAACTGTCATTTGTCTCATAAACTCAGCCCCTTGGTTTGGATAAAAATCTTGCAAATCTTCATTTGGAGAAAAGACCTTGCACTTTGCTTCCAGGGTTCCACACTCTGCCAGGGTTTCTCAGGATACTGAAAGACCAGGGACCAGGACACCCGTGTGGCTTGCCATATCCCTTTTGACCAGGACAACCACCCGCTCCGCCTGGATACAGCATCTGATACAACAGACACCGTCTGTTGTCCTCAGGAAGCGAAGGGGCACCCATCACCAGGTCACTGTGAGAGCCTTGTGAAGACACCAAGAGAGCAAACACAAAGCCTCGTGCCAAAGTTAGTGGCCAACATCCAACTGCTCATTTCTCTCCTTTTTTTTTTAAGAGGCAGGGTCTCGCTCTGTCACCCAGGCTGGAGTGCGGTAGCATCATCATAGCTCACCGCAGCCTTGAACTCCTGGACTCAAGCCATCCTCCTGCCTCAGCCTCCCGAGCACCTGGGACTACAGGTGTGCACCAGCATCCCCAGCTAATTTTTCTATTTTTTTGTGGAGACAGGGTCTCACCGTGTTGCTCAGGCTGGTCTCAAACTCTTGGCCTCAAGCGATGGCTCCCCCCTTGGCCTCCCAGAGTGCTGGGATTACAGGCGTGAGCTACTGCACCCAACCTACATCTTCTTTCTAGAAAGTTCTTCCTCTGGTTCTGCACGTGGCTGGTTCTTTCTAATTATTCAGGACTTGATTGAAATGTTAGCTCCTTAGGGGTGTCACTCCTGCCACCCTGAGTTCTGTTCTCTTCCTTGAGCTTTTTAGCACCTGGAGTGGAGCAGTTTCTGTTCCCTTTAGGTGTTTCCCTGCAACCCCAGTGATGCAGGTACCTGAGGGCCAGGGCCCATTACCTCACTCACTGCTGCACCCCAGCACCTGGAGCTCTGGCCATTGCCCAGACAGTCATTTTGGGTGAATAAATGGCTCATGGAGGTGTAAATTGGTACAGACACTCAGGAAAATGTTTGCCAGGGTCTCGTAAGTAAAGCTAAACATAAACTTCTCTGTGACATTGCTCCAGAAATTATACTCCAGAATTCTGGGTATTTTCCCAGGAGAAATGAGTATATCTGTCACAATAACAAATGTTGAGGAATGTTCATACAGGCTATATTCACAGTAGCTCGACACTGGATGCTGCCCAAGTGTGCATGTGCAGTGGGATGGATAAAAAGATTGTGGCATGTTCACACAATGTAATACAGCCCAGCAATGGAAGACCGCCGCGTGTGCAGGGACACAGATGACTATCACGAACATTATGTTGACCAAAAGAAGCCAGGCACAAAGGAGACACACTATATGATGCCATTTATATAAAGCCCAATAACAAACACAACTAATTATGTTAGTTTCCTATTGCTCCTGTAACAAATGACCACAACCGAGTGGCTTAAGCAACATGAATTTATCCTTTTACAGTTCTGGAGGTCAGATGCCTAAAATGGGTCAACAGGGCCTTGTTTTTTTTTTTCTGTAGGTTTTTTAGGGGAAACTGTTGCCTTGCCTTTTTCAACGTCTAGAGGCTGCCTGCGTTCCCTGGCTCCTGGTGCTGCATCACTCAGACCTCTGCTTCCATAATCACATCTGCTCTGACTCTGCCCTCCCTCTCAGAAAGACCCTTTTGATTATATTTAGGGCACACACAGACAATCCAGGATGATCCCCGCGTCTCAAAGGCCTGAACTTAATCACATCTGCAGTGGTCTGGGGATTGGAGTGTGGCGATCTTGGGAAACCATTATTCTCCTGCCACACGGACCGATGGTAACAGAGAGGTGGGCTCTGTTACTATTACTGGGGCTGGCCTGGCCTGGGAGTGGACGTGAGGGAGTATTCAGGGGGTTGGCAGTGTTCTAGATCCAGATGTTGGACTTAGACACGGGCACACACTGGTAAAAACTGATCAGGCCATGACCTCAAACCCAGCACACTTCACTGCATGCATGTTCTACATCAGTAAAAATCTTAAAAAGGAGAAAAAAGGTAAACCTAAACTTCTTGCAGGTACCGCACAGATACTGCCTGTGTGGCGCTAGCATACCTGTGCTGGGGGGGTGGACCAAGCAATAAGCAGGCTCCAGTGTTTACTGGCACTGTGGTGACAGCGTAGTGCATGTGGAGGGGGAGGCCCTGGGTAAGGCAGCCGGGCCACAGGGACTTTCTTGCTTCCTAGCCCCTCCTTGGTTCTGTTGCTTTTTGCATACAATGCCCATGGAAATAACATAATTTTGGAGAGTGAACCAACTTACTATTTTTAATGAGGCCCCTGGCAACCTAAAAAATGAGGCTTTTACAAGTGTTTGTGGAGCAGAAGCTCTTGGCCATCCTCAGTTAACCGTCCCCTTGCTGGGCTTCCAAGATCCCAGCCAGATGGCTTCCAGGTAATGGGGCCCACTGGGACTGGGCCACCACACACGTGGTCATGTGCTTTCAAAGACACTAACTCTGCCCAGGCGTCTCCACTCTTTAATGTGGCATTTAAGGTTCTGGAAATTGTGCAGTTTAGAAAACTGCCAGGTAGGTTTGTCAAAAGGAAAGCACCCTGGGCATTTTCAAGATGTTTTTGCCTTCAAAGGTGTTTTGCCTTTTTGCTTGGGCTGGCACAGATGCAAGGGCTGTGCAACTGCATCACGTGGCAGGAGATGGCCCCGCACATGGGCTCTGTGGCGTGGCATAGGCGCCTTGCTGGGGAGCAGGGTTCCTGACCTTGAGCCCTCCCCGACTTGGTGCCGGTGTCAGAACCATCAAATGAACCTCGAAACAGCTGGAACACAAAGTAAGGCGCACTACGCTCCTGTAACACTCTTTAAATAACGTCAGACTCTAATATCGAAAGGGGTCTCTCCCTCCCCACAAAGCACTAAAATGTGTTCTTTACAGATAAATATTTCAAGAACAGACCAGCTCATCTGGATCAAATCTTAGCTTTTTAAAGATGCAAATTGAAAATTAAGCATCAAAACACAAGGACTCAGCAGAGCCATTGGGAAGGGCTGTGCAAACTCATCGGACCATGGCAGTCTTGGGAGTCGGGGCCCACAATCCCCACGGTTCTGAGACAGACCTCACTTTGTGCATTTCAGAATTATTTTAAAGAGGGAGTAGGATCAGAACCACAATGCATATCCCCAGCAGGCGAAAGCCGCTGTGCATGAGATAGGTCAGTCCCAGAAATTGTTCTAAAAACTTATCACAAACAACTCTTCTTTAACACGGCAACTTCACTGAGGCTCTGGAATGTCATTTCCTTTCTAATATTCCCAATTTGGACATTTTTAAAGGGCATCAATCAAAGCTACCAAAGAAATACAACATTAAGAAGCTAAGAATACTCAGTGTTTCAGGAAACTAAAAATCACAGTAAACGTTTGAGGGCTGACGGCGGTGCAGGCCGGGGTCGGTGGTTGACCAGCTTCTCATTCCATCCTCGCCCAGGGTGCACGTTCACCCACTAGGGAACTCGGGGAGGTGAAGTGAGGCCCAGGGTGTGTGGTGCTGCTCGGGGCAGAGCCAGGCCTGCACCAGGCTGAGTCCTGCCAGGAGGCTGCTTGTCCTGACACTAAGATGGAACAGGCTGGAGTTGTAGAGAAGCTCAGGGACACTTGAATGCCTTTCCTGTAAGTTATTAGAGAACAGGAGAATAACTTGTGTTCATCCATCCATCCATCCATCTGTCCACCCACCCATCCATTCATTTGTCCATTCATGCACCTGTCCATCATCTGTCCGTCCATCTGTCCATCCACCCACACATCCATCTGTTTGTCCATCCATCCACCCACACATCCATCCATCCACTCATCCGTCCATCCTTCCATCTGTCTATCCAGCAGCATGTCCGTCTACACTAGATACTGGGGATTCCATGACCAGTGAGGCAGACAAGGTTCCTGCTTTCACGGATCTTGTGTTCTTGTTGTTCAGAACATGAGATGAGCCACTATGGAAATGGGGGACTGTGTGGTTCCTGACGAGGCCCTCATTACATCCCCACCGAGCGTCTACCTCCAGGCTCATCTGTATGGCTCTGATTTCAAAACCGCAGTAGTCATTCCCCAGTGCAAGGAAAAGCCATGTTCATAGATACAAAAACCTCAGTAAAGACTGTGCCTAGATAATTGCCGTGGCAAAATCTCAAGCCAGACTCTCTCATCTTTTTTATTTTAGTTTTCAAATGGGCAGCCTTCCTGCAGGGTCAATGGCCCAGCTTCCACACGGAGGCTCAGCTGCAGCTGGGCTGGGCACATGGTGCTGCCCGCTTCCGCGACACCACCAGCAGCAACATGCAAGTGCAGCCTGCCATATGCTCTGTGTCTACGTTGAGCCGCTCATTTTGTTATGCTTTCTCTGATGCAGAGCAAGTTTTGAGCTCAGAAAAATCAAAATAGAATGAGCAGTGCATGCTTGGCCTGGATGGACGGAGTGTGCAGGTGCCGGGGTGTGTGAGGGCAGCAGTTTGTCAGCACCACAGGCAGAGCCCAGTGGACAGCCGCTGGCACAGACCAAGTGGACAGAAGCCCCCAGCCGGGCACTGGCCAGTGCCTACAGGACGTCTGCCTGCCACGTGCTCACTCCTTGGCATGGTCCAGAAGGGGGCTGGGCGAGACCAGGGAGAGCAAGGCCTGTGTCTCCGCAGCGTGCCCACGGGCCCTGACTGCAGTGAGCTGCTGCCGCATTTAGAAAGACACCCTGCCCTTAAGCCAGGGTGCTGCACCAGGGTCCAGCCAGACTTAGGAGCCCAAGCCAGTGGGGTGCTGGTAAAAATGACCACAGCTCTCGGGGGAGGAGGCAGATTTATAGCATTTGCCAATTTCCATGGTGTAAATATTCCATGGAGAATTTCAAGGTACCAAGGTGACATTCCTGACCACAGGGCTGGGGAGAGACTGCACAGGGGACAGGACATGCCCTGCCCCACCCAGCAGAGCCCATGAAGGGGCCTTCTTCACACTGATGTAACCCACCCTCCCTTACAGGCACCAGCCACTTTCTCTGCCCCCTGCCTGCTTCCTACCAAATCTCTGTGGGTAGCTGAGTATCTCTGTTCTTCAGTCTCATCTGTGCTAACAAACCAAGGTGAATTTTAGCTAATGTTCTAGCAAGAAACTCTGGCCGTGGCCAGTGGAGGCTGGACCTGGCTTGCCACAGCTCCCAGGAGCCAGCTGTGCAGTCTCTCCCCAGCCCTGTGGTCAGGAATGTCACCTTGGTACCTTGAAATTCTCCATGGTGGGAATATTTACACCATGGAAATTGGCAAACGCTATAAATCTGCCTCCTCTCCCGAGACCTGTGGTTATTTTTACCAGCACTCCACTGGCTTGGGCTCCTAAGTCTGGCTGCCTTAGCGTGGTGTTCAAGGCCTCTCTTGTCTTTCTTATTTAACTCCAAATGTATTAAGAACAGAGGGGGGAGAGAGAGAGAAAGAGGGGTGCGGGGCAGGGATTTCTCAGCTCACATAATTGAAATCCCCAGGGCATGTTGAGGCATCGCTAGATCCGGAGGCTCCACCTGTGTCCCCAAGACTGGGCCAGCCCCACCTCTGGCTCTGCCTTCTCCACATGGTGGACCCAGGCAGCTCCAGGCTGGCATCATCCTTGGAGTTAGCAAACTCAGGAAACAGGAGCTCTTCTTCCCCAGGAGCTGTAGCAACAGCTTTGAGACTGCATCTGCTGCATCTGCATGGCCTGATCCACATCTTGTTTTTCCCTTGCACCAGTGCATCTAAGTGGAATGTTCTAGATGATGGTCAGGGCTGGGTCATGTGGTTGCCCTATGAGCCAGCAGGACAGTTGGCCCCACCAAACTCAGGGCCAAGCCCCCAGGAAGGGTGCTTCTCCAGAGAGGGGGGTATGGCACGCTGGCGGCACAGCACCGCCGTCTACTTCGTTTCTACACTTCGCCTCTGAAAAATACTCTATGGTCTAAGTTGCTTCTCATTTGTGCTTCTGGCTATTTGTGTGTGATGCTACTTCCCTGCAAGCACCCTTCCCTGTCTTCACTGTGGCTTTAAGTCATCCCTCTCATGCCAAAGACCCCCTTCCCATCTTGTCCTCTGCCGCTGGACCCCTGCCTCCCGTGCCTGGAGCTTGCCACTGCCCACCCGGCATCCCTTCCGTGCTGTGGAGGTTCTTGCAAGTTTGTGGTGTTTATCCCTGCACCTGCTACAGCTTCCAGCCCAGCTTTTGTCCCCACAGCGAGGACTGTGGGGAGGTGAGAGGGGACATGCCCGGCTCCTCCATCCCAAAGCTGCGTCAGTGGTTGGGCACCTGGGCGTGGGCAGCAGACGGCTGCTCCTCCCCTTCCGACTCGGCTGGTGACAAGCCCTCCCAGCCTCAGCCTCTGCATCTGTCTCCTGGGCATGACAGCAGGACTGCTGCACTGAGTGGGTGGTGTGTGTCTTGCACCTGACATACACCTGCATAACAGCTGCACCCTGAACCACGGCTATGGTCACCATTATTGCGTGGTTCCTGTTTGGTGAGGGCCTGGCGCTGGTGGCTGGGAGTGCCTTGCACATTAGAGGTGCTCAGGTATTCACTGATGGGTCCCCTGGAACTTTTCTCCCATGGGTTCTCAAGGACATCAGACACTTCACGAAAGGCTATTTCTTGGTGTCACAGATCTCCAGGTTCAGCACCCGGCCAGCTCTAGTTCCCCAAGGGCAGCACTTAGTAGGTCTTTTACAGCCGCCGCCCTATCCTAGTCAGCTCAGGCTGCCAGGACAAAGTACCACAGACTGGGCACTTCAGCAGCAGACATTTACCTTCCCACAGGCCTGGAAGCTGCAAGTCTGAGACCTGGGCATCCGCAGGGCTGGCTTCCCCCAAGGCCTCTCTCCTTGGCTTGCAGATGCCATCTCCTCCCTCTGTCCTGACATGGTCATGTGTGTATGTCCCCATCTCCTCTCCTTGTAAAGACACCAGTCACATGGGATTAGGACCCACCCTAATCATTTTACCCTAGTTACCTCCTTAAAGGCCCTAACTCCAAATACAGTCACATTCTGTGGTTCTGGGGTCAGGACTTCAACATACGAGTTTTGGAGGTCACAGTTCAGCCACAACACTTCCCGTCAGCCTGCTTGATGCTCCCATGTGATGCAGGTCACCCATCACGAATGACCCATGCCCTGGAGGAGGCACGCCATGGCCCCTGTGCCCGGTTCAGCCCCGACACCTCATAGGCGGAGGGTGGTCATGGGCAGAGGATTTCCCTTGCATGTGGTCTGCTGTCCCTTGCTGCTCCTGCTGTGAATCAGGGAGACCCCTGCATGGCGGCAGTTCCGAGGCAGACGGGCCCTCCAGCCGCTTGGCTCAGATGCTGTTTGCAAACCAGCTACCAGCAAGGCTGGCTTCTAGCGTCATCCTGTGATGCGACTGTTCTCTGTGCAGCAGTGTTAATAATGCTCACCATTGTTGCAATGCAGCAGGAAGCAGCCACGCAATGGTGGGGGGAAGAATCACTCTGTACATGGGGGCCTGCTGCCGAGGGCTCACCCTGTCCTTAGGGAAGAAACTAATGTCATCTCTCAGAATTGGAGTTCCGGTTAGAGCTGCACTCGGGAAGTTGCTCCAGACAGGAGAGGACACTGTCTGGGGTCCTCAGAAAAGCTGAGAGCCGCGTCCCTTGCTGAAACCAGCTTGTCTCCTCCTGCAGTCGGGGTCAGCAGCTGGATGCCTGCGGTGGAAGGGGACGTCATCCTTTGCAGTGTCGCTGAGCCTCTCCCTGGGCCCAGGGTCAGGCAGGTGCCTGATGTTCTGTGGCCTCATGGTGACTTCAGAGAGCGGCTGGGCTCTTTTGCCAACTGGATGTTTCAGAACCCTTGGGCCACCTTGGTCAAACTCCCAGCTCAGAAGTAGGTGGTTTTCGAAGTCCTTACAGCAGTGGTTCTCAAAGTGGGGTCCCCAGACCAGTGGCATCAGCATCACTTTGGGAAATGTCCGAAACTCACATTCTCTGCACCCCCCTAGACCTACTGCAGCAGGAACTCCGGGGATGGGCTCCGAAATCTGCCGATAAACCAGTCCTGTGCTGCTATCTGATCAAAATGTGATGGAGCCACAGGGGGATTTTAAATATTTTAGGAGCCACGTTGAAAAAAAGTAAGGAGAAACAGTTGAAATTAATTTTTATTGTGGTGAATATACAGAACAAAATTTACCTTTTTGCCCATTTTTAGGTGTATAGTTCAGTAGCATCAAGTACATTCACAGTGCCGTGAAACCCTCGCTACTGTTCATCTCCAGGATTTGTCGTCACTCCAAACTGAAACTCGCCCCCATTAACACTGACTCCCCACCCCCTCCCCCAGCCCCTGGCACCCCCCTTCTACTTTCTCTATGAATAGGGCCACTCTAGGAACTTCATGTAAGTGGCATCGTAGAGTGTTTGTCCTTCCGTGTCTGGCTCATTGCACTTAGCACAGTGCCCTGAAGGTTCATCCACGTGTAGCAAGTGTCAGAATTTCCTTCCTTTTTAAGGCTGAATAATATTCCATTGTGTGGACGGACCATGTTTTGTTTATTGCTTTGTTCACTGGTGGACACTTGGGTTGTTCCATGTTTTAGCTGTTGTGGATAGTGCTGCGGTGAACGTGGGTGTACAAATATCTCTTTGAGACCCTGCTTTCAATTCTCTTGGGCATATACTCCCGGGTGGGCTTGCTGGGTCACGTGGCAGTCCTGTCTGATTTTTGAGGACCCACCATGCTGTTTTGCACAGCGGCTGCACATTCCCACCAGTGGCGCACCAGGGTTTCAGTCCTCGCCAACACTTGCTGT
Source organism: Daubentonia madagascariensis (assembly GCA_023783475.1). Lineage (NCBI taxonomy): Eukaryota > Metazoa > Chordata > Mammalia > Primates > Daubentoniidae > Daubentonia > Daubentonia madagascariensis. The sequence continues at coordinate 1,149,894 of JAKFHU010001640.1, read as the reverse complement.
TTTCTTTTTGTAATAACAATCATCCTATTGGGTATGGAGTGGTATAAAATCAATTTCTTAAATGAGTTCATTTAACTAGTGTATCCTGAACATTATTTCAGTGTGTAAAAAATACTCAGAGTATTAATTAGAGATTTTACAAGCTTTTTTTTAATTTTGGGGGAAGCCTTTGAAATCCAGTGCGCATAATACACTTATAGCCCATCCCAACTCCGACCAGACACAGTGATGGGGCTCAGCGGTGGTTGTGTGTGTACGGACAGCCCACTGTACTTGGCACCCGTGGGCAGCATGGCTCTGGGTGGTTCTGGAGCTCTCTCCAGCTCCAGAAAGGGACGAGTGGACACAGCTCACCAAGTGTGATGTTAGGGCCTGCAGGTTTATCGGTTTTAATAAAGGGTGTTTTTTTTGAGGGGGTGAAATCTTTGGGCAGTTTTTTTCCTGACTCGCTGTCCTGGGGGAGAATCGGATGTCTGTACCCAGATGTGGAGGCTGAATGTCTTGGGGGCTCTTCCAATTGCTGGTTTGAAACAACTTTGGACCGAGGAGGGGCTGCGTTGGGGAGGTGTTTGCAAACACCAATTCAGATTGCAGCAAGACTGGCCCAGCCTGGCATCACTGCTCAATAGAATAATATGCGGCCTGCAGAGCTGACCATGGGCGCTTTGGATGAGACCCAGATTCTGTGGCCTATTTCCTCTTAAGAAGGGCCCTGTGGGGGCATGCAACCCCAGGTCTCCAGGAGACACTCTCTCCCGGTCTGTGCTTTCTCTCCTTCTCTCCCTCCCTCTCTCTGTCTTTGTCTGTCTCCCTCTCCTCCCCTCCTCCCTGTTACAGCAAACCTGCTGAGGTCACCTATTCTACCTTGAGCCAGCTGTGGGGTGTGGGGCCCCAGCGCCAGCTGTTTTCTCTAAAAATATCACCAGGGTACGCAAGTACCGGCAGGTGCCCGAGTGAGGCCATCAGAACATTTCCCCTCTGAGGTGATTATTATCAGCAACTGTCAACACATCCCTAGCCCTGTTTCCGGCTGGAATGCATTTATATATCGATATCTAACGGTGCTGTAAATTAGCACCGTGGATTTGGGAGGAAATCTCTAGCTGCTTCCCTCTCAGAACGTCAGTTTCTCTCAACTTGCAGTATTTGTTTTACTGGCTGGAGGCAGACACCGCATGGCAGGAGGGGGTACCCACGCCTTGGCCTGACACGGTCCCTGGCCAGGCACCATCTCGGAAAGCATCAGTTCCAAGGTGCGGCCACAGCCTGCACTCCGGCGTGCCGAGTGCCTGGTGGTCTTGGTCCACCGCCCGTGCAGGAGCAGTGGGCCGTCCGTACACACACAGGCCAATTTGGAAAAGAAAGGAGTCTCTCTCCTACGGGGCGTGGGCTACATTCAAGGCGTGGAGAAGTGGGAGCCGCCCGTGTGACCTGCCGCCTCTGACAGACCGCAGCAGGAGGTGCGCCTGCTCTTGCTCTTTGTTGTTGAACAGCAAAAGCTGACCAGGAAAAGGAAGGTGGCCATTGGCTCCTCGCCGGCCCTGTGGTCTCGAGGGACGTAGAGAAGATGACTGTGGGTGGATGACATGGCTCCAAGTCTTCGCCCTAACTTTTCCTGCTGAGTGAGGTCACGGGACGACAGAGCTGTCATTGCCCATCTATAACATGGGCTGAGACAGCCCTGATGCTGCAGCCAAGCGAAATCACAGGGATGGTCTAGTGTCCTGCCGTAACAAAGCACCATAGACCAGGAGGCTTGAAACAACAGAAATGTGTTCTTTCACAGCCCTGGAGGCCGGGAGTCCAAAATCAAGGTGTAGGCAGGGCTGGTTCCTCCTGGGGGCCTGGGGGGAGAATCTGGCACAGGCTTCTCTCCCACCCTCGTGCCTGCCGGCAGTCCTCGGCGCCCCGGGCTTGTGGCAGCATCACGCCAGTCTCTGCCTCTGTCTTCACTTCACTTCTCTGCGTGTCTCTCTTGTCATTGGATTTAGGACCTACCCTGATGCAGGATGATCTCATCCCCAAATCCTCAACTGCATTTCCAAAGGCCCTCTTTCCAAATAAGATCACGTTCACAGGTTCCAGTTGTGCGTGTCTTTCGTGGGGCCACCGTTCACACCACGATGGTGCATCAGCGCTTTGTCCCTGGAGAAGCTGCTCGCAATTTAGTGGGGCTGCTGGTTATGTGGTGAGGGCTGCTGGTTACGGGGTGAGGGCTGCTGGCTGGTTACGGGGTGAGGGCTGGTGGCTGGTTACGGGGTGAGGGCTGGTGGCTGGTTACGGGGTGAGGGCTGTTGGCTGGTTACGGAGTGAGGGCTGGTGGCTGGTTACGGGGTGAGGGCTGCTGGCTGGTTACGGAGTGAGGGCTGGTGGCTGGTTACGGGGTGAGGGCTGCTGGCTGGTTACGGGGTGAGGGCTGCTGGTTACAGGGTGAGGGCTCACTACAGAAGTGCTGCCGGCTAGAGACCCCCCCCCCCGCCGTGGCAGGTGCAGCTGACAGCTGAGGCCGCCCCTGTGCCCAGGGCAGCACTTTTGTGTGTTGGTTTGTAACTGTGTGCATCGTTTCTCCCGCACCCTGACAGATCACCTTCACGATCACCCTCTTTCTGGAGCCCTGTAGGATCTCTCTGCCGGATAATCCATATGGTTTAGGCAAGTTGGCTGCCTCGGAGATCAAGCCTAAGAAATGTGAAGGCTCGAGTCCTTGGAAGTTAAAAAGACACGTTAAGATGACAGAGAGATTTCAGACTCCACATCCTGGGGCAGCTTCTCCACCGCTGTGGACAGAGCTCAGGGAAGAGGGTGTTCAGCTCACAGCCACAGACAGAGTTTCGGCCCCGAAGTTCCTGGCCCCGTCTGCCTCCCGGAACCCTCTCTGTCATCCTGCCTTCCGCAGCCCCCACTGCCCCTCTCCGTGCCAAGTCCAGAGCCGTCCCACCCCCGCTGTGGCTGCGCTTCCCCTCTGCTGTGGGTGCACCTCCCTTCCCTGCGTCCAGCGCATTCCGGCTTGTCCTCGGGCCTAGGTTTAAACCTCCCACCCTCCCCACGGTGTGTTCCCATAGCCACCGTCAGAATGGGAATTACACAAACAGTGGTGTCGTTTAGTCGAAGACTGTCAGGAGGGCAGCTTCGTGGAAGGCATGTGGCACACAGTAGGCCCCTGGTGAATGCACTGTTTGCACAGCCTGCGCATTCTCACTGAGTTCTAGCCACAGCCCTGGTAGTGGGTGTGACGCCCCCGTCGTACCAGTGGGCCAGAGGGGGGCAGGGACTCCCCAGACCAAGCATGGGAGGAGGCTGCACCGCCCCCACCCAGGACAGTGACTCTGAATCTGGGCTCTTTCCAAATACCACCTCCAGCCACTGTGTGACAGGACGCAGGCGGCTGCAGGGGTCCTCTGTCACTGAGAACAAGCCTCCCCCTGCACTTAGCTCCTCCGACGTGGGGAGACCTGCAGGGCGGGATCGCCGTCACCAAGGCCTGGTGGGTCTGGAGCTGGAAATGGCTGACAGAGCCACGGGAGGGACTGTCCACCACCAAAGCCTGTGGAAGGAGAGGTTGCAGGAAGGAAAGATGTCCTCTCTATGCCATGGGCCCCAGTGTGGACACCAAGATCCCCAGGCGGGGGTGGGGGGGCGGATTTACTACAGTTCCCACTTGGGTCTACTTTGTTGCCATTAAAAAGAAAAACAGACCCAACCATTTTGGAAAACCACATGGCAGTGTCTTGTAAAGCTGAGCATACGCATTTCCAGGGATCCAGCAACTCCACTCCTAGGTGTGCCGGACAGACATGTATGCCCGCATGCAGCCACGGCCGCGCTCTGGAAGGCCCATGGCAGCTCGCCTCCTGGCAGCCCAAAGTCGAGGCGACCAATGCCCATCCACCTGGGACCGGGTGAACAGAGTGTGGCATGTCAGCACGGTGGGGTGATAGCAACAGCGGTGGCAGAGTGTGGTGGCTGCTGCAGGAGGTGATGTGGCTGGAACCCCTCCCTGGGGAGCTTAGGGGGCCAAGCTCATCCCTGGTGGTGGGAGCCCTTGCAGGAGGCCTGACTGGGAGGGGATGCGAGGGAGGCTCCTGGGGGCGATGTCTTCTCCACTGTGGCTGGTTGGTGGCTGCACAGCGGGTGAGTGAGTAGCAATCCCTCATAAAGAGCGTGTGCTTTACTCCATGCATGTTACACTTCGATTTCAGAAAAAATATTAGGGAAATGACTAGGGAAACGACTGGGGAGTCTTTATTTTATTCACTAATAGGAGGAGACGTCATAACCCTAGACAGCGTGAAAGCCACCAGAAGGAAGCGGGGTGAAGCCCATAGACACACTTTTGATCAAGAGAAGCCCGACACAAAGGGAGCGTTCTGGATGCTTCCATTGATGTGAAACACAGAGCAAGGTCGGCCTCGTCTACACTGTTAGAAGTTAGGGCGGTGGTTGTCTTTCAGGATAGAGGGTGTTCCATGACTAAAAGAATCAAGGGTGGTTTTTGGGGTGCAGGTTACACATACTTGAGTACAGTTATGAAATCCCAAGCTGCATGCAGACTACGGGTATATTTTCTCTGGAGATGTTATACCTCAAAAAAAAAAATAGAAGCAATTGAGCATTCCTGATATTTAAGGTACAGGTTGACGGGGGCTTCTCCCCACCCCCACCCAGGTCAGGGGCGGGATGTGTTGGGGGGAGGGTGTGGGCAGAGCAGCCACCTCCAGCATTGGCTCCTGGAGACGCATCACGAGTGCACCAGGGTAAGTGGATTTGTGAATTAGTGTGTAGTTTTAACTAAACTCACCCTTACAGAATAGACAGTTGGCTTTAAAATAACCCTGCAGGGAAACCACAGACTGGATACCTTCCTCACCACGAAAGCCTCAGGAAACCTTCAGGGCCGACACCCGTTCTGCACAGGCCAGGCCCTTCACCAGCCACAGTCAGAGGTTTAAAAATTACAATATAATCATATCCAAGAAAAGTCAGTCCCAAACATGTAAAGTTATCAAGACAACTTTCTGAATGTAAACCTATATATTATGTTGCATTATCATTAAAGACAAATCTCCCCCAAGTACCTACTGTGCCTTAAAATATTAACCAATGGCAGTAAATATATTTATAAATACACGCATATCTTTATATCAGCAATGCATGCCAAAAATTCCCTTCTCTTGATGGGGTACATGAGCAGAGTTCAGAGACCACCTGTCTAGGAGAATGTCCTGATCTGGCTCTGAATTCTGAATTAGAACAAGACGCAGTTGCCGAGCACCTCAGCTGCAGAAGGCCCCGGCCCGGCCGCAGGAGGCGTCTGAGAATCCTGCTGTTGGCAGTCACCCTTCACCCACAGAGCTCGGTGCTTCGTGGGGTATTTTGTTTGTCTGCACATCAGGCATTTGCTTCCCCTTCCTGCAGCCTGAGCAGCCAGCGCGGCTCCCCTCGTGTTGTCTAGCGAGCGATCCAGTGTCACTCAGGACTCTACCAGGGAAGCAGAGCCGTGTGCAAGGAGGGGTTTCTTGCAGGGATTAGACCTTACACGCGTGGGAGAGGCTGTGGAGATAAGACTCGGAGAGGAGCGTCGGAAGGTCAGAGAAAATTCGCAAACAGGACGACAGAGTAGGGGTGGTAAGGAAATGCGTGGAGGGTAGGGTGGGCAGCTGGGGATGAACCTGGATGCACGAGGGGGAGTAGGACCCCCAGACCCTTGAGGACAGGACGGGCCCGGCACTTGCCCTGCTCACATCTGTGGGTGACACGCGAGCATGGCTGGAGGAGGAGGAGGAGCTGTGGGTGGTGCAGGACAGCCCGCAGGTGAGCAGCCTGGGCCGCTGCCATGCGCCTGGACGTGCGCCCCCCAGCAGGTGCGAGGGCTGCTGCCTGAAGTCCCTTTCTCCATCCCACCCAGGGCCCCTGTTACCAGGCCTGAGCTGGACCTACATGGGCAAGGGATTTCCATCTTCACTGAATTAACACATTACACACCTACCACGGGGTCCAAAACAGAGACCCAACGTGGCAGAGACACCGTCTTGCTCTCTTTGATTCTGGTGTGGCTTAATATTGCAGATGCACTTGGATGAACTTAGCATTGGCTTTCGAATACTGATTTGAGAAGTTGCATTTGTAGGAGCAATGGCATGGGATTTTCTCTGCTCGCGACTGTGTTGCATCCCTTCTTTTACTTGGCAGGTACATTTGTCATTTTTTTTTTTCTATTTTGAGATCTACACACTTTCACCCTTTGATTTCTGCATCATTAATAGTGCTTTCCCGCGTCCTAATGGCGTACGTCCTTGCCTCTCTCAGTGTCTGAGCAGTCATAATAGATGGTCCTGTCGTGGCGCTGGCCAAGCCTCCTCAGTGGCTTCTAGAGCCTTCCTGGCCCGGCCTCTGCCCACATCCTGAGCCTTGGACCTCATTCATTGCCCCTTGTCCACACACACATGCAGCCTTGTGCACATGCAATAAACACATGAGCACACGTACGTGCACACAGCACATGTGTGTGTATCCATACTCACACACATGTCCTTCAGACCCCGCCCTACAGCACGTTTCTGGTCTTCACCCTGGGGTCCCCCTGGGTCTCTGTACAGGTCCCTCTGAGGTCAAGGATGCCCCCCTAAGGTCAAGGATGCCTCTGTCACCCACTCTTCCTTCTGTACATTGTTCTTTCAGTCTGGCTAACTCCTGCTCCACAGTCCCCTGGACTCCAGCTTCAAGCCACTTCTCCCAGACCCTTCCCCTCGCTCTTGTTCCTTGTGGTATGGCCAGGCCAAGTCCTGACATGGCCCAGCCGTCCCTGTGCTGTGGGCATTTCCTGCCTGTTTCCCTCCAGTGTCCCCCCACAGAGAGAAGCTCAGTCCTGGTGTCTCCCAGCACAGGACAGGAGGGCAGCAGGGCCCTGAACCACACCAGGATGCTTGGTGTGGGACCCGGGACTTGGCCAGCGAGGGAGAGCCAGGACGGAAGGAGGGTGGGGAGGCCTTCAGACCGCACGGCCGGGTCCGGCTCCTGTCTGACGGGGAAGGAGCAAAGCCCAGGTCTCCAGCCTGGACCCCTGAGTGGGCCACAATTGTCAGGTCAAACACAGGAGGAAGAACAGGTGGCGAGGGAAGGCGCCCAGTTGATCATCTGTGAGACAGGGCACGAGCTAACTTCTGCCTGGAAGGGGAGCCCGTGAGAACGGGGTGGGCACAGAAACCTCAGAAAACGGACCAGGTCAGTGCCCTGCCCAGGACAGGGTGGTCGATCGCAGGTGGCGCCGGTATACTTGGACCATCCTGCAACTGAAAGCGTGTTCCTTGTCCCGTGTTTCACGAGTCCGGGCAGATCACTTGCAGCAACGGGGCAGCAGTGCTTACCTCTCGGGTGAGACCAGGGGCAGATTCACTCCCTGCTGACTCTTGGCAGTTAAGAAAACGTATGAAGAGATATTAATTTTATGAAAAAAGCAATAAGAGAATTGGCAGAGGACTGAAAAACATGTACTATATTTAATGGCGGTTTCCAGTTGTTTTGTGGTTTTTTAAAAATCTGAGTGAAAGGAATAGTCTCATTTTCGACACAACTGGGTGTTTTAATTTAGCTGACAGAAGTTTTGCTTGGAAAAATACCCCGGCTTCATATAGGAAGGTGCGGGCATACGCAGCGGGTGGTGCCTAATGCCGTACGCTGTTACCCCTAACTCACGGCCACCGCAGCCGCAGGGCGCAGCACAGGAAACGCGCTTTACGCCGTGCTGGTGGGAGGGTGGGCGCCGCTGGGTTCTGCTGTCCAGCAGGGAAGCCCACAGGCCCTCGCATCTTTCTTGGTCCCTGGCTCCAGCGACAGCAGAGGTCTGGTCTGCCTGTGTGCGAATTCCTTCCCCGTCACCTGCGCTTCCGCGCTGTGGGAGTGACTCGCACAGATCCCAGTTGTGGTTGTCGCAGAAATTCTCGGTGAGAGTGCGATCCCACGGTGCGGGCTTGGCCGTTCCCCAGCTCTTGGAGATTGCAGTGCTGCTTCTTTATCAGAGGTGACCCAAGCTGTTGACACCAGCGAGGGTGGCGGAAGGGCTTTGGCCAGGCAATTTCCTGCAGAGAACTGAGCAGGAGCACAATGTCTCCTCCAACTCTATTCCAGATTGTCTCAGAAATCCGGTATGTACGCAGAGATGGGCTCAGGCATTTAGGATTTCAAAATAAAGATGTTCTTCTAGATAAAAATCTTGCTGGTGGCCTTTTATGTAAAACTAGCCATATAGTCCTGGGCTAACTGTTAGTAATTTTTGTTGTTGGGTACTGTGTTCTGGTGCATGTCACTCACTTATGACTGAGGTGAGTGCTGTATGTACTGCAGCTACTCCAAGTCTAATTAGGGAGGAGAAAAATCAGGAAAGTAAGTACTTCGCAGACTGGCATCTTTGGAACAAGCAATTAAAAACAACCTTGAAGCTGGTTGCATAGATTCCTGCTGCATTTTCAGAGACTGAGACGGGGTTTCAGTGTCTGTTGAACCCTCCTTCAGCTCTGCATGCCCGGTGTTGCACGAGGACCTCTGTGGTGTGGGAGCCTGACCCCGTGCTTCCGAGGCCTCTCGGCTTTGCACAGCTTCCCTGCCTGCGACTCGTCCTGGGCCGGGATGGAGGATGCGTCTTTCACCAGCACAAACACGTCCAAAGGCCAGAGGCATTAGCAGTTTTTCTGCAGGGGTTTCAGGGACTTTTGTGTGAAATCAGAGTTTTGTCTTCTCTGATTCTAGGTTTACCTGTCACCCTGCATTCATCAAAACTGTTTCCCCGCTGAAGTTTTGTTTTGTTTTGTTTTTGGACCACCCAGCAGCTCCAACTCAACCGGCTGCTTCTCTCCTCCCTCCACTGCCCACTCCTGACATATTATTCTCCACGTCGCCAAGCTGCTCCTTCCAGGTCCTGAGCAGGACCATCTGCTTAGAGCCTCGGGTATGCAGCCTGTGCTTGGCCTTCTGCCTGGAGCATGGCTCCAGACCCCCATTTCACGACAGGCCATGCCTGTCCTGTCACTGTGCATCTCTGTCCTAGCCGTTCTCCCTGCCTGTGCCCCACTGCAGGCTGCTAGGGCCCCAGTCACATGTGGGAGAGTGGCTGGTATCAGATCAAGTCACCAAAAACCAGAGGCTGTATTGGACAGGAAGAGAAAGAGAGAGAAAGTCCTCAAAGTTGTCAGAAAACAACCGCAGCAGCCCAGGGGCCCAAGTGCAGAGAAAAGAGAGCTACTAAGAGGTGAATGAGCACCGCGCAGCACTTCCCGCGAGTCCCTGCTGGTCCCTTGGCCGCACGTCCCGCGTGACAGGCAGAGAGTCCAACCAGGAAGCAGCTGCCGAAGGCTGACAGGTGGGGCCGAGTGGAAATACCGTCTGGCTCTGTGATTCTTAACATGGGAACATGGGGCAATTCGAAGCCCATCTGAAGGGGAGAGTCAGGCCCTACCAAGTGTTGGCAGAGATGCCCGGCGTCGGCAATCCTCACATCCTGCCAGCAAAAATGTAAACTAGTCCGATCTTTGGGAAAACTGTTGCCTCTAAAGCTGAATGTGTGCATATCCCATGCCCCAGGAATTCCACTCTTGGATGTATCCCTAAAAGAGATGCATATGTATGTGCGCAGAAGACAAATACAAGCATATTCATGGCAGCATCACTTGTTATATCCCCGAACTAGAAACCATCCAAACATCCATCAGTAGTAGAAAAAGAATAGTGGAAATAAGTTGTGGGATATTCAGACCGTGGAATGCTATGCAGCTTTCAGAAAGAGCAAACTGCCATCCTCTGCAGCAAGGATTCCTCTCACAGACACATGGTGACAGCCGGCGATGCTGTGGCCACCTTTGGACTGGGATGGGGCGTAGGGGCTTCTGTGGTCCACGTGACATTCTCATCTTGATCTGGATGCTGGTAGTATGGTGTGTGTGTTCACTTTGAATATCCATCAAGCCATGCACTTATGATTTGTGCATTTTACCATATGTATAATTTAATAAAAGTTTTTGCTAAATAGGTAAATGATAGGTAGATAGATATCTTAGTATGTTCCAGGGACAATTGTGCAGAGACTGAGATCTATTTCTTCCATATTCTCAATATGTATGTCTTCTTCTGCCCCTTTTGTAGAAGTTATCTTATTATATTACACTTGTTTGTACTTTGTAGACCATAGGTTTGTTGTTCCCAAAGGTAATAGAAAATATGATGATGGTTGCAGCTTATATTTGAATACTCACTTTCCCAGAAACTGTTGTAAGTGCTCCCTAAGAATTAACTCGTCTAATCTTTACAAACAGCCCTTGAGGTAGACCTCATCATTATATCCCTCTCACAGATCCGACAGATTTGACACCCAGAGAGCTTATTTAAGTTGCCCAGTGACACTGTCAGAGGCAGCATTCCAAGCCCAGAGGCCACCAGAGCCCACACTGCCCTGGCTAGCCGGCTGTCTCACCTGTCCTAGGGATAGGAGTGCCAGTTTATTTACAGCAAACCGTGTGTCGGATACCATAGAGAGCACCCAGAAGGTTTATCATCCCTGTGTCTCCAGTACCAGGCTGCAAATCAGTGCCCAATATTTGTTTGTTGAATGGATGGATGGATGGATGGATAGATGGATTGGTAGATGGATGAATGGATTGGTGGATAGATGTGTGGGTGAGTAGGTGGATGAGTGGATGGATGGATGGATGGACTGGTAGATGGATGAATGCATTGGTGGATGGATGGATTGGTGGATAGATGTGTGGGTGAGTAGGTGGATGAGTGGGTAGATGGATGGATGGGACTTTCAAAAAGTGCTACATATATACCCTCCTTCCACGCCTGTCTAGCATCTGGGACTGCAGGTAAATGATTCTCTGAGAAACGTCAGAAACCAAGACGTACTTGCTTGCCTGGAGATGCCCTTTAAAACAGATTCCTGGGCCCACCCCATAGATTCTGAGTCAACAGGTTTCCAGTGGGTCAGGAGACCCTGAATTTCCAACAGGCTCTCAGGGCACGCCACCCTGCTTGTCTGTGGACCACACGGGGAGACAAAGGCACAGGGCCCTGCAGCAGTGCCTTTGGTGCCAGCTTTCTTGCAAAGACAGTTAATAATGTTTCCCTCAACCCTCTGTCAATTGGACTAGGCAGAGATAATGAGGGAATGATTTCTAGGGCATGTCTTAAGGGCTCTGGAGAGTGAGTGTGTGTGTGCGGCGGGGGGGGTGCGGTTTGGTATGTTTTTTTAGCAGCCTCCCCCACCAAGCCTGAGTCTGCACTCAGCTTTGAAGCTCAGCTCATCAGCGTGCCGGGCGTCCTTCTGCCTCGAGGCCGTTTATAGTGCCGAAGCCTGTGAAGCTAAAACAGTTTGATGTGTGATTGCAGGAGGACATGGGAAACCCGCTGGGCGGGGCAGGATATAATGCCTTATCACCCTTATGTGCGGCCCCTGCTTGCTGGAATTGCCAGCAGAGCCGCACCATCAACACAACGGTGACATTTCTCATGGGCCGCCGTGTCCTGAATCAACACTGCAGTGGTGCGATTAGAGGAGGTAAGGAAGGAGACAGTCCCACCCTTGCCAGGGACGGACCAGTCTCGAGTCCTGCCTCTCTGCTCATTACCTGCTGTCTCGTGTGATATGCAAAACAGCTGCTTCACGCGCATTACACCTTTGCATTACCCGAAAATTGAATTTTATTTGGTGGCCTGCATGTAATTTATAACACTCCTCCCATACACTTCAGTTCCCATTTAGCTAAAAGTGTATTCTTTATTTCCTACTGTCCAAGAAACAGAGACGGAAGGCTGGGTATTCATTTGTGCTTGCACCTCCCAACTCCAGGTTCCCGGGGAGCAGGGAGTCTGGCTGCCTGAGCGGGCAGCTCATTGACGAGAGATTCTCCTGCTCTCCAAAATGCCCCAGGTGCCCCTCTCTGAGGGGTGAGGGCTGCCACCAGCCTTCATTGGTGGGTGCGCTGGGACTGTGCTTTTCTGCTTGGCGGTGGCACCTGGCGCCATATACCTAAACGGCAGCACGTCCAAGGATGCCCCTCCCCAAGTGGGGCGCGTCAGTGGAGGATAAGATAGATTTTAACTTTAAAGGTCACTGCAATGGTTCTCTTCTAAAAAACAAACCCACCAACCCCACCTCCTCTCACTATTTCAAACCTTAAAATACTACGCAAGGAAGATTTATGTGACAGATCTCGGCTTCTGAAGTTCTAGTGTAGGAGAAAATCTTGCTTGGTCAAACTTATTTTTTTTAAATCAAGGTTATAAGTGAACATTTTAGTGAGTTTTGACAGATGGATACACTCATGAAAACCACCACCGTGATCAAGGTACAGAGCATTTTTGTCTCTCCCAAAAGTTCGCTTTGCCCCAGGAAGGCTCTCCTCCCCTCCTCCACCCCAGGCAACCAGCTTCCTGCCACTACAGACTCATTGGCGTTTTCTACGGTTCGATGTAAATGGTGTCCGAGGGAAAATACCCCCGTGTCTGGCTTCTTTCACCGAGTTTAATGATGTGGAAGTCTGTGCGTGTCACTGTGTGTGTTACCTTCTGTTGCACTGTACAGACACACACGTTTTGTTTGTCCGTTCACCTTATGGGCATGTTGGTTTGTTTCTGCACTTTTGCTGCTGTGAAGGAAACGCATAAAGCTGCTGTCAACATCCACATACACGTCTTTTATGGTCTCACCTATCTGGGGCTCGTACCCAGGAGTGGGTAGCTCGGATGCATGGTAGGGAGATGTTTAACTTTTCAAGAAATTGCTCAACGTTTTCCAAGGTGGTTGAAACATTTTATGCTCTCAACAGTGGTGTGTGAGAGTCCAGTTGCCCCACATCCTGTCCCACACGAGGTGAGATCAGTCCTTTAAGTTATGGCCCTTATAGTGAGTGTGTAGTGAAATCTCACTGCGGTTTACTTTTCACTTCCCCAGAGAGTAATAATGTTGGACACATTTTCATGTTCTCATTGGCCATTTGTGTATCTTCTTTTGTGAAGTCTCTATTCCAATCTGATCCATACTTAATTTGGATTGTATGTCCTCTTATTTTTGAGCTGTAAATGTTTTTTAATATATCCTGGATGTAATTTCTGGCAGATACATACAGTATACTGAAAGTATTTTTTTCTTATTGCCATTCTATAGTCTGCCTTGTTTCTTGGGAGTGTCTTTCAAAGAGCAGATAACATTTATAGAATCCAATTTGTCAATTTTTCCTTTTATGGCTCACAACTGTTACGCTCTAAGAATCTTCCCTTACCTAGAGCCACACATGTTTTCTCCTATGTTTTCTTCTACACGTTCTACAGTTTAAACGTCTACATTTAGATCTATAATCTGTTTTGAGTTAAATTTTGTGTATGGTGTGAGCTAAGGGACAAAGTTCTTTTAGTTTTTCACTTTTCTGTATGGATATCCAATTATCCATATGCCGTTTGTTGAAAAGACTTTCCCTTCCCTGTTAGATTACCTTTGCAGTTTCATCAAATATCGACCAACCTCCTGTGTGTGTGGCTCTGCCTCTCGACTCCCTGTCCATCGCGTTGTTCAGATGCCGCCTTCTGCCACCACCACCCTGTCTTGGTTCCTGTACCTTTAAGGTAAATCTTGAAATCTGGTGGTGTAAATCATCCAACTTTATTCTTTTCAAAGTTGCCTTGGCTCTTCTAGGCTATTTGCATTTTCATACAAATTTTAGAATCAGCTTGTCAAGTGTTTAAAAAATAAAATCTGATGGAATTTTGATCGGGATTGTCAAAATCACTCTTGAAAATCACATAAGCTGACTCTAAAATGCAGCATGCGAGGGTTTGGTTGTGCAACCCTGTATATTAATTCTTGTGTGCAAAAGAAGGGATCCAGGGAACCAGCCTAAAGGGGATGAAGAAAAGAAAAAGTTGTCGTTCATACGTGGAGGCTTCTGTCTGCCTCGAGAGAGCGTTCTGTTGCCTAGAACTGACTAGAGTGTGGGGTGGGACCTCCATAGCATCCCTGCAGGGTGTCCATCCTTGTTTTATTATTTAGACTCCTTAACCTTAATACGTGTGAAAAGAGTTGTTTATTGTTTAGAGGGTTAAATAAAATAAGATACTTAGTAGGTGGGCTGAAAATGCTTGTGGGTTTACATCTAAATCCAGCCTGCATAGACCCACCTACCTGCCTGTCTAAGTTGTATTTCTTACAGTGGTCCTCTTGCATCCCAGCCATCATTCCGTGGGTATTGTGACATCCTATCGAGGGCCATGTTTTACCCGCTAGAACTGCGGTCCCCAACCCCCGGGCCGCAGCCCGTTGCCGGTCCGTGGCCTGTTAGGAACCGGGCCCCACATCATTGCCTGTGCTCCGCCCCCACCCCCCACCCCCATCCGTGGAAAAATTGTCTTCCATGAAACTTAGGAACCTGGCCACACAGCAGGAAGTGAGCAGTGGGTGAGCGAGCAAAGTTTCATCTGTACTGTCTACAGCTGCTCCCCATCGGTCACATCACTGCTTGAGCTCCACCACTCCCCCCGCACCCCTACCGCCCCCCCCATGGAAAAATTGTCTTCCATGAAACTGGTCCCTGGTATCAAAAAGGTTGGGGACCACCGCAATAGAATATAACCTCTCTCCAGTGGATTCTGTCTAGGAGCTGATATTTCATAACTGTTCTTTGGTTACTTCCACCTCCAGGTATCAAAGGCCAAATCAGCCAGGAACTCCTAGCACTGACCCACTGGTGACGTCCACTCCCGATAATGGCCCAGTTAAGCGTTGGCCTGCAGCTTACTCCTGCCATAGCTTTGCTGAATGATCCTCATTAGATTTTGCATAATCTAATTTAGCCCCGCTCTATGAAGGCACTGCACAAGCTAGTCCCCTCTCTGCTATTTGATAGAATAATAGATCCATAGGAGAATTCATTTGCGATTCTAAGCCCCGAGTTAAAGACATCTCCAGGGATGAACGTGGGTGATTTGTGGAACATTGCGATGCATTTATGAGATAAATTGCAAGTTCTCCACGCTCGGAGAGACCCAGATTGGGTTGCATTACAGGCGTTGCTGTAATCCAGCTGTCCTCTGGGAGAAAAGGCAAGCCTTACCAAGCGCTAGCATGAGAGGCTGCGGTGGAAGCGGCTTCTGTGGTGCAGGTCCTGGGAGCAAGTACCTGCTTCTGCTTCTCGATCATTTAAGCGCATTAGCAAACTTCACGAACACTCCGGTGGCTCACAAGATGCTTCAACCCCAGGCCCAGCCCCACCTCCTCTGCTGTCACATAGAGGCCACCAGAAACCAGTGTCCCGGGTGTGACGGCCGGGAGACAGCGCCAGGCCAGGCTGCAGCCGGGGAGTCGGCCGCTGCCTTCACTGTGCCCCTCCACTTCTTTGGTTTTTGCTTTTCTTTTTCTTGCTCTCTCCTGCTGCTTTTTTTTTCATACTTGCCACTTTTTCCTTCTTTGGTGTAGGGGTGCCATGCCGCCTCAGTGCCGCCCCACTTCTGCCCCACACACGGGAAGCTGAACTAGTCTACCCTTGGCTCAGACCAGGTGATGTAGGCAAATGTGGCTTTTCTCCCAAGCCTGCAAAGCTGCAGGGCTCGTGATGGTTGGTTTGGTAGTAACCGTGCCTGACGGCGCCTGCACCATCGCTGTGAATCCTTGGAGTGCTGAGGACTTTGGAGCCCACTGCTGTGCCCATTTTATAGAAAACCAGGGCTCTGAGGGGCAACGTGACCGGCCCCAGATCAAGCAGCCAGAGGCTGGGCTTGGACCTGGGCTGCTGAGGCCACAGCCCCGGGGACTTGACTCCGAGCCCCTTCCCCGAGGCTCACGGCTCTGCAGAGTGGTCCGGCCCAGCTGCAGGTGGTGCTCCCAGCTCCGTGCACAGAGGAGTGGGGAGGTGGAGGGTGGGAAGTGAGGTTCAGAGATGGGGAGCGGAAGGGGACAGTGAGGCAGGAGGAGCCAGAGGAGGAAGCGGAGCATCAGGAGTGGCTGGCCATGGAGGCCGGGGCTGAGCCTGTCCCTGGAGCAGCTCCCCAAGTCCTCCCACCTGCAGGAGGCCGGGCTGTGCTCACCTCCAAATGTTAGATGTGGGTGTGGGAGTGCCCACTCCCTTCTGGCCTCTCCTGGCCTCACCTGTGGTCTGGCCCCCAGCCAGCCCACCTTCTCTATCCTGGCAACTAATGGCTTCCTTGCCACACTTATTCCAGAGGCTTCCACCCTGGGATGAATCCACAGCTCTCAGCAGCCACTGCACTCGAGAGCCAGACAGTAGAGCTGGAGAGTTGGGGTTTGTGGGAAGCTCAGGAGGAGTGGGCAGAGCCCTAAGCTTTCCAATTAGTCACAGGACTGGACACAGAAGTCAAGGGTTTTAATAGCAGGGGCGCGAGCACCAGCTCCTCGTCTGCTCACGTGCTGGTGAGGGGCTCCCAGGGCTGTGCAGCCACACATCTGCCATGACCTTTGAGGGCAGTGTGACGTGGGCCTGTCCATCTGCCTCACTCTACTCTGGCCTGCTTGCCTCCGCCCAGCCCCACCCCAGGGCCTTTGCATGTGCTGCTCCTTCTGCCTGGAGTGCACTTTCCTGGTCTGGTTCACCCTTCGCCTCCTTCAGATCCCAGCTCACATGTTACATCCTCAGAGAAGCCATCCCTGCTGTCCTCGATGAGGTCAGGGAGTCCTGGTCCAGCTGTGACTCACCTGTGTAGCTCAGCTTGTTCCTCTTGTAAGCACCATTGCGGTCACTTTTGCAACATCACACGTGACTGTGTGGATTCCATTTCATCTCAACTGGGTGTCCTGCAATTCAATCCTGACACTTACCTCCTGGAAGATAGCTCAGACCCTACAGGTTAAAGGCAAACTCCTCCAAGAGACCACCCCAATTCAAATGCCAGCCACAGGCCAGGCCTCAGGGGTTCCTGAGGTCGCCCACATGTCTGAGCAACTGGTTCCAAATTCTGGAGTTCCCACAAGCCCTCAGGATGGATAATTCACTAGAACGACTCACAGAACTCAGGAATGCTACTTATGATTACAGTTTTATTATGAAAGATACACATAGGGTGAGGTCTGGGAGGGAGGGCAGAGCTTCCATGCTCTGGCTGTGGGGTCGGCACATCCTTCCGTTCACCAACCAGGTGGCTCCACTGAGCTTCCCTGTGGGGGTTTTATTGCGTGCATTTTGTAGGTATGATTAATTAAGGCACTGGCCCTGTGTTTGAACTTCATCTCCAGCCCCCTCCCCTCCAGAGGTCAGCCTGGCATGAAGTCCACAACCCTCTGATCATGTGGTAGATCTCTCTGGTGAACAGCCCCCATCCTAAAACTATGGGGGGGGGCCATGGTGAGTCGCCTCCTTAGCATAACAAAGACACCCCCATCTCTCAGGAAATTCTAAGGGTTTTTAGATGCTCCATGCCAGGAACCAAGGACAAGGACCAAATTCTTTATTATACAACAGCTAGACTGTCTCCTCCTTGTCTGCTCTGCCTGCAGCAAGCTCAGGAAGGACAAGACCTGGCGTGCTCTGCTCTCTGCTGTGTCTTAGCTCCCACACGGGGCCCAGAACAGGATGGGAGCCCGGTACTGGTATTTGAAGGAAAGGAGGCAGGCAGTCTGAGCGAAGGCAGCAGACGGAGGAGAGGAGAGGAAAGGATTCACCAAAATGCACCTGCATCTCAGAAGACCAGAGTGGAGGGCCCAGAGCCCCTGCCCTGCCCAAGGCCTCCTTGCCTTGCTGTCTCTTAACTGCTTTTCAACCAGAGACTTGGCTCCTCCAGCGAGGCCCTAGGTCTGTGGAAGAAACCTGTTTATTTGCCTTGATGTACTATTTTTTTTTTTATGGTGTATGTTATTTTCCTCTGGCAAGATCCCTGTTCTCTTTGGAATGGTGCTTAAAATGATAGCATTTAGCTGAGGAAATAGCAGCCCATCTTCCACCTCCCTATGACACCAAGGAACACTGTGACCAGCCAGAATGCCTCATTTCCTTCTCATTGGCACAGCAAGCCCCTGTGCTGGGCACTGATTGCTAAATAAGGTATCTGGGCTCCAGTCATTTCATCCTAAGAGCAGTTGTAATCAGAGTTTCAGCAAGTGGACCATCCTCCAGGGGAAAGAGAATGCTGGCCAGGCCAACTTTTAAAAATGGATCTTCAGGCCAGGCGCGGTGGCTCACTCCTATAATCCCAGCACTCTGGGAGGCCGAGGCAGGAGGACCCCTTGAGGTCAGGAGTTCGAGACCAGCCTGAGCAAGAGCAAGACCCCGTCTGATGATGCCACTGCACTCCAGCCCAGGCGACAGAGCTCGACTGTCTCAAGGGTAAAAAAAAAAAAGGATCTTCAGGGTGTTCGGGTAATAAGGAAATGAGTGGAGTTTTTCTCCCTCCCAAATGCATGGTGTCTGGTGGTTCTGCTGGGTGATCTATGTGCATCACACGCTATTAAAAAGGATTAAGTTGCTGGGGCCCTTTAATGACCGCGGAGTGCAGAGCGCCCCATGTAGTTGACCCGCTCTGCAAGCCTGACAAGGGAGTTGCATGGGGCCTCTGGTCGTCCCCTTGAAAAACAGAAGTCACACTGGTGATTCCAAAGAGGTCAGTCCATTTTGCTTCCTCCAGGAGCTGCAGACCTTTTCTGCAAGGGCCAGACAGTCCACATTTCAGCGTGGTGGGCCACACTCCCGTCACGACCACTCAGTTCCACCACGGGGCACGAAAGCAGCATGGACAAAACCTAAACGCATGGTCTGGATTGCAATAACATTTCACTTCCACAAACAGCACATGCCAGAACTGGCCTGGGAGCTGCGGTTTGCCAACCTGAGCTGGCCCCTGCTACGGCTCTGATTCAGGTATCCCCAAACTAGGCAGAACGTGCCTTGCAGTTCCCTGATTTATGGCTCACATTTTTTCCAATTATGCCTTGAATTCAAGGCCAAGCATCTTGATAAAATTTACTGCTGGGTTTTTTTAAAATTTATACTATCATACAAATAAATAAACACGCCAGTATGAAAATACAGCTTCCGAGAAGAATTCACGTTAGAAGCTATGAAAATCCATACCCCGTACAATTTGAGTGTGTTTCTTCTAAAGAAGCCCGGAAACCTTTCTGTAAGTTTCAGTTTTATAGCGTGTGTTTTGTTCTCCTTGAGAAGACCTCATAAATCAACTGGACACATTTTGCTATAAAAGAAATATTTTACGTGTGAAGTACTTTCTTCAAGACTTTTGTACTTTAGTGGGGGTTTGTGAAAGTACAAAACAGCATGTGGGTATAATTGGTTGGCCATAGTCCTTAACTGTGGATGTCGAATATCTCTGCTTATGCAAAATTTATCTGAGTGTCAGAACATTATTTGAATAGATAAGGGGGAAAAGCTGTTCTGCAAACATTAAATACGAAAAAGAATATTCTGTGCTTCAAAAATACTTTGTCAAAACTTTGCAACCCTGTATTGGTGGGATGCTGATATAAACCCCTGCAGAAGGCACCCACCAGTGTCCAGAAATACACGCTTGGCAAAAATAAATCCTGTGCTCTTATTAAATCCAGGCTATCCCCAGAAACCTGAGGGAAGACGCCCAATTCATTGTTAATGCTCCCAAACAAAGACTAAAAATTAGTAAAAAGACTTGACTCGTTTTTAAAATGAAGATAATAAAATCCTGTTATTATTTGCACAATGAAAACACACTTTTCAACCTTTCTTTCATTTTTCCCGTCCACCTCGCGTGCGTCCTCCGTGTTGACTGTTCTGACGGAATACGTCTTTAACTTTTGAAAGACTTGTCTCTTAACTGAAAAATAGTTTGGCTTTGTGTCAAAATGGTCAAAACAATCCTGGCGCTTAAAGTCGTATTAACTGAAGATGCAGGCCTGTCTTGAAAACAGGTGCCCAGAAGAGCGCTGGAGTATTCTTTCTGTCTAATGCTACGTAACAAACCTCTCCAAAGCTTGGAGGCTTGAAACAGCAATCCGTTCCGATCTCTGTGGTCCTGGAGGTTGACTGGGCTACGCTGGCCTGTTTGTACTTGGGGTGTCTCACGCACCTGCTTTGTTCCTATCTCTGTGGTCCTGGAGGTTGACTGGGCTACACTGGCCTGTTTGTACTTGGGGTGTCCCATGCACTTGCACACAGATGAGAGCTGAGGCTGGAGTCATCCAAGCCACGACTAGCCTGGAGTCCAGGATGGTGCACATGTGTTGTATGTGGCTAGCGGTGCATGCTTGTCATCAGCCTGGAGGTATGATGGGACTATAGACTGGGCATGGCTCAGGCTTCTCGAAGCATGGGGACTAGGTTCTGAGTGGGGGTGTCCCAAAAGGGAGCATTCCAAGAGTCCCATGTGGGAGCTAAAAGGCTTTGTGACCCAGCCTTGGGAGTGTGGGAACATCTCCTTTGCTGCATTCTGTTGGTCACAGCAGTCACCAGCCAGTTCAGCCTGCACATACGGAGGAAGAATGATTAATGGTGCCATCTTTGGAGACCACCTACCACAGCACTGAGGGGAGGGATGCTCACATCCTAACTCTCTATCTGTATCACCCTAGTTATGTGATTGGACAGAGGAAAAGAAAGACATTCACATACAGACCACACCTAGACTGAATTCCCACCTAAACATGCCTCTCTGCTCATCACTGGAATACATCCCTGCCTAACACACCCAGGTCTTTTGAGGTCCATCTTAGCTGATTGTCCAAGGTTGCAAATGTCCTATAATAAACTCCAAATTCAATGCCAATTGATTGCAAAGTGAAAGTGCAAATAATGCAAACTTACAGGATTTCCACAAGATGAGAGAGCTGTTGGAAAACTGCAGGAATTGCAGCCATAATTATTGACGAAGGAGGTGAGGTTCAGCCAGATAACCACTGAAGAGACAAAAATCAATGTAGCCAATGATAGTATATGTTCATCAAAAGAGACTTATTGAATCAATAAATGATTAAGAGTACATCTTTGGGACAGTAATGAAATTGAAATTCTAGACTAGTTTTTTGCAAAAATCCCTTATGTTAAGGCTCAGAAAGGCATGTGTGAAGGAACCATCCTATTGGGCTGCCATATACTTTTGTTAGCAAGCTACAACAGAAGAAACAATCACTGCTTGAATCGTTTTTCACTCTAAATATTAGCATTTAGTTGGAATTATAACCAAAATTTTATGAAATATAAAATAAGTCAATCAATAAGTTTTAGTTTTGTATTTGATATGAAGTGCTAAGGAAATACTTGATTTGCACAATTTACCATAAAATTTTAACCCTGGTTTTCAGTGGATTTTTGCTAAGGTCTCTCTGAGAATTTGGATTGTCCTTAGTAACAAGGATCTCCTGAGATGTAAATCCAGGTGACTGGGGTTGGAATTCTAGCTTTGCACTTGCCATGCGGTGAGCTCTGTGGGGCACGAGCTGTTGTTGGTGTCCTTAGCAGGTGTCTTGGTGCCTCTGGTTGTCCTGGTGCTTTTCTGAGATGGGGGAGGCCATCATGTCAGGTTGCTAAGTGCCGTTGCCCCTGTGGTGGTAAGTTCTGGAAGGATGTAGTGATTGGGAAGAGCCCAGGTCAGCAAATCTGCAGGCAGACATCTCTCATGAAAAATGTCAGAACAATCAGACTTTGGATCTGAGATGGAAGTTTCTGTTCAGATGTAACTTCAAAAACATTTCCTGTCTCTAGCTTCAGTCTTGGGGTGAGAAATATATGTTTCTTTGTCTATTTCAGAGGAAGCAGTGACTTCTTTGAGTTTCCAGACTGTGCTCAGTGACCAGCTTCTCCAGGGCTCTCAGGGAATATGAGACTTGAAATGCGGCGTCAACGCCCAGGCCCTGCTCTCGTCCTGCCCTCCGCAGGAGCCAAATGTCCATTCTCTTGGAAAAGTGAAAAGAGACAGGACTGAATTTTAGAATCAAGGGTTTTAAGAGGAAAGAAAGGCAGAGGGAGCATCTGGACCAGCCTGTTGATTTCAGAGAGGGTTGGGGCAGATGATGGGGCCAGGACCACTCAGCTGTTTGCGGCAGAACTGGGGCTCTGACGGCTTGTCAGTGATGCCGGCTGCATCCACTCAGGGTAGGAGAAAAGCCACCTTTCCCACTGCCTTTTTACCACCATTTGATCCTGCACTGGCCAGAATGTTTGTGTCTCTCAAAATTCATATGTTGAAACCTCACATATGAAGTGATGTGATAATGACCCTATTTAGCATGGTGGATTCAATCAGTCTTTGCTAAACTGAGCACATAAACAAGGATTTAGCCAAGGTGATGGTGTTAGAGGGTGGGGCCTTTGGGGGGTGATGAGGTCTTGAATGGCATCAATGCCATATAAAAAGGACTCCAGAGGCCCCTGGCCCTGGCCCATGCAAGGACACACAGAAGACACCATCTATGAGGAGCAAGCCCTCACCAGACCCCAAATCTGCTGACATCTTGATCTTGGACTTCCCAACCTACAGAACTGTGAGCAATAAATATCTGTTGTGTGTAGATTGGCCAGTATAAGGTATTTTGTTACAGCAGCCTGAACAGGCTAAGACAGGCCCCTAGCAAAAAGAAGAGTCAGGTTGAATTGTTCAATGTGCAAGGTGTGTCAATCCAGGTTCCCTTGCATCCGTCTTCACTAACAGAATATGGCTTCAGACAAACTCAGGCCCTAGTGAGGTCAAAGTTATTGCAAGATTTCATAAAGAATAATTTTGCATTTGTATATTCTTCCAAAAGACAATGATGAACATGAATCTGATCCGTATTTGAAGACCACCTAGATGCAAATGCAGCACCGGCTTCCAGAAACAGTTATTACTGTTTTAAATGTTCCTATTTAGCATGATGGATTTTATCAGTCTTTGCTAAATTGAGCACATAAATGAGGATTTAGTCAAGATGTATTTAAAGGAGTGTTAGTACACTTTTCATAAAAACCGCATGCAGGGAAAGCTTGCTTGCACTGGACCAGCATGCGTCCAACTGAAGAGCTTCGTTCCACTTGACTGAGTTTGAGCCAAACCTCCCTGACATGGAGACCCTCCCGATTCTTCACCTTCAGAACATATTTTTAAACAAAAATCATCATCATCAGATCAGTGGAACACCTCTGTATCCTTTATACTCACCATCCTGCTGTGAAAATGTTGGGAGTTTAAAAAAGGTAACATACTGAGAACTCCAATAAAATGATTGCAGAACTAACCACCGTTTTAAGTAGAAGTGGCATCTCTAACTGGTCCACTCGGACGTTTCAAGCCTTCGCTTTGGGGTTATTTATTAAACTCCACTTAAGCTGCCTGCAATCGTGAGCAAGAGTGTGCATTACGGAGATAAGATACAAAATGCTGGATGTTCACCTGTGCTCACCGGAGCCTGGTCCACTGTCAGTGACTCCCAGAGAGAGATAGGGTGTCAAGGAGGCTCCAGGGATGCAGGTCTTTTTATAAAATAGGTAGCAAAGAAGAATTTTAACCCTCTTTTTGCTGATAAAAAATGCACATTTATGGGAATACTTTTCTTAAGTTTGAGCACTGAACTTTTTCCTGCAGGGTCTCTCAACCTCAGCACTGTTGACAGAGGGGCTAAATCACTCATTGTGCAGGGGGCTGTCCTCTGCCTTGTAGGGTGTTTGGCAGCGTCCCTGGCCTCCTCCCACCAGATGACCCCTCCCCCACCCAGTTATGTCAATCGAAATGTCTCTAGACATCGCCAGGTGTCTCCTGGAAACCAAAACAGATCCTGATTGAGAACCACTGCCTTAGTTAGGTGCACTTTTTGTTTGTTTTTAATGCACTTTATGGTTGAGAGACCCCCATACCCCACCTAGGTGTAAAGCACCTTGCTTTACCTGGAAGACTCAGCATATTTAAATACCACTCCCCAGCACGCTGACTTGCCACAGAGTGGTTAATGCTGCTTAATTGGTGCAGTAAATATTCCAGAGTCTTCCTTGTTATGCCGGAGTCACTTAGAAATCAACTTGGAAACGTGGCTGCTATTTTAGGGATCGTCACACATCATCTGCTGTTTGGTGTCAAACCCTGAGCCGCTGTTATTTAACACTGATTAATAAATGGCAGGTTGTCAGTACCGGTTGTGAAGACACTTCAAGGAGCCATTGTTCTTTTAAATTAAAACATTTAAACATTTAAATCCAGGGCTGGTTCTGGTGGCTCATTTTAATTATTCCTTTTGTCTTAGCATACCTTTCTTCTCCCAATCACACAGCTGTCACGCCAACGGTACCTGGAGTCGGAACGCACGACAGCCTTTCCCTATTAACTGCCATTATTTTTACAAGGAAAGCTGGAAGCTGCTGGAGCAGATATTAATTTCGAGAGAAGACTGCTGGCTAAGTTATTAAAATGAACGTATCTGAAAGCTACAACTCATTTGATTTGTACTGTGGGCAGGGCTTTCAGGGCTGGGTCTTGCTTAGCTCTGTGTGTGTGTGTAAGTCTGTGTGCGTGCCCGTGTGTGTATTTGTGCCTGTGTTTGTGTGTATCTGTGTATGTGTCTCTATGTGTGCATATCTGTGTGTGTCTGTGTGCATCTCTGTGTGTGTCTGTGTGCGTATCTGTGTGTGTATCTTTGTGTTTGTGTGTGTCTGCATATGTGTCCATGTGTGCATGTCCCTATGTGTGTCTCTGTGTGTGTCTGAGTATCTTTGTGTTTGTGTGTGTCTGCGTATGTGTCCATGTGTGCATGCCCCTATGTGCATCTCTGTGTGTCTCTGTGTGTGTATCTGTGTGTGTATCTTTGTGTGTGTGTATCTGCGTATGTGTCCATGTGTGCATGCCCCTATGTGTATATCTGTGTGTGTCTCTGTGTGTCTCTGTGTGTGTCTGTGTGCGTCTCTGTGTGTGTCTGTGTGCATCTCTGTGTGTCTCTGTGTGCATCTCTGTGTGTGTCTCTGTGTGCGTCTCTGTGTGTGTCTGTGTGCGTCTCTGTGTGTGTCTCTGTGTGCTCTCTGTGTGTGTCTGTGTGTGTCTCTGTGTGTATCTGTGTGTCTCTGTGTGCGTCTGTGTGTGTCTGTGTGCGTATCTGTGTGTGTCTGTGTGCGTATCTGTGTGTCTCTGTGTGCGTCTGTGTGTGTCTGTTGCATCTCTGTGTGTGTCTGTGTGCGTCTCTGTGTGTGTCTGTGTGCGTATCTGTGTGTGCGTGCGCACATGCGGGGAAGCGTTTTTCTTTCCCCCTTGGTGTGGGGTCTTCTCCCTGTTCTTTTCCCTCCCTTCCCCCTCTTCCCAGTGGCAGGAGTCACAGTCTGACCCCAGCCACCTCTGGCTGAGAGGGGGTGTGACCCAAGCCTGTCAGGGAGCCCCGGAACCCATGGAGCTGGGGACCGTGTTGGGCAGTGAGCAGGACAGGGGAGCTGTGGAGGGCCAGGCAGGCCAGGGGTGGCCTGGCCCATCTGGACCCTCTGATCGCCCCCCTGCCGTCCCCATGCAGGGAACAGCACTAGTGTTCAGGGCAAGTACCCGCTGGGCCAAGCCAAAATCACGAGCTGGCTGCCTGAGGTCCCCACTTCGGAGCGGTGGCAGTGGCTCCGTTCCAAGTCTGACCACAGTGAGGCCCTACAAGACAGACGGGAGTGCTGGGGGGCACCCTCGCACCTGCATCTGGCCTGCCCCGCGTCCGTCCTTCCTCCAGCAAGTCAGCAGCAGGCCACGGGCATGGCAATCTTACTTCTAGCTCTAGAGATGCAGTTTTCTCACCAACTTCGGAATCCACCTGGTTCGTGTTATATTTAGCTGTGTTCTCAACTGAAAAACAAAAAGGAAGAGGAAGGAAAGACACGCGCAGCATCATAGGTACAAGACGCAGGACGTTTCCCGGGAATTATCACAACACGCCTGGGTCCAGTATTGATGTGGTGATGGCTGAGCTCCCGGCCCCTCACGCTTCCCTGACTTGGCGGGGGGCTGGGGGGGGGTTGTGGCCCACTCGTGCCCGAAGGAGGGACTCTATGGTCACATGCCTGGCACCGTGGTCCTCCAGAACGCTGGCCCTGGGGCAGCGCGCCTGCTGGCGTCCCGTGATGGGTCTCGACGTAGTGGACGGCGCAGGGAGACCACGAGGAAACCGAGGCTGGGCAGTTTATTTGGAAGTGATGATTCCTAGGTCCACTTTAAAAAAGATAGTTGAAAATGAAAGACAACAAACACTAAAGCTTTTTTAGGGAAACGATACGGTTCATATTCCTCCACTTAATTATGGTTTTAGCTTAATGGGGTTTTTTTTCAATTAGAAAAGTAATTTTCATAGACAAAACAATCAACCACTTACAGCACGTAGAAGCTTACAATAGTCTGTGCACCTAAAAAGAGCACGTGTTTTTACTAAGATTATCTTGGAACCAGATTCTTGTCGTCTAACTGGAAAGGAGGGACCAGAACCCACCAGGTACCCTGGGCCCAAGATAATAATTTAAAAGACACTTAAAGTGGCCTATTGCTATTTTCTTACAAAACTTATTTCTATAAATTTACCTTGCTTTCAATGACATATTTAAAGAAGTGCAAACTTTAATGTGAGTATTTGATTAGTTGTTTTGCCTACAAAAACTACTTTTGCAATCAAAAACAAACTATGTTTTGATCATACCCGTATTTTAAATGAAAATAATTTTAAGCCATATCTGGAGTCACGCTTCCCCTCTGCTGGCCCCACCTGCATTGTCCCACGTCATCAAACATCCACAGCCACGTTGACATTCTGTCACGTGGATTTCACTGCGTGGCTGCTGCACCTCATCTTGGAAAGTTAGGTTTTTCCCGCTTTTCATCATGGAAATGGCTCTAGAGCGAGCGTTCTTGTGCGTATGTTTGAGGCGCCTCTGATCGTGTCTTTGAGGTTGACTCGCGGGACTGAAGAATTGGGGTGGTTTGAAGGCTTCTGCGTGTGCTGCCAAGCTGCTCCCCGCAACGGCCAGCTCGTCTGCACGCTCATGAGCTCGTGTGAATCACGTCCTGTTTCATTTGGAAGAAGCCTTTGTGTACTTTATTCACTAACGGTTTTAGCTGCCACACTCATTGCAGACATCCCCCCTGGTTTTCTGTTTGTCTTTTGGTTTTAGTCGTGGTGTTTTTGACGTGAGGGCTTTGCCTGGATTTTGCTGTCGCGTTTTTCAGTCCTGTCCCCGTGAGTGTCTTTTGCCGGCCCGTTGTCGTCGGGGTCCCCCGTTCCGCCTCTCCCTGCCCCTCCTGCTTTCTGAGACTTCTCCTGATTCTCCTGTTCCTTCTTTTTCCTTCCTCCCTCGTCCCCTGACACCTTGAAGAGTGGACCAACTCTCATGACCCCACACAGGCTTTTCCCAAGTGTCTGCCACCAGCATCGTGCCCACCTTTCTTGCTCCTCACCAGGACCTTGCTCTGATTTTCACACATAATGAATTTAGAAATGAACCTAAAGGGTCTTAAAAATGGGCTGGCCCAGGCATTGCTGGCTTTTGTTCCAGCCCCATGGGTTTCAGACTTTGTGCTTGCTGGACGCCGAGGCCCTGAGAGTCATTTGCACTTGATTCCTCTGCGTCCCAGGAATCGTGGGCACCTGTGCACCTTGTTTTACATTCTGCTGACTGCGAAGAAGGCGCTTTTATAGTTTCTATAAGAGATTTTTATTAAACAAACCTGCACTCTTCCAGACCGGAAGGGTATTATGCGAACGTTTTATGAGCAGAATGTAGAAATTAATGAAAAAAAAATACCAGAAATTTGGGGCGTTGGGCGTTGTTTGCTACTCGCACCCAACCGAACATGGTTAATCATACATCACAGTGCAGGTTCCTCTAATCTCCTCCATAATGTGTTTTTTATTTCCATTTGTGTTAGGGGTTTTGTAAAATAAACATATATTGTGTTCTCTGGAAGATAATGGGGGTCTCTGAAAGGAGAAAGACAGCTCTGATTTACCAGCTCTGTGCTGTGATAGGCGCAAGAGGAATTTTATGTATCGCGTTATCACTGTTCCGGTGGTAGGAAATGACTTAAATAGGCCTAGCCTCAGAAATCGCAATTGTGTTAAACCTCGTTGTGATGAACTTCTCCGCACGTATGTGCAGTTCAGTATAATGAATATACAGACGGGCGCCCCGCGCCTCTGGGGTTCTCTTTTTGAAACCCTGAAAAGGCTATTCTTCCTTTCATTAGGCCAGGCTTCACGGTTAGTGATGGAGAAATGGCCATAATAATAACCACAACAGCACAGAAAATAAAACAAAATCAAAAAGCCCTGATATATTTAAATTTTCATTAGGAAACCAGCTGCGGTGGCTTGATGATGCAGTAGGTCGTGTTAAGGGACCGCTAGATCCTGAATATGCAGAGTTTTTCTCTAACATTTTTTAAAACCTGGATTCTCATTAACTTCTGTCATTTCACACTGAGCCTCCTGGGCAGCAATTGGGACTGAGGTGACACCTGCCCACCCTGGGGCGAGTGCCAGGGCCCAGGCGGGAGACACCCGGCTTAATCTTTGCTGCTTTGAGGGGTGCTGCCGCCAGCCGCACTGGCGTTGTTAACCCAAGCCAGGGCTGCCCTGGGAGGCCTGCGGCGTGGCGCACTCACGTCTGCTGGGGTGGGGGGACCTTGGAACAAAGGTCAGTGTGGGCGGCCAGGCCAGCTGCCTCAGACCCAAGGAAGGGAAATTAAAGCCATTCATTTACATGTTCCCGAATTCTTGTGTTTTCTCCCGCGCTCTGTGCAAAGGCTGGCCCTCGCTCTTCCCAGGATCTCTGCGTCCCTCTGCTCATGGGGTGTCTGTCCCTGCCTCCTAGTGTCACCCCAGAGCGTGTGACATGGGGGATACTTTTAAATTCAAAGTATAGCCCATCTTGCTCAAATGGCAACTTTGTACAGTCTCCTGGTAGGGTAGGGAGAGAACAGAGGAAAATAAAGGATTTCAACAACTTTTACTGTTATCTAAAAATTATTTTAATGGCAGTATATGTTGATGGTAGAAAATTTTAATAAAAATGGGTGAGACTCGAGAACATAAAGTCACAACTGTTAATATTTTGATCTACAAGTTTCCTTTCTAGCCTTTCTCATTAAATCTATAGAAGTGAAATTATACCAAATAACTTTGTTTTTCCCCTCAACTTACCTACATACTGTGGCTATTTCCCATATTATGCATAATTTCCTATGCCATTTTTAAGGGCTACATAGATTCCATAGTAGTCCATAGTAGTTTGTACAGTAATTTCTGTAACCAAGTGCAAAGAGATGCTTTGTTTCGATGGTCCTACCATTAAAGGGAAAAAAGGCATTTTTGCATACATGCCTTTTGTGGAACCAGCAGGAACACTTGGCTTCCTTTTGGAGGAGCGGGCGGTTTGCAGTGGGGCCGATCTCTGCACCTCTGACTCATCCTGCCCCTTATTCAGAATGGAAAATTCGGGGTGTGTTAATTTCTACAGTGTCGATGCCATTGTGATCAAAACTGTCTTGTCCTGGTGCAGTGGCTCATGCATATAATCCCAGCACTTTGGGAGGCCGAGGTGGGAGGATCACTTGAGGTCAGGAGTTCAAGACCAGCCTGGATGACATAGCGAGACCCCATCTCTAAGAAAAAAAAAATTTTTAAATAAAAATTGGATGAGTACTGCTCACGAATGTTCATAGCAGCACAATTCACAATTGCAAAGATGTGGAAACAACCCAGGTGCCCATCAATACACGAGTGGATTAATAAAATGTGGTATTTGCATACCATGGAGTATTACTCAGCAATAAAAAACAGTCATGAATTAACACATCTGGTATTATCCTAGTTGGAGCTAGAACCCATTCTTCGAAGCAAAATGTCACAGGAATGGAAAAACAAGCACCACTGGTACTCACCATCAAATTGGTACTAACTGATCAACACTTACATCACACAGGGCAATAATATTCATCAGGGGGCGGGCGGGCGGGATGGGGGTGGAGGAGATGGGGAAACTCTCACTGAATGGATGCGGGGAGCACAGTTTGGGGGATGACCACGATTGTGGCTCTGACACGGGCAGTGCATGGGCAATGTGTATGGCCAAAGTGTTGTACCCCCATAATATTCTGAAAAAAAAAAAATATTGGCTAAGTGTGGTGGCGCACGCCTGTAGTGTACTCGGGAGGCTGCGGCGGGAGGATCGCTTGATCCTAGGAGTCAGAGGCTGCAGTGAGCTGTGATCGTACCACTGCCCTCCATTGAGACCCTGTCTCTAACAAAAAAGGAAGAAAGAAAAGAAAACCATCTTTGGATTCTTTGGACCCTTCTTGGATGTGACTCCATTTATGAAAGTTTAACCCCCATCTGTGAGTCGGGGCTGTTTCCCTATGACCCACCTTGCTGGGACCGTCCCCCAGGACTGGGCCTTGGTAGGACCGCAGGCTTCAGGCTTCTGGGCAGTTTGGGGGGAACAATGTGCCCAAGGGAAGCTAAGCAGGCGGAGAGGCAGGAGGGGCTCCCGCACGCGCATCAGCCGTCGCACAGCACCGGGAGCGGAGGAGCCGGCGGTTGCCTCACGCTGCCCTCCATGCCCGCCGATGCCGGTTTTCACTGCGTTGGGGGTGGGGATCCAACGTGATTTACACCAGCCCTGACCTAAAACTGCAGTTTCTATCAACAACCCTCCTGCCAAGTCTTCACTTGACAGAGGACTTATTAAGGAAGACCCTGGGCGAAAGTCTGCATTTATATTGAAATAAGCGTTAGATTTTGCAAATATGTCTGGGGTTGTATCTGTGTCTACTACTGTTAATATCTCAGTTCCCTTGTCATTGTCCCAAACCAAGAAGGTGTCTGAGCAAGCTCTGATGGAGGGCAGGTGGGCATCACTGCCCTGAGCAGTGGCCGGGGGCTGAATGAGCCCCCTCCGTTCTGAAGGGTGCTCCGGGTCTGAGCATCTCCTCCTTTGCTCCAGGAGTGGGGACTTTCCAGGGAGGCAGCGGCCTGCACCAGGCGCCTGGGCTGGCCCTTGGACGGGTCTGCTTGGCTCCCACATTGTGGTCCCCCGTAACACTCATGAGATTTCACATCAAAATCTGGACCTCCCCCACCTTTTACAAGTTTGGGGCTCTGGGCTCTTTCATAGCACAGCGTGTGCTGAGAAGCAGCGGCTCCTGGCAGAGGGTGTCTATGGAGCCTGCAGTGCTGGGGCTCTGCCCCACCCCCAGCTCCTCAGGCCTGTTCACCACCTGTCCCGTCCCGCCCTGCTCTGGGCACAGAGGCAGGTGCCTGCAGGAGGTGGGAAGGGTATCTGGGCTGAAGACCACCCTTGGGCCAGTGGACACCATGAGTGTGGGGAAGAGGGTTCGGGCTGGTTGAGAGGGGGCGATGCTCCTTGGCCCCCACACCCACCGTCAGGTGAGGCGGAGGCCTGGGTGATCCCAATGACCAACGTGGGACGAATGCCTCCCTTGTCCCAGCCCTGTCCCATGCCTTTGGCCAGCCTGGCTACTGTAAGAGCATCACAGTCTCACCCCGGCCTGGCTACTGGGGTGCCGCACAGGCCGTAGCTGCCCAACGGTGCCTAGCCTTGTCTTCCCCGGGCATGGCCTGTGACAGTGACCATCCCCAAACCTCAGGACCAGCCCAGGGCAGCAGCCAACGCCAGTCCGATGGACAGGGTGGCTGGTGCTTCCAGGCCAGATGAGTCTGGCAGTTAGACGTGACCACAGTCATTGATCACAAGCTGCGGTTTGTCTCTAAAGTCCTGATCTGCACAAGCTAAATTAGGAGGGAATGTGGACTCTCCCTGGCTTTTCTCTCATTTATGGGTAGTTAGATGATTTAGGGAGAAATCATTTGAAAATTAATTATCCAGATAATTGCCTAACACTTAACTTCACTTTGTAAAATGTAAACCTGATGGTCAGTCTGACAAACGCTCATTCTCCGTCTTTCATTTGTGTTTTCCGTTTTGTTTGCTCGTTTGTTGCTTGCGAGGATGGGCCAGCACCTGCTCAGGCCTCACTTCCGGTCCTGCGGCCGCTGGAATGTCGCGCTCAGGCTGTAATAAAGTAACAGCCTTTCATCTTCCCACCTTGGGTTTGTGAACAGACAGGCAGCAGATTTACACGTCCAGTTACAGGCATCTTTGGAATTAATCTCACGTGTCAGAAAATTATACAAGATAATGCCTGATTCCTCTGGTCCGTGATGGATCTTAGTCCCTCCTTTAAGGATTTCCTTACACTGCTTGTAGAGAAGAAAAGCTGACCTTAAGTAGCTTTACGTACGTAGTTTGATTTCTGAAAAGATTGCTGGTCCTAGTGGGAATTTATGTAAAAGCATTCAGGCCCTGCAGAATAGTCAAGGTTTCCGTATTTATCAAATGCAGCTCTTTTCGTGTGACTAATGCATTCTGGGGCAGGCTCAGTGGATTTCCTTAGTTAATGAATTTCAAAGGTAGAGATGGTTGTTCGAGCATCTAATCTGGTGAGTTTGCTGTTTGAGCTGTGTTGTTTGTTCGGCGTTTAAATTTTTGCAGTTGTCAGAGAGTTTTCCAACACTTTGTACAGAAGTAAGACTGGGAAAGCAAGAGACGTGTTATTTGGGTTTTTCCTCCACACTTAGTCCTCGGGATACGTTCTTCCTGTGCATGCAGAGGCCTGCGGTGCATAAGGGCTTCAGGAGGTAGAACCTTGAGAAAGTGCCCACGGGCACATGGGGTGGATACAAAATAGGGAGTGTGACAAAAAGAAAAATGAGCGACATTTATTTTATTTCGTACCTTTTTCCCATCCATGTACACCACAGCCCTAAATTCTAGCTAATCTGCCTTCTATAATGACACACTTTAGAAAGAGCAGAGCTGGTATTTGCAACTTCTTAAAAGTTAAACTAGTGATGTGTCTTTTCCTAAGTTAGCAGTCTAGAAAAAGGTTCTTTTAAGAAGCAAATGAAGAAGTGAAAATCCAACTTCCTGGGAAGTAATTATATCAGTTTATAATAAGCCATAAGAAATTTGAAAGGAAGGGTAAGAAAGCTAACGAAAGAGTACATTGAGGATATTAAATTAAGTAATTTTAATGTCACCATTTGATATCCAGGAATGTGAACAATTTGTAGTTCTCAAAACTGTCAAGTTTAAGCATTCATCCTCCTGCTGTGGGAACGGTGGCGTTGACGGGGGATCATACATCTCAGCGTGTGTGCAGGAGCTGAAGTGGCACTTTGAAGATGCAGGTTCCTGTGGGGCAGCCAAGCCAAGAGGTCAGGGCTGGGGCTGCCGTGTTACACGCGTCCAGTCCCGGCTTGCCATGAGGTCCCCCCAGGCAGGTGATGGGCCCTCTCTGAGCTGCGCCCAGCGTCCTGTCCTGTCTCTCATCCGAGGAGGATGCTGATAGCACCTACTTCTGAGGTCCTTGGGAGTGAATGATCAAGTATGTGGAACAGGCTTTGCCTGGGGCTGGGCCCAAGGAAGCCCTCCACCCCTGGCCACTAGAGCCACGGAGAAAAGATGGGGCCTGCCAGGCAGCTCGCCTGCCAACAGTCTGCAGGCTGCAGATTTGTTTGTACGTATTTAAAAACCAAATATTTTGCATATCTTCCTTCATGGAATTATAAGGTAAAGTGTGAAAGATGGCAAAGTGGCCCTCGTGGTGACCTGTGCACGCTCTGATGACATTCTTGTGCTGGCAGCATAGGGCTACGGAAGCCCAGTGTTCACTGAGGACACTCCTCCAGGCAGGTCTGCAGCACGGTAGGAGCCTGTGCCGGGGGGCTGGCCTGTCCCTACCTTGAGGGGGACAGTGGTTCAGGATCAGCCTTGGGGTGGGCAGGTCCCTGTCAGCAAAGGCTCTGTGAACAGGGTAGAAAGTATGGACTTTACTGCAAGAGCAGTTGAGAACCATTTGTGTTCTGTTTTTTTGAAAGCTTTATTGAGATGTAATTCACATACCATACAATTTACCCTTTTAATATAATTCAGTGGTTTCTAGTTTATTCACAGAGTTATGCAACCATCACCACTAATAATTTTACATTTCATCACCGGACGAAGTTCTATGTAATTTTATCTCATGTGTAACCACTGCAATCAAAATCCCCAATTGTTACATCTCCGAAGGCATGTACTTTTTAAAAGAAATCAGTATCTAGGGTAACTGTAACGCAAAGGAAGATGAGAAGAAAAGCACATACAATAGTTTGGTGACCTTTAGTATGTATCGCAAGTGCTCAGGTGGGGCTTGTCTAGAAAACACAGCAACCAAGTCTGTGGCTTGTCCACGAACCTCTGGGAAAGAGACAGCTGCAAACATCCGCAGCACAGGCTGAATTATTGACTCCAGCGCCTCAGAGCATCGGGTGTGTGGTTCTCTGAAATAGTGAAGAACTCTTGGAAAGTTCTGAGTGACACTAAGGACAGCCTCCCTTCTGTTTGTATGGTGATTGTACTCCTGAAAAATTCAGTGAAGGTTTTAATAAATCCTGCAAAAAGCAGGTGATCTTTATATGGAAAACAAAATTCAGATCTGGACTGGAATAATTCTAACCTTACAGGACTAGCCAGTGGGCCATGGACAGTACACATGTGTGGGGCCTCCCCAGCCTGTGCCCTTAACATGCTAATGGCATCCCAGGCATTGGGAAAACCAAGATGTCCCTCCCACAATTCCAGCACCACCCAAGGGACTTGACTGTGAGATCATCAGGGACCCCGTATACAGTCCTTACATCCCCTCTGCAGCACGGGCCCAGGCAGGCGCGAAGTAGCCAAACATGCACACATATGTGGATGGATGGACAGACAGCAGGATGGATGGAGAAAGGGATGGGTACATGGGTGGGGAGGGTAGACAGGTGGACAGATGGATGGATGGGTGACTCTTGAATACCACTGTGCCTGCAAAACCCTACGGAGCCTGCCGCCCAGGATTTGTGCTGATCCACCATCTCTGCCCTGCAGGCATGGGTGAGCCTCTCCACCCCTCAGTGGAATGCGTTGGTAACTTGGTGAGTGAAATCATAGCTTAGCTGTTGCTGTAAGAACAGTAAGTTATTTAAGAATCTGAGGTTTTACTGTAGGCCAGTGGTTTTCCACTAGGGCTGATTTTGCCCCCCAGTGGGCATTTGTCAATCCCTAGGAAAATTTTTGGCTGTCACAACTTGGAGGAGTGTGCTACTGGCCTTTAGTGGGTGGAGGCCAGGGATGGTGCTAAGCTTCTTTCACTGCACAGGACAGCCCCCCACATCAAAGAATGATCCATCCCGCTGGCCAGAAGTGCTGGGGTTGGGAAACCCTGCTGAAGGTGATGAGCTACAATACTTTTTAAAGTCACTATCATGTGAATTAATTACTCTTTGGAATACTAAAGACTGCCTTGAACAAAATGGATTCAGAAAGAACTCTTGCACCCACAGAAGACAAGGGACATGGGAGGGGGAGCTCCAGAGATGAGCTCTGGGAGGAGGTTCCTTGAGGTGTCTTTAGAGCAGGAAGTGTGTCCTGTATGTTGGATGTATCATTAATGTGATTATATATACTTATGTGAAGACACAGTTGTTCTATAAATGTGGCAGAGCTTCTGAGAATAATAGGAGAACTTCTCCTGGGAGTGAGCAAGTTCACACACAGAGAATGAGAAGCCTGGATGCACAATAGGGTAATACATGGAAACTTGCTGCACAAAGAAAAGCCGGTGTTTTAATTTCTCAGAAAATTACTGACTGGCAAGAGGTGCTTTGTACCAGAGTTCTCCTTTCAGAGTGTGAATTTTCCTTAAAAGAAGGAAAATCTGTGTTTACAGTGTCCACCTGAAGCAGAGGAAACAATGGGGGGGGACAGTGAGGACCCACATGGAGTTTGTAGACCAGCCATGGTGTGGCTGCAAACGCACGGGCCCTTCTGACGACAGCGAGTGGCCACGCCACGTGCTACGTGGCTGCTGTGGCCTGGCTCCTCCGTGTCCCTGGGGTGTTGACAACATCTCCAGTCAGCAGCTCTGCCCAGCAGAGCAGCATGTCCCCTCTGCCATCTGTGGAGCAGAGGGATGGCCTGTTTGGTCCTCCTTCAAGTACCTCTGTAAAAGGTGACACCCGGGTAGAGAGAGCCAGAGACGTGAGCGGGATGTAGAGCCAACCTGAGAAATTCAACTCACAAAGCAGCCAGAATTCGTTGGTGGCTGTGATGTGAGACTGACAGTGGCAATGATGGTGAGTATGACAGTGGCAGTGATGTGAGGGTGGCAGTGATGGTGACAGTGGTGACAGTGGTGGTGATGGTGATGATGATGGTGATGTTGATGGTGGTGATGGTGAAGATGGTGATGATGGTGACAATGGTGACAGTGGTGGTGGTGGTGACAGTGGTGGCTGTGACGGCACGATAGTGGTGGCAGCAATGGGTGAGTCCCTGGCAGGGTCAGCAGAACCAGCCCCTGGCCCTGCCCTCTGTCCCTGGTCTGCTCCCTCTGTCCCGCACACGTCCTGGCTCTTGGCTCTTCCTGTGTCTGAGCTCTGGCCATCCCCACCTTGTTTTCTGGAGCCTGGCAAGACTGGTGTAGCCTCTGGGCCCTTGCATTTCCTGTTCCCTCCAGCAGCTTCCCATCCAGACCTCCCTCTGGCTATCTCCTTTTTGTCCATCACTTTGCAGCTCACACTGACCCCTGGAGAGGCACCCAATGGCCTCTGTCCTCATGGGCTGGTGTTGCCTGGTGGACAGGTTTAGCTCCTCTGGGGCTTGTTTGGCCATCCCCTCCTCCAGAAGACATCCGTGGGAGCAGGCGGCTGCACTGAGTGTCACTGACCCAGCTCTCTGTCCGTGGTGGTCAAACACGAAGTTGCCAGTGAGAATCCCTGACCTCAGTGACCTGCCGAAGGTCACAACGCGGTGCCTGACCGAGCCACCCAAGCTGGCCCCGGGGCCCAGAAGGGCCCCACTCTGGGGTCTCACACTCCCGGAACCCCTGCAGAGCTCTGGGGCCAGTGGGGGTTCTGGGTGGGTCGAGGCCCAGGAAACCACCCACATGTCAAGCAGAGGCTGACACCGGGGTCTGAGAACAGCTTTGCCAATCAGTTGATACTCTCCCTGGGTAGGAAGTCGGTAAATGTTTGTTAAATGACTATACACAGGTGTAAAACTCCGGGAGAAAAGGTGTTGGAAGAAACACTGAATACCAGGTGCCCCACTATCAGCGTTGTCTTTGGCACCTCAGCTCTGTTACTGGGCAAGGGGCATGCCGTCAATGTGAGCACCTCTTCCAGACGTGCTTGTTACGCAGCAAAGAAAGGATGCTCTGTCCCTTTAAGGGATGCAGGCACACGCAGGTGATGTGGGGGGTGAGACCTGCTTCTCGCACCTGGGCCCAGAAGCCAGGTGGCTACCGTGATGCCTGGCCTCATCGGACTGACTGGGGAGGTTCAGGTCCAGCTTTGCCCACCTGAAGGGGTGCAGTAGGAGATCCCAGAGCCCCGGACCCACCTGCTGTTGGAAGCAGCCTGCTTTTACAGGGGTCTGTGTTTGGGCCAAGGGCTCTGGGCTGGGAAGAGGTTTGCTGAGACTGCAGAGGCCAGGTCGCCCCATCCGGGTGTGAATGCAGGTGTCCCCAGGAGGTGAGGTAGCACCTGTGGGCAGGAACCTGCTGAGTGGGCGTCCTAGGGACCCGCAAGGGGCAGCAGAGCTGGCTGGTTCTACTGCACAGCAGGGACTCACTTTGGGGAAGGGAGTGTGGATGTTGGCCTTGGCTTCAGGGTGGCAGCAGGGCTCCCCGGGGCTGGGGGTTGTTGAGGTCTTTCTGGGAGTGTCTGGCTCAAGGGATGGCTCCAGCGGATTTACTGTGATTGCTGTGGATGATATTGTTATTCCCGAGTGGCCTCTGGCCAGCTCAGGCTCTCTGCTTTGGCTGCCCCAACGCCCATTAGGGCTGCCCCAGTCTCAGCCCTGTTTCCAGGGGCATCACCCGTCAGAATTCACTGAGGACTAGGCTCCAACCGCAGAGCCTGGCTGCATTTGTAGACATGCTTCTCTAGATCTGAACTTTAAAAAGTGGATGTTGTATCATCTCCCCTTCCCCCAATTTTACACAAATTATTTTAAAGGGAGTATTGGCAATCTAGGAAGCCAATAAAAAAGATGCAAACTTGCTAAGTCTGGAATTTCAGGTGCATCCGAGAGGAAGTCAGTGAAGAAGACAGCCTTCTGCTTTCCCTGCAATTAAAAAAGAGTATTAAGAAAAGCAGAGCTTTGCAGACACAGTTTCTTAATTGTCAGTTGTGCAGGGTTAATGAACTACATTAGTTCACTGCAAAATAACATATTGACTGTCAGAACTTGACACATCAGCAGTGGGAAGGAGCCTTCATAGAGTATCTTTGTAGGAAATGAAAAGTGACTTTCCTTCCTCTGGAAGGTTGAGACCGGAGGGCCTGGGGAGGAGGCATTTTTCCAGGCACATTGACTCAAGCAAGGAGGATGTGCATGGCCCCAGGTCCAGGCACAGAAGCCTGTGAGACGCAGAGGAACCCACGTGGGTTGATTTACTTTTTTCCTATACTGCTGCTGTCTGGAATTGGTGCCTTGTCCTCTTGTGTTATTTCCACATTTGTGAGGTTGTTCACTTAACCTGTGCACTGACCTGGAGTTGTCCCCGCCAGAAACGCATGCTGTTTGCAGGGGAATCTCATTGAACAAGCACGCACTCTCTGTACACTTGACTAGCAAGTGATGACAGGGAGAGGTCATGCAGTGCTTTGCTGCCCGGTACGTTGGAATGCCGTGCGAGTTCCCAGGGCCCAGGAGCCAGCGTGAAGCCTCATGGCAAAGCCCATGAAAAATTAAGATGCCCATTAAAAATTGAGCTGACAAAAGAATTGCCACTTTTAATACTCCCAGTTCAGGCTTACTCGGATGGCGTTCGCATGCACTTAAAATTATTAAGCGACAGTAAGGCTTTTTGACGAGAAAGTTGTCAAGGACAGGCTATTAGCTGGATTAATGAATAGATCCGAAATTAACCCAGGCCTGGAAGTACTGTGGCTTTGCAAAGCTAGCAGATGAAATGCATGGTAAGGAGGAGGTTTGAGCCTTCATCTTCTAGCCTTTCCAAAATCTTGTTAAAGATGAGAACTTTCTGTTGAAGTTCTGCTTTGATGTCGCAGGAGTCTTTGTGAAGATAAAGGCACCGCAAGATCTCAGTGATTGAGACCCACTGTGACTGGCCCCTCACCTGCCTGGGCTTACCTGTGCATCGCATCCTCCACAGGGAAGGTTGGTCACAGCTGTGGCTCTCCAAAGGTGGAAGAGATTTGTTTATATGCAAACAATTGGTAATACTGTTCAAATTTAGTCTTACATGTTTGTTAAATCAGGGCATGTAACAATGCTGGCTAAGGATTCCTGAATCTTTATCTGCTTATATATTCTGAAAATAGCAAAATCACTTTAAAAATAAATCGTTATGTAGACTTTCCACCTGTTCAGCTTGTACCTTGGTCCTGAGCAGCTCTAGGTGTGAAGCCTCCCTCATCCCCTCCTCCCTCGGGAGCCCAGGCTTCCAGGTGACGCCTCTACCTCCCCCGTTGCATGGCGGCCCACTCTGGGCACATCAAGGCCCTGCCCTCATTCCTCCCTGGGTTCCATC
Organism: Daubentonia madagascariensis; assembly: GCA_023783475.1. Lineage (NCBI taxonomy): Eukaryota > Metazoa > Chordata > Mammalia > Primates > Daubentoniidae > Daubentonia > Daubentonia madagascariensis. The sequence continues at coordinate 1,110,348 of JAKFHU010001640.1, read as the reverse complement.
CTGCATCGTTGTGGTTGGGCTGGTTTTCACAAACCCAGATCAGGGCAGGTTCTCTTCTTTGCTAGAAGTACTTTTATTGCTCTGTTGAAGTTCCAAATTACCCTCAGTAAAATCACGCTGATGTAGACAGCGTTAGCACCGTGTTGGCAGAGCACATGGTCAGCAGGAGTCTTCAAAGGAGAAGAATCAGAAGAGTAAGAATCACCATGGGGAGAGGAGACACACAAGTCACAGCAGCAGAGAGAAAATCCAAACAAGTTCTCTACAAAGGAAGAGCACGCTAAATACCAAAAGACCGAGTTCAACCCACCGAGATCTCAGTAAGAATTCCCGTGTTCCAAACCAGTGGCGCCTTTCAGAGAAGCCAACCCAGCCTTGGGAGTGCGCTCAGAATCCTAAGAATCAAAATCTGTGCCTCCCGTGCGGCTTTAAGCGGACTATGTCCAGAGCACTGGATTGGGAGTCACCTCCCCAGGCGTTCCGGACCCATCTGCCAGCAGTGAAGATAGAAGGTTAAAGGTGCACAGATGGGGTCCTGGGTGAGAGGTTTGGGGGTCCAGCATTGGACTCCATCCTCTCTGAGCCACAGTACCAGAACTGTAAGAGAAAACTTGCACCGGAACAGTTAAACAGGCCAGGAAGCCTTTATCTAGGACTATTGCAACAGGGGAGAGAGACTGAACCCCACTCCGCTGGAACAGACGGCGGGAGGGTTTTTCAGTGCTGGGGTGAGCCAGTGGAAAGGACGGGAGGGTGTAGGGGCAGTGGCCCAGGGCATTAGGCCATCAGGGGATCGGCGGGGGGTGGGCAGCCAGTAGTCAGGAAGAAACCTGTCCCATGTGTGGTCTAGCCGAGGGGAGTGCTGAGGCTGTCTCGGTCACGGGGAAGTGCTGCTGCAGGTTGCACTTGGCCCTTTTGACCATCAGCTCCTGGCAGATGGCCCTGTCCTTAGCAGGTCACTTGCCATACTAGTGCCATCACTGTCCTTGAGCTGTGGTTAAGATAACTTTGAATTAGTAGGGTTTGGGGCTTGTTCTTCTAATAAACCTGTTGGTTCAGAATATATAACCTTCTAGGAAACTTGGCACGTTGGGGCTCTGATTGGTGCTGGGAAGACGATGCAAGACACTGGGGCAAGCCTCGCTGCAGAAAGACAGAGGGAGGCATTAAGTGAATACCAGAACATTACATTTTTTTTAAAACCCCGATGGGTTAGTTTCCAGGTATAATTATTATGGATATAATCCTACTAACCTGCATTTAGAATTGAAATTGAATTTAAAGAGTGTGTGAAGTATGTTCTCCACTCTGTTCAGGTGGTAGCAGATGAGAAGTTAATGCAGCCCCTATAATTTAGTGGAGAAATGACAGGCCAGCATCAGGCTGTGGACCAGAATATCCCCGTTTATTATTCCCTCTGAGGGCCCTGCCTGAGGACGGGCCAAGACATCATTTTGCTTCTGCATGCAGCATTTTGTCCCTGAGTAGAGAGTAATACCAGTGAAGGTTAATTGATTTGGGCAATTTTGGACACAAATGCTCTCCCTGGATCCTCGGAGTTGAGGTCAGAGCAGCCAGCTGGACCCCGAGGTCTTGCGGATCCTGCTTTATTAACAGTCCAATAACTAACTTGGATGTAGCTGCAGTCCTCAGGGTGAGAAACAATTCGGTCTTCATTCGAGCCGAGCCCAAGTTCCCTCCTGAGCAAGAGTGGCGCTCCTGGCAGCATCCACGGGGCGGTGGAGGAACGGGGCTTGCCATTTGCTGTGGACTTGGAGCTGTTACCCAAACTAATTTTCACTGAGCACAAAGAAGCCGGCTTCAAAACTGAGCCCAGTGAGAAGAATGGCTCTTTTATCCAGGTCATGCATTTTACATTTTCCCTGTTTAATAAGCTAAAAGTCTGAAAATGTCAAATTTGGATCCTTTATCAAGCAGGCCCTAAAAGTGCACACAGGCCTGTGAATGTGTGTGTGAGTTTTATATGCCTTCACATTTAAAAGACATGTTTGAACATCCCAGGTGACCATCCGTGGGGACTTTGATCTGGCATATAGAACACTAGAAGGGCATGATATTGTGTATTTTTCTGTCCCTTTGGGGAAAAGGAAGGATTCTGTCAGAGAACTTGCTGGAGACTTTGCATTTTGATTATCTGAGAATAGCTAACCTGCTGCTTTCCAATTTTTAGCATAGCATCCAGGATGGGATTTCTGTTGGAATTATATTATACATTAAAAAAAATAACTTTTCAGGGAGGTATGATAGTAGGGGAGGGGGAAGTGGGTATCAAACGAGGGATTTTGTTTTGTCTCCTATATCCCTCTGTCTTCAAACATGTGAAGTATTTCCTAGCAAATGCACTTACCCATGATAATGACATTGTCTCTTTATTATCTTAAAGACAGTGATCCTGGGCCTGGCGGCTCTTTGTGGTGGATAATGCGAGCACCTCTCTGTGAATCACACGGACGTATTGATTTTACACAGAGCCGGACGCATCTTGGTGGACATTGAACTGTTATCAGTAATGCAGTTAAATGGCTATATTTTAGTTTTGAATATTTATTTCCTGGTTTTTGTTTTTGTCAATCCTTTCCTTGCAAATAATTTTGGACTTGATTTTCATTTGTGGGCGTGTTTCATGCTTGCAAAGGTTACTTTCAATTTTGACCCTAGGGAATTGTTAGAAACCATAAACAGACAAACAAACAAAAAAACAGATTCTCAAGTCTGGTGTATTTTTTTGTAGGGTATAAAATAGGACTTTCTGCAGGGACACATTTTGACTTTTTTATGTTTTCTATAGGCCAGTTTCCAAACTATTTTGCCTGCCATGGGTTCACAGATGAAGAAAGCATCTTGTCTGGAATAGCAAGGCAATGCAATTAAATCTTCCCTTTGGACAGTCTTTAATTTTGAGGGTGCATCAAAATTTGGCTCACCCTGTGGATTGCATATAATGTAATCCACCAAAGGAGGTGTGAATTTCCATTTATTTCTCTCTGTGGCTGCCCTCACACCACAGCATCTGACTGATAATGCAAAGGTTTAGTCAGGTATTTGCAAAGAACCAAGCAAGAGTCTCTATTTACGTAGGTCCAAACATCAGACTTTGATTCAAATGTTTTTGTCAGCTACTTTCCAGATGTTTGACAATATGTGAACACAGCTGGATTGTCTTTGCCAAGATTTTGCTGCAGTCTCGTTAGATAATGTTTCCTCTTACTATGACTAAGAAGGGAAACGGTGAGACTAGCTGTTGTGATAAGAGAGCAAATAAAAAGTGTGTCCTATGACTAGAAGAAGAAATTCATAATAGATGACTCAGTGCAATCCCAGGATTACCATCCGTGACTGAAAACTTTGTTTTACAAATAAAAGATTACAGCATCTTTATTTTGGTGATAATGCATGAAGAATTAATCCTTCCCTGGTGGGTATGACCTGGATGGCTAACTCGTCGAACTGTAGTTTCTTAATAGCTGCTGAAAACACTTGTTCAGTTTTGAAACTCCTGTTTCTGCCTCTTTTTTTTCCACCAAAGCAAGGCTGTTCTCGTTGATTTTAATAATATTTGCCATTCTGTGAGTGTTTACTATGTGCCAGGTGTGTCAGTAAACCATTGCAAATGTTATTTCAGTAATTCCTGTAAACAACCTATGAGGAAGTTGAAATCATCTCTGTTCCAGAGATGAAGAAACGGGTCCCGGAGTGGGGAGGTTCTTTGCCTAGGGTCGCATAGCTCTTTATTACAGATTCTCAAAGCTGGACCGGTTTGCCTAAATCAAACAAATAAATGCCAGGGAGGAATGTCTCACACGTCTTAATTCCCTGGGCTAAGCTTTGTTAAACACCTCCTAAGTATGGGGCAGAGGAGGCACTTGGTTCTTGCTTCTCAATACTCTTAATTCTTTGGGGACTCTGTGGCCACTTCTCTAAAACATTGTCTTGAGTGTGGTGGGAAGTGGTACGTTCCCTCCATCCATGCCCTCACTGTCTGAGCGACCATGGACAGATGCCGCAATCCGTAACTACACATGCCGCTTCCCACCAAGATCCTAAACAGAGCCTGTGATTCTCCCCCAGGGAAGCCTGTCCCATATCCACCATATTTACGGTTTGTGCAAAATTAGATGACTAGAGAATTAGAGGGGGCCAGTCCACAAGACCACCCTCACTTCTGACACCAATTTCAAGTTCAGGGATTCCCATAAGCCATACTTGGGTTCAATAATTCTCTAGGAGGACTCACAAAACTCTCTAGATGCTGTTATACTCATGGTTACGGTTTATTACGGGGAAAGGGCACCAATTAAAATCAGCCAAGGGAAGAAGCAGCATGGGGCGGAATCAGGCGGGCACCAAACACAGAGTTCCCCTTGTCCTCTCCCCCTGGAATCTTACTGTGTTATTCTCCCAGCATCGGTGTGTGCAGTGTGCATGGAATGTGGCCAGTGGTGGAAGATGATTAGAGCCTCAGTGTCTGGAGTCTTTATGTGGGACTCTGTCATGTAGGCGTGATTGACTGACCAGGCGGCTGACCTCAGTCTCAAGTCTCCAGCCCCCCTGGGGGTCGATTGATACCATATGACCCAACCCCCACCCCACATTATGTGGTTACTGTCCAGCTGTCCCAAGGCCCCCGGGAAAGAAATGTACTTGTATCATGCGTGCCATTCCAAGAGCTTGGAGATGACCTCCCAGGAGCCAAGGGCAAAACCCAGGGTGAAATTCCTTACTGCACAGCTGGACTGCCTGAAGTCTGAATACCTTTGTACTTTTGACTTCTGCCCCTTCTTGGAAGCATCATTATTTAATATAGTTTGTTGTGGGTTGTTCTGCTAACTCTACATTTACTGATGAATTTTTTCAGCAAATAATACTGTTGGCTTATATTTTTCCAGTAAGCAGAATTTCACACATGCCTGCATTGTGGTCAAATATGAATCATCTCTTCCCCTTTTGCTAAAGAAGAAGTTTAACCAGTCCTCCACAAAATTAGATTATATGGTAAAACTTTTTTTTTTACCTAGTGCTCTTTCAATTAAAAAGTGTAATATGAAGTTGGCGGGCTATACCCAACAGTGTGCTGGTAAATGGTTGACAGTGTGCTTTGGTCTCGGACAGCGGAGAGGAGGGGGAGAGCCCTAATTCCTATTTTGCCAATTTCTGTGGTGTAATTCTGTGGTCTATTTCAAGCTACCAACATTACATCATTAAATGTGTGTTGGGAAGAGATGAAAATAGCACATGATTATTTAGCATTTCTACCCTGCAGATACAATAGATCTAAATAACCTCAATAGCATAGATAATAATAAAATGTGGTAAAATAATTAGGAAGTGAGAAATTTTGAGTATTCATTATCTTTGTTTTAATATAATGTAATTTTGATTTTGTAATTTAATTTTAATAGCGGCTATGTTTAACAAAAGGCTGGTGGATTTTCTGGATATTTAGCAAACAGGCTCTGGTAAACCCATAGAAGTCCACTGCAGCTTACAGCTGGCTACGGCCCACCTAGGAGGGCTGGAGCCAGAGGGCTTGCAAGCCTCTCCTGTGGAGAGCTACATGTAGTCCTGTTTTATCTCAACTACTGTGTTGTTTTCTCCAACCTTGGTTCTTCATTTCCAAAAATAATCTATTTTAGGAGCTCACATTTCAACCAATAGGCACCATAACTTAACTCATAAGCAGAATGTTGAATTTCTGCCTCATTTAGCAGATTGCTTGTATCTCTCAGTCTATGATCTTGGAATAAAATACATTGTGGGGGGGAAAATCCACAGTGTCTGTATGATTTTGTTAAAGCGACTTTAATAAGACAGTGAGTGTGGAATGGCTAACACACAGGCACGCGCGCGTGCACACACAAACACTCCCCTCTTTTTCTGTCCACATCAGGACAGAGAGAATGGTATTTTGGTGCTTAGCTCTGGATACATAACCGTGTCCTGGTGTCTTGTTTCCTCACCTATTTCACTGTATTTTTATGGTGGTTCTCCCTGGACGCTGTTGTGAAGAAGCACCGAGGAACCTTGGATGAGTCTGGTTTGCTGTGAAGATCCAGGCTGTTCTGTTGACAGCCACAGAGAGTGAGTTTTAAACTCCCTCCACTTTCTGGACTTTAGAAAGCATCCAGTCGATGAGATGTTCTTTGGTAATGGAATAGTACATTATTATTGGTGTTCCTTGGCACGAAAGAAATGCAGTACCTTCAGGGTAGTAAATATCATTGATTCACACAGGTTGGGAGAGAGGCTGCAATATTTTTTAGATTATTAAGAAGGCTCCACTTACTCTGGGATAGAAGAGAGATGAGTTTTATAATCATTGTGCCCAGGCGACCAGGGTTAAGCATCAAATCCTCTTTCAAACATATCAGTAATTATGATTGCTTTCAGCATTCTTTCTTCTTAAATAGCTTTTTTTTTTCTTTTTTTCTTTTTCCTTTTTTGATACTTCCAAGGGCACTTTTATATGTTCTATTAAGAAAATTCCCGCAGTGGCAGACGCTAGTAGCAAATACTCTAGAGCTGTCTGTTGTTTCTGCCTTGGATGGGATTTTATAGCGTTATTGAGCATTTCAGAACATTGTATCAGAAGTGCAAGCTGCAGGGTTTGGTTGTAAACTTAGGGTTTTTCATTGCCATTTTAGAAACCTGCTTTCTAATATAATTTATTTTCAGTATCTCGGAAAATATTAAAAGACCCAAAGCAAATAAAACAAAAGCAGTATCTTTCTATTCAGTTTCGATTTGTGGTGCCTTTTGATTATAGCGCCACGTAATTAATAATGTGCTTTATTTGAGAAGCGTGTGTTATATAAACTAGCTACGGAATTCACTGTACAAAAGGGGGGATCTATGTGTTACACTTTCCCCCCACAATTACTTTGAGCACAGTATTAAAAAGCACTAATAAAAATCGGGTGTGTCTGTTGACTTTATATCTGGAGAGAAAACTCAGCCAAACCACAGGATGGAATTAAAGAGCACCCCCCTACTTCTTCAACCCCCCCCAACCCCACCCAGCCTCCTTCAGACACAGCCTCCTTCAAATGCCCAGACGTGAAATTCTGGTCCTGCAAAGCCCACATTGTCTGGAAGCCCTCCTCCCCCACATCCTTCCCTGTGGAATCTGCGTCCCTGCCTCCCTCTCTCTCGACCCCCCCCCGGCCCCCCGCCTGCCCCCACAACTCTGGGCTCTGAGAGTGCAGAACTGAGCTTCAAGCCTCATGGTAAACCTCACCCTGCCTTCATGGCAGTCTGTAAATGCTTCTGCAATTGCTGTTTCACCACTGACTGCAAATGAACACTGCTTGTGAGATAAATTTGCAATGTGTTGTTAGACTAATTTTGAAAGAAATCTTCCTTTGGCAATATGGTTTTGCATCTGCCTGTGAGCATCGTGGCCAAAGACAGAATTCCAGGTAATGCCAGAATTAGCCGCAGGACCGTAACAGGTTCTAGGCCAGAGCAAGCCGCTGAGATGCCGGAAGGAATCCGCATGTGGTCACCACTAGAACAGTGCTACTGAATGAACTATAATAATAACATGATAGTAATACAAAAAACAGTTCAATGTGGCCTCAGTTGGGGTTAGTGGGGGCACTCACCGGTTCTTCTCTGTTGGAATATCAACCAGAGATCAAACACACAGTGTTCACATTACGTTTCTCACCAATTCAAGTTTTACTATTTCATTGGAGTTTTTTAAGTTTTTATTCCACAAATATTTTGGTTATTTCAGTACTGCCTTAATCTCTGAAATGAGCCCCGTAAAGTGGGGAGACACGAGCCCTGGTTCCAGCCCTTCGGGAGGTGGACGTCAAAGGTACATTCACAGGATGGTCCCTTCCTGCCAGGCTGATCCGGAAGCCTGGGTGTACAAGCACTTGTGTGTGTGTGTGTGTGTATGTTCTGAATATGTGTGTGTTCTAAACGCACGTGTGTATATTTTTCTAAACATAGACAACACATGCAAATGTATTTATATCCATATGTATGAATTTAATCCTCACAGCAAGGCTATGGGTAGGTTCTATGGCTGTCCCCATTTTATAGCTGAGGAAACTGAGGCTTGGAGAGACAAAGTGACTCAGGCCATGAGATGGAGTGGTGAGTAGGAGTCTCAGCCTGGCCACTGGCTCCAGATCTGCTCAGCACCACCCTTTCAAGCCTTTGGGTGCCAAAGAGCAACACACTTACGTATGAGGGTGGGTAAGACTGGCCAGTGATTTTCAAACTATTAATGGTGTTCCCGAATGTTGTCTATGCACATGACACAGCAACACAGGCACTGAGATGGGGTCATTGGCCTGAGTCCAGTCAGGAGAACAGGGTCACACCTGGTACTTTTATAGAAGGAATTTAATGCAGGAATCTGGATTCAAGTATTAGAAGACCTGAGAAGCCCCAGGAGAGATGAGGGGACAGCCAGAGGTGACAAAGGCAGGCAGGTGCTTCTCTCTCAGCTGGGGGGACAGGGCCCAGGGGCTGGGGCTGCCTGCAGGGGCCAGGGAGGACATGTGGACACCGCAGGACACTCAGCCTATGTGCGGGCAGCAGAGGAGCGGTGGACGTGAAGGGTGTGGGCAGCTGGAGGGCCAAGCACGTGTGCAGTCCGGGGGCTGGAGGGCGGGAGAGAGGAGAGATGTGCTTCCTAGAGTCTGAGGCTGGTACAGAGTGGAGGAAGGTCCACGTGGGGGTCGAAAGGTGCTCAGGGGAAGGAACTGACCAGGTGTGAAAACCCTCCCCTTGAAGCTCAGCGAGAGCCCCTTCCCACCCCAGCTCGCGGCTTCCCCTGGATGTGCACTGCCTCGTATGAGCACAGCCACCTGCGGCTGTTCAGACTTAAAGTGACTAACGTTAAGTACAATGAAGGGTCAGCGTCATCACATCAGCCATTTCAAGTGCTCAATACCCACTCGTGGCAAGTGGCTCCTGTACTGCGTAGGGCAGACACGGAACACCCTGTCGTGGCAGAATGTTCCACCGGACAGCGCTCTGGGAGCCTCGGAGTGGTCGAGGCAGGAGGGCTGCGTTTGGACACAGTTACAGTCCACACTGTTCCATTCAGAAGCAGGTTCTCAAATAACAGTGAGATTTCAAGTTTAGCATGGTTCCAAACTGACCCCCACCTGGCCTTTTAAAATCTTAGGCTTTCGGGATGAAATTTGGGAGAGAGACGTGCAGGGATTGGCATGCTGTGCGTCCTTTCCTTGAGCTCTGGGTCGTTCCCCAGCCGGCACCTGCATGTCCCACAGTTAACACGCAGTGAACTAACTACCTATCCAAACAGTTCTGGGGGAAATGTGGTTCCACAGCAGTGACCCTCCCAGGGGCAGTTTACCCTCCTTCCAGCCCGGTGCTCATAAGAAGATTGTGCATCTTTCCCCAGAGGGAGAATGACCCCATCTTGGAACAGTTTATGACCCTGCTGCTGGGTGAATGCTTTAAAAGGGGGTGTTCTCAAGCAGAGCCTTTCAGTTCCGCGGAAGGTTTCATGAGCTGAGAAGTCACTCCCTTCTCGGTCTCAGACACAGACGTTGCTCTCTCGTTGTTGCAAATAAAACACCAGCATAGCTTGTGAGATGGAAATACAACTTCTGTAAGATGGGAATCTGAAGCTGTCTGTAATTGCATGAGGAGTTACATTTCCTTCAGTCTGCTGGCAGGGATCAGAGCTGTGCAGAGTACAAAAATACGCCTCTAAATTGGGAACTGTGAAAATGCCACCCCAGACAACAAAGGCAAGACTCACCCAAAGGGCTTGGGTCCAGGCGCCACCTGCCTTGCTGGGCCACGAGCATGGGTGCACACGGAAGTGCAGGAAGGGAGGAAGAGGAGGCCCCAGGAGCTGTTGTGTCTGCCAGGACAGAAAAATTCAGGAGACCAGACAGTGCCAGGAGCCCTGTCTCTCGCGGGGGCGGGTGTTTATCCTCGTAACTGCTTCTGAAGAGGCACCTGGTCTGGGGACATTGGCTGACATGTGGGGCCATGAGGTCTCTGCTGTATTTTAAGTGTAACTTAAATTTGAGCATAAAACAGAAGATCCAGTCTCAGATGATTAATAAGTGAGGGCTAAATCTGGCTGCCATCCCTCTGAGAATAACATACACACGTGTCCAGTGTAACATGTATCCGTATGTTATCATTGTCCACCAGAAGGTGAATGTGCCTTACAAGTGTAGATTATCAGACATTTACTAAGCGCCTGATGTGTGCTAGACACTGTGTTTTCTGCTGGGAACATAAGATGAACATGCATTACAGTCCAAAGCCCAGAATGTTGCAGACATGAAAGCAAGAAATCATTGTGATGTGAAAAGTGCATAGTAGAGACAAACTATGTTTCATTTACCGTTTTTATAGAGATAAAAATTTAAAAACACAGTCTTTCATATTTAGCATTTCTGGCACTTGTCCTTCCTTAGTGTAGACACAGACTTCCATCTGGCGGCATTATCCCTCTGCATGGAGGTGCTCCTGAAACATCTCTCGTAGTGCAGGTCTGCTGGTGATGAATTCTTAACAGCTTTTATATTCTGAGAAAGTCTTTATTTTGCCATTTTTGGAAGTGTTTTTGGCTGGGTCCAGAATTTCAGGTTGAAGGGGTTGTTTATTTTCTTTCGATACTTTAAAAGTGTGACCACACAGTCTTCTGGTTTGCATAATTTCTGACGAGAAATCTATTGTCACTCGTATCCCTGTTCTTCTATACGTGACGTGTTCCCCCTTCTGCATGCTTTTAAGGTTTTCTCTTTGTCACTGGTTTTAAGCAACTTAATTATAAGCTGTATTAGTTTTCTTCATGTTTTGTTTGTTTGGGGCTTGTTGAGTTTCTTGGATCTTTGGATTTACAGTTTTCATAAATTTGGAAAATTACAGGCATTTTTTTTCAACAATTTTTGTTCCCCCTCCCCTTTGGGACTCTAATTACATGTATTTCAGGCTGCTCAAAGTTGCCCCACAACAGACTGATTCTTTTTTTTTATTTATTTTTTATTTTTTGGTAATTCTTTTTCCTCTGCGCAATTTCATTTTAAATACTTTCTATTGTTGTATCTTAAGTTCAGTTTTTTTTCTTCTGCAGTGTCTAATCTGCTGCTAACCCCACTCAGTGTATTTTTCATTTCGAACATTATAGTTTTCATCTGTAGAAGTTTGATTTGGGCTGGGCATAGTGGCTCACACCTGTGATCCCAACGCTTTGGGAGGCCGAGGCGGGAAGATCACTTGAAGTTAGGAGTTCAAGACCAGCCTGGGCAACAAAGCAAGACCCCATCTCTGGGAAAAAAAAACAAATTAGCTGGGTCTGATGGCACACACCTGTAGTTGCAGCTACTTGGGAGGCTGAGGCAGGAGGATCCCTTGAGCCAGGGAGTTCGAGACTGCAGTGAGCTGTGATCACTCCACTGCACTCCAGCCTGGGTGACAGAGAGAGACCCTGTCTCTTACCGAAAAAAAAAAAAGTTTGATTTGGAACATTTTTATGTCTTGATGTTTTCCTCTGCCTTCTTGAACAAACATATGAAATATAGTGATAGTAACTTTTTAATGTCCTTGTCTACTAATTCTGTCATTCTGCTCTTTTTTATTGATTACTTTTTCTTCTCATTATGGGTCATATTTTCCTGCTTCTTGGTAGGCCTGGCATTTTTTATGAGAAGCCAGATGTTGTGAATTTACTTTGGCGGATGTGGGCATGTTTGTATGCCTGTAAATGTTCTTGGTCTTTGTTCCAGGCAGTTGTGTCATCAGGATATAGTTGGATGCTTCTGGTTCTGGTAAAGATCAGGCAGGACTAGAGTGGTTTTTAGTCCAGGGCTGACACTGTCTGACTTCTACTGAGGTGATTTTTTTTCTGAGTTATCTACTTGATGTCCCATGACTGGCAGGGGTGAAGGAGCTGAGGGGGAGGCGTGGGGGACACACAGCTGCGCAGGGCAGGAGAGGGTCTTCCTGAGCACACTCTGTGCAGGAGCCAGGTTGTGCCAGCGGAAGGCATGAGAATGTCCGAGTCCGATGGCCTGGCTCACATTCCTGCCCCACCCAAAGAGGTCGTAAGACCAGAATTGTGATCCAGTTTCTGTACCTACTGGTTGTCTGGATCTGAGAAGGTCACACCCCTTCCCTGGATTACAATGTGCTGGCCAGTGTGTTAGGGCTGATCCTGCACGCATTGTCCACACGTGAACCCATACGATGATAATACAACTCAGATTCTACTGTTTATTTTGAGCATGTTCACGTTGATGGTTCTACTCCATTCGCAGATAGCTTGGGAGAGGCAAGGGGTAGGCAGCTCCTTTCTCTTCTGCACATGAACAGACTGATGTGTACCCAGTTTGAGTAACTTTGCCAGAGATGTCACAGCCAGGCAGGAACCATCCTTGGTCTAGAACTCAAGTCTCTTGATGGCAAATCCTGTCTCCTTTCTTCTACACTGGTTGTCCTCAACTGCAGTTGTGTCCCCCAGGGAACGTTTGGCAAGGTCTGGAGACATTTTGGTTGTCAGAGCTGGGGGGGGGTTGGTGTGCTACCAGAACCTGAGGGGTAGAGGCCAGGGATGCCGCTAAACATCCTACCATGCCCAGGAATGTCCCCAACAACAAAGAATTATCTGGTCCAAAATTTTGAGGAACAGAGTTGAGGCTGAGAAACCCTGGTCTGCACCTTTCTGTAGAAATGCTCTGAAAGCCAGCAAGGGCCGTTGCCCATGGAGTCTCGCTGTGGCAGCATGACTGTGTCGTTGCTCTGATAGTCCGGGCTTTATTTCTGTCATCACGTCTAAAAACGTCTGCATCTCTTTAAATCCCTTGTCATCTGTGCACTCATATAGGCAACTTTATGATCATGTTCTTTCTAGCCATTTGTTCTAGAAACATACAGTAAAAATGTCTTTAGAGGGTGTGCGAGGTTTGAGTAAGCAAAAAATTATATCGTCTCATAGAGCACATGCTCCTTCGTGAAGCACAGTCTGAGCTACAATGTGCTGGCCACAAACACACACACGGTGTTGAGGACCAGTATGGGGCTAGAAATGCAACAACCGTTTAAAAGAAATCATAGTTTGTTTCTCATTCTGTGTGTGCATTTCTGTGTATGTAAGAGAACATCAAAACGTACGATTTTTTTTTCTTTCCAGGAATAAAACTGCTTCAGCAAATGGTTTTCAAGTACAGTAAAATGCTCATAAATTTTTACTTATAAATTGTTCCCCATGACGTATTTTTTCATTTCTATGCATATCTGTGGCTTTCTGTTTCTTGTCCGTGATGATTTTGTGTCTCTTTCCCTCCCCGCCCACAATCCAGCCAATCCTGTGCAAAAGGTCTGCAGCTTCATTTTTTGGGGACAATGTGCCCAGTTGCTGCCGAGAGCTGAGACTGGAAACATGCTTTCTGCTGGCCCCGCTGCTCGCGCCTGTTCAAGTCGCTGGAATTCTCTGTGCTTGCCCCATTTTCTGCAAAATGCAGATTAGCAGATGGATGATTCTGTAGGGCCCTGAAAATGCCAGGTGTTATCAGAGCTCTGGCAATGGGATGATGCTGAAAATGCACTCACGCTAACATTTTTCCGAAATATTTGTATATGTCTGTCCCCAGTTTGCATGTCTTTTATTCCTGAGGAAATTCGCAAAACAATTGGTCCATTTTAATGGCATAGATCTCTCTGGCAAACACTCCCGGTCACCAGAGTGGCTTTATTTAGTGCATTCTGGTGCCAAGAAGGATAATGTAGCTATTTCCTCTCTCAGGGCCGCACCCAAGTTCTGTCCATAGTAGGTTTAGTGTTCAGGACTTGTTTCTGCCCCCAGGTCCCCACCCCCACCCCTTCTACTGCTGACTCACTGTCCGCATGTGCTTGGATGCTCCGGGCACAGTCATGTGACACAGAGCCAGCCAGCCAATGTGACCTACGTTGTCAATGGGATGACACCAAGGGCAAGGTCAGCCGCCGATAGAGCACGCACCCCATGCCAGCCACTGCCCCGCACTCTTTATACACATTGGCTGATCGAATCCTTCTGACCTCTGTAAGGCACCTCATGCCACCATCATACCCATTTTACAGATGAGGAAACCAAGGCACAAGGCTGGGCCACACTTAGACAGCTAGAAAACGGTGGAGCCAGGATTTGAAACCAGTGGGTCAGCTCCCAGAACTGTGCTCTTCACCACCGTGCTGTGCTACCTCAGGATGGTCTAAAACTTTCAGCCCTGCCACAGTGAAAACTTGTCTGAGAGAAGCTTTCTTTCCTCTGGAGCCGCTGGGCGTCCGGCAGGTGGCCAGACTAGTGGGGGTGAAGCTAAGTTAGAGGAAGGCAGAGCCGAGAGATGAAGAGAGAGGGCTCGAGTTTTCCTTGAGAGGGGAGAGAAGAGTTTGAGCCCCTGGATCCAGCCGTCCCTGAGGGAGGAGGACCCCCTGATGTGACTCTCCTCCTCACCAGCTTAGCTTGGCCCAGTTTGAACTGTGTTTGTGGTTTTTCCACCAGACTGGCCTGTTCTAACCCAATAACCCAGGCTCAGAACCATGGGAGTCACTGCTGTCTCCCCCTCCCTCGTGCTGATTACTTGAAGAGACACGTACAGGAACTCGTCCCACCTCTGTGCACACCCTCAAGCGTGAAGGACTATCCTTCCTCTAAGGGATGGGCTTTGGCCAGTGGGATGTTAGCAAGTGCACTGTGAGCCGAGGCCTGGACACACCTGTGCGTCGGGTGTGTCCTCTTTGAACCTGGCTGGAACCTGAGACTGGGATGTGAAGGAGCCTGAGCTGGGGGAGAGGAGAACTGAGGCCCCCACCAACAGCCCAAGAACACACACCCCCCAGGAACCAGGTGCCTGGCGCTTCCCAGGTGACCCCAGGCAAGACTTGCTGAAGAACCGTCCAGCTGAGCTCAGTCCACGTGGCTGATCCACAGGTGGATGAGAGTCTGGGTGGCTGGTTACACGGCCACAGCTAACTGAAATGCCCGCGTCCTAGTTTATCTTACCACACTTTTTCTTTCCTTGTTGGCTTCTGTTCCATCTTTCCGACGTCCTTATCACCTCGTGGCTGGCCACCTTCAGGTCCTTCCCCTTCGGGCCTCCTTCTCCCTGCAGGCGACGCTCTGGGCATTGTCTCCTTCCTCTCTGCTGTAGACGCACCTCCCTAAAGCGTAGCCTTTGTCATGCCCTGGCATGGCGGCCAGCCTTCGGCAGATCCTCTGGCCTCCGGGAGCAGCGTCACGTGCCTGGACGTGTGTGAGCTCCACCCCTGGTCTTCCCGCCTCTCCAGACCCATCACATGATGAGTCCAGGCTCGCACCCTCCCTCAGAGCAGAAAATCACCACGTGCCACACACATCCCCAGGCCTTATTTTTTGCCCTATTATCCCTTTTCTGAAATAGTGCACCCTTGCCTGTCCTGAACTTCTAGCCGCTGCAGCTCCTGCCTCTCCCTAAAGCCTTTGGAGACAACTGTATTAGGCACTTTTGCTCCCGCAGACTCTCACGTTTGGTGTCCGCGTTGCACACAGTTCCATCACCACTTACCCAACCTGCTCGCCTCATCGTCTGCACCGTTTATCTCCCACACATTGGCCACCCTGGATGCTTCACAGCCTTGGCTTGGCTTTTGTTTCCTTTGTCACCACAACTAGGTGACTAGCAGCCCTGGAGCCATAGCCAGCCATAATGACAAGACTGCTTTGCTTTGCTTTGCTTTGGAAGGTCCCCGGCAGGCACCCTGCAGAGAGGTTTCCTGCATCCTCATCAGATCCTTAAGACCAGCCAGTGGGGGAGGAACTGTTTGACCCCTCCCATCTGGACACAGAGAGGTCAAGGGTCCTCTCTGCAGCCAGGCCAGCCTTTGAATTCACGTCGGCACCTTACTGAGCTAGCTCTGAACCACCACCCCACGCTCCCTCCAGGGGCCAAACCGACTCATCTATTTTCCAAGCAGATTTGGTAAGATCAGAGGGTAGAGTTGCCAATGCTCTCTCCTGGGGCTAAGAAGAAAAGACTGTTGGGACGCACCTATGAATTTAGTATGAAAAGAATTAATATGGCAGACCAGTTTCCTGCTAAGAAATAAGAATTTCATCCCTTCCAATGGGCAGCTTCATTTCATGAAGTGAATTGGCACACTGCGCTTCATTTTGATGATTTTGGCAAATGAGTTGTGTTCTTTAAAATTGAAGTCAGCACCCCTGTTTCATTGTGGGAAGTGGTTGGCAGCCATGAGCATCTAAAGATCTCCCTGATAAAGAATTGTATTCAATTTACTCTTCTAATATAATTATGGGGTGATGGGAAAACCCGCCCAGCTTTTTCTTACTCCCCTCTCCAATGCTTCCTGTCTTTGGCTGGATTTTGGGCAGAAATTGTGGATCACAGCACCATACTATCTTCAAGAATATTGCATGTCACAAGAGCATCTTTGCATAGGAGGTTGCAGGTTAGCACATCAGGACTCTTGTCCCTCCACGGATCCAGTCAACAAATGTGCGCTGAGCCCGTCCACTCTGCCAGGGACAGTCTTAGGTCTGGGGATGTACAGCTGGAGAAGGTCCATCCCAGGCTTCGAGGGGTGGCCATGGCATGGGGTGAGCTCTCTGAGAGATGCTGCCAGCTGTGGCCCTGAGCACTGTAGCCCAGGGGTGCACTCAGGAATTGCAGGGTGCCAGCCAAGAGGGCTCCTTCCATGGCCTCGGTGAAGCTGGTTCCCCCTGGCAATGATTGAGGATGTTCCTGACTCTTGCACAGAGCAGGCAACGGTAGGCTGCGTTGGCTCCGCCAGGCACCACTGCCGATCCGGTGGGCCAGACAGCTGTCTGTGCTGCGGCTCCAGGCTCGGACCCCATTTCTCTTGGCACTTGCCAAGTACAGGTTTCGGTCGACATCGGGGTCCTTGGAGCGGTGGCTGGATTGCTTCACTCTCACTGCTGTGCCCCTCCATCCCCCCTTGACTGGAGAGAACTGGCGCAGAGCGAGTCCCAACACGCGTGTCCTCTCCTTACACCTCCCTGAGTCAAGACCGACGATCCTATGGGTGCATCAGCTCCCAATTATTTTACTGGTTTGGAGTGCCGGTGTGCCAGGGTATGCCATCTAGCGAGTGGGGAGAAGCGGGGAGCGCCTGCCTACATAGGTGGACAACGCTCTTTTTAAACATCTGAGATGTCGTGGACCAGAAAAACCCTTAAGACACACAAAGGAAACTCAACTAAAGGCAAAATATCTGATTCTGCTGCATTTCTTTGCCTCATCCACCTGACCATGCGCTAAACATAACGCACCCTAGAAATACGCGTCGTGATATAAGCAGACACATTGCACGGCAGCCCTGTGGCCCAGTATCGGCTTGGGGGCGCTGAGAGTGGCGGGCCTGTGCCTTCCTCGAGGGCGGGGGCTATATGTAACTGGTGATATTCACACTTGGAGGTCACAGGCCTGGGCCAAGGCCTGTGTCTGGCAGGGATCCCGCCCCAGGCCCCCTGCAGTGCAGGAAGCGTGTCAGGTCGAGGCTGCAGCCGCACCGTAGGCTTCGCTCTGATGGCAGCAGTGCAGTGAAGACGGTGTCTATCGTGGGCTGTCTTTATGACTTCAGCCGTTGCTAGAAATGACCTACTTGTCTTGTGCCCCCTCAGTTAAGAATCTGCTTCCTACGATACACATTTTCTTTCCCTGAATATTGTAGGTGCTTAGAGGGACGGACCATGCTTTGTTCTTGTTTATTCCCTGTGGCGCCTGGCAGAGGGTGGGGCACGTGGAGCGTGTTGATTCATGTTCTCGAGTCCTTGCCCGGCGTGGTCGGCACTGTTGTGGGCCGGGCACTGAGCACGTAGAGAGGAACAAGGGAAAGGACCCCTCCCCTCCTGCGCACTCAGCCAAGAGGAGGAGAGACAGTAAGTGAACAAGTTCGTGCATAAATGTGCAGGCAAACTGGGAGGTGCCGGGAGCACGGACGCTAGGCAGACGTGTGATGGGGGTGGTTTAGCTGGGGATGGTGGGGAATCCCTCTCTGGGGACAGGGCGTCCTTCAGGAAGGCCCCTGGGGAGCAGGGTTTAGGCGTGTGTTATTCGAAGTGGGAAATGGACCTTCTCACGTGCAGGGGCTGGCACGCTCTGCTGGGAGGGCTGGGGGGAGGCTTGGGAGCGGAGGCTTCCTGGGGGGGTGGGGGGATTCGGGCCAGGGTCACCTGCCGCTTCCCAGCGTGTGGCTGCTAATGAATGCTGCTGAGCACAACTTTTAATTTATGCATGTGAGTGTGCATTTACTCGGTCTCCACAACAGAGCCTCGGTTCATTCTGACAAGTACCATGAGCTTCAGCCTCTGAATAAATGGCACCAAAATTTTAGGGAAGTGGCCACGAGGAGTTTGTGTGTCCACTTGCCCTGAAGCACCTTGAGTTGCAGCGATTTTCTGACTCTGCTCTTTCACCATCGCTCCCCGAACAGGCGTCGGAAGGGAAGGAGACGCAAGCTGACGAGGCAACCCTTCGGCAGGTTAAATAGTAGCAGCCCCTTAATTTTCCAGCCGGAAATCTAGCTTGAAACGTGACGACACAAACAACATCCATCAAAGCCCAACATCTGGGTCTCCCAGCTGCCAGCTCCCCCGCCAGCGTGCCAGGCTGCTTTGTAATTGAAGCACCACTCAGAGCGGCAGGTCCTGTGCGCGGGAGTGGTCCGCGTGTGCACTTCCCACTCTGTGTGGGCTTTAAAACACGCAGGCGGGGTTGGCTCTGCCCGGTGGGAGGACCTGAGCGAGGCCCAAGTGCTCAAGCCACCGTGGCCATGATATCTGTTCAGCCGTCAGCGATTCTGCAGGGGAGAAGGACGTGCTGATTTAGGCAAAAGTGACCATTCGGTGCTGTTTATTTTTTACAAATGGCGCCGACGATCTGGCCAGTCTTCCCTTAGTATTAGTGAGAGCGCGTTGGCACCTCTGAGGAACGGATCTGCACTCGCTGCCTTGCCCGTGTCCATTGTTCTGACCTTCTCCAAAAAGCAAAACACAGAGCAGAGTGATGTGCGTGTGACCAGCAGCTGTAACAGAGCTTCATACCTTTTTAATGGAACAGAGCAGTTTTTAATTTTTCAAAAGATCATTCCAAATTAACTCATTTCTTCAGTGCCTCTGTAAACAAACGCTCGGAGGTCAGAGGAGTCCCCTGTGGAATGATCCTTCTAAGTAGCTTTGGCTAAAAGGCGTCCCGCAGTGGTGATTGCTTTAGGATTGCTTCCATCTGAGTGAATTATACTTGTGGTGGAATTTGTGCTGGGCTGATTTATTTTAAATTGTAGGATAAGTTCTAAAGTACAAGAAGTATGTACTCTATAAAGAGTGTCCTGGGGACTGACTGGTAGCAAGAGGGCTCGGCTCCTCCCCATCTCCTATCGGGTCTCCTGGGGTGATGGCTCAGATCAGAGTCATGATAAACTTCACTGCCAGCCCTTTGGGGTAATACCCCTCCAAAAAGAGAGCGGTCCAGTTTGCATTCCTCTGCGTGTGGTGCCCCGCCCATCCTGGGAGAGCGAGTGGCCCCATGCAAAGGGCTGTGAGGCAGGAGGATGCCCCCAATCCTGCCCCGTGGCCTCGTGTGCCTCAGTGGACACCCCAAACTCCCCCTGAAACAAGACCTAAAAAATTGGTGAAGTGAGACTCTCCAGGCTTGCGCTGCCGTGACAGTTCGCCAGCTCAATTGCCTGGAGAAGGAGAAGGGGGGGCAGAAAACGACCATCTGATCGCGGTTCGTTACACGGCTCAGTTCCCAGAGCTGGTGAGGACGGGACGTTCCCGGGCACCGAGCCAGGTGGGCGCCAAACCCGAGGCACCCGCGCAGGATCCCCCTTAAGTTCTGGAGATTGTGTCCAGGTTCTGACGATTTTAAAAATCATGGCTTCTGTTCATTCTCAAAGTTCAGAGAAGTTTTCTGTAAAATGCTGCCTTTGTCTTCCTCCTTATTTCTAAACTTGATAACAAAATCTCCACCTCTGCTCTCACATGCTGTGTGTAAATCGCTAAAATCTGTAAACCTGAATAGATGTGGAAAATCACACACTGCTATGAAAGAAACCCACAAATGAATCTCTATATTTGAAGTTTTTTCATTTAACAAATGCATTGTTATCCATTATCCTTTCAATACTTAACAAACAACTCATAATGAAATGCAGAACGGCTCAATTGGAAGAGATTTTCTTCCCCTTTTTTCTTTCAGAAACAGCCATTTCCTTGCAGGTAGTAATTTTGTTTTAAGAAGAACGATGTTTAGCACCAGGCTTTTTAATAAAATATGTGTGAGAGAATAATTCCTCTAAAACATTCTATATCTGCAAAAATCTATATGTGGGAGAACTTGAATTATTCTCTAATAGATTTTATTACATAGCAGTTAAGAAGTTTTCTGAGAGACATCTAGTCAAAGGCATCAATTTTGGGTAACAAAGCACAGGAGAGAAAGGAACTTATTGGAAACTGGCGTTATTCCCTATTTTGCAAATTCTTTATCTGTTTCTCTAGCTATTAATATCATTTTCTTCTAGACAGTAGAGCGTCTTAGGCTGTAGATTGAGTATTGTAGCACTTTGTGCAGGTCTAGTATGATTAACCACAGACCAGCAAGCTGGTACCCCTTCACCCAAGCCCTGAGTCTTGGACATACGCTGTCTGCCAGGCATGACACCCTCCACTGGGGAAACTGAGGTTTTAAGAGGCCTAGCCACGAATGGTGGGAGAGATGGGCTGAGTTCATATTTTGGGGGCCTTTGAACCCTGGGGGGAGGAGGTCCACGGCAGGGGCAGAACTGCTGTCTTAATAAATTAACATGTGATCCTGTAGGATCAAATGCCATTCATTTAGGGACAGGGACCAGAAAGAGAGGGCAATGCATGCGTTCATTTCATTCGAGACTTAATGTTGAGTCTTGTCTGTGTCCTGTGCGGCTCTGGACCTGGAGCTTCAGCAGGAGGGGCAGGGCCCTGGGCGCTGGGAGAGCCTGACACACGTGCTCTTCTGCTCACTACAGAACACGGTGAGAATCTCAAGGAGACAGCGTAGGAAGGAGGCTAGAAATGGGGGGAATGGGGGCCCCGCCTCATCCTGGGAGGTCATCAAAGGTCTGGGCTGACTTGCGTGGCAGAGGCTGGCGTGACCTGGGAGGAAGGCACAGCTGGCCAAGCTCTCAGGTGGGGATGGCCATGGAAGAGACGGAAAGGAAGTCAGAGAGTCAGTGCAGCAAGCCAGGGACAGATGGCAGGGGAGAGAGAGAGGAGGAGGGGGTCCAGGCACCGCACCATGCAGGGGAAAGCTGCCCGAGGGCATTTCCCCAGTATTTTATCATGAAATTGTTCAGGCTCACAGAAAAGCAGAGTGGCTTGAGCAGTGAACGACTGTGTCCACCATGTCGATGCCACAACAACAAGCATATGGCTGCGTTGCTGTGTTGCAGACCCATCCTCTACTCACCCGTGCATCCGCTGCCCTTGTCAATGCATCTCACAGTGAAAGTGCGGACACCCGTGTTCCCTCCTAAACACTCTGTGCGCATCTCATTAGAGTTCAAGGTTCATTTATGTTATTGAGGCAAAATTTTATACAGAAGGCACCCATTTCAAAACCCATTCACCCCGAGTTTGGACAAATGTATCTACTTGTGTAACCAAGACTCATGTCCAGGTGCAGGACAGCATTCTAGAAGGTTCTCCCTTGTGCTTTCCCAGTCAGTCCCTTGCCCTGCCCGCCTCCGTGGCCCCAGAGGCATCACTCCTGTGCTTTCTTCATGTTCGCTTTGCCTGTGGTGTGGCCACCAGCAGTGCTCTCTCTTGTTGGATGCACTGCAGGTTTAGTTTGATTTGGGTTCTGCCTCTTTCCAATGGAAGGACCATTTGCAGTTTTGGGCCATTGTGAATAAAGCTGCTGAGAACACTTTGCAAAATCTTGTTGTGGGCAGGTGTTTTGTTGTTTTGTTTTTCTGGGTGAAAGCTCTAGGTCCTGAAGTCTCTTTTATCCAATGCTCATATCAGAAGTGAAGAAGCCTCCTGTGCTCACCGTTGGCGTGGTAGGTAGTTTTCCATCTTTTTGCCCCACCCCCGTCTCTGTGTATTTAAAGCATATCTCTTGTGGGCGGCAGGTGTTTGGACCTGGATTTTCTTCCTGTCTTTTCTGACAACTCTTGCCTTGTAACAGGAGCGCTTACCCCCTTCCTGTTCCATTGTCAATGTGGGTGGGGTTGGGTCTGACACTCGATATTTGCATTTTTGTTTGTCCTTCTCTGTGATACCTCTTTTCATCTTTTTCTCCTTTTTTACATTAATTAATTTTTTAGACTTGTGTTATAATTTTTCTGTTGGAGTTGCAGCTCTACCTCTCTGCATTGTGTTTTAGGAGCTGTCCTAGGAGTCACAGTATACATCACAGGCTACTGAAAGATTTGTTAAAATTC
Organism: Daubentonia madagascariensis; assembly: GCA_023783475.1. NCBI lineage: Eukaryota > Metazoa > Chordata > Mammalia > Primates > Daubentoniidae > Daubentonia > Daubentonia madagascariensis. The sequence continues at coordinate 1,087,902 of JAKFHU010001640.1, read as the reverse complement.
AAAAACTCAAGGCAGCAGCTTGTGAGGGACGAATCAGATGAGCAGATGGGTAAGGGTTCCTGATGCTTTAGGCAATGTCCCCAAAGTCACACAAGGAAGAGTGGTCCAAGTCACTTCTGGGCCCTCAGCCTGCAGACATGGGACAGGTCCCACCCACAGGGCTGGCCTGGTGCCACCTGCCATTCCACGTGGGCAGGAACATGGGTGTCCCCTTAGCTCCTGGTCCCCATCCCCACGGGAGCAGTGGTGTGAGCCAGGCTTTGGGGACACGGATGAACCCTTGGGCTACGGCTGCCCCAAACTCATCTGGGACCTGAGCCACAGGTGTCTGATGGATCCTGCTCCCCAAATCTTGTTTTCTCCTCCCCAGATTGTGATAATTCTGTCTGCTTCGGTGTTGGGAGGGTCCATGGAGTGATCCACGCAAAACACTCAGAAGGATGCCAGGTACATCTTAAGTGCCACGGAGTTGTCCACTGGGCCATTAGAACTATTACTATTAATTTTATGATGGCTCTTGTTGCTAGGACGATGGCTTTCAGTTCAAGGCAGTTGCTTCCTTGCAGAACCGCCGGGGCGTCCTCAGCCTAGAGGAGGTCACCCAGCTGAACGGGGTATCTCTTGGCTTCTGCGTGGTTGTGTGTGTCAGTAATTCATTTACATTACTGTTGTGTTTGTCAAATAATGGAAATACTATAGGCTGCGCTCAGAAATGGAAATTAGATTTTTAATAGGATATACAGTAGTAATAAAGAAAGGATGTGCACCAAGGAGGGTTCGTGCGCAATAATTACAAATTATAAAGTCATTACTCACACTTGTGTTTGAAACTGCAGAGTGAGTTAAAATGCTTCTTTGGGAACAGAATCCATGGTACTTGCTCACTAAAATTCTACACTGCAGAAGTGGAGAGAAAGGCAGGCATGCTGCCTGGCCGTGCTGCGCTGGGCTGGACTTCAGCTTCTGCATCCAGCCACACTGACACTCCCTTCAGAGGGACTTGAGAACCATGTGCACTTGCTGAGGTGGGAAAAATATAGAAGAAAAGAAATGCCTGCATTTCTGCAATTTGTGCTCTTTCCCCTCAAGACATGAGCGGAAAGGCCCATAGGAGCTCAGTTGGCTGAGAATTATAAAAAGCGATTATAATGAAAAGTATGCCTGCTCGACTGATGGGAAGTGTGGCTGTCTCTGTAGCATTAGGCAGAGGCATTTTCTATAAATGTTAATATTTAATCTTCATAAATCCTGCTGTCTTGACCGGTGGCCTACCCAGTGCTGCTCCTGTGGCCTCCTGCTGGAATCCTGCATAAGCCTCGGGCTGGCTTTGCCCTGGGAACACCAGACCCCCCAAGGCAGGCACACCCTTGGGGGACATGTGAACTCCCTTGGTGTGGAGACAGGAAATGCAGACTCTATTTTTAAATTCCTGGGACATTGAACTCAGAGGTGTCATTCCTGTGTCCACAGCAGGCGGGCCTCTGGGAGCAGCCCCAGTAAAACAGGGCGGGGTGGAGAACGTTCTTCTCCTGCAGATAGGTCATGACCCCCCAGGTCTTCTCTGGGGTTAGGGCCAGAATCATGTTTCTGGAAAGCCCGGAATGGGCCACCCCTGCTCCTGCTCTGAGCCGCAGGAGACCCTGATGGGGGAGGTGGCACTGTCATCTCCAGTCTCCTCATCTGATGTTCAGAACTTCATAGTTTCAATGTTGATCGTTCTTTACACCTGCAGCGTAAGATAATGCAGCCAATATGGTTATATCTGGCTTCTGTGGGGAAGAGCCATTGGGAGCTGATGGACAAGGACAGCCCTGGGGGCTGAGACACTGGAGTGGTGGCTTCCTTAGGAAATTCCACAAACCACTGGCTTTTACCTGGCTACCTATTGGCTATTTATTGTCCAGGTGGGAATAATTTTATTAGGTATGTGATGCATTTGGAAAGTGGCCTGTGAGGGGTCTGGAGACGGTGGCAGTTGTCCCGGCCCCTTTGGCCTTGCTGAATCTCAAAACCCAGGACGCTAACCCCAGTTGCCCATCAGAGCTGTGGTGTGGCTCAAAGACCACGCAGAAGGAGCATGTTCTGCAAAGCATGACATGCTCTGCAAATTCAAGAGGGTACTAACATGCTAGTTATTATAACTAGTGCTGTTATAACTAGACTCCACCATTCATGATGGTGCTGAATGGGCTGGACTCAACTAATCAGACTTTTCTGTTCTCTTCTTTCTAGGTAAGTGACTATGCTGCTAAGGCTGCACACATGTGTCCTTGTATGTCCCCGTTGCGCCTGTGAGAACGTGTTGTCTGCTCCCCGGCTCCTGGGAGGATGCCTGAGTGAGGACCCTGTGTGAAGTAAGATGACCCGGGGGCGCGTCTCGCTGCGATGTTGCTCTTCAGTGGATGTGCAAGGGGTGAGGGTCACACTCTACAAGACTGTGACGGCATTGCTTGGTCTTTCTTGGTCAAACTTGTGCAAATGGAGAAGGTGGGGGTGGGGAGAGAGCTAAGCAGTGAACCAGACAAAAAGCAATTGTGTGGACTCTCTAACTCGAGAGACCAGCATAGAAAATGATTAAACTCTACTCCGATTGAGCACAGAATTTCAATTTGAACTTCAAAACCTGTCTTCCTGTGAGGTATTTTTATATCTTAGCAACCTGGTGGTCTAGTTTGTCTTTTTTTTTCTTGAGTGCCTGGGAGCATCCATTCCTAAATCTTTTGACATTTTCTGGAAGTTTGTTTTCTGTTTCCCGGGGCTGTCGTAGGGCTTGCTTCCTGTAAGGCGAAGGTCGCTCTTTTGGTTTGTGGCAACCGGTTCAGAAGGTGTTTTGGGTTAAAGAAAATATTAAAAATACATAGCTAAAGATATTTTTTCAGTTCATTGAAAGAGAACTTTGAGATGCAGCATCAAGCTTGTGTGGTGAAGAAATGTTCCCTTTGCACATGAGTCGTATATGAAAATCTTACAAGTAACCATTGTACTGCACAACTTATCACTATAGGTGAGACTCACGCTTGACCGTGAACTTCCTGGGGTCCAAAGGATAGAGGGACACATGAGCAGGTAGAATAGTTGCTGACATTGTGAAGGAAACATCCTTTCTTTTCTTCTTTTTTGTTACTGGCAGAAGTTACTCTTACCAAAACCAACTTATTCCATAAGAATTATTCCATATTGGGCCCCCTATATTGGAAGACGCTGAATAATATATAAAACCACAGTCTTAACATTTCTGGAAAAACACAATGGAGGGTTCCATGTGGTTGTTTGGGCTATTTTATTTAATAAAACAATGGGATAACATTAAAGTACAGCTCATTGAAGGTACTTTTCTGTAGGCCAAAGATGATTTGGCCCAAATGAATATTCTTTACATAGTTTGGTTGGATCCCGGGGACAACCTAGGGTACCTCAAAAATTGGATGAGTGATGAATACTGTGAACAGTAGTCTCCCCAGTAAAGTGTCGGTAAAAGCTGGGCAGGAGGCACCTTGCAGGAGACTGGGCTGCACGTGTGCTGGTGTGTAGGTTGTAGATGGAGCAACTGGCTTCAAGGAATAGGGCACACATGATCAGATTGAGGTCCTTTGGGGAAGAGAAGCTAAGCTGAGACCAAAGTGAAGCGTGTCCATCCCGAGCGGTAGGTACAGTATGGTGCGTCAGGCAGGCGTTGACCAGCTCTTCAATCAGTCGATCCAGTGTGAAAACTTAATTGCAAATGAGAAGGACTGTCTTCCAAAGACGGACAAAGGGAAATAGAAAAAGTGGTCATAAAAGTAAAGATAATCAGCCAATGTTACTAAAAGTGAATGTAGAATTTTTTCAGAAAAAGCAACCCTGCGTTTTTTCCTGGGAGAGTGCAGTATTTGGGGTCTGAGTGCTGCAGAGCAAGTATGTCCTGGATGTTGAGGTGGGGTTGACACTTGCCCCAAATCTCCCCAAGTCTTGTAGAAGGATGTAGATCGTGTGTCAGAGGTCACATGTCATGAGGACACACTGTGAATTCAGGGCATAGCATTTGGCTGTAGGGTGATTGAATCCAAGGTAGTTGAATCCATTCTCAATGAATTGGGCTAATTCTTATCATTAAATAAATTATTATTAAATAATAATATAATAATATAAATTAAATAAGGATTATTTATTAAGTAATTATTATTTAATGTTATTCAACCTGTCAAGTAAGTTTGTGGATACAGTGGACACAATTTTTTCTTTCTTTTTTTTTTTTTTTTTGAGAGGGTCTCGCTGTGTTGCCGAGGCTGGAGTGCAGGGGTGTGTTCACAGCTCACTACAGCCTTGAACTCCTGGACTCAAGCGATCCTCCCACCTCAGCCTCCTGAGTAGCTGGGACTACAGGGCGTGCCACCACGCCTGGCTAATTTTTTTCTATTTTTTTTATAGATGGGGTCTTGCTATATTGCCCAGGCTGGTCTTGATCTCCTGGCCTCAAGCGATCCTCCTGCCTCCCAAAGTGCTGGGAGTACAGGTGTGAGCCACCACATCCACCGCATTCGCCTCTTTTTGATTTCACCTGAGTATTGACACTTACTCTCACGACGCCACGGTGGTTTGCCGCTTAAACTCTGTGTCTTTGGTTCACCCTGGAGGGAGAAAAAACAATCATGAGCCAGTCGGCCAAGCACACCCTTGTTTGTGGTCTGGATTTTTGTGGAAATTCCCCCTTCACTTGCTTGAGCTTTCAGGGTAAAGGGGACGCTCCCTTCCCACTGGCCATCCTTGGGCTATAGTGGCCTTTCTCGTGTCCTAGCGTTGGACCATGACACGCCTGTCCTGGGAACAGGGCCTCACTGTTTACAGATGTCTGGAAGGGCAGTTGGGTCCCGGGGTCTCAGGGCTCCGTGCCCCAGGAAGCCCGCAAGTGGCACCAAAGAGCAGAGCCTGTTCCGATGGGCTAGCTCCGTGCTGGCCCCGCACCGTGGCTGGGGCCTGCGGTTCCCCCTGGAATGCTCATGCCTTCATTTGGCCTGAGGCTGGCTTAGCACGAAACGCAGTAGGTTCCTCTCTCAAAGGGCCCCTATTAGATATTCAGATCTTAGACCTTGTGTTTTTTGCCACTATTTCCAGAGACACTCACTGCTAAAGTGATGCTTGGCAGATCCCTTAACGTGACCTTAGATGGGTTTCCACAGGTGAGTTATCCATGGTGACATCCCGGCCTCCTCTCACCTTAACCCAGGGGTTCTCACCTGGGGGGCGATTTTGACCTCAGGGATTTTGAGGCCCAGAGAGGTTAGGTAATGGCCCAAGATCCCACAGCACGTAGGTGGTGGAGTCATCTTGTCCTGAGCACATAGCTAGTGCTACATCACTTTGCTGTGTTTTTCTCCCAAGCAACAGTAGGGCCCGTAGGAAACCCCAGGTACAGAAGGCAGAGCCCATCCTCCAAGTGCAAACACTCGCGGCCACTTTTCGGAGGAACAGAGAATCCAGCTGTGGCCTCTCTGTTAAGTCAGTGGCCTCACCTGCGTGCCAGGCGCAGTCTGGACGGGGCGGCGCAGGTGCCTCTGCCACGTGGACATCTGCCTAACGGTCTAACTGGTACCAGGACCACGATTGCACTGATTCCTTCCTGCGGCTCTGCTGGGGGCGCAGAGTCAGAACACAGGCTCCGCTTCCCTGCCCACACAGCTCACGCTCGCTTCCCTCTCCCCGGCTCCTCCCCGAGGGCTTGATTTGGAGGCAGTGTCTGATTTAATGTGGAAAGAAGATGGAGCAACAAAGCAGGCCACGCCGAGCACCGTGTGTGGGGGAAGGTGTTTCTCTTCCACGCGCAGCTCAGCGCTCACCGTTCACTCTTTAACATTTTGCTGAAGATGTAGGGCTTGAGGCTGTTTTTCTTGTGGAAATTATTTTAGAATCTGCACCGGCTTTCACTGGTGTCTTGGAAGGGAGGCGGGTGATGTGAGACAGACTGGGCAGACGATTCCGCGTGGGGCGTTTCAAACCTCACAGCAGGGCGGCGGCTGCAGAGCGGAACGAAGGCGGGAGCGGGACAAGAGTGGCGCCGTCGCCCCCGTGGTGTTCTGCGCTGGCCTGTCTACGGGGGGTTCGGAGTGAACCCTGACCTCTCGGAAAGCAGAACGGTGCGTTTCACAGCCTGTGCCGGAGGAGGCTGTGGCTCCAGGGCACACTTGGAAGCAGTCAGTAGGAACCTGGTGTGAAGTGGAGAGCGTGACAGACTCCAAGGGTGACGCTCCTTTTTGTCTTCGCCTCTTGTGACCCCAGGGACGGGAGCTAGCAGTCTGGAGGAGGGAGTCCGATTTCGGCCGTGGGCTGGGCGGTCGGCCCCGATGTTGTCCGCCCGGACCACGGAACAAGCGCCCCTGGACGTCGTGCCCACTCAGAGGGCACACGTTTGGGGAAGTCCGCGCCAGGGCCGAGGTCCTTTACGTCTCACTGCTCGGCACCCTGCCTGGCACACGGGGGGCACCCGACACAGGCTGGTGGGAGAAAGGAGGGTGGAAAGAACAAGCAGACGAGAGCCCCCCGTCGCCAAGGTCTGATGTGGTTTGGGGCGTCCGGCCCTCGCGCCTGCGTGCATGAGGATGAGTGGGCTTACTGATTGCTCGTAGCATGCCAGGGTCCATGTGGTGTTTCTGTTCCTTGTTAAACCTTCCCTGTTAATAAAAGTGGCAAAATTTTATTGACATGTTGAGAAAGAAATTCGGATGCGCAGAACTCTGCCAGGTCCGTCAGAAGTCCGGAGATAGTATCAAAACTTGGAGCTTGAATTAGACAAATGCAATTAAAGTATCACAAATTCATCTCATACTGTATGGGATTGAATAGTCCGTTGCCCCCCATCAGAATTCCAAATGTGAAGAACAGCAAAAATAAGGTGGCTTCATGATTACTGGTAAATACTTGCGTAGGTTATAGAGGGGAGTAGACGGAGGATGACCCATCATGAGAGAGATGAGTCTTTCCCAAGACTACAAGTTAGGAAACGTACACATTTGGTGGCGAGTGGAGAAGCTCGTGTCATATATGGTGCAAGCCGAAGACAAAACTCTGACAATTCTCTGTCCTTATTAAAATCCAATGACAGCAACAGCCCCGCCCTACACTTGGAGCACTGTGAATGCAGTAGAAATGTTTGGCGTGTGCTGTTGCATGTGTTTCTTCAGCTCACATTTCTTACCACTGGTGATCCGGTTCTCAAGTGCAGCTGGCTTTCTGGGTTCCGTGTGGAAAGAGATTGAAGAACAAGCTGCTGAATACGTTAAATTGTATTTACAGTGTCTTGTTTTCTTTCTCCCTTAAGGATAAAGCCTCCATTTTACTAACTCTATGAGTGAGGCTGAAATGTATCAAAGAATTAATTCCATGAATATTTATATGGCGCCTACTAGGTGCAAATAAGTTTGCTGTGAGTGATATAAACATAGTCCACCTGCAAGAGCTGGGGAGAGAAAAAGGCCCGGCCAGCTCTAATGCAGGGTGGTCCTGTTTGTAGTGCCGGTAGCAGCTTGCGGAAGGCTCTGCGGGGTTCCCAAGGTGAGAACCATTAGCTGGGACCTGCTCTTCTAACTGACTCTGGGTGGGAACCGATGAGGAAGGGAGAGGCTGGTGCTGGTTAGGTTTTAAACGTTTTAGAAAGGAGCCGTAGTCTGTGTGGGCCAGGAGGTTTCATTACACTTAGAAAGCTTTGAGTAAAGAAACAGCAAAGTCCAACCATTCAGACATGAGGCTGTGGATGCCCCAGGCCACTGGAAGAATTAAAATTACTCCACTCAGTGGCTCGTAACTATGTTGGTTTGGTTTTCCTACAATGCAGCTTCAGTGAAGTATGCTCCATTTTCAGAGTTTTGAGTATTTATTTTTCCTAAGTGAGTTTGCAACATGTTGTGTGAGTTTTTTAGTAGAATGTAGTTTCTCACGTCAGATGCAACAACTAAAAATAAATACATATGCACACATACACAGACATTTATAAATATATACATTTTCCCCAAAGGTAATTTTTCTAAAAGCCAAAATAGCTTTTGGTGCCACAACTAATTAGGAGATTGTGGAACAACGCAGAGCCATCTTGATGGTAATAACCGTCTTCAGATAATGTGGTGCTAAATTAGCTCACTCAACAGCTATTTTGTAAGTAGATTTGGTTTATTTTTAGTTCTTATGTGAAGCCAGGAATCCAAATGGAGATGAAGGGTTTTCAGGGAGCGTGTGAGACCGCTGGCCAGCGGTGCATGGCATGGCGGCCCTTCCTGGTGGTTTGCTGCACTTTGCAGAGGAAGCTTTAGGTAAAACCAGCAGTACGATGGGGTTCGCCGTGTCTCAGAGCCAAGCCGTCACTTTAAGAGAAACAAACGGTGGTGCACTTAAGAATTAATTGTACGTTCTACAAAACACCTGCCCATACTCCTCAAACCGTGAAGGTCATCAAAAACAAGGAAAGTCTGAGAAACTCTCACAGCCAAGAGGGGCCAAAGACGTGTGAGAACTTGGTGTCCTCTGGGGTCCTGAATGGGATCCTGGGACAGAGAAAGGACATTATAGGGAAACCAAGGACATCTGAATGAAATAGCTACTGTAATCAGTAACAGTGTATCAAAATTTATTCATTAATTGTAACATATATCATACTGTCAAAAAAAACCCCCAAAACCATGAGCTCTGTAAATTTGGAGAGGAGAGCTTCATTTCCTAAGCAGGGGATCACAACCTGGGGGCTGGGCATGGGCCTCTGGCGGGAGCCCCAGGTGGCATTTCATAGGAGGGGATGGAGGCAGGAGCTTTATGCTGGGTGGGCTGCTAACCACACGTATCAACAAGTCACAGCAGAATCTTATGGATATTTATGAGGGAGTCCAAAGGCCTGCATATTAAATAAACACGTATATTACATGCATCCTGTGTTCACTTTGGGGTGGAGATGTAACATTTAAATGTATTACAGGTAGGCCCTATGCGTCCACAGGTGAAGCGGGCACAGGAAGACACTCAGTGCGCAGCCTCTATAACTGGCCAGAACCAGCCCATGGTCGGGTGTCTCATCAGGAGAAAGTTACAGAAATCAGTCTCTTGTCCCATCAAGGCTGTCGCTGTGGCTTTGGAACAGGGTCAGTCAGCTTCTGGCAGTAGCTGAGCTGCAATTGTTTGCTCATCTTGAGGCCGATGCTTGTTTAGCTGCTAGAGAAAAAGAAAAAACCAGCATTAATTTGGTATCTTATTGCCACAAAGAGTCTGTTCGTCAGTCTTGTGGTCTCTATTTTAGCATTAATGCAGGTCATTGTTGCGTCTGACTAAACCACAAAAGGGAGGGGTAAAAGGGGTGTGTCCAACCTCCAGTCCTGTCATGGCCAGGAACTCAGATCTTCAGGTTTCTGTGGGGTCCCCTTGGCCAAGAGGGGCCCGTTCAGGCAGCTGGGGAGCTGTGCATTTTGTTTTTAGTTCTCAATACTAAGGTAAGATGTTAACAGTAGGGGAAACCGGGTGAAGAGTACTCAGGAGCTGTCTCTACTATCTTTGCAACTGTTCTGTAAATCTAAAACTATTCTAAAATAAAAGGCTCTTTTTAAAAAGCATAAACAAGATAATTTAAAACACCTATTATTCCACCACCAGGAAATAAAAATTACTGTCACTATCCTGGTGTATTCAGCTGTCTCCACACACTGTTTTGCAGTGTGAAATCATGCTGGGCATACAAGTCTGTACCGTGCATTTTTCCCCTTAAAGTTGTACGAATGTAAGCATCCTCCCTGCATCACTAAAAATGTGTTTGGTCAATCAGTCAATCAAGGTGTAAATAAGTGCTGTCTCAGGGAACATTGCACCCTCCTCATACTAGAAGTAAATATGCAAATGGATTCTACATAGCAAAGCACAGAAGGTCCAAGGCAGCCCGTGTGCCCCCTCCATATTGGGTCTTCATGCTCACAGTTGGGAGCAGACGCCTGGAGAAGCCACCCCACTGGTTAGAAGCTGGTCCTCAGTGACGTGCAGGCCATCCTTGTGCCTGTGCACACTGAGCCCGGGGCCCTGAGCTCGCTAATGATGAGCTGGTGGCCACAGCGGGTCCCCTGTGCTGGGAAGGCCCACCCTGGGTTGGGGTGGTGGACGCAGAGCAGGATCAAGAAAGAGAAGACCAGGCCCTGGCCTTGGGGTCAGCCATTCCCGCAGAGGAGGCGGGCAGGGACAGGGCACACTCGATGAGAGGCAGACCACAGCAAGCTTTGAAACAGGGAACAGAGACAAGGGCGTGCATGAGGGAGGACCTAGCTGCAAAAAGGGACGTTTGCATGGTCACTAGATGTGGTGGGGATTTTAGAAGGCAATGGCGAGCGTGGGACAGCTCTCAGTAAGGACAGCTGAGCCCCAGTTTGCTGCGTCGGAAGTGCATAGTATAGAGTAGGTCACTGTAGGACTTGAGCAGTTTGCCTATTGAGCTCTTACATGCACAGAGACGTCCACTGTCATATTAGGGTTGGACAAAGACAGCACCAACTCACCGCCTGGAGCCCAGAGGACAAGGAGGGCTTCTGTCTCGGTTGGCGAGCAGCTCAGGGGTGGGGAGAGCCGGGTCCCATCCCATGCCCCATGCTGCCTCTGCAGCACTGGCTTCTGTATCAGCATCCACTGGACAGAAGGAGCCTCCCTCCCAGCCCTCACCCTCTTGCTGTTGGGGGCACATGCTCACTGCCTGGACCAGTACCAGGTGCCGGGGGTGCCACCCTGTTGGCTCCAGCCTGGGTCCTGGGGCCGGCCTTGGGAAGAGGGTGGGATCACCGTGCCTGGTTTGGACAAGTCAACCCCACACCCCGCAGACAGGGAGGGCCGGGTGGGCCCAGGCACACAGGCCGCAGCATCCCTGCAGCAGGGGCCAGCTGGCCATCTGTGGGTCTGTGCTGGAGGGGCACAAGCAGCTGGGGCCACACCCGAAGGCCCAAAGGCCCAGCGAGGCAGGAGGTGAACAGGAGGGACGAGGAGGTAGACCGTGAGATGGGGAGAAGGGGCTGGAATGGAGAGACTCTGCCCCTCCAGACAGCAGCGGGCCCCTGGGACGTCCGGGGTCGCAGTGGAGAGGTGGCTTGGACCGCACAAGTCTTAGGGGAGGCCGGCAGATCGCCATTCCCAGGTGCAGATCGGCAGCACGCTTGCCACGCGCAGCTGGTATCTGGGGATGTTATGGAGCGGAGTCTCACGTTTTAGGGGTAAAAAAAGGAGGGAAAGAGAGAAAAGGGCGGGAGGATTTTTCCATATGGTGAAGGTTCTCATTAAAATCCATTGTGAACTTGGCTAATGGCTGGGTTAGCATCATTTGAAAATCGTTGTAAATATCAGCTGCGTCTATATTCAGCATTTGAAATCTTCCTATTGAGAGCCTGTATAGCTTTGCGTGTGTTTTTTCAGTGGAGTGTTATTCATTTAAAGTTGTTTGAAAATCTGATCAGAAAGATCTTCAACCCGGAAATTTAGTGATTTGAAACACGCTGGCGCCTATACTCTGGGGTGCTCCTCTGAGCGATGCTTAAGAAAAGGACAACTGTAGAAACTCCACACTTGGCGTGTGCCCTGTGTTTTCAGGGGCTGTGAATTTGCATTCCGTGGAGTTTTGATTTGTCCGGGAGGATGGTGATTTCACGCACGAGGCCCCCACCCGGGGTGCGCGGGGGCAGGTGTCTGGTGCGCAGAGTGTGCGGGGAGCTGGGGTTGGCCTGGCCTCATCCTTCAGCCTCCATCAGAGGGGTGGGTGGGCTCACTGTCTGAGTGCCCGATGTTCCAGGCGGGCTGGTGACTTCCTACAGAGAAGAGAGATTCGTCCCACAGGAAATGCCGCGGCTGTCTGCCACCCTAGGAACGGCCCCGCGGGTGCTGGGGGGTACTGGCCGACCTCAGGACTGGGTCACTCCCCATTATTGCTTAGTGGTTGAACATCTACAGCAGGATTGTTTGGGGGGGGCGACACAAGTGCCAAAAGTGGTGGGAAGGTGTGTCCTAAATTATTTTAGAGGGGGCAGGTGGTAAGTGAATGAAGCAGAACACACCCATAGGACAGCTTGCGCTGCCATGGGCACGCGCTGCTGCGGGGGGTAAGCATCAGAGCCCGGGCCCCATGCCACACCGCCAGGACCTAGAAATCCACATTTGGGAGCCACTGGCCTGGAATTCATCTCGGGTTTTCTTTATTCCTCTAACACCCGTCTAATTCCATGGTTCGTACCATGATTCCCTCATGTGTTGCATTGCAATGGCGAATTCATTTTAAAAAACCCGTCCACTAAAGCAAATTAGCCTAGACCAGACTGCAGATTCAGGAACGTGTCCCTCCCCGGCTACCAGGACAAGGATTCTCGAGGAGGCTTCTCTCTGCCTTGTCCAGCGCTTGGTACTTTCCCACGTTCACTTAAGACCACGTACAGCTTTTTATAAGTGCTTGTGAATTCATAAAATACGTCTATGCATTAAGCGACTTTGTGGCTGTTTTATAGATGAAGAAAGAAAGACAAGAGAGATTTTAATGCTTGGTGAGTGGCGGGCAGACTAAAGAGAGCGCCGAGCTTCTTAATCAGAAAGGGAGCGAATCGCTTTGCCCAAGATTAAGTCGTCCTGGACACTCTCACACTTCTCGGTCCTGGGCGTTGCATTCCTGCTCTGAGGGCATTGATACTCTAAATTGGGAAACTCTTTTTCATGGGTATTCTGTAGAATAAATATCTGGAAAATTCTTATGTTCCTGATAAGATCCCTATGGAGAAAGAATTCCCTTTATCTGCCCCTAAGAACTGTGCAGCTCACCTGCTCGAAGACTGAAATGTCCAAGAACACCCTCCCTCTGCATTGGCTGATTCCTGTTTTCTGCTGCTGCAAAGTCTAGTCAAGCCCCCATGTTCACCGCGTGGCAGGGGGGCTGTTGGCTCTCGGTGACGGCCAGCCAGGAATCGGAGTGAGGCTCCTGTCCTGCATCTGGTGGCGGGGCCAGCGGCTTGGCCTGCAGACCTTGAACACTCTCTGTAATCGATGCCTGCGGTGCTGGTCGCCTCACCATATTGTCCGTCTCTCGAGAGTTGCTGTGGCGGTCATTGGGGTGTGGCGGCGTGTGCCCGCATGTGTATGTGAGCCTGAGCTGCAGAGAAGAGAGCCCAGGAGTTCTTGTGGCCAGGCCTAGGAAAGGGGAGAGGGAGACCTGATCGTTTAAATCGACCATACCTCTGAGCTGCGCGTTCCCAATTCACGATAAGCCTCGTCTTGCGGACGGCCTGGAAGGATGGGAGGCTAAACGGCTGAGTCTGTTGAAGCATCCATGGCTGCAGCTTCGCTCACACATGACCCAGTTCTGCAAGTGCTGGCTCAGAAAAGACAGAAAGTAGGTCATTGAAGGGAGATGAATTGGGTGAGAGGAAAAAAGTCATTTCATGAGCAATCACTTAAAAATGTTCCAGTGCTGGCTTCCAAAGATTAACTAAACAGACCTGAGCAGAGTTTCCAAGGCACGTCATACTGTTCCTCGGTGGACACTGGTGACCTACGGCAGGTGAGCCTGCAGGGGTGGGATGCTGAGGGCGTAAGTGCGGCGTGCACGCCCAGGAACAAGTCTGTCTTGTCCCCGCAGAAGCGTGTTGCCGTGAGTGCGGGAAGTGTGAATTCCCGAAAGACAACTTCTTGGTCTTCATGGGGACATTGAGGGATTTGTAATTGAGTTTGCTTTGTTTGTTTGTTTTGGCAAATTACAAATTCAGTCCATCAAGATCTGATTATTTTCTAATAATAGGGTCCGAGCACCAGTTGAGTTTCTGTTTCTTGCCTTTGCAAAGCCTGTGTGCCCTCCAGTTGCAACCACATGAAGGGAGCCACACTGTCAATGGCAAAGCAACCTTGGAAACCTCAACGGATTTTGTCCCACAGGTGGGGCATCCTTCCCCTTCCAGACGCTCACAGCTGTAGCCACTGGCCATTTCCACCTGGCACAGAGCACGGTCCCGCCACAGCTGGTCCCAGGCTCGGGCCCTCCCTGCCCCGGGGACTTCCCATTGCTAATGCTGGAGAAGGCCCACAGGCTGTGAAGCCACCAGGGGTGCTGGGCGAAGTGGGAAGAAGGGTGCAAGCGTCTCTGGGTTGGACAGCACAGCGGCAGGGGCTGTGGCATTAAATTCTTCCTAAACCTGACTTTGCGCAGCAACATGGCAAAGGGCCGGGTGCTGTTCTGGGAGCTTCCTGTGCCTCCTCTCAGCCTCCTATCAGCCCCAAGGCCACGTCCTTACCATCCCCTCCAGTGTTCAGGGCAGAAACTGAGGCACAGAAGCAATAAGGTAACCACGGTGCACACCTGTCACGTGGTAGAGCCAGGCTGAGCACCCCGCGGGCCCTGGGTGTTCCAGCATAAGGCTACTGTCACAGAGGCCTTAAACCTTTGGCCTTTAACCAGATCTCATCTCTGAAACTCAACCAGTTTTTTTCCTCCTAAAAGCAGTTTTTAAAAACCCTGACATCATGGCCTGCATCCTGGTGTGGTCGAAACCGGCTGCAGGTGAGTTGCAGCCGCACCTTTGCTGGGATGGAGGTCGCTGCACTGCTCCCTCCCTCGACGCCATCCTGGGTATCACTGCAGGCTTCTGTCCTTACTCCTTGTCACTGGCCCATGAAAGGGCCATGGGCATCACTGACCAGCCGAATTTTTACTGAAGCCAAACCCCCGGGCCTGAAGCTGCCTGGTAGTAAGTGTGTGGGCAGGACCCTCGGCAACAGTGCTGAATTGGGAGCAATAGGTCTATGTTGCCTCAGAAAACAGGGAACTTTGGCCACACACGCACTGTCTTAGAGCAGCTCTGGAATTGTGGTCAAGGGATTAATGGTTGTAACGGTGGTGTTTTCTAGAAGCAGAGCACAGGTGGCAGCTACCAGGGCAAGAAGAGCCCAGGCCTCCCCTGGAGGCCGGGACAAGGCCACATTGGCCAGTGTATGGCCTTGGGCCTTGGGGTGGGGCCTGTGGCACGGCTGGGCCCCTGCACTTCACCTGAAAACAAGAGGCTGGTTCTCCTCTGGCTTTACCAAAGCGTCAGGCACAGAGCTTGTTGTTCAGGATCACATGCTGAGTTAAGAGAAAAGGAAAGTGGAATTTTTTATTTAACATGAACTGTCCTGGCCTTTACATTTTGTCGAGCAATTGGAAAACTAAAATCTCCATGTGGCCCAACACCAGGCAGACCCTGCACACTGCCCATCACCATCGGGCCCCCGGTTCTGGGGAGTCGCCTATGGGGTCACCCCTGTGACGTGGCACGGGCCCTGTGGTGAGCTTCGAATGGGAGCCTACAGGTCCTAGGCTGGCGCGAAGGGGGCTGCACACAAGGTATGATATAAGGCACTATGCTGTACAGGGGCACCGCTGGCCACACCCACACAGCCCACAGGTACGCTCAGGAGCTCAGACTGTGGTTTCCCAGCAGACAGAAAGAGGGAACCCTGTTCACAACAGCGCGGGACGACTGCTGGCAGGTTCCCCCTCCGAGCTACAAATGCTGTCCGCTGGGGGAGAGTCCTTGTTCCACTCCAGGGGTCCTTCATAAAGAGGTGACTGGGCTGTGTGTTCCGCCAAGGTGAGGTGTCTGTCTGCAGAGAAACTCCAGGAACAAGTGCGCAGCGTTCCTGGGATGGGGTTCGGTGCTCCGTTGGGGTCCTCCCTGTGCGGGCACTGCCTTTCTTTTAACTAAAACCAGAAAAGAAAGCTGCTGTGCCCAGTTACAAATAAGGCAGAACAATTGCATCCGCCTTTTTTTGTTCTTGCCAGAAATCTACCCTAATAGCTTCTTTTTCCCTCCCTTCCCCCTCCCAGGGTGGCTTGCCCAGTTTCACGCGGACTGTCCTTGCGTCCCCCTCCCACCTGGCCTTGTTTTCTGACTGCTCCTGGGTTCAATGCAGCGTCTCTCCGGCTCCCTCCTCAGCAGGCTCCGACCTCTCCCTGGTATGGTTCCACCCCAGGTAGCCCCTCGCCAGGCGTGTGCTTCTCCTGCTGCATCGCACCAGCATTGGGAGTGGACAACTTCGGTCTCCAGCCAAGCCCCTAGGGCCACGGGCCGGAAAGCGGATGTGACCACTTCTCCCACCCTAGCAGCAGCCATAGGCCTCTCACCCCGGGAACTCAGCGGAACGGGGACAGGCCAACACATCTGCACCCTCATTCCAACCAGAGCAGTCCCTTTGCACCCTCTCCCCTCCTGTGCCCAAGCAATCACGGGACTGTCTCTGTCATTTATGAGCCCTGTGTCGGATACCGCATAAGCTCGTGCGTGTTGTCTGTGGCTCCTCATAACCAGATACTACTACAGCTTCCATTTTACAGACTGGGAAACTGAGGCACAGAGGCTGAGCTGGGATCACACATCTGGGACATTCTGAAGACAGGACGTGCATTCTCGCCACCCTGGAAGATAGGTCTGCCTCCAACCTGTGTCCCTGAGTCGTGGCATCATGGGAAATAATTTACGAGGTCATTTGGCAGAAAGCTCAGCGGCTAAGCTATTTTAAAGCAAAATATCAGACCCTTGGAGAGTCTGGATTGATTGTAATAACATAGGGCTGCAACGCTGGCTTGGGATGAAATGTCAAACCACAGCCTTGCCCAAGAGCAGTCACTTAAAATAGCCGGGCGCCATTCCCAGGTCAGTGAGCGCTGGTTCAGGACTCTTGCTCAGCTCCTTCTTAGGAAACTGGGACCACTGTCCACGCGGCCCCTTACTCCCCAGTGGTGTCTGTCTCCAAGTCCTGGCAGGGAGCTCTAGGCATCATTAATCTTTCAGCTCCTCCAGCAAGTCATGTTTTTGTAACATGGTATTTTTAAAATTTATTGGGATAGGACACACATCCCGAAAAATGCACAAATGATAAGTGCTGGATGGCTTCTCACGGACTGATGACCCCAGCGTGGCCAGCACCCAGGTCAAGACACACACGTGACCTTCCCCCCGGCCTCGGAAGCTCCCTCAGGCCCCTTGCAGCCACCATTCCCTACCCAGGGGGTAACCAGATTCCTGAATTCCAACATTCCAGATTCATTTTGCCTGACTTTGAGCTTCGGGTAAACAGAATCTTTCCTGTCTGGCTTCTGTAGCTCGATACGACATTTGTGAAAACTCTGCATGTTTTTGTGTGTGATTGTAGCGCATCCATTTTGTGTTTTATATTCCATTGGGAGTAGAAACCACAGTCGGTCTGTCCGTTGGCCCGTTGTTGGGCAGTGGGGGAGTGTGCAGGCGTGGCCTGCAGGGCTGCATTGGAGATTCCTGGCGTGTCTTTGGGTGAACACGCACCTGCACTTCTGTGGATGTGTACCTGCACAGGCACTGCCGAGGCTGGCACAGGTGTGCACTCAGCTTTAGCAGAAACGGCCAAGCGGACTTTGAGAGGCAAACCTTATTTACAGTCCTCCAGTGGAGGATAAGTTTCGAGTTTGAGTCCTGCCTTAGTCACTCCTGACCTTGGAACTTGGCAAGTAGCTGTGTCCCTTGGGCTGAAAGTGTGGATAATGAACACGCCACCCCCATAGGGCTGTGGAAGGAATTAAACGAGGAGGTGCATGTGCCGTGTTCAGGGCGGCAGCAACATAATCACGTCCGCCTGTCTCCTATTATTCTCCTCAGCTAGTGCACACCTCACTTTATGGTTTCCGTCCTGAGCTATGTGGCTGGTTCAGGGTTCATCCTTTTAGCCACACCTCTGGTTTGTTCTCAGTTCTGTCCTGTGCAGGTGGCTCACAAAGCCCAAGTGTCCCTCCAGGTCCCTCCCCAAACACACAGACGCGGCTGGGACAGCTCCCAGGGCCGACTTCCTGTGGCCGGGCCTCCCACGTGACCGGCCGTCTGCCTCCCCGCGGCAGGAGGGTGCCCAAGGTACCCGATCCCTTCTCAGGCGCCTTTTCATTTTCCCCAGCCAGACATGGCCCTCAGATTCCTAAAGAACGTTCAAGAAACAGTGATTGTTACCGCAAGGGTCTAGTGCTCATCCTTCACTCACCGGATCCCAGGCGCTGGGTGGGCGCCTACTCCACCGTCGTCCCTTTGTGGAACGCCGGTAGCCCCAGGCCCAGGGAGCCCACGCGGGGGTGTCGTTATTCCATTTTAAAGTGGAGGCGTCTGAGGTGCAGAGAAGGGCTCTTGGCCACCCCCACACTAACTGTCCCCTACGGGAACGGCATCCTTGTCGGATAGGCTGGTTTGGCCGGATGCTCCATCATCCTGTCATCCCTTTTCGGGCGCATGCTCGTGGGGCCCCGTCGCACTGCCCCTGCGGGACTTTCTCTAAGTGGCTGGGTGTGACCGGCACCCCTCACGGGGTGGAAGTGGCCGAAGCTCTGGGGGCCGGGTGCTTTAATGGGAGTTTCCACCAGCGTTCGGGGCTCTTGGCATCCCTTTCACGGTACACAAGGGAAGAAGGGCTTAAAAGCTTAATCATGTTTGGGACCTTCATAGGATGATGTGCGCCTCTCTCTTTGAAAACTGACCTCATTCCCTCTTTTAACACTTAATGACTTCTTGGGAAATTTGGTGTCTCCATTGGAGACACAAAGCAGTGATTTCTTAGACCCGTGTTCCAGCCTCCGGCTTTGGTTTCATCCCCCGGGTTCCAGTCCAGCAGTGGCTGCACCCGCTGCGTGTGCAGCGAATGGCAGGAAGTCCTCTGACCGTTCTTTGCAGAAGCCTTCTGGACCAAAGGAGCTGTGTTTCTTGTCTCTGCTCTTGCTCCTTAAGCCTCACAGCACCTGTTCTGCAAAGCGTCACGATGCGATGGCTCCCGAGGAGGTGCAGCTCCCCAGGGCCCAGCCCGGTGTCAGAAGGGCCTGGCAGTGCCCGTCTTAGACTCAACCACCGTTAGCTGTGCCCACTGACGCCACCCACTGGCTGCTGAGCCCCTACCCCCATCCCCTGAAAGGCCCAGATCCATTTTATGAGATTCCTCAAGACCCTGATGACACAAAGACCCTTCCTGCCACAGTTTCTAAAGTACTAACCATCAAGATGAACATGCATGAGGACAAATCCACCTGCGTATTTCTGCCAAGCGTCTCCTTTGAGTCTTGTTCTGCCAGGTGCTGGTGAGTGGACTTCACAGACAGAAATGCCCATATCATTGGAGACACCAACTCGACCTGTCTGGCCCCAGTCTTCCCATCTGTAAAAGGGGGTGACGATGGTACCTGCCTGAAGGGTTGCTGGAAGAAATCACCAGTGTGAAATGGTCTGCAGAGAGCCAGGCACGTGGCAATCACCCCTTGATGCTGGTGTGAGAGGCAGTGCTGCCTAGCCGGGGCTGGGAACCCAGGCTCCAGACCACACCCCTGAGTTCAAATCCCAGGCCCATTCCTTGACAGCCGTGTGGCCCGTGGGACACTGTTTATCATCTCTGTACCTCGGTGTCCTCATCTGTGAAGTCATAATCATAGTACCTTCCTGGAGGAGCGATGTGGGTTCCAGGACAGTGCTTGGCTCAGAACGAAGCACTGCCTGACTGAGTGGGCCGTGGTCGTGGCCGGCCGTCACGGCAACCGGACATTTCCATGGTCAGCGCCACGTTCAGCGCTCAGCCTGCGTTTTCCTCCTGAATCCTCTGCATAGCCCTGCGAAGGCGTCGCTGATCTCTGCCTCCTTCTCAGGTGCAGGAAGGGCGCAGCAAAGCAGAGGGCACACCTGGGCCTCCCTGGCCCTGCACCTCAAGTCGTAACAACTCCCCTGCTCTGCTCACTGGAAGTCTCTCACCCGAGGAGCTCTCAGTCTTGCTGGGAAAACAGGATTATAATCACCCGACTCCGGCAGGAAGCCGAAGGGGACAGTTCCACGTCCAAAGGGCAGTGGTCGCCACGGTGCGGGAGGAACAGACACCGCAGGTCCACGAGGCTCCGTTGGGGGCACAGCTCCAAGGGGCCTCCAAGGGCAAGTGGAACTGAGGCTGTGCTGGGGACACAGGACAATCTCCCGGGCCGCAGAGGGCCGCACCCCCTGAGTAAGAGTTAACTGAGAACCCCAACGCATTGGTCTGTTCTGGTTGGAAGGAAACTTACAAGGTGGCTCATTCCTCTTAGGTTATCCCCACTGGAAAGGACTTGCTCCTACTTTGGAGCATTTGGGAAGATAGCTAATTCCCCGCGCTGCGCGTGGCCGCGTAGTTCTGCACGTTCTGCCGGACTCCGAGCACCTGCAGGACGAGCACCTCTTCCAGCTGGTCTGGGGTCTCAGTGCCTCCTACGCAGGGAGGAGGCAGACGGACGGCCAAACAACACGTCGTTTCCTAAAGCGCCATCAAACACGGCTCTCAGGAAACACATTTTGAAGGAAGCAAGAATAAGTTTAATGGGATAGTAACAAGCTGGGAAGAGGTGCCTGCCTCCTGTTTATCCTCCGCTGGAAGGTGTCACACGCTGACACCAGGTGAGCATGTAAACGTGTGTGCTGTGGACACGCACACAGCCGGCCTTCACCCAGGTAACCTGCCATGGGAGGTGTCATTCCCATTTACGGAGGAAAGACCGAGGCACAGAAATCAAATTCAACAAGGTCAAGGAGTCGGCCTCTGGGATTTGCACCCAGGAGTATCAGGTCTGGGAAGCTGGCGCTTAACCACATCTTCCTCTGTTTGACACGGGTCTAGTGGGGACCCCACTCTGTTCCTGACACACGGCTCGGAACAGCAGGCCCGCGCCACTGTTAGAGGTGTTTCTCCAGGAGCTCCACGAGCATCTCAGGCCCCAGAGTGTAGCGCGTGGAGCTTGTCTTCCTGCCAGCGGTGAGCATGGGTCTTGGTGTAATGACTGTGAGCCCAGCTTGTTAATTTCTGTCCCTGTCCTGAGAGAGAGCCAAATCCTGTGTCATGGCGAGTGTTACGCTGCCTCGGGCCCGTGGGGGGACTTGAAGGGTCTGAGGGGACTCGCACTTTCTCCCAGAGTTCCCACTTGCGTCCTCTTGCCCCCCGCAAGCCCACTCTGTCCTCTGTGGTCCTCGGGGTGCTCGGGCTGCCTGGCTGTGCTCATGCAGTGAACCAGCGAACGTGTGGAAAAGCAGAGAGGCCCGGGGAGGGCTTCCAGGTGGCGGGGGCCAGGCCCCCAACGGACAGGACCAGATTTCCTCCCAAAGACCCCCTCCAGCAGCTAAAAAGTCAGAGCAGGTGGAATAGCCATCGCTGAGCCCCCAGGAAACGTGAGAGAGGTGCTGTGCCACTCCCGACACCGAATGTCGCCTTCATTAAAGTTTAATTTGATCTCTTTTAATATCGCATTAAAATGTTTCCATCTTGGAATTGAATGGTTATAGTTAGCATAAATCTGCCTTGTACACAGAGACTTCATTTATATCAGGTTTTATTTAACTTGGTAAAAGGTAATTCGTTTTTATTAATTGATTGGCCCCCCCACCCCCAGCCAGGCGTGCTGCGAGGCGGCCTTGTGTGCCGGCGGCTTTGGGTGGGGCCGAGCGCTCTGCCCTCGTCGCCTTGGTGCGGGTGGTTGTCTTCCGTGGACACTTTAACTGACTGCCCAGGTGCCTGTGTGGCCTTATATCTGCCCTAGCGCCGCCTCTCTCCCTTCAATTTTTTATTTTTAGGTTATCCCGGCCAATGGATTAGTCGGATGCGTCCTAGCGGAGGGGCTGGAGCCCTCCGAGCATTCCGCATTAAGCGGGTGGGAACAAGCCCCTGTGCCGCTGTCAGGATGAGCGGCCTCCAGGCGCCGTCAGCCGCGGGGCCTGGAAACCAGGCGCTGCGTGACGAGTAGTCTGGTTTGCCTTCTCTCCGTACTCTCCCTCCTGCTGTTTCCTCAGCCCCACCAGTTTATAGCAGGGCACCTCCGGCGGCCCAGAGCCGGCTGGCATTGTCCCATCAGCGTCCACCCTCACCCCTCTCCCTAACCACAGGTGTGGGGGGCTGCTTCAGGCTGGCACCGTGCCTCGGTTTCCTCACTGGTGTGGGGGTCTTCTCTCACCGTCAGGAGGCCCCGTCTCAGGTCACAGCCTGTTGATCCTCAGGCTAATCGCCCCTTGGGTTGGGGAGCGCTGGGGCGCTGTATGGCGAATCCAAGCCCATCTCCTGTTGCGGGCGAACGAGCTCCTTTTCACATGTGTGCCGTGTGTGCTGAGCGTCCAGCTTGGGGCGCAGGTTGCATGACAGACAGACCCTTCCAGCCACCGCAGAGGGGACATTCGCCCCCATCACCCCATACATTCCCTCCTGAGGCCTTCTGTAGAGCTCCTCTTCTTAAATATTCCTCCGTCCAGCACCCCGAAGCCAGCAGCCAGAATTTTTACTAAAATTCATTTCATAAACACCGAGGCAGATTGCAGCTGGCATGGTGGGACATGCAACAGAAAAGGGACCCAGGGGCAAATGCTGGGGGGAAGGGACACATTTGGTTGGGGACACAGTGCCTATCTCCCCCACACTGTCAGTGTGGGTGACTTGGGTTTCCTCACCCCATAAGTAGTGAGTTCCTTTCATTCCTGGGGGGCTCCCTCCCCTCTCCATGAGGAATTGTAATGCCGAGTTTTCTTTACCACAAGAGTAGAATTGAAAATGGCTAATATTGGAAAAACAATTTCCAATGACAGTAGCTAAGAGCTGTTGACGGATGTGCGCCAGGACGCCACCAGCCACTTTGCTTGGGTTATTGCGTGTAAAGGGAACAAGATATCTGATGAATTCTGCTGTATCTACCTAGCGAAAGACAAGGCAGCTGCTCTTGGCTTGACTCTCCCGTCGGGCCGTCTCTGCAGATCTGGCAGTCTGCACACTGCTCAACTCTTCCCTTTCTCGTGAGGCAATAGTGCACCGGCAAGTGACTTATAAATACTGGTGCTCTGTATAAACGCAGGGTCCGCTATTAGTTGCCCATGCAAATATCACCTAATTATAATCGGGATAAATTGTTTTCCATGGTTCCGACGTAGACACTTTATGTATGTGCAGTGCTTTAAAGCCCTTTTTGTATCCATTATGTCATTTAATCCAACTAATTGAACGTGAACTGGAACAAAGAAAAACATTGATAAATTAATTAAATCTGTTCCTTCTGCGGGGGGCAAGAGGGCTGAGGAACACGGCTGTGTCACACTTGGTTTGTGAGTGCCACTTACAAACGTGACTGTGAGAGGAGCAAACAAAAAACGACATCGGCACCCCCTCTGCTTCTGATGATTTAAATGAAAAAACGGGAAAACATTAGATTTGTGTTTTAATATTATGAAGTACTTGAGGTGCGACACCTGTTCATTGCTTCCTACTCTTTCTCTGACCCCCCCAGTCGCTACCCACAAACATACATTTCTGAAAGTTTTATAATAGGAAGTTGTTATAAGGACGTATGATGCTAAGGAAGCTTTGCTTATGGGATCCAAAGCCGTCAGCACCATGGCATGGCGGACGGGTCGCTCAGTGGTGGGGGCTGTCCCAGGCACTGCAGGACACGCAGCAGCATCCTGGCACTCGCCCCCAAACATGTGAACAGTGCACCTTCAATTTGTTTTCCAGAACCTAGTAGCCTAAGTTTTTGAAGAGCTCTTCTCCCCACCAAATAGGGCAAGATTGCCAGAAATAAGCTGCTTGCCTTAAAAAGGCAAAACTCTGTAGAAACAGGGTGGGAGGGGCCAGGGACGGGGACCAGCATGTCTGCAGTTCCAGAGAAGTTGCTGTCGTTTCCCTCCCGGAGTCGCAGCACTGCTGGCTGGGCTCGGGGAGACTCCCCAGCTGTGCCCAGACACGGGAGGACGTCCCTGTGCTGTTCCCCCTGCAGTGGCTGGGAGGGGACTATGTGCTTTCCAGTTGTGAAAGCCATAAGCGCAGAAGTGCAGCCACTGTGCATCAGTCTGTATCTAAACATGGGCCTGGGTTATTCATCGTAGTACTGTTCATTAAAGCTGTGACAACCACAACTCCACTGAAATTCCACAGCTTGCCGTGGTCAGTTGTGCTGTTTCAGGTTTATGCTGCTGGAGTTAGAAGAACATTGTTATGAAGAAGCCACATTTCTACCTGGAATGCTTCCCTGTTGGAGGAGTACGCTCACAGCAGAGCCATTTAAATATATCCGTGACAGAGCAGGGCACGTAGAAGCTGGTGCCATCTGCAGAAGGTCCACGCCTGAGTTCACAGCATGGCCCCAGCGTTCTGTGCCTGCTTTCAGTAGTGGACTCTGGGCCTCGTGTTGTCATTAGAGGAAGCTGGTGAGAAATACTCAACTCTTTGCGCTAATTTTGCAACTTCCATGAGTCTTAAACTGTTTCAGAATTAAAATTTTAAAAATACATCATTTTATTATTCTGTTCTCATTCATGAGATGACGCTGTTGTGGACAGATTTCTTGGGCTGAACAGTAGACGGATTCTCCAGCCCACCCTTCAACAAAAAGGAACCAGAATCTCCCGTACACAAGAGCCTCCTCTGCCTCTCACCCCCTCCACCCCCAACATCTTCCATTTAAAAAAAAAATTCCTTCTTTCTCACATGAATGTTGACATTGTGCAGAAACCTCCAGGCCGGCTTCGATGCCAGCTTTCCACTGCAGGTGAGAAATGACTCGAGCGAGTCGTTTTCTGAACAGTAGCTCTGTGGTTATTAAGCTCAAATGGGACCTTCACCAGGCCTTGCAGGGCACGATTTCCTGGTTGCATCCTAATGCCCATTTGCTGAGGCATCCCCTGTATAATTTAACTCAGTTGGAAGATTCTGGACTGGAGACCCAGGCTGGAAGAGCAGAGGTTTGGGTGGAGAATTGAGCTGCCGCAGCTGTGATTTTGAAAGAGCTTCCATGGGAGTTTTAGAGACCACCGGGGAAGAAAGGGTCAGAAAGGGCCAGTTTGTGTTGCCCCATCCTCGTGTGTGCCGCTCAGCCTGGATGGTGTCCGTGGCTTAGGGCTGCAGGGACCTGCCTGGGAAGCAGGGAGTTGCTGCTACCTCTGCGGAGGGACTGCGGATGCAGTGGGAGACAGCTACAGGCCGCCCAGACATGGCTGTGACCCCGGGAAGTGTTTCACTCCCACACAAGAGCCTCGTCACTAACCCCTGTCCACCTACCGGAGCCAAGGACTTGCTTAACACTAAGAGAGAGCAAAGGGGAACAAAGATTGATGGAGTATCCGCTACGTGCTTGGCGGTGTGCTGCGGCCGTAGCTGCACCTCTTGTTTTCTCTGTGTGTGCTGTTATGTTCTAATTGATTAGCTGCTGTAACGGAAACCTGGAGTTCCCAGGGCTCTGCAGGTTCGTTTCCTGCTGGTGTGTCCGACCACTGCAGGTGTCCCTTGCCCGTCCTGGACTCCTTCTGTCTTAAGCCTCCTGACTGCCGTGGCCAGACGGGGCACACGTCACTCCCACTGGCATTGCAGAGGCGAGAGGCAACCCTGGAAGGAAGAGCCGTCCCTGCTGACCCCACGGAGGGCAGCACAGCGTTTGGTGGTCAGCACCTGGCTGTGCCACAAAGTTAGTACTTTTATTACCTCAGTTTTACAGAAGAGGCAAACAGAAGGTCCAAGAAATGAGCTGTCTTGCCCAACAGCGCGTGGCTAGTCCCTGGGAAGTGGATGTGCACCAGGCTGCCCGTGCCCAAGGTCTCTGTGGGTCCCCTGCGCCCCTCTCCTCCCTGACGGTCGTCACCCAGGTGGTTCTGTCCAACGTTTCGGGAGTCCCTGCTGAGCAACACACAGGCAGGAGCAGGAAGATTGTTTTTCTTCTCGTTGTGGGAATAAACATGACCTGCTTAGCGTCTGTGTTAACTGAGGTCCCGGGAGGCTGGCTTCACGCAGAAGGAAGCAAAGGTGGTTCTCAGACCCCTGTCCCATGGTCAACTTTCCCGGCACGTCTCTGTGGGGCCCACTTGCCCATTGAGCGTGGAAGTCCCATGTTTCCAGTTCAGGATTCCTCCAGTGATGGACTCATTTTTTTAAAAAGTTTAAATAAAGACCACCTCCCTAGGGGTTTTTATGTTACGGGGGGAGGTGATTTATTTCGTGATTCTTAGATGTGAGTGATGGAGAGAGTGGTTTCGGTTTCATTATTGCAGTTGTCATGTTTCAGAGCTTCCTAAATATAGCTTTATTTTTTTTAATCCTACAGCCTTACATCAAGATAAAAAGGTTTCTGTCAAAATCAAATGGCATGTCAATTTTAATGAGCAACTGAAAAATTAACAAATGTAACGTTCTAATCTAATTACGTTCTTTCGGAAAGCTTTTTGAAAATTGACTCAAGTTTGACTTGTCGAGCGTTCTGCCACCGAGGCAGCAGTGACAAGGTGTGGGAGACGCACACCGGGGCCCTCCCGGGCGCTCAGACGGGGCTCCCTCTGGCCTCTGTGATCCCTCTAACTTTGGGAGCATTTGCTGACACTGTAACACTTTTCACCAACCACAGCGCACACACAGAGAAGTGAACTATCAGCACACCCCTCTGAATTTCCCCCAGACAATCACAACCGCATACCCAGGGCCCAGAGCTGCCGGAACCTTCTAACTTACTATGTCCCAACAAAGGTAACCGCCATTTTTTAAAATAGGAGCTTTTATATTTTTATTTTTATTTTTTTTTAAGCATGGCATCTGTGCTTTTTAAGCAGGGATCTGTGCACTGAGGGAAGAGAACCTCCTCTACCATCTGGAGATCTCTCCATTGCCCCTCATGGCTCGGGAACCGTGCCTGCTGTTCTGTGTGTTTCTGTGAAAGAACAGGAGGGGTCCTGCCTCCGGTGTCTCGGGGAGTGAGAGCCTTGGGGAGACGTCACGGGGGTCCTGGTTTCTACCCTTCCACAGGCACGTTGTCCCTAGTCCTGCTGCTCCTGTGCCGTGTCAGCAGGACAGGACGCTTTGTCGCGGCGCGGAGCTAGTGGAAGAGCACCGCGACCCAGAACAGGAGTCTTCTCCTCATCTTGCTGTTGCTTTTGCTTTATGGGCCTTTGATTTTGGGAGAGGGTGGTGGCTTAGCTCTAGTGCCATCAGCGTTATTCTGGGCTTCAGAGAGGGTGGAGGCCGGCCCAGTTCCCCTCATAAAGATTTTACTGGTTGGCTAAGGAACAGGTCACATAAAAAGGAAAGAAAAGAAAATAGAGGGGAAGGAACGCAAAGGACCCAGCGTGGGCGAGAAGAGAAGGCCGAAGCCAGGGGTTAAGGCGGGAGGCAGGTGATTTAGATGAGTTAGAAATTGTCTGGAAACAAAGCTAGAGACACAGTCTCACGAGTCACGGGCAATGTGAGTCCTGCTGCTCTCACTTGTCTCATAGTTCTTGGAAAGTCGATCGATGTTGACCTTGATTTTTTGTTTTGTTTTTATAAATGCATGGTCCTGACCCCTGATTATTAAGGGTTGCATACAGTCCATATAATATATTTACTAATGCAGGGAATTAGACATTTTAGAAAAGTTCCCAACAGAGGCCACAGCAAAAAGAGTTTCCTGGTGAAGTGTTCAGTTTTCCGTTAGCCTATTCTATTCCTAAAAAAGGTTTAATCCTAGAGACTTTGGATTTCATATCCATAGGAAGGAGTGACCATTTTCCGGGTGAGACATTCGTAGTTCATTCCTGAGACCCAGAGCCACATTTTTAACTTCTGTTGAGATCCTTTTTGACTGTATAAACTTGAAAAGTCTAGAGATCTTGGATATCAGGAAGATAAATTTACATAGACATGTACCATAATTCTTGTTCCTCATATATTTTATATTGCATCATTTACATATGCTTTAAATATCCAATGAATTGTAATAAATGGGAACTCATAATAAAACTGGTAATAAAATGGATTATTCAGGTGATGCTGTTTTATTATGGTCTCATTATGATTATATAATCCTTATTAAAATCTGGATCAAAGATGAATTTCTCACTGGAGGCGCTTCACAAGTACTTTAATAAATTCTATTTATTGCACAATCCCGGAGTGAATATTGGTTTTTATAATTTCATACAAATGTGTTGTAACATGACATGGAATCTATCTATAGGAGATCAATAGCATGAGTCCTTAAGAATTTGTAGCTTATTTTCAGAACTTTTTGCTCTTACTCTACATTCTTTTATTAGAATTCATGCTTGTTGGGTGGAATGTGTTCATAAGTATTATTTCTCACTTTAAGCTGTTATGAATGTTGCTCCCAAATGGCCCTTTCTTAGAATCTTACTCCAGCACAGTCTGGGTTCCTTTGGAGTTGATCCAAGCCACACATGGCAGAGTCGAGTCGTCGCTATGGTGAAGGGCAAGGGCTTAGCGAGTGGAACCCACACTGCAAACTGGTTCTTACCCTGGCTCCTCCAGAAGGAGCAAGCCAGGGAGAATGACAAACAGAAAGTCAGAGAGGCGCTCTGAGAACAGACTGGCAGTCAGAAAGCTTTGGCTCGAGAGAGGCTCCTTTGGAAGTGTTTCATCTCATGAAATACGTGGATCAGTTCCCCAAAGCCTGGATGCTGGATCCAGGAGGCAGGGTTCAGAGGTGTGGGCCTCGTCTAAGAACCAGCGAAGGACGCCCTGCTTTCATCTTGATCCGACGGCGGAGACAAAGGTCACGAGCACCTTGCGGTCCTCTTCATCTTTTGTGCCGTAGCCGCAAGCCCAGCGCTGTCCACAGCGGGGGTGCTGAATACACATGTGAAAGCAGGACCGTCACCATCCACGCACATAGTTCATGTTTGGCCCCATGCATGTGGACCAAGGGAAAAATAGGGTCCAACGGTCTCCAAGGGCTTGGAATTCAGTACTCAGAGCTGCTTTCTGAGTATAGAAAGTGGAACAGTAGGGAGACTCTGGACCTGGGTCCAGGACTCACCAGTGGGATGACCTCCTCTTGCCTCAGTTTTCCCATCTGTGAAATGGATATGGCAAAAGGAGCCACCTCAGTCTGTGGTAAGGATTAAACGTGTTAATGTTAAAGTGCTGGAATTTCTGGTACATGATGGTGTGTGTTGTAAAAATGTTTGCTAAATTAACTTAAATAAACATACTTTCCTGAATGGTGCTGATGGGCCATCCTTGGGGCTGGGTGGAGGGCAGGGAGTCAATCCCACCCACAAGAAACTGAGGCACCTCCGGGTGCTGCCAAGCAAGCCCTGCCCCCGCCACATGCCGTGCATGGACTGTGGAGGCCATGCTGGCCGAGCCCCCACGGGCGAGGGCCGCTGATGGGTTTGGAGATGAGACAGGGAGATGAGCCTTCGGGCTGCACACGGAGCCCAGGGGTTGGTGCTCTCCGAATGCGGACTGGAAAATGGTTGTGGAAACTCACTTCTACCAACATCAGTTGGGGGAGCACAACTTTAAAAGTAGGATTTAGATAAAACTGCTTATTAGTAAAATGAGGATTATCCAGGATTTTAAAGTTTGTCCTTATCTTCTGCACTGCTCAAATGAGGAAACTTGAGGGGGTTTCAGCCCTTGGTCGGGGATCTTCTGCTGTGAAAAGCGTCCGACTGTCTCACAGAAGCCACACCTGCTGCTGGCCCTGGGTTTTCTGCCATCCTAGGAGGAGATGCTGATAAAGACATGTGTGCGAGCAAAGCCCAAAGAAACTGCTTCCCT
Organism: Daubentonia madagascariensis; assembly: GCA_023783475.1. Lineage (NCBI taxonomy): Eukaryota > Metazoa > Chordata > Mammalia > Primates > Daubentoniidae > Daubentonia > Daubentonia madagascariensis. Next base: position 1,058,397 of record JAKFHU010001640.1, on the reverse strand, counting down.
CCCTTCCTGACTGTATGTACGGACATACCCGTCACATCACCCTGAGTCACTCCAGAGCAGGGGCCCCCCAATTCCGTGAGCACCTTGAGTTTGGTGGGTTTTTCTCACTATCCCCTGCCTCCAGGCAGGACCACGCCTAAACTGAATTGAGGGCTGGTTTCTCTGTTCTTACGTGGTCTTCACATGTAAGGGACGTCCCATCTAAGGTGTTCGATGGACCCTGACACCCAGATAAACACAATGTGGCAAATATTGAAATGGAGCCAAGTATGAAATGAACTTCTTTTGTTTCTGAGCTTAGAGACCCCTAAATCTGACCCCTACTACTCGTGTCACATGCAACTCATCTTTAGAAAGACCTGCTCCATACTGCAGGTCAGTAAGAATAAGTCCACTCAGCAGGAAAAACATGGATACGTAGGACTAAAGATGTAACTGGGAAAACATAAAATAAATGCAAGTGGCAAATAAACATATAAAAATGGTCTACCAGCCCAGAAACCAGTGAAAAGCAAACCAAGGTACCCCATGTTTGCTCATCTGATCAGCAAACATTTTGAAGTCTGATGGCCTCGTTGAGCTCTGGGGAGAGGGGCCCTCCTGCAGCTGTGCTAGTAGGAACCGGAGGGCAATTTGGCGGCATGAGTAGGTGTGAAGTGTACGTGGTGGTTTTCTAAGCTGTATAACCAATTACCAGCTGAAACAACACTCATTCTGATCTCACAGTTCTGGGGTCAGGAGCCCGGTGTGGCGTAGCTGGGTTCTCTGCCCAGGGCCTCACCAGGCTCAAGCCAAGGTGTTGGCAGGAACTGCAGTTCATATCCAAGGCTGGGGTCACTTCCAGCGGGTTCCTTCTCCTGCTTTCCGTGTGCCTCTTCTGCAGGGAATGCCAACCAACCAACGTGGAGCATGGGAGGGAGCCTGAGTGAGATGGGGGGCTGCCAAGGAAGAGGAGGAAGCTGGAAGAGGCACAGGTGGGGAGGAGGCCAGTGGGGGCAATTTGGTGTCACCGAAATCAAGGGGGGTGCCCACAGCAGCAAATGCTGCGGAACAGCCAGGGAGCAGCAGGAAGGGAGGTGCAGGACTAGGCCTGGGGGCTGGCAGGGAGCAGGTGAGATCGGGAAGGAATGGATCTCGGGGCTGCCAGCCCCACCTCCACGGTAGCCGGGGAGAGCGGGTGTGCCCCCGTCCCGCTGCTGTTAGGCTGTGTCCCCCAAGCCCTGCAGCAGAGGCAATTTAGAAACTGAACCAGACACAGTCTGTTGTTCTCCCTGGGCAGGGGAGGTGTGAGTGGCCTGAGGGGCAGGCCACCCACGAGGACCTGGGCTCAGCCCCTCTCTGGGAGGCCACCCCTCTCTGCAACTGTGGAAGCTCCAGGCGCAGGGCCGTCATCCACCCCCTGCTGCATCCCTGAGCCGGCCTCCTGCTCTTCAGAGAGAACAAACCCGGCAGGGCGTGGCCGTGGGAGCTCCCTGGGGGAGCGTGGGCTCTGCAGACCTGGCATGTGCAAGGGGAGCCAGGCAGAGGCATTTGGAGAGGCAGGTATGGAACCAAAGATGTTTCTGGAAAATTAACCCTATGCCACGAGGAAGGGGCTCTATCCGGGCCTCCCGATTCCCGCACACGCATCTGGCCGTGCGGGCTTCACGTCCGAAATTATCTTGGGAGGTGTTTCTTGCTATTCCTTTCACTTTCAGACAGGAATCCCCACATCTGTCTGTTTAGGGAGATAAAAGGACCGAATGCCGGCAAATGTGTTCTGTTCCCATATTCAGCAGTAGGCAGGCATGAGATAGCATAACTCAGCTTCTATCTTAAATCATTGTTTTAATCTCGCACTTGAATATCATCATTTAATTTGTACATCCAGCTGGAAATACTGATTTTTGGAGGCATTTATTCTGTGCATTATGTAAAATTCTATTTGCACTCTGCTATGGAAATATTACTTTGTGGCTTAAAATATGATAGAAATTGTTCATTTTTACTTCTCGCATCCCCTGCGGGTGGGGTACTGGCTTAGCTGTGGGTCTGGGAGGGTACCGGGGCTGGGATGACAGTGTGGGTGGGTGGGAGGGTGTTTTGCAAAGAAAGAAACGTCACCACCTCAGCTTGGTTTCCGTGACCGTGTGACTTGGTATAGGCATCCCTATTTAATGCCCTTTTTAGAAGCTGGTGAAATAGCAAATTGCAGGCTCACCGCCTTGACCAGCAGCCGGGAGCCTCAAAGAGCCCCCAGGCGAGCTGTCTGCAGGCACCTGCTGTGGGAGGGCATGTGGGGCCGGGCCAGAGGCCGTGGTCTCGCTGCGTTGCTGTCCTCTGCTTCTGCACTGATCAGATTCTGTTTCTTTCAAGGTGTTTCCCTAAACATATGCCATCTGGCCAACCCAAGGGCCTGTCTTGCTAGGACACGCCCTTGGGGCAGCTGCCAGTGCATGCCCGCACACCTCTGGACAGTCACATAGGTGAATTCCCTCCCACGGGTTAGTGCAAACCATCGCAGACTTATTCACTGGAGCTTCTGCCTTTCAAACTGACCGTTCCCTCCACAGGGCATGGAGGGCTGACAGTAGCGGAGCTTCCGTGTAGCTGCGCGAAGCCCACATGACTCCCACCTCACAGGCGAGGAGGTTGAGGCTCAGATGCAACGGTGCAGTGATGTCCTGACTCAGTGGCAGGTCCAGCAGCTTCACCTGGGCTCCCAGCAGCCCACAGTGGGCTGAACTGAGCCAGATGTGAGGGCCTGGCCAAGGGAAGGTAACTCGGGGGTCCCCAGGCTCGGCCTTGATGTGTAGACCCCATCTTCAGGCCCGTGAAACCGGGGAGGTGCTGGGGAAACATGGGTCCAGCTGCTGAGGCAGCTGCTAATACAGCGAGGAAATAATGGCTGTGATATCTGGCTTGGGGGGACCAGCTTGTAGTTATCCAGAAAATCTTCTAAGTGGGATGTTTTTAGAAATAAATTATATATGGGAAAGTCAGAACTGGCGACATGATTTGTGGGGCCCAGGGCAAAATGAAAACGCAGGGCCCCTTGTTCATGCAGCATGAAGAATTCCAGGAGGGCAGCAGCAGGGTGCACCCTGCGCACCCCGAGGCACCCTGGGGAGCTGTGGGGCACGGAGTGCCCGGCCCTGGCCTGTTGGCACCCCTTGTACCCACGGCTGCCCCTTCCCATCGACCCCTCTAAGCGAGAAGCCCTTTGAGTTTTAGGGTAGGAAGCAAGACTGTTCCTAGCTGGGAATCTGAGCCACACCCTGAAAAATTGGGGCACTTGGTCCCCCAGGACTTCCGCCCCAAAGGACCTCACTGTGCTTGCTTCCAGTCTCTGCTTCCAGTGGCATCAGGAGAAGGTACAGCAAGCCTGGAAAACCACAGAAGTGTCACGGTGAGCAGCCTGGGCTCTCCGCAGCCCGGACCACAGCTGGACTGGCCGGAGCTCGGACCAGACCCAGCGAGGGGTCCTGCTCAGAGCAGCCTCCATCCACGCCTCTGTGGAGGTGGCTCCCGCGTGGGGCAATGTGATCCTCAGAACCTCCCTTCCCGCTGCCCACAAGACCCTCAGGCACTTGGCAGGGCCCTGCTGCCAGGGCTGGGGGGCAGGGACGCAGCCAATGAGAAAACGGTCCCACAGAGGGCAGGGGAGAGGGAGGGAAGGAAGGAAGGTCATGCCCAGAAAGAGTAGAGCAAACAGGTGACTCCATATGATAATTTTAATGATTACGGAGGGATGGGGAAGGAGAAAAGACTCACGGGCTTTGACTTCCACAGAAGTCAAGCAGGGCCTCACCCTTCTAAGGCACCCCCCACCCCTCAGCCCCCCAGCCCCGGCTAAGGTCACGCCTGAATACAGCAGAGGAAGCAGCAGCGTAGCTCCACGATGCATTCTGTCATAAAGTAAGTAATTAGAACATCTGGCCACGGAATTATCTCATATGCATACCCGTGTTCCTATGTGCCTACATACATTCACACGTAAATGTCTGGAGACATCTTCATTGCCCCGTCCGGGAGGGGTGCCCCGGCCTCGAATGAGCAGAGCCGGGTTGTGGGGAACACCCTGCACTGCCCAGAGGAGGGAAGGGCTGCACAGCCGGGGCCAGCGGGCGGAGGGGTGGGCAGTGCTGGGGTCGGCAGCCTGTCCACGGGAGGGGCCTGGAGAGTCCGGACCACGCGTCCCAGCGCCCAGGAGGGGCCAGGCTCCAGGCTAAAGGGTGTGAATGAATGAATGATGCTCTGGACATGCCCAGAAGCCACTTAGAGATGACTCAGTGTCTCTCGCTGTAGACGACAGGGCCGAGTTGGCAGGGAGGGTGAGGTGTTCTCTGGAACGTCAGGGGTGGCCTCTTCCCACCTGTGTAAGGGCTCAGAAAACCCCAGGGAGCTGCTTTGGACCCCAACTCTGGCCTGGAACTGAAGGAGCCAGAGCGCTGGGGAGGCAGAGCAGGCCTTGCCCTGCACAGCCCCTCTCCCCTCCACGGGGCTCTGGGTGTTTTGTAAACCTTTTCTCCTGCCTTTCTGTGCAGATGCGTTGTGGGGAACCGCAGCCTGGGCCTTTCAAAGGAAAGGCTGAAAAACTGGTGACTCGGAGGTGACTCCGAGAGGCTCTGGAGTTGGGCGTGGAGAGAAAGTTTCCTGGAGTGACAGAGCACCCAGTGCCATGAAGGGGTCGTGGGCGTCTAACGAGCCAGTGTTTGCATCCCTGGGAACTGCCACCGGGTCGCAGTTGGGCCAAACCAGCCCAGCAGAGTCACTGTGAGGACTGGACTGTGCTGCTGTCTGGACAGCAGTGCACCCCCCACCGCACCCCCGTCCTTAATTACTCACGAAGCAGGGGCCCGGCTGGGGGAGGAGCAGGAGCTGTTGACACAGGAGCTGTCCAGGGGGCCCAGAGTCACACACGCCCAGAGGAGTGTTTGCCAGGAGAACCGGCACAGCCGCTGGTCAGAGGTGCATGACGGGCGCCCGCCTTCCTTCGGGTCCTCCTTTGGATTCCTCCTTGTTTGAGCAGCGTTTTCTCGGACCCTCGAGCCTGCTTTCCTTCAACCCTCCCGCCCCTCAGCCCTGCCCTTCCTCTGGGAGGACGGTCCAAAGCCCTCCCTCCACAGGGGCCGAAGCTCCAGAAGCTGGGGCAGGAATGACGTGAAGTTAAGAGGTTTGTTCATAGACGGGCAGAGGTTTGTTCTGCTCTGAAGTGCAAAGACAGAATTAACATCCATGTTCCAGCCCATCCTGGACCCATCCTTCCCACTTGCCCTCCTGGCCCGGGTTTCCAGCCTTCCCGGAACTGCACCTTCCGCGCCCCGTTGCAGCCCTCCCCGCACCTCTTGGGCGAGTCTAGTCAGGACCTCCTCCTGGTGGGCAGGCGGAGGAAGGGTGGAGGAGGCCCCTGCTCCTGTGACTCCCAGTGGTTGTGACTGTTCCCAGGCCTGTGTCAGATCGTGATTTGGGGTCAGCCCCATCCGGATGTGCTGCTTGTTGTCTACACAGCACACACTTGCCGGGTCTGCCCTGGGCCAGGCTGAAATGTAATGGGCTCTGGTGCGTCCGAGGCTCCGATGGAGGGTGCCCCGCGGCACTGTGGCTTCCTTCCCGGGGGCCAGGTGCAGGGGTGACTTGGCCCCTGGGGTCTGGCTCCCACCCAGATGCTGCTGGGGGCAGGGGGAGGGGGGAAGGGGGAGGGCGCTGGGCTGAGTGTCCGCAGCAGGTAAGCAGACAGTGAGGAGGCCTGGGCAGATCCCTGCAGGTCAGCTGTGCACACCCTGCCCGGTGCGCTCAGCCCTTCCCCCCCTTCCCAGCTCCCCGGGGCTCTGCCAGCCTCCGCTCACGTCTCACGTGGGCCAAGGTAGCCACGGGGTGGTGTATCAGTCAGCTCGGGCCGCCCTAACGGAGCACCACAGACTGCGTGCGTGGCTTGAACCACAGAGATTTATTTTCTTACAATTCTGGAGGCTCCGAATCTGAGGTCAAGGTGTCTGCAGGGCTGGTTTCTCCTGAGGCCCCTCTCCTCGGCTTGTAGACGGTGTCTTCTCTGCGTGTCCTCAGGTGGCCGTCCCTCTGCTGTGTCGGTGTCCTCGCCCGCTCTTCTCATAAAGACCCCAGTCCTGTTGGACCAGGGCCCACCCCGGTGGCCTTGTTTCACTTTAGTCACCCCTTCAAAGGCCTCATCTCCGAATACGCTCACACTCAGTCCTGTCGGTTAGGGCTCAGCCGCTGAACTTGAGCTGAAGTTGAGCTCACGAGTTGTTTAGCGACGTAGCAGTAATCGCAGGTGGGAGTCTATCCTGGGCAGTCTGGCCAGGCCGTGGCCCAGGGCTCCCACAGTGGACACTTGTGGGATTCACTCCCCTGTAATCGCTGAGACAAGCCAGGGTGCATGTGTCACGTAAGTTCAGCCGCTGGCCTTGAGGTTTTGGTTCAGGTCCAAAACTCTTACCAAAAGTGTCCAGTGCACCCTGGGAAATGCTGGGTGGGCGCCCGGGTGCCCTCGGTGGAGGTCTGTCCCAAGGAAGATCTTACAAAGCCACCGTGGATGAGCGATGACAATTCAAAGGGACCCTCACTTTCAAGACATTTTTGCGTTTCTAATATCTGACTTTAGGATAAAGTTTTCTAGAACTTTGAAAGAATCCAAGTGGTTAAACGGGGCGCCCGTTTATCTCATGTGCCAGCTGTGCCCTGGGGGGCTTCAGTGGCTCCCCAAGATGCTGACCCGAGCTGCTCCGTGAGGTCTGTGATCAAACAAAAAGGCCATTCCGGTAAAAATGCCCCCCGCCCCCTCCCCAGGCTCTTGCAGTCCGTGTCATCCTTGAATTTCTTCCCGAACCTGTTCCATCACGACCTGCCAGAAACGGAAGAGTTGGTGGGAGGAAAAATTTGATGATTCCCCACTGCTAACTAAAATAGCTTATTAGCTGCCACTTTACCCGTGTGCCCGGAAACTTTCAGAAGGGAACTGTTCACGTCTTTTCCACCCCTCTCCAGAAAATAATCAAGTACCATAGTCATCATTAATTCCAGATCTATTTGCTCGGGTTATTAACCAAAATGTAGCATTCCAGGTCGTCTGCTGTCCTCCTGCTGGAGCCGACGGGCCGTGCGCGTGAGCCGCTGTGTGGGGAACGCGTGTGGTTGTGACGACACCAGGAGAGACGAGCAGGGGAGGGTCCCATGTCCACGCACGTGAAACGCCCGGGTTCACCGGGAGCAGTTGTGTCCTGGTGGTCAGTGCTCTCTGCTGCCTCTTGAGTTGTGTTGATCACGTGGGGTGCGTTTCTGTTTTTAGCAAACATGCTGGCTAATTTTGTATCTTTAAAAAAAAATTCGATAGAGCTCTAAAAAGTACACATGGCCTCACAAACACTGGGGCATTCACCATCCAGAACTAGCTGATGTTAATATTTTATCACATTAGCTCCAAATTTTTAAAAGAAGTGAGACTATCACAGAAAAGGTAATTTTCCCTCTATGTCCTTCCTTCCCCAGAAACAACCGTATTGACTGTGGCATCTCTTCATCCACGTGTTTGTACTTTTCCTATGTTGTATGTGTACAGAAATTATGCTAGATTTTTATGCAGGCTTATTTAAAGCTTGTGTAAATGGTATCATATAGTATCATTCTAGAATGGGGCTTTTTTTCTTAACTTAATATTGTGTTTGGGCCTCACCTCATTGGTACTCAGGTTCCCCCAGTTCATCGCAGCAACTGCCCATCTCGGTTGTGCCAGGACGTCCCTCTGCCCCGGGGACTTTGGGTTTTGTGGCCTTTGCGACTTCCCAGCAGCCTGCCCACCTCCGCCTTCCTTCCTGGCAGCGGGAAGATCACCCTCGGAGTCAGGCGTGACCGTGCAGCTTGCTCTGGGTGATGGAACATCAATGCAAATGGTGTGCGTCCCTGACTGCCCACTGAGATCACTCAGGACCATCTTTCTCAAGTGAAAACCATAAAATCGAAGCAGCTGGGAGTGCTGAGCCACACCCAGAGGGCAGCAGGTCTGGAGAGCTGCCCTGGCCCACGCCAGACTCCGCCACAGCTAGAAGTGGGGCTCGGTTAGGCCACTGAGGTTAGGGGACTGGCTGTTAGTGTGACAAAACACGCCTTACCCCCACTGATAAAAGTCGGTTCCGGTTTTCTGTTACCATCAAATCAACGTGCGATGCCGACCTTACATGGTCTCCTGGCCCATGTGGCCATGGCTCTCTAAAGCTGCAGTCCCCAGCCCCCGGCCATGGACCAGTACCAGTCCATGGCCTTTTAGGAACCGGGCCGCACAGAAGGAGGTGAGCGGCGAGCAAGCGAAGCTTCATCTGTATCTGCAGCCGCATCACCGCCTGAGCTCCTCCTCCTGTCAGATCAGCGGTGGCATTAGTTGCAGGACAACAAGCTCAGGGCTCCCACCGACTCTGCATTATGGTGAGTTGTATAATTATTTCATTATATATTACAATGTAATAATAATAGAAATGAAGTGCACAATAAATGTAATGCACTTGAATCATCCTGAAACCATTTGCCCCAACCCCTCACCCCAGGTCTGTGGAAAAATTGTCTTCCATGAAAGCGGTCCCAGGTGCCAAAAAGGTTGGGGACCATTGCTGTAAAGTGGTTTCCAGGACTTGCTGGGTCAGAGGGCAGTTGCATGGTCAAGCTCCCTGGGCTGGCTCACTCTCTCTCCCGCAAGGCTGTACCAGTTCCGCTCCCCAGCCTATGAGCGAGGTCTTCCCTCCCCGTTACCCCCAGCACTACGTAGTGTAGACTTGGCATGTTTTCCAGTCTGAGGAATGTGAAGTTAATTATTTCATTGCTTTAATTTGCAATAGATATGCTCTTCATAGATGTGGTGTCAGTTATGAGGTTCTGAAATATTACAGTTTTCCATGGTAATGAAAGTGACAACCCTTTTAATGGACAAATATATTAAATATTTTGCCCAATATTGGGGAATTTTTTATGTTGGCATAAGGGGGGAAAAAAGACCATTACGACTGGGTAAACTTTTGGACACACATGGGGAATATCCACAAGTAGAAAATGTAAAAAGGGTTTTCTATTCCTTTTAATAAATGATTCTTGCATCGGAAGGGTCTTGGTAAGTGTGCAAACTTGTCGTCACAAGGTGAAAGCTGAAAGTAGCGACAGAAGCCTTGGAAGTGTGTGACGTGACTCTTATCAAGGGTGTCTGAAGTTCCCTGATTTAGAAAAGTGACGGTTTCTTTCCTTAGTAAAAGTTTGGATGGAAGTGTTTGGTTGAGTGATAAAGACGTTGCTAAATTCACTAATGTCACTTAGCTCTGCTAATTTCACAACCTTAATAGGATTCATTTGTCACTTACGACATTGCCAAACTAAGCACTATTTTCTTTCTAACATCAGTTATAAAATTTTTAAAAAACAAAAAAAGACAAGGTTGATGACACCTTTGTGATCCCTTTGCGGCGGAGACAAAGGCTAAGAGATGGAGGCAAGGGTGGTGGACGACCAAGTTACTGCCCCCGAGGCAGCTGTGAAGACGCAGGGGTAGGTGCTAAGGCGCTATTCTCTTAAATGGCTGTGATTACAAGCAACCCCGCAGGTGTAAATTGGCCTTTTCTACCTCTGTTTCACTGGGATGGCATCTTCCTTGCCCTGAGGCCGCTGGGGGAGGCTCCCAGAAAACTGCCCATCCCCTGTGGAACTGACAGTGGCCACTTCTGGGAACCTTCGCTCCTCTCAGACTTCTGGAAGCAGCTCTGACTCTGACCTGGGTTCTCTCTGTCGGCAAGGAGCATTCTCCACAGAGCTGCAGGAATGTGGTGGTGCGACCCCCTCTGTCACAGCTGAGGCGCCCCCAGGGCCCCATAACTGGCCCCCAGCAGTGCTTGGTCCCGAGGGCCACACAGGTCTCTTTAGATCCCTGGTTCTAAAGGACAATTCTGCCCCCTCTGCCCAGGGGACATTGGCCTGTGTGTATGGGTGGGTGGGTGAGGGCTGCTGCTGGCGTTTAGTGGGTGGAGGCCAGGGACGCTGCTCAGCACCCTGCAAGGCACAGGACAGCCTCACAACAGAATCGTCTGGCTCCAAACGTCACCAGTGACGAGGTCGAGAAGGCCTGCCTAGATGCACGGCTTTCCCAGGCGGAGGGATGTGACTTTGGCGTCAGCTCCATGAACATTCTGTGGGAGGAGCCAGAGGCCTCCAGAGGTGGGAGGAAGGCTTGTGGGGTGTGTGTCGGGGATTAAGGTGACAGCAGCCACCGCGCAAAGACCTTTCCTGGATCTCTGTGTTGACGGTGCTGTGACCGCATCTGTGGCGGACCTCGTCAGGGCAGACCGGGACACCCGGCCCCGAATGCTCAGTCCCGGCTCCACTGCCAGTGCTGGGCCACACTCCACCTCCTGCCACGAGGGCATTTTGGGATGATTTTGGAGGAGGAATTGGAGAACAACCCAAATGGAATAGGATTGGTCTGTGGGCTGAAAGTCTTACTCCACCAATAAGTTGCTCGTGAAAATCCTTAGCCTCTCTGCCCCTGAGGAAGGAGAGTCGTTCATAAGTTACAAAACTTTCAATTTAGGGAAAGGACATACTGTGGAGGTCTTGGAACTTGGCAAGTACAAGTGCTAGGAGAAACCAAATTTATGTGATGAGAAATTAAATATGCAGATAAACAAGTAGGCTCCTGTAGGGGCTCCGGGTGCACAGAGCCACCCACCCTCAACCTGCTGGTTCTGTCAGGGTCCAACGCAGAGGCCCCTCCCAGGTGCAGAGAGGGTCAGCGCAGAGAAGGTGCCACACGAGCGGCAGTTTGCCAGGTAGTCTCAGGGAAGTGTGGCCGTTTATGGCTCCCATGTGGGAGCATCCACAGCTTTTTTAAAAGACCCAGCAGTTTGCCGTGTTAGAGATTACCTTGAAAATGCTGACGTTGTGGCCACATCAAGCAAGTGGACACTGCCCTCCTGGTGTCTGTATCCCCAGGGCCAAGTGCAAGGCCGGCATCTCCTGATGCTTTCACACACTTTGGTCAAGGACAGTCTAAAGAACTGTGTGCAGTAAGAACTTTCCTGAGCATTTGCTCCTGCAGACAGGAACAGGAGCAACATCTCTCACCATCTAAAGTACACATACATGTATGCACAGACATGTGTGCACATGTACACATATATATGTGCATGAACATATGCACATGAACATATGCACATACACATAAGATGGCACTGCACAGGGCAGTTGAAGGGACTCTATCAGTGCATGTGCACATCTGTGCCAAACAATCTCCTGGCATAGAGAAAGCTTTAGATAAACATTTGTAAAATAAATGAAAACAAAGCATGCCCTTTGTATTGGGGGGTGCAGGCTCTGCTTCATCCAATTCCCTCCTCCTTGCGGGGTTCCTCGACTATGTCTGGGCACAGCTCCAGGCCGCCGTGCCCCATGCCAAGGAGCAAGGCTGGAAGTGTAGTAAGGCCCAGCCCCCTACGTGCAATGGGTATGTAACGGGAGAAATGCCCGAGCACCTGAGTAGTTGGCAGCCAGAGGGTCGGTGCCACTGCAAGACTTCAGGAGCTCAGAGCTGGGCTGGAGGGGCACTGGGAGGGCTCCAGGCTGAGGCCGGGGGTGCGGGGGTGGGGGTGGGGGCCCTACATGGAAGGAAGGGGCCCAGGGAAGCTGAGAAAGGAGGTTAGGAGAGTATGCAAGAGGGAAGAGCGGCGCAGATGTGTTTGTTCCAGATGTTAAGATTAATCCCTCCCCATTACTGCTCTGGAATATTTTAAAATTTAATATTAAACTATCAAATGAAGTTCTTGAGGCAACATTTTATTCAAATTGGTTGCATTTTAGTGGCTTAAAACATTATTAAAAAATTAAAGCATGTTTACAGAAACTTAAATTCTCAGGGTGTAGCAAATAAATTGCCACTAAAACCACTCGTTTTTAAGCCATTCGAAGAGAAAAGTCAGGAATTAGGAGCTCGTGATTACGCAGCCCAACCTCGGAAGATTTTAAAGAACAGGTAACCAGTACACCGTGACACTTATTCTTCTAAAAAGAAGTGGCGCAGGTTAGGAAATGAAGGAAAGAAGAGTTGGGACATCACAAGAATTGGCAGGTGATTGGAATATTGTCGTTAAACTGGTGGGTAAAGATGGCTCGTTCAGGGAAATGAATTAGGAAGATTACGGAGTGGAAACCTTCCGAGAGCACGGGCTGTGCATTAAATACCTCGTTGCGTAAAATTACAAACGGCTCCGGCTCTCCGGGGGAGAGGCGGGTGGAGCCGTCTGTGGAGACGGAGGCAGGCAGAAGTTATGTGGGCAGCGTGGTTCTGGGACGCCAAACCTCGACGCTGCGAGTACGTCTCGGCCCAAGCGATGAACGGCGGCATCACTCCCTGCTTTGTCATGTTAGGTGAGAAGCCGTGTTCCTAGTCCTGAGAAACAGTGCTCTGAGCCCGGGCTGAGCCGACAGCAATTGACGTGAAATACACCGTGACGGTGTCTGGTTAGAGCGGTCAGAGTTCATGGGCAGGAGAGTGGGTGAGGAACGGGTTACCATTGCCCCTCCACGTCACCCCAAACTCCTGACAAGGCAAGGATTGTGACCCTTGCTGCGGAGAAGGAGCACACCAAGGCTCTCACAAAACCACACACATCCTCTTGGTTTCTGTCCAAGAACAGGAGCCAGCTCAAAAGTGCTAAATCACTTTTTTAAAATTACTAGAAGGCTTTGGAGGGTGGGTGGGGAAGGCAGGATGCTAAGAGGCACGCCTGGCCGCGGTTTGCTTTCTTCACGGACAAACCTTTAAATCCAGAACGTTGATCATGTTTTATGGATGTGCATCCATGGGGACTGGCAGCCTTCCAATCCCCCACCTTGTCCATTTCAGGGGCGGGACATCGTCTACATCTCTCACATCTTACTTACGCTCAGAGACTGAACAGTGAAGCCTCCAGGATGTTACTGGGTAGTGCTGGGTGCCAAGCAGTGTCCGAAATGCTGGGATTACAGCATCAGACACTGCTGCCTTCTTGGCTCTTAGGGTTTGGACGTGTGAGCACTCAGCACCGAGGAACATTCCGAAATCATAACAGAGGGTGCCAGGACCAAGGGACAGCCCAGGCCCGAGGCCAGCAGGTTTGCCACCCAGGGTGGACCCTTCCTGGGCTGCCGGTCAGCTCCGCATTGCCCTCAGTGGAGGTGCTGGCTGGTCCTGGGGCCCCAGCCTTCCCTTCTTGGAGAAGGCCTTTCTCCCCCACGGCACCCCCTCCCCCAGCTGGCGGCAGCCCCGGCCCACCCCGCCTCCCTTCCCCCCACCCCCCACGGCTGCCCTGTCTGGTCCTAGCTGCTACTTCCTTAGCTGCTTCCCTCAGGCTGCTGGGAAACCCCTCGACACTTGGGGCCATGGGAGATCTCTGCCCTCTGCCAGCTTCCAGGGCTCTCTGTAACCTGGCCCACCCCGCTGGCCGGCCCGTCCTGTCCACGCCTCCGATGCCGAGCCTTCCTTCCGTGTCTGTGGGACCCCACCCTGGCGTCCATCCTCCCATGGGGCTGCCCTCCACCCTCCTCCCGATGGTCCACATCCTATGGGACCTTCTTGAGCACTGCAAACCCTGCATCTGAACCCTTCTCTCCTCCAGACTCCTCAAGGCTACAGAGAGCTCTGTGGTGTCCACACCTCCCACGTTGCCTTCTGGATTAAGTCCCGAGACTGTTCCTGTCTCCCAGTGGAAGAGACAGAACAATGACACTCCCAGAGCCTGCCATGCCCAGGGCCATGGCGAGTGCTGAGCAGGAGCATGGTCATCAGTGCGTGCGGAGCCGCTGGGCCTGCTGTTCCGCAGGCTGGTGCACTGCCAGAGCCTCGTCTTGCAGCCCAGAGGGGGACTCTGCAGTCAGACAGTAGGACGGGCAGTTGAAACCCAGCTCTGCCTCCCACTGGCCATGTGATTTGGGACAAATTGCTTTAAATTTTGTTTCCTCAAACAAAAAATGCAAATAATAGTAATTGCCTCCTCCTAGGGATATACAAAGATTTAATGAAAAGACGTGTGGGACACATGTCATAGGCACTGGGTAATTGTTAGCTAAGAGAGGTGTGATTATGATGTAGCATGTTTCAGTGCACAGCACATGCTACCAGCTGCAGAAATGTGTGCTGAGTGAGTGACAATGTCCCCTCACTGCCTGTCAGTCCATTGGTCGCGTCAACACAGTCTTTTATTTTATCTGGTAACTTTTATTGGAATATAAAATAATATGAAAAGTTCACAAATCACTAGTGTACTGCTCACTGGATTTTCACCAAATGAGTTCACCTGTGTAACCAGCATCCGGATCAAGAACAGAAGCTCCCACATCCCCGCAGCCCCTCGTCTCTTGTTCAACCTTGGCCCCATCCCAAGGGTGGCCACCCTCCTGATTTCCCAGAGCACGGATAACCCTGGTGTTTGTGACTGTCACATGGCCAGAGCCACACAGGGCCCTCTCTCCTGACTCCCTTCACTCAGCCTTGAGTCTGTGGGATTCGTCCGGTTTGTGGGTAGGTATAGTCCATTCGCTGCCCTTTGCCGAATAGAATCCTGTGCAGATTAAGACACAGTACTGGGAAGAATCTTCTAGCTCCTGATTTCAAAATTTCCTACAAAGCTGCTGTAATCAATTCAGTGTGGTGCTGGATTAGGACACATACACAGATCAATAGAAGTTAATTGAGGGTCCGGAAATGAACCATACATCTATGCTCGATCGGTTTTTGACAAAGGTGCAAAAAGACCATGCAGTGGGGAAAGGACAGTCTTTTCAAAAAATGGTGCTGGGACAACTGGACGTCCACATGTGAAAGAATTATGTTGAACCCCTACCTCACACCATATACAAAAATTAACTCACAGTAGATCAGAGACCAAAATGTAAGACATAAAACTCTTAGAAGACAACATAGGTGTAAATCTTTGTGACCTTGGATTAGGCAACGATTTCTTAGATGTGACACCTAAAGCAAAAGAAAGCAAAAAAAAAAAAAAAAGGACTTCCTCGAAATTAAAAATGTTTGTATTTTAAAGGATGCCAACAAGAAAATAAAAAGGCAATCTATAGCATGAAAGAAAATATTTGTAAATCATACATATGATGAGAACCTAATATCTAGAATATATAAAGAATTCTTACAACTCAGCAATAAAAAATATATAACTCAATTTAAAAAGAGCAAAATTTTGAATAGGCATTTTTCCAAAGAAGATATACAAATGTCCAATAAGCACATTAAAATATATGACATCATTAGTAATTAGGGAAATGCAAATCAAAACAAGAGATCTCTATGCACCCACTAGGATAGCTATAATAAGAAAGACAGACAGTAACCAGTGGTGGTGAGGATGTGCAGATGTTGGAACCCTAAACATTACTGGTGGGAATGTAAAATGGTGCAGCCACTGTAGAGGAAGGCTTGGCAGTTCCTCAAAAAGTTAAAAATAGTGTTAGCATATGACCCAGCAACTTCACTCCTAGGGATCTACCCAGTAGAATACGTCCACACAAAAACTTGTACATGGATATTCATAGCAGCATTATATATAATAGCCAAAAAATGGAAACCAAACCGGATGTGCACCAGTCGATGGACAGACAATGGGAGGTGTTGTGTCCGTACGATGGGCGTGTTCAGCCAGGCAAGGGAGTGAAGTCCCAGTGCATGCTGCAACGTGCATGAACCTTGACATCACGCCACGTGAGGGAGGCCAGACGCAAAACCTATGTGTTGTATGATTCCATTCCTCTTAAATGCCCAGAATAGGCTAATCCAAAGAAACAGGAAATATATTATCAGTTGCCAGAGGGTGGACAGAAGGGAAAAGAGAGAGACTGCCAATGGGCACAGGGTTCTTTTTGGAGTGATGAGGATGTTCTGGATTAAACAGTGATGGTGGTTGTACAACCTTGTGAATACACTAAAAAACACTGAATTGTACACTAAAAGGGTGAATTTAGAGTATGTGAATTATATCTCAATTTCAAAAAGGGAAAAAACAGCCTTTGAGTTGTTTCCATTTGGGGATATTGCCAATTATGACACATGAACATCCTTGGACGTGTCTCTTAATAAGCATGCGTGTACGTCTCTGTTGCACATACAATTGTTGGATCATGGGGAAAGCCTGCACCCTTTTTTACAAACGTAGCCCAATGGACTCTCAAGTGATGGTGCAGATATAGACCCCACTATCATTGCGTGAGTGTCTCAGCTCCTCCAGACCCTCACCAACACTTGATAGTATCTGTCTTTTCTATCTTAACCATTCTGTTGGGAACTGTGAACTTTTCAAACTCTGTCTCCCTGTCACCTGTCCTATGCGGACCCCAAAGCTGTGCTGTTATTGCCATATCACACTCTGCACATATGTGTATCAAATGTGGACAGCCGGGATCCTGAGACATGTTCCCTCTGAGGTGAGTGACACCCCAGAGCTGTGAGCTTTGAGCTGAGTCTCAGAGGCAGCTAATAATTCACAGCACTGTGTTGAGCTCGGTCCCTACAGGGGTCCAGCTCTCTGTGCCCTAGGAGGTGGTCGGCGGTTTCATATCTTGGAAGATTCTCCCCTGCACGCTCTCAAACCAGTGATTTCCCTCCGCTATGAGGAGCCCCCATGGTTCAGAGCAGGACAACCCAGGGCAGGGAAAGGTTCTACCCCTACCACATCAGCCAGAGCAGTCTGGCTTGTCTCTGCCTCCTACTTCAGTAATCCTCCATATAGGGTTCCATTTGAAGACAGAGCTAGGATATATCTGCAAACCACTAGGTCCATGTCTTTCTGTTGCTCTTGGGTGGTTTCTTTAGGGTCAAATCCTGATTTCCATTTTCTTCTAATTCACATCTTCCTTGCACCCCCACCTCCAGTAGCAGCCAGTGGAGATGAACTGTTTGTGGCGAGCGGGCACTGGAGGAGGTGCAGGCTCTGGTGGGGCAAAGGCTCAGAACCACGCAGCTGCACTTGCAGCGTCATCCAGGATCCAAAAGCCCAATCCCTATTTTTTCAAAAGGCATGTGCACATCAGAGTGCACGTGGTGCAGGGAGAACCTGGAAGGAGTCTTTCCCCATGGGGCTCAGAGTCCAGAGAGGGCCTCAGCCAAGGAAACACAGTCGGGCTGGTAACAGATGACCAAGCAGACCCTTTGGGGGCTGCCTGGAAAGCGGCAGGCATGGAGCTGCAGCAGGGGGGCGGCTAGCAGAGCAGGAGAAACACTGTGGATCTGTTATGTGTGTGTCCATGTGTGTGCTTGTATGTGTGCTGTGTGCATGTGTATATGTGAGATTGAGTTCATATTCTGTGTGTACATGCATGTGTGTACATTCATGCACGTATGTTTGTGTACTCGTGCATGTATACGTGCATCAATGTGCATGTATTTATGTGGGTATGCACGTGTGTACATGGAAAATGTGTGTGAAAGTGCTTTCCCAGTATGACCGGTGTGTGCATGTCTGTGCACACCTGTGTACATGTGTGAACATGTGTTTGCTCACATTTACACATCACATATGCTCGTGGGAGTGCTCTTCCAGTATGAGCCATGCACGTGTGTTTGTGTGGCATGTGTGTGTGCAGGTGCACAGGGCACATACGTGGGAGGTTGCCCTTACAGTACAGGCTGTCAGCTGCTGCTTCGTTTGCTTGTTCCTGAGACCCAGGCAGCCCGTTGGGTGGGCGATTCCCGTGAGAGTGTGGAGGTCACTCTATGAGAGGCGATTTCTCTCTTCATTGTGGCAAAGAAGCTCTAAGGGCCCTGAGTGCCCTTTGACCTCAGTAGAAACCAGAGCCGCGGGGCAGCCTGGGCACCAGCCTCTCCTCTCACCTCAGCTGGTGGTGGAGCAGGCTGACCTCTCGCAGGGCGTGCTGGGCTATCCTCAGCCCGGGAGCAGGGCACTGTGGCGACAGGGGACTCTTCCTCCCCACGCCCCACCGAGTCCAGCAGGTCTGATTGCTGCGATGGTCCTGGCCCCCACCTGCAGGAGAAGCAGCCACTTTTTGTCTTCCTGATTTATTCACCTCGGCAGCCATTTGTGCAGAGACTAAAACGGATTTGATGTGATGAATCACAAAATCACACCCTTTATTCAAAAATTCCACCTAAATAGCAATTCCATTTGGGATGAATTGGACCCATACGGTGAGTTATGGGCTCATTAGAGTAGCAGAGCACATTCCTTTATCATATTAAGTTTATTTAAATCACAAAGAATGTTCATTTTTAGAAACAATTCACACCTACCTTAAGGAATCATCAGTATTGCTCCAGGAAATGTGATACAATCCCGTTTTTAACAGGATTCACATAGTTTGCAGTTGTGTGACAACTTGATTCCATTATGCCTTCCCCATGGGGACAGCCCATAAAGATTGATTGCACATTAAAACAGTGTTAAAGAAAGATACTGCATTGTGTGTATTCCTGCCCGTGGCTCTGAGCATGGAGCTATGCTCTCCCTTGTTCAGCCTCACCCTGAGGTGGGCCCGCCCTCAGCATGCCTGGCACATGGGAAACACACGCTCCCTGCCTTTCTGTGGGAGAGCACTCATGACCACATAGGTGTGCCGGGGTGGCTTAAACTTTTGTGGCAAGAGTGTGCATTTGGGCATCAGTGTTTTCAAACTTGGATCTCTTCTGGAAAATAGATCCACCCAGGGCCAGAGTGGTCAGAGCAGATGCAGGCTATGCCCCCCGCAGGTGCCCACTGTCTTTGCCACCAGAATCCAGAACACAGCAGAGAATCTCTGAACCCTTTTTAAGATTGAGAAGAAAGAAATCACAGCGAGAGGCTCTGGGGGGGACAGGGGGTGACCGTCCTCCATGCAGAGAGACTGTGATAATCGTTGCCGGCACACCTGGGCGTTCTGCACAGACTTTTACTAAATAGAAGACAGGTTTTAAAGAGAAAGGGCCAGAGTCCAAATGTAAACTTGAATGTTTTTCTTAACTGAGCTACAATCGAGAACAAATGGCACACAGGAGGCCTCTTCTCCATCACAGGGCCCTGCTGTGGTCTAAAATTCCCATTTTTGGTAGCATCCTCTCTAACAACGTGCAGTCTGCAGCTCACGTCTCAAAACCTTACTTACGACAGAGGCCACTCACGTAACCCACGTGCTTCTCAGACGCCATCGGTGGAGGTCCCCAGCCCCCATGGCCGTGCCCCTGGTGCTCTGCCCCCAAGGCAGGTGGCTGTGGTTCTCTTCTGCTCAGCATCTGTCACAGAGGGGGAGGGTGCAGTGCCAGGGAGCCGTGGTCAGCCCAGTCCTCCCGCACAGCCATCTCCTCATGGCAGCTCTGGGCCCTGCCTCAGTTTGGGACCTGATGAAAAGAAATGTCACTGGAAATTGATTTTCAGTTTAATCAAAAGAGAAATTTATCTCTGGGGCTTTCCCAATGTAAGGTCATCCCTTGATGAGTCAGTGAAAATTTGATTAAGTTTTAACCTTCCTGTTGGGCGTTTCTGGGTGTTGTGTGCATGGGTGAATAGGCATCCTACGAGCCGTAAGCTCATACTAAAAGGGTTGGCATTGACTCTGGAGGAGAGAGACTCTGTGATCTAAACAGAAATATTTTCTGTAAAGGACCAGACAGTAATATTGTGGCCACACAAATGCTGTCACAATGACCCAACACCGCACACAAAAGCAGCCACGGATGATAAGTGTGCCAGTGGTAGTGGTACCTTCCTACAGAACTATTCACAGAACCAGGCAGCAGGTCCGATTGAGCTTGAGGGTCATAGTTTGTGGCCTGGTGGTTGATCTAAGTGACTCTTAGATCTGGGGTGACTTTGACTAAGACAACACAAGATCATGCAAAAGCAAATTGAATTCCATGGTTGCCTTCGAGTGGGAAATAAATTTCCTTGCTCGAGGCCCCTGGTCTGCTTACTGTAGACTTCTGCTTGTGTTGATTGAGTTTCTTATGATGGCTGTTACTCAGAAAGCTGGGAATGAGAAGAGAAAAAATTTGTGACCAAAATTGCTGCTCTTTTACAGTCTTGCTCCAAATCGCGTCTTTGTTTTAACAGCATCGCCATGCTCTTTGGATACACTGGATTTCCAGGGTACAGGGAGCCACTGGGTTCCTGTTGACTGTCTGGGACTGTCTTGGGTGGATGGCTCTGCTGGAGTCCAAAAAGTCTTGTTAACAACGTTAATGTGCAACTACCTGCGTTTTAATCATGCAAAGACAAACTCAGGCCATTCCGTTCTGGTGGAGCATCACTAACTCTAGTTATACGACAACTATGTAGCTCTGGATTTTAGAAATTAGGCCTCCGAGATCCATTAGCTGTGTGGTGCGCCGTTGCTAAGTGAATGGCTGTATTATTATCAAGGTAATTCAAAACAAATTTCAAGCTGTGACAATAAAATGGTTCTCGTAGTAGGTTGGGGTTTGTAGTGAAATTGCCAGTTGGAATGAGAACAGTTATGTTTTCAAGTTGGAATTTTGGTGGTCTAATTTTGCTTACTCATTTTCATTAAATTCTGAACAAGTTTTTTACTAATGTGATAATATCAGAGTTGGACAAACTGTGATTATTGGTTAATAATGAAATGGTATCTCTTTCACCCCATTTAGCTGGTGTGGTTTTTGGTCTAAGATGACAATATTCTCCTCTATGCCCGAGATAAGGGAGAATACTCAATAATTCATATTAGGAACCCTGTCCCTGGGAAGAGTTTGTCCTGAATCTAAGGGTTCCTTGTGGAATCCTCACTCTGGCAGCAGATTGTGCCTAAGCCCTGTCTCCACTCCCACTGCTGTTCTTCAACACCATCAGCACCCATGGAGAAGTTCATTCAAGGGCAGAAGCGTAGGTGACTCCTCAAATCCTCTTAAATCCTTTCTCTTGTTGCCAAAGGGATAGAGAAAGAGAATTTTACAACTCTCTGAGGTTGCTTGCTCATCCCCTGGCCCCACACTGGACTGCAGCCTCTGTGTCTACGCCCCCTTTCCCCACGGTGCCCCACTCAGTGCAGCGATGCTCAGCGTGTGTTGAGTGAATGAATGAAGATGGTCGTAGTGATCGTGTTTTGGGAAACCCTGAGGGTGCCGTAATGACAGCACCAAGAAAATGGTTGCAGAAGGGCCATGAATAATGCACTGCAAGTCCTCTGTCTTTACCCACTTCCCTCACCAAAAGTCAACACCCGTTGTAGTAATTCTAAGTCACCGCCAGCATTTACTGAGTGTCCCTAACACTCACAGCAGCCTCCTTAGAAGGTCTCACCTCCAGAGTTGCCGGAGAGCAGCGGCTGCCATGGAGAGCGCTGTGGGGCCCCTGCAGGGGTTTGTTGGCTGCCACCAGCCCCAGCCTCATTCCCCTCACTGATGAGCTGCCAGCTGTGCTAAGTGGCTTTAAAGACTAAATTCTTTTCTTCCTGTTGGGCAGACCTGGGAGAAACTCAACAGGGAAACAAAAGCATCGCTGCTGATTGGAACCCTGGTGACCGTCAGGAGGCCTGGGTGAGGGAGTCATGAGGAGGAGCCGGCATGCTGTTGAGGGCAGAGCTGGTGTCACTGCGTCTGACCCACCAGGTGGAGATCACCCCTCATTCTCCGATCTCTCCTTCCTTCCTCCATGCACCCACGGGCCGTGCTGCCACCTTCCCGGGGTTCTCTTGGCTGTCAGAGCAGGGCTCATAGGCAGACACCTTCACATCTGGGAGAGCCGAGGACCCCAGCTGCGTGCACCCCAAACCTCACAGCACCACACACCACACTCGTCCATCGACATCCACCCCATCCTGCTGTCAGGTGTTAGGTGGAACAGGTTCCCGCTAATGTTGGCTTAGAAGAGATAAGCCATGCCACGCACTGACACCGCGTTCAGGTGTCTGCTCCGCTCATCTGGTCAGCGGAGACAAAGGAAGGCTGGTGTGGCTGAAGACCCCGGGAACCTGCACCTCCAGCACCACGGACAGCGACTGCTTCCCCTTGGGTGCTCCTTCCTCTGTCAAGGTCAGGAAGACAGGTTTAAGGAGCAGGTGACTTTTTTAAAAAATGATATTTGAGGAGCGATTCTAAATGGATTAAGGCATCTGAAAATTTATAAGTGCACGTGACAGTTGTGGTAAAAGTTATTCCGTAGACGTTTCTAGATGTGAATACCTGAGTGGTTGAAAGTGCCAGCTCAGCCTGCCAGGGTCCAGCCCTGACCCCTGCTCACTAGCAAGTTACTTAACCCTTCTGTGCCTCAATGTTTCATTGAGAAAGTGAAGATGACAGCACCACCTGCCTGGGCGGCTCTGGTGAGGACCCAGGTCGTTGGTCCTCAGAGAGTTCTTGGAGTGGCGCCAGGCATGCCTCAGCCTGTAACGTGAGCTGTGAGCAGGGTCCCGGCCACTACCTCACCCTGACAGGGAAGTCCCAAACGGAGCCCACATGTCCACCATGGGAGCCTCAGCCTGTTCCTCTGGGGCAGGCCCAACCTTCCCATCAGAGCACTCAGGAGAAGGGCAGGCTGTCGCGGTCAGGCCCCCTGGACATCCCTGCCGGTCCCTGCAGCTGTGCCGGACACAAAGCCCCTGACCTCTGGAGCCACCCCTGCCCGTGTGGGAGGAGACACCAGGGATCACCTTCATGACTGGCTGTTTGTCCTGGATGAGCAGATGGCCGGGGGGAGCACAGTTTGATACTGGAGATAAAGCCATGGATTATGTCCCCTTGTCCAGGCCCCACCTGTGAGTAAGTCACTGAAAGCACCTGAGCATTTCAAGAACAACCCTTCACCTTTGCTCTGGACATAACTTCCCCCCACCCACCCCAGCCCTGAGACCCTCAGTGCACGCAGACTTAGAAGTTCAGAATTGGTTTTTTCATCGTTACAGTAAATATGGGGAATCACATATCAATCCTGCTCACATCCTCTGGATCCAGTGACTAGATAATCCACACCCACATGATGAGAACTGAGCGGGGGCTCTGTTGAGTCCTCCCTGCAGCCCTAAGAGGAACCATAGCCGTCATCCCCATGGTACAGATGAGGAACTAAAGCACAGAGCAGGCGAGTAATTGCTCCAGGCCACACAGCTCGTGGAAATAAACCCCGGACTTGAGCCTCTGGTGCCTGCACACTTCTGTCTCCCTGTGAGTGGGCTTGCGTGCGTCCAGTAGGCTTACAAAGGAGATTACGCTTTAGGAAATGCCAATGAAAAAAATAACGGTGTTGGTGTACCACCTTTATTCAGATGGGTCGTAATGGGGACTGACTACGGCCCGAGAGCCAAGTCTGGCCTGCTGCTTGTCTTTACAGATAAAGTTTTATTGCAGCCACACCCATTTGGCTACCTACTGTCTGTGGCTGCTTTGGGGCTAGAATGGCAGAGCTGAATAGTTACAACAGAGACCAATTTAGCAACAAAGATGAAAATATTTACTATCTGGCCCTTTACAGAAAACGTCTGCCGACCCCTGCTTTGGTAACATGGACAGGAAAAGAAAAACAAGCAAACCCACGAAGGTTCAGCTGCCCTTCCTGTGCTGAGGAATTAGTCCTTCTCTGGGTTCCGGCAGCCGGACGCCCCCTCTCTCTGGGCAGTGGCCATGACTAGGATGGTGGCGATGCTGTGTCTGGAAATCTGGGCCCACACGGTTCCCAGAGTGAGGAGGGTGTGCCGTCGTGTGTGGCAGTGGCTTGTGATTTCTTTGATCCTTGGGACAATCCGTGTCTGGGAAACTGGAGGTCTGGTCTGGTATGGCCTTTGTGCAGCCCGGATTTGGCAGGTCCCAGTGGGATCTGAGCACAGAGCAGCCTGCGTTGGCCCAGCCGCCAGGCCTGCAGAGTGGGGAGAGTCCCTGTAATGCTGCCATTTGGACCCGCGTTTGAACAGAGCAGAGCCGTGCAGAATCTGTTCCAGCTGCTCCCACCTTGCCATGGGATTAGTTCTCTGATTTATTATTTTAATTAAGGGCTTTTAAGCTTTAATTTAAAAAGTTAAATAAGCTGTCTTTATATGTAAATCGTGGTTAAGTGAATTATCGCACATTAACAGATGCACACTATCATGGATGTCCGAGCACCATCCTGTCCAGAACCCCAATCCCTGAATCCTCGCTGCTCCTGACACCGCAGCAGGACCCACAGGGATCTCAGCTCACGGCTGGCTCCGTGGGGGAGCTCTGACTTTCTCAGAGCTGTTTCCAGCTGCACAGGCACAGCCTTTAGTGACCTGTGAAATCCAGACGTGGGCTCTGGGAAACCTAAGCTTGGCACTGCCCCGCGATGGCTCTGCTTCTATTTCTGGAGTCCTCCTGCTGGCTCCAGGAGAGCGATGTCAAAGTAGCTGTTTCCAAAAGGTGGACGCTCGCTGGGTTAGGAATTAGCTTCTGGTTCTGCTCCCTGAAGCACTTCAGGAAGAAGGGCCCTTGTGGGCCCAGGACACCAGGGGTGGGGCAGCCGCTAAATCTGCCATCCAGCCCTGACGCGACCCTTCCTGCTCCTGCCTTGTCCGGTGCTTGCTGTTAGCGGTTAGGAAACGTTTGCTCCTAATTGTTGTCTTTCTTTGAGGCCAACATATTCATACTCAGCAAGGGCTTGCGGGGTGGTGGGTGCTGCTCTGGAGGTTAATCCTCCCACCATCCCAGAATCAGATTCTGTTGCTGCCCCAAGGGGTCGAGTAACTGAGGCCGGTCACCTGCCAGGCAGGGGTCCTCCAGGGTTCCCAGCCCAGGCAGCCGCACCCTCCCTCCCCCCTTCAAACTCAGATCTTCCTGCTGGAATACCCGCACCCCTCATTAGGGTAGCAAGGACGACTCGTGTCCACTGAGCCCCTGCCGAGCAGCTCTGTGGGACTGTCCTCTGCCCCACGGTGGCCCGCATGGTGTGCTGTGTCCTCACTGTGTGGCAGCTGTGAAGCTGAAGCCTGGGTGGGTTCCACACCCGTTCAGGGGTTGTGGCCTGGCTGGGGGCAGAGCCCAGCTCTTTCTGCATCCTCTCTCCCCACGCACAGGTGAGGCTTCCCTGCCCTCAACACGACTGCTGTCGGTGGGCACCTGTCTCGGTCGCCTGTAAGGAGATCGTCTGTGTCTGCCTCAGACCTCCCCCCGCTTTCTCTTAAAAGGCGCCAGTCATGGGGTTTCAGGCCCACCCTAAATCTGGGATGACCTCATCTGCAGACCCTTAGCTCAGTTACATCTGCAAAGACCTTTATTCCAAACAAAGTCGCGTTTTGAGGTTCCAGGTGGACGTGAGTTTGGGAGGGAGCACTGTCAGCCCACCACACCCTCCAAGCACCGCGTGTGTGGTTTGGTGTGTGTGATCTTATGTGGCAGTTCACATGGGCACGACATTGGGCAACCTCAGAGCGGGGATCCAGGAGGGAGAGAAGGCAGGCCCAGGGCAGACGCGCCCCCGACCCCCAGGATTCAAGCAAGCAGCCTTTCCCGAACTACGGGGTCCCCAGAGGGAGGTGGGTGGGTGATTTCCCCACTGGGTTTCAGGGCTGAGCCTCTGCAATGTGAACGCGTTAGCATTTGTTTTTATGGGGATTAAGAGAGATACAGGAGAGCAGGCCCTTGGTAGCCAGTGGGTGCTCGACACACTGACACCCTTCTGCTAGATTGGCCGCTGGGGGCGGAGCACAGCCACCTGCCCAGCGCTATTCCGAGCTGGCACGTCCTGTGGCCGTCGGCGTCCTGCTGTCCCACTCTCACACCTAGGCCTCTGGAGGGTCCCGTCCCGTGCAGAGGTTAAGGTCCAGTGGCGGCAGATAAATCCCACGAGCAGGCGGCACGATGTCCCTGTGCAGTTGCAGCCGGGCCCACAGACCCTAGAACAGGAGGCAATGCCAAGATACACGATGGAGGGAAAGGCTCCGGAGACGCACGGAGGAGAAGCCTCCTTCCATTCAGGCACAGGGCTGCCCGCCAGGAGCCAGCCAGTGCCTCCTTCCCTGCCCGTACACTCTCTAGAAGGTGCCCGCTAGTGGGGGTGCCCAACCTGATCGGAGCGAGGGCCTGTGGATCCTTCTGTGCTGTGCTCACGGGGTTCCCCATCCCCCACCCCTGCTGTTGCCTCCCCCCTGTTTGGAGGACCCTCCCCTCACCCCTGTCTGCCCACTGGTGCAAGCCCCTGACGATGACCCAGCCCTTTCTTGGGCGTGCGGTGGGGGTCCCAGGGGGCTCCACTTCCCTGGTGCTCAGGCCACCTGAAGTCTCCTCCTGTGCAAGGTAGGCCCATCTGGGGGTAGCTCACTGAACGGGGGGAGAACAGGAGGGTGCAGCCAGCTCCTTGCCCGGTGGCTCCCGCGTGGTCTGCCATCACTGGGTTGGCCTCGCCCTTTCCAGACACTGCAGCCCCCCAATCTAAGGAGTTTGCTTCTTCTACCTGCACTTGGTCCCCGGCTTTTGTGCCCTTGCAGAGGGACCCCGCCAGTTCCACCATACTCGATCATGGGCCTCCTCTTTAGGGAAAGCAAATGGGGTTTACCATTATTGCCTTTCAGTTACTTCTGGCTCTTCCAAAGATTTTGAAAGTGGTTAAAAAAAATCTTATTTTCTTGGGGATCATTTTTCAGCTTCCCTACCAATGCTGAAGAATTAGGTTAAAAATTAATTGTAAACTGCCAGAGTACATATCCGCCTATTGCCAAGAGCTGGAGAGTTCTGGCAATTGCCAGCATAGGACACTGATTATTTTAACCCCGTTTCCTTTAGCGTCACCCCTCAGTGAGACTGATGAGCCCCTGCGAGGGGGTGTGTGAGAGGGAAGAGCTCTGTGTTTCCACAGTGGCCCAGTCTTCTGCGGGAGAGGACCGTGTGGCCCGAGGAGCTGTCACCGCAGTGGTGCCTGTTTACCCAAACTTCACTAAATCACTTTCTAATTCACCATCATTGCTTGAGAGTCCAGGGAGATTGGAAGCCCAAAGGACAACTGGGCAAGGCCAACTCTGTTCAGAGGAAGGGTCCTGAGGCCCATAAACAGCTCTGTTTTTGATAACTCTCTGGACCTGCCGTGCTTTGGGGAAGTTCTGGATTTGCCATAGGAGTCTGTCAATAACATCCAACCCACCAATAAAGAGTAGAATGGAGGGGTCTTCCTTGTGCAAACCACATCATACTGTCGGTTCAGCACACAACTATTGCTAATGGCGGTGACTGGTTTTCCTGCCTTGAGGGGGCTGATAGGAGGAGGAGGGAACTGCGTGGACGCTCAGGAGCTCTGCAAAACAGAGCAGCTCTGTTCCAAATGTCAGCATCCTTTAGTGTGGGAATCAACCTGTCACCCTAAAGCCAACCAAACTACCATCCAAAAATTGCTTTTTAGTATCTCTTTTAAAAGTGGCATATTTCAAATGCACAGAGAAGTACAAAAGCCAGCAACACGCAGCCAGGCACCTGTCTCCGAGCTCACCGTGAACGGCCTCTGTGAGCTCTTCTCGGTACGGAGATCGCCGCCTGTCTTAGTGTGGTTGGGCTGCTATAACAAAGACCTTAGAGCAGTGGCTTATAAACAACAGGAATTTATTTCTCACAGTCCTGGAGGCTGGAAGTTCAAGATCAAAGTGCCAGCAGATTCGGTGTGTAGTAAGGTCCCACTTCCTGATGGCACCTTCTCGGTGTGTGCTCACGTGGGGGAAGGGAGGGGTGTCTCGGGGGCCTCTTTTATTACAGTCATTGATCCCGTTCCTGAGGGCTCCCCTCACGTGACCGAATCACTTCCCAGAGGACCCACCCCTAATACCATCACCTAGGGGTTAGGTGTCAACGTATGAATTTTGAGGAACGCAAACATTCAGAGCACAACACCACCAGACTGTAGTAAGCCAGTCTTCCCCTGGGAGGAGGGGGCAGAGCGGGGTGAGCTTGAGGCATATGACAATGTATAAAAGTCTTTATTTTTTATGCAGTCATAGGGGAATCAAAATAACACAATTAGCAACTTATTATTAAATAAATACTTTTTAATGGAAACCTAAAAATAGAGAAGCAAAGGTCTAGAAGCAGCCATCATGGAGTCCCCTTTAAAATAGAATGAACCTTTCCTGTTAGAATCTGCTGTTACAGATACGGCCAGGTGTGTGGATCATTTTAATGATTTCTGGAAGATACTATAACAAACTCATGTATCCTTGCAACATTCTTCATGCATCGTCTGACATTCCCACCACGCTCCAGCCTCAGGGCCTTTGCACTTGCTTTCCTTCTGCTGGAAATGTTCTCCCCACACAGCTCGCTCCTGCGCCTCCTTTGGAAGCTGTCACCTTCTTAGCAGGGCCTTTCCTGACCCCTTACTTAGACTTGAGCCCCCCTCCCCTGTAGGACTCAGGATCCCCCTGGATGCTGTGTTCCTGTCTGTTCTCTGCATAGCACGCGTGTGTTTTGTTCATTGCTTCCTCCCTGCGCTAGAACAGAAGAGGCCAGCACCTTTTCTGCTTGGTAAACGGTGCATCTCCAGTGCCTGGCACGTAGTAGGACCTCAGTCAAGGCTCAACAGAGGAAAGCCCAAACATGAAACGTGGAATTGGTGACCCAGTTGGAGGACCGCTGGCCTGCATTGGTCATGGGGCAGCTGGGCAGCCATGCATGCTGGGGCCTCAAAGACCTATGTTCGAGTTCTGCTGCGGGTGAGCCACTGACCTTCCCCGCATCTTGGTTTTCTCATCTGCAAAATGGGCCTCCCAGCCCCTCACCTCCTGGGGCGGCTGTGATGATTAAATAAGAAATGTGGGGTTTTCAGAACGTTGCCTGGCACGTAGTAAGTGCTCAACTAATGCTAGCTCCGTCGTCTTATCTGATGATCATTTTTAACTCTTGTGTGGAAGTAATTTCAAACTTAAAGGAGTTGCAAGAATAGTACAAAGAAATCTGTTATTTTCTTCACTGACTCACCACCTGTTATTTCCCATGTGTCCATGCGTGATGAGCGCTGTGTTCTCTCCTGTCTCTGTCTCTCGTTTCTGTCTCCCTCCCTCTCTCCCATTCTCTGTCTCTCTCTGTCTGTCTTCTATCTTAAAATACAAACAATATTTTTCCTCAATCATTTGAGAATTATTTATAGATATCACACCTTTCACCCCTAGACAGTTCAGCATATATTTCCTAGGAACAGGGTATTCTTTTACCTAACCACAATGCACTTACCAAATTCAGGAAATGTGTTAATGATACTAGACTCATATCCATTCTTCATATTTCAGTTTAGCCAGTGTCTCCAGTAATGTCCTTTGTGGCCGCCCCCTCCCCTGTCAAGACACCATCCAAGATCAGTCACTGCAGTTGTTGTCCTGCCTTTGGTGTCCTTGAGTCTGGAGCATTCCTAGGCCTTTCTTTGTCTTTCTTGACACCGATGTTTTGGAAGAGCACAGGCTGGTTGTTTTTTAGGATGCCTTCAATTTGGGTTTGGCTGATGCTTCTTGATGAAGCTGTTGTTATTTTCATCAATGTTATCATTATAGACCTGAGGGTCTCAGCCTAGAAGAACAAGGCCAGTTTTCCAGGTGAAACACGAGTGTCTTTAACCAGCAGGTCCCCCCTCAACACTGGATTAATGCAGCCTGTTGCTTGCTACAGTGACACAAGTGGTTACTATGGTACTTTTACGCATGGGGAATTATTGGAAAAATAAGCCACTAACTAAAACAAAAGCAGCAAAATAGTGAAAAATACCCAGGGCCTGCCACTTGGGGAGCATTGAAGAAGGTTCCAGAGAAGGGGTTATGAAACCATAATTCTACTCTAACGAGCTGGGCCTTGTGCAGTCTGTGTCCAGCAGGAGAGGCAGTTTATATACGTGTGTGTAGAGGTGTCTTTCTTAACATTTGGAAAAAGACTCTTCAAGTGCCAGGGTCACTCATGAGAGTGGTGAATGACGCCCAAAAAAGCCACTTCCCAGGCCGAGCAGGAAACACCGCTTCAGCTTCGCCCACCAGGCCTGGCTGCGGACGTGGGCCCGTGGGCTTTAGCAACGCCGATGCTACCTCGAGCTTGATCTGTGTTGCTTCCTTCCGGACGCTGGGATCTCCCGGAGCAAGCCCGTGTCCCGCGTGAGGATGGGAAGGAAACAGTAGATGACGGAGACGCACTTGGTTTGGGCCCAGGTGTCGAGTTTTGTGACTTTCTTCACGCTGACACTTTGACCTTCAGAGGGGAATGGTGTGTATGGGAACATGTCGGGCGATTTTGTCTTTAATCACAGCGTTGGGCTGCTGATCCAGAACTCAAGTTCCAGGGCAAAGTGATGCCAGAACAAAACGGGGTGCTTAGCTGAGGTGGGAAGATGAGCAGGAGGGGTCTCCGGGCTGGGGTTTGTTATGATGCTACCGTAACAAACGCTAATTACCTTCTCTGCTGCGCCGTGGGGTTGCTAGTGTTTTCTTCGTCTTCCAAGTGTGTTGCATTTGGATGTGTAGTACCTGTTGAGAAGTTTGACAGTTTGTCCAAAGAAAATGACAGTATGGAGGTGCTTAAGTGGGCCTTTGTGTGGGTGCAGGGCGGCAGGGGACAGTGCATTTTACAGCTGCAAGATTCACCGCGTTTGTGTGAGCATGCAGAGCGAGCGCCGCCGACGCCCGGCTGCCGCCTCTCACGTCCTGAGCGGGAGAGGCCTGTGCGGGTGGTGGGGCCCTGCTGGGGTCTCTCCCCACGTCCCTTGGCGTGATGGCATAGGGGACCCTTCTTCATGGTCCTCTCCTGGGCCCAGCCTCTCCCTCCAGGAGCAAAGGCTCTGGAGATGTGTTTGTTGCCTGTTTCCTGTAGCATTTACATCATGGTGGTCTGAACAGGAATTTGGAATCCTGTCCTTCCATAGACCTTTGATGTCCGCGAGGACTGTGACATCCTGGACACACACGGCTGTGTGGCCGCTGCCGGCTCAGAAAGATTTGCCAAGAGCTGCAGGGAGGCCGCGCTGGCGTCCGCCTTCGGTGAGCGTCGGCCTGATGCTCTAACCCTTAGTGAGTAAGTCGCGCAGAAACAGCGAGCTTGAGTCAGCGAGGGTTTTTATTCTGAGCGCTGTTGCTTCCAGAAAGTAGGTTCAATTTAAGAAGGAACTGGCAGTCGTGGATACTTGTTAAGGGGAACCTCTGGTGTGCTCGGAGTCAGTCACACTGGCTCTGCACTGAGTCTGATTTCACTTTAAAATGGATTAATCAGATACAGATAATACATGATGCTATATATGATATACATTATGCATATATATATATATATATATATATATACACACACACACACACACACACACACATATATGTTCTTTAATTCACAAGAACAAAGGCCAAAGTTTCCCTGGGTGACGGAGCAAAAGCTGAAGGGCTGGAGGGATGTCTACCTGGGTTCGAGGAAGGCTGGGCTGGGGTGCAATTAGCCGTGTCTGGAAGGGCAGAGGGACATGGGTGAAGGGTGTGCACCTGTGCCCTCCCCCAGGGAGGAGGCAGGCTGGCCCAGAGACAGGGCAGACCCCCAGATCTTGCCACACTGTTGGCAGGAAGCATCCAGGACCCACATGGGGTTATAAGCAGATCCGCGCCACACAGCAAGCACACCCAGGTCCTCGGACAGTGCTGAAGGATGCTATACCTTGCTTCTCACAGAAGACCCCCTCTCAAAGGCCTCCAAGTGAGGCTCCAAGGACAGCGAGTCTTTGCATTAAGGGTTTTGTATTTCCTCCATCTGGGTCAGTTTGCCTCACACACAAGAGAATCTCTGAGCACAGTATTGAAGTGTGACCTTCGGGAAGGTGGTCCTTAGGGAGATGTGTGGCCCAGAGGGTCCATTTTGTGCAGAAAACATCCTGGATGATTTGAATGGGTGGACGGGTGGTTGGAGCAGGGGAGGGTTTCCCTGCGCAGGTCACACCCTTGCACAGAATCGTTCCCTCAGGGGCAGTGAGCCGATGGAGGTGGGGGGTGGGGGGGTCCTGTTTCAGCTGCTCCCAAAGCCCAGGAGAGGACACTGAAGCAAATGGAACCCCAGCCCCTCCCTCCAAGAGGGAAGGTCACAGTCCATTACTCTGCAGTTCCTCACTGGCCGGCACCCTTGACTCATTTTGGCATTTGGCTTGAGATTTGCTCATTTCAGAAACTAAAGTTGAGAATTTGGAGATTTTCATGGAAATGTCACCTGGCTTGGCATTTCCAGGAGCAGAAAGAGCATCGCTATTATTAGACCAGTGGCCAGGATGGACAGTAGCTGGAACTTAGGTTTGGAGAACACGTCATCGTGCTCTGAGGGGTCCTTGGGACATAACCGCAACCCTGTGGGGTCACTCTTGGTGTGTTTGGTGGAGGTGACATCCCTATGGTCACAGGACAAGCATGGCCACCCCAGGGCCATCCAGGGAGACACTGGCCCACGCCCCTTGAAGGGACTCTCTGGCCCTGTTGTTCCACCAAGAGGCTTGAGCCTGAGAGAGGAACCTGCCCTCCACCCATGCCTCGTCCGTGTGCTAACAGCAAGAGAGGAAGTAGCAGCAGCCGGTGTGTGCTGGGTCCTCATATGGCAGAAATTCTGTCACATGGCAACTGCGGTTGTGTACGTAAACTGCACATAAACGCAATTTTGATAAATTCAAATACAGGACAGATGGAAGGGAAAGCTGTGTGCTGATAACATCTTGAGCCCTGCTGGGGCTCCACGGGCCCCGCTCCCCACGGGGTAAGCAGCAGGCACCAGGTTGTAACCGCTGCAGCACCTGAGCCACTGACGGACCAGGGTGCAGCGAGGATCCGAGAAGCACAACAGGCCTGTGAGGGGACCTTCTGGCTGATTCTTCCCCACAGCCCTGGCACGGCTCCAAGAGCCCGCTGGTCACCAGCCGGCCCCCAGCCCTGCGACCAGGCCCCCAGCCAGCCGCCTGCCAGGCTTGTGACCATGAGGGGCTCCGCTCCCCTCCCTGGCCAAGCACATATGTTACATTCAAAGGAGCAGCTCCGCGCTGTAACCGCGCCAAGGCTAATATTTTCACTGGGATCTGCTGTCACCGGCCGAGCCAGCATACACGTGTGCACTTCACCATGCCAGGATGCACCTGGGAGAAACCACACGAGCCCCACATGGTAAAGGAAATGAGGTGGTGGCAGGTATTTTAATTTCATGGGGAGTCCACAGAGCACATCAGGAAGAGCAGCCGCAGCCTTTATGTTGCTGCCAGAAGATAAATTTTACACACAGTCCACGCTCTGGGGCCTAGCCTGGCCCCCCACCCTCCCTTTCCCCTCGCTGCCTTCTTGCCTGTTTGTGAATGCCCTTGAAATCATGTGGACCTTGTTTAATTACAGAGAAAATAATTTTCTCAGTTTAAGTAGAAAAATATTTCAGAGCTCCAGCAAATGACCCCAACGTGAGAAGCAGTAAATCTGGTCCGGTGAGAACGTGCCGACCCTACAAAGCATCTGCCCAGGACAAACTGCCTGGGGTCGGAGCTCCCTGGCCCTTCCGGGGGCAGGGGCTGTGTCGAGTCTCCACCCCAGGGGTTGGGTCCTGAGCTCTTCTCAGCGGGCTCTGGCCCCACCTTGCAAAGGCTGCGAGCCCAGGCCAGGGTCTCACAGAAGTGCCAGCTGCCACACACCAGGCGGTGGTTCATTAAGTGCCCACAGGCAGTCTCCAGTGAGAGCAAAACTGACACGATGGAGCGTTTACTGGGGAAGCTCCTCTCGGGATAGAGCAGAGATAACCATCGGGCAGCTCGTTCGCCTGGTAATAAACGCATGAAGAGCTCTGGCATGTTAAAAAATGAGACACCAGGACAGTGGTGACACAGGGATGCAACTTGATGTCTTATTAATCATGTTCTATCAGTCAGAGCTCTTTCTGTTGCAAGTGACAACACCGAACTCAAAGTAGCTACACAAAAAAGTTAAGTAGCAGAGAAGTCCAGGGTATGGCTTCAGGAGTGGCTTGATCCAGAGGCTGACATGGTCTTTAGGGCCTGGTTTCTCTCTTTCTGCTGCCTCTGGGTTGATGCTTCATGCAGGCTGTCCTCCCACGGAGGCCAGCTGGCAACGGCAGATCCAAGCCCACATGTGCCCACGTCTAAGTAGAAGGGACAGGCGAGAGAGGCTTTTCCCGGTGGTGTGAACACAAATTCCAAAGCAGGTGCTACGGGTTACACATAGCTCCGGTCCCAGGCTCAGTGCCCCATTTCACAGGTATTTACTGGGTAAGCTTTGACAGTGGTAGAAAGACACAGACCTGTACTCGTGGAGCTTAAATCTGTTGGTGACAGACGTTAATGAAATCCCGGGGTGAAGAAAAGGCAGTGGGGGAAGGGAACATGAGCCTGACGGCAGAGGTCGGCACACCGGCCTGCGGGCCACCTCCGGCCCTCCGCCTGTGCTTGGAAGTGAGGTTTTGTTGGGACACGGCCACGCCTGTGTGTGCGTGTCGTCTGCGACTGCTCTCACACCACAGCGGCAGAGCCGCGTAACGGCCGCAGTGACCCACACCCACAAAGCCGAGACGTGGGCTGCCTGGCCCTTCACAGAACACAACGGCCAGCTCCTGCCGTGCGGTGTGTGACAAAGGGAACTGGCCCGACAGAGATGGGACATGCGAACTGAGATCTCAGGAATAATGGGATTTAGCTCAGCAAAGAGGGGACAGGCTGCCGGGGGGTGGGGGCTGGAAAGACAGGCAGGACCCCCAGGGGTCGCGCCCTGCTCGGCGAGGGGTGTGGGTCTAACGTGCGCGTGCACTGCTCTCAGTGTTGACTTTGTGAGTGGGGGGACAGGAGGGGACAGTGGAGGCGGATGGAGGCAGTGGGCGTGGGCTCGGAGCCAGCGCTGGAGAAGGAAGTGCAGCGAGGCTCCCGGGAGCGGGCTTCTCCGTGCGGGTTTTATTTTGACTTTTACTTTGTTCGTGTGCTGAACATGAAACAAAGGCTCTCCCGCGGCAAGAGGACGCTGCAGATCCGTCCTGGCTGGGTCACACGCCGGTGGGGCCGTCAAGCCTCCCTGCCTCAGCCCTGCTCACGGCTGGTCCTTTGTCACCAGGTTGGGCCAGGACAGAGTAAAGGTTCCCCTGCGCTGAGAACCCCAATCCTGAGAGAGATTAACCGACCACCCTAACCCGTGTCCTCGGCTTCGCTAGGCCCTGTTCGACCCACCGGGCTGGTTACCCGTCTCACCAGCACCTAGGACAGCACCTGGCACGCTGCCGGGGGACCTCCACAGGCGTCTTACCGCCGTCGCCCCGCAGGACCTGAGGCAGACATCGCCAGTCCCCCCCGCCGTTGTCCCCTCTGGGCCGGGGGAGCCTTTCCCCGGGAGCAGCCCCCGTGCTGCTCGAGTCCCGGGTGCTCGGAAGTGCTGGGCGAGTTAGCGCGCCAGGGCCTGGGTGTGGCGCGTGAGCGTGTCCGGCGGTAAGTGCGCCCCTGCGCGGCTCATTTGGAAGACTGAAAACACAAACCCGCAATTAGCCCCGCTAAGCCTCGGGACTCTGGGGTCTGGGCAGATTTATTTATTTTTAATGCCAGACGAGAATGTCGTTGCAGGAGCCTTAAGTGCAGGAGGAAGTTAAGACGGAACACGGAGAACTCAGCCGGTGGCTGTAAGGAGCGCGGGAGGGTGTCTGCCTCTCGCCCGCGCGGTGCTTTTGCGTGCTGGAGTTTGCGTGCGTTGGGTCTGCGTGGTGGAAAGACTCAACCGTGGTCCGTGGGAGCTGAGTGAGCCTCTGACCTTGGCCACGCTGTGGACCTGGGCCTCGGGGTCCTGGGAAGGCTGGATGGAGTCGGGCTGGCCGTGCCGGGATGCACGTTTGAGATGCAGCAGTTGCTCTAAAGTGCTCCAGAAGCCCACGGTGGGGGGAGGAGGTGGCTCTGCCTCAGTTGATTAAATCCCCAGGCGGTGGCCCTGGGCAGCCCTGGGAGGACGGGGACGCTCAGGACAAGGATGTGTCTCAGCATCATTAACGTTTCTCATCACTGTCTCCTTCCTCTGTCAGCTTGTGAGCAAACCAGCCTGCGGCAGAGCCGTGCGTCGGGAGCGCTGTCTCCTCTCCCCGCCTCACCTCTCCCGGCATCCTCCCCTCCACCCACGCGCTGCCCCACCCTGCCACTGCGCCGGCCTCCCGTGCCTGTCTCCCTCAGCCCAGCCCCCGACTGCCCTGGAGTCAAGATGTCCCCAGACCCCCCACCCCGCTGGCCGTCACCTGGGCAGGGCAGAGTCTTTCCCGGGGGCCTGTTCCCTGTGTGACCCACCTCTCTGGGTGAGGTGACAGGTCCTTTTCCCAACCAAAAAGAACGACCCTACCTGGACCGTGCCAGGCATCAGGGACAGTCTCAGGAACAGAGACGAACCGTGTGCTGCTGCTGGGAATTGCGTAGACCCAGGTTTTCTAAAACTCTTTAATTTTTGGTTTTGTCAGAAGGTCCCTGCACCATGGCATTCTGCAATTTCACTGGGCATAGCTGTCGACCTTCTCTTCAAATTAATGTGAAATAACTGGGGATGTTCTCATGTCCCCCTGGTTGAACTTTGAGCAATGAGTGAAAGTTACAGAAATTCAATTTATGGCTCATCAGAGAGAAAAAAAACTCTGCAGCTCGCAGTTTTCCACACGTACCAGTGACCTCCGGAGACATGTGGCCCCTGGGACCTGGAGCCATTCACAGGCAGCGTGGGGTGGCCAGCCAGGAACGCTCGCCGGAGGGGGTGGCCTCTGCTCCTTCGTCTCATGTCGCCCCAGGGGGTATTTGCTGTCCCGTTGGAAGTCTGAGCTGTGGGTGACACAAAACAAAGCCCCAAATCCAACTGATATTAGCTAACATCACTGAAAATATTGTTTCTCTCATCTGCTCCATGCCCTACATCATGTTTCTAATCTTCAGTTTCAGGTTCCACATACTTGGCCCTGGGCAGGTCTAGATTCTCCAGACGTCTCACCCCAGGCAGGGGAAGAGGGGGCTCCTCACCTAGTGGGTCTCGTGGGGAAGAGAAGACGCTTCTCTTCCTGGAATCCCGGGGTGGGACTGAGGTCCATCCCTGCCCTGGTCGAGTGTCCAAGGGGTGCGCAACAGTGCTCATTGTGAGTGCTGCGGGGCCCACGCACGGCACGGCAGGTCCTTCTCACACCTGAGTGCAGATGGCGGACAGATCCACAGGCACACTCAGGCCTGCCCGGACTCCTCAAACTCACGTTTACAGGACCCGCCCCTGCCCACTCAAGCTAATGGGTGGACAGGCACCTAGCCAGGTGACCCGGGGAATTGCCTCTAAATCTCCCAAGACAGATCTTAAAGTCGACCCTTTCATCAATGCAAGGCCCAGGCTGTGTTCCATGAACACAGAAACCGCGCCAGGCTTACCGCCCGATCCTCCTCCCCTGTGCCTGTGCAGAGCGCAGAGCAGGCGCCTGACAAATGCTCATGGAATTGAATTGAACTGCAGATCTCCATGCAAAGCTGGATGGCATTTGCCTTCCTATTGAAACTTCAGTAAAATTGAAGTGTAAGTCTGAGTACTAATTGTGAATGCAGTGCCCCTCTATATTAGAGTTATTCAGAAGCTCTTGGAGCCAAAATGTACTTTTTTTTTTTTTGGTAAAATAAAATGGCTAATTAAATTGCATACACCTTCTGAATTTTAAAAAAAAACTGTAAAATAAACATCTGTGCACTTGAGGTTCATCCAGCGCCTTCCGTGCATTCTGCATATTTATCAGCTAGAAAACAGCTAATTTGCTGTAGCATATACCCTTTCATCTTATAATGCAACCCAGGGTAAAGCCCTGGATTTACAGACTCGTAGGTTGGCACAAAAAGAAAAAATAATCTGTATAAAGTCAAGGCAACCTCTAGTTTTTAAAAAAATCACGTGTTTTTGTTGCTACTTGCTAAGTCTCCAGTTGATGCATGTGCACCTCTCACACTTAGTTAGAAGTGTGCATGGCCTTCTCAGCTATGCTGCCTGTGCAATGAAGGCAGCTCATTAATTTTTGAGGTTGACACTCAAGGGAGGAGATTAGTCCCCCGTGTGACTTCATAGCTGAAGCCGAGGTGACTTGTTACAAAGGCTCTGGCATCTTTGTTCCAGACCACTGCCTGTGAGAGGAGGCAAGACACAGAGTGAGCAGTCAGCAATGGGCGGCACCCAGGGGTGCTCACAGGGTGGGCTGCACCCCTGGCCCCAGCTGTGTGCCTGGGAATGATTAAGCACCAGGACCTTGACTCCCTCAAGAGTAGGGGTGAGCCTGGGGTCTCGCCGAGTCCTGAACCATGGTAAATGACAGGGCCCAAGGGCCAGGGGGTGAGTCGGGGTCCCCTGAAGACAGTCTGTCCTGGGGCGTGGATGCTCACATTGCGAGCACGTCAGGGCTCCCCCTCAATTTCATACGCGAGTTGCACACATCCCAAAATCAGCTGGAGCCAGAGCTCCTGCCTCTGTGTGCTGGAATCGGGGGAAGGGATGGGGGGGCGGGGAATTCTTCCTCCCCGGAGTCGCCTTGCTCTTCCCTGGCCTGGTTTGCAGAACACGCAGAGGCCCGCATAGGGCAGGGGGGCCTGGCTCCAAATATCCACAGATAATGTCTCATCATGGTTATGAGTGTCCTGTGGCTGCTGTAGCAAATGAACATGAACTCAGTGGCTTAAAACCATATAGCTTTGTTACCTTACCGTTCTAGAGGTCAGAAGTCCAAAATCAGTCTCCCCAGGCTAAAGCAAATGTCAACAGGGCTGATTCCTTCTGGAGGTTCCAGGGAGAGTGTGTTTCCTTGCCTTTTGTGGCTTCAGGAGGCGCCCACGGCCCCTTCCTCTGTCTTCAAGCCATAGCACAGCATCTTCCAGCCTCCTACTGCTCTGTCATCATGCCTCCTTCCTGGACTGACCCTCCTGCCTCCCTCCTGGAAGGGCCCTGGGATGACATTTGTCCACCTGCATGATCCGGGATAATCTCCCATCTCAAGGTCTCTGACTTCATCACGTCTGCCAAGTCCCTCCACCACCTTAGGTTCTGGGGATCAGGGCCTGGACACGTTTGGGGGTCTCTTCAGCCCCACATTCGTGCATTTCTGTAGTGACAGGGACCATCCTTGATGCTAATTGCCAGCCGTGTACCTGTTCCTCCCGGGCGTGGCCCCAGCAGTCAGGGCCTGTCTCTCTGTCATCTGTCCCCAGTGTCAGGTACACCAGGAACTGGACAGGTGCTGGGGGGCTGGTCCACAGCGGGGAGGGCTCGTCAGTAAATCCTCTCTTTGGGACCCCAGCAGCTACGCTCCAGCGCGCTGGCCCTTCGTTGGGACACCCTGAGACCTTCCCTGGTTGCAGTGTGTTGCTTGGGTCTACATTGCTAAGTGACGCCAGGCCTCCTTCCTTCAAATAATGAAGGCACCAAAAAATCAGATTCAGCAACCAGAAGCCACTGGCCCAGGCTGGCCAAAGTGTGTTTTCAGTGGAAGAGGAGGGACTCCGCCGGTGAGTGGACAGGGCTCATCAGCTTCCCCAGGGAGGTGTCAGCACGAGCCTCAGTGGGGGCCGCAGCCCTCCCCTCCCCTTCTCAGGCAGCTTGGCCCAGACTTTGGGGACAGACACCTGGGGGAGAGTTGGGGAAGGGAGCACAGGGCTTCGGCGGAGAACGTCAGGTTTGGCACCTCTGATACCTTTCTGCACGTCTTGACTGTTTCACCATGACAAGCTGAGATCAGCATGTGGGGGCGACTTTTCTGGGTGCATCTTCACATGAGGAGCAGTTTTCCCTGTGATGTTCAAGTGCATCAATGGAGCATCTTGCCCCCCGCCTCACCCACGGGGCCCTGGGTTCCAAGGGGTTTGGGGAGATTGGTGCAGAAGTCTTAAAACCAAAATGTATGAAGAGCGGGCATGGTGGTTTCTTTTTCAGACAAATGCACCCCTATTCCTGGTCATCCCATGTGGCCCACAGTGGGTTCTAGAATCTTCCAGGCCAGCATCAACTCTGGGGCTGCGTCTGGAGCACCCACCTTTATTTCTGTAAACATCTGCCTAACTCCAGCCCCTGTCTCTGTGCTCTGGGATTCCTCAGAAATACTCAAGTCGAGCACAGCCCTGCCCCTGCCCCACGGTGCCTCCAGCCCCAGCATTTCACCTTCTAAATCCGGAGGATCCACCACCTTCGGGCCGCCCCAGGCCTGACTCTGCAGCACCTTCCTAAGTCACTTCTCCAGCCTGCAGGGTGAGCGTCGACCTCCCTAACTCAGACCCCCTCTGAGTTTTAACATGCGGTTTGTTCGTGTTTTTTGAGAAGTTCTGGTGTCCCTCTCTGTCCCCATAATGCCATGAGTGCCCCGTGTGGATCGGCTCCTTCCTCCTTATCATCCCAAACACAGGAAAAAAGCCCGACTGCCCCTGGCGCCCCACTTCCCGTGCCATTCTTGGACGCTGTTGCGGGTGCCTGGCCCTGTGTCCCCGCTCTCCCGGCCGGCCTTCCTGTGGTTCCCTTTGGCCCTTTAGACTTTTATCCAAGTTCTTCCAAGGAGGGGCTCCTCAAATACACCCAGAACCGTACCCCAAGAGCTGCCCCTTCATCTGGAGTTTCTTCCGTCCCCTCGGACCCCAAGTGGTGGAACCTGCGGCCGCTTTCCCTGCACCTGCTGGGACGCGAGGGTACTGTGCGGGTGCCACCCCACCCCTAGGTGTCCTGAGGGCACCCCAGCATCCCTGGTGTTACGGAGCTTTCATCCTACAATTCACCCACTTAAAGTGCACAATTAAACAGTGTTTATATATTCACAGAGTTGTGCAACCATCACCCTAGCCGATCTCAGAACACTTCATTGCCTCTAAAGGAAATGCCACACCCTTTAGCTGCCACCCCTTCCCCCCTTTGCCCCCAACCCTAGGCAGCCACTGACCTACTTCCTGTCTCTGTAGGTGTCCCTGTTCTTCACTCTGCACGTGGGTGGCATCATACTGTGTGTGGTGCTGCCTTGGTTTTCCAGATGTCTTTGGTGTTCGTGGAGGAGGGGAGGAGAGGATACGGGGTGGGGGAAGAGGGGAGAGCACATTGCAAAGCTCCGAGGAGGGGCGAGGGCTGGACACGGATGAGGCAGGGTGGCCGGATAGTCCTGGCCTGTGGTCGTGTCAGGGCCCCCATCTGTCCCTGCTCTGAGAGCAGCAAGAGGCATCAGAAGTTTGCAGGGGAGAGGGTGGCTACCTTACACACATTCCACAGACTGTTCGTGCTGTCCCGAGGAGCGTGGAGGCAGGCCCCCGAGCAAGGAGCCCAGCCAGTGCCCAGCACAGCGGATGGGGCAGGAGTCGTCCTCTGGGAGCCAGTGCCATGGAGGGCACTGCCCATGTGCCCCTCCACTGTTTTCTCTGACATCTCGTGGGAATCCCTCATTCCCTTCTCTGTTCACGGTTAGGGGCTGCCCAACTTCAATATCCCATGACTCAGTGTTCACAAGACCCCTCTCCCGCTCACCTGCCTGTCCACCCCGTGCCAAGGTGTGGCAGCCCCTCGCTGGCCGGGCCAGCCCGTGTGAGTGCACAGTTCTTCCAATTCAGAGTGACTTGTAAACTGTGCATCAGGTCAGAGGCTCCTGCTTAATCATTCTGTGGCTTCCCATTGCTCCTGGAACAAAACCTCTACAGGGGCCAGCTCCTGCGCTTGTCTCCTGGTCTGGAATGTTCTGTCCTAGCCTCTGGGTACCTCGGCCATGCCTGCCCCTGCAGGTCTGTTCCGAGATGCTCCTTCTCAGATAGGCCTCCAGATGCCCTTCCACACCGAGTGCCTGCCCTGCCCACCCCATCTATGCTCATTTCCTCACTCTTGGTACAGTTCTGCCTGTGTGACGGTTGACCTGGGCCTCTGTCTCCCACGAGAATGCCCACGCCAGGGTTGGGGCAGCTCCCCTCCCCCTGCTGCTGTCTCCAGTGGACAGCATGGTGCCTGGCCACAGCCTGGCTGTAGTAGGTGCTGGGGGCATTTCAGTTGAGTAAATGCATGAATAGACTTTTGCTAACACGATAGTAAAGTATGTTATAGACCCAACAGATACCCTGTGGGAATGTTGGGCACATGGGTTAGGGGAATGAGTTTTAGGAAGATACAGCCCCAAGGTGAGGGCAGCGGGGACCCAGAGCCCGCAGGGGGTCGGCCGCCTCAAGGTGAATGCACATAGCCCTCTGCCTGGGCCACCAGCTCTCTCGCGA
This sequence comes from Daubentonia madagascariensis, assembly GCA_023783475.1. NCBI lineage: Eukaryota > Metazoa > Chordata > Mammalia > Primates > Daubentoniidae > Daubentonia > Daubentonia madagascariensis. The sequence continues at coordinate 1,016,308 of JAKFHU010001640.1, read as the reverse complement.
AGGGGACGCTCGCCTGCAGATCCCTGTGAGTCTGTGCCGAAGGAGCAATGGCGTTTCCCTGGGAAGTCGCCGCTGGTGGTGCTGCCGCTCCCCTGCCTCCTGCCCGCCTGCAGCCAGTACCGTCTCTGAGAGCTCACCAGGCCCTGCCCCTGCCACCTGCACATCACAGATAAGGGGACTGGGCTCCAGAGTATGGGAATCTTGGCACAGGGTGGCCAGTGTTGTAAGTGGCAGAGCTGGATCCCAGCCACAGGTCTGCTCTGAAACACTCCAATAAAACCATTCTGCTGAAAAGCGCTGACTGCACAGACAAGGTGCTGTGGGGACACAAAGGCTCCAATCATGGGGATATTGGTAATTTCCTGTCATTGCCCTTTGACCTTGCAGAAACGCTCCTTGCCCTTGGTCTTTCCTGCCAAGCCGTCCCTCCTCTGATCCCCTCCTGTGCTGTGGATTCTAAGCCCACCAGCAAGATTATTTGATTTATTAAGGTTTTGTTTTGGTGCAGGCAGACCTTATGTGATGTACAGGTATTTATGTTTTATAAAATGTATGTGATTTTGTGTTTTGCCCTAAATCAATTTTATGATTAAGGAGTTTTATCTTTGATTATTAAATTATATGATAGAATTTGTTGAGGTCTGTCATGGAGCCTTAGAGATGGTGATGTGAGATGATGGTGGATGATGGTGGATGATGTGATGGTGTGATGTGTGTGGTGGTAATGTATGTGTGATGTGTGTTGGGATGATGGGGTGGTGAGTGGATGGTGGTGGTGATGGTGATGTGGGTGATGGTGATGGTGGTGATGGTGATGGTGGTGATGGTGATGGTGATGGGGTGGATGTGGATGGTGATGTGGTGATGGTGGATGGTGGTGATGGTGATGGTGATGGTGGTGATGGTGATGGTGGTGATGGTGATGGTGATGGTGGTGATGGTGGTGATGGTGAGGTGGTGATGGTGGTGATGGTGATGGTGATGATGATGAAGGCGATACTGGTGGTGGTGGTGACAATGGCAGCTGCACCTAACACTCTAGCACTCTCCAGCACTGACAGGCTCCCCACCATCGTCCTAAGCCCTTCGCGTGCATTAACTCTATATGATGCTCACAGCAGCCTCTAAGGTGTCTTCCTCCTGTAGACGAAGACTCTGAGGTACAGAAAGTTGGGGTGACTGTACCAGGGTTGCCCAGCCAGCCAGTGGCAGAGCTGGTATTGGATCCCAGACCACCTGGGACCACAGATGCTCTCAACCACCATCCTGTCTGCCTCGGGAAATTCACCAGGTTATAGGGAGACAGGGCAGCCCCACTCCCACCCCATACACAAAATAATTACTCAACAGTTCAAGAAATAATTTTCTGAAGCTCATTGATTGATTTATTTGTCCAACAAACATCTGAGTACCTACTGTGTGCTAAGCCTGAGTAAGAGAGTGAACAAAGCAGGTGTGGCTTCATGGAGCTTGAGTGCAGAGTGGGGAAGCAGCTTTCCCAACTCCCCAGTGGGCTGGGGCTCAGTGAGGAGGCGTGGCGAGGACCCCCCACAGGACCGGAGGGGGAGGGCAGCAGGGGCAGGAGATGGGGGCACGGCGTCTCGGCCTCAGTGGTCTGATGGATTGCTGAGGAAAGGCTGAGAACCAAGGGGCCAAGGGGAGGCCAGGGGGAAGGCTCTGGGCTGTGGAGGCAGGGTGAGGAGGGTGAGGAGGGAGAGGAAGGCTGGCACGTGAGTGGAGCCAGCCCAGCAGATCCTCTGCTGGGTTTTAAAACTGGTTTCCAAGTCAGTGTAACCAAAATCACATTGAATCCAAGACCTGTGGAGGTCTCAGTCTTAGGTCACGTCATTGGAAATGGCAGTCCTGTGTCCAGAGGTCGGGCTCTGGGCAGGGCACCTGGGGGGTAGGGCCAGGGGAAGAAGCAATTCCATTGTGATTCCTGTTCCTCTCCCAGCCGACGCCACAGCAGGGCCACCAGGGTCTTCCATGGCATTCTGTGGCCACCAGCACAAAGCACCTTGGTGGGCGGGTGGGTGGCCGTGGGGTTACCCAAAGGTGGACAGCCTGACAGCAGACAACCCAGTTCTTAGCCCCTTTTCTGAAAGAAAATTAAGCAGCAGAAAGCAGCCACTTTCGATGTTATTTATTGCTTGAAATTCATTTTTTAATTGCACAAGTAGCACATGAGTGACCTCCCATCGTTGGAAAGTCAGACAGTGCGGTCCCAGCACTAATCCCCTGCTCCCCACCCAGACCCCACATTAAACTGATTCTCCCCCAGAGTCAACCCGTGTTTTCAGCTTCATGTGTTTACTTTCCCATGTGGTTTAAAAATATATGTAAAAGTGCACAGATTTGTTTTCCATGGCATTTTAAAAACATAAATGATGAAATAGTGCAGTTACGCAGAACCTGCTTTTCTCACTGAACAGCGTGCCTTGGAGCTGCCACCGAGAAGCCGTGCATGCAAACTCAGCCAAGTGCTTAGCATGTTGCAACCTGGAACATTCTGGAAATGTTACCTGTTATTATTATTATTAACTGTAGCAAGCCACACTAAGAAAGAGACTGAACTGGGATTTGTAAACTGGGAAAACTCTAGATTTTTTAATTGGTTTCCAAAATGGTTAAACTGCGATAACATTGAATCTAAGAACTAGGAAGCGAGACTTAGGTCTTCCCATAGAGGTCTTGTTCTTTGGTCGTGTGATCAACAATATTGGTCCTGCTTCCAGAAGGTCTGGGCAGAGCATGCGGGCGGGATGGGGGCTGGGGAGAAAGCAATTCTGTCTCTGTTCTGCTGAGCTCATGGCAAGGACCAGCGCAGTGCAGCTCTAGGTCCTCTGCCCAGAGAGACAAAGAACAAAGATCCTGAATTCTAAGTTGAGTGACCAGTTCCAGGCACAAGTAGCTGTGTTTTATAAACCTGGGCAATGGCTCGTTCCCCGAGAGGGGAAACTGAGTCTCTGTTCAGATCCGAGGTGCCCGTGGCCTTTGGCTTTCTTAGCCGGCCCTGCTCCTCCCCTCTGCACACCACCCCGCACACAGACACCAACCTGCCCTTCTCTCCTCCAGCTCTGGTGCTTGTATCTTGTATTCAACTTTCTGCCTTAAAACCTGCTAGTCCGAGGTGGTTGTCAATAATTTGGCCTCCCATTCGGTTCTGCCTTTCCTTAGAAAAGCTGACAAAACCTTGCACCTCATAAATTTTAACAGCCTTTTCAACTGATGTATTTTATGTCTGAATTGTTTTATCTGTCTTACTTTGATTGTAAGCCCTAAGGGCTGAGACCTTGTCCTGTTTCATCTTTTGTGCAGCTCCAAGCACACTGTTGGCATTTGGTTCGTAAAAACACAGGAGAAGATAAATATATGCACACGTCTATAATTGTTTTATTTAGAACCATTTGACAATAGATCAGAGATGTGTATGTACCTGTACATCTGAGATTTGAGCATGATTTCATTGCACGTCTTAATGGTTCCCTGGGTATTAGTAATTTGTAAAACATGATTTTTTGCTTAAAATTTTTCTTCATAACTTTAAACGTGTTCATAATATAAAGGAAAAATTTAATCTCTGATTTCTGATTAACTTTTGCCAAAGAGGCTTCATAGAGTTATCTATGCTTACATATTGACTCATAAATAAGACTCAAAGCATTTGTCTTAAAAAACACAAGTCTTCCTTCTGCCTAAGTGTTAAATGATGTTAAAATGAAGAGGTTCAACTTAGATTTAAGACAGATACAAATTAATCAGGAACAATTTCTTCATCTGAATTTTAAATTATTTCTGAAATAATTTAATTGAGCTGGTTTTGTCTTATTCAATTTATTTAACTTTGTTTCTAATGTGTAAACTTTCAGATGCTTTTCTGCTAGAAAATTTCTCTTGGTGAATATAACGTGCCTATAGCTCACGTAATTCAACAAGTGATGTGCAGAAACAGAAGTGAGCCCATTCCATGAGAATAATCCAAAACTTCATCCTTTTGTTCAGATTTTGTTTGCCAAATACCCACTTGGTGCCAAGTAATGACAAGAATTCAGGGGTGACATCAAAAAGACAACAGTTTCCAGCACCAGGAAGCTCCCAGACCATTGCAGGGGACAAATCGAGAACAGATGGCAGACACCATCAACAGAAACCGTAGTCCGTGCATGAAGGGCTCAGCAGTGTGGAGACAGAAGTGTGGGGACAGAAGTGTGGGGAGGGGTGGCCAGGAGGCCAGGAGCAGGGCTGCCCCGCCCAGTTGGGGAGGGTGCCTCGGGCAGGACCAGGGCAGGTACAAGGGTCCTGGGGCAGGGAAAGACTTGTGAGCTCTAAGGACAGAGGAATCCAGTGTGAGGAGCAGGCACCAAGGAGAAAGCTAAGTGTTTCTATTGTGTTTCACGAGCAGCAGGAAGCACTGGAGGGTTTTCCACCAAGAGTATAAATGATTTTGATGATTTTGGTTACTCTGGCTGCCCTGGGGAGGCTGGTGCGGAGTGCTGCCTGGGGAGGGGAGAGAAGTCTCATTCCCGGAGGAGATTCACAGAGATGTGAGGGGTGATGGGGATGGGGCCAGGGCCTAGAGTTGGCAACACGGACGGAATCGACCAGAACCCAGTCCTGAGCCGGGTCCCCGACAGGTAAGCGAAGTCCATTTCTCCTCGGGGTCGTTTGGAGCTGTGCTGCCTTTGGGCCCGGGCGCCTATGGCAGGAGGGGCCAGGCACCCACTCACACCCGAGACCGTCCGCTCAGCACTCACAGCCAACTCTTTGACAATAGCCTTTTTCCTTTATAGAAAATAAAGACATACCTCTGCATGCCTCAGTCTGGAGCAGTGAAGCTGCTGGGATCAGAGGATCCTCCATGTCCAGCCAGGAGAGGGGCCAGGGCAGGCGCGGAGCCGTCCTTCTGCTGTGCTTCCAGCTCGGGCAGCCTCCTGGCCCAGGGGCTCTGTTCGGATGTGGGGTGGGCAGGGGCTCCATGACGCTCCCCTCTGTTCCAAGGGGAGACGAAGGAAGGGAGAAAGCCTGTCCGCTCGCTCACCCGCAGCCGGCCCTCGGCAGTCTCTGCCCATGGCTCCCCCAGGTTCCCACCCCCAGCCCGGTCTGGACGCCCTGCATCCACCGGGACTGTAATGTCAGGCCAGGCCCCCCTTCAGATGCAGCGACCCCCAGCTTCTCCCATTGCTGGGTCCTCCCAGGGTATCACCTCCTCTCTACCACACCGGCCACCTGATGTGTCCTCTGACACCCCAGCGCACACCCCCAGGGGCTTCTCCAACTCCGGCAGCCGTGCACGACTCTCCGGGATTAGTCAGTCCAACTGCCGTCACTAAGAACTAAGCAGCTTTAGTGGACACTTACTGTCTCACAGTTCTGGACTTTGAGTCCAAGATCACAGTGTGGCAGGGCTGGTTCCTTCCCAGGCCTCTCTCCTGGGCTTGCAGACTCCGTCTTCTCACTGTGTCCTCACGTGGTTGTCCCTCTTTGAGTGTCCATGTCCTCATCCCCTCTTCTTGTGAGGACACCCGTCCTATTGGATTAGGGCCCACCCCAGTGGCCTCACTGTACTTCAGTCACCTCTTTAAAGGCCCCATCTCCAAATACAGTCACATTCCAAGGTCCTGGGGGTCAGGGCTTCAACGTAAAAATTGGGGGGGACATAGTTCAGCCCATAATACTCCCAACAAGGCCTGCCCTGACCCCCTGTTTAGACAACAAGCTGTCTCCTTCCCAGACATGTCCTCCTGCCCCTTCCCCACCTGGCACAACCCCTGCTAACCTTTTATTCTCTGGACTCCTTTACAGTCTAAAAAATTATTAAAGATCCAGGCATGGTGGCTCACACCTGTAATCCCAGCTGCTTGGGAGGCTGAGGCAGGAGGATTGCTTGAGCCCAGGAGTTCAAGTCCAGTCTGGGAAACATAGCAAGACCCCAGGTCTCTAAATACCTGCATACATATGTGCATACATACAGAAAATTTTAAAAAATTAAGAAAGACCCAAAGAGCTTTTGTATATATGGGCTAAATCTATTGATATTTACCAGATTAGACATTAAAACAAAGCATTGAAAAATAATGATTAATTCATTTAAAAATAATAATAGGCCCATTACATGTTAACATAAATAACATATTTTTGAAAATCAAGCCTTTTTTCCAAAACAAAACAATGGCATTGTTTTACATTTTTGCCAATCTCTCTGCTGTCTACCTTAACAGAAGCCTGCTTGATGCTGCTTCTGCATTCACTGTGCTATGTTGTTGTTTGGGTTGAAATATATGAAAAAAACTCAGCCTCGCTCAGATATATAGATGGAAAGGGAGAGGCATTTTAATCACCTCTTCAGATAACTGGCTGTGCTTCTTGGATATTACATCAAAAGTCAGCAAGTGGTAGTGTCTTAAAGGGTGGTTGCAACGTGGAAGCTGAAACCGTATCACTGAACTTTTCCTGCCCTGTTCTGCTGGACTCCACGGGCCTCTGTTGTACTCTGAATGGATCTTTAACCCGTGCGTGATTCTGTAACCTCGTGGATTAGTCGTTTGAAATTGTTGGTTTTCTGAATTATGCAGCTCTTCCATTATACACTAGTTTAAAAATCATGCATTTGTTAACATCACCACCAGTGTCATCAGAAAAGTCCTTAATGATTGGGAAGCCATCGAGCTCACCATGGCAGACACAAATTTTCTAAAATTCTAATTTTTGCTTGAAGGCTGTAAGTTTATCAGCAGCAGCAAACACTGGCAGTTGTTTTCCTTGAAGTGGCAGACTTGGCTCATTTTCAAGACAAAATCTGCCAAACATGCAGACTAACTCCAGCTTGTCTGCCAGTCCTTCTCTTAAGGAGGAATTTCTTTTCCATGAAAAAAGTGGCTAGTTCAGCTAGCAACTCAAAAGGTGGCACAAGTACTTCCCCAACCATTTACTTTGGGGCATGCCCTGTCTGTACTTCCCATTTCATCACATTGAATAGTAAAAAGAATGTATTCAAGAGTCAAGACTTAACAAAATTAATTTCTACTGCTTCTGCTTCATTGAGGACATTCTTTAGTGAAATGACATTTCTCCCCACAGCAACAGCATGGTGGTAAGGAACACAAGGACACCCAGTCACCGCGTGGGGCCCCTGCCTTGACCCTGGCTGAGGCACCCATAGTCAGTGCGAAAGTCACCACAGTGAGGAAGGCAAATAGCATCTTTTTTTTATCAGCTTTATTGAACTATAATTCACATACCATAAAATTCACACTTTTAAAGTGTACAATTTATGGTGATTAGTAAATTCACAGAGTTGTGCCACCACCACCACAATCTAATTTCAGAACATGTTCATCACCCCAAAGAGAAACCCCATACCCATTAGTAGTCACTCCCCAGCAGCCCCTTCAACCCTGCTGCTCCCTCGAGCCCTGGACATTTGCCCGTTCTAGATATTTTATACAAACAGATTCATACACTGTGTGGTCTCCTGGCTCACTCACCACACTGTGTCCAAGGTTCTTCATGCTCTGGCATTATCGGTACACCATTCCATGTTTATTGCAGAATAACTCTCCATGGTACGGTGCCAGAGGCAAGATAATGGCCCCCTGACGTCCGCGTCTGATCCCCAAATCCTGTGAATGTATCACGTGGTGTGCAAAGGGACTTTGCAGGGTGATGGAGACAAGGACGTTGAGGTGATCCCTGGGTCACCTGGGTGGGCCCTAAGTGTATTCGCAGGGTCCTTAGAAGAGGGAGCAGGAGAGGAGGTCAGAGGAGATGCTACGATGGAAGCAGAGGTCAGAGTGACAGGGGGCCTGAAGACAGGAAGTGGCTTCTCCCCAAGAGCCTGCGGGGGACACATCCCTGCAGAACTGTAGGATAACGAATTTGTGTCTGTTTACGCCACTGAGCTTGTGGAAATTTGTTATAGCAGCAGTGAGAAACTAGTACCCATGGATATGCCACGTTCTTCAGCTGATGGACACGTGGGTGGCTTCTGCTTCCTGGCAACCAGGAATCGTGCTGCTGTGAACATTAGGGTCCTGTGCTTGTTTGGACACATATTTTCGTATCTCTTGGGTATAAACCTGAGAATTGCTGAGTTGTATGGTAACTCAAAATGTTTAGTATTTTGAAGACCTACCAGCCTGTTTTCCAGGGCAGCTGCACCATCACACATTCCCCCCAGCAAAGTCTGAGGTTCCACTTGATGCACATCCTCACCGGCACCTGCTATGTGCTGTTTTCGTTTGTTTTTATTCACCGTAGCAGGTGGGAGGTGGCACCTCACTGTGGCTCTGATCTGCAGTTCCCTAACGACTAATGACGTTGAGCATCCTCCTAACGCACATTGGCGTTTGTAGATCTTCTTTTGAAAAATGTGTATTCAAGTTCTTTGCCCATTTTTAATTAGGTTTTTTTGCTAGTGAGTGGTGAGAGTGCTTTACGCAGCCTAGATACGCGTTCCCTATCATATGTATTTTCTTCCTGGGCATGGCAGGCGTCTGCCCGGTGGGTGGTGCGTGGAGGGACATTGAGAGCTGCAGACCTCTCAGGCCCGAGCAGAGCTCCTGCACCACCCAGCCGGGCGACGAGAGGTGCTGGGGGCCGGCCCTGCGCCAGGAGAAACCGAGCCCGAGCCTGGGAGCTGGAGAGGGGGTGGCACAAACCTTCCTTACTGAGCTGGGGCAGGGGGAGCAGCTCTCCGCCCAGATGTCCCAGAATCTCGCTGTTTTTGCTAAGATTTAGTAGTTTCCTGAATGAGAGTTTCTCTATCTGCTGTATACTCTCGGAGCAATTGCAGAGGTGCCAAATGGCTGTATTTTTAGACTTCTCACCAGTTACGGCTGTTTCGCTGGGCACAGGGTCGTCAGCTCCTCGTCTCTCCATTCCGAAGTCTCTCGAAGCAGCATCGTAACATGATTATAGAAACCGTCGCACATAGTGGAACCCCTTGGGTGCCCCGGGCTCGGTGGCCATGCTTTGAGCACAGCTGCAGTGTCTTCTTACTGCTGATGTCCCCGGGAGAACATAAGCACCCCCAGGGCAGGATTTGGGGTTTGCTTGCTGGCGTCTCCCCGGCACACATTCGACATTCAGTGCTCAGTGAATGATTGGATCAATGTTCACTGATGATGTCATGATGTCATGATGTCATGATGGCGCTTGGACAGGCAGGTTAAGAGGCTGGAAGAGGGGGTGGTGCTGTCAGGCTGAATGAGCTGCCCTGTGCCCAGCACCCAGGGACAGGCAGGACACGGCAGCACTGCACAGGAAAAAGGTGAGTGTGCCCCCCTGTGGGACACCCCCCCCAGGCCAACCTGGCTGTGCCCAAAGAGGAGGACAGAACCATCACGTGTGTACCCTCACCTTGGATGGCAGCGAGGGTCCCACAGTGGCACACTGCCTGTTGGATGAGCGAGCTTGGGAGGACCAGCCCGGCAGCTCAGTGTGACCTTGGAGCCCCTGCCAACCCTAGACGTCCATGGCATCATCTGTCTCTGCGCTGAAGACCCCGACTCTGCTCGCGTTCGTACCTCTAGCAGGAAGAAAAAAACGTGTGTCTTTGAGAAAGGACCTAGACTTAGATGCCAGGCTGTAAATACACCATCGCGTCCACTGAGCCCTGGGTGCCCTCGGCCTCCGCACGACGTTGCTGTGGCGTCGAGGCGTCTTCGCTGACCCACAGACGCTGTTGGCGTCTCCGAGACAGACAAGGGCAAGGACGTGGGGATGGCTGACGCGCGGGGCCTTGGCCTTCATTACCTCGCTCCGTCCTGCCTATGGGTGCTTATCAGCTCATTCACACATTCTCTGAACAAACGATGTGCGCTGAGTACCTGCTTCGCGCCTGGCACTGGCCGTGCGCTGAGGATGCAGACGGTGACAGCGCGCTCCGTCCGCCTCGCAGGTCCTGTCATTGCCTCGTGTCGCACAAGAGGACGACACAAGGGGTTCAGAGAGGACGGTAACGTATCTGAGGTCACACAGCTCACAAGTGGCAAAATCAGGACTTGTACTCAGGTTCGTGTGACCTCCCCGCCACCGGCTTCTTCATCATTGGTGAACCATCGTGTCCACCCTGAGCACAGCATCGTAGGCCTTAAAGCATCAGTGGGTTGATCACCCTTTGCTGCCGACATCTGGGTGTGCCCCCCGCCTGGCCCTACGTGCGTGAGGAGCCCAGACCCACCACGTTCTGCGGGTGGGAAGGACGTGGTCCTGGGCAGTTGGGTGCTGCTTCACTGGAGGCCTCAGCCCCCGTCCCGAGTGTTGGGTCACGTTAAAGCCGTGGACTCCTCTGCACCAGGTGTGCACATCTGCGTGTCACCTGCCTTTCCCAGGCCTGACGAGCCACCTGCTTCGTTCCTGAGCCCCTTCCCCACCACGCGTTGTCCGAGAAGTGCGTGGGAGGAAGGAAGTCTCCTGGAGACCCTGCTCGGTTGTGGGAACACCCTGGGGCACCCTCCCTTTGGTGTCCCCTAGGACAAACAATAAGAACTGCACAGTAGCTAATGGTTTTGTTATTTTTTAAACTGTTTTAAGAAAATGTTGTCATCGATTCTTCCCTAGTGTTCAAAGAGCATTAGCCAAGGTCCCTCAGCACCGTGAGGCGTGACAGCAGAGCTCATTGAGATTCCAGAGGTGCCCGGCTGTCTCCCCAGCGCAGTGGGTTGTGCGCAGCAGAGCTGTGCCACGGGGGTTAGTTTTGTGGACTACATTTTGGGAGCGAGTTGGTGGGAAAAATCGAGCTCTCGGGGACCAGGCTGTGCACTGTGAGGAGGCCACGTGAGCTTGGCGGGTGTGGGTGTTTCCCGTTGTGACTCCCAGTGAGACCCTCCCGCATGCAAGGTGGACCCAGAAAAGCTCCGTCTCCCTTGGCTCTGGGCACGGAGAGGCCACTCGGTCCCAACCGGATCTTGCTCCTTGGGCAGCTGGAATGTGCCAGCTCGTAGCAGAGTATCCTTTGGGGACACACAGCCTCTCCATTACAGCGACAGCTCCCGGGACAAACACATTCCTCAGAGGTGAGGACGAGCAGGCTGGATTGAGTTGAAAAACCTCCAGGGACCAAGCGGCATAAAGTCCTGGGAGAAAGTATTTCTGACCTTTACAACTTTCCTTTCACTCCCCCGATACCTCCCCACCCTCCAAAAAGGAAGGGATGGAAGTATAAATATCGACAGGGGAAGCATGCTTCCGAAAGGTGTCCCGGGTGGAGGGGACTCCCTGCACAGCTGCCCAGGGTGTGTGCTGGCTCAGGGTGGCCCCTGGAGGGATCACTGCTAGGACTCCAGCCTCTGACCTGTGCACCCGTCCTCACACGCACAAAAGAAGGGCGTCAGGGCCCAGCACCTCGCACGCTGTGGGCTGCTCAGGGAGGTTAATGGCTCCTATGCAGGTGGGAGCAACAGGTGCCAGATGGCCGTGGGGCTGCCCGCCCTGGTGCCCAGGCGTCAGGGAGAGAGGAGCAGAGGAGTAGAGGCGGTGGTGGTCCTGACTGTTGTGAAACAGTAGCTGGCATTTAATAACAAGTTACAACCATCTCCTGAGCTCCGGCTGTGGTCTCGGTCTGGGGGTACAGCTGCGAACACAACACGTGAGGTCCTGGGAGCTCTCGGGCTTCACAGTGGTGACAGCTAGCGAGTAATGTTACCGGCGGGCACTATCCGTCCGCCGTGGGGCTGCACCCGCTTCTCCCACACTCTTCCCGCCCGGGCTTCCGTGCATCTGGGGCTAAAGCTGTTTTGTGCCCTTGGTCCTCTTAGCAGCCTGGTGAAGCCTGTGACCCCCTTTAAAGAACGATGTTTTCAGATACGTAAAGTGAAATGCATCCGATCACAGAGACAATCAATTATATTGGTGTGTGGTTACCAAGATATTAGAAACAAGTCTATCATGTAGAAGTGTGCATTTTTATTAACGCGTTAAGTAACAGGAGTCCGTGGTAGGCCTGATACACACTGTAATTTCAAAGTGGTGCTGGCTGTAAATGACATTGCAGACGGTCTCCAACGATGCTGTGAGACGAGAAATCACAGCGGCTGCTTTTTTCCGGCGTGGCGCCTACATTCATGATGAAAGGAACGCTGATGCAAGTAAGAGCGATGGTAAGAGGTGACTTTGTCATCCAAGTTCACAGAGCCCTGAGTTCCATCCCCAGATCTGCAGGTGAAGACCCTTGGCCTGCAAGGTTTGTTCTCTGCGCTCAGCCCTGGAGTCCGGGACAGGACGGGTGAGGGGCTCCGCGGTGGGCTGGAGAAACGGCACCCACAGCAGGCGTGTGGCTCTCACGGGAGGGGGACAGGGTGGCCACGTGAAGGAGCCACGTCACCCTGAGTTTAAAAATGTTCATCGCTCGTGGGGGAAAAAAAAGAAGAAGAAAGTGGACCACAAGCCAGAGTGACCTCAGACTCCGCTTGGGTGGGGATCGTACCTCTAAAGGCTGGGTGGAACCCGCCAAGGACTTAGGAGTGATTTTAGCTTTACGTGGCAGACCTACAGGTAACTTTATTTTTTTTGTTTTTCTATTTTCTCCATGTTTCTGCTTTAAACACTTATTCATTTTGTAATTAGAATTTTTTTTTTTTCCAAAAAAGTCCCTTCAGGGCTTCTGATTTGTCGCCAGGTTAAATCCCAAATCCCTTCCCATATTCCATTCAGGGAAGACTTACTGGGCTTCTGTCAGAGGGTGGCACATGCCAGGCAGGGGGGTAGGTGATGGAGACGCCCCAGCACCCCCCGAGGGGCTTCCCCTCCCTGCGCCGAGCTCGCTGGAAGGACCCCAAGAGCCGGCTGCTCCGCTTTCTGTGCTCCAGGTGGCTCTGAGCAGATGGCTGGTGCTGAGGACTCTCCCCTTGGTGTTGCCCTGGGTGGGAGGCCCTGCTGCCCTCTGTCCTACTGCAGGAACATCCTCCCTACAGCACTTTCCAGAAATCGGCTGCGGGGACCTCTCCAGCCACACCCACCAGCCCACCCCCTCCCCATGCCTGTCACCAAGACCAGCCCTGTTGTCCCCGCCCAGCTGGACCCCAGCCCTCCACCCTCCACTGTCACCACTGAGGCCCCTCCAGAGGTCACACGCCCCCGTGACCCCACCCCAGGACCTCAGAGAGGATGCTCCTCTTCCCTGCCAGTACCCCCCTAGAGGGAAGGGGTCCTAGTAGCCAAGACGGCGGGGTGGCCCCACCACCCAGCAGTGGGGTGAGGCCTCCCCCCAGGAACCTGTGTCAGGAGGAGGACGTGCAGGGCAGGATGCCCATCGGCACTGGGACCCATTTTCCCGTAGAATGGGGGTCTTTGCCTGCTGGGACTCAGCCAGGGCCAGAAGATCATGCCAGATTCCCCACTTTCCTCTCCATTTGTCCCAAAGGCCCGCCTATGCTGAGGGCATCTGGAAAGTGTCCCATGCCAGCCTCAGCAGATCCCACGGGTCGTCTGTGGGTCCCAGGGCCCCCAAGGGCATCCCCAGCACCATTCTCTGGGGTTGGTCCTGCAGATCACCTGCCCACACCACCCTGGTGCTGGGTCTGGCTGTGACCTGTGCCTGTCGTGCCGGGAGCTGCCCTCAGCGAGGGGGTCTCTTTCAGGAGCGCCTGGGGGCCGTTGAGCAAACGCTTGTGAGCCCACCAGCTGTCATGGGAAAGAGCTTCGGATTCTTCCAGCGTCTCCTTTTCTGTTTCAGTTGATGTGGTGGCTTCCTTGGCAACACTGCCCCTGAAAAGCCTTTTTCTTCTTTTCAGGGACTTCCAACCCACCCTGCAGGTTGGTGGCTCCCCCTGCATGGTGCTGCCCATGTTCCCAAGAGGTGGCCCTTGCAGGGTAGGCTTCTCACCCACCTCCCAGTGGTCACGCAGCCCTCTCTCCTCGGCCACAGCCCATTCACTGTCCGCACGGCCAAGGGATTGGCCATCCTCCTGGGGCCGGGCAGGGCACCCTCCGGGAACAGTGCTGTGATTTATGTCAGGATCTTGCCTGGCAGTGCCTGCAGTTCTGTGGTGCAGAATTGGACTTTGCCCAGGAGCAAGTGGGGAGCTGAGCCGCTGTTGCTTTCTGGGGCTCTGGGCAGAGACACGGTTTTGCTGAAACAGAGTCTTGCTGTGAGTGGGGAAGGTGGAGGGAAGTCAGATGCACCGGGGGGAGGGGCAGCTGGGCTGTGTGCTGGGCAAGGGCCTCTTTCTCCTCAGGGGGCTCTGCAGGCAATGGAGGGAGCCCTGGGCGGATGTACCAAGGGCAGGCAGGTGTCTGGGCCCCTGCCCCTTCTCACCAGTGTGTGAAAATCACGGTGTGAATTCATCAGCACCCTGCACTGTGCACCCAGCAGGTGCAAGATAAGTGATCCTCCTGTGGAGATGAGGTGCAGAGAGCAGCAAGGTGTTAAGTGGAAAACAGGACCTGAGCCTTCAGCCCTCCCAGAGGGTGCAGACAGGCAGCACGACCAGGGGCAGCCCCCAGGTCGATGCAGGAACGCTTGGGACGTGGGTGCAGTCCACACTTTCCCTCCAAGGCAACAGACTGCTGGGTATGCAAGCACTGCCTCCGTGTCAGCTGCTCCTAACCCACCAAGGCTCTGGCGCCACTTCGTGACCTGCTCTGCCCCTCCCGCCTTCTCCCATGGTGCTGCCTCTCCCCGATTCCTGGTTGAAGCTAAAACCTGCTTTTCTTCGCCCTGCATAACACAAGAGCAATCTTTTCACTGGTGTACTCATTGCTTGAAAAATAAAGGAAGGAAGGAATCCTAGCCACAGGATGGAGGATCAGCCTTTCCGAAGAGATGCTACTGGTTCCTGAGTTGAAGTGACAGGTACACCATTTTAATGACTAGGAAAGTGTGAAGGGTTTATTATAATTTAAGAGTCTTTCTATTTGAACAGACTGCCTGACTATCCAGAGATGCTCTCAAAACCAGCTGGCTCCAGAAGGCTGCTGAGAATAAAATTGGGCAAGATGAGAGGACACAGCCCAGGTCTGCTGCAAGGGGCGGGAGGGCATCTAATTCTGGGAAAGAATGTGACAGTGACAGAGGGTGACAAGTTCAATTTCCATCCCTGATTCTTTGCTTTCCAAGCTGTTAGCAGGTTGCATGTCCTAGAGCAGAGGCGTCCGGTATTGTTTCTGCAGCACATCTCACGCGGTGCGCACGTGTGCCATGGTTGAGGACCGACTTCAGTGCTGAGCAAGCTCTGTCCCTAGCAGCGGGCCCTTGAGCGAGTCACTCCACGTGGCTGAGCCTTGATGGTCTCACCTCTGTAGCGGGAGGCACAGCAGCGCCCGTATGGTGGAGCTGCCGTGAGAACCTACCGCAGCACGAGTGCCCGTCCAGCGCCCGCGAAGCGCCTCATGCGTCGAGAGCACTCAGCGGCCTGTTTTGACCACAGTCATCCCTCGGTGTGGGGGGGTCTTGGTTCCAGGACTCCCAAGGATACCAAAATCCGAGGACGGTCAAGTCCCTCATGTAAAATGCCATAGTAATTGCGTATAACCTAGGAACATCCTCCTGTGTACTTTAAATCAACTCTAGATTATTTATGATACCTAATAAAATGAAAATGCTTTGTAAAAGTTTTATACTGTATTTTTTTATTGTTGCTTTTTTTGTTTGTGCTTTTTTTCCAAATATTTTCAATCCACAGTTGGTTGAATCTGCAGATGTGGAACCCATGGATGCGGAGGACCTGCTGTATTTTAACTTAACCCCATGGACTTTTTTTAAACACCACCAGCTCCCTGGTGAGCACCTGCTCAGTTTCAACACCTAGTGCCACTGTCCCTCCTTGGCAGCCTCCTCAACTCCCTTCTCTGGTGCCCTGGGCCCCCCGCACACCCTGACCTGCCATGGGGCCTGTGGCCAACATGCCCTGGGTGTTCCCTGTGCACACTCGGGCCAAACCCTTGGTTTGCCCAGCTGTGGCCTGTTCATATGCACACCCGCTAGCCTGCCTCTCCCACAACCCTGCAGTGGACAGTCTGGCCTGCCCCTGGCCGCAATGGAGTTGCAGCCAATTCGGTGTGCGCAGTGCGTTCCCGCCATTGAGTTGGTGCAAGAGAAGTCGATGCACTACCTTCTGGTGTGTTAGGCCTGGTGCCCACTGACACCTGCAGCAGCTATGTGGCACCATCCTGCAGTGTCCAGAAAGCAAAGCATCGTGTCCAGCGGACTCACAGCTCTGCGGAAAAGTCAGCCTTGAATATCAGATACAGGACAGAGGAGAACGTCAGGACATGGTCTTCCCTGGCACATCCCCACATCACTGCACCGAGTGGAGCCAGGGAAGCTGGGGCAGGGAGCTGGTGCCGTGTCCCACTCCCACGAGTGCGGAGGCTCCTCTGGAGGGTGGAAATGCCGCCCAGCTCACGTAGGCTCGCTGCTGGTGTGTGCTTTCTGGTTAAGTGTGGTGGACCCAGTTCAGATGCTTGGATTGCACCCAGCTGTGGTTCTCCTGGGTTGGGAGGAGAAACCTGTTGCCATGGACGCAGCCAGCAGCCTCGCTGACCAGGAAAGCTCAAGTTTGATCACAAGGTTTTTCTCTTGCTGCATTTCAGTGACCGGCTCCCTACATCATGCAGACAGACACCTGATCCCCCGCGGGGTGGAAAACAGATGGATGGTCCTAAACTTCCAGAAGAAACGCAGGCTCTGGGAGTGTCCTGGGTCCCCAGGGGAAAAACCAGGCGGGCGTGGGGCTTGACTTCGGAGGCTCCACTGTTGCCAGCAACAGGGCAGACGTTTCCCTGCATACGAGGGAAAAGATACCAGCCAAAAAAGAAACAAAATAATGCAGTAAGCACAATAATAATAATAATACCCACACTCTTTAATTTTGCAAGCTTCAGTTTTCATGGGTTACCTGTGAGCCAGAAGGAGCAGAGGGAAGGTCGCTCCAGTTCCATAGGGTGGAAAGCCCCGAAGTGCGCCACACCCACCCTCTGTGTCGTTTCTGATTCTGGGTTTATACATTCATTTATCCAAAAAATATTTAAGCACATGCTACATCCTAGGAACTGCATGCAGTGGGCCAGCAACGACACCGTCAGATTATTAATAAACTGTGCCTGGCCTGGTGAGCAAGTGGGGTGCACACATGTGGGTCATTTACTAAATAAACATATGTTAGGCCCTCGCTCCACAAAACGTGGTCCAGACCAGCAGCTGGAGCCCCTCAGCAGTGTGGGATCTGGGCCCCGCCCTCACGCTGCATTCTACCCAGATCCCACGTGACTTGCAGGCACATTAGAAAAGCCCTGGACTAAGCAACTGTTTCGCACCATATGCTGTGCAAGGTACGGAGGATACAAAGGGGTGGCGACACAGCCCTGCCCTCGGTCTAGCTCAGGAGGTGGGTAAACAGGATGCTGTGGGGCACAGCTCTTCATTCTTTGAGTCAACAAACAACTGAACTGGACACTCCTGCGGGCCGGGCCCTGTGCAGGGTGCTGGGATGTGGCCGTGGAGGACACAGACCAAGCCCAGCCTGTAAAGCCCACATTCCAGCCAGGGGAGAGATAAGGAAGTGTTTCCAGCAGTGGTGGGTGCTGTGGAGAAACGAAGTCAGGTGACGGTGGTAGAGAGCATCTGAGGTGGGCCGTGGGCACCACCCATTCCCAATGGCCCCTGCCGAGGTGACAAGCCTCTAGGGGAGCTGGCCACACACAGATCTGGGCGAGGAAGTTCAAGGAGAAGGAAATAGTTGGGTGGGCAGGTGGCTGTTCGAGGAGCTGGGAGAGGAGGCAGGGCTGGCCATGGCGGGAGGGGAGCCCCAAAGGGCCCACCCCAGCCCCCTGCCCAGTGGGTCCCATCTTCCCAGTCCCCCCATCCCGTGTCTGCCCAGGGCAGGCTCTCAAGTGTGCCAAGTGCCCAGAGAGCAACAAAGTGTCTGAGGGTGCTAGTGAGGGCTTCCTGGAAGAGGTGACATTTGAGCTGTGTGGGGAAGCCTGCCTAGGAGTTCTCCAGGTAGAGGAGTAAAGGACCCCGATGCCTATGACCTTTTGAGGATTAAGTGAGACATGATAAGAGACAATAGATAGTGCAGAAGAAGCACCAGGTACAGAGTAAGCCCCAGACACACACATGTGGGTATGCAATACACACATGTGCATGCACATGGGCACATGCACTGCACGTGTGCAGGAACACACACACTCTTGTGCAGACATGGTGGATACTTCTGTAAAGCCCACCGGTTGCTACCACAGTTCCCAAGGCCTGCCCCACATCCCCGCAGAGAGTCTGGGTGTTGTTTAGATGGAATTAACTCCCAATCCAATGTGCCGATGTCCTTGCTTTATTCTCAATTAACTTCTGGGTCCAGAGTCAGGAAGATAATATTTTTAAGCCCTGGAGGAAGAACCCGAGACAGCGACTATCTGAGGAGCGAGAGGCCCGAGTGCTCTGGCAGGGGTGAGACACACACCCGATTATGGTGTTTGCCCCGGCGGCAGCTGCAGCACCCGTCTTGGCGCCTAATGAGGCTTTCTGGACGTTGACGTGGATCCCCTATGAGTTATTGGCACTGTGGCACAGCTGAAATAATTGCACAAAGAGTTTGGGACCCAAGATGGGAAATACTTGGCAGTTGAAGAAATGCTTCTCTGCTCTCTCCTTTCAGCATGTCCCCAGGCAGAAGGCTGGCAAGAGGGACGAGATTTGCTTTTAGGGTGTCTTCACATCTCAACTCAGCAGTCACCCCCCACCCCGTGGGTGAGAAGGGCGTGCAGGGCAGCGGGAGGCGCCCTGGCTGGGGTCGGGTGGGGGGGCTCTGTCTGATGTCTGTGTCTTCACGTGTCTGCGAGTGCTGTGTACATGCATCCCCCAAACCACACACACACACACACACGCGTGCGCGCGCGCACACACACACAAACACACATGGTTTTACTTTTTATTATCGTTTCTTGGAAAAGGCATTTGATAAATGAGCTGCTCTTCCATCCAGCATCTTGCAGTAACGGTCTGGTTACGAAGCTCCTGCTGAACGTTGCTGTGGGCGTCCCTTCGGGAGACATGGAAATAGGCAGGGACCCTGGCGTCATCTCGGGAGATGCGTGAGGGGAAGAGCCAGATCTAGCCCTGAAAAGGCAGGTCCTGCCGCCACCGTCGCCACCTCGTTGACTCAGGGCTGGGTTGGGGCTTGTTGGGGTCCGAGTGAATTTTTAGTGTTTTGTGCTAGAAATTTCTGTGCAAACAGTGTCAAAGGCCAGGGCTCTCGTGAGGCCTGTTTTCGCTTCTCCATGGAATGCAATTCCACACGCCTGGGAGGACGGCTCCCCAAGGTCAGGGCCTTTGCCCGAGTTACTGCTGCTGGAGTGATGACTCCTGCCTGCCAGCGGGCAGAGGGAGGGGCGAGGCTTTCGCCACTGAGGCGTCTGGCTTCTGACGAATGCCCTTGGGGTGCAGGGGTGACAAAGGCCTCTCTGTAAGGCAAGGCCACAGAGTCAGGCCCAGGGGGGTGGCGTCCGGAGGCCTTTGTTCTCTCTGACTCCATCCCAGCCTCTCTGCCCCTTTCTCTGTCTCTCTGTCTCTGCTCCTCTCCCATTGTCTCTGCTCGTCTCCCTCTGTCTCTGCTCGTCTCCCTCTGTCTCTGTTCGTCTCTCACTGTCTCTGCTCTCTCCCTCTGTCTCTGTTGTCCCCTCTGTCTCTGCCGTCTCCCTCTGTCTCTGTTCGTCTCTCTCCCGCACGCTCTGCCTGTGGAACAGTGAGCAGAACGCCACTGGAGACCGTGATTCTGCACACAGAATTCAGGTTTTGCGCATGAATAAGGGGCCTTGGTGGCAGCTCAAGTCTGGACCCTTGTCCAGAGAGGGGGAAATTGTTCCCAGTCCTGATCCGCCCTGCGGAGAAACAACAGGAAGGCGGTGGGAGCGGCGAGTTGGTAACACCGAGGGGGGCGTTGGTGTGGTTCACCCCAGAATGAGCAGGCCTGGGGGGGAGGGCTGTGCGGCCAAACCCCCGCTGTGAGGGGAGGGGCATCGCGGTTGCATCACTGGCTCTGAGGACGCAGGCCCAGGATGCATCGGCACCAGAACCAGCAGCTGAGGAATCACGGTGACCCAGCAGACGGAGAAGAGGGAACAGGACCGTTACCATAAGGGCTGCTTCTGCGTGAGCGCCGCCTCAGCCCCAGGCTCTCTGCGAAGTGCTCTGCGTGCAACAGCCCTGGCAGGGGCAGCTGCTGTCTTATCCCACCCTACAGGTGAGAGGACTGAGCACAGAGAGGCTGAGTGACTTCTCCAGAGTCACACAGCAGGTGTGATGGGAGCCAGGATTCAAACACAGGCCCAGCCTGACTCCAGCGCTTGCCTCTTTGTGGAAAGTCTGACAGTCTCTTAACAGCCACAGTAGGATCTACACGCCCTGCCCTGTGCACACCGACGTGTATTTTCATTTTCTCTCTTAATTCTTCCGTGCATCTTAATGATTGTTATTGACAAAGAGGCAGAATCCCTCAGGATATGGGTGGATTCACTGTCTCCAGGTGTTGCCTTTGCAGTGGTATCGTGAGAAGCCAACTCCTGCCTCCTTTTCCATCAGCCGTGGCAACTTGATGGCACCACAGCCTCCCGTGGCTCACAACACGCAGGCATTTGCACATGTCCAGTGTTGTTTTGTGCCCCAGTGTTGTGAATGGAAAGAAAATGAATTTCTAATTTGATTCAACTTTGTGACTTCGTGTGGCCTTATTTGAAGCAGCCCATGTGGGGGGGTGGTGCCTGGACACTGTCCCCTGCCAGACTGGCTTCAGGTCCCCACCACGATGCCCTGCTGAGCCCGAGGTGTCCAGAGATGACTTCTCTGATGGGCCTGCAGGAAACTGAGGCAAAGTTCTGCTTGGAGGACAGAGAAGGGTCGGAGCCACTGGCGGTCTGTGGTAGGTGACGGTAATTTGTCGATTTCCTGGTCTGTTAACCTTTACAATCTTGTTTTAACACCATTGCCATTTTAATCTGCCTTCGCCACATGGACCTGAAACCCAGAAGCCAAACTGAATTTACAAGTTGGGTGGCAAAAAACAAACACACCCCTCAGTGTAGGGCCAAATAGATTTTTAATCTATACACCCGTAAGGGTAGAATTATTCCCTATCCCCAGGAT
This sequence comes from Daubentonia madagascariensis, assembly GCA_023783475.1. Taxonomy (NCBI): domain Eukaryota; kingdom Metazoa; phylum Chordata; class Mammalia; order Primates; family Daubentoniidae; genus Daubentonia; species Daubentonia madagascariensis. The sequence continues at coordinate 995,232 of JAKFHU010001640.1, read as the reverse complement.
GCACTAACTGAGATGTTTTCCTGTTTAGTATTTGTTTGCTTTTTTCCCTTTCATAAAAGCACTAAGTAATACCACGACCTGGAATGCAAAGAGAGTTTTTTTTCAAAATCCAAAAAGCTTTTTTATTCCACTTGAGATAAAGAAGGTTCTATTTTGAAAACACATTTAATGCCCCCACCTATTATTTATGATTTTCTCATAAATTATTTTTCTTATAGACTTTTAAAAAATGATGCAAAACTTAATGTGTTTGTGCAGAAAGAGGGAAACTAAGAGTCTGAGGTGGTTGGCAGTCACGAAGCAGTTGACGGTGCAACAAGGCTGGGCTAGAAAACGCACAGCTGCCTTTAAGGAGTGTTTTACAACATGCGGACTCATGATAGCATCTGAGAGGGTCCAAGGTGCAGAGGAATTAGTGTCATCGAACCTGGGCCACAGAGCCAGGTCCTTTCTGGGACCAGGGTTCACTGTACCTGGGCCTGGCTGCACTTGGACTCTAGCTTCCAGCCACATTTTCCTCTGAACAATGCAAAGGTTGGAACAGGGAGGGCTTTTTTGGGAACAGAAAATGGAAGGAAGGCTGGTTTGATGCTTTTGTTGCATGGACGGTTTCAAGACCCGAGCCCACCTGGTTCTGCCCGTGTCTGAGCACGGGCTGGGTTTCCCTGCCCTCAGCTGCCTGCCCCAACCGGCTCACGGGTCTTCCCGCCACATCGCCTTCCTTCCTAGTCCCTAGTCCTAGAACTCTTCCCTGGTTGGATTTCACGCTGCACCAAGGTATAGCTGCGCCTGGCCCTCTCTGCGTCTATCCCTCCACCTTCCTCCCTCACCCCGCCCCAGAGTGTGCCCTGGGCTTCTGGGCAGATCCTGGGCTAGATGACAAGGTGAAGCCACCCCACCACGGGGTTCTGGCCTAGATGTGTGTGGCTCATCCTAACGCTTTATTAACCAGTCCAACCAGCATGCAGAATTTGGCTGAGAGCAAATTTATTTTTAAGCCACACAAGTTGGGAGGGAAGTATCTTGATCTTGTCTAGAGTGTGCTAACAATAAATTTTCCAAATGGCTCCAGTCCAATGGATAGTTGCAATTTCATTTTGAGAACAAGGGAGCAGAGCCTACCCACAGGTATAAGCCATAAAGCACCCCCCCCGGCCGACACGGTGGCCTCCCGCTCGTCCAGACAGAACCGCCATGACCCCGGTGGGCGTCTGGCAGCACCTGACCCTGCTGCAGCCCAGCGTCGTCAGGACCCTGGACAGGGCGTCCCAGCCTGGGGCCCAGAGCTCTCCAGGACTCCTGTGGGGATGGTGACTCTGTCCCTGTGCACATTTGGGGCCACAGCCTGATTCTGGGGCTTGTGTTCTTTCTACTTTATTCTCTCGGTTTTGCTTTACGGTGTGGGAATGTTCAGTACAGCCAAGAACACGGTCCATCCCAGCTCACATTGCTTCCTCTCACTTTATTCAGGGAGTTCCGTCACCTCCGCACTCTGCTGTCCTGGTCACTGGTCCAACCACCTGCACCTGACCATTGCGTTGTGGTGCTGGCGTCAGCAGGCCACAGGCCTTGCTGCTGAGGGTATCTGGAGGTGTCTGCCAGTGGAGCTGCCATGTGATCAGCCAGACCGGGGGGTGAGCAGGACCTCTGGGTCCGAGAGCAGATGTCCCCCTTCTGAGCACAGGGCCAAGCCCAGCAGCTGGGACCCTTGGCCACTGCTGCAGCATTTGCTCTGTGGCACCTGCTTCAAGACTCACCCACGGATGCCAGGCAGTGCCTTCTCAGAGGGCTGAGGGGGCCAGCATCAAACAGCGAGCTTGGGGCCACTGCTCCGTCTTTTGCTGAATCACGGGCCAGTTTTCCCTCTCGGGTTTTGAGGCCCCTCAAGCATCCTGTGTTTGGGGCACACAAATGTGGCTTAGCATTAGTCCAAGCCAGCCATTATAGGGAGAACACCTTATTATGACTTTCTTAATCATCAGCTTAAAACCAAACACACATGAGCGTGTTGACATTTCTTCTTGTTGGGCTCACTAGTGCGTGCTGATGTGACAGCTGGAAGCGAAGGAACTTTATTTGTCCTGCTTTAGGATCACCCCTGGGGTTTTTCTCCACTGGGCACCTTTGCTTGGTGCTTGTACTACAATTCTGCAGGAGGCGCTGGCCCTGTGCAGTGCAAGCTGGCCTCAGACCAGGGCTGCCTAGATCTGCACGGGGTTTTTTTTCCTTCTGGATTTTTGTTTGTTTGCAGAGTACTTCTTGGCTGCACTTTGCCAAGCTGAAACAGATTCCAACACAAGAGTCTTGCAGTGGCCCAGCCTGGAAATAATCTGTTTAAACCCCGCTAGAGAGGTGGAGGGAGACTGAGCACCGGGACACGCGGCCAGTCCCACGGGGGTTCCAGGGCCTTCCCAGTGCTCCTCGCCTGAGGCGGCGGGAGGCCCCCAGCCGTGCAGCGTCGCCTCCCCGTTTCTGTCACCCCCTGGGTGTGAGGCGGCCTCGCTTCAGTGCTTCTCTGAACACGCGCCTTGGCGCATGGTCACCTCGTCTGTGGATTCTCCACGCGTGTCCTTTGCCACTTAAAAAATGTGTTTTTCCTGTGTTTTTCCTTTTTGAAATTTTTTTTTATTTTTTATTGGTATATCATAGTTGTACAGATTTGGGGGGTGCCTGTGATAGTTTGATAGCTTCACACCGTGTGTAACAATCGAATCAGAGGAATTAGGATATCCAATGATAGGGTTTGGACATTTGGCTCCTCCAAATCTCAGGTTGAAATTTGCCCCCCAGGGTTGAATGTGGGGCCAAGTGGGAGGCGTTTGGGTCACGGGGGCATCCCGCGTGAATGGCTCGGTGCCCGCCCTGTGACGACGAGTGAGTTCTTGCATTATTAGTTCACAGGAGAGCTGGCTGTTCAGAAGAGCCCGGCACCCCGCCTCCCCCTTGCTCCTCCCACCACGGGCGCCTGCCCCCTTCGCCCGCCCTGACCGAAGCTCCCTGAAGCCCTCGCCAGAAGCTCAGACGCGGGTGCCAGGCCTCTCACACAGCCTCAGAACCGCGAGCCAGTAAGCCTCTTTCCTTTGTGAATTTCCCAGCCTCAGGTGTTCCTTTACAGCAACGCCAACGGACTCACGCATCCACCACCTCAGACGCTTATCTTGGCTTTGTGTGGGGAACGTTGCATTCTCCTCCAGCTGTTTCGAAATATGCAGTAAGTTGTTGTGAACACAGTCACCCACTGTGCTATCAGACACCAGGGGTTGCCCCCTCCGTCCAGCCGTGTGTTCGTGCCCATCAACCAGCTTCTCTTCACCCCGCCCAGCCCCGGGTAAGCACCATTCTCCCTCTAGCTCCACGAAAGCCACTTTTTAACTCCACGTGTGAGTGAGGACATGTGAGATTTGTCCCCCTGTGCCTGGCACGTTTCACTTTACACAGTGTCCTTCAGTGCCATCCACGTTGCTGCCGATGACAGGACTTCGTTCTTCTTAATGGCTGCGTCGTACTCCGGTGTGTGGGCACCACATTTTCCTTGTCCATCCGTCCGTCAATGGACACGGGTTGATTCTAGATCTTGGCTGTTGTGAATAGGCTGCCACAGACGTGGGGGTGCAGATATCGCTTTGATATGCTGATTTCCTTTCTTTTGGATGTACACCCAGCAGCGGGATGGCTGGAGCATATGGTAGGTCTATTTTTAGTGCTTTGAGGACCTGCCATACTGCTCTCCATGGCGGCTGCACGGATTCACACTCCCGCCAGCAGCGTATAGTCGCCAGGAGATTCTGTCCATGTGGTGAGGACCTGTTTCCCTGAGTGTTCCTGATGCATGTGGAAGCGTGGTGGTGTCTGCACCTTGAGGGGTTAGGTCTTTGCTTTAGTCGTCGCAGCCTGGCTCTGTCTGTGCCTGTCCTTCAGAGGACTTCCAGGGATTCTCAGCCCACTGACCGTCTCAGCACTAGAGGACGTTCTGAGCCCAGGCCCGAGGGCCTGACCCAGACCTGGGGAGGATCTGAGGGGAGTACTGGGGCTGTGTGGGAACACTGGCCAGGGACTGAGTCCAGAGACTGTCCCCGTGGTGCAGACGGGCCCACCCCCCAGCAGGTCTCTCCACGGGTGGGATGGGTCCCCGACTGCAGCATGGGGGGCCAGAGCTGAGACTGGACCCTCTTGGGATCTGCTGTGGGATGGAGGTGGGTGGGTGCATCTGTTGGCTCCGAGGGACGCCTGTCTCCCAGCAGGCCTCTGCACAGACAGGACAGTTCCCCAGCTGTTCACATGGCCTGAGCTGGGACTGGGCCCCCGGGCATCTGCTGTGGGATGGAGGTTGGCAAGCCCTTCTGGGAGCCTGGACTCCGAGGCTTCAAGATATGGGCAAGTCTCCCTCTGGGCCTGTGTGAGCAGCTCTGAGCTGGAACCTCAGCCAAGGGGCCTAGAGCTGGGCCTCAGGGCAACATTCAGGTTCAAGGCCAAGACCGATGTCAGTGGGCAGATGAGTCTTTCTGCCAAGGCACTAGTAGGCACTAGTATGGACCCCTGGGCAGTGGGTTTTGGTGGCAGGCTCAAGGCCAAACAGAGGCTGGAGCCAAGCCCCTTGGGGAACTAGGATATTTCTGGGCTTGAACCCAAGAGCAAGCTTGGTGGGCGGATCAGCCACCTGGGCGTCAGTCTGCACTCGCAAAACGACCCTCCTCCATCTCGGGCTCTGCTGGGTTTCGCAGGTGCCTACCCGAACTCCAAGGCTCCCGCAAAGAGACTTTTGACTGTGGGTGGGTGCAGGATTCTTGTTGTTGTGGGAGGATGAGCAAGTTACCTTCTATTTCACCATCTTGGTGACATCATCCGCTCCTGTGTTGTTCTTGTAGTTTTACAAAGGTGTCTTGGATATTATGCACATTGTTGATGTTGCCACGTAGAAAGTTTCCAATCTGGTACTCATTGTTTCACTTTGTCAATTATGGACTTTACTGAATGAAAAATCCTTCACTCTGATGTCAGGTTTAGACTCCAGGATCTTACTTAAAGACTCTCTCCCCAGCCCCTGAGTCACAAATAGCCCCAGCAGGCTGTGAAGAACGCTGTGGCTTGACATGCTGCATCTAGGTCTGTGCGCTACGAGGGCTTTGCCTTTGCCTCTGCCCAGGTGTGAGGTGGGGATTGCGCATGTGCATCTTCACGCTCCTTGGCAGTCTGTTTCGCCCTTGGCCACTTCTTCTGCCTCATTTCCACTGCAGAGAACTCAGCTCCAAAGAAGCATCTTCTATGAACTTCCATGATCTTTGTGTTGTGTACAAAGCAGAAAACGGCTGTGAACAGCCGGGCGCACCTCTAGGAGGGCGAGGACTGGTGTGAATCAGAGGGTCCTGCTCACCCAGGGGGCGGAGCAGGAGCATCTCTGCCGCTCGGGCCCCTGCTGAGAGTGGGCTCCTGCCCTTCTTTCGTTCTTCCCACCTCCAGGTGTTTCCTGGAAAAGTGTTCCCCTCCCCCACTCTCCGGGGCCGTTTCACACTGCGGGGGTCCTTAGCAGCCCCTGGGCTTCCCCCACCACCCCGTGCTTCAGAAAGCAACTCGCTTTGCAGTGGCTGAAAGGTAGGAGCCTGTGAAGGAGACGCGGCTGCTGCCCTCCAGGCAGCGGGAGCCGGGAGGCTTTATTCCCAGTGTCGGAGTAGCTCATCCCACGTGGTGCAGACGTTCTCTCCTCATCACAGACCTGGCCCGGTGCCCACGTGCATGTGTCAGTCGGCAGGAAGCAAGTGCCAGCTGACGATATTCTCACCTCCTAATATTTCCCTAGAAACACGCTTGCCTCCGTATCGAGCACATGTTTCATATCACCTCCACATTGGTGTCAGTAATAGTCATTTATAAGCTGTCCATCTCTGTGCAGAATCCAGGAGGTGGTACTAAAAAAAAATCTGGAAAAAGGGCTTCAAAATAAAAATCTAGTAAACTGGATACCTAAACCACCAGGGAAATAATTAATTCCAAGATACTACGAGAAGGGAACAACTTGTGTGTGGGGACATTGTTAGCTGCGTCTCCCTCCATCCTTGGCTGCTCCAGCCTCTTGAGCTTTGTCCTTGAGCTGGGGGTGCAGCCAGCATGCTCTGTGGGGAGCTCGTGGCTACATAGCCTTCCTGCTCCGTGTAGCTTGTTTCCAGCATCCTTGAAGCTCAAATTAGGGGGGCTTTGGGGAGGAGCTTGTTTCCCCACAGTGGTCACCGGCGCCTGCTCTTCCAGATGCAGAGCTTAAGTGATTGCACGTTTCAGGTTCCCTGTGGTTGCTGAAGTGATGAAGTCTCTGAGACAGATGTTCCACCCTGCAGAGGCAGGACAGGCGTGCTGAAGGAGAGGTGACAGGAATGTGTGTATATTAAGAAATAGATTTGGGCCAGGCACAGTGGCTCATACCTGTAATCCCAGCACTTTGGGAGACTGAGGCAGGAGGATCACTTGAGCCCAGGAATTCAAGGCTGTAGTGAGTTGTGATGACGCCACTGCACTGTAGCCTGGGTGACAGAGTGAGAACTTGTATCAAAAAAAAAAAGACTTGGTCTTTGTCCCCAGTTCCTGGCACAGGGCTCCTAAACCCCTTGGAATTTCCGAGTGTTGGGAGTATCTTTCTGCTGATGAGCTTATGCTAATGAGGGGACAGGGGCCTTGGCTGGCCTCAGGGTGGGGCTGGCTACCACAAAGGCCACGTGCACTTTGAGCAACACCCACTGACCCCAGGAAGGGGGAGGGAAGGGGCTGGAGGGTGAGCTCTGCAAAAACCTTGAACCACGACGTTCAGAGAGCGTCTGGGCTGGTGAACACGTCAAGGTGCTGAGGGGGTGGCGCCCCCGGAGAGGCCACGGAGGTCCCGCACCCTCCCACACCTTGCCCCATGCATCTCTTCCATATGTCTGTTCCTGAGTTGTATCCTTTATAGTAAACCAGTAAAGATTAAGTAAACTGATTCAGGAGGACCATGGCAGGGGGAGTCGTGGGAACCCCCAATGTATAGCTGGTTCGGTCAGAAGCACAGGAGGCCCAGACTTGCCACCAGTCTGAGGTGGGGCCGTCTCGTGGGACTGGGCCCTTAACTGCAGAGTCTGCGCTCACTCTGGGTCGTTAGGGTCAGAGCTGAATTGAATTGCTGGACACCCGGTTTGGGTGTTGGAAAGTTGGAGAACTGGTGGTGTCAGAGAAAACACCCCAGAGGGTGCAGGCAAAAAGCAGCAGGAGAATAGCACCTTCTTGTTTTTGTAGGTGACCAGAGCTGGACCCATTTCTCAAAATTCAGCAAGGCAGCAACTCACTAAAGGAGACTCCCTGAGGACGGGACGTGGGGCCCCCTCAGACCCACGGGGTCGAGCATTCCCGGCCCCCACCTCCCTCGTGCGAGAGCCGCTCCCGCCCTGCTGTCCGCCCAAGGGTGGTGTGAGAACAGCGAACTCCGCCCACCCCGGGGCCGCCAGCAGCCAGGCGGAGCCACGCTCCGCCGCAAGAGGCCTCTGCTGGAAGGTCGCTCTTCTGGCTGTGTTGGAATTCTGTACATTTGGAATTTATTCATGTGTTTTGCATTTTTTTAAGTGAGCAGCTTTCCGTGATGAAAAACATTAATAATCGGTTGAGCCTGAAAGAGCGCAAGTGCGACTTACTCACGGACTCGTAAGTTTCAAGCGTTAACACTTTGTAAGGAGAAAGGAGTTAACAGTGGTGGCGGTTGGAGACTTCATGCCGAGTGCGCTATTGGCACTGGGCGTTCGTGACTCAGTGTCCTCTAGTCTCTCTGTGGTGTCTCACGGAAAAATATAAATCTCAGCCCGGCCAGCTCTACGTCTCCCAGCAGACGTTGTAATTATTAATGTTGGGATTTGAGGGTTAGGAGAATTAACGATTTCTATAAAATCTGCATATATAAAAACGAGGGCAACTGAGTCTCGCATTTCCAGATTTAGCATGACCGTGAGGACAGATGTAGCTGGGACAGTGCATCGAGTTGTGGGAGCCTTTCTGCCGTTAGCACCACCTGGCTGAATGGCTCCCGTGGCCTCAGCCCCTGACGAATCAGCCTGTCTCTGTGGGCGGGGTCGCTGGGACCCGACTCCTCGCTGAGAGTGGGGGTGCGGCTGGCCTCTGTGCGGGCCACACGGCCTCCAAGGCAGGAAGGAGGCTCTGAGCCGCCCGCTCAGAGGAGCGTCAGAGCAGGGATGAAGGACAAGGCTGGGCGTTCCCGAGGACAGAGCGGAGCTCAGCCTCCCTGGGGCGGGTTCCAGCCAGGCTGCAGCCAGCGAGGCCACCCCGAAAGGCTCTCTCCACCCCTGCTCTTCCCTCCGTGGGACATGCGGCCCTGAAATGGCCGGATCCAGGTGGGTCTTTGCATTGCTCTCTGAGTGCTCTCGATGTAAGGGCTGACTTCCCACAGCCTCCAGGGACTCCTACACTGCGCAGGGACCCAGGCCAGAAAACCCAATACTTCAGGACTGAACATCCACTCGTCTCTATTTTACCCCAAGTCAAGCCTCCCAGCTCCTTCTGCAGATGAAGTTTTAAAGATGTGGATTTACTTTCTCGTGTCCATGTTTGGCATCTGCCTGGAGCAGCATCCTCTGCCGTGTTCATGGCCCTCTTGGTCTCGGCACTTGTTTATCACACATGATGTCCTGGGGCCCCTCCTGCTGGGAACGGTGCCTTTTGGTGGTGCGTGTGGGGGCAGCAGGCCTGGGTGTTGCCAGGGGGACTCTGCCCTGATGCTGGAGAGAGGAGGTTGCACCCAGAAGGGAGGAGTTCCCACACGTCAGAGGCAGGCATGGGACTGGATGCCAAGAGTCACGGTCCCTCCTTGAGTGACAAGGAAGGGCCCTTGGATGCAGTGCCCTGCACTGGGCACCCACCCAGCAGGGTGTGCTTGGCATGAGGGATGTGCTTGGTATGAGGGGCCTTGGTGGTTTTCAAGCTGTGGAGTATCATCGTCAGCACCCCATGCAGGAGGAACCCCTGACCACTTAGGTGGGGAGGCTGGGGAGGGAGGAGAAGGCCTGAGGACGGGGAGGCACAGCAGCAGGCGCGGTGAGGCGGTGGGGTTGTGTGGACAGCACCAGCCGTGAAGGGCGTGGGCTCAGGGCTACAGTGCACGTGCCCCCCCCGAAGCTCCTGCAGGTCCCTGCCCCCAGGCAGGCCTCATGCACTGCCAGCTCCTCAGAGAAACCAGCCCTGACCCCCCAACCCCTGGCTGCAGTGCGCCCACCACAACCATCTTGTGCTACTCTCAGCTTGTTTTCTTCAGAACACAAAGCGTAGCCGAAGTCGTACTCATGTCGCTGTGGTGTCTGCTGTCTTTTTCTGTTAGAAGCCAAGCCCCAGGGGGCAGGGACTGTGCTCCACCCGGGATGCGTCCACCGCACAGGGTAGGGCCTGGTACGCAGCGGTGCTCCGAGGGCACTTGCGGAATATGAGTGGCAAAGGACGTGCAAATGAAGCACAAGGGCCTTGCGGGTTAGAAGGTGCGCGCAGAGACGGCGCAGGGAGCGGAAGCAGGCGTCTTCCACTTGGGCTCTGCGGCCTGGGAATGGCACCCCTGACCTGGGGGTGTCAGGCCCCCTGAATTGATGACAGAAGGCACCTGGCACCCAGGCCTGTGCCTGGTGTGGAGCAGGAGCTCGGTGAATGCCGGGCAGATGGAGCAATGAGCATGTCAATTTATGGCACTTGCAGCATCTTCACAGACGGTCCCTTCTTCTCAATGACCTGAGGATTAACCCTGTCTGCAGCGCAGGTGTCTGTCTGGGGTGCATTGTCCTTTATTTCCTGAGGACCGAGACTCCCCTCTTCCTGCCCCTACGTTGCCCCCCATCCCTTGGCGTTTCTTGGTTCCTGCTTTATGATTTGGTCACTCCAGAATTAGAAGGAGGGTACTGATAAATTAAATGATTTCTTGAACTTGTGTCCAGCCCCTAGAATCTATTAATAAACCCAACTAACTATTTTTCATTCCCAAAATTATACCTAAAAGCAAAGTGATGATTAGAACTCCCTGAGTTCGCTGCAGAGCGAGAGCATCACTGAAGGCTGAGGACTCGCTGTTGGTCCTGGGCCACATGCCACACCCAGTCAGAGCGAGCGCTCTGCTCTGGTTTCCAGGACGTGGCAGAATCTGCTGGGCTCTAGTTCAGGCCCCTTGAGACTCCTCTAATCTCCTTCTCAGAGGGTGTGGAGTTCAGCATTAGATTTTAGGATCAGGTTGTGAATGTGTGGAGCCATTTGAGATCTGTAAGGCCACTGTGAGTGTTGTTGCACAGGGTGGCATTTTCCACAAGAGGTTGCAGGTGCCCTCTGGATGGGAGGGCTGGCCCAGCGGTGTCGTGGAGTCTGCCCTGTGGCTCGACCAGTGAACAGGGGCCGAGCAGAGCAGGTCCAGGCACATGCTGGTGAGCTATGCCCCTCCTGAAACGGTCTGGACGGGATGATGTGGAGGTGATAAGTGTAGTGGATGAGGGGAGGGGATGTGAGATGGTTCTTGGTGGGGATGAGGATCAGAAGGTCAGAGCAGAGATGTATGGAATGTGTGGGATGCCACCATATGGCATGGTGAGGGATGAGATGATATTGGTGCAGTAGATGGATAGATGGATAGATGGTGGATGGGGGATGACAGATAGATGGGCTATGGATGGAGGGATGTAGATGCATAGATATGTAGACAGTAGATGGATGTAGATAGATGGTGGATGGGGGATGATAGATAGATGGGTTATGGATGGAGGGATGTAGATGCACAGATAGGTAGACAGTAGATGGATGGATATAGATAGATGGTGGATGGGGGATGATAGATAGATGGGCTATGGATGGAGAGATGTAGATGCATAGATAGGTAGACAGTAGATGGATGTAGATAGATGGTGGATGGGGGATGATAGATAGATGGGCTATGGATGGAGGGATGTAGATGCAAAGATAGGTAGACAGTAGATGGATGTATGATAGATGGTGGATGGGGGATGATAGATAGATGGGCTATGGATGGAGGGATGTAGATGCATAGATAGGTAGACAGTAGATGGATGGATATAGATAGATGGTGGATGGGGGATGATAGATAGATGGGCTATGGATGGAGAGATTAGATGCAAGATAGGTAGACAGTAGATGGATGTAGATAGATGGTGGATGGGGGATGATAGATAGATGGTTATGATGGAGGATGTAGATGCAAGATGTAGACAGTATGGATGGATATAGATAGATGGTGGATGGGGATGATAGATAGATGGGCTATGGATGGAGGGATGTAGTGCATAGATAGGTGACAGTAGATGGATGGATATAGATGATGGTGGATGGGGGATGATAGATAGATGGGCTATGGTGGAGGGATGTAGATGCATAGATAGGTAGACAGTAGATGGATGGATATAGATAGATGGTGGATGGGGATGATAGATAGATGGGCTATGGATGGGGATGTAGATGCAAGATAGGTAGACAGTAGTGGATGGATATAATAGATGGTGGATGGGGATGATAGATGTGGCTATGGATGGAGGGATGTAGATGCATAGATAGGTAGACAGTAGATGGATGGATGATAGATAGATGGTGGATGGGGGATGATAGATAGATGGGCTATGGATGGAGGGATGTAGATGCACAGATAGGTAGACAGTAGATGGATGGATATAGATAGATGGTGGATGGGGATATGAGATAGATGGGTATGGATGGAGGGATGAGATGCATGATAGGTAGACAGTAGATGGGTGGATATGATAGATGGTGGATGGGGGATGATAGATAGGGGCTATGGATGGAGGATGTAGATGCATAGTATGGTAGACAGTAGATGGATGGATAGATGTGGATGGGAGAGATGATAGATAGATGGTATGGATGGAGGATGTAGATGCATGATAGGTAGACAGTAGATGGATGGATATAGATAGATGGTGGATGGGGGATGATAGATAGATGGGTATGGATGGAGGGATGTAGGTGCATAGATAGGCAGACAGTAGATGGATGGATATAGATAGATGGTGGATGGGGGATGATAGATAGATGGGTTATGGATGGAGGGATGTAGGTGCATAGACGATGGGTGAATAGATGGATGGATGGAGATGGATGGTGGATGGGGGATGATAGGCAGGTAGGTAGGTACATAATAAATACATGATAGGTGGGAGGGTGGGTAAATAGACGACTCGTGGATGATGGATGGGTGGTGTGTGTTGGATGGATGGAGACAGATGATAGACAAAACCTCGTGCTATATACAGCAAGAAGAATAGAGGGAAGATTGCTGTTTACCAACATGTTCCATAATTCACTAACTAAGATGTTTAAATTATTTTAATTTTAGTTCATTTAATTGAATCCAACGTCTTTTCATTTCCCTTCAGGCTCCCTGGAGAGCGATGTTTGTTTGTTTATCTGTTTGCAGAGTCTGGTCTTATACGTTGTAATATTTGTTCTAGTGCATTTCTTAAGACAGCACTGTCAATATTTCTGTAGTCGAAGGTGAGTGTAGTGAACTGAGATGCTATACAAAACCCACCATCAGGAGACTGAACGTAAGAAAGAAAGAAAATCTCCAATGGCCCACGATTCCAGGCCGGGTGCTAGGTTCCCCTCGAGCCCCGGAGCTGCCCGTGTTCTTCTGTGTTGCCCCCACGGCCTATTTCCTAGAACGTTGCCCGTCGAGATCTGTTTAACATTCTGTAACTCTTCTGCACCAACAGCCTGTCTCCTCTGCTGACAGAGAACATGCCTCATGTGAAAGTTCATTAGTCTATTGAAACATTTCAGTTAATTGCCAAGTGAGTACCCAGAATTGTCAAGTTCATATTTCCATCTGTGCACGAGCACGGTAATAAAGAATTTTTTTGGGCAGGTTAATTTGCCTAAAATACCATGCAGTCAATCAGAGTGACAAAGCTGTTGACGCCCACATCTGTCAAATGGGCCTTTCGTCACTGTCCTCCTCTGGGAGAACGTGGCTGGCTCGCACAAGCTGGCAGAAATACAGCCAACAAGAGTGTCAGCTGCCTCCCAGGGAAATGTTATTCCAACTTCGAAACACCAAACAGCTGGGTGTTGTGCTGGTGAGGCTGGTTTATAGTTCAGGGTCCTTTTTGGAAGTAAAATATAGGCATCGAGACATAAAATGGCTTTTATATTTAATTCAGGTTGTTGATAGTGTTTGCATTTGTTAATTTTATATTTTACTTAATTTGCCACGGATGAAAACCTTCTTTGGAGTGAAGTGTGTGTGCTTTTCTCTGAAGATCCCTAATACACATAGGTGTTTAATTGAAACATAAAAGTAGATTAAGTGTATAAACTATACTATTAAAATAAGCTCCTGTCAAAACTCTGTGTTCCCAGCCACCTGACGCGTGCACTGCGGGTGTTCAGCAATTGGCTGTTAATTTGTGACAGTCAATATGTTGTCTCACCATTGGGTCCTGCTCTATCAGGGCAGACCTATCTGGATCAATACCCCAGGGCCACTGCTCGTTGAAAGCCAGGAATGTGATCAAGCCGCGGTAGATGCAAGAATAGGAAAAATTTGGTTGTGATGCTCCGTGTCCATAATTATGAAGTATGGAAGGGCTGGGGTGGCCGTCAACGGTGGTGTCTATGCTACGTTCCAGGCACTACCGGTTCCCCTCAGTCCCTGTGTTTAGAGAGGAAATGCACCCGTGTAAGGACCTCAGCCTGTCCCTGGGTTTTATGCACTATGGCCACCCCCTTTCCTCAAAAACAAGAGAGACGTGCACCACCTGGACAGTTAGTTTGCTGGGAAGAAGCAGCGTCAGTCTGTCAGGCATATTCTAGGTGCAGGAACTGAGGCGTTGCTTGGGCAGCTGGTATTTGAGAAGCCAACATCGGGACATGGTGGGGTCAGGCTGCGCCATCCAGAGACCAGGCTAGATGCTGTCAGCCTGTGCCAAGGGGACCCGCAGGGAGACAGAAGAGATGCAAAGCTGCCCCATCTTCTGCAGATGGCACAGGCCTCTGCTGCAGAAGACTGATCTAGAACTCTGTAGAAAAGCTCAGTGACAGGGACAACACACCACTGGAGTGGGGTTTCCTAACCTCAGCATCTGGGATTGATAATCCTCTGCACTGGGGCTACTCTGTGCATTATAGGGTGTTTAGCAGCATCCATGGCCTCTGCCTGTAGATGCCAATAGCAACCCCCCACCAGTTGTGACAACCAAGACTGTCTCCAGACACCTCCCCACGTCCCCTGTCAGTGGGGGGCTCACCCTGCTGAGAATCAATGCATTCAAGTCGGGGAACCTGCATCAGGGGAGTGAGCTGCAGAGGTGAGGGGCCTGGCAGGTGTGGGCCACCCCGCTGAAGCTCTGGAGACAGTGGGTGAGCCTCGGTTATCCGTGTGGAGGTTAAACACCCTGGGGAGGTGATGCCTTTGAAGCTGATCTTCATTTAAAGTAACGACATAACACGTTTGGGTTGAATGTAGATGCAGAGGAACAGGGTCAAGATGAGCTCTTGGAGCTGGAAGTGGAAGGGCCAGGTTCAGAGGTCACGCTGCCTGTGCTGGCCATATGGCTGTGGACGTGGTTGGCCGTCTTTGTGAGACCCGATTTCCCCATCTACAAAACACACTGACAGCCAAAGTGAGGAGTAGATGAGATTGTACCTGTCAGGAGCACGCACAGCACCTGGCTCAGTGGATTTGGGGGAGAAACAGTGGGACTTTCTAGCATCATTACGTGTGGAGCCACCCCTGGCTGAACAACGTGGCATTCAGACGACTGGTTTGGCTGGTTCGCAGCTGATTTGTGACGCACGCGTGGTGGGAGCCTGCGCGTACCACGTCACGCCTCGTTGCCTGTTTGTCCTGAGCATCTGGGACGTCTGTCATCAGACAGCTCCTGTTTTCCGGGGTTGCCATCCTGGGTGGAGCCTGGTGGTGGTGTCCTGCCTGTTAGTTTGCTCCCCGCATGGAGGCCCCTTTCAACTCCTGCTTAGAACGGTCATGGAAGACACTAATTCACATCGTCGTCTTTATATAGAGCATGCCTTTCATCAAAGCTCTTAGAAATACCATTACAATGAAAACAATTTCAGGAACAAATTGAACACCTAAAAAAGCATAATTGCACAGTTAATTAAACCATATAAAGAGAGCCCGATAGTGTAATTGGAGCTACATCCAATGGCCGTGTTGTCTTTTCTGTATATTAGCACCATTTATTGAAAGCACGTCATGGCTGGTCTTTGGGGAGGTTCTGACGTGTCGCCATGCAGCCCTGGGCACCAGCCATCAACGGGGGAAGATGGTTTTAGGGCATCATTGAGTGCAAAGTATTTTTGCAATCAGAAAATAAAACTTTCCTAGAATCTGCGCAGGAAAGACATGCAGAGTCCCCTCCTCTTTGAGAAACGTAACCAGCACAGTCCACTGTGGGCCCAGTTCTTTGGTGGACCAGGGGCCCAGGATCAGACGGCTGGTGTTCAGACCAGCCTCACTGCCTCACTCCAGTCTGGAGCAAGTATATTCTTTCTGGGGCTGCATTTCCTCATCTGTAAAATGAGGTGTTCCTGGTTCACAGCTCAGAAGGTTGTTGGAAGGATAAACCCAGCTGCCCCGAGCATCCAGTGAATGTCCTGTGAAGCCTCCTGCCGGGCAGACCTGCCAGTGGCCATCCTTACTGTGGAGACATCCCCTCAGGAAATGGGACAATATTATTAGTTGCTAAGTGACTTACTGAGGTAAGTCCAAATAAGTCACAGTATTTATGGTTCTTCCCCGCAACTTGTCCCGAAAGCATATCAATGACTATTGGATCCTAGGTACCCACTGGCCCCATCCCGGCACTGGGCAGATGTTGACTCAGGGCTTCTTGGTCTTTGAATTCCTCTCCTGTGGCCCTCTAAGGTTAGGGCATCATTGAGGGAGTGTAAGAAGCCCTAGGACAAGGCGCGCTGGTGTGGGACCCAAGGGCGGCATCTCTCCCGAGCGGCACCGGCAGCCTCCGTGAAGATTCAATGGTGCCACCATCCCAGGGGCTCCAGACCTGGCATGGCCATATTCTGTTTACTTGATGGCAGAGGGGAACAGGCATTCTGAACAAGTGTGTGTTTCTCTGTGTATTTAATTAGTACATTCATTCAACATTCAAATATTTAATTATTTTTTTTTTCCTTCTTCATGACATCAGAAATCTCTGACATTTGCTGAACCGACTTGGCATCTTTATTAAGGATTTGGATTTGAGGCAGCCACAGTTTCGAGCAGCCTGTGTGATGGTTTATTCCAAAAAGCCCGTGTGGGAGTCGGAAGCATGAAAAACACAGGGCTGTGTTAGGGTCAGAAATAACGATCATCTGCTTATCGTGAGAAACAAATATCAGCAGATCAACGAAAACAAGTCTGAGAGCAGTGAAAACAACATCATTTTAAAGAGGTAAAGGCAGGGTTTTTTAAATTTTGTTTTTCAGGGTGTTTTTGGTTTTGTCTTTCTTTTTGTTTTAGACTTGGTTGGTTCAGCAGACACTTCAGGTGCTCATGGCCTCTATACTGCAAAAAATTGATCAAATGTTCCCAACACAAAGAAATGCTAAGTGTTTGAGGCGATGGATATTCTAATTACCCTGATCTGAGCACTGTACGTTATATGTGTCAAAACTTCACTGTGTACTCATGGATGTGTGCAATTATTATTTGTCAACTAAAAGTTAAGATGAAAAAAGTCACTTGCTGTGGTAAGGGCCTCAAGTGTGGGTCCTCGCGTGGCCCTCTCACGAGCCCTCAGTGCAGGGCAGGTGTGGATCCATCATCCCATCTGTCAGGGGACACCCAAGGATCCAGGACACTGTGACCCACTAGGGTCATGCTTGTGGCTGCGGCTCAGCGCCCCATTCCTGATCACATGTCACGTGACCTTGGCTTCTCTTCCCACCTCCTGGTTGCCCTGAGGATCAAATGGGACAGCACCCGGCTGTGCACACAGGGCAGGCGCGGGTCAGCATTTCACTGCCCTGCAGTGTTTGAACACTTATTTTGTGTGCAGTGGGGGATGTACCAGGGGACAGAGAGACAACACCCCTGCCCTTGGGAAGTGGACACCCTGGAAGTGGCAGTGGGTGGGCTGGACGTGGCCCAAAGTCGGCTGCCCACTGGGGACCAGTGGGGTGGGCTGGGGGTCATTCCAAAGGGAGTGGTCAGAGCAGAGGAAATCATCGGAAGGAAACCTCCGCACCCTTCAAGGGCATCTGGAGTTGGAGATGCCGTTCCGATCACCTCCTTTCTCTCTGGAATGTGTGTTTTCCCTTTGGGCTTACATGGAGCGTTATTGACATTTGATGTGGGCTCACGAGCCAAGAGTGTATGTTCGCCTGTGTGTGTATACGTGTGTGCATATGAGTTTCACAAGTGGAAGGACAAGTGCCCGTGTTCCGGAAGCCGGGAAGGGGAAGGTGGTGTGAGGGGTTTAAAGGGGCATATGGACGTCACTGAACAACGTGGACACAGACCAGAAGCTCCTCTCTCGGAGGTGCTGGGGAGAGCAGAGCAGATTCTCAGCCGGGTGCCCGGTGCCCGGTGCCCGGCCTCACTGGTCCCCTCCAAATGGTCAGGACCCTCCATTCCTGGTCTTGGTGATTTGCGTGTCTCCTCTGTGGTGAGGTCGGCACCGAGCTAGTGCCCGGCTAGGCGGCTTTGGAACCGCGGACAGCTTGGTTGCAATGTGAGACCCATTACCCCAGCCTGGGGGTAGAATTATAGGAAACCAGATATTTATAACTTAGAGGGTCCTGAATTTTTTAAATTGCACTTGAAGAGGCAAAAAAATCAAATTCAGAGCCAGGGAATGAGTGACTAAGGGAAAACGTGCTCAGTTTGCAAACCTTTCTTCCTCGTTCTTTGGTAAACACTGAAAATCAGGGTTTCTGAATTGTCTTTGTGATCGCATAGGAAGAGAGACCCCTGCACTGGCTCACGAGGGTGACAAGAGACCCCTGTATTCGGCTCTGATCAGCTGAACGGGACAAGCTCGCATTAGGGAGATACTGGAAAGAGGCGTGTGCTTCCTTGGTTGGGGAGGTTAGCGGGTCCCGAGAAGTGCCTGACGGCTCAGTGGCTCTGCAGGGGGCAGGAGCGACATGTCCAGAGCTAATTCCACCTGGACACGGGTCAGAGTGCCCCTTCCAAGGCTGTGTCCTCTTGGGGTGCAGACCCTTCGAGGTGAACAAACTTCAGGGAATCTCTGTGCTAGAGACCAGACTGTGTGTGGGGTTCCACCTGGTCCCCAGACCTCCACTTGGTTGTCCAAAGTGTGGGTGGGTATCACTGGTCTGGCCCTGCCTCAGTCCAGGCCCATGGGGAAACTACATCATTTGCTGGAGAGAATTTTTAAAAAGAAACTAGTTTACGTGTGAGGAGATAAGATTCACTGTGTCACTGGCAGGGTGGGCTCTTTGTGTCCACAGGGGTGCCCCTGCACAGCTGCTGGCTTGTCCCCTCCCCTGTCCTATGGGCCTGGCCCCAGGGCACGAGGGCAGCAGTTTCACGGCTTGACGCGTTGACCCTCCCACTTTGGCTCCATTTTGAGATGCTCCTGGACTCTGGGTTTTGGTCACTGCTCAGGATCCCAGGAGTTTGATTATTAATGGTCAGGCCCTTCCCTCCCCCGCCTGCCTTCCTTCCTGCTTTCCTCCCCCACCCTCCCCTCCTGCCCTCCTGTCCCCGTCCTTGCTTTCTTCCTGCTCCAGCTGCCACTTGCTTCCCTCCTCCCTCCCTCAGACAGCCGTTTGTGGGGTGTCTGTGGGTGCCACAAGCCGGTGTCTAGCAGTGAGCACGCAGACAGGGCCCCCGCCCTACAGGGGCCACTCGGCTGCCCTGTTTCCTCAGTGCCGGGGTCCGGGGCATTGGCTGTGCACCCTCCACACGTATTGTGCTGGCTCTGCCGTCTGGGTACACAGGGCAGAGCCCGTCAGGTGGCGCAGGTGCCAGGTGCGTGGGGAGGCCGTCCTGGCCTGGAGCCGCGCCTGCCCCCAAGCACGATTCCAGACGACACTGTTGCGTGAACAGCCCCTGGAAGGGCCAGGACGGGGAGGAGGAGGACATGCTGGTGAATTCCTGACATGGGGTTTGTCATGAATTGTGACTGGATCTTGGGGAGCCAGTACAGACCCTGCTGGAGCACACACTGAGGGCAGGTCGCTGAGGCCAGGGTAGGGTAAGACAGAATTGCCCCCGTGGGGAACTTTTTGTGGGGACCATGACTACTTTCTATTTGTATAAGTAGAGAAAGGGATGCCCAGAGAGGACACGATCTGTGACGGTCACCCTTGTGTGACCAGTGGAGTCGGGCCCCCTGATTGGGACGGCAGGGCCCACGCTCTGCACCCCAGGGCCCAGGTGCTGCCTGTCCTGAGCGGGTGTCCAGATGGCCTTGGCCCGTGGCCCTTTCATGTGGCCGATGTCCAGGCAGGAGCCTGCTGTGCCAGGCTGGGGCGTGGGCTGGGGGTTCCGCAAGAGGCGGCCCCTCCCAGCTTTTCACACTTTCTCCCTTTTTAGGCGAGTCCCCCCAAGAGGCCCAGGACTTGTTCTTATTCCTTGCACCCCTGCCGGCCGGCCTGGGCCCCCTGGGCTTCTCCACCGCCTTTCAGGGGTCTCCGCCCCACCCCTCCCGCAGTACGGAGTGAGCATGCCTGGCTGGGAATGTGCACCTCGCTTCCGCGGCCCCAGCTATTCTCCGGTGCAGAGTCTCGGAGGGCACTGGGCGGCATCTGGCATCACACCAACAACTCTGCTGCAGACGCAGACCCCAAACCCCTCCACTTCCTGAGCTCTTTGTGTCTCCCTTGCATGTGCTGCTTGCACAGGCCCCGAGCCCTCCTCGGAGACGGTGCCCCCACCGCGTAGTGGTTTTGCTCCCACGGCCCCCGATGCTTCAGCCTCGTCCTCCCCGTCAAAGTGCCTACCTCAGGGGTTGCCCGTCCACGACGAGCTTCCTGCTGCACTTGGGGGTGTTGGCCCATTCATTCGTTTACCTGTCTGCCCTCGTAATTCGGGCTTTATGAGTTCATACTTTACCTATGTTCATTAAAGGCAGAGAGCGTGAGCCAGAACCCCTGCCCCGCTGGGAGCCCAGTGATTCTTCCGGCTGCAGGAAACCGCCATCCACGGCGTGGCCATCCACGGCGCGGCCATCCATGGGGCAGGAGGGCCTCCAGCCCCCTGGGCCAGGTGTCCAGAGAGGACAGACGGTGGCATTTCTCAGAGTCACAGGGGGATGGCCTGCATGCGCCCCACTGAGCGGGTCTGTTAGGATGTGCAGCCAGGCTCACGCCCCAGACTGGGATGTAACACGGAGGCAGGCAGAGAGGAGGTAAAGCCCTGGCAAGGGGCCGGACGGTGCCTCACCTCTGCACCCCAGACCCTCTCTGGATGCCTGCGCATCTCGGGCACCTGCAGGCATGACTGGTGCAAGGATGGACCGTGGAGCCTCCTTCCCCCAGCTTGCACACTCCTTTAGGGTAGGACGGTGTCTGATGCTGTTTTCCTCTCTTCATCACCATCTCTGGCAGTGCCCTGCATACAGCGGGGGCTTGATAAATGCTTAATGAGTGTGCGCCGGTGAGTGCCTCTCAGCCAAGGCGTCTTGCAGGCTGCCTGTCTCTCTGCAGGAGCTGCCTCTGATCCATCCACACAGGCAGGCGGGACCTGGGGCCTGCGCAGGCTCAGCTATGGCCCCGGGGGCCGGGAGGGGCGTGAATTTGCCTCGTGAAGCAGGTCAGACGTGGCCATGTGGCCGTGCAAGGCCTGGTGCACAGGTGGGGAGCTCCCTGCGGCTTTGTGCGCTGCCCTGCCCATGTCCGAAGCCTTTGGCCAAAGGCTCTGACTCCGGCCCGAGTCCCTTGGAGCAGCCGCCGGGGAGAGCTGGAGACAGGACTCTCGGGGCATTCACTGATGCCAGAAATGAAATTTTAAAAAAATAATTAACAGCTTGGACTCCAGAGGTCTGGGGATTAAAATTCCCCGAGGCAGAAGTGAGCTGTAATCAAAGGGATGGCGGGCGGTTATCTGTCCCGCACACTTGTCGCCCTGGCACATGCAGTTGGCTTTAATTATTGATGTTTCTTTTTAAGTTAAAGATGAATTTGAGACAGCTACGAACTTGGAAGGTTTATCTTCCAGTTACAGGGAAACCTGTTAATGATGATCACTTAGGGCAGCTGAGGTTTTTCCAGCATTAACAGCGGTGGCCAGGAGGAGCCAAGGGGGAGGACAGAGGCGCCCCAGAGAGCAAGGGCCGCGCATCCCTGCATCCACGCGCACGCCCACCCCT
Source organism: Daubentonia madagascariensis (assembly GCA_023783475.1). Classification (NCBI taxonomy): domain Eukaryota; kingdom Metazoa; phylum Chordata; class Mammalia; order Primates; family Daubentoniidae; genus Daubentonia; species Daubentonia madagascariensis. Next base: position 973,918 of record JAKFHU010001640.1, on the reverse strand, counting down.
CTGCATACCCCTCTTTCCTGCCCTGCCCTTCCCTATCCACCTGCTCGCCTGCCAGCCCACCCCCCCACTCACTCATTCCTCATTCTATCCATCACCCGTGCATCCATCTACTCACCTGTCAACCCATCCACGTACCCGCACTCCCCTGTGCACCCACCCACCTCCTCTCTTGTCCCCACCCTCCCATCCACCTGTCTACCCACTGATCCGTCCCTTCATTCACCTGCCTATCCATCCACCCATCCACCCTCCCACCCACCCATCCGTCTATCCACCCGTCCATTTATCTGTCCACCCACCCATCTATCCATCCATTCACCCATGCACCCGTCCCCAAGTTCTGAAACACTTAAGTCAGCCTAGATCTTCCCACATGCCACCTATCACAATGGTGAATAGTGTGGTTTCTGGGACCAAGGGTGAGTTGCACAACCTTTCTGTGCCTTAGTTTCTTCATCTGGAAAAGGAGGTGACTGCAGCACCTGCCTCTTGGGGTTATGGTGAGGGCTGACGAGATCTGTATGATGCCCTTGCACTGAGCTCGGCCCGTGGCTGGGGCTCAGCACCTCACCTGCAGTTAGCGTACACGGAAGGCCATCTTGCTCCCAGCCGTTCAGACTTTGTTCTTTACACACAGAGACACCTAATTGCTCTCAGGAGACACGAAGGGCTTCTCTTATTTGATTGCAGGAGGGTCTGATGGAAAAATACCCAGTTAATATTTTACAACAACAATAACAACACTGCCATCTGGGTTTCCAAGGCCTGTTTCTGCGTCTCTCTGCAAGCGAAACCTACGGCCAGTCACTTTTTTGGACCTGGCCGAAGCCTGTTTTCCATCTCTAACACAGGGGTGGCCCTTATCTACCTGACTGAACTCAGAGGATTGGTTTAAGATTAAATGACTAACAAATTTCATTAAAGTGCCATGCAAACTGGCAAACCGTAGGCTCCATAAATAGTTCGGGCCCCGAGCCACCCCACAGTCACATGTCCAGGGTGAGCTCCTTCACCCGTGCACCCCTCTCCCCGCTCCTTCTGCCTGTGGCTAGAGATGGATTCATTTATGCAATAAACATGCAAGCGGCACCTTCCGAGTCCCGGCAAGAACCAGGAAACAACGGGAGGACGACCCCATCTCTGCCCTGTGGAGTGCAGGGTAGGTGCCTCGTGCCAAGACAGCTCAGGCAGAGGGGGCCGCCCCTCACCACACCGGTGACCCTGACTTCCAGCTGAGCAGATGAATGCACCGGCTGTTCTCCACGCCCGTAGACATGTACTTTAAAACAAAGGTTCTCATGCTCGAGGGCCAGCAGGGCAGGACACCCCCACGCGTGGCCCTTGGGGGCTCGAGCAGCCCCTGCAGGAGGCATCTGGGTGTGGCCTCCTGTTCCTGTTGCAGAAACGTGGACACAACCCTGGGTGCCAGCGGCCACACACACCCCTCCTGATCGCTCCCATTGCTGGGAGCCTTTTCCTTTTCATTGTGGTAAAATATACATAAGATTTATCATTTTAATGCTTTTAAGGGTGCAGCTCTGTGGCATTAAGTGCACTTACGTTGCTGTGCAGCCATCACCACCATCCATCCCCCGAACTTTTCTTCTTCCCAGACTGAAGCTCTGAGGCCATTAAACACTAACTCCCCATCTCCTCCCCCGGCCCCGGCCCTGGCACCCCCTTCCTCTTTCTGTCTCTGTGAATCTGAGTACTCCAGGGACCACATGTCAGTGGGATCGTGGTATTTGCCCTTTCATGACTGGCTGATTTTATTTAGCATAATGTTCCCAAGGTTCATCCTTGTTGTAGCCTGTGTCAGAATTTCCTTCCTTTTTAAGGCTGCAAAATATTCCGTCGTGTGACTAGACTGTATTTTGTTTATCCATCATCCATCTCTAGACACGTGGTCTGATCCCACCTCTTGCCTATTGCGAGTAATGCTGCTTTCGACGGGGGCACAAGCCCCTCTCCGGATCCTGCTTTCAGTTCCCTCAGGTGACACTCAGAAGTGGCAGTGTGGGTCAGGGGTAACTCTGTGTTTAATTTTGCGGGAGCTGCCGGGCTGTCATCCACGAGGCTGCACCGTTTCACATGCGCACCAGCAGAGCACAGGCTGCAGTTTCCCCACGTCCTACCAGCACTTGTTAGCGTCTGGCTTCTTTGGTAACAGCCATCCTGAGGGGTGAGGTGAGCTGGTGTCTTGTGCAGACACAGCCATCCGCTGCTGGCCACCATGTGGCCAGAGCCAGGCTGCTGTGGGCTGGCACCTGCTCCCCGGCCTGGTCCCAGGGCCCCCACATTCAGGGTCTCGGCAGGCTGGGCTGTGGCCCCCACGTTTTGACCTCTGTCATCACCGTGGCCCCCAAACAAGGATGGGATGTCAGGAACAGGGGAAGGCAGGGGCCCAGCTGCCAGGAAGGTGTTTGCAGGGTCCAACAGTGAGGAGCGACCTCGGGGGAAGCAGCTCTGGAGTTCCGGAGGTTGGGGCACAGTAGAGCAGGAGGAGGATTCTCCAGGGGCTCCCCAGCTTCACCCGCACTCAGGACCCCCTTCTGCCTGAGCCCTGCAGTGGGGGGTATGTCTTCCTGGTGCTGGCACTTCAGGTCTCCCCACTGTGCTCCCAAAGCTGACCCGGCCAGGGCAGGGCGGGGGCTAGACGGGACGCCTGGAAGCTGCCACGAAGGGGTCTTGGGAAGGTTCTCTGCAGGGGTGGGGGCTCCAGGGGCTCTGCCGGGGAGAGGCGGAAGCCTTCTGAGCCCCAGAAAGCACCACGGAGGTAGCCGGCAGACCCGAGCCCTTTCTGGGACAGACAGTGTGGCAGGATGCGCACCGGCTGTGCCTGCCGGTCGATGCCGGTTTCCCTCGCGCGGGTGTGGACCTCTGTGTCCTTCTCGTGGTTTCTGTCCCTCTCAATTCCAGTATGAGGAGCTCGCCCTGCCCTCCTTTGGATGCTCGGGCTAATGGCCATTGCAGAATGCTTTAGACAATTTACCCTCTGCAGATATGCTTCTTTTAAACATCAAACCATGAATCGTCTCAGGAAAACGGCTCCTGGAGCTGCTAAATGGAATGTGGGGAAAGCGGAGCCTGCGTGAAAAGGCAGAACATCGTTTCCTTTTTAATCGAGGAGAGTTTGGCTCAAATCATTAAAAATGAGAGAGAGAAAAGAAGTTTCTTGTTGAGAGCGAGACCTGCTAGGGCCCTTGTCCCATTAATAAGCCAAGCGCAGTTTCTAAACGAGATTCTTTGCTTGAATAATTAGTTTTATCATTCACCACCTAAAAGGGAAGGTCAGTCTCTGTTCGGCTGGCGCGGCTGCTCCAAGGGGCCTGCGGCCTTTGCTCAGCTCAGAGCCAAGCGCGCCCAGCCCTTTGTCCATCTTTGGGAGGCCCCTTTGCCGCCTTCACGTGGCTCTCAGCCTGGCCGCGGCCCAGGCGGGAAGGCGGGAGCCGGCGCCGTCAGCCCCCACCTGGGCGCCCCCCCAGCGCCTGGAGCTCCTGAGCTCCGTGTCCTCCCTTACCTCCGCCTCAACCTGTGAAGCATTGGGTGCTGTAGCCTGAACCGCAGCAGGGGCTGCAGAGCGCCAGGCTATGCAGGAAATGGGAACCGCCTCCAGCGGAGGCTGCCCCAAGGAAGGTTCACCTGGGGCTCACCTTCCCTGAGCCGCACCTCAGCCAGGCCACGCACCTTCCCTGACTGTCCCCTGCACACACCCAAGCGACTGGTCTAGAGGCCAGTCCTGGTCCCACCTTGGCCGTGCAGAGACCGCCTGGACTGCCCCAGCACAGGTTCCTGGGTCCAGCGGGTCTTTGGGGCCTGAGGTTTGGGGGTTTTGTTTGTTTGTCTAGGTTTGCTTTGCCTTTTGCTTTTGTTAGTTTTCCTTCAAGTCTTTTTTTTGAAACTTTTTATGCTGAAATATAAAATTATTGATTCATAGAAAGTTGCAAGGATAGCACAGAGGTCCCGTGCACCCCCCCAGGAAGGGTGCACAAGGAGGCCAGTGGGGGGACACGTGTGTGTCTGATTCTCTGCTGTTTTTTTTTTTTGTTTTTTTTTTTAATTTATATTTTTAATTTCAGAATATCATGGGGGTACAACACTTTGGCCATACACATTGCCCCTGTTCTGCCCGTGTCAGAGCCACAGTCGTAGTCATCTCCCAAACTGTGCTCCCCACATCCATTCAGTGAGAGTTTTCCCCATCCCTTCCACCCCCCTCCCGCCCGCCCGCCTTCAGATGAATGTTATTGCCCTATGTGATGTAAGTGTTCATCAGTTAGTACCAGTTTGATGGTGAGTACCAGTGGTGCTTGTTTTTCCAATCCTGTGACACTTTGCTTCAAAGAATGGGTTCTAGCTCCAACCAGGATAATACCAGATGTGTTAATTCACCGTTGTTTTTTATTGCTGAGTAATACTCCATGGTATACATATACCACATTTTATTAATCCACTCGTGTATTGATGGGCACCTGGGTTGTTTCCACATCTTTGCAATTGTGAATTGTGCTGCTATAAACATTCGTGTGCAGATGTCTTTATTATAAAATGTCTTTTTTTCTTTTGGATAAATACCCAGTAGTGGGATTGCTGGGTCAAATGGTAATTCTACTTTTAATTCTTTGAGGTATCTCCATATTCTTTTCTATAGAGGTTGTACTAATTTGCAGTCCCACCAGCAGTGTATGAGTGTTCCTACCTGTCCACATCCCCGCCAACATTTGTTATTTGGGGATTTTTTGATATGAGCCAATCTCACTGGAGTTAAGTGATATCTCATTGTGGTTTTGATTTGCATTTCCCTGATGATTAGAGAAGTTGAGCACTTTTTTATATGTTTGCTGGCCATCATTCATGCTCTTGGATAGGCAGAGTCAACATAGTAAAAATGGCTTTGCTACCTAAATTAATTTACAGAATCAATGCAATCCCTATCAAAATACCAACATCATTTTTTGCCGATCTAGAAAAAATAATTCTACGCTTCGTGTGGAACCAGAGAAGACCCCGTCTAGCCAAAGCAATCTTAAGCAAAAAGAACAAATTGGGAGGCATCTGTCTACCAGATTTCAAACTATACTACAAGGCTATAGTAACCAAAACTGCATGGTATTGGCACAAGAACAGAGACGTAGACCAATGGAACAGGACTGAGAACCCAAATATAAAACCAACCTCATACAGTCACCTGATCTTTGACAAATTCCAGAAAAACGTACACTGGGGAAAAGATTCCCTATTCAACAAATGGTGCTGGGAAAACTTGATGGCCACATGTAGAAGACTGAAACTGGACCCACACCTCTCACCTCTCACAAAAATCAACTCACAATGGATAACAGATCTAAACCTAAGACATGAAACCATAAGAATTCTCGAAGAAAATGTTGGAAAAACTCTTATGGACATTGGCCTAGGCAAAGAATTTATGAAGAAGACCCCCAAAGCAATCACAGCAGCAACAAAAATAAATACATGGGACCTGATCAAATTGATTCTCTGCTGTTTATCGCACGTGTAGATTCGTGGTGCCGTGATCAAGCCACAGAGTGGCCCGATGGCCAGAGAGCTCTCCCCCGCCCTCCCCCACACCGACGCTGAGGTGGGCCGTCGGTGGGGCTGAGGAAGGGCAGCTCGGTCCCCACCATGGATCTCCTGCTGTGGCACCCACAAGGCTGAGCCTCGCGGTTTCAACGTCAGAAGTAGCTTTAAAAACTCCTCTCTTCGTAGGGTGCTTCTGCCTGAAGCTGTAGCTCTTTCTTACCCCCACGTTAAGCTCTAGTAACTCTCAGAAGCTGTCGTCTGTCGCTGCCGTGTGTTGACTTTTCTATTAATTTCACCTTCTTTCTTTTCTCTTTGCTTTCTGTTTGTTCCTGTATTTACTTTTCTCGTGCCATGTTCCTGCCTCCCAAAACAAGCATCCAAACCTTATAAAATATTAGCTGTATTCTCTTGCAGCGTAATGCGTCTGTGACGTTATCAGAAAAATGAAAATAAATAGCATGTTTACTGAATTTGCATTGTTGGAAAAACTAGGTTGGCCTGTGCTGGGAATATTGAATATATTTTGGAAAAGTAATTGATTATAAATTACAGATTGTAAAGCCTCGGAAACAGTGAGTCACAAACATCACCTGCATGCGCCGCTCACCCACTCACCTCTCTGATCCTCTGAACACCCCACTGTTTCTTTTGCAGTTTCTGAATCACCTAAAATATATGTACAGCGGGATATAAAACAGTGTTTACAAGCTGAGTATCAGTAAGGCAGGAAGGTGACAAGATGTGTGCTGGGCCAGCCCTTCAGGCTGGAGCTGGGGCATGTCTAACCACTGATGCCATTCGTGGAGCCCAGAACTTTTTTCCTTATGAACTGTTGGCTCTGAATCAGGGGTTACTAGACTGCTTATGACTTGGATAGTATCCTGACACCTTCAGCCCAGAGCACTACGTGTGCACTAACGTGTGGCATGGAGCATGGGGGCAACCTCAGGCGGCCAAGCTGGCCAGGGCCAGGTTGGGCACTGCACCACAGCACCTCCTTGGTCAGCACGTGGGGCTGCAGTGGGAGGGGCCATTGCACTTGTCTGGGGCCTGGCACTAGAATGGCAGTGGGGGGCAGGCAGCAGGGCCACCATGAGTATGAGGAGGGATCAATGGGGAAAGGGAGGGAACGGAGGGTTACAGAGGACCCAGGCCCGAGGACAGGTGGCTTCACGGTGCCAGGACAGAGGACGGGGCAGGAAGGCCGTTTGGTTCTGCAAGAAGGTGGAGAATGCACTCCTTCATCCGGCACGTCTCCCGCCTGCCCAGAATGTGTGAGAATAACAACCTCTGGCATCGAGGGCACATGTGGGTACTGCGCCCGGCAAGAAGAATCACACGGCGAGATCCCTGCCTCCTGGGATTACGCGCTGGGGCAAGACTGTCACTGGATGCACGAGGTTGGCTCAGACCGGGATGAGCACTGTGAAGACCGGTTGGTGGGATTCAGAGTCATTGCTCAATGGGGGCTTCTTCAGAGAGACTGTCCCGGTAGGGGATGGGGAGAGCCCGGCAGAGAAACAGCAAGTGCAGCAGGCCGGGGCTCGGCCTCACCCATGGGTCAGAATCCGCAGGTTCCTGTCATGCCAGGTGGGCTAGTCCGGGCAGGTGTGGCCAGCCCTGCTGCAGAGACAGACGGCCCCTCAGTCGCAGTGGCTGCACACAACAAAGGGACACACCAGGAGAAGGCAGCCTCTGTGATCAGCCAAGCGGGGGAGGAGTCCTGGAGGGCCCCGTGCAGGGTGTTAGGGGCCAGGACAGAGTAGATGAGAAAGTGCGGTGTGCACGGCCAGTGACGCACAGCCAGCGAGGGAAGGGCACGGGGGTGCAGTGGTTAGCGGTTGTGCTGAATGTAGTGCGGGTCTGTTTAATATGGTTTTGAGTCATTTTCTTGTGCCACCAATAATTTAATATTGATTGTGTGCCATGAACACAAAATGTTTGCTGCTGCTGCCTGGGGCCACGTTCTGCCTTTGGGAATCCTAGAGTCGAGCAGCTGGAAACGGACGAGAAGGCTTTAGAGCGCACAGAGGAGCTACAAGGAGAGCCGGGCACGTCAGCCCGGGACCCGCACGGAGGGGCCAGGAAGAAGTAGAGGGAAAGGGAGAGTGAGCCAGGGGGTCTCACTCAGCACCTGGTCGTCACCCACTGGAGTTCCCGAAGAGAAACGTCACCATGCTGCGGACCTGGGAGCTTAAGAACAGGGGCCGGGGACTTGGTGGGAAAGGAGCGGTGACAGTGAGCGTGGACGGCTGCGGCAGCGTGGCAGGCATGGGGCAGAGTGGAGGAAGTGCCTTACGGAGTGGGCAGCACCTCCGGGTTGGGCGGGGACACAGCAGTTCAGGAAGGGGAGGCCGAGTTGGGAGAGGAAGAGCGCAGGGTGACTGAGCGAGGCGGGGAGGGAAATGCAGACGCCAGAGCCCTGGGAAGGCGGGAGCTGCTTCTGCCCTGAGGCGTGGAGGAGGGAATAGTAAGTGTAACATATTAAAGCTGGGAGGACAATGGAGAGATTTCTCACTGTATCTTCCCAGGAGCATAGGACGTGGTGTTTGGTGTTTCAGCCAGTGTTCGAGTGCCGACCCAGGCATGGATCAGGTCAGGACCTGGCGGGTCCTGGCATGCCAGGTGGGTTAGCCAGAATATGGCTGAGTGCTGTGGACACTGTGGTGACCACGCACGCAAGGCCCTGCTGTGATGGAGCTCGCGGTCGAGTGGGGAGACACAGCAGACACCGGGATGGACAGGTGGAGGACGGGTGGACCAGTGGACGGTGGGCGGGTGATGTGTGGATGCGTGGTTGGATGGGAGGCTGGATGGATAAAAGGATGATGGGTGGATGGTGGGCGGGTGATGTGTGGATGCGTGGTTGGATGGGAGGCTGGATGGATAAAAGGATGATGGGTGGATGGTGGGGGGTGATGTGTGGATGCGTGGTTGGATGGGAGGCTGGATGGATAAAAGGATGATGGGTGGTGGTGGGCGGGTGATGTGTGGATGCGTGGTTGGATGGGAGGCTGGATGGATAAAAGGATGATGGGTGGATGGTGGGCGGGTGATGTGTGGATGCGTGGTTGGATGGGAGGCTGGATGGATAAATGGATGATGGGTGGATGGTGGGCGGGTGATGTGTGGTTGCGTGGTTGGATGGAGGCTGGATGGATAAATGGATGATGGGTGGATGGTGGGCGGGTGATGTGTGGATGCGTGGTTGGATGGGAGGCTGGATGGATAAATGGATGATGGGTAGATGGTGGGCGGGTGATGTGTGGATGCGTGGTTGGATGGGAGGCTGGATGGATAAATGGATGATGGGTGAGTGGGTGGGAGGATGGTCAGCAAAAGGTAAGGGGTGGGGTCAGAAGCATGAGGCTCATGGGGAAGTGGCAGGACAGCCAAAGATACGGAGAAAGATCCGCATCCGCCATAGATGCGTGGAAGGGCCAGCCTCACAGAGGGCAGGCCCCACCTGAAGGAGCTGACCTGTGGACCTCCTGCCCCACCAAGCTCTTAATGATCCCGTGGTGCCCGTGAGTAAGTACTCACTACACTGAGTATTTACCGCTCACCACCCTCAGGAAATGACCGCTGAATGAATGAATCATAAAGGGGAAAGGAGATCGGTGCTGTGGCTTTCTAAGGCAAGGTGTTTTGGTAAACAGGAAGCCCGTGTGTCCTGTAGTGTCCTGATGGATTTGAGTGTGGCACATAGACCTGGAGTTAGAAGAACTGCAGAGATCTGCCAAAAAGAAAAAGAAAAAAAAAGTGCAAGGCGTGTTCTGAACTCTGGAGGGACACGTGGGAGGGAGCAGTGATGGACGGAGGAGAGCCAGGGAGGGAAGAGCAGGGTGGCGTGGGGCTGCCTGGGGACCAGCGAGAGCGAGGGGCTCCTGGTGGCCCCATGGCGGTGGCCAGGGAGTGAAGTGTAAAGATGCCTCGCGCTCGGTCTGAGAGGCATCCCCGGGCAAACCTCTCCTTTCTTCTTCTCAGCCCACATCTTGAGTTAAATCCTTTGAGAATGGGTTCGTTTCTGGTTTTACGTTGACATTTGGGCAGACGCGACGCAGAACAAAGGCGTTCTGTGGAACACAGAAGCAGAGGTGACCCTGAAACCTGAAGCACCCTGAGAATTCCCCAAGATCTTTGCGAGACCTTGGGCTCCACGCAGTGTGAAGGGGGGTTGAAGGCAGTTTGGGGCCCAGGTCCCCGTGGATGCCAATAAGCATGATGCCACAGCATTGCCGTGGGGATGACACGGAAATCGTCACGTGGAGTACAGCAAATGATGCCAAATAATGGTCATCAGGTATCTGTCACTATTATTATCGCTGGTAGAACGAGCACATGTGTGCACGAGGGGATGAAGGTGAGAATGGAAACAGCATCCGCCCGGAACACGCTCCTGCCGCAGGCTCGGCGGCGTTCCACGGGGTTTGGCAATTGTTCTGAAGTTCATGCACGGCGGGGAGTTGAAAATGCCAGAGAAGCATGAATTCGTGATGTAGGTACCTGACCCTACTTCAGCTGTGGGAGTCAGTGCAATTATGTTCTGTGCTGTCAAGTGCCCACCGCTCATAGGGGCTTTCCAGAATGTTCCCTTTGATGGTTCTCCTTTGGAGGAGGGCAAGCGTCAGACTGGAGGTTGCAGGTGGACGCCGACTCCCTCTGCCAGCAAGGCCATTCAGCATGGCAAGTACTATTGAATTAATTGATTTTCTGCTTCCATTGTATTAGATGGCTGCTCTGTCATTCCCTTTGTACACTCGCTAACTGTTTGATGCTTACAGTTCTAACCTGAAATAAAACCTTTTACAATATTAATTTATATACACGACCTCTTCAAAGACATGATAAAAGCCTTGAGTAATAGGTCATCTTGATGAAAACTGGAGTTTAATATGATGGTGGGATAAATTGCGGTTGTGCTTGTCTGCACATGGGCCACGACCCTGCAAAGTTTTAAAGAGAAAGAAATTGTTTCCCTAGCCTCGATATGCTCTGGCCATTTATATTCTTAACACAGAGCTGAAGGCATGAGCTTCGCAGGAACTCTTGGAGCTGTGAACAGCATCTTTATTTCTTGGTGGGCTTTAGGTCAGCTAGCCAATTATTTTATGTCCCTTTTATATTAAGAATACCATTGTGAACAGAAAATTATCTGGTTATCTGGCAATGAAAATGCCTATCTTTGTCACCTTGGAGCTGTTGTGTCAGATGCTGAACCCAAAGGCAGTTCTGCTTTGTCATAATTGCCTTCTGTTCAGTTTTGAAGTAATTACCTTCTTATAGAAGGTTCTGTTGTTTTATCTTAGTGCATAGTTCACTTGGGAGAGCTGATGGGAAAAGGAAAGCCATAGATCTAGCTTCCCCGTGAAGCTCCACAACTTCTGCTGTTTAGTGGTAGATTTTGATGTAAAATCCCAGAGAAAATAGCAAGATCTCTCTTTAGCTGGAGGAAGGCATGTGCTCAAAACCATTTACTTTTCTCGGTCTTTGTGCCATTCGGAGTGGCGCAACCCAGGTCAGCCTTCCTGCATGGGAAGATTGAAAACCATCTCACAGCGAGCACACAGTGATGACTCCGTGCATGGCTCTGAGCCCAGGCTCACTACTGACCCTGCCCCACACCAGCCCAGGATGCCTGGTCCTGCCTCCAGAGATGAATGTGAGCATGCACTGGGCAAATGCAAATACAACTCAGAAGACAACAGTGCAAGTGGACAGGCGTTTATGAGTGTAGACCAACCCTGCTGCCTGCTGGGGCCCACAGGGTGGGGGGTCTGCCACTGTCCAGGGGGATTTTGCAGAGTTTCGACTGCGTAGGAGCCAGTGTAACAGGGAGGGAGAACCAGGTCACACCTGCAGGGAGGAGATGAGGCTCAGAGGAGATGCACTGGAAGTGGAGGAGAATTTATAGAACAGCCTCGAATACATACGTGATTTTCTTACTAATAGAAAATTCTGCTTTCATCACCCAGCAAACCCAGTGAAGATTAATTAAACATGAGACATTGATTAATGTTTGAAGAGTAACGGGAGTTTGGGCGATGCTGTTGGTCTGTCTTTGGGAGACTCTTGGTTCTATTTCTACTCGTAACTCAATGCTGCAGCTTCCAGCTCCGAGAGGTGGAACACACGGCCATCCACAGGGGCACCGGGCACTGCAGCCGGCGTAGGGAACGCTCCGTCTGCCTTTCGCAGGGAGGGGCTGGTGGCTGTGTTTGCTGCATGTGGCCATGCAGGCGGCTACGGTGAGGCCCAGGTCATTTCTGTGGGATATTCAACTGGGCGCCGTCTCCTGCCATGTGCTCTTGTCCCTGCTGGAGGCCTGGGGTGGGGGTGGGGTGGGGCTGCAGGATCAAAGGGGACCCCTGAACCCCTGGGAAGGAAGAGGCAGCTTGACAAGGGCGGGTGGAGAGAAGAGCCTCACTGAAGCCTTCCACCCGTGATTTTGAGGGAATTGTCAGGCTTTTCCCATTTCATCGTGGTGTCTGTTCACAGGCCTTTCCGTTCACTCAGCACAGAGCGTCTGAGCTGGCCCGGCAGGGTGGGCTCTGGAGACTCTTCTTGTAAGGACACTGATCCTACAGGTCAGGGCCCCACCCTCATCACCTCAGTTAACCTTAGTTACTTCCCCAGAGGCGGCATCTCCAAAATCAACCACACTCACGTTAGCTACTTTGTTCCCCGATGTTTCTTTTTCTCGGTGTTGCTGACAGCAATTTCCACTGTCAGTTGCTTGTAACACTCAGTCCTATCTGCCTTCTGGATCAGTGGGGAAGAGTATAGACAGCCGGCTCTGGAATTCCAGCTCTGCCCCGCACTGCTGTGTTGTCCGACCTGGGGCCTGTTACTTAACGGCCTGGAGTGGCAGGTTCACAATTTAAGAGGACTGCTGACATTTCCCAGGTGCTTCGCGGTGTGAGGAACCCTGGTGAGAGCTGCACACCCACAATCTCGTTTCATCACCCCAACCACCCTGAGCTGTGGGGTGCACAAAGGGGGAAACTGAGTCATGGAGGGGATAGGTAGCTTGCACGAGGTCACACAGCCTATAAGAGATGGAGCCGTGGCTCAAACCCAGGCTGTCTGACCCCAGAGCCCTGCTCAAAACCAGAGTCCTTCCTTCCCCCTTTTGTAAAACGGAGAAAAGAAAAGCACCTTTCTCCTGAGTTAACCACTGCATGTCCAACCTTCCAGCTGCCCCCATCTCATGCAGGTGGGGACCTCACCACTATGAGGGCCAGGGGCAGTACGGTGATGACCAGCCATGGGCATTGGCATCAGGCCCATCTGGGCTCACCCTGGCTCTGCTACCTGGTACCTGTGTGACCCTGAGCCAGTCACTCACCCTCTTGGGGGAGCTCAGATGGAGAGTGTGGGGTGCCCTTGGCCTGTCCTTATGCTCATCCAAATGTTCAGGAAAAGAGAGGCCTTGTGTGACCAGTACAGCTCTGGGCACGTGTCCCCAGGCATGTGTCTCCCCCATGAGCAGAGTTCCCTGATAAAGTCCCAGTGGGGCCAGCTCAGTCTGGGGAGGGACCAGGGTGACTAAATCATGAGCCACCAGGGCCCCCTGGCAAACACCCTTCACTGCAGGTGACTCCCTCATGCTTTGCCCTAACACAGCTTCCCCTGCTCGGGCATGAACTAGCGGCAAACCTGCCATGCCTGCAGGGCGAGGGGTCCAAATTGTGATTCCTATAGAATTGTGAAAAATCAAAGGGGTGATTTGCAAAAGTAAAATGAAAACTGTCAAATGGCAGAAATGTGTGCTTTATTGTCTTTGTACCTCCAAATAATAGAGTCAAAGCATCTAATCAGAGAAAGGCACATGGGCACCCACATGTCCGTGTGCACACACATGCGTGCACCCACTCACGTGCTGTTTGTCCTCAGGGAAGGTCTTCCGCCCAGGCCCATCCCGATCTGGGAGGCTGGGGCTGGTTTTCGGGAGGCGGAGAGGAACAGAGGCTGGAGTTGTGCTGGGGTGCCCACTCCGTGGGCGTCGTGGGGAGTTGGCCACAGGTCCTGACCCATTGTTGTTCCTGGAAAGGTGTTTGCTCAGGACATCACAGTGAGAGGGGCCCCCGGGAGACAGTTAAACCACAGCCGTTATCAGAAGCGCTAAATCGAGGGGGTGGGTGTCATCATCTTGGCCACACTTGTCATTTGCCTTCATTAGCGCCCCCCCGCCTAGCGTGAGTGGGTGATGGACACAGGTCGGCCGGCAGGAAACGCATGGCTGGGGTGCCCGGACGGAAGAGGAGGTGCACTCCAAGTAGGAACGCCACTCTCCGCAGCTGGCCCTGGCGCTTCCCTTCCTCCCCCCGTCCTCAGATGAGCGCAGGTGCAGGGACACGGGCCACTGCCACACCATCAATCAACTAAGTATCGCGTGTAACAAAAAAGGTAGACGAAACCTGTTCAAAATGCTCATGCGTTGTCTGGGCCTTTCCAACAGCGTGTGGAAGCAGGAGACTGGGAGGATGGGAAGCTTCCAGAGAGGAACCCAGCGTTCCCTGGAGGGCGCTGCCAGGGGAAGGAAGGGTCCGGCTGGGTTCGCGAGCCCACCCCGGTTGCCTGTGCATTGTGAACAGGGACGCGCCCCTCTGTGCAGACCGGGTTCCTCACTCACCCTCCAGGGGCAGCAGTGTGACGTGGGAAGGCACACGGGCCCTGGGTGGGAGCGCTGCTCTGAGCCCGACCTCCTCGTCTGTGAAGCAGCGGGTCCCGTTGTTGCGGGGAGTGAGCGCTGTAAACTTGCTTCCCTGTGCCTTTCCTAGTCTCCATTTTGGCGAGCGGCTCATTGTTCCTTTGCGGTCAGGACCAACGGGAGGGTGGTAGTGAGAAGAGGCCATTCGGCACAGCTCTGGAAGGTAGTTCTTTGAGGCACAACGCCTGGGTTCAAGACGAGCCAGGTCAGACCACCTCTCGGGTCTCAGTCTCTGTGTGAGTAAACGGGGATAGTGACAGCAGCGCCTCTCCCAGCGTTGTCACCAAGAGCAAGTGTATTGACCTGGGAGAGTTCAGAACAGAGTCTGGCGCTGTGTCAGTGATGGGATGACCTGAGTATAACCACAGTCATGTGCTTGGCAGATCCCCCCAGTTAAACCTCGCTGCCCACATGAGTTTGTCTGCTGGGGGGACCAGCCCCTTCTGCTGCTGAGCTAGATCTGGACAATGTCAAGGGCAAAGGCCCCAGAGAGCCCCCGGAACACGTGAGCTCACATTGTGCGTTCACCCGTCATCCTCTGGAGCCCAAGGTCAAGGTGGAGCTCAGCTTCCCAGGGCCGTGCAGGCCAGGTATGCAGCTTAGCTTTTATTCTACATCCCTTATGCTTCCTGTCTAACTTCTTCATAAATCTTCCTCTTGCGTGCTACTCCACTGAATTCATTTTTGAGATTCTGGAAGTTTTATATCCAGGTCACAACTTATAAGTTGTCATGAAACTCTGCTTCAGAAGTGAAGAGTTGACATCTTTGCCTGCAGTGGAGACAGGGAATCAAGGCACTCAGCATTAATGACAAGACGTCATTCCCTGCAGAAGGAGACTTGCCGGCCTGACTCCTGCCAGTGTCAGGTGGGGAGGGGGGGCTCCGCGTTGACTTTGGGAGGTTGGGTATCTGGGAACTCTAGAGCAACTTGCAGGAAGCGTCTGTGTCTGTGATTATAAGAAAAGCATGGCGAGCCACAGGCAGCTCTGTGATGTCTTCCTCCCAGGACATTCCCTTTTCCCAGGACACCTGGCTGTGGCATGGGTAAGGACCTCTGGTTAGACCCTGTCTCACCTCCAGCCTGGCTGAGGCAGGGCACATGGAGGCCAGGGGGAGCGTCTAGGCACTGCTTTCTTAAGATGTGACAGCGTGAGACACAACAGAGGAAGCCAGCTCCTCTCGCCTGTGTGGCTGCCTCAGTGGCGCCAGCAGCCCCGTTCTCCTGGCTGTTGGTTTGTTTCCTAAGTGGGCAGTCGTCAACTATCCCAATCTTACGTGCTACCTCTTCTTGCCCCTTCCAGTTTATTCTCCTCCACGCAGCTGCCTGGCCAATCAGTATTTTTATAACAAAAATTAGATCAAGTCACTGCTTTGCTTCAAACCCATCAATGGCTTTGCATCACGTTTAGAGTAAAATCAGAACTCTTCCCCGCAGCCCTCCGTGACCTGGCTGCTGCTGCCTCCACAACTGCGTTTAGGGTGCTTTCCCACGTGGGCGCTGCACGGGGGCCTCGGGAGCCCTCCTCTGGTTTCCGTGAGCGTGCAAGTGCTTCCTGACCACAGCATCTATGGCTCGCTGGGACTGGAATGCCATTTCCCCTGCACCATACCTGGAAGGTCCCTCCTCCTCCTTGGGGTCTCAGCTTGGAGGTCACCCCCACCCAGAGGCCTGCCCTGGCCACCTCAGTCTAAACCAGATCCTTCCTCCCTGCCATCCACTATGCTCTCACGGCCCAAGATTTTTTCCTCCTTAGCCCTTTTGCTGTAATTATATGTATATTGTTCAAGATTCATCTCCCCCACTGGGCTATAAGGTGCATGAGGACAGAGTCTGTGTTTGTTCTCCATTGGATTCCTAAAGCTTATCCCAAGGCCTTGCACATAGTCAACAATCAATATATGTTTGTCTTCTCTGATGTGACATATATTTATAAATGCTGAAACACATTACAGTACGTATGCATTGCATATTGGGAAGCATGGGTATGTGCTGGCTGGCATTGTCATTAACCAATGTATCTTAATGTTTCAGGAAGCTTTGGTATTAAATATTTCATCCCCCCCTTTTTCCCCCCAAAAATACTTACTAAGCATCTACTGTATGTCAGGCCCTGTGCTAAGCAATGAGGATACAGTCTTGAATAAGACAGACAAGTAGACAAGTTCCCCACCTTTAGACAAACTGTGTTTTAGCATCAACATGGATGATCCCCCATATGCTGCATTTATACTGTATTTTAAAAGGTTTATTTCCATACTTAAAGGTAATAATAATTATAGGTCTTTAGTGCTGCTAATTCAGAAATAAGTAGTATTTTGTTAGTTTTTCCAAGAGCTAACAATTAGCTCAGTCTCTTCTTGCTGGTGTGAGATTTATTTCATTTAGACATTAGCAAGGGTTTTAATCAGCACATCCATATATACGTTGTTATATAATTATGCTTTTAAATGGCCCTTATATTTATTTCTACCCAGGGCTAACATCAAACCCTCATTGAAGGAGGTTTTAACCAGTAGCTTACCGCACAGAGGACATTCAGGTTTGCTGGTGCGAGGGAGTTAGAATCGTGGTTTACTGGGGCAGTAAGTTCTGATTGTGGGGTCTCAGCACTCTGGCGAGGACAGCTGCCCCCTCAGTGGCATCCCCCAAACTCCACAGATATTGAATCTTGCTCAGGTCACCAAGGGCGGGTCTCCCAGGCCTGTGCCAAGCACACAGGGGACTCCCAAGGACAGAAGGTGTCTGTTACTACATTCTTTTCCTTTTTGCTGGTTTCTCCGGCTCCGCCCTTGTGACTAGCAACTTATTTTAACAGGGGCCCTAGGTAGAGTCAGCCCCTCACCTGAGGCAGTGGGGCACACTGAACAGCGTGTGGGTTTGGACTCACACCTGGGCCAGAAGTCTGGCTTCACCACTTGCGAGCACCTCAGGTAGGCAGCCCCCGTGCTCAGATAGACTAAGGGCCACCTGGTCGACGCTGCTGTGGGGGACTTGCACCAACTTCCTCTCCAAATTAAAGATTTGCTGATTATTTTTTATTTATACTCATTTAGTTTTTAGTCATTTAGTGATTTTAGTACCTTTCTTAGGATTCTCTGTCTCCTTGATCTTAAACACAGTTGTAAACAATGGTGTTCCTCTTTTAGTTTACTGATTTTGAGAGTGATGACAGCCAGACATCGGGGTGCCCAGGGAAGGGACCCACGCTCTGCGGTGAAGGAGCCCCTGTGAGTGTCCTGCCACCAAGATGATAGATACTGGGAGGGAACACGAGAGTCCCAGGGAAGGGGATGACAGATGCTGGGTGGTAAAGAACGACCCTTCCTGTTCCACGCACACACGTGGAGGATGTCCTGGGTGAGGGCTGCAGCCTGCAAGCCCAGGAGAGAGGAAGAGCGAGCTGGGTACTTTAATCTCACTGCAGTACATAACATACACTCACGGCAGAAAAAGTAGAAAATACAGAAAAGAAGAGAAAAATCCTACAGAATCCCGGTATCCACGTGAAATTACTGTGACACCTCTGCATCATTCTTTCCATATTAATTATTTTATGTGCATGTCTAGGCATGTGGGTTCAGTTATTGCAGTGGGACCATACTGTGCACATTAAATAACGTGGCCTTTGGCTACTTAATGATAAACCATACATACATGTCCATTTTATAAATTGACATCATCATTTTAAATGACTGAATTCACTATTATGAGGAAACTGTAATCTATTCAACTGGTCTTTTATGACTAATGTCTGGGTTATTTCTAATTTTTCAGTATTATAAATAATGTGGTGCTGAATATCCTTAATCTTTTTTGCATTTGTCTATTATTTCCTTAGGATAAATTATTAAAAATGGAATTATCAAGTCACAATGCATGGACATTTATAATGCTTTTAATAAATACTGCCAACATTGTCCTTCAGAAAAAAAATGACCCCACATCCCCACCATTAGTGTGTGAGAAAATCCATTCAAATCCATGGAATCTTGAAATTTAATTTTACCCAATTATAGTCCCAAGCATAATACTTGGGACCTTAATTCATGAGGTGGTTTTTCATTGGAAAAAAATACATTTTAATTTCCCATAATGCCGAAGAAAGTTCAAGAATTTTAAAGAACTCTTAAATTGTTAAGTTGCTGTGTATTGACATTGTATGGGAAGCAATTTAAAAACATAGTCATGTGTAAGATTATTTGATCTTTTCACCTTGCTCTTTTGTAATTTATCCCACAGTTTTATTTATTGGATGTGTCTCAATCCATTTCTGAGGTTCATTTAGCATCCATAACACTTACCAAAAATGTTTACAAAAGAGAGTTAATGACATAAAATGGTAAGGGTCTGATCTCACCGAGGTAAACCTTGCACATGGCAGCCGCCACACCAGCAGACGAAGTCTCCGTGTGCCAGCGCGGAGCGGTGGCCAGGCTGCTGTCCGGAGGAGAAGCTGTCAGGTCAGGCCACCTGCTCTGGGACAGGCAGACCCAGCCACACGCTGGGCAGAGACCCCTGGGAACTAGTCTGCCCGGTGGGTGGCCACAGCTAACTCCTGTTGGGGAGCAAGAGGGAACGGGGGCCCAAGGAGGGACTTCAGCGTTTATCCCATATATCAGGTTTTGTTTGTTTTCGTCACAAGGATATCACACTTGTAATTAGATTAAATAGTATGCATATGTCTGGGTATGTATCTGTATATATGCATGCATGTACTTATGTATGTGTGTATATGTATGTATGTATGTACTTATGTATATTAGCAAATGTGAAAATACTAACCAAGTCCCCTTCTTGGGGGTGGGATTATGGGTATAATTTTTCTGCTTTAAAATTGTGCATACCCTCCAATTTTTACTAGAGAAGATATATTACTTCTTTAACGAAAAAATATATAAATATGGTCATTTCTAAGAGTACAAACACACACATACACACGACTCTGTCATTTTGGCCTTTTAGACAGTGAAGTGACATGTGGGATCTGGTTAAAAGAAATGGCCGTGTTGTAGGCGCTGTAGTGGTGGGTCAGGTGGCCTCCTGGACCACTGGTATGTCCTCCTCACTCTGCGGGGCCCAGCTGCAGGAGGGGAGCAGACGGCCACACCCCCTGGCCAAGCAGGTCACTCGTCTTTGTCGTTAGGTGGCTGGTCTATTCCACTAGTTGGTCGGCTCTGAAAGCAGGCTCCATTTGCTCACTCGTTCATTCATTCCTGTGCCAGACACATGGTGCCATCCATGTGGTGCCAGACACGCCTCCACATGCTCGAGCCCGGCTGAGGCCTCCCAGAGGCCTGTGCCTTAAGGGCAGCCCAGCATCTAGACGAACTCGGGCCAGAGCAGACGCACAGCAAAGGCTCGAGTGAACCTAATGACACGGCACCCGTTAGACTCCCGAGCTGTCCTGCAGGGTCCAGCCGGTGGCCGTCACTCCTCCCGCTTAGGGCTGAGGGAACAAGAGCTTTTGTGGTCTCCTCTTCAGGTGTGCAGATTTCATTCTTTATCCCATATCATGGAAAGGTGTTTTTGGCACAAACTTAACTGCTAACAAAACAAGGTCGATTCTTCTACGTGCTCTGAATTATGAAGGCGATTCAGCTCCCTGAGCAGGTTATGTCCACAGAATCTCAAATGGTAACTTTTGCACATTTCATAGATACATCTTTGAGCAGTTTCTGGAGTTTGGGGGCTACAAAGGTAAAGCCACAGGACGAGTTCAAGGCAGCTTACTAATACCTTGCTTAACCTGTTTCACCTTTCAAAAAGCCATTCTAAAGCATCTCTGATGAGGCAGATAAGTAGTAGTTTTCCAATTTCCCAAATTAGGAAAATGTAGGGCCACAGTTTTTGTGACTTATTCAAGGTTTCCATAAAGGAGAAGACATAGTGTTGTGGAAAGAGCTGCAGAAGGACTTGGGTGTGTGGTCGCTGGCTTTGTGCATTGACGGTCTGTGTGTTGCTCAAGGGACGTCAATCAAAATGAAGATATTTCCAGAATACTTAATAATATAAATGCAGCCTTCACCTCATGGTGAAATGTGGATCTGCTTAGGATTTGCGATGGACTGAAAATCAATAGTGTTAAACCCATGTCAGTAGAAGGACCTAATCCTTTACAAAACACACCAGCGTGCCCATTTGTGGGCACCTGAGGGCTTGGCTGTGGGAAGGGTGGACGCCTTGGGAGTGAATTAAAGGCATGAACAGAGCTCTGTCTGTCTGCTTCGTTCTGCGAACGATTCCTCCAGTGGAGGACGCAGAGCAGAGAAGGGCGCTGGGCCATTGCGTGGCTGTTTATTTCATGGGTGAACGAGTCCCCAGCACCTGGAGCAATGCACAGGGATTCCAGTGCCCCTTGCTGAGTTCCAGCTGTGCCGTCCCTCCCCAGCCACGCCCATTTCCAGATGTCCCCATTAGAGAGAGCTCCAACATGTTCCCCATCCCTGAGTCATACCCTCTCAGGGCAAGGCACTCGCAGGGCAAGGCACCTCAGATACACTTCCCTCCTCTTGAGCAGACACCCCAACTTAGGGGTGCTGGGCAGGGTGGGCGGCCAGGGAGGGCCCAGAGAGCCTGCCCCGCACACAGACCAGGTGTCGAGAAGGAGCCCGAGGACGCGGCAGTCCACACGGCGATGCACGCCAGTGTGGCCTGGGTGGAGGTGCACCCCCAGATGCAGCCTGGCCGAGGAGACCCTCCTGTCAGGGCACCACCCCAGGGCCCGGGCTTGGGGGTCACCAGCTGCCTCACAGGCTGTTCAGGGTTTCAAAATGATCCACTTTCAGGAGGGCTCAAGCTCTGTGCATTTCTTCTCTGCATAAGATTTCTTTTTCCATGAAATATTTAGGTGTCAGCCACAATAAATCATGGAAACCCAGTAACAGGTGAAGGGATTACCCTGGAATCACAGATACTAGTGGCAGAACCAGGCCTGGAACACAAGCCCTCCCACACCCAATCCAGGGCTCTGCTGCGGCCCCTCCCTGCCCTCCCTGTCCC
Organism: Daubentonia madagascariensis; assembly: GCA_023783475.1. Classification (NCBI taxonomy): domain Eukaryota; kingdom Metazoa; phylum Chordata; class Mammalia; order Primates; family Daubentoniidae; genus Daubentonia; species Daubentonia madagascariensis. The sequence continues at coordinate 952,659 of JAKFHU010001640.1, read as the reverse complement.
CTCCCCCCCCATCCCTCCCAGCCCCTCCCGGACGGGCTGTGGGCCTACTGCAGTTGGTGAAAAGTGATGGTGACACAGCACCGACTAGGTGCAGGGGTGCCCTGTGCATGTTGCATAACTCACTCCTTAAATCCCAAGAATAATTCTTAAGAATTCCTATTTTTCCAAAGAGGAAATTGAGCATTAAAGGAGTCAAGCAACTTGGCCGAGGTCACTCGGGTGGAAAAGTTGCTGAGCAGGGACTTGAGCTCCAGCTGCGTGGGGCAGCGCCTCGGGGCTGCACCCCTGCTCTTTCAGGCCCCGAGCTGAGGACAGAAACGCTCCGCGGGGCTGCAGCTGAGTGAGCCCCAAGAGAGCGAGCGGCCACGCCCTCCGCATCTCCCCGTCTCTCTCTGCCACCCCGAGCCTGGCCCTGCTGCCCTCCACTTAGAACAGAGTCACCCACAAGGCATCTGTTCCCTTCTTATTAAACAAACAGGATTTAATAACTATAATTAATTCACTTTGCCACTCATGTAAATCAGACACATCAGACAGAAGTCAGTGAATGTTAGCAATATAATTACTAGGAATCTTAATAACAAAAGATTCTTGATGCAGGGTTTGCTTGTACCTCACTTTTGGTCTTCTTTCTCCCCCAAGTTCTGTGCGTATCAGTTTTGAAACATTCGCCCTGGTAAGTCTGCTAGACGTGGACATGTGTAACTGCCTGCATATGGAGTTGTGTTTGTAGCAGAGGAGACAAAAGGACTATTGACTGTCCTTTCCCACAGGACCCTGTGTGTCCAGGGGGAAGTCACTGGACCCAGGTCCTCCAGGCAGGTGGAACCTCCGAAGGTCATGGCACCCCCACCCAACTTGGATTCAAACCCTAAGAAGGTGAGGTCGTGGGGCCACACGGGGCCTACCAAGTTTTGCTTGGCCGGCATGGTTGCTTCTTAACTAGTTGCCAACATTTAAAAATTAGCGGCTTCTTGTAAATACTCAGATTCCCACATGAACAACCAGCAGGGCCTGAGAAGTCCTGGCGCCCCCCCATTCTGAGGCTTGACCCAGGCCGCCCCATTGGGCCTCGCTGGTCCTGGAGGCCTCTGGGGTTTGTGACCCCTCTCAGGACCAGTAGCGGGTGAGTCCTCTGTCCTTTTCTCCGCCAAATTGCCGCTATCAGCAGATTCTAAAAGTCCCAGTGGTTTTTACAAAGAGAGTAGCCAAAAAGAAGTCCCAGGATGGAGTGGAGCGGAGCAGACAGTAGGGGTAGGAGGGGACGGGTGTCCAGGTCTGTGCACGGTCCTGCGTCTGGCCACCTGCTTCCCAGAGCTGGGGGGAGATGCTGGGCTCTGCCCAGGAAGGCCCGGAGGGGAGCCTTAGCTGTCACTGTCAGCCTGGGGGCCGAGAGACCAGCCCCGCTACGTTTTCATGGGGCCATCTCAGGGGGGGCAGCTCAGCTGGGTGGGAAGCTGGATGTCACTTCGAGAACCTCATGTTTCAGTGTGGTGGATGGAAGTGACTGTACCATCCTGCCTCAACAGCTGGAAGGAGGAGAAACTGCAACACAAATCTAAGTTCTGTATTAGAACGAATCAATTTGCTTTCTGACATATTTCTTTTATACATTCATACATGTCAGAGTTGGGTCAATAAAGAAATTGTTTTTGAACAGCTAGAGAAAGGGCCCACGGTTGACACCGTGTATGTCATGGGTGTGATCTGACACGTGTCCCCCAAATTAGTTCATACTTGAAGGAAGGGTCTCATGACCTTGGATCCTTTTGTGTTTGTTGGCCTGGTAGCAAGTTGTTGCAGAAACGTTCCAGCTATAACACGCGGTTCTGCTTTGGGTCTGGACTGACCATCTTTGAGCATGAGTCCGTCACTCATGGGACACTGATTCAGCCCTGACGAAAGGCCTTTGCTAGACTCCGAGGGGTGGGCACCACCCATCCCCCGTTAGGTGGTTTAACTTGTTTGGTTTTGTGCTGTGGTCACGTGGGATGTAGCTATCCTAGGAAACGGGGCGGGGGGGTACATGGGCCTCTCTACTCTCTGTGACTTCCCATGAATCTAAAATTATTTCAGAGTAAACATTTACTTTTTTAAAAGGGTTAATTTGTTAAACCCCAGGTATGTTGCAATAGCACATCCTAACAGCCTTCCCAAGCTGGGTTCCCCTGGGATTTACCTCTGAGCAGTGGCCATCCGTGCCCCCTGCATGTGAACAAACCCTGCCCTGGGACCCTGGCTCACCCCAAATCCACCACGGCCTGGTCTGTGGTCGATGCTGGTAGACAGTGGTACGATTGAATCTGCAAATGTGCAGGGACTAGGCTACGCACAGATGCCCCTATGGCAAAGAAGGTCACCCTGTGGGACCCCGGGAGCAGAACCCCACCCTGAGTGACAGGAGGGTGAGTTGGGGGCCAGTCCGGACCAGTGTGAACCTTTTCCTCTCTGGAGCCTGGAAGACCCTGGAGTGGTGCTCCGGGCTGTGAGCCACGCCCAGAGATAGAACGGGTGCCTATGGGGGGACTGGCACCAAGGGTGATGGGCTTCTGGTCATGCCCGTTCTGTGATGCCCGTCTGCCAGGGCTAGAGGAAGGTCCAGGGAGGGAGCCCAGGTGTCCTGTTGACCAGCATATAAGCACCAGGGGGCTCCAGCCAGGCATGGTGGGCCTGGCACAGAGGCTACTCCCAAGGCCTGCCAGGGTCTGGGGGATGCAGAGCTAATGTCCCCAGAGTCCATAAATAGGGCCTGAGGCCATAAATAAAGCAGCCCAGACCGGCTTTGATGTTCCACTCAGGAGATGCCGCTTGGTGCAGGGCTCCTTCTAACATGCTTCCTTCTGCACGCTCTGCTGCAGGTTCCAAGAACACGGGCAGGAAAAGCAGCCCGTTACAGAAATCAAAAATAAATAAATAAATAAGTCTTGCACTGTCTTTAGTGTCCTTCTTGGAAAAATCGTTTTCCAGTGTGGGGCAGCCTTTACCCTGAGGCTATGGCACGGCCAGGGGATTTGCCCAGTAATACCAGTACTTTCCTTTTCCTGGCCAGACATCATCAGGGTGACGGGACCTCCTGCCCACAGTGGTTGCCCTTTTAGGCCTTTGATTTCATGTGACAGCATACAGGGGCTCCTGAACCTTGAACCTCCTTATACTCCGGGAACAACATTTAGAGTCAAAATCCCTATTCTGTAGCTGGACCTGTGGGATCTGCCACTGTGGGTCTTTGGGTGTGAGCCACAGGCAGGCAAAGAGAAGCTGTGGGGAGGTTCCTGGGTATACCTATAAGGCTATGCAGCTCCGAAATGTAGCGCTAAGCTTAGGGTGACTTCCAGCCTCTGTCCACGACGCTGCCCAGCCCAGGAGCGGGGAAGTCACCCCCTTCACTGGGGCAGGGGGGTAGGGGCCATCTCCAAAGGAGGCTGGGCCAGCAGGTGCTCAAGGGTGGGGGCCTCGGTGGCTCCTTCCCACACATCCCACCTCAAGGCAGAGTCCTCGAGCTTCACTGCCAGAGGCCAAGCCCAGCCTAGGCTCTCTCTGCTCAGTGCCCGCCATCAGCTGCCGCAGGACCCAAGGTCTCCTTCCCCAGCCACTGAGGCAGCAGCCCTGCCCCGAGCACAGGACAGGGGAGAGGTTTCCAAGGGCATCAACCGCAAGGGGCGCAGGAATCGCAGAACTACCAGAAGGACCCCCGCGGGGCCTCGGGCTGTGCAGGCTGCGTTTCTAGGCGGGCGGCCTGCACTCACCCAGGTGGGAAGAAGAGCTGAGGGAGACCTGTGGGACTGTAGGGGCACTCGGCCATGGCATAAACTCCAGACCCCACTGGGGAAAGGGGCTTTCTTGTTACGGCTCTTCCACTTGTTCTGACTACCTCAAGGAGAAAATGTCAATTTTCAACTGATGTGTCTTTAACACTCTCTCGTTCAAACAGCAAGAACAGGCCTCAGGCACAGAGCTGCCGCCAGGAAGTAATAAGAGCAGTGCTGATGATCACCATGATGATGCAAACAGCAGCAGCAAGCGCTTTCATGTTCGTCCTCCGTGCCAGACGCCGTTCTAAGCCCTTTAGGGATAAACCCATTAATTCGCACAACTCGATGGTGTAGGTTCTTTTATTATCTCCATTTTATAGATAATGAAACTGAGACACAGAGAAGTTAAGTAACTTGTCCAAGGTCACACAGCAGAAAATCTCCAGAGCAGAATTCTAGCCAGGCAGTCTGGCCCTGCACTGCCTGTTTGTAACCATCAAGCTACGCTGCCTCCAATCAATGTCCTGCCAGGATGTAGCAATGTTCCTTTATTTTCTCACAGGGGCCTATTTTTTATGTCCAGTGATATGATACCGGTGTTCCACCTAAGGGAGATTTAAGGGAGTGAAGGAAAGTTATATGTGTGTGTACATGTATACACACCTGTGTATATATACCTGTGCATATGGGTGTGTATGTGCATATATATGTAATATGTATAGATATACAGTAATAATGGGCCAGCTGTAAAAAATGCAGATGGTGGGAGTATTTTAACACAGTGAAATGCAAAGGAAGATGGTGGAAAAAAACTCAGGCATTTGAGCAGTTAGGAGACCCAACCAGAAATTTCCAACGATCTCCTCTGTTTTTGGTGCCTTCGGCAGATGGGCCATCAGAACAGTAAGAGGGCCAGGCTTTGGCTGGGTCGACTGGACCAACATCTAAGTAAGTCTCTCTCAGCCCCTGGACAGCTTGAGCATGAGCTGTGGGCTTGGTCTCTTGAGTCACCCAGAGCAAAGCTACCCTGAGGAACGACAGGGTGACATTGGCTCCCAGCAGGGCTGCCAGACAGTGCGTTGCACCTGCCCCGTGCTCCATGAAAGCGTCTATGCTGAGTCAGATCACACACACAGAGCTTCAAGGCAGCATCTTCCAGTCTGACTGGGTCTCTGCCACCCTAAAGCTTCTCCATTATGCACCTTTAGGGAAGTTGTGAAAACAGAATTCTTCAAAATCAGACCTGCTTTAAATTGCATGTTTGGAGCATGTGGCGGTGGCAGTGGCTGAGGCAGGCACAGGCCCCTTCTGGAGCCCAGGAAGAAGTCCTGCCAGCAGGTGACTGAGAATGGCTGGCTTGTGCTATTCAATTAATTATAAAACAATCTGTTGTCGGTGTTCCCAGCATCAAGCGCAGCTTCACTATTCCAAATAAAGGCGGACAAGGGAGGCTACACAAAGACACTGGGCAGAGGGGCTGGGATAGAACTCAGAGTGGAAGGGGCTGGAGCTGGGCGCTGGCGGGGCAGAGGCTCGATGAGTCCCCGATTCAGGTGGGGCGTGGCCACGTGCTCTTGGGATTTGGGCAGGAGGAGGGAACAAGGCAGTATCTCCCAGTGTACAAAGTCCATTCAGTCACTAGATTAATTGGAGGGAGGGCAGGGCAGTGTCAGGGGTTGAGGTGCACCCACCTGCTCAGGCAGCTGACACAAGGCGGCTCACCTGGACCCTGACCAGCAAGACTCGGGGCCATGTGAATGCGCTGTGTAGCATCCCTGGACTCGTTCCCAGGTGACGCTACCACAGCCCCCTCTTCCTCCTCTCTCTGGTCCAGAGCAGGCAAATGTAGGGCCCAGGACTCGGGAGACAGGCCCAGGTGAAGAGCATTAGCTGCCCCTGGCACCGCACCTTGAGGCAAAGGGGTGCACATCTCTGTCTGCCAGGGTCCTACCACGGCTGGCCTGGGGTGGAGCCTGTGTCCCTGACTCACCCCCACCCTCCCCCATGGTATTGGTAACTGTGCTGCCCAGCACAGGCAGCGTAGACACATAGCAAATATTTGCTAAAGTATCTACTCTGGGAGAAAAGGAAGTGAGCTATTGTGTCTGCAGCTCAGTAAGTTTCCACTCGTTCATTCATGGATTGATTGGGTGAATGTGTAGTGACTAAGCCTCTGTCTTCAAGGACTTTCCTGTGGGATGAACGCATGGCACACCCAGTGAATGAGTCAACACATGAAAGCGGTGACATTCCTGGCAGAGTGTGCATCACGGGGCACATCAGAGGATGCCGGCCCCTGTGAGCTGTGCCCGCCGCGCCAGGGCAGCGTCTGTTTTTGACTAAGGGTAGGAAGCCCTCTCCAAGGGGTGGACATTTGCGCTGAAACCTAAAAAAAGAGCTATGTAAAAAATGAAAGTTCTGAAAGATCTAGGGGAAGGGAATTCCAGGCAGGGGCCCCACAAGTGCCAAGGCCAGGAGCCAGGAGCCAGTCATAGTGGCTGGAGGATGAACGGGGACGAGGTGCCATGGCTGGATTCTGTTCGAAGCAGGTTGGGAGGCACTGGCCCGGTGCAGCCTGGTGCCTGTGAGAGAATGTCCTGGCTGCCCAGGGTACAAGTGGACGAGACCACCAGGAGGCTATGGATGTCTTCCAGGCGGGAGCCGACGGCCTCTGGAACATGCGGCCTCCCTGGTGTTGGTAAGATGAGGAAGGACGTGCTAACAGATGTGAGGGTCAGGGGATCACACATACCCCGTGTCCAGGCTGGGGCTGTGGTGCCCCTGGATTCTGAATAAACAAGTCACTCCCACCCTGGGCCTTCCAGTTCCCTCAAGGCCACCCTGGCGTTCCAGACTGCCCTCGCTGGCGCCAGCGTCTGCAGCAGTATTGTTTACAGTGACGCCATCCTCTGTCCATATTGGGCTGTCTGTGTGCCGCCTGGTCACCTACATAGACACACGTCAGGAAGACCAGGCATGGTGACATCTGCCAAGGGCCCGAGGGGCATTGTCCATGGCAGCCAGGGCCCCATTCAGAGCAAGAGAGGCCGCCCAGGCTAGGTTTCCACTGACCCCGCACTGCAGGCTGTTGTGGCCTCTCCCTGGTGGAGGTGCCCCGACAGAATCACACTGACTCACCTCTGGAATGCCCTTTGGAAGCAGGTCCGGGGGTCCTCGTCCCTCTGCCCCTCACCTCCAGCTGCACCCACACTTGCCCCATGGTGTGATGTCCAGCAGGCGCTTCACTCACTGAAATGGCTCCAGGCTGTTTATTCCTGGTTTTTGTGAGTGAAAATCCAGATGGGGAGGCCGGGCAACCCCCGGGCCAGGAGTGAGGAGGAGACAGAAGCCCAGCTCAGGGTGTAGGGAGGGCCGGTGGCCCACCCTGGGCTGGCTAAATGCCGCTGCCTTTGCGAAGTTCTCTCCTGAAGGTCCCCTCAAAAATGCAGCCACCTGCATTAGCCAGGTGCCGGCTCCAGGAGCCTGGCCTTAAGGCAGCGAGCTGAGGTCAGGAACGGCTGGGCCTGAAACCACATCACGTCAGGAGGCCGAGGGTGGGGACAGGTTTTGCACCTAAGACCCTTACAGGTGTATGCGCACACACACACATGTATACACACCCATACACACGCACACATGCACACACATGCACAGGTACTTGCATGCACATGTGTGCATACACGCACACATACACGTGTGCACACACGTGTACACACACATACATGCATGTGTATGCATACATACATATATACACATGCATACACATACATACATATACACATGCACGTGTACACACCTATACACGTGTGTGCATGCACACATGCACATATACCTGTGCGCACACATACACACACATGCACATACACATGGGCACGCTCATGCACACACATACAAACATACATGCATTCACACATACACATGCACACGCACATACATCCGCACATAAACATACCTACACATGCATACACATACACGTATACACAGGCATGCACATACATACATATAAACACATGCAGGTGCACACATACACACATATATACACACATGTGCTCACACATACATACACTACACATGCACACATACATATACACATGCATGTGCACACATACACATGCATGCACATACATAAACATACACACGCATGTGTGCACACACACACCAAAATGCATTTGCCCAGAGGTAGACCCTGGCATGCAGACGGGAGAGGTGCTGTTCTCTCTGGCTCCTCCAGCGAGGTCCCCGACGCCTGCTCAGAGCCCAGGCCCCCTCAGACTCACGGCCCTATTCCTTCATTCCAGGGGCTGCCTGCGGGGAAATCTCCAGACACCCACGAAGTTCATAATCTTTCCTTGCAACGTTGTGTATTGGCTTCTACAATTAAGATTAATTTTTCCAATGCTTGTTTGGAGGAGGAAAGCAGCGTGAATCAAATGAAGTTTCTTGAAATTAACAATAGTCATCATATCTGAACAAAAAGATACAATGAGGAAATAAGTTCGGTAATTGAAATGATTTCTACCAGCCATTAGTCTGAGGGCGAGTAAATAAAAATCCCTGGCTGCTGAGAGGCACTGGTTGCCACACAGAGATGTCGCTGGCATTGGTGACCTATCCCCGACTCGGCCGGGAGGTGGGTTGTGTCGAGAGGGATTGTAGCCAGATGTGGGTGCCAGAGCCCAGGAGACCTATAAACATGTCTTGGTCACACTTCATAAATGGACAGGCAAGAACACCCTGGTGGGCTGGTGGTGGTGACCTTGGCTTCCCGACCCGAGGAGCTGCCAACACAGCATGTCCTGGAATTGGGACAGGACGGCTGTTTCTGCCCCTATCTGGCCTGGCCAGGGTACCCAATGCTCACTCAAATGGCACGTGCAGCTATGTGCTCTTTAATCAGCTAAGTGATGCTTAAAACAAACAAACAAACCAGCCTGGATTCTTGGGTGTGGGCTTGAGAGGAAGCCTGTTCCCACATAGACGAGGGGGCTTCTCACCAGGGGTTTGCTTTTGCATCTGCACTGCATCCCTTTCCCCGGTTCTGCAGTCAGCCTCCTAGGAAAGGCAAGGTCCCGGCTGGATCCGCTCAGTGACAAATGCCTTCCGTATTGCTCGCGTCCCAAGGGCTTAGGAGCCTGGAACATCCACCTGCCGTGCCTGGAGGTTACGATGGAAGCATATGCATCCCTGGCAGTTTCGTGTTTATTCATTTTTGGTGAAGTGTGCACGTGGCCAAGGGCAGTGGAGCCCTCTTAGGATACACCAACATCACATAGCATCAAATTTATCTCCGACCCATGAGTACCTACAGGCAGGCTGGTGCTGCCGTGGGTGAAGTTTACATGGCCCTGCCACATGGCCCTCGGCCGCTTCCTCTGGACCGTGGGAACCTGCCTATGTTGGCTGAGGAGGAGCCCAGAACAGCAGCAGGGGGAGTGAGGGGTGCCCTGTGGCCATGCAGGGAGGTCACACGCAGGAAGGCAGGTTCTGTGGCTCTGGGCAGGGCCAGGGTGGGAGAATGGCCGGGGAGTCTGAGAGCCTAGCCCAGCCAGCCCACACCATCTAGCCAGCCCGGCTGAAGTAGATGCTGGCCCAGGTACCACTTGTGTTTCCCAAAACTGCACAGACAGAAGCTGCAAGTCCCGTGTTAACCCTGTCTGCCCGGCAAGGTCGCTGCCTCCTGCACTCCCAATGAGGCTGTTCTGATTTCCCCTGCCCGAAAGCAGGCAATGTCTGCCACACGTTGTCCACCAGCCATGCCTGCCTGGGGTGGCTGCGTCCCTCGAACCCTGAGAAGACAGCTTCTGCCCCTGGTGCAGGCACAGGCACTTCCACAAAACAGCCCAGGGCTCTGGTGGACGTTCTAAAGGGGAGGGAGCATGGCGGCTTGGCTGCAGTTGGCAGGTGTCCACCCAGTTGGGGGTCCACACAGGCTCATGGAGTCTGCATCCCCAGAATTGTTGGCTCCCGACGGGCCAACTTGGGCAGGACCAGGGGCGCAAAGAGGTGTCCCATCCCTCCTGCAAAGCCTGTCCCTTGCTCCTTGGAACCTCCTCACCCCAGACCACCAGCCTCCTGGCTGACCGAGCCTTATGCCTGGATGCTCCACTGTGGAGAGTTTGGAATCAGTTCACTGTGGGGGAAGGATTAAAAGACAGTGAGTCTGAAGGCAGTGCACTCGGGGCCTGGCTTCTCTTTCCCCCTGGAGTGTGGTTGCACTTGTGGGGGGCACCCCCAAGCCCGGTCAGTCCGTATGGCCTGGCCCCTGCCCCCTGTAGCCCAAAGCAGCGCTCACCAGATCTGTTTGTCATGTGCTGCTGGCATGGCGCGGCCATCTCGAGCTGCACCCAGCTCACGGTGGACGCATTTGGTTGGAGCACACTGCAGACAGCGTGATGGGGGCACAGAGGGGCAGGTCCTGCCGGCGGGCATCTGCAGCTGCTGAGAAGAGGGAGGCAGGTGTGGGGCCTCCCAGCCCCCAGGGCATGTGAGGGAGGCCACCCGGTCACCTTTGCTGCTGAGCCCTCACACACGCCCAGCATCCAGCCCGTGCTGGACTCTGTGTGCAGGATTTTGCTCAGGGGATCCTCAGGACCCTGTGAAACAGGGACCAGGACGAGGCCTGTGGAATTACAGGTCAAAGTTAATGGAGCTAAAAAGTGACCCAGGACTCAAATTTGGGTCTTTCTGACTCCAAACCTGTGTTTACAGGGAAGAATGTGGCCCTAGCCTGATGATGGCATGCCATGCACAGTGGCCCCCCACACCAGCTGAGGGTGCAAGCACACACACATGCATACGCACACATGCACATGCACACACTCACACATGCACATGCACATACGTGCCCAGGGAGGTGGTGGGCAGGCACTGGGCAGGGCCGGGACTTCATGTGCCCCGTGTCCCTGCTCTCAGCCCACTGACTTCACTGTGGGTCCTCAGCGCAGTCCCTGGACACACAGGCACTTCAAGAGCAAGGCAAGGGCAGACGGACAAGTAACGGGGTCGGAAGAGGAGGTGCACGTCTCAGAAGCAAGACTCCATAGTGAGGGACCCACCAAGTCTGTGGCTGCCACACACCCCAGGTGGCTGTCAGGGGGGCTGGGAGATGCCCGTCCACTGACATTAGAATAAGGGCTAGTGAGAGCCTGGGAGCCCCTTGTTGCCTAAGGCATCTAGGACCAGGGAGGTGCTGAGTGCTTTTTTGTTGAAAAGAGTCGCCTGTAGTCTCAGCACTTTGGGAGGCTGAGGTGGGAGGATCACTTGAGGCCAGGAGTTCAAGACCAGCCTAAGCACCATAGCAAGACTCCATCTCTAAAAAATAAAAATAAAAAAATTAGATGGGCGGGGTGGTGCGCACCTGTAGTCCCAGCCGCTTGAGAGGCTGAAGCAAGAGGATCGCTTGAGCCCAGGAGTTTGAGGTTACAGTGAGCTGTGCTGGTGCCACTGTGCTCCTGCCTGGGTGACAGAAGACCCCCTCTCTAAAATAATAAAATAAAATAAAATAAAAAGAGTAAGTATTCCTAACTTGTTAGATTCCTGTTATCTTTTAAATTCTCCAACCCTAAGAGAAGAAAAGGCCTTTTTTTTTTTTTTGAGACCAGATCTTGCTCTGTGGCCCAGGCTGGAGTGCTGTGTCACCATCACGGCTCACTGCAGCCTCAGATTCCAGGGCTCCAGCATCCTCCTGCCTCCGCCTTCCGAGTAGCTGGGACTACGGGCTCGCCGTCATACCCGGCTAATCTTGACCACCCTTCCCTTCCTGCTGCTGGGTGCGGGTGCAGTTTCCTCCAGGGAGAAAGTGGAGGATGCTTTGAGGAAATCGTACCTGGGCTCCCACCAGCACACCTGGTACCTCAGCAGCACCCACCTGTCCTCATCAGAGCACCACCCGCCAGCTGCTCTCTCCAGCCCGTCCTCAGGGCAAAGCTGGGAAGCCGGTGGGATGAGAGTCCAGGGTGACCCCTGTCTAGGGCTGGGCCCCAAACCACCAGCAGGTTGGGTCTTTCCTTCACAGTCGGATGGTGATGGGTCATACACCAACCAGGGCCCCAGCCCCCTGAAACCCTCGTTCTCGAGCAGTAATTTAACAAGTGCGCCTGGACAGGTCTCATGGTCGTAATGCCCTGTGAAGGGCATCTAGGGCATCACAGGGTGGAGAGGACAGGCCTCCCCCAAGACATGTGACCGCAGACACAGAGAAGTGGAGGGATCCCGTTGCCGGAGGACTGAAGCGTTGGTGTCCCACACAGCAGGCACTGCGGGTGCAGAGGCCCAGCGCAGGGCAAGGCTTGGCGTGTCTGAGCACAGGCAGGCCTGGGGGCTGGCTTGAGGGGAGGGGCTCAACAGAATCGCAGACAAGCTGGGAGGATGGGTCAGGCCCAGACCACAGAGGGCCTTGGAGGCCACGTTGGGAACTTTGGGTTTATCTCAACATCACTGGGGAGCCATGGAAGGTTTTAGCAGGAGGGTGGAGTGTAGATTTAGTTAGAACTTAGGTGGCCGATGTTGTAGCTCCTATTCTCAAGCCCAGAGGAAGTGAAGGGTGGTGGGAAAACTGGAAGAGGATGCCGCAGGTCCCGTCAGAAAGCTCCCCCATGCATCATTGTCCCTGGAGAGAAGCGCTTTCCTGAAATTCGTATCTACCGCTGAGCCAACGTGATTGTTTCCCTTTAAATGCTCTTCCTTTTGCACAGCAAAGGGTGTCCTCCCTCTTCCCCTCCCGCAGCCACGAAAGGCTTTAATGAAAATACCTTCTGGCAGCTGTGTTTATGAGAGACTGATGCGGGATGGGATATGACATTTCAGTACACATAAAATGTATAAATCTGCGCAGGACATGGCTCTGGGATCAAAACAGGGGTGCGGGTTCTGCTTCCACAGGGTCGTTGGTGGGCCTGAGCCAGGAGTGTGGGGAGCAGCCTGAGCTGGCCTAGGCCCCCAAGCCATGTGAATCGGCCCTGCTGAGGCACCAACACGCTTTCTGGCAGGAGCTGATCTAATAAGAGGGAGGAGCGAATGGCCCCAAAAGGTGGCACTGGCAGGAGACAGGCACAGGCAGGGCTTTTCCTATTGCAGGCACTAAAACACAGCTCAAGTGGCCGAGCAGTGTGGCTCTCCCAGGGAAAGCCGGATTTCAGGAATGGCTAGACCCAGGTGCTCAATAACACCAACAAGAGGCTCTGGCTGCTTCCTTCTGAGTTGACTCTGCTCAGGCGGGTCCCCCCCCCCGCCCCTGCACTGGTCCTAGCAGCTTCTGACTTCTACCCCACAGTTCAGCTTCCCCAGCATAAAGAGAAAAACTTTTCTTCCCCTGTGGTTCCAGGATAATACTGGCAATGAATGTCATCGACCCAGCCTCAGCCACATGTCCACCCCTGCTCTGGTCTTGGGGGTCTAGGCAGTGGGTCCAGCCCAGGGTCATGTGCCCCTAATGGGGCTAATGGTGGGGTCAGCCCACCCTACCCAATGGACCAAGAGAAGGGGAGGTGGAGGCACCGTTCCAGAAGAGGAGAGCTGTCTAAGACAGCAGGGGTCCAGGAAAGGCGTGAAGCGCTTGTTTCTGCACGTGGAGGCTGATGAAGCAGTTCAGGAGGTGCAACGCCAAGTGGCTTATTAGGGTCCCACGACTCCTGTGGCCATCCCGGCAGGTGGAGTCCAGGGCGTCAGCGAGGACGGCGGGAAGGGCTGTGACCCGGGGAGACCTGGGCATCGTTCTGCCTGTCGATGTGCGACAGAAAGTCAGGAAGGGGCCGGGGGCAGTGCAGTGAGGGGGTCCCAGGCGGGGCTGCTGCATCTCAGCTCCAGGACCCTCTCCACCAAAGGGTGGGCCCCAGGAGGTGAGACCGAGGAAAGTGGACTCAGCCTTAAAAAACCTGTGAGTGTCCAAATATAAGGAGTGGTCCCTGCCCTTAGAGAATTACGAGTACGTGTCAAATCCTGGCGCCCAGTTTGTACTCAGGTGCGATGACGTAGGGGTTGATGGGTGGTGGGTGAACGGAAGGACGGGTGGGCCAGGCGCTCCAGGTCTGAGACGGCAGGCGTGGGGCGCGGCAGCCAGCACCCAGGACGCCCATGTCCTGCTCCCCAAGCCTGTGGACACGGGGCCTACGTGGCAAAGGGCAGACGTGACTGAGGGTCTTGAGATGGGGAGATCATCCGAGACTATCCAGTGGGTCCCAGACGCCGTCACAAGTGTCCTTGTGAGAGAAAGAGCGGGTCAGGAGAGCGAGAGAGAGAGAGACAGAGACACAGAGAGAGAGATAGGGGAGAGACACAGAGAGATAGGGAGAGACACAGAGAGAGAGATAGGGAGAGACAGAGAGAGAGATAGGGAGAGACACGAGAGAGGGGAGACAGAGAGAGGGAGAGACACAGAGAGAAGATAGGGAGAGACAGAGAGAGAGATAGGGAGAGACACAGAGAGAGACAGGGAGAGACACAGAGAGAGAGACAGGGAGAGACACAGAGAGAGAGAGGGAGAGACACAGAGAGAGAGATAGGGAGAGACACAGAGAGAGATAGGGAGAGACACAGAGAGAGAAGGGAGAGACACAGAGAGAGAGGGAGAGACACAGAGAGAGAGATAGGGAGAGACACAGTGACAGACAGAGAGAGAGGGAGAGACACAGAGAGAGAGACAGAGGGGGGGTTGGGAAATGCTGTGCTGGAAGACGGAGGCGGGGCCACGAGCAGGTGTCCTCTAGAAACTGGGAAGGCAGGAGAGGGGCCTCCGGAGACCCTGCTGGAGCCCCAGGCTCAGGAGTAGGAGCCACCGGGCTGCAGCATTTGTCGGAGCAGCCCCGGGAGGCTGGGGCTCAGGTGCCTCCGAGTCACGGCGTAGCCCGGTGCCCGGGTTCTCCTTGAAGAGACGTGGACAACAGTTCAGTGCCAGCGTCCGCTTCCGAAGCTGCCTTTCTGCCGTCTCCTTTTACAGACGCCGGGGGAGGGTGACGCGTGGCGAGCGCACCAGCGTCGCGCTCACGGGGAGGCTCAGCGCTGGGCCTTCACCTCCTGTGCCTAGCGAGAGGGGAGGCCGAGCAGAGGCTGGCAGTGTTCACCCCAGTGAAATGTCAGGTCCGGTACTCTGCACGAGCGTCTGCATCTTTGTTAAGGCCTCGTTGTCTCGAGAACTCGTCGCCAGGGGCCAGGAGGACCCTATTCTTTAATATTTATCCATCTTCCCCTGGCGACCTGGCCTCTCGCAGGCCGGGAGGGTCTGCCAGCCGAGCCGGGGTTCATTAGTCCGATTCGGCATGTCGCAGGTCCACAGGCCTCAAGAGACACCATGAAGTAAACTCAAGACAGGTTGTGGAGATGCCCACAGAGCAAATAACACACACATTACCTCGCTGCTGAGGGGAAAATAAAAATCACATCTCTCTTCCAGACAATATGACAAAATGGGACAGGAGTCAAGGGAAAACGTCCTTCAAGAAATTAGAGTCCTTGCATTTTGCATCACGTGACAATCCTCTTCAAATTGGCACCTGTTAAAAGGTTACATTTTTCAGACTTAACGTGTATCTTAAGAGAAACACATGAAAGTCCTCAGAAGAAGGGCCTGACCAGGAACAGTCCTGTTTTTCACGTGACTAACTGGGCTGCCTGGCTCAGGGGGTGTGAACGCGGCCTCGTTTTCTGGCTTTCCCTGCAGCCCAGACTCTGTTCAGCAAATATTCCCCAAGCTTGCGGGCCAGGCGCTGGGCCCGGCTCAGGACAGCAGGAGCGGCCCCCACGCTCCGGCTGTCCCAAGTCCCGGGGGACAGAGAGGCTCAAGGGGCGTCCGGACCTTCACCTTGTGGCGGGTGAAGGCAGAGAAGAGGTGGAGGAAGACGCACCGCGGGAGGAGCAGGAGAGGGAGCAGGGGAGCAGCGTGCCCTCGGGGACGTCCTGACAGACGTCCTTGTAGAAGAGGCGTCAGGCTATGGGGAATGGGTGTCAGCTAGGAGGTTGGGGACAGTGGAGCAGAAGCGCCTTTCCTGCAGCCGGAGGGAGCAGGAGAAGGCAGATGCCCGGGGACCACTCGGCCACCTCCACCAGCACTGTGCCATAGAAATGGCGTTAGAGCACCTACGTATTCTTAGATCTTCAGGAACCACGTTAAAGTAGTAAAAATAAGCAGACAAAATCAATTTTAATACTATATTTTATTTAACCCAATATGTCCAAAATGCTATTTCAACATGGGCCAATATAAAACATTGTTAATGGGGACTCACGTTCTTTTTCAGGGGTGATGTCTGCAAAGCCTCACATGTTTCACACTGGCTGACCTCAGCCCGGTTAGGACCAGGCATGTTCCCCGTGCTCCGTGGCCTTGTGGCGAGTGGGCAGCACAGCCCCAGACCCTAGACCATGGTCCTGGGTGAACTGCAGTCCTCAAGCCAAATCTGGCTCCCTGCCCATTTTGTACATAAAGTTTTATTGGCACATAGCCATGCCCACTCATTTACATATTGTCTGTGATGGTCCAGTTGAGTACTTTGTGCAGAGACCCCACGGCCCACCAATCCTGCAATGTTTGCCGCCTGGCCCTTTACAGGACACCCACCCCTGTGCTAGTTGGTGATAGGTGG
Source organism: Daubentonia madagascariensis (assembly GCA_023783475.1). NCBI lineage: Eukaryota > Metazoa > Chordata > Mammalia > Primates > Daubentoniidae > Daubentonia > Daubentonia madagascariensis. Next base: position 936,332 of record JAKFHU010001640.1, on the reverse strand, counting down.
GTCTTGACTCTGGGAGCAGAGGAAGGGGCTGTAGTGGGTTCTGAGCAGGCAGTGATGTGCTCTGTCCCCCCAGCCCCTGGGTAGATGGTGGTGTGGGGTCAGGTGGGGCCCGCTCTGGTGGCAGGTTGGGGCAGTGTTGTGCCCACCCCCATGGTCAGGGCTGAGGCTGTGGGTTCAGCAGAGCTCTCCCGTGCCTTGCGGAGTTTGGAACCCAGTGCTCCTCACTGTGCTGGTGTGGATACTGTGCCCTGCCTGGGGGTCCAACTCTCATCTCCTCCCTCCGAGATGCACAGGCTCGGGGTCTTGGCACTGCCTGATTTGGACCTTCCAGACTCTCGGGATGACACAGAGAGTGTAGTTATCTGCCAGGTGGGAGCCTCGGTGAGGACCGAGTGTTGGGGGAGGTCTGAGACTTAATTCCAGGTTATCTGGATAGAGGCCGCCGTTTGGACCTGCAGGTGTGGATGCCGTTCCATGAAATTGCATCTTTCCGTCACACCCGTTAACATTCGCCTGGTGTCAGGGACAATGGGCTGAAATTGACTCAAGTCCATTTGCCAGCCACAAAGGCAATCTTTGTAAAACTCGGATCAGGAAATGAATAGCGCTTTTGAATACTGTGGCTCTCAGAGGAGGCGGGATTGCATTAGCATCTCCTCCTTTCCATTCTGATTTCGGTCTTCAGAGGCACCACCTTTACCTGAAAAAGAGCTGCTTGGAAGGTGGGGTGGGGAGGGACGGTGCAAACAGTGCGGTTCCCTCTCCCGGGTCAGCCCCTGTAGGAGCAGGGTGGAGTGGGGACAGGCCTCTGGGAGGCATGAAAGCTTGTCTGCAGAGGTGGGTCTGCTCGGAGGCCCTGGGTGAGGCTGTCCCGTTGCTTCAGACTCTGTTCTCCCACTCAGGGTTCCCTGCAGTGACTGGCATTGTTCTAGATTCTGTGCACATACTCTGAGCAAACTCAGTCCCACACCCTTGGGGAGCTTGCAGAAGTGGCCAGATGATAACCTTCGATGTGGTACCAATGTAAAATCACACCGCATGCCACATGCCAGAGGTGGCATTTGCGGTGGGGAAAGGGAAAGTGGAGTCAGGGGTGAGGCTTGGCAGGGGAGGCGGCTGCCGTTTCCCCAGTGGAGGTCGGGTAGGCCTGGCCGGGGCAACACCTAGGAGAAGACTCGATGGGGTGAGGGGTGGGGTTGGCTGCAGAGTAAACAGCCGGGCAAAGGCCCTGGGGCAGGAGGGGCCGTGGTGTGGCCCAAGCAGGGCAGACAGGAGGGTGCTTGGCCAGGGCAGGGAGAGGGCCTCGTCACCCATTACGAGGACTGAACCTTTTGCTCTGCCTGCGCTGGGAGCCTTGGAGCTGAGATCCCCGGGGGCCTTCAGTGTAAACCATCCCACTGGCTGCGGGGAAGAGAGTGCCGTTGGGCCAACACCGGCCGTGTGGAGCAGGCTGGAGCAGGGCAGGGAGCAGGCCCTTCCCCTCCGTGCTGTCTGGGAGGAGGGTGGACGCCTGTTCAGCTTACTTAAGACGACAGCCTGTGTGCAGCGCGATGGCAGCGCCGTGCTCGCGCAGCGGATGTGCTGAACGAGCGATTCCGAGGCGGGGTGCAGAAGAAAACCCCGTCTCCCGTTGTCATTAGAACCTTCCCCCCAAACTTCTACTTGACAACACTTTTAGTTTTTGTTAACGTGTTACAGTTGGTGTTAATGTATAAACTTGAAAATAAAACGACTCAATTTTTTTAAAAAAAAATAGCATTTCACACTTCAGATGTTTTCACTACTTCAGATGGCCCCTTTGCCAGGGGGCCGGTCCCCACCAGATCCAAGAGGGGTAGCGTGATGCCTCCTAATGACGAAAGGATAGAGAGAGACAGACTGAAACACACACACGTACATACGAGGTGCACAGATGATAGGAAATACATGTGTACGTAAATGATAGGTGCATAGATAGGTACGTGGATTCCTAGACACGTAGATAGACACAGAGATACGTAGATACCTAGATATATAGATAGACGCATAGATACATAGATAGATAAACAAGGTCACAAACATTAAGTTTTATAGACCTGTGGTGGACACAGCACAGCTGTGTCCAGTAGGCAGAAAGTCCAGCAGCTCAGCAGAGCAGTTGTTTGGTGTCTGCGTCAGCTCCCTGGGCTGCAGTGAACAAACTGCCGCCAGCTGGGCACCTCCAAAGACGAGAAATGTGTTCCCTCACAGTTCTGGAGACCAGCGGTCTGAAATCAAGCTGTGGGCAGGACTGGTTCCTTCCGGGCCTCTGAGGGAGACTGTTCCAGCCTCTCCCAGCCCCGTGGCTCCGGAGACCCTCGGCGTTCCTGGGCTTATCACAGGATCCCCCATGCCTGCCTCTGACCTCACGTGGTCTCCCTGCACGTCCTTTTCTGTTTCCCACGGGGAGGATGTAAGGCCCGCCCTAACCCAGTATGAGCTCATCTGGATCCTCACCTTAACCACATCGGCAAATAAGGTCACACTCTTAGGTTCCAGGTAGACGTGAATTTTGGGGGATGCTATTCAACCACAAAAGGGCAAGTGAACAAGTGATTTAATTTTGGTTTTTGTCCTGGTAATTTTACAGGTATTTTTGAAGATTGCCAAGGGTCCGCTTAAGTCTGTCCTGCTCCCACCCCACCCCGTGCCTAGGACGGCAGGCTCAGCGACAAGGGCCAGGAATGCAGGGGCGGGGGGTTAACTTTGGCTCTCAGGGCACCCCCACCGGGGTGAACCACCAGGTTTCTCCACCAGGTTCTCATAAGCGAGCTGTTTTGATGGTAGTGGGGACTGTGTGGGGACTCGGGAGACCCCCTGGGGCCGCCTCTGAATGAGCAGAGATTGGAAGGTGCTGAGGAGCCTGCGCGTGGCCTGGGGCACCCATCAGAGGGAAGGAGGCTACAGAGGGACCTGCCCTCGGGGGCTGCACCCTGAGGGTGAGGAACGGATGAAACCTCCAAGAGCAGCAGTGTAAGGCTGTGTGGTATCAAAATGAACAGGCCAGGGGAGCCCAGTGCCACCTCCCCGGAGACCGTCACCCGCCGCCTGCCTGAGGCTGGGCCAGGGGCTTTCCCACCTCAGCCTTGAGGCTCTTCCCCTGTGTCCTCAGCAGAGCCCTGGGGCCCTGCGCTCTTCTCAAGAGCCAGACCTCAAGGAAGGGTGGGCCTGGCGGGCGGAGAGAAAGAGGGCGGGCGCCTGCTGGGACCTGAACAAGGGCGGGAGGGCGTCAATGGCCAGACTGGGGGCTGAGGGGGTTGACACGGTCAAGATCGGAGACCTCCCGGCCTGACCCGCTCCTGCAGGTGACTCGGGCCGGGGCTGGTATGGCCAAAGCCCCCGCCCCCCTCACATCCAGCGCCCGGGGAGCCGGCACGGCCCAGCCCACGTGCGTCGAGCTGGGTCAGTGCCTCCTGGGCTCTCCCCTCACTGGCCTTCTGCTCAGGGAGGGACGCCAGGGTCTGTGTGGACGTCTCCCAGGGGTGCAGGGAGGGGTGGAAATAGGACAGTCACTCGGGGCCACCGTGACGGCCAGTCGGGGAAACACCTCCGTGGAGCCCGAGGCTGTGAAAACGGGGAGAAAGGCAGAAATGGGGGGTGGGAGGGGAGGAGCACGGAGCACCCGGCATCCGCCGAGGCACTGGGAAGGGTGTCCGTGGCCCATCTCTAAGGAAACCGTTCCATGCGGATTGTAAAGGTTTCAGTAGTCGAAAGCCAGCAAGGCTCCATGCATCCCCGGAGATTTCTGCAATCGCAGTAGTCAGGGTGTGCAATTTTTAGGGAATCCTGTCTGCCCACGACACACAGGGGGTCGGATGGCCTCGGCAAGAGCCAGGCGACCGCGGCTCTGTCTGGAGTCATCCTGTAGCCCCTCTCGTCCAGCCCTTGGGGTCGCTGGATGCACTGGGGTGGCACCAGCGGGGTTCCCTCCCCTAGAGACGCAGCAGATGCCCCTGAGGGCCACGTTCTCTGGGAAGTGAGAGCAGAGTTCGAATTCTTTCCCTTTCCCTCTTTTCAAACCCACTTCTTGGGAAGACGAATGGGTCACCTTCCAGCAGGAAACACGTGGCCGCTCTCATACGTGCTCCATCCGTGCCGTGTAATTATTAACAAATCACTTGACAGCATCACTGAAGGGAGAGAATGCAGATCCCGTAAGAGTCAAGAAAACTTCTCTGCGAAGGGAAAACACCCACCCTCACATCCTAATGGCTTTTTTCCCTCTTTCAGCCACACACAGTCAAATTTGAGACATAATTTGATGTGAATTACCAGCAAATTGTATACAGAACTTGAGGACTAAGTAGCTTTTTGCAAGGAATGGTATGAATTTTCTCTTTTGTCCAAATCATACAAAATACTCTCTCTGAATTGTTAAGATTTTCTGCCACGCATAAAAATGAGGTTTAAATCACCCACAAGGTGACAAAAATGCATTAGACAATTCTTGGAACTTTATAACTGTGTATACATTTTAAGGAATCTGTTAGTTCCCAAGCCCTTGTTCTGAGGGGGTGGGAGAAAATGGGCATTATCTAGTGGTTGGGAAGAAAATCGGAGTCCTCTAGTCCTCCTAGAGAAAGCCCAGAAGCCCTGTGGCAAGGTGCAGAGCTAAGGTTGCCTTGCAGAGCTCCACAAGAGCTTCCCAGGCATCAGGAAAGTTGGGGTGCCCTCCACGGCTACTGCAGCAGGAAGCACTGCATCGGTGTTTGCAAATGATTTCTTGCTAGTGTGGCCTGTCCCTTTGGCTTCCTGGTCATGGACAGCACAGAGAGCGCGTTCAAACGTGCATCTTTTGAGGGCATGTGTGGTGTGTGCAAGTGGGTTGAGTAGAAAATAACATGATGCTGAAGTCCGGGCCTGTGAGCCCGTGTGAGTGAGCTGCCAGCGACCCCAGGGTGGTTTGGGCCGTCAGGGCAGGAAGGGGCCCGGAGGGTTTCAGCTGCAAGTGGAGGACAAGTGGCTTCAGTCCCCCTGGTCAGCGTCTGCCTCCATCCCGGGTCCTGTCACCTGGGCGGGTCCCTGCCTTTATGGCACTTCCTTCAGTGGACATAGGAAGGTGGACGGATGGGTGGATGGATGGGCAGACGGGCAGATGCACTGATGGATGGATGGATGGATGGAAAAATGGAAGGGGGGGAAGGAGAGAATAGGGCATTAAAGATTCATTAATGACAAAGCAATAGCTGGAGGCAGCTTGGATTTTAGCCCCTGGGGAATGTCTGGTGCTTCTGGTAGCGGAGAGGAACCTTGGAAAATCCCAGATGATTCTAGTCTGTGCAATACTGTATAACTCTCAGATTTGTTGGCTTATGGCATTTGTTAAGGAAATCTTTTTTATAAATGGTGGGGCAATATACCCATAAACAAATCTCCTGAAAGTAGATACTAGCTGCTGACCTATTAGCACTACTGACATTACACTACCCTCTTTGGGAAAATGCATTCAGTGAAAAGATGCATAAGAACAGATTGTACATGATTGTCTCTTGACTTGTTTTCAAAAAATCCAGCATCTCTTTATAAAGATGGACATGATAGTCCAGAGTCTATTAAAATAAATATAAAGTCGCCCTGTCATTCGGAGCTGACAAGGGGACTCACCGAATGTGATTTTGATGCAACATCTTCTCCCTGGAGTGTGTTTCTGTGAATTCATACACTGGGTGTAAATGTGCAGAGCGTGAGTCCGTCCCCACAGCTGTATTTTCCCCAGCTATGTGGTATAGGGCAGTGATGAACCTTAAGACCCGTATGTCTTATAAAATGCCAATCTTTGGGAGGATGAGTGGCAGACATCAGGACGGCACAGGGAAACAGTCACAAGAGGGAACAATCTACTCCAGGGACGGTTTCTGCTACACGAGGAAAGTATCCAGCAAGTCCTGCTGTCCCCTGCTGTGAGCCACACAAGTTGGCTTTCTCGGCGCCATCACCACGCATCAGGTATCCCCACACCACGAGTCCTGGACACCGGGGCAGACACCCTAGGAGTGAGGGCCAGGCAGACAGACATGGACCTCCACGGGGAGCCAGAAGAACACACCAAGCCACACTTCATCTGCTCCCTCACAATCCCACAGACACATCAGCGGTTCAGAGCCTTGTTTGAAGCTTGTCGGTCGCTAGTATAGTGAAACGCGTACTTTATATAGTTTGAGATTTAATGTTCAAATCAAACACTAGAATGCATCTGCTTGCCCACAGCATACATCTCTCTGTAGAAGACCAGTCACATAACATAGTTACCATTTGCTGGCCTCTGGTTTTGAGCCACGCCCTGTGCTAAGTGAAAGACCCTGATCAAAACCCTGTTTTCGTCAGAAGTGGTCCTTCCCGAGTGGCATCTCCTGCCTGCTGTGGGGTACGCCAGCCTGCTCGGGCTCCACGGTGAGAGCTGCGGGAGAGGCCAGGGGGCTGGGCTCTTCCTGGCGGGGGCTGAGGCTGCAGCCGAATCCCTGTCCCACCTTGTCTAGTTCGCAGGAGTCCTGGTGTCTGGGAGGTGGGGTGCTAGGGCGGCGATGGCCAGAGCTGGATAGGTTTGGTGGTTCATCCCTTGTGCCTGGATTCACGTAGCAAGGTTGGCTGACACCCGCTGTGGAGCAGGGATGTAGCGGCATCTGGACAAAGCCCTTCTGGACACTGGCATTCTAGAAACCACCAAACAAAGGACTGACTGAAGCCATTGCTGCTGGGGAGGAGGCCGTCACGGGGATGAATGAGGGGACAGCTGCCTGGGAGGGGCCAGGGGAGCTCCGAGGGACACTGAGCAGAGCCGTGAGGCTGAGGCCTGTAGGAAAGCAGGGGGTGTCCAGGTCAGGGAGCAGCAAGCAGGGAGCATGTGTCTTCCCCCCCATGCCCGTCTGATTTCATGCAGATTAAGTGGGTCTATTATCAATGGGGCCAAAGTGTGTGTATTTGGAAGGCAGGTGTGGGGAGGGGACAACTCAGGCCCTTTTGTACAAAGGAGCCCTGCGCCGGGGCAGGGTCCCGAGGCAGCTGTCCCCTGGCGGCCTGCATCATCTCACGCATCCCTGGCGAGGTCCAGCTCCCGCATGTCCCTCTGCAGCCGGGCTTCCTGGGGGCTGCAAGGCTCAGAGGGGTTCAGGCTGTAAGCCACCCTTTAAATTTTTAGGGCTTTTTGGGGTAGTTTCATTCCCCCTCCCCAGAGTCTTATAAACCATCTTAGCTTTTTTGCACAAATAGCTCCCAGGGCGAGGCTACTACTGCACCTCGTTGCCGCATCCCCACTGCACCCCGCCCCCCCGGCCCGGCCCGCCCGGCAGCCTGTCTCGGGTGCGTAGCTCGCCGCAGCCTGCCACTGGCCACCCTCGACACCGATGATGTTTCTGAACCTCACGTGTACCTTCAGACAAACCATTCGTCAATAAATATTTGTTGAATCTGTTTTTAACAGCTTTATTGAGATATAAAGAACATACCATAAAGTTCACCTGTTTATAGTGTATAAGTCAATGGTCTTTAGTCTAGTTACAGAGTTATATTTATAGTTGATAGTTTAGTACATATTACAGAGTACAACCGTCACCATAATCTAGTTTAGAAACATTTCGACACGGAAACCCCACACTGTAAAGCAGTCACTCCGATTCCCTGACCCCCAGTGCCCGACAACCACTAATGTGTCTTTCTGTCTCTATAGATTTGCCTAGCCTGGATATTTCTTATAAATAGGATCATACAATATGTGGTCTTTTGTGACTGGCTTCTCTCAGCACATTTTTGAGGTTCGTCCATGTGGTTTGACTCTATTCTCTGGTAAATATTGTTTCTCAAGAGCTGTACTTTTCATATTTTGCTGCTTGCTTCAAACCTGCCTCCACTTACTAATTTCTCAAAGCTACTTAGTCTCTCAGACATCCTGTGTGTAAAGTGGGGTGCCAGTCCCCCCATGACTGGCTTATTAGGGGACTGAACGAGAAGTCTGTGCACCAAGCCATTCTCACTGTACCCACCTCGTAATAAACACTCAGGACACCTCAGCTCCCCTGGCAAAGGGTGTCTGCTCTCATTAGTGCCAAATGTCTCTGGTGGATTGAGGGCTGCTCCTTGGCCCTGCCACATGCGCAGGTTGGGGCCCTTTCATCACTGCCCTGAGACTATCATAGTGACCACCTTGATTCCAGACTGGACGCTTAGCCCTTTGTATCTTGGCCTCTGGCCGGGTCATCACCACCCCCTGGACAGTGTGAGACGGTCCTTAGGCCCCTCCACTGTCCTGACTTGGAGCACCTGAGGCCCCACCTTGTTAGACCTCCTGGACTCCAGGCCTCACAGGGTCACCCGGACCCCATGTGCACCCCCTGCCCCTTCAGAAGCCTGGGATACAACTTATGTGTAAACAATCATGTTATTCGCAGGCAGGACAGACCAGCCCCCAGGACCTCTGCAGGATGTGCCCACATGCCATTCAACATTCCAGGTGGCCGTGTTCTGGAAGGAAGAACTTTTCCTTCCAAACCCCTCTCCCTCCTTCCATCAGAAGAAATTGTGCAATTCTCTAAGATCCTGATAAATACTAAAGGCAAAAATAATACCCATTTTAGCACTGTCACAGGTGGTGGAATTTTTTTCCTCTAGTGAACTAGACCAGCCACTTCTGTACCAGTAAGTTCATATTCTTTGCTGCCAAGAGAATGAGGGTCTTGCCAACTTTTCCTAAAAGAATCAAGATTTTTGTGAAACTCCTGGAGTTTTACAAACTGTTCATGAATGTGGAGACAGTTGGTTTCCTTGCACAACCATCTCCTCATTAAGCATCAGCCTGTCCCCACATGTGCTTGGTTAAGCAGACCTGTGAGCACAAGCAACGCAAGGTCTGGAGAGAGCAGACGCCCAGGAGTGTGTGTGTGAGTGCGTGTGTGAGTGCGTGTGCGTGTGCATGTGTGTGTGCGAGTGTGTGTGTGTGTGTGGGTACATGCACAGCAGCAGAGAGTGATTAACTCGCTACCAGACCCCTTCGAGGCAGATCAGAGCTTCCTTCCCAAGGCCTCCGGTGGTGTCCTCCCCTCCCTAGCAAGTCTCATTGCCTCACCCTCTTATGAACCCCGGGTTCAGCACGGGCACACCCCCACCGGGAGCCCCTGCTTGGGAGGTTCTGCTGACTGTGCCAGGTGAACAGGCGTCCCCCTCGTGCCCTGTCTAGTCCCTCAAATCAGGTGGCAAAATTGAGGTGCTGTGTCTGGCTCTCACTGAAGCAGGCCCCATCCTGTCCAGAAAGCCACAGGGGTGACCTTCTCTCCTCCCAGGGCTCTTCTCCCTGTTTTTCTTTCTGACACCAGAAATAACCCATTGTCTAGAGTGGGACAGTGTATTTTTCCCCCATTCCCCCGTAGACGTAATTCATTGCCAGTAGTTTCTTGCAAAACCCAGAGTCTCCGTGGTCGGTGATGGTGCCTTGGAGCAGCTGGTGCCAGGAGGCAGGAAAGCATGTGTGATGGACACACAAGTGCAAACACACCCTCAGCCACCGCCCGGCCGTGGGACTTGCTGACTCAGGCAGTAGTTTCATCAGTGACTTTGTTGTAACTCTGCAAAACGAGCCAGGGAGCTATTTTTTGGAGTAGTTCTAAGCACAAAGAAGAACTTTATTTAAAAATAGATTTGACAATGTAAAATAGGCTAGGGCTTCCTCTCTGGCAAATAAACTCACTTAAGATTTTTTAAATTCCCAAGTAAATGACTTGGAAATTCTTTCTCCCTTAAAGTCTGATCAAAGGGAGGTCTTGACAGGTAGCATTTATCATGGGAGCACCTGCTAGTCCATAAGCACCTGATGAGGCAAAAACTTATTTTTAAAAAAGTAGAAATGTGGTCTATGGTTACAATGTGTTAGGGTATAGAAAATATTTTGCAGTAAGAGGACTTAGCCCACCTCAAACCACAGGGGTAGTTTGGGGTTTTTTTGGTTTTGGTTTTGGTTTTTTAGTATTTAAGTCCTTTCTTCGCAGGAAATTAAGTCATATTGGTGGAGGACTGTGAGTTTACCTAGTATTTGGTGACGATATTATCGCTACTTCATTTAGGGAATATTTAAGTTTAGCAGCCTCGTTCACAGGTGAGCGAACCGAGGCTGGGTGGAACAGGGTGGGGGGCTCAGAGCTCCACCAGCCAGTCCAGGTCCGCCCCGCAGCTGCCCCCAGCCCCCGTGAGGCCACTCCTGAGCAGGACTCTTGGGGTCAGCATTGAGGTTGATGCCATGACCAGAAATATCCTTGTCCAGCCGCTCTGTCCTTCCGCCATTGTTAGATTAAGCAATGCTGTGCAGACGGCCACCAAGTCGAGTCAGCTTTCCCAGCCCAAGTCTTCATCCGCCTCCCCTTCCCCTCCCGCTTCGCCTCCCTCCTCCTCCTCCTCCTCCCGGCCCCATCTCTCCCCCCTCATACCCTCTCCCCGTATCCACCCCCCAGTGCTTGAATGAACTTTGTTCCGAGCGATAGTTTAGTGAGCACTTGTGTACTAGCTTTCATTCTAATAATGACAGAAACAGTAGCCAGCACGTGTTGAAAGTTCTTTGTGAGCCTTGCTGCGTTTGCAGCAAAAACTCATCGGATCCCCACCACAGCGCTATGAGCAGGGACTCTTGTTCTTACGCCGTCTTCCAGAAGCACAGGGAAACTGAGGCACAGAGTGTCCCCACGCCTGTGCCGGGACACGTCTCATTAACTCAGCTGGACAAGGACAGTGTTGGGCGAGGAAATGGGAACAAGCACCCTCCGCAGTGACTGCGACCCAGGGCATTCTGACTGCGGGGGCTCCTGGGAGGTGGTGCGTTTTGGGAGATCAGGAGGCGCTAGGTAATTTTGGTGCGTTCAAAGACCAATTCTCAGCCCCTGGCTCAGCCCCAGGAGGCCAGAGGGCTCGGCTGAGGCTGAGAAAGGACTGTTGACCTGCTCAGCTGCTCACGTGCTCCCGCCAGAGCATTTTCTCTGAGTAACGCACCGTAGGTCTTTACTTACCAAGCAGCTCTGTCGCATTTCTCTGCTCGAATTCCAAGTTGCTCTAAGTCCCTCTTGTCCCAGACACGAGGACAGAGGGAGTTTCTCCAGGTGCACCTGGCGGAACAAGGGGACGGCCACTACAACACTGACCACCAGACAGTGTCCAGCCCCCCTCGGTGGACTTGCTGTAGCTCCTAGCTCAGGGGTTTCGGCAATGACATACCTGGCCTGAAAGAGGCAAGGGAAGGTGGCTGCAGGTTGTCCAGAGTCCGTGAGGTTTAAGGGAAAGGCCCGGCCCAAGCAGAGGCATTTCTGGAGAGGCTGGGAGGACACACGCTTGGGCCACAGCCCGGCACCACCATGGAGCCTGAGCCTTCCAGGTTTTCTAGCTGTTATTGAATGATTTTTAGAACTGGTCATCTTTTACCCCTGAGAGAGAAAGAGATTCCGCCTCTACAGCTCCAGGAAGTGGGTGGCAACCAAATCCCTGCTTACCCCGAGGCCAGCAGGGAACTCATTCGCCCCTAGATTTGGTCTCCTGAAGCCTCTTCATGTCACCCTCTACCCCGAGACTTCCAAACACCTGGCTGTCACTGATCCCAGACTCGGGGAAGGAAGAGCAGCAAGGAACGTGTGTGTGCACGCATACACGCACATATATAGAGATACAGATATCTGGTGCATGTATGTACAGTCACGCATCACTTAACAACAGGGGTACGTTCTGAGAAATGCATCGCCAGGTGATTGCATCACTGTGCAGACGTCACGGAGCGCTCACACAAACTTAGATGGTGCAGCCTGCTACACTCCTGGGCTGTATGGTACGGCCTCTCGCTCCTGGGCTACAAACCTGCACAGCACGTTCCTGTGCTGAACACTGTAGGCAACTGTAACACAACGGGAAGTATTTGTGTATCTAAGTGTAGAAAGCTACAGTAAAAGTACAGTATTATAACCTTATGGGACCACTGTCATATATGTGGTCTGTTGTTGACTGAAAATGTAGTTATGCAGCAAATGACTATATATAGGTGTGTGCATATGTATATATGTATATATTTGACTACTTAAAATAAATTAGGCCCAGTGCAGCCTTCCCAGAACTTCTAAGTATTACATGAGTCTGCAAAAATATAAAGTCCTTGGCTTCTGTTGAGGAAGTAAAATTCTTCACCTCATCTTGGTGCAAATAAATTTCTAAACATGCACCAAGTGAAGGGCAAAGATGTGTGTGTGTATATGTGTACGTTTGTGTATGTGTATGTATATATGTATATGTGTGAATGTGTATGTGTGTATGTATATATGTGCACATGTGTGTATATATGTGTATATATGTGTGTGTACGTTATGTGCATTGTGTACATGTATATATGTGCTTGTGTGTACATGTATGTATATATGTGTGTGTGTATTTGTGTGTATAACTTGCTTTTGTATTTGTTTTCCTCAGCTATGTTAATTATTAAACCTCAAGTTTGATAAAGGAATTTATCAGAGAAACTATTATTTCCAGAGGCATCAAGGCATTTTATTTTCATTATGGTCAACATCTTCCTAAAAGGATCTGTTTTAAATAGATAGACTGACCTAAGACTAATCTCCCTTTAGGCTTAAAAGAGAAAAATAAGATGAGAAAAAGATTTTGCATCTATCTAAAATCACATGAATTTGCATACTGTGGGTACGTGTTACGCTGTGTTTCCTAATAACCACTTATTGATTGAACCAGGAAATTTTCTCAGGTATGTGTCCCTGCCAGCAAATCCCCACACACTAGAGTGTGATGGGGCAGGGGGCAAATTCACAACAACTTTACACCATGGCGGGGCCCATCTGTGAGCCTCATGACTCAATTTGCAGCCATTTATACAGATTTCTGCAGCAATTGATCAGAAAAATTGATTTAGATTCTATTTTAATACTCCATTTTCTACCAGCATGTGAGGGGTTTTTTTTTTGCAAATGCTGTATAGGACCTGGGAAATGCCTGCATAGATATTGGCCAAAAGTTAGCACATTTTCCTGAAAGCCTTTAAGCTAATAGTGTCAGGAGGTTTATGAGAGGAGAATTTTTTTCCAGTCATCCAATTAAAATGATCCATGAGCACAGCCAGCCCCAGGATGCAGCCGAGGAAAGATGCACTGGGGTTTGGGATGGTTATTTTGGGATCTATGGGAACTCTGTTAACCATCACCAGGTCGATGGTTAACATCACTGGGCACAGCTAAACCTGGTAAGAGCCAGAGCGACTGGTCACTTGCTAGACATGCCAGAGTGTGAAAAGATGCCTCCTCGGGATGTGGGCGGGTTCAAGGGGCCACGCCAGGCCTGCCCCGGCCATGCTGTCTCTCGGCCATTCTTTCCTTGGCAGATTCCGTGGATTACCTGCTCTGCCCCAGCACCGCGCTGGGAACTTGGGGGCGGCCTGGGGAGCAGTGGCTGTACTTCGGATGAAACATCGAGCTGCCCGCCATGTGCAGATGGGTTAGGTCCCCCGAGTGCAAAGGCATTGGTCACTCTTGTCCTCTGCCGGCCGGAGTACCTACTCCGCAAAGCCCCCAGGCCAGCCACCCGCCGCTTCTGGCCCTGTGTCCACTCACCCTGCAGCCTTGTGTAGCTGGCGTCACCTTCTGCATTTGTTTTCACTCATGTATTTATTTGGGATTTTCGGCCTTCCCAGCCACAGCGTTTGAGGGCAAAGTCCTGGTATCCCCAGCACCTAGAACCAAACCACCACATAGAAGGTGCCCCATAAATATGTGTAGAATCGACAATGATGGGTCCCCCCATAATTGCATATGGCTCAGGATTCAGAGCAATTTATGACAAACTAATTAGCTCTAATAGCACCAAGTCACCCCCCCATTGAAAATACTTCCCAGACAGTCAAAATGCATCCTTTTCTACACCTGCAAGATGTCTGGAAGAGAGGCAGGGTGGGGAGGGAAGGAAGGCGTCTCCCTCTCATGGGTCCTGCATTTTTAAGGACCCCAATTCTGTCTCTGCCCTCTCCTCTAGCAAGCAGCTAAAGGCATTCTCTCTGTAGCTACACTGGCCGCCTCTTCACCTTCCCAGGCTTGACATGGAGGAGAAATTTACCTCTCCTTGAGGTCAGGGTGAAAACATAGAGATGGCCCTTTGCCCGGGGGAAATGAGGAGGTAAAAATATTTAAATCATCCTTGCCAGATGATGTGAATTCAGACTTCTAACTGAAGAAGGGAGTATTTCCTGGATGGAGTCTGTGCTCTTTGCAGGTGCCAAGGGTGCCCCAAGGTAATGGACTCATTTTGAAGAAGGTTAAGTCAGGGTTCTGGGATACAAGTAAAAACTCTTGAAAACAGGCACCTTGCAGAGGGGGCCGCCAGCCCCACAGCTGGACGCCCGGGAGTGTGCGGCTGCTTTAGGATTTCAGTCTCCTGCCTCCCTGGGAGACGAGCCACTCCCCTCTCCAGACACAGCAAAGAGATTAGCAAGCGGTTTTCTCCCTTGCATGGGAGCCGCTGTCGGAAGCCTGTTCTGCCTGTTCTGCCGTGCGCCGGTGGTATGCAGCCTAAAATGCTGACAGAAGCCGAAGTGAATGTCATAGTTTCGGATCCGATGCATTGCTGAAGAGCTGGAATGAGGCCTGTTGTGCCTTCAGAGACTGACAGCTAAATCCTTCATTCTTTCAGCTCCCAACATATGGCATGAAGTAGGGTGTGAAAGATAAATTTCTTTGGATAGGTGCAGAAAATATGCACAACGTTTTTGCTGCTTGGCTGCATAGGAAGATCAAAACAGCCGTGTTTTCTGAGAGCAGAATTTTAATGTTTTGAAACCATGCCTCCAGATTGATAATGTTGATACAGAACTAATACCTACTTAGAGTAATTAGCAGTTTACACAGTAGGCACAGGGGTAGCCAAACAAGGAGAGGATTAGCTAAAGACAGACACCCTGCCCTCCACCGGAGCTTGCAGGCCCCGCCCGGGAGGCCTCCCTGCCCGCGAAGCAGGGGCCATGCCGTGTGCTCTGCTTCCTGTCTGTGCTGCTATAGGAGTCAGACGTGCTCAACACAGCCCTGCAAACTTGTGCTGGGCCTGGCACAGGGACGCTGGATTGTCCTGGCACTTGAGTCATCCAGGAGAGACTGATCACAGTCCGGGGGTGCCCAGCAAGCCCTCACTTGTGGCACTTCCTATGTTGAGCCTGACCCACCTCAGAGAGGGTGGCAGTCACACTTTCTGGGTCTGGCCACGGAGGAACCAGAGACCCACTGTCGGCACTGGGCCCCATGAGTTGCCACGTGGTGGTGGTTTTGTGTTTGGGGACAACTCCAGGAAGCAGTGAACACAGGATCTCCACGCATGGCCCATATGGGAAGTGAGAAATGCAGGAAGCAGCTGTGGCTCCTGAGAGAAGAGCCTGGATTTGGAAAACGACCACCCCTGACAACCCATCAAGCCCAGAAAACACTCGTGTCCCTCTGAATTTGTGCTGACCTCATTGTGTCTGATCCATCTCTCTGCAGTTGGCCTGCTGGGCCAGCCGTGCCCTGGCAAATGGAGTCTGCTGCCACTGAGCTCCAGGGGAGGAAGGACATGGCCCTCTCCGGAGCCAGCCTCACCCCCCAGGCGACCCCACACCAGCCCCCCAGTGCAGCTGCCCTTCTCCAGGCACAGCCCCATGCCAGGCTGGACTGCGGCCCTCTCCACGGGCCCCTCCCCACACAGGCCTTGGTCTACCAAGCGTGCTTGAAGGAAGCAGAAGAAAAGATAAGAATGCACCCCCCCAATGAGACAGACTCAAGAACAGAAGGATGCCCCAAGGCCTGCAGGGGCAGAGGCTGGTGGGCAGGGTCTGGGCCCGAGGTCGGAGTGGAGGCTGGTGCTGTTCCTGCTGAGCCTCAGGCAGGGCACCTTGAGGGTGGCTGGAACCCATGTGACAGTGTGGTCGGGGCTAGCACTGGTTGAGTGCTAGCTGTGTACAGCAGAGCTCAGCCCTCCACAGCACTGCCCTGGGGGAGGGATGGTCCCCAGCTCTCCCTTGAGGTGGGGCCATGGGCTGAGAGCCAGCACCAGGCTGGTGACTTGGTCAGGGAGGTCAGCTGAGGAGTGAGCCAGGCACGCTGGCCCAGGGCCACCCTCTGACCCATGCCCCCTGCAGCCCCATGGAGCCGCCCTGGCCCAGATTCTCTAGAAGTTACCACCACGAGTATGGGGCAGGGAGTGGGCTGGAAGGAGGCCCCAAAGGTCCATGTCCTCACTCCAGATACCATGAAGGGACCTGACTTGGGAAAAGAGTCTTTGCAGACATGACAAAGTTAAGAATCTCAAGGTGAGTTCATCCCACATTATCCAGGTAAACCCTAAATTCAACAACAGATGTCCTTATAAGAGACACAGAGATGGGGGAGAAGAGAATCAGGCTCGTGGAGATGGAGCAGAGACAGGAGTGATGCAGCCACAAGCCAAGTGTGCCTGGAGCCACCAGGGTCTGGACAAGGCAGGCAGTTTCCTCCTTGGAGCCTTCAGAGGGGCACAGCCCTGCAGAGACCTTGATTTCAGACTCTGGTCTGCAGAACTGTAAGAGAATAAATTTCGGTTGTTTTAAGCCACCAGTTTGGGGTAATTTGTCACAGCAGCCCTGGGAAAACAACAAAGGAGGGTTCCTGATTTCAAATACACCTGCATATGGGTGAAGGACCCCAGCTGGCTCCTGGGGTAAGACAGATGAAAAGTGGAAACAAGGATGAAAAGTTTAATCATGTGGCTCATGACCCAGGCAGGCCTGGGATCCTTAGAAAAAGAGCATCAGATGGTGCAGAAATAAGAAGGAATACCCGACCCCTGACGCGCCACCCTCACCACACCTTCCCTCTGTTCCAGAACCCACCGTGGCTCCCTCCTGCCAACCATTTGATGCATAAACTGTAGGCTCTCCCTGGAGGGGTGCCCATCGCAGGGCCCCCAAGGCTGTTCCCTGTGCCCAAAGAGCACTGCTCCTACTCGGGGCTGGGAGGTCCTCACCTGCTCCCACGCCCTGGAGACACCTCTCCAACTCTCCTGTCTGTTCCTTCTCTTTTGCTGAGAAAGCGTCTTCACTGCGGAGCCAGAGCTCAGCAGCAGAAGCAGCTGGACCAAGCCAGGAAATACGGGTTCTGGCCCAGCCAGCCATCAGTTGTGTTTAGCTTGGGCATGTCATTCAGTGGGCAGTGTCTTGGATTTCCTTTTGCAAAATGACCAGGGCTGTCTAGAGCCACCACCCTGCCCCATACAGCAACCATTAGCCACATGTGGCAACGTAAGTGTGAACTCCATGGCTACCTCACTGGACAGCACAGGTCCGGAACCTTTCCACCCTTGTAGAGAGCCACAGTGCGCGGGCTCCATTCTGGACAATCTCTGGGATGATCCTCAGTCCTCTTCTCCAAGCCAGGCACCACACCCAGCACAGCCTCCCTGACTATTCTAGCCTGTGCCAGCTTCTGCTCCAGACCCTGCTGCTGGTACCAGTGAGGACACAGAGACAAGACTTTAAGTAACTACTCAAATACAGTTCTATTCACTCAAAATCTTCCCAACGGGGTGGTGCCAGGTCTTTGGGAGATGGGTCGTACACAGATAAGGCAGCGCAGCCCTGCACTCCAGGTGTGTCCCTTCAAGGGGGCAGATGGCAAGTTGGTAGGCCCGACACTAAGGAGAGGGCCATTCTCGTGTGAGGTGACAGCAGGTTCCTGCGGAGGTGGCAGGGGACCCACCTTGGATTAGGCAGTCAGTCAGGGAGGGCCTCTACAAGGAGGGGGCATTCGAGCTGAGACAAAGGTGGGCCTTCCCTTGTTTCTGGTGTCAACTGGAGTACGAGGGAGTCCCGGCCCCGGCACTGTTGGCATGTGGGACCAGATTCTCAGGTATGGGGCTCGCCTGTGCATCCCTGGCCTCCACTTGCTGAATGCCAGTGGCACCCCCCAAGTTGTGACAACCAAAGATGCCTCCAGACATTGAGAACCGTTGCTCTGGTGGTAACCACTGGAAGGAAGGACCCGAACCTTAGGTGCACGAAGCCTTTTGTGTCCCCTGTGATGCCTTGGGGCATGGCGCTAAGCGCTCGCTAAGAATTTGTTAAACCACTGACTGACCGCGAATGGACGGAGACACCACTCCATCGGAGTATCAGAGGATCCCCAGCCTCTGGGTGGCCACAACCCACTACAGACTCACCCACTGTATGTTTCACAGGAAGGGCCACGGGCAGCCTGCTGCAGGGGGCTCATGTGGAATGTGTATTTACATCCTCAGTACTACAGGGCATGACTCATTAGGACCTACCCTGAAATACGAGGCCGTGTGCAGGTGCTCTGACCTTCTCCAGATTCCAAGTTTAATTGCGCTGTCAGCCCGCCCCTTGGTAAAGGTCACTGCAGCTGTAAAGCACGCCAGGGCACGCTGGCTGGCGAGTGCCTGATGATGCGGTAGAGCAGTGAGCCCCACCGTCGTGATGCCCTGAACACCCAGTGTCATCACAGGCCCAGGCCCAGGGCAGGTGCTGGCTGTCCAGGGGCTTGTGGCCGTGGTAATGAGGTCGGCTGTGCAGTCAGCTACACCTTCACGGCCAGGACACCAACGGCCGCTCTGCTGAGCGCAGCCCTCGGTGGCTAATCAGGACAAAAGGGCAGCCCTTCCATGGTGCTTCAAGTTGTTGTCAACTTAAGAAATTATTATTTTCAACAGATTGTTTGTCACAAAGCTTCCTGCCAAATTACACTCCCAGGCCAGATGACGTGTCACCAACTCACCTCTGCTGTACCTGCACAACTGTGGTGCAGAGGTCCCCACGTGGTTAGGCATTAAAATGAAAACAGCCAGAGATGAATTAGGGGGAAATTCAGAAAGCCTGGGAGGAAGACCAATGTCCTGGAGCTTCCTCTCGGGATGCAGAGCCCAGGTGGGTCCCCAGCAGACCAGTAAAATCACGCTCGCATCCAGGGGCAGCATGCAGGGCTGGCAATGGCTGAGTGAGCACAGGCACTGTCTCAGGAGAGGTGACGGTGAGGCTCTCAGGAATACTGAGGTGGCCTCTGAGTGGAACTATAGAATATCAGAAGTGGGGGACAGCTGGCCCTTGAGAAATGAGCTCAGGGACCCCGCGTTCACTCTTTGAGTTATAACAGAATCCAATGTAAGATACATTTATAACTGCACACCTTGAAGCTTTCCTGACACATAGCATGCATTGGCGGATTACACAGCCCGTTCGTATTTAGGGCCATGTTTAATCGTGAGGGAGGCAGAGTGGCAGGTGGCACCTGTTCTGTGCATGAACAAACTGAAGCCCAAGTCCTGCCTTGACTCCAGGCATTCGATGCCACGTGAGGGCCTTGCTGGGCCACCCCATGTGCATGTTGGGTTGTAACTTCCTGCAGCAGTAGAGTGCCACGCTGGGTGCCGGGGAAGCTACAGTGCATGGGATGAGGTGATCCATGGGCCTGGGACGGACGATGATCCAGCCCACGGACACAGGGAAGTAGAGCAGACAGGGTGAGGGGCGGGGAAAGGCAGTGAGTGCAAGATCAGCAGAGGACAGCTGTGCAGGGGGAGGCAGGAGGAGTATCAGACGGAGACAAGGCCCCAGCACCTGTTAGTTGCCAGTGGGAAGGGCAGGGATGGCCTGAGGTGCCAGCAGGTGGTCCTGAAGACGTCCTGGGGTCTGTGCATGCTCCTACATGGGAAAGCAGGAGGGTCATGGCTGTGTGTCTTCTACACTGACCACTGGGCCACATGCTGGTCATGGCTGCTGCTTGTACAGGGCTGTGCACCACTTCTTAGCTCCAAGCACAGTTGTGGGTGGATGTGGGGACCCCATGGAACTATGCCCTGACATGTAGACGCTGCATCATGTGGCCCAAGCTCCTGCAGCCTGGCAGCTCTCACCATCTCCCTTGTTTAGTGGGAGGAAGAACATTGATCTTTGGGGCATCGGGAGGCTCCCTCCGGTGGCTGCCAGGCCGTAGGGAGGGCGTTGCCAGCAGCCCCAGAGGAGCCCTCGATCACTTTGCATTCCTGCCAGGCTTTTAATTCTCTCTGACTGGAAAGTAGGTTCCCAGAGGGCTCCTTCATGAGGTCATGTCACTGTTGAGATCACCCCAGCAGGTTGAGCTCAGACTCCTGCTTTCTGCTTCCTGCAGAAAGGACCCAGTGGACTCTGGAAGCACCAAGATGGCTTTTGAATAAAGCTCACAGCATTGAACCTGTAGTTGCCCACACAGGCATGTGCTCTGAGCCCTGCAGATAATCCCCCTTCCCGGGGAGAAGGAAGCATCCCTGGGTCAAAAGGACTAGGCAGCTTCCCTTCTCCCAGGGCCTCAAGGGTCATGTTTGGTCTGGGCCCTCGGAGGGTGGACAGCACCCATGCCATGTCTCGTAGCAGTCCACACAGGGGCCCTCAGCTCTGCCTGCCACAGGATCTGATTCATAGTGTTGAATGCCACCATTTCTGCCCAAAGACAGATGTGGCCCAGGTCTGCGTGTGAGTAGAGCATTCAGCATCGACAAGGAAGCAGGTTTTCATCGTTGGTCATTCTGATTGGTTGTGTAGGAAATGTGCCTCAGAGCGTTTGTCTGCGTGGCTGGCCACATCTCCGGTGGCTGTGATATATTCTTGGTCTGTCCTCGGGCTTATCTTAGACTCTTGTGGTCAGACCTTCCTTGATAAAAACGACAGCGTGGATCAGGAACTTGCTTTTACTCGCATCTGTTACGGAAGTTCCTCAGTGGAATATCAGCCCCCGAGGGCAGGAGCCTGGCAACAGCTTGGGGTTGTCACCGCAGCAAGGGACCTGCCGTGTTGCCAGCCTTAGTGTGTGCTGGCTGAATGTCCCACCTGGACAGGCTCCCCTTTGGTGTGGCCGCGTCTGTCTTCTGCATGGACGTATGGCCCACACCTAGTGCAGCGCCAGGCGCACAGCCAGGGCCCAGTAGATGTGTGCGCCCCACGAGTCTTGCTTTTAAAGGTGGGGTGCTTTATCTGGACAGTGAACCAACGTCTTGAAGTGAAAATCAGCTCCTTTTTGTAAAACATTTTCAAGGGGTGTATTTGTTTCTTAAGGCTACCACAACAAAGTACCACAAACGGGTGGCTTAAACAACAGAAATTTATTCTCTCACAGCCCTGGAGGCTGGAAGTCTAAAATCAAGGTGTCAGCAGGGCCAGTTCCTCCTGAGGGCTCTGGGGGAAGGGTGTGATCCAGGCCTCTCCCCTTGGCTTGCGATGGCCATGTGCTCCCTGAGTGTCTCCACACTATCTTCCCCTTTTCATAAGGACCACAATGCACTGGATTAGGGACCCCCCCCCACTCCAGTCTGACCTCCCCTTAACTAAGTGCATCTGCAATGACCCAGTTTCTAAATAAGGTCACATTCTGAGGTGCTGGGGTTTGAACTTCAACATGGGGATTTCGGGGGACAGAATTCAAGCCATAACAAAGGGGCGAAAGGACTTCGCATGGGTCCTTGCTGTGAGTGTCTCCCTTGGTCTGAGGCTGGGGAGCACCTGACACTGAGTGCAGCCTGGCGCCACCCTGACCCCCAGGCGCTCAGAGAACACCCCATCCCCAGCGTGAGGACAGCTCTGCGGGCGTTAGGCTCTCGCGGTGAGCCACGTGTGCTGTGAGGAGCATTCCAGCCACGCATGGTGGGACTGTGACTCGTCGGTGATGGATCACAAACCCAAATGGAGGAGGAACATGTGCACATGCCAGGCCGGGAGCACATGTCGCCTGAGGAGCTCCCAGATGGGGAACCTTGGTCCAGGTCGGCACAGGGATGGGATGTTCTCAGGGTTTGGCTCGTTTTTGATGATTCAGACAAACCAGCAGTTGGCAAGACAGTTCCAAACCTGGAATATCCAGGTGAACCCAGAACAGAATTTTCTTCAGTCAAAACAAACCTGTTTTCGAGTGCCACGAGTCTGATTTTATCACGAAGGATGGGTTTTGCCCAGGCAAAGTGGACGTCCATCCGCCGCCAGGGAGCCTGTCCTTGTTCAGGTCAGCTGGTGAGCCGGCAGCCGGACATCACGCCCCTGCTGGGGTGGTCTGGATAAATCCCTCTTCACGAAGCAAAGTGAAATCTGCTAGACAGAAATTGGACACTGTGGAGAGAGCGTCTTCACTGTACTGTCCCTGTCCTGTTAGCCTTATTGGGCGGTTCCTGTTCGGAGAGTTGGCCAAGAAGCAGTGAAATATGTCATGGTACTTGCTGCTTTCTCTGTAAAGCCCAGGTGGCCTTCTTGTGGGGCCATTTCTGACAAACTAGGTTTTGCTGAGAACCACGTGAAGATAGCAAAATAAGAGGGGCTTGTAATTACCCATTTTGTGGTCCTTGTAGAATAGGGCAGCCCAAGATAGGACCACACAAAGGTGTGTGCAAAGCTAAGCAAGGCAGGACCATGTAAGGGGACCCCTTTGTCCTCCAGGAATGTTCCAGACAAAACCCCACAGAGTCTTGCTTTACAAAGGGAAAGCAGGATCCCACATGCAGCCAGAGTAGCCAACTCAGGTGCAAGTGTTTTTGCATTTTGTGTACTGTTGCCAGTTCTTGCAGGCATTTTAGTGATGCAATTAATTATTCTGAAGTACATGAAAGTTAAGCACAACCTTGATTCCAAGCCGTCAAAGTTAAAGCAAGGCAGCACGGCTGCTTGTAATTACACACTTTTTTATTTATCTGTGTATGCATCTTAAAATCACAAAAACTTTGTTTGTACTTGAGTTGCAGATTCAAAAGTGCTCTGTAAATCCAATTATGGGCAATGTCATCTGTAGAAAAGGCACAGGGTGTTTATGTCTAGTTTATCATGTTATTTTTTCCAAAGTACTTTGAAGGATTTTGCAATTAATGTGCTGTTCCATTTGATTGAAATTTAGAGTTCTTGATCTACATCTGTCACCTTCCGCAGGCAGATCAGGCCTGGCATGTGCGACTGCTTGTTACGTGGGGGAGCCCTGCTCAGCGGGTGCTCCTGAGGGTGTGTGGTCTCTTTCTCTGCGAGCCTGTACTTACCGTGTTCTGTGTGCCCTGGGCAGTGCCACAGTTGGGGTAAAGCAATGAACCTGAGGGATGTCATCCCCCTTTGCTGCGTTTACACTGTGGCGGGGGCCGTTGGACACTATAAATGCCTCAGAGACCAACCTCATAATCAGAAAGGGGGGCCTCTTGGACAAGCTTAGAACACATCAGCCTTTGGTCACTCGTCTCCTCCTTACTTCAGTGTGCGGTCGAGCCCCTACTGTGCCAGAGCTGCTGAGAGCAGGGACACCCCCTTCCTGGTTTGAGGACACAGGGGACACACATGAACAGGCTGGCAAAATGGTGAGTGGCGGCGAGTGTCATGGAGACATGGGCCTGGTACGATAGATGTGGTGGTATCTGAGCACGAGTGGAGGTGCCTGCAGCGCAGAAGTCTCCACAAAGGGGGAGAAGTGTGCTGGGAGCAAGGGACTTTGCATTTGCAGAGTATTTACCCTGATATTGGGAAGACATCGTTGCCCCCCAGTCCCCACATTCCCCGTCCATCCCTCCTCTTCCCTCTGCCTAGAGAGCAAGGCCCAGACGTGTGCAGCCCTCTGGTCGACTGTGCAAGAGCTGCACAAGTCGCATCTGCACCCTAGAGGTGGCCCCTCTAGTGCCAGGGTTGGGACTCCCTGTGCTCACAGTGACCCTGTGCCCCCATTCGGCCTTTCTCCCCGAAACATGTCCTTTTTATTTTGATTTTAAGCACCTTGGATTTAAACAGTATTTACACAGAGCTGCTTTGTCTTGTATTTTTCATTTGGCAATATTAATTGTGACCTTTCAGAACTCCCAATTAAACTTTTCCAATAAGACAGAAAGGTTGAGCAAGCCAGAACGGGTGTGGGTGGCAGACGGTGTCGTGAGGACGCAGCACGGGGGAGTCGCAGCTGCTGGGCAAGGTGGCGGGCAGCATATGGGTGGGCGCTGGGAAGCCTGGTCCCTGTCCTAGTGTGGGAAGAAGAGATGTCCCCGTGGAGGGGAAGGCCCGGGTCCAGGCATACTGCCTGCTGGCCCTTTCCAGGGCTGTAAGCCCTCGTGGCTCAGCCTGGCAGAGGCAGCAGAATTAACCAGCTTGGGGTTAGGGGTCAATGGCTGGGATAAGTTTCCCCAGGGCCAGGGCCATCACTGGGGGCCACAGGAGTTTCAGCTGCAGCGTTTGAAAAGTGCAGAGGGGACGTGGATCAGGGTCTCTGGTTCTCTGCGTGGCCACCTTGGTGCTCAGGCCTCCAGTTGCGAGGAGGGTCATTAACTCTGTGGAAACCCAACTCCCTCCCAAACAGAAGATCAGGGGGAACATGGCTCCCCACTCCGAAGTTTTCAGGACAGGCTTTTGCGGTGGAGAAAGAAACAAAGCTGATTCGGGTAGTCTGGAATAGAGGAGACACCTGTCAGCCAGTGCGTGGGGTGCCTTCGTCAGCGTGGGCGTGTACTTTAGGGTGTCACGCCCCTTTTGACTCCAGGTCAGCATTTCTGGAGACCTGGCTGGCTGCACCCTTGAGAGGACAACAGCTTGTCCTTGGGACACGGCACCAAAATGCTCAGGGGAGGCAGGTGCACCCGGTGGCTTCAGCGTCGCCTTGGCATCGGCAGGCCATGGGGCGCAATGGGGATAGGGTGCTGTCTACGTGGGTGTGGTCCTGCCTCACCCCCTTCTGACGGCTGCCAGGAAGAGGGCCAGTGGTAACAGACCTTTTAGATTTTCAAGACAAGCTGAACATCTGGACTTTTTAATGTGGAATTTGCCAATATCTCTACAGCCTGGAGCAGGATTTCCCAATCTTGGCAGGATGGTCACTATGGGACGGGTCACTGTCGTGGGGGCTGTCCCGGGCACTGTGGGGTATTTAGCAGTATCTCTGGCCTTCACCCATTAGACACCAGAGGCATCCTTCCCCCCAGCTGTGACAACCAAAACTGTCCCTAAATATTGCCAAATGTACCCTGGGGAGCCCAAATCACTCGCAGTTGAAACCAAGAATCCAGACCATGGCTGCCTTTCTGTGAATTCTGCAATAAACCGACCAAAGACCCACATAGGAATTACCAGTCAGCAGAGCCCAGAAGTGTGTGGGGCTCCAGGCTGCCTGAGCACCGAGGGCTCCTACACAGCCATTGCTGGCTCCTGTCCCCTTTGTCTCGGGGACACCTCGGCCCCCATAATATCCCCATTCAGGACCACAGGGGCCTTGTGCCAAAACCTGGCAGACTTCCTGCAGACCCCACTCGCTGACAAACTTTAGGAAACATTTGTTCTCCTCTGCGTGGAGGCACCACACCTGAGCTGACCCAAGACCCTCCGGTGGGACATTGTCACAAATTCCATGAAGTGAACAGAGGGTCGCTAGGGCGAGGGGCTGTGTGACGGCTGACCTGGGGAGCAGTGTCCACCCCGTGCTGCAGCGTGAGTGCTCAGCCCTCACACTCCAGCTCACGCTTGGTTTGCACAATAACATGACATCGCTGCTCTGGGGGCTGCCCCCGCGGCGTGGCAGGACTTGTGGTGCAAGCCACGAACCCCCAGCCGGTCTGTCAATCTTAGAGTCTGTGGCCAATGGCCATTCTTGGAAGCAGCGGCTGTGTCCTCTCCTGCCACTTCCAAGGACCCTCCCTCAGGAGACCCACCCTCAGGGGGCTCACTCTGACCGGATATAAAAGGGGGCCAGATATAAAAGGCGGATTAATTGCAGCTTGGCCTGGCGGTCTCCCCACCCAGGCAGCACATTCCTGTGAGCCGGCAGCTGGCTTCCTCTAATGACAGAAGCTTCAAGTCTGAACCCAGTGAAGTTTTAAATTTGGTGGACGCCTGCAGAATAGCCGAGAGGCTCCATTTGCAAGGGGTTGGCTGGACTCTTCTGCACACATTTGTGTCAACAATGAAAAATTACATCAGTCACAGCCAAATCAAATACCCTAGTTGTGTCAAGATTCCCCAGATGTGATGTGCAGACTCGAGCCCCTTGTAAATTCCACGTCGCTTCCTTCCCTTAAAAGTGCCCGTGGATTTCTCCCTGATGGGAGCTGGCTTGGCTGCCCAGGTTTGGATTCAGGATTTGAAAGTCCTGATCTTCCCCCCGAGGCAGAGAGCAAGTCGCCCCCCTTGTGCTCCGTGGTCTTAGCATTTAAGACGGGGGAGGCTGGTGGAGGGAGGAACATGCTGTCAGGCACCTCCCTGCTGCTGTTCCCTGTCAAACCTTCTCAGCAGAGCTGCTCCCAGCTCTCCAGCGGGCCCCACACCCCATCACAGGGTCAGGCAGCTTTGCCCTGCGTGACGTCTGCCTTTGGGTTGTAAGTTCACTGGGCCAAGGGGGATAATGAGGACCTAAGACCCCACTCAAGACCCCAGCCACCACCCCGGAAGCTGACACTTGGCAAAGAACTGTGGTTGGCCTCATTCACCAGAGACCCACTTCTTGACAGTAACACAGGGCGTCACAGTGGACAAACATGATGCGGGAAAATGCGCGTACCCAAACCCAGACTTTTCAGGGGCAGAGAAGGTTTACCTACAACACAGACTCCAGGGAGAAGGACGGACAGAAAGTGTGGCCCAAACAGAAGTTGAGGCTTCCCCAGCCGAGGACGTGGATCGTGGAATCTGCAGGAAAAGAGGTAAACCAAGCCTGAAGAGCACAGTTTTTCCCCAACTCTGCACAAATTGCACCGGCCCCCTGACATTTAGAAAACGCCCTGGCTAATTCTCGGGGTGTGGTGGGAGCAGGGGCTGAAAGTCGCCAGGGTGTGAACGGTGAGGTTTAGACTGGAATGAAGTCACGTGGCCGTCGGCATTCGACTTGCTCTTCACACAACCGTGTTGTGACGTCAGGTGAGCTGGGACGCGCCCCGTCGGGCTGGGGACAGGCATCCGTGGAGCATGTGGCGGGGACTTTGGTCTCCAGAAGGCCCTGATTCCGCTGCCCTCAGCTGGGCTTTCTGGCTGGGTCCGCCTGAGAGCAAGATGCTCTCCCCTCAGTCTCAAGGCCAACGCTGTTCCGGAAGCTTCCGTAGCCGGGCCGGCTCTCCACCTTACATGGGGAACTCATGAAGCCACAGCTCGTGCCTGCCTTGACACAAAGCTGGATCACCACGAGCCCGTGGGGAGTGAACGCCAGCCCTGCTGCTGGGCAGGTGACCCTAAGCTCCACGAGGACAGAGCCTGGCACAGCCCCCCCGTGGGAGGCCTCTGTCAGCGCGTGTGGGACAAAGAAACACTCAGTTCTGCATTTGTCTGACTGGTCCGTGCAGTGTGTTTTATGCACCTTGGACAGCAGAGGAAACCTGGCCTTGCATAAGGAGAAAGGACGTCTTAAACCCAGGCCGCTGGCCCGTCGGGGTGCTCTGCCGGCTTCACTCTGCCCAGCACCCTCACACAGGTACTGGTGAATGTGTGTTGCGGAACATTCTAGGCACTATGTAGAGCGTGCTCACCTGCTTAGGGCTCACCGCATCCTGCCCTGGTGAGAAGTGAAAATGTAACCCCATTAAAAAGGGAAAAGAATGCAAAGACCAATAAAAATAAATCCTTTGCAACGTGCGAGCAGGTTGCGAGCCTGCTTTTGGCTGCAACACTGTCCAGACGCTCCCGTCCCACCACGGGAAGCACAGCGCTGGGGGCGAGGACCCAGGACAGAGGTCAGTGTGTAGCTGCACCGCCTGCTGAGCTGGGGGCTCCCCTCCCTGTGCCTCCGTTTCCCCATCTGGAAAAGGGATAATAAAAGCCCTGGAAGGGCCAGGGCAGTGTTGGGGTCACACAGTACCGGCTCCCAGGACATGGGTCCACGGTGTCCCCTGCAGCGCCCACCACTAGATCTGAGCCTTGCTGGCCCCAGCCCCTGTCCCTCCCCCTCTGCCATTGTGTCTCAGCCAGCTGCCCAGAGGGAGTTCCTGCACGGGGTCAGCAGTGCCCAGGGCATCCACTCACTGCTCATCCAGCCCACATCTCCTGAGGGCTGGGCACGGGTGTGGGTAGCAAATGACCAGACCTGGCCCCTGCCCTAGCCCTCTTTTAGGGACAAGGCAGAAGTTAAACATGTGATTCTAAGTACACTAAAGGCTGGAAAAAGGCAAATATAGTGAAAATAAATGTGCATAATAGAAGGCGACCCTAACCTTGTCTGGAACGCTGTGCTTGTACATCATAGGAATGCACAGCAATGCTGATCCTATGGAACAGGAAGCTAATTCTCACTACAGTGTTAATGGTTGATGGGTTGGATGTGTTATTCCCCTAGGAGCAGTTGTCATGGATAACACCTGCAATGGCCTTGCCTTAAGGATCTTCTCATAAGAGTACGGTTCTAGATGGTTCAGTTTGGCAGCAGCTGGCATTTATGCTCAAATGCTGGGGATTCGGGGTGAGATGGGGTCTCTGTGATACAGGCTCCTATGCCCTGGCTGCAGGAGATGGTCTGTGAGAGTTGTGGGGCTCAGGAAAGGGGTGCACTGAGGAAGTCCTAGGGTCAGACCAGGGCATTGACCTTGCTGGTGTGGGGCTTGGCAGGAGGCAAGGGCCGCGGGAAGGGAGAGCCTGTGCTGGGGCTGGGCCTTCCCTTCCCTCGCCCACCCCAGCCTGGCCCTCCCAGTGGTCTGAAGTTGCTGGAGCATCCCCGGGGTTCTGCTCTCTGCAGCCTCCTGCTGGGGGTCCCCACAGGCCTCACACCGCTCTCTCCCGAGCCCGCCCAGCTCTGGCAACTTTCCACTGTTTGTTTTCCCTGAAACACGGATGGAAAACTATTTAAACAAAAGCGTGTTGGAGTGAGAAGCTGAGAAGCTGCTGCACGTCAGGGATGAGGCTGGGGTTCATTTGCTCCCCAGACACGGCCAGTGGGTGCCAAAGAGGGAAGTGAAGGCAGACTGCACCCCTGGACACGGCTCTCCACCAGTCAAGGCCTCTGGGGGTGCAGCTCACCCACTTCCTGGGGCTCCGTTTCCTGCATGCTTCCCTGCCCCCACCACTGCCAGGCCACGGTCTGCAGCGATGGTGAGAGCCGGTTCTGCCTGCGGAGATGCCCGTGCCAGGGCCCACAGAGCCCAGCACCCAGGGCAGAGGCAGGGAGGATGCTGTCTGGGTGGAGAGAGAACAGGGAAGCACCCAGAGCGTTTGGGAGCATCTTTGGAGGAGAACTGAAGCGCCTTCCCAGGGTGGGCGTGGAACCGCACGCTTGTGTGTGGCTCTCACAGCGAGCCCAGGCTCTGCCCTCTCAGCTGAGAATCCCTCCTTTTCATAGGAAATGACCCTGGGGTAGTTACGTGTTGTCATGTTGTCAAGTAACAAAAGTAACAAATCAATCCCAGATTTAGTGGCTTCAAAAACAGTAAACATGTAACCAGCCAAGGCAACTGCAACATTCCCCTCCTGCCGCAGGCAGGGGACCTTCAAAAACCCCAAAGCAGGACCTGTGGCTCCCGGTATGACAGCCTGGATGCACAGCCCAGATGCCTGCTGCAGGCCCTTCCCCTTTGCACCTGGGGAGTCTGCACCTTCCAGCCCCACGTGACCCTGAAGGCCCTCCTTGGCCTTCCTCTGCCTGGAGTCTTCCCAGGTGTCTGCACCCCGCCCTTCCCATCCTGGGGCTCAGAGAAAGGTCGCCGTCTCCAGGGAGCCTCCTGGTCTTCCCCACCCTCCCGCGGGGCAGTGCTGACCTTGCTGAGGCGGCTTCTCAGAGTGTGTAGAGGTCAGGACAGATGAGCACTGAAACCGAGTGAGCCTTTGGAGATCTGCAGAAAATCCCTGACATGAAACCTTCCTGGTAATTCAATTTTATTATATTTTACAAAAGTATAGTACTAAACAGAAGCTGGTCCTTCAGCCAGAGGGACTGGGCAGCCGGGGCTGGGGCCTGGCTCAGGGCCAGCCTTGCTCCTTCCTCGATGGCCTACAGGCTCACGGCAGTGGGGCAGGTGGCATCACAGGCCCCCATCCAGCGCCGTGCCTGGCGCGTCATCCAGGCCCAGCGAACGTGTGGAGACAGGCTGAGTTAACATAACCCCCAGCCTCAGTACGTGATGGCACGGCAGCCGCCCAAATTATGAGCCCAGAGTGTGCCTGCCCCTCTCGCCAGGGGAGTGAGCAAATGCATGAAATGGGCCAGGCGGCCACTTCCAAATTTAATCCAGAGGATGTCAGGGAACGTCAGCCTTATTACTTTTTAATGAAAATTTTTTATCGCCAGCTAATCACGAGGTGAATGGAGCGGTGTGGCGGAGCTAGTGGTCAGTTTCTTCAGTAAATCAGAGCAAAGGACACCCATAAATTGAAGCGATATTGGTAACGCCGCTGCACAGGTGCTCGCGCACCCACGAAGCCCGCAGTAGCGGGACGACGCGGGGAGGTGGGGGCTCTTCTTTCTCTCTTTGTTCCCCCACAGATGGCACAAGCTAATTATTCTCATTTGTGTAGCACCTTACACCTCTGTAGACGTTTTTCAAAATGTTGGAAAACAGATGATCACGTCTGTTTTTGTAGCGGTGTGAGAGTTTTTTCATTAGCAGGATCGGGCAGGACCATCTGTGTATTTTAGTGAAAAGTTTGCCACCAGCAGTGACTTTAAAACTTTGAAACAATAGCTGAGTGGGATGTTTCTCAGCTGTCCATGGGCTGCCTGGGAGGGCCTGGGGGTGCAGAATCCACAACAGATTCCAAAATGGATCCAGGGGCTAAAAGGCTGTGTTTCCCCCTACCCCAGACTAATGACAACCAAGTCAGAACTATCCAGAAAAGTCACTGGGTAGAGGTCCCTCTGCTGCCAGCTGGCTGTGTGTCTTTGGACAAGTTAACCCACCTGTCTGAGCCCAGTGTCCTGGAGAAGTTGCAGTTGATTAGCTCGCAGGGCCCCCAATCGTAAGACATGGCTATGAGAGCTTAGCCTCTATGGAAGGTTCCGGAGGTTCCCGTGAACTGCAGCATGGGAAATCTGTGAGCTGCGCTGGGCCCCCCATGTGTGTGCAGCTCCTGAGTCTCCATCCTGCAGCAGAGCACCCCTCCCCTGGGAAGCTCCAAGTGTATATTTATGCTCCACTCCATCGGCCAAATCACAGTTTGTAATTAAAGCAACGTAGGGACTTTATCCAGTGAACTCTGCAGCCCCTGCCTCTGGGGCCGTTGGCTGCAACGGTGGTGGCTCAGGAGGGGCTGGTGGGCCCTGGAAGGAAGGGGTAAGGGCCTGTGTGGAACAGGCAGGAGGCAGAGCCACATTCATCCAGCGGGATTTGCCACGCTGCAGAGACAAGGCGAGCTGCTGTGGTTCCCGGCTAAGGGGACCAGACTCTCGTTCATTCACTCAACAAACACTTGCTGAGCACTGTCTGTGTGCTCAGACTGTTCTAGGGTGCCGGGAGATGGCGGAGTCCTGGAAGGGGGCCTGCCAGGGAGGGCGTGTAAGATTCCTGTTGCTGCTCTAATAAATTGCCACAAACTCAGTGGCTTGAACAAGGTTAATTTTTACCTTACAGTTTTCAAGTCTTACAGCCAGTCGGGGTGTTGAGGGTGGTTCCTTCCGGGGGCTCCAGGGGAGGATCCATCTCCTCACCTTTTCTGGCTTCTAGAGGCCACCTCAGCTCTGGCCCCTTCTTCCATCCCAAAGCCAACAGCGCAGCGTCTTCCAGCCTCTCTCTGACTCTAGCCCCCCCACCTCCCCAAGACCCCTGTGACTGCACTGGGCCTCCCGGATGACCCAGGATCCTTATTTACTCCCGTCTGCCAGCCTCTTGTCATGCACGGTGCCATATCCACAGGTTCTGGGATTAGGACTTGGACATCTTTTGGGGGCTGTTATCCTGCCCACCCCAGGGATAAATAGTCACCCACAGCCTTGGGCAGCACTGTGCAATGCTGCCTCGCGCGGGATGAACCATAAAGCAAGATGCGGGATGGGGGGTGAGGACGGGGTGGTCAAGGCAGCTGTCTCTGAGGAAGCGGTATTCTGCCTGCAGAGGGAGGGTCCCACATGGAGTCACAAGGACAGTCAGCACAAATGTCCTGGGGTGCTGATGAATGATAGTTGCACACCGAGATAGGTCACTGCCGCATGCTGAGCGGGGAGGTCCTGGGGGGTGGGCAGCCTCGGCCAGACCTTGGGGCTGATGTTCCAGGCTGGGGAGACAGTCGTCAAGGCGGGGCTGGCGGGGGGTCAGGAGGGTCTTCCGTGTGGGTGGCTGGGCTGGGAAGCCGGGCCTGGTAAGCTGAGTTCAGACCTGGACCTGATCCTGGGCAATGGCGCCTGCAGGGCCTGGGGCCCCAGGGTGGGTCTGCCGTGGAGCCCAGGAGGTGGCCGGGCGCTATGCGGGCTGCCTGGCTGAGGCTCAGGTGGGGACCAGGGAAAGGGTGCTTGGAAGGTCACACAGGCTCTGGTGGGGTAAACGGCGTGGATCCAGAGCAGGTGCTGAGCCGGCACCGTCCCTGAGGCCTGGAGCAGGTGGGAGGGAAGTCGCGGAAGCACGGTGAAGGCCTGCCCACCTGTGTGAACGGAAGGGTCCAGCCCCGTGGGCTCCACCCGCCTCCCTTCCCTTCTCCTCCCCCTCCCCCACTGCCTCCCACTTCTCTCCAGCTTAAAGCCTGGATGAAATGTCTGCTTTTGCAGAGAACAGTCCTGCAGGGCATCCCTGGCCCTGTAGGAGCACCTGCTCCCAGGGACATACCCATAAGCACCAGGCAGGGTCCAAGTGGCCAGAGGGCCACAGGAGCTGGGGTGAGCTGGCCAGGAAGTCGGAGGGGCATACCCATTCCCAGAGCTCCTGACGTCCAGCCTCATGCTAGGTGCCGGTTCAGAGCCAGGCCCTGTGTCCTGGGGCCACCTGGCCCCCTGGGCAGCCCAAGGAAGTGACTGCTGTTAGTTGCAGCTCCCTGAGGGTCTCCAGGACCCCTCATTGATAGGCAGGAAGTCATTTTTCCTTAATGTTAATGTACTAATGGAAACAAACAGTAGAAATGTCCCTAGGCCACTGGGGTGGCACTGGGACTGGTGATGTGGCAATTAGGAGCAGAAGGGCCAGAAGCTCTCTGGAGTAGGGCGGTCGGCCAGTGTTCTCTCATGTGGCCAGCTCTGGCCCTGTTTTCTCATCCTGACATTTCAGAAGAGCTTTATCCCTCCTGTATCTGGACAGATGCACAAAATATACAAAAATAAAAAAACAAAGATGCTTTTGAAGTGCGTCTGCACATCACCACAGAACGAAGGCATGCATGCCCGACATTGGCCAGGTTTGAGGTGTGCCTGCTGTGCCATTTGGGATGCATTTTGGAATACTGGGCTTCAAGTGCACATGGGGTCCCCCTCACTCCCAGACCTCCTGAAGGAGGTGCCATGGGGGTCCCCATACAAATGGCCCAACTTCCCATATGCACAGAAATGGGTTCTGTGCATCCTCAGTGTGGGACTGTGTTTCCTAGCTATCATTCGAAGGCATTTTAGACACCTCTTCTTAGGGAAATTTTGGAACTTGTGGTGCTTGTGTCCAAGGGTCTCTATGATGGCAAGGTCCCTGGGGCAGACCCGTCTTCTCTGGGCTTCTGAAGCAACATGGTAACAGTGGACAGTGGGGAGGTGTGCAGGGGCCAAAGGCTCCCCCAGAAAGGGACAGTCTGTGGTTTCACCCAAGCGTGGAGCTATGACCAGAGGCCGAGGACTACCCCATACCGTCCTGCCATATCACCCTCCTGCCATGTCACGCTGACCCTTGGCTTCCCCATGTGAGCAGTGGGGGCCTCCACAGGCCACAGAAGCCCACTGCCTTCCATGCTGCCTCAAGATGAAAAGTCAGAAGCAGCCCCTGCACTGCCACGCTCAGGTAGAAGCCACCAGCAGCTTTCCCAGGGACACCTTCTCGTCAACAAGGTGGGGGCGGGGGGCTGTTCAGATGTGTGTTCACCCCAGCGAGAGTCAGTCCATGGGGCTCCACTCTGAGTGAGAAAGACGGCGTGCAAACATTTGTCTTAGTCCTTTTTCTGTTGCTTTAACAGAATTCGTGAGACTGGGTGATTTATAAAAGAAAGAAGTTTATTCGGCTCTTGGTTCTGGAGGTTGGGAAGTCCAGGGGCCTTCATGCTGCATCACAACGTGGCGAGGGCACCCCATGGCGACAGGGCCAGAGCAAGAGAGCCAGGGAGAGCTCACTTGTGTAACAAAGCCTCTCCCGAGAAGAGGAGTCCTCTCCCACCACAGCAACATTGATCCGCTCATGAGGGCACAGCCTTGATTAATCCACTCATGAGCTTAGAGGGATTAAGTTTCCAACATATGAATTTTTGGGGAACATATTCAAACCATACGACCTTTTAAACCCACCTCTGGGGTTAGACAAAGGGGGCTCCCCCGGTCTGAGAGCTCTCCCGGCTCTGGCAGGGTCCGGAGACTCGGAGAATGGAGCCCGTGGGGTGGGGCTCGGATCTCAGAGCGTGGAGGCCGCCTCTGCGTGAGCATCACAACGCTGCTTGTCCAAAATGCAGCTCGCAGGCACAGCTCAGACCCACCAGGCCAGGCCCGAGGGCAGCACCAGGAGCCAGCGCTCCCAACAGGTGTCCTCACCGAGGTGGGGGAGCCCCTGGCACAGGCAGCCCTGCTTGAGACCCACCTGATGTCACTGTGCCTGAGAAAGCTCCGTGGCCCCTCTGCGCTCTCTCCAGCCAGACACACCTGGCTGGACAGTTGACCATGGCCCCCGCAGCTGCTCTCATCGTGTTGGGCTGGAGCTGTAAAGGGGTGGATGCCCCTGGCCTGCTGGCCGCCTCTTGCCCTGAGCTGGGTGTTTATGGGTAGGAGCTGGCAGGAGGAAGTATCCGGCCCTGACTCGAGGTCCGAGCCATGCTTTTCTCCATCCCCGGGCATCCAGTAAGGTAATCCCCAAGGGCTTGTTCACAGCACTGTGCGGGCATGTGTCCTGTGGGAAAAGGCTCGCCGAAGCCCCTCACTTCATCCAAAAGCCAGAGGCCCTTGACCTGTAGCTCCCCTCGAAGCTGTGGGACTGTGGTTCACAGGCAGGCACTCGCAGAGGAAGCAGCCTGCACCCCCGACCTGGAGCCACCTGTGCCAGCAGCTTCTTCCCCTGTGCCTCTGCCTGTGCAGCCATGAGAATGACAGCAGGAATGGCTCCTTCTGCGTGGAAGATGTAAATAAAGCACTCAGTGTGTACCAAGTGCCCCTCGACTCATGCTGGCTGCTGCTGTTGTCATAACAATGTGGGCACGGGACCTAGGGCAGCCCAGGACTGCCTGCAGCCTGCTCCCCATGGCACGTGCACCATGTCACCCAGACCCTTGACAATGAGGGGCGGCACAGCACAGGAGTCCATGCTACTGGCCCTGGGCAGGGCAGTCTCAACCCCAGAGGCTGGTGCACCCTGAACTCAGGGGTCCTCAGCAGTGGCCGCCCACACCTGGGTAGCTGAGAGCACAGACTCTGCCCCCATGCTCGGTTTCAGCTGGTGTGTACCACCTGCCCCCCAGGCGACACCATGCTCAGGTGGCTGTGGGCCAGGTGGCAGGCCAGCAAAGGGACTGACTTGGAAACGGAGAGAGCTGGGTTCTGGCCTGGCGAGGGAGGGCATGGGGCCCACTGCCTGGGTCAAGTCCCGCCCCTGCCACTTGAGGCACTGAGGTCCCTGAGAGCCTCGTATGTGACGTCATCAGCACCTGATACATGGGCACACTGTCAGTCACACTAACTGTAGTGATGGGGCCCTTTACTGCGGCCAAACTGACCAGATCCCAGAGAAGGCAAGACAGCCAGCACCACGGGGGAAAGGGCCAAGAGCCGTCTGGCAGCCACTTGGCAGACTTAAGTCCTGGGTGTTGCTGCCTTCCCAGGGTGGGGGAAGAGCAAGGTTGGTTTTCCCCGGGCCTGCCCTTCCAGAGCCTGCTCTGCCTCCTGGGGAAGCTCAAACCCACACTTCCATGCATCTCCACCCTTCCTGAAATGCACAGAGTCCCAATGGGTGTTCACAGAGAACTCAGTCGTGACAAAGGAATGTCTCTCTGTGGGTCTGGACGCACCAAACACAGCAAGAGGAGTGAAGCCTGCTCACTCTGACCCCATGTTGGGGACAGGACCTGGGTGGCATCACCCCAAATCCTGGGCCTGCAGCATGACCCACAGCCATGCCCGTGCTCAGCTCATGGGGCGGAAGCGCTGCTGGGATCATCCGCGCTGGGTGTCCTAGGATGATCGAACACCTTTCACTAGAACGTTAGCATCAGCCTACACCAGATTAGCGGTGGGACGCATTGTGTGATCAGCTTGCTCCACTGAAACAGACAGTCTCTGGGTGCGGGAGCGGTGGGTTAACTGGCCTCCTGCTGTGGTGGCTGTGGAGAAGGCTGCTCCCACCAAAGTCAGGGCTTCCGGCAGCGGTGCTCACGCTCTTGGATGTCATCATTTACCCTGGTAGGCTGAAGACAGAGCTCTGTCTCCTGCCTGTTTGGATTCTACCGTCCCCACTGGGTTGCTATTGGGTTAAGCGAGAGTCTTCTTTCCCTGCCCAGCCCCTGCCCTGCGCCAGATGAACAAGCACATCCAGCAGCATGAGTGGTTGCAAGAGTGATGAAACCTTATGTGCAAAACGGCCCTCCCTGGTCGCACCTGTGCCAATAGGAAGTGCTGGCAGAAGCAGATGATCAAAATTGTATCCAAGCTTCTTAATGTTATCTGCAACCAAATGGCTTTGCATCTGAAAGTAGCATGTAATTGTGATCTTCAATGGGTTCTAATCAGAGATTTTTTTTTTTTTTAGTCTTGGCAATTTTTGTTCATTGCTAATACAGAGAAAGATGCAACCCACTGTTTGGTGCCTGAATATAAAAGAACATTTCTGTGCCGTGCAGCCTCACTGCAGAATCTTCCAAGGCACAAGTCAGCCACAGAGGCCTGTGAGGTTTTTATTCCTTGCTTTCAAAAACACAAGCTGTTTTTCCCCCAGAAGAGCATGTAATGTAGGAAAACATTAGCAATACTGCAAAATGGTTGCATGAAATAACTGTGGAAATATTTCACGAACTACATTAACCTTCTTCAGCTCCTCTTCCCCTCCCAACCCAAAGAGAGAGAGTTTCTGGGAGTCTTTACCTTGTTCCTCTATATAATTGCCGCTTTAAATCACAAAAGCCTTTAGAGTTATGAATGTGAAATGCACGGAGCTGTATTTAGACTGTGCTCACCTGCAGAGCTGCCCAATCCAGCTCCCCCCGGGAGAGAAACAATGAGGCCTGGAGGAACGTGTTGGTGAGCGTCCCTGTGCTATCGTATGACAAGAAGGCCCCACGCCTCTGCCTGTGGGTTCCTTTTGTTCTATCCTTCTGAAGAATGGATAATTCCTGGGAGTTTCTGTTTTGCTAGTAATTGTTCTTTAAATTAAGATACACCTTACAGCCCTAGCTGTTGAGATAAAGACGGGCTGGTGGGAAGCACCTGCTTTTGTGAGGACAGAAAAGGTGATAAGGCGTTGTGTGGTGTCCCTGCGTTCCTGGTGGAGTTTAAACAAGCAGCAACCACCTCTCGTCCTGTTGATGGCAGAGCCAGCGACTTCCTTCTCGTAAGATCCTTGCATTTCTCGGTAACCAGAGTTCAGGCTCTGTGTGGAGGGCAGTCATGGAGGGTGGGAAGACGCCCTGATGGTATTGGGCAGCATCACCTGAGGGTGTCCACAGGTTCCTTCTGCCTTCATGTGCAGGGCATTTTCTCAAGAGTTGGCTCGTGTTTTGGGCGGGCATTTGGTGTTGAGAGGAGCTGGCGTCTCCTCCCAGCCTCTCAGTGGTGAAGCAGCCACGTCCAGTGCCAGCCCCTGGATCCCACCTCCTGGCCTCCTGGCCTGGGGGGGTTCTGAGGCCTGGTCTCCGCTCACCGGGATACAGGGCCTGTGATTGGCAACGTCCACCGGGGAAACAGGATGCCATTCTTCAACCACCATCTGTTGTTGTGTTTCCTGTGTATTTGTTTGTTTGCTTTTCTCTCCAGTGTGATTTTATGATCCGTGGGCAAACTCACACTACTTTTTATCCAGTTAAATCTCTCCAGGAGCCTCTAAATGCCAGGCACTGTTGTGGGCGTGTCCTCGTATGCTATCTCATTGAACTATCACAAACACCCTGCGAGGTAGAGGTGGTCACTTCATTTGACGGGAGGAGGTAACCATCAGCTTAGCGATCTCCCTCAGGGCAATGACTTGACAAATCCCACTCTGTGGGCTGCAGGTGCGTGCCTGGTGGTTTTAGGGTGCTGTCCCCAGTCAGATCCCGTGTCCAGAGGGGTTTAGCAAGCCCCCCAAGGCCACGTCGCTCGTCCCCCGGCACCCAGCCCCGAGCTCTTCACACCCTGGCACTGTCCAGCAGGTGCTGACCACACGGTGGGGACCAGGGAGGTGACCTGAGTGCCTTCTGCACAAGTCTGTCTCACTCAGCAGCCAGAAGGGTCCAGTGCAAGGGCTGCCCTTCCCTGAGAGAGGCCTTTGCTTTCTAAGGAGAGCCTGGAGCCTTCTTTCACCGTCTTCTCAAGAGCATGTGGCACATTAGCGTGGACGGAGTTTGGGCCGGGTGGGGTTGGTTGGGGGGCTGGGATGCCCTCTCCAGAGGAAGAGCCCAGGGCCTCTCTCTCTGCCTCCAGCCCTGCCAGGTCTCAGTGTCTAAATCATCAGGGAAAAAATCCTTTCTGGTTCATTGAGCTTTCTGCAAATTATAATTCACACCCAGGAGTAAAATGTCATATAATTTTTATACATTTGGCTGAGTTTTTTCACTGCTATCTTAAAAACAATTCTTTATCAAGATTTCATGTTGGAATTGTCCAGGGATGATCACCTCGGGAGAAACGCTTCATTTGCACACTGTGCCATGCACGGTGCTTCCCTTGGGGCCAGTGCTGGTCTCTCGGGGGACCGCTGCTGTGGGAGGCGCCCTGGTGAG
This sequence comes from Daubentonia madagascariensis, assembly GCA_023783475.1. NCBI lineage: Eukaryota > Metazoa > Chordata > Mammalia > Primates > Daubentoniidae > Daubentonia > Daubentonia madagascariensis. The sequence continues at coordinate 897,412 of JAKFHU010001640.1, read as the reverse complement.
GATCAGGGATTAGTCAAGGACCTCAAGAGGCAAGTATCGATCACCTCCAAACCGGCTTCATTAACTGGCTTTTTTTGTAGCCACAAATTAAATCACCAAAGTGGAGATGTGATGGGCAGGAATCTCCAGAGACCAAGCCTAGTGTGTGGCTGCCCTTCCCCGGCAGTGGGAGATTTAGTGGCCAACACTCTCAACTGGCCCCCCGGAGAGAAGTGGGGTGTGCCACAGAGCCTGGGCCCGGGGCTGCTTGCTGCTCCAGGTCAGAAAAGGTGGAAACATCGCAACCTCCGCCTTCAGGAACCTTGCAGTCTAATATGTGAGAAAGAACAAACTCGCATTGCAAAGGGACTCAGGAAGCCTTTCCAGAAAAATGTGCAGACAGGTGCACCCCAGGCTGAGAAGTGGCAGATTATTTTAGAGGCATCATTAAAATTGTTTCTTGAGATGCAGGACCTGCTTTGGGGGTTTATCTTTGTAATTGCCATTTTATTTATTTTAGAAAAGAAGCCATAGTTCAAAACCTGTAAATGTTGTGGAAACAAAGACGACCTCTAACCCCGTCTGGCGGTCATGCCAGCCGGCGTAATTACCACTATTGCTGTGCACGTCGGTACGTCACTAACTCAGAGCCCGCTGGCCTTTCTTCCAGACGTGTGGTGGGGATCTCACGTCCCCACTCCTCTGCGGCCAGAGGTGACCACGCGACTTGCTTTGGCCAGTGAAATGGGAGCACAACCAGGTGCGTCCTCCCAGGAGGAGCCTTGAAAGCCAGAGCATGAGTCCCCTGCGCCTGTTTCTTGCCTCAGTGATCCTGGAAGGAGCGACTAAACCTCCCGACTGCGTCCCTGAGGCTTCTGTTGTGCACAGCCTCCTGGCTGGTCCACGGTGCACACATCACAGGAGCCAGAAATCAAGCTCTGTGGTTTAGAGTGATAAAATCGGGAGCTATTTGTTACTCTTAACCCAGCCTTATGCTGACAGACACACCCTGAACTTCCAACAATGTATCTATTCCAATGACAATAAAATCCGTGGGGGTTCAACAATGTTAAGTTACACGGCACCTCCGTAGGGAGCCTCAGACCCTTTAATGCGCACTGAAAATTCCAAGAAGAGAGGATATGATAGTTGTCACATACATAAAACCATGTGTTCCTGCCCCACCCCCAACACTGGCCCTGGACCACGTTCCTTGGGACGTTCTTGGGACAATAATGTTGTGACCCACAAAGAGTCCACAGCTTCTTTCTTCAAGCTCTTTAGAAATAGGATCTGGATTAGGAGCCACCAAAGAGAACCTCAGGCCTTGCTTGCTTTGGGTTGCCCCAGGCTGAGGGGGACAGGTAGAAGGTGGAACCACGTTTTCCTTCCGCGCTGGGGTCACTTCACTCGTCCTCACTGAGCATTCCTGGTTGGGAGTCTGGTCATGTCCCCAGGTCCCAGACGACCAGAGTCCTAAAGGGCATGTTAGACTCCCATCTGGGAAGGAGCTGCGAGGGTGTCTTGTGGGGCCCTGTCTCTCTGAAGAGGTCCTCTGCAACGTCCCCGCAGGGCCTCACAGAGCCCCAGGGCAACCTGCAATAAAGTGGATGCTTGGCCTCTAGGGCGTGCCCCTCCTACCCGAGGGTGTGCTCGCCTGGTGGGGTTTGCACCTGCTTTGCCTTGGATCCCTGTCCAGGCTCTGCTTCCACCAGAAATGCTCCCCGAGCCTCAGGACCACTCGGACCTCTCCTGGGCCATCCAGCAGAGCCGCCGCTTTAGGTTTATTTCTGTCTGAGCAGAACCGATTTCCTCTGCTGTGCCCAAGGTGGGGCCTACCTGGGTCCCTGTGGAAGGAATGGGCACCGGGTGTTCAGGGCACGGGAGTCACCGAAGCTGCCACCCTTGGCTTACAGACACCCCTGCTCAGCTCAAGGGGGTCCCCAAGCTTCTCAAAGCTGCGTGAGGTCTGCCGGGGGAAGACCCAGGGAGGTTGCCCGGGCAGGTCGGTTCAATTTAGAGAGGCGAGAAAATATGTTTGCATTTCCTGAGTTGCTTCTTATTTACTTTAGAAAAATGGTTGGCGGCCAACCCGAGCATGTTTACAGAGGGATCCAGGCTGGTAAAGTTCAGGTCCCATTTGGATTCAGCCCCAGCAAGCTGCAGCCGAGGAGGAGCCAGACACGTGGGCAGCTGCTGCCAGCGGCCAATGCGCTGGGCAGGAGAGGGGTCCCCACGCCCCCCGCCCTTCCCACCCTCCCCGCTGCCGGAGCACCACAGTGCCCTGCTCTGGGGGGGAGGGGATATCTAGAATCCGTCACCTCTTCCACATGGGCTTTGAGCAGCCTTTCCTTCTCCCCACGCACCTGCGTGGGGGTGTGACCCATGGAGAGCGTCCCCATCCCAGAGTGACAGGTGCATGTGGCTCTGCCTCTGGCGGCCTCAGAGGGGTGCCAGAGCAGCGGGTGCAGTGCTGTGGGTGCCACGGAGTTCAGAACCCCAAAGATGCTGACACGTGTGGCTCAGAGGAGTGGGGGTAGGCTGTGGCTCCCAGGCTCGGGGCACGCGCTGCACTCCTGGGACGTCAGAGGCATTTGCCCAACCGCAGCCTCAAAGGGGGATTCTGAACCCCGGGTGTGGCTCTGCCCAGACCCAGAGCCTTCCTGCCGCGGGAAGTGGAGTGTGGGGGGCGCCTCCCACCGTCCCCAGGGCTGTGCCGCGGCCGGCGTGCCGTCCGCCTGGGGGCGGCAGTCAAGATTTGGAGGGTTCTGTGTCATAGCTCTTGCCCCTACATATTCCTCCTGATTTGCACACCTGCAGTCAAGGGCAAAGGGTAAAACATTCTTTGTTCATTTTTGTGTTTGTTCGTCATTTAAAAAGAGAGAGGGAGTAAAGCAGGCACCGCTGTGGGGTGGAAGCGAGTTCATGAATGACCTGTCCTGACTCATTTGCACCATGCGGTGTCTGCAGCCCCTGTCCACATGCAGACCCTCAGCTTAGGAAGGGCCCTGCCCGCACCGCTGCCCCAGGCTGCTTGGGAACAGCACATATGCAGGCACATAAGCACACTGCTCCATACACACGTGTGCACACGCATGTGCACATGCCTATACTCCCACCTCCTGGCCTTCAGCACAGCCAGGGGTCCGGCCTGACCCTCCTGGCCAGCTCCCCACTCCCTGCCCTGTCGGCCTTTACTTTTCCTCACCCTCCAAACTCCATAGAAGCCACCCTGTGACATCTGTCTGTCTACAAGTGGGCCCCTGAGTCCCTGAGGAGCTGGCAGGGGCCGGGCTGGTCAGGACGTTGGGGCCGTGGCCAGGGCTGGGGAGGTTAGAGCTGGAACCTAACCCCGACTCTCCCTGGATGCTCTTCTCCTTCCCACCGCAGGCCCCTCCGGCCTTGCCCCCTCCCGAAACTCAGCAGGGCCTCAGACAGGCTTCCCTCCCAGATGTGTGGGAGGGCTTCGAGAGGAAGAAGAGCTGTGACTCCCCCCAGCCCGAATGGGTGCAGCTGGAGCAGGAATGCTTTTTAAATACAGAGAGCAAGAAACAGCCCCAAACTGCACTTTTGGTAAAATGGAGAGAAAGCACAGAGCGGGTCTGAGGGCTGTGAGGAGTTGCCCCCTCCTCTCCCAGCCGAGAGGAACAGCTGGGGGGAAGGGGGGGACCTCTCTGGACAGCAAAGCGCCGTCTCCCTACCTGAATCTTAATTGCAAGCAATTTCATTAGCTCAGTCCGGACGTGCAGGACACTGAGGGGAGGGAGGCTGGCAGGTCTACAGATAGCCCGGCCGTCCTGTTTCTTGTGTTTCAAAGGGTACAGCCCAGGGCCTGGCTCCCCCGAGTCCAGGCGGGGTGTTCAAATGTGTGCTAAGAGCCTTTAGAGGAGACAGGAGCAGCCCCTGTAGCCAGAGCAAGGGCCCCGCAGAGCAGGGGCATGTGGGACACAGGTGGTCGTGGAGGACAGTGGGGACCCCTCTTCCCACAGCAGCAAGCGTGTCCAGGTGCCTGCTGCTGCCAGGGGCTGCTGCCACGAAATGGAGTAAGTCAGGAGCTGGCACAGCGGGCGCTGGGCACCAGGTACCATGCCTGGCTCGTGGTGTTGGAGCAAGTTGTCCAGTGAGCCATGCCTGGGGGCCCCTGCTCAACTGATGCATCCTGATGGCAGAAGCCACATTTCAGAAGTTGGGGTGTGCGGGGTATTTATTTTCATAAGACGGGGTGATGACAGCCCCAACCTAAGGCCATGGTAGGGGCTGCGTGAGGTGTGCTATGTATGGAGCTGGTCTGTCCCCAGCACGTGTAGGAACCGAATAAGCAAGAGGTGCCAGTTGTCACCACTGTCATCATTATCTGTCACCAGGACTGAGGAGAGACATGCCGGCTTGCACTTGCCCAAATTTGACTTGGGTGACTCCTTCTCAGCACATTAGCAGAACCTACGCGTGCCCACCAGAGTTCAGAGCCCTCAGAGCCGTGCTCAGGGGAGGGAACTCTGTCCAGAGCCCTGGCCCACCACCTGCTCCAGGAGGTTCCAGGGCACCCCCGGGCAGTGACTTTTCCTTTTCCTAAATGTCATCCTCAGGAGAGACAGGGAGGTTTGCACCAGGCAAGCACCGACCTCCCCAGATCACGTTGAGATTACAGCCATAAAACGCGACCGCTCCTGCCCCCTCAGGACCATTGGTGCAGGACTGCCGCGTGCGTGTCGTGGCTGAAAGTGAAGCTTGGCCACCTGTGTGTGGTAGACACCTGCGTGTGTTTCTCGTACGTAAGGCTCTTCGCAGCAAGGTCTGTGGAAGAGAATAGGGAGGTGGAGAATCGTGTAGCTGTCGGAGGAGCAGCGTTACTTAGATGGCGCGACAGCCTCTCGGTTCTGTCCTCTAAAACCCAGCCCGCGTTTGTGATGCGGGGAGGGCTCCGGGGTCGTGCCTGGGATGAGAAGGAAGGGAGCGCCTCGTGGCTTGAGGCTCACAGTGGGGCCGCTGGCCCTGGGACCTGTGGGGAGGGCCGTGAACCTCTCTGAGCCTCAGTTTCCTCTTCTGGAAAATGGAAAAAACAGGACCTCCTGTGTGGGTTTGCGCCGGTTCCGTGAGACAACGTGCTCCAGCACCTCGCGAGACACCGCGCAGGCGCCGAGTCAGTATTGGATGAACGGGCGAGGAGACAGTCACAAAATGCTAGTTCATGAAGTGTCCGTTTCAGATACTCAATAAAAACGTAGCCTTCTTAAGAGTTCTGAAAACCGCGGCTGTCTCCCCAGTCAAATGAACTCTCACGATCTTCAGTGAGAGCAGGAGTCCCGGCAGGTCCACCCTCCAGGCTTCTCCAGGAATCTCCATTTCCCTGAACACCCCGCACCGCACGGATGTCCATGGCCACAAGGACATCGCTGGCCCTGGAGAGAGGGAGCAAGCGGCCCTGCTCCCTGCGGGGCCCCCGCCCAGCCGTCCTCGCTGGCATCAGCCATTAACCCTGGAGGCCTCTGGGCGCTGGCCGCAGCGTGTTTTGACAAGGGCATCCTCGGCACGTGGGCGCGTCTGTGGCTGGATTTGCCGCTGCTGTTCCCTGCCCACACCTGCGTCGGTGCTGGTGGGAGGGCTTCGTTAACGACAGCACCCAAATTAAGAGCCACCATGCTCCGTTCTCAGTGGGCTTTACCAGTGAATCTGAATCTCCCAATACAGCTGCACCTTTGTTCTCCTAAGCAAAGGACTGTTAATTAACACCGGAACCTGGAGAACTCCCTCTACGTAGGCTCAGAACCCTTCTGAGCGTCAGGCTCTGTCGCCAGCAGGGAGCCGCAAACAGGCCCTGCTCGAGTCCTTTGAGGAGCTGCGTCTCCTCTCGGCAGAGACTCCAGTTTGCACACAGTGCCATAAATATTAAACAGAGACACGGAGAGTTTGTTAGGGCCCTATTTTGGGGCACAGGGACACGCTGGAAAGTGTAAGTCACACATTTGTTGCCACTTTGGCTGATTTTTCTTGGACAGAGAGAATGTCCTGGTCGTTTGTTAGCGACAGGAGACGCAAAGTCGGTGGGGATATTAAATGACAGCATTGGACCCATTATGAAGAAAACCCAGAGGGAGACGCAAGCTTCGTGTTTCCTGCCGTGAACGAGATGGTTTCAGTGTTTTGCTTTAAAGTGGGATTTCTCACATTTCTGAGACAGAGTGTTTCTCTGGAGAAGGTATGGCTAATGGGTAGAGAAAATCCATTTTTAATAGACTTTATTTTTTACAGCAGTTTTAGGTTTATGGGAAAATTGGGCAGAAAGCACAGAATTCCATGGAGCCCCTGTCACTGCGCACGACCTCCCTGATTGTTCACATCTTGCATTAGTGTGTCACGTGTGTTAGGATTGGCACGTCGTTATTAGCCGAAGTCCCGTCGTTATTAGCCGAAGTCCAGTTCACAGGAGGGCTCACTCTGGGGGTTGTACATCCATGGGTTTGGACAAATGTGTAATGACACGTGTCCACCACGACAGGATAGCACACAGTAGTTTCTCTGGCCTGCACACCTGGGCGCTCTGCCTGTCCATCCCTCTCGCCCCACTGCACGCAGGCTTTCAGACTGGCTTCTTTCACAGAGAATTATGCATTTGAGGTCCCTCCGTGTCTGGGGCCTAAGAGCTCATCAGATATCCATGTTCAAAGCTGAAGGAAATGGATTTTGTGCATTTATCCTGCTAAACTTTCTCAAGCACCTACCGGGTGCCAAACTCGGCTGGAAGGTGCCGGAGACCTTGGTGAGGAAGGCAGGCCTGGGGGCCGGCGGTTTCTGGCCCTGTGGTTGGAGCCAGAGTGAGGCCAGCCAGGGCGGCTGGGCGGCCACCAGTGGAGACACCAGACCAAGTCCCGAGTGGCCGCGGGCAGGGCAGGAGCAGATGAGCCTTCCAGAAACACCAGATTTGCTGCCAGAGATGGGTGCTGGGGGTGGGGCCGGGCTGGAGGAGGGAGACCCTCGGGGAGACCACCGGGCTGCTTGGACAGAGCAAGATGGCAGCTGAGCCGGTGGTGGTGGGTCTGTAGCAGGCTTGCGAGAGGCTGGGTGCACAGGCGGGTGTCTGGGGCGCCCATTGCGCTGGCTCCAGGGGAAGGAGTGGCGGGGGGCCTTGGGGGCAGCGAGGGCGTGTAGTGTTGGAGGACCCCAAGCCCCCACCAGGTGTCTGTGGCTCTGTAGAGGTTTGGGGTCTGGAGTTCGGGAGAAGCAGATGCAAAAGCGATGTGCACCGGGAGCCCTGGGGTATCAGCGCCCTGTAGACCTCCGGGGAGCGGGCGCACAGCCCAACCAAGGCTGCCCTGCTCCGCCCTGGGCCCTGCCCCGCCCAGCTCCTGCCCGGCGTAGCTCCTGCCTCCAGGGCTCCCTCAGAGCCTTGGCCCTTGCGGCAGCCCCGACTGTCCCTCGCTGCACTTTCCATGTGTGCCGACACTGGAGCGCCCTTCCCACCCCCTACCCCCCACCCCCAGGCAGTCATGGCAGCCCCTCCCTGGTCTTCCGGGTACCCCGCAGGTGTCTCCTCAGTCAGAGTGATCCCTTTCGAATTGGGCGAGCGAGCCTGTGGCTCACTGGGCAGAGCCCTATGGAGGTGCCTCCTTGCCTTGGCATGATCCAGAAATCCAGTAGCTGCTGGCCCTCATGCCCCCCACCCCCATCTCCGTCCCATCCTCAGGCACCCAAGCCTGCTTCATGCCTCAGGGCCTTTGCACTGTCTGTTCCCTCTGCTAGGAATGCTCTTCCCTCAGGCATCAGCACAGCTTCCCGCCTCACCTCATGCTTCACTCGGTTGTCCCAGTACAGAGGGCCCGAAAACCCCACCCGTCCCCCTCACTGGCCACACCAACCCTCGCTGGCAGGGCGTCTCCGACTGTCCGTTCACCGAGTGTGGCCTCCCGGCAGGCAGTGGGCTCCCAGGGGAAGGGACTCTGTAGAGTTCACCGCCTGTCCCCAGCGCCCACGAGAGTGCCCGGCGCACGGCAGGACGAGTGGGGGCAAGAGGGAGGTGGGGAGAGAGAAAGCGGGAAGGCACCCCCCCACCCCACCCTCACGGGCCTCCCTCGCTCCAGGCCTGAAGGGCCCCGGGCACAGGCCTTGCCCGCGGGGATTGATGGGCGGCAGAGGTGCCCCTGGGGCCCCGGCCCGTGGCTTCCTCTCCATCCTTGCTGGTTAGCCCACGCTCCGCGCTGCCCGTCAGGGTGCAGGAGCTCCGCGTGGGCCCCCAGCCGCTTGCGCCCGACCGCCAGCCCACGAGCCTCGCTCCGGCCGCGTCCCGGAGACCCACGGTGAAAAGAACGAACATTCTGGCCGGCCGCCCGCTGCCCTGGGAGTCAGACAGAGCCCAAACCCCGTCCCAGATCCTCCGCTGGGCCTTCAACCCCCGTGACTCCGTCTCACGAGCCCGGGTCGCCGGGGGCTTGGCTGTCTTAGGGCATCTGGTTCCGTTTGGGGCCTCTCCCCGGCGGTGAGTCCCTGTGGGAGCCCCCCCAGCACGGGGCTGGGGCGAACTGCAGGGAGGCGCCCAGGCCCCAGCCCGGACGCGGACTAATTCTCCCTCTCTAAGCCCGGGCTCTCACATCTGGAAATGCAGGTGCTCTGGGCTGCCTTGGGGCAGCAGGCATGAGATGACTCGCAGACAGGAGAGCAGCAGCCCAGGGGGAGGCGGGAGGAGGGCAGGGTGGAAGAAGTGCTGTCTCTCAGGACTGGCTCTCAGTGCTCAGCTGTTTCAAGTGAATTCTTCGTGTGTTCCTAGCAGAGAAGGTTCTGGGTGGTGGGCACCTGTTTACATGCCCAGGTGTCCACAGACATGGTCCATGCCCCCAAGCCATCCCTGCTTCTCCCATCCCCTCCCACAGGCTCTCTGCCACAGGGCCTTTGCACATGCTGTTCCCACACAACACTCTTCCCCCAACTTCCTTGTGGCCGATCCCCCTGGTCACTGAGGCCTCAGGACAGATGCTTCCTCCCCACAGGCCCTCTGCTCTGTTGTCACCTGCTGTCTCTGTCACCATGATTTTGTTCATGCTCTGGCTTGTTCAGTGGTCTCCCCACCACACTGTGAGCTCCGTGCGGGCAGGTTCTAAGCCTGACCCCCAGACCTAGGATGGTGCCTGGACTGTGGGTTGTGCTGGATGGTGGACGGAAGGAAGGAAGGGGAGGAGGGAGGGAGGGGAGAAAGGCAGGCAGCCTCGGGACGTGGCACCAGTAGGTTTGAGACGTCAGTTCCTCCGCACAGTGCCAGCTACAGCCTCACCTCTGGCTCATTTGATCTTTCTCAATTCACCTAACAAGAAAAATAATAAAAAGGTGCGTTTCACAGCCAAGCACCGTTCTCCAGTGTGCCCACCTTGGGGAGCCCCAGCCTGCTGCCCCCGCAAATGTCAGGGGGCTGCTGCTGCGGACGAGGAAGGGGTCGCATGTCAGTGGGGCCCTGTACCCGGCTCACGCTGTCTCCAGGCACCTTTCAAGGAGCCAGAAACTAACACTGATGAGGGTAAAGGGTTAAACCCAACACCTCCTAATGAAGGGAGCTTCCTCCCTCCCCCAGTTAACACCTTTGTTTGCATCACCCGAGGCTGTTGTGCAACTGCAGGACTGGGGGGGTGGGAGGGGCGCAGGTGCAATAATTTTGTAAGAAAGTTGTCTGCGTCTTCCTGGAAAATGAAAGGAGTATGTCTCTGCTCTCCGCCCGCTCCGCCTGGGAGTACGCAACCATGAGATGCTGGTTCAGAACCGGCCCGGCCTGGGAGGCGCCTGCCCCCCACATCCAGGGCCAGGAGTGGAGAGTGTGAGCTTTGCACCAGCTGCGAGCTTTATGAATGCAAAAAATTCTAACAAAAACATGGCATTGGGCTTGCTGCTGCTCTGCATTTTGGCATCAATTAAATAGATATTAAAAGTGCCCACAGCCCCAGAAGAGGAACGGTGGTGTTTGTAATGACTCTGGGCCCTGCGTATTGCAGGGATTCAATAAGGTATGGAAATTACTTGAATAAATGGATGCATCCTAAAATGTAATTTTCTGTCAGCAAGTTGTTTCCTTATCACTCAAACAAGGGATGGAGTAGACCATCTCTGTTCCACCTTCCCGTCTTGCCCTAGGTACGTGCCAGTCCTGGGTGCTCTAGAAGCAGAGCTCTCTGTGTGGTACACACATCCAGCATGTGCACACAAGATGCAGGATGCACGCACAGGCACAACATGTCTAATTATGCAGATAGTCAAGCGCCCACTAACACTCCCTGCGGTTCCCCGGTGCTGTGGCCCAGAGCAAACATCCCCCTCCATGAAGCTTCCTGGGCTCCCCTCCCCTCCCAGAACTCCAGGGAACCCCTTTGCCCGTCCCTTGGGATGCGTGGACTGGGTGCTTTGTACCGAGTGTAACTGACTGGCCGTTTGGGGCTGGCTGCTGTGGTGTGGACCGTCCCCCTCGACACCGGTGTTTTTGTCTCAGTTCACTCCGATGAGCACCTGTGTCTTCCCCTGGGGCAGGAAAAATGAGAGAGGGGCCAGGCAGGGGGCGGCCTGGGCTGGAGGCCTCTGTGGGGAGAGGAGGGGGGCGGGTGCTCGGGACCCATCCCAGGGAAGTGTGCGAGCTCGGGCACAGGTGGGGCTGCGTCTGGCACAGAGCCCTCCTCCCTGTCATCCTAGCAGACAGGAATTAGGGATCCAGGAAGCCCCTGGAAACTGCTTTCTTCAACTGAAGTAAAATTTGAAACTTACATGACATAAATTTCACTGTTTTAAAGTGTACAAATCAGTGGCATTTAGCACGTTCACACTGTCGAGCAGCCATCACCTCTGTCTAGTTCCAAAACGTCTCCTCACCCCTAAAGGACACCGCGAGCCATGAGCAGTCAGCCCCCAGCGCTGCCCTCCCCACGGGCCACCCAGTCTGCCTCGCAATCCCCGGCAGGCAGAACCTGCCCCCGCAGCGGCACAGCCGAGCCCGGCGGCCGACCCCGAGAGGCTCCCAGGACTCGCACCCACGAGGTTCCGCCCCGGGACAGAGGCACCTACCCCCCGCTGGCCGCACCCTCGTGGGTGACGGTGCCCGGCTGAGGGCTCCCTCGAGAACGCCGCTGTTGACGCGTCTTTGCTGGAGGGAGGAACGCGTTGTTTACCGGACCAGCCCTCTGAGGACGTGTGCTGGAGTCTGCAGGCAGGTGTGATCCGCTTTGTAGCCAGACTTGGAGGATGTGCCTGCGCAGCCACAGCAGTGGACAGTTCCCCGGCTCGTGTGTGGCCAGGGAAGGCAAGACTCACTCCTGACATCGGCCCTTCCCTCCTGATGCAGGTTGCCTACGTCTGCAGGACCGTGAGACCATGACGTCCTTGCGAAGCTTCTCCCTAGCCCATCCCTCTGAATGTGTAGGTGTCTCACGGCTGAGGGTCTTCCTGCCAGTGTGCTCCTTTTCCTTCATGTCATCCCCAGCTCCCTCTGCTCCAGTCACACCAGCTCACAGGGCAAACCCCTCACTTTCTCTGCCCCAGGACCTTTGCACATGCTGCCTGTGCTGCCCAAACGTGTTCCCTGCCCAAGCCTCCCAGGGAAGCTTTCATTCCCCCGACGTCCGTGGGAGCATCTGTTCTCGGGGAAGCCCTCCCCCTGCCCAACGAGTCTGTGCCTTGCTCGCAGGAGCCCCTTCGGGAGTGCCACACTTGCGCCACACTCACCTGGTCAGTTTCTGCCCCACCCCGCACTCTAAGCTCCACCTGGCAGCCCCTGTAGTTGGTTTTTGCTGACTTGTGGCATCCATAACACTGCACTGACAAATGAAGGAGGGAGGGCGCTGCCACCCTCTGCTTGCCCACAGCCCACATTCTCGGGGCGGGGCCTATCTCGGGGGAGCAGGACTGGGGGAGTCCTGGGAGATGGAGCCGTCACGAGGCCACGGGGCGAGCGGGCCGTCAGCAACACAAACAGGCCTCGGAGTGGGCGCCGGTGTGGAGGCCGGACGACGGCTGGACTGACGTTCGCATCCACGCCTCGTCCCAGCCCCAGGACGCCCAGCCTGGAGACGGAGTCCAAGCGTTGTTGAGCTTCCTGGGGTGCAGCCCTTCCCGAGATGTCCAGCCAGGGGTTTCCTCGGCACTTGCTGTTCGCTTGTGCTGCTCGAACAGCTCTTCAGACCGAGCTGGGTGTGGCCCAAGCGCCGAGCCCTTCCTCAGCTGTGGCCACTTCCCGGGAGGGGCGGCCAAGGGTGGCCTCAGGGAGTGGGCGAATGAGCAGATCCCTTCTCTGGTGTCACCTCAGGAGACAGCACGGGCTTTAAAACCAATCTGTCCTGCCCAAAGGGGGAGGCCCGTGGTGAGGGGCCAAGTCACCATGGGGTGGGGACCGGGAAGCTGGCCCCAGTGGGGCAGGAGACGGAACCCCCACAGGGCCGGGTCCAGGTGCTGGCTGGCCACACGCCCCGCAGGGCTCCTCACCCCACCCCACTGGTCAGGGCCCCTGGCGGTGGCCCCGCAGCAGCCTGGGGATTGGGCCGTCCACATTGTCCTTGCCTGGTCTCCGCCCACCGGGCAGATCCCGGCGCCAGGCGCTGAGGCTGCAGGGTGTTCAGCAAGTGTTTGTGGAACGGGCAGCCCTGACCTGTGCGACCTTGCCCAGGTGCCCTTTGCTCCTCGTTACTGAGGAAGTAGGGGTGCACACCTGCCAGCTCGCGGGTAAGACGGCAGCTGGCGTCGATCCAGCGTCTACCCCGTGCCAGGCACCGAGCACAGTGGCCAACCCCATCTTGTCCTCCTCCCCACGCCCTCCGGCTGTTACTCCGTCCTACAGAAGGGAAGACGGGTGTTCAGGGAGAGGCCCCTGCTCGTCAAGGTGTCAGAGGCAGGAGGCTGTGGGCTGGGGCTCATGCCTCAACCCCAGGGGTCCCGGGCCAATGTGGGTGAGGCTGCTGCACACGACCCATGCTGTGCACCCACACACCTCCCCTCAGTGCACGCTGGCGGGGCCCGGGGCACTGAGTGTCAGCCCATGTTTTCGATGCCCGTTGCTCTGGTGTGGGGCCAGCAGGTACGCACCTCCCCACCCTGCGGGTCACATGTCCTTGGGCAGGTGGTGTGTGGTCCTACCCCCACCTCTAGCGTTGGCTGCAGGGGCACCACCAAGGGAGGCTTTGACTGCGTGTGTTCAGACAATGAGATTTAATTTCTCTCGGGATCCTTCTGTCTCTTGTCAAGTTTGTTTAAAACTAATGGAAGTAATTAGCAAACTGCAGAGAGACCCGTGCGGCAGGCGCAGCTGTACGTATCGGGCCCCAGGTGGTCCCCGTGCTGGCCGAGGCCAGGACAGGCTCCCTCCTCCCTGAACAGATTCCCTCCGTGGCGCCATAGAAGCTTGTGACCTTGGGTGCCTGCATTTCCACGTGGCATTCCTTGCCCCACACGTTCGTTCTGGGGCCCCACATCCGCAGAGGCCTGGTGCCACAGGCTGGCTCCGAGTCTCCCCACTCACCCTGCAGAGCTCCAGTGTCAGAAGCAAAGTTGAGGAGGGACCAGTGTCCATGGGGGCTGAGAAGTTGCAGCCTTGATGATCCATGTAGGCACCACCCACATCCCTCACTCAAAACAGCAGCAGAAAGTCCCGACAGGGCATGTCAACCAAGAGACACCTGGGGCCCAGCCCTTCCTGGTAGCCCCCGAGAGAAGCCACTGCGGGGGTTCCAGGGTGAAAGAGATCCTGAGGGTCCTGCCCCAAATCCCACCCCCTCCTCTTGCTGCCTGAAGAAAGTGTGAAATGTCCCCAGGCCTCAGTTTCTTCATGTGCAAAGTAGGGCAAGGCCACCTGCTGACCCTGCATTCCTGTTGGAGGGTGAGCGGGCTGTGCCTGGCAGAGCACCCGGCACACAGAAGTTGGGGAAATGGGTACACCCAGGAAGGTCTGCACTGAGCTGGGACAAAACGTGCGATCTGCATTCAGGTCACAAGAGGAATTTTTCCATGAAATTTGTTGGTTTTATCTAGTACATGGAGGGAGAAGTTTTTAGAGAATCCCATCGGATTTTAATTTTCTCCTGAAGACTGAGAGAGAAATTAGAAGATCAAAAACAAATACATCAAGAAAACTACTAGCCTAACGTGTTAGTAAGGGGCTGCCCACTTTCGCGGCCTGGGAAGCAGTGGCAGCAGTCTTGGTTGGTGGCTCTTTCCCATCGAGGGCGGATTCTGGGCCGGGCACAAAGCAAAGGAGAAGCACCTTCCACCTAAGCTGGTCACGCACCCCAGAACTGCCTGAAGTGGGCGTCGGCACGTGGGGAGGCCTGGCCCTCCTTCCTACGTGTGCCGGGCACTGTCCTCGGCCCCGACAGGCAGGAAGCTGGGACCATAGCCCTGACCTCAGCACACTCGGCCATCCTGGAGGACACGGGCAGGAAACGGGAATCCGGGAATCCCGGGTGCAAAGCCCACAAAGGTAACAAGAATGGGTGATGCAAGGGGCAGGACTCGCAGCCAGGTCAGCCAGGGTGTCTGGGGGCATCCCTGGGAGCTGACGGCCGGGCAGTGAGCCACAGCTGGCCCCACCAGAAGCCTCTGGAGTCACCGCCTCGGCTACCACTGTGGTGACGTGGGGTCCAAAGCTTGGGCTGTGTCCTGTCCCAGGCCAGTCTGGAGATGCACTGAGGGTAGACAGCACTGTCAGACCACGGTGCGAGGGCTGTGGCTCCTGGCCTGGCCTGCACAGGAGCTTGTGGACGTGGTACAGTCCTGGCAGGGCTCGGCCTGGCCTGGCGTGTTTAAGGGTCTCAGAGGATGCCTCTGCAGAACAATGGGCTGCTCCCAGGAGTGGCGGAGGTGAGGGCAGCACAGGGCTTTGAAGGGCCCCAAGGAAATTGCAGAAGCAGCTTTAGGCCTTTCCAGCTGGGGCCCAGGCTCAGACTCCAGACCACATTCCGGGAGTGGCAGAGCGGGGAGAGTTCTGGTTAACTCTGTGCCAGGCAACACTGTCAGGGGCATCTCCTCGTACACGGGGACAGGCTGTGTGTGCTAACACTTGCACATATGTGTGCACCTGTTCCTGTGTCCTCTTGAAATTCATTTAACCTTGCAGAAATAGACACAGACTCCAAAAATAAGAAGGGAAGCAAGAGGAAGGAAGCAGGTTGAGGAGGAAACAAAGATGGAAATTAGAATGGAATGTACTGAGGTTAGTAAATGCCTCGGCATTGTTAGAAACCACCATGGCATTGCCTCTGAGCTTCCAAGTAGCCAAGGTGAAGAGGGAAACCACATTCAGGCACTCTACAAAGAAAGACAAATGAGCTACTGGGAAGAGTCCCCATTCTGAGGGCTCAGGTGTTTCTCCCTGGGTCTGCCCAGCACACTTGCTGGCCATGTTCATAGCACAGCAAAGCGTTAGTAACATTCTGAATGGTGTTTCTGTGTGGAGCAATGTAAACCCACATTTTGCAGATTTCAAAAGGTAGTGTTCATTTATTCAGCACTAATATTTTATTAATGCCCCCTGATGTCTCAGAAGAACATCCTTTATTGATCTTTTCCTGCCAAAGAGAAGTCCTACCTGGTGGGGCGTAGGGGCAGGCATTGCTCTGAAGTTGCTTCCTTCTCCAGGAAAGCTGGTCTCCCGGACACTGCAGGTGCCCTGAATGGCACCCCAGCTTTCAGGCTCTGTCCAGTAGGGTGTCAGTCAAGGCCATGTGCTCAACCGTATCCTGACCTTTGTGCCCCAGACCAGACCCTTCTTGGCCAAGCGACAATTTCCACTTTCTTGATGCTTTTTCACTGATGAGAACTCAGAATCACAGAGATGGTAAAAACCATCCCCCATGGGCAAAGTTTTTAAAACAGAGGAGTATTGGATCGAGTGGCTCACCCAAGTTATGGTTATGTTGAAACCGATGTTGAGATTGCATCTTGTCACAAAGCCCCACAGCTTTCGCACGATTAGATGGGTCTGTGTCACACATAGACCGGAAAGACTCCAGGAAGATGTCATGAACACCCCACATGGAGAAGCCTCGTTGCATCCCGTGGCCTCCTTCCTCCAAAGCTGTACCGCAGCGTGGCTTTCGAGGGCGCTGTCTTCAGTTTCATTGAGGGTCTCTCCCACAGAGGACGCCTGTCACCTGCAACGTCCTTGGTTCCCGTGACCAGTGACTCCTGCTGTCTCCCGTTCAGGCAACTCAGATGTTGGCAATTGTTCTTCTCAAAGCAGCATCAGTGCTTGCCTAAGATGTCACTAAAGCCGTGTGCCTGTTGTTTTAAAAAATACAGTGACATCATATTTAATCCTGAAGACACAAAAACCCTCCTGCTGCTGTCCAATTCCATTAGTTTTATTAGAAATTTGCTTTTAGAGAACAAAGGGGCTTATTTATGTATTTCATGCTAATCTCTCAGCAATCATGGAACTGTCATTTTTATCTTTTTTCAGTGACAATTGGGTGTCAGAGATGATTGATCCACTCAGTTTGTTGCTGATTTTAATTTGTTTACCATCGGGACAAACAGTGCTATAAAAGGGGTTTAGAAATTTCCCGTCACTTGAAAAAATGTAATTATTCTGTCCTTGGAGGGGGGAGTATCTCTACGGAGCCACAGACGATCCTCACCCGCCTGCCCCTCTGTCAGGAACCACTGTCTGGGGGGCCCTGGAGTCACACAGCCAGCCGGGGGGAAATGCCTGGTGTCACCACATTTGAAAACATTCTTATATTAAACCCACTCGTGGGAGGTGCCGGTAACTGGGAAGACGTCTAAAGTGAAGTATTTGAGACCAGGGAATATACACGTTATTTATTATTTCAAGGCAGGCAACAATAAAAGGTGAACACAAGGGAAAAACACTTTATCAAATGTAACAGTGAGTAGCTTTTTTTCATTTTTGGAATAAATAGTAATTAAATCATGTAAGCTGTGACAGTGAAATTGCTTAAGAAACCAATCCTCCCACCATAATTGCTTAGATACTCACATTTTTATAAATACTAGGTAACTTTATCCATCGCTTTTATCAGCACAATGTGGCACTGGCTGTTGGTGCTTCATAATTTACCACAGCATTAGGTGACAGTTGCAAAAGCACTTGTATAAAAAATGCACTAATGCAGTCCAAATGAATATGCGGCTTCGGAGAGGTCTTTTTTTGCAGCAGAGTTAAAAGTGGCTGTGGCACTGCAGCCATTAGAAGGGGCTGGCGAAGCTGTTGCCTAATTAATGTTTTGGAAGCAAAGCAATGTGCAGGACCAGCAGTGCCCATAGACTGTCTGCCTTCGGCTCCCTGTTAGCAGCGAAGCAAGAGAGCACATGGCTGGCCAGGACCTGCCACACCATGCACCTGCCCCAGCCCACCCTGAGGGGTTTGCAGGTGTCACGTCTCCTGAGTAATAAAAAGGACCAGAAACACAGCGACTTGAGTTCTGCTGCCAGAATCCACCTGCCATGGGGGAATGGTCCCTAAATACCAGCTGTCTCTTGTTCCTTCCCTGGACTTAGCCTTCCTGGGGTGGAGAAATGGATCCATTAGCGGCCTTAAAGTCTACGCTGGCAGGCAGAAGGTTTGCTTGTGGCAAGAAGGGGGAAACAAGGGAATATTTCTTAGGCAGAGAATACCCACCGCACCACTAACAAACTCTGGTTGAACTCAAAGATAATAGCAACAAGGGAGAGATGCATTTGCAGAAACTGAGGGCAGCTGTGCTTTAGGTGTAATGGAAGTGCAGCGTTGCTTTTTTTTTTTCCTCCCTTTTTAGGGCCTCTAGCTAATTCCCTGGGGGGTTGAGGTAAAACATGACACCTCAGAAGGCTGAGAAGTGAGTGAACTCGGCAAGCTGCTCCTCCCTGGAGACCCAGGGCGGAGCTTATCTGGCCCTCCTGCCGGCCAGGCTGGTCCTGACTGTCTCCCCCTTCCTCTTGCAGTCAAGTTCAGCAGCTGTTTGGGGACCAAGGGGACACAATATGAGACCAACAGCATGGACTTCAAAGTCGGGGCAGACGGGACAGTCTTCGCTACCCGGGAGCTGCAGGTCCCCTCCGAGCAGGTGGCATTCACGGTGACCGCATGGGACCACCAGACTGCAGAGAGATGGGACGCTGTGGTGCGGCTGCTGGTGGCCCAGACCTCGTCCCCGCACTCTGGACACAAGGTAAGGTGTGCCCTCGTGGGTGGGGTAGGTCTGTGCCTGAGGTTTGATGTCCTACCTCCTCCTGAAGGCACCAGGGCAGAACCCCTGCCGAGGTGCCCTGAGGACGGAGGGGCGGCACCTCCCCTGGCCGTACTGGTCAGAGCAGGCTGGGGCTGCCCAAGGCACCTTTGCACCGTCCTGAGGCAGGGCCACCGGCTGGGGAGGCAGACAGGCCCCTCGCTCAGTTGAAGGCTCTGTGCCACCACCTTGATGTTGTTCGTCACTGTTTGAATGAGGGGCCCCACATTCCCATTTCAAACTGGGCACTGCAAACTCCGTAGCCTCTCCTGCCCCAGGGAGCTCTCAAGCCCTAGAGGGGTGAGAAGCAAGACGGAGACCACGTGGTTGGAAGTGAGTCCACCTGAGGACGCTGGTGCAGGACTAATTCAGAGAGAAGGGGAGGGGAGAGGGAACGGAGGGGAGGCAGGAAGGAGGAAGAGCTTCACACGGACACAAAAGTCAGCGCTACCCAACCTCCCAGCCCCTCCGACTTCCTTCGTACCCGGCTGCCTGTCCTGCCAGGTGGACAGGGAGAGGCGGCCTCTCCTCCCACACCCCTGCGTGTTCCAGCAACCCAGGACCAGACCCTCCAGCAGGCTGTATTCACCCCCCGTCCTGGATGTTAGGGGTCTCGTGTGTGGCGGGGACCTGCCCAGGGACTGGTCACCTTCTGCATGTCCCAGTGTTGCGGCCCCGAGTCCTGGGTGGCCGGAGGGAAGGGCGCTAAAGCAAAGGCAGCTCTGTGCAGGGCAGCATTGGACAGCCTTCCTGGGTACTCCCCCGCGAGAGGGCACACGGCAAGGGAAGGGTCAAGCAAAGCTGAACGGATTCCCTCGCTCAGGTGTGCCCAGAGCCTTCGTGCTTCGCGTGCGTTGTGAGCCTCTGAGTGGGCAACAGGCTGCAGGTTTACCCAAAACTGTTTGACCAAGGAACCCTCCCTTCTTCATGGAACAACTTCCAAAACAGGTGTGCCAAGGAACCCACTTTGGGAAAACAGGGACCCGTGTCTTGTTTTGCCTCTTACAGCGGAGGTGGTTTATGTTAGAAAAGAGAAAGCAGTGACTTGGGTGGACAGTGATGCGCTGACCCCACCGGGGAAAGGAGGTCTTGAGCGTCCTCCTGGGCATTTTAAACAAGGCATCAAAACATCCCTGTAAGGGTAGGGGCCCCCAAATCCATGAGCCTCACCCTGTGGATGCTGAAGACTCTAAGACAGGTGCATGTTGTTTTCACTCCTTCCTGAGTCATTATTACAAGCCACAGCCTGGCGAGCAAGGCAGCCCTGGGGGCAGCCAGGAAGCAGCCCTAGGAACCCTGTCCCATGTGGGGGGCCCTTCCCTCCAATACCTGGGCGCCAGTGCTGAGGGGCAGGGACTTACATCCCTGTCCACGCCTGTGACTGCCAAGCTGTCCCTAAGTTCCTGATTGCAGTGCAAAAGCTTTGCACCTCTCGAGCAGAGAGTAGAGCCCCTTAAAGCCTGTCGAAGGCCTCAGATAAGAGGCACTAATTGAAAATATAATGACACCTTTTGTTAGGCATGTTAATGAAGCAATTTCTGATGCAATTAATCCCCTGATCCTCTGTGGAAGGTGCAAACGCCAGCTGTGATTGCAATTAGACAGTCCGCAGTAGGAGTGTGCCTCAACCCCACGTCCAGGCAGAGCCCAGGAAGAGCCCAACCAGTACAGCAGGGGACACAGAATTCATGTCCCAGACTCAGAGCACCCTGGGGGGCCACACCCTGAGTCCACGAGACATGACTGTTACAGGCAGTGGGTGGGCAGGCTCTCTCCAGCCCGTGAGACCCAGTCTTCCTCCGTCATACTTCACACCACTTTTGTACCCAGTGGCTCCCTTTCCTGACTTTCCAGAGCCCCACTCAGACCCTGCCCTAAGTGATGTCAGCTCATCTGACACTCACCACATCCCTGGGAGTGGGCGCTGTCACTGTCCTCGTGCCGTAGATGGGAACGCTGAGCCGTGTGACCACAGCCCCCTCGTTGTGTGGGAGAACTGATGTCGGGGAAGGAGTGAAGATGACTTGGTAGGTATGGCTGAGCCCAGCATGGCAGAGGAGCCAGCCATCCCCACCGTGGGCTCAAATCAAGTCCTCTCCAATTGACTAGCTGGGTGTTTGGGACAGTTCACACTGTCTACATCCTGTCCTAAGGTGGTTGAGAGTATCTTGTGAGGTTGTGTGAGGCAAGGGGGTGAAAAATAGTAGCTCTTATTGCTGGCATTGGCCTGGTGCCAGCCCTGCATGGCCCTGTGCTTGCCACAGCCACTGGGCCCTCACCAGGGTGGCGCAGGGGTGGGAGGAGGGGGGCCGGGAGGGAGGGCCTGTCTGGGACTCAGAAAACCAACTCACTGTGGGACACTCAGTCACTTCGTTGATGGGCCCTTGCAGGGACTGACGCCAAGCTTCAAATAATGTCACTTTCT
Organism: Daubentonia madagascariensis; assembly: GCA_023783475.1. Classification (NCBI taxonomy): domain Eukaryota; kingdom Metazoa; phylum Chordata; class Mammalia; order Primates; family Daubentoniidae; genus Daubentonia; species Daubentonia madagascariensis. The sequence continues at coordinate 876,835 of JAKFHU010001640.1, read as the reverse complement.
ATAAATGGACTGAGGTGATACCAGACTGCTGGTGTCCCTGGCTGCCTTCCAGAAGCAAACGTAAACCCTCTCCAGTGTGAGATGTTATACCGGGCCTCAAGTTATGTCTGTCTTCTTTCATATGCAGTGTCTGGGACTCAGCCTCCTGACTGGGCAGTGGGGGGACAAGGCAAGACAATGTAAGAAAAGATTCACAGAGGCTCCAGGTAATGGAGTTATCAAACATAGATGTTATGATAACTGTGCTTACTGTGTTTAAGCAAATTAAATATAAGATTTTGAGAGAGAATTAGAAGATATAAAAAAGAATTGGGTGATTTGGAACTAGAATATATAACAAAGTTAAGAGCTCAGTGGATAGATGTGTCTGCAGATTAGTCACAGCTGAAGAGAGAATTAGTGACGCAAAGGCTATCAGAATAAATATTCATGCTCTAAAGAAGAAAGAGATACACAGAAGGACAATACGGAAGAAAGGGTCGGAGACATTGGAGTAGTAAGACGGCCGAGCGTGTGTGTTTGGACGATGAGGGGAGGGAGAAAATGGAGCCGAAGTAATATTTGAAAATACAGTGGCAGAGAATTTTCCAAAACTGACAACAGACTTCCAGGCATAGATTCCAGAAGCCCTGTGAACTCTGAGCAGGATAAATGTAAAGAAAATCGTGCTTGCGGGCTTCATGGTAGAGGAGCTGAAACCCGAAGACAAAGAGGTCCCGACGGCCGGCGGGGAGGGAAGACCGAGCGCTCGCAGGGGACGCGGGCGGCGCTCAGCGCGCCTGTGGGGCACGAGACGGTGGAAGGACATTTTCAGCTTTTGCCAGACGAGCACAGACTTCTACTGCCGGCAAAGCTGTCCTTCCAGGAGAAGAGTAGAATAAAGGCATTTTCACACAAACAAAAACTGAAAGAATCTGTCGCAAGTTGTGTTCTTCGGGCAAGAATGAAACAAGTTGAGGCGACAGTAGAAATGGAGGAAAGAGAAGGAGCCGTGGCGAGGCCAAGGGGACAGAGGCCGAGGGCGTAACGGCGGCGGGACGCAGGGCAGGTGGTCCTCCGTGACAATGACGCGGGGATGTCCCCGGGACGCAGGGCAGGTGGTCCTCCGCGACAATGACGCGGGGATGTCCCCGGGACGCAGGGCAGGTGGTCCTCCGCGACAATGGCAGCGGGACGTCCGTGGATGCAGAGCAGGTGCTCGTCCGCGACAGTGGCGCAAACCTTGAGAAAAGACACGTGGAGTCAAAGAGATGTAAGTTGCTCACATTGTTCAGGAAGATGATGGAAAAACCAAATTAATATTATACTTTGATGAGACAAAGATACATGTTAAAAGGTCTTTGCAAAAGCACTGAAAGTCATAAAAATGTATAAGTTTTAAGATAATAGATGAAAAAATACAGTGACAAAATTATAGATCCAAAAAATGCGGGAGAAGGAGCATGGAGACGGAGCAGCTGGGCGGTACGTTTCTCCTTCTGTAAGACGAGAGAGTTGCAAATGTATTAGTGAAGTGAAGCTGCATTCACTGTTGTAATTAAAAGAGAACACATCGACAGACGGGCGAGGGAAAACGCCAACTATATGCAGTTTATAAAAGATACATCTAAAACGTGTGGGGAAAGGTTAAGAGTAAGATCATGGGAAAACACCGTGCAAATGCCAATCGGGAGGAAGCAGTGGGAGCTCTGCTGATGTCAGACAAATAGATTCTGAAGAAAATGCATTGTATGCGAGGAGGAACACCTCATAATGGTAAACAGTTCAGTTCACCAAGAAGATGCAAGAATCCTAAATTTGTGTGCACTTAATAATATGACTTCAAAGTATGTATGCCAAAGGTGATAAAAATAAAAGGAGAAATGAGCAAATATGCAATCGACGGTAAATTTTAACAAGTATTTCTTAATAAATGATAGAACAAGCAGACAAAATATCAGGAAGGAAATAGAAGCTTCAAACCACACCATTAATAGGCCTGACCTTGCCAAGGCATATCTAAAAAACAGAAACCAGCCACTGCTAAATACACCTTGTTTTTATGTATACACAGAACATTTACAAAAATTAACTAAGCAAGTCTCAACATATGTCAAAGGTTTAAAATCAAAACACAGTTTGTTTTCTTACCTCAGAGGCATTAAGCTAGGAACCATATGGAAGTTGGAGAATATTTTGAACTGAGTGATAAAACTAGTTGGATGTCACTGACATCTGCCCAGATGAAATGTTTAGCCCTGAATGCACATACTAGAAGGCAAGGGAGACAGAAAACCAGGGATCTAAGCATTCATCCCAAAAAATTATGATAAAGCACAGAAGATGAAACCCAAACTAGAAGGAAATAGTAAAAAATGAAGAGGAGGATATAATAGAAACAGCAAAGACAAAAGTTGGTCCTTTAGACCAATGATCCCCAACATTTTTGGCACCAGGGACCAGTTTCACGGAAGACAATTTTTCCACGGATGGGGGGTGGGGGCATGGTTTTGGGATGATTCCAGTGCATTGTGTTTGTTGTGCACTTTATTTCTATTATTATTACACTGTCACTTGCCACTCACTGATAGGGTTTTCATATGAGTCTGGAAGCAATTGATTTATTGTGGTCTCTGTGCAGTCAGACCTCTCTGCTAATGATAATCTGCATTTGCAGCCGCTCCCCAGCACTAGCATCACGGCCTCAGCTCCACCTCAGATCATCAGGTGTTAGAGTCTCATAAGGAGCCACAACCCAGATCCCTCGCGTGCGCGGTTTACAGTAGGGTTCGCACTGCTGTGAGAATCTAATGCCGCTGCTGATCTGACAGGAGGTGGAGCTCAGGCGGTGATGGGAGCCATGGGGAGCGGCTGTAAATACAGAGGAAGCTTCCCTCACTGGCTCGCTGTTTACCTCTCAGTTCCTAACAGGCCACGGGCGGGTACTGGTCTGCGGCCCAGGGTTGGGGACGACAGCTTTAAACTACTAATCTGATCAGATTGAGTAGGGAAAAAGAGAGGAACTGCAACCAGTCTATGTCAGGAATAAAAACAGGACGTCATGACTAATCTTGTGGACATTAGAAAGACCATTCAAGGGTATTATATAAAATTTATACCAATATATTTTAAAATATACATGAAATGGATAATAGTCTAGAAATATACAACTTACCAAATCTAACATAAGAAAAAAATCTGAACTGTTTAATTGTTACAAACAAAATTAAAATTGAAATCTTTATCACAAAGAAATGTCCACACCTGTATCACAAAGTTCTGCCCAAGTTATCAAGAGCAATTAAAACTAATCTTACACAAACTTGTCCATAGAATCAAACAAGAGGAATTTCTCCCCCAAAGTTTTTTTGTTCCAAATCCTGATACTGACTATGCCCAACACCTGGCATGAACTGTGTCCCAAACCAGCAAAGACTTTGCCTAAGATGGGAAATAACCGTGTCCAAAACCTGGCATGAGCTGTATCCAAAACCAGCAAGAACCTGTCCATACTGACAAAAACCGTGTCCAAAACTAGCAAGAACTCAATGTTCAGAAACATCAAGAACATGAGAGAGGATAATTATAGGCCAATTTTACTCATAAATAGATGTAAAAACACTAAGCAAAATATTAACAACCTTGAAATCCAGTATTGTTTACATAGGATGATAAATGATAGCCAAACTGGATTTTTTCCAAGAATGTAAAACTGCCTTAATCAATGTAACATAACACAGAATAAAAGATAAAAATCATATTATCATCTGAATAGCAATTATTAAAATTTAACCTCTATTCAGGACAAAAATATTCAGCAAATTAGGAAAATAGGGAACCTTTCTTAATCTCATAAAGGGTATCTACAAAAAACCTGCAGCAAATATTCAATTTACTGTGGAAATACTCAAAACCTTTCTTAAGATCAGAAATATGACAAAGAAGCTATTACATCACACACTGGAGGTACAAGCCAATGCAGTAAGGCAAGAAAAAGAAATCAGAATAAATAAAACATTAATTATATTTATATAATTCTGAATGTAGACGTTAACAAGGGTGCTGGATATGAAACAATTATACTTCTGTATACCAGGAATAAATCCTTAGAAAGTGAAGTCTGAACTAGATCCCAATTATAACAGCATTAAAAATGATCATATAACTATGAATGAATCTAACAAAAATGTACAAGACCCTTACCGAGAAAAATGAAAGACCTTTAGAAACGGAGGGATATGCCACACTCATAACTTAGAAGGCTAATGTTGTAATGATATTAATTCTACCCAAGGTTTCTACAGAATCAACACAATCTCAACAAAAATCCTGGCAGATTTCTTGCTTGCTTGTTTCTAGAAGGGTAACAAGCTGATTTTAAATTTCTAAATGGAAATACAAAGGGCCAGGAATAGCCTAGAGCAAGAAGAAGATGGGACGGAGAGCAGCTGTGGAGACATATTAGCAAACTACAGCAGGATTTCCCAGCCACGGCACCATCCGAATTTGGGGCAGACACTCCTCTGAGGTGGGACTGTCCCGTGCACTGTAGGATGCTTAGCAGCATCCCTGGCCTCCACCCCCTGCACCCCCACATGCAACCGAAGCCCTCTCCAGTCATTGCCAAAGTGCCCTGGGGCATAAAACCGCCCCCTTATGCAAACCACTGAACTATAGCAGTTAAAATGGTGTGGTTTTGCGGGGAGCAAAGATGGTCAGATAGACAAATGGAACAGAATGGTAAGCCCGGAAAGATACTTAATGTTTTAAAAAATCAGCTTCACAGATGTGTAACTCTCATGCAACAAAATTCCCACACTGTTTACAATTTGACGAGCCTGTCAAATGCCCGTGGTGCAGACTCTTGATTTTTTTATGCATGGTAGGTATCTAGAGCCCTGCCGGCAAACTGTAGCCCACAGGCCAAATCCAGCTGGCCACCTGTTTCTGGGCGGCCTGCAAGCTAAGAATGGTTCTTACACTTTTAAATGGTTGCATTTTAGATGGTTATACAAGTTCTTACACAAGTGTCCTCGATTTTGCCTATTGGCCTGCAATGCCTAAAATATTTACTGTTGGGATTTTTAGGAAAAAGTTTGCCAATTTCTACTTAAACAACGGAGGGAGGGCTGCCTTTTCAGTAAATGGTGCTGGGCCATGGGGTATCCTTAAGAAAAAAATGAAATGACCCTTACCCCACACCACACCCAAAAATCAATTCTAGGTGGATTGTAAATGTGAACTCAGAAGACAAAACAGTACATCTGGGCGGGGTGTGACCTCAGGATAGGAAAGCTTTCTTTTCCATGCCACGTGAAGCATGAAATATATGGGAAAGATGGATAATTGGACTTTATTAAAAATAAGAACTTCTGCTCATCAAAACACATATCTTAAAAAGTAAAAAGTAAGCCAGGGCATGGGAGAGGGACCTGCAGCACTCAGACGTGACCACTGACTCACGTCTGGGGTATATAGAGAACCTCAAATCACTATGTAAAGACAGATAAAAAATGGCAAGAGACTTAAACAGGCTGATCACCAAAGAGGAGAGCCTCATAGCGGGTGAACACGTAAGACACAGTCCACCAAGGCGACCCGCCAGGTGGCCAAAGATCTATCAGAATGGCCCAAATTGGAAATACCTACAATACCAAATATTGGTGAGAATATGGGTCTAGTGGAATTTTCATATACTCTTGGTGGGAGTGGACAATGATGCCAACACTGCAGACACATTGGGCATTTTTGTTCAGGTCAAATGTCTGTATGCCTAGTTTTCAGCATATGCCCCCCGGACATATGTGCACATAAATACCACGAGCTCTGTAGCCGGACGTCGAGAGCCGCCTTGCTCATAACAGCCAAAGCTAGAAACAACCCAAATACCTCTCGCCATGAGAATGAATAAGTAAACGTGGTAGATTCATAAAGTGAGATGTTATACAGCAGTGAAAGTGAACAAACTCCAACCAGAAGCACCAAGGTGAGTGAATCTCCCAAGGACGTGACTGAGGGAAGCCCCAGGCAGGCCCTCCAGCAGACAGGATGCGGCTGTGTGATCGCAGCCCTGCAAAGTCCACGAGGGCGACACCAAGGTGTGGCGTTGCAGTGCGGGCAGAGCGTACCTTTGGGAGGCGGGAGGAAGCCATGCTGGGGGGGCCAGGGCATGAGGGGGTATGAAGGAGTTCCTGTCGGAGGGCAGGTGTTCATTCTGTGATGATTTATTTAGCTGTTCACTTCTGTTTTGTGCACTTTTTTTTGTATATAGTTTACCATTCACAATTTTAAAACTTTATTTAAACAAATGCATGCAGAGAGCTTCCTGGCTGGGTTTGGAGGAGGGAGTTCAGATGGGCACACAGTGGACGCAAGTGCTATTGGTGGAAGGTTCTAGAGAAACAAACAGCCTCCTTCAGAGCAGCAGTTTACATAGCCTTAAAATCCCAGGGACAGGAGCCTGGAAGCAAATTCCCAAGGACAGTCGCCAGGGGACCCCTAGTTTCCTGGTTCTGTGAATTTCATTTCTCTTATGTGGAGGTTTCTTCACGTGCAGCCCTCCCCGTTGGTTATTTTAGCGACTCTCCTTGGACTTGGGTAAAACTGACGGCTTTACAGTTAGATGAACCATAAAAATTTGGCAACTTTTCTCCTCCTTTTCCTCTCCTCTTTTAGCAACTATTTAGAGACAGTCTTTCTGTGGGTAAGACAAGCAGTGCTAGAATTTGGAAGAACTTTTTTTTTGTGCAGTCTTGCAGGAAAGCTGATAGCAATTCAATTAGAAAATGCAAATGAGGTCACATATTTCCCACCGGAGTGCTGAATTGCCCCTAAGGAATCAGCAACATCCCAGCCGCACAGTAAATACTGAAGATAAAGTCTCTCACACGGTTGTCGTCTGACTAGCTGGTGTAGCACTTGAAAGTGGCAATAGGACCTGTGGGTATAGTTTGCAAAAAAGAAACTGTTGTTTATGAAACTAATATTGGGCCTTATCGCGTGCGTCAGCGTTTGTGAAGGATAAACTCGGCTGAGCAATACCCCACAGTCAGACAGGCCCCGACACTGCCCTGTGTTCTTTCCTCGGGGTTTCTGCCTCCCCAGGTGTTACGGGCTGAATCGTGTTCCCCAAAATACAGATGTTGAAGTCCTAACCTCAGACAGTGACCTTATTTGGAAACAGAGGCTTTGCAGATGTAATTAGGGAGAGGTCATTAGGGTGGGCGCAATCCAGTATGACTGGTGTCCTTACAGAAAGGGGAAGTTTGGACGCAGACATGCACACAGGGAGAACGCTGTGTGAAGATGAAGGCAGGGTGACGCTTCTACAGGTCACAGAACACCGGAGATTGCTGGCACAGCCACCAAAAGCTGGGGAGAGGATGGATCATATTCTTCCTCACAACTGCAAAGGGACCAACCGTGCCGACACCTTGATTTCAGACTTCTGGCCTCCAGAACTGTGGAAGAATAAATCTCTGCTTAAGCTACCTGGTTTGTGGTCCTCCATTGCAGCAGCACTAGGACACCCATACGAGAGGTGGGCAGTGGCTGATGCCTTCCAGCTGAAGTGGAGACTCAACCCTGGCCAAGTGCAGACAGACCCTGGTAGCCCTCCAGAGGTGGGGTCTGGTTCCCCAGCAGGGATCCTGCCCAGGGCTCCGGACACTCCCAAGTCCTCTTCATGCAGACACTCTGGCCTCCAGGACCAACGGGGCTGTCTCGCCAAGACTCCGGTTCTTCAAGCCCTAAGAAGCCACATGGTGCAGTAGGTACAGGCAGAGGTCAAGATTGCGTGTGCCGGCTCTCTGTTCGGAACATTCAGGGTTTGCTACCACAGGGCCTTGGACTCAGCCCTCCTGAGATTCCCGAATGCAGTAGAGCTGGGAGTAGGGCAGAGATTTGGATTTAAGCAGGTCTGTATGTGAATCTACAGCACATCTCTGCCAGGCTGGGTGGCCTTGGGCAATCACTCGCCCTCTCTGAGGCTTCTCCATCTTCTCATCTGGAAGTCAGTAATTGCCCCTGGCAGGACTGTTGAGAAAAGTAGGGGAGATAATGCACGTAGGCCCTAGCACTGAGCCCGGCCTGCAGAAGGCACCCCCGTAACGTCGGGCAGGTGTCTCCAGCACAAGGCTCATGGTTCACCTGGCCCTTTCACCAAGAGGTTGGACTTGCTGTGCCGATTTCCAATGGGGATAAAGGGGCACCGTGGGGAATCTCAATGCTCGGCCCTCGGGGCCCCAATCTGGGCTTGTACATCAGCACCCCCACCCCAGGCATGCAGGGGCCAGGGCCCGAGTGGCGTCGGGCCAGGAGCCTCAGGCGGGGACCAGCGCTCAGTCCATGGGGCCACAGAGGAGGAGGAGGCCCAGAAGAGCTTCCCTGGGCCCACGCCTTGGCTCTTCCAGGAAGCAGCAGGCATTTTGAGGTCCAGGGAGCAGAGAATGCGGGGGCCCCTGGGTGACAGTTGTGGCAATGCCCACCATAGCGATGCACCGACTTGGGGCCCTGCTCACACCTGCCACTGAGCCCACTGCTCCCCTGTGATGGGTGAAGGAAATAAGACAACCACCTACGTGGATGATGTGGAAACTGAGGCGGGCAGAGAAAGACTCTGCCCAGGAGGCCTTGGCTCCAAGCCTCGCCCTCTCAGCCACTTTGGACTTTAGGGGTCACCCCCACCCCAGGCCCATATTTGAGGCCAAGCGCAGGAAGGTTTTCTGGGCCAGAGGGGTCTTGACTGAGCCCTTACCAGAAACCCCACCCCCGGCAGGCCCTGGAGCCCCTGCTGCTGCTCAGGTGGCCCCAGGCAGCCCACTGTCTTGCTCCCTCCCCGCTGCTCCTGCCTGCTCTGGGCTCCACCAGTCATGAGACGTCCCTGGGGAGGGGAGAGGTGATGAACAAGGACCTCTCAAAGGGCTGCAGCACACATCCAGTGTGTGAGCACCACCTGGTACATGCCCCAGGCACACATAGTGCATGCCACGCCACACACAGTACACACATACACACTGCACATGCACAGTGCACACCATGCCATACATGGCACACAGACACATGTACTACATACATGTACACACAACATAGTGCATACACATGGTGCATGCCATGCCATGCCATGCACACCCTATGTACACACCAGACACACATAATCACGTACACATAACAAACACATGTACACATACACATGCAGTATGTATATACCACACACACACCATACACACCACACACACTCCTTATACATGCCATGCCACACGCAGTGCATTCCACACCACATACATATTGCACACACTCCCACATGTACTATACACATATACATACAGCACACACCCCACACACTACTTTACACACCATACAACACACACTATACACATACACACAACATACACACAACACACTGCACATACGACACGCACACACACACTATGAACATGCCAATATGCAGAACACGTGCACATGCATGAGCACTCACATTAACACCAAATTCCTTCTGAAAAGAATTCTATTCCTAATAAACAGAGTAATCCAGCCCTTTGCAGAGCTGGACACAGCCACCTCCCACTGCATTGCCCAGGCCTCCCTGGGGACGCTCACCACAGCGCTGTGCCATGAGCTTTCTGTCCCCAGCCCCCGCCCTCATGCTCACACAGCAAGACAGGTTCTACCACTACCTCCTTGCACTCGTGTGCATCTGATCTCTCATCCCGTCTCCCCATCACATTTTGACAAATCCAGGACAGCCTCAGGAGCCACGTGGAAGCAGCATGAGGCCTTGTTAGAGGAAACACACATTCCTGAGCCCTGTGGAGTCAGAGCTCAGAGCAGGACGTCTGGAGTCTGAATCCCTGGCCTGTACTCAGGCTGGTCTAACTACATGCAGGGGCCCCAGTGTCTGCGCTTCTGTGCTGGGGCGGTGGGTCATTCCTAGTCCATGGGGTTGTCATAGGAATGGAAGGTGCTGCTGGGCCGTGGAGGAGGGGGCCACTCAGGTGGCTGTTGTCACTGCAAAGGACACTCCAAGGCCAGGGGCCCTGTGGGCCCACCCACTGGCCAGGGGAGCCCGGGAGAGGTCGGGATCCTCCACAGCTGCCACCCCATGCACGAGTAGAGCCTGTTATTACTGTCACCTGACTCCCAGGTCGCCGAAAGACAACAGAAAGGAGAGCCTGGGTCAGCATCCTCCTCTACTCCCCCAAGAGGTGATGCTTTGTCGGAAGGCCAGCCACCAAGTGACAGCATCCAGGGTGACCCTCGGCCTGGCAGCTTCCGCCTTCTGTGAGTTACAGGGGGCAGGGGCGCCGGCACCTGAGCCCAGACCCCCAAGGGCTGGTGAGTTCTAACTGAAGGGGCCACGGTGCACCAGGCAGGAAGGACGTAGTCACTTGGGGCTTTCCATGCAACATGTTTCTGCAAGAGGCGTGTCTCCCTGGGGAAGGAACTAGAAGGTCCTTAGGTGCTGGCCCAAGTTTGAAGCTCATGTCTTCAGAAAATAGCAACGTTTCTTTTATCCTTCCCCAAAATATGGCCCTCAACAGGACTGAAAAAAAGTAATTGTAGAAAAAATAAATAGCAACAGTGCCATTGGCAAGTTTGTAGAAAACCTGTCCACTGTCCCCAGCATCCTTTCGAAGATAACTAACTGTTTTAATGAGTGTTAGTAACCTCCAAACTCCCGCAAGGCCAGACAGTATCGCCAGCGTGGAGGTCTGTGTCAGACACAGACATGGCTGCCTTTGGGGCTGGGCAAAGTGTATGTTGTTATGTGCTCACGTGTGCTTCTCCACTTCAAAACCCAAGGCTGTTTTCCTTCCAAGGCCAAGGCCCAGGTCACAACCACAGCCCCTCAGCACCCCTCCAGGGGCCCTGTGAAAGAGCCACAGGGGAGCTGGGCTGTCAATGTGAGATCTCAGAGGATGTCCAATGCTCCCTAAATGAATTGCAGCTTTTACCTCTTTGTTGGCATGAAGGGCAGGAATGGATATTCCAATTGGCTTTCAGTGTGGATTTGCAGGTGTATCTTTGCTTCCTTCTGCCGGCCTGCAGTATCTGAGAACAGCCCTCAAGCTGGAAGGCTGGTGTATCTTCCAGTGGGGCTACCCGCTGCACTGGCAAGGCATGAGTTACAGAATTGGGAAGTTCAAACCTAGACAATGTTTTCGTGCTGCAAATGGCTTTGGACGATGTCTGGGTCAGCCATTCACTTTGTGGACAGAGAGCTGACCGGTATCTGCAGCCTGCCTGGGCAGTGTCCTAAGGAGATTTGGAGGGAGTATCCTAACATGACCTCACAGGCAGCCTGCTGAGAGCTCTGCCGCAGCGTGGAGGATGCGGGGAGAGAAAGTGGGCCACTGCAGGCAGGGAGGCTCTGGCCCCCTGAGCCCTGCAGAGAGGAGCGAGTTACATGGACTCGGTGTGGTCTCTTCACCAAGGAGCATGACCATGGAATTGGAAACGAGTGGCTGGCATACCTCTGAGGATTTTGGAGTCCTGTGGTGGGAAGTAGCCGGAAGTCCCTCCCTTCATTCACTTGGGAGTAACACTGTGTGGCAGCCTCTAAGACATGGGGCACAACTGAGGACGTTTGGACGCGGCCCCCACCCTCATCCTCACCGTGCTCAGCTTCTTGTGGGGCAGGGGCATCAGGCATGAGCACTTGGCTCCAACCAGCCCTCCAGCACACCCATGCGACAGCTGGCCATCCAGAAAGTGCTGTGCAGAAGGGTGAGGGGGACCCAGCCCTGGGGCAGGGGTGGGCAGAGGGTAGAGGTGCTGCTGCATCCAGGGGCCAAGGAGGCTGGCATCTGAGTTGAGACCTGGCATGGGAGAAGCAGCCAGTCCTGAACAAAATCCTACTGGGGGAGCATCCCAGACGGAGGGAACAGCAAATGCAAAGACCTGAGATGGGCCAGGAGCCGACCAGCCTTAAAAGGGTGTCATTATCCAATACACAGTTTGTGTGATGCGTGCTCTGCCGGGGTCCCCAGGCCCCACCAGCACAGAGCAGCGCCATGCGTGATGCGGTACTTTCTCTGTGGTCAACTCATTTGCATCCATCCTGACACAATCAGGCCCTTTAGCTCTTGATTGGAGCTGGTGTGTGTGTTCGTGTGCATGTGTTCATGTGTTCACACACGTGTGTTTATGTGTGCACGCGTGTGTAAAGTGCATATGTGCATGAGCGTGTTCGTGTGTGCGTATGTTCCTGCACACATGTATGAGTGTGTGCATGCATGTACACACGTGTATGGAGTGTGCAGACATGCATGAGTGTGTTCATGTATGCATGTGTGTGTGTGCACGTGTGTGTGTGCATGCATGTCGGGGGTGCCTATGGAAAGCCACCCAGACAGAGGTGTGAGGGCCCCGAGCTGCCCTCCTGTAGATGTTTAAAGAGCAATCAAGCCTGATTCCTCAGACCAACACGTTTGTGTTTCACTCCAAGACCACGGCTCCTATTTGGTTAAAAATAAAAACCTCAGTGTTTCTGGAGAAGGATTTCATGGAAACAATGACAGGGTGGTCATGGCCACAATCTTTGCTTAGGCGGCAAAGAGTCCCTGCAAGGACGGGCGTCTGTGAGCCCAGAGCCCACAGGCCTGGGCGCCTGGCTGCACACGGTGGGCAACAGTGACAGATCCGTGAAGCTGGACCTCCGGGGGCTCTTCAGAGGGAATCCAGCTGTGCATCAAGGCTCTGGTCAAACCTTCGCCACGCCGATGAGCCTTCTGGAATTATAAGCACTGGCCGAACGGACCATTTTTCTCACTAATTGGCACAACATGAACAATTTCATTCACTGCTGTCACTACCAACTCTGGAAAAAAGTAATACATTTTTCCTTAACTTGCTAATTTAATTGATTTTTTTTGGACTGTGAATGTATTTTTCCTGTAAACTGAAGGGTAATTTTGTTTAAGTTGTTTCTAACTAAACATAATTGTCTTCATTCTCTAGAGCACATTGTTCTCAACCAAGGCATTTGGTGTTATCTGGATACGTCTTTGGTTGTCACAGCTGGTGGGTGGGGGTTGCTCCTGGCATCGAGTGGGTGGAGGCCAGGGATGTGCTGGCACCCTCGGTGCCCCGGACACCCCAAAGCAGAGAATGACTCGGCCCCCAGCCTCAGCCATGTGGAGGAACCTGGCCCAGAGCCATGTGTGAAACCCTCTCCAGGACTGGGGTCCTTGGTGCGCTGGGGGGCAGGGATGCCGAGCAGCCTGGCAGGTGGCCATGGTCTCACACTCATGACTTGTCCAGATCTATTTGTTCCAAAACAGTTTGGAGTCCCTTTCCCCTGTTTCTCCGGGCTGGACAGGAATGCTTACCGTCACCCTTACGGAGGCCGATGTCTGAACGCCCATGCTCCTTTGTCAGCTACTACGCCTTGTCCTTTCGTGTGTTCACTTTTGGTGAGAGACGAGGCTGAAGCAGTGGGGCAGGCAGCTTTCAGATCTTCGTCCGGAAAAATGTAGTTTGTGATGCTAATTAGGAACGACATAAAACCTCCCCACAGGATAATGGTGAGTATTAAATATTGCCCAAAGAACTGCATCTAAACTATTTCCCCTGGGACCCCTCACACTTTCAGATGTCACATCCCGAGGCACCTGCTTGGCACAGAGGTGTGGTGGGCCATGGGCCCCAGGACCACAGCGTGGCGGGCGATCTCCCCTGCTCTGTGCCCACAGCCACTCGTCCAAGAGAACAGGGAGGGCTGAGCCTGCAGGGGCACAGCCGAGTTCCAGCCCCACCACCGTGGCCACAGCATGACCCTGGCAAGTCACTGAACTTCCCCAGGTGGAAACGAGGACGTGCTTGCTCCTCTCCGCCACCCGGGCATAGAAGTGTCGGAGCCAAGGCTTCCCTTCCTAATGGATGAAATGGAGAAACAGCCACCTGTTTTGTTCAGCAAACCTGTCTTTATGTTATTTCTGTGGGAATTTTCGACACCATCTCCTCTTCTTCTAAGGGATCAGGAGTAAGAAATGCCACGGTGCTCGTGGGGCAAGGAAGACACATTCATCCCCCAGTGGTGTCACTGACGTAGGAAAAAACCCACTAAGTGCTATTTGAGAACCAAACTCATGTAAATGTTTATTTAGAATGGCTCACATGTTCTATTTGTTAAAGAATGTGGATATCTTCCTGTTGTTTCATTTCATGTTTGTTAAATTCCATTCCATTCTGTCCATCCTCAGCTACCATGGAAACAGCCAGAAGGCTGCAGACAACACCCGAGTTAAATATTTTAAATGTACATGTTCTCAGGGAAGTGGAGTGTACCCTTTTTCTAAGGTATATTGAGAAGGAAGTAGGCGGCAGAGGAGTGAACTGCCTGTGCACATTTTAGTGCCCCCTTGTTAAAGAAATCTAATTATCCTCAGTAAAAATCAGCACCAGGTTGACCCCTTTTTTCCTGTGTTGAAGGATGTTTCACCCACAGCTGTAAGGAGGCAAAGAGAACAGGAAGACTAAATCAGAGAATTAGGAGCCAGCGGGAAAATGGCCTTGATACTGGGAAAGTACATTGTATCTCCCTTGTTCCAACATGGTAGCGCTGGTTTGTAAGACAAGTGGGGGCTCCTTCCACACGTTTCACTTTAGCTACAGACTCCTGTGCAATCAGTAGTCTTGGAACACTCGGCCCTAAGACGTGGTGTTGCTTGTATGGCTGAGGCTGACCACTCACCCAAACGCCAGCGCCAGCCACCAGCATTCGGCAACGCACTGAGCTGACACCAGTGGGTCTGTGGTCACTGCTGCGTAAGAAGGCCCAGGTGCCCCTGGGGAACCAGAGGCTGGAGGAAATCACAGGCAGGTGGGCTGGGAGGACAGCGGTGTGGCAGGGCAGTTGGAACTGCTAAGTACAATGAGAGGTGAGGGCCTGTTTTATCCATGGATGATGCTTCGGCCTCATCAGGGCTCTAGGACTTACATGGGGCTTCAGGGATGCCAGAACCTTCCATCCTGAGAGCAGAATTCTTGCTACATTCCCAGATAGAACATGTTCCCTCTCTTATGAAGCGCAGGTACGTGTAAAACCCTTGGGAAGTCCCATGGCTCCACCGTGCAAATGTTCCATGAAGAAGGGCCACACTAGGGGGTCGGGCATAGGGGTAGTCTCAATGCTTTGCCTATGTGGCCAGTCCAGAGTGTGGCCCTTTGGACATCAACGTGGCCCTGCTGCATGGATTTGCCAGCAGGTAGGAGTCTGTCTCCTAAGCACCCCCCCAGTGGCACCTCCAAGATCTGTTCTGAGTCTGTCAACATTCTACACAGTCGTGTCACATATTAGAAGAAAAATAAAATCTGCACATTAGATATGTCTTGCTCCTGGCATACCCATGCAGCAAGACCTGCCAGCGCCCAGCTTGTAAGGAAAGATCTACTCTGAGCTCAGTTCTCCTGTGATAATCAGTTTTTTCATTCACACCAAAACCGTCTTGAATACCCACTGTTCACCCAGATTTCTGCTTCTGGAGACATCTGCCACCTCTATTTTTATCTTCACAGAAGAGGACTCTGTCTTCCCACTGCATGGCTTACAAGGGTGTGCAGAGGGAAGAGGACAGAACCCCCAGCTTGGGCTGTTGCAGATATTTTTTTCTTCTCTTCCTTGGTGGAATTGTTCCCGGTGCACTCTGCTCTGCCTGGGAGACCAGGAGAACCAATAAAATCAGGGAAGTGAAAACACTTAATTCCCTCTTCTCCCCACCCATTCCTGACACTGGGCTGAGCAAGTCGGGTAATATCTGCTTATGCAAATCAGCGCACAGAAGCCTTGTCCCTCAGCATAACGTGTGCACAGGGCTGCACGGCCAGTCAGAGAAACGAGGTTGCACGGGACCTTCCCAAAGAGCCACTTTCCTGGGTAAGGGGAGCCAATGACTACATCCTTCAAGGATGGGCCGTGGTACACCCCATAGAGCTGACATGGAGCACCTTGACCAAGACATTGTTGGGCACAGGGACTGGTTGGCATGTTCCCCAAGGAACTAACTTGAAAAAGTTTCCACGAATTCCTTTTATTGAATCAGGCAGACTTGTGCCCATGCTGTTTTTCTCAAAATTGGGAATTTCGGGTGCTAAGGAAGCACCAAGCTGGGTCAGCCCAGGGCCCTGAGCCTGGGTGGGATGCTGTGGGAGGGACATCACCATTGCCGTCTGAAACTCCTGTCTCCAAAGGGCCGGGCTGCTCAGCTCTCCTTAGAAAAGCATGGATCTGGTTTCTGGAAATTTGGAGCAATTTCCATATGCATGCTGCCTCTTAAGCATAATAACTTCTGCTAGGAACAGCAGGTTGCTTGCTTTTCCTCAGTGAATTTTGCAGAAGCATGGCGGGGGGCGGGGGGCCCACATCTAAACACCTGTGCACAGGTAACCCAGTTCCTGTACCCTGTTCCCTCTGCTCCAGGGCTGTTCCTGCCTTGGCCCCTCCCCTCCAGTGGCCTTCTCTAGCGTCTGTGCCCTGGGGGGCATTTCCACCCTGTGTCTGCAGCACCATGGAGCGTGCACTTGGTTCAGAATGTCTGGGAGGAGCACGCGCACCCTGCAGCGCCTGGCCCCCACGGAGAGCCTCACACATTAAGGTGGGAAGGTCTACAGGGGGACCCACCATCTGCATTTCTATCACAAGGAAACTTGGAAACTCCATCAACATCCACCTGCTAAGCAGTTTGTGTCCACCTCACGTCAAGATGGTGGGAGGAGACCCCTCCCCAGTGGCAGGCGCCGGGGGTCTGTACTGATCATTTGCAGCCCCGCGGGGTTTCACTGCTCAGTGTGTTTTAAGTCAGCCCCTCCCTTAACAGCCAGGGCCCCCACTTGGCTCTTCATAATTCTAGGATTAGACAATAGAAAAATATGATAAATTACAACTTTTTGCACATAGATTGGGAGGTACATAAGATTATGCCCCTCCCTTGACACTTTTTTCTGTCTTTTTTTTCCTTTTCAAAAAAAGGTGATAATTTAAAACCTGCTCCAGGTCAGTGCTGCATTATTCATCTCTCCCTTGTGGAGAGGTGGGAGGGAAGTGGCCCTGCTTCCTGCAACACTGAGCAGTCCCCAGAGACCTCACCTAGCAGTCATGGCCAGTTACACCATCGTCACACACAGAGCACCTCCCCTTACAGGGAGAGCGAGACCCAGGCAGGCACAGAGCTGCCTAGAGCTTAGGAAAACAAGAGGATGCGCCAGCCCTGGGGAGAGCACAGGCCCCCCACTGGGCGCGGAGCAGGTGCAGCCGTGTGATGCTCGTTTATTTTTTCCAACGTGCAGCTTGCCCGTGAGCTGGGGCCTCGGCCTCCCAGTGAAAGTGGAAGGCTGTCGTGGTTTCTGTGCCTCGCTTCCGTCCTTCCACAGACACTCACCTCTCACCACTTGCCCTGAAAAAACAACGGGCCTGTTCTTAAGTGTGAGGGATTTGTCCCTTTAATCCTGGAAAGAGACAAGGTGCCTGCAGTTGAGATTGGCCCAGAAAACAAGAGAGAGGCACCAGGACTGGACCTGAGTTGATCTGCAAGGATCGTAAGACCTCCCGCCCTGGCACCCCCAGACCCCCGGCGGGCCATGGACAGAGTGGGAACACGCATTCTGAGCATGGGGCTGGCCCGAGGAGCCCACCTGAGCACAAGGTGTCATTCCATCTTTACAAAGCTGGTGTCCATTTGGGCACGTGGCTCCATGTACATCTGCGCACTCAGTGGCGACATCACTTCACTTTCCTCCCAAACCATGAAGCCTCTGCTCCCGAAGGTGCCCCAGCCTTTGGCTTCTATTAACACCCCAGGGGTCTAGTGGCTCTCCTCAGCAGGGAAACTGAGGCCCAGAGAGAGAGAGACTCATCCAGTGACCGGGCCCAGTGCAGGACCTGGGCCTGGGAAACCTCCTCCCTGAGTCACATGTGGAGCAGCGTCCAGAGATGCCCGATACTGAGCACTTTGATTAAGCGTCAGTGGGGAGACGAGATCTGAAGTGAGGACCACTTTGCAAACAGAAGCTGACCATGCGGCAGACAGACTCAGGCTCCAAGCCGTCTGTACGGTGGAAACACGTGCACCAGGGCCTCAGGCCCCACACCATCATCAGCCCTAGGAGACGCGTGCAGTCCAGGACAGGCAGCTGGATGGTCCTGGGCTCCCCAAGGTGCCCCTGCTGACCAGTTGGGGCTCTGAGGGGTCCCCAGGGCACATCAAAGCAAGAGGAAGGAGTGGGGGGTTATTTACAGGCATCTAGGGTCAGGCTGCTCAGGGCTCAGAGGACGCTGGGCCGGAGTCTCTCTCCCTGGCTAAAGGCTCTGTCCACGTCACAACCATCCCTCGCTGCAGCTGCTGTCCACACTTCGGCGAGGCAGACAGCATAAGGGAGCAAGAGGGTGGTGTCTTCAGGTGCTGTCCAGACCCACCGAGGGGCCGTGTGTGAGCAGAGCAAGAGGACAAGGGCAGCACTGGAGCAGCTGAGGCTGGGGGCTGGGGGTGAGGGATGGGAGGGGACAGGGCAGCAGCAGGCCCTGGGCGGACGTGGAGGGGCTGGAGGGGGCGGCCGAGGTGGGTGCGGGCTAGATCCAAGCAGCCTGGGAGTCTAGGCGAAGGAGCCGGCTGCCCCAGATCCCTGGTCCAGGGAGAGACAGCATCCCCTCCTTCCAGCAGCCCAAGTCCCCTGCGGAAGGGGGCGGGGGTCACCTGGCTGGATGGAGTGCCAACCTCTGATTGACCGGCTGGGCCCTCAGGCCCGCCTCCATGGTGCTGGGACTGGCTCTCAGAGGAAAGCCAGGGGGTGTGGGTGCTGGCCCTGCCTCCAGGAACCCTCCTGGCCATTGGAGAGGGAGCCGGACCCACCTCCCCACTCTGCAGGCCCCTCAGGCTGCATCAGGAAGCCCACCTGTGCTCACACCTGCCCACACTGAGCAGTCCCAGGGCCCCACTCACCACCCCACCCTCAGGCTCCCAGCCCGTGGGCCCCTCCTCTCCCAAGCCAGGCAATTTGGACCAATTCTTTCACCTCCCTGTGCCTCAGTTTCCCTTCTTAAGCCCACCTGCTCCACAAGCCCTACCCCTCCTGAATGCCCAGAGCTCATATCAGGCCACTGCTCCCCTCTCCTGCCTGCCCTCGGGAATCCTGCCCAGCTCTGAGGCCCCTCCCTGCCCAACCCTAGCTCTGCCCCTTCTCGGTTTCTTTGGATGACAGGCTAAAGCTCCCACCGCCTGCCAGATGCTCCCTAGGCAGGACCTTGTGCACCCCACACCCCACACCCCACACCACTGGATCATCCCCATCTTACAGACCAGGGGCCAAGGCTGGGGGTGAAATAGACACTGATGTGGGCAGTAAAGGGCAAACCCATGCTCAGCCCGGTTCTGTTTACCTCCAAAGCCTATGGCACCACTGCCCTGCTCCCTTCTAGGTACCAAATACCCTTTGAGTTAATGGTGCTGTCCTGCTGCCATGTCTGTGCCCATGCTTCCTGGCCTGTCCTCCCTGGCAAACTCCTATTCACCCTTCAGTGCCCTGCCCACTATAATTCCTTCCATGAGCATTTCTGCCCCCCCAAATGGAGTGAACTTTGTGCAACTCACTGCCAATTTGAACCTCTTGCCTGACTCTGGGTCCAATCTGCTCGTCAGCACTGCAAAATGGTGGGGCTGGGCATCCCGTCAGGATGCTGCACCCAAGGTCAGATGGTGTGGGCTCCAGGCCTCACCTTTTGAGCTTGGGCAGGACTTCACCCCTTGCATGCTGTCCTGAGGACTAAGTGAGAGAGTGCCTGGGAAGTCACGTGGGCAGTGCCAGGGTCACAACTCACCCAGGACCCAAGATGGCTTCACAGTGGCCAAGCTGCCAGCCTGGCCCCCAGACACATGGGTGCTCCAGGGCAGGTGGGCTGAGGGCCATTTGTGTGTTACCACCTGGCTCCAGGTTGGGGTGAGTAAGTGTGTGTGGAGCTCAGTGGCTTGATGTCAGAGGGGACGCTTGGGGAGCTCGCTGTGGGTGCCGTGTGGGTAGCTGGTACCAGGTGGGAAACAGCATCTGAGCCAGGGCAGGGTCAAGGGCATGAGGAAGAGGGGAGAGCCTGGGGGCAAACCGCTTGTGGGACAAGGGATGGCACAGCCCAGGGTGTGGCGGCCTCTTCATGGACGGCAGTGCCAGTCCCTGGGTCCCTGGGCCCACACACTGATGTGGGGTGGGTGTGGGAACAGGGCCCAGATCCGGTCACACTGAGATCCTCGTGGCAGGATCCTGCAAGCTGCTGGCAGCTCTGGGAGGTTACCCCCTTAACCACGTCTTCCCAGGTGTCCAGGGAGTGGATGGAAGCTAGGGAGAGCAACTTCCTTGATGCGCCTCATTCTGCAAATCTGTGGGTACGAGCTAGCTTGGATCCAAAGACCAGCTCAGCAACCAGGACGCTCCCTGACCCGGCTAGTTCCAGGACCTCCAGCTTAGGCTCAACTGTCAGGACCCAGTGAGTGGGCGTGGCCAGCCTATCGTGCTAGGCTACTGGTTTTGAGAAAATTGTAATATGTTTTATACACATACAGATATACACATGTACACATGTGTGTGTAATACATAAACACATTCTCATATGCATGCATGTGTGTATGCATAGCACTTTATGCACATGTGTGCACATGTACTGTCTGATGTTTCGTGCCAGTGGAGTAGACGTCACATCCAAATCGTTACCCGATGCCCGGTCATCTCTCACTCAGAAATACAGAATAAAAGAAATGCATCAAGGGAAATTAGTAGGTGTCCTCTGTTAGGAAATATTTTTAAGAGTAACTGGAAGTGTCATTTATATTTAGTGTAATTAAGCATCAGTGTTTATATGCTGTACTCTGAATGGGCCCAAGATTATCACATGTTTGGAAAAACATGCTTGTTCCATGGGGTAAGTGCTAATTGTCGTTGACGGTTTCTTCCAGGGAAGTGGGTGCATTTTCCAGGCAGAAGCCTGCACAGGTCTGGCATTGATTTCCACCAGATTTTGTTATTACATTTGTCTCACAGCTTTAAAATAGTAGCAAATATGTGCAATTTATTTAAACAACACTAGGGAAATTAATGCCATGCTAGCTCATCCTAAGCAAATGAAGATAAAGCAGGTTTTTTTAAAAAATCAGCTGTATGAAAACCCTTCAAAATTATGAGCCTGGAATTCAGAGAGCCCAGGTGAGCTCCTGTTGGTTCTGAAGCATGGCCAGGTGAGACAGACCAGCCGTCTCTGCCTCATCCGCACTGGCAGCGAGGAAGCCCCTCCCGGAGGTTGCGCAGGAGATACCTGGGGCTCCCCTCCCCCCCATCGGGACAGATGTGTTTCTGAGTTTTTCTGGCTGGCCTCATGCAGACGTGCTCAAGAACAAAAGCTGACACCATCCCTTCTCCTGGGAAGACAGCTAATGACCTGTGGGTTGAGAGACTCTGCTGCAGCAAGGTGCTTGTGCATGTGTGAAGCAGCGCTTCCATCACCCAGAGGGCTCATTAAACACGGACAAGGCCACACCCGGAGTCCGAAAGTCCCGGGGGGACCAGGGGATTTGCATTCCTAATGCGCTCCCAGGTTGCCGACCCTCCTGGTCCTGGGACCCACCCAGAATGCAGATCTCTCTGCCCAGACTGGGGTTTATGGACCACGTCCTGGGTGCAGGAAACATCACTCAGATCCCCTTTGCCAGGGGCTCCCCGCCCCTTCCGTGAGAGTAGCAATTTCTGCCAGCCTAGCACATGCCAACATGAGAGCCCAGAGTGAGGGGTGGCACTTTGCAGGTGCTCTGGCCCTGGGGTCAGACTCCTCTGCCCAACCTTGTCACGAGGGGCTGGGGCGAGTCGTGGGGCAGCATCTGTTAGTGTGATGGAGTTGGTGTGATGGAGTATTTCTGTAGAGATCGCAGGCAGTGGCGATGGTGTGCACTCTTCTCTGACAGAGGACAGCAGTGACCCATGGAGACCCTGGGGTTGTCAGGTGCTGCAGACTCTTGAGTGCAGGAGCTCACCGTGACGACACAGCCAGGACCATGGTGGGAGGAAGTCCCAGGGGGGTCTCTCACTGCAGTGTGGTTTGTCCATATGGATTCCATTCATGTAGCTTTAAGTTTGGGTATTTGGGAACACATACGAATTTTTTTTTTTTTTTTTTGCATCAAGTAGGCAAGTTGTGTCTACGTGTGTTTAACTTATTTCTGTGCAGCCTTTTTTGCAGAAGGGAGTGGGGAAGGTGCTCCGTGCACAGAGGGTAACACTCAGACCATCTGGTTCCTCAGTCTGGAGTGTAGCAGAGGGTGGGGACCTTGTGGTGACTGGAGGGGCAGCTTTTCGTCAGACGCCTCCCAGCCACTTCTGAACTCTGCCTTGGGCTGCCTGGTCCAAGGTCCGTCTCTGCTGTGTGGCCTCCCCTATTCTGCTGTCTCTGAGATTCAGGAGACTGAGCTGAGGCACCCCGAACGGGGCACCTTGGAATAGACACGATGTGTCCTGTGCGTGGGTGTCACGTATGTACATGAGGTTCTGTTGGCTCTGCTAGCCGTGAGAAGTCATGCACAGCGTAACATTTAGAAAGTATAGAAAGGTAAAAAGGAATGAAGGGAAATAACATAAAGCTCCCTGGTGGCCAGAGAACACCAGTGTTTACCTGTTGATGCGTTTCCCTACAGTTCTTTCTTTAAGAACACTGGGGCTCACGCTACATGGATACTTTGATATTATTTCTCCACTTAGCTGATATCTTACAGACATTTCTTCATGTTGGAGTCTTAAAAGAGTAACTTTTAATGACTATGATATCCCCAGATATGAATATAGTATAATGCATTCAACTGTTATTTACTGTCTGACATCCAGATTTTCTTTCTGTATTTTTACTGTTGTAAAAACATCTGCAATGAACATCTTTGTACAAAGATTTTTGTCCACATCTGGTGTCGCTGGGACAGATTTCCACCTGTGGAGTTACTGGGTCAGAGCGGGAGTCATTTTTTAGGTTCTTGATAGTCACGGGCAGACTTGCTGCTGGCAGTGCCCCAGCACAGATGACGCGAGTCCCATGGGCTCCCCACTAACGTGGCCTGGGCTTTTATTCGGTGTCATCTAGTGTAATTCCCATAGCAACCCTCTGAATTTTGTGCTGTTGCAACCAGCCCCATTTTATAAGAGAAGAAACTAGGGTTTCGAGAGATTAAGGGACTTTGCTCCATGTTACAGGAATCTTTAGATGCACCTAAATACAAGGTGTGATTTCTATTTAACGCTAATCCACACCCTCCGCCATCACCCTTGCAACACCATCCCAGTGTGGAGGTTTCATTTTGTTTAGTCTTGTCAATTTGATAGGTGAAAAGGACATATTACTTTGATTTGCATTATTTGATTACTGGAAGATGTGCACATTTTTTATAAGTTTATGGATAGTTTATATTTATCTTGCTGTGAATTATCTATTCAGGTCCTTTTCTTGTTATGAAAAAAATTCCATTTTTTCTTATTGATTTGTAAGAGCTCTTCGTACCGTGACTATTAACCCTTTGTCAAATTTGCTGTAAATAATGTTTTCCAAATTTGTTAATTGCCTTTTGGGTATATTTTCATAAACAGGAGTTTTAAATGTATTAGTCTTTTCCTTTGTGATTTCTTCCATTGTTTGGGGCTTTAAAAGCACTTATCCACACTATTGATGGAACAGTCAACTCTACTTTCTTCTTTATGGTTTCTTTTTCCCCATTTAATTTTGTAATCTACCTCCTCGTGCAGATGCGGATCTTGCTTGGTTTTTTTCCCCTAACGTTTACCCCCTTTCCCCAACATTATCCGATCTTTCCCTATCAATCTAGAGTAGTACAGAGTCTCCTAATAGATGCCTTTTTCCTTTGTGCAGAACGTAACCAGCTGCTCTGACTCTTCTCTCCCCCTCTGAATCATCCCACAGAAAGGAAAGAAGAATGTACTTCAGGATCCCTCTCTGCCTCCGAAGGACACAGTGTTGCCGTGGCCCCAGCACCAGAACTCCAACGGGCTGAGACGACAGAAACGGGACTGGGTCATTCCACCCATCAATGTGCCAGAAAATTCCCGCGGGCCCTTCCCGCAGCAGCTCGTGAGGGTGAGTGGAGACCCCCGTCCAATAAGGGCGGTGTGGGCACCAGCCCCAAGCCTTTCATATTGCAAAGTGAGGGGCAGGTTCTGCATTTGGAGCCCAAGAAGGTCAAGATTTCACCTTTTCGGTAATGAAATAAGTGTTATACAGGGTGGAGAAACTTTCAGAAGGGGAAGATACGTCCTGCAAGGCAGACAGGACTTGAGTTACGGGTGACTTCTCTTGGTTCCTTTCAAATGATGTCTCTTGAGCATGAATCGAGTGCGAGCAGGGATATGGAGCCTGGCCTTTGACCTCTGACCCCTTTGTTTGGTCTGATTGTTCACATTTCTTTCCATTTATGACTGAGATACTGGCCATGATGGGATGGATGGTGGCATGTCTGTGATGATGGTCACTGTGCTGAGACACTGGCCATGGTGGGATGGTGGCACGTCTGTGACAATCACTGTGCTGAAAAAGTCAGATCCTTGAGCCTGAGGCCGGGAGGTCAAGGCGGGCAGTGCTGTGGCCCGGCTGCAGGCTCCCTGGCATCATTGCATTCCCTGCAGCCTCCACAAGTTGCTTTTTCTGCAGAAAGAATTTATTTTACAAATTTGTGTTTCTATAATCTAGGCCATCAAGCAGCAATTTCTTCTTCCCTTTGAAGAAAATTGCAACCCAATCTGAGCAATAATTTCATAAAATGATGGTGAGAATTCCATTAAATAATTCCCATCCATGGTAGAAAAGCCTCACCCACTCTTTGGCAACGAGGGTCCCCAAGTATGATTAAGGGTCCTTTTCCTTCCTGGTGCCGATTGGCCTGTTTTGTTTCCCGTTCCTTGAGACATGGAAGGCTGGGCTGTGTTTGGAACACAGAGATGGAGCAGAAGGAAGCGCTAGCCGAGCAGCGCCCCTGCGGTTCTCTGCATCCCCAACACCAGTGAGGAGGGTTGGCTGACCCAGCCAGGAAGGGGCCAAAAATGGCAGATATTTAGAGCAGAACTCTGACGTTAGTGAAAGCAGCGTGCGCACCTACACTCACGTGCCACCCAAGGTGACTCGGTTCCAGATACCACCATGCTTTCTCTGCACAAAGCTGGCCCTGCCGCCCTAGCATCCCCCAGCCTTCTGCTGGCCTCCTTCCCAGATAGGGGGCTCAGCTTTCCTGAGCCATCCACCTACCTTGAGTTGCCTGGCTGGGTTGGAGGTTTTGCTGTTTAGAGTCAAGAGCTTGAGGGAAGCCGTCAAGGACTGAGACCCCAACCGGGTGGCAGTTTCTCAGGACCCCCATCTTCTGAGACAACTGGCCAACCCCCAGGATGATGCTGCCCTGCCCCCACCACCTGCAGATATTTGCTGTATCTTGGCTGTCCATTGCCTTGTCGGTGGTTTGAAATTTTTCTCCAAGCAAGTTGTTCTTAATGTAAACAAGTTTATTCTGAAAGGAAACTTTGTATCAGACCGGGATTGGAACACGGCATTGTCTGTCTCATAGAGACAAGCATAAGGCAGAGAACGCAGGAGCTGTGGAGGTGCACACGTCGGCCTGAAGGCTGCCCTCTGTTTCCTGCAAAGGGAGGCCATGTGCAGGGAACAGTGTTTTAGGGACACCGGCACCAGACAGAGGCGTCCTATCTGAATGTTCTCAGGATGGAGCACACGTTGCAAAGGGAATGAGGTGGTCATGTTGCTCCTCGCTCTCATTTAATGTCTCGCGCTGGTGCTACCCAAAAATCCCCTCTTGTAGAAAGTCATCGATCTTATTCAGGGGTTGGGAAGCCTTTTCTGTGAAGGGCCAGAGAGTAAATATTTTAGGCTTTGCAGCCATGCAGCCTCTGCCTTAGTGTGAAAGCAGCCTTAGGCCAGAATGCAAACTAGTGGGTGGGGCTGTATCCCAATAAAACTTTATTTATGAAAACAGGCAGAGAGCCCTGTTGGCCCATGGGCTGTGATTTGACAACTGCCAACCTGACTCCCTTCCCAAATTCCAGGGGAGTCTGCCCCAAGTCATCCTCACAGCAAGCGGCAGGCACAGCATCTGTTGAGCGAATGAACAATGAATTCGCGAGCTCTGGTCTGCGTACGCACCAAGGAGGGCATGCGCCTGAATTTTGGCTGGTATCTTAGCACAAGTGGAATATTCTCTTGTCCTGGCTTTCAGAGTTTCTTAGGCCAATGATCCAGGACTGACAAGTGGGACTTTGTATCTCTGCTCTCGTCTGTAGACAGGCTTGTAAAAGGTGCCAAAAAAGAGAGGGGTCACATGGGCAGAGCCTTGCCCCAGGGGGTCCCCAGGCTGCGCGTGAGTCGCTGGGCTCATTGGTCCTGCGCGTCCATCTTCTGCTGGGCATGGAGAGAAAGACGCGTCTGCACTTTCTGCCTGGCCGAGCGCCTGCAGTGTCAGTGGCTGAGGAAGTCAGGGCTGGGAACGAGGCTGCAGAAAGGGCCAGATTCTCCCAGACCAGCAGAGAGCTCTGGTCCCCGACAGGCGGACCACACTGTCCTGTTGATGGGGACGTTTCTTGTCAAAACACCACAGTGAGAATTGAGCTTACTGGACATCCGAATGCTCCAAGCAGACACGTGGTTTTCCAATTTGTAGCAGGGAAATTTGCCCCTCCCGATTCATAAAACCTCGGAGAATGTGGCTCGAGAGGAGCAGACGGCAGGAGCTCTCGGGCCCCTGCAGATGCAGCTTCCTGAAGATGCTCTTTGCCGTTGACATTTCTCAACAGGAAATGTGGGGAGAGGAATGCGAATTTGGCTTTAGGTGTCAGAATGCGAGAAGCTGCAGATTCCACGGTTCTGGTTCTGGGAAACTATCACAGCAGCTTAGACTCACTAAGGTGGCAGCTTCTTCTGTTTTAGGGTCTGTGGCATCGCTGCAGTTTGGAGCGGATTTGTCTGCTCCCCTTGCACCCTGACGTGTCCAGCAACTCCTGAAGGAAGGGCCACTCCATGCCGGGCGTGTCACTCCAGAACAGGCTGTGAGCAGCGGGTGTGGGTGTGTGTCAGGGCTGGCTGACTGCTATAAGGACCATCTCCAAAGCTGCAGAAACCCAGCCCAACAGAATTTTATTTTTTGCTCATTGTGCAGATTGGTTGGCAGGGTCTTGGGCTCTGTGCTGCAGCCATTCAGGGGCCCAGGGTGAGGGTCTCGGGTTTGCTGGGTGTGGAAGTGGCACATGCTAGTTTTGCCTACATCCCTCAGCCAAAGCCCAATCACGTGGCCGTGTCTAACTGCAGTGGACGCTGGGGACACAGCCCAGCTCCATCCCCAGAAAAGACTGGTGAGCGGCTAGTCTCTGCCAAAGCAGGTTTCCGGAGGTGAGGTCAGCCCTCTCCTTTCCTCCCTAGAGATGCAGCTACCCCAAGCGGCCCAGGGCCACTGGGCAGCTCTGGGCAAGCAATTCAGGCCCATTTACCAGCCCTTCCCAGGCCTGGTCTTTCTTTACCCCTCTGCCCTGGTTTTTTCTCCACAGCGCTTGGTGTTATCGAACTTTATATTTGTTATTTATTCATCCACCTGCTTATTTTCTAAGAGTGGGCAGAGACCTTGCCTGTATCCCCAGTGTTGTAAACGGCTCCTGGCGCACAGGCGGCACTGTGTTTGTTGAGGGAATGAATGAATGAGGGATTAAATGAGTGGTGGATGTGATATCAAGGGTGAGCGTCGTGCTGGGCACCCATCAGCTCACACGCCAAAGGCACAGCTCCCAGAATTGGGCACCACTGGGTCCGGCTCTCGGAGGTGCTCAGAGTAAAGCATAGCACGTGCCTGGGGGTTCACCCGCTGCCACCCGAAGGAAGGTGGGCATCCAAGCAGAGCTGCCTTCTGGGGAGATATATCTTTAGCAAATGGAAAAAGAAATTTCCATCATGGCTTCTGTGAAAGATTTATCTTCTCCAAATGGACTCCACGTCGTTATGTGAGAACTCAGCACACACATGCGTGTGTGCACACACGCACATGCATACCACGCCACTTCACACACACACACACACACAACATATTCATGTCTCATTCACTGCCTCCCTCCCTCCACCCTCCCTCCTCCCTCCGTTCAATTCTTATCTAGCACAGACCACGGTTTGGGGTGCTTTTCTGTCCCCGTTCCTGTCTACAGGGAGTTGATGAGTTTCCTGTCAGTGTTTCAGGGGAGGCTGCTCCTGAAAGAGCCCGAATCACAGAGCGCGTGCTGAATACCGCGTGATGGGAGCAGGAAGCGGGGCACAGAGCACTCTGCGGTTCAGCTGGGATCAGCTGCAATTCGGTGCTCATTAAGGCATTTCATTCTGATAAAACATGTTAAATGGAAAAGTGGGCTGGAGAGGAGGAGGCAGCACGTTCTTCAAAAAAAACCCGTTAATTACTGGCTTTTTCCTTGGGAGGAATATCATGTCTCTTCCTCAGCACTCGCTCCGCCATGCAGGGAGAAAGGGGCGACCCACTTGTGGAGGGGAGGCCCTGGCAGGGAAGGGGGCTCCTGTCGCAGGGCTATGGCGCCATGGGCACTGCTGGTGGTTATGCCTCTGGACAGGTCGGCAGCCTGAATGGGTGGATGCGACAGCATCAGGAGACGCCACTCGGAGGCCCCAGCTGTCCTTCTTCTCAGAGGGGGAAGGGAGCAATTCACCGTCATTGAGCTGATCCCCCAGGAAGCTGCCTAGGGCCTCTCCGCTGCGTCCCGGAGGAACCACAGAAAACAGCAGGAGGGGGCACCATCTAAGGGTTAGCAGGACACCCTCCCTGGCCCAGAACTCCAGCTCTGGGCTGGACAGCGGGGCCATGGGTCACATGCCTAGCACCACACAGACACGAGGGCTTCAGGGGAGAGAGGATTTAGTGTTCTTCTGTGGCCTTCAAGAACCACCAGCTTTCGGCTTGTCATTCAGAATTTGCTCCCAAAACTATTGTGGTGATTCCTGCACAGGTCCATTAGTGAAGGGTTTTGAAAAGCCACTTGCTTTTCTAGCATACACATTAGGTTTGACTTCTGGCAAGATTCAGAATGAGGATAAAATCAAACTTTTAAAAAGAGGCCCTATTCCTTGGCTGAGTCTCATAAAAATTCAGCATTTGTTAACTTGAGAGGTTGTCCAGGGCAACTGTAGGAATTGGCTCGAGATGAGGAGGAAGCAAGTGCTCTTGGGGGACAAATCCTTTAATTTTGGAGGTTGATATTTCAGGAGACAAGGAGTCACACAAACCCGTTCTTGGGGCCCCTGCCGGAGAACAAAGCCGGGGAGGAGCTATGAATACAGGACTCTGGAACAATGTCATTACACAGTCGCTTAGCGTAGAAGGTGGCCCCTTGGAGAAGACGGGCAGAGTCCTACACCCAGAGCAGGGAGACCACGAGAGTGCAGGGCAGGCAGCTCGTCAGATTGTTAGATTCAGCCCGTGGTACCTAACAACCCACATAAGCTTAAACTGATTAAAATGGGATGTTTTCTTTGCATTTCCTCGGTAAACTTGGTTCCCATTTTGTGGACATGGCTTCACATCCGGCAAATATTTATTATGTTCTGTGGGACAGAGATGGGCTGGCCTTTGGGAATGTGGGCGTGAAAGGACACACACGCCGCCCTCCGGGGCTCAGGGCTGAGTGGATGGGACATGCCCCGAGCTGGATCTGCCTCGTGAGAGTGCAGCCTGAGTGTGTGAACACGTGTGTGGAGTGGGCTGAATTTTAACTCCATGTTATCCTTACAAAGTGTGTGCTGGGTAACTTTGTATGCTTATCAATGAGCCCACCTAAGAGCCTGTTTTCTGGTCCTCCAATGCATCCATTCATGCAGGAATGACTGATGTGGTTGTTATTCATTGTCTCATGGAAGCAGAGTGCCCTTTCCAGAGGATATGTGTGTGCTGTTCCCCTTCCACCGCATGCCCATTGTCCTCAGGAGATGGTCCAGCTCCTTACCTTGTCACAAGGTCCCCGCGCCCCAACGCTGCCCCTCGGCACACCAAACTCCAGCCGTGCTGGGCGACTTGCAGCTTCCAGACTTGCTCCTGCCCTTGGTTACCTGGAGTCCCGTGTACAAGCTCTTTCCCCAGTCCGGAAGGTTTTGGAGTGCACTGACACCCCCCAACCTGGCCACTTCCCACCTCCTCTGAGAGTGCCCTACTTCTCAGGACCCAACGGGGGCCCTCCCCGGGGGTCTCATGGCACTCCCTTTGCCTGTCTCTGTGGCACAGATTTTGACACAGTTTTGTCAGTAATTACTGCTCTGTGTCCCCCACAAAACCTAAAATTCCTTGAGGGATCGGCCACCTATCAAACAACATTGATCACAAGTAGATGTCAGTGAGTATTAGCTAAGGGAGTGAATGGTGGGACCTCACGCTTGTCTCTACTAGTCACCCCGCGTGTCACCGTGAAGGCTGTCGGGTCAGGTGTAGGAAACGTGACAAGAACGCAGTGCTGGGTGAAGTCTGTGTTTATATGGCTTCACTTTGAGGGCACCCTCCTAGTCCTTGCATCAAAGGTTGGGTAGATCTCTTGCAGAAAACCAGTCTTTCTGTCACAAGAGTTGTAAGATGGAGTTTAGAACTGACAAAACAGCTGGAATGTAAGGAGATAAATCCTAGAAAAGATATAGCCACAGATAAGGACTGACAAATATGCATATAAACTCTGCCCAGGTCCCTGGCTGCCCTTGAGTTGTGCAGGCACAAGTGATGCTCCAGAGCCCAGTGAAAGCAATAGCTGGAAGATTCGAAGTACTAAGGAGAGATTTCAGCTGCTGCCTGCTGCAGGGAAACAGATTTAGAGTTGACTCCAGCAAAGTTAACTCCCTGCTGTGACAAAAATAAACACCCTTCAGAGAAAGGTAACAGAACCAGGGTCTCTACAATGTATCGTCTACATTGATCAGGATACAAACAAAAATTACTGGACATATAAAAAAAGAGAGAAAATGTGACCCATAATCAAGAGGGGAAACTGCCCATAGAAACTAACCCTGAGATTGCCCAGATATTGGAATTAGCAGCAAGGCTTTTAGAATATCTCTTATGAATATGTTAAAGGATTTAAAGAAAAATATGGTCAGAATGAATGAACAGATAGGGAATCACCGCAGAAAAGTGGATACTCTAAACATATAACCAAATGGAAATGATAAAACCGAAAAGCACACTATCCCTAAAGAAAGACTCACTGGATGGGCTTTCAAGTAGGTTGTAGAAGGCAGAAGAAAGGGTCAGTGCATTTGAACATAGGTGAATAAAATTATCTAATCTGAAGAACGGGAAGACGGGAGTACACAGAGTGTCAGTGGGACAATGGCACGTGGCCTAACATCTGTGTAATGGGAACGACAGAAGGAGAGGAGAGAGATAATAGGAAAAAACTCCTTGAAAAAATAATGGTTGAAAATTTCCCAGATTTGGTAGAGACACAAACTTGCAGATCCAGGAAACCCAGTGGACCCCAGGTAGGATAAATACGAAGAAAGCCGTGCCTTGATCATAGTCAAACTGCTGACATTTAAAAATGAAGATAAAATCTCCAAAGAGCAGGAAAGATGCAGCATGTACGGGAACAACAATGAGAACAGGACTGGCTTCTCGTTAGAAATAGGTGATGGAGGTCACAGGCGACGGAGGTCACAGGCCAAGGGACTGACATTTTAAAATTACCAAGTGAAAAGAAACTATCAACCAAGAATTCTACATCCAGAAATTTATCCTTCGTGAAGATGAGATACAGACATTCCTGATAAGCAAACGGAGGGAACCCGTCACCAGCAGACTCACAAGAAATGGCAAAAGACATTCTTTAGGCTGGAGACGAAGGACCCCAGTGGGAAATCCAGACCTCCAGGAAGGGGTGGGAGCCCAGGAAGAGATAAAATTGTGGACTAATCTAAGAGATCGTAATCTGTCTCTTAATGTCTTTAAAAGACAGCAACTATTTTTAAGGCAAAATGTAACAGTGTATTATGGAAGTTATAATTTATGTCGATGTAATTAGTATGACAACATAGGACAAAAAATAAGAAAGACAACAATCGGAGGAAGGGCAGGAAGGGGTGGGTGGACCTATACTGTTCCAAGTTTCTGACATTTTTGGTTAAATGTCCAATATGAACTCTAGGTAAACTGTGATGCTTACATAGTTAAGATGCATATTGTCATCAGTAAAATTAATAAAAATGAATTTCTTTGTGAACACATAAATTAAAACTGTTAAGTAAGTCACCAGACTGTCCAGTTTATTAGCACAGATAAAAGACTTTTGATTGTACCCATCTTTGGAAATAAATACAACACACGAATCGTGTGGAAGGCCCCATCTTAATTCATTACCTGACATGGTATCAGAACACACTAATATGCGTTTCTAGGATTGGTAGTATAAACACTGAATTCTCCAAAGGTACATTCTATGATTTTTTCCTATAACCTTTCCTTAATATGCATGTTTTCTGGATTAAAGACATTAAATACAGCTAATATGACTTCAGGGCCTCACTCTCTTCCTCTCCTGCAGTATCAGAGCAGTGTGAGCCCAGTTCCTTAGGACAGTTCCCTCAGCCCTGTGACGTCCTGTGCTCCTGAGTCCCACCAGACGTGCACTGTGCTTCCCACCACCTTCCCAGCTGCGGAGCACTACAGGGTATACCCCGGCATCCTCCTTCCTCCTCCGGTTCACCCTCTTAGCTCTGTCGTCTGTTCCCCTGCAGCCAAGCTCACTCAAGGTCAAGATTGTGACCAAAGCTTGAGGCCCCCAGGGCCTTGCTCCCAGCTCCCTCCAGACTCCCTGTGAACCCTCCACCCCAGCCCAGCACAGGGCTCTGGGGCTTGCTGCCTCGCTTTGTTCCATTCTCTGCTCTGACGGCCTCTCTGCTGTCACAGGACCCCCACCCTATTCACACACAGCCCTGTCCTGCTCCTTGGTGGTCCTTTGCCATCTCCTCTTTCCACCTGGCATGTCTGCACAGTGTGGGTCGCACCTGCTGCAGCACAGTCTCTGCGTTTTATCAGCTTCCTCCTGCTGGACTCTGAGCAACCTGAGGGCAGGAGCCATGTCTGATCGTGTCCTTGGCTGTTCCCAACCACCAAGAACATTGGCCGAGAGCCTCCCTCAACAAACAGCTGCTGCAGGAGTGGGTGCTGGGACCTCTTAGAGGGAGGGGCTGGATTTGGCCTGTGGGCTGTGTTTTGCTCACCCCAGGAGTAAACACTCCCTGTCAGGTGGAATTGTCTGATTGATATTGCACAGTGGAACTGGGACGTGCTCCTCTGGCTGCACCCTTGCCTGGGTGCACAGGGGCCCTCACACAGGTGCACGGAGCCCTCCTCCAGGTGCACAAAGCCCTCACCCAGGTAGATGAGGCCCTCCTGAAATTCAGCACACCTCCCTTTGAGGAGTCACCTGGAGATAGTTTTGGGGCACATGCAGCTGCTCTCTGGGAGGGCAGAAGCTAGTGATGCTCCAATTCCTAACTTCACCAGTGAATCTTCAAGGTCTAGTTCTTCAGAGCCAGAAAAGTTTATGTGGTAGTGAAAAATGAAGACGTAGGTTTCTCTACCTAAAGGAACCTTCAGACTGAAAGCCTCTGGGAAGAAATTAATAGCAGGAGGTATTCCAGGAGTCTGCTTGTGTTTGGGTTTTCTCCCCACAAATAGATGGTGAAAATGTCACCTCTACCTTCACCATACAGACACCAAGTCAGTTGCCAGAATGGAACCACTCCGAGAATGATGGAAGAAGGGCTCTTGAGTGCCTTGGGTTCAGCCCCAAAAGGAAACACACCTCCTTGAGGAAGTTCTAATTTTTCATAGAGACAATGTGTCTCCTTCCACAGTAAGACAGGGTGGTGCTGTGACTTGCCCGTCACCTGCAATTCAGGGTCTGCCTCCTTCCTGGCCCCACAGTGGGCAGGGGCTTTGCACGTGCACAGGTACACATGTGCACAGCCCCCGCCCCAAGTGTGGTTCTGAAAGTGCAGCCCCAAGACAAGTGGGAAGGTCCAGCCTGCAAGTCTCCCTGTAATTAGACATTGTCTGAGACCTATGCTGAATTCATATTGTCCTTGCTGAAGCCAGAGGGACAAGAAGACAGCAGTCACTTACCGACTCAGCTGCCTTGGGTTCTACAATTTAATCAGTCAAATGAAAGAAATGTGCAGACCCTTTGTGTTTACCGTTCCCTCATCTGAGCAGAAAATATTCCCTTTCTTGAATTGCTTTAACGGCTTTATTTATGCAGCTGAAAGATCCTTAAGAAATGAAAGTAAAATCAAATTGTTGCAAATGCTCAGATAATTTATTGGAGAATATTCAATTAGAATATATTAATATTTTAGATTTCCATCATTAATTTAATATTCAGGGATTTAATTTAGTCATTGAATTGCTGTAGCACCCTGTGCAGGGGGCATTTAGGATGATGGCACCTGCTGCAGTTGGACTCCCAGAGGTTGACAGTGGCCACGGAGCCCCGTGTCTGCCAGGCCCAGCTCCAGGACTGCTCCTGGCGTGTCCAGATGCTAACGAGGGAGCACCTCGAGCCACTCTGGGGAGGGCTGTTCTGAGAACAAGTTAAGAGCGGTGGAGAGTCTTCCTGGGCACATTGGGGCAAAGTGGCCTTCATCTATGAGAAGGTGAACATGTCCTTCTTGGATGAAATGATACTAGCAGTGGGCGTGGTGGTGGTTATCCATCCATCCATTCGTTCATTCACACATCCTCTAGGTCCTTCCATGCCGAGCACTCCCCGTGTCCTGTTCTAGGGATAGAGGATGCAGCAAGGCACAGGTGAAACCGAGTCCACCCACATGGAGTTGGTGTTCAAGGAGGAGAAGTAAACCCATAATTACACACTGGGGACCAGAAGATGTGGGTGCCAGTAGACTTCCATTTCAGATAAGGTGGCCAAGAAAGTCACCTCCGGCAAGAGAACCGAATGCAGTGGTAGAGGGAACCAAGGTGTATCGAGGGGCAGAGTGTGCCAGGCAGGGGGAATAGCAAGTGCAGAGGCCAAGTCTCGGAGGAAGAACCAGGAGGTCAGAGTGGCTGAATAGAGATGGCCAGGATGAGACAAGGTGCCCCACAGGGTCTGTGAACATCTCCATTTACAGGCAGGAAACCCAGGTGCAGAGGTTTCCATGTCCCTGACAACTCCCTCTTGGCCGGTGTAAGTCATGTGGAGAGGCCAGCAGAGCCAGTGGGTTGTGCGTGAGCGCAGAGGGCAGGAGCCCTGAGGAGGGACTGCGCCTCTGGTGTCCTGTGGTTCCGCCTCTGAGGTGTGCACATGGGCAGCTCCCTGTGGTCTGGGGTCCTCCTGGCTCTGCACAGGGATTCAAACTTGGGACCAGCTCCAGTGGTCTCCAAAAATGAAGCTGCAGCATGTCTGGGGGGAGGGCAGGGCACAAAGGCTACTTCTGCTCCTTGTCTGGGTTGTTGGGGGTATCTGCTCCAGGGGTGGGGGCTCAGCCTGGATGTTTGTGACCTGGTGGAATGAGACACTTCCTCTGAATCCACTCGTGGCCACGCAGTCACAGGGCTTTTCTGCTTTCCGCGTGTGCGAGATATGAGAGCTGGAAGCCACGCTCAGAAAGAGAAGCAACCCGGGGGGTAGGTGCAGGCAGTGTGCTGGGCATACTGTCCTTGCGGGGACCACGGTGGGGAGGACCCACAGTGCAGCCTCTGGTTGAAATATTTCTCCACGCTCAGCGGGGAGGTGACAGCAGAGGACACGGGCACAAAGGAAAACACATCTTCCAGGATGCCAGGTCCTGCAGGCACCCAGAGCCGGATCAGGAGGTGCCGGCTGCCAGCAGCAGGTTGTTCCCTGCAGCCGACAAAGAAGACGGCTTTGGAATCTGCTCCTGGGATCCCAGCAGGCAGCGTGTTCCTGCTGACTGCAGTCCTGCAGGAGACCTGTCCTGTTTCTGATGATATTTGGTGTTTCCTGTTAATTTCTTCCAAACAGCAGACATTTCTCTTTTGAAGATGCCTTTCTTCAGAATTATAGAGAACCAGGGAGGAAAATCTACCTCCCCAAAGCTTTCAGCTTAAAGACCTGACTTCAGCTCGAGGAGACAAGGCTCAAAAGCAAAGCCAATCAAAACAGGATGTCCAGGGAGGGGAATCGCAGTTGGGAAACAGACTATTTCTAAGCTATAGAAGACAACAGAAAATGGCTCTTTGGTTTTGGCCTCCCTGGTGGTGCTGAAACAGTCAGACTCTGTCTTCAAAGTTACTCTTTAAAATGATGCCCCAGAAAGACTTTGTTTGGCGGGACCCGAGTCTAGCTGGGCCAGGTTGTGTGTGCTCTGTGCCGCTTCTGCCTGAAAGTCTGGTCTGACACCAGGGTTGGTCTTTCCAGCTACATCCGTGCCGGGGCTCAGGGGCCTCCCTGGCATCGACTGTCAGGAAGAGGCCCCGAGGTTCTCTCAGTGGCTCTGGTTTTAACTGAATCCTAAGATGGCCTAAAGATGCGTCTGCATCTGCACTAGTTGTCCGGCCCTGTTTGATTTGGGCTTTGGGACTTCATGAGTTGTAAAGCATATTTAAGTCAAGAAGCCAATTTCATTTTCACAAAATGTGGGTGATTAAAACAAAGGAAAGCCATGGAGGCTTGGTGTCTTAAAAGCAAAATTAAGCATGCAACTAAGCCGCATGTCAGAGGAGGCCAGGGTCCCCCCAGGGCCAGGGAAGGTGTCTCCCCTGGGTTGGGAGGGGCTGGCAGCCACAGCCAACGTACATGAAGCTCATCTCTCCCTGGAGGACAAAACCAGGGGACCTTATCCGATCTAATGCCCTCAGGAATGGTCTATACACATAGAACAAATTAAGGAGGGGAGGACATTGTTGACGTATTCCGTGTTTCCGGCAGAAAATCATTTTCCAGTTGTCACGTGTTACAAGGCTGCCGTGCCCAGTGGCGCAGCATCACCTTAGCCCAGTAAACACGGTGCAAGTCAGGAGCTGGGCAGGGGCAGGAAGCCCAGCATTTTCAACTCACCTGGTGCCTCTGGGAGGCAGAAGTGGTGGGGAAGAGAGAGCAGGCTGCCCTGCGTAGTCAGCTTAGAACGTCCCAGGCCTGGCACTGTGTCTCTAAATAGGTGGCCAGATGAAGATTTAGGTTTTCTATTAAAAATAATAGAATCCATAAGTAACCCAGGTTGCAAACTAGATGTATAGATTTGGGCAGGGTTGACCCAATTTATAGTGCTCAGTCGGAAACTGGTTGATAAAAAATGATGGGGGGTGAATAGTACATCCATAATCTATTAGGTCAATGCCTGTCCATCCACCCATCTGTCCATCTGTCCACCCATCCATCCACCCACATACATTAGACAACATTACGATCCGGTCCCGGCAGGAGGACACTTGCCATTCCTGCACCATCCGTATTCCCCCAGATGTATTTCTCGGGCAGACACAATCATCATCTTCCCCCATATCTCATCTGCCCCTCCCCTCCCACCAACATCCCTTCTATCCCGTCCATCCATCCATCATCCCATCCCCTCCTCCTCCTCACCCCATCCATCCTCCCACTCCATCACCACCTCATCCATCTCCCATCCATCCCCCATCCATCCCCCATCCTCCCATCCACCTCCTCCCATTCACCCATCATCCTCATCATCCACCCTCCTCACATCCTCCATCATCCACCATCCCCCACATCCCTCCCATCCACACCCATCCACCCATCCATCCACCCATCCATCCTCCCATCCATCAACCAACCCTCCATCCTCCCATCCATCCTCCCATCCTCCCATCCATCCCCCTCCATCCTCCATCCATCCCCCATCCACCCCACTCCATCCCCCATCCCCACCATCCCCCATCCATCCACCCACCATCCACCCATCCATCCCCCATCCTCCCCATCCACTCCCATCACCCCCCCATCCACCATCCCATCCCATACCATCCCCCATCCTCCTCCCATCCACCATCCCATCCCATCCACCCCTCCATCCCCATCCCATCCTCCCCATCCCATCCTCACCATCCTCCATCCATCCCATCCATCCCCCACCATCCCCACACCATCCATCCCTCCATCCATCCCCCATCCATCCATCCTCCCATCCATCCTCCCATCCATCCTCCCATCCATCCCTCCATCCCCATCCATCCTCCCATCCATCCCCCATCCATCCCCCATCCATCCTCCCATCCTCCCCCATCCATCCTCCATCCATCCTCCCATCCACCCATCTGCCCACCCAGCAACTCGTCCATCCTGCTGTCCACCCATTTGTCCATCCGTCTGTTTGTCCATCCCAGCCCTCTCTGCCCCAGACCATCTCACTTCTGGCAGGAACAGGACCCTACGTCAGAGCTCTAGCATCACCACAGCAACACAGCTCCAGCTACTTTTTGAAAACGCTTAAGGCCTTTGAAGTAAAGGACAAACTGAACAGGCAAAAACCTGCCTCATTAGTTGCCATTCTTAAAACCATTTCAACATTTGAAAATTCCCATTGAGAATAAAGGTAATAAATTTTGACAGTGATGGGAAATTCTTCCAGGGACTCGGGGAACAGCCATCCCATTTGGCTTGCCTATGAACACTACCAAAACTATTTGACTTGATGGTGAAGGCTGTCCCTAAGGAAGATTTTAGGACCAGACTTCTTGATTGTTTTCCTGAATCATCAACAAAAAAATGTGGGCTGACAAAAAAGAAATGTGTTCACTGGGATTTCTCCTTAGAGGAAATATTAGGTTTTTATGGGAAAGTCCATCTTAGGCCAGATGGAAACACTGATCCACCTGGTCCTTGAAGAGACATGTATTGAGAATCAACTCCAGTGGGCATGAGTTTAACCAGGGGCCGTGTAGTCGTGTCCCCGTCCTGAGGCACTCTCACGTGGTTGGTGGAGACTGCAATGATCACATGAACAGACAAGAGGGGAGGAAACTGTCAGAACATGGAGGGAACTACAGAGGAAGATGAGCATGGAGGTGGGGCAGGCAGCCGCAGTGCGGGCAGGTCGCCCAGGGAGCAGGTGCTTTAGATGGGCGTGTCGGCCTCTCCAGGGAGCCGCCTGCTGACCTGGGCCTGCTAGGCCAGGAGGTGGCTGTGCAGAGATCAGGCAGAGAGAACAGCAAATGCAAAGGCCCTGGGGCAGGAAGGAGGGGACGCAGCAGGGAATGGAAAGGTTTGTGGGTGGGGGGAACATGGCAAGCGAGGGGAGGTGATGGGAGGGGAGTCGGGGAGAGGGTCCGGGGCCCGGGGCCTCCAGCCAGGTAGGAGGCCGGGTGTTGCTCCAGACACAGTGAGAAGCCTTTAAGGGTGCCACCCAATGTGTCATCCTCCAGGTGCCTTTGGCTCTATGTGGGGATGGAAAGTGAAGGGCCAGAGCTGTACCCGAGCTCCGGGGAGGGGAGAGGTGCCAGGGGCGTGATGGCAGGGCCTAGGCTGGGCCATGTGGGGTGAGGAGGGGCGAGTGGGGCCGGATGGGCTAGAAGGGGAGGAGCGGCAGGGCTTGCTCAGGGAGAGGCAGGTGGAGGGAAGGGGGCGTCAAGCTGGTTCCTGGGCTTTCAGCTTGAGCCTCTGGTGGAGGTAGCACCACCCGCAGGTGAGGCATCTGGGGCAGGAGGCAGGTGGGGCTGGAAAGCAGCCCAGGTTTTGTGCCCACCTGTGCTCATGACATGCGTGTTTCAAACACCCCTAGGATTTCCCCCCAGTCTGGGTCAGCGTCCTAACCCAGGGTCTCTGAACACCAGCACTA
Source organism: Daubentonia madagascariensis (assembly GCA_023783475.1). NCBI lineage: Eukaryota > Metazoa > Chordata > Mammalia > Primates > Daubentoniidae > Daubentonia > Daubentonia madagascariensis. The sequence continues at coordinate 837,060 of JAKFHU010001640.1, read as the reverse complement.
CTAGCTCTTTTGTTAGGGACTGTCCTGCACATGGTAGGATGTTAAGGGGCATCTCTGGCCTCCATCCCCCGATGCCAGCAGCACACACCCCCCACTGTAGCCACCACAAGTGTCTCCAGACATCGCCAGTGTCCTCTGGGGGGAATTGGCCAGTGGAGAAGCATGGGCCCAACCCGAGGATGGCTCAGCCCAGTCCGACTGAGGTGACAGCACCAGGCACCCCACGGAGCCCTGGTTGCACATCCTCAGGACATGGCCCTCCTCGCCTCCTGACCGTAGAGAGGCTTCCTGCTCCAGCCCAGGGTCCTCCTCAGACACTGCCTGCTGCTTCGCTGAAGCCAGAGGCGGGGCACATGGCTTCCAGGGCTCCGGCATTCAGCTCTCACGGTTTCTGCAGGAAGGTGGGAAATCAAACACAGCATGGGTACCTTGCCTGGGATTGTTACAGAAAATAGAAATGAAAATATCTTTAGATGACGCATTCTCAATGAGGGCAATGTCACCCCAATGGGAGTGAACATTAGTTCGTGAGGGAGAAAAAAACTCGGACACAACAACAGATGGTGGCCCTCCAACGGGTCACAGTACGTAAACAGACTTTCAGCATATCTGTGATGTTCAACTTTCATGGCAGGGAGAGGCAAGTAGGAAAGAAAAATTTAAAGAAGGCTTTGCGAGGTGGGGGGTGGATTATAAAACCAAAAACACCGCTGCACTGCTGTGGGCTCCATGACGTGGCCCTGGGGGTTGAGTGCCCCGTGGCAGTTGTTCTCTGGCCCCTGGCAAGAACAAGCCTGAGATAAACACCTCTCACCCTGGCAGCCGGGGGCGGGGGGATCTAAGTGTGGGCCCCCAGGAGTGCACTCCGATGTACTTCCTGGGGAGGTGGAGGAGACACAGGTGAGAGGGTGGGGAAGTGAGTGAGGAAGGAAAGGCTGGCCAGGAAGTCTCGCATCATCAGGCCACCCGCCTCGGGGCAGCCGGTAGACTTGGGAACCAGTCATCCCCCGAGGGGTGAGAAGCTGGGAAGTTCATGCCTCAGCCCCCACTGGTCCCTGGTTGGAGGCTGCCCCAGGACATTGATTCCACAGCATTTCCAGCCTCCCAAGTGGGTGGCAAAGAGCCTCAGCAGGAAGAGAAAGGCCCCGGCAAAGAGTTGCAGGTGCTGGCTGGAGGCTGGTTAGTGTGCCCTGAAATGGCAGATCAAGCAGATGTGGGGGCACCAACAGCTTCTGCCACATGGTGTGACCTCAGACTGAACACAGGCTCCATGACTTGCCCCAAAACCACCTGTGGCTGGTCCCCAGGACCCAGGACTGGAAACAAGCTCTGGCCCAGGCCAACAGGACTGCAAAGTACATGACAACACAGACCCACACATGGGGTCTGCCCGCCCTGCTCTCACATACTGCCTGCCATGGGGCTCGTTGTGCCAGGCACTATGGGCTTTTTAAGATGTTGTTAAATGCAGCTTTGAGCCTCTCCTCCCCCTACCTTGTGGAAAGAATGTTAAACTGGCCTGGTTCCTAAGTCACTCTTTAAGTGTCCCCCTCTGGCCTAAGATTGTCAGAGTTTTCTCAGTTTATTAAATATCAGTAGAAGATACTGTTCCTCCGTTGGGATGACGGTGTTGATGGTGATGATGGTGATGATGGTGGTGATGGTGGTGATGGTGGTCGTGATGATGGTGATGGTGGTGGTGATGGTGGTGATGGTGATGAAGGTGATGGTGGTGGTGATGGTGGTGATGGTGATGGTGAAGGTGAAGGTGATGGTGAAGGTGAAGGTGATGGTGGTGGTGATGGTGGTGGTGATGGTGGTGATGATGGTGGTGATGGTGGCCATGGAGGTGTGAGGGTGGTGGTGATGATGAGGATGGTGATCACAGTGATAAAGAGGACAACAGTTAGCTTTATCATCACTACCAGGCACCATGTGCATTTCATACAAATCATCTCCAGTCCTGCCAAAACCCTTCACCTTCTCAGCTCGCTCTGTAGTGACCCCTTATTCAGCGTAGTGTCCTGAGCCCACAGTCACGTGCTGGGCACCAGGGACAGAACAGAATGAATGATGTGAACAAAACTCAGCCCCTGCCTTTAAAGAGATCCCAGGCAGGCGGAAGGAGTGACAAATGAGCAGGCAGGCACAGCACGGTGGGATAAATGTGACACTTGGGGTGACACCTACCCTGGTCTTGGGGAGACCAAGGCAGGCTTCTCAGGGAAAGAGAGGTGTGAGCACAGAACAGAACGAGGAGGCACTGTCCACCCAAAGCAGGGAGAGTGTTTCGGCACAGAGAAGACACTGCGAGGCCAGCAGGCTGCTGAGATGTGCAGATTGTTTTGTCCGGAAGGTACAAGAGGTGGGACCAGGGGTGTAAACTCAGGAGGGAGGGAGGCTGGGCCAGGACTGTGAAAGCCACCAGGCTGGAGCATCCTTCCCACAGCTGGCCCTGGAAGGCTGCCTGGGTCAGAAGCAATGTTGAGTGAGTGAATGAGTGGATGGGTGGTGGATGGGTGGTGGATGGGTGGCAGAGAGCCTCAGAGCTGTGCCGAGCAGGGTGGACTTCATGCTGGGATAATGAGGAGGCTTTGATGAGCTTTCAGCAGCTGAGTGGTGTAGTCAGATCCGAGCTTACCTGGACTCTTCTTGAGGCTGATGCTAATTCCTCTCCCTCCCCCTCCCCAAGCAGCAGACTGAGCCTGGGTGTGGGGAGGGGAGTAGGTCTGGGGCTAGCACTTCCCTCCCCATTGAGCCCAGACCCTCCATCCTGGGAAAGCCCTGGAGTGCTGGGGCTGTGTCCTATCCCTAGGGCACCATCCCCCAAGTGGCCGGTCCCCAAGCCTGTGCTCCCTTTACACCCCTGTCACACACACACATGCATGCCCCAGCAAGCACTGACAAGGAGAGAGAAAATCACAGAGATGTGCCTGGTCTGAGAAAGATGCCACCTGTGTCACATGATGGTTTCAGTGACTTTCAGAAATTTTTTTTGTCAATAAACACTGAGAGCACCTGCCTCTTTGGAAGCAGGTCCAGATGGTGCCTCCCCGCAAACCACTTCACTCTCCCCCGAGACAGAGAACTTGTTCCAGGAGTTAGGAACCAAGCTACAGAGATGGAGACTAAACTGGGACAGGTGTCACTCATAAGAGGCTGCTAATTGGGTAGAAGGTGATGTGGGAACATGCTGATGCCTGGCACCGTCATCTAAGACAGCCGGAATCCACCAGCGCACACTTCCCCACTGGCCTGAGAATCTAGGCACAGAAGGGGCCCGGCCTCCTGAGAACGCCCCTTGCCCTGTGGAACCAGCTTCCTGTCACGCCTTGATGCCCAGGGCCCTCCTGTTGGAGGGTAGGACAGAAGACTTCACTTCTCTGGGGCAACCATTCCTAACTCTGCTCCAGTCTCTGTAAAGCAGCGAGAATGGCCGCCGGCCGCCTCGCCAGCCATGGAACTGCAGATAGAAATGTACTTGGCATCCATTCGACAAGCTCCTGGGTCACAGAGACCAATTCTGCATTTCTGGTCAAATTCAATAGCTTCTCCTACAGCCAGGTCACCATGTTGCCAATGCACCAACAACCAGAACAAAACAGCAAAACCTGGTTTCTGTTAACCACATGTGTCACTGGCGGCAGTTTTATTTCGCTGCAGACCACCCCATTTTCAGAGAGCTTTTGGGTGACTTGGTAAAAGTGCAGATACCACGGGGCTAAGAGCCCCTCCCTGAGGTTGGGGTGAGGCTGGAGGAGGCATTCCGCCGATGCTGGAACTCCACCCCAAGCCCCCTCCTGTCAGCCAAGCATTGCCCTCTCTGAAAATGCAGATGGCCGGGCAGGGGCACAAACTGAGTGCCAATCATGCTGAGGGGGGCAGTGGCCCTGGAGGGAGGTGGGAACAAGGTGGGACACACTGCAGCAGAAGGGTCTGCACTACAGGGAGGCAGAAGCCAGGACCCTCTGCGGAAGTCTGGTGTGCACAGCCAGAGCCGCCTTCCCTGACCGGGCCTGACCCAGCTCTCCCCTTATGGCTGCCTGCCCTCAGCTGCCCGCCCTCTCCTGCCTTGGTTTCTCTGTCTGGCTCTGGAGAAATCACTTGGCTCTGGTGGACCTCAGTCCTCTCACCTGTAAATTGGGTGTTAAATGCATCGACAATGTGAAATCCTGTGTTCAGAGCGTGGACAGTGCACACACTAGGCATGCATCACGTGAATACTTGCACTCCTGCCACTGCTGTTATTTTCTTGATGAGTCTGGCCAAGGTGGTCACTGTCTGTTGCGTGGACATCTACAGGCCTGGCATACCACAGTCCCCTGGAGAGTGTGTTAAAATGCACATTCCCAGCCCCTGCTGTCTCAACTAGGGTGGGGGAGGTGAGGGTCACTGAGGTCACCTCTGGCCTGATTCCACGCAGCCAGTGCAGCCCTGGCCCCCACGACAGGCATTTAGACAGATCCAGGCCGGGACTCTGCAGCCTTCTGGCTCCTACAACACGAGCTGAGCCCCCAGGTCTTCCACAGGTCCAGGAGGCCCCGAGGTGCTGAGTGAGCAGCCATGGCCCCTGCAGTGTGCCCCGCAGGGTGATGGACCCCATCCTCTCATCATAGCTCTGTGCACGCTCTGGCCTTGGAGTGCCAAGCCCTGGTGGCCACCTGGTTCTATTCCTTTGGCTTTTCTCCTGCTCCTAAGGAGCCACACAGCAGCTCCTTGGAGCATGTCTTGGTACCAGCAGCCACCAGCAGCCTGATATGTCCCAGTGTCTAGGCCAAATGCCTGAGGAAGGCCTGGCTGGCATGTGAACAGTGACTGCCCCAAGATGGGACACAAGCCCAGCCCCCACCTGCTCCACTCAACTCCAGGCTCTGGCCTCACCTGGGTCCAGCCACGCCGTGAACTGCACACCCCTGCTTGGATTTCCCTTTACCCTGAGGGGCCACTGGCTGCTGTGACCCTCCCCTGCATGGCCTCAGCCTGCTCGGTAAGGAGGGTCACCATTTTACTCCCAAGGAGACTGAGGCTCCAAGAGGTTGATGACTTGTCCAAGGTCACACAGCCAGGAATCACCAGAGCTAGACCCGACCCAGCCCTTCTGCATCCAGTGCATGCAACTTAACCGCTCAAAGCCACTCCCTCCTGGCCCCCTAGGTGGCCCGGCCACTTCCACCCCATGCCGTGTGTACAGCCCAGTGCCGGCCGGGGCTGCCCAGGAGGACTCTCGGCTTGGGTCCTTGCCTTCACTGGGGACACTGTGTCAGTCCTCCTAGGTCCGCATCCTGCGGCCTCGTGGGCCCCCACTCCCCAGCCCCCATCTGCCTGGGAAGGGGCCCCACGGGAGGAGATGGGGCCCTGTGTGCCGTCCTCCTGGGCCCTGCGCTGGCCCAACCATCGCTCTGGCTTGGGAAAGGGAGGACTAAAGGGTGTGGTTCTCTCTCGGTTGCCCACCCTTGGGTGTGGTCAGCCCTGAGAACGTTGTGGTAATTGCCGGGCCTCCTGCCTGTGGTGCCTGAGGCTGAGGGACACTCCAAGGCATAGCAGCCGCCCACAGCCCCCAGGCCTGCCAGCGTCAGGGCCCGAGGATGCTTCGAGCCTCGAGCAGCCGCTGGAGAATGCTCAAACAGAGTGTGTGAGAAGAGGAGGGGAGGGAGGGAGAAAATAGAACTGCCAAGCAGAAACCGTTTTCAGGGGCTTCTGCTAAATCTTCCACTTCATCGAGAAATTATTTAAGTTTCACGCTGCTTTCCTGATGGTGACAAGCACATGCCTGTGCCCAGTGCTGTCAGGAGTGCCGTATGGCCCTCGGCCTCCGTGCTCAATACCCCTGATGGGAAGGCGCAGGCGCTGGCCGCCCTCTCTCCTGGGCGGTGGCGAGTGGGCCCGGCACAGCCTGGATGGGCTCGGACTGCTCCCAAAGGCTGGTGACCGGAGGAGGCCCAGCCACACGGGCCAGCTGGGGCCAGAAGGCCGGTCAGTGCAGGAACCCTGAGGAGACACAGTCCTTCTCGCCCCATGCGTGGGAGGGACAGTAATGTCATTGCCAAGTCATAGGAGCCACTTCATCCATTGCTCTTTGCTGTGGAACGTGGCAAAGCCCAGAATGAAGGATAAGCAGGAAAGGGGCTGAGACCCACAGCAGGGAGGGGGACATTTGGTTTGGCAGCGGCATGGGCGCGTCCCCTCCCCGCATTTCTGTCTCTCCCCAGCCCCACGGGCTCCCGATGCTCCTCAGCGCAGAGAATCAGTTATGGTCCCCAGCCTGACCAGACCCTCAGCTCCTCTTCAGGCCACTTTGTGCGATGCCACGGCCAAGGGTGAGCACGCATGGTGCACGGCCACAGAGCGTGCAGCCCTGGTGTGCACCGTGCTGCATCCCACTGGAGGCTGGTGGTTCCCCAGGAAGAAACAACTCCACAAAAGCTACTGGTGTGAAGCTCAGGATGGAGCCGTCTGAACATTACACTGTCCGAGGCCACGGGGACAAATGCTGCCTGGCTCAGGTGTCCCGTTGGAGGGGTCGGTACTCACGGACACCAGCGCACTGGACAGAAGGCCCTGAGTGGGCCTCCCCCAAGCCAGGGACCTGGATGGCCTGCTTCCTCCTCCCTGCGGAAGAGGACAGGGAGGGCCAGGCAGGCATCCGCTGTGCCAGCCACAGGTGCCAGCGGCTGTGTCCCAAGTCCGGCCACTACACAGCGCTGGCCCTGCTCTCATCAACTCACACAGATGCTTCCTTTCAAAGCCAGCGGTTAATAAAAATTATCCCCCACTGACCCGGGCTCATTCCACACCAGAGAGGGAGGGATGACAGCTACTTTATCATAATCAACAGTACCCAGAGATTTCTCTAAGCTCTGGGGTCTCTTCATGCAAATTTTAAAAGCTCTTAATGTATGTTAAATAAATACCAGCTACTTGTCAGAGCTGTGTTTATTGAAGATTAATTTTATAACTGCTACATTTCTGATCAACTGTTACTTATAATTAGCCCCTATAAATGTTTTGAAATAATCAGATAATATTTGAATAGCTTAAATAAACTAAGTAACTGTCTTACTATATCTATCAGGAAAGTACATTTAGACAGCTATAAATTTGGGATTTTACAGATAGGTCCATGTATCTGACTGTTTTAAGGGTGACTTGGTGGATACCCAGCTGTTAAACTCAGGTGAAAAAAAGGTTAAATATGTTTCATACTATAAAAGGATTATTTTAAATATTCCCATGAATTTCTGGAGAATATGGGCAAGCAGTGACTGTTCCTAGGTCTAATTCTCCCGAGGCTTGTAAGGGTTTTGCATTTTTGAGTCCTTTCCTCACACTTAGCTTCAGCCGTTGGCACCTGTGCCGGCTGCCTGATCCTGCGTGTCCGGGTGTGTTTGTGAGGCCCTTTGCAGTTGTGGGAGAATGGCGGGCTGCACACGTCCCTCAAAGAACGTCAGGCTGCTCCCCCACCAAGGCGTGGACACAGCCTGGGCAGTGGAGGCAGCAGCACTGGGGCCTCTGCACACAGGCCTGGGTGGGCTGGAGTGGTCCTCCCTTCTCCTAGGTCCCTGCAGCACCCCTGCGCCCGCAGCTGGCTGGTCCCCAGGTGTCCTTGCTCCTGGGTTGGGGTCGGGGGGTGGGCCTTGTCACAGCAGGTGCTGCCTTCATTGCCGCTCAACTCAAAAGGCCACTGTGTGGTCATCCTTCCCAGCCGTGCCCTCACCACTGCTCTGCCAGGCCTAGGGGGCCTCTATGGCAGCTGTGCCCACCTGCCCGTCTTCTATGCTCCCTGCCCCCAAGCCCAGGCCGTCTGACCGTCTCTCAGAGGGGCTCGCTGCCCTTCCCATGGAGCTGGTGGTAGGTGGGGTCCTCCTGGGATTTCTCCACAGAGTGATTCCCAGCGAGTCCCAGGGCCAGGCGGGGGCGGCCCCACTCCCCCTCCGCAGCTGTGCCAAGCAGACTGCTCAGCCCCAGGAGGCCTCTATAGCAAGGCGTGTGACAACTCTCTTGTTGCCCATATGTGTCCATGAAGTGCTGCAGGGTCTCGCCTTGGTGGCCCTGGACATGCTCGGCACAGTCCATCTAACCTGGCAGTTGACAGTGCCACAGAGAGAGATGCAGCCAGAGTCTGTGCGCACCAGTCTCCCAGGCTTGGATATCAAGGTCTAAAACTCCCCAATGCCATCGGGCAGGTGGTATTCAAATTTACGTTTGGTTCTCAAGTGAGATCTTTTAGTTCAACTGTTCAAGCTTATTTGGAAATATGAAGTGGTAACTTGATTACACGTTAAGGTAGCTTTGACTTGGGGATTATAGCTGAAATCTCTGCTCCTCTGAGTTTACCCTCCCGTGGTTGGAGTCCATCCAAACCAGGACCTCGGTTCTGTTGCCTCCTGCAAGGAGCAGGCCGGGCGGAATGGTGGGAGCTCCGGGGCCAGCTCCACTGCCCACGACTCCAGGTGGGCAGCCCGGTTCCAGTTATTCAGTGTGGCCACGACAGGGAGACGCTCAGAGCAAGGTCCACCTGCAAGAGGCCTTCAGTCATGTGTTTCCAGCCCCTATGAAATGGCTAGATTACTACACTGTCACAAAATGAAAGTCCATTGTAAGAAAAATGCCCATTTCCAGTGTTTCTGCAGCCTAGAACACTCAAAACTGAAAGACTTGCAGTCCCAGAGAGGGGCCGCGTGAAATTAGAACAGCCTCGGTCAGCCCCAAGGCACGATGCCGGCCCCTTCCGTGTCTGCCTTTCCAGGAGGTGTCACGAAGACCGTGGCATTCGCGGAATTAGAAACGAGTTAAACTTTTTTCGTTGTTTTGAACAAGTGTCTCTTGTCAAGGAAGTTGCCAAACTTGTGAATTATCTTGCCAAAAAGGAGACTCGTGTTCTCCAAATGGGTTTGCTTTGCGTAAGGAATAGGAGGTTGGGGAGGGTGACGGAAAACGTGCTGGGCTGGGACCTTGCTCAGGCCGTGAAAACTGCAGCTTGTAGGACGTCCTGGCTGTCCTCCAGGCAGCCTGAGAGCATGGGGCTGCAGTGCTGGGGGGAAGGGGGTGCCGCCATGGCATGGAGCCCCTCGGGGCCGGGCTCTGCACAGATGCGTCCCACGCGCAGCTCTGCTTTGTCCCAGAGCATCGCCAAGCACGTGGCAGCCCTCACCGGCCGCATGAGGAAGGTTGAGGAAACAGAGGACTGGACCAAGGCAGGTGGCGGGGAAAGGAGAGGCAGAGAGTTGTCCCCTGCCCGCTGCGGCCTGCACCTTCCGGCCTCCCCTTCTCCGCTCCGGCCCCCGCGTCTGGCCCCAGGCTCACCAGCTGCCAGCCCAACTCCAGCAAAGGCACCGACCCCCTGGAGGCCGGCTGCACCCGGTGGGCAACTCTGGTCCCTCCTACGCCTGGGCCTCTGGGCTGCATTGAACCTGCTCCGTGCCCCTCCCCCTCATAGTCCCCAGGCCCTGCCCTCTTCTGACAGGTGCGGGTCCTTTTCCCTGCGCCCTCCTGTCTTCTCCATGGACCCTCTGGATTTGCCCTGATGGCGCGTCAGCTTCCAGCTGCCTGGGTGCCTCAGAGTGGAGGCCAATGAGGGGGTGGCTGCTGCCTCAGAGGCTTGGGGACAGTCCTGAGCAGGAGTCCAGCATGGAAGCTGCCCCCACCTCAGTGAGAGACCAGGAGAGGAGTCACCGGGGCTCTTCTGCAGCAGGCGCAGATGTAACCCTCAAAGGCAGAGGCCAGAAGAAAAGTGGGCAGGTTTATGGTGCAGTAAATGAAATTCGCAGAGCTGCATCTTCAGGCCCTGCAGGATCCAGGAGCCCAACGATGCCGGGTCCTCAGGCGGCTTTCTCCCCATCCTGTGGGTCTGCCGTCCCTGACATCAGCCCGGTCTCGATAGAACCCCCGACACCAAGCCCCAAGCAGCTCCCAGCCTACGCCCCCAGCTCCAAGCTCTGTGGGAAGAAAGGCTCCTCCTCCCAGGGGCTCTGGCAAAATCTCAGGAGTGCCTTGATGGCTCCGCTTGCCCAGATGCCCGGCCTGAGGCCACACGGCGCCAAGAAGCATGGAGGCTCTGACTGGCCAGTCCCGGGTTACATGACCCGCGGGCGCCCTCCGCCCAAGTGCTTGAACAGACAAGAGTAGAGAGCAGCAGCTCCCCTGGAATAGTGGGGTGCTTTCCCCAAGAGAGGGGGAATGGGCAGTGGGCGAGCGAAACAAACCCACTGGACAGCGGCCCGGTTGGACAGTCTGCAGCCAGGTGGTTGGAGGCGGCAGTGCCTCCTGGGCAGTGCAGAACTGAGCCTGAGCCTTGTGGCAGGAGAGGGTCAGTGAGGGTGGGGCCAGGTCACCTGCTGAGCCAGCACAGTCTTTCTAATACCTGCAGGGTGCACGCCGCTGCCTGGCCTCAGACACCTGCTGTGCCGCAAGGAAATGCCGGGCACGTGTGCGCAGCAAGCAGACGAGACGCAGCACACCCAGGGGTCTCCGACACACCTCTATGTCGGGGCACCTGTGCCCCCAGCCTACCAGACCGCACTGGTTGTGTAGGTATGTGCCCAAGAGAAAGTCACTCACGCTCACGAGGACAGCCACTGTAGTGCTCTTGGTGGCATGGGAAACTGCCCAGTAGGCCCCGCCCACAGGAGGTTCCTCCTCTGGGGTCTCCCCTTCCACACTGTCCCCATCCACAGCATGGAGAGCAGTGTTGCCTGGGGCACACGGAGAACGCTGGGATTATCATTCTGTGGCAGAATCCCACACATGTCCACACTTGGTGCAACAGGCTCTGGTGTAGGACAGAGAGACTGTGACCTCTGAGGAGCAAAAGGGCCCTGAATTTTCCCAGACATCAGGGCTGCGAGTCGTGGCCTACCTGCCCTGCCAGGGCTTTCTCCCCAACTCATCCCGGAGTCTGGACAGGCAAACGGTCCCTGCCACACCTTCCTAGCGTGGGGACAAAATGAACAGGAGGCAGCCGGAACGTCCTCCCCAGCCGGCCCGGATGCTGCGCTGCTGAGAATGGGGAAAAGGTGGCAAAGCAGATCAGATCCCCCTTCCAGTGGTGGGGTCTGAGTGCTCCTGACGTATTTGTGCTTGTTTGTTTATAAAGTTTCTCCCCTGGAGAAAAATTCAAAGGAAAACAAGCAGAGAGGTGGGAGTGACTTGCCAGTCGGAGGACAAGGTGTTTGTGGGGGACCGAGGGGCGCAGCACTGCCCAGCACAGAGGACAGGCAGGGCGGGTGGGCACTGGCTTGGGAGGGGCCCACACGCCCAGGCCATCACTCAGCCTGATCCTGCAAGCACAGGGGGCCCCAGGCAGGACTCCAGCTGAGTTAGATTTAAGGACATTGACTTCTTGGGGACACCTCCAGTGACAGCTCCTGCTGCCCGAACCCCGCCCCATCTGTGCTGGTCTTTTTGGTCTTGGGAGTGGCCTGAGCCCCGGAACCTTCAGAAGTCCCAGGTGGTTCTCATGTGCAGCAGAGTCGAGAGCCAATGGCCTCGAGAGCTGTGGTACAACCGAGGCACCATCCCCACTGTAGCTGCAGGTGCCCACGGCAAGCTCCCTGCCCGCTCCAGCCTCTGCCATCCGGTAAGGGCTCGGCTCACTGGTGTTTAACCAGCAGGGTGTGGGGAAGACCAGTGGCTGGCCCCTCGAAGATGTGCCAGGACCCCACGTGGGATGAGAGGACCTTCCCACAGGAAACCGAGCAGGGCCTCAAAGGGAACCTCCACGCTCTGTTTTGTTTATTGTTCACATTGGAAAAGAAAGTCTGAAAATCCTTGACAGTGTTTTTCTAGGAAGCAGCAGATGGGCTGCTGGCTGCACCCCAGTTCATTAAATAAGAGGAAGTGTGTCCATGTTGCCCAGCAGGCAGGTGGCACATTCCATGAAGGGACAGGAGGACCCAAATGTGCAAGTGCCCACCCAAAGCAGCAGGGCGCTGGCCCTCTTCACGGGTGACTTTGTTTGTTCTTTCAAAGACCCGAGGAGGGGTGTGTCCTCACTGCCATTAGAGAGATGGGGAGAGTGGCTTCCAAGAGCCAAGGAAACTTGCCCAAAGGCTCAAGCCCAGGACAGAGGCCAGGAGCCACTACCTCGCACAGAGTTAGCAAAGTACAGGAGGACTGTCTGCTCTCCGGAAGGGCCCCTGCAAACCCATCATGTGCAGGCGTCACCCCAGGGTTAGGAAGTGCTCTGTCCCATTAAAAACAGTCATGGAGGTGGGAAGCAATTCCACACCCGTTTGAGACTCTGAGGAAGTTCCAGATCCTCTCCCTGTAGAAATGCACACACATGTGCACACATGTATATACACACACACGCACACACGAACACAGACCTGGTGCCATCAGAGCCAAGGGACAGTCGTGGAGGGTTTGATGCCTGGCAGAGTCTAGACGTGTATCAGCCTGGGGGCTGGGGGAGAAACTGCCTGCCTTTCCCCCTGGTGACTGTTTAGTTCTGGGGCAGAGGTGAGGAAACAGGACAAAGCATGGTCCCAGCCAAGGCTGGGTGATGGGTGTCCAGCGTTAGGGACAAGCACATTGGCACACATGTGCTGCACACATTGGTGCACACCGTCTCTCTGAGTTGGAAAAGCAGCAGCCATCTGGGGGTGGCATCCTGGAGCCTACTTCTGGGGGAATGTGGTGGCCACAGGGTTCCCAAGGACCTGGTTAAATGCCACGTTGCTCCAGGTGCTATCCTAAGGCACAGTGCAGAGATTCGGGCTTCTCGAAACCACAACTACACTTTCAAGAGAGGGAGATCTTTTTTTAACTACCAAGAAGCCCTCTAATAATGGGTTGCTAAGAAACTGCTACAGTAGATGATTTTGAAAATGTCTCGCTCTATCCCTGATCGAGGAGTTTCCAGGGCCCTGTAGGCTCCCAGCCCCCAGCTGCACTGCTAACACGGAGGGTCCCAGGGGGCTCAGGGGGCGACTGGTGAAATCTGTCAGCCTGGGGAGAACCGCCTTGGGGAAGGCAGTCAGTGGCGTGGAGAGAGAGTGGGTGCTATTGAATCCACACCGCCATGTTCTACAACCACAGGGCGGTTGGAGAGGATTAACTGAGTGTGGACTTTACTCTCAGCTGCTAATAGCAGGATGTCTTGATGCCTAATGTCTGAATTTGAGGCTATTGGAGTTAAATTTGTTGGATTCAGAAATCCCCCTTCTCCATCTGCTCTGTCTTCTACCAGCCGGGGAATCGCAGACTCCTGTCCCTGTCTGAGGTGTGGCAGTTCCTGCCGTCTGGGAGGGAGGGGTGACTGTGGGCAGGGGTTTCGTGCTGTGGTGACTTGTGTGAAGCCAGCCACATAGTGATGACCAAATAGCATTCAGTAGAATACACAGCAGGGGACAAGAGAAGCTGAGGAATTACAGACAGCCCTTCAGACTCCAAAGGTGTGATGGAAGTGTCTGTGTCAACAGGATGCCCAGCTGGGTGGGAGTTTTGAAATACGGGAAGGAAAGTGATGGGGCATTGTCTATACCTGTCAACTGTGGGATGTCAGTAATGTCGTCTGTCATTATGTCAGAGAACATGCACTCAGCGATGGGCTGGTGGGCACAGCAGGGATGCAGGCACAGTACGATCCAGCACGGTGCTGAGTGGGCTGGGCACTGCCCTGGGGCAACCTGCCACGGAAGCAGCAAGCCCAGCCTTGACATATCTCCAGCTGTGACAATGGCCGGCAATTCAGCACACCAAAATCCCAAACAGAAGTGAGCTAGAGACAGACAAATGCACTTAGACATGCTCCTGCCATGTGTCAGAGGCACGGAGGTCAGCTGATCATCAGGTCTACAACTTGACTACAGTGGCTTAGAAACCGTGACAGCAGCGCGGGGACAGGTGCTGAGGCCAGGACAGGGCTGCAAGGGCCCTTCCCCAGCCGAAGCTCTGGGTTCAAGAACACTGTCTCTCTGCGGGTCACTGAGGAATCCTCACTTCCAGAATCCGACTTTGATTTGGAACCTAACAGATACAGTCTTGTTTGCTTGGACTTGTTTCAAATGTAGCAATGCCAACTGCAAAAAAATACAGCTGAGTCTCTATGCAAAGACATATTTATAATCACTCTAGCCTGTAGTCAGGGGGGAAAATAAAAGCCTCCATTTAGACCGCATTTTGAGTCCATGGACACATTAGGGGTGAACTCCAGATCCTAACGATGTATAGGGTTTGCCTCCAGCCCTAGCTCGGCCCCTCCTAGATCTTGCTACGTTTCGGAACGTTAGGGGAATATATGCAAAATGCATTCTTAATGCGATTTGCGACAGAAGAGCAATCCTGCACTGCACCTCGGAGCAACGTCTCCACAATCACACCCCTTCCGGATGTGTTCAGCCTGCTGTTTGCCTTTCCAGTGTGCAAGTCATTACCATCTTAGACCATGTTACCCGCGTCCCTGGCTGTGGTCAGCACGCCTGCGGGGGGCAAGTTCTGCCACACCCACCTTGGTTGGAGACAGTGAATACCACTGATTTCCTGCTGTTGTTTAAATCTAACTGGATATTTAAACTAAATAAGTTTATTTTAAAGGACATTTTATGTAACTATTGATTAACAACAACAAAAACCCATCAGTAGACATAAAGTGAATGTACCTCCCCAGAATATTAGTAAATACAATGGCAGCAAGATAATGTTATTGTCTAAAATAAATGTATACCCATCCACCACAGTAAATCATCCCCAGTCCCAGCAGGGAGACACCTGGCACACCTTGGAAGATGCCAGTGTCGACAGTGGTGAGGGCTTGAGACCTTTAATCTGGAACTAATGTATATATGATCTGACCCCACTAATCAGGGTGGTTTTCTTTCTTCTCTTACTGTTCAGACGTGTTTCTAGGAAAAATGTGCTGTCATAACCCACCACGGTTGTTCTGGGGATGGTTGGCGGCAGAATGATGGGTGTGACGCTCAGGAACCAAATTAATCTGTGATCTTAAATGTTGTGGCAAATTGCGAGTGACACCCAGGAAGACAAGCTTCACGGTTTACAAAACTGAAACCAGTTCCCAATTCGGAACAACCTGAAAACAAGTGACACCTCATTAAAGATCAAAATCCCAGTATGCGGATGATTAGGGGTAATTATATCCATATATACGTGACACGAGGACTAATTAGTGTTTGTGCAGAACGTGAGCACACAGAGGTGTGGCCGGATCCAGCTTGAGATCCGCCAGTTCCAGGATCGCCAGAGGATGGGAGGATGAGGAGACCAAAGCTGGGAGCTGGTGTTCTGATGCCATCAGGGGTTTCAGTGGAAAGCAGCTGTTTTCTAACCAGGGCAGTGTTTGTTGTTGCTGGGTAGCTGTTGGACAAAAGCAGAACCTTCAGTGCACGCAAATGTTACAACCTACAAGTACCCGAAACAGGGCAGGTGTCACAGGGGAGAAAGAACAGTGAGGCCGGAGTGGGGCTGGGGGCTGGGGGTAAGTCGTGGGCTCTAGTGAGGAGCACGAACACTGTTCTCAATTGTGTGGGAGGCGCCTGGACTTTAATCCCAGGAGAGAGAGGATCTGGTTATACGTAAAGACCTTTGTATTGGTGATCTATTTCCACAATAATCCTGCAGGATAACCACCCGCGAAACCTTGGTGGCGTCCAGCAGCAAGTGTTTATTGCTCCCGCAGCCAGGGAGCTGGCTGGCGTGGGGTGGACTCGGATGGGCCTCGGCCGGGTGGGGGCGGGGGTGCCGAGCCCAGACTTGTGCTCACGGCAGAGACACAGATGCTAACAAGCCAGCCACAACCCCAAAGGCTATAAATCATATATAATTTTGGAAATAATCAGTTTTCTACAGCCAGGGGATGTGTAGCTGCAGTAAGGTCTGGCTGCCAGGGCAGGAACGAGCAGGGACCACTGTCCCCCACAACTTCCCAGGATGCCCAGGTGCCTCGGCCATCACCTTCCGCCATCTCAGCTGCTCGGCAGAGCCACTGCCCTTCGGCCGGCTTCTCCAGGATGCGGCCAGCACAGAGGGTGGTCGTTGCCAGCAGTTTCAAGGCTGGGGCTGCAGGAGCCCAGAGAAGATGACATTATCCTCACTGGAAATTACGCCACATTTGTAATGGGACCTAGAAAGGAGTCAGCTGAACTGGGCTCTGCGTTCCCAAAACTAACAGCTCTGTGCTGCCAGCCTCTTCTGCAGGCTCCACCACTGCCTGTCAGGCACACTGCTCTGGACGAAGAGCAGAAATCAGATTTTTAAAAAACACAAACATCCCCAAACTCTTAGGGTGAAAAAAATATAATCTCTGCTGAGTCTGTGATCTGGGTGGAAGTGAAAAGGCGTTGGGGGAGAGAGCAGATGACGCAGTCTTAAGAAACGCGCCTTTGCTGAGACCAGGGTCTGAACGCCGGTGTCTCCAGGCCGCCTTAATCAAGGCTGTGAATTAAATGCCCGTCTTGGCTCACACAGACACAGCCCAGAAGGGAGAGCGGGGATCCGTATTTGCCCATAATAAGGATCAAACTTCTGACGATCTGAAGCAAGGAAAAGCCAATCGATACTTAGCCTTTGTGCCTTTGCAGTGGGGAAAGGAAGCCCGTGGCAGGACCATGGATCACGGAGTTGAAAATGGGAAGGGCAGCAGAGAAATGGTCATCCCACAGGTCAGAGCGTCCCGGGGCTTCTGGGAGCCTGGGCTCCCCTGAGCTGCCGCGGGAAAGCGGCACCCACAGCCCCGGGAATGAGCCAACCTCTGCTACCTGGAGGTCATACCCTTTGCGGCCTGCTGTCAGGCCATCTGTCCTTAGGAGCTCCGACCTAGGCTTGGCTTGTGTGGTTTTCCCATCCACCCCACCTTAGTATTTCCTATTTCTCCCCCACTGGGGGGCACAGACACAGCCCCTCCCCATGCTTAGTTCTTCTGCTCCCCACAGTGGCTGCCTAAGCTTCACTCCTTGCAGCTAAGCAAGGATGCGGTCTCAGCTGGAGACCAGCCTCAGCCTGGTCCTGCCAGGAGAGGGGGGCGCGGCTGGCCCCAGTGCGCCTGCCCCCGGCAGCGTTGGCTCTCTGGGGCTCCCACTGGCTCTCCAGCCTGGGGGGTGGCTCAGCGGGGCAGCTCTCCGGGGGGGGGGGAGCAGCTGTGAGCTATTAGCGGCCACCCCCCGCAGCTGGAGGAGGGGTTCACCACCCAGGGAAGTGGGCCTGGGCCAGGCGTTCACGCATCAGCTTCTGCCTGTCTCTTTGATGCATCCTTTAACCCCCAAGAGAATTTCTCCGACCCCCACCTGCATGATCTAAATTTTCACTCAAACCATCCAAACATAGTCTTGACATCTGATGAACACATTCCCTGCCCTTGGTGCATGATTCAGTCGCCGACCAGGAGATCGCAATTGTACTTCTGTAGGAGACGGCTCATTACCAGCCAAGACGGCTCTCTCACCTTTGGAGAGCGTGTGGTGGTTGGGACCTGGATGTGTGCATTTCCATGATTTGCACTTGTGCAAAATGCTTGCAGCCCCCCCACCTCCCTCATCTACCGTACCCCAACTATGTAAGGGGGGTTCGCACCTCAGCAGATGCTCTGCTCCCCAGATGGTGACAACCACATAGGGCTTCTTCCAGCAGATCACCTGCACTGACAGGAACAGATCAGGAAAAATCACAGCTGCCTGGTGACAAACAGGACCCAACGCGATGACCCAGAGGCCAGCTCTACAGGGAAGGGCAAGTCACGATGCCGGTGGACCCTCCGGTGTGGAGGCTCCAGGGGCTGGGGGGTGCTCCACATAGCCAGAGGCCACCTCCGATTCACACCCTGCTGCCTTCTTTTTTAAACAGAGAGGGAGGTCTTAAATTATTCCTGCCACAGATTTCAAACAGAATTTCTAACATCCTTGGCAAACCCCTTTAGTTTTGAGAATTAGCAGTGTAAACAAGATTGCAGGGGGATGTTTAAAATGGTTTACAAGCTCCCTCCGGCTCCTCAGAGGCCCCAGCTTCATTCTGTGACCCACTAACGAGCCAGGACTCTTATCCTGCCACCCAAGCCACACCCCCAGGAACCCACACGGCTCCTCATCCCTCCAGGAGTTTGTGGGGCACTTAGGTGCCCAGCAGGCACTGACAGCGGACGGTGGGAGGAAGGCAGGTCTCCACGAGAGCCCCGGCAGCCTTCTCTTTTCACCGAAGGGGGAACTGAGGCACAGAGGGGCTGTCACTTGCCCATAGGGTTGCAGCAGGGAGGCAGTAGCTTCCCACCCTGGCCCGTCTGATTCCGAAGCCTGTGTGTGAGCACCACATCCCGAACTCCCGCGCTCAGGCAGTCTGACTGGGGCTTAGACTCCGCAATTCGACCTGTGACAGCCAGGCGCATGGCCTCTTGCCAGGGCTCCGCATTTGTTCCCTTTGCCTCATTTCCTCTCCCTCCATGGTGCTGTGACTCCTCCCAGGGAGCTTCTGCTGGGCCACCTGGGGCCCCACGGCCCTCTAGGCCCACCTCTCCCGCCCCAGCCCCCACCCACCCCGCACAGAGGCGCTGCTCAAGGGTGGTCTCTGTCACCCCAGACCTGCTGAGGCACTGGCCTGTCTCACTCACAGGGTCTCCGCAGCCCGGCACGTAGCAGGGGCCCAGTGAGTGCCTGCTGCAAGGATGGCTCCCAGGCCACCCACATCCTGGGGACGCAGACCCGAGCTCTAGGCCCAACCAGGCCAGACACAGCCACCCGGGGGGCTGGGCCTGTGTGCCACATGGGGGAGGGCTCAGCCTCGAGTCCAGGCCCCACCTCGGGCTGCGTGACTGTGGCAACCTGGGTGCCTTCATCTGAGAAACAGGATAGCAAAGGCCCACCTCATAGTGGGTGACCTGACACCCCTGAGGTTGCCCTGGGGGCACGTCAGGAATCCCACACTGCCCCCCTCACAGAGTGAGCCACAAAGACCAGTAACTTGCTGAGACCACACAGCTGGGACGTAGGGGTGGGATGGGAGCCCGCGCCTTCCCAGCAATCTGAAAGGCCCCCAGGAAGGCGCACCCCGGCTCCGGTGGATCCCTGGCTGCTGCTGCCTCCTGCGGATGAACCCTGCATACCCATGTTTGGAGGCTCCCAAGATAATTTGCAGAAAACTTGCTTCTGCAAGACAGAAGGCAGAGCTCGTGCACCGAGGGAACATTGCCGTGTACAATTAAACCCTGCTTTGCCGTGATGTGAAAATGAGCCCCCATTAAAAGAATGTACCCGCTAAATACATACTTAGGATGTTGCATTGTTTGTAACTGTTGCCTTCATAAATTCCTGAGCCTGTGCTGTGCTTCTATGCCGGGGCGGTGAGCACTTAATAACGTGGATGTCCTCATTGCCAGGACGTGCTACTGAAAGAATGTTTTAAGGAAGCATCTTCTCACAGTACTAGTGGGACCTTATTAATTCTGACATTTCTTTGCATTAAGCCTCCCAGTGAAGGTCAGTCCTTTGGGTCCTTTGTGGTGCTGAGGCCCGAGTCCCCATGGCCCTCCCGCTCCCTGCTCATTCGCTCCGCACAAGGTGTTCCAGTGCCCGTGTGAGCACAGGTGTCGACAGTGGGCGGTGCCTCCTCACAATGAACCGCTTTCAGTCCTGCCTGGCCCCCCGCCTGGCTTTGCAGCAACCCAGGACCTCTGAAAATATCGAATAGGATGCCAGAAAACTCTGCACCCTGAGAGAACTGGGGTTCCCTCTAATGCGCTAAGCACTCACGGTTTATGCCCGGAAGTGTGCTGGGGAGGAGGGGAGGGTGTTCCAGGGCTGCTGCCGTGGAGGGCACAGGGCTGCCTGTCGCCCGCCTTGTGCAGGATGCTGTGTGTCCATGAAGTGTCTGTCCAGGTGCAGCAGCCGCCCCTGTGGTGCTGAGCTAGGAGGGCAGCCCCTTGCTGTTTTCTGGAACAATTCCACCTCCTGACCTGGACCTGACCCTTGACCACATTTGTCCCAGGGACACTTTGAGAGACAATTGGAAAATACAGCCTCACTCTTGGATCTCTGAAGGAAAAACCATGTGAAAGTAAGCTCCTTGGGACTCAGGAGCCCTGAAGATCCCCAGTGAAACACTCCCCGGAGTGGAAATCCTACTGAACTGGAATCCAAGCCTCATACTGGCTTAGAGATGGTGTTCTCGGGGCCCCGGAGGCCGTGGCTAGGGAATTCCAGGCTAGAATTAAAATAAGCCACAGGAACACTGGCTTTCTGATTTTAAATCTTTGAGTCTGTTAATCCTAGATTATCAAATGCAAAATATGCCCCAGCCAGAAGTGAAAAGCTCACACTGGCTGAGGCTGGAACCAGGGTACGTTATCTGTCCTCGGTTATTCCAGCTGCCTGTGATCCTTCATGCTCGTGTTTACTTATTAAACCTTCCACTTCTGTCAATTTACAAAAGAAGGTTTAAGGAAGCAATTTCACTTGGCCTTGGCACAGAGGAGCTTAAAGTTGCATAAAACCCGGGGAAGCTCAGGCACCTCCATTTCGGAAGCAAACTGGGGTCCAGTGGCCACCATTGCTCTGACGCAGACGCCCCCAGAGGGCAGGGGGGAGGCCCTGAGTCTGTGACCTGGGGGTCTGTCCTGCAGGAGCCTTGGGAAGGAGGAGTTGGAACAGGGGAGAAGGGAGGCTATTCCAGGAGGTGCTGCTACCTTTTCTAACCTGAATATATCCACTTAACATTTTTATTTGCTTTCATCATTATTTGCCTAATAATATTTTCCCTAATGCTCACAGGGGATAAAATATGCAGCAAGATTAAAGAGTCTTCTCAAATTGCTCCCTGATTTTCTAAATAGAAAAGTAGCAATTCTGGTGGCAGAGTTCAGCTGAGAGTCTTAGGGAAAAAGCAATTCCACTTCCTTAAACACCAAACTTATTTTCTTTTATCCTATGAGATGTTAATTCTTATAATAACTGAGACCATATGTTTGCTAACTGGAGTTATAAAAAGCAGCTACTATTACAGACAGAAACCCTCCTCTCCGTTCCTCCAGACTTGCCCAGATGACTGCTTGAGACAGAACACGACCCGTTCGCTTCTCACAGTCAGTGAGCCGCTGGGGAAAGCCGGGGACCATCCCGAGGCGGGGCGGGGTCCGCGTGGGTCTGACGGCATCTGGAGCACTCACGTGGACACCGGACGTCGTGCCGGTTCCCTAAGGGGGTGGAAGTTCTGACAGACCAGCAGGTGCGTTTTGCTTCCCGAGACCCAGCTGGCCGAGGCCTCCCCTGAGCTTGCTCACATCCTGGCCCCCTCACCCAGGGGGGCGTTCAGGGGTCATTTGTGTGGGTTCCCAGCCCTGTTTCTGCCACCTGTACTCGTTTCCCTAAGTTATTCATAATTCAATATTACAGCAGCAGTTTATGCACAAAAGGTGCCAGAGAACACCAGGCAGCAGGCCTGTGCTCCAAGAGAAGGCTTGGTCTGGTCGCGTCAAAAGAGCAACCGCTTAGGTTAAAATCAAACGTTCCCCTCTGGTTGGGACACATTTGTGCGTCCCCATTTTGTCTGACTTTTGTTTCCCCAGCCACCCTCTAGGCTTTTCAGAACCATTGACACCTCTGTGCCCCACGTCCTGTCCCCAGGACAGCCCCTGGGAGAACCTTAGAATAAGGAGCTTTATCTGTGCCCCTGGAAGCTAGTGGTTCCCTGCGACGGTGGGACAGAGAACTGGCAGGGCCAGAGTTGTTAGGAAGCAAAGAGCTTAGTGTTAGCATCAAGCAGGGTGGGCTTCCTGGAGGAGGAGGGCTTTAGAGTCAGGGTCAAGCTTGGATCAAGAAGGAGACAAAACCACAGATACAAACCAAGAGCCATAACAGTAGGAGTGGCTAGTCATTGCTCTCGTTCCATGGGTCAGACACCGTGCTGTGCACATTTCACACATTATACCCTTAACCTGCACAACAACCCCTACGGCTAGGACTCTACTCTCCAAGTGTTACTAGGAGGAGTTTGGCCCAGAAAGGTTAAGCATCTTGCCCAAGTGATGCAGCACATGGTGGAGGACCCGGCAGCCTGATGCCTGAGTCCAAACCCCAAATCACACATTCATGTGAGTTCTCAGGAGCACGATCAGGACCCCAAAACAGGGGCCCCCACCACATCCTGCACCTCCCTGGCCCCCAGCCTTGCAAACAGTCCCAGGATGCTTACTTCTGAGCCCTGCCCCGGCCTCTGCCTGCATGCCCTCTGGGCTTTGCCTACCCGGCACATCTGCCTTTCTTATGCTCAGGCTGGCCTGGGAAACCTCCCAGACCCCAGCCCACGATGGCGTCTGATGGCTCCTCTGGGCACGCCCCCTCCTGGGCTTGCCTGTGCCACAGCAGTAACCCTCCCACATTTGCTTTCTCCTGCACTGAATGGTGACCTCCCTGAGGTCCAGATTTCTCCACATTCACGTCCCAATCCACAGAGCTGGCCGGTCCCCAGCATGCAGAGGCATCAGCAGGTGCCCAGTGGACAGCTGATCGGCACAGCCATCAGGAGCA
Source organism: Daubentonia madagascariensis (assembly GCA_023783475.1). Taxonomy (NCBI): domain Eukaryota; kingdom Metazoa; phylum Chordata; class Mammalia; order Primates; family Daubentoniidae; genus Daubentonia; species Daubentonia madagascariensis. Next base: position 814,597 of record JAKFHU010001640.1, on the reverse strand, counting down.
GCGAGGAGGCCAGGCAGCTGAGTGAGGGCTTGGATCAGGAACTGGCTTACACAGGGATGTTGGAGAGCTGCAGGTGCCGGGGCCATCTCCCGGGGGCCACAGGGAGCCAGTGAGGGCTCTTGCGCAGCAGCGGGACACACACTGACTCTCAGTCAGGACTCCTTGACCTTCAGTAACCCAGGGATTTGGATCTTGTTGAGTTTGAGCCAATAGCCTCAAACTGGTGGCGGGTGCCCTGTCCACACGTCCTTTCTTATGTTTTGTATTTCATAAACACCATCCATCCTCACAGAAGGGGAGGAGGGTCTGGCTGACTCTGGGCCCCGGCCATAGGCATCGAGTGACCTGCCCGTGCCTGGGAGTGAGGGCCCCGCTCTGCACCGTCTGCCCCACCCCTCCAGGCCCGATTCTGGGCTATAGTAGATGAGGCCTGCCCTCCGGGTCTCTTGGTCAGAATCCCAAAAGTGGAAGTTGCTTTCCAGGTCTTATGTGGGCCTCAGAGTGTTTCAGCTCCCTGGGCATCCCTTGCGGATTCTGGGACAAGGAAAGGAAGGCACAGATCAGCTTTCTGTGGACCTTCTGTGCCAGGCTCCATCCCCCAACAGTCCAAGCTGAGGCCAAGGTGCATTGTCCTGATGAACAGTGTGGGTCGGCCCTGGGTTCTGCTCAAGGTCTGCTCGCCATCCCCCCAGCCTGGCCTGCAGGGCTGCTTAGGACGAGCTCGCCCACTGGGACTGAGGCTGGCAGCACAGCAGGGGCATGGGGCTGACGCCCTTGTCAGACAGAACCTGTCCGGACGGGCCTGCGGGCTCACTCCTGCGTCCTCTCTCCCACCCTGACCTCTGGGGTCTCTGTGTCTGCAAGGACCTCGTCTCCACTTCCTAGCACCTGGGCCAGGCCCCTAGGACCCAAGGTAAGCAGACATGAAGGCGCATTGGAGGCTGCCACGGGCAATAGACACGGCGCTGGCCCAGAATCGGTCCCTTCTGAGACACAGACCGAGGCAGAGAGAACCAGAGCGTGTCCAAGTCTGCACCGGCTACTCCGCTTGCAGATGCGTTGGCGGCACATCACTCATTTCTCCCAAGGAGCGTTCCCAGTGCATTTGTATTCTACAGCCTCTGTAGCTCTGTGATTTATTGCATCCCCCCCCAAATACATCATTAGGATGATCATACGCATTTACGAAGGCGGCCGGGCTGGAGCCCAACACTCACTTTCTGATGACAGACGCCCCCACCCCCCCCAGCACTGTTTTGCCATGATTTAGTGCTTGTGTACATCAGTTATAAGAAAGTATCACTTTTGATATCCTTGTGGGGTTTTTCCCCTCTGCTGCTGATTGGTATAATTTGTAGGAAGGCTCTAAGCCCCCTGCCAGGCTGGGACTACTTGTGATACACATATAATTACAAACCCTTTCCAGCTTTGTGTGCTGCAAGGAGGAAAGACATTTTTAAAGGAGCTATTTTCGTTGTGCTGATGAAATGCATATTCATTGGGGGGGTTGGTTATTTAGCTGTTACTGTTCAGCAGGCCTGGTCCTTGGGGATCAGACCAGCCATGGGAGACACAGGGAGAGGGTCCGGGGTCACTGATTTGACTCTGTGACCTTGAGCTGTGTGCCCACCTGCCTTTGGCAGGCCTTGAGTCAAGCCCCCAGGCACAGACCCTTGGGGTTGGGGCTGGCCGTCTCCTTCCTCCTGCAGATCTGCTGCTTCTCTCCAGGTGTGTGTCTCACCCCTTCCTCTTCCCTCCATCCCCTCTGCTGCTCCTCATGTCAGGCTTGGGGGTCCCGCCTCCCCCACTGTATTCTGTCCTCTCCAGTCCCCCAGACCTGCTTTTTCAGGGTCCCTGAGACTGCCCTCCACCTTCCACAGCGACCACCCCCTGCTCAAATGCTCCGCAGCTCACACTGCCTGCGCTTGGAATGCTACGCCACATGTTTGTGGGGCATGTGCCACACCGGCCACCACAGATGTCCTTGGGGCCCAGGCCAGTGACATGAAGGAGGGTGGTGTCGGCTGCCACACAGTGTGGGTGTGGGCCTGGGGCCTTCAGATCCAGATTGTAAAAGACCTGTGCTGGTCAAACAGAAGTCACCCGAGGCTCCTCAGCCAGCCGTTTGCCCACAGTTCACTTTGTACGCCCACTTTGTACGCCCTCATTCTCCTTTCCTCCTCACAACAGTCCCTTGAGGAAGGCGCTGAGTGTGCCCACCCAGCAGCGGTGAGCCGAGGCCCAGGGGGCAGATGGCAGCCATGGGCCTCAGGTGTGGCAGCGCCACATACAACCCCAGCCTCTCCAGCATCCTGGCTCTCGCACACCTCTGGGCCCAGGCCCAGCCACCCCTCACTCGGTGAGCCACCCCTCACTCGTGCACGCCAGCCAGCACAGCTTTCTCCTTGTCCATGGGGTCCAGCGCCCCCAAACCTGCTGCAGCTCTCTGAATCTGAGTCCACCTCTGCCACTGACAGCCAGGACTGGGAGGCTGCGCCCCTCACACTCATCCATTTGGAGAAACATTGTGCCACACTATACACTGGTCCTTGAAAATTGCTTTTCTGTCCTGGGCTCTGGGCTCAGTGCTGTGCCTGAGCCTGTCCTGCTCTAGGATTTCCAGGGCAGCAGCTACTGTGGAGGAGACAAGGGGAAAGGAAGACAGGGTGCAGGCTTGCCCCCCGAGCTGCTTCCCCAGCTCCCCACTCCCCGGTGTCCTGAGAGGTAGTGCTGTGAAAAGGTCCAGTCGTTCAGGTGAACAGACACGGTCAGGGAGGTGTGGCCTCAGCACCTTCACCTCTGTGCCCCGTGATGGGGCCACACCTGTGTTTCCAGCATGACCCTCTGAGTGGGTCTGCTTTTGATTTTTAGCATGGTTTTCCTGTTTGGGGAAGAACCAAGGAAAGTCCTACAATTGTAATTCAGTTCAATTTTCCAAACATTTCATGAGAACCTATATGATCTGGGCACAGTGTACCCAATAGAGTTGGCGGGAGATAAACATTATTCAAACATTAACAAATAAACATAAATCAGATGATCACACAGATGTGCAAGCACACAGCTGGGGCTGGGGCTGGGTCTAGGGTGTGGCTGGGGCTGGGGTTGGGTCTAGGACGGGGCTGGGCTGGGCCTGGGTTTGGGTCTAGGGTGGGGCTGGGCTGGGGCTGGGGTTAGGTAGGGTGGGGCTGGGTTCGGCCTGGGTTTGGGTCTAGGGTGGGGCTGTGCTGGGGCTTGGGTTCCAGGGCCCCAACCCTCAACTCAGGGAACAATTTGAGCCACAGGTGTTAATAGACCTAGAATTGGAGCCCAGGCATCCTGACCCGTCCTGTCTGCTCTGACTGGCGCCGTGCTCCGAATGGGACTGACCTGGAACCCACTGGAGGTGCTGCAGCCCCTCTGGGGCAACTGAAGAAGGAGCTGTATAGGATGCCCTTTGCATCCCATGCTGCCCCTTCATGTGGGAGGTGACCCACTGGCAAGGTTTTTTTTAATATATATTGCTTAATTTTTTTAATACAGTGAAAGAAAATGGTTTTTACCCCCACTCAGGAACTGACCCTTTACAGCCCTGCCCTGCCCAATCTAGTCCTCTTCTCCCATTCAGAAGAGCCCCATGAGGACCTCCAAGCACGGGGAGCCTTAACTGTCTCAGAAGCAGGCCCCGTGATTGATCAGTTAGCCCCGGCTTGGCCCATGAGAACCCTCTGCCTCATGGCAAGGACCTGCTGGCCTTCCCTGCATCCCTGAGGCCACTTTCCATGCACAGACCCGAGAGCCCCATCTACAGTAGCCTCAACGCACTGTCCTTACTGCATGTTACGAGAAGCAAAGAGATAGTTGATGCTGGTTATGTTTTTTTAGCTCCGTGAAGCCACCAAGGACTCACGTCCTTCATCTCCCTACTTCACCTCCTGCAGCCATTGGTGTTGTCTTCATGGCTGCAGAAGAGCTGCCAATGCACCTGCCATCTAGTCCACTTTGAGGGGTGACAGTAGCAATGATCTCTTCATGCTTGTTGTCAGGAAAGCAAAAATATCTCCCATCTCCCTACCCCCCAGACTTTCCTTATGTCTCATTGTTCAGAGACTGGTCACAAACCACCCAAGCTGCAAGGGGGGGCTGTGACAGGTTGGCGTAAGTCCAGCCACCGTGAGGGGAGGCAAGGAAGGAGAAGGGAGGCTGGGCTGGCTGTGGGGTCGGCCAACTCCCGCACACATTCTCAAGCAAGGCAGGACCCAGGCAGGCTCCTTCCCAGCTTCCTCGGTGTCAGGGGCAGATGGGATCCCAGGTTCTTCATGCACCAGTCAAGAGAATGTGCCACCCAGCAAGTGATGGGTTTGAAAATTATTTTTGGCTCTGATAGTTACTAGATGTTTGTTTTTCCTTCTTTAGGAGGAAGGTGGGGCTTTGCACTTTTATTTTGACATCATCTCATTAATAATGTACTTATTTGCAGTGACTGCACCTTCAGACTCTAAGGTCTGCACCCTAATGTGTTGGTGACTTATGTGTTCATTACTCGAGTACAGCATAAAAAGCATCTTGATGCCTAGAAAAATTGCTCGTGTAATAAAAACCTCTGTCATTTATTCATTTTAATACAATAACCATCTTGTCTCGTGTTGCGAGTATTATTATCATGCCTCTGATGGCAGCAATAATGTAGGAGACAGTCGTTTTTATAGAGCAAAGTTATTGCCATGTTTAGATTATCAGAATTTTTATTATAGTGCTAAAATGAAAACTGATAAAGGGGAAAAAGTAGCTGATACACCTGTAGTTCCCAGGGTCTCTAAGGCAGAGGGCTGCAGCAAAAGTGTGATTCAGCAATAAGTTGCCTTCAATCACCAAAGTATTCAGCGGTGCCTCTTCTGTGCACAGCACCACATGGGGCTGGAGGGATCCGGGTGCCAGGCATGGACACAGTGGCTTCATCTGAGGGTGGAGCAGGTAGGTGGAAACATCTCTCAGGAAGAACTAGAGGGTGCGTCTCCCCGAAACCCCACCTCCCCCAGGGAGGGTTCCACATAAGTACTTCTGGGCTTCACTGAGTTTGTGGCAGGAAAAGGCCAGCTTTCATCAAGTGTGACCCACCAAAGGCCACTGCGTTTGTCAAAATGTCCAGCTGCCTCACCCTATCCGCCTCGCTGACCGATGAGGGCTGCCTGGCTCCGGGCAGACTCCGGGAACAATAGGGGCTTGCCCTCCTCCCACAATCCCTGAAAGCAAAATTGCCAGCGCAGCAGGTTGGAGATCACACCGTCCGGCTGTGGTGCGGGTGTTAGCCAGGGTTCTCCAGAGAAACAGAGCCAATGGAACGTATGTATGTAGAGAAACAGGTTTATTAAAGAAATTGGCTCATGCAATTATGGGAGCTGGCAGGTCCCAAGACATGAGGTTGTCGGGCTGGAGACGCAGGAGAGCCGGGCCTGCAGTTCAAGTCCAGAGGCCATCTGCCAGGAAATTCTCTCTTGCTTGTGGAACACCAGCCTTTTTGTTCTATTCAGGCTTTCAACTGATTGGATGAGGCCCACCCACGTTATGGAGGGCAGCCTGCTTTACCCAAAGTTCACCCATTTAAATGTTAATCTCATCCAAAAACAGCCTCACAGAAACACCCAGAAAAATGTTTGATCAAACATCTAGGTACCCCGTGGCCCAGGCAAGGTGACACATAAAATTTACCATCATAAGCAGGGATCAGTGTCCCAGCCCCTGGAAACATGCTGCAGGGGCCTGCCCAGGTCACTTGTTCCTGCCTCATTCTGGAAGGCTGCCTCACCCCAGTTGTATCTCTCCAGTCTGGTAGCACCTGGTGTCCACACACACACAAGATTCCAGTTGGTGCTGAGCCCTGCAGTGAGCCGGGGAAACTGAATGTCACCATGGACTGGCTTAGCAAAGGTGTGGAGTCCAGAATGAAGGAGATGGAAGTCCCTCCTGTTCGGGGCTGACAGCCCGTGACTGGCATAATCTGCTCAATTCTGCATAAGTGAAACAATTCCCGATGAGCTGAGGGTGTTTGAAAGGGCTTGGACAGGATGGTGAGGACATTTGAGGATGCAGAGGGAGACCCGGGGTGACCAGGAGTGGCTGCACCATCTGACAGACTGTCAGGAGGGAGGGTGAGCGGAGAAGGCGGAGCTGAAGTCGGGGGCTGTCTGCAGGGCAGCCTCAGCTGAGTCAGGCAGACAGCCCCCCCCCCCCAGCAGGGCCCCTCCCGGAGTGTGTGCGCCTCGGGGGAGGTCAGCAGCGCCTGCGATGACCCCCCTCTGCGGACGCCGCCCCCCCCACCCCCACCCCCGCCCGCAGCCTGGTGGTTCTCTGGTGCTCTGAGCAGATTCTTTCCACCTCCCTGCCTGAGGCCTGGATCCATCACGAGCTGAGAACACCGAGGGGGGAAACGCCCAGGCAGTTTGTCCGGACCTTGAGTTTAGACCCGAGATTCCGGTGTCTCAGCGAGAGCTGGCCTGGAACGGTGGTAGTGTGTGATTGCACAGAAACCGATGGTTCTAAGCTGGCCCAGGCAGCTGGCGCTGGGCAAGTCTGAAGTGCTCCTGCAAGACCACGTCCCTCACGTAAACGGCCACCGTCAGGGCTGAAGCCTGACCCAAGAGCCTAGGCCAGGCTGGGTGTGAGACAATAGGGGTGGTGAGGACTGTGGTGAACCAGAGAGGACGTACTGCCTTTAAGGGACAGCTGTCTCAGCTCCCCCGACCACTGCTGTGGGTCCAGTGGGACCAGATGTCCCACTTTTTCAAGAGGAGCTGGAAATCCAAATTCTTACGTGGAATCTCCTGATCTTTGAACGCTGACAACTGGATTCAGAGTAATCCCGACAGTCTAAAGAATGGGGCAAAGGAAGCCTGGCTGAGGACCCACTATTCATGGACCACCTGTTTTCCTGCCTCTGCAGTAGGCAAACAGGAACATCCCCTTTGGAGCCCTGAGCTTTGTTTGGGGTGACCAGTTGGGGTGACCTCCTCTTGGCCAGCCTCTGAGGCCAAGGCCCTCGGTCATTGCCCGGGCACCTTCTCGCATCCCATCTCTGGGTCAGCAGCTCTCGCCAAGGCGCCTGTGACAGAATGGCTGTGGCTGGGCCAAGGGCCCAGATGGAGATACCAGACGGAAGCCAGGTTCAAACGCAGCTGTGCTGTGAGGCCTCCCGAATCCCAGGGTCTGCTCAGACTTCACAGCTCTGCTGCCCCGAGCAAGATGGAGGGCAGACAGATGTGGGGGAGACACGTGCTGCCTCCCCCTTGAGACCCAGCCTGACGCACAGCCAGGTCTGCCCAGCGTCCTCTCTTCAGGTCGCACTGAGAGCTAAGGCTTCCCAGCCTTGAAGGCTTCCTCTGTGCACCGTGACCTCAATCTCTTCTGTGAAGTCATATTTTCTTCCTCCCCCTCCCAAAAGGTGAGCAGAATCTCTCCACGTGCACAGGTGGAGTTAGGGCAGGACCATCCGACTTAAAGCCAGTGACCACCACATGAAGGTCACTCCCGATGACACTGTCACTAGGACTCCAAGAGAAATAAAGCTGTCTTAAAGCTCTTCCTGCTTCAAGAACATGCACTTGCCACGGAGATGCATCCAGCTCTTTTTTCCCTAGATTTGCATTTTGATTCATCAGAAAAGCTGGGATGGAGAGGCAAGAGAGACGTTTTAGAGATTGTTCAGTCCAAACCCTGATTTTACAGACAAGGAAATTGAGGGACAGGAAGGCAAAGGGACTTGCCTGGGTCACCCAGCAGGCGGTCAGTGAATGAGCATCCTGGCCTTTGAGCCTCCCCCACATGGCTCCCCGCTGGGCCTCCAGGGACACTTGCCCAGGGCTCTTTGCTATTTGTATGAGACACTTATTGAAATCAGAAAGAGGTGCCAGGCACCAGTTCAGCATCCCAGTCCTGTTGGCTGAATTCCCCACCCATGCACCTTGGGAATACCTCCTGTGGGTCACCTAGCACTCTCCTAGTTGCAAACACTCTGGTCACAAGGTACCAAATAAAGAAAATTCTAATTTATCACAAGAAGGTTAGACATCCAACATTCATGATATCAGACACAATGTCCAGAATCCTTCCTGATAAAGTCTCCTTCTGTGAAAATCTTAAGATATTCTGTTCTCTCGTCCCATAAGAACTCTTGGATATGTCCATCTTTGGGGTTCAGTAATTTTTTCAGCATGGTCAGGTAACACATTGACTGTATCTCTTGTTCCTCTTCCTTCTGGGCACATGAGCCCCTCTCATACCATGATGATGGTGGTGGTGCTAGTGATGATAGTGACAAACAGGATGGTGACAAAAATGATGCTGGTGATATGATGATGGTGGTGGTGATGAAAGCAGTGGTGATGGTGATATGGTGGTACTCATGGTGGTGAGGGCGTGAATGGTGGTGATGGTGATGATGGTATGTGGATGGATGATGTGGGATGGTGAGTGATGGTGATGTGGTGATGGTGGTGATGGTGGTGATGGTGGTGATGTGGTGGATGTGGTATGGGTGATGGTGTGTGATGTATGATGGTGATGATGTGTGGTGGGTGGTGATGGTGGTGATGAGGTGTGTGGGTGATGGTGTGATGGTGGTGATGTTATGTGATGTGGGTGGTGGTGAGATGGGTAGGTGATGGTGATGTGTGGATGATGGTGATGATGGTGGTGAGGATGATGGTGATGGTGATTGTGTGGTGATGGTGGATGATGGTGATGTGGTGATTGATGGGGGAGTGATATGGTGATGGATGGGGGATGGGGTTGGTAGTGATGGGTGAGGTGTGGTGATGGTGATGGTGATGGTGGTGATGGTGGTGATGTGATGGTGATGATGGTAATGGCGATGGTGGTGATGGTGATGATGGCGATGGTGGTGACAATGGTGATGGTGATGATGGTGATGGTGATGGTGGTGACGGTGATGGTGATGAAAGTGATGATGAATGTGAATAATAATATGATCATGAAAGTGATGGTGACGAAGGTGCTAGAGGAAGAGGAAGCTGCAACCACCATCTTTTGAGCATTTTCTATGAGTGTCCTAAGTTGTCGACATCTTTGCTTTAATCTTCTTGACAGTATTTATGCAGTAGGTGTCACTATATCTACTTTATAGATCAGGAGACTAATTGGGAAGGTTGAACTTGTACAAAGACACACTAATAAGTGGCAGGATGAGGATTTGAACCCAGAACTGTTCCCAAGCCTACGCTTGTAATTGTTGATACAGAATCTTCGCCATGAATTTGTGCCTTTTATACCCAACTGAACTGCTAAATCTCTTGGTGTCCACTGAAATATTTGTCAGCACAAGAATATGTGTGTGGGGCACATTTATGTTAGGCCAGTTCATGTACATTCTTTAGAAAATAAGACATGCTATTCTCTGCTAAGTAAATTTTATGCCAAAGAATGACTCTATCAGTAAATACTATGCAGTAAAACCATGTGGAGGGGCAGCTTTCTTTATGTGTAAAAAACATGTTTTATTGAGGAGATTGCAAGAGATGATGTATTTAGGATAGGTAAGGAATTGCTGGAGGAAGCAAAGTCACTAAGGACCATTATTTTTGTTTGCCACAACATGTCAGCTTATTTTCTTTTCACATTATAATTTTCCACTAGATGTCTGGAGCAACGGGTTCCCTGGGAAAACATTTCAATGTCCTCCACAGCTTTAGGATCACGCTTCTGTTTCATGCCAGCTTTCCCTTGCAGCTCAGCACCGTCCCATCCTACATTCAAAGGCATCCCCACTCGGCCCCAGGTACTGACCGAGCGCAGCACTCGGCCCCCCGGTACTGACCCGGCGCGGCACTCGGCCCCCGGTACTGACGCGGCGCGGCACTCGGCCCCCGGTACTGACCGGCGCAGCACTCGGCCCCCGGTACTGACCGGCGCGGCACTCGGCCCCCGGTACTGACCCGGCGCGCACTCGGGCCCCAGGTACTGACGGGGCGCAGCACTCGGGCCCCAGGTACTGACGGGGCGCAGCACTCGGCCCCCGGTACTGACCCGGCACAGCACTCGGCCCCAGGTACTGACCGAGCGCAGCACTCGGCCCCCAGTACTGACCCGGCGCAGCACTCGGCCGTCGTTACTGATGACGCACAATGTGCCAGGCCTCAACTGTTGTCGCTCACATACCCTAGACACAGCCCGGCAGGTGGATAGACAAAGCCCATCCCCGATGAGTACGCAGACCCGAGCGTCCGGGGAAAGCGCCAGCAGGGCGCGAGCCCTCTCTCTGCCGGGGGGCTCGGGTGGCCGGAGTAGGAGCTGGGCCTTCTGACAGGGCGCTCTCCCATTGGCTCAGCTTCGGTCACATGTCCTGCCTGGGCCAATCACAGTGCCAGGGAAGCTGAGCTCTCATTGGCCAGCTGGGGTCACATGGCTTCTCCGGGCCAGGCAGGAGGGGCCTCCACAGCCAGCGCCCGGGGCGGGGTGGGGTGGGGGGGCGGAGACTTGGGCGGGGTGGGGCGGAGACTGGGGCGGGGCAGGGCAGGGCGGAGACAGGGGCGGGTGGGTGGAGACTGGGGCGGGGCGGGGCGGAGACTGGGCCGGGGTGGGGCGGGGCGGGGCGGAGACTGGGGCGGGGCGGGGCGGAGACTGGGGCGGGGCGGGGCGGAGACTGGGGCGGGGCGGGGCCTTTCCCCAGACGCGGAGGGAGTCCTCAGCTTAAGTACTAATGAAGCAAGTTTTCCGATGACAGTCTTGACTTTTCATTTTGGGGGCCGGAAGATGACAACAGGCAGGGCACAGGCGACACATGTGAGGGTGAGCGATCAGCCCTACGAGTTGTCACATCGTGTCATCCGTTCCCTTGGTCCCTGCCCTAAACAATGGAAGCAACGAGACGCGGAGGATGAGTCTTGCCCTTGGACCTGGCTGCGGTCCTCTGGGTCCCTGACAGAGGTGGACGGCCAGTCGGGAGGAGTGGCTGCCCCTGTTCTGGCTTCGGTGCAGCGACAGCCCTCGTTAGCCACCAAGTCCAAGCAGCCCCTTGGAAGCCGCGGGTCCACCTCAGACTGTTCTCAGAGTTGCTCACTCTTGCAAGAGGCTGTCCGGGCTCCGCTGTTTATTGGACACCACTCAAGGCCAGTGCTGCATCGGTCACAGACCCTCTTTCCTGAGCTTAAGTTCCAGTGGGTGTGACAAAAAGGCAGTCAACAAAATAATAAGAAAACAGCATTAGAAAAATAAGAAAACAGCTCCCATGACAAGAGCTAGGATGCATCCAGGTCCCCTTGTGAGCCAGCACACCTGTCCCCTGCTGCCGTAAGTTTTGCTGGCTTTGCTAATGATTCACAACTGGACGCCGCCCAGAGCCCTTTGGGTGGCCGAGGGCAGCCGCTGTGCTGGGAGATGCCTGGAGGAACCCCCACCCTGCGCCGGCCACAGAGACAGCCTCCTGGCCTCGAGGCTTGGTTCACACGCCAGGGCTCCCTGGGAGATGAGCCAAAGCCAGACCCAGCCCGGGACATCCCTCATCCCTCCCACGCCTCCTGGGGGCTCTCCCCAGTCAATCACTTGTATAGGAATCTTGGGCTCTGTTTGTAGGGACCTCAATCCAAGACACAGAGATCTAGAAGTTCAGGTGGGCCTCCCTGGGGAGGTGGCCTAGGTCCAGACCTGGGCACCACAGTGACGTCAGCTGCTAGTTAGCTCTTGCCTGCCGAGCACTGTGTTAAGAGCTCCTCAGACAGCACCTGGGGCAGGCAGAGGCTTCGACTCACTGCACCTGAAAACTCAGGCTATGCCAAGCAGAAAGGAACACACCAGAAGGATCCTGGGCTGCTCACAGACTGGAAGGGAAGACTTGCCAGTCAGGTGGCCCCAAGGCTCTGGGTCTTGACAGGGAGGCGGCACTGCAATGTAGGCCTTTGTTACCAGAAGAGCTGGGAATGGATGCTGCTGTGCAGCCATTCCCGTTGTCAGCAGTAAAGTCTGCTGTAACACCACGCCAAAAATTAAGTAGGTACCTCCCTTTGTTAATTTGGTACAACCTGAAGGGCATTTTTTGAGAAGCAGTTAATTCACTATTCCCCACCAGGCAAATTTGTGAGAACATACTCACGCTTTCATCAGTGGTCATATGACTTTGAGGATTTTTTCATGATTTAAAAAACTCAAAGTATTTGTGAACAGTTATGTTTGATAGCATCAATGTTACACAACAAATGCCTTTCCATATCACATTCTGGATTTTTCTGCTCATTACAAGAACCTAATTGAAAATAATTGAAGGCTGAATTTCATCATGCATGAAAAGCATTTCATAAAATACAAGAAATACAAACATCTTCAAGCCCCTTAAAGTAACATTCAAGAATCAAGGGAGAATTGGGGGGGAAAATGTAAGAACATTCATCCGGCCTCGAGTTTGTCCCATTAATTTTATGAGAATGGTTTAACGTCATTCAGTCTTGCTAGTGACCCAGCACCATGGCAAAAGGCTTTTAAATTAAACTTTGCAGCAGCTAAAAGTATGTCAGGTAGGACAGGGTCACAGTTTCATAATTGCTTTCAAAAGCAATTAAAGTGAAGTTCTAGTCCAAGATCTTAGAGTCTCAGTGACTTTTTAAAATGTGGGGCTTCAGCCATCTCCTGCACACCCCCAAAGTCACATTTGTAGAACTGGCTGGAGAGAGCGGCAGCCAGGATTTTAGTCTCTGGTGGGGCATCCATGTCCCTAGAGACACTGAGGCCTGCTGGCTCTGTCTCTGTGACTGTTTGGTGGGCACAGGCTGCTGCTTCTGCCACCCTTTCTGCTTGTAAAGGCCTTGGGAAGGCAGCATGACCACTGAAACGGGACCTGGGCATGGTGCCCTTGATCCCTGATTACCTGTGAGCCTTCGTCAAGCCCCTTGGCCTCTCTGGGACTCAGTCTCTCCACCTGCAGAATGGGAAGGACGGGATCGTCAGGTGGGGCTGGCATTCTGGGATTTTCTTCTTCACTAGTCCTTAAGGAATTCCAGGGGGGAGGGGTGGAGATTCCTGGGTTGCTCCTCTTCTATGCCAGCTTCAGAGCAAACAACAAGGCTTCAGAGGCCATGATGAGGACACGCAAGGCTGGAAACTGTAATTTGCCCGAAGGGCAAACACAAGGACAAACACGAGGAGCAGGCTAAGGATGGGCCATGGGCGACCACCAGCCCCACTCCCCGAGCCTGCACAGGGCCCTCCTCCTCCTCCTGCCCAGGCCCGGGCGGGTGTTTCCAGGCCAGCCCCGCCAGGCTGCAGGGGGCTGAGGTGTGATCGGCCTCCCTCTCCTCCCCTCCCCCTCTCCTGTCTCCCTCCAGTCCTGGTGCCTCTGTTCGTTTTCTTTTTCCTGTACAGAGGCTCCGACCATGTCTGCCTCAGCACGCTGAGCCCACCTTCCCTGCCCGCTCACTTCCTCATCCCTGGGGCTGGGGGGCCGTGCCTCCTCCGGGATGGCCGGGTTTCCCCACAGCAACAGGCGTTGGGCCGGGCCCCTGCCACTCGTCTGCCCTGCGCTGGGCGGTGTGTCCTCATTTCATCTGCTCGTCTGGTACCCAGCCCATGGCGCTCATAATGGGCACCCACTGCCGCACCATTCTGGGGGTGGGCAGCCATGTTGGTGTTCCAGGGCCGGAGAAGGCTCAAAAATGGTGGGGAGGCGGGGAGAGAGGCAGGGCCCGGGCAGGGAGCCGTCTGCCCAAGCAGGCTTAGAAAACCTGAGAAAATCCTGGTTTCCTATCGTCATGAAAATCAAGAAATTCAAGCAGGAGAGCAGATGTGAGGCCGCACGGAGCTGCAGATGCGTTTAGGTGCGATCGCCTTCTTACCCCTGGGCTCCAGTGAGAGTCAGATTTTAAAAGAAAATTGCGTCTCTCGGCGGGCTGTACTCACAGCCAAATGTAATCCACCTGCCTGCGTCCTGACACTGTCAGGGATGGGGTGGGACAGGCACAGCGTCTGCTGTCACGATCCAGAGCTTTTTACTCGGTGGAGAGATGGGAACTGCTACAGGCAACTCAAATTCCCAACAGGTAATAAAAATGAGAGTTTGCAACCTGTTTTCTTGGGAAAATCTCTAGGTTTACTATCGTACAAGGAGAAAGCGCTGAAACACTTCACTCAAGAATTATGTCCTGGTGGAAGAACTTGATCCTTAGATTTCAAAAGCATCTTTTAAAATGCTAGGACAGGAGCCAAGGGAGGTGTTATTAATGGCCTGGCAAAACCCATTAAATGCAAAATGGCCATTACTTTGCAAGAGGCTGGTGCAGAAAGGAGAAGGGTTTGTGTGTGTATGTGGTGTGTTTGTGTGTGTGCATGTTTGTGTGTGCATTGTATTTGTGTGCGTGTGCATGTTTGTGTGTGCAATATATTTGTGTATGTGTGTGTGTGTGTTTGGACAAGACCAAGCAGATGCACTCTGAACCTGACTTCCTCAAATGCCTGCCTTGCTGCGAGCCCCGGGTCTGTCACAGACCCTGCTCTTCCCCGACTTATCCTGATGTGGAAGTTCCCCTTGCCCCCCACCCCCAGGGCTTGTATATGGATTATAAATATACAAGGGGAAAAGGGGTGGATGCGGAGGCGTTGTGGGGCTGGGGCCTCGCTTCCCCTCCTCCCCCTTCCCTTGGTCCCCTATCCCTGGGGTCCAAGAATAGTAAAAGGATTTATTTTTAATGTACAATCACAGAGGAAGAGGGTGTCACTTACGGGGAGAACTCTGATTCTGGTGGCAGGCGCGCCACGTGAGGACAGGGCTATGTCCCTGTGTCTGTCTGTCGGCTGCCCCCTCCCAGCGCCGGGGGGGGGGGGCGCCAGCCACAGGATGCGTTTCCTCCACTGAGTGAGGCGTTGCTGCCCGCCACGGACGTGACAGGGACAGCTGCAGCTGGTAGGGCCCCCTGCACCCCCTAACCCCATGCTGAGGGTCCTTTCCGGGTGGGCAGCCCTCTCCATCCCCTGAGGAGATGTTTTCTCTTCTGGAACCTGGATGCCATTTTCTCTTCCTGGCTTCTTCCCTCGAATGCTTTGGGAATAAACCTCCAAGGTGTTTGCAATTCAAAACCACACATGGTGACTTTTCTCCAGTTTCAAGTTCATTTGAAATTAGGCAGATACTCCTCCGTGGGGGAGGTTCTGCCAGATCCTTCATTTCATCCAGCCTTTTCTGAGGACCAGAGCCGGCCTTTCAGGTGGCAGTCCCCGGGTGCACACGATCACTGGGCACCATAAGTTATTTTAATGTAGACATCACTTTAAACTAACCTTTTACCATCTGTTCCGTCCTTTAATAGCAAATGCAAAAGAGCATAACTCTCCGTGGCACCATCAAGTGAGAAGCGTGGTGCAGACGCCTGTCTGTGTTCTTTATTCATGGCACTGTCGTTCGCGTCTGTGGTGTTTTTCTCATTTGCCAGACACAAATCAGGGGGAAAACTGCTCTCCCCTGATCTGGTGAATTCATTCGCACAGTATTTCTTCTTAATATGGTAAACTGTGGGAGAGTTCAGAGCATTTTGAGGGCTGATGCTAACAGCCCCCCGACGCACACCACGCACAGCGTCCACCGCCCGCCGTATTTCAGAAGCTGCTGCCCAAAGGCCCTGGAGAACGAAGCAAATGTGGCCTGATGGTCAAAATGTAATGAGATTTCTTTGCAAAAAAAAAACCCTTTAAATATGTGGTGGTTTCTTTCAGCAGTTTTATAATTAAATTTCCCTGTGAGAGATGGGTTGTGTGGCCCAAAGAGCGTAGTAAGAGCACGTGGTACTTCAGTGCCGTCCACCCTTGGGTGCAGGAGAGCCCGTGACTGGTGCTCACCTCCCGCCTCCAGAAGACGGTACCTTGCTGGACACGTTCCCCTCGGCCCAGGGCAGCTCGGCTGTGCCCTCTCTTAACCCAAAGTCAGAGCAAGCTCTAAACTCACCAGCCCCACGAACCTTTGTGCTCGGGAAAGGCCGAGCTATTGGGCTCATCACGTGAGTCTCTCCGTTTCTGGCTCTCCTGGGTGGGTGGTGGCCTCAGCCCTTCTCCTAGCACCAAGAACAAGTCAGCAGAGGCGACAGGGAGGAGGGCTTTCCCCTCTCATCTAGACTTGGCCCCATAGAGCCTGGTGACCAGCTCTTGGTGAAAACTCTCCACGGGTGGAGAAGAGAAGGTCTCACCCGTGCAGCACCTCCGGGAAGAACGTCTTGCCTCCGCCAGGCCTGGTGTGAAAGGGCAGTACTTGGTGACGTCCAGCGGTAGAGGCAGGGCTGATTAAGACTGGGTTGGAGCCTTCTCCTGTGGTGGCCAGGCAGACTCCCGGCAGCCCAGATCCCAGACTGGCATCGCCAACCGGGATTGGGGCGGCTCCACCTGACATAAACAAAGCAAAGCTCGGGCATTTCCACCACCCGCGCCCTGGCCCGCCGGCTCCCAGGCGTTCTGTGTGCAGCCCTGTGTGCCATGTGCCACTCAGGGCAGAGCCAGAAGAGACTCGGACCTGAGCGTGGGAGATTAAGGAGGTGCCTGAGGGCCCAGGACAGAGACGTTCCTCTCAGGCTATGTGAGTATGTGTGTGTTTGCACATGTGTGTGCCCACAAGTGTGTGTGCACACACCTCACCTGCCTGCTTGTGCCCCAGGTCCGGAGCAGCGCCAAATTCATATTGACCTCCATGAGCATCTTCTCGCTCTCACTATGAGGCGATGACTTCTTCCCGTCCCAACATTGCAGTCTTGGTGTGGCTGCTGCGCTGGCCACCACACTCGTGCACTTAGCAGGCCCAACTCTAGCGTGTCACCAGTAGATGCTGGTTTAGGAAAGACGTTCTCCGTCGGGCTGAATTTTCTAAGAATTGGCGTTTTTCTGGGGGTGGCTTGCTTTCTTCGGTACGAACTAAACTGGAAAGGATACTCACTATCAAACATCTCTTGCGCCTGTGTGGAGGCTCCCCTGTGATTGTCGTGGTGCTACAGAAAAAACGTCGCCTGGAAAGAAGCCGCCTTCATGTTTCTGAGATAAATTCTGCTTAGGCACAATGAAGGAGCCATTTAACTCACTGCACCCACATCCTACGCGGGGTGGTGTGCAGCACCCTTACTCCGCGCCATCGGACGACACTGCCCATCCGAGGTGCGCCAGCTTCCTAAAACCACAGGGCTTGTTTTTTCTCTCTCATCCTCTGCTCAGGAAAAGCTTCAGAAAACTCCTAGGCAAGCTTACCTGGGGCTCCTTCAGGGGGAATTTCCCGAGGAAACAGTGGGCCCTTCAGGTTTGCTCTTGCTGCTAGTCACGTTAGAAATTTTATATTTTCTCAAAATATAATCAATTTCACCAAGATTTCCCACTGTGCTAGCATAACATGTAAGGAGTAAGATGTAAAAAAAAAAAATCTTATCTTTTTTCTCTTAAGTTTACCAAAGATGCACCTATTTTCTGGAGGATTTTCCCCTAAGTACGGCTCTGAGTCTACTTCCCAGTTCTTCCGTTTTCTGTTCTCAGATTCAGACATTTCTGTGTTCGTCTTTATGGGTGACTTGGGTGGGCACAGCGTCCTGCTGTCTCGTGCTTCCCTTCTGGAGCTGAGCGCCGAGTCCCTTTGCCGTGAGTCCGGCTCAGGGGTGAGAACACTTGCGGTTACAGGGCTGCTTGGCTGGACTCAGTCTCTGGGTCCCGCTGTGTGAGAGTCTCACAGTTATTTTATTATTAAACATGATAAAGATTCTTAAATAGCCTCCAAACGCAATCTTGGTTCTTATCTGACCCAATGGTTATTTCACCATGTGTTTTAGGTTTCTAAAAGGTCTTTTCTTTTAAGTTTTATCATTAAATTTTAATTGCATTTTTCCAATAAAAAGCACCGGTCAGTTTTGCTTTCTGGGATATTTTTTGAGGTTTTCACTACTGTCCACTTTATTATAAAATGTCATGGTACCATGAGCTAAAAGGGAAAAAAAGTAGTATTTTCTAAAGGTGTTTACAAAGGTGAATGCAAATCTGTTAATTCCACCTTGTCTGTTACACCTTCCGATCTCCCTGGGCTCCCTGAGAGCCCTCCAGGCCCCAACAGGTGTGCAGACGCGGGCCCCAACTTCCCCTTCTCATTACAAGATGTTTTGCTTCATCGAAATGAAACACATGCGTCTTATTCTCAGTGCTACTAGTGTCCTTTTGTTTCCCAAAAACTTATATTTAATCTAATTATTGGGTGGAAAATAAAATGATGTCTTTGCCTAACCTTACCCCCCCACACATGAAATGCAGAATTTCATGCTTGTCTGTACAATTTCCATTTCTTCCCCCAATTTTCTGTCTTTTCTAGCTTGCTTTGGATTTAGGACCCCGAAAACCATTATTAAATTGTTTTTTAAACAATAGCTTCTCCGTGAAATGTATTTTAATGTTTGCATTTAGCTCTGTAACCACAATGACAACTTGCAGTGTTAAATGAGTTTCTAAGCACTGGTCGCTGCGCAGTTTTGGTCACAGCCGCCCATTCTTGAGACCCTAATGGTGAGTTGCGTCACAGGGGACAGAATCGCATCTTCCAGTGCCTCTCTCAAAGAAGCAAGAAGATGGAGTATTTTCTTGGTCTTTGTGCATCCAAAAACGCCTGTGGCCCTCACACACAGATGAGAACTTGGCGAGGCACAGATGTATTGGGTCCCAACTTATTTCCCTCAAAACTCTGCAGGTCTTGCTGTGTTTTCTTGCCTTTGTCTCTTCCTAGGTCTGACGGCAGGACGTCAGGCCGTTTTAAACCATCATTTCTGTTCTCCTTTAACTGCGCTGTGGGTCTGTACCCGGCATCCCAAGCTCCCCGCACCGACACCTTGTGCTCCCTGTTAGCTGGTGGGCCCCAGGGCTGTCGTCAGTGGCACTCAGTGAGTCCCTGATGGCTGGCCGCCCTCTGGACGTGGTCACCTGTGAGGAGCTCGGGGGGTGGCATGGACGTCAGAGGCACGGCCCGCTCCTCCCTGCCGGTTGACCTCTCGCTCTGCTCCTTCCAGATCCGGTCCGACAAAGACAACGACATCGCCATCCGGTACAGCATCACGGGCGTAGGCGCCGACCAGCCCCCCATGGAGGTCTTCAGCATCGACTCCATGTCCGGCCGGATGTACGTCACTCGGCCCATGGACCGGGAGGAGCGAGCCTCTTACCACGTGAGTGTCCACAGCCGGGAAGGATGGAGGGCAGCGGAACCGGGCCAGTCCCAGCCCTGCCAGCCCTGGCTGGTGCCCTCAGCAAGCCACATGCCTGCCTGGCCTCACGGTCCTTGACTGCACAAGGAGGCCTCCAACTTTGGCCTGGAGCAGAACCTTCTGGAAGGCTGGTGGAAACCCAGTCACTGGGTGCCACCCCTAGGGTTTCTAACTCAGTGGTCCCAGGGCGGGTCTGAAAATTTGCATTTCTAACACATTCTGAGGGGGACGCCTGTCAGGCCTGGGACCACATTGGGAGGACCACCGGTCAGAAGGTCTTTGTCCCCACAGCCTGAGCCGCCTCATGCCCCCACCCCGTCCTCTCCCATTCTGAAATACGCCCCTGCAGGCTCTCCCTTGCCTCCCTCCTGTCTCTCTGACAGCAGGAAGTAGCTCTGAGACGGGAGCTGCTCTGCACAGCAGAGATGGGGAGGAGCATGGAGGCTGGAGGAGTCCTGGGCTGGGGGGACTATTGGTCTGTCTCCTCCCTGGCCGCTCTGGCCCTGGCTGCGGGGAGGGGGTCCTGGGCCACGGTGGAAGCAGCTGGGTGCACACGTCCCTCCGCCCATGGTTCAGTGATGCTGGAGGGTCAGTCCCCTGGGCTCTGCCCCTCACGTGCAGAGGAGGGTTTGCACCAGCTGGAGGCAGCACAGAC
Source organism: Daubentonia madagascariensis (assembly GCA_023783475.1). Classification (NCBI taxonomy): domain Eukaryota; kingdom Metazoa; phylum Chordata; class Mammalia; order Primates; family Daubentoniidae; genus Daubentonia; species Daubentonia madagascariensis. The sequence continues at coordinate 794,770 of JAKFHU010001640.1, read as the reverse complement.
CACAGCCAGACTGGGGGGGTCAAAACCAGCCTGCCTCTCGCCAGGTGTGAGCCCCACCCCTCCCCAGGTGTGAGCCCTCAGGCAAATCACCTATCCTCTCCTGGCCTGGGATCTCTCTCCTGCTCAATGAAGAAACCTTGGGTGGTGGCTGCTGCCTCGTGGGTTGCCCTGAGCACTCATGAGTGCAGCGTTAGCACAGAGCCCAGCACTAGCTGGGGCCATGTGTGTTGGTGCTAATTGTCATGATGTCTGAACCTCCAGCTCCTCGACTGTAATTTGGGAACAAAGACAGAATTCTTAGTTTTCTGCCCTGATGCTGTCATATTAACTGCTGTAACATCACCTGGCTTCAGCCCATGGTGCTGAATAGACTGACTCTGCTGCTTCTCATGTTTGCTGAGTGTTTTGGGGTTTGCTGTTCCATCTCCTCTCGCTGGAAGGAGGCTCCAAGTGGGTGGGGAGTCATCAGGCTTGTCCACACCATATCCCAGGCCTGAGAGCAGAGCCTGGCCTCAGGTGCTCACTGGCCACTTGCAGACGGGAGGGCGTTGGTAAGAGGAGGCCGGTTCTGCCGTTGGCTGTGGTGGCCTCCCTGATGGACCCCTGTGGCACCATCAGAAGCAGGAGGTTGGGCTGCATGGCCCTGGGGAGCTGCTTGGGAGGCTGCCTGTCCCTTCGTAGCCACAAAGGTTTCCCTCTCTCAGACTGGCTGTCCAACCCCAAGTGGCCACAGCTTCACAGGGCCTGTTCACATGGACTAGGGGATTCTGCACATCCTGTGGTCTCTGCCCATGAGCAGAGACACACGTGGAGTCAGTCAGGCTCACAGTGCCTGATATCAGCTCCCTGGTTCACTGGGCTCACACCTCCGTCTTCACGGCAGATGCCAAGAGAAAGCTTGGCCTGTGTTTCCATACTCTTCCCCCTTGTCTACCCACTTGATCTCCTGTCTATCCATCCATCCATCTGCCCATCCATCTATCCACCCAATCACTTAACCATCCATCCATCCATCCATCCACTTGTCCATCCATCCATCCACTTATCCATCCACTCATCCACTTATCCATACATCCACTTATCTGTCCATCCATCCATCCACTTATCCATCCATCCATCCACTTATCCATCCATATTCCCATCATCCATCATCCACTTATCTGTCCATCCATCCATCCACTTATCCATCCACTCATCCACTTATCCATACATCCACTTATCTGTCCATCCATCCATCCACTTATCCATCCATCCATCCACTTGTCCATCCATCCATCCACTTATCCATCCATTCATCCACTTATCCATACATCCACTTATCTGTCATCCATCCATCCACTATCCATCATCATCCACTATCTATCCATCCATCTATACCCATCTCATCGTCAACCATACCATCCACCTACATCCATCCCCACCTATCATATCCCACTACTTCCACCACCTTCATCCACATATCATCCATCCCTATCCATCACATCATCTCCCATCCATCCATCCACTATCCATCATCCATCACTTCCATCCATCCATCCACTTATCTCCATCATCCACTCATCCATACATCCACTTATCTGTCCATCCATCCATCCACTTATCCATCCATCCATCACACTTATCTATCCATCCATCTCTTACCATCCATTCATCCACTTATCCATACAACCACTTATCTGTCCATCCATCATCCACTTGTCCATCCATCCATCCACTTATCCATCCACTCATCCACTTATCCATCCATCCACTTATCTTCCATCCATCCATCCACTTATCCATCCATCCATCCACTTATCCATCCATCCATCCATTATCCATCCATCCATCCACTTATCCATCCATCCATCCACTTATCCATCATCCATCCACTTATCCATCCATCCATCCACTTATCCATCCATCCATCCACTTATCTGTCCATCCATCCATCCACTTATTCATCCATCCATCTACCCATCCATCCATCTACTTACCCATCCATTCATCCACTTATCCATCCACCCATCATTCTATCCACCTCTGCACCCATCCACTCACCCACTCACCCATCCATCCATCCATCCAGGGAACATTTCTTGAGCATCTGTGTGCCGGCCCTGTGTCAGGTGCTGGGCATGTAGAGGTGAATGGGGTAGACATGGTCCCACTTTGGGGGGCTTGCACAGTCGTGGGATGAAAGGGCATTAAGTCCTTCTTGGCCTGAAGCCCCAAGGAAGCCTGTGTCCCCAGATTCTTCAACACCAGACAGGCTTTGAGAAGAGCAGGTGCAGGCCTGAACATCTTGCCCCTGCCCCTGCCCAGGAGGCACCATCTGAGGTGGGCATCTGGTGCCTTCCTGACTTTGCCTCTTGGACAGTGGGGGCCTGGGCCAGGGAGAGGTGCTACAAAGGGAATAGGTTGGCATGTCAGCTGGATAGAAACAGAGATTTCCCTTGGGTGCTTGAGTAGTAAAGAAAAATCACTGTGTCCCCTCTGAGCAAGGACAGTGACTTTGTTCACAGGGCTGAGGAACAGGGAGGAAAATGATTTGGAAGCCAGCATCTGCGGCGTGTGTGCCCCTGTCAGGGCTGTCAAGTTATTTTAGGCCCAGGCTCAGGGACCAAGCACAGACAGCCCTTGAGTGGGCGGCAGGACACCCTGGCAGGCTCTGCTGCTTCTTCTGTGGAGGCAGTTCCAGGACACCTTCCCCCAGGGAGGGGCTCACAAGGGCCCTTGCTCCTCTTTGTGAAGTCCAGGTCACCCTTGGAAAAAAGGCACACGCTTTTCTTTCGGCCATTCCCACAGCACACACTTAAAACGACCTGCCCTGCCAGGGATGCAGTGACCACCAACCCCCCCACCCCCACCCCCGCATCCCTTCCCTCTCCCACCCTCCCTCTTTCCCTCTGCCCTCTCTTGTCCATCAGCCCGTGTCCAACACGCACACATCCCTTCCAGAACGCGTCCTTCAGGGGCACTGTGCCCTAAGTCTGGAGGGTGCTCAGCCAGTGACTGGGGCCCCGTTGGACATTTACTGAATGAGTCAGAGAAGGAAGGTGGGGGAGAAACTAGGTGCAGGCCTGCCCCCCAGAGTGAGCAGTGACCCCAGGTCTCTGCACAGCCCCCCAGGGTGGCCCCTTCATCCCCTCCGCGTTGGGGCTCCCCTCACCCTTCCCTACTTAGCCGGCCACTTCAGAGCCTCACCTCCGTCCTCAGAGCACTCTGCCTCCCCACGGCCACACGACAAGGCCATTTGCAGATTTAAATTCACCTTTCCCAGGATTGGATTCATTTTTAATTATCGTGGTTACTTAAAGAAAGCTTCCTCTTCCTTGACCTGAGGAACCCCTCCGTCTCTTCTCCTGGAGGCCCCCCGGTGCTGTGGCTTCCTGCTGGGACGTCCTCCCAGCTGTGAGCCTCTGGGCGCCTCAGTCTCCAAACCTGCTTCCGCTGCTCCCGGCCCAGCCCTGGCCACCTTCCTGGTGTCGGCTGCAGCCTGGGGTCTTCTCAGCCTTGTTTCTTCTGCATCTTCAAGAACATTTCCACTGAAAGGTCGTGTTCTTCATACAACACGGGGCCAGGCTCAACACCCCCAGGACCTCCTGCCCTCGGCCATGCCTGCAACTCTGACTACCCATGGCAGCTGGGGGTGCTTGGCTGGCGCCTGCACTGGACCTGCCCCGACAGCCACAGGGTTTGCAGGTCCCCATGCAAAGTGGAATGCCTGGACCCCGCGTCCACAACTCATTAAGAACTTCAAGATGGTGAGAGCAGAGCATTAGAACTAAACCACACCTGGGGCCCTTCTGAGTGCAGGGCCCCACGTGGCTATGTGAGTCTCAAGCCGTGAAACTGGCCTGCATGCCCATCTTCTGAGCCCCACGCCCACCTTGAGGTGGGCATTACGATGATGTCATTTCTACGGACACCAGGGCTTAAGGACGTGCAGGTCCCACTGCGTGCCCTGGCTCAGGCCTTGTACAGGTGGCCCTAGGGATAGTGCATGTCAACTGCCCTTCCTGGAGGAGGGGGAAACAGCCCCAGGCCCTGGGCCCCCCACGGCGGCTCAGTGTCCAGAGCAGCCTGGAGCCCCATCCTTGGAGCTGCTGCTGCCCATCGTTCCCTGAGTGTGAAACCCTGAAGCTGGACCCCCCAGTCTGCAGCCAGGGGCCACCGCCCAGAAGAGCAGGTGCAGCTGGGCCGAGCCCAGTGAGGATGAGAACCAGCCAGGGATTCTCCACCTTGCCCAGGGTCTTCACCCCTCCATTCTCCCTTCTGCTGCCCCTCTCAGGTGCCCCCTGGCCTGGCAGCAGCTCCCACCCAACTCTCTGAGCACCCTCACACCCCTCTTACCCCCTCCCTGCCCCAGGGCTCTGGGAGGAGGAGATCTGACTGACAGTGATCAGGGGCCCCTGCACATCCCCGGTGCTCAGCCCACCATTGGCTGCCAGGGCAGGTCCACAGAACCAACCGGACAATTCAACCAGTGCTGGTGTTCACCCAGCCGTGCTGCAAGAAGCAATCATTGTAACATGGCTGTCAGCTCCCAAAATGAGCTGTGAGCTGCTGTCAACACGCGTCTACAACAGGGCTCAAGAATCAGAATGCAACACCCCTTATTGCCAAAAAACACATAGAGACCAAGGACTCAGAGAGAGAGACGGAGACACTCTTTGTCTCCCTCTGTGTCTATGTCTCTGTGTGTCTCTGTGTCTGTCTCTGAGAGGGGGATGGAGAGACAGAGACAGAGACAGAGATGGAGAGAGGGAGACAGTGAGGACAGAGAGAGATTTGACCCATGGCACGGAGAATTTGTCTCACCAGATCCAACCGTGGGGCAGAAGGGGGCCAGCCTTCCACCCCAAGCTCCTCCTGGCGTGCGTGTCCCTCTTGCTTTTCTAACCAAAACAAAGTCGGGGCCTAGTCAGCCTCCCTTGCAGGATGTGCCACCGCAGAGGTGCCACGCAGGCAGGCGCTGGCCAGGTGTCTGTGAGGGAGGGACAGGCGCCTGCTGAGTGCAGTGGCCCCTGGGAGAACCTGCACCAGTGGGAGGCTTCTTCTTTTCCTTTTGTTTATTTTAATTCCTTGTGGAAACCTCGGGCTCAGAGGTTAACTCTTTCTCCTCTGCATGTCCACACCGAAGCCCGCCTTGGCGCTCCCACCATGGGCACAGCTGCTGCCTGCCGGGCGGTGCCCTCTCTGTGCCTCGGGAACCTGAGGAGCAGCTGTGGCCGGCCTTGCAGCCCCGCAGCGGCAGGTGGGCCAGGGGCCGAGACAGCTGGACAGCCGCTGCAGGGCGCCAGCGTCACCTACCCCCTCAGGGACAGTTCCCAAGCTCCTCCTCTCAACCGATCCACCAAGTGCCAAGACATTGGCTGGCCCTGTGGGCGGAACCAGCCCCCACACACGCCCTCGAGCTGCACTTTGCAAACACACCTCTCTCATTCTTTTGGTCCAAGCCTTGCTCAGCACCAGCAGCCTGAAAGGGCCAGTGTCTCTGGTGGCAGACAGTTCTGCAGCAAGCTGGGGTCACAGGCTGGCGCGGTCCCCAGGGATCCAGGGCCCCACACCTGGCCTGGGAGGAAGCTCAGGCGCCCCGAAAGCCCCCGGCCCTCACCAAGGATGCATGCAGCCCCGCCCCAGCCCCACCCCGGCTGATGAAAGGACAGGCCCCTGTCCCGCTGCCCACACTGGGTTTGGTGTCTGGGCCTCTGGGGGACTCTCCACTGCCAGATGCTTCCACACACACGTTCCCTCTGTTTCCTACCTCAGCCCGGAGGTCTCACGGTTTTACCCCACTTTGAAGATGAGAAAACGCAGTCACACGGCATTGCCAGCGTTTATCAAGTGCTTCCTGGAACCAGGTTTAGGAACACACTGCATTGTTGGTTTTATCATCCTCCTTGCCTTTCTTCAAGGTGAGGAATAACGGAGCCCCCGCGCCCTAGGGCACACAGGGCTTCCCACCCCCCCATCCCCCCCCCCTCCAGCTCCTCATCCCCCGAGGGGATGGCAGGTCCCTGGGGAAACGGGGTCCAAACCGCAGGAGAAGCTGATCCGCTTGCCAAACTCTGGATCGAAGCCTCCTGTTCCATTTGTACCCGAACTTTCTGTCCGCTGAGAACGTGCTGCCCTTCCCCAGAGATGGGAGCCCTCTCTGCAGGCACCGTGTGCCTCGCTAGACTCCAGTGTGACCCCCCGGGTTTCCACCTCATAAGACACCCATCAGGGTCTTTGGAGGAAGCCGTGCCAGCCAGCAGGAGTGTGCTGGTTCTCTGTGCTGTGCAAAAAAGCAGCACCAAGTTACGCTCGCTGCAGCACCACAGCACCGTCCTGAGCTCCCTGTTCCGTAGGTCAGGAATCCAGGTGGGCTCGGTGCGTCTCTGCTTAGGTCTCACGAGGCCAGAATCAAAGTGGCAGCCTAGGCACTCGCTGGACGCTCTGGGAGAGTCTACTTCCAGCCTGGTCCAGGGTGGCAGATCCAGGTCCCTGCGATCACAGAACTGAGGTCCACATGTCCTTGCCAGTGGTTCTGTGCTCACCTTCTAAACGGCACCCACATTCCTTGGCGCGTGGCCCCTCCGCTGTCACCCAGCAAGGGTGTGTAGAACTCCCCTCCAGCCTTTCTCTCCTGCCACCAGCAGAACAAAGCTCTACTTTTAAAGGCTCTTGTGGGCGGATTGGGCCCACCCAGATAGTAGCCCTGTCTTAAGGTCACCTGCCATATACCGTAACCCAGTCACGGGGGTGGGTAGGGGAGGAGCACATCTGTATGCACATCTGGGGACCAGCGCCCGACATCCTCGGGGCCATTTTGGAGTTCTTTCTTCCTCCCCAGATGCCCGTGAATCCTGTTCATCTTCCACTCAGCTCCCTGGGCTGACACAGTGGCAAGAACATGTCCCCAGCCCACGAGTGTGGTGATGAGCTGGGTTACTGTTTGCTTTGCAAGACGATGCTCTAGAAGATTCTTTTAAGGCTTCCATAAGTGAGACACTATTGAATCCCACCACATACTGTCATCTCATGAAAGTTTTCTAACTTTCCTGGGCCTCAGTTTCCCCACCTGTAAAACAGGGATCGGGGCAATGCCAGTCCCACAGGTCCTCGTGAAAAAGGAAGTGAATTGATGCCTGTAGAGTTCTCAGGGCTGCCCAGCCCTGAGCAAACACACGGTGAGCGTTGGCTGCCGATGTTGCTGATGAGAATCTCCCAAAAGTGCACCCAAGCGACCTTCAAGGCCCACGTGGACTGTTCCCGGTTCTGGGCCCCTAGGGGGAAACCCACAGCCCACAGCTGAGGTAGTAAGAAGAGAGAGCAGCCCGAGGGGGAGGATTACATTCCACACACGTTGTCCCTCCTAATCTTACCTCCCTTGATGACAACAGAAAAGTGTCCTCTTCAAAGCTTCACAGGAAATTCACTTTGCTCGTGTTGCTCAGATCTGCAAGTTGCACTAAGCTTGGAGGACTCCTCTGTTGACGTTCCCTTTCCCCACCACCAAGGCGAGACCCCCACCCCCGAGCCCGCAGCAGGTGCACCCAGCCCAAGAGGTGGGCGGGGAGAAGCCTTTTCCTGGAGACCTCCCACAGAAGCTAGCAAATGTCATTAGAACTTTTGGGGGACAGGGCAGGGAGTGGGAGAGCAGACACAGGCAGGCTGGTGGCTGCGTTTTCTTATTATCTGCAGTTGGGCTGCTCCTGCTGCTAAAGATAGCGCCTGGAACCAGCAGTGTGGCTTTAGTTAGGAGATAATAACGTTAATTTTAGCTCAGAATTACTTTTTTTCAAAAGCCCCTCAACCTTTGACTGAGCGCATGATTGCGTGGCTGCATCTGACAAGGTGGAGGATCGCCTGGCCGCCGCTGGACGGGCCTCCACAGCGCGGCAGAGCTGCATGTCGGTCCCAGACAGAGGAGCAACAGGGGCGGGGACAGCTGGCTGGACAACCACGCGGCATTTCAAGATTGTCAAGCACAGCACTTAAGGCTGACTTAAGTGTGCGCAGTCACATCTTGCGTCGTAGTCTGCAGTTTCCCCCAGGAATCAGTCCTAATTTGTCTCCTTACTACAACACAGATTTCCTCCTCCGGTAAAGACCTCAAGATTGTCCTTAAACACACAATTTAAAGGGTAAAATCCATTCTTGTCGGAACCAAACCAGAACACTGGTGCCGGCATAGGCAGTGAGCTCCGCATGTTCCTCGGGCAGGCATGGAAGGCACGACTCCCCCAGATCCCAGAGATCTGGGGAGCAGCCGTGGGAGGGGTCGCCAGGACCCTCCAGCACGGGCTCTCCTCCTGGGCATCCTTGGCTTGGCGCTATCATGCTACAAAGACTTTGAGGTCTGATGTGTCCAGCTTCGAGGGTGACATGGTTTTTTGGCAGAGAGATGTGAGCTGGGGACACCATAGTGTGACAGTCACAGCTTTGGCATGGAGAGACCTCAGACAAATTCCTCCCACGCTCCAAGTGTTGGTCCTTCACCCTGAAATCCCAGGGCCCTGATGGCCCCACACCAGCATCCTCTCCTGCCAGCAGACTCAGCCATTCCGTGTCCTCTTCTGTGTCCTATTCTTGAGGTCCCTGCTTGATGCCCTTTCCTGACAGGCCTCCCTAACCTCTCCCCACCCCAGCAGGCTGCAGCCACCACACCCCATGGAAGAGTTGCTTCTCTTTCTTAGTGTCCACCGTCCTTCTGGAGGGACACTCCAGGGGTAGCCACGGCGGTTTTATTGCACACTAATCTAGGGTCCAGCCCAGGGTCTGGCACTTGGCATTGAGAGGATGTGTGGAAGAACAAAGCCAAACGTATGGGGGAGTCTGAGCAGCCCCTCCAGAGCCTTCCAGCCAGGTTCAGGCTACCTTCCCTTTTACCTTGAAGACAGTTCCCTTGGAGGTCCCCTGGAGCCCCCTCCCCTGGTGGGGGCAGGAGGGACTTCCTGGTCTGCCTCTCCCAGGCTGTCCCTCTCTGACCACCCATTTCCCCAGGTGCCAAGCCCAGGAGCTAACGTGGCACAGGCAGGTAGGCCTGCATCCATCCAGGTGAACCCTGTTCCCAGCCCAAGCTCCAGCTTCTCTGCACCCCCCGTGGGTCTCCTCCTGCGTCTCCCCTGGGGTCAACCTCTCCGTAGCAGCAGTTTAAGCCCCCCCACCCCCCTGGGCACAAATGGCTTTTCTGCAGCTGCTGGGGGTGGACGTGAGCTCCCATCTCAGGGGGGCACCTGTCCTGCTCCAGACATTTGATAAGAACGGTCAGTGGCACAGGGACCGGTCCCAGCAGGCCCCAGAGGTCTGTGGTGGGCCGAGGCAGGGGCGTCCCCCTGGGTGGCGCTGGGCTCTGACATGTCTGTGCTGTCCCCCAGCTCCGTGCCCACGCTGTGGACATGAACGGCAACAAGGTGGAGAACCCCATTGACCTGTACATCTACGTCATCGACATGAATGACAACCGCCCCGAGTTCCTCAACCAGGTCTACAACGGCTCCGTGGACGAGGGCTCCAAGCCAGGTGAGCCCTGAGCTCAGGGAAGCGTGCTGGCGGTTGCTTCCTGGGGACCCCGCCGGCTCTGCTGGGTGTGGGGCAGGCAGGGGCCTGGACAGTGGGGGCCCCGACAGCCAGAGAGGGCCACTCATCCCCCACCACCGGGATGGCACCATGGGGCTCGAGTGTGAACACACAACACACAACGTAACGGGTGTTTACCAGGGCCCCTGCGCTCACGGACCTCAGGGGAGGGGACAAAGTCGAGATAATACACATGAGCGAAGCAATTGCCGTGACCACGGGCTCTGAAGGAAACCCACGGCGCAGAGGTCCTGGGGACGGCTGTCCGTCGGGGGACGCCCTCTTTGGGAGCTGAAGCGTGAGAAGGAACGGCACCCAGAGAGGGGCTGGGGTTGGCGCATGTGCTGGAAGGGAGCCCGGGAGAGGAAGGAGCACACGCCAAGGTCCTAGGGCAGGAGATGAGGTCAGAGGGACGAGGCCATTTGAGGTCTCTCGGGCGACACTTGGGATTTTGTTCCAAGCGTAGTAGGAAGCAAGAGAGGGCCGACACCCCCGGCCCCAGGAGGCGAGCCCGTGTGGCTGGGGTCCTCTCTTCCCCTCGGAGCTAGCCCCAGAGCCCGTCCTCCCACGATGTCAGCTGGCGCAAATGGTGGTGACTGCTTTATCGTGTGCCACGGGCCCGTGTCCCGGGAGGGTCGTGTCTTGTGACTGTGCATCCCATAACAACCAAGAAGCGGGCGTTCCCCCCAGCAATGAGGAGACTCCAGTCCTGGGAAGGTGAGGCGAGCTGCCCAGAGCCCTCAGAGCGCGTGTGGGCGGGAACCCCGGTGTCCACACCCCCCCGCAAGTGCTGCTCCCGCCCAGGCCCTGCAGTGGGGCCCAGGTGACTTCCGTTTGGGAAGAGCCCCTCCCCACTGTGCTGTCTCCTGTGAGGAGGTGGGGAGGGGTCCTCCTTGGGACAAGCCTTTGCAGCTTGGGTTGGGCGGGGGAACAAGCTCACTGAGAGGACCTCTGCTGGGGCCACGAGGCAGAGCCACAGAAATGCAGGACGCCAGGTAAACTTGACGTTCACATAGGCAGCAAACTTTTTAGTACATCCCAAGCACCATTTGGGACATGCTTGCACTGAAAAAGTATTCTTTTTTGATCTGAACTTCGAGTTTAACTGGGTGTCCTGTCTTATAGCCAGCGACCCACCCCGGCTCTCTGACCGGTGCCCAGGCCAAGGAGGGCTTCAGCCTTTGGAAGGCCTGTGGTGCTCAGCGAGCTGGAGGCTGTTTCTGCGGTGAAATCCAGAGTGCACAGAGTCCAGAGCCAGGGCTGGCTCCGGGGAGTGCCATGTGCCCAGCAGGCCCGAGGAGGGCTCAGCGGCACCTGGCTCTGGGACAGGAAGGCAAACATCTATCATCACCTCCCCGCTGCCGGAGGTGGTTGTCATCGTCCGTCCCCAGGGGCTGCTATTTCAACAAGGTGAACTGCGTTTTTGATGGATTGTCTTTCAGCATCGTGAGACACAGGCGAGTCCCGTGTCACTGAAGGGGACGGATGTGACATTATTTCTGCCAGAACCTTGGGCCGCGAGTCCCTGCAGTCCCTTGAGGGGCAGGCGGTGGGTGAGCAAATTAGCTACAAGCAGCTGACAAAAAGGAAGGAGGGCGGCCAAAGCCCACCCTGGAGGAGCTGGGCGTGGAGGGGGCGCAGGCATGAGGTCCTGTCTTGTTAGCACAGCAGCCACGGCCTCTCTTTCCGGGACCCAGGCGCTATTTAAAGGCACCTGCATTTTCCTGGCCTTTCTATCACAACAAACCTCCCATGTCTTATTTTTTTTTAAATTAATAGTGAAAGGCTTCCCAAATGTGCAACTGGTCTTACTCGTTAGGCTGGCAAGGCGTCTCCTCCTCCTTTAAGCCTGGAGGCCCCACGGCGGGTGGGCTTTGCGTTGTGATGGCCTGGGTGGGTCCTTCCCACCGCCCCTGCGCTTGCCAAGAACTGTGTTGGGTTAAACGTCGACTGGATGAACTGAGTCTGCAGGGTGCCGCGTGGGACCCTCAGGCCCGTCCAGGGCCAGGGCAAGGCTGGCCGTCCTCGGCAGCAGACTCCCCGGGACTTGGAAATCATGTCTGCAATTTCTTCTCTTCCATCAGTAAATTACAATAATAGAAGGGTTCTACACAGTGCCTTTTTGGGATAAGGAAAACCCACCACCAGAAATTACTCATTATTCTCTGGAGGAGAAGCTAATGAAGGGTTTCAGATGTGCCTTCTAATGGGAAACAAGTGGAGAGAGAGATTAAATATTGACTCAGCCGAGAAGAACCTTTGAAGCTTTGGGGGTTTGCAGGGATGTGAGCAAGCAGACTCAGTGCCCAGGATCCCACGAGGATCCTACGGTCAACCCACGTTCTGCCTCAGCCCGTCGATGGCACTGCCGGGCTGGGGGAGCAAGGACACTCAGGAGGGCAGCCCCTGTGTGCCTGGGCTCAGGCAGCACCCACGCCTGCCACCACCGCCAGGCCCCTTGTGTGAGCAGGCAGCAGAGAAAAAGGGGGTGTCCTGGCTCACGTAACTGAACAACCCAGAGACAATGGTGGCTTCAGGTACGGCAGCATCCGCGGCCGAGACAGGTTTTCACAAATCTTGCCTGCAGTGTTTGACTCGGCTGTCCTCTGTATTACTGGGTGCTCCAAAGTGGCCTTGGAAGCTGCAGGCTTGGTTCTGAGCAGCCAGACAGCCCAGGGGAAGGAAGCACACCCGTGCCAAGAGTCCCCACAAAAGCCCCAGGGCAGGTTCTTGCTGGTCTGTCACCAACCCAGGGACACACTCCAGGCAGAAGGATATCAGCAGTTTTGCACGCAGGAAGGGGACACCCACCGTCTTTGTGAGCCCCTGGCTGTACGCAGCCTCTGGGCAACTGATGTGCAGTCACTGTCTTCATCAAGTGGTCATTCCACCAAGGCCTTCTTTCCCTGGCTTTGAAATGACCCTGAGCCTCCTGGGCTCGGGTTAAGGGGATAAGGGCCCCGCTGCATCACTGACGGGTCTGTCATACCGATGTTTTCCGTAAAGAAATGAAGTTGTGTTGTTTCAAGTTCACCAGAAAGTAGAACCAAAATTAGGTTCCCCCCCAAAAAAGGTCCAACTGAAATGACATGGGAGGCCCAGGAGGATTTTTGCCCAGTGCTCAGCAGGGCCTGAGGTCCATGGGGTGCCTCAGGGCCCCCAGGTGGGCAGGAACAATCCCAGCTCCCCTGCACTGGGCCTCCCGGGCCTCCCATGTCATTTCAGTTGGACCTTTTTGGGGGGGGGACCTAATTTTGGTTCTACTTTCTGGTGAACTTGAAACAACACAACTTCATTTCTTTACAGAAAACATCGGCATGACAGTACACTGGGGCTCAGGGTCATTTCCAAGCCAGGGAAAGAAGGCCTTGGTGGAATGACCACTTGATGAAGACAGTAACTGCACATCAGTTGCCCAGGGCAGGTCCAGCAACGGGGCCCTGGCAGCCCCGACCTGCGAAGGACGGACCTCCCGCTGCAGATGTGGTTATGCAGTCGTCACAGAAGTGCATGCTCTAGGGCTCACTGGCTGCTACTAGGTGCCGGCAGGTTCTGAGTTCTCCATAGCAATCAACTCACTAAATGCCACAACAACCCTGCGAAGCAGCTGCTTTTATTCCCCACCTTAGACGTGAGGAAGCAAAGGCCCAGAGCAGGTAACGAAAGACAGGCAGCTGCCAGCAGGTGAGGGCAAGAGTTAAGCCCAGGTGGTCGGGCCCGTGAGCTCACTTCTAACCACTCTGCAAAACTGCCTGCCCTTCACAGTCTGCGTGTCAGGAATGCAGTTGGCCAAAAGTCACAGAATCCCAACCAGAGCAGTTTGAACCAGTAGGGGCTGGGGGTGAGAGCTCAAAGCCTTCAAGGGCCGACTCTGCTTGCCATTTCTTACCACATGGTCACAGAGTGGCTGCTGCACCCCCAAGCATCACGTACACCATCACCATCAGCTGGAAGAAGGAGGGGGGAGAAGGGCAGTGTGTAGCATGGGTCATTTCCCCTAGGAAAAAGTTCTGTGTGGGTGTGCTTTTCTGTATATGAGGTGGGCATCTGAACTGGGTGCTGCGGAGGATGCCAGGATGGGAAAACATGAACCCTACCCGCAAGGAGCCCATTGTCCAGTTGAGCAACCCAGAAATGTATATGCTGTGCACGTGCTAACAAACGGTGCACACCTGGGGGAGGAGCAAACGTCCCAGGCCACTGGGCATGGGAAGAGACTTTCCTGCCTCGGGGCCTTTGCAGATGCTGTGCCCTCAGCCTGGAATGTCTTCCCTGTCTTCTAGGGGGCCGGCTCCTTCTCCTCCCTCAGCAAAGACTTCCCTGCCCACTCTCCCAAGTAGGCCCCTCGGTGCCCTGAGAGCTCCCCCTTGACACTTGGTGACACGTTTAGTCAGTTTGCTGCTTGGCTCCACCACGGGGCCGCCAGCTCCACAGGGCAGAGACCCCGTCCATGTGCCCAAGCAAGGGTGGGCTTCAGTGAAGGCCCAGCCTCAGCCTGACCAGAAGGTGGCTTGGGGGCATCAAGGACCCCCATCCGTGTCCCAGTGTTGGTTCCTGGCGTGCCGAGAGTGTTCCAGGATTAGTTCTACAAGGCAGGCAGGAGTCTATGAGGACCTCCGGGGGGCGGGGGGTGTCCTTACCCACAGGTGGGGTCCACACAGGTGCAGAGGGAGGCCAGGTGGTCAGCCCCAGGGTGGAAGGGCAGTGGACAGCCACCATGCACTCATCCTGCCGAGCCCCCCGAATCACTCACTGCCTGTCACTGCCCAGCAACTGCCTCCCATGGTTGTCACTCAGAGCCTCAGACACAAACTCCCAGGGCTGAATAACTGGACCCTCCTCCCCAAGCCAGCCTGCGGTCCATCTCCTTCCCACGACACTCTCCGCTGGAGCTTGGAGTTGCTGTTTTGTCCCCCCAGCCAGAGGCAGCCCAGGCCAGTCTCCCAGAGTTTCTCAAACTGCTCAAAGAAAGGCACCTTCGTATTGATGATTTTTTAAGTAAGAAAGGCTCTAATTGGAATTCGCTGCTCTCCCTAACCCTTTGTAACTGTGTGGGGGCCTATATTATAAATTTTGAAGTTAATGTCATTTTGCAATATTAAAAAGCAGAGAAATCTACATGCTGCAGATGAAGTCAAAGAAATCTTCATCTATACAACGCAGAGTTTTTGCTTAAATAGATTATTCTATTAGTGGGCCCCGTTTATTTATTTATTTTATTTCTGTGCCAGTGGAAGTCCCCCTGAGATTAATGCACAGATGGCACCAGATACTTGAAAGTCATCTGAATATTAAGAATTTAAATCTTTAGCCTCAGTGATTTGAGCAGAAAGCCAATTATGGGGCTGAATTAGTTTTCAAATTAAACTGCAATTTAAGGCTTGTGAAATTAATCCTTCAAGGCACATGGCAGCATTTGTATGTGAATTCCAAGGAAGATCCGAGCCTGGGCGTCCTCCGCTTTTGCCCCCTTTACCTGTTGGCACAATTACCGGAGAGGCATCGGGCATCTTTTAGATGAAGGGTAGGCAACACCTCAACTGGAGCCAGACACCAAACAGCTCCGAATCGCAGCTGCGCTTGCTCGGAAGAGTTCAAGTCCCTGTACCTGGGAGAAAGGGCTGAGGAGGGCTCCAGAGAAAGCCCTAGGAAGACAGTTTCCTTCTTGTTCTCCAAGCCCACGGTCGGGGGCTTGGACCTCATGCCCCAGGTCGGCACAGGTGCTGTTAATGTGAGCGTTCCTCAGCAAAGGGCACAGGTGAGGCTCGGCCGGCCATGTCCTTCCTGCTGATGGCTCAGTTCCCAAAGATTTACAGCCACTGTGGACTGGGGCACCTGCGGGCAGCTGAGTGGTCGCCAGAGACGTGCGAGGGTCAGCAAGCCTGGCCATGCCAGCCCCTGCGGCAGATGCACCGTCCGCGGAACCCTGGCCGTGCCGGACGCTCCTGAGCTCCTCCCCGAGACCCCCCACCTCCCAGAAGAGCAAGCCAAGGAGGGGATGGGACGGGACAAGGGCAGAAAAAAGAGGCGGGGTGGGCGGAGCCAGGTGTGGACCCTGAGGACGGAGGACTCCCGCCTGAGCGCTGAGCCCCGCCTGGCTCTGCAGCCACGAGGCCCTGAGACCTGGGAGGTTGGAAGGAAGGTCCTGGCTTTTGGGGCTGGTTCGCCGGGGGGCTGCCTGTGTTAACTGCCTCAGCTCCATCCCGTAGTGGGCAGAATGGTGCCCCCCCACGTTCATGTCCACCCAGAACCTCAGAACGTGGCCTGATTAACAGGGTCTTTGCAGACACGTTTAGTCAAGATGAGACCAGCAGCCTGGGCCCTAAGTCCAATGCCTGGTTTCCTATGAGGAGAGGAGAAGACACACAGTCACCGGGCCACATGCGGTGGAGGCAGAGGCTGGCGTAACCTGGCCACAAGCCAAGGACACCAAAGACTGCCAGGCAGCACCAGAAGCCGGCAGAGCCCGGGGGAGGGTCCCCCTGAGCCTCCAGAGGGGTCTCGGCCCCACCCACATGTTGACGTTGGACTTCGGCCTCCAGAACTGGCAGAGGGCAGATTTCTATTGTTTCAAGCCACCAAGTATCCGGTGCTTTTTCCAGCAGCCCCAGGAGATAAGGGCAACCCCCTTTGGGGAAAAGCCCTGGGGGGCTCCTGTGGCTCCCCGTCCTCCGGAACCTTCCACATAACACCCCAAGGCCAAGTCTGTCCGGCATCTGCCCAAGTGAGGGCAAACGCTCTTTGCGAATTTCTCAAGGTGTGTCTGGAGGTGACGCCCCGCTCAAAGGGGCTTCCCGGGAGGAGAAGGAAGACACGCTGTTTCCTGGCCTGGCTGTGGCCAGGGGCCAGGGGTGGGATCCGGCATCAGCAGGGGTCCCGGAAGCCCCGGACAGGTGTGGAGGCTTTTGTGTCCCCCCGCATCCCCCCCAGTGGGAAACTCGCTCCAGCAACTTGGCGCCCCAGCCGTGTGAGGCCCACGAGAGGGGCAGGTGTCCCAGAGTGTGCGTCGGACTCGGGGGCAGCTCCCAAAGCAGGAGCTGAGGGGAGTGTGTGTCCATCGGTACCCGATGGTCCTACCTAGCAATAAATCCGCCCACTTCCCACCCCTTGGGGCGATAAGGCCCATCGGACACTCGGAGCTTGTGGCAAATGCTGGAAAGGCCAGAAGACACGTTGCTGGGGAGCGTCCAGACGCCAGGGGGCCGTGGATGCGTGAGGCCATGGGACAATGGCTCCTTCCCCAGGACGCACTGGCTCAGCCCCCAGCGCCAAGTCACCCAGTGTGGACGCCCTGGGAGGGCTGGTGCAGGGGCCCCACTCTTCTCTGACAAGGAGCCAGGCTCCGCCCCCAGTCACCTGATTGTCCCCTCTGAGGGCTGCGCTCCTGCCCCGTCACCTGCCCAGGCCCTCGAGGTTCCATCGAGTCCTGTGGACAGTGGAGCCTCCAGGCCAAGCCACATGTGTTCTCTTTTCTGCCTAAACCACCCCTTAGTGGACTCAAGGCAGCCCAGTGGCCTTTGACCCATCTGCGAGCAGGTGTCCTCATCCCAACTCCTGCCTGGCCCTCTTCCTGTGCCCCAACCCTGCCTCTGCCCCCACCAGCAGCTTTGTGGGGCGCCTCCCAGCCAGCCTGCACCCCTCACTGCACCCAAGGGAAGGCCATGAGCCAACTGGATGAGGGCTGGGAGGCCACCTGCCCCGGCCAGCACTGTGCCTGGGAGGGATGCCACGGTCATCAGTATGGCCCGCCCCCAGGATGCCCCTAGAGCCCCCCAGGGTGGGGTCCGCCCACCCGAGAGCCAGGGCACAGGATGGGAGGAGGCAAGCGTGTTCACGGCGGGCCTGAGGGGGAAGAAAGGCACCAGCCGGGGCTGAGGAGAGGAGGACGGAGGTGGGTGGTGCCCTCGAGCACTAGGCATGAACCGAGGCCCGGAGGACACGTGCGGTGGCGGGGACAGCCCAGCGGTTCAGGGCAAAAGCAGGTGCCAGCCTGGAGGGCCTGTGCCTCAGGTCAGCGGACATCCCCAAGTGCCTGCAGGGTGGACAACACCAGGCCCAGTGGGGTGTAGAATCTTCCAGAAGGGGGCAGAGGCCGCCCCCCAGGGCAGCTCTCCGAGCTGTCAAGCAGGAGCCCCCTCCCCGCCCCTCTCGGCTCTGAGGCAGAAAACCAAGATTGCTGAGCCCCTCGGTTCCTGTTCTCCATCCCAGGGCATTTCCATGACAACCCTGCGCCCCAGGTGACTCTCCCGATCTAAGTGGTGACCACGAACCCAGCCAGGTTCAGAATTTATCTTTTCTGAGCAAAACCAAATTGTGATTGAGGCTAAAATTTGTAAAAAGCCCATCTTCTGTTTTCCTGAGTTGCCTTAGTTCTTTGTTTCTTTTCTTTCTTTATTTCTTTTAAATGTCACATTTTATTTTCTGATAACCAAGTGACACTCACTCTTGGAAGGAAAATTGGAAGATACAGAACATCACCAAAAAAATGCAAACTCCCGGGTAGCTCCCCAGCACTCGGGTCGTTCCTGAGTGCACCGCCATTTCCCTTGCTGGTCTCTTTTCTCTGCACACGCTTGTCTTTATTTTAAAGAGGGGGTCACACTGAACACAGTTTAGAAACCTGATTCTTTTCCATTGTGTCAAATACCATGAAAATTCCAAAGGTCATTAAATATTCTTCTACAACATTTCGATGGCTTTAAACTATTCCAAAACAGGAATGCACCATAGTTTGTTTAACCAACACCCTGTTGTTGGACACTGAATATCATTTACTCACTGATTCTATGCATAATGTCGGCCCCACCACATGTGAGCTTCAGAGCGCAGGGATTATTTTGAGTCAGACTTTTTATTCTGAGATAAATGTAGATTCGCATGCAGTTGTTTACATAAGACAGAGTCCACTGCCTTGACCCGGTTCCTCCCGGGGTAACATGGAAATAAGCAAAGACCAACCAGATGGGAGCAGGCAGGGCCTCTGTGCTCAGAACCTGCTGGGGCGGAGACGGCTGAGGGAGCACGGTGGCTGTCACCGTCTGCCCCAAGTTGGAAGAGGAGCCAAAAATTGGAGAAGCAGTCGGAGCAGTCAGGCCCTGGCTGCCAGTCAGGCCACTTGTCCCAGGGGTTGCTGTTTGGACTTACCACGGGGGTCTATTGTCACTCCTGGGCTGTAGCTAGACACAGTGGATGACTTCATACAACACGACTTAGAGATAGCGGCTGGCTCCCTGGGCTGGTTGGTGTAGACATGGGCTGGCTCCCTGGGCTGGTTGGTGTAGACATGGGTTGGTTTTCTGGACTGGTTAGTATAGACAATGGGCTGGTTTCCTAGGCTGGTTAGTGTGGATAACAGCTTGGCTTCCTGGGATGGTTACTATAGATAATCGTTGGTTTTCTGGCTGGTTGCCGCAGGCTGTGAATTATAGTTCTATTTTTATATATGGTCTGGTCACTGTTCATTTTTATATCCGGTAACATCTGGCAAAACCATAGACCAGGATACTGTCACTGTTACATGGGACAGCACGTTTCTGTCCCAGAGGATCCCCTGCTCTCTCTCTAATCCCCACCACCTCTTCCATCGGGGATTTTGTTCATCTGCTTTGTTCACTGATGTGCACACAATGCTGGTGGTGTTTGGTACACAGTAGGTGTTCAGCAAATATCTGTGGAGGGCCCACTCTGCTATCAGGAGCTATGTCAGCGTGGACAGTCAGGGCTTTGCGCTCTATATTTTTTCCTTAGGAAAAATTCCTAGAAGTGGATTTGCTGAGTGGACCCACTGTAAAGGCGTTTGTATATATGCCACCAAACTGCCCGCAGGAGGTTGAGGCTGTCCGCTCTCCCCGAGGGCCGTGGGGAGTGTCAGTTTGCCATGTCATCGCCATTAGGAACCATCATTATTTTAAAATAGTTTTTGCTCATTTAGCGTGTGGAAAATGTCTTCCTTTCATTTCTTTGATCAATAATAAAGTGGGTTTTAAAGGAAGGAGCAGGAGCAGAGACACTGTCTGTGGTGACGATTTCAAGTTCAGGCCCTTGGCGAGAAGGCTGCAGCCCAGTGTCCGGGCAGGCCTGCGGGGTGGGGGCATTACTGGTGTTTCTTCTCTGCTTTGTACCTTTTGGTATTTTCCAGTGAACGTGTGCTAGTTACTGTGAATGTGTTTTATCTTTGCAACCAGAAAAGAATTATAAAAGTTTACCGTTTAGTTTTTAAAAGCAGCTTTCTGAGCTTAGCAAAAGAAGGTGTATGCTTAGATTTAGCATGTTTTCTTAATTAGCCAGAAAGCAATGAGCAGTTCTTGTTGCCAACGAAGGGGATCCTGAGCTACCCCCAAGGAGGGGCCCCACCGCCCACCCTTTCCCGGGAACGGCCAGCGCCGCTGCCTGGGGTGGATTCCGGAGACAATGTCCATCCTCAGGGAATGGGAGAGAGAAGCCAGCGGGAGAGATGAACAGAAATTATACTCCAGGTGCAGACGCTCGTGCAGTGCACACACACACACACTCTGTCTCTAGAACATTCTCTGGGAGCACGCAAGTTTGACTCTGACCCTAGGATTTTAAAGCCCTGCTAACCCTTCCTGAAACCTGATTTCCTGGTTTGCCAGTCAAGGTGCTGGGTTGGAAGCCGGGCACCTCTTGTCAAAGAGCTTGTGTTAAAATTGAGCCCAATTAAGATGGCGGCTTCCTGGGGGCTCATTAAGGCCCCCCCAAGCCCTCACCCTGGGGGAGGCCTACTGCCCAAAGCGGGGAGTGCTATGTGGCCTTGGGTCAAAAGCCGTTACCACCTTGGGTTAATGAGCAGCTAATGCGGTGAGAGCCCCACACGTGGCTCCTAATGAACGGTCTGAAGTCAGCCAAGCTCGGACGACTCGATGACTCGGGCCGCCTGGGAACATCCAGGCCTTCCTCAGTGCGGAAGACATTCTACCTCTACAACACCTGTAGGATGCACAAAATGAAAACGGGATATTGTTGCATACATCAGATTTGACATTGTAATTATTTTTAACCAAAAAGCCCACAGAGACTTGGAGCCCTGATCAGTATTGATTACAGCTTGATGAATAAGCATGAACCCCAGAACGGACCAGCTTCTCAAGTCAGACTCGTGGAGTTTCCACCCTGGGAGACTGTGGGGTCTGGGCCAGGGCCACCGGCTCATCCCCCAGGGAGGGGTCCATCTACTCCCGGACCCTTCCCAGGGCCATACGTGTCCCGTGGGACAGGGACTCAGGGATCCTGCAGGAGGGAAAGAATTTGGTCCAAGGGAACGTTTTACAGCCATCGGCTGTGAGCAGGACCTCTGAGGAGTCAGAGGGGACAGCTGGCCAGCCCCTGCCTCCGGGGCCAGCATCTAATGGGGCGAGGTGCACCGAGGGGCAAGAGCAGAGCAGGCAGGGTGCACCTCTGTACCGCACAGAAGGCACCGGGTGGATGCTCGGGGACTGGCTCCACTGTATGTGGGGGGCATAGATGGTGAAGAGAGAAGCACAAACACCTCGGCTCCCAAACCCACAAAAGGCCATGAAACGCCACTGTCGCCTGCCTGAGGCAGATGGGGCTGTGTCCTCCTCCCCGGGTTGCCCCGGTGGCTCTCTTGCTGCTGCCGGGCTGACTGCCGCTCTCTCTCGCTCACATGGTTTCCAACACGGTCTCTCCACCTTGTGTTCCTGGGTGAACCTTGAGCACGGAGGAGAAGCGTCCACTCAGCCAGCACATGCCCAGCCTCTGCTATACCGAGCCACATGCCACTGCTGGGCTGCAGCTCGGGTCTGTGGTGAAAAAGCAAAACCTCTCAGTGTGGCAAGTATTTTCCTGAAGCTAAACTTATTTAGTGCAAAGGACTGACCTTTATTTTGAGAGTACATCTTTCCTATGATTTTGGTGTTGAGATTTTTTTGTCCTTTCATAAAATAGTAGAGCTAGATGTATACTTTAATGTCTTCTCTTTGTAGAACAAAAAGTTGGCAACCCTATATTGGTCCCCCTATAATTTTTTTTAACCAACCTTGTGCCTGAAATCCAAAAGAATACCATGTAGCAGGAGTCACCAAGGGCCAAATCTGGCCCAGCACCTGTTTTGGTCCACAGAGTTTTGTTGGGAACACGCCATGACTGTTTGTTGGCGCGTCCTCTTCAGCCGCTGTCCTGCTACCGCTGCAAGGTCCAGTAGCTGAGACAGAGATTGTGTGACCAGCGAAGGCTGAAATATTCACTCTCTGTCCCTTTACAGAAAAGGACCCCAGCATGAGAGTGTGACAGCTGCTTTCAGCCCTGGGTCTGACAGAGCTCACTGCCAGGCTGGACTCAGTCACTTTCCTCCTCTGTGGGCCTCGGTTTCCCCATCTGTCAAAGGAGGAGGCAGGCCATAGGAAGGGTCCCCAAGTCTGTCCAGGTGGCCTCTGACTTCCTGTTCTGCACATCCCGTCTGGCCCCTCAGGACACTAAGCCTCCGTGTCCTGGCCCACCTTCCCTCCCGTCTCCAGGGCTTCGAGGGCCTTTGCCCTCATCCATAGCATGAAACAACCACACACCAGCAGGTCCCCAACCGAGGGACCGCCTGAAGGATGCAGCCCCGATTGGCGGGGGAGGACCTCGTGCGGGGCCTTGGAGTGCTTAGGAGTCCTGAATGATGGGTCAGCAGTAAATGTCACCCCTCATTCCATCCTGAGTGATGGAGGAGCTTGACCTGTGCTGGGTGGGGGGCTAATGTGATGTGGTAGAGTTATCTAAGCCCCATGGGGAGTGTTTTGGGAAAATCCCAGGACAGTATAGAAAAACCAACCCCCAAACTGAGAGGGAGCTGAGGGACCAAAGCATGACTCCGACAAGTCCAGCCTGGCCAGTGAGATGAGCTTACTAGAGGTCACTTACAAGGGCGCTTGCCCCTGGGCAGCACAGGAATTCCTTCCACAGGAGCTTCTTACAGCAAAATCCACATCTGCCCACCCTGTGGTGTTGCCTTAAGTCTCTTCCCAGTGAGTAATGTAAAGTTTTTACGTTGTATCTTTGCTCAGAGTGAAGCAAATCCCACAGGTGCAGTACCATCATCACATGCTGTCATGCAACCCCTGTTATGTTAGTGATATTATAATTTTCCACTAGGCGGGGGTTTTATTTTTTTTAAAAGAGTTTATTTGAATATTCAATGATTCATGAACCCAGGTGCCCATCAATACACGAGTGGATTAATAAAATGTGGCATATGTATACCATGGAGTATTACTCAACCACAAAAAACAATGGTGAACTAACACGTCTTGTATTATCCTGGATGGAACTAGAGCCCATTCTTCTAAGTGAAGTATCTCAAGAATGGAAAAACAAACACCACATGTTCTCACCATCAAGTTGATACTAATTGATCAACTTATAGGTGCACATATGGAAGTAACACATTAATTGATCAACTTTTACGTGCATATAGGCGGGGATTTTAGTACTACAGTGAGCTAAAGGGCGCTATAGGACAGCTGACACAGCTCTGACGCAGTCAGGGCAGGTCTGAGCCAGCCGTTTCAGGGCAAGAAGTGCTGAGACACCCAAGGAAGTGCTGGGCACTTTTCCTGGGCCCAGGAGTTATCTTGGTCCCCACCTAGTCTACTTCATGACAATTTTGCTGAGCACCCCAGGCCAGCACAGTGTGTCTGTCATGTAGGCGGGAACCTGCATTTTCCCCTGAGTGGGGGAGAGGAACCCCCCGTGGGGAGGAGTCTTTGCTGTTCTGCTGCTTTGACTTCTTGCTGACTAGTGCAGGCGCTGGATGGAGCGTGGGGGTCTCTGCGTCAGAATGGTCAGTCCCAGTGCCAGGAGCCCTGGGGTAACTCACCCTCCCTCCACCTCCCTGGCTGAGGGGCCGAGGAGAGAAGAGCTCTCAGCGCAAACCTTCGCTCCACCACCCGCCCACGGCGCCAGTTCCTCCACATGCACAACGGGCCGCCGTGGGGGCTCCGAGACATGATGGCCCTGCACGAAAGGCCCAGGCCGTGTGGTGGGGAGGGTGGGGGTGGCGTGAGGAAGCGGGTCAGGGCAGTTGGAAGAGCCCAGCGTCCCATCAGGCCAGAAGAGCCCATCATTCCTGTGAAACCCAACTGGTCCCGTGTTTGAGCAAATACAGCAAATGTGCAAGGTCCTTTCTCCCCCATCAGTCACTGCTTTGTTCTGTCCTCCCCACCTCCCCTCGTCCCCTCCATCGTCCTGCTGCCCTGGCGTCACAGGTGCAGGGCTCCCATCAGTGCCAGGCACGTGGTCCTCACACGCTCCGCACACGAGCGCACGGGGCCACGGCAGAGCGCAGCGGGGAGGGCCCAGGAAGTGGACTGGCATCTCCCTGGGGCTTTCTGAACCAGAACAGCCAAATTCTGTCACCACCAATCCCGATGACTTTCCCGGCTCTGCTCTTCTGTAGAGACGATAGTTTCAGCAGTGCCTGAGGAGCCAGCATGGGCTTGCTTGTGGGGGATGCCTTGCTGAGTAACAGCGAAGCCCGGCCAGGCGCAGGATTCCCTTTACAAGCAAAACTCTGCGAGTGTTTGTCTGATGCTTGTTTTCGTAAGCAGCTTTAAAATCCCACAAGGCAAAATTATATTCGTTGTTTACAATTCATATTCTTTAGATGTACCAGTATATTTATCCTTCACATGAACATTGTGTGTACGTGTTGTAAATTTGTAGAACTGTGTATGTATAACATGCAGTTCCTCGTACCTTTCTGCATTTCCGGGCTGTCCTCCAGGATCGTTTTCCTTCTGCCTAAAAAGTGCCCTTAGTATTTATTTAGGGTGGGTCTCCAGGTGATGAATTTTTTGTTTTGTATAAATATGTCTTTATTTCACTTTTATTTTAGAAAGATTTGTCCACTGAATAAGGAATTTCAGGTTGTTCATTATTTCTTTTTATTCCGTTGTTTCCCAGCTTCTGTTATTTCTGCCAAGAAATCGGCTTTAAGTCTTGTCATTGCTACATTAAAAGCTTTATGCCCTTTCTTTAACCCCCAGTTGTATAAAATTCTTATCTTGGGCTTTGGCCTTTAGTGGTATTCCTGTGACGTGGCCAGTGGTGGTTTTGTTTGATTTATCCAGCTTAGGGTTCATAGTGCTTCTTGAACCTGTGGTCTAATATCTTTTATTGGTTTTGGAAATTTTCCAATTGTTATCTCTTCAAATGTTTCTTCTGCCTTTTCTTTCTCGTTGGCCCTTTGGGACCCCAGTTACACATATGATGGATGCATTAAAGTCTCGTATTTTTTTATGCACTGTACTTTATTGCTCTGGTGTGGGTATTTTCTTTTAATATATCTTCCAATTAATTAATTCTCTCTTTAGCTGTATTTAGTCTACTATTAAACCCGTTTAAGTTCTTAATTTCAGTTATTTTTCAAATTGAGTTTTCCCATTCTATTTTTTAAATGATTTCTAGTTCTCTGACAAAATTTTCTATCTTAACCTTTTAATTCCCTGAAATATTAAACTAAGGTGGTTTTGCTTTTTAAATCTGCATCTGATTACTCCATTATCTGAATCTCCTTTGGGTCTGTTTAGTGTCTGTTGTTTTCAGTCACATTTTGTCTTCTTGTGTGCTTAATTAAATGCCATACATTGTGTATGAAAAATTGTAGAAATAATTTGAGGCTATGTGTCACATTATCTGTCTCCATGGAGGACTTGCTTTTGCTCCTGGTAGGAGACACTAATAATCTCCAATCACCTCTACCCAAGTTTCCTTAACTGAAGCTGCGCTTCCGTTAGGACTGTTCCTTTCCAGACCACCATCACTCCCAAGGTATCGCACTTCGAGGTTTAACCCAAAGACTGCAGAGCGTACCGGGGCTCCTCCTCGTTGGCAAACCCTAAGCTCAGTTTTTTATTCCCATTCCCGTAAGTCTGTTGAAAGTTCTGCTCTCCAGCCTGTCCACGGGCAATTTTGGAATCAGCAAATGCCTTAGAGAAAAGACAGCCCCAAATGCTAGGCTCTCTTTTCCACCAGTCCCACACATTCCTGCTACTTGGTAGGTCTCTGGTGCCTTCAAACAGATGTTTTCAGTTTATATTTTGTCCAGCTTTTCTAGTGTTCCTTGGGAGGAAGATTAGTTTAAAACAACGCAGTCCACCATTGGCTAAAAACAGAACTTTCTGGATTTCTTCTAAATACCCAGTACCTCTGGGGAAATTCTGTTGATAATTAAATTCATTAAAATTGGGTTTACACACAACTCTTTGGGAATATATCCATTTCATGAAGTAAGGTCTATTTGGAGATTTTTTTTATTAAGGCTTTTAAAAAACACAAGTTCTCAATTTTTCCCTAGAAGACACTTAATAAGGATGTGTTGAACGAGTGAACAAATGTCTTAGTGGATGGCCCCTGGTTGCATCATCTTCCTGGTCTGATTACAGCCAATTTTCTACAAAGCCAGTAAATGAATGAGCTTGGTACTACACACCCCTCACCTCCCAAGACTCCTGACTGCCTCTGGTCCATTTTTTGTTCATGTCTTAAAAATGTAAACTTGATCACATCACTCCCCTGATGAAAATACAGGCTTCCCCGTGATCTTAGAATAAGTCAGAGCACTCAGCGTGGGCCCAGCCTGTCCCCACCTACTGCCTGCCCCCCACTTTGTTGCTCAGACTCCAGAGCCCTTCCCTGCCCCAGGGCCTTTGCCCCTCTGCCCCAGTCCTCCCCTCCTCCTCCCACCCACTCCCTGCACCTCTCGGGAGGCCCTTTCTGCATCTGCAGTCCCCCCTCAGCTGGTCTACCATCCGTGGCGCATGCGTGCATTCTTTGTTCCCTGCAAAGCTCTTCTCATGAAGCCTTGCCTGTCTGTCTTGTTGCCCCTCCTAGCACACAGGGGTAGGGGCCGTGCCTGTCTGCTCGGCCTCGTTGCCGTGTCTAAGCACAGAGCGTGATGTCTGGCTCACAGCAAGGGCCCAGCCAGTAGCTGTGGAGTGAGTGTCCCCATACGGTGCGATATTATTCGGCCATAAAAAGGAATGAACCTTGAAAACATCAGGCTGAGTGGAAAAGTCCAGACACAAAAGGACACATGGTGTAAGATTCCATTTAAATGAAGTGTCCGGAACAGGCAAATCCAAGACAGAAAGCAGATTAGTGGTTGCCGGTGGCCGTGGGAGGTGGGAGGGGAATGACTGTTAATGGGGACAGGTTTCTTTTTGGAATGATGAAAATGTTCTGGAATTAGGTTCTGGTGAAAGTTGCACAACTATGTAAATATAGTAAAAGCCACTGACTTGAACACTTTAAAAGGGCAAACTTCATGGTGTATGTGAATTATATCTCAATAAAAAGTGTATTTGTGGAGTGAAGAGTGGGCGGGAGGGGCCCGTGGCCTGGCGACACCACCTCTGGCACTGGGGACCCGCCCTGCTCACCCTCGCTCCCCTCACAGCGTCCGGCCTCTGCCCTGGCAGCGGCTTCCCTACGTTAGAGCGTGAACAGTCTGATCGCGGCCACATTGCTCTCTGGAGACGGGAATGTGGAGCCTGTGCCTTTAAACAGGCTCCCACATCTACTCCGTGTTTGCTTTGCTTCCTGTTTCCCTGCTGAAAGCTGGAGGAACTCCTGGCCAGACACACCCAAGGGCCACCTGCTTCCCTCCCAGGTGGGGGCGGGGGGGGGGGGGGCAGGGCCGTGCTCCCTCGCCCCACCTGCTCTGGGCTCCTGGAAACCAGAAGTGGCCTCGGGCCCTTTACAGACCCTCACCCGAGACTGAGGCCACCACCCCTCTGGCCTGCCAGCACGGTGCACAAACATTCATCAAAGACATCTGTGTGCCAGGTCACGGGCAGGGCACGAGGGACAACTGTCCTCATGGTGCCTGTAATCTCACAGAAGAAACAGGCATTAAGCAAACACACACCTGTTTAAATGCAAGTGGATGAGGCCAGAAAGGGGGAACACGCAAGGCCCTGTGACTCAGTCCGGGGGTCCAGGAAGTGGCGTTGGGGCTGAGTAGGCATTGGTCAGGTGGGGAAGAGGGAAGAATGTTCCAGACATGGAACAGACTGGGCAAGGTCCTGGGGTTGGTGTAGTAAGAGTCCCTCGCCTCATGCACACAGGGACGAGCACCCTCGGGGCTCTCTGGGGCCCCCCAAAAGAACAGCAACCTGTCAGCCCGGTGAGGAGCCTTTTGCGTGAGGAGGCTGCCTGTCCTGGGCCACCCCAGCCCCGGGGTCAACTCTCCCCTAAGAATGACAACTGTGTGGCCTCGGGGCACTCGAGCTTCCAGGGTTCTGGGGCATCTCAGGCAGCCGCCAGTGTGAGCTGAGCACAGATGTGTGCCGAGCCCAGGCAGGACCACCGGAGGGTGGAGGACAGAGCCCGGCCGGGGCTTCCAAGTGAGAGTGGCAGCCACACCAGCATCAGAGACGGGAGCAGTCAGGAGCGGGGCACAGTGCTGGCACAGAGTAGGTGCTCAGTGTTTGGCGAATAAAGAAAGCCCCCTGCCCATCACCCACCCTGGGTCCCAGCAGGGCCAGTCCTCAGCCTGGAGTCCCTGCTAGGGAGACCTGAAGCCTGAGTCAGGCATAAGCCACAGCCCCAAGAAAGGACCCAGATGAGGATGACAATGCCCTGGACAGCAAGTTGTTCCCACACCTGGGACAAGGATGTGAGCTAAGAACATACAGACTGGGACAAGGGCCCCCATGCCTGGGACTCCAGTGGCAGGCACAGGGCTGGGAGTTTGTGCCAGTCAGAACTCTGGGTTGCAAGTGTCAAAAGCCCCAAATTAAAATGGCATAAGGCAAGAAGAGAAATGTATTGGCTCAAGTACACAACAAATTCGTAAGGGACAGCTTCAGGTGTGGCTTGATCCAGGGGCTGCCTGGTAAGAGGTTGTCATCAGAGCCGCTCTCAGCTTTGCTTCCTCCAAAGCCTTCTTCCTCCTGGCCACAAAGTGACCACAGCTCCTGACCTCACACACTGACTCAGCCAAATCCAGTGTAAGGGACACTGTGTGTGGGTTTCCCCAAAGCCCCAGCAAACACCTCCTCCTTTATCACTGGCTCTAATGGGGTACAGTGCCCGTCACTGAACCAATCACTGTCCTTCCTGGCCAGGGAGAAGGATGTGCTGATCCGATCCCTCCATCCCTAAGGCGGGACGGGAGGACGGCAAAAGGAACACCAAGCGCCGTTCTCAGAAGATGGGGAATGTGCCAGTGTGTGCACTGCGGACCTTGACCCCAATATGTGGACGGGGAAACCAAGACACAGAGCTGGGGTAGAGCATGGGCAGCTCACCCAACTGCTCTGGGTCCACCCTAGGCTCTGAAATGCAAGTGGCCACACACCCCACAGCACCCCCAAATATACTACTTCTTACTCCACATCCTCACGTGCCCAGCCGCCCCGATAAGGGGTCCCTTCTATGTTTGTTTTCCATTGTGTCTTCCACAAGTATTTATTATACACCTTCTGTATGCACAGCCCTATCCTAGGCCCTGCGTCTTCGTGGTGTGCCTCAGCCCCTCCCCTGAAGCCCCACCAGGCTGGGCTCCATGTGCGATCAGTTGAACCCTGGCGAACACTGCCCGCTGGGGCCTTGGGCCGCATGCAGGGGCAAGAGCCGGGCGTGGCATCGAAAGGCCTGGCTGCAGGCCTGCTCTGCGGCCCTGTGTGCTGGGACCTTGGAGAAGTTCCTCCTCCTCCGAGCCTTGGTTGTTCCCGCAGCTGAAAAAGGATGAGGTCAGAGCAGATGACCTCAAAGGGACCTTGAGCTGTGGGAGACACCCTCCAATGACCCTATAGGGGCGGGGTCAGCGGGGACGCATTCTGACACCAACTCTGATGGTGGGAAGGACACCATAGCTCCCCAGACCCCCCAAGAGAGCGGTGCGGTCAATGGGCGATGCCTGCCCGGGGTGTGCGCGTGGGGGCAGCAGCCTGTGTGTCTGGCAGTTTCTACCTGAGCTGCTTTTTCCCTTCCAGGCACCTATGTGATGACAGTCACCGCCAATGATGCTGACGATAGCACCACGGCCAACGGGATGGTACGGTACCGGATCGTGACCCAGACACCTCAGAGCCCGTCCCAGAACATGTTCACCATCAACAGTGAGACAGGAGACATCGTGACAGTGGCGGCTGGACTGGACCGGGAGGTGAGGCGGGGGGTGGGTCATGCCATACCGGAGAGCCCCAGGGGGCTGCTGCAATGGTGCAGGTCGGGAAGCCATCAGGGAGTCACCCGAGATCGGTCCCCTCCACAGGCTGCAGGGAGGAGGACTCGGCAAAGCGCGTTCTCAAGTGTCCACTGCTGACTGCTTTGGGCGGTCACTGAGCTGGTACCGCGTGAGGTTTCCAGACCGGGCCCTGCTGGTGTGTGTGGTGGGGTGGGGCGCTCAGAATGGCAGAGACGTCCCCGTGGTTCTCAGGGTCTCGCTACAGCAGAGCTCCGGGTCCAGGGTGGTCTGACGGCCCCTCTCGGAACCCGAACACACACACCTGCCTGGAAGCTGCTGCCTCTGAGCCTGGGTCCTCATGGCAGACCACCAGTCCCAGCTGCTGCGCACCCTTCTGTGACAGCCTGGGCGCCGCAGCAGCAGCACTTCACAAAGCCCGCGATGATCAGAGCCCAATTCATCAGTCGCTGTTTGGTGCTGGGCTCTGTGACCCCCCAGGCCCCACTGCGGCCCACCAGGCTTGTTATAGTGCCCCCACATCATCTCCAGCACCCACCCTGAGATAGGGTGGGTTTGCTTTCACCACTGGAGCCTGCCAAGTATGGGAGCATCGCCAAGCATTTGGCCACATGTCCCCATCTGGACACACCCAAGGAGCCCCAGGAGATTCATCCCGGGCTCCTGGCTGACAGCCCCCAGCCAGTGGCGCCTTGAGTCCCCGAGTGCCCAGGACAGAGTGTTGCCTGCCTCCTCCTGCCTCCAGGCCTTGCTGTCTGGCCTGTTTGCCCTGTGACCACAGAGGCCAGCCTTGTCCCAGACATCATCTCCCCACTAAAGCCGGTGGCTCTCAGGACCCCCTGCAGCCACCTCGCCGAGCTCAGAGCAAACAGGGCAGCTGCTGCTTGCTGGACGCTCATTAGCGGCACCTGCAGCCGCCGCTCCCTGACAGCTCAGTCTTGCCGGCCCCAGGCTCTCCCCGCTGAGTTGGCCACTCTGAAGGCACCACAGCCCTGGTCCTCTGGATCTGCAGGGACCTCACCATGAGCTGGGGCTGCTGAGCTGTAACCCATGCTTAGGGATGTGGCTTTGCCGGGTGAGGCCAGCCAGGGAGCGGCAGGTCCTCCCTTCCTGGGTTTGGAGCTGTGGGGCCCCAGGCGCCTCAAGGCTACACCTTCACTCTGAAAACCGGGGCTTGCCCTGCCGTGTGGCCCTCACCTCTGCCTTCCAAATCGATCCGTGCCAGGTTGTAACATGGAAAAATCCCACCCCGCCCCTGTCCCTGGGAAGGGCATGAGTGGTTTTCTTGGAAATCTCTAAACTGTAACGGGGTGGTGCACCAGGGTGGCACGTGGGAGCCAAGGGACCACGCGGCAGGTTACCCTCCACAACTCTTTGAGGACCTCGTTTTTTCCTGTCGTCTCACCTGAGACGTCCCTCCTCAGAGAGGCCTTCCCTGACCCCCTGCCTCCTTCCCCCTTCTCTCGGGACAGCGGCTCCTGCACAGCCCCGGTCAGCCGCAGGGGGTGCGGACATGGGCGGGTCTACAGACCCCCTGGCTGCGTGCTCTGCCCGCTAGACCACAGCTGCCAGGAGGCAGGTCTGGCCTGACCGCCCAGTGCTGAGCTTGGTGCTGGGGGCAGAGAGCTGCTCAGGAAACGCGTCCCCTTCAGATGTGCAGAAATGAGGGGATGAGGCTGCAGAGAGACAGTCCACGGCAAAATGGGGAGCGTGGCAAAGTTGCCACACCCCTCCCACCTGAGCCTGGGGTGGCACAACCGCATCCCCCCTGCAGCCTGGGCCAACCGCCTCTCCCCCACACCCAGATTGACCAGGCCTTGGGTCTGCACAATCCCATCTGGGTCTCATCAAGTAGAAGTATTATTGCCCCCAAACTGAAGCTCAGCAATGTCAGATATTTGGCTTGATTTTCTTGCTTCACAGCTAGTAGGTGCTCTAACCCAGGCTTCCTAACTCCTCAGTGCCTTTTCTACTACATTGCTGCAGTCTGTGGAAGAGCAGATCCAATGTTTTATACTAAAGTGTGAATGGCTGATAGTTGCTCAACAGGTGGCACTTAGATTTTTATCAGAGAGTAGAACCTGAAGCTAAAGGGGAGCCCCTACAGGGATGACTGTGAGATGCCAGCTGTCAGGAAGGATTTGGGGTGCTATGCCTCTTCCCATGGGGAGCTCTCACCACACAGGCAGGGAGCCCTTATCTCAGACACAGGGTTCCTCTGTCAGTCATGGTGTTCACAGTGGCCATGAGCAGTATCTTCTCCATTTGACAGACAAGCAGCCTGAGTCCAGACGGGGAGCAGTTTCAAACCCGAGGTCACAGGGTGAGTGTCTGAATGGGGCATAGCCCATGTGTTCGGCTCACCCCGACTCCCTCCTGTGCCGGCAAAAACAACAGCAGGGCACTGTTCCTCCTGTGTCTGCAGCCAAGGACAGGATGGGTGGCTGGGAGGGCTGGATGTTTTTAGTTTGTGTTTTTAGTTTATATTTTAGGAAAGAGTGTCTGATATATTCTAGACCAAAAAGTGCATATAGGCAACATCTGTGGAGTCCCCATAGCTAAAAATATTGAAAAGCCCCAAAAGCAGTCAGTGGGGGGTGCAGGCTCTGAGTGTCAGATCGTGAAGGGACCAAGAGAGCCATGGAGCCCTCGGAGTCCTCATATTTTCCTGGCTGGCCTGGGCACCCCACGGGAGGGACACCGTTGGCCTCCCCAGAGCAGGCGTCCCCACAGGAAGGTCAGGGCTCGTGACAAGGACCAAGCCCGGCCTCCTGAGGCTCAGCTCCCCTCCTGCCCCCATGGCCATGGCAGCTCGGCCAAGTGAGAACCCACGGCCATGGCCACTCAGAGACCTCCACCTACCAACCAGGCCCCAGGGAGGCCAGCCCAGCTGCTGGACCACCTGAAAAATGTTCCAAACAAAAATGCTTGTTTAAAAGCTCATGGAGTGTAAGAATTGACATTTTTAAATGTCCACACTGCCCAACTGATTTACAGATTCAGTGCAACTCCCATCAAAATCCCAATGTTGTTTCTCACGGATCTAGAAAAAATAATCCTAAACTTCATATGGAACCAAAAAAGACCCTGAATAGCCAAAGTAATCCTAAACAAAAAGAACAAATCTGGAGGCACCACATTACCTGACTTCAAATTATACTACAAGTAGCCAAAACAGCAGGGTACTGGTATAAAAGTAGACACATAGGCCAATGGAACAGAATTGAGAGCCCATAAATAAAACCATATAGCTATGACCAACTGATTTTTGACAAAGTAGACAACAACATACACTGAGGAAAGGAAGCCCTATTTAGTAAATGGTACTGGGAAAACTGGACAGCCACATGCAGAAGAATGAAACTGGACCCCTTTCTCTTGCCATGTACAAAAATTAACCCAAGATGGATTAAAGACTTGAATGTAAGGCACGAAACCATAAAAACTCTAGAAAAAAATGTAGGAAAAACTCTTCTAGACATCGCCCTAGGCAAAGAATTTATAACTAAGACCTTAAAAGCAAATACAGCAACAACAAAATGGGACTTAATTAAACTAAAAAGTTTCTGCACAGCAAAGGAAATAATCAACAGAGTAAACAGATAACCTACAGCATAGGAGAAAATATTCAAAACTATACATCTGACAAAGGACTAATATCCAGAATCTATAAAGAACTCAAACATATCAGCAAGAAAAAAACAAATAACCCCATCAAAAAGTGGGCAAAAGACATGAACAGACTCTTCTCAAAAGATAGACAAATCACCAAGAACTATGAAAAAATGCTCAACATCACTAATTATCAGGGAAGTGCAAATTAAACCACAATGAGATGCCGCCTTACCCCAGTCAGAATCGCCATTATTAAAAGGTAAAAAAACAGTATGTGTTGGTGAGGTTGTGGTGAAAAGGAACACTTACACAGTGTTGGTGGGAGTGTAAATTAGCACAAGTGCTATGGGAAGCAGTATGGAGATTCCTCAAAGAGCTAAGACTAGCCCTGCCGTTCGATCCAGCAATCCCACTGCTGGGTGTCTGCCCAAAGGAGAAGAAGCCATTTTATAAAAAGACACCTGCACTCAAATGTTTGTCACAGCACAATTCACAGTCGCAAAGATGTGGAATCAACCCACGTGCCCATCAGTCGATGAGTGGATAACAACAGTGTGGTGTGTGCACACACCATGGGGAACTACTCAGCCATGAAAAAGGATGAAATATTGTCTTCTGCAGCAAACTGGAGCTGGAGACCCTTATCCTTGGTGAAGTATCTCAGGAATGGAAAAACAAACACTGCACGTTCTCGCTTATAAGTGGGAGCTAAATGAGGGATATATATGGTCAGAAGAGCAATAATGGACACTGGATACCAGGAAGGGGGGAGGGTGGGGGGCAGGGATAAAAATCTACCTATCGAGTATGATGTACACTATTCTAGTGACGGGTACACTGAACGCCCTGGCTTCAGCATGATGCAATTTATCCATGTAACAAAAAACACTGTACCCCCTGAATTTTTTAAAATACAATGAATAAATAATAAAAATAAATTAAATAAATAAATAAAAGCCATTAGAGGTGTGGTTGACAGAGATTTCCAAAGACTCCTCCCCGCCCCCTCCCCCCCTTCCCCCCCAGCCCGGACCCTCTTTCCCCCGCTGCCCACAGTTTCTGCCTCGCCTGCGGGTAGAACTAATGGAAGTTGCCAAAAGACACGGTGGGGGTTTGCTCGGGGCGAGAGCACTTCCCGCGGATGCCCTCGATTCCAGCGAGGGTCTGTGCTTTACGTTCCAAGCTACCCCGCTCTTCCCGCGCCAGCCCCCCAGGGACAGTCTGAATAACGGCTTGTAGTCACCGCTTTGGGGGCAGAAGAAGCGTGGTCTCCGACCACGGACACCCTCGCTTGAGATATGCAGTGACGAACAGTGAAACAGCAACGGGTGTTAAGACCACAGCTCTGGGGCCTCACTTTCTAGGCACCAGGAAACCAGTGGGGGCGGCCCCAGGTG
The DNA here is from genome assembly GCA_023783475.1 of Daubentonia madagascariensis. Taxonomy (NCBI): domain Eukaryota; kingdom Metazoa; phylum Chordata; class Mammalia; order Primates; family Daubentoniidae; genus Daubentonia; species Daubentonia madagascariensis. Next base: position 760,039 of record JAKFHU010001640.1, on the reverse strand, counting down.
ACCCGCCGGCCCCTGCCCGGCTGGGGCCTGATGGGCCTTCACTGGCCTGCGTCACTGCCCCTCTGAAGGCAAGCTCTGTCTCGGCCCGAGCTCCGGCCTGTCAGAGAAGGTCGCGGATGGGGCACTTCTCCACTAGACCAGCTCGCCTTGCAGCCGGATTTGGAAAGGGCACGTCAGTAGTTCAACAGTTCCCTTCCTTTTTCCCTTCGTAAAAAGATCCCCCCTGCCCTTGTGCAACAAGCCGTCTTTGGGGAAAAAAGGCCATAGATACTTCCTTTCAGTACCAGCTCCCCATCTGACAGAGAAAGTCATCTTCAGGAGGGGAAAATCCACAAACATAATTGCCACCGTGTCTAATTAGGCAGAGCTATGTAAATTGAGCGTTTCTACATGATTAAAATGTCAGGAGAGGCTTCGATAAGACACGAGCTGTTCGAGTGTCTCTCGTGTACCTCCTCGAAGAGGCTCCTCTTGCTAATCCTGGTCATCGTGCGTTCTTTCCTAATTAGAATATTTATGGCCTAATAAGAAGGTGTGAGTGGTGTCCTCACGCGCTCTGTTCTGATTGCTGTGCCACGTAATTAGCACCGAGCCTGCGTGGTTCCCAGACTCGCTCCCCGCGGCTCCCTGATGAAGATGATTTCGTTATTGGAAACTTGATCCACGATGACAGTCGCCTGGTCACCTTCACCAACGTGAAATTTCTTCCCAAACAAGGGTGGTCAGATTAACCATCTCGTGGTCTGAAAGGATTTGGGGGAAAGCAAAACCGACACCTTCCTGTGTTTTTTCAAGACTCTCCACCCTGCGCTGCCATCGGGTGAGAAGGTTTCCTGGAAAGTGATGGCGCGGCTGTGCCCACCACTGCTGAATGTCCTCATCACTGTCACCAACTTTAAGTGATATATTCACGTTATTTAAATTCAGGCAGAAAATGCTCTTTGGTGACAAGACTGGTTGTCTACCCTTTGCCTTAGGAGAGCTTCTGACGTTCTGAAAGTGCCACTCTCCAAGGAGATGAGCCGGAGTCTGCATGGGGAGGGCGGTGGCCTGGGGGCGGGTCACGGTTCCACATTTCTCTCTGGCTGGTTTTTGAATCATTTCCATGGAAGCCTGTTGTGAAGACACTACATATGGCTTTGTGGTCTCAGAGGAAAAAGTATTAGCAATTGAGACCAATTTGCCCCGACCCACCGCACGCTGGACTTTGACCCTAGAGGTCTCGTTGTCCCTCCCAAAAGAGAGAAGAGAGTAAGGAAAGTGGCGAGGAGGAGGCGACCCCAGCCGAGGGGCCGCTGTCTGGGGCCTCAACCCCCTCTGGAGCAGAGGCCTCCGCGGCGCCATCTGCGCACCGCCTTGCGTGGCGCCTCGAAGGCGTGGGGCGCGTGGCAGCCTCCAGCCTGACCCAGAAGCTGTCGCCCTCCTGTGAGTGCCCCTTTTTGGGGATCCATAGGGCCACATTTCCAGCCATGTAAGCCCAGCTCACGCAGTGACAGCCACACCCTGCTGTGGCCCCCAAGGTGGGACTCGCCTTTTTTCTGCAATAGTGCCTATTGACGTTTTTTCTTACCACAAAGATGACACCTTTATAGTAGAAAACACAAATACACACAAAGAAGAAAATGACAATCCCCCCATCCTGCTCGTGTCCGCTCCCCGTGGGTCTATACGCTTCCTCCCGGACAAAAGTGCTCTCCTGTCGAACAGCGTGTGCGGCCTCCTCTAGCACTCGGTGCGACGACGTGACGTGGAGGCGTGTGGGAAACGCCCTCCTGGCTCCTCGTGTTCACGTGTCCTGGCCTTCCCCTAGCCGGGGTTTGTTGTGGCTTATTTTACAAATGCCCTATGCGGACGTGTGTTGTTTTCTGTCCTTTGCTGCTCTCGGCAGCACTAAGTCAACCAGGACATTTGCAGCCACAAGTCACTGAAGACCCAAAAGGCCCTCAGAGGACAGAAGCCACATCACTTGTGGACAGGAAGCCCCAAGGCAGGCTGGTCCAGACAGTCCACTCGGTGGCTCTGAGCCGTGTCCAGGACTCCCCCTGCCCTCCCCATGGGCTGACCAGTCTTCGGCTCCCTCATAGCCTCCAAGGGCCCAGACGTCACATGCAGAGTCAGCCACCCCGGGAGGATGGCTGTCCCACCTTGCTCCTGTGGACTGCGGGAGGCCTCCTTCAGGGCAGCCCCGCAGACATCCTCCAGCCTCTCACCGTCAGAGCTGCGCCACCACCTGCGCCCAGGCCAGGCACCGCCTGGGATGACCCAGCGCAGCCCGCTGGACCCATGGAGACACCTCCCCAGGCTGGGCCTGGACCCGGGCCACTCCTGTGAAGCCCCTGCCTCGAGGACAAGGCTTAGGGTGCAGGGGAAGGCCCAGGGTCTGGCAGTGACTGCTGGAGAGGGGACCCACCTGCCTGGCGCCCACACAGTCTGAGGTTCTCCAACGCCTGAGGCAACGTGTTCTCTGAAGGTTGAGGACATACATGAGCCGGTGCCTGCTGCTGTCTAGGGATTTCTGATGGCCGGAGGCTGGCAGGAGTGGCCACCCGGCAAGAGAGAGGAGGGGCCCAGGAGTTATGGAGTGAGGCCCCGGGCCCCAGGAGGGCAAGGGCAGGGGATGCTGGTGGTGCCCTGTCTCCTGAGGAAGCTGGATGGAGGAGGAGAAGAGCCACAGGACAACTCAGGCCACACACCCCCAAGGGGCCTGGGTACCCCCGGAGAGGAGGCTGAGGACCCCTTGCACCCACCAGGCTCCTAGGGGCCTCGGCAGTGGGGCATCTGCGCCAGCCAACGTCAAGGCAGGGCACGGCTCAGGGTGGCTCCCGCCCAGATGCCATTTGCCAAGGACACCCCCGCAGCACCCAAGCAGCCCACCACGGGGGCGGACAGATGGGGTGAGTCTCGGACCCTCCTGGAGGCCAGTCCCAGAGCCACGGGCAGCCTGTGCTGCAGGAGGGAGACAGAGCCTGAGAGGAAGCTTCAGTGGTGCCTCGGGGTCGGTACCTGGAGAGCCCCAGATGGCCCAGGGCAGTGCTTGGGGGCAGGGCAGGGGCGGCCTCAGTAAGAAACAACCATTCCTGGCTCCGGTCCCCAGCAGGACGATTCTGCAAGCGGGTCTTCAGCGTTAATCACGGTGAGGATTACGCTCACCTGGCAGTAGCCGCCTCCCTCCATGGCCAAGGCTCCTGCCTTGGAACCACCAGTGGCCAATTAGTCGGCTGCTGTCCATCTGCCCTCAGAGCGGGCCCGGCTGGCTGGGGTTGTGGTCGGAGCAGGGCCAGCGTCCCCATCTGAGACGGGCCACTGCGGGGCGCAGGGCAGGAAGAGGAGGGGCAGCTCTTTGGGGCCCGGGGGTGGGAGGAGTGAGGTCCGGTCCCAGCCGGAGGTCCACACTCTGGGGGTCACCACCCTGGCCACAGACCTGGGCCTGCCAGGATGTCCTGGGTTGAATGCTGGCCCCAAAGAGAGATGTCCAGGTCCTATGATGTCCCTGGGACCTATGAGCGTGACCTTATTTGGGAAAAGCGTCTCTGCAGATGTAGTTAGGGATCAGGAGATGCAGTCACCTGGGTTAGGGCGGGCCCTGAATCCTAGTGAGAGACCGACAGACGGGTTTGAGACAGACACGGGAGAAGACACATGAGGGCGGCGGCAGAGACAGCAGTGACACAGCCACAGGCCAAGGGGCACCTGATGCTCCCCAGGGTATCCCCTGCGTCCCTGAAGGGACCGTGGCCTGCCCACACCCCCACCTCAACTTCTGGCCCCAGAATTGCTGTTTTGTGCCACCTGGTTTGTGCCCAGGAAACGACAACAGCCTGAGGCTTCTTTCAGCCCAGGGAGGAGGCTCCCGTATCACCTTCCCTCCGGGGCCAGCAGAGCAAATGAGAGACACAGAGACAGACAGAGAAACAGGGCACATGAGCGCAGCAGAGGCGCAGCATCCCCCCTCGATGCTGTGGAGTTAGCAGCAGAGACCTTCGGGGCCTGCCCTGCCCCGGGCAGAGGCCAAGGCAAGAGGCACTGCCTCAGGCTGCGCACTGTGGGCCTTTCCTCTGTTTCTGATCCAGCAGAAGGCAGACCAGGCTGCAGAGCGTGGGGGAGTCTCCAGAGCCCAGCTCGTGCAGACATCTTGCAGGCTCTGGGCGGGGCAGTACGGGGTGGGGGGCAGGGAATTGGGGGTCCGGGCAGCCAAACTTCCCCACCCAGGGTGCAAGGACCGGGGAGTGGAAGGCTGGGGAGGAAACTCTGACGCAGCAGCGGGGGTGGGAGCAGGGGTGGGGACTGTCCCACTGCGGGGAGCGCCAGGGAAGCCAGAATCCCAAGGGCAGTGGGAGGGAGGGGGTGTGGCTGTGGCTGGGCAGGGACACCCCTCAGCTCCTGTGATGGCCTGGGGGTACCCAGCAGAGGGACGTGCTGGGCCCCACACTCCCAGGCCAGGGTGCCTGAGCAAGAGGCCCTCAACACGCCAGGACCTGCGTCTAAGCAGGAAGGGCTGAGCTCCTCCCCACGTGGGCCAGGCCACTGGGTTCCAGGGGCTGCCCGGACTCACCTGGCCAGGTGGGCTGTGCCAACTGGTGCTGTCCACAGCAGAACAGCAGCACAGCCCGAAGACCTGAGGGGACGGAGGAAGGACAGGGCTCTGAGGGGGGTGGGAAGGCTTCCTGGGGAGGGGCTAGGCCTGTGGGTGGGGGCAGCTGCAGGGCCTCTGGGCTGGGAGGGGCTTGGAGCCTGTGCTGGGACCACCGCCAGCTGGGTAAGCCACACCGTGTGGACGGTGGGGTGCTGAGTCCCCGTGGGACCCTGCAAGGCAGCGGGGACCGGCCGACGCCCAGTGCTTTAGTGCCTGTGCCTTGAGACATCATTCACATGCCACAAAGTTCGCCCTTTTAACGTGTGCAGTTCAGTGGTGTTTGGTGCACTCCCGAGGTTGTGCCACCCTGGCTTCTGTCTCGTTCCAGGACATTCTCCTCACCCCAAAAAGATCACTCCTGTTTCTCCTCGAGGCCCTTCCCCAGCTCCCCCAGCCCCTGGCGACCACGACTCTACTTCCCTTCTCTATGGATTTGCCAGTCCTGGACATTGCACACGAATGGGATCATTCCGTATGTGGCTTCCGTGTCTGGCTTCTGTCACTGAGCATGTTTTTGGGCTCACCCCCGTTGCAGCTGTGGCAGTACTCACTGCTCTTCATGGCTGAATGCTCCACGGTGTGGGTGGGCCACGTATGTTTCGACCTCCTGGCTGCTGTGAACACGGGCGGACCCATTCTTGCGGATATTTACCCAGGATGGAATTGCCAGGCCACATGGTAACTCCGTGTTCACTTGTGTGGCCCCTCCGGCCCAGTTCCACGGTGCCTGCACTACCCAGATCCAGCACCTGGTCCGTGGTCCCCGATCACGGTCTCATGCGCTGAGAACCCCCAGGTGCTGAGCAACCTGAGAAGGAGGGACTGGAGGAGGAGGGGTGACCCCATCTGCTCCTTATCCCAGCACCCAAGGGGATAGAGGTTCCAGCAGTGACAGCCCAGAAAGCCCCTTGGGGGCAGGGTGGCGGCGGGTGGGGGCAGCAGGGACAGCACTGACCCGAGCGGGGCTGTAGAACCTCCCAGAGCAGTGGCAGCTCCTGTGCTGGCTCCACCGTCTTTGAGGAGGAAGGGACACCGGGGTCTGTGAGTCTGGGACGAGGGGCTCTCTCCCTTCGTCGACAGCCATACCGGCCCCTGCTCCACGTGAGAGCCCGGAGTGGGTGGGGAGGGTGCTCGCAGCCTGGCGGGCAAGGCAGGCCCCCGGTCGCCTCTGAGGTGGGAGGCATCACCCACAAGAACTCCGGGGTCTGAGCTACAGGCCCGGGTTGGGCCCAGGTGTGTCATCACCGGGCATTCTGGCTGCCCAGGCTGGGCACGGGGCCGGCACACTCTGCTGGGGAAGCTTTGATGCCTGTCTAGGGCAGGCCAGCCGACTGCATTATTGATGGATGTTCTGCAAAATGTACATGCTGAGCTGTGGGGAGGTGAGTGAAAACCCCAGGGACAGCCCACTGCGGTTTTCTTCCCCCCCTCGAACTTGGAGATGGCCAAAGCACTTTTAATGCATTCACTGCGGCTCCACTGCTGACGGTGTGGCGGGCGCCAGGGGCTTCTGCCCTGTGCTCTGTGCCCGGCGAGAGCAGGAAGGACTCGGGCTGGCCGGCGGGGGGCCCCCGCTCAGGACATTCACAGGTGTCTGGCGGAGCCGCCCCAGACATGCAGGACTGTCCGCTGCCCACCCAGCCACCTCTGTGGAGGGTTGATATGGGGCGTGGAGGTTGCATAATTCATTCAGCCTGTGGGGGGGACGCTGGCCCAGAGCTGAGCCCAGGGTCCTCTGTCTGTCCCCCGAGGCCCAGGAGGCGTTGCGGGATTCTGGAGCACACCACTCACCAGCCCGACCTCGGGGCAGTCCTCCTGCCTTCCCAGGACTCAGAGTGATCATCTGCAAAGGGGGGAGGGCACCAGGCCCCGGACTGCACAGGGCCGGGCAGAGGCCGCACACGGCACGGGAACAGCAAGCGCTGTCAGGGCGCCAGGAGGGGGCCAGGGCACCCTGGACACAGGCCCTGCCCCGCTGGTAGCTTGGGGTTCCCATTACCTGCCTGGAGTCAAGGATGAAATGGGCTTTAGACAAAGAAACAAAGTCCTGCGTAAGCCTTTTAGAATAAATACGTCAAGACCTCCAGCCCAGCCCGGCCCAGCCCCACTAAATACAGACCGGGCACGTCTGCAAGGCGCGTCTGTTTGCAGGGACGCCCAGCGGCCCACCCCGTGGGCACGCGCGTGGTCCTGCCCATCCCGTGGCCCTGACTGCCGTTCTGGAAGGGGCGGTGGCGACGGTGGTTAGGTCCGGAACCTGCCTGCCTCCGGAGATGCCGTTAACCCTGGGGCCCAGGCGGCCTGGCCTCGCGTCAGAGGCCCCGCGTGGGAGGCCCCGGCTTCTCTGGGGGCCCTGCTGATGTGTCTCCCTTCCCGCCCCCACCTGGCCAGGGAGGACCCGCCCGGCCTCCCAGAGTCAAGACCGGCCCGCCCTCTAGTGGCAATCAGCTGACACACAACCGCTCATGCACGCTCACGACACATGCACACAGGCGTGCACACACGTGCATACACACACACGTATGCTCACATGCACACACACTCGTATACACATACACACGTGCACATGCAAAGAAACATGCATGAGAGTGCACATACACACGTACATGTGCACACACCCATACACAGGCGTACACACACCTGTGCACACACACGTGTCCGTGTGTTTCTAAAGTGGTTTATTTCTTCTCAGTGTACTCTGAGCACAGCACCCCGGGGTGGTGCCCATGTACAGGCTGTGATTCAGTAACTGAAGAAATAAAGATGTGCAGAATGGTGTCATGCCGCAATCACGTGACGAGACCACAGTTTCTCTAGGGGTCAACGTTCTCCTTCCTGTCTCTGGTTCAACCCATCCCTGTGCCATCGGCCTGTGCCATCCTCTTGTTTCCCAGTCTGGCCGTTGCAGTGCGGCCACAATGCAGTGGGGGACGCACGACAACCACACAGACACGCACAGGCAGCGCAGCCTGAGGGTGTCCTGCGCAGGCGGGCCGTGGGGCAGTTCCTCCAATGAGGAAGGGCCCACTCGCTTCCCCGCCTGATTTTGGAAAGATGCTAAGATCCCCCTGCAGCTTCAATTTCCAAATCTGTCCTGGGAAGGAGAAAATCAGATCTGTAAGGAACAAGAGAAACTTGGTGAGAAATGGAGCATGTTTCCAAAGTGAGGCTGCCTGCTGCCTCGTTACAAACCCTGACTCCGCTTCCTCAGGGAGGGGAGGACTGAAGTGATGCCACATCCAGCAGAGAGGCCAGTAGCTCCCACGGTGCAGCCTGTGCACGCAGGCAGGGCACACACGACATGCGGCTCCGTGGCTGGGCATCCAGCGCCCCTTGCTGGGGTGGCATGGGCACCTGGCCTTGGGATTTGCATTTGCAAGCCTGTCCACCGGGGCTGGCGCCATCCCCAGCCTATCTCTGCAGTGTCCTCGCCAGGGTGGAGCCCTGACTCAGAGACCGGCAGATCCTGACCCTGCCGGGCCCTTCGGGCTGGGTGCAGCTGCCTAGAGTGAGGGCCAGCCCCACGGGTGCAGGGACAGCGGCCATGGAGGGAACACTGCCAGGGAGGGGCTGGTTGCCCTCTGCTTTGGTGGACAGGGAGGAACGTTTTCATTCTGTTGGGGCCCTGAGGCAGAGAAACCTCGGGGACTGCTCTGCAAGGAGCAGTGCCATGATGCACAAGGCCGCAGGCTGGGCAAGTGTCTGAACATGCCCTGGAAGGCAGACCCTAACCATGTTGTTGCCAAGGCAGCCAGTCAAGGTTGGCATTAGCCGTGGTTTTTGTGTGATGTCCATCCTGCATTCAGAAAAGGACCCATCAGGCATCCCAGTTAATGTTGCTATGGACGCCGCTGGTGCCATCTGCATTTTATCTATAACAAAGTCCTGAGCATAGACCCAGCATCAGGGACCCCAGCTGGTCACCTCCCTCTGCCCCAGTCGACTATGTGGCCCTGGAGTGGCTGTGTGACTGCCTGGCCCTCACTGGACTCAGTGTCCCTCTGTAAAGTGGGGCAGGACCACGTGCTCTGCCAACTGCCCAGCAGTCACCCTGGTCACTGAAATAGTGAGAAGGAACGCGTGGCTCATGTGGCCTGGACCGGCTTTTTATCGTTTCTCTCCCCATCGTTTGCTTTCTCCCCTCCCTCACCCACCCCACCGTTAGCCCCAAACTGCACCGTGCTCTGCCCCGTGAGCCTCACACCCCATGCTCTGCCCTGCCCACGGCTGGTGCTGGGAAACTCCTCCAGCCCTGGCTGGGCTCATTCATTCATCTGTCATCAGAAGCCGCGTTGGCTGGGGGCCGGCTGGCTGGGAGGGAGGAAGGGATGGTGGGATGGAGGGAGGGAGGATAGGAGGAGGGATGGATGTGGGGGGATGGATGATGGAGGGAGGGATGTGTGGAGGGATGGATGGATGAGTAGATGGATGGATAGATGGGTAATAGATGGATGATGCATGGATGGAAAGAGAAAAATGTTGGTGACCCATCCGCTGTTTGTAATTCCTTATGGAGCCAATTTATGGAACTTGAGCACGTGTCACTGAATCGCATGTCTGGGAACTGGTGTCTTCCCGTAACCTCTTAAAGGAGCAAGACTCAGGATTGCTAGTCACTTGAAGAACATCTCAGAAGGTCCCTTTTCACCTTGGCCCCCAGAATTCTTGGTCCCCTAATGGTGCCAGTGAGAGGCAGGCTGTGGTCCCAGCAGAGAACTGCCCACCAGGCTGGTCCTCAGCTGTCACACCAAAAGTGTGTGTCGTCTGGATCAGAAAGGGGTGTGGAAAAGCCACCTCTGCTGACTCAGGGATTTCAGCACCGATGGCCTCCTGGCAAGGGCTGGGTGGAGCAGGGCCGAGAGACTCCTTCAATGCCTAATAAAACACACTCATTCCATCAAGTTTTATTTGCCTTTTAAAACTCACACCTGCACCTGAATGCTAACTGCTCCTTCAGGACTGCATTTTCAAGCAGAAAGCATCCTTGCATCTCTGCACCTGCAAAGAGAGGGGAGAGGGATTGTCTTCCGACTTGAATTTCTGACCCGCAATTCTGCGGGACGAAGTAAACACTCAAAAAGTGAAGTCCCTCCGGATTGTCCCTCTCTTTGCAAATTTTCCCTCCCTGGTTTTCCAAGCCCAGCGCAGTGCTGGTGCTCCCTGGGGCCTCTGTTCTCCTTTCTGTCTTGGCGTCGCATGTGGTCTGTACCTGAGATGAACGCACAGTCAGACCTCTCCACGCTGCACGCTGACACAGGGCACGGGAAGAGGAAGTTCTTCCGACAGGCGCGTCAGCCCGAGAGGCTCAGAGGGGCCCTGTGCCGCACACAGTCCCAGCACGAGAGGGACTGGATCTCTTCTCATAAATGCCCTGTCAATTGAAATCAAACTGATTGGGTTCTTTCCCAACTTGTCTCTCCCTTCCAGAAAGTTCAGCAGTACACAGTCATCGTTCAGGCCACAGACATGGAAGGAAATCTTAACTACGGCCTCTCAAACACAGCCACGGCCATAATCACTGTGACAGACGTGAATGACAACCCACCGGAGTTCACCACCAGCACGGTGAGTCCCTCGAGTCTGCACAGTGACATGTGGCCTCTCTCTGCAGCCGTCTGATGGGAGCTTGACAGGTCATGGGGTGACAAAGGCCTGGCGGGGGGGCCTGGGGCGCGGTGCAGCTCTACTCCAGGCGTCTGCCACAGGAGAGGCCGGGGGCTCGGCTGGGAGTCACCTGCTAAGTGGGGAGCGTTGTGCTCCAGTTCAGCACAGCACCGCCCAACGCCGAGGTCTGGAGGGGCTAGTGGTGTTTGGGCTGAAGTCGCAGCCACTTCTGGAGGCGCGTGTGGCTGCGTCTGCAGGGACCTGCTTGCGGGACACCCCCAGAGCCTTGGCCAGGGGCAGGCCTGTCCTGCATGAGGAGCGTGGCTGGCCCTCTGTGGCCCTCTGTCAGCAGAGAGGAGTCCACTCGGCAAGTCTTACTGCAAGTCCATGGTGGGCCCCGAGCCCACAGTTCACAGGGCACCAAACTCTGCACTCCTGTGGCTCCTGCTTCCTCTGGATCCCAAAGGAGCAGCTGTACCACCAGGAAGGCCCCCTTCCCCCAAATCCTCAGGGGTCTCTCAGTGCTAGCAGACCTTTGATGACCCCACTTCTGTATCTCCCCAAAGTCGGTGGCGGGGGGATCCTGGCCTCTGCTGTCTCCTGCTCACCAGCCAACACCCGCAGACTCCCCAGTCCTTGGGGAGTGGCACTGTGTCTCCACGCTGTGTCTTCGGGCCCCGCATGGCAGTTCTGACATGATGAGCACAGGACCCAGCCCAGGAGCCCCTCAAGAACGGCTGCAGGACTAGGATGTGGGGGTCAGAGAGGGCTCCCAGAGTGGCTGTGGCCCCAGGATGCTGGGGTCTCGGGGTCTTCTCTGCTCCTGCAGCCCCGTCCCCACCTTCTCTCCCCGCCGAGGGCCGAGTGAATGAGGGGCCCGTGTCCGTCATGGTAACAGGCACGACAGTGCCAGCGCACCTGTGCAGCCCCCACATCAGCCCCAGCGGGGGCTCCTGGGCCAGCCCCATCAGGGTAGGGACCCAGTGGTGGCCCAGCACCCATGATGCTGGGAGGGCACGTCCCTTGCCCAGAGCCGTGCACCCCGTGGGGGAGCGCTGGGATTGGACCCCAGAATCCCTGCTGCCAACAGAGGAAGGAGACCCTCCTTCCACAGGCAGCGCTCCCGGGGGCCGGGTCGGCTTGCCGAAGGCATCTCAGGGCCAGAGCCCCTTGCACAGGTGGCCTCCCGCAGCCAGCACCCCAGGCTCTGGGCCCACGGGACCGGGCGGAGGTGGCGGGCCGTGGGCGCACAGCGCCATCTCGTGGGCAGAAGGCAGATCACGCAGGGGGAGCCGGCTCAGGCCCCTGCAGCCCAGGCCTGGGGGCCCCTGGCAGAGAGCCCAGGGCAGCAAGAGTGGCCAGTGACGACCACGCAGGCTGAGCCCTGGGGCAGCGGCTCTCATGCGATTGGCCTGAGCGGCCACCACTGAGACCTGGGAGGATGCAAATGCCCAGGCCTCAAAACCTCAACAGGGCCTTGTCCATAGCTGGCCGGGCAGACCCCAGCTGTCCTTCCTACTGGCCTCCAGAGAGGGGCCCCCAGAGAGTGTGCCAAGCAGAGCCTTGTCCTGCCACCACCTTCTGTGACTACCAGAGAGCCACGCGGCTGCCACTGAGGATGGTTCCTGCCAGGCCCACTGGTGCATGACCTGGGCCAGCTCATCCCACACTGGAGCAGCCTCGGGCAGCACCATCCATCTGGCACTTTGCAGAGCAGGAAACTTGCCAGGAGTCACCTCACAGTGAGGAGCCAAGCCAGTACCAAATTCAGGCACAAACCCGCTCCCAAGCCAGGCATTTGGTGTCACCTGTGGTGGTCCTAGGGCAGCCCCTCGGTGCTCAGAACTGTCTGCTGCATCAGGGCCTCAGACGGCAGGGAGGTGCTTGGGGACCAGGACACACCCTTGTCCTGGTGCCAGCCTGCTGAATTCTGGTCATTGGGGTGTGGCAGCAGCTTCCACTCTCCTGACCTCAGGGACCCCCCAGCTCCTCCAGGAAGCAGCCTCAGGACTTCGTGGTTGCCATGGAAACCAGGGCAGAAAGGAGCCAGGCTGAGTCCAGCAGTGTATCTGTCCCCAGCAAAAGGAAGGGATGTGAGGCACTGTGGTGACCCTGGAGTCAGGGGTTCAGCCCAGCCCTCCTGGAGAACCACCAGCCAGGTGCTGAGGAGGCATTGCAGAGAGCCCCAGAGCCCCAGGCTGCCCCAAGCCTGGTCCAGTCCTCTCTCTCCCTGTCTGAACAAGGTGTCTGTGCCACCTAAGGCTGTGCTGACCCTGGAGGGCAGATGGTCCCACATAGAGCCAGAGGGCCCAACATAGGCCCCACCCTCCTGCCTCCAAATGGGCAAATTCCACTTCCTAGGTTCCAGGTGGCCTCACGCAGGTCCCAGGCCCTGGATCTCAGGGCAGGGGGACAGAGTGATGGCATCTTTTGAAGAGTAAGAGGATAAAGTCTGGGTACTGCTCAGCCAGCTTCCCCAGCCCTCCCCATCTAACACAGGCCAGGGGACATTTAGCAGCCACCTCACTGGTCAGACTTGCAGGGCGATGGGCCCATGGGCAGGCGATGGGCGGGATGATCCCAGGCAGGGAGAGTGACTTTTCCAGGTGACTGGGTTTCATGGTTGGGGGGAGTGTCAGGGTCAGGCTGACCCGTGGAGTGTCCACCTGGAGACCGGCACAGGCAAGGGCCCCAGGACACCTTCACCATGGTTGTGGGCGGGCAGGGGGCCAGCAGCACGACGGAGGCCAGCCACACCACCATGCACACCGCCGGGCTATTTTCACCAAGCCTAATCAAGATCAATCAGCAGCAGCTAGAGATGTAGGGGGGTCTGCATGATCCGATTCCTAGTCCGAAGTGTTAATGAGAAGTTATTTTCCCATCGCCTGCTCCAAGTGTGTCTGCACCACCCACCTCAAGTCCACAAGCGACGTAAGTCTCTAAAAATGCCACGGGTGGCACACAGACCCCCAACCCCGGGGCACCAGCCTGGGTGGCTGAGCAGACGGGTTTCGGCTTTGATGGACCTGACTCCTGTTGCATCTTGGCCTTTAGCAAGGGAGGGGCTTGCAGCAACATCGCCAAAAACTCATTTTCCTCATCTGTTAAAAAAGAGCAGGATGAAGTAATCAAGGGACATCTTGTTGCAGTTTAAAAGTTGTACATGATAAGATGTATTTTGTTTCTACTGTGTGTTTTACTGAATGATCTATCCCCATCCCAAGGCAAGCGTGAATAAAAACCAGTTAAAGGTTTTCCTAAAAGAGGGGGGTCTCAGTTGTTCTTCCCCTGCCAGGGTCCTCTGCGGGCCGGAGGAGAGGATGCCAGGCATTTAGGACGTGCCTGGCTCTCAGCTTACCCAGCTGACGTGGCTGTCGCCAGGTTAACGTTTTTGTACAGACCATTCCCACAAAGGGGTTGAAAGTGGTCTTGCCAGAGGCAGGGGATCAACAGCCCTGGGGTCTGCAGGTCTGTGGCCCCAGGTTTTTGAGGTTCTTGAAGTGTCTGCCGAAAGAAACCGAGGGCCAAGGTGTGCGGTGCCGTCTTTGGGAGTGACCTGCCCGGCTGGGTGAAGGGGCAGCCTCGGCTTTAGGGGTGGACAGACTGTGGGCTAGCCTTGGCACCTTCCCGAGGCCTGGCTGGGCTGGCTCAGGGCGGCTCCCACCAGTGGACGCCCCAGCCCCTCGAGCTGGCAGTGAGCCCACTCTGGCCAAGCCCCATGATTCCCCAATGTCCTCGGCCTTTCGATTACAGCACAAACCTGGGAGAAACTGCGATTCCACATGAGTCCCTGAGAATAAGAATTTGGCATCTTAAAATTGGAATGGACTCAGTGCCCTTAATTACTCTCGGGTGCGCAGTGCAAGTCTTGGCCATGAATAATTAATTGGAACCAGCTTTTCCATGCACTGAGGCGGCTGCTGCAGGGGCCAGGAGCACCCACCCCTGCCCGATATCCCTTCCCGCCTCCCTGCTCCGCCCGCCAGGCCTGCGCCCACTTCCTGGGACGGCTGCCGCAGGGGCCGCTCCTAAGAGCCCAAATCCAAACCCAGACCCCAGAGGTGCAGGGTGACTGCAGCCTGGGGGAACGACCCAGCTCTGGGAGGGAGGACTCCAGGTGGAGACGCAGAAACTCGCAGTCCCCCAGCGTCCTGCCCAACACGACAGTGCTCTCCCCACTCTCCTCGAGCTCCCTGGGCCCCGCCTGGCCGAGCTGCCGGAGAGGTGGGTGCAGGGGTCAAGGGTCAGGGGGTGGTGCTGGGGCCAGTCTCCCCAGCTTCAAGCCTGGCGCCACCATGGACCAGGTGCTCACCTTGGGCAAGTTTAATTTTTTCCAGAGCCTTTTGTGCCTCAGTTTCTTCATCTGCTCCTGCCCGATGGAGCGTGTACGCACTGGATATGTCCCTGGATGTCAGTCACTTGGCGGAGTACCTGCTCACAGAAAGACTCAACAGGAAAACAGCAACACTACGGTTTTGCTGTGCCGCGTCATTCGTCATTCGTGGTTGTTGACAGCAGCACCGTTCTCCACCGCAGAGACAAGCCGCGTGGGCTTGCGGGCTGACCTAGGCGAGAGAGACTGGCAACCCGTGTCCTTCCTGGAAAGGGAGCGCAGCAACCTGGTCCATGGCCAAAAGGCCAGGGAAAAGAGGTTTCTGGTTTTTTTTAGCTAAGTGGCTGGGCCCTTCCCCTCAAGCTGGCCTTGCAATGACTGCTTTCTCCTGCGCTGTGTTTTCTCCGGGACAGCACTGCCAGGTGGGGAGGGGCCCAGCCAGGCCGCCCCCAGGGCTCCTGTCTGCAAAGGGCGGGGGAGGAGGAAAGAAACAGCCTCCGAGTTCTTCCCGGTCTTAAGAGCCACGGGTCCCACGGTTCTGATTTCTGAACCCAGAACCCGACAGAAATCATCATTGTTTTACTGGATGGAAAACTAAATTTCAGAAATTAAAACTAAAGTTAAATAAAATTGAAATTAAATTTAAATTAAATTAAAATTTAATTTTAAATTAAATTACAAAAATTTTAAAACATCGTCACGTTCCAAAGGAACAGCCACACTGTGCATTTTCCAAAGGAAGCAAGCGTAGAACGAGGGAACCACAGCCGCACGTCGCAGGCGGCTCCCAGGCCCGGGGCCGGGGGGAGGCCGCCTGGAGCCCAGCTCCACAGTCCGTCAAGGACGGACCAACCGCCCACGGCCTGGGGCCTGACTGTGGAGGGTTTCTCCTGCCAAGAAAACTGCCACCCAGCTGGTCCCTGCAAGGCTCAGGACAGCAAGGGCAGCGGGAGGGCCTCGGAACTTGACTGCCGGAGCAGGAGTCAGGATCGGGGTGGAGGAATGGGTGTGGCCCTCACCCCACCAGCAGCTGTGGGGACCAGGACGCTTGCCTGGGCAGACTCTGCACTAGTTTTGGCAGCAAACAGGAACAGGGTGTGAGGCAGCTGTGAGACCTTGGGTGGGTTGCTGGACCTCTCTGTGCCTCCAGGCATGGTGACTGGGTGAGGTCTCTGCTGGCACATGGTGGACACCCCTGATGGAAGCTGGGGCTGGGATTCACAGTGAGTCTGGGTTCTGGCTCTGCTGTGGCCACTGACCAGACAGACGGCCCGGGGAGTGTAGCTCCAGGGACACATTCCAGAAAGCGCCTCCGGCCCCTGCCAGCCAGGCCCAGCCAGTCCCAGAGGGGACAGAGGATACGCCTAGAGCAACACAGCCCAGGGAAGGCAGGGCCGGGTGTCCCACACCCCCGTGGGGCCCCCAAGCCCTACAACTGTGCCTATGGTCAGCCCCTGCCTGTCACCAACTGCGCTGCCTCTGACAAGCCCCTCCCGTCAGCTCCTGCGATGCAACATTGCTAGGGGCAGCCCACGCACTCACTCAGGGTGGGGGGTGCTGTCGGGGGTCCCAGGGCCTTTCCTGAGGCTGCACCACTCTTTGTGTGGCTATGGGCAAGTCCCTCCCCCTCTCTGGGCCTCCCCACCGCCTGAGGCCCTGCATTCTCAGACACCCCTGTGGGTTCAAGAACCAGTTCCATCATTCATAGCTGTGTGGCCTCGGGCAAGTCACTCAACACCTCTGGTTCCCATTCCTTGACTATAGAATGGAAGCCGTGGTAACCCCTAAATCACAGCTGCTGAAGATGACACATCCTAAGGGCCCAGCAAACAGGAGATGGGGCCGCTGGACTTCTCCTCCCCGAGGACAAAGACGGCCATGGCCCTGGTGTGGGCACCCTGGAGGTCCAAGGGTCCTGCTGGATGTTGTGTGGGCAGGTGCTGTCACTCACCGCCCTGACAGTGCACGGGCCTCATAAGAGGACACTGAGCAGGTTTTTCCCAAATACTGGCTGTGCTCCACTGTCATCGCCCAAATTCTCCTCGATCTACGCCTAATCTAACAAGACTAACGACGCCTTCCCTAGAGGACAGTGCAGATCTCTGCCTCGGAGCTGGGATTGTGCTGGAAGACCCGTGGAGGAGGAAGAGACCCACCTGCCTCTTGGGATGGGTGCACATTTGAATTCTGGATTACAGCCTAGGCAAGAAATTCCATCCCAACGCTCTTAGAATTCTTCCTTTCCCAAATATCTGCCTTCGCATCCCATGGGGCCTAAGAGGTTTCCCTGTGCCTGAAAATCTGAAAAAATTAAATTAAAAAGTCATTATGGCTAGGGGAAAGTTAATAAGAAAATCCTAAACCAGATTTATCAGCTAAGGCCCTTCTTTGTGAACCTTTATTAAACTTGCATGAATTAAAATAGACTCTGTGTATAAACTTCACCCAGAAGTCTGGAAAGGAATGGACGCAGAGCTCGCACTTTCCCCGACAATGTGGGCCCTGCATAGGAGGACCGGAGCTGAAGGTGTAGGTCATTCGAACACCAGAACCCAGCTGGTCATTTAAGCAGAGAGGGAAGCTACCAAAGGATGTGAGTGGCCCACAAAGTCCGAGGGGCCAGGTGCCTCAGACTTGGAGGCCGCTCCACCAGGAGGGCCCCTGCTGTCTCCACCGCCAGGCACAGAACCTCAGCCCGGCAGACACTGGCTGGGGTGTGGGCCACCTCCTGCCTCTGTGACCAGCTCACCAGAATCAGCCCCTCTCTGCCTCTCCTCTGAATCACAGGCACGCAGGTGCATCCGACTGGCAGGTCCTGGCTCACCTGGCCCAGTTGTGGCTCTAGAGGAGGCTGGGAAAATGAGTTTCTGGAAAATAAGGAAGCAGATCCAGAAGGTGCTGAGGGGCCAGGAAGCCTAACCAATATCCACTACACTGACCCTGACAACTTGAACAAAAGGAGATGCCTCATCTCATAAAGGCTGAAAAATCAGAAACTCTGACTTCAGGCATGGCTGGATCCAGGCTCCAGCAGCGTCACTACAACCCTGCCCACAGCCGTGCTTCCTCTTGGCTGACTTTGCCCTCAGACTGTGTGCAGCAGCCCCAGGCCAGAGGCAGGGGCACCAGAACTGAGCCCTGACTGCCTGAGTAAGCCACATGCCCAATTCCAAGCCAGTTATTGAGGGGGGAGCCACAGGGGTCAAGAACAGGGATCTGCTACCATTTTCTGTGAATGGACAGATAGTATTTTCATCTGTGGTCAGACTGCCTCTGTCACAGCTACTCAACTCTGCTGTTGTAGCTCAAAAGCAGCCACAGACAATAGGTAAACCAGTGGGCATGGCTGTGTGCCAATAAAACTTTATTCACAAAATAGGCTGCGGGCCAGATTTGGCCCTGTAGTTTGCCGATGCCTGTGCTAGACCAAGCTGAGCAGAGCCCTTCATCCCCACCAAGCCCCTAGGAGACTCAGGGTGACACAGCCCCAGGACCAGAAGTGGGGTGATCTGGCAGGCCCTCCCACAGAATCCTAAAGGGTCAGAAGCTGCAGAGAGCTGCTTGAGGCTCCTGGGTCCTCCCCATTACTGGGAGGTCAGCAGGTGAATGTCCTGCCCTGGTTTTCAGTTGAGGAAGGTGAAGGGACCCCGAGATTCGGGCTGCTTTGGGGAAATGTGGTGACCCCAGCAGAGGGAGTGCAGTGTCTGCACGTTCTGGGCATCTCCAGAAAGTGCTCAGGGTCCCATCTCACAGAATATTTACTGAACTTAGATCCTGAGTTGGGCGGGGAGCCCTGCCAGCCATTGCAAACGGTCACCTACCCACCTCTCGCCCACTGGTGGGAAGGGGGACACCTGCCTGCTCCCTCCAGGACATTGGGGGATGACTTTAGGGACCTGCAAAGCTCCCCCCACCCTGAGGCCCTCCCACCACTGCCTCTGCTGAGACATCTGAGAAGGAGTGTGCAATGGGACCTCCCCTGAGGACCACCGAGAGGGCTGTCACATCAGCCCCCATAGCTCTGTCCCGTGCCCAGACCCCCGGGGAGTAGGTCAGCCCCCCAGACTCACAGCCCTGGCTGAGGGTGACTGGCCCCTGTGCCTCCTGGAACTTGTGCACAGGCCTCAGCAAGGTCCCCTCCAAGTGTCCCCTCCCTTTTGTCCTCTGCATGAGGCCTGGCTGTTCTCTCTCCCACACCAGTCAGGCAGGGCAGCTGCTTGCTCCTCACTTCTTTCTGGCATGTTCCTGCCCCCACAAAATGCCCACTTTGCCTCTCTGGCCATTGGACTGAGCAGCCCCTGCAGTCCGGCCAGCAGCACCCTTCCCCCACCTGCCACCCTCTGTACCATGCGACACTCACTGTGTCCCCCAGAACGCCAGCTCCCTGAGCACAGGGGCCTGTGTGTCCTGGTGGGGGACGGCCCTGCCCCAGAGATGTTTGGTGATGGGAAGGAGGAGAGACCCACAAGGCCTCCTCCTGCAGGCCCCAGTCAGCTTCCCCAGCTCCCCTCCAAAAGCCCAGCCCGCTCCTGCTACCGTTGCGGCTCCCAGACAGCAAGGGGAGCCCCGCCCACGCTGGACACACAGCGCCTCGGAGGTGGCTGCTGTCAGCTCCAGATTTTAACAAACACGGTTCCTCTGAACCCCGACATAAACTCTTTTACCGCTGAGTGTGACTGTGGTGTGAGGGCCCCTGCTCCCCAGACAGCACCAGTCATGCTGGCTGAGATAAATTTGGCATAAATTCACAACTTCTCCCTAACAAGGTGATCGTATCCGGATTTGAATGCTCGCGTGTGCAGGTGACGGGCGGGGCCCTTGGTACCAGGGCCTGAGCTGGGCCAGGCTCCGGGTTTTGAGCCCAGCACTGGGTCGGGTCAGCAGCTGCTTAAAGGACTTCTGAGCCCCTGGAGTGCAAGTAAAGGGCTGCGCTCGACCGGGATTGAGCTGGAGCCTTTGTCCACCTGCACAGGCAGCCGCCTTGGTGCGGGCTCTTAGCTCCCCACCGTCCTGTCCGGGAGCACAGACGGCTCGTGCCTGGGAGGGGCCGGCATGTTTCTCTTCCGCGCGTTCATGTGAAGGCTTTTGTTCACTCATTCCTTCCTTCCTTCATTCATTCATTGACCAGATGCGGCCTTCCGTCGGCAGGGACACCCGCCATCTGTGTGGCCCCGTCCCATGTTCACCTGAGCACCGGTAGCCGCTGGCCCGCTCATTGCAGACACTCCCGAAACACGGCTCGCGGCAGCCGGGGAAGTGGCGCCTCGCGTCTCCTTGCGCCGGCTCTGACGCTGTGCACCAACCCCGGCTCTCTGGGCCACGCTGTCCTCTGCCCATGGAGGACTCACCCACGGCACACGCAGTCTGTTGGCTGCCCAACGCCAGCTTCCCGGCCCCTTCTCCCTTTCCTGCCTCACAACGTCCTTGCTTGGTGCCATGGGACACGCCCTGGCCGTGGGCAGGTCACACAGGTCTGCCCCCGGAAGGCTGGCTTCCTTATCTACAAGTCTGCATGTCTTCCTTATCCAAAGGACGGATGTGCCTCGCTTGCAGTCGGGGGTGATAGGCCACAGGGAGGCCAGAGAAGGACAGAGCCCCAGCCCCCTCGCGCCGAGCCACCTGCAGCCTCCAGGCGGCCTGTGTCCTGTGAACATGCGCTGGGTTCTGCCCTCAGTGCAGTTTTCTGTCGGCTGCACCCCGAGGGCTCCTCCCTGACTGTTGGCTTAGGGCAACGCCACGCCCACCCTGACAGCCTCCTTTTAACATAATCACCTCCTTAAAATTCCTGTCTCCAAATACAGCCACATTCTGAGTTATTGGGGGCTAGGGCTTCAAAATATGAATTATGGGGGACACTGCTCAGCCATAACAGTACCCCATGCCAGGACCCTGCAATTTCCCTCCCAGGGACACTCCCAGCAGGAAGGTGTGAGACGCTCCCTGGCAGACGTGCACAGCAGCGCTATTTATTCCTGACGCCCAAACGCCCAGCAACGGGAGGAGGGCAGGTGGTCACAGCACACTCACACCACGGAGCACTGCTCAGGGATCACAGCCACACACAGCAACACAGAAGAACCTCAGAGCCACAGTGGTGAGCAGAACACAAGGCGGAAGCTTCCATCCACGCAAAGGACGAACCCAGGTGAACTCGTCTATGGCGCTGGAAGTCAGTGGTGGCTGTCCGAGTGTCCTGGGGCTGCTGCAACAACTGACCACAAATTGAGGGGCTTAAAGCAACAGAAATTTATTCTCCCACAGCTTGGAGGCCAGAAGTCTGAAATCCATGGTGTCTTGCTCCCTCTGGAGACCGTAGGGAGAATCCTGGCCTCTTGCAGCTTCTGCCGGCTGCTCCCGCGTTCCTGGGCTGTGCCTCGGTCCTCACACGACCTTGCCTATGAGTGTCTGTGATCTCCTCTTCCGTCCTTGCCCAGTCTCCTCCCTCTGCCTCCCTCTTATAAGGATGCATGAGATGGCATTTAGGGCCCATCCGGGGAGTCCAGAATAATCTCCCTGTCTCAAAATCCTTAACTTAATTTCATTTTTTTCCATATAAGGTGACATTTATAGTTCTAGGGATAGAGATATGGCCCTGTTTGGGGTGCCACCATTCAGCCAGTACAGGTAGAAACTTTGGGACCAGGAAGGGGTCTGGAGAGGGGGCCGGGAATAAAAGTAAACGTCTCTTGTTTAACCTGCCCTGCTGGTGGCAGGTCCTAGCTGTGGAGCCGAGCCAGTGGCCCCTGCCCAGCGGCACTCCAAGGTGCTAGTGCCACACACTCCCCAGGCAGCCGTCTGCCCTGCTTCCTGATCCGGGTGCTGGTTCCACAAGGTGTTCAGTTTGTGAAAATTCCTTGAGCTATACACACATGACATGCCCTTTTCTGTACATATTTTGTCCTTAAAACAGGTTTCTGACATTCTCTTTTCTTACGTTTTGCAGTTTGCAGGGGAGGTCCCTGAAAACCGGGTAGAGACGGTGGTGGCCAACCTCACTGTGGTGGACCGAGATCAGCCCCACTCGCCAAACTGGAACGCCGTATACCGCATCATCAGCGGGGACCCGTCTGGGCACTTCAGCGTTCGCACCGACCCTGTCACCAACGAGGGCATGGTCACCGTGGTGAAGGTGGGTGCCCTCCTTGTCCCCTGCCAGGCACCCTGAGTCCTGCCACCTGCACATACACTGGGACCAGTCAAACAGAAATGACAGTGGGCATAAAGTGCATACCACCCCTGATGTCCAAGGGCGGAGGACTGTGCCCAGCCTGCTGGAGGCAGAGACGACCTTCACAAGGACCCGTCATGTGCCTCCAAGGACTTGGCAGACCCCCCAAAAATCACTCTCCCATTCCCTCCCTGATGTCTATGTTTCCCCCCTTAATCTAGTAATGGGTGAATCTCATTAATAGAATTCCCAACGTTAAACCATCCTTGCATTGCTGAGATAAATCCAACTGAGCCATGAAGTAGTATTTTGTAATACATTGCAGGATTTTTTTGCTAATATCTGAAGATTTTCATGTACTTTTCTGAGCAATTTGGGCCTATGGTTTTCCTTTCCCATGGCATCCTTATCTGGGTGTTTGTATCAAGGTTACAGACTAATCTCAAGAGGCGTTGGGGGCCGTGCCTTCTTTCTTTGTCCCCAGACAAGTTGTGTAACATTGTCATTATCCATCCCTGGGATGTTTGGTTGGACTTCACCCGCGAGCCATCGGGTGGGTGTAGCTCTTGTTTTTGGTTTTGCTTGTGCTTCCTCTTGTTTTGGGGTGTGATAGATTTGTAACTACTGGCTCAATTTCTTTAATGGTTTTAGTCAGATATGCTCTTTTAGAAAATTATCCACTTAATTTTCACTCATATTTTACTTATATAAGCCTATCATTATAGTAGCAATGATCTAGTCCTCCAACCTAAGTCTCTTCCTACACTTAAAATTCACATTCCCCCGGAAGGGCAGATTGTGGGTGACACAGTAAAACTCCTCAGTCATTTACAACTTAGTGTGAAGCAGTTTAACAGCTACTGTTCCCAAAGCACTTTTTAATAAGACTAAGAAGAAAAGAACAAGAAAGCACCGGGTATTTTTAGAGAAAAGAAGGGTAACAGAAAGGCGACCTTCCCGCTAGGCAGCATACGTCAACATGTGAGAAAAGCAGGTGTGATTCTGAGTTGTATTGTTTAGAAACTGCGTTCAACTCAGTGGCAGAGACTTGGCCACAGAAGTTTAAATACTTGAGGGCTTTATTCTCTCGCGTGAGAGGAATCCTGAGGTGGGCAGTTAGGGCCAAGGTGGCAGCTCCACCGTCCGCAGAATCCTGGCTCCGCCGCCCGTCTGTGCTGCTGTGCAGAGGGTTCATCCTCTAGCACCCCTCGTGGTCCCAAATAGCTGCTGAAGCACCTGCCAGTCCACGGATGTTATCGGCAGCAGGAAAGCAAAAAGAGGGAAGAATGATCTGCCCCTTCTCTATTAAGAGACCCTTCCAGAACATCTGTTCCCGTCTTTCTGGGCAGCGTTTCGTCACATGGTCATCCTTAGCCAGGGGAGATGCTGGGTAGCACAGTGCGTCCACTGGGCACATTTTCCAAACTTCTGCTACTAAAGAAGGAGGGATATTAGGACATCACCAGCTCCTCTGCCACATGGGATGAGAATGGTTTTCTCCAGGACTCTGTTTATTTTCTCAACCTCCCAAAATAATCTTTCTCCCGTTCTCAATAATCCAATATTCTAAGCAAGCTGCTGAAGACCAGTTCTGCTGGAAAATCTTGATAAATTCCTTCGTTATTTTTACTTTTTTTTTTTTTTTTTTGAGACAGGATCTCACTCTGTCACCCAGGCTGCAGTGCAGTGGCATCATCATAGCTCACTGCAGCCTCAAACTCCTGGACTCCAGCGATTCTCCTGCCTCAGCCTCCCGAGTGGCTGGGACTACAGGTGCCACCACCACACCTGGCTAATTTTTCTATTTTTTGTAGAGATGGGGTCTCCCTCTTGCTCAGGCTGGTCTTAAACTCCTGAGCTCAAGTGATCCTCCCACCTCAGCCTCCCAGAGTGCTGGGATTATAGGTGTGAGCCACTGTGCCCGGCCAGTCATTATTTTTACTTTCTTTATGAAAATTTTTACACATACAGAAAAGCAGAAATAATAGTAAAATGAACCCTCATATACCCATAACCTAGATTTAATAATTGTTGACATTTTGCTACATTTACTAAATCGTTTTTTTCTGAAGTGTTTGAAAGTAAATTAATATGTCAAGACATTTCAACCTAATACTTCATGAGTTTCTTCTTCAAGTAGGGCCACTTGTTCACCTTGAACTAGTTCTTAGAGGAAAGGCAAGAAAAGTGTTTAATTCCCCCCCAATAATGAATTTTCTGAGCGAGGTGTTAGCACAAACACCCCCAGTGGCGGAATTAAGCTCTGTGTGTGCGTGGACTTGGAATCGAGGCATCGCTTTCCTGAGTGAAGATGCAACAAAACCTTTTCTCTTTCTCTGTGGGCACGTTTGACCTTGAGTTAACTTTCTGGTCCCTAGAAAGCCACAAAGGTGAACTCTTAGCCACGTTGCCAGGCAGCATTGCTCCTGGGAAGGGGACCCTGACTGGGACAGGAACAAGCAGGGACGGAGCCGCGAGGGGCCCTCCCCAGTGAGCAGCCAGGGAGGCTGCCGGGTGCCCTCCCCAGTCCCTCCCAGCCTCTGTGACCCCCACAGCTCGATTCCCATGACCTTGGAGAGGCAGGGCAGGGAGAGCAGCCCTTCGCTGTGCACACACCTGGCAGGGTTGTTCCTGTGACTGGAGCACAGCCCTGCTCGCCGCTGGGAGAACCACCAGCAGAGGCTGAAAACAGCAGCACAGAAGGGACAGAGGTCGATGAGAAGAACAGAACTGTGGCTCAACGTGGTGGGGAAGGCCTGACTCCAGAGGGCTCTGAGCAGGTGAGGTGAGTGGTCACCTCGGTGGCCATCCTGCCCCGGCAGGGCCTACGCAGAGAATCTCAGCTGCAGACAGTGGAGCAGCCTCAGCGAGTCGCCAGGCCAGCTGTCCACGTGCTGGGCCCAGGCGGACCTCGTGTCACCAGGCCAAGCCCCTCTGCAGACCCAGGGACCCCCCCTTATGTTCTGTGGAGTGGGGCCACCTGGTTTCCAGCATGCAGTGTAGACTAGTCCATGGGATGTGGACTGAGGGTCCCCTGGGAGGCCTCAGCAATGCCACACCAGTTGATTCCCTGAGGTTGAGAATCTTCCTCCAGCCAAGGACACTCCTGAGAAGGACACTAAGAGACCGACTGGCTCCCAGGGCACAGCTGTGTGGCAGCCGCCTGCCCTCAGCAGGAAGCCTCTAGCCACAGGTGTAGTAGGGTGTTGGCTGTGGGGACAGCAAAGGGGGTACTGAAAGTGGCCAAGCAGGCCCATCTGCCCACCATTGACCGTCTGCCCTTTCACAATGTGGCAGCAGGCTGCTTGGCTGAAAAGGGTGCTGGGTTTGTGCCCCTGCCCCTCACCCAGCTGGCTCGGCCCTCTGTCGGGCCTCTGTGTCCGCGTGGTAAGGGCAGAGCTTCCAAAGCTCTCGGGATGTTACCTGGTGCTGCACCAGCAGCCCACACACGGTTAGTCTCTCCCCTCAGCCTTCATGTCCTGCCCCTTCCTGGCTGGTCTTCGGAGACGCCTAGAAGACCATCGAGGGGCCCCACCCCTCAGGCCTGGGACGCTTAGGGTCCCACCACACTCGGGGGAACAAACACGGGCCCCACCTATAGCAGCTGCTCTCCCCGCAGAGCCACAGAAACTAAAAAGGCGCCTGCCACGTGCTGGGCACACAGGGAGGCCAGAGCCAGAAACCCGGATCTGAAACTCGGTGACGTTTGGGGCTCGGGATGCACTTCGCCTTTCTACAGCAGCCCCCTCCCCATCGGGTGCAAGGACGAACCCGTTCCTACAGCACTGGCTGCTGCACGAGCAGCAGCCGCAGAGCAAAGGGCTGAGCGGGCCACAGGGGTGCAACTGGCTGCAGACTCTACGGTGCCTTCTACCCAGCTGCTGTCAGGATCCAGGAGTCGTACAACAGGACGCTGCTTGGCTGCGGAAAGGGACAGGCGGCCGGTGCTCCCCGGTGCATCGTGCTCAGTGACACAAGCCAGAACCCAGAGCCATCCTGGTACGACTCCGTTTGCATAACGTCCTGGAAAAGACAAACCTGTCGGGGCAGAAAACACTTCAGTGGTTGCTGGCAGGTAGGGAGGGGTTGACCACAGGGGCAGCACGAGACTCGGGGGGACGGAATTCTTCTGTGTCTTGATCCTGGGGGCGGGTGTGTGACACCACGCACTTGTTACAATTCACAAGAGTGAATTTTACTCTGTGTAAGTTTAAAATAAATTTTAAAACTTGCAGAGCTGAGAGCACAGACTCACAGCCGTGCTGTCCCCACAGAGTCATGGGTCACTGTGTCCTGGGCAGAATTCAGCGTCAGAACCACACTTTTCCCTCTTTTCCTTCCTTTTTTCTTTTATTCTATTTAGTGCTTTTGCCTAAAGTTTCAATTTGGAGTCTGTTTAAGACAAGTGCTTAGTCTGGGGATGCATCACCGTAGGAAACACTTCCAACCCAGGCCTCGCGCACTGGGAGACGCTGCCCTCTCAGGCTCTTCTTCGGGGGGTGTCGGGGGTCGCGGCCTGGCGGGCGGCACGGGAGGTGGCAGGGCCGGGACCAGTGGCCCAGCCAGAGGGGCAGTGCAGCACCCTGAGGGCGCTGGCTCTTCGCTCACTTACCCGGGGTCCGAGCCAGTCACTCAATCTCTCTGTGCCTCGGTGTCCTCATACAAAGAAGGGGCACGTTGTGGGGCCTGGGCCCAGAGATTTGTTGCTACCATTGAAGTAGATGCTGGATGTGAAAGACCTGGCACAGTGTCGGGCACACAGTAGGGACTCAGTCGATAGTGGCAGCTGCTGTCGGCATCATGGTCATCGTCATCCTCACCATCATCATTGTCGCTGCTGTCACGGGCTGGGGAGAGGCCACAGGCCACTCTCCCCGGCTAGTTCCCCAGTGCAGGAAGGTACTTTAACGCCACACAGGGTCCCTGTGTCCCTTAGAAGCGTCAGGCACCGTGCTGTGTCCATACACAGCAGACCTGACCGGGTCAGGGCCGCTGCCCTCCGGGGTGCACAGTCTGCAGGGGGCACGTCCAGAAGGAAGTTCTGAAATGTTCCCACGTCGGGTGCGCGCTGGGAGCTGCAAACCCGGCCATGCGTGCAGCCTGCTCCCTCCTTCTGTAAAATAACGTGGCTTCTGTTCCTAGCCCCATCCCCCCAGGAGGTGGGAAGCCGTGGACTGGCTCCTCGTCCGCCCCCGTTCCCACAGTTGCCTGTGTTCTGGGCTGAGCAGTGCCCCGTGCCGAGGAGACAAGGGCTCCAGGCCACTGTCAGAGACGTCAGCGGTCAGCTCGGTCCTCGGCCGTCAGTCACACAGATCCTGGCTGCGTCGTCCCTCACCCGCTCCCATGGCATCTCAGACAGGGCTTGCTGCCCCCTGCCCTGCCCCGCACACCCCCAGCTCCGTCTCCCTCGCCCGCTGTGTGGCTCTCCCTGAGTCGGGGCACACACTTCTCTGCTCTCAGATCCCCAAGCCCAAGTCTGTCACCGTCCCCCTCCTCAGGAACCCAGCAGAGCCTCTCCCCTCCCCCTGCTCCTCTTCCCCCCTCCTCTGGCCATGAGATCGCAGCATCCTCGAAGGAGAAGAGCACAGACTCGCTGCTTCCCTCCTGCCTCACCGTGGCCTGAGAACTGGCCTGTGTCTGCTTTGCAGCGATGAGGCCTGCCTGAGGCAGCAAGTGAGCCACGACCCCGACGCCTCGGCGAGGCTCACGGTGGCGGGAATGCCAGGGAGAGCAGGTCAGGCACGGGGTCTCGGTACCCTCAGTTCCAGTAACCGCCCCCCAGACAGTGACCAGAGCCACCCGTCCAGTGCGAGCAGAGAAGCACGCCCGGTGCGCCCCGGCCAGCCCCCCAACGCCGCGTGGCCTGTGCTCCTCCTCAGGGTGCACGCCCAGCACCTCACCTTTGAGCAAGGGGGTCTCTGCCTTGGGGGAGGGCCAGCTGAGCCGTGGTGAGTATATCCACCACCCTAATTGAAACTGCTGGAGCAAATTACCTATTGATTTTTCCATTACAGATGTGTTTTATTTTACCCTTCTACGGACTTTTATTGGCCGTAATAGTCTTTCTGGAAGGCCTCCTCGCTCAGGCTGGTGACACAGTTTTAATGCACAACATGTAGCATTATTCCATGTCCCCCAGGGACATGAACCAATAAATAGGGAGAAAGATCACTTACCCTAGTGGCTTGTTCATAGATAGCACCACTGCGATGTCATGAAACAGTATATTGAAGCAGAGCGGCCCCCGCCCCCAGCCAGCTCCAGGAGGGCCGGCGGGGGTGGGGGGCTGCAGGCGATGGCAGCTGCTCAGCTCTGAGGGGAGAACCCGGACACAGTGTGGGTGCTGGGTGCTTGGCAGCATCTGGAGTCCAGAGACAGAGGAACCAAGACGACCTTGGGGTGGGTTCACAGTTTCTGGCCTGACTCCCCTGGGGAAACCTTTCAGGGGAGGGCTGCCAGGTTCTGGATTGGGCACCTTGTCAGACTTGCATTCAGCCTGGGCCATTGAGTGTCCTGCCAGGTGACACCTGTAGGTATGTGGCCCCTCCCGTAAACACACCTGTGGAGCACACAGCACCAAGACGGGTGCTGGCAACCGCAGTGAACAAGGGGGTGTCAGACCGTCCCCCTCATCCCCGTGGAGGCCCACACTGGCGCTGTGCTGGGCACTGAGGGGGCAGAGGTGCAAGGTCCAGCCCCTGCTCCAGGGCTGGCAGAGTCAGGCAGGGGCAGGCACACAGCAAGGACAGGTGGGACACCAGCCGTGCACCACGGAGAGCAGGCGTCTCACTCGGGGCTTGGGGAAGTGTGTGGGGCCACCCCTGCCTTTGGATGGGTGAGACCACAGCTGGGGAGATGAGGGCTCGCCCAAGGCCACTGGGCCAGTGGGGGACAGCAGGGGCCCAGCTCAAGAGCCCCAGACTCTGCCACTCCCTCCAGACCCTCCTGGTGGGCAGGCAGGGGCTTCCATGAGCCACCACCTCAGCTTCCCTTCCACGCCCATCTGGTACTATTACTCACTTAATTTGTACCTTCCTTCTTTTTATACTTAAACATCTTATTGAGTAGCAGTAGCCAAGAAGTCACGGGTTTGACAGACCAGACGTCTGATTGTTAATGCTCGCAGAGATCGAGCGCCGAGAGACCGTGGGAGCCCCAGAGCCGGGGCTGGGTCTGGATGTGCTCAGCCTCAGGCCTCAAGGCCGACCCCACGCCGCCCGGGCTCGGAAGCAACTCTGGGCCCTGCTGCCTGGAGCCTCGCCACCAGCAACCACAGGTTTCTCAGGGAAAACTGGTTCCGGAAGCAGATAAGTTCCTCTCTAAGCAGAAATTTGTTATGCTTTTTATCATGAAGATTTCTAGGCATACCTAGAAGTGAGGAAACTGGTGTAACTTGTGGAACCGTCACATAAATTTCACAGTAACTGGCATGCTGCTATGTCACCTCAGCTATATTTTTTGCTGAGGTGTGTTTTTGTAATTCCCAGACCTCATGATCCTCCACTCCTGAATAAGTCAGGACGCATCACCCTCAAAAATATGTTTTGCTTATATAACAACATACCACTATCGCACCTAACAAAACCAACCATATTTCCTTCATGTTGTCCAATACAAGTTTATATTCAATTTCCCGTAGATTTCCTAAAACTGTCTCTTTGCAGTCTGGTTCTTCAAATGTGATACAGACTGGGTCCCCACATTGCAGTTGGTTGTAACGTCTCTTGAATCTCTCATAATCTAGAACACTCCACCCACTTTTGACCTGTTACAGACACGGAGCCAGTTGACCCTTGGAAGTTCCCACATTCCAGATTTATCAGCTTGTTTCCTCAAAGTGCCGTGTATCTTGTTCCTCAATCTCCTGAGTTTCTTGTAACCGGGGACTCAGGTGTGAAGGGTCAGTCCATGGGGAGGAGCCTTGTGGCCAGAGTTTGGTTCCTGTCAGGAGGCCCAAGGTGTCTGGTTGTCCACTCACAGTCTAAGCCTGACCGGCAGGGGCAGGTAGTGACAGCCTGATGCCAGTAGGTTGCAAAGTCTACTTCCCCCTTGGGACAGCAAGTGACTTGCAGAGTGAGGCCAGTGCCCTGCCAGCGTGCAGCTCTCCACCGACAGCCTTCTGTAGTTGGATCATCTATTGATGGTAAATCAAGTCCACAGTAATTTCTTCATTACTGTACAAAATGGTACTTTTAGAATTCTAGCGTTCCTTGTGCATCCCTTACGTGGAATTCTTCCGTACAAAAGAGCTCTCCCTCGTCAACAAAGGCCCTGAGATTATTTTGAAAAACAGGTTTGTGGTCGCTGAAGTATGTGCCCTCCAGGGATGTCTGTGTCCTGACCCCCGGAACCTGGGAGTGTGTGGCCTGAGGTGGCAAAAGGGACTTTGCGGGTGAGACTGAGTTAAGGACCTTGAGATGAGGGGTCATCCCGGATTGTCCAGGTGGACCCAGCACCATCACGGGGTCCGTGCAAGAGGGACGCAGGAGGCTCAGAGGCAGCGATGTGGGGATGGAAGCAGAGGTCAGAGAGACAAGGCGAGACTGGAAGACACTCAGCTGCCAGCTTTGAAGACAGAGGAGGGGCCAGAGCCCCTGGAAGCCGGAAAAGGCAAGGAGACAGGTTCTCCCCGACGGCCTCTGGAACCAGCCCTGCCAACGCCTTCAGTTCAGCCCAGTGAGACTGAGTTTTTGACTTTGGACCCCAAAACCATAAGATAATAAGTTGGTGTTGCTTTGAAGGACACAAAACTAATACAGAGTCCAACAGAAAATGTGAGATAAAAGCTTAATTCCTCACCTTTAATCACCATCACCCTCAACTTCCCATTGTGACAAGTCTCCTGTGTCTGCTGTGACAAGTCTCATCTCAGGATCCTCAGCTGAACCACGTCTGCAAAGTCCCTTTGGCCAGGGAAGGTCACATTCACGGGGGCCAGGGATTCGGAACTGGATCTCTTTGGAGGCCATTGCTCAGCTGACCACAGTGATAAAGGAAATTTCTTTGCGTTGAATTTTCATTTTCTCATTATTGTTAAGAATGCGTGGATTTTTATGTAGTCAAGGTGTTTTGATCAGTTGCAGTCACTACTGTCTGTGATGCTGAAACGCTCCCACCTCTGGCGAGTGGGAGCCCCAGGGGCTGGTTCCACGTCCTCCGCCACCAGCTGCCTATTCCTGTAGCTTCCTTGCGTCGTGGCCCCACGAGACACCGGGTTCACCTTGAGGGTTTCTTGCCTCACGCCAGAGTCAGCCTTCCCGTGTGAGGAGTGGTGTTCAGAGACCAAAATCTGGGTGCCAGGGTGCTTGTCGCTGCTGAGCTGCCGTGGCTTCTGGACGTTCTCCTTGGGCGCAGCCAGGAAATAAAATGTCGAAGCATGTGCTCATACTGATTATCTCAAATTTATTTCACTAATTCAAATGATTAATTTAATTAAATTTAGTGTCAGAGGAATTTTACTTAACTTCATTAATTTCATACTTGCATCTCATTTCTCTTGAAATTTTCAAGATTTTCTCTCTGAAAATCTTGGTTCCTAACAATATTAACATAATTGCTTAGTTACTTTATCCTACAATATGCACTAAAAGTTTAAAAATAACAAATCCAAAATCACTACCAACAGCAAGAAGACCAAATGAGTTTAAGATTTCTTTGCAATTGTTGCTTTAGAATAAGTTCTACAGAGGACACAGTATGGAAATCCTGTGCCCCAACACTTGGAGTTATTGTTTTTGAGGGAGTTATGTCACCAGTTGACATACAGTTATTAATAGTTTTATTTAATTCAGTTTGTTTGCATTTTTAGCAATTGCTTCATATATATAATTTTGTCATACCTAAAATGTGAGCAGGTAAGATAATATGACTCCAAAATCTAAGCTGCATGACAAGACATATGCAGCAAACACGTTCCTGTGAGTGACCTTCACCCCTTCCTTCCCTCTGATTATGGATGACCGTTTTTATTAGTTTTTGGTTTGTCCTTGCAGTGTTTCTTTCTGTAAATATGATCAAATGCATATACAAAGTCGTACCCTTCTCCCTCTTTTGCATAAAAGGCACCCACTGTGAGTGTTGCTTTTTCGCTCACCGGCAGATCTCAGAGACCTCCCCTCTTTGCTACCCAGAGACCGTTCTTATTCCCACTCGTAGCGCAAAGGTCTCCACTGCGCCGACGCACTGCAGGCCATTCAGCCAACTGGTGCTGGTGGACGTTTGGGTGGTTTCCAATATGTTGCCTCTACAAATATTACTGCAATGAATAATCTTGTGCACATGTTACTTTGTATGTGTCTAAGCAGAATTTTTTAATGCAGTTGCAACGTGTTGTTTTGTTGTTGTTTTTCCAGTGAGACTGTTGCGAGCTTTGCCGTTGAACATGTCACAGAGCACCAAGCTGTTTCTTCTCTCCCTCCCCAAAATGTGTAGGAAAGACTTGAGCAAAGCTTTTCTGATAATACACTGACTGCAGCAGCATAGACTATAGAACTGTCCTAGTATTTACCAGTCAGGGTCCTGGTACACCAAAAGGATGTAAAGAGTCACATCAATGTGCGGCCATGTGCAGGCATGAAGGGAGCCCCAGACCTGGTGCGTTGGTGTCTGGGCTGCAGTAACAAGTTGCAGAACAACAGAACTGTGTTCCCTCGAGGTCCTGGAGGCCAGAGGTCTGAAATCAGGTGTCAGCAGGGCTGTGCTCCCTCCAAAGGCTCCAGGGGAGGATCCTTGCCTCTCTCCTGGTTTCTGGTGGTTGCTGGCAATCTTTGGGGTTCCTTGGCTCGGAGCTGCATCCCTCAAGACCCCATCTCTGTCTTCACGTGGCCTTCCCCTGCATCTGTGTATCTCAAATATCCCTCTTCCTTTCTCTTATGAGGGCCTCTGTCTCATGCCTCTGTCTCAAGATCTTTAAC
Source organism: Daubentonia madagascariensis (assembly GCA_023783475.1). Lineage (NCBI taxonomy): Eukaryota > Metazoa > Chordata > Mammalia > Primates > Daubentoniidae > Daubentonia > Daubentonia madagascariensis. Next base: position 727,385 of record JAKFHU010001640.1, on the reverse strand, counting down.
TTACATCTGCAAAGGCCCTATTTCCAAATAAGGACCCATTCACAGGTTCCAGAGGATATGTCTTTCGGGGGCCACCATGCAGCCCACTGTACCTGGTGAGGCACCCTGGACAAGCAGGGTAGGGGACGGAGGTCCCAGTGCCAGAAGAGGAGCCACAGTGCAGGGGCTGTAGCACCTGGGGAGCCCAGCCACTGCCTCACTGTGGCATGGGGCAGGGGACCAAGGGTCCTTTACCCCAGCCCCTCTCTCCTCCTATGGGCCAAACCCAGAGGGAAACCAGAAGACAAGGGCAGCTGGGTGATGGGATCTCTTGGAGCAGAGAGGAGCCAGCAGTAGCTCGGGGTGGGAGGAGGCAACCAGCCCAGGTGTCCCGCCACAGGCTGCCCCCATGCTGTCCCCACACCAAACCGCACCAGCTCACCCCCAACCCCTGCCTCTTGTTCCAGGCCGTGGACTATGAGCTGAACAGAGCCTTCATGCTGACCGTGATGGTGTCCAACCAGGCACCCCTGGCCAGCGGGATCCAGATGTCCTTCCAGTCCACGGCAGGCGTGACCATCTCGGTCATGGACGTCAACGAGGCCCCCTACTTCCCCTCGAACCACAAGCTGATCCGCCTGGAGGAGGGCGTGCCCACGGGCACCGTGCTGACCACGTTTTCAGCCGTGGACCCCGACCGGTTCATGCAACAAGCCGTGAGGTGGGTCCACAGGGCACACCCCCGCCCCGTGCCCTGCCCTTGGGCCCTCTGGAAGTGACTTCAACCCTCAGGCTCCCCTTTTTCCAAGCATAAGAGTCCCAAAATGCCAGTGAATCCCACAACCCCAAAAGCCCCGGGGGGGTGGGTGGGGCATCCTGACCCAAGGTATCTTTCCAGGCAGGGAGCAACAGCAGCCCCAGTCTGGTCGGCCTGGTGCATGAGTCACCACCACGGTTTGCAGAGGGAGGAGGTGGGGAGTATGTGGACACCCAGGCGGGCTCTGATCCTGCTGCACTGTCACTAGCTGTGTGACTTTGGCAAGTCACTCACCTTCTCTGTTCCTCAGTATCCCCATCTGTGAAATGGGCATGTTGAGCACTGCTGCCTGTGGGGCATGCAGGAGGTTGGGACGCCCACCCCAGCCGGAGCTCAGTGACAACCCGCCGCTGCCGGGGCCCGTCCCACTGGGACCGGTACAGGGTGGAGGGGAGCCTCAGAGGTGGGCACAGCTCCAGGCACTCCAAGGAGCGGAAACGCCGGCCCCAGCCGGGATGCGGGGCTGGCAGGCGACGCCAAGGGTCCAGGGCAGCTGTTCTCCCCAGCCCCCACCTCCCCCTCACGTCCTCTCTCCGCAGATACTCAAAGCTGTCGGACCCAGCGAACTGGCTGCACATTAACGCCACCAACGGTCAGATCACCACAGCGGCGGTCCTTGATCGAGAGTCCCTGTACATCAAAAACAACGTCTACGAGGCCACCTTCCTGGCGGCTGACAACGGTGCGTCCTGCTGTGTGTGTGATTCTGTGTGTGGTTCTGTGTGTGGTTCTGTGGGCAAGAAAGGGGACCAGCCAGGGAGACACAGGAGGCCGTCAAGCACCCTGAGGGAGGCCCGGAGGGCTGGGGGGCAGACGAGGTGGCATCTGTACGGACGCCGTAAGTCAGGGACTCATTGTCCCTCGATGTCCCCAGGCGCCCCTCCACTCATCCACACTTCAGTCATGCTGCCTGACTGCCGCACCCACTCACTTGTCCCTGTTCTGTGGTCCCTGCTGTCAGTCACTTGCTCGTGGGCGCCAGGGCAGTCAGGGACGGCAGCCGATGGCCTTGCCTAACTCTGCGACCTGGACAGCTGCTGGGTTTCCCCACCTGAAAACTGAGGCATTAGAACCAGATCTGCGGTTTTCAACATTCTCAGCCAGCAGCCCTTGCCGAGGACCAGAGAGGAGGGCCCCTTCCCCTGAGCAGCCCCAGGGATGGTGCCCTTGTGCTGTAACCACCCAGGATGCCCGCAGCCCTCAGCCATGGCAGGGGGCAGAGACTGGGTCCCTGGGAGCCCTGACAGGGCAGGGGAGGCCCCAGGCAGGTGACACAGTGGAGGACCCCAGGAGCCTGGTGAGGACAGGCAGGGCAGAGGGAGGGTGAGGACAGGTGGGCAGAGGTGGCAGGAAGAAGGTTCTGGAGCACTCGGGTCCTTCTGAGGGACATGGGTGGCATCTCAAGGAGCAAGGTGCTGGTAGAGTGGGTGGTTGTGAAGATTCTGGATCCAGAGGTCAGTCCAGCACCTCTGAGAGTCAAATGAGTCTGTGTCACCCAGGAGCTGAGGTAGGCGCTGGCACAGTGAGCACTGGACCAGTGTTTGCCGCAACTGTTGTTCATGGAGCACCAGCTGTGTGCCCAGGGCCCCTGCCCTTGCATGGCTGACATTCTGATTGTGTCAGCTAGAACCTGGTTCAGCTGCATAATAATGATAGCAATTTCAACAAGATTGAGACTTATTTTCTCTCACACAAAAGAAGGCTGGAGGCAGGCAGCCTGGGTCAGATTTGAGAACCTGGGCTCATTCTGTGGCCACTCCCCCATCCTTGGCATGGTCCAGAATGGCTGCTGGTGCTCCAGCCATCACATCCACATTCTGGCAAACAGAAGGAGGAGCAAGGAGGGCAAGGGCACACCCTTGCCCATCTAAGGACTTCCAGGAAGCACCACACAAGGCCTCCACTGACAGCTCATGAAGGCCAGAATTTATGCAGCCACACCCAGCTACAGGGGTGCTGAGAAATGTAGGCTTCCAGGGGGATAGCAATGATCCCAGATAAAATGTGGTACTCCAGTTCTTTTATTAAAAGAAATCAGAAAATAGATAATGGGGACAACTTAGCTGTCTCTGCCCCGGGGAGACAGGTGAGAAACCAGTAAACCAGATGATTTCAGGTCGAGGGAAGTGCTGGAAGAAAACAGAACAGGAGGATGGGAAAGTGACCAGGGCCTCCTCTTGGTTATGAGGAGCTGACTTTGGGACGAAGACCTACATGACCAGAGGGAACAAGCCAGGGGAAGATAGAGCAGGAGAGGAGTGTCCCAGAGGCAGGAAATAGCACGTGCAAAGGCCCTGGGGGCAGGACACACCTGGTAGGGTCTAGGAACAGCTGCACAGCTGAAGCTTCCTGAGCAAGAGCAGCCAGTTGCACAAAAGCTCGTCCTGGAGCAGGTGAAAGCCAGGACGTGGAACCACCCTCCTGACCTCCCCTGGTCACCCCGCACCCCCCCCACCGGGTCCATGAAGCCCGGGCCTGTGAACACCGGGCCCTGGTGGGGGATCGTCTCTCCCTGCAGCCCCTCCTGCAGCAGTTCGAGCGCCGAGGTTAGATGAGAGAGTGACCCGTGGCTGCAGCAGTGGAGCCGTGGGGAGTGCGGGGAACACACTGTGGAATCAGTCTGGCGTGCAGGGCTGGAGCGGGAGCTCTGGGTTAACAGGATCCGTCCATGCTTCTCCCGATCATGTGCTGTGTCATCAGCTACTTCTCAAAGCAGTTTTCAAAGGCCGTGCCAGGCTGTGTCGCCTTAAATGTGCTCTGATGCGTCTTCTGGAAGATTAAAGAGACATCCTGTAGGATGTATTTTTTACACGCTTCGCCTGCCTCAGCCAAAAGCCGTGGTTGTTAATGTCAGGTCAGGAGCTGCCATCGAAAGCCAGAACCCTGGTCAGAACATTGCCGCCACCACCACCACCCGAGCCTGGAGGGCGGACAGGCATCTCTCTGTCCCCAGATTCTGGTGGCCTGGCAGGTGTCCACCAGCCCCACTGGCCTGGGCTGGGGGGGGTTGAGCATATGGGGCTTCAGGGACAGGGTGGTCCCCTGAGAGCCCCTCTTTCTACACCGAGGCCCACCGTGGACCACCTGCTGGGCCTGGGAGTGCCCCCGTCCAAAGCTCATCCTGAGAGCCCCTGTCTGTCTTCCTCACCGACAGCTCCCAAAGCAGCAGCTCTTGGTTTAGTTATGTGTCTGGGCTCAGGGCTTCCAGCCACTGGGAGCCCTGCAGGTGGGGCCAGGAACATGCAGGAAGGTAAGGGGGTGTTTTGCCCCAGGAAGTCCCAGGCTGGGAAAAGGCGCTCGAGGCAGATCACAGCCCTCGGGGGCCTGTGCAGAGCCCCACAGGCCCAGTGTGTGGCAACGGGGCCCCCAGTGTGTGGCTGTGAGTGCCACCTCGTGCAGCTGCACCATCAGTAGGAGTATGTCATGTGGAGCTCCACGTGGATGTGCCTCCCGTCGTGTGTTTGCATGCGCAGCTGTGGGCTGGTGCCACTGCGTGTCTGTGTGGTCGTGTGCGCTGGTGGTGTCTATTGACATGTAGTTTGTAGCTGAGTGGCTGCCTCTAGCACGTAGTGGGTGCCAGTGCAGGGGCGGGGCTCTGGCTGGGCCGTGGGTCAGCCCAACACACCAGCTGTGCAGGTGGCCGTGCACTGCATCTGGTTGTGGGACTATAGGTGTGTCCCTATGTCTGTCCCCAAGTGGTCACCCACGTCCATCCCACAGGGATCCCCCCAGCCAGCGGCACCGGGACCCTCCAGATCTATCTCATCGACATCAACGACAATGCCCCCGAGCTGCTGCCCAAGGAAGCGCAGATCTGCGAGAAGCCCAGCCTGAACGCCATCAACATCACAGCGGCCGACGCCGACGTCGACCCCAACATTGGCCCCTACGTCTTTGAGCTGCCCTTCGTCCCGGCCACCGTGCGCAAGAACTGGACCATCACCCGCTTAAATGGTGAGCCCACCTCGGGCCCGCACCCATTGGCAGCCAGCCATGGGGAGCATCTGACCGCGTCTGGGGTGCAGGCCCCTCCTGGGGCCCATCTGCCCGTGCGAGAGCATGTGCCAGAGGTGAGAGGTGGCCCCCCGAGGGACTGTCCAGGCTTTGCCCTCCGGCAGCCACCCCATGTGGGTGGGGCTGGAACACTGGCCGTGCTTCACTTGTTCCACCTGGCTCACACCATCCCTGGGGAGAACACTAAAGTCATTCCCAACTTCTCGCTGTTGTAACAAACTCAGCTGTGAGCATCTTCACAGCTGTGACTGCAGACATCCTTGATTACGTCCAGAGCCAATTAGCAGTTGATTAGACCCTGACTGATATGTTTCCTTAGGTTACTTTGCTAGATGTGGGTTTGTTGTATAAAAGGGCATCAAAATCCTGAGGTTTTGACAGCACTGTGAAAATGCTCTCTAGAAACATTATGCCAATGTCTACTTCCACCAGGAGAGGGCCTGTTTTCTCAAACCCTCACCAACACTAAATATTACTGTTTTAAAAAGCATTTTGCCAATTTTATGGCCAAAATCATTTTATCCATTTGCATCTCTTGATACCAGTGGAAAATGCTTTATATATTTATTGGCCATTTTTGTTTCTTCTGTGAATTGCCTGTTCCAGGTCTTTGCCTATTTTTCTTTGGGGAGGTATTTTTCTAATTGATTTGGTAAAACTTTCTATAGTCAGGAAATTATTTCTTCATCCTACATGCAGTTGCTTTTTTCTTGCATCTCCAGTGTCTTTTAACTTACTGGCATGACATACTGTGTATGCATGTGCGTGCGTGTGTTAACCAAGCAGATATTTTAGACTTTCATGGCATCAGAACTAGCCTTTCCTTTGGAAGTCTTGCGTGGAAAGGAGGCTGAACGTTTACTGTGCTTTGCACCAGGTGACTATGCCCAGCTCAGCTTGCGCGTCCTGTACCTGGAGGCCGGGATGTATGATGTCCCCATCATCGTCACAGACTCTGGGAACCCGCCCCTGACCAACACGTCCATCATCAAAGTCAAGGTGTGCCCGTGTGATGACAATGGTGACTGCACCGCCATCGGCGCAGTGGCAGCAGCTGGTCTGGGCACCGGTGCCATTGTGGCCATCCTCATCTGCATCCTCATCCTGCTGAGTGAGTGCACCGGGCACCCGTGGGGGCAGGGCGGGGGCAGTGCCCATGCTCTGTCCTGGGGTGGCCGGGTGCTGGGGGGCATCGCGGGTGCCCGTGCTCCCACCCGGGGTGGCCGGGTGCTGGGGGGCATCACGGGGGCCTGTGCTCCATCCTGGGGTGGCTGGGCGGAGGCAAGGCCCAGTTTGCCCCACAGCCCATGTCTCTCAGCCTCACCTCATCTGCTAGGCCCTTTCAGAAACCCCACTGAGCTGGTCATATGCTGACGGGAGAGTGGGGTCTCCCTTACTCTCAGTCAGGTGTGGGGCTGGCCTAGGAGCAGCTCAGCGGTGTCTCCCGTCGCCCTTTCCACGGCTCCGCTCTGCCTCCCCGAGCCTCCCGTGTCCCGAGGCTGGCGGCTGTGTCTGAAAGCTGGTCAGCATCCCCACCCAGAGTCCAGGACGCTCTCTCATGGCCTCGGGTCGCGTGCGCACCTTGGACCTATCGCCAGCCAGGGCACGGGAGTGCTCATGGGCCCCCAGGTCACATGCTGTGTAGTTTCCTGAACCGCGTGGGTCCCTGGACAGGAGTGAGGGCAGTGGGGAAGGGGCAGGATGCTGAGAAACACCCTGTGTCCCCTGCTCCCTTCCTCCCACCTGGACAGGCGCCCTGGTCCAAGACAGCCCAGGGGCCTCAGTGGGAGGTGGGGGGCGGAGGGCTCGGCCCCTGTCCACTTCACACCCCCCGGGGTCCCCCACCACCTGCCGTGACAGGTGGACCTGGGGCCAGGTCCTGCTCGAGCCTCCTACAGACGCAGCCTTGTGGCCAACTCAACACCCCAGGGACGAACGTTAGCCTCATCCAAAGGACGTCCCGTTTATGTGGCCTCCCTGTTTCTCCATCTCCACATCCGTCATCCCTCTAAGTGCTGGCTTTTGTTTCTGAGGCTTATTTTGACAGCAATGTCAATGTAATGGGCTTATTTTGTTTTTCGGGAGCTGGCTGGGAGGTGGCTGCGTGGCAGAGGTGGGGCCGCGTTCTCACAGAGGTCCCAGCTCTGAGGACGCGGCAGGGCCAGTGCCGAGAGCACCCCTGGGGCAGGGCGTGAGGCCCGGACCCGGGGTGGGGGAACCTGGGCCACTTCCGGAGGGCAGGCAGGGTCGGGCCCCGGGCCAGGCTCAGCGAGCAGAAACACCAGCAGGCCTGGCTTCTGCCCCGTCGTGAGCACCCCGGCCCCAGCTGGGTACGTGGGGGCGTTTGGGCGGCCCTCCCTCCGCCCCCCTTAGCCTCACTCATCTCGTCTCCCGTGGACGCACCGCGGTGCCAGCTGTGAGCTCGGAGCCGGCTCTCCGGTCCAGCTAAGCCCAGGTTCCAGGTTCAGCCGCTCGTGGCATCAGGGGCTCCTCCCTCCTGGTCTGCAGTCTCCTCTCTCCACGATTTGGGCCAGACCAGGAGGGTCCCCTGGCCACGCCCTGGGCCTTCTGCACGCACAGGAGAGGCCGTCAGCTGCCCACAGAGCTCCTCCCACACTCAGCATCGGGGTCCTTCTTGTCACAGCACTCAGGCAGCCACAACCGGCTAGCGGTCGGCACGCTCCCCTGGCCTGTTCTCCTGGCCTGGGTCACCCCCACCTCCGGGCTCACCCTCCGCTGTGGCCAGGAGTGTGCCTGTCCCTCTGGGCCGAGGTGTCCACAGCTGGGAAATGGGAAGCACGTGATGGAGTGATGTGAGCAAGCGTTTACGGGGACGTGGGCAGAGTTACCCCTCCTGAGCCCACGCGGGGCCGAGGAGAACAGACAGTCAAAGGGCCCTTCCAGGGAGCAGCGGCACCCCGGAAAGAGCGTCTGGGGCAGCGGGGCCTGGAGACAGACCAAAGGGCAGGGAGGGGCCGATTTGGGTTTGGGGAGAGGGACCCTCCATTCACAAGTGTGGGGTGAGGGGCACGGCCTCTCTTCAGTTTCCACACGCACCTGAACTTCTGAGCCTGCACCCCGGTTCCTTTGGGTGCTGGGCAGGGCTGCCCATCTGTCCAGTGCAGCCCTGGGTGGACTCTCCTGAGGGGTCCTCAGGGAGCAGGACCCCCGGGGCCACTCAGGAGCCCCTCTCTGGGCTCCCCTCCGCACCTCCCCCACCAGGGCAGAGCCTCCTCCAAGGTTGGGGGAATCCCTCTCCCTCCCTCTGCGATTCCTACCCGAAACTCCTCACCATTACCTCTTCCACCAAAGTCTTCACCTCCCGCTACGGGAAGCGTGATTGTCAGAGGACTTTTGGGTGGGACCCTCAGCCCCTATGTCCTCCTGCCCATGAGCAGTGAGGTGTGTGCTGAGCCAGCCGCCTCCTCAAATGGGGTGCAGGAGGAAGGAAAACAAGTAGATAAATACCTCAAGATACTATCCCAGTGCCCAGGCAGGGAGTAGGAGAGAGGGCTTGAGCCTGTCCAGCTCTGCCTTGGAAACTGCACAGACATATTTGCAGGCACACAGGTGTGCATCACACAGCACACATGCACTATGCACAGGTACAAATGCATGCACTCGTTCACACCCACATTTGTACACGAGTGAGAATCCACCCACACATGAAGTACATATGAAGACACACACAGAGGCGTGCATACACAGATCTGTGCAGACAGATGTATGTGCACATATACACGCATGAACACATAAGTGCACACACCATACTTATACACAAATCCACACACAGGCACACATATGTGCATACATGTGCGTGTATACAGATGCTCATATGCATATGTACATATACATGCTTACATAGACATGAATGAAACATACATGCATCTGCACATGTGCACATGAACTACCTGCATGTGTGTGTACTTGCACATTTGTGTGTGCATGCACACACATGGCTTATGAACGTTCATACGGGCACATGTGTATGCACGTGTGCATATACACACAGGCACACATGGTCATACTTGTATGCATACTTTGCACGCCCGCACATGCATGCCCACACAGACACACAGAGGTGTGCACACGTGCACACGCACACCCCACTTATGGTGTGGCCCCTCCCTGCAGCCATGGTCCTGCTGTTCGTCCTGTGGATGAAGCGACGGGAGAAGGAGCGGCACACGAAGCAGCTGCTCATCGACCCCGAGGATGACGTGCGTGACAACATCCTCAAGTACGACGAGGAAGGTGGGGGCGAGGAGGACCAGGTGAGACCCGGGGCCGGCCCAGGCCTCCCCACACGTGTCCAGCGCTCACGTGCTCCGCTCTCTCAGCGGGGGCTCGCTCTTGGGTGTTAACAGTAGACGTTTGGCCTTGTTCATGGCGTGAAGGCATCACATGCTCCTTGCAGGACATGCAGAGTCAGACAGGGGAGCACAGCTTCCCAGGCCTTGTCCCCAGGCCACGTTCGCTTTTCCAGCCTGGGCTGGGCTGTGCCTTCCTCGAGGGGCCTGTGACACCCCTTCTCACCTTTTCCCTCCCTGCAGCCGTAGCCCTGGCCCAGTGCTGCCCTGCGCCCTGGAGGGGAGGGGTTTGGGTGGGCTGGGACACAGATGCCCACTCGCCTGATACTCCCATGTGCCGGAGGCTGCCAAGTGCCTAGGGACAGGGACTGGCACCCAGGAGGGTAGACTGCAGGGAGTCGCCTGGTTGGAATCTGGGTTCAAGGTTGGCTCTTGGGGGACTCAGGGCAAGTCCTTAAGCCCACTACAGCTTAGACCCCTCTGTGTCCCAGCCCACAAACGAGCACACAAGGAAGGTGCGCAGAGGGAGGGCCGGCTCCTCTCATCTGAGCACTCGGGGTGGGATATGCATGGCTACTGAGCAATCTGGGCAGTGGGGTCACTCTGGAGTGTGCCAGACCATCAAGGACATCCCAGAGGAAGGCAAGGACACAGGCATTGCAGGAGGGGCGGAGTGGGGTCGAACAGGACAGCAGGTGCACCCAGGGCCCAGTGCCTGGAACAGGGCAAGGCGTGCTTGGGGCATTCTCCTGCTGCCAGTCCCTATAACCCCTTACCCCTGCCTCACCCCCACCCTCGTCTGGCCTTGCCCTGACTCCGCGTGGCCCGTCCCCCAGGACTACGACCTCAGCCAGCTGCAGCAGCCGGAAGCCATGGAGCACGTGCTGAGCAAGGCGCCTGGGGTGCGGCGCGTGGATGAGCGGCCGGTGGGCGCCGAGCCCCAGTACCCAGCCAGGCCCGTGGTGCCCCACCCAGGTGACATCGGTGACTTCATCAACGAGGTGGGTGCCCCGGCCATGGGACGGCCTGGGCAGGGTGTCTCTACTAAAGATAAAATCCCATTCACATGCACAAACAGAAGCAGCTGTGCGTGGTGAGGCCGCGGCTCAGAACCAGGTTCAGGGCTGGCCCTGCCACTCCAGCTGGGTGGCCTTGGGCGAGTTTCCTCCCTTCGCGTTCTTCTCCGTCCAGGGACTGAAATTCCCACCTCCGGGCAGGGTGGGGATTGACACCCAGGGCTTGGCACACAGCAGCTACTTCATAAGAGCTCGGGCACCGAGCGCTGCGGTAAGAACAGCTTCTAGGAGGAGAAATGGGGGGGCAATGGCGGGGCAGCACTTGGGTACAAGGAGCCCCTCACGTCCTAGTCACAGACTTGGCCTGTTGCCATCAGACACGCGCCCCCACCCACCATCCGTCTTGTCTCCGCTCGCCCCCATGCCAGGTAGGCACGGGCCCGAGGACACCCGGTCTCAGGCAGGCCTGGGCCAACCCCCCCATCCCACCCCGTGCAGCAGGACACAGCAGGTGGGAACTGCCCCAGAGGTGACCTCCTTCCGGAGCTGCCACCTGAGCACGTGCCCAAACTGACACGGGGGGCTTGGAGGCAACGTGGTGCCAAAGACCCAGTGAGCAGCACACGCAGCCTTTGAGCTTCCCCCGTTGAAAGTTTGGAACTACCTGTTACGACTTAGCTAGGGAAGCCCTCGGCTTACTCTCCAAGGTGCCCTCCCGTCTTCCCTCCTGGTACAGCAAATGGAGGAGCAGCTTGGACCAGGACAGACGTTTCCGCAGGAGCCGCCTCCGGGCAGCCGCTCCCTCAGCTCTCACCCACCGGCTCTGCAGAGATTCCTGTCCTTGGGCCCCTGTGGTTCCACCAGGTGCTCTCAAATACCCGCAACACTTACATCTCAGCCTGTGTCAGGGTCTAACTTTAAAAGAATCTACTTAAGCAGACAAAAACCCAGGGAGGGATTCAACAGAGATGCACAAAGATGTCTCAGAACCTTCCCCAAAACACATCGTGGGCCGGGCCACAAATGAAATTCCTACAACCGCCCAAAAGGGGATGCTGTACCAACAACACTTACTGTCTCTGATGTGATAAAAGTTTAAAAACCCCAAAAAGTGTGTCCTCCCCAAACTATAATTAAAAGCCCACTTTTAAATAACTTTTAGAGGGAATTAAAAATGAAAACTACAAACCATTCGGTACCGTGTGATGCTAAGAGTACCCACTGCCCAGGGCAGGGTTGGGCAGGGTGGTCCTCAGCAGAAAGTATATAGTCCTAAATGCTTCAGTAGAGAGTTGGGAAGCATGAATATAAAGGAGCTGAACTTTTAACGGAAGCAGCTAGGGAAAAAGACAGCAAAATAAACCCAAAGAAAAGTATCCCCAAGAAAAAAGACATGAATGAAGGCAGCAGTTGATGAAGGAGAAGCTCGGGGTCTGAGCCAGCCCAGGGCGCCCCAGGGCCCGGCCACCTGGAAGCAGGTTTGTGCCATTCAGACCCAGACCTTGTGCCCAAAATGTTGCATAACGTGAAGCTACGCTCCATCTCTATAAAAACAGTGGATCTTGAATCCTAATATAAAACCCTCTGTCCCCTGTCTCTTTAGCCCCAGAATCTGTGCTAAATCTTTTTTTTAGCCAAAGGACTCATATTTGAATGCACACGGTATTAACCAGCTAAGCCCTTCCCTTCTGGGTGTGGACAAAAGGCCACCTGGAGACTGTGCAGAAGGGGCCACTGGCTTCTGCCTGGGTGGCATGTGGGGGGAAAGACCTTGAAGGTTAGAGCCAGCGTGCTCCAGACAGCGCCGAGGCGGCCAGGGACAGGGGAGCGGGGCACAGTGGGGTGGGCCCAGGTCAGGGTCCTTCACAAACTCCAGTTTGACGTCTGTAACCAGCAGGTGGGAGCCAGGGATGTGTTTCCTCAGCCCACTGGAGTTTACTTTCAGTTTGAATTCATTTCTGATCTCAGTCTGGGTTTCCCCAAAAGCAGACCCAGAGACAGGATTTGGGGGCTGATCTTGGGAAGCACAGGTGGGTGGGAAGGGTGGGCAGGGGAGGGAAGAAGCCAGTGAGGTGCCCCATCCAGCCACGACCACCGTGGGCACCTGGGGCTCCGTCCTGCAGGGGACTTCCAAGAGCCAGCATAAAACATGCACCGTGGCATTGCCCCGCCTCTGGGTGAGGGACGCGGGGTGCAAACCTACCACTCCCACGGTCTCTGGGGAAGGGCAGCTCCCAGGGGCACCCTCAGCTGGCCACATGTGGAGCAGGTGTGGGCGGTGGAGGTCACACCCCCGAGCCCTGAAGGAGAAGGTGGCACCTGCTACATTGCCAAATTTTGTTCATGGGGATATCTAACTTAACAACTTCCACTTTCTGACTCTGGCGGCGCTGGCCCACGCTCCCTCGCGGCAGTGACCAGCTGGAGCCAGGCCCCTCTGCCCCCCACTGCTGGCACCCGCGTTTGTTCAGCCAATGCCCTCGAAGCTTCCACTTTCATAAACGCCCTCCCTGCCCAGTTCTCCGGCAGCCCTTCACAGCTACGCGCAGACAGCACTTCTTGAGCACCTACTGTGTGCAAGGCCCTGTAACCCCCTCTTCCCGCCCTAGTTCCCACCTGCTGCTCTGGGCCCCGGGCGTGGAGACGGCACACCCTCACCCTAACCCCATCTCCACGACCGACCGCAGGGGCTCCGAGCAGCTGACAATGACCCCACGGCGCCCCCCTACGACTCCCTGCTGGTCTTCGACTACGAAGGCAGTGGCTCGACCGCAGGCTCCGTCAGCTCCCTGAACTCGTCCAGCTCCGGGGACCAAGACTACGATTACCTCAACGACTGGGGGCCCAGGTTCAAGAAGCTGGCGGACATGTACGGAGGCGGCGACGAGGATTAGCCGAGCACACGACTTCAGACCGAACGAGAGCCGCGCCCGGACGCGGGAGGAGCAGGACTGAGCAGGGGCCGGGTGCTCCGACTCTCCCGCGACCGCGTTAGTGGCGTGTTAGGAGCCCCCACCCTGCCCAGCACCGCGCCGTCCAGCATGAGCACCCCCCCGGCGCCCCGCGCCAGCGCCGCCCGTCTCAGCAGCCGACTTGTCACTGAAGGAGAGCAAGAGGCACTCTGTCTTAACTTGAATTTCTTAGAGCAGAAGCACTGTTTTTAAAAAAAAAAAAAAGAAAGTGCCTTTTGGTACATGTTTCCGATTCCCTCAAACTCAGGAGTGACCCGCAGCAGACAGGCAGGGTCACCCCCACCCCAGTCCCGTGGCCGGCCCAGCTCGCCCAGCTCTGCAGGCGTCAATTAAGGAACCGGGGAGAAAGTGTCTTTCTCTTTTTCCTTTTTGTCTTTTTTTAATTGGTCTTTTCTTAAGAAAAAGAAAGTGGGTGACTCATTTGAAAAAACAAGTTTGGGGTCCAAATCCCAGCAGCCTTTGCTGTGCATAGTCAGGGTCCCCTGGGCCCCCTGGGGGTTCCCCAGGCCAGCAGGGCAGGGGGCTCAGCCTTCAGCTCCCACAGCAGGAAGGTCCCCGGCGGCTGCCCAAGCCCTTGGCAGCCAAAGGCAGGGCCGTGGATTTGACCTTCACCCCAGTTTGTGGCCGCTCCCCCCACCCACTCCAGATGCTGTGAGCAGCTGGGGCAGATGTGGTCCAACAGACCATCCTGGACGTTCCCATCTCTGCCCTCGGCCATGCCCGGGCCCCTTAGTCAGCCAAGGACCCCATCGGGGCCATCTGTCACCCCAAATGCCACCCAGGAGAGTACGTTGTCCCAAAAAGTCAGAGTTCAAACCTGCAATACCCCAGCCCAAACCCTCCCCTCCTTGTGACTGGACTCCAGGGGACTCCATCAAATAACGTGCATCAGTCTGAACCCCTGTCCACTTTCCACACCTCTGGCCACCGCTGGGGCCGTGCAGGTGGCAGGGACGCTGACCTCCTCCTGGGCTCTTGGTCCTGCAGGGGCATCTGGCAGCCCCTCATCCCCACCCTGTGGACCTGCATTCCTGCCTGAGGCTCCCCAGTCTGCTCCAGAGGGGTGGGGAGAGACCACGTGTCCCAGAGCTGCCTCTGGGCTCCACACACCAGAAACTGTAAGCTCCTTTCCTTTGGACCCGTGTCAGCCGCAAGCAGCCCTGGGGACGGCAGTGCCATTGTACCTCAGAGCTGGCATTGTTCTTTCTGTGGGCATTTGACTCTCAAGCCAGACCAGGGGGAGGACAGCAAAAGGGGCTGTGTCCAAGGAACTACTGGGGCTGCTCCAGCCACCTTTGCACACAGGATGAGGAAACACGCCCGGTGCATCTCCAGGACGGCCGTTTCTGGGCCTGAAGGCACCTCGGGCAGGGCAGGAAGCAGACTCCTTTGTGGGGGAATCCTTGTGTGTGGTCAGCTTTCTGGCTCACCCAGGCTGGAGACAACACACTCCCCAGGGAAGGGGGTAAGGGTGCCAGTGGCCCTGGGCAGTACTTGCTGCCAGAGCCCCCCTTGGGGAGAGGGGGGTCCCAGCATTGACAAAGGACAAGGAGGACCCCCTGGAGCCTGACCCACACCTGCTGCTCAGGGTCAGGGTGAGCCCCGGAGGGCTGGGGAGGTCAGGGGTACCTGTGGGGACAGCATGTTCTCTACCTGGGGGTCTCTGGTCCATTGCCTTCCTCAGCCTACGGCCTTTCCCACTGCTAAGGTCACCCCTTTTCTAAACTGCTTTGGCCTGAGTACACATGCATGTGCCACTCTGTGGCTTGTTCCCATTGGACGTCAGGGTCGCTCCCCAAACCAAACTCATCACCCACTCTGTGCACCCTCCACAGGGTTGAGATGGGTCACAAGCTCCTTCTTTGGCCATTCTGACCCCACCCGTGACTGCCCAGGGAGGGAGGGAAGGATGGGGGCACTGTGACATGCACCGGGCACCCCTTGTGCAGACAGCCAGGCCAGGAGCAGGACCGGCTCCCCCAGGCTAAGCTGTGCTTTGCAAAGGAGGATGTCCTGAGCATCTGGGGCGTGGCCATCACAGCCAGGGAGGGATTGTGGCTGTGGGGCCAGTGGAAGGGAGCTGGAATTTTCTGTTTTAGTTGTTTTGGAAAGTTCATCCTTCAGTCCAAGTTCTGAACCTGAGGTGTGTGCGTGGGTTGTTCTCAGTGTGACTGCAACTCGGGAGCCGAGGCAGCCGTGGACTCTTTTCTCTGAAAATCCCGAGGCCTCCTTGGGGTCCCAGAAGACCCCAATCCTGCTGGCTCCCAGGAGAGTTGGGCACTGTATCTGCACCTGCCTCCCTCCAGTCCCCTCCTCTCCCGATGCTTGTCACTGCCAAGCCCCCCTTGCATTTTGCCTAAATCACACAGGCTGAAGCTGCGGCACCAGCTGGAGGGATGTCCGTGGGCTTCCCAGACCCATCCCTGCTGCCCGACAGCTGGATGGCTTCCCCCTCCCCCACCCCAGCCAGCCCCTGGGGGCCAGAGAAAGATGGGGTTCCCACACCCTCCCAGACCCATCTCTGAACTCGAGTTAGCTGTAGCTAAGCATACACATCTCCTCTGTAGCTTGTAGATACGACTGTCTGTGATCAGGGGACCTGGCAGCACAGAGTGCAAGGGCATGGTTTAGTTTCTTTAGGGAATTTTTGTTCTGCGAACAGGAGTAACCTGCACTGTAGGGCAGAGTGACAAGAACAGCAGGCAGCCCCCAGCCTGGGGCCACGGTGCCTGTCGGGGCCTGGGCACCCCAACTCCTGGCCCAACAGGGTTTCTCTTTCTCATGTTTTTCAGCAAATCCAAAACGCTAGGCCTCCTGCCACCAAAGTGTCAGAGTAATGGCCAATTGTCATGCCCTCAGAGATGCCTCAGTTTCCCTAGCGTGAGCACCAGCCGACACACACAGTCCATTGAGATGACAACTCTGTTCTTTCCAAGGTAAAAAGTCAGGGGAGAGGGAGTCTCCATTTCTGCCAGTGCTAAACGGAACAACAACAAAAAAGTCAAAACGAACGCTCCCGTATGCAGAGCAACGTGGTGTACATAAGTACGTTCTGCTTGATGCGACCCATCCAGCGGGGGATCCACCTCCATGTACAATTGGAACGCGTTTTACTTTTCCTTTCTCTCCTTTTTTCATTCTGATTTTTTTTTGCATGTTTCTTTTTGAAAATGGACAAAATGTGTAGCAGCCCGCATGACCGTGGTTGTTTTGGGGAAAGATACTGGAGTACGATGTATTCACACTGCAACTCTGAGCATTGCGCGGTTAGACAAATGTTCCAACTTTTTTTGTAATTGTCAACAGCACAACTATTTTGTATTGTTGTTTGTATCATTTTGTACCAAAAAAAAAAAAAAAAAGGAAAAAAAGGGCAGAGAGTTGATGTTTTCCATGTGCTTTCAGTGCCAGGCAGCCTTGGTTCTGAGCTGAGTCCCAGCTTTGCGGAGTCGTGTGTCCCGGGGCGGAGTTGGGCATTGGCACGCTGCTCCCGAGGAGTAAATAAAGTCCCCCTTTGAAGCAGTCCGCCTCCACCTGCCTTGATTTTCTTTCACACACTCAAGAAGCTGATGGTGTTTGGGGACGGCAGGCGATGAACGGGGGGGTGGTGTCCGTAGTGGGATTCATCCATGCAGCAAACACCTCTTGGGCACCTACCGTGTTGCAGACACTGCTCTAGGCTCTGGGGAGCCAGACATGGACCAAACCAGCCCACTGCCCACATGTGCGAGGCCCGCATGCCATATGTCTAAACAGTTTAAAGTTTTTACAAGTTATGCATCAAGCTAACAAACCGTTAAACAAAAGATGTTCCCCTCCTACCGTGGCAAACACATCTCTGTGATACCACAGAAGGCCGGACTCAAATTTAGAAGCCTCAGACTCCTTGGAGTTTGGTGCCAAGATGCGGCTGCAAGGAAGGAGCCAGGCCCACAGCCTTCCACCCCCCTTCTCCTCCCACCCCCTGCTTTGTCTGCCCCTACAAGGGACCGGCATGCATGTGTGCATGTGGTACCCCAGCCCACATGTCCCAGCTTCACCTAATCCCCCACAGATAGCATCCCTCGGCCCTTAGGATGGGCAAGGTCGTGAGAACACGCCTGCAGAAGAGGCCTGTGCCAGCCCAGGAAGGGGCCCAAGGCACTCTGTGAGGAGTTTTGGGGTCCTGGTACCCAGAGAGTGGTCTGGAGGGGCAAACACATGGCCTCTGACCCTGCAGACTCCTCCCCCTATGGTGGGGAACGCAGCAAAACAAGGGCTGAAGTGCAGGTGCACACACACATGCATGCACATGCACACACACGCACAGGCCTCTGACCGCCGACATTTCTCAGTGCAAACCCTCCCCAGCCACAGCAGACATAGCAGGTAAAACAACCAGGCCAGAGCCACTCCCACGCCCAGGGATGCTGCGTGCTGTGTGGGTCTCCCTGCCAGGCAGGCCCACCCCCCACCAGCTTCCCCAGCCTCCCATGGAGGCTCTCCCTGCAGCACAGGGTACTCCTCACCCTTCCTTCCCTCCCCTCTTCCCACTTTCCTCTTCCCTGCCACAGCCTTGTCCCAGGCAGGGGATGTGACAAGGCCTGAGTCCCTGGGCCAGGCCTCCTGGTCACCACTGCAGCCCAAGACCCTCCTTGTTGGAGGCCTGAGCACCAGGGATGGTCTCACATCACCTCAGAGATCCCCAGGGTAGCACAGGCCTGAGCAGCATTGTGCCCCCACCCGCTGGGGCTCAGGAGGCTGAAGTGACCTGGTCAGTCTGCTGGCACATGAACCCAGGAGTTTGAGAGCAGCCTGGGCAACATAGCAAGACCCCGTCTCTACAAAAAATAGAAAAAATTATCCGGGTGTGGTGGTGGCACCTGTAGTACAGCTACTTGGGAGGCTGAGGCAGGAGGATCACCTGAGGCCGGGAGTTTGAGCTTGTAGTAAGCTATGATGACACCACTGTACTGTACTCTGGGCGACAGAGTAAGACCCTAAAAATATACATATATATACAATCAAGTGAGGAGTTTGCCAGACACAACCTCACATCACAATTCTGCTCCGTTCATCCTTTGGGGCCCAGAAACCTGATAACAGGCTTCCGGTGCAGGTGGCCTCTGCTCCCACCTTGAGAAGGGGGAACCATGGAGCCATCTGCATCCTCCCGGCTCTGCCTTGAAAGCAGAGATGTGCCTAAATACGCCTCCGTCCCTGGGAGTCAGCGAGAGGATTCAGTGTGCCAGTATGTGGGAGGAGGCTCAGAGCCACACGGTGTCCCCCAGAGTAGGGTGCTTCAGGGAGACAATTTTGGGGTGCCTCAGCACCTGGCCTCAAACTGCAGTGACACCCAGCGGAGAGGTTTTCTCTTCAACTTCCTCTAAGAAGAGAGCACTGTAATGTGCTCTGGAATCTCCTAACCGTGGGGCATAGCCTGTCTAAAACCTCAACACAACTTTTTCACCACATTTATTTTTTTTAAATGACCGTATTTATTGAAGTATAACATACTTGCAGAAAAGCAGATGGATCCTAAGTACATTTTCATAAAGGGAATCTACACAAGTAACCAGCACCCAGACCAAGATAAAGATCACCTCCCACCAAAGCCCCTGTCCTGACCTTACACAGAGAGTCACACAGCAGGTGCAATGTCCTGCTCCCTCGGGAAATGTCTGTGCAGTGCATCCCCTTGAGGAGTGGGGCTCTGGTCCGCACATTCTACTGCCATCTGCTCCACTGTGTGGGTGTCCCCCTGTCACCCACAACCCTGGGGGTGAGTCAGAGACACAGGCGGAGACTAGGGATGGCCTACGGCTTTGGGGGTGGAGCAACCGGACTCAGGCCTAGAAAGGCCAAGTCTGAGCCCAGGAGAGATGGAAGCAGGTAAGAGACTAAATATACAGGTGGACGATGCCAGAATAGAACACTTATGAAAATGCTCTGACCCACCCCTGCAGCAACCAGCAGGAAACCAACCCATTATCTACAGTAACTAGCCAGAAACCAACCCATCACCTATAGTCACCAGCCGGGAAGCCAGCCCATGTCTACACCAACCAGCCCGGGAAACCAGCCCATGTCTACACCAACCAGCCCAGGGAGCCAGCCCATGTCTACACCAACCAGCCCAGGGAGCCAGCCCATCATCTACAATAACCAGCTATCTTAGTTTGTTCATGCTGTTATGATCTCATTCATGGGACTGGGTAATTTGCAAACAACAGATCTTTATTCTTCAGGGATCTTGAGGCCAGGGGGACCAGGGTCACAGTGCTGCCAGGTTGGAGTGGGTCCTGGCCTATTCCACAGACAATACATCCAGGTGTCCTCACCTGGCGAAGGCTCAGGGCACAAAGGGCCTGGCCTGTCCCTCCAGCCCTTTTATAGGGTTGCTAATCCCAGTTGCTCAGCTATTTCCTCGTGAATGGGCTACTGCTCCTGCAAAAGAAGCTTCACAGAGTGCTCACCTGTCTCTGCACTTCACCCTTTGCCTGTGCAGACACAGCGTTTGTCCTCTCTGGCTGGTGCAGCTACAAGGTGCCAGCTCGGAAGCACAGGGCATTGTCAAAAGGGCTGCGGGGTGTGTGGGGCAAGGGCCCTCCAGAGAGCATCACATTTGGATGTGAACTTGGCCTGGTTTCCAGGTCTCTGCTGTGTGTGTGGGACCTTCAGAGTCCACCTAGCACCCCCAGGAAAACATCCACTGTCCTGGGCCAGAACTTGGAGTTCCTCAGAAGTCAAGATTTGCCTTACGGGTTGGGACTCTGGAGGGGTACAGGCCTCTGCTCCCAATTCCTGCCTGGCTGTGGAAGACAGGGACCCAGCCAGAGCAGCCCAGCCCGGCCCTTTGTGGGGGCCACTCACTGGCTGTGAGTCACTGCAGACGTCCGTCCTATTGCCCTGGTTGCCCCCCAGCTGAGGCTCCCTCCCCATGCACCCCATGCATCTGGACCTTGCCATGGCACATGGCTCTGAGGTGGGTCTGCTGTGAGCACTGCCCAAAGGGGATGCCCTCACGCCTGCCTGGGAGGCCGTGGAGGGGGAGGATCAGAGCTGGGCCCAGATGCGTGTCCCTAATGGGACACCCAGGCCTGAGCCTTCCCTGAGGGACGCCTGACAGGTACATGTCCCAGCAAGACCAACCTGTGCCACTTGCATAGGAGCCCGAGCAAAGCTGGAGTTTGTGGGTTCACTGGCCTCTACCAAGGAGGCAGCACCCCACTCCCCTCTGCTCATCTCTGCGCCAGTGTGCCCAGATTCCCTTGGTGCCCAGGCCTCACCTTCCACCATAGAGTCCCAGCCCCCCAGGCTGTGAACCCAGACATGAGTGGGTCCCACCACACCAGGCTTTGGGGTCCTAGGAAGCTCTCCAATTGGCCGGGACACGCGACCCAGCCTGCCTTGACCGCTGGCCTGAGTTCACCCTGGAGGGGCCCCAGCAGTGGCTCATACCTCCTTGTCATGAAGGCATAGAGCGGCGCCCCTGCTAAGGGCACTAGCAGGCAGAGGCCATGCACCTGTTCCAGCCACCCCAGGCCTGTGGAGGCTCTGCCATTCTTGGGGATGCTGAGCTCAGAAAGGCTGAGCTGCCTCCAAGGCCCCTGCTGGTCAGGGGCACAGTCAGACCCGAGCCCCCAGCCACTGCCCCACCCTGCAGCCCTACTGCCACCCCAGGAGACAGGTCAGGGCAGATGGAGCAGGCTGGGCACCCCTTGGGCAATGCCTTCCCCCAACCCCTGGCAGAGCTGGTTCTTCCAACTCCCTTCCCCCACACCCTCCCCAGCCTTTTCTTGGTCACAAATTTGCATCCACAATGACTTGCATAACAAAAAATCATTCACACGGTTAATTACCATGGGTACAGTTGATAATTACAGGCACAATTACCCACTTGCTAATTTTGAGGGTGCAGAGCAGCTAATTACATTCACAATTAGGCAACTGCTGTGGGCCAGGATGGGGGCACATTCCTCATAATCAGACTCCTGGGGTGAGGCCGGGGGTGGGGAGTAGGGAATTCAGGTGATCTGGTAAGGAACCCCCCTCCCAGCTCCAGGGCAGGGGCTTTTGGCCCAGAGGCAAGGGCCTGGGTGGAGGTTGCTGTCCCTCCCCTGCCCTGGGAGGATTCAGAGCGGTCACCTCACAGGCCGTACTGAGCAGAGCCACCCGGGGCATTGGCCACTCAGCCAGGTGTCCACAGACGCACCGCAGGGCAGGCCAAGCAGTCATGGTCCAGCCAGCTGCGGGGACTCTGCACCTCACTCATTCACACTCACGTGCATGCAAACACGTGCACAAACAGGCATGCTCACAGCAGAGTACGCGCGCACGCACACACACAAACACACACACTCTGCCCTCCTGGGCTCAGGGTAGGCTGCAGGGTGCTATCCAAGGTGCTGACCTCCCAGCTGCCAGGGGTGGGGTGCCCCTTGCTGCGGAGCCCGGCAGGGCCAGCTGGGAGGGCCAGGCAAGGATGATAATGGCACCTGGAAAGCCCCTGGAAACCCCCTCCACTGTCTCTACCACCTGTGCCCATGACCAGCCACCCAAAGGCCTACTCCTCGGTAGCCTGATGACCTAGGGTCAGCTCTTTGTCTCAAGCGTGGCCTCGCCAGATGCACTGAAACGCTGGCCCAGGACAGGGAGGGGCTCCCTCGGTGGATCCAGGAGGGGTCAATGCCACAGACCACAGGCCGGCCCAGCCTCGGACATGGCCTGACCAGCAGCACAGTTCACCTTAAAATGTTGAATTAACTGTTATATTTGTTTCCTGGGGATGCTGTAACAAAGTACTGCAAACTGGGTGGCTTCAAACAACAGAGATTTGTTCTCTCAGTTCTGGAGCCAGAAGTCTGAGATTAGTGTCTGGGCTGAAATCAAGGTGTCATCAGGGCCAACCTCTCTTGAGGGGCAGATTTTTGGATCACTGACCTGGGTAAGGTGGGCTTCTAGGTTGCACCTGTAGCTCCCTTGGTTTTTGTCTAGGTTTTAGGAGTTTTCTCCCCTTTAACTGAATTCATTGGGAATTTGTTTCTCTACATGGGACGAGAAGTCCAGCTTTGTTGTCTTTCAGAAGACAGAATGCTATGTGAGTGCCATTTATTAAATCATCCTTTCATCCTAAACTGAAATGCCACCTTAGTCCTGTATTGAATTCTCAGACACACTGGGATCTTCTTTGGAGTCCCTGCTCTGTCCCGATAATCTGTCTGGTCCTGTGCCAACACTATGCTGATCTGCTTACAGTGGCTTTTTAATATGTTTCCTTGTCTGGTGAGACAAGCTCTTCCTCCTGACTCTTCTTTTGCACCTTCCTTGGCTAATCTGCCACAGGGGGCTGTGAAGGCCAGAGGACGGGCAAGGCCCTGAGGAGGTGGCATCTGATGGGATGGAAGGATGGGCAAGCTTCAGCGAGGGGAGGGGAGGGCATGGGATGTGGGAGTTTGGTGCAGAGTGGGCTGAGGCCAGAGGCGAGGCCACCAGGGCTCTGATTTAAGAGTTCGTGCGGCACGCTGTGCATGGTATCTAATTGGGTTGGGTCCCAGGTTTGGCTTGGCTCAGACCAGGACCAGAGTCCTCATCAGCAGTTCCCAAGGCTGCAGGACCAGGGAGGTTTTCCAGAAGGAACAGGAAGATGTCTCCAGGCAGCAATGATCAGGGACACCAGGTGCCCACGACCACGACCAGAAAGCAGACACTCCCAGTGAAAAGGAGCCTGCTGTGACAACACGAGCAAGCGCATCTGAGAGGAACACAGCCAGTGGGGCTGCTAATAAACAAGATCCCAGAGCTGTGGGGCATGCACCTCCAAGCTGAGCTGCAGCCACTGCGGGAGGCTGGCTCACATTTCTCAATTCCGAAGAAGGAAGGTGTTAGCTGCTGCGCTGACGGTGGCCTTTGCTGCACCTCTCCGTTCCCAGGGCACAGCAAGTGTCAGGGAAGCACACAAGGACGTGGTTAGGAAGCCCAGCACGCCAGGCAAAGGACTTGCAAGAAGAAGACTATAAAAGTGTATTGAGGCAAACGTTCTTAATGGTGAGGCGGAAGATTTGTTCCCGAGGTGGGCATGAGACAGGTGTGCCTGTATCCCCACCACTCTTCAGCCCTGTTCTAGGAGCCCCAGCCTGTGCAGTAAAGCAGGAAGAAACAAAGATGTGGGCATTGGAAGGAAAGAATAAAACTGCGGTCATTCACAGATGGCAAAGGCTGTGTACAGACAAAATCCTCAAGAATTGATAATCAATCTATTAGAATTAGTCAGTGGAGTTAACAAGGTCACTGGGCACAAGGTCAAAATACCCAAAAAAAAATCCCTCAGGTTTTTGTATACTAGCACAAATAGAACACAAAGTTTAATACCATTTACAATCGCATCCAAATATTTAGAAATAACTTTAATTGAAGACGTAAAAGACCTCTGTGCAACATTATTGAGTGAAATTAAAGAACACCTGAATAAATGAGGGGTCACACCACGTTCTCGGATTAGAAGACTCAACATTGTAAAATGTCAGTTCTCCCCAAATCAAAACTCCCCGATCAGTTTCAATGCAATCCCAATCAAATTCCTACTTGGGTTTTTTGTTTTGTTTTTGAAACCGACAAGCAAATTCTAAAATTCCACGGAGCTGAAAAAATTCAAGCCACTTCTGGAGAAGAGTGAAGATAGGGCTGCGGCCCGCCTGGGGTGGGGTCATCCCTCACACCTCAGAGCCTCCCTGGAGGAGCCGGGAAAGACCCGGTTCTGGCTTCAGGAAGAGGAGTCGCCCTTTCTTGAGCGCCGGCTGTGCCGCACTTGCCTTAACCGCGGGGAGCCGGGACCCCAGGGACCCCGCGGCGCCCCGCGCAGGTGGCCCGTCTGGCCTGCTCTGCGTCCCGGGAAAGTCTCCGAAGACGCCCGCCCACCTGCGGCGCGCTGCTCGGGTGTCCCGGCCGGGCCGGGGCGCGGGGCGGGGGGTCCGGGGTGTCCGCTCACGCCCGGCGGACAGCCCCGCGGGTCCCGCAGGCCGGCCACCCGCTCCGGGCCGCTTTTCCCCTTTTCCTTCTACTGGGGGTTGCCGGTGCCGGGAAGGCTCCCGGGCTCCAACAACGTTTGGGTGCTGTCGGGTGTCCCAGGTGCAGGCACGTGCCGTCCCGAGGCAGGCTCGCCCCCCCCCCCCGCGCTCCCCCAGGGCCCGGCGCGCCGGCCCCCACGACTCAGCCCGGGGGCGCGGCTGCTCTGGGCTCCAAACCCCGCGACAGCGGGCCGGGTGCTCTCCCGGGAGGAGGGGACGGACGCGGGGTGCGGGAAGGCGGCGGTGCCCCACCTGTGCCCGCGCCCCGGCCCCGCGCGTCCCGGCTCCGCGCCCCCACGCGCGCCGCGCCCTCCCTGCCGCACCCGCGGCTGCCCTCCGCCCCCCGCGTGCCAGCCCAGCACCCCCCGCTCAGGTGCTCGGCCCCGCACCCGGGGGGCTCCAGCCAGCTCTCCTGCCCGGGCGCGCCGCCCCTTTTCGGCTTCCCAGACCCACGCCCTCCTCGGCCCCGCCCCCGCCTGGACGGCCGCGCTGGACACCGTGCTGTTCGGGACTCTGCAGCCACGTGGGGGCGAGCGCTCCGCAGTGGACCTTCGGCCACCCTGGGGCTGGACGGCGCTGCCACCGTCCCCATTTCATAGATGAGGAAACTGAGGCTCAGAGGGGCAAGAGCCGTCTGCATCCGGAGGAACAGCTATGAGCCCTGACTCGGCCCTGGGGACACAGGCGACCTGGGGACAGAGAGGGCCCTGAGAGGGGTTGGGGCCCTTCTCCTTCCGGTGCCTTAATGAGGGGCGTGCCTCAGTCCTGTGATGTGGCCCCATCCAGCCACCCTCAGGGCACCCCCAGGGGTCCTCAGCCTGGCAGGACCTCCCTACAGCTCCCTACCCCTGTCCCACTGTTCCTGTCTCTTCCAAAAATCCATGACATCCCCTCCAGGGGTAGCCCCTTCCCAAGTCTCGCTGGGGGGCCTCAGCCCAGTTGGGGCCACCCATTTCTTCTACCCTAGGAAGAGAAGGGGGGACAGCAAGAGGGGCTCCCAGGGAGGATGTGGTTGCAGTGTTGGGCTCTCCCTCCATCCGTGGGCTCCTGGGAGCCCGCTGGGCAGGGCTGGATCTGCCACAGGCCTGGTTGAATGGATGCGTGAAATTGCCATGGCCATCCGCCCCCAACACCACCAGAAAAGACACAGTGCTGGGCCTTCAGGCACAGCTGGATTTGGTGCCCCAGGAATGCCATAAGACTGTTCCTTCACTCTTTGCCTCTGTGTTGGTCAGTCTCAGCCACACTGTCCCCATGCAGTGGCCAAGGTGGCCGTAGTAATCACGCTGATGTTCTACCAGCCCCAAACATGTAGAGTTCCTTTCTGTGGAGTTCTTGCACAATGTCCAAGTGAGACATTGACCTGGCTGGGGTCACACCCATCCCTCAGCCCGTGTCGGTGACCCTGACAGGCCAGACCACATGCTCCCCATGAGTCCACCCCCAGAGGGGGTAGGGCCACCTCGAAGCAGGGGGGATGGAGCCAGCTTTGCCAGTGTGCTCCGTGCACGGCACCTTGGGGCCAGTGCCAGCGAGACTCAGCTGTTACTGTCACCTTAGTCATCACCACGTTTTTCTCCTTCGCCTCTGAGGCAGCCCAGAGACAGTCAGAGCTCCAGTCTAGCGGAGAAGTGAAGTCTAGAGGGACCCCGAGAGCCGCTGGTGGGTGGGGTGGGCAGTCAGCAGGGAGGCAGAGGGCTTCCTGGAGCTGGTGGCATCTGGGAGCCCCCAGCAGCAGAGAGCTGCAGAGGGCCGGGCCACATCTGGGGGGGCTCTGGCAAGCGACCAGGCTACCTCCCTGCTGGCTTCCTGCTCTTTCAGCTCCTAGGGCATCGGGGGTGAGCAATGCATGTTGTACCCCGCCCCCACCACCACCAGCTCACAACCAAGAAATGGAAAGGCCCATCCGCTGGGTTCAGACCTCCCCCTCCTCGGGCCTCCCACCCCTTCCAGCATCAGCAGGCGGTGGGCTGTCGCTGGACCTGGGGCAGGAGCCGTCACCCCTCCCCACTGCCCCCACCCGCCTGCCCTTTCCGCCGCTTCCACCTGGCCTCATCCCACCCCACGTGGGCCACGTTCCTATCTCCACACTGGAACATAGCTTTTTAAATTTTTATTCATTTATATTTGCAGTTTTATTGAGATATATCTGATGTATGGTACACTGCACATATTTATAGTGTGCAATTTGAAAAGTTTTGACATTTTACACACCTGTGAAACCATCACCATGGTCAATATAATGAACTTGCCATCACCCCCAAAGCTTCCTCGTGCCCTGTGGCAAGCCTCTCCCTGCTGTCCAGGCACAGTGACCTCTCATCGTCAGTCTCTGCCACACCTGGCAGCAGCCCGGCAGCCCCACTGAGCGCCTTGGAGGCGCCGAGGACTCACTCCTTACTGCTGAGTATTTCGTTGTGTGATACACAAGTTGTTTATCCATTCACCTGTAGATGGACATTCGCTTCTTTCTAGTTTTTAGCTATTACAAATAAACCTGCTATGAACAGTCTTGTACAAGCATTTGCCTGGACACGTGTTCGTTTCTCTCGGACTGGATATGAGAGACGCATGTTTAACTCTTCAAAGGGCAGCTCGTTTCACGTCCTCTGCACCTTCCAGGGGCTCTGCAGCCTCCCCAACACCTGGTCAGGTCCGCCTTTCTCACTTGAGCCATCCTCACGGGCGTGTTACTGGCATCTCATTGTGCTTTGAATTCCCAAATGAGACATGAAAAGTGGCTCCCAACCGCCCCATCCTCTCATCTTTGCTTCTGGTGCCACCTGAGGGCTCTCCCTGTGGCCTCCTGGCCGTGCCCGTCCTTTGCCCCAGCCTCCCCGCACGCTCTCACGGCCTTTCCAGGAACGGGTCACTTACAAGCCAAGGCCCCACCTGAGGAGCACTGCCAGCCGGGAGGCTCCCCAGGGGCTGGCCCCCAGCTGCACCTGGTCCACATCCTCTGGCCCCTGGAAAGGCACCTGCAGGAGAGGTGCTCATGGCACTTTTTAGAAAAAATAGATATGCACATGCCCACCCTTCTCAAAAATATAGACATTCTGGCAGTTGGTTGGGATTTAAAGCCTGACAAAGCAACTAGATGCATGTGTAGCTAGGTAGCGAGGAGTGTGGTTTGTCATCCAAACAAGCCCTGAGGACGCTCTGCAGGCGTCCCTGGCTTGTCCTTAAGGGTGAGCACAGCCTGAGCCTGTGCCCAGCCCCGCGCCAGTGCGGAGGGAGCAGAGGCTCACACCTGCACTGTGCTGTGCTGGGCTGGGAGGGTTTGGGAAGGCTGTGTACAGATTCGTCTAACTGCATAACCATCGCGAGGTCAGGCACTGGTTGAGCACTTGCTGTATGCAATAAAGATATAGGACGATGCGTCCCTGAAGCTGCTTGGACAGACAGAGGCTGAGAGCAGAACAGAGTCCCACGGCCCCAGCCGCCCAGCTCGGGGGCAGGGGGCGTCCTGAGGACAGGGCTAGAGGAAAGCTCAGTGAACCTTTTCTTTTTTAGATAAAATTACATTTGGAGGGCCAGGCACAGTGGCTCACACCTGTAATCCCAGCACTTTGGGAGGCTGAGGCAGCAGGATCGCTTGAGCCCAGGAGTTCGAGGTTGCAGTGAGCTGTGATGACACCACTGCACTCCAGCCG
The DNA here is from genome assembly GCA_023783475.1 of Daubentonia madagascariensis. NCBI lineage: Eukaryota > Metazoa > Chordata > Mammalia > Primates > Daubentoniidae > Daubentonia > Daubentonia madagascariensis. Next base: position 699,579 of record JAKFHU010001640.1, on the reverse strand, counting down.
GGGCAACAGAGCAAGACTCTGTCTCAAAAAAAAAAAGTTACATTTGGAGACCACTGCCTGATAAAAGGGAAAATTTTCCAACAATTAAGTGACTGAGAATCACCAGATTTACAATAATATTCTAATAAGAAGTTCTCACACATTTACATGATCATCCCAGGCCATTTACAAGCCTGTCTCATCTGGTGCCAGATCACTGAGGTGCGGGGCCAGGCAACCTGCTGACGCTAAGCTCTGTGGTCCCCTCCCATGCTGTGTTAGGTACACTTTACACATGTGAGAATGGGCAAATCTTACCTGTCAGCTTGGCTTTTACATTCGTACCACGAAGATCCACAGAACATTCCCACCTCCCCAGAGGGCCCTCCACCAGAGGTACCACACCAGCCCCGTCACCGTGGACGGTGTCCCCTGCTCCTGAGCCTCCATCAAGTGGAATCAGAGGGTGCGGGCGCCTATGTCGAGCCTCTTTCACTCAGCATCACTCTTGAGACTCAGCTACACTGTGGAGGGCCACGCAGTCGGGGCCTTCGTGTTCCTTAGTGGCCTTCCACTGAACACACCCACTACAGTGGTCCACCCGCTCACCTGGACACCACTGATGGGTCAGATGGAAACAGCCCCAGTGTCCACCAATGAATAAAGCCGCTATTAACATTCTTGTATGTCTTTTTGACGGACAAAGGCGTTCGTTTCTCAAGTAGATATTCAGGGGTGGAAGTACTGGGTCCTATGGAAGATTTATGTTTAACTTTATTAGAAAGTGCAAAACAGTTTTGCAAAGTGGTTATACCGTGTCACACATCGACCAGCAATGCACGAGTGCAGCTGTCCCACAGCTGCCATCTTTTGACACTGTTGGTCTTTCAAATTCGAGCCATCAGGGTGTGTATGTAGGGGCATCTCCCTGTGGTTTTCATCTGCATTTCTCAGATGCCCAGTAATGACAAGCACCTTTTCACGTGCTTATTGGCCATCTGTGCATCTTTTTAAAAAGTACCTGTTTGAGTGTCTTGCATATTTTCTATTGAGTTGTTTTTTTATTATTGAGTTGTGGAATTCTTTATCCCTTTGTCAGGTATAAATATTGCAAACATTTCTCCAAGTCTGTGGCTTGCCATTTTACTTTCATAAGGATATCTTCTGTTTTCTTACATTCTAAAGAGGAATTTGCATTTCATTTTATTTTTCTCACTAACATAGCAAAACAATAATCTAAAAATATATATACTCATGAAGATAGAGTAGACCACCAGAAGCTGGGAAGGGTAGGGGGTGGGGGATGAAGAAAGGTTGATTAATGGGTACAAATAAAAAGTTAGAAGAAATAGAATTAGTGCTCAACAGATCAGCAGGTGACTATAATTTACAATAACCTATTGCACATTTCAAAATAGCTAAAAGGGAATAATTCAAATGTTTCTAGCATAAAGAAAAGACAAATATTTAAGGTGATGGATATGACACTTACCCTGATTTAATTTTTACACCTATGAATGTATCATCACATGTACCCCAAAAATGTTTATTATGTATCAATAAAAAGTAAAAAGAAACAATAGAAATTAATACTAAACTTTTGCAGAAACAATACATTTCATACAGTAAGAATTAAATAGATATTACTTTTTTTTCACTGTGTTTTTCACTAAATTTGAATCCTATATTGTGGAAACAAAATGTCAGGAATAAGCCAGTCTACAGAAAATCCCGTGGCATCTTCCCCACACCACACCACAAAGCGCAACATATGACTGTTGAAACGCAAAAGGCCCAACACAGGTAATCTGATGAGCAAAAGTCTGTACCTCTGCAGGCCAGTTTATGAATGTTTTCTTCATGGTTTGTGCCTTCTGTGTCCTTAGAAATCCTCGCCCACTGCACACCACGAAGCTCTTCTCCAGTGTGTTCCTCTAGGTGCTCTGCAGCGTCAGCTTTCATTTCCAGGCCTACAAGGCTCCTCCAGTTAACATCTGCATGTGGCGTGGAGACGACTCCAAGGCTCACGTTCCCCCCACGGGGCAGCCCTCCTTTCTCCAGGGAACTGCACTGGGGCCTTTGGCAAAAACCTAGTGACCGTCACGTGTGGGTCCCTGTCTGTTTTGTCCCATGGACTACTGGTCTTCATGCCAACACCACGCTGTCTTCCCTGCTGCCACTTTACAGAACATCCTGACACGTGGGAGCGTCAAATGGTCCAGTTTTGTTCTAGATTGTCTTGGCTATTTTAAGTCCTCTGCATTTCCATACAAATTTTTGGAATCAGTTTGTCAGTTTCTATGAAAAACCTGCCGGGCTTTTGATTGAGACCGCACCAAATCTATTTATCAGCTTGGACAGAATTGCCCTCTGCATGGTACTGAGTCTTCTGCCATGAATTGGTATAGTTCTCCACTTAGGTCTTCTTTGACTTCCCCAATTTCAGTGTGAGGCCCTTATACATCTTCCATTAAATGTATTCCTAGGTATTCCTGTTCTTGGTGCTATTGTTAATGGTACATTTTAAATTTTTCTAACTGTTGCTAGGATTTATAATTACCAATGATCCTGGCTATGGACCTTGCACCTGCCACCTCACCGAGTTCACATGACACTTTCAGTAATGTGACTGCAGATTTGTTTGGATTTCTGATGCACAGATCCTGTCACCTCTGAACTCTTGGTTCACCTTCCTTTCTAAACTTGATGCCTTATTTCTTTCTCTTGCCTTTTTTGCCTGAGTGGAACTACCAGTACGCTGGGGGATGGAGTGGTGAGAACAGACGTCCTCGTCAAATATCCAAATCAGACTGAGTACAACTAGGAGCGTGGCATGGTGTGACACTAATCAGCAATCAATGGTCTCGTGAACAGAACACACGAACACACCCGTGAGCTGAGCCTTGCGCCAGGCCTCGCTGTGGAGGAATCTCACGTTCTCGGAAGACTCTATGCCTTGATGGTGGCTGCCCTGGGTGGACTCGTGGGACCCAGCAGAAAGAGCAGAAAAGCGGAAATTATATCAATCACGCTCACGGAAGTCCACGTACAACCATCCTTTACTGATCGAGTCAATTTATCTCAGGCCAAGAATTCAGTAACAAGTATTAGTCATGGTTGGAACCTAATTAATAAATCACCTTGGGCGTGTCCGTGCGGAGGGAAGGCAGGAGGGCGTCCACCCTCACGGTCCGTCACAGGCGCTGTGGGTTGGGTTTCGTCCTCCACAAAAAAGACATGGTGGAGTCCTCACCCCCGTACCTCAGAATGTGACTTTATTTGAGATAGGATGGAGTTAAGGTGAGGTTGTTCAGGTGGGCCCAAATCCAACATAACTGGTGTCTTACAAAATGGGAAACTCAGACACAGAGACAGACACAGGGAGAACACCGTAAAGGTGAAGGCAGAGAGCAGGGTGCTGCTTCTACAAGCCAAGGAATGCCAAAGATCACCAGCAACTGCCAGAAGCTGGGCGGGCAGCTCCCCCCTCAGACTCAGAAGAAACCACCTGCAGACACCCTGGTATGAAACTCTGTCATTCGAGGCCCTGGTCTGGGTCTGTGGTCCTTTGCTATGGCAGCCCCAGGAGACTGTTGTAACAGGCACCGACATGAGAGCAAGGTTTCCAGTGTAACTTGTAAGCTGACCAACATACTGCCGCACAGCCATCGGACCAGTTCAAGTGAAAGCAGTAACTGGGAACCAACTCTGATCACACCGATGACTGCTCTCAGCAGGCCGTGTGTTGGTGCTGGACAGCTGTGCCTCTGACATGTGCCCCACCAGGAACTGGGATTCACCGAGGCCGCCCTATACCATTAACGCACCCACAGAGACCAGGCAGGGCCTCCATGGGGGGTGTGCGTCAGGGCTGGGGCCGTCTGGTCACTTAAGCCAGGACCCCTCCCAGCTCATCTGCAGGACGAGCGCCCCGGGGTGCACACAGCAGAACTCCGCCTGTGTCTGAGCCAGGCTGGGCTGAAGCAGCAGAAGGCATGAGCTCAGCCTGAGGCCCTCGGATGAGGCAGACAAGTCTGCTCGGCACCAGGGAGGCTCTGTCTTCAGAGTTTTCTACAAGCTCCACTGTGTTTCAGTTGCTGATTCTAACAGGCGGCTATAAACAAATGCCCCAGCAAAATCTAAAACAGGAAAACTGGGAAAAACAGGCAAAACGAATACAGATAAATTTGTTTTTAATAAAGGAGTTAATTTTCTTTCAATCCTATATAAAACAATAGCAATTAAAAACTTCATTTTTGAAAGTAAAATATTTACATATGAACAAGTAACTGTGCAAAATTTACATGAAAACATGGAAAGACAGGGATTTCCTAAAAGACAAAATAAAAGGTGTAACAGTTCTTGGGTGTCGATAGAAAATACTGATCAGTGTTCAGTTCACACGCGCTCGAACTGAAGTCTGATGTGAGAACTCACACGGAGAAAGCGAAGAGTATTTACAGTCATAAAAGTACTATCAATAGACAATCTCATACAATAACCTCTGAAAATATAAAGAACCAATTAGTATATTTGTAATAAAAAAATAGGTACAAAGAAGGGGCTTTGCTCTGGACACCTGTAAAGTGGGCCCAGGGCTTGCATACAGTCTCTTAGCAAAATAATTATAGTTTACATAGCCATCTCTATGTCATGTGCCAAAGATTATGTACAATCACTGACAAAATACACCAACCATTTTTCAACACTTGATTCACACTGAGAAACAGTCTTTGATGATTCTTCTCAACTTTGATTTTATTTAATCTAAGTTTTCACTTTTAGCTAAAAAACACAGTGCAAGTAAAATATATTTATGCTGAAAAGGTTTTCATTTCTTTTAACTTTACAGCTTTACAAACTATAGCAAATAAAATGCATTTGTACAGATGCTGACCACACATTCAGGAGGAGCCCACCTTTGCTGGGCTAAGCAGAAATGTGATTACACTCTGAGGTGACGGTGCTACGATGAATCGTGTCTTCCTCAAGAATTCTGAACGGGGGAGTGGGGGGGTAGATAAATAGTCTAAAAAATCAGTTTGCTTTGCCAACTGACTATTACAAAAATAAAATAAAATAAATGAGGTCGTTGACTGTAGACATATACCTACATAGTAAGTTAGGCTGAACTAAAACAAGATGCACAAATAATGTAGAAACTGCTACGAGTTGACAGAGGGCAGCTAATTATTTGCTAAACGATTCCGTCAGTCTTTATATATGGCTTGTTTGGCAAGAAGGCCACTCAATCAAAGATGAGTTAAGATTTAATTGTCCTTTAAGAGTATCCACAGGCCTTTGTATTCTCTCTGTTACAGAAATGTATTTTCTTTCATACCGAAGAGTTGCTTTAGAAACAGGAATATAAAACTGTTCCATTGTAAAGAGGTGGCTGTTTTTTAAACAATATCCCATTTGCTTGTTACAAAAAGGCGTAATCTGCAAATATATAAAAACGTCCTCAGGCGTCTCTGTCAAAAACACCGTGCCTGTCCTGTGTCACTTAAGGAATGCTTTGTAGAGCAACAGTGAATGGCTTGTCTCGCGCTCATTTTCTAAACAAAATATGAGGTCCCTGAGGTTGACCCGCGTGATTCTTTGCCGCGTGAACTGTCTGGGGGTTCCCACGCCGGAGCTGCCTGGGACCACCGAGCCTGGGCCCGACCCCTGGTGACGAGAAAGAAGACATCGCGTTAGTGGTGCTTGGAGGTGGGCTGGGGAGCAGGAGCAAAGGGGCAACTCAGTGTCCGGAGGCCCCTCAAGGACGTTTCAGCACCTCACCTCTATCACGTCACCCCACTGGGCACAGACTACAGAACTCCCAACGGACAGCTCTCGTCTTTCCGTTCGGCAAAACTAAGCGTCTGTATTCTGAATGTTAAAGTTGCTCGTGTATATTCAAGTACAAAAATTATAATGGCATTTCTACAGCATATTCTCCATCAAAGTCTAAGACGCTGGAGGCAATGAATCCCACCCAGCCTGAGTGCCGGGGGGCCGCACGGAGGAGGCCGCAGGCGCAGTGAGAGGCCGGCAGGGGGCAGGAGAGACTCAGGCCCGTCCACGCCGCGCCGTGTCCTTTCTCTGGCCCGAGGGCCACTCTGCCTTACTTCTTGGTGAACTGCGCATGTGCCTTTGACCCTTAATTGCTCCTGTGAGAGTCAAGGGAGGAGGGCACCACTGAGGCCCTGCTTCAGACCTGGCCTCCGAGTCACTCTGGCGGCTACTTTTCCTTGTTGGAAAGAACTATTTAGGTTTCTTTGCAATTTTTTTTTTCCCCCTCAGGTGAGTGAGATTAAATCTTTGCAATTTCTTGTTCAGTCTCCTTAATAGCCTTAAAGGTGCATCTTGTGCTAGCGACAAACTGAGATCCCTCCAAGGGCTGGGGTGAAATAAACAGTGGAAAGAACAAGGAGGAGAGTGGGCCCATCACCAGGGAACCGCCCTGGCAGCGGCCATGCCTCCCGGGGCACCTGGCGGCCTGCAACATGCTCCACCACCGGGAAACCCGGCCGGGCCTCTGGGGCATGGCCCGCCGGGGCGGTACGGCCAGGGCGAAGCTAGAGGAAGGATGTGCTTCTTTCCTCCCCAGGGGTTGTTTTTAGAATCATCAGAATAAACGGGTGCCCCCCTCGGAGGTGAGCTCACTGGGTTAGGACCCAAACCTCTCCTTCCTGTTTACAAACGTGGGCAAGGGCAGGAGAATCCACGCCCCCCACACCCACCATCACCTTCATTACAAACTGACCTGCACCCGGCTTCAGGGCTCATGAAAATGGCACTTGGGACACCCAACCTGCCCTGTCCCAGAGCTCTTGAAGGGAGCAAATAAAAGCAGGCCGCTCTCTCAGTTGTCAGGCGAGCCGTAACAAACGTGACCTGCCGCACACGCTCTGTGCAAAACCCAAATAGGAAGAATCACGTCCACCCGAATCCCGGCTGGCCCAGGGCTCTGCGCACAAGCAGAAGGGGGCACTGCTCCGGGCTCCACCACGCTCCCACAGCACCCACCCAAACCAGCCCGAACCTCAGACCCCAGCGCCACCAGCTCCTCGGGGGCTGTCTCGGAGGAGAAACATCCAATCCCAGGGACTTGGGGGGGTGTGGAGCCTGCTGGTCCATTCTTTGCTCCAAGGAGCCCCCACCGAAGCAGTGGGCTGAGAGCTCCGAGCCCACGCAGCCCTGGGACAGCAGAAAGGGGCTTTGGGTGTAGGGGGATTTCTAATCTGCTCCAACTGTCCCCACTGCACAGCCAGACAACAAGCAGTTCGGGTCAAAGTGGCAGCCAGCACCATCGTGTCATGCAGCTTGTGACAGCACATGCTCCAGCTGGCGCTGCTCCCCCCAAGACCTGCCCACACCCCTTCTCTACCACCTTACTGTCCGTGGGATGCCACATACACGGACACACACATGTCAGGTCACCGAGAGCAGGCTGTAAAGAACAGCAGTAGTAATAAAAGCGCTCAGATATGCAGCTCCAGAAAATGAACGTCACTTCCAGGAGGCTGAAGACAACGTGCTGCCTAGTTGCCCGTCTCCTGATAGCTCTTCCAGAAACAACTGTAAACATCAAGAAGGGAAAGCAGACCCACATGTACATACATCATGCCGCCTGCACAAGGTGAAGACGAGGAATTCCCAAACTTCAAAGTAACAGCAAGAGAAGGATCAGCATGTCCCAGAGTGTGACCTCCCACCCCCCCAGCAGGGCCACGTGGCAGACAGAGGAGGGGGCAGGGGGCTGAGGTCAATCGGAAGCCACTGCCAGGAAGGCTAAGGCCTCCCCAGACCAAAGACCCTGAACAGGTGTCCAGGCAGGTCGGAGCACAGGGAAGGGACCTCGGAGTGTGAGCCGGGAAGGGAGCCTCAAAGGACAAGAGGGAGTGTCCTGAGAGGTCACCTGAACGCTGGGTGGTGACAGGAAAAGTGAAAGGGGCGGGTCTGCAGGATGGGAGCGTCCCCACCTGTGCAGCCAGCGGGCAGCCCGCCCAACGGCCTGCACTTCGCAGTGCCGCCAGGAGAGGGCACCATTGGACCACAGAGCCTGGAAAACACCAAAAACCACAAAAAATGAACAGGACAGGTCAGAAAGTCCATCAAGAGCCGCTGCAGATGGTCAGAAGAGGAAATTCAACATGTATCAGTGACAAATCCACCCTTGAAAAGCAGAAGAAAACTGTAAGACAATGCTTTCAACAAAATAGGATATACTTAAAAAGAGCACTTAAGGATACGAAAATCACCTTGAATCAGAAATTCCCAAAACTAGGAAACAGAGTTAAAATCAAAGAAAAAAAAAAAGGAGGAAATAAAGTTGGAGTTTACTGAACTTAGGGTAGAAATGGAAGGAAGAGCCCGAGTTATGTCAGGAATGGCCAATCACAGGGGCCCGGGGAGGGCGGACACCAGTGAGAACACAGCGAGGAGCCCATGGGGGGTGGGGGGGGGGCGTTGAAACAAGACAGCAAATAAGGTAAACGCCGTGGACGGGAAGCGAGCAGAGCGAGTCGTCTCCCGTTGTCAGAGTCCCTGAAGACGACAATTAGTACAATGGAGCAGCAGTAACACGCGAAGCACAATCCAAGAAAACTTTCCCAACACAGAAAAAGACCAAAATCTACACACGGAAAGGGCCCGGTAGGTACCTGGGACAATAGCCCAGAACAATCAGCTCTGGGACATTCCTCACAAAACCATTAGTTTTCAAAGGTGGTAAGACTGTGGAAAGAGGGCACAACCCACAATTACAAAGACAAAGACAAACTTTCCTGAGTGCAAAGAAGAAATTTAATTAAATAGCAAAGAATATACTTCTCATAGAGAAACAGCAAATATAAAAATGCGCATAATAATAAAATATTGTGACAAAGTCAAGACAAAACATCTCCGTCATATCAATAAAGGTGAACGGGCCTAACTCATCTATTAAAAGAAAAAGATTTTCAATCTGGCTCATAAAACAAGACACATGCTAAACAGAGACTCACCTAAACCAAAGATTCAGAAAGGCTAAAGAGAGTGACGTGGGTGCTGCAGGCTGACACACGACAAACACGGACCCTTCTTGCTGCTAAAAGTTACACGTCACAGTGAAGACATAACACATGGGTATTTATGTGCCACATAACACAGCGACCCCCTTTACAGATCAAAAACTGCAGGATATGCAGGCAGTGAAGAAAGCAGCCTGCTAATGACAGGCACTAGCCGTAAAACAGCACACCCAGAGCCTGGTTTCTAAACACCAGCTCCAACCAAAAGAACCCGCACCCCTTGCAGAAATGGCTGATTCCACAGCTATGGCAGGGAAAATAAAAGACGAGTCTGGAATATTTTGTGGTGTCAGAAAGTAAGAAAAAGGATGGGCCACGGCAAAGGGACGCAGGAACCAACCAGAAGGAACTCGCAATGACCAAAGCTGGGGCCAGAGGAGCAACAGAGCAGGCAGCAGTAGTGGATTATTGCCTACAGACACGTCCACGCTAAAGTAAGCAACAGAGTGAATAAATAAGGTGGGAACAGGGAAGAAGGGACATTTCTCTTTACAGGAGAATTCCAATCATTAAATGTAAACAGAAAGGCAGAAACGGGAAACCATCGTCAGGCAAACGCCTCAGTAACAGCTGATCAGGCAAAAACCATCACTGAAGGCAAATTTAGTGGTGAAAATATGGTAAGAAACAGGACGTCAGCATAATCTCTAAGTGTCTCCACCTGATACTTAAGAATTACGAAGAGGAAAAAAATGTGACTTTACAGTGGAGAAACCTGGCCCCTCACTTTAAAGCGTTCTGGTTAGCAACAGCAATGGGGCAGACACCAGGCACCTCCACGAAGGACACAACAGCACTTCTGCGCCAAAACTGTATGACCTGGATTTAATCATGCGGAAGTGTCAGACAAACCCAGACTAAGGAACGGTCTACAAATCCAGTACTCTTCAAAGTGCCGCAGTCCTGGAAGAGCAGGGAGGACTGAGGAGCCGCCCAGGAGACCGCTGACCACACACCTGAGGGCCCTGGGCAGGCACGGCAGGCAGGGGACACAGGAAATCAGAGGAGGAGAAAAAAATTGCAAAAGACACATCTGATAATGACTAGTATGCAAAACACACAAAGGACTCTTAAAACTCAGTAACAAGAAAACAAACAACCCTATTAAAAAATGGGCCAAAGACCTACACAAAAGACACCTCACCAAAGGCATTCAGATGGAAAGTAAGCGTAAGAAACGATGCCCCACGTCAAGTCACCAGGGAAATGCAAGTTAAACCAACAAGGAGACACCACCACACACCTCTAGGAAAGGTCAGAACCGGGAACACCGACACCACCAAATGTAACACTCGCTGCTGGTGTAAATGCAAACCGGTGCAGCCACCTTGGAAGACGGTTTGGCAGTTTCTCACAAAACTAAATATACTCTTACCATACATCCAGCAATCATGCTCCTTGGTATTTACCCAAAGGAACTGAAAACTTACGTCCACACAAAAACCTGCACATGTATGTTTATAGCAGCTTTATTCATAACTGCCAAAACTTGGAAGCAACCAGGATGTCCTTCAGTAAGTGAATGGATAAACCGTGACACATCCAGACAGTGGAGTATTATTCAGTGCTAAAAAGAAATGAGCTATCGAGCTACGACAAGACATGGAAGAAACTTCAATGCATATTGTTAGGTGGAAGAAGCCACTCTGAAAAGGCTACACACTGTACGATTCCAACTTTACGTTCTGGAAAGGGCAACACTATGAAGACAATACAAAGATCAGTGGTTGCCAGGGGCTGAGGGGAGGGAGGGCTGAACAGGCAGAGCACAGGGGATTTTTAGGGCAGTGCAAACATTCTGTATGATACTGCAAAGGTGGCACAGGTATACATTTGTCAAAACCCACAGAATGCACAAGAGTGAACCTCATGTAAACCATGGACTCGGGGTGACAATGCTGAGTCGATGCAGGTTCACGCATTGTGACAAATCACCACTCTGATGGGAATGCTGACAGTGGGGAGGCTCTGCATGTGTGGGGGCAGTGAGTATGTGGGAAAAATCTCTGTACTGTCCTCATTTTTCAGTGAACCCCTAAAACTGCTCTAAAAAATAAAGTTTTTTAATTTTTTAAAAATTAAGTTAAGAAAAAAATCAAATAAGGTCTTTAGTGAATAGTATCATACCAATGTTTAACATCAGGGGAAACTCGGTGAGAGATATATGGAATCTCCATGTACTATTTCTGCAATTCTTCTGTAAGTCTAGAATTAACTCAAAGCTAAAAAAAGAAAAAGACCCACACTACAATCCTAAATTTGGAATAGGGCCAGGTGCAGTGGCTCATGCCTGTAATCCCAGCACTTTGGGAGGCCAAGGAAGGAGGATCACTTTAGCTCAGGAGTTCGAGACCAGCCTGGGCAACACAGTGAGACTCCATTCTCTATAAAATATAGAAAAATCAGCCAGGCGTGGTGGCACATGCCTATAGTCCCAGCTACTCAGGAGGCTGAAGCAGGAGGATCACTTGAGCCCAGGAATTCAAGGTTGCAGTGAGCAATGATTGCACCACCATCCTCCAGCCTGGGTGACAGAGCTAGATTCTGTCTCTAAAAAATAAAGAAAAATAAAAATACTGAGCATTATCTCTGATGAAAAAAGGCATGTGAAGGATTTTTTAAATTCTGGATTTTGTGTTAATCATTATATACATGACACACAAATATCCCTAACATTCAAAAAAAAGGCAAACCAGAGTATAAAGCAGACGCTGGTGACATGCGTTACTCATTAGGCGGTGTCTTGGGGACATCTGCCCACAGCCCGTCTCGCTCGGGTCCTCCCCTGGAACTGCCTCCACGACTCTCCACACTGTCCTCGCCCACTCCCGTGCCTTCTTCACCACTTTTCACGGCTTTGAACTTTTCTTCTTTCTTTAGAGGATATTTGTTCTGGATATTTTAACGCTTAAGCCAAAAGTATATACGCCTTCCCACCCAATCCTCTGCTCCTGGCACAGGAGCCCTGGGGCACAGTGGACAGAAAAGCTGATGTGCTGAGAACGGTGGGAGCCAACTCCTCACCGTCTGAGGAAGACCCACGGCGAGCAAAGAGGGACGCTGGACAGAAGCCCACGGTGCCAGGACGGGGGGACCAAGGTTCAGCGGGGGACTCCTTCCAGATGGGAAGGGGTAGATGCCCCCACGTACACACGTGTGTTCCTGAGCTCTGGCCGTGGAGGTGCCTGCGGCAGGGACAACCAGCACACACAGAGCCCAGGTCTCGGTCTCTAAACACCATCCTCCACTCAAAGGACCCAGAGCTCCTGGGAGTGACTGCTAGAGAGGGTGGCCAGGGGACACGTCACTCAAGCACAGCACGCTCAGAGAAATGGGGGCACTTTGAAGGACACAGATGCCAGCCAGAAGAGGCTTCCCCAACCAAGTCTAGAAATAATGAGGGTACTGATCACCATCCACTGAACGCACAGGAATCCACGGTCCATGCCACTGGAACGGACAAACAGATGAGCAACAGACAGCAACAGACGTGGAAGGCATGGTGGGAACAGATCATCACAACTCGACAATCCTCATGGTGCAGACTGACACAGGCAGGCCCTGAACAGAGGCTGAGGCTGGAGGTGCGCTGAGAGGCATCTGCTCACACCGCCCCGGCAACCGTCACTGCGGAGGAGAAATCTGGCGATCCAGGTAGAGACCGCCAGCACAAGAAAGGTCTCCTCGCATGTGGCACTGAGGACTGTGTCAATACTGAGGTGCTTCTGCCAAGAACACAGGACCTGAGTAGGTCATGAGAACCGCACAGAGCAGAAGCCCTGTCCCCTTTACCCCATCAGAAACAGGGAGACTGGGGACACTGGTGGGACGTGACGACTGAGTGCAAAACTTTCCCGAGCCAAACAGAAAGAGGCCAGGACAGGAGAGCTGACGAGAGGGGAGCAGTCAGAGGAGGGTGAGTATCAGGGCCAGGCCTGCAGGGACGGCTGCCCAGCAGCACCTAGGATGGTACCCAATCCATGGTATTTAGGGGTGATGGGGCATAGTGTCAGAAAAAGATGTAAAAACGTTCTCTCTCTATATATATGTACAAATAAAAATACACAAACATACACATACACACACATACATGTGTAGAGGGTGATGAAATGTGATAAAATGTTCACAATTGAGAATCTAAATGCGGTTCTTTGTACTATTTTTGCAACTTTTCTGTAAGTTTGAAAACTATTGCAAACTAGAAGAAAAACATTTTGAAAATAAGTTAACTGATACAATCTGGGAAGACAATTACAGGGGCAGCATAGCTTTTGGATCTTGCCAAAGCCCTACATAAAAAAGCAACTGCACAGCAAAACCAACAGCCAGTAGATATTAGAACAAAACCAATAAAGATGAACCACGAGCAGCCACAGTCTGGATGGTGCTACGAAACTGTAGGATAAATCAGAGCAACCAGCATCCGCCAGGCCTGAAACTCCAGGCGGCAACAGGTCTTCCCGGAAAGAGAGCAGGTTCATCTGAGTGCAACGGCCCACCCTGGGGTGCGTCACTCAGATGCTGACCTGCCGGGGCTCCCACCAGCACAGGCCCCACACAGAAGCGGGTCTGCTGGGAGTGAGGCCACAGCTGAGCAGGACAGGGACATGCAAGAAAGGTCCAGACAAAAGGGGGGGCAGGAGAACCACGAACCCTCAGACAGCACGGGGCCACGTCGTAGCACTACATGGAAACCACCTCAGAGGAGCTCCGCGAGGCCCGTGCTGCCTCGACTCACACCACCTCTGCAAAGCTCAAGAAAACTAAATGTGCACACAAATGACCAACAGAAAAGAGTCAAGGTCAAATCCCATGCAGGTTACTGTAGGAAAAAAAGAGGATAAAGAAGCAGAATAACACGCTGCAGACAACTGAAGGCACCAGAAAGGCATACTCAAAACAGATACGACTGCAACGTTCTATTTCAAGATGAGTTAAAAGACATTCATAAAATGATAAAAAGCATGGAAGAACAAATAAATCAGAATTAGCAAGGCCGGGCACGGTGGCTCACGACTGTAATCCTAGCACGCTCTGGGAGGCTAAGGCAGGAGGATCACTTGTGCTCAGAAGTTCAAGACCAGCCTGGACAATACAGCCAGACCCCATCTCCTCAAAAAATAGAGAACTTAGCCTGGTGCACGTGCCTATAGTCCCAGATACTCAGGAGGCCAACCAAGGTAGGAAGATTGCCTAAGCCCGGGAACTTGAGACCAGCCTGGGCAATGCAGGCTCTCTTCAAAAAATAAAAAAATTAGCCAGGTGTGGTGGCACACACCAGTAGTCCGAGCTACTCGGGAGGCTGAGGCAGGAGGGTGGCTTGAGCTCAGGAGTTCGAGGCTGCAGTGAGCTGTGATCATGCCAGTGCACTTCTAGCCTGGGCGACAGAGTGAGACTCCATCTCTTAAACAAAAAAGACAGAAACAGAAGGTAAAAAGGAAAAAAGGGATAAATTTTTTTTAAAAGAGAGAGATTTTAAAAAGCTTCAAGAGAAAGCAAAAATTGCTCAAACAGGTAAAGAAGATCCAACATACAATTAACAGGAATCTCTGAAGAGGAAAACAAGAGAACAGAAAATACAAAACATTTTTTTAAAAAAAGTGTCATTAGGGAAAATGTTCCTAAATAAAAAAGATCTGAAACTGCACATCGCAAGAACAACCTGTACCTGAGGACAACAATCCAGAATAACCAATCCCAGACACATTTCAGTGAAATTACAAGGCTTCAGGAAAAAAGTCTTTAGACACCTAGGCAAAAAGAATAAATAAGGAAATAAAATTAGATTGTCATCAGACTTTGACAGCAGCACTGTCAACCTGGAATAACGTATTTAAGATACTCAAGGGAAGAAAACACGAGCCAAGGATCTTGCAGCCATCAAAACTGGCCCTCAGGTAAAACACACAAACTTATCAACATGTAGGAGCCTAGAAATACTGTTCCCATATTGAGAGTGAGATCCAGGGCTGGGCACGGCGGCTCAGGGCTGTCATCCCGGCCCTGTGGGAGTCGAGGCGGGAGGGTCGCTTGAGCCAGGAGTCCAAGAGAGAGAGATTCAGAAAACCACAATGACTAGAGACATCAACGTAAAGACTGGTTATAAGCATTAAATATATCATTCTTTGTGGAATAAAGATTAAAGGAAGGCTAAGGGGGTGAGGAGGTTATGGTATGTAACAGCTAAACGCTTTCACAATGTACACACAGCACAGCATAAAAACAGGGCAATGGGAGAAGGCACAGGCCGAAACCACGGCTGCTGTTTTCAATAACCGTGAGTGGTGGGGCAGCTTCGGTGCCCTCAGCCCCAGACTACACGGGTAGTTGTGAGATATTTTAATTCCATCATCTCCCACGTCTACAAGAACCAGGATTCCTTTCTCCTCCACATCCTGTTCCCGCTCCTCCCCCACCCCCCAGCCCCACAGCCCCAGAGTAGCCCAGAACCAGGAATCCTAATATGGAAGATGAAGATGTCATTTTGAACAATGTAAGTAAAATCCTACACCTCTGATTTTGAATTATCTGAACTGGAAAAAGCCACAAGAACTCATGAGATTGTGTTTTACAAATTTCCTAGCTCTGTCCACTGAAAAGGCCCTATAACCCCAGTGGCAATGAATGTCCCAAGTCCCAGTTTCTGGTCTTCAAATACCATTCCCCACTAGAAGAAATCAGCTCTTCTTGGAGAAACGACCACTTCCAGGTCTGGCAGAGGAAAGGTGTAAGATTTTAACACGCCAGACGACAAAGACTCCACATCATATCTTATAACATGACTCAGGAACCAACCTAAAGATGCTTCTCCTGGCCAAAGGTGGCACAATCTGAACTGCAATACAATGAGAACTTCATAATTGACGTAACCCACCAATTATGTTTAAATCCATGAGTTTATGATGACAAAAAAATAAGGACATGGCTCAGCTGCTGGGGATGACAGAGAACTGGCTCATTACCCTAAACTGGGTGAATAAAAGGGGCCACTCAAGCAAGTAGCCCACTTCTCATTTAGGAACTGTGCCCCTAAGTACACAAACAATAGTTGAGGAGAAGAGTCTCCACAAAAATGCCCCAACTAATACGTGAGAAAGAACTTACAGACGTAGGGCATCACCGTTTCACAGCGCCCCAGAGGGCCCGGCCCAGACCCTGTGCCTCCTGGCCAGAGGGCACAGCAGCACTGCAGTCCTGCCACCGGGCGGACTGGAGCTGGGGACACACTGGGTCCACACTGGGTCCAGCTGCCAAAGTGCAGGGAGCTCAGAGGACAGAGGAACACGCAGAACAGCACCACAGGGGCACACCCCGCAATCCCTGACGCTGAAACACCACAGGCAAAGTGGCCTACCCCTCCAGGACGCGTTGTGAGGATAAGAAAGCAATGGAGGGGCGAGGAGAGCTACAGATTTTAAAAGACTTAAAATTTTTGTTTCTTTTAAAATCAAGTTTAAAGGAAAAAAAACCAAACAGGCAAGGTAAACCAGAGTGTCTCAGAGCACAACTGGGAATCACGGTGTCCTCGCGTTTCTTTCTGGCTTCACCATGAAGTCAGGACAGCAGCTACTCCTGGAGGGAGACAAGAGGCGTCATGTGGTGGGGCCACCGGGGGCTCTCAGGCGACTGGCTAAGTTCCAGTTCTCGAGCTGGATGATGGGCTACAGGACCCACCCCTGGTGATGACTCAGTTAAGCCACAGAAGAAATCCAGCAAAAAAAGTCAACCAACACCTTCACCCCCCGACCATACAAGAGTCTTTAATTCTAATTGCCCTTCTTAATGTATATTGCTATTGTTCAGAATTTTAGTTCTTCCTTGGTTTAAACTACGTTTTTGGCGTGGGCTTTGCAGGCCTCACAGCTAGCATACCTTCAGGCCCAGGTGAGGAGGCAGTGCCTGCTTCAGCTCCTGTCCTGGGGCCAACACTCCCAGTACTCACACTGGCCAGAGCCCTTGTTAGTCGTAGAATTCTGTACTTTATTTCTGACCCACATAGGAATCCCAATATTTTATTTATAGCTCAGACACGCATTTACAAAAAGATGTTTGTTCGGGTTTTCTTCCTACACAGTATCCAGCATTTTTACCTACATTGTACCGGAAGAGATTTCTCTGAACCTCTAGGATGCCATATTGCCAAAAGCCCACTTCATTCACCCTTGAGTGCCTCCTCTCACACCAGGAAAGCGCTGTCAGCAGTCACTGCTGGCATTGGGGCAAGCGAGCCCCAGCACTGAGGTCTCAGGACATCCCAGGCCCCACACACTCCCAGCAGCCCTGGGGGAGGAGGGGAAAAAAGCACTGCCCCGTGAAGGTTGCTACCCTGATCCTGTCCCAGAGTCCACCTGCACACCAGTGAGTAGGACGAGACTGTCCAAAGGACAGCAGAGAGCACGTGCTATGGGGTGGGCAGCAAAAGGAAGATACCAGAGATCGGGTAGAAAGTGCCAGGGGAAGAGCCAGCGTCCCTGGAATCCAGCCTGCCCAAGTGACCCTCGTTAGCACTCCTGGCATCCAGCTAAGATACCAGAAAGGCTCACACCCCAGAGCAAGGCTCACACCCCAGAGCAAGGCTCACACCCCAGAGCAAGGCCTACCATAACAAAGCCCCAAACCAAGCACAGACAGCACAGAGTTTGTGGGTTGAGTCCCGCTAAGTTAAAGGTACTTGAGAAGGGTACTGGGCCTTCACAGACCTTACTAACAAAGTGAAAAGGCCTAGACAGATTTTGATGACCAGCCAGTAACCAAAGTGCCTGCTAAAACCAGAATCAACACTCTTCACAGGAAGAAGACAGAACCTAGAGTCTCTCCACGTGTAATGCACAATACCCAGCATTCAAGCAACAATCACTAGACATGCGAAAAAAACAAGAAAATGTGATCCAGAGTCAAGGAAAAAAGGCAGTCAAGAGAAACTGAATCTGAGATGGCCCAGGTGCTGCACTTGACAAAAATGTTACAAAATGGCTTTAATGCATATGTTCAAAGAATTAGAAGAAAATATGTTCTCAGTAAGTGAGCAGACAGGGAATTTCACCAAATAATTATAAACCGTAAGAAAGAACCAAACAGAAATCCTGGTTGCAAAGTACATTAACAAGTGAAAATGTCACTGGATGGGCTGCCCAGGAACTTGAGACCCATCAGTAGAATTTATCCAGTCCGAAGAACAGAGAGAAAGAAGGCTAAAGTAAACAAGCACAGGCCTCCCCAGGGCAGCATCAATGGGTCTAATAAACGTGCAGTTACAGCCCCAGGAGAAAAGACTGAAACAGAAAACTATTCGAAGACGTGATGGCTAAGATGCTCCCAAGTAGATGAAAAGCAATGCCCCGCAGATTTGCGGAGCCCAGAGACCCTAAAGCAGCCGAATATCCAGAGAACCAAGTCCCAAAATCGCCAAAGAAGTGACCCATATTACGTACAAGGAACAAGGATAAAAATCATATGAGGACCCCCAAAGACAGTGGGACACCTTGAAAGTTTTCTAGGAAAAAAACTACCAGCTGAGAATTTTATAATCAGTGAAAATATCATTCAAAAATAAGGGTGAAACACAACCATCTTTGCAGGAAAACTGCCCGCTGCATGGCGACAGTGGCGCTCTCTTCACACAAAACTGCCGCAGTGACCAATGTCTGACTCCTGCACACCACGGTCTTTTAACAGAGCCCGTAGGGCAGATAACCCCACGTAGAGACGTTTGTCTAACCTCCCCAGTGGTCAGGAGCTGCGCAAGAAAGTCTGACACATGACCAGCTGCACGTTTTACCAAAAAAGCTTGCTATATAAAGGGTATTTTCCGGAGGGCGGGTGTGGATCCACAATCTCATGGCCGCCCCAGACAGCACTTCTGTTTGGAAGCATCTGTGAAATGTTTCCTTCTGAGAAACTGGATTTCTCAGCCTCTCAGCTCCCCGGGCCTTTGGGGGCAGGTCTGCACATGCCTGCTCACCACCAGGTATTTGTGAGCCATCCGAGAGCTGGGACACCAAGAAATGAGTAAAGGGGACAACATATCTGTAGGGGAAATCTTCCCACGACTCTTGGGACTCCACAAGGAAGGCAGAAGACCCCAAAAAGGGGGTGTGTGGTACCTTTTTCTGTGTCCTCGAGGGGTCTCAGGGCCACTGGAAGTCTCCTCTAGATTTCTTCACGGGACAGCGAGGTGTGTGGCCAGGGTGGCCAGCCACTTCCACATGGACTGGTGTGGCTCACCTTTTACGCACTTGTGTTCCTCTGCATTATGGGAACACCCCAAAAACGCCAGGGGGTTTAGACTGCCTGCTATGTGAGAACCACCTGTCACACTGTGGTAGGGAAGGGCGGTGAGCAGCTGTGCAGTGGGATGGCCGCTTCTGTGGGCTGCCCGTTTGGTGACAGAAGCCCGGATAGCGGCAGAAGTAAAAGCAAAACAATTTTAAAAGAGCTCTGTGGTCAGAATAAGCTTAATTGAAAGCTGATATTCAGGCCGGGCACAGTGGCTCACACCTGTGATCCCAGCACTCTGGGAGGCCGAGGCAGGAGGATCGTTTGAGCTCCGGAGTTCAAGACCAGCCTGCGCAAGAGCGAGACCCTCTCTCTACTAAAAATAGAAAAAAATTAGCTGGGCGTGGTGGCACCTGTAGTCCCAGCTACTCGGGAGGCTGAGGCAGGATCGCTGGAGCCCAGGAGTGTGAGGCTGCAGTGAGCTACGATGACACTGCCGCACTCCACCCAGGACGACAGAGCGAGACTCTGTCTTGGGGGGAAAAAAAGCTGATATTCAGACTATAGTATTTCTTGGGGGGAGGCACTTCCTGTATTTTTTTTCTTCCCTTTTGGACCCTGTTTCTGGGAATCTTTTTTCAGTTGACTGAAAACACGTTTTTTAAAAATTATCTGTTTGGTCCCTCTGGGGCCTTTCTTGGTGGCATGATTTTCACCTGTTGGAAACCTTAAAATCCCCCCAACCTGGCTCCTCTGAGACTTGCTCTTCCCTTTCCTTCCACTTCTGCTCCCCCTTCCTTGCGATGCCACAGAGGAGACGTCCAGCGGCCCGAGACCCCTGCAGGGCACAGAGGAAGCCCCACACCCTTCCGGGGTCCTCAGCTCTGCTCTCGTCTGCACTGAGACCCCTCACCTCTTCAGCTTTGGGGTACCAGGGATGAGAACATGACCTTCGGGGTGCGGCGGCTGCAGTTCTGGAGGTGGCTGACAGCGTTTAAGACTAGCAGTTGTTACTGCAGGGGCTGCTAATTTCTTTGTGCGTTTAGGTAAGAAAAGTGTGGTTTGGACACCTTGATGCTATGGGGACACTCGCTGAGGATTCGCCTCCTGCGGGGTGGGCTGGCTGGCGCTCGGTGGCCCTCCAGCCTTGGGGGAATGTCCTTGCAGCGAGTGCACTGTGGAAGCGCTGCACTGCCCTGGCATTTCCCTCTTTTGGGGAACCCAGGAGTCAGTGTAAAAAGGGGATCCTTGATTTGGGGGATCTAAATGCTCTGCCTTCCCACTGTGCCTGCTTCTCACATGTGTGTTAGGCCCTGGAAACAGCAAATGCTTTGCTGGCCTTAGCTGTTAACGGGCTCTGCCCTGAGCTCAGTGGTTCAGCTGGAAAACAGAGACTAAGTTAGAAGCTGCCCATCCAAATGAAATTAGACTCCTTATAAAATCCTGTGGTGAATTCCTATGATTTTGTGTTACCTTGGCATCCATTTTTAATCTTTCTCTAATATACCCAAACTCCTTAAAAAAACTTATCTCCCTCTGCTTTGAGATGTAAATTTGCTACCCTGTTTTCTCTGAAACTCAGTAAGAGCTTTGGCCATGAAGGACAGATAAATTTTAACTTGTTCCATTTACAAAGTTTGACTCCAACTGTCCTTTTAAACTAGTCAGTTTTACCTGTCTCATGGCTAAAATTTAAAAATGAAAGCTATAAAATCTTTGTAGTTTTATGTATACCTGTGTACATGCCTGTACAGTGTCTAGATGGTACCAAACTGAATAGATAAGTAAGTGCTCATAAGTTAATAAGCCCAAATATTTCTCAACTTCATGTGACTTTAGTAATCTTTGGTAAATAAAACTAGTTTTAAAGTTGTTGGTAAAATAAAATAAGAATTGTCTTCAGAATTGTCAGTATTAAATATAGTTCTGACACTTCCACCTGGGTCTACTGGGCAGCAGATTTAGGCTATCTTTGATAGATGTTTTAAGGTCATAAAACTATTGTTTCTGTGATATTTTTGATACTTGTGTGACTTTTCTGTGAGCTTCTGTCTCAGAGCCATTAGATTCTGGGCTCTAAACTAAGGACCACGGTGAGGCCTGGAGACACGTGGAATTGTCTCTAGCCCAGCTGTGCCCCTGGCTATGCTGGCAGGTCAGACGTTGTCTTCACAAATCTATCTTTTGTCCTGGGCTCCGCACCTTTTAAATATTAATAACAACTGAGATCGTTTACTCCCTAGGTTTTCACTGAAAATTAAGGTTATAATTAAGGAGTTAATATTGTAATTAACAGATGTAATTAAAACTACAAAATATAAGATAAACAATTCTATACACCCTGGTAATTTTACCAAGGCTTTGTTCTATATACAGAATGTATAAGAAAAGTAAGATGTGTTTGGGGAAGAAAAGGTTATAACAAAAACATAAAATGTGGTTTTTATTAAAGAAAAGATAAATTTGTCTAGTTTAGAGGTTATTCAAAGGTTGTTTTGAAGAAAAAGGGTAGCTCTAGGCAGCCTAAGAGCAAGGCGCCCACCTCCGTCCCTGCAAGAGCTGGACTCCTTCCCCACCTACCTAACGGCTTCGCTTCTTTACTCTCGTCGTCTACACCACTACGCGGTAACCTCTCCTACACCTTGTGCTTCACACCACAGCTCGCTCTCCTCGACTGCATTTACCTTGACTCGTTTTTATGTATCATTTATTTCCCTCTGTTATGGGCTGCATTGTGTCCCTGCAAAATTCATATGTTGAAGTCGTCAGTAACTCTGAATTTGACTGTATTTGGGGATAGGGTCCTTAAAAAGAAAAAGAAAAAGAGAAAGGATAGACAAAACTGAATGGACAGAAAGAGAATGGGAAAAATTATAAGAGGTTATAAAAGTCTGATGGAAATCTCATCTTGTGTGGTCAAAGCTGATTGAGATTAGATGCATCTATTTGTAAGACTTTATTAAAATTATGCTTCATATTAATAATGCACTAATGCAAGGGTAAAATTTGGTTTCCTCTTTCAAGTAAAACTTTCATACAATATTAATAAGAGATAACGCATTTTTTTTGTTCACCTTTTGAGTAAACTGCAATTTAAAAGGGGTGAAGGAAAGAGGGAGAGACGGTTTCATGCTGTTTGTATTAGGCCTTTTGATCGTTTGGAAAACTGAGTTTCCTATCTATCAAAGAGTAAAGGTTTTTGCTTTTTGAAATCTTTGGTTAAATGAATGACTATTATTTTACAGTGAACTGTGATCCTATTTTGATAATGGTGTTTCAAACCTTTTTTATTTTGATATCAAGTATTTAAAACCTTTGATATATGACATACTTCCAAAAATCAAATTTCAAATCCTAAAATCAAGTCTTTTTGAGGCAAACTAACTTGGACATAAAAAACAAGGCCCCTGACAGGCCACAAGAGACATATTAGGCTTGTTTGGTATGTTAAAATTATACGAGAAACACTGTCAAATAAGAAATGGTATTTGAGTTATATTTGTATGAGTATGTTACTAATATGTATTCCAAAACTGTATGAGATTCCTAAAAATCTAATACATCTTAGTATATGCAGTAAATTGCTTTATTGTGATTTTTTTTCTAAACACTTTTTGCAAATCCTAAAGTGTTGTGTCTTCGAGGAAATTCACAGAAAGAACCCTGACAAGTAATCTGGAATACAGGTTTCTAATAACTTTAGAGATCATACCACGGAACTAGGAGAAAACTTGCAGCAGAGTAAGAATTACATGGGACTGAACTGATAAAGGAGTGAAATGATCTTTTTTGTACTTTTTTTGTTTGAAACATTGCTGATTCTTTTCATGTTTGGCTTTCCAGAGTCAAGAGAACTTTTTTTCTTCTGAGCTATTATTTAACACAAGCTATTATTGCTTACAGCAATTGGGTAGAGTATACTTTTGTGAGCGAAACTGAAACATTTACCTTTCTTTCTACCTGATTTCTCCAAAATTTGGAAACTATTCATGAGTACTCTTATTTTATGGCAATATAGTTATCTGTATAAGTTCAATCAATAAGAATATATTTTCCTTCCATCTCTAGGATTCTGAGAGGGGGTTGGGGAGGGTGGTGAAGAAGAAAAAAAGTACAACAAAAGAAAAAAAAGAACAAAAATAATTAAATTTTTTAAAAAGGGAAAGAAAAAACCCAATATTTTCTTACAGGACACTTTGGAGACACCGGCAATTTTACCAAGGCTTTGACTGGACGGGTCAGATACGACCAGACTGCTATGAGGAATTGAGGGTGACTTTACTGGGCCACCACGAAGCCCCCTGGAAAGACTGGCCTGGCACCTTGTCGATATGGTTCCAAGGTTACAAGGTTCTTGACCTCGAGGTAAGTAAACAGTGTCACTTTCTGACAGGCCCAGGAACCTCAACATATTTCGAGATCTCGAGAGGAAAGGAATTCACCCAATTCATACAGGCGTGACAGGCACAAAATCATGGCAAGTCCTCGGTGTGGCTTCCTGGCCTCAACAGGCTTTTAAAAGTCTAATCTGAGATTCCTTAAGAAAAAGTTCCAGCAAATCCAACTTAAAAGGAGCCCATCACTACCCTTACAGCACTTCATGCAAATAATCAAGCCACATACAGTAAGACTAAAACTTATTTTACAAATAAATTGGTCTATGACTTCTCTTTGGTAGTAAAGGGGGACTGGAGAAAGAAAAATTATGTTTCAGAAGAAAACCACAGCACACCTATTGTTAGATTCCAGCCCTGACCGTTTTTTTTGAGTATTTATTGTTTGCCTACAATTTGAACTGAATCCTGAATTATTTCCTGGCTATAACAAGTCTCTAAAGAGATTTGTTTTAATTTTCTTCATGATGTTTTTAACTGGCTCCTTAATAGGTTTTTTCCCCCGTTCTGGCATACAGATTCTTTTTTTGATTGTAGTCCTTGTATGCATTATACTTCTACTGTGTGCATTGTATTTGTATTTTTTTTTTCCAATTTACCAATGCTACATATCTCTCATTGTTTTACTTCTTCCAAGAAAACCAGAATCATGGTATTCCAAAGACTAGAGAGGATAAACAAAGCCTCGGAGGGGTCCTCTTCACTCGGAATCCCACGGGGCCTGATGTGTTTTCTGCTGCCAACACTCCGCTGCCAAAGCTATGCAGTACCAAGCACCTCCCTCTAGGCCCAGGAACTACTGCGGAAGAGGTGGTGCATGAGATTGCAAGGGCCAGTTTCAAGGGGTGGAGGGTAGGAAAACAGCCTGCTGCACAGCAGGAGTGGTGCATCTTAAAGGGAAACCACCACGATGACCACCGTTTGACTCCTGCACACCCAGTGCTCTGCAGCAAGGTCTTTAAACAACGCCTGTAGCACAGGTAACCCCTCATAA
Source organism: Daubentonia madagascariensis (assembly GCA_023783475.1). Classification (NCBI taxonomy): domain Eukaryota; kingdom Metazoa; phylum Chordata; class Mammalia; order Primates; family Daubentoniidae; genus Daubentonia; species Daubentonia madagascariensis. The sequence goes on along the minus strand of JAKFHU010001640.1, from coordinate 674,938 downwards.
AGAAACAACACCTGTAGGACAGATAACCCCTCATAAAGATGTTATCTAACCTCCCCAGTGGTCAGGAGTTTCGCAAGAAAGTCTGACCATGACCAGCTGCATGTGTTTTACCAAAAAAGCTTGCTGTATAAAGGATATTTTCTGGAGGGTGGGAGCGGGGATCCACCGTCTCTCAGCCGCCCGAGACAGCACTTCTGTTCGTAAGCCCCTATGAAATGTCTCTTTCTGAGAAACTGGATTTGTCAGCCTCTGTCTTCAGCCTCTCAGCTGCCTCGGCCTTTGGGGCACGTTTGCACAGACCTGCTCCCCACAGAACAATTTCCAAGTAAACAAGAGCTGAGAGAGTCCATCACCAGCAGACCTGCACCACAAGACACTAAAGGCTGCCCTTCAAGCCGAAGGGCAATGTGGGGGATGGAAACGTGGATCTACAGGAAGGAATGAAGAGCGCCAGAAATGGTAAGTAAGCAGGTAAACACAAAAGACTATTTTCTTTCTTTCTTCCTATAATTTACTTAAAAAACAACTGAAAGTTTAAAGAAAAAACAATAATACATTCAGGTTGGGTTTATACCTATTACAGTAAAAGATGTAACAACAAACAAGACAAGAAACTAACAAAATTTGAACAGAAACAGGTAACAACTCCTTTCCTTCACACTGTGGCGTGTCCATTCTTTGGGGGCTTTTCTCATGCAGTTTTCGGGAGGAACAGTTACCCCCATTAAAAATCACTCTTCTGATGGCCATAATTTCCCCGTATCCTTCTCAAAGTCAGTCTAAACCTCATCACAGTAAATTATGCTGATCCAACATCTTTATGGAAAGAACTTTTAGCTCATGTGACAGCCACAAATAAGTAGATTTGAATATAAAGCATCAAATGTAAAACAAATATTCCCAGGAAGGTGAGACGTGTAAACAGTAAGAGAGCTAATTCCCTCCCCCGTGCGTGTCCGTCTACCTGAAGGTGACACCCCCAAGACCCTCCCGGACCCCAAGCCCACCGCGCTGTTGTACCTCCGCGCCCGATCCCGGGCCAGGACCCTCCACTTTCCTCTTTTTCCTGGGCCCGATCGCGGCTAACGCTGTGAGGTTGGCATCCCGCTGTCTCATCTGTGCCAGTTCTTGCTGCTGCATCTTTTATTTTGTAAAGGAAACAAGTATCATTTCTTGTGTCCTTTTTACTTACTACAAAAGTAGTACATAGACACCAAAGGGTTTTCTAAAATTTTCTAAATTACAGTTTCTTTAATGTTTTGAATTTTTAAAATATATCCTCTAATCAGAAAAATAGTAAGGATTTTTCTAAAGCAATAGATGCTCATCTTAAAATGCTCAAAATACATGAACAAGTATAGAAACTAATGCCACCCAAAGACAAGCCACTGTTAAATTTAAAAGTAGGATACAAACTGTTGGCACAGGAGCACACCTTTGACATAGTGTATTATTTAAACTTTGCAAACATTTCAATAGCTACATAAGTGCCCACTGTACAGAGCTACCATGGCTTTCTTAACCTTCCCTCTTTTGTTGGGCTTTTCGATGAGTACGAACATGCTTCCAGGAGTGCGGGGACCCCATGACGGAAAGACCTGTACCTCTTTTGCCTTCTGTTTCAGCCTTAGCTGCTCTGGGTCTTCCTGCCGCGATCGAGACTGTTTTTGAAAGAGGCAAAAAAGAAGCTGTGACCTACATGTTTACCATCTAACAAATGTTCTCATTCAGTATACAGTAGTATCTAGGTCATATGAAAGAATGTGTATGAAATTTTTTAAGTGCTTATAGCCAAAAGATGACAATTTTGACTGCACGTTGTGGAAAGAAGCCATTATTCTCAAGAAGATCAATGCCATGTGGGTATGATAAGAAATGTGATGGAGTCTTTGGCACGTGTCTACCGACTGCAGGCCTCCACGGTGACGTAAGGAGACCAGGGCGGGCCAGGACGGGGACTGGCAGGGCCGCAGACTCAGGTCCTGGTCCTGGCCCTGCCACACAGACAGTGAGGGGAGGGCTGGTGTTTGGCCATCAGCAAACACGGGACCCCTCCCACTTCCCAGCAACTTTCCCCATGGAATTACGTTCTCCTGCCTGCCTGTTAATAACGAGGCACAGCACAGCTGGCTCTAAGAGGCACGGTCTGGCGCACACAAGGGCACTCCCTGCACACGCACCTTACACCTCGACTGAGGCGCTAGGAACCTTAAGCAGCTGCACTTTTCAAGCGCTTGTGCTCATGCGGCTGGAGCACACGGAACAAACAAGGCTGCTCTCTGCAGCTCCCCTTACAACTGCACGTATCACCTATTTCTTCAGGCCAGCCTGAAACACTACCTCGGCCCCCGGAAACCCCGAGTGCCTGGGTGAGTTTGTCAGGCAGGAAGGAGGGAGCACCTGAGAGCAACGGGCCGCGGCCGGTGAACGTAAGCACTTGCCTTCGCTGCCCGCATCAGGATCTCCCTCTCCTGCTCATCCTTCCTCTGCTTTTCGATTTGATCAAGCTGTTCAAAGAATTTGAGCTGAGCCCGGACATCACTCGCCTGTTCATATCTATCATCATCCTACAAAAAAAGTAAAAAAACCATTCATCATAAACTCAGGGATCCAGCAAGCAAGGGTTTGTTTAGCACAGCTGGACAGTCTGTGCACAGCTCCCTCCCTCCCTCCGGCCAAGCCCCACACTGGCAGGTAGACCCGACGGATACTGCACCCCAAGAGCTCTGTCTGTCCCTATGTGCAGAGAAGAGTCTCGTGTTTGTAATCTTGGGGGCTCATGGTAGTTTCCATTTTATACATTTTGATATTATCTGATTTTTAAAGTAATACATAAATTTTTTGTGGCAACACAGACCATTTTTAAAGCACACCGCTAGGTGTGTTTACTTCAAATGCTGCTCTGACAGTGGTGCTAACACCTGGCCAGGGGAGCGGCACCTGCCTCACGCGGTCTGGCCCACTCCTGGCTGCTCCTCAGTAAGACTGCTGACAAGGAAGGCACATTTCACTTTGAAAACCCGTTTCATGAGGTGAGGGCTGTAGCCACCTTGGGGTATGCAGGTTCAGCTCTGGGCCCAGGGAGGAGGCCGGCACTCACGGGTGCTGGGAACCCCAGGGCTGAATACGAGAGGAAGACTCCATCATTTTCACAGCTGAAACGGTTCACCTTCTGAGAAGTAAAAGCCCTTTGGAGCATCCTCTTGCAGGGACCCCACCCAAGTGTAGAAAGTGCAGCTAGTCCCTTCCCTAACCCAAGTTCACAGAGCACCTGAGAAAACCACATGGCTAAAAGAAACGAAATCTTCCCAAAATCTAGTCCTGTGAAAAATTCAAAGCAAGTTCAAAAAGGACACAAGGGCTCTTGGGACACCTGTGCCCTGGGCCTGGGTGTGGGGAGGCAGCTTCCAGGCAGCACCGGATTGGAAATCAACAACAGAAAGACACTCTCCTCAGGAAAGCAGCCCCATTACCTTATAAGAGAAGTTCTTTTGCTGAGCTGTTTCCGATATTTTTTCTACAAGATTTTGTAGCCTTTGTTGCGTGGCATGTGATACATAACTTACTACATCTGGGTGTAATTCTGTTATGCCGTGTTTTTTACCTAAAGGTTAGGCAATAAAAAGAGTATTTTAGAATCATTGAAACACTTTTCTTTCCTCACTACTGTTTTTTCTTTTATCCACCAATTACTGCTTTACACGGCCCAGCGGCAGCACAGGCAGCCCAAGCAGGTTGGAAGACAGCGTCTACCCACACGTCAGCTACTTGAGAACCACCACCAGCAACCACGTGGAGACTCAGGCAAAACACAGGACAAGGGCCAGGTGTGCTCACGTGAAGCCCCCACGCTCCAGCAGAGACGCCAGCAGAGGGTAGGGTTCAAGTGAGCCTTTATTAAACTCATGGTATACACCAAACCCTCATGTGGACACTAAACACCCTATGACAGTCATTAAATACGAACTTACCTATTTCTAATATTCTTCTCTGTAAAGGCGCTGGGAGGAGGAAGGTTTCATCTTTACAGGACCGTGTTAGCGTGCCCACTAATTCAGAGTTTGTGGCTAATATTCTTGCACTTTCTTCTGACAGGTTTACTCCAGCCATTGATGCGACATCATTGATGTCATCATCATCCCTTGAGAAAGAAGGAAAGGTCACTCCAACTGCACAAGGGATTCATCAAGAGGAGGGCTAGGGTGCTTCTTACTCAGGGACAATGAACACGGGGCAGGAAAACCCCGTGTAGAAATCACAGCTAGCGCCCACAAGGGTCCTCCAGCTCCTGCACCTGCTGTGTCCTGCCACCAGAAAGAAGATGTCTATCTACCTCCTTTGAAAGGTAATCTGCTCTATTAAAGGAGAGCTGTAGGGTTAAAGCACACAGTCGTGCAGATGCAGTGGTGCCAAGTCCAGACCAGGAGCACCGCCTGCTGCTTCAAGTACCATGCCCCACATGACACCTTAAAAATCATGCCGGCACTAATTTCTTCTTAAAACAATCACAGAGCCTCAGAAAAGCTGGAAGAAAAATACAAAGAACTTTTTTCCTGAATCATTTGAGAGTAAGCTGCCGACCTGATAGCCCTCACCTGGGACACTTCTGTGTGTGTCCCCACAGACAAGGGCATCCCCTACAGAACCAGGGGCACCATTAAAGCCAGGCCATGAGCAGCGGTCCATGGCTACCAGCCACTCCTCAGGCCTCCTGAGTGGGGCTAACTGTCCCCGCAGTGACTTTCCCAGCAAGAGGGTCCATGTCTGCATCACACGCTGTGTTCAGCTGTCATGCCTCCTCGGTCTCCTTCAGGCTGGAACATTCCTCAGCCTCTCCTGACTCTTGTGCCCTTGACACCTAGAAGGTTACAGGCCAGCTGTTCGCACAACATCCTCGCATTGAGTCTGCTGTGCTCTCACAAGGAGACGCAGGCTACGCAGCCCTGCCAGGAATGCTACACGAGTCTTGCAGCCTCCACAGGTGGCTCCATGATGGATGTGCAGTCTGAGCACTAGACTGGGGGACCTGCTCGGCATCTCCCCGGTGTCACCAGTGCCTCGCGGGGAGGTAATGTAAAGTGGTCCACACACCCCATCCTTCTCTGTGCGCTCACCCAGTGACTGACAAAGCCACAGGCTTCCCCGATGGTCATAATCACTGACTGCCGAGCAGCATGATGCTCAGACGCAGGACTTGGCCGTGGGAGGCAGGGCATTTCACTGATTTTCTCGCCCTCAGTCTGTGAAGGCTGCTCTGACATGACGGGATGGTCCCGGTTCCTCTTGTATTTTCCTTACCCTAGCCCTGGACGGAGCCTTTTCTCTGAGGAGCCCTTGACATTTTAATGGAAAGTGGTTTCTGGAAGAAGAGCCCTGTGGCTCGGCGAGCTTGCTGCTGTGGGTATCACCATCCCTGGCCCCTTCAGAGGACAAAGCCAGGAACTTACTCTCTCTCTATAGTTATTTCTGTATCTAACTACATACAAGGAAATCCATGAGTTTGCATCAATATATGTCCAACTTCAGTGCAGCACTGCGGGGTTCATTCTGGTTTATTCCTTTTGCTGTATTTCTAATTCCCGTCCTTGACAGTAGGAAGCCAAGGCTTCCCGCAGCCTTGACTAATTTACTTTCTGATTTGCAGATGTACCTAATCCCCTCCCCACCCACTCAGTGTCAACCCCACTGTTGGGCCACCCCTGGCACACCAACCCTTCACCCTGCTTGGGCTCAGGCCACCATTGGTCCCCAACCCTGCCCTGCCTGATGGCTTTGGGGATGAAGTGTCCAGGACAAGGAAAGATCCACAGAGAACTTCCTGACATGGCACACTCCCCTCTGCCCAATCGCTGTTCACAGAGCTGTCCACTGCCTCCCCATCACTCAGGCCCCACAGGTACCCCCCACTGGACCATGATGCTCAGACCCGCAGCTAATCAAGAGCCCGAAGCAAAATGCAGCATTTCTGGAGGTTCTGAAGCCGTGCAAAGGGCCGGGTGGCAGGTGAAGCGCCCTAACCTGAACTGTGATGAACTCCAGACACCACGTGATATTATAAAAATGAATTTCCTGTTAGTTCACAAAAAAACACCAGTTGGTTCGCTTTCCTGCTACTTGTATGATGCAAACCTCTCTGAGTTAATCTGACTGAGTGAAAACACGCACTTGTGCAGAAATAAGGTCCACACTGAGTATGAAGGGCAGTCTCACGGCCACTAGCTGCCCTGCTGCGTCGGGGAGACCCACAGGCAGGAGTCGGGGCGCGGACCCGGGCTCTCGTCCTCTCCAGCTGCCCTCCTCCAAGGCCACAGGCCCATTCCTTACCGAAACGAACCTCCCCCAGGCTCCTTGAGCTTATTTTTCTGCGCAGCAGCTACTTGTGCCGAGACAGTGGAAAGAGCTTTGGTTCCAGGTAACACAGCAGGTTTCACCACAGGGACTGAGAAGCAAAAGGCACACAGGGAACCACATGAGGCTTTTATCAGAGCAACTACTTGCTTTGGTACTTGAGGGGCCGAAGGGAAACACTATCACTCTCCTAAAGCCACAATGAAGTTTTCAAAAACTTCAGGCTCATAACGCTAAATCACCATTAAAAGTTTTAGCTGCATCTCTCAAGCATTTATTGTCCTGTATTTCATCAAACTTTTTTAAGTGTAGGAATGATTACTGATAAAGAAACTAACAGTGGTAAATATGTATTTAATTTCTAAAATTGTATCAATAGTGGTGATGGTTGCACAACATTGTAAATGTAATTAATGCCACTGAATTATATACTTAAAATGGTAAATTTCATGTTATGTGTATTTCACCACAATTAAAATACACTAAAACCCAAGTGATGGCTCCAGTCAGGCCCACCTGGCTGCAGCGGGTTCAGCTGGATCTGCTGGGGCGTGGTGAGCATGATCCGGCTGTGGGGCTGCCGCAGGGCAACCATCGGGGTCTGCGTCAACGTCACCTGCGGGGGCCGGATCAGGGCTCCTGGCTTCGGAGGCTGCTGGATTACCTGAGGCAGAGCCGGCAGAGAATGGTGAGCACAGTCCCTGAGCACGTGGAGCCCGCTGCTCCCCTGATGGGAGGCTCTTCCCCCCAACCCCTGCGAAGAGCTCTGGGAAGACCCCGCGTGCGCCTCGGCCCCAGCGAGCCCGAGGACCATGCGTGACCCCCACAGATCGGGGCAGATCAGATGGGCAATACCCGCGTAGGTGCCATGCGTGAGCCAACAGGTTGGGCAGATCTGCTACTTGGAAGTTGCGCTCGGGCCCCTGGTCAGTGCCTGGAGGGCCTAGGGAATAAGGCGGGGTCTGCAGACTCAGCAACCCTGTGAGGGACAGACTGCCCCCAGATGTTAGCAGAGGTGACGCTGCTGCCTGGTGGCTGCGGGGCAAGTGACTCTCCTCTTCTGAAGTTTCCCTAAGGCTAAGTGACTGTGAGACCGCAGTGGGCTTCGATTTCCTAGGTTCCAGCCTGGACTTGGCCCCCTCCAGGACCTCCACCACAGCCCTAAATGTGGCCTGCTTGGTCATGTGTGCCTGGCCTGGCCCCCACACTGGGGCCTGCCCAGCTCTGCTGCTGCCTTGCCTTTCCTTCTACATGCCTCTGGCACACAGCACGGCTCCAAGAGCTGGTAGTACTGACTGTGGCCTGTGCTCAGAGACACTTGGATCCCTGAGGAAAGCCACACAGTTCAAGTCCACACAGCTTGGCCCCAACCTTTGAATTCAGTTTCTGCCTTTTACAAAGGCACCCTTGAGCGTACACCTATGTTATGGGACACTTCCAAGGGGCTGGGGTAGTGCCCCGTGATGGAACATTTTCTGCAACAACACACAAACATTCCCACTCAGTAGGGCCAGCCTCGGGCAGCTCAAGCCAGTGTTGCCACCTAAGGAAGGTGCCACAGACCCAGGGAAAAGCCCCTGGCTTCCGCACCTTTCCAGGCTTCAGAGTGGAGGTGACCGGTCAACCCACTGGCCTGACTGCACACTTTGCAGCCTCCACACACAAGGTCAAGCAGGATCCGGAGGAGCAGATATAGAAGCAACCCTCCCGCTGAATACAGCGTCTGCTCACAACACCACCACCCACGGTGCCACTGCCGTAACCAAGCACCAGAGATCAAAACCTTGCAAGGAAAATGACTACCCATCAAGTTCTGCTTCAACAGATCTCACCTTGTGGGTAAATCAGCCCCACTGACTGTCGAATGGGGAGTTCTGTCCTTACACTACAGTGTAGCAAAGGGCCTGGCAAACCTCTCCCCATCCAGTGCCTGAGGAAGCACAACGAAGCCCTGTCTTTATGAGGTGACCTCTGGCCCTCCTGCTGCCCACGCTTCCCTGGCCTTCCTAATGGAAGTCCTCCCTATGACCGCTTTACCCTGTTTCCCTCACCACTAATCAAAGCAAAAACAAATGCAAATTTTAACTGAGCACATACTCAAACACCCCAATGGATTCTGACCACCCACTTGGTTATTATTTGTGTGCCATCATAAGATACACTGTACACCCTACCATTAACGAAAGGAAGCCTGCATTGTTTTATTTTTTTAAGCTGCCTTTAGAAGAACAAAACCCCTTTGACATTTAAAAAAAATTCCTCTCTCTGTTTGGTGAACCCACTACGCCTATGGGAGGGAGCATGTTCAAAATGCAACTCTTCTCGGCAGAGCTGTCCTTCCTCTAGCTGTTGATTGTGACATCGTGACTAAAACTGAGAAGGCCGGATCCAAACCACTTATAAGCAGCCTGTGGCTCTGCCTCTGGGACCCACCTAGACCCACACCGTGCCGTGAGCTGTTCTGTCCTGAGAAACCAGAGGCCCCCCCCAGCTCTAGCCCGACCATCTGATGCCAAACACAGGCACTTGCTTCTCACAGCTGGGCCACTGCTCCTAACCAGGAGAACATCCATCTAAAAACATGCTGCGTTCCTGTAACCAGGAAGACCCCCAAACAAGACGGGTAAGGGACGTGCGGGAGCGGGGGGGCGTCAAAAGCCAGGAAAGTGCGAATTTCACCTTACTGTGAAATAAAATGCAAAGTCACAGGGCCTCGATCTCCAGATTACATCTTAACTGTTTAAGGTCACACCCAAGCTTCCTCCTAGCTGCTTTCCCGCATGCTCGCGAAAAGGTTTCTCTGAGCCGTGGCCAATTTATCTAACAGGCCGGTGGGTGCAATGGTGCGGTAGGCCGGCTATGGAGGAACGGGCGAGGCTCGCGCCTTCCGTACCAGTGGTGTGGGCTGCCCCTGCTTGCCGACGCCCACCTGTGTGGGCTGCGTGAGGCTGAGCACGGGGGGCTGGAGGGCGCTGGTCACGGTGGCCGCGGTCTTCCCGGCCGTGCGCTGGACCGAGCCACTCAGCACCACGGCCGTGAGCGCAGTAGTGGCCTGTGAGGTGGGCGGCGGCTGCTGCTGGCTCTGCTGGATGAAGGCCGCTGAGTCAGGGGTCAGCTGTCTCAAGGCGGGTAAGCTCCTCTGGGTGGAAGACAGACACTGGAGTCAGGGCAGCTGGCTTTCCTTTCTTAAAAACTCAGAACTACCAAACTTGCAGAAAAAGTTCTCCAGCTAAGTAACAGATCCCAGCCCCTCCCGGAAACCTCTCTGGATGTCGGGTGCCAACATCCCCCATCACTAATTCCCTCCCACCAAGCGGGATTATTCTCAATAAGAATTGTCCAAAGTTTGTTTAAAAAAAACAAAAACAAAAAAAAGTTGTATCTTTAAAATACTTTTAAAAAATGTGCTGATACCAACAATCACCTAAGAGAGACAACCCGACACTGTCAAAACCCTCAGTCCCAGCCTGTTCTGTAAGCGCCTCCCCTGCCCTCCCCTCCCTTTCAGGGAGCACAGGCAGAACCGCACAGCCAGTGCTAGGGGAATCCACTTGGAAGAAAAGCCACTCTGAAAAGACCACCTGACATTCTGTCCCCAGACCCTCGACGCTCCACGCGCCCCAGGCAGGCAGCACGGGATGGGCACACACCTGGAGCACATGCAAGCCCTGCCCTCCCGCCTCAGTGGGCCCGCTGCTGCCTGCAGGCACCAGGACCTTCAAATTACCTTCAGGAAAGGCACGAGGTAAGGCTGAGGCGAGGAATTAAGTTCTCGGTATAACCTGCTGGTGAAGTCCTCCGCTTCCATTTTTCCATCCTGAAAAACAAGATCCACTGCGGTTCCCCAGGGAACAAAAGTTCACACACACCCCTCTTAATTCTGCGTAGCCCAGTCTCGAACCTCACAGCCAGCTCTGCCCAGTGTCTCACTTGACAGAGGAGAGGGGAAAGTCGGCGTGCTACATGCGTCGACAGATGCGGTTCCTAGGCACACACGTGGCAGACGTTCACCCTGGACACCGCTGAACAGCGAGCCGCTGACCATGTCTCCCTCTGGGTGGGTCACTTCTACTTCCATCCCCTTCCCAAGTTTCTTACTCAATGCCAGTTTCCACTTAATGTCTGCCAAGCCCCCACTTGTGTCAGGATTGTGCAAGGAGACGGATCAGCTCAAGGGTGACTCCACTACCAACATCAGCACTGCAAGCACAGGGCACTGGGACCAACCACAGACGGGCACTTGGCCCAGTCGGGAGTTGGGGGCGCCTTCAGGAGGAGATGGCACCCCCACACCTGCAGGCCCCAGAGGGGCTGGGAGTCGCGCGGAGGGAAACAAGAGCCCAGAGTAAGGGGCACGATCTGTGCCAGAAACTGAAGGCAGCTTGGAGCAAAGGTGGGAAAACGTGCAACATGGGCAGGAACTAAGTCATCACAGCCTTTTTGCTGCACTGAGGCATTTGGACTGAGAGAGGGGGACACGTGGCCACTCAGGCAAGGAGAAGGGCACGGAAAAACTGGCTGCTCCAGACTGCTGGGCTATCCAGCCAAGGGCCAGCGGACCCCAGGTTACCAGGGGGCAGAACAGCCCAGCCCTTGTACGCGGGTGGAGACGGGGGGCCTGGGGCTTGCGGGTTAGGGAGAGGAGAACTCCTGGCCCAGGGGACAGATGTCATTCACTGAGATGGCAGGGGGGGTGGGGGGCAGCTCTGCTGCTGCAGCATGGACATGCTGCAGTGGCCTGCACCGTGAGGACGGGACAGAGCCTTCGGGCCTTTGGGGGGCTGCTGACACCTGGGAATTTTATGAGAGGCAGAGCCACTCTTGCTTGAGGTCACCTGCTACTAGCAGCCAAGCCAATCCTAACTGACACTGAGGTTGGCAGGAGTGGCCAGAAGAGTTCAGGGATGCAAAGAGGTCATGTACAAAAGAGCCGGAAGGGTGCTACAGGGGACCCTGACAAGAGCACGGCAAGTGGAGGAGAGAGCCACAGACCAGGCACCGTGGTGTGCTTCAGTGGCAGGACACGGACCACGGCAGTGCCCGGCAGCCTGGCTCTCCCGTCTGGCCTCCCCAGCACACCCACTGCAACTCTGGCCCCAAGGGGCGTGCCTGCGCAAGGAGTCCAGCCCGGGCTCCTGGGCTGCGCTGACACACTCTACCAGCAGAAGGACAGAAAACACAGACTCCAAAAGGTCAGGAAACGTTCAACACCCAGGTTTCCTCAACAAAGACATCAGAAGGAAAGAAAAAAGAGCAAGAGCAAGCCGGGGAGCCCTTAGATTAAGAGAGACGTGTAAGTCGGCTGCAACATACGGGTCCTACTTTGAACAAGCTGTTAACATAAAACACTCAGGAGAAAGCTGGGGAATGTGAGCACCGGCTATGTATTTTATGGCTAAGAAGGAATTCTCAGGGGTGTCAGGTGAGATCATGGTGTCGCAGGTGTGTTTGTAAGTGCCCTCACTTCTCAGAGACCCACACGGACGTATCTAAGGCACTCGAGGTGGGTGTGGCTGGCAAGGGGTCAGGTGCAGCAGACAGAAGCTGCTCGCACATCAGAAACTGACAAGTTGGAGATGGGGACGCAGGGGCTTATTATACTGTTCTTCCCACTTCTATATATGTTGAAAACTCTCCATTTAAAAACAAGTACAACAAATTGGGGGGAGGAGGAGAAGAAAAGCTAACACCTTAAAAACACCGTCTATCAGATGTATTTAAAATTGTTCCTGTGATGCCCAACAGGAAATCTTCATGCAACAATCAACTGCTACTGAAAAGCAGCTTCCATAAAACCCCCTTTCAGACAATGGGCAGGCTCTCTTCTTGTGAACACGCTGAGAAGCGTAAATGCACCAGAAAACAGCACAGATCAGGAAATCGCCTGGGCGTCAGCCCTTCACACAGCAAGGCTCTGGGTAGGGGGCCACGGCACAGCCATCTGGTAAAGTCCCCAGAACAACCGAACTCAGGAAGGAGGATCTCCCCACGCGGGTCACGCACCCCTGTGACAGGTGTGCACACCCCTCCCCGCTACCGACAACCTTCCACAGGCGTCCCTGCTGCTGACGCAGGCCTCCCTGACACAGGTCCCTGCAGCTAAGTTGTTTGTAATATACAACGTGCTTTAAAGCAAAGGGAATTTAATGTAAAAGTTCTCTTACCAGTAAGTTTTGTACTAGCTCTTTCACATTAGCTGCTGTCTCTGTAGACTGTTTACCAGATGAAGCCAGTTTTATTAACGTAGATAGAAAATTTTTACATTTCTTCACATTTTCCATAGTTTCCTAGATCAAAGTAAAAAGATATAAGTGATAAAGTTTTAAAAGGCAGATTTTCATCATAGCCTTTGGTTTAACTAAAATACGTATATGCATAAAAGACATATATGTTTCTTCTCTAACTTCCTTCAAGAAAACACACCAACTCTCACGGCCTGCAGAGGGATGCGCAGACTGGGCTGGGCTCTGCCGTGCAGCCCGGCCCCATCAGCCAGGGAGCGCGCCAAAGGCTGCGTCTCACTGAGCCCAGCAAGCCTATTTCTAGGAAAGCACCAAGCAAACAGCCAAAACGTGAAAAAGACGAATCTACAAAGATGTTCGTCTCATTCTGCTTTTCATAAAGAAAAACTGATGCCTACCTAAATGTACATAAAAGGAATCAAATTATGATGCAGCCACTAAAAGTGATAAAAAATACTTAGCAAAGAAACATGAAAAAAGTAAGTTATAAATAAAGTATGATATCCCATTTTGTTTAAAGATTTATTACATATAGGAAAACCACTGGAAATATAAATACAAGTGGATGATATTGCTGTTTTACAGACTGGAAATGCCATATAGTCCATGTGGCTTTTGCCATGTGAGGCTCCTGCACAGTCTGAAGTCCTCGAGCAAGAAGTCAGGGCCCTTTCCTGCCCCCTCCGAGGCCACTGCATATGGGAAAGTGCAGGCCCCCATGCATTCACGTGGGCCCCAAACTGTCCACAAAATCCTCTAAGAACCAGACAGTGGTCTGGGACAGAAGTCGACCCGGGCGGTCTCAGGCTGCATTTTCTGACCATCGAGCCATGGACCCGGCCATCTCCGAAGGTGCCAGGAGGAGAAGCAGCTCTTACCGTGGCAGCTGTGGAGGTGGTGGTCGCCCCTGGGACTGTTCGCTGAGGTGTCCCTGTCTGAACAGCTGTTGCCGTCCCGAGTGAAGCTGTCTGGGCAGCACCACCCAGAACGAGCTGAGGCTACAAGAATCCAAAACACGAGGTAAATACATCTCATGCCACAAACAGGCTAAGTGGAGACCTGGCTCATGTCCAGAGAAAGAAAACAAGGCTTCCCAGAGAGGCTGGGAACCCAAAGAGCTGAGGGCCCCCAGCCATGCATCGGCCCAGCATCGTAGCCTCAAGCGGCTGGACAAGTAAATGCTGGTGGGACACCCACGCTGGAGCCGCTCAAGGTGGCCTACAGCACCCCTGGGCGGACAGCAACTGAGCTGCGCCCCTGAGGACTGCAGTGCTGGGCACCTGAGGAAGTCATGTTTTGCACCTGCATTAAAAACTGATAGAAATAAAGCCAATCACTGGCAAGATCCTGGTTTTCAGAAGTCAACAGTATAATAAAAGTCACAGTGAAAGTGACCCGTGTAAATAATCCTAACAACCAAACCAGACCCCCTCAACTCTCAGAAATTAAACAAACAAAACAGAAGAACTTCTCCTGCAAATGCCCTCTTCTCCAGCTGCACAGTGAGGCTGGCCACCAGGTCGGTCCTGACTTGTCTACAGCCCCTCCCACTGGGGACCTCACCAGGACTAAAGTGGATGGGAGGGTCCCAGGTTCCCCCCTTCTTTACTCTCCCAAAGTGAATCTCAACAAGCAGCCTCCTCTGGGAGCCGAGAATGGCTGTCAGTGTCAGTCACACTGTTGGTAGGGAGGTGCCACTTTGCTAAGCAAATGAACAGCCAGATATCAAACAACTCATGCAATTCAAACTACTAGCCCTTAGTCAAGTTCCTAACATTTTACGTGAATGATCATGATGCAAATATTTACCAATTTTTTTAATTAGTACTTTTCCAATTTATAAATCTAGCTGTCAACATTTCTTTTTCCAGTTTTTTAGACACTCCTTTTTTGGGACTTCGGAAAGCAGGGGGCAGTGTGACCCCGTAGCACGACTGGCTGCTCCTCGGTCCTCAGTCCTGCAGACCTGCTGCGCTGTGCTGGCAGCAGCATACCTGGAGAGGCCTCCAGGGGTTCCCAAATTTACACCCCCGGCTGCAAACACCAGCACAGGGTGGGGAGGGGGCTGTGAGGTGGAGGGGCGATGGACTGTTTCTTTATAAGTCTGTATGTTCTCTCACTTGTAGCAATAAGTAAGTATTATTTGTGTAACTGAAACACATCTAATAAAATACTTCAAATGAAGAAAACATGAAACAAACCCAACAGCCATCTCTGGGCAGTCAGGGGCCACAGAGCTGCTTCTGGACCCCAGAAATATCCAGGACACTTCCCATCCTTTGGGAGTTTTCTCATCGAAATTTATTCCTCACATTCACTTCTACTGATCTTACAAATACATATTTCATCTAAGTAACATCAAGACTGTGTCTACTTATTTTAATAAATTTATCTTCCACTAAGTCTGACACAAAAACTTGACTATGAGCTTCACTGCCCTCTCAGAAAAATCACTGTAAACTGAAAATGCAGATGCACCAACCAGACAGAAGGCCAGGCAAGGGCTCCTCCCCAGCGCGAGCAGAAGGCCTTCACACCAGCACTCGTTTACTTGGACTGAACCGCTCTCCTACCTGCTTTCACTCACCACAGCCACCAAAGGCCAATCAAGATGTGACCCAGTGGAGTGGAATGCCCAGAGCTGGGGCTGCCCCTGGAGTCCCCACAACCCCCTGCTCAGCCTCAGTTTCCTCATGGGACTGCATGAGGATTCAGACCAATTGGCAGTGCATCTAGGCACAGTGCCTGGCACACAGCAGGTGTTTCATGATCAGTGCTGCAAAGACCCCCATTCTAATGGGTGTTCACAAACACCACAAAAACGGGAAAAGCCTTTGAACCACTTTGCTCCTGGCTGCTTTCACCTTCCACCTGACTGCCCAGAGAAGGCTGCTTCCCTAACCAGGTGTGACCTCCCTGGCCAGGTGTATCTCCTCTTGCCTGGTATGTCTCACCGGTCAGGTGTGTGTCCTCCCTGGCCAAGTGTGCACCCTCCCTGGCCAGCCCCTTGCCCTCCATGGACCTCCGTGCCTCCTCTGTAACAGAGGGGCCAGCCTGGCAGGTGCACAAACCCCTCTCGGTGGCTCTGCAAGCCAGAGGCTGAGCTGTCAGGAGCATCAGCACTCACCAGAGAAGAGCCCAGCACCTGCTCCAGAACACTCCCCCCTTTCGAAGCTTAAAACACTATTTGAAAAACAATCAACCCCCCAGGGTTGACATGGAACATTTCTAGAACTATGCTTTTATTACTGGCAAAGGGCACAGGCCGCCAGACCAGGAGCAAGTTCCAGAACCTCCCTCAGCTCATCTGTAAACGCCTCATCGGTGACATGAGAAGAACAACGGTATCTCCTCCACGCGGGCCTTGCGAGAATTAAGCAGGTGACGGCACACAGAGCAGTGAGGAGGCGGCCTGGGACAGGCTGATGCCCAGATGGCAGCTGCTGTCACCACGGTTACCTGAAAGGCCACATGTGCACAGACACAAACTATCCTCACTGTAGCTGTCTTCTGCTTCAGAGATGCCTTACAATCAAATATTAATAAGGTATTTTTATTTTTATTTTAATAATTATACTCTGGCATAGTGGGAAATTTTTAAAAGTGCTACTGGTATTAAATTCTGTGTGGCTTTAAAGAAAAAGAAACCTTGATCTATCTTGTGTTGATCATCAGAGAAGAAGCACCTTTGTCATGGAGAAACCTCCCCCGCAAATTCAACTTAGTATCCAGTATAAAAACTCCTAAGGCCTGATCTTTGCATTAAAGAAAACTGTGCTTTGCCAGCCCCTGCGGCCCCAGCGGATCCACAGAGCTGCCATCGTCCTCACCTGGACCCCGGGTGAGCGCTGCAGTGTGGTGGTGGGGGGCACCGTCGTCTGTGCCTGAGACACTTGCTTAATTATGGTAGTTGGGGTCACCTGCCGTGCAATAATAGGTGTCCCAGGTGCCTGAAAGACAAGTAAGAGTCATCAAAAACAAGCTACATGTACAAGGAATTCCCCACCCACTGAACACAAAAATCAACCCTTAAATACATAACTAACCAGTACGCTCAAGTAGGTCCACACGCTTATTCACAATTTTCCATGAAGTCACCCTAATTCTGAAGTTTTCTTAAGTATGTGATCGAATCTCTTCATATACTATAATAAGAATATTAAGCTTCTTTAACAAAGTCTAAAAAAGGCTGGGCATGGTGGCTCACGCCTGTAATCCCAACACTCTGGGAGGCTGAGGAGGGAGGATCGCTTCAGGTCAGGAGTTTGAGATCAGCCTGACCAAGACTGAGACCCCGTCTCTACCAAAAATAGAAATATTAGCCAGGCGCAGTGGTGCGAACCTGTAGTCCCAGCTACTCAGGAGGCTGAGGCAGGAGGATGCTTGAGCCCAGGAGTGTGAGGCTGCAGTGAGCTGTGATGATGCCCCCGCACTTTACCCAGGGAACAGAGCAAGACTCTGTCTCAAAGAAACAAAAAACAAAGTCAACAAAAGATGAACCTGAAAGAATACAGGTGTCTGGAAATCAGTCCTTGCCCTGCTGCTTGTGATCTTGTTAACAAGCACTAAAAAGTGGGGAGGGCACAGATGGCCCCGCCCCCGGGCTGAAGGGCTGGCCACGGCGCCACGGCGCCGCGGAAAGGAAGCAAGGCGGCCAGACAGACGCAAAGGCGCCCGAGCCCGCTGAAGTGCAGCGGGTCTGAAGCGAGGCTGACGGTAAGAGCCAAAGCCCCAAGTGCCTCCTCCGGCGTCCGGCTCAGCACAGACCCCGCAGGCCTTGAGGATACTGTTCTGTGCTACTTCAGAGGGGGTCTCTGCAGGCTCCAGCTGTGCCCGCCAGTCTGTGGGACAGAGGCGTGGACTCCAGGGGGAGTGGGGCTCAAGTGCCAGGAGGAAAAAGCTGCCAGGATCCTCCCAGTCGTCACTGTGGTCACTAACCTGCCCACAAGCTCAGAACTGCGGGACCACAGCACAGAGCGTGGGGACGGGCCATGGGCCAGCATGCGCCAGGTCAAAGTCACTGCATTGGACCAGGACGCCACACGCTGGGGAGGGGTCCCGGCACTTTGCTTGAAGCCTCAAGTCACCCTCCCCACCACAGCTCGCGAGTCAGGATCGGGGACCCTCAAGCCTGAATACTGGGGGAGGGCTGCTGCTATTTAACCTGCACATCCCAGGGCTCCCTGAGTAGGGCAGCTGGCACCTACTCAGGGTCACTCTGTGCCGCTCCTCTCAGCACTTTCTAGGTCTTGACCATCCTGGGACAGTCCTAGAACCTGAGTACTAGCAGGATCTCCACTTTGCAGATGAGGAAACTGAGGCACAGTAAGGTGAGGCCACAGGGAGAGACGGGAAGGGGCCGGGCTTGAGCTGGGGCAGCCAACCCTGGAGCGTCCGCTCCAACCCCCCGAAGCTGGCCTCGTAGTGCACCAGCGGTGGGAGCTGGCTCCTCTAAGCACCCTGCCACCAAGAGGAGGACAGGCGACCAGGGCCACCCCTGCACCCAGCCCTGGATCGGACGCTGCCCACACCTCTACGTCCTTACTCACACGGACACGCCTGGCCCTCGCAGACCTCCCCAGCCTGCAAGGTGGAGGGGCGCGTGCGTGCACTCACCTGCACGGTGGAGATCTGGACGGGAGGGGCACTTGTGGGGGTGGCAGGGCGGGGCGCCATGGTAGTCTGAGGCTGGGCCTGGGCGTGGGCCTGCGCTTGCATCTGCGCCAGGGCCTGCTGGGGGATCATCAGCAACTGCCCATTCTCGCTCCGCACAAGGACCATTCCTGGGGACAGAGGAGACCTGGTGTCAGGAACCCACACCCCACCCCAGAGCGCTGGTGAAGGCCCTGGCCCTACCCCGGGGAGGCTGAAGGCTGCAAGAAGGAAACACGAGAAGTCGCAAAACAGAAACTCACTGAACTCAAAACACACTTGCCTATAAAGATGGTGGACAGGACGGGAAAACTGTAAAAGGTGGTTAAAAGACCTTGGAATTCAAATAGTAATTGAGCCTTCCTTTCACAAATAAGCCAGGCAGCAAGTCAGGGTAACAACTGCTACCACCCGCCACACTGCCCGTCCCACGCACCCCACTTCCCAGACACGGAAGCCTCTCTGCCCCTACTTCCCGCTGGGCCAAGGGCCCTGCTCTTCTCACAGGCCGCACCGGCTGGGCTAAGGCCCAGAGGACACAACCATCTCTGCGGTCCATACACCAAAAAAGTTTCCCCAACCTGTGTCCTGTAGACCCAACAGAGGAGAGAGTGGCCGTTCTACTCCTGGTAGGAACACTCC
This sequence comes from Daubentonia madagascariensis, assembly GCA_023783475.1. Lineage (NCBI taxonomy): Eukaryota > Metazoa > Chordata > Mammalia > Primates > Daubentoniidae > Daubentonia > Daubentonia madagascariensis. The sequence goes on along the minus strand of JAKFHU010001640.1, from coordinate 656,054 downwards.
TCGTGTGAGGTGTGGGCAGCGCGGTCCCCACGCCGACCTGGAACACGCACAACACACGCGCCTTCCTCTGCGACAGGAATCACAGGAAAGCAAATCCTACCAGTCAGATTTGGCATTAAGTTTAGCTTCAAAAAGCAGCAACCAATTATATCATAAATTCCATTAGAAACAGTAAGGCAACTGTCTAACTTTTAAGTTTAATTTCCCGTGACCAGAGGTGGTGAGGAGGCTGCAGGAGGACTGCAAACACACGACCCCCTCAAGCGAAGCCTCAGCAGATGCCCAGCACCGCGGCACAGCCCAGCCAGAAACGCAGCAGAGACGCAAGGAGACTTCCCCAACCCATCCCAGTCCCCCACGCCACACGCCAGCCACGGAGATGCCCACAGGGGAGCCCCCTGCATTTTGCAGCTGCTCCTTCCTCCCCTTCAGGATGATTTGAAACGATACTCTCAAAAAAGAAAAAGCAAGGCCTGAAAACTCCTGTTAGTCATCACGACAAGTAAACATTGGGCTTTTTCCTCTGGGGCTACATAAGAGTTGGAGCAATCTTAGAAGTTTTAGGAGAATCTTTGGAGCTGTCAGGCTCCAGCTCTTTCAAAACCCACCATGGTATCAAGAGATAACTGGGAATCCTCTCCCTGGGCTCATGTCTAAAATTCTTGATCCGAATAAGCCACATTTATGTTCATTAAGAAAACTTCCCTCCAAAACATCCCTTTCAAGCTAAACCATGATGAAATCAAACAAACAAAACCAAAAACCCAGCTGCTTCAAATGCTCCGCTGAAATTTCCCCAAACCTGGGAGCTTGTGAATGAGCTGCCAAGAGAAAGGCTTCCAAGGCTCAATCACTGAAATCAAGTCTCTGTTAAATACCACGTCTATGTGCGTACGATGCTCAGGAAAGGCGTTTCAGGCGAGGTGGGGGCTCGGGTCAGCCACGTGGCACCAGAGTTGGGGGTGAGCCACCAAGAGAGAGCGCCCATGGACTCACTTGGGCCGGGGACCCCAACAGAGGATCAACACCTCTTGACACCGGGTTCTCAAACCCAACTGTGCATTCGCTCATCTGCGCAGAGACTGCCCGCTCCTTCTTCTTAAGAATTCTAAGCAGCCAATCACTGATGCAAGCTTAAGAGCACACAGCATGCAAATGGCAAAGTGGCAAGACAAATAAGGCATTAGTGGTACCTCAAAACTCGTTAATCTAGCAGTTAGTACATACATCTTAATTATCGTAAGCTTTTTTGCTTAAAAAATTACATTCATAGAAATTTAAAGGAATATGTAAAAAGTAAGTATCAACGAAACAGCAATGTGATTCAAATCCTAACAAAGTAAAAGTGGTATTTCGGACATCACAAAACCATAAGGAAGCAGATACGGTTTTGCTGTGAAATGTGCCCATGGATAAGGTTGTGTGTTACATGTGTCGAGGGTCAGTGGCCATGGTCGGGATCAAAAGTCGGGTAAAGCAATCAAAAGCCTGCCAAGAAGTGCCGTGTGTGACTTTAGCAGGTAAGCTCTCCACCTTAGGCATCAAAATTCCCAGGCGGGAGTGGTGGCTCACGCCTGTGATCCCAGCACTCTGGAAGGCCGAGGAAGGAGGATGGCTGGGGCCCAGGAGTTGGAGGCTGCAGGGAGCTAGGATGACTCCACTCCTAGCTGGAGCTAGGATGACTGCACTCCAGCCTGGCAACAGAGTGAGACTCTGTCACAAAAAAAAAAAAAAAAAAAAAAAAGGAAACTGAACCTCCCTCCTCAACATCCCCCCATAAAAAAAACACATAAAAAAATTTTTTTTTAAATCTCCAACTTGGTATATAAATGGATAAGCGAGCAAAACAACAGAAGGCCTGGACATAAAGGCGCTATGCACCATGAACAGCCATCGCCGACGTCCCAGACCAAACATGAGCGGCACAGCACTCCTCAGGCAGCACTGAAGCTTGTTTCACACAAACTGCACACAGTAGGCATTGTCTTTGGGGACTCTTTCCTGCTGTTTCCCTGGTTACGATGTACTATAGTCACTGATTCTGACAAAAAGAAGTCAGACATCCATGTGGTCACCTGAGGACAGTCTAAATACCAATGGCCTCACCACCATTCCTGATCCCGAGGACTAACTCTGGTTAGTATCACTCACTTCAAGCAGATAAAAAACTGTGCTGGATCTACCCACGCAAAGGCAAAAAAAACCACAGCCTTGTTTCAAAATGCAACTTAAACTAACTTAAGATAAAAGGTCGTGAAAAGGTAATCTACCTTGTTTGAAGGCTTCAGCAGGCCATCTCTGCATCTGCAGGGGGTGTCTCTGCACCAGCAGGTGCAGCCCACACCCCACTTCACACCTGGGGACCAGGCCAGCTTGCATCTGAGCATGGAGCGGAGTGGTCTATCCAAGAGCTCCCCAAAGTGCCAGCCTAATCCCCAGCCCAGGACCTGCCACTACGAACGTGCACGGGAAACAACAATGACAGAGATAGGCAGCCCTTAGTGATGCGCTCTATTCATCCAGCCCTTAAGTCAAACCTGAAACAGTAAACACACCTTCCATTTAAATGACCTGTCAGACCCCTTGTCCAGCCAAGGTGGTCAACTGCAGGCCAAGCAGAGAAGGGCTGGCGCTGGGCCTGAAGGCGGCAACAGTGAGGGTCAGGAGCCTGACCTGGGACCAGGTGACCTGGGACTGCCTCCTGACCAAGCCTCTCCCTGCCCCTGGTCCCCCTCCTACCACCCCGCCTTTCCCCTTCCTGGAGACCTCGCTCAAGCTGCCGAAAACCAAAACCAGCCGATGCGCACAAGCAATAATCGTGATGCATCTAGACCTAGCACACAGAAAACAAATGAGGTTTTCTCTCCTAATAATTGTAATGTCTTTCTCAGCATAGAAGTTAAGTATTCTTTATAGAAAATCTGAGAAGTACAAGGAAAACAGAAACCTGAAACCCCCTCCCGGGTCAATGTGGCTGTGTGTCTCTCACCAGTCTCTGCTCTGTGCGCACCTGTGAGACCGTGACAACCGTAAAGACAGCTGAGATGCTACTCCTACTACTCAGTTTTGTATTCTTTTCTCCTTACTTCCTATACGTGCTTTCCATGTAATTAAACAGTCTTCAAAAACATAACTTTCAGCGGCTACGTAGTATTTCACCTAAAATGTGTTTATTTCTTTTTGGGTGAAGATTTCAGTTATTTCCTATTTTTCATTATTGTGAAAAGGTAGATTTTAAAATTAAAATAAACAGTGTTCAACACTCTGCCAGTAGTTTTTAAGGCCACGCCGTTTGGAGGTGGGAACTCAGACAACGCACAGGTGGCAGGGCCTCCCCAAGGGACTGGGCCGCCACCCCCCTCTGGGGCCGGCCACCTCGCCAGCGTGACCAGCATCCGCTCCCAGGAGCCCGCCAAGCCAGGAGCTCCCCAGGGGGACCCACGTCCTCCAGCTCAGAGACAAGCACAACCACCAGTCCCAAAGCGTGAGTGAATCCTTAAGCTCAGAGCTCAAGATAAACCCCAGTGTTCTGACCCAAATTAGTTTTTCTGACCCCTTTCATTACCAACACTTTTTACTATATTTTAAGCCAAAACATAGAGCACCTGAAGCTGTACTACAAACCCGACAGGCTCCCCCAACCTTCCAACACCACAGCCCTTCACAGAGCCACCCGACTGGGCGGACACCTGTGCAGCAGAGGAGGACCCAGAGCTGTGATGCCAGCAAGCATCAGAACAGCAGCCCTGTGCAGAGGCCCCGACCCCTGCTCCCACCCACAGCTCTACAAGGTGCCCCTCAGACTGCACTAGAGTCTGCGAAGACAGGGCACGAAGGCAAGACCCTTACAACTAAATGTGTGCAAAACGAACCGATCCTCCGGAAGCCCACATCTGATACTAAAGCAGCTAGGACAAAGACAGGAGGCCGTGCCAGGCCCATCTGAAACGCATCTGGAGAACTTCACTTCCAAGCACCCCACACCACACAGCGTTCCCTAACTGCACCAAAGCGTGGGGCTTCTCAGAGGACTGTCCCCGGTGGAGCTCTGGGCAGCTGGCAAGAGCAGACAGCCCTGCTGGTCCCAGGCTGTGGCCACACCAGAGGCGCAGGAGCCCATGCAAGCAGCCACTGGCCAGGGCTCGACCAGCGGCCCTTCCCTGCCATACCACCACCCTGACCTCTGCCCGGGCCCGAGGGACACCAGCACCTGCAGGCTCTGGGTGGCACTAGTTAGGACACGCTGTGGCTGATTTAAACTACGGCCTAAGTGTTCCTTGGGCTCCCAGGGCTCTTTGTCAACTAACATCCTGCCTTTTAAATTACTGGGGGGCGGGGAGTGCTTAAACCTGTGGAGCTGTAAATATAGAGAAGCAGAGGGGTCATCCATCTCGTGGGGCTCCTCGACCCCCAACCCCACCTCACACCTTGGAGGGACAGATGCACCGACTGGACAAAGCTCCTTGGCTGCCACAAGCCTGACTCACGGAAAGAAACGTGATTCCCCACCTGTGCGGGCGCCGAGCGAAGCCGCTCCCAGGCCCTCGGTCCAGGGTCTTGCTCCTTTAAGGACAGCTGAGTCAGTGTCACGACCTTCATCCACGCAGGGTACACTCCTGTCCGCCCTCCTCTGTGAGGGTGGACGGTCCTGACCGTTTCTCGGCACCCCTTTCTTTGAAGGTTGCCTGCGGCCCCGGCACACCCACAGGAGAGTGATGCCGGAGCCCTGCCACGGCTGTGCGCCTCACGCCGTTTGGGGACACCTGCTGAGCTCTGCTTCCAGCTCCCAGATTCTCTCTTCGGCTGTAATCTACCTCAGCTCTGTCACCTGTCCACTGAGTTCTAATTTTAACCACATTTTAGAACTTTTCCACTCTTTATGATAACGCACCACTCTACACCTGGGTCTACAATTCCCTTGCGCAAGCCCTGCATCAGCTCGCTGGAGGCAGGTGTCTCAACATGTGCCCCATAACTGGATCGGCTTTGTCTGTGGCCCTCCCTTGTGGCCAGGGTTGAAGGCACGTCCCTCCAGAGGGGCAGTGGGGTTTACACTCACCTCTGCCAAAACCCAGGGCTGGGAAGGAGAGCCTAGGAATGCGAGCCACTCGGGAGCACAGATCCGACCCCAGCCCACAGAGGACAGGCCTCTCGTGGATTCTCGGGGGGCGTCTTCCCTCCCCACGCACAGGGCGGCTGGGGGGACTCTTCCCCCTCTGCCAGTGGTGGGCTCGTTCTGGTCCTGCGGTCTCTCAGGTCTCTACTCCTGAGACTGCGTGGCCCTCTGGCCCGCCTGGCGTAAAAACACATGCCCAGTGCAGCCACCCTGCCCACCCGGACCGCCCAGCCCGCTAGCTCCCTTCCGGCTCCATTTCTGACTCTTGCTGGCTTTATTTTCTAGAAAGCTAAACTCTTCATTTAAGATAACATCTGTCCAATTTCTCCAGCCTTTCTGGGTGTTTCGTACTGGGAAGGTTTTAGGATGTTTAGTCCTGCCTTACTGTCAGAGTCACGGTTCAGTAACGGCCCCTCCTCCGTGGGGCTGACGGCCAAGGACCACCAGCCCCTTGGAGCCCAAACATAAACCCAGAAAGCAAAACAATGAACTGATAAAAACAGATAAGAAACCCTCTTCAAAATTACAAAGGACATCCAATACGACAGTCAAAAATTCCCAGAATGGCCAGAGGATGGAGCTGAGACATTCTCCCGGAAAACACCGTGCAGAGAAAAAAAGAAAGAACCATGAAGAAACGCTGAGGAACTCTGGAGGCGCAGTCACCGAGATGCAAAGGTGACGGACAGAGACCCCAGAAGCAGGGCGGGAAGGAGAGCTCACTCCGAGCTCACGCACGGACGAGGTCCCACTGCCCCACGGACAGGCCCAGCCAGCGTCCAGCAGGGTGGACGTGAAAGGCGCCCGCCCAGGGGCACTGCGGAAGGTCAGCCTACCGGGAGAAGAGAGGAACCCCAATTGCTCCCAGGAGGAAAAAACAGACCCCAAACAAAGCAAGGGGACCAGCGCTCAGCAGCCGTCAAGAGCTACGTGGACACGGGGAGGCAGTGCGCCAGCGCCTTCAAAACCCACGGCAAATTGCCTTCAACCTAGAATTCAATGCTGGGCCAAACTGTCAGCCTAAGGTCAGAAGTAAACAAAGGCATTTCAGACACACTAGGTCTCAAAAAGGGTATCTCTGTAAGGAGGGAGAAGCCACTTAAACAAAGCAATAAAGAAAGAAAACAAACACAAGACGGGCTCCAGGAAACGAGGGATTGGACACACAGGAAACAGGGCGTCTCAAGGGAGAAGAGGCAGCAGAGGGCACAGCCTGGGCACAGGAGGCAGCTCGCGCCTGCAAGGCGGGGCCACTGCAGAGTGTGGCCGCGCTTGAGGACCAGCTGCCCAGCTGCGTGCCAGGAAGGCAGTGTGGTCACAGCACCCTCCGGGCTTGGCTTCAGCAGCATGTTCACAGCCGCGTGGCATAAGCACCGACCACGGCCTAACAAAGCGCAGAGGGTGGGCTCTGGGGACAGCGGGTAGAGTCACTAGCCGAAGCCGCACCGGGCAACCTCAGGACGTGGCTGTACAGGCGCAGCCATGAGAAGGCAAGTTTTGAAGTGGCCGCCTCTGAGCAGTTTAAAGAGGGTGCCAGCAGAGTGCGCTTCTCACTAAAACCCCTGCTCTTCAAAACAGGTGCATGATCAGTTTAAAGTTTAAAACTCTTGAATGACAGAAAAAGAAAGCCAGCACCCTCAGAACGTGATGAGAGGCACCGCCATGCAGAAACTCCTCCATTAATGCACCCTCAGGACGGCGAGGCTGGTTCAACACAGAGAAGCGACTTGGGGACACAGGTGCACAGCGGCCACGCGCACTGCCACCGTGGGCCTGGGCAGAGCCACAGGGCAGCCGAGGCAGAGCAGGGCCCTCCCGTTCTCCCAACATCTTTGGGGACCTGTGCAGCCACCAACACACAAGCAAGGACACCCCAGGGCAGTCCCTCCATTTCCTGAGGACACAAATTAAGAAAATCCCCTCTTTTCTGTTCCCACGGCACTTACAAAGACACCACAAAAGCGTCTGCGCCGTGCAGACAGACGTGTCAGAGGTGGGCCTGCGGCGGGGAAAGCCGGGAGGAAGGCGATCAGTCAGCCGCCCCACGCCATCACCCCTCACCTGAGCCAGCTGCGTGAGGGGAAGGGAGCGGTGGGGCTGACCGCAGGCTCAGCTCAGCCCCTCTGAAATGTCCAGAAAACAAATGGAGCCACCAGCAGGCATCCCCCCCAGACAGGAGCATGGCCCTCGATGAGTAAGGTGCAAAAAAGGCCCAAGAGACAGGCAAAAATGGTGTTTTCCTTGAGGTAGAAAGGGGTAGACGGAAGCCTGGCTGCGGGGCCCACCCCCGTGCTGGGAGCTGGGAGCTGGGACCAGCCAGTGAGCAGGGCACACGGTGGCCACCCCAGATGTGGAAAGGTCCACACCAGCATCTGGCTCTCTCTCTCCTCCTGACAGAGACTGGTTTTATTTCTTTGAGAGGGCATCTGTGTTGTAACAGTGTGCACGTGGGGCACCTTTTGCTAAAACCTGTCTACCACTAAGCCAAATGCTGTCTCTGTCGTCACCACAGGGACAACGCAAGGCTCACAGCGAGGGCAGCAGAGACATGCACAGCCCGTGTGCCGGGAATGCCGCCACTCCACCTTCTGAATATTCACCTAAGATGAGGCTTCTGATACACTTCACGATCCAGCTACCCCCACACTTCAAACACTACTGTAAAATCATGAACTTTGATTCATCCGAGCATATGCCAAAAACAAAGACAACGTGACCAAGGAAAGGACACTCTGTGTTCACAGGTCAGGAAACAACACGGGGAGGACGTCCACTCTGCCCAAAGCAGTCTGCAGACATGAGGCAGTCCCAGCAGCCTTCTGTGCAGACGCTGGCAAGCCGATTCCAAAACTCGCACAGAAATGCAAAGGTCCTGGGGTAGCAACTGTGAAAAGAGTACGGGTGTGGGGGCCGCTGCCAGCCGGCCTCAGAGCATCAGGAAGCGCCCGTCGTCGGGGCAACCGACTAACACAGCAGCGCAAGTCCAGAAGCAGGCCCGCACGTGGATGGACAAAGTCAGCCCAGTGGGGAGAGGACGGCCTCCTCAAGAAACAGGGAACAACTGGACACGCACAGGCAAAAAGCTTGGACCGTACCTCGCACCATAAACCAAAATCAGCTCAAAACTGATCCAGACCCAGCTGTTGAACCTAAAACTCTGAAACTTCCAGAAGAAAACACAGGAGAACATCTCTGTGACCTTGGGTAAAGCAAAGAGGTTCTAGATACAACACCAGAAGCAGAATCCATACAAGAGCAAATGGATAAACTGGGCTTCATCAAAGTTAAAACCTTCTGCTTTTCAAAAGACAGCGCCAAGCGGTTGAGAAGGCACGCGAGGGTGGAGGAGCTCTGCAGAAAGCACGTGTCCACTGCAGGACTGATCCGGAATATTTACAGAATTCTCAAAGCCCAAAAAGAAAATAAACACCCCAATACAGAAAAGTGGGCAACAGATCTGAGCACACACCTCACCAAAGAAGACAGACGCATGCAAATAAGGATACGAAAAGATGTTCGAGGTCACTAGTCATTAGGGAAATGCAAATCAGATCCATAATGTGATACCATCACACACCCACAGAAATGGCTAAAAGCAAAAAGACCAAGCGTTCACCATCCAGGATGCGGAGGCAGAGTGGCGGCCCGTCACTGCGCTCCCAGGCATCCACACAAGAGGCAAGAACGTGTGCAGCCTTACCCAGACCTGTACGTGACAGCCAAAAATGAGACACTCCCCAAAGGACACCAACAGACAAACAGAGAAACAATTTCTGATACAGTTATGTGATGGGAAAATACCCGGAAACAAAAAGGGATGAACTACTGATACACACACAACACGGATGAATCTCAAGTGCCCTGCTGAGTGAAGAAAAAAGAGTACATCCTGTATGACTCCATTTATATAGGGTTCTAGAACATGCCAGCCCACCTCTAGAGACAGAGAGCAGACGGGATGGGGTGGGGGGTGGGACAGGGTTAGAAAGAGGCAGGAGGAGGCGCTTGGGGATGGGTGCCCACCATCCTGACCGTGGGGGTGGTCTCATGGATGTGGACGCATGTCACAGCTCACCAAAGTGCCATGTGAAACATGCTCAGTTTACTGCGTGTCAGTGACACCTCGATAAAGCTCTTGAAACACGTGCACACAGCCCTTAGCAAGAAAAGGTACTACTCCAAAAATAATGGAGAACAGTTTTAATTAACATTATCTTCTTCCCACCCTCCTTCCCGAGTAAAAATACCTGCCCCGCTTCACAGCCAGCCAGCAGCCGCCTTCCTGGGCACCAGGAGCCGCCCGAGAGTTGTACCAACAGCTCCATTCACCAAAATGTACAAAAGCACGACCCCACGCATGATACAGGAACACGAGGGTGCTGCCAATGGCAGTACGAGGGATCGCACCCTCCACGCTGCCTTTTAACAGAGTATCTTATTACGTAGCTTAGGCGAAGACAAAACAGCCAAGGGGGGGGTCCTTAGAGCTCCCAGAACCTCAGAGTGAAACTGCACATCCAAGTCTCCAAAAAAAAACACTAAACTAGCTCTTCTGAAGGAAAAGGGACCCCCCGAAATGCCCCAGAAGAAAGTGTGTTCGAGCCCAAAAAACAGGCACAGGACGAGTCCCGTGAGAGCCCTGCCGTGGCCCCAGCGCCCACAAAAGCTGCAGGTGGAAAGGCTGCGTGCCGAGGGCGCCAACCCACTCCCTCCGGAAACAAACCTCCAGAAGATCAAACCCAGCAGGCCACGCTCCTCCGGGGAGGGCTCAGAAGGCGCAGCTCTGGTCTGGGCGTCCGGGGGGGGGGGGGCGGGGCCCGGGCGGGGCCTCTGCCGACCCTTGCTGCGGACCCACCCCGCTCTCAACTGCTGCCCCGTGAGTGGGGAGCCGGGCCAAACGCGTCCCACGTCGTCCCACCCCCACGTTCATCCCTGGGCTTTGATTCTGGGGCTCACCTTTGGCCTTCAGGTGGTCTGCAAAAGTCTCCAACTCAGTGTCCCCCATCATTCAGCCAAACTCCACACACACAGTTGCTCACCTTAGAGCAAAGTAAACGCCAACCCACGGGGAACTGTACTCCTGATCTCTCTCGTTCTTAATTTATCTGTGACTCAGAGGGAATGCTCACCCTTGAAGCCTGCACACAAGAAAGATATGTACAAATCAGCAGGAAATGGCACACGATACACGAAGAGTTGACTCTAAATATTCACCATAAAGTCCAAAGTCTACCTTTCCCCTTAAATGTGGGGAAACTCATGGCCAAATATGGGTTTTGGTGTCCCACGCACAAGCCTGGGATGGAGCGAAGTCCGCAAAGAGCCCTCGGGAGCCAAGTGGCATCGTCAGAAGCGCCAGCCAGAAAAGCCCGCACAGGACGCTGCTGCTGGGACAGCCCTCCCTGGAGAAAGACCCCCCCGACACTCCTCGGCCAGCCTTCAACGTTGGCCACGTGTCCCCCTCCCCGCCCCCCACCTCCCAAAACACTGCCAGGCTTGAGAGAGATGCGTCCCCCTTCCTCGCCACCTCCCCTGACTACCCGTCCCACATCCTGGGCCAGGACCCTGCACGCCTCTCCCTGCAGCCCTCACCTCCCATCTAAACCCCAGACCACCTGCCCCAGCCCTGTGGCCACTGGAGGACCTGCTCCTGGACCCCCAACTCAGCCAGCGCCCCCTCCCCATCCACTGAGCTGCACGTGCCAAAGTCCCGAGACTGCCTGGCACCTTCCAACACTCAGGCCCACTACCCCGTCCCCACGGTCCTACCAATTCCAGCTCCTCCATAGCCTTTAAACCTGTCGCTCCATCTCTGACACCACCGCTGAGTCTAAGCTGTCATCGCCTCTCCCCCGAGCTAAGACAGCAACCCCAATCTCACTGTTACGCAGGAGTGATCTTCCTGAAACCCCCCGCTACAGAACCTGCAGGGGCTCCCCACAGCTCTTGGGGGAGAAGGGACCCTCCCTATCCCAGCCTCCCAGGGCCACCCCTGCCTCTCCCGGCAGTCTCAGCTCACAGGTGGACGCCCTGCCCACCACAGGCCTGGAACCTTCCTTCTTCCCCCCACTTGCCCCTCTCTGGAGCCGACCCCAGCCTTCCCGGCTCAGGAGTGCCTGCCGGACCTCCCTGGGCAAGCCACGTCTTCTTCGGATCTCCCTCTTGGCACTGTCACAGTTGCAATTTTGTAATTGTTCAGTCACTCCCTAACGTCTGTCTCCCCCTCTCAGCATAGGCTCCCTGCGCCCAGGGACGAAATCTCTAAGTTTGCATAAATGAATGAATTCGAGAAAAGTTTAGTGAACCCACAATGTGCCTGTGCTCCCCTCGGCCCATCCTGTCCCCACGGCGCACAGTAACTCCTCGTCCGTCTGCACTTCTTCGGATCACAAGATCCCTACTGACGGGACTGTCTTATTTATCTATTTTCATAGCAGGATCATTAACTTCATCTTTACAAACATCTAAATCATGTATTCATTCAACAAGAGTTTATTAAACACTGAATACTGCCAAGCACTGAGCACACAATGGTGGGCACAATAGGTGGGGCAAGCCTTACTCTAGTAATGGAAAGGAAAGAAATATAATCAAGAAATAGCCTCCCGCCAGTCCTCTTACCCACTCCCGCCCTGGCTGGTGGGTTGTTTCCCTTTGCCCGGGCCACTTGCCGAGGCTGTGATGTCAGCTGCTCCTAAACAGAGCCCTTGCCTGCCCAGGCAGGAGTCGCATCACTCTGAACGGCATTTTCCAGGTTGTAAAATCAGTCGGGTACGTTTCTGAGCCATCTGTCTGCTCAGCTACCTCTCTGTGGCACCGGCTTTCACAAACCCTCTGCTCTTGCAGCGGGGCTCCCTGAAACGCTGGACAGAGGTCTGGACACCCCGGGACTGGCACCTGCTCTGGACTGCCGGAGGTGCAGACGAGGACAGAGCCCCCCCCACCACGCCCTGCCACAGAGGTCTGGCCTTCTTTCCTGCCAGGGCTTTCATGGACCCAAATATACCCCTCCAAAATATTAGCTCCTTAAGTTCTCTTTATGTGTAAGTTAACTTTAAATTGCTAACATACTTTGGTAGGATTTCTTTAAGAAATTATAGTTGACCCTTGAACAACATAGGTTTGAACTTCGAGAGTCAACTTAACCATGTTTTTTTGCCAACCAAACACAGATTAAAAATATAGTATTCTCAGGATGAGAAATTCAAGCATACAGAGGGCTGACCTTTCATACACTGGGGCTCCACAGGGAACCCAAGTATCTGCAAGGGATCCTGGAACCAATCTCCCGCATATACCACAGAACAACATGTAATCATTTGGTATTATTACTTTAAGAAATTGTTAATGTGTGGGTATGTTTACACAAACAGATATGGTGTGCGTGTGCGTGTGCGTGTGCACAGTATAAAATCTTGCTAAGCCAGGTCATGCTGGGAGCAGAGCTCTGCTGCAAACTACAACCTAACACTGCCTCCAAGGAGCTTAACCTCAGACTTTGAGAACTCTGGTTTCCAGGACACCCACACAGACCTTCCCCACGTGAGTGCATGTCCAAGACATCAAGGCCATAAAGCACTTTGCCTAAATCTCCACAATATTTAACAAAGGCACAGGTGTGTAGCCCACAAATACCAACCCCTATATCAGCTACAGATTAAAATCACTTTGCTTAAAACTGTTAGAAATTGGCAAATCTAGGGAAGGAGTACATAGGTGTTTGTTGTAGTAATCTTTTCTTTGAGACTTTGCAAAATAAAACTTGGAGGCAGGGACTACTTTGTTATCTAGAGATGCAAATTTGGGTAAAATGATCTCAGCTTGTGGGGGCAAGTGGAGCAACAAGGTAAAACAGGTGCACTTCTGGTCAAGGGACACGGGGCCCCAGCAGAGACCCCAGGGCAGAGCACACAAACACCACACACTCCCAGCCTTTCAACCCCCTGCACCCGGGGGCTGCCGTGTGTGTTGGGGGTGCGGTGAGGGGAAGAGTAAGACAGGGTTGTTGGCCTCTAGGAGTGACAGTTTAGGAAAGAACACAAATGTAAACAGGTGACCAACAGTGGCCAGGGGCCAGCCCTGGGGCAGGACAAAAGGGAAGCCCAGCATGCTGTGGGCACAGTCACAGTAAAGGTGCTCGTGTGGGCGTCAGGAACTGGCCAGGCGAGCACTGCACTGGGAGGTCTGGGGCCACACAAACAAGGAGAGGCTGCAGAGGGGCTGGCAGAGGCCTCTGTGCCACACCAGGGAATGGAGAGTCACAGGTGGGGACGCCACCGAGCCCACTAGGAAAGCGGACACCCATGCCTCTTCATGTGAGCAGGGTCAGAGCAGGCAACAAGTTGGAGTTTCCAGTCTCCTCAATGGCACAGACACAGGAGACATCATGAGCATCACAGATATCATGTCACCCAAAATTAGAGACAGCAGCTTTTTCACATAAAAGGCTAAGACTAATTTAAATTTGCTTCCATGTGTAAATAGACACATAATTTAAAACAGTCCTAAAGTGTTGAAATGATTTGCCAGTCATTGAATAATAGCAGGTAATGAAGTTTCCTCCAGCCCAGCAGCATCCATTTCGGCTTTTTCTGAACCCCATGGACTGCGGCCTGTTCTATCTTGACACACATTTTGGACCGGCCCTGAAGCCAGGGCACATACGGGGTGGGCTGGAGAATTGGGGTGGGGGGGGGTCTCTCCTTATTTTATATACTTCAATAGAGGCTAAAATTTTACAATGAGCATGTTTAGAGTGACAACTTTTGAAAACAGAATTTTTCCCAAAAACTTCACTAAGTTGCCAGTAACCATAATTGTCTTATCTACTTTAAAAACTTGCCCATGCTGGGTGCAGTGGCTTGAGCCTGTAGTCCCAGCGTTTCAGGAGGCTGAGGTGGGAGGATGCCTCGAGGCCAGGAGTTTGAGATCAGCTGAGGCAACACAGCAAGACCCCATCTCTTAAAAAAATTTTTAAGTAAAAATAAATAAATAAATAAAAACTGGCTATGTATCAGGTGATTCACAAAAGCCACAAAGGGCCAAACAGCAAAGATGCTCAGCCTCACTGATAAGACGCCTGATCTGGCCTAATTCTCTATTCTCTACAGCTTGCCACTCCAACGGTGACTGTCCTTTACTCGTCAGGACTCAATTCATTTGCCCAATTTCACCTGAGCTTCCCGAAATGCCCTTGTCTCCAGTTGTACAATGTGCAACAAACAGGAAATGACTTGCAGTTACCTCTGGCAGGTTTTTCTTCATATATTAGGTGGAACACTTCTGTTGAAAACACCACACAGACCTGCTCTCTCTTCTACCTTCGTGAAAACTTCCCTTACATCCCCAACTTCCATCAGCCAATACTGGTTTCTAATTTTCTCACATCTCCAAAATCTCTGAAACCCAGAGGCCGCACGTGGCCTCCCTGTGTCCCTCTTTCTGGGAGCCTGGACCCAAAGCCAAGGTGGTGACACCACTCTAGGCTGGGTGTCCAAACCTCGTCCCCCCGGCACCACACACCTGAGGCCTAGAGTTTGCAGATCAAGCCAGCGCACCTGGGCCGCCTTCCACCAAGAAGGGTGAGCACACAGGCTGGGCCCACCGTACCTCCTTAAACTTTCCTGAACTCTTAGGATAAAGCATATTTATCTGAGCATATTTAATTCTTATTCTTACATCAAAGATTCTAAATATTCTGCACCAACAGAGAAGCTTTAATTTTGCATTTTTTTTTTAAGAGACAGGGTCTTGCTCTGTCACCCAGGCTGGAGAGCAGTGGTGTCATCATAGCTCACTGCAGCCCCAAACTCCTGGGCTCAAGCATCCTCCTGCCTCGGCCTCCCAGAGAGCTAGGATTACAGGCGTGTGCCACCACACCTGGCCTAATTTTGCACAATTTTAATGAGCTCTTTCATTTGCAGATTCTGAATTCCACTCACGTGACACTTTGGGCATTCCCTTTGCTTTGACTGACAGAAGCTCAATTCCAAATCTGTGCCCACCCCCTTCCCCACGCCCTAAAACTGAACAGAGCCCAAGGTGGGCATTTTTTGATCCTTTATTTTCCCTTTTCCCTTTCTCTTTAACTTTGGCCTCTTGCATTATCAGTATGTTTATTATGCACCTTAAGTTCCTACTGGAGTAAGCATATGCGTAAACAAAGGAAAGACTCGACAAGCAAATGCTCCCAGCAAATCCTCAGGAAGGCAGCCAGGACGTGGGGTGTGCAGCTGCCAGGAGGTAGGTGCTTGAAGAGCTGCCTCTGCCTCACGGGGCTCGTGGCGAAGGTCCCAATAATGGCTCTGCAAACATCGAGATGCAGAATGCACAGGATGCTCCGGACAAAAGTTCCAGACTTTTTTCAAGATCAATAATCAAAAAGACCTCTCCTTTACCAAAATTACCCACACAGCACTGTTTTTCTATAAGCTTATAGCTCCCACTTTATAAGACTTCTTTAATCTAAAACCTACAGGGGCTTTTGCAGATGGCAACAAACATCTCTCCCCTTCCACACCTTTAGCTGTTTTTTAAGGTTGCTCTATCCACAAAGGCTGGAGAGGGGGACCAATCTGAGCATGTGAGAGGTGAGAAGGGGAGCTTGGGGTGTCACAGACAGTGTCTGCCCAGCCGCAGAGGCCAGGGCTTAGGACAGGGCTTCCAGAAGCTGGGCTAGAGGCTGCGGGGCCTTGGCTCTCAGCACGTGAAACCACATCTTTCACATGGAACTCTAAGTGTTCTGCATGTTTTCAAAATGTTTTAAACAGTGCTAACCCTATGTACAATGTCAGGGAAACTGAGGTCACCTGGCAGATGACATGCACCTTACATGACTTGCAACAAAACTTCAGTTCTCCAGAACTCAGCTACTGTGCAGCCTCACTGCAGAACACAGGGAAGGTGACAAAGCAAGGGCTCTGGGCAGCTGGACGTTCAGTTGGCCGCCAGACAAAACACACGTGGGGCCCCCAAACCAGAAGCACACAGATGCTGCACTCTCCCGGAGCTTCCAATCAATGCTACTGATCAGTCTGCATGATGGATCAGCCTTGACCAATGCTGGGAAGAAGAGCCACTCAGCCCTCGCAGAGCTTGCTGCCAGGGGACCTTCCTGACCTCACGCCAGGGTCCAGACTGACTTCCCAAAGGAAGCAACGTGGGAGCGATGCAGGAACGGAGAGTGGCTGCAGCTGTGCCGCAGGGTGAGAAGCGGGTGGGTGAAGACAGTGGCAAGGACTCGCTGAGGGGCGATCCGGGAAGGGCTGAGATCCACCCGCAGGAGTAGGGGAGGCCGTGGAGGGGGGGCCCACCGCCACCAAGGGGCTGGGGAGGCAGCACGGCCTCAGCGCCCAGCGGATGGCTCAGGTGCTCTCCAGGAAGCCAAAAGGGGAATGGCCTGCCAAGACCTGCCTGCGGCAGGAGAAGCCAGAGGACAAGGAAGAGGGAGGGGCGAGGACAAAGGACCCAACAAGAGGCACTGATGGGTTTTCAGTAACATGAAGGTATTTCAAAGTCCAACATCCACTCATGACAAGTCAACAAATATCCTCCACACAAAAAGCAAACAAAACACTTCAGAAAATTAGGAATGGGAAGGAACTTCCTTAACTTGAAAGAAATCTATGAAAACATCTGTTACAAGTAGCAACTTCGATGGTAAGTCATTAGAGGCATTTTCTTTAAAATCAGAAACAATTCAAGACAGCTGGGCCATCACCACTTCCACTCAACACTGCACCAGAGACCCTGCAAGCCCAGAGGACAGACCAGGGTGTGGAGGCGCTGGATTTGAATGAAATAAAATTGCTATTAATTGCATATAATAGGATTCTCTACATATAACACTCAAACACATTTCTCATGAAAGAGTTTGATTAAGAGTGCTAGAATAAGATCAACATCTAAAATTCAACTGTGATTCAACACACCATCAACAAAGAATCAGAAAATGCAATTTAAAAAAAAACACTATTTACAATAGCAGCAATGAACTCAGAGTGCCCCGGAATGAAGCTAACAAAACATGTGCAAGACCTATGTGGAAAAAATATATAAAACTTAACTGAAAGATAAATATACTGAAATCCCATATTCACGGATAGGGATACACTATATCATACAAGCCAATTCTCCCAAAATTGACCCACTGATCAATATAATTCCAATAAAAATAACCTGCAGGGACTTCCATGGGCGTCAAGGGGTTGATTCTAAAATTTATAAGCAAGATCAAAATGCCAAGAGTAGCACAGATAGTTATCAAGAAGAACAAAATGGAATACTAACCCTAGCAGGTGTCGAGAGTTGGTATGAACCTAAGTATTTAAGGACAAGGTGGTACTGATGACAGGACAAATAAGCCGGAGAAAACGACCGAGAGCCCAGAAACGGGGCTACACGACACAAACTTGCAATACTACAGAGGGGCACACGGGTCAGTGAGGTGAGGAGGGGCCATTCAGATAAACACTGCCCAGACAACCGTTCATCCAAATGGGAAGAATGAAAATAAAATCCTAACTCACACCATACACAAGTTCAATTCCAGAAGGATTAAAGGCTTTCAGATGGAAGCAAAAACTAAAATTTTAGAAGAAAATACAGACGACTACGACTATCCCTATGACCTGGGGGTTAGAAAGAACTTCTTAAAGATGACTCAATAAGGTATTTACCATAAAAGAGAGAGCAGACAAATTCAACTGCATTAACATCAAGAACTTCCACCCCTCGGAAGATACCACAGAGAGAGACAAGCCACGCCTGCAATCCCCCCATGCACACTGAGGCTGAGGGGGAGGATCGCTGGAGGCCAGGAGTTCAAGACCAGCCTGAGCAACTTAGCCAGACCGCATCTCTACAAAAAATAGAAAATAATTAGCGGGTCTGGCGGCACGTGCCTGTGGTCCCAGCTACTCGGGAGGCCGAGGTGGGGGGATCGCTGGAGCCCGGGAGCTGGAGGCTGCGGTGAGCTGTGATCGCACCACTGCGCTCCAGCCTGGCTCAGGGAGAAGTAAAAAGATAGCTATGAACTAGGAGAAGATACCGCCCACACCTGACCCACAAAGGAGTAGTGAGCAGAATATACACAGAACTCCTACAAATTAACAAAGAAAAAATTCAACAGAAAACTGGGCAAAATCGAGACACTGCATGGAAGGATATCCCCAAACAGCAGGAAGCATAAAAACGATGTCGATTTCCTCAGTATTAAAGGGAAAGGAAATGAAAATTAAAACCACACTGTGGCAGCATTTTACACCCCCAGATTTGAAGAACTGAAAAGTCTGACAGTACCAACTACTGTCAAGGATGTAAAACAGGAGTTCCACTACCAGCAGGTACCCACACAGCACCACAGCGAGACAGACACCGCAAGAGAACACCACTCTCTCTCCTGTACTCACACTCATTTTAGCAAATCAAATGCAGCAGTGCCCAAAAAGGGTAATACACGACGACCAAGAGGGGTTTATCCTAGGATGCCATGGCTTAACGTTCAGAATTAAATCATTGTATTTCACCATATTAACAGACTAAAAAAGAAAGCCCATCTAAGCGTCCCGACACAAGAAGAAAGGCATTTTAACAAAGATAAGCATCCATTCAGGACAAAAAATCTCACCGAGCTAGGAACACAAGGTGCTAGAGACTGAATGTTTGTGGTCCCCCCACAAAATTCATATTTTGTTGAAATCTAATCCCCTAAGGTAGGGCCTCTGGGGACAGAGCCCTCGCTACTGGGATTAGTGACCTCAGAAGAGGCCCCAGAGAGCTCCCTGCCCCTTCTTCAGGCCACTGCATGAACCAGGAAGCTTCACCAGTGTCTTCACCTTGCACTTCCAGCCTCCAGGACTGTCAGGAATGAACTTCTGCCGTTTCTAAGCCTCCCAGTCTCTGGTATTTTTCTTATAGCAGCCCAAACAGACGAAGACAGAAGGGAATTCCTCAGCCTAACGAAGGGCCTCTATGAGAAACCCACGGCTAACATACCTTTAACGGGGCCACTGTGTGCCTCCCCAAGATCAGAAAAAGGGGAAAGTGTCCCTGTTACCACTTCCGTTCAACGTTACACTGGAGGCTGTAGCCAGTGCAATGAGGCAAGAACAAGAAATAAAAGGTGCATAGATCAGAAAAAAAGTAAACCTCTCTTTATTGCAGACAGTATATCTTTGAAAAGAATTCTAAGAAAGCTACAAAAGAAAGCTATAGGAACTAATACATGAGTTAAGCAAGATCACAGGATATACGGTCAGTATTTTAAAAAGCCATTATATTTCTAAATACTAGCAACAAAAAATTACAAATTGAAATTTGATTTTAATTTTTTAGAGGCAGGGTCTCACTCTGTGGCCCAGGCTGGAGCGCAGTGGTGCGATCACAGCTCACTGCAGCTCCAGCTCCTGGGCTCAAGCGATCCCCCCGCCTCGGCCTCCTGAACAGCTGGGACTACAGGCGCCACCACCAGACCTGGCTAATTTTTCTTTTCTTTTTTTTTTTTTTTTTTAAGAGACAAGGTCTCACTAAGTTGCCCAGACTGGTCTCAAACCCTGTCCTCAGGCGATCCTCCCACCCCGGCTTCTGGAGTCTCTGGGATTACAGGCGTGAGCCACTGCACCTGGCTGGAAATTGAAATTTTACAAGTACCAGGTACATGGTGAGAGGACTGAACTCTGACTTTCCTTGTCTTGCTCAAATTCCTTTCTAAGGGGTCTGGGGAGTCACGCTTCACAAACCATAAAATCTCGTTAAAACTCGTCTTTTGAACCCAGTACAATGTGGCTTATTTTCCAGCCTGACTCTGGCACAACATGACAGCTAGCAGATCCCCTTAACTTAAGCATTCCTTCCTACTGAGTCTAAATTTTAGACAAAGCTTAACGCTCTCAACCAATTGCCAATTTAAAAAATCCCTAAACCCACCTATGACTTGTAAGCCCCCATTTCAAGACATCCTGCCTTTTCAGGCTGAACCAACGTACACCTTCCACGTATTGATTTATACCTTTGCCTGTAACTCCTGCCTCCCTGGAATGTATAAAACCAAACTGTAATCTGACCGCCTGGACCACTTACTCAAGGCTTCTTGGGGGTCTGTGCTCCCCAGGCCTCAGTCACTCATATCGGCTTAGAATAAACCTCTTTAAATATTTTGGCAGAATTTGGTTTTTCCACAGTCAATGGCATAAAATATGAATGCTTAAGGATAAATTTAACAAAACATGTTAAGGACACAAACACTGAAAACTACAACACAATGCTGAGAGGAATTCTGAAAGACCTAAACATGTGAAGAGGTGCACCGTGCTCATGGACCAAAAGCCTCAACACTGCCAAGATGTCAGTTGTCGTAACACTGACCTGCAGATTCAATACGATCCCAAGCAAGATATCAGAAGACTTTTTTGTAGAAATCGACAAGCTGATTCTACAACTTACATGAAATGCAAAGGACTGAAATAGCCCCAGACAGTCCTGAACGGGAAGGACAGTTAGAAGACTCCTGTGACCTGGGCCCGAGACCCGCCCTGAAGGAGCCGCACTGACCGAGCAGCGCGCGTTGTGTGCGGACAGACAAATGAACAGGCCGGGCAGAGCGCAGCCCAGAAACGAAGTCCTCACATACTCAGTCAGTGAAGGCGGCAGCATAATTCAACAGAGAAAGGAAGGTCTTTTCAGCACATGGGGCTAGAACCACGGAAAAATAAATCTCAAATCCCCTGCCTTACAACATCCCAAAATTAACTTGAATTGGATCGAGTAAGAGCTCAAACCATAAAAATTCTAGAAGAAAACATAGAAGAAAATCCTTGTGCCTTGGGTTAGGCAACAATTTCTTTGATAAGACACAACACGAATTCTGAAAGAAAGAAACTGATAAACTTCCTTCATTAAAATTGAAAATTTGCACTTTAAAAATACATGTTAGGTAAATGAAATGGCAAACACAGACCAAGAAAATATTTATAAAACAAGTCTATCTGATAAAGGACTTGTATCTAGAATATATTTCAAAGACTCTTATCAAATCAATAACGAAAGAACCCAATTTTAAAAACACAGACAAAAGATCTGAATAGACTCTTCTCAAAAGAAGATACGCAAATGGCAAATAAACACGTGAAAAGATGTTCAGTACCATTAGTCACTAGAGAAATGCAAATTAAAGCCGTGATGTTATAGCATCACACCCATTAAAATGGCTAAAACTAAAAAGACCGACCATGCCAACTCTCAGCAAGGATGTGAAGCAACCACTATACATGCTGGCAGGAATATAAAATAGTGCAGCCACTTTGGAAAACAGCTTGGCAGTTTCCTAAAAACTTAAATACTCACCTACCTTACCCAGCAACCCCACTCCTAGTTATCTACCCAAGAGAAAGAAAAACTTCTGTCCACACAAAGCTGCACAGGAAACGTTCACAGGAGCATCGTTTACAATAGTCAAAAGCTGGAACCGCAAGTGTCCACCAACCAGTGAACAGACAAGCTGTGGGTCCACCGCAGAACGGACCGCTCCTCAACAGGACCAAGGAACCAACCACTGACACACACAACAACTTGGATAGACTCAGAAGCATTCTGCTAAGTGACACAGGCCAGACAAAAAGGCCGCTATTATATAATCTCATTTATATAAATTCTAAAAAGGCAAAATTACAGTGACAGAGCAGTTCAGTGGTTGCCAGGGATGCGGGTGGAGGAGGGCTCACCACCAAGGCGCGTGCGGAGAATTCTCTGAGGCCATGGAACAATTCCGTGGCTTGACTGTGGTGGTGGTGACCAGACTGTGTTCACTCAAAACTCACAGACTGATACTTAAAAAGGTACACTTTGCTGTATGTAACTGTGCCTCAATAAACAGGACTTTAAAAAATAAACACAATGAAGGGACAGGTGCAGTGCTCACGCCTGTAGTGCCAGCACTTTGGAAGGCCGAAGCAGGAGGATTGCTTGGGGGCAGGAGTTCGAGGCTGCAGTGAGCTGTGTCTGCACCACTGCACTCCAGCCTGGGCGGCTGAGTGAGACCCTGTCTCTCTGCCTCTTTTCGGGGGGGGAAAAAAAAACCACTACTCACCCACCAGAATGGTTAAAATTAAAAAGCCTGACCACACCAAGTGTTGGAAAGAGCGTGCAGCAGGAGGAACTCGCACGTGTTGCGATGACGGGTACACGCACACAACCTGTTGGGAATACAGTGTGCAGCGTGGATCACACACACACTTCCCGTACGGCTCATCAAGTCCACTCCTAATAGTTACCCAGAAAAAAGAACATCCACACATGTGTTCACACACAGACTTGAACACAAATGTCCACAGACGCTTTACTCATAATAAACAAAAACTGGAAGCAACCCAAATGCCCATCCACTGGCAAATGGATAAACACAGTACGTCCAAACATGGAAAGCTATTCAGCATAAAAAAATAAGAAACTGATACATGCAACAACATGGATAAATCTCGAAACAATATACTGAGAGAAGCCAGACACAGTAGAGCACATAATGCAGGATCTCATTTGCAGGAATTTCAGAAAGGCAAGTGAACACTGACACTGACAGCGCAGAGAATGTACGTCTGGGCCCAAGGCGGGGGAAAGGCAGCAGAAGGCCTGAGAAGACCCTCGGGGGGCTGAAGGGAACGTTCTGCATCTTGATGGTGACAGTGGGTAGACACAGTCTGCACACTTAAAGTGGGTACGTTCTGTTGCACATAAATTATGTCCCCCCGCAAGAAAAACGTGTAAGCTAACCTATATTGAAAGGAGGGCCCTCTCAAACCCTCAGCAACCATGTACAGTCATGCACTGTGTACACAACAGTGGTCCCATAAGATCACAGTGGAGCTGAAAATTTCCCACCGCCTGGTAATGTCATGGCACGACGCCTCCTCACGTGTTTGTGGTGCTGCTGGGGTAAACAAACCCACTGCACCGCCAGTCATATAAAAAATCTAGCACATACAATTATGTTCAGTACATAACAAACACTTGATGATGATGATAAACGACTATGTTACCGGCTTGGGTATTTACTACATATTTTATCATTATTTTAGAGTGTACTCCTTCTAATTATAAAAGGAAAAAAAAATTAACCATGGACAGCCTCAGGCGGGTGCTCGGGAGGAATCCAGTAGAAGGCGTTGTGATCACAGGAGGTGACAGCTCCGTGCGTGTTACTGCCCTGAAGACCTTCCAGTGGGACCAGATGTGCAGGTGGAGACAGTGATACCGATGATCCTGACCCTGTGTAGGCCTAGGCTAGTGTGTGTGTGTCTTAATTTTTAACAAAAGTTTAAAAAGTTTAAAAAAAATTTTTTTAAGTAGAAAAAAGTTTATACAGTAAGAATATAAAGAAAATATTTTGTACAGCTGTACAACGCGTTTGTGTTTTAAGCCAAGTGTTACTACAAGAGTCAGAAAGTTAAAAAAATTAAATTGAAAAGTTTATGAAGTAAAAAAGTTACAGTAAGCTAAATTTATTACTGAAGAAAGAAAAATATTTTTCATAAACTCAGCGTAGCCTAAGCGTACCGTGTTTACAGAGCCCAGAGCGGCGCAGTGATGTCCAGGCCTTCACACTCACTCTCCACCCACTCACTGACTCACCCCAGCAACTCCCAGCCCGCGAGCTCCATTCACGGTAGTGCCATTTTTTATCGTTTATACCGTATTTTTACCGTACCTTGTCTAGGTCTAGATACTCGAATACTTCCCACTGTGTTACAGCTGCCCACGGTGCTCAGCACAGTCGCACGTGTAACAGGCTGTAGCCCCGCAGCTGCAGGCTGCACCGCGAGGTCTGCGACAGTGCGCTCTGCGATGTAACTCTGCAAGGATGAAAGCGCCTGGCGCGTTTCTCAGAGCGTATCCCTGTTGTGAAGTGACGCGTGACTGTACTCGGTTTACACATGATTCCAGGAAGTAATTCCAAGCCCACAGCGGGCTGCGGGCCATCACTAGCCCAGCCTCCGCCTCTCACCAGCGACAGGACCACCCACCGGGCCTTCCCTGGAAGACTGGCCCTCCCCCATCGCTAGCCCAATATTCCCACATGTAGCTGACTTATGCTTATTATATGCTTTTTACATTGGCAGAGAAAAATGTAATGTACTTTGGAACTATTTCCTTCCAAAATTATTTTTTTAAGTTTTAGTGCTTGAATTATGCCGAAAATGTCACTATTCAAAGTGATTTCTTCTCTGAGTATACTAGATATAAAAGTTAAAGTTTTTCAATTAAAATAAAATGCCACCAGATGATGATGTCCAGGTTATATTGCTAAGTAAAAAAGAAAAAACAAAGTAAAAATTAGCGTATATGCTACGTTTGGTATAAGAGGAGACAAAAATATGTATGCATGTGTGTGTGTGTATTTGATTTTTACAAAAAGAAACTCTGAAAGGATGGCTGGCCTAGCAACTAATAAAAATAAAAATGAAAAAATTATCTCTAGAGAGAGGGGAAAGAGATTCAAGGAATGAACAGAGATGGAAGTTCTAAAAAACTCAGGTTTTAAACATGTCAATGTTTTACACACTCAAAATATAAAATTAAACAAATAGAAACTAAAATTAAACACAAAACAAATGAAACTAAATTGTGTATCAAATTGGCAACATAATCACACAGAAAAGAAATTATTTCAAGGGAGTTTTGAACACAGTACTGATTTAGCATCTTTGTAAGACAGACTCTACAAAGAACTGCTAAGAAACCTTAAACTTCACTCTCGTTTTATTGTTATAATTCTGAATCTATTTTAAGTATATGATAGGACAAGCAAGTAAGTAAATATGTTTATGTTATTAGGATCCAAGATTTTCTGTACAAGAGAAGAGATACAAATATGATTTCAAAGAATTTATGGGGGGGCAACCTGCTATGTTAAAAACTGAATGGGAAATACCAACATGAGCTCACACCACTTCACTCAACAGAACCCAGACCCGGTGACATTTCGGGGAGACCAGTACCTCCAGCCCAGCCTCAGTTTCTCAAGAGTCCACTTTCCTTGAACCATTCCAAGGCTCCCTGGGGAAAAGTCTGTCTTCAATCCCAGGACAGAGGAGGACAGGGTGAGGTCGACATCTCGTGCCAGAAAGCGAGGAGGCGCTCAGCACCGAACAGGACAGAGCAAAGGGCATGAGGCTGCTGGGAGCCGGGCGGCCCCCGAGGCCAGGCACACAGCTGCGGGCGCACAGGGAGTGGTCAGACACAGAAAGGAACCAACGTCAGTGCACAGTGCGAGAGAAGTGGCCACCTCAGGGGATACACGAAAGTTAACCCCAGACAGATCACAGACTACAAGGCAAAGAGAACTCAGAGGTCAAGACAAAAATACAGGTGAATATTCGACTATTCTCAGGTAGGGAGGAACAGTCTCACAACACACGCAGGGAAAGAACTCGCAAAGCCACACTGTGAAAACGGAATCCCATCATGACACCCCCTGCTCACAACTGTCAGTGACAGCTGCCCCTGCCCGCCACACACTGTCTGGAAGGCTCGTCCCTGTCCCTCCTGGGAGACGCCTTCCCTGCCCACCCCTGCTCCCCTCTGCCCTGACCTGCTTCCTGACGTCTGTGGAACTGGGGGCGGTTAGACACGAGGTGGTTTAAGCTCCAGGAGAACAGGTACCTTTCCCCAACCGCAGAATCCCTGCCGGTGCCCGGCACACGGCTAGCACGCGGTGGGCACTGTGGAAGGCATGAACACCGCACAGAATACTGAAGGACCCAGAAGTTTTACAATCAAGAACAAGGAGTAGATGGCCTCGCTCTGCAGCGCCCTCCTGGGGACAGGAGCACAGGCTGGCACGCAGTTCTTTTCCATACGTCTTTGTCTTTATCAAATTTCCCAGGATGAGCACGTATCAATTACTCAGAAAGAAAACCACTATTTAAAAGCCAGACATTATCTTCACTGTTTGTAAGTGCAGGGCTACATAAGCTACAGCTTAGTAACAGCTGCTCCTGGAACAGTGGCCACCCGGGCACAGTGAGCCCGACACACACGCACTCTGATTTGGACTAGAGAGACGCTTCCCCAGGACAAGGGGAAGATGGAACTGACTCCAGGGGCACACGCAGGCCCCTGACACGTACCTGCTCATTCGTGTGCCCTGCAGGAGCAGCAGTAACCTCTTTTTCGTGGCTATAACTAAGAAGTTCTCCTCCTCTCATGCAAAGACTTCCAAATGCTCTGCCTCGTTATTTTAAAAATCAGAAAAGTGAAGTTATACAGTCAGTATCACATCTAGCAGGTAATTCGTGAAACTGTTTCAGACAAGCCCACTGAGGCCATTCCCAAACTCCTGCTCTGCAGCATCCTGTCCTAGCAGACGGCAGAGAACACAAATTATAACCCCAACCACAACCACCTTTCTTTCTCCTACAGCATTACACAACACCAACATAGGAAGAAAATAGGCACCACGAGCTTTTTTGCACAGCTTTAAAGAAACACAGTTCCCATAAAATAAAATTCACCCATTTTAAGCGTGCAATCTGAGGAGTTTGGACAAACGCACACAGTTGTGTGGCCACTACCACCATCAAGATTTAAAACACTTCCATCCACCTAAAAAGTCCCCTGATGCCCACTGCAATCACCCTGGTCTAGGTGGCCACTACCATTACAGTTTAGCCTTTACCAGAATTTCATGCAAATGGAATCATACTATACGTGGTCCTTCCTGCCTGGCTTCTTTGGCTCGGCAGAGTATTTTTCAGATCCATCCGTATTGCTGCACGCGTCAGTAAGCCCGCCCTGTGTGTTCCGGAGTAGTATTCCACCACGTGGACAATCACAGTGCGTTCCACCAGTCACCACCTGACAGGTACTTAGGTTATTTCCAAATAGGGGCCATTGGAAACAGAGCTGCTGCAAATGTCCCCACACAAGTCCTGTGCAAACATGTCCTCACTTCTCTTGGAGTGGAACTGCTGGATATGGTAAATAAATGTTTGCAACTTTTTACGTTTATTCTCCTAACTGGTTGTTCCCCTCGGCAGTGCGGAGGGTCTCAGGGCCTCCACATCCAAAGACACGCAGGATGGTCAATTGGTCTAATTCTAGCCATTTTAAGTGGGAGTGTAATCAGTTGTAGTACCCCACCGGGGTTTTAATTTACATTTCTCTAAAGCCTGCTGATGTGAGCACCACCTCATATGCTCCCCCTGGCCATCTGTATGCCTTTTTTTGTGTCTATTCAAACCTCTTGCCCATTTTTAACAGCTCTATGCCATCTTCTTACTGAGTTGTAAGAGTTCCTTAAGTATGCTGGATACAAGTTCTTTGTTAGATAAAAATATTTTCCCCCAGTCCATGCCTTGCCTTTTCATTTTAACAATGTCTGTCAACTAGCAAAAGTTTCTTTTAATTTTGAAGTCCAATTTATTGATTTTTCCCTCTATGGTTCAATGCTATTTGTGTTCTAGGAAATCTTTTCCTAAGCCAAGGTCATAAAGAACACCATTATAGTTTTACCAGTCTGTTTTTCTACAGTTCTTTCTAGAATAGCAACCTAAGTGTCGCTGTGAACGGGACACCGTTTTACTAATGGGGGACTCCGATGGCCAGTGTTTGCAACCCCAAAAACAACCAGGCTCCCTGCTCACACCGAGAGACCACTCTACCAACCAGGGTGCACTGAAGCTCCTGAAACATTCTCGAAACATTCTTTTTCTCTGAAACAGTCACACCAAGGTCTGATAAGTAGGCACTGAGAGCACGGACTTCTTTTAAAGCTAATGAATGTTCATCGGCTCTGTCACAGGTGCAATGAGACACTCTCACCTCATGTACCAGATTACACAGAAAAGCCCCACCAACTTTGCGTTACTTTGTTCCCCCACGAACAAGAACCCTACACATGGAAGGGACGTTGTGAAGAGAAGTCCACAGCAAGTAAAACAAAGACCCTAATCACATGCAGAACAAAATGTCTCTGGGGGTTCCTGGTCTGAAGACCACACTCAGGACAGGGGACAGCGTTAGCGGCACATCTCATTTCAAGTAACTCAACAGAAAAGGGGAGGGTAAAACCTGACAGAAAGGACACCCTGCCCAGGATGCCCAAATCCTTTGCCTGCCCCCCACCCCACCCCCCGCTGTGAAGGCAGCACGTGCCGTCAAGCCACAGGATGACTCAATCTGCTTCAGAACTAATCGGGCTTTGCCGTAGGAAAAGTTACCCCTGGTTTCCGTGGTGAGAACATGATAGGATGTAAACGTACGCTATCAAATTTCAATCATACCAAAAAGGACACAATCACAGAAGCCAGAGATCTATTTTTATAAACACCAGCACCAGGAATTCCTCCCCAGGACATTCAAACACGGGGGCTGCCCAGCTAACCGGCATCTGACTCATAGATGATCCTGTCCTGGAAACCCCCACAGCAAGGGCTGCCCCCAGCCCTCTTCCTCCCCCCAGCAAGCCACGCCTCCCTCCTGGGCCCACTCCCCTGACCCCGCACCCTCACTGGGCCACCCCTTCCCCAAAGTGACTGGCCCCTGCCTCACCTGCTGTCCCACCACCAGGAGCCCTGACATGGGGAGGACAGCTTTCTAATCAAGTAGTGTGAAAAAAATCAAATATCAGAATCACCCCTGAACATCCCCTAGACCCCCCGGGGCGCAGTGCTGAGCCAGTCCCCTCTGGCAGCAACATGCCCAGCACCTCCCACGTGAGCACACTCTGGCGCTTGGCCACTGAGCCTGAGACAAGAGAGTAGGTTTGCCTTTGGGGGTTCTGCTGTAGCATGAATGATTTTCTAAAAACACTGGACGCATGCTTGGCACAAGAAACGCATGGGGACAACCTAGGCCTGTACCAAGGTTTCCCTGGACACACCTGGGAGGGGCACGAGGAACTGCCCATGTCAGAGCTGAGCAGGAGGGGCCACGCCCACCAGGGCCCTCCAGAGCTCAGCTCAGCCAGGACAGTGACAGCCAGAGCCACCTGCAGTGCCTGAGCTGGACTCTCCCTCCCTCTAGCTCTGTGGTTGGCCAGCAGGTCCTGGCTGAGCCCCCTCCCTCCTGCCCCCAGGGTGGGCCCTGCTCTGCTCCTGGCAGAGGCTCCCCCACCTGTGCAACACACCCCTGGCCTCATGTTCTAGGGCCCCGACTTGGGGCGATGCCTCTGTGAAGCATGCCCAGCTCCCCTGGCTCTGAGCTGCAGCACCGCCTGTTTTCCTCACCTGCACCTTCCAACTGCCACCACGGCTGCTGCTTCTCCAACACAGCGGTGCCCACGTCCGCCTGACGGACCCTCCCTCCCAACAGGTCCAGAGGCCCCACGAGCAGCAGCCCTGGGCTGAGCACCTACGTGAGTCTCAGTGACCAGGCTGAGATGGACCCAAAACATCTGCCCCGAGGGGCAGTGGTAAACGTGGGTGGCACACACAGCACCCCGT
The DNA here is from genome assembly GCA_023783475.1 of Daubentonia madagascariensis. Taxonomy (NCBI): domain Eukaryota; kingdom Metazoa; phylum Chordata; class Mammalia; order Primates; family Daubentoniidae; genus Daubentonia; species Daubentonia madagascariensis. The sequence goes on along the minus strand of JAKFHU010001640.1, from coordinate 626,504 downwards.
GGGCACAGAGCACGCCTGCCCAGCAACGACTGCCCTGCTTCCGATCCCTGCCCCAGCGCCATCAGAACCAAGCGGGCCACCTTGTTCTTCCTCTCCACCACCCTCTGTGGCTCCCACTGCCTACAGAGTCAGCCTGAACTCCCCCCACAGCTTTTGGGTCTAAACCCAGCACCCACCCCGTATCTAATTCTGCCCGACCAAACCCCACTCTCTTTGGCTGCCCAGACACCCCTCCCCTCTGTGCCTGCCCAAGTCCTACCCACAGGTCAGCTGCCTGTCAAGCACCTCAACTTTTCAGTGCGCCGGCCACTGGGGTCAGCCCAGAGTGAGGCAGGAGACACAGCAGAGGCTCCGGAGCCTGGTCTCTAGCCCAGCCCCACCACGAGCCAGCTGTGGCCCAGGAACAGCACAGCAACGCCGGCCTCAGCTTCCTCGTCCAGACAGGCTCACTAACACCACCACTGCAAAGACTGGATGCAACACCAGAGGTGACAGCACTCCATGGTGCCTGGAATACAGTGACGCCTTAAGAACTTCTGGCTGAAACCACACCTGTCAGGGCACACCTGCACAAGCCTGCCCCCACTGGAGAGCATGCCCCGAGACAGGAAGCCACCCTCACGCGCACCTCCAGGCTGTGTTGACACTGACTGTCCACGCTCGAGCACTGAGTACTACCGAGGGCACCTGACAAACTAAGTTTTTCTATAAGTTCACAAGAAGATGAGGCTGCTTATCCTCACCGGAAAAGATGACACACACGGAGCCTCCAAGGGAAACCATACACCCGCCTGTTTTGGTGGTGGGCAACACAGCAATCAGGGCAAACATGCAGAGGGAGGCTCTCAGCCTCCCCCTTCCCCTCCCATGTCCTGTCCCTGGCTCTGCGGCCCAGCCCTTACACTTGCCACATCCCTCAGCACCCCCTCTCCCTGCAGTCTGCACCTGGCCAGGGCAGGGCCCTCCTCCTGGCGGCCTGCCTCACTCCAGCCCGTCTACCTGGAAAGCAGCTCTCTGACAACTCTTCCCAAGACACCGCAACACCTGCCTGTGCTAGCATGTGGGGATTCCAGACAGGTGCCCCTCAAGCCGGCGGCACCCTCTCCTCTCCCCCCTACCCCCTCCCCAGGGACACCCCGCTAAAACAAGAGCAAAGAGATTATATGGCCAGAGCCCCAACGGAAAGAGACCACAAGGATGAGAACGTTCAAAAAATACACGCACGAGGGGGGCACCTCCGAGCGGGCCTCGGCCAGGCTGCAGCAGGAGGAGCAGCAGCGCTGCTGCCCGCAAACCCCAGAGGCTGGGGAGGCCGTGTCCCTGCTGGGACAGGGTCTAGGCAGAAGGAAGAAGTAATAGCTGCACGATCCTTTCCTAAGGACACAGAACACATGCTGCCCCCAAGAGACCATCAGCATCCCCACCCAGCCACCCAAAGACAAAGGGCACAGGGTGGCAGCCCCCCGCACCTACCCCGAGCTCAGGCAGGCCTGTCCCTGCCATGGGCAACACCACCCTGGGTGCCAGGGACACCAGGCAACTCAGAGCTGAAAGGAAAGAGTTTCCACCCCAAAACAGGGGTCTGAAAACAAGAAAATGCTCTCAAGAAGTAAAAAGGAGTTTCAGAAAGGGAGTAAATGACCACAGAAATAATGCCAGAAATGGACCTTGTCCCAGAGGACCTGAGCGTGCAAGGGGAAGGCAGCAGTGCGGGTCCCAGCAGGGCCACCACCCCAACTCATGCCCAGGCCCCGTGGCCACACCAGGGCCACAACTGATGCCAGAGGGCCAGAGTGACCAGATGCCCCCGCTCAGCTGGCGAGACCCTGGTAGACAACACCAGGCGCACCCACAGGAACCCACCCCCACCCACCAATGAGGCTCCAGGTGAGCACCTGCGCCCCTCAGAACCAGCGCCCCACTGGGGCCTCCGCAGCCGAGAGAGACACACCGTTCCCAAGGCAGCCACGTGGGAAGCAGCGCACCCTGCCCACGCCCAGCAGGGTCTTCAGCCATAACCAAGTATCTGGGACAAGGGCAGCTGTCAGCGGGTGGGGACACCCAGGAGGTGGGGACACCCAGGAGGTGGGGACAAGACAGGGCTGCAGGTCAGGCCACATCCCACAGCCCACACTCGAGTCCCACTACTCCACGTCCCCCACGCGACACCCAACTACTCCACGCCCCACACTCGAGTCCCACTACTCCACGCCCCCCACGCGACACCCACTACTCCACGCCCCACACGCGACACCCAACTACTCCACGCCCCACACTCGAGTCCCACTACTCCACGCCCCACACACGACACCCAACTACTCCACGCCCCACACTCGAGTCCCACTACTCCACGCCCCACACTCGAGTCCAACTACTCCACGCCCCACACGCGACACCCGACTACTCCGCGTCCCACACGCAACACCCACTACTCCATGTCCCACAAATGACACCCAACTACTCCACGCCCCACAAGACCCCCCGCCACCCCTCGTCCCTCACACAGCCCCACCACCGCCACACCTCATCCCTCATTCGCGCTTGCTGCCTCTGGGCAGTCCACCCTTGGTCCTGTCTAGCAGGAGGTGGACTTCTCCTTTCTCCTTTCAGCCTCTGAACTCGGGGAGCCGGGCCTGGAAACAGGAGCCATGTGGCCCAAGGCAGGTGGCAACCCTTACCCTGCCAGGGCTCTGGTGGCGCCAGGCTGGAGAGCAGGGTCTGCGGAGCTGCTCAGCCCCCTCCCACAGTGCTGAGAGGACACCATCCCCAAGCCCAGTCTCAGAGACCCAAGCCGAGCTGTGTCTGGCCTGTGAAGCACCCCAAACACAGAAGAGAGTGGCCCCACCTTCAATTCTAGAGTCAGGCACTCAGGTAGCACCTAGTCTGTGCTTTCCAAACTTCTCAGCCACAGAACCCTTTGTTCAAATGAAGGTGCTGTGGAGTGAAAGTCAAGGTGGGCCCACTGGGTGCACACACCACCCTAAAGCCCACCACAGCCCTGTGAAGCCATGAGCTGGAGCGCCGGGGTCACGTGGAGTCACTCTGTGACGAATGCCCGGCCGGGCTCTACGTTGCTCAAGCAAACACCCACACTAAGTTCCTTAACTGCCCAATCCATAACTAAGTGGCACCAAAAATGACTATCTAATCAGGCAAAGGCAGCAGGGAAAACTCTGGGGTGTCCAAAACCGAACACAACAGATAAAATGCCTATTTTGAAAAATTCCACTGGTGGAGGCAGTGGCTAGCGATGTCCTCTGCTGAGACAGTACCCTGCGTACCCCACCTGACTCATAACACACAACTCCATCAGGAAGTTGTGCCTTCCCCTCCCCAAGGTCTGATCTGAAGTTGGGGCTGAATTAATGTTTGTTGACTGACTGATTAACCAAACTGCAAGGCCATGTGCTGGGGCCTGCCGGCTATCCACCAGCATCCCTCGTCCCTGAACACGAGTTAAACCACCCAGCACTCTCTGCAGACAGGCATAGACAGCTGCTCAGTCTTCTCAGCTGCAACTAGAGAAAGTGACCCATGTCACTTTGGGGCCAGGGCCTGCAGACCAGGGGGTGGCCTCCTGACCACTCACTGCCCTTCAGCCAGCAGGATGGCCAGAACTGACAGGGGGCTCAGCCAGGCAGATGGGGTGGCCCGGAGACCACAGTGAGCCACGAGGTGGGAGGAACCCAGCCCCTGAAGGACCGGACAGAACAGAGCCCATGGGGACCGTTGGATGACTCTGAAAGGCCAAGACCACGAGGCACACCTCACTGCAGCCCACACGCCCAGCCACCAGCTGGAAAGGCCACGCGCCTACCCGGGTCTCTAACAAACGGGCTGCACTGTGTCACCTCTGGGCATCAGCGGCCCCTCACCACGCAGACTCAACACATCTCATGCTGTGTTTTCTCTTTAATAGCCTGGTCCCTGTGCATCAGGTGTTTCAAGTACATAAGTTTGTTCCAAACTGAACCATTTCCAGTGTTCAAGGTACAACTGCAAGTGACGCGGCAGGAAGGAGCAGCAGGCACCCTCGAGTTCCAGGCACCCCTCAAGGGACCAGGGATCTCTGAAAAACCATTCACCTCCGCGAGCCTCCGCATCTTCACAGGGAGATTCTCTCCATGGGACCTTCCAGCTCTAGAGGTCACAGGCTGTGACTACACACATCAACACGTGGCAGGAGGGCCAGGACCACACACACAAAGAGCAAAAACTGCCACAGGAAGAGCGATGATGCTCACCCTGAGCCTTTTCACGAACAAGAAGGCAAAGAGGCCAGGAGAGACTGGCGAGCTCGACAACACACAGTCCCACACCACAGAAGGTGCTCGACATGGGCGTGCCACGCCTGTCTTCCCCAAGGAGCAGTGGCTCTTCATCCAGGGCCCCCCTCCTGCGGGCCCCCACACCCAGGCCACCACACCTGAGAGCCACTCCCCCTTCACCGCTGGCCGCCAGTACAGCAGCCACCCGCACCCTCCCCTGCGCCTGCTTCTCCCTAGTCACTCCTCCCAGGCCTCTGAAGCGCCAGGGCCGCCTTCCAGGGCTCTTCTAGACACTCACTCCATGGGGCCTTACCCGGCCCTGACCATGCCACGACTCCCAAATGCTGACCGCTCCCCTGAGCTTGTACCCAACTACCCCCAACGCTCCCCTTGGGAATGGCATCAAACCTGACACCCCCACCTGTTCAGTCCAGGGAACAGGGGCCACTCCAGTCCCCATCTCAACTCACCCTACAAGGCCCCCACCCCTCCCTTGAGCCCATCAGCAAGTCCTACGAGGACACACATACTTCACCACCACCCGGCCCCTGCTACCGCCACCCCTGCAAGCCACAGTCCACAGACACAAAACTGACCTCAAAACACAACTCGGATTCTACTGCCGCCCTGCTTAAAACCCCAATGGCTCCCAGCCGCTGAGGCACCTGGAACAAATTCACACTCCTGGCAACCCTGTGATACAACGGCTCCCACAACCCAGAGCTGCCTCCCATCCTTTCCTCTGCCCCTGGCTCCGGGACTTTCCTTTTGCTCTGCAGGGCCCCTGCACCTGCTCCTTCCTCGGCCTGGACACAGGTGCCAGGCTGCACATGGCTGACTCCCTTCTCATCCCTCAGCCTCCTTGGACAGGCCTTCCCTGACCACCCTCCCCAGCAGCCCCCTCTCAGCCAGGGGCACGTACACAATCAGACACACCTGCTCCTCTGTTTCCTGTTAACTGCCCGGCCCCCCACTCCAAACACACACAAGAGCAGGGCTGTCAGCCTGGGACCCCCCGGCAGGACCCCCAGCACCCACATCTGCCTTCCTTGTTGGCCCAACACACACCCCTAGAACACACTCATGCAAATGGGTCACAGCAGAGAACAAACGGCCAACGTCCAACTGAACAAGGTCTAATCTCAGTCAAAGAAATGCAACTTAAAACCAGACATACTGTTCTTCCTTTAGAATGGTATCGATTTCTAAAAAGTCATATTTTGGCAATTGTTTTAAAACCGTAGACTGGTGGAAGAGTTTGTATCAAAGCCTGGAAAATGCTCAACCCGTCAGACACACACACAGAACTGAGCATAAAGATGTTCACCCGCGGGGTCCCCTGTCAGGCAGGTGGACATCAGCCCAGCACCCTGGCGCAGGGCCTGTTACTAAACACTGGTGCCTCGGAGTCCGTGGAGTGGCAAGGGACACACGCACAGGACAGAGCAGGACAAGGCACAGCACAGACACGCAGGATCATGGGATGGTCCTGATTTCGTAAAAATAAGAAATACAGAAACAGACTCGCATTGAACACAGGCTGAAGTGACATACCCCAAAATGTCAACTGTCTGAGTAAGGTGAGATTACAAGTGACTTTATTTTATTCTTCATAGTTTTCTTTACTTTCCAAACTTCCTATCATGAATATAAATTAATTTTATAGCCAGAAAAATCAGGTTACAAAAGAAGTCAAGTGATTAATAATTTTACAATATTTATAGTTACATTTAAGAAGTCAATCAAGCATGCTTTCCTATTCCACTCTTCATATTACCATCATAGTACTTCAGATACCAATATTTTATAGCCTTTTTACAAAGCTGCAACGCTGGTGAATGCCTGATGCTGCTCTGTCTCATGGCCTGTGTGGCTCACGTGAAAACCATGGAGACAAAGCTCCCCTATGAAAGACCCAAAAGACATAAAAATTCTTTAAGAACTTTTCACAGGCTGTTGTCCCAGCACTTCAGCACAAAGTTAGAAAGAAGGATGTCCCCCACTCTGCAGAACAATGCGCCAGCCTCACCACCTGCAGCACCTTCTTCCCCCAAAGTGCCCTCAGCAGACCCACCGACCCCAAAAGCCTCAGCGCCTGGGCATGAGGGGGCCACACCCAGCACCAGGAGAAAGGCTCAGAGCGCCTGGCTCCTGGTGTCCTGCTCTGTCCATGCAGTGTCCACTCAGACCTCTCACCAAAACGATTCCCTTGGGGGCTACAGACCTTCGTACTGCTGGGCCCTCGTTCTAAAACCTGATGTCCACAAAACAACTGTTCTAGGGGTTTCCTGACCTCTGGGGTTGGGACATACTCAGAAATGGCCCCTCTGAGGTCCAAGTGCCCCGACACCACCCCACCCCAACATGCCTCTACCTGGTCACACTCCTGTCACAAGTTTGGGGGTGGAAAAAGCGTGTACCTTCCTCATGGCCACATTTCCCCATAATACCCAGGGAGGAGACAGAAAGGTCCCATCAAAACTCTCAGGAAGGACAAAAGTCCAACTTAGCTTCACACATCCGCAGAGCTACAAAGGAGCTCTGAGCTCACAGCCAGACTTCTCCAGTCCTGCAGTGCAATTCCCACAGACTCCACCGCATGGCGGCCCCCGACCTCCATCCCCCGCCCCTACACAGCCACACGGTCCATGCCAGGCAGCAGAGGGTGGCCGGAGCCAGAGAAGCCCGAGACAGTTCAGGGACAAACAGGGAAGGAGTCTATGCAAAGGGGGGGTTCCTAATTGTGGACAATGTATCGCTTTGTTTTTGGAACGTTTTAATTCCTTGGTGCAAATATTCAACGATACGTAAAAATCAAATGTTTTAATTCAAAGCTTTCATGACCCAACCACGGAAATACAAAGCACCCAATTTTCAAACATAACTTTACAGTACTTCATCTACTTCACAGCAATGTCTAAGAACAACTCTTCTGGGTAAGAAGTTTTGAAAAACAGCCTTCTGCACAGTTGCAACTGACAGTGCCGCAAGGCCCTGGCAGCCTCAGGCCAACCTGCAAGCAGAAGAATGCAAGAAGCCGCCAGGTGCACAACACCCAGAATAGAAGGTCCTACAGCAAAAAAACGCCCCTCACCTTTTTTTTTTTTAATTTAACTGTTTTATTACTATCAAAGGCTTGACTAAATAAAAGGCTGCTGACCTGCAGCCTAAAACAAGCTCCACAGGTGAGAGCCTAAACAGTAACTGTCTCCCAGAAGGTGGAGAATATCTGAGGCTCCTGCTCAGCATTAACACAAGGAAAAGCAAAAGTGCTTCTGAGAACCATGCAAATCACCCAAATCTCAGGCAAGTTTCTCCAGAGCCCTTTTAAATCTCTGCTTCAAGATTTTCAAAAAGTTATTAATTATGTTTTGATCAACTCACATATAACCAGCTATTTATAAAAGCCTTCTTCAAATTTATCATTTAAATGGAAGAAAGCTCACATTTATACACTGAAAAAGACTTTGGAAGCATTCCAGGAACTACCTTGATTTTATTTTGACTTCAAGGAAGTAAAGCATGCCCCACTGCTCTGTCCCGCTGAGCTGGGTCAGTAAAGCTCTGATCAGACACCACCTCCTGGACACCCTGTGCAGATGTTTAAGGGCAGCGCCTCCTAGCACAGCTGGGAGCACAGCAACAATTCTGGCAGCCAGGGTGGCTTTGCCCTCTGCCCCAGAGAAGCAGCACCAGCTTCCCCAGGCACTCTGGCCCTCCCTCAGATTCATCAACCACCTAAGTGGGCCAGGACACCACTTTCCTAAGCAGCTTCCTTGCAGGACCCTAACAAATAAGGATCTACCCCTCCTGGTTAACATAAAGGACTTGGAAAGTCATCATCTGTTCAAGCTCACATACTCCTGCATAAATGCAGTCCATGGGCACAAGAAGAGTGAGAACAGAAGCTCCTGGAGTGTGACGGGACCGTTTCCTGGCTGTCACTAAACCATGAGGACCACCGGCTCCAAGAGACACCCGAAGATACTTGAGATCCATCCCAACCCCAGTCACCAAGATGACTGTTCATCCCAAACCCCAGACAGAGGGGCAGGGAGGAGCGGCCACCGTTCCCCTGACCCCAGCAGTGCAGAAGGAAAGGCACAGACAGCTGCCTCTGTCCTACAGCAGAGCTGTGAGGCATGGTCCTCGAACAGCTCCCCAAAAGTTACTTTTCTTTGTTCTTTTCAAATGTCACTGTTGCCTGAGTACATCAAGAGGAAAACTGGGTTAAAGCCTTCGGCCTAAATCGAGTCCCCCACCCAGGCCCATTCTCCGCAGGCAGCTGCAACCCCTCCTCCATGCCGGCAGGCAGGCAGTGACTACCCCACAGTGACCCACCTGTGACAACCTCAGCAACTTTCTTACTTACAGAACCAGTCAGCTACCACACCAAACGCCTTGGTTGCTGAGAAAACAGCCAATCTGGATATGGTTTTGATTTGAAAAAAGCCGTCCTTAAAAGACTGTGCTACTTTTATAGCAACATAATGTTTAAAAAATAGTGAAAAATGTAATGGAACTGGGAGAGTATATGAATAATAAATGCTACTTGACAGCTGTGTGTACCACCCAACCTGATGGAATTTCACATTCTTCACAAAACAGTCAATCTCACCTGATAGCTGGGGAAACTGAGGCTCCAAGGAACAATGTACTCCATCCCAGGGCAAACAGCAACAGTGCCCTCAAGTAACAAAATCTAAACTTCTAAGAATGTCCCTCATGCCAACGTACTTGCTGCCGAAGTCAGCCACCAGAATTTCCAGTTCCTATAACTTCAAGTGGCAGGCCTTCTACACTCTGCCATCCAGCTTGGGGCCCAACCCCTGCCCAAACAGCACTACCAGCTACTAGTGGACTTTTTTCCCCCTTTCCCCACAAACAAATAATACAATTCACCACGGATGGGAATCAACGCCCTAGATGCCTGTCCTTACACACATATTAGCCTCGAGAGTTTTTCTTTTAAAATAAGTAGCATGCAAATGTTCCCTAGGCCAAGGTATTTAGGCCCACAGTGAGGCAATGGCTTTCTGTCCTGGAATGGGAATCTATACTTCAGCCAAATCCTACAGCCACAGGAGAGTAAATTCTGCACAAAGCAGAATAAACAGAGGTGTACTAAAGAAAACGCCAGTTTGCCATGCCAAAAGACAACCTTTAGAAACATGCATCTTTAGTGTAACACCTATCCAAAAAGATCTTTCAAAACCATTTACACACACGCTAATTTTGGTGTCATATCACTTTTTTCTTCTTTCAACTATAATCATAATATTACTTTGATGTTATGACTATCCCCAGCTGTACATAACTAACTGGTGCCTTTTACTGCTCTTGGGACAACTGCATTGGCTGCAACAATCTTGCTAAAAGACTTGTGTTTTCTCGTTTTTCCCACAGTGAATAAAATTCAGGCCCTGGCACCTCAAGCCAGCAAATTACAATTACATTAACATAAACGTCTCTTTACAAAACCGTCCTGACAAAGAATATCAAGACTGAGTTTGCTAAAACCAAATTCAACATACAGTGAGCTGTGGGGATGAAACATACTCATGGCCTGAGACTTGGCCTCGAGGACTTCAGGGTGAAGCCTGCCCCCATCCGTGACCTCCACAAAGGGAAGGCACGGGGAGGAGGCCCTTTCACACTCTGTCCAATTGCCACCCATCTGTTACTCCACTTGACACCTATGTGTAGCTCTGGGTGCAGGCCCACCCTGTACCTCCCAGCTCCACTTATAACAAGAATGAGTTATTAGCCGAGCAAGGTTACTTCTACCTTTGTTCTAAACATTTTTATCATGAAAGATTTCCATGGAAAGGAAACATCCACTAGGAGATTTAATATTCTCTCATTGATCAATTGGAAGATGTAACCAGAATGTTTATAATTTGTCATTCTGATTTACAAAGTTAAGTTATACTATTTAAAAGAAAGTACTGTGGCTTGGGGCATTGGTAGCACCTTTAACTATACTTTTTTGATTTGGTTGTTATTAAAATAAATAACATAATTAATCAGAGTTCCTAATCAGCAGATCAACTGAAGGGAGACATGAAGAGATAGATATAAATCTTTTGTTTTCTAGAAAGCATTTGGTCCCCTTGAAAGCACCGCTCTCAGCACTGTCACCCAAATGTCACCATGAGCTGTTCTCTGCTCTTACATACATAGGGACTAATGCAAAGACTCATGAAACTCATGCAAAGAGTCAACACTTCCACAGACATCTTCCGACTCATCTCGTCAAATACAGCGACCCCAAAACTAACCTTAAAACAAGATGGAAGTGGGTCTTGGGATCACGCATGACAAAGATGGCAGAGATGCCCTTTTCGAACCACATCTTCCTCCTCCTCCCCAGATTAAAAAAAGGGATGGGGCTTCACCTATGCGGGGGCTCAGAGCAAGGGAATCCAGCCAATCCTGTAACTACCAGACAGATGCAACGGGCACCGGGCACCAGGCACCGGGCCCCCTAGCTTCAGGCCATGACAGGGCAGCACAGGCACATCCTGGCTGAGGAGGGCTCGTGATAAAACATGTAGGACCACTGGAGGGATATTTTTGTAAGTAAATAGAAAGTATCATGGGCCGGGCACAGTGGCTCATGCTTGTGATCCTAGCACTCTGGGAGGCCAAGGCGGGAGAATCTCTTGAGCTCAGGAGTTCAAGACCAGCCTGAGCAAGAGCGAGAACCCCGTCCCTACTAAAAAAAAAAAAAAAGAAAAATTTGCTAGGCGTTGGGTGGCACGTGCCTGTAGTCCCAGCTACTCAGGAGGCTGAGGCAGGAGGATCACTTGAGCCCAGGAGTTTGAGGTCGCTATGAGCTAGGCTGATGCCACGGCACTCTAGCCCGGGGGACAGAGCGAGACTCTGTCTCTAAAAGAAAAAAAAAAAGTATCACGGCATTTTAATAATGGACTACAACCATGAATTGCTTTTTAAAAGCATTACTAAAAATCAGCCATATTTTCCATTAGAAGGTCAAAAATACACAAAATGAGCAAAACAGACAATTCAATAGAACACCCCTACAAACTCTTCAGTGCCCCCAAAGTTTGTCATAAGGAGCATCTCAGCACCTCTTCGGTAACTTCACATCCCTTCTTCCTCCCCAGAGTGCAGAGGCCCCCCGCAGCCACCCCAGACACACTTTTCCTGGAGGTAAAGTCCCTGGCTCTGGCCCTATAGAGCAGATCCCCATCAGAGCCTGACCTCGGCCCTGAACCTCACTCGCTGTAACAGGAAAACCTTTCGCTTCTGCAGATGCTGCAACACTTCCAAAGTGACCAACAGCTCTTTTCAGAAAGCACCAGGGTATGAGGGAAAGACCAATGTTTTCCTTGCTGTTCCTACTACTGCTGCCACCGCGGCGCGCTGCTACAACTGCACGGGCACACGTTACTACAGACCAGGGGAGGAGCTCTCCACTCCCATCCAGGAAGGCTGGGTGGAGGGGACCGAGAGAAGGCAGGACGCTCCTCTGTCAGAGGATCCCCAAACAAAAGCAGGCCAGTCAGCATGCAGTGCCCAGCAAGGAATCTTTCCGGTCAAGCCTGAGGGGCTCTAAGGAACCGCAGAGACGGGAGTGTGAAAACTGCCAGGGCTGAAGTGGTTTCTGAGTCCAGAGCATTAGCTGGGAATGTGCTGGGCTCCAGCGTCACCAGGCATCCCCTGGACCACCCCGAGAGCCCTGCATGGAGCAGAGAGGGACTGACCCCCGAGAGAGGAACGACGAAAGTCGCTGGGCGTTCCTTTAGGCACCGACACTGCACTGAAAGGACCGTGTGACACAAGGTGCTGAAACACTACTCCAGAGCAGGGTTTTCAGCGAGGCTGCCTGCCGAGGTTCTTCCAGGGTGAGCCTGACTCTCTGCCTTCCCAGTGGCAGCAGGAACATCTCAAGGAGGGGCGTCACCCTGCCATGACCTCACCTGTACAAGGGGGGATCTCTAGCCCAGGCTCACAGAGGAGCAGGGAGCCCAGTGAGGACACAGGCCACACGTCTAACTGCAGAAACTAGGCAGGGAAGCCCACACTGCCAGACTCCGGCTCCAGCACCGAAAAAGCACCAGACCCAGGCACATCCCTGAACTCTGCACAGCCCACACCTGGTCCCAGGACGCTTTGGGGAGGGTGGGGAGCCCACACCGGGCGGGACCGCGAGAGGACCAACTCAAGTAGGAGTCCCCGGCAGAGCAACTTTGAAATGCAGACCAGGACCAAGACACAGGACAGCCAACCAGGATGTCAGGGACAGGGAGGACAGACACACGCTGCCACTCACACCCACTCGCTCACTCACACACCTGGGCAGAGGCTGCGCCCCCCCACCCCGCCCGCTGCGGCCACAGGGCGTGCAGGACAGATGACCTTAGCGTTTCACCAGCTGAGAACTTCCTGGAACTGGCAGCTGGCGCGGCTCGGACCCGCCCTTCCCTCCGCCCCGCGCGTCCACTCACCTGGGGGCAGCTGGAAGTTCTGGATGTTGGTCGGGTTCTGCGGCGGCTGCGGCAGGCGCGGGGCCAGCACGGTGGGCGTCAGGGTGGCGCGGATCCCGCCGGTGGTGGCCGCGGGCGTGCGGGGCAGGCTCTGGGTCGCGGCGCTGGCCGCGCCTTTGGGCAGCCCCGTGGGGGTCCCGGGGGCAGGCGGCGGGACGCCGGCCGGGCTGGGCAGCGCCCCTTGCATAGTTGGCCCGATGATCATGCTGGCCGCCGTGCTGGCCGGGCCGCTGCCCGCCAGGGTCTGCGCCGGCGGGGGCGCCGCCTGCACCACCGTCTTGGGCGACTCGGCCTTGACCCCGGGCGCGGGCGCCGCCGCGGGCGCTCCGGGCCCCGGCTGGCCGCTGCCCCCCGCGGGGCCCCCGGCGGCCGGGGCGGGGGCGGGGGCGGCCGCGGCGCTGCCCCCGTTCTGGGCCGCGGCGGGCGGCGCGGCGGGGGCGGCGGCCGGGGGTCCGGGCGGGTGGCCGGGCGGCCGAGCCAGCGGCGCGGGCGCGGGGGGCGGCGCGGGGGGCGCGGCGCGGGGGCGGCGGGGGGCGAGGGCGCGGCGGGCGCGGGGGGCGCGGCGGCGCCCAGGAAGGGGGGCGTCTGGATGACAGTGCCGGGGGCGGCGGGCTTGGGCAGCGGCAGCAGCGCGGGCCCGTTGTTGACCAGGCTGACAGCAGGTGCGGCGGCGTGGTGCGAGTTCAGCAGCGCGGCGCTCCCATTCAAAGTTTGCGCGGCGCCGGGGCCGGCGGGCTTGCCGGGGCCGGGGCCGGGGCCGGGGCCGGGGCCCGGGCCGGCGCGGGCGGCCAGCGCGGCGGGCCCGGCGGGCTTGGCGGGGCCGGCGGCGGGCTCGGGCCCCGCGGCGGCGGCGGCGGGCCCCGGGGCGCAGGCCCCCGCGCTGCCCTCGGGCGGCGGCCTCAGCTTCGCGGCGGGCGGCGCGGGCCCTGCGGGGACAAGGGGGCGGCCCGGTGAGCGGGGGCGCGGGCGCCGCGGCCCCCCGCCCCCGGCCGCGCTCTACCTGCGGGGGGCGGCTCCGGCGCCGCTCCGGGCGCGCCCTCGGCGGGGGCGGCCGCCCCGGCGCCCGCGGCTCCGGCCGGGCTGCCGCTCACAACATGGTTCCCGAGCGCGCCGGCGGCCGCGGCCCGCACCTCGGGCGTGCGTGGCGCCAGGTGGTGGTGGTGGGCCGCGCTGGCCGCCAGCTGCGACTCGAGCGAGCCCACCAGGTCGCTCACCACTTTCTCGTCCACCTCGCTGTTGAAGAAGACCTCGTCCAGCAGATCCGAGCCCGCCGCCATCTTTTTTCCTCGGCCGCCGCCGCCGCCGCTCGGCCGAGCGCGCCTGGGCGAGGAGGAGGCGCCGCGCGGGGCGGGCGCGGGCGGGCGGGGGGCGGCGCGCGGCCGGCGGGGGCGGGGGCGCGCGGCGGGCGGGGCGGCGCGGGGCGGTGTGCGCAGGCGCGGGCCGCCGGCGCCGCCCATTGGCTGCGGCGCGCGCTTATAAGGCGCGGCCAATGGCTGCGAGCGCTAGAGCCGGGCGCGGGCGGGCGGCCGGGCTGTGGCGGTGGCGGCGGGGCCTGGGCCCCGGGACTGGGGTGCGGGGAGGGCGCGGGGGCGGCGGGGCCGCCGGGCCGGGCGGGGCGGGGGCCGGGGCCGGGCCGAGGCCGCGATGGGCGGCGGCGGCGGGGCCTGGCCCTTTGTCTGCGCCCGCTCCAAAATGGCTGCGTCCTGGCCGGCGGGCGGCTGTGCGCGGTGGCGGCGGCGGCGCGGGGCCCGCCCGGGGGACGCCGCCTGCGGCCGGGAGCTCCGCGGGGACGGCCGAGGCGCCGGCCGCGGCGCGGGGGGCCGGGAGGCGCGCGGAGGGGCGGGAGCGGCGCTGGGCCTGCGCGCCCCGGGCCGGGGGCCGGCCGATCGCGGGGCGGCGGGGCGGGCCCGGGCGCTCGGCCGCCTGGCCCCGCGGTGGAGGCCGCCCGGGGCCCGCCGTCCATCTTTGCGTCCGCGGGGACGCCCCGGCGCGTGTCCCCCCGGGCTGCCTGCGGACACGGGCGCCCGGCGCGCCGCCGTTGACAGGACGCTGCCCGCCGGGCGCGGAATGGGGTCCCCAGGTGTGAAGCCGACACGCCCGGAAGTGGTTTTCTGCTCTTAATTTACTTTTTTGGAGGTTGGTGGGAGTAAATGATCTAAAATGATGTTTACCAGCACCTTCTCTATAGGAGTATTTCAGTTAAAGTCCCAGCTCCCCTCTTTCCGGGCGGTTCTTTGTTTTTTACCAAAAGATGGTGTTATTGGACATTTCCAGAGGTTTTTTTCTCCCACCTTTTCGTAAAAGCCCAGACACGGTTTGCGGAGAGAAATGCTTGCCGCGCACCTCACTGGCGACGTGAGACCACGGGTGGTCGTCGCTGCTGCGGAGCCGGCGGCCGTGATCCGATGCCAGCACCGTGGAGGCCTCTTAACGGCTCCAGCGGAGGAGAGCGCTTGGCTCTCAAAAACGGAGCCGGCCCGGCCCGTGCGCTCGATCCCGTTGCAGCCTTTCAGACCGAGGCATTCACTGACGGCTGGAAGACGGGACCCCCGGGTTGGTTCTCCTGACAGCAGCAGCAGCCAAGGAGCAGCGCAGATTGGAGCCTAGGAAAGGTGCCTCCCCTAAGGGAAGTGTTTGGGGGAAATCCTATACATGTACAGCCCGAGTTTTGCACTTGGACTTTAGCCCCGGAAAGCAGGGAAGGAGAAGGCTAGGACTAGCTGGGTATGAAGAAGCAGGGGGATGGGGAGGTGTGTGCGCACATGGGGGAACCAGGGCACTCCAGCGGGCACCCAGAGCTCGGTGTGGGAGGGTGGTCTGAGTTTCCCAAAAAGCACAGAAATTTGGAGTAACATCTCGGGATATTTAAATGTTGATAACTAATTAGAATTTTTTTTTCCAAGACAGTCTTGCTCTGTCACCCAGGCTAGAGAGCAATGGCATCACATGGCTCACTGCAGCCTCAAACTCCTGGGCTCAAGGGATCCTCCTGCCTCAGCCTCCCGACTAGCTGGGACTACAAGTGCACGCCTCTGTGTCAGGCTAATTTTTCTTCTTTTTAATAGAGATGGGGGTCTTACTATTCCTCAGGGTGGTCTTGAACTCATGGCCTCAAGCAGTCCTCCCACCTCGGTCTCCCGGAGTAGTAGGATTACAGGCGAGAGCCACTATGCCTGGCCTTAATTAGAATATTTTAAAGTAGGTCAAATCATACCGTAGGCAGGCTGGCTTCAGCCCCATGTGCAACTTGTGTAGTAGGAAACACCAGGTGTGTAGCACAGCCTGTCCCCTCAAACCCTTCAGGTTGGAGTCAGGGCAGAAGAAAACAAGCAGCTGCTCTACAAGGAAGAACAACACAGGATGTCACATCAAAGAGACCCCTGGGTCCCAAAGGCCCACGTAGCTTTGGAGGTTCCCATGCTCACACCCCACCCTTCAAGTCCACTGCTGCTACACTAAGGAGACCTTTAATAAAAGTCAGTGGTGCCATCTCCAGAGTGGTGGCTCCTGCGTTCTCCAAAGGCCCTGCCAGGAGCCTCCTCCTGCACTCATGCCTTTGTTGACATCATCCCCAAAGTCCTCTGGAGCACCTCCAGCCCAGCAGCTGTGGCCAGGTTAAAGGTCTGTGCCCACCCGACCTAACTTCCCTTGCATTAAGGTCTCGTGCACCTGGGGAAGGTGGGCGAAACAGCTCGGGCAGCTGTGCTGTGTCTGGTGTTTGCACGAGCATTGCCCCCCGGGTGGGCTGGAGGATGAGAGAGCTGCATGGCTCCTCCCTCCTCCTCGGGTTGCGGGGGGAGACACTGCCAAGCTGTTAACCTTGGTCACCCTGAGGACTTGGGGCCAAATTTTCTTTCAATAGCTCTGTATGATTTTACTTGTTGCCGTAAGCACTTATGACCTGTAGTTTGAAAGAAAAATTCCACCTAGCCTAGAAAGAAAAGGGGGAATCAAAACTAGTGTAAATTATGAGCACCATGTTTAAACATGGAAAAATGTTTGCTTTGAGAATGGCAGATCCCCAAAACAGCACATCCTCACTGCCTGTGTGCTGCACATGTGCAAGGCTGTGGGCAGAAAGGCAGCTTCCCAGGCCAGCAACTCTGTGGGCATTTTAAATTTATTAAGCGGTATATTGTCTTTTTCAATAAAATGGAGCATTGGACACGCTTACTAAAATACAGGAATAAACATAACCAAGAGTCCCCGGTTTCAGTGTTGCTCTGGCTGTGAAAGATCTGCAGTGTTCATTATGTTACCTGTGCTTTTGTTGTCTGCCTGAAATCCTTCCTCATAAAACAATTTTTCTAAAAACAGCTAGATGGCAGCTGGTGGCCTAGGGCTGTTCCGTAGTTCCATTTCCTGGGTGACTCCACCAAGCCAGCAGCGTCCTCGCTCATGCAGACTCGAGGGATGTGTCCGTGCTCAAAAGTGGATCCACATCCCGGGAGAAACTCATGAGCACGTAGCTGCTCAATAAAGGAAGATGTGTGTGTTTCTCAAGGCGCCACAACAAATTATCACAAACTTACACACTTAAAACAACAGGACTTCATTCTCTCACAGTTCTAGAAGCCAGAAGTCCAAAATCAAGGTGTGGATGGGGTTCACTCCCTCTGGAGGCTGGGGGCGGGGGGGACGGTCCTTCCTGCCTCCTCCAGCTGCTGGGGCTCCAGGTGCTTCTGGGCTGCTTGTGGCCCCATGGCTGCAGCCTCTGTCTTCACCTGGCCTTCTCCCTGTGTGTCTGTGGCCTCCCCTTCTTACAAGGACACTAGTCATTAGATTTGGGACCCACCTAAGTCCAGAGTGATTTCATGACAAGATCCGTAACTAATTGTATCTGCAAAGACCCCACTTCCAAATAAGGTCACATCCTTACATTCTGGCTGGACATGAATTTCGCAGGGGGTGAGATACTGTTCAACTCAGTATTCCAGAAGACTCGTTTGTATACTTTTGGGGAGACCTTTGAGAAATCAGTAGGCACTCGTTGGCCTGCCCAGCCCCTTCACCCTGGGACTCAAGGCTGGAATCCATGGCAGTAGCCTGTGACTTGGATCTGGAGTGGAGTCCACTGGTCAAGACAATCCCTCCCCTGCCCTGCTTTCCCAAGAAAATGATGCTCAGATCTGCTCTGCCAAGACCCCCTTGCCAGGGACGGCTTGGGTGGCCACCAGCAACAATCAGGACGAACACACTGAGCGCTCCCCGCGTGCCAGGCTCAGCCTGGTGTGCAGACGAGGGGCTGTTGCTCAAGGTTAAGTCAGTGGCCCAAGGTCTCATTTTTGGGAGGGGCAGAAACCCAGGATTCAGACCTGAAAGCTGACAGACCAGCACTGCTCCCTCCAAGCTGCTGCGGCCGACCAACCCTTCCGTCCACACGCCAAGCACAGATTAGACGCCTGCTCACTCAATTAGAGTCAGGCCTGCTTCCTCTCTCAGATTGACCTAGATCTCCCGAGTGGGGCTGTCTACAAACTCCCAGTGACTCATTGCAACAGCCTCTTGGCTGACGCCCACAAGAGCCAACTACAGCCATCGTGGATGGATTTTACTAGCGTAGCTCAGAGAGGAGCTCATTTCAGAGTTCAGGAGCAAACAACCCTCTCCTGGCACCACTCCAAGGAGTCAGCCTTGGTGTCCACCTCCTCCACCTCGGAGTACAAGCAAGGAACGGCCTTACTTCCAAGGATGGGAAGCCTGCTGGCATATGGACCCTCCCATACCTGGGGAGGTACGATGCCCGCCAGGAGGTTTCTTGGGGTTGCTTGTTGCTTTGGTTAATTCCTAAGATAACTTGCCCATCATGCAGCTCACATGCCCGGTTTACAAAACCCAAGTCCCAATCCCTGAAAACCCATCCTCCTGAAAACCTTTAGTATCGTAGCAAGTGCTTTGGAAATTGCACCAAACCTCAGGTTTTGTCACTGATAATGTTAACTTAGTAAGTGTTTAATAAGTGATGGGGTATATAAAGCTAAGATATTAGATGGTGACCATTACATTTCAATTAGAATGTGAAAAATGAAACTTTTAAAATGAGACCCTTTACAAGAGCATCAAAAAACAAATACCTCCATGTAAAGCAAACAGAAAGAAATGCAAGACCTGTAGCCAGAAAACTGCAAACCACGACCGAGAGAAAAAGGGTACATGGAAGGACGTACCAAGTTCAAGAACCAGAAGACTCAGTATTGTAAAAATGTCACTTCTCCCAAAAATGATCTATAGGGTCAACGCAAAATGAATTTTAAAATCCCAGCTGGGTTCTTTTTGTCCCACAGAAATTGACAACCTGGGCTTCTCTTTCCAGTATGCTGAACTCCTACTGAACTAACCCCCCCAAAGGCAGCTCTATAAACTCCAGGCAAAATACGGACAAAATACAAAACACTTCCCTGATGGCACCAGAGTGAACACGCGCAGGCAGGTCTGGGGAGGAGTCAATGCTTGGAAGAAGGAGGCAGCACTGGGCGAGTTGCCGGTTTTTACAGCTCCTCGGCTAAGGTCAGGTCACAGTCCAGGCCATGCAGGGCAGATAAAGCTCCAATAAAAAGCCTGATGTCTTTCTGGCCTGAAGAGCTAGAAGACAGAGCAGGGGTAATAGCAACGTCTGGAAAGCAAAGGGGCATCCCTGAAAGGTGGGCTGGAGTTCCGAATTATGTTTACATAATAAACTTTGCCTAAACCTCTAGTTGGCCACTGAACCACATGTGTGGGGCAGACTCCAAGCAGCTTGGCTAAGAATAAAACAGCTAAAATGAGGTTTGAGCGATTGTCAAGGGACTGAGTTTGCAGCCTGAGTCCCACCAGGTCAATCGCCTGCTAACACAAATGCAAAATAAAATCAATGATCTTCGAGTTAATATATGAGAATCCGAAAGTCACCGCAAACTGTCACGATGTTCAGGATACAATCCAAAATTTCTGAATATATTAAAAAAAGAGGAATATTATCAATTCTCAAAAATAAAAAGTAATGGAGATTGACCCTGACAAGACACAGATGAATTCGCAAACAAGGATTTTAAAGCAACTATTATAACTATAATCACTGACGTAAAGGAAAATATGCTTTAACAAGTAGGAAGATTTAAAAAATCACAACAGATAACTAGAAACTACATTTTCGAAGTTGAAATTCTAGAACTGAAAATTAAAATATCTTAAATACAAAGTTAACTTAATAGACCTAAACAGAAGAATGGAGACGGCAGAGGAAAAGCTCAGTGAACTGGAAGATGCATCAACAGGACTTATGCAATCTGAAAAGGAAAGGGTGGGGAGAAAACAGAGAACCTGGGGACCGAGGGACAACGTCTGTGCATGTGTGACGTGAATTACCGAGGGGAGGAGAGAGAATGGAGCCGGAAAGGTATTTGAAGAAATAATGGCTGGAATTTGCTATAGTTGGTGAGAGACATACATTTATATATTTAAGATGTTCCATGATCCCCAACTAGGATAAACTCAAAGAAGACCATGTGTAGCACGTCATGGTCAAACTGCTGGAAAGTAAATATGAAAAGAAAAATCTTAAAAGTAGTCATAGAAAAACTCATTTCATGCAGGGGAACAGAGAATTAAAAACTAATGACTTCTCATCAGAAACTATGGGAACCAAAAGAAGGTGGAACATTTTTAAAGTATTGAAATAAAGCTTTTCAATCCATTTGTAGATCATTAAGCTATCTTCCAAGGATGAGGGTAAAGACATTTTCATATAAAAGAAAATTAAGAGAATTCATCACCAGGAGACCTATATCACAAGAACTGCTAAAGGAAACTGTTCAGGCTGGAGGAAGGTGATACCAGACAGAAATTTGATCATCAGGAAAGAATAAAGAGTATCAGAAATGGTAAATTCCAGAATAAATGTAAATGACAATTTTTCTCTTAATTTCTTTAAAATACCTGTCTGTTTAAAGCAAAAATTATAACATTGAATTGTGGAGTTTTTACTCTTTGTAGATGAAATACGTACAACTGTAGCAACCTATGGGGTCGAAAGGTTTCTATGTTTCGTGTCAAGTGGTACAATATCAAAGATGGCTGTTAAAAGTTAAGGATGTATATTGTAATCCCTAAAGCAAACCACTAGAAAAATAATGCAAAGAAGTGTAGTTAAAAATCCAACAGATAAACAAAAATGGAATGCTAAAAAATTTCAAATAATCCAAAAGAAAGCAGGAAAGGAGGAAATTTTAGAAGGAACAAACATAAAACAAATAATAGAATGATAGACCTAAATCTCACCAAATTAGTCATCACATTAAATGTTAATGCATTAAAGACATCAATTAAAAGGATAGAAAGGCAAGACTGTACCATACACTATTTTCAAAGGAGACAGTTTTTTTAAAATGCCATGCAAACAGTAAGCCTAACAAGGCTGGAGTGGCTATATCATCAACATCAGATAAAATAGATTTCAACACAGTATTCTCAGAGATTAAAAAGGGACACTGCATAAGGATAAAATTGTTAAAATTCATAAAGAAACAGAAATCATTAATTGGTATGTGCCTCAAAACAGCTTCAAAATACAAGCAGCAAAAACTGATAGACTTAAAAGAAGAAATAGAAAATTCCATCATCTTTGTTAGAGAATTTTAACATCCGTGTCTCAGCAATGGACAGAACAAGTGAGCAAAGCACTCAGTCAGAACATAAATGGTCTGAAAACACTGTGAACATCTTGACCTAATGATATTTATCAAACACTACACTCAACACATTCTTTCTGATTGCACATGGTATATTCAGCAAGATAAACCAAATGGGCTATAAGACAAGTCTCAATAAATTTTAAGGGATTGAAATCATACAGAATATGTTCTCTGATTACATTGGAATTAAAAATCAGTAACAATAAGATAACTAGGAAAACCCCAAATATTTGGAAATAGCTAAGTAACCCATGGACCAAAGAGATCACAAGACAGACTAGAAAATATTTTGAACTTAATGAAATAACATCTCAACATTTGGGGGATGCGTAGAGGGAATTTTAATTTAAAATGCTTATATTAGAAACTGACCTGATAATTCTAAAATTCATATGGAAAAGCAAAGAGTCAAATACAGCTAAGGTAACCTTGATGAAGAACACAGCTGGAGGACTTAGGCTACCAGACACCGTGACCATTATACAGCTCAGTGTGGTGTTGGTGCAGGAATAAATAGACTAATGGAAGAGAACAGAGCCCAGGAAAAGGTACATATGTACAATCAACCTATTTATGACAAATTGGCGGTGCCTCCTACTGAGGGAAGGATGGTCTTTTCAACAATTAGTGCTGGGTCAATGGGCTACGCACAAGGGGAAAAAATGAATCTTGAGCAAACCTCACAAAATACAGAAAAATCAATTCCAGCTGAATTGAAGATCTAAATGTGAAAGGTAAAGTAATAAAACTTTTAGAAGAAAACATTTATAATCTTAGTGAAGGTAAAGATTTTTAAAAAATAAGTACAAAACATGCTAAAGCCTATAAAGGGGAAAATTGATAAATTGTATGACATTAAGAACTTCTCATTAAAAGACCCCATTAAGAGAATGGAAAAGCTAACTGAGCACAGTGGCTTACACCTGTAATCCCAGCACTTTGGGAGGCTGAGGCAGGAGGATCACTGGAGCCCAAGAGTTCAAGACCAGCCTGAGCAACATAGCAAGACCCCATCTCTACAAAAAATAGAAAAAATTAGCCAGGTGTGGGGGCACATGGCTGTAGTCCCAGCTACTCAGGAGCCTGAGGTGGAAGGATCACTCGAGCCCAGGAGTTCAAGGCTACAGTGAGCTATCATGACACCAGCACTCCAGCATGGGCGACAGAGTGAGACTCTGTCTCTAAAAAAAAAAGAAATAAGAGAGAGAATGGAAAGGCAGCCCATGGAGTGGGAGAAGACACATGTGATACCTGTATGAGCAAATAGGCAAAGGACTAGAACAGGCACTTCACAGGAAGCACGCCGGATGGCCACCAGGGATGTGAGAAGGGGCTCCACCTCACTGGTCACCAGGGAAGTGCAGATTAAGCCACTGCAGACCCCCCAGAATGACCAGAACTAAAAGGATGGACAATACCTGGTGTTGGTGAGGACGAGGGGCAGCCACTGCTGAGGGCATTGGCTCAGCCACTTTCAGAATTGTCCAGAGATTTCTACTAAAGCTGTGCAATTGCTTAGCACCTGGCTCAGCCAGTCCACCCCACGTGCACCCAGTGGAAGTGAGTCCTTACAGGCCCCAAGAGAAGAGCCCGAACAGTCCTGGCAGCAATATTCCTAATAACCAAAAACTGGAACCACCCAAATTTCCATCAACAGTAAAACAGACAAATAAATGGCAGTCTGTTCACATAGTAGCATTGGATGGGTGTGTTTGGTTTGAGAGAATGTGTTGATGCGTGTTGTTGCTGGTATGTGTTACACTTGATGGAAAGTCAGTGAAGGAACATCCAGATCTTCTGTGCGTACTCAGCTTTCTGAGCTGCAAAGCCCAAAATAAACCCCGCATTTTGCAGGAGGAGGAAACCGGAGCCCAGAGACTGTAAATGACTTGCCTAAGGCCACCAGGAAATGGTACCATTTGGACCAAAACTCAAATTTCCTGGATTCCCAGCCAGCAATCTGCTCTCATCAACATTTTTTTAAAATTATGGTTAAAAGTAAAGACAAAATTTACCATCCTAACCATTTTTAATTGTACGGTTCAATACTGTTAAGCACACTCTCGTTGTTGCGCAACTGATCTCTAGAACATTTTCATCTTGCAAAACTGAAACCCTGTACCCTTTAGAAACAGCTCCCCGTTTCCCCTCCCCCCAGTCCCTGGAAACCACCATTCTACTTTACACACCTCCTTTAAGTGGATTCATACATTATTTGCCTTTTTATGAGTGGGTTATTTCACTTGACATGATGACCTCAAGGTTTATCCATGCCATAGCATGTGTCAGAATTTCCTTCCTTTTTAAGACTGAATAATATTCTATGGCAGTGTCCCCAACCTTTTTGGCACCAGGGACCGGTTTCATGGGAGACAATTCTTCCATGGACAGGGGGCGGAGTGGGGAAGTAGAGCTCAGGCAGTGATGTGTGGCCCGGTTCCTAACAGGCCACGGACCCATACCAGGCTGCGCCCGGGGCTTGGAGACCGCAGTTCTATTGTATGTCTATGCCATGTGTGCCACATTTCATTTATTCATCTGTCGATGGACACTTGGTTTGCTTCCACCTCTTGGCTATTGTGAATAATGCTGCTATGAACATGGGTGTGCAAATATTTCTTCAAGACTCTGCTTTCAGTTCTTTTGGGTGTATATCCAAAAGTGGTTTCATCAACATTCTTGTTATTTTATATGTATAGGTTTCACCACCTGAAGCAAACTGTGAGATTCTAGAGTCAGACATCATTTGCCTAGTTGGGTGTTGGTAAGTGTTTACACTAAGGAGAAAAAAAGCCCTGGTCTGTAGTATTTGCCAGTTTCTGTGGTGTCAGTGCTCCCGCCATGCTGATTTCACATTGCCAGTGTGATGCCACTGAACATGGAGTTGGGAAGTGACACGCACAATTGGTTCTTGTGAGCTGGAGGCCACATACATAACACTCAATTTGTCCCTTTTTTTACGCCTTGCCCCAGTCTGAAAGCACACACAGAAGTCTGGACAGGGACAACTTTTCTCCCATAGACAAAGGAGGACTTGGAAGGGGCGTGTTAGCCAGTCTGGCTCCAGAACTCACAGGGCCCAGTGCAAAATGAAAATGTGGGGCTCTGGGGTGGGTTGAGTAGTGTGCCCAGGAAAGATATGTACAGGGATGGGGGTGGGGAGTTAGTGTTTAGTGGGTATAGAGTCTCAGTTCTGCAAGATAAAAAGAGTTCTGGAGGTGGGTGGTGGTGATGACCATCGTGACTGTACTCGGGGCTACTGAACTGTACGCTAAGTGGTTGAGATGGACCACCTCACACCTACTAGGATGGCTACTGTAAAAAAAGGTGGAACGTGGATGTTGGCCAAGGGTGTGGAGAAAAGGGGACCCTTGTACACTGCTCAGGGGAGTGTAAATTAGTACAGCCATTTGGAAAACAGTATGAAAGTTCTTCAAAAAACTAGACAAGGTGAACTGTGATGTGAAGAAAGAGAAACAAACTAAAAAACTGAAAACAGAATTACCGTATGGTCCAGCAGTCCCACCTCTGGTACGTCCAGAGGAGTTGCAGTCACCTGTCAGAGAGACACCTGCCCTCCATGCTCATCGCGGCCCTGCTCAAAACAGCCAAGACGCGGAGACACCTGAAGTGACCATCAACGGACAATGGATAAAGAAAAGGTGGTATATACACACAATGGAATACTACTCAGCCTTACAGAAAGAAGCAAATACGCTCATTTGTGGCAACATGGATGAACCTGGAGGACACTATGCTGTGAAGTAAGCCAAGCACAGACACAAACACCACACGGCCTCACTTACATGCGGCATCTAAACACATTGAACTCATCTGATGGTTACTTTCAGCCGTTAACTTGAAGGATGGAGGGATGCCTGGGTGGGTGGCCGGGGGAGCATTGTTTCTGGGTATCTGTGAGGTGCTTCCAGGGGAGACTGGCTTGTGAGTCAGTGGACTGGGAGAGGAAGACCCACCCTTGGTGTCGGTGGCACCATCCACTGGGCTGGATGGGACAGACAGGTAGAAGGGGGGGTTCTCTCTCTCCCTCTCTCTTCCCCCCACACACACCCCTCATCCTGCCCTTGGACATCAGACTCCAGGTTCTTTGGCTTTTGGACTCCGGGGCGCGCACCAGCGGCCTCCCAAGGAGCTCTTAGACCTTCGTCCTCAGACTGGGGGCTGCACCATCGGCTTCCCTACCATGGGGCTTCTCCATCTCCATGATCGTGGGAGCTAATTCCCCCAGTAAGTCCCCTCTCACATACCCTGCTGGACCTGTCCCTCTGGAGAACCCTGAATAATAGAATAGTAGAATGGTGGGTGGGGGGTGGGCAGGGAAGGGGGTGACGTTGGTCAGAGGACACAGAGTTGCAGTTAGACAGGAGGAAGAAGTTCTGGTGCTCTTAGTGCACAGCATGGTGACTATAGTTAATAATAAGGTATTATGTATTTTGAAATTGCTAAAAGAGGCCAGGTGTGGTGGCTCACACCTGTAATCCCAGCACTTTGGGAGGCTGAGGCAGGAGGATAGCTTGAGCCCAGGAGCTGGAGGCTGCAGTGAGCTGGGATCGCACCAGTGCGCTCCAGCCTGAGCAACAGAGTGAGACCCTGCCTCAATCAAAAAAAAAAAAGAGAGAAAGAAGAAGAACCTGCCAGAAGAGTGAGTTTAAGTGTTCTCACCACAAAGAATCATAAGTATGTGAGGCAATGGATATGTTAATTAGCCTGATTTGATCATTCCACGGTATATGAAAATATCACGTTGTACCCCACAAATATATACAATTATTTATCATTTAAAAATAAAATAAAATTTTCAAAAAAATGATTAAGATGATAAATTTTATGTTATGTATATTTTACCATAAAAGAAACATTGGAAAGTAAATAAATACTGAATGCTAAGCAAAATAAAACAGTCATAAAAAGCCAAATACTGCATGGTTCCACTTAAATGAGGTATCTAAAGTAACCAAATTTACAGAAGCAAAGTGGAATGGTGGTTACCAGGGACTGGGGAAGGGGGAAATGGGGAACTATTTTTTTAACGGACATAGAGTTTCAGTTGTGTAAGATTATATATGTACATATATACACACAGACACACATACATACATCTATCCCGGTCCTAACACCCCAGTGCCTGCGAATGTGGACTTACTTGGAAATAGGATTTTCAGATGAGATCATCCTGGACTTAGAGTGGGCCCTAAATGCGATGGCCAGCGTCCCTACAGGAGTAAGGAGAGGGCATTTGACTCACAGAAGTACGCAGAGGGGAGTCCGCATCCAGACAGAGGCAGGGACGGGGTGGTGCTTCCACAAGCGGAGCAACACCAAGGCTTGCCGGGGCCCTGGAAGCTGGGGTGATCGCAGGGAACAGACTCTCCCTCAAAGCCTCCAGAAAACATTGACACCCCAATTTTGGATTTCTGGCCTCCAGAACTGTGAGAGAATAAATTTCTGTTGTTTTAAGCACCTGATTGGCAGTTTGTCATGGCAGCCACAGGACGGGACCACAGGTTCCTTGTTCAAACATTATAAAGGATTTCAAGGGAGGGACCCCGAGGTCCTCAGCCCGTGAGGCATGGCCACCTTGGACTTGTGTTGGCCTCCAGAATGTTCAGCATCTTTAGGGACATGTGTGGGTTCAAGGAGGATAAGAAAGCCTGGGCAGAGGCTGACACCAGCACCCGAAGGACACAGGGTGGTGGCACGGGGGCCTCAGACCTGGAGAGGAGAAGACGCACTTTCCATGTGTTCCCTGCTCAGCAACTGGACTTTTTCCTTTTCCCGTGTGTGTGTTACTTTTTCAATAATGATTTCAAAACCTCGTTGAGATGGCTACATTTCCTCTGGAAAGAGTCCCTGGAGGAGGAGGGATGGTCACCAGGGAGTTGGCTTTTTGGATGACGTTCGGATGTTTCACAAGGAAAAGATGGTCTTGTGTGACTTATGTCACTAAAATGATACAAATAAAAAGCCAGAACGACAGAGATCCCATGGATGAAGGCTGGACATTGATGGCAGAAAGGCTCTGTATTTTAAGATCAAGCAACTGCAGCGTTACAAACTGTCCCCGTCCCTCCAGCCTTCCACACCGTCACCAAACCCCTCCCTCCTGACCCTTGACCTTGGCCCCACTGGTCCGAGAAAGGAGAGGGTGTCAGGTACCCCAGCCCTCAACTTCCCCCTTGATGAGGGGATCTGTCTACTCTGTTCTCGCTTCCTTTCTGTTTGTGGGAACAAAGGAGGTGGCCTTCTGTCCACCGAGGCAGATTCCTCAGGGGTCACACGGAGCTGAGGGTTTCACTGAGGCTTCCAGAGAGCAGAAACCAACCCTCCCATCTGCACCCTGCCTGGATCCCTGACCACAGAAATGGGGAGAGGATAAAACAATTGTTCTTTTACTTGCTAAGTTTTGGGGTGAGTGGTTTGCATCAGTAGACATTGGGCACCCCTCCCTCTCTAAGGGCCATATCTCTTGCTCCACTTTTTTTGGAGGCAGGGTCTTGCTCTGTCACCCAGGCTGGAGTGAAGTGGCCTCATCATAGCTCAGTGCAGCCTCCAACTCCTGGGCTCAAGTGATCTCCTGCCTCAGCCTCCAGAGTGGCTGGGACTACAGGTGTGCACCACCACACCCAGCTAATTTTTTTAAGTTTTATTTTTGTAGAGACAGGGGTCTTGTTGTGTTGCCCAGGCTGGTCTTGGACTCCTAGCCTCAAGCAATCCTCCTGCCTCAGCCTCCCAAAGTGCTGGGATTACAGGCATGAACCACTGCCGGTCCCTTGCTCCACATTTAGCCTTTAGGAGGCTCAAAGCAAGGGCCGCTGTCCATTAGGCACAGAGCCCTGGGAAGGGAATCCCTCAGGTCCTGACAGAGAAGTGCTTTGAGGGGTCTCCACCCCCTGGGGACCTGGGCCCAGAGGTCCTGCAGGCAGCAACACCTGCACAGACCGGTGGCCAGGTTCCCGCAGTAGGGAGGAAAGAAGCACCGCAGCCCCTGGCCGGTGGCTTGGCTGAGTCAGCTGAGGGCAGCAGCCACCTCCCCTCCAGAGTGTGGGGAGCTCACGGGCTGCCCAGGCAACAGACTTGGACAAACAGCCCAACAGCAGTGGCCACTGCAGCGACCAAGGGAAATCCACAGGTGCTGAGGTGGGCAGCGGAGCCTGAGTGTCACCCTGAGGCTCCCATCACGGCTTGTCCTGTCTCAACACTCACCTGCACTCATGGCGGAGGGTGGCTTCTCCCTCCCTTTCCCAAGTGCCCCAGTTTGCCGAGGGCTCCTCCCCCACAGAGCACTGTAAAGATGTTCTCATTCTCTGGGGTTAAAATAGTTCATAATTAAAATTTTTTAATAAATAAAAACAATTAAAGCCAATCTCAAACTAATGTAGAATGAGCTCCACTTGCCCCCCAGATCCCATTCAAGCCACAGAAAGGGCAAAAAGAATGACAGGAGGCGACAGCCCCCCCCAGGAGAGGGAGAGGAGGGTGCCCAGAGTGCCCCCAGGGCACTGACCACAGTGCGGACCTGGACCCCAGCCACACACAGGCTCAGGCAAGGGCGGCTGCTGGCACATGACAGACCAGGGAGGTGCCTGGGTCAGGGGACTAGGCCCTGCTTGAAGGTGTCCTGAGCGGTTGACCCTGGGCTGCCCCCTGCCCCACACAGCAAGGCCGCATCCCCCCACCCCTGGGGTGCTGATGTTAATTTTGTGTGTCACCTTGACTGGGCCACAGGATGCCCAGAAGCCTGATTAAGCTTTATTTCTGGGTGTGCCTGTGAAGGTGTTTCCGGAAGAGATCAGCGTTTGAATGGGTGGACTGAGTAGAGCAGACTCCCCGGGCCCTGAGGGCCTGGAGAGAACACAAGGGGCGGGAAGGCCTGATGGCCCCTCTGCCCACCTGCTGAGCGGGGGTTCACCCTCTCCTGCCACAGCACTCTGGCTGTCAGCTCAGAAGGACACCACCAGCTCTCCTGGGTCTCCCACCTGCAGGCGGCAGGGCAGATGGGGGATTTCTCAGCCTCTGTATTCGCATGAGCCAATTCCTTATAATAAATCTTTTTGTATAAATGTAAATACATGTACATACAGTTCATACATATGCACATATATATGTATATATACAGTCGTGCCCCACGGTCAGCGATGGATTACATATGCAACAGTGGTCCCGTAAGATTATAACGGAGCTGAAAAATTTCTACAGCCTGGTGACATAGCTGTTACAACATCGTAGTGCATCGTGTTCCTCATGCGTTTACGGTGCTGCTGGTGTGAACAAACCTACTTCGCTGCCAGTCATGTATAAGCGTAGCACATGCAATTATGAACAGTCCATAATACTTGATGATGATCATAAAGGACTGTTACTAGTTTATGTATCTACTACACTATACTTTTTAATGTTGTTTTAGAGTGTACTCCTACTTATAGAAAAAAGTTAACTGTAAAACAGCCTCGGGCAGTTCCTTTAAAAGGTGATTCCAGAAGAAGGCGTTGTGATCAGAAAAGGTGACAGCTCCATGCGTGTTACTGCCCTAAAGACCTTCCAGGGGGACCAGTCATGGAGGTGGAGACAGTGATACTGATGATCCTGACCTCGTGTAGGCCTAGGCTGACGTGTGTGTTTGTGTCTTCGCTTTTAACAAAAAGTTTAAAAAGTAAAAAAAAAAAAAAAAAAAAGTAACAGAAAAAAGCTTATAGAATAAGGATATAAAGAAAGAAATTATTTTTGTACAGCTGTACAATGTGCTGGTATTTTAAGCTGTAATTATAAAAGAGTCAAAAAATTTTTTAAAAATTAAAAGCCTTATAAAGTAAAAACATTGCAGTAAGCTGAGTTTAATTTATTGTTGAGGAAAGCAAAATATTTTTCATAAACTCAGCGTAGCCTAAGCGTACCGTGTTTACAGAGCCCAGAGCGGCGCAGTGATGGCCAGGCCTTCACACTCACTCTCCACCCACTCACTGACTCACCCCAGCAACTCCCAGCCCGCGAGCTCCATTCACGGTGCTGCCCTGTGCAGGTGTGCCATTTTTTATACCGATTTTTCTGTACCTTTTCTATGTTTAGTTGCACAAATACTTACCATTGTGTCACAATTGTTTAGTCCATTTCTGTTGCTTATAACAGAATACCTGAAAGTGGGTAATTTATGAAGAAAAGGAATTTATTTCTTACAGTTATGGAGGCTGAGAAGTCCAAGGTTGAGGGGCTGCAGCCGGTGAGGGCCCTCTTGCCGGTGGGGACGCTCTGCAGGCCTTGTCACGTGGTGAGGGGCTGAGCTGCTAACGTGCTCCCTCAGGTCTCCTTCCTCTTCTCATTAAGCCACCAGTCCTACTCCCACGATAACCCGTTAATCCACGAATGAATCCATTTATGAGAGCAGAGCCCTCACGAACAATCACCTCTTACAGGCCCCACCCTCAGTACTGCCGCATTGGGCGTTAAGTTTCAGCATGAGTTTTGGAGGGGTCGAACATTGAAACCGTTGCAATTGCGTACGGTATTCTGTACAGTAACCCTCTGGCTGTACAGGTGTGTGGCCCAGGAGCAGTCTCCTGTGGCATATAGCTAGGTGTGTAGCAGGCTGTACCATCTAGGTTTGTGTAAGTACATTCTGTGATGTTTGCACAATGACAAAATTGCCTAATGATGCATTTCTCAGAATGCCGTTAGGCGACACGCGGCTGTGTATGTATGTATCTCCTGTTGGTTCTGTTTCTCTGGCGAGCCCTGACTGCCACAGAAATTGGTACCCAGAAGTGGGGTGCCACCGTAACAAATACCTGAAGATGTGGAAGCAGCTTGAGAAGCGGGTAATGGGGCAGAGGCTGGGAGAGCTCTGAAGTGCACGTGTGAAGAAGCCGAGATCATCGCGAAGAAATTTTTTAAGTGATGACGGTGAAGCCTCAGAAAGGAGGGAGGAAGGCAAGAGAGAAAGCCCCAGCTTCCCAGAGAACACGTGAGGATGGACAGAACGCTGGAAGAGACACGGACAGTAAAGGCCGTTCTGATGAGGTCTCAGCAGAAACGAGGGATGTGTCGCTGAGAGCGGGGACAAGGTGATCCTTGTTACAAGGCAGCAGAGAGCTCGGCTGAGCTGTGCTCAGGGCCTAGTGTTTTGAGGAAAGTAAACATGTGGCCGAGGAGACCCCCGGGCAGTGCTGGAGGCACGGCTTGCTTCCTCCCGACTGCTGGTAGCAACATTCGAGAAGAGAGACGTGATTGGTGATGGGGTTGTTAAGCAAAAAGGAATGGGAACTTAAAGATTTGGGAAGTGGTCGGCAGAGAAGGAGAGAACGTGTTTGGAAGAGGACACGGAGGGTAGCGCCAGCGAGGAGCCGGGCGGGTGTGAGCCACGGACGCCACCAGCCAGCGGGAAACCAGGACACGGGGAGGGGTGGGGGGAGCTGTCGGACCTCCGGGGTTTGATGGAGGGGACCACAGACCTATTCTGCTTGGAATGCGCTCTGTCCTCCAAGACAAAGGCAGAATGAGCCCCAGGGTGACTCGGAGTCCCTCAGGGCTGCACGCAGGGGGGTCAACACCTCACCTTGAGCGGCCAGACCACCTCTGCCCAAAGCTGCGGGCCGCCCTGCCCAGCAGAGCCGAGGGGTGGGCCTCTGTCTGCGTGGTGGGACCGCCGCCCCAGTGGACCTGGGGGTAAGAGCATGGAGCCAAACAGGATGACTCTGGGACCTTAAGCTCTCACGGAGTTTCCCTCGCCAGGTTTTGGACTTGCTGGGGACCCAGCATTCCCTCTTTCTTCCCTACGTCTCCCTTTTAGAATGGGACTGTCTATCCTATGCCTGCCCCACCATTGTATTTCTTTCTTCTTCTGGTGGAGACAGAGTCTTGCTATGTTGCCTAGGCTGGTCTTGGACTCCTGGCCTCCAGCGATCCTCCTTCCTCGGCCTCCCAAAGTACTGGGATTACAGGCATAAGCCACCGCACCTGGCCCCACCATTGTATTTTGGAAGCACCATAACTTGTTTGGCGTCACAGTTGCACAGCTGGGGAGAAATTTTGCCTCAGGATGAATCATGCCTTGAGTCTCACCCATGTCTGATTTAGACGATATTCAGACGAGACTGTGGACTTCAGATGCTGGAACAAGGTAACACTTTGGGGGCTGTTGGGATGGAATGAATGTATTTTGATGTGAGGAGGACATGAATTTGGGGGGTCAGGGGTGGAATGTTATGGAATGAATGTCCCCACCAAATTCGTATGCTGAAATCTAATCCCCAATGTGATGGTGTCTGGAGGTGGGGCCTTTGGGAGGTGATCAGGGTTAGGTCATGAGGGACTAGTGCCCTTGCAGGAGTCTGGAGAGAGCTTGCTTCTCCCTACGCTCTGCCACGTGAGGACACAACAAGGAGTTGAGAAGGTACAACCTGGGAGGGGCCCTTGCAAAAACCCAACCATGCTGGCTCCCTGATCTCAAACTTCCAGCCTCCAGAACTGTGAGAAATAAATTTCTATTGATTGTAAGCCAGCCGGTCTATGGTACTTTGTTATAGCAGCCCATACAGCTGTCATATAGCAGGACCAAGGCAGAGGTGAGCTAAGTGAAGGTCTCTCCACTGAGGGGAAGCCATTAAGAAAGCTTCCTGGGTCTCAGAGGGGCTGGTTATATTCTACTTCTTAGATTGGACATTGGGTATGTGAGTGGTCACTTTCTTTTCATTATTATTTTTCTAAAAGATGCATGTGTAATATGCACACTCTTTTATATGCACAATACATTTAACATGAGAAAGTGAAGCAGACACTCAAATGCACAGACTCACACAGGAGCCTGCGCCTGCACCGGTATGCACACAGGTGTCCTAACCTCTCTTGGGAGTCCTGTCAGCAGGTGTCGGTGGGCCCAGCCACCTGCATTCTGAAAAGATTACTCTCCTGAGGTCGAGACCTGCTGCTGAGAGACAAAACAGGCCTGTGCTCCACCTCCTCTTGCTCAGGTTTCTGAAAATGGGGGAATTATTGAAATGAATCATTTGCTCTTTTCTTAGGAAGCCAAAGTGCAGTATGAGGCCAGAAGTCATGAACAAGCCAACGAAGCTAATCCTTGGGAGAGAAAGACTTGTTCTCCCACACACTGAAACCTTTCCCAGTTCCACACCAATATGCGTATTGATGTTCATGTTTTATAAACTGGGCTGAGTGGTTCAGAAACGGTTTGCATTGAATGTCCTGCCTGGAGAACCCACATGCAAATTTTTTTTAAGCTTAAAAAACAGAAAGAAAGCCCTGCTGTGCTCTGGAGAGGGCGAAGGTGGCAGTCTGCTCGTCAGGAAACCTACGGCCACGCTGTCCTCTGTGGACTTGAGTTGTGTGAGGAAGGACCAAAGCACGGGCTTAAAACGTAAAACAGATGACCCGGGACCTCTCGGGGCGCATGCTCCACACCCTTGCGCACACTCGCGCGCACACACACATACACACATGCATGCATGAGCATACATATGTGCACACTTGCGCAGTGGCCCTGGCCCACACGCCTCCGCCAGCCTCCAGCGCTCACTCTGGGCCCCCCCACCCAGGGGCCTGAGGCAGGGACTGCTGGGTTTCTGAGGCCCCTCACTCTTCCCCGTCCTGTCATCCCGGCTCTGTGGGCAGACGTGGGGCAGCAGAGTGGCAGGGCTCCTCGCACACCTGCAGGCCTGCTCTAGGTGCTGGGGACAGTTCCCACAGGGGAGGGAGACGGGAAACAAGCAGGCCCCTGAGTCAGCTGGCACACCAAGCCCACAGGGTGACATGAGCAGGCCAACAGGGAGTCAGGGAGGGTGTCCCTGAGGAGGTGTCACGGGCGTAAGCCTAGTCAGGCGTGGAGGAGCACGCGGGGGGTTCTGTACCTGCCGAGGCCATGAGCCACAGAGGGGTCCAGGAAGGGCTGGGCCCCGCAGCTACATCTCCCTGAATGGCTCCACGCCCCTCCTCCATCCCCTCCTGCTGTGTGGCCTGAGGTTTGGGTTTCTCATCCATGTAGTGGAGACAAGATCTCAGCTCTGTGTCCTTCACGGGGTACGGCAAGGACCAGGGAGGAGGGGGACGGAGGGCCAGCCCAGCCAGATCCAGAGAGCAGGAGGCGCCCGTGGGCTGGGGAGGTCGTGCCAATGTTGTCATGGGCACAGCGAAGAACAAAATGCCCGGGGGGGCCTCACATGTGACGGGTAGGGCCCCAGCCCTCGGTCCTCCCGAGAGGAGGATGAGAACATCCCAGCAATGGTGGCAGGTGCCAGACTGTGGCTGGTGCCCTGGCACAGGTTCTACCTGTCCCTTCACTGGGGGGATCCCCCTCCTCAGGGCCACCCAATGTCCAGCCCACCCCTCCCCCCAGTAAGGTGCAGTGATGGGTCACTTGGGTCCCAAGCAAAGCACAGTTGTCAAAGGCTTCTCTGGAAAGACCACGTAGGTGCTGATGCCGTGCTTGGGGCAAACTGGGCAGGACAGAAGGGGGGTGGTGACTTTGGACATGGTGCACAAGGGTTCCCACAGCGATGGGCCACGGCATGCTCCATTTGGGGGCCAGGCTGGAGGAGCCATTATGAGTCCTGCCCTCAGACATGGGATGGCCCCTGGGGTCGAACTGCCCCCCTAGCAAGAGGCAGAAGCAGGTGGGTGGGGGGTGAGAGGAGTCTGCACCTCTGTGCAAGGGGCGGGTGATGCCAGAGGCAGAGTGAGCGCTGGGGACACAGGCAGAGGAGGGGCGCTTACACCTGGGCAGATGTGCCCCATCGCAGAGAGATGGGAGGGAAGGAGGCAGCTGTGGCTTTTCTAGTGTCCAAGTGGATTTCTGAAATGCAAAGTGAACACAGTCATCCCACAAGTCCAGTCTTCCATGTGCTGGAGCCCAGCTCTGTGGGACCCCAGGTGGGGACGTGGGTCTTGGGCTAGGGCTGCTGTCGACGTTGGCCAGGGTAAAGGGGGACAGTGGCCGAGCAGGGCCCTAGCCATCTGGGGGCCCCCCAGCCAACACCAGTGTGCGGCTCCAAGCGCAGGTGGGCCTGGAGCTGGGTGGCGGAGGGGAGGGGCCTGCCACGTGGTCCGCTGTTCATTTAGTCACGGGTGACTGCAGCGTCCTCTCCCACCCGGGAGAAAAACGGCAGGAAAAGACCCTGACGGGGCACCGGCCTGCTCCTCCCCCAGGGGACTCCTCTGGAAAGAAAACCTGTGACAAGACAAATCTTTTGTTTTTGTGCATTTCCCTCTGCTAGAAAAACAAAACAAAACAAAACAAAAATACTCCTGTCTTCCAGGGACAACAAGAGGGGATGGTGAAGGAGTCTCTTCAGCTGAGAGTTTAAAAATAGAACAGAACTGGGTCGGGGGTGGGTTTGTTCTCTGAGGACCAACCAGCTCTCTCCAGAACTGACTTCTTGGAGGGGGCCGCTCTGGGCTGGACCCCAACTCTACCACCTGCCAGTGAGGGTTTCGACGACCTTTCCCAGGTCACCCCTCACCCGTCAGGGCCCGTGTCCTGGACGGGCAGGAAGCCATGAAAGACATGGAAAAAGCATGTTGGTCACTCTATACACTGACCACCGACACCCAGCTCACAGATGGTCCAGGCAGGCCTTGCTGTCACCAGGGGCCTGGAAGCTCCTGCCCACCTCCCGACTGTGCCACGTGGTGCTGTCCACCCCTCCGTCCTCTGCAGAGTCCCCTGCAGCCCCCGGCTCCCCCTCCCACACGCCCTCCCCCAGCCTGGTCCTCCCACTCTCTCGCACCCTCAAAGCCCCATCCTGACACCAGCCTTCACGGCTGGCTCCTCAGCTCGTGTCCTGCCCAGCCCCACTCCCCCACCCCTGGCCTCCTTCCTCCTAAATTCCCGGCCCACCCTAGACCAGTAGCTCATATCCCAGACTGCTCTGAGGATACCTGGCAAGCTTTGAAAGACCCTCATACCGGGCCACACCCAGGCCAATCAAACCAGATACCTGGAGGAGGCCTCTGAGCTCCCAGGTGAGTGCGAGGCACAGTGAGGTGGAGGAGCTCAGTCCTAGACTGGGGTGGGAGCCCTTGCCCTGGACTTCCCGGCCCTGCCCCTGAGCTCCGGGCGGCAGCAACTGTACCTGGCAATTGTGTGTTCACCCGCACTCAACCAATGACCATGGGATAAATACATCAATGGCGGGAAATCAATCAATCAACCAATGAACCAACCAATGACTGGATGATCTGAGTGCCCAGTGCCATTGGCTCTGACAGCTTCTCTCAGGTGAACACCTGCTCACTGTTTGGACAGCCCACCCTCCCCTGGGCGCCCCTGGACCTACCTCTTGCCCCATCAGCACACCCTTCTCTCAAGACACAGACCCCTGCCATGCTCCTGGATGGAAAATGTAATTCGCATTTGGTTGGTTTGGGGTGGGTTTTTTTGTTTTTTTGAGAAAGGGTCTTGCTTTGTTGCCTGGGCTGGAGTGTAGTCTAAGCTTAAACTCCTGGGCTTAAGCAATCCCTCTGCCTCAGGCTCCTGAGTAGCTGGGACTACAGGCCCATGCCCCCACACTTGGCTAATTTTTCTACTTTTTTTGTAGAGATGGAGTCTCACTATGTTGCGCAGGCTGGTCTGGAACTCCTGGGCTCGAGTGATCCTCCTGCCTTGGCCTCCCAAAATGCTCAGATTACAAGTGTGAGCTACCATGCACCTGGCGGTAATTTGCATGTGTATCGAAGTGATGCAAGTACACAGGTAAGCATACAGGTAAGTGCACAGATAAGTAAGTACACAGATAAGTACACAGGCAAGTACACAGGTTAAGTGCATAGGTAAGTGCACAGGTAAAGCACAGCCCGGCCTGCTCTTTCTTCCCACTCCCTGAAGGACCCTTACTGTCCTGTTTCTTCCTCTGTTCACCCATGGTGGGTGGAGGGAACCCTTGGGCCCATGAAGGCTTGAGGAGCACCCGGAGGAGCCGTTCTCTGGGTATGCGTTGGTCAATTTCCCACGTGCTTGGCTCTTTTCCATCCCTGAACCTCCCGAGGGACTCTGGGTCACCTTCCCCCCTGGGGAGCCATATGTCCCTCAGCCCCTCCTCTCCTGGGCCCCCATGGGCACCCTGGCTCTGGCTCCCATGCCTCTCTTGGGCTTGTCCTAAGATGAACTTAGGTCCCAACGTCCCTCCCTGCTTACTTCCTGCACGTCCTCCCACAGTTTCCTGAGAAAGGTGCTCAAAGCCTTGTCTGTGCCAGGGCCCTCCCTCGGGATTCCTTGCCTAGAGAAGAAAAGCATCTCACCTCAGAACTGCAAAGGCTGCGCCCACTGCGCCTGCATCCACATGTGCCCCCCTGGAGTGCCAGTCATATCTCCAGCTCTTTCGTGGGACCAGCTTGCCCTCCAGCAGCTGGAGTTGGCTTTAGAAATTTCAGAAATTACTTACCTGTGTGCTTACCTGTGCAGGGCTGTGTACTTACCTGTGTGCTTACCTGTGCAGGGCTGTGTACTTACCTGTGCAGGGCTGTGTTACTTACCTGTGTGCTTACCTGTGCAGGGCTGTGTACTTACCTGTGTGCTTACCTGTGCAGGGCTGTGTACTTACCTGTGTGCTTACCTGTGCAGGGCTGTGTTACTTACCTGTGTGCTTACTTACCTGCTTTCAGAAATTTCAGGGTGCCAGGCAAGGTTGGGTCTTCTTTCATCCATTCAGCCTGGAGTCTCTCGTCCTCGCTCTAGGGCACTTTCTGGTAAATTATTTGCTTCATGATGCTTTCCATTCTGTTTTCTCTTTCTGGAACTCTTATTAATTACATGTTAGACTGCCCAGACTAATGGTATAATTCTATGTTTTCTTTCCTAGTTTTTGTTTTTTCTACTCTGTGAGAAAGTTATCTGATTGAATTTTTCATGTCTGCTATTTTTTTAATTTCCAAGAGCTCTTTCTTATTCTCTGACTGTTCCTTTTTTATAACACCCTGTTCTTAGGTCATGGAGGTGATATTTTCTCTTCTTTCTCCAGGGGTATCAGCACTAGGGTTTTTTTGTTATATGTTTTGCTCCTCATGTTTTTTGTTTCCTCCAAGCTCCCACATTCTGGTGGGTAGAGGATCTCTTTTTCATGTCAGATGTTTTCCCCTCGGGTATGGTGTCCTTGAGGTCCATGGCTTGGGCTCTAGCTTTCTGTGGTCTGACCAGCCGGAGACACCCAGCCACCTGTCTTCCAGCTGAGCGAGACAGGTGCCGCCCACAGGTGAAAGGTATCAGCAGTGTCCCTTTGTAGTCCTCCCGGTAGATTCCGAGAGGGGGTGTGTGCTCCACACACCATGTTGAGCTGGAAGTCACTCCCTCACTTTTGGATTTGTCTTAAATGCATTTTTAGAGGGAAACCTTATTAGCCACTGGTGGTACCATCAGTAACCTCCTCCACCACGAGGGAGAAGCAGCGGCCAGAAGGTGGAAGCCTTCTAAGGACATCAAGAAATGTCATCTGGGCCGGGTGCGGTGGTGCGCGCCTGTAATCCCAGGTCTCTGGGAGGCCGAGGCGGGAGGATGCTTGAGCTCAGGAGTCTGAGGCTGCAGGGAGCTGTGCTGACGCCACTACACCCCACCCAGTGTGCCAGAGCGAGACTCTGTCTCAAAAAAAAGGCATCTGAACGCCTACCTGCAAAAGGAAAACAAGGAGAAATGCACATCTGGCCCGAGAGCCGAAACCCGGAGGGGGGGATGAGGTGAGAGGTCAAGTGCGCCCGACACCCTCCTCCCCACCTCGGGAAGAATCCAGGGCATGGTGTTTTAGAACAGTTGTATGAGTTGCCAACAAATAAAATCTCACAAAATTCAGATTTCCAGCTCCTCTTAAAAGGCAGCTCTGGACTCGAGTTCCCATGCGGCAGCACTGCCCATTTAAAGCCATGTCTTCTTGACAAGCCACTTAATTTTCCTGAGTCTCAATGTATTCATCTGTAAAATAAAAATTTACTTTTTTTTCTGAAACAGGGCCTCACTCTGTCATCCAGGCTGGAGCGCAGTGGCACAATCATAGCTCACTGCAACCTCCAACTCCTGGCCTCAAGTGATCCTCCCGCCTCAGCCTCCTGAAGTGCCGGGATTAGAGGTGTGAGCCACTGTGCCCGGCCAACTTTTGATTTTTTAAAAATGGCCTGGGGCAACCACTGCCTCCCTCCTTAGATAGGGTCGGTGCCCTCCAAATCCAGTGGGCCCATACATGCCACCATCCCCACTAGGGTGTAAGCCCTGGGCCCAGAGAGTCAGGGTGCCTGTGGGGTGATGCTCCAGGCCCACACCCCTCCCCCTGCCAGCGCAGTGGCAGGTAGAGCAGTCCCCTCCGCAGGTCTGCACTGGCACCACCCGTGCCCACACTGCTGCAGGAGCTGGGGCAGAAAACACACACGGTAGAGGCGGGCGAGTCAGTGGGGGGCTGCTTTGCCATTTTTAGAGGGTGGCCAGCCTCTCTGAGAAGATGACAGCAGAACAGAGGCAGCCAGCGCTGAGCCTGTGGGGTCTGGAGGAAGGGTGTCCAGGCAGTGGGAACAGCAAAGCAAAAGGCACAGCGGCAGGAGGAGCTGAGCTTGGGTCAGTGAGGAGACCCATATGCCAAGGGCAGGGGCCAGGGGCGGATAGGTGGGCG
The DNA here is from genome assembly GCA_023783475.1 of Daubentonia madagascariensis. NCBI lineage: Eukaryota > Metazoa > Chordata > Mammalia > Primates > Daubentoniidae > Daubentonia > Daubentonia madagascariensis. The sequence continues at coordinate 586,446 of JAKFHU010001640.1, read as the reverse complement.
GACCGGCAGAGCCCGAGGCACCTGTGCCTGCTGTTGAACGTATCCCCGGGCCTGTGCCAGGGAGGGGCCAGCAGGGCAGTGGAGGCTCATCCAGTAGGGCAGGCAAAGGTGACCACGGCTAGGACTGGGTGGCTGTGGGGCAGGCTAGCTATTTCTGATTCTGGAAATACGTTGAAAGTTGGGGCAATGGGGTTCCCGGCCAGGGGTTCGAGAAAAAGAGGGCTTGTTCCTGGGCAACCAGGTGATGGGGACGGCTGCAGGAGGGGATTCCTGTCCCAGGGCCCGCAGACCGGGAGCTGTGGGGGCAGCGGCCCACAGGAGAAGCCCCCAGACGGGGGAGGTCCCAGAGGCGAGTGTGCACAGGGCCAGGCCGGGGCTGAGTGCTGAGCCCCAGGAGGAAACCAAGGGAGACCTAGAAGCAGGGCTGGCAGAGAGAGGAAGCCGGGTAGCCTGGGACGGAGGGAGGGAGGGATCTCGGGCTGAGCTCCCCTGAGAGGGCAGCTTAAGGGGCTTAACCTCCTGGAGATCATGGGCGACCTTGACCACTACAGCTATGGGTGGAAGCCTGTTGGGCTGAGTGGACACAGAACAGCAGTGATCGCAGAGCATCTACTCTTCAGGAGTTTGCTGAAAAGGGCAGCAGAGAAGTGGGGGGTGGGGGGGCAGCTAGCAGGGGGGCTGCTGTCAGGAGGCAAAATTGTAGGATGTTTGTGGGCTGCTAGGGGTGACCCTGCATAGAGGGGAAATCTGATGATTCTGAAGAGAGGAGACACAGGAGAGGTGGGGAGTTGGCAGAGGGGGAGGGGAGGGGGGGGAAGGGAAGGAATGGGGGGGAGGTGGAGGAGAGGGAGGGGGGAGGAGGGGAGGATGTAAGGACCTGGACTCAGCCAGGAACACAGTGACCAAGGAATGATGTTTTCACATACTCAGGCTCAACTTTTTACAACCTAGAGGAGCCAACCTGCTTTGGAACAAAACCAAAGACAGTAAACACAGTGAAGTCATCCAATGCATGTGAGGGAAAAGACACTGCTTTCTTTATCCAAACAGTGAATTCTCTCAGAGCTTCCAAGAAATACAGGTCACTGTGGATGCCAATCTGGGAGGGCTTCCTGGAAGAGCTGGGAGTATGGGCAGAAATCAGCCAGGGAGAGAGAGGAGGGACTGGCTTTCTGGGCTGAGCAAAGGCCCCAGATAGAGGAGGCTGGAGAGTGGACAGGCCAGTTTGGGGGGAAGGTCTGTGTCAGTAGGTGCACCAGGTCCCTCTTCTCAGGCCCAGAGGGCAAAGTCACTGCCTGCTCAGGAGGCAAGGGGGACGCCTGGCTACCCCACATAGGCTAAGGGTAGTGGGACCCCCTCACTGAAGACTGTCCCCTGCTCCCAGGGAACATGGTCATCTGAAACCACTGGGGAGTGCCAGGCCCAGTTACATGGCTGCATAACAAATCATTCCAGAACACAGTGGTGTGAAAGGTCCATTCATCAGGCTTGGGGGTGCTGGGGGCAGGAATTCACACGGGCACCATAAGCCAGCCTGCCTGTTCCTGCACATCTGGGTGATGCCGGCTGCGGGCTGGGAGGTCTCAGTGCTTCTGCACGTGGTCTGTGTGGGCTGGGCTGGCTTTCCTCACGGCGTGGTGCCTGGGTTCCAAGGGCAAGTGTCCCCAGAGGGAAGCCCTATCACACCTGTTCCTTCCTCAGGAAGACCTTCTCACCTTCACAGATGGGGCAGTGCCCCCCACCCCCGCTTCCACCAGCTCCCTGCTGGCTGCATCTTCCCTGCAAGCAGCCTTACCCCCTCGTAACCAGGGACCTGTGTGTAAGGTTGGTCTCTGCCACCAGCTGTGTGGGCAGAGCCCCACCACAGTTTGCTCACTATCATGTCCCCAGCACCAAACATGTGCCTGGCACATGGCAGACATACAATAAGTATATGAATGAATAATATAAATGAATGGCTGGGTGGATGGATAGAAGGATGGGTGGACGAATGGACGACTGGACAGACGGACAGGTAGATGGGCAGACGGGTGCATGAACAGATAGTGGGTGTGTGGATGAAGGGAGGATGGAAGTGTGGATAAACATCCGTTCAACCCTACTTTTCTGGGACCAGGTTGTTTTTCACACCCCAAAATCCTTTCTCCAAACTTGCCTCTCACATTACTTTTTTCTTTCTCTTTGTTCTCAAGGAATTCTTGCCTGTAACCTTTATTTCAGGACATAATTACTAATGATCTTACATTGTTATTTAAATTCTTCATGTTTAAACATTTCGCTTACAAACACTTCAAGGAGCAATCCTGTCTGTGAACTGCGGCCTCCCTACCAGAGTAGTAAATCAACTGTGTTTGGACTTGGCGACTTACCTTAATCATTAAGGTAATGGACTGTTCTGTTTGAGCCCTTCTTGAGTATTGGGCCTGGTTCTGGGGTGCATTTTGTACAAACCATCCCCACCTGGTCTTCAGACACAGTGGTCTAACTCGAATCCTTCGAAGCCCCCCAGGGCTCCGTGATCAGCCTCTTCATGGCCCACCAGTGCCCGTGCCTTTGCCCCCACCCCAGCCCTGCAGCCCCACGTCACTCTGCTCCACCCTCATTCCCACCACTGCAGCCACTCTGGCCTCTTCCTGGCTCAGCAAGGGCCCCATACTGCCTTCCACCACAGGGACTTTGCACATGCAGTGTCCTGTCACCCCCCAGTCAGGATCTATTCTCTCCTTGTCTTCTCTGCTCTGGCTTGCAGAGGACATGATCTTGAACACAGAAAATCCTAGGGAAGCCACTAAAAATCTATTAGAACTAATAAACAAGTTCAGCAAGGTTGCAGGATACAAGATCAATATATGAATATCAATTGTGTTTCTACACAGTAGTAATTAACAAACCAGAAATGAAATTAAGAAAACAATTCCATAAAACATTTAGGAGTAAACTTAACAGAAGAAGTACAAAACACATACACTGAAAACTGCAATACATGGTTGAATGAAATTAAAGGAGATCTAAACAAACGGAAAGCATTCCACGTTCGTGGACTGGAGGACTGAACATTTGAGGTGGCAGCACTCCCCAAATTGATCTTCATTTGCATTTCTCCAATGCCACAGATACAGTAGATTCAACACAATCCCTACCAGACTCCTAGCTAGCTTCCTTGCAGGAATTGACAAATTGATCCTTAAATTCATATGGAACATCAAGGGACTCAGAATAGCCAAAGCAATCTTGAAGAAAGAACAAAGTTAGAGAACTCATACTTTCCAAAATCAAAACTTACTACCAGGCCGGGCACAGTGGCTCATGCCTATAATCCCAGCACTCTGGGAGGCCAAGGCAGGGGGATCGCTTGAGGTCAGGAGTTCAAGACCAGCCTGAGCAAAAGTGAGACCTCATCTCTACAAAAAAATAGAAAAATCAACCGGGCAGGGTGGTGTGCGCCTGTAGTCCCAGCTACTCGGGAGGCCGAGGCAGGAGGATCACTTGAGCCCAGGAGTCTGAGGTTGTGGTGAGCTGTGATGACACCGCTGCACTACAGTCTGGGCAACAGAGAGAGACTCTGTCTCAAAAAAAAAAAAAAAAAAAAAAAAGCCTACTACCAAGCTGCAGTAATCAAAACAGTGTGGTTCTGGGACAAGGACAGACATATAGTTTAGTGAAATAGAACAGAGAGCCCAGAAAGAAAACCTCACATTTATGGGCAACTGATTTTTGACAAGGGTGCCAAGAACATTTAATGGGCACAATCTTTTCAACAAACAATGTTGGGATAACTGGACATCCACATGCAAAAGAATGAAGTTGGATTCTTACCTCACACTATACACAAAAATTAACTCAAAACTGACCAAAGACCTAAATGTAAGAGTAAAAAACTATAAAACTCTTAGAAGAAAAATAGGCATAGACCTTGGATTAGGCAGTGGTTTTTTAGATATGACACCAAAAGCACAAGCAATGAAAGAAGGAAAAAAAAACCAGATAAATTGGATGTCATCAAAATTTAAAACTTTTGTGCTTTAAAAGACAACATCAAGAGAATAAGAAAACAACCCACAGAATGGGAGAAAATATTTATAAATCATATATCTGATAAGGGACTTCTACCTAGAGTATATAAAGAACTCTTACAACCCAATAATTAAAAGACAAATAACCAATTTATAAATGAGCAAAGGATCTGCATAGATGTTTCTCCAGAGAAGATATACAAATGGCCAATAAGGATGTGAAAAGATGCTAAACATCATTAGTCACTAGAGAAATACAAATCAAAACCACAAGGACATACTATTGCACACCCAGTAGGATGGCTATAGTAAAAAAGACAGACAACAACCAGTGTTAGTGAGGATGAGGAAAAACTGGAACCCTCAAACACTGCTGGTGGGAGTATAAATTGGAGCAGCCACTTTTGGAAAACCAGCTGGTAGTTCCTTAAAAGTTCAAACAGTATTACCACATGACCCAGCAATTCTACTCCTACATATGTACCCAAGAAAAACGAAAACATATGTCCACACAAAAACTTGCACACCAATGCTCACAGCTGCATTGTTTTTTTGAGACAAGGTCTCACTCTGTTACCTGGGCTGGAGTGCAGTGGCTGGATCATATAGCTCACTGCAACCTCAAACTGCAGGCCTCAAGTGATCCTCCTAACTTGGCCCCTCAAAATGCTGGGATTACAGGTGTGAGCCACCATGCCTGGCCCAGCATTATTCTCTTTTTGTTTTGTTTTGTTTTTTTGAGACACGGTCTCTCTCTGTTGCCCCGGCTAGAGTGCAGTGGCATCATCATAGCTCACTGCAGCCTCACACTTCTGGGCTCAGGCGATCCTCCTGTCTCAGCCTCCCGGGTAGTTGGGACTACAAGTGTGTGCCACAACACCCAGCTAATTCTTCTATTTTTTGTAGAGACTGGGTCTCACTCTTGCTCAAGCTGGTCTTGAACTCCCGAGCTCATGCAATCCTCCTGCCTCCCAGAATGCTGGGATTATAGGCGTGAGCCACTGCGCCTGGCCCAGCATTATTCTTAATAGCTATAAAATGGAAACAACCCAAATGTCCATTAACTGGTGAATAGAAAAATAAAATATGGTATTCCCATACAATGGAATGTTATTCAACAATAAAAAGTAAGGAATTTCTGATACATGTTACAACATGGATGAACCTGGAAAATATGCCGTGTGAGAGTCAGACACAAAAGACCAGTCTTATGTGATTCCATCATATGAAATGCACAGAGGAGGCAAATCCATAGAGACGGAAAGTGGGTTAGTGGTTGCCAGGGGCAGGGGCTGGGAGGTGGAGAACTTGAGGGAAACAGAGAGTGATGGTTAGTGGGTATGGGACTTCTTTTGTTGGCAGGACGAAAATGTTCCAAAATTGACTGTGGTGATGGTTGCACAACTCTGTGAACATAAAATAGAAAAAAACATTGAATTGTATATTTTAAATGGGTGAATTGTAGGGTAAATGAATTAATCTCAATACAATTTTATTTTTGAAAACATGAAGGGGTGACCTTACCTCGTCTTTGAGGAGGTGCTGCTTACCTGTGGGCAGAGGTGGTAGAATGGGGTCCCTCCCCTTAGGTCCAGGAGGGCAAGGGCTGTGTCTGACCTGCCCCTCACTCACATCCCTATGGCCAGCAGGTCACCTGCCAGTCTTGCTGAGCAGGGAGATTCCCATCAGAGGTGCACAATGGGGTGGACTTGGTCGGAGAGTGGAGAGGGTGCATTTTCTGTCCTGGCAGAGTTTGAGGCTGGAGGCAATCCTGGGTGTGGGGGGGATTAATGGATTTGGGAAGGTTCTTCCAGACGTGGGGGTCTGGGATGATTCCCTCTGCCTGTCCTAGGAGCTGAGCAGGGTCCTCGGGTGTACATCCCCTGGCTCAGGCTTGGCAGGGGACGTAGGGGCTATCCCCTGAGCCTCTTCAGCCAGCAACAAATGGCAGAATCCAACCCAACTAGTTTAAGCAAAAATGAGGCTCTTTATTGGCTCATATAAATAGAATGAAACAAAGGCCTAGCTGGATTTAGCATCCACATTGTCTCTGGAGGTCTGTCCCTGTCCACTTCCTGGTGACATCCCAGCCCCCAGCAGCTTCCATCGGCCAGCTGAGCAGCCACATGGGGAGGAGAGAAGCTCCACCACCCAGGGCAGCAAAAGCCCTGGGCCATCCTCCCATTGACCAGGCCAGGGTCACATGACCACACCTGAGCCAAGTGCTGTGACTTGTCTATCCTGGGAGTGGGGGAGGGGAATTCTTTTTTTTTTTTTTTTTACCACCTCCCCCAAGAGGGAGGGGAATTCTGCCAGCCCCCAGACAGCCTTCAAATCTGTTGGGGACTGAAGTTTACAAGAGGGACAGAGCTGCAATCGAATTCCTGGTGCTGGGACAGCTAAGGATGGTAAACCTGAAATGGAATCACGGCTCTTTCTGCGGGCAATGCTTTAGGTCTGGGGCATATTTGGCCCCAGAACAGATAGCCCCTCATGCCAGCTCCATGATGGAGATTTGTCATGAGTCATGGAGATTTGTCAATGTGTCATTTGAAGGCCACCAAAGGCCAAGAACTGCACACCAGCTGGGCTCTGCAGAACAGGCATGTTTCTCAAAAATGAAATAGCGTCTGCACCCGTGGGGCTGCACCTGGGTGGGTCGGCCCCACCTGCCTCTCTCCAGTTTTCCTGGCCCCCTGTGGCCCTGAGCCCAGCCCAGCCCATGAAAGTGCCTACCCCCCTCTGGCTCTGTCCCCCAAAACCCCAGATCCAAATTCCCAGGGGAGAATTGGCTGGCCCAGACTAGAGAGTGGTCCACCATCAGGTGACAATGCCGTCCAATCAGCAGTGGCCAAGGAGATGGCTGGGCAGCACAGACATGGCCCCCACGAGCCCCCATTCAGCAGAGACGCTGGAGGGTGTGGCTTCAAAGAAGAGGACAAGGCCTGTGCTCACCTCCCAGGGAGTTCTGAGTTCCCGACTCTTCACAAAATGGCACAGAGGCACAATGTAGAGGGCTTGCATGGAAGGACGGATCACCCCAAGTACTGACACCCTCTCTGTGGCACATCCAGAGATGCTCGGCACAGATCCCCCTCTGAGAAAGGACTGCTGCCCCGCTTCCAGAAGCGGGTGAACTGACGGCCTCCAGCCGTCAGCTTCAAGGCAGGTCACGGTCTTCCCAGGTGACCCTAGTCACTGCTGAGCACGGTGGACAGAGACAGCTATTTCGGCCCGACGTGGGTCCCCTCTATCTGCAGTCTGTGCTGTGGCTCCCCACCGGGCTGACTGCGCCTTACCAGGTCCACGTCACAGGCAGTGGCTCCCTTCTCTGCTCATCAGCGTCTGCTTCCTGGAGAACCCAAAGATTTGGGGGTAGGAATGGAGTGGCGCGAGAAAGCGGGCAGCAAGGTGGGTTTGCGGACTGGACCACCCCAGTGCTCAGTGAGGAAGGAAGACATCCCCGGCTGCAGGCTGCACATAGCCAGCCGGCGGAGGTGGGGATGGGGGAAGGGACTTGCGAGAATCAGCTGGTGTGCAGGAGCCAGCCGCCAGCCCAGCCCGCACCACCATTCCAACTGATTCAGGTGCTTGAAATGTGTGGGGAGGGGGAGGGTAATGGAATTGGAGGGTTGTTAACTAAGTTGCCTTGGCTTAGAGATGGATAATGACAAGCTGAGGGCAATTAACAAACAATTGGAAACTAAGTGTGAGAGCAGGTCTGCTGGCAGCTTCAAAGGAGTCTTCCTGGTAGGCAGTGCAAGAGCAGAAAGCTCAAGTTCAAATCCAGATTTGATAGCCAGGTGGCCAACGCTCAAAGATGGCTGAGCACCCAACTGAGGCATGACTGTTGTGCCAAAGTCAGGACCCTGGTCGGGAGCGCCGGGACCCCTACCTGGCTGGGCCTGACTGTGGGGCCATGTGCACGGTCCTGAGGAGGTTATAGAGTATGACCCCACAGACATCTCTGAACCATGTGAGCTGCAAAAGTGGCCCACCTCTCCCCATTAGGAGCCGGCTGCTCCCTGTGGGCAGACAGCGCAGAATTCTCTCCCCTACAAGGCAATAGGCGCCTCTCTGGCAGCTGTCCTGGCATCCTCCCCAGGCCACCAGCCCTGCCACCAGACTTGCCAAAGCATAGCCCTGCTGAGGACATGCTGGGCTGGCCCTGGAGGAAGGGGCTGTACCCCAGAGGGGCTACAAGGCTCAGTCAGCGTATGCTGCCACAATGGAGGAGGGGTACCTGTGGGGTTGGATTTCAAGGGTGTTTAGGGCCTTCTTGGGCGCCAAGGTACCCCCCTGCTGGACGGTCTCTGTGAACAAGTGCAGCTACCCCAGTGGAGAAGGTGCAGTAGCCAGGGGCTCAGACGCTCAGGAATAGGAGTAGCCCCCAGACATGCAGAGGCGACAGCTGAGGTGGGGGCAGATGTCCTCCCCAGGCCAGGATATGCACCCCAGGTGAAGCCCTAGGCCACTGCAGCCCGAAGCTCATCTGCCTACCTCCCTGCCCTGAGTCTTCCCTCAGGAAGTGGGGTAGGGAAACTGGGTGGGGGGGCTGCCCCTGCACGGGAGAAAGGTGCTGGGGCACGAGGGGTGGCCTGCACAGAAACATGCTGCTCAGATCTCCCTTCAAAAAGGGACTGGCTGCCAGCTCCTCTTCCAGGGTTAACTGCCTGGTCCTACTTCCTGTCTATCGGGAAGTCACCTGCAGCTGTTGGAGCCTTAAGGGATTTTGCTAACATAGCCTCAGATTGTGCTGAGGTAGCACCTTCCTAGGGTGACCCCAGCCAGTGACTGAGCCAGGTGGTGACAGGAGACCCGGCCACTTCTGCCCAGTAAAGGGTGCCTGCGCTAGACACTCGTTCCTCCCGGCTTTGTCAGGTCTGCATCTTAGCCAAGCTCCCGGCCCAATCCACTCACTCCACGTTTCCTCTCACAGGTGTTACCCTCCTGTTAACCATTTGCACCCTTAGCTCCATCTCAGTGTCTGCCTCCGGAGAAACCAGCCTGCAGCCATCTCACCTGGCCTTGGTGTGATGACGGACAAGAAGGTCAGGCAGGGTTCATTTGTTCACTCAGCAAATATTGGAGGAGGGTGTGTAACATTGTACTCAACACCATGGGTTCCCCAACCTGGGCTTGCATGCTGGCACTGTTGGGATGGTGGGCATGTTACTTAACTGCCCTGGCCCTCCATTTCCTGCCTATAAAACAGGGATGATTCTAAAACCTGCTCCAGAGTGTTGCTTTGAACATCATATGTGTAAACTGCTTAGCACAATGCCCAGCACACACTCAACAATTATGAACTTCATCTGCTGTTATCTTTTCTTTGAGCATTCACTTCAAGGTTTTTGCTACATGGACCTTACTTTTCTATTTAGAAACCAGAATTCATGGTCTGACAAGTTTTGGGGTCAGCACGGTACCAACAGGAGTGAGGACTTGGAGTGGTAACATCTGGGGATTCGGGGTGATGTCTACTATTCACATGCACTTACATGAGCGCTAGAGCAAAGGGCAGGCTGCATGTGCGGCAGCCCCAGTGCAACTCTTCCCAGGAGGGGTTGCCAGTCCCCTTCCCATCACAAAAGAAGCCTCTCTCTGACTTGCTTGTCTGTCCTGAGGGCAAGTGCTGTGAGGGAGAATGGACACTTGGTACTGAGGCATTCATCTGAGCAGGGAGATGCCTCCATCCCCAAATGGAGGAACAGTCACAACCAAAAGCTTAAGAAGTAAGGGTTCCACCTCACACACGGCTGGTGGGAATATGAAGTGGTATGGCCACTTTGGCAAACAGTTTGGCAGCTCCTCACAATGTTAAACACAGAATTACCATATGACCTGGGTATATACCCAAGAGAAATGAGCACATACTTCCACACAAAAACTTACACAAATGTTCATAGCAGCATTATTCCTTATAGCTAAAAAGTGGAAATGACCCAAATGTTCATAAGCTCATGGACAGATAGGCAATATCATACAGCAGAACAACATTCAGCTATAAAAAGGAATGAAGTACTGACCCGTGCTGCAACATGGATGAGCCCTAAAAACACACAAACACACACTAAGTGAAAGAAGCCAGTCACAAAAGGGCATCTATTGCATGATTCCAGCTATATGAAATGTCCAGAGGAGGCAAATCCATCTAGACAAAAAGTAGACTAGTGGATGCTTAGGAATGGGGGAGGTGGTGGGGAGTGACCACTAATGGGTATGGGGCTTCTTTTTGGGGTGATGAAGATGTTCTGGAATTACTGGTGATGGTTGTGCAACTCTGCAAATACACTAAACATCACTGAACTGTACACTTTAAATGAGTGAATATTATAGTAAGTAAAACCTTAATAAAGCTGTTAAACAAACAAATAAATGAATAAGCCATGAGTTCTGGTTCAACCTGATGCAGACAGGTCAGACGCTGGAGGTTCCAAGGTGTGTGGTGAATGTTGACTGTGAAAATGCTGTGGTTCAAACCCAGCAAGACTCCCAAGGCAAATGAGGTTTTTATGTTCTGGTGCTTGGGAAAGACAAGCACATCTTCAAGGACATCTGCAGTTGTCTATCTGGACAAGATGAGCCACCGGAAGTGGGTTTCCTCCCCACCCAGCTCCTGGTACCTGCTGGAGAAGCATGAAGCAGCCCTGGATGAGGGAGCCCTCTTCTCTGGCCCACATTCTGCCCCGTGGTCGGCTTTGCGGCCAGTGTCTGCCTCTCTGGGCCTGCGTGGGTGCCTGCTGGCTCCTGATGTGTGTTATCTCTTGCTACCCAGAGCCTTAATCCAGCCTTTGCTCTCAGGGTGGTTAAGGCAGCAACAGAAGGAAAGGATCGTGGTGTTAAGAAGTCGGAACTGAACATAAGAAAACAGAACCACTTGCCCTGGCAGGATGCTTTCCATTGTCAGCACTGCAACCTTTTGCTGGGCGGCGGGAATGTCTTAGTGCACAGATGAAACATCCTCAGGTCGCTCATGGAGCACTTCCAGGAGTCTCTTTTGGCCGCTGTCAGCTGCACAGTTTCTTTATTTCATGTGACCTCATTCCTGGGGCTGTGGCTCTGCCCAGCAGGTGCTCGTGCTGCATCGGGAAGGTGCAAAGAGAAGTGTCCAGGGATGGTCAGGGCAGGCCCCGAGTTACCACGGCAACGCCCTAGGATGCATCCTGCCTTCATGGCTTGGAGTTAAGAAAGGGGGTAAAATGCAAGAGGAGAGACCCTTGAAGAAGGGTCTTGAAGAAACACTGCCTCCTTCCCCAGTGCCCAGCTCCAGCCCCGGGTCAGGGTCCATCTGGGCATCTACAGAGCGTGAGCTCCTGAGTGGCGGAGGACGCCCAGAGGTCAAGCAGGAGCCGACTTGGATCTGAATCCCAGCCCTGCAGCTCACTGGCTTTGTGACCCTGGCTGAGTCGCCAAACCCAGCTGGGCACCTCTTTGCCTCCTCTCTGAAGGTGCAGCACCACAGCCCAGAGGGCTGCAGAGGGGCTGGGAGGAAACCGCATGGCCAAACTGGGCACCGGGTCTGGCATGGAGGCGTGGGCACTTAGTAAGAGCGTGATGGCCTGGCTCAGGAAGAGCCTTGCATTGTTTATGTTGCATCCAAGTGGGACACAGCCCCCCCAAACTGTCCCTGAGCTCCTAAAGCCCTGGCAGTGGGGGCCTACTGGCCCCCTGCAGGGAGAAGCCACCCAGCCTCCAGCCGATGGCAGGTTCTCCGTTCTCAGGAGCTTCTCTGAGCTTCTCTCTCTGCATTTCTGAGGCGGCAGCTCCAGGGCTGGCCCTACTAGGATCCCACACGTAGGGGTCTGGTCACTAGTTCTAGTGTCTGGGTCTGCCCAGGTTCCCGTCAGCTGTGCTCAGCCATCCCTCCAGCTGCACCTGGAAACGCTGCTTAGCTGGGTCTGGGGTTGAACACACGCCTTTTACTTTGCACAGTGCATCCTCCTCGCCATGTCACTCCTCCACCAGAAAGGCTGGCTGTTAGGGTGGGCTGGTGGGATGGGGGAAAGAAGACAGATGGGGAACGAGGGGGCTGAGGCGGGGCGGGGAGGGAAGATGCGTGAACTTCAGCTCACTGGTACTCATGGAGCCTCCTGGGAAAGCCACCCTGTAGGGCCCTGTGCAAAAGGAAATGGACCTCAACTGGATCCCCAGAGAGCAGGTTGGACCCTGTGAGAATTCCCAGTTGTGCAAACCCAACAGTGCCCTCCCTCCTCACCCTGCCGTTGGCCACATGTGGGTCACCATGCCCTGGGCACACCCTCTCTGGGCCTTCAGTCCCTTTCCCTGCCCGTGCTGAGCTGCCCCACCAAGGCCGGGCCCCTCTCAGCTGCTTCCTGGCTCACCCTGTGCACCTGGGTGGTGGAGGGCTCTTGCCCAGCGGGGAGGGCCCCTCCCCTGTACCAATGCTGAATGAGAGGAGGGGACAGGGAGGTCCTGCCTCACTGGCATGTGCCCACACTTCAGAACCCTGAGCTATTTTACCTGTGGACTACCTATCTATGAATGCTTTTCTCTGAATCAACTCACCTGTTTTGTGTGGCTCCTACTAAGCAACGATGCCTGTGAAATCAATGGTTGTGCTGGTCCTTCTTTCTCAGGTGTATGTTTGAGGAACAGAATGCTTTTCTGTGGCAGTACACCCCCTGCTGAACACTGGTCCATGTGACCCCAGCTACACTGGTAGCAAATGCGGGGGTGGGGGGGAGGGGGTCCCAGCTCTATGTCTTCACACATGTCCTTATTGGGGAATGCTTCACTTTTCTACCTACACACAGTAGGCGCTTGGTAAGTGGCTCGTGGCTGCAGTGGAAACCTCTCCAGCCACCTCTATGGTCCCCTACACACCCAGTCCCCACGTGTGGGCCCCTGGCCACTCCCAAAGCTCTTCACAGGCATGATCTTCTGGGGTCAAGTCCACCAGTGAGATAGGCAGGCAAAGAGAGAAACTGAGGCAGGCAGTCTGACCTACCCCAGCTCATTTCCCTACATCTCTCAGCTCACTGGTCTAAGGCTTGGTGATGATCAAGTGGGTGGGCTTTTCAGACCTGAGCACAGGTGGAGAGCTGTTTATTGTGAAGGTACTGAACAGATGTGCCCTAGCCTGGAAAACAAACGGCACCAATGGACTTCTAGGTCAAGTTCAGGTCTAGCACAACTGCTCCCCTTCTCAGATCTTTCCCAAGTGCACTTCGCTTTGGGCCAGACACCAAGGAATGAATGGCAGGGCCCGCGTTTCTGGACCTGGGCACTGCTCATATTTTTAGCCTTGGCCCTGCCCGGGCATTTGCATGGTGGCTACTATCCTCAGGGAACCACCCAGCTGCATGCCCAGGAGCCTGGCGGCACTCAGAGGTCCCTCCCGCCTCCCCACCATGGGTCCTGGGGCTCAGACTCAGCTCTTGTTAGTGAAGGGTGCGTCCCCACCCCCAACACACACAGGCTCGAAACCGGGAGGGGAGGTGTGAGGTAGAGTCTGTGACCTTGGACTCCTCACCTGGAAAGTGGAGGAAGGAGGACTTGGCAGCAGGCCACAGGGAGACCTGGCTGGCACCTGCTCCAGAAGGGCGCACCCCCGCACGTCCGAGTGCCCGGAGAGAAGCCCAGAGTCCGGATCTTACTTCCCAGGGGCCAGATGCCCGTCGCCGGACACCACCCTTCCCTGGGCTGGGCTAGCTCCCTGGTTTGCTGTCTCTGATCTCCCGAGCACAATTTTCTGGGAGCCGAGAAGCAGTTCTGGAATGTTCAGGTAAATCTTGGCACACGACACTGTCCATCTTCTTTTCAGCTTCCTATGTGTCCCCTTGTCAAACGCACGTTCTCTTCCCGGACGTTGCCGGTGCGGGTGGGACGAGCCGGGCTTCACAAAGGGCAGGACACGGTGCGGGGCCGCCTGCACTCACCTCCCCGGCGCGACGCTCGCGCTTCCTCCCTCTCCCCGACCCCGGGGTCCCGACCGAGCCCACACTCGCCATAGCGAAACGAACGCTTCACAGAATAGTACTTATTTTTGCCACGTGGGATGCTGATGTTTACCTTATTTTATTTCATTTTTAAAAACGCTGGTCACCACCCCCTGATGTCCTCCAGGACCCAATAACGGTCCCTGATCTGACGCCGTTCACGGGGGGAGCGCGCCGCACCAGGCAACACGCACGCGACCTCCGGTCGCTCGCACGCGGTGCAGGGCGCGGGGCGCGGACGGGGCGCGCGGGGTCCGGCCCGGGCTTGGGGCGGGGCGCGCCGGGGCCCGGGCGAGCGAGAGCCGCCGCAGGCCGGGGGAGGAGGCGAGTGCGGCAGAGAGTTATATTTAGCGGCCGCCACGCCGGAAGCGCTGCCCTCCCCCGCGTCGCCCCGGGCGGGAGTCCGGGGGCGCCCCGGGGCGGCGAGGGCCGGGGGCGCGCGGGACCAGGCCAAGGGCAGCCGTCCCGCCCGGCGGTTGCAGGAAAGGAAGGGGGGGGGCGCGCAGGGGGCGGGGCCCGGCCCTCCGCCCCGCCCCGCTGGGGGTCTTGCGCTCGCGCCCCGCGCGGGGCCCGCCGGGAGCCGGCCGAGGAAGGGGGCGGGGAGCCCGGAGGCCGCCCCGGCCAGTGGTCCTCGCTGCGCACGCGCGGCGCGCGGGCCGCCCCCGGCTGGCAGCGCGGCCATATTTAAAGGGCGGCGGGCGCGGCGAGCCAATGGGCGGCGGGCGTGCGGGGGCGGCGCGTGGCGGCTCGAGGCCCCGGATGTGGCCGCGACGGCCCCTCCTCCCCGGCGCTCCCCTCGGCGGCCCGGCCGCGCGCCCCTCCTTCGCTCGCTCGGCGCCCGCGCAGGCCCCTCGGGCGGCGGCGAGGAGGCGCCCGCGGCGGCGCGGCGGCGGCGCGGAGGAGCGCAGCAGCGGGCGGCCAGGCGACCGCGCGGCGGCGGAGCGGGCCGCGGCCCGGCGCTCGTCCCCCCCCGCGGCCCGGCGCGCCCCGGCCGCCGCCATGAGCGGCTCCTCGGGCACCCCGTATCTGGGCAGCAAAATCAGCCTCATCTCCAAGGCGCAGATCCGCTACGAGGGCATCCTCTACACCATCGACACCGACAACTCCACCGTGGCGCTCGCCAAAGGTAGCGGCCGCCGCCCGCCCGCGCGCCGCCGCCAACCGCCCGCGCCCGCCGCCGCCCGCCAACAGCCCGGCCCCGGCGGCCCCGCCCGCCCGCGCCGCGCCCCTCCCTGGGGCGCCCGGACCCCGCCGGCACGTCGTCCCCGGACGCCCCCGGCTTGCGGGCCGCCGCTCCGCACCGCCTCCCCGGGGCGCGCTCGGCGGGCACAATGGTCTCCCCCGCCCCGGCGGCCGTGTCGTGCGCGGGCGCCCGGCCGCGTTTGGGGAGGGGCGGGCCCGGCCCCCGCGTCCGCCCGCCCGCCCGGTCGGCGGAGCCCACCTCTGCAGGTGCGGGGCGGCGGGACGGCTCCCCCGCGTCTGGGGGATCCCCGCGGGGGACAGGCCGGGCAGGGCGAAGGGGCGGGCTGTCTCCGCGCAGCCCCGGAGGCTCGGGGGAGCGAGCAGACGCGAGCCCTGCGTGCCCTTCTGGAACCTTTGGGCAACTGGGCCTTGATCCTGGACACATTCCGGTCCCAACGGAACCTCCCGCCTAAATGAGAGTATCGGTTGGCAGCTCGATGCCCCCGGTTTAAAGTACCCGTGTCCCGACGGTCCGACGGCGCGGCTTGCCCTCTGTGACAGCCCCCCGTGGGCACCGACAGCCCGCGGCCGGCGAGGGAGCCCGGGGGAAGAGGGCTCTGTGGTGGCTCTGGGGAAGTCGGGAACCTCTGAGCCTGCTGAGGCAGCGGGTGGCCCAGACTTCCTTTGTCTTGGTCCTCCCGGGCATGGGGAGTGTACTCCCTGCCTCGCCGAGAAAAGTGCCGGTGGGGGCCCGGCCTGCGAACCCCGAGTGTGCTGGGTCTGGTGCTCTCCCCAGGGGGTCGTTCCAGCGTCCAGACAGGTGTGAGACGCAGCTTGCGTCAGAGGGAGCCCCGGTGCTTGGAAGGATGCAGTCGTTCCAGACTCTGGGAATATCTCCTTTCAAAGCCTTGTGTTCAAACGCAGTCTGCGGACAGACTGCGTGGCTGCAGGAGGTAGTTCAGTATTACAAGGTCACGTGCACACTTGTAACGTTGGTGCTTTACTACATTGACATGAGATCCCAATTGGAAACTGAGGCCCGGAGTGGGCCCCAGGGCTCGGTAGGCGTTGTGCTCATGTTAAATGGAGGCTACTGTTGCACCCAGCTCTGCCCTGGGGACCTACTAAGGAGAACACTGCTGTTTGGGGGTTAAAACCCCCAGAAGTCCCTTGGGCTCAGGGCTTCCTTATAGACACAGAAGCTGGGGTGGGGGGGTCCAAATTCTGGGACCCCTGTCTCCCTTTGTTATTTCTGTAACAGCTTTTCCAAGGCTTGTGGGTAGAAGGGTGAGGGGAATGCTCTCAACTTTCTGGATTCTCCCGCGGGGACTGCCTCGCAGGCGCGTGTGCAGCAAGCTGCGTGTGCAGCGGGCTGTTGGTCTGTGAAGGCAGATATGGAGAGGGAGGTTTTGCTGAGGGCTCTGCACATGGGTGTGAGTGCACTTGGGAATGTGGGGCTTCGCAAGACCGTGGGTCCGTGAGTTTTTCCTTGTCTTTGTGACCTAGGACTTGTGGAGCGTCACCAGCTGGTGCCTTGTGGGTACTGTCTGCTGAAAGGTGGTGGTTAACTAGTTGTTGAAATGTAGGACTTGGGTGTGGTGTTGGGGCTTGGGCAGGGGCCGCCTGTCTTCTGGGAGGCTTGGGAGGTGCAGTGTCAAGAGATTGATCGACAACCTAACACTTCTTTTTCTCAACTCCCAAGTGAGGTCCTTTGGTACTGAAGACCGTCCCACAGATAGGCCTGCTCCCCCGAGAGAGGAGATTTATGAGTACATCATTTTCCGGGGAAGTGATATCAAAGACATTACTGTGTGTGAACCTCCCAAAGCCCAGCACACACTCCCCCAGGATCCTGCTATTGTGCAAGTAAGTGTGTCACTGTCCTTCTGGGGGGCACTGTTCTGAGAGATGCTGTTTTCCACATGGAGCTTGTGTCATCTGTTTGGCCAGAGTGCTCAGCTTGAGGAATAGCCTTTTAATGAAAAGGGGCTTACATTTTGTCTAGGCTGTGGATGTTGCTGCAGCAGGTGTTGGTTTGTGCAGCTTACAGTAGGTAATGTGCTGTATAGCATGGCCCTGGGAGGAGGCCTGTGAAACTTGCTGTGTGTGCGCGCTGGGTGCGGGTGTTCTGGAGTGGGGGGTACGTGGCAGTATGTTGTGTGTGTAGTGTAAAGGGGTCGGTGGTTGGGGCATGGTGCCCTTGGTTTCTGGTTGGAGAAGTCTGAGCCCTGAGTGGCCTGGGGTGAGCGGCATGAGGATGAGACACTAGCAGGACAGCCTTGTGTCGTGCTGGCAGACGTGCCATCCCGGTGCTACCTCTGCAAGTCTGGTGTCTCTCGCCCACTTGCTGGGTTATGGCATATTTGGCCAAGGATTACCAGGGAGCCCAGGTTAATATTTTCTTAGCTTGTAAACTTAAATATTTGGTCTCTTTCTCTCTCCCCTCAATACAAAAAATAAATAAATTTTAATACTCATTGGCTCTTCTGGGGTTCAGACTGCACCAGCTTCTGGGACTGAGCCTACACTTTGGAAGGTAGGATCCGCAGGGTGGGCTTTGGGAGCACGTGGAGAAGCCCTGGCCAGACTTCTGAAGGCTTGGAGGGAGGGTCCTCAGGGACTTCAGAAGAGGAAGGTACCTGAGCCAGGCCTGAGGAACAGAGAGGAAGTGGCCAGGTGAACTGAGTGGGTGGAGGTCAGTCCCCAAACAAGAAGCAGTGTTCCTGAAGGCTGCCCCCCCCAGAGAAAATGGATGTTTGGGGAAGCGTGAGTCCTTCCCCAGCCACAGCTTTGCCGTGGGTGTGGCAGATCAGGTGGCATTTTCCTCCTCTGACCTGATGGCAGTGGGGAGCCATTTGAGGGTTTTGAGTTAGGGGAAATCAGGGTTGGAATTATGTGGACAGGTGGAGCGCAAGGCTGTGGAAAAGGCAGCTATTTGCCGTACTGGAAACTCGCACCCTGAGGACTGCCCGGCATCTCCGGAATACAGGCTGACAGCAGGGTGCCTGCTTCCTGTCTGAACGAGCCAGCGCTCTAAATGCTGGAGTTCGGGGTGACTGGATGGCCCTGCGCCATTCTCACCGCGTGTCTCATTGTTCAGTCTTCCCTGGGCTCTGCCTCTGCCTCGCCCTTCCAGCCGCATGTGCCTTACAGCCCCTTCAGAGGAATGCCGCCCTATGGCCAGCTGGCCGCCAGCTCCCTGCTCAGCCAGCAGTATGCCGCTTCCTTAGGCCTAGGTGAGTAACTTGTTTCTCCTTGGTCAACCACGCCTGCTTGTGACTGCCAGGAAGTGAGTGCCAGATCCTGAGGGTAGGGAAGGCGCTCTTGTCGTGTTGAGCTCATAGACTGTTTTACTGGACACTCAGTAACTTACCCAGTGTAACTTTAGCTTGTAAGAATGCTTAGCAACTACTTGAGAGTAAAAGAGGCAGCAATCTGAGTTTTGGAACAGATGAATCAAATCAAAATTCATTTAAAATGTCATAGTGGGTCTAGGTGGAAGTCCTGGTATATCTGCTTCAAAGAAGAAATAGTTGAGATATATGTGAAATACTACAGGTGACAGCTCTGTGGGACTTGGAAGCTAAAAAAAAATTACAGATGAGTTCTAGCTCTTTGCACATTTGTCAGCCTGTAAGAAAGTTAAATATAACACCCACCTATTATGTCCTTCCTACTGTAAGTGCTTTGCTCAAAAATGGTTTCAGCCAAGGTTAAGTAACCAGCCCCAGGGTAAGATTCTATTCTCAAGGTGTAACGTGAGATTCCACCTTGTCCTTGACCGGGACATAGCTTTGCAGTTGTGTGCAGAACGTGGAGCTGGCAGGTGATCCACCCATCCTTGCTCAGACTCCAGCGTGAGGTAGCCGAGACAGGAAGCGCTGATTAGGCCCTAGACCAGTTCTTTGGGTCACTTGCTGCTACAAATCATGTTTGTCTTGATTGCTGTTCCTCGTGTGACAGGTGGCCTTCTCAGCCTGGCTCACTGTGTTTCCAAAATATGTTTGTATGAGCAAAGCCCTACGAGAGGTTGCTTGGCTCTTCCCAAGCTTGCTGGGCGCGAGATGAGTACGTCCTGACTTATTTGTGTGCTTTCTTTTTTGCTCTTTCTCCTCTCTCTTCTTTTAGAGAAGTTGGTAAGCCCTCCAGCCTCTGCCGCTGCTTCCAGCCCTAGCTCTTCTCCATCTCCACAGCCCGTCTCAGAGCTTGACATGTCCTCAGAGCCACAGCAGCCCACTGCCAAGGGTAACGCAGTTGGGGAGAGCTGCATGCTGTCTTGCAAACCCTTCCAAGAGCAAGGGGTAAACCAGTAGACAGAGTGACAGTAGCTGGAGCAGGTCATTTGCCAAGCCTGGGGTTCAGCTGAGCTACTTGTTTTCTTCAACATATAGTCCTGATTTATGAACTACCACGGTTTTAAAGAAGGGGTTAGAAAGAATCAGCGGAGTGCTTTGTTCACTGTCCCTGGGTGCAGGATCTGTTTTGACTTGTGCCACAGACTACCTCGTATGGAGAAACTTCACTGTGCACAGAAAGCCATGTACCTGGGGTTTTGCTGGGTCTTAAACCTGTTCTAGATGGCTGCAGTGGAACTCCCCTAAGCACCTTACATGCCTATGCTGCTCTTCGATCTGTGTGACACGTAGGTCACCCTTTCAGGGCATTCAAAATTGGGGGCTTGGGTGACAGTCCCCAACTGTTTGGGTGCGTGGGCAGTGTCAGCCTGATGGCTGGCTTGTTAATGCTGGTGTGCACCACCTGTCTCTGCGGGGGTGGTGGCACCTGTGGGGTTTCCTGACACTTCTCATTTACCCTGAAGTTGTTAAATTCGTGTTGAGGATTCCTGTGCATGTCCGTTTTACACATGGGCACCAGTGCTTTGCCACAAGCAGGGGCCATCACCATTACCCTGCCCTAGTCCAAGATAATGCCTGGGGCTTTCCTTATGGCATGCAACTGCTGTCAGTCTGTCCTTCTGCATGTGTTGCTTTCTGAATCCTGCATGGACTCCAGTGTATCTGAGTTAGAGAAGTAGTAGTACTTTTTTCCCACTTGAAAATGACACTAGATCCTTTCATTGTTCTTAGGACCATTTACATAAAGCTGCTCACAGGGCAAGACTGTTTTAACTGGTGTAGTTTTATAAAAAGCAAACCAGCCCAAGATCCTTGCTCCATCCAGGCACAGTATGAGCAGGAAGCGGTCAAAGCTGTGTGTTTCTCTCAGGGACAGTCATGCTAAGTGAGGTGACAGACCAGCGAAAGTGGTCCGGGTCAATTTCCTGTCGGAGGAGACATAGATACCTGTATATGAAGCCATTCCCACCTGCTCTTTGAAGGCTTCTCTTGATCTAGTTATAGGCGTTTTTCACCAGTGACTTTTCTGGTTTCTGTCCCATGTGCAAAGCAAGGCGAGATACCAAATCTTCATCTTTGTTGGGCTGCTCCTCGCCTTGGGTGGGGCTCATTTTCTCTGTGTCAGATCTCCATCTGCCTCTGCCTAGTCCCCACTTGTCCTGCTTGAAGAGTCCCCACAGGTCCTGAACTTGGCAGAGGAAAGGGAGGAGGCGGGCAGGCGGGCAGGCGGGCAGCGCTCCTCTCTTCCCTCCTGGCTCAGAGGGCTTGGTGTCCCAGCGTTCACTGCCTGTGCTCAGGCCTGGGAGTGCCGTGTTGTGGGCACAGCCCTTTACCGAGGGTCACCTGGGAATCCTTTGTTTCTTTGCGATGAGCCTTTACTCTTTGGAGAATTGCAGGCTGTTACTTTCTCTGACGTCAGCTCTCATAACTTCATCCTTTTTAGTTTTATTTTTAGTTTTATTTTGCCTTAAGCAAAAATGACAGTGTTCTAGAATTTAACTTCAAAGTCTACCTACTGCATTTTCTAGAAGATCCCAGGCTGGGTTGGTTCTTCTCTAATGTGGACCAGAATGAAACAGATTCTCAGATCCTGAATCTGTCGGTATCCCAGGATCCTTGAGCCACTTTAGGATTAGAGCTCATGTCCTAGGAAAGCTGTTCCTAAACCACTGGGGAGATGCCTGTTCATAGGCGTGGTGGTTTTTCCCTCCTTGAGGTTCCCTAACTGAGGGAGCTCGGGGCTTGGGGCACCCAGAGATGAACAGGCCTGCTTTTGCTACCTGGGCTAGCCTCAGAGGGAATGGCCCAGTCTGGGGGAGCTTTGCTGGAGTTTGGGAGAACCTCTAGGTGGTTGCCCTCCTTTCCTTCCTGAAGTGCCAGCCAGAAGAGAAGTGGCTGGAGGTGTAAGACTTCTTCTGTTTTCTCTGTTTGTAAACCCTCCTCCCCTCCTCAACTCAGGAGCTGGTTTTCCATCCATCCCAGTTGGCAAGAGCCCCATGGTGGAACAGGCTGTCCAGACTGGTTCTGTTGATAACCTGAGTGCCAAAAAGCTGTTACCCAGCAAGGGTACCACAGGGATGCAGCTCAGCGCTCGCCAGGCCCAGCCAAGCAGCAAGACCGCCAGCGGTACTTGAATACTTCTTCCCTGGAGTTTGCTCGATGTTCTAAAAGTGGCACGCTACTTCCTGGGTTATTTTTTTAAAAATTAAAAAATACAGTGCCCCCATTCTAAACCCCACGTGCTTTTGCAGAGCAGGCCCGTGCAGCAGCCTCCCGCGGTGCCGCCTCTTGCTGCATGCCCCATGTGGTGGTGGTACCCTGCTTCTGTGGCTGGGTTCTGGCTTCTGGCTTCTGGCTTCTGTAGGAGCTTCGCCTGACTCTTCCCTTTTGCGCCTTAGATATAGTCCAGCCAGCAGCTGTGCAAACTCAAGGGCAGGTGAATGATGAGAACAGAAGACCTCAGAGGAGGCGATCAGGTAACACCTGTTGCCACGTGACTTCTGGGGAGCCACATGTGAGCAGATTGAGCTTTGCTTGCCCCCTCCTACCTGCTTCTCTGGTGACGGTTTCAGGGGGTGCCGGGGTGCGGCCGCTGCTTGTGTCCTCTGCCCCTGCGTTGTCTCTGACGTGTGCCTGGAAACGGCCTGTGAGGTCAGCTGGAGAGCATCGGGTCTGTGGCCTGCCTCAGCTGCGGCTGTCCTTCCTCCTCACAGGGAACAGGAGAACCAGGAATCGCTCCAGAGGGCAGAACCGTCCGACTAATGTCAAGGAAAACACAATCAAGTTCGAGGGCGACTTTGATTTTGAGAGTGCAAATGCTCAGTTCAACCGAGAGGAGCTTGACAAAGAATTCAAGAAGAAACTGAGCTTCAAAGGTCTGACTCGTGGAAACTGTGATGCCCCCAGAGTGTCCCCAGAGCATGTTAGGAAGAGACTGGGGTGACCAGGGCAGGCCAGTCGGGTGGTGACAGTCTGGAAAGCACATCGTGAGGATCAGTGACATGAGTCGTCTGGGGAGGTGCGAGAACAGTCACGGGCCCTGGAGGGCAGAACGAGACCAAGGGTTGGGAGTTACGAGAGGTCCCCGCTTAGTGTGACGTGCTCAGGCGAAGTTGTGCCAGAGGATGGCAGCTGAGTGGACCCGGAGAGGGCCCAGCTGCTGGGAGTGAGTGTTGTTCCTTCTGCACCTTACTGTGCTCTGCTTCTCTTTGTAGATGACAAAGCTGAGAAGGGGGAAGAGAAGGACCCGGCTGTGGTGCCCCAGAATGATGAAACTGCTGCTGAGGAGGACCTTCTGGGGCCCAACTGCTACTACGACAAATCCAAGTCATTCTTTGACAACATCTCTTCCGAACTCAAGACCAGGTGAGAGCCTGATCGTACTGGTGGGAAAGACAGTCATTCTGCAAGTCTCAGAAGGACAGGACTGAGGTGCTCTAACCTGGAATCCTAAGTTCAGGGCACATGAGTGCAGTTGGCACCTGCCGGGAGCCAGCAGTAGGTTGCATCAAGGGAAGCCCCTGGTAGTCACTTGACTTGAGGGTCTGACTGAGGTTGAGCCTATTTCCTCCGGGCTTTGCTGCCCCATCCCCACCCACGCTGGGCGGGCACCACCCCTGGTAGGCTCCACAGTCAGCACTGCTCCTCCTTGCCTTGGCCTGCTTGCTGGTCGCGCTGACCTGGGGCAGCTGGCTAGGGCGTTCTTGCCGTGGCCTGCCTTCACTCCATTGCTTGAGGCTACGGATCATTTCATGTGTTTTATTTTAACACCTAACACCTGGTACTCAGATGTTGCTTCAGTGAACAACCTAGATGTTAAACGAAGTCTAGAGAATGGGCGTGGTATGGAAACTTAGAGCCATTTGTTCTGCAGATTGAGCATCAGACACTACTGGGCATGGAGCGTATAGCAGAAAACAAGCCGGGAGATCCCCACCTCCCCAAGCTCATGTTCTACCAGGGGAAGAAAACAAAATAAAGAGAACAGTGTGTTGGGGAAGGCCAAGTGGGTGAGGTGTGGGTGTAACAGTATATGAGCAGGTCTCAGGTCTCACAGACGCAGCAGGTGTGTGAGGAGGGAGGCAAGGTTCTCCAGGTGAGGCCACAGCCTGCCATGTGCCTGGAGCCGAGTCTAGCAGGCAGGATGGGTTCCTGTTGGGTTTTGTAGGTCGTGGTAATGACTTTGGCTTTTGTTCTGAGCACCGCAGAAGCCATCAGAGGGTTTTGAGCCAAGGAGTGGTGCCGTCTGACACGTTGCAGCATCCTTGGTGAGGGTGGCTGAAGGTGGGCCAGCCTAGAAGCCGGACACCTGTTAGGAGGCTCGTGCAGCGGCGCCGGTGTCTTAGGATAGCGTGAGTGACGCTGGTGGCAGAGGGAAGGAGTAGAGTGTGAATGTGCTTGGAAGGTGGCACTACAGGCCTGGCGGACGGTGTGAGAAGAGTTCAGAACGGCTGCTAAGTTTTATGGCCTGGGCAGCTGAAGGATGAAGTTGCTGTTTCTTTAAACATGGAAGCCTGCAAGAGCAGCAGGTTTCTGGCTGAAGAGCAGGACCTGGTTATGGGTGTGCTGCCCTGGAGCTGCCGTCTGTGGGGGTGGGAGTGCCAGGCACACGGTTCAGCGGCGTGTCTGGGTGGCACGAGTGTTGGTGCTGTGTCCCATGCCCCCAGCTCCCACGGGCAGAAGCATCACGTTCTTGGGGATTTCACTGTGCCCAGCCCTCGCCTCATCGAGGAGGGCCCCTGGGCCTCCCCAGTGTTCCTTCCCGTACCCAGTGGCAGTGGCAGCTGCTTTAGTAGCCAACTGGTACCACCTGCTCACCTTCGATGGCAAAGACGTGAGAGTTTCAAACTGAGCAGCCCAGTCCACAATGAGAAACAGGCCTGGTTTGAGATACAGCTGGGAGTACCTGCACGGTTGGGGTCTCAGGCTCCAGTGCTGAAGGGTCCACCTTGCCCATAATGGCTCAGGTAACTCCTGTCCTTTCCCTGGACAATTCTGAGGATGAAGCCTGGCTCAGGAACCTGAAAGGAGATAGCTGCTGCCATCAGGATTTCGTCTGTGGTTCAGTTCTAGGCGGACAACATGGGCTGAAGAGAGGAAGCTCAACACAGAGACCTTCGGGGTGTCGGGGAGGTTTCTGCGTGGCCGCAGTTCCCGAGGTGGATTCCGAGGAGGCAGGGGCAACGGTGCAACCCGTCGCAACCCAACTTCCCACAGAGCTGGGACTGGCAGGGTGTGAGGATGCAGCCGAAGGTGAGAGGGGAAGCTTCTGGGTGCTTTGGTGGGAGGGTGTTGGGACAGGCGCGTCTAGGTAGAGCATAGGAGCAGGGAGCAAGGCTGGCTCTGCCTTCCAGGGAGGCGAGGCCTAAGGTGTCAAGGCCACGCTGAGGGCCTTGGCCCTCTGAATCACCTCGGGGCTCTTAGGCCCCAGCCCAGCCAACTAAACTGAATCTTTGAGGGCAGGACCTGGGCCCCAGCATCCTGAGAGTGAGATTCTAGGTGCGGAGGGTGAGGCCACGGTGGGAGTTTACGTGGGCTGGCTGCTTACTACTCGAGTACAGCGACTGAGAGCCTGCTCCAAAGCCAGTGTCTTGGGCCCAGCCCAGCCCTGCCCTGAATTGGAGCATGTGCTTTTAACAAGGTCCTACGTGACTGTGCACCTTGGGGTCTGGGCCTGGCGTCCCACCTGGTTGCCTGGTGCTGACTCACTCCAGCCAGGTGGAACCTACAGGGTCAGGGCCTCTTGCCACCAGCCAGCTGCCTCCCTGTCCCTGCCTCCCCAGTGTGTTGTCCAACTATGGTGCTCAGTGTGGGTCGTGGGAGGAAAGTGGGAAGCCTAGCCCGGCTCTGGGAGGGCGGGAGGGGGCTTGAACGGCTCCTGTTCTTCATGGGGCAGCAGTGCCTGGCTTATGCTGGTGAGCTGCTTGACCAGGCTCATGGGTGCATTCGCTGCCCGCCATCTCTTCCCACAGGCTCCTGCTCAAGTGGCACAGAAATGCAGCTGTGTATATCAGGACACAAGGAAAACACGGCACTTACGGGGAGAAGTGGGTCACTTTGTTTACGGAGTTTGGAAAATTCCCATCCTGCTACTTATGTTTTGGACTTAACTGAACTTGGACATGGTCTAAGTTAGAACCACTTGTTTTTGGGAAGTATTCATGGGTGACCTCTTTGAGGTGTCTTGACCTGTTTTCTGTTTAGTTGCGCATAGCCTAAGTGTAAGGTTTTGGTATTTTGCAAAAAGGTTTCTATAGCAAAAGCTTGATCCTCACTTTATTACTATTTTTTTTTTATGACAGCTTTGACTTTTAAAGTGGAACCAAATCTCATTTGGCAAATGTGGTGGCCAAGTGCATCTCTGTAATCCAGCTGGCCCTGGTGCTGCTGGTGTGGCACCCCCACTGCCAAGGATAGGGTCTCAGGAGCCAGGCAGGGCCAGCACAGGGTGGTGTGGGGGCGGGTGGGCCGAGGGCAGGGAAGGGGTGTCCCCTGGATCATGTTGTATAAGCAAACCACCCTACCCTGACGTGTCCCGAGTGGCGCTGTCCAGGGTAGGGGCTGTTAGGGCAGGTGGGCTGGAAGGACTCAGTGCGGCGGGACAGGCCCTGACATTAGGTGCAGAGCTGTCGCATGGAGCCCGGCCTTCATAGGCTTCAAGGTGGGGTTGAAGCCCAGGACAAGCCCCTGTGGCATCCCCGTGGCCCTTCTGACCTGGGTCAGCTAGTCAGTGTTGGACTCTGGCCGAGCACTTCGGTGTTCGCATCCACCTGGAAATGAGCCAGTCTTTTTTTGCAAGGTCAGTTGACCAAGAGCATATTTCCCCTCCATTGTAAATAGTTGTGTGTTTTTGTTTTAAAGGTAGGTGGTGGGGAGGGTGGGGGATATAAATTTGTTGCATGAGTAAATAGGTCAGAACTTTAGCGTAAGCATGCGTCCCTTCTGACTGACAGGGCATTTTGTTGAAAATAAGCACCTTGGTAACTAAAATCCCTTCAATAGCTATAAAGGCTTTAGTTCTGTATTGATTAAGTTACTGTAAAAGCTTGGGTTTATTTTTGTAGAACTTAATGGCTAAGAATTAGAATACAGCAATGGGGCTGCTCTGTCAGAGTAATGTAAATTATAATTATAAATAAACACGCAAACCTTTAAAACCTTCTCTGATCCTCTATGAGTCCTATTGACTCTGCTGCCCGAAATCACCTCTGCATCATGGCCAGGTCTGGAGCACACTTGCGCCGGTAGGATTTGGGGAGGCTTGGGTCCCATCTGGCACTTTGAAGTGTAGGGAGACAGGCCTGGGTTCCCACTGTCTGCTACCCTTCTGGGATGGGGGCTCTGTGGTCCACAAACTGGATACAGACTAGTTGTAAAAGCAGTTCACATTCAAACCTGTTGATAAGTGGCCCCTGCGCCACTCTCAGGCAGCTTCCAAGCTCCCTGGGAGCCTTCATATTTTCAGGCACCTGAGAACCCACTATTGGGCTGCCTCCTGGGACCACAGAAAGCAGAGACTTGGCTGGTTTTAGCCTAAAAGGATCCCTTTCGCTGTAGTGGGTTTCCAGGTAACTTGAAAAGCAGTCCTCAGGACTGGAGGGCACATCTAGTCAGCTGTACAGGTTCTCCCTTCAGGACCTGCGTATATGGTTCCATCAGGCTCCGTAGCAGGGACTGTCAACAGGCAACCTTCCTTTTTTTTTGGGCAACTGATATCCTTGACCAGTAAAATAAAAAATCTCCCATGGTATTCATGCTACATGCAGGTAGCCACAGCCCTACCCCTGAACTAGTTAGTTAAGTGACTTAGTTAATTAAACAGGTATTACCTGCTAGAGAACCTAAATGTTGTCAGGTCATAGTTTACTTTACCCCCTGTCACCTGTGACTAACCCTGCTGGTTAAAAAAATAACAGGGTCTTGCTGTGTTGTCCAGGCTGGAGTGCAGTGGCATTATCAAAGCTCACCGCAGCCTCCAAATCCTGGGCTCAAACCATCTTCCTGCCTCAGCCTCCTAAGTAGCCACCACACCTGGCTAATTTTTCTTTTGGTAGAGATGGGGTCTCAGTCTTGCTCAGGCTGGTCTGGTCTGGAACTCATATCCTCAAGCAATCCTCCCACCTTGGCCTCCCAAAGTGCTAGGATTACAGGTATGAACCACCACATCCACATGTGCTGTTAAAAAATTTTAATCCAACAATCGTTTTGACAATTATACATGTTATGCTGAGCTTCAAATGTATCTGGGCCCCTTTACTCTTTTTAGAAGTATTATATGTCAAAAATGCAAGAGGAGCTGTCCACTGAGGCAGGCAGCATAGCAATGCAGTGGGAAGGGGCTCCCCAAGGAACCAAAAGGCTCTCTGTACATCCCCTCAGGTCAAGAAAGTGAAAGACCCTGACTTAAACTACTGCTGCACCAGAAGCCAAAAGGGTATCCTTTTGGGCCAAAAAGCAGAAGGCGGGGTAGGAAATAGCCAGAACCAGAGTCTTAAGGTAGCAAACGTGACAAATGTTAAGACATGATCTATTAAAACCAGAAATATAAAACTACTTTTGAACATATAGCTGCTGTTCGCAGGATTTTTAGTCAAAGACTTACACTTAGTGTTACTTGTGCTTGTGTCTCTTGATACCATACTTTAATTAGGGGACTTTGTAACTCCAGACAGAAACTGGGGTCTCCTGAATGCCAGTTCCTCTGCAGCACTGAAAGCAGCAGTTCTGACCCCTCAAGTGGGAACCCCCAACTCAAAACAACTGGCATGTTGTCTTTGAGCCTGGCCACGAGGAACAGCAGGGAAAGCTCAGATACAGAAAACAAGTGGGAAAGATACCACTTTGTAAAGAACTACTGTGATTATACCTAAAGACATACGTTCTCTTAAAAAGGCTAAAAAATATGGAAGTTTACTGTAGGACACCCAAGACGGTATGAATAAATGATAAATGGAATGGAAATGCCTACACGTCATTTTGAGACTCAACCATGATTTGAATTTAAAAATTGTTACAAGGAAATTTGATTTCATCACGATGCTTTCTTTTGTTTCTTCTTTTCGTTTTCTTCTTTTTCTTTTTCAATTTCAGCAACATATTTCTCAATTTCTTCAGGATTTAAAATCTACCAAAACAAAAAAACAAACAAAAAAAACCATTTATGGTTAACCACCAAGCCACACACGGTCCCAAGGCACTAGCACCTTCCTTTGGTGAGGGCAGCTGGAGTTTGTGTGGCACAGCTACTTGTACGGCCTCTGGAGGGACTGCAAGGAAGACCAGGTGATGCTGCCCGACCCAGGTGAGCATTAAGAGCAGCGAACCTCCAGTTGTTGGCTGCTTTTGAGTGTGCCAAGACAACACCTGAGTGCCATCTTTAACCAGAGAGGAAAACGGGAGTGATTCCTTTTAGACATCTGTGGGGAGCCTTGGGAAGACCCTTTCCTAATGTTAAAACCGCAGAATGGCCCTATGACGTTCCCTTCTGAACTGGTGCTACCTGGCCCTGTGCATGGAGAAACTTCCATGGGTAAAGAAAGCAGACAAACCAGGCGGTTACCTTGAGAGGCTGATCTCTCCTCATGACAGCAAGTTCTATGTTTTTGCCACCTGACTGAACCACCTTGAAGGGGAAGAAAGAAGCATTAGACACCTTAGCCACTCAAGACCAAAGCAGCTCTTGCAAGTACCTTAAATAAGGCGTGTACCCAAACCCAGCACTGCCATGAGGGAGGGCCCAGCACCCAGAGCCTTTGTCCTAAATGCACGTCCACTTGTGAAGCCAGTTGGGCTGCCCCTCAGGTCCCTCTCCCCTGAATGGCGGCTGTGCTGTCGCCCACCCCTCTACACAGCAGCTGCTACCATAAGCTGATGCCTGCGCTCTGGCTGGCCTGGCTCTGGCGTCACTCACCAGCACTTTCAAGGGCCTCACAACCCCAGCCATTATCCCCAGTTTCTCTCTCCATTCCCTGGCTCAAGCCTCTGGAAGGCGAGTGACGGCCGTGTGGAACAGATTCCACAGCCAGAGGGCCGAGTTCCCCTCCTGCCTCTGGTTCTTAAGGCCTGTGTGTCCTCAGGCAAGCCTCGACTACCCAGCTGTATAAAGGAGTTAATAATCACCACCTCCTTCACGTGACTATTGTGAGGAACATGGCTGTTATGACAAACCATGCACTGGAACGGGGCCAAGCACACAGCTAACTCCAGCATCAAAGCATTACCATTGCAGCCAACTTCCTTGATGCCTACCCATCAGACACCCCCAGTGTAGTGTCTTCACCACCTTGCCTGGAGTTCAAATGCAGACTTACTTCCAGGAGTGCCTTGATCACCAGCTTAATGGTTAGATCATCTGTTTCAATGGCTTCATCGGTATAGTTCTTCTCTAGGAACTCACGCACTGACTTGGCACCCCGGCCTATGGCATTGGCCTGAAACAACACAGGTATGTTCTCCCGTGGCACAAGGTACAACAACCCCTGTGGGCTGGCCACCACCTGCCTGCCTCCCTGTTCTCCAACGGGCTGTGGCTGGATGTGGCAGATGACGGCCTGGACCCCTTGGCTTCCTTTGCAACGAGGTATTTAGAGCTGGTGCTGATTCTTACCACAAATGAGATTATACTTTTTATTTCATTATCAAGACACATGCAAGATTTTGGTGCGTATCTTTACACGTTGCTGCCCTTTGATTTTTCTCTTAAATATCAACGTTTAATGATTTTTTTTTTTGGGCTCCACTATCAGAAGTGTAACATGTTGTAGAAGTAGGACTAGGCTGACTCGATCTGTCACCTGTTGCTGATGCAAGCCCTATGGCAGGAGGCCCAAACCTCCCACTGGCCTCCAGAGCCTCTTTTTCTGCTAAGACTGCCCAAAGCTCCTTTGTTTTGTCCCAACTCACCTTCCAGGCATGGTATGTGCCCGAGGGGTCAGTCTGATAGAGTCTGGGGGTGCCATCAAAGTCGAAACCCACAATGAGGGCTGAGATGCCAAACGGCCTGCGCCCATTGCTCTGTGTATAACGCTGACAAAGAAACAGACCAGTGCCATTGACCGTAAGAAAATACATGTGATGAAACTACTTAGTGAAGACAGGAAAATATTTTAAATCACTAAGCCCACTCTCAGGTTATTAGCAATTCAAATGATAAATAAAATCAGCCAATAGCTTTCAACATCTTTCCTTTTCTGCACTTTCACTTCTACAAGACTCACCTAGAATTGCACCGTGAAGCACAGCTTGGGCCACCAGACATTACTTTGACATGCAACATGCATTCTGGCTATACGCTGGCTTTAAAGATTAATGGCATTTCACCATGGAGTGGGGGTGGCTGTCAGCCCCTCCAAACTGCTTGGTGACTGACTGGACACTTAGAACGGCAAGAAGAAAAGCTGTCATTTCCCTCCCAACACATGGATTTAGACTGGCCCATATCAGGAAATGAGAACAGAATAGTGCTAGTGAAATTGATAAACTAGATTAACATATGTGTACCAGATTAGGACTATGCCATGGAATGAATGCAGTTTTCTGATTCCCCTAAGGTGACAACGCAAACATTCACATGAAGTGATGTGGTAGGACACTTTCCGTGACAGCAGTGACTGCTCCACAACCAGAGGTAAGCACGTGGCTGGGCAGGCACCCACCTGCTTCAGACTGGCGATGTAACGGGTGATGTACTCCACGGTGACCGGGTCCTCCACAGTCAACCGGTGGCTCTGGCACTCCACCCGGGCCCTGTTGATGACTATCCTTGCATCAGCGGTGAGGCCTGCAACATGAGCACAGAGGCTTCTGCTGGAGCCACACCTTGTAGCCCCGACCAGGGACAGCATTAACCTTTGGCAGATTCCAAAACTAGTCCTTTGAAAACTGGCACTGACGTTATTTGGCGTGCCGCCAGAGGACCCAATCAGTCTCTGGGAACTTCTCTGAGGAAATTGGTTACAGATGCTCCTTGACTTAAGGATAGGGTCATGTCCCAATAAGCCCATTGTTAAGTTGAAAATATCATCAGCTGAAAATGCATTTAATACCCCTGATAAACCCCTACTTTTGACAGCATAGAATCAAAAAGTTGTAGACCCAACCATCCTCAGGGACCATCTGTATATGAAAAACTGTGTGCATCGGACCATATTTAAACACAATAGCCAAGTCTTTTGGGAAGCTTATGAGTTAAGTCAATCCATAATTTTGCTTACATGAATTGAGATCTTCCTAGGTTGGATCTGCTGAGGGAAGAAATGAGTGAGACCACAGCAGTGCTGAGAACATGTCAAGGCCTGGCCTACGTTCCATGAACGGCCCTGGCTGCTGCTGGTGAGGGCAGACACGTCACAGGCACTGAGTTAGCTCTAGAAAGCCTGACCATTTTCTAGACCTTAACTGACCAATACAGAAAAATAACAGTGGAGGAGAAATACCACAGTGGCCAGGGAGTGTTTTTATTCATTTAGCCATTTGTGTTTTAAGGAAACCGTGGGCAACCCTATTCTTAAAGTCCAAATCCATTTCTTTTAAGTGATTTTTGTTTCTTTAGTTTCCATGTCTCACAACAGCCCATCCACCCCAGGTGATCAGAGAGTAAGACCCTGTCCTGACATACCTGCAAAGGCCATGCAGACATTGTCATCCAAAGCACAGATCTTCCGCACTGTTCTTTCATCCTGCAGTTTGGCCACCGACTTCTTTTCCACACCAAGAACAACAATGTCTCTTCCTCGAACGCCAACCTTCAACAAAGATCCACAAACCACATGAGAAAGTGACATGAGGTTCTGTGCCAGGCGCAGAACACTAGGAGCAGACGTGCACTTGGGTCCTGGGTACACACTGTGGGCAGCACCCCTTCCTCCTCCACTTGCCTGTCACTGGTTGGCACCACACTGGCAAACCACTCCTTGTAGAGCCAGCACAGGTATCATGACCTAGGTGCCCAATCCTGTACCTTTAAAAGGCTGGTATGTAGTTTCAGTTACAACATAGTAAGTAACCACCACATAACCAGTGTGTGTTTTACTTCAACCCAACTAATCACACAGTCCTATGCAAAGCCTTGAAGCCTGAGACTTAATAGTTAAGTCCAGTGTTTCTGTAGTTGTGAAGTTACATGAAGGTCAACTCCGCTCTTCCCTGCACTGTAGCATACTAAAGTGCACCGGTGTGGGCAAGGGCCTGATATGCTCTCAGTGTACAACTGTATCAATTGTTATGGGAAGGTCAAGAGCTCCATTTATGGCTGACACTGTAGAGAGGGATATAGCCATTATAAACTCCACCTCCTGTCAGATGAGCATTAGATTCTCATAGGAGCACGAACCACTGTGCATGGGAGGGATGTAGGTTGCGGCTCCCTATGGGAATCTAATGCCTGATGAGCTGAGGCAGTGATGCTAGCGCTGGGGAGAGGCCACAAATGCAGATCGTCATTAGCAGAGAGGTTTGACTGCACAATAAATGTAATTCGCTTGAATCATCCCGAAACCACCCCCCACCCCCGTCCCATGGAAAAATTATCTTCCGTGAAGCCAGTCCCTGGTGCCAAAAAGGTTCAGGACTGGTGGTTTAAAGCAGTGCTTCCCACCCTCAGCACTACAAGCAGCTGGGCCAGCTCATTCTTTGATGTGGCTGCTGTCCTGAGCACTGTGGGATGTTGGGCAGTAGCCCTGCCTCTATCCCCTAGAGGCCAGGGGCCCCTCTGCAACGTCTTGGACAACTGAAAAGGTCTCCACACATCGCCAGTGCCCCTGTGGACCCAAAAGCACCCCTGGCTGAAAAGCACTGGTCTGGAGTATGTTTCCATTTTCAGGCAGAGTTCTCATGTACTGACTCAGGACCCAGAAAAGCTAGATGGGTCCAGCTGGCTGACCTGGGTGGTAGCACTGAGGGGTGGGAATGTCAGCAACTCCTCTTCCAGTGCTGTTTAAGCTTAGGTCACCACATAGGTTTTGGGCCTTAATTTCAAAGCAAAGATTCAGGAAATGAAAACAGTTCAAAATTTACAGAACTGTGTGTGCTTCTTTCTCTCTGCCCACCCAAACCTCTGAAATACCACGTGATAAAAACTATAGTATACAGTTTGACCAATAACATGGACAGATGTCTTGAAGATACCATAAGTTTAAATTTCAAACGGTGTTGCTGAAGTCACTGAACATGAACCCTTGTCAAGATGAGAGGGACAGGCTCAGGCAAGGACTGACCATGGCAGCCCCCGCCACTGAGCAGTCAGACCAGGAAACAGCCAGTCACCAGTTCCAGGCCAACTCTTTGTTCTCAAAGGCCACCTGGGCCCAGCGGACAACCGCTTTCCCCGGGGCGGGGGGAGTCTCCCTAACCGGTAGCGCCGCCCGGGCAGCCCCCCCAGTCGCCCGCGAGCGCGCTGCCGGCCCTCCCCGGGCCTCGGCTCGCCCCGCACGCCCACACCGGCTCTCCGGGGCCGCGCGCAGGTGACCCGCTAAGATGGCCGTCGCCACGGCCACCTGCTCGCGCCAGGAAGCCCCCGCTACAGACGGTAAGGACGAGAAAACGGGCACTTTGGCGTTCACGGCCCACACGCCGAATTCTGTTTTCCAAAGCACCTGTCAAAAACCGCTACCAAGTATCTACCCAAATTACCCTCAAGGTCAAGTCCAGTGTCTGGGAGCAAGCTCATCCGACCGTGCGTGCCCGGGCCTGCTCTTCAGCCCAGCAGAAGAACACGCCCCCGGCTCACGGTCGCGACCTGAGCTCCCTTTCCCGTCTCGCCAGCAACTCCGACGCCGTGGCTCCTGCTCCACTAACGCCCCCGCTCGCCAGAAGGCATCCCTGCAACCAAGCGCCTGCGCGCAGCGCCCCGGCCCCTCCACTTCCGCGCCCCTGCACCCTGCGCCCTGCGCCCCGCGCCCCCGCGCCCCGGCCCTCGCGCCCCGCGCCCCCGCGCCCCGGCCCCTCCGCGTCCGCGCCCCTGCACCCTGCACCCTGCGCCCTGCGCCCCGCGCCCCTCCGCGTCCGCGCCCCTGCGCCCTGCGCCCCCGAGCCCAGGCCCCTCCGCGTCCGCGCCCCGGCCCGGCCCTCTGCCTCCCCGGCCCTCTCCCCCGAGGGCCTTCCCAGGCCCCCCAGCACCCCCAGACTCCCCGCGCCCTCCCCGGGGTTCCCCCCGCCGTGCCCCCAGCCCCACTTCCGCCCGCGTCCCTGGCCGCGCGCAGGCCCCAGCCCGGCCCTGGCGCCTCACCGCGGTCGAGCCCTTCTTGACGGCCTCCTGCGCGTACTCCACTTGGAAGAGGTGGCCGTCGGGCGAGAAGACGGTGATGGCGCGGTCGTAGCTCATGCCGGCGGGGGCGGCGCGACCGGAACGGGGAAGCTGTCACCGCCGCCGCCTCAAAAGCGCACACTCACGGCCGGCGCGCGCCCGCTCCCGGCGGCCCCCGCGCCGCGCTGCCCCGCCCCCGCGCTGCTGGCGTAAGGCGGCGTCCGGCCGCGTCGGGCGGGCGTGCGGTCGCGCGCCGGGGCGGGGCCGGGCCGAACCACCGGCGCCGGCGCGGGGGGTGACGCGGCAGTGGCGGGCCGGGCGCGGAGCGCCGAGCGGCCGCCCGGGGGCGCCGCGCGGGGCGGGGCGGCGGAACGTGGCGTGGAGCGGGACGGCGGTTCGGCGGGCCCGGGAACGCGGCGGCGACGGCGGGCCAGGCGAGCCCACGGCGCGGCGTCCCCCGCGCCGTCGCCCCCGCCCCCGCGACTGCGGAGAATGAGCTCCTCGGGCGGCCGAGCGGAGCCGGGGAGCCCACCGCGGTGACTCCGGGCTGCGCCCCGCGCCGCCAGCATGTCCGTGGCCTTCGCGACCGCCCGGCCGAGAGGCAAAGGGGAGGTCACGCAGCAAACCATCCAGAAGGTGGGCCGGGGCCCGAGGTAGCGGGGGTGCGGGCGGGCGCGCGCGGGGCCGGGGTGCGGGCAGCGGCGGGCGCGGGGCGCGAACAAAGCCGGGGTGCAGCGGCCACCCCGCGCCGGCCCCGCGCCCGCCCGCCCCGGCCGTGCCCGGCGGCGCTCCCCGGAGAGCCTGCGCCGACTCTGTGGGGCGCGCGGGCGCCCTCGGGCAGGGGCGCGGGGCGGTGGGGCGCGCGGCGCGGGCGCAGCCCCCGGCCGGCCCGGGCGCACCGGGGACCCGCCGCCCCTCGGGGCCGGGCGTGGGGCGCGGCCGGGCGCTCCGCTGCCAGCCTGACGGCGACGGCGGCGGCGCAGCGCGCGGGCGGCCGCTCGCGTCCTGCGCGCACCTGGGCGAGCGGAGAGGGGCGCGGGCCGGCCCGGGCGCGGCGACGGCGGGGACTGGGGCCCGCCGCTCTGGGCGGCGCTGAGGCTCCGCGGCACAAAGGGGCCGCCGGGGCGCGGGAGTGCCGCCCGAGCCCCCGACGGAGCGCGGGGCGCGGGCGACCTGCGTTGCCCGCCCGGTTCTGGCGGGCGGGCCTGGCGTTCGGTGCGATGCCCGGAGCCTCCTCGCCTGACGGACTTCACAGATTCGCAGGGCGTGCTCGTCCTCTTCGTGTGGCCTTAGGGTTTTCTAGAGGCAGCGTTCACGTGGGTTTGGGGTTGCATGAAGACTTAAGTGGCAAAATTGAGACTTCGCATTTTGCAGTTTTTCTTTAGGAGACAAATTCAGAAGAAAATCAGCGGAAGCTATTCCCGTTCGAATTTTCTCGACGTCTTTGGTAGCTACGTTGATTTCTTCTCTAAACTCTGATTCTGTCTTCATGCTGGTGGGATCCCGGGGATCACCCGCCGTATTCTTGGTTCCCAGGAGCCTCTTTTCACCTTGGTGACCCAGGCCCTTATTCCCGTGCGAGTCTCTTGTGGCAGTTGTCCTGAGCCTGTTACCTCTTTTGAGACTACCCTTGCTGTCACTAGTTTTATAAATTTAATGGTTTTAACAAATGAGGAGGGTCAGCTAACCCTGTACAGGAAAGAGATTCTTTGAGAAACATCAGAAATACGGATTTAGATGTGTGGCATTTTTATTTACTTGGTAAACACTTACGTTGTACTTACTGTATTCCAGGCACTGTTTTAAGGGTTTACAAATCTTAACTCATTTAGTTTTTCATGGAAATTATTATCATCCCCATTTTATAGCTAAGGAAACTAAGGCATAGGGAGGCTACATGCCTTGCTGGTAAGTGGTGGAGCCAGGAGTCAAACCCAGACAGCCAGACAGTGGCTTCAGGCCTTGCTCTACTCCTGTTGCTTGATCTGGGGACATTTGGCTAGGCTGAGGGTCACATGCCAGGCTCAGTGGCACATGTTGGCAATCCAAAGTGTCTCCTGGCACCCTGGTTTTTGGAGCTTAATAGTCACTGTTCCTGGAGCCACCTTTGGCTTCAACATTCATCCAGTTATTTGCACTTGGAACCTATTCCCCGTTAATGCTTCCCAAATTCTCCAGGCAAAAATGTGTGTTGGAATGCTGCCCCAAACATCAGATCAGAAGGAAGGAAACCCTCCTGTGGACTGTGCATCCCAGGGCAGAAATCAGCCCCCGGGTGTTGAAAATGGGTCTTCAGTTTAGGCTGCCAGCTGACTTCACCTAGTAGAGCCAGCAGTTTATATGCTGGCCTCGACGTTTGGACAGTGAATATGTGCACCCAGGGATCTTTTACTGGGGGTCTGAGAAGGGTGCAAGAGATGTGTGTTCTATGCTTAGAACATATGCTGTGTCCACAGCATGTGCTAATAGGCTCATGCCGTGAGGATCGAGAAAAGCCAGGGCTCCTGGGATGCTTGCTTGGTAGTAAAGAAGGAGTGTATAACTTGTCCTTAGAGCATACCTGTTAGTAGGATTCTGCCAGGTCAACTCCTACTCAACCTTCAAAGCCCCACTCAAATGTCCCCTCCCTCATGCTTCCTTTGCAGTCATATGGCCAGTGTAGCACTTGGAGAGGCATTGCTTGGGCTCCCTAGTTAGCATGTGGCCAACTTATTCTTTGCTGATCCCCAGCCTGGCACAAATGCCCAGGCACAGTTAGTATTTGGTAGGTACTGGAACATCTACGACACTGGTTCTGTCAGTGGAAGTGTTTTGGGATAAGCAGATATATTAGTGTCCTGTGACTTCCCTAACAAATGACCACCACCCAGGTGGCTTAAAACAACAGAAATTTATTCTCTCACAATTCTGGAGGCCAGGAGTCCAAAATCAAGGTGTCAGTGGGGTTGGTTCTTTCTTGAGGCCCTAAGGGGGAATAACTGTTCCAGTGTTTTCTCTTAGCTTCTGGTAGCTGCCGGCAGCCCTTGGTGTTCTTTGGCTTGTGGATGCATCACTCCAATCTCTGCTTTCTTCTTCATGCGGCGTTCTCCTCTGTGTGTGTGTCCAAATTTCCCCCTTCTTATAAGGATGCTAGTTATTGGATTTAGGGCCCGCCCTAGTCCAGTATGACCTCATCTTAACTTGATTACATTTGCAAATAGCCTATTTCCAAATAAGGTCGCATTCCCGGAAGGGGGTGTTAGGACACAACAGTAGGTGTGTAGTGGTGGGGTAGCCCAGAGAGGGAGAACCATGAACCAGGCGTAAGGAGGGTCAGGAAGCCTGGGGGAATCCTGGGTGGTCCTGAGCGTGGCCTGCAGGGTGCAGGTGTGAGGGGGACCCAAAGAGGAAGGGCAAGTAGGGCCTGACCTAGAGAGGCCTAGCTGTGGTGACCAGGCAGTGGTGTGTGGGTAAGGTGCAGTGCCACGCTTCATTGAGAACCACAGGGGACATGACTGTGCCAGGGACCGTAAGGCAGGGCTGGGCAGCATCCCGCAGGCTCCAGTTGCTCCTGTGCCTGGCTGGCTGGAGGACCAGACCAAGCCTGCACGGCACTCCACTGGCCGGGGACTGTGGTGTTCCCGCTGTCCTGTGCTGTACACCTGACACCACTGGCAGGGGTGGGGTTGCAGTGGTCACTGTTGGCCGTGTGGCCTGGGTTGGGCACATCGGAGGTGACCCCTGGGTGCTGGGCCTCAGCTGGTGTCCAGGTGCCACCTTGCTGCTTGGCACATAGTAATTGCTCAATAAATGTGTTCTTGTTACTGTTAGTATCGGCTTTCTTATTGGTTTCCTTGACTGGAGGACAGGATAGTGTCTGTCCGTCTGCTGGGTGTCTGTATCCCCAGCACCTGTGGGGGAGGTTGGGAGGAGACAAGGGGAAACAGGACCAAGCTGATAAAGGAGGTGGGTGGGCCCTGGGACTGTCTGCTGGGTTGGCCTGTACGGGCAAGGATGGCTGCTGTGCCCAGGGTTCAAGAGCCAGGAAGTGGTCAAAACCAGACCAGCCCTGCCCCAGTGTCCTCCGTTCCCAGGTGCAGGGGGTAGGGAGTATGGGTAAGGGGTGGCCTTGGGTAAGGGGAGTGCTTCCGGGTGGGGGTGGGCTACAGAGGAGAGGATGTGGGCCTGGGCAGGCAGCGGGTTCCCTGTGCGCTCTCTCGGACCTGGAACTTGCTGTCGTAAAGATCATGGGCTAATTTGGTTAAGAAGGTAAATCGGCCAGTTATAAAATTAGAGCTGTCCCCACAACTGTAAATGGCTTGGGGACTCTGAGCCTCCCCTAACATGGCTAATTGACAGCTTTTAGGCAGTTGTTACTGAAAGCACCTCCTTAGCGGCATCCCCCACCCCAGGGAAGCAGAGATGCTTGTCTTTTTCTCACCTGGGGTAGGGAGGGGGCAATGTCCCCTCACTCTGGTCCCTGGGTTCAACCCTGGGAACGTCCCCATGGAGCCTCAGGGGGAACCCACGTGTGCTGTCTTCTGCTGGATGGGGGAGCTGCTCCTCAAGGCCCTGGCATCTGGACGTTGTGGAGTGTGGCAGGGGAAGGGGAAGGGCGTTATCCAGGAGGGAACAGCGACAGCCAGGCCTCTGCTTCCTCTGCCTAGTAAAGCCTGGCAGTGAGCCCTCCTGCTGGGGGCTCCTCAAAGAAGGTGTTCTCCCCACCTGCTGTCCAGGCCCTGGGAGCCCCTCAGTTTGGATCACGGTGCAGTGTGCACCCACCTCCCTTTACCCTTCCCCTTTACAAGGGTGGTGGGTCTCCAGTGGTCACTGTCTTCTCCCCAGAAGCTGTGTGTGGAGCACAGAGGAGGTGATGCTCACTACCTGCTGTTCCGCTGGTGTTCTCCTCCTGGGTCCAGCCCTCTGCCCCCAGGCTGTTTGTGGACCAGTGGGTCAGGGCCTGGGCACCTGCCTCTGCAGTTAGAGTCAGAGGGCAGCTTCCCTGGGCTCCTTGGGCTGCAGGTGATGGAGATGCCATGCCCACCCCCAGCGGCTGCAGTAATACAGGGCAGACATCGCCACCACAGGCCCTGGGTGCCTAACAGTTAGCGGGCAGGTGCTGGTGTCCTGTGAGGCCTGTGGGGCCTGGGAGGGGGTAGAGCAGGTCTCCCCTGCCTGGGCTGTAGTGTGCACCTCTGCTATTTCCCCTGCCATGTGAGCACAGGAGGGGTCGGGAGGAGGTACCGTCCACATGGTGGAAAGGGGGCTTCTGTGATGCTGGTCTGGTTCTCTTCGGCCACCATGCAGTCCCTTTGCAGAGTGGGGAGTGGAGGTGGCTTGTTCGTGTTTCTCTCCAAGTTGGAAATGGGGGGTGTGGGCAGCAGGGCAGGGTGGGGCAGGCTTCCTGGGCCCAAATTCTCATTCCAGGGGTGGTAATTCACACTTAGTTTTCCTGTGCCTCGGTTTCCTTGCTTGTGAATGAGGACAGAGTCACGGCCATAGACTGTGTTTGTGGCTAAGATGACAACCTGGCACAGTGTTGTAATCAACTGTCTTCAGCCTTTGATCAGGCACTTGACTAGCAGGGAACAGGCATTTGGACAGGTAGGTGAGGGCTCCATTCCAAACTGCGGGAACTGTGGCAAGTCCAGGGGTACGTAGAGAAGGACAGGGAGCTGGTGTACGTGGATGAGATGTATCCAGACATCATGTATTTTTAATACAATAAGTGCATCTATCTTCAGCATGGAAATTCTTGCAGAAGCAAAATGATTTTGTTGTGCTGTGCTGTGCTGTGGTAACTGGCATTTAGAAGCATCCCAGAGCACTGTAAGACAGAAAGTGACTCCTCTGTTGTCTAAGAAAGGTGAAAATATATTTGTTGTTGTTCTTGGAGTTGTTGAAAATTGGACACGTGTCAAACACATAGTGGTGGGGCCACGGGTCAGGAGTCAGCTCCTCCCAAGGATACTGTGCGCGTGCAAATTTGGGGCTATTTTGAAACCCGCACAGCTAATTTGTGTATTGTGCAAGTGGGTAGGTGTTCAGAGGGGGTCCCAGGGATTCCCCCAGTAGAGTCTGTGGTGCTGACTTGCCCACCTCGTGTGCATTCTCCACTGGTGGTGGCTGCCTGTGGGCTGGGGGGAGAGGCTTGGCTGGGCTCGGTGGGAAACACCAGTGCTGACCGCCTGGTACTGTCTGCCTGAGACCAGGAGTGGGAGGAGGCCGCCTGGTGACACCTACCCAGACATCCAGCTCTCCAGGGTCGTGCCTCTGCACACTGGACAACTCCTAGGAGTGGATCCTACATCTGTGTCACACCAGGCGTGGAAGAGTGTACTGCGGCCCTGCTTGTAGCAGCCGAAGACTGGGAACAATTTAAATGCCCATCCAAGAAGACCAACTGAATACCACTTTTGTCCATACCGTGGGATTCTGCGGCACGTAGTAAACAATGAAGCGGGGTCTTTATGTGCTGATACGGGATAGTCCCCGAGATAGGAGAGGTGAGGGACTGACTGATACTGGCCACCAGGAACAGAGTGTTTCCACGTGGGTGCAGAGTGGGGAGGGCAAGTGCACACACTTGGCAGAAGATGCTTCCAGAAGGAGCTGAGGCCAGCCGATGGTGATGGCCACTGGGTGGGAGGAGCCGTAGGGGTGCCCCCCCCCCCCCCGCCCCGCACAGGCTCATTCTTGATTGGGGACTGCCTGAACTTCACACCACACCCGAGAAACTGTTTTTCCATTTAAACAAAAAGCAGCCAGTCTTTTTTCTTTAGAAAAAACAACCTCAAGGACATTGTGGAGGGGTCTTTCTGCCCAGTGTGGGGTGACCTGAGCCTCCCTCCGCAGAGAGCCTGTGAGCTCCCAGGCCTCCCCTGTGCCCCCGCTTTCAGGGCCCCAGGCACCCCTTTCAGAGATCCTCACTGTCTCTGAAAGGGCCCTCACTGTCAGGGCCCCGGCCCTCCCCCACTGTCGTTGTGGCCTCTTTTCCCCTAGTGGGGGCCTAGCCCAGGTACTCCCCGTGCCCTCACTGCCACACAGCACCTGGGCCCTTGGTCCGAGCCCCCTGTGCCCCTCGGCAGTGGTACATTGCCACAGGAGCAGTGTGGAGGAATGACCCCTCCCGGCTCCCATGGCCCTGGGCTCTGCTCCCCGAGGATGGATGCAGGGCTCAGCCTTGTGACTTGCTTTGGCCACTGGGACGTCAGCAGACATGAGCAGCAGAGATTTGCGCTGCACGTTGGGGCTGCCCTCCTGGGATCTGAGACTGCTGGGATGACCACATGGAAGGGAGGTGCAGGCGGCCAGCTGATGCCAGTGCTGAGCCCATCCGAGACCAGCAGAAGACCCTGCCAGGCAGCCCGGAATCATAAGAACTAAGAAATCATGTTTTCACCGTGGCATCCGTGGGTGTTTGTGGCAGAGCAGTGGGTAACAGATGCACCCCATTGCCTTGGGGTCTTGGTCAGATCCATGTCTGCAGTCAGCTCGGGTTGCAGTTGAGAAAGTCACCCTTGTTCTGCTGGGCACAGGACTCCCGTCCACCCCCAGCTACCCCTCTCCAGCACCCCACCCTCTTCTCCAGCTTCTTGGAGCTTGTCTCCTTCCTGGACGTGTGCCCTGCTGGGCCTTTGCACGTGCTGTGCCCTCTGTCTGGCTGTCCTTTCCCTCACCTTCCTCTGCGTGCTGCGGGTCACTTTCCAGCCCCAGCTCGATGTCATCCCCGGGACCCGCCTGTGCCCCTGCTGCCAAGATTGCGTTCCATATGCTGCTGCCTCAGGGCACTGGCAGATATGTGACCATGTTGGTCACTGCCCAGCTCTGGCTGCCCACTGCCTGCTCCGTGAGCAGAGCGGGGTCTCGCCTCCTGCTGTCACCTGCACTCACCCAGGCCTAGAATGGGGTGAGCCAGAGAAGAATGCTTCAGAGATGGGGCTCTCACTACTACTCACTGGCATGTCCCTGGATGCCAGCCCTTGGTTCCTCCAGATGGTGTTGCCACCTTACCATCTCTGTCCCCGGCATCCTCACCTTGGGAGGCCTCAGCCACCTGCTTCACAGCCTTCTGAGTGACATCCAGCACAGGCTCACCTGAGCCTGTAGAAAACCAGCCTCCCCAAGAGTGTGTGTGGGGGTGGGTCTTCTGATGCAGAAAAACACAAAACTGCAGGTCAGGAAGCTTGGGAACACTGTGTCCATGGAAGACAGCAATAAATACATACAGAAGTGGATCTTTCATCCTCCAGGTGGCATAAATGGTTTCTTTATTTTTTGACTTTGCATTATAGGCACACACCAGGCAGAAAAGTGAGACGGGGCTGGGCGTGGTGGCTCACTCCTGTACTCCCAGCACTTGGGAGGCCGAGGTGGGAGGATCACTTGAGGCCTGAAGATCAAGACCAGCCTGAGCAACGTAGTAAGACCCCGTCTCTGCAAAAATTTTTTTAAAAAGTCAGATGGGCCCCTGGACCATCACCAGCTCGGGCAATCCCAGACTCCCTTCAGGCTGCTTTAAAATCACTTCTTTAGATGGTAACGCGAACACATGCTTATCTTAGAAGTTTTTGCAAACATAAACACAGGAAAATGGAAACCGATGTCCATACTTAGGGCCTCAAGAGCGCCCTGGCTGCCTTTCAGTGCCTTTCCCTCCTGTCACGGATCTTCTGTTTTTAGATTTTTCTGCTCATCAAAGCCGCATGTGCTCATAGAGATAGACGGCCCCATGGGCCCGTGTGGAATGTTGGGACTGTGCTTTCACTCCTTGCCCGCTTCCCAGCAGCACCCTTGTGCTCTCCTCGTGGCTGAACACGGCTGCCCCTGGACCAGGCTGGGGTCTGCTGGCTCGCGAGGGCAGCGGAGCCCTCCCCACGGCACTCCGCACCCCCTCCAGTGGCCTTCTCACTGGGGTGGGCGGGGCGAGATGCCGTTACTGCTGGGCCATGCAGGGTCGCATGACCACTGTTCCTGCTCTGCCTTTTTGTTTTCCCTGGAGTTAGTCATTTTTTTTTTCTTTCTAATCACTTTT
This sequence comes from Daubentonia madagascariensis, assembly GCA_023783475.1. NCBI lineage: Eukaryota > Metazoa > Chordata > Mammalia > Primates > Daubentoniidae > Daubentonia > Daubentonia madagascariensis. The sequence goes on along the minus strand of JAKFHU010001640.1, from coordinate 542,680 downwards.
CTCTAGTTTATCTCCTCCTTGGCTTGGGTATTCTTGAAAGTTCATTGTCCTGGGGCCACTGTCCTTAGGCTTCCTTGGGTTTCCTTCCACCACTGGCCTGGGTTCCCTTGGCTTCTCTTGTGTTGGGTGTTAGGATTCCCCCTTTTGGGGTTTGTGCCCTTGTTTTGGTGGAGCACATCCTCTCGTAGCTTCCTGAGAACAGGTGTATGGGACGTGCACCTTTGGAGAGAATTCTCATACTCCTTCCACCCAGCTCCCCAAGTGTTAGCACGTTACCTCATCTGCTCTCTCCCCCCTGCCCTCCTGCCCTGCATCTACATACTATAATATTTTTACCCGAACCATTTGAGAACGAGTTGTAGACCTGGCGCCCCTTCACTCCCAAACACTCAAAGGCAAATTTCCTATAACAAGGACGTTATAACTATAGTACAGCGTTGAAACAGGCCTGCTGTCTGATCTGTAGACCTCGTTCCGACTTCCCCAGTTGTCCCAGGAATGTCCTTTATAGGACGTTGCTAAGGACATTGTTAAAATCCTGAGTCACACCTGTTTCATTTCCTGTAGTCGGGAACCGTTTGCCCATCTTCTTTGCCTTTCATGATGTTGACATTTTTGAAGAATACCAGCCAGTTATAGAGCACCCCTCAATTTGGGTACGAGGTACATTTTCCCAAGCTGTGGGTGACAGCGTGCACGCATTCTCCTGTCACACCTGGCTGGCGGTTTGGCTGACTAGAATTTCTGCGCCGAAGTGTCTGTTGGGGTCGGGTCATCACTCCTGCCTGGCAGCTTCTGGTCCTACGTGGAGGCACTCAGTGCCTTTGGGGTTCACCATCCACATGAAACCTGGCTTTTCTCTCCTGTGATTTTTGGGATCTTTCTTTGTCCCCAGTGTTTTTTGGCAAGCTGGTCCCCTGGGGCCCTTGCAATCTGGAAACGTCCTGCAGCTGTGAGCAAACGTCTGGCAGGATCTTTTGGGTAACTTCCTCCCTGTGTGTTCTTCCTCTCTGCAGGTCCTGGAGGGGCTGATTGTTGGCCACTCAGACAGCTCTTCTCATTTCGTAGTCTTTCTGTTTTCTGTCTCTGGTCTTTTTGTTCTGCTTTCTAGAATTTCTTCAACTTTATATTCCAGCCCTTCTGTTGAGCTTTTTGTTTTGGCCAATATTTTTTTAATTCCCAAAGCTGTTTTTTTTTTCTTTGTTCCCTCTTGTTTTTAAATAGCATTGTATTCTTTTTCATGGATACAATGACTTCTTTTTATCTTTCTGAAGATATTGATAGTAGTTTTTTGGGATTTTAAAAAAACTTTTATTCTTGTGTAATCTTTGTCTCCTCTGGGTTTTGGCCTCTGTGGCCTTTGTCTCTTGAGCAACATGCAGGTGCCGCTCATCCATTGCTCCTGCCGGAACTGGGGGCCGGGGGCCAAGGGTTGCTGGGGGCCGGGGGGTCGCTGCGTGCCCATGCTCCGGCCAGGCCTGTGGCCCATGGGCTTCACTCTGAGGTGCTGTCCACCTTCGGTATCTGAGCATCTTTTCCTCCCAGGCTGGTCACTTTCCCTGGAGACCCCACCATCGCCTGGCCCCAGTCTCCTGCCAGCAGGGCCCAGGTGACCCAGGAAGGTCCCAGATCTCAACATCCCCGAGCCTTGTGGGGCTTCGCGGTATAGCTCAGATCCGGCACCCTGGGGTTGGCTGATCCTGTTACCACGTGTCCATTTGCTTTTCAGCTTCTAAAATCCTGCTGCCACCAGCTTATGCCCTGTTCTCCTTGTCCTTGTGAGGTTGGACCTTTTTCATCCCTTACTGCAGGGTTTGGGGTGCCAGGCACCGTGTCCAGTCTGGCACCTTTCACATATCCTGTCCTTTTTCCTGGGAATGTTTTTAACTTAAGTGAGAAAGTGTACTCTGTACCCTTCTTTTGCGAAAAACATAACAACAGTACAATATTTCCTCATGCTCATAAAAACTACAAAACATTTAATGGCTGGTTGACATCCCATTGCACTTTGTAGTGAAGCAGTCCTGTTGGGGACCCTCGGAGCTGAGGAGAGTGAGTTGGGGAGGGAAGCCGGGAGCCCCTGGGGTGGTTAACCTGAAGAGAGCGCAGCGCCCTCTCTTGCCTGCCCGCAGGTGGCTCCCCGTCTCAGGACGTGGCTGAGCACGGGGACTTGGCCCCAGTGGGCAGGAAAACAGTAAAGAGTAGAGAGGAAATTGTAATTTTTAAAAAGTAGAGCAAAAGAAGCCAACCCTGACGTCGTGGAGATGGGTGGAAGAGGAAGCTGAGTTGAGGGCTGTCACTCATCTGGGGCTGCAGGTCTGGGCTCCATCCTGCGAGGTGCCATGGCCGGGCTCTCTGTGCCTTGAACGCCCCACCTGTGGTTGGGTTTGGGCAGTTAAAGGGGCCTGTGTTGCAGGGTGGTGGGAAGGGCTGGTGGCCCCAGGGGCTGGTGGCAGGAGAGCCTAACGGTGGGGGCAGGTGGGCTTGCTGTCTTGGCTCCACCTGGTTGGGGGCCTGCAGAGCTCTCGCCTGCCAGAGACCTCCTGGGGCTGAGATCATCAGCGTGTCTTGGTAGAGACAAAAGATACCGCTGTTTCCCTGGGTGGGAGTGTCTGAGTGCAGGCCTTCCACAGACAGCAGCAGGTGTGGTGGGCTCAGTCCTGCCTCTCCCTCCAGGCGGAGGAGGCTGGTTGCAGCTCCGGTGGAGAACGGCCACTACGCCCACCTGGCCACCCCAAGGGCTGACTGAAGCCCCGAGTTGCCAGGCTCCTCACGGCCGTCTGCTCTTCTCAGTCCCCTCCTGCTGGTCTCCCTGGGCCATGCTGTCCCCCAGCGGCCCCCTTGGGAAGAGGCGGCTCCTCTGGGCCCTGCTTGCCCACGAGCTCTCCGTGGCTACCCACTGCCCCTGGGCATTCTGTGTGTCAGCCAGGGGCTGCCATCTGCCCCCCGCCGACTCTGCACCAACTGCGGGGCCCAGCCTAGCCCAGAGCGGTGCAGGTAGCCTCGGCCCAGGGCCCAAGGACATGGCAGTGTGCCGCACTCTCCTGACACTCAGAGCGTGCAGGAGGCCCTCAGGAAAAAAGCCTGCCTGGCTGACCCCAGCTCGGTGCTGCGCAGATACGCGGGCTCACACGTCCCCTGCTCAGAGACAGGCCTGAGCTCTGTGTTTCTGCCGGTTCCTGGGGGTACTGATGCTGCCGAGTGAGGGCCACAGCCGGAGGAGGGTGCACCTGGTAGTCCTAGCACCCGGGACCAGGAGCCTCTGTGTTGTGCCACAGTTCTGAGAGCACATGGCGCCTGTGCGGAGAACCTTGGTCCCAGCTCTGGGACTGCTGGGCACTTGGCCATTCTCCTGTGTCGCTGGAGGAGGTGGTCTCACATCTGGGCTGTAGGTCATGACCCTGCACACATGCACGTCCATGCATTGTATGTAAAACAGACCAAAGGTTCTGACAGCCTTGCTGTCCTTCCCCACGCAGCATGCAGGATGATCTGTATTCTGCCTTGTTTCATTTTAGGGGGTGGCTGGTGGGGACCTACTGAGGGTGAGGACTACACGTCGCCAGCCTGGGTCCAGGTCACGCTCAGTCCCTCAGCCCCACCCCCGGGCCTATGTGTGCGCAGTCCCTCCTGCCTGCGATGCCGTCTGGGCCTCACAGGCCCTGTCCTCTCCTCACCTGGGCCAGGTTGGCTGTGGCCCCCTGTGGGAGTCTTCATCGTGCTCTGCAGGGGCGAGAGCTGCCCCTGGGGAATGCCCTGGCATCCCTGCCTGGCCCTGTGGGGGCTGCTGCCTGTGCCCACCGTGTGTGGTTGTGATTTGAGGCTCTGTCGTACCCTCCAGATGGGGGCTCTGGGACCTTGTGCGGGGTGCCCCCAGGGTCTCCACATCCTTGCAGTAGACTCTTGGCTCACTCTTGCCAGATGAATGTACCGTGGTTGAGGGCCCTGGAAGCCAGAGGGTCCGGTGGGCTGTGGGGCCAGGCGGGGGTGGGGAGGGCTGAACCTCCGTGATTTCATCTGCGGAGAGAGATAACCTGGGAACCCGTCCCTGGGGTTTTGGAAGATTGATCCTGGCTTGTGGAGAGTGAAGTACTTAGCACAGGGACATAGTGAAGGCTTGGTCCACGGTGGCCGAGGTTATGTATAATAATGACAGTTTTATATACAGGTTGAGCATCCCAAATCCAGAAACCCAAAATGCTCCAAAATCCAAAACTTCTTGAGTGCCAACATGACGCTCAAAGGAAATGCTCACTGGAGCATTTTGGATTTTTGGATTAGGGATGCTGAACTGCTGGTAAGTATAATGCAAATATTCCAAAATCCAAAAAAACCTGAAATCTGACATATTCCTGGTCCCAAGCATTTTGGGTAAGTGTTCCTCAGCTTGAGTTAAAAAGTAGACATGTGGCATCAGTCCTTGCAGTGCGGCGGGGTCCCTGCTCACGTCTCTGCCCGCAGATGCTGGACGAGAACCACCACCTGATCCAGTGCATCTTGGACTACCAGAGCAAGGGCAAGACGGCCGAGTGCACCCAGTGAGTCAGCTACCCCAGCCGGCCACGCGCTGGGAGGCTCCCTGGGGACTCGGGGCAGGGTGTCTGTGTTGGAGAACTGAGGGTACTCCCTGAGGGCCCCCAGGGGTGGCCCTCATCCCTCCCCCGGAGAGGTGGGAAACAAGGCCGCCAGGACTAGAGGTGGTTTGGGTGGGTGGGTGGGGAGGGAGGAGCGGGAGGGATGAGTGCTGGGAGGCCTAGGCCAGCCTGCCGCAGGCAGCTGCATGGCCAATAGTGGACTCACCGGGGACAGCGAGCTCTTCCAGGTGGGACCTCCTGTGCCCCCAGGGCCTGTGGTAGGGTAGGTGTGCAGCTGCCGCCCATCGACCTGGAGGCGGGAGGTGTGTGAGGGGCCTTGGCCCTGAGGGCATTCCCTTGTGCAACTGTGCATCCCGTTTCCTTCCAGGGCTTTCTCCAGGTTGCTGGTGCCGTGGAGTTTGCCCGCTGCCCGGCTCCACTAGCAGAGGGCTGTGTCCCCTGGCCTCCCTCCTCTGTCACCTTCAGGCCCCCCCACCATGGCCTCTCCTCCTGCTTGGCCACCCCTCAGGGCTTCCCAGGGCTTTTGTCCCCGGACGAGACCATCAGGACTCAGGCTGGGTCTGCCCCACCTGGGCTCCGAGCCCTGTACCTGCCTCTGTTCCCAGCCAGGCAGCCGGGCCTGTCCCTGGGTGTTGTCTGGGACCAGTGTCCTGATGGGTGTGGCTGGACATCTAGGCGGGCTTGGTCACACTTCACTTCTGCTTTGGATCGGCCTGCCCTGTCCTCCTGCCTCACGCGCGCACCCTCACGGCAGGTACCAGCAGATCCTGCACCGGAACCTGGTGTACCTGGCCACGATCGCGGACTCCAACCAGAACATGCAGTCCCTGCTCCCTGCTGTGAGTACCCGCACATAGGGGTGGGGGCTCCTGCACTGATCCCACAAGAAGTCAGACATGGCCTGAAATCAGAGTTCTGAGTGTGTCAGCTCAAGTAGCAAAGATGACTAATGGAGCAACCAGAAGTGCCACCAGAGCCATCAGAAATGGGGGGTGGAAGATGGTGGCAGGGCCCCTCCCGTCATGCAGGGGATGGGTCAGGACTGTGGCTTCGGCTTCATTGGCACAGAAGAGCCAAACCTAGGAACGGGGGGCAGCGTTTATCTGGGGGGAGAATGGAGGGGGTGGGATGGGGTCCCTGCGTCTCACTGGAAGCCCTTCTGAGCGCTTTGAGCAGTTACAGGCCACGTGCAGACACTGCTGTGACTAGAAATGAAACGTAAAAGAGAAAGTGCCTGCCCAGCGTAGTAAATACTTCAAATGTCAGTTTAAATACTTTGATTTTTTAAAATGCATTTTCCCCAGATTCACTTAGCACTGTGAAGGCTGTGTCCTAAGCCTCCTCCCTGCTGCAGGAGAGCCCAGCCCTGAGAAGGACCCGCCTGTGGCCAGCAGTGCGGTTCCAGAACACATCACCAGGGCTGGCGGGTCTCCTGATGCCCCTGAGCTCCCTGGGGTGGTGACGTGGTAAATGCCAGGATACGTTTTGCAAGTAAAAATGTTAAACGAGCCTCAATGGGCCTTTCAAATCAGGGTTCTTCTCCCTATAGGTACCTGCAGATCCTGCTGGAAACTTCATTTTCTTGGTCAGGTGTAGACAGCATCTATGTGTTAACCTTTGGAGCTGCGGCTTGGTCTAGACCTGGGAGGTGGGGGGCTGAGGGGTCACTGTAAGCTCTCTCCCTTCTGCATCCTGTGATCCAAGGTGTGCTTGAGGTTGGTGGAGGAAGAGAGGGGAGCAGGCACACAGTAGGATCGCAGGAAACAGGTTGAGCCAGCTATGCAAAGGCCCTGGGGCATGGCAGGGGTACAGATGAGGTACTCGCAGAGCCTGGCCAGCTGAGCCCGAGAGGGACGGTTAGGTGTAGCCTGGGAGGTGTCCGGTTATCCCAGGAGAAATAGACTCAGCTTGTGATATCCACACATGTGTTGATAAACTTGGTGCTCGTTTCTGTTCTGAGTGTTTACACAGACCACTTGTTGTGTCATCTCCATCTGGGCCTGAAATGTCAGGTCCAGGTAATCAAGATCACCTGCAAACTGTGACTGTAGCTGTTGATTATAGACGTTTACCAGGTGGCCGTGAAATGTAGCAGCAAATCTTGTGTGCCACCTAATCCTGGAGTGGCTTGTGGTGGTTCTCTGTGTGTTACCATCTTCCCTAAAACTGTCTTGTTGCCTGCAGCCGCCCACCCAGAACATGTCCCTGGGCCCCGGAGCGCTGACGCAGAGCGGTTCCAGCCAGGGCCTGCACTCCCAGGGCAGCCTGAGTGATGCCATCGGCACCGGCCTGCCCCCATCCTCCCTCATGCAGGGCCAGATCGGCAACGGTGAGTGGGTGGGGTAGGAGAGATGGCAGCAGGGTCACCCAGGCCACCCGTGGGTGGCGGCTGCCATAGTGGGCCACCCCACACCCCTCAGGGTGGGCAGGGACCCTTCGCCTGGTCCCGGCCGCAGGTTGGTGGCTATACCCAGGCGTATGGTGCAGGGGGCTTGACAAGCAGAGGGGACAAAGCCCTTCTACCCCTCCTCTTTTTGACACTCGAATCCCAGCCTCAGCAAATGTAAACCGTGGGGTTCCACGGGGATTTTCTAATTAGAATGAAATGCTGCAGGTTTTGGATTGAGAACTGTGAAGTGCAGTTAGAAACCATTAGTAACAATATGGCAATGAATGCACCGTTTATCCCCTTGCTTTGTTAGTGTGTGTGCTCATTTCCTTATGAATCACTTCATCATTCATAGTGTCATTGACCCTGAGTTAGCCTCCTTCCCCAAAATCACTGGAAGGAAACTTGGGGTGTCTTTACCGTCAGAGGTGGTGACCTGAACTCCAGCACCTGACACCCCCTCTCCCGTCCCTCCTGGCAGGTCCAAACCATGTGTCCATGCAGCAGACGGCACAAAGCACGCTGCCCACAACATCCATGAGCATGACGGGCAGCGGCCATGGCACAGGGCCTGGCTACAGCCACTCGGGACCTGCCTCGCAGAGCGTCCCCATGCAGGGCCAGGGCGCCATCGGCAGCTATGTGTCCAGGACCAATATCAACATGCCGTCCAACCCAGGTACCTGCTCTGCCTCCGCCCAACTGCAGGGATCACGGGCCTGTCTCCCAGGCCCTTCGAAACGTGCAGGTCGTACACGTGCTCCCTGGGGTGCTGCTCTCCTGTCGGGTGCTGGCTGCCCTCCCCTGAGAGGTCCGGGGGGCGGGGGCAGGGCGGTGGGTACACAGCGGCTCCAGCCCCGGCTTTGAGGGGGCTGTTCCTCCCAGAGGCCTCAGGAAGGGCTCTGAGGTGTGGGCCTGGTCTGGAAGGTGAGCGCTGGCTTATAGAGGGGCAGAGTCGCTCCCGTGTAGGAAGCAGCCTGGCCAGAGGCACAGCAGTGAGAGGATGAAGGGCCACATGCCAGGCCGCAGGACCAGGACTTTCTCCAGGGCAGGGAAGCTTTTTGAGCTGGGCTGTCCACTGTGGTGGCCACGGCCATAGTGTTGTTGAGCACCTGGGAAGCAGCAGGTCCCAACAACGATGCTCCATGAGTGTTAGAAAAATACCAGAGTTCAGGGGCTTAGGACAAAAAAAGGGATGTGAAGTATCTCCTTAATATTTCTTTATAATTGCATGTTGAAAATTTATTTTGGATATGCTGACCCAAATAAAATGTATGATTAAAATTGATCTCACCTGTTTCTTTTTAGTTTTTCAATGTGGTTACTAGAAACTTTAAAACGTATGGCTCACTGGGTGCTTCTGTTGGATGGAGCTCTAGGGGGTTCTGAGCAGATGATGTGTACGGACAGGCCAGGAGGCAGGAAACGGGGCCGCAGAGTCTTGGAGATGGTCGAAGGCCAGCTCTAGGGATGGGGTGGAGGTGAGGGTGTTGTGGGATTTGTGTGTCTGAGGCAGGGCCCGGAGAAGCGTTTCTCTTTGCCGTGGGAGGCCCTGGGTCTTCCTGCCCAGAGGTTCTTTCTATTGTTTTCTGAATGTTGGTACATTTTAAAATAGTTGGTACAGGCAGCTGGAGTTTGACCATGTGCTAGGGCTTCGGGGCAGGTTGCTTTGTAGGAGGTGTGACTTGGAGTTGAGGGTGACATTCTTATGGGGGAACCACAGGAAAATAACAAAAGATCAACCCAAGAGAAGGAGGTAGTCGGGGTTCAGAGGGGGAGTGGGGGAAGGTTGAGGACCTGCTGTCCGGAGTGTCCTCGGGTGACGGGGCCTCTGTCCTGTTGCACAGTGTCCATGATGCACCAGCAGGCCACCACGCCCCACTATAACTCAGCGCAGGGCGGGAGCCAGCACTACCCAGGCCAGACGTCCATCGCCATGATGGGCCAGGGCGGCCAGGGGAGCAGCATGATGGGGCAGCGGCCCATGGCACCCTACCGGCCCTCCCAGCAAGGTAATGTCCATGGGCACCAGGCCAGGGCTCAGCTGTGGTGAGGTGCCAGTCCTTGCGTGTTTCTTCGTGTTGAGTGGAGGGTGTGAGACTTCACACTTCGTGTTGTGTGAGGGTGCTGGAGGCGGGGGGGGGGGGGGGCTTGCCGATGGGTCGGTGCTGGTGCACGGACCAGGTTGGACCTGCTGTCCACATGGAGCCGGAATCGGGCTGCAGGGTCAGCTTAGGGGGCGGGGGTGGCTGGGTGTTGTTATAAGTGCAAAGTCCAGAGTCCCGGGGGCTGGGAGTTGGAGGAGAATGAGGGTAGCTGGTTGAGGTTGTCCTGTGCCCTTGGGTGGCACTGTGGGATGTTGTCTCCATGTGGGTGAGCTGCCTGGGAGACTAACGGTCTCACCTGTGCAGAAGCACACCTGGAGCAGCTGGCCCTGAGTGTGGCTTTCCCTGCCCACAGGCTCTTCCCAGCAGTATCTGGGCCAGGAGGAGTACTACGGCGAGCAGTACAGCCACGGCCAGGGTGCCTCGGAGCCCATGGGCCAGCAGTACTACCCGGACGGTGAGGGCTCGCGGACTCCTGACAGCGCGTGAGGAAGCAGAGTGGCTGAAGGCGTGAGGGGGTTGGACCTTCTGCTAGCAAAGCAGCCAGAGTCCCCCTGCTTGAGCACGTTTGAGTTCAGGGATGAGGGCTGGTCTGGCAGCGGTGCCTGGTCTCTGCAGAGAGAAGCTTCAGCACATACCACTGCCACTCACCTCCCTTTCCTGAAAGGCAGTAAGCATTTATGGTGGGGATGTGCAACCCCAGCTATAGATGGGCGTAAATGTTCAGAAGATGCACCTGAGCTTCATGGTGAATGCCCCGAAGGTGATGGCCCCGGCTGCAACATCGCCATGACCTTCAGCGCTGCCTCCCAGCTGCCCCGGTTGTCCCTGCAGATTATTTTCCTTTTGTCACCTTCCAGTCATCTTTAGACGTATGAGGATTTGTGGAGGTGGCATTTAAAGTGGTCTTAAAGGACGGGTTGATTTCAGGAGGCAGAGACATCCAGGCAGGAGCCGGCCTCAGCTAAGGCGTGAGACAGGAGTGCACAGCCAGGCCTAGAAGTTGGGGGAAGACTAGCCACAGGGCAAGCGTGTCCTCTGCTGCATGGTGGTCATGTGCAGTGAAGGCGGCATGCTGGGAGCCAGGCGGCAGGATGGGGAGAAGGTGGGTGGCGAGGTGGGGGCAAGGCGAGTGGGTTACTGGCACTGTTACCGAGTTCCCAAGCGGGCACCGCCTGTACTGGATCCTCTTGGTAAACTGTCGAGTACCCTTACAGCAGCCCAAGCAGTGGGACGCGATGTCTACGTTTTAGTGAGGAAGCTGAGACTGGGAGAGGTGGGCCTGGGCAGTCCATGGGGACGTGGCTCGTGCCCAGCTCTGAGCGTTACCCGTCCTGGTGCTCGAGTGTCCCCCCAGGCCCTGGGTGGTGAGGGGCCCCCGCTAACCATAGGCTGTCTCCATCTCTGCAGGCCACAGCGATTACGCCTATCAACAGTCATCCTACACGGAGCAGAGCTACGACCGGTCATTCGAGGAGTCCACGCAGCACTACTACGAGGGTGGTAAGGAGGGCGAGGGCCTGGGCCCGTGTCCTGCTCCGAGTGTAGGTGCCACACGGCAGTTGGGGCACCGCGCTCTCAGGAGCGAGCAGTACCTGCCTTCAGGAAGTCTCCCCTAAGTCACCATCTGACAGGGAACAGACTCAGACACAGAGCAGGTGGCAGAGTCTTGTGACATGGTGTTTATTCCTGGAAGCTGGGGACACAGGGTGTGCATCAGAGCCTCTGCTTGCCTTCCGTGTGTTTGTGAAGTGGGACAGGGCTCACCTGGCCATGCGGGGTGAGGGGAGGCTCCACCACAGCTTGCGCCCATGTGCTGCTCTCAGCCTCCTCGGTCAGAGGCCGTCAGTGGTTCCAGACTTGGTCACTCGGTGGGGACCGAGGCCCCACAAAAGCCCTCCTGGCCAGGCAGGTGATGTGGTGTGTTGCATGGCTATACTGGGTGTGGCCGGGCATTAACACCTGCTGGCCAGGTGAAATGCACCTCTTGGCTCACATGGCGCTCCTCGCCAGCACAGAGCTGGGCTGCCTGTCGGGTGGAGGGGCGAGGCAGTTGTGTGCTCGTGGGCCACTGTCTGAGTAGAACGCCCTGGTTTGTGGGACTTGCTCACTCCATGGTGTAAATACGCCCACCCTGGCTGACTTGAAGCCACCGATGGAATGTCCCAGAATGTGGAGATGGGAAGGGGTACACACTGTGAGTTCCTGAGCATGTGCCAGCCAGTTCTAGCCCCTGTGGGGCAAAGGCCGCCCAAGGGAAGAGCAATCAACTTGCAGGGCTTTGCAAACTCACCCGGAAGGGAAGGGAGGCCAGCAGTCCCCGGTGAGAGGGGCTTTGGACCTGGTGCATGCCCGGCCTTCTTATCACAGGGCGGGCCCCTTTTATCCACAGGAACAGCTGGTGAGGTCTCACCAGGTACGAAAAGCAGGCAGGTTCTTCATGGCCACAAATTTGCTTGTTTGGACGATTTTTTAGAGAATTATATGTATACGGTTTTTGCTTTTTTTTTTTTCTTTTAGAGACAGGGTCTCGCTCTGTTTCCCTGGCTGGAGTGCAGTGGCAGTCACTGCTTACTGCAGCCTCAAACTCTTGGGCTCAAACGATCCTCCTGCCTCAGCCTCCTGAGTAGCTGGGGCTACAGGTGCACCACCACGATGCCAAGCTAATTTTTATATTTTTTGTAGAGAGGAGGTTTTGTGTTGTCCAAGCTGGTCCCGAACTCCTGGCCTCGGGCTATCCTCCTGCTTCAGCCTCCAAGAGTGCTGGGATTATAGGCGTGAGCCACTGGGCCCAGCCCAAATTTTTGCTTTTGAGCTTACAGGTCTCAGCCTGCTATGAAGAAATAAACCACCCCAGTGTATAAGTATATCAGAACATCATGTCGTACACTATTAACATATACAATTTTTGTCAATTATATCTTAGTAAAGCTTGGAGAAAAGTAAAAATACATAAATAAATAATAAAAGTTTTTAGAAAAAACGAATCCCCCTGGGGCCGGTGCACAGAGGCCATCTTTTCTCGTATTTGTAGGGCAGCACCTCCTCGGGCCCTGGGGCTGGCCCTTGTTGCCTCCCACCTGCTGCACTGTGGGAGGAGGGGTCTCGGTGCTTTCCCGTGACGGGGGTCCTGAGCCTGCCTTCTCAAGGCTGTCACTGCTTCTTCCAGCAGAAATGATGACCCCAAAGACAAATTGAGGACATGCTGCCCAGCCTTTCAATGTTTGAAATACATACTTTTGTACCCTTGTTTCGGGTCACACGTTCTTGCTTTCCGTAACTGGTGGGCAGTTTGAGGAAGGAGCAGAAGTTAAGAACTCAAGATACTTTCTTAGATGGTGAATAACTGGAACGACTCCAGTTATATTCTTTCCCCAAAATTTCCCACCTTAGGGAGGAATTCAGCCTTGAATAAGAGCATATGTTAGTTTTATTATTCCGTGTAACTACAAATTGCATTTCCCTAACAGGTTTTTGAGCCTTTCCAATGTGAATTATCTCAATCAAGCTGTTATGTAAAAAAACATATTACTAGGATCCAGTTTTAAAATACTTAGAGTTTATAGTTCCTACAAAAGGAAAGTTATTTACAACCAGAAAAGTAAAGTAGAAAAATGGATTATTTGGGTACCAGTTTTCATGATCTGGCCTCTTACTATGGTGCCTTCATTTTCTTATTTCTGGAACACATTTTGGTAAGAAAAACTGCTTGTTTATGTAATGTTTGGTGTCCCAGACCCTCACCTCCTGGACCTGGAATTGGACCTTACACAGTTACAGGACCCAACAAGATGCAAATTAAAGGCTGTGCACTTTGCATGGTTTTGAAGAGCAAACCCTACTTAAAAGAAAATGATGAAATTAGACTTACTATGGTCTGTCTGTAAAGATGTTTTGAAAACCATGAATGGAGTTTAATCTTTGTACTTAATCTGAAATGGCAACAGTTGAGATGTACATTAGGAAAACTTTGTAGAAGAATTTCAAAATGGTTGCTAATACTCTCCTTTGAACTCTTGGTAATTATTTGGTAATATACTTACTGTTTCTCTCTTTTTTTTTTTTGAGACAGAGTCTCGCTCTGTTGCCTGGGCTGGAGTGCGGTGGCGTCAGCCTAGCTCACTACAACCTCAAACTCCTGGGCTCAAGCGATCCTCCTGCCTCAGCCTCCCAAGTAGCTGGGACTACAGGCGTCACCACACCTGGCTAATTTTTTCTATTTTTAGTAGAGACAGGGTCTTGCTTTTGCTCAGGCTGGTCTCAAACTCCTAACCTCAAGCAATCTTCCCGCCTCGGCCTCCTAGAGTGCTGGGATTACAGGTGTGAGCCACCGCGCCCGGCCTCCTTACTCTTTCTTAAATTATATTTTGCACTGTAGGTTTTCTTCCAAAATGAGGCTTTAAGCATGGGTGTTAGCTGGTAGTTAGATTTTTGACAGTAAGAATTAAGGTGTTTTCTCTGGAGGAAAAAAGTGGAAAAGTGACCCTAAACTGTCTCTTGGACTTTCCCAACCTACTGATAAACCATAGGTATAGGTAAACATCTGCCTTATTTTTCACCTCTGTGGCACTGGTTTCATGATGTCAAAGGAAAAACCCATTATGAGGGTGAGCTCGAACTACAGCCTCTGCTCGACATTTGCCAGTAAAATTAGGGCACCCTGAAAGTCCTGGGGGAGCATGAACTCAGAACAGGCCGTCTGAGAGTTCTGACCTCAGAGGAGCGTCCAGTGGCCGCCCTCTGTGAGCATGTGGCTCCCTCCCACGGTTGCTCACCCTTAGTTTCACAGTATGAGTAGGTTCGGGGGAAGGCAATGCCTGGTGACAGGGACGTCAGTGTCTTTTCTCCGAGTGTCATCTCCCGGCCCTGCCATCACTGGCCGCCCCGGGTGACGGGCCCACAGTTCAGTCTCGGCTCTCCGTTTGCTGATTGTGGATCTCACTTTCTTCATCTGCAGAGTGGGAACGATGACGGTGCTTGTTGCCCAGGGTGTTAAGGGAATTAAGTGGGACGTGCCCGTAATGTGCTTGAAATACACACTGGCCCATAGTAAGATTCTAGACATCATAACTAATTTTTTTCCCATCTATGAGAAAATATTTCTTAATAATTGATCTACTAGATTACCCTTGAGATAAATTTGTAAGAGTAAACATAAAGAGATTGTGAGTGTGTGTGTCTGTAAAAACATACTGAAGTGTAATCTGTACGGATTCTTAGTCTAAAACTTTAAGGCTGTCTCCATTTCCGCTCTCGTTATGCTGGGCCTTCAGACTCAGTTTTCGGCGGCGTGTCTTTTGCCTTGTTAACGTTGCTTCACAGCCCAGTCCACAGTCGACCAGCTGCTCTAATGTGTCCACTTGCACTTAACACTAGTCTTGCAGGGCTGTCGTAACAAAGGACCACAGACAGGTTGGCTTAGAACAGTGGGAATTTATTCTCTACAGTTCTGAGCCCCAGAAGTCTGAGGTCACGGTGTCAGCAGGGTTTGTTCTCCTGGGCCCTGAAGGACAATCTGTTCAGCCTCTCTCCCAGCTTCTGTTGGCTGCTGGCAAGCCTTGGTGTTTCTCGGCGTGTGGAAGCACTACTCCGGCCTCTGCCTCCGCCATCCCCCAGCTTCTCCCTGTGTGTTTGTGTCCAAATTTCCCTCTTCTTATAGGGACACCAGTCCTTGGAATTGGGCCCACCCTAATCCAATATGACCTCATCTTAATTAATTATATCTGTAAAGACCCTATATGCAAGTAAGGTCACATTCATTCGCAGGTACTTGGAGTTAGGATATCTGCATCTTTTTGGGAAACACAGTTTAGCTCACAACGTTGGTGTTCGTCTTTGTCGTCATTGAGGTATTAGCCATTTCATTTTTTTGACTTTCCTTTTGTATTTTTATAAAATAGTAAGAGAAAATACAGTATAGTATTTGAGTAGTTGTGAAAAAGAAAACATACTGAAGCAACAGATTTGGTTTTGGGATTCCAAAGTTACCCGTGTCGCAAGTGGTAACAGAAAGAGCTACCTCTACCATCTGGAAATGAGCTCTATGTCTCCTGCTCCCTCCAGGAAACTCCCAGTACAGCCAGCAGCAGGCCGGGTACCAGCAGGGCGCAGCGCAGCAGCAGACGTACTCCCAGCAGAGCTACCCCAACCAGCAGAGCTACCCCGGGCAGCAGCAGGGCTACGGTAAGGAGGCACATCTTCCCTGAGGGGCCCCCAGCGCCCACCTGCGCTGCACGTGGGCTGCACACGTCGTGACCCACTCATTTAATAAACTTCTTATTTTGAAATAGTTTTAGATTCTAGAAAAGTTACTAGGATAGTCCAGAGAGTCCCAGCTCCCTGTCGTTCACATCATACATTACTGTGGTACAGTTGTCAGGACTGAGAAACCCACACTGGCACGTGGCAAGGAAGGAGACCCCCCCCTTCATTCAGACTTCACTACTTTTCCCCGATGTCCTTTCCTGTCCTGGGGCCCCATCCAGGACCCCACAAGACGTTGATTCCTTTTCTGTGACAGTTTCCCAGACTTCCCTTGTCTTCCGTTGCGAGGGCTGGTCAGGTGCTCTGTGGAACATCCTCAGTCTGGGCCTGTGTGGTGTTTCTCACAAGGAGATGGGTTGGGGTTGGACGGACACGGGGAAGGGCCTCCTCCGCACAGCCTTGCAGGGCTCATCGTGTCAGCGTGGCCGGGCCTGGGTGCTGACTTGGTCCCCGGGCAAAGGTGTGTGTCAGGTGTCTCCACGGTCACACTCATCTTCCTCCTTTTTTTCTCTGTTCTTTGGAAGCAAGTCCCCAAGTCCACACTCAAGGTGGGGATTATCTACATATATTATTTGGAATTCTATAAATTTGTCTCTTCTCTCCCCAGTTATGTGGTTATTCAGTCACGTATTTATTTTAGTATTTATTCACGGGTGTTAATTTTATCCATTGGGCTATAATCTAATGCTGCCTTATTGTGTAGCTCAGTGCCCCAGCTTTGGTCTTGGAAGCTTAGGAAGCTCTTTCAGTTGCTCCCATGTCCCTTTGACGTACCTGTGCTTTTGGCATTTTGAACATGTCTGTATTTTCTGGTACCACAATGATCCCCCTTCCCCAGCCCTAGAACCAGCCATTTCTCCGAGGAGCCCTGGTTCCTTTTATTTGAGAATGGTGCTAGAAACCGAGATCTGGGTGCAGGAAGGCACTTTCTGAGCCCAGTTTTACTTCACTTTCACCTGTGACGGCCCACGTATGGGCCAGTCTGGCAGCAGTGTCTGGAAGCACTCGCCCATTCATTGGCTTTTGTTCACCCCACAAGGACCCCTGAAGTCCTTGCTCCCAGGCTGGCGGGCTGGCTCCCAGGGCCCATGGGACGCAGAGAAGACGACAGAGGGGACAGAGTGGATGGGTCGGGGATGCACATCCAGCTCCGTCACAATGGGCCAGAAGATGAGCAGCAGTGAAAAGTCAGTCTCCTGGGTCATGCTGCCCAAGCAAAGCAGAGGTTTCGCCAGGACTGTGACCCCGTGTCTGCCCCTGTGCTTGGGGAAGAGGGGCCTCGTCCCGTGGGCCACTTCTCCTGGGAGCGGCCACGGCACGGCCCCAACTACGCGACGCTCTCCCCACCATTCTGACCACTCCCAGGACCCAGGATGTGGGGCGTGTGCTCTTCATGCTGCTGGCACCCGAGGGTGATCTCCTCATGTTGTTACCGTGTGACATCCGCACAAACCGTCATCATTTAAAATACACAGTAAAAGCTGTCCTACCTGACGTGGTCAGAACCAGTAGGTAATTTGTTCGCTAAAACAGTGAGCTAAGTGAGTATTTGACAAACGTCCACGCCTGCTGGCCTGAAACACCTTAGCTTGCATGTCAGCGTACACCCGCTGCCCGGGAGGTCTCCCAGCTGGAGCCAAGGTTCGGTGCTCCCCTAAACCACACACCTGACACCTGCCCTGTTGCCCAGCTTCCACCTCTGTGAGGGAGCAAGTTGAGGTCTGTGGGTCTTGGCCCGCACCGCACCTTAGAACCACTTGGGGAACTTTAAAAAAATAAGGCACAGGGCAATCCCAGAGTGATTCCCGTGCCACGTGCCCACACGCGGTTCTGACGTGGTGAGGAAGCAGAGCCACAGTTGAAATACTGCCGGGACTAATTACATAGCATTTTAAAAAATGATTGGCTTTTATCAGTTCTTTCCACAGCCTTCTACTTCATTTTCATAGAAATGATGCAGCTTTCCCTTTTGCCTGCAGTTTCCCCAGTTCCGGTGACATTTAAGTTATGAGTTTACAGCAGCTGCCATATCCGACAGCAGCCACTCACCTGGTTCCAGGGAGCAGCAGGCACGGGTGTGGTAGAGAGACCCCAGCCGCCTGCCCTCATGGGCACAGGAACACGGGGCTGGAGGGTCTGGCAAGTCAGCGGCACGGTGTTCTCCCCAGACAGATTATGTTGAGGAAAAGCAGGTGCCAGGTGTCGGGGAGGTTTGCAGAAGACTGAGGAGCTGGCTGGTTGGACTCACGGTTCCTGGTGTGTTTCCGCAGGGCCTGCCCAGGGAGCACCCTCGCAGTACCCCAGCTACCAACAAGGACAAGGCCAGCAGTATGGGAGCTACAGAGCATCGCAGACGGGACCTTCTGCCCAGCAGCAGCGGCCTTATGGCTATGAGCAGGCAAGCTTTCTGGATGTTTCCAGACGTGCCCATCCGCCGTGTCTGTCGAGACATAATGAAGATTTCTCTTATGGTCATGAGGAATAATGAGGTGGAACTAACTGGCTTCCAGGGTCCCTCCCAGAATGTTAATTCTCTGAGCCTGTAAGGTTTTTAAAAATTACCTCTGTGTCTACGCCCACCTCCCTCAGACAGGTGGCTTTTTATATCCTGAACTCACCGTTAGATTTGCCTGCGTGGTGTCCTCACTCCTTCAGGCACCTGCAAGTACTCGTCATGTCCCGAGCACAAGAGGGATCTCTGATGGGCCCCTGCATGTTCAGGGCCTGCGTCTCGTTCGGGAGACTGTCTCGTGTGACAGCCAGATCCTGTTCCTGTGCCAAGGGCGGAGCAGAGGAGCCCCCACGGGGAGCTTGCCTTCCCGCCAGCATGGGCGGCAAGCGGCGCGTCTGGCGGGCACTGACGGTTCTAGGAAGAAGATGCAGCCGTGGGGAAAGGGCATGGGGCTGTCGTAGACCAGGTGGGGGTCCTTGTCTGCCTAGGGGACAGTGAGCAGGGCTTGGAAGGAGCCGAGGGAAGAGCATTCGTGGGAGGCAGAAGAGCAAGGGCTCATGGGACAGTGAGGAGGCCAGCACGGCCAGCGTGGGGCAGGCAGCGGAAGCCTGGCAGGAGGTGATGGGGTGGGCGGCGGGCGGGTGCAGGGGCCTCACAGGCCTCACAAGGAGGGCCCTGAGCTCTGAGTGGGACAGGGTCCTCAGGACGGGGTCTGTGTGGCTGGAGCACTGATGGGGCCTCACAGGCGAGAGCGAACCAGGCACAGGAAGGGGGCGTGCCAAGGTCCTGAAGCAGCGGCAGACTGTCACATGATGATGGCACCCGGGGCATGGGCGTGGGGGAGATTGGTTGGCCAAGAGAAGGAGAATTATCTTGGACATTGTTTTGGAGCCTTTTTTGGAGAGAGTCCTTTCTGTTTCTTTTTTCTTTTTCCTTTTTTTAAATTAAATTTTTTTCCACACTGATCATCAGTGTGTGTGAAGAGAGCCCTTAGCAAGAGGGCTGGAGGTGTTAATGAGTTATGCAGCTAATGAGATTTCAAAGCACTGTGGGTGGGTAAGATGCTGAATAGTATTTTTCAAATGGCTTGTCCTGCTCCCTAAAGAGGGTAAAAGATGAACCAGTTATGCTTAGAGAAGGCTGAATTTCTGCGTAGTATGAAATGAGCCCACTCTCAGGGCAGAGTGATCACAGGAGCGAACCTAGTCGGCATTTAAGAAAACGGCTGGGAAGTGCTCCTGCGAGGGCGCTGGACCTGGGGGGGGGCCCGTGGCTGTCGAGAGGGGCCGCTTCTGCCTGGCGTGTGCGCTGGCGCCAGTGGACCTGGAGCAGGCTCCGCGGTTGGTCTCCTGGGTTTGTACTGGGAGCACTCCGGCATAGGAGCATCTTGGTGGAATTCGGGAGGGTGACAGTCTGCAGCTTGATGTTAAATTAGAATTAGTAGAATGATTTTGCTGAGACAAAATGCCTCCTTCAGAGTCCTGAAAATAAGTCGTTTGGATTTTGTGAAATAAGAAATGAATGTTCTAACTTAATCATAGACTGAACCAGCTGATGTATAAGTTTATGCCTGCCTATACAGAAGATACAAAGCCATGAAGAAGGTGGAGAATTTCACATTTTAGGGGGAAAGTATCCATCTAACGCCAGAATATTAATTCAATGTGGTCTTTAACAGGATTTGCGTTTAACTGTAGGCCACGTGTCTCAGCCGGATGAGTGTCCGCTGGGACCGTTGTGTGTACTGCAGGGTGTTTGGCAGCAACCCTGGCCTCTACCCATGGATGTCGGTAGCACCCACCCCACCCCTGAGTCATGACAATCAAAATGTCTCCAAACATTGCCAGATGTCCCCTGGGGGAAACTGTCCCCATCTGAGAACCGCTGGGATAGACGTAAAAATGTGAGAGTGGTCAGGGCTTGCCCAGCACCCGAACAAGCCCAGGGATTGCTGCTCCCTCGTGGCCCAGCTCCAGGTTGGGGGTTGTTGTGCCCAGTTGTATGGGGGCAAAGAGACTTATTAGAACGGGTTCCTGCTAACTAGACTCGTAACAGCCAGTGCTGTCGGGAGTCACACGAGGAACACGCGCATGGGGTTCCTGGCCAGAGCCTGGCAGCGTTCCTCCCTGCCGACTTCCTAGCTAGGGTCCCCAGACGTCTGATTACTAACCAGTTGAGGAGGGAGTGGAGGATTGGGCATTGAGATGAGTGAAGTTCCCTCCATCTGTAGCAGTCTCCCATCCAGGAGACGTTCACCATGGGTCAGGTGACCTGTTCAGCTGCCCAGGGAGCCCTCCTGTCCCGTGGCCTTGCTGGACACAGGCTCTCCAGTTCTCCCTGCTTCAGACTTTGTATTGACTGAAACCCATTACCCTGGTCATCCCCACCCCATTTGCTTAGTTCAGCAGGCTGGAGGGGCCAGCGTTTGCCCTTCAGTCCCCATGGGACCGGGCTCCCAAGCGGGCACCGCCGGGGGAGAGGCTTCCTTCACAGTGGGGTCAGCACGAGGTCTGACGTTCAGCACCTGGCCCAGGCCCCACCCGCAGTGAGCCCCGAGTACAACTGAATGAACGAAACTGTCTGACCTTCTCTGATGTACATTGTCAGCCACAGGCTTGGATGGTGGCTTCCAGAAAGCCAGCTTCCTCCCTCCTCATAGGTCTGGGCAGAGCCTGTTTGCTTGCCTTTGTACCTCCTTCCATCTGTTGACCTGGATGCTGTCTGGGAGTGGGGTCTATCTTACCTTTGGGTGTGGACCCTTTTACTCATGACTGTAGGGGTATAATCTATGTCTTGATCTCTTTTAGGGCCAGTATGGAAATTACCAGCAATAAGGGACAAGCGTCCTTGTTGGAGCCCTGTGGTTGCGTGTTCATCCAGGGGATGGACGGGCCGGTGGCAGTTCTGATGAATTGTGACATGTTGGTTACCCCTCCGCCCAATGCCACGTCTGCATGTGAAGCGTGCTCATTTCATGTTGGGTATGACGCCGAGCGTGCACCGCTGGCGCGAGACAGCGCTTTGGTGGTGTGACATATTTGGTGCTGTGTATAATATTGTATGTCGATACAATGGAGAGGTTGTACTGTTTTTGTCCCCCACCCCTTCTTGATGTTTCTAGCTAGCTTTGGGGGTCATTTTGTCATCAGAGTATTCTGTGCCCAGCAATGGGACGTACCTAGAAGACACCACAGTCCTCATATTCCTGTCAACAGACAGATCCTAGGTCTCTCAACCTCCCCTCTGGCAGTTGTCGCATTGTGGGTTGTAACTTTTCCTTCACCAGCTACCCCGCAGCTTGACACACGTGCAGCCCCTGGGTGGCAGCCTCTTCCTGTGCCTCGATGGGTGGGCAGGAGGCCATCTTCTGCGTTCGGGGGCAGTTTCTGTTACACGGTGAAAGGGATCAGCACGCTTCAGTTGGAGAGGCCGCGGACGGTCTTTTGCAGAGCTTGCTCTTACCTCTGTCTCTCGCCAGTTCTATTCATCCAGAAAGGTGCATGTGTTTGTATTAAAAAGTAAAGGGGGATCAATGACTATATTCCAAATAAATATGAACCCGTGAGGGCAGTGTGTGATTAGCCTAACCTAGGGAGAGGGTTTCACTAAAGGAAAGAAGGGCAGTTCTCTGGGAATTGGGTCAGGACTGGGAATTACTCTGGCTTTGACCCTTGTTTATCTGATGGTCATTTCTGGGATTTGAATATTTAATATGCCCAATTCTAAATGTATAGATAATTTAAAATATTGATACCAAGTTTTCCAAATGGTTGGCAAGTTGTTTATTTTATATTATTTCTTCCAGGACCTACTTGTTCAGATCTCCAAGCAAGCGTTCCTTTTCTGTTAGGGATATCTGAAATTCACATCTTATTTTTAAAAGGAACCCCAGTAACTTTATTGTGTTCTTTGTAATGAAAAGTAAAGGTTTTATATAGAAAAATTTGAGTAATTTTTACATTCCTGGGACATTCAATCCCATTTAAATTCTGTGTAAACATTAAAGACAGCTCGCTTGGAAAAGTATGGTCAAAGGGGAAGAGTCCTACATTTCCACTAATAAGTAGCATGGACATTTGATCAACCTTTACTTGGATAATAATACTCATATTTACTATAAATCCTTTTTCAAAAAAAATCTTTGGATAAATACTGACATTTCCAGGAACTACCAAGAAAATAGAGAAAAATCCAATGCTTGATATATTATATCATCTGCTGCTGCTGCTGTTTTTCTTTAATTGATAAATTTTATGTTTTAAAAATTAAAAGTATTATAGTACTTTATCCAGAGTTGAGTGCTTTAGAATTTACAAGGCACTTTTATGGTTTTTGCTTGATTTAATCCTGACAGCCCACGTGGGGAAATGTGGAGGCAGTTACTGTTCCCGCTTCACAGATGAAGAACTGAGGCCTGTGCTGAGGGCCTGTCCTATTCTAGGACGTCTCCCTCCTCTGTGAGACAGATAGTCACGCAAAAATGAGGATAGAAGCATTTATTTGTTAGGCGTGAGGGTTTAAAAAACCGTTAATGCTGGTAAGGGCTTACGAACATACGTATCTGTCCATGTGAAATTGCTGGAATGAGAGTTCTTAATTGCTCAGTGACAAAGGTATTAGCAGTGTCATTTAAGGAGTCATCTCCCTCAAATTTGTCCTCTTCCTTTCTGACAATTTTCATAGAACTAATTTGCAACTCAATCGGGGACTAAAATTTCCCACTGAAAATGTTAAACATTTTAGATAACTGTGAAAATAATTTATTTTTATTCCTTGCCAATCTGGGAATATGCCTTTTGTGTGTGTGGTTTTTTTTAAGTGCTGTATTAATACTTTTTGAAAGAAAAGGACACTTAAAAAACTTATCCCAAAACTTCAATCTGAAATGTCTTACATTAAGAATATCTTGAATGTTGTGTATATATTTTAAAAAGCACTTTGCAAAATAGTTTGTACATTTATTTCCTAATTTATACATGATTTTTGGTGTTAATATATTTAATGATTAATAACAGAATGTTTATTTAATGTGTTGTCCCTTTTTATGTATTGTGGGGAAAAGTGATGCCAGCAATTCTTTCTCATTAACTGTATTATATCTTCTCTTCTGTAATATGAATGTTGGGAAAAG
This sequence comes from Daubentonia madagascariensis, assembly GCA_023783475.1. Classification (NCBI taxonomy): domain Eukaryota; kingdom Metazoa; phylum Chordata; class Mammalia; order Primates; family Daubentoniidae; genus Daubentonia; species Daubentonia madagascariensis. Next base: position 519,744 of record JAKFHU010001640.1, on the reverse strand, counting down.
CGTAGGCTAAAGTGAATTGTTTGTGCAGTGTGGTTGGGGGTGCTTTGTGTTTTACGGCTGCCTCCACCAAGGCTGGCGAAGGTGCAAAGGAAGATTTGGAAAACCCACGCTCATTCTTCCTCCTGTTGTTCCCTGACATCCAGCAAGTTGTGAATTTGGAAAGTGATGACCAGAGTTTTCACAAGTGCTGACAAATCCAGTGTGGGGAAGCTCATCACCCGCGAGGGTCTGTTGAATCAACGGTCCTTAGTCTTCATAAATGGTATTAGGGTGGGCACGATCTCCTGCGCTCTGCAGGGAAACCTTAACATATCACAGGGTTGGAGCGTAGGGGAACCTCTGGTCTTGTCAGAGTTTTTAGTATGTATAGGCTCGAATATCGGGCATCTCTTCAAAACTGTAAAAAAAAAAAAAAAGGAAGACTTTCCATTTCCACTTAAAATTTTTTTAGCCATTACTTCCTTTCTATTTATTGAACAGTTCAAATTTGTCTTGTTATTTGTGAGTACAGCACATTTTTAAAAAACACCCTTATCGGTTCATTTTCTTTTCAGTCTGAGTTTGGCCTATGAATTGCTTATGCTTTGGTGTAATCTCCTAATAAACTGGTTGTTTAAAAATCATCCTGTAAAGTGGGTTTTCGTGAAGTTAATGAGATTTAAGGCATCAGCGTGAAATAACCCAAACTCTGCAAAGGAACCCGAGGCGGCCCGGCGCTGGGCTTCACGCAGCTCGGGGCCTCGCGGGCCGCCGGGAAAGGGCGAAGCTGCGCCCCAGGGCTCGGACGTGCTCAGGCGCGAAGCCCGCGGGCGCGCGGCGCACGAGCCAGCTGGGGCTCGCGGCTTGGTTCCAGTTCGCAAAGGCGTCTGTCCGCGGACCCGCCTCCCCAGGGGCCCCGGTCCCCGCGGCGCCACCGCACGCCCAGCGCGCGGGGCCGCCGGCCCTCGGGGACCGCGGGCCGCGCCTTCCGCACATGCGCAACGGCAGGCCCGTGCGCTGGCGCGTCCAGGGCGAGGGCGGAAGTGGCGCCCCGAGCGGCCCGGAAGTGGTCGGCCGCGTCCGCTGCCCCGGAAGTGGTTGGGCGCGCGAGGCGGTGAGTGCGGGCGCTGGCAGTGCGGGCGGCCCGGGCGCGGAGCGGGGCGTCGCGTTTGTCTGCGGGGCTGGGGGCCCCCACGCCCTCGGGGGCTTTGCTGGGCGCGTGTGTGGGCTGCGCCCGGCGGCAGGTGAGCGCCCGGCGGCGGCCCGTGCTGTTCCACCGCCGCGGGCACCCGGGCGGAGCTCTGCCTCGAGCGTGCTGCCGAACGTGAATTCGGGTCAGACCGTTCAGGAGCTTGCTGTGACCCAGGGCTCTAAGTGTGAGCTAAAATAAAGGCTCAACCCCCCGCCGACTGAACGGAGCCGCGCTTGGCCAGGGCGACCCCAGAAACACCCTAAAGCTGAGTTGCCGTGAGAAGGGAGGTCAGACACGCCTCGTCCGTGCCTCACTTCCCTCCTCGGGGTGTCCTCGACCTCACCAACAGCCCAGGGCCACGCACGACGAACCTGCGGCCCTCGGTTTGCTTGACAGATCACCGGCGTCTGGGTGTGTGGCTGGTGGCTTGTGTCTGTTTAGGCGACTTCCTAAACTTAAAACATTCCACGCATTTAGACAAAGCTTCATTTCTTTAACCAATTACGAATCAAAGAATCTTTAAACCCACCTGTGACTTGTAATCCCCTGCTTCGAAATGTTCTGCCTTTTTGGGCCAAACCAGTGTACCCTTCCATGTATTGATTTATGACTTTATGTGTAATTCCCGTCTCCCGGAAATGTATAAAACCTAACTGTAACCAAAGCACGGCGCGTCCACTTGCGCAAGGTTTCCCGGGCGTGGCTCCGGGCCGTGGTCACTCATACTTGGCTCAGAATATACCTTTACATTATTTTACAGAATTTGGGTTCTTTTCCATTTGCTGTTGTAGGTGCGCCTCTCGGTGAGATGGATTGTTTTTCCAGTTCGTTCACTTATCCGTGGTTGAGTTTTGCTGAGTGAGGCTTGGTTTGTTACCAATTCTGTTCGTGTTTTACTTTTTTTTTTTTTTTTAGCTGAAGACGCAGGAAAGTCATTCACAGAGATCCATGTGTATGTAGATAGGAATTAGAGGGTTTTGTTTTAGACATGTCATTCTTTTGTAAAGGAGAGGGCTCACTGTGAAAGGGGAATGGAGAACTTAGTTCTTTTAAGTGCAAGTTCATTTTCAGGCAGATCTATTTTAGCAAAGAGAACTTACCAAAAGTTGAGGAGCAGAAAATTGGTTCCTTTAAAATTATCCTTGCCTTAGTTCCTTTGGAAAGTCTGTGTGTGTGCATAGCACGTGTGAAGATTCTTGCTTAAAAAAAATTACAGGTGTCAGCAACGTGGGAGAGAGGCCAGAGGAGAGGACACTGTGTGACTTTGGGCAAGTGACTTACCCTCTCTGAGACTCAGCCTCCAGTGCACTAACTTTAGGATAATTTGAGGAGGGTTTATAAGGGGTTGTTTGTGCAGGTAGAGTATAGGGAAAGCACAGAGTTGATGCTTTAGCCTGGAGCTAGTGACAGTGGAGGTGTTTCTTTCCCTGGACTCCACAGGATAAGGGGGGAGCTATTACAGAACCAGGAGAAGAGGGTGCCTAGAGAGGGCTTCCTGGCTGGAGGTGTGACCTTCAGTCTGGGGATCTGAGGGCAGGGACGTGAATGTCCCAGTCTCCTGATACAGAGCAGCCTGGAAAAGCAAATGGAAGATACCCCAGCATGCAGTATTACCCCTCACGGGGTTATTGTAAGAAATACATTTTAAAAATCTATATAGAAGGTTTAGAAGTGGTTCTTGGCAAATGATTTCTGTGAACCAGTAGACACTGAGCTTAACATTTTATAGAACAGTGGTAATAATGTCTCAAGTGGAGCCCTTCCTATTTATTGAATGTCTTTCTAGGCATTTTTAAAAGGTCTATCCTATAATCATAAAACATCTCAGTCTCTGTCTGACTCTGGACCCTGGGCTGTCACCACTGTCTTGCTAAGCTGTGCTCACTAAATGGATACTGTTTGGAGGAGTTTGAGTTCACTCTTCTGGGCTCCCACTGCACAGTATGTAGACCAGCGCAGTCCAGTAGACTTTGATGATGGAAATGTTCTAATCTGTCCTGTCCAGTATGGTACCCACTGGCAACATGTCGTTGTGAGCACTTAGAATGTGGCCTGTGGGACTGAGGAACTAAATTTTTACATTTTATTTAATTATAATTAATTTAAACTTAATATTGCATGTGGCTAGTGATTACTGTATTGGGCAGCATAAGAATGTGCATCATCTGCATTGCTTTCATTAATTTATTTTGTTTTTATTGTTTCCTTTTTTACTGTAAAGTTTAAATTACACACACACACACACACACACACACACAAAATAAGAATATCCTTATTAGAAGGAAAATACCACCAAATAGCAGTATGGAACAAAGTTGAATTTGTGCATCTGACAAGGGAGAGCCACGTCACTCAGCAGGTCTCCAGACAGAAATTGAAGGGGCAGAAAGGAGGAAGTATGCCAAATTAGGCAAGATTCAGAGTTCAGGGCTCTGGTTGGCTTTGCAGTTGATCGCCTTCTCTGTGATTGATCCTCAGGTGTCGTGTCCCCAGCATCAGGAAGCCTGGTTTCCAGAGTGTTCGGGCGGATGGCTTTCCAGCAGGCCTAGCTGTGGGTGTGTTTGTGTTGATGACCTGCTAGTTGTTTTTTCCCCCTTGACAACCTGTTTTCACACTCTGCCCCTCTCCTTCCCGCATACTAGCTCTGTGACCTCAGGTAAGTCTCTTCACCTGTCTTTGCCTCAGTTTCCTCATCTGTAAAGTAGGTGTAATGAAAGTACTTTCTTCACAGTTTTTATGAGGACTAAATGAGTTAATCCCTGAAAAAAATACTTAGAAGGGTATCTTGCAAGTAGTGAGGTAGCGGTCTTGAATGTTTACTGTTGAATTTATTCCTAGGTACTTTTTGTATTTAGCACAAATGGTATTTTTTATTTTAATTTTCAGTTGTTTGCTGCTGTGATAAGAATACAATTGATTTTTTAATATTAACCTAATGACCTGCAACCTTACTCAGTTCGTTTATTATTAATTGTCATTTTGTGGATTTCCCTGGGATTTTCTGTGGCATCAAACATCTCTTCGGTAGATAGGACAGTTTTACTTTGTCCTTTTTTCTTTTCTTTACTGCAGCGTCTGAAAGGACAGCGTCTCACAGAAGTGGCGAACGTCTGGCCTTTTGCTCGCTCTCCAGGGGTAACAGTGGGGTCTTTCTCCATTAAGTGTGATTAGCAGTGGATCCTCGTAGGTGCTCTTCATCAGGGTGGAGGTGTTCCCTTCTACGCCTGGTTTGCGAGATGTTTCATTTTCCTGATCATGAGTGTGTACTGAATCCTGTCGGGTGCGTGTGTTGAGGTGGTCCCACGCTCCTTCAGTGTGATGGGGTACGTTGGCTGAGTTTTGACTGCTGGTGTGGTCTTGTGTTCTTGGGAAAGCCCTACTGGGTCTTCATGTATGATCCTTTCTGCACTGCTGGATTCAATTGGATAATATTTTGTTAAGCATTCTTTGCATCTATATTCATGAAGGGTATTGATTTATAATTTTCTTTTCCTGTAATGTCAGGTTTTGGTGCTAGGGCCTCGTAAGATGAGTTGGATAGTGACCTTACTTCCTCTGTTTTCTGAAAAAGTTTGTGTAAGGTTGGTGTTATTTCTTTCTTGAATGTTCTCTGGAATTTACCAGGAAAACAATCTGAGTCTGGAGTTTTTGTTTGGGAAATGTTCTTTTGTAACAACTTCAACTTCTTGAGTATATAGAGGGCTGTTTATTTTTATTTTTTTTAAACTCATGCTGGCTTCAGATAGAGGGCTGTTTAGATTGTCTGTTTCTTCTTGTGTTTATTTGGTAAGTTGCATTTTTCAAGAAATTGCCCATTTCCTGTAAGTTGAATTTGTTGGCGTAAAGTTGCTCATAATACTGTCTTATCCTTCAGTGCTGTGGGTCCATGTTGATAACCGTTTTTAAATTCCCGAGGTTGGTGACTCACGTTCTCTCTTCCCTGACCAGACCAGCCAGGGGCTTGTCACTTTAGTTTACCTCTTCAATGAACTGGGTTTTTTTCTGTGTTATTTTTTTAACTGTCTTTATATTTTCTCTTATGTTTATTTCTGTTCTTCATTGTTTCCTTCCTTTTATTGGCTTTGGGCTTGCTGTGCTCTTTTCCTGTTTTCTTGGTTTGGAACCTTAGGTTATTGGTTTTGGATGTTTCTTCTTTACTTTTTTTTTTTAAATGGAAGTGGGGGAGTGGGGAGGGAGTTCAGTCTCCTTTTTTTTTTATTTTGAGACAGAGTCTCACTCTGTCACCTGGGCTGGAGTGCAGTGGTGTCATCACAGCTCACTGCAGCCTCAGACTCCTGGGTTCAAGCATCCTCCTGCCTCAGCCTCCCGAGTAGCTGGGACTACAGGCGCCACCACCATGCCCAGCTGATTTTTCTATTTTTAGTAAAGATGGGATCTCGCTCTTGCTCAGGCTGGTCTTGAACTCCTGGGCTCAAGTGATCCTCCCGCCTCGGCCTCCCAGAGTGCTGGGATTACAGGCGTGAGCCACTGCACCCGGCCTCTTCTTTACTAATACAAGCTTTTAGAGCTATAAACTTCCTTCTAGGCACTACTTAGCTGCATCGCATAAATTTTGGTATTTTGCATTTTTATTATCATTTAGTTCAAAATATTTTCTTTTATTTATTTATTTATTTATTTTTTAACAGACATCTCTCTCTGTTGCCCAGGCTGGGGTGCAGTGGCTTGATCATAGCTCACTGCAGCCTCGAACTCCTGGGCTTAAGCCATCCTCCCATAATTAAAATATGTCTCTTGTAGGCAGCATATAATAGGATCTGACTTTTTAATCCAATTTGTCAATCTCTGCCTTTTAATTGGAATTTTTAAATCATTAACGTTTAATGGAATTATTTGTATGATTAGATTTAGGTATACTATTACTTGTTTTCTGTTTGTCTCCTCTATTTTTTGTTTTCTATTATCCTTTTTTGAAGTGTTTGAATAGTTAGTATTTCATTTAATTCATCTGTTGGCTTTTTGGAACTGTCTCTTTGTATTACATGTTAGAAATTGCTCTGGAGATTACAGTCTATGTACCTAAACTTTCACTGTCAGCTTAGAGTTAGCATTGTGCCCCTCACAGAACTGGGAGACCTTGCAATCATATGATGCCCTTTAATCCCCTCCTGACATTTTTGCACGTTTTTGTGTGTATTACCTCTGTACAAATTAGAAGCTCACTAGACAGTTTTATAATTTTTTCTTTCTACAGTCAACATGTGTAAAAACTCTTAAGGAAGAAAAAGATAGTATTTTATATTTACCACTTCTGTTGCTTTCCCTTTACTCCTCAAGATCCAGGCTTCCCTCTAGGATCAAATTCCTTCAACCTGAAGAACTTCCATAATCCTGGAACAGCAGATATATTAGTAACAAATTCTGTTAGTTTTCCACCATCTGAGAATGTCTTTGTTTTGCCTTCCTTCCGGAAGGATGTTTTCACTAGGTATAGAAGATGGTTCTTTTCTTCCAGTACTTACACTATTGCTCCCTGATGGTTAATGCAGTGTGGGATCCTGCAAAAGAAAAGGGACATTAATGGAAAACCTGGTGAAATCCAAACCCCGTCTGGGGTTTAGTTAATAGCAACATACCAGTGTTGGTTTTTTAGTGTTGACAGATCTGCCATGGTCACGTCAGGTGCTGCTGTGAGGAGAAACAGAAGGTTATTTCAAATACATTGACTGTGGAAGGGTAACAAGAGGGTGTCCCCATGGAGTGGTGGCCCAGTGTGGGGAGCCAGAGTTGGTCGGGGAGAGGAGGACACTGTGTGGAGGGGCAAGGTGGTAGAAGCGAGGGCTGGGTTTCTGGGGGGATTGAGCAGACAGACACATTGAGGGGAGTGGAGGCTAGGATTCTTACGGTCAGAGAATGGAGTTGCAAAGGCAGAAAAAGAAGATCAGAATGACCTTGTAGGGTTGAACTGGAAACTAGGACTTTGTACAAACAGCTGGCCTGTAACCTTCTAGGTGTCAAGGGCACAAGAGTCAGGAGAGGCTGAGGAATGTTCCAGCCTGAAGGAGACCGAGGAGGCATGACAGCTGAACGCAGTGTGTGATGCAGACGTGGACCCTCTTGCTGGGAAAGTCACTGCGGGGACAGTTAGCCCCACTTGGGAGGCCTGAGCAGTGGCTGGTAGTCACGGACCACTGCTCATAGCCTGGCTTCAGTGGTGCCCCTGGTTCTGTAGGGGACGTCCTTGTCTATGGGGACACACACGGAAGTGTCCCGGTGTGGGGTGTCACTTTGGCAACTTACTCTCATATGATTCAGGAAAAAAGTGCTTTGTATTATTCTAACTTTTCTGTAACTGTGATTGCTTCAGAATTAAAAGCAGAACTATTGAGTGCCTCACTAAGGGAGTAACCACCACAAAGAAAGTGTTTCCTCTTAAGAGGAGTGAGGGGTGTGGATGGGGAGGCCCACATGAGGGACTGGTGTGTCCCACGCTTGCTGGCTTTGTGGTGATTTTTTTAAACAGTACACATACATCTTATCCCCTTCTGTATATATATATATCATACTTAAAAATGAGGGGGCTATATGAGTTTTCCTTTATGTAGGGTGCACAGAACGGGGCCATCTGGGAGTGGGTGGATGTCTGTACTCACGGCAAAGGGAAGAGGGGCTGTCCTTTCCTGGAGGGCAGGGTCGGTGTCCTCACTTAACCCTCAGCACCTGCAAGATACTCAGCTGTCAGAATCTGTTTAATGAGCAAGTGACAGTGTAAGCGACACTCCATTAATGACAAGTAGCTCACACTTCCTGAGTACGCATTTGTGCCAACGCTGCCACTGCTGCTGGGATCTGTCTCTGCCCACACCACACGTCTGATACCACGTGTGTGGGCTTTCCACACCAAGCAGTTCTCCAGTCCTCTCTGGACGCCAGTTCAATTCTGACACTACCTGCAGTTACTGCAGGCCCCATGGCTTGAGGGCTCAGTCACACAAACACCCCCACTTCAGGTGCCAGTCACAAGTAGGGGTCCCAGGATACCACACTTCTGTCAACTTGGCTACAAATTGGGGGAATCTTCAGCCCCCTCCTCATTTTGATAATTTGCTGTAAGGGAACTCAGGAAGACACTATTTACATTTACCAGTTTATTATAAAGGATATTACAAAGGATACAGATGAGCGGCCAGATGTAGGGGTGCATGGGGCGAGGCCCAGGAGGACTCCAAACACAGGAGTGTCTGTCCTCTTGGACCACCCTGCCATGACGTGGGTGTGTTCACCAACCTGGAAACTCTCCAGACCTCATAGTCTGAGGGTTTCTCTGGTGGCTTCGTCATGTAGATGTGATCAGCTATTAACGATCTCCAGCCCCTCCCCTCCGCAGAGGCTTCCAATCATGGCTGGGTCTCTCTGGTGACAGCCCCCATCCTGAAGCTATCCAGGACCCCACCAACAGTCACCTCGTCAGAAGAGAAGACTCTTGTCACTCAGGAAATTCCCAGGGATTTAGGAGTTCCGTGTCAGGCTCTCCTATCACCCCATCACTCAGGAAATTACGAGGGTTCTGAGAGCTCTGTGTCAGGGAGTGGGGCAGACACCAAGTGTCTGTTTCTCACGAGATCACAGTGTGACAGCCAGGCACCGCTGTGTGCATCCCTGTGAACTGGCTCAGCCCATCCTTACCCAGCCCTGTTTGTCTGGCGTGAGGAGACCAAGGCAGCACAGATGCATGGCCTTCCCTGGGTCACACTGAGATAAGCGGCAAAGGTGGACGTTTGTTTCCAGCTGCTGTGCTCAGTGTTTAATGTTCTTGTTTTCCAGTTTGGTGACTTTAAACCAGCACAGGATAACACACTCAATAACATTTGAGGAAATGGATATTTTTATTTTGAAGAAATTTTGACTTGAAGTTCAGATTTCCTTTTTAATATTTTCACTGAGCAGATCCTTGATATTCCGTAGGGGAGTATGTTCAGTGTTGCAGGAGATTTAATGTTTTAGTCCTTTGCACACAAATCCAGATCTTGCCCCCAAGTAGCAGACAGGCTGATGGGCAGGGACACGGCGCGCGTCCAGGTTGAGAGTGGTGAACGGTGTAAGAAAGCTGGATCCATCAGCTCGCTTGTTTGCTTTGAAAACCTGCATCAAGATCCTACAAGATCCTACTGTGTGTCGGGCGCTTTCCTGTAGTTTTCTGCTTGATGTTCAGGTTTAAACTGAGCTACAAATAAGTAAACTTATTTTGCCAATTTGACTTTTTTTAGGGGGCCATGGTACTTTCAAGGCTTTTCTCGGCAAGACCGCAGACGGTGTGTGAGGGCGCAGGGCGTCGGCTTCCATCCACACTGGCTGGCCTCACGCCTGGCCGGTTCCTTCTGCAGTGGGCTCCTCCCAGGCTGCTCTCGGTCGGCTGTGCAGACCACGCCAAGCACCAGGAGCCCCCCAGAAAGAAGCTGCTCTCTGAGAAAAAGCTGGTGAGACTCCTCAGCTTGGACAGCTGGCCGCAGTTCCCTCCTCAGAGGGCGCAGGGCGAGGTGTTGGTTTCTCCTTGGTTCATCTTCGTCTGTCCTGTGGTGGTACTGGAGGACATAAAGAGCTTCTTAAAAACAAGGGAGATGAAATGAAGGCCTGTGTGCAAGGTGCTGCACTTTCATAAAATGCAGCAGGCCGGGGAGGGTCCCCAGATCCTCGGAAGGTCTTGACAGGCTGGGTGGGGTGCAGGCCTGCTCATTTTATTATTAGCCTGTGTATCTTACATACATATTATATATATACTTTAATACGTACCAATATTTCTTAATTTGAAATATCTAGGGGAGAATGGACCTTTTGTAGTTCTCTAAGCCTTACAAGGTTTTCTTGTTCTGTTTACCAAAACCTATTTAAAACATGAATGGTGTTTGAATAAATTCTAGAAAGTATGTGTTTATGACTCACTCCTTTCCTCCTAAATGGAGGGGCTCCATATAAGCATTATTAGGGCAGACGGTACTTCTGATAGAAAAAATGCCGTGGCAGGATGTATACTCCAATGGCTGAAGTTTCCACATGGCTTTGTCTCTTCCCCAGCAGATAGAAAGTGATTCTAAGTTTTCTCTCCCATGCCGTGCTCACCAGTTGTGCTCTTTCTCCTGTCAGGTTGATTTTGATTGTGTTGGCATGTAACAGAATTACACATTGAGTTTTGGAAATAGTAATTCATGATTCTTCCACGTGGTGGTGCCAAAGAATCTTAAAATATTAGTGTATTTTCTTTTTTTAAAAAAAGATGCATTTGTGGAGCATTGAATGGAAATGCAGATGCACGGGTGCCTGACCAGGGGCTTTGGGTGCCTTCAGGGGCAGGTCATGCCTACCTGCACAGGTGTGCAGAAGGCAGGCATCCTGTGGAGGGCGCTATGAGGACCCTGTGCCCTGGGGCCTCAGGTAACTGACTTCTTATAGTATGAGCTAATATGTATTATATATTAACCTAGTTAGTTATTCTTTAGCCAGATTGTGCCTACCTTAGGGATATGAAGGAAAACTTTTTCTTAAATAAGGGGCTGTATTTGTATCACTACATTTTAAACATAAGCCCTGTCTTAGTCTGGCCATAGAAAACATTCTTTCTTGATAGTTGCAAGCCTGGTAATTGTCCAAGAAGGACTTAAACTCTCTTGTTCTCTATTGCATCCTAAGGAACTAAAACTTCCTATTAGTAAAAACCTGTTCATTGAGTACTGTGTTTCTATGTGAAAAAAAAGGTGGAAAGACACTTTATTTAAGAAACATTTTCTAAACAAGTTCTGTTTTCTTTAAGTGAGAAATGCTGAGTTCATTTTTGAAGTGTGTGTTCCCTGCTGACCACACTTTATTGTTGGTCTACCTTGCCTATGAATACTAGGGACTTGCAGGAACTGGTTTTTGTCTTTGAATATTAGGAGAGATTAGCAATATTGATATCATAAACATTTAATTTTAATAGGCTCTCGTAGAAAAGGTACATTGCAAATGGATGTTTGGTCTCGTGAAAGGATTTCAGAGTGTCTGTAATGATGTAGGATGCCTTGTGCTCTCTGTAGAAAAGGCATTTTGTGGACCATAGGAGAGTGCTTGTGCGTGGAGGAAATGGAGGTGCTGGGGCGAGCTGCTTCCACAGCGAGCCCCGAAAGGAGTTTGGAGGCCCAGACGGTGGAGATGGAGGCAGTGGCGGCCACGTCATCCTGAGAGGCAGGTGCACTAGGGTGGCTGGGGAGGGCCGCTGAGGCTGCTGGGCTCGGCAGGGGAAGGTCCACCTTCTCATCCTAACATGCATGTGAATTAAAAACTTGATGTGTGGACATCATTTTTATAAATTATGTGATGTTCATAGTTAAACAGTGCACCAAAAAAGCAACTTTGAACATGTTTTGTTTTACTAATTTTGGGAATGCTAACGATAGTACATGTCAAAGGATAAAGTCCGTATTCCTCTCACAGGAAATGCCGAAAAGGGTATAGGTTATGTTCAGCACACGTTTAGCACAAATGCTCAGCTGGGAGCAGAAACATTCACAAAATAATAAAGTGTAGGTATTTTTCAAATTGATGATGGCATTAGCATTATGAGTAATTTTAAAGTTTTCAGAAATGGTAGTATTTTTTGAAGGAAAATAAGAATTTAGCTTTTTTAAAAAATCTCGTTGATGGTTTTGTAACTTTTGTTGCAACTTCATGCCATGTTTACGTACACGTTTTTTAAGGTTCTTAAACTGGACAAAAGAACATTAGCAATAGACCGTGATTGTTTTAACACAAGGGAATGTGAAGGTTCTTGCTCTAACTTTAGTTGACCAGCAAGTCAAGTCTCTGTCGTCGGTCCTGTCCCAGTATCAGGGTTTCCATGGAGAAGATGGTGGCAGGAAAAACTGCTTTGGGCGAGGTGGTGCTGTCCTCTACGTCCAGGTAAGCCGAGGCTGCTGGGGCTGGCTCTGTTCCCTTTGCTGTGGGTCATCCAGCTCCTCAGGCTGTGGTGTGACCCAGAGGGGCCCTGTGGCTTGACGGGTACAGCCAGGAAACAGCACAGCAGAAGGAGGCAGGCAGGCAGTCGGAGAGCTATGCTGTACCCCTGAAGCACATGCCCAGACCGGGGTTTCTGTGCTAGTGTTATGTCTCATGCATATGTGGCCTAGTAAAAAAATCATGAAATAATTATTTTTAAAAAGGAGGCTCCCACAGAACACACACTTCCCCAGGAGCTGCCTCTGAGGGACGCCATTGTCCCCCAGCAGGCCCTGCTGGCATCTCCTTTGTGAGCTGAGATTCTTCTCTTAGATGAGCTGTTTTTCTGGGTGCTGCGGTTTGCCCTGATGTTTTAGAAACACTGTTGAAAAAGCCATTTACGCAGTTTTAAGGGTGTGTACCCAGCCCTATAAACTCCCTTGAGGCCTAGGACCTTTTCTATAGAGGTCTTTGGAGCTGTGAAGGGCAGAGGTTGGTGCTGCCCTGTTCCGCCTCCGCATTCCAAAATTGGGCAGCTATGCTAGGCACAGTGCACTTTTCCCTTTCCCTTAGCATTTGCTTAAGGGATGAGTTAAAATAATCTCACTGACTGCTCGTAGAACTTGGTCTGATAAACGCTGTGCTTTCTCAGGTCCCCATGGGCACTTTGGTAAAGGAGGGAAATGAAGTTGTGGCAGACCTGTCTCGTCCGGGCGATGAGTACATCGCTGCGCTGGGGGGTGCAGGAGGAAAAGGCAACCGCTTTTTCTTGGCCAACGACAACCGCGCCCCTGTGACTTGTACCCCTGGACAGCTGGGTCAGGAGCGAGTTCTCTACCTGGAGCTCAAGACAGTGGCCCACGCTGGGATGGTAGGTGTCCCCTGCCACTGGCGCCTGCACCCACGTTGAACTATAGAACCTGCTGTCCCTGAGGGAGGGATGCGCGGGCAGCCCAGAAGAGAACCACAGCTTGCAGCTCATGCTTTTCCATTGGTTAGTGCTAGCGTGAACATGCACTCTTGATACCTCCCCAATACTGAAATTCTCCCTTTGATCTTGGTTAGTTACAGGCTCTGCAGTCCTGCAGTCACTTCCACAGAATCACAGGACTGTCCTACTTGTCTTCCAGGTTGGATTCCCCAATGCTGGGAAGTCCTCGCTCCTCCGAGCCATTTCAAATGCGAAACCTGCTGTGGCTTCTTACCCGTTTACCACCTTGAATCCCCACGTTGGGATTGTCCACTACGAAGGCCACCAACAAGTATCAGGTAGAACTTCCAAAATTCTGTCCAAAGGTTAGGTTTAAAGGATGTAATTCAGAAAAATAATTATGTAACTCTTCAATTTTGCTTCCTATTTAGAATGTAGCATTATTTTTCTAATTTGAACAATGTCAGTGAATTTGTTGTCTATCAAAATTAGGATCCCACCCCTCCCCCCAGGAATCTGTCAGTTACAGTTCAGGAATTTGACTTCGACTCTCAGACCCTGGGCCTCGTTTCTTCTCACTGCGCTTGTTCTTGCCTTTCGTCTGTGGGAACTCAGCAGCTCCAGTCATGTCGACAACATGTGATTTAAAAAGGTTTCCCTGTACCATTTGAGAGAATAAAACTTTTTCCAGAAGATAATGTACCCATTAAAAATAGTAATCCTGCTGGTAAGGTTATTTGTATAGCACTTTATGTTTGCAAAGTGCTCTATAATAATTTCTATCGGTAATCAAATTATTAAGAGAGTACAAGAAGCCATTTTCCCCTTTTTTGAATCATTTTTAAAGCCAGAAAGACAAGAATGTGTTAAATATTCCTTATTAGATTGATCCATCATCATGCCTGTCACCCAAATATTTCAAAGAGTTTTACAAAACTGAAAGCTGGAATTTCTCGGATGTCAGTTGGCCCAGTGAATCACCAAGGTGGTGGATCAAACAACTTCAGTCTCAAGGCAGTCCTTGGAAGGAAAGTCTTAGGACACAGGAAACCCAGCCTCCCAGGTGGGCTCCAAGTCTCCCCTTCCAGACTCGAGGTCAAAGGCACTATCTCTGCTAGGCAGGGCTGTGTCACGACCCTGTGTGCTCCTGTCTCCCTGCAGTGGCGGACATCCCTGGCATCATACGAGGCGCCCACCAGAACAGGGGCCTGGGTTTCGCCTTCCTCAGACACATCGAGCGCTGCCGATTCCTCTTGTTTGTGGTGGATCTTTCCCTGCCAGAGCCGTGGACTCAGGTTGAGGATTTAAAATACGAACTGGAGAAGTATGAAGAAGGCCTTTCTGAGAGACCCCATGTAGTAGTTGCGAATAAGATCGACCTCCCCCAGGCCCGAGCCAGTCTGCCCCTGCTCCGGGCACGCCTGGGACAGGAGGTCATCGCTCTGTCGGCAGTGACTGGGGAGAACCTGGAGCAGCTGCTGCTGCACCTGAAGGTGCTGCACGATGCCGATGTGGAAGCTGAGCTGGGGCAGGGCCGCCAGCCTCTCAGGTGGTAGCCGAGGCACCGCCATCACTGCCCTCCAAGGACCAGGGGCTGGTGCAAGGCGTGGGGTGAGTGTCCACAGAAAGCAGAGGGGCCTCCAGGCCACACATGAGCAAACATGAATGTAAAATGTCAGTGGCTGTGAATGTGCTTTGTAAATAGAGAAAGTGCTTTGTAAATATTTGAAGTGTCTGTGCTCTGGCTCCTGCATCAACTTGGGGCTCCCCTGTCAGGCACCCCTACACTCTGGCCTAAGATTCCCTTGGGTGGTGGAACATTCCGTGCCCCTGACTCCCTGCCTGCTACACCCCGTGTTCTACAGACCTGTCAACCCGCTGACTGATTAGCTGAGGTTGACTCATTTGTGCTAATGAACACCCCTAATTAGGGGCCAGCACTGCTGCTGACTGATACTACCAAACACTGCTGTGTGTGCAGCGGCTCCTAGGTGGGCCCAACAGAAGGGCATGGCCAGAACCTGGGGCCAGGTATAGATCCTCAATGCTGTACATTTCTCAACACTGTACTCCTCACATTTTTGTGGCTTGCTGCAGAGATAGACCTCTGTATTCCACAGCAGGATCGGGTCTTCCCGGTTACCTGGCAGCCCTACCATGCAGCAAGGCCTGAGTGCCAGTTTCTTAGGGATGCTTTCTGCTGCATGAGGGGCCCTGAGGACAGGAAGCATTTCCATGCCAGAGCAGCAGCAGGTGCGGCTGCTGTGATTTTCTCGGATGTCAGCCGTCTGAGGAGAGCAGGAAGGGCCGGCTCCTTCCTGTTCTCAGAACACTGCACTGCGCCAGCCGAATGCCAAGGAAGCCTGGAGGCTTCACGACTGAATGCACCCAATATCCGACCCAGGCCGTGCAGTTTCTGGCTCAGCTTTAGTGTATGCGAGCGAGTTGTTAACTGGAGGGGGCGTGGGCCCTGGATTCATCAGCATTATCCCCAACAGGTGGCTGTAGTATGCACAGGTGTGGTGAGAAAATGGCAGGAGACACATGCCCAAGAACATGGGGCTGCATCTCCACTGAGCTCCCTTTGCTTGGAATTTGAAGAGAACCCTTGTCCTGGGCCAGGTGGTTACCAAGCCTCACCTGATGCTGTGGGAAATGAGTCCAGCCTTCTCCCTGAGGCTGGACAGCAGCTAAGAGAGTCTTGTGTTTGCCCCTGAAGGCTGCTGTGCTATAGAAAGCAGCCTCTTTCCTGTGTGTGGTTTAAGTCTGCGTTAAGTATTGATTGTGTCCAAGCCACGTCCATGCCTGGCATCTTCCCAGCTGCACACAGGCTGGGTGAGGATGGCTCAGCAGCTGCAGCCTCTCCAGCAGGAGACAGCCCATGTGTCCCTGTGGGCCTTTAAGAAAGGAGGTGATCAGAGGGGCCTTCAGCCTTTTGGGGAGACTACCACAGGGTGAGGGTCACATGGGGGTCCCAGGCTGCTCTGCATTGTGGTGTGGGGGCATGCCTGAACAATGAGCCCAGCCTGGGCTTTCAGGAGCAATTCCGTTTTGATCTCACATCAAATCTGCAACTAGAGCAGGAGAATCCTTTTACCAGGTGCTTGATTTTAATGTCTTATAATTTCAAAGGTCCTTATGTTCTAGAAGCCAGAGATGGTTTTGCATCTATTTGCTTTCTCTTTCAGGCCACCACAAAGGATTTCGTAGAGTCAAACCAGGCCTGAGAGCACTAATTATCTGTGGCTTTCATCTTTGTGCTGGGCACCTGCCATGTGCCCTGGGGAGGGGGCACTCAGGATGCCTCCCCGCCCGACCCCCATCACAAGGCCCCAGCCCGGCCTCCCCACGGGTGAAAGCCCTCACTCTGGGCCTGCCTCGTCAGATTGTGTTCTAGGGACCTGCCGGCTGTCCTTTGCTGAATTTTGATTCCTTGTGGGAAGTCACAGTCGCTGAGGTTGCCTGAAATTTTGCTTACTACAAAACCTAAACATACCTAATACCAGCCACCACCCATCTGTTCATCCCACCAATATTCATCAGATGCCTTCTCTGGGCCAGGTCCTCCGAGGCTGCTGGGGGTACAGCAGAGAACAAGACAAAGACCCTGCATCCAGAGGCAGCCCTAGCCCTCCATGGTAGGACTTCTCCCTACCACACAGAAAGTATTTGCCATCAAGCTTTAAAAGTTGATCATTTTCTCTCTGCCGCTCTATTCTCATTTAGGATGGTAAAGGTAGACTGAGTCTCCCCACAAAGTTTTCTGGTTCCCATCTTTTTGTTTTGCCACAGTCTTTTTTAAATTGAGACATGTAATTCACATACTATAAAACTCACCACTTCAAAGTGTACAATTTGGTGGCTTTTGGTATATTCAGAAGGTTGTGCAACTATCATCACTAATTCCAGAACATTTTCATCACTGCGGAGACCCTGTCCCCAGTGGCAGTCACTCCCCATCCTCCTGCCCCTGGCCCCAGGCACCCACTAGTCCACTTTCTGTCCCTACGGATTTGTCTCTGGACACATCCTGTAAGTGGAGGTATACCCTCCATTGCTGCCTGTGCCAGTCTTTGCAGCAGGTGCATGGAGGCTCCAGCCGTTGCTGAGATGGTCAGTGCTGCATTCCTGAGTCAGGAAAGGTGCCAGCAGGTGTGGGGCAGCCCCCCTGCTCTCAGCACCCATGGAGGGCTAGGGCTGCCTCTGGATGCAGGGTCTTTGTCTTGTTCTCAGCTGTACCCCCAGCAGCCTCGGAGGACCTGGCCCAGAGAAGGCGTCTGATGAATATTGGTGGGATGAACAGATGGGTGGTGGCTGGTATTAGGTATGTTTAGGTTTCTCTGAGTTTGAAACTATTTTTAAAAGGCAAGTGTGCCAAAAGACTCATACTGAAAAACAACAGTCCCTTGTTTGTTTTTGAGACGGGATCTATGTTGCTCGTGCTGGTCTTGAACTGGGATTACAGGCTTGAGCCACCACATCTGGCTCATCCCCTGTTTTAAATAAAGTTTTGTCTGATACGCATCAGTCTTCTCAAATCCCAGCTGTGCACCATCGCCACCTCTTGCTGTTTCCACAAGAATTGGTCTCTGTTTCTAAAAACTATTCAGCTGCCGCATCCCTTGATCGACCTGTGCGTTGTCTGTTGACATGTCTGCACAACCACGGTGGACCAGGACTCGGCTGTCTCAGTCCACCTCCTGCTGCCCCCACACGGTGGTCTGGAATCTGCCTAGGATGGCGCGTGGTGTACTTGGACCCATAGCCACGGCAACCTGCCTGGCCCCTTGTTTTTTTGGAGCTGGGTCTGCCCTGTGTAGATTTGCCTCACTTCTCTGCCCCCTGGATGTTTTCAGTCTTCCGACATCCGTCCCCACCGATAGGTGACATTTCCCAGACGTTCCAGCGGGCCAGCTTCCCTCTTTCCTGGAGGTTTGCTGTCGTGTTCTCGGCCTCCTGCTCCCTCTGGACCTGCTGCCTTGGGGGTGGTGGGCGGGGGCCAGTGGGTGAGGCCCCCCCGTCTCCCCTATTGTCACCTGCAGGGCATCTCCATGCAGGCCTGAAGATGCAGGGCCTGAGGTACAGGACACAAAATTCCCCCCAACTCACCAAATTTCAGCCCTCAGTGCCACCCCCAGCCTCGGTGTCCTCCGTTCCAGAGCTCCCCATTCTCTGGCTCCAGCCCCTGCAGGTTTCTGATGGTGTCGGGGACCCTGACCTCAGCCTGGCCTTCACCGGCCCTGCCGGGCCTGTCCACAGCTTGGTGGAGGTCTCTCTCGTCTGGTCACCCTGTCTGTGCCTAGGGCTTCCCACCTGCCTCTTCCTTTCCTGGCATTTGAGTGGGGCCACGGTGGCAGTGGATGTAGAAGCAAGCGGGCGCTAACTCTGTTTGCGGGAGTATAAAGCCTGGGCTAGCCAGGGGGCTGATGTGTTCACTGTGGAGACTAGAAATCTGACTTAAAACACACGTTTCACTCCAGCAGATAGACGCTGTGGCAGCCCAGCCGTGCAGATCGTGGTGGCACAGGGCCCTTCTGGCAAGTGGGGTCTGCCTCCCCACCCTGCACCTCTGGCTGCCCTTGTGACCTGCCCTGGCCAACAGAACAGCCCAAGTGACATGTGCCTTCCAAGACCAGGCCTCCAAGGGCCTCGCAGCTTCCATGCTTTCCTCTGGGGCCTGCCAGCATCCAGCATGTGACCGCACGTAGGCTGGCCTCCTGGCGCGCACAAGGCTCAGCTGAGACACGTGAGAAGCCGCGTGGAGCCAAGACAAGCCGTCCAAAGTGCCCACCCACAGAATCGTCAGTGCCACATGGTGGGTGCCTCGAGCTGGCAGAGCGGTTCTAGAGAGCTTCCCCATGGATTGGAGTTTGCTTTGTGATGAGCATTGGCTGTGTAAGGAGTCCTAGCGTGAGCTGCTCTGTCCAGGTGCCCAGATGTTTCCCGGTCGGGTCTGGGCTCCCTGGCCCCCCTGCCCGGCCATCTCTGCATCCTGGCAAGCAGCCTGGGGAGGGACTGGGAGCCCTGTGGCCCTGGCACATGCTCGTGGCTCCACTTGGACACAGGCCAGGAGGTACCCGCCCAGAAGCCTGGCTCCATCAGGCTGCTGTGGGAAGAGTTAGTGTATCTGTTTGATCTCTATGTATCTGTTTGATCTCTATGTATCCTAGGGCTGCCCTGACAAAGTGCCTCAAACTGGGTGGCTTAAAACCACAGACACTGATTCTCCCATGGGAAGGGCAGTGCTCCCTCTGAAGGTTCCTCTGGCTGCAGGCGTCCCTTGGCTTGTGGCCGCCTTGCTCCGCCTCTGCCACCTCCTCCACATGGCTTCCCCATGTCTCTCTGCATCCTCATTTTAAGGACACCAGTCGTTGGATTTAGGCCAACTCTAAACCAGGAGGATCTCACCTTGAGATCCTCAACTATTACACTTGCAAAGACTCTTCCTGGGTTGTATTCTGAGCGTCTGGATGGACGTGAACTAGGGGACACGTGGCTTAGCCCAGCACTGATCCCTCTTCCTTTGGTGTTGCGTGTCCTTTATTTCCTCTCCTGGTCCACACCAATGCATCTGCTCTGCCTGCAGAACGCCCAGATCCCGATCGCATGTGTCACTTGCACCTCCTCATCACAGCAGCCTCCTCACGGGGTCACCCTGCCTGTGCCTGGCCCCTCCGTCTTCCCACGTGGCAGCCCGAGCAACTCTGCAGGTCACAGTGCTCCCCCTCACTGGAGCTGAGCCCCAGGTGGCCACAGTGGCTGCCTCGCCGGTCCCCTGCTTCTCGGCCACACTAAGGACACCCCCAGACTCCGGGCCTTCATGTTGCTGATCCCTGTGACCCAGTGCCCTTCCTGGACAGTCCAGTGTTTCAGATGAGCAAACGCACATGTGTGCACGCTCACGTGTCTACTGATGGGAGCAGCCAAAGACTGGAGGGGGCCTCGAGGGCCGTGATGGGCCGGCCAAGGGAGAAGCCAGCGTCAGAAGGCCACACACTGTGCTTCTGTCTACAGAGTGCTCTCGGGAAATGACAGGGCAGAAGTAGAGAACAGGCTGGTGGTTCTCAGGGTGGAGAGGGAAGGAGTGTGGGAGGGAGGGATGGAGGTGGCCGGGCCTTCCTGGGGATGGACTGTCCTGTGTTTGATGGAACCATGAACCTGCACATGTGAAAAAATCCCATAGAACTTAGAGTTTAATGGGCAAAAAGGTTCAGTTTGAGAAGATGAAAAGTTCTGGAGATGGACGGTGATGATGGTAGCACAACAACATGAATGTACTTAGTGCCACTGGACTGTACGCTTAAAAATGGTTAAGATTGTAAATTTTATATTACGTGTATTTTACCATGATTTTAGAAATTGCATAGAACTAAACACACGCACAAGTACAGGTGAGATGGGAGTCTGAATGCGGCGGTGGAGTACGTCAGTGTCTCCCGGCATGGTCTTGTAGATTGTTCTCACTGGGGGAAGGGCACATGGGGTCTCCCTGTACTGTGTCATCCAAGAGCATGTGATTCCAACAATCTCAAAATAAAAAGAAAATGAAGACACGAGGGAGACCACTGCCCCCCGACAAAGCCGCTGGCAGCTCCATGGCAGGATCAGCCTATGTTGTCTGTGGGACCTGTCCCCAGCCTGGCGCTCCTGATGAGCATTTGTTGGAGGAATGAACGCGTGAGCTTAAGTGAATGCACACGAGTCCATTTGCAGCCTGCACAACCCTTGGCGTTAGGCCTCTGCAGGGAACACCCCTCCTGGGCTTTTCTGCGGCTGAGGATCCTAGAGTCTGGGACGTCTCCGTCAGCACCGCAGGGTGAAGGGTCCTGGCAGAGGGCACACGGTGTGGGCCAAGCTCTGCCTGCCGTGGGCATAATTTATGTTACTGTCCAGACTGGCCCCACCGTCAGCCCCAACCCAAGGCCAGCGCGTCTCCACTTCTGAAATGAGCCAGACGGAGCAGAGAGGACCCTCGGCGTGACGTGCTCACCTGCAGCCTGGCATGCACAGAATGGCCACACAGGCAAGGGAGAGTCGGGGTGACCTCATTGGTGTGGCTGCTGAGCTCATGGGGTGCAAGACAGGGCTGCATGGGGGACTGTGACCCAGCCTGTGGCCAAGGACTGGGTGCTGGGGACAGGGTTCCTGACAGGTGGGGCTGCAGATCTCTCGTTCTTGGAATCATCTGGTTCCTTAGGGGAAAAGAGTCAGTGGGCACCAGGGGGGCTGTGTTTCCCCAGAGCCAGGAGCTCGCCCCTGCTGGGGCCTCCAGGGAGTCGCTCAGTGCTGGGGGCGGGATGTGGGCGGTAACTGCACACTGGGAAGCGGGACGGGGTGTCTGACGTTCCTCTCGCCTTGTTTTCTCCTCCAGTGGGGATAATAGGGCCTGCAGTTGAAGTCGGAGGCACTTGCCGTCCTAGCCTGGGGGTCTGAAGCACACACACGTCAGCCCCACCCAGGGCCCGGGCAGGACCTCTGCCCTGTACAGAGTCCTCTGGGCTCACAGGGACCCTGAGTGTCACCTGGGATCCACGGCCAAGGGCAGAGCAAAGCCTCACGGTCCTGGCGGTCCGGCCCCTCACCAGGCCCAGGGGTCCAGGCCACAGGCGGCCCCACCCCCACGACACCCCTCTTCCCTTCTCTTCCTTTCCACAGAGCTCAAGGGCTCCTCCCCCTCCCCCTTCTCCTGAAATGTCCTTGTCAGCGAAGGGGCCTCAAGGGAAGGACAGGAGAGTGGCCTGGCTGGCTCAGACAAGCACAGGATGCCTGTTAGACTTGGAGGCGCTGCACAGACGTACACACACCAGAACTTAACTTGTGAATCTGAAATTCGAACATAAGTAAATGGCCTGTATCTTGTCTGGTGAACCTGAGTGG
This sequence comes from Daubentonia madagascariensis, assembly GCA_023783475.1. Lineage (NCBI taxonomy): Eukaryota > Metazoa > Chordata > Mammalia > Primates > Daubentoniidae > Daubentonia > Daubentonia madagascariensis. The sequence goes on along the minus strand of JAKFHU010001640.1, from coordinate 497,839 downwards.
AGGGGCCAAGCCAGGAGGAGAAGGTGATGAAAATGGAAAGCTTGATTGGCACGGATTGTCCTCTTTGGAGAACTGGGCCAAGTCGGGGAGCGGGTGGCCGGGAGGAGGGGAAGGAGGGACACCCTTGCCCAAAGCCTTCCTGCCTCTTCCAGCTCCTGGAGGAATGGGGGGTGGGGGGTGGGGGCAGAAGCCTCGCCCCGCTGGGGGCAACCTGTGAGACTAGCCTGTAGCCGGGGTAGGTGGGGGTGCTGCCTGCCGGGGTAGCCCGAGGGTAGGGCTCACCTGGTTAGGTTCCCCGCCCCACTCAGCCTAACTCCCTCACAGCCTCCAGCCTCCACGCTGCCCACCCTGGCCCCAGGCCTGCCAAGCTCAAGCTGTCATCCAGCTGTTGGGCTGGGAAGTCTCTTCCCAGCTCCTCTGCCTGGTGTGTCCTCAGGAAGGGCCCTCTGGCCCTAAGGACAGGCCAGTGGCTGGCAAAGTCCTGAGGAATCCCCAAGGTGTGTTGGGCAGGGGGGAAGGTTGGCCAAAGGCACCTGCTTTAAGGAACTTCCTCATTCCCCCCCACCTGCCAGGACAGCTTGAGAGTGGGCCCCGGGCTGACCCTCCAACCAGCTGCCCTCCCTGGTGTACCCTTGGGTGCTCTGCAGCAGCCAGTCCCCCTCCCAGAGGTAGTGGACATATGCCCAGTGTCTGCCTTCCCATGTGACTCTGAGCCCCTGCAGGAGTCTATCCTGGGCCAGCCAGCAGGAGCCAGGGAGGGGTCTGGCGTCCGCAGCTGATTAAAGTCATGTCTTTAAGGGCCCGTTCCAGTACCAGGAAACATCCTCATGGCCCAGTGGCCCCCACAGAGCTGCTGGCCTTCCAGGGGGCTCTCACCTCCTAGCTGGGCAAATCTGGAATCCATGAGGTCAATGCCTGGCTCAGGGCCCAGAACTTGGCAGGAGTTGGGAAAGCCTGCAGACACCGTCCACACCTCTTCATCCCCTCGGTGTGTCTTCCTGTCTGAAATGCATTAGAATGTAACTCATTCGGATTTAAAGATTCTCTTCTGTTAAAATATAACTCTCCACCTCACCCTGGAATAGTCAATCCATCACACTTTAATGTGAATTAATGGGTTGGAGGGACAAGAGACAAATGGTTTCTGGGACGAAACAGGTAATAGCCCAGATAAGGACCTCAGCTGACAGAGGAAGCCCATGGGTCCTGGCTTGTTGGGAAGTGGCAGTTCTGCCAAGCTGGGGGATCAGCCCAGGCTGGGCCCAGGAAGGAGGGCAGAGGGCAGGTGCATCCCCCTCCACTGAGCTGCCCCTACTCTAAACCTCAGCTCCAAACCGGGGTGGCTGGACTCTCTAAAGGTGGCCCAGCATAGACAGCAGAGGCACGTGAAGATTGTCAAGTGAGTCGTGTTTCAATCTGGAAACTAGTGGCTTTGGAGGGCACAAGTGAGTTTCTAACCTAGTGCAGTACCTTCGATGTTCACCTCCCTCATCTCCTCGCCTTCAACTCCTTTCTCCCTTCTCTCCTTTCTCTTTTGAAGGGTATTTTTGTGTCTTGCTGAGTTTTGTGTCTGACAAATTTCAGAGCAAGGCGCCACCCTCCAGGCACAACACCTGCTTTCCTTGGGAGGTTGGGGGTGACGAGCACTGTCTGGGACTCCCTGTCTGATGGGTAAAGAAGCTGAGGCCAAGGCAGGGCACCTGGCCAAGGCCCTCCTGGAGGCCTGTGGACAGGCAGCGTGTCGCCTTTCTGCCCCAGAGCCTGGTGTGTTGAAAGGAGGCTTTCCTGACAACCATTGCGAGCAGCTGAGTGCATTTCCTAAATGGCCGTCCCACTTCCCCGTTTCTTATTAATGAGAGACACAGGTCTCTCTCGGGCAGGACTGATCTGTTCTCTCCCCTGAGATAGAGCGATGCCTGCCTGAGCCAAGTCTCGCTGGGCAGTACTTTTTCTATCACAATTGCGAAAACACATTTTGAATCAGCTTTAAAAATAAGGTGTATTTGATAATTTGTGACACATAAAGCACCAATGCTAGCTTCAGGCAAGGCTGGATCCAGGCGCTCAGACAACAGCATCAGGAAGCTGTCTCTCTTTCTGGCTCTCAGCTCGTCTTTCCTCTGTGTTGGCTGCACCAGGTGGACTCCTCCACAGGGTGGTCTCTGTGACGACAGCCTTGGAGGCTGCCAGGCCAGCGATGACACCTGGAGAGGGGCCCCCTCTTCCCAGGGTTCCAGCCAAAGTCCCGAGACTGCTGCTTGCTGGCTGGGCTGGGGATGTTGCCACTTCAAACCCATTATGGTGATTCTGACTGCCCAGGCCTGGGACCCAAACACACCTTGGAGCCCAGGGGTGGGGTCGGCCCTACTGAGCCCGCCGGAGTGAGGGAGGAGTGGTTCCCCAGAGAGAACTACATCTCCTGAGCACGTGCCTGAGGTGTCGGGCTCAGGAGGGAAAGAGAAGGTGGCCCTGAGCGCTGAGGGATTTGGGAAAATGGTCATAGAAGGACGCCAGCACCAACTTAGCTTCTCATTAGCTGTGTGATGTTTGGACAGGTCTCTTAACCACTCTGTGCCTCAGTTTCCCCACCTGTAACATGGGAGTAATAATACTACTATGTTTGAGGACTAGATGAGTTTAGCTAAGAAAAGGGCTCAGAATGGTGCTTGGAACGTAGCAGCAAGTGTTATGACCCAGGAGCCTTTCTCCTCACTGTGGTCTGAGCATGCTCCTTCCCGAGTGGGCGCTAGGGAGGGATCCCTCAGCCTCCACGCTGCCTCTTCCCTGCTCCAGCCCTGTGGGTCTCCTTCCACCTCCAAGTGACCCCATGTGTCTTCAAGGGAGAAACTCAAGCCCCTCTGGAGCTTGACCCTTGACCCTGACTCCTGATCTAGGATCCCCAGCCCCTGGATGTCCCCCCGCAGTGCCGGTCACCCTGCCTGTGCTTGGCCCCTCACTCACTGGGTGTCCTCCAAGGTCCGGGGAGGGGTCTGGGCTCTGGAGGCACCAGTGGAGGAGGGACTGCTTGGTCCCCAGGGGCTGAGGGACCCACCTGGGGTCACAGAGCGGAAGTGGCACAGCGCAGACCGACCTGCAGTCCCCGTGCTCATTCCCACCCCATGACGCAGGAAGGAGAGGAGGGGTGGGGGGAGGCGACCCCAGGCTCCCCCGCTGGCTGCCTTGCAGCCCTGCCTGCCAGGGGGCAGGAGGCCCAGGCGCTTAATGACAGGTTAGTGCAGTGCTGTCCGCTGGGAGCAGGTGCGAGCACCGCCAACAATGGGGCAATCTTGGTAATGACGGGGAGGCCTGCAGCAGGCGGAGGAGCCGCTTCCTGCCCACGCGGGCAAAGGGCCCTGCTGAGCTGCGGTCAGGCGTGAGAGCCAGTGCCAACTGGTGCCTGGGGCCCTGGCAGAGGCCACCTCAGTGACAACGCCCCAGCTGCCCCACTGAGGTGGCTGTGCCTGCTCTTCTGAGAAAGAAGCCCAGGCCCAGGACCCCCACCTGGCCCCTCAGACCTGCTGTGTAGGCATTCCCCACCCTGCCTCAGCTTCCCTCCAGGCACACTTGCTGCCTGACCTGGGCAATTGGGCCTTGGGACTTGGGGCTCCGCAGCCCACCCTGCCTGCTCCGCCATTCTCTTCCCCCCAAATTCCTGACTCAGTGCAGGCTAAATGAGGGCAGAGGCTGCTTTTCCTAGCTCCTGTGACCAGCACAACAGAGTACGTACAGTGGGCGCTCAATAAGTGCTTCTTGTTAAAATCAGCAGAGCCGAGGTCTGGTTCTGAGGCTCACAGAGTCCTTCCAGATGTCCCACTCTGCTCCCCATCCTGGGGACACCCCTGTCTGCTGCAGTGCACAGAGGTGACGAGGCCTGGACCCTGTCCCCCAGGAGACCAGTCTGCGGGGGAGACTGCCAGGCCACCCACGTGCACACAGGGCAGCATCCTGTGTCCTGGGCACTGCCACCTTCTTCACGGGCTCATTGGCTGGCTGGTTGGCTGTGGGTCTGCCTCCAGCAGCTCAGGGGCTGCCTCTGTGTTGTTCCTGGTGCAGCCTGGCACCCAGTAGGTGCTCGGTAAACAACAGCTGCTGGGCGGGCAGATGCCCTGGGCCCACAGCTTCGCCTCTCCTTCAGACTCCGATTCAAGGAGAAAGGCCCCTTGCGTGTTTGTTTGCTGCAGAACGTGGGCCCAATAGCCTCGGTGTCTTTCTTCTCTCCTCCTCCATCCCTCACAGGAGCTCCAGGGAGCGGCAGTTTCTAGAGATTGAAGTCAAAATTGCTTGAAAGCCTGTGCTTTTATCCTCCAATTTGTAGCCATTTAGCTGGGCCGGGTGGAGGGGCAGCCAGGGCTCCGGCTGGGCTCTCGGCACGGAAGCGCCCATCGCTGCAGAGGACGGGTGCTTTGTCCTTTGCCAGACAGCTCTAGGCTGCAGGACTGACACCCACTGGGGGGCCAGGCTGGGTGGTGAGGGGTCTATGGGGGCCAGGGTCTGGCCTGCTGGAGGAGCCACAGGGCCTCCAGAGACAGGAGGGGCTCAGCCCTAAAGGTGACACTTGCCACCACTGCTCCAGCTCTGCCCGGCACAGTGCCCAGCCCTGGGCTGGGCACACACAGGCTGGGAAAGGAATGAATGGTGGAAGGTCCACGTGTCCCCAGACTCACTGTCCCTCTGGTCACTAAGGGGGGAGCCCAAGAAGAGTGTCCTGCCTCAATCACAGGGGTCCCTTGGGTGTCTGGGCGGCAGAATCAAGTCTGGAAGAAAAAGAGCTGGGACAGGGTGGAGCTTTGGATTCTGGGGCAAGTTTTCTGGGAAGTTTGGAAAATAAAAGTGCAGCTATAGCCATGAGGTATGAAAGAATGTCCGTAGGCCAAGGGGTTTTATCGGATAGTTTCCCCCTTGCAGTGTGGACAGTCAGACTTGCTGGGAAGTGGTGCTTTTGTGCAGGGCTGCATCCCCTTGCCCAGGTGGACCCTGGCACCTGGCTGTGAGAGTGGCCAGAGTCCTACCCAGCACAGTACCGCCATCCGAGAGAGCACGGGTCAGAGCAAGAGGGGCCCTCCAGGCTGCAGCGGGGACTTGTAGAGCAGGTGGCACACAGCCCACCAAGTTTGCCCCTCACCTCATCGGGCTTGTCTGGTTTCCAAGTGGCCTCTGAGCACCTGGGTGGGGGCAGGCATCTGCCTCCCCTCTGCAGGCCCCCGGGACCGGCGCAGCTGCCTTCAGGACTGAGAGCTCCCAGCCAAGCTTGCTGAGGAGGGACCATCCATCCCTCCACCCTACCCCAGTGTCCCCGTCGCACCCTCAGTCCCACCTCCGGGCCTTTGCCCCGGATGGCCTCTCTCCTGAAGACGCCACCCAGCCCCAGCCCCACACCTGGGTCACGCCTCCGCAGCCCTGCAGCCAACCCGCCCCCGTCCCCCAGCCCTGCCCCAGCACACATGGGCAGGCCAAGATCCCAGGCCCTGAGCCTTGCCAGGGTGCAGCTGGGCTCCCTGGCTCCTGGCCAAGGCAGACAAGCACCCCATCCTGGGCAGGTGGCTGCACCGGGGTGGGGACTACATGTCTGTGTTCTCCAGGCTGGAGTGGGCCCCCCACTCCTGAGCAGGAGCACGGGCTGCCTCCTTCACCCTCGGGGTCTCGAGAGCTCTGGGGTCCCATTAGTCCCTTCTGGGATTAAGCCCTGCTGTGGCAGGTTGTCTCTCCCCGCTGCAGCCCCCACTCAGATGAGGACACTGAGGCCCGCGCCTCTTGCCTGCTGCTGGGAGGTCTCTTGTCTCCCTGGGGTCCTCAGCTGAAACACAGGGGTTCTAACCACCCTCACAAGGTCCTCAGGAATCAGCACCAATAAAAAAATACACTTTATTGTGACCTCAGGGTTTGCAAGGTGCATAGTGGGCACGCAGCAGTGGTGCATGCAGGGTGCCTGGCATGGGTACACAGAACATGGAAGCGGCCCCTCCCCGGGCATGGACCAGGCCTGCTCTCCTGCTGACTGCCCTGCCAGCCTCAGGACCCTGAGGGCATGGCCGGGTCCCCTTCTACCCAACAACCCCCAACCCAGGAAGAACTGGTTGAGCAGACGAAGAGGCTGGGGCAGGCTCTGGCCAGGATAGCAGGTCAAGCACTGGCCACTCTCAGAGCCGCCAGGGCCGGGCGTCCCGGGCTGGGGGTGGAGCGGGCAGCAGCAGCTGGTGCCGCTCAGCCGGAAGCGCGACAGAGGGAGGAGGGCGTGGGAGCCCACACCTGCCAATCCAGCCCTGAGCTCCTCAGCAATTCTGTCTCTCCTGATTAAACATCCAAGGAACATCAAGTTCACAGACGTGTTTTCTTCTTCATCCTCCTGGAAACACCCAGAATGGAAAAGCAGAGAGCAGCTTTGAGGGTCCTAGGGCCACTCGACAGAGGGTGGCAGAGAGAGCTGGAGGGAAGAGAGATGAAGGAGCCAGGCCCTAGGCTTGAGCAAGAGACACACAGCAGCAAAGACGGCGTCCTGGGCCTCTCTGGGGAGAAGGACGGTGTGTGGGTGGGCGCGGGTGTGTGCGCGTGCAGGAGGTGGGGGATACACACCAAGCACTTGTTTTAGGAAGAACACCAGCCAGTAATTGTATGCAGGGTGGACACCACTGGCATCGCACTGTCTGTGGGGGGTGGATGGCATTGCTGGGACCCCCGGAGCCAGGATGTGGGTGGCAGGGCCAGCCACTTGCACTCCAGTCCAGCCAATGAAGGCCTCTCTGGCCAGCCTGACATGCTGCCTCCATGGCAGGGTGGGTGGCCCGAGAGGGGCTGCCATGGCATTCGGGGGGGCCTTAGATAAGGCGTGGCTCACCACGGGGGCTGCCCAGGGCACCAGGGCAAGAGGGTGTGGCTGTGGGTGGCGGGACAGGGGCTCACTTCCAGCAGTGCTCCAGGGAGCCATGGGGCTGGATCTTGAGCTTCTGTGGGCAGAGCAGCTTGGTGAAGGCTCGGCGGAAGCTGTGGTGGCACAGGGGGTAGAGGACAGGGTTGACGGCCGAGTTGGCCCACAGGAGCCAGAAGGATGTCTCGTACCAGTAGTCGGGGATGCAGTGGCCGTGGCAGGCTGCTCGGATGATCATCAGCAGTGTGTACGGGGCCCAGCAGAGCCCAAAGATGCCCACGATGACAGCCAGCGACTTGGCCACCTTCTTGTCCCGCGACAGCCGGAAGCGCTGGGTGAAGCTCTGAGTGAAACTCTGGGACACCATCTTCATGCGCTTCTCCAGCGAGGCTGAGGACGCTGACGGCTTGGAACCCCTCTTGAGTGAGCGCGGCCTGTCAGTGCCCCTCGAGGAGCTGCCAGAGCTTGAGGTGGGCGAGGCCGCAGCACCTGCCCCACCACTGCCCCCCAGGGCTGCCTCCCCGGCCTCGGCACAAGGGCCCGCCTCGCCCACCCCGTACCTGTGCAGCGGCACGGCCTCCCCGTGCCCCTTCTGCCAGCAGCCCCAGCAGCCCGGGGGTGGCGGGGGTGGTGAGGGCTGGGCCTCGGGCAGGGGGTCCGGGCCAGCTGCCTCTCGGGCCCCATCCAGCCGGAGGCGGGTGCGCCTCTGGATGTTCAGGTAGATGCTGAGGTTGAAGAAGGTGACGCTAAGGAAGGGCGTGAAGAACTCCAGGGTGGAGGCTGTGATGAGGAAGTACCAGTTGTAGAAGAACTCAGCGTAGCAGTGGCCCTCGGGGATGGAGCTGCCTCCAGACAGGTACTCCCAGCTCAGGATGGCTGGCCCATACAGCAGGAATGCCAGCACCCACACCAGCAGCATCTTCTGCACAGCCCGCCGTGTGTCGCCCTGCTGGGCCCTGTACGAGACCTGCCGGGCAACAGGCTGAGTCAGGAGTCAGGAGCAAAGCGGGAGGCAGGAATGTGGGACTGGGAGCTCCCGGCAGCCTCTGGGCCTCTGGGCATGCCCTTCCCTGGGCAGCAATGCTGTTCCTTTCTCCTCCCCTCCCCCTCCACCCCCTCCCTCTCCTGGACCCCCACCCCCACTGGGTGCCCCCTGCTGGCTGATGTCCTGCCGCTTGCTTAGAGCCGAAGAACCTCCCCCAGATCACTCAAATCCTAACTTTGTGCTGGGCAGCCTGTGCACCACCCACTACAGCTGTGTGCTCCCCCAGGGGGCCTGTCCAGCCCCTGTGCCCCAGCACCAGACTCAGCCCTGGCCACAGCCCAGGTACACACACACACAACTAAGCCCTGAGCCATCTCCAGAGGCTCTGCACTCCAGGGGAGGCTCCACTCTGGCACCTGTGCAGGTGCTCGCTCTCCTGGGAGCCGGAGGTGCAGGAATGAAGCCACCAGTTGGCCCATTGCTGGGAGAACCCCCCCCATGCAGTAACAAAGCATCCTAGACCTACACCAGGAGCTTGGGAGGAAGAATGCACAAGCTCGGGGCTCGAGGCTGCAGACCCCAAGTGCTGACAGCACCCAGCTGATGGGGCCAAAGGTCCCCGTGAGGGGTCTCAGGTGGGAGGACCTGACAGCCCCCCACTGTCCTCCCCCACTGGCCTTGCGTGTCTCATTTATGTTCACAAACCCATGCTCCTTGCACCCTGTCCCTCGCCCCTTCCAGGCTGGAAGGGGACATGTGCCCACCCTGGCAAAGGACCCCTGACAAAGCCTGGTGTGGGTGAGCCGTCAAGGAGGAGATGGGGGAAGGAGCAACTCTGATGGCAACATGCCATGCCTGGGTGGCACTGACACAGGGGACCTGGGCAGGGCCAGGATCCCTAACTCATGGCGGCCACTCACACAGAGGGAGACGTGGAGACAGGAGCTACTGCCTGTCTTCCTGGGGCCTGTGTGTGTGTGTGTGTGTGTGTGTGTGTCCATGTGCACGTGGGAGAGATGCCGCCGGGGCTCCTGGCCCCAGATCCTCCCTCAACTCCAGGGACTTTGGACCTGTCCCAGGGTGGAGGCTGAAGTGACCCCTTCCTGCAGGAGTGTCTGATTCCATGTCCAGACTCCCTGCCTCCTGCCTGGGTCTGGACCAGTCCTGCTGGCAGCAAGTGCCCCTGCATGTGCAGCTAGCCCCGTGTGTCAGGGACCAAGTCCAACAGCACCTGCCCACAACTCAGAAGTGGCCACCCCCTCCTCAGTGCCTCCCATGGCGTCACGGGTGACCCGTGTGTCAGGGACCAAGTCCAACAGCACCTGCCCACAACTCAGAAGTGGCCACCCCCTCCTCAGTGCCTCCCATGGCCATCCCAGGACTCACGGCTCGGGTGACTGACAGGAAGCGGTCATAGCTGATGAGCACGATGTTGAACACCGACGAGGTGCACAGCAGGTAGTCCACCACCAGCCACAGCTTGCAGAGGCCCCGGCCGAAGGTCCAGCGGCCAGTCAGCACATAGGGCACATACAGCGGGATGCAGAAGGCACCTGAGGGAGAGCGGCGGTGGGCATGGCTGGACAGGGAGTCCGGCCAGCCTGACCTCCACGGAGAGAAAGGCAGGATCCGGGGCTCATATGTGGCCACCTCTCTGGGACCAACCACCCTCACCCTACCCACCTCCACCTGGTCTCCTCGCCACACACTCTGCCCTGCTGCTGGCCTTCACCCCCACGCAGCTCCCAGCCCCACTGGTGTCCCTGGACTCAGGGGCAGGAGGGAAAATCCATGCATGGGGACCTCTGGGCACCACAGGACCTGGACTTCTGCCCAGCCCTCCCAGCCCCTAAAAGGGAGAAAGATAATTTTCCTGTCCCCAAGTGTTCCCCCCACCCTGCCGTGGGACAGCCCTCCTCTCTGTAGCTTAGAATCCCGGAAAGCCTTTCTCCTGGCTGATAGGGAACTTGGCAGCAGCCAGGCCAGCCGCTCCCACCGCCAACCCCCCGCTTCAAGTGTCTGAGAGACGCACCGCAGCCCCAACAGGTGTCTGGCGCTGTGCCCCTCCGCGTGCCCCGCCCCCCAGCCGGCGGCAGAGCACGGACACGTGAGAGAGCCTTCCTCCGAGCATCTCCTCCACCCCTCGCCTTCCCCGCGGGCCCTTCCCCCAACGCAGCTCGAAAAATCCCCCTCCCATGTCCCTTCCCCCAAACCGTCCCCCAGCGCCCTCCCCGCGTCCTGAGACCGCAGCAGCCTTTGTTTAGCTACAGCGGCGCAGGAGCCAGCGCTGCACCCGCGGTCGGGGCGCCTTGCGCCTCGCTGAGCGCCCGCGGGCTCGCGCCCCTTCCCCCTGGACAGCCCTCTCCAGCCCCCGTCCCGCGGCCCGGGTGGCGAGGAACTTCGCCAGTGCCCACCGCCCCACGGGTTGCGGACGCCCCCTTCCCAGGCCGGCCCCTGGCGGGTGTGCCTGCCGGAGCCATCCAGGGCCGCGCTCCAGTCCCCGCCGGGCTGTGCTGGCCGCCCTTGGGCTCCAGCGGCGGGCGAGGGCGGGGGCTTTACCCACGAGGAAGTCGGAGATGGCCAGGTTGAGCAGGAAGAAGTTGTTCTGGGTGCGGAGGCTCGAGTCGGCCACGAAGGCAAGCATGACCAGCGCGTTGCCCAGCACCGTGGCCACGATGAGCAGCGCCATGAGCGCGGCCAGTACGGCGGTCCAGGCGGCGGAGAAGCCTCGCGCCCCGCCCGCAGCCGCCGCCTCGCCCGCCAGCGCCCCCGACGCGTTCAGCGGCCCGTCGGGCGGCGCGCGCTCCATGGCCCCCCAGGCTCACGCGGCGCCGGGACGCGGGGCAGGGCGCAGGTCGAGAGCCGGGCGGCCGGGAGGGGCCCCGACCCGGGAGCCTCGTCTTTGTGGGCTCTCGGCCCGGTGTGGTTCCCCGGAGCGCGCCCGGCGCATGGTCCGCGGGGCCGGGGCCGGGGCCGGGCGGGCGGTGCCGAGGGCGCCGGGGCCGGATTCCGAGCCGAGTGGGGCCGGCGGCGCGGCAGCTGCAGCGGGAGAGGAGCCGGAGCGGAGCTGGAGCCCGAGCCACCGCCGGCGCGACCGTGCACCCCAAGCGCAGCGCGCAGCCGAGTGCGCCCCGCGCCCAGCCCGCCGCCCCCCGCGCCCGGGCAGCGCCCCCGCCATTGGCTGCCGCCCTCGCCCCGCCCCCACCCCGCCCCGCCCCCGCCCCGCCCGGCGCCGGCAGCACCACGGACAGCGCCGCGTGCCCGCCGGGCGGCTGGAGCCCAGCCCCTGTGCGCACGGCGGCGGGCGGCGGGCCCAGCCCTGGCACGGCCGGGTCTGGGGGCTCGCCTGCGGTCGGCCGGCCCGCGCAAGTGGGAGCCGGGCCCTGGGTTGCTCGGCCTCCCCGTACCCTCAACCCTGTTGACCCCTGTCCTTGTTTGGAGCCCCGGCGCCTGTGGGGGCCTGGGGTGGGTGTGGGGGAAAGGCCTGCACCCGCGCTCCGGGGAACTTGCCCCGCGGGGACCCTCCTCGTTCCATGCTTTGGGAACGTTGGTCTCAGGAAAAACGAACGTCTGCAGACGAAGGAATGGGGAGGGGGGTCTCCGAGAGCGGGTGTCCAGACCAGGGGTCCACTCCACCCCCTATATGCATGGGACGCTGAGGCTCAGTCTCCCTGTGGGAAGGGCCCAGCATAGGGCCCAGGGTGACCTGCAAGGCGCAGACAGATGTGCAGTTACATAAGGAAAGATGAGGGGCCCGAGTGCACCCAGCCCAGAGGGTAGCGCCCACCCGGGGCTCAGGCGGCCCAGGTTGTGGGTGAGCAGCAAGCAGCTCAGAGCCCGGCCACGGGTATCCCCGGTGGACAGCGCGGTGGGGCAGTCACTGCTGCAGCGGACAGACGAGGTCACTGCGCTGAGGGCGCAGCCAGGGCAGCAGCAGCTGCGTTAGCACCTGCAGGAGGGGATGGGGGTGGAGACAGGGGAGGCGGTGCCCCCCCCCCCGACACACGTGCTCAGATTCCCCTCAGGGTCATGGACAGATTCCGCCTGAGACAGGCATAGCAGACAGACAGACACACCCACGCTCAGACACACAGACATCCAGGCTGGGGACACATCAGACAGCAGACAGGGAGGGGACAGTGCCTGGGGGAGAGCGGCGCACTTCAGCGGGTGCCTCAAAGAGGACAGAAACGCACGTGTCCGTGGGGGCGGGGTGGGGGTGGGGGTGGGGGGTGGTGGGGGAGGGGCTGCAGACAGGACCCCAGGTGCTGGCACACGTAGGCACCCCCACACTCACAGCAGCCTCCCAATCACGTGGGGACCCACCCCTTCCCTCGCCCCAAGTGGTGCTTCCGAAGCTCTGGGGAGTGCGGGGCTGGGCTCCCTCTGTTTCCTCCTCTGGGCTGGTTGCAGAGAGGAGCCCCCAGACCCGGGGCTCCAGTCAGCACACTACTTCACGGCTTCTAGGCGCCTGCCCCGGGGGGAGGGGTTCGGATTCCAGCTCTTCCTCTTCCCAGAAGCCCTCTCTGACTACCTGGTTGTACTCATGCCCTTCCAACAGCAAAGCTTGTTCCTCCTACGGGCTCCCCCAGCTTTCCCTCACCCCACCTCAACTCCCCCGGGGACAGGGGCTGTGTCTAGTGGTCAGGGTGGGACAGTCCCTGGAGCTGGGCAGCAAGGAGCTGGGGGCCCAGTGCAGCTGTCATCCCTACCTTCCTGTGGCCTTTGTGGGAAGCCCAGCCCCAGCCAGCAGCTCCCTGATGAGTGGAGCCTCCCCCAGACCCTGCTCCTCCCCGACCACCCCCCCACGAGGCTGGCTCTCCAGGCAGTGCCCCGGGCCCCCCCAGCGGCCTCAGCAGATGGTATTGGTTGGGGGTGGAGAGGGGTCCGGCTCTCTCACTCAGTGGCTGGGGCCTCAGTGTCCCCATCTTGGAATGGGGAACATAAGCTGGGACCCAAGCAGGACCAAGGGTGAAGGGGTCTGGAGACCCACCCAGCTGTCCTCCCTCCCCACCTCTCCTCACTTGTAACCCACAACTGTCCAGACAACCCTGGCAGAGGGAGCTTTCCTGGTGGTCTCTCTGCCCTGCAGCAGCTCGCGGGGTGGGGGGCAGCCCAGACCCCACCGGCCCCACAGCGCTGCTGGGCAACTGCACCGATCACCATGGTGATGGTGAATGTCCATTGCACGTCAGGGGCAGATGGTGTGTCTGGCGTGGGACACCATGTCCTGCCGGTCATCTCACTGCACCCTCATGGGAAGTCTGAGGAGGCCCCCAGGTCCAGAGCCCAGCACTGGTCCCAGCTGTGTGACCTTGGGACGTTAGTGGATTTCTCGGAGCCTCCAGGTCTGTGCGTGGAGCAGAGGGCTGATGGTGACCCAGGTGGTGCGCGCCCCCTGTAGGCCAGACTCGGGATGAGCACTGACGTGCACGCCCTCATCAGCTCCCCCCACGCCGCCCTAAAGGTGGGCAGGCCCAGTGAGCCACCTGCCTGAGGTCACACAAGGCCTGGAGCCCACGCTCCCGATGGCCACCCCCCTGGCCCAGCCCTGAGGCCAGCAAGCGAACCAGCGTGACCGGCACCCATTCGCAGGCCTTGGCCCTGCCTGGACAGGAGCCTGCTGTCCTCTGGGCTGGGGCCTGACTTGGCCAAGGCAGTGCAGGGGGACGAGGCAGGTCTGCACTTGGCCATCCGCAGGACATCTATCCCATTTGTGCATTTTGTGTGGAAAAAGGAAGTGGCTCAGGTGAGATGGGCCACGGATTCAGGGGCAGTGGCCGATGTCCTGGCAGGCTGGTCGGGGGCCTGGGAAGAAAAGGCCTGGACATGGGAACAAGGAGCTCCGGGCCAGAGCCATGTGGACTGCCATGTGACCGTGGGCACAGCCTGCCGGTTTCTGGATCACACGCAAACACCCACCAGAACGCATCTACCCTGAAGATGTGACATTAGCAAGCCTGTCGTCGGCCACCCCAGAGAAGGTGTGATAGCACAAATGGAGTGGCCACACTGGGGCCCACGGACTCCCACCTCCTGGCCCATCCACTGCTGCTGCCCCTGAATGTCTGACTCCCAGCAGGAGTCCAACACGGAGCCCCAAATTGGGCGTGTTCCTCGAGGAGAACAAGTCGCTGCCTGCTGGCGAGCTGACTGCACCGGGCCCCTTCTGTACTGGCCCACAGGGCTGCAGACCTGCTCTTGCCCGCAGAGCCTGTGCCCCACAGTCCAGGGGCCTGCGGAGTCCTGGTCCACACTCGTGGGGTCCCACACAGCGAAGCATGCGACCAGGACCCACTTCCCAGCAAAGGAGGAGCAGACGTGGTGCCATGGCCACGGAGCAGCCCATACTGTATCACCTGCCACCCTGTCCACGAGCCCCTGGCCTCACAGGATGCAGGGACAGCCTTTCCAAAGGCACACCAGCTTGGGGGCAATAGCCCTCGAGGACAAGCACTGCCCTACAGCATGCAGATAATGAATCAGAGACCTCTGTATGGCACTACATCTCCAACAAGACCACGCAGCCAGGAGCCAGGAAAGGAGAGAGGCAGCCACACTCAGCAACCCCCAGGGGCCCTCTGGGGAGTTTGTGCTTTTGAAACTTTGGGTTCTACAGGTTTTGAAACTTTGGATCCTTGTCTCCGAGGGGGCACATTCTCACCAGGGGACACAGGAAGGGTCCCATTGAACCCACGCTATGGATATCTCCCAGGTATTTTGAGCTCTTCAGGCCTTGGGGTCAGCAGACAAGGAAAGGAGTCACCATTCATCAGGGTAAGTGGCCCAGCAGGAGAAGGTGGGGTGGTGGGGGCCCTCTCAGGCACCGTGGTACCCCCTTGCCTGATGGTTTCTGCGAATGGGCAAGTGCAGCCCAAGGAGGTACAGTAGCCAGGGGCTCAGACCCTTGGGGATAAGAGTAGCCCCCAGACCCGCCGAGGCTGAGGTGGGGTGGGAGTGGACAGTGGCAGGGGGGATGTGCACCAGGGAGGCCCGAGACCCGCTGCCCCTGCTGCCTGTCCCTGGGTCTTTCCCAGGCATTATCCCCATAAATCTCTGGACCCCCAACCCTGGCTTGGCATCTGCTTCCTGGAGGGCCCACGCTGACGTAGGCCAGATTCCGATTTTGAAAGGGAGGCTGGGGGTCTCCACTGGAGGGAGAGTCCTGAGCAAAGGCCTGAGAGAGGAGGCAAGAGGGGGAGGGGGCGTCTGGAGGGAACAGAGTTCCAGGCAGAGGGAACAGCAGGCTCAAAGAGCAAGAGGTGGGAGGTGTCTGGTATGTTCCAGGGACAGCGAGGAGGCCAGTGTGGCTGGAGCGCAGAGAGTGGGGGTGTGTGTGGGGAGACCTCTGGGCGGCAGGTCATGTGGCACCTCGAGCTGTGGCAAGGACGCTGATGTTTTCTCGGGTGAGATGGGACTCCGGGGGCGGGGTTTGAGGGACATTTTAGCAGGCGCCCCAGCTGCGCTGAGAATGGTTTCTGGGAGGGTGAGGGCAGAGGGAGCAGAGGGGAGGCCTTTGCGAGAATCCTGGCGGGAGACGGTGGGGGCGGCAGTGGGTGGGCAGACCTGGCAAAGCCGAAGAGTGAGGCGTGAGGGGAGAGGGGTCCGGGCTGACTCCACGGGCTGGGCTCAGACACCTCGAAGGAGGCGTTGGCACGAGTGAGGTGGAGCAGGTCTCGGGGGACGACGGGGTGCTCTGTTCGAGAGCATTGAGACTGGATTGCCAATTGGACATTCGAGAAAAGAGGTGTTTCAAATGAGCAGTTGGGGTCTGGGTGAGAGGGGTTCTCGGCTGCAGCAGCCGCGCTGGGTGTCACCAGCATTAGACGGCAGGATGCTGTCCTGTGCACCCCAGGCCGTCCCGCTAGCAGCTGTGCCTCCAGCATCTCTCCTGCGCTGGGGAAGACCCTGTCTCCCTTGGGCCGGGGGCTGCCGCTGCTTTCGTCGCAGTGCTTGGCTCCTGCTGCGTGGGGACTCGGCCCGCTGATGAGAATGTGGGGCAGCGGGGCCACCCAGGACGAGGGCAGGGTGACAGTCCCCCCGCCATGGCCGAGGACTCATCAGGGTCTGGGTCCAGCGCCACCACCTCTTCAGAGGAACCGCGATTTCTTTCTCTTTCTGCCAGAGCTCATTTGAATATGGGAATGTAAATTTTTCTTTTTTTGTTCCCTGTCTTTTCTTCCCCCGGTGACATTCTGAGCCAGCCCTGGGTGCACCCTGATGGGCTCCAGGCTCGAGTGTGGTAAGAATGGCGCCTGAGGCCACCGATTTGGAATAAAAAGCTGAGTCGGACTTTCCCCGCCTTTGGGGACAGGGCAGAATTGGGCCCGAGGCCCAGGTGGCAGGAAGGAGAGAAGGGAAGTAGATCCAGAAATCTAGCTGCTATAGTTTGGCTGTAAGTGACAGCAACCAACTCACAAAGGCCTAAGGAAAAGGAGCATTTGTTGTCACCCATGGCTGCAAAGTCCGGGGGGTGATGAGCTCCAGACGCAGCTGCACCCAGAGCTCAAAGGCCAGCTGCTTCTCCATCTTTCTTTCCCTGGGTTCACTTCACACTCAGGCAGGGAGTGTCTCCCTGAGGCCTCTCCCTGCAGCTCCCAGCTGCTCCCCTGTCCCTGCCCCCAATCCCCGGGCAGGGGCGCAAGGGGCTGCCACAGAGCCCCGGGACAGGCTGCACCCGCCTGCACCGACCTGTCTCGGGCAATCTGGTGCCCGAGCTCACAGTGCCGGGAGTCAGCGTCACTTGAACCCCACCCTTCCCACAGCTACTCCACCCCCGGCACGGCCGCAGATGTCGTCCCTGCAGCGGCCCTGGCAGCCTGGGTGGCACCCGTGTTGGCAGGGCCTGGGGAGCCCAAGCACCGTCCTGCTGGAGTGGTGGGCCTGGGCACCGAGAGCTCGGTTGGGGGGCAGGGGACCGCAGAGATGGCCCTCGCTCTGGGCGTCTGTGCCTCCCACCGCCCGCTGCTGTGAGGGGCTAAGTGAGGGGTGAGGAGGCCCATGCCCTGCCCCACGCCAGACCTGGCAGACCAGAGGGCCAGGTGGGGTGGCTCTGGAGGCCACCACAGGCTACCCCGGAAGGAAGCCAGCAGCCCCGGTCCGCTCCCTGCACCCAGATCGGTGCAGCCAGCGTAGGAGGCAGGGCTGTGCCCACTCCACGGGCAGGCGGTGGCTCCCAGAACACTGAGCTCCAACCGCACGTCAGCCCCTCCCGCCTAGTCCTTGGGACCTGGGTCTCCACTCGGGGTGGGGAGGGAGGCTGAGGGCAGAGAGGACAGTAGGTGCTGGGCTCAGAGGCTGGAGAGGGCAGGACAGTTTGCAGAGCTGAGTGGAACAGTCTAGCCGTGGCCTGAAATCTCCTGACCCGGCACTCTTCCCTCCCACAGCTGGTGCCTGCGTGGGGATGTCAAGCTCCAGAGAAGGGCTATCCTAGGAAGGCTGCCTGGAGGAGGTGCAGCCTGGAGGAGGTCTGAGGACTGAGGTCTGGTCCGAGGGGCAGCTGCCAGCACAGGGCAGAGGCTCTGGAGGAGCCAGAGGGATAAAAAATCCCCTTGTCTGAGGAAAGGGGCACCTGCCTCCTGGAAAGTCCTCTGGGCGAACCAGGCTGTCTCGCTGGTGTGTGACGTGTCTACCTCCCAGTGTTGGCTGAGAAGGGATTGCTGAGTGAGTGGAACGGATTGCATCTGTGCAGGCTCCCTCTGCGGGTTAAAAATGAATAAGTGATAGAGAGAGCAGAACTTTCCCTGTGCCTCTCCAGAGCCCTGGGCCCGGCTGGGTGCGTGGCCCTCGGAAAGGCCCAGAGGGCTCGAAACAGCTGGGACCCGGCTCCAAACCCAAATGCAGCTGTGGGGGAGCCCGGCCCCAGCCCAGGAGCCTCCAGCCGTCCCCAGGAGTGTCGGCAGGGGCCTCCTGTGGCTGCTCCAGCAGAGCCCTGCCAGTGCTGCCAAACCCACACCCTGACCCCACCTGCCCACCAGTGCTCCAGGGCCTTGAACTAGGGTACACCCCGAGTAGGCCATGGTAAGTGTCAACCCCCTGGGGGTCACTGGGCCTGGCCGGAGGTAGGGACGGGCCGCACTGACCAACAGCCCAGCTCTGGTTCTGGAACCTGCAGCCTGGTGGGGAGGCCACCGCCCACCTCCTCTGTCCTGCCCCTGCACCTTCACGCCCCTTCCCAGACCTCACCCCTCACTCAGCCCTGCCTGGCACCTTCCCCCAGGCTCCCCCTCCCAGAAGCCCTCCAGGTTACTCCAGGTCTCCCCGATCTCTCCTGTGGGCCCAGGCAGTGTGTGTGTGTGTGTGCGCGCACATACGCGTGGCACCGCAACCCCTCATGAAGCCTGGCCCCCTTCCCCTCTAAGGCAGCCTTCAGGGGACAGCAGGGGGCTCGTGTGGGTGGGGCTCAGGGAACTGCCTCCTGGAAAAGTCTGGGCCCCTACTTGGACAAGGATGGCTCCCTCTGTTTACTCCCCGAGTCCCCCCGGATTCAGAGCAGCTCCTGGGGGAACCGGTGCCTGTCAGGAGAATAAAAATGAACTGATTTTGCTCAGTGCTGGGCACAGGATCCAATTAATGAAGACGTCCCCTGGGTCCTTGAGGGAGGAAGGGTGGGGCCTGGGGTGACTCCCAAGGAGCAGGGTGGGGGTGTGTGTGTGTGCGTGCATACGTGCTCTGTGTGCATCTATGTCTGTGCATGTCAGTGTACACATCTGTGTGTGTGTTTGGGTGTACCTAGGTATGTCTGTATGGGTCTCTCTGGGTGTCTACGTGTGTGTCGTGGGTCCATCTGTGTGTGCGTGTCTGAGGGTGAGCTGCGACAGGGGTGCCAGGAGGAAGCTGACACTGCCTCATTCTACCCTGCGGGGGTCAGGTCAGGGGTGAAGAAATGTCTTCTGCCCCCACAAGGTCTTGGGCCAGGGGAGGGTTGAGAGATTGCTTTGGAGGCAGCCCCCTCCCTGGGTCTGGGCCCCCCCCACTCACACACAGCTGGAGACAGGGGGACAAGCTGTCCACCTGGGCTGCCAGGGCCGGGAAGCAGGGAGAGGCCTCCAGGGGCCAAGGGGCTTTGCTTGTGAGGTTCATTTAGTTTTCCTCGCAACCCTCCAGGGCAGTCTTAGTGTGTCCCATTTGCAGCTGGGAAGACAGCAGTCTAGCGGCTGGAACAAGGTCATGAGCAGAAAGGGGCAGTGCTGGGTCCTGTGGAGCCCCAGCCCCCATCCCCCAGCCCCCGGTCAGAGCCTGCCTTCTGTGGGGGCACAGTGGGCCGCCTGGGCTCTCCCAGGGCCCTGGGTCCACCCTCCCACCCCTGCTGCCGCCCCCACACCTGCCAGACCTCAGCCTGGGTCTGCCTCTTCCTGGCGTTGCATAATCCTCTCGCTTTTTCCAAATGTGCTCTGCAGATCCGAGCAGAACTGGACATGCCCATGTGATGAGCTCTGAGGCCACTGGGTGGCTCCTCCCTCCCCAGGGCTCCATTTCCCCACCTGCACCGTGCTGCAAGGCCGGGGCAGCCAGTGGCTAAAAGCCCCTGGTGGAAACATCTGGGGCTCCTTGGTGTCTTTCTTGAGTGACTCACCTGTGTGCCATCCTGAAGGGGGAGCCTGGGGTGCCCTGTGAGGAGAGAAGGGGTCCCGGGGAGGGGTCCCACATGTGGAAGTGTGGGTGTATTGGCCAGGACCCTTCATTTGCCAGGAGGGAAGCCTTGTCACACCTCCAAGAGTCCACTGGTGGGACCTCCTTCAGGCATGGCTAGCTCCAGGAGCCTCACTGCTGTCATCAGAACCTGTGCCTCCTCAGCCCCGGGCTCAGCCCTGCTTCCCCTCAGGCAGCCATGCCCCTTGGTGTGGCACCTCCAGGCCGACATCCCAGCTCACGGTCCTGGGCAAATGGAAGTCCTCGGGCCTAAGCCCACGACCTGACCGATTACCCTGAAGAGATGAGTGATGTTCCGGGTCTCCGTCATGTGCCCCTGTCTGGGGCCAGAGGTGGGGTCAGCCTGCAGGTGGGTGGTCCCCAAAGGAGAGTCCAGGCTATTCCTAGAAGGTGGGGTGGGTGCTGGGCACAGCACCAAGTGCTTATCACAGGGCACCACAGCAATGCCCCTGCGCCCTCCAAAGTGCTTCTGCATACTTTGTCTCCTCTGGGCCTCACCAGGCCTGAGGAAACTGAGGTTCGGAGAGCTTCATAGCCTGCCCAGGACCTCCGTGAGCAAATGGCTGGTCCTAGACCCACGCGGGCTCCAGGTCCCCCCAACTCCCAGCCACCTGCCAAGGCCAACCTGCGCCCACCTCCTGCAGACACCCAGGGGCATGTGTGAGTGCCTACTGTGTGCAGCTTGGCTAGGGGCCCAGAAGGCAGAGTTGCTCCTGTGGCCAGTGAGTGGGTAGAAGCCCTGGGCTGTGTCCCCCTGGCCCTGAGGACCTCCCAAGCCCTGGGCCGTGGGCCTCCTGGCAGACGGCCTTCCCCCAGCGTGGGCAGCCCTGGCAAAGTGCCCCGCACAGGCCTCTAATCAGCCCTTCATCTCTTCCCCAGAGCAAACACAGCCTGCTCGCCCGGCCTGTCACTAAGCCTGAAGGGGCCAGAGCTGCCCAGCCGGCTGCCTGCAACTCCTGAAGCCCGAAACTGGAGAGGCAGCACCCCGTGGGCCCTGCTTCCTGTACCACACCCTCCTTGCCCAGGATGGATACAGAGTGTGCTGGGCCCACTGCAAAAGGAAAACGTGAACCCCTTGCCCCCAAATTGTTAAGAATTTCAAGAGGGAAACAGCATTGTAGTGAGCTGAACTTGGGCCCCAGGCACAGGTTGCAGGCCGGCAAGGCACAAAGCTCCCAGCGGGGCACAGTCCAGCCTGATGGGCCACCACCCCTCTCTGCCGAGAGCCATGAAGACTGGGCTGAGGTGCACAGCTCTCTGCGGTGACCCAGGGGCTGGCGTACAGTGTCCCAGCTGTCTTTCCCTGACTTCCTCTCTCAGAGATGGGATGGGGGGAGCACACAGTCCCCAAGGACCCCAAATGGTTGGCTGTCTCTTACCCAAGCTCCCCCCAGCTCCACCCGGTGGAGTGAGCGTGCTGTGGCCAGCCCCTCCCTGCTGGCCTGGTTGCTCCCGGAGGGGAACAAACTGCACACACCGCACTGCCCTCGGGCACCCAGCCGGCTCCTTGTCCCATCCCCGCTCCGCTTGGCTCCCCAGGCGTGTTTACACTTTGCCCCTTCCACCCCCATGCCCGGCGGCTCCCCTGGCACCAGGGCCCAGCCAGTGGCTCTGGCCAACCCGCACTTGGCTCCCGGCAAGTTAAATCTAACCCAGCCCAGCTGTCTCTCCTCCGGCTCCCGCCTGCTCCATGGTCCCCCACACAGGCACGTGCCCAAACCCTTCCCTCCCCACATGGGCCCTCGGGAAGGGTGGAGAGAGGGGGGCAGACCCTCAACTTGCCCACGCTGGGAAACCCCTTTGCCCAGTGGCCCCTGGGGTCTGTGCCCCACTCATGGCGGTACCCCAGTGCCCTGCACGGGGCCAGCAGCACAGCAGGTTTTCAATAGGCATCGTGAGAAGAAGAAACAGGAATCCACTTCCCATCAGCCAGGGCGCAGGCAGGAAGAGGGGAACCCCAGGACAGTGCTGAGGCTGGGGCGTGTGGCAGGGCACAGGTCGAGCACAGCAAGTGTGTCAGGAACAGTGAGCAGAGACCCGCCTTGCGTCTGGCATTGCCCCTCTTCCACGGCAGTGTCGTGAGCCCACACCTCACCAGTGCAGGGCACTTGCGGTCCCTTCCAGAGATGTCCACATTTCTGTGCCTGGGGGAGACCTAGGGCTGCAGGCGGGCCTGGCCACAGGGCTCTGAGTGGTCTCAGGGGTACCCCTTAGGTGGGGCTAGCAGGCAGCCCCCTCTGACAAGTGGCCAACAATAATCTTCTCCCCCTAGCCCCATGTTCTATTTAGGCTGGCAATGCACTCAGCTAACATGCTGCTGTCCTACCGAAAGTGACATAGGCCAGTGAGATGTGAGCAGAGTGCCGGCTGTCTCTTCAGGGACAGCTCCTCAAAGACAGCTGACTTATCTGGTGGGGCAGCACTTCTGCCCTTCCTCTTTCCCTCTTCCTTCTTTCTGGTCAGATATGTATGTGATGGCTAGAGCACCAGCAGCCATCTTGGGCCATGAGGTGATACTGAGGATGGAAGCCAGCACTAGGAAAATGATACAAAAAGATAGGAGCTGCGTCCCTGAGGATGTGTGGTACCTGCAGCCTGAACAGTCTGGGCATGTGTCACATGAGAGAAGTACATGTCTGTCTTGTTGAAGCCTCTGCTATTCTGGGCTTTCTCAGAAATGCAGCTCTAATCCTACAGGGCATGCAACCAAGTTGGCTCAAATGTTCCCCCTAGCAAGGTAGGCCACTCCAGTGTCCTGCAAGGACCTTCATGGAAAAAAGGTGCCCAGTCCCAGTAAATCCTGGGTCTGCATAAGGCCCTTCCTATATCATGGAGCCCCCGCGTATACCAAGTAGGAAGGGCTCTGGGAGGCCCTGTGGTGGAGGACACCTATTGGCCTTGTTTAAACACTTTTCCCAAACCTGCTTGACCGTGGAACCCTTTCCTCCAGAAGCAGAACAACAGCCAGAAAGGCCCTGGGACTCTGGGCACCTGGCCCACCACTCTCATGGGGTGGTTGAGGTGTTTGACCCAGATGGTGCCCTCCAAAGCGCTCAGCTCAGCTCTGGGCACACAGTGAGTGCACAGCAGGTTCTAGGGCTGCTCCTGCAGAGCTCAGGAGTGGGGGCCCTGACCACCTTGTGAGCATGGAAGTTGAGGATCCCCCTCCCCCCACTGCAGCCAAGGCCTGCACCCCACCCCATCCCCCTGGGGGGCCGGCCTGTTCACTGGGCAGATTGATCTCAGAGCTGCCCACAGAGGCCGGGGTGGGGGTGCTGCTGAGTCAGGTGGGGGCCAACCCAGGCAGAGGCAGTTTACAAAGCTGCAGCAGAGAGGAAGCCACGGGGTAAAAAGGTTATAAGAGGAGTACCATTTTTTTTTTCTTTTGGCAGAATTTAATGGGTGCAGATTGTTCAGGTCCCAAAGACAAGGAAAAGAAAAAAAAAGAAAAGAAGAAAAAGCCCTTTGCTGCTGCTATTGATAACTTGTCTCTCTTCACGTGGTGGGTTCAAAACTAAAAATACTCTTCTTCCGACGACAGGGAAGCCAAGTGCTGTCACGCTGCAGAGGAGATTTGAAAGTTTTGGTGGGGAGGGATCAGCTGGAGCCACGTGAGGGCCGGAGCCAGGCCTCAGTGGCATGGCCGTCCTCCCGCCGTCCAGGCGGCATCCACATAGAAGATTCCACGGCATTCCACAGGAGAAGTGGGGAACTGTCCCCTCCACGGGCCTGGGGACAGCCAGGGAGAGAACTGCGGCCAGCAATGTGGAGGCACCTGCATCCTGCTGCCAAGCCCCGTCTGACGTACTGGCGCTGCTCTGGGTGCAGACCCAGGTAAAGCGGTGAAGCCAGGCCCAGAAAACCGGTGGGGAGGTAAGAGTGAAGTGGGGGAAGGGCAGGGGCTTTGTGGGCAGGACTGGTATTGCTGTCCCCACTCTACAGTATGACCCCGGGCAAGCTGCTTCTGCTCCCTAAGCCTCAGTGTCCCCATCCGGGGGGGGGGGCAATAGTCTCTGTTCTGCCTCCTTCACGGTGCGAGGGAAGCAAGCAGGTGACGCAGACGTGGCTGTTACTGCTGGACACAGCACACCAGGCCCCAGGGGAGGGTCAGGATGGAACCTGACTGATGACCTGTCCTGCGGTGGGGGACGGAGGTGGTCCCCCCCTCTGCCCAGAGGACCGAGGGAGGCTCCTAGAAATTCGGTCTGGGAGCTCCTGCCCCCCATCCTGAGCACTCAGGCCTGATTTGGCCCCCAGAGTCCTGTCAAGACCTCAGGGGTCCATCCATGTTGCCTCCCCAAATTCAGAAGGAGTTGAGACAGGGAGGCAGCAATCATTCGTGCTGGGTGGGGGGCATCACAGACATCACTGTGGGGTTCACTCTTGGGGTTGGCTTGGTCTAAGAGCAGTTCACGTGGGAGCAGACACCCCCAAACTCACCGACTAGACCAGCACTTCTGAGATTCTAGAGCACACGCAGCACACAGCTGCCAGCTGACCCTGCGGCATGACCCCTGCCAGGGGGCCCGGGGGTCACAGACACTTAGGAACGCCTGGGCTTCTTTTTCTCGTGCAGATCCTGGTCTGGGAGGTCTGGGCAGGGCTCCGTCTCTCTGACAAGGTCCATGGCCCATGGACTGCACTGTGCCTGGAGCTATGTTGGGCCCCTCCTCACTGCAGGGCTCAGGAGAGTCACTTAACCTGTTTGAGGTGCAGCTGCCCATCTGTAAAGTGGGACTAACGATACACAGGACCCACTAGATTGGCTGTTGCAAACATGAAACCAGATGAAGCGTGTAGATCACGGGCACTCAGCTATTGTCATCGTCACCATGGCATGGCCCAAGCCATCTCTGTCTCCTTTTCCACTCCCACCTTCCATCCCTGGAGAATTCTGCCCTGGAATTGGCCTCTTGACCTGACGAAGATGATGAAAAACACTCCTGAGTTGGTCACAAGGCACCCTCCCCCCGTCCACCGACTGAGGGAGGGTTCCCACCAAATCCCGAATCGGGGACCCTTGCAGCCCAGTTACTGCATCTGCTAAGAGGGATAAACCCCCATCCCGCCCCAGGACCATGGAGGTCACACCCCCCACCTCCACACCAAAGGCCAGGGTGGAGCTGGCCACACTCAGCCCTCGGTGGCCCTGGGCAGATGGGGGGTCATTTGGCCTGAGCCCGATGTTGTGCTCACCGGTGGTGGAGTCCCTTAGGGGCATGTCCCTTGCACAGGGGTCAGAGTCCTAGAGACAGGTGTGCAGGGTGGTAGGTTTCCGGGATCCTGAGCTGTGGAGGGAAGCTGTGGAGCATGGTCATCTCCATGTCAAGTGGCCTCATCGTCCTTGCCCTGGCTCAGGGGCCTGCGCACCTCCCCTTCCTTCTGCCGGCAGGAGTCGCTTTCTTCTGGGGTAACCATGGCAACGCCTTTGTTTCTGAGGCCGCCCTCCTCCCTCCAGTTTCTCTCTTCAGGAGAGGCTGGGATGCTGCTTCCTAGTCCCAGCACGTCCCCAGCAGCGCTGGCAGACAGTGGGCCCACCAGTGAGCCGTGGCCACCCCTGGGATGGGGCAGCACCAGCTTCCCGGGCCCTGCCCTGCCGCAGAGACGCCACTCATTCACTCACACCCTGATGTTTATAGAAGGCACCAGTGTCTGCCACAGGGGCCACAGAGGCAGCAGAGGCCTGGCCCTGCCCCACGGTCCTGCTAAGGGCGACTTGGAAGAGGGGAGACACGGTCTGAGGAGGGAGTGCAGAGGCCCGACTGGGGCTAGCTCTGGGGGACCTTCAGGACTCGCTGTGGGATCACAGGAGATCGTCGGCGTTCTTGCGGTTGCAGGGAGTCCAGTACTCCCTCGGCTCTGCTTCAAACTGGCTCAAGCAGAAAAGAAAATGTAGTAGCTCATGTAACTGAAAAGTCCAGGACAGCGCTAGCTCAAGGTCTGCTGGTTCCAGGTGACCCAGAGGCATTTGCTCGTGCTTTCCTCTGGCTGGCTTCGCTCCCGCGCACCCCTGTCCTCAGGTGGCGAGATGTCTAACCTGCAGCCTCAGACTTCCATCCTTCTGTCGCCTAACCCAGTTCTGGAGAGGTCTGTGGGCAGACGGGCGAGTCTTTTGACTTTGGCCTCCCCTCTGGTCCCAACTCTCTGACCCTACAGCAGAAGTCCCAGGCTGAGCCTCCCTGGCCAGGACAGGGTCACAGGCTGACCCTAAACCTACTGCTGTGACTGAGTAGCCAGACTGGTTCATGTCACCCCACTCCCTCAAACCAGACCCATGACTCAGATGATGGCAGAGGAACCCTGGTTTGCAAAGGAAACTCCGGGTGCTCACAGGCTCAGAGAGATTAGTTAACTCGTCCAAGGCCACACAGCTGGTAAGGATGCAAGCTCCAGGTCTGACTCCAGAGCTTCTGGGGCTTAACCACAGAGCCACTGTAGGTCAGTGGGAGTCCCGAAGGGTTTTAAACAGGGGAGTGAAACGGTGAGGGATGCAGTGGAGGGGTAAATTGGCGCCGGATTTTGGTGAGCGGTGAACAGCGCGCAAAGGACGATATTCGTGATTTAGTAGGACAGTGTGAAGCAGCTGCGCCCCACCCATCACCCCGTCCCAGCATCTGTGGGAAAAAGCCCGAAGGGTCTGAGGGGCCGAGGGACGGACCTCGAAGGCCAGCACTGCCGCCCGGGCGCAGTGCACCTGCCGGCGCAGCGTCCGCGGCCGGAGCCACCTGACTCACTGTTTGTAAACTCGCTTCCCGCAGCCACGCCCTTTCCTCCTTCCCTCCCGCCCCCTTTGGGTAGTATCTGCATAACCCCGCCTCCCCCTGCTGTGATGGGCTGTCCGCGCCGTCACTCCTCCACGTGGGCGGGGCTCCGCGGGGGCGGAGGGAGAGGCCGCCCCGGCGAAGCGATTAGCATAGTCCCGGCCCCCGGCGCGGCCCTCGGGCCGGGCGCTGATTGGGCGAGCGGCGGTCGACGCGACGGCGCCGGGCGCAGCGAGTGGCGGCGCGGGCTGTCAGTCGGCGAGGCGGCGGGCCGCACTTCCGCCTCGGTGTCAGTGGGTCGCGGGCCTGCGGGGCGGGGGCGGGGCGCGCGGCGAGCGGGGCCGGCGCCGGAGGGACCCGCGTCCAGGTGAGTGGCCCCGCCGCCCGCCCGGCGGAAGCCCGGAGCCCGGCGGCCGGCGGGGCCGCGGCGGGGGCGGGGCGGGCCCCGGGCCCGCGGGCGGTCCCCGGCCCCATCCCGGCCCGGCCCAGGCCGCAGCCCGGCGCCCCGAGGAAACTTCGGGAGGAAAGTTGGGGCCGCGCGGTCCCGGGCCGCTGCCGGGGGAGTGCGCCGGGCGCCCCGCCGGCCGCGCTCCGCCTGCCTGCCCGGCGCGCTGGGGCCGGGGCTTGGGGCGGGCCGGGCGCCGTCCGCGTCGGGGCGCCCAGGGGGGCGGTGGCGCGGCGAGCGCGTCCCGACGCAGCCTCTGCTGCCCGGGCGCCGGGGGCTGCAGCCCGCCCCTCTCTGGGGGTGGGCGCGGTTCGTGGGCCGTAGGCCGCACGCCGCCGTGGAACTTTTGCCTGGCGCGCCGTCGGTCACGCGGCTCCCGAGGTCCCTCCTCCACGGTGACTCCCGCTGCTCAGAGCGTGTCTTCAGGCGTCGTGAGCCCGGATGGGGCCGTTCCACTCACAGCCGGTCCCCCGGTTCCGCGCGACGGCGGCCGCTGCTGCCGGGCTGGCGCGGGCCTCCCGCCGGAGGGTCCCTCCCAGGAGGCCGGTTCCCAGCCGTCCTTCTAGAGCAGGGTCACGGGCCGGCCCTGCCCGGGACCAGCAGCTTCTGGAGGTCGCCTTTCCGGGGACTGCCTGGGGCAGGGTCTCGTCCGGGCTGGCTGCGCAGACGGTGCCCGAGGCCTGCTGCGGGCCGCCCCGCCTTGCGCCCGGCGCGGGTGCCGGCCTAACTTTGTGCGCGGGCCGCTTCCTTCTCTCTCGCCCGTGCCTCCATCTGTGGCGAGTGACGTTTGCTTCGCGGATGAGGCGAGCGGGTGAAATCACCGTGGACGAGTCTCTGGCGCACAGCGTGTGCCCCAAAATGTTAGTTCCCGTTCCCCCGCGTTGAGGACAGGGGCCTGGTTGGCAGCACTTCCTCCCTGCCCGTCGGGCGTGGTGTTGTCGTTTAAAATGTGACCATGAACCTCCTTAGGGGAGTCTGCCTTCCCTTTTGCCTCGCTGTCCATCTCTGGGTGACAGCTCTTACCTGAAGAGATGGTACTTAGCAGTGATTGTTCCAGGAGTGTTCGGAGCACGTTATATTGCCTTTATTCAGGTGATCCCCACAACAATCCACCAGATAGGTGCTGACGTTATCCGCAGGTCATTCAGGAGGACGCTGAGGAGTAGAGAGGATGAGGAACGTACCCCAGGTCACGCAGCAGTAGGTTATGAACCGGGGATTTGAACCCAGGCAGTCTGGCTCCAGAGGTCACACTCTTTTCTATTTATTTTTTGAGACAGAGTCTCACTCTGTTGGCTCAGATAGAGCGCAGTGGCGTCATCACAGCTCGCTGCAGCCTCACACTCCTGGGCTGCAGCGTCTTCCTGCCTCAGCCTCCCGAGGAGCTGGGACTGTAGGTGTGCACCACCACGCCCGGCTAATTGTTCTGTTTTCGGTAGAGACGGGGTCTCGCTCTTGCTCACACTGGTCTCCAACCGCTGGGCTCAAGGGGCCCTCTTGCCTCGGCCTCCCAGAGCGCTGGAATTGCAGGTGTCGGCCACCGTGCCCGGCCCAGAGTTCACACTCTTGAACACCACCCTGTGCTGTCTTGTCTTCCTTTTCTTTTTCTTTTCTTTTCTTTCCTTCCTTTCTTTTTTTGACAGGGTATCCCTCAGGCTGGAGTGCGTGGAGTGCAGTGGTGTGATCACAGCTCACTTTAGCCTTGAGCTCTGGGCTCAAATGATCCTCTTGCCTCAGCTTCCCCAGTAGCTAGGACTACAGGTGTGCACCAACCACTGTGCTTGACTAATTAAAAAAAAAATTTTTTTTTTAGAGATGGGATCTCTCCATGTTGTCCAGGCTGATTTTGAACTCCTGGCTTCAGTTGATGCCTCAGCCTCCCAAAGTGCTGGGATTACAGGCATGAGCCACCATGCCTGGCCTATACTGCCTTTTAATACGGAGATTTTTCCTTTAACATTTTTGTTCAGAACATTCTAATTATGCTATGTGTCCGAACTTTGTTTCTTATAGCATATATAACTAACTAATAGATAACTAATAGATTTTCATTTTTTTGTGGGCCTGAGTGTTTATAAAATCATTCATTTCTTCTAAAGTAATTCTCCATCTGGCTATCCAGGGTTTTGCTGAAGTACCTCACCTGCTGCCCAGTTCCTTTGTCACTAGCAGAGTCATTGGTGCTCACCATGTGGAAGGGGTGAATTAGGGGCCAGGGTGCTGACAGATACATGCAGTTCGAAGTGCGAGGTTTTTGTTTTGAGTTCAATTCTGAATGGACTTCATGCAGCGAGTCTTAAAGTGTACACTTAGGACATTTTTCTTCTTTCCTCCCAAGTGCATTAGAGGGGTCAGACTCTGTTGTGTCTCACATCCTGATGAACTCTTTTAATGTTAAAAAGTGCCTCGAGGCTTTCATCCTAGTGTCCAGCATCTGTGCCTTCCAGGAAATGCTGGCAAGTTGGTCTTGGGTTTGTTCTTAAAATGTGCTTGACTTGTAAAGTTTTATTATATTCAGCTAATTACAAAAGTGACATTTCTTTTTTTTTGATTAGGAAATTTTTAATACATTTTATGGACTCTTACACTGTCTTGAAATAGGGAATTTACCCTTTCCTGAAAGTGATTTCTTCAGCATCCCTGTGAAAACCATGTTTTGTCTGGCGGTGGTGGAGTAAGGTCTCTCAATGGAAGCAGTGCTGACCAGCCCTCAGGGTGGCTAGCGTGTTGCATGTTTCTGAAGGCGGTGTGGGGGAAGTGGGGCTCCCTGGGGGCTCCCAGGTCCTGTCACTGTCCAGCTGTTGGACGGGAGGTAAGTCGCTATTTTGCTATCATATTTGCCTTTGCAGTGGGTTATTGTGAGGAACGTACGTGAAAATATAACATCAGGTGTCTGGGATGCAGTAGGTGTCCGAACACCCTCGGTTGCCCCATCTGAGAGTGCTCAAACTGACGCCACCCCAACACTGACACCACATGCACAACTGCAGTGTAGAAAGGAAGCTGAGGAAGTCTTTGCTAGGCAGATTTGTGTTCTATTTGACATGTGTTACCATTGAATGAGTGACCATTCAAGTGAGGGTTATGCTCACAGAAAGATCTCTGGGCACGTGAAGATGTGGCCACTCTAATTCTGGCGAGGGCCTCTGTGGGCGGTGCGGTCGGGGTGGAGTTATCCGCCTCCCAGTCATTACTGTACTTCCTGTTGGATGTTGACATCTGATTTAGTGTTCAGTGCCAATGGTCAGGTGCCAGGTTTGCTTCCAGAACTTAATGCGCTTTAAAGTTGATCTGTAACCGTACCGAGACTAAAAGGAAGCTAGTGTTTGAACGTGATTGATGATTAAAAAATACCTGGATCCTAAGAGTTAATATTTTAATTCTAGTTTGATACTTTAAATGCAGTTTCCATGTACACTAATTTGTGTCTCTCATCTATTTTTACTTTTTCAGTTCTTGCTAATAAATTTCAGGTGTTGGTGTTGCAGCCTCTTCATACTGCTGGTTTGGGTTTGAGTCCCGCCGTGGACACATGGTGTGGCGTGGCATGCTGGCCCATCCCTGCAGCTCTCAATAACAAACGTGTTAAACGGGTCACGGTCATGTTTCCATAAACTTTTGGGCACTTGTTTCTTTTCCTTCCAGATTCTGAAAAGAACTTGGGGTCATTTGGCAGAATTTCAAAGCGTCCACATTCCTTCAACCCGAGCTTCTGCTCATGCGAGTGCCACAACCTCTGTGTTGTGCTAAGGAAGTGAGTGAGCCTTTGTAAAGGTCCGGGTCTGAGAACCTGGCTGGGTGTAGACTGCCTGACGTGTCTCTCTCTGTTTCTCTGTGCTTGCCTTCTCTTTTTAATAGTGGGGTACTTGCTTACTTTATTTTGGGAAACAAACTCTGGGATCAGCCCTGATGAGTGGTTGGCTCCATAGCTTGGGGGCCTGGCCCTGTCTCCTGGAACCAGGTCTGTGCGTCCTCACCCCAGCGCTGAGGTGCTCTGTCCTGGAAGCCGAGGTGTGTCAGCGTGGGAAGGGTCTGAGGGGCTCTTGGCTTGGCAGGCGCTGAGCGCATCCCTTTACCAGAGGGGCTGGGACCCCAGCTTCAGAGGTGCCTGGAGAGCACTTGTGGTGTGGGGAGTCCTTGGGGGAGCGTGGCACAGTGGACAGCAGTCTAGGGAAGTTGTGCTGAGTCCTGGCTCCAGAAAGGATGAAGGCAGTGTGGGGGAGGCTGTCGTGTGCGAGGTGAGCAGCTGAATACACGGAAGGCTGGTCAAGGGCCAATCGTGAGAAAGGGTCAGCTATAACTTGGCCCCAGTGTCACTGTGCTTGGCCAGAAAGTAACTTTCATTATTGCCTTAAAACCAGGGTGGCTGGGAGGTTCAGTGTCCCAACCAGGAGACTGAAGTGTGAAAGGAGCACCGTGCGTAGTTACGGCGGGGGTCAGATGTGAGCCGGGGCTTGGCCCTCCAGACACCGTGAAGGAGTGGGCCAGACTGTTGAGGTGCCTGGCTCTGCGTGTGCTCGGCTTTGTGCTGGCCTCTCCTAACGCCAGGACTCTAGATTTGACAGTTGCCTGGGTTCCGGATAAGCGTTGACTGTGGGAAGTGTTACCACACCTGAGCGGGCAGGGCAGGGACGGTGGCTGAGCTGGGCAGGGAGGGCGGAGCACATCTTGGAGCCGAGGCGCTATCCCGGGCCCTGCCTCCCACCACCCTGCCTCTGCGCTGGCGGGCTCTGGGCTGCAGTGCTGAGGCTTGTCAGCGCACAAGGCTTCTGGGCTGATGCTGTAGGGTTTTCAAACCTGGCTTCTCATCAGAAAAGCCTGGGGAACTTTGCAAAGAGTGCAGGCTCAAGGCCCAACCCCAGATTTACTGAGTCTGTGTCATAGGCTCCTGCAGGTTCTGGTGTGGGCCCTCTGCAAGCAGTCCCAGGCCAGTGCTGGGGGCCCACTGTGGGGTCACAACCCTTTTTTGGATCAAGGACTCTTTTGAGAACTTAATGAATAATCTGAATCATTTTTCTGGGGAAAAAAATGAACACAGAATTTTGCAGTTTTTTCCTTTTCTTTCTTTCTTATTTTTGTGGGGGTGGGGAGGGGGAGTGTTAGAGATTCGTGGATTTCCCTGACCTTGGTTTAAACACCCACCCCCACCAGTGCTCAGGAAGTGCAGTAGGGAGTGGCGGGGGCAGGCCTGACGCTAGGATGACAAACTTCTCAGTACCGTGAAACCGGTTAGGGGCTGAGCAGGACCGGCTTGTGCAAGATGGTAAGGAAGGGCCTGGAACAGAGGCCATGGGGGAGGGAAACCGAGAGGGGCCAGATGCCACACTCGTGCGCACCGCTCTCCTTGATGGTGGGGTTTCGCCCCAGTGGGCTCCCTTCCCTCTTGCTGGTTTAATGTTCCTTCCTCCTCACGGCTCTGTACCGCATCTTGCGCAGGGCCCCGCTGTGGTAGTGGGATGTCTTTAATTGTCCATTGGATGCTTGCCCCACTCTGCTCCTCTCAGGCCTTTGGTTTTGACCCTGAGGATGCCCAGCAGGGGCAGCCAAGGCAGGGGCCCACTGTCTGGTTCCACTGCTGCTCTCAAGGTGCTTGGACTGCCCCCAGGGTGTTCTCTGTGTGCAGGAGCCCGTGTACTGGGGGGTGCCATCCAGAACCCTCGCACCCAGCCTTTTGGGCTGCATTTGAGCAGCAGCTTCTTTCTGTGTTGCATAATGATGAGGTTGATAAAAACAAATGTTTTTGTGCAAAAGAGCTTATGTTCATCTTGTGTGTGTTTGGAGGTACATTTTACTGGGGTAAAAGACAATGCTTCCTGAAGTGTGTGATATATTTTTGGCACTTAGCATTCGATAGTAAGCAGTTCGATCAAGTCGAGGAAAACGCTTGAGGGGATTTATGGCCGTGGGCGTTGGGTGGCACTGTGGGGCGTTGGGTGGCACTGTGGGGCGTTGGGTGGCACTGGGCAGAGAGTCACTTCGGGAAGAATTGCAGCTCCCTGGCTGCTCCTCCAGACCAAGTTGGCTGCACCCTTTGCCCGCCTTTCAAGGCCACTCTGTTGGTGTGGAGAATGGTAAACAGTGGGTGCATAATGCTGTCGTTTACATAGCATGGTAGGTTCACTTTCTTTCTCCAGTCTAGAAACTTTCTGTTTTTTGCATGAATTCCTAACAAAATCAAACGAAGTCCTGGTGTGGTGACTGACAAACCTGCCTGGCTGGTGCGGGCTTAGCGCAGCGCCTTCTTAAGTCAGGGTTGGGCCACACGTGCGTCCAGGCCAATTTATTAGAATGAAGAGCTGAAATCTGTTTTTTAGCTAGGAAGCTTTACGTTTTGTCCAGTGGTAGGTAGCTGATTGTGTGATGAACTGTACATAGCCCCGCACCGAGAAAAGCTGTATAGACCTGAGGAGGCTGAGACCTTGGTCATGCTTACTGGTTTTGCCCTCAAAAGAGCACTCTAGTGGTACATCACATGCAGCTGACTTAACCCTGTTTGGCTACAGGGCAAGGACCCAGTGTTCAATAAAGGTCATGCTTGGGTCCTTCCTGTCGTCACCAAGACAGAGTGTGTTTAAGGCCCAAGGCCTGAGCAACCTGTAGTGCATGTGTCACCAGTGGTGATCTCAGACGTGGGCTGAGGACAGACAGCCATGCACATTCCCCTTTTGAAAAATGTTTTTGTTGTGAGAACAGGACTTGTTTGTTTGATTCTAAATTTATGCAAAATCTGTAAAAATAACCACTAAGCTTTTACAGTGACAGGAATATTAAGGCTGATCTTTCCCCAACAATTAGCAAAAAAGCATGTTTCAGGGAGTAGGACTTGAGTAATCCCAGGAGGTTTTGGAACTAAGACTAGAGGGGCTTGGCCTGGTTGGTGTCCTTCACCTCGTTCCACTGAGGGGTCGGTGTTGGGGGGTTGCCCGTGTGCAGGGACGGCTGCTGTTCCTGCTGCTCCCGACAGAGGCCTGGACCTGAGAGTGCAGGCTGGTGACATCCCCTGTGCCACTGCTGCCTCCTGCGGCCCTCCTCTGCCCTCTGGTGGGGCCAGAGGTGCTTTCACGGCTGAGTACAGCCAGTGTGTGGCCCCGTGGGGCTCAGCCC
The DNA here is from genome assembly GCA_023783475.1 of Daubentonia madagascariensis. Lineage (NCBI taxonomy): Eukaryota > Metazoa > Chordata > Mammalia > Primates > Daubentoniidae > Daubentonia > Daubentonia madagascariensis. The sequence goes on along the minus strand of JAKFHU010001640.1, from coordinate 464,030 downwards.
AGGGCTGCCGGAGTGTTGCTGTCACAGTGGGTGCCGCTGGCCACGGGGGCTAACCCAGTAGTTAGTGTGCACTCACTTCCTCGCTCACCCACCACGTTTCTGGTGCTCGTACTCGCCTGTGGCCAGCAGGACTGCTCTGCTCAGAGCAGATGAGGACGTTTCCAGCACCACACAAAGGTCTACATTCAGCTGTAAAGCTGTGAGGTGTTGACTCTCTGTCTCAACTAATTTTTGTTTTTTAGAAAAGAAACTGGAGACTGGCATGGCGGTCAGCTGGGCGCCAGTGGGATAGGGGACTCCAGGCATCCAGGTGATGTGGGCTTCGTTTGCAAAGCAGGTGTGTAAAGACTGAAAATGCTAAAAAAACGGCGACCTCGAGGGCAGCATAGCCAGGAAGCACTGTCCACGCCAGTGGCCTTGCTGCAGTGGGGGATGTGGTGTCTGCCCGCCCCAGGGCCCCTCAGGCGGCGTCCTCAGCAGATGCTGGAGGAAGAGAGCCGAGGGCTCCCTGCTGCCCTGCGTGGTGCACAGGCACTGCCCTGGCCTCCGGCCTGCTTTCCCTCGGCGTGTCCATGTCCCGAGCAGCCTTTGTCCTGCTCTCTGTGGTTTAATTTTCCTGTCCTCCATCCTTGATCCGGGAGACCTTCTGTTCCTTAATTCCTACAGAGAGCTAATTCTGTCCATTACGTGCTAAACTTTGTGACTCCAAGCCTCCTAAGTGACACTTGTTACCCATTCTTGCGCTCTGGCAATGTTGAGGTGTTACTGTAGCATCTTTCTGGGGCTCTGAGCAGCCAGGTTAGGCCCTGCCAGGTCACCTCCTGGGAAGGAGCGGCTCCATGGGGATGTGACGGTGACTTTGCTTTGCTCCTTGGCTGGCCCTCCCTAACCATTGTTCTGCTCTGCGCTGGGTGGGCTCGTCTATTAGCCTTGACCTTAAGCGATGGCAGGTGCTCTGAAGTATGCAGTGTCCAGGAACTTGGCGCGTGACTGCAGGTCTCTTGGCTCTGCTGTGGGCTTGCTCTCCATGGAAGTTGGTTTATGTGCCTGTTGGCTTGAGCGGGTGCAGAGTAGCTGAGCTTCCCACTCAGCTTAGGCACTCACATGGCCTTCCTGCACTTCCTGCGGGGGTGCCTGCTGAGTGGGACCTCTTCAGGGGCAGGTCCAGGCCTTGTGGACCCCATTCCCTGTGGCTGACCTGGTGCTTTGGTTTCTGAATCCCGCCCCCCCCCGGAGGTGCCACAGTTTCCTGACTGCGCCTGCCCACCGTGCGTTTCCCTGTGGGAATGAGCTGGGAAGTTTATGCCTCATTACTTGGAACCATCAGGAGGGTCAGAAGGAGAAACGTTCTCTGAAGTTGGAGTGTTAGTTGGGATTTTTAGGGTCCTTTCTAAGACAGAACCCTATCATTGTTAATAATGGGGACTTTTTCCCTTTCAGTGGAATGCTGTGTAAGATTAGAGGCCCGTGTGGTGTGCTCTGTGCATGGTTATTTATTTGTCAGTACTGCTTGCTTATGTATTTTTAAATTATAAAGTATAACTTATATTATTTTGAGTAATTTAAATTTAGAACCTCAAAAGTGGTTTTAGAATCTTCCTAGTATTAGTGTACTTTCCTTGCTTTGTGGAGATCATATCCAAGCTGCCCTGCTTGTTTCTGATAGAGAAATTATGGGTAGTTGGGCTTTCATTGAGTTGACTGCGGGGTCAGCTCTGGGTCTCCAGGTTGTCAGGCACTTACTTCCCAAACTGCCAGACCTGTTTTTCTAAGAAAAACGTAAAGATGGATTTGTATTATAAGAGTTGGAATACAAGCATTCATACGTGTGGTGGGACAGGGACAGCACCTTCAGGAAACTTGATAGGGGCTCTTTCCTGGGGGCTGGGGGATGCTGGGCTGGGGGAGCAAGTGCCCTGGCGGGAGAAGCAGGAGGCAAGAGGCCAGACCAGCCCGTTCCCTGGGCTTTTCTCTAGACTTAGAAGAGGGAGATGTTGGCCAGAAAGAGCTGATTCAGACCAACACAAAACCCCAGCAAAGTCCTTTCCTGAAATACTATCTCCATGGATTGTTTTCTGAGTGCAAAATAAAATCTGCGTGCAGAAGAACATATTCAGGAAATAATAAATCCTGCTTTCTGTTGATGCTTTCTGTGTGTTCCTCAACTTTGATGGAATGCTCAATCATGAAGCCTAACTTTTGCTTCCTTTAGTGGGAGAATCTTAACTCTCGGGCTTCCCAGACACAGCCCTGTAATCCCCCTCGAGGTGTTTTGGCTGGGCTTGGGGGTTGGGGCCTTCTGGGCAGTCGAGGAGGCCTGTGTGCTGGACCAGGGCTCCGAGAAGAAGTCCAGGGTGGGCAGATGGCAGATGGGAGGAAGGACGGAGGACCTGGCTGGGGCACTGGGGACATCTGTGCCCAGAAGCCCCCCGCTCCTGCCTGCTTGTCCTGCCTGGCCCGAGGCTGGCGCTGGGCTCGGCCCCAGGGTGGCTTCCACAGGGGCCTGCCCAGGAGAGGCCATCCCGGGATCATCTGCGGGTTCCAGTCTCCCCTCAGGACCAGCTTCAGGGGGCAGGGCTGCCACTGTTTGCACCAAGGCCCAGCGCCAAGTGAGCTCTTGATGTTTGTTGGATGAATGAATGAAATCACAGTTGTTTTGCATTAATGGTTGGTAGCACTTGGGCCTGGACTGGGCCTTGGTAAAAGGAAGAAGGTAAAATGTGTCTTGGCTGTTGTGGCGGCTCCTTTGGGAGCGGCGCTGGGGCTGTGTCAGAGCTAACTGCCGCGCTTGCGGAGGTGGGGAGCTTGAGGGTGGCCTGTGGGCCTAGCTGACCTTGCGGAGCTCGCGGGTGTCTTGGGGAAGGGCCTCGCGAAGGCAGGTCTTCTTGGTGGTGGGTCGCGGCTGGCCCGTGTGGCCATGTGGCAGGGACGCAGGCTGCAGGTGAGGTCGGTGTTTGTCTAACTAACATCTTACACCCTCACTTTGAAGGTTTTCCGTAAGTTTTGATTTTGACATCAGGACTTTGTAATAGGTAAGGAAGCCTATAAGAAAGGAGAACGAAACGGCTCTGACCTGCTTTCAGTGTGGGGGCGGTGTATGCAGAGCTGCAGGCAGAGTGGCGCGGCGGCCCCTTGGGTGCGCTCAGCCAGCAGTTTGCCAGCCCCCGCCCGTCCACGAGTAGCCCCACCCTCCCCGCTTATCTCAAAGAAAATCCCAGCCCTCCTGTCATTTAATCTGCATATTTCAACGTGTAGCTCTAAAAGATAAGGCTTCTTTAAAGAGATACTATTATGATACTTTAAAAATGAGCAGTAATCCCTCCTGTCAGCATCAAATGTCCCCTCTGCTCAGATTCCCAGTGGTCTTACAGTGTCTCCACCAGACCCCAGCTGTGGAGGCCTTATCCGAATCCCGCTTCAAGCATGATAGTAGTTGATATGTCTTTTTTTTTCTTTTTATTGGAGAGAGGATCTCACTCTGTCACCCAGGCTGGAATGCAGTGGCGCCATCATAGCTCACTGCAGCCTCGAGTTCCTGGGCTTGGTATGTCTTTTTTAAGGTAGATTTTTGGAGGCATAATTAGCATAGAATACATTGCACATACTTAACATGTACAATAAGTTCTGATGTGTGCATGCACCCATGAAGCTATCACTGGACTCAAGGTAGTGAGTGTCCTCTCACCTGTCTGTCGCGCTTGTTTCTTTATAATTTATTGTTGAAGAAATTTGGCTTTGTCCTGCCTGGGTCTTGCTGACTGTATGTAGCCCCTGAAGCTGCCACTCAGGCAAGACATGAACGTTTCCTTCTTCCTCTCTGCCCTCTCTTTTCCTCTGAGATTCGTTTCCTGGAGAAGCTGGGTCTTGTTCTGTGGTGCTCCCAGGCTCCGGATGCCGCCAGCGTGTTCTCATGGACTGTTCACGTGCTCCCCTGTTCTCTGTGCTTCCTCGTGTTGAGTCTCTGGCACGACTGCTCGGAGGAGTGGTGTGCGTCTCCCCAGGAGGCCCCTTGCGTCGTCTCCAGATGGCCAGTCCTAGGTGCATTAATCCAGCAATGTTGGCCAGTGGCAGTGGCCACGTGCTCTATTTCTCTCATCTTCCACTCACAGGAGCACTTCTATGAAGCAGCAGCCCTTGGCTGTTATTTGGTGACACAGTGGTACAGGTGTGCACAGGAAAGGCAGGATAAAGGCTCAGCACTGTCCCCTTGTTTACCATTAATAGTTCTGAAAATAATGTGTGGGTTTGCCGACATCATCCAATGGTGACCAGTTAATCTCTTTTTTAGTGTCGGTGTGAACTCTGGACTTAACACATTTGATGTGTTTCAGTCTCTTACAGCTTTTGGTGCTTGGATTGTCTCATCTCTGCAGTGGGAGCTTCTGTAGGTTCATTCTGAGTCTTTGACACGACCCTGCGTCTCAGTCTGTGCCATGCTGCTGTAACAGAATACCATAGGCTGGGTAATTTGTCATGAGCAGACATTTGTTGGCTCACGGTTCTGGAGGTGGGAAGCCCAGTATCGAGGTGCTGGCATTTGGCGAGGGCCTTCTTGCTGCGTCATCCCGTGACAAAAGGCAGAAGGGCGCGAGAGGATGATGGGGAGAAGGTGTGCAGAAGAGGGCTGAACTCGCCTTTTACAACAGACCCACTCCCAGGATAACGGTGGTGGTCCATTCACGAAGGCAGAGCCGTCCCAGCCCAGTCACCCCTTGGAGGTCCCACTGCCTGGTGTGGTCACAAAGCCGGTCCAGCATGAATTTTGGAGGGGGCAGATGTTCAAACTGTAGAATCCCAGTAATCCTGAGCCGTGTCTTTGCTTCCTGTGGAGCAGGGTAGAGCCCAGTCTGGATTCTCCTCCAGGGAACCCTCTTCCTCTGGTGGCTTCTGGAGGGGCGGTTGCCGGACGTTGTGGATGGGGTGTGTGGGGTTAGAGAGGAATCGGGAGTAAGCAGTAGTAACTTCTCTAATTCACAAAGAAAAGCAGATCACGCACTTGTGAGCGAGGCTCTTTGTACTGGTTTCCAGAAGCTGTTTTGGCACCAGGTTGCCAGGTGATTGGGAAGTTGGGAAAGAGAAAGAAACAGAGAAACAGTCTTCTGGGAGAAGAGGGATGGAGTAACTTAGTGCCGGTTGGTTTTATCACAGGGAAGCTGACTTGTGCAGCTGCTAATTTCCTTCACTTTGGGGGGCAGAGCCCCAGAGATAAGCCACTTTGGGGTGTCTCCAAGCACCGTGTGGCCACTCTGAGGACAGAGGGCGTGTCCCTCACTCAGGACGGTTCCTGCTGCCTTCACATTCTCAGAACTGCCCAGAGAGCTCCAGAGCTTGGTTTTTCTATTTCTAATACAATTAAATATGCTTATTTTCAGAACAAGTTAAACCTTCTGGGACAAGGTTGACCTTTGCTTCATTCTCTTGTCATTTGTAAAATACTGCTGTTCGTGATGGGAGAAGTGAATGTGCATGAGTTCTGCTAAAATATTGAGCTAAAATAACAGTGAGAAAATTTAAGTTTATGTCAGTTTGTCCTGATAGCAGCCAACTTATATAGTAGTCAATTTTCTAGAATTCAGAATTGGTTTCAGTAGATGTGAAACAAATATTTTAACACAATTTTCCGCTTATTTATAACCACCTGTGCTAGCTTCTGGGGAAGGCGGTGATGACTTCCGGCAATGTGTTTGAGCCCCTGGTGTTGAGCGCCTCACTGAAACACATCCGCTCTCGCGCTGCCCGCGTGACTTTCCCCAGACTAATGTTTTATTGTTTTCTCATGCAACTGTAGGTAGTGATTCTGGAAATAACTCTTCAAATGACATCACTTCCTGATCTTCTAGTCGTTGATTGATCTCGCGTTATGTGATCTTTGCATTATGCCTCCTCTATGGTTTAGAAATTGCTTATTTGTTATGAGATAGTTCATTTTATTTCTTTGCTTAGATGTAAGTGAGATGGATTTCAAGAATGGTGAATGGGTATTTTAAAGATGTTTCTAAGCTGCACATGAAACTTCTGAAAGCTAAGGATGCAAAAATGTTTTTCCCCTTAGAGCTCCAGCGTTTGTTGGGTCTTTGCCAAGAAAGAGTTTGCAGTGTGAGGTTACTTACACTGTTGAGGTAGATGAAACACGATGGTTCAGTAGACGACCACAGACCGGGGCAGCGCGGGAGCCTGGACACTGAAGGATGAACGGAGAGGAAGAATTCTTCGATGCCGTCACAGGTGAGCTGAAAGAGAAGGTGAGCGGGAGGCCATAAAGGGAGCGTGAAAACCGCTGGATCCAGATGTTGGACTCGGCATTTGGATATGAGGATGGCTCGGTAAAGGCGCGCACCCAAGGGTGTCACATGAGTCCAAACACTGACTTTTTGTAAAAGTGTAACATCCTATCTCAAATGTGGGGAAAACCTTGACTTTGAGTCACAGGAGCCAGCATGAAAGGGCAGTGGGATTTAAGTCTTCGAAGGAGTTTCCCTGGGGTGTAGGTATTTTTATTTGGATCCCAAGTGAGATGGTCAGTGTTCTTATGTTATTTATGCTTGATGATCAAAACATCATTGATCTTACAACAGCATCTTGCTTTGCACTGCTTCTAGCGTGCCACAGAGGAGTAAGCCGTTGGCTTCCACAGCAGCTCTTACCGTCCACAGTTCCGCTGCTTCTCGCTCTTTGCGTGGTCGTCTGAAGCAGTGGTGCAGCCTGTGGTCGGAGAGGGACCGTGTGCGCCTGGTGGACGAGAGCGTCGCAGGGTGGATGTGTACGTGGGGGGGCAGACCAGGGAATGGGATGGGGGTGGCAAGTTCACCTCAGCTGAGCACCCCATCTTCTCCCTGACACTAGGAAGAGGTGTGCAAACTCTTCAAGTCCAAGACTGCTGGTTCTGCACGTTCATCTGCTGCTCTCTGTCCCGCAGAGTCAGCATTTAGAATCTCATCTTGTTTCTTCTGTGAAGGACTATTCCTGCTGGAAAGGGGCCTCAGGGGATTGTGCTAGTGCATTTCCTCCTCCTCAGGGATAGGAATACAGAAATTGCAACTTTTGAAGTGTTCCCGCAAGCCAGGTTGTGCAGCATGATCTTTACAAGCACTTGTATAGTTACTGCCGTGCAGGGGTCTTCCCTGATGGCTGGTCCCTCCTCAAGGACACGCGTGGATGGCTCTGTTAGAACTTCCATTTCCTGTGGCCCCACCAGAGTGGGCCAGAGTGGGCATAATTGTCCACACAGGTGGATAGGATGGCAGCCCAAGATCAACTTACTCTCGTCCGAGATCCCAGGAGAAGGGTCCCACTTTCCAAGACTAAATTAAGTCATTTTTTATTATTTCTCTGCTAAGACTCTCCACTGCTTGTGCTCCTGTTGGATGCACTCCTAGGAGATATGTCTGTTGAACTTGCACCCTCATCAGTAACTGTTCTCAGATGAATTCCCACTTAGTGAGTGGTCGTCAGGTGATCTCACCCTCGGACCACTGTGCCCTCGAGTGGGAGGCCACATCTTGTCCCTGAGAGCCCAGCCTCAGTATCCCTCCTCTCTAAGGGAACTAAGAAGTTCCTTTTCACCTGGGACTCAGTGTCACCCATACTCCCCCAAACAACTCTGAGCTTTTTGAGCAAGTTTGTGGTGACTTGTCACCAGAGACAACTTGGCTGTATGTGCTACGATGCTTTGCTCCGCCGTCCGAGGAGACCCAAGTGGGGCTGTGGAGATGCCGCTCCTGGCAGCAGTGCTTCTCCACGTGTCCCCGAGACCAAGGTGGAAGGGACAGATGTCTAGGTGAAAGTGATTTCTCACCCCAGTCATGTGGCTCCAACACAAATAATAGGAGAAAAATGCAGTCTCTTAATGCAATGAAATGCCCGTAGAAAATGCAGAGTCTTGACTGCTTCACTGTCTATAATATTTATCAGACTTTTTAACTAATTTTAAAAGTGTTTAAACCAAGCAGTTATTAAATGAATGACTCCATTAGGAAACTGCTTTCTCTAAGAATCAGTACCATTCACATGAAAGGTTGTGAAGTGCGTGAACAATATGTGCAGGATTAAGGGCCACACAAATGCAAAGAGTGACCTATTAAAAGTGAGTATTTCTGAGTGATCAGATTACAGGTGGTTTCAGCTTTCTCCTTTGCTTGTCTGTATCTCCTCTTTCTACAATAAATATATGTTCTATATTAAAATGTTATTAGACTTTTTACATAGCGTTGGCTTAATTGGAGGTGAGACTTCACCTGGTGGTCAAGGATGTGTTGTATTTTTCTGGGCAGCGGCAGATCATGTGCAACGGAGTTTCCTTAAGTAGGAAACATTTTCAAGATAACTTTAGAGCAAGGATTAAGTAGTTGTTGCTTTGGGGGTAGATAGCAAAAATTAGAGGTGATGGGCTAGTTCAGAAAATATTGATCATTTAAGAGGTTCATTTTTAATACATCCTTTCAGAATCATTACGTAGTAAATCCCAACACTGCGTTTGTAAATTCTGTAGATGTAGAAGATAAGAATGAAGATGCTTTTGGTCATCCTCAGGGAAGCTTAGAAGCAGATTCATTTACGTGCTGGGTCTGACCGGTTGCCCACCTGCCCTTTCTGGGCCTACCCTTCCCTCGTGGAGCCTCGTCCGTTTGTCACCCAGCTCCCCCAGTCCTCGTGCAGCCCCAGCCCTCATTCTCGCCTGCTTGGGAGCACAGACTTGTACTGACTGAGTTGAAGGGAAACACACTTTTTCTTTTCCCATAGCCATCTGGTCCTTCATGGAGAAGGACCCTGTGGCGAAGAAGGGCCCTGGAGCCTTGCCCAGGGCAGCAGCCGTGCCTCTCCCAGGGCTGGTGGTCCTGGAGCACGTGTGTGGCCGCATTTCCCACAAATTCTAGACAGTTCATTCTCCAGCATCCCCATCTGCACAGAGTCCACTCCAAGTTCAGCCCCCCGTGTAATGTTTCCATGATTGTTCATGGGTTTGATAGTCTAGTGATGCATTTGAGGGCTGTGGTGGTCTGTTCCTTTGAAACCTCCTTAGCGGGGCGTATTTTAGAACAAGATGCAGAGCCTAGTTGCAAACCTTGTGCAAAGACAGAGCCCATTGCAGCCTCAAGCTGGGTTTGAATACTGTACACGTGGCCCACCTGGAGGGTATGAGTCGCTGATTAAATAAAGTGTTCCCTTCAGTAAGATGAAACTCGTGTCCTGAAGCTGTACCTCAAGCCATTGGCAATGGGGGGCTGCGGCATGGCGTGGGGGAGCCTGGGACGTCTGACGCTCCAGGTGGAACGGCGTTCCCAATCTCTGTTGCAGGCTAGCGTGTTCCTGCACTCTCTGCCACTGCCTTTATGTCTGGGGAAGCAGAGTCAGTCATTCCAAATGTGTCCCTGAAAAACAATGTAGAGCTTTAGTAACGTGCTTATATAGTCGGAATTCGTGGAGGTAGGTTTTTACATCTTCCGAGTCCAGCAAAAATTACCATTCTTTTTCTCTTGTGCAGGCTTTGATTCTGATAACTCTTCTGGGGAATTTTCAGAGGCAAATCAGAAAGTCACTGGAATGATTGACTTGGACACCAGCAAAAGTAACAGGATTGGGAAAATTGGGGAGAGGCCCCCTCAAGAGAATGGAATTCAAAAACACAGGTATGTTGTCTCATATGTATTGTTTTAGAGTTTTCCAAAGTGCATCTGTAATCACCCCCAAAGTATCCTGCAGGGCCCCCCAGCCCCAGGAGTGGGAAGCTGGAGCACCCCCACCATGGCCCCCTGGGCCGGCCCCCCCAGCCAGCCTCCAGCGTGCAGCCTGCCAGGTGCTGCTCTAAGAGGCTCAGTGCCTCTGCTTGGATCCTGCAATCAGCGGGTGCAGTTTTCTACCAGCGATTCCCCGTCTGTGAGATGACGACACTCTCCTCCCTGCCCCAGGACTCGGGCGGGACCGGGGCGCAGGCTTTGCAGGGCCTGCAGACAGCACACAGCGCTGGAGGATCATCAGACCCTTGCTGGTTTCCTACACATCTGCCTGTTCTTCCCCAGACAACCAGTTAATCCTTTGTCTCATCTGAGCTCTACTGTGGTGTGTTGACCTCTGACCCCATGAAGATAGGAAGGGTGTGGTTAGCTTAGTGCAGCAAGACCATGTTCTGTTTTCCTCCCACCACTGTGTTCATTTCACGGAAGGAGATTCTGGTGACAGTGCCCATCGTGAGGAGTCTTCTGTCTTCAGCGACAGAAGCAGGAAGGCAGGATGGGCAGGCAAGTGGGCAGGGGGTGCCCCACGAGCCGGTGGCCAGGGAGGGTGGGGCTCTGTGCTCATCTGCGGCCCCGCCCGCCTCTCTTCGGGGCTGTACTTGATGGCTGTCCACACGCCTGCTTGCTGGGTCCTCTCGGGTACCCCGAGTGTGCCTCACTGACCCATTATTTGTTCATTCACTTGACCAGCAGATGTGGGAGCACTTCCTGTGTGCTCTGGGGCCCTGTCTGAGAGCAGCAAGGGCTCTCTCTGTGGCCTGGACCCTGCCATCGTGGCACCCCAATGCTCGTCCACACCCAGAGGCCTGCAGCCAGCCTGGCAGCCAGCCTAAGGCACCCTTCTCCTCCCACAGCCTGAGTCCCCCGCATCCTGCCCTGACGCTTGAGCCCTTTAAATGCTGTCAGGCCCTTCGGTTCCTCCTTCCCCTAACCGTAACCCCTCTACCACCCCACCACACCCCACCACCGTTTCTGAGGGGCCTCCCGAGTCCCTCCCCCTCCCCCATTCTTCCTGCTGCATGCAGATGCATTTTTCAAAAGAGAGAGGTCTGATCGTGCCACCTCCCCACTCTGCCAGGCAGGACGGCCGTGGGGACAGCCTCACACTCCTGGTCCCACGTAACTCTGAATAGCACCTTGTACCTGCAGAAATGCCCCGGTTTGGGCAGTGAGCTGTAAGGTCGCCCTCCTAGGATGAGGGCTGAACATCCTCTCTGCTTGACTCCTCCGGCTCCAGCTCCCCGAGCCCTGTTGCCTCTGGTCCCAGCCGCAGGGGCCTCTTTTGGGTCCTCGGGTGCATCTGGGCCTTCCCACGTCAGAGCTCTTGTCCGTGCTGTACTTTTGGCCTGGGGCCTGCTTTCCTCCTCCTTCATGTCTTCAGTTCCTTTTCTTCCTCCCATCTCTGTGCAAGGGTCATATCCTTGGGGGACCCGCTCCTGACCTCTGTAGAGCCAGGTCCCCTCCTGGGAGTAACCTCGAACCACGGAACATGCACCAAGTGCACCCCTGACCGTGGGGTGAGCTAAGCGCCAGTTTCTGGTGCGGGTGCCTGGTGCACAGTAGATAGTGGTTTTCTTTTCCTCTGGCCTCATAGCTACTGTGTCCTCTTCCTCTTGCCCCTGAGCTAAACAGCATGCTCTGACCCCGCTACCCTGACGTGACATTCCCGAGGTGTAGCTCAGGTGTGGACCTGGCAAGAGCACATGCTCTCATTCTGGAATTGAAGCTCTGGAGTCAGGGTTCTGCACATGCAAGTGCAGACACTGACTTCAGAGCAGCTGCCATGAAACAGGAATTCAATAGGAAAGCCCTGGGCATCCTTGGGAGGGCTGTGAGCACCTGTGGTGCCCTGCCAGCAGTGTGCGTGAGTCTGGCATGCCTCCCTTCAAAGTCTGAGTTTACATCTCCACTGAGACAGCCTCCCTCCCAGATGGAGACAGTGTCTTATTCCAGTGCCACATTCCCAGGGGTCAGCCAGGGCTGCTAGGTCAGTGATCCCCCGGCCTAGTCAGTTGGGAGCAATGGTTGGGGATTAAAGTCTCATGGTGCAAATGTGACTGCCAGGGCCCCCCATTATAGGTGGTTGGAAGATTGCCCATGAGGGATGCACCCCAGGAAAAACAAACACATGTTTAAAAGGGGCTGGAAAGGTTTTCTTAATTCATTTCACCCTTGGTGGCGTTGTGGCCTGCCCCATCTGTGGTCCTGCAGCTGCCCCCGGCATCTGCTCCTTGACAGGAGACCCCGGAGGGCTGTGAGGTGTGCAGGAGGAGGGACTCCCTCCTGGCTGTTGCCCTGTCCTCCGCTCTAGGAGGGAAGCCACAGCACAACTGCTATGGAGCCAAGACCTATAGTCATCTTGGTTGTCCTCACTGTCCCCGGGAAGCCCTCCAAAACATAGGTGCAGAGCCTTTCTCAGAGACCCAATAGCAGGCGCATCTCTTTCTCTCCCGAGGCATGCCAGGATGCACAAGTGCCATGTTTAGATGTAAAAATTAAAGAGAAAAGTGGTCATTGAGCAAAGTCAACCATGGTGGGTGAGTCTCATGTTGGTTTCACCAATACACGTGCCTCTTGTGCCCCCCAGGACATCCCTGCCCGCACCCATGTTCACCAGGAGCGACTTCAGCGTGTGGACCATCCTGAAGAAGTGTGTCGGCCTGGTGAGTGTGGGGGCTCGTGCGCTCCTGTGCGCTCACTGCACTGTACTCTGCGTGTTTATAAACAGCGTGCAATTAAGACCATAGAGCAGGAAGAGAACAAATACATCAGGGAAGGTGGTGTGCCGTGGGGTCAACACGTGACGTCAGAGCCATCACATTCGCCGTTCAGCCTGTGTTCTTGGAGGTGCTCTTGGTCCACGGGCCACCCGTTATCTGCGTGATATGGCCCTGCGGCCACATGGGGCTGCAGGTGGGGTGTCAGCCACGCGCCTTGGTCAGGTGCTCAGGGTTCAGGACAGAAAAGCTAGTTGGATACTGAATGTCCAGAGACCATGGACTTTTCTTCTTATGGTCTTTCCTGCCTGTTGGACTCCAAGCCATGCCTCGCCATGGGCAGCCTCTGCCTGCTCGTTCTCGGCCAGCACCTGGTGGCTGGAGCTCAGGTCAAATGTCTGCAGATACACGTCTATGTTTCTCAGGTGTTCTTCACCTGCCTTCTTCTAATGCCATTTACTCTTATCCATTTCAGTCCATTTTTCCCCAAAGGAAACTTCATTTTTTTTCTTAACTTTTTATTTTAAAATATTAATAGTACGGAACATTCCCATATACCCACCACCCAGCTTCCCCAGATGTTGGCATCTTACGGAGTAACCACAGGACAGTGATCAAAACAAAAGAATCCTCCTTCACTAAACTCCACACTTCACTCGGATTTCCTGTGTTCCCTACTGTCTCTTCCTGCCCCAGGCCCCACCAGGGTCCCTCACGGCGTGTGGTTATCTCCTGGGCTACTCCATCAAAGCAGCAGCTCCTTAGTCCCTCAATCTTTCCGGACCTTGACACTTTTATTTATTTATTTTTGGGTGGGGGGCAGGGTCTCACTCTGTCACCCCGCCTAGAGTGCAGCGGTGTCATCACAGCTCACTGCAGCCTCGAGCTCCTGGGCTCAAGCATCCTCCTGCCTCGGCCTCTGGAGTAGTTGGGACTACAGATGCTGTCACCACGCCCAGCTCCTTTGTAAATTTTTTGTAGAGAGGGGGTCTGTGTTGCCTAGGCTGGTCTCAAACTCTTGGGCTCAAGTGACCCTCCTACCTTGGCCTCCCAAATATCCTCATTTATTTAATTGCTCAAATTGTTCTACTTTGGCCACTGGGAGCTCTTCCAGATGGACGCCTTCCTCTTCTGCTGGGATCCTCTTTTGAACACTTACTTTCAGGCGCTAAAGGATGCTCTGGTTTAGCTTACATTTTTGTTGCTTCAGCCCTGGAACCAACCGCTTCTCCAAGGAGCCCTTTCCTGGATAGTGGCATTTGGGAGCTGAGGTCTGGGTGCAGGGCGTGCCCTTCGCTGCTGAGCTGTCGTTGCTTTGAGGCGCGTCAGCAGATAGTGCTAGAAGGTAGAAGTGTGTGCACCTGCCCTCCACACACACACCTGTACTTCGGTGTACACCTGTGTGTTATCCTGTCAATAACACGTTTGAGTTCTTTTCTTTTAGCAGTATTTTCTCGTACGTTTTTGACGATGTGGACAATTTAGGTCTTCACAAAAGTACCTGGGGATAGATGACGAATGTCTTTTCATGAACTTGACAAACCACTTGATTCAAGATTCTAAGACCAAAGCATCTTTTCAACAATGTGAAATAATTTAAGTTGTGTTCCCTAAGTAAGTGATCGTGGAATGGATCCAGATTAATGCTGGTGGGCGTGTGTCCAGGGGCTCTGGGTGGGAGGCAGTCTTGCAGCCGCTCATCCCGTCACATGTCATTCTGAAACGCTCGTCTCCTGAGGTTTTGGTGACACACTCTTTTTACTGTTTCTTAGCTCATATTAAAGAAACGAGCATGCTTGTTAGTGTGGACAGTCTCACACACGAGTAAAGGGAGAGTATGATGAGCAGGTGCTGTCACCAGCATCTGCTGTGACCGGCTGTGGCCAGTTCTGTTTCACCCACACCTCCACCTGCTTCTCTCCTCCCATAGCATTTTGAGCAAATTCCAGACATCTTTTCATGTGTAAATATTTCTTATGTATCTCTAAAGGACTTTTTAACACAACCACAATATTATTATTCTACTTTAGAAATAACATACTTCTTTAATATCATCAAATACCTACTCTGTATTCAAATTCCCAATTGTCTCAACTGTCATTTTCGGGTGTTTTCGGATAGTGTGTGTGGACCTTGTTTGGTTCCTTCTATCAGGAGACGTTTTTTTTGCTCTTTCTCTGAGTTTAAAAGCTTTAGACACTCAGAACCTAGACCCACTAGGTCTAGTGGCAAACTGGAGTGGCAAACTGGAGTGGCAAACTGGAGATGTGTCAACGCTGCTGCTGCTCATCGATGCCTGGAAGGTTCCTGCAGCGAGAACATCCCCCCTTTGCTGTGGGTGGGGTCCATGCAGAAGAGTCGGGGTCAGTCAGTGGTGATTCCTCCCTGCCTGGCTCCTCAGACCGTTGTTGTTTCACTGGCATCATCTGGTGTGACCAGTGTGACCAGTGTGACCAATGGGTCTGTCTTTTTATTTTTTTAACTCATGGACTTGACGCTATTTGGTGTCTTCCAGTCCACAACTGTTCTGTGTTGGGCCGGTGGGAGCCCTTGAGTTGGCTCAGGATCCTTTGCAAAAGACGCTTCAAGTCCGGGATCCAGAATTGGCCACTTCCCTGGGATGGAAAGAGAATTCAGGACACATCTGGGCTCCAGGGAGGCCACCAGAGCGATCTTGTTTCCAGGTCTTTTGGAGACAGAGCTAGGAACTATGTTTTCATTTGTTTCCACGCCGCTTCAGACTCGGGATGACAGGCGGCACCCAGCCTCTCCTGCCTCCCCAACGGTCCTGGGTGTCGGCAGAACTGGAGAGAATATATTTAGACTGGCACACAGTCACAGACTCATTTCTTTCTCCCACGTGTATAACGGGACCAGCTCAGTGTATTTACTGAGACAGTACAAGTTTGTGGGGTTTCGTAGTTCTTTTTGTTCTTAGGGTTTATCTCAAATGACTGTTTGAAAGTCATCTGGGGTGATTAGGCCAGCAAGGGAATCATGTAGGTTCATTTGTTTCATTTTTGATGTTTAGAGATTGCTTTTTAAAATTTAATTTTGTTATGGGTCCTAAGTCAAATTTATCAAACAATGTATATTCCAAGAAGTTTAGCTTCCTGTCCTCTCCCTGTGCCCTCTCCTTCCCCTACGGGTGACCGTTACACATTTTTATGATGTGTCTTCTCCCGTGTCTTTAGATAAATGATAGGCTTCCCCCTGCCCCTTCTTACCACGCGACAGTATATCCACAGCAACATCCACCTGCTTCTTTGTCTTTCTGTAACCGCACTGTGTGCCCTCATGTGCGCCTGTGGTTTGCTGGACCAGAGCCCTGCCCGTGGACATTTGGGTCACTTCTGGTCTTTCACTGATGCAAGCATGCTGTGGTTGGGGGCCGTGCAGGTGTGTCCGGTGGAGGCTCCATGGGGAGGTTCTTAGAAATGGGACAGCTGGGTGTGGCCTAGCCTCCCCGGGGGCTGCACCATTTTGTGTCCCCCCAGCAAGTGGGGGCTCCCCACAGCCTCGACACAGAGGAGGTGGGATCCATGGTGTCCTGCTCGTGACCCGGGAAAGGCACCATCTCGCCCCATCTGGGCCGTGGCGTCTCCTGTCCCACTGCTGGCTTCCCTGGCCCTGCCGCCGTGGACCGTGGCTGCTTCTCCAGTTTTACCAGCTTTCAGTGCTTAGAACTTTAACCCCTGTCAGGGGTGCAAACTGCAAATGTTTATCTTTCTGCTTTTCTGCCTGTTATTCTGGGCCTCTTTCTTTAACTCTTTCTCTCCACGGGTCTGTGTCTTCTTCCCTTCCTGGGCAGTCATGCTCCCTGCATGCCCTCGCCCACGCCCACGCACCAGAAGCTGCCTCACTTGTGCCTCCAGCTCCAGCCCCTCCTGTGCCCCAGTGTCCCGGTATTTCTGGTGCCGTCAGGCTTCAGCTGCTCGCGCAGCCTGAAGTCGAGGCTCTGCTACTGCCCTGCGTTCTCAGGCTCAGGCCCCAGTCACCCCCAACCCAGGCACGTGAGCAGAGGCCTCCTTTCCCCCCGTGTACTGAGTTTCAAGAACCTTGCGGTCCAGGCTGGGTGTGTCCTGGTGGTGCTGTGCCACACACACTGCCCGCCTGCCCCATTGCCTGCCCAGGCCCCCCAAGCACATGACCAGTGCCCATCAGCCTCCTGACAGACCTAGTGACTTGGTCTCTAGGGCTCTCACCTGTGCCCTTCTTCCTCCCCTCCACCTCTGATTTGGCCATCCCCGACCCTGGTCCTCCCCTGGGGAGCCCATCCTGGTGTGCGTGGCTGGGCTCCTCCTGGGATGCTGTCTGTCTGATCTTTTGGAGTCTCTTTCCTAGAAACCTGGCTGGGAGAGGCCCCTGCACCGGCCCCCTTGGCATCTTCCCGCTTCCCCACTGCTCCGAGCCCACACAGCGCCTGGAGCAGAAACCTGCAACACCCCTGCCCACTCTGGAGGCCTTTGAGCGGAGCCTCGGGGACCGCAGCTTGGAAGGGCTTGCTTGCCAGGCTAAGGTGTTTCCTGGCGCCTGGTGGCAATGGGAAGCTGGGGACTATTTTTAATGATGCAGGAAAGCTGTGCATGGGGGAGTGCAGTAGAGAATGTGTGGAGTCGGCCAGGGTGACCGGGCCGGTCTGGGGGCTCCTGCTGCCATCTCCATGTCTGGAACGGGGTGCTGGGCTGGGGAAGCAGAGAGGTTCAGGAGTGCTGTGCAAGAAGCTGCTCTAGGCTAGGCAGCGGCTTCCACGGGAGGCCTGAGGGAAGCCGGGATCACTGGGCAGGGCGGGGAGGGCGGCCAGCAGCTTGGCCATGGAGGGTGCTGAGATCTGTCCAGTGTGGAAGTCTGTGGCTCAAGGAAGGCATGCCCAGAGCATGGGATGGTGTGGGGGCCCCGCGGCGTTGGGAACGTAATGAGAAGGTCCTTGTCCTTCCAGGAGCTGTCCAAGATCACAATGCCAATTGCCTTCAACGAGCCTCTGAGCTTCCTGCAGCGGATCACAGAGTACATGGAGCATGTGTACCTGCTTCACAAGGCCTGCCGCCAGCCTCAGCCCCTGGAACGGATGCAGGTGGGCCCTGGGCTTTCAATGACAGCGACAACATTTGAACATCTGGCCATGTAGTAGTGGGGACTGAGTAACTCGCCTGGACGTAGGGACGTCTGTGACAAGGGCTGCAGGGCTCACCCTGGCATTTGGTGTCGTCCTGCCCAGTGGCCACAGCATTTGTCCACAGTATGTCTCCGTGTGTGTGATTATAGAACTTCCAGGAAATGCCATGAGGCTCTTAGCATCCCTAAGAGCTCCCTGCTGCTGCCTCTTGCCAGGAGTCTTGGCGTCTCGGAGCTGCAGGTGGTGGTGGGCTCTGCCACTGGGCAATTTGTGGGTCCTTTGGCACCATCACCCCCTCATGTGTTTGTGTAAGTGTGTGGCTGTGTATGGGCATATGTATGTGTGTGTGCATGAGTGTGTGGGCACACGTGTGTGAATGTGTGCTCGGGTCTATTTGTGTGAGTTTGTGGCCTTGTGTGAGACAGACAGACTGACGATGGGGCACCATCTGCAAGGAAGGGCCAGGCCACAGGGGTGGGAAACAGCGTGTGGTTCCTCCTTTCTGAGGCCTTGAGGATGTGGTGGGTGATGAGTACACTTCCTGGAAGTTCTGTAATCTCAAGAGATGTTGCTAGTGGAACACTGAAAAGTCACCAAAGAGTAGGTAATGACCCCAAGAAACCAGGTGCCATACAGGCGCTCTGTGAGACACCGTTTTGTTTGATGCTTTTCCTAATTGAAGCTGTCCTGACGCGTCTTGTGGACTCTTCACAGTCTGTGGCTGCTTTTGCTGTTTCGGCTGTGGCTTCCCAGTGGGAGCGGACAGGCAAACCATTTAACCCACTCTTGGGAGAGACGTACGAACTGATCAGGTAAGGAGGAGAGGCCCCGTCACCAGCGTCTGTAAGTGGAGTTCTTTGGGTGACGAGTGAGTGTGATCCCTCTGCTCTGAGAACGGGCCGTTTGAGCTCAGAGCTCACTAGCGTATGCAGGAGACTACAGGCAAGAAGATGTTTCCCGTACGTGGAATGTTGTGGTAATAATGTAACAAAACCTTAGTGAATGTAAAGTACAGTTGAAAACAGAGTATTTTAATGTGTTAGACTCAAGAATGGAGATATATAATGTATGTACACAGACAATTTCATACATGTGTGCAATGTTTATAAGATGTGTAGGATTGGTAGGTTTCAGCTAAAATGAAAATAGGTACTAATGCGCAAAACTGGGCCGTTTTACCAAAGTGTTGTTGTGAATGTTATTGAAAGAGCAGGTAAATCCAAAGCGAAGGGTTCACTGTGAAGGCCCTGTTCACTGGCAGGGGCGTTAGGATGGGTGGAGGGTGCTGGCGCTGGCCGATGCAGCTCAGTAGACCACCCGCATCTTTAAACTTCATTGAAGTTTTTCTCTAGGTGGTATCACCCCTCCTTCCTAGATCCCCCAGCTTCCTTCTGGCCCTTGGTGCCCAGCACACACCCCTGAGACTGGCCCCAGAGGTCCAGCTGGATGCCAGGGCACATCCTCCGTAGCTGGGCCTCCGGAAGGGTGGACTGGGCTGGCATTCTTCCCACCCACCTGTCACCTCGGGTCTGCTGCAGTTACTCAGAGGATCATCCCGGGGGAGTCCGCCTAGGTGAAAGTGCCCACCAGAACCAACAGGCAGAGAAAGTTAAAAACAGACAGCAGAGGATTGCCGGATCAGCCTGGTGGAGGCCCCAGGGAGTTGATGAAAGTAAATGTGTGAACTCCTTTCTAGGGCCCTTTGCTGATGTCTAGACTGATTTTTATTCTACCCACCCTTGGATTGTTCTCTTCTGGACATACTGTGCACGCACCTGCAGGTAGTGTGTGAGGAGAGTCATTGCAGCCCAGTTCAGACGCTGTCTTGAGGATGGGGGGTTAAATTGTGGTTCTGAAAGAGGGAAGAGAACTGCATCCCAAGCTGCACCCTTACCCTCCTGCTGCAGGTACAGCTTGGCCAACGTGCCTCACTCTGCACAGACTGGAGGGCTGCAGGGGGGCAGAGTTGTTTAGCTACGGGGGTTGTGGGCTGCTGGCCATGGGACACTGGGTCACGTGCCCCCTGCCCAGGAACAGGGTGCAGATAGGCACGAGGGAGGGCCCTTTATCAGCTCGTCTTAGTACTTTGTTCTATAAAAAGGGGAATTCAGCCAAAAGAATTAGCCTCTTTTTTGGATTCTGAGTTAGTAGAGATTCTGTTGGTATATTTTATTAGAATGAAGTCTGTTTGTTTTTTTAATTACAAGAGCATGCTCTTTATAGGTAATGTGCAACGTTGGGAAAAGCAGAAGACAAATCCGACATAATCCCTAAAAAGACAATAGCTGTCCACATTTTGGTAGATCACCTTTTGTGAGAGAGAGAGAGAGAGAGAGAGTGTGTGTCTGTGTGTGTGTGTGGGTTGACGTAATGTGATAATGTTAATTTGTATCCTTTTTCATTTTCTATTAAGCCGTAATCATTTTCCCATGAAATCATAGCTTTTCTGAGTTTCAGCATTTCGTTGAACCCAAGGCACGTGTTTCACGCTGCAGCATTTCTACATGCCATGGTTCCCCTTGAGCACCTTTTCTTTCTTTCATAAAATGCAATGATGGTGTGTTGTGCATAATGGCATCTTGAATCCCAAGAACTACAGTTCTTTTCAAATTTCAGGTCATTATTTCGGGCCCTTTATTGTATCTTACGTGTTACTAATGATTGAGGTTTTTTTCAATGGTGAGTGATTGTGGGATTTGGGTTTTTGGTTTGCTTCAAATGGGCCCTCTTCTGGTGTGTGAAGGGTTTCAATGTGTGCCCAGGTTTATTTCCTGGATATGTTAGTGTCAGGTCTTCAGACCATTTGGAGAGGAATTGTTATCTTTAGAAATGTAGGCTCGCCTGCACGTCTGCACATCAGTCACTGCGCAGTTTGGGGAAGCAGCGTAATGTCATCGTTTCAAACTCTGATCTGGTCCTGGCTGGTCCTGGGTGGTTCAGCAGCTAGTGTGGGTCACCGTCTGGAGTTTTTAGTTTGATTTATGGGGTAGCTGGCACTGAGTGGTTGAACACCAGTTCTGTAAATCTCATTACTTCTGAGGAAGTAGGGCTAGCCAGGAGAGAGGGTGGTGTGGTGGCAGCGGTGGTGGCAGCAGGCTCCGAGGTGGCCTGGGTGGTGGTGTGGCCCAGCAAGAAGGACGGTGGGGAACAACTCTGCTTCTGCCATTTAGAAATGGGAAAACTGAGGCTGGGACAAAGGAGACTTGTCCCGAGAGTTACTCTTGAGGGAACCTTTTGTTCTGAATTCATGTAGAATATTCTTCCATTTCTAGATACTTCTCTTGAGCAGCAGTTCCCATTGCTGGCTGCCTGCCTACCTGCCTTCCCTTCTGTAGTCAGCACTGACCTTATCTGGCTCTTAGAAAATTATTATTACTATTTTTTTTTTTTTGAGACAGGGTCTCGCTCTGTCTCGCAGGCTGGAGTGCAGTGGTGTCATCATAGCTCACTGCAGCCTCTAACTCCTGGGCTCAAGTGATCCTCCTGCCTCAGCCTCCTCAGTAGCTGGGACTACAGGCGCGCACCTCTGTGCCTGGCTAATTTTTCTATCTTTAGTAGAGACGGGGTCTTGCTCTTGCTCAGGCTGGTCTCAAACTCCTGGCCTCAAGCAGTCCTCCTGCCTCGGCCTCCCAGAGTGCTAGGATTATAGGTGTGAGCCACTGCACCTGGCCTGAAAATTATTAAAATATCTTGAAAAAGATAAATCAGAGCAGGAAAAAAGTTCTCACTGATAGAAAAGACGCAATACAGATGAAAAGAATACACAGAACCCGAGATGCTGGTTAGGATGTGATGCACAAATTGTTAGTTTTTCTCAGGACCTTAACTCGGGGGCTGGACTAAAGTTCCACAGACTGAAAGAAAAACTAAAACACTTTCTAAACTCCGGTGTACGTTGCTTGTCCCGTTTCTATTTCCAGACTCTGCTTATCAGCTATGCCTCCATGAGACCCTGCGTGGTCCTTCTGGAGGAGACGCAACATACATGCGCCAAGTCCTTTACCAATATCTTTTATCCGCACAGATTCCTCTTGTATAGCTAAAAATACACTTTCTTTTCTTAGACAAGTATTCATTTTGTAAATTATATACCTTGGTAGACAACCTTTTAAAATCTAGTTTTTCTACTTTCCTTCCTCTCTAATGATTGGAAATTCTAATTCTAGTTAAGTTAGTAATTATGTGGTTTAGCTTTTATAATTTTTAATGACTACAACTGTAGGTGTATTCACAGTTCCGGAACAATTAAAAACTGACATTTTTATTGAAAAAGAGAGTGTGCTAAAAATCCTATTTCCTGGCCAGGAATATTTTGGGGTATAAGACATTCCATCACAGAAATTTCAGGAGCCTTACAAACAGGCCAGGAAGGAGCATCCTTCTTAGAGAGGCTTGGACTCCCAGCGGGGGCTGTGGGCAGTGGGCGTCCCTCGGGATCAGGATGAGCGCTTGGGGTCGTATCTGGAGATGCTTCTGCACCTGCGCCCAAGGGCCCCTCTGGCCCAATGCCTGTGTGGCCTGGGTGGTCCCGTGGAGCGTGTGCAGGGTCAGGGCGGAGGCCCCCTGCACAGTTGCTTGTTCTACGTGGGGTCAGGTGTGCTCTGAGGTGGTAGTTGTGTGTGTGTCTGTCTGGTGTCAGCATCAGGCCACGTGTGACATCAGAGGGGCAAGTGGTGGAGGTTTCTGCCAGTTAGTGCAGCGCCTGCAGGAGCCCACGGGCTGGGGTGAGCCAGGGGCCCCGGGCCCGTGCCTGCCGTGCCCACCAGGTGATGAGCTGCGGGCTGTGCTGAGATGTCTGTGTGAGCCGGCCTCGCTTTGATTCTGCTGTTGTTAATGTGGCTCTCCCTTTTCCCTCCTCTTCCCTTCCTCTTTGTTTTTGGACCTAGGGAAGATTTGGGATTCAGGTTCATATCCGAACAGGTCAGTCATCATCCTCCCGTCAGTGCGTTTCACTCTGAAGGCCTCAGTCAGGACTTCCTGTTCCACGGCTCCATCTACCCAAAGCTGAAGTTCTGGGGCAAGAGCGTCGAGGCGGAGCCGCGGGGGACCATCACGCTGGAGCTTCTCACGTGAGTGGTGGCAGGCGCCGCCTCAGCTTGGCCTCTTTGCAAAACCGAGACGTGTGCTGCTGGTTCAGAAGGAAACCCGCTTTCCTTAAGTACCGAGACTCTTCCTTCTGCGGGGAGACCCTGTGCTTTCTGCCGAGGCGGCCAGCCTCTCCCGCGGCAGGAGCTTCTTCAAGTGAGGTTCCTGATCAGGGTCAGGAAGTTGCTTGGGGAAATTCTTCCCATCTCTGATTGCTGTTATGTTTTGCAGCACAACAAACCCAAACTTAACAGCTTAAAACGACCAGGGTTTATTATCTTGCGTGGTTTCCAAGGGCTGGGGTCCCAGCAGAGCTCCCAGGAGGTTGTGGCGGAGGTGGGGCCAAGCTGCACTGAGGCTGGATGGCCACGCACCTGCTTCCAAGCTCACCCCCAGCTGGTGAGGCTGCTCACAACGCGGCAGTGGGCGTCCCTCAGGGACAGCGCACTGACAAGGAAGCCACGGAAGTGACCCTCCCACACCCACACCTTCCGTATGTGGCTGGTCACACAGGCGTGGCTGAGTGTGAGGTGACTTAGGGTTTGAATTCCAAGAGGAATCACCGGAGGGGCTGTCCCAGAGGCTGTCCACCATTCCTGCTGTCCCTCAGTCTAAACGCTCTCCAATCCAATGTCAACCAAAGATACTTCAAAGCAAAAAATGAGTCCCCAGCAAACGCTTGGACATTGAAGTCCTGTTGTAGACACACAGTCCAGGGATTACATGCAGATGTTTTCTTTGGTGGCCAGTTCTTTGAGATGTGAATCTTGTTAAACTGCAACCTGCCGTGATGCAGCCTTTGATACAGTTTGTGCTTCATGTCAGCCCAGCCTGGTTGTTGCCAGAAAGTACCACAAGGGTCTGGAGGAGCATGGTCTCCCCGGTACCGCGCCCAGAAATGCACCTTGGGGCTGATGCCAGGCGGCAAACGTCCTGCTGCTGCACCTGTGTCACGGTGGTCTTTGCTTTCTTGGGGTGAGGCGTGCAGAATTGAAAAGTTGCAAACCTTATTGATTAATGTGTTTGGGTTCTACCTAGGAAATTTGAGGAATTCCAAATGTATGTCATGAAGTACTGCTCTGACTGGATTTTTGCCCTTAATTGTGGCTCCTTCATGCAGCCTCTCTCGAGGTGTGGATCTGCTGATCTGCTGCATCTCACATTTGTGGGTTTTTTCCTCCGTGGGCAGGGCCATTTGGGATGGTGGGGAGTAAAAGGAAAGAGTGTAGGGGGTGCTGTTGAGAACTGGGGACCACTCCCCACACCCTCTCCTGCCGCACGTGGCTCCCCAGACGGCCAGGCCCAGTGTGCACGACCGGGCGTTACTGCAGCATGTGTCTGGTGAAGTGGCTTTACTTTGACAACTTCACAAGAAAGCTATTGCTCTGTCTCAGTCTTTTTTTATTGCTTCTTAACTTGTCTTGACATTTAAGTAGAAAGCTTTGTTGATGCTACAAAGGAAAGAAGAAATAAATTTCAAACGAATGCTAAATAAACAGACTTCATTGGAAGGACTTCAAAGCAACGCTCTGCTCTTGTGCATGTTTTAGGCAGTTGTGGTCTAGTTCTGCCTGGTCTCTGCAGTTTGGGTCACACAGTGTCTTTGCTTTGCTGGCCCCTTACTTGCTTGTTTTCTGGCCTTTTCACAGACACAATGAAGCCTATACCTGGACCAATCCCACCTGCTGTGTACACAATGTCATCATCGGGAAGCTATGGATTGAGCAGTACGGAACGGTGGAAATTGTAAACCACAGGTAATGGTGCCCGATTGTAGCATGACTGTCGAAGACCCTGGGTGGGGCTGGATGAGCCACAGGGCGTCTGGGCTTCAGGGTGGCTTTTAACTCACGGTAAGTGGGCCACTGCTGCCTCACCTCTCCCGCTGCCTCCAGGGCCTCCTCCCTCCTCCCCCCACCCCCACCAGCTGCTTCCAGACCCTCTGCCTGCAGTGGGTTTGACTCTGGCCATGAGGTCATCATGGGTGCTCCTTGTTGATGGTGGTGTTTTTGGTCACAATAGTTGCTTTATTTTGAGAGTTTAAACTACACCAGAGAGTGGTGTCATCCCTAGGTGAAAATGTAGTGACCGTCCTCAAACATCACCTGCTGTCCAGTATCTAGTACCTCATTCCTGGAAGTTTGTGACTGATGGGCATTGCTTCCTAACTGCTTTAGTGAGATATAATTCATGTACCATAAAATTCGCCCATTTTAAGTGGACACTTAGATGATTTTTAGTAAATTTACTGAATTTTGCAGCTATTCCCACCAGCCAGGTTTGGCACGTTTCCGTCATGCCACAAAGGCCTGTCACAACCCATTTGCAGTCACTTCCATGCTACCTGCCTGGGTGGCCTCCAACCTGCTCCACCTCTATAGATTTGCTTTTTCTGGACATTTCATATCATACAACAGAATCCTGTGTTTGTTTTTCCCGCAGAACTGGACATAAGTGTGTACTTAACTTTAAACCATGTGGATTGTTTGGAAAAGAACTTCACAAAGTGGAAGGGCACATTCAAGACAAAAAGTAGGTCTGCGTCAGGATTGGTTGTCAGTGTGCTCGTGTGGCGCGTGTATGCTGTGCAGAAGATGTGGTTATACCAGTGACTGCCGTTTCCTTCTCTCTGGTAGCACGCATTGGCATGTTGTCAGGCAAAACTGAAAATGTTAGCTTGCGTGAGCATCACTGCCACATGACTGGTTCATTCCAATCTTTAAATCAGGGACTTTAACAAGTTTTTGTGAGCAGAGAAATGGTCAGTACTGTTTTAACAAGTTTTTTTGGGTTCCCCCCCATTGGTTTAATTACTTTGTGTTCTGAGTCTCAAATTTCTCAATTTTTTTTCACTAAGGAATTTGAGCCATATAATGTCAAGAAATTTCTTCTAGCTCCTAAAATCTGTACATTTTCAGCTAGAAACCAGTCTCCAATTTAAAACAGTGGGTGCTTTTTCTCTGTCCACCCTCTCTTGGTACCAGAAACTCACCCGTTCAGACAGTCTGTGAAATGTGTCAGGCTTGAGGCTGAGCACTTCTCTGAAAAACACAGGAGGACTCTGTGTGTGAACCTCAGTGATGCAGTCCTGTTGATGGGAGTGGCACTGCCCAGCAGCTGGGCAGCCTCTCCCTGTGGCAATCAGCCTGTGGGGAGACCAGTCTGTCCCTTCACAGAAGCAGGCAGGGGAAGCTGAGGCTGACACCTGTGGACCCTCAGAGAGCTCGTGGAAACCATTTTGGTTTTCTGGCTTTCCATCCTAAATTCAAGCATGCTCTTTGCTTGGAGATGGAGAGTTGTCCCCAGCCTGTCTGTGAGTGAGGCCTGGCCCAGTTCCCCATGGTCTCTGTGTGCTTATCTGTAGGCCACGGTCTACACTCTGCCTCTGAGACACAAGTGTCCTCTGGGTGTCCTGAGCCTGTCAGAGCAGTACTTCCAGGGAGAGCATGCCACGGAGTGCTCTTCCCAGGAGGCGGCAAAAAAGCAAAAGCAAAGAGAGAGTCCAGCACTGTAATGGCTTCCCTTCCTTTTAAAGGAATCAGGCAGAGAGTTCTGGTGGCCAATCTGTAAAGCTCTCCAGACTTGTTATTAAATGAAAAGAGCAGACAGGGAGCCAAAGATAAAGCAGACCATACCAGCTGAACATGAGAAGGCTTATTTATGCAATACGGAGAGAAAGGTCTGAAGGACACATAGCACAAGAAATTCAGTGCTTAAGAAATGATAATATGAGCTTGAGTTTGGCTCACTAAACAAAAAATTATAATAAATGGACACATACAGCTTTAAAGTGAAAAATGTATGCATGTTGTTCCTGTCCCTTCCTGTTTCCCATAATGCTGAAGTTCACCCTTTTAGGTTTTGTACCTTCATTTTCTTTTTTACTTTGGTATATCAGGGTTAGGAATAGTTACCCCCAAATGGCATGACTAGAAGTCCTAAAATGGAAATTTTTGTCTTTGCATTTCTGTCCAGAGATATCCCAGAATTTATAAGAAGACATGCCAGAAGGGGAGTTTGTTCCATGGTCAAAATTAAGGTGCTGCATGTTTAGATGGATAGTTTGTAATTGCTCTTAACCTGGTCTTAAAAATCCCATTTGACTATAGCAAAAAGAAGCTCTTTATGATCTATGGCAAATGGACGGAATGTTTGTGGGGCATAGATCCTGTTTCATACGAATCCTTCAAGAAGCAGGAGAGGAGAGGCGACCACCTAAGGAAGGCTAAGCTGGTAAGGTGCCTGCTCCTGGCAGATGTCTGTGCAGAACTGCGCCCAGGGGTGAGGGCTGACTGGCTGCTGCCACCTCCAGCTCACCCATCAGGGAGCCCAGGGCGCCCTCGTGGCCCAGCCAGGAGGGATGAATGATCAGAATTTGTCTATCAAGATGAAACTGCTTGTGTGTGGATTTTGGTATTGGTGGTGGGATTTATCTGTATTTTGACTGAGTGGAAGCTGCTGTTATAAACTGTGGGCTTGGGGTGTCCTGGTGTCATAGTCTCTGTCCCCCCAGCTGGAAGTATCTGAGGGAACCTCATGTAAGGGCATCTCTTTTCTGGTAGCTCTTAAGTTCTGGGCCCTTCTTAATAAAGCTCCTTTCTTCCGTTACCTGAGTTAGCCTAGACATATTTAAAAAATCAAGTGAACTTCATTTTTGTTTTTTTACTTCCGAGTACCAGATAACATATTCAACAGCTAGAAAGCATTGGCAAGGATTTTTCCCCCTAGAGTTTTGGAATACTGATTGTCTTAAGACTAGTTATTCTTGAACTTAAAACTATAAGTGATAGTTCAAAAGAGGTGTCCTATGTCCTAGATAGTAAATTGGAATGTGCCAAACCTGAGATGCTCAGTATTTATTTAACAAAAGTATTCAGCCTCCTCCAGGATTCTAAGTGCTTTTACATTGTAATATTTCATGTGTGCTGTTAGATGCCTTTTCTAATAATTCTCTTTTATTTAACAAGAAAAAGTAAAATTCTGTTTAAAGACTATACAGACTTAGAATGTGAAGTCCATTTAGTGATGTCTTTTAACACTTTCACTCAGCTGTCGTGTTCCTTTGGGTGACCTGGAAATGAGGGAGTGTTTTATGTGGATGCTCATCCTTGAGCTGTTTCTCAGCATCTGGCATCAGACCACATAAGCCACAGCCAATATTAGTACAGCCTTCTAGAGTCAGGCGGAAGAGTCTTGAGCTTTGTTTCCCATTTTTAAGTGTTCTGCCTTAACAGGTGCATCTAATAAACCGCTTTCTTTTCCCAGGACCCATTTATTTTGAAAAACAAATGTAATAGTTGTATCTTTTTATTAAGATGAGATGTGCAGTCAGGATTCAGTCTAGAAATGCTAAGATACCATGAAATCGCCACGTATGAACCGCTTCCCAATTGAGGGCAAAATGCGGCATTTAGCAAAGCCTCTCAGTCTCAGAAATACGCCTTTCAGGAGTGTCACTGTTAGCTTGAGTGAACGTGCTATTTTGGAAGCATCACCCCATGTAATCGTGCTACGACTCAGTAGAGCGTCTTTTTATGGTGCATGCACTTCTCCTGAAAGGAAAGCATGCCTCACTGCTGACGTCCTGCCTGTCTTCTCTTTGGGAGTCAGGAGAGCACAGCCTGGCGTGACCCTGCAAAGGGGCCGTGAGCCACTTCAGGAGCAGAGCCCTGATTCCTTTCCACAGACTGATAGACGGGATCACAAACTGGGGAGGAAATTTGATTTTCTCCTTGGTTAAAAAAAGGAAAAGGCCATCTCGCTCTGCTCAGGGGCTTGGTGACTGGTCTGAGAATAGCTCTCCTTTCGGGTTGACAGCTGCGTGGCACTGGGGTGGCTGCACTGAGATGTCTGTGTTTCAGGATGATGGCGCTGAGAAAGCTGACAGTGGCGTGGTTGACGACTTGCCTGTGGTGCAGGAGACTGTGCAGGTCATTCCAGGCAGCAAGCTGCTCTGGAGGATCAACACCCGGCCCCCCAACTCTGCCCAGGTCTGTGCTCCTCTGTCCCCTGACACTCCCGCAGGGCCAGGCCTCTGTCTGCACCCGCCCCGGGCAGGGCCTCAGCCTCTCCCCAATCCCTGTGCCCACATTGCCCCTCAGCCCAGTGTCCCAGAGCAGACAGGGTGCCTCGGTCACACAGCCGGACTGGGCTATACAGCTGAAACCGCCTGAGGGCTCTGTCTGACGCAGTGCTCACTGTTGGGTCTGGGAGCTGGTGCTCTGGCAGGATAGGACGCACTATGTCCATTGATGTATCGACCCGAGGCTCAGCCGTGTCTCTGTGCTCACACCACTGCGTTAGAGCTGCCCTCCAGGCACACACTTGTCCTCTTGCCAGGAGTGTCACATACATGGCCTGTGCCTGCCCAGGCCTGTGCCTGCTGTGTCTTATCAAAAGAGGGTTCTAAACCTTTTTGGGGATATTGTTTTTCTGACTTGGTCAATTTAGATGCTTAAATGCACTGTGATATTTGTTTTTGAAAATTACACTTATAGTTTTTATTACATATATAATAAAATATATTTATTATATTACATATATCATATATAAATGTATAAAATATGCAATATATTATAATAAATGTAATATATTAATATAATTTGTTATATGATGAATATATAATTTATTTAATAAGTTTTATTTTAATATCTTACAAGTTGATATTTATATATAAAATATAACTTATTATAAAATTTTTATTGTATTTTTATGTCCTGTAAACATAGCAGAACATATGTAAAATAGAGAAAACAAAACACTCACCTATAAGCACATTAGCCCAGCACAGCCACTATCATCATTTTAGTAGAGTATGAGTTGGTGCTATTTAAAGGTTTTTTTAGAAAAACTTACGTGTTTTCAGGGAAATCCTCCTTTGTCCATCCTTTGGTTCGGGGGATTTATTGAGTCCCTCCTGCCTGCCAGGTGGTCCCAGGGCTCTAGGAGCCAACTCAGAGACCTGGCAGGTGAGGCCCCGCGGCCCCTGACCCAGCAGCAGAGAGGTGGCAGGCGGTGGACACACACCTGAGCACCACAGGTGCCTTAGAAGGTGCCAGGGAAACACATGCCAGGGCAGGGAGGGGGTCGAGTGCTGTGGCTTCAGTCACGAGGAGGGTGGGGACAGAGGGAGGGCAGGGGGACAGCTAGGGCAGAGCCCCAGGCGCAGACTGGGGCAGGAGGGCCACGAGGCCCAGGGGCTGTGGGGGCAGGGCTGGGGGCTCTGAGTGACGAGGGGCACTGGGGAAGTCATCTGAGTAGAGACTGGAAGGGGCTGATGTTTTCCGTGGCCCCGCTGGCCGCTTGCTGAGACCCTGTGGGGGCGAAGGCACAGAGGGGCAGGGGAGGCAGGCGGGGGTGCGAGGCCCGGGGCTGTGGGGGCAGAGAGTGTGGGCTGGAGGTTCCTGTCAGGTACCTGAGAGAAGTTGAGCAGACAGATGTCCAAGGCAGGACTCGGGGGTCTGGGCTGGAGAAGGAAAGCTGGGGTCCTGGGCACGGGGTGGATGTCCCACCGAAGTTGGGGAGCCCTGGCCTGAGGTCTGGCTGTCCCAGGGTGGTGGGGAGCTGCCCGGGGGGCAGGGGGGCATGGGTTTGTTTGGGGAAGGACACAGGTGGCCTTGACAGGACAGTTTCCAGCAAGCAGGTGGCATGGATCTTCTCTCTGTAAAACTGTGAAGAAGGAAAGAAAAATTCGTGCTAATTTTGCTGTCACACCTCAGACTGTGAAAGTTGCAGCCAGGTGTGCGATGGGTGCGTGGCCAAGGTGGGCAAGGCGGAAGATGTGAGCAGAGTGCTCCTGCGGGGGCCCTGTGGCGGGTGTGGTGCTGTCCGGGAGGCCTTGGGCGGCCCTGGCGGGCTGAGTCCGTGTCTCTGTGCCTGCCCCACAGATGTACAACTTCACCAGCTTCACTGTGAGCCTCAACGAGCTGGACACGGGCATGGAGAAGACCCTGCCCCCCACGGACTGCCGCCTCCGCCCTGACATCCGTGGCATGGAGAATGGTGACATGGGTACGTTCACGGGCCGGGGCAGGGGCCTGAGGCCAGGGGCACAGGTGCCGGGACCCCCGAGCAGATAACCTCCCTCCCGGCCTGGACCAGTCCTTTTGTTAAGATGTTAAATTACTAGAAAACGAAATGAACAAGAGCACATACAAAGTGTGAGTCCCTAACTTGTTATAACAAATCCCACAGATGCTAAGATGAGAGTCGCCGTGGTGGGGCACCAGCCCTGCAGCCCACGACCAGCGCTGTCACTCACCCCTCTGTGTGAGCCAGTGGACTTGCGTCTCCTCGTTCACTCACGGATCTAGATCAAATCAGCAGCAAAGCTCCTTGCTGGCGCTGCTAGTCTAGAGTGTTCCTGGGTTGGGATCAGTTGTATTTTAGTAGAGAAACCCACCTCGCCAGGAGTGTGGCCTGGGAATGGAGGTACATAAGCCTCTCATTCTTATCCACAATGACGCAAGCGATGCTTTGTGCTTGGAATTCCTCCTCTGTACTTCATTAGAAGGCACACAGCCGTTTATCCTGAAAGGTCAAGGTTAAATGGAACTTGTCTGTAATGAAAGAAATCGATGCTGGATTTACATACTTTGGGGTGGTGCTGCCCACTTGCCTGCTTCGGTGTCAGGTGGCCTTAAGTAGCTGCACAAGCTTCAGACACCTGCAGACCACACTCTGCGTAGCGCTGCTCTGGGCCACACAGCTCCCATGTGGAGCTGCCCCATGGGTGCGGGGGCAGCTGGGCCCTGGCACCTGTGCTTGTATTTGGTCTAATTATGAGGCTCATTACCTGTGGCTTTCCAGCCAAGGGGGGACTTGCCATCTCGAGGTCTGGGGGCATGTGGGGTCCTGAGGTCTCTGTCGGACGCAGACTGGTAGCTCCGCTATCTGCCTGACTTACCCAGAGGCTTGCTTGCTTCGGCCCTAGACCTGGCCAGCCAGGAGAAGGAGCGGCTGGAGGAGAAGCAGAGAGAAGCCCGGCGGGAGCGCGCCAAGGAGGCGGCAGAGTGGCAGACCAGGTGAGGGTGCAGGGCCAGGCGGTGGGGCAGCCCCGAGGGCCCCGCACACATGGGGTAAGGAGAGAGGCCCCGCACCCCCCCCCATACCCCTTGTGGCCAAGCAACAGCTGCATAAAGGTAGCAACACCAGCAGCCACGCCAGCCGTGCTGTTGTCACTGTGCTGTTGTCACCGTGTAGATGAGGGCCCCAGGTAGGGCACACCTACCTGACTCCACCCAGCTGGGCGTGGCCTGTGCATAGAGGCCAGTCACCTCAGACCTGGGCCTTACCCTCTGCTTCATGGTGTATTTGAGCCAAAGCACTCTTCTCAAATATGGCAAATTTAAAGTGAAGATGTCATCTGAACCCAGCCGCCCACTCAAGGAAAAGACATCTGATGGGAAAGTGTTAGTGCAGTCCCCCTGGGCCATGTCCCACACCATGGGGTGTGGTGCACATAGGCAGGGACCTATGCCCCGTGACACCACCTGGCATGGAGCACCAGGCCGAAGCC
Organism: Daubentonia madagascariensis; assembly: GCA_023783475.1. Classification (NCBI taxonomy): domain Eukaryota; kingdom Metazoa; phylum Chordata; class Mammalia; order Primates; family Daubentoniidae; genus Daubentonia; species Daubentonia madagascariensis. The sequence goes on along the minus strand of JAKFHU010001640.1, from coordinate 431,864 downwards.
ACGTCCTGCTGTCTGCCACATTCAGGCTGATCTTCATGCCCGTAGCCAGGAGGGGTTTTGTTGTGAAATTAAGTGCCGTGGCATTGAGGTGTGGCATCTCTACACACGTGGATAGGGACAGGGACACGGAGCGGGTGTGCACACACAGGTGGACACAGCTTCACTCAGAGCCAATAAATCCAACAGAGCTATTGGACAACAGCGGCTGTTGGGAGCTTTATTCCTGTTTTCTTACTCAGCTGTCTTAAATTGGTTGTATTTTGTTTATTTAATGTCATAATATGAAAATAATTCAGTTAATAAGGATTCAATCAGTAAAGTACTGTAATAATTAAGCATAAATAAAATATATACATACATATAAGTGAAACATTTTTGTCTGTTGCAAAGATGTTTGGATGTTTTTGTGCTGTTTCAATCCTATTGGGCAACATACTTCATAGAACTTGTTTTCAAGGCCCACAAACAGCCGTATCTAGTAACTTAAGTGGCTGAATGCTTGGACTTCCAATTTGACTTAATATTGGGCTTTTCATGGTTTGATATTTGGACTAACAGCTTGAAAATAGTTAACCTTCCTTCATTCTGCTTTTTTTTAAATATTAAAAAATATATTGTGAAAATAATAATATTTTATCCTTAGGAAATAATTCCTTCTACCGTTTGAGCTCCCCCAACACCCTCCAGGTCCCCAAGCGCCAGCGGGACCCCATGGGCAGCAGCTGGACCCCTGCCCAAAGGCTGCAGGCGCTGGGGGGGACGGTCACCGTCACTTTGCCTATAATCTCTTCCCTGTCCTCAATTAAAAAAAATACTTGGTCTGCTTTAAATGAAAGGAAATGTGAGCATTGTAGCTGTTATTGCCTTTAGGAGGCCCAAGCATTACCTAGGATACAGGAACTGTTCTCTGGCAGTGGCCTGGCGTGTGGGTTTTGTGCCGAGTGAAGCCTTGAGATTTTGTCAGAGGTGAAGCTGACATGAGTGGATGATATTTGTAGGTTCGAGTGAAAATGTGCTCAGTAGTTCTCAGTTGAAGTTATTGCCCTGGGCTCCATTTTTCAAATACATCTTGCTGTGACGGTGCTTGATGAGAGGCACACAGCCTTTACCCCAGAAGGCCAGCAGCTGAGTTTTCTTGGGGGCTGAAAGTCTTCTTTGTGTTCTGCAGGTGGTTTTACCCAGGCACCAACCCCTACACTGGGACTCCCGACTGGTTATATGCAGGGGATTACTTTGAGCGGAATTTCTCCGACTGCCCAGATATCTACTGAGCACTGCAGGGCCCTGGGGCCGAGGCCTGTGAGGCTGGACCCCTCGAGTGGCCACGCTGACCTTCGTCACGGCAGAAACCGACTTTCTAACGACTGTGTTCATGGAGATTGCGTCATCCCTGGTCAAAGATTTAACTCTAATTAACTGTTGATTGCCAAACACTTTACTACTGTGCAGTCTCTTCATAAAGCTTCACTTGGGATCATTGTTTTCATTAAGGTTTAAGAAGGAAATTCTTCGCAGTTCCCTTTATGTGACGAGAATGTGCCGGGGCTTGCTTGGCTCACAGCACTCTCTCAATTACAGAATCTGTAACCGAAGGAGGCACAGGGAGGGCTCCATGTTCTCCTTACAGTGCAGTGGCAAAGGGCTTTGGAAAGTGTTTTAAACTTGAACCGATGGGGTAAAGATGGACTTGGAAGAAGTAATCCTGCAGCGAGCTGTGTAAAGGCCAGAAGTCGCTTTCTAAATTATGCTAATACAAAAGTGAAGATTTTCAAAGCATCGGATTGAATGAAATGAAAAGTTGTCAGATTCTGTATTTTTTACCAGTCTTCAATAATGTAAAGATTACTTTTAAAATATTTAAGTTAAAATTACTTGAATAGTATTTTGCTGAAGAGCAAGATATGCATTAATCGCCAATTGTATACTGCCCAAAATGAAGCGTCACCGTGACAACCCAGAGTGAGCAGGAACATTGAGAATTGGACAAAAACCCCCAAGACTGCTCCCACCCTGAAGGAGGCCCAGGCCCTGGTCGTGGGAGCCCTGTTGTCACCAAGCCTCACTGTCACTGTGCACCATGCCCACGTCTCAGAGGGGGGCCATTTCTTAAAACACTTTGCCTATATCCATAGCACCCTTGTGTTTTGTTCTTCCCAGTATGCATGTTTGAGATCTAAGTGAGCCGCGTCTGGCTGTGCGCTGTGGCAGGGTCAGAAGCAGAATCCATTACAGTGGTGTAATTAAAGTCGTTTAACCAAAAATAGGTGTGTGTCCATTTCAGCATTTGTCTATATCAAGTGACTAATTTTATTTACGTAGAAATGTCAACATGGTAGCTCATGGTAGAGCTCTTTGAATCAAAGACAATCTGCTGTGTGCGCACGTGCACGCACACGCGTGTACACAGTCGTGTGGAGTGTGGGTTACTAAATCAGGCACTTCTCAATGAGAGGTCATTGTTTTGTGTCTATGCTTCAAAATCACATTTTTAATTAAAACACTTTTAAAAAGCAAATACTTGTTTTGAAAGCTTGGTTTTGTAGCTTTGGAATTGGGGAGCAACGGTGCTTCGGTCAAGTCAGGTGTCGTCCTTGGGGCTCGAAATCCCAGCACTACCTGCTCAGACGAGTCCTGCAGAGCCGCTTGGCGACTTTCAGGTGCATCTGAGGACTTATGATTTTGACATTATGCAAAGAGGAGATTTTGAGACGCCTGCTGGTTGGAACACGGAACCCCGTGAGGCACTGGAGGAGGCTCTTCTGTTTTCCAGACTGTGGCTGTGAATAGGCCCACTCTCCAGGGAAGACGGAAGGCTGAAAACGTCAAAAGGTAGGACCCTGAGACACACTTAAAATGGCTGTGTTTAGGGAAGTTTAACAACTTCTTACGGATCTTTCCATTTTTTACTGCTTAAAATAATTTGCCAACAGGTTTGTGTTTCTGAGTCTTCTCCTGAGGCCAGGCTCTTGGTGTTTCGGCCCCGCCCGCCTCCAGCTGGTTCCTGTGCACACGCAAGTGTCCCTAAGTCAAAAGTTGAAGAATAGAGGGTAGGAAGGCTGAGAGAAAAACACAGCCCTGTTTTCAAGGGTATTTTAATTTCTGATTACAATCTGTAATTACTGCTGTCTCTACAAATACACGTAAGAATGCTATCACCTAAACTTTGTCCAATAAAGAGTTTTTCAGTAGAAGATGCATTTTAAAAGATGACTGCCCCCAACACTGTGTGGAAAGCAGTGGCCTTCTCCAGGGGCACACGTTTGTGTGAAGAGTGTGTAGCCTCAACCTAGGGTCTCAGTGTTTTTTAAAGTAATCCTGTAACTTAGAATGTCTTCATGGAATGAAAGGTCTAGCAAACTTTTTTCCCAATGGAATTTGGTATTTCGATTTTGCTTCTCTTTGAGGTTGGGAGTCTTTACACGTCCATTGGAGGTATAATGGTGAACAGGTGCACGTCCTCTGAGTGTGTGTGTAAAATCTAAGTGGTGTTAGGGCGCACACTGTGCTGACCAGGTGCCATGGGGATGGATGGTGGATCCAAGATGCCGCACGGGGTCTGCCTGATGCTGCCCTCTGAGGCTGGATCAAGGGTCGGGGTCACCAGCACCCGCAGCTTTCTCACCTGGGTGTGGCTCAGGTTGTGGGAAGGCTCGGGGAAGTAGGCCCTGGTCTTGATGCACATCACTGAATGTTGCCAGCCCAGGCCGCCATGAGAGCCAGACCCTCCAAAAGTCTCTCCTCTGCAGGAGCATGACCAGACAACGCACCTCATGAAGGTGCCGACATGGACCTCGGCTGCTTTGTACACATAGGTGCTCCTAGAAGTGGAGCATCAGTGTCGCCTGTGTGCACCCGCAACCCTCCTCGAAGGGAGGGACAGGCAGTGCCCTGGGAGGACCAGTCCTGCTGGCTTTCTTGGCCACTGTCATCCCTTTCAGACTCTGTCCCCAAAGCTCATGACGATGCTTGTGCTTCTCAAAGGGTTGAGGCACAGTCGGCCAGACAAGCAGTGTGGCGCAAGGAAGCCAGCGACAGACCCTGCAGCACCCGGCCCCTGGAGAGTGCCAGGCGCAGCCCTGATGGCCACAGGGAGCCTTGGTGGGCCTGGTGTTCGTGCTGCTGACCACTTGTCCAGATGGCCTCAAGCACAGAGGACATGCCGTCTGCTCCCTGGGCCCTTGGAACACGAGGTCAGGAGGTCAGAACAGGACGAGAGAGCTGCCAACCCTCAGGTAGCCCCTTGCAGGGAAGCTTCCTCACAAGGCAGCCTGCTCTTCGGGAAAAATTTCTCCCCAGCAGCGATGGGGATGTACAAGTTTTACAAGTCCTTACCATTGCCATGAAGAATAATGAAATGAAGACAGTTAAAAATTCTAAGAAGCTACAACATTTCAGAAGCGCCATAGCCCCTGTCCCGCCTGGCTCTGAGTTCAAAGGGCGAGGGCCTTCGCTTGTGTCCTGCCTCCCGCAGTTGGGCCCACAGGAGAGTTCTGTCAATCCACAGGAAGTTCTTACAGTCCTGGTTTCCCCCTGTGTCAACGTTTGGACTTGCCCATGTCCAAAGTAGGTGCAAAAGATTGGGACCCCCGAAATAGTCTTGTAAAATATCTCACAATTAGGCAGGCAGCAAGGGAACTGGTGTCTCCCTCAGTATCCCTCCAAAGGTAGTCCCCCGCCCCATCTTCTCCACACGTGGGGTAAGATCATTGCAAAGTGACACCGAGGTTCCTTATCTCCTGGTGTGACGTGTACCGGCCAGTCAGCTCTTCACCTGACCTGGTAAGCTGCTCCCGTGTCTCTTTGAGAACCAACCATTGTGCCGGATGTTCAGAAAAGCAAAGCGTTGTCTCCAGAGGCGCAGCACACACGGCCACCCGTTCTCGCCCATCCCTTGTCCTCGGCCGGCCTCCCTCCGCCTGTGCTCAGCCGGCCCTTCACCAGCGCTGTTCATCCTGCCCACATGGCATGAAAATGTCAGGCGAGAAGAGATGCTAGCAAGAGGGAGTCATTTTTATATATTTGATAACTGTCAATACCCACCTCTATTAACAGAGTCATTCTCAGATTTTTTCTGGAGGACCGTGTATAGATCTGAGAAGATAAATGTTAACTCTACTTTGGGGTAACGATTCTTTGAAGATGGGTTGTAGTTGACATTTGTTTTACATTGGACAATTTTTCACTGTGTCATCTGCTCTGGCCTTTCTGAAAAGGGCTACACCTCGGCAACGGACAAGCCCTTGGGTCCGTTTGGACTGTGTGTTCTTTAGGCCTAGCAAATGGGCTGTTTCCAAAGACTGCTTGTCACGGTGGAAAGGGGGTTAAGGGACACTTGTAACACCCACTGGTGGCATCTAGATGGGTGAGGGTCTGGGTGCTCTGGCGAACTGTCCTTTCCTGGGCATTGGAGGCTGCTGCTGGAAGCCACAAAAAGCCCAGAGCGTGGGGTTAGCTGGACGCACAGGCTCCCGCTGCCCGGCTCTGTCCTGAGTGGCCCTGGCAGCTGCGTGCTTTCCAGGAGGACGAGCCGCTTGGAGGAGGTTGTCCCAGCGGTCACCGTGGCTCTGGCAGGGACAGACAGTGCTCTTGGAATGCTCCAGGTGCACGGACGTGGGGCTCCGCCATGGACAGAAGGGGTTGGCCACAGAGCGCTCAGCTGTGCCAGAGCCTGTGCCTGGGTTGCAGGCGTCTCCCCCCGCACTTGCCATCCAGTCCCACCGGTGAGGAGGAAGAAGAGGAGGAGGAGGAGGAGGAGCAGGAACAGGGCGGTGGGCGTGCCTGAGGGTCACAGCTGCCAAGTGGGTGCAGTTGTGTGAATTCTGACAAATTCATGCTGTCTTGTAACTGCCAGCACAGTCCGCACAGTAAGCTTCTTTCACCCAGAAGGTCTGCAGTGCCCTCTGTACTCAGCCCTCCCCTCCCCGCTCCAGGCCACCACCCACCTGTTTTTTGCCTTTCTGATAGTCTGGCTTCTTTTGTGCAGAACGATGCATTTGAGATTCGCCCATGGTGGCGTGTGGATCAGTGGTTTGTTCCTTTTCATTGCTGAGCAATAAACAAAGTGTCCCACAGTTTATCCACTCACCAGTTGATGGATGTTTGGGTTTTTTCAAACTTGGGGCAATTATGAAAAAGTCATGAGAGACATCTACTTACAGATTGTGGGGACATGTTTTCATTTGGGTAAATACCTGGGAGTGGAACAGCTGGGTTATATGGTAGTTGTATGTTTAACTTTATAAAAAACAAAACAAAACTGCTGCCTCACCAAAGAAGACATACAGATGACAAATAAGCCTGTGAAAAGATGCTCCACCTCATACGTCATTGGGGAATTGCAGATTAAAACAAGGCAGTACACCTGTTTACTATGAGACGACCAAAACCCTGTGCTGTACCTATGGGATGACTAAGCTCCTGAGCAGTGCCAACACCAGCTGCTGCCAAGGGTGTGCAGCAACAGGAGCTCTCGCTGCAGAACGGTGCTGCCATTTTGGCAGTTTCTTACAAAACTAAACATATTCCTACCATAAATCCAGCAATCACGCTCTTTGGTGTTTACTCAAATGTGTTGAAATCTTATGTCTACACAAAAACCTGCACACGGGTGTTTACAGCAGCTTTCCTCATAATTGCCAAAACTTGGAAGCAACCGAGATGTCCCTCGGTAGGTGAATGGAGAAATAAATTGATACATACAGACAATTTGAATGGAGAAATAAATTGATACATACAGACAATTTGAATGGAGAAATAAATTGATACATACAGACAATTTGAATGGAGAAATAAATTGATACATACAGACAATTTGATATTATTCAGCATTAAAACAAAAAATGAGCTACCAAGCCAGGAGAACACATGGAGGAATCTTAAGTGCATATTGCTAAGTGAGAGAAGCCAATCTGAAAAGGCCACACACTGTGTGATTCCAAATATATGACAAAGGAAAAGGCAAAACTATGGGGAGATCAGTGGTTGCCAGGGCCTGGGGGGAGGGAAGAAAGGGAAGAATTGGTGGAGCACAGAGGATATTTAGGGCAGTGAAACTTCTGTATGATACAGGAACGGTGGATAAATGTCATTATAAATTCGTCAAAACCGTCTGAGCGCAGTGGCTCACGCCTGTAATCCCACCACTTTGGAAGGCCGGGGCAAGAGGATCGCTTGAGCTCAGGAGTTCAAGACCAGTCTGGTAACATAGTGAGACCCCATCTCTACAAAAAATTTAAAAATTAGCTGAGTGTGGTGGCGCGCCTGTAATCTCAGGTACTTGGCAGGCTGAGGCAGGAGGGTCGCCTGAACCTAGGAGTTCAAGGTTGCAGTGAGCCATGATTGCAACACTGCACTCCAGCCTGGGCAACAGAGCAAGACCGTGTCTCTAAAAATAAATAACTTTGTCAAAACCCATAGAATGTACAACGCTTCTATGTTTTAAATATGTCTCCTCCAAAATTCCAGTGTTGAAACGTAATGGCCAAGGTGAGAGGTGGGGCGTTTACAAGGTGATTAAGCCACGAGCATAGGATTCAGGCCCTTACACAAGAGGCTCAGGCAGCCCTCCACTGTCTGCTGTGGGGGACACCGCATTTGTGCCCCCGGGGGAACACCAACAAGTGCCACCTTGGAAGCAGAGAGCACCCCTCACCAGACACCAAACTCGCTGGCGCCTTGATCTTGACTTTCCAACCTCCAGAACTGTGAGAAATAAACTTCTGTTCCTTATAAACTACCCAGTCTGTGGTATTGTTACAGCAGCACAAATGGACCAAGAGTGACCCCAACGTAAACGATGCACTTTGGGTGAGACGTGTCAGTGTCACTTCAAAAGTTGTAACAAATGTACTGCTCTGGTGGCGACGGTGGTGGTGGGGGAGGGTGTGTGTGGTGGGGAGGGGGAGTATGGGAACTCTCTGTACTTTCCGCTCAATTCTGCTGTGAACCTAAAATTGCTCTAAAAAATTAAGTCTAATAATGAAAAAAAGTTTTTAAAAGCCCACACCTGCCAAACTTTTCCCAAGTGGCTGTGCCATTTTATCTTCCCAACACCGTGGAAGACTCCCCGGCACTTGGTGTCGTCACTTTTCTTTGTTCGTTTTTAACCATTCTAATAGGTGTGTTTTAATTTGCATTTTCCTTATGAGCAATGATGTTGAGCACCTTGTTTTGCCTGCCTTTGCCACCTGGGTGCCCACGGATGTGAGGGTCACCTGGATCTGCTGAGTTTGCTTTCTTCACAGTGTGGGGCTTGTTTTTTTTGCTAAACAGGATTAATAAGAACACTCCTTTAGAGGATCTCATTGATTTATCCAAACACCTTGAGCTGAATACATGTCTTGGCGACACTGCTTTTCTAGAAGGTGAAGATATTTTACAGACATTATTCACTGACCTTAAGCAATACAAATCCATGACCAATTACAAAAATAACAATAGCTGCTGTCTAGCAAGTGCCTCCCTCATGCCAGGCTCCTTGATGATGTGTGTTCTTTAGGTCCACAATCCTGACAACGGGGCAGTGCATGCTGTGGCCCTGAGTGGCCCCGCTGGCGGCTGGAGTCACTGTGGCCGGCAGGTCCTCTGTGCCACCATCCCGGAGTGGCCTCCTCAGTGCCTGTCTAACTGCGGCTTGTTTCCTTACTATAGAGTATTCCCAGAAAGTGTGAAAATTTCACTTCGTGTGTGTAAAGAATTCTGCTTTAAAAATTTTTTTGAGCCATCCTGGCTGGAGTAGAGGAAGTGCTTAAGTCCAAGGCCCATTGGTCACTGCCTGGAAGGGAGGCGTGGTGGTCTTTGGCCTCTGCAGAGTTGGTTCCCACGGCCTCTGATGGCAGCTTCTGAATAGTTCATGACTTTGAACAAGTGACACTTGCCTGCTGGCCTCTTGCCTGGAAAGCCAGGTTGGATTTTCTCATCCCCCTCTTCCCTTGTTTCACAGGGTTGCCTCCTAGGCTGTGGTGTCAGCAACACGTCTGTCACCAGCTGACAGCAGTACTGAATGCTGGCTGCTCTCAACACCTTTGGTCTCTGGAATCCTTTAGAGTCTTAAAAATTATCCAGGACCCCAAAGAGCTTTTGTTTATGTGGCCTTATCTATTTATACTTACCATATTAGAAATTAAAAGGAAGACATTAAAAAATATGTATTAACTAATTAAAAAAATAACAAAACTACCACTTGTTAAATAAAATTTTTAATGAAAAACAGCTGTATTTTCCAAAACAAAAAAGTAAATTTTCAGATCAATTAACTTTTTTAAAATTGAAGCATTATAATAGTGAAAAGATGGAAACTAAACATGACAACGTCCACCAATGAGACAATGGATCCCTAAGTTGTGGAACTTCCCGCATCAGGATATCATATAGGTGTTAGAATGAACAAGCCAGAGCTGCTGTGCAACATGAATAAACCTTAAAAACAACATCGAACGAAAAATATACTTTTACACTTTTTAGAAAAGGATTAAAAGCACCATTTTTTTGAGATGGAGTCTAGCTATGTTGCTCAGGCTGGTCTCGAACTCCCAGGCTCAAGTGATCCTCCCACCTTGGCCTCCTGAGTAGCTGGGACTACTGGGGTGCATCACTGCACCTGGCTAAAAACACACATTGTATGTGTACACACGCACAATAAATTATTAAGCATGCAGGTGATGGGAACACGGGGTCAGGACAGCGTGACCCCTAGAGAGGGACGGAGCCAGAGAGTGGGCTGGGGACAGGCATGGACACTGCTTTTTTTACTTTCTTAAAACTCTCAAAAATCTGCAGTAAAGAAGTAAAAGGTGGGTAAAAGAAAATTACAGGGATCTGTGACATTGTCTTGCGCTTTTGCAAACATCTCGTCTGGAGTAATGGAAGGCAGCTGTGCTCAGTCTGTTCCACTAGCACAAGTTAGCTCTGGAAACCCCACCGTGCACTCACCGTGCACTCAGGAGGGAGCGGGTGAGAAGGGCAACTAACATCTTAGTGTTACTATGAAGTGGGGGTCTGGAGGACACCCCCTGGGGGCCTGGTTTGTGCAGCTTTTCTTTCTTTTTTTTTTTTTGAGACAGAGTCTTGCTCTGTCACCCAGGCTGGAGTGCCGTGGCGCGGTACAATCACAGCTCCCTGCAGCCTCCAACTCCTGGGCTCAAGCATCCTCCCGCCTCGGCCTCCTGAGTAGCTGGGACCACAGGGACATGTCACCACGCCTGGCTGATTTTTCTACTTTTAGCAGAGACGGGGGTCTCGCTCTTGCTCAGGCTGGTCTCGAACTCCTGAGCTCAAGCGATCCTCCCGCCTCCCAGAGCGCTGGATCACGGCCGAGCCACCACGCCCGGCGGGTTCTTTGTAGCTTTAAGCAAATCCCACAAAACTTCACTGTTCAGGCAGCTGGCTCGTGCTTCCCGAGCATTCTCATGTTGCCTTTGCTGTAATTTATGTCAAATTAACTCAAAGTAACATGAAGCTGACATTCTCCTAGCTCCGCTGTCATAAGACTCACTCCTACCTTTTTTAACCTTGTGACTATTTTCTTTATACCTCAGGTCCTGGAATCTTGCTCATGGAATAATGAGTGTCAGAGGGCTGGCGTCCTGCGGGCTTCGAGGTGGCCGCTCCTTGTGCCGGTCCCCGCTGGCCACCCAGGGACACCTGCCTTCTTGGGCGTGTGGGCCCTGGCTCCTGTCCCGGGGTCCCTGAGGCGCCGAGCCCCGTGGGCACTTTTGGGCCCTGGTGCCCAGAGCCCGCTCCTCGCCTGCTCGCTCGCCTGTCCCTGGGCGCCGCCCCCACGGTGACATCTCTGCCCGCCGGGCTGACGACAGCGACGCGCGGGCTCCGGCAGGCCTGCGCGTTTCTGGGGCCCGCCTGCGCCTCCCGGCGCCGCCGCCAGGGGCCGCCGCCGCTCCCCTATGACACAGCAACAATAGGGACCGCTCTGGCCCGCGCGCCTCGCGGCCCGCGCTTCCGCCGGAAGGGAGCCGCCGGCGCGGGGGCGGGCCGGGGCGGGGCGCGAACGATGGACGGCTGCCCTCGCCAATCCTTGGCGGGGAAGGGTCGGCCGCGCCGCTGACGACGCCCAATCGGCGGCGAGAGCGGCGGACGGGGCGGGGCGAACGGCGGCTTCCGGCGGGGCCCGGCAGGCGCCGAGGAGGAAGAGCGAGCCCGACGGCGCCTTTTGGCCGAGTGTGGGCGCGGGCCAGGTGCGGGGGGCGGCCGGGCCGGGCCGGCGGGGGCGGGGGCGGGGGCGGGCGGCCAGGAAGGGCCGGAGCCGAGGGCGGGCGGGGCCGGCGGGGTCTCTCGCGGGTCTCGGGGCCCCCCGCCCGCCGCGGCGCCGCCGGGGCCCAGCGCGGGGCTCGGAGGGAGCTGGCGGCCGCCCGCGGAGGGTCTCGGCCGGCCCCGGCGGGGCGGCAGGACGCGGTTGCCGCGGGGCGCGCGTCGAGGCGGGTGTCGCGCCCGGGTCTCCCGGGGGTCGGGTCGGACTGCCCGGCCCCGGCCCGAGTGCGGGCGGCGGCGCCGGCGAGGGTGCGAGCCGTGGGCGGGGCGCGCGGGACGCGCTGGAGAAACGTGAAGAGAAGCCCCAGCGCCGGCCGCAGGCTCTCCGCGCGCACCGCGCCTGGCCTGGCCTGGGGCAGCCGTCGGCGCTGGCTCCCGCTCCGGGCAGGAGCGGCGCTGGTGACACTGCGGGGGAGCCGGGCTTTCCGTGCTGGCGGCCCCACGGCAGCGCGCGCGGGGTCTCAGTGCGGCTCTGCGCTCTTTCAGGATGACGACTTCAGGCGCTCTGTTTCCGAGCCTGGTGCCAGGCTCTCGTGGGTCCTCCAACAAGTATTTGGTGGAGTTTCGGGCAGGAAAAATGTCGCTGAAAGGAACTACCGTCACCCCAGATAAGCGGAAAGGGCTCGTGTATATTCAGCAGACGGATGACTCCCTCATTCACTTCTGCTGGAAAGACAGGACGTCTGGGAACGTGGAAGATGTAAGTGTCCTTTAGCCTGAAAGGAGGCGGCTTTGTAGGACATGTCTGCACCTGCTGCACCTGCAGGTGCAGCCTTGGGGTCTCAGTCTGGGGGGAGTTGGCAGGATATTTGGGGAGCGCTGGTTTGGTGCCTGTCAACTGTTTTGCTCACGGATTGTCCTAGACTCGAGGATTCTCTGTCACTGTATCATGTTAAACTTTAAATGTTAGGTGGCTGGGATTGGAGGAGTCAGTGCCCTCAGAAAAGCTTTCTGCAGTGGTCACTTTACTTAGTGTTCTTTGTTCTTCATACTGAATTGTTCTTTGTTACATTTGAGAGCAGGTCAGAGTTGACCTTTTAACTTGTCTTGGAATGTCCTTCCCAAAATGTCTGTATTAAAAATCCTTCGAGGTCCCAAAGCCCACTTTCCCTGCTCTCCACCTGAGCGCTCTCCTGGCCTGCACTCAGGGGTCTGCCCTCCATGGTGGTGTCTCCGCCCTGTGGAGACTGTGCTAGCATGGGACGTGGCGGCTTGCTTATCTCTGTCCCCTCTGCACCCACCCCCGTTAGACACAGGATCCAGCATGTTTTCCTGAGAGGCTGGGGACTCAGTGCCGCGTGTTTGCATGAGGCTGACTCTGCTCTTCTCGTGGCTTGCCAGGACCTGATTATCTTCCCCGATGACTGTGAGTTCAAGCGGGTGCCTCAGTGCCCCAGCGGGAGGGTCTACGTGCTCAAGTTTAAGGCGGGGTCCAAGCGGCTCTTCTTTTGGATGCAGGTATGTGGAAGGGTTGGTCTTGTGTTTTGCCCTTTCTTGCTGTCATGAGTTAGGTCAGAAACTTGCTTACTGTCTGGCAAAGTGGCTTTCCCAAACTCGCTGGTGCTGATGAGACATGCCTGAGATGGAACCTAAGGTTTCCAGTGTTTTACTTGGGGGTGGGGGTATGTTCCAGAGTCCAAATACTCGTTTGTGGCTGGGTGCTGGGCACCCTTTTGTGGTAGGGAGTTTCTAGGAAGACAGGCTGGGCCCCATGTCATCGAGGCATTGACGGGCACGCTGCTTCTGGTTGTAACGACTCCCAGTGCTCTGTCCCCTTGCCTCAGTCACCGAGGCCCCCAGAGCAGAGGCAGGGTGGCCCTGAGCTGTCTCCTGCTGTTCCTCCCCCCCAGGTGGGTGCCTGGGCTCGCTCTTACCCCAGCTGCTGCTCATTCTGCCACCTGTTGGCCACTGGGCTTGTTTCCATTTGTTGTGCTATCACAGGCCGTGTTGCCAAGAATGGTCTGGTTCGCAGGTGGTTTCCCGTGTGCGAGCATAATCCATAGGTCAGCACTAGAGATGGGGTTGTGTGTTGAGAGGGCTGCGTACGCTCCCTCCCCGGGGGTTGTACTGCTGCCCCCTCCGCAGCACTGTCTCGAGCAGGAGTGGTGGCCGTTCTGTGAAGGGCCGGGGAGGAAGGGTCCCCCTCTCTGTGGGGCAGATGGTCTGTGTCGCAGCTGCTCACCTCTGCCCGAGTAGCATGACAGCAGCGAGGACATGAAAATGAATGGGTGTAGCTGAGTTCCAATTAAACTTTACTTGCAAACATAGATGGGGGCTATGGTTTGCCGACTGCTGGAGTAGAAGATGTTTCTCTACAGTTTTGCCAAGAAATGCTGTCTAGTTTTCAGTACGTTTCCCTTTTTTTCCTGATTTTACTCATTTGACATCTTTCTTCTCCCTTTGCCGCGAGGGCAGGGACTGTTGGTCTTGTCCTGGCTGTGTCCCTGGCACCCTGGGTGCCCTTTCTCCCTGCTCCACACGTGTGCATGTGTACACATGCATGTGCTGCTGCTCAGGGGCCTGCTGTGGTCTTGGGCAGTGGTGTCCACGAGGTCAAGGAAGGAGACTGCTGTGTAGAGTCATGCCCTAGAGCACGATGCCGTCAGGTCTCTGGTCTCCCCATCTGTGAAGTGGGTGTCGTCCGGCACAGCACCCATGATTACGGCAGAGGGGACAGAGCACTGAGCACCGTGCTTACCTGCCAGGGCTGGGTCCTGTCTCAGCGCTGTGTGGCCAGGCACAGGGAACTCCACCTCTGCGTCCCTCATCTGTAAGCCACGTTTAGAGGGAGGCGGTGGCCGGTGCTCAGTGGAGGACCGCTCTGGTGTTGGCTGCTCAGTCATGGTTCTTCCCACGTCCCCCCCACAGGAACCCAAGACTGACCAGGATGAGGAGCACTGCCGGAAAGTCAACGAGTATCTGAACAACCCCCCGATGCCCGGGGCGCTGGGGGCCAGTGGGAGTGGTGGCCACGAGCTCTCTGCACTAGGTGGTAATGAGCACGCCCAGCCTTGCCTGTGATTTGGCCCCCTGTGGCGCAGCCACTTGTGCGGTGGAAATAGCAGAGCCTAAGTTAGAGGGTCTGAGTTCAGTTCACGGGTGATGCTCACTATATGGTTCACGGATGGCCAGAGTGGGGGCCGCCTTGGGTGCTCAGCTGCAGGCACCCAGCAGCGGCGGGTCCGGCCTGGGTGGGCGCGCGGCAGGCGGCTCTGCGCCCAGCCCTGCGTCTGAGCCCCTGTGCTTTGCAGGCGAGGGCGGCCTGCAGAGCCTGCTGGGGAACATGAGCCACAGCCAGCTCATGCAGCTCATCGGACCGGCTGGCCTCGGAGGACTGGGTAACTCGCGCCACCCGGCTCTCAGGAGCCTTTGATAAAAGTCACACCTTTGCTATGATTGCTTTCAACATCTAGTCTGGGTTTCCTAATTTAAGCTTCTCATCAGCTCTGAGCAGGGCTGTGAGCGTGTGTGTCCCCTGCGCTCGTGGCCCTTTGGGAGGCACCTGTTTGCCTGCGGCTGGGAGCTGGGTGGGTGAGGCCTTCCAGGCCTCAGGGAGGACCCCAGGTTGGTACTTCAGGGGAGTGTGGCTGAGGGGCGGGGCTGGAGGACGAGAGCTCAGGGCTCCTGTGTGGGGTCCCCAGTCTCTCACTGGTTGGTGCCTGCTGCCAACCAGTGTTGGGGTACGTGTGAGTGTGCCTGGCCCTGTAGAAGTGCTTGTTACTTTGGTCAGGATGTGGACGGGGTTTACCTTTAATCTAAGCTCATCAGTAGTGTGATGGGATGGGACAGAGACGGAGTCCAGAATACAGGGTCTGAGCGGTCACTAGCCTGCTGTCCCTGAGGCCTGCCAAGTTTCCATCTTCCCCGCTTGTCCCTTGGCTTTGGTGTTGGAAGTTCCTGCCCCTCTGGCCTGGGGAGGTGGGCCAGGCTCCTCCTGGGTGGGCTGGGATTGGGGGAGCATCCTGAGCACATGCTTCCTTGCTCCTTGCAGGTGGGCTGGGGGCCCTGACTGGGCCAGGCTTGGCCAGCTTACTGGGAAGCGGAGGGCCTCCAGCAAGCAGCTCCTCCTCCAGGTGAGCCCTTGGCACCCCGCCCCACCACACAGGTGCCCATGGGAGGGGGAGGGGGAGATGGACGGGACAGGCAGGGAGGAGGCCCTGGGGTGGTGCCCCAGACCCTTGGAGTAGGAGCGCCATGCAGTAGGCATCTAGTGGGGGTGTGGCCACTCTAGCGCTGCTCTCACTCTTGCCAGCTCCCGGAGCCAGTCGGCAGCGGTCACCCCATCCTCCACCACCTCTTCTGCCCGTGCCACCCCAGCCCCTTCTGCTCCAGCAGCCGCCTCGGCGACTAGCCCAAGCCCCGCGCCCAGTTCAGGTAATGGAGCCAGCACTGCAGCCAGCCCAGCCCAGCCCATCCAACTGAGCGACCTCCAGAGCATTCTAGCCACCATGAATGTGCCGGCCGGGCCAGGAGGTGGCCAGCAAGGTAAAGAACGTGCTCCGTCAGCACAAGGCTGGGGGTGGAGGTGCCTGCTGCCGCTCACTGGCCAGCTTTCGCAGGCACAGGGCTGAGCCACTGCCCTGCGCATCACTGGGTGCTGTGGCCCTGGAGCTGGGCCCCACTCGCCTGCCTCTGGCCCTGCCACACCCGGCAGCTTCTGGGGCTTGGAATGTTACTGCCCTCTGCGGGGCTCCTGGGCCAGCCTCGAGCCGCTGACGGCTGTGTGTTTGCCCTAGTGGACCTGGCCAGCGTGCTGACGCCAGAGATCATGGCTCCCATCCTCGCCAACGCGGACGTCCAGGAGCGCCTGCTGCCCTACCTGCCCTCTGGGGAGTCGCTGCCGCAGACCGCGGATGAGATCCAGAACACGCTGACCTCGCCCCAGTTCCAGCAGGTAGAGGCCGGGCCCAGCGTGCTGTCCGCTGTGCTCGGGAAGGGGGTAGGCAGCGGCTCTGCCCCGCCTTCAGTGTGGCCTGTCACCTTGCGCACATGGCCCACAGAGCTGGCAGCTGCCTTGCGGCTCTGGGGTGCCACCCCCAGTGGAGCTCAGTTCTGCCTGGCTCTTGCTTGCAGGCCCTGGGCATGTTCAGTGCGGCCTTGGCCTCGGGGCAGCTGGGCCCCCTCATGTGCCAGTTCGGGCTGCCTGCGGAGGCCGTGGAGGCCGCCAACAAGGGTGGTAAGTACCTGCTCCTGTGCCTTCTGGCCACGGGTAGGGTCTGTGTGTCTGTGTCCCCCGGGGCTGATGTCACCGCCACGCTGTCTGACCTTTATCCCGCCCCTCTGAGGAAACCTGGCCAGGGTACAGACAAGCCACCTCATGTCTTCAATGCGTTTTAGACGTTGAGGCGTTTGCCAAAGCCATGCAGAACAGCGCCAAGTCCGAGCAGAAAGAGGGCGACACAAAGGACAAGAAAGACGAGGAAGAGGACATGAGCTTGGATTAAGTTATCTGCTGTCTTCTGGGGAGTTGGCGTTGCTAGTCCTGTGACTTCAGTAGTGGCATTTGTGGTTGGTTGCACACCCGCACCTCTGTTCCAACTTACTAATAAAGTCTTTTCTGTTACCTGCCAACCCTGGCTTTTCTTGGTGTCCCCGGGGAGGTGCGGTGGCCCTCTCCCCTCCGTGGGGGACAGGAGCTGCTGTGAGGAGCGTCCCCCACGGGGCTCCGCTCTGCACGCCCGAGTGCCTCCCTGCCCAGGCCAGGTCATGTTTGAGCCAAGACTCAGTTCAACAGAAGTTACTCTTTAATTTCTGTTTTAAGAAGGAATCAGTGATTTACATATCTGATGCCATTTTTAAAAGGTGGAAGGGAGAACAAAAGTATAAAACCCCCATTTTATAGTATTTTACCCTTTCATTTAAAAAGATATAACTTAAATCATTTCCAGAAATAAATGTCACCCGTAGAACCTAGGGTCCAGAAAAATACACACAAATGTCTATAAACGAGCGTGAGAGGCAGCATGTGTCACCAAGCTGTGAGGGGCGCAGAGAGCAGCACAGGCTGCCCTGACCCTGGGTGGGGCCACAGCAGCCAGCCTTGGGCTGAGGGAGGGGGTCCTGGGAGGGCAGCCCAGCGCCTGGCCGGGTCCCAGAGGGGCAGCACCCTATGTGGCAGGGCAGCCGCTGGCTCCCACTGTCCCCTGAACCGCCGCGGAGTGAGGCACCACGACGGGGGCCTGGTTCACCACCAGCTTCCGCATGCAGCCGCGGTAGGCAGGGGGCCCAGGCTGCGCAGCCGTGGGCTCTAGAGGTGCAGGGAAGACAAGGAAGACGGGTTGGAGCGGCAGCTAGAGTCTCCCAGGCCCTGCCCTGGCACCCATCACCCTCCCAGTCTGTCTCCGGGGCTGCCCCATCCCGGGAGGGTGGGATGGGAAGGGTCACCCTGGCGTCTGGTCTCTGCGGGGCGGCTCCCCCACCCTTGGCCAGGGCCACTCACCAGGCAGGCCCCCGAGGTGCAGAGGTGCTGGGGCGGGGGCTGAGGCAGCCAGCGAGGGCCCAACAGTGTGATTGCTCTGTGCATCCACCTCCAGCCGGAGCATGTTCCCACCTTTGATCACTGCGGGCAGACTCCTTGTGGCCAGACTGCCCAGCCCCACCTCGCCCCTCACTCCAGCCCACAGCTGCCCCCTATCTGAGTCCCACCAGGGCTCCCTGGCCACAGGAGGGGCCCCTCACCTGCCAGTCGGTGCCAGTGGCCATCACACAGCACAGTAGGACGCATCACCGACGTGGAGAACTCCCCTGCCCCATCGTCCGCCCGCAGCAGAACCTGGGAGGGAAAGTGTCAGGCCCTGCTCCACAAGGCCACCCGAGTGGGGAGGTGAACCTGCCCTGGTGCCACAGCCCCCAGCCAGGCTTACCTGCTTCTGGAATACCTGCAGCTGCAGGTAAGGGGGGCCCTGGACCTGGCCCAGGTGGAAGATCAGCCCAGCTACTGCCAGGGGCCGCAACTCCAGTTCCAGGCTCATGTCGGGCAGCGTGGCCCCCAGGGTGTCTGCAGGGAAAGGCCATGAGGGTACAGGAAGGCCCAGTCCCTCCCCACCACAGCCCAGGACGTGGTGGCCCACGGACCTAGAGTGACGACACCCCCACTGCCCAGGAAGAACAGGCCCTCCTCTAGGGGACCTGAGACACAGGGCACAACCCCCACCATCCGCGTGGGGGCCCCCGGGGGCCTCCCGTCTAGCCTCAGTCTCTTCATGCAGCCACTGAACCCGACGGCCACCTGTAGGGAACAAACGGGGCTGGGTCAGGCCCCAGGGCTGCTGAGGGCAGGTGGGGTCAGGCCAGGTGGGGCCAGGGTGACAGGGCTCTCACGGGGGGCTTAGAGTGGTGGCTGCCGGCTGGGAGGCCCCCCACAAAGAGGGTGTGGGGCTGGGGACGCTTTGGCCCCTGGTGCCACTGGTGGGGCTCCTCCTGGCTCCAGGCCCAGCGGCCGTCTGTCCCCAGCTGGATCCGACTCTTCTCCCAGTGCAGGGACACCTGGGGCAGACAGGAGGTTGGTCAGGGTGGGCCCTCCCAGGGCCCTGCCCATGTTCTCCTCCTTGGGCCTCACCGTGTGCCACCGGCCAGTCCGTGAACGCTGGCGGCTCTGGGCGCGGAGCTGGGGCCCAGGACCTCCCGTCTGAGCGACAAAGTGTCCGTGGCTCAGGAAGAGTGCCAGGGAGGGACTGCTGGTTGTCAGAGGTGCGACGAACAGCAGGAGGCCTTGGTGGGCTCGTGGGCGGACATGCATGGAGAGGTGGGACCTGCAAGCCGAGGGGTGTCAGTCTGGGCAGCTCCTCCACGCCCATCCCAGCTGGCCCAGGCTTACCAGTCCCCGTGGGGGGCCAGGCCGCCCACAAACTCCAGGTGACTGGACAGGGGGCCTCCAAACTGGTAGGAGTCTGGGAGGGTCCGGGGGTGCAGGGACGGTGTGCAGGCAGGGTAGTGGGTGGGCTGGCGGCTGCGGCGGGAAGCCTGGGGGCACAGACGGACATGCAGGGTCCACCAGGGGCCACCCTCCCACCACCCCAGGCTGCCCCCACACGACTGGGCACCCACCTTCCCAGCTGCGGCTCGCAGTCCTTGAGGCCTTAGCGCCGGGGTCTGGGTTTGCGGGGCAGGAACACAGCCCGTGCTCACGTTGACGCTGCCCATGTTCTGTTGCAGGTCGAACATGCGCTGCGGCCCCAGGAGCCTGCAGAGGGTGGGGGGCATCTGGCCAGTGAGTAGCTAGAGGTGGCCAGCCAGGACCTCCCCGCCAGCCCACCCGGCTCACCGCCGCACAAAGACGTTGCTGATGCAGCCACTGAAGTTGCGGAAGGTGCCGGACTCAGCCAGGCCTCCTCCTCCCAGGAGGAGCCTTGGGGGCCCCTCAGGCTGTGGCTTGAGCCCAGGGGGTGGCCCCCGGTGGGACTTCATCTGCTGCAGCTGGTCGTCCACATAGAGCCAGACCCTGGGGGGAGGAGGGAACTGTTTTCCCCCTGCCCTGCATGCCCGTCCTGCTGCAGAGGGGATGGAGGCCCAGGCAGGTGTGGGCAAGTGTCCCTCCAGGCCCTGGTGGCACGAGGCAAGGCAGCCAGGCTCACCCCGTGGCATTGCTGTAGAAGGCGACATAATGGGGGGCACCGTCAGCGAAGCCCCCTCGGGTTTTCATCTCAGTCCTCAGGAGCCGGAGCGTCACGTGGCCCTGCTGCAGGGACACCTGGCATGGCCCGTCCTAGGGACAGTGGCCAGGTCAGGGCCAGGCCAGGGGCCCACACTCACTCCCTGCAGCCGAGCCTGCAGACTGCGCCACAGTGGGTGGGGGAGTGGGCAGGTGGTCAGCGTGGCAGGGATGGGCCCAGGGAGCGCGGTGGGTGGGCAGACAGGGTGGCCTCACCGGTGACACCCGGTAGTAGAGCAAACCGCTGTCCTGGGTGCTGCGGAAGCCAAAGCCAGAGTAGGTATCGCTGGAGACAGGTGCCACATCGGGGAGTGCCAGGCGCAGGAAGCCATGGCCGTGGAAAGTCATGGCGCGTCCCACCTGCAGGAGGGCATCCCTGAGTACCTGCCGTGCGCCCACCCCAAGCGCCAGCTGGAACAGGGAGGGGCTGCTCACCAGCAGGTCAGCCGTGCAGCCGGAGCTCACGCCTGTCGTGTTCAGCCGCTTGAGGTCCACGTACTTGCCCAGAGCCTTGATGCCCTTGACACAGCCGCGGATGGAGCCTCCAGAGGGAAAGAGCCGCCACAGGCTGCGGGGACGAGGGTCAGGGCGCCACCTCTGAGCCCTGGCCAGGCTGCCGTGGTCCCACCCACCCCAGCACCATGTTCACCTTGGTGGCAATTGGTCGGGTGGCACACCCCCCAGGTAGTAGGCGTCAGCCAGCTCCAGCATGTTGTCCTGCTCCACACTGAACACCGTGGCACGCTCCACGCGCACCAGCACACGCTTGCGGTTGCCCCCCAGCAGGAACACCTGGATCTGTGAGGCACCAGCGGGGGGCTACAGGGCCACCCACGTCCCTGCATCCTGACCCCTGCCCCTGACCCCTGCCCCCTTCCTCCCCACCCCCCACTACCCCGGCCCTACCGCCTTGCTGGCCGCCGTCAGGGGTGGTGGGGGCTGCAACGGGACAGCCTCCTTCAGGCCAGCACCGAAGTCATAAAGGAGCACGAGGCCACCCTCTCGCACTGCCAGGCACAGGAACTGGCTCTGGGGGGAAGGGGCAGGGTCAGCATGGGGTGGGGTGGGTGGGGCTGTGGGGTGGGTGGGCGGGGGCGTGCCTGGTGCTTCAGGAAGAAGATGACCCCATTGTAGGACACGAGCCGCAGCTCCTGGTCGAAGCGCTTGGTGTGGCTGATCTGAGTGTCGAAGCTGATGCGGGCGAAGCCAGAGCCGTCCAAGTAGGAGCCGTCCGTGAGCCAGGGGTCCCCGGTCGACTTGGAGCTGCAGGTCAGAGGTTTCGGGGTCAGCAAAGGGTGGGCAGGTGGTGGCAGGTGGGGTATCAGGACACACATACCGGGCACAAGGCTTATCCACAGCTGTGTCCAGCTGGAAGGTCCGCTCAAAGTTGTAGAGACTGACCACCTCCTCATTCAGCGTGTCCATCTCAATGCAGCCCCGGTAGCCAGGGAAGCGGAGGGGTGCAGGGGGCTGTGTGCAGGGTCAGCGGGTCAGGGCACCTGGCTTAAGGTGCCTCCCCACCCAGGACAGACCAATGGGACTTGGACTGCAGCAGGACAGACTGAGGCTAGATGCCAAGAAGGACAAGAAACTCGGGGCTGCCGAGCCCACTCCAAGGCTGCCCTGAGGCTGGGTGAGGCTCACCGTGAAGTTGCTAGGATAGCCCCCAACATAGAAGACAAAGTCGTCGGGCCGCAGGTTGAGCAGCCCTTCCGCCCCAGGTGCCACAGTGTCACCCTTGGTCTCATGGACCATCTGTCTCTCCACTGTGACAGACATGTGGCCAAACTGGAGGGTCCTAAGGGCAGAGACAAGGGTGAGGAGAGTACAAGGGCCCCGCAGAGGTGGCACCTGGCCTCCCCAGGCCTCCCACCTGTCGATGCTGATGGCTGCGAACTGCTCCCCAATGTTCTCATCGATGCTGAGGGCCGCGAGGCCTGCCTCCCCCAGCCGGTACACCCAGTGCACCTTCTGGTCACGCAGAGACACGCCCATGTAGTCCCCCATGGCCTGCGGTGGCAGTGGAAACACAGTCGGGACAGGGATCAAGCACTGTCCACTTCCAAAGGGATGCCCGGTTCGGGCCCCATCCACCCAGCCCACCTGGTACCTGGCGGCTGCCCATGTACAGCACAAAGTGGTCCCCGGCATCCTGCCCGGGCGCCGGCTCTGGGCCCTGCAGGTAGAACTTGAGGGCTGTGTAGGCAGCAAGGTCAGCAAGGTCCCGTGGGGTGCGCAGCTGCACCCCCGAGCGCCCGTTGAACTTCATGGGCACTTTGACCTGTGGGAGGCACAGCCCATCAGTGCCCACCACCCGTCTCATGTGCCCACCTTCCCTGGAGACTCTCACCCACCTTGCTGGCAGCTCCTCGGGCCTGGGCAATGAGCTCCCGCACACGCCCGATGCTGGTGGACAGGGCCAGGCTGGCATTGTGTGCCCCGCGGTTCTCCAGGAGGCCCAGTTTGGCCAGCAGCTGTGGCAGCGTCTTCTCGAGGGTGGACACTGCAGGGAGGCAGGTGCGGCCCTGACAACTCTGCCTCCAGCCCTGCCCCACCCCCCGGGGGCTCTTCGAGGGCCGCCAGCCCACCTGAGTGGCCTGCATCGAGCACCGCCTGGCCCAGGTCCTGGCCCCGCAGGCCCCCATACTGGCCCTGCCAGCGCTCCAGGTTCTCCTGCATGTCCCGCAGCTGGGACTGCACTCGGACAGCTGTGTCCTGGGCTTCAGCGGCCACAGCCTTGGCATGGG
Source organism: Daubentonia madagascariensis (assembly GCA_023783475.1). Classification (NCBI taxonomy): domain Eukaryota; kingdom Metazoa; phylum Chordata; class Mammalia; order Primates; family Daubentoniidae; genus Daubentonia; species Daubentonia madagascariensis. The sequence continues at coordinate 409,205 of JAKFHU010001640.1, read as the reverse complement.
CGATCTTCTTGCTTGTCTCATCTGTGGTGGGCAGAGCGCAGGCCCAGTGGCTTCGTGTCCCCAAGTCCCTCTGCCGGGCCAGCAGCAGGGATGCCTACCCACCCCCTGGATCTCGTGAGACCCTCGTACCCTGCCGCTAAGCGCAGTCAAAACTGACCCTAAGTGCCCCCTCTCAAGTGCCCCCCCATCCTAGGGCAAGCACCTAACACCTTAGGCCAAAGACAGTCGTAGGTCACCAGCCCCGTGTCACCTCCCACCACTCGGTCCCCATCATCCACAGGGACCCCTCAAAAACTGGTGAGACCATATCACTCCCTCTGCTCCAAACCTCTCGGAGCAGGAGTGTGGTCCTCACCGCCCCTTGGCTCCAGCCCTACTGACCTCTGCCTCTGCACTCACTGGCTGCTGCTGCCTCTCTGATGCCCTCCCCGCAAGCCAAAAGGCGCCTCCAGGGCAAGTGCCAGTGCCCCTCCCCAGAGCTGCATTCTGCCCAAAGCCCTTCCTGCCCGCTGGCCTTCACGGATGGCCTGGGCTGTGGTGTGTCTGTGGCCCTGGCCAGAGGCACGTCCCCCAGCAGCGTTCTGCGTCTGGCCCTGGGCTGCCTGCCCCGGGAGCCTCCTCAGCGGCATTGGCCACAGCACATGCTCCCCAGCCTCTTAAGGCCAGCATCCACGGTCACAGAGCCCTATTGGACAGCTGGCTATGGTGACACCTCAGGCCCACCGTCCCGTTCACCTCTGGGAAGGCTCCTGCGTACCTGTGTCCATGGCCAGCATGGCCTGCACCTCCTGGATTTGGGCCGCCAGCTGGTCCTTTTTGGTTCGGACGTCTTGAAGCTGGGTCCTGGTGCCCTGGAGGGTGGCCCACGCTGTGGGGGAGGCAGGCTTAGCCCTCGGCTTGCAAGTGCAGCCCACCTCAGCCCTCCTGACCCCGGGAAGACCAAAGCTGACATGCAGACACAGACGGACAAAGAGCCTGGACGTGGGGGCCCTCGGCTTAGGGGGAGGCACCGGGCCTCGGAGCAGCCTCCATCCCGAAGGCCTTTTGGCCCCACTGCAGGCAGGCCTAGCTTCATTTCACAGATGAAAGTACAGTGCTCAGGAAAGCCAGCACTCGGGTTCTAGAGGCGCACCCTTTCTCACTGACGCTCAGCACACACGTGGCCCTCGAACCAGCGAAGCAAGGGTCCACTTGTCCTCTTGCCTCCTGGTCCCTCTGTGGCAGCCTGTCCCTGTCGGGCCCTTCATAGAGCTCCCCGGGCTGACACGCAAGCAGGTGGGGAGTGGCGTTCACACACAGGGCAGCCGCCTCCAAAGCCTCCCCACCCTGAATCACACTGCAACAACCCACAAACCCCACACATGGATGTGACCAGGACACTGAGGGTCCCTGCAGAACCTAGATGCCTGGACAGGCCCCAGGTGCCCCCATCGGACCCCAGTGCTCACCGTGGCCCAGCCTCTGCTCCTCCCTGCGGACAGCCTCCTCTAGAGAGCTGCTGTTGGCCAGCAGCTGGCGGGCTCGGGCCACCAGGCCCTGTTGCACCACTGTCTGTGGACACAAGGATAGGTTCATGCTGTGGGAGGTGGGGGAGGGAGGTGGAGGGGGGGAGGGGCTGCGGGTGGGCTTGGGGCCTCACCGCCCACGTGTGGCCCGCCTCCTGCAGAGCCTGGCCAGCGGCACCCTCGGCAGCCCGCACAGCCTGCAGGATGCTGCTGTAGGCGTTGGAGGCCTCGACCGCCCTCTGGATGAAGCGGTCCTGGTTGACACTGAGGATGATGCTGTGATGGAAGGTGCCATGGTTAGAGGGGTGTGGGGGGCAGGCACCCCCAGCCTGGCTCACCCACCTGCCTCCCAAGTCCAGCCTCCTGGCCTCTGCCCACACCCCCCACCTGCCAGGTGTGCCTGTCCTGCTCCTCCCTGCCACTCTGGACCCCACTTCTTGTGGCCTAAGGAAGGCCTGGTTCTTTTGGGGACAATGGCTTCATCCCCTAGGACCCTTCCAGAGCAGACGCCCCTCGCGGGGCCTGGCTGCATCCGTAGGACAAGCCCAAGTCCCTCCTCTTTGGGCCACACACCTGGACAGGTTGAGCGCCAGCTGGTCCAGTTGCTGTGCGTGAGCCTCGGCGTCCTCCACCAAACCCACCTTGCTGCCCGCTGGGGAGAAGACCTGCATCTTCTGCAGCAGTGGCGTCCGGGCCCCGTCCAGGTTGGCGGCGAGGTGCTCAAACTCCTGGGAGCAGGTGGGCTTAGCAGACCCTCATCCTACTCGTTACTCACCTGACCTTGCGCCCTGAGGGTCACATTCTGCATGCAAGTATGCACACGAACCTGCCTGTGGACCGGGCCCTGGGGGACAAGGAGGTGATGGGCAGGAGCTGTGCTCACCTCCTTGGCTTGGTCCATGCCTTGCAGCAGCTCAGAGGCAAGAGCCAGGGTATTGCTAGCAGCCTGCAGCATGGCCTTCAGGGTGGCACGGTCCCGGGACAGCTCCTGCTTCTGTTGCTGAAGGCGGTTGGGGGGGGCAATTGGGGGGGTGAGGGGAGTGACAGGGATGAAGGATGTGACGGGCATGGTGGGGGAGGGGAGGAGAGGGGAGGGGAGGGGGAGGGGAGGAGGACGGGAAGGTGGAAGTGGCCAGGAGGGGGAGGGGAGGGGAGGGGGTACAGCTGGGGTCCCTCACCAGGGCTTCCTCCAGGCGCTCCTGGTTGCGGCTATTGAGCTCCTCAGCCTCCCGCGTGGCACCCACCGCCCGGTTGAGGGCCTCGCGCAGGTCCATGAGGCCGGCCTCGTGCTGGGCCAGCAGGTCACGGGTGCGTTTGGCCAGAGCCTGGTTCTCCTCCCAGCGGCTGGTCAGCTGCTCCTGCACGTGAGTCAGCACTGGCCGAGACCAAGGTGTGAGGGTGGCCACTCTGGTGCCCCCTGGTCCCCACCTGGTGCCCACCAGCCCCCATCTGCTCCTGTGCACCGGAACTGACGCCCCTCCGTGACCTCCGCCCCAGGCTCCCAGGCCGAGTCCCTGCTCCCTCCACCCTTGCCTGCCAGGGGCCGACACCACTCACGTCTCTGGGCCGCAGCCAGTTCCACCTCAGCCACTGCCCGTGGGGTCCCCAGGTCACGGGCCCGCATCTCCCTGAGTAGTCGCTCCACTTCGGCCAGCGTCCGGCGCAGCTGCTCGCCCGAAGGGGCTGAGGCGTTGACCGGCCACAGGTGGCCCATTTGGGACACAAGCTCTGCGGGGAGGAGGGCCGTCAGGGCTTGGCACTGGCTGTGGCCAGCAGCCCTCTGCCCACCAGCTCCCACTCGAGGGCACCCTAGGTGGCTCCTGCCCACCCCCTGCCTCCCCCCGGCCCCCAACACCCTGACTGGTCTGCTCAGCTCCCATAGCCACCTCCTTCCTTTCCTGCCCCTCCCCACCTGGCGGACCCCTGCTCACTGGCCAGCTCTCGGCTGGAATCGGACCCTCAGGCTGGACCAGGGCCCTACTGCACGGGTTCAGGGGACCCTCATCGCTCCTCGATCCCAGGGTCATCTCAGTTTGTAATTAAAGAGCCCGTGTTGTGACTATACAACCAACCTGTTTCCCAGGGAGCTTGAGAGGGGTCTGCTGTCTCCCGGGGTCCACCTGCCCTTGCTCCTGGCCACAGTGCTGCCTTGCCCACCTCCTGAACTGACCCTTTCTACTCAGAGATGCCATCTCTCTCCCGTCTAAACAGACAGACCCCGCCTGTTCTTCAAGGCCGAGCTCAGCCGGTGACCCCCCAGGGAGCACCCTGCCCTGCTCTGAGCCCTCAGCATGACCAGCTGGGCCAGCCCCTACCGCTCAGGGCACGGTCTACAGCCTGGATGGCCACCAGCAGCGTCTGCGCCCGGCCCAGAGTGGCCTCAGTTTCATCTAGCAGCCGGCCCGCCTGGTCTCGGGCTCCCGTGGCCTGTGGATGCAGCCCCCATCAGCTCACAGCCCACAGCCCTGCTGGCAGGGGAGTGGCTAGGGGCCTGGGCAGGCGCGTTGGCACCTAAGCCAAGGGTCAGGGGTGACAAAGGAGGGCCCGGGGTCTGGGGCAGCCAGGGAGTTGGAGGAGTGCTTGAGGGTCCCAGGGAAGAGGGGCCTCTGGGTGAGGAGTCTCTGGGAGGGACTTCCAGCGGGGAGGGATTTCCAGGGGAGGGGCACCCTGGGGCACTTGAGGACAGGGGTTTCCGTGGTCCTGCCTGGCTGCCCAGCTGCTGTGCATCCTGCCCGAGGCTTGCGCTGTGCTGCTCCAGTGCTTCCAGCTGCTGCACTGTCTGGTAGCGGAAACCCGGGGGGCTCCGGAGCTGGCTCTGAGGGGGCAGAAGGTGAGTGTCTGCACTGTAGACAGGGGAGGGGAGGCGGGGCGCTCAGTACCTGCAGGTCTGCGATGGAGGCATTCAGCCTGTGCATCCGGGCCCAGGCCATGGAGCTGGCGTTCACGCTGCGTAGCTGCTCTCGGATGGCGGGGAGGAGGGCGCCAGCCTGCTCCAGGTCATCCAGGAGCAGGACCACACAGTGGTCACACACTGTGGGCAGCGTGGGGCTGAGAGTCAGTGTCAAGGGGGCGGGGGTGGGAGGACTCAGCCGGGGCCCTGGGGTCAGTATGGGAATCATGGGGTCCCTTGGGAAACCAGGAGGGACAGCTGGGACCACTCTGGGAGGTCGAGGTTAACCTAGGGGTCACTACGCAGTGCAGATGGAGCGGGCAGGGCAGAGTGTAATGTGGGGCACACCTTCGCAGTGGACGCCACGGCCCCCAGGCCCGCCTGGCACAGGCACCTGGTGTTGCTGGCTACAAGTGTCACAGCGCTCACCGCTGAGCCCCGGGGGGCAGGAACAGCGGCCCGTGTGGGGGTCACAGTGGCCCCCTGGGCACTGGCAGCCTGTGGTGGGAGAGGTGGGGTGAGCGCGGCCAGCCTGGGGCCTTGGGATGCCGCCACCCGTGGTGCCCCACCGCCCTCCGGTGGCCCCGCCTGCACTCACGCCTACAACCCTGCTCAGGGAGCCCCCAGTAGCCAGGAACACACTCGCGGCACTGGGGTCCCCCAGCCCCTGGTCGGCAGTGGCACTGCCCACTCTGGGGGTGGCACTCAGAGCCCTCGGCAGCCGGTCCACAGGCACATGGGCGGCAGCCCCCACAGCTGTCGAAGCCGAAGTGTCCGTCCTGTGGGGATGGGCTGCTGTCAGGGCCCAGCCTGGTCCCCAACACTGAAGACTCCTCCTCAACCCCAAGGCCAGGGGTCCTGCCCACCTGGCCCCACGTCTCCCAAGGCCCCGCCCCACCTCACCCTCCAGCCCCGCCCAGCCCTAGGCCCCACCCCCAGCCCTACCTGACAGTGGTCACAGCGCAACCCGGTCACGCCTGCCTTGCACAGGCAGCGCCCACTGTGGGGGTCACAGGCCTCCATCCCGCATGGGGCGCAGTCGCACCCTGCACAAGGGGGCCGTGAGGACAGCCCTGGGCCCTCCCACTTCCTGCCAGAAGCCCTCACACGCCCCAGCCTGTGGCTTTTCACTGCTGCCTCGCTGCTCTGTCTGGTCCAGGCCGCACAGACCACGCAGCTGTCCACTCACGATACCAGCCTGGCCCTCCCCTCGCTCAGCCAGAAGGACCTATGGACTCCCTGCCATAGCCTGCCCTGATCTCACCGGGGTTGGCCCTGAGCCCTGGGGGGACTGACCATGCTGACCATGAGGGTGGGACCAACCGTGAGGGGGGTAGAAGGGGCTGACCTTGAGGAGGGGGAGGGGGCTGACTGGGGGGTTCTGTGAGCCTGGGGCAGACCTGGTCCGGGTCCGTGTCCACACTGTCCCGGCTGACCCCAGCACCAGGCACACAGCCTGCTCCTGGGGTACACCTGGCAGGCTCCCTACTACCCACGCATCCCTCCCCGGGGTGTGTCCTGCCCCGCCTGGCACCTACGGGTGCAGTTGCCAGGCAGCAGGGCATTGCCGTAGAAGCCAGGAGCACAGGTCTCACAGCGGGGCCCGGTAGTGTGGCCCAGGCAGCCGCGGCAGGCGCCTGTCAGGGGGTCACAGTCACTGAAGAGCAAGTTGGGGTCACCATTGCCACTGCAGTCACAGGGCTGGCAGGAGCTGCCCAGCACCAGAGGGTTTCCGAAGAAGCCTGGTGCACACCTGGAGGTGGGTAGGGCAGGGAGGGTGCTGTCAGTGGTCTGTAGCCCCCCCACCTGTGGTATCCTGGGGCCACCGTACAGGCCCCACCCCACTGCCCCAACCCCAGCTCACCGCTCACAGGAGGCCCCAGCATAACCTGGTTTGCAGAGGCACTGGGCGTGGCCACCTCGCAGGATGCAGCCTTCGGCAAAGCTGCAAGGACCATTGGCAAGTGGTGGGTCACTATGCACCTGGCACCACCTGGGTAAGCACCCCTGTGCTCAGGCTAGGCCAGGTGTCCCTGCCTAACAGGCCTCCACAGAGGGCAGTGTGAACCCAACCGGCTGATGGACGCTGGGCTCCAGGACAGGGCTGTGGAATGAGTGTGGCTGCTGTCAGGTCCCGACCCCGCAGGGGGCTGGTGCAGCTTACTTGTTGGAGGGCACTGCAAGGGGGCAGGGGCAGCTGATGCAGGGGGCTGTGGGGTCCTCGGGCCTGCTGCTCACAAAACCCGCCCGGCAGTGCTCGCAGTGGTCCCCCTCGGTGTTGTGCTGGCAGCCCTGGGGCAGAGGGAACAGTCAGTGCCCATGTCCTGCCAGCAGGGTCCCTCAGCTGCCCCCAGCCCCGCCAGCGACTCCATGCCCAGGGTACCTCCCGTCTCTCTGGACCTCCGTTTACCCTGACATACCTGACCCTTTGGTGAATGCCCCTCCCCCGCCGGGCCCCCACTCACCACACAGACACCAGAGCCAGGGAGGCAGCGGTCCGAATGGCTGTGGCACTGACAGGGGACGCATCGGCCCAGGAAGAGGCCTTTGATGTCCCGGTAATAGCCAGGGGCACATTCCTGGGCAGAGAGTGTTGGGGATGAAGAATGGAGAAAGGCCTACTCAAAGTGGGGCGACCCTCAGGGAACCTGCATTTGCCCACACGGGGCTTGAGGTATGGGGGCACATGCCCACGGAGAACAGCCACCATGGGGTCATAGGCTAGGCCACAGTCAGGACTTCCCAGCCTTGACCCGCTGAGGGTGGGCCAAGCATCTGGCTACCGTCCCCCAGGCACGAGGACACAGCTCTCAAAGCCGCACAGACACCCTGGCTTAGGAAGGACCTGGCTCTGGGGCTCGTGACCACCCCTCCACGTGGCTGGGCCTTCTCTTCCTAGGGGGTGGTCAACCACAAACCCCCTTCCATAGCAGGAGCAAAGCGAGAGAGGGCAGACAGATTAGCAGGTGGATGGACACGTGGCAGGCAAGGGAATGAGTGGGGGCTCAGGTATGCTAGTTAGGATGGTGGGCGGTGTCTGGGTGGAACAGGATGGAGAGTGGGTTGAGACCAGCCGCATGCAGAGAAGGGTGGCAGGGCAAGCAGGCCCACGAGAAGGCGAGCGGCTGGCCCAGCCTGTCAGGAAGGCAGGGCAGCGGGAGGAAGAGAGCAGAACGGGGACAGGTGGCAGGGGCAGATGGAAGAGCAGACACAGGGGAGGATCTTGCAGGAAGGGCATGGGTGGTGGGGCAGCCTCGTGGCCTGGCGCCTTCCCTGACCAGCTCACCTGGCACGAGTCCCCACGGTAGTTGGCAGGGCACATGCACATCTCCACGTTGCTGGCCGGAGGTCCTCCCACCACCTCGCCAGCCACCTCCAGCGCCACCCTGCGCAGGGAGACAGCCGAGGAGGTCTGTGAGAAGAGGGCGCGGATCTGCAGCTGCCTCAGGCCAGCCAGCACCATCATGAGCTCCTCGCGGGACACAGCGTTGTGGGTCTCCATGTGCCGGAAGTTCCCCTGTGGGTCCAAGACGGGACCTCAGTGGGGCCACACTCAATGGGGCAGAACAGGGAGCCCAGAACAGACCCTCCCTGTCTCCCTGTAGGGGACAAAGGGCCACAAAGATCACATAGGTCAGGGGGCAGGATGAGGCACACACGGAGCTGTCACCCACGTGGACAGCCAGCCCCCAGAGCCCTGCCTCACCCCACATACAAAAGTCAACTCCAGACACGTTAAGAATTTAAACACGCAGAGAAAACAGTAAGCTTTTAGGAAAAAACATAGGCAAGTATGTACTGATCTTGGAGAGACATAAACTTTTTTAAACAAAACACAAAACCACTAACTGCAAACGGAAGATGATAAAGTCGAGCACGTGAAATATAAGAACTGTTCTCAGAAGACGTCGTACAGAAAGAACGAGCTACAAACTGGGAGAAGACAACGGCTACTCCGAAGTGCGACAGAGGATATGTGTCCACAGTCACACACGACTCCTCGAAAGAGACAAGCAGAGGACCAGTAAGTCAAAGAGAAACGGGCAAAAGAGGCAAACAGGCGGCTCAGGGAGGAGGAAGCCAAGCGGGACCCAGCAGCACAACAGCCACTCACGCCCTGGTGATCGAGGGCTCGCAAACCAGCAGGTGACAAGAGTGTGACACTTGTGGGTGACCAGATGGAGGAAGCACGACAATGGGTGCACGGACCCGCTGGCCACCCACCCCTCCTGCCCAGAGACTCTGTTTTCTGTCATGGAGAATGGGCACAGCAGCCCTGGGGCCCCTTTCGGCCTTCCCTGGGCTGTGCCGGGGTCCAGGCTGGACCTGGGTGCCCAGCCCAGCCCCACCCACCTCCACCAGCTGCAGCTGCCCGTGGTGAACACGGCCAGGCGCAGGGTACACCGGCTCCAGGAACATGATGCTCATCTGGTTGCCCTGGGGAGACACATGGGCCTGGTGAGGGCCAGACACTGGGCTGGGCCACTGTCCCACAGGGCCAGCCGCCTGCCCGCCTGCCTGGTCCACCCCAACTGCCACCTGCAGCACCACATCCGGCCTGCTCTCTGTGGGGATGAAGACGTCTCCCCGCTGGGTCTCTGAATGCAGCTCATAGTGGAGGGTCCCACCATAGGATGACACCTAGAAGCAAGACAGAGGGAGGTGAACTGGCTGGACCCTGGCCACAGGCTCAGGGCCTGACAGCAGTGGTCTTGCCCCCTAGCACTGGGCCCTGGGCCAGGGGCGGGGAGCCCCTGGATGTAACCTCTCTGCCCCCTCCCAGTCCTCCCAGGTCCTGGCTGTCCTGGAAGTGCCCTCCCCAGACCCGATGCCCCTGCTTACTCGGTCCCCCAGGTAGGAGGGCGGGGCCTGCCAGTACAGCTCGGGGAAAGCCTCGGGCACGTGCCGCAGGTCTGCGTGGAGCAGCTCTGTCTCTGCCTGCCGCTCATGGGGCACCACCTGGCGGTCACTGCTCAGTAGCACCCAGCCCTCCATGTCCACGAACTGCGGGCACACACGGGGCAGTGCACAAGGGTGGGCACCCACACCCCGCAGGCCCCACCCTGCATTCCAGCATGCCCTCCTCGAAAAGGCAGCCCCAGCCCCTGCTGGCTACCTCCTGGCGGGTGTAGATGGAGCTCCTGCAGCGCTCTGTGGCCCCAAAGCAGAAGCAGCGGGTGCAGCCTTTGGGGTTGCCAGCATCAAGGGAGAAGGTCCCGAGGCGGCACTGGTCACACCTTGGGCCCTGCACGTTCTCCTGGGGGCAGACGGGCAGGCAGCGATGTCAGTCGGCCATGTGCAGGGTGCCCAACCCCATGGGGCTCACTGTCACCCACTTGCCCATAGGGACGACTCCCCCAAAAGCTTCCAGGAAACCCCCCTTGCTCAAGGGTGCTGTTTCAGCTGACCTTGCAGCGGCACTGGCCCGTGAGGGGGTCGCACACACCGGATACAGTGCCAGCCTCGTGGCAGTCGCAGGGCCGGCAGCTGGGGAAGCCGTGGAAGCCTGGAGCACAGGAGTCACAGCGGCGCCCAGCCACGTTGGGCCTGCACCTGCCGGGGGCCGGAAGCCAGCTGAGCCTCCCTCCAGCCCCGGGTCACGGACGCTGGAGCGAGAGCCCGCAGGCGTCCCCCACAGGCAGCACCTTCCAAGAACCGAGGAGCGGGCATGGAGGACCCAGGGGGCTGCTGGGGCAGGGTAGGCGCCAGGACCCGCTGGGGAGTGGAAACGCTGTCCCCAACCGCACACCGCAGGGGCGGCCTGCCCCGGCCTCTCACTTGCACTGGCCACTGTCCGTGTCGACAGGCGGGGTCTGTGAGCTCCTGGACCCCAGGCCCTGAGCAGCCACACTCCTCACAACCAACCACGGGGTGGCAGCCAAAGGTCCGCGGCTGGCAGAGCAGGCAGTCGGGCGGGACGGTGCGCGGCGGGCAGATGCACTGGCCCGTGAGCTCATCACAGAGGCGGGTGCCGCAGTCGCAGGCTGTGGGGGCGCAGGGCTGCCTGGCATGCTGCCCTCCTCACGCCCACTCAGAGGCCCCAACTACCGCCCCGGGGGCTGTGTCCCAGCTGGGCCCTGAGCCTTAGGCCGCTACCCCGCCGGGCAGTGGCTATCTGGAATCTATGTCTGGTGGGGGAGGGGGTGCTGCAGAGCACCTGCTGGTCCCAGAACCTCCTGGGCAGCCCGAAGGCTGGCGTCTTAGGCGTGGGCCACAGCTGCCTGAGGTCCGCAGACAAGAGGTGGCAGGGCTGGCCTGCCAGGATCCAGAGTGTTCTGAGCGCCGTGCCTACGCTTCCTGGCTGAGCCCCCTCCCCTGGGAAGCCTCCCTTGGGCTCTATCGCCAACCCCCACCATTGGCACTGCCACGCCTGGGCACTCACGCCTGCAGTTGGGGAAGCCCCAGTAGCCGGTGGCACAGCGGGAGCAGTCGCGGCCGATGACATGAGCACGGCAGGGACACTGGCCCCCGAAGGGCTCGCACGTGGGGCCTGTGGCACCCACTTCATGGCAGCCACAAGGCCGGGCCCCGTTGTTGTAGAAGAGGGAGAGGGAGGTGGCGGCGTTCCGGCAGAACAGGGACGAGCTGCTGGGGCTGCGTTGGGGGCGGGCGGTGAGGCAATGCCCTGCCCAGGCCCCACCCAGCCCCGTCCAGCGCCCGCCAAGCCCACCTGATATGGTAGCCTTGGGCAGCGCAGTGGCTGATGAAGTCGTAGGATTTGTCCAGGGGCTCCTCCCGGAGGTAGCTGGAACTGTAGGCATCCTCGGGGACCACAAGGACGTAATCCTAGGGGTCGAGGGAGTGTGGCAAAGCCCACAGGTGGGCAGGGCAGCGGGGGAGGCTCCCAGAGACTGGCCAGGCACCCGGGCCACTCCAAGGGGCCGACCTCAGAGGCCAAGGCTGCAGCAGCATTGATGATGCTCCCAGCATCTGCCCAGGTCCCCACCTGCTGGGCATGCCTTCCTCTCCCATCACCCAAGCCCCACCTCCTCCAGGAAGGCTGCCCTGACCAGCAGGGCCTAGAGGGCCGGTAGGATAGTGCCTCCACTCTCGGGGACCTCTGGAGCTTTGCGGAGCAGAGCTGGAGGTCCCCAGAGGTAGAGGCTGGGCCCAGCAGGAGACACACCCCAGCTCAGTCACCCACGCTGGTGTGACAAGCGTAAGGATGGCCGGGCCCTGAGCAGGATGCCAGCCTGGACTCACCAGCCAGAGCCACCGGCCCTCGGGCACCCGCACGGTCACGGTGAGCTCGCTGTCTGTCACGTCTAGCAGGGCCTGGCCCTCACACACCACCAGAGTGCGGCAGCCATAGCCATGTGGGCAGAAACTTGTGTTGGCGTGGCCTGAAGGGAAGGAAGGCATGGTTGGGCCCCCACACTGACCCTGCCCCTAGCTCCACGGACCTATCCTGGGCCCAGGATGATCCTGGAGATACCACGGGGAGGGGACACAGACGGGTAGTGCTGGGGCACCCACCCAACACAGATAATCAGCTCACAAGGCCAGCCCCTTGCACCATATGGGTCAACCATGGTCACATAAGGCACCCCGTGGTGTGGTCCCCGGGCTTGTTAAGAATAAGACATACACTTAAGGACCGCGTGAGCCACGAGCTAGTGTCCCAGGCCACGTTCTCAGTTCACCATGTGTGACAGGAGCACAACAGGGACCCTGATGGCCGAGGCAGGTATAGGGATGGGGAAGGGAAGCAGGGCCGCCGCCTGCAGGAGCCCTGGGCGCCTAGTTTGAGAACAGACCGCAGGACAGGGCTATGTGGACCCATCACTCACAGCCAGGTACTACAGGCCATGCTGTGGCACACACGATCTGGCCATATCACATGCAGCGGCCCCCCTCCACCGCCACCCACCCAAGATGCTCACCCTGCCAGATGCGGCCCCCGTTGATGAGGACCTCCACAGGGAAGGTGGGGTGGGCTGGCTGGTAGCCATGCAGCAGGAAGGCGTAGCGGCCCAGGGCAGGCACGTGGGTGGTGAAGACCACGGTGCCCTGTGGGGAGAGGCTGTCGTGAGCAGGCAGAGCTATGGTGTGCCGGGGGTCCCCAGCCAGCCCCCGGACCGCCTGCCCCAGGCACCGAGGGCTCCACCCCGACACACCCTTAGCCCGGCCCGAGCCCTCACCTGGGGGTGGCGCAGCAGGGTGGGCTCTGTGTCGGGGTCCACGGCAGTTGGGGGCCGAGGCTGGGGACTGGTCGGGGGTTTGCCCGGCGTGAGCTCCTGAGAGCGGGTCAGCGGGAGGCCAGGTGGCAGTGGCAACACCTGGCAGTCCCTGAGCACGATGGGCTGGGGCGGCTTCGGGAAGCGTGAGGGCAAACAGGCAGCACTGGCGGGAGACGGTGGGTGAGTCCAAGCCCCCGGCCAGCTGGCCCTGCCGGCCCCTCAGCCCCTCCCAGCCCCACTACCTGCTGGGGCTGAAGGCGCCGTGGCTGCTGATGCAGCGGACCCGCGGCTCCACAAACTCCGGGCTGAATTCCTCCACAGGCACCAGGGTGACACAGTGCTGCATGCAGAGACCAGATGCCGCATCGCCCGTGGGACAGGTGGACAGGAGGCGCAAGTGGCATGGGATGGCTGGTCCCATAGCTCAGACCCTAGGAGCCCTGTCTGAACTCGGGCATCTGGCTCTTTGCAGGAAGCCCCCGTGCCTGCTGCAGCTGCACAAACCCCACCCTGGACGCAGCACCGAGTGGCAGTTTCTGGGGCCCACAGCCCCTCATGGCTCTTCCGGTGGCCACTCCTCCTCCTCCCACCCTTATCTCCTGCTCCCCGGCGCAGGCAACACAGGTAAGCATGGAACAAATATGATGAAGACAGTAACTCATGAAGCCCTGTGACAAAGCCGAGTGCCGCACGACAGCAAACAACACCCACCACCTGCAGACGTGGTGCTGGCGGGGGACACGGCTCAACAGAACGCGCTGTGAACAGGCAACTGACCAATGCTGTCTGTGCCAAAAGGTGGCTACTTTGGGGCGTGTGGGGTGGTGCCCTGTTGTTTCTGGGCCAGGGGACACAAGAGTAACATGGGGTGCTGTGACCGCGGGGATTTTCCTGAGCACGAACTAGCTCGATGGGAAACTGAAAACCACCTAATCTGCAAAGTGCTGGGGGAAGGAAATCTGCAGGGGCTGGGGGGGTTCTAGAAGAAGTACGCCAGGCAGAAGCTAAGAGTTGCTGCCGGTGATGGGACTTGGGACGCTAACACCGTCCTCTTCTGAGAAGCTGACTCGTGGCGGGGCAGGGGTCTGGGGCCTTACCAGGAAGAAGTGTGCCTGCTCGGCTGTGAGCCGGATACTGGCCTCCGAGTCCAGGAGGAAGACGGCCAGGTGGTCCTGGGCGTCCAGGGCCGCGCCCCGGCACAGGGTGCTGGGGGCAGAGAGGCAGTCAGCGGGTAGGGCAGCCCTGGCCGAGCCCACATGCCCAGCCCCACCCTGGCTCCCGGCCCACCTGTATGGGCAGGGGAGGAGGGTCAGCACCCCCTGCTGGGAGGCCCGCTGGGGGGTCTGCACGGCCACGCCCAGCTCCTGGTGTGCATCCTCATTGGCGTACTCCACCACCAGGGTGTAGCGGCCTGGCCGTGGCACTGCCACCTGAAGCTGGATGTCAACCTGGGGGAGCGCAGGGTGACCAGAGGGCCCCCCCGACCCCGGACCTGCTTGGCACCGCTGAGTCCTAGTGCCCAGGACAGCTCCAGGTTGGGGAGAGGGGCTGGTCTGAGTCTGCAGAGGCCACAGCTGACCCGTGTACAGACAGGCACCAAGGTCACACCCAAGTGGGGACCACATGTGCCAAGCTCCGCCACCTGGGGCCTTGACTGGCGCTGCCCTGCCCTACACCTGTGTCCTGCCACAGGACCCCCATCCCTGGGCCCAGCTCCCACTGCGCCCACCCCTCCATGGGATCCCAGGACACGCACATCACTGCCCAGGCAGGAGGCCAGCAGCGGGTGTGAGGGGCTGAGTTGCTCCGTGGGGCAGGGCCGCGGCAGGCTGTTGTCATGGCGACACAGGGCCTCGGGCCCAGCGGCTGAAGGGAAGCCGTCCAGTGGGAGGTGGGTGTAGAGGAGGCAGCTGGTGGGACATGGGCTGTGGTCAGCACCAGGTACACCCACGTCCCCAGAGCCAGTCAGGGGGCAGCCTGGGCACGGGGGGGTCCAGCACTGCCCCAGTCCCATGGTGGGCCTCACTTTTCCCCGGAGCGCTGGGCAGAGGGGCGGTAGGTGCAGGCCTCCGTCACCCGCAGCTGCAGGAGGGCCGCCTCGTAGTAGGCGCTGGGCAGCAGGACCACGTAGTCCTGGCGGAGGGTGGGAGGTGGGTGCAGAGCCGTCGGCTTCGGGCCTGCCCCACCCCCACCCAGGCCCCCACCTCACCAGGAGCACCCCTTCGGCCTCCACGAGCAGGGCCCAGGTGCCAGGGTTCAGCACAAAGGGCTCCCCGAAGCCCCTCTGGGGTACAGTGACGAAGGCTGGCTCCGTGCTGGGCGGGAAGGCCATGGGCTGGCTCTGCTCTGTGCCTGCGTGGGGTGTGGGTCATCAGGCCTCGGGCGTGGGGTGTGGGGCGTGGGGCGTGGGGCATGGGGCAGGACTCCCGAGCTCAGCCCCAGGCTGTACCTCCCCCACCCACACGGGCCCAGGGGAGGAGGGTGGGCAGGGCCAGCCCTGTGGCCCCACTCACAGTTGGCACAGGTGGCAAACTTGCCCTCCTCTCGCATGGAGACCCGTCCGCTCACACTCGTGGGCCCGCGGTTGACATAGCGGAAGACAAGCCAGAAGAGATCAGGGGAAGTCAGGTTCAGTCTCACCACAATCCTAGGCTGGGGGCAGGAGGACATCAGGTCACCCTCCCTGGCCACTGCCAGCCTGGTCCTGGGCCCTGAGGGCCACCCGGCACCCACCTGGATGGGCGTCATCTGCGCGTAGCCCCTCCAGCTAAAGTTCTCGAACTCAAGGGGGTTGAAGCCAAAGCGCAGGGCATGGCCCTCGGGCGTGGCCGCCTCCTCTAGCTCCAGCCGCAAGTGGTGTAGATCAGGGAGGTAGTGGTCCCTTGCCGGCCTGGCCACAGCAGGGGCTGGTCAGGGCAGCTGGCTACCCTGTCTGTGCGGGGCAGGCACTGGCCCTGTGCAGCTGGCTGGGGTCCCCAGGGATGGCTGGGACTCCTGTGGGCCCATGGAGAGGGACACGGGAAAGCCCAGAGGACAAGCTATCTCCCCCAGCCCCCCAGCCCAGTCGGGGCAGGGCACCCACTTGCTGCAGGTGGGGCCCTGGGTGTTGGGGCGGCACCAGCAGGCGCCTGTCCTCGGTTCACAGCCCTGGCCCAGGGCACCACCGACATCGCACTGGCAGCCTGCACAGGAGGGAGTGGGGTCAGATGCTGCCCAGCCCCTGCCCAGCCCTGGGGCTCCCCCACAACCCCCAGCTGAGGACCCTGCTCCCGCCCTCACAGGCCCCCTGGTCTCTGCCACCCTCAGCTGAGAGCAACAGAAGCTGAGAAGCCAACTTTCATCTACACCAGGACTGCCTGGGGCTCTTGGGACCAGAGAGTCCAGGCTCAGGGCTGGGACTGATTATCGACATCAGGTGCAGGGTGGAGGGGAGGGGGCCGTGGGTCAGGGCAGAGGCTGAGCCTCCTCTTCTGCCCCAGCATGGGCCTGCCAGGCACCAAGAGTCACTCAGGGGGTGCCAGCCCGACACCTGGGCCCGTCCTGCTCAGTCCCCACCTGTCCTCCCTGGGCCTCAGCCTCCCCTGGTGTGAACCATGAGGAGGCAGCTGTGGTCTAAGGGCCAAGGAGGGGGTGCTTACTGCGGCAGCCAAAGTAGTCAGCCTGATCCAGCCCAAAGAAGCCGTCCTTGCATGTCGCGCAGGTCTGGCCACACACGTGGGGCTTGCAGAAGCACTGGCCACTGTCCTGGGGGCCAAGGGAGAAGGTGGGACGGGGCAGGGAAGGGTCCCAACCTGCCCTGTCCAAAGCCCCCAACATCTTGGTCCTCAGACTTACCGGCTGGCACTCGGCAACTCCACCCAGTGTGCCCCTGCGGTCGCAGCTGCAGCCTAGGGGGGCAGAGCAGTCCTGAGAGCCATTGGGGGCAAGGGGATGGGGGGACGGGGGGCAGGGCAGGCCTGAGAGAGCCATGGGGGGCAGGGGGATGGGAGGGCGGGGGCAGGTCAGGGAGACAGGGGGGCAGGACGCCCCACCTCCAGACCTCCCCAGCACCCCACCTCCCCTCAGGGCAGACTCACGGCTGCAGCCCTCAGGGGTGCTGGGACTCAGCCCCCAGAACCCAGGTTTACAGCGGTCACAGCTTGGCCCTTCCACGTGTGCCCGGCACATGCAGGGGGCCTGTGCCTAGGAGAGCAGGAGACTGCAGGTCAGAGTAGGTCCCTTCCCTCGTGCCCACAAACCCTCAGCTCCAGAGTCCTGACAAGGGGCAGGGGTGCTGAGGCCCCTCACCTGCCCCCTGCCCAGCAGGCATCTGGAGTGAGCAGAGGACTGGCACAAGAAGCAAACAGGCCCTGAGCTGCCATAGCCAACATCAGCAGCAAGAAGCCGCCGTTTCACTGGGCTCAGGACTTGGCCCGGGCCCTGCCCCCCGACTCCACGGGCACTGGGGCTCACCTCAGGAAGGGCAGGATCAGCTGGAGCCAGGCCGGCAGGGTGGCAGGAACCCACTGTAGAGAGAGAACTGGGCTGAGGCCATTCCTCAATGATGGACCCTGAAGGCCAAGGGCCGCCAAGCCCAACCAGAACCCATGCCCCCTGGGAGCCAGGAGCGGCACATACACCCACCGTACGTGGCGCAGGTGTTAAGACACGCACCTCCTGCCCCAGCCCCCACAGCATCGAGGGTACATGCTGCCCCCACCACACCTGACACACTTGTCAACATGCACACAAGCACACACCATACACAACACTTGCGGATACTCTGTGCACAGCATGTGGATACATGTGAACAAGTGTATAAGCACACACATGAACACTCACTACATGTGAACATAAAGAACAGCGATATGAACATGTGATTCAACAGTAAGCACACGAATACACACGTATAGCACACAGATGCATATAGCACATGAACACTCACACAGTGCGTGAACAACTATATGAACACAGAGCACATGGATGCAGTCGCAGAACACACAGCACCTGGATACACACATGACTAGAATCACAGGAAGACACATAACATGTGAACAATACACAGATATGCGTGAACAGGTACAGCCCTGAGTGCACAGCCCCTGCCTGCCTGTCCCCAACCCACTCACCTTCACAGTAGGGGAAGTTGTAGGCACCGGGCACGCACATGTCACACCGCAGCCCAGTCACGTGGGGCCGGCAGCTGCACTGCCCACTCCGGGAGTCGCAGGCTGTGTGCAGGGCACCGTCAGCAGAGCAGTGGCAGGCTACGGGAGGAGGCAGAGTGTGGGCGCGTGGTGGGAGCTGCACCTGCCCTCCCTGCATCCTCCCAGGGCACTCACGGACACAGTTGGGGAAGCTGTAGAAGCCGGGGCTGCATTCCTGGCAGGTGGTACCCGTGTAGCCAGGGCGGCATCGGCACAAACCACCTGCGCTGCAGAGCTGGTCCAGGGCTCCCCGGGGGTCACAGGCACAGGCTATGGGGACAATGGGGTCAGGCCGGGGTGCCATGTGGTGGCCCAGACCCTTCCTGCCTGGCCCTCTGCTCACCATGGCAGTCAGGGTAACCATGGTGGCCTGGGCGGCAGTGGTCACAATGAGAGCCAGCAAACTCGGGCCGGCATGGGCAGTGGCCAGCCTCATCGCAGCCTTCTGGCAGTGTCCCTGCAGGGCTGCAGCCGCACACTACAGAGCAGAGGGGGTGTCATGGTAGGCTAGGCCCCGGGTTCCCCCTGTGCCCGCCTGGAGAGGCATCACTCACGCTGGCAGAGAGGGAAGCGGAAGTAGCCAGGGGCACAGCGATCGCATGCAGCTCCCTCAAAGCCCACCCGGCAAATGCACCGGCCTGTGTCGAGGTCACAGCGGCCATCTGCCACTCCAGGGCTGGAACACTGGCAGGCTGCAGGGAAGTGGGGCCAAGCGCTTGGTCAGAGGGGCTGGGCTCCCCGCGTCCACTTTGAGGACAGGGCAGGGTGAGAGGAGACGGGGGCTGGACTCACGCTGGCAGGCTGGGCCGTAGAACCCCGGGGCACAGAGCTCACAGTGGGTGCCTTGGAAGTTGGGTTTGCACACGCAGCGTCCCACTCGCGGGTCCTTCCGGCAGGCGTTGCCCTGGGTCCCGGCAGCACTGCAGTCACAGTCTGGAAGGAGAGGGCAGGCAGGGGTGTCTCAGGTGCCCTGCAGACCCAGCCTCCCCATTTGGAAAACCTCCCTGCACAAACTCATTTTCTTATGCTTTTATACAATGCTAATGAGAAACTCCTTTCATAAGATAAAAACCAAAAAACTTCGGTTTTACTAAAAGGAAACACCAGCCAAAGACTCTTGTATGAAGGGCTCTGATGGCTGGGAAACCAATGCAGAGAAGGTGAGCACGGACAGAAGCATCAGCTGGGCAGGATGTGGGGCCACAGCATTAACGAAGGCAGAGAGGGATGTTATGTACTGAGAACTGGGACACGCCACCCCAGATGCAGCAAACATGAACCTCTACGGGCAGGACAAACGTAGTCTTGAGATGCATAAACCTAACACTATTAAAACTGTGAGGACAATCTGGCAAAACTATAGTCATAGAAAGAGTAAATACACCATTAGAAAGGGACAAGCTCAAAGAGACAAAAGTTAAGCAAGGACAGAGTGGATTTAAATAGCATAATTAACAAGCCTGGTTTAACACAAAGAAATCGATACCCAACAGTCCTGTCAAATGTTCATGGAACAATCTAAAAATGGTCACTTTCTATGTGAGAAGCAAAGAAAATCTCAAATTCCAAACGACAAAAGGCAGAAATTGTCAGTGTACCAAATCTGACCACAATGCAATAAAACTAGAACTGAACAGCCACAAAAAAGGACAGAAGGGAAATCTCACCACATGGGATAAAAACAGACACACAAGTCAAAAAGAAAATAAAAAACAAAATCATAGTCTATTTTAAAAAGAATAGTAATAAGAACACAGCATCTCAAACCCTATGGGATACACCTAGACAAAGCTATACTCTGAGGAAAATTTATAGTTTTAAACTTAGGTTTCCAACCTCAGCACATTCTGGGCTGGATAACTCTTTATTGTGTGGGCAGGGGCTGTCCTGTGGGTCACAGGATGTCAGCAGCACCCCTGGCCTCTACCCACTAGATGACAGTTATATCCACCAATTGTAACCACCAAAAATATCTCCAGACGTTGCCAAATGTTTCGTATGGATTTAAATCACCCCAAGCTGAGAATCACTGCTTTAAACATTTTTGTTGATAATTAAGAAAGATTGAAAATAATAAATAATTCAAGTGTTAACAAAGTAATAAATCAAAGAAAGTGGGTAAAAGGAATTTGAGATTTTATTTCAAAATTTATTATATTAGAAAGCAAAAGCTTTCCTCTAAGCTAAACAAAGAAAAACCCCAGTAGATCTTATCAATACACCCTTAGCTACGCTTTGATAGCACCAGTAAATTCAACAAACCTCTGTTAGGTCTGATCAACAAAGAAAAGAAAAGAAAGAAAGAAAATAAAAATAGACAATAATAGAAAGGGAAGGAAATTTTAAAATTACAACAAAATGTTGTACATAACTTTATGCCAATACATTAAAAGTCCAAACAAAATAGACAATTTGAAAATGTAAAAAATGTAAAAAACCAAAATTGACTTAAGATTAAATAGAAAACTTAATAAACACAATAACCATAAAAGAAATTAAAACCTTAATCTAAGATCTCCATTGAAAACCAGGTATCAGGACCAGATGTTTTTATAAGTAAGTTCTACCAAACTTTTAACAATTAGATAATTTCTGTGATTTTTAAACTGATGTGGAACATAGAAAAGTATGGATCATTTCCCAAGTAGTTTATAAAACCAAGACAGGAAATCTTTCATCCAGTATCACTTATGAATATAGACACAAGACAACACTTATGTCAACACTGGGTCCACATTAGGAAAGATGCTAATGTAATTCATTGTACAATGAACAAATTAAAAGTGAAACACTATGCATCCACAGATAATTACTGAGTACTTACCAGGGGCCAGTGGGGAAAGGAGAAATTTTCAATAGTTTACACCAGGGATTAGCAAACCACAGTCCAAGGGCTCCTCTGCCTGCTTTTGTAAATAAAGTTTTACTGGAACATGGCCAAGCCCACTTGTTTATGGTCTGTGGCTGCTTTCGAGGTATAACCTGCAACTGCAGAGCTGCGTAGTTTCCACAGAGACCACGTGGCCCTTGAAGTTTACAGCATTTACTGTCTGGACCTTTTCAGACAAAATTTGTCAATCTCTGGTTTACACTATTGACAAAAAACTAAACATTTCAAGGAAAAAAAGAAAACTATCAAAGAACCAGCAGATATAAGAGAATACGTGGGTTAGGGAGCTCCTCCTAAATATGACCAAGTTGTAGATCCAGTAGAACATTGGCAGACTCACCTAAACATTTAAAAATTTGGCACACCAAACAATGCCCCCTAAAAAGTAAGGGGCGCATGACCAATCGGGAGAAAAACACACGATTCGCAAGAAATGGATGATAGCAATAGATATGCGACGAGCTTGTTCCAATGAACAAGTAAAATGCCAAACACTAACAGAAAAACCAAGCCCACGGATGGGCAATTCATGTAAGAAAGCAACTTGCATTGCAGGATGTTCAGTAGCAAAAGAGAAAGAAAAAAATCATATGAATATAAGAAATCAACTGAAAAGTCAACATTCAACCTTACAAATTAGTCAAAGTGCAGCTAAAAACAATGAAATACCAAATACAATCTAAACTAAGACCCCATCAACTGTAAAACACACCATTATCTTACATCCTGTCATGAAAGGGAAAGCCCCTGCAATTAGACTATGACATGCCATCGGCCAGAGGACATGTCCCCACTCCAGAAACACTAAAAGGGGAAATGTGTCTCCAAGTCGAGGAGGACTCGCTTGCCGATCAAGCTGCCCACGACAGCTGTCGTTATGTGAGGGCGCCCCTGACGCACCTGTCAATGTGACTGCACGCTGGCAGACTTTTATCTTAAGACAGCAATTTGGTAATCTACAGCCAAAAATGTCCCAAAACTTGCACGTCTAGTAACCCAGAACCTTCTTCTAGGAAATCGTCCTACAGAAACAAGACTCCACACAGTTCTCGCTGCAAGGATGTTTACCAGGGCATCATTTAAAAAACAAAACAAAACAAAAAAAGGATGTATTTCCCTCTTCAGGCAATGAGGGGAAAAAAAAAGTAAAGAATCTACATTTCTAACAATTAGGCGTTGGTTAAATAAAAGCTACACCTGTCCCCGTAACGTAGACCATGAAACAACCTGTTCACAGGATTGTGGTGGGTGGAGACGCAGTCACAGAGCAGTATGCGTGTGCACCTCAGTGTTTGCAAAAGCCCAGAGCACATGCACGGAGAAGATCCAGACAGTGTGAAGAAGGGTTACTTGCAAGTGGTACGATTCTGGATAACTTTTTTCTCTGACTTTATGCTTACCTGTATTTTTGAAGGTTTTCCAGTGTAAAAAATATGCATGATTTGCAATAAACAGAAATGAACCAAAAATAAAATGACCACAATAATCCTTCTTCTCTACAGGGCTTTCCTGTGGTCCTCTCCTGCCACAGTAGTGGCCCCAGGGCAGGACAGGGATCTTGGGGGACCTCAGGTACACTTACTCACGATCTGTCCGGCGGGCAGCACCTGCTCCCCAGTGTCGTTGGGGGAGGACGGGGATGCGGCTGAGGGAAGAGGCACCACGTGTTGGCCAGGTCTGTTTGGAACCCCACTGCCCCCACTGCCCCCCTGGGTCTGCCCACACAACTGGAGACACAGGCGGGACCACAGGGTCCACCCCAGGCCCACCCCCACGCCCACAGGGCGCCCAGGGTCCCACAGGCAGCAGGCAGATGCCTCCAGCAGGCGCTCACGGTAGCAGTGCGGGAAGCCCGCGAAGCCCTCAGCGCACATGTCACACCGCCCCCCTGTGAAGTTGGGCCGGCAGTAGCAGCGGCCAGTCAGGTCCTCACAAGTCCCATCAGTGAAGTCTGACTCGCAGTTACAGCCTGGGTAGGGGCCAGGGGACAAGGGCTAGGTAAGCCCAGAGCTACCAGGCCCCAAGGGGCTGACTCCAAGATGGGGCAGTCTCTGTCTTCCCAATCTGGGCAGTGGGGACGAGGCTGTGGCCAGGCCTCTCAGAGTGGTGCCAGGGCCCTGGGGTCCCACCCTGAGCCTGGGAGACCTCTTTCTGGGCAGGCCCTGGAGCTCAGGACATCCCCCCAAAGCAGGCCCAAAGGCCCAGGGACACCCCTTTCTGGGCAGACGAGTCCCAGGATGTCTCCTGGCTGAGCCCACTCACGGCGACAGACATGGGGCGAGTCCAATGGCTGGTCCGGGGTACGGTAGAAGCCAGGCAGGCAGCGTTCACAGTTGATGCCAGTGGTATGATGCTGGGGGTGGGTACAGGGCTGCTGAGTCCAGGAACACCCCTGTCCCAAGTCAGGTGCCAGCCCACCCTGGCCCTCCCCTGGCCCACCTGGCAGTCGATGCAGACCCCTCCTCCCTGATAGGTGCCGTCCTGGTTCTGGCTGGCATGGCGCCGGTCTACCTCAGGGTCATAGTAACAGTCGTTGGCATGGCTGTGGCAGTTACAGGCTGGAGAGGAGGGGCTCAGCTGTCAGCATGCCCTCCACGGCCCGGGGGCCCGGGGGCCCTGGGGCCCATCCCGTGAGCCATGGGTGCCGGCAGCACACGCGTGTGCGCACGAAGCATGCGGGGCACTCACACTGGCACTCGTTGGCACTGTCGGCAGTCGCTGGCTTCCACGGCTGCTGGTTGAAGCCAGGGCAGCAGCGGTCACAGGAGCCCCCACAGGTGTTGTGCTGGCAGGCGCACTGCAGCCTGTGGGGGACAGGCAGGCAGGAGGGGCTCAGGCCACCCCGAAGGCAGGAGGTGGCAGGTCCTCAGTCCCCACCCCAAAGGGGCCTGTGGTCCCCTGCCCTTCATTTCCCCGGGTGTCAGGCAGCGAGCATGTATGCACCCAGACACCAGCATCCTGCAGCCACAGTGGCTCTGGCCCAACTCCACCAGCCTCAAAGAACAGACAAGGGTGAGAGGAAACAGAGGGACTGGTCTCACAGGGGCCAGAGCTGCATAGGGTCTTTGTGGAGGATGGGGACCAGGGGTGGAGTGTGTGTCGGTGGGTGGACAGGGCCTGGGATAGTGTACCTCTGTGGTCAGTGCAGGTGGCCCTTGCCTGCAGGTCAGCCTGGGACCTTTGGGATTGAGCTGTGGCCTTCCCACCATGGCCAGGACCCAAGCCCAGGCCCCCCTGAGCCAGCTCCAAGGGAAGGGGTGTATCTGCACCCCCCAGGCCCACATCTCACTTAGCAGGCAGCCCTGTGCTCAGCCAGACACCCTCATGCGCCCAAGGCACCTCCCCAGGGGCAAGTGGCCAAGAACTGCTTCCTCTTCCAGCTGGGGTAG
Source organism: Daubentonia madagascariensis (assembly GCA_023783475.1). Lineage (NCBI taxonomy): Eukaryota > Metazoa > Chordata > Mammalia > Primates > Daubentoniidae > Daubentonia > Daubentonia madagascariensis. The sequence goes on along the minus strand of JAKFHU010001640.1, from coordinate 385,165 downwards.
ACACCAGGTTGGAGGGCTGGAATCCTGCCTGCTGTCCCGTGGGCAGGGGACAGCTGGTCAGACATGGGCCCTGAGGTTGGAGCAACCAATTGCTCAGAATTAACCAGAAGAAAGCCCAGCCTCCTGGCACACACCCGTAGCAACTCAGCCAGGGTGCAGGTGGGAGGCACAACCCTACCCTGGGCTCTGTCTGCTCTGAGGCTGCAGAGCTGTGCGTGCCCCAAGCAGGACCCCAGAAGCCAGTCTATGAGGATTAGAGACCGAGAGCCTCAAACCAACAGCTCTAGTCCTGTCATGGGGGTCCACAAAGCCTTAGGAGTCAACACTACTTCCCCTCAAAATCCAGAAACATCTGGAAGGGCTGCACCCTCAGTGACAGAGGAACTAGGAAATAAACTGCCCATCACATAGGTAATCAGCAAAGAACCCAGTTGGTCTTCACCCATCTCCAAGGATCTACAACCAGGGGCCTGAAGCTAGTGTTTCATTTTACAAAAATCTACATGGTTAGGGCACCCCTAAACCAAGAAATTAATACAAAATGTGGTACCAGGCTGGAAATACCCTGGGGTTTTTAGCAAAAACTCTTGAAAAACCAGCTTTGAGTGCTTCTGCCAAAGCCAGGGCACCTGGGAAGCACAAGGTAAAACCCCTCTGAGACCTTGCGAAGAAATGACGGAACAGAGTCAACAGACACAACCAACGCAGGATCAGACCCCGAGAACTGCGTGCGATAGAAGGATCTAGCAGAAACCGTAAGAGAATGTTTAAGATGATTATAAACAAAGGAATCTGCAACATAATAAAAAGCACAATGCTGTGAAAAACAGGCAGACGTGAAAAAGAACCCCCCAGAACTTTTAGAAATGAAAAATGAAATTATGAAATTAGACTCAACAAATGGGCAGAGAGATCGGAGGAGACTCAGTGTGGAGGAGCCAAGACAGTACCTGGAAGACAGCTCAGAAGGGAAAGAGACGGGAAGCAGGAAATTACGAGACAGAAGGCAGCCCAGGGGCCTCCCGTCTGCGTCTGGGGAGAGGAGGGCGGAGGGGAGGGGCCGACAGAGAGAGCGGGTGGCTGAGGGCGGTCTTGAACTAAGGAAGACACGCATCCGCAGATGCGAAAGCACGAGCCAGAGCAATAAAAACAACTCCGGTCCTCACTACTGCAGAGCAAATCTGCAGAACGCCGATGGTGAGAAGATCACAAAAGCACCCGGGAGAGGAAGATGAGCTCGGAGCACTGACGCTGGGATGGTGATGAGCTCTCCCCAGCAGCAGGAGACGCCGCGGGACGGTGAAGTAACTTCTCCAAAGTGCCGAGAGACAAGTCGTCAACCAAGAATTCTGCTGTCATCTATCACTCGAGAGTGAGGGCAAAAAACCCATTTTCAGACAATCACCAAGAGATTATCCTGGAATAAAACCACTAAAGGACGCATTTCAGGAAGAAGGAAACTGAGTTCCAAGGGATGCAGCGAGAGATGAGGGACAGCTGGGGACACAGAACTCGGAGAACAGCAGGTGACTCCATGGTCATTGGTGATGGAACGAAACTACAGAAATACCACGTGGATAGGAGTTACTGTTCTCGGCCACCTCCAGGGAGGTGGCAGGACACCCCGCCAAGTCTGGATTTGGTTAAGTCAGGTATGCCAGTTAAAAAGGAAAGGTGACCGCTACAATAAACAGAACCAGGAAGGAAACTTAGAGACAACCAGCAAGAGAGACAAAACATCTAACTTCCAAATCAAGGGAAAAGGCAGGAGTAAACGTGGGTGTGGCGCAGAGGTGTGCAGGTACAAGCACTAAATGTGGTGGTGCAAATGGGGGGGGAACGGGCAGAGACAAGTCCGCTGGAGCCAGAGCCCTCCCTCCCTGCCACAGAGGCAGAGGTGGCACGTGATGCGTGCACGGAGAACGGGCAGGCTGAGGCTTTGGGACACTGTTTGTGGCAGGGTGGTAGTGACAGGGGCTCTGCGGTTCTGGGAAAGGTGCCCAGCCCCACCACCCCTCACGTCCCACAGGCAGGCGGCACCTCCCCAGCAGGCCAGGGCAGGCCCCAGCTTCTGGCTCAGGCCTTCCTCTTGTCCAAGGCCAACTTGGCCGCTTGGTGGGCTTTGCTCCCACCCATCGTGAGCTGTGCTCCCACTTGGCACTTAATTTTCCAGAGAAATGTAGCAGTGCTCCAGCTCAGCACCTGAAGCTACACCAGCTGGGCCTGAGGCTCCCAGGAAGCAGCCTTCCTGAGTCCTCTGGCTGAGGTGACCACGCCACTCCCTCCAGGTCCACAAGCCACATCTGAAGGGGCCTGGGGCTCAGATCTCTGCTCAGCACTGACCATGAGAATGGGGTGGCCTCTGTCCATTTACCTCCTTTATAAATTGGGGGTGTGGCTGGTGCAGTAAGACCCCAGTGAAAGGCAAGGGGCAGGTCCTAAGTCCACACGCATGAACTGGGCTGGCTGCGTGACTCTGAGGCACTAGAAGTGGCAGGTGAGTCTGCCCATTCCCTGTCGGGGGTGGGGGGGTGCCTGGCAGCGGGGGGTCCGTGAGCCTGGTCACAGGTTCCCCATTGCAGCCTCTGCGGTACCTCCCCCGGCAGCTTCCATCCAGCCCTCACCTCCAGCACTCAGCCCACTGGACGCTGCAGTGGGTACTGCTCTGCCTGTTTCCTGGCTGCCGCCCGTGTCCCCAGAGCATCCCGTGTCAGAAGCTCCATACACAACTGAGGAGGGGGGATCCCCTCCTTGTCACAGGACAAGCCCAGTGCCAGGCTCCAGTGCCTGGCCCCAGCTGAGAAATTACGTGGGGACTCACTGGGTGCCAGGACCACCTGGGATCTGGCCTCAGGTACAGAACACCCGCTGGTAGCTTATTGAAGATGCAGATTTCTGGGTCCTGCCTTCTTGGGGACTCCAGGTGGGGCCCAAGAACATGCATGTACCGGGACGGTGCCCTCCTGTGTGGGGCTCCCAGGATGTGGAACCTCCATGTGGGGGGAGCCCTTAGCTGCCCACTGCAGGAGCACAGGGCACGCCAGATGGGGGCATCGGTGGCTCCTTGGCCTGGGCCTAGCACCTGCCCTTGGTTGGGGTGAAGGTTGGCTGGGGGCAGCAGGGATGTCTCTGTGTCCTGAGGAAAGGCTGCAGGAGCTGGGTGGACCCCTGTCCACCTCAGGGATGCAGTCAGTCTGGGCCGATTATCCTGATCTTCCACCCCCGTCCACAGGGCCAGGGTGTCCACTTGGTGGAAGGGGCAGCTGGTGTGGGGCCTGGAGGAGCGCCCCATCTCTGCCGGCAGCAGGGCACCTGGGGAGGCTGCACACAGCTCCACCCCCCACCTCACAGTGCAGATGGGGAAACTGAGTCCCACAGGATGGCAGTAAGTCCAGGTCACATGGGAGGTGGGGGGCAGGCAATGGAACCCAGCCTCTTACCCCAGGGTTAGGATTTGGTGACAGTGATGGGCAGGGAGTCTCAGGCCTCACCTGAGAGGGGCCTCGCCTGAAAGGGTCTCTCACCTGAAGGGGCCTCGCCTAGTGGGGGGCCTCACCTGAGGGGGGCCTCGCCTGAAAGGGCCCCTCACCTGGAAGGGGCCTTGCCTGAGACGGCCTCACCTGAAAGGGTCCGAGGGGTCCTTGGCATCACAGACGTCCGCGTGGCCATGGCAGACGCAGCGGCCGCCGATGCTGATGTCCTTGATGCTGTAATAGTACTGCACCCGCAGGCCTGTGAGCGCCAGGGCCCAGCCCGACCCGCCCGGGTCCCTGGGCCTCTGGCCAGGGCCGCCCCTGCAAACCAGCTGTTCCCACCCCCCTGCCAGGGGCCGCCCCACACTGGACAGGCTAGGCTCACCCGGCGCGTGACCGTGGGGTCCCGCAGCGCCTTGCCCATGAGGTGGCCCAGTAGCGTGTTGGTGCGCAGGAAACGCAGGCGGATGTTGGTGGCTTTGGTGAAGTTGCGCAGCAGTGGGGAGTAGGAGAAGTTCATGGCCCCCGGGCGCCCATTCACCAGGGACACCACAATCTGCAGAAGGCGTGGACGGTGAGTCCAGGTGTGACCACCACCAGCACCAGACGACAGGACCTACCGCCATGCCATCCCCAGGCCCACCTCGCCGTTCTCCAGGGGCACTATGCGCGAGTACTCAGTGGTGCAGATGGCGTCATCATCCCTCATGATGCGCTCCAGTGTCTGAGACCCGAATCGCTCCAGGCAGTCCCTTTTGGAGGCTGCAGGAAATGGCCAGAAGGGAAGGGGCTGAGGCCACCAGAAAAGCCCGCAGACCCCGTGGCGGTTCCCCTGGGCTCCCTGACTTCCCTGAGCCTGGCCACGTCATCCTGAGGTGGGAATGCTGCCCCCTCAACGGGTCACTGTGGGGACCAGAGGAGAGCCCCACCTCTACCAGCAGCAGGGCACCTGGGGAGGCTGCACACAGCTCCACCCCCCACCGCACTGTGCAGATGGGGAAACTGAGGCCCACAAGGTGGCAGTAAGTCCAGGTCACACAGGAAGGGGAGCAGGCAATGGAACCCAGCCTTCTACCCCAGGGTTAGGGTTCAGTGATAGTGATGGGCAGGGAGCCTCAGGCTCCGCCAGCCAGCAGGACTTGGGGAAGAGGTTATAGAACACTGCCGGGGGAGGAGTTCCCCGCCGGCCACACTGGACTTGCACACGTTGTGCTGGTTCACCATCCACACCCCCGTGTCCCCCTCCCTGGAACACGTCTAGAGAGCAGGTGCCCCACCTCCACTCCTTGGGGGACTGTCTTCATCTCCTTCCTTGGGGACAGTCCCCAACTGCCTGTGAAAGAACTGCCCCTCCCCCACTATCAGACCAGGGAGTTTTTGGGGACACGTGACCAGGCCTGCCAAATCGGAGCATCCCTGTCCTGCCAACATAACCAGTCAGGGTGGCAGGTAGCCAAAGGCGGCCAGTGAGTGCCAGGACCCCAGCTCTCCTGACACAGGCAGCTGAACTAGCAGGAAGTGAGCTGGGAGCCACCAGGGCCCTGTGTCACCACAGGGAACTGTCGAGCATGAAGCCAGCTCAGAGGGAGCCAAGAGGTGGCACCGAGATTCTTGGCGCCACCAGCCCCTAAGCCCAGCTGTGCCTGACATCAGGGACGTGAGCTGATAAATTCCCATCTGCCTCCTGGTCTTCAGACAGATAATCTCAACCCACGCAGGAGCTAGGCGTGAGGGCCAGGCTGGTGACCGGAGACCTTGAAAAAGCATGGCCACGGCAGCCCCACCAGAGACACCCCCACCAGGCCCCACAGCTCCTGAGACTCACAGGCGAAGAACTGCCACGGCTGGTAGGTGTGGCCGAAGTCCGTGGACCGCTCCAGCACCCAGAGGTCTGGCCGAGGGGAATTGGCAAACTTGATAAGCACGTAGGCCACGTGGAAAACCTGTGGGGACCGTGGGATGTCAGGGTGCCCCCCTGCCCATCGGGGGAGGGCCACAGCAGGTGACGCAGGGCACCCCTGCCCCACAGGGGCATCTGTGGGTTTGTCTGCTGGGGCAGAGGGACCCAGGGAACAGGGCCTGCACCAGGGACAGTGAGGAAGATGGGGGCCAGCCCGCTCGGAAGGGCTCCCTCCTCAGCCTGCGGTGCCTTGGTGTCCCCCTGCCTCCCCCCAGAAGCTTGGGGTCACACTGGTCCTTCAGGCTGTGGCTGCAGATGGGGCACACCGGGGGAGGTCCCAGGCAGTGGGGCTGGCTGAGGTAGAGACAGGAGCACATCCCAGTGTCCCCACAGCATGATGTCCAGCCAGGACAGGTGGCCAGACAGTGCCCCCACCAAGCAAGTCCAGCCCCCAGAACATCTGAGGGTCAATGTCCCTCCCAGGATGGGCTGTGCCCTGTCACCCACTGACTGGCCCACAGCCACTGAAGCCCAGGTCCAGGCGGCATGGAGCAAGTTGGGGCCCAGTGCTGCCATCGGGGCCCCAGGGAGGAGACAGGCTGGACAATGGGCACCGCCCCATGCTGAGATGAACTGGGGAGACCCCACTAGCCCAGGACTGGGGGTTGTAGCTTCCTTGTGGCCCTGGGCTTGTCAGGGCAGCCCCTGGCCAAGGGCGAAGGGAAGCTGCTCCTCCAGAGGCACCTAGAACCCCCACGCCCTAGCCAGGGGGCCCCGCCCCGCCTCTCCCCGCTCTCTCCTCCTGCCAGCCCCACCCTGATCCAAGGGAGGTGCCCATAGCCTCGTTTCTCATCGTTCTGGCTGGAGGACCGCATCCCTGGGCTGTCCCCTTAGGCCTGCACCCCTGGGGCTTGGTGGGGCCCTTCCTCAGCACAGCCCTCACAGGGCACTTCAGACACCGCCTCCGGGAAGCAGAGCCATCCACCCTGCCCTCGCCCTGGGCATCCCTCCCCCGGGAGGCCAGGCCTGAGCCCCGCTGGTCATCACCGCCCCAGTCGCATGTCTGTGCCTGCCCGCAACGGCCCTGCGACCCCGTGCCTACGTCTGGCGCACACACACTCATCAGCCCACCAGCGGCACGCTGGGGCCTGCTCCTCGGGTCACCCTGGCCTGTCGGGAAAGAGCCCCCGAAGGAAGCAGAGGTACGTGGGGGCTGAGGGCCCTTCTGGGCTGGGGGCTGGGGACTGGGGGTGGCCTCATGCTGCCACAGGTGCCCCGAAAAGCCCCCAGGGCCTCAGCACTGGGCGGCTCCCTGCGGGTAGGGGCCATAGCCCCCCAGGAAAGGCCTCTGGTCCCTAAAATTGCCCATGGCCTCAAGGGCGAGAGGCTGACCATGGAGCAGGAGGGTCCAGAGACCCCAGGAGAGGGCCCAGCAGGACCCCCTGGTGCACACATCCCATGGCAGGGCTGAGGACTCAGCAAGCCGTAGGAGTGCCCCCACGCCCCACACACCTCGGGGGGCAGCCAGCCCCTAGGCTCCCCCCGCGTGACGATGGGGAGGGCGTGTGGTTTCCAGGCCAGCCCCAAGCCTGGCAGCCCCGAGAGAGGGTGGGCCCCCCTGCTGGGCCCCGGCAGCTGCAGCCAAGGGGCTCTGAGGCATCTGCAGGGAGGTGGCAATACCCCCACCTGCACAAGGAGGGTCAGCTCCCACCAGGAGTGGGGGGCTCCAGACAGAGGGCAGAGGCTCAGCTGGTGTGGAGCCCTGCTCCCAAGTGTGCCCCCAGGTGGGCTCTGAGCTGCCCACCAGGCCTCTGAGGGTGACGTCATGCCCTGGGGCTGCCCCACCCCCTGCTGCTCCAGAGGATTTCTCTCCGCAGCAGGTGCTGCCCAGGACCTGGTGGGTGCTGTTGACCAGGCACGTCCCAGGGGCCCCACAGGCAAAAGTGGGGGTCCCCCCAGGGCTGCTCAAGGCCTGCAGCCACCCCACCTCCACCTCCCAGTTGACCTGCGGCTACTGTGGTGTCCCCCATGGAAGGACCACAGACCCCTTATGGCTCCAGCCCTGGAGGGGCACAGGCTGCCCAGAGTCCAGGTGGGGTAGGGTCCCAGGACCCCAAGACACACAGGGCCTGAGTCCTGCCCAGAAGCCTTGGCGTTGGGGACACTGAGTGGAACCAAGTTCGGTCTTTCCCTGAGGAGGGGGTGGGGGCACAGCCTATTCAGCTGCTGCCAAGCTTTGAGGTCATCTTCCACTCCCCCGTGGGTGGGGAGCAGAGAGACCAGCACTGCCCAGACAGCAGGGCTCCCAGTGCCTTCGGGAACCGACCCTACACCCAGCCCCACACCTTGGCCTCAGCAGACCCCTGTGGACCCAACCCAGGGGCATTCCAGGGAGCCCACACACAGGGGCAGGGACATAGGCTGCTCCCAGGGAGCTGGCAGCACAGCCCCCCAGCGCCCCACTGATGGCTCCCGAAGAGATGGAAAGACCCAGCGGCCCCCTGGGACCCACCCCCGCCTTTCCCTGAGCGCTGGGGAGGCTGCACCCTCCAATCTGTCCCTCCCTTTGCCCCTCCTGCAGGCTGGTCGCATTTTTCCCAGCTGAGAGCACTTGCACAAATATTGACTGGAAGACACCGGTCAGCAGGGAAGGGGGGCATGGAAACTGCACCCCTCCCAGCTGGGATGCACAGAAAAATCCCTGCCTTTTGTCCATCTGTCCACCCGAGCATCTGTCTGTCAGAAAGAGGCCCTGGATAGCTGTTCTCGAGGGCCTGGCTGGCTGCATAGATGCTGGCAGGAAGGGAAGCCCCCGCTCAAGGGCTCCCATCTGTCCCCAACCTGGTCTCAGCTCCCAGGGTGACACCAGCCGCCCTCGGCACAAGCCACAGCAGGGGCAGACCCCTGGCCTCCCTGGACGCAGCCCGGCCCCCTCCACGCCCCACTCAGCTCAGCTGCCAACTCGAGCTGACCTTTCCGCTGTTACATAGTTCTGTGCAGAAGAAAAAAAATTTCTTTTAAAGCAAAAGCCAAACAAAAGCCACCCGGGTTATTTTTAAAAATCTGGCTATTTTGGGGCAGGCACGTCTCCAGGACAGCAGCAGGGCCAGCCTCTCGGCCACCGCGCCCCCGGCCCCCACTCCCAGCCCGACCTCAAAGGGCCAAGGCTCCCACAGGAGGGCTTCTGCCCCAGGGACCCCTGCCTCACAGGAAGTGGGCAAGAGCCCCAGGAGCATGGGGCCCGGGGCAGCAGGTCCAGGTGGGCTCCGGCTTCAGTGGCTCTGTCCCTGGGGTGGTCACTGCCCCTCCCCAGGCACAGGGCAGTGAAGAGAGGTGCACAGAGGCCGACTGGGGCAAAGTGCCTTTAGTGACGGCAGGTGCCAGGAGCCTTGGAGGGAGGATGCCATGGAGATGCCACCTGGCCCTGGAGTGGGCAAGCAACAGCCACAGCCTCCAGCAGGAACAGTGCAGAGGGCACCCACGAAGCCATACCACACACTGGTGTCCCAGAGGCAGAGTTTGGGGAGAGGAGTGAGCAGGGGCCAGGATCTGGACAGCTCGGCGAGGACTGCAGAAAAAACCGGTGGGGCCTCCGCAGGCCCTGGGGATGGTGGGGGCAGAGGGTAACCCTGTCCGCCTGCGCCTTCCTGGGCTCAGACACCCACGTCACCAAGGGGTGGGCTCCACTGGAACTGCTGGGAGAGGGGATGGGACTCCATCCTGTGCCATGCCCTAGCTTTGCCCTGGCCCATCTTGGGCTGGGGAGACCAAGGCCGGGCCCAGGTGCCACCACACTGCCTGTCCTGGGGCTGAGGACCAACCCCAACTGCCCAGGGGCAGTAAATCATAGGCAGTCTGTGATTCAGCCCTGGCCCTGCAGGAAGAAGGACCCTGTGCCAACTCCCGGGGACAGGCCAGGGTCCTAGGCAGTGCTTGTGAAGGCAGGAAGCCCCTCCTAGCACCAGGCATCCAGGCCAGCTAGCGCCCTGACCGATCCCCTGGCACAGAGCACTGGGGCGCCTGGGCCGGCCTCAGAGGCCCTGTGACCTGAGCCCTGGTCCAGCTCTGCCTTTGCCTGCATGCCCGAGGTGCCTCCGCCGGCAGCAGAGACCCCATCTGGAAACCCTGATAAACCCACAGCAGGACAGGGTGGATGGGCGTGTCTACTCAGGCCCCCAACTGGGTGAATAAACATGGCCCATCCGCACAGCAGATTAGGGAGCACGAGAACACGCCTGCCGCATGTGGACACTGCTCCCAGAGACAGTGAGGGGGAAGTGCCAGGGGACGCAAACAAAAACACAGAATGCCCCAGGGACAGACGGAGACCCCAGGAACCCCAGCTTGCCCAACCCACAGGTGTCCAGAGCAGGGTTGGCAGCAGCTCACCAGCTGCAGGGCAGAGCACGGGGCACCAGCCAGGCAGACGCCAGCACCTCAGTGGAGCCAGGCCTGGGGTAGATTCCGTGACCCCTGACCTCCCTGCCCCTCCCCTGCAGCCCAGCCCAGGTTAGGCCAAATGGTCAGCCTGGGGCCACAGGAAGTGGAGTTTATCCCAAGGGGACCCTCAGCCCGAAACCCAAACAGTTTAGTCTGTGCTAAGCTGTACTGCAGAGGCCACTGCAGCGGGTTTTGTTTAAAAACAGAAAACAGGAAGACTCTGGGGGCTGCCAGGGCCTGGGGGGGTCCAGGTGGGAGGCGGGAGGGTGTCTCTGTGCACACAGTAAGCAAGGCGGACCAGTGTGCCGGGCCAGCTGCATGGCTGCGAGGGTGAGGATGGCCCCCAGCCGGGCAGGGACAAGTAGAGGGAGGGTCTCACTGTTAATCCTGTGCCAGGGGAGGGGCATCTCAAGTTTGGCCAGAGGACCTGCCCCAGGGATGCCACCCAGAACCCCCACTCTGACCCGCACAGGGAGCCCAGCTTGAGGGGCCACATCCGGCCCAGCCCCTGCACCTGTCACAGCCGCTGGGCTCTGTAACTAGAGCCTGGCCGTGGCTGCACTTCCTGTCCTTCCCGGGATAGCCCCACTGACCGTCCTGGGGCACTGGCCACATGGCTGAGCACCCAGCCAGGCTGGGAAGCCAGGCCAGCAACCACCGGGACCAGGAGGCTGCCGGGGAGCCCCAGCTAGCCAGGCTGAGGGCAGGCAAGGCCGGTGTTCCCACCCCCACTTATGGAGGAGGCCAAGCCTGGGGAGTCCACACTGGCACTATCCCTCTCCTAAACCCCTGCCTCAGTGTCCCCAAGTGCCCAGGTGATCAGTAGCTTCACCAGAGCTTTGCCTCCTCAGCACCCCATCTGGTGGGGGGGCTGACCTCCTCCCCGCCCCCACCCCCCACCCATCACCCTGTCTGAGGCCCTCACTATCCCCAGGGGCACAGGCCCTCACCGCAGCATTTCTAGCCCCTCGCCAACACTTTGGGCCTGGTGCCCACCTGCCCCCACCCACACCCCAGGGCCAGCCCAGGGCTGCCTGTACCTTGGCCTCCCACTTGTCCTTCTACCTGGCCCCAAGTCTGTCCTGCAGCCTGGGGCCCCTTGGGGCTGGAACAAAGCCGCTGGCCACCTGCAGTGCAGGAGAGAACAAAGCAGGGCCCTTGGCAGCACTCCCCCCACAGCATGACCAGAAGGTGGGCTGAGGCTGCAGGTAGAGGGAAGGGCTGCTGGGGAGAGCCCCTCCCCCATGGCCAGGCACCTGGGGGTGTTGGAGAGGGAGGGGACACAGGCCAGCCCAGCTTGTCCCTGCCCTGCCCCTTAAGACCTGGGCCTGCTGGGCTGGGATGCGCAAGGTGGGGAAAGGCCCGTACCCTGTGGCAGGGCCCTGAGGGTAGGAGACCCCACCTGGGCCCGCCTGCTGTGTGGCCTCAGCCTGGGCAGGGGTCTCGAGGTGGTTCTGGGAAGAGGGAGCCTGAGGCCAGTGACCTGACCACTGGGCTCCAGAGGCTTCCAGAGGACACAAGGAAATACACACCCACCCCCCAGGACCCCGGGCAGGTCGTGGCTGGGACTCAGAAACTTCCCTCTGAGTCACCAGAGTCACCAGCCATGGAGCCTCTTCCTGGGGCCCCACCCTGGAGGAAGAACCCCTTCTGAGGGGTGGTCCACAAGACCCGGGCCAAGAGCCCAGCCGGCTCTCGGGTGTCCTAGCCGGCTACTCTCCAGTGGACCCCTCGGAGGTCCAGCACCCCCACCCGCCCCATGCCAGCCCTTGGGCCCCACCCACAAGAGCCATGATCAGCCCACCCCACCCTCCTCAACCGCAAGGCGCAGGAAGCCCTCCAGTGCCCAGGGCCAGCTGCCCCACCCCCTTCCCAGGGCATCCGCTCCAGATCCCAGAACAAAGGCTGCTGGCAGCCCGCTCAGCCTGGCTTCCCTATGGAAGGCCCAGCCCTGCCCCAGGACCAGTGCCTCAAAGGACCTGCCAGCCCCAAGCGGGAGAGCCCCAGGAAAGAAGTTTCTCTCACCTGTGGGGATGGAAATCGGGTCCATCTGCCCCACTCGACTCCAGTGCTCCCCACCCCACCCCACCCCAGCCAAGGCTGGTAGCCCCGTGGCCCAGGCCAAGATGGGCCTCAGGGATGCGCCTACACAATCAGCAAAGGGTGGAAGGGCGGAAGGAGGGAGGGAGGGAAGAAAGAACGAGGGGGCGGATGGGTAGACCTCTTCTCTAACAGCTGGAAGGGCTCCTTTTCCTCCTGGGTCATTTCCCAGTTGGTGAAACAGGCTTGGAGAGGCAAAATGCTCACACGGGGAGACCCTCCCCTGGCCCAGGAACAATCTAAGACAGCGGTCCCCAGCCTTTTTGGCACCAGGGACGGGTTTCATGGAAGATGATTTTTCCACAGACCGGGGGTGGCAGTGGGGGGAGGCGGAGCTCAGGCAGTGATGTGTGGCCTGTTTCTAACAGGCATGGACCAGTACCGGGCTGCGGCCTGGAGATTGGGCACCACAGATGTAAAAGCAAATCTGCTCAGGCCTGGACATCTCCAGCCCAGTGCGCAGACGTGGAGTCCAAGGCTCAAAGAGGGCCCCAGAGCCAGGAGGTGGCAGGGCCTGCACCTGTGGGTCCGAGTGCCAGTCTGATCTCCCTTGGCACCCCCACGGTACATCAGACACTGTGCCCACCTCAGGCACTGTGCCCACAGGCTCTGCAGCCACCCACGGAGACCAGGCCCTCTCCCCTCCCCAGCCTGGCCAGGCTAGTCCCTTGGAGGGAGGCCAGGAAGAACCCACCAGGGCCCCCCTTCCCACCCACCAGCAGCCGCCTGCCTGCCCCCAGCAGGTGAGAATTCACACATGCAGCTTCCCCTAGTGCCTCCGCTGCTATGCCAGAGAGATGAGGGACTCGTGTGTCCCAGAGGCTCCTAAGGCCCCCCAGGCTCCAGGGGACAGGGAGCCCAGACTTGGTGAAACCCAGTGAGATAAAGGTGAAGGCGCCAAGCCGCACCCTGACCTGGGCCAGGTCAGAGCCAGGGCCAGTGCTGGCACCCAGAGGTCAGCAGGTGGGAGCCTGGGACGACAGCCCCTGCCCAGCCCCTCCCCGCCTGCCCTTCCACCCTGGCCGCTCCTACATGGGGCACAAGAGGGAGTCCACAGCCCCCTGCAAATTTCAGACCACTTTTTGGGACGTGAGCTGCTCCCCGTGGCCAGAGGTGTCTGCCCCTCAGGGCCGGCCCTTCCAGCCAGGCTTGTGGGAGACCTCCACTACCTCTAACACTCTGGGATTACAGCAGGGACAAAATGCCTCAGAAAGGAGCAGAGACCCACCCAGTCACACACAGGTCAGTGGCAAAGCTAGCTGGGACACAGGCCTCTGGACTTGCAGGGCAGGGGGCTGGCAGGATGGACCCTGTAGCCCTGACTCTGGGTGCTTCTGGCTCAGCTTCAATACCGGCCCCCACCACCCTGTCCCAGGAAGCACAGGGATTACTGGCCCATTGCACAGGCCAGGACCCCAAGGCAGGCACACAGACAAAGTCACCCAGAGTGGGATGTAGCCTGTGTGCATCTGAGCCAGCCCAGGGGAGAAATCAGGGCTGGCGGCAGGCAGGTCCACTGTGGGGGCTTGCTCTTCACTGGGGAGCACCTGGTCCCACCCTGCACCTGCGCTGGGGACTGAGAACATGTACCTAACCCCACCTAGCCCCACCATGGCCACCATAGCACAGGTATCCCAGGAATGTCCACTTCCTCAGCCTCCTCTGCATTCCTACAGCCCCTCCCACACCCGCCAGGAATTCCTTAAACACCAGGGCGCCAGCAGGGGGTGGCGGCAGGGGCTCCCAGCATTTCTGTCCCTGCCTCCCGAGCTGTCCACTCAGCACCCCCACCCAGACCCTCTGTGTGACCTTTGACAGTGTCCATTAGCCCCTCTATCCCCACGTTGCAGGGGTATCAAAAGCATGAACAAAAGGTGCCCACTGCTGTGCCTGTGTCCCGCCTGTGCCCAGACTCCCAGCCCCAGCCTTGCACAGAGTGGAGACCTCCTCTTCGGGCCAGAGGTGCAGGGTGGGGGCCCAGCAGGCAGAAGGGGGGCCCTACCTGGCCCAGGTCCAGGGTGACGTTGACCTCATTGTACTCCAGGCCACGGGACAGTGGCGGGCTCTGCCACCAGCGCTCTGTGCCGTCAACCGCGTTGCTCACGGGGTGTGCTTTGTTGCTGTTGGCAGCTGTGCAGATGTCACAGTACTGGCCCTGAAGGGGACCAGGCATGGTCAGATGGCTGAGAAGGGCCGGGGACCCTGCACCCCACAGAGTCACCCTCTCGCCCTGAGGCGAGCCCTGGCCCTGTTCAACTGGCCAATACCCCCACCTCGATCTCCCTTCCTCCACTCATCCCTTTGCTCGGCAAGCACAGACTGGGCAGCTGCTGCTTCCTTGGTCTAGGGGATGTGGCTCACAAGAGATGCTCGTACTCAGGGAGGAGACAGGAAGACCAGGGAGGGAGAGGGGTGCTTGCTATAGGTGGGAACATCAAGGTGGGCCTCTCTCAGGAGGTGGCATCTGAGACCCACACAGGAAGGGGGAGCGTGCTCTGGGCAGAGGGATGTCAGTGCAAAGGCCCTGAGGCAGGCAGAGCCACGGAGCCAAGAGGGCAGATGGGGAAGGGGGCAAGGTACGCATCACCCCTCCCTGCCAGCCACTGCAGAGGCTCAGGCAGGTTGTGGGGCAGAAGGGCTGAGGAGGGTGAAGCTATAGAGGATCACCCAGAGATGAGTGGTGACTGCAAGAGCCAAGACCCCTCCCCACCTCCACCAGCCCAGCCCCATACCCCCCACCCCAGGCTTTTGCCCACAGCCGCTCGGATTAGGGTCTCCAGAGAGACAGAATTAAGCTGTTCTGGCAGCCTGTGGGGACAAGCCCGAGTGGAGGTGTGGGGCAGCAGGTGAGGCCCAGGCTCCTGGCTCTGCGGCTTCCCAGCCCTCGGATTGGGCCAAGTCACGCGGCTGCTGAGCCTCAGTGACCCCATCCGTAGAGTGGGGATAATGCTGCACCTGCCTCAGGCCACCATGAGGATTAATGGATCACACCCAGGGCCTGGCAGCTGCTTCTGTCCCGGTCCAGCCACCTGGTGGGGGCCTGTCCTGGGGGGTGGCAGAGGACAGAGAAAGCTCCCAGCAGGGTCCTGGCCTGCCCTCCCTGATGAGGGAGGAGCAGGTGCAGGAGCCTGAGAGGGGGATGGGCAGGGCCTGTAGGGGCAGAGCTTGCCTGGCTGCCCGCCCAGTGGCACCCTCCCTCCCAGGGAAACCAGACCTGCTGTCCCTCAGCACACAAAGGCGACTTCGCACTGGCTGTCTCAGAGGCTGAGTCTGGGAAACTCAGTCGCCTCACCCCTCCCAGCCTCCCGGGGGGCCAGACCTCATACTAGGAGGAGGAGGTAGGAGCGTGGGAGACCCCCTGCCCCCACTCCTGGGCCCAAGTAGCTACAAGAGAGCCTGCCCTAAGCCCCCAAGTAGGCAGGGCATGCTGCCTCCCCAGACCCATCCGTCTGCCCCGGGCCTCCGCACCCATCCCGTGGGCACCCATCCCATGCACACTCATCCTGTGGGCCTCTAGGACCTGTGCTGGCATTTGGGTCATCCCCATCTCAGAGCGTGCCCCTGCCATCCCCTGATCTCAGTTCAGATGCCCCCTCTTCAGCAGGGCCTACAGCTTGGGACCATCCAAGACGACCCGCAGCCCTGCTTCAGTCATCCTCCCGCATGAAAGAAACCTGGCTTATCTGTCCATTCCTGACTAGGGGGTTTACCACCTTTCCCAGGGCCCCCAGAGCTCCAGTGGTGGGGTCCACACCTGCCTTGTTCCCAGCTACACCCCCTAGCCCACCACCAAAGCTGCCACAGAGGGGCTAGAGCATCGGACGACACCCAGCAAAGTGCCACGGCCTGCGTGGGCCACACTGCCAAGCTTAAATGGTGATCCCCAAACTGGACGCTGGGGCTCAGGCTCCGGGGCTGGCAGGAGCTCCAGGGGTTCAGGGACAGCGCAGCATGCACAGGTGCCTGGCCAGGGTGGGGAGGCTCCCGGGAAGCAGGTGTGGGTGGGTCTCCAGGCAAGGTTGCCTGCTGGGCAAGACTCTCCCAGACATGTGAGCGCCCCAAGGAGGCTGGGGGGAAGGTCAAGGTTTGAGGGTCAGCCTCTAGTCTTCCAGGAGCCCAGGGAAGCCCGGGCTCAGTCCCTGCCAGGTGACCGGGTTGGCCTGAAGAGTTAAGGGTCCACTGGGCCACTCACTGAGTAGCAGGCCACCATGGACCGGGCTGGGGAAACCAGGCTCCCTCCACCCCTCCTCTGCAGAGGGTACTGCCAGGAACAGAGCTAGGAAACAGCGGAGGGGCTGATAAGGACTTCCCCTTCCAATGAGTCACCACAAGGGCCTGGCTGCCGTGTCCTGACTTCCCTTGCAGGGCGAGCCCAGAATTCCTCTGATGCCCACCTGAGGCTTTGAGGGCCGGAATCCCAATTGGCCCTCTGCTTGCTCCAGCTGCCTGGTCCAGCTGCCCAGCAGGGCTCACTCCAGACCTTGTCTGGGATGTCCCAGGCCAGCTTCTGACCCGCCCTCTACATAGGGGCCCTGAGAGCTGCCGGCCTGCAGCCTTGAGCTATGCTGCCCGGTGCCTGGGCCCTGCATCCTCAGTGACCCCTCCCTGTTGCCACAAAATGGGGCTGTCTGGATGGAGATGGAGCTGTAGCTTCATCTCCTGGGCCCGCCCACCTTGCCCCACCCACCCCTCGCTCCAGACAGGCCTGCAAGGCCCTATCACCCACCCAATCAGCGGCCAGGGAGGTCAGCAGACCCAGGGTTCTCAGAAGAGGAAGGAGGCGTCCAAGGTCACTAGGCCATCCAGCTTGCATCTGCCAGCTGGTCTTTCTACAGCGCCCCCAGCACGCAGCCTTAGAACAGGGGTACTAATTGCTCAGTGCTACAGACCTTGCCAGGGAAGCTTCCCCTCCCTTGCTAGATGTAAGCCGGGTAAGGCAGAGCCGCCATTCCCCATCTGGGCCAGCTCCGAAGCAGTTTGCCCAGTGGTCACGGTGTGACTGCTTCCGTAGGCAAGCTCACAACCCCAGGTGAAGCAGGCCGTCATGCTGTGCCCGTTTTACAGACAAGGAGCTTGAGACTCAGAGAGGGAAACCCACAGCTACGGAGAGGCAGAGGAAAGGGACTTTGACTCCAGGCCACTTGGCTCCCAGCCCAGGCCTTTAAGCACTATAAGGGGGTAATACACAGAGACACTGAGGGGCAGATCCAAGGAATAACCTTTTGAGAGGGCCTGTGGTCCCCTGTCCTGGGGTTTGGAGGTAGCCAGAGGCCTCCCCTGCCAGAGCCACAAAATCCCACCTCAGCAGTGAGGAGGGGCCCCAGGGAGCTCAGCCAGGTCTCTGCAGCAGGTCTGGAGATACCCCTAGGCTCTCCTTCCTGAGACCCGGCCCCTGTGGGGTCAGCCAGATATAGTGGGGGTCTCCACCCAGGAGGTGCCCAGGTTCCCACTGCTAACCCAGCTGGACCTGGTTCTGGTTGTGGGGCTCCAAGCAGGTGTCTGCATCTTTCCAGGGCTTAGTTGCCCCATCTGAAGTGTGAGCTTGAGACCTCCAGTCTCAGAAGGCTGTGCTGGGCTTGGAGTAGAGAATGCATCTGTCCAGGAGCCCAGCCAGGATGGCCCTGCTCAACTCCCCTCCCCCACTGGAGGGCCAGGGGTAGGGCCCAGCTCAGGCTCCTTCATTCATCCCCCAACTTCCTGGCATCTCCCCCACCCCCGCTAATCTACCCTCCAGCTACTCTCCCCTACCCCAGCCTCTCCTTCCGGGAAGGTGGAGACAGGTCCCTGGAGGCGGTGGCTGCTCAAGTTACATAGGCCTGTGGGGCCCCTGCCTAAGGTGGGGCAGGGTGGGGAGATGGGCCTAGAGTGCGCTCTTAGGGAGCCCCTAGAGCAGACTTCACCCCCCCCCCAGGCAACCCAGCTCTAGCTTAAATCCAGAGGATCTCAAAAGCCCTACTTTCCTGGTCAGGTGTCCATTTGTGGGGCTGCCTAACTGAACCCACCTACAGGCTACTGGCTTGGGAGGGGCATGCCCCCCAGAGGGTCTTCAGGGATTGAAACCACATCTCCCCAGGGAGATTGAAGCCCAAGGACCCTACCACCTGCTGGGCAGACACTGCTGGCAGCTACGTGTTCCCATCCCCAGTGAAAACTTTGCAGCTTTCTCTCCCCTACCTTGGGGGTCCCACGGAGTCCCAAGAACCCTAAGGAGAGGCTTCCACCCTTGGTTGGGGGCAGTGGGAGCCTCAGGTGGCTGGCCCCCAACACAAGAGCAGAGGCGCCTGGCCCCTTCCGCCCCCATCATGGTCCCCATCCAGAGGCCAGCAGGTTCCAGCCTGTCCCAGGGGAAGGTGGAACTGCCTGCCCCCTCTCCACAGGCAGCCTGTGGGAGAGGCCAAGTCCCGCCCTCGCTGGGATCCCGGACTTGGGGCTGCCAGGGACTGGGCAGCAGCCCTCCTCCCGCCGGGGTCACGGAGACAGAACTAGGCGGGCGCCCGGCTGCCCCCGAGTCCGCGCTAGGAACACCACATTCGGCCTTCCCAGAGAGGGACGTACAGTCCCTCAGACGAGCCTAAGTGGCCAGGTGGGGGTCCCTCTTGGTCCCCCAAAATGCGCAACCGCAGATTCAGGATGGGAGAGTCGGTACCTGGACCCACCCCGGCCCATGGCGCTCCCCCAGGAGTCGGGCTGGAGTCCGAATGCCTCGGGGCGATGTCCCCACACCCCTGCCCGCGCTCACCTGGATGGTCTGGTTGGGGTCCCCGCCTGCCACGGGGCCCCCCACCAGCTTGCAGTAGAGGTCCTCGGTGGGGCGCGGGGGGCCGCGCGCCCGGGCCTCCTCGCCGCAGGTCGCGGACGCGGCGATGCGGGCGCCCTCGGCCAGGTTGAAGTAGGGCGGGTGCAGGCTGAAGCCGCCGCCCGCCGCCGCCTGCGCCCGCGCCGCGCCCAGCACGCCAGCCGGCCCCCCCCGGGGCCCCGGGGGCCGCCCGCGCGCAGTGCGCTCCCCGCGCGGTGCCGCGCTCCGCGCTTCGCCATCTTCCTGGCCCCGGGCCGCGTCCCCGCGCTCCGGGGACAGCCGCGGCGGGAGCCCAGCGGGTCTGAAGCGAGGCGGCCGCCCGGCTCGCTCCGCCCGCGAACGTCAGGCCCCGCCCCGACCCGCCCGGGCGCCCGAGTCCCGCGCCCCGGGGAGGGGGCTGGGGGAGGGAGAGGACAGGGGGAGGGGCGGCCGGGCGGCCTTAACCCTTCGGACCCCGGCCCGGTCAGCCTCCCGGAAGGGGCACCTGCTGGCCCCGGGCCAGGCGCGGGACTAGGGCGCCAACGCGCCTCCACCCCAGGTCGTAGCTCCGGGTCCCGCCCGGGACCATGGCGCTCCCTCCCCTCCCCGCGCCCCGGCCCGCAGCCCAGCCGCTCCGCTCCATGTTTCCCTAACTCTGGGCACCTTTCGCCGCCCTCCCCATTGTCCCATCCTGCTGGTGTGCGGGAAGGTGCATTCTGCCAGCTGTGCACGGCGGTGGAGGGATCCCAGGTGGGGACCCCCTTCTTTCTGGCGGACCAGATCTTTCAGGTCAGATTCAACCCGGCCTGTCTCTTGCCTGCCCCAGCTGCACTTAAAAGTACTCTTCAACTGGGAAATGCCGCGGGAGGAACGGGACCCACCACGAGCCTCTTCGGAGGATTGGGGCGGGGTGGGGGGGTGCTTATGGCCCTGTGGCTCCTAAGGAAGTCGGGGCTCTCACATCTGTTGCCTGTTGAATGCCTGATGTGTGCCTGGGAGCACCTGTGCTCGGTCACTGTGGGCTCCAACTCTGCCTGGCCCTGAACCCACACACACAGCCCCTCTCCTGCCAGGGGCCGGCAGCTCGGGGACTCGAGGGGCAGAGCTCAGGGCTGTGTCCTGTGTTTCTGCCTTTGGGTGGCTGAGGCCACTGGGTCCAGTGGCTTCCTCCCCCCTTAGTCTCCTGGGCCAAATCTGCCTCCAGGGAAGACCGGGGGGTGGGGGTGGGGCCGCAGCTGCTGGGCCGGCTGCTCCCCTGGTCTTTGAGCCAGGCCAGCTGGGCCATGGTCCCACGTGGGCCGTGGGGCTCACATCTCTCTGGGCTCCCTGGACAATCCTGGGGGTCAGGGCGAGTTTGTGGGGCACTGGGCAGCCAGTCCTGGTGGGGGTCCTGAGCGGCAGCTGTTCCAGGAAGGTTGCACCACCATCCACATTTTCCTGGCCTCCTACAAATCTCAAATCCCAAGAGGCTGGGTGGCCCCTTCTCTTCAGAGTGGGGATATGGGCAGTGGGACCCTCCCTCCCTCCCTCTTTCCTCTTTCCTTCCCTGCAGTTATTCCGTAACTTCACCCTTAGTCCTCCCACCTAGGGGAGGGGGAGAACCGGCGGCTCCCCTTTGCAGGAGAAACTCCGAGTGGGGGAGGGGCCAAGGAATCCGGAGTCCGGCACAGATGCGCTCAGGAGCCGATTTATGATCCCGTGTGAGGGACAGATGAGAGTTGCCTCTGGGCAGCAGTGGGTCTGCAGAGGGGGGATTGGCACCAGCAGTGTGCTCTGCCCCTGGCCCGCCTATGACAGCGGGGGCTCAGACAGCCTGGGGGGCCAGATGCGGAGAACCCTCCCCCCAGTTCTGGCTGGACTCCTGAGAACCTGCCTGCTTCCCAATATCCCCCAGGGCCCAGCGGGCAGAGGTTGGGCCAGGAGCCCTCTGAGCCTCCTAGCGGCCAGGCCAGCCGCGGAGGGAGGGGCAACTGCCCGAGAATGCGCCGAGTCGGCGGAGTGGCCAGCTCCAGCACGAGGAGGGTTAATCCGGGGCTAGCTGCTTCCCGGCAGACAGCTGCCCCAGGAGCAACTGAAGAGCCACCGTGAGTGAAGGGGACAGGGGAGACTGTGGCAAGGGGCTGGGTGAGGTGTTTGCCCTCTGTGCCTGGGGGAGGGGCAGCGGGTCAGGAGCTGGCCCAGGAGGCATGGGGTGGGGAGGTGGGGGGATGGGGGGAGGGGCAGCTGGGCTCTGCCCACCTCACCGCCCACTGTCCTTGTCAGCTTCCAGTGAGTCACCACCAATGAGCCAGCCACTGTCTCTCCTTGTCTTCCTCTGACTCCTGGGCAACACAGCCACCTTTGCTACTTACCGATGGGGAAAATGAGGTCCAATGGCCAGGGCTCAGTGAAGAGCACACAAGTTAGCAAAGAGAGAAGAAGTCAGTTGTCCATTTCCTACCTTTCTGTTTATTGGGCATCTTTTGGGTACCAGTCCCCCCACAATCAGACAGCCCCAGCATGTGCTGTCATGAATGCACGGGACAGGGGTGCCCCATGTGGGAGTGGGGGTGCGGTTCAAGGGGTCAGCTCAGCGGGGGTAGGGGGCCAGGGAGGCAGCCCATCCCCCTGTGTCCTGCCAGGCTCTGGCTGCCTGTCCCCAGGACAACCCTAGATCTGGAGCCCCTCCCCCCCTGGCCTCAGGGTGACAGGAGCCCCAGGGTGGGGCAGGGGGCAGGAGGGAGCAGAGGTCAATGGCAAAAGGGAAGGGGTCTGACAGATCCTCCCCCACCCTGAGAGTAGCCCGTCTCACCTAAGCCCCCCTACTCCAACAGCATTCCCAGGAACACCCCTTCCCCTGCTTGGCCACACCAGGGGCAGCTGTGGGAAACCCTAAGGGCCAGGCCGGCCATAGGCACATCTGAACTCAGCCCTGGGCCACAAGCTCATAACCTTGGGAGCCTCTTGGGGACGCAGCTGCACTGAAGACACGGGGGCACCCCCTCACTGCACGCTGAGCGGTGTCACCAGCAGTCACAATCGGTAACAGATGACTGTGCAGACCTCCTATCCCAGAGCCTGGCTCCCCTGCTGCCCCTCCAGGAGGTTCCAAGTGGGTGCCGCACCCTTGGGAGAAGCCACAAGGTGGGAAAGAAGGCTCGTGCTGGCCCAGCCTGCAGATGAGGCCTGGTGGCTCTCTGCTCTAGGACTGGTAGTGTTTGTCTCGGCTGGACAGGGTTTGGAGCAAAGCCAGCACTGCGGTTTGGGATATCGGAGGCCACATTCCCCTTCTCAGGGCTGCTCTGACGCCCTTCCAGGGAGCCGGCTGGCGAGAACCTCTGTCCCTGTCCGTGAGACAGAGAAGCCGGGAGCGGGTGGCAGTCCTTATGTCCAGCTCAGTCCTCTGGGAGAAGGACACAGACCAGCCAGGCGCTGGGAGCACCCACTGTGGAGAGGAGTTCTCATCAGGGCATCGTGAACCCAGAGGGATAGGGAGAGCTTCTGGGCCTCTGTTGACTGTTGCTTGGTCCAGGAGCCCTCCATGGCCCTTGGCTGGCACTGTCCACTGCAAGAGCCAGCACAGAGCCTGGGAGCCTGGGGGCCTGGCCCGAGGAGGCCCAGAGCCGTGGCCAGACCCCGCCCTCTGACCTGGAGCACCCCTTCCCCTAAGGGCCATACCTGCCTCCCATATCCCAAGGGTCCATAAGTTCCTGCTCTCAGAAGGATGGGGCCAAGGGAGTATCTGGGTCATTTTGGAAACAGCTCCTCTGGAAGGAATGGTGCTTCTGCCTCCCTGGCTCCAGCCCCAGCTGGGCATCCACTGGAAACCACAGAGGCCAGGCTCTGGGTTGACACTACCGGGAACAGAGGAGTCTGACCCACAGGCCATCTGGCCTAGGCACGCCCCCTTCACCTGGTGTGTGCACCCAGCTCACAGGCCCCTCAAGGGACTCAGGGCTCTTTAGAGCCTTCCGGGGCAGGCACTGTGCCAAGAGTCTTGCACACAGCACGGTTGGTCACTCTCCCAGGGCTCCAAGTCACCTGTCCAGGTGCCTGCCCACTCCCCACAGTGCCACCACAGGCTGACCTGAAGGCAGTTGCTACTGCAGGTCCAGGCCTGATAGATGAGACAGCTGGGTTCACATGTGCGGGGTGTGAGACAGGTCCCCATACAAGAGGGCATGGAGACAGGCTTAGGCAGTGCCGAGGTGCCAGGAGATCTGGGGGACAGTCCCCCCGGGTCCTCGGCTCTCCACGGGTGTTCCCTGAGGCTCCTCTCCCCGCACCGGCTCATTTTCTTCGTAGAAGTGGCTTGGGCTTGGTGCCCTGGACAGGCGGGCCCAGCCCCACAACAAGCTCATGAACGGGGATGCTGGGAATCGTGGGGGTGACCTGATGCTCCATGGGGCAGTCAGCGTGACAACTGGGAGTCCAGAGTCCAGGATCCAGCTTGGACCCCCCACCTTAGTGGCCTAGCTGAGAATAGGGGAGCCCCTGCAGCTGCCAGCTAATTATGAGGTACCTGTTTGTGAAGTTCACCACGAGCTTCGAGAAATCAGAACGGAAACGGGAAACCGTGGTCGGGGCACCCCTGGCACCCTGCTGGGCATGGGCCCTGGGCTGGCGTGAGGGGCCTCACACACCTCTCCCCAGCCCAAATGGGGCTTCTCCTCCTTGGAAACCCCCCCCCTCTTAGGATCAAAGGCCGGGAGCCAGGCTCCTTCCAGCCCCCCCATGTCTGTGCCCTCACACCCTCCACCTCTTAACAGGCATGCCCCCCACTTCGTCTGGCCACCTCCCTCCCCAGCGAAGCCCCTCAAGAGCTGTCCCTGGTCTGATCTCTTAGTAGCAGTCGTTTTATTAATATTTGCTCAAATCGGAGCGGCTTGTCTGCCTTGCCATACCCCAGTGGCTAGCAGGGAGGACTGGCAGGGAGGACGCAGTGAAGCAGGAAGTGCAGCCTCTGGGATTTACCTCCCACAGGCCCAGCCCAGGCTGCCAGGCACCCTGCAGCTCTGGAGGGGTTGAGAGCAAGCCCCCAGTTCCAGGGATCTCCCCTTGCTATGCCCAGATGGCCTCATTCCTATCCCCATCCTGCCACCTCCCAGTCTGGGGGTCCTGTGAGCTGGAAGGAGGGCCTGCCTCAGAGCGGCAGCCCTGCGGGGGGTGCAGAGGGGCTGCTGTCCCTGGCGGGGCTGCATCCGTGTAGGACATCACCCCGACCACCCTTGGACCCAGCCCCTGGCCTGAGGACAGGCCCCCCGAGTGCCGTTCCCAGAGCCTGGCCCAGGCCCACAGCCTCCAGGGGGGAACAGAGTAGGGGCCCTAAGAGCCCCTGGGAGGGGGCCTGGGACCTCCCTGGAGATCCACCTGTGTGCAGCATCGGCAAGGAAGGGGCTGGTCCAGTAATGAGGCTGCTCCTAGGACCCTGACCCTGGCCATCTCCCTCAAGGGGCACCTCCCAGCACCTGGCTGGGTATGAGGTAAAGGGTCCAGACGTCCTGATCCCAGATCTGGGGGGAGCCCCTGAAAAGTCCACATTCAATGCCAGGGTGCCCACATTTTTGCAACATCATTTTTTTATCCTATTTAACCTTTGGCCCCCTTCCCCCTAATCCCCCCAATCTTCCCCCACCCCCATTCTCCCCAGCTGCCTACTCCATGCCCAGATCCTTAGGGCAGGGCGTCGTCCTCCAGGGCCCCCTGAGCCCCAGCCTGGGGGCTGCTGTGCCCCCTCCGCACAGGAGCAAGGCTTGGCCCCTGCCCCCGCCTCTGTCCTGGGGCCTGGCCAAGCTCTGGTTCCCATGGGGGTGGGGCGGGGGGGTAAGGGCCCTGAGCTTCTCCAAGAGGTGCCCACAGGCAGCCTTATATGGCCAGGAGGCCTCAAAGCCCAGGAGGAATCTGATTCCCCGGGAGGGCCCAGTGGGCAGAGCCAGAGCCCTGGCAGGGATTGGGCCTGAGGCCCTGTGGGGAAGGGGGACACCTGTAGCCCCCCGAGGGTCCCTTATCACAGCAGGGTGTGCAGGTTTCCTGAGCAGCAAGAGCAGTAATTTCCAGGTCAGCCTGGCCCTCCAGGCGCCACAATCGGATGGTTTCCAGACCACACAAATGCCCCACGGGGCTTTCATCCTCTCTGGCCCAGCAGCCTCTGCTCTGTGTCCTGACCCCCAGGGCCACTGGGGTGGACAGATAGCCATCTTCCCCGACTTCCCTCTCTTCCTGACCCCTCTCTGGGTTTATCATTCTCAGGCTGCTCTCTTTGTCTCTGTCTCTGTCTCTCTCTGTCCCACTCTCCGTTCTGTCTCTTGATCTCTGTCTCTCTCTTGGTTCCCCCTGCCTGCTGCCCTAGACCTGCTAAGCTCGGCCGAGGGTCCTGGGTGGCCCTTGCAGGGCTGGGTGGCCAGTGGCCATCGGGGGGGAAAGGTGCAGACCCTTGGGGCCTGGAGCTGACAAGCCTCAGCTCTGCAGCCACTGCGCAGCCCTGGGTTGCGGTGAGCACCTCATCCAGGAGGCGAGGAAGCACCATCCATCCCGCCCCTCAGTGTGCCCACCCTTGGTCCTCATGCTGCTGTGGGGGCCACAGCCTGGGAGGCCTCCCATGAGAAGCTCATGTTTCTGGCTCCTCCCTGGGACCAGGCCCCAGATAAGGGGACAATATGGGGAGGGGGCTATGACCCCTGCCACGTGCCTGCACTCTGCAAGTGGCTCTCAGGTGACTGCAGGGAATCACTATTCCCATTTTACAGAGGAGGAAGAGGAAACTGAGGCTTGGGGAGGTGTCACGGCCTAGGAAGAGGCTGGTGTGGCGGATGCCTGTGGCATCAGCGCTGTCTGTCCTGGATGTGCTCTGTGGCAGAGCTCCTCAGTGGTGCTGGGGGCAGAAGTACTAGGCAGCACCTGCCCCATCCCACCACAGAGCAGACCCTACATCCTCCAAGCTGGCTGGAGCCTGCTGACCTCTCCCCCTGCAAACCAACCTGCTGTGCCAACTCTCACCCCCCCCCACTGAGGCAGCAGGGGACATGAAGGGTGGACTGGGCCGGGCCCTTGGGGATCTGCTGGCCTGGATGCCATCTGGCACCAGGGGCCCAGACCCCTGCCCTGCAGCCCCCTGCTGTGATGAGGGCTCTCTTGGTGCTGGGGATCTGCCTGAGGGGCCCCACAGCTATCACACCATGTGGCTTTTCTGAGGCAAGTTGCCCTGTTGCCTGCTGGAAACCCTTCAGCTATGCCCTGGGCCTGAAGGTTCTGGTTCTCCCGGCACCTCCAACACCTCAGGCCTGCCTGCCCAGAGTCCACCATGAGCCGCGGAGCCTGCAGCACTCCTGTCTCACTGCCCCTGGCAGCCTTTGCACAAACCAGGCACTGTGCCTGGGGGATGCTTCTCCCCACCTCTCCGATCCCAGTGCCGGGTCCATAGCCCCCCCAGACTGTTGTATGTTCTTCCTTCATTATTCAGCAACTTTTATTTATTTTATTTTATTCCATGTGGCACCAGCCACTCCAGGCCCACTTCAGGAGCTGGTGCCACAGCAGGGACACAACAGACCAAGTTCCCAGCCCTCATACTGGTCGGGGGCTGCTCCAAATTCTCTAGTTACAAGGATCTTGGGGATGGCACCCCTGGGCTGGGCCTCCTCTGCACTCAAAGCACCTTCCTCAGCATGCAGGCCCCTCCTGTCCTCCCGCCACCCAGGAGGTGCTGCTGCTGTCCCCAGCCCACGGAGGACAGTGCAGCATGTCCCTGGGGTCAAGGCTGAGATGTTCTGGTTCATACCAGCCCCTGACATGGCTCTCAAGTCAGGGATGGCACTGTGTCCTCACCGTAGCATCCTGAGCCCAGTGCCAGCAGGCTGCCGGGCGATGGTGGCTGAATGCCTGATTGCCCGTCCTCCCATCATCTTCCCACTGGCCTGGAGACCACTGTCCCACCCTGCCCCAGGCGCCGGAGGCCCTGATTTGGGAGTTAGGGCGAGCAGGCTACAGCCTGGTGCCAGACACCAGCCTCCTTCTGTGCCGGCCTGTGGTACATACCGTGGGCCTCACTCTGCAGCCACCAAGCACAGCCAGAAAGACAGACAAAGACATGGGGGGATCGGAAGAGTTGTGCATGGCTGGTGGGGATGCAAAATAGGGCAGCCGCTGTGGAAACCAGTCTGGCGGTTCCTCAAATGATTAAACACAGTTGCACACAACCTGGTAGCTCCATGCCTGGTAATCGCTGGAGAGAAATGTAAACAGGTGTCTGCACAGAAACCTGCATTCGGCCATTCATGGCAGCACTATTCCTAATGGCCAAAAGGAGGGAGCAGGCCCAATGGCCATCAGCAGACGAATGGACAGGGACGTGTGGCCAATCCATGCGATGGAGTATCCACTGGCCATGAAAAGGAACGATTTCCAGGCCGAGAGGCGAGCTCTTGGAGGGGCTGCCCGGGGACCAGGAGCAGGAGGCTCAGGACATGCTGAGGCCACCGGCCCCTCCCAGGTGTCAAGAGGGAGGCTCAGCTGGGCTAAGATCAAGAGCCAAGCAGGGCCGTGGAGGCCGAGGAGCCCATGGAGGCCAGCTCAGGCAGGTGGGTGCCTGGGAGGCCTTCTGGTGGAGGTGAGGACAGGCAGGTGACCTCCCGGCGTCTGTGGACCACCCACACAGCGTGCCGACGCCAGCTGGGCCCTGTCCCCTGCACAGAGAGGCGTGGGCCCATGTTTAGGGCTGCGGTGAACCCAGGACTCCTAACCCTAAACACGAGGCTGACTCAGCCTGGAGCATGAGACACTGAGGGGTCCCAGCCCCTCCTGCCTCTGTCTTCAGCCAGGCCTGCCAGGACCCCAGGTCACAGTGCAGGGCTGGGGCTTGATGGGGGAGTCCCCTAGGGTCTCCAGTGCTTCAAACTGCCAAGTGATACCCCAACCACTTCCATCTACTGTCACCCCAATTTCACAAAAGGAGGACTCAAGAATGCCATAAAGGAGGGGAGGACGGCTTTGGGGAGGCAGGCAGCCTGATCCTCGGGGGCCACTGGGGCTCGGGCAGGGAGGTGCCCACCTGGCTGGGCCCAGCTGGTCCTGGGCCCCACGTGCCTGCCCCATGCCCACTCCCTGCCAGGCCAGGTGCCTCCACCTTAGTCCTGGCTGGCTGGGAACAGAGGGGTGGGCCAGGTGAGGGGGGCCCCATAGGACCTCAGCTGGGCCCTGCCTGTGGACAGGGCTAGGAGAGGGCTAGGGTGGTGGGTGGGCTCAGCTCCAGGGCTCTGTTTGCCCCAAGTTTCAACATTAACAAAATATTTGTCCTGCAGCTCTTCTGGGGAAATATTTCCCGGTGGGAATGTAAACACACGGAGACTTGGGAAGCTTCTGCTGGCCGCTGATGGTGGTGGGGTCCACTGGGAGCACAGGCTCCTTCTTGCAAGGAGTCTGGGTGTCCCCCCAGCAGCCAGGTTGGCCTGGCTGAGCATGGCATCCTACCGGGCTCCCTCTCAGAGCCCAGAGAGTGGCGGTGAGGATGGCAGAAGGGAGGGCTGCCACCGCAGAGCCTCCTGGTGACCAGGGCAGGGTTGGTCAGTCCAGATGCCTGCTGCTCTTTGCTCCTGGCTCCCTCTTGGGCTTGCTGTGTGGCTTCAGGTCAGAGGTGTGGAGCCCCTCCCCCCATCCTCGGCCCCTGAGCGAGTGGGGATTGTGTTTTCCTGACTTGACCCCTGGGCACCTCCACTGCCCCCCCCAGACCCCCCCACCTCTGCGTGAAACTCCAGGGCTGTGGGGCTGCCCTCATGTGGGTGCTAGGCCAGCACTTAGTGGCCTAATCTGATGCTCATACCACTTGAGAGGGAGCCACCCTTGGTATTGGTGTCCTACAGATGGGAGGCTGAGGGTTAGGGGCTAAGTATGACCGCCTGTGCCTCCAAGGGGATGTGTGATCCTGCCCCCCCATACTCCAGGGCCAGAAGGGCTCTGCCAGTTGACCCTGCTGGGCTAGTAAAGCCCTGACCTTATCTGTGGGGTGTGCATCCCCACTGCAAAAGGTTTCCTCGAGGCAGGACCTGTGCCAGCACACTCTCTAGCAAAGGCCGGCCCTGAGTACCCTCAGCAAGGCCCCAGTTCCGATGAATCGAGTGGGCAGAGCCTGGGCAGGCTCTCTGGGCTCACAGAGCATAGAGGGCTGGCGCAGACTGCGTCTGGGCCTCCCTATCTCCACCAGGAATGCACAGGCCCCCCCACCGCCCCTGCCCACCCAGGTGGAGGAATGTGGCAGAGGCTGCTGGGAGTCGGGGACCTGGGGGTGCTGGAGGCCTCTGCCTCCTAGAATTCCCAGGCCTGGCACAGGCACGGCTGCTCTGCCTGCCTCTGCCTGCCCCTGGCGGCCGGCACTCTCAGATCCTCCCTTCTCAGGCTGCAGGGTGCGGGCGTGGAGGGCGGGCCATCCTAGTGCTGCTCACTCTGTGAACGGCCCCTCAGAGAGGCCTTCCCTGACCACCCCACATGCCCCCTTCATCTGGGCTGTTACCCTTCGAGGCGCTGGACCGGGCACTGATGCCAGACACCTCCCTGTGGTGGGGGCCGTCCTGTGCACTGTGGGGTGCTGAGCAGCGCCCCTGGCCTCCACCTGCTAGAGGCCAAGAGCACCTGCCCCCCAGTTATGACAACCAAAAATGTCCTGGGGGTGGGTCCACTCCCTGGTGAGCCCACTGCCCTCTGGGTACCTGTTGTCCTCCCCAGGCTGTGAGCTCCCCGGGGACAGCTCTGTGCTGTGCACCGAGGAGCCCTGTGCCCACTACAGGCCTGGACAGCGAGTGCTCAGTGAGTACAGACCATCCCCAACTTAGGGTGGCGCAACTGCGGTTTCGACTTTGTGACGGTGTGAAAGCGTTCCTAGAAACTATACTTTGAGGACCCAGACAACCATCCTGTTTTTCACTTCCGGAACAATATTCAATAAATTACATGAGATATGCAACAAGTTATTATAAAACAGGCTTGTGTTAGATGATTTTGCCCAAGTGTAGGCTAACATAAGTGCTCCCAGCACATTTAAGGCAGGCTAGGCTAAGCTGTGATATTTGGTAGGTCAGGTGTATTAAATGCCTTTTCAACGTGACATTTTTAAATTACAATGGGTTTATTGGGATGTGACATCATTGTAAGTTGAGGAGCATCTTTCTTTGTGGCATGAATGAATGAATGAATGGCTCTCAAGAAGCCCTTGTGATACAGACCTGGAGCCCAGACAGGGCCCCTAGCCCTAGAGGCCCTCTGGAGGTGGAGGCTCCCTGAAGCTAGGGACAGTGGCCAGGTGGCAGGGGCTGGGATGAGCCTGGACAGAAGGATGGCAGGGGTGGGCGGGGGGCCTGACCCATGCTCTGCCCAAGCTCAGCTCAGCCCTTTCCTGGCTGGGGACCTGGGGGGGTGGTCTCAGGCCTTCAACCATCAAGGGGGGGACAATGGTGCCCGACTGCTGGGTGGCCATGAGGCCCCTATGAGCGGAGTGGACAAAGCACCGCACCCAAAGCAGGGGACCCCGGAAGCACTCAACGGTGGTGGTGCTGTGGGAGGGGAGGGTGCCTATAGCTCTGTCTGCCTCCAAGGGAGGGTGTCAAGTTCTCAGCTGGACATGCTCCTGGACCTGCGGCACCCACCTGCCCAGGGGGCCTCCCAACAGCATGGCCAGGTGAGGGGTCCACCTGGCATGGCAGTGGCCAGGCCCAGGAGTGCAGTCCCATCCCCGCTCTGGGGTCCCCACTTCTGCCTCACCTGCCACCCAGCCTGGCCCTTGCACAGTGGGCTCGGCACAGGTGCTGGCTGGGGCGCTGGTCAGGGGGCCGGCAGGGACTGGCCAATCCTTAGGCTCGGTCCACTGCTGCCCTGGGGCCCATGCAGCCTCTGACCTGCAGAACCCCCCACAGGCCACCTGCAGGAGATCCCAGCAGGTGAGGCACTTCCTGCCCAGGTATGCCCCTCATGGGCTTGTCCTTGGTCCTGCGGGACATCCCAGGGCCTCAAAGTCTCAAAGTCCCAAAGTCCCAGTGGGTCCTGCAGAGCCGGGAGATTGGAGCTGAAGAGCTAGGGGCCCCAGGCTGCGTGAGACAAGCCTGGGCAGACTCACCTGGGGCAGGAATTTGGATTCCGTCACTTTCCACCCAGGCTTTCGAGGCCAAGCAAACCTCTGCCTCTGGGCATGTATCTGCAGCTGCAGGCACACCCAGCTGGCCCAGTGCTCAGACACTGCCACCGGGCTGGGCGTGAGGGGCTGGGTACTAAGCAAGAATCTGGGGGCCACCTTTTTCTCTGGCCCATCCCAGGCACCCGGCTGGGCGTCACCAGGGTGCGGGAGATGAGGGGCCCTCAAACCTCTGCCTCTGAATGGGTAACGCCTGAAACTCCACCGTTGGCACTCCTCTGGGCTCAGCATGGCCCGGCCCTTCTGCCTCCTGGCCCTGAGGCTCAGGGTGGCGACTTCCTCTCCCTGGCCTCAGTTTCCCACTCTGTGAATGGGTGAACAACTGCACTTTCTCACAGGGTTGCCATGGGGTCTCCGTGGTGCCCCCACCAGTACCGGTTGGTAGTCAGGACCCTGAGTGAGCTCTCAGGAGGCAGCTCCCCGAGGTCACAGTTCTCTCGCAGGAAGGTGGAGCCTGAAGATGATGGCACTGCTGCCTAGCCAGACGGTGCAGGGACCCTTGTTCCTGCGAAGCCCTGTGCCCGCACGCAGGCCACGTCTCTTCCCAGTGCCAGCATCTGCTTGCTGACTCAGACATTCTGCATATTTCTCCAAGGGCAGGAGGAGCGAGCCCTGGAGAGCCAGTCTAAGGCCACCTCCTGCACAGACAGGCAGACAGACGGACAGTGAAAGCCCTTCCCCTGGAGGAATAGCAGCAGAAGTAAGAGTAGCAGCACACCCTCTCACGGGGCTCCTAGCAGCCCCGTCCTGTTGAACCCTCACCCCCACCCTAGGGTGGCAGAAAAGTGCTTGCCTCCTGGTGGGAAAGCAAGGCCCAGAAAGAGCAGGCTGGCGGTGGGGAGGCAGCACCAGAAACAGGCCTGTCCGGTTCCCAGGTCCTCACCTTCATCATTGTGCTGCCCTGCCTCAGATGGTGTGGCCTGGGGTCAGAGGTCAGTCTGGGGCCAGGTCAGGACTCAGGCAAACTGGTCCCAGGTGGGGGCGGACCCGGCCTCTGCCCAGTGGGCCTGTCCTAGAGGGGAGGGCTCTGCTCCCTGTGGCTTCACTCTAAGAACCAGCCCAGTTTGGCTGAAACCTCTTGGCATCCGGCCAGCGTGGGGAGCCCTCGTCGGTCCTGGGACGGAAGCACCTCCTTTCCTGTCGTTTGGCTCAGACCCCAGAGAAGGGGGTGGGGACAGAAGGTGGGACATTCGTGGGTGTTTCCGCCTTCATGGTGTCTCTCTGCCAGGCCAGCCAGCCCTCCAGGGGACTCACAAAGAGACCTCGTCCCCGGTGCACGGGCCCCCCATCTTCACTGCAACCTGGAAGGCACGTGAAGGAGCCCCTGGGAGCCGGCCCCAGACACTGACCTGATGCCACCTGTGGTCAGCAGGGCGTCCTGCCTGCCTGTGTTCACGGATGTGAAGATCCAGGGGTGTAATACTTGGGATCTGTGCTCTTTATCATGGGTAGTCTGTGTCTCGAGGAAAAAAATCTAATACGGTAAAATAAACTTACAAAACAAAACAATAAAATAAAATAAATGAATTAAAGTAAAATTGAATGGAAAAAAATGGAAAGGAGCACTGGCCTGCACTCCCAGGGGCCCTCGGGCTCTGGTCAGTTGGGCCTGACCCTTGTGTTGGCACTGCACCACATGACCTACTTTGAGCCTCCCCTGGGGAGGGGCTGTCACTGCCTTTGTTTCTCCAAGAGCAGGATGGTCCAGAATCACAGCTGGGAGGCAGTGGCACCAGGACCTGCCCAAGTTGGCATGGAAGCCTGCTCTCCTGCACACTGTGAGGCGGGACAGTTGTCAACCTTCACTCAGGAGTGCGCATTGATGGTGGTAGGCGGGGCTGGTGGCCGCAGCTCACAGTCAGGCCCACCCAGGGAGAAGGCCGATCTCTTGGCCCTGACCTGCCACTTACCCTGACACCCCCGCCCTGGCCTGGAAGGAGGATTTCCTTGTTCTGGGCTTGTTCCCTTCTACACACAATGCATTCCAGGCTGGCTGGGCCCCACTTGGCCCAGAAACAGCTCTCTCGGGAGGAGGAGGGAGGCTCCCCTTGTAGGCTGTACCACCACATGTCTGAGAGCCTCAGTTTACCTGTCTGTGAGGTGGACCTGCAGGATGGTGCTGGGGAAGGGGACAGGGGCTGCTGCAAAAAGACACCTGCCCAGGCACCTGAATTGTAACCTATACGAGATTGGGGTGGTTACAGTATGCTTCCCGAGTTGCCAGCCCAGGATTCAAACCTAGCCTTGTGATCTTGGGCATAATAACAAGGATGATGATGATGATGATGACAATGATGGTGATGGTGGTGATGGTGGTGATGGTGGTGGTGGTGATGGTGGTGACGGTGGTGGTGGTGATGGTGGTGATGGTGGTGGTGGTGATGGTGGTGATGATGGTGGTGATGGTGGTGATGGTGGTGATGGTGGTAATGATGATGATGACAGTTATGATGGTGGTTATGGTGGTGATCATGGTGGTAATGATAGTGATGACGATGGGTGATGGTGATGGTGATGTTGGTGATGTTGATGATAGTTATGATGATGATGGTGGTGATGGTGGTGATCATGGTGATCGTGGTGATGATGGTGAGTACTGGCATACTGAGTGCCACCTGGGTGCCACATTTGTTCTGAACACTGGACGTGTTAAGCTGTTGAATGCAGCCAACCCTAGCACTGTTGGGTGGCTCTATGAAAACTGCCCCACTCTACAGCTGGAGGAAGAGGAAGTTATGTAATCTGTGCTAGGCCCGAAATCCTGATGTGATATTGGCAGTCAAAGTTATGCAGGGCACTTGTGGGGCAGAGTGTGGGCAGGAGCAGGGGTGTGTTCTGGGTGGGACACGGGGGCACTCAGAGACCCTTACTGGGATCACCCTGTGGAGGCAGCTTCTGCTCTGAGCCCCTGGGAGCTGCTCGGGGATTCTGCAAAAAGGGCTCAGCCTGACTGTCTTGGAGTGCTGGGTCCTCCGGCCCCCCAACCCCTCCTTCACACCTGTCCTCTGGCCCTTGCCCATTCCAGAGGCCCCACAGGAGGC
Organism: Daubentonia madagascariensis; assembly: GCA_023783475.1. Classification (NCBI taxonomy): domain Eukaryota; kingdom Metazoa; phylum Chordata; class Mammalia; order Primates; family Daubentoniidae; genus Daubentonia; species Daubentonia madagascariensis. Next base: position 351,285 of record JAKFHU010001640.1, on the reverse strand, counting down.
TCAGTAAACAACTTGCTGCATGGGTGTGTGTAAAGAGGTTGAGGGATGGGGCTCAGCCCCTTCAGCAGCGGGGAAGCTGGCAGAGAGCAGGCAAGTGAGCCCCGCCGCTGCTCCAGCATGGCCCTCATACACCTCCTAGTGGCTTCTGTGTGGCAGTGCAGGTGGTGTTGGGGACGTCTTCCCCCAGGCTCCTGACAGCTAAGCAGTGCCAGCTCCCTTGCAGATACCTGGAGGCCTGCTGATGGAGAGACCCACTGTGGCTTCCCTTTGCGGGGGCACTCACCTGTCTGTTTTTTGGGTCCGGGATTTTGTACAGCAGGTTTTCTTAAAGAAGAGCTCATCCAGATTTCATGAGCCCCAGAAATATGGGTTGCAGAGTTTTCCTTTGAAGAACTTGGCCTTGGAGACCCCATACCAGGGGAGAGCAGACTGAGATGTTTTGTGTGTGTGTGTGTGTGTGTGTATGTGCTGTAGTCTCACCAAATAGCACCTGCAATGTTTTAAAATATCGAGGTATAATTGATGCATAATAAAATCCACTTATTTAAAGGATACAATTTGGTAAGTTTTGACTTTTGTATGAAACTGTGAAACCATCACCACCATCAGGATAATGTACATTCTATCACTCCCCAAATCTCCTTTGTGTGTCTCTTTGCAACCCCACCTGCCCACCCCTCCCCATCCCAGGCAACCGCTGATATGATTTCTGTCAATATCAATTAGTTTGCACTTTCTAGTGTTTTATATAAATGAAATCATACAGTACTTAGTCTTTTGTGGGGGATGTCTGGCTTCTTTCTCCCCACATAATTATTTTGAGATTCATCCATGTTGTTGCATCTATCAGTAGTTCCTCTTTATCTCTGAGTAGTTTTCCGTTGCATGAATGTACTGTAATTTATTTACACTGCAACCTGGAAGGCACGTGAAGGAGCCCCTGGGAGCCGGCCCCAGACACTGACCTGATGCCACCTGTGGTCCTGTTGATGGACATTTAGGTTGTTTCAATTTTTGGCTATTATAAGTAAAGCTTCTATGAACATTTCAGTATAAGTCTTTGTGTGAACCTATATTTTCATTTCTCTTGGGTATATACCTAAGAGTGGAATTGCTGGGTCATATGGTAGGTAAATGCTTAACTTTTTAAGAAACTGCCCAACTGTTTTCCAAAGTGGATGTAGCATTTTACATTCCTCCCAGCAGTGTATGAGAGTTCAAGTTTCCCCCTATCCTTGCTAACATGTGGAGTCAGGCTTGGCTACATAATTTGTTGGATCCAGGGCAAAATGAAAATGCTGGACTCCTTGTTCAAAAATTATTAAGGATTTCAAGATGAAAACAGTAGGGCATGAAACAAAGTGCAGGGGGCTTTGTGTAGCTGCACAGGTCACAAGCCCATGAAGCCAGCCCTGCATGGTAGGGCCAGTCATTTTTATTTTAGCCACTCGGAGAGACATGTAGCAATATCTCACTGTGGTTTAAGTTGCATTTCCCTCATGGCTGATGATGTTTAGCATACTTATTTGTCTTACTATTTTAGTTATTTAGCTTTAGGGCATGGTTTCTCAACCCAAAATTTTGGGTTGGATAATTCTTTGTGTGGGAACCTGTCCTGTGCATTGTAGGGTATGTCACAATATCATTGGTTTCTACCTTCCAGTGATATGATACTACATTTCTTGTAGTAAGAGTCTGTTGCTGATTAATTCTTTAAGCTTTTGTATATCTTAAAAAGTATTCACTTCTTAAAACTATTTTCTATTGTGATACACAAACACAATTTGCCATTGTAACCATTTTTTAAGTGTAGTTCAGTGGCATTAAGTACATTCACAATGTTGTGCAACCATCATCATTATATATTTCCAATTTTTTCATCATACCAACCAGAAACTCTGTAACCATTAAGCAATAACTCACAATTTTCCCCTGCCCTCAGCCCCTGGTAACCTCTAATATACTTTCTATGTCTATGAATTTGCCTATTCTAGATATTTCATATAAGTGGAATCATACAATATTTGTCCTTTTGTGTCTGGCTTATTTCATTTAGCATAACGTTTCCAAGGTTCACCCATGTTGTAGCAGGTATCAGAACTTCACTCCTTTTCACAGCTGAATAATATTCCTCTGTATGTACATACCACGTTTATCTGTTGATGGACATTTGGGTTGTTTCTGCCTTTTGGTTATTGTGAATAATGATGCTATGAAGATTAGTATACAAGGATAAGTTTGAGTCTCTGTTTTGAATTCTTTTGGTTATATACCTAGAAGTGGACTTGCTGGATCATATGATAATTCTATGCTTAACCTTTTGAGGAACCATCAAACTGTTTTCAACAAGAGCAGCACCATTTTACACTCTCATCAGCAATGTATGGGGGTTCCAATTTCTCCACATCTCACTTACATGTATAATATTATTATTATTTTGAAATTATAGTCATCCTTGTAAGTATGAAATGGTATCTCATTATGGTTTTGATTTGCATTTCCCTAATGATTACATGTCGAGTACCTTTTCATGTGCTTATTGGCCATTTGTATATCTTCTTGGAGAAATGTCTATTAAAATCCTTTGTCCATTTTTAAATTTGGTTGTCTTTTTGTTATTGATCTGTAGGAGCTCTTTATATATTCTCGATATTAAACCCTCATCAGATATATGATTTGCAAATATTTTCACCCATTCTGTGGGTTGTCTTTTCATTCTGTAGATAGCACCCTTTGATGCACAAAAGTTTTAAGTTTTCACAAAGCCAAATTTATTTATTTATTTATTTATTTTTGATGTTTGTGTTTCTGGTGTCTTAAGAAATGTTCTAAATCCAACGTCATACAGATTTGCCTCTATGTTTTCTCCTAAGAGTTTAATAGTTTTAGCTCTTCAGTTTAAGTCTTTGATCCATGTTGACTTTATGTTTCTATATGGTGTAAAGTAAGGGTCCAATTTCATTCTTTTGTGTGTGGATATCTGGTTTTCCAGCACCATTGTTAAAGAGACTGTTTTTTCCCCACTAAGTGGTCTTGGCACCCATGTCAAAAACCAATTGACCATATATGTGAGGGTTTACTTTGGAATTTATTGAGCTTCTTGGATGTGTAAATTCATGTCTTTCATCAAGTTTGGGAGGTTTTGGGCCATTATTCTTCAAATCTTCTCTTTGCCATTTCCTCTCTCTTCTCCTTCTAGATCTTTGATAATGCGTATGTTGATCTGTTTGATGGTGTTCCACAGGTCCCTTTAGGCTCTATTAGTTTTTCTTCATTCTTGTTTCTTTCTGATCCTTGAACTGGATAATTTTGATTGTCCTGTCTTCAAGTTTGCTAATATTTTCTTTTGGCTGCTCTAACCTCATGTTGAACTCACTTAGTGAATTTTTCATTTCAGCTATTGTATTTTTCAACTTCAGAATTTCTATTTAGCTCCTTTTTATAATTTCTATGTCTTTGTTGATATCTTCATTTTCTTCATACATCATTTTCCTGGTTTCCTTTAGTTCTTTGTCCATGGTTTTCTTTAGCTCTTTGAGCATATTTAAGATAGTTTTATAAAATCTTTGTCTAGTGAGACCAATGCGTAGGCTTTGTCAGGGACAACTTTTGTCAATTAATTTTGTTCCTTTGAATGGGTCATACTTTCTTGTTTATTTGTATGCTTTGTGATTTTTTTGTTGAAAATTTGAATTGGGGTATGATAATGTAGTTAGTCTGGTAACCAAATTTATCCCCTTCCCCTGGGTTTGCTGTTCTTGATTGTTGATGGCTTACCTCATGGTTAGCCTGTGTTTTGACTGAGATTTCCTTGAACTCCAGGAGCTTAAAAACACTGGCCTCTCAGTCTTTGTGGACTGGCTCTGTCCTGGGGGCACTCCATTAACACTTAACCATGCCATTTATAATTCTGTCCCAGCTTTCACTTCCTGCTTGCACTGAATCTATAGATCAGCTAGTAGTGGAAGCTTAGCATCTTCTTAGGTCTTTTCTGAGCATGCATCCTGTCCTGGGCATGTACATGGCTTTCTAAAATTCCCCAAATACATAAATGGTTTTAGATTCCATAATCTCCCAAAGAAACTCTCTCTCTGGCTTTTCCTTCCAGGTCTTAGGTGGCCTATTGTAAGTCCCTATCTTAATCTTTGTCCCAGGCGGCTGTGGATTTTTTTACTTCCTTGCAATGTTTTTGAGCAATGCCCACTGCTTTTCTGCCCTGAATGCATTATGAATCAGTTGAAACAGAGATGAGCACCCTTGTGTCAGTCCTTTAGGTAGCCCCTAGACAGGTTAGTACAAATACAGTAATTTGTGAATAAGGTTTGCTCTGCTCCCTTCAGAATCAGGGACCAGGGTTCCACACTGGGAGTACTAGCCATTGTCTTAAGACTACTGCTGAAACAGAAAGAGGGTGGGACAGGTCCACGTTTTAAAAAACCCACAAAATTTTCCTGTCATTTTAAAGTTGCCTTTTTCTTGATTTAGCACTCATTTGGTTGCAATAAATCTTTGGCTGTTTTCCAGAGTTTTGACAAAATTAGTTTTGATTTCTTTTTTTAAAAAATGTTTCTGTGAAAGGACAACTGTTTGGAGGTGCCTGCTGTGCCATTTTGCTGGCATCACTCTTACTTTCATTTTCTGAAAGATATTTTCACTGAGTACAGAATTCCAGGTTGACAGCTTTTTCTCTTTCAGCACTTTCAAGATGTTTCACGACTGTGTTCTCACCTGCCTTGTTTCCAGTAAAAAAATCTGTTGCTATCCTTATCTTTGTTCCTCTGTATGTAACATGTCTTTTTTCTTTGGGTACTTTTATGAGCTTTTCTTTATCACTGATTTTAAGCAATTTTATTATGTACCTTGGTGTGGTTTTCATGTCTGTCTTTGAGTTCGTTGAGCTTCTTGGATTTGTGGGTTTATAGTTTTTTATCAAATTTGAAAAATTTTTGGCTATTATTTTTTCATATATTTTTTTTCTGGTAACCCCCTCCTCTCCTTTGGGATTCCAAGTACATGTATATTGGGCCACTTGCATTGTCCCACAGCTCAGTGATGCTCTTTTAACTAATCCTCTTTTCTCTTTTTGTTTCATCTTAGATCGTTCCTATTGCCATGTCTTTAAGTTCACTAACCTTTTCTTCTGCAAGGCATAATCTGCCTTTAATCCCATGCAGTGTATTTTTTTCATATGAGATACTGTTGTTTTCATATCTATTGGTTTTAAGAGTTCAGCTTTTTATTGAACCTTACGAAAGAGGTTTAGTCAAAAAGACCAAAGCCCATGTCATCACCAGGCTCCTCAGATTCTTCTTTCTCTGCTCCCACTTTCTTCCCCTCAGCTGGGCAGCAGGGGTGGAGGGGGAAGAACCTCTTGCTGGTGCAGCACCAGCTGCTGGAGTAGGTCCACTGACATTGCAGATGAGGCTCCTGATGTTGACATTGCCCAGGCCTTTGCCAACAAGCCAGGCTACAAAGGTTCAACATTTACACTGGCTGCTTTAATGAGAGCATTGATCTCATCCTCTGTGACAGTTACCTCATCGTCATGCAGGATGAGGGCTGAGTAAATGCAGGTAAACTAGGAGAAGAAGGCCAAGGTATTGGCTTGCTGGGCTGGTGGCTGCTGGGTGTGGAGCTAATTGCTGGAGGAAGTGAGGGCCTCACCCCAACATGGCCTTAGCTTCTCTGGAAGGACTGGACAGCTTAGGGGCAGCTGAGGAAACTAATCTATTATTTTGATTAAGGTATTTTAAATTTAATTTTTATTTTATTTTATTTTTTAGAGTCAGGGTCTCACTCTCTTGCCTAGGCTGGAGTGCAGTGGCATGATCATAGTTCACTGTAGCCTTGAACTCCTGGGTTCAAGTGATCCTCCTGCCTCAGCCTCCCATGTAGCTGGGACTACAGGCATATGTCACCACATCTGGCTAATTTAAAAAAAATTTTTTTTGTAGAGATGGGGTCTTGCTATGTTGCCCAGGCTGGTCTTGAACTCCTGGCCTCTAGCGATCCTCCCATCTCAGCCTCCTAAAACTCCCAAAATGCTGGGATTATAGGCGTGAGCCACTGCACCCAGCCAGGATTTTTTTTAAAAATAACTTCCACTTCTCTATTTGAACATATGGAATATTTTATATCATATATAAGCTGTTATAACATCCTTGTGTGCTAATTCTAACATCTGTGTCAGTTTTGGATCAATTTCCATTGATTGCCTTTCCATTTCATTGCAAGTCATATTTTCTTGCTTCTTTATATGCCTGGTAATCTTTGATCAGATGCCAATGTGAATTTTACCTTGTTGGGTGTTTGATATTATTGTATTCCTATAAATATTCTCCAGCTTTTTTTCTGGGATGCAGTTAGGATACTTGGAAACAGTGTGATCCTTTTAGTTCTTGCTTTTATGGTTTGTTAGGTGGGACCAGGACAGCATTTAGGGTGGGGATAATTATTCCCCATTACTGAGGCAGGACCTTTCTGAGTACTCGTCAATGCCTTGCAAATTGTGTTTCTCCAGTCTTGTTGGCGGGAACAGGTACTATTTCCAGTCCTGTGTGAGGACTGCATAATCTTTTAGGGTGGTTCTTTAGCCAGCCCTTGGGAAATGTACTGACAGTTCTCTGCTGAATACTCAAGGAAGTCCCTCTGCAGAGCTGTCTGCTGCTCTCTCCTTTCTGATACCCTGGTACTCCATCTGCCTCTACCTTTGGCGTTTCATCTATAGAGAATCTCTTGACCTCTCAGGTCTTATTGGGCCAACCCACACACAGACATAGGCAGGCCAGCCATGCAGATCTCCAATCGCAAACATAAACAAGTCATCTCTGTGCACATGCTGGGGACTCTGGAAAGAGCACACATCTTAGGGCCTGCATGAACACCGAGTGACCTTCCTGAAAGACAGTGGCCTCAGCCTCACTTTTGAGGCCCGGTTGCTGGAGTCCTGTGGAAGCAACAGCAGACACGCCGCCCACGTGGACACCTGGTCTCCAGGCGCGACAGAACTCCCAGTCTCAGCTCCAGCCAGGTCCAGGTGTTAAACTCTCCCAGTCTTAAAGAAGTTTGCTGTGACTCGGGGTACTGTGTGGCTAGGATGAGGGCCCCTTGGTGCATTCACTCAACACTGTGTCTCGTGTGCCTACTGTGTGCCGTGCCACAAGATGAGCCACTCCAGCTCCAGCCCCAGGGAGCTCCCGGGCCACTGGGGAGATGTCCTCAGTTAAACAGTTCCACAAAGGAATGTGTAACAAGGGAACTGGCATGTGAAGAAAGGAGAGCTGGTTCTCGGAGGGCCCTTGGCAGTACAACCTGGCAGATTTTTGTCAGGGAAGTGATGTGGAGCCGAGACCGGGAGTATGAGCAGGGCTGGCCAGGCAGAGGCGCAGGGCAGGCACCAGGCATGTCCCGAGGTTTCCGCGGCTTAGCCTCGGGCAGCCCCTTTGGCAGAAGCAGGTGTACACGATCCCGAGCCTGTGCCCGTGGGGCCTTCTGTCTCGTTTGGGAGACGAAGTCCCCAGTGGACGTTTTAGCCGAGGGACTCAGTGCACTCGCTCACAAATGGGTGGCGGGGGCCACTCCGGGATGTTGGCTCCAGTCTGGGAGTTTTGTTTTTTCCCTTTATGGATCCTTAGCACCGGCATCAGCACCTCTCGGTCAACACTGCTCTGTGGAGGGACGGAGTGGGGGGAATTGGGAGGGCCGGGACGGAAGAGGGGTCGCTGGGGAGGGGATGAGTCGAGGTGGGGCAGGGCAAGGGCTCTGGGGCGTGGCCGCCACTAGGCCAAGCCCCGTCCCTGCTCAGGCCTTGGTTTCCCGAGGGTTTGGCTTCTACATCCTGGGGCCACGTCCCTGCCCAGAGAAGACGCCGACACGGGCCCCGCTGCTCCCCCGTGCTCGGAGCGTCCCACTGGCGCAGGGTTCGGGCTGCTACCGAGGCCTCCCTCAACACCCCACTGCGCTGTCCCCACGCTGTTCTCATCGGCGACGAACACGCCGCGCGGGCCCGTCTCTGCGTCATCCTCGCTCACTTCCCTGGAGGGAGCCGCCGCGGTGATAAACGCGGGCAACGCGCTCTCCGGAAGGCTGCGACGCTCGGTTCCCGCGCGGACCCTGGGACTCGCCCTCGGGCCGGGGCCCGACAGCGGGCAGCAGCGGGGCGCCACGCCGGGGCCGGCCGAGGGGTTGCGCCGAGACGCCGCGGCCGCTCCGCCGCCTCGGGCCCGGCGCTTCGCCAGCCGGAAGCGGAAGCAGAAGCGGAAAGCGCGTCAGGCCGGCGGCCGGCAGGGACGCACCGCGCAGACTCGCCGCGGCGGCGTGACCCGGAAGCACTCGCCCCGCCCCGCCCCGCCCGCCAATATCCCTGCCGGGGGAGGCGGCGCTTCCTTTCTCTGCTCGCGCGCGTCGTGGTGGCAGCAGGTGGGCCGCGCGGCGCGGGCCTGGGCGGGGGCCGGGCGCGGGTGGCGTGCGGGGCGCGGCCGGGGCCGGGCGGGCTACGCCGGGAGCGGGGCGCGGGCCCTGCCGTCCTCACGCGCCGTGTGGTGACTCCTTAGGCGCGGCCTTGACATGCAGAACGACGCCGGCGAGTTCGTGGACCTGTACGTGCCGCGGAAATGGTGAGCGCCCCCCGCGCGTCCGCTGCCCCCCCGCCCCTGCTTCCTCCGGGTCGCCCGTCCCGGCCCCGCGCCCCCGCCACTTCCCCCGGGCCCCCTCCTCAGACGCCCTCCGCGCCCCCCATCGCCTCTCCCGGCCCTGCCCCGCACGTGCCCTCCCCAACCGCTCCCTGCGCCCCTCCCTCCGCAGCTCCGCCAGCAACCGCATCATCGGTGCCAAGGACCACGCGTCCATCCAGATGAACGTGGCCGAGGTGAGCTGGGAGGGGCCGCTGGGGAGGGAGCAGGTACGGGCGTGGGCTGGCTTTTCGGATTGATGTCTTCAAACTCCAGGCCAGAGCTGAAGCTGCTTAGCAGAGCGGCTCTTTCCTTTGTAGGTTGACAAGGTTACAGGCAGATTTAACGGCCAGTTTAAAACCTACGCTATCTGCGGGGCCATTCGCAGGATGGTGAGTGTCCCCCGAGCTTTGCTCGTCTCGTGCCCCGGGGACGTTGTGGACTTGGGCCTGGGCGCGCGAGCTCACGGGTGTGCAGCTGACCTGCTGTGCACGCAGCACTAGGAGTATTCAGTCTGTTTTTTTCTTCTGAAGGGTGAGTCAGATGATTCCATTCTCCGGCTGGCCAAGGCTGACGGCATCGTTTCAAAGTAAGAGGTGGGGGGTCTCACGTTTGGGCAGAGTGGGACTTGTCCAGAGACATGGTGTTAATGCTGTCCTTTCCTCCTTGTTCTAGGAATTTCTGACTGGAGAGAATCAGGGCTGGGGAACGTGTCATAAATAAATAGTGGAAACCCACTCGGGCCAGTTCATTCGGGGCTGGGGAACGGGTCATAAACAAACAGTGGAAACCCACTCGGGCCAGTTCATTCGGGGCTGTAGGCACGCTCCTTTGGCCTCCGGTGGGAGCAGGGCTGATGCCTGGCCGTGGCTGGGTGGCAAGGACGGGATCGTGTCCAGGTAGATGAAAGGAGACAAGCTATAAAGTATGTCGCAAAACCAAGGTTTACTTTGAAGCACAAATACGTTACCCATTTAAAAACACCCACGACAAACATTCTGAGGTCAGATACTAACTTACGCACATTTACATCCACAACTGCCACCAGGTGCTGAGGAAGCGGCACCGGGTTTGGTTGCATTTGGTCATAGCCCCGCTGAACACCTCAGACACTGCTCAGACGTCTGCACGTGTTCTAGAGGATGACCAGCACAGGCTGTTTGGTTTAACTCTTGGCTTTGTTGCAGTAATTCTTGAATACCACACAGTGGCAGCTCTTGGCATTATTAAAAAGGACGGACTAAGGGAGGGCTTCAAACAGCCTGGTTGGTAAAATGACTTACTCTCACTACATAAATATGCAAACTTAAATTAACTGTGTTTATCAGCCATTTTCTTGCTATTGTCTGAATGGAAAGTCCCATGGAGATGTGTCCCTTGAAGGTAGCTTGTAAACCTGAACGAGTATTCTGGGAGTCAGTCCCTTACAGTGTTCATACCATGCAGGTGCCCTTCAGATGGTATCATGGTGGCAGAAGTTGCTTTTCAGAGGAAAGTTGCCCGGGGCTTAGGCCCAGCATTCTATGTGGTATAGCAGCTGCCCGCTCATGCCCTTTCACCCTGGGTGCACATTGGGTTTAAGGGGATCATCCTTGGCCTGAGCGGACAGGTTGCTTGTTAGAAGAGAGACTGTCCTCATCCTGTAGTCTTTCCCTCAGGCACCCCTCCCTTGTATGTTAATGAGTTCTCAGGGTGCCAGCAAGTGGCTACGGCAAAGGAATGAAGGGCTGGGTGGACACAGGCCTGCAGGGAGCCCGTGGGCAGGCAGCTGTCCTGCACCTTTGCTGGGGTCTGGGTGGAGTTGCTGGTGGCCTGAGTTCTGTGGTCAGCAGAATTGGCATCTCCTTTCTGCAGAAGCACCAGTCCATGTGAACAGAATGTAATGTATTAATGGGGTGGAGGTGAGGGTTGTCCCAGAGCCCACTGCCCAGTGACAGGCAGGTTTATAGAATAGCAGTAGGAAAGAGCTTGGTGGCCTAGCCAGAATGGCCATTTTTGAGACCAGCTGACCCATAAAGAAACTCAACAGTCCCTGGTTATTCAGAATGTTTTTGACGGGGCAGCAAGCTGGAAAACTGGACTGTGCAAAATTCACTGCAAGAACTTGAGACAAACCTGGAAAGGCCGAAGGGGGTTCCTGGTGACCTATGGGCACAGACCTGCACAGCAGCAACAATGACCACTGCTTGGGGTCTGCTTAGCTCAGTGGGCTGCCCTGGCTGAGCTGGCCAAGACAGCATCTACTTCCTGCCTAGGAAGAAAGACCCTGACACACTGACCATTTAAGGGTGTGTGGGGTGTGAGTGGTCAGTGGCCTCCCACTGGAGGGTCAAGTGTGGTTTCAAGTCAGCTTCAGACCTCACTTAACCAGTTTTCATTCCCTTAAAAAAAAAAGGCCCTCAAAACCAAATCCCAAATTACAATAAATACGTTATTTTTCTCTGTCACAATATTGCTTAGGAAAATTAAGATTGTCCTTTAGGACAATCAGCAGTTGTCCTAAAGGCCCAGAGTGTCCCAGGTAATGGGTTTTCCTGGCACGAGTGAGGGTCCACTGAGCCCTGTCGGTGTACCACACAGGGCATCAGGATTTCACAGTGACACGATGCTTCAACAAAGGTCCAAGAGCCCAAAAATGAGATCAGAACAGGCCAGAAGCCTTCTCTTGTTGGCCTAACCTGACACCAAAAGCTCAACCTACCGACATGGGCAAGGCAGGTGGAGAAAACTCTGGAGTAGCTTTGCTTGGGGTGGCAGGGGCCAGCGGTGCGGTCGCTGTCGGGGAATCCACAGTGCTGTGTCTCCACATCTGAACAACCAAAATATCCGAGATGAATGCTGAATAAGTTAAACAGCAATTTCAGTGTGTCCAGTGAGGTCTGGAAACCCCGATCTCCACCCTGATGCTAGTGCGGTGGCTGCGAAGGTTTGCAGAAGGCCAGGCGGAGGGAGAAATGCTGCAAAATCAGGATGTAAACCAAGGGCCCTGGTGCCAGACTGGTCTTGGGCACATCAAAAAAAGGAACAATAACAAAACTCCACATTTAGTGCATGTAAAAATCCAGGAATATTCTTAGAAATACCATCAGAGGCGTGGTGCACTTTGGAATGAAAGCAGTGACCCTTTCCAAGGAAACAGTGCAGAGAAACAAGAGCCCCACCAGCCAGAGGGCAGGCATACCCCTGCCGGGCAATGCAGAAAAGGGCCAGGGGGACACTTGGGGGCTTCAGTGCCTGGGTCACCTCCAGGGCCAACAGATGCGCCCGCGTGCTCGGGCAGCCCTGCTGGGCCTTAGCTAGGACTGCTGGGTGAGGCGTCGGTAATGAGGTAACACTTGGTTCTCGGGAAGGTACAGAGCAAGTTCCAAAGCCACGAGCACAGTGAACTCAAACCCAATGAGATCTCGCCTGTTGAATCGAAATCTTTCTTCTAACTTCTGCATTGAAGAGAGAAAGGTTAAACAGGAGGGGTCCCTTCCCTCTTCTGTGTTTCCCTCTAAGTCAGCGGGTTTTGGGCATGGGATGCCCAGCCGGGCCTGAGCAATAGGCAGTAGCCCTGGATAGGTGTTAACCAGACGAGCAGATGCCACCCCTCCCCTCCGGCCCATGCCTTGCCCCTTGAGGCCCTTGAGGCTGGGCTGAGAGGTGACCTGTGGCAGCCGGGTGGCCAGCGTGGCCCGAGCAGAGCCCTTGTATACTCACGTCGATGAGCTGCTTCACTTCGTTCCTGCGGAGGTCGCTGCTGATCTTGGCGGCCAGCAGCACGCAGGCCCCGGCGCACAGCTTGCGGTTCTGCTTATGAAGCTTGCCCTGCAGGACGAGCTTCTCGAAGTACACATAGGCCATTGACACCGTCACGGGCTCCAGGCTGCATTCCTCAGAGAGGTTCCGCATCTCCCGCTTTAAACTGCGGGTGGAAATGGGGGCTAAGCCCTCACGGGACAAGGCCCTGGCTGGGCAGAGGCGGCAGCTGCCCTCCCATGGCTTGAACGATGTGCCTTTGGGCCATGAGAAAAGGTGCCACATCCTCCAGGGAAGAGCCCAGTGCCAAGGCACATGGCCTCATGGGCATGGAGCAGGCTGGGTCTCGGCCTCCACCATCCCTCGAGTGGGCACCCACGCCAGCACCTGCCTGCACCTGGTGGGTGGCCGCACTGTCGTCACGGGTGGAACCGCAGAGGACAGACCCTGCTCGGGGGTGGCGGGGGTGGGGGGGTAGGCAGTGAGGTGGGAGGGACCTCTGATGAGGGACGGTTTTAGGAAGAGACCTGAAGGAAGGAGGGGGAGCGGTGGGGGCCACCGGAGAAAAGGCAAGTCCCCAGGCGCTGGGGTGCAGGTGTGAGCCACCTCTGGAGCACCTGGCACGCAGGGCAGCCCCAGGCTCAGGGCAGCCCCACCACGTCTTCATGGCAGGGCCTGTGGGGATCATGGCAAGGCCACAGCACGCGGGTTATGACAGCAGCCCTCTGGCACACGGCACAGGGCGGGCAGGCATTTGTGGGCCACATGAAGAGCTGTAGCATCGACTCTGAGCAAAGTAGCACAGGCTGGGAGGCCTGAGCACAAGAGGGATGTGTGGACTAGAATTCTAAAAGGATCCTGGGGTGCTCCCAGGGTCCACAGAGGTGAGGCCGGTGGGCAGGGAGGTGGCTGCGGGTGAGGAGGGGCTGGAGAGGGGCTGACAGGGCCTCGGGAGGGTCAGAGTGGGTGAGACGGGCTGGGAGGACGGCCCCGGGCCCCAGCCTGCCTCACCTCCTGATTTTGCTCAGTGTCAGCTTGATGTGCGGGAACTTCTCTCTGAAGGTCTCGTTCATGTCCTTCTTGAGGTCTGAGGGCTTCACGTATTCTATCACCGTGGTCTGCAACAAAGAAATGAGCGGGGTGGGCCGGCCCTTGCCAGCCCCGGGTCCTGCCTGTGGGCCCACCGCCAGGGCAGACTTCACGCAGCCTGGGTTTGCGAACGTGAATTCAGAGCAACTTCAGAGGCACCTGAGCCTCCGTGAGAATAAAATGGCACTAGAGCTGGTGCAACCCCAGTGAGGGGAGACCCGGATGGAGGGCCAGGGCTGACCCCGGGTTGTGGCCGGCACTGCTAGCCTGCCCTGTCTGCTGCCCTGTCTGTGGCCTGTGGCCAGGTGCTGGGGACATGTGCCCACAGCCCGTGAGCACGCAGGCCCGGGTGCAGGGTGCTCACCATGTATGAGGCAAAGATGAGGACCCGCTTGTGCTTGCCGCAGGGCCACTGTGGGTCGTCCAGGAGGTCGGGGTTGTACTCCAGGGTGTCTCCTATGTCGCTTCCTGTAAGCAGAGGCAGCCCCTGACCACCCTGGCAGCTTCTGTCCATCCCAAGGGGAGGTGGGTGGACAAGGGGAGTTCCTGGGGTCAGGAGGGGCTCCTGGCCATGGCTCCCTCCCTCCCCTGGACGGGGCTCCTCTCCACAGCCTGGCTTGGGTGAAGCCCAGGCCCCGGTTCTGTCTGGAGCCGCCCCCCTCTGGGAGGCTGTTCTCTGACCCTGCCCCCCCACCCCCCTCTGTCTTCTGTCTGTCCTGAGGCTGTAGCTGTCTGCCACACAGCCGTCCCTGTGCTGCAGTTAGGGCACGCGGGCTACCTAGCTCTGTGCCTGCCGGCGCCGACTTGGCAGAGGCAGGTTTGTGTCTTGAGCCCGGCAGAGCCCGGGGGACGCTGGGCCGAGGTGGGGGTGGTGGGCCGTGGCCATCACTCTTGTGTGCGACCAGGGCGTTGGTAGGGTACAGGAACTTCGCGTAAGACACGACCTGGAGAGGCAAGCGTGTCAGGGCTCAGTCCTGCTTCCCAAGACCAGAGGTCAGAGCTAGCCACACCTGCCCTGCCGCTCCAGCTGCGGGAAGGTGCAGACACAAACGCACTGGGGCCCTACGTGGAAAATGAAGGAAACAACTCAGGTAAGGCCACTGAGGCAGCCCTTGAGCTTGACGCTGTCACTCACGTAACAAGAACATTCCGGAACACCCCCTTCACCATGCTTTATCTGGGCTCTGCAGCACCGTAACGTTCTCCCTGCCCCTGGAGACCCCTGACCTCAGAGCCCCAGCACAGAGGCCGGGTAAGTTGCCTGGAGCTGCCTGGCCGTGGCCACACGCAGCTCACACTCGGCTTGTTTCTCTCGGTCTGGCTGTGAGGGGAGCTGCAGCCAGGGCCTGCAGCCCAGGCTCGAGGGCCGCGTTCACAGGGCCACGTGGCCTGACCCACCCCACCCTCATGCCTAGAATTTGAGTGACGCTTGGCTCCATGTGTGCCTGTGGGCGCCAGCGGCCGTCGACACTTGCCTTGCCATCTGCTCCCAGCTCAACACCTTCCAACTCAAAGACCATCTCAGGAGAAACAGAAGTGCCACCAGACGGATGCCTCTGCTTCTGGACGTCCACCCTCAGGTCACTGCAATGCACGCGGAGGAGAGGGGCTCGGCCCTGCTGCTGGCCGCCAGGATGCCACCCGCTCTGGGCTCAGGCCCCAGCAGCTCGGCCTGCCTGTCCCTCAGCACAGAGCGCTCACGACAACGGTATCCCACATCCCCTCGTGGGAAAAGCAGCAGCACTGACGTGACCAGGAAGACACATGCCAATGAGCACCTTTGTTGTCAGAGGTGTCCTTGAGCCCCCCTCCGCGGTGGCACATGCCACCTGCCAAAACACCCTGGGGGGCGGCCTCCCTTCACTTTGCCCCAAGCTTGCCTACTAGGAGCAGATGACCCTCCACCCTGCGGTCACACAGCTCGGGGGCTCAGCTCAGACCCTGGGACCCAGCTGTGGCCCTCACCAGCCCAGGTTTCTCCATCACGATTATTATGCCAGGGTCACACACAAAGCTGTCCCCACCCGACAGCCATTTCCTTCTTCCCTGAATCATGCACAACTGCCTGGAATCGTCACAGGGACTCGCGGCCGTGTCCACAAGAGAGAGACGGACATCCCAGGCAACCTATACATGGACAGCCTTAACAGAAGTCGCGGCCACTGGTGGACAGTGAGGGCCCAGAGTGGCCACTCTGAGTTCCCGAGGAGCTCTGGCAGAAGTCGACACGCTGGCCCTCGAGGGAGCCCACACACAGCTGGCGGTCAGGACACAGCCTCACCTGGCGTGCAGCCCGCACCACGCTGGGCTCGGCATGTGTGCCCATGGGAGGTGGTGGGGGCTGGGGTGCCCTGGGACCACTCACCTGATCCGCAGGCCCTCTCCGTAGGGCAGGACTGAGAAGGCCGCACACAGGGAACGCTTGGCGCAGATGAGCACGATCCTGTGGGGGGGCAGGGTCAGGGTGGGGCTGGGGAGCCATGGGCAGTGTTATTTCCAGGGCCGTGGGCATTTTCAAAGGAAAATTCCTTCCTGCCTAAATTCGGGTGATGGGAAATTATCCAAGCTGTCTGAGGGGATGGCAGGTCTGGCCACTTCGGCTCTCGGGCTGGATTCCCTGGAGGTGCTAATAAGGGCGCCTCCCCCGCAGGGCGCTGCATATGCTCGGGCACACCCAGGGCTGGAGGCCCCAGGTTGGGATCTCGGGTCCTCCCGGAGAGGCCAGGCTTCACCAAAGGCAGAGGCGGCTGGATGGCGGCACCAAGGTCTGCCCAGAGCCGGTCCTCAGTGGTCCTGGGGGGACCTGAGCCATCAAAAAGTGCCCACGTCCACATCCAGAGCGCAGCTGGCCCAGGTGCCAGAACAGCCAAGACCTGGCCTGGCGAGCACGGACAGGACCACAGCTCTTCCTCCCCTGGACGCTGGCTCTGCCCTGCCTAGGCCCGTGGTCTCAGCAGGAGGACAACAGAGGGAGAACCCTTCCACCCCTCTCTGGCAGGCCCGGCAGGTCTGCCTGGGAGCTGCACCAGGCCGTCACGCTGCAGCGTCGCGCCGTGTACAGGACCGGGAGGAAGGGGCCATCCAGACCTACGGTCGCCACTGGGTGGGTGCCTGGCAGGCAAACTCCAGAGGGAAGGGGTGCTCTCCGGGACCCTCTAGGTTGGCAGTGCAGGGGCAAGGGGAAGGGCCACAGGAGCACCCCCGGCGCAGGCCACACACAGCCTCCCACGGTGAGCCCGGGTGCCAGCTGCCGCTCTGGTACCCATTTTGGTTTTTAAGTCAACCTCCCCTCTGTGCTCCCAAATAAAACCAAGCCCTGCTTCCTGGACACGTCTCACAGCTAACCCTGTCTCTGCGTCTCCATTTCTCTTTCACGCCAACACCTCTACCGAAGGCTGGGGTCCACAGGTGGTCTTCACCTCCTGAGACTCTGGGGGGTGGGCTTGCCGTGGACGGGCCAGGGACCTGCTGGAGCTCAGTTACACGGAGGAAGGCCAGCGTGATGGGGGAGGGTCTGCTGCTAAAGGGCCTTTGTGAACTGGGGGAAGCCAATGTGGCTGAGGAGGGCAGGACCCCGGCCCTGCCCGGACAGGCTCGGGGACCACAGCCCAAGGGCTGCCCCTCGGTCCTGGCCGGCACGAGGCGAGGCCGGCACCTGCTGTTCCTTGTGTCGTACTGCCGCATGTTCTTGATGAAGTGCGTCTTCTTCAGGCCTTTATGTCTTGGTGATCCAGAGGTGTGTTTGGTTCTGCAAGGTAAAGAAATAGGTCACTCCTTCCCACCCAGGACTCTCTCTCAGCCCCCCAAGGGTCAGTGGCAGCCCAAGCAGGGCCTTGGAGCTTGGGGAGGGCGGGGTGCATACCTCTGTGCCGAGGTGCATCCCACCGCATCTTCCAGAAACTCGAGGGAGCAGCGCTGGGATGTGACTCGCCTCCTGTAGGGACGACACCAAGGCCTCAGGACAGGTGTGGTGCCACTGACCTTGGGCAGTGCCTTCATGGCCAAACCCAGTGCTGCTGGCCGTGCAGGGAGGGCTGCTCTCCCGCCAAGCCACGCGCCTATGGGCTAACAGGCTTCCAGAGACTGCGCTGAAGACTAAGGTGTGAGGAGGCGGCGCCCTTCCCACCTTGAGGTTCCTGCCTGTTTCGGAGGCAGGACCAGTGGCCCTGCAGGGCAGGCTCCTCACACAGGACATGCCATGCCAACCTTCCCTGCCCACGAGGGGCACCTGGCCCTGAGAAACACCCTGCTGGGTGCACTGACGGCTCCAGCGGGCCCATCCACACCCAGCCTTGCCCACGGCTGGTGGCACCCATCCCTCTCCAAAGCACAGCCAGGCCCCTGGGGTGCTGCAGCCCACACAGGTGGGAAGTGTGCACAGTGCAAGTCCCTCAGTCACAGGCCGCTGGCCCACTGCCCTCTGTCCCCACATGAGCCACACACCCTCCCACCTCAGGGCCTTCTCAGAGGCTGTTCCTTGGTCCAGAACATTCTTCTCCAGCTGTTCCAGAGGCCACCTCCTTCTGGACTTTAGGTTTCAGCCCATATGTTGCCCTGTCAGGAAGGCTGCCTGGACCCTCACCACCCTGTGACTGCGCGGCCTGTTCAAGGCACTGGTCACTAATGCCAGGAGGTGTCCTTGACTCATTGTCCACTTGCTGTCTGCCTCCCCTTCCAGAGTCCTGACCCTCATGGGACCATTCACGGCTGTGTCCCTGGAGCTTCACCCTTCTGTCTGGACCTCAGGAACCTCCTGGGCATTTTTCACAAGAAAACAGTTGAGTTGAGTATTTGTTGACTGAATGACTGCACAACTGACTTCCCTGAAGATGCCCTCAGGGCATAGCACCCAGCGGGCCCTCACAGGCCTGCGGGACCCGGCCACGGCCCATCATTCACGACACACAGACTCAAAGTGCTTCAGTAACTCTCAAGGTCACTCATCTCTGAAGCAAAGCTGGGACTTGAACTCAGGTCTGTCTGAGACTCTAGGCTTTGCTCTTTTCCTTGTATCAGAAGCCATGAATGTACATGCTTGGGCACTCAAGGCTTCCCAACACGCAGCTTATGGGATAAGGTCAAATACCAGGTCATGCAACACTGCAGTGTTCATGCAACACTGCCCCAGTCATGACAGTGACGGTGATGGTGATGGTGATGGTGATGATGGTGATGGTGATGGTGATGGTGGTGATGGTGGTGATGGTGATGGTGGTGATGACGGTGACGGTGATGGTGATGGTGATGGTGATGATGGTGGTGATGGTGATGGTGATGATAGTGGTGATAATGGTGATGGTGATGATGAAGATGGTGATGATACTGGTAATAATGATGGTGGTGATGGTGGTGATGGTGGCGATGGTGATGGTGATGATGATGATGGTGGTGATGATGGTGGTGATGGTGATGGTGATGATGGTGGTGATGGTGATGGTGGTGATGAAGATGGTGATGATAGTGGTGATAATGGTGATGGTGATGATGAAGATGGTGATGATAGTGGTAATAATGATGATGGTGATGATGGTGATGATGGTGATGGTGATGATGGTGGTGATGGTGATGGTGGTGATGAAGATGGTGATGATAGTGGTAATAATGATGATGGTGATGATGGTGATAATGGTGATAGTGATGATGATGGTGATGGTGGTAACAGTGGTAGCTGAAGTGACTCACTTCCACTAAGCACCTGCTCAGTGCTGGACATGACCCTTGGTACATTCTATGCATTACTTTGCTCAAACTTCCTACCACCTGATGAAGCAGAGAGCATTACAGGGTCCACCTCATGGTTAAGGAAGCCCCCTGGGGGTACTGGTAGCCAGCCACAGATACGTACAAGACAAAGGGATGAAAGGGACGAGGTGAGTGCGAGAGGCAAAGACCCCTCCAGGAACTTGAGAAAGAAAGATTCAGGCAGATACAGAGTGGAACAGGAAGTTCCAGAAGAGATGCCAACGTGGAATTTAGAGACAGGCCTTCACAAACACCCTTTCTGTGTCTGAGCTGTGTAACCCAGTGCAGCTCCTTGAGCTCCCTGAGGCTCACCGGTATGGCCGGGTAACACCGGAGCTGCCTGTGGAGCTGCAGGGTGGTTTATCAGCTGAAGGGACACTTGCTCGGCATGGGATAGGGAGTGTGCTATGTGCCCAGTCTGTTGACAGTGCCATTTTATTAAATCCAGGTTCCTGGGCAAGGGAGGGGAGAGTTCATTGCTGAGGGGGCACTTTCGGGAGCCTGCCAGACACCAGGACAGCACCTTCCCTGCAGCATCTCGTGGGCCTTGCCCCCAGCAGGACCCCTGTTTTACACGAGGCCACCTCCCCAGTGGAGTCCAGCTCCCTACACCATGCTCTGGCCAGGAGCCTCCCACTAGGAGCCCGTGTTGATCTCAAGGAGCTGGGGTTGGGGTACGGACAGCCACTGTCACATGTTGGGTGCTGGCGAGCGTATTACAGCCACCACCTCAAGCCAATACTTGACTGCTCACAGTGGTGACATCAGTCAAACCCACTTGGCAGGTGGCACAGAGAGGCTTGGCACCTGCCCAAGGTCACAGCCAGTGCAGTCCAGGCTGGTTCCCAGATACCAAAATCCATGCTCTCATTTTTTTACAGATGCTCCTTGATTTACAAAGGGGCCACAGCCTGATAAACCCACTGTAAGCTGAAAATATTAACTCAAAAATTCATTGCATACATTTGACCTACTGAGCATCCTGGCTTAAATGTGCTCAGAACACGTTAGCTACAGGTGGGCCAAATCATCCAATGCAAAGCCTGTTTTATAACAGTGTTGAATACCTCAGGTAATTCACTGAACACGGCACTGAGAGTGGAAAACAGAATGGTCGTATGGGTACCGAGTATGGTTTCTACTGTCAAGTTGGGACCTTATGAAAAATTTAGTCTTTTAAATGACAAAGGCAACAGGAGCTCGTTGAAAACAAACTGGAACTGAAAACAGAAAATCCAGCAACACGCCAGGAGTGTCTCCACAGGGCTGTGCGCCCACCCTCCCTGCCTGTGGTGGGGACAGAGGACTGCCAGCTGGGCTGCAGAGGGGACGAGACGCGGCGGCTGCCTGGACAGCAGGGTCGGGGCAGGAGGCCAAGGGCTCAGCTGCAGGCTGAGAGGGTGTGTCCGCAGAGGCTGGATGTGCAGAGCCCGCCCTGGGAATGCAGCCAGCTGAGGTGGGATGTGGGGCTGTCCCCAGAGGCCCCAAGGACCGGCAAGTGCCTCTCTGGAGGCTCATTCCCTCAGGTAATTACCCAGGTGCCTGTAGCTCCCACACGCCTGGGACCTCATTTGTGGAGCCCCTTGGCGGCCTGTCTGGCAGCACTGTCAGCATCGAGGCTCCCTGCTGACCTCTGCTGCCCCTTGTGCCTCCTGTCATTTCCTGGTTACTGGGGGGGTGATCTGTTTCTTCTCGCCAAGCTTTTAAAATCTGTTCCCAGTGGGTTCTGCAGACCTTTTTCTTTGTGGTTTTCTTCTATCTTTCCTGTCCTGTGAGCACTTTATTTGTAAATGCAACCCTCATGATGCTAGGAGGGAGGCAGTATTCTTACCCTCCGTTTACAGGTGGGGAAACTGAGGCACACAGCCACTCAGCAACTTGCCTGGGATGATGCATCTGGTAAGGGGTGGAGCAGGGACTGAGTCCAGGTGGACGGTCAGCACTCCGGCCGCCCCCAGTCGCCCCTGTCCAGCCAGTGGCAGCCTGAATAAAGGCTGCTCAGGCGCTGCCTGCTCAGGTGCTCATTCCCTGAATCTGGCCCCATCCCCAGTCATGCTTTTTGGCTTTGAGTCCAAAGACTCTGGCAACGCCAAAGACGGTGCCCAAGCACGGGTGCCAGGACCAGGTTGACCAAAGGCAGGAGGATGCTGGCAGCCTTCCCTTCCTCTTCCCTCTCCACGGGAGCCGGTGCTGAGGGAGAACGAGGAGGCATTCCCCTTCCCAGAGGCAGGACTATCACGACGTCAAATATCCCCCCAGCAAGGCAGCTACCGCAAACGAGACGGACATGAGCAAGCAGGGACGAGATCCCGGCCAGGGTCGGCCACTTGGCCGCTGTGGAAGACAGGCTGGATTCCCTGAGATGGACCACATGCCCACCCCGGACTCCATGGAGAGGCATCTGCGTGTCCAGAAGACACAGACAGGATCACATACGTGCAGCTGCGCCACCTGACCAGCCCTGCTAGGAGCACCATGTGTGCCGGCCAGCAGGAGGCTGGACACATGGGGCAAGTTACCCAGAGACGACACGCAGTAGCATGACATGGGATGAGGCAGCCAGACACAGAGGACATGCTGCACAGTGGCACAAGTCGGCAACCAGTGTTGGGGAGCAGCTGAGGAGGGGCAAGAGGCAGGCTGGGGAAGCTGCTCTGGGTCCCAAGCGGATGGGTGGCTATGTGGGGTGTGCCCCGCGTAAACGCGTTGCACTGTACACTCAAGTTTCATGTACTTCACCTCTTAATGTACACGCTGACATCTCAATTTGAAACATGCTAAGACAAGACGGCAAACCAAAAGAGCCAGGTTCGGGCTTTCTGCTACGTCAGCCAATACACACACCCTCCTGGACATTTGGGCAAATGCAAGTCCCCTGAGTCCCAGGAGGGCACCGATGGCATCTGCTGGTGGCTTCCCTGCACACGGCGGCGACTGAAGCTGCCTGCGTTTGACTTTTGGGAAGAGGGGCCGGGGGCTGGGGGAGGCTGCTGAGAGAGGGCTTTTAGTCAACCCCTCAACCCAACTCCTTCTGAACTGCCCCTTCACAAACGGGTGGCCGATGCTGCTGCTGGCACCACCTCTGCCCCAGAGCATCAGACAGGAAGAGAAGTCGCTATTTGCCAAAACTGTTTCTAGTGTTCGATAAACTTCCTTTACTTTGTAGCTGAAGAAATGCTGTGAACGGGCTGAGGAAGGACCATCTCTCTGAGGCCTGCAGACACGTCAACATTAGAAACCCGGAGCCCAGAGGAGGAGCTGCTGGCCACGTGAAGGGCGTGGGAAATAATCTCGTGAGTGGGGCAGACAATGTGAGGACGGGATGGGGCCCTCCAGTGACGTGACTGCAGTGCCCCGTCCCATGGCCCACCCGCTCCAACACTGAGGACACTGGAAGCCTCCTGCGCCAGAAAAGTGTGGGCAGTGGTCTTGTCTGGCTGGCCTGCCGCTCCACCCCCGGGCCAAGCACTGCACCTGGCACACGCGGACCCTTGGGGCATATTTGTTGAATGAATGGGTGGGCTTGGTCCTGTCTCACCAAGGCCCAGGCAAAGGTCCAGGCTCCGACCTCGGCTGACCACCTCCAGCCGTTTTCCAGCTGGAGCGTAAGAAACCCTCTGATCAGGTTGTAAGCAAATTGCCAGATGCTAGGCTGAAACTGGTTTAATTGGGACGGGCACTCAGGAGGTCTGGGATGCTAGCCCATCCCTGCGGCTACAACCCCTGGCCTTTCCTTGGCAGCATCTGTGTGGAACCCCCAGAATCGGGAGGGCTCCTGCTCCCAGTGATACCGCAGTGCCTCTTGCCTCGTGCTGCACCTGGCTCTCTGCTGGGCCATGTTTGTTTGCAATTTGCAAGAAGTTGTTTGCTTGTGGGGACGCTGCCTCCCCTCACTGGCGGTGTGGACACTGACCAGGGCTGTTGTGGTTGAACTGTGTCCCCCCAAAAGGACATGCTGAAGTCCTAACCTCTAGGGACCTGTGATCGGGACCTTACTTGGAAACAGGGTCTTAGCAGATGAGATCAAGTTATGATGAGGTCACAGGGTGGGTCCTGATACAATGATGGGTGTCCTTAGAAGAGGAAAATACCCCGTGAAGGCACAGACACAGGGAGGAACACCACACGGAGTCAGAGCCAAGGGCTACCCTGGAGCCTCCAGGAGCTGGCAGAGGCAGGAAGGCTCTTCCCTCAGCCTTTGGAGGGAGCACAACACCACCACACCTTGGTGGTGGACTTCTGGCCTCCAGAGCTGGGACAGAGTAAACCGCTGAGGTTGTAGGCCACCAGGTTTGTGGCACTTTGTTACGGCAGCCCCAGGAGAGCCACGCAGGGCCGGCCTTCCGGAGAGGAGAGCAGCGCAAGACTGGAGGACGTGCAGCGGTGTGGCGGCTGCAGACAGAGCACCTGAACGCCTGCTTCCAACCCAGCGTGGGAGGCCCGGAGAGCCAGCCTGCTCTCGGGTGTTAAGTAATCGCAGTGTTAAAATGAAAATAAACACTGTGTTAGAAGTTCTATGAGGAAAACAAGGATTCCAATGATTCACTCACTGGCTTAACATAGAACACCACACGAGACCGAGCCTCAGTGTGAAACACCAACTCTCCACCGTGGACTGAGATGTGAGCACTTCTTGGGCAGCCGTGTTGTAACAAGAGGCTCTGCTCGCCTTGCCCTAACTACAGCCACACACCTCGCTGGGCCTTGGCACGCACCTGACCCCAGGGAGGTAGTGCTCAGTGTGAATTCCATTTCGTGGAGAGGGAGATGGAGGCTCAGAGAGGTCACATCACCCATTCAAGGTCACAGAGCTACTGAATGGTGGAGCTGGGATTTGAACCTAGGTCTGTTCCCAGAGCCCGAGTCATACCACCACACGCACGGCACGCACCTCAGGGGCTACCTCCAGGACTTTGGGAATTCTCTACATCTCCTGAAAACCAACTGCTCCCACAACTCTAAAGTCAGCAGCTAGCAGCTCCCTTTGCGAGGCCAGCCACCCCTCCCTCATTCACCGCTAGGCCCAGGGAGCAGACCCAAGGAGGCACTCTCCCAAGGGCAGGTGCAGCCATGGGGTCAGGAAGGACATCTGAACAGGGACCTGAAGGGGGAAGGGGAAGAGCAGGAGGTGGCTCCCTGCTCAGGCCCAGGCAAGCAAGGGGTGGAGGGCCATGGGGACCATGGTGGGTGCAGCAGGAAGACCAAAGGGCCCTCCAGCTCACACCACATCCCATTCTGGCCCAGGGAAGCCAGGCCATAGCACGCCCTCTTTGGAATCACGCAGGGCAGGCCATGTGCCACTCGCGGACAGTAAGTAGGGCTCAAGTATGCAGGGCTCCAGGGCCACACAGAGGGCGTCCTGAGTCACAGGGCTTTCCTGCAGCATCACTGCTCTCTGAACTCCCCCCTCCCATTAGAAGGGGCTCCACAGGTCAGGTGCACACAGGAGTGCACAAAGTCCTTGCTGGAAGAGGGCCTAAATCGACGTTCGTGTGCCCAGTACTACCACCCGGTTCCCAACTCACATACAGGGCTGAAGAAGAAAGGGTGGTTCTGTGTCAAATAGCAGGACTGTTAGAGAAAGGCCAACCACATGTGTGACACTTGGCCTGGCCGCAGGTACACCACTTTCCCTCCGGAGCCCCAGACAACGGGGCCCTGCTGCTCAGCCCGGAACGTGCGCACTGCACAGTTCCACCTCTCCTGCGTTCCTGGAAGGAGCTGGGCATGCCAAGTGTGTGGTGCCCAGCTGCCACATCTGGGGCCCCAGGCAGCTCCTCTCACCGTGCCCTGAGCAGTGGCCAGGCTTGTCTGCAGTGGGCACCCTCTCAGCCTGGTCACAGCGGAAACGCTTCCACCCTCCCACACAGCATGGGGTGACCTCAGTAAGCAAAGGCTTCTCCTTGGGCTACTCAGAAAAATGCTGGATGTGAAGTCAACATCTATGACAGAGTGCTCTACCCTGGACTCAACCCTCCCCAGGATGAGACCTTGCAGGAACCCCTCACCTTGACCTGCCTGAGGGCTGGGGTGCTGAGCGGCTACGTCAATGACCTCCAGGTAAGAAGAGCCACCTTTGGAAACCAAGGAATGGCGTGTGGCCATCTGGAGGCCTCAGCCCACCCATGCTGGCCTGACCAAGGGCTCTGTGCTCAGCCCCTCCCTGCACACAGGGCCTCAGGGTGGAGCTGCCCAGCAGGAGCTCTGACCTACAGCCGGTGGCTCACTGGCAGGGACCATGACAAGCAGCCAGTCCTGCTCTCGGGCCCAGGGCCTGCTGTCACTCCCCAGGGTGTGGAAAAGGATAGCCCCTAGGGCCTGGGAGGAAGGAGCCAAGGTCAGATGGGGGTCAGTGCTCTCTGGGAGAAGGACATCAGGGCAGGGGCACAGACCGTAGGACAGCTCAGGGCTGGATTCCTAGAAATGGAATCAGGGCAGGGGAGTAACTGCAGGCCTGGGAGGTGACAGGCCCAGGGATGCTGAGCTCAGAGGTGATGGGGGTCAGCAGGGAGGTGTCAGGGAGGGTAGGGGCACCAGAGACCAGCAGCCCACGGGTGGAAGGTCTGGCCTGTGCAGAGGACTCTGAGAATAGATGTCAGCCACGTGCGGGAAGAACCCCTGGCCCACACGCTGGGTCCTGATGAGGTGGACATGGAGGGAGTGGTCTACTCACAGCGCAAGGGAACACACAGGGATGTCTGGGAGTCCCTGTGTCCAGAGCACTGGGGAGAGGGCGTGTCCAGAGCCCACAGGGCTCTGGGTCCGAGGGTGCTGATGAGGGCAGAGGGACCCTGAAACCCATGTCTGGGCTATTGACAAGGTGGACAAGACCCTGACCCCATACCCAGGGCTGACAGGTTAAGGGGATGACAGGGACTGAGAAAACCCGTGACAGAGTCCCAGGACACCCAACTCCGTGTCCAGGGCTGACAAGGTCCCCAGGTCACTGTGACTCCTGTGTCCTAGGCTGATGGGCCTCCGGGTCACCCTGACCTGTGCCCTGGGTTGATGGGGGCTCAGGCCACCTGAACCCGTCCGGGAAACCCCAGGCCGTCTGACGCCTTGTCCTGTACTGATGAGGCCCCGGTAACCCTGACCCGTCCCGGCTGGTCCCGGCTGGTCCCCCGTCTCCGTCCCTCCCACCGCGGCTGACCCCGGCTGGTCCCGGCTGGTCCCCCGTCTCCGACCCTCCCGCCGCCGCTGGCCCCGGCGCGTCCTCGGCCCGCCCCGCGCCCCGGCCGGCCCTCCCCAGCCCCACTCACCTCTGGCGCTGCCCGTCCAGGCCGAGGCCGGCGGGCGCCTGCGTGGGGCTGAGCAGGCCCTGGGGCGCGGGGGCCCGGGCGGGCGGCCCGGGCAGGCCGGCGGGGGGCTCGGGCGGCGGCGCGGGCGGCTCGCGGGCCTCGGCGGGCGGCTGCGGGGGCTTCTCTCCGCCCGGGCCCAGGCTCGGGGGTCGCCCGTCCAGGGAGATGTTGTTGAGGAAGAAGAGCGCGGCCTGGCGGCGCCGCGAGTCCCCGCGCCTCCGCAGCGCCTGCGGCGGGGCCCGGCCAGCCGGGGCGGCGGCGGGCGGCGGGGGCCTGGCGGCGCCGGGGCCGGGCCCGGGGCTCCACCCGCCGCGGCCGCGGCCATCTCCGACTGCGCCCGCCGCCGCGCGCCCCGCCCCGGCCGCGCGCCCGCCGCCCATTGGCCCCCCGCCCCGCCCCGGCCGCGCGCCCGCCGCCCATTGGCCGCCGCGCTCCCACATGCAAATATGTCGCCGTCCGCGCGCCCATTGGCCAGAGCGGAGCTGCGCTCGGGCCGCTCCCCCGGGTCCTAGAGGCCGCTCGGGCGCACCCCCAGGGAGCAGCGGGCCGTGCGTCGTCCCGCGGGTTCGAGTCCCCGCATTGGGAGCCGCGGCTGCGGGGCGCCGGCGCCCTGTTCCCCCTGCTGGGCGGCGGCGCTCGCGGCCAGCCTCCATCGAGGGCTCATTTACGGCTCCGGATCCGGGCGGCGTAGGCGAGGCCCCAGCGCACTTCCCGGTCCGGGGGTGTCTGGGCGGCGCGTCGTGTGCGCGGCGGGGCCCCTTGAGGAACCTAGGGCTGCCCGGAAGGACCGGCGGTGCCACCTGGCCTCCCCCACTGCCGGAAGACGCCGAGGGTCTGAGGGTAGAAGGCACCTGCCTGGGATCGCAGCCCTGGGCAGAGTCCTGCACCTCCCCCGGCAGCAAAGTGACCTTGAGCCTGCGGGTGCCCAGGCCTCAGTTTCCTCTATATCCCCGGGGCCCCTGACTTCAGAACCCGCGGCGCCCTCACACTCAGGTGCTGCCCCCAGAGCCCCCAGGAGCCTGTCTGCAGCCTGGCGGGAGCCCACCTGTGTCTGTGGGGGCACAGGGCCCGCATCCACCTCTGTGCCACCTGCCTGCTCTGTCCAGCCTTTCCCCCGTGGGTTTACTTATTGTTAAGGTGGGGGCAGTGATTTCGGCCTCAGGGTGCTGTCAGGATGAAACTGGCTCAGCCCAGCAGGAGGTGGCTAGGAAGCCAGCACTGCGCCAGGTGCCAGGGTGGGAGGGGTGGACGGGCACAGCCCTGGCCTTGGGGAGCGCCTGGTGGGGGGCACAACATGATGAGCAGCAAGGAAGTGGGTGAGTAAGCTGGTGGCACGAGACAGGGGTCTTCATTGTCACCTCCCTCCCCCACCGGGGCCCCTGATCCCCAGGCCCCTTCCCGCCTCTCGCCTTGGCTGTTCTCCCTCCTGTGGACCTTCATTTGCCACTGCAGGTAGGCTTACCCAGTGCCCAGTCCCGCCCTCTCTCCTTTTCCCTCTGCCCTTCCAAACCGGCCTTCCAGGCCTCTGGCAGGCCTGGGGGAAGGTGGGCAGCCGTCCTGTCAGGTAGAACTCAGGGCGGGGCCCAAGTGTGAGGTGGGGATTGCTTGTGTCCCCCCAGCTGCTCCCGGGAGTGGGCTCACAGGAGATTGAAGGAGAGCTGCATGTTGATGGCCCCTTCTCTGGAAGTCACGGTGTCTGCTGACATGGGGCTGGTAGTGCTGGGGGCTGTAGACCCATTTATCCCTCTGCAAGATGGGGGTGCTGACTGTGTGTGCCTGGGGGCTCCCTTGAGGGAGGCGTGAGTGAGAACAGTACTGTAAAGTGCTGAGCCCAGGGCGTGCACATGGTGGGCCCTTGATCCTTGCTAGCTATGACCAGGAGGACGACCCTGACCGGGAAGCTGTAGGGCTAGCAGAGCAGCTGATGTCAGGAGAACAGGAGGACGAAGAGCTGGGGGCATGAGTCAGCCATCAGTGTGCTGCCCCGGCGTGGAGCCTGTGCTGGCCTGCCGTGCAGGAGTGGAGCTGGGCCCCGTAGCTGCTTCTCTCTTGCCAGGGGGCATGATGCTGAGCTTTGAGGGTGCTCGAGGGGCGCCGAGGGAGGAGTGTGGGTTTCTCCCTGGGTCTGGCGAGCTCCCTTGCTAGGCTTCTGCAGCGCAAGGCTTCTCCACCACCCAGGGTGTTGGTGGGTGGCCACCAGCCAGCCTGGCCACAACAGGTTGATGTGGGGGGGCACACAGCTTTTGTTTCATTTGATTTTGGAAATATCAGAGCAACTTTTAACAACTGGGAGATTTCACACACACACACACACACACACACACACACACACCCCGGACTTCCCTCTCGGCAATTTAGCCCCTCTGGCCTCTGGCCAGCAGGCCGACCGGCTGCAGGCAGCAGGTGGGAAGCAGTGCACCGTTGGTCAGGCCTGCACCCCCAGTCTGGCCTAGGCCTCATCTAGCCTAGTCATTGGCCCATGTCCTGCCTTCCCTACAGGCAAGAGGGTTTTAAACTCCCCAATCACCTCGGTGCTGTGGTTACCCCTGCCTCGGCTTGGCAGGGAGGGCCCCTCTTCACTCACAGCTGTGGTCCTGAGTTTTCTTTGGCTCCCACCTGGCCTCTTACCAGGTGTCAAGCACAGGGCTCTGTCTGGATGCCCCTGGGGGCATGGCAGGGAGTGTCCCCAGACTGCAGGCCTGGCTCTCAGGTTGACTTCCTAGTTGTCCCCACGGCCTGGCACCCTGAGCATCCCTTTTGGACATCCCTCTGTAGCCCCTACTTCTCTTTTCTGCCTAATCTTTGTTCCACTTTCCTAGAGTTCTGATTTTAGCAAACTTGCCAGAACACATTTGCACCCATGCATACTTGGTGCACTCCTATTCATCCCTCAAAACCCAAATTTCTCTTCCCCATCTCCAACCCCCACCCCCAGGCTGTGACCCAGAGCTGCTGCTACTTTGCCTGTGGGGCAGAGCTGAAGTGACACCCAGCTGAGGCCCCACTGTCTCTGCCCTGGAAGGGGCAGTTCTTAAACTTCGTGTGCCCAGGAATTACCCTGGGAGCTTCTTACAACACAGGATCTTATAAGTTCCTGGCTCCAAGGGTGGGGTTAGGCCCAGGAATATGCTTCTTACGCTCCTCCCACGGAGCTCAGAGGCATTGAGACGCGTCCTCGCCAGGCAGCAATGGCCCAGGGAGCATCCTGACTGCTGCTGGGGGCGTCCTGGGCAAGCTGCCTTGTGGCTGTGCCCAGGGCAAGGGGGTCAGTGGCACACTTGGGGCCAGGTGCTCAGGAGCGTGTCAGTGAGGAGCTGGTAGGTGCACGTGCCCCATGGCTGTTCCCAGGCCCATTCCAGAGGGCGCCCTGGTCCCTTCAACATGCTGCAGTGAGCAGAGGGGCTGGTTTTGTTCTGCCCTCCTGCAAGGTAGTGACCTCTGGGTCCCCAGTGCCGTCAAGCATCTCTTGGGACCTCTGACCCCAGCCCTGCCAGATGCACAAGTCCTTCTTCACCTGTTTATTTTCTGGGTGCTCTGGGGACCCTCTCTGCAAGGGCACCACTGCCCGCCCTCTGTCCTCCCTCTGTCCTCTTTGCCGGACGCCTGTTTGCCAGAGTCCATGAGAGGGCGCCCGAGACCGTCGCTCAGAGCCCGGCGGGCAGGGCGGCACAGGCGGCAGGGTGTGGGCCGGGATGGGCCGCTGCCTTTTGGAGGGGGCACTGCCCGTGCACAGCAGGGTGGGGCCTGAGCGATCCCCACCTCCCGTCCTCGCTGTCCCCAAGGGAGCAGATGCTGAGCTGAGGGTGCGCAGGGCCAGCAGGGCATTTCCGAGATGGGTGGAGACAGAAGGGACGCGGCACCAGCCTGAGGCCCCGTCTGGACGCGGGCTGGAACGCAGCCCCCACGGGTGTGGCCTGTCCAGGCTGCAGCTGGTCAGGTGGAGGGCCACCTCTGGGCAAGCCTCTCGGCCGGGAGGCTAGGTCTCCGCCCAGCTGCTGCTGTGGGGGGAGGGGCTGCCACCCTGGACATCCCTGGGGCTCCTGGGCCCCTCAGCTGCGGTCAGGGGCTCCCTAGGTTTCCTTCTCCCTCGGGATGGCTTCTTGGAGGCTGTGGGATATGGACTGCGGTCAGGCCGGAGGCATGGCAGTGGACCCTGGGGCGACCCTGCCTGTCCTCGAAGCGGCTGGGCTGTCACCCAGGGCCTCGAGGGCAGTGTCTGGGCACAGGGAGGGCACTGCAGAGCCGCATTGGCGAAGTTCACCAGCCACCCCTGTTCCTAACGGAAACAAACGCCCAGGCGTGGCCCCATTTGAGGGTGAGGATTTGGTGGCAGGGAGGACCCTCTCCCAGGTGTGTAACCCTGAAGACGGGCCCTGACCTGGCACCTCCCTGGCTGCTGTGCAGAGTGCCCGGGACCTACTGCATAACCTGAGCTTGTGGGACACGTGCAGAGCCCCTGAGACACTGGCCGTGTGCCTCAGTGGGCCCACTCCCAGGGGCTGGGGCTGAGGTGGGGGCCGCAGGGGAGGGGCGCCTAATCCCTGAGATGGTCGCAGGTGGGACCTGCCACCATGCTGGGCCCAGGCCTGTCTCTGGTGCAGAATGAACTCAGGTTCTGGGTTGAACAGGTCAGGTCTGAATCCTGACTCCAGGTACCAGCCCTGTGACCTTGGGCAAGTTACCTCACCTCTCTGGACCTCACCTTCCCCCCCTCTGTGAAACAGTGACAGTCCTACTGCTGGGCAGGGCTGTGAGGCCCAAAGGCACGCTGCCTCCCCCTCTCTCTGGGCACAAGACAACGAGGGAGGTTGGTCCTGGCGCTGAGCTGTGTGGTGCCCTGCCTGGGCAGGACGGGGCCGGCATACGCTGGGCAAAGGCCCTGCCCTCACTGACTGCCAGAGTGTGTGTCTTGGGAGCGGGAGCCCCTGCCAGCTGCCCTCTTCCCTGGCCCAGGTGGGAGGATGGGGGCTGGGGGCTGGGGCCTGGCTCGGCTCAGTTGGAGGGTAGGGGGTGATAGCTTGAACCCTCAGGCTGTGCCCCACCTAGGACCCTTTCCACATGCCCACAGTAGGAGGTGCCTCAAAGTGAGACCGGTGTGCTGGCCTCTCTACCACTGCTTGGGGCAGACATAGGCCGAGGTCACCTTCCTGGCAACAATGGCGCATTGTGGTGGCACAGCCTAGCCTGTGTGTCTCAGGCCCTGCTTAGACAAACATAGGGCCGCATGATTATTAGCTTAGCGTTCAAAGGCTCTTGAGGGCTCCTGGAGGCCTGGCCGGAGCGCCATTGTGCCCAGAGCAGGAAGTGGGAGGCTGTCCTGACACCCTCAGACCAGAGCCAAGGCTCCTGCCAGCCTTATCAGAGGGAGTCAAGCCCAAGGGTGCCACCCTTGGCAAACGTTTGAGCAGCCCCCAGATCCCCCAGTGGGAACAAACACACCCCACGCCCAGCGGGGACGTGCCCTCTGCCACGCTCCTGTCTGAAGTTGGACAGGAGGGTCCTGGGAACCCCATCGCCTCTCGGTGGGGGCAGCTTGTGGACCGGGATGCCCCTTCCTCCCCAGATGGTGATGGTGACTATCCTCAGCTCTCTGCTCGGGGCCTCCCACCCCTTGCCCCATTGACATCTCATATGCGCCCTAGTATCAGCCCCTCCTACGGGTGAGGACACTGGACTCCAGCTGCACAGGGAGGAGGCTACGCAGTCAGGATCCACAGGCCCACCCCTCCTCTCTGGGGTGGGGTTTGCTCTGGAGTGGGGTGAGGGCTTTATTTCTGGCTTCCATTGTCCTGAAGATCCATTCTCTGGGCTGCCAGGAGAGGGGGTGGCGTGGGGGAGGTTGGTGCTGCGGCGCCCACTCCCTGTCCCCGTGTGGGCATACCTTGGCCCCCCAGGTCTGAGGCCCGCTTCCTCTTCTGCTGCAGACCTTGCCGGTGCTCCTGGGTGCAGACGCACCTGGGCCCCTCCCCTGGCACACTTGGACTGGCACCAGCCTCAGGGCTGGGGTTCCCCTGGGCAGAAGGGGATGTGGTCAGGGCGAGGATTGTGCCCATCCCCTGCCCCAGGACCCCCCACCCCCAGCGTGTGGCCAGGGCCCCACCTCACTGTCTGAGGAGTCTGGCTCGTCCAGTTCGTCTGACTCCGGCCTCTGTGCTTTGGCCTTGCCGGGCTCTGAAGGGTGCAGGGTGTAGGGTCAGGCCAGGCTGGTAGCCCTGGAGGCTCCTAAGCCTGCCAGACTGGGACGAGTAGAGACAACTCTGCAGATGAGGAAACTGAGGCACGGGAGCCAAGCAACCCACCCTGGACACTCGCTGACGAGGGGCAGACTGGGATTTGAGCCCAGGCCCAGCGTCTCCGCACGCCCCGTGTATGGATCCTGCAGCTGGGGCGCCCTCCCCTGGCTCGGCCACTGGTGACGGGGAGCTCCCCACCTGCCTGCCAGCCCTCACTGGTAAGATGCGCTTGCATTCACTGAGTGCGGCAGAGAAGCACCCGCCTTCCCTCATGTCTGCAGGTGGGAGGACCCAAGCCCGAGCCCCGGGTCTGGCCAGTCAGGCCAAGGGGCAGAACGGGGCCTCGAGGCACCCCTCGCTATGGACGCTGACCACCGCACCTCTGTCCCCACCACAGCACCACCTCCCAGCTGTGTTCTCCTGACCCCAGGTGCTCACTTTACCTGGGCAGCTCTCAGGGTCAGGCCTTCCTCTGGCCTCATCCTCTGTCCCGCCTGGAGAGGCCAGGCTGGGCTGGGACCGCGGGAGGGTCTGTGAGGGGTCCTGGGGGAGGCAAGTACATGGCCTGAGTTTATTCGGGGGACCTCCCTTTCCTCAGCTGAGCCCTGGGCACAGCCTGTGGGACCCCACATGGGCTGCAGCTGGGGACAGCCTTTTCCTTTCTAGTGTGAACTAGGCAGCCACACTTTCTCCTTGGGAGCTGACTTGTGGGGTGGAGGGAAGAGAGCGGCCAGAGGTGGGGCGGGGATGCAGAGGGAACGCGAGGACAGGACTGGGCTTCTTACTGCGAGAGCTGGGGGCTCTTCTGGCTCCGGTGCTCGGGTCGCCATGGTGCCATTGCTGAGTGCCTGGGGGCTGCATGTCAGGGCTTCGGACAGGGTGAGTGGCTCGGGGCTAGGAGTGTGGGCAATCATGGGGCTGAGGGGCCCAGGCTGGCCGGCTAGCTTGGGGGCATCCCGGCCGCGGCCCCGGTCCGAGAGGTCCAGGGGCTTGTCTGGGGCGTAGTCCTGTGCGGCCGTGGCCTCCTTCCTGCTGGGGCAGCCTGGGCCTGTGGGCTGTGGGTGCCGCCCTCCAGGCAGGACTGCTGTGGCTGGAGCTGCCCCGGCCACCTCGCTCTCGGGGCCTTCGGAGTCTGAGCTGACTGGTGGGGAGGCCGGCGTCTCCCCAGGCGTGGGTGGGCCTCTCGGCCTGGCACTGCCCGCCCTTGCCCTCACCCGCAGCTGCTGCTGGGCCAGGAGCAGGTGCAGCGCCCCCTCCAGCTGCGGGTCCTGCGTGCCCACCAGGGTGCCGGGCAGACCCAGAAGGCCTGTGGGCTCCACCCAGGCCTCTGCCTCTCTGGCCTCCAGGCTCTGGAGCCGGGGGCTGCCAGGGGCTGCAGCAGGGGCCAAGGGGAGGCCGTGGGGGCCCCGAAGGTGCAGGGACAGGTGGCGGTTCAGGAGGCAGAGGCGGTCGGCCTGAGGGGAGCGCTTCAGGGACTCTTGGGTCCCGGCGGAGGGCCGGGAGGCCCGCAGGAAGCTGTGAGGAGAAGCCCAATGATTGCGGCCTGTGGTTAGCGGTGACTGAGAGGGAGAGACGACAGCTGCCCCATTTCACAGGTGGGGAAACTGCAGCCCAGAGAGATGAAGGGAGCTGCCGAGGTCACATGGCAGGCAGCGAAGCGGGGGAGGCCATGCCGTGGGGGCAGTTGTCACCCTGGCCAGAGGTGGGCTGGGGTCTGGGCTCCGAGGAGGGGCCTGGCCACGGAGGCCTCCGCCTCTCCCTGGCAGGATGTTCTACTGTATCCTACTCCCAGGAGCTCAGTGGAATACCCGCTCCTCCCCTGGGGTGCCCAGTCCACCTGCCTGCCCACCACGATGCCCCCACATTCTCAGGGAGATGGAGGCCTTGCAGGGCCCTCCTGACAGCGCTTCCCAAGGCTCGAGCGCCTACGTCCTGCCCCGCACCCCCCAGGCCTGGCCACTCAGGAAGCACCCGCGTGGGGACTTTGTTACAGGCAGGATGTCCAGAAAAAGCCAAGCCAGAGATGGTCAGGGCTCCTGGAGGGATAAGCAGAGGAATTTTGTGGGCTTCTGGCCCCTGCCCCAGGACCAGAGTCTGGGATGGGAGCTCGGCTGAGGGTTCTCCGGGTGGCCATGGTGGGTGGGGCCCTTACTTGTCCAGGGGGAGGCTGTGCTCATACGTTGGGCTGGGTGGGCTGCTTCTGGTGGGTGGCGGTGGGGGCGTCCCATTGGTGGAGCCACGCTCAGCCAGGCAGGCCCGGGACCCAGGCCGCAGCACGGCGATGGTCCCATGCAGCTGGTTGGAGATGCGCTGGGGGCTCTGCACAGGGAGGGCGGGTCAGCCTGGGGCCTTGCTGCTGCCATCTGTTGCCGGCCTGGGGTTGCTCCTGCTCTGCCCCTGTTCTCTGAGTGAGCCTGGGCAGGTCACCTGCCCCCCCTCCCCCCGCCGAGCTTCACCTCCACCCACATCAAATGGAGAGTAGTGGTCCCCGCCTGGCACGAAGGACAGGCTGCAGCTGCCAGCCTCCCATGTGGAGCTGGCCTGGCTGAGTGTGGTGTGCTCCAGCTCCCTTGCCTTTACCAGGTCTGGGGCCCGAGGCTCAGGCTGGTTGGCACCCGGGGAGATTTTGGCCACTGGAGATGTCCTGTGCCCCGCCGGCTTTTCTGTGGAAGGAAAAGCCATGGGTGAGAGCTTGGGAGGTGCTCAGAGGGGTGTGCTCCGCCCCTGGCCAGAAGGCTCCATGCTCCTGTGGGGGCCCAGCCTCCTGGCCTCTGTGGTTCCCCATAGCACCTTCACCCCATGGACCTGTGCCCAGGTGGTCTTCCTCAGCCTCCTTGGGTCCTCCTGGTGGCTTCTCGGTGATGGCCTTCCAGGCGCCGGGGGTGGGGAGCAGCAAGGGTGAGGGGGGGTCTGAGGTGCGCTCCCTGGCTGGGGGCTTGGGCCTGTCTCTGGAGGGGAGGCAGAGGCAGGGAGAGTGAGGGAGGGGAGGGCAGCCTCCTGGGGCCAAGCCACCTCTGCCAGGAGACCCAGGTGCCCCGGGAAGGCGCCACTCTCGACACTGCCTGAGACGCCACCATTCGTGGTTCCCCCGTGGACCTGTGCCAAGTGCCTGTGTGGGTGGGCACTGGGGAGTCAGGGGTGGCTGGGCCGGGCCCCCTTCGCCACTTACTCCAGGCCCCGAAGCTGCTTCACCTCCTCCTTCAAGGCCTCGTTCTCCTCCTTGAGCCCGTTCATCTCACTGGCTGCAAAAGGCGTGGATCATCAAGGCAGCCGGGGGAGGGCAGCAAGGGTGGGATTGGGGGGGGTCCTCACAGCACCAGGGAAGCCCCTCCTGGTCTTGCTCCCAGCGCTGTTCCCAGCACGTGGCCCGGGGCCTGGCATATAGCAGGTGCCCCATAAACGCTTGCCAAATGAGTGGAGGGCTGATGTTATTGAATAAATATTGCCAGCCTTGAGGTTGTGGAAAGTGCCAGGACCCCCCACTTGTCCCTGGGGCTTCCCCCAAGGGAAAGGGAGCTTTTCCTTCATCAGTGGGAACCCGGGACTCTGTGGGACCCTTCCTCATCGTGAAGGGGACACCGAGCCAGATGACCAATGGTGGGGACATGCCAGGGGTGGCAGTGGCTTTGTCCCATTTGTCTGCAAATTGGGGTGTGGGGTGTCCTCCAATGGCATGGGGCAGGATTGGCTTCCCTCCTTTCCCCATGACGCCATGTGGGGCTGAACCTGGCCCCCACAGGAAGGACCCCGAGGGCCTGCGACAGCTCACTGAGGATGAAGATGTGCTGCAGGCTCTGCAGGTGGGAGCTTTCAAACTCGTGCTGCTTCCTCCTGGCCAGCTCCTGGGTAACCATGCAGCGGTCGCACAGGCCAGCCCGCAGCCTGTGGGAATGGGGAGGTGAGAGGTTGCTCTGAGGGGGAAACTGAGGCCCACTGGCAGGATGTGCCCCCTGCCTTTCCCAAACTGTGTTCTGTGGAACCCCAGGCTTATTCCCCACCCTGTGGACTAAGTGTCCCATGTTCAATTGAGTTTGGGGAGAAATCTTGATAATGCAATTTACTTAAGGCTCTGAGAAGTCCTGCAGTGGAGAAACCTGCTTGATTTAGTTTACCCTGGAGTTTCCCAAACTCATTCTCCAAGGAACCCTTGTCATCTCCCCTCCCTGAGCCCACCGGTCCTAACAGGCTGTTAGGCAGCCCCCCGGGCCCACCTGTTCTCCAGCACCCGAAGGTTCTCCTTCAGTGCCTTCTGCTGCTCCCGGAGCTGGTGGTTCTTGGCGAAGAGCTCCTCCAGCCTCTGCGTGTCCCTGTGGCAGGAAATGCCAAGGTGGGGGCCCTACTCTTGCTGGGAAGCCATGTGCTGTCCCCACTGCCCAGCCTGAGGTCCAGCTCTCTCTGGCACCCCACAGGCTTGGTTTGGGGCTGGGTCCTGCTCCCTGCACGTCACTGCGGGGCCTTGCCCCGGAAGCAGGTGCGTCCTAACTTGAGTAATTTGTGTGCCACTTTTTGACTTCTGTCTTGTCCACGTGCCACCTTAGCTCCATAGCACACGCAGAGCCACAGCCTGGTCTGTGACGTGGGAACACGGGGAGCCTGCCTGCAGGCCATCGTGTGATCAGGTGTGACCACGTCTGAAGGCCTCACAGCTAGTGTTATTGCTGATATTCTGATCGTGACCCTGGGGGGCAGGAACACCCGAATGCAGGCTTAGACAGCCCCCTTGAGGCCAGTGCACCTGGGTCCGAGTCCTGGCTCCATACCTACTTGCTGTGTGGCCTTGGACAAGTGACTCACCCCCCACCCCTGTGCCAACGCCCAATTTCCCCTTCTGTGTCAAAGGGTGGTGGCGGTGCTGGCACCCTGGGGCTTCAGGGGATGACATTAGTGGTCATGGCCCCCTGGGGAGGGGCTCTCTTTGCTCTCTGTTTCCCACTGGGCCTGGCCTGGCTTGACTCACCGGCACCTCTCTGAGTTCAGTTCCAGAAGCTTGTTCTGCAGGCCTGGTGGAGCAAGTAGAGGGGCAGGAGGTCAGGTCCAGCCAGCCACCTCAGCCTGCAGCATCCCCTGCCCCTGGTTGCCATGCAGGGGCTCTCCAGACCCTGCCCACCTGCCTGGTGAGGCCCTGCCTGACTCCTGGAGGCCGCCCCACTGGGGGGCCCTGTCTGTGCCCATCCTGCAGCTGCACGCTCGGGCCTCAGCTTCCGCCCAGTCTCTGGGGCTGCCTGAGACCCCGTGGCCTGTGCCGGTGTCTCTCCCTTCCTCTGGGATCTCTGGCTCTGGCATCTGCCTGGAGGTTAGTAGGGATGCCGATACTGGAAGTGACTAGCCACCTGGGAAGGGCAGAGATGCTGAGAGGGGCCACCTTGGTGGGTGTAGCTAGTGTTGAAATAAAAGGCTTTGGGGCAGAACCACCAGATCTCTTCTTGCTACGTATTTGGAATCCAGATTGGCCGGGCTAGCCTGGGGCTGAGTGTGGGTGTGGGGTCTCACCCAAGCAGCCCCACCTCTCTTGGTTGCTCAGGAGGCAGCCACAGGACCTTGGGACCTCCGGGTGGGCCTGAGTGCTCTTTGGAAAGGCCCAGGGCGGGCTGGCCGTGGCCCTGGAGTGGGGTGGTTGGAGGGGGCTGCAGCCCTGTCCCTGTGGGGGAATTGGACAGGAGTATGAGGCCTGGGGCAGGTTCTGGAGGGAAGAGAACTTCAGCTCTATGCCTCGAAATGTTCTGGACGGGTCCCAGGAGCCATGAGCTCCTGTTCTGGAAGTGGCAGCCTTTGATGAGGGGGTCACCAGGCCAGGGCTGCTCAGCTCTCATTTCTGCCTGGCTGCAGGCCGACCCTTTGGGAGAACAAGGCATGCAGCGAGTGGAGGCTGGGTGTGGCAGGTGCCATGCAGTGTGGGTGGCAACCCTGGAGAGTGCCCTCCCTTGGGCCACACCCTGGAGCGGTGTTCTGAGGACACTCCAGCATGCCACAGGGGCTGGGGAGCTGGGTCCAGGCTGGGGGACTGGCCACTGTGTAGCTCTGGGCCTCAGCTCAGGACACCCCTTCCTGGGCTGGAGAGATGGGGGCCCCAGGTTTGTTGAAAGTTGGGGGTGACGCACAGGAGCACCTGGCCTGCAGGCCCTCAGGACCAGTGTCGAGGTGAGGGCTGTGGAGACTCTTTCCCAGCCCAGTATCTGGCCCCAGCCACTCACCCAGGACCTCCTTCTCGTGGACCTCCTTCAGCCTGTTTAGCGAGTCCATGAAGCTCTCCATGGTCCAGGCCCCACTGCCGGGGTGTGGGGGCCTCTACTGCCCCTCTGTTTCCAGCCTGCAGGGGAGGAAGTGGGGAGAGAGGTCAGCTTAGGAAGGCCCATGGGCTGCAGAGTCCAGGACAGGAGGAGCGCCGTGTCTGTGTGGGGCAGAACCCACACCATGCTGGAGGGGCCTCCCCGCAGAGGCTGAGCTGGAGGACCTGGAACCCCACAGGCAGGTGCAGAGAGTGTGGTGTGAAGTTTCAGGGTTCCACTCACCAAGGTCATACACATACACACCCTGGTGCATGGCAGAGACAGTGTGCACGCACACAACCCACACGCACATATGTATACCACCACACATACACACAGACACACATACACATATACCACACATACACACAGACACACACAGAGACACATAGACACACAGAAAGATGTGCACACTCACACATATGTACACACAGACACAGATACACAGACATGGACATGTAGACACTGATGCTCAGACACATATGGACACACACAGTCATAGATACACACAGATACTTGCTGGCACAGACACATGCAGACATATAGACACATAGCTACACATGCAGATATGAACACATAGAAAGACACACAGAGACACATGCACAAACACACTAGCCCTTGTCTGCCCAAGGAAGTCAGGCCCATATTGAGAGGCTGGAGGGTCCCAGTCAAACCCTGTGTGCCTGTCCCAGTTCCCTGGAGAGAGCCGGGCAGGAGGCTGGGAAGAGTGAGTTTGTGGGGCTGTGGTGGCCTCCCCTTCCCCTCCTGCTAAGATTGGCCCCCAGCTGGGCCACCGGTCACGTGGCTGGGCCTCTGTGAGCCTGTTAGCCAGTGTTTGTGACGCACAAGCCTCCGCGGCTGACCTCTGCAGAGGAGTGGGTTCCTGCTCAGGCGGGCTGCATTCTGTCCTGCCTGGGGCAGTGTGCCTGTGCATGTGTGTGTGTGTTCACGGCCACCGGACCCCGGGTGCCTCGCACGGACCACTGTGCCAACCCCTGCCTGGCCTCCCCTTGCCCCCCAGGATGCACTCTCTCACAGCTGCAGCTCTGCAGCCCCTCCATTCAGATGCACACTCTTCTGCTCAAAACCACGCCCAGGGCCTCACGTGGCCAGGCCCCGCAGGTGACACAAAGATGAAGACACAACCCCATCTGCATTTTTTCTTTTTGTTTTTGAGACAGGGTCTCCCTCTGTTACCCAGGTGGGAGGGCAGTGGTGCGATCACAGCCCACTGCAGCCTTGAACTCCCGGCTCAAGCATCCTCCTGCCTCAGCCTCCTGAGTAGCTGGGACTACAGCCACACGCTACCATGCCCAGCTAATTTTTAAAAAAATTTTTTGTAGAGAAGGGGTCTTGTTGTTTTGCCCAGGCTGGTCTGAAACTCCTGGCCTCGAGCAATCTTCCCGTGGGCCTCCCACAGTGCTGGCACCCAGGTGTGAGACACCATGCCCGCCTCATTTGCATTTTCAAAGGTTGTTCAGTAGCAGCATTCTGCAGAACCCCCAGACCCCATTGCTGCATGTACATCCCAGGGTAGGCGCAAAGGCTGCCATGCAGCCCAGCACCCAGTGCCCACCGTGGTGTAGTGACAAATGACACAAGCCAGACATGAGGGGACAACAGGTGCAGAAGGAGGCACCATCATTCTGGGCTCCTGGAAGTCAGGATGCCTTTGGGGGTGTGGCTGGGAGGGGCACCCTGCCCAGGGAGGCAGGCCTTGGACCCCAGGAGAAGCCACGGGGCCTGGAGCGAGGATGGTGGCTGGAAGGCCCTCACACCCGTGGTCAAGTGTCGCACGCAGGGCAAAGCCGTGACTTCCAGAGGCTGTGCCTGGTGGGGGCAGCCGGGGATGTGGAGCAGGGAGCATTGTGAGGTCCTGTGTCTCGGAGTGGCCAGTGTCCACAGGGGCCGTCTGGGCAGGGCTAGCTGGGCTGTGGTGGAGGGTGGGGCTCTTGAAACTTGTATCTCAGACCCACCTGGGCTCCCAGACATCCCCAAAGCTTACTGAGGGAGTGGGGGTGACAGCTGGTGGCTCTGTGTTGGGTGGGTGAGGGCTCTTGGGAGGCTCCCTCAACTGGAGGCTGGGGCGGAGCTTGCCTTGATGAAGGTGCCCTTGCCACCAAGACGCCGGATTCTAGAGGCCGAGGGGAGCGGGGCTTGGGCTGGGACACAGGTTACGGTGGCCAGGATTAACGATGATTCCAGCCCCACTTCCTGAGCTCTGCATACACGGTCAGTTTCATGATTAAGCATCTAATCTTGCCCAAGCCCCAGGGAGCCCACTCTCCAGATGGGGAAAGAGATCACGTCACCTGCCAGTGGGAAGTGGGGGCTGGGGCGTGTTCCCCCATGTGGACCAGGGACGGTTCCCCCAGTGGCCCTGGTGTACCCGGCTGTGCTGGCCTCACCTTGCCGAGGGGCCCGGAAGGTAAGACATCTGAGCTGGGTCCTCCATGGGCCCAGGCTGCAGGCAGGTAGGGCCAAGGAGGGCTGGGAAGGGGCTGAGCTGTAGCTCCTGAAATTCTACCCAGACCCGCCCGACGGGCAGTTCTTCCCCAGCTCTGGTGGCCGCCGCGTGGGCTGGGCCGACGCCCGTAAAGGAGCCGCCCAAGGGAGCCCACAGTGCCTGTGGGCTCGGGAGAGGCCTGCGCAGGCTCCAGGTTCACATAAGAGGTGGGCATCGTGCCCAGTGAAGTTGTCGTGGTGTGAAGGCCGGGAGGGTGGGGGCTCGGGGCTCCCTCTGCCCCAGACCACCCTGCAGGCCCTGCCTGTCTACTCTCCTCGAGGCCCCCAAAAGACATGGGGAAACTCTCCTGCTCGCTGGCCAGGGGCAGCAGGCACAAGGGCCCTGAGGCAGGGCGTGTGGGTGTCTGGATCTGAGAGGGAAGGGGCACATCCTGCTGGGAGCCCTTCATTTCCTAGGGGGCCCAGGGTGGGGATGGGACTGGGCAAGGCTACTCGGCCCGTTGGGGACAGCACTGTGGCAATGGTGTGACTTCCCTGGGCGGACAGGTGGCAGAAACAAATGTGGTCAAGGCAGTGGCCAGAACCAGTCTTCTGGGTTCCTGGCCCCCTGGGGCAGCCTGGTCCCCAGGAGTGTCAGGGGTCTGGGGAAGGGATGGGAGGTGGAGGGGGGTTGGTCCCCACACGGGCGAGGTCTCCTCGTCCTGGTGCCTTTGGGAAGAACTGGTGGCTGTGGGCAAAATGAACCAGGCTGTGAAAAACACCCACAGCCTCGTGCTGGGGATCGGCAGCCAGCTCTCCCCAGCTGGCCTGGTCTGGGTCTGTCGGGCTTGCTAAGGGTGGCTGGGGGTGCTGGGGGTGCAGGGATCTCTGAAGGGGGGTCTTCCCCTGGCCTGGAGGGGGGAGAAGCCGGGGGAGCTGTGCACAGGAGAGGGTGGCCTGAGTCTCCCGAGAGCCTTGGGGGCTTCACAGGATGGGGTGGATGGGTGGTGGGCAGAGATTTGAGCTCTGCTCCTTAGGGCCCCAGACAGGTCCAGGGACCCCCGCCCCCCAGGGTGCCCCGGCTGGAAGGCCTCTGCTGGTGCCAGGCCCTGGAGGAGCAGAAGATGGGCAGGGCAGGTCGATCAGCCTCTGCCCCACCTGGCTCTGCCCCACTGGCACATGCAGCTGGGCAGGGGGAGGGGCAGGTGGAAGGGGTCT
Organism: Daubentonia madagascariensis; assembly: GCA_023783475.1. NCBI lineage: Eukaryota > Metazoa > Chordata > Mammalia > Primates > Daubentoniidae > Daubentonia > Daubentonia madagascariensis. Next base: position 308,581 of record JAKFHU010001640.1, on the reverse strand, counting down.
CATGGCTGCCCCTTCTCAGACACTCCCTGAGCTCGTCAGGCCTCGATCTCTGCCCTGCTTTACCACTGAGGACATGAACTGGGCGGGGGGGGCTTGCCCCTGGTCAAAGCTAGCGAGAGTTAGCCAGGCTTTGGCTAAGCCAGGGCTGCACCTGCTGCCTGGTGCTATGAGGGTGTTACTGGTACCTGCATCTGCCCCTACTGGGACTTCTCCTTAAGACCAAGGGGAAGTGTGCTGGCTTTACCAGGACTGAACAGAGCACATGCGGTACATGGGTACCTCTCTTCCCCTGGACAGGTGGGGCCCAGGACAGCCCTCCATAGGAAGCCTGAAGGTTGGCAGAGCCACCTTCCACCTTGTGTCCTCACCCGGGGAATGGGTACATGCTGTGGGCCCCACCTGCCTCCCAGAGCCCCCACCTGCCCCCCAGGGCTCCCACCTGCCTCCTAGGGCTCCCACCTGCCTCCTAGGACCCCCACCTGCCCCCTATGCCCCCACCTGCCTCCTAGGGCTCCCATCTGCCCCCCAGGGCCCCCACCTGCCTTCCAGGGTCCCAACCTGCCCCCCAGGGCCCTCACCTGTTCCCCAGGGCCCCCACCTGCCTTCCAGGGTCCCCACCAGCCCCCCAGGGCTCCCTGAGCGGCTGCTCAGGGGGTGGGGGTTTGCTATTGCTAATTGAACCAGGCTGGGTTTTCGGTGCCCCCTAGGCTGGCCAGGGTGGGCAGGAGGCTCACTCCTGAAGGGTGCTGGCCAGAGGGTCAGTCTGGGTGGAGGGCCAAAGCTCTGAGTTGACAACCCTGACTGGGGCTCCTGGTCCTATCTTTATGCTCTGTGCAACCTTGGGCAAGTTGCTTTACCTCTCTGAGCCTCTGTTTCCTCCTCTGGGGGGGTAATAACACATTCTAGCCCCTATATCAGGTTGCTGTGAGGCTCCTACAGGTAACACATGTCAGGTGACACCACTCAGCCTGGAGCTCCGCAGGTGGCAAGTGCTCAGTGAACAGCAGAGGGAGACCCTACACCCATCTGTGCCTCCCTCCCACACGCCCCCCAGGTGGCTAGCAGAGCTCACTGTAGGAGCCCCTTGTTCCTGGGCAAGTTCAAGTTCCATTGCCACAAAGATCTCTCATAGGAGGATACAAGCCTTTCCCAGGTCAGGGCAGAGGTCTGGGATTCCAGCAGTGATGACACTCACATCTTGAGATAGTAGCTCCTTGTGGACTCACTTCGGGTCCACGGAGTCCTGGTGGCCATGCCCAGGGGCGGCGCGATCTGGCTCCCACATGCAGGCGAGGGGACTGCGGCCCCAGCTTCCTGCCCCTCCCAGGGTGCTGAACCAGAGGACCCTGCCTGGGCACTGTGGCTCTAAGGATGTCTGCTCAGGCCGGCTGCCCCCACCCTGGGCCCCCTGCCCTCCAGCAGGCCCCTCGGGAGCAGGCATGCTGGGCTGGACCCCAGGTCTGCTCCTTGTCTAAGGGCTGTCTGACCATCTGTCCATGTGTCCGACTGTCTACCTGTCCATGAAAACAACAACAACGACAGCAGTAGCAATAGCAGTGGCTGCCGTTGCCCTGGTACCCCCTGTGTACAGAGCGCCACGCCAGGCACTTTTCCCGCTGAGGGGCCCTAAAACCATCCTGAAGTATCGCCATAGAAGCCAAGCTCAGAGTGGCTGCCTGACTTTGTCTGCACTGTGACATCCAGTCCCCAAGGGGCCCCTCCTCCATCAGCCTCCTGCCAGCCCATGCGGGGCCAGGTGCGCCATCAGAGCCCATGAACTGTTTGTGGCACGAGTGTTTACGGAGCACCTCCCACCTGCCCGTGCTCTGCAGACGCCTGTGATCAGAGCCCACATAACCTTTGAGGAGGTGCTGATTGTCCCTTTCTACAGATCTGGACACTGAGGTCAGAGGCTGGCAGGTGGAGGCAAGGTTTCACCCTGGGTCTGGCTGGCCGCTGAGTCTCCTCCCACCCTCTGCAGTGATGGGCAAAGCCTCTCCCCTGGAGACTTTGGTCAGGTTACTTGCCTGGCTATGCCTCAGTTTCCCTGTCTGTAGAACAGATGGTGGGGGTGAGCACTGACCCAGGCTCCTGGAGGCAGGAAGGAGGCTGTGCCACCTTGGCTGTCTGGGCTCTTGGCACCTGGTGAGCACTCCAATGTCAGCCCCTATGACAGGTGGCTGGGTCCAGCCTGGGGGTGGAGCTGCCTCCAGGCCCCCTGTGCTGGGCACCTGAGAGGAGCTATATGTGCAATCGCTCACCCATGCAATGGCATGGCCCCATACTCGCCCCTGAATGGACTTGACAGCCCCTGTTTTGTAGATGAAGAAGCTGAGGCTCAGAGATGTCACCTGTCCATGGTCACCATCTTGCAAGGGACACAGCCAGGACACAAACAGGCCTCCTGTTAACCCCCGGGCCAGCTCAGGGGTGGTGGGCCATGTCCAGAGAGGTGTCTGTCAGGGCACTTCCTGACATCTGCCAGACACATAGACCCATGACAGACATGTGCACATGTGTGACACCCACATCCACACATGCAGACAGCGACAATATCCCAACTCGGAGAAATACACATTTGTGCACATTCCAGCAAACCAGTGCCCAGGCACAATGTCAGCCATCCCTCACCTGCTGTGCGTGCAGCCATGGCATGGGCCTAGGGACAGCTGCACACACATGTGCCTATGTGCACACACACTTGTGTATCCCATGCACGTGTGCCCCCCTGTGTGTGTGCACACAAGCATGGAGGAACAAGGCAGGTGTCACTCTGCAGCTCAGGTAACAGCAAGCCCTGCAACCCGACTCCTCAAGGATGGGCCATGCTCCCGCCCTCCTGCACGCTGCCGCCTGAGGCTGTCTCCCTGAGCCTGGCTGCAAGGGGGGGGTGGTGAGCAGGGCCTGCGTTTGTCACTGAGATGAGGGCAGCGTGTGCCCACCCATGTGCCACCCCTCACCCCCCGGCTGCACCTCCTGCCACATCAGGGCCTGGGACAGGGCAGATCCAGGTTGAGTGCATGGCCACCAGCCTGTTCCTGGTGCCCCTGGGCCTCTGAGCTGACCACGGCTTCCCTACTCCCCCTCACAACCCCCCCCGCCACCGAGGAAGCCCACTATGCCCTCCTACTCACTTGGTCCCCAGGACCAGGAGCCCCTCATGCCACCCCACGGGCGAAGGCATGCAGTCCCACCTGCCCCTGCCTCCCTCTCGGAGGGGGCCTAGCCAGGCCTCCAGCTTCCATGGTGAGCACCCCCAGCATCCCCAGCCCACCTGCTGCCCCAGCTGCCTGGCCCTGTGTCCCAGGTACTCACGAGGCCCCTCACCCTGTCTCCACCTCCGTCGACCTCTGTGCCGAGCCCCCAGCGCTCTCCTCGGAGAGAGATAGAAGTGAGCAGTGTGTGAACTTGCACAGGCAACAAGACATAATTTTGGCCAAACCCGCTTGACAGGTTTTCAATTCTCCCAGCCAGGAGCAGAAAGGAGGCAGAGACTGCTCAAAGCCGCCCAGCAGGTTCTGCCAACTCACGGAAAGTGGCATAACAGGTTGGGTCTGAAGCCACATAGAGATGGGATTGTTTCCCCATAATTACCTCGTGGCCTGTGCTGCTGGCCAGAGCCAAGCCCCAAACGAGGAGAAGCTACTCTGGGACCCTGGACACGAAGGGCCTGGGCTGGGGAGGGCAAAAGGGGCATGTAGGGGGCACCCAGGGGTGAGCAGGAAGGAGCAGACCTGCTGGTCTTGCCCCCTTGGGAGGGAGGAGGGAGGCTCTTGGGCCCAGAGCGGCCCCTTTCCTGCTCACATCCTGCTTGTGCAGTGACCTTGGTCAGGTCAAGTTCCCCTTTCTGGCCTTGGTTTCTTTGCCTGTAAATAGGGGATACTAAGCACAGGGTCTGCACCTGCCCGAGCTCAGGGGAACTGCTGTTGGAAGTGGCCCCGGGCTTAGGCGCCCCCCCCCCCCCCCCCCCCCCCCCCCCCCCGTGTAGGAGAGCAAAACGGGCCTTCTGCTTGTGCTGGGGTGGGCAGGGGCTGGGCCTGGGTCTGCCCTGTCTGCCCAGGTCTGTGGGGGCCCAGGTGAGTGGGCACCTCCGGGTCTCAGGGCAGGTTGGGTGCCCCCAGCCAGGTAGAGCCCGGGGTGACAAGTGAGCTAGGGCTGCCCCAGCCCAGGGTGTCTGAAGCTGTTGGGCACTGTGGTTTTACGCATTTATTCTCTGGATAGAGACGTTGTGTCCACACTCACACGTGCCCACCCCACACTGCCCCCATCTTCCCCCACCCACACCGTGATCTCTGCCCCAGGACCCGTCTCCCCTCCCTGCCTCACTGCCCCTGTCCTCACCTCAGCTTGTCTTATCTCTGCACAGAAGCACGGGCTCCTTGGTCCATGGGGCCACCATCCCCTCTGAGGGCACCTTAGTGGACCCCAGGGAGTGCACAGGGCCCAGAGCAGGAGGACCCGGGATCCCGGCCAGCAGCCCAGGTGAGGTCAGAGGATGGACTTCCTGCTCCCTGCTGTGGTCCCTGCTGGTGGCTGGTGGCCTGGCCCTGGGCTCAGGTAAGGGCTGGGTCATCTCTGGCCCCACCACGACCCCCCAGTGCTGGGCTCTTGGGAGGTGTCTGCAGCCAGCATGGCCAACCCCAGGCTCCAGCCAGGCCTTGGGGCTTTGTGGGGGCCTCTGCACTGGCCTGCCTGCCCCTCCTGGCAGGGCCCTTGGTGAGAGGTGTCTGTTGTGGCTTTGTGTATGTTGGGGGTCTCTGTGGGGAGGTAGAGGCAGACCCCCCCACCAGCAGCGCTGACCCTCAAACCAGCCTGGGTCAGACTTCAGAGTCTGGGGCCAGGGCTGGGGGCTTGGCCCTGTAACTCTGTGCCTGCTGCCCCAACCTCCACCCCAGCCAGGTTTGGATTCTGTCTCTGTGCCTTGAGAGCTGGGCCACCTTGGGCCAGTTACCCAACCTCTCTGAGCCCAGGGCCTCATCTGCAATGCAGGCTTTGTGAGGACGGCCCAGCAGGAGCCGTGAGGCTGCAGGACAGGCCAAGCCCTCTGCCAGCATCTGCTCCAGGAGGTGCTCAAGTCACGCACTTCCTGCTTCTGGCTGGTCAGCGGAGGGCAGGGGTCCTGACGGGCAGTGCTAGCGATGGAACAAAAGCGATCAGTCTCTGAAGGCAGACACTTAGCTGCCACACAGCCCAGCAACGCTGTGGATGTTCATAATCTCCCCACCTGGACAGGTGAGTGGAAAAACAAACGGTGGCCCAGCCACGTGGTGGAAAACTGCCCAGGGATCAGAAGATGCACCCAAGTCGAAAACATCCCGCTGAGCGGAAGCAGCAGGACACAGCCAAGGAGCACCAACTCCATGGATGAGAAACCCCAGAGAGAAACGTCCAGCCTGTAAATGGCCAGCAGCAGGTCAGAGGTGGCTTGGGGTCTGGGTGGGGGAGAACAAAAGGGCAGAAAAACTCCCTGTGGGGACGGGAACGTTCTATGACTTGGTCGTGGTGGTCATGACACGGGATACTCGTTTGACAGCCCTCATGAGCTGTACATTAAAAACACAGACTTTCTTCTATGCAAATTATACCTCAGTAAGGTTGGTTTTTTAAAAAATTAATGAAACTGACTTTCAGAGCAGTTTTAGGCTCATAGCAAAATTGAGAGGGAAGAACAGGTACTTCCCGAACTCCCCCTGCCCCCCATGCACAGCCTCGCCCAAGGGGCCAACCTGCAACACGGACGAGGAGCCGAAGTCGACGCATCGTCACCACCCAGCCTCCGGAGCTGGCGTTAGGGCTGCTCTCAGCGTTGAACGCTCTGTGGGTTGGAGGAGTGTATCGCGACACGGACCCACCATCGCTATCTTACAGACACTGCCCTAAAAATCCCCCGTGCTCTACCTGGTCATCCCTCCCTACCCGACGCTTGGCAACCATGGATCTTTTAATTGTCTCCCTAATTTTGTCTTTTCCAGAATATCCTACCGTTGGGATCATACAGTGCGGAAGCATTTCAGACTGGCTTCTTTCACTTTAGTAAGATGCATTTAAGGCTCCTCCAGTCTTTTTGTGGCTTGACAACTCACTGCTCTTCATCGTTGACTAATATTCCGTTGTCTGGACATACCAGTTTATTCATTCACTGACTGAAGAACATCTTAGATGCTTCTAGGTTTTGGCAATTATGGATAAAACTGCTATAAACATCCACGAGTGGCTCTTTGTATGGGTGTAAGTTTCCAATTCTTTTGAGTAAATACTAAAGAGCGCAATGGCTGGATTGTATGGTGAGAGTATGTTTAGTTTTGTAAGAATAAAGCTGATGTTTGAAAAGCTGAAAGGCTCTTTAGGGTCCTGAGATGGCTGTGGCCATCCATTGCCCATGGCGTCTGCCCAGCACCCCTGCCCGAGCTGCAGGACACACCATAGTCTCCATCTGGCCTCGGGGCAGGACGCCCCTGCTGGGCACTTGTCTCAGTTTCCCTCTGTTTGCTCTGACCGTGGCCTGATTTCTTTTGTGCCTCGTCCGGGTTCTGGTGTGGCTTAGGGACAGCGCAGAGGCCACAGCTCCCCCATCCGCCTTCAGGAGGTAGGAGCTGGACCCCAATACCACCATGGGGACCTCTGTCCCCTCCTTGGGTGGACAGCTGTGTTTGGATGGCGAGAGTGTGCTGGAGGACGCATGGTGTTCCTCCCCCATTCTGCTCCCGCCACCTCACAGAATACCACAGTGACGATGGTGCTAACAGCTGCCCTGGGCTGAGCGCCCACCGGAGGCCAAGTGCTTCCACTGCATCAGTCCCCTTCACCCCCTCCACTGTTTTATAAGTGGAGAAACTGAGGCCCAGGGAGGTGAAATGTCTTGCCCAAGGGCATCACCTGGTGAGAGGCCCTGCCAGGAGCTAAGCTCGGGTCTGTCTAGGAGCACCCAGGCTTTACCACCACGCTGCCCCCGCACAGGTGGGGAGTCTGGCCCAGAGGGGGCACAGGCTCCACCTATTCCACTCCAGACACTGCAGGTCTCTTTCTCAAACTCCCTCCCCATCTCTGTGTGTCTGGGTCTGGCCCTGGGGCTCCTGGCCTAGGGTCCACCAGGGGCTGTGACTCCCTGAAGTGGGTGAGACAGTCTGTGTGCTTGTTTTTCTGGGAGAGCCTAGGAGGTGGGAACGGTGCTGCTGGGCCTATCAGGTCACCTCTTGCCCCTCCTGGATGCCGCCCTGGGGGGCACCCCTCAGGGCTCAGCCCTCACACAAATTGGCTATACCACTGGTGCTCAGTAGGTATTTGCTCTCATGGTGTATAAGATCCCGAGTGCTCTGGCCTTGCTCAGAGGCCAACGTGAGCCCCTCCTGGGACCCACCCCCACGTGCCCTGTCTGAGGGTCAGAGGTGACAGAGGCCGGGTCCCCCCAGGGTGGCACAGCTCTGTCATCTTTCAGTGCCCAGGTTAGTGGGGGGACCATGAGTCCTGGATTCATCACAGCCCTTCCTGGGTGCCCTTGGGTGAGGCCTGCAGCCTGTCCTGACCTTGAAGATGGAGGCCGGGAGAGCATCCACTGCGGGGGTGGGGGCCCGTAGAGAGCTGCAGGGAAGCGGGCAGTGGTCACGTGGCTGACCCAGGTTGGGTCTGACTCAGGAGGCCTTGCAGTTCTGGGGAGGTAGCCTTGACCTCAGGAAGGGTCAGGGGTCAGTGTCTTTGGGGTGGGAGAGGATGTGCAGGAGCCCCCAACCCATGTCCTAGACAGACCCTGCCCTGGCAGGAGGGACCTTCCTAACTCTTCCCCAACCCTTCCCGCGGTCAGTGAAGTGCTGTCGTCTGGCCAGGCGGGGAGGCAGAGAAGCTGCCTCTGGGGACTGCCCAGGGGGGTCTTCCCACGGCTTCCTTAAGGCTCACCCCCTCCACCCCTGAGACACCAGCAACACTGAGCATTCATTCATTTGTTCATTTGTGCCACAAGTGTCCGAGTACCACCGGCGTCAGGGACTGTTCGGGTGCTGGGGGAACAATGTGGACAGAGCAGCAAGGCCTCTGCCCTCACTCAGGGCAAGGTCTGGTCATGCCCCTCGTGCCACACACACTCCCCCTTTCCCTAGCCGGTTGGGGGTGGTGGGCCCTGGATTTCCCTTGGGGCGGAAGATCCTGGGTATGCCGGATCAGCCAAGGTCAGGCCTGGGAAGCCCAGTTTAGGGGGAGCACCTGTCATGCCTGGCTCAACTCCTGTGTCCCTGAATGGGCCGCCCAGGGGTCCCGCCCAACAGAGCCCCACCCAGCCCACAGGGAGGGTGCTGACCCTGGCCCTTGCTAGGGCTCTAGTCCCCTGGGAGGTGCTGAGCTCTGGGCCAGCCCTTGCCCTCTGTCTGGGGATTGGGCGCCCACCAGCCTAGCTCCGGGCCCTCTGCCATTCCTAGGGGTCAGGCCCTCGGCCCCACCCTGGCCCTGGCACCGCCAGGAGGGGTTTCTCTGGGTGGGAGGCAGGAGGTGTAACCAGGAGGCCCTGGAGCCCCTGCCCCCTCCCAGGATCAGAGCAGCTGCCCTGTGTGTGAGGACGGGCCAGGGTGCAGGGCTGTACTGTCTCCTTCTTCCAGGGTAGGGCTTACCAGCTTTAAAGGTGAAAACCGAGCTCAGAGAGGTCACATAATGGACCGCAGGCCACACAGCCTTGCCGGGCCCATGACAGACCTGGCAGGGTGGACTTGTGGACCACCCTTCTCTGCTGTGGGACCAGTGGGTGCAGGCAGATGGCAAATACAGCAGCCCTGTCCTCCCTAGGTGTGTTCATTGGGTGGCTGTTTGCTGAGCACCTGCTGTGTGCAGGCCGGGAGGGCATCCACGAGATCCCTTAGTCAGTAACTGACACTCGGGGCTGGGGGCCATAAACAGCAGATCATCCTGGTTGCAGGGGCTGGTGCCAGCACGTGGGGAAAGCAACTGTCAGGAACAGTCTGAGGCTGCCTCAGGTGGGGTGCAGGGCGGGTGACGTTCAATGGAGACCCAAGGAGGAGGAGGACGCACAAAGGGCAGGTTTGATGCAGGGCAGAAAAGGGATGAAGCCAGGAGTCTGGAGCGAACATGTGGGGTGGGGCTGAAGGTCAGAGCAGGACAGGGAGGTGCCTACTTCCCAAGCCACTTCTCCCCCGTTCCCTGGGCTGGGTGTTGGGAGCCCTGGGTCCTGGGCTCAGCTTGCTCTGATCCACTGTGTATCACTGGTTCAGGCCTCAGTTTCCCCAGTCATCTGACCAGCTATCACCAAGACCTGCTCAGGAAGGTTGGGTCAGCTTGGCCAATGTTCAGGTCCAATAGTGCACACCCAGCATGCTGGCAACAGCCACAAACAATGCCACGTAGTAGGTAGTGCACAGCAGAGCCCTGGGGTCCCCAAGATATCTGGGGGTGTCCTCCATTGCCATGACAGAGGGGCCAGCAAGGGAACCACACTGACTAGGGGCTGGAGGCCTGGATGGGCTGATGCCAGTGGGGCTGTGCCTGGGGCCGGGTCCCCCGCGGCGAGGTGGCACCTCCGGGCCAGCGGCTTCCTTTGCTGAGCGCCAGGCGAACACCATCGGGCCTCCTGGAGCCGTGCCTCTGACGGTGGGCAGAAGAGGGGAAGGCCTGGGAGCAGGCGGAGGGGTAAGTGTTGCTGGAGGTCGGTGCGCTTTGTTTGCTTGCTCATTCGTCCGTGCAACTATCCAAGTCCCGGACTTCAGGCACATAGGTGGCTGCGAACATGACCCGAATGACTAGGAGACTGTTGGCGTCAGACTCGGGCCCATGGCAGCACTCCCTGAGCCTCAGTTTACCCCTCTGTGGCCCTCCTTGAAGGTGGACCTGAGGATGAACCGAGATCCCGCGTGGCCGCTGCCTTGCCTGTTCTTCCCTCCGAGCCCAGTGCTAGGGACGTGATGGACGTCCAGGCTCCCAGGAGCAACACAGCAGAACCTCATCACACAACCAGGTGGGTGTGGCCGGTCCTCGGACTGGGGGCTGCTCTGTCACCCACCCCACAGCTGTAGGATGAGGCCCGGGGTGGGGGGCGGCCCGTGCCAGTGCTTCTGAGTGTCAGGGCAGCACCCAGCACCCAGCCCAGGCAGCTGCTCACCCCACCCGAGCGGCTGGGGCTGTGGAGCCTGGGGAGGGGACCGAGAGGGCTCCCGTGGCCCCCAGTGCCTGCTTCCTAGGCCAGCTGGGGGCAAACTGCCCAGCCTCAGGGTGAGGCGGCTCTCCTGGGCTTTTATCCTGAGCTGGGAGGGTGGGGAGATAAGGCTTCAAAGGCTCTGGCTGTAAATGTACCTTTAAAAGCCAGGCCTGTCCTGCCTGATGTTTGTGCCACTGATTGATAGCTAAGGGGCTGGGGTGGGGGCACAGATCCAGGCCAGGCCGGGATGCAGCCCTGGCCCCAGATAAATGGGTCACCTATTAATATGGCCCTGCAGAAGGGGGCCTGCAGGGACAGGGCTGTCTTCTGGGGTGTCTGGGCCCCCTCCTCACCCTCCCTGCACACAGCCTCCCGGTGGCCTGGCTGGGGGCCTCCTGGAGGCAGATACCATGTGCCCACTGGGCCAGACTGCACTGGGCCGCGCAGCTGGGAGGGCAGAGGGGCCTAGGGCCCTCTTGGCGGGGGGAAGAGTGAAGTGCGCCCCATCCTCCCGCCAGGTGGCCTCCACGCCAGGCACTCTATTTTAAAAATTACTTTTTGATAACACAAGAACTACAAGGATAACTCCCCTTGCAAAGCAGTAAACATTGCAGATAAGGCCAAAGTCTCCTTTTATGGTCACCTCTCATCCCCTCCCCAGGGTAACCTCTGTTCCTGGGAAGCATGCTTCCTGCCTCTGCACTCTCACCATCTTAAGCAGTTCAGTGGCATTTTGTACATTCACAAGCCTGTGCAAGCGTCACTGCCATTGGATTCCAGAACATTTTCAGCAGCCCAAAGGAAGCGCCGCACCAATTAGCAGTCACGCCCTTTCCCCCTGACCGCTGCTCCGCTTACTGTCTCTGCAGATCTGCCTATTCTGGACACTCCATAAAAACAGGATCACACAATGTGTGGCCGTCTGTGTCTGGCCTCTTTCTCTGAGCACGATGTTTCCACCGCTCAGCCACGTTGCAGCCGTGGCAGTGCCCCACCCCTGTTGATGGCTAACATTCTGTCGTGTGGACGGACCTCATTACTTTTTACCCGTTCCTCAGGCGATGGGCACTTGGATTGTTTCCACCTTTTGGCTATTGTGAATAGTGCTGCTACGAACATGTGTGTACAGGGTTTTGGTTTTCAATTCTCTTGGGTCTACACGCAGGAATGGAATTGGTGGGTCATATGGTAACTCTGTGTGTGACTTTTTGAGGAACAGCCAAGGGCTTCAGGATTCGTGAATACTCTTGAGGTGATTTAATTGTGCAACTGAGAATCACTGGGTCAGCACAGCACGCCCTGAACACCCGATGGCAGGTGCTCTGGGAGTCTCATACAAACAGCCGTCCACGTGCTGCTCACAGTGTGCGCAGAGGCAGGCCGAGACAGAGAAGCAGGGACGGGCAGACCCGCCACAGGTGGACGGCCGGACATCTGCTGATGGTGGACCGGCAGGTCTCCAGGCCGGGGTGGGCCCGGGAGCGCGGGTGGCTCTCAGGGCCTCGCTCTAGTTCCTCCCCAACCGCCGGCTGCTCCCTCAGCGTGCGCAGACTCGCTCCGTCCACCCGTCCCCTCACAGACATTCCTGCTGCTTCTGTTCCTGGGGGTTCTTCTGGGTTTTGCCTACGACGGCCCCGCAGGGCATCCCCTCCGTGTTCAGGTCTTTCTGCTTTGTGCAGAAAGACCAGGAGAAGTGGGGTTGCTGGGTGGACGCCTCGCCAGCCTGCTCCCCGGGGCCCTCAGGGCGGCAGACCGCGTGCCCAGCCAGAGCTGAGCTTCAGGGAGACTGAGGCCCAGGAGTCAGTGCAGCCCGCGGGGGCCTGGGGGAGCAGAGCAAGGGGCTGGGTCGGGAGGGGAGAGGTGGGGGGGGTCCCTCCAGGGCTGGCACTAGGGTGAGGTGAGTGGGCCCAAAATATAAAGGGGCACCAAAAACTTGGTAGTCAAGAGAAATAACATACACTTGATCTTTGTTTTAATAGAAATTTTTATTGAGACAATGGTAGATTCACATACAATGGTAAGAAACAATACAGAGGTGTTCCACGTGTGCTTTGCACAAAAGGTGTTGCCCTGATGGTGACGTATTACTTGTATTTTGCGTGTGTGTGTGTGTATTAAATTCCATGTGGTTTAATCACCTGTGTGGGTTTGTGCATCCACCCCGTAGTCCAACACCTTCCTTCCAGCCCTGCCTCCCTAAATCCTGGAAACCACTAATCTGTTATCCATTTCTAGAATTTGTGATTCCAAAATCATTATGCAGATGGGATCATACCGTGTGTGACGTTTTGGAATTGGCTTTTTTCACTCAGTGTAATGCCCTCGAGACCCACCCCCACTGTTCCGTGTGCCAGCGGCCCATTCCCTTCTGTGGCTGAGCAGGGCTCCGTTGTGTGGACGTGCCGCGGTTTGCTTATTACTTCCGTGAATGACATCTGGGCTGATTCCCGTTTTTGGTCACTTTGGTTATTTTTTTTAAAACAAAGCTGCTGTGAACATTCATATATAGGTTTTTATATGAACACAAATTTTCTTTTCTCTGGGATATATGCCCAGCAATGCAACTGCTGTACCGTACGGTAGTTACATGTTCAGTTTTTAAAGAAATTGCCAATAATATTTTAATGTAATATTTTTATTTTTTAAAATTAAAACAAATTTTTTCCTAAAGAAACAAGGTCTTTTTCTGTTGCCCGGGATGGAGCACAGTGGCGCCATCACAGCTCACTGCAGTCTCCGACTCCTGGGCTCGAGCATCCTCCTGCCTCAGCCTCCCGAGTAGCTGGGATTATAGGCGTGAGCCACTGTGTCCATTAATGCAATATTAAAAAAAAAAATCTAAGTTAATAGAAAAGCTTCACTATGAAGCAAATATCAAAGTTTTATATAAAGACAGGATTAGGGTGAGGTGAGTGAGGCGCTCACTCTCGAGGGTTGTGCGAGTGTGGGGTGGTGTCTGCTCCAGGGCCCCGAGTTGTGGGGCCAGGGCACAGGCCTGGCAGGGAGACCTGGGCACGGTGCCCCAAGTCGCCAGGCCTCTGTCCTCTAATCTGCCAAAGGGGCCAGCCGTACCTCCACCCCCTCAGATGGGACACGTGGGCCCAGGACCCACCAGGGCTGGTGTCGCCCTCTCAGAGACCTTTGCTCATCTGCCCCCAAAGCCACCACCCAAAGGTTAGGTGTTTGCTTTTCCAGCCCCGATGGCCATCAGCCTCCTCAGAGCCTGGGGTCTGATCCCTCCTGGACGGACACAAGGAGCCCCTGGCAATAGGGCTCTTCCCTTCTCTAGCCAACCACTGGGTGTCTTTGGGGGCTTGGCCCAAGCACTGCCTCCACAGGGAAGCCCTCCTCGACCGCAGATGGGGAAAGGCCCTCCTCTCACAGGCTTGCGTGGTCTCGGGTGGGCGCCGTGCCGGCTCATGGGTCACTTCAGCATGCCATCTCCTCGAGGTGGAAGCGGTTTGACTGTGCATCGCCGAGTCCTGCACCTGGCACGTGGCGGGTGCGCCATGAACCTTTCTTCCATGAGTGGAAAGACGGGAGGGTCCTGAGGAGATTCCAATTCCAGCGGATTTTGTCTACTATTAAAAAAATAACATAAGAAAATTTCCCCAGGCTGGGCGCAGTGGCTCACAACTGTAATCTTAGTGCTTTGGGGGGCCGAGGCAGGAGGATCACTTGAAGCCGGGTATTTGAGAGCAGCCTGGGCAACATAGTGAGACCCCGTCTCTACAAAAAATAAAAAAATCAGCCGGGCCTGATGGCTCCTGCCTGTGGTCCCAGCCACTCGGGAGGCTGCAGTGAGCTGTGATGGCACCACTGCTCTCCAGCCTGGGCCACAGAGCGAGCAAGACCCCGTCTCTAAAAAAGGAAAAAAAAGAAGAAAGAAATAATATAAGAAAATTTCCCCAAACTGAAGGGCACATGTGTCCACAAGGAAAGGGCCTGGAGGGCCCAGGGTGGTGAAATGGGTAAAGCCCCGCACCTGAGTGTCCTGGGACACACCTGGAGTCAGGAGGCGGCGGGGGACTCAGCCTGCCTTGGGGTCCTCCGGAACCCTGGGGCAAAGTCTTCAGGCCTGGAGGAAGCCCCAGCAGGCCTCTGCCGGCGTGGGGCCGAGTTCTCCAGCGCGGTGCGGGGCGGCTGTTCCAGGTGGGCCGGCAGCATCCGAGCCCGACAGAGGCGGCTTTGGCCAGTGGAGTCGGGGTCCCGGGGGTGCAGGAGATGGTGCCATCCCCAGTACGGGGCCACAGGTGTGGGTGGGGCCAGCCAGGTGGCCTGGGGGAGGTTGCCAAGAAGGACTCGAGTGAATTGAGAAAAGACACAGAAAACTGTGGGCAATTTGGGGAATTATTTACCAATAAGAATATAGAATAATAATAAAAAGACAACCATTAACTCGAGGGTGTTCAAAAAGTTGTGCGAAAAAGGGAAAAAAGTCTCAGTACATTACATAGCTCGCCCCTGAATAGAGTTTACAGTCACAATAATGTAAACATTGGATGTTGTTCTGGAACATTTGGGGAGGAAGGGCTAGCGGGGGGTGGGGGCGGGAACCGTGGGTGTGTGTGAAAGAGTTAAATCCTCATCTTTGACTGGGTTGGCCAAGAGGTCGTGCCTTAACCAGAAAACTCGAGTAGCTGGAGCTTCGCGGGCCAAAAGAGCCCTCTGAGCCGACAGAGCCTCTGGTTGGTGGGAGCTTTGGGTGGTGTGGGGTGGGCAGGGGAGGGCTCTTCTCCCAATAAGCCTGCAGAACTGCGTCTGTGTTGAGCTGTGTGTGCCGACACCATTGTTAAAAATAACTAAAATTAGGGACCGCGTGGAGTGGCTAGCCTTGTGAGTAGAACGAGGGACTGATGGGGTGGGCTCAGCTCCGGCCTCGGCGCCTGTGGGGTGGGGGCCCCGAGCGTGGGGCAGAGGGGGGGCCTGGAGGCAAATCGTCGAGTGCTTTGGGCCATTTCTGTCCTCCAGGCTGGCCCCAGCTTCCTTTCTGGGACGCTGGGGCTGCTGCTAGTATCTGTCTCCTGCAGGGTGTGGGGTTAAACATGAGAGGCCCTAACAGCACTCCTGAGGCTGCTTGTATTCATTGCCATTTCGGGGCTCAGTGTCAGCCCATGGTGGGGCAGAGGCGGGGTGGGGACTGAGGGGCACAGTACGGCAGAAGCTGTTCCACCCATGGACACGCAGCATTCAGGTTGTCGGGTAGTGACAGTCACCTCGAGCCTGGCCAGCAGTTCTGGGCCTCCCCGGCTGACTCCAGGAAACAGAAGACTTGTTTTTCTGCTTACTTGTCCCTGGCTGGAGACAGCTGTGGCACTGCTCCCAGCTCTGCGTGCCTGCACAGAACGGCCTCCGGCTTCCTTGAGCTGCGGGATTTAACGAGCGGGTAATGGGGACTGTAAATCGCTGTCGGTCAGGATAACTTGATCCATGATTTTGTGGGGGCAGCCGGGAGCGGGCGGTGAGGAGGTGTCCGTGATGGGAGTGATCCCAGGACTAAGCTGGGCTGTCTGCTGGCACGTCACAGATAATAAAACTGCATCGGCCTGCAGCACACGGGAGAGCGTGTCAAACCAAAATGTCGTAACCGAGGCTTCGTGGCTGTGAGCCTGGTGTTGGAGCGTCATGGTCCATACACCATGGATCCCACACACATCATAAAGATACATTAATGGTCTATGTGTCTTTAAAGAAATACTAATATTGTTGTTTTATGAGAAACAACAGTTGAAAATATTAAAAGTCACAATTTTATGGCCTAAGAAAAGTTAAGTAACGAGGACATGGGAAGGGAGACCAAAATATCTGTCCCTGCCGGGTCTCAGCATCCCGGACAGGACACGGCGGGGGAGGGGCCGCCTGTCTTGGATGAACTTGGCTGGCTTCTGCAGCCTCTCTGTGAACCTTCGGCTCAGCTAGAAGCTTCCTCCTGGGGAGGGTTTGGAAAGTGGAGATACAGGATGGGGGTATTGGGGTTGTCCAAACTGTTGCAGCGCTTGGGATGGAGGGATGCGCAGGGTGTCTGGGGTGGGGGGGGCACAGCAGGAACGGGGCCACCAGGAAGCCCGGGCCCTCCTGGTTCAGGGCACGGACAGAGCGTGTGGATAGGGCTGCCGGGAGGATGTGGTTTTACCCGAGCTCTTTCCAGAAGGAAATTCTTCTGGTTACCACGTGCTCCTAGTCGGATGATGATTTACTTTAACGCAGGTTTAGATTTTATCCTATGGATCAGCTTGAATGACCTGCGGAGAAGGAACAAACAAAAGGGCAGTGGAAACCACTGCGGGTGGCAGGGGTGCGCGACTGAGGCCGCGTGGCCACCTGTGGCGCTGAGTCTCCCAGCCCGGGAGGAAACAGGTCTTCCCACCCTGGGAGCTGCCCGCGGCAGGTGCGGGTGAGTTCTCCTGGACAGGCGAGGGATTTTCTGGGCGAATTGCCTCTCTTCTCTGGCCGTGACTGCCGCCTGGTGCTTTGCTCCGCAGCGGGTCTGCGTGGGGCTGGAGCGAGGGAGGTCTGTGTGCAGCTCTCTGGGCCAGGGCAGGAAAGCCGCCCTGTGTGCCCGGCCCAGGGACACCGCCACACCCGGGGTTAGGGTCTGCCAAAACTTTGCTCAGGTTGTAAATTCATTGTTGTTAGGGTGGACTTCCCATGCCATAAAATTAATCATTTTAAAGGGAACAATTCAGTGGCATTTAGTACATTCACTGTGTTGTACAACCACCACCTCTATCTAGCTCCAACGCATCTTCATCACCCCACAGGGAGACCTGTGCCCACTGGCAGTCCCTCCTCCCTCCCCTCCCTCAGTCCCTGGCCACCAGTCTGCTTTTGTCTCCATTTACCTACCTGGACGTTTCTCGTAACTGTTATCATGCAATATGTGGTCTTTTGTGTATGGCCTCTTTTACTGAGCATAGTGTTTTGAGGTTTGTCCTCGTTTAGCATGTGTCAGTGTGTCACCCCCTTAATGTCTGTATAATGTTGCACTGTATGGATGGACCAAACTGTCCATTCATCTGTTGATGGACATTTAGGTTGTTTCCACTTTTGGCTCTTTTGAGTAAGGCTGCTGTGAATATTCAGGCCAAGTATTTGTTTGAACACCTGTTTTCAAATCTCTTGTGTATTTTGCTCAGGTTTTAAGGCATATTTTCTCCCTGTCATAGGAGCTCCTGTTGAACAATAATAACCTTTATTGAGCATTTACCTGGTGACAGGTACTTGGCTAAACAATTCATGTAACAGCATACTTAATTTTGAGTGTTCAGTTTGACGAGTTTTGACAAATTCATACAGCTGCATGACCCCAGATCACAGTATAGGATGTTCCCGTCAACATAGGCTCCCGAGCGCCTCTTTCTAGGGAATATCACCCCCTCTGTCCCTAGACACAATCGATGCTCTGCTTTCTGCCCCTAGAGATTAATTCTCTTCTAAGATTTCATATAAATGGAACCACACCCAATGTAGCCTTTTGTGTCTGACTTCTGGTTGGAATAATGTGTCTGAGATTCACTCTTTTGTCGAGTTGATTGGAAGCTCAATCCTGTTTGTTGCTGAGCAGTATTCCCTGCATGGATGAACCGCAGTTTGTTTATCCATTCACCTGCTGACAGACATTTGGGTTGTTTCCACTTTTTGGAATTATGAGTGGAGTTGCTATAAACATCAGGGTGCAAGTTTTGTGGGAACATAGGTTTTCATTGCTAAGGGCAAATACCCAGGAGTGGGATGGTTGGGCCCTGTGCCAAGTGTCTGTTCAACTTTACAAGAAATTGCCCTTCTGCTTTCCGCAGCAGCCACACCATTTTGCATTCCTGGGAGAGTTCTAGTTCCTCGACATCCTTTCCAGTACCTGGTATTGTCATTATTTTTAATTTTAGCCATTCTTATGGGTATTAGTCCCAACTTAAAGGTCAGAAAATACAGGCTCAGAGAGCTGAAGTGAGCTGTCCAAGGTTGCACAGCAGTAAGTGGCAGAGTCAGAAACTGCCCACAACTAAAGCCCAGACTTCTTGTGCTGTGATCCCACCTCTCAGGCCAGGTTGGTCTGTGCTGCCCCTGGGTCCCTAGACAGGCTGGGAAGGCCTTCACTTCATATGTCACCCCCATCCACTGGCCCCTGAAGCCCTCAGCATCCCCTCCAGCCAGCCCCATGCCCTTTTCCTCCTGCCCATTCTGGCCACATTGGTGCTGTCCTCTCTCTGGGGCCTTTGTACATGCACCTCTCTCTTGCATGTGTCCTCGAAAACTCTGGCAGCAGTGAGCCTTGGTTCATGCCCCCTTGGCCTTTGTGCAGAACAGTGCCTTTCAAATGACAGCAAGTGGCAGTCAACACCTTTCTGTCCTGCTGAAAGGTGAAACCTGGGAGGGCAGAAACCAACCTGACTTGTGGCCCCCAAGGGTTGTGCCTGACACCTGGTCAGTGAGTCTGGCAGCGGTGAGTGCAGTGTGGAAACACCCCCTCTGGAGCTGTGGGGAGCCAGGGGTCCACTTGCAAATAAAGGCCATCCAGAGGGATTATTAATGGACTCTTCAAATCCCGGGGAGATGAGACAACCAGGGCAGCATTTTTACCCCAAGACTGGGGCTTGGGGGACACCCCAGGGGAGGGACCCCTCTGAAGCTTCCATGGTGCCCCCTGCAGGGAAGATCGGGACCCCTCCCCATGGCCTTTGGTTTAGAGGGGGAGGTGGGGGACACCCCTCCCTCAAACCCAGGCACTGGTGGATCTTTTAGCTGAGGTGGTGAGAGGAGGGCCTGGAGCAGGGGTTGGCCACCGTTCCTGGGGTCCAGGGGAGGCTGGGCCGGGCTCTGGGACACCCTCCCTCACCGGGGGGTGCTGCCCGGGCCTGGGCCTGTGTGGTCTGTTACATTCTATGTTGCTTTCGCAAACACACACAGTTCCATAAACGATGATAACACTTCATAAACATTTTTCTAACATGCGGAATGTTTGACATGAATTTCAGCTATTTTAGAACTAATAAACAATTGTCAATGTCATGGCCAACACGGAGCAGAAGCCGCTGCACTTTACAGAAGATCAAAGGCATGAGACGAGCTCTTCTTTAGGGAAAAAAAGGACGGGAGAGAAACCCATGCTGCCCTCCTGGTGCGCAGCTCTGCGGCCCTCGACTCTTGGCAGAGCGGCCCTCAGGGTCCGGAGTGGCGGAGTCCGGACTGGCGGAGTCCGGAGTGGCAGAGCCCGGAGTGGCGGAGCCCGGAGTGGCGGAGCCCCTTCTGGTGGCTGCGGGCTCCTGAGGGCTCGGAGGGCAGGCTGGGAGATGCTTCTCAGCACTCGTGGGTGAGGGGTGTTGGGTGGGGGCTGTGTTGGTCCGCGAGTACCAGCAAGCTGCCAGGCACCTCGCCAGCGGCCCACCTTAGAGCCACAGCTGGCACCAGAGAGCTGGGGGCCAAGCCGCTGTCCTTCAGAAGACACAGTGCTCTGGGGGCGCAGGGCACCTGAGTTCACACCCCCATCGCCCAGCCTGGGGCCTGGGCTGCTGCCCTGGCTCTTCCCATTTGTCACACGGTGTCATGTGCTGGGGGCTGGGAGGCGGCTGTGCACAAGACCCCTCGTGGGCGGGGAGGTGCTTCAACAGGAGAACTCGTACCCGTAGGTTGAGAGTGATCAAGGTGCAGAGGGACCGGGTCAGGGTGGCGCCCCACACTAGGACAGCCCTTCTGGGATGCGGTGGTGGGGCAGGGCTGCGGAGAGCTGGGAAGAGCGTGGCAGTGGAGTGGGGGGCAGCACCCAGGGGACAGACAGCAGGCCTCAGTGGAAAGGCTCTGGCACTCCGGGCCAGTAAGGCTGTTGCTGTGGCTGGGCTCAGGGGTGGGGAGATGGGGGGGGCCTTGAGGACCTGTCCCCCTCTGGGGGTGGGGTGTTGCCAGGAGTCCATGGGAAAACGCACAAGGCTTGGCCCGGGGTGGGCCTCGGGAGCCCCCCATTACCCTTCCTTGGAGCCAAGATGATAACAGCCCCCGGCTGCCCATGCTCTGCCACTTCCCACTGAGACCCCCTTTAAGGTCCCCTGCCCGAGGGGCAGAGACTTGTGTGTCTGGGGCCACAACCGGGTGTCCCATCACCACACTCACGGCCGTCACAGAGCACTGACTGTGTGCTGAGCACGTTGCTGAATTTCTCGGGGTCGGTAAGCGGAATCCAGCTTGACCCAGGGGAGCTGCCGCTCCCTCCTGCGCGAGGAGCTGGTCTGTGCTCTGCCTCCCTGCAGTCCGTCCTCAGCACCGCAGTGTGGTTCCTCGTCCCCCAGATCCCCCGTGGCTCCCACTTCACTGCAGGAAAGTCACAGCCTTCAGGAGGCCAACAAGGCCCCCAATCTATCCCCCCAGACCTATGCCCTCATGATGTGTCCCCATGATCTGTGTCCCTGTGACCTGTGTCCCCAAGATGTGTGTCCCCGTGATCTATGTCCCCATAATCTGTCCCCTTGCCGCCTTCTGTGTTGCACTCCCCTCCAGCCCTGCTGGCCCCCCTGACAGGCCAGCTGCTGCCTCAGGTCCTTCGCCCGGCCCTTCTGTTTTCTCCGTGTTCCACCTCTTTGCGTATCCTCTGTCTTGCCACTCACAGGGGCGGGGGTGAGGGTGGAGGGAAGGAGCCAGCCCAGCCTATTTCCAGGGAACCTGTCACTTGGGGTTCGGGATGACTCAGGGCTGTGACAAACCCCAGCTTGGCTCAGGAGTTTCAGAGAGAATGTTCCTGTAAGTGTAGCCCCTTCTTCAGCCTCCTGGCAGCTTTTGTTCCTGGCACGGTGGGGAGGAGGCCTGGGTCATCACTGGCCACACCTGTCCAGTCCTGTTGACCGGCTGGTGGCCTCCCATGTGTCTGAGAGCCAGGCTGGCCCCAGGGCTCACCTTCTTCTCCACAGCTGCATGGTAGAGGCCGGCCCGGAGACCGCAGGTGGCCCCTGATAGGGGCCTGGGGCCTGAAACTCGAGCCCTGGGCGTCTGCACCCTGAAGGTGGAATGGGCTACCAGGGGCCACGAGTGCCGTGACTGTGGGCTAGCGGGCATCGCCAGCACCCCAGCGTGATCCCGGCACTGTGGGGGGCATCAGGCTTGCTGGCTCTATTTTTATAAATGGACTTTTAATTACCCAAGTAATACAGGAGCACGTTCTCGTTCTAAACAGAATCATAATGGCGAAAGCTAAAGACCCCTCAGCTGCGGAGTCAGTCGCAGCACCCCAGCCTCGCTGGCCTTTGCATAAAGTGGTCCTTCCAGGAACTTCCCCCACGTGGAGCACCCCCACCCAGGCTCTGTCAGGAGCCCCGGGCTGGCAGCCTGTGGGGCTTCCGCTCTCTGCAGTAACACGCAGGGCTGTGGGAAGCCTGGCCAACTCCTGCCCCCTCATCCCTTACACGAGGGGCCCCAGCACACCCCAGTGCCATTTTACCCAATGGAAGCACAGAGAAGTTAGGCCACTTGCTCGGGGCCACAGAGCCAGGCTGTGCAGAGCTGCGATGTTAACGAGCATGGTTGTCTGGGTTCCTCCTCCTGACCACCTGCACCTGCCCTTCCCAAGGACGGTGTTAGCCAAAGGTGTGTGCTCACACATGGAGGTTTGGCCCCCTGGTTGGAGGCCCCGGGGGCCAGGCCAGTGTGTCTGTGTCCACTGCTGTGCAGTGCCAGCCCCGTGGGTGGAGAAGAGCACCCTGGCGGGTGCTGAGCTTGTGCACACCCCGTGCTTCACTTAGTCTCACGTGCATTCAGCCATCACCTCCACGTTCACCCTGCCGCTCTGCACGCCCCCTTGCTCAGCTCAGAGGGGTGGTGGTGGGGTCAGAGGTGGCTAGAACAGGCTGAGGAGCCTGAGCAGCCTGCTCTCTGGGGCCACCAGGCCTCACAGGGAGTGGGGAGCGGGGTACACCTTGAGCTCGCGGGTCAGCTCCTGGGGCACGACTTCCTTCTCCCCTGCCCCCTGTGGTCACTGCTGGCCACCACTGAGAGCAGTGGGCCCAGGAAAGGGTCAGGGCCTCCTCTCACCAGGGCCCTGCGCACAGCATTCTCCTTGGAAAACGTGAGTCTCCCCCAACCTGGCTGCAGGCCCACAGCCCCCTCCTTGCCAGGGCATCAGCAGACACCTCTGCCTGGCAGCAAACCCAGCACGACCCTCCCTGCCTGGCGGCTGAATGCTCTGGGGAGACCGGAAGGCTGCATGGAGACCCCACCCCATCTGTCTCTGAAGCGGGGGGCTGCATGTGGACCTGTAGGTCTCTGAGGGAGGCCCCAGCTTCTCCATATGCTGACTCAGCCTTTCATCTTTGGGGTCTGGCTGGCCAGGGTTTGGGATGGGGAGCAAGGCCCCTGTCCTACCTCCCGCCTTTGAGTTTCCTGGAAGGGACGGAGGGCTGCGGCCTCCAGGCCCTTTCCTCCCCTCCTCCCCCCATACCACCCTCTATCTGCCTGGGGGGAAACAGGGGCAGCTCTTCTCCCTGCACCCAGCGCTCTGCCCCCACCTGCACCGTGCAGCCACGCCCTGCCTCGACCCAGCTGCGGTCACAGCACCCATGTCCACGTGGTCTCATTTCTTTAGCGAATACACATAATCGTCCAAACCGTGGCTCACCCTCCCCTCGGTCTGGGTGTGAAGATGAGGAGAAAGAGCCCCATGGGGCTGCCCCTCCAGCTCAGGGGCCCTGAGTCATACTGGCTGCTGCCCACTGAGCTGTGGGGTCTGTGTGGGGCACACACAGGACCGTGAAGACCCTGTCCAAACAGAGGAACGTGAAGGAACTCACTTGTCGCTTTTTGTGCTGGTAACGTGCTGAACTGATAGCATTTTGGATGCACTGGGTTAGTATATATTAGATAATCTGTTTCTTTCCTAATGTGGCCACTGGCACGTGTGAAATCACACGTGGCTTGTGTTCCATTTCTGTGGTAGACAAATGACAGGCATTCATTTCAGATCGCAGTAACCACCCTGAGGGACACAGTGGGGTGCCGTGCAGACAGCGGGGCTGCTCCCCATTCTCTCAGGCTCTCCCCCTCAGCCCCGTCCTGCCTGCCTGGACCCTCCTCAACAGAGTGGGCAGATCCCTGGGGCCGGGCTCTGGGTGCTCAAAGATGCCATCCGGCCATCTCACCAGGTTGCTGTGCAGCTCGGGAGAGCGACGGTTGTGAGGTTCATGTGCTTTGCTTAAAAGGATCCAGGCCCATGTGGTTGTCTGGGTTGTGGGCTTTGATGACATTAGCAGGGCAAGGTCCTCCTGCCTGGGTGGACAACTCCAGAGGGAGGGCTGGGAGTGGGGGTGGTGGAGAGGCCTGATGTGTCAGTGTCCTAGGGCTGCTGTAGGAAAGTGCCACAGGCTTTGTTCCAACTCCAGGTAACCCACTAGGAGCAGAGGCTGAGATGGACATTTTTGTGCAAGGGATGCACTGAAAGGTGCTCACAGGAGAAAAGCAGGTGGGAAGCAGGAGACGCTGGGCCAGGAGGGGCTCCCGAGCAGCTCTACAGCATGAACTGCACCCCACAGGCACCCCCGCCCAACAACAAGGGGGTCCCTTGTGCCCTCATCTGTCAGTCATTGGCTGTGGCTGCTCCCAGGTGGGGCAGTGTCTCCTGGGCATTCCTGGGCAAGGTGGTCCTGGCCCCTGGCCTCTGGGGAGGGGCAGCTGGGAGCGGTGGGTCCATATCAGAGCCACTGGGCTGTGCGTGTGAAGCAGAAAGCTTAGGATTCGTCCCCTCGGACAGGGGCCGAGAGCCCAGGGTGTCCTGGCCAGGCCTCACTCCCACAAATGCCCTGGCACAGGGCAATAGCATCCAGAATCCTTGGGCCACTGTGGCCCCGGGGCAGATATGCCTGCATCCTTTGACCCTCCTCCCACCCAAGGGGGCTTTCTTGCTTGCTCCCTTGAATCTGGGTGGCTTCACCCTAAGGTGTACGGCAGATGTGACACTCCCTTGAGCTGGGAAGAGGGCCACGTCAGAAGTCCAACAGCCTGACCCTGGGGCCGTCCCCTCCCTCCTCTAATGTGCCTTTGAAGGCCACCCACACAAATTAGTGCCACTTACAGGCCTGGGCACAGCCGGCAGGTACAGGCTCGTCTGGAGCTCCGGGAGCAGGGCTGTGTCCTCGTTACCTGTGTGTCCCCTAAGCAGGCCCCGGCCCATAGCAGAGCCGGACAAATGTTGGACCAAGGAGGAATCTGTGCCGTGCTTGATGTTAACTGATGTTAATATTTTTCATTTCTTAATATTCCAGAAACCCCAGGAAACTGAAAAGGCTCAGGCCCCAGAGGCCAGGGGAGGCCCCTGGGCCCAGCACTGTAAGGAGCTTTTGCGTCCATCCCTGGCAAGGCGCCCTGAGCTCTGGGAGCCCATCAGGCTTGTGGCGAGTCCCGGGTCCACCCCCTGCCTAGCACGTGCAGCCACTCAGTAGCCTGCTGCTGAGAGAATTAAGGAAAGGACCTCCCTAGGAGGGGTGAGGGGCCCTGCCTTCACCACAGCAGAGACCAGGTGTCCTGGCTCAGTGTCCCCACCTGGTCGCCCTGCCCGAGCCCAGCAGCCCAGCACTGACTCCTGCCACTGGGGGCTGACTGCAGCCTGAGCCCCACCCCCCCAGCAGGACTGCACTTCAGTTAATGGCTGTTTTTCTTTTTTCTGGAAGCTTTGCTCCCTGCGTGTGGCAGATGTCCCTGAGGTCACTAACCCCCAGCTGCCCTGTGGGGCTCTGGGACCTGGCCACCTGCAGCTCTTAACCATCTCTCCATGAGGCTTGGTCTGCCAGCCGGCCTGGGTCTCCAGGGCAAGGCCAAGGGCCACCTGTGGGGGTCATTCCTCAGGCTGTGTGGGCGTGAGCTGTTAGTTGGGATGGCAGAGACCGTGCTCTGTGAATGGCCACTGCCCTGCACAGGTCCTGGGCTGTAGCTTCTCCCTGGCCCTTGCTGTGCCCAGGGATTGGGACTCCATCTGAGTTTAGCCCTGCTGCTGCCCTGGGGGACTGACCTCTTACTTTCCACTTTTCAAGTGGAAACTTGAAGAGAGGAACTGAGGCTCAGAGAAGTTCAGGGACCTGCCTGAGATCACACAGCAATCACTACAGAGCAGGGTGCGGAATCCCCACCCCCAATCACCTGCTCAGGATGCCCACTGTATCCTTGAGCCGGCTCTGCACTCTGGTTCATTATGGAGGACCCTTGGGAGGGCTGGGAACCAGGGGTTGGGGGACCATTCTCCAGGCCAAGGGCCTCCTCCGAGCAGCGGCCAGTGTTGCGGGAGGCAGGCTGGGCAGGAAGTTGTGGGAAACAGGAAGGCCCAGGCAGCGGTGTGGGGCAGGTCTGAGTGTGGCCGGGCTGTGGGTAGGAGACTCCTGGTAGGGCAGAGGGTGGGGGTGGGAGGGCTGTATTGCTGTCATTGCTCTTAGAGGAGCTGTGACCTTTCACCTTTCTCTGTGATAAGCAGGGACAACCGGTCACCCACCCACCGGCTGTTCTCACATCCTCAGGCCAGCCCAGCCCCAGGGCCTCACTGGTTCCTGGTCCCCCCAACAGGCTGCCCATGGCTGGGACAGAGCCACTGAGGCTTTTGCAGGTGCCCTCGAAGGTGCCCAGGGCGGCTCCAGTGAGTGGGCCTGGTCCTGGCTCCCAAATGGTGCTCTGGTGCTCTATTGGGCACCTGCTGTGTGCCAGGCCCTGGGCTTTGGCAACAAATGTGGCTTACATGGGACCCATCCTCCTGGAGTCTGGACTTGGTGACAGTCACAAACTAGCAGTGACACAAATGACCAAGGAGTTGTGAGCAGGAGCCCAGCTCTCAGAGGGGTGCTGAGGGCAACACAGGCCCAGGACAGGCCACCCTGCCCAGGACTCACAGGTGGAGATGCAGGCCAGGCAGAGGGGTGCCAGGCAGGAGAGGCATGGAGCCCTGGCTGGGGTATGTGGGTGCAGTAGAGACCCCAGGTCTGCGTGGCAGCAGGTGGGCAGAGCCTTGAGGGCCACAAGACATTTGTGGGGAGGGACTCCAGCCAATGTTGGAGTGGAATCAGGGAGGCAAGAAGGATTCTACCATTGCCACCCAGATGGGGATGGCTGGACCGGGGTGGCCAGAGGCTGGGCCAAGCGCAGGAACTGGGCCCTCCTCGGAGGCAGATCCATGACTGGCCTTGGCTGTTTGGGGACATCAAGGACGACCAAGGTCCTAGGGGACACATGGTGGTCCTGCTGCCTGAGTCGGGGCAGGCTGGGGACAAAGGCAGAGGCCTCCCACAGGCCTCATGGCCAGGACAGAAGTGGTCCTGGCACAGCCTGGCCTTCTTGGGGCTCTGGCTTTCAGTGGCTTCAGGAGAGACTCTGCTTTTTTTTCTTTTTCTTTTTTTTTGCCTGTAGCTGGATATAACTGTAAAGAGCAATAAATTACAAATCTGGAAAAACATCCCTTGTCCTCACAAAGGACATGGCTGTCCCCAAATGACAAATGGCTCAGAATTAACATTATTTAGTATTTATAACTTCCGCCGGACAGAACTTACAGATGTTACTGGCAAATCCTGCCTGCCTTTGGGGTATTTTTAGAGCCTATTGTGCGTCCTGACAAGGTTCTTCTAAACGAGTCTCTACCAAGGAGGCTGAGTGGGCTGTCTGGGCCCAGAGGAAGGGCTTGGGGTGCCCGAGCCCCTCTATAGAACTGGAGCATCCCTGGCACCCTTGGGGGGGCTGCTTCTGTCTGTGTCAGGGCAACAGGAGTGGGGGCAGGCTTTAGGAGACTGTCTTGCTAGGGAAGCAGTGCGGAGGGGCTGAGCAGGGCTGAGGCCAGCAGGGGCCCATGGTGGGGATGGGGGAGGGAGCCCCAGAGGGGCAAGGGAGCTGCCTGGGGTGTCCTGAGGGTTTGTGAGCAGCCCCCTCCGGGACCCAGAGGGCCTACATCTCCCTGTGGGGCCTCGTCCTTCTCTGGCCTTGTCCACACTGACGGGAGGGCGTCGGGGCCCAGAACTGGCTGGGCAGAGCTGCTCCGGCTGACTGAGGGCCACATGGCCCCTGCTCACGTGAGCAAACAGAAAAGAAGTTTGTGGGGTTTGGCCTGTGCTTCCTCTGGGGACAGAAACGCTACGTGGTCCTTATGGAAACGTCCAGGGGACAGCAAGGGGGTCAAGAGCAAAGGCAGCAAGGATGTCTCAGGGAGCAGATGGGTGGCCCGTGCGTGGCCCTCACAGTGAGCATACAGTAGGCGCGTTGTCAGCAACTCTCTGCAGATGAGGACACCGAGCACAGAGTGGCTGAGAGCTTCCCTCGGCCCTGCTGTCCAAAGGCAGCTGGGACTTGAGCCCTGGCTGGGGCCATTTCCCTCGAGTGTGCTCTGCCAGGCACCCCAGATGCCCGGCCTGCCCGTGGACCTCACCAGCCCTGAGTTGTGGGTTTGGGGTGTCCATCTCTTGTGCCCGAGACTCCCTCGTGGCTGCTCTGGGGATCCCGCAAAGGGGAAGATTGGTCTCAGTGCCTTTTGGGCTTGCAGCACGTAGACGTACAACTTTATTTGAGTATTTAATTTCCCCTCCCATTCATAAAATAAACAAGGATGATTTATCTGAAAGTGGCTGGAAACTCTGCCAGGCTCTCTGCAGAGGCCCGGGCCACAGACCGGGAACTGCTCAGAACTTGACTGAGGGAAGTATCTGCTTTTAAGTGAGGCGCAGGCAGGAAGTGGATGGACCTAATAGTTTAGTTAGGGAGGTTAACGGGCTGGGCTGGAGGGTCTTAAATCTTTCACCAGAAAATCCTGGTGAAGCTTCGGAGGAGGCCCTGGGGAGAGCCAGCCGGGGAGTGGACGGCACACGCTCCGAAAGTGCGGCTGATTTAAGGAGGCCAATGTATTAAGGGTTTTCTGAGATTACTTTAAAATCCTCAGAAAAACTCATTAGTGCCCCCTCTCCCCCAGCCACCGGGCACTGTGGGCTCCAGGCTGAGGGACTCAGAAAAGCCCAATTGTCTCCCTCATCTTCGAGCCGGGAGGGTCATGGGGGTGGCCCAGGGCCCCTCATCTCATGGTCAGGGATGGACTTTCCCAGGCTCGGGGGAGGAAACGACACTGTTCCTGGTGACTGGGGCCACATCTCTGCTGCCGCCAGCCCCCGGGCCCTTTTCTGCCCCCTCTCCGTCCCCAAGGGTGGGGGGACGGGCCAGCAGGCACCTTGATGAGGCTGAAGACCACCCTGCATCCCCTGAAGGGGATGCCACCCCCAAATCATCCACACCCAGGGCCCCCAAATTTCTCAGATGGGTCAAGCTGGTGTCTAGTCCCAGGGGCTGGCAGAACACATTGTGCTCATGCTGGTCAGTGCTCTCGGGTGACCTCTGAGCTCTGCTGCGGGAGAGCCTGGGGGGAGCTGAGACAGCGCCTTGCTGACTGCCCCCAGGCCCTGGGGGGCCCTCCCCCAACGCTGTCTGCCTCCAGTGCCCACCCCGTGGACTTACTGGGAGGAGACCCCTGCACGGAGAGTCTGGCCGGGTCCTGGCCCTGGGTCAGCAGTCCCGACTGACCTGGTGGGAAGGTTTTCTGTGTTTTGTTCAAAATCTTTAGAGAAACTCCTCATTTGCCTTCTGTGCCCCCAGGACTGCTCCCTGGCCCTGGCAGCTTCCTCAGGCTCTTCCCGGGCAGCATTAGCTGAGTGGTGGCCTCGTGCCCAGCAGGCACAGGTCCTCCTCAGCGCTCCCTGCTTGTCAGTGTCACCCCAGGGCCTGCTTGGGGCCTTGTCCATCAGCAGTGACAGGTGGGAGGGAAGGCCAGTCCCTGGGGCAGCCCGGAAGGAGGAGACTGCTGTCATCAGTCCAAAGGGGGTCTGGGGCTGTCTCTGTGTCCATCTCTGGGGGGCCCTCCCTGACTCCGTCTGCCACCAGTGCCCACCTGTGGACTTGCTGTCCCTCTTTCTCCGTCTGTCCCTGTCTCTCCAGCCATGTTCCCTGCTCCTGCGAGGGGCAGCCTCACCCTTGCTCTCTGTGCACACGACATACTACAGGCTTAACTTGACCTGTCCCCATTCCCGGCCACCAGGCCCTCTCAGAGGTCAAGACCAAGGGGCCTTGCCCATGACCACTTGCTGAATTCCTCTGTATATTAAAAATGAAGAAATTCTAGAACAAGGCTTCAAAAATGGTGTAATCTCTAGAAGGTTTGCATCAAACAACTTGGCACATTTTACACATAAGCAATACGACTTAGAAATAATGAGTTCGGAGGTCAAAGGGGAGGTCCTCGGAGTAAGTTAAAGTCTGGGCCATTAGGACCTCCTGCCCTGGCCCCTGCCATTTCCAAATTTCTGGGAACCAGAATCCAGCAGACTCAGCCTGGCTGGTGTTCACAGGCCTCCTGGGGGTGAGGCCTGGGCTGTCCTCGCCCTCCTGGCCTGTGGCTGGGTGGCTCACCCTGCTAGTCGGGCTGCTGGGGCCAGCCTGGGAGTGGCCACCTCCCAAGGGCCTCTCTGGTGGCCTGTCCAGGCTGCCCTTTCCCGGCTGGGCTCCTCTCAGGCCCTGATGGCCCCTTGTGTTCCCAGTTCGTGCACACAGTTGTCAAGGCTCGGGTAGGTGCCATGACTGGGCAGGGCTCCGTCCAGCCTGGCCTGTCCCTGACCCAGGGAGAGGCCTGGCTGGGAGCAGCTGACAGCACGGCCCCAATTCCGTGGTGGAGGCTGGTGGGGAGCAAGAATCTGGCCCCCAAGGGAAAGGCAGGGTGGTCTGGAGAGGGGGAAACCACAGGTCCCCACGTTCTCCTCCCAGCCTCTCTCACCTGGGCAGTGCCCACCCTGAGGGCCAGACAGACCCGGGACAGCCACGTCACAGTGTGCATAGCAACACATGGTGTGGGGCATGAAGCCAGCTTCCCTGCCTGTGGCAGGACAGCTGTGAGCACAGCTCCCGAGCTCCCTGTGCGTCAGGCAGGAGCTGGGACCATGGTCTGCTGACCCCTGGGCCAGGTGCTGCCCACAGCCACCCACTCCTGCTGTCTCCCAGGAACACGGCCTCCACGAACCCCACACAAGTCCCCCACTCAGATGGAGCTCTGGGGACCCCTCACGCAGGAACTGGGGACCCACCTCACATGGGCCCGGGAGACCCCCACAGCCCCCGGGGGGCTGCCTCTGCTCTGTCCTCCCTGTGTTAGCGCTGTGGGCTTGGACCAGGCTGGGGTGGGTCGGGATGACCAAGCGGAGCTGAGGTCCCTTCCACCCCCAGGCTGAGGAGGGCTCCGGGGAGTGCTGGCCCTGCAGGGGCTGGTCAGCCCACCCGGAAGCCCTCCCCATCCCCTTTACTCCCCACCTTTGTCCCTCTTCCTTCTTTCCTTCCTTCCTCGCACTCCGGCGCCCACCTGGCACAGGCTCTGGCTGTCCCCGGGACTCCGCGGTCAGCTGGTTTCTAGTGGAGGAGACTGAGGGGCAGGGAGGGTCGGATCTGTAGCTCCAGAAAGGGCGCGTGCAGGCGGGGGCCGGGCTGCGGCAGAGCCACTCGGGGTGCCGTGCGGGTGGGTTGGGTGCGGGGGTCCCTCTGAGGAGGTGGCCTTTGCGCTGAGGCTGGAGGGATGCGAAGTGACCAGCCGGGAGAGGAGGGGGCAGAGTTCAGGCCGAGGGAACAGCAAGGCAAAGGCCGGTGTGGGACCCAGTGCGGCCTGCGCGGGGGGCGGGGCGTGGGCTGGAGTCTGCAGAGGGCCTCTGTCAACACCACTGTCCCCGGGGGGAGAGGTCACTGCCTCCCCACAGGCCTCCAAAAAGCAAGCAGAAGGGACAGTGACCATTGCCCACTTCTCCCGGAGCCCCTCAGCGAGGGACCTGTTCAGGTCCTGGCCTGGTGGCCAGGGTGGCTGCTGTCACCTGTCCTGGAGCCCCTCCCCACTCCCTGTCCCAGGCAGCCCCGAAAGCCCTGTGAAGGCTGCCTCTGTCCCTTCCTTCCTGGTAATCAAAGCCAACTCACAGAGAAAGTGGAGGAAAAGATGTTTAGAATAAGCTGTAATTGTCGAGCAATATTCACTGCTAACATCCATTCCCTACATGTTAAAAATAATGACACACCGAATATTTATATACTCTGGGGATTGATCATACTGTGCATATGGGTTAAAATCTTGCCTATTTTCTTGGCATGAGAGCTTAGGAACATTTCAAGTGTTCTTACAATCTCAGGGACACTGACTTTGAAGGGTTCCTTCACACACGCACTTGAGTCACTTAACCACTGGGCACCTACATTGTTTCTGTTGCGCAGGGGCAACCGTTGGAGACCGCAGAGCAGCGTTCCTGGGCTGGGGGCGGCCCCGGGGGGGTCGCCCACGGTGAGAGGAGAGCTCAGCACCTCTCACGGCTGTGTCCACACACACAGGTGCACACGCACTGCAGGCTCCCAGGTGTCCACAGGTGTGCACACGCCATCACACTGATTTGTCCCGGGGCCCCTGGGCCAACGGAGTGGGCATCATGAGGGATGGGCTGTGGACACAGCTGGGTGAGGGGTGCAGCGAGGGGAGGGACACAAGGGAGGGTTCAGGGTCTGGCAGCAAAGGGAAAGCAGGTCTCAGGGAGTGTGTGACACCCACGCAGGAGGCCCCATGGACACCCAGAGCAACCCAGCCTTGGCCTGACAGATCAGTGGGCAGCAGACAGGGAAGGTCAGTGGCCCGGGCAGGGAAAGTTGAGATGCCTCAGGGCGCCTGTCCCCAAGTCCAGCGCAGAGGCCTGGCCGGGCTGAGGTGTGGCTGTGCCTTGGCTCCCGTCCCTTACCCGCCTTCCTCCTCCCCCAGGCCCGCCGGCCCCAGTGCGGCCAGACGCCGTCCACCCGCGGTGCCGAGAGCGCTTTATCAGATAATAAATAAGGCGGCTGGAGCCGTCCGTGTCAACATCTTGGCGGCCGTGCAGGGCACTGTGGAGGAGGGGCTGCCCACCACGGCCGCCCCCACCTGTGTGAGACTGTGGCTCAGTCAGTCCCTCCTCTTGGCGGCCAGTTTGGCCCCACTGAACTGCATGTGGGGGGATGGACGAGGGCACCCCGGGGTCTGCCACAGTGTCCAGCCTTGGGGGGCGTCGGGTCTCTCTGGCCTCGTTTTCTCATCTGTGGAATGGGGTCTTGGTGTGCAGCAGAAAGAAGCCTCTTCTCCAAGAGGAGCAAGGCTGAAATTTAGCAGCAGTGACCACGCCTTTCCAGGCTGGCCCAGAGGAAGATATGGAGGGTGTTGGCCTGGGGTGCGTGGGTCCCCGCACTGCACTGTCCCCTTCTGTCGGAGGCTCCCTCCCAAGGAGAGCCTGGACTGGGAGCCCGCACTGCCCCAGCCCTGCCACTGCCTCCCCTCCCCCCTGTGCCGGGACCCCTACCCACTTTCTCCCCTCTGGGGCCCTCAGCTGCTCCTGTCCTTCCTCAGGATGCCCCTCATCCCCACACGCACCAGGCCCAGGATTCGGTCATTTCCTACTTGCTGTACTGTGAAGCCTGTCCACACACCTGGAGGAGGGCTGAGCCCCAGAAACCATCCCGGGGTTGTAGCAAATGCACAGCAGCGAGGGGACGTCAGCGCTATTCCTGAGATGCCCCTGCCTAGACACAGCGCCTCCAGGGTTGTTGGCAGCTGAACGACCTAATGATGGTGACAATAGCAACAGGCCTTTTCTAAGAGATGTCCTTATTTGGTCAAATAAGAAGTTGGCACCTTTTGTTGGTTCCCCCAGGCAGTGATTTTCCCTTCCCATCTTTTTGGATAGCACAGGAGAAACTGACCTTGTGCGCTGACCCCACCCTGGACGCTCAGGTCCCAGCATGGCATGGATGCGGCTGCGTCCCCAGGACTCGGCTCCCGTGTCGGGTTTAAGCCCACACAGGGTGATACTCTGCCCGGAGCACCCAAGCGGGCAAAGGTGCACGCAGCGTGTAGACCAGCCACAGAAGCTTCAGAAGTAGGGCTCGGGGTGAGACTGTGCGGGCCTCAGGGCCTGCTTCCAGGAGCAAGTGCTGCAGGGTCTGGGCCTGGGACGTTTCAGCCTCACCGCCCTGCTTTTTGAATGAAGCAATAAATTAAGGGCTTTAAGTGGGACAGGGACAGTCTGCTCGATAAATTGTTCTGGGTCTGGAAGCCCCAGCTGACGGGGCTCTGGGGCTTTCTCTTTTACATACGCCTCGTGTGCTCACTTTTTGGGCTTCACCAGGGTCTCTTCCCTTCCCCAGGGTGCCCAGGATGGAGCGCAGTGGGGCTCAGCGGATACTTCCTGCAGTCGGATAGGGACAGTTTCAGGGTCCTCAGGGATTTCCAGGCACAGCCATCTGGGTCATCTGCTTTAGCTCAAAAGATGGTGGGAAGCTCGCATGCAGGTATGGGCGGTGATGAAGTGACCTCCCTTCCATCCTGTGGTTCAGATAAGGGGCCTGGGGCTGCCCCGCCTGCCAGCCTCTGGCTTGCCTGGTTGTTTATGACCAGCCAGGCAGAGCGTGGGGTGGCTGGCGGGAGGAAGAGCGGCAGGGAGGGGGTGTCCAGCGGCTATATTAAGGCCCTGGGTCCTGACAGCTTCCGGCCCCAAGAGGAGAAAGGCTTAAATTTAGCCGCACTGACCATGCCCAGCGGTGGAGCTGTCAACCTCCCTCATCCTGGGCACATCCTTAAAAATGAAATGAAGACAGAGGGGAGGGATCACTTCTCCCCTGCCTGTGGCCAAATCCCCTTTCACCTTGGGGACCCCTCTTCATGGATGGGGAGTCCGGGGGCCAAAGTCCCCAAGCCCTTTCAGCATCTGGACCCCCTCCATTGCATCGTCGGGGACCCTGCCTGTCCTGCGTCCTGCTGTAGATACCTCCCTGAAGCCTCTCTGGGTTGGCTGGTGCTTGGCACTGCCTCCATATACTGGGACCTCCCAGGAACTGGGCCCAGTACACACATGTGTGGGTTACAGACCCGGCCACAGACATGTGGCACCCCTCCGCCACCACAGATGGGGAAACTGAGGCTCGGACAGAAGCAACTGGGTCAGCACCACTGGGTGCCCAGGAGCAGTGCTGGGGTGTGGGGACACTGTACTGCACCCTTTGTGCCCAGCCCTCAAGTGGCCCATCCAGGCCCTGGCACCACGAGTCACCTCTCTGAGCCACAGGTTTTCTCAGCAGGGAAGAGGAGGGCTCCGGTGTGACTCAGAGTGGCCAGGGAGGCCCAGCTCCACCCAGCTGGCCGGGATGCATTTCTGAAAGCAGAGGATGGACCATGTGATCTCAGAATTGCTGTGACCAGCAGGCAGGGACAAGGTTGGCAGACCCCATGGGTGGCGTGCAAGGCAGGGACAGTGAGGCTCAGGGCTTTATTTCTCTCCTTTTCTTAGCTTTATTCCTCTTAAAAAAAAATAAAAGACACCATCACACTTCATGGGCTGGAAGAACCTCAGGAGGCACAACTTCAGGATGACGCCAGAGATAATCGTTTTCAAATATAAAAGTTTTAATGGGGTGGCCCTCAGCTGTTCTAGTTGGCTCACACTATTTAAAAGATTTCTGAATCAAATTTTAAAGGTTTTCTTTAAATCAAAGTTTTTTCTCTTTTTAAAATTTTTATTTATTTATTTTTTAAAAGATGGGGTCTCACTCTTGCTTGGGCTGGTTTCAAACTCCTGACCTCAAGCAATCCATCCGCCTCGGCCACCCAGAGAGCTAGGATTACAGGCGTGAGCCACTGTGCCTGGCCTTAAATCAAAGTTTTAAGAAAGCTTTAAATTGGAAGATGTCACATAAAAAAACCCCCAAAAACCCAGGTTTCTGACTTCCCTGGAAAAATCATGTCTCATTGGCGAAAGGCAGCAATGGGACAGATGTGAGGACATGG
Organism: Daubentonia madagascariensis; assembly: GCA_023783475.1. Lineage (NCBI taxonomy): Eukaryota > Metazoa > Chordata > Mammalia > Primates > Daubentoniidae > Daubentonia > Daubentonia madagascariensis. The sequence goes on along the minus strand of JAKFHU010001640.1, from coordinate 273,659 downwards.
CCCTCTGCAGGGTGTGCTGTGGCCGGCGTGCCCTACTCCCCTCCATTCCCTAGTGCCCCCCGGGCATTAGCTGCCTGGACAGAGGTGCCTCTAGCCAGCCTGATCAGCTAAGTTCTCATCCAACTGGTATGGGCAGGCTTACAAGTCAAAGGGAGTATTACAAATAATTCTGCTGGGACAACAGAACAAATGGGATGGTCCCAGATAAGCCAGGACATGCATCCAGGTCACCTCCAGCCCCAACAGTGCCTTTGTGTGGGTCAGGACGGGGCCCCAGACACTTTACTCTGCCTGCCAGAAATGGTCACGATACACAGATTCGGTCAGAAAAAGGCCTTTACTGCCCCCTCTGGAAAAACCGTCCAAATAAATACACAGTCCATGATGGCTACAATGTGAACTGCTTTCCCCTGGGGTGGCATCCATACAGTGCACAACCTGCACACCTATCCTTGGCAGTCCTATGCTCACAGGAGGGAAAGTTCTCTATACCACAGCTCCATCCATCAAATGTTGGAAATGAAGGACAGACCCCGAGGCCTCAGGTCCTACGTTCACTGTTCCCCTCATTCCTGTTCCCTGCCGGGGCTCAGGCGTTTCACTTGGAATCCCGGTTTTCCAACAGGAGGTTGCATTTTCTCCCCCAGCTGCTGCACCCTGTAAACGTGTTGGCGGTGAGCACCACGGCAGAATTGAGCTGGTGGTGGCGCCCTGGCTGGCCTCCGCTGCAGGGTGGCCAGTGTGGTTCAGAGGCTTTTGCGGCGCCTGGGGAGCCCCTTGCTGTACAGGGGTGGGGGCTTGAGCCCTTCCCCACCAGCCACCTTCTCGCTCTGGAGCCCGACTGCCGTCTGCACAGAAGGCCTCCCATGGCCGTGTTGAGACACCCACTCTTTTCCCGTGGGTGGGCCCGGCAGCCTCTTGCTGTGCTTGAGCGAAGCAGGCATGGAGGTGAATCCAGCGGGTGCTCCGTTCCAGGGAGGCTCTCCTGACACCAGTTGCCCGGGCACCTAGGCCAAGGCCAGCGCACACCAGGCCTCCTGGCGCAGGGCCCCACTGAGGCCAGCCTGAGGGCCCAGGGCTGTGGAGGGAAAGGCAAAGTCCTCAGTCTCGAACTTGAACTCCAAGTGGCTGGGGGCAAGCGAGTCGTCCGTCTGGCCGGAGGCCTGCAGGGAGGACAGGAGACACGTGAGAATGCAGGAGCCCCCATGGCAGGGCAACTTGACCCCCGGTGAGGATGGCACTTGCTAAGGCACGTGGGACTCTTGGCCTGGCACTGGTATGGAGCCCACTCTTGGGGAAGGGCTGCCACGCTGATGGCTGAAGGCCGACTGTGTGCCCAGCCACCTGCCGGGAGAGACCCCGGGGGCCCTGATGGGCGTCTGACTTGGCCGAGGAGTTGGGCCTCCTCAGGGTTCCCTGAGGAGGTGCATAGAACCCAGCTCTGGGCACCCATCCCACCCTGTCCCCCTTACCTGGGAGGTGACGCTTGGCCCGGGGCACATCGGGGATGCCAGGCTGGGCTCGGGTTTCAAAGTGGCCGCTGAGCTGTCAGCGGTGGTGGCAGCGGATGGCGAGGCTGTGGTGTTCGCTGTGGACCCTGGGAAGGAAGGTGGGGCATTTATAGAAGGCACCAGATCTGGCCACACTTCCTCTTCCTGCCACGTGGCAAGTTCTCCTGTCCTGGCCCAGAGAGGTGCAGCGACTCGTCATGGTCACACAGCGAGCATGTGCGGGACTGGTTGTGGCTCCCTTCACCCCACCTCTGCCCCGCTGCTGGTGAGCACCCATCACTCAAAGGCACCACCATACACGTCTCTAATGGTAGAGAACTGAGGACTCCCAAAGTGACCCCACGGGAGGGGCTGGGGCTAGCACCGGTGGGCTCTGGCCCCACGTACCTGAGGAGCCCTTGGTCTTAGACACATTCTTCGGCTTCCGTTTCCGTGTCTGGATACTTTCCTTCTTCATCGCCAGAGGCCGTGGCACCTGGCAGGGATGGGAGGGTGCTGGTCCCTGTCTCTGCTCACCCCGGGGCCTCTTGCCCGGCACACCCCTCAGTCCAGCCCCACAGAGCCAGTCACTCCAGGAGTTGACTGTGTCGCCACGGCCCTGTTGCCCAGCTGCCAGCCCAGGGCTGGACTCTTTCCTTCCAGGCTGGTCTCCCATCCCAACGTCCCACAAAGCTGTCAGGGTCCAGGAGGCACTGGGGTGCACAGAGGGCAGGATGGCTGGATGGCTGTGGGTGAGCGGCAGCTAGACTGTGAGCCTCAGTGAGCCAGTCTGCACAGTGGGCGTAACAGGAAGGGCATGGGCTGCTGTGGGTGCCACAGTCAGTGGGGACACAGGTGTGACATGCTCAGCCCAGGGCCCAAGCGCGATCCTGCCTGGTTCCTCCCCAGCTCCCCAGGGCCACACTCACCCCATGCAGCTTCATGTAGAGGCCACAGGCATTGCACACGGGCTCCCCCTCCGAATTCCGCCTCCAGAGCGTGGTGTTGGTCGTGTGGCAGTTGGTGCAGCAGAGGCCGGCGCGGCGGGTTGAGGACTGTAGGGGTGGGGACGGGTGTGAGCCCAGTGCCGGGGGCGGGGGGAGCAGGATGCAGGCCCTGGAGGGCTCTTGCTGCAGCTCCAAGCAGCAAACGCCCACTGGAGCAGGAGGGATGGAAGCTAGACTCAGGACAGACTGGCAGCCAGGTCAGGGGCCACATGGGGTCAGGTGAGAAGGTATTTGGGGGCTCAAAAGTCATGGGGTTTGCCCTGGACCAGCAGGACTGGCAGGACATGATACCCTTGGTTCCCTGGAGCTTTGACTCACTGGCCCCTGAGTCTTGGGAAAAGCCCCTTCACCTTTATGGGCCTTAGTTTCCCCATCAGTAAAATGGGGGTGATATTAGACCCACCACAGGACAGTTGTGGGGTTAACAGCCTGTGAGGAGCTGTCATTGTCCTCCTGTCTGTTAGCACCAACCGTGCGTCTTTGCCCCGTATTTCTACGGTGGAGCAGCAACCCCGAGACCAGGGCCCCTCTGGAGGTCAGGCCCATGGTGAGTGTTCAGAGCCCTGCTGGTCCCTCTGGCCACCTGCCCCCAAGCCTGGGCACTCGGCTTGCCATGGCTCCCCAGTGCCCGCCGGGCGGCAGCTGATGGCACCAGGTCCCGCCTGCCCACGTCTCCCCATTGCTCTGCACTGCGTCTGTGTAGGAGCAAGATTGGACCCATCTGGAACCTTCTAGAAGCCCTGATGTTGCCTACCTCCTTCCCATGGCTCCCAGCAGAGACGGGGCCCCAGTCCCGCAGGTCCAAATCCAACCGGGGATCCCAAACCTCCTTGCCCTTGGGGACCTCCGGGGCCCTGAGTCAGTGGGTCCAGTTTGGGGCTTGGGAACCTGGGCTTAAGAAGGCGTGGGAGGCTCTGTGCTGGCAGCGTGGAGGGTCCCTGCCAGTGTCCCCTGAGCTGCTGAAGCCCAGCCTGCCTCTCTCCTGCCGGGAGTCGCATTTCAGTGTTTAGAGGGAGTCTTGTCGCCTGCAGCCTGGGAGCTCCGGCCAGGGCCCCTGAAACCCCTCCCCGAATTCCACAGCACAGCCGTGCTGGCAGCGCCACTCCTCCCAGCTACCTGTCCCCAGACCTTGTCTGTGGAGGGTGCCACTGTGTCCACACCCAGCCCCTGGCCTTGGCCGCCCCGCCCCACCTGGCCCCTACCCCCAGGTTGCACGGCCCCCTCCGGGTCCAGGTCCCCGGCTTCTCTTGCCAGGAGCACATCGATGGCCCCGCAATGGCTGCAACCCGGCCTCCCTGCAGCAGCCAGGGGCCAGCCCCACCAGTGGTGCCTCGGGGCACAGGGAAGAAGCCCAGAGGACAAGGACCCCACACTCAAAGCCAGCTCCCACCCTCCATTCTCCAGCCCAGGGCAGGGACAGAGCAATCAGAAGTGAGGGATCTGCCTGGACCAGGGTGAGCAGACCCAGTCAGCCTCAGTTTTCCCATCAGTTAGGGCCCCTTCCTGCATGCCATCTCCTGCCTGTCTCCCGCCCACCCCTTCCCCGGGCTGTGGTCAAGGGCATTCCGCCCATTTTATCCAGGGCTAGGCCTCCTGTCTCCAGGCAGGACTCTGCCCTGGCTCCATGACAAAGGGCTTCGGGAAAGGAAGGGGCCAGGCAGGGAGGCTTAAGAGGGGCCTTGGGGCCACAGCTCCTGGCCTGGCTGGGGAGACCCAAGAGGACAGCATCCCCATCCTCAGGCCGAAGGCCTCCATGCCCTAGTTCGTGTCTCAGGGCCGCACCCTGACGGGTCCAGAAAGGAAGGATTCGTGTCTGGCCCAGCACCCCGCCCCCCACCCTGTGTTTCCCCCTCCAGGAAGGAGCTGCAGATGCTCCCACTGCCCTCCTCAAGCCCACCGTCCCGCATGGGGCTGGGCTCCTCCAGCCCTGCCCCCCAAGGAAACCCAGCTGAGTGAGAATTTCAGAGAAGCAACAAATACTTGGTACAAGTGTGTCCTGTGCAATATTTGGGATATAGGTACTAAAATGTTATTTGTGTTTTGAAACTTGCGTTTAACTGGGTGTCCTGTATTTTATTTGTAGACCCCCCCTCTTTTGGTCCCTGCAGACCAAGGGGGAACCATGGCCCGAGGCCCGTCTCCTTCCCCAACCGGTGGGGGCCCTCAGGCACTTGGACCCACATATTCCCCGGCACCCACACGCACGCACACACCTCTCCCCATGGTCCCCCCCACAGTTGCCTGCGCATTGGCGACAGGCAGGGCTACCCGCCCCGACGACAGGGGGCCTGGGATTGCACGTGCAGAACACACTTGTGTAGAAAACCACCCCAGAAGCACGCATGCCCATCGCCCCGGAGCCCTGGGAGTGCAGGAGGTATCTGGAAGCCTCCTTTGACTTCTTACAGTGAGAACATTTTACTTGTCTAAAATCAAGAAAATGGGAAAAAAAAGGAAGGACTGAAAAACCATTTCCAAAGTGCTTCCTCATTTACCTTTCCCTGCACCCTCACCAGAGGAGACTGAGGCTCAGGGTGCTGCGGGACCAGAGGAAAGTGGGGGACCTGGGTGGGCAGACTTGCCTCCCCCGCCCTGGCCCTGTGCTGGCGCCGGTGCCACCACAGGCTGGCGGGCGCCGGCAGCCTCAGTCCGTCCTCCCTCGCTGTCCGGAGAAGCAGCAGGGCCTGGCCACTCTCGGGCCCCGGCCTCCAAGCCTCTCTCCCGCTGCATCTCTTTCTGTCTGTCTCTTTTTTTTCTTGTCTGTTCTTTTCAAAAGAAGTGAAACTTCAAAGCCTGCTTGCGCAGCAGAGCCGCTCTGAGCACCAGGCCCTGCGTGCATCTGAGACATCCAAATAAATCAGGCTGGTGGACAGGGCAGAGCCTGGGCCGGCACAGCCTGGCGGATCTGAGGCGTGTGGGGCAGGGAGAGGTTGGAGCCTGGCTTGGAGGGGAGGGGTGAGGCGGCCCAGGCAGGGGACACGTGAGAAGTGAAAGCGGCAGGTGACAAGCGCCCTGTGCTATGCAGTGGCTTCCTCCGGCCTGCTGCCTGTTGCACGAGATTGGTGGCTGCACATCTGGAGGCCACCATGCCGGAGGAGTCTGAGCCTGGGGGCAGGGAGTGGCCGGAATGCCTCCGATTTCTCAAAGGTCTCCTCTCAGCGGGGTGGATGTAGTGGACACTTGATGGTGTGCCTCTGTCCCTTGCTGGCTGAGGGCAAACTGGCTTGTGGACATGAGCCTGTGTGAGGCTAGGTAGGAAGGAAAGCTTGGAATCAGGTGGGCGTTGGAAGCCCCAGGCCAGCCAAGGGCCAGGTTTTCTCAGTGGCAAAGGACGCTCGGCCCCACACGACACTGGCTGCCTCTCAGAGCTGGCACCAGAGCCGGCCTTGGGCCAGGGGCCCACCGTCTGCACTGACCTTGGCTGCCAGACTCAGCCGGGCTCCTCAGGGGGGTGGGCTGCTTGGGGCTTGGGCAGCCCTGGCCACACGCACACACGTGGATGCCAGACCACGGGGAGGGAGTTTGTGGGGGTGAGGAGGCAGTGGGGGTGGAGACCACGGCAGCTTTCCCCCTTGCTTTTCCCCCACCAGCACCCCAGCTCAGAGGTGTGGCTGTACATAGGGGCCCACAGCAAAGGCCCAGAGAGCTACAGGGCTTCTGCTGGAAGGGCCACAGGGTGGCCACCTTTTGTCACTGTCCGGTGTTCTTGGTGACATGCTTCTGGAACGTCTGCAATCACTTAGAGGAGGGTCAGGACAAGCTCCTCCTGGGGAGGTCCTCCTGGGGCAGTGTTTTGGCCACACTCAAGGGAGAAGTGAGGCCCAGCTGGGAAGCTGTGGGGGCACATCTAGGGCAACTGGGCCAGCCCCCACGGCTGGGAGCCACATGGCCCAGCCCTGTCTCATCTTGGAGAGTCTCAGGATTTCCACACTGAGCCAGTACTGGCCACCTGGTAAGTGGTGGGACCCAGCTCCCTGAGTCCTGGGGTGGGAGCCCCAGGGCAAGTTGGGGAAACCTTAGGGTCCTTCTCAAGGAGAGGTGGGGGCAGAAGGGGCCTGTGTCACTTCCTGACCCTGCCCCACCTGGAAAACACTTCCTGGGCAACTCAGGTCTGGGGGCCTGGACATGGGGGTGACCAGGCTGTCCCCACCCTCCAGGGCCTGTGGTCGTGGGGAAATGGGCAGGTAAACAGGGATCCCTCCCCAGGAGGCATCCCCAAAGCTGAGCCTGTGTCCCCAAGGCCAGGAAATGGAGGCCTCAGCAGGCCAAGTGCCCCTGCCTCATCCGTCCTGTCCACGCACTTGGCACCAGCTGTCTGATTTAACTTTTGAACACGGCATGGGATGGTTCTGAATTCATCTCCCCAGTTCTCAGGTGAGAAGACCAAGGCTCAAGGAGCTGGGGGACTGTCTATGAGGTGCTGAAGCTGGCAGCCTTGGGTGCAGCTGGACACAGGCACCACCTGGGCTGTAAGGCTCAGGGCAGGACGGGGCCTCGGTGAGAGGGGAGCACATGGCGCCTTGGGTGGATGGTTCTGGGTCTAAATCTATGGTCTGCCGCCCTCAGTGCTTAGATGGTGGCCCCCAGTCAGGCATTTTCTGCTGGAGTTGGACCCTGCAAGGTGGGAGGAGAGGCAGGGAGGGACGGGCTAGCGCAGGGCCTGGCACGGGCTGGGGGCAGAGCCAAGAGGGGCCCGCCTGCTGCACAGGTTGGGGGCTGGGGTCAGAAGGCCTAGAGTGTAGAACTCATTTAAAAACCGCAAAAAAAAAGAGAGAAATAAAAATGTAAAAATAAGGAATAAAGAAAAAAAAAAAAGGCGGCCTGGGGTGCAATCCTGCGGGACCTGGGCCAGCTCCTTACCCCAGTACCCTCGTCTTCCCCCTTGGCATGAGCCACCTGGGTACCAGCTGGGGCAGCGCACCTGCCTGTGGGGCACGACCGCGGGCAGATCCGGTGGTGACGTGGCTGAGGGGCAAGGGGCTCCCAGGGGGCCCTCCCTCCAAGAGGCGCAGAGCGGTGCAGGGAGGTTGGGACCCTGGGCCAGCTCCAAGAAGAGGAACAGCGGCTGCCCTTGAACTGCCAATCCTGCCTTCCACCTGCCCCGTCCAGGCCTCAAACCGTGGAGTTGGGTCCCCCACCCACCCGCCAGGTTTCCAGCAAAGGCCCGTAGATCAGTGCCCTGCAGCTGCGCAGTCCAGAACAGCAACCTCGAGGACAGCGGGAGGACCAGCCTTCCCCAGGGCAGAACATGTCCCACCAGAGGAGGGCTGGCTGCTCCCGGGAACATACCCCTACCCAGACCTCGGACCTGGGGGGAGCCACTGTGGCCTCATTAACTTTAGATAGCTTGCAAACAACATCAACACCCCAAACCCTTGTTTGTAAAATTACTTCAATGTAAAAATTTGCCTGGGAAATGGCATAGAATGAAGTAACTCTAAACCACTGGGCAGCTTCTGGGGACTGTGCCCTGCCCAGGGCAAAAGTCTGGGCTCCTGAGTCCCCCACCCCTACTCAGCCACAGGCCAAGAAGAACCAAAAGTGAAAACAAGTTTTGCCCAGTGAGGCAGGGAATGGGCATACCCTGGGTTTCCTTCTCGTCCCTGAAGTGTGGGTAGAAAGTGGTCCCCAAAGGGCTGGCAGACCCAAAGATCCTCCGATTTAGGATTCCACTGCCCCGCAACAAAGTATCTACCCAGCAGCCACCTCTCCTCGAGCCCCATCTGTGGGCAGGGTCACTTTGAGGCCTCTGAGAGCTGAGCTCCAGTGGGCATCCTGCAGCCGAGCTCCCTGAAGCTGGCCCTTCCCTGGAAGGACCCTCTAACCCACACCTGCCTGAGGCTGCACCCCGCTGCATGCAGAGCAGCAGCTCTGCTGCTTCTGAGCCTGGGCCTCTGGGTTCCCCAGAGCGCACTCCCGATGGGGAGCTACCGAGCAGATGGCCCCACGGCATCCCCACTGTGAGCCCCCCAGCCCCTGCATGCTTCTGGGCCACTGCCCCGAGTCTGAGAGAAACTGAGCCTGGACGTGTGCTCCCCCCGCCCTACCCCAGGGGCTCCGGTGTCCCCTCCGGGCTCTATGCCGGCTCTGCTGGGCCTGCACTCACCAGGCGTTTCTGGGGCCGCACGAGTGGCCGGTTGACGCCGTTCATCTTGTGGTAGAGGCCGCAGGCATTGCACAGGTAGTGGCCGGTGCCGTCGCGGCGCCACAGCGGTGTGGACAGGGCCCCGCAGTTGACACACTCTCGGCTCTCACCAGGGAACTCCTCCAAGAAGTCGGACACTGCGGGGACAGGGGGCTTGTGGGCTCCGCGCGGCCCCCCTGCAGGAGCCTGAGGGCTTCTGCCCAACTCCCCGTTTGTGTATTACATTTGTTTTATTTAAAAACGTATTTACTTACTTAATCTTTTTTTAAAAAAACTTATATATAGTAAACTTCGTTTGGGTTGCTTTTATAAGGGGGGAGTGCTAACAAAGTGAACCTTCAAACATTCGGTGGCTACTTGGGGCTCGCCCCTCTCTGACCAGCGTCCAGCACTAGCCTCCGCATTTTGACATGCTGGGGAGGCAGCAGCATCTACACTGGCAGAGGAAGGTGGATGAAGAGGCCTTATCCAGCAGGGCGCCTGGGCTAACCACATTGGCCTCCTCCTCTGCCCCGTGGGCAACGGGAGTGATGGTGGGTTGTGAATCTGGACCCGATCTCCATCAAGATATCCTACGAGGACCGTGATGGCCTGACTGTCAGCTTTGCTGCGTTCTTTCCTTCCTGGGAAGGCAGGACGCTCAGTGTCGCTGCCGCTGCCGCTTGGGGGTGGAAGTCTCCCAGGTCCCCTCCAGGCTAAGCCAGGCGCCAGCGCTGCGCAGGAGGCGGGGGAGCTGTGGGGGGCGGGGCGAGGGTCAATCATTGCCCAGTTGGGGGTGGGCGCCTCACAGGGCTGCCAAGGGCGCAGGGCCAGGGGTCCCCGTGGCTGCGGTGGCTGGGCCCCGCTTCCTGCACCGATGGGCCAGCGGGGGCCAAAATGCGGTTCCTGAGCTGGGTGGTGTGGCCTCCATGGGAGGGATGGCCCAGAGTGGGCCCTGAAGACAGCAAACTCAGAGGCATGGCCTTGGGCCAGAAAGCGCCTGCTCCGAGGACTATTCAGAAACCGGGTGGAGCAACTGTCCGCTTTACAGGCCTGGAATCCGATTATCCAAATTTGTACTCCAGGAGTGATTGGAACCAGGTCTCATTAGAATATGTAAACATTTTAAAACAGAGATGAATGTGGCAACTTACTTAAATAAATCAGCAGTTTGAACTTTATAAAAATAATTTCCGAAACTTTTCAAAAAAACATTTAAGACTTAGGATCCAAATTGGCACAACGCAGAACGCTGTTCTGGGTTTGGATGAATGAAAGGCAGAAAAAGATGCATTTTCCTCACTAATACGTTAAAAAAGAACTCTGGATACTGTTTTTGTCCCGGGTGGGTGAGTTCATGGCAGATGCTGTGTCACCTGGAGGTGTACATGTCCCCGGAGGTCTGGGCCGGCCCTGCCGGTGCCCAACCTGGCCAGGAAGCTCTGACGTGGGCGCGGGGCGGGGAGCGTTTCGCAGGGTGCGGGTTTGCACCCCGGACTCAGCACTCCTGACCCGAGTCGGTGCAGCCACCCCCCAAGCCCGCACTCACCGAAGGTGGCTCTGCGGCCCGGGAGGCCGTGCAGGACGCTGCGTTCGAAGGGCCCGGCAGTCCAGGACGGGGCCACGTCCGGGCTCACGTAGGCCGAGTAGCCGGTGGGGTACGAGGCGCTCACAGGCCGCGCAAGCGGGACCGAGTACTGTTCTCGTGCCAGCAGCGCGCCCTGGTAGGCGCTGCCATCCCGGCTACCCGCGCCGCCACCGCTGCCGGGCCCCGGGGGGCTGTGCGGGAAGGAGAAGGCGGTGGCTCCGGGTGGCTGCGCGGCCGGAGGGTGCGGGCTGCCCGAGCCGAAGGCCGAAGAGTCCGCGGCGGCTGCCTGCGCCCAGCCGGAGTGCGCAGCGAGCGCGGGGGGCTGCGGGCCCGGCTCACACGCCTGCAGGTAGGGCAGCACGGAAGGGACGCGCGCCGGCGGCATGAACATCGGGGAGCCGGCGCCCGGAGCGTGCAGAAAGGCGCTCGAGTCCGCGTAGGCGGCCTGGCTGGGGCTTGCGGCCAGCGCCAAACTCTGGTACATCTTCCTGAGCGCGGTCTTAACCTGCAGGGAAGAGGGACGGGCGTCGAGGTCACGGCCGCTGTGTGCGCTCCGCCAGCGCCCGAGCTTGTGCTGGGCAGGTGCCGCCGCTCCGGCCGCGCTTCCCACTCCCCAGTCCGGGCAGCTCCCGGGGCAGGTCCCAGAACCGTCGGGGGAGGAACGGCGTGGGGTGGGAGAGGCCCTGAGCGGCCAGTGCAGCATCCCCGTTGCGGCCGCTACGCCGAGCCCACCTCCTCCTCTGTCCTGGCTCCGGAGGTCCCCGCGGTGGGCTCGGTGGGGTCTGGAAAGGACCGGGCCAGGCACATCCGCGGGGCGCAGGACCTTGGGAGCAGGGCCTCGCCGAGGTGGTGGAGGCCGGGCTGGGGAGGGGCGCGCGGCTCCAGTGGCTGGAGCACTCACCGGCGGGTCGGGAGGGCGGGAGAGCGCGGCTGCTGCAGCGGGTGGGCGACCACTGGAGACTAGAAACCTGGGGCCAGAGCGGCTCTGCAGGGAATCCCGGGCAGGAGCTCCGGCCTCCCCCTTGGCGCCGCCCCGCCCAGGGGCCCACCCGGCCGCGCCGCCCCTTCCCTCCCCTCCCCTCGCCCGCCCTCCTTCCCCGCGGGGTCAGCGCTGGGACTCCAGCCGCGGAGCCACGTGACCCCAGCAGGCCCAGCTCCGGGGCTCGAGATATGGGCACACTGCAAGGGACACCCAGCGCCAAACCCCCACCAGCGTAGGCGCACAGGCGAGCCGAGTGTCCCGTGGGGCCCCAGCAGAGTCGGGACTTGGAGATCTCTCACTTTTTCTTGACATTCAGTGTCCCCAAGCCTCCCTCTCTGTCTGCCTGGGACTGGCCTAGTGGCTGGTTCCCTGTTTTATGGTTGAGTCCATGACCCTGGCCCGGCCGCACCTACGGACACGGACGCGGAGGTGGAACCCCGCGGACTCCCACGTAGTGCGCCTGCCCCTTGGGGCCCAGCGCAGGGATCTGACTTCCATAGGAACCTCCTGGCCGAGTACCTGGACGCGGACCGGGTGTACTACTGGCCACCTCACGGGCGAAGTCCAGCGGGAGCCCCGCGATTTCGTCAATTTCTGAGCTAGTGGGGCCACTGGGGTGCGGGTTCCCAGCGGAGGCGCCGGCAAGGTCCCGCCCCTCAGGTGCGATCTGGCTGCGCTCCAGCTCCCAAGGCCCCAGCCTAGCTCCAAGACCCCACCCCCTGGTGACTTTCACGTAGTTCACGGGGGTCCAGAAGAGTCTCCTCCAGGCGCCAGAAATGTGATGGGAAGGAGGCGACCCAAGTGATGGAACCGTGTCCCCCTTGCACTCCCTAGTGGGCCCGATGGTCAAAACCCCGGGGCAGAGCAGGGCGGGCTTCCGGGGTGACTATGGTCGCCCTGGCCCCCACCCCTGTCCCCCCCCAACTGTCCCCCACTGCCGCCGCACCCTGAGGGGACACACGGCACTTGCGAGCAACATTGAATGGGCCAGAGCTTGGGGCCATGAATGTTTTTCGTTTGCAGAAACAGGCCATCAGCTCACGTCGGCTGAGGGTGCAGAGGAGGGGGGCTGGATGTTTGCCTTGGTGAATGGCAGAAGCCTGGGGAGGCGGGACAGCGGCCGTGGCCAGCCGGCGGGTAGCGACCGGGCAACGCGCGTGTCACTCCCCCATCCTTTCGCGCCCTCGGGGCCCTGAGTGGACACGCCCCGGCGTACTTCCGTGGTTTTTGCTCTCTCCACGCTTCGGGGATCTCTACCGGGGTCCCTCCTTGCCCCACCCACTCCAGCCTTCGTCGGTGGATCGTTCTTTCCCGGTGGGCTCCAGGAGGGCAGGGAGGGGTGCCCGCGCCCCCTAAGGGGGCCCTGCCTTGCGCGTGAGCGTGGTCTTGTGGTCTCATCGCCAAGGCTGGCCGCGGACTCGTCGCAGCGCCAGGGCGAACCCCAGCAAAGCTGGCTGAACCCGAGCCTTGGCCCCACGGCCCTCAAAGCCCGGGTTACTGAGAAAGTGTAACCGAAGGGGATGATGACCCCGTGGCACTGGGAAAAGACAAGTGAAGTGGGGGACACTCATAACTTGTTGGGGGCTGAGACATTCTCCCCCAAAAAAAGTCTAGAGAAAAGGAAAAGACCCATAGCAAAGCTGGGGTCCTTCTGGGGCTGAGGGGGAGGAGCTTGTACTTTTCACTTGGAATAAGATCTGTAAATCCTTGAACAGGAAACACCAGCATCGCCTGTCCTACGATATTTCCATTTAATTCTCACGTCAATGTTATGAGATAGATGATACTATTATTCCTGTTTACAAATGGAGAAACAAAGCACAGAGAGGTTAACTAACCTGTCCAAGGTCACACAGCTAGCAATTAAACAAGTTAATTTTTTAAAAAACCCCAAGAAATAGACATAAGGAGGGAATCTCTGGGTGATAGCAGTTGGTTGCTTTTTCTGTATTAACAAATCTCTAAGTTGGACGTGTGTTATATTTGTAATTAAAAGGCTGGGGCTGTTTCCAGAGTAGAATATGTGGGGGTGAGGTGGGGGTGGCAGGGAGCAGAAGCTGCCTCTGAATCCCTGGCTTCCCGGGAGGGCAGGTGAGGGAAAGAGATTTACCCTTCAAAATCTCCTTGAGGCTGGACCCAGCACAGGGCAGTCCGCTGGGTGTCTGGGGCTGCCTGGCCACTAGACGCCGTCTGAATGTGCAATAGCCTCCCCCTAGGTGGGACATAAACCAGGTGGCCCCTGCACAGCGACAGGGTGGGGTGGACACTGGCTGTATGTGACAGTATCTGGACCCCTGCACAGGTTCATTCTCCTTGAGCCAAAAGGAGGAGTCTCAGCTCAAAGCTCCAAGCCCAGGTCCCTCCCCCTGCCCAACCTTGCCCTTGCCCCCCAAGTCACCTTCTGATACTACTGTTTCCTTGTCACCCTTCTGTTCACTCTCTGCTTCCAGTGGGCCCGCAGGAGGGAGCCGGCTTCTGAGCCAGCTGCCCCCAACTCCCTGTGACCCCACTTGGTGGCAAGCCTTCCTTTCCCCCTTTGCCCATGCTGCTCCCCAGCTGGAGGGCCCTTCCTTTGCCCTCTTCTTTGCTTGCCAAACTCCTACACATCCCTCAAGGCCCACCTTGCATGTCCCTTGTGCCTCATCATGTTGTGTGGTCAGACTGTGGGTTCCTGTCCTGCCCCCTCAGCAGAAGCCAAGCCCTGAGAACAGCTTCAGGGACAGCAGGTCAGAGCATTAGCTGGAAGCAGTCAGACCTCTGGGGCTCAGCTTTGCCATCTGAAGGCTGTGTGACCTTGGGCAAGTTACTTTCCCCTCCTGCCTCTGTTCATCTGTAAAGTGGGGGTGACAATAGTGCCTGCCCCTCACAGTGGATGGAAAAGAAAACGGTCTTGTTGTTGATTGGGACAGGGGCTTCAGGGCCTTGGACCAGCTCCCAGTAGGGACCTGGTGTCTCCTTGGACGCCTCGGGCTGCCCCTGGGCGGGGTCCCCTCCCAGGAGGAGCCCCCCAGGTAGGGTCCCTGATGTGCACACCCTGCCAGCATGTAGCAGACACTCCTTGCTTGCTGGTCTCTGGGGACACTGATTGTGGCCCATTTGGGACTTTGAGCTCAGGCCTCTGTCCAGCCTTGGGGGGACACCCTGTCCAGGAAGTAGCCTCTGAGCACAGGGCTATCTGGGTTGGCTGCAGGAGTGAGGCTGGGCCCACCTCCCCCAGCCCCAATCCCTTGTCCCTCCCTGCAGGTGGGAGGGGGCTCAGGGAGCTCTGGGGGAAGGCACCAGGGTGCAGTTCTGCATCCTCAGCAGTTATTTCGGGTGGGCCCCGTGCCCTCAGCCCCCAGGATGAGGAAAAGCCAGTCATAGCCCCTCCCCTGCCTACTGCCCAGGGCCCCTCTCCCCCCAGGCCTCCCCTTGCAGGGCTGTGGGACCTGGGGCATCTGCTGACCCCTCGGCCTCACAGCATCCTCAGGGCCTTGTGCCCCTCGGGGTCCACAGAGTAGGACTCCAGGGCCGTCCTGACATGTGTGACTCCATTTACTTGAAGTCCAAGAACTGCAGAACTCCTCAGTGGTGAGGGAGGTCAGGGAGGGGCACCTTTTGGGGTGGTCCCAATTGGGAGGGGCTGAGAAGCCCGGGGGTGATGGGTCTGGGGGTGCCACAGGGCTGTCTGATTCATTCTGAACACAGAAAGTGTGTGCCCCCTTCTGCAGGACCATGATTACCACAGTCCAAGGCCAGCCTCAGACTCCCTGCCCCTCTGGCTGGTGCCCACTGGGCGTGCCTGGGTCGGGCTCCAGCAGTGGTGACTGGTGGTTCCGTGACGTCTCTGCCTGTGGCTGCTCTCAACAGGTCATCCTCCGACCCTGCTCGGGCATTTCCCAAGCAACTCCACGTGCCTGGCCTGGCTCGGCAACTTGGTGCGTTTTAACTCCTTGCAAGCTCCCAGCCATCTCGTGGGGTGGGTGATTCTCAAACCCACTTCGTGGATGAGGAAACTGAGGCTAGGACAGAAGTGACTTGTCCAAGGGCCACGGCTGGACAGAAGCTGAGACGGACTTTGACCCCAGCTCCTGTGGCTCCCAGGCACTGCTCAGCTGGCTCCACGGCCACTGGATTGCCCCCTCCTTAGAGGGTCTGTGGGGTGGGCGGGAGCCCCAGCACCTTCGCTGGCCTAGGCCAGGCTTTGCTTTAGAGGCGACAGCAAACTCCCGCAAACGGGAAATGCCGGGCCTTGTAAACAGCCTGCACTGTGGACGACCCGGCGGGGCTGAGTTGGCTGCTGAGAAAAGGCAAGTGGAAACAAAAACAGTTCTTGGGGTGCTGCATCGTGTATGTAACTGAATCTGCTTTCAAAGCTCCCTGGTGACGTTGCTCAGCATTCAACATGACAGGCCATGGCCGGACAACCTGCTTGGAGAGGGGTCTTCTGGGGAGGGACTCAAAGCAAGTTTGTTTGTGGGGAGGACGTAATTGCATGTGAGGTCCCCGAAATGTGACTGCAGCGTTAGCAAATGCCTGCAAGTGCTGGGATAGCACCAGCCCCACCGGGCACGCCCTCCAGGGAGGGCAGGAGGGAGCCACAGTGGACGGCGGGGAGCAGAGTGAGGTGCACGGGGCTTTCGGGCTTGGTGGAAGGATACACAGGGCCTGTCCCATCACTGGGGAGGAGAGATGAGTGCAGGGTCTCTGGCTTCCTGAGTCCTGAGCCCGAGTGAGGACAGACAGATGGACGGATAAGGCAGCTCCGCTCCCTCAGCTGTGCGTTACTTCACCTCAAGAGAGTGCACGCTTGAGGACACCTGGTGACCAGGGTGGGGTGGGCGTAATAAACCAGTCTGATGTGGTGACCTGCCTCAGTGATTGGAGGGTCAGACAAGCCCCCGGCCTGCCCTTGGATCATACTGGGGGTTCCTGCACCCTCCATGGCTGTGGGTCCCTGACACTTGACTAAACGTGGTGTCCCCGTCGATCCCCAGCCCAGGGTGTCTCCCCATGCCAGGCAGCACCCCCACTCGGTGGCCTTCCTGGCCCACGGCTTTGCTCCCAAGTCACCCGGGATTCGGCTGCTCATCTCCTCCCTCCCTGTGTTTTGCTAGGAAACGACTTGCGCAAGGCCCTTTCCCCCTTCCTCCCCCCAGAGAGGGCTGGCATCATGGAAAGCTAAGGCTGGCATGGCGGAGGCTCTTGGCATGCCGAAACCACACCTTTTCAAAGTAAAAAGCACCCAAGGTTGTTGGGGTCCAGGAATTCTGCTTGTAAAAAAAATGACCAGCAACTCTGCGTCACCGTAAGTGCAGTCAGTCCTTCAGTCCTCCAGGGATGGCTGTTTATCGGGTGCCCCCGCAGGCTACCCCGCGTGTGACGCGTCCTGTTCTCACACAGCCCAGAGCCTGGCAGTGAGTGGGGTTGTGTGTGATGTCAGTGAGGTGGACAGTCCTGGCGGGGCCGTCTGGGAACAAGGAACAAAATGGCTTCAGAGGTACCTTTATGCACATCCGCGGTGGCCAGGAGACTGGCAGACCTCCCTATTCTGGGAGCCTCCCTTGCAACCTTCAAGATACCCCACGTTCCTGTGTATACACAGAGGTCCCTCAGCGGGGGTCTCTGGGAACCACGGTCAGCATCGTTTGCTGGTATGCTCGGTGGGCTGGCCCAGCTGAGCTGCATCTCCTGCTCGAAGCCCCCTCCCTGGGCACAGAGGCTCAGAGTAGGGGACCAGCTGGTCTCACCAAGGCCACACAGTGGAAGGTGCAGGGTCGGGCCTCATGGTGCCCCTGAACAAAGGGAAGACTTGTGTCTGTCCTTTGTGCAGAGCTTCGCTGGCTGGTTCTAAGAGTCTGTGCGTGGGGTGTCTCCCTGGAGAGGGCCACTGCTCCCTAAAAGGGAGGCCTGGAGTGGGGAGCTCCTGCTGGGGCAAACCAGTTCCCATCAGGTGCAGCCCCGTGTCCCATGTGGTCCCTGAACCTACAGAGGTGTGTCCTCCCGTAAGGGGTAAGCTGGCCAGCCTCAGGGCCAAGGACCCAGGACAGGAGGGACAACAGGACAATGGGGGACGTGCTCTTGGCATCTTGAGAAGCCCCTTTTGAAGTGGCCTGGAGGGTCTCAGACTGCCCTGCCCTTGGGCTGGGAGCTGCATGGGTGGAGATGTTGGTGCCATGGGTGACCCCTCCAAAGGCTCACAGCAGCCCCTCCTGGCTACCAGAGCAGGACCAGCCAGCACTTGGGCTGTGTGGGACATGCACACCTGATTGGTTTGTGCTCCACAGGGCAGGGGCTCCACAGGGCGGGGGCTTTTCCTCCAGAGGCCACCCGAGGCCGGGTCTTGGTGTAAAGCAAGGGCTGGATTTAGAACATGCTGGTGGTGGGTCTCTGAGAAGCTTGCTGCTGGGTGTGCAGGGTCTGTCCTGGTAGTTTGCAGTTTGCAACTGCCCATCTGTGTGCAGTTACCAGAACATCCCTTCTCGGCCACATAGGAGCAGGTTTGGGGCTCTTAGGGCCTCAAGCCAAGGGGCCTGCAGGGCTATCGTAGTGAGCTGCCTCGGACTCCCTGCAGCCAGCAACATGCTCTGTCACATCCCCTGGGCACCCACCGGGGTTTCCCAGATGACAGACTCACCTGCAGTTGCAGACAGGGCTGGCCCTGTAACCAGTCGGCAGCAACTCTCAGGTTCAGTTCCAGGTGCTGGGAGCTGGGGGTGGTCGGCGGGGCTGGGTCCGCATGAGCCCAGCCTGGCCTGTCCAGGTGGAAGGCTCTGGAGGCGCCTGGAGCCGGGGGTAGCTGGGGGCTACCCAGGCTCCGGTGGCAGGGGAGGGGCTTTGCCTGGTGCCTGGGACCCTCTTTCTCTCCACTCTGCTCCGCCTTAACTTTCTCTTCTGCTCTCGTCTTGACTCGATTTCCCTTCTTTTCTCCTCTTCCCTCTCTGTCTCCCCCTCCTCTGCCTGCCCTTCCCCGCTCCCGTGGAAGGGCCCCGGGGAGCCTGCAGCCTCCCTGCCTGTTCAGCTCTCCCCTGTCTTCCCGGAGACGTCTTCCAGGGAGGGGCTCTGTCACCTGCTCGAGGGCACTCAGGCTGGGCGGGTGTCCTGGGCGCTCCAAGGAGGAGGCTCCTGGCCCTTGTGGGCAGTGTCCCTCCTGCCCGCCAGGGTCCGCGGTGGAGGACTGGCCCGGGGGCTCTGTGAGCAGGACGGTGGGGCTTCCCGGCCAAGAGCAGAAGTTTATCGCGTTCCAATTGTGTCTGCTCAATGTACAGACTTCAGGGAGTGTCAAAGCCGTCAGCCCCACTCCTGCTGGCGGGAGAATCCAGGGAAGTTAAAAGGTTTCCGAAAGCGTCAAAAAGTCTGGATTGAAAAAAGGATGGCTGCATTTTCCGTATTTTCCGCATGAACAAATAGTGCGTAGATGTTCTGGAAATATAAATGTGACAGGAAATAACGTTTTTCTAGAGTCTGGCTGAGGATGCTCTGGTGATTACACAAAAATGAGTTTGAGGGAGCAAGAGTGCAAACGTGCCTGTGAGTCAGGCGTGGTTTCAAGCTTTCAGGGTTTGCAACAAAGACAGACACAATTGCTTGGCCTGAGCGAGGCCTAAACAATTAATGACAATTAATTTCTCCCCTAAACAGTTAATGACAAGGAGCTCCGAGGTGTCCTGGGTTTGGCTTTCTGTGTGAGCACGCTCATCTTAGGGGTGCAGGCATGGGCGCAGTTCTGAGGATGTAGGCAGTTGTCTCCCCAGTCCTGAGTTCTGGGAGTGCTGAGCATGTGCGCACACCTCTCTGCAGCCACATGCATATGCCTGTGCACACACATCCACATGCACTCATTTATACACACGCAGGCCCACACTCACAGGCATGCCCACCCGTGTGCACCCACACACTTACATATACACATGCAATGTGCATGCACACCTTTGTGTGCACTGTGGGCATATGTGCACACAGAGGCCTGGAAGCTGACGGTGTTTTCATCCCCCATGGCTGCCCACGCTGGCCGAGAGCAGCCAAGCCAGTGCCTGTTTCTGCTTTCCAGTCTGGCTGGTCATTCCTCAGCCTCAGCCAGGCTCAGAACAGGGCAGGTGAGTGGCCCAGAGACCCTAGTCATTCTAGGTGGGCAGCAACTGGGACGCTGACCACCAGGTCGGCCACCCAGGCCCCTCCTGGACCTGCTGGGTCCCTGACACAGTGCCCAGCAAGGCTCCTGAGGCTTCCAAAGAACTTTCAGTGCTCTGTACGGGTCTGGCCCTTTGGAGAACTTCTCCCTGCTGAGCGCAGCAAAGATCGGGCATTCCCGGTGAGCAGCAGCCAGGGCCAGGCCTACTGGCATCTTGATGCTGAGGGGGCCACAGCAGCACCTCCCGTGTCCCACAGGCTCCAGTGCTTGGCAGGTGGGGGCAGGGAGACCAAGCAGTATGCTGGTGTTCCAGGGGCATTTGTAGGCAGCAAGACCCCCGGATCCTCTGGGGAGGGGTGCCGCTGGGGCCCAGGGAAGGCTCGGAGGATGGCTGGACACCTGGGTCAGAGGCATATCCCTGGTGCCCCAGGGGACTCACCTGTGTGTGACCATTGTTTGGGGGCTGCTGCAGAGCACACCAGGGTGTCACGTTGGAGTAGGTCCTGGGGGGCTTCCTGGGGTCAAGGCCCAGCCCTGCCCCTTGGGCTCTGTGACCCTGCACCCTCCGATGTTCCTGGAAAAGGGTGGTAATATTGTCCATCTCAGGGGATGCTATGTCTCAAGGGTGAGGGCCCTGGCCTGCCTCGTCCTGTGAGTTCCATCAGGGGACGGCCCCGTGGGCTGCTCTGGGACTGGGCTTGGCCAGTCCATCCTGGATTGTGACTCTGTTGCTGCAGTCATGTATGGGCTGTGTCTCCTTTGTCAAGTTATGCAGTTTCTGAGCCCATTTCCTGATCTGCAGTGGGGCTGTCGTGAGGAAGTCGGATACCGCACAGGAGCACTGGCTGGGAATGCTGCCACAGTTGCACTCGGAGATGTCCCCAGCCCTGCGCAGGAAGGCAGGCCGGTCCCACTGCTGCTGCTATCCTGGCCACCAAAGCCCTGGAGAGGCCCCCGGGCCACAGTGGCCCGTTCACAACCCCTGGAGGAGACCCAGCTCATGGGTCCGCTCACTGGGCCGGGAGGGCGGGGCTGGCAGGTTTGTGGACACCCCTGCCAAGCTGACCCCGTGACGGCAGCCCTGCTCCAGCCCCGAATCTGACCCGTCCCAGGCTGCGCCTGCCTCCAAGCGCCTGCCTGGAGATCGCCAGCCCCGTTCCTCATGTGCAAAGAATTTCCCTGCAGCCGCAGCCGCTGCAGCTGGAACATGTCTCCAGATGGGTCGTTCCAGGGAAACCAGCGTCTCATGTCTCCTCCTGCAGGCGTGCGCTGGCGTCCGGAGCCCCCGGACCCTCCTGCTCTGGCTTGGCTTCCTTTGGAGAGGAGATAAGGGGCTCTTGGCATCTCGTAGGCTGAAGAACCCACCCAGCACGCTGACAGGGAGGCGCCAGAGGCAGCTGCAGACCCGGGGCCAAGCCTTCCCCTCCCTGGCCTGGCAGCCCCTCCTTTCCCCTTCCCTGGGGCTGCAGGAAGATGCCTCAGGCCTGTGGTCCACGTGGGCCAGCCCAGGGTCGAGGTGCTCAGAGAAAGGGCTCATCCTGGGGTGGGGGCTGTTGTTATTCCTGGGGGGCCACTGTCTCCCAGTCAGAGCCGGCTGGAACTGGGCGTGGCCAGGGAAGAGCAAACGTGTTCTCTCCCGACTCCTTTGCCTCGTTGCGATGGCACCCGCTCCGGGCCAGGCCTGGGGATGCAGGGCGAGCAGTTGTGGCCAACCTCCTGAGCCTTCAGCGCGGGGTGGCCGGTGAACAGGAACGCACACGTGGATGGAGGAGCTCACTTGGGGCGAAGTTTGTGCAGAAAGGGCCAGGA
This sequence comes from Daubentonia madagascariensis, assembly GCA_023783475.1. Lineage (NCBI taxonomy): Eukaryota > Metazoa > Chordata > Mammalia > Primates > Daubentoniidae > Daubentonia > Daubentonia madagascariensis. Next base: position 252,549 of record JAKFHU010001640.1, on the reverse strand, counting down.
GTTCTGATAGGACTGCCCGGGGCTCCCTGGGTAGGGGCAGAGAAGCCCGTCCCAGCCTTGGTGCCCCCGGCACAGCTCTGCACCCCGGCAGAGGGTGCCTTCCTGCCTTCGCGGTCAGAGGCTGCAGACAGGCAGCTGTGCAGGCTGTCCCCCCATGTTTTAAAAATTGGAAAGATTCATGTAAAAATCTAGATTTCTTTGCTCTTGAATAAAGTGTACAGCCAGCTGTGAGCACACTGGCATGTTTCTACAAGACGAGAGCTCTTCCTTCAGAAAAGGCAGAGGCCTCTCAGCTGCCACAGAGCCTACCACTCCCTATCATCTACCAGTTCCCTGCCGGGCCCGTTGTGGCCGACCCTGGTTCAGATATTATTTCACTGAAAGACCAAACCTCCTGCAGGGTGTTCATCCTTCTCGGGGAAGGTCGCTTGACCTGGACTCAGGAGACTGGATACCCCGCACCCACTGCATGACCTGAGCAGGACGCTGTACCTCCCTGAGCCTCAGTCTCTCCATCTGGAAGAGGGGCTGATGCCTGTGTTATGGGTTGTTCTGCGGCCCTGAGAACAGCAGGCTTGCTAGTGCGAGGTACAGAGGCTTGCAGTGGGGGTGGCCCCGAGCCCCAGGCCCACGTGTGCACCCAGCTCCCGCCACGGAGGAGAGAGTCTTGTGCCCACATGTGCTTGTTTCCCATGTCTGTGCTGCTGAAGCAGCACATAAAAGACACACCCCCTTGAGAATGGCTACATTTGTTGTAACTTTGGGTCTTTAAGGATTTTCTCTACTAGTATGTGCTAAGGGCAAAGCCCCTCTCTTGGTGGGGAGGGCTTCCCCACAGCTTTGACATTAAGAGGCGGTCCTGAGCTTGGAAGGTTTACAGGGGACTTCAAGACCGTCTGAATGTGAGGGGCTATTTTTCTCTCTGTCCTTATGGGGACAGACCTTGGAGTCACCCTCTTTGAGCCTTGAAAGGTTTGGATGAATGGAAGACACGAGCAGGTCTTACAGAGCAGACTGGAGGGGTCTTCGTAGGCATTACTTGGAAAGGGCACTGGGGTTTAAAAGGCAGGGGTGAAATAAACTTGACTATGCTTAAAAAGATCATATCTGGAAGGACCTTCCCCTGGCCTCTCTTGTGCTGATGAGCACTGCCTGGAGGCTGGAGAGAGCTGGTGTGCGTCACGTTCCCAGGGTTGACCACAGAATCCTCTTTGGAGGACTGTTTCACAGGACTCATGTTCTGGAAACCACTCTGTAAGCAATGCTGGACTAAGCAATATGACAGGTGTGATACTCTGCTCTGCAGTCACCTCTTACGTCCCCTCCCCACTGGGAGCTCCTTGGGGGAGGGGCTAGACCCTATTTTTCTCTGTGAGGCGCTCACTTCAGCTTGTGGAGTAAGGAGCAGCCCACAGAGACTATTCCCAGCCAAGGCACTCGTGTCTCAGTGCCAGGTGGTGGGCGGAAGAAGAGGGGCCCCCCGCCTCTGGTGCCTTTTCTGGGTAGGGCAGGGCCTGTTCACTGGCCGGTGGTGGAAGGATGTGCTGGGCCTCCCGACTTGGTCCACGGAGCTGCTTGGCCGCTCCCCAGCCTCCTCTGAACTCCTGGTTCTTCCCCAAAGGCTGCTCACATTTTCCTTACTTTGGGGCTGATAAGTCACGGGGCTGATAGCTGGCATGGCTGGCGGCATTTGCATCGTTGATTCAAGGAGGTGGACATTTCTTATGGAGATAAGCCCGTGAAGTCAGGGCTGTCCCCACACTGGGACAAGGAGAAGCAAGGAGCTACAGAGGGCTGCAGGGAGTGCAGGGGTGGGGGGGTGTTTGCCTGGCCCTCCGGTGGCATTTTCCTCTGTTGGTTTTGCCTGAGGTCTGATAAAGGCGCCTGCTCTAGCCAGAGGCCTTCTCCAGGGCTTATCTGGCCACGTAATCCTCTGGCCTTGGCTGGAAACACCAGGGCTCTGCCCTGGCCTCCCTCCCGCCCCCCACAGCCCCTGTAGGCAGCTGGGGATGGGGGTGGAATGAATTCCCCTCTTCCCCTAGCCTCCTTTCTCACCCAGCGCAGCTCGGGCAGGGACCTCTCGCCTGGGCACGGGTGGGGCGGGAATCATCCTCTTGCTGCCCGCCTCCCAGCTGTGGCCGTGAGCGGCACTGGCCCTGTGGCCACTGACCAGGTGGCCTGGAGACCCTGAGGGTCATCAGGCAGCGAGTGTGGGACCCCAGTCCACACACGTTTTTGAGCACATGTGCTATTTCCAGGCTCAACAAGAGGCCACCTGGTACGAGTTCCAGCCCTGTGTTTTGCTGTCTGGGGCAAGTCAGGGCACCCCACAAGCTGCAGTGTCCCCATCTAAGCAGTGAGGATGAGGAGTCCAGCTCCTATGGAGCTGGGAAGTGGGACGAGCTCATCCCGGTCTGGCTTGTGGCCCTTACATGCATCATCTTTGTCAAACACTTAGAGACCGATGGAAACAGCTCCCTCCAGCACTCCTGGAAGCACCCCTGCCAGGAGGCCCCACTGCTGACCTGTTCTACAGCTGGGGGCCAATGCAGGCTCAGTCAGGAGGGACCTAGAGGTTCCCCAGGTCAGCCTGACCCCCAGATAGGAGCTTATCCACCACGGAAGTGTATCTGTTGGCCTTACAGAGGAGAAAGCATTTGGGCAGGGCTTTGAGGTATGGGTAGGAGTTTGCTGACTGGGATGAGAGGAAAGGACTTTCAGGGAAAGGGAGCAGTTAGGGGTGGACAGAAGGGTCTGAGGTACATGGAGAGTGACTACTATGAGTGAGTGGTTGGAACTGGGGTGGCTGATGGTGGGAGATAAAGAAGGACAGAGCTGGGAATTTATTTGGAAGATGACAGGTGCTAAGGCAGAAAGAATTAGCTGTTCTTCCTTCCTTCCTTCCTTCCTTTTTTTTGAGACAGGATCTTGCTCTGTCGTCCAGGCTAAAGTGCAGTGGCATCATCATAGCTCGCTGCAGCCTCCGACTCCTGGACTCACGCCACCCTCCTGAGTAGCTGGGACTACAGGGTTGCACCACCACACCAGGCTAATTTTTCTGTTTTTTGTAGAGATGGAGTCTCGCTGTGTTGCTCAGGCTGGTCTCGAACTTCTGGCCTCCAGCAGTCCTACCTCAGCCTCCCGGAGTGCTGGGATCACAGGTGTGAGCCACTGCGCCCAGCCAGTCCCTTTTCCTTTTTGTCAAAGCACAGCCCTCCACAGGACTTCCTTTTGAAAGCAGTGCACGCTCACAGCAACAGTTCAGACAACGCAGTTTCTAAAAGAAAACCAATGATCCTCACCTGCCCCCCACCCCCAACAAGCCTCCAGAAACCCGGGGGTCTGCTGTCCCTCCCTGTGGTATTTTGCACCGGGATGGTGATGGTGGGTTCGGCCAGGCCCTGGAGATGGACGTCCAGGTGTGTCCACTTTTGTTCAGCCACGTAAACTGCTGCCGCAATGGCCTGCCAGCATGCATGCGGGAAGCTTTGCAGATCCCCAGAAGTGGGCCGCTGGGCACGGCTACGGCGCGTGGTGTTTGGTGAATGCTGCCAGATCCCTTTCCAGAGATGCTGGAGGACATTTCAGCCTTGTGCCCTCAGCCTGCTTCCTCCCACTCCACAACTGAGGGTCTCAACTTTAAATTTTCGGCCAGATTGGGTGGGTGAAGACATGCACCTTGTGCCTGTTTTGACTTTAATTACCCTGACTTTGAGTGAGCCTGGCCTCACGTGCCCTCCTGAAGCGGTGTGGTTGTTGGGTTTCACCTGGGCCCTTCTGGGTCCTGAGCCTGGCTCTGCCGGCGTCACCAGTGGGCTCCCGGCCCCTCCCACCCCAGCCGGGTGCCTCTGGGCAGGTGCCCTGGCCCAGAAGGCGTGCGGCTCCGGACTTTGAGCCTGGGCCCTTGGCAGCCAGGGAGAGGGCGTCTCCCAGCACAGACAGCCCGACCTTTGGCAGCACCCCAACTGCAGACGAGGGTGGAGGGCTTGCCTTGGCAGTTGGGTGCCCCAAGGGTTGGGGCAGGGGTGTCAGGGGCCTCCCCAGGAGGCGGTGCATGGCACAGCCTGTAATGGGCTCGCTGCTCACCCTGCCATAAAGTTGGGGTGATGGCTCAGTGCCCCAGCTGCACCCCCTCCCTGCAGCCTGAGCCTGATAGAGCTCCCTCCCCAGAGGGCAGCCTGGGTAGCTCTGGGACCATCACACATACCTACCCATTCCAACTCATTTGCTACTGCTGGGGAAACTGAGTCCCAGGGAGGAGGGAGTGAGCGTAGCACAGAAAACTAACACTGTTGCAGGGTCCCTTGGTCATCTGACCCCCTGCCCCATTTTACAGAGTGGGGGGAGGGAAGGAGCCCAGCATGGGGTGCAGAGCTGAGGGCCACAGGTGCCTAGCCTATCCAGGTGCTGTCCGTGGAGGAAGCAGGAGCCCAGGGCCTCCCATGCTCCTGGGGGCCTGTGGGGACAGAGCTAAGAACATGGACTCTGTGGCCAAAGTGTCCAGCTCAACCCACACTGCCTCCCTGTTGACACTGGGCCACCTGCCGAGCCTCTCTGTGCTTGTCTCCTCTGCAAAGTGGGGTTCATGGTAGTTCCTAACTGGGCCGTTTGAGGATTAGTGAGTGATGTGGTGTGATAGAATCACGATTTATGGGGCGCCTGTATGTTCTCCCAAAGAAGGGAATGGCCCTGGGGGGTCCGGTCCTGGCCAGATGGCAGGATCTCCCAGGGACCAAGCAGGCCGGAGGACGATGGGAGACGCCCTGCCCTGCAGCACCTTCGCAGAACCCTTTGATGTCCTCCCCAGCATAGGGCCAGGCCTGGGAATTGGGCTGCTGGCCCTGGGGTCCTCACGGTTCAAGGGTGACCCTGGACCCCAGGGCGCTAATCCTGGAGCCTCACCCCACCCTCACCCTGCCCCTCCCCCCTCCCCCTCCCCCTCATCTCTCTCCGCCCCTCGCCCCACCCCCTGCACCTGCTGCGTCCCTCCCTGTCCCTCCTGGGCTGCTGTGCCCAAGCTCCTAACAGCCTCAGGGTGATTGCACAATTCAGCCCATTCCAACCCATTTGTCACGGCTGAGGAAACTGAGTCCTGAGGTGAGGGGAGCAGCATAGCATGGAGAGGCTGTGAGGAACCCTTGTGTCACAGGTGCAGGGCTTAGGGCAGTGCCTCTGGAGTGCTCTGGGTGAAGGTGTGCTCTTGCTGGTACTGTCCTCGGTGTTTATTAAACAACATGTGGGGCAGGGGGCTCCAGAGAATTTCCAGTGCCTGGGGTTTCTAAGAGACTTAATTTCTGTGCCCCTGCCCCGTTCAGCCTTGAGTCTCCACTCACACCACTCAGGGGTCCTGAGGGGCCGGCTGTGGGGACGGCGGTTTGCACTCAGCTCCTGCCTCCTGTCCCTCCTGCTCTCCTTCCTCCTCTGCCCTGAGTGTTGAGCCCCTAATCTGTGCCAGGTGTCCTCAGTGCCCCCTTTTCTCTTTGCAGGCCCTTCTGGGTGTCCCCTCCTCCAGGAACCCCCCTGACCCCCACACAGAGGCCCTTTCCTCTCTCCCAGCTCCACCCCCAATGGGGGCCTCTGTCCTGGCCCCGGCCTGGGCACCCACTTAGCTCGAGGGGCTTGTGTGGTTTGGGTGGGAATTCTCTCCCAGTGCAACCTGGACTTTTGAGGGCTGGAGCTTTGAGCCGATTTGCTTATTGGCCAATGTGAGTGCAGCACCTAGAGAGGCTTCCCAGGGGAAGGGGCTTCTGGGCTGGGCTTCTCGGGCTGAGTAGGAGTTTTCCTGGAGAAAGCACAGCAGTGAGGACCTGGAGGCCAGATATAGAGAGCCACTGTGCCGTGCAGGCCTCAGCCCTCACCCCGGCTGCCGGCCTCGCCCCTGCTGTTCCTTGTCTAAGGTGTCAGTTTCTCTCTTCACGGCCCAGGGGTTTCTACAGCCTTGGGATCCATTTATTATATCCGGAGGTGCATGAGATGGCCCCTCTCCCCAGCCCCTCCTGCTGTGGGTGGGGGGCCTGAGCCTTGGCCCACCTTCTCAGGATGGGGTGTTCCTGGAGCTCCCCAGGCCCTAGGGGTTGAGAGGTGGGGTCGCAAGGATGTGCCTGTGTCTGTGGTGGTGGAGGCGCCCTCCCAGGCACGGACCTCGCAGCGTGCTGGGTGCTGGGACGGAGTGGAGACCTGCGGAGAAGCCCCTGCCCTTTTGGGCTTACGGAGGAGCAGAGAGTAAATGTGGAAACAGGGATAGGTAGTGAGGAGGGCATGGGAGAGGCAGAACAGAGGGCAGGGACTGCATCAGAGGGGAGGTCAGGGAGGCCTCATGGAGGAGGTGACGTTGGGCTGAGAAATGACCTGGAGGGGCCAGCAATGGGAAGACCTGGAGGGGGGTCTTCCAGGCAGACAGGGTCATGTGCAATGGCCCTGGGGTGGGAAAGATCCTGGTGTGTTTGAAGGAGGCTGCAGGGTCATGTGTGTGGGGGTGCTTGTGAGACAGGAGGGCAGGGCTGTGTCCCAGTGGCTGTGCAGACCCCAGCAGGGAGCTGAGAGCCCCTAGCATTCAGCGTCAGCCTGGAGTGCTCTTCAGGAGCCGCCTTCCCCTGCTTTGTCTGTCCAGCTCCGGCACCCTCCCTTGCTGCCTTTGAAGGCCGTCTGGGCCTGAGCTGCAGATCAAAGCCCCTGCCTGCCTGCCCCTCAGCACCTGCTGCCAGTAGACCCCAGGCCCTCCTGGGGTACGACAGCCCCTGACTCCTGGGGAATGGGGGAGGGGGAGCTGATGATTACAGGGGTTGGTGGGGGCTTTCAGGGCTAGGCAAGCTGGGCTGAGAGTCTCTTCTCCCCCAGAGCAGCAGGCCCAACCTGGGCCCACATCAAAGTTTCCCCCAAATGGGGGATTGGTGAGACCCGCAGGGTCCGCAGCAGCAGGAGAGGCCTGCGGAGCATGGGGGCCCAAGCCATACGGGGTTGCTGAGCCTGCCCTGTCACCCCACCTGCCTCCTGGAGCTTCCTTGTACTCCCTTCTTGTTGTGGGTGCCCTGTGCCTTTGCCAAGGGGGTTCATGGGCAAGGACTCAGCCTCCATGGCAGCTGTACCAGGCCCACCTGGCACCTCCTCCGGGCTGCCGTCTCTGCCTGTGCTCGAACCCCAGCAGAGACCAAGCTCCCAGTGGCCCTGGAGACTGTCCACTTCTCCAAGGCTCAGGCAGTTCCTCCTTGCACCCCTGCACACAGCAGGTGCCCAATAAGTGTGGTGGAGTAGGACAGGGAGTCCTGCCTTGGGCACACACGCCAGGACCCTGAGATAGAAGTCAGAGGCCAGGGCCTCCAGAGCTCTGGAAACCCGGGGTGGGTAGGTGAATGCACCAGGGAAGGTCAGGGACCAGACAGCCGGCTGCCAGGGACTTGTGGGGCAGGTGTGGACGCTTGGGGTGAGGCTGGTGTGGGCTCAGCTCAAGGACCAACTCTGGGGCCCCCATGGCAGGGCCAACCTCAGGGCTATGACCCTCACAGTTGCCAGGGCCCTGCACTCAGGACAGCCTCGTGCCCTGCTCCTCTGTCTGGGCAGGCTGCTTTTGGGGGTGGTGAGGCCCCCTGCCCTGCAGGGCCCAAGCAGCGCTGTGTAGGAAGCTGGCAGGAGGTGGTGGAGGAGGGTGAGGTGGACTAGCCCATCTCAGGGGCCTTGGCTGGTGGGAGGCAGGACCTCCAGGCGTCAATCGAGTGCGTCCTATGCCCAGGGCCTTGCTGGGCAGTGGTGTGATTTGTCTTGTTGAATTCCCATGACACAGAGGGGGTGTATGAGTCCCCATGGCTCCTGTAACAAATTACCACAACTTTAGGGCCTTAGCACAACATAAATTCATTATTGTGCAGTTCCGGAGGTCAGAAGTTCAAAATGGATCTTAAGGGGCTAAATCTGGAGGCTCTGGGGGGGTCCTTCCTGCCTTTTCCCGATTCCGGGGGCTCCAGGTGTCCTTGGCTTGTGGCCACATCACTCCAGTCTCTGCCTCTGTCATCATGGGCCTCTCCGCCCTGTTGGTGCCAAGTGGCCCTCTGCCTGTCTCTCTGAGGACACTCGTGGTTACATTTAGGGCCCCCCTGGATAACCCAGGATCATCTCCCCATCTCGAGGTCCTTAACTCAACCACATCTGTAAGGTCCCTTTTGTCACGTAAGTGACATGTTCACAGGTTCCAGGATGAGGACATGGATATCTTGGGATGCTGCTGTTCTGTCTACTGCAGGGGTATTATCATTACCACCCATTTTACAGATGCGGAATGTGGAGGCTACAGATAGACAGGCCGCAGCACTTGCTCAAACATCCCTTGGCGGGGAGTGCGGGGCTGGGGGTCTGAGCCCAGCACATCCTGAAACCCAAGCTCCTCAACCCACAACAGACCAGGGCAGGGTCGATGAGGCCATGATGCCCCTGCTGGGGACCTTCAGAGGGGAAACTGAGGCCCGCGGAAGGCCAGTAACCTGTCCAGGGTCGTGGGCTTGCCAGCCCCTGTCTCTCCCCAGCTAAGCCTTCCCAAGTGGGATCCCAGATCCCAGTGTGCACCGCCCCGCACCCCCCCCATCCAAGGCTGTGCTATCAGGATCAGATGCAGCTATGGGAAGGTGGGCAGGGCTGTTTGTGATTGGTTGGTGGGAGTTTCTCTTATGAGCGCTGTTCAGAGGAGCATTTAAATGCCCTGGGGCCACGCTGGACACGGAGTACCCCTCGATCAGCCCTGAGGAGGCCTCAGAGATTCAGACACCAGGAAAAGTGTTTGGGGAGGCAGGCGTTACCGTTGGAATGGATGGTTTGGCATCGACTTCACAAGTGGGGAAACTGAAGATGCACTAGGCCTCTGGCATGAGGGCCCTGCCCTGGGACCCAGGCTCTGGACTTGGGTGTAGATAAGGTACCAGGGTGGGGCCTGGTGCTCAATCCTTTCCCTTTAAAGTAGCTTGGGGGGATGTCAGCTGGCACGAAAAACCGCCAAGCTAAATATAGCCATGGAACTTCCCGGAACACATTATTCCAAGTGTCCAGTAATTAATGCTCAACAACACACAGTGCCTTCCAGAAAGCTGGACCCACCCTGAACGTCCCACGGGGTGGGCAGGGGTCATTCCTCAGAGGTGGTAGGGCTCCTGGACCCACCCTGAACGTCCCACGGGGTGGGCAGGGGTCATTCCTCAGAGGTGGTAGGGGCTCCTGGACCCACCCTGAACATCCCACGGGGTGGGCAGGGGTCATTCCTCAGAGTGGTAGGGCTCCTGGGGGCATGTGGGGTCCCTGATGGGCGAGAAGAGCAGAGGGATGGGCACTGGTGAGCATGTCCTCAGCCCTCTGGGGTGACAAGGCCGTGGCTGGGGCTGGCACCCACCTGTTGGAGCTTGGGGGTGGGTGGGATCCCCAGGCCTCAGGGAGCTGTGGCCTCTGTGTGCGGGTGGGGTGAGCTGCATCACCTCCTATAGGAAGCCCCCCTTGCCTGCCCTGGCCCCAGGTGTCCCTCACCTTGGCCACTCTGTCCGGTGAAGGGGCCTTCCCATCTTCCCGTGCAGACTGGACCCCCAGGGCCAGGCCCTTCCTGTCCCTCTTGCTGCTTGCCACAGGGGGAGGTCCACGGACTCTGGGTGGGTGACAGGTGCACAGGAGCCTTCCAGAGGGAGGAGTGCAGACGGAGGGGCCAGCAGGCTCCCTGGGCTCCTGGCCTCCCATCCCAGCCCAGCCCAGGCCCGGGCCACGTGAGCCCAGCTTTCCTGGCCCCGGGGCTGGTGGCTCCTGATCTGTCCGAGGCCATTCTGTCCCTGGTTGTGAGGACTGGGTGCCCAGGGTGCCTGTGTCTCCACGCCCGGCCCCGTCTCACGGCTCAGCACTGATGGCTTCTGCCTAGAAGGGCTAGGGGGGTGGGCACAGGTGGGACCCGCAGAGGCTCCTGGCAGATCTGAAGGGCTTTCCCGGGCCCCCTTGGGGCAGCCCTTCCCTGGACGGGTGAGTCCCTCTGGGGGAGGAAGAGGGGGACTTGGCCTGGGGTCTTGACCGAGTAGCCCATTTCCACCGCCCTTGGGTGCAAAGCCAGGAGCATCTGCCCCGGTGCCGCCCCGCCTGGTGGGACGTCTGAGCAGCAACATGCAGGGTGAGACCCCCTTCCCGCGACCCCCTAGCTCTGTCCTGGCGGGGGTGTCGTGGGCGACGGGTGCCCCCTGGTGGGCTCGCGGGGCACTTCCCTGGGACCTGGGTCTGTGGGAGTCTTGGGGAGGCCCAGGGAGGTCTGGGCGCCCCAGGTCCAGGGCTTTAGGCCCCAGGACCCAAGGGGACTCCAGCCTCACCGAAAATATGAGACTGAACCTCCTCGCCCAGGGCCCACGCCCCAGCGCCCCAGCTTGCACGGAAAATGGATGGGCCCTGAAATTCTCATTTCTCGATGCCAAATTAAACCCAGGCAAATCGCAGCATGCTGAGACACAAGCGACCATTTATTTCATGTGAAATGAGGAGAAATTGTTGATGTAGAAACCTTGGTGGCGGAGTGGGGAGGGGCTTCAGGAGAGGGAGCCCTGAGCTGCCTCTGGGGGGCCGGTCAGGGTGGATGGGGGACTGGGCCCAGGTGGGCAGTGGACAGCGCTATGCCCGCCTGCCACCTTCTGCTGCCTGGGGGGACAGAGGCTCGGGTCCTGGGCCTCAGCGAGACTCGCCCCACCTAGATGCGGGAGCTGCCTTTGGGCCCGTAGGATCCACTGCCCTGTGGGGCCTGTCAGCTCAATGCTGTCCCCCAAAGCTGCTGCTGGATCTCAGCCACCACCGAGGTGCCTGCAATGTCAGGCCCCTGGGGACAAGCCGGGACATTGCCCTGTGCTCTCTGCTCAGGGGAGGACCCAGGGAGGAAGGTCCTGCGGCATTTGGCCTACCAGAGAGTGAAACTTCCCACAAAGTCACGGTTGGCGAAACAGTTTGGTATTAAATCGCATGAGAGCGCAACACAGGTGCACATCTACTCTGGAACTGAGGTGAGCTCTGGAGGCAGGAGGTGGGGACCTCTGGGCTCTCAGAGGAGAGCTGAGCAGGAGTGAGTAGGGGAGGAGGAACAGCATCGAGGCCCAGGGAACAGCAGTGAGCGGCTCAGCATAGCCGCACCAGGCTCTGTGGAGGGCAGGAGGGGGGTGTCCACTGTCCCAGCAGCGACCCCTAACCTTGCCCCACACATCATGCTGGCCACTCTGAGTGTCCTGCTCTCTGTCCTCCTGGTCACTTGGCCTGAGCGTTTCACTTGAGGCCAGCATATGCCTGCCTCTCCCCATGCCTTCTGGGGTGCATGCAGGGCACACTGAGGGAGGAATCATTTCTTTTGGCAAAACATTTTTGTGGACTAAGTAAACTTATCTTACAGTGAGAATAAAGGGGAAAGTGTGGGGTGAAATGTGTGGCCAGGAAGCGCACACCCCTCCTGGCCTGGAGCCTGACGTGGTGCACTGCCACCCACGTGCAGCCCCGAGGTTCAGTGTGTCGGTGGAGCTGGAGTTTGGAGGAAGGGGAGACTTGGTGGGGCTGGCAGGTCTCCAGCACTTTTCTAAGCCTGGATCATCTTGGAAAGAAGAGACACAGGCCACGCGGGCCGGCCTCCGAGAGCACCCTGATTTGCTTCTACGGTCGCCCCATGTTGGAGGCAGATGACACTGATTTGCTTCTTGTGGCCGTGATATTAAGTTTCCTTTAGAGATGGCTTTATTGAAGGACGTGAAGGAAACTGAGCAGTGGCTGCCTCTGGGAGCCTGGCACAGCGGATGCCTTGGAACTCCCTGGGTGAACGTGCGTGTGCTGAGCTGCCCGTTCAAACACAGAAAAAGAAAGAGTAAGAATTGATATCTAAAAACATATTCACCCAAGTTAAAGGTGCATGATTTGCAGGGCAGTGTTAGGTAAGCAGCAGTACAGGGGCGCTCACTCGGTCCCAGTGCTGGGGGCCAAGGCAGGATCCAACATTTGGGACCTGGTGACACCTAATTGGGACGGTCTTGCCCTCTGTGTAGGCAACAGTGCACCCTGCCTCACCGAGGCCACACCAGGCTCAGCCAGGTGGCTCAGTGCTTCCACTTTACAAGGACAATTCTTGGGAAAATATTAATAAATCTGACCATTTCCGTTATTCACTTATTAACATGACTAAGAGTGTCTTATGGAGAAGACGTGTTGTTTCATTCATGCAAGCCCGGCGGGGGTGTCAGAGCGAACAGGAACAGGAGAGGTCGCAGCAGCCCCGGCGTGGCAGTGAGTCGTCCGAATCTGGAATCCGGAGGTTGGCCCGGGGCTGGCACGGCGGATGAGAAACCTGGTGTGTGTGGTGCTTCGCCACCAGGGGGCGCCCCGAGGTCTGGTCTAACAGGAGCGCGTCTACACTGGGCGTGCAAGGGTGGCGAGCGAGTCAGCGAGCATGTGTGTATGTGTCCACACGTGTGAGTGTGTGTGCCTGAGTGTGAGGGCGTGTGTCCACGGGTGTGAGGGTGTGTCCATGCGTGTGAGGGCATGTGTCCACACATGTGAGTGTGTGTCCCTGAGTGTGAGGGTGTGTGTCCACACGTGTGAGGGGGTGTCCATGTGTGTGAGGGCGTGTGTCCACGGGTGTGAGGGGGTGTCCCTGAGTGTGAGGGCGTGTGTCCACGGGTATAAGGGTGTGTCCATGCATGTGAGGGCGTGTGTCCACGGGTGTGAGGGTGTGTCCATGCGTGTGAGGGTGTGTGTCCACGGGTGTGAGGGTGTGTCCCTGCATGTGAGGGCGTGTGTCCACGGGTATGAAGGTGTGTCCATGCATGTGAGGGCATGTGTCCGCGGGTGTGTGTGTGTCCATGCGTGTGAGGGTATGTGAGCGAGCATGTGTCTGTGTGTCCTGTTGTGGATTGGTGGTAATCCCCTCAGCTGGCTCCAGGACCAGAATCTTCTCTCTGGCTCTGGGTGACCCCAGGTGCCTGGGCCAGCAGCTGGCACTGTTCGGACACCCCTGAAGGGGTTTTGTGAGCAGAGACCTGGGGGGCTCTGTGGAGTTGGGGTCGGGTGTGTGTGGCAGTGAGGTTGCCGACCCAGGACAGCTGTGACAACTTGGCAATGGCCCTGCCAGTGGAGCCTGTGCCCCAGGAGGGCTGAGCCATCCTGGCATTGTCCTATGGGTCCCTCACCACCTGAGGTGCAGATGCACCCTGACTCAAATCCCCACGGGTGGGGCCCAGTGACCGCAGGCTGCTCAGGGGTCTGGAGGTGAGCGTGGGCAGCTAGGCCACCTGCTGTCCTCTGTCCTGCCTGACCATCCCCAGGCTTGGGTGAGGTCTAGGCCCAATGGCGGGGCCAGGGGCAGGGGCAGTGCTTTCGGTGGTCCCTGTAGTGGGTGACTCTGCCCAGAGGCTCCCAGCAGGGCCGGCTCTCCTGAGTGGGGTGGTGGAGGGTGGGGAGGATGGGGTGGGGGGCAGGGCCCAGCTCCCCCCAGTGCCTGGGGCTCCATGGACAGAGAGAGCAGGTTTGCTGGGGTGGGAGCCCCCAGCTGCTGAGAAGGAGCCAGCAGCCCCCACGTGCTGGCTTCCCTGCGTCTCTTCTCCCTGCTCCCCCCGCCAGCCCCTTCTCTGGGGGTCGGCCTCCCCCACTCCCCACTTCCCGGCCTGTGAGCAGCCTTGGCCTGGAGCTGCCCTCTCTAACCGTCACCAGGACCCCCGGGGCCTGGTTGTCAGTGGGCTCTGCTGACAGCCCTTGGCGTCTGAGGACATGTGTGGAGCAGCCGGCCCCGCGCCCCGTGTGAGCCTGGGTTGGGGCAGGATGGGGAGGAGGAACCCCTGAGAGAGACCTGCCCCACGGGCACTGAAGAACCGTGCTGGGGTTCCAGGACAACCCCCGCCAGTGCCAGGGATAAGGCTGGCTGTCACCACACGTGTCTCTTAGAGAACCTTCTAAAGGGAGTATTTTCCAGCTAAAACTATTCAAAACCGCACCAGGCTCCAAACTGTGGAGGACGTGCTTAGGTTCATCACCTAGTGCTGCCAGAGCCCTGTAAGGTGCCTGGCTAGGGTGGACGGGGTGCCCCAGCTGCCCTGCCCCACCCTGACAACCTGGCCATCTTGCCTTGGCAGCTGACCCCTCCTCACCAGGCACTGGAGAACCACGTCCTTGGCGCCTCTGAGGGGAATTTGCTACCAAGAAGTCTGTGTAGGAATTTGTTCATAGCACATTCTTGCCTCAGGGCCTTTGCACTGCAGCTCCTTCTCCCTGGAATGCTCGGCGCCCGGAGGTCCTGGCTGTCACCTCACTCCCCCCAGCTCTGCTGCAACGCCACCTTCTCAGAGACCTCCCAAGCTCTGGATGGAGGCTGTGACTTCAAGGCACCAGTGATAGCGGGACCTTATCAGCAGGCCCCTTTGGTCCCCTAGCCTCTGACCCCTCTGATACCAAAGGCGTCAGGCAGGAGACACAGATGGCAGGAGCTGGAACAGAGCAGAGTGGGGGCAGGGGAGGCTGGCGGGTGTCTGCCTGCTCCTGGCGCAGGCTTTCCAGAAGGTGCTGACTGAGGGAGTGCTCCATAAGGCAGCCTGCCGGGCTGGGTGTCCCCCCGGAGGCCCCATGGGAAAGCATGAGCACAGCGTCAGGTGCCCGTGGCCACCTGCCTCCCTCCTGGGCACAACCAGAGTGCACTGGCCCACGTGAGCCCTGGAGCAGATTCCTGGATGCCAGAACGGGGCGGCAGCACCAACGTGAACTCGATAGGAAGAGCTGCGGCTCCCTGAGAGGCTGGAGAAAGAGGTTCCGTATCTCCTAGTTAGGCTGTGTCATGGGGCCAGAGTGGCTGCCCCCAGCACGTGAGGCTTCCTGCGGGCCTCATGTAAAAGGGAGCGGGACATCGCCCTTCCCCAGTCTCACTCCTGTCCTTATGGCACCCTGGGGGTGGCCCCCTTGTTTGCCCTCTTGACAGCCAGCCCACCCGCCTGCCTGGAGGGTTTGGGGTATTCTCTGGGCCCAAGGGAAGCCTTCTTTGCGTTGGTCTTAGATCACTGGGGCTGACAGGACCCCAAAGTGATCCTGCCCAGCCCCCTCATTTAGCAGATGGGGAAACAGGCAAGAGAGAAAGGATCTACCCATGGTCCCTCCCAGCGTTTTCCAACAACACCATCATCATTGTCATCACCATCACCACCATCATCATCACTGCCACCGTCACCATCACCACCATCATCACCACCATCACCACCACTATCACGACCATCACCATCACCACACCATCACCATCACTATCACCACCACCACCACCACCACCACCATCACCATCACCATCACCATCACCACCATCACCATCACCATCACCATCATCATCATCACCATCACCACCATCATCACCATCACCATCATCACCACCACCACCATCACCACCATCACCATCACCATCACTATCACCACCACCATCACCATCATCTTAGCACCCACCCCCACCCCCACCATGGCAAGTTGCAGTGGCCTATTTGCTGTCCCTACTGGCTCTGGCCTTTTGCCTTCCGCATGGCAGAGGTCAGAATAGAGTCTGAGGGTTAATTTTGGGAGAAAACGTTAACCCTCGCCCTCCTCTTTACTTTGTGGTTCTATCTGAAGCCTTCCTGCCTGTCCCATTGGAGCAAATCTGTTCTCCATCTTCCTGAGGTGTATTTGAACTCTGTGCGACACCCTCACATAAATTCTGGCCGTCTGCTGCACGGTGGCTCCATGGGCTGGGGGCTTTCTTGCTGATCAGTTGCCGCCATTTATTGTTCCTCGGTGCCTGGTGGGGGCTTGGGCCGCTCCTCTCTGCGTCCTCCACTGCCTGTGCGGGCCCCTGGGCCTGGCCACAGATTGGGCGAGCCTGGTGGGCTTTGCGCTCTAAGTCAGCTGTGGGTGGGCGTTCACTGTGCTCCCGCTGGTTAGTCACCGGCTCAGGGCCGAGGAGGCAGTTCCCATCCTCGTGGGCTCTTGGTTCAGTGGGGTCACAGCATTGACCCAGTGACCCCAAAGATGGGGAAGCTGGGACTTCCTCCAGAGCCAGGAAGGACAGGCCCAGGGTACCACAGTAGGCAGTGGTGCCAGGGGATCTGGGCAGACACCTGTCGTCCCAAGCTCAGCAGCAAGCTTGTGGGGCATCGCAGACCTGCTGTGGTGCCCCGGAGGGCAGAGCGGGGCCGCCTGCTGGAGGGTGGCAGGAGCTGATCATTCATCCCCACACTGGGCAACCAAGCAACGGCTGGAAGGCTGCTCTCAGCAGGTGGTCCGGGAGCTCCCTGACAGCAGGGGCTGAACCCCAGAAGACCCCTCCTCCCTAAGGAGCATGTGAGGCCCCAGAGCGCTGGGCCAGCACAGGACACCGCTGTGCCCCAAGGGGACGCTTGGCCCCCAGAGCGTGCTGCGCTGGCTGCAGCTCCGGACAGGGCCCTGCCAGGTTGCACGAGAGCCTCTTGCCACAGCTGCTGCATCCACACAGCTGGCAGTAGCTCAGCAAACTCCCTGGGGCGAAGGAGCCGCTCCCAGGGCCACCTCCCTCCGCCAGCCCCCGGATATTAGATTTGCTGCGGGTGGGGGGCTGCTTGTTTTGCAGAAAGTGGGCTTTAAACAGAAAAGCTGCAAACTGGTCACTGTGTCCCTCCCCAGCCCCCACCACATGCCCAGCTGGCCTGGAGATGAGATTTGGGCTAGTCCCAAGGGCAGGCGTGGGACACAGGGGACTGGCTGAGTGGGCAAGTCTGGCTCCTGCCCACCCCTCCGCCCTGACCTGGCCTGGTCCCCACGCTCACTCGGACAGCCCCCTCCAATATGCCCGTTTCATGCGGATTTGGCCTCAGGTCCGACCTTCAGGGACACTCTGTCTTCAGTGAACACAGCCCAGATGGCGGCCGATTCCCGGGGTCTCAGAGGCTCCCCAAACAGCACCTAGCGAGGGTGCAGGGCCCCAGGTGGCCCAGGAGGTGTCTGGGCTGTGCGGGACTGGCCTCCCCTCCCTGACCCCATGGGCTCCCAGCGGTTGCGGCGCTGGGTCTGTCCCGCCAGCTCCCTCTGCTGCCTTGGGGGGAGCTGGGTCCCCCTCCCGCCCACAGGTGTGCTCTGTGACCCCGGAGGCCGTTGAGTCCTGGCTCACTGCCAGGCTGGCTGAGGTGCTGTGTGGTGTGTGTGTGTGTGTGTGTCGGGGAGCAGTCACCTGGGAGCCTCTGGGGCCGGCGGGACGGCCTGGGAGTGCAGGCAGACTTGGAGAGCAGATTCCACTGCAAACACGACAGGAAGAGTAAACGGGAGAAATTACATGGTACAGCTTTTTCTCTCCCCGACATCAATACTTTTTTTTCTTTTAAAAAAAGAAATGTAGTTTATCTGAAAATCCGTGAGTGGCGATAGAAGTTGGCAGAGAAGCCATCCTTGCTGTGGATCAGGGCTGCTAGAACAAGCAGGGCTGCAAACCCCTGGGGTCCTGCCGCATGTTCCTCTGTGGGGGAAGAGGTGCCTGGTCGTGACTCGTCAGAGCTGGGGGTGCCTTAACGTTCCTTCCCTCTGTCCCCCCCATCCCACTTCCCTCCTGGCTCTGTCACCTGCCTGCCGGGTGACTGCAGGGAGTCCTCACCTTCCCCAGGCCTCAGTTTCCCCATCTGTCCAGTGGGCCGGGCCTGGCAGGTCACAGAGGGTGACTGACCAGGAGCTTCAGATGGCGTGAGTGGGGACCGTGGTGGCCGAGGCAGGTTGCCCCAGGAAAGTGCAGCCACCCAGAGCGCTGGCCCTGTTCTGGCCTAGTGTGGTCGGAGCTTCCAGAGTTTCAAGATAAGCCAGAAATTCAGGTCTTCAAGCTCAATTTCCTGGGTTTTTAAATGGGCATCTAATTAAAATAATTTTAGAACATCTGTCCATTGCATAAAACAGGAGGACAGGATCCAGCAGTCACTATTTTAATTGCCATCTCGCATTAGTGCGGCACGTTAGTCAGAATAAATGGACCCTGTGGATGCGTTGTTATTAACTGACGCCCATGGCTATTCAGGTCTCCTCGGTACCCCCACTGTCCCTTTCCATCCCAGCCCCTGCAGGACCTCACGTAGCACTGAGTCCTCACGCGCCCTGGGCCCCTGCCGCGCAGCCCCTCAGACTCCTTGTTCTTGGTGGTTCCGGGCAGGACTGCTGGGTGTTTGGCGGAGCGTCCATGGTCAATGCTTGTCAGCGCGTTTCTCACTGTCGGCCTGGGCCGATGGGTCTTTGGGAGGAAGGCCCCGGGGGAGGGGCCTCCGCGTCACCATTGGGTGCCGCTGTCGGCAGACTCAGCACCATTGGAATCGCCCTGGACCACCAGCTGAGGCCACGTCTGTGAGGTCTCTGCCCCGAGAAGCCCCTCTTCCCCTCCACACTGCGCTCTGGGGAAGGTGCGGGTGGCTGTCACCTCACAGCCTCGGCACCTGATTGACGGACGGGCTTCTGATGGCGTCTTCGACCCTTGGGAAAGACAGGAGGGGAGCCAGACCCTGCAGGTGGGGTGCCAGACCCTGCAGGTGGGGTCCCACCATCACGCTCTGCCCATCGGCTGCAGCACGGGCCTTGCCCTGGGTGGCGCATTCTGATGCCCTCCAGGGCCTCGGTCCATCGGGAATCGCCAAGTCCACGGGGAGAAGGGAGGGAGGGTGGGGATGAGGCTGCGGCGGTGGATGCCCCAGCCTAGATGGCCAAGGCGGAGAAGCCGGTGGAGCGGGAGCACGCGTCCCCGAATGGAGCGAAGACCAAGCTCCCGCCTTTCTAGCAGCAAAGGACGCCGTCAGACCCACAGCCCAAGGACAGGCCACTCCCCCAGCACCCTGCCAACCCCCTGCTGAGAGTGGACGCTCGACTCAGGCGACTGTCGCTTATCTGAGGCTGTTTGCTGTCTCCAGCTCTGCCCACCCGGACCCCCGTGCCCCGCCTCCGGCTCCAGCGCTGGTGGTGCTTGGCCCCCCGTCTCCTGGGCCACGCCTCAGTCTTCCACACCGGAGCGTCCCTGCTTGCCAGCAGCCGCCCCGGCTCCGACCCTCATCCTCAGCAGCCCTTCCCGAGCCGGCCGTGGCCCCGGCTTCTGGCCCAACACTGGCTGCGCTTCCCACAGCCCCCCCAGCAGCTGCAGAATTGGGGCCGCTGGGGGCTGGGGCAGTGGCCTGAGCGTGGCCCGGCCCAGCGGTCACCCTGGACTCGGGGCTGCTGTGGGCGGGGACTGTGTCGCTGTGACGCCCTGGTGGCCTGGCTGGGCCGTGTGTGCGGCCCGTGGGGTTCAGGCATTTTCCTTTGCTCCACAGTGGAGGCGGGTGGCGCCCACCGCAGGTGCCGCTCAGGGAGCCAGTGCTCCCTGCCCGCCCTGTCCTCCCACAGGCCCCCAGCCTCCCGTGACACTCACGGGGCCTTGTGTTCCTTCTCATTCTGCTCCCATATCCGACTCTCGGTGTCCACGCGCCTCGCACCCTCTGTTCACTCTCCCCTCCTCCTTCACCCAGACACGGCCCCTCGCCCACTTCTGCATCAGACCCGGGGCTGCGCCCCTGCTCCCGGCTGAAGGAGCCCCCTCCTTAGGGAGGTCCCAGGGATGGGGCCGCCCCTGCCCCACTTTGGCCTGCTTGCCCCTGGGTACAGCCCCAGTGCCTCCCTACCCTGTGGCCTTAGCCTTGGACGGCAGCAGAACAGGGAGGGCAGAGCTCTCGCTGCAGAGCAGGAGCCACCCCTGTGCGCAGGGCTCCGGAGGGCCCCTGGAAGCTGCAGTGTCCACCCCTGGCATGATGGGACCAGAGGCCTCCAGGTCCTCCAGGCTCTCTGGGCCGCTCCACAAATAGTCAGGGGATAGCATTGAGGGGAGGGTGGGGGCTGCCAGGACCCCTGCCCTGTCCTCTTAGCCTGCTGGGCATGTGGGTGCACAGGTGGGCACCGCCCAAGTGAAGAATGTGGAAATGACTTCGCGGCCAGTGGCTTCTGGGGGCATCCCGGTGGGACCAGCCCTCAGGTGGCGGCCCTGGCCACTGTCCCTGACATGAACCATGTGGATGCCCAGCCCCACCCCTGCCTGTGACACACTGTGCAGCCAGATGTCCTCCATTTGCCAGTCAGGTCCTGCATTTGACCAGCTCAGATGGGGCTGTCTGAGCAAGAGCCGCAGAACAACTTCTGCTCTGCAGAAGGACCTCAACTCTAAACATGAGCCTGTGTTCCTGCCCTGGGAATGTGTTCCCAGAACGTACTGGAATGGACACGTGTGTGGTTCCTGGGGGCATCTGGGGAGCCAGTCACAGAGATGCCTCCCTGTGGACAGTTCACCCTGCCTTCTTCCCCAGGGAAGAGCTGGTGGGGCAAGGGTGCTTCCTGGGCCACCTCTCCCTGCTGCAGGCTCAGCCACAGGCAGACGTTGGTGGAGACAGCTATCCAGCTCTGAGAGCGCCCACCCTGCCCTGGCTGCCCCAGCCAAGCAGGAAGAAGGAGCTGGACAAGTGCCTGCTCTGAGGGCAGGAGCACCCATGGGGCGGGGGTGCCCCGGGCAGGGCATGGATGGGGTTTGGACCTGCAGTGGGTGGGGGAGAGCAGGACCCAGGTGGGGGAAGAGTGCTTTGTGCGTACCTGCTGGCCCAGGGCAACACCTGCCAGGCCCCTTATGTCTGGTTGCCAAGTCCAGCTGCCCAGGGCCTGTGGAGCTGGCATGAAGGGGTGCAGGTGTGCAGTCCAGCTGTCACCTGGCGTTATCCTTTCTGCCCCAGCCCCGTGGGGCAAAGCCTCATGGAGCTGAGGACTTCAGGTATCCAGTTCCCGTGGGACGTATGGGGCCCAGCCAGAATAGTCAGTGTCCTGGGCCCTCAGGCAGAGTGCAGGGCCGGGGACAAGGCAGCTAGGTCCACTCAAAGCAGAGATGGGAGGAGCATTCTCAGAGTGAGTTCCTTGTGGCACTACTGCCAAGAACTGCTCCAAGACGGAGATGGTGCTAACTGGCCCTCAGGGGCTTGCAAGGTGCAGTGGCACATGTGCACCCACAAGCCCTGTGGCTGAGAGCCACCTGCCTTTGTCCTGCCCCAGGGGCCACATGTCCTATCACGGGTACCTCGGCTAACACTGCACATGCCCTCGGGGGCACCCTGTACAAAGGCAGTTCCACTGTCTGCTCAGCGCCCCAGAGCCCATGCAGGTGACTCCATGGGTGACCTGTGGGTGACACTTCATTCCATCAAAGGTTCTGCTCTGCGGCTTGTGTTTATAGGCCTTGCTGGGTGTGATCAATGGCTTTATTTTGTCCTCAAAAGCCAATCCTGCGATCCCTCGGCTGATTAATTCCTCCCAGAACCTGGCACATTCTCCAGGAATATCCCCTCCTTGGGGCCCACCGGGGTTTCCTGTTGATGAGGGAGTTCAGGTCCCAGGTCGGGTCCTGGGGGGCAGATGGGGCCTGAGTTGGGGCTGGAGGGTGGCGGAGAGGTGCACTTGCCCAGGCACAGCCCGGGCCGAGCAGCCTCCCGCGAGCCTGTCTACTCACCATCTCTGGCGCCCTCCGGCCCCCGGCCCCCTCCTCAGAGGGGCACGCAGCAGCCTCTTATGCTCCCTGAGACTTTGGCCAGCTGCTCTCTCTGTCCAGGGCCTTTGCTTCTGCTGCCGCCACCTGAGCGAGGCAGGCAGTGTGCCACCATCCCCACTGTAAAGATGAGGAAACTGAGGCTCAGAGTCACACAGTGAGCATGGAGGTGCCGCAACCTGACCCCAGGAGGGTCTGAGCCCACCTCTAACCACCACAGGATGATGACGATGCTGCTGTGGCTAAAATCCCTGCAGTCGCAACATAAAAGGCTCCTGTTGACAAAATTCTCCATGTCAAGGAAAAAGTGTTTTCTGGCCTTTTCGGGGGCCCTGTGAGCAGCCTCTGGGCCTCCAGGCTGGCAAGGCCAGCCCAGCTCCGATCCCCCCATGCCTTGCACCTGTCCACTCCTGGCCTTTAAATAGCTGTGACGAGGCGCCAGGTTCCTCCCTCCTCTACCAGGGCCAGCACAGGCTTCCCAGAAAAGCCACCTCTTCCCCCTGCCATGGGCAGGCCACCCAGTCCCAGGCGCAGCAGGAAAGTAGCCAGAGGACACACGGGGTGGCCGGAGAGCCAGGACATCTGGGCTCGGGCCTGCTGTGACCTTGAGGAGGACAGAGAGGCAGGCTTGGGGCGGCAGTGCCTGTAGTGGTCGGCGGTCTGTCCATGAGGCCGAGCAGCAGCTGCCCCCAGGCTCTGGTGCTGTGGTTCTTCTGAAGGCCATGGCGGGTGCCCCTTTGTGCGCAGGCGGGCCCTGTGTCAGCACCTGTCCTTGCGCCCCTCCCAGCACCGGGTCTGGGTGAGGGTGGTGGGTGCTTCAGAGTTCGGCATGCCAGCCCACCCGGCCGCCTGTCTGGGAACCATCCTCCCTGGTCCTCCCCGAGCCTGGGTAGGGTGTGCGGGAGGCTGCTCTCTGGTGGCTGCACCTCCTGCTCTGGCTCCCTGGCTATTTTTAACCTGAGTATGGTGAGTGCGTTTCTACAGGAAAACCACTCTCCCCAATCAATCCCTGCAGCTGCTCGGTGTGGACGGCGGAGCTCATGCACGGCCCGTCTGCTCCACTGGCCGGCCACTGCGGACTGTAACCGAGCCCATCAGCTGACCGGGGCAGGATAAATCTGGCTCCTTGGACAACTGCATCTTGCTGGTCTTCTCTGATTACAGACGCCCATCCCCACCCACCCACTGCAGTTCCTTAATATAACTCTGAAATCACGCCTGGCGCCCAGGGTAGGGTGAGGGGGAGCACTTTGGCTCTGGGTTCCCCACGATCGGGGTACAGGGTTGTGGCCAGAGTGGAGTGTTGGGTCCCAGGCTTCACTCCCAGCAGGTGAGGGCGGCTCCTTGTGGGGCAGTGCCCGGCACCATCGAGCTGGGGATTAACTTGCAGCCGCGACCCCTTCAAGTTGCCTGCGAAGTGCCCAGGGTCTGGGCTCACAGGGGATTCTGGGAGAGAACAGCCTTTGTCAGGTCCTCAAAGGGGACTTTGGGCCAGGAGGTGAGGAGGCCGCGGCCCGTGGGGCTGCCTGCGGCTGCCTGCACCACTGCGGAGGACATTGGGGTGCTCACCTCCCCCTCCTCAGTGGGTCTTCCCCGACCACCTGGTCCAAGGCGACACCCCTCCCCCGAGCGTTCTGTCGCTCTTCCCCCTTCGCTTGCTACGGCTCATCACCACCAAGTGTCTTTCATACTCACTGGTTTACTTGCTTGCCATTGCCTGCTCCCCTGGAATGGGGACCCCACTACGGTAGGGACCTGGTCCACTTGTTCACTGATGCAGCCCCAGTGCCGGAGCAATGCCAGGTACAGAGTGGAATGTTCCAGCAGGTGCAGGGCCTATCAGTCAGGACAGGCCAGGTTATGCTTCAGTAACAAACATGCCCACCCCATGTCAAGTGGCCTCAGACAACAAAGGCTTATTTTTTGCTCACGGTATGTGTGTATCGCAGAGCCTTGGTGGCCGAGGTGGATGGGACAGGACGGGGCCTGTCGTGTGTCTGTTGATCGAGCCTCCTGCACGGGGTGTTCTGCTCACCACGATGCTCTTGACACTTCCCTTGTCAGACCAAGTCTGGTGGCTGAGGAGGACAGTAGGACTCTCAGGGTTGGAAGGAGAGGTGCTGGGGATTTTGGGGAAGGGCGGAGGGGATCAGAGGAGGCATGTCAGGCCTGCCAGGGGAAGCTGCTTGCTCTGTGTGGCGTTGTATGAGCGGGACATCCTGGGGAGGCAGAGGGCATGTGCAGGAAGGAGGGACGGCCTTTCATTAGCCACGCCCCGTAGCTTGACGCAGAGCCAGGGCAGGAGCTCTCTTCCTGAGCCTCCTGGCTGAGTCCCCACATAGCTCCTGAGCCTCCGCTTGTGACCGTGGTGTGTGACATGACTGTGTGGCAGTTTTGCTCCATGTCTTTATTGTCCAGCCGGGAGGAACTTGAGGCTCAATTAACTTCACCGGGAAGGCAGATAAATTCTGATCTCCTGCTGGGAAAGGCATGTTAGTTTTGCGACACCACTTTGTTCTGCCCAGTGGGGGGGCAGTGGCTCATGGGACAGAGGGCACGGAGCAGGGGACGTGTCTGTGGGGTGAGGCATTAGTAGTAATAGTAACAGGGCTCTGCACGTTGAGGTTCGTGGGCCCTCCCCCGGCACCCCTGCCGTTCCCAGTTTCCTCCCCTTTGACCCCCCCGTCCTGCTCTCTCTCCACCGTGGGGAGCTTAACAGGGCCAGAGAGATCATGCCGGGGGCCGGGGGCCACTTGTGCTGTTGGGGCCACAGAGCCACTCAGGACATGGGAAGCCCACTGGGCAGGGACTCCAATACCAGTTGCCGGCAGCGCGGGGGACACAGAGATGGCTGCAGGGCCTGGGCAGGGATGACGCTCTCTGCCCACCAGCTCCCTGTGCCTGGCAAAGAGTGGGCACAAAAGTGTTTCACCCACCCACGAGGAGCCCACGCTGTGCCCAGGGCTCCATGGGTTCGCTCAGTAGAGCTGAGGGACCAGACTGGATTTTTCGGCCCAGCTCCCTGGTTTCCTGTGTTGCCCCCAGTTGAGTCATTTCAGTGATGACCCCTGGGACTCTGCGGCCCCCTGGGGCCTTACCTCCCAGGGCAGGAGGTCGCAGGGATGCCTGAACAGACGAACGACCGAGGCTGTGTGCGTTTGCTCCTGGTGACTCCAGACGCAAGGTCCATGTTAGACCCAAGGCTGGTTTCTGTTATTATTGTCACCAAGCTCACGGAAGTTCGGAAATTGCATCCTCAGAGGTCAGGTCCTCCTGTCCAGGGTGTGGCTGTACTTCAAGGGGGGGAGGGGATGTGGGACCCAGGGTGGGACCATGAGCTGCCAAGGGGGACCGTTCAAGTCACCCCTGTGGGGTGGCCCAGGGTTCACACACGCCCTGGGTAGAGATGAAGATTGTATGGAGACTTCTGCAGAAGGGAGTCCATACTCGTCAGAGACCCCTGGTCCCCTCCCGAACCCGGCCTCAGCGTGAAGCGTTTGTCCACGGGGGTTCATCAACTCTGCTCATACCACCAAGAAAAGGTGCAGGGGGGCCTGGCTCGACCTCAGGTGTGCAGAGAACCCAGCAGGGCACTTCTGCAGGCAAGAGCCGTGAGGATTTGGGTCCTGTGGGCTGGGCAGGCACAGAGTAATGTGCTTTCCCTGTGGCACTTGTCCTCCCACAGCCTGGGACACTGCCCAGAGGCTCTGAGAGGCTAGGCCACTTGCCCCACCCTCCACCTGGAAGTGGCAATGCTGGGGCTTGACTGGGGTTGTAGTGTCCCCACGGGAGATGTTTGTTCAGAGGGGACCCCCGGCCCCAAGGCCATAATTTCCTGGGTGGGCTGGTGCGGCCTGGCCTTCCACGAGAATCCACATCTGCACGCTCAGAGGTGCCTGGGCCAAGGCAGACGGTTCTACATCTCTCAGCTCTGTTCAGAATGCAGGGAGAGGAAGCAAATCAGTACGAGCTGATGGAGATGGGCAAGGCTGGCAGGGCCAGGAGAACACATGTGCTCTCCAAGCAGGTCGGGCGTGCAGGACCACACAGAGCAGGGGGCCCAGTGTGGCTGGGGCAGTGGGGCTGCCTGGGGCCGAGCCACTGGGGCCAACTGCTGGAGATGCAAAGGAGGCGGCGTCAGCTCTGCCTGGCCGGACAAGCCCCCACCCTGGCTGGGCCCCACACAGGCTCCCAGGACCTGGGGTCTCCAAGCCTGGGGTGCCGCCTCCCTGAGCAGAGGCAGATGAGAATAAAGGCACAGTTTAGGGCTACCTGTTACACAGTAAGCCCCGAGAGCTGGGCCTTCCTGCAGTCAGCCCCAGCACTTTATTTCAGGGGTGCTGCATTAATGCCACACGTGGAGTGAAAGTTTTAGTGGGCAGTAATTGAGCCAATAATTATGGCCATAAATCGAGAACTTCTCCAGTTCCCACAGTGGAGAGTAAATCTGTAAACGTTTCTCATATGGCGGCAAAGGGAAAAACATTCCAACTGAATTCCTCAATAATCCTGAATTTGTCCCATCCTGGAGTCGGATCCCTCTGCTGATGGTCAGGACAGAGCCCGCAAATGCTGACTGCTCAGTGAGTTTGGGGCATCCACAACGACCCCTCCATCACTGGCCTGTCTGTCCCTAGCACAAGCGTCGAGCATGTCCAGCGCTGGCTGTGCAGGAGACCGTGGGGCCTGGAGTCCCCTGACCTACTGCTCCAGAGCCCCCACTGGGCGGGGCCCCGCATCAGACACTGCCTGTGCTGGAGGGAGGTGTGAACAAGCCAGCGGCTGGTCTGAGGGGGCAGGGAGCATCTCCCGCCCAGTGACCATGGCCTCAGTGCCACCTGGGAGGTCCTGCAGGCCAGAGCAGGCACGTCCAGGACTCCATGTGGCCGGGGGCTTCTGGTTTGGGAGCCTGTCACACTGGAAGCTGCGTGAGCACAAGAGCAGCCCTCTGCACAGGGCTGGGGCTGGGGCCAGGCCTGCAGTCAACACTTGGAAATGTGTGGGTGCCTGGACCAATGGGTGAATGAACAATGGGGGCAGCAGGAGGCAGCAGCGGTGGGCGAGTGGTGAGGGCTGGGCCAGCCCCGCGGGATCTGGTTTTCGGATCTGGGACGGGTTGACAACAAGAGCCTGTCCTGGCTGGAGCAACGCCCAGACACGAGCGTCTGGAAGGCCGGGAAGGATTTGAGGAGTGGGCAGGTGCAGTACGGGGGCTGGGTGTGTGCTTTCTTCATGTGGGGATCGCGCCCTCCTGACCGAGGCCCACTGGCTGTCCTGGTCCCTCCCAGCCAAGCTCTCCCAAGCTGGCTGGGCTGTCACGGCCACACCTGTGCTGGGGCCATCTCGTGTCATCCAAGCTGTCCTGTGGCTGCCCTGCGTGACCTTCGGCCTCCCGGGATGCACACCTCACCCTCAAGGGGTTGGGTCCCCAGGCCCGTCCTCAGCTGCAGAACCTCCTTCCCAGTTCACTAGCCTCCCTGCCCAGCCCTTCGTGGGGAGCCAAGGGGATTTCTGAGACTAGCCGGGTCACCTGGTACCCTGCGGAGCTGGTGCCCCATGCAGCCCCCCACACCCCGAGGAGGAGCAGCAGGTCCTGCCTGGGCCCCTGGCCAGTGAGGTCTTCTCAGGACCATGGGACATGGCACACAAAAGCCAGCCAGGGCAGCTGTCGGCTCAGCTGTCAGGGAAGAGGACATTACGGTCTGGGACAGGGGTGCCGGTGGGAGGAACCTCAGACCCTGGTGCCTGCTCAGGAAGGAGAGCCCCTCCCAGCTCGGACCCCTGCAGCTGAGTGGGGGATCCATGGACACCAAGGCAGGTGGCCAGGCCACCCCCTGCCACCTCACCCCACATGCCTGACCCCCAGGAAGCATCCCAGACGTCCCCAAGCATGTGTTTCGGTGCTCAGCCCCTGAACACTCCCATCTCAGGCTTTACCAGCTTGGGGTGTAATTGTGTGCCCCCCAGAGTGTGAACCCCTGGGGGCAGGGATGGGGCCACAGTGGCTCTCGGTGAGTGTTCACTGCGTGAATGAGCCCCCAGGAGAGCATGTCCCCTGCACCCATGAGGAGAGGTGTAATCTTTGTTCCTGGTGGTCCTGGCAAAGGTCAGACCTCACCAGTAAGCCCCTCTGGGGTGTCAGAGGACCTCAGGGGAGGCAGGGCTGGGCTGCATGGTCTCCCGGGATCCTTCTGAGACCCTCTGAGGACCCCAAGATCTGGGTCAGGCCCAGAGAGTCTCCAGCTCCACCTGGAGGGAAGTGGGGGCTGATGTGGGCAAGGAGATAGGACAGGGATGGTGCTGGCCGGGGGTCTTCTCCTGAGGCTGACTGTGCCCCCACGCTTGGGGCCAGTGGTCCGTTCTGAGAACCTCTTGGGCCTGTCATATGCCAGATCTGGGTCAGGCCCACCCTGCGGGACCCCGGGGCAGGCGTGTGGGGCCTTCTGGGCAGGAGCTGCTCTGGCCCTGTCCCGAGGCGGAGCTGCAAGGGCCCCACCTGTTGTGGCAGCTCAAATGCGTTGGGATCAAGGTCCTAAGATAGCTGTCCTGGCCCGATCTCTGTCGGGAACGCCTGTGACGGGGCTGGTGGCATCGGGAGGCTTCCTAATCCTCCTGAAAAGGGGCAGCTGAGTCACCCAGCAGGAGTGGGGCCTGCCCCGCTCTCTGCAGCTGCTTCGCTGAGGGTGTGCCTGGCCCAGCGCGTCCTGTCACCTCTGGCCTGGAGCAGCTCCTAGACTCAGGGGCCTCCCAGACGACTGGCCTGGACCCTTCCATCCATTCATTCATTCCGTGGGCACCCCTCTGGGCGGCACCCCCAGGTGCTCAGGAGACAGTGGTGGGGAAAGCCCGGCCCTTCGCTGCCCTCCTAGGGCACACGGCCCAGGGGAGGAGGAGGCAGACACGGGACTCAGGACCACACGGGTCTAGGGTGACAGGGGCTTCCTGGAGGAAGAGTCATTTAAACTGGGGCTTGTGGCACAAGAACAGAGACGTAGACCAATGGAACGGGACTGAGAACCCAGATATAAAACCAACCTCATACTGTCATCTGATCTTTGACAAATTCCACAAAAACACTGGGGAAAAGAATCCCTATTCAACAAATGGTGCTGGGAAAACTGGATGGCCATATGTAGAAGACTGAAAGTGGACCCACACCTCTCACCTCTCACAAAAATCAACTCACGATGGATAACAGATCTAAACCTAAGACGTGAAACCATAAGAATTCTCGAAGAAAACGTTGGAAAAACTCTTATGGACATTGGCCTAGGCAAAGAATTTATGAAGAAGACCCCCAAAGCAATCACAGCAGCAACAAAAATAAATAAATGGGACCTGATCAAATTAAAAAGCTTCTGCACAGCCAAGGAAACGATCACTAGAGTGAACAGACAACCTACAGAATGGGAGAAAATATCTGCATGCTACACATCTGATAAAGGGCTGATAACCAGAATCTACACAGAACTTAGGAAAATCAAGAAGAAAAAATCAAACAACCCCATTAAAAAGTGGGCAAAGGACATGAACAGAAACGTTTCAAAAGAAGACAGAATGATGGCCAGCAAACATAAAAAATTGCTCAACGTCTCTAATCATCAGGGAAATGCAAATCAAAACCACAATGAGATATCACTTAACTCCAGTGAGATTGGCTTATATCAAAAAGTCCCCAAATAACAAATGTGGGTGGGGATGCAGACAGATAGGAACACTCATACACTGCTGGTGGGACTGCAAATTAGTACAACCTCTATGGAAAAGAATATGGAGATACCTCAAAGAATTAAAAGTAGAATTACCATTTGACCCAGCAATCCCACTACTGGGTATTTACCCAAAGGAAAAAAAGATATTTTATAATAAAGACATCTGCTCTCGAATGTTCATAGCAGCACAATTCACAATTGCAAAGTTGTGGAAACAACCCAGGTGCCATCAGTACACGAGTGGATTAATAAAATGTGGTATATGTATACCATGGAGTATTACTCAGCAATAACAAACAATGGTGAATTAACACATCTGGTATTATCCTGGTTGGAGCTAGAGCCCATTCTCTGAAGCGTAGTATCACAAGAATAGAAAAACAAGCACCACAGGTACTCACCATCAAACTAGTACTAACTGATCAATACTTATGTCACACATGGAAATAATATTCATCAGGGGTCGGGCAGGTGGCGGGGGGTGGAGGGGATGGGGAAACTCTCACCTAATGAGTGCGGGGAGCACAGTTTGGGGGATGTCCACAATTGTAGCTCTGACTTGGGCAGTGCATAGGCAATATATATAGCCAAAGTGGTGTACCCTCATAATATTCTGAAATAAAAAATAAATAAACTGGAAGCTTGAAGGGGGAGGGGTGACTAAGGAGAAGGGGGTAGGGGGACGTTCACTTTAGCCTCCCGCCCTGAAGCTGGTTCTCAGAACAGGCCCACTCTGGACACTGGACCCAGGGGGCGGGGGCAGTCAAGGAGGACCAAAGTCCTAACTGCACTGGTTTGGGGTGGGGCTGGCCTGCCTGGGCTTAACTGTGTGTTTCCCCAACTATGAGCCCTGGGGGCAGGGATGGGGGGCTGAGGCCTGTTTCGGCTGAGGCCCACCAGAGCCCTCTCTGTTGCCGACCACCCCAAACCAGAGGCTCTGGAGGCCCCTGGCTGGTGCTGAGGACCTGGGATCTCCTAGCAGCCCCCATTGCCTCTGAACCTTGGAGAAAGGGTGGACAGGGCAGGGTCCTCAGCTCCACTTTGCTGATGGGTCCCAAGAGGTCAGGGACTTGCCTGGAATCCTCCCAAGGGCTTGTCCGGGTCTGGGGTCCAAACCCTGGGCTCTTCTCCTTCATGGCATCACGGAGCTTCTGGGGCCCTCACTTCTGCTTCTAGGGGGGCCTGTTCCTGGTATAGAGTGTGTTGGGGGCTTGATCCCCCAGGGACCCTGGGCCCTTCAGCTTGCAGACACTAGGCTTGGCCTCTCTGGGGCTGCATTTGGGGGCCCACTCACACTGGGTGGGGGTCTCCCTGGAACCCAAGGTGAGCCCCCACCCCCAGAATTCTGCTGACTCTCCTATGCAGGCCTCACCCCCACCACCCACGCACAGGCAGCAGGTTCCGGGTGACAGCCAAGTGCACGAGGCACCCCTCACCCTGTGTTCAGAGATGTCTGGGGAACTCCGCCAACAGACCCCCACCCCAGGAGTCCTTCCCAGCCCCCGCCCTGGGGCCATGCTGCACAGGCAGAGAAGAGCCCAGTCCGGCCAGCATGATTAACTGAAATGCCACCAAGGTGTGAAAGGTAAGAGCTGCCAGGTGGTAGAGGACAGCCCAGTGGTTTAGAGACCTCCCCGTGTGTGGAGACGCCAGAATCCACCATCCCTGTGCCGCTGTCTCTCTCTTTCCTCACAGCTGGTCTGCTGAGTTCCATGAAGTCCTCCCAAGGTCCACCCAGACCCTCCTGGAACCCGGTTTTGTCCTTCTTGCCCCCTCTCGCTCTCAGAAGGCCAGGCTGCCTTCACTTTGCAGGCGGTGGGGACAGAGCTGGGCAGGTGCAGGACTCAGGCCCTCAAGGCGCGTCTGTCCTGGGGCTTTCCCCAGAGCCGTCCTAGGTCTGCAAATGTAGAAACGCCCAATGTAGAAACACCTGACACCCTCTGGAGGACCCAGCTCTGCCATCGCGGGCGACACTGCCTCTCTGAACAGTTTCCCCATCTGAGACGTGGGCTGGTGCAGGTTTCCACCAGGACAGGGTTGCACAGGCCAAAGTGTTAGCACCAGCCCGGCTGCAGGAAGCCCCCACGACTGCGCCCCGGGTCCTTGGCAGGCCTGGCATCGGAGAACGTGCGCTGACATACATCTCACTTGGTCAGTGCAATTCATCAAGCTGCTTCTCCGGGCAGGCTCTGGGCTGTGCTCGTGGTCATTTCTAGCTATTTTCCAGAATTCCGGCTTCCATTTTAATGAGCAGAACAGTTGTTTGGCCTCATATTGATCACATGAGAGGACCGCAGAGCTGCTTCTGATCTCTGCACGCTCTCGGGCCAGTGACAAGATGCTGCTCTTAGGAATGACTCAGAAGGAAAGGTGGCCCCAAGGTGTGGCAGGCGTGGGGGACGGAGCACCAGCCTCCCCAGCTCGAGGGTGCTTCTACCCTGCCTTTCATGCCCCCTGTCTCCACCCATCCGCCCGGCACGTCACAGACGTACTTAAGAGTGATTTGCTGAACCCATTCAACAGAATTTTATGGTCTCTCTTTAAAACTTTGCAAGAATAAATACAGGAAAACATCTGTATTCTTTTAAGAAACTAAGTGACTAAAGCTTGTTTTTAACTCCTGTGGACTTGCGTCGCAATGGGACCGAGATTCTCAACAAAAAATAAACCCAAGAAGGAGATTCCTAGTTTTTCAGTAGATTATTTTGTTATCTTTTAGATGAAGTGTTATTAAAGAGTATTTTGGAGATTTAAAAAAACAGTTAAAAGTTAATATCTGCCCAACAGAAACAGTAGGTGAGTCGGGGGTGCACCTGTCTCCCACCCGCGCCTCAGGAAGCCCTTACCTGTCCCTCCAGCACAGACAGCAAACTCTTGCCTCAGTGGGAATACGTCCCCACGCTCTCCGCATATCACCTTTCACGCTTGTTCCTCACCAGCACGCAGGTTATTTTAAAGATGAAAGTTACTGTCTTCCTCGCGTGTTGAGGAAGGGTCCTGTCCAGAGCCCCACACCCTGTGGGCCCCACCGAGCAGTTGGGAAGGACACGTGGTCCTGGGAGGAGGGCGTTGGGTGCAGGAGCGTCACGCGGCTTCTTAGCAAAGAGAAAGAAGGTTTTTCTCTAAGAAGCAGAAGGGCTGAGTGGCTGCAGTCTTTTTGCTCCCCAGGCTTTATTTAGATTTATTTTTTTATAAGCTGCAGTCGGTGCTCCCTGCTAAATTGCCAAGGGGAAGCATGAGCCAATTACACACTGAACTGGGCAGGAAATGTTGAGTAAAAATGAAGTTTCCATCTGGCAACTTCCAACCAAAATTGCGCTGGGATGTGAGAGGGAAATCTCCTTTAGCAATAAGACACTCTGCTTAATGTCGTGGTGGCGATTTTGCACTGCAGACACATTGCAGGATCGTGCCGGGGCTGGGATGGGCCCTCACCTTCTCGCTGGGCACATCTAAGGAGAAGGACCTCAGAGGCTGGGAGCCTACTAATGCACCGCCTTAGGAAGGCAGAGAGGTTGTGTGTTCTCGGTGGTGACCAGGCAGCCCCTGTCTTCCCTCCAGAGCCCCTGAGCCCATGGTGGGCCAGCCGCGTGGCGGGGTCGGGGCTCAGCCAGAGCGGCCCCAGGGCCACCTGTGCCGGAGGAACTGCCACATTTCCTTACCTGTCCAGTCGGCCAGACCCACCCGCTCAAGAGCTCACTGGGCAAGGCAGTGAGGACCCAGCCGGTGCCTACCCTGGTGGAGATGAAGAGGAAGGTGATGGAGAAGAGGTATGTCCATGGCCCTGCACCCGTCACCTGGGTGCCACCCACGAGCTGCCGCCCCTTTCTCTGCCGTGTGCCACCTCTAACCCAGATGGAGGGGGCGGGGACCCCTCACCCAGCACTGATCTGTGGTGGGAAGGAGGTACCCTCTGTAGGAGCCCAAATTGTCATTCTGACGGGACGGCCACCTGGGGCATACCCATATTTACGCTATTGTCTGGGGAGCAGACGGTCCGTGTGGGTAGCTGGTTAGTTGGGACAGCTGTGCTTGTTTGGTTGATTCACAGGGCGTGTTAGTCTCCTATGGCCCCTGTAGCAAGCGACCACAGCTTTATCATCTTGCAGTTCTGGAGGTCATAGTCCAACCTGGGTCTCCCTGCGCTAACGTCAAGGTGACGATAGCACTGGCGCCTTCTGGAGGCTCCAGGGAGAATCTGTCCTGTCTTTTCCAGCACCTGGAGGTCCTGTGCTCCCTGGCTGTGGCCCTGTCCTCCTCCTTCAAAGCCAGCAGTGCAGTGTCTTCCACTCCCCTCTGCTGGGCATCACACCTCCCTCTCTGACTGCCTTGGGGACCCTGGGACACATTGGGACACATGCATAACACAGGTCTCCTCCCACCTCAGTGTCCTTAACTCAACCCCACCTGCAAAGTCCCTGCTGCCACATAAGGTGGCCTAGTCACAGGTCCTGGAGATGAGGGTGAGGACATCTTTGGGGCCATTATTCTGCCTTCTACTCAGGGAGCAGCCTTTCGTGGGTAGCGGTGGTTTGGTGACACGTAGGTGGACCAGCCTGGAGCCCTGCCCTGAACACACCTTGCTGTGACACTCTGAGCCTCGACCAGGTTTTTAGCAAACCTTGGCAAGTCTTCTTGTCGGCCGCTCCGTGAATAGCCGTGTCCCCCTTGAACGCCTTTGACCTGATTGCTGCTTTGGCTACAGGTCGTCCCTCTGTCGGATGCCAGACTTGAAGGAAGTGCTGAACCTCAGGGAGGGGCTGTGGGGGGTCTGGGGCCACGTCCGGCTGCCCTGATGCCTCCTTTCCACACACTCGGCTTATCCTGCCCAGCACATGACAGAGAACGCACTGCCAGGCAGGCAGTGGCTGACGGTGTCACTCCCATTAGTGGAACTCCCCCCCAGCGGTCAGCCGGCCTCGGCCCCCTTCCCTACTCCTTTCCCGAGCTCTGGGGCAGGTGGCAGCGGATGCCAGCTCCCCTCCTCAGGGCATCCCTTGTCACCCTGGCAGATGCTGCTCCCTGGGGGCTTTCAGTGGGGGGACAGCCCTGGCAGCCCTGGCTCAGCCCGGTGATGCTAGCAGAGGTGAGTCAGACGCGAGACACCTTTTCATTCCATTAAGCCTCAGCCAAGCAGGGAGAGATGCTGAGCATGTGGCCACCGTGTTGGGGACACGGGGGCTTCTCTTCAGCCCCTCCTCTGTTGCAGAGCTGTCCCTGCAGCACCTGCTCCTGGAATCCGGCCGGCAGCCAGACGACCAGGGGGTGGGTTGGCTGGCACAGGCTGTGGGGTTAGGAGGATGGTACAGGAATAGATTCATCTTGGAACAAGTTTAGATTTATAGAAAGGTTGCAACGAAAATACAGAGAGTTATTGTATACCTCCAGTGAACTTTAAAAAAATTAATCGACTATTTTTACAGCAGTATTAGTTTCATAGAAAAATTGGTGCAGAAGGTAGAGGGTTCCCACATACGCCCTTCCCCAGGCCTCCTCTGTTACCAACGTATGTTTGTTACAATTGATGACTCTACATGGACACGTCATCACCCAGAGTCCATGGTCACATTAGGGGTCACTCTTGGTGTTGGACCTTCTGTGGGATTTGGCAAATGCATAATAACATGTATCCACCACAACAGGATCACACAGAGTAGTTTCTTCCCCCCACCCCGTGCTCCACCTGTTCATCCCTCCTTCACCCTAACCCTGGCAACCACTGATCTTTTTCCTGTCTCCACGGTTTTGCCTTTTCCGGAGTGTCCTATTGGATGGGTTCTCGGGAACTGCGACTTTAAGCGAAATGATGTGCAACGAAACCGGTTTGACCACAGGTCGCTTGATAGAAACAAGAGTTAAGTTCCGACGGCCTATATATGGTCACAAAAACATCACCAAACTTCTAAATAAAGACCAAGACACTTCTAAACTTAAACATTGAAATAAATGTTAGCCATACTTACATTTGAGAAAGATTAATAAAAACAAATAAAATAGTTATTTACCGTTTCATTGCAGTTCAGGGTTGAGGGAGGCCAGCACCTGTTCCGGGCGGCTCAGGGTGCCCAGCAGGAACGCGCCTGGGCAGGAGGCCGCTCAGGGCACACTCACTCACACCCACTCACTCACACTCACACCACACTACACACCCCTCGCACCCACACTCACACCCACACTCACACTCACACCCACTCACGCACACCCACACTCACACTCACACTCACTCACACCCACTCACACTCACACTCACTCACGCACACCACTCACACCCACTCACACTCACACTCACACCCACTCACTCACACCCACACTCATGCACACCCACACTCACACACTCACTCCCACTCACACCCACTCACTCACACCCACACTGACACCCCCATTCACACCCATTCACACTCACACCCACACTGACACACCCACTCACACTCACACCCAGTCACACCCAAACTCACACTCACTCACACCCACTCACGCCCACCGGGACTGGTAGACGTGCCGACGAGCCTGGCACGCTCAGCCTTGGGATGAGGGAGGAAACCCCCGCAGACGGGAGGAGCGTGAGCACACTCCACAGACGGTGGCCACTGGACGGGAATCGGGTTTTTTCCTCATCACTATGACAAAATGATGTTGCATGAATAAAAGGATGCTATTCGAGGGCCCGCGGTACTCGACATCAAGTATTCCGCAGCTTTTTCAGACTGGCGTCTTTCACTCAGTAATACGCTTCTAAGGTTCCTCCATGTCTTTTCACAGCTTGACGCTCATTTCTCTTCATTGTTGGATAATGTTCCCCTTTGTTTCCCCGGTCACCTGCTGGAGGGCGTCGTGCTACTTCCAGGTTTTGGCAATTAGGGTAAAGTGCTGTAAGAATCCGTGTGCAGGTTTCTGTGGTAGTGAACTTCTCCGTAACTATGCAGTATGTGCAGTCCTGCTGCTCTGAGTTGAATATGTCCCCCCAAAATTTATATTTTGAACTTCTAACTCCAAGTACCTCACAATGTGATTTTATCTGGAAATAGGGGTCATTGCCGATGTAGTTAGTTAAGATGAGGTCACCCTGGAGTAGGGTGGGTCCTGATCCAATATAACGGTATCCTCATAAAAAGGGGAGATTTGGATACGGACACCCACACAGGAGACCACCATGTGAAGATGGCATGAGGCAGAGATGGGGTGACGCTTCTACTAGCCAAGGAATGCGAGAGATCGCTGGCGGCCCCCAGAAGCCTGGAAGAGGTGTGGAACAGACTCTCCTTCAGGGCCTCCAGAAGGAACCAACCCTGCCAACACCTCGGTCTGAGACTTTGGACCCCCAGAACTGTGAGACAATGAATTTCTGTTGTTTAAGCTCCAGTCTGTGGTGCTTTGTTCTGGTGGCCCCAGGACACTCACACACCTGGTGAGGGAGGCCCCGATGTCACCCCATCTGCAGCTGAGGACACAGGCACAGACTGCCTGCCACTGCTGGTGGTCCCTGCCCAGGACCCACGGCTCACCCACTCACCCCCGGCTCCCACCACTCTGCTCAAGTTGAGGACCAAGAGAAGATCGGGCTCAAAGAGGGGAGCCTGAGGTCAGCCCTGGGAGGTGACCCCTGAGCAGGCCCGGAGCCCACAGCTCCCCGAGGGCCTCTTCAGATTTGGAGCCAAGGAGCAGCTTTGCAAACTGCCCCCAGACTTGCCCCCAGACTTGCCAGCTGGGCCGGCTCACAGCTGATGAGGCACCAAGCGTCATTTCTGCAAGAAGTGCAGCTTCGGCCCCGCTACCCTTCAGCTATGCGGTCTAGTCTCTGCAGCCCCGTTGGCCAAAGTGGCCGGGCTGCATAAGAGACTGCAGCGGCAGGGAGACTGCAGCCAGCCTGCGATGACCTTGGGCACCAGGAAATGCCCTTCGTGGTATCAAAATTAATTATTTCTTGGAGAAATGTCAGCTGGGCCCTAAGGAGTTTGAGAAGTGTGGACTGAGCTGCTCCTGCATTCCAGCGTGCTCGGGGGGGCACGGGGGTCTGGGCTTCTCTGCTTCCTGGCACCTCTGTGGGGTCACCTGGGGAGTCTGAAGTTCTTCCCCAGGCCCTGGTGGCTGCGGTGGGTGGGTCGGGTGTGAAGGGCACGTGCCCAGAGTGCGGCCCGAGGTCGCCAGCTTCCCCGCCCCTGCTCAGGCCCTAGAGGCTCCCGCTGGCACTGGGCCTGGACCATTCCGTCCTCCCCCTTGAAACCTCCAGGGGCTTCTTGCCCCTTTAGAATAAAACCAAAGCTCTCACGCCGGCTGCAGGCCTATAGCACCATGTGACGCCCCGGACACGGACCACCCCTCTCGTCACGGTTTTGCAGGCTTGTGTGGGTCTCTGTGGCCTGGCTGGGGGCTCGGGAAGGAGGGAGGGAGGGAGGGTGGCTCCTGGCCAGAGCCTGGGCCCACCTCACACCTGGCAGGCACACCATGCTTACTTTACCTCCAACCTGTCGCGCCCTGGGGGGCTGCTTCTCCTGAAGGACAGATCCCTAACTTGCGGGTTTTCTGTGGCGTGATACGGGTGGGTGTATTAGAAGTGCTCTGGAAGCAGCTCCAAGTTTCTGAAGTTGCACCTGGCCGGGGAGGGCTGCCGGCTCTTCTCTCAACACAGCTAGAGAAGCATTAAGAATGGATTCTCAGTGACTTTGGTGAGATTTGTTGGAAGTTACTTTCGAGGTGATGGCCCCCCTTTATTGAACAAACACCCCGAGCCAGAAGCTCCTCTAAGCCATCTGTGTGCATTAACTCAGCCAGGCCGTACAGTCATGTGTGGCCATTGCTTTACTTTCCAGACGAGGAAACTGAGGTGGGCAAGGTCTAAGCAACTTGCTCAGGAGCCACAGTGAGACAGGGGCCCAGCCGGGACGGAGCACTGGGATTCAGAGCTGGCGCCACTTCCTACAGCTGCCTGGGGCCCGAGACCTTGCCTGTGGCCTGGCCGTGGGCCCCAGGTGCAGGCAGCCTGGCCAGAAGGCTGGACCCGTGGGAGGAAAGCCCCCTGCAGCCCCCGCCCCAGCCTCCTGTGCCTCCTCCCCAGCATCTTACAACCTGAGCCTGCCCTTGAGGCTGGGGACAGATCAAAGGCCCATACCAGAGAGTAGCTGCCTAAACAATTAAGAATCCTGTTTACTGGCAACTGGGACTATTTCAGGTTTCACCTTTCAGCCAATCAATGCCTAGTCCGTGGGCAGTCAATACAAGGCTCTCAGTCTGGTGCTCAGGAAGCGAGGCTGGGAGGGCAGTGGGCTGGCTGCTGAGCGGAGGGGGGCTGTCCCCAGCCCTCAGGGCGGCAAGGCGGCCTGGGGTTCATGGGGCGTGTTGTCCCAGTCATGGATGGTGCGCCTGCCAGCCCGAGTCTCTGGAATCCTTCTACCTCTCTAACCAGGGCCAAACGGAACTGGCTCGTGGATGTGTCGTGACAGTGCTACGTGGTACTGAGCACAAAGGGCCAGATGCGCAGCAAGACTCAGTAAATGACCGCAAGGTGTCTCACCTCCTCAGCACCCGTGGGCGCGGCCTGGGAGGTAGCCTCGTGGTCTGGCACTCCAGGTTTCCAAGGGGCATGGGGCTGGGTCTCTGCACCGAGGACAGGCCCAGGCCCCCTGAGGGCCAGCTCTGTTGCCCCCACCTGCAGTGAGGCCCCGGACAGCTGAGGCGCCAGCTGTGTCTGCAGAGCTGTGCAGGGCCCCCAGCCCCAGCCAGCTCCCCGGCTCTGCTCCGGGGGATTTGGCCCTCTCCTGCCTTTTGCCCTTCTGGAAGCCCCTCCTCCCATCCGGGAGACCCACAAGAGGAGCTAAGGTGGAGAACGCTCTTCCCCTGGCACTCGGCCCCCCAGCGGAAGTCACACCTCCAAGGAGCTCTGAGAGCACCACGGTGCTCCCCACCCTCCCTGCCAGGGCTGTGCCAGGCTGGGCCCCTGAGCCGTGAGTTTGTTCTGGGGCCATTAGCGCCACACTGGGGGAGCTGGGCCTTGAGCGGCTACCTTTCTGGGGGGGCCTCACGGAAGTGCTTGCTGGGGTCACCTTGAGAGAGAGTAGTGGGGGGTCCTGGAGGGACAAGGAGGGACAAGCCCACAGCCCAGTATCTCTGCACCACCAGAAGGGGACCCAGCCCACTGGTGCTCATTCATTCATTCACGAGACGTAGGTCATTGGGCCCCACAGTGTGTGGATCTGGCAAATGAGCAAAACAGACCCCCCACTGTGATCACGGAGCACAGAGCTCAGGCCTAGGCCAGCTGGAGGCCCCTGCGCCCCAGCCATGCCCCACCCAGGCCCCCGTCTGGGTGCTGTGTGAGGTGGGGCCTCTCTCTGGGGAACTGAGACCTGCATCGGCCAAGGGCAGCACCCGGAGGCCCTCTAGCTAGAGGAGGCCCCCAGAGAGAGTGGCCGGTCTCCCCAGCCATTGCCAAGGGGCCTGGCCTGGCCCTGGGGATGCCCTCCCCTCCAGGCAGAAGCCCATTTCCCCTGAAGGTAGGCGGGTCTCGTAAGGTCTGGGCTCATAGGAGGAGGGGCTGAGACAGAGAGTCACCAGAATGACTCTCAGAAGGTGCCAGCTCGATCTGGAACACCAGGCCAGCACCGCATGCCAGGCGAGGTCTCAGAGCTTGCTCGGGGCTGGACGCCTTGTGAGAACAGGTGGGGGCTCTGGACCCTCCCAAGAGGTGGAGAGGGCTCTCGAAATTACCCTAGGGGATTCCAAGTCAAAACAGCCACCCTGGTCTCCCTTTCCCCGTCTACCCAGACAACAGGGGCTAGAAAAGTGGCGTCAACACTGCCTCGTTCTGAACGTGGAATTCTGCATCTTGTCTTCTCACTCGACCCTCTGAGCTGGAGGCTGGAGGCCTGGGGCCGCTCGATGACCTGGGCAGGTCAAGAGGCCAGCACCCTCGGGCACCGGCTGGGCCTGGCCCTAAGCGGCAGATGGCACCTAGAGGGTGGGCGCCCACCCGAGACCCCCAGCACCGCTCTCAGGAGCAGGGAGGAGCCCTCCCAGATGCTACCGCCCTAAGACCGTGGGATGGAGGCCAAGGGGCTGAGGGGCCATGATGCAGCCAGTGTCTGCTGCCGGCCACAGGGGGTTCCTGCTCCTTGCCCCGCTGCCCCCATCTTCTGGGTAGGGGAGGCCGGGCACCTCCCTGGTGGAGAGGGTCTCACGGCAGCCTCCACCCCTACCCAGGCTGCAGATCCTGGGTCTTGCACTACCTTGTCAATTAATGCCTGCTGGAGTGAGGAGTTTGAGGCAATGTTGCCTACTTTTCTAAGTGCCTGCTGATTTTTGTTGCTCACATTGGCCATAGGAACACAGATATGTATTTAAGGGGCTAATTCAAGAGCCCGACCAGGTTGCAGGGCTGGGGCAGCAGTATGACTGTGTTTGTCTGGACGGCTGAGGCGATGGCCCCAGGGGAGGCACAGGACAGGCCCAGGTCTGGAAGCCCTGGCAGGGTTTGGGCTGATGGTAGCTGTGCCCCTTCTGCACCCCACAGAGGGCGAGCTCAACTGGGGGGCTCGGGCATTGACAGGGGCAGGTCAGACACCTTGACCCTCCCAGGGACAGAGGCAGGATAACCACGAGGAAGGCAGGCAGGAGGGAGGGAAGGAGGCTCCTTCTTCACCCTCTGGACAGCACAAGGTCGTAGCTAGGCATTACTGAGGGGCTGTGCTGCCGGCTGGGGAGGGGCTGGCACATGTATGAATCTGGTCCCCCACCCCTATCCTGCATGGGTCATGGTCACATGCCTTTGAAAGCACCATTCCCCTTGTCACCGGGACCCTCCCTGCTGGGCCATACCCCTCCCCCCCAGGCTGCAGAAGGGTGGGTGGGGACCCCATCCTTTTCCAGGTGAGGAGGTGGAGGCCTGGGGAGGAGGCCATTGCCTCAGTCCCTTGGGGTGCAGGCAGGGCTGGGCACAGCCAGAAGCCTTCAAGCCTTTAGCTCCGGGTCAGGGAGTTGCCAGTGCCAGGCCTGACAGGGAGGGACTCCAGTGGGCTCCGGGGATTACGGCCCCCGGCCCCGCCATCCAACTCAGCTCAGCTTCTTGAGAAAGGTTGTTCTTGGGTCTGCCCAATAGGTGCTGAGCGTGGCACATGAGTCTGCACTGATGTCAACCTCCTGAAGCGTCCTGGCCGGGTGCCGAGGAGCCTGAGGCCCAAGGGGGGTCCCTGGCTGGTGAGTCCTGGGCTGGCTGTGAGGGGTGGTGGCTCCAAGCTGGGGCTGTTGTCCTGGTTCCTGAGGCTCAGGCCTCAGCCAGGGACTAGAGAGAGGGCCTGAGAGTGCCCTCCCCTCCAGGGGAAAAGACGACCCTAATGTGGGTGAATGCCACCTCCTCCAGGAAGCCCTCCCTGGACCCTCCCTATCCTCTGACTCTGGACAACCCTACCATACCTCTTACCCGTCACCACGTAATTGTTGGTTCTAAGGTGGGCTCTCAGGAGTGGGGACAGGTGGGTCTGAGCTGGCACTTGGCTCCCACTCTATGCCAGGCCCTGTGCTAAGCCCCTTTCCTAAGGGTGCCAGAGCCTCTGGGAGGTTGGATGGCGTGTCCAGGCCACCTGGCTCTGGGCCCTCCACTCTGCTCACGCTTTGTCCTAGCATTCAGCAGAGCATGTGGCCCTTACTGTGGCCTCGCAAATATCTATTGAATAAATGAATGTGCACCCCGTCTTGGTCAAAATTCCTGTAAAGGGGGCACACAGGACCTGTTTCAAGGGGACTGGTGCTGCTTCTGGGGCCCTTGGTTTCTTCGGAGGGGCCCAGGCTCCAGCAGGCAGACCCCAGCCTGGGGCCACTCCTGTGCCTCCAACTTTGGTTCAGAGGGGCCAGGGCCAGAGGGGTGGACCACAGGCAGCTTCCATCCAGAGCCGTCCCCAGCCCCTGGCCTCTGGTCCCAGCCACTTGGGCTCTGCCCACGGCTCTGTTCCCTGGCCATGAGAAGTGAGTGAGCCCTCAGGCCTGGAGGCAGCCCCTGTGTGGTCTCTAGGTCTTGATAATTAACAAGAGCACCCAGGAGGTGCCAGACAGAGGCCTGCATGGAGGCGGAGGGTCAGTGGTGAACAGGAGGAAATGTTTAGTTTTTGGCATCTAACTGCCTCTGCAATGACATAATCAGGTTTTTACTGACTGGGCAATAAAATAGCTCATAACCGTGAATGCAAAATGCTTTGCAGAGTGGCTGCCAGCGGGCAGCCTTGGCGAAGGTCACCCAGGGGCCCAGAAGAGGCCGCCCTTCAGGCAGCAGCTCCACTGGGAGCCCCAAACACAGGCGTGCCCTGGGGGGGCTGCAGATCCCACACTGCCCCCCGCAGTGCTCCCTTGCGCTGACCGCCCACCCCCATGGCTCTGGGAACGCGGCCCCATTTGAGCAATTGCTCAAGGATGAGTCAGTGAATTGACAACCCCGCAGCCTCCAATCGCGGCAAGACAAGCTCAGCGGAAGAGCCGGGGTGCAGTGCGAGGGGTCAGGGGTCCAAGGGCTTGAGGAAGCTCCATGAGGCTCTCAGATGCCAGAGAGAGAGAAATGGGAGGGGTCCTGGGGGTGGGGGCTCCCTGCAGGCCTTGGTGCCACCCAGGGCCGTGGGCCAGCTCTGCTGTCTGCCCAGTGGGGAGCAGACAGGCCTCATCTCTGCTCTGGATGAGAAGCCAGGGCCAAGTGCCGCTGGGATCTCCGAGCTCCAAGGAGCCCCAGGGACCACGGGGTCCAGGAATCTCGTGGTCGGTAGGTGGGGGACAGCC
The DNA here is from genome assembly GCA_023783475.1 of Daubentonia madagascariensis. Lineage (NCBI taxonomy): Eukaryota > Metazoa > Chordata > Mammalia > Primates > Daubentoniidae > Daubentonia > Daubentonia madagascariensis. Next base: position 209,577 of record JAKFHU010001640.1, on the reverse strand, counting down.
CCACAGGCTTTGCCGTGACCCTCCAGGAGGGAGCTTCCAGTTGTGCCCAAGCCCTGCATACAGGGCCCCGGTGCCCGCATCACCCAAGGACAGCCCAGCCTGCGATGGCACCCTGACTGTGGAGCCCCGAGCAAATTCAGACTCCTCCTCAGCAAAGCCCGAGGAGCTGCACTGAGACGGGGGTGCGGGATGTGCAGGGAGGGCAGGATGTGCAGGGGGTGCAGGTCCCACCAGCTGCCACCGGCACCAGGCAGGCGGGGCTTGGACTGTGTATTCTGACATTGCCTGGTTTGAGTTTCAATTTTTTTTTGTTTTTTTTTTGAGACAGGGTCTTGCTCTGTTGCCCTGGCTGGAGTGCAGTGGTGTCATCATAGCTCACTGCAACCTCCAACTCCTGGGCTCAAGGGGTCCTCCTGCCTCAGCCTCCCGAGTAGCTGGGACTACAAGTGCACCACCACGCCTGGCTAATTTTTCTATTTTTGTGGAGATGGATCTTGCTATGTTGCCCAGGCTGGTCTCAAACTCCTGGGCTCAAGTGATTCTCCCGCCTTAGCCTCCAAAGTGCTGGGATTACAGGTGTGAGCCACCGCGCCTGGCCTTGAGTTTCAATTCTGTGTTAGTTTTCTGTGCTGTGTGACAAGTTACCACAAATGTAGCACCTAAAACAGCCCCAATAATTTATTCTCTCACTGTTTCCGTGGTCAGAATCCCAGCCGGGCGTGGCTGAGCTCTCTGCGCAGTGTCTCACTGGGCTGGAATCAGGGTGTTGACCTGGCTTTGGTCTCTCCCGAGGTCGGGGTCCTCTCCCAAGCTCAGGTGATTGTTGGCAGAATTCAGCTCCTTGTGCTTGTAGAACTGGGGTCCCATTTTCTGTGGTTGTGGGCCAGGGGCTGCTCTCAGCTCCCAGAGGCTGCCTCTAGGCCCCCACATGCAGCTCACGGCACAGCTATCGGCGTCCTCCTGTGATGCCGTCCCTGTGAAAGGCCCACCTGATCAGTCCAGGCCACCCGGCATAGCCGTCCTGATTAACTCAAAATCCGAGCACCCTACCCACAGCAGTGATGCTTTGTTCATCTGCTGGTCTTGCACCACTCAGGGGAGGGATAGCAGAGGGCGTGCACACGAGGGGGCAGGGATTTGGGGATCCTGCGTCCCAAAGTCTTGCTTCCAAAGGAAGACGGGAAACTCTGAGCCCCCTTGTTCCAAGAAATGCCACTGAGACCCTGGGCTGAGGTGGCTGGAATGTCCCCGAGGGCCTCCCCTGTGGGACCACCCAGGATTTGCCCCCTTTGAGCCCCTGCCAGGCATGGTCCCTGCTCTGACCCCAGCAGGGCATCTGGAGACTCGGCATTCCCAGCCCATGCCCCTGGGAAAAGTGTTTCTGACGGGAACCTCCATCCACAGCAGGCCAGCCCCAGACACACGGGCAGTCTTCGTCATAGAGGACTCTGATTCAATAATTTATCAGGCCGCATAATAAATTCAAGGAATACCTCCAAGGTTTTAAGAACCCGAATTTGACTTCCCCGGAGTTTCACAAGCAGGACAGCCATTCACCCAGCAGAGCGGAACTCTGTTTGGCAGGGAGTGGCTCCCTTCGGGGTGGGGGGACTCTGTGTTGTCAAGGAGGCAAAGTGTCCTCCAGGGATCCCAACATGCGACCAGCCCCCCAGGCCTGGGGGTCTTTGTTTCTTCAGATGATCAGCAGCTCAGTCAGGGCTGAGGCGAGTGGGGGTGCTCAGGGCGAGGGAGCTCACGGGCGGCAACAGGAGGCCAGTCCGAGGCGCAGGCTCCCAGCCAAGAGCAGCCCAGCCGCCAGGGCCTCTTCTGGAGGGAGCCCTGACCATGCAAGGTGTGACAGGTTGTCCCAGCTCCCCCTACGAGGTCCAGCCTGAGGGGCGCATCCTCCAATTACAGAGTGGGGATTAGAGCGCAGAGCAAGAACCGTGGCCTCCTCACCTCCTGAAGCCTCCTGAATGTCCTGTCCCAGGCTGGCTGGAGACTGGCCCGGTGGAGCCAGGAGGCGCCCGCTGGGGAGCAGAGGTGGGGCTGAGAGGCAGCAGGACATCGCAGGCTCCAAGGGTGGGGGCTGCATCGTGCCCACGGGCTCACTCGGGCTCCCAGCGGGGTGGGGGCTGCATCTCAACAGAGCCCACGGACTCGCTGGGATGGAGCGTGGGGCGTCCATCAGGCCCAGGGCATGAGTGGACCCAGGAGGGGGAGGGCGGGAGGGCAGTTCTTTCAGAATTGATGGTCTGAGCCTAGGTCCGGTGGCTGGAAGAGCAACCCCTCCCCACATCTGTGGCACATGTTTTCATGGACATTATCTCCGAGTCTCTCCAACAGCACGAGTGTCAAGAACACCCCTGGAACCAAAACTTGTGCAAATGCAGATTCCTGGGTGACAGCCCAGACCATCTAAAGGTGGGGAGTTCATGGTCCCTCCTTGTGGTTGTGCTTGGGGGGTGAGCTCCCCATTATCGCAAGCATTTAACCAAAGCACCCAGCTGCAAGGGACAGGAGGGCAGGCTGGACACGATGACCTCCTGCTTAGGTCACAGTGGCCTGCACCCTTGGGGAGTATCCCGAGCGTGTTGCAGTATTTATAAATGTTACATGTAGGGAACAAAAAACCCCCCAAAAACCTCGTCCCAAATTGAACAAGACCCCGGAGAGCGCCCGCTTGGGCCCCTGAGAAAAAGCCCCGTCAGTGTGTCATCCGCAGCAGTGTTGGACTTGGCAGCCTGCATTGTGCAGCAATTCAGTTCCTTATCCAAAGGAGTTTGGCATCTTTTATAACATGCACCTTTGGAACGACAGCAGAATGAATATTTATAGGGCAGGGGTGAGGGAACTGCTAATTGTGGCTGAGGTCCTATTGGATCAACACTCCCTGGCTCCCGGGGACGTGTAGGAGATTACAGCCTCTCCCTGTGAGGGACGAGACCCCAGAAAGAACCCTGAGACCCCAGCAGATCTCGAGCTGGTGCTGTGATCAGGGGGGTCCGGGGCTGGGAGGTTCTTGGACACAGGGCCCTCTGGGGGGAGGTGGGCGGCAAGGCCAAGTGCAAAGTGAGGCTGGGAGTTCGCTGTGCGCCATCTGTGACGCCTCCGCAGGAGCTGAGTTACGATCTCCCTGCAGGATGCGTGGATGGGAGGAAGGGCCGGGCGTGGCGCCCAACAAGGCAGCTTGGACAGGACAGCCCCAGGACCCCTGCAGGGAGGAGAGGGACTCTGGACTGTCCCCCAGCCACCCCCTTCAGTGGAGCCCCAGGGAGAGGGGCAAGGTGCCCAGAGAGAGACCAGGGATGGTGTGGCAGGGAGTGTCCTTCAGGCGTTTGAAACAAGGAGTCCTCTTTCCAAAATATGATTCTGCACAACTTCTCTGGAATCCATGCACAGGTAAAGTCACGCTTGCCTACCTGGACAGAAATGCTGCCCCCTACCCCCATATCAAGGAGCAACATTTTGGGGCTAAACAGGTTTGAAGTTCTCTGCATCTGTGGACTCAGCACCGGTTCTCCCTTCCAGGCAGAGGGTGGGAAGCTCTGCTTGGTTCAGAGTAAAGAGGAAGGTGGAAAATCGTATCAAGAAGGGAGTGATTAGGCCCGAGGAAGGGCTTCCCGCCAGGCAGGGCGAGTAAGAGTGAGCAGCGCAGTGGTTCTGTGTCCCCACACCTGGCCTGGGCACCCTGCTCATGCCCACGGGAGCTGCCCGGAGTGGAGGCTGCAAATGGAGTCAGCTCTGTTTACAAACGTGGGTCTTTAGAGCCTCCGAAAAATGTGCATGAGCTTGGAGAACTGCTCACCTCCTCCTAGCGCACGGACCACCCTGCTCCCTGCTCTGGTGGGAGCCCCCAGTTTGAGAAGACGCAGAGCTGGAAGAGCTGGAGGGGGCTGTCTGCCCGGAGGCCGTCCCGCGCTGCCCCGCCTGTCCTGTCCTCTCTGGGCCCAGCCAGTCCCCCGAGGGCACTCAGGGCTCCAAGTCCACACGAGCGGACCTCTCCCCAGAGTGGCTTGGAATGAACCCTGAGGGGCCGTGGGGGCTCTGCCCACAGCCTTGGGGTTTTGCCCAGTGGAGGAAGGATGGGACCGTGTGTGTTGGGGGTAAAAGGACTTTTGTTTGACTTGTGTCTGAGGCCGTGACCTCTGGCTGTCAGGCGGCCCTCCCAAGAAAACCCACTGTTGAGGCTGCTGGGGCCTGGGCAGCTGTGGCTCGGCTGAGGGGCTGGTGGGCTGCACACCTGGGGAGTCGTCCAGGACAGAGGGCTCCTGGAGGGACCAGAGACACTGGCCACAGAGCAGGCCTCGTTTTCCCGGCTGGCCCTGCGGCACCTTGGCCAGCATTTTAGCTCAACAAGGGCCTGCTGGGCCCACTCTCCCTCTCTCGGTCCCCTGCTGGACCAGGGCCAGGTGACCAGCCAGAGAGGGTACTCCTTGGGCTGCAGTCCTGGAGGACTTCCTGGAGGTGGTAGTGCTGGATCTGCTTGGAAGTGACAAAGGAGGTGGTTCCCAGGAAGCAGCAGTGACCTGAGCAAAGGCCCAGAAGCAGAACAGAGTAAAACATTTTGAGGGTTGGGGGGAGCAGACAGGCTTGGCTGGGCAGAGGGTCTGTGCAGGGTGAGGGTGAAGATCAGGGCAGGCTGAACCCTGGGGGGTGGGCTTGGGTAGGGGGAGCCACGTAACAGGGTGGATCCCAGGACAGCCTGGTGGCCATAGGTGGCAGCGGGTGGTGGGTGCTGTAGAGCCTGGAGGCCGCCGGGAGAGACAGTAGTGAAGTCCACAGGCAGAAGAGCCCCTCGAAGCCACGAAGCTTTGCTGACGGCACTGCTGTGTCCTAGGACAGCGGGGACAGAGTCCAGTGGCCTGGCAGGGGTCTTGTCATCGTGAAGGGCCACCCAAGGCCGCTGGGGAGCCCTCAGCCCATCCCCCAGGGCCCCCCGAGATTGGCTCCGGTGTGCTGCCCCAAGGCCAGGTCCCCCCCACTCTGAGCCATCCCCAGGCTCCTGGGAGAGCAGAACCAGCCCTGCCAGGCCTCCCACCTGCCTCGGAGGGGGCTGAAGAGTGACGGACCAGGCCACAGAGGAATGACTGTGATGGGGCAGGGAGCCCACGGCAGGAGGGCTGGCGGCCACCCAGTCCTCTGGTTTGCTGGTCAGGACCGCGTCACGCCATTTGGCAGCTGGTTCTGACGGCCGCATCACGGCAGGAGCGTGGAAGCTTTCCGCGGTGGTAAACTTTTACACGTAAGGCAGGTTTCTTAAAACGTGCCAGAAATGGCCCCTGAACCTCCTGTCCACCCACCTCCCCGCCCCAGCCCAGTGTGGGAGGCCAACACCTCCCAGCTCTTTAGGAAATGGAGCAGGTGGCTGGGGGCCTGGGGTGGGGGCAGCTCAGAGGAGCCCCCCCTGCCACTCCCCCGAAGCTTGAACTGAAACTTCATTTCCTCTGGGATGAGTCAATGTGAGTCTTCTGCGGAGAAGCCCTTCTCACCCCTGCTCAACACCACCGAGCCGAGGCGCGGTGGGGGGAAGGAGGCTTCGGAGCACTAGGGTGACCCCCGAAGGCTGAGAGGTCAGCCTGGATGCCCAGGTGCACCCGAGGCCACACAGCGTGACTTGCAGCTGCTGAGCAACCCTCGCTGGAGGCTCTGAGTGGTGCCGTGTGGGCCTCCCAAACTGCCCCCGTCCCCACGACGGCAAAGCTGTCGCCACCCTGGATGGCATGTCCATCTGCTGGAAGCAAAGTGCTCTCTGCTGACACCATGGCAATGAAATATAACTTTCTTTACGAGCTGGCGAGAGGTTTTCCCACTGCCATTAAGGTGACACGTGCATGATCGTTGGGCTCTGTGCGTGTGCGCGGCACGTATGCACCAAGGTCGGGCAGAGGCAGCCTCCTGGGCACGGTGGTGGGGGTCACGGTCCTCCCACAGCAGGCAAGGCAGGCCCCATGCCCCACATGTCACACACAGACGCTCTGCTGGCTGCAGGGGCGTGCACAGCTTCCTCCAAGCTCCCCTGCCCCCACGATGCTGCATGCCTCTGGGTGTACCCGCGTTTTGGGGGTGTGGGGTGGGCAGAGGGCATGGTGGCACTGCAGGTATGTCCCCTGCTCAGGGCTTGCAGTGCATGCTGACCTCATAAAGGCTCTGAGAAGTCCCGCAGGCTAGGCATCCTCTCTGTCTGTGTAACACAGATATCCACCAGTGACATCGCTTTTGGGAGCACCTTCAAGTCCCTGATGTGCCCTGGAGTTTATGGCCCACCATCTGGGCAGAGAGAGTTGCCCGTGGATCAGAGCTCAGGCACTTCGTGGCGTCTGGTGACCAGTGCTGAGCAGAGCCCTGGGTGCCTCTGCAAGGCCTTGGTGGGAAGGGGTCACAGGCCCAGCTCAGGAACCACCATCTACAGTCCCCTGTACCCCCTGCCCCCAGCTGGGGCCCAGGCCCCTGCCCACCCAGCCCTGCCCGTCCGTGGATCCAGCCCCCACACCCAGTCTGGGGCACAGGCCAGGCCAGCACAGAGGGGCCGGACCACAGGTGCCACCCCTGGGAGCTGGGCAGGGGCATCCTCCCGTTGCCCCAACTCCCTTGGGAGCTGGACTGAGCCCTCCCAAGTCTGCCCTGTCACTCTGGCCAGCCCCCTCCCCGGCCCGGGGTCTTCCCTGACCCACAGCATCCCTGCTTGGCTCTCAGGAGCACAGTGTGGGACGTGCTGGACGGGGGCTGGGGCAGAAGGGCAGAGCATGCCAGTGACGGGGAGCCCCTTGGGAGGGGGGAGGGCCCATGCTCATGAGGGTGGGGCTCGTCCTCGGTGCTAATTCCATCCTGGTCCCGGCTGGGCTGTCTCCTGGAGAGACCCATGCAGGGGGTGTGAGTCTCCTGTGGCTGCTGTAACAAATGGTGACATATTTAGTGGCTTAAAACATACAAATTTATTTTCTCACCAATCTGGAAGCCAGAAGTCTAAAGCCAAAGGGTCAGGGGGTCTGGTTCCTTCCAGGGGCTCCAGGGAGAATCCACTTCCCTTTTGCCAGCTCCTCCAACTTCCAGTCCAGCAGTGCAGCATCTCCCAGCTTCTCTCTGACTCTGGCCCTCCTGCCTCCACTTGGGAGGACCCTGTGTCTGCACTGGGCCACCGGATAGTCCAGGACACTCTCCTGTCTCAAGATCCTTAATTTAACCCCCTCTGCAAAGTTGCTTTTGCCATGGAGGGTCCCACAGGCACGGGTTCTGGGGGTTGGGATGTGGACGTTCTTGGGGGAGGGCATTATTGTGTCCACCACACAGGGGCCGTCCCAGCAGCAGGCAGGGTTGGGAGTGTGGATGCTGAGGTCCCTCACAGCTCCCCTAACAAGTCAGTGACTGTGGCCCCGGGATGTCCTTAGCTAAGAGGGCAGCAGACTCTCCTCCCCGCCCCGCCTCCCTCCTCAGCGTGGCTGGGGTACCAGGAGGGGCTGATTTGGGCCATGGCGGCTGCTCGCCCCCTGAGTGTGTGTCCCTGAGAAAGCAGCTGTTTGGCCCTTGCAGTCTGAGGGCCCCACGCCCAGGGTCTGGGCAGCCCCGCGTCCGGGGGTAGGGGTGGGTGGGTGGGGGATGGACTCTGAGCTGAGCTTATCTTTTTTAAATTTGGATGAAATTCATGTACCATAAACCAAACCATTTTAAAGTGTACGGGTTAGTGGCATTTAGTACATGCACAATGTTGCGCAGCTATCGCCTCTGTCAAGTTCCAAAACATTCCCATTCTCCCCAAAGGAGATCTGGTTCCTACCCCCTCCCCGCCCGCCACTTTCTGTCTCTGTGGATGGGCCTCCCCCGTGCACTTTTTGTAAGTGGGATCATGCAATGTGTGGCCTTCTGTGCCGGGCTTCCTTCACCAAGCACGATGTTTTCAAGACTCATCCACAGACCAGGCGCGGGGGCGCACGCCTGTAACCCAGCACACTGGGAGGCTGAGGTGGGAGGATCCCTTGAGGCCAGGAGTTTGAGACCAGCCTGGGCAACAAAGTGAGACCCCATCTCTACAAAAAATAGAAAAATGAGCCAGGCGCAGTGGCGCGTGCCTGTAGTCCCAGCTACTTGGGAGGCTGAGGTGGGAGGATCCCTTGAGCCCACGAATTTGAGGCTGCACTGAGCCACGATCCAGCACTCCAGCCTGGGTGACAGAGCAAGACCCTGTCTCAAAAGAAAAATCAAAGATTCCTCCACACTGCAGCATGTGGCACGTGGCAGAGCTTCTTCCTTTCTCTGGCCAAATGACATTTCACGGTATGGATGTGCTGTGCTTTGTTTATGATTCGTCGGTTGTCAGACATTTGGGCTGCTTCCACCTTTGGCTACTGTGAGTAATGCTGCTGTGAACACTTGTGCACAAGTATTGTTTGAATACTTCTTTTTAATTTGTTTGGGCATGTACCGAGGAGTAAAATTGTTGGGTTTCACGGTTTAACTTTTTGAGGAACTGCAGGTGAAGCCGCTGTGGAAGAGTTGGCAGCTCCTCACAGACTTGGCTGTTGGCGGGGTCTCCGTGCGTGGCCAGGCAGCGGTGGCTGGGTTGGCCAGGAGCAACGCCCGCTCCCAGGGGGCAGGACAGGTGCCCTCCCTGTTTGAGAGCCACAGGCACTCACGGCTTCCCTGACCCTACACGATCACAGGCAGCTCCGAGGAAGGAACCTGCTCAGTCTCAGCCTTGGTTAGTGGATTTCCAGGGAAGGATTTGTCAGTGACGCTGCCTTGTCCAGGGTCAGTGGTTGGCCCTTGTTGGGGTGTAAATTGTGGGGAAAGATCCTGTCCCTGAGAAACCCCGAGAACTGCCCCGATGGCACATCTTGGCTGCTGGGGGCTTCGCCTTATTGTCGTGGTGACCAGGGGTTTCCCGGGCCGGGGGCAGCTGCAGCTGGAGCAGCGGGGACGATGCATGCGGAGCAGCTCCCGCTGCAGCCACCGCAACCCGACGGCTCTCGCTGCCTCCCGGAGGGTGGACGTCCTGGCGCGGTGTCCCCGCCCTCCCACGGTGGCCTGACCCTCCAAGGGTACCTGCCCCACCCCCAGGGCCAGATACAGCTTAGCCTGGTCCCAGCCAGAGCCCCTGCCCCACCGCGTGCTGCCCCAGCCCCAGCTGCCCGGCGGTTGGTGGATGATCGGTCAGTTTCATTGACTGAGTCACTCATTCGTTTGTTCATTTGTTCAGTTCTTCGAGCTCCACAAATAGGTGACAAAAGGCCCAAAGGCAGGTGAGAAGGTGGCCCTGAGGTACCCAGACGGCTCCACACATCCCAGCTCAGCCTGGTCACCGAAGAGGAGGTGCTAGAGCCCCACTTTACAGACGGGGAAGCTGAGGCTCAGAGAGGTTAGAAAACTGCCCAGATTCACCCTCCTCCACCCTCCCCCACTGGGACCCCATGAAACTGGGCTGACACCGGCAAGGTGGCCACGGGGGTGGCCTCCCCCCATCCTGCCCAGGGCAGGAAAGCCGGGTGGGCGTGGGGTGACAGAGCCCCTCCCCTTAACGAGAGCCCCTCGGGTGCCCACCCCCATGGGCTGGGGCTTCCCCTCCCCCAGGCAGCAGTGGCCGGGACACAGCTGCCCCTGGGACCCTCACACGGGCCATGGAGACTGACCGACTGAGCGCTGCCAGCGCTGCAGGTGGACAAGACTTGTGAAGATGCCCGATTGTGGCATCCTGAGGACAATCGTCTCAAGTGGGTGGTACTGCTGGACACTCGAGGACACTCGGCCGGGGGCCCAGGGTTGGGTGGGTCCTTCCTGTACCGCATCCCCCAGGCCGGGTGTGGTGACCCTGTGGCTCTGGCCCTCCCTGCGCCTGGGGACAGAGCTGCAGGAAATGCTCTGACAGAAGCCGCTGCCCCCAGGGGCCTGTGTGCAGGGCTCCATTACTGTCCTTGGCTTCCAGGAAGCCGCTGCTCTCTGCGCCCCGCCCTCTGCTCAGCCTGGGCTGTGCAGTGCCCACGCAGGTGGGGCGCCCTGTGTCCCAGTCGCATGCGCCTCCACTTACCCGAGTCCCAGAGGCTCCTCCTGGGCTGCCGCACCGGCACTGGTCCTCTGGCCACTCCCGGGAGCCCCTCGGGGTTTGGTGGGGAAGTGCTTCTTCACGCTCTCTGGACCCTCCGCAGGGCAGTCTCCTCCTCTGCCCCCTCCTTTCCTCAGCTTCCCACCTTCCAGCCCGGCGGGCTCCAGCTGGGGGGCATGGGCTTTGGAAGTGGGGGACAGGGTGTGAGTCTCTGATTGGCCACTTGCTGGCTCCATGCTGGGCAAGCAGCTTTACCTTTATGTGCCTCAGTCTGCTCACCTGCAAAATGGGTCTATGAGGGCTCCTTGGTGCCGGGTTCTTTCTCCCTCCCACTTGCTCCCTGGGGGGCCACACCATCTGACTCCCCTCTTTCTCAAGTAACCACATCTGCTCCCCCAGGGAATCTTGTGGGCCAACTTCCAAGGGACAGGCAGAATGGAGCAGGCAGAACGTCCTCCTGATGGCTCAGCCCACTCTGCCCTTGCCCCTGAAGCTGTTCTCAGCAGGGTGGGCAGCCACGGGGTCCTGCCCTGGCCTGCTCAAGGCCCCTAGGCCTCCCCAGACCTCTGACCTGCAAGGCCACCCCAGGCCCTGCCCCGCTGTTTCTCACAGACGCCTTACCCCCAGCTCCGGGCTTTTCCGGGCTTGTTTAACTGCGTGTGTCTCTCTCCCCCACTGTTGGATTCGGCAGCCACCAGCTTCACGTGGCTCCTGAAACTGCAACGAATCAAAGCCAAACCAAGTAGCAGATTCAGGTCTGCAGCCACAAGAGCCCCACTTGAGAGTTCGGCAGCCACATGTGGCCAGCGGCGGCCGCTGGGACAGTGTGGAACATTCCCTGCCTTGGAGTGTCCCACCGGAAGGACGGGCTGGGCTGTCGGCCCCACGTGGCAGGAGCGGGCCAGCCTCTCAGGCCCCGCACACTGAGCCGTGCTCAGGACGTCCCTGTGGGGTGACTGCTTGTGCTGGCCTTTCGGTCAGGGGTCTGCCGGCTGCTCCTTCGCTCAGTCATGGTTAAATCACCTGCCTTTGAGGCGTCACCTGCACCTGCGGACACCAAGGGGAGAGCCCCGGGGGCCTCTCTTGCACTATCCCTTTCAAATGATGATGGAGCAGGCATCGGGCAGGGTAGCCTTTCCCGCCTGGCAGGCAAGGGCTGCTCTGGGACACAGCAGGGGCCAGAATGGCTGCATCTCTGTCCAGCTGTGCTCACCGCTGGCCCTGGGACCTTGGGTGAGTCAGTTCCCCCACTGAGCTCCAGTCCCTCCACAGTAAAGTGGGGAGAACAAAATGCCCTAATCTTAGGGAGGCCTTGGGGCTCAGCCCAAAGTCTGCACAGAACCTTCTGGAACGTGCCATTTCTACACTCTCAGTGCGGTATGCCCTGTCCTCTGGCTTTGTCCTAGGGACCTTGGGGACCCATGGGGACTTGCCACCCCCAGCAGCCCTTCTCCCAGGAAGAGACAGCCCTGTGCCCCTGCCCTTGTCTGAGAGTGCTGGGCTGCCGTAGCCAGGGTGATCAACCGCGGTGATTTACGGCCATGCCTACTCCACACCCGCCTTGCCCATGAGCTTCCACATCCTTTACAGAAGCCACCCAGGACCAGGCTTTCTGCACCCCGACCCCACATCCAGGCCCATGTGGGAGTCCCTGGCTGCTGTGACCCTCCCTTTGAGATGCCTGGAGCAGGAAGGCAGGGGTCGGGGAGGGTGCCTGAGGGATTTCAGGTGCTGTCCCTTGTGCCAGACGTTCTCCCACTGTCAGTGGGAAGCCAAGTGGCTCTTTGGTTTCCAGAAAAGTGCTTGGACCACCCTCAGGGTGAGACAGGGACCCTCAGCTGGGCCCTGGGGCTGGGAGCAGGGCCCGACTATCTCCCAAGAAGTCTCCAGAGCACAGGCTCCCTGCTCTCGGAGGCCGGAAGACACCAGAGTGGCTGTCAGCCTTCACGGTGACCACTGCCGAGGGTTTGGGCCTCCTTTCTCCCCTGTGCCTCCTCAGAACCCGCCTCGGGCATCGTCCCCACGTGGGGAGTGGGCCATGAACCTGGGAGGTGAACCTGGAAGAGTGACCCACCTCACTTCCCAGAGTCTGGCATGGAGGCAGCTTCCTCAAAGGTGTCCCCTGGGTGAGCTTGTTCTGAGCCACACGGGCTCCCTGTCCCTGCCCCCCCACCGACTGGCCAGGATGGCATGGCCTGGGCAGTGTCACACAGCATGTGGGGGACAGTCCGCCAGTCCCAGGCTGCTGGACTCAGAGTCCAGGCCCTGTGAGGACAGATCCCAGCCAGGCCATGGCCCAGACACTTACGTTACATGATTCTGGCATGACACCCAGGTTGGGGGCTCCTGGGTATAGCCAGCACCGGGGGCTTTGGGTCTCCTGGCCACACACGCCCTGATGTCAGGCCCTGGCCTAGGGGATGGCGAGCAGGTTGGCCTACCCAGCTGTCCAAGGTGACAGGCAGTTGTCATGACTCGGGGTTGGCTTGGGAGCCTCCGGAAACCCAGGCGGCGCCGTCACTGCCTGATCTGGGCCCCAATTCTGGGGGTATCCTGGAGGGTCTGGGGGGCCGGGGGGCTCAGCCCACTGGAGGCCAAGAGCAGGGAGGGAGGTGGGCCCCCTTGGCCCTATATCCTGGGGGCTGCCGGGTCTCCCCAGGGCACCTGAAGAACAGGCTGGCCTGGCCTCAGAGGCCGCTACGGAGGAGGCGCCTCTGCCCTGGGCTGGGCTAAAAATAGCGAGGGATGGCGGGGCAGGGACAGCCGGTGGGAGGCCTGTCCCGGGAGGGGCCAGGAGGGGGCCTGACGGCAGCCTGGCCCAGGACCCACCGTCAATGGTGCGGCGCCCCCACCCCGTTCCTGGTGGCCGGGACAGCCGCAGCCCAGCTGACAGGCTATTTTTTCCCCTGCTTGACTAAATATGGTCGGGGAGCACAGCCCGAGGGGCCTCGGCCAGGGCCGCGTGCCTGGGATGCTTGGCTGGGTATATAAGAGCTGCCAAGGTGAGGCCACTCCTGATCCGAGGGGGCCCCACGCCTGCGTGGCCCTCGGGTCAGGCCCTGCCCTCCCCTCCCCCGCCCGGGCCTCCCGTGCGCTGCGTGAGCGTGTGTGAGTGCACACACCCTCGGGACCCTGCCTTTTGTTCCACCCTGACCTCCAGCTCTCTACCTTGTGCTGGCCCAGAGGGGCGTGCAGGAGCTCCCTGCGGAGAGGCCCAGAGCGCAAGGTGTGCAGCTGGGCCCTTCCTTAACTCTGCATCAGTGCTCCCCCCTCCCTCTCCCTTCCCCTGCCTCCTGCTCTCTCTCTCTCTCTCTCTCTCTCTCTCTCTCAAGATCTCCCTCCCGCTAAGTCTGCGCTGCTGCAGGCGGCCTGGGGGAAGGGCAGGGGTGTGGAGAGGGGGTGCCCGGTGTCTTCTTTCTCTCTCTGCCCCCCCAACCCAAGTGCGGACTCATCGGGAGCTCCGGCCTGCCCCCACCCCTGCATTCTCGATTGGCTCGGGAGGAGGTGGCTGCCACTGCCGCTGCTGCAGCATCTCCCAGGGAGCTGCGACCCTGCGCCCGCCTTGCTGCTGCCGCTGCCGCCACTGTCACCAGCCCAGAGCCCCTCAGGCTCCGCGGTGAGTCCTGCTCAGCCCGCCACAACCTCCCGGCCGGCGCCGGGACGGCCCCTGCAAACTTGCCCTGCGCTGCGGTGGGGGTGTGCCCGTTGGCGAGGTGGGTGCTGTGGGTGCTGGCGCCGCGTGGCTCCGGCAGGGGTGCTTTGGAGTTTTCTCTTGGCTCGCGGCATCGTCCACATTTGGAAAACTGCAGAGCCAGCAGCTAGCGGGGCTGGGAGGGCGCGTCCAGCTGGGATGCACGAACTTTGACACGCGGGCATTTTGCAAGAAAGCAGCTGCCCCTGGACGCTCAGCGGTGGACGGGGTGGGGGCTGCAGGGACGGGGGGCACGATTAACCTGCCGCTCTGCAACAAAGCCCCAGCAGCCGGGAACATGGTAAACTTACCTTGAACTTGCAGCATTGACCACTGAGGTGCGGGTGGGGGCAGGGGACCCCTGAGCAGGGGCCCCGGGCAAGGCTGCCCCTGGCTGGGACTCTGGACTTCCGTAGCTCTCCCAGCCCTGGTTGGGGTCTAGAGGGTGCCCCTGCCAGGTGTTCACGGGAGCGAGGGGCACACGTGGGCAGAGACTGGGGGGCTTCAGGGGGGCCGTCCCGGTGGTCCGTGTCTGTGCGGGTCCCTGTGAGGCAGTGTGACTTCCACAAGGCCTTCCCACAGTGCTGGGGTTGAGGGGCAGTGGGGGGGAGCATTCACTGCTGAAGAGCCCTGGGCCTCATCCTGCCGGGGCGCCGTGCTGCTTGCTGCAGGGTCTGCTTTGAGGTGGTGGATGTTCTTCTATCAAGATGGGAAACTTTTTGAAAAGTGACTATGATTCATTCGTGAATGGGCAGAAGCTCTTGGGGGCTCTGGCTGGGTCTGGGGTGACTCTTCTGCCCTTTGGGGCCATCCAGTGTTCCCCTGACCCTCTGACCCCCAGCCCCATCCAAACGAATGCCTGAGGGGGTGCTGGAGCCTGGGGAGGGGGCCGGGAAAGGAGGAAGCCTCCTCCCGACTCAGAGGTCTCCGGAGGGCACAGGCAAGCAGCTCACCCACCTGGGCCCCAGGGAAGTTGGGAGCTGGGGCTGCGGTCTGGGCTGCCCTTTCTTACCCTTGGCTCATACAAAGGATAGAAAACAGCGGCCACATGGAGGGGGGACGTCAGCGTCTCTCTGCCAGCTGCTCCTTCCTTTGTGGGGGTGCCTCCCGGAGCCCTGATCACAGCCCCCCCATGTAAAGCTCCAACCCAGTCATGCCCGGGGGCCTGAGCGGAGGCCTCAGCACACCACGGGCTCTGCAGAGACCTTGTCCTGCCCCAGGGGTGCAAGGGTGGGACGTGCTCCTAGCTTTCTCCTCCCAGGAGCAGGCTGGCTGTCCATGGGTGTGGCAAGAGGGTCACACCGGACCTTCTCTTGCTGATGAGGAGACCCGGAAGTCCTCTCAGGTCCTGGGGCTGCCCTCCGGCCCCACACCAGTGTCAGTGCGGTGACAGGGGCTGGGCCCAGCGGGCCCTCCTGCTCAGCAAACCCTCTGTTTTGCGCCTGGCCTGGCTCCCCTGTGGCACCTGCAGTGCCACCCTCCTTCCACGTCCCACCTCCTCACCTGCCGGCCTCGCCCTGGGTGACAGCGGGGTCTCCAAACCCCTGCAGGTCTCTTCTTCCTCTTCCCCCGAGCAGGTGGGGGTTGGCTCCGTGTCCTGCCTGTGGGGACCTAACCTACAGGTCCCATTGGTCCCTTTAGTCTTCTCTGTATTTTTCAGACTCCTGGCTACACAGCTGTTCACAGAAGTTATTAGGGAAGAGGGAACCTGTACTTCTCCACTCACAGAGAAATTTAAAAATGCAATGAAAAAATTACCAATACAATTAAGTATTACAAAGTGCTTAGTTTGCCACTTGCTAAGTTTACTTAAACCCTCTTCAATGGGTTCATTAGAAGCTGGTGAGCAGGGGGGAAATTCATTAACAGGAAGGCGGCCCCTGCATTCGACTGTAAATTGGTATTGATCAGGGGTTGGTGGAGGCTGGGCGGCTGGCCACAAAGAGCCAGGTGAGGGGCCAGACGCCTGGGTGCTGCGGCTCTGAGCAGGCGACAGTGTCCCACTGACCCCTGAGTGCCCGTGTGAGCTGCCAGTTCTGTGCAAGCATCGCTCCAGGTGGGCTGCGCTGCACCCATGGAGGGCAGAGCTGGCTCAGGGCAGTGATGCTGCGAGGCGTGGGCATGGGAGGGCAGGTAAGTAGAGGGAGGGAGGGGTGCAGAGAGCCGAAGGAGGAGGCGGCCGGTGGGGAAAAGCTCCCTCACCTGGCTGGGCATCCACTCTGTGGCCAGGCCGCGGCTGCAGGAGCTGCCAGCCAAGTGGGCCGCCTCTCAGGAGATCCGGCCTCTCTCCGGGGATGTGGAGACCTCCGAGGAACGTCTTTCTCACTCATGTCTTCAAAGAGAGAGGCACTGAGCCCTCCCCTCAGGGCCTCCCGTTGCTGGGAGGCAGAATTCACCAGGGACCTGCCCAGGAAAACGTCAGCTGCCCAGGTAAGCCCCCTGGTTCGCTTCCTGGGTCTCTTGGCGCCACGTGCCCCTGTCTGGAGCTCCATGTCTGGCCTCAGGGAGCGAGGAGTCGTCCAGCTCCTGGGAGGAGGAGGTGGCTGGTCCTGTGAGTGGGGGCTGGCCCCCACGGCCATGGGTGAGGTCTGCTCCCCAAGGCTGTCTCTCTGCTCAGTCCTGTCTGGGCTTGGCTGGGACCTGCGGGCTCAGAGGGGCCAAATGGAGAGGGCGAAGGCTGGCTGAACCTTGGCGCGTCTCTGGAGGTTTGGGATGTGGACGGCGCATCCTTTTGCTGGGGTGAGGGGGAGGCAGCAGCCTGGATCTTGTCTTGCTCCATTGAAGGAAAACTGAGCTTCTGTTGGGGTGAGTGACGGGGCTCAGTTGGGGCTGGAGGCTTTCTGGGGCCTGCTGTCTGCTTCCGCCCTTGTGGGCTGCGTGCGTGTGTGGAAGTGCCCAGGTCAGAAGGGAGCAGGGAGCCTTGGGGCCCCTGGGGACAGCTGCACAGCAGGCAGAGGTGCAGGGAGGGTGGCCGGGTGTGGACGTCGGGGCCTCTGATCTGCCTGCTCTACACCTGAGCAGGGCAGCCTCGCGCCAGGGCCCTTCCCGGGGCCTGTCGAACTACCTGCTTGGGAAACATACTTCTTTATATGCCCATATGGACCTGCTAAGCTATGGAATGTAAAGAAGTATGTATCTCAGGCTGGGAACTCTCTCCCTGGACCGGGGGCAGTCCACACCCGCGGGGGCCACTGGGGCCGGCAGACAGGCAGGGCGAGGCTGGGTGGCAGGCTGCCTGGGCGTCGGTGGACCGCCACGTCCCTGCCGGCATTGTTCTGTCACTTTGCCTGTGTCAGCAGGTGGAAGCGCTCATCAGACATTAAATATTCAGCGTGCTGACTGCGGCAGAGGCAGGGCGGGCCTGGCGGTCGTGGGGTCTGCCAGGCTGGTAGGGACCGGGGGCATGGGGGCCTTGGCCTGGGAACACTGAGTGGTGGCGGCTCTGGGGGCTCCATTTATGGCAGCCCTGGAGGAGGCTATGAGCCAGCAGAAGGCCATGTGGCCACGGCAGAGGCACAGAAAAGAACAGTCCTGGAAGGGCAGGTGGCTGGCGGTGGGTGGGGGGACCAGGCTCAGTAGCACATGCGAGAGGCCTTTGACGGGAAGCTTCTGGCTTTACCCGGGCTCCGTGGCAAGGCAGGGGTGAGGCCCGCCGAGTAGTGCCTAGGGAGGTCGGGTCAGGGCCACAGCCCCCCACGCAGAGTCACAGGGCCAGGCCCCTGCCACCCCAGGCCCCTCTCCTCTGCCTGGAGGTACCTCGGAAAGGAACCAAGGGGGCTGAACCTGTCTGGCTGAGCCCACAGCCCACCCTGGGCACCTGGGGGCAATTCAGTTTTATCAATCTCCCCAGCTCACTCGGCCCCCACCTGCGCCCGGCCAGAGCCCAGCTCTGCTCTCCTTCTGTTTCCACCAAATCCAACCCAAAGTACTTTTGCTGTGAAGGCAGGCAAGGTTTTGGTAAAAGCCGCGTGTGTGACCCAAGGCCCTCCCCTTGCTGGGGGCTGAGTCCCTCCTGCTTTGTGCCAGCCGGGTCCCCATCAGGAGGATGGGAGGATGTCCTTCGGGTCCCAGGAGATGGGGACAGAGTCTGGATGGGTCTGCGAAACGCTTTCCCACCATGTTGGTCCTTCGAGGGCCAGGTGAAGGACAGAGGGTTCTAGGGGCCCCGGCAGGGGCTGGGCCATGGTGGGAGGGCCATCTGCAGCCTGGGGTGAGGCCCTGTCCCTGCCCTGGGAGCCCCCCAGGCCTCAGGCCATTTTTCAGTGTGTGCCGCCTCTGCCCCTCCCACCATGGCCTCTGGCGGGACCCCTCCTTCAGCGGCTGGAGGTTTTGGGTTCGGGGGCAGCCGGGTCTCCTGAGCAGCTGGGACCAGCCCAAGGAGCCCCTGGACCTGCCCATATGGCCCACCAGGGGTCTGGGGCTGACTGCAGCTGAGGGTGCGAGGACTGTGCAGCCTGGTTTCCAAGTCTTCCTTCTGGAAGCTGCGTTCTCTCACGGCCGCGGCTCCACCTGGTGTGGCAGCCAGGGAGGCAGCGCCGTCCTTGCGCCACTGGGCCCTGGGGGTCAGTGCGCAGCATCCCCCGGAAGGTCATCTCTGCCCGACTCGCTTCCAGCTCCAGCCACGGGGAGGGAAGAAGCCGGGCTCGTGGCCACCAAGGCCGGCGGCGGCCACAGACACACCACTCTCTTCCCCTAGATGCGGCTGCCGTACATTAAAGCTTTATTGCAGGATGTGGTGTTTAAATAAAAGCATTAGTGTTTTGGAATTAGGTTTGACTGAGCAGTAAAACTAGAGAGTTCACAGGGAGAGAGCCGCGGCCCACTCAGCTATAAATCACCTCCAGCCTCTTGATCTGCTGAATTAAAAATGAGCATCCCTCGGACGCCTCCCCGTGGAAGCTCGGGCCCCGCTCCCCTGCACGTGTGACCTTCTGGCCCCCCCACCCCCGCCCCGGCTTCCGCAGGGGCCTGTGGGCTGGAGCCTCCTGTGCACAGATCTCCAAATGTTGGCTTTCCACCGGGAATGGCCGGGAAGGGAGCCCCGCCGAGCTGGCGTGGAGCGTGGGCTGGGACCTTCCTCCATGGGGTCTTTGGGCCTCTCCATTTGAAACGGGAGGGCAGCCAGGGTGGTGCAGATACTGGCTGACTGCACTGCACCCGTGGGGCCTTTCCCAGGATGAGGCGCCACCCCAGCTACGCTGCCACAGGTGCTGGGGACTCTCAGAGGGAAACGAGCCTGGGGAGTGGCCAGTGGGGGCCAAGGCTGGACGCGCCGCTCCCTTGGGACTCGCCTGCCAGCTGGGGTGCCCAGGCAGTGTGTGGCTGTGAGGAGGCAGCGGCACCCCTGTCTTTGACGCTCTGGACTAGGCAGCACCGCGTGGAGGCTCCTGGGTTTCCTAGGATGCTCTAGAAACCTTTGCTTCCCAGCAATGGGATGATGGGCCCAGGTCCTGCCAGTGGAAAGAGTAGCTGCAAGGACTGTGGGGCTTGTATGCTCAGTGGACCACAGGAGCTAAAGTCTCTCTTCTGTGGCTCACAGAATCTAGCTGTGAAGTGAAATTTCCACCCATGCTGAGTAGAGCTTAGAAGGACCATGTGCGGGAAGGGGCTGGCCCCATGGCTCTGTGTGTGCGCGTGTGGGCGCGCACCAACAAGTTACCTTTATTTTTGTAGCCAGATGGCCTAGTCAACTGTGGTACCCCCTTCTAAAGAGGGGGTGGCTGGTGATTACAGTTTAATAGTGCATTCATCAGGTACAATAAAGCATTTTATTGCACAAGTATCTCAGAGCGGGTGCAGGCCTTCTGAGAGCTTCACCTGGTGTGCATCAGCAGTCTCCCTTAAAACTCTCACCCTCGCGTGACAATGCTGCACTGAGGAATAAACTGCTATTATGCATAATTAGATTGACCCACAGGACGGATATCTTAGCTGCCATAGCCCGAGTCAATCAAAGTGAACATCGCTTGAATTGCAAATTTCCCCCCAAAATGCCCTAAATTAAAAATGAGAGAACCTGAGTGACCTGGGCCAGCTCTGGGGCAGGGCGTGGCCGAAAGAGGCTGGAGGTGGGCGGGGCCCATGCAGGGCATTAATTGCTGCCACCTTAGCATAAAGGGTGACCCGAAATCTGAGAGACTCTGTGCTGACTCAGCCCAGCCTGCACGTCTGCTTGCAGGGGCCTCTGCGCCGTCTGCAGCCCTGCTCCATGCCTTCCACGTCCCTGGGCAGGGCACCGACCTCGGGGTGGCTGGCCGTGGGGTGGGGGCGTGGGCTCTGGCTTTCTGAGAGACCCTGGCCCCACCCACTATCCTTGGCTCCCCATCAGCCTCTGTCCTGGTGTCCTGGATGCATTACACCCGGGAAGAGGTGGACACAACTTTCAGGAAGGGAAGAGGCCTGCAGACAGCGTCAGCAGCTCCAGAGACTCATGCCGTCTGCTCCTTCCTGAGGCCCAGGTCCCGGCCAGCCAGAGCTCGGGGCTTGGAGGGCCCTCCTGGGGAGGCCCCTGGGTGCACAGTGTGGACTGCCACTAGTGCTCACAGTTCTCGGCTGGCTCTCACCCTGGGAAGGCCCATCCCGCCGAGTGGGGAGGGGCGGCCACTGCAGCAGGGCAGGAGCATGCAGAGCTGCTGCCCGGGATGCTGCAGCGCTCCGCAGGCGGCGCCAGGGCAGTGAGTCTCAAGGGCAGGGATCACAGGCCACCGCCAACGGCCCAGCAGCTGCTCCTGAGATAGAGGGACCCAGGGCTGGGTTCCTACAAAGCGGTCACCACAAGGCACTTCGAAATCAGGCCAGCTCACCCAGCTTTTCAGAGGCACAACTAAGTCTTCAGGCCGGGTCCGCTCCCTGTGCTAGGTGAGCCGTCCTGATTGCGTGCAAGTGTGGGTGACACTGAGGCACAGAGGGGCTGGGCACCCTGGACCTCCCAGGCCACCTTTGTCCACCCCAGGGAGAGAAGGTTCCACTGCAGCAGTGTGGGCTGCAGCAGTCACTGGCCGTTCCCTGGCCAGGAGATGGTCACTCAAAGACCTGGAGGTTGGGAGTCCGGGGTCCCCTCCGCATGGGACTGGGGCAGGAGCAGTTGTGCATGCACGTGCGTGTGCACAGCAGCATGGGTGGAGGACAGTTTCCGGGACGAGCGGGACAATGACCCAGAGTATTTTTAACAGCAGGGAAGGGAGAAGGCAGCTGTCCCTGAAACTCACGGGGGGGCCCCATGGGAAGTTTTCAAGGTTGAAGGACACCGAGGACAGAGGCGCCGTGTGGGCCCTTGTCCCCCTGGCAGGCCTGCGTGCCCTCAGTCATGCCCAGATATGGCGCCGGGGCTGTGTGTGTCTCCCCAGCCGCCCGCCAGGGCCGGTATAAATAGTCCGTGTTCTCAGCTGTCCTGTTGGAGAGGCTGAACTCAGATGACTCAGGCCAGAGGAGGCCCAGGAGCACCCCTACCTGCCCCCCACGTGCCCAACACCAGCAGCTGCAATGGCCCCGGCAGCAGGTGAGCTCTGAGCTCCGCCCGTTGTTCCCCCCTCACCCAGAGACCTCCTGTTGTCCTCTCCCGAGGGCATGGCAGGGCCTCTGCCCACCAGAAGAGCAAAGAGGGGTAAGAATCCCTGCCTGGAGCAGGTGCGGGGGACGCCTGTCTCTGCTGCCTTGGACGTGGTCCTGCGCGGGGCCCCTGCCTCCCCATGTCTCTCATACCTCCACATCAGCCCCTGGCCAGCCCCGCACACTGCAGAGGCTTCGCAGCCGGCAGGATAGCACTGGCTGCACCCCCTTCCACCTTTAACTTAAGAAGTGAATCTCTAATGGTGGAATTTCAGACACTCCTGGGACCTGTGGAGCAGGTGTCCTTAAGTAGGGCATGAAAGGGTTCACCCAATGCCCCTGAGACACAGGTGCCCCACCCCAGCCTAAGGACAGATGGGACACTTTCCAGTCATGTGTCTACGTACTAGGAGACCTCACCAAGCTGGAGGATGAGCAGAGGATGCTTTGACAGAACTTGGAGAGTGAAGTGCACTGTCTGCTTGCGTGTGCAGGTTGGGCCCTCCATAGTGTCCCAAGGCCTGTGGTGGCCACACTGGACCCTACTGCCATTTTATCTGATGCCACCCTTGAGCTCTGGCTCCGGCAGCTGCACGGTCCATTTCTGCAGGGGGTTGGGGTACAGCAGGTGTCAGGGATGGAGCAGGCACCTCAGTGGCCACTGTCCCACCTGCAGCAGGGGCTCCAATAAGACCCTGTGGTGCCAAGTGGCTTTTCCTCATCACAGGACATGTGGCCATTAATTTGCCCCCAGCCGCCGTGGCCTCCCTTGACCTCAGGGCTTTCTGATCTGTTCTTAGCCAAACAGCTTTCTTTCTTCACATTAAACCCGCTTTTATCCCAGCCCTATCTTTGAGATAATAAGACACAAAAATCTATCTTGCGATTTTTGCAAAGAACAGCAAAACAATCACGCATCTCCTCCCGCCCCCGACTCCCTCTTGCCTGGCCTCTGCTCTTTGGGTCTATTTGAGGCGAAATTTATCTCTAGGAAGGGTCCCATCAATTTGCCTTGCTCTTGTGTTGACAAGTTTATTAAAAACCTGGGCAACTCTGTATTAAACTTTTATCAGTGTTGAGAAATAATACATTTCTTTTTTTAAATAGATAGAAAAGTTATGGATTTGGGCTGAGCAGGTCTTGTTCGGCATTTGCCTGAGTCAGCGTTGCCGATAATAAGAACTGTGCTGTGTTGGGGTGTGGGGTTTCCTTTTGCCTTTTCATTGTGAGTCTCTGTGGGGCTGTCCTGTGGGTCAGCACCCCCGCAAGGACCCCCCCAAGGCTCCTGCCGAGCATGCAGCCAGGGCTGCTCTCACTCACGGGGCTACTGTAATTCTTTGCTATCTATTTTAATAATTAACCAAAATCTGGAATTAAAAATTAATTTAGTGGTGAATCTGAGTGCTAATAGGTAATGTTGCTGCATGGAGAAATATTAGGTTATTGACATTTAAATTTTAAAAGCTTCATAGTAAGAAACAAAAAAAGCATCCAGATATGAGTTGGCGACGTCCCCTTGGGGCAGGAGGGGAGGGGCTGCAGTCTTTGAAGCCAGCCGTGGGCAGGAGCTGCCCTGTCCTTGCCACCCGGGGGCCGTGTGAGGGGCTTGGGGTGGGAGGGGGCCCAGCCTCTGCCTTGGGTGCCCCGAGTCTCTGCAGTGAGTTGGTGGGGGGTGGGGGCACGCTGTGTAGTCGCCGAGGGTGGCGTCTTTGGCTGCAAGTGGGACTGGCTGTTGGTTGTCCTTGAACAGAAGTTGGTACTGCATCTTCACAAAGGACGCCGGTCATGGCATCCACCATGCTGGAGCGAGTGACGCTGTCCCCTGGGTGTCTGTGTGGTTTCTGCCCAGAGTGGCCACCATCCCTGAGGTCCTGGGCCAGGGTCTGTGGGCACAGGAGCAGTGAGGTATGGCCCCATGGCCTTGAGGGACAAGTGGCCGTGGTCCCCGCCAAGCCAGGACGGGGCCGTGGAGTGACAACAACTTCAGGCCACGCAGGGCTGTGCTCACACATCACCAAGCCCACGTGGCCAGTGCCACGCACACTTCCCACATGGAGGACCTGAGGCCAGAGGGGCTGAGGACGCCCCCAGGAACCCCCAGCTTGGTGTGTGGTGCTCAGAGCTCAAGGTCACCCTCTGCTCTGCCAGAGGTCAGACCTGGGGGCAGCTGGGGGTGAGGGGCCGGTCCTGGTGAGAGAGTGCCG
Organism: Daubentonia madagascariensis; assembly: GCA_023783475.1. Lineage (NCBI taxonomy): Eukaryota > Metazoa > Chordata > Mammalia > Primates > Daubentoniidae > Daubentonia > Daubentonia madagascariensis. The sequence goes on along the minus strand of JAKFHU010001640.1, from coordinate 186,101 downwards.
ACTTCAGAGCTTGCAAGTGCTGGGGCTGCGGTGCTGCTTGCCCTCCGGGGTCCAGCACAGGGTCTCAGGGGCCCTTACCAGATGCAGGAGGGCTTCCTGGAGGAGGTGGCAGCCACTGCTCTGGCCTGGGGCCTCCTGCTCCCCCAATCAGGGTGAGGCTGGCCAGCATGGCCCAGAGCCCCCCGCAGCTGGTGGGGCTCGTGAACACTTCCCGCTATGGTCTTTATCTACATCACTATTTCCTCCAATTATAACTAATTGGACACATATTGCATTTTCATAGCATCTAATTTTCTATTGATTTTAACACAGGGTTGCTGGTGTTTTCGGCAGTGATTGCCCGAATCTCGTATCAGTTGCTGCTTAAAAATGCTGAGTGTACTTCCCTGTGTGGGATGACTCCATCAGCAGATGTTTTAAAACCTATTTAATTGTTTGGTTCATAAAGTGCACAAACTGTAGTAGTTGCGACCTCATTCTCTTTAGCACCCTAGTAAAGAGGGGCAGAGAAACCCGGGTGGGTTTTCCAGGGAAACTCCACCCCAGGCTCCAGCCACGGCCCCGCTGTCCTGGCAAATGGTGAGCTCACCAGAAGCTCTTGAGCTGTCTTTCTGCCGGGCCCTGGCACCAAGCCTGGGGACGCCGAGGGTAGCAGCCAGGAGCCGTCCCTCCCCTGGCGAGCTTACCTTCTAGCAGGTAAGGCATCACTCACTGAGATGCAGAAACCACAGGGGAGCTGGCCCCAGAGAGGGCCTCGGCAGACCTTGCCTCTCCTGCAGGGATGCTCCAGGTGTCCTCCAGGGCTCGGTCCCTTGGTGCCTCCTCCTCCTGGCCCTGGGCTCAGAGAACCAGGAGTAGGCAGAGTGGCTGATGTGGTGAGGGGCTGCGTGGGGCGTGGCAGGATGACAGCCCGGGCCTGGGAGGTGGGAGGCAGGACGGCTGGGGCTGCAGAATCATTTGGGGGAGGCAAGTGCCAAGGCCTGAGGATGTGGATGGGGGCCTCCTGGGAGGAGTGGGCTCCATGTAGCTGTTGGGACCATGGAGGAGATTTTGGGGCTTGTGGGATGTTAGCATCTTGGCCTTTTTCAAAGAGAAAAGAAAAAATACGAGAAAGCCGGGGAGCCTCAGGGGACCTCCCTGGACAGCCCCTGATGGTGGGTGCGACCCCAGGATGTGGAGGGGAAGGGTCTCAGAAATATGTGTCAAATCAAGTTGAAACGCCCAAAGCGAGGCTGCTGACCAGGCAGCACAGGAGCTGCCCAGGGATCCAGGGGTCTGTCCCATCGTGGGCTGAGTTGTGGGTACGGCTCCCGGCATTTCTCTGGAAAACACAGTGTGGGCTAATTCCCTCAAATTCACAAACGATGGTGTAGGTCACCGATTCAGCAAAGCGTGCCTGGGACCCATCCCCAGGCAAGGCCACATCAGGGCAGGAGAGCAAGGGGCTGGTCACCCACCCACCACCCCAAGCAGCTCACAGAGGGCAGGCATGGTCTGAGCCCTGCGTGGGGACGCTGTCCCAAGCCTCTGTGGCCTCCTGACTGGGCAACTCAGGACTGGCCTCCATGAGCTCTGGGCGCACAGGAGGGGATGATGGCAGTGGGTGCTCAGAGTGTGCCCGGTGCCCTGGCGGCTCAGCGCTGCTCACAGCTCACGAGGATGATGACAGCATTGGCCATATGCCACACTCCTCGCCCCAGGCTACGTGTGGCTGCACCATGGCAGGCTTTGCAGCCAACCCAGTTGCTCTGGTGTCTTGGGGGTGAAATGACCTAATTTATGTTTACTATGTTTATTGGCAAATGCTAAATTTCCCACCTCCTAAGAGTTCAGGCTCCAGCTCTTTTGCTTGGCTTGGCTTTGTGTCCCGAGTGGGCTTGAGCACGACCTGGGCAGGCCACAGGTGGATCAAAACGTCCTCCGAAGCCATGAGGCCCATCTGAGGAGCATGTTGGGACAGCCCCAGGCAGGGGAGTAGAATTTTGATGTAAATGCAAAGGTCTGCTCATTTGGGGGAAATTCCTCCAGGTTTGGACAGAAATCAAAGAGCATGCCAGGATCAAAGAGGAGCACCCACACCAGTTAAGGAGGGGACCATGCCCCAGTAAGACAAAGCTGTCCCCCAGTCTGTGCCGGAGTGTGGGCTGTGCCCTGAGATTGGGTCTGGGGAGGGCACATCCGCAGGTGACAGAACTGGTCCTTCCTTGGTCCCTGCTGCAGCAGGGGTGGGGTGGGGTGGGGGCCAGGGCCAGGCTCAATGTGCACAGTTCCCCTGCTTGTCGCGTCTTCCGCTCCATTAGGAATATCGACAGTGGTGATGATGGAGAAACACAGGCCGTCTCGGCATCTGCACGCTGTTCTTCACTAAAGGGCTGGGAAGGGGCCAGCCCTGGGAGACTTGGGGTCCACTCTGCACCCTCTGTGTTCCCCAAGTAAAGAGGAGAGAGGCATTTGCAGAGTGTGAGGCCAGTGGCCCGAAAGCCTCTCTGTCTCTGTCGGGGGATGCACGGCCGGGAAGGTGGGGCCTGGCCCCTACGGCTCCAGGTGGGCTTCAGGGGGGCAGCCCGCAGCACAGCACTGAGCTCTCTGGAGGGTGCTGTGGCAGGGACGGGCAGGGAAGGCGGCTGCAGACACGCGAGCCCCTGAGTTGGAGCCAGCTCACAACCCTGAGGGTGGGCCTGGTGCCGAGTGGCCTGACCCGACTGCCAGCCCTCTGGGCATCTGTCCCTGCAGCACCTGGGGGGACAGAGAGAGACCGGAAATGGGCAGGCGGGGCAGCCCCAGGGGTGGGGGCGAGGGGCGCATGTGCTTGCCCAGAGCTGGGCAGGATGCCGGCACCCAGGGGAAGCTGGCACGCACAGGACGTCGTGTCCCTGCACCGCCAAAGCCACGCTCCATCCCCAGTTCACGGCCCTGATGAATGGGTGTCGCAGGGAAACTGATTTTCTAAAAAGGAACTTATTCTGAGTCACCAAGGGGGTGGGAGCCAGTGCAGCCTCAGACTCTGTCCTCACCTCCCGATCCCGGGCTGTCAGGCACGGGAGCTGCCCCACATGCGAGAGGCAGGCAGGGCTGCAGGCTTGGGGCACGGGGCCCTGGGCTGTGGGAGGGTCGGGCCATGTGGGCCCCAGGCTGCCCTCCCACCGCCCTGCAGAATGGGCATCCCTGGAAGGCCCTGGCCCTGCTCACCCAGAGCCATCCCGGAGCGTCGGGCAGGGGGCCGGCTCCCTGCAGGACTATGGTCAGCCGGGGCCCAAGGCTGGCTGGGAGGGCCTGTCCTGCCCAGCTCTGCGTGGGGTGGGGGGATAAGGCCCAAAGCCTGTGGGTCCCCATGCCCCCACACGTGAACACCACGGTCTTAGCTGCAGTGGGCGCTGGGCGGGGTGGGGGCTGGATGAGTCAGGAGCGAGCGAGAGGCTGCGGCTGCCCTGGGCTCCCTGACGTCTGGAGGTCCCCAGCCGGACAGCTGGAGGCACAGGGGCAGTGGGTCGAGAGCATGTCTGCGTGTGTGAGCGTGTCTGCACATGTGTCCGGGGTGTGCGCACGTGTGGTGTGTGTGTGTGCGTGTCTGGGGTGTGTGCACGTGTGGGGTGCGTGTGCCTGTGCGTGTGGCTCTGCACCAGTGCCCGCAGGGCTGGGAGCCCCTCAGCCAGGGCGCGGGCGGGACCTGCAGCCGCTGACGGACGTCCGCCTGGTGGAGCCGCCTTCTTCGCCGACATCACTGTTCCCTCGGATCCGGGAGCCAAATGCTTTGCTAAAGCTGGTAAAATGGAACCAAATCAACTGTTCAATGGATTTGGTCCCCTTCAACCAGCTGTAGCTGCGCATTGATCGCGCCGCCCGGCCCGGCTGGAGGACTCGGCGGCGGTGAGGACCCGTGAAAACAACGTCATTTCTGCTCCAGAGCTGTGCCTGAGAACGCGTGCTGGAGCCCGGGCCTGCGCCCTCCCGGCGGCCTCCTCCGCTTTCTCCTTTGCAACCGCCTCGACTGGAGGGACGCCGCCAGGAGCCCGCAGGAATGAGCGCCCATGTTATGCCGGTGACCTAAGGGACATTGTGCGTGTCTGTCACCACCAGGGCAGGCCAGGGCCGGTGGCCTCTCTCCACGCCGTGTGGCAGGGGGCTGGGGCTGGTGGGGAGGCCCTGTGAGGAGCCATCAAGAAGGACCCCTCCCCGTGGCCTGTGGCTGGGGAGGAGCCTGTGAAGGCCGCTCTGGGTCCCCGGGGGGGCCCACCCCCGTGGTGGGGAAGCCAGGCCACCAGCGGGCATGTCACAGGGAGCTGAGATCTGTGTGGCAGACTGCAGTCCGGGGGCCATAGCACCTGAGTGGCACTTGGAACCTGCTGGACAGGACCCCCGACCACACACCCCTCCCTGGGCAGGGCCTGCCAGTGGGTGGGCAGCCACAAGGCACGGGGGCAGGGCCTGCCAGGAGTGAACCCCGACTTCCGGTCAGAACAGCAGGGCTGTGGGCCTCACTGTGGGGACAGGTCAGACCCGGGCTTGGGACCCTGGGAGGGGCAGGCAGAGGGAAGGAGCATGGTGGAGAGAGGGGTGGAGCTCCCCAGACGGGCACAGAGGACAGTGGCCCCTCGGCTCAGCCAGGGCTCTCTCCTCACCCCCCACCTCGGGACTTCCTAGTTCCCAGGGTCAGCCCTAACTGCCACACGGCACCAGCATCCCCCTTCTCACACGATAACTGTGTCCCCAAACAGTGGGGAAGGCCAGGGGGCCTCAGGGTTCACCCCAGGGCCAGGCACAGGGGAGGCGCCCCCTCCTTCAGCACTGGTGGGGCTGAGGTTTGGGGGCTCCAGCGCGGGGTTTCAGGCGGGCCCTGCTTCCGACGGGCCATGTGACCGCAGGATGGCTGCTGGGCTCTCAGGCTCCACTGGTGCTGCTGGGTGGAGGGGAGGACAGTCAGCCCCTCCCGGGGGGCCGAGACGGCTCCCAGCCTCCTGGGGGCTTCTGTCACAGAGCCCTTTGCAGCGGGCAGCTGAGCACCTATGGATGGCTCTCCCCACAGTGGGCAACTTTCAGGGTGGCCCAACCCCAAACCCGCCAACCCCCAGGGAACGGTGCAGAGTGCTGTCCTCCCCTGAGGTCTAGTACAGCGGACGTCTGTCCACTGGGTGGGGTCTGGGCCTGGTCCTGTCCCAGAGGGAAGACTGGAAATCAAGGACCTGGCAGGATGCAGAGGTCGGCCTGGCCCCGCTCCCTCTTCACACCTCCCCAGAGGACGGGAGTGGAACGGCTTTCAGTCCTGTGTCAAATGCTCCACCTGGGTGAGGACTCAGGGCCACACCCAGTCCTTGTGGGAGACTTTTGTGCAAATATTGTGCCAAGAGCAGGGCCTGGGAGGGAAGCCCCGGAGCTGTCAGATCCCTTCGAGTCTGAGCTCATGGTTCCTGTGGGAACATCCTGCTGGCTGTGGACGGGACGCCGGCCCCTCTGCCCCGCCTGGCCCTCACCGTCCACACCCCTGCCAGCCAGACTGTCTTGTGTTGACACCCGCCAATGGCAATGGCACAGCTGCTGAGGCCCACTGCCGAGGGGACCTGCCCCAGCAGCAGGGCCTCAGCACTGCAGAGGCTCCAGGACGGGAGGGGGAGCCGAGGACAAGATGGCCCCAGGGTCCAGGCCAGGCTCTGTCCCCAGCCACTCGAGGGCCCGAGGGCCCCCTGCTCTCGGCCTCGGCGCTCCCCTGTAAATTAAAGGATTGCACAAGGCTGAGCCCACCCCCCGTGCTCCACACACGCCCTGCACACCCACCCCAAGATGACTGTGTGGTGCTGCTGCTTCCTGGCCCACCCACCCAGCGTCTTTGCGAGGTCCTGGGCGAGAACCACCGCACAGGCCTTGCCACGCCCAAGGCAGGGCCAGCCCACTTTGATCACCAGTGGGGCCCTGCACCTGGCACCACACAGGGTGAGCGGTCAGATGATGCGGATTAAATGATGAAAACCTGAAAGGGGCACATGGTGCCTGGCAGGCGGTGATCAGTAGACGTCTCTGCGAAGGGACAGGCATATTTTAGGCCATGAGTCTCTTCACAATAAACAGCCACAAGCAACCTGTAATGTACAGCCGCCTGGGTAGCAGTAACAATTTATTGATGGACACAGAAATGTGAATTCCACGTAATTTTCACGGGTTACAAGGTATTCTTCTTTTGATTTCCCCCAATCAGTAGAAAGGTAGAAGCTATTCTTAAGTATCAACCCAGACAGCAGGGGGGACTTGGGGCTGTCTCTTGCCCCACCCTCCGCCGCCTGCAGCCTTCGTGGCTCTAGGCTGAACTTGCCACTAGCAGGTGCCCGTCTCTGGGCAGGGGCCCAGCTGGGCCAAGGCCACACCCTGGGACCTAGGAAGTGGGGTAAGGGGCAGGGACATGGGCTCAATCTGGGGGGCTGCCCGTCCTCTCCCCCCCACCCCGGATGTCTGGCATCATAGCCCCTGGTCAACAGCAACCCCAGGGCAGTGTGCACATGGGCCAACTGGGCTGGGCAGGGTCCTGGTTGTCAGAGAGGACTCGGAGCTCACCACGGCCACACAGCCAGCTCCACCGAGCTCACAGGGGGATCATTCCAGAATGTAGGGCTGTCTGTCCACAGCCTGTGTCTTCCACTCAGGAAGGAGCGGCTCTTGGAGGCACTCGGGCAGCTGCTGTCTTTGGTGTCTGTGCTTGGTCTCCATGCTCTGCTGTGTGTTTAGCTGCGTGCGGGGACCCTGAGCATCTCGCCTTAGGGGTTCCAGGAAAGAGGGCCAGACAGGAGAAGGGCCCAGGCTGGAGAGGGGCTTTGCATTCCCCGGGTTCTGCGCCCCATCTTTTCATCTCATGGAGCAGGTGAGAGTGTGGGCCCGGCTGAGCAGTCACCGAGGCTCAGTGACTGAGGACAGTGTCTAAGCGGCCAGGGTCCATGGCTGGTGCCTGTCCCTGCCAAATGTAGAGGTGACAGTCCCTGTGACAGTGGAGTTGACCCATCCCTGCCTCGCTGGAGGGGCTGTAGGTCCTGGGTCCTGGGTCAGCATAAGAAGCCCCGAAGCTCACCAGAATGCAGATCCCAGGCCCCAAGCCCCCTAGAGTCTGGGAACTTGGATTTTTACCGAGGGTGTGAGCGGGCTAATGGTCAGTGGTGCTGACCTGGGCCCTCTCAAGGCTAATGCCCCCCATGCCTGCCCTGCAGCCCCCCCCACCTCCCACAGGCCCCTCCAGCCCTTCTGCAGGGACCGCACTGCCCTCTCCTCCGAGACTTACTCAGGCCCCGCCGACTGGGCATCCTCGGGCACCTCTGGTCTGCAGTACTCAGCACTGAGCCACTGCACGCTGGGCACTTGTTGGAGTCCCCCCCCAGCCCCTCGCTCACTGTGTACCAGGTTGAGGACTATCCACAAGGTGTGTTTGCAGAGGACGCCAGAGAACAGGCACCGAGGGGGATGGGCCCCCAAGGGCCTGCCCAGGAGCTGGGGTCCCTGGCAGGAGGGACAACGTGGCCTCCCAAGTTTTGGGGAGAACCTGTGACCCCAGAAGCTTTGGAAACTCTTGAAGAAGAAGAAAAAAGACCCATGTCAGACTGAGAATTTCAAATTCCTGCTTCTGTTAACTCCAAGAGGAACAAGCACTGGCCTCTGCAGCCTCTGGTCTGACAACCTCGGTTGTGTGTTTCAATCGCAGATCTTGAGCCGGTAGAGAAAGGGGCGCCTGTCCCCGGATTCCGCCTCTCCCCCCACTTCTGCGTCCACTCATCTCAGCCTCACATCCCGTGGGGGGCCTGGGCTTTAGGGCGGGGGAAGTGGGCTGGCTCTTACCCCGTGAATCAGCCCTGAAACGTCCGTTACTCACATGTTAGTAAAGAAACGCTGCTAAGACGTTCCCCCCGTGGTTGGCCCCTCAATACCTTGTTGACTATGTGGAGGACAGTGGCTGACGCAAAGGTTCCGTGTGTCCTTCCTAACGGCGGTGGGAGGTGGTGCCAGCCTGTGGAGCTGGGTCCGTCCCCTCCCCTGTGGCTGGAGCCACCGCCCAGATGGTTTCCAGCCGGCACTCGTGCAACCAGAAACCCTGACTTAAAGGCAACTTTCGAGTCTCTGTCCATCTGCAGGCTCCTCCGTCACTCCCTTGTCCTCACAACCCGTCTTGGAGGGAGCGGCTGCCTGGCCTGTGGTGCTTCCGCGGCAGGGATTGCGGGGTGTGCCCCCGTGGTGCAGTTCCGTGTGTTCCTCTGTCCTCTGAGCTCCCTGCACGTTGGCAGCTGGACTGAGTCTCTCCAGCTCTGGCTCCCGCCCGGCGGCAGGACCACGGTGCTGCCGTGCCCTCTGGCCCGGAGGCGCAGGGTGTGGGCCCGGCCCTCTGGGAGGCTGTGAAATGGTGATGCCCTACGTCTGTAAGTTCTTTCTCACGTATCAGTTGGACAGTTCAGCTGTGATTTTGTCCCCAGCACCGCAGTCCAGAGGAAGCAGGACGAACACTCGAGTCTTCTCCTATGGCCACCACTTTTCAGGAAAATGAATTTTTCCCCTGAACCCCTCCCGAGGAGGCCGACTTGTGTCCTGAAGGATCACTGTGGACTCACGCTCTTTCCTGGGGGACCGTGGAGGGTGCTGAAGAGAAGAAGGACTCCTGATGTGCCAGGGCCATTAAGGAGAAGCGAAGGAGTTTTGCAGAACTGAAGATCAGGTGGCGAGGGAAGCCAGCACCGCGTCTGTGCCTGCGGGGCCCGGCCCCGGGGTCTGAAAGGTTTGCAGGTGCTTTGCCCCTGCCAGACCTTCAATGGTACCTGTGTGAGTCGCCGCGAGGCTTCTGCTCACGTGCTGAGGCCTGTGGAACCGTGTGCTGTGTTCAGTGGGGCCCGAACCTGAAGTCGGCAATGAGCTGACCTGCGGGCGTGGTTACGGGGAAACCAGTGAGAAGCGAATCACCGGGACGGGCGTCACTCTCTGCTCCATCTCTCGGTGGATACGGCGCCGCCTGCACGGAGGGTCTGATTCACAAGATCTGTGCTGTTGGAAAACGCTCCAGAGAAGCAAACAACTGCCTGTGGCCCTTCAAGTTCTCCTCTCTGAGATGGAACGAGGGAAAAGCCACCCATTTTGGAGGAGGAGGAGGTGCTGGCAGCAGGGAAGACCAGACCCACAGGCTTTTTAGGAGGATGAACTAAGGCGCCTACCAAGATTATTTTTGTAATCTGGTCAGTTAATGAGCTGTATTAACCCGTGGATTAGACCTGTCTTAGCTAGGATTTTATAAGTGGAACCCCGCAGCAGGAGGCGCCCAGCGTCTTTCTCACAGCATCGCTTTCCTGAGGCTCGTGCAAGCGGTTGTGTATGAGTAGTTTTTGTTCTTTCTCACTGCTGAGAAGTGTGTCATTACATGACTGCACCGCTCACTGGCTGGTGGGCACTCGTGTTCCCCTGGGGCTGGGTGAGCACAGAGAGCCTCGGCCCCCAGCGGGGCAGTGGGCACAGGGGCCCAGCGCGCAGGGCTGCGCCGCGGGCAGGTCTGTCTCGGCGCTGTGCTGGCTGCGGACACAAACTTAACCCAGAAGAGGAAATTACTGGCTCATGTGCCCAAGAGGTCCCCAAATAGGGCTGTATCCAGGACTCAAACTATGTCCTCAGAAATCTGTTTTTCTCCACCCAGCCAGGTGAGACAGAGAAAGGCGGAGAGAGAGCAAAGGTCCCAGATGGGCACGTACTGGCCAGGCCCACTTAAGGGCGGGAGGAGGCCCCCACCAGCACTGCCCAGGCTTACCAACAGGAGGAGGGACACTGGGCAGGCAGAACACAGGGTGCCCAGCACTTGGAGCGGCCCCTTGAGTGCTGAATGTGACGTGCATGTGTGAGCTGGCCGATGACACCAGTGGGGCAGCCTCCCAGAGCCACCATCTTGGTACCGCGGTGGCTGGGCACTGGGTTGCTTTACTGAGCTTCGACCTTATTTTATTTCTAAAAATAAGTAAAAATAGAAATATTTGAATGCTGACATTAGCAACAAGGAACAAAAGTTTTGTAAACTTAATGCAGTTGAGACAAAGATGGACATTGTTAGAGCTGCCCAAAGGGGCTGCCTGGGCATCAGGGTCTTCTCCTGAGGGGAACCTGGTGCTATAAAGCTTGGGCCGAGAAGCTTTGTGCCCCAGTGCTGAAGGTGGTGGGTTTTTATGACAGCTGTGATGCACTTTTGCTCTTTGGGAACAGAAACCAAGTGGCGTGCGAGTCTGGTTTGACTTCTGCACGGCCGACTTTGGTACCTTTTCCAGGGCTGCGTGGCACACACGTGCGAGAGGCCACAGAAGGACATACAGCTTCCAGCACAGACTGAGCCCCGGGAGCTGTGTCTCCTGTGATGTGGGACAAGTGCATGACTGCACTGGGCGCTTTCCAAGGAGGGGCAGGAGTGTGGGGAGGGGCCCCTCAGGGGCCGTACCTGGTGGGTGTGTTGTTCCCCCACTTATAACCTCATCCAGAGACGACTGAGGACTCGAATTCCAATTCAAGATCTGAGTGAAAAGCAAAACAACAAATAGGATTTCACGAAAACGTTTACTGACAAAGCACAGGCACTTCCCACCCATGCAAAGCCGACCCGCTCCTCGGCCCTCCCCGCTGGACTGGACGTGGGCTTGGGGGGAGGGGCGGGGCAAGACCAGATCCTACGTGGGAATTTCCGGATGGAGAGTTTCTCTGTCTTTCAGCACCAACAAGTGGATACAATAACTAATTAAATCATTTGCATCTTTTAAATGCAAGACTGGTGTCGCTGCCGACAAAGCATGTAAATCTGCTAATACCTTCTTTTTTGCTAAGTCTCCCTGTCATGCGTAAAAATACCAAGTCACTGGCCAAATGCTCTTTCAGAATGAGCCTAATTGCAGTTTTCATAAATTGCTTATTATTGGATTTGGTGTCTTTTCACACTCTTGCACACTCACACATTTGTACACACAGGAGTGTCCTAACCCGGCGGACCTGGACCTGTGCCTGCCAGACTTGTGGTGCCCTTCAGGGGAGCAAAGATGTGACTTGGGGGCAGACAAACAGCCGCAGCAATAGAAGCAAAGCCCAGCAGCCCCTTGGAGAGTTATTTTAATTCCCGGAACCAAGAATGAGAGGAAACGACCCCAAGGAGCGCATTCTCATGTTCTCGTTTGCGGTATGCCACATTGGCCTCCAGTGGCGGGGCTGCGCTCCGTTGAGAATTAGCCAAATTGGAGCCTGAAAGCCAGAATCAGCTCATGCTGGGGGGCTGTGACCCACTGCCTGCCCCTCAGTCCCATTAGCTGTGGGGTGGAACCCTGTCCACACGGCCACAGCACAGGAGACAGCTGGGGTGGGGGCCACACTGGACCGGCCTCTCCCTGGAACCCAGTCTAGATGGGGAGGCGGCCCTTTCGTCACGCATGTCCAGTAAGACAGAGTGAAGGTCAGCGCAGTGAGCCCCTGGCCACACCCTTGGTGTGCCAGTCCAGTGCAGTCCTGGTGTGGCCCTGGGGAGCCCCTGGTGCCCCCCGCCTGCTCTCACTGGGAGGGCTGGGCGGGACCACCCAGCGAAAGGGTCAACACACACCACCAGGCCAAGGCTGGCCGTTGCCCCGTCTCTCCCAGCCTGACAGGCGTCATCGTGGGCGGGGGCCTCCCCTCAGGGTGCCCCGGGAGCACTGTTCTTCCACTACTGGAAAAGTGGCCGAGGTCTCCCGAGTGTGCCTTGGTCCCACCTGTCTGGGGGCCATCGCCTGTGCCCTGCCCAGTGCTCTGAGCACCCATAGCTTCCCTTCCTTGAAGGTCGCCAGAACCCTCCAGAGTCCCTCTCTCAAAACCTCCAGACACCCTCGGGTGGGATCTTTCTCCCGAGCACAGCTGTGGCCTCCTGACCACGCTCAATAAAGGTCATATCCACTCTTAATTCGGGACGGTTTCTAACCAATCTTGTCTGTCATAATAATAGCACAATAATAAAAATAGCTGATTCATTTGTATATCACCTGTCTTTTCATCCCCAAATGGAAAGTCCTTCCCACCCCTGTGCAAGAGTTCCTGGCTTGGGAAGAGATTGGACCAGGCTCTGATGAAGGCTTGTGCTGGGAAGGCTGCCAACGTTCTGTTTCAGGACTGGGAAGTGGTTCACGAGGGACCCCGGGTCCATCATTTACCTTCTGCATCTGTGGGAAACCTGCCCAGGAAGGACGACCTGCACAGGTTGGGTGGTGTGAAGGACGCCCACGGGGGTTGGGTGGTGTGAAGGATGCCCACGGGGGTTGAGAGGTGTGAAGGACGCCCACGGGGGTTGGTGCGTTGGGAGGTGTGAAGGACGCCCACGGGGGTTGGGTGGTGTGGGCACGGTGTTTTATTAAACAGGGTAGTGAAAGTGCAGCAGCGACCACCTCTTCAGGACCCTGCTTGAGGACAGCTCCCAGCAGCCACCACCCACTCCCAGCCTCTGGGCCAGCCCTGGGCTGGTGACAGACAGGGCAGAGGTGCACTCCCACCAGGCAGGCTTCCAGGAGCCCCCAACCCTGGCGAGCCAGGAAGGCTCTCTTCCCTGTGTCTCCAAGTCCACAGGAATTAGCCTCTGGCCAGATGAGGGTAGACCAGCTAAATCTGATGAACCTGGAGCTAGAAGATAAGGGCAATTAAGTCCTGAGTCTCAGCAAGTTAATTAAAATGTTTACTTGCTAATGGCTCCTGGGCACAACTTGGAATGAGGGTGTGAACTCAGAGACTCCATATATTCCAGGACTCCCTGGTCTGAAAATGGTCTGCCAAGCTTCTCATGTGCCCTCCACAGACCGGGGCTCCAACATGTGAATTATTAATGCAGTGCTGTGTTAATTGTATTGATATATCAATAATTAATAATGACATGCTAATAATCGCCATCATGGTGGTCGTTCTTGCTGTGACGTCTTGACGTAACAGCTCTTCACGTCCTCCCAGTGAAGCAGTGTTGTCCTGCCCTCGATCAGGAAGGGACAGCTCAGGAGGGCGGGCAGCTTGCCCAAGGGCAGTGGGGAGCGGCAGGCTGGGCCTGGCACCTGGTCCATCAGGCCTAGGGTGACACACAAATCACTGAAGAAGGTGCCCCCACCCTGCAGGACACACTGAGCATCACGTGGACACCGTGATGTGGGTCCTCGCCCAGGTGTGTCCAGGAGGGAGTCCAAGGGCACAGCACAGCCAGGCGTCTCCCTGAGCAGAGGGCCAGTGGCTGCAGACCATTGGCAGAGGAGTCCCGGTGCTGTCAGAGCACAGAAGAGCTCTGTGCTTTCACGTGGCAGGCCAGGGAGGGAGATTTGAGCTCGGGCTGGTCTTCTTCTCCCTGGCGATGAGGCCTTCAGCTCTCTGAGGCTCCATTGTCATTTTGTCATCTGCAGGATGGATACAGCAGTCAGATCACCTTGCAGGGGACTCAGAACTGGAACTGCACGGCACTTGGCAAAAGCAGGCACTTGGAGTGGCTGTTTTTATTGCCCCCTAAGGGTTTGCCTAATTTCTTTCCTAAGAAAGCACTGGAATAAATTCCAGAAATTGCTGTGTTCCTGAGATCACCCCCCCAAACCCGGCCCCAGCACCACAGTTGCCAAGGGCTGGGGCAGGGCTGGGGCCCCTCAGTCTGAAGGGCTCCCCTGAGCTAGGCAGGATTCTGCACACCTGGGTGGCCTCACACCCACCCACAGCTGGAGAGAGAGTGAGTCCGTGGGGGTGGTCAAGACAGAGTGTAGGAGGATTTATTTTTTCTGAGAAGCCCGAAAATCTCCATGCAGCCAGCTCAGAAATGTCTCTTTAGCACTTTGCCTCGGTGGCAGGTGCCTGTCAGCACCCAGGGGCCCCCAAAGGGGAACAGGAAGGAGGGCAGGTCCCAGAGAAGCTCCAGGCTTCTCAGCCTGAGACCACTGCTGGGGTGGCCTGGCCTGCAGGCCTGGCCTCCTGCAGGGGCGCACAGGCTTGTTTTAACAGTGAAATTCTGTAGGGTTTATATTTTGGAGCACACTGTGACTGCCCAGCTGGAGTGGACCCCGAGGATAGCAAGATTCAGGGTCCCCACAGCCAAGAACCCCAGTGTGTGTGGTGTTCCACCTCCATTGTGGCCTCCACATAGCTCATTGTGATCAGCCCATTTCACAGAGTAGGAAACTGAGGCTCAGGCGATTTGTGACTTCAAAGGTCACATAACCATGAAACAGCTAAGCTGGGCTTCAAACTCAGGCCAGAAGATTCCAGAACCAGAGTATATAGCCACCAGGTACCTGCCTACCATCAGAGAGTTGGAGGGGCCGGCAGGTGGAGCCTCAGATGCCCCCACCAGCACCGTTCCAAGAGCCCCCAACTCTCCCTTCCTTTCCTCCGTCTTCCTCTCTGTCTCTGTCTCTCTGTCTCTGTCTCTTTCTCTCTGTCTCTCTCTCTGTCTCTCTCCATCTCTGTCTCTCTCTCTGTCTCCCTGTGTGTGTCTCTGAGGTTTCCTGGGGAAGAGGACAGACCATCGAGGACTCTTCATTTAGAGAAGAGTGACTTCTCCCGAGAGGCCACTTTTTATGTCAGCTCTTGGCAGAGATTGCCAGGAAACTAGGCCTTAGGTAAATGCCATCCATGTGGTTGCTCTTCTGCCAAGCCCACCCCAGTGGGGGCTTCTGTCCAGGGCCAGGTCCCTGGGGAAGGGCCCAAGGGGCAGTGCCAGCTCATCCAGTGCCAGCACCTCCCGTGGGGACCCCGACGGCCGTGGCTCAGCCGTGGCTCAGGCCCCCGGGCAGCACGTCCCCTGGGGGGTGACGACCTTGTGGAAGAGCAGGAACATGAGCAGGCTGGTTTGCTGTGGAACTGGGAGGTGGGGCACTTGGGAAGAAGGGAGCCATTTGGGGACCAAATAGCTGGTGGGATTTGGGAGGGGGAGGCCTTCCAGGGAAAGAAAGGTGTGGAGGCAGTGGTGAGGGAGGGGCGGCATGGCCATGGCTGAGGGCGGCACCCCTGCAGCTTGGCACCTGGCTGGGTCCAGGCCCTGCCACCCCTGCTGGGTGACCCTGAACAAGTGACCTCTGCAAAGTGGTACCTTGCAGGCTGTCGCAGGGGTAAAGGGAGGGTGGGCACCCAGCCCCTTGCAGAGGGAGAGACGGTCAGTCAACCTCGGGCAGTCCAGTGGGGCTGGTGGGCAAGCCTGGGCCCTCCTGGTCCCTGACCCAAGGCCTGGGTGCCCCCTCCACTGTGGTCCCTGCCAGCTGGGCCCTGAGGAGGAGCTTCTGGGCTGGAGGAGACTCCTCTGGGCTGGTGTCCCTCCCACAGTGACAGTGCGACTTGGTGAATAAATCTGGCATAGCTGCGCCAAGGACGCTGCAGCAGCTGCAACGTTTGTGGAGAGTCTGCATGCGCCAAGGGGCTGCTTGGTGTGGTCGCAGCGGGCGACTCCCTTTAAAGCATCAACAATTATATGCGGGCTTGAACGCAGAACTGTTCTGAAGGCTCCTCCAGAGAAACTGCTGCCAGCTGTTTGGGGCAGGGCGGGGGCAGGAGGAGGCTGGTTTCATTTTATTCTGCACTTTCTCAATAGTCCAAATGTTAAACTAGCTGCGAGGGCTGCTTTGATTTAGAAATTTTGGAAAGCAGAATTCAGGGGAGGAGGTACAGATCCCAGGTCTGAAGAAATCAGGCTGCAGCCCCAGCCCTCCCCAACCTCCCACCCCGGGTCACCCTGGGTTTGCAGAGCCTCCCTGGCGGGCGGGTGCAGCCAAGAGCTAGCCCACTCGGGGCAGTGGAGTCCCCTTCTCCAGAGAGGACTTCACAAGGGCACTGCAGATTTCTCACTTAACTCTTATTTGCTCCACCTGTCAAAGCTGTTTAAAAAGAAAGCATTTAGGACTTTCCCCGGAGTCTGCATCAGGGTTTGCATCCAGCATAGGTGTGGTCTGCAATTCAGACCCTTGTGCCCGGGCTGCCTAGAAAATATTCTTCCAGGCCCCTGGGCATGGGCGGGAGGCGGGATGCCCCTCCCCCCCAAGCACCTCCTGACCACTGCCCAGCCCCCTAAGGCCTCTTACAGGAAATCTGCAAACAGTAAAACTGATCCTAATAAATTGTAGCCTCCCCCCCACCCTGCCTTTCCTGTCTTCCACCCCCCAGCCTCCACCTTCTACAACTGCCAGGCCGGGAGGAGCCTGCTCATGTCTTCTGCTGAAGGACAGCTGTCCCCGAGGAGGGACAAGGAAGGGGTCTTGAAGGGAGAGACCACGGGATGCAGAGCTGTGAGAATGTTGGGGAGCTCAGAATGTCAGGGCCACCTGGCGGGCCTCTGAAGGGGCTGTGCAAATTTTAGGGACTGTTCGCTGTTCTGAGCTATGACCTTGAACGAGGCAGGGCCTCTCCAGCTTTGGTGTCCCCATCTCTGATGACAGGGCAGGATGAGATGGGCTCAGGGCTCTTCCCAGTGCGGCGGGATCACAGGCAGTGGGTGGCCCCTGCCTTTGAGGCAGTTCTCAGCTCTTTTCTTCCCTCTGAACTCCTGCTGGCTTCTCTGCCAGGGGTTTCCAGCCTGCAGCCTGCCCTGCAGCCTTGCCAGCCCCCAAAATCTCAGGAGCTGGTGCCTTGAAATAAACCTCTCTTTCTCTCTAGATAGGTATATAGACAAATAGGATAGATAAATAGACAGGTAGACTGGGGGGAGAGGAAGGTGTCCATCCTATTGGTTCTGTTTCTCTGGAGAGCTCTGACTGATGCGGGGAAACTCAAAGCTGTCTCCAGCTTTCCAAACCTCAGTGTCCTTGGGTCCCTCCTGGCTGTTGAGAGCATGTCCAATCAATCCTTTGGGGCTCTGGGACCTGCTAGGAAGCCCTTTGCACCCCAAGGCCCCAGGTACACAGGTGGGCTGTGTACCTGGGTGGTGGGCTAGCAGGTGCTGGCAGAAACGAGAGCTCCTGGTAAGTTCTTCCTAGGGACACCCAGCACCGGTCACACAGCCTTCTGTGCTGGCCTGGCAGGTTGCATGCACCCCCACAGGGGAGTCCTGGGAGGCAGCGTGCACAGCTCTGGCCATATAGCTCTTGGAGCATCTGGGGGGCTGGTGTCCTGGGGACATGCTCCAGAAAGATCTGCTTCAGCCAGACTCACACAGGACAGCTGGGGTTGGGCCTGGTCAGCACAGCCAGCAACACCTCAGGGACGGCAAGGCCAGAGGGCAGAAGCAGATGCTCCCCCCAGAAAAACGGTGTGACGTCACCTCCAAAGCCAATCCTGCATCTGGGCACCATGGCTGCTGTAAGTGGGGAGCACAGGAGCAGTGGTGTTTTCCTTCAGGGCCCCAGGAGCAGACCTGGGCCAAGGGTTTGGTGCACGTGGTTAACGCAGGAGGTGACCCCAGCAAGCAGGGGGAGGGGCAGGCAGGTGAGATGATCGAGTTAGTGAGCAGGTGACCACTTCAGGCCACTGGGCCTTAATTCTGCTGAGGCTCCCCTTGAAGGACAGGTCCCTGGAGGGCCTTGGAGGCCCAGCTTCTCCCCTCTCTCGCTTGTGGGTCTCAAGAATAACCGTAGAATATGCTGGAAATGCAGTATCCTGAGATAAGGAAGAAGTGTCCGGAACTGCTGGGGCTCTGTTCCTGTCCCTCCCAGGACAGAATGTCCTAAAACGCTTTGGCCCAGCGTGTCATGGTCCCTCCTGTACCCTTGGTGGGGTCTCTGCAAGAGCAGTGAACTCCCGGCACACTCGGCTGGCCCCACACACGGACACTTGCACACTCACAGCCAGAGACGTCCTCGGTGGGAGGTGCTAGCCGTGTCTGAGGTGGCTTTTGGGGTGGATGTGGGTGGGGACCAACATCGCCTGCTGCAGGATGTCTGCAGCCCTCACTGAGCACCCACTTTCAGCACCATGGAGAGCTGTGCAGGGGGGGGCGGCCGTGTGCTTTCCGGGCCTGTGGCAGGCCCCACCCCGGGGTCTGTGCTTGTTCCCAAAGCACCGAGCCCAGGCAGGCAGCGGGCTGGCACAGCTTGGGCTTGTAAATCACTTCAAAGGCAGAGTTTTATGCCACTCGCCTGCCAAGGCAGAAAGTGCTGCAGCCACCGAGGTAGCAGCTTCCCGGGCAGTGACTTATGTGGGGAAAGGATTTACTGTTTCATTTTGGGCATGAATAACCAATTTCCTACAAATCTGCCAGGGTATTTGGATCAGGTTTCCCAATAAGAATGAGCAAATCAAATCTATCTTCTGGGGCCTTTTATGGGAAACTCCTGGCTCCCTGGTAGTGGTGTGGGGTTTACAGTGAGCAGTTGCTGGAGTGGCCTTGCTTGGTACTGAGACCCCAGAGAGGCTCCTGGAGCTGGGGGAGTGTAGTCTGCTTGGGGGGTGCAGCACCCACATATGCTAGACCATCGTGTGGCAACAGGCTGTCCCCAGACCCCAGCCTAGGCAGGTCAAACACTCGACCAAACCCTTAAAACCCAAACCCTCCCCTGGTGTGGGGTGCTGGGCAAGCCCTGGTACTCAGATGGGCCCATGTCCCTGTGACCACAAACAGGGAGGGAAATACGGGGGTGGTGGACCCCAATGGTCACCTGAGCAGCTGAGAGTGCTCTGCCAGCAGGAGAACTGCAGGTGGCCCGGGGGCCATCAGAGGGCAGGGAGAAGGCCTGGGGTCAGAGGACATTTGCCACACATGATTGAGTACCCAGGATGGCCGGTCAGGCATGGGCACGGCCAGGACCTGAGACCCCACCCCACACCTGCCCCCAGCTGCGCAGGAGCCATGGTTGGTGGTCCCCACCCAGGTGTTGTGCACGGGGCCACCCTGGCCCCACTCTCGAGCAGCTCCAGCGGGAAGAGCACAGCTCGGGCTTGCAAATCACTTCAAAGGCAGAGTTTGGCCACTTGCCTGCCAAGGCAGAAAGTGCTGCAGCCACAGAGGTAGCTTCCCGGGCAGTGACTTGGCCCACGTTCTTCCCACCAGAGCTGCTCAAGCTGGCTCTCAGGAGATGCCGAGCAGGGCCCAGAGGCCCGCGGGCCTGCAGCATCTCCTCTCAGTAGCTCTGTTCAGGGAAGCCCTGACCCACAGGTGGGAGGGAGACTTCTCTGCAGAGCTTTCAGCTCCTCGAGGGCATTCAAATGAGGTTTCCTTTCACAAAACATTGGTGATCAGACAGAAGGCCAAGATGCGTCTGCGCCAGGTGAAGACAGTCAGAGGCTGGGGTGAGGGAGGGTTCACAGTGGCAGACCCCAAGGCTGCGGCTCTCCCTCACGGGTGCGGTGGTCCCAACCACACAGGCTCAGTCCCAACGGGGTGTCCTGTGTCTGCCCAGAGTCCCCTAACCACACTTCCACCAGCGACCGAGATGCACCCGGGAGAGGCCAGCTCCTCACAGAGGCTCCTGCCACCAGGGTCGGGGGACAAACCATCTGTCCTGAGGGCCTGCAGCTGGGAACTGAGCTGTGTCCTCTTGGGGGGCAGACACTGTCCTTTGCTTGCTTCCTTTCCCAGCCCGGCCTGAATTGAAGGGTGTGCACCGCCAGCTGAGGTCTGAGGGCCTGGGCCGGGTGGGAGGAGCCCTCGAGCCCTTCACCTGGAGGAGCCGGGCAGACAGGGCTGGCAGGCCTGGAGGTGCAGGGGTCCTTCTCCCAGCAGGAGCTGGCACCAAAGGTTTACAGGGGACCCAGACACGGGCGGGGACTCCGGTGAACAAGCCTGGACGTTGGGGCCTGTGCTCACGTGTGTGTGTGGGAGTGTGCCCAGGCACCAGAGAGGCAGGGGGCAATGGAAGCTGTGTTGGGTGTAGAATACCGCGCCAGTGACGCACATGCATATGACGTCACTCACACATGTGCACACACGTGCGTGCACACACGGGTGTGCACGTGCTCTCACTCCCATATGCATGTGCACAGAGACACACATGCACATACACACATGTATACACACTCATGCATGTGAACACATGCACACACAGGCAAAATGCACACATGTGCACACACTCATGCACACACATGCACATGCAAACCCCAAAGCAAAGCTGCAGTCACCTTTTCCAGGCCCCTGGGAAGGACTTTTTGAGAAAACTAAGCAAAACTGTCAGAGCCGGAGCCTTGTAGGGTTTGGAGATCAGCACAGTGACTGGCCCCCGTGTTTGCACATGCTTTGCCAGGCACTGCCAGGACACAACAGATGTGCCACGGAGTCCTGGCCCCAGAGCCAGCCAGCAGGGGATGGGAAGATTCAGGGAGGGGCCAGCTGCAGCAGCTCATGGAAGAGGCGGCTGGCCTGTGGCTCCATTAACAGCCATCTCCAAATTGGAGCCAGAGATGACTAAGAGAGCACGGTAGGGCTGGGACACAGTCCAGGAGAATGCTCACCCTGCCTCGGCCCGCCAGGGCCTGCCCTAATAATGCCGAGTGAATAATTCAGCAGGCAGACCCAGACAGGAAGCAAGCAGGGCAGACTCTAGGCCAGGCAAAGGGCAGGCAGGACACAGGTGGGGGCCGTGGCTGCTCCGTGGGTTTGCAGAGAGCCGCAGAAACTGAGGCCTGAGAGTTCGGGGACTGCCAAGGGTCCCCCTCTAAGTGGAGGGCTCTGCTCCTCCTGACACTGTGCAGCTCAACTGCCTGGCCCTCCAAGGCCCTTGCGGTGCTGAGAGTAGGGTGCTGCATGTGCAGCTGGGAGGCCAGGGGCAGCACAGGCATCTCCCCACCCTGGAGCAAGGACCATGGCTACAGTTCTGCTTCACCAAGACCATGGTGGAGTGGGTGTCAACAGCCTGGGCATCAGCAAGGTGGGTTGTCAGCAAGGTGGGGGAGTGGGCCCTGTCTCCTCCTTGCCTGCATGTTGGGGTCTCCATGTCCCCCCAGCTCATCTGCACACTTGCAGCAGGATGAGGCTTCCACCTTCTCTGCACTGCATGCGTCAGAGCTCTGGGTGGTGACCTTGCTGAAGGTGACTGTCCTGGGTCCCCTGCAGAGGCCACATATCCCTGTCTGACCTTTACCTTGGAACCATCCCAGGATGTTTCTCAAGCTTTTGTGCACACAGGGCCCTGAGGGCCACATGTCTGGGATCCCCGTGGGTCAGGTACCGGAGGGAGGCCGGGGGCCCTGGTGCTGAGGAGAACTGTAGAGGCTCCTGTGGACCAGGGGATCTGGGCAGAGGAGCCCATGCAAGGCTGGAAGGGAGCACCCTGGGGAGACAAGAGGGGGCCCTCTCTGGAGCCTCACTTCAGGGCCTCGGCAGGGCCCTGAGCCTGGGGGCGTGCACCCCCCAACACTACTGCATCTGACAGGGCTCAGCAGACGTGGGAGGGGCTCTGTGCTGTGCCCCTGGCAGGGCCCAGGACACTCAGAAGAAGCCAGAGCAGGTGGCCCTGGGAGCACCTGCACCAGCCCCTCGGTGGCACCCCTGCCCCCCCCAGAGCCAAGCAAAGTGCCCTAGTGGGGGCAGGCTCCACGGTGGGCATTGCGGATGCCCGAGCAGGAGGAGTGGCCAGCTGCCCAGCTTGGGCACAGTGTGTGTTGGGGGGTGGTTTCTAAACAGAGCTCTCCCTTTGCAGTAAAGGTTGATAGTTCTTGGGGGGGTTAATTTGCTTTTCCTCAGCTCCTTCTCAAACTGTCTCCCTGGCCCAGCCCCTGGCTTGGCCAGGAGATGCCCTCAGAGCCCCTCGGGCATCCGCACCACCTCCCTGAGCCAGGGACCCCCCTGTTCCCATACACCCTTTAGAACTGGGCACCTGCCTCTGCCTCCTGTGGCCCCCCAGAGGGAGTGGGCTAGGAGGGCTGCCTTTGGGGGCCTGGACTGCAGAGGCACATCCTCGTGGAGTCCTCAGGGCACCAGATGGGCACCCAGCTGGCGGGACAGCACTGACCTGGCTGGGACCCCTTCCCAGGAGGCACTGCCCTGCCCAGCCCTGCAGCTGGGCCCCTGGCAGCTGCTGGGGCCTGCCCAGGGCCAGTATGGACCTCACAGCGGCAGCCTCCCCTGCGGTGTGGATGGAGAGCCCCCATGTGAATGGCCCCCAGGCAGCCTCCAGCACAGCCCCTCTCCTTCTTGGACAGGAAGAGGCCACAGTCCCCCCGTGGCTGGGCTCAAATCCCCCTCCACCCCTCACTGCTGTGTGCACTGGGAATAACTTGGCACCCCAGTTTATCACTTATGAGATGGGAGCACTGACCTCCAGGAGGATTCAGTGAGCCAGAGAGACGAGGCCATCACCCCCACGGGGCTCATTCTAGTGGAGGGTGTCAGGGGAGCACATGTAGATAACGTCCGAAACCTGCCTGAACAGCGGTCCTCCCGGGGGAGGGGATGTGGTTCTTGACAGCAGGGAGGCCATTGTGGCTGGAGCCAGGGCAGAGGGACAGGGACACATGTGGTGTGGATCTGGCAGGCCTGGGAAAGGGCCTGGAGCACTTGCTAGGCCTTCGTGGGCACCTGGCGATGGCGGCTGAGACAAGCTCAGGGGGAGGGTCCAGAACGTGGGTGTGAATTTGGGGTCATCAATGTAGGGGGGTCTTTGAAGCCTCTGCACTTGCTGAGACCATGGAGGGCAGATGGTGGACAGACAGGGAGAGCCCTGAGGCCAGAGAGGAGACCCTGCAGGGAGGGGCAGGGTCGCAGGAGGAGAGGAAGGGCATGGGGGTGGCCTTGAGAGGACCATGTGGGGGCTGACACAGTGCCCAGCACATAGTTAGCACTCGATAAACACGGTCAGGATGCTCTTACTTCGCCCCCAGGTGGGTGGTCAGGATAGAAGGGAAGTCACTGGCCTGTGCATCCGATTGTCTGGGCAGCTCCCCGCATCCCTGCGGCGCCCTCCTGCCTCCTACTCCTCCGCCTGGGGCAGGGCCCAGGCAGGCCTGCGCTGTGTCCTCCCCTCGAGGCACCAGCATGGGGGTCCCAGGCCCCCACCCCCAGCTGGGAGCCCTGAGCCCTGGGCGGGCTCCTGAAACTCACCCCTGACAGGGCCTTGCGTCTGAGACTTCCAGCCTCCAGCTGCCTCCAGGAACCACAAACCCACGTGACAAAGTGCAAAGAGAACCTTCCCCCTGACGAGGCAAGTGATTAATGCCAGAGCCTCCCTGGCTCGTTTGTGCCTGGGCTGGGAATCTCCCCCTGCACCCCCAGGACCTGCTTTGCTCTCCCCTGTCGACTTGCTCAGCAAGTTCTCTCTTCTGGTCTGTGTCCACAAACTCCCAGTTAGTGGGGTTCGAATTAGTGACCCAGGGAAGGGATGAGAACTCTTGGTAGATGTGACTTCTGAGCAGGGTGGGCACAGGTCACCGGGGTGTCACCACGCCCCTCTAGAGGACTCAGCCCAGGCTCTGCCTGCCTGGGGAGGCCTTGTTAGGCCGTGGAGAGGGACGGACTCGTTTAGTGCAGTGGTTCCTGAACTCCAAGTACATGTGTGTCCCCTGGAGGACTTGTCACAACCCCAAGCGCTGCCACCCGCACCCTTGGAGTGTCTGACTCGGTGGGTCTGGGCAGCGAGAATGTGCATGTCCCCAAGGCTGCTGGTCTGAGGACCCCACTTTGAGAACCACCTATTCTGGGGTTCCCACCCTGTCTGGACATGAGAGCCACCCAGACAGCCCACCTCAGACCTCATAAGTCAGAATTTGAAGAGAGGGTGGGAGTGAGGACCATGGGGTGAGAGCAGGTGAGGTCACTCACGTCACTGAACACTGCAGGGTCTTGAAGAATGAGCGTCCCAGCCTGCCGGGGGGAGGACAACCCATGGGGGGCTGGGTGCCAGCCCAGACCTGCTGCCGGAGCCCCAGGACGCCTGGGATGGGCCGTGATTGGGATCCGGGGTTCTGACTGTGGTGAGTTAGGAGCCTCGGAGTGGATCACGGGATAAGCTCCAAGGGCGAGGCTGAGGCCCAGGAGACCGCAAGCCCAAGGACACCAGCCCGATGGGTGCAAGGGCGGCCTGGCCAGCATGTCATAGCGATGAGCGCCATGAAGCCACCTCGGTGCCGCACTGACGTCGTCCTTCCCCAGCCAGGAGGGAGCCTGGGCTCACGGCCAGCCCAGGGCAGAGGCCGGCTGCGTCCGGCCAAGAACATCTCTCCCCAGGAGGCCCCACGTGGCCCGAGGACAGGGAGGGTTGGAAGCTCCTGAGCCTGGAGAGCCCCTGGGAGCTCTGGTCTCCCGCCAGGGCTGGGGACAGTGAGGCCTCATGGTGCACATGGCGGTGACACCGCGCTTCAGCTGTGTTCTCAAAAGCATGGTCTGCTCAGCCTGGAGGGTCTGGGCCATACCCTAAAGGCAAGCTCCCCTCCCAGGGTGCCTTGTGGTCCACTCAGCCCCCAGGCTCAGGGAGCCCTCTCTACCCTTAACCAGAACTAGGCCTTTCTGACATTGTGCTTTTCAGGCTGTGGGTCCCCAACTGACCAGAAATCATTCTGGAAATGTCTGTTATTCTGTCTAAATGACAGTCCGTTCCCCGCTTACAAGGTGGCCTTATACCACTTTGTTGATCATCCCCAGGTCCCACGGGTCCCAGTAGGAGTTTCTTGTCATCCTAAAGCAGAAAATTGCCTGTCAGACCCCCGGGCAACACTAACCCCTCAGCCCGGGTGGACAGGGGAGGCTCCCTCTGGTGCAAACTGCTCTGTCAGACGGGTCTGGGCTGGACATCGAGACAGGCAGTCGCTGCCAGATCACCCCCACCCCGCTGGGAGCATTTAGGGCAGCTTTGGGGTTAGAGTTAGACACGACTTCACCTCCAAGAACAGAGGGTCCTGTAGAGTCCAGGACTGGTCAGAGCAATTCTGCCCTGTGCCCCCAACCCCTCGCCCCCACCCTGGGGCATCCCGTGCTAGGAGCTGTCCGCTCTGGGCTCCTGCCGAAGCTCCTCTCATGCAGCCCCAGCTGGGAGCCAGAGGGCCTGGGGGGCCCTAAAAGTCAGTAGCCAGGGTACAGACTGGGAGGGGGCTTTGGAGTGGAAGACACTCAATGTATGGGTCAAAAAGAGGAAAATCAAAACTTAGACTTTTGACACCTTGCCAAACTGCTCTACAAACGAGCTACACCAATTTATACTATCTCCCGCAGCGAAAGAAAGTGTCCTTGCTGTAGCTCTGTTTTTCTTTTAGTAGTTTCCAGTCTAATGGATTTAGAACACCATCATCAATTGTATTGGTATTTCTTTATTAGTGATGGTGACCTTTTTATTTCTAATCTTACTTTTCTGGCGCATTGTGTATTCATGTTCCCTCCTCATCTCCCTACTGGACGTCCATCTTCTCACTGTAGGAGTTCTTTATATACAGAGAATATTAACTGTTTTTAAAAAAATATTTTTTAACTTTTCATTTTGAAATAATTTAGGACTTTTAACAAGTTTCAAAAACAGTAGAAAGATTTCCTGTGTATACGTTACCCAAAGTCCCCCAAAGTTAGCATCTTACATTCCAGGTACAATGATCAAGACCAGAAATTAGCGTTGCCATGATACTGTCACCTAAGCTGCACAGACCCTCCAATGTTGCTGACTGCCCACTGACGGCCCTTTCCTTCTCCAGGATGTCCAGATTTCACATCCCCTTGGACTTCAAATCTGTGACAACTCAGACACTTTTAAAGAATATTGGCCAATTATTTTGTAGACTGTCCCTTAATTTGGATCCACCCTATCTTTCCTCATGCTTAAATTCCATTTGTGCAATTTTGGCAAGAATCCCACAAACACGGTACTGGTGGAGGCTCCTGGTGTCGTCTGTTGCTGGTGACGTTGACTTTGATCGCGGGTTGGGTGGTGTCTGCCAGGCGTCTCCAGGGTAAAGTCACTGTTGCTCGCTTTGTGGTTAGGAAGGATCTCGTGGGAGAGCCCACAATACAAATACCCAGCCCATCTTCATCCTCTGCCCACTAACTTTGGCATCCACTAATGAGTCTTGCAGTGTTGCCCATTGGTGACCTCCTGTCCCCATCACTCCTTCTGCGGTTATTGTTGGAATTCTGCTGCGAGGAAAAGCGTCTCCCCCACCCCCACTTGTTTACCTGATTGCTTACTTGTGTCAGTAGGACTTGTGGATTCTTCTTCTATGGGTTATGGCTCATTCATATCTTTTTCCTCGAACTGTCCAGGTTAGGCCCATGGGAGCCTCCTCCGGCGCCCTGGACGCCTACGTCGAGTGGGGGGTTTCCCACCCATGTTGGCCACGGGCCTTTCAAAAGGAATCAGGCCCGGGAGAGCAGCCTGCACTAAGGCACAGGGTGGCCATGGGAAAGGCAGCGGGTGGTGTCCCGCTGGGGAGGGTAGGCAGGAGTGGAGTCCCCCAGGGCCAGTCCAAGGAGGTGCAGCTGGAGCAGCCAGGGCAGGCCCCCCCAGGAGCATGGAGTGAGCAGCAGCTCCATGTGCCAGCTCCAGCGTTCTGCTCTTTCTGTCCCATTTTCTGCCATTGGTCTCCTCCTACGTGTGTTTCAGCACCAGATGCAAGACAGAGGCAAGGTGTCCTGGTGAGAGGACCTGGAGCCCCAGCCACCCCCGTGGGTCAGTCTCTGGGCACCTCCCTTAGCGCTGCAGAGCAGAGAGGGCCTGGAAGCCATTCCACATCTTTCTCAGCTCACAAAGCCTGGAAAGCCCCGTGCAGAGCTGGGTGGTGGTGGGGCAGCCACTCAGGGAGGTTCCAAGGGGATTCTGGAGCGAACGGTGCCTTACCCCAAGGGAACGACAGCCCACTAACAGTGGAACTGCAGGCACCCTCAGGGAGAGGCCTTCTGGGTACAGCTGCAACCATCCTGTGGGGCTAGCCTCCTCCCCAGCCGTGCACTGTGCCCACGGGCACACAGATGGTATAGCCTCAGCTGGTTCATTCTCTGGAGAGCTTTTTCCAGCAATGGGCCCCTCTGGTCAGGGCATGCAGCAAAGTGACCTCACAACGTGCTCAAAGACAGAGCTGCTCCCAAATGCCCCTACCCAGAAAAGCAAGTGGGATGTTGACCATAGACACAGTGACAAATGCTTGTCATTGAGGGGCCCGTTTGACAGAGGGTGATTTGTTCAAGGTCACCCAGCCAGGGACCTGCAGACATCACCCACGTGCACGGAGCCAGAGGAGGTCCAGTCTGTGAGCACCAAGCGATACGAAGGTCCCGGGCAGGCACTCTCTGGCATCCTTCTTCCTCGGGCCCCTGAGAAGTTGCTGAGAGAGAAAGAGGGAGGCAGAAGGAAGAGGGGTCCCCGGAAAACGCGGCACACAGTGTAACTCCAGGAAAAGTTCTATACCTGGCAAGAAAAGAACAACTCTGTGTCCCTTCCTTCCCAGAATAGAGAAAAATGATCATAAAAGCATTTGTCAGCAGAGTCTGCAGGTAAGCAAGCCACACCCTGCCATTTAATTGATCTCAGTGCTCCTCTGTAGGGGACTTCCTGGAGGAGGCTGCCAGAACCTCAGCTGTCAGTGTGTGATACACTGACAGTCCCCGAGCCCTTCACACAGCCGGCTCGCCTGGGAAAAGTTGCCCTGAGAGTGAGTGCCCTGTGCCAACCAGGCGGGTCCTCCCACAGCCCTGAATCCCAGATTGCTCTGGGAACCACAGCTTCCTGGAGGAGCACCTGGTCACTAAGCCTTTAGAGCCCTGGCCTGGACCAGCCCCTCCTCTGCTCAGGGACCTGCAGCAACCCCTGAGGGACATGCTCCTTCTCATACAAGAGCCCGGCCAGAGTGTGGGCCCTAATGGCAGGTGGTCCTGCCCACTGGAGCTCTGGGGTGTGGACACAGAATAGGCGTGGGTAATGTGTCTCTGGGATGGCCCCACTTAGAGCAGCATCCAGTGCCTCCAACTCCCATCAGACCATGCCTGCCAAGACCAGGAGCCAGCGTGGAGGGGAAACCCCCACCTAGGCTCAGGGTTGGCTCAGTTGGCAGCTTGCTGCATGACCTTGGGCACATCCCATTGCCCTTCTGGGCCTCAGTCTCCCCATCTGTTAATCAAGGAGTTAATCTAGACCAGAAATAACAAACTGGTAGCCTATGGGCTGGGCTGCACCCACAGATGTGCTTCTTGTGGCCCGTGTGTTGCTTCCGAAAGTTCGACATACACTGCTGATGGGGACGTGAGATGGTATGGCCACCCTGGAGGACAGTCCTGCAGTTTCTGAAAAAGTTAAACACAGCCCTATCAGCCGCAGCCATTCCACTCCTAGGCATTCTCCCAAGAGAGACGAAAACGTGTTCACACGAGGACTTGTGCATGAATGTCCACAGCAGTTTTGTTTGTAATAGCAAAAAACCGGGGGAAATAGTAAATGTCCATCAACAAGTGAACGGATAAACAGATAGTACATCCATTCAATGGAGAACGACTGCAACACGAAAGGGAAGGATCTTTTGACACAACAAAGAATGTCAAAACAAGCGTGCTGACTGAAGAAGCCCGACCAAAAAGAGTACACACTGTATGACTCAATGTATATAAAATCTGCAAAATGCAAAGTCGTATATAGTGACATGGTAGTTGCCTGGGAGAGGGCGCGAGGCTGGGTGGAGCGAGGGAGGCGGCACTGGAGGTGGCGGCGTCCCCTGTCCTGGCCGGTGACCGTGTCGTGGGTGGGGACGGTGTCAAAGCTTGACAAACGGCGCACTAAGCACGAGCAGTTTATCGTGTCAAGTGCACCTCAGGAGATGGTCGAGATGTTTGAAGCAACACTCAAAATTGGGAAATTACACATAATAACCTGAATAGAACATTTCCCTTGGAAAATTAGAAGGTCTCTTGACACTGACACGGGGTCTGCACTTTGGCACCGCGCGGGGGCGCGGCTGTGCTGGGGTGGGCGTGGCTGCCCAGGTGGGCGTGGCTGTGCTGTGCTGGGCGTGGCTTTCTGGGCGTGGCTGTGCTGGCTGGGCGTGGCTGTGCTGGGCGTGGCTGTGCTGGCTGGGCGTGGCTGTGCTGTGCTGGGCGTGGCTGCCGGGTGGGCGTGGCTGCTCGCTCTGAGCTGGGCTGTGCGGGGCGGGCAGCGGGGGGACCACCGCCCTTTGCCTAGCCCCCCGCGCCCGTGGCCGCTCGCTCTGCGGCCCAGCGTCCGGCTGGCTCCGCCGGCTCCTCTGGCTTCCGGGTCGTGGGCCCGGCTGTCATGGCTGGGGCGGGGCTCTCTGAGGCTGGGGTGAGCCGTGGACCTGCCACACCGTGGCCGGTGGGAAAACGCAGGGTGCACCGTGGGCCGGGGCGACTCTCAGGGACTCCTCCTCCCACGGAAGAGTGGGGGGCTCGGGATTGTGTCCCGGAGTGGGGACTGCGGTGCTAGCGCAGCGTCTCTGCACGGGGTCGCCGGGGCACGGTGCCCCTTGGGCGGCGAACATCCCGCGCAGTGCGGTCTGGGGACGGCGGTGCCCTGGACCGAGAGCGCGGGCGGCCCGCGGGCGGGAATGCCCTTTGCGCCCCACCCCGGGCGCCCCGCTCGGGCCCAGCGGCGACAGCCCACCTGCGGCGCGGAGGCGAGAAGACCCCGGACGCGCAAAGCCCAGGGCGCCCAAGCACGTGTCCAGCCGCCACCCAGCAGCACGGCGCGCGCTTTCTCAAGGGCACCCGAGCGCTCACCAGGACAGACCGCATTCTGGGTCATAAAACAAGTCTCAATAAATTTTAAAAGACTCAAGTCATACAAAGTACTGTATGTTCCTCGACTATAATGGAATTAAACTAGAAACCAGTAACAGAAAGATAATGGAAAACCCTGAAACACTAAGAAATTAAACAATGTGCTTCTAAGTAACTCATGGGACAAGGAGGAAGTGATGAGGCATTTTAAAAGTACAAATTTTGTTATGATTCAGGTATGATGAGGTCCACAGATCAGGAGGCGTTGGCCATTGAAAACATGGTTTGTTACAGTTCCCAGGAGGAGGGCAGCCATGCTGGGGGGCGCCAGGAGGCAGAGGGGGCAGAGGGAAGCTGCACAAGAGCCTTTCCAGAGCTTTCTGTGGGAAGGAACGGGGAAGGGGGTGAGCAGTGTAGGATTGGCCAGTTTGAGTAATTTCGGCTCTGGAGCGTGGCAGCTGGCCCTGAGGTGATTAGGCAGGGACGTGGCCCACAGAGGAAGTGGTTGGGTGTGGGCTGCCATCTCCTGGTTTGCGTATGAAAAGTATACTCGCTGGGGAGCCGGTTATCTCCAGGAATTGGCCAGCCCTGGGAGCAGCAAGGCCCCAGATGTCAGAGCATCGGAAACACATGGTTAATACAGAGGGAAATTAGAATGTATTTTGAATTCAACGCAAATGAAAATAACATATTGAAATTTGTGGGATGCAGATAAAGCAGAACTTAGGATAAGTTTTATAGCATTCATTGCTTAAATGAGAAAAGATAAAAGATCACAAATCAATAATCTAAGCCAGGGGTCAGCAAACAACAGCCCATGAGCCAAATCTGGCACCTTCCTGTGTTTGTAAATAAAGTTTTATTGGAAGACAGCCACGCTTATTCGTGTACACATTCTCTACGGCTGCCTTTATGCTACCACTACAGAGTTAAGTAGTTGTGACAGACACCATGTGACTCACAAAACCAAAAATACTTACTAGTTAGCCCTTTTACAGAAGAAATTTGCCAACTATGATATAAGCTTTTACCTCAAGAAGCTAGTAAAGAAAAAATAGATGGTACCCAATGCAAGCAGAAAGTAGGAAATAATAAAGATCAGAGTACAAATCAATTAAATACAAAACATAAAAGCAACAGAGAAAATCAATTAAGCCAAAGGCTGATTCTTCAAGCAGATCAATAAAACTGATAATCTTCTGGCCAGACTGACCAAGAATCGAAGAGAGGCGGCCCCCACTGCAAAGACAGAAGTGTGAGAGAACATCACTACAGACTCCACAGGCCTTCAAGGAAGACTAAGGAGATATTATGCACAATTTTCTGCCCATAGATTCAACAACTTGAAGGATATGGGCGAATGCCTTGAAAGCGGGGAGACCTTTGCTTTTGGCATTTTGAAGATGTTCCCCTGTCTTCTGGCCTCCACGGTTTCGCACGAGAAATTTGTGATCCTTTGCATCACTGTTTTTGAGTATGAAATGTGTTGTTTTTCTCTAACTGCTTTCAAGATGTTCTCAGAAATTTGATTGTGATATTTCTAGGTGCGATTTTCCTTGAATTTATCCTCTGTGGGGTTCCCTGAGCTTCTTGAATGTTTAACTTTGTGTCTTTCACCAAATTTGATATATTTCCACCATTATTCCCTCACATAACTGTCCCACCCCAACCCTTCCTCCTGTCCTTTGGACCCGGCTGTGCGCTCCACCGTCGGCTGTTGCCTCCGCTGCTGGTTTTCCTCCTTTTGTGTCTGTCCACGGACTGGGTATTTCCTACAGCTCTGTCTGCACGCTCGCCACCCTTCCTCTTTCGTCTCCATTCTGCTGTGGAGTCCACCAGTAAAATTTTTATTGCAGATATTATGTTTTCCAGTTCTAAAATGCACATTTGTTTATTTCTCTTTCCTATTTCTCTGCAGAGAATTCTTATCATTCATTTCGCATGACATTCACTCCCAGCGAGTGTGTGTGTGTGTGTGTGTGTGCGCGTGAGCATGTGTGTGTTACTTCACAGAGCACAGTTACAACAGCTGCCGTGAGCGTTTGGGTTGCTCCGGGGTTGACATCTGATCACCATCTTTTCTCCTGAGGATGGTCACATTTTCCTAGTGTTTTGTCTGTAATTTTGTTTTACATCTGAACATTGTGAATAATGACATACTGTATAACTGTGGGTCTTGTCCTAATCCTCTAGAGAATGTTGATGTTTTTATTTTCGAGGGCAGGTCCACCCTAAATTCCATCTCACCTCCCTGGGTGGTGGCTCAAAGGTCAGTTCAGTTCTCAACCTTCGCCGGGCTGGGTCTGTCCCGCCATGGGCCCCGTGTGGATTCACACGCAGAGTCCGGCAGTCCTCTGGTCGTGTCCTCTGTCTTCTGGGGCTTCCCTACTCCCTTGCCTTGGGACATCCTTTTCCTGATTCCTCTGGCCAAAAAGATGGGGTTTCTCTCTGAGTTTTAGCTGCTTGTGTTGCCACATCAATCTGAGAGTGGGGCCTGCCCTTGGGGAAAAGCCACAAGGAAAGAACCAGGAACACCAAGGTTGTTTCTCCAGGTTTCAACTCCACCCCACAATCTGCTCACCATGCTGAGTCCTCCGCAGTTGTTCGGGTCTAATCCAGACTCTGGTCAAGATTGGTGGGAGGCAGGAGCCACAGCAGGCTCCTAGATCATAGCAGAATTGGTGCCTGGGGCCACGTATAGAATGCCACCTCCCAGGCAGAGATTTTTACAATCCTCAAAGGTGAGTGTGGCCACCTGCTGTGTGCCGGGCAGTGCCATTAGCCGGGAGGTGGTGAGAACTCTGCCAGTAGCTCCTGGGGGCACTGGCCAGTGCTGTCCTCTGTCCAGCAGGAGGAGGCCGTGGCCAGAAGCCCAGTCAGGGGGAGCAGAGCGTATGTGTGGTTGGGGTTCCACAACACCTTTCTCTTCTGCGTCAATGTTGGGGCCGACCTCTTCAGACATTGGCAGGGGGACAGGGGACAGTCTGAGCTGGGGGCCTCGGGACCACCACTGCTGCACGAGGTGTACCCGCAGCCACACTGTGAGTTGGGGCAGAAGGGCTGGAGCGACGCCTGGACCCCGACCAGCACTCTTGAGCAAGCTCAGTTGCCTGGATAGCAAAGTCCTGGTCAGACCCTTATCTCCTCGGCGCTTCACCCTGGCTCCGGAGGGCAGTGATCGATGGCAGAGGCGACCAGCTCAGAGCCCACAGCGGACAGTCTGGCTGGATGGCGGTGACTCAGTGGAGAGGAAAAGATGGAAGCGGAGGCACCTCCTCCGCACCCGCCTCGGTGACTAACTGGCAGGAAGAGGCATGAGATATTGGGCAGTGGCCTCGGTTAAAGCAGCCTCTGAACGTGCTGGCGTGGGCAAGGCTCTGAGCCTCTGCTGAGAGGGGAGGTGTGGTGGCTGGTTTCCCACAAGCCAAAGGGTCATGTGGCGCCTCTCGCTGCAGCCCTCAGGGGCTGCCTGGAACACAGTGGCTGGTGCCACACCCAGGTGTGAAGCCCCCAACCCCCAGGGCCCAGAGGGAGCGTGGAGGGAGCAGATCAGGAAGGGGGGGCGGGGAGGCAGGTGGGACCGAGAGGCCAGTGTTTGCTTCAACCAAGGGCAGCAGCGGATCTGCTGCAGGAGACGCTTGTCCAGCAAACGCACAATAAAGTGCTCAGGATTTTGGGCAGTGCTCTGCTGGCCTCAGCCCTACCAGGATCAGCCCCCAAATTTGTCAGTTCCTGTGCTGCTGTGGGACGACCCACTTGTGGCTCACAGAGTCTGTGGGTCGGGACTCGAGCCCGTCTCTGCTCCCTAAGGTCTGGGCCTGATCTGGGAAGACTTGGGTGGGAGCTGGGTCCTCTGGAGGTGTCTCCTGTAGTCGATACTTCCATTAGCTGGAACCTCTGCTGGGACTGTGAGCCCCTCCTGAGGCCCCACACATGGGTGGCTTCCCACAGCCAGCACCCAAGAGAGGGAGTGGACACTGAGTGGCCTCTAGACTGGAGTCACATGGTGTCACTTCCAAAAGTCACAAGGCCACCAGATTCCAGAAGGGTGGCAGAGGCACCTCTCCATGGGAGGAGCCACAGTCTTGGGGAGGGTCCTGGGGCTGGGAAGCCATGGGGTGTCTTTGGAAATCACCACCCACCACTCGTGTGGCCACCCAGCCAGGCCTAGAGCCATGTGCAGCCCACACACAAACACCTCCAGGATCTGCCCGAGACAAGGTCTGGCTCAGAGAGTCACCGTTCAGGACCTGAAGCACAAAGTACACCCACTCCTGGCTGAGCCCACAGCTCTCTCTCCCCCGTCAGGCCCTGCCCCGGCCCCTTAGGCATTGGGGCCGCAGGAAACACGCTGATGGCCTCTCCTGGAGGGCAGGTCTGCTGTACTCAACCTCTGAGAGCTTGGCTGGCCCCTGCCAGGCACAGCCTGGCTCCACACTGGCCCTGCCCACCCAACCAGGAATCTTGCCGGAGCCTCCCTTGGGAAGGTCCAGTTTCCTCTGGCTGACGGGAGGAGGTGGATGAGAGGCAGTGTCCTTGGCCAGAGCTGGGCTGGGGCTCCTTGGCCTGATGGGGGGAGGGGGGAGGGGAGGGGTGGAAGAGGCGGGACAGGAGGCCTCAGGGCATCTCCAGCGGTCAGAGGCCTCCTGGCCCTGCCCCTTGGAAATAACAGCCTTTGAAGTGGTTTGGCACATAAAGGCAGGACAGCCAAGATGTCATGGGGGGCTTGCCAAGGTGCCACCAGGCAGGATGGCCTCTAGGTTTAGGAGGACACACCTGCCTTGGCCATCCCTGGGGACCCAGTGTCCACCATGCTGTCCTCTGTATAGGCAGACCCAGCACAGCCAGTCCTGACCGTCTGAAGCAGGTGGGAGTTTTAGGGCTTTGGGCTTACTGAGATGTGGGGGGCAGTGGGGTGAGGGGGCACCCAGCAGCATATAGCGCATGGCACACACTACGGGACACAGCCTGCAGGGACTCCCGGTGACCCCCTTACTCAGGTATTCCAGGTCCTGCCGCGTGCCCAGGAGCCATCAGCGGAGGCCACCTTGGCCATTACGAATAACGCTGTCCTATCATTTATCTTAAGGGAGACTATCACTGATGTCATTCTATGGCCTGATCAATGATTGTGCTGGACGTCCCAAGGAAATTTAAACTTTTCCACATTAGGAATTGCAAAGAATGTACCCACTTCCAAAGGGTCCTCCTCACACCTGTATAAGCAGCTTTGTAAAATACCAAGGCTCGAGCCTCAGCCAGGGCTCACTAGCGGTGAATAGAGCACTGCCAGGGTTTTAATGCAAATGGAAGAAATTCAGAAAGGAGAAAGAGGCACTGCTGGGTTGAGGAGGGGGAGAGAAGGAGAGAAGGGCCGGAAGCTGGTGAAATTCCTGCTGTCGAGAAAAGCCCCTCCATGGCGAATACAGCCTGAAAATGGCAAACAGACGCAGAGCTAAATGGACCCCAGCACAGGCGAAGTGGGGCGACGCTGTGGCTCTTGCTCTCCCAGGACCCACACCCTGACCCTGCGTTGGGAAGCGCCTGCCGGCCACTCAGGCCTGTTTTTAACTGGTGTTATTTCATTAGCAGTTTTACTCAGCCGCTGGCAGCGCCCCAGCACAGCCACCGGCCTCCACGGCTGGAGGAGTGCAGGGCTCTGGACTGGTACCTCCCGTCTACACACAGAGCCAGGGCATGCTCCACAGACAGACACACCCAGCTCACCACGCCGTGGGGGCTCCCGCGGGGACCCCGCACCCCCACAGTACCCACCGTCATCCCCAGACCCTGCCCGAGCGCGGGATGTTACACAGAGGCTGGCCAGCAGCTCTCGCTCCTGAACAGGGAGGTGGGGTTGAGGAGTGAAAAAATGATATTTGCAACGCTCCCAATGTCAGAAACCCATGACCTGTCAAGTGGTGTGACCTGTGCCCCAGCAAGGCTGTGGCCTGGAAGCCTCTTGACCTCATCACTGTCACGAGTGGATTCTCGAACTGTGCCCCAGCCAGAATCCTCGGCATTTACAAGCTGAAGACAGTGAGTGCCCATCACCGCCCACACCAATTTTACATGATTTGTTTTCCTCTTTAAATAGCATTCAAGGGAACTAGCAAACTGCCACCTCCTAAAACAAGTTCTGATAGATTAAAGTGGGCCTTGAATATACAGCAGCTTGGAAATGATCCTTGCCCACACTGTAGATTCAACTCCTAATGTGCCCTGTCCTCCGCCACCAAATGCAGGCTGCCTCCTCGCCAAGGCGGTGACACCCACCTTTTGAAATCCACTTTACTTCATTGTCTCTTGCCTGGAAAATTATAGCAGGGGTGAAAACACTGCATCTCACGCGAACAGTTATCTGAGACTGGGCTGATAGAATGTCCCATAAACCTTAAGAAGATGCTTCAGTAACATCTCCCTCCCTTGTGCCCATTCACAGCAGAGCACTGGAGCTCCAGGGCCAGTGGGGAGATGGCATCTGTTGGGACACTTGTGGGGAGACCCCCTTGCTGAGATGGTGGCCCCAGTTCTTCCTGGGGGAACCGCCCCTGCTCCATTCTGTCCCTCTGTGTTTCGGACAAGCCAGCTGGCCACAGTGCCGGTCCAGGGTTGGGCACACAGCCCCGAGAGGTGAGTCGATTCTGGGAGGGGGACGGGGAGCAGGCTCCACCATCTTTTCTGCTGGGTGTGGAGGCCGCTGCTGCCATCCTGGGACTTGGAGGGTCAGCCCGCGAGGACCAGCCAGCGAGGATGGGACCCACAGGAGAAATGTGGTCTGGGCGACACCTTTCCCCAGTCCTTGATGGTTGCGGGCGGGGCCGCGTGGCAGCACAGAGGACCCTCACAGAGCTCCCGCCAGGCAGCGGGGAAGACGCCATAACTCCTCTCGCTGTGAGGAAAACATCGGCCAAACCAAGACTGGGGAACTCTGCATGGAGCACCTGACCAGTCACCCTGCAAGCCGTCCAGGTCCCGAAAGACAAGGACGTCTCAGAAACTGGCACAGCCCGGAGGACCCAAGGAGACCCGACGAGTGACTGCCACCCGGGGTCCCGGACGGGCTGCGGGACGGCAAAGGGCTCTGGGAGGCAGTGGAGTCTGGATGAGGTGGGGGCCTGTTCCCGGCCTCGGACCGACACGGGCCCCTGGTCCTGACGAATGTCCGCTGGAGGCGTGGACGTCAGCTGTCTTTGCAACTTTTTTGTAAATCTAAAACTATTCTGAAGTGTGTTTAAAAAAGAGAAAAATAAAACACAATTTGACCCTTCATTGAGGAAAATAATGGTTTTTCAGAGACTCGCAGGCATTTAATTTAATTTGCCTTTTCATTCTTGGCTGGTCTGGCATGCGGCCACCCTGCCCTGGGCCTACAGTTTTATTAGACACAGACTAAGTAGTTAGTTGATGGCAACAATAAAGTCCCAGAGTGGAAACCCCTGGCCCAGCCCCAGGCTTGAACTGGCCTGGCGGGTGGACACTGGTATTTTCACCTGCAGTGAGGCTGAGAACCGAGGATTTAAGACTCCCTTGTCTGCGATGATCAAGCGTTTAAAAGTCAGATGCTCCCGTCAGCTGCTGGGCAGGGAATGGCAGGGGGGAAGAGGAGGTGAAGCCGGAGACCCCAGCCCGGTGTTGAGCAGCAGCGTTGGCTGGACACAAGGACGGGGTTGGGGGAGAAGCCAAGGGCTTGAGTGCTGAAGGCCTCAGGGGGCACTGGAGACAAGGGGCTCCCAGAGTGGGGCAGGTCCCCACCTCTACTCAGGAGCAGCTGTGCTCCACGTGGCCCAACCCAGTCCAGAAGAGCCGCAGGGAACGGGCAGAGAACAAACACAGGAGGCCGAGGAAGCAGGGCCCTTGGGGGCCTGGGGAGGGCTGGTGCCCAGGAGGGGTAATCTCCCCCACCTGGGAGTGGTTAGAGCCCCCCCCCCGGTAAACGAGCTGAAAGAAACGTGGCAAGCAAGGGCCACAGGCAGGCAGGGCCAGGCCACTCCCGTGTGGGCCAGGCCCAGCTCATCCCTCCTCACAAAGGGACCCGGGACACCTGGGAAGACCTACAGGATCAGCGGAAACCCAGGACAGGGTGCTGTGGTCCCCCCACTCCCGGCCCCTGCTTGGAGAAGGGCTCAGGCCAGGGTCACTTGTCCAGGAGCAATGCCCGCAGGCCTGGTGGAGGAGGGAGGCACCGAGTGTCCCACACCCTCCAGGGCTAAACCCAGCCCATCCTGCCAGCTCGGCCAGAGAGTCAGATGTTGGGGGCTCAGGGTGTTGGAATCATCAGGATCCCCAATCAGGGCACATCGTGGCTGTGGTCTGAGGCCCTCAGTGGTGGCCTGACCTTCTCCATGGCTCCCAGCAACGTCCCTCTACTATGAAGAATGTGCCCGGCCCAGGCTGGTCGCAATTCCTGGGACCTGACGGGGGAGGCCGGCTGGGCTCCATCCACGTCTCCTCGCTCCCCCGCCCAGCACTGGGAGTCATGAGCCATCCTGTTGTCCCTCACTGGTGTTCTGAACTGTCTGTACCTTGCCCCCAGGTGTGGGGATGGGATGATGAACAAGAGGGGCAGGATCCCCCCTTGGGCTGTTGTCCAGTGGGAGAGGCTGACTCCAGTCTGACAGCCACCACCTCAATGTAACATGCAGTGTGATATGTGCTTGAGAGAGCAGGACATGCCTTGGGAGGGGCTGGGCCTAACCCAAGGGCTTCCTGGAGGAAGTGACACTTTAGCTGACACCAGAAGGGTGAGTCACGGTTAATGGGGAGGGAAGAACGTGGCATGGATGTTGGCATGTCTAAGAGTACGTTGGGGCAGGGTGGGACAGGAGGCTGAAGCCTGGTGAAAGGTCTGGTCTGCTTCTAAGAGCAAAGAGAGCATTGAGTGGGTCTCAGCTGGGGCAGGGAACCGCTCAGAAGAGACCAGGTTGGCCGGGCAGGTGAGGGAGGAAGCAGATGCTGGGGGTGGGGGGCTGTCGTGCTGTTCTGTGGCCCAGGTGATGGCCTGTTCGAGGGAGGGGTGACGGAGGTGGAGACTGGAGAACACCAACGACATCCGGGAGGTCCCAACGGGGTTGGCACCAGACGCTTTCCACCTTAGTCGCTTATCACCTGCGTCAGCTGCCAAGTAACAAACCACCACGTGGCCGGGGCAGAGAGCGTTTCCCTCTGGTCCCCACGTCCGGGGGTGGCTGGGGCTGGCTGACCCAGCTGTCCCTGCCGTGGGCTGGGGTCGGCTCTGCTCACTGTGCTTTTACTCTCCTGGGACCAGCAGGCCCCCCAGGGCCATGGTGATGGCAGAAGGCAAAAACACAGCCTGACAGCCCATTCAATGCCAGCCTTTGCTTGTGCCTCGTTCACCAAAATCCCATTGGCCAGTGGAAGCCACATGGCCAGGCTCAGGCCCTGGGACACAGAAGACGACTTCCCGCCGTGAGGTCCCGTGCGAGGGTGTGGGGAGGAAGAGTTGTGTTCAAGAGTCCAACCAGGAGCGTGAGTCCTATCCCCAGTCAATTCAGACGACTCTGCAGAGAGGAAAATACTAACACAACTTACACTGCAGCTAAAAGGAAAAGTTTCACAAAGGTGGAGCTGTTGACATCGAATCATTTTATTGGGAAAATATTCATTAAGGAAAAAAATCTTTTTAACAGGATGCCTTTCCCCTGGACGTGTCAAATGCCAGAGCAAACCCAGGCCAAATGCAGGGAAATGCTGTAGATCAACTGTTCATGTGGAAACAACAGAGGGCTGAGTGGCTGCTCACCTAAGAGGCCCCGGAAAGGCGACCGCCCCCGATTTCTCCCTGAGGGGTCGTAAGAGGGTGGCAGAATTCCCAGGCCAGCCGGAGCTCTGGGAGCAGAGCACAGGCAGAGACAACGCCAGGCCCAGACACCCTCCTTCCGGCCCCTGCCCCGCCAGCCACAGCGTCATTACAGTAATCCGCCGCAATGATGCTAAACATAAAAAGATTGCTTTCCCGGAAAACTGCTGACGCCCGGGTCTGGGAAGGAGAGTGCTTGAGAAAGACGGGCCTCCTGGCCCCATGCGATGCATGATGGCTCAGACGTTAATCAATTCTCAACCCTTGAAACTAAAATAGTTGTGATTTATGAAATTCCGCAAGTCAGATCTTTTCTCTGTTGCCTGAGAGCAGTGAAGAGGAGGGTCCTCCCGGACAGCCCCGCCTAGCACAGGGGCACCCTGGGACAGCCTCACCTGAGACCCACCCCAGCCCCTCACATGCTGACCTCCAAAGTAACAGGAGCAAACACAAGCACCCACACTTAGGGAGACTCTGTCTCTGTGCTTTTTAAATTTTTTTTATTGATACATAATGGATGTACATATTTTCAGTGTATGCGTGATAATTTAATACATTCATATCGTTTGTAAAGGTCAACTCAGGGTGATTGGGATGTCCATCACCTTAAATATTTGTCTTTTCTTTGTGTTAGAAACATTCAAATTATTCTCTTCTAGCTATTTTGAAATATACAATAGAATATTGTAAACTGTAGTCACCCTGCTGATCTATTAAACACTAGGTTTTATTTCTTCTATCAGACTGTGTATTTGTACCCATTAGTCAACCTCTCTTCCTCCCCCGCTCCTGTTCCTGGCCTCTGGTGACCACTAGTCTACTCTCTGTCATCGTGGGATCCACTTTTTTAACTCCCACATCTGAGTGAGAAATGTGATATTTGTCTTTCTGTGCCTGACTTACTTCACAGAACATAATGACTTCCAGGTCCATCCATGTTGCTGCAAATGTCAGGATTTCATTTTTATGGCTGAGTAATATTCCACTGTGCATCACTTCCATGTATCCAACAGATCCTTGGTGAGACCTTGCGTCTGTCTGGGTGCTGGGGTCAGCAGTGACTGACGCTTGTCCCCAACCTCATGGGGTCTTGACCCAATAAACAAAAAAATGACCAATGGAGGGAAAACCAGTTCTCTCTGACTGCACCAGTGGAGGGAGAAACCATCCTCTCCGACTGCACTGACAAGTTTGTATTAGGGAATTTGTTGGAAATCTATAGGAAACATAGCTTCTTTCCATTAAAAGCACATAATTCTACCCCATCTGCAATCTCTACTCACTTATTTCAACCAATTATTGAAATAAGCTACATGCAGTAAGGATCAGAAGCCTTATGTTGCCACATACCCAAATCCACCAGACAGATGAATAACTGGAATATACATGAGTCATTTTATCGCTTTGGGATGGGTGAGGCCTTTCCAAGCATCACAAAGGAAAAGATTGACACGTTCGACTACACGAAAATTTAAAACATCTGTGTGGTTAAAGACACCGTAAACCAAAATTAAAAGCAAATGCAAACAGGGAGAAAGTGTTTCCAGAGCATGTCACAGACAAAGGGCTAACAGTGTCCTCACCACGCGAGGCATCTTTTAAAGGACAATCACACCCGTAGAAAAATGAGCAAAAGACCTGAACAGGCGTTTTCACAAGTTACACTGTGGCCAACGTGCTCGTGACAAATTCCTGACTTCTCTCGAATCAAACAAACTCAATGAGAGTGTCGATGACGTTCATTTGTCTTCTGTCACACTGGCAAATACCATTTCAGACTGTAAAACCAAGTCTGGCCAAAGAGCTGAGAAAGGAACTGCTTGCAGAAGAACAAATTGGCACATCTTTTGAGGGGTGGAGAGAGGGGGTGGTGGGGTACATTTTGGCACAACATACCAAAATCCCAGAAAAAGGAAATAACATTTCTGCACAAAGATTTGCATGTAAGAAGAGTCATTATATATAACACAGAAAGCTGGCAACTACATAAGTTAAATAAATTATGGTAGAAAGGTATGTAGCCACTAAAAATGTAGGAGAATATTTATTGACATGGAACAGTATCCAAGACATACCACTAAGTGGAATAAAAGAGAGTTATGAAAACAGTGAATGTCCTGTGCATGCTGTTTTTCAAGAAGGAAGTGAGGAATTAAATAAATAGGTGATGAGGCTGTGTGAATACTGGTCCTCCCCAAAAACACTCAGGGGAACCAAGGAACCTGATGAACATCATTGCTGCAAATTAGAAGAAATCACCAGCTACTTTGGCTGGGGTCTTACCTCACATGCTGACTGACCATCTTCTGTTC
Organism: Daubentonia madagascariensis; assembly: GCA_023783475.1. Lineage (NCBI taxonomy): Eukaryota > Metazoa > Chordata > Mammalia > Primates > Daubentoniidae > Daubentonia > Daubentonia madagascariensis. The sequence goes on along the minus strand of JAKFHU010001640.1, from coordinate 144,472 downwards.
CCACCGACGCTGTCCCGTGAATCACCCTCAGTCGAGTTATTCCGAATCCTCGTGCAGAGAGGTGCACACGTGAACTGGACAGGAGAACGCAGAGACCAGGGAGGACGGGCACCGTCCCCTCGGCTGCCTCCGGGACCCAGCAAGTCGAGCTGCTCCTCAGAAGAGGACACAAGTGGGCAGGAGGCGGCACCACAGTCATAACGCTCTTCCCGCAATTACGACCGATCATTAAACAAGGTGTGTGAGTAGCGGAGCGGGGAGCCTGGCCACCGCGAGCACCCACCTTTTGGACATGAATACAGACCGTGCGCGGTGATCTCTGGCGTCGGCCTGGATTTGAATTCCCTGCGCTCACCAGCAATGGGGCCCTGGGCAAGCCACTTTACCTCGGTGTTTTATCCTTATCTCAAATTGGGGAAACAATAGTGTCTACACCGTAGGACCGTAGGACTGGGGTGAGATTTATAGGAGTTATCATTGTGGTTCCTACAGCTCATGTAGGAGGTGTTCAATCAATAAGTGTGGCTATTGCTAACCTTGATATCATCACTGTATTTTTCAAGCATGACACAAACTCTTTCTGAGGAAACTTCACTTGGAAGGGGATTATAAAAATCCGTTTAAGGCATATGCAGACCCTGGGCCACCAGCTCCACTCCTCACTCACCAGCCAGACGTGCACACGTAGTTCACCAAATGTGTGTTCCGGGATGTTCACAGCAGCACTGCTCATGATTGTCCCAAGCTGGAAACAGCCCAAATGCCTACCAGCCATTTAGTGGATAAATAAACTGTAGTATATTTATTCATTCGATGGCATATAATACTGCAATGTGGACAAGCAACCCTCAACTGCACTCAACAACCTGGATTAACCTCCCAAATACTGTGGCACACGAAAGAAGCCAGACACACAGGATGAGCACAACAACACTACTACGCAGGTAGAGCAGGCAAAGCTGGGAGTGGCCTGGCAGTGCCTCAAAAAATTAAACATAGACTTACCATAGGATCCAGCAACTCCACTTCTGGAAACTTTGGGTATATACCCAAAATAATTGAAAACAGGGTCTGGAAGAGACACCTGCACACCCAGGTTCACGGCAGCACAACGGCCAGAAGGTAGAAGCAGCCAAGTGTCCATCAGCAGACGAGTGGAGACACACAATGGAATATTACTCAGCCTTAAAAAGTAAGGAAGTTCTGACACTTGGTACAACATGGGTAAACCTTGAGGATATTATGTCAAGTGAAATAAGCCAGTCACAAAAAGGACAAATACGATATGATTCCACCCATATGTCGTTCCTGGAGTCGTCAAACTCGTAGAGACAGAAAGTAGAATAGGGGTTGCCAGGGGCTGGGGGCTGGGGAGTTGGAGTTTCACAGGGACAGAGCTTCAGCTTGGGAAGGTGACAAGAGTTCTGGAGATGGAAGATGGTGGTACAATGTGAATGTACTTATGCCACCGAACTGCACACTGAAAAGGATAAATTTTATGTTACGATGCTTTGCTATCATAAAAAATGTACTAATGAGTTAAAAAAAGTCTGGCAAAGTGCACAGGTGGAAGCGGGAGTCAGGCTGGGGTCTCCTGCAGGGGAGCCTGTGACTGGCAGGGTTGGGGCTTCTGGGGGTCTGGAAGTGTCTCGGGGGGGACTGCTTCCGTGGCATGTCCACTCAGTTGGATTCCACAGGGATGTCCACTTGAGGTCTGCCCCCTTTTCTCTATGTACCCTATTGCGTTGAAATGCACACGTACGAAAACACAGAAAACATCCCGACAGTGGAGCGCTTGACAAACAGCTTTAAAACCCATGAAGGGTGAACAGTGTGAAGGGTCTTTCCAAAGAGGACACCTCAGCCTGTGAAGGCCTCAAAGTCACCTCGACGTCCCCCCAGTCTCCTCCCAGGCAGTGTGGCAGCTGGCTCTGGCTCGGCTCAGCTGGCACAAGGGACAGCTTCTCTCAAACTCTCCCGCTGGGGAGGAAGAAAAGGCACCTCTGCTTTGCACCCAGAGTGCTGGCATACAGCCGGGCACAGGGAGTGGGACCGTGGACACCCACTAGTCCCCCAAATTCTCAGTGGCCACAGAGGCTCCCAGGGCAGAGCCCAGAGCCTCCGAGGACCGTTTCTGACAGGTGGCCAGGAGACCAGCCACAGAGCTGAGAGAATATTCAAGAATCCTGCGGGAGGAGGCAGGGAGAGACATGGAGGGGAGGAAAGGGCTGGCATTTGCCTCGTAGGAGTTCCGGAAGAAGAGGAGGAAGAACACGGAGCAGAAGGAACATTTGAAGAAATAATGGTTGAAAATTCCCCCAACTGTGTGAAAGACATAAATTTACAGATTCAAGTTTGGTGGAGCCCAGATAGGACAAACACCACGCTCAGACTGATCATAACCAAACCGCCGAAAGCCAAAGGTAAAGGAAAGGTTGAAGGCAGAGGTGGAGAGGCAGAGGAGGCGGGGAGGGAGGGCGCCCCTCTGGGGAAGTGAGCAGGCTCCAGTGGAGCGTGGCGGGCAGGGAGCACCCTCAGAAGGGCAGGCAGCCCCGCCTTGCCGGCTGCCCGTGGTGACGCAGACCCAGCAGCAGGGAATGAAAGGCGGCTCCCACCTGGGCTGTGCCACCCGGCAGCTTTACCAGCAGACGAGAAAGGAGCAGGACCACCACTGGAAGACGCAGAAGCCAACCCCGTGCAGATTACAGAGGCGAGGCCACCCGGGGATCCGATAGACACCACAGCGGCCAGTCAAGGTCAAAAAGCAGAGACCAGCAGAAGAGAAGGCAGGAGAGCTGGGGTACGGTCAGGACTTGACCTGCCATTGCTGACTTTGAAGACAAAGGGGTCACCAGCCCAGGAACACCGGCAGCCTCCAGAAGCTGAGAACAAGCCCCTGCCAACAGCCGGCGTGGAACAGAATCTAAGCAGAGGAACCAGTCGAGCACGCTGTACCTGGACGTGTGACCTACGGAACTGTGAGATGATGCACTTGTGTTTTATGCCCTGAGTTTGTGGTAATTTGTTACGGCAGCAATAGCAATTGAAAACACTAAGAAATTAGCATTGATATGATGTTATTAAATAAACCGCAAACTTGATTTAGATGTTAAAAAAAAAAAAAGCAGGGACCTAGAGCTGTGCCCAGGAATCAGAGGGGACAGCAGAAAGGATGGGAGCCCGGAGATGTGGGTGAGGCTGCAGGTGCAGGTGCCAGTGTGAGGACCACCCAGCCCGGGGGTCTTGGATCCAAGGGCAGAGCTGGAAGGGGCTGGGGTCCTGAGCCCTGGAGTCTGCAGGACCCACCGTCGTACCTAGTCTGTTGTGCCGCTGTAACAAAATACCACAAACTGGGTAATTTATAAGGAACAGAAATTTATTTCTCACAGTTCTGGAGGCTGGAAAGTGCAAGATCAGGGTGACAGCAGGTTCAGTGTCTGGTGAGGGCGGCTGTCTGCTTCCAAGATGGCGACTTGTTGGCGGGTCCCCCGGAGGGGATGAATGCTGTGTCCTCGCATGGCAGAAGGCAGAAGGGCAAGAGGATGCTCCCTTCAACCTCGAGCTCTCCCCTAAGGTGCCAGTCCCATTTGTGAAGGTGGGGCCCTCACGACTTAATCACCTCCCAGAGGCCACACCTCTCAATGCTGTCGCACAAGGGATTCAGTTTCAGCGTGAATTTCGGAGGGCCACCATCATTCAGACCGTAGCACCCGGATTCAAAGCCCATTTCCCGTTGGTAGTTAGTCGTGGTCTCTGGACCAAATTTCTCAGCTCTCAGAGCCTCAGCTGCCCTACCTACAAGGTGAGGTGAGAACAGTGCTTGTTCCATCGGGTGCTTGTGAAGATCAAAGACCAGGTGACACACACAAATGCCAAGCTCGGTGCCCAGCCCAAGGCTGCTACTGCCACAGCTGTCACTGTTATCCTCTGTGGCCCTGCCCAACCCCTGGACACGTAGGACTCGGGCCCAACCGCCTCTGTCCCGGCCAGCAGATAAGTCAGGAGGGTTTTTTCTTTTCTTCCCTAAATCTGTTCTCTGTGAACGCAAACCTCAGGTAAGATGCCGGGTAGATGTCTGCAAGCAGAACAATGTGGTCATATGTTCCTCACTTGCAAATAAAAAATACAATTTCCAGACCACCCTGACCAATGACAGTGTCACCAAACATGAGACCTTAGATTTTGAGTCAGAAGAAGTTTGGAACGAGAGCCCTAGAAATCGTGGAAGAGCCACGGAACAAAGCTGCTCACGTTCCCACTTCTTGCCGACAGGGGACCCAAGAGCTCGCTGCCGCCTCAGCCACACCTTCTCCGAGAGCGTGATCCCTGCATGTGGTAAAATTACCTGAGGAGAGTCCTGCCTCAGAGCTTTACTGTGCAAGATGATGCGGGGGCAGGGGTGGGGTGGGAGGGCGGAGGGCAGAGAGCGGCTCCCGCTGAAGGCTGGGCTGGGGCTGCACAAGGAGAGCTGAGGACAAGGCCAGGTCTCCGCAGAGGCTCTCAGGAGCCAGCATCCCCAGACTCACTGGGTGCTCCAAAAACGTGCAGCTCCTGGGCTCGCCCCGGCCATCTGACTCAGCAGGCCTGGGCTGGGGCTGTGAACCTGCGTTTTAAACAACACCCCCCACCCTGGCCAGTGGTGCCATGCAGGTGGTTGAGGAATCCCAGCCGGGAGGACACGGCCCTGGCTCTCGCTGAGTACAATATTCAGAGAGGTGCGGCCACCACGCAGCCAGCCTGGGCACAGGGACCCTCAAGGGACACACGGTGTAGCCAGGCCCAGCCTGCGGGGAGGAGGAGGCCGGCAGGGAAGATAGGGCTGGGGTGCCCACCTGCCACGTGCCTGGCTTTGGCCAACTCCCAGGCTCCTGGGAGCCTGGGGGTGCTGCAGAGAGCATGGCAGGCACGGTCCCTGCCCTGGTGGGGGTCAGAGTCAAGCCAGGAAGAGAGACCTTGCACATAAAAGTGCCCGAAGGAGAAGTTCCAGGCCACGAGGGCCTGTGACAGGGCTCCAATCCCATCTCCCCAAGCGAAAATCCACAGCAGGCAGAGGGTGGTGGGCACGGCAGTCAGGGAACATCATGCACAAGCGAGAGGAAGTGAGTGCCAGAGCGAATCATCCCAGATCCAGCAGGTGCCCTGGACAAGAGACAGGGTGAGACAGAGCCGCGCAGGGCTGCTCTACGGGGCCGGGGCTACCCCAGGCTTGCTGGGCGTCTGTCAGCTCCTGGCCTCTGTCTGCGTGAAATGAGTTAACTCTGTGCGTGCTGCCTGAATATACTGTCATCTATGTAATGTTGTATGTGTGTATAAATGAGCTAACGCTGTACAAGTTGTCTATGTGTGCTGCTGTCTGCATAACGCTACGTGTGGGTACAGAAAGAACCAATACCGTAATGCTTTTTATATAATGCTGTACATGGACGTATTAATAAAATGGGCCATCACTGTGCATGTTTGTGTATGTTGTTGTCTATGTGATGCTGCACGTCTACATAACACCAGTGCATTTATGGAATGTTCATGCTGCAGTTTGTAAAATGAGCTAATGCCGTGCAGGTTTTAGGGTCCACCTCTTTGACTTAGTAACATATTAGCTGTGTGCACTCTCAGATCATTGTCTTATTACGACAATTACAAGGGGACTGACCAGCCAGCCTGGCACCTTTCGTGTGACGGGACCTGGACCTGTCGGGGATTGTGCCGGGTGGGAGTGGGGAGGGGTCCCCCCCTTACTGTTACTGAAAGGTGTGAAGGATGCTCCCACTTGCTGCCCCGCCCCTGGGATTCCAGCTGGGCAGGAGACGCCCCTTCTCCTGCCTCCTGGGTTGGGGGTCCTGGTACTTGAGGGGGTGGGACAGGGTGATGAATCTGGAGACACTGGTCCAGTTTGAAAAGGGAGGCCGTGTTCTTCATGTGCTTCGGGTACCCAGGGCTCCCACGCCCTCCAGGCTGCAGGCTCAGAGGCAACTTTTATTGCAGCCTCTTTGTCCTCATTTTCTACACTTCATGTAACGAACTTGTGTTGGTTTTGAAAAAAGAAAGACAAAAAATGTGCATCTCGGCCCTCCTCCCACCCATTTACCTGGGGCCTCCCCTTACCTGTGCACCTGGGGCCTACCCCCACATGTGCACCTGATGCCTACCCCACCTGTGCACCTGGGGCTTCCCCTTACCTGTGCACCTGGGACCTACCCCCATGTGTGCACCTGATGCCTACCCCACTTATGCACCTGGGGCTTCCCCTTATCTGTGCACCTGGGGCCTACCCCCACATGTGCATCTGAGGCCTACCCCCACCTGTGCACCTGGGGCCTTCCCCCCACCCATGAACTGGGGCCCTGCAGGTAGACACTGAGGTTGAGCTTCCTTATACCCTAGTGTTCTGAATCCCAAATCTATCCACCCAACTGCTGACCCCTGCTCAGGTGCCCAGCAAGGGCCTTGGGGGCCGCAGTTAACCTGAGATCTCTGCGCTCCTCCTGCGAAATGCTGGCTTCAGAGGGAGTCCCAGGGAGGCTCCTGGCAGGCACCCAAGGACATCGCACAAGGTGGACACCAGCTCTGTCTCCTCCTGGGGTCGCCGGGCGCCTGGGCTTAGCCGGGGCACGGCCGCCCTCTCCTGGCCCAGAGAGGCAGTGCCCGGGAGGTCAGCGGGGAAGGACCAGGGTTCTTCACTGTTCCAGCACCAGCAGGGAGGGGAGTGAGACCCACGCGGGGACCACGCAGTTGGGGTCTCTGTGCCAACCGGAACCCCATGCATTTTGTTGTAACGTGAAGTCCAGTTGGACTTCCTGTGCATAGAACCAATTAGAATTAGGAGAAAGACATTTTTTAATAGACCCCGAAACATCAGCTTCTGCAACTATACCTACCAGTGGTAGAACGGCTCCTTTCCTCAAGTACGACTGCAAAACTGCTTAAAAAGAAATGTTCTGTTTCAACAGACCCCGAATAAATCAAGTTACTGGGACACGGTCCCTGGAACTGGGCCTGTGGGGGTCTTTCCCTCTCGCGTGGCCACGTGGCAGCTGTGGCCCTCTGGTTCTCAGCCAGCCCCGAGAGACCCAAGTGTGCCAGTGGTCAGCGGTGGCCTTGCTTGGACCTCCCTGCCTGACTAGACCACGAGGGTGTTGGCTCCCTGCCCCCCGAGACCGGACGCCACAGACGCCCTTCCTTCCTCTGCAGGTCCCTCTCCTGGGCAGCGGGAACGTGTGTATCGGCGGGTCCTGGACAGTGCCCCGGGCTGTTCACAGGGCAGTTACAGAGAGCTGGATTCGAAGAGGGTTTCCTTTCATTCTTCCTTCTGTTGTGAAACTTGTACTCCGTAAACGTACAGAGGAATATTTGTAGCATATACAGGTGTTACCAGCACACACTGGGATGAGCCTGATATGGAGGGGCCAGGACAGGGAGAGAGTGTGGGAGGGGGTTGAGAAGGACACACTGAAATGTGAGTAGCTGAAGTGATGGGAATCTAGGATTTGTTTTCAAATAATGTGGGTGGGCTGGAAGGGGATGGAGGAGGGGGAGGAGGGGTGGGGAGGGAGGAAGGGTGGGGAGGGAGGCAGGAGGGAGGGGTGGAGGGGGAGGAGGGGGAAGAGAGGAGGGGGAAGGGTGGAGGAGGGGGAGGGGAGGGGGAGGGGGAGGGGAGGGGGAGGCGGGGCTGGAGCAGGGCAGCTGCCTGGGCAGGGTGGGGTGGGGCGCTGTCCTGCTGCTGGACCTGACGTGGCTGCCTCCTGAGCAGTGGGCGCTTGTCTTTATGTTTGTGTTTATGTTTCCAAAAGAAACAGCTGCAGAGTGGGGAGTGGTCGAGCACATGGAACAGGACAGGTGCTCCACGGTCCTGGCGGCCTTGACCTCTGCAGGGACACTGCGGTGCAGGTGGCTGGCTCATCCCAGCCTGGACTCGGAACTTCAGGTGTCACCGACTTTCTTCTGTCACATGGAACGTGGAGGGGATGTTCTGGATGATACTGGCAAGCATGAAGGGGAAACAGAGGCAGGAGGCATCGGTCACTGCAGTCCTGCTGACAGACTCCAGGCCAGCCCCTGGTGGTGCCCAGCCGTGGGTAAGGACATGCACCAGCCCGAGGCATCTTCTGGGTGTGTGGCCTTCGGAGCCGCATTCCTGCTGCCCAGGAAGGAAGCCCGGAAGCCAGCAGGCACAGCCTCCTCCTCCCCATCTAAGGCAACTCGGGAGCAGCGAGAACTCGAGGCCGGTGGGCCAGGCCAAGCCATGCAGGAAGGAAGCCGGCCTAGCAGGCCCTGAAGATGAAAACGTGCGTCCCGCCTGGGAATTTTCCAGTAGCGGCTGCTCAGATATGACTCAGAGCCCCACTCCGCCGCTCGGGGAAGGTCCTGGGCAGCCCGGCCGGCTTTGTGGGGAACAGAGGGGAAGGGGCGGCGGCTCCTGGGCCTCTTGGCTGTGCCGGGCTTTTCCACCGCAGCGGAGGGGCCTCCAGGTGGCCACTACCCCAAGACAGACTTCCTGTGCTGACCCCACTCCCTGGCCCCGAGTGGCGCTGGTACACAGAGCCTCACCAGTCATCTGTTCCCCCTCACGGCAGCCCAGGCGGAGTCGGGGGGGCCCACTTGACAGATGGGCATCTCAGGGCAAGACCTGAGGCTGGAGCCCCCAGCCTGAGCCCCCCCCCCCGGGCCCCAGCCCCCCTCTGCCACCCGAGCCCCTCCACACCCGCGGGTTGTGCCTGGGGGAACTGCCCTGCCCACGCAGAAGACAGATTTCATCCCAGAAAAGAGCTATGGCTTTTCCAACCTTTCCACTCTGGCTCCCCATGACAGGTCCCCACAAAACCCTGTGACCTATGCAACCTGCCACTTCCTGAGCACAGAGGCGGGGCTCTGAGTAATCCTGCCTTCACGAGGCTGGTATGTGGCCTTTGACATGAGCAGGACAGGCTGAGAGCATTAGCAACCAGCAAAGCCCCCAGGACCACCTGCCAGCCCCTCCCCCAGGGGCTCCGAGTCCAAGGAATCCCCTCCCCCAGGTAAGTGCCCCCAGTGGAGGTCTCAGGGGATGGCCTTCCTGCCCCCTGCAGGCTCTGTCCCCGTGTGGTCCCAAAGCAGCCCCCTGCTTCTGGATGGAGACCAGCCTCACCCCTCACTCCCCTTCCACAAAGAAGGGGTCAGTGGGGACCATCCACTCTGTTCCCAAAATGCCAGGCTTGGCTGATTATCTGAAGCATTTTTTCAGGGTAGGAGGGAAGGCCTCCTGGCCCATCCTAGGAACCCTCCCAGACTGTCCCTTTCCGAGGCAGGCACCACTGCCCACCCCACACACGGCCGCCCCCACAGACACAGACACAGACACTCACACTCACACTCGCGGGACACGGATGCGTGGCTGTGAGCTGCCCTTTCAAAGTTTCCACTAGGTGGTGCATTAAAACCTTCAGGTTTTTAAAAAAAGTTTTGTGCATCTGGAATAGCACAGTCTAATAAAGATACAATGGAGCCACATGTGTAATTTTACCTATTCTGGTAGCCACACTGAAAAAGGGAAAATGAACAGGTATTAATTTAATAACATCTTTTGTTAAATTTACTATAGCCAAAATATTATGTAATCAATATGAAGAATTATTAAAAAGCTATTTTACTTTCCCTTTTTCTACTAAGTCTTTAAAATCTGGTGTGTGTTTTACACTTATAGCCCATCTCAATTCAGACGCTAAATTTTTTATCAGAAATCCTTGATTGTACTTAGATTTCATAAAATTTGCAATAAAAAAGTGTACTCACTCATCTAAATTGTTCCAAACGTAAGTTTTCAATAGTTCAACTGAGTATTGGTTTTAAATTTTAAATTTAGATTAATTAAGGTTGAATAAAATAACTTTCTGGACCAAGTGCTCAGTGGCCACACGTAGGTAGTGGCTGCCACAGGGGACAGCGGAGGCCTACGTAGAGTCAGGGAGGTGGGCTTCCAAAGGCCGCGTGGCCAGCCCCGGCCTGCAGGCCGTCACCTGGGTTGACGCATGACATGGCGCCCCAAGGACCTGCGCCCAGGCTCCCCCAGACCTCTGTGGGCAGTCTTTCATACCTAGGGGGTCCTATTTAAGGTCCTAGGGGCCCAAAGTTCTGCAGATCCTGGTTTTGCAAGCTGCTGTCATTTCATAATTCCTCTTCTGCTTTTGCCACAGAGCCTGACCGTGACACCACACCCCCTCTCCGAGCACCTCCCAGGTCCCAGCCCATCAGCCACCTGGACCCCTGTATATAAAAGCCAGTGACTGCCCCCTGGGCAGTGGGGGGCTCTCTGAAGTGCATGGGTCAGACTTCTACAGCCCCCACCACACGGGCCTCCGCTGCTCTAGGGCAATGGCCAGGGAGGGGCTGCAAGCCCCAACCCCTGCCCCCTGGGTCCCCTCCCACCCCCCACATGCCCAGCTCCTTCCTGCCACAGGGCCTTTGCACAACTGCTTGCTTCGCCCTGCCATTCACCCATCCTCAGATGGTGGCTCAGAGCCACGTCCTCAGGGAAGGCCCTGACCCACTGAGGTCAGGGCCCGTGATGCTGAGCATGTGGCTCTGCTCACTCCCAAACACCCAGCACCACATCTTGTAGCCACGTTTGTGTGGCTGTGGCCTTCGATGGCCCTGTCTGGCTCCACCACACCCCAGCACTAGGACGGGGTCAAAGCTCGAGAAACACTAGAATGGAAGAATGAATCGACGGACAGAAAATTTTGGCGAAAGCTTTGAAACCCCTGCCCCCAAGGACTGCAGGATGTGCAGCTGCCACCCCCGACCTGGAGCATGGGGGCAGCTGCAGTTCACAGGGCTGCAGGGGGTTGGAGGGGCCCTCCCTGGGTCCCGGGGCAGCAGGGACTGGCGAGCGGCTGGGCAGGTGCGCGTGGGGTCTGTGAAGGGGCTGGAGCAGGCTTCTCGCTCGCTGTGCTGCGGCCCAGGTCATCTGCTCCTTCCTCTAACGGAAGGTTCGTGAAACTCACCGGTGTGGTGGGTGTCACTTGGGGACAGCAGCAGACACACCCCCTGACTGTGTGGCACTTCAGTCTGGGGGGGGAGGGGCGGACAGCAAACCAGAAAACAGCCGCGGTGACTAGGAGCTCCCGGTGCGACCCTGGTGGCCAGCAGGCCTCTGTGGAAAGGACATCAGCCCAAGCGCCCGAGGGCCAGGAGGGCAGCCAGGGCCCGGCAAAGGCCCAGGGCCGGGGAGGGAGAGGGTAGGTTGTCATAGTGGTCAGGCCCTCCAGGCGGGTGGAATGCTGGCCCCCATGACACCCGCCTCCTAAGCCCTGAAATCTGTGGATGTGTCACCTTATTTGGCAAACAGGGTGTGAACCTTGCCAGGGGAGGGGTCCTAGACCACCCGGGGGCCCCAGTGTGATCACAGGCCCTTCTAGGAGGAGGCTGGATGGTCGGGGTCGGAGAAGGAGGCCTGAGCGTGGACGCAGAGGGCAGAGGGGCACCAGGAAGGGGCCTGAGCTGGGAGTGCGGCGGCCTCTGAAAGCCAGAGGAGGCAAGGAAATGGGTTTTCCCCCAAAGCCTCCAGAAGGAACTCGATCCTGTTGTCCTGGAGCCCCGGGAGACCATTCCAGTCATCTGGGCTCCAGAACGGTCAGAAGACAAATGTGAGCTGTTTTCAGCCCTGGGTCTGTGGCGACCTGTTACAGCGGCCACGGGAACACGGACTTCAGGTCTCGCTCTCCGGCCACCAGGAGCCATGAGGTTTGCAGCAGGAAGGTACAGTCTAAACGGTGTTTCTTAAATATGAGCTCAGGATGGGATGCTGGCCCAGAGCCTGCCCCAGGCACGGCTCTCGCTGCCCTGGGCTATCCGCAGCACGTCTCATTGTCCTGCCTACATCCCCTTCACAGACGAGCACATGGAGGCCCGAGCAGCCTGGGTGCTGGCCCTGGTGGAGGCCCCAGGTTCTGCGGGCGGCAGGTAGGGCAGAGGCTGCCTTCTGTGCATTGGGCCACCTGGGGAGACAGGCCCCAAAGGCAGGTGACCGTGTGACGCCCTGAGCTGTGGGGGTCCTGGCTCTGTGCAGGGGCTTGATCATCAGGCTCCAGGGCCGTCCCAAGCCAGCCCAAGCTGCTCACACTGGTCCATAGCCCTAACAGGTGAGTTTGAATGTGTGTGCTGGCGTGTGCTGCACGCAGGCGCAAGAGGCTCCCAGCACTAGAGAGAACTCTTGGGGATCAGGCGCCCTCGGCCAACAGAGAGGAAGAGTGAGTGAGCAGGCACAGTGGGGCAGAGGTCCGTATCGGGACGTCTGCAGACATGGACCTGCCCCTCCTGGGACTTCCAGCCTTGCTCAGACTGGTTGGCCAATTGTGTTTTCTGCTTTAATGATTTAACTGGTATTTAATTTCCCTCAGCATTTGCTTGGCTTCCAGGTACTCTGAAAAGGAGTTTACCTAGAGAGGGCTGGGGGAGGGGATCTGGCTCCGTGAACACGTCAGTGGGGCCGGGCTTCCTGGAAGGGTCCATATGCCTCATGAACAGGCAGCTTATAGTCTGCACCTGTCACGGAGGGCTGAGTTTCCCTCTGACAACAGCCAGCTCGAGCCCAGGTCGGGACACTCTTGGACATAGTTTTCCTGGCTGCCAGAGAGTCAAGAAAGTCATTCTAATAAAAGTTACCGGAAGCCGGTGTTTCTCCTTGCAGGCTGAGACCAACCTGGGAAACTTCACTCTCAAACCACCCCCAGGGCAGAAACTTCCCTTGCTTCCTGGCCTGGTAATTTTCCAGAGTTGAAACTTTCCTCTCAAGGGGCAGGAAGGACATTCAGCCACTGACAGTTCAACCAGAAACATTACTGCCAGACCGAAGTCACAGCAGCCCCAGAGTGGGGCCTACATGACTCAGCAGAGACAGTTCTGGGGCTGGGGGGCCGGTGGCGCTGCTGGAGCCAGGGGGTGGGGGGTGCTGCAGGTGGGTGGCACCCCTCCCCACCTTGCAGATCAGGTGTGTGTCTGGCCAGATGTGCGTGGCACCAACGAGGGCCAAAACACAGAACGCCCCGGGGCAGCTGGCTCAAGGGGCAAGGGCCCAGGACCCTGGCAAAGCAGGGAGAGGGCTGCAAGAGGCAACTCCTGCCCCGTTCTTGGAGGAGCCAGTCAGAGGCAAGAAGACACTTGGCGGGAACGTCTAGGGAAGCTGGTATGGGGCATGATGAACCCCCAGTCACGGTGGAGTTAGCAGTGGCCGCATGGCTTCCCTGAAATGAAACCTGGACCACACCAAAACAAAAAAGAAGCCAAATCTTAACTGGACCTGTGTTCCTTCTCCCCCTCTGGGGCAGTGGCAGGATGTTACTCCCTGTTCGTGGGGGTAGGAGGCCCTCATAGCTGTGTGTGCCAACAGAAAGTGACTGACGTGCCATGTTTCACATTGAGTGAGACCCCCGGGACCCAGTGGGCAGTGCACCTGCCCTGGCAGCTACAACCACAGCCTCAGGTGGTGCCCGCAGGGACCTGCTGGGTACGGCAGCATAACCTGGTCTCTGTTGACCAAGACACCTCAGAGCCAGAGCAGACCCTGAAGGACCACTAGCCCAGCCCCTCTGCTAGGCAGCTTCCGGGCAATTCTGTATTTGGATATTTTTAAGGGAAGCTCTGTTATTATCCAAATATGTCACTATCAAAAAAGGGAAATGACCATCCAACCACACTTCTGCCAGTTTCATCAGAGAAGGTGAAAGCAAGAGCAGATGATGCCGCAACTTGCTGCATAAAAGGCTGCAGCAAGCCCCCCAGTCTAGACAGAGAGGAAGAGCCTGTCCCCCCCACCTAGAGGAAGGAACAAAGACCGTCAGGGCAATGAGTCTTTGCAAAGACTGCCAGGCAAATGGGAACAACAGCAGACTGCAGTCCCTGTGTGCTCTGCCCAGCCCGGAAAGTTATGGCAAATCGGTCTGAAAAGAACCCCACAGCAAAGGACTCCTCGGGGCCACTCAGTTTAGCACGTGCCTCGTGCTTCCAGAATCACCCATGTAGAGGCCCCAGGCTTTGCTTTCCTCCCCAGAAATGAGGGAAAAGAAAATTTAAATGCAATTCCCTATTTTATGAGCTCGGTTTTAATCTTAAACCATCTTCCCACCTGCGGGTACCTACCCTGGGATACGGAGCAGGAACTTGGTAGGAGGCTTCAGCAAAGCCACCCGCACATGGAGCCAAGCAAGACCATTGTTCCCGCTGGTGAGTGAGTGCAGGCCAGAGGTCACCCTCCTCCATACTCCCTCCTCCCTCCTCTCTCCTTCGCAGGCCAAGGATCCTGTTCCTCCATCACCACACTCATAAGAACATCACCCACCAAGCGCAGTGAAATTCCCAATATTTTTCATTCTTTGGTTTATAAGATAATGTCCTGAACCAAGACACAACAACACAGGACTGGGAAAGCAAGTGCAGAGCGGGCCACCCTGCCACAGGCCGAGCTGCAGTGCCCAGAGGGCTGGCCCTGCCAGGGTGTGGCCGGCCCTGCCAGGGTGTGTCCAGCCCTGGGAAACCATGCCAAGCTGGGGAGAGGAGGGCCTTGGGGAGGCATGCGACATGCTGCCAGGGGCACTCTGGGTGCATAGGTGGGGCGTAGGCCTGGCAGGACCCTGGCTGCCCCAGCCGGGCACCCCCACAGGCACCTGGGGCTGGAATGGGGCCTTGTGCAATGGGGTAGAGGAGCCACGTCTGGGCATGCTGGGCCACTCAGCTCAGAGTGAGGAGCCAACAGGCGACACTGTGAACCCAGGGCAGCCCCCTCCTCCCCTGCAGCCCTGCCCTCTCGATGCCCTTGCCTGCAGGGCACCTTCCCTCCTGTCCCAGATACCTCAAGTCCCACAGAGGCTCAGACCAGATGCAGGGGTCTTGGGGAATTTCAAACCAGACCCTGAAGAGCCTGGGATGTGTCTGTGGGACCCGGGCGGAGGGGCTGGCAGGAGAGGAAACAGCCCCCTCCCTGCATCCTCCACAGTGGTTCTGTTTGTACCTGTCTTATTTATTGGGGTTCTGGGTCAGAGTCAGTCCTATTGCTTTCCAAGTGGGGAAACTGAGGTTCTGAGGAGGGTTGTGACTTGCCCAGGGCTCTTGGGAAATCCCCCCTTGCCCCACCATGCTGAATCATCCTGGGTGCAGGCCCTGGGGCCAGTGAACCCCTGTGCTCCCCAAGGCTGCATGCGCAGATGGTGGGATCCAGGGGCTTCCTCCTGATGTTGGGTGTGTGTTGGCCTCCAGATTAACCCTCCAGGCAACAGGGCAACCAGGGAGATATCAGCAGCCTTTGCTCATGCTCCTTGGGTGCCACTGGAAGCCCCCAGGGTCATACACTGCTCAGACCCTCCCTCCGCTCCCCATCGGTGGGCCCACCCCCTTCCTCCCGGTCTCTCCCCGGCCAACCCCACCCAGAGGGCACTAGCCTTGCTGTAGGTGGATGATGCCACATTTCTCTCCTCCAACCCTGATTGTCCCAGACCCAGAGCTCTGCATCCAGCTGCCCACACACCATCATCACCGTCTGGGGCTCAGCTGGTGTCTCAGAGCTTCTGTGCCTAACCCAGACACTCTTTGATTTGCCCACTGCCTGTCCTCCTCATGTCGAGAATGACCCTATTCCCCTCAGCCACTACCTCTGTCCGAGAGCGTCCTGGGTCTCCACCCTCCTGCCTGGTCTCCTGCGTCTGCCATCCTTCTCCACACAGCAAGATCTCCTAAAAACACACATCATCATGTTAGACACATTCGCTCAGTAAACGTGAGCATTTATCATCACTGTCGTCATCACCATCATCGCTGTCATCATCATCACCACCATCACCACCACCATCACCACCATCACCACCATCACCACCACCATCACCACCATCACCATCACCACCATCACCACCACCATCACCACCATCACCACCAACCACCACCATCACCACCATCACCACCATCACACCACCATCACCACCATCACCACCATCATCACCATCACCACCATAACCACCATCACTACCATCATCACCATCACCACTATCACCATCATAGTTTGTCCACAAAGCAAGTGAGGGTCTCTGCTCAGCATACACAGGCTTTGGTGTTCTGAGCTCACCCCCTGGAAGTGGCCAGCAGTAACCCAGGAAGCAGGGACACCCCTGGAAAGTGCCTCTGTCTCTGGGAACAAGGCCTGGACAGAAGGGAATTGCCTTAATTTACTTTGTGCTACTATAACTGAATACCACAGATCAAGTAATTGATAAAGAGCAGAAATGTATTGGCTCATGGCTCTGGAGGCTGGCAAATCTAAGATTGAGGGGCTGGCATCTGGTGAGGGTCTTCTTGCTGCATCACCCCATGGCAGAGAGCAGAAAAGAGGGTGAGAGAGAGAGAGCAGGAGGGGGCTGAGCTCATCCTTTTGTAAGGAGCCCAGTCCTGAGATAACAGCATTGATCCCTTCCCTCAGCCCTCATGGCCTAATCACCTCCCATCAGGCCACACCTCCCAACACTGTTGCACTGGGGATGAAGTTTCCAACACATGCCTTTTGGTTTATAAGATAATAAACATTCAAACCATAGCAGGAATCAACTCCTCTCAGCACATTTACAGATATATCTAATGAGGGTTATGATGAAAATGTTTATTAACACCCTCGGGGTTTTTCCATTTCCCTGATGTGATGAAACCATCCATGAGTAACTCAACAGGAGCAGAGTTCACCAGGCCCAGGAAGTGCCCGCCTCACTCAGCCAAGCATGAAACCTGCCATCCGGAACCCCACCCGGCACAACCACCGGACTCCAGCTCCTTGGCCAGGGCCGAGCTCCTTGGCCAGGGCCGAGACCCAGGCACAGATAATCCCTCGACCACGCAACCGCCCCAGCGAGATCCACAGTAGCCCCCGGCTGGCCGCCCTTGCTGCATTCCTGCCTCTCGGGGCCCTTTGCCTGCCTCCAGGCTGTGCTTTCGCTGCTCCCGCATCCAAGAGCGCACTTTGGCCAGCCACTCACAGCACTACACAGGTCTTCACCTAGTGCCACCCCCAGGAGAGGCCTGTGCTGACCCACTCCAGCCTTGCTTGGCAGCTTCATTTTCCTGTACGTCTCTGCACTCAGAGTTACTTGTTTGTGTGTTTGCTTTCTGTCTGATCCACCTTCCCTGAGCACCACGGGAGAACCACATATCCAAAGCCTAGGACCCAGCGTAGCAGGGCTTGATGCACATTTGCGGAATGGATGAATCACTGTGGTGTGTGACCCTGAGCCCATCCAGGACAGAGCCCTTTTCTGTGTTATATCATTTGGTTCTCCCAATAGCCCGATAAGGTCAATGTTCTTATTAATTTCATTTTAAAGATGAAAATCCTGAGGCTCAGAGAAGTTGAAACATTTGCCCAAGGTCACACAGAGGGTATCTATCAAAGCCAATAATCTGACCCAGGTCTGTTAATCCCAAACCTGTGTTCTTAGCAGCTATACACACTGCCCCAGCCTGCACCAGACACAAAACAAGTGCCCACTGCAGGCATTTTTTAAAAAATCATTTTTGAAGCAAGGTATAATTTAATTCAGTAAATTTCACCTATTTCAGTGAACAGTTCAGCTGGTTTTGACAAACACACACAGCCATGGGGCCACCACAGCTGAGACACAGCACATTGCCATCACCCCGAAAGTACCCCCTGCCCCTCGTAGTCAGCGCTTCCACCCCAGCCCCAGCTTTCTGTCCTGACAGTTTTGCCCTTTCTAGAATGCCGTGTACACAGGATTTTGCAGGACGCTGCCTTCCAGAGTCTGTTGGCTGTGTCGGTCAACAGACTGTCATTGAGCCGGTGCTCGGTCCTTTTACCGCCAAGTAGGACTCCATCGTGTGACCGCTCCTGTTTCTCCACTCATTCCCCAAGGAAGGGGCCTGTGGGTGGTTCCCAGTTTGGGGCAATTCCAAATAAAGCCTCTGTAAACATTCAGGCTCAGGTTTTGCGTGGACGTGGGCTCTCACTTTTCTTGCAGTTGGTTTTCTGGATCATGTGGTGGGGTAGGCCCAATGCGGTGAGAAGCGGCCGGAGGTTCCACAGTGACAGCCCTTCCACATTCCGACCAGCGCTGTGGGAGGGTCTGGCCTGCAGGCTTCTTTTTTTTTTTTAACTGTAAAAATAAAAAACCCCACATAACATAAAATTTACTATCTTAACCATTTTTAAGTGTACATTTCAGTGGCATTAAGTACATTCAAATTATTGTGCAATCACCACCATCCATCTCCAGAACTTTTCATCTTGCAAAACTGAAATTCTATACACATTAAATAACAACTCCCCATTTCCCTCCCCAGCCCCTGGCAACCACCATTTTACTTTCTGTCTGTACGGATCTGACCACGCTAGAACCTCATATGAGTGGAATCATACAGTATTTGTCCTTTTGTGGCTGGCCTATTTCACGTAGCATAATGTCCCCAAGGTTCGTCCATGCTGCAGCATGTGTCAGAACTTCCTTTTTACGGCTGAATAATATCCTGTGGTGTGTGTAGACCACACTTTCTTTGTCCATTCATCCACTGATGGACACAGGTTGCTTCCACATTTTGGCTATTGTGAATAATGCTGCTATGAACATGCGTGTACAAATATCTCTTCATGTCCCTACCTTCAATTTTTTTACGTTTATACACAGAAGTAGAATTGCTGAATAATATGGCAATTCTATTTTTAATTTTTTGAGGAACAACCGTACTGTTTTCCATAGCAACTGCACAGTTTTGCATGCCTACGTACAGTGAGTGCAGTTGTAGTTTTAAGAAAGCCTCAGAAATATCACCCCAAAAGACAACCTAGAGTGGTCAGATCCATAGGGACATAAAGTAGATTGGTGGTTGCCAGGGGCTGGGGAGAGAAATAGGCAAAAAAAATAAAAATAGACACAATAATGCATCAAACTAAGAAGCTTCTGCACAGCAAAGGAAGCAATCAACAGAGTGGAGAGACAGCCCACAGAATAGGAGAAAATATTTGCAAACCATACATATAAGGAGTTGACATCCAAGATACACAAAGAACTCAAACATCTCACTAGCAAGAAAATTATAACTCAATTAACAAATGGGCAAAGGACCTCCATAGACATTTCTCAATCGAAGATATACCGATGGCCAACGGGTATATGAAAAAATTCTCAGTATCGCTAATCGTCAAGGAAATGCAAATCAAAACACACACGAAGTATCACCTCACACCTGTTGGAAAGGCTATTACCAAAAAGACAAAGGATAGCAAGTGTTGGCAGAATGCAGAGAAAAGAGAACCTTTGCGCACCGTTGGTGAGAATGTAAATTAGTACAGTCATTATGGAAAACAGTATGGAAGTTCCTCAAAAAATTAAAAATACAACTATCATATGATCTAGCAACCCCTCTGCTGGGTATAAACCCAAAGGAAATGGAATCAGTGCCTCGTGGAGATAGCTGCACGCCCACGTTTATCACAGCACTGTCCACAATAGCCAAGATACGGAGCCACCTGGTTGTCCAACAACAGGTGAATATATAAAGAAAATGTCACATATATACTCAGTGCAGCATCATCCAGCTATAAAAAATAGCAAATCCTGTCATTCAAACAACATGGGGGAACCTGGAGGACATTATGCTAAGTGAAATAAGCCAAGCACAGAAAGACAAACACCACATGATCTTACTTATATGTGGAAACTAAAATTAAAGTTGAACTCATAAAAGCAGAGAGTAGAACGGTGGTTGCCAGAGACTGGTGGGAGGCGGGAGGGGAGACGCTGGTCAGAGGGTACACAGTTTCAGTCGTAGGATGAGTAAGTGCTGGAATCTAGTGTACAGCGTGGTGATTAGAGTTAACAATGATGTATTGCATACTCAAAAATTGCTAAGAAAGTAAATTTTGAACGTTCTCACCACACAAACATGACGTATGGGAGGTAATAGATATGTTAATTAGCTTGATTTAATCATTCCACATTGTGTATATATATCAAAACAACACACTGAGCTCTGTAAATATACGCAATTTTTGTCAATTTTTAAAAATTAATTAATTAATTTTTGGAACCAGAAGTTCCCAGAAGGCAGAGGAGGGTCGCAGGCTGCAGTCTCCCAGATTCGAGCTTGCGAAACCCTGAAACGGAGCCCTGGAAAACTCAGTCCTCCCAGTGCTGGGCCTCCCACGGCTCTGGCCCAGCTGGAGCTGCAGCCGGCACGTCACTGCGATAAGGACAGGAAGCAAAGCATAAGCCAAGAGCGCTACAGCTCTGAGGAGGCCCACAAGCTCCTCCTGGGAGGGGCTCCCAGGCTAAGGCAGTGGGCTTCCTGAAGGAGGGAGGGGTGAAGGGCTGGGGCTTCTGGTGGGACACTCTGGAGCCGCCCAGGAGGAGGGAGCTTGGCTGTGAATGGCTGAACCCAGGGAGGCGTCCAGGCCGGGGACTCCCTGCAGCTCCCACAGGGACAGGACAGGCAAGGGAGGCAGCGCTCCCACATATGTGCTCTATCCTCTCTCCCTGAAGCTGCCCTGCCTGGGCAGCCCCTTCTCCTGAGGGTTGGACCCCCACCCTTCCAGAAGGTGCCTCCCATGGTCCTGCCCAGAGCCGCAGGGGTCAGGGGACACCTTCTCTGGGGGTTCCAGGCCTGGGGTTCAGGCGGGGGATGGGGGGAGGGGTGCGGGTCGAAACCTGGGCGGGACTGGAAGCAATGGCTGGGGCGTGTGGCAGCTGTGGCCAAAGGCACTGGGGAGACACAGAGAGGGGCAGGGCCGTGCCTGGGTGGTGGTCAGGTGGGGACACCGCTGGTGGGAGGTGGAGAGAGAGACAGGGAGGGAGGGAGGAACTGGCAACAGAGGCCCAGAGTTGCCACCGGGTTGGCAGAGCCGCCTACCCGCTGATGGGCCAGTCCTGGGAGATGTGGCACGTGGTCGGGTGGCTGGGGCAGATGTGCCCTGGAGGGTGGTTTTGGTGACAATTGCTGGGTGCCAGAGCTGCCCAGGGAGCCGCCAGGGCATGGGGGGAGGAGTGCACCCTGCCCCTAAGAGCCACCACTTCTCTCCAGTGCATTTTTAAAGACAAAGTAATCCAAGCTCAGGGGACCAAGTTAGGGGTGTCAGACAGTTAGCACCCCCCACCCCTGGTCCTGCATCCCACCTCCCTGTCACCAGGGCTGCTTGAGGCTGGCGTTCTCCTACCTTTCTCTGAAATGGGCACCACATGTGCAGGGCGTGTGCTGTCCAGCCTGTTCTCGGGGGGCACGGCACCCTCCTTCAATCATGACACCCTCTCTCAGGAGCTCCCCATTGACAGCAGCAGAACAAACCGAGTTAATGGCATTTTAGAAAGGGGGACCTGGGGTGGGGGTTGGGTGGAGCTGTAGGGAACAGGGATAGTGCTGGGGAGGGGCAGGGCTGTATCATGAGGGATGGGGGGCGGGGGCTCTGCCTAGGAGCACGGGGGTGGCCACAGACACTGGGAGTGCCCAGGTTTGCAGGCAACGCGGCACTTGGCTGGCCTGGCTAGAGCATCTGGAAGGATCGTGGTGAAGCAATTCTGGAGAATCCAGCTGCTGGGGTGGCACAAAGGGGTCTGGCAGGGCTGGCCCCTGCCCCAGCCAGAGCAGGAGCAACCAGCGGACAGGACAGACAAGGAAGGCAGCATTCAGGGGAGTGCCTGTGGGCCCCGGCAAAGCCACGAGCCACCCCTGCTTCCTGCGGTGGAACGACCATCTGGGGTCAGGAAATTGAGCGAGCTCTTCAAATCCCCTGTGGATCTCCACGTTCCAGATAGAACATCCAGGCCTCTTGGCAAGGCAGAAAGTCAAATTTCCACACTGTGATGAGGAAAATGAAAATTCTATGAGTCTCCTAAGTGGAAGAGGGCCCAGCTTGCCTGTGGGTACTGACTGCACTGCACCACACCTAACATAGGAAGTTTTGAAAGATTTCCTGCCACTCAGTAGGTTTAGATATTGTTCACCATCTCTGAGTTCACCTGAGTCCACCCTGCCTGATGGGCAGCATGTTCCAGTTCAGATCAGGTCCGCACAAGCTGAACATGGTCCTGGTGCCCTCCAGGGTCACTGGACCCTGTGGACATGGTCCTGGTGCCCACTGGACCCTATGGACAGCAGACACTGCTCAGGAAGGAATCTTGAGACCTGTGGGCATTCCCCTTTTTAGCCCCTGGGTTCTGTCACCTGACTTCCCCTACCAGCGTTCCTGGCAGCCTGTCCCACTCTGGTCTCGGCCAGTCAGTTCTGCGCACAGCCAAGGAGCTCTGCGCACATCAGGGAGCTCTGCACACAGCCAGGGAGCTCTGTGCACATCAGGGAGCTCTGCACACAGCCAGGGAGCTCTGCACACATCAGGGAGCTCTGTGCACACATCAGGGAGCTCTGCACATAGCCAAGGAGCTCTATACGCAGTGGAGGAGTTTTAAAAGGGCAAGGTGGGTCACCTTCCCTCCTCTTACCCCCCAAGTGAGTGAGGCTCCTGGGGGTGTCCATGACCTCGGTCAAAGTCCCAAAGTCCTAGCTCCTTGAAGCCCACCTTGGGAAGTGGCAGCCCGGGAAAGACGCCAAGGGCAGGGCTTGGAGGCAGGGTGGGGAGCTCCCACTACCCCTTGCTGAGCTCCCAACAAAACAAAGCACGAAGGATGCCCAAAGCGCTCTGCAAGCAATCGCAATAGTCCACGAGCATCTAATGATTTTAACATAAAATGCCCTCAGTGCAACGCAACCCAGTCACAGGCGGGCGGGCCAGGGACGGGAGCCAGCCCAGAGGCTTGCCAGGGCCAGTGCCTCAGCAGGCCATGGGACTGCATGCACGGTCATACTGGAAGCTCAGGTAATCGCTCACCTGCTGTGAGGTCCTTCCGGAATGTGAGGTCCCAGCCAAGCGAACCCTCGGATCCACCTCCTCCCCTAGACCAGCAGGGCAGGCGCAGAAGCTGGGCAGGCCAGGGCAGTTCCGGATGCCCTCACTGGCAAAGACATTTGCTTCTTTGTAAAAGTGTATGCAGAAAGACCACACAAGTAGATCGACAGTGACATTCAAATTACCCTTCTGGGGACACCCGGGGCAGCCCCTGCTGGCCTGGCTGTGGACAGGCTGGGGCCCTGCAGCAGTTGCTGAGTCTGCATCTCCCAGAACTTCAGGCACCCCAAGCATTCTCAAATCCTGTCTCAGGGCTCAGAGCTGCTGGCCAGGCCGGGAAGTCCAGACTCCATCTTTTTCTATGCAAAACCTAATCTGTAACACCAGGCTCTGAGCACTGGCGAATTAGTTGGTGGCTTCTAAAGAGAACATGATACCTTTACCGTAGCTGCCTGCCCCAAGGCAGAAGCCTGAGCTATTGCCGGACCCCAGTACTTGTGAGTGATGGCCTCTGCTCTCTTGGGCCAAACTTCCATCACCGCTGACAAGAAGGACAGCTTGGGTCAGCATGTTAAATGCCGTGTTATTCACATGTGATTTATCTGCACATCTGTAACCCCAAGGCAAGTCCCCACCATACCCCAGCACTTTGGAAAAATGCCTGAGACCCGAGACCCAGTGCAGTGGAATCAGATTCCCTGGTAACTGCTTTTAGCAGTGGCAGATTCTCAGAAAAAGACAAAGATTGAATTGAAAGTCCATCTCCCCAGAGTTGTCTTGCTCTGGGAGACATAAAGAGGGAGGACAGTGGGTGACTGTTGCCCCAGTTGGCTACTCGTGATTTGTCAGGTTGCTGTTGTCCACACCAGGCAACAGCATTTGTACAGAATTGGCCAGTGGCCCAGCCCAGTGAGGCCAGGGTCTCAGTTCTCATCAGACGAGCAAAGCAGCGTGGACGGAAAACAGAGGTCCTTGGTGGCGACAAGGGCAACAGCTCCCACAGAGGACTTGCTGTGTGCCCAGCAGGGCTGTGACCAGAGCAGGAAACCGAGGCCCAGGGAAGCCACCAACATGGCCGGCAAGGGAGCCCTCCAGCCTCACCCTGATCCAAAGGCCCCTCCCCAGCATGAATTACAATTTTGAGGACAGAAAATGCTTTTTACCATCCATGGAATCTTGCTACCAGAGACCCTCCCAGCACCCACAGCCTCCCCTCACCTGACAATCCTAATTCCCCCGTGAAACTCTGCCATCCCAGAAGTGTGGATGACTCTGGGCTCATTTTTTCCCCTAAGGCTACTCTGACCTTGTGTTTCTCTTCTTTGGGAAGCTGTGTATCAGCTGCCTGCTCACATCTGGGCTGTACCATAATAATCCCCCGCCTGAACATAGCATTTAATAGATTAAAACATGCCCATATGCCCGAGCTCTGTAACTGAGGACGCCTGGAGACATATCCCCTTCAAGCTTCAGCAAATCCTCTTTCTCATGCAAAACAGTGAAATCATAACTTTAAATATTTTTTTAGGAACTTTCTCTAGAGCCTTTACTGCAAGGTCACAGCCTGAGACTTTGAAATGATGAAATGATGTTTTCATCATTTCCAAGACTTGGTGTCAATTTCCATTAGGTTGAAATGGCCATTTGTGTAAGTCAAAAAAGGAAGAACAGAGGCAAGTCTCAAATGATTCAACTAATACATACGCAAAACTCATAGAACGTAGAAATGAAGTACAGAAATGACCACAAAACACTACATTAACAGGATTTTAAGCGTTCTCCAAACAAAGTATGAACAGCCAAGCTAGGTCAGTTTTGGACACCAGGCCTGGTCACAGCACCAGGAATGGTGCTTTCTCCAGGCTACGCATCCGTACTGGGCCCCTGGAACCAAAGGTGGTTTCCGGGTTGGCCATTAACCTGCCCCACAACCTGGGAATGTTCCTGTCTCTTCACTTCTCTTCTGATATTGAGATCAATTTTCCTCAAAGAGACAATGTCCATAAAGCCAGCCAAAGTCCAGGGAGAGAGGGGATGTGTAAATACAAGCTTTCACATCTCGGTTCCCGGGGTACCTCCAAAGATGATGTCAGAGAACAATAATTGGCCATAAAAATGTAAAGCGCCTGTTCTGAATCTTCTAAAGATGCCCCAACAGGCAGCAGTGCAGCCCCCAAAAGACCACAGGGAGCCAGTGGAACTTGGGTTCTTTCTTTTTCTTTTAATTATTTTCTCTCAAAAAAAAAAAAAAAAACCTGCCCCCTGCCGGGATAGAATTTATTGAGTTCAGAATGTTCCAGGGCACATAATCAGGCAGTCCTTGTTCCAAAGCACTGCTGTGCTCTGTGGCTGCCCTCCCGACTCCTCCACGGCAAGAAGAAGGAGAGAGGACAGAGTCGGCTACAGCCAGACCCCACATGCAGCGGCCCTGTCCTGCTTAATGGCCTGCGGCACAACCCTACCAGCAGGTTGCACAGGGCGTGGCTGGGCACCAGAGTTAGCCTTTGAGGACAGGACCGAGGGCCTGCGTGCTTTCTGCATTAAGGTGCCTGCAATGTTTGCTCCGGATTTACCTTTTGAATGGTAACGGGGAAGGAAGCTGGGAATGGCTGGCAGGGCCTGAGGCGGGTCCAAGGCGCAGAGCCCACGGCAGGCAGCACTATTTGACTGGAATTTAATAATACTTTGTTTCCTTTTTATCATCAATTTTTATGGTAACCTCCCTACGGTAATTGACACTAACTTACCTTTTCAAAAACAAACTTACCCTTTTAATAAAATATGTGAGTTGTTTAAAGAAAAAACATTGTGTAAATAACAGTTTCAGGGGATATAACCCAAAATTAAATTCTGGGAACACTGAGTCCAATCCTGCTTCTGACATTTGAAGTACTTCCACCGTCACCATCAGAAGATGGGCCAGCTCTGCTCACACACCTCCCATAACAGGGAGCTCACTACCTATCAAAGGCACCTTCAGTCAGCTCTGCCTGGAAACACTACTCCCAGCAGGTTCCACACCCAAGGCCAGGTCTGCAGAGGAGCTGGATGCCCTTTTCTCTCAGGGGAAATATTTTCAGAGCGTGCTCCTGTCCGCTCCTGGCAGTTTGTGGCCTCCTCAGCAAGCCTCATCCTCTCAGAGGGAACTTCTCCATCCAGGAACGACGGCTGGCGGTTTTTCTCTTAAAAGGCAGTGTCAGGAAGGGAGCAGTGGGCCTCACCTCAGCTTCCAGGAGTGGAGGGCTGTCTGGAGCCCTGAGGACACCACCAGGGACGGTGGTAGCAAACCCCACCCTCTGAAGGAA
Organism: Daubentonia madagascariensis; assembly: GCA_023783475.1. Taxonomy (NCBI): domain Eukaryota; kingdom Metazoa; phylum Chordata; class Mammalia; order Primates; family Daubentoniidae; genus Daubentonia; species Daubentonia madagascariensis. Next base: position 118,318 of record JAKFHU010001640.1, on the reverse strand, counting down.
GGAAGGACATTTCAAAAATAACGGTATGGGGTGTGTGGACGTTGTCCTCTAAGCCCCAGCACCTCTTCTTTACTGTGAGCCCCCCACTACAGGACGAGGCCAGGCCCTGTCTGCACCCCTCTGTGTGCCCCTTACCAGCCTACGGTCACGATCTGGTCATTTTCCCCTCACCCAGCTCATCTCGGGAGTCACACACACACGCTTGACTTTCATAAACTTCTTTTAAAATAAATTAATTTTCCTGAAACTAAAAAGGAAAGATTTGTGGAGTGTTATTGTGATCACCTGTTAATACTCAGCAACTCTTACAAGTCCTTATATGAGCTAACCTCATCTCCTGTTTTACTCCATTTAATGTTCTCAAGGGCCCTTTGAGGAAGCAGCCCTGTGTTACAGATGGGGAAGCCCAGGCTCAGAGGAGTTAAGCAACGTGTTCAAGGTCACACAGCAGGGAACACTGGTAGAAATTCAAACAGGGCCCCGTGCGGAGTGACTGTGTATAGTACCTCCCTCCCGCGTTAACGTCAAAAAGAGGATCATTTCATTGAAAAAGTCAACAGGCTGGAAATCCCCTGGGTGCCCCAGGCGAGGGTGCGGTCTCACGGTGAGCTCACGGCGCGTCCTCGGCCCGACCCAGGAGGCGCGCACAGGTGGGGCGCTCCTGGCTGGACCTGGGAGCCAGACCGAGGCCGGCAGTGACCCTCACCCGGGCGCTGCACTCCCGGCCGCCCGCCCGTGGCACCCCCGCCCCTCCACCCGGTCCCCACCTGGCCCCGACACTGGGGCGGGAAACTGCGGCCTCCCCCACGGCCTCGGTCGCACAGCGCTGGGTGCGAATCCCGAGTCAGCTCGAAAGTGCGTTGGGTTCTCGGCCCCGCCTGCAGCGCCCGGACGCCACGTCTGGGGGGCGGGGGTAGGTCATTAGCAGAACGCGCGGCCCCGCGCCGGGCTCCGCGGGCGCGCTCGGCTCTGAGTGCGGGCGCTCGGGCGGGGAGCGTGTCGCGTTCCAGTCCCGGGACGCGCCCCGGAGGCCGGAGTCAGCGCCGCCCCGCCGCGCCCCCGCCGCGCGCTCGCACAGAGGCCACCCCGGGGGCGGGGCGCGGGCCCGGCCCGGACGGCGCTGCCATTGGCCGCAGGGGCTGAGGCCAGCCCGCCGCGGCCACGGGAGCCCCGCCCGCCCCTCTGCGGCTGGGGCGGGCCCGGAGCGGATGAATGAAACCCGAGTGGGCTGCGCGCGGCGGCCAGAGCGTGGAGCGCAGCGCGGCGGCCGGGCCCAGGGACGGTGAGTGCGGCGGGGAGCGGGGCGCGGAGGCCGGGCGCCGCCGCGGGGTGCGGCCCAGGTGCGCCGCCCTGACCTGCTGACGTCAGGGGCGCGGCAGGTGCCCGCTGACGTTGGGCGGGGGCCGGCGGCAGCGAGGTGGCACCGGGGCTGGCGCCTCTGGGGATGCCCGGTGGGGCTGGAAGCCTGGGCACCAGCTGTGCACCCCAGCCCCTTCGCGGGGGGAGGGCGGGACCGAGGCGAATTGAATGCAAAATTAGCCCCTCTTGCTGCCAGCTTCCCAGGCAGGAAGCCCCCGAGCCGTAACAAGGCGGCCGAGGGGGAAGGGGACCCGGCTGCAGCCGGTGCGGAAGGTAAGGGGATGGGTCGTGGCTGGGGCTCGGGGGGAGACGGACGGAGCGGCCCGGGCTGGTGGCCTGGGCAGGCGGCCAGGAGCGCCCCAGCCGGGCAAGGGACAGACGCGCCGCCCCTGCGATGCAGGGTTGCGGGGGTCACCCACCTGCGGCGGATGCTGCTGCTGAGTCAAGGAGGAAATCGTCATGCACAGAAGTTTCTCGCGGGCGGCCGGGCTTTGTTCGCGCCAGCCGCGCTGGGGACACCTCCGGGAGGGAGCGCGGGCGGAGCAGTCCCCGCGGGCCGGCTGTGCCCCTGTCCCTGCCCCGGCACACGAGGTCCTGGGTGCCCCGGGGGTGCAGGCGGAGGCCAGGGCGCCCTCGCGACTCTGAGGGGCGGGCGCCCCCGCCGGGAAGGGTGGAAGCGAGGGTGCCAGCCGCACTAGCCCCCGTGGGTACGCTTGGCCCCAGACCCGCAAACCCGAGGCAGATGCCGGACTTCCACCCCCGCGGGAGAAGCTGGCTCGGGCATTTCCAGGTTAGGGCGGCCGCTCAGTGCCGGGCCTCCCATGCCCGGGAGAGAGAAGCACGCCGGGTCCCACATGGGGTCGTGGTGGCCACCGCCAGGCTGTGGGGCCCTCTTTCCAGCTGCTGTCAGACTTGGCCAGGGGGCCTGTTTCTGTCTGGAGACGTTGGAGCCACAGTAGTTTTCCACAGTGATGGAACCAGCTTCCCAGTCAATGCTCCCCAGCTGGATTTTTGGAACTCAGGTTACCTCTGTCTAATCAGAAACTGGGTCTGGGGAGCCCCGTTGCTGTGAGGTTTCCGTTCTCTGTGCATCATGGGGCAAAGGGATTTCAAAAGAGGGCATGCCTTGGTTTTAGTAGCTCCAGTTATGAATCTAGTAATAATATAACAGAGACAATAGGAGCTGTTTGTTGAGCGAATGTGCCAGGCCCTGTGCTAAGTGCTTTGGGCACACCTCATTCAGTATCACAACATCCCTGAGATAGCTATTGCCACTCCCACCTTATAGATGAGTACACAGCGGCATTAAGAGTTTAAGAGATTCACCCAAGGCCACACAGCTGGTAAGAGGTGGAGAGGTTTGAATCCACCTGCTTCCAGACTTGGCTCTCAACCATGTCATAATTCTGTTCTTAAAAAAGGCAACCCAGAAGTGCCAGGCCTGAGACTCAGAGCAGTGACCCAAAAGGTGAGCCCACAGCTAAGGACACCGAGTGTTTGGCCCAGGTAGTCAATGCTTGTGGGACACAGGTAGGGTATCTCTCTGGGGCAAGACCACACAGCCCAACTGCCCTTTTGCCACTGGAGGGAGAGAGGATGGGGCCTCTGGGTTGGACCCTGATGCTGGCTGGAGGCAGATTGCCCAACCTGCCCTGCATGAGGACCTGTCCTGCTTTCCTGCTGGGCAAGGCCAGCAGGTACTGCCTGGAAAATTCTTCATGGGGTTGCTCCCCTCCTGCGTGGCTATGACCTAATCCGTGGCTCATGGGGCGTGGCCCCTGCAGCAGGTGCTGGGGAAGCCCCAACGGTGGTGGCAAGAAGGCAGGGCGAGAGATTAGGGCAGGGCCAGAGGAGGGTGCTGTGAACGGTGGCCAGGTGGGCAGATGTTCCATCCCTGCCAGAGCAACTGACTCCCAGTGACTGTGCCTAAAGCCGATCCTGGCTCCCACCGCACCTCTGGTGGAACCCTGGGCTCGACAAACCCCCAGTTGCAGTGTGAATTCCAGCTCCGTGTCTGATCTCCAAATGGCAACGGTTTTCTCAGCCTGTTGTGGAATCAAAGTTAACTTGACAAGCTTAGTACAGTACCTATGATGTCCTCGATCTAGGAGTCTCTGCAAGTGTTAATCCACTTCCCAGGTCAGTACTGCTGAGCCAACATAAATCCATAGCTTTGAGGACGCATAAACCGGGACGAGTGGAGTCACTGACCTCTCCCCAGCCGTCGAGTGCAGGTGGTTGGAGCCACAGAGAGGCTGGTGTACAACCTAGTGCCTGTGAACAGGGGAGAGAGGCCACTGGGGCACCCCCTGGGCAGGGTGGGAGGGCCACGCCAGACACACCCTCCTGCTTCCTCGCTGCTACAGCAAGCTGGGTATGGAGATGGGCCACAGAAATGTTCCCTCCTGGGCCACGTGACCTCCTTATTCTCACCAGTGGCAAAGAACCCATTATTGGCTTTTGGAAGGGACACAAGATAGTCCTTGAAATCTCCCCACCCGCTCTTGTTCTGGGATGTCGGCTGTTTGTCTGGCCTCTGAGTAGTCTTGGTGTGAGCCGACAGCAGACAGGACCCAGGCCGTCAATCCCTGCATGGAGTCAAACAGGCCCTTGGGGTGGGGAGGCTGGGGTGGGGAGAGAGGCACAGTGGCTCGTGTGTCTGTGTGACTGGTGGACCCTGTGGCCCTGCTGGGGGTGGGGAGAATGCTGGCCCTGCTGCCAGAACACTGGACCCTGGGCTGTGTTCTCCCCAGGTCGCTTCAAAGGCAGCAGGTGGGGGCCTGGGCTTGGGGATTCTTCCCTCCTCTGGCCCTTGCTTGGCCCTCAGCCGGCCTGCTGTCCTCAGATGCAGGGCTCTCCTTGACCCCCTGGTGTCTCTCAGTTGCCACAGCACAGCCCCCCTCCCTCTAGCATCAAACAGAATTAGACTATTGGACCACATTTCCAGGGGAGGGTGGATGCTTTTTCAAACCACATGCCTTTTGCAAAAGCCATTCATGATGTAGCCCAGAAACTAGGGGCCAAGCATAGGGTGGGGCTACCATTGGCCAGGCTTCGTGTATCAGTGCCTGAGAGCCCAGGCTCCCGGGGCTGGGGGCTTCCAGCATGTCCTCTCCTCCCCATGCAGGCCCAGCTCCACCTGAGCACCCCTCCCGCCCACAGCCCTTCCCTTGGTGGCCTTTTTATCTAGCAAGCTTTGGGAGTACCTGAGGCATTGTTTCTCAGGCCCCAGCCACAGAGAGAGCTTGGGATCATCTGGGCTGGGTGTGGTGCTCCATCCTACCCCAAGGGCTCACTTGAGGCCCTTGCGTTTTGTCATGGGATCTGTCCCTCAGGAGATACTGCCAGCCTGATATTAAGACCCATGGCCCTAGGAGGCCCCCTGGGAGCAGACTGGCCCAGCTGTGCTGGCAGGTCCCTCATCCGGTCAGAGCCTATGCCCCCCCCAGACTCCCATGCCCTTCTGGGTTGTGTCCCTCCCTCAGGTTGGGGGACCAGGTTTGTGCCCCTTTGCTGGCAGCACCTCTGAGCCACCCACTCTTCCCTTCCACCCCTGCCCCATTGCCCTGCAGTGCACAGGGCTCTTCTGGAGGAGGGACATCAAGGGCACCACCCTCCTCTTCACCTTCGCCCTCTACTCTGGAGGCCCAGCCCCTGCTCACCTGCAGGCCCCAGGACAGAGAGCCCCAAGGTGGGGGAGCAGGAGCTCCAGGGTCTTTTCCCCTTCCTTAGAGGACAAGGAGAGCTGTGAAAACCATAGGGACCCTTACGGTGATCCCTGCCTGCAGGGAAACAGGTTATGACCGTCACTTACATGTTTACTCACCAACAGCCAAAGCACGAGCGGAGTCAGGAGCGTGGGTGAGTGAGGACCGTGGGACGGGTGTGAGGCCTACAGGGAGGGTCCTGTGCTGATTCCGAGGCTGGAGTCTGTGTTCCTCACCAACCCCTGGGGGCACCTCGGCCCACTCTGAGTGGAGGACTCAGGGGCTCATTCCCTCCTGCTCCTGACCTCATGCTGTGGGGAAACTAGGCTGAGAGAGGCCCCCATGATCTGCCTGGCTTGGAAACAGCCTCTCTCTCCTTCTCCAATCAGCCCTTGAGTGGCAGGGGAGGGTTTTTAGTTCCGTGCCTCGAACATTATGAGTCGGGAAGAAGAGAAACCTTGTCCCTGGCCCCCCCAGCTCACCCTGCCCTCCCCACACTCCCAGGGCAGTAGGTGGGGACCAGGGCAAGAGGTGTCCAGGTTGGACAGCAGGAAACTCCCAGAGGGACGGGTCCTCTGGGGCCGGCCCTGGTGCCTTGTGTCCTGGGCTCCCTCTCTCTCAGACAATCCTTCATTGTTGACTTCCATGCAAAGCAGCTGGCTTCCTGCTCCCCAACCTGTGCGAGGTCACCAGGCATGCAAATTGGGGTGTGCCAGGCGCTGCTGGCCACCCCAGATCCTGCCGCCCCGTATCTGCTCTATAAATACCTTTGTACCTCATCTTGTGGAAGTGAAATCTCCCTTCATTCACCCATTTGAAGAAGAGATGCCAGGAAGAATTTAGGAGGCGAGAGAGAGTGCCAGGTGTCACAGGGGATGGATGCTGGTGCTGGGAGGGGCTGGCAGGGCAGGCTGAGTGGGTTGAGGCCGTGGCCTCAGAGTGATTGGGTACGATGGGAAGGGTCCTGGTGCTGCCTCCTGCACTTTGCTGGCTGGAGCCTAAAGAGAAAGGAGAAAGGAGACCTGTGGTTCTGCCTGGCCTCCGAGTTCCCAGTGGGGTTTAGGGACCGAGCCTGGGGGCGTCCCCTAACGTGGAAGCGGCGCTACCTGCCCACCCCAGCTCCAGGCCTCCCTGGGGACACTGTGGCCAGACTATCCCGCAGGGAGTCAGGCAGGCCAGTACTGGTGTCTGGGCACTTGAGGCCTAAAACATTTCACAGAAACCCTGTGGCCTTTCTACCTGCTCACCCGGAGTTAGCGCTTTGCAGACAGCCCCAGATAGGAAATGAGGGGATGGGGGGCCCCAGGAGATAGGGAAGCAGATGTGACACATGGAGATGCAGACCAGGACCCCAGTGTCCAAAGATGGGCTGTGCTGAGCCACCCACTCAGGGCCACCAGCTTCTTAGGGGGCAATTGTCCAGGGCTCGTGAGGAGGAAGAGCCAGGGGTCGGTCGCTGGATTCTTCTCTAAAAGACTCTGGCCACACGCTCTGGTCACAGGCGTGAAGTCAGCACATCCTACACTTGACACACAGCTGACCAACCCAGCCCGTGTGGGGAAGAGAACTCTGGTCACCTGTGGTGTCCTCCTAAAATAGTAAGCACAGACACACGCACGCACACACACACACGGACACATGCACGCACGCACACACGCACAGGCACACATGCACATGCACACACACACCCTCCACCAAAGCCCCAGGTCTCCACCTGGGCCAGAGGCTTGAGGGTACACGTTATCCTCCTGCTAATCATCTTGACCTAATCCGCAGGACTCTGACTGCCCAAGGGCCTCTGGCAGCAGCCCAGGCCCCCCTCCTGCCTCTCGCCTCCTGCCTCCTGCTAGGTTGTTGTGGGTCAGACCAGGGGCAGACCTGAAGGGCTGTGGGCTCCCGGGGAAGGGCCACTCTCTCCTTGCTCAGGGGGAGTGGAGCTTTGGTTTGTGCTCTCCCAGGCCCAGAGAGCCTTCCCGGGCCCCATCCAGCCTCTCCTGGCCTCAGATGTTCTCCCTGGATGAAGGCACCAGAGTAGCAGGCAGCAGAGAGGGGCCCAGAGGTGAACAGGTGCTGGGGTGGGCCCACAGGCAGAGCCACCAGCCGGGCTCCAGGCCCTGCGCCAGGGGGTCTCTCCCAACTGCCGGCTGTTTGGGGGGTCACGTGACTGTAGCCTTGGGGATCACGGAGACCTTGTTCCTACCCCTCGGGCAGCGGTCAAGATAGTACAAGGCTGTGGGGAGTGTGACCAGCTTGGTGGGGGCTGAGGGACCCACCTCCTTTGGTGGGGGGGATTTCAGTGGGTCATGGGCACAGAAGACCGCTCAGCCGATGAGGCCCAGGAATGTTCGTGACACGATGGTGCTGGTGTCCTGTCGGAGGTCTCTTCCCTGAAGCCCAGCTCCCAGGGCCTCAGACAGTGCCCAGGGTTGACTACAGGCTCTGTGCTGGCAGCCTGTGTGGTCTGATTTGCAGCCCTGGGCAGCTTGTGGCCATGTCTTAAGTGACTACCCCAAATGTGGGGGCTATGGGCTCCTCGTCAGGGGACAGTGCCCAGGGGAAGAGTTCTGTGTGCCAAAGGGATAGAACAACCTGCTTGTATTAGTCAGGGTTATCCAGAGACACACAACCAATAGGATATATAAAAAGAGATTGATTATAAGGAATTGGCTCATGCGATTGTGGAGGCTGGCAAGGCAGCAAGCGGCAGACCCAGAAGAGCCAAGTCTGAGAGCTGAGAACTGAGAGAGATGATGGTGTAAGTTCCAGTCTGAAGGTGGCAGGCTGGAGACCCAGGAAGAAGTGATGTTTTGGTCAGAGTCCAAAGGCGGGAAAAGACCGATGTCCCGGCTCACACAGTCAGGCAGGAGGAGCTTGCACCCGCTGAGCCTTTGTTCTGTTCAGGCCCTCAACTGATGGGATGGGGCCACCACGCTGGGGAGGGCCATCTACTGGGTCCACAGGTGCACATGCTGGCCTGATGTGGAGACACCTGCACAGACACACCCAGAATGGCATCTGACCAAATGTCTGGGCACCCCGTGGCCCAGTCAAGCAGACACGTGAAATTCACCATCACACTGCTCTTGGCCCTGACTCTGAGACCATCACACGTGGCATCAGACTAGGTAGAGTGGACTCTGCCCAGGGCAGGCAGGAGATGCCCGGGCGTTAGGTGCAGTTGGGGCATTTCAGACAGGGATGATGGACCCGGGAGGCAGATGGGAGCTGGAGCCAACTGAAGGCTGGCTGCTGACCTGTCCCTCCCTTGGGGTGCAGTCTCCTCTGCCCCGTGTCTGTCCTGTCCCCACTCTTGGTCTCCCACCCTCTCCTTCTCTACTCTGTGGCTGCCTCGCCCAGCCTTCTCCAGCCCCTCAGCATCAGCCCGGCCTGCAAATTCAGGTCCCCACAAGGAGCACCTGCACCTCGGTCCACCTGCATCAGGCCTCACCCGCAGGTGCAGTCTGTCTGCTATTCACCACCTGCCCGTGCAGCCAGCCTGGGATGAGGGGCAGTCATGGGGTCCCCATGGACCTTTGAGGGAGGTCTTTGGGAGGGGCAGGTCCTTTGAACTTGGGCCCGAGATCAAGGCTGCCTGCAGTTCCTTCCCACACGCCGTCTTGGGGGGATGCGTTCGCATATCTGAAGAAGCTGCTCCCCTTGCTGGGGGAGGCTGAGTGGGTGGATCTGGGGTGAGGCATCATCACTCGCTGCTGCAGGTTCCCAGCTTAGGAAGCCAGCATACCTTTTCTCATGATCAATTCCAAACGAGAAGCTTTAGGCATGCATGTGCATGTGTACACACACACACACACACACACAGGTCCCGAGAAAGTGGAATCGGGAAGGGCAGGCCTGCCTTCGTCCCTGGGCCCAGCTGCAATGTCCTGTCCTCCTTGGAGGGGCCAGTCTGGGGCCAGGGGACCCTCTAAGTTCTGCTTTTGGCCCCCAACTTGCCCACGAGGGCCCTGAGACTGAGAAACAAAAGGTCGTGCACCTCAGAGCCGCAGAACTGCTGGCCTTGGTACGGATCAGCCATCATGACCCCAGGTTGTCATCAGCAACAAGGACAGACGTGAAGTTCACCTCAGTTTGGCCACCTCGGAAGCTAGTGGATCCCAGAAAGAAACCTGCACGTGAGTGGCCTGGGTCATGCCCGCTGGCCCCAGCAGCATCACGCTCGAGGGAACCGATGGCTGAGACCCCGGCAGAGGGGCTGGCTGTCCTCGGAGCCTGCATCTGGCTGTCGGCATTGCAGGCTGGCTTCTGTGGCTAACATTAGCTGTGAAACTTAAGTCCTGCCCTGCATGTTCGGCCAAGGACTGCTGTAGGTCTGGGCCAAGCATTGACATAAATGTAAGGCATCCACCTCTCAGTGCAGAGTTTCCACCCCCTGTCACTCCCTAGCACACTGAGTAAATGTCGGTGACTACAACACAGGAACATGGGACCCACTCACTCAGTGATCCAGCCACCCCATGACAGCAGGGACGATGCCAGATGCTCCTTGCTGGGGCCGCTTGTATACGAGCCGACCTGCGGTTGCATTTCAGCCCGAGCCATGGAAGGCCCAGCCTCCCCTTTCCAATCTAGATGCCACTGTTAAGGAGGAAAAGGCTTCTAGAGAAAGAATTCCAGCTTCAGAAGGGAACCTGGGGCTGAAACTCCTGGGCACAGTGAAGACTGAACATGCCATTGTGTGTGCAGACTTGGTGGAGGGAAGTACAGGCCACAGGTGACGTGCAGGTCGGCCCAGCCAGGTTGCTGTTGGATCTCAGAAGTCTTCAGAGCCAGCCCCGGCACCGTGTAATCTTATCATCCTTTCCTATGGTGGGCAGCAAACGCCAGGTCACCTGGACAATATTTAATATAGGATTTTAAATAATTTAGGCTGAGCTTTATATATTTACATTAGAGCTTTTAATTCAAGTGAAACAGCCATCAGCTTGGAGCTGTTTGGACAACCTACAACTAGTTCTTTTTTAGTCATGGCTTTTATTTTAAGTCGGAAGTCATCCTATTTCTTCGTGGCCACTGTTAATCACAAAAGCTTAGCAATCTGGCTTCCTCTAAACCCTGTGCAGACCTGATCCCCCTCATCTGCTTCCCCCACAGTGGCGGGTCCTGAGGTCAGGGCTGAACATGCACAGCCTGCGTGAGGCGAGCCCCGACCCCGGGCTTGAGCAGGCATTTGGAGGCAGCCAGCATCTTGGTCTGCAGTGGTTTGCGTGGGTGTACCCCCCACGGGAACTTCTAAGGGCCCTGTTGTATTCTTTGCATGACTGCTGGTGGGTACTGACCCACCCCACACAGCCGGGCAGAAACTCTCTGAGCACATACCCCTGCTCCCTCTCAGGACTGAGCACAGGCGGTTCCTCAACAGCCAGACCCCTTCCCTCAGAGCTCTGTCCTAGCCCTGGGATGAGGTCAAGTCCCCTGTTATTCATATGTGTGCATGTGCACGTGTGTGTGCCCACATGTGTGCACCCTGACCTCCAGCACACTCCTCAGGGCACGTCTTGGCTCCGTGTGCACGTGCGCGCATATGTTTGTGTGCTCCACGCACCAAGAAACAAGACTAGAGGGGAACGCACCAAAACGCCACCTCAGTGGTCTCTGGGCTTTGGAGTTCCCGGTAACTCTGGGTTGAGCCTTCTGTGTATTTCTCCATGCTCTCTGAGGTTGCTGTGTTCAGGAGCCTGTCCAGGTTTTGGGCCGGTGGATGGCAGGGCTGTTGCATCCTGTCCCTCTTTCTTACGTGGCTCCTGCAGTCCGAGCCCTGGCTGGATGTGATCCTTGGGACGACCAGCTTCAATTGCCTGTTTTGTGTGTGGACGTGGATCGCATTTAGTTCCTCCAGGAAGCAGTGAACATTACCCCTACAATGTGAGATCACGCCTTCCTTCAGAACTCTCTTCCTGACACGGCACCTCCCCCACGGAGCCTGGCCTGCCAGCTCGCGGAGCTGTCGGCCCTGTGCACAGAACTCCAGGCGTGGTCCTGGCCCCTGGGGGGCAGGCCCGCAGGAGTGACGGCTATGGCATTTTTGCTCCACGGCCTCAAAATACGGCTGCTGATAGCCTGACGGTCCCAGTTTCCAAAGTAAACAGTAGATCTGTGTGTGAGCGCCACATGCCTGGGCATGGTTCTTTCAACAAATGTTAGAAGACAGCTGTGACGCAGGTACACAGGCTTTGCAGCTGGTCGGTGGCCAAGTTCTAATTGCCACGCAGGCCAGGCGGCCTGGGGCTAGTCAGTGGCCCCCCTGGCCCCCTTCCCTCACCTTTAGGGCCTGGGATGAGATCTGGTACACAGTCAGTGCTCAGTGTGCACAGTCGGTGCAAGGATCCCGCTCAGACGTCACTGTTCAGTGGGGCTCTCTACGGCTTGCTGCCTTCCCAGCCCAGCGGTATTTGCCCCCAGGCCCCTGGGGAGGCTAGAGTGTGTCCGGGGAGGCACGACCTGACAATGCCACAGAGGAGCCATGTGGCAGCCACTCACCTGCTGTCCTGCTGTCCGGTGTTAAGTGGGATGGGTGGGCCGAGGGGCCCAGCAGCAGTGGAGGATGTGGCGAGAGGACCGGGAGCTGCCAGCTTCTGGAGCTCAGTCCGTGGGGTAGGCGTCACTGTGTGGCCCTGGGGAGGGCAGTGGCAGGTAGGGGCACCGCCAGGTCACTGCAGTCAAAAAACGAGCATTGCCCAAACCTGGGTGAGATCCCACGGCAGCGCCCGGCTCCAGCCACTCTGAGCCGGGTTAATCTGCGATCACAAGATAAAGTTGTTGCTTTATTTTAAAACAAACTAAAGCAAAGCCAGCAATTTGCACGTGAAGTGTGTGTTTGTCAGCATAGGCCCCTCCCAGCCCTGCCCTGCCCGTCGCTCATGTCACACTTGGTGCCCACCTCAGACTCTGCCTCCACCCCAAGGCCGGGGGAGGTTAGTGGAGGGACGGAGTGTCCACGTCTTCCTGTTAACTGGTCCACAGAGCCCCACGCAGCCCCTTTTAGCATCCTGAGAAATGTGCCGCAGGCTGTGTGGGCTCCGGGAGGCTTACTCCCCCTTCCTGGTGCCCACACCTTCCCGACTCTGGACGCTTTGTTACGCCGAAGGCACAAAAAGCTGGCGGGTGTGAATTTAAGGAAGGGTCCGGGGGTCCCCGCGGGGCGCAGACGCGTGGTCGCTGCAGATGGCAGCTTCTGCTGCTGGGCAGAGCCAGGAGTGCGAGGCTCACCCGCGGGGACTCCCCCCCACCCTCCGAATCGTTGCCTCGTTCTGGTGGGCTCTGCTCCCATTGCAGCCCCAAAGCTGCACCACTGAGGAAACAGCTTCTCTTTGCAACAGTTCTAACCACAGCACGGGAACCCAGACCCTGTGACCGGGCCAGGGCCCGGGCCCACCCCGAGGCCGAGCTGTGGCCGCGAGATGCGATGCCCGGAGTGTGGGTCTGCCCAGAGGCCGCCTTGGACAGGGAGGGGACTGATCAGGGAGGTGGAGCACACCCAACTCAATGCCAGGCAGGCAGAGCCATTGGCTGCCCCGGGTGCTGGGGTGTGTGGGGTGTTTGTGCCAGACCCACGTACTCACAGACAGACGCCATGTGCTTGCTAACCAGCGGTTCCTCTCACAGAATACTCCAGGCCATTGGGATACCACTGGGTGACTGCCCCACACTGCTGAAGTGCAAGGTCCCACCACTGCCAGGCACGGAGATGCCCCAGCACTCAACAGGGGACAAACCCTTCGACTCGATGCTGCTACTCACCTTCCCCAGCCCAGCACCAGCGTTGGAAAACGGGGTTGAGCACACCCCACCCAGCAGGAGGGTGTCCCTGGGCTCACCCCTGAGCCCCAGCTCCCTGCACTCTGCCACCCACAGCCCCCTGGACACCTGCAGCCAGCCCCTGTGTGACACTGAGAAGCACGGCACCCGGGTGGCCCACGAGATGCGCTACGTCTCGGCCGGGCCACAGAGCACGGCATGTGGCTGGAGGGCCTTTGCGCCCGCGTGTCTGCAGGCCTTCAACACGCCTAAGGGTTTCCTGCTCTTCCTGTGCGCAGCCTCATTCCTGCAAGGCATGACCGTGAACGGCTTCATCAACACGGTCATCACTTCCATCGAGCGCCGCTTCGACCTGCACAGCTACCAGAGCGGGCTCATCGCCAGCTCCTACGACATCGCTGCCTGCCTCTGCCTCACCTTCGTCAGCTACTTTGGGGGCAGCGGGCACAAGCCCCGCTGGCTAGGCTGGGGCGTGCTGGTCATGGGCGCCGGCTCGCTGGTGTTCGCGCTGCCCCACTTTACCGCCGGCCACTACGAGGTGCAGGTGGACACATGGGTCCCAGTGTGCCCGGCCAACCGGAGTGCAGCGTGCAGGGACAGCACCTCAGGCCTGTCCCGCTACCGGCTGGTCTTCATGCTGGGCCAGTTCCTGCATGGCGTCGGCGCCACACCCCTCTACACGCTGGGTGTCACTTACCTGGACGAGAATGTCAAGTCCAGCTACTCGCCCGTCTACATTGGTGAGTGGGGCCGGCCAGCAGGGCAGGGCAGGCAAGCAGCTGCAGGGTGGTATTGGCAGGAGGGACAATGACCAGGGAGCTGCCCGGCCCTGTGCACACCCCTCCTTGTGGCCCAGGTGCTTCCTCATGAGCTGTGGTTCTGCCTGAGCACTGGCGGTAGTGGAGGTAACGTCGCCTTTCTTGCTGGGAGCCTCAGCTCGAGCCCCGCACAGGGGGTCTGGCCCGCCTTTCAGGGACCAAGGGGCACAGCCATGAGGTGAAGTGCAGTGCCCGGGTCCACCAGCTGTGGAGCCTCCCACTTCTGCCAGGAGCCTTGCATTTACCTGGGAGGAGTTTTTTGTGGGGATAAGTGACGTGGGACAGAGCCCCTGACCACACCCATGTCTCCCTGGGAGCCACGTCTGCTTCGTGTCTGGCTGCACAGGGAGGGGACCCAGGAGACTCAAGACACTAAGGAAAAAACACGAGGCAGCTCACACCTGTGCTTCATGATCACCTGAGCTTTGTGTCCTGGCCGTGCGCAAGGCACTGAGCCCCCGCCCCGTGTGGCCCCACGTCCCGCTCTCCTGTCTGGTGAGGGGCAGGGAGGCCCCGCGCAGGCCCCAGGGAGCCCCTCTCGCTGCAGAGGCCCGTCCGAGTTGACCTGGGGCTTTGCCCAGCCGACCCCGCTCCCATGTGTACCTCCCGTCTGGCCCTCCTGAGGGCACCTCAGGGACGGTCACAGGGAGCCTCTGGCTGGCACTTCAGGGTCCGGCCAGACTCTGCAGTTACGACCTCGGCTTCCTCATGAGCTCCCCTTGAGCTCTGTCCATCTTGGCCACTGGTGGTCACCATCCCAAGGACCGAGGGCACATTGAGGGTCATGTCACTCCAGGGAGGGGATGTCCCGCCACGCCGACCCTTCCAAACCTGGTCTCCAGGGCATGAGCGAGGCCAGGCTGCAGGGCCGGGTCTCCTGGGCCCTTCCCAATTCCTCCCAGGGCAAGTCTGTGGTGCTGCTTAGACGCCACCCTTACCCTGCAAAGTGGGGTCGTGAGGATCTCTGCTCTTGCGAGAGAGTCCAGGTGGCGTCCACATTTGGCTTTGAGGGAAATTTTTAGAAGTTGATACTGACCAGTGTCTGACCCCGTGGAGGCTGCACAGACCAGCGCTAATGCAAAGGGCTCCACAGGTGGGGGGCAGGCAGGTGCAGAAACTTGGGTGTGGGGCCTCTATTAGGAGGGGGGCTCCACGCGGCCCCCCACAGCCCCCACGGTGGCACACGGCAGCCCAATGCCTCTGCTTCCCTTGCAGCCATCTTTTACACGGCCGCCATCCTCGGGCCTGCGGCCGGCTACCTGATCGGAGGCGCCCTGCTGAACATTTACATGGAAGTGGGCGGACGGTGAGTGGCCTCGGGTGTGCCCGCCCACCTGCCCGCGGACCTCCCCGCAGGGACAGCGCCGAGCTGCCCCTGAAATGTTCTGACGAGCAGCATCCGTGGTGGGAGTCGTGCTGGGCCCGCCGGGCAGGGGCTCCAGCGTCTGTGGGGCTCTGGGAGCCCGGCCGCCCTTTCTCTAACTGACCTGTTTCGCGCGTGTCCTTGTGCCTTTTGTCTGTGCTGCCAGTTTTTGTAAATCTAAGCAGGAACGTGAGAAAACAAGAGGGAGGGAGAGAGGGACAGGGACAGAGACAGAGACAGAGAGACAAGGACAGAGACCAAGACACCGAGACAGAGGAGGGCAGGGAGCGGCAGGGCGTGTGCCCTCGCTGACCGGGCGGGCTCTGGAGGGTCCGTCCTTCCCCCTTCACCTGCAGGGCCCGCTCCTGTTGAGTTGTCCTGACTGTGCGCTAAGCTGTGTCATGGGCACCGCTACGCCCTGGGACTCCGGCAGCTGGTGCTGCTCGTGGGGCTTTGTAGTGCTCTGACCTCTGTAAAAGCCGCCTCTGGCCTCGGGTTGACATGGGGTCAAGCGCACGTTCTGTGCCGAGCCTGGAGGCAGGTCGGGGCGCGTGGCCCTGGGTCCGGATGCTTTTCTCACTCCCTGCCACCCTCTCCAGCTCTGGGATCTGGGCCCACTTTGCATGCGGTGGGCGGGGGGTGCAGGCAAAGCCAGGGCCTGCCCCGGAGGTGGCTGCGGCATTTCAGTGCTGGAACAAGGCAGGAGCCCACCCATGCTGGCTGGCTGTGGCCTCGCAGGGTGTCGGCGCTCCCTGCATCCCTTCTGTCCCTTCCCTCTGTCTCTGCTGCTCTTCTCTCAGCCTCGGCTGGCCTTGCCCTCCTGCCTCCTCCCCGCGACAATGCGTTCCTGGGAGCCCAGAGCTGGGATGGGCTCCTGCCATCCCCCGTGGCCACCGGACCTGGTGGTTCTTTCCCACTTGCCTTATAATTTGAAAGCGCACTTGTGTGCAGATTGTGACATGCCCTAATAGTCCCTTTGCGGAGAGCTCCTGGCGAGCTCCAGCTGGGCCCTCTGTCCCCGGGCTTCACGAGGCCCTGGGGACGCCATCTGTCCCCCTCTGCACTGGTGGGGAGAGACGCCCCACCCTGCTGTTGCTTGGAGAGCCTGCTCCGTGGCCTCAGTCTGAGGACCAGGCCGCAGGCAGTGTCTCTGGGCCCTGGAGAGTGGGTCAGGCTGTGGCGCGGTCCGTTCCGGGGGATGGCCGAGCCAGGGTGCTGTTTGCTTACGCCTGCGAGGAAGGGGTGGGACACGAAGCTGGCATGGCTGTGGGCCCGTGTTGACGTGCAGAGGGACCCTGGGGTCTCCTCTGAGGAGGAGCCGGGTGGTCGCCCAGTGCGTGTACCGTGGAGGACGTGATGGCCGCCCACTTACCCGAGTGCCGCTACCTCTTTCGACAGGACGGAGCTGACCCGGGAGAGCCCGCTGTGGGTGGGCGCCTGGTGGATGGGCTTCTTGGGCGCGGGGGCCGCTGCTGTCCTCATCGCCATCCCCATCCTCGGCTACCCCCGACAGCTGCCAGGTGGGTTTCCCTGCCCCAGCCCAGCCCTCGAGTTGGGGGATCCCCCTTTCCTGCCCTGTCCTCTTCCCGCTGTGCACGAGGCTGCAGCAAACCCTCGTTCTCTCGAGTGGTGGAAAGACACCCTTGGCCGTGGTGCAGGGCAGGCCTGGCCAGCCAAGTGCGGCTGTCCCGTCCCAGGGCCTCCCCTCTGCCGCAGCGGGGTCCCTTGGGCCATGGAACAGGCTTGTCCCAACCAGGGCGGGCCCGTCAGCCTCTCCTTCCCACTGGTGCCACCTGCGGCCCTCACTGTCTCACCCCTCCAGCTGTCACGTGGCGCATCCCCAAGCGGTCTCTGTCCAGTGCCCTCCACCCCCGGGTCTGCCATTGCTGCACGGATGTTGGACAATGACATTCCCAGACCCAGGAGTGGGGAGGAGTCGGGGGCAGGGCCTCCCGCTGACCGCGTGTCCTTCCAGGCTCCCAGCGCTACCTGGTCATGAGAGCGTCAGAAACGCAGCGGCTGAAGGACGACAACCACAGGGCCGAGAGCAGCCCGGACTTCGGGAAAACCATCCAAGACCTGCCCCTGTAAGGACCTGGTGGGCGGGGTTGCCGTGCCTGTGTCCTCAGACATGCCAAGAAACAGGGTGACCCCCCAGGGTCCCGTGGGGAGGGCCTTTGTCGTGACCCTCCAGCCCCCGGAACTTGGGCTAAAAGATTAGGGAGCAACAGATAGAGCCTCCTGGGCCCAGGGCCCCAGACCGTGAATTAGGGCTGCAGCTGCCCTGGTCAGCCCTGACAGGGGCAGGGTCTCAGCCCCCACCCAGGGGTCTTGCCCTGTGCAGAGGCTCCTGGGGGCTGCACTGGCACCTTATGGCCACAGAGCGGATCTCTCCCACGCCAGCGTGTTTCCCTGACCTGCGTGTCCCAGGGGTCCCCAGGGAAGCTGCACTCAACCCCGAGACCCTTCCCCAAGAGTGACCCCGCCAGGCAACCCCAGCCCCCACTCCACTGCCATTCACTAAGCATCTCCAGCTGGTGTGCCCCCTCCCTCGGGGTCTCTGAGGACCATGGAGGAGAAGCACCCTGCCTGCCCGCCCCACCCACCGTCCCCTCAGGTGGTCATTGGGTTGGCTGCCCTCGCTCTGTCCCCTTCCTGACCTCGCTTTGCTGTCTTCCCACACTGTTGGGACAGCCCAGAGCCCCGACCTGTTGGGGTCTTAGAGGGACAACGTGGGGGCTGGGGGATCTGGGTCTCTCCTCTGCATCAAGCCTCCCTGGGGGGCTCTCCCTGGGTTCACATGCCCATCAGCATGTCCCTGAGCTCGCCATGGCCACGTGGGGGTGGAGGGCAGTGGGCAGTGGGCTGGGGGAGGGACAGGCTGGGCCCAGGGCCAGCGACTGGAGCCCCAGGCTGTCCACTGCACAGGGGCAGGGTGTGCTGAGGTCAGGGAGCGAGACCTCAATTGCTGGGTGGCTCCCGCTTCCTGTGAGGCCCCCTGAGGAGCTGGGAGCTGCCTGCTAAGGAGAGGTGACCCCACGGCCGAGCTGACCCAAGGCCACGTTGGCCAGGGCTTGCCGGTACATCCTCAAGAGGGCCGGCCCGCCTCCCTCCCCACACTCAGTTCTCCCAGGGCGGCGTGTCCTGAGCCTGGTCCCGCTGTGCACATGGGGACTCTGGGCCTCTCTCACTTCATTCAGTGACAAAGAGGTTCGTGCCCAGGGTTAGTACCCTAAGCCAGCTGGGGTAATAAATAAATTCTGGAACTTGGTGCCCTCTATTAAAGCCATGACTAATTCTCCAGGCAAATTCAAGACAAGAATCTCACCTGCAGGCTGGGATTCAGAAATGAGGAAGTTTGCATACCTCCGGGAGAGTCACATCCCCTCCTAAGCGGCCAAGCATCCCAGAGCCTGGGCAGGTCTGGCAGAGCCCCAGGAAGAAGCCACCCAGGGCATTGCCCACCCTGCCCCTGTCCTCACACCCCAGGACCATCTGGGGCAGGGGCTGCAAGGGGGCTGACGCCCGAGCCCACCAAGCCCCCAGCCCAGACAGCACCCACTCTGGGGTGGGATTTCCTCCACATTCCATCTTATTTCCTTTGTTAAGACGTGGGAACCACATAGTTGATCAAAAAGAAAGCCTTTTCAATCCCAAAGTTAGAAAGTAAATTTTGGAGGGACTGGGTTCCCCTGTTTTAATCAGGCTGGGGAAGAAAAGGAAGGCTTGCTCGTGCCTGCTCCGAAGCCAGTCTGAGCGAAGCAGCGAGCACCGGAGTCGTCAGGTCTGTGGAGCGGCATAGGGCGTCCTCCGCTAGCAGCAGCTCCAGCGAGGAGCCGGGCGGGGCTCAAAGGCTCATGGCGCCTGCATCGTACATTGCCACTCCTTCGGACTCCGGCTTGTCTTTGGCCTATGTCCTCAAAGTGAAGACTCTTTGAGTGTTCAGGGTGTTCAGAGTTGCTGACAAAGCTCTGATGCATCGTGAAGGGTCTCTAGACTTGGCGGGGACGGTAGTGTCGCTGTCATGCAGGTAGGAGGACGAGTGGTCAGGGTGCCGAGGCCCCAGTGTAAACAGTGGCGGAGCCCATGCAGCCACTCCCGCTTCTGTCTAGAAAGCATCGCTGAGCTGTAGATGCGGGATTTGACGGCACCACCGAGGACGTAAGCAAAGGAGGTGCTGCTTTCACTGTCCCCTCCTGGGGAGCTGGCGCTAGTCATGTCTTACCCAAATTTGCTTTATGGTTGGCAGATGTGAGAGTGAGTCCATTGTGCTGTGACCACCCAATCCCTGATCCCTGTTACTTATGAATTCTGGAAACCAGGGAACAACCACATCTGCAGACACCTCCGGTCTGGGGCCGAGGACCTGCCGCTCAGTGGGGGGGAAGGGCCACACACCGAGAAGCCAGGGACGTGGCTGTAGAATAAAGCCCGGTAAGGGTGAGGATGCCGCCACCTTGCCCGGTCTGGGCAATGTGAGTCTCCCGAGAGAGGGTTCAGCCTCTGCTTCCAGGGCCAGCCCAGTAGCCATAATGGGTGTGTGTTTCCCATCCTAACTCTGCCTTCCTCACCACAGCAGCAAGAGGGCTTTTTTTCGTCTTATGCCATTCAGGGCATTTTGATAGTCTTGTAGCGTCTTACGTGTTTGAACAGCACAGTCAGGAATTAGCACGGCTCGGCGCTCCAACCCCTAACAAAAACGAGAGCCCGGCTTCCCCTCCAGAGCCCTGTGCTCGTGCGGACTGACGTGTGGCCGCCACACTCCAGCCGCTCTGCTGTGGGCCTGGAGAAGCCAGTCGGCCCCTCCCACTGGGACCAGTTACCACATGGAAGAAGGGACCAAGGCCACGTCCCCCCAGGCCAAGTTTTCAGGAGGACTCCAGCCAGATTGCCAGGGAATTAGCAGGCTGGGCCCTGGCATCACCCCCAGTGGCTGCTGTCCCCTCAAGTACAAACTGAGAGGTTGGAGAGCCAGCCAAGCCTATCCAGAGGTGCCTTGGGGAGCCCCATTCCAAATCTGAAAGGCTTCCTGCCCCCACTTTCTCCCGGGGGCTGGTGGTTGAGAATTGGCCCCACCCTTAGCACCTCGCTCTCCTGCCCTGGGCATGTCCTGGACATGGTGGCCTCAGCCAGCTCCCTGGTCGGCACCCCTGCCACAGGGGGTGATTGAACAGGGCCTTGGGCCACGTGGGGTCTCTCCCCACCTGAAGCCGTGATAAGGATCTTCAGTGAACAGTTACTGCAGCTTTTGGGACAAGCAGGCACAGGCTCGGCCTCTGGATCTCTACCTGCCCAAGCCCTGCCTTGCAGCCTGTCTGGGTTTCTTTGCACCCCACTCCACTCCCTCCCACAACTGGGGCCCTCTGTGCTCAGGGGAAGAGGCGACAGCCTGGGAACAGTGGTTTCCTCACACCTGGATCTGGCCCACTCTGACCCTCTGTCTCTTCTCTCTGGTCTCCGTCCAGCTCCATCTGGCTACTCATGAAGAACCCCACATTCATCCTGCTCTGCCTGGCAGGGGCCACCGAGGCCACGCTCATCGCCGGCATGTCCACATTTGGCCCCAAGTTCCTCGAGTCCCAGTTCAGCCTGAGTGCCTCTGAAGCTGCCACCTTGTTTGGTGAGAAAACTGAATCCTGGGGTCCTCTGCTTGTTCATTAGCTCTTGGATGAGTTGGAGTTTTTGAGAACATCTAGAAAGACCCAGACAGGGTGCACACGGTAGGCGAGGGCCCCAGCCCAGGGTGTAGGTGCTGAGGGTGCCCTGGAGCTCTGCGAGGAGGCTGTGAGGAGGCCGAGCTGCTGTACAGCACTCACCAGAGCCGCCCAATGGGCAGGGAGGACCGCACCTCCCTGGGCAGTGTGGGAAGTGCCGCCACAGCCTGCTGACCACGTGGGAGGGCCAGGATGGGCTCCACCACTCGCCACCTGGCCTCAGCCTCCCCAGTTTCCTATGGGAAGGGTTTGGGCCTGGCTGTCCCCATGCGCCAAGCGGCAGATGTCCAGGGTCTGCAGAGGGTGGGCCCTTCCTCAGACCCCGTCCTCTGCCAGGTCCACCAGGAACCCTCTGCCACCCCGATGACATGTTTGGCAGGAGGAGCCAAGTGTGCAGGGTCGTGCTGGGCATGGTGTGGGTGCAGGAAGCCTGTGCCCAGCCATCAGCGTTCCATTCTGTGGACCCTTCCCCACTCACTCCATCTTGCCTGGCCCCTCCAGGCTGACCCCACACACCCAGACCCCCGCCCAGGACAACTCCCTCCCTCCCAGTCCCCTCCCTGTGCCACCCTCTCCCCCTACCCCAGGGGTCACCTCCATCACCCACGGAGAGCCCCACCCCCAGCAGCTCCCATCCCTGGGTGCCGTCAGCCTGGAAGCCGTGTGCCAGCTAATCCCAGCTTTGTGCCAGAGGGTGGTGGCTATGGGCTTCTGTCCTGGTCGGCTGCAGGGACTCGGCAGGGGCTGCAGTGGGTAGAAAAGTGTGGTTGCCCTGGGGCCCGGAGGAGTGAGCGGCCCTCCCATCAGGGCTGGGGCTACCGGGCCCTTGTCCTCCAGGTCCTGCCCTGCCCCTCCCTGCAGGCCCCTGGATGAGCCCCGGGGCTCTGCCTGCATAGCAGCTGTGAGCTCAGGCTCAGTGTCGGGTGCTGCCAGGCAAGCAGGGGTTGAGCCCTCTGTGCCTCGGTTTCCCCACCGTGAAGTGGAGATAACAAGAGCACAGTTAATGCCCTGTCCCCAGGGCCACCCCAAGTCTGGCTAAGTCCTGTCCTCTCCCCAGGGTACCTGGTAGTGCCGGCGGGTGGCGGCGGCACATTCCTGGGTGGCTTCTTTGTGAATAAGCTGAAGCTCCGCGGCCCTGGGATCGTCAGGTTCTGCCTGCTGTGTGCCCTGGCCAGCCTGCTGGGCATCTCCGTCTTCTCCCTGCACTGCCCCAATGTGCCCATGGCGGGCGTCACGGCCAGCTACGGCGGGAGGTGAGGGCTGGGCACGCCTGGGTCCAGGGGAGACCCCTGAACACCTGCGGCTACCAGCAGTCCCTGGGGGTGGGAGAGAAGGGGTCTGGCACGGAGGGAGGTTGTTTTTGGAAAGGGTTATGACAGTGCAACACCAGCAAGGGCAGTGTCCCCCACAGGGCACCCACTGCCCCAGTTAACATCCACATGGAGCGACGCTAAGTCAGCCCCAGCTCTGTTGCCAGGGATAGTCCCGTCCCTCTCTGGGCCTCAGCCTTCTCCTCTGTAAAATGAGACAACCACAGCCCAGCTCACGCAGTCCTGGAAGTGTCCCTGTGTTGACATGGAGAGTGGCCAGGGTCAGCTCCTGGGTGTTGCCGTGGTGGGGCTGTGAGGGGCAGCCCATCAGGTGGCAGCTGGGGTGGGCCCAAATGCCACACACAGCCTGCACCTTGGCCCAGGCTTGTCCCACAGGAGTTCACGTTGCAGGTGCGACGCTGCAGGTGTGGTGTATGACATGGGGGAGCACAAAGGCCTCTGTAATATTGTTGGACATCGAAAGCACAGGAACAACCTGAGAGCTGTCAGGAAGGGCTGGGCCAACTACGCAGGTTGCCCACAGTGGAGGGCTGCGCCCACAAGGGACTGAGGAAGTGCGTCCTTGGGCCATCTCCAAGGTGCATTGTGAAGCAGAGAGAAGGAAAGAGTCGAACAGCAGGCACAGAGTGCTCTGACTTGAGTGGGAAAAGGGAGGTGCATCTGTGGTCACCACCACGTGTGCATGTGGATCACCTCCACAACACGCGGCCCGGCCAACCTGTGGCTGGGGACCAGGGGGCTTGGGCCACAGGGGTGTCTTTTACCAGGTACTTGTTGGTAGTTTATGCAACGCCTGTGAATGCATTGCCTACCCCCAAAAAACAAACCAAACAAACTAGGAAAGCGCCTTGCGCAAGGCAGGGGCAGCGGAGGGCTTGGGTGTGCCCTGCTGAGCACTGAAAACAGCCATGGCATCAGAAGGCAGTGTGGCATCAGAAGGCAGTGTGGCATCAGAAGGCAGTGTGGCATCAGAAGGCAGTGTGCAGCATGCTCTGGGTGGCGCAAGCTCGGAGAGTTTATAGGGACAGGCCATGCCATGAAGCTGTCCCTGTGCCAACGGGCGCCCACCTGGCCCTGGCCTGGGTCCCATCACCCCCTGCCTCCCCCCGCAGCCTCCTGCCCGAAGGCCACCTGAACCTAACGATGCCCTGCAACGCCGCCTGCAGCTGCCGGCCGGAACACTACAGCCCCGTGTGCGGCTCAGACGGCATCATGTACTACTCGCCCTGTCACGCGGGGTGCCTCACAGCCACCGAAACTGACCTGGGCGGCCAGAAGGTGAGTGGGACCACTGCCCACAGCCCCTGCCCCCGCCCCGGACCCTGGGAAGGGGCCCCCGCTCCTTCCTCCTGTAATCAGCGCTGTTTGGGCTCCTCAGGTGTACCGAGACTGTAGCTGTCCTCAGAATTTTTCCTCTGGTTTTGGCCATGCTACTGCAGGGAAATGCACTTCAACTTGTCAGAGAAAGCCCCTCCTTCTGGTTTTCGTATTCGTTGTAATTTTCTTTACATTCCTCAGCAGCATTCCTGCACTCACGGCGACTTTACGGTAAGCCAAGGGTTTTGCTCTTGTCCAGAACCTTCTCTTGCAGCCCTGGAAGGTGGAGCTCTGCAGATCCTGTGACAGGGCCGGGGACACGCCCAGCCCCTGCAAAGCAGGCCTGTCTGTCTCTGACCTCTAGAGAGGTGCTTGCCACCTGGGGAGGTGGTGATGTGGCCAGGGGCTTGGCCAGGACTCGGCTGCTGGCGTGGGGTTGTGAGTTGGCATGCAGCCCCACTTCTGTGGGTGCTGATGCTGCGGTTTCTATTGCAGGTGTGTCTGTGACCAGCAGAGATCCTTTGCCTTGGGAATCCAGTGGATTGTAGTTAGAACACTAGGTACTGTGCAGCGTGAGGAGACCATGGTCAGTTGTGCAGTGTGTTCACTGCACAAGGGCACTGCCAGGTGTCTAGTTACCCAGCGGGTGTGCATCCCAGCACAAGGCTGTGTCCAGCCGGGGAAAGGTTCCGTTCCCTAAGTGACCACTAGAGGGGCCCATTGTTATTTGTTTGCCCAGAGGGTTTCTTTCCCTTGGAGATCATGGAAATTCCCAACCCTATGCCAAGTCCCCGGAGAAAGGAGCATTGAAGTCCCCCTTGCCCGTGAGAGCCCCCGAGAATGCTGATGGCCAGTGTCACCTTCCCAGAGCCTGTCGTTCCAGGTCCCTTGACTGCCCACCACCCCGTCCACCCAACGTGTCGGGTGCTGAGTGAGCTTCTCTCTGCAGGGGGCATCCCGGGGCCCATCGCCTTCGGCTGGGTGATTGACAAGGCGTGTCTGCTGTGGCAGGACCAGTGTGGCCACCAAGGTTCCTGCTTCGTGTACTGGAACGCGGCCATGAGCCGCTACATGCTCATCACAGGGCTCTTGTACAAGGTAAGCCGGGCCTCGGGGAGGGTCTGAGGTCAGCTCCAAGGATGGGGAGTGATTCTCCTCCAGCCAGCTCGGGCTCTGGGACACGCGAGGGGCTCTTCCACAGCCCAGCCCCCCGCCCCATGGCACCGCACAGACATCCTGGTCTCTGGGAGGGACATCCCATCCGCATTCCACACGAGCCGGTTGCTGGGACTCAGGACATGTGACAGCCACAGAGGGAGAGCAGGCCGGGCCCCGGGCGGCCTTCTGGGTTCACTCTCCAAGCCCCAGTGGCCCCCAGCCCAGCCTTAGGAGCAGCCCACGCTCCCTGGCTTCCGGGGGCGGCCCCTTCGAGGCGTGGCCCTGGTGGCGCCTGTTAGCTGAAAACTTTGGGGAAATAAAAAGTGGCTCTTCCCCGAAACAGCAGCTTCCTGGGCCTGCCCCCGCCCAGGGGCCTTGGCTGAGGGTGATTTGTGTTGCTTTGCTGCTGTGTACCTTGAACCCCCTGTGTCCAAGCCTGACTCTCGTTTCTCAAGCTGTCAAGAGAAACTTCCTGTTGTGACTCTTGGCGTGTGCTACCTAGGAAGAAACACAGTATGTAGATTTTGAATTTCCTCCATTAGAGGAAAAAGCACAAAACATCAAAATAAAATGAAATCTGAGGGCCACTCAGAGGGTCTCGAGGCCCCCCCCGCCAGGTGGCAGACACCCAACTGCCACTTGTGGAGCCTCTGGCCCCAGGCGCTGTCCAGGAGGGAACCTCGGAGGGAAGGGAGAGACCAGCTGGTTTATCTCCCCTGGGGTCAGCAGAGAAGGGATTGGTGTGGCTCTGGGGCAGAGCAGCGGGTCAATTTACAAAGACATACAGCACGCTCCCTCTTATCTGAGATTTCACCTTCCAAGGTTTCAGTTACCTGAGGTCAACCAAGGTCTGAAAATATTAAATGGAAAATTTCAGAAATAAACAATTTGTAAGTTTTAAATTGTGCACCATTCTGTGTAGTGGGATGAAATCTCATGTGTCCTGCCCAGGATGGGATTTGTGCAGGGTCTCCACGCTGCAGATGCTCCCGCCCCTTTGTCACTTAGTGGCCAGTTTGGCTTTCAGATCTGCAGTGAGGTGTCGAGCGATCGCAGTGCTTGTGTTCACGTAACTGTCAACCTAAAATAATCGAAAGGCTCGGATCCAGTTAAAAGAGTGTATTCAAGGGCACAGTTCAAGGAAGGCTGTCCAGGGACACACGGACACCAAAGAGCAGTGATCAGTGCCCCTGGTGCGGGGAAATGAAGATGGTTTATACAGGCAGAGACGGAGGTGCTGAGCGGTTACATCTTTCGTACAAAGGCTTACGTCCGATGTAAGACTCGATTGGCTACTATTGATCACGCTCTGAAGAGGTTGCTCAACATTCTGTCGTAAAGAGGTAACCCTCACAGGGTTCTCTGTGTCCACACCGTCGAGCCGGGGTTTGCAGGAAGCACAGAGAGCCTGGCTGATGGGTAAGGTGTCAGCACAAAGGTCGGAAGCCATGGTCACACACCAGAGAAGAGGAACAGCTGCGTTGGGTCTGCGGTCCCCAACCCCCAGGCCGCAAACCAGTACTGCAGGAGGAGAGCGAGGGAAGCTTCCTCTGTGTCTACAGCCGCTCCCCATGGCTCCCATCACCGCCTGAGCTCCGCCTCCTGTCAGATCAGCAGCGGCATTAGATTCTCATGGGAGCGCGAACCCTACTGTAAACCGCGCACGCGAGGGATCTGGGCTGCGGCTCCCTACAAGACTCTAACGCCTGGTGATCTGAGGTGGAGCTGAGGCCGTGATGCTAGTGCTGGGGAGCGGCTGCAAATGCAGATTGTCATTAGCAGAGAGGTGTGACTGCACAGTGCATGTAACACACTTGAATCATCCTGAAGCCATCCCCCTACCCCCGTCTGTGGAAAAATTGTCTTCCATGAAACCAGTCCCTGGTGCCAAAAAGGTTGGGCACCACTGCGTTACGTGATTCAGTTTCCAGGGTTCAACCTTTCCCCGTGGCTTAATAAATTTGGAAGGTCCTAAAATTTTCTTTTCTTTTCACATAGCCCTTATTTGACTTAACAGTGGCCCCAGAGCTCCAGAGTAGTGATGCTGGCAATTCAGATAAGCCAAAGAGAAGCCACAAAGTTCTTTCGTAAGTGAAAAGGGGATGTGGCATTGCTTGGCTGGGGCAGCACTGCCCGTGGGTTCAGGTGCCCACTGGCCATCTCATGACCCAGGATGAGGTGGGCCTACTGTGCAGCTCCCAGAAAGTGTCCTCTGAGGCCAAGGCCACAGGCTGGTACCCAAACGTCTGTCCTGACACCCCGGGAGCTCAGCACAGCCAACATGCACCGTGTTGAGAGGGCGAGGTTTGGCTACGACAGCACAGGCTTCAGTGTCAATTTCAGAAGGGGAGCAGACAGGCTTTCCCCATAAACGCCCTTCCGTTTGATTGCTGCAGCCGAGTCAAAACAGCCTGCTCTGTGAATGCGGCCTCAGGGCCCTCGGCCCAGCGCGACCCTCCAGGAAACACAGTGGGTGTCTGTGCCTCAAACCCAGAGTTTAAACCTCAGGTGTGTGTAGTGCGCTCTGCGGCCTGGAGGCCAGCACCGAGCGAGGACTGCCTTCCTCAGGCCTGTGCGGGATTTCTGCCGTGGCTCACCCCGGCTGCAGGCGAAGAAACAGATTCTGGAGGTTGAGAACTGCCCATCGGACGGCACTGACTCCCTCCCGGCTGCGGTGCTGAAGGCCGACCAGCTCTGTTAGGTTTCTGTGACTATCGTGACAAAGTACCTCAAACCAGGTGGCCTAAAATGGCAGAAACAGATTTTCTCACAGTTCTGAGGTTGGAAGTCCAAAAGCAAGGTGTCGGCAGGGTTGGTTCTCCTGAGGGCCCGGGGGAGACTCTGTCCTGGCCTCTCTCCCAGCCTCGGGCGGTTCCTGGGCAATCTGGAGTGTGCAGATGAGTCACCTCAAGCTCTGCATCTGCCTGACATGGTCCCCTCTGGGCCTCTGATCTCTCATAAGGACACCAGTCATTGGGTTTAGGGCGCACCTTAAATCCTGGATGACCTTTAACCCAATTACATCTACAAAGACCCTATTTCCAGGAACGGTCCCATCCACAGGTGCACGGGGTGAGGACGTGGGTGCATCTCTCTGGGGGGCACTGTCCCCCCCATGGCCAGATGCCCCCCTGTCTCCTCCTGCACCTCTGTTTTTAGCCAACTGGTGTTTTTCATACCCCCCTTAACTCTCAGAACCGGGTGTGTGGAAAAGGTGCGTCTTCTCTGCAGAGCAGGCTGGGTTCCAGGGACCTAGTGAGGAAGCTGCCAGTGGGGGTGGCGGCGGGCCTGGGGACAGGCCAGCATCCAGGGCCTCTGGGAGGGGCTCCCAGGCAGTCCAGCAGCTCCTCCCCTCTCCTAGGTGCTGGGCTTCCTCTTCTTCGCCACCGCCTGCTTCCTGTACAAGCCCCCGGCAGAGTCTTCAGATGCCCTGGAAGCTTCTCTGCCCAGCCAGTCCTCAGCCTCCGGCAACCCCACGGACCGGCAGCTCCAGAGCGATGTCTGACCGCCAGCCCACCCACCGCAGGGACACTGGCAGCCCCTCAGCATTTCCCGAGCCATGCACACCCACCTGCCACCATCTGGTTACTTCTCCAAAGGGCTGACCCCTCACCCCTTCTGCAGAGCTGAGGACCCACGGAGAATCTTGCACTGGACTTTAGGCCTGTGGCGCTGTCCCCGGGTGGAGGCTGAGCCTCAAAGGCACTAAGTAAGAGTAATGTGAGGCACGTCTGACACGTGCGCCATCCCCCGCACTGTGCTTCTGAGCGGGGTCCCTTGCATCTCGTGGGTTGCCTGCCTGACCCTGACTTCCTGGGTGTGAGACAGCAGTGCCCTTGGGTGACTCCACCACGTGGAACCTTCCACTTGCCCTGTGGTTTGAAGTCTGCTGTGACCTCCTGTCCTCAGAGCTGAGCAGCCCTGCAGTGGGAGCAACACGCATAAATATAAATTTATGGACCATATTTTGCACAAAAGCGTATTTATAGAACTTGTTTTGTACCTGATCACGTGGTGTGGGCAGACTTGGGCAGGGGCTGTGAACACAACTGGGAGACACAGGACTGTCTGCCTGTGGAATGTTTGTTTCTGTGTGTGCTTAGTTAAAACTATGCATGTGTAAATATATTTTATTATTTAAACCAGACGTCCCTATAGAGTGTGTTTTATTTCTATGAGTTTGTGAAGTTTGGCAGTTTTACCTATCCTTCACGTGGGTTTCTGTGAGTGTTCGCCCCAGCTGAAGGTGGGGTCCCTGACTCTGGTCCCAAGGCCACAATCCTGGCTCCCTGCCTCTGGGCACTTGCAGGAGTGACCTGGGCTCCATCCTTGCACATTGGGATTCATGACGGGTGGCCGGACACTGCTGTTAGTGCAGGAGAGTGTGTGCGTGTGCATGCCTGAGAGTGTATGTGCCTGCAAGTGCGTGCGCACACGTGTGTGTGAAAGCTCAGGAAGGTCTTGTGTCTGCAGGGACTCTTGGACGGGACTTGCCTCCTCCCAGGAGGGTGGTAAGTCATCCCGAGACCTGTCCAGCAGCTCTAGGGGCTGCTGGTGGGAGGACCCTGGTGGGAGAACCCCATGGGAAGACACAGGCCCTGGCCCCGGCCACATTGCATGTCCCCACAATGACCCTCTGAAGTCAGACAAAGGTTGGAAGGTTTGGGCCGCAAGGAAACAGAGGAGCCAACCTGCAGGACAACCGGCCCCCCATGGCAGCAGTGGGGACAGCAGTGCAGGAGCCTGGGTCCTACATCCCCATATTGTAAGATCAAGGAGTCTCTTATGGAGAAACAGTCAGCAGAGGCCATGGGACCGGCCTGTCCCGGCACATCCAGATCTGACCTGCTGTCTGAGGTGTTGGTTCCTTCCAAGGTTCCAAGAATCGGCAAACATTGCTGGGCTGCTCAGACCCTCAGAGTCCCCATCTGTGAGTTGGGGCCGATTCGGACCACTGCAAGTTGACAGGATGAACAACTTTCAGTAGCAGGGTCCGGGTCGGCGTGCTCTGCCTCTCTCCCTTCCCTTCTCTGACCCCACTGACCTGGGGCTCTCTCTCCTTCCCTGACGTAAGGGCACAGTCTCCTCCTCCTCCTCCAGTCCTGGGGTCCCCAGCTCCGTGTCCATCTGCTCAGTCTTCCCAGGTGATGGCTCCCACACACCTCCCCAAGGCCCACAGACACGTCCACCAGATGCTTCAATGCCACCTGTCTCTGCGCTGCCAAAATGTGACCTTGGCTGGGAACGTGGCTGGTTTCCCGCCTCCCTCCCTCCCTCGTGATGGGGCCACACGACGTGGGTCTGAGCCGTGGACATGGGCAGAAGCATCATCTGAAACAGTCTCCTGGGACCCTGGGAGAGTTGGTTGTGCCTCCACCTGGTTTCCTTTCCCCATCCTTGGTCCGGCAGCTGGAGCCTGCACTGCCTCTGGCAACGGGGGTGGACTCGCACCCTGCTGGGGAAGGGGCAGCGGCGGCGAGGAGCTGGCCCCAATGGCGCTGGGAAGGGGAGCGGCCTCAGAGGTCACCCCGTACCCAGGCTGGGGGTCTCCGGGCCACTCCCTCCTGGAGGGACCCCCCGAGATGGAGGGGCCAGATATAGCAAATACAAATACAGAACATCCATTTAAATCTGCGTTTCAGATACACAGTGAGGAATTTTCAGTTTGGGTCTCGGGCTGTCCACCACCCTGGCAATCGGTGTATTTTCCTCCCCCAGGTGGGGGTGACTGAGCATTAATCTCTCAGCTACAAATACACGGAAGAAATCCAGGTGCCCAGAGGCAATTCCAGTCATCGGGGCTTGGGTGCCCCTTCCAGACCCTGCCCCCACCCTGCAGGCTGGGCAGAGGCCGGTGGCTGGAATGACCAGGGCCCCCGGGCGTGGATGAGGCTGGGAGGGTGGCTTGGGGGTGTAGTGAAGAGCAGTACTGAGGCCCCAACGCCAAGAGCTGGGGCTGTCTGGACTGGACCTGGGGCTGGATGAACGGTATCACCTGGGGTAGGTGATACTGTGTCCTTCCACAGAAGAGGAAACCAGCACAGAGAAGTCAAGCATCCTGCCTGAGGTCACACAGCCCCACCTAGGCGGTGTCACCATCACTGCTCCTATACCCAGAGGGCAAGGCTGTGTGCAACAGTTCCCTGCCCTGTGCCCCTCGATGCATACCTGGCGCAGCCTGGTGGCTCGGGGAACAGGCCAGGTCCCCCGTTCATGCTACCTGAAGGGAGGGCTTCCCCCTCCTGGCCTCTGAGGTGCAGAGTCCTGCCGGAGCGAGGGCCTGTGTGGCTTAGATCCTGGGGCCCTAGGGAGCCACCAGTGGTTCCTGAGCTGGGTGGGTCCCGAGGGCTGTGGACTACGGTGCTGTAAACTTGGCATTGGTCAGACACATGAAGGCAGAGAGAGGTCTCAGGCCACAGCGTAGGCTGCCAGCCTTTCAAAACCACCACTGCGGCTTATAAGTGAGCCCCAACCTGGGGGAGGAAAACACACAATCCGCAAGGCCTTCTGGCCTTTTCTCAGCAAGCAGGAGGGGTTTGGCTGTAAGGTGGGACGTGCAGGCACTGCTTCCTCCAGCTGAGTAGCTGGTTCTCACCTGGGTGGCTGCAGCAGGTGTGTGGACGCAGGAGGTTCCTGACTGGCAGAGCAAGAGTATGTGTGTGTGTGTGTGTCTGCAAGTGCATCTGAGTGTGTGTCTTTGTGGTGCAATTTGTGTGTATGTGTGTCTGGGTATAGTGTGTGTGTGTGTCTGCGTGGGGTGTGTATAAGTGTGTGTGTCTCTGTGTATAGTGTATATATGTATATGCATATGTCTGGGGTGTGTGTGTGGTGTGTCTTGGCGTGTGGTGTCTGTGTGTGTCTGTGTGGTGTGTGGGTGCTTTGTCCTCCCAGAGGACCCCCAGCTTCCCTAGGCAGGAGCACAGGGGAAGCCTGAGCCCCGGGGCCCGGATGGGAGCCTACCCTGAGACCCGCAGTGGGGGTTTGGGAGACCTGCCTGCCGGGCTGGAGAAAGGAAATGGGTCCCCCCCGGGCACTCTCGTGGGGGAACGGAGGAAGCCTCGTGTTCACCAAGTTTGCTCAGAAAGCTGGGGTGTGGCTGTGGTCACACTGGAGGCAGGTTACCCTAATTCCAACGTGGCAGCCATTGAATGTTCATCCTGGTTCAGCCTGGATATGGCTGGGAGAAGCCAAGGAACTTTTTTCCTTCTTTTAAGTAACGTGATAAACAAAATGTGGTCCCTCCATATAACAGGGCATCCTTGAGCCATACTGTGACCCCCGCAAAGCCCCATATGCCGGCCTTCCTGGGCTGCTCAGGGGCCACTCACCCTGCCCTCTGCCCCTCACGGCAGCGCTGGGCAGGAAGGCGGGAGGCGGGTGGGGCCCAGCTGGGGAAGACTGGCTCTGCATCCCGGCCGCACACTCCTCAGGCTACCTGCTGGCTGAATGTTCTCTCCCACATCAAAAGCAAACCTGACTTTTCAGTGGCCGCTTCCCCAGCCTGCCTCTTCCCGCCGCAGCCCAGCCCTTCTTGGAGCCCAGGCCCTGAGCTTCCAGCCCCTGAGCTGGACATTCTCTGCTCCTCCTCAAGCAGAGCCTAAGACGACACAGCCTATCTCCTGGAGGGAGCAGACCAGCACCAAGGACAGTGGGGCCGCTCCGAGGCCACACAGCAGCCTCACCGAGAAGTGAGTTCGGGTGCAGATTCCTGGGCCCCACCTCCAGAGAGCCAGATGCAGCAGGCCCAGGAATCTGCATCTTCTCAGGAACCCACCACCAACCACCCCCGAGGGCTTGCACCTGGAGAAGCACCGATGTCCCCCCAGGCAGCCTTGGCCTGTGTGTAGTGGGACCCTTGCGGCAAAGCCTGTGCACCCACCATGAGCAGCCAGAGCATAGAAAACTCTGCTCTACCCTGGAGCCCACCACCCACCACCCACCTTCCACCAAGAATCTGCCTTTGGCCTTAAAATGTCGAGGCAGGTTTAGGAAGGACTGACAAAATCCCTTCTTACAAAAACTACTAAACACAGCTTTAGTTTTCTGTTTACTGAAATATAGAGGCAGCCACGGAAGTGTTCCTGTCTGTGGGTGAAGTTTTGACCTTAAGCAAATTTGGAAGATGGGATGTTTTATGGAGTGGGGAAGACAACCCTCTTTGCCAGTGGTGGGCATCGAGGCGTAAGTGACATAAGTAAACAGAATTTGTAATGACAGGCAGAGAACTCCCTAGAATCCAAAGCAGATATTAAAGGCTTGACAGCATCAAGATAAGCCGCAAGAATGCCAGAGCCTCCCGCACGCTGCGGGCTCACCCCACCCCGTCTCAGTTGGGCTGGTCACATGCGGGCCTTGGTGCCCACATGGGGAGATGGGGAGCTGGGGATGGGTTGGGGGCTCAGGGACACAGTGCAGTGTGGGGACCACCCTCAAGGGAAGACCACTGGAGGCCGGCCGAGGAGCTCCTAGGGCCACCTGCTGTCGACCAAGGCCCAGAGGAGGGACCGAGACCCACGCCTGTGGGGCAAACAGGTGGAGTTTCTGGGTGGAATGAACATTTCCTCCACCTTGACTCTGGCCTGAATCCGGCAGCCAGAGGGATCCCCTAAGGCACGGTCAGGTCAAACTCCCCTGGATGGGGCAACCACTGTAACAGCCTTGTGATCCAGCCACACGGGCACCTCACACATGCCCGGCCCGCCCCTGCCCCAGGGCCTTTGCACGCAGCTCCCTCATCCCCCAGACATCCCCAGGGCTCCTCCCTCACCTCCTCCCCAGTCAGTGGTCGTGAGGCCCTGGTCACCTTGGGCAGAATGGCAGCCCACTCCCCACTCTCTGGCGCTCTCCACCCCTCGCTGTGCCCCCTTTCTGTTTTCCAAAGTGTCTGCCCCTTCTAACATGTGGCATAGCACCCCCAGGCTGGGATCTTTGTTTTATTCACTTAGAACAGTGCCTGGCACACAGTCAGTGCTCAATAAGTATTTGCTGGATAACGAGTGTGTCCTGTGAGCCGGCCCAAGCCCCGCTCTTCCCACAATCCCTCACCTCCAATTCGAGGGTTCTCCCCGCTCAGGGGGACGGTGGGACATTGCGTGAGTTTACAGGACCCCAGTGCACCATCCCACTGAATGGTAGTGTGTGTGCGTGCACAAGTGACCTCTCCAAGCACGCGCACACGCACACGCACACTTCTCATGCGCTGCCCCAGAGGACGGGGCTCAGAGCCCAGTCCTGAAGGTGGGTTCAAATCCTGACTCTGCCCCTTGCAAGTAACCGTGGGTGGGTTACGTCACCCCTCTGCCTCAGTATTCCCAGCTGTAAGTGGGGCCCATCTGGGGACCCCCATTGTAGGGCACAGTGAGGATTAACCGCTTTGTCCATGCAGAACTCTGGGGACGCAGCTGGCCCCAGCGTGCTCAATGGCCATCGACCTCGTTGGTCCGGAGCCACACAGTGCTCCTGTTCCGGCCTGAGGCTGGAGGCCGGTGGTCCCTGAAGGGCCGTCTGTGCAGGTGGGTGAGGACTTCCACGGCACCTCCTCTCTCGCCAGCTCCTCGGGGGACAAAAAGATGAGCTGTGGGGAGCAATTACTCTGAATGATCATTTGCATTTAGATTTATTTTAATCAGCAGCGCGTCAGACAGGCACATGTGATAACCGTTTAATGACTGTTACATGTATAATCCATTTCATTCTCAGCTGGCTCCCGCGGTAATTACATTTCTGTTGTGTTTAACTCATAACTTGATCATTTATTCCAAGTCGTGTTGGGCTTGGACCGTAGACTCCTGGGAACCGCTGCAGAAGGAGCTCGGACCGAAGGCTTCTCCTGGGCAGCCTGCTCTGCTCTGGCCGTGCCCGGAGCCGATGGACAGACTTGTCCATCGCGCTCATGGGGGCCCTGCTCCTGGGGCAGCTCCCAGGGCACTTGGCCAGGACAGCAGCCACGAGAACGGTGACGTGAGGATGATGGCGGGATGGCTGATGGGACACAGTCGCGTGCCGCACAAGGACATCTCAGTCAGCGCTGGACCCTGAATACAACAGCGTCCCGTAAGGTCGTAATATCCAGTTTCTACTGTACCTTTTTGTGTTTAGATACACGAATACTTCCCATCGAGGTACAGCTGCCTGCAGCATCCCGCGCAGTCGCCTGCGGTGAAAGGGGGCTCTGCGGCGCAACTCCGCGAGGACGAGATCCCTCGCCTGGCGCGTTTTTCAGGACGTCCTGTTCTCAATTGACATGTGACTGCATTAGGTGCAAGATAATGCAGCGCTAACCACACACTTCACGTGTACGCGTTAATCCCCAACAGCACAGGGGGTTCTCAGGCTCTGGGGCAGACCCAGGGGTCCTGGGCATTTTACTTAATCTTTTTGCGCTTCAATTTCCCCATCTCCAAAATGGGGCTGATTATACAGTCTCGGTTTCACCGGGGCGATGAAGACTGGGGTGTCTGGATTACAGGAAGGGCAGTGTGTGTCTACTAAATAGCTAACACCATCCTCACCCTTGCTTGACAGGTGTGGAAACTGAGGCACAGGGCCACTGATTGACCTGTGACGGCCACACAGCTCAGCAGTTGCCACTGGCCAGACCACACTGCCTCTTCTCCCCAGAATGTCTGTCCACGGGGTTTGGGACACCAGCACCACCACCAGAGTCGTGGGGACCTCCTTTCAAACAGAGTCCAGCGCCCTCTCCCCCACGGGTCTGGAGTCTCTCAGGAGGGTCTTTGCCTGCATCCCAGGCCACTCAGTTGTCACTTAAGTTGAGGCCCCTGAGGTCTGCTTTGCTCATGTCCCCAGCCCGTCCTCAGATCTCCTGAGCATGGACGCCACCTCACCCCCACCTCCCTGCAGTTGTTTATTTCCACGAGGGCAGTTCGGGAGTCCTCCATATTCGAGTGCAGCAGCCCAGTGGCCGGGCAATTACCACACCTGGAAGTCACTCGTCAGGGACCCAATCAGCCCCCGGCCTCCCTCCTCACCCCAGTGGCCCGTGGTGAATGACTGTGTCAACTTTGCAACAAGCACAACCACAGTCATGACAATTGCTGTTTATTTCCCACTTTTCCCCAGAAGGGTTTAGAGCCGCAGCGTGCACAGGCAGCTGCGCCGTGGGTTCCTGCAGCACCATCCAGGGAGAGACCAGAAATGGCAACAGGTTAGCCGGGGTCAGGCCATGGCACGTGGAGGTGGGGCAGTGTGACCGTGCTCTGTCTCACCCGCCATCATAAAACACGGGTGGCCAGAGCAGGGGACAGGGAGCCTGGGTGGGGCGGGCGCAGGATGGGAGGCTGTGGGCGCCGCGGGGGGTGGGACAGGGTGGGCGGGGGAGGCGGTGGGGAAGGTGGGGTGGGAAGCGGTCCAGCTGGCCTTTGACATTGTACACAGTCACTTGTCCGCCCTGGCCTAACAGAGTGGGTCGTTTTCTTGTTTTGTCTTGTTGTTTTGTTCGTAAGGAAGAGAATGAATTTAGAAAGCTGTAAAACACAGTCTGTGCCTCACAAATAGTTCTCCTCTAATTGGATTTTCACCAGGGCCGTGATGGATGTCCGGCCTCGGCTTTCTGAGGACGTGTTCCAAAGCACCGCGTTTCTCCGGAGGATGAACGGCCTGTCCTCTCCCGGGAAAGAAATCCGTCTGTCTCTGATGCCCAGGGTACAAAAGAGCAAGATGAAAAGACAATGGGAGCGGAGGAGGGTGGATTCCGCACCTGGGAAACACAGCAGGTGCATTCGTTTCAAAATTAAGGTTTTATGTGAAATGTGTGAATACGCCTGTCCCTTGTAAGGAAATAAGGAGTCCAGCCTTGGTGAGAAGTCCTTGGCACCTAGCTTGGGAATGGAGAGCTGGTGGCGGGGAGGCACTCCTCAGGGACTCCCCTCCCTCCCCTCTCCCTCCCCTTCCCCTCCCTCCCTCCCCCCTCCCTCCCCTTCCCCTCCCTCCCTCCCCCCTCCCTCCCCTCCCCCTCCCACCTCCCCCTCTGAGCTGCAGTTGTAGGGCGAGTAGATGGGGTCAGGGGGCGTCCCGCAGCCTCCCCCTCTGTTCAGCTCAGCGACTGAGAAAGTCCTTTCCTTCCCGGCCACTTGGACCAGAGACGCCAGGAGCAAGAGCGACTGCATTAGGATGGGCGCTGAGGGAGAAGGTGCCCTTCCAGGGTGGGAGGGTATCTGGGCTCTGCGAGCCCCTGGGTGTTCTGATCAATCAATCGTCTTGGCCACGCATCTGGGCAGGGCAACCTTGTCACTGGGAGCAGAGCCACCCACGGAGCGTTTCTGGGAGAAGCGAGCTGAATCGAGCACCCAGTGAAGAGCTTCCCGCGCAGGATGACAGGTGGCGTCTAAATAGCTATTCACGAGGACATATCTCAAAACTCCCAGTTTAAATGAGCCTTTTCTCCCCCTCACAGCTGAGAAGCATGACAGGCACTTCCCTCTGTTTACCAAGGACAGCAGTCGACTGCAGAGAGACGCGGAGTTTATTGCACTCCTAATGTCCTGGTTGTGACTGAACATCATGTTCTAAAGCTTTGGAATGAATAAAACTCAGTTCCATCAAGTGGCAGAGCGGGGAGGAGGCAGAAGACACTGGTGCAGGGAGAGGGGAGGGGCCGATCACTGCCTGGAGAGCAAGCGCCCTGGCGTTTCTGAGCCCCCCGGGGGGCCTCTGACCCCAGCACACCTTCCCCGCCAGCAGGACATCCTTCCAGAGTCAGATCTTTGCTTGTTTTCTTTCTTTCTATCATAAATCTTTTGCTATAAGGGAAAAAGAAAAAGAGGGTCATTAAGCCTTTAGTCTGAATTAGTGTATCAGCTATTTTGCCAGGGGCAGATTTGGATGGCGCAGGGAGAGGAAGGAGGGTATCCGAGCACCACAGAGAAAAGGCAGATGGAGAGGGTGCTGCTGCAGGCGGATGGAAGATGTACCCCAAAACAGGGGCTGGACCCTCTAAAGCCAAACGTCATTGACCTCCTAACTTGGGTCCCACCTTGCTCCAGAGGCCCGTGAAGACAGCTGAAGACAGCCATGGGAAACGCAGTAAGCAGCCTGGGGGCCTCCAAACTGACCAGTCAGGGGGCTTGGGGAGGAAGAGATGTTTGTGCTGAGGCCCCGGGGAGGAGCCAGCAGGCCAAGGTGGGGCAAGAGACAGCGCAGGTGACCGTCCAGGGCCGAGACCACGGGGGTGCTGAGCAACAGAAGACCAGGGCCCCGTGGCCAAGCACAGAGACAAACACCTCCCCCACCCACCAAAGGCACAATCACTATCCCCACTGCGAGCCCGGCAGGGGGCCAGGGAGGAGGCAGCGCCCAGAGTGACTGGCAGAGTCTTGAGGGCTCTGAGCTGTGAGCCAGGAAAAAGGAGGCCCCTTGCAGGCGCACACTGCCACCCCCATCCGGGTGGGCCCCTCCAGCCAGACCCTGCCCCCAGGACAGGGCTGTGTCTGAGCCACAGCTCAGGGCACACGTGCCGTGGAAGGGTGCTCCTGGACACAGAAGGATGACACCCACCTCCCTGAGACCCTGCTGGGGCTGTCGGGCCCCATGTTGTCAGTGGCTGCTGCCCGCCCTGCAGAGCCTCGGGGCAGCCCTGGCCCCACCACCTTCCCAGCCCTAAGGGGGATCCCTGAGCATGTGGCGAGTGCAGGAGAAGGCACCGGGTGACTCACCCAGAGGCCTGACCACCTCCCCACCTTGCCCAATGCAGCCCACCGCCCCCCTGCCTCACCCCCACCCCGCTCTGTCATGCCACCAGCTTCCTTGCCTTCCAGGCACACATATGTACACACAAAGGTGTACACAACTCAAGAATGGCTGACTCACAGGCCACCCCACGTGCAAGCCCAGGAAGCTGGGCGCCCACTAAGCAGCAGAGACAGCCCATCCCAGTGGGTGGGGATGATGTCCATGGGGTTCCTACAAGGACATCACTGATGCCTTAAATTAGCCTTGCCCAAGGTCCTCCCCACGGCCCAACACCAGGCCCCTACACAAGTTAGCATATCAACAGGCCCCCAGCCCATGAGCCCCCAGCCAGCACACCCCCAGCCTTGTGCACCCTGACCCCATCCACCCCCGGGTCCCGTCAGATTCTCCAGTGCTCACTCAGTCTCCACACACACAGCAGACACAGTTCTGCCTCTATTTTCTGGGTTTTTCTGTGCTAACATTGGACACCCTAACCCTGGGGGAGTGACAGAATCAGCCTTAGGCCTTTGAAGGCAAAATTTAATGGACAAAAGGCCCAGGAGACACCGGTGCCTTTTGATTTGCTGCAAGCAGGGCTACAAATCCAATGTGGAGGTGGGCAGCCTCGGTGGTCCCCAAGACGCAGGCAGCTGCCTGGGGGGAACGTGCACCCCTGCCGCCTGCTTCAGCAAAGCCGGTCCCGACCCAAGCTGTGTCCAGGGACAGCTTCCGGGGCTGCACAGAGGAGCGTGGGCCCGGACGGTGGAGGGAGTCCCCTGTAGTGCCAGAGCCCCGAGTGCAGGGGAGGCTGGGAGCCAGGCTGGTGGGAAGGAGGCATTAACATTTTCCAAGAATCCCTTCAAATAAGCCAAATGAGCATCTCTCAGCATGAATGCACATCTGTGTAGAAGTTTGGAAAATTAAATTCATCACAAAGTCTCATGAAGAGTTTATTTTCCACCAAAATCTGCCTGACCTGTCCTCCTGTGGTCACTCCTCAAGCCAGCAGGTGGGCCGGAGGCGCCCCGTTCGTGCCCACGATGGGACCTGCTTTGCACCTGTGCAGCAGGTGAGTCACTCGCCTCCTCGCCTGGTAGGTGGCCACACTGCTGCCGTCCCCCCTGCCACCGATGAGGCCTCGGGTGCCCAAGATAGTGACTGGTGCGCCCCTCTCACCGGCGGCTCTCCCTGTCCGGCTCACTTCCCTGTGCCCCAGGGGTGCTTCCTGGGTCTCCTCCCAATAAACTGCCTGCACCTGACCCCACCTCACATCTGTCTCAGGGGCCCACGGGGAGACAGACAACTTTGGGGCCACAATGTCTCACCCGTTCCTCGCTAGCCCGGGAAGGCGTGGTTAGCACCACGTCCCCACCTTCCCAGGCAGGAAACTGAGCTCAGGAGAGGGCGTCCCCTGCAGGAGGCCACCGAGTGGAAAGGCCCCGACGCTGCCCCTCCTGCCCAGGGGAGGCTCTGGGGGAGCAGCCGGAATCCCAACCACCAGGGATGGAAGACGGAAGATGCAGCGACAGGGAAACACAGGGTCCCACTCTCCACGTGCCCAGTGCAGAGGCACAGACAAGAGCCCTGCTACTTTATTCCTTGTTATTATTTCAAATTTACCATTTATTTCACAATGAGAGCAATTGTGAAAGGAAATGAACATTTTCTTACTCTGCAGCAAGATACCTTAATGGACTAATTCTGAGATTTATTCTTTAATAATGAATAAGAAACACCCTACTGGTTTCCAATTCAACGGCTTGATGGTTTATACTACTCAAGGCAGAGAACTGCAATTCAATAAATAGGTTTTTATTTGTTTTGTTTCATTGACTTTGTTTTGTTAACTCTGTTGTGGAAACTGTCAGGCGTGCAGAGAACAGCGGGAGGAAGCCGCACACCCTTTGCCTGCTCTGACAGTTTCCAGCTCACACCAGCCTTATTTCCCACCAGCCCCGGGTCTTCCGAGAATCAGTTTTAACATTATTTGACACAGTGGAGAATCCCCCTCCATCCACCAGCAGGTTAGGAGTGGGGCGACGTGCTGGTGTCAGGGTGGTTTCTGGCACTTGTTTTAAGGAGGAGCAGCCCCCCCAACCCCCGGCTCCTGCACCACCGGGCGGGGATGGAACCGAACTCTGGGCTATGCAGGAGTGTTCAGCGCGCGGACATGCTGGACAGAGGTTCTGGAATATTTTGAAAGAAGTAACACGAAGGCCCTAGAACTATTATTTCCCCCAATATTTTTCTGTAGTAACTCGGCTGCGTGGGGAAATGGATCCCAGGCAGTGCTAATCGTCTGTCACAGGAAGAAGCAAATTATTTCCACTCAGCTCCCGTCAGACCCAAGCAGCTCAGGAACTAACGTCTGTGTTACCGAGCCTTGAAATTTCCGGAGAAAATGAGAAACTATTCATGCCTGGCACTGTCATGATGTTCCAACTGGTCACAGAAAACGAAGACCCTCGCCTGCCGTGTCAGCCTTCACGTGCCCAGCAAAGGACTCAGGAGTCAAGGGCACCGGACCCTCCAGTGACAGCCGAAGTGCCCTGTGTCCTTGCCCTTTGTGTTCAAGTGCCCACAGTCACCTCCAATGAGTGCAGGTGACAAAAGTCAAGTCAAACCACCTGAGGAAGAGTGGGGCGGGGGGGCAGGCTCCAGGTGGGCAGGGTCTGGGGTCAGATCAACGTCTTCAGGGCTCACGCCTCTTCCCATCCCCAGCTCTGCCCTGTGGCCACCTGGAACCCCCTTAGCTACCAGCTGTCCCCCCCAACTCATGCAGCGGGAGCAGCCGAGTGTCCACCTTGGGGACACACCCATCCCTGGGCCAATCCCTGGGACCATGGCAATGGGGCCAGCCCACCCCGCAGACCACGCAGGGTGGGCACTCGGGCACAGAGACCCCTGTGCCCCAGCAGCAGGGACAGGGCTGGGGTGGGGGCGCCGTGGGTCTGGGTGAGCAAAACCAGCAGATGTCCCCTCCTGCGTCTGAGTGCCAGCTGTCCATAGCAAGCAGGGCTGTTTGGCTAACAAAGGAGCAGCAGATCTCCCCTCCAGAGGACATGCTTGTTAAACAAAAGTGGCATTTGAAAAAAGACTACAGAGCCAGACTCTGAGATTTGAGGGTCGTTAAGGATGTTGACAGCAAAATTATTCATTCAGTGACATCCGGCAGCTTGTTTAAAAGAAAAATAAAATAACATATCATCTCTCTCAGCCATCACACCCGTTATATATGGGCATATATTTAATATAGAATGTATGGCTGTGTGTATGTGTGTGTGTGTGTGTGTGTGTGTGTTGGGGGGGGAGGCGGCGTGTAGATCAAAGGAGATGATGCGTTTGAAATTACTTGGAATCACGCAGCCACATGGCATCCGCAAGACTCCAGCCTTCACGATGATGAAGTCCGTGTGTTCACAGGCAAAGCACGCATGTATTTATGCATAGGAGAGAGAGGGTGTGATTTCAGCAGATCCTGCTAGTTTGCAGGGCATGATAATCTGATTATATTCCAACTGCTCATTTATACTGGAACACATTTTCCTTAAGCGTGCTAATGCTCTTTTTTTCCTCCAGTGATGATATTTTTAAAAACCAGATTGTAGAGCTGTACTAGTCTGCTAAAAGAGATTCTTTGGGGAAAGCAACAAGCCAGCACACCCTCCACGTGCTAACATTTGCACACACCCCACAGAATTGCACGGGGAGGGGAACAGGAGTCTGGCAGCCCCCACCCCAGGCTCCCCAGGACTGGGACCCAGGGGAGGTTCACAAGACCCCTTGGCCTGGCGGGGCCATCCCCCCGGGTGCCCTCAGGGACGCCTGCAAGCAGGGTGACAGCTGCGGTTTGCCAACAGCTGGGGAGCCCCTGGAGAAAGGGGTAGCTTCCCGCACACCCTGCATTTGCTGACAGCGAGAATAAATTCCAGTTTGTGGTCATTAGAGCTCCGTCCCCTACCCCGGCTGGACTCTGGCCTGCTCTGTCCGCCCCCCTGTTGGTCTGAGCTGGGAGTTGTCTACATTGGGATCCACCATGGCCAAGAGCCCCTTAAGATCTACGCGTCCTTCCACCGTCTGATTCCATCCAACACAGCAGCAGAGTCCTCACCACCCGTGGTTACCCTGAAGGCCCAGGGGCACCCCTCACCCACCCCAAGTGCATGCCACAGGCCGCCTCCCCAGGAGAAGCAGTACCCGGGCGCAAGC
Organism: Daubentonia madagascariensis; assembly: GCA_023783475.1. Taxonomy (NCBI): domain Eukaryota; kingdom Metazoa; phylum Chordata; class Mammalia; order Primates; family Daubentoniidae; genus Daubentonia; species Daubentonia madagascariensis. The sequence continues at coordinate 75,874 of JAKFHU010001640.1, read as the reverse complement.
GGATCGTTAAGGAGGCCCCAGGAGAAACAGAGGCAAGGGAGGGGCAGGGGCCAGCCAAGGCGCGTGTCAGGTGAACTCCCGCCTCAGGCTGACCCCGCAGGGAGGCCCGGAGGGTACACTGCTGACCAGTTGCTGCACCTCAACCACCTCAAGGGATGCATGGTCATGGGGTATGGCCTGCCCTGGGGGTGCAAACCCTGGGGCGACATTAGCTGGTGTCCTGGGAGGGCCCCTGAAGGCCTGGCTACAGCCCCTAGCACCCCACCCTGATCCCTGACCCTGGGAATTGCACCTGTGATCAAGGTTACAGACTCCAAGGCAGGGAGGAAAAAACCAGAGTATTCCCCCCACCACCACCATTCCACCCCACACCTCTGACGCCGACTCCAATACCATTCCCACGCTGTCTGCCTGGAGTGAGTGCAGGCCCCACAGGTTGAGGGCTCAGTCCCACAAGACCGGCCCCTACTCCTGATGCCAATTGCAAGTAGCGGGTCACCACCAATACACACGTCTGACCGGCCGGCTGTAAATCGAGTTCCCACACCCTCTTGTCAGGGTCGGTTAATTTTCTGGAGTGGCCCACAGAACTCAGGGGAATGCGCTTGCCAGGGTATTATAAAGGATATTGCAAAGGATCCATGTGGACTCCAGATGACGAGGTCACGGGGCAAGGTCTAGAAGGGCCCAGAGCACAGGCGCTTCTGTCCCCGTGGAGCTGGGGCGCACCGATGGCTTTGCCAACCCCGATGCTCACTTGAACTCAGTCCTGTTGGTGAAGGTTTTTTGGAGGCTTCGTGACGTGGGCAGGATCGAGCACAACCTGGGCCACTGTGATCCACTCCACCCTCAGCCCTTCCCCCTTCCCTGGAGGGTGGCTGGGCCAGAAAGTCCCAACCCTCCAGTCACACCATTGGTTGCCCTGAAGTCACACCAAGGCTGCCCAGAAGCCCACCAAGAGCCAACTCATTAGAGCAAAAGATGTTCCTGTCACCCAGGGGGTTCGAGGGATTTGGGAGCTGTGTCAGGAACCCAGGCAGAGAGCAAACGTCAGAACAAAAGATCGTCCTGGTGCCCCAAATTACAAGGGTCACAGGAGCCTGTGTCGAAACCAAAGGTATATTTCTTGTATCACAACATAACAGGAGCTGACCCTGGAGTATCTGGGTGGGGAGCAGAGAGCCGCCTCTCCTGGAGTCAGGTGCGGCGGGGAAAGTCTGCAAAGTGCATGCTGGTGCCGGGCCAGAACCCCATGCTGGGAGGGAGTCCACGTGGAACCAGCGACAGGGTCCACAGCCGGGAACCTCACAGCGGCTCCTTACAGAGCAGGGTCTGAGCCCAGAGTCCCTGGGCAGAGTCCCCCGTCGCCAGGCAAGGCTGTCCGAGGCGGTTGGGCCACATCCATCCTGTGGCCCTAGAGGAGGGAGCGGCTGGGAAGGTCCAAGTTCAGACACTGAGTCCAAGGGAGATGCCCACACTTGGCTCCTGTCTCGTTCTCTAGACACAGAAACGAGGCAACACACAAACACACAAACAGGGCAACACCAAATTTTGGCAAAATGTGATCGCAGCACATACACTTGCTGGGGGCTGAGCGCCTGGCTGATGGGGGGGTGTGCCTTATGGGCAGCACAGAGTAAATCTAAGAGGATAAACCCACCTCATGGTCTCTGTACCCCAAACAAGCAAGGCCACACCTCTGATGGGGTGGGGGACAGAAAGAGAGAATAAAAACCGCCAAATAAATCAGGAGCCGGGCCAGGGGTGCATCACTGGACCACAGAGGAGCGGTCTCTCATTTCTAGAAAGCACACGAGGAGGCAGTCTTCCCGGCCTAGCACCTGTGTGTGTTATTTTTAGGGAAAGTTTTACACTCAATTATCCACATTTGGCTCAACATAATTCATTCTCTGAGGAGAAAATGACCATTGGGCACACCAGCCTGTGGTCCGGCCCCCAGAGGTCCTCTGTGACCAGGGTCAGCTGGCAGGATTGGAACAGCATGTTCTGGAGACCTGGATGCTGGGGGATGCCCTGGTGGGAGAGAGACCCGGGCCTGGCCTTCGGGGAGTACATGGCCCATCGGGCAAGGCTGCTGCGGACACACACACGGCACCAAGGAACAGGTTCGTTCCTAACCCTGCAGCCTGAGCAGGAACACCTGGCACCTCGAATGAATTGGTGCAGAGCCCGAGAGCAGTCTCTGAGGCGAAGCCCTCCCTCGGCCCTCTCTGGGGGCCTGCCTGAAAGGCCCACCTCTCCTGCAGCCTTGGCTGGGCCCTGGACTGGACTCCTGCACCCTGTCTTCTGCCCACTGGACTCAGTTTCCCCTGAGAGGAGATCACAGCCCTCCGCCTACCATGCCCAGACCTACAATCACCCACATCCCGTAGGAGATGGATGGCGATGGAAGCACCTCGTGGATTCACAGGCGACTGTCTCAGGACATCTTGGGGCAAGTGGCAAACACCCAAGTCAAACTGGCTTGAAAGAACAGTAGGGCTCGTGTGACCCAAGGGCCCAGGGAGGAGCTGGGGCTGGTCCAGACACTCCCGTGACGTCCCCAGAAGCTGTAGGCTCCACTTCACCCAAGAACGGTCCCGGGAATGTGGGGTCCCAGGAAGACGCATGGGCCAGGATCAGGGAGGGGCTCTGCAATACACCGGATGTTTGCGTCCCCCCAGATTCCCATGTTGAAACCTCCCCCCAACGTGATGGAGGTGATGAGCTGGTGAGGGCTGCGCCTCGGGGATGGGATCAGTCCCTGTACAAGAGGCCCCAGGGAGACCCCTCGCCCCTCCACTGCTTGGGGACACAGCAAGAAGGCGCCGTCGGTGAGCCAGGCGGCGGCCTCAGCAGGCCCCGAATCTGCCCACGCCTTGATCTTGGACTCACAGCCTCCAGGACTGTGAGAAGTGAGTTTCCATTGTTCGTAAGCTGCCCGCCAGACTCTGGTGTTGTCACAGCAGCCTGAGCGGATGGAGACAGGCTCCCTCTCTTGCCGCTGGTGTGTCTGCTCCGGTATCTTCCGTCTCATGGGCTCCCGCCACCGAGCACACAGGCCACCCGTGGGAAGCCGGGGAGGACACGGCCTGGCCAGCATGGGCACCCTTTCTCCACACACCCCCGGCCAGAACTTAGTGGCGTTCCCAGCCCTGGGGGGCAGGAGATGGGAGTCTTTAGCCAAGACTTGGGGCGAAGGGGAGAGGACTCGGGGAGGCCAGTGGACCCCACTTGGCCGGCCCTGGCCATGCCCATCGCCCACGAGAGCCCAGACTTGCCGGCACGGGGACCTCTGCAGACCCTGTGTTCTCTCCAGGGCACCTGTGGGTCACGGAGCAGGCAGACCACCCTCCGCAAGCCGATCCCCTGCCTTCAGCCCTCTTTACCTCAAGATGTTAAAGAAACTGCCTTGAACAGGCCTCGAAGCTCCAAGGCAAGAATGACAAAGAAGGAACCGTTTCAAGGTTTTATTTTTGGAACTCATATGAAGCCACTAGAAAATGGAAGACATCTTTCCTATTTAAATATTTCCAAGCAACTAGAACTGCTCTCGCAGATAAAGCAGCATCCTTGGCTCTCTGCAGACGTCAGAAGTCATATGCAAACCCCATCCTTCTCCCGAGGAGGGGCGAATTTGGAAAGGCAGAGGGAAGAGATGTTGGAGCCACAGCCACTGTCCTGCTGTGCCCCGAGGGCAGCCTGGCCAAGCCGGGGAAGGCACCAGCGCTGGGGGCTGAAGTCCCAGACGGATCTCCCCTCGGCTCGGGGGCCCAAGGGGCCCCACCCATCCTGCTTGCGCTGCGAGCGGTGGCCCAACGACGTGGAAGGGTGCACGGTGAGATGGCATTGTGAGAGGGGCCGTGGCTGCAGGGTCCCTCCATCTGCCCTCGCAAGTGCAGGGGTGCCAGGAGCCTCCACCCTCTCCTCGCTGTCCTGCCTCGCCCTGCACGGTCACCCAGCTCTGTCCCTCCCGCCTCCCTCCCCCACTCATGTCCCTCATTCCTGGGACTCTGTGGACATGTCCTCCTCTGACAGGTCTTCCCGGACTGCCCCGTCTCAGCCAGGCCCCCATGCGCCCTGTGCTCCCCCAACCCCCGTCCACTTCAGGCTCTTGATGCTACGGCTTCTCTCCCTCCCTCCTGGGATGTGAGGTCCTGGAAGGTGGCAGCCCCATGGATCTCTCTCCCCTGCGCTCCGCACTCACGCGGTGTTCCTGCCGGGCACCCCCACTCTGTTCCACCAAGACGACGGGACCTGAGTTGTGGGACCAAATGGAGTCCTGTGTGCTGCGTGTGGACGGTGTAGAGATCACGTGCTCCCTGGCAGCTCCGTGTCTCCTTTCAGAGTCTTCCCCCGACGGCCAGCAGGCAGCGGTGTCTCCTGGGCACAGAGTACCATGCTGAGCACATCATATGCACAGATCTGCCTCCCGCCAATGCTGCAAGGAATCTAGACATCAGAGCCCAAAACGGGCCTCAAGGGCTGAAATCAGGGTGTCAGCAGGGCTGGCTGCTCTGGAGGCTCCAGGCAGAATCTGTTCTGTTGCTGTCCCAGTGTCCAGGGGCTGCCCACACCCTGCGGAGAGTGGCCATCCTCCCACAGCACCTGGTCACGTCCTGCTCATGCTGCATCTCTTGGGTTCCCTCTCTGCCTCCCTCTTCCCCATGTAAGGACCCTCAAGTTTCCTCTGGGCCCACCCAGACAATCAGGGTAATCTGCCCATGTTAAGGTCAACTGATTAGCAGCCTTAACTCCACCTCCCACCCCAATGCCCTCTGCCATGCACCCTAATGTGCTCGCAGGTTTCAGGGAGCAAGACATGGATATCTTTGGGGGCTGTTGTTCTGCCTGCCACGTGCACTATCCCACCCAGTCGACAACCATGAACATTAGGCACAACTAACATCCCCATTTTATAGACAAGGAAACCAAACTCATGGTCACCTAAGGTCACTCACTTTGGAGGTGGCAAAGCCAAGATTTGAAGCCACTGAGTCAGACTGCACAACCTGAGCCCTTGCTGACCAGGTGGGGCAGGTTCATTCACACTGAAAAACCAACCCTAAGCAGGAGGGGAGTGTCCCAGAGCCCCAGCCAGGAGACAGAGCTCCATGCCTCTGATCAGAAGGAACCCAAAGAACCACGGGGCAGGGCCACAGCTGGGGGGCTCTCCTCCCCTGACTCTGGGCACAGCTTCCTCTGCAAGGTGCACACCCACCCTGGGGAGAGCAGGCAGGGCATCCTGTGGGTCTCAGCGATGGGCCTGGGGAGGCCTGCTCCTGCCACTGGGATTGTCAGAGCCCCCGTGCCTGGGAGCCCAACACACATGCTCTTACACACATGCACACAGACACACAGACCATAGGAACGGCAGGTATTCACAGGAAGACTTAGAGGTGCTGGTGCCAGGGAGGCAAGACACCAAGCAGGAGAAGCAGAGCTGTCCCCACAGGTGTCCGAGTGCTGCTCACCACTCACTCAACACACCCCTCTGCACACCAGGTACCAGGCCCGTGTCTGACCCCTGCAGAGCCACGCTGAAGACAGATCGCTCTTGGGACTTGAAAAACCAAGGGAACCTGGCCACTTCTGCCCACTAGGTGTGTGCCCTTGAGCCAAGCTCCCCAGGAGGCAGAGGGAGGGGCCAGCCGCCTCCCCCGGCCTCCAGGCGGATGGCAGAGACACACGTGTTGATGTATGTTTGGTGACTGCATGAGTCAGACCATCGGCCAAATCAGAGCCTGGAGGAAATACGTGGTTTAAACTCGGGTCTGTTGCAGAACAGCCACTCTCCGTGGAGCCATGTGGGTTTGAACTAGAAGGTTCTGGGCATGTTAGCCATGGGAGGTGGAGGAACCCCCTGGAGACTTGGGATTGGGAAGGACAGGTGAGACATGGACCTGGGGTGTGGCTGACAGAGCGGGAGAGGGTGGGCAAGGGAAGGGAAGCTGCAGAAGCAAACTGTGGGGTCTCCTTGCAGGAGCCCAGCTCCTAGGACTTAGCCCCCCATACACATGGCTCCCTTGAGCGAGGTGGCCAGCGCCCCAGCTGCTCCAGTTCCCTGGTCTCTGGGCTTCTGGCTTCACAACCAGGCAAGTCCTGGGAAAGCCAGGGCGAGTTTCTCATCCCACTGTGACTCTCCCCTGTGCCTGCCCGTGCCACATTCCACGTGGGACCTGCAGGCACCGTGGAATGGTCACCCAGCTCACCTCAGCCCAGGGCAGGATTGCCCGAGTGTCTGTGAAGCCAGCCAGGACCCCTACATACCTCTAGAGGCCGGTCACCTTCCATCCCCAGCCAAGTGTGCAGGATGGCCATGGTGACGCCCACAAGCCGTGTCCTCACTCTGCAGAAGGCGGGGGGCGAGGCCCCTATTATGGGCCATGCTGTCCCCACCCAGCCTCTCCACTGGCCTGCATCCCCGACAGGGTGTACGGGTAAGGCTAGTATTCACCCGTCCTGTGATGCACACAGCAACCCGGCCACGCAACGACCATGTCATCCACATTTCACCCTGAGGAGACTGAGGGTCGGGGTGTGGTGGTGCTAGGATTGGAAGCCACTTTCCACCCCAGCCCATCCCTGACCCAACCTGCCCGCTGCACCTCAGCAGGCCGCTGTGGCCTGTCCCTTGCAGTAGCAGGAAGCGCTCATGGGCCACCACAGCCGCTCCCTCTTCTGTTTCTTCCTGTGAGCACAGCTCACATTTCCAGAAAGTTGCCCGAGCTCCCAGGGACTTGGGAATAGGAGAGATGAGAAGAGCCGAGGCTTGACCTGCCAACAGCCCCAGGGACGCCTGGAGCACAGCCAGGCCCAGGCGCGAGGAGGCTCTGTCCCCACCCCCACCCCTCGGGCCACTGACACTTTGCTTACACATGTACATGTGTTGCTCTATTTTTAAAAATCTCCTTGGAACACTGTACATCCTGAAACATGTGCAATTTCCATGCAGTGGGTGGGAAAATCTACAGCTAAACTCTACAAATTATGCAAATTATATATCTTCAGTGTTTCTAAATACATTTACATGTCTCCCTCACCTACCTGTGGCCTTGTAGGAAACCAACTACTGCTACTAAGGATAATAATAAATGTTTGTTGTTTTAAGCCACTGAGTTTTGGGGTATTTTGTTATGCAGCAATAGATAACTGATACAGGTATTATTGTGAACTTACTTTTTTAAAATTTAGTAAGAAGCCTCCTTGCTAGCAAGAGTCATCCAAGAGTAGTCTAGAGGCCCCGGGAAAGAGAGGGATCTTGCCTGAGAGACGATGGCACTCCAGAATTTGGAAGCCTATTGGGAAACAATGATGGGTGTTGCACATTCCTGCTGGAAGGACCTCATCCTGTTCATCAGCACATCTCTACTCCCTCGACGGAAATCCACCAAACACCAACTATGTAGCAGACAGCATTGGAGGGACTCAGGATAAGTTAACAGACAAAACAAGGGGAACCCCGCCCTCAGGACTGTCCATCCAGGCACCTTTCACGTGGTGACTCTTGGGACTTGATTTTTTAGCCCAGGCACAGACAACGCCCCTGCTCCATAATGAGGACACAGCCTTGCCTGCATCACACAGAGAACCGCAGAAAGCCACACCCCACATGCAGCTGCCCTCTCAGCCCCCACTCCTGCGGCATCCCAGAGGCACTGACACTGTCAATGGCTCTTGGTCTCCGACAGGTGCATTTGAGGTGTCGGGGTCGAGGTGGCAGGTCCCCGAGGCTCTCCAGCTCACAGACAAATGCTCCTGCCCCAGAGCCCTGCTCCCCCCAGGCTGTGCCCAGTTTCCATGTGTCAGGGCAGAGTTGGGCTGGCCCAGGGCATGGCTGGTCACCAACAGGCACAACTGGACCTGGGCTCTGCCCTCCCCAAGCTCCTCACCAGTGTTGGCTTTAAAGAGACACAGCTGTTCAGGAAGCTGTTCTCCTGGCTAGGGAAATAAGAAGAGAAAGAAGCAAACAATGCAGAGTTGAGAGGCTCCGGCCAAGGAGCTGCTGGGTTCCTGGGCGCTAGGAAGAGCCATCCAGAGCAGCCGGGCATGCACTCACCAGGGAGCCCGCCAAGGGCCTGCCATCCACTTTATGTAGAACAAGGTCTTCCAAGTGACATTTTCCTAGGTGGTTTTAGGCAAATGCCTTGTCCTAATATTTGTGCTAACGCCTTTTATGACTTTTTAAGCTCCTAGGCTAGCTCAAAAAGAAATCTTTGAAAATAAGTCCAGCTTAGCCAAAAGGTCAGGGGTTTGCAAACCAAACAGTGGGTTTAAGCGGCCAGGGGGAGCACATTTCTGCTAGTGTCCACCTGTGCAGCTGTGGCCACTGGCTGTGGAAGAGGTGAACCCCAAGGGCAACAGATGGCCCAGCCCATGGTCAGGCCATGGCAGCAGTGAGCATGTGGGCTGACATCGTCCAGCACTCCCTAGCGTGGATGCTCAGGTCCCAGCACAAACCTTTCTTTCACTGGTGGATTGTGTCTTCCAGAGGGCCTACTCAAGCCCACTTTTGTTGGACAGGACACTTCACCTTACACCCTACCAGGTCAGGGCACAACCCACCAACCACATTCACTCCCCTCCCAGACCCATCAGTAACAGCCCTGCAGGAGCCCCCATTCCACTGCTATTCCCATTTTACAGATGGTTAAGTCAAGGCACAGAGAAGCTAAAACACTCACCCAAACATTAAGCAGTGAGGCCAGGATTCAAACCTCGTCTGCCGGCCTCTGCTGTGCTGGCTTCTAGCAAAGGGAATATATGTATTTCCTTTAAAGGCTAAATTTTTAAGCACTTATTTTTATGAGCTGAGAATCCCTGATGTGAATATCAGGCTTCGGTTGAATAGGCCCACCCAAAGCAGGTTGAGAACAAAATGCATAGAGACCCGGGTTTTCCCTGCCAGGCCTGGGCAGGGTTTCCTCAGTCTCAGCCCCTGCCTCAACACCCAGCAACTCCCCCCGCCTACTTGGCTTCCTACTCCCAGCACAGCAGGTGCAGCCAGTCAGGTCCATGCAGGGCCAGGGCCAGGTCCCTGGGGCTGTGGCCCTGAGCAGTTGCTCCTGACCTGGACACTCGGAGCAGTGCCCTTCCCCATCATTTCCCAGGGGAAGCAGTGCCGGTTGTTGGGAGGAGGGGCTCAGGGGAGGGCCCAGAGGGGGGACAGTGGTGGCCCCTGGGCAACCCAGAGATGGCAGCAAGCTTGTGCCCAGCCACCTCTGTCTGTACCCCTCCAGGTGCCGGGAGGACATGGGAAAGGTCCAGGACCTTGCCCTCAAAGCCTCCCAAGGTAGGATGGGGGCACCCTGGAAAGGCCCTTGGAGGGGTGAGTGTGTGGAGGGCTGCAGAGGGTCCGGGAGCCACAGATGGGCCCCGCCTCACATCCTCCCAACCCTGCTGGGCTCTCAGGGTGACTCCAGATGACCAAATCCGGGCAGAGCAGGGGGCTCAAGGGTGCCCACTTGCATCCCACAGCCGCACAAAACCACCCCTGGGTGCCAGGCACAGGGGCCTGATGGGGAGGTGCGATGTTTCTGCTTTCTGCTCACTCACCCCCTCCCAGACTTAGTGGTGCTAGAGCCCCCGGGGCGCTCAGCTTCTGGCACCCGGTGGGCACCCAGGAGAGAGGGGCCCAGCCCTGCCAGCAGGAGGCCTCCTCCTTGCCCACCCACCCCATTACACCCTCACCCCACCGAGCAAGCTGGAGGGGGGAAGGGGAGCACAGCTCCCTTTCCGGGATGTGAGAAGTTGGGGAGACCAAGGAAGAGGGGGCCATGCTGCCTGGAGGAGAGCGGCTGAAAATATCTAATGCCCCACCACTGCGCCCGCCCGGAAGCCTGGTACCCTGGGCGCTCACCCCAGCCCACATTGCCCCTGGGAAGGCGAGAGACCTGCCAGCCTGCAGGGTGGGGCGGTGTGGGGCACCTCCCTCTCCCTCCACCGCCCCGCCCCCGAGGCTGGGCGCGCTGCTCCGAGGAGGCTCGCAGAGCCGGGAGGGCGCGGGAGCGGCGGGAGGCGTGCGGAGTCGGAGCCGGGTGCGCGGAGAACGCGAGGGAGCGGGGCGCGAGCGAGGGAGGTGAACGCGCAGGGCAGCGGTGCGTGCGCTCCGCTCTGCCCGCGCCAGGAGCCGTCCTCGGGGACCCGCACTGTCGCCCCGGCCGGAACCTGGACATCGGAGGCAGCCCGGAGTGGCAAGCGCTGAGCCCGGAGGGAGCCCGAGGAAGCGAGGGATCTGGAGCTGGGAGTCCAGAGCCGGCAGCGAGCGCGAGCCCGAGCGCTCCCGGGGCGGCGCGATCTGGGTCCCGCGCCTCTCGGCTGGACGGCACCCCGCTCGCCCTCGCCCTCGCGCGCCCTTCCCTCGGGCTCCTCCTCCTCCGTCCCCGCCCACTCTTGCCCGGACTTCTAGCCGCGGAGGCGCGGGACAGAGCTGCGGACCGCGGCACCCACCATGCGCCTCAACAGCTCCGCGCCGGGCACCCCCAGCGCGGGCGCGCCAGCCGCCGACCCCTTTCCGCGGCCGCGGTTGGGGCTGGAGGCGGCGCTCCTGGCCCCAGGTTTCAGCAATGGTTCAGACAATGAGTCGGAGCGCGTCCTTGCGGCGCCCAGCAGCGACCTGGACGTGAACACCGACATCTACTCCAAGGTGCTGGTGACGGCCGTGTACCTGGCGCTCTTCGTGGTGGGCACAGTGGGCAACTCGGTGACGGCGTTCATGCTGGCGCGCAAGAAGTCGCTGCAGAACCTGCAGAGCACCGTGCACTACCACCTGGGCAGCCTGGCGCTGTCGGACCTGCTCATCCTCCTGCTGGCCATGCCCGTGGAGCTGTACAACTTCATCTGGGTGCACCACCCCTGGGCCTTCGGCGACGCAGTGTGCCGCGGCTACTACTTCCTGCGCGATGCCTGCACCTATGCCACAGCCCTCAATGTGGCCAGCCTGAGCGTGGAGCGCTACCTGGCCATCTGCCACCCCTTCAAGGCCAAGACCCTCATGTCCCGCAGCCGCACCAAGAAGTTCATCAGCACTATCTGGCTTGCCTCGGGCCTGCTGGCGGTGCCTATGCTGTTCACCATGGGCCAGCAGAACCTCAGTGCCGATGGCCAGCACCCCGGCGGCCTGGTGTGCACACCCATTGTCCGCACTGCCACTGTCAAAGCCGTCATACAGGTGAGCAGCCTCTTCCGGGGGGAGAAGGACCAGAGGAAACAGGGGCCATTGGGCGCCAGGCTGGGATTTCTCGAGGGGAGCATCCGTAGCCATCCATCCAGGGGATCCTCGGCACTCCGCTTTCCCACACCCCAAAAGCAGTTTCCAGTGGTGTACCCTGTCAGTACAGGAAGTTGGAGAGCTGAGAAAGTCCAGCCCTGCGAGGCTGGGAAGGGAGGGGCCAGTGGGGGAGGCTGACCCCCTTCCCCCACCTGTCACTCCAGAGCAGCCAGGCCTCAGCCCCCATCTCCCCTTTCTGTTGAGGGGGCTGGAGCCCCTGCCAGTGACCTCCCTGGGGTCCCTGGATGGACCTCAGGTATCTCCAAACTCCTAAAGAGCTAAAGGAATTCGCACATGCTGGTGCCGGCCTCTTTAAGGGGAATGGTCCCTTTCATCAGCTTCTCAACAGGCTTTATGCCCCCAAGAGGGTAAGACCCTCTCCTCTGCAGAGATGCCCCCAGAGCGGCCCCCTCAGTGGACCTGGCTGCCCTGCCCCGGCACAAACGTGAGCATCAGAGCCGAACCTGAGGCCACCTTGGTCCAGTTCCTAGTTAGCCTCAGTTTCCCTATCTGTAAAATGGGGTAGTCATGGCAGTGACCTCAGAGGAAGAACATTCAAGCGAGCACTGGTGGGAAGGGCTTGCATGGTCCCCGGCACGTGGAAGCACTCAGGTAACGACTATTGCTGTTGTTGATGGTGGTGATGGTGGTGTTTCTGCTGGGAAGAGAAACAGGAGGGTGTCCACAGAGGAAGTCAGGGTAGACACGACACTGAATAGCATCTGGGCCCCAGGATGTGGGTAGCCTTGGAGTTTCGGGGTTTCCTCCATCCCAGGGTGGGCTGAGGAAGGCAGGGGATAGAAGAGTCTGGGCAGGGTCTCCCTGCCTCTGCCAAGCCAGAGGAGCCAGGGCAGCCTGCTGCTCCAGCATCAGCAGCCTCCCTGCAGAACTTCCGAGCTGCCTCGGAAGCAGGCGTAGTATGGCAGTGTGCCTGGTGGGGAGACAGCAGTGCCAGGGAGGGCACTGCCTGCCTGTCACCTCCTGGGCCCTGACTTGCCTTCCACCGACCACCACTGAGGTGGGCCATGGGGGCAGAACTAGACTCCTAGCCCCCGGCCTGTATGTGGAACTTGTGGCTACAGGTGTCCCCGCATGGGGAGGCCCCTCCCGAGCAGCTGCACGGCAGGGAGATGAGTCAGAACTCTGCTCTCCAGCGAGATTCCTTCCCTTCGCCAGAGGCAAAAGCAACCAGGGTGCCATGTGTGGTAAACAGAGTGAGAGATTACCTTCCTGCCTTCTTTGAGGGCTCATTTTCTTGCCTTAAGCTCCTGTCTTCGATCAGCTTTGCCCAGGGGGGCTCTGGGTGAGCAGCCTGGGGGCAGCAGCCACAGGTCAGATGGGCCACGGGGGTCAGTGCACTCACTGCCCACCTGGAGATGCCTGCACTCAGCCCCCTGCCCCTCCTGACTCCCCAGGCTTGGGCAGGAGCAGTCTGGCCTTTCGAAATCATTGAAAACAAACAAAGCACAGGAAGTGTGAGGACAGCCTGGCCCCAGTCCTCTGAAAGTGTCCCCCCGCTCCTCTGGACCCTCTGCTGGGCCCTTGGAATTGGATACCCACACGACATCACTTGGCCCCCAAAGTGCCGTGTGTCTGGTCCTACTGCTCAAACACTGACCCCTCGCAGATGCCTGTGGAGTGTCGGCCCTGGGCAGGTGCCCCCTCCACTGGGCACTTGCTGAATGCTCGCTGGCTTCCTTAGCGCCCTTGGACAACATAGCCGAGTGTTTGGGAGTGAATGATGACAAGGCTGCTCTCCCATCCAAAGCTAATGGCTCTGACCAGGCTCCAGGGGTCCTGCATGCCACCTGCTCTGTCCCTTGCAGGAGAAGGCTGGGCCTGCGCAGACCCCTCCCTGCCAGCTGCCATTGTTGGAGGGTTTCCCACGGTGGGGGGATTGTGTGGTCCCCACGTGGGCTTCTGGGCTGTCTGGCAGATCCAGGCGAACGTCCACTGTTTCCATACTGTGATGTCTGGCCCGAGTGGTGCTAGACATTCATCCATGTGTCCCTCTCCTTGACCATGTCTGGAAGGTTGAGGCACTAGCCAACCAAAGTGGCCCCTCTTCCCAAGACAGGGTGGCCTTTCCAGCCCACGTGTCCCCATGGGGCCTGCCAGCTTCCACAGCAATGAGACCCCAACCTGGGCACTTGCAAGCAGAAGTCAGGTTTGGAAATGAGGTGGTTTGGTGGTAAAATTGCTGAGCAACTTTGAGCACTCCCAGGCTGGCAGCTGGCATGTGTGCCTAGGCTCCTCTCCCGAGGGCCAGCAGGGTGACAGAGGGGAGGAGCCAGGCTTGGGAACCTTCAGGGTGCCCTCAGGCTCCCCCAGGACTCTCCTGTCCCTGCTCTGACCCACCCACACATGTGGCCCTGCCCACGTGGATCGACCTTGAGTCTTGTGTGGTCCCCTACACAAGCCCGGCCTCCTTCTTTGACCTCAGGGGTGACAAGGTCCTGCTGGCACAGACTGTGGGTCAGCAGGGTCCTGTGTTCACTCCCCCAGGGAGTGTGTACGAAGTGTGCACACACACGCATGTGTGTCCAGGGCACTGATAGGGACAGGCCTGTGGCGCTTGGGCATCCAGCTCAGATCTGACTTAGGTGGTTGTGTCCTTTGAAATGGTTTTCAGAGACCCCTCACCATGGCACACACCAAACCAAGCCCTGCCCAGCATCACCAGGCGTGAGTCCATTAGACCTACCATCAGCGGCCACCGAGGCCCTTATGTCATCATGTCATTTGTGCCATTTTCCATGGCCGAGGGCACTTGCTCCCAGGGCTCAGCCTGCCCACTTTGTCCCTGTTGTCTCAGAAAACCTCTTTCGTATTTAGTGCAAACAGACATGCTCCGAGCTGGGGTCAGACCCCAACCTCGGGGGCACAGCCTGCCTCCCAGGGGCAGGGGAGCGCCAAGAGTCCTCTCTGGCCCCGCTGCGTGCTGGGAGCTCGTGTCCCACACCCCATGCTCAGAGGCCGCAGGAAAATGGATCTCAAGGTGACGTTGTGGACATGCAGGCCATTGAAGGCTGGCAGATTCCAGGGAAGGAGGGGCAGCAGAGACCTGTCTCCACAAGGAAGAAAGTTGGTTCCAGTGAGATCAGGCCCTCGACTGTACCACGGGGCTGCCCCCAGCGACCTCGGGTGGCACCCTTGCTCTCAGAAAATACACACGGGGCTGTTTATAGTCCAAGGAGTGTGATGTCTACCACTCACTCCCACATGGTTCAGGGAAGTGTGGGTAGAGCCAAGGAGAGCGCGTAGGTGATGATCGGGTGGAGCAAAGTGAGATCAGTACCATGGGCAGGGCCCGCAGGCCTGGCCCAAGGGACAGGGGTTCTCAGTACCATCCTCACAACTTGTCTGCGGTTTGGAATTTTTTCAAGTTGGGAACTTGCAAAAGGGGTTCTGTGCGGGTCCTGTGGGGACAGAGAATGTTGCACGGAGGGGCGGGCGGCGGACCCCCTGGATGACGTCCCACTGTGCGGCGCTGGGCCTGTCCGTGGCCACAGTTCTCACACCTGCAGCTCGAGGGGTTGAGTGCGGTTGGCCAGAGGGACGGGGTCACACACTTCATTGCCTGAAAAGTCCGTGGCCCTTTGGAGGGAAGGAATTGAGCATTTTCCTGCCTTTTCTGTACAAATGGTACTTTAGAAAAACCCAAGAGTAGGCGAAGGGTGGAGTCTCGGTGCAGGAATATTCCAGCTAGTAAGTGAAGAAGGAACAAGAGCAGCCAACACCCCCCTGCACGATCCCAATACATTAATGGATTCTCAACAGCTGCCGGCGTCGAGTCAGGCACAGGCTGAGTTGTGGGGTTTACACAGCCCCCTGGTGAAGAACAGTCGAGGCTGAATCTGGTGCAGCCCCAGAGGCAGCTGCCAGCTCTGAGGAGCACAGGAAATGCACCATCAGGATGCAGTCAGCAAGGCCAGCCGTGAGAAAGGCTCAGGACAAACTACCCAGCCTGTCCCACGAACAAACAGCAAGGGCCCCTGTGGGTGACAAAGACCAGCCGCGGCGACCGGTCTTTGTGCCAAGAAACGGCGAAGAAGTCCCTAGACGGCAGGGCCTGCACACCTGGGCAGCAGGGTGGCTGTGACTGACTCTTGTCCCACAGCCCCAGTGGGTGTGGTCTGTGAAACAGTCCTTATCTCTTAGAGGGACACACAGGAGTGTTTACAGACAAAATGATGCGGCCTCTCGGATTTACTGAAACGGGGTCTGGGGAAGGGGACACAGGGGGGCTGCAGATGAAACAAGATCAGCCTGGAGTCAGTAATTATGGTACTGATGATTTTTTTGGTATATGTTTGAAAACTTTCGTAATTGAAAGTTTTCAAAAGGTTAAGATGCTACATGCTGGCAAGACAGAATTTGGCTTATGAAATCTGGCCTTCAGACTGCGACTCTGAGGCCCTGGGAATGAGGGAGGGCCTGGCCTCATGCCTGGGGGCCAGGCAGGAGATAGCAGGGTGAGGACACGCAGACAGACCCTCCGCTGGAGAGGGACGGAGCCCGGAGGTGCTCCCGGTCAGGGATGTCCAGTCTGACCCTCTGGTGCTTCCCAAGGGGTGCAGGTGAGGCTCCCAGGGGAGACGGGACAGTGAGGGGTATGAGGGGCCCAGAGCTGGGTTCTCTGGCTCAGACCCAGCCTGGAGTCCTGGAGGAGTGACTTCCCCTGGCTCCTGCGATTCCAGCTCTGTGTTGCGACCCAGATGTCAGCTCTCCTGGGCCGTCCTGCGCTCAGACTGATGACAGTCTGAGGACGTGTTATCTCCAAGGACAGAGTGTGTCTTGGGCTCAGTCTGCAGCCCTGAAGGTGCTGAGGGGCCATGAGGGGGGGTGCAGCTGCCCTGTGCCAGCCAAGTACCCCCGAGAGCAGGTCACCCCAGACCAGGCCTCATGACTTCGGGGACAGCAGCCTAGGAATAGTCATTGTTGGAGCTCAGAGCCTTGCGTTACTTTCTCGGGAAGTTGCTCTGAGAAGCACTGAGACCCCCAGCTGATGAGATTTGATGGGAGCAGAGGAGGCACCCGTGGGCACAGTGGGAATGAGGGCCCCAGGCTGTGGGGCGCCCTGGAGGGCACAGGGCCGGCATCAGGCCTGTGCGTGAATGTCGGAAGGCAGAGCCCATCTGGTTTTCCTCAACCATAGAAATAAAGTCCCATGTGGTTATCTAGTAGTTTGTGTTTTTTCTCAAAGCTTTCCTTTTCCCTCTAAATTGTGATGAAATATACATAACGTAAAATGTACCAGCTTATCCATTTGCAAGGGCACAGTTCAGTGTCATTAAGCACATTCACGCTGTTGTGCACCATCACCACCATCTGTCTCCAGAACATTCTCACCTCCCCAGACTGAAGTCTGTCCCCCTTAAACCTCCCTCCCCAGCCCCGGTAACCCCTCTTCTACTATCTGTCCTGGTGACTCGGGTGACTCACGCCCCTGGAATCCCACGTTCCGGCGTGAGACAAGCCAGACTCTGAGGCTACTGTAGGCCCCAATTACATGATGTTCTGGAAAGGCCAAGCGCAGGGGCAGGAAGCAGCTGGGGGAGGGGCGGGTGGCCACAGGCACCGGGCACCTTGGGGCTGAGGGAATGTTCTGCACTGGGCTGTGGTGGTGGTGGCCACACGCTAAGCATTCAGCAAAACCCTGGGACTGCAGACCAAGGGGTGTATTTTAGTGCCTGTAAATTCTGTCTCAATGAGTCTGTAGGCAACAGAAGTGACAGTCCCTGCGGTTCCGTCCTCTGACGGCTGTTCTGGGATGGCGAGGTCCTCTCACTGGTGAGCCTTTGCATACCTTGAGGTCCTCCTGCCCTGGACAGCCACAGAGGGCTCAAAGGCCCAAACAGACCAGAGGCACCCGGGGGAGCACGGGTGAAATGCTGGCTCTGCAGGGGGCCACACAGAGGGAAGTGGGGGCCCTAGTTCTCCACACCTAGAGGGGACAGTGTTCCGGAGGTCACGCTGTGGGGTCCGCCTGCCCCAGAGACCCTGCTATTCCCAGCTGCACCCAGGGCCCCACTCTGCCACTGCCAGAAAAGTTGTGGCCACCGAGGGGCTGGCCCTGCCCCAAGGGGAAAGCGCAGCCCTCGAGTGAGCACCGTGTGGACCTGGCGCAGGCTGGGGGGCTTGCTGCTGGAGCCCACCCACCTGAAGCCTCTCTACCTGCCTTGGGGCTTTACATCCTGTGCACCTGGGGAGCTGCAGCGTCCAAGCCCCGGGCCAGCTCTGGAAGGCAGGCAGGCAAGGGAGCAAGAGGGAGACCAGGTGAATGCTTCCCAAGGGGGGGCCTGCCGCTCTGGAATGGGTGGGTGGGGTTTATGCCCAGGGGCACAGAGTGGTAGCCCAGAGCCCAGATGCAAATCCCAGCTTCACACTGGCTACAGGACCCTGGGCAAGCAGTGCAACCTTCTGTGCCTCAGTTTCCCCACCAGCCGACTGGAGATGAAGGTTCCTCTGTGGTTTAGTGAGTTCATGCACATAAAACACTTGGGACCGTGCCCGGGGCCCAGTAAGGGCTCAATTACTGACACAGTGGTTTGCGTTACTAATGCTGACAACTGTAGTCATACAGAGCACTTATGGAGAGACGGGCCCTCTGTGGTGGTGGTTTAGGGTAGCAAGAGCTGTTCTCCTCCCAAGAGAGTTCTCCCTACGTGAGCTCCATCATCCACACTCGTGCACGCTACAGGGTCCTGCAGGGAACCCCTTGATGCCCCAGCCTTGCTCCCAGATTAGGTCTAGGAGCCATGGACAGCTGGTCAGCATCTGTCCACCTCCTTTGAGAAACATTTGCTGCCTGAAGCAAGGGCCTGAGCCAGGTCTCTCCAGCACCCCGTGTTGGAGTTCTCATCTGAGCATCTGGGATGACATCCTTTCCTTCCTTCCTTCCTTCCTTCATTGTTCACTACCAAGCACCTGCTACATGCCAGGCACAGTGGGTACATTAGTGAACAAAACTGGCAAAAGTTTGTGCCCCCATGAAGCTCACATCCCATCAGAGAAGACAGGAAATAAACAAAATAAATAGGTACAATATATAAACAGTAGATAGTGACAAGTGCAGCAGAGAGGGGAGGGTGGGGCATAGGTCGGGAAGGTCCTGCAGAGACTGCAGGGGCACGTGTGCAGGTGTTGGGAAGATGCTAGGCAGCAGAGCAGCTGGTGCAAAGGCCCTGGGTTAGGCAGGTGCTGGGTGTATGGAGGGACAGCCAGGATGCCGGTGTGGCCAGAGTGGAGTGAGCACAGGGCAGTACAGGAAGCGCAGGCAGATCACGTAGACCATGCTGCAGCTTTAAGTCTAGAAAAACTGAGTAGCCATGGGAGAGTCTGAGCAGAGCAGTGATGCAACTTGTGTTTTGAGGGGATTGTTCTGACTGCCTTGTTGAGAATGCACTTGGGGATGGGAGGATGGGTAGGAAGCTGCTGCCAGATCCCAGGTGAGTGACCAAGGTGGCCTAGACCAGGTTGGGGTAGGGAAGGCAGCAAAAAAGTGATTGGGTACTATTACAGATACACATTTTTCTTTGTTTTAATTTCATTTTTCAGTTTATATGCAGTAAGAGTCACTGTTTTGCTTGTTTACATCTATGAGCTTTGACTGAGGCACAGTCGTGTAACCCCCATGTGAGAGGATGCAGCCCAGTCCCACCACCCGCAGTGTTGCTCTGCTGCCCGGTGCCCGCCCCTGCCAGGCCAGCAGCTGCCAGTCAGCTCTCCTTCCCTGCAGCCCCACCCTTTCCAGGATGTCCCATAAATGCAGCCGTCTGGGGTGCAGCCCCTGCAATCGGACTCCCTCCACTTGCATAAAGCATTCGAGGTTCATTCATGCTGTCAGCTGCATCAGTAGTTAATTGCCTTTTGCTGGGGAGGAGGGGTCTGTGGTGTGGATGCACCACATTTTGTTTCTCTGTTTGCCCATTGAAGGACATTTGGGATGTTTCCAGGTTTTGGCGATTATGAAGAAAGCAGCTACAAATATTCACGTACAGGATTCCCTGTGAATACACATTTTCATTTCTCACGGGTAAATACTCAGGAGCAGGTGGCCGGGCCATACAGAAAGCGCATGTGCAACTGCATAGGAGATGCCAGTGTCTCCAAAGTGACGTGCCATTTTGAATGTCCCCCAGCAATATGAAAATACTCGTCACTCTGCTCCTGGCCAGCACTTGGTATTATCACATCTTTGGTTTGGTTTTGTTTTCATTTACTCACTAGAATAAGTTTGTAGTGGTGTCTTGTTGTGGGTTTAATTTGCATTTCCCTAGTGACTCACAATATTAAGCATCTTTTCATGTGCTTATTTGACATCTGTATTTCTTCTCTGGTAAAGTATCTGTTCCAATTGTTTGATCATTTTTAAAATTGGGTTGTTTTCTTATGGTTGAGTTTTGAGAGTTTTTAAATATATTCTGCACACAAGTCCTTTGTCAGATATGTGACTTGCAAATATTTTCTCCCCATCTATGGCTTGTATTTGCATTCCCCTAACATTGTATTTCACAGGGCAAAAAGTTGCAATTTTGATGAAGTCCAACCTATCAGAAATCTTTGTGGATCATGCTTTTGGTATTATGTCTAAGAACTCAATGCCTAATCCAAAGTCACAAAGATTTTTTTCTATGTTATCTTCTAGAAGTTTTATTGTTTTATATTTATGTTCACAAGCCATTTCGAGTTAACTTTTCTGTAGGGCATGAGGTATAGGCTCGTTTTATTTTGCATATGGTTAATCCAAATGCCCCAGCACCTCTTGTGAAAGGATGATCTTTTCTCCATTGAGGTTTCTCTGCACCTCAGTTGAGATAAGTCAGCAGACCATATCTGTGGGGGTCTATGCCAGGCTCTCCTCTGTTCCTGTAGTCTCCGTGTCCCCGGTGTCTCCAGTCCCACACTGTCTGATGACCATAGCGCAATAGGAAGTCTTTCAGGTAGCGTGAGTCCTCCAACTTTATCCTTTTCCAACTTGTTTTGGCTATTCCAGTTCCTCTACTTTCTACGTAGATGTTAGAATTGGCTTGTCAATATCTATAAAAAGATCTGCTGGTATTGTGGTTGGGATTATGTTAATCTATGGGGGAGACTTGGCGTCTCAACAGTGAGCCTTCCAATCCGTGAACACAGCACCTCTCTCCATCTGTCTCCATCTTCTCTGATTTCTTTTATCAGGAGTAGTTGTCAGCGTACAGATCCTGCTCATATTTTGTTAGATTTATACCTAAGTATTCGTGTTTGGGGTGCTGCTGCACATGGTACCTTTTCTTGAAATTTTCTATTTCCAATTTTTTATGGTAAATATATATAAATGTAATTGGTTTTTATATATTGATCTTGTATCTTGCAACCACAATAAATACACTTATTAATTCTGGAAGGTTTTTTTGTAGGTTCCTTGGGATTGTCTAATAGTCAGTCATGTTGTCTGTGAATATGGGAAGTTTTATTTCATCCTTCCCGGTCTATATCTTTTATTCCCTTTTCTTGCCTTCCTGCTCTGGCTGTGCCTTCCAGCACGATGACAGATGGGAACAAGGAGGACAGACGTCGGCGCCTTGCTCCTGACCGCAGGGAGAACATCTTTAGTCTTTCTAATTGACTATGAAGTTTTCACTTTGAGTTTTTATTAGAGGTTCTTTATCAAGTTAAGAAAGTTCCCTTCTATTCCTAGTTTGCCAAGAGTTTTTTTTTAATCACGAATGCATGTTGAATTTTGTGCAGTGATTTTTCTGTGTCTATTCGTATGATCATGTGGTTTTTCCTCATTAGTCAGTTTATATGGTGGCTGATCATGATTTTTTTATTGTGGTAAAATGCACATAACATAAAATTTACCACCTTAACCATTGTAAGTGTACAGTTCAGTGGCATTAAGTACATTCACATTGTTGTGTGACCATCAGCACCATCCATGTCCAGAACGTTCCATCACCCTAAATTGAGGCTCTGTCCCCATTAAAAAATAAGTCCCCTTCCTCTCCTCCCAGCCCCTGGCCCCCACCACTCTACTTTTTGTCTGTATGGATTCGATGACTCTAGGTGTCTCATGTAAGTGCAAAACATTGGTTAATTGTTGGATGTTGAACTAGCCTCACATTCCTGTGATAAACCATCTGGTCACGTATTAGCTGCATTTGATTTGCTAATATTTCATTGGGAATTTTTGTGTCTATGTTCATGAGGCATGTTGGTCTGTAGTTTTATTTTCTTGTATTGTCTTTGTCTGGTTTTGGCATCAAAATAATCCCAGCCTCATAAAATGAGTTGGGAAGTTTTTACTCCTCCGATGTTTCCTGGAAGAGGTTGTGTAGAATCGGCATTATCTCATGCTGCTATTGCTGGGTGTGTTATTCTATGAAGGCCAATTTGGTTGTTGACGGTGTTGTATTATTTAGTTCTAAAATTTTTATTGGTTCTTTTAATATAGTTTCTTTTTCTCTGTTAAGAATTTTTATGTTTCCATTCATTTCAAGAGGGTGGCCTTTCCCTGAGGGAGCCGGATTGCCGTGCCTGCTCTAAAGTCCTTGGTAATCCCATCCTCTGGTCATCTCCAGGGTGGCATGCAGTGCTTGTCTTTTCCTTGAGAGTTAGTCGTATTTCCCCAGTTCTTTCAATGCTAAGTAATTTTGCATTATCCTCTGAGCATTTTGAGTTTTGTTGTGGTCCTCTGGGTTGTATCAAAACACCCTGGAGAGGTGATGTTTTTCTTTCAGCCCATCAGCACTGCAGCTTCTGTCCTGCCATCTGTCAGTGGGGCTCTGCTGTCCGTCCTGTTTCCAGATCCTTCCCTGGGCTGCTCAGCTGTTCCCCACGCATGCACTGTTGAGGAGTGGCCTTGGATCTTGGAGGGGGTTTACATCAGAGCTCAGTTTTCAAACCCTTTGCTATGGCTCTTTCCATGTGCTCTAATACGTGTCACTCAGGGGCAATCCCAGACTCAAACACAGAATTAGGGCCTCCCCTCGTCCAGCTCGCTCTCTGAGGTTTCCTCCAACACCCTCTGGTTTCCAGGGATCCTTTCCTTATCCTCCGGCAGGAAGCCAGAGCATTCGTTTTCTTTCTTCTGCTGGCCTTTTTAGACGACCTCTCTGCGTTTGCTCTTGTAGAGGCGGCTCTAGACCGTCAACGTGCCTCCCTCAGTGATCAGACTCCGATGGCTGTTGGAATTGTGCCGATTCGCACCTGACACTTCCCACTCCCCACTGCTCACTCGGAGATCTGCTTCCTTGACTCCTTTTTTTTCATGTCAGTGGCTCACATTTTCCTATTTCTTTACAGATCTAGTAATTTTCAATTTATCCTGGACACTATAGAAGACACACTAAAAAGACTATGGATTCTGTTATCTTCCTCTGAGGAGTATTGATTCTTATTTCAGTGGGCAGTTCAATTGCAGACCGATCCTCTTGAGCCTGTGTAGGTTTAGTTTCCTGCTTAGTCAAATGCGGATCAAGGAAAGCTCAAGGCGTTCCCAGTGCCTTCTCACTTGGAAAACTCAACAGCTATGCCCAGTCTCCTCTGTGGATTTTGTCAGTTTGGTTTTAGGCTTAGTTGGGGTGGGTCTTAGAATGGGCCTCTGGGGCTTGGTCCCTGCTCCTCAGGTGTAGACACTCTGGCATCACTGCTAGACACCCAGTGTGTTAATGAGGCCTCTTTCCTCTAGCTCTGCTGGAATGCCAGCTGCCCTCCAATAAGCCTCCCGAAGTCTTGGTCAGTGCACTCAGCCCGGCCAGCCCAGAACCCCCAGGAAGGCCCCTGTAGGCTTCTGAGGACCCCCGACATGCAGACCTCCCTCTCCAGTGCCTTGCTGTGCAGAATTAAGCCACTGCCCCAGCCCCAGTCTGCTCTCTGCCTGCTCTGCTGGGATAGCTAGCTCTGCGCAGACCTCAGCCCCTATGTCTCCCTCCGGAAAATGCCCCCAAGCAGGGACATGGGTGATTATGGGCTCACCTTGTGATTTTCCCTGCAGGGCCACAGTCTTGAGGCTTTTCCAGTGTCTGAACACAATTGCCTGATACATTGTGTACAGTTTTATAGCTGTTTATGGCAGGAGAGCTAGTCCAGTACCCCAAGTAAAAAGTCATCTGTAGGTTTTAAACACTGCCTACTTTCAAAAATATCTGAGGCAGCTTATGATAAAACATTTTAGCTCAAAGGAATTATCAAAAACAATGTTACAAAGGAACACATAACAAAGAAACATAGTTATCCTAGAAACATGAAGTTGAGGGCAGCATAGTCTTTGAGTAAATCTTACACTGAGGCTTATGAAAAAGAGCAACATTGTTTGGACTTAAACATTTTTAGCCCTTGTCTGCTAAAAGGTAAATTTCTTGTAAATTTCAGTAACTCTCCTTTGACATATTTAAAGGTTAAGAGCGTTCTTCAGAGAGTTTTGTGCTCTTATAACTCAAAAACAGTTCCTCTGTTTAAAAAAACACAACACTTCTAGCCTCTCGAAGTTCAGAGAGTACTGGAGCTGTTCAGGAATAACTCCTGTTTGGGAATTATTAAGTTGTAACTGCTCACAGCACGCCGTGGGACGCTGCTGTCCAGGGCATAATTCCCCGTTGTCTGGCAGGACCACGAGCCCCCAGCTCCCGAGTGTCGGGGAACTGAGCGTGGGTCTGGGTTGTGTCACCGGGAGCGGAGCATCGGGCCGTCCGGGGCGTGCGGCTCTGGAGCCCAGTCAGGGGCTGGCTCATTTGTAAACCCGTCTGCTTCGGGCTGTGTGCCCAACAGGATGTGCACAGTAGGAAGCAGCTGTCCAGGGTCACTATTTATTGCCTGGAGACGAGGGAGAAGCCATCACATCTGGGCTGAACCAATCCTCCAGGACCTGCCTCCAGGATCCCCAGACCTGGGCTCACCCAGCCCAAATCCTCAAAGGACAGAGGCTGTGAGCAGGGGCAGGGGTCTTTGGAGCCCAGGGGCCTCCCAGGCGGCCTGAAGCTCCCCCCTCTGGACTATCCACAGCGTGGGGAGGCCCAAGCATTGCCCTTCATTTTCCTGCTCCCGTGCTGGGCTGGGGGAGGCAGAGCTAAGCCAGGGAGACACTCTGGGGTTTCTTTGGATGTGGCTCCAGGCACCCACGCTGGCTCACTGGGTGGTCTGCAGGTGGCCCTCCCGTGACAGCAGGTCAGCTTGAGTAGCAGAAGGACTGACGGGGGCAGAGAGGCCATGAGCAAGACCTGTGCCCGTGCAGCCGCAGCCTGCTCGTTGGGGGCAGGGGAGGGGGTGGACGTCCTGAAAGGCCCTGCCATGCCCACTGGCACGGGGTCAGGGGCCCCAGAGTCTGCCCAGCTCCAAGGCCTGTGTGGCCGAGGTAGACCTTCCGCTCTGGGGACCTGAGCCACTTCTCGGGGATGGATTGCACTTCGGGAGGAGGGGGCAGATGAGGGCACTTGGTGCCTTAGCCCCAGGTTCAGGGGCCACAGTTCTCGCCAGAGCCCCCAATACAGTGGGGCCCTCTGTGACCTCAGGGGCCTGGAAGGTCAGGGACAAACACCAGGTAGCGGCTCAGATGCTAGAGCTGTGATCTGGGGTCAGGAAGCGAACCCCAAGCTGAAGGAAGTGTTTCTGGAGCAGGAGGGGTCTCTGAGGCCCCCACCCCGTCAACCTCACCACAGACTAGGAGCAGTAATTGCAGGGCACTTAGACAAGGTTAACACCCGTTAAACTTCCTGCAATTAATTTTCCTGACAGCTTGTTTAAAAGGAGCCTGTCTAATGTATTAAAAATACCTACATTTGTGTCAGATCAGCTAGGAGACACTCAGAAAGCTCCCAGTTAAAGCCCCCAGGGTGGATTTTCATGTTTTGAAAGCTCTAACCCCAGACACCTTTTGTGCTTCTGCCTGTCATGAAGGGCCACAGACACCTCCCAGGGTCTTGTGAGCCACGCGCGGGTCTCCTGGGGCTGCCCTGACAAAATGCCACAGCCGGGGCCGCTCAGAAGAGCAACATCTCCTCTCAGTGTTCTGAAGGCCCGAAGTCTGACATGCTCCTTCCGGGGGCTTTGGGGAGGGTCCTTACTTGTCCCTCCCAGCCCCTGGCAGCTCCTGGTGTTCCCCAGCTTGTGGCCACATCACTCCCGTCTCTGCCTCGGCCGTCACACAGCTTCTCCCTGTGTGTCTGTGTGTCTTCTAAGAACATTTGTCATTAGTTTTAGGCCTCCCCCAATCCAGGATGATCTCATCTGGAAACCCTTCATTACATCTGCAGACACTTTTCCCTAACGAGGTCACACTCCCAGGTTCCTGTAGACCCATCTCTTGGGGGCCAGCAGTCACCCCCTACACTGTGCCTCGAGGGGAGAGACAGAAAGCAGCGGGGCTGGCTCTCCTGGCCCACGAGAGCTCATGGCCAGTGCTGCCCACCTGGCTCTGTGGCTCCCCCAGCGTGGGATGGGGCTCTCTGGTTCCCGGTGGAGAGGGGTGGGCCCCCTCGATAAATGCAAGGGAGGAAGAGGAAGGGCCAGATGTAGACCTCACAGCCCCCAGTCCCAGCCCCTAACTCAATTGCCTGGAGCAGCCCCCAGGCCCAGCCAAGACAAGACCCGGCACTGGGCATCTTTGTGGTCTTCCCGCGAGGGGGAAGGAAGCGGGTTCAGGGAGGCCCAGCAGGCATGGCCTTCCGTACCCAGCCTCATTAAGTCCCGGATGACTCTATGAAGCAGAAACAGTGGCCCCACCTTCCCGCTGAGGCACAGGGACGCGGACAGCTGCCTCCAGCCTGGCATTGTGCTGGGCTCATCCGTCTGTCCCCTCAGCCCAGGTCCTCTCCACTGCCCTGTCCCACCCGTGTCCTGAGACATGCTGCGCTGTCAGCCCAGTCTCCCCACGGCTGCCTCTGGGCTCTGCTGCTGCTCACTCCTTATGCTCCCTCTACTTGGCCCTCGGGATCCCGCACCAGCCCTGGCCGGCTGTCCCGCCCATCCACAACCGGTCAGCAGTGCCTTAGCTAAACGCCTTCCAGTTGCCAGTTAGAATGTGCCAGTTGGTTCCTGCTGGGTCCTGCCAGACAGTGTGACAAGCCTGAAGTCACATGCAGATTTAGTTGGTGCCGGTGCTCGAGGCTGCTGTGTAGGGACACTGGGGGTCAGCCGGTGGGAGCCAGCCACAGCAAGGAGGGCCTGGTGACGTCTGTGGCGCCTGCTCTGACTGCCCCAAGCCTGCAGCATGTCCCCAGAGTTGTGGAGCCTAGGTCCAGATCAGCAAAGGTGCTGCTGCCCACAGCACTATGAGGTCTGGGCGGGCCCCGTGCTCCCACCTTGGGCTTAATCCTGGAACCCCAGGTGAGCCCAGGAGGAGGGAGGAGGACGTCAGGCAGTGGCCAGGGTCGCCCAGCCGTGGTATGTCCTCGGCCACACACTGGAGCTCCGGGCCCAGGACGAACGTGGCAGGAAGCTGACCCTGGACAAGGGAAAGGGAGGACTCTCAGCAGCTCTGCCTGGAACCCTGAAATCTCTGCTCCATCCACCACCTGGGCCCCAGCGGTTCCCAGAAGAGCCAAGAGATCCACTGTCCTGTCCGTGCCCTGGGGCCTGAGCAGAATGTTCAGGGGAGGTTTCAAGTGGAATAAAATGGACACACCCTCCTGCCCTCGTGGCAGATTCGGGACAGAGGCCCAGCAGCTGGGTCACTGGCGATTTCATCCTATCTCAGGAATGAGCGGCGGCCATTGACATTTAGAACCAAATTCAGCCCTTTCTGTGGGACCTCCTGCTGAGTTTTAATGGAATTCTCCTCTGACCTTCTTAACTAATTCACCAAATAGATGGGACATCCCTGTGGTCAACTGTCCTGATACTACCCCTGAAATTGTCAGCGGGGGTCACCTTGTAGAAATCGCAATTAAAACCCAAGCACAGGACTCTGAGGAGATGGGCGTCCCATGAGGTGCCCGTCTCCAGGTGCCGAAGACCGGCCTGCATCTGTCCAGGGAACTGCCACGCTGTTTGTCAATAAATAAAACTTGTTTTCTTTTCTCCTGCTGTGGAGAATCTGCCACTGTTGGAGGACAACGTGCTTTTGCTGCAGGAAACCTGGCAGGCCCCACTCTGCACTTTGTCCCGCCGCCTGCGGCAGGTTTCGGAGATCAACTATCCCAGCACAGGAGGCCTCTGGAACGTGGATGTTCACAAACATCCAGGGCTTTCTCCAGTTTACTAAATTGGGGGTCGAGCAGTGTCACACTCCACAAGTGACAGGGCGCCTAAGCAAAGCCTGGCCCCATGTGCATTATTGCCTGAGGTCACAGGTGCTGCCAGATGCCCGTAAACCAAATGCTTCCACGCCCAGCACTTGAGTGTGACCACACTCACACTTGGACTGCTCTGAGAACCAGGTCACTGCCCGTGTATCTGCGCAGAGCCAGGCTGGGTGGTGGGCCTGACCTCTCCCAGGGCTTCTCATGAAGGCAAGGAAGAGCCGCCTTGACTTAAGAGCAGTGTGGGCTGCGTATCAGGGAGGGCTTCCTGAAGGAGGGAGTGAGTCTGCTTTGAAGAGTGAGGAAGGGAGTGCGTCCTGGGTCCTCCAGACTCTCCCAGCATCTGAGCTCTGATCCCACCAGAGGGAGCCGGCTGCCCCCACCCCCGCTCAGTGGGCCCCAGGGCTGCCTCCTCCAGGAGCCCCCGTTTCCCCAGCCCCCTGGTCAGTGCTTCCTGCAACTTCCACCCTAAGGAGAGCAGAGCCGGGTGCTGCCTGCACTCATCTGGTGGGTGAACGGGTGGTGGCCCCACAGGGTGAGCAAACTTCCTGTTTCCAGCCCCAGCTTCGCTCCCGCGGGTTTTTGCTGTTCAGTGTCTAAAAATGGCAGAGCAGTTTCAGTTTCCGTAAAAACCGGAGTCGTCTGTGGTTTTCTTTGCTCGCTGGTCCCTGGGCCCTTTCTCCACAGGGCCCGGACACGTGCTCTGCGGGAGATAACATGTGTGTAGTTGAGGTTGCTCTGTGTGTGCCAGTCTTGCTCAAAAAGAGAAAGAAACAGAAAGGCGAGTCGTGGAGGTCGAGCTGACACCAGAGGACACATTTTAGATTTAGAGAAAAGTTGAGCAGACAGTCCAGAGAGTTCCCGGCTTCCCCGTTATTGACATTTGCATTAGTGTGGTCCATTGTTAAATTAATGAACCAATGTTGATACGTCATTAATGAAAGTCCATCATCTACATCGGGGTTCACTCTTGGTGTTGTACATTCTATGGGTTTGGAGAAATGTGTTGCGCCTCACATCCACCACTGCAGTGTCACGCAGAGAAGTTTCACTGCCCTAAAAAATCCCCTGTGCTCCACCTGCTCATCCCCTCCCCACTAACCCCAGCAACCACTGATCTTTTTGCTTTCTCTATGGTTCTGCTTTTTCCAGAATATCATACGGTTGGAATGATACAGTACGTAGCCTTTTGACTTCTATCCTTTAGCAGTATGCGTTTATGTTTCCTCCACATCTTTTCATGGCTCAATAGCTCTTGTCTTTTTAGCACTGGATAATATCCCATTGTCTGGACATAGCACAGTTTGTTTATCCATTCACCTACCGAAGGACGTCTTGGTTGCTCCCAGTTTTTGGCAATTATACGTAAAGATGCTATAAACATTCATGTGCAGGTTTTTGTGTGGTTTTTGACTCCTTTGGGTAAATACAAAGGAGCGTGATCACTAGACTGTGTGGGAAGAGTATGTTTACTTTTATAAGAAACTGCCAAACTCTCTTCCAAAGTGGCTGTACCACTTTGCATTCCCGTGAGCAGTGAGTAAGTGTTCCTATTATCCACAGCTTCACCAGCACTTGGTGTTGTCAGGTTCTCGGTTTGGGTTTTTTTAGCCATTCTCATTTTATCTCACTGTTTTAATTTACAGCTCTCTAATGACATATGATGTGGAGCATCTTTTTGTGTGCTTATTTGCCATCTGTATATCTTCTTTGATGAGGTGTCCAGATCTTTTGCTCATTTTTTAATCTGGCTGTTTGTTTTTCTTATTGTTGAGTTTTGAGAGTTGTTTGTATATTTTGTTTACAGTCCTTTATCAGATATGTCCTTTGGAAATGTTTTCTCCCAGGCTGTGGCTTATCTGCTTATTTTCTTAACAGTGCCATTTACAGAGCAAATGTTAATTTTAACAAAGTCCAGCTTACCAGTTTTTTCTTTCATGGATCATGCTTTTGATGTATCTAAAGACTCATTGGCAAACCCAAGGTCACCTAGATTTTTCCCTGTGTTATTACCTAGAAGTTTTATGGCCTTGCATTTTATATTTTGGCCTGTGATCCAATTTGAGTTAGTTATTTTGAACAGTGTCAGGCCCTTTTTTTTTATATATGGATGCCTAGTTTTTCCAGTACCGTTTGTTGAAAAGACTGTCTTTTCTCCAGCGATAGCCTTGGCTCCTTTGTCCAAGATCTGTTGACTGTACTTGTATCCACCTATTTATTTCTCAGCTTCCTATTCTGTTCCATTAATCCATTTGTCTGTTCTTTAGCCAAGACTGTACTGTCCTCATTACTGCAACTTCATAGCAAGCCTTGAAGTCAGGTAGTGTCAGTTCTCCAACTCTGTTTTTCTCCAATATTGTGTTGGTTACTCTGGGTCCTTTGCCTTTCCACATAAACTTTAGAATCAGCTTGTTAATACCCACAAAATAACCTGCTGGGATTTTGGTTGGGACTGAGTTGGATCTACAGATCAGATTGGGAAGAACTGACATTGTAGTACCGTAGATCTTGCTCTCCATGGACCTGGAATATCTGTTCATTTCTTTAGCTCTTCTTTGATTTTTTTTATCAGGGTTTTGTAGTTTTCCTCATATAGATCCTGTACATATTTTGTTAGATTTACACCTAAAGGATTTCATCTTTTGGTTGCTAACATAAATGGAATTATATTTTTAATTTCAAATTCTAGTTGTTTATAGCTGGTAAAGGGGGAAGCAATTGGCTTTTGCTTACTAACCTGTGTCCTGCAACCTGCTGTAACCACTTAATTAGTTCCAGCAGTTTGTCAACCCTTTGGTATTTTCTACACAGACAATCAGATCATCTACAAAGAGAGTTTTCTTTCTTCCTTCCCAATCTGTATACTTTTTATTTTTTCTTGTCTTATTAACTAGAACTTACAATATAATGTTAAATAGGAGTGGTGGGAGGGGACCTCCTTGCTTTCTTCCCAACCTTAAGAGGGAAAGCTTGAGTTTCTCTCCACTAAACATGATGTCAGCTGTGGGTTTTTGTAGATGTTCTGTTAAAAGGTGTTTTTGGTTTTGTTTTGTTTTTCTTAATCATGGATAGATGTTGGGTTTTGTCAAATGACTCTCCTCTAGACTGTTGATGCGATGTATTACATTAATTGGTTTCTGAATGTTAAACCAGCCTTGCGTACCTGGAATAAATCCTACTCGGTCATGGTGTATAATTCTTATTACACGTTGTTGGATTTGACTTGCTAATGTTTTGTTGAGCATTTTTGCATCTATGCTCATGAGAGATATTGATTTGCAGTTTTCCTTTCTTGTAATGTCTGTGTCTGGTTTTGGTATTTGGGTCATGCTGGAATTGTAGAATGACTTATAAAGTGTTCCCCTGCTTCTACCTTCTGGCAGAGACTGGAGAGAATTGGTATCATTTGTTCCTTACATGCTTGGTAGAATTCACCAGAGAGCCCACCTGGGCCTGGTGCTTTCTGTTTAGAAGGTTATTAGTTATTGATTCAATTTCTTTAGTAGGGATAGGCCTGCTCAAGTTGTCTATTTCTCCTTGTATGAGTTTTGGTAGATTGTGTCTTTCAAGGAATTGGTCCATTTCATCTAAGTTACCAAATTTGTGAGCATAAGTTAATCATGGTGCTCTGTTATTATCCTTCCAGTGTCCGCAGGATCGGTGGTGACGGCCCCTCTTCCACTTCTGATGTTAGAAACTTGTATCTTCTCTCCTTTCTTCTTCATGGTTGGCCAGAGCTTATTGATCTTTTCAAAGAATCAGCTTTTGGTTTTGTTGATTTTTTATTTCTATTAATTTTTTGTTTCCAGCTTCAATTTAACAAGTTCTCCAAGTGGTCATCGATCAGGAAGGCTTGGGGACAGTGAGATGGCTGACCTGTCTGTCACTCACAGTGGTCACACAGCCCCAGGGGGACACTGCTGCCCTGGATGGTCACCCCTAGGGATGAGATGGGTCTTTCCCTCCCTAGTGGGAGGTTGTGGCCCTGGGAACCCAGGGAAGGTGAGGACATGTGTGCAGGTGTCCCTCTGCCCTAAGGGTCAAGACCAGGGCAACCTGCAGGGCCCAGACCCACATCTGCCTCAGTCTGAGGAGGAGTCAGGCTGCTGGGGGACGTGAAGAGCCCCTTTCTTTAGAGCCAGACCTTGGTCCACACACAGGTCCAGACAGGACCTCGCCTCTCTGTGCCTCGGTTTCCTCCTCCATAGGATAAGGGTCATAACACACCTTCCCCACACAGCAGTTTGGAAGACCTATGAGATGCCGGGGGTGACCACACAGCCCAGGCCAGGCCCTGTGGTGCCCCTCCAGTGGGAGCAGCTATCTTGAGAGCATGGTGGGCACATGACAAGAGCTTTCCAGATCAGACGGCAGTTGGGCATTGTACCTCCACCTGACCCTGGGGCAGAGAAACCAGTGGGGCTTGAAGAAGAGCAAAGTGAGACAAAATGAAAATCCAACACTGAGCGGCGACAAGGAGCGTTTCCATCAGAAACAAGTTTGTACTCTGAGCTGGACGTGGGGAGGGGTCAGGGTCCCGGCATGTAGAGCAGTGGCCACATTGCATTCTCCATGGGTTCAGGCAGCTGACCCCAGTCTGGCTGGAGGTGAACGTAAGGCAGTACTCCCTGACGGCTCCTGGGTCTCCTCCCCCCCACCCCAACACGCTCTGCGAAGAGAAAGCCTGGCCTGTGAGGTGGCGGACAGGCTGCCTCTTATGCCCGCTTGGGCATGTTTGCCCTTGGGTACCCCAGCCTCACTGTCCCCCCCAAAATCCTCTTTCCTGACTGGTGTGACAGGGACGGGCACACAGCAGAGTGGCTGGCCACACAGGGCTCCCCGTGGACGCAGGTTCGGCTTTGCAATGCGCAGCTAGGAGGGTCAGCAACGTGGCCTCTCCAGCCCAGTGGAGCCGGCAGGTCCGACCAGACTGCAGCCTCCACCGCTCCCTCCATCCTCAGCCAGCAGCCGGCCTTTTGTTTCCATGTGTTTTTTTTTAGAATCATCTCCTACTTGCATAGGCACCCCTGGTTTCCTCTGCCCTAGTGCCGTGAAGGAGATGAACTTATCTGAATGATGTGGGGTGACCGGAAGAGTGAGCAGGACGCAAGGTGGTCTGTGCAGGGGCAGGTCAAGATGCTGATGCTGGGAGAGACCCTGAGCTCCAGCCTCCCGGCCCCACCTGCCAGGAGCTCACCAAATACCACTGAGAATGACGCTTCCCTGGGGCCTCAGTTTCCGCACCTGCTAAGAGGTCTCCCAAGGCTGGCATCTAAGTTTAAGGATGAACCTCATTTGCAACCTGGTCCTCTGGCTTCCTGGTATTGCAGGGACAGGAAGTAAACCCACCCTTCGAGCAGGCGCGTAACAGCCCCTCTGGTTTTGGATCCTGCAGGCTGTGGCCCATCTTAGAATGAGCTGGCCTCCTGCCAGGGAAGAGCCCCCAACCCCACAGCAGACCCAGAGGGACAAGCACTGCCTGGGAGGAGGTGGGGGCTGGCAGCATCAGGCAGGCTTTCTGGGAAACCCCCAGAACTTGGCTTCTGTTACTCAGAAAGTCCACCCGGCCGGGCGTCTTCCTCCTGACTGTCCAAGAGCAGCACCCGTGAGCTGGGAGCGCCCTGCATGTCTCGGTGGGTGCAGAGCCCTCGGGAGCTCTGTGGGCTGGGGCGTGCATTCAGCGTCGACTTATCGCCTGGGCACCCCAGAGGAAGCCCTTGGCTGGAGGGCCGTGGCCTCAGAGCCTGGTGGTTACACCAGGGCAGAACAGCCAGGGGACCCCCCCCCGCCCCCGGCACCACAACTGGGCCTCTCCGTAATAAAAGGAACCGATATGAATCTGGCTGAGCAGTAACAGCAAATGTCCCCCCACCCTGCCCCCAGAGCGAGCATCACTTACGCCCTCGAGGCAGGGTCTCCCTGCGTCCGGTAGGCACATCCACAACACCACTGCCTGAGTTTGGGAGGGAGGGGGTGAGGGAACAAGCCACCCAGCTGCCAGAACCAGGTCTCAGAAGCTGGGTGTGGATGGCCTGAACGCACTTGCTAGCTGGGTGACCACCTCTCAGCCTCAGTTTCCCTGCTGGGACTGTCGTGAATATTGGATGAGTTGGATTTTGCAGAGCGCTGACAACCCTACCTGGTGCGATGCGGGCACCTGTGTCAGTGTTTCTAGATAAAGGTCCGCTGGCTCTCGGCTCTTCACGTGGAAGATTTCCACACTTCTCTCTGCTTTGGCAATTAAGCAGTTTAAGCAGGAAGTTTTTCTCAGGCCTACCTCTCCCCTGCTTCTCTGACTCCCAGGCAGCTGGGCCTTTAAATTGAAAACACACACACATTCTCACCCCATAAGCAGGGAGGGAGAAGAGCCACAACAGGGCAGAAACGGGTCCATGGGTAGGCCCTGGGCTGGCCGGTCAAGTGGCCGCCACAGACGTCAGATGTTCCTCCACGTCCCCCAGCTCCAGCTCCATGGTGTCACTTCTAGGCTCCCTCCTTCAATGCTCCTGAAATGTGGCCACTGTCCACTCTGCTGTCCTGTCCTGTCCAGGGGATCCACAAAGAACTGGGCGTGGCTTATTGCTTGTGGGGGGTCCCAGGCCAGCCCATGCTCAGGGGCCTGGCCAGGGCCATGGCTGAGGCTAAGGGAGCCCTTGACTATGCCAGAACCCCAAAGCCATTTAGGCTTAAGAAAACTGAATCTAAATCAAATGGAAAGCTCCAGTGGCCCCATTTCCACCCCTACGCCACCCCACTCCAGGCTGGGTCATTCTCTGGCTTGACTTCTCCTGCCCTTTCCTTGAATCTCTGCCCCAGCCTGGGGGGTCAGGGCATGTACAGTGGGGTGGCCCAGGCTGAGGACATTGCTGAATCTGGGTGAAGGGGTCTCTGGCAGTTGGTAGCTTTCAAGTCTTGGAACATTCTTCTGTGAGAAGCCACCACAGGGTGGGACTTGTCACATCATGGCACAGAGGCGTGGCAACCCAAGCCTCCCGGTATCCAAGCAGCCAGCACCGTGAATATTCATGTCAGCATTGGACTTGCAAATTCCAAGTGATTTAAATGTCATAAGCTGTGTGTGGATGTCTTTGGGGAGATCTGTCAGGGAAAGTGCCTCTTGATCACCCCCTAACAGAGAGGAGTGAGTGTCCTGCCTGCAAGTGCCTGCCCTGGGGACGCCTTTAAGTCACAGCCCTGGAGAGGGTGAAATCAGTGCTGATCAGGGGAGAATGGGGCCTGGATCCTGCCCGAAGCAGTTAGTTGACACCACGAGCTGTGCTCCTTTCTGGGGGCAAATGGGCATTTCTGGGGACTGTTATGTTTCCCCTAGGCAGGGAGCCATTGCTGGCAGGTCCCCATGTGGGAACCCCACATTCTGTTCCAGCTTTCCAATTTGGAAAGATGTTCTAGAAAGTCGGCTGTGATTGAGTCGACTAACTCAGGGCTGTGTCACCTGGCAATGCTGGGGGGGCCGTGGTGGTCGCTTCTGGGGGGAGGAGGGAGGGAGGGAGACAGAGACAGAGACAGAGAGACACAGAGACAGAGACAGAAAGAGACAGAGACAGAGAGGGGGCAGAGACAGAGGGAAGAGAGGCAGAGAGACACAGACAGACAGAAACAGAGGGGACAGAGACAGGGAGACACAGGGAGAGACAGAGAGGAGGCACAGACAGGGGGAGAGACAGAGACAGGGGAGAGACAGAGGGAGACAGAGGGAGAAGCAGGGAGGGGACACCAGCCCTGGGGGATGGGCAGCATCCCTGAGAACAAAGGGGCCTCCCGCCATAAAGGGTGGTGTGCGAACTGAAGGGCAAAGCCAGCCCCCTCCTCTGACTCTGAGCAGCTCCCAGCTCCGCGCAAGGCTCCACCCCTCCCTCAGTGCTCAAGGGACCACCTGGCCTGCGGGGTCTTCGGCAGAGGGACGGGGGACATGGGAGATCAGCCTGGCCCCTGTGGGGGCCAAGCAGGCTGGGCCCTGGCCGCCCCATTCACAGTTATGCAAATGGCCATGGTCACGGGCTGGCGGAGGAGGTGGGGCCACCGTGCAGTGAGGGTCCCTGGTGGGGACAGAATGATCAATCAACTCCTGTGCTTTCCTCCAGGCATTTCGGCTAAATTGCCTGTCAACGAAAACCCCAGCACTACCACCTGGACACACTCCAAGTCTAGCAAATGAACCAATTATCTGTTTGTGACAAACATGCTATTAGGAGGGAGACTGAATTCCTTTGTGGGTGGGGAAGGATGCAGGTGGAGGTCCGGCAGGTGGTGGGGCGTGCAGGACTGTGGGGTGGCTAGCGGGGGTAGAGTCCCTTCCCCTGGCTGCAGTGAGGCAAGCCCACCTCCTGAGGCTGGAGTGAGGGTCCCAGAGGAACTAAATGACACAGCCAACCTGTGAGGCTGGGAGGGGGGGCAGCTGCAGAGAACAGGGCTCCAGGCGGCGGTCACTGGTTCAGAGTTTTCTTCGAGGGAGTCTGGTCTGAATCCCAAATTTGGACTCTGTATTCAACCATCCCCTCCTTACAAAGAATAATTTTCAGAGCCTGGCAATTACCTTCTGAATTTGTTAATTGCCATCCCTCAGGAGAAACCCGTGTGTGGTGATTTTGAAAGCCAGGGCATTAGCCCAGTGGAAAGTTTGTTCTGAAACTCGTCCCTTCCATGCAGGGCCTGGGTGAGCATGTCTGGAACAGCCCGGAACCTGGACTGCCATGGACACAGGCACTGTGGCCGGGGCTTCTCTGCGTGGGCCCAGTTCCAACTTTGCCCTGATAGAGCAGGGCGGGAGGGGCACCCTGGGCTTCTTGTCAGCCCTCGGGGGGATTGTGCGTTATTTGAGCTGAGCGTCCCTCCCCAAGGAGGAAATGGAGTGGACAGATAAATTAGAAACACGCTGGGTCTGCTAGCCTCTGCTGTGTAACCAAATAGCCCCAAACTTACTGACTCAAAACAGTAACTATTTGTTCACGACCCTTCGGATGACAATTTGGGCTGGCTCAGCTGGTGTCATTGGGGTCACTCATGTGGCTTCAGTCATCTGGTGGCTCCACCGGGCCTGGCTGGGCCTCTCCCTCCAGGGGCCAAGCAGGGCTTCCTCGCGTGGAGGTGGCCCTGTCCCCAGAGTGGGAGAGCCGGAGCATGAGGCTGGTGGGGTTGGTGCTCACCGCTGCTTCCAGCCAAGGGGTAGGCAACTGACTCCACCTCTTTTGAGGGGAGCGGCCAAGGCACACCGCGAAGGGCATGCGTGCATCCTGGCTCAGGAGAAACTGCCTGGCTCTCTTTGGGGACCATCTTGCACTGGCTGTGGGGCTGATGGGGTAACGGGACAGTCTTGTTAATGGGCAGTTCTTGCTTGACTGGTTGCCTCGCAGTCGAGGCTATGTAGGGAAGTGCCCCCAGCCTGAGATGACACCCCATGGCCAAGGCCCTCATGACAACACAGCCCCTGGTGACTGTGAGGACATAGGTATTGTGGTGCCAGGGTGAGCCGAGTGCCACTTACCAACATGTAGGGACCACGGAGCATCTGGTCCAGGGACACAGCCTGAACCATGCATGGGTCTCATGGGGAAATGGCCATGCCGATCATATCTGTCCGGGCCTGAGGAGGACTTGACGCCTATCGGTCATAAGCACGCTCTGTCCCCTAGGCCCCGCATTACTGTGGATTCCCCTTGTAGCCTCTGTGGTCTGGGAGAACTAGTCTCACTGTGGCCCAGCTGTTCACGAGGATGACCACAGACCGGCCAAAAGCAGCAGAGGCCTGGTGGTGCACACGAATGCGTGACCACCACCAGCATGCCAGGCACGTCCCAGCCTTGAGCTCTGACCACGCCCGCAGGAGCAGACCAAGGTCTGAGTGCCTTCAAGTGGCCATTTCAAAGCCGTCAGAGGAAACGCACCTTGCTGTGTGGGGCAGTATTGACGGCCCCACTGCCCTAACCAAGCCGGTGTCCAGGGTGCCAGACCATCGCACTAGAACAAAGCGAGCACCCAGTCGATGGCAGGAGACGCATACCAGCAATGGCTGGTCCCTAGTGTGCGGGACTGAGGGCCCCGGCGCGTCAGGCGTGTGCGGCATCTGCCTTCAGGGCAGACCGAGGCGTCGCGGGCCCACCCTGCCTGTGTCCAGGCGTGGCTGAGGGGAGGCTCGGGAGCGCCCCGCACTGCTGTCCACTCTGTGAGTCCTACTGAAGCGGAATAGACGCCACTTCACGGACACCGCGCTCATGCTTGACAAGGAGTCACGGTGGGGGTGACCGACGGCTCCAGCGGAAATTAGGCCGCCGGTGCCTCCAGGAGGGTGGAGGTGCTGGACGACACAGCAGAGGGTCTCTGCCAGGACGTTTCCACAGGGAAAGAGACTCAAAGTGTCGGATGAAAGGCGTCAGGAGGAATCTCCAAGATGGTCAGCAGTGAAGACACGTGCCAGGAAGACTTCCACCACAGGGCACTCACCTCCCGCACACACAGCCTCAGGGGCCGCCAGCCACAGAGGCCGCAGGGGAGGTCGTGTGAGGCGGGCCGGCTCAGGCTGAGGGGACGGATTAAACCACAAGACAGCAAAATGCCTGTGCTTCGGTCAGTGCACCCCGACTCATGGGGCTGTTTTAAACCACACTGTGGATCGTTGAGGTTAAAAAAGAAAAAAGACAGGTGTCCGTAGCCCGGGAGATGGCTTCCCTGCACCCCAAGCTCCCCGGGAGTGGCCGGGGTCTCCTGTGGGCCAAGTGTGTTACCGTCCGGGGCCCACGGGCCCGCCCTGGAACCGGGAGTCACTGCCTCCCAGCGGAAGGTCTGGTGGGGAGGAGAAGGGGGTGAGGGTGCCGTCACGCTTGCCGACAGGCATTCAGCTCCTCCCTTTCCTGCTCTGTAGCCCCCCGCGTGCACACTCCTTGCCCAGGGGTTATTCAGGCTGGTCCCAATTTTTCCCAGACAGATGGTGCTGCGATCTGCGTGCCCATGCATGTCCCATGCTCATGAGCACAGGTTTCCAGGACAGGG
The DNA here is from genome assembly GCA_023783475.1 of Daubentonia madagascariensis. Lineage (NCBI taxonomy): Eukaryota > Metazoa > Chordata > Mammalia > Primates > Daubentoniidae > Daubentonia > Daubentonia madagascariensis. The sequence goes on along the minus strand of JAKFHU010001640.1, from coordinate 37,381 downwards.
GATGGCAAACTATGGCTGTGGGCCAAATCCAGCCCCTCCGTAGTTATAAATAAAGTTTTATTGGCACACAGTCCACCTGTTCATTCACACATTGGCTGAGTTTGGGCTGCAGTGGCCAAGTTGAGTAGTTGTGCAAGAGTTCACCTGGCCAGTAAAGCAGAATCACTCACTCTCTGGCCCTTTACAGAAAACATCTGCCATCCCCTGCCCCAGGACACGTGTCCAGAGGTAGGACACTGGGGCGGGCTTCCACAGGGCTCCCTCTGCCGGGGTCAAGGGCCCTCTGGCCCATGGCTGCACCTCTGCTCACGGTCAGGCTTCTTGGCTTCGTGTGAGCACCGTGGGCCTCTCATGCCCACTCCCAGCAAGGGGCCCAGTGCTGGGCACCGTGTCAGCTGGAGCCAAGGCCTTCCACGGACCCAGCGCACACTAGGGCTGGGGGAGGCCACAAGAGGTGCTGGCCCTGCGGAGAGCTGCACCCTCCTACCCACCTTCACCCCATATCTGCCCCCGGCAGGTCCCACCTCACCCCACCCCGTGTATCCCCCAGTACAGACTGCTGTCCTGGCCCTCCCTGCCCCTGCCCGGCTCTGCCCACCTGCAGAGCTGTCCCAAATGCAGACGTGGCTGCAGCTGCCTCCCGCTTCATGTCCCTCCCAGTCCCGGCCCTGGTGATCTGCTCCCACCCTGCCCTGCACCGTCTCTCTCACTCCTCCCTCCTCTCCCCTGGCCACGGCCCTCAGCCCTCGAGTCTCTGTGTAAAGCTCCCCCATCCACCAAGCACCCCTTGTCCCCAGGCTGGGCCTCGTGCTCCCCGGGCCCCGTCACAGCTGTCCCCTTGCTGCCTATTCCCCTGCCTGCCTGCTCGCCCATCTGCAGGAGGGCACCTTGCACGTGGCAGGTGCTCAACAACCGCTTGCGAGGGTTGGACACAGTGGGCCTGGGGCACAGGGTACAGGGTCCTGGAGGGCGCAGGGCGGGTGGGCTGAGTGGACCCAGGGAGGGAGGCAGACAAGGTCTATGCAGCCAGAGCTCTGGAACATTCCAAGACGAGACGGGGAACTACTCCCTACTCAGGCCCGCAGCCCCTGGCTGGGGAAGAAGCCTGCGGCTGGAGTCTGTCTCCCAGCCGCAAGCAGTAATGGCCTGCCACAGGACGGCCCGTGTGGCACTGCCTCATTTCCTAAAATTGCCTCGGCTGCCAGGTAGTGAAACTGCAGGAAAATCTCTCAGCGACACCTGTGAGCCGCACGTCCTGGCTCCTGAGAGACGGGTTCCCCCACAGCCTCGGCTCCCCGGCTCTTGGGCTCAGAATGTCAACATGCTCGAGGAAACCACATGCCTTGGCCACGCCTGATCAGGTGGGGCTGTCCCTGTGCACAGCCTCCCTCCTGCCTGTGCGGCAGTGGGGACCAAGGGTGCATCCAGGCTCACGCTGGTCCTCGAGGGTGGTTCTAGTCTTGGGCTGCCCTTGGCCAGGGCCAGGGCCAGGGTCCCAGGGCCAGAGATCTTCAGGGCTGACCAGCCCATCCCCCCTTCACAGGGAGGAAACAGGTCCAGTGTGAGAGGGGGACATACCCAGGGTCGCTTGGCAAAACCAAAATCCTGGCCTGCCTTATTCTTCACTCCCACGTCTAGAAATAGGGAACCTACGGCTCTCACCATCCACAGCAACGGGTCTCACACACAAGTCTTCCCACACTGTGCCATTCATAAAATAGAAAAGCCAAGCCTGTTTACTATCGTGTGGCTGCGTTGTTTTTAAGGAGGACTTTTCTTCATCACAGCCATCTATCGGGGTAGAGGCTGGTGCCCTTAGACACACAGTCCCCTACCCCGGGAGGAGGCCTAGCTGAGCGTCGAGTGTCACAGATCCAGGGGTTAAGCCCAGAGCACATGTCCCCTCCAAGCCAGGGCTGGTCAATTTGGGAAGAAGTGAGAGCCAAGTACCGGCTGAGTTAGAGTGAGCCCCCTCCCACGTGGGGGACTCTAGGGCATGTGAGTGGCCACCCCCAGCCTTCCTCCCTCATGCCGGCCACCCGCGAAGCCTCTTCCGGTGGGTGAGCACATGCGGCTCTGTGTGCACCATAATCAGATTCACCTAAAGCGGGGGCCAAGCACTAATTCTATTGAAACGCGCCAAGATGCCGCGTGGAGCCAGATGTCCACACAGTGACCAGCTTTGCCGGTGGATGGTAATTAGACATTGGGAGGGAAAGGATATTTGCTGAACTGCCCACACAATTATGTGGCAAGAAAACACACTGGAAATTGCAGGGCTGGAGACTGCTGCCAGAAACGGTGAGAACCGTACAATAGGTGGGGGGGCTCCCTGCACACCCAGCCCAGGTGCCAACTCCACAAGGGCAGCAGGGCACAGGCAGCTCTCTTCTGAATGTGCATTCCGAAATGTAAAGCTAAGTCCTGCTTGGGACAGGGGGACCCCAGCAGCACAGCCTCTCCCCAGCCTGCACCTCACCTCCCTGGTCACAGCAGAGGGTTTTGCACAAACCTGGAGACCCACTGCCAGTGTTCACACATCCAAGGTTTTTCCTGGCATGGAGAAGGAGCTTTTTTGGATGGCTTGGCTTCTGTCAAGGGCACAGGCTGAGATTCCAAAGCACCCTGTGCTAAGTGAGTTGGCCCCACTTGTAATCCTTCAGACTCAAATTAGTGCCCTACATTTTAGAAAAATGTAAACAAAAGACTTCACAAACCTGATTAAATTGGCTCCGTCTTAGTTGGGCGAGCAGCAGCCAGCACTCACGGACTGTGAGCCGCTGGGCAGAAAGGCTTTTCTGCGAGGAAAAGGAACTTGAGCTCTGGGGAGCCCCACGTGGGCCTGTTCTCCGTGTCCAAGATGTGCAGGGCAGGAGGCTACCGCAGCTCCTTCCTGCTCAGAGTCGCTCAGGCACAGGAGGGGCCAAGACCCAGGCCACAACCCCACCCACCTGCTCACTGTCTGTGCCGACCTGTCCTCATCAAGGGATTTTAAAGCCCCATTTGTTGCCACTTAGCAGACATCCACTGTTTTGAATGTTCTAGTGGGCTTTCAGGCAATGAGTATTTGAAAACGTGGCAAACAGACAGTTAGCCGCAGCCCCGATGGTACCTGCAGATGGCTGCAAGTCACAATCGAGAGGTGCCTGAATGACCGAAAGCAACTGGCCACCCCAGAGGCTGCCCGCAGAGTGGTTAACGGGGCACCCACCCACAGTCTGAGAGGGATGTGGGCCAAGGCCAGGCCCCGGCACCTGCCCTGCTGTGCAGAGCGAGGGGAGCTCCCTGTCCTGGGGGGCACTTGCCAGGCTCAGGTGGGGGAGGGTGGGGATGTTGGGAAGGCCATTTTCCTAATCTGATTGAGGCCCTCTGGGCTGACCTCATGGTCTCTCAGCAGCCAGGCTGGTGCCAGTCCTGAGCCACAGCTGGGCTCAGACAGGATGTGGCTCCTGGGGACTTCTGCTGTGCCAAGTTCTTGCTCAGACAGCAGCCTCTGTGGCTGCAACAGTCAGGAGGGGAGAGGTTCCGACTGCCGCGTTGGAGGGCTCCTGGCTGCACGGCCAAGGAAAGGGCAGCACCTCCTGCCAAGGTTACAGGTGGCTCACCTGCCCACCTCAGAGGAGAAGGGTCTGAACACAGCTGGAGTGTTCCTGGCAGGGCCCCTGACCCCAGCTGGCTTGGCGGTCCCCACACCAGCCCACTGCCCCAGCCTGCGTCCCTGCCAGTCAGTGAGCCCCTTTGGCGGTGGCTGGCACTGTCCGTGGTGCTGAACTCCCGAGGCTCCCTGGGGTTCTGGCATTCTCCTAACTCCACACCATTAACGCTGGTCCAGCCCCTCCCAGAAATTCCAAACAGAATTTCCCCTGCAGGGACCTGGCGGAGGAGAAGAGAACCAAAGAAAGGCTGGAGCCCGGACGGAGGCTGCAGGGGAGGCTCAGTGCCCGAGAGCTCACCAGAGACTGTGGTCTTTGGACGATAGTCTCTCAAAACTTGGCAGTTGCCCACAGAAAGCGTCCCCTCTGGGAAGCGGGGGTGAGTCACTGCCAAAGCTCCGCCAGTGAGGACCAGGATGACGCGCCCTTGCCTGGCTCGTGGTCCGCACTCAGCAGATGCTCGTTCAGCCCATCTGTTCTCCGTGTGTAGATGGCCCGTGGCGTGGGACGCGGGCACTTGGGGTCAGACTCCAGGGTTCGGGGTTCAGCCTGGGCTTCTCCTGTGAAAGGAGGATGACGGGAGTTTCTTCCCACAGACCTGACACACGTGTGGCTGAGGTACATGTAGGGTGCTCAGCCCCTGCAAAGCAGCCAGAACGGTTACTAACAGGTATAATGCCAGCTAGAAAGTGCCCTCTGCAAGTCAGGGATTCAAAATATTAACTTTTATGTAAAGCCCAAATCTGCACATTAGAGCTGTCTGGTGGTGGAATGAACTGCTTCGTGACAGCCAAGGACTTGCCGGGCGCTGTACTGTCCACCTCACTCCCCTCCCCATGGTGGATTCGCAGACACCAACATGACTCCAGAGGCCCCTCCAGGTCAGATGCCCCGTCCTCTCCCTGGTCCTCCACACAGAGGCCCCGACATGGGGGCAGTTCTAAGAGAAGGTGCAAGGGTCCGGAGCTCACGGCCCCCTCCCGAGGCATCTGCTGGGCGCCTCCTCAGGCCAGGTCTGAGGTCACTGCTGACCACAGAGCAACATGCCACTAAGTGTTGATCTGTCTTGTGTCCAGGCTCTTGACACTGTGGGTCATGTGTCCCAACTGGGCAGCAAGTCCCACAGCTCTGGTTTTCAGATCCCAACAGCATCTAGAGCCATGCTGAGTACGTGCAACCTGTTCCTTAGGTGCCTGGAGAGTGATGACTGAGCTTAGAGACAGGGGACCGAGGGACGGCACAATTTGCCCACAGTTCTTTGCCGGTTCCAGGACAGTGAGGTGGTCTTGGTGGTACCCGTCACAGGATGCATCCACAGGAGAAGCAAACCAAATGCATCTATTTATTTCGATTTTATTTTTGTACAGGTAGTTCATTCGTGGGGCTCTAACTCCAAGAGGACATGCTGGGAGAATCTCCAGCTGCCAGCCCTCCCCACAAGTCAGTCTGGGGGGCTCCTCCCCAGCAAGGATTCTGGCACTGTTGGAGCCGTCTCCATGGCTATGTGGAGCAGATGTATCATAACTTATCAACCAGTCCTGAGTGGAGGGCATTTGAATTGTTCCGGGAGTTTTGCTATTTCAAACAAGGCAGCAATGAGGACCTTGATATGCAGCATTTCTGGAATTAATTACATCATCATTCTTGGCCTCGGCAGTGATGGAGGCAGGACGGGGTCGAGAGAACCCCAGGAGTGTGCTCTGGTGTCCATGCTGGGTCTGGGAGGCTCTTCTGTCTGGAGCCAATCCAGGGGGTTAGAAGAGGTCGCCCCTGGCCTGGGCCCAGCTGGACTGCTCACCTGCTCTCGGAGAGGGGCGTTTCCCTGCCAGGCCAACCAGGCTTGCCCCAGCGGTCACCGTGTTGGGAGGGTTTGGGCAGAAGGCCCCCTCTCCCGCCTCCCCCTCAGTAGCTGTCTTACAAAGCCCCTGGGCTTTGCAAACATCCTGAGCAATGTTTTGTACCTCCCCACTCACCACTCACCGCAGACGGCTTGCTGAGCTGTGAGGCAGCATGTGGGTCTGGGGCTGTCTTTTTATCTGAACACAATGGGATTAATTAGAGAGAAAAAGGCCCAGTACAAAGCAAGTCATGTTCCTCAGAGGAAGGGTGGAACAGGGGTGAGAACACCCTGCCTGAGGTTGAGGGGCCGAGGCCAGCTGTCTGCAGCTGTGACGGGGTGCCCCCCAACCGGCCAGGTGCACCCCCACTGTCTGCAGGCTGTGTGCACCCACCCACCCTCCACCGACAAGACCAGCCAGCCAGAGGCTGCACCCCATTGCAGCTGCCCCTACATACACCCCTTGTTTTATCGCGTAATGCTTTCACTACACCGCCTCTCCCCACACAAAGCTTCAAATGCAAGAGGGCAGGGGCCAGGCTGCCTGAGCCCCCCGTGGGCCACCCTGCTAGCCCTGGCCCTGGAGTAGCCTCTCCCAGCTTCCAGGCCAGAGCCGTGCACCCACCCAGCTTGCTTCCTTTGCCCACCCCCCAAAAATACTACTCCTGTGTGCATGTGAGCCCCACTGGTACTCCGGGCACCTAGGTGGACACCTTCAGGGCCCCTCTTTTAGAAATAACGCTGAGGCCAGGGCCACTCTGGAGCTGCCCGAGGTCACTGCCAGCCTCAGGACAAGCCAGGCTCCACGTCCACACTCCAGCCCCCAGGCGTTGTCCTGCTTCCCAGAGGACCTTTGCCTGTTGCTCCGGGATTCTAGGTCATGCTAGAGCCCGCCAGGGCCAGGACCAAGTGGTGGGGTCTGGCAACCAGGGCAGTGCAGGTGGCAGGGGACACTGTAGGAGCACGGGTGCCCATGGGGAGGCAGAGCCACTGCCAGGCCAGGGGGCTGCCATGTCCTGACATCACTGTACTCCTCCAGGACCCTCTGCTCCAGGAGGTCCCACCGGGAGGTCCCACCAACCCAGCTCACAGACCTGGCCACGGAGGCCCACAGCCTGGGGCTGCCAGGTACCCAGCCAGCCCCAGGACAGGTGGCCCAGCAGGTCCTGCCACCTGAGTGTTCGTGCACACACCAGCCACAGAGGGAGAGACAGACAGACAGAGGGAGACACAGACATACACAGGGAGAGATGCGCACATATACAGAAGAATAGACAGACACACAGAGGGAGAGATAGAGACAGAGAAGGAGAGACAGAGAGAGACACAGAGGGAGAGACACACACATACACAGAGAAGGAGACACAGACAGAGACACAGAGAAAAATAGACACAGAAGGAGAGACATGCAGAGAAAGAGACACAGAGGGATACATAGAGACACAGAGAGACAGAAGCACAGAGACACACACACAGAGGAAGACAGAGAGACACATGAGCCACGTCACGTTCTGAGGTGACCTGTGCTGAGCGATTGGCCTTCTCATCGGCAGGGAGTGGCCATGGCTGTGACCACAGCCCTGCTTTCCTGGCCCTGCAGACCTGGTGTCCCCACCAGCCTTCCTGCTCTTGGCCACATCCCTCCCCACTGCTTGGAATTGCAAATCTGGGTGGTCTGGGAGGTTGCAGCCCACCACACGTGCCCCAGAATACTTGAGGGGCTGGGCAGGGTGACTTTCTCTGCTCTCTTTAAAGGCAAATCAAAAAGTGTGTGGTGCTGTGGGTTCGGTGGCGCTCAGGCATGCTGCTGACCAGCCCATTAGACAATGTCCCTCAAGGCCACCCAGTGTGGCAGGGGCTGGGACACCCTTGGGGGGGTGGGGTAGAGAGGCAGACACGCAGCCTGGGAGGAGGCAGGGCCACACCTGGCAGGGGTCAGAGCAGGGTGGAGGTCAAGGCAGCTGCCCAGGGGTCACCATGCTGCCCCTGCACTGCACCCAGCCAGCCAGCTGCCTCCCATTCGGTTCTCATCTTCTGGCCCATGAGTTTGCTGAACCCTCTGCCAGGAGAGCTCGGGATTCCCGCAGGCTCCTGTGTGCCATCGGGTCAGAGGTCGGAAGTCACCCCCAGCAGAAACCTTTCCCAAACCCCCAGCACTAACCTGGCCAGGCCGCCTCCAGCATCACTCTGTGTTTATAGCTTTTATTGGCCCCAAAATCACACAGTTGTTCTGTTTCATTGGTCTCCCCTCCCCCGGGGCCAGCTGCCTGAGGACAGAGGCTCCTGTGCCTTTTCCAGGGGCAGTAATGTTTGCGGGGGGGCGGTGACTAACTAAGAAAAAAAGAGAAGACAAATAACTAAAATCAGAAGGAAAGAGGAGACATTACAACTGATGCCACAGAAAGAGAAAGCACCGTGCTGAACTGCTGTGAACAACTAGATACAAACAGATTGGAAAACCTTGGAGAAATGCGTGGATTCCTAGACACATGCAACTGTCCGAGACTGAGCCCTGAAGAAACAGAAAATCTTTGAAGACCTATAATGGGTGAGGAGATCGAACCAGCGACCACAAACCTCCCAACAAAGAGCCCCCGGACCAGGCGGCTTCACCAGTGAATGCTACCGAACATTTAAAGAATTAACACCAGCACTCCTCATACTCTTCCCAAAAATTGAAGAGGAGGGAACACCTTCTAACTCATTTTATGAGGCCAGCATTACCCTGATACCGAAGCCAGACAAGGACACTACCAGAAAAGAAAATTACTGCCAATAACCCTGATGAACATAGATGCAAAAACCATTTGATAATCTGATTATCAAATGAGATTTTTTTAGATGCAGAAAAAGCATTTGACAAAATTCAACACCCCTTCATGATAAAAACACTCAACAAACTGGGTATAGAAGGAATGTACCTCTGTACAGCAAAGGCCGCATATGACAAGCCCACAGCTAACACCACACAACGTGGGGAAGAGTAGAAAGTGTTTTCTCTAAGATCAGGAACACGGCCAGGATGCCCACTCTGGACACTTCTAGTCAACGTGGGCCTGGAAGTCCTAGCAGAGCAAGGAAAAGAAACAAAAGAAAAGGCACAGAAGGCATCCAAATCGGAAGGGAAGAAGTAAAATTGTTTCTGTTTGCAGATTACATGAGCTTATGTATAGAAAACCCTAAAGAATCCACCAAAAAAAGCTGTTAGAACTAATAAACAAATTCAAGAGAATTACGGGATACAAAACAATATGCAAAAATTAGTTGTTTCTATACACTAACAATGAACTACCCCAAAAACAAATCAGGAAAACAATCCCATTTACAAAAGCACCAAAAAGAATAAAATACTTGAAATAAATTTGATCAAAGAGGTGAGAGACTTCTGCACTGAATGTGACAACTGAAGACACAGATAAACGGAGGGACATCCCATGTTCGTGGACTGCAAGAATTAAAACTGTTCCTACGGTTAAAATTTTCGCACTACCCAAAGTGATCTACAGATTCGGTGCGATCCCTATCAAAATTCCAATGACATTTTTCACTGAAATAGGAAAAACAATCCTAAAATTTATAGGGAACCACAAAAGACCTCAAATAGCCACAGCACTCTTGAGAAAGAAAAAAGCTCGAGGCATCACACTTCCTGATTTCAAACTACGTTACAAAACCATAGTAATCAAGACAGTATGGCACTGGCATAAAAAAGAGACACAGGCCAACGGAACAGAAGAGAGAGCCGAGAGATAAGCCCACTCACACACCGTCAACTCGTCTTCAACAAGGTGCTATGGCTCCAACGTCCCCCCCAAAACCCTCACTGACACTGAATCCCCCACGTGGCGGTACTGAGAGGTGGAGCCGTTAAGAGGCGCTTGTGTGATGAGGGCGCTGCCTTTGTGAACAGGTTAATCCACTCGCGGACTAATGGAGTAGTGAGTTAATGAATTAGTGGGTCCACGTGGGAGGGGAACTGGTGGTTTGTGAGAAGAGGAAGAGACCTGAGCCAGCACACTCAGAGCCGTGGCACTGGCCCCACACCTCTGTCCCCATGCACACGCGCCCCAGCGGTGGCCTCGGGTCAGGGGGGCCTGCAGGGCAGGGGCCTCCTCCCGCTCCCTCCAGGAACCTCAGGACCAAGGGCCTGGACTTCCTCCAGCTGGGGCAGCCACCGGGGCCAGACCCTACACCCCACCGGCCCACTGCTTCTGGCCCCACCGGCCCCCAGAGGTAGCTATTTTTGCTGCCTGCGCTCAGTGAGGTATTTTAAATGTTTTGACATTTTAAATCTGTGTTGGATACACTTGTTCTGTTTAAATTATACCCGGGCTGCAGTGACTCACCGGGAGTTGGTTTGTCTCCTGAGACCGGGCCAGGCCGTCCCAGCACTGCCCCAGCAACCAGAGCGGGGACAGGGCCTCGGTCCTCGCCAGCCCATGCTGTCCTGCGGAAGGTAGCCTTCAAACAGAGGAGCAACAGAAAACGGGGAGGCGGGACGGGCGCCCAGGCTCCAGAGCCCCGCTCAGGGAGGGAAGGACAGACCTGCTGCCCCCCTGGGGCCGGTGGCGGCAGTGGCGGTGGCCCCCGGGACCCACGCAGGCGCAGGTGGCAGGGTGGTGGCACTGGGCTGGCAAGTGCGGAAATGCTGCCGCCTGAGGGCGGGAGGGGCCCCCCTCTCTCCAGGCTCGTCTTCTCGGTCTGTCCCAGAACTTTGTTCAAGTGGAACTTGAAGGTAAACTCGGGCCGCCTCCCCCAAAGCCCTCCGAGTCCCCCTGAGCAGAGTCTGGAGCTCCGGGCCTTGGCCAGTCCCGGAACAGGCTCAGGGGGTGGACCGGCTGACGTCCCGGCAACGTCACCTCTTGATGGCTGCCCTGTGCCTGGCGAGTGCCCCCCTTAGCAGGGTTTGGCTGTGCTTGTCCTCACCAGGACTGTGCTGACGAGCACTCACTGCAGGACCCGCGGCTCTGTCGGGGCCCCCAGGGGAGGTGGCAGAGCCCAGGGAGCCAGGGGCAGATGACTGAGCCATTTCCCAACACGACCAGAAGCCTCTTGGGTCTGAAGCCCACCGGGGAGGGGAGGCAGCCTCTGCCGCCCTGGGGAGGGGTGCTGGCTTCGGCCCCCGGGAGGCCCTCTGCAGCCACACTCAGCCCACTCGTCCCTGCTGGGCCGTGTCCTCTGACGTGTGCTGTCCCTGTCCCGGGCAGCAGCTCCAGCTCGGGAAAGGCCTCTGCCACCTGGCGGGTGCCTGTGAAGGCAAAGCCTCGGCCTGGTGTCTCCGAAGGAGCCAGGCCCAGGCTCAGCCAGGCCAGGTTCAAATCCAGGTCCAGCCACTTCTGAGCCGCTGTCTATGGGCCAGACCTGCAGCCTCTCTGAGACTCAGTTTCCCCAAATGCAGAGTGGCCCAGCCTTGTGGGTTGATATGGAAATTAGAGTTGGGGCCCCAGGTGCTAACAAAAGGGGCCACACACTTTTCAATGCTCTGAGAGGCAGAGAGGGGGTGGGGGAATGGTCTTGGCCAGCATCAGCTGTTATGTCAGCGTGTACTGGCAGCATACAGGCTGGCAGACCCTGGGTGGGTCGTGGGGACGGCCCAGGTGAAACAGCCACGCTCGGGGGTGGCAGTCATGGACACGGCATGTCCACACCTGAGAACCCAGAGCCCAGGCCCTTCGCCACAGCCCAGACACCCCAGAGTCTGTCTTCCCCACTGTTTACAGGCGGGACCCCATTGGAGGGGCTCACCAAGGTGGCAGGGAGGCTGCAAACCTCTTCCAAGCTGGAGGTGGGGGCACACTGCCGGCGGGCTTAGGGATGTTGGCCAGGGGCGGCCTGGTCTGGGGGCAGCTTGGACAGGACATGCTTTTCTGAACTTGTGCTGACCTGGGGGCCTCACAGTCCAGGCCCTAAACCCCAGCCAGTGTGGCAGCTGCCCAAGGGCAGGGGGGCGGGTGATGTCTCCTGCTGCCAATCTGATGGCCCCCCTTCCTCTCTGCAGGTCAACACCTTCATGTCCTTCGTGTTCCCCATGGTGGTCATCTCAGTCCTGAACACTGTCATTGCCAACAAGCTGACCGTCATGGTCCGCCAGGCGGCCGAGCAGGGCCAGGTGTGCACGGTCGGGGACCAGCAGGGCACGTTCAGCATGTCCATCGAGCCCGGCAGGGTCCAAGCCCTGCGGCACGGTGTCCGGGTCTTACGTACGTAACCTCTGGGCCCCTGGGGGCAGGCAGCAGGCCCGGGGTCAGCAAGGCTGTGATGCTGCACCACCCCAAACCAGAGCAAGTTGAGGACAGCGGGATGGCACAGGCCAAGCCCAGACCCAGGAGCACCGGCTCCACGGGGGAGGAATGCCCATCCCTCCCTCCATCCATCCATCCCTCCCTCCTTCTATCCATCCCTCCATCCATCCATCCCTCCTTCTATCCATCCCTCCCTCCTTCCTCCCTCCTTCTATCCATCCCTCCATCCCTCCCTCCATCCATCCGTTCACTCATCCATCTTTTCACTCGCTCACTCAGTATTCGACCAATTCACTAAGCGCCGACTCCGGGTCTTGCTCACGGAGGTGGGGCAGCGGGGGGGGCGCAGCCCTGCACACCTGGGGGAGCAGGGACTCTGCTGCAGCAGCAAGCGCACACCCCAGCAATGTCGGACAGTGACAGGCAGGAAGAAGTGACTCAGGGCTGCCGGTCATAGCAGTGTGAACACAGCGGCCAGCTGGGTCCACTGCACGACCCGATGCCCAGCCCCAGGAGCCTCTCACAGCTGGGCGGGGAGCGAGAGGTGGGGCCACGCCCCATGGTCCCTGCTTCAGCCTCCAGGTTGGCAGATGAATCAGGACATGGGAGAAATTTGCATTTCACATATACGACGAGTGACTCTTTCTTAGAAGTATGTCCCAGATACTGCAAACACAGCCTATCTGGACTTGCGTTTTCACTGGGAGTCCCGTGGTGTCATTGTGACATCTGACCCCCCCATTGAGCCTGGCCTGATCCGGTCAGGAACTAACTCACCTCTGGCCCTGGCTGACGGGGAGAGAGCCACCGTGCTCTGCTGGGCTCCAAGGGGCCCCGCTCTGCTCCCAGGAAACCTGGGGGTCTTCTTGCTCAGTGGGGTCCAGACCTCAGTCTCCTTCTCAGACCAGAGACCCCGAGGGCCCCACCCTGCATTTTACAGATGAGGAAACTGAGCCAACAAGCTGGAGGGCCCTGCCCCACTTTGCACAGTGATCGGAGGCCGAGCCCAGAGCCCAGGTCTCCCAACTCTGTCCAAACCGCTACTCTGCCTTCCGCGTTCTCCCTTGTAAGGCCCTGGACCGCTGGGCACTAGGACCTCACGCTTAGAGGGAGTTTTCCCAAGTGTTTTTTTTTTGGTTGTTTTTCTTTTTAACTGTGGTAAAATACACATAGCACAAAACTTACTATCTTAACCATTTTTAAGTGCACAGTTCAGTGGCACGAAGCACATTGGCATTGTCGTGCCACCATCACCACCATCTCCGGAATTTTTTCATCTTTCCAGACTGAAGTGGTCCCCGTGACACACTAGCTCCCCACCCCTCCCCAGCCCCGGCACCTCCGTCCTACTTTGTCTCTGTGGCTCTGCCCTCTCTAGGGACCTCCTGTGCGTGGAGTCACACAGCATCTGTCCTTTTGTGTCTGGCTTATTTCACCTGTGGTAATGTCCTCAAGGTTCATCCATGTTGTTAGCATGTGTCAGAATTTCCTTCCTTTTTAAGGCTGAGTAATGTTCCATTGTTTGTACCATATTTTGCTTCTCCATCCGTCCATTGATGGGTGCTTAGGTTGCTTCCACCTCTTGACTATTGCGAATAATGCTGCTATGAACATGGCTGTGCAGATATGTCTTCAAGAATCTGCTTTAAATTCTTTTGTGTATATACCCAGAAGTGAAATTGCTGGATCGTGTGGTAATTCTATTTTTAATTTTTTAAAGAACTGCCGCCCTGTTTTTGACACTGGCTGCACCATTTACATCCCACCAACAGCACGAGGGTGTCGGTCTCTCCACACCCTCGCCAGCACTTGCTTTTGTGGCCATCCTAGTGGATTTGAGGTGGTGTCTCATTGTGGTTTTGATTTGCATTTCTCCAACGATTAATGCTGTTGAACGTCTTTCCATGTGCTTGTTGGCTATTTATATCTCCTCTGGAGAAATATCTATTTAAGTCCTTTGCCCATTTTTGAATTAGGTTGTTTGTTTTTATGTTGTTGAGTCTTAGGAGTTCTCTGTATACTTTGTATCAACCCCTTATCAGATAGGTGAGTTGCAAATATTTTCTCCCTTTCTGTGAGTTGACTCACCCTGCTAATTACGTCCTTTGGGCCAGGCTCAGTGGCTCACACCTGTAATCCTGGCACTCTGGGAGGCTGAGGCAGGAGGATCTCTTGAGCTCAGGAGTTCAAGACCAGTTTGAGCCCTGAGCAAGAGCGAGACCCCGTCTCTACTAAAAATAGAAAAAATTAGCCGGGCGTAGTTGTGCTTGTTTGTAGTCCCAGCTACTCGGGAGGCCGAGGCGGGAGGATGCTTGAGCCCAGGACTTGGAGGCTGCAGTGAGCTGTTGTGACACCACTGTGCTCCAGCCTGGGCGACAGAGCGAGACTCTGTCTCAAAAAAAAAAAAAAGCCCTTTGATACACAGAAGTTTTTAATTTTTACATAGTCCAATTTATCTACTTTTTTTATTTTGTGACCTGGGCTTTTGGTGTCATACCCAAGAAATCATTGCCAAATTCAATGTCGTGAAGTTTTTATTTTATGTTTTCTTCTAGGATTTTTATAGTGTCAGTCTTATGTTTAGGTCTTTCATCCATTTTGAGTTAATTTTTGTATGTGGTGTTAGGTAAGGGCCTAAGGTCATTCTTTTGCAAGTGGATGTCCAGTTTTCCCAACACCCTCTGTTCGCGAGAGTTCCCCCACGGAATGGCCTCAGGACCCTGCGGAAGATCACAACCACATACGCCAGGGAGTGTCTCTGGGCTCCCTGTTCTATTCTGCTGGTCTGTACGTCTGTCTTTATGCAGGTGCCACACTGTCACTGTGTAGTAAGTTCTGAAATCAGGACGTGTGAGACCTCCAACTTTATTCTTCTTTTACAAGATTGTTGTGGCTACTCAAGATCCTTTGAGATGCCATATGAATTTTAGGATGGATTTTTCTATTTCCACAAAAGACATCACTGGGATTTGATAGGGATTGTATTGAATCTGTGGATCGCTTTGGTAGCATTGACATCATCACAATATTGTCTTACAATCCATGAACGTGGGATATCTCCCTGTATCTCCCTGAGGCCCATGTCTCTCCATCTCTGATTCTGTGTCTCTGTGTCACAGGCGCTGTGGTCATTGCCTTCGTGGTCTGCTGGCTGCCCTATCACGTGCGGCGCCTCATGTTCTGCTACATTTCGGACGAGCAGTGGACTCCGTGAGTGCTGGGAGGCTGGGCCCTGGGGGTGCTCCCCAGAACAGGTGGGAGGTGGGGGCTGGATGGCGGGTGATGCCGAGAGGGCTGGCGCAGGGGCCAGGGTTTGGTGAATCTCCCCGTGGGCCCCCCTGGGTGTCCGTGAGGCTGTTGGGCCGTGGCTGTGCCATGACAGGGCCCCAGGGAGGGCCGTGGAGGGACAGATTCAGGGCAGGTGCTCTGTAGGACAGGCTGGAGCAGGAAAGGAAAATCGCCCCCAAGGGCATTGGTGTCCAAGGCAGCTTCCCCTGAGGCCTGAAGAGAGACAGAGGTGGGGGTTGGAGGTGGGGGTTGGGGGTGGGAGGGCTCCACTGGGGGGTGGGGGGGCACTGCCTCAGTCCGTGGCAGCTGTTGGGGCCCCAAGGCCACCCCAGGTTGGACTCCCAGGCCTCAGCTTGGAGTCACACGCAGGGCTGTGATCCACTACAGCAAAAGGACACACAGCAAAGTCAGCAAAGGGAAAAGACGCTTGGGGCAAAGTCAAGGGGAGACCAGACACAGGTTCCAGAATCCCCTCCCGGGGGAGCCTCACAGGACGACTCAGGGGCTGGTCACATGGGGCACCCACTGCCTGGCACACACCAAAAGTCAGGCTCCCAGAAGAGAAAGCCAGTGTTCAGCATAAACCCTGCCATTTGCACAGCGGGGCTGCGAGGTCCAGGGGTAGTGGGTTCTTCAGAGTAACACACAACCATTGGGGAGGGCACACTTAGGACCAGTGAGGTGGAGAAGGCACAGGGAATAGAGCACAGCCCAAAATAAAGGTTTCTGAAACTCAGGGCTGCCCTGTGGTGAACTGAGCTGCCTGGTAGGACAGCGAGATCCCTGTGTCGGAGGCAAGCACTGAGGGTGGGGTGCACGGCTGTCCGGGAGGCCTAGAGGGGGTTTTTGCCCTGGCTGTTTAGTTAGGCTGGGGACCAGCCAAGCCCTGCACCCTCAGATGCCCAGGACAGTCCAGTCGGCTGCCGGGAGAGGTGGGGCCCCAGGCAGGGCAGGGACGGACCCCTAAAGGAGGCTGGTGCCCCGCAGGAGTGCGGCCAGTAGCCAGACCCTGGAATTCATTATGAAATATCCCCATGTAAAAAAATTCTCAAGTAGCTTTTAATGAGTGCCCCAAGCCACCACTGCAGCCACCCCGGCCTCGGCTGTTGCTCCGAGGCCTCCGCCTTGGGTCCCTGCGAGTCCTGCCTGGGCCCAGCAGGGTCTAAGCACCTCCCCGCGCCACCAGGTTCCTCTACGACTTCTACCACTATTTCTACATGATGACCAACGCGCTCTTCTACGTAAGCTCCACCGTCAACCCCATCCTGTACAACCTCGTCTCCGCCAACTTCCGCCAGATCTTCCTGTCCACCCTGGCCTGCCTTTGTCCCCTGTGGCGGCGCAGGAGGAAGAGGCCAGCATTCTCGAGGAAGGCCAACAGCGTGTCCAGCAACCACACCTTCTCCAGCAACACTACCCGCGAGACGCTGTACTAGGGCCTGCGGCCCCCTGGCGCTAAGAGCAGCGCCCCCCGCCTTGGTGGGGGTCAACCAGACACCCGCTTGGGCTGTGGCCTTGGCCTGGGCCCCACACCTGCGTCCCAGAGGCCCCTTTGTCTCCAGCTTCTCCCCCGCCCCTTCCCCCCTCTCCTCTTTGAAGCCAGAACAGGAGATTGTTCCTCTCCCAGATCCCGAAAGGGCCTTTAACAAGGAGAAATTAGTGTTCAGCGACAGGCAGTGTCTTTGTTCCCTAATGGATGTTTAGAGAGGAGAAAATGAAAGACGCTGGTACAGGCTGGGCCCTGGCGGCTGCTGCTGGCGACAGCGTCGCTGAGGGCCCTGTGGCAGGACCTCGGCCACCCTTGAACAAGAAGAGGCTGCTGGGCCAGGGGCTCCGTCCCAGCCTCCACCTGCCTTGCCGGCTCCAGAGTGAGGCCGGACCCAGGTCTGGCAGGCGCCAAGGCTTTGGGCCTCACACCCAGACCCTTCTGCGGCCCCCCAGCACTCTGCCTCCCCCAGGGCGGTCCCGAGGGAGGCCCTGACTCTCCTTCAGGCCTGGCGGGGCCCAGGGCCCACTGCTGGGGGCGGAGAATCCCTCCCCACACCCTGGCCCCAGGTGGCCGTGGCCCACAGAGGGGGCAGGTGCCACACACCTGAGAAGGACACAAAGGTCCCAGCCTTTCCTGCCACCTGCCCTCACCAGGCAGAGGCTGGGGGATCTGCAGGGACGTCATGCTGGGGGGCCGACCTCAGCCTCTTGGGCTCAGCAGAGGGATTTCCAGGTCAGCGGTGCTGGCCTCCCCCAGCTGCCCTGGCGGCCATGGCCAGGACGGGGTGAGCGCCCTGTGTGCTCTTATTGAGGTGCAGGCAGAGGCCCCCAGCCAGGCTCCCAGTTGGCTTCAGAGTGGTGCCCTGAGAAGGGCAGGTGTCGGCCAGGGGTGATGGCATCCAGTCCCCAAGTAAGATGCCAGGTCCCAGGGACTCAGGCCACAGGTAAGAAGGGAGCTGCACGTCCAGGCACCAGCTGGCCGGCAGCCCCAGGCTGAGGCAGACTCATCTGTCACCAGCGGCAGGCAGCAGCCCGGGCCCCGGCGCCTGGAAAGGCGGGTGCCTCCTTGGTCTCTAGGAGCCAGTCTCCAAACAGGGAAGGACTGGCCAGGCTCTGAGCTCCAGAAGGTTGCCTGAGCCCAGGAGAAACAGGTCCCAGGATGAGGAGAGCCAGAAAGGAAACTCAGCCCTTTCTAAAGTAAGTTTTTACTGTCTTGGACCAGCATTTGCCTAGAAGGAAAGTGGGTGCTGGGCGGGCTGCCTGCGTGGGCAGTGTGGGCTCGGGACTTAGGAGACCTGTTCCCTAGGAGACCCCTCACCAAGCCACAGGACCCTTCAGTTCACCAGGAACAGAGCCAGGGGAGACAGGCCCATGTTCTGAGCTTCCTGACACATCTCCCCTCCCACAAGCAGGGTCATCAGGCTGGGCAGCCCACCCAGTGCCAGAGGACTGCCAACCCCAGGGAGACATGGACAGCCTGGGGGGGGCCTTCCTCCACCCCAGAGCTCCCACTCAGGGGTCTGCTCTGGACAGTGGAGCTTCACCCCACCCAGTGGGTCCAGAGGTCAGCACAGCCCTCACCCCGGCTCAGTGAGTGGGCTCAGAGTTATCTAATTCTAAGGCCCCTGAGGCTGGACACGGGCTTCTGAAGGAGAACTTGGACTTGGGGCCAGACAGTCCAGCCTTGACCCCTCTCTGGGGTTCCCAGAACTTGGGCATACCGCATTCCTCTGGACCTCAGTTTCCCCATCTAAGAGACAGGCATGGCCATTGCACCCTTTCAGACTGTGGCTGTCCTGGGGGACCCAGGCCGGAGAAGACAGAAGGGACTCTGAGGTGGAGGCAGAGTCAACACCGCCCCCCAAGCCCAAGCTCTCTACAGATGTGGATGGCTGGCAAGGGGTCTGCCAGGGCAGGGTCTATAGCTGTAACCCGAAGTCCACTTTATGGTGTAGCTTTTATGTTCTGATCCGTGCACTTGGTGTCAGCAGGGACACATGTCCATGGACCTCAGACAAACCACTGTGATGCCCCACTCAGTGTGCTTAGGACTTGGCCACATTGTGATGTAACTCTGGGGGCCGCCCTGAGTGCCGTGAGAGTGGTGGTGGTGGAGTCCAGAGTCCCTGTGACTGCCCAGTAGTGATGGCGAAGCCCCCCCAGCTCAAAATGCCTCCAGTGATGCACCTGCCCTACCCCCACCACGATGCAGTCGACAAGAACAAACCCCTGTATCTCTCAATAAAAGAGACTGTGCACCTTTGACTGGACCTTGTGCCGAGGGCCTCTATGCGCCTGTCCAGCCATCCACTCATTCACTCTGACGTGCACCAGCACGGCAGAGAGTGCTCCACTGGGCCCTCATACCAAAAACTCCTGGGGTTTGCTCACGTCTCCCAAAGGCTGGGGGCCAGGACACCCTGCTCACATCCTGCCCACCCTGCCTAGTGCTTCCAGGAACAGCAGAGGAGAAAGTCCCCTGGGAGCCCCCCGGGAGCTCTGGAGGCAGAGCCTGTGACCACTGAGAGCCTGTGTGGGCAAGTCCCTGCCACGCCCGAGCCTGTGTTCTGATCTGTGAGCTGGCACAGAGGAGGCTCGAAGAAGAGGAGCACAGGGTTCCATGACTGCTCACCTCTGGTCTCCACGCCCCCCAGCCAGCCCGGGGGTCCTATGGTCCCAAGGCCTGTGGCCCAGTCCAGGCCCCAGCAGTGGACAGACAAAGGGAACGGAAGACGCCCCAGCTACAGCCCCCAACCCAGGGCTTCTGCTCTTCAACTTGGGGTTTCCAGACCATCTGAGAGCTTTGAAAATACAGATTCCCAGGTGCCTCTCAGCTCTACCAGCTGGGGCCCGGGTCACTCAGGCATCGCCTGGTTTGGCAGCTCCAGCTCTTTCTGGTGTGTTCCTTTTAAGGGCAAAGGCAGCTTTTCTCATGCTTGCCTGACCCCGAGAGCACAGGAGGCTTTTTAAAACCGACTCTGTCAGGATGGCACCCTGGAATCTATTTCTCACAAGCCTCCTGGGGCCTCAGGATTAGGAGCACTGGGCTCACCCTATGGAGCTCAGCAAAGGAAGCATTCACTTGGGCTGGAACAGTCCAGAAGAAGGCCTGGAGGAGGAGGTGGATGGGCCAGTGGGAGATAGAACCTGAGCAAAGGAGGGTGCAGGAGTGAGGGGGTCTCCCTGGGGACATGAGGGGCTCAGAGTGGCTGGAGGCGGAGCAGGAGGGATGAGGAGGCAGGCTGGGGGCTGGGGAGCCTCAGGTGTGGGTGTGGGACTGAGTGTGGAGGGGCAGAGGGCAGGCGCTGGAGGTCCCTGTGCTCAGGAGCCTGCCCTGGGTCTGGGGTCCTCGTGGCAGGGCACCCCTCCCTGAACAGGGTCCTCTTAACCATTCTCTGCAGCCTGCGGCCCTGCCCACCCCCTCACACCACTGCATGCTCCGAAATTATACCAACTATTTGATGTTTTCTTGCACTTGGGGGCTCAGGGCTCCTTCCTGCAGGGGCAGTGGGATGGCAGCAGGGCTGGGAGGGGTCTGCATGAGGGCGAGGGAGACAAGCTATGACCCAAATCACCCAAAACGGCCTGGCTGCACGTTGCTAGAAGCCATCTGCCCTGCCTGGCACCAGGCTCAGAGCCCATCCCCAGGGCTCCACACTCACTTGCCTCCGGTGAGGGGCACTGTCCCCTGCCCCTCTTAGCTCCCCATCCAGCTCAGCCTGTCCCGATTCATACGAAAGTGTGAGCGGCTAGAGCTTCTCCTGGTAACAAAGACTCCCATGCCTTAACCTAAAGGACAGTAGATACCCAGGGCACAGCCCACCCGCGGGGCACAGCCTACCTGCTGCTGCACCTGCTCAGCTCAGGGACTGCAGGGTCTCTGGGGAGGGTTCTCTCAGACTGATGGACTTGTCTCTGGGAAGCCTTGAATGCCAGAGGGAAGTCCAAAGGCTGGCGAAGAGGCAGGATGAGAGTGAAGAGAGCCACCTGCCTTGGGCTCCACCTTCCCCTCTGCTGTGGCACAGGGAGCCGGCGTCAGGGTGTGGGGCCCCTGGGGGAGGTGCCACCTAGGCCCCGAGCTGGGTACCCTGAGGCTGACTTTTCTCCAAAAAGCAGCAAAGCCGTTAGGAGTGTGGGTGCTGAGTCGGACAGGGCTGGGCGCAAATACCAGCTCTGGCTTATCAGCCGGGAGACAGCATAAGGTGGAAGGAGCTCAGGCCCTGCCACAGGGCTGAGGCTGGCCTGCGGTGTGGACGACGGCAGGGTGCAGGGGTTCCCAGGCAGCCGAGTCCTTGACCTTCTGGCCTTTCAGCAAGCCGAGGTCCCTCCTGGCCCAGGGGGAGGCCCAGGCCCCAGCTGCTGCCCATGCCTGTGTGCCTTTAGGTGAGGACAGTCACCAAATGTGTCCAGGGTTTGATGGCTCACCTCAACTTTTTTTTTTTTTTTTTGAGATAGGGTCTCGCTCTATCGGCCTGGCTAGTGGCGTCATCATAGCTCACTGCAACCTCAAACTCTTGGGCTCAAGTGATCCTCCTGCCTCAGCCTCCCAAGTAGCTGGGATTACAGGCATGTGTCACCACGCCTGGCTAATTTTTCCATTTTTTGTAGAGATGGGGTCCAGATTGTTGCTCAGGCTGGTCTCAAACTCCTGAACTCACGTGATCCTTCGCCTCAGCCTCCCAAAGTGCTGGGATCACAGGCGTGAGCCACCACGCCTTGATTCTTAAGGGTAATGAATCATCAGGAGCTAATGCTGCCCTGCGCCTTCTCCACGGGCAGAGCTTAGGGGTGGGAAGTGGTGATGCCTGCAGCCCCCGGGCCAGTCTGAACCACTGGGGCTGGACTTCTCCCCTGGAGCCCCGGGGGTGGCCCAGGGCACAACCCTGCCCATGTCAGGGTTCTGTGCTCTTATCTCCACCATAGAGCTAGGAAGTGTCTCTCTGACTACGTCTTTGCAGGGGAGGAGGACAACCAGGAAGTACAACCCTGAGGGCAGGTGTCTGCTGGGTATCACCTAGGTGCCTTGGCCAAGCCACCGCCCTGGGGCATACGGTCTTTGGCTTATTGTCTGCTGTGGCTCCGGGATCTGCCTGTGGGCCCACAGCCTCCCTGTGCTCGGAGACCACTGTCCTGTCAGCCCTCATGCACTCTATGGCCGCCTACCCTGGCGGGAGGCATTTCTACCTGTTTCACACACTGAAGGTGCTGGGGACGGCTGGACAGAGCTGGCACTGGCTCCAGCCTTGCTGTTGGGGCCTCAGGCAGACCCTGACCCTCCCAGGGCCCCTCTGCCCATGGGTGGTGTGATCCACAGGGTAGCAGCTTCTCCCCTCTCGCCTGGTGAACTGTGCCAGGTGAGAACGGCCCCTGGGCTCCCGACATACTCGCCAAGAGCTGGAGAAATGATTGGGCAGAGGAAGGCTGCTGCCTGCAGAGCTGGCAGGCCGGGCTGATGGCAGGAAGCCCCAGACTAGGGGCTCAGGGAGGGAATCAGACAGGGACCCTGTGGGACAGGGCGTGGGGCGTTGTACCCCCAAATCAGAGATGTTCACCTGCACGAGGTCCCCACACACACTCAAGCCCCAGACACACCCAGGGCCTCCTGGGGTCCTGTCTTTGCCCCAGGGAGAGAGCACAGGGAGGCACCAGCTTGGGCAGCCTGCGGGAGTGTCAGGTGTGGTGGACCCTGACGCCCGGGGCAGCTGGCCCTGGGGGTGGCAAAGCCCGGCTGGCTCTGCAGGAGCCCCTGGGCGCCCTGACGCTGGCAAGCAAGCCCGGGGAAGGGTGGGGTGGACAAGCCCCCGCCCCAAGCTCAGCCCACGCCCTGCCCCGCCCTGTCAGGCCTCCACACCAGCTCCCAGGCAGGAAACTTCCCCACGGGCAGTCGACCAATAGCTATTTTTAAACTCTGGCTAAATTTTTTAAAATAAAATTCTTGGATTTAGACCACATAGTTCTCCTTAAAGTAAGAAATGAGTAAATGTGAGTGTGACCCTAACAATTTGTGGGTGCCGCGTGGCCCAGGCTCTGAACCACGACTCGTGGCAAGAGCACAGATGGCAAAACGCAGACACCTCCCACCTCGTTTCCAGGATGGCGAAGGCTCTGGCTCGCGCTGATGGGGCTCTTCTGGACAGCTTGTGCGTCCCCGATCATGCCTCCGTCTCGCGCCTCCGCTCTCCCACCCAGAGGCCCCGACCCGGCCCGCACGGCTCCTCCGTGCCTCCCCGCCCAGGGCTCACCAGCCAGAATCAGCCACGGTCCTGCTGGCCTTCCCAGTCCTGCACCTGTCACGCCCCCGGACACTGTGCTGAGGGGATGTGGGTCGTGAGGGAACAGGTCAGCCTTCTCCCCAGTGGGCCGGCAGGATGAAGATGTGTGCCAGGGGCAGGGAGGGGACATTAGTCTTGTCCACTTACATGACCATTCCATGGCGTCAGTGACCAGCTTTAAAAGAACTGGACACCCAGCTGCCATCGGCTCAGCCGCCCAGGCCCAGCTCCCGCTGGCAGGTGGACAGGACAGCCCTGGGGGAGACGCCATGAGCCGGGCGTGACCCCACCTTGTCCCTCTCCTGCCCCCCCTCCCACAGCAGAGTCCCCGGCCCCCAGCCCAGCCCCAGTCACCAGAGCGGAGGCAGGGCCTTGTCGACAGTCCCCAGCTCGGTGCTGTGCAGTCGGAACACAGGTGGCCCAGAAATCTGCATCCCTAGCAGCTCCAGGGGAGGCAGATGCCCACTGGGGTTTGAGAACCACCCTCCACCCCTTCTCCATCCTCTGGTCGCCATTCTCAGGCCTGGCTTCCTCCAAGTCCAAGGGAGGCGGGTGTGAGGCCCCAGCCTCAGCAGCGCAGGGACTCGCCCGCACACAGAAGGGATGAAACTGGAGTCGCAGGATTCCAGGCCAGCCGTGGGGCGTGAGATCTGGGGACAACGGGCAGGCGGCCCCGACCCGGGAACACCTTAGCGCCAGCCCCACCACCACCGTCCTGTGAAGCCAGAGCCCTGGTCAACTCCCCACCGCCCCCCACAGGCCTGCCGGGCTGGGCCCTTGTTCCAGCACACAGACCAGAGTCCACCAGCCACTGGACACCGCTGGGCAACAGGGAGCGCTTAGGAGACAAATCAACACATTTTAAAAGCATTTGAAGGAAGAAAAACCAGCCACAGCTGCTGGGAGCCTGAGTTCCTGTGCAGGAGAAGCTCCCTCCCCCACTCCTGCAATTATGATCGGAGTCCCAGTTTTATCAGAACACCATGGAAACCATGTTCAGGCTGAATTTATGAAAGGAAGGACGCCAAGCAGAGCGAGAATCGGGAGGGAAGGCAGGGAGCCTGAGTCAGCGGCAGGCAGAGGAAGGGGCCGGCACTTAGCCGTGAGCAAGGCTGCCCAGCTCCTGCTGCATGTGGTGAGAGGGTCCCCGCTGCACACATTCACAAGCACACGCACACTTACATCATGCACACATGTGCACATGCAAGTGCATGCACCAGTGCACGCCCAGCCTGCATGGGGCCTCCCATCCCACCACGGCCTCATTCCTGGGGTCAGTAAGACTTGCCAGCTCTCACCCTGTGGGCCCCTGCTAACGAGGTGATTAGCAGAAGGGTGGGGAGCTCAGAAATCCCCATCCCGGAGGCCCCCCCGGCTTAGTCCCTGCCGCCCTGACCTGGCTCAAGACCGATGGCCGCTGAGGGCCAGGCTGCAGCTGGGTGGAGGGCAGGGAGCTGTGCACAGAGCAGGTGAAGGCCTCACCTGCTCTCTGGTGGTGCTCTCGAGGTTGGTGGTGGGGTCTAGAGCCTGCTGGACAGCAGCTGGGCCAGGGACGCTTCCCGAGCGCCTGGCTCCACCCACTCTGACTGTCCCCCAACCCAGAACCACTAGACACTGGTTCTGGAATTTGGTGTGGAAATGTTGACTCCTGCCCCTTTGTGCGGGAGCCCCAAGGAATCACTGCAGAAGCTCGGTGGGCCTGACTCAGGCGGGGGCCCCATCCTGTCTGTTTTGTCAGGAAGGGTCCGCCTGAAGGAGTTGACTCTGGTGTACTCTTTGGTACTTTGTGATACGAATATTCATATTGTTTGACCCCTTTCCCCTGGGATATGGTCTTTTCCTTTGTCTTTGTCTGGCATGTTGTTTTGTCATGAGGAGGGGCAGGGTGAGGGTCCCTCTTACCTCATTGTATGTCCCTGAGAGCTTCACTTGTGACCAGGTGGGGCCCCCTCCCCATCCCTCTCTTCCTGGGCCCCCCACCTCATGAGTGAACACGTGGCTCAAGCCCTGGCCTCAGGTTCTGCTCCAGGGAGGGTGAGACAAAAACATGGGGACAGCCACGGTGCGGGCAGTGTGAGACCCAGAGCCGGCACCCAGCCTGGGCTGCCCGCCCCAGCGCCAGGCAGGAGGTGGACACCTGTGAATAGGGATAGAGGGAGGGTGGGCGAGAGCAGGGAAGGACAGAAGGTGGAGTCTGGTGGAGGAAAGGCATCTGCACTGAGGCTGGCACAGAGCCCAAGAGGAGGCCGGCAGACGGGAGGAAAGCTCTGGCAAAGGGCAGAGTGCCTGGCCCTGCTCCTACCCCTCCTCGGGGCTCCCCTGCAGCCGACCCTGGAGAGGGCCCTGCCCTCAAAGAGCCTTGTGCCTGCAGGGCAGAGGGAACCACTGGGGTGGGGCGTCTATGGACAGACTCACCCTCACAATGGGAAGAGCCCCCAAATTCCTCTTGCGCACGTGTTACAGATGAAACTGAAGCTGAGGAGGGGGTGTGGCCTGCCCAGAGCCCCAGAGGTGAGTGCCAGGGCTGGGACTAAAAGCAGGGTCCTTCCCCCACCCCTGTGTGACCCACCTGCCCTGGGCTCCCAGCAGGGGCAGGCTGGCACATGGGCCCCCCAGCCCGGGTTGCTGCCCTGTCCTGCCCTCAGCGTCCAGTGTGCAGGGGCATGTTGGGCTCTCACTCCTCAGGGGCTGGGAGGCTTTTGTCACCAGCTCAGCCTTCAGTGCAGCACCTGGGGCAGGCGCAGGCCCACCTGAGGGCCAGCGCAGGATGCAGGGAGGATGCTGAGATCCATTCACCCCAGGAGGGGCAGAGCACTAGGCAGTGTCTGGAGTTCCTGGGTCAGCCGAGGAGGGGAGACCAAGGGGCTTCCCGGGGGGTGGGGGAAACCCAGGCTCTGCCCTTACTGACACCCCACAGGGCCACCATGGGCACTGCTGCATACAGCCTCCTGGGTGCTATCTGTTCAACAATATTTAGTGGGCACCCATTGTATGCAGGGCCTTGCAGCCAGAGCAATTCAGTTCCCTCCCCTCTGTAGCCCCATAAAGGGTGTGGAGGGGCAGGAGGCACCATCTGAATGGCCACCTGAATACAGTCCCCCTTGGCAGGAGCTGGGCCCCACATGCCAAGTAGGAAGTGCCAGCAAGTCAGGAGCTGGAGATGGGGAGGTGTCAGGAGGACCCTGGGTGCTGCTTTGAGGACGGGGTGGACAGTGGTGCCATCCGAGGAAGGAGAGAAATTTGGGAATAGCCAGGCTTGGGGAGGCCCAGGGCTTGGGGGGGAAGGTGGGTGAGGAGACGGCTCTGGGACGTGCTCTCTCCTCTGTGAAAAGCCTGCAGGAAGGACACCTGGAGAGACCACTCAGTCCTGTGCCCTCCTGGAAAATAACCTGAGACCCGGAGTGGGCTGGGGGAGTGGGGGTGGGCAGCGGGCGTGTGGCCGGGACCCTGAGGGCTCCCCGGATGCTGGTGCAGGAAAGGTGCCTGTAAGTGCTGGCCCCACGGATGGGGTCATGCCCTGCCTGGGTGGCAGCTGGTAACCCAAGCCCAAGGCCCCACCCTTTTCCATCTGGAAACGACTCACATCTGCCTCAGTGTCTCTGGCTTCCTCACCCCCAGCCCTGCGTCGGAGCAGAATGTCCCTCCACCCACAGAGGCCACTCACGCTATTTGTGGTTCAGGGACCAAACATTCAAATGCCCCCTTTAGAATTCTGTTCTCTTCATTTCAAGTGCAATGAGCCATAACTTGCCCTTTTGCTGTCGACAGGCCTGCACCTCCTATCTACAGTCTCACGGTGCAGGTGATGGGACACTCACCTTGCCCCTGGGCAGGGGCTGTGCTCACCTGGCTCAGGTGGGTGTTCAGACAGGAGACAGAGCCCTTTCCCACTGCCTCTGGACCACCTTCCATGGTGCTGCGTAACAGGGTGATGTGAGAAGAACGCACCCCCCCAGTGACTGCTGTTCAGGGCAATTCAGCCAAACTCCTACTGCAATCTGCATACACCTTGATTACACAGGGCCTGTGGTGCTTAATAAATACGCAGAAAATCTGTTGGATGAATGAATGTCCACTTCCTCCTCCCAGTTCTGTGCTGGAAGAGGGGCAGGGCAGGGCCTGTGTCTGTCATCACCCCCTCCCCTGGGACCTGGAGCTGCACCCCAATAGCAATCAGTAAACACAGGCCTGGGGCAGGAAGCAGGGTTCCCTCAAGTCCCTGGCACTCCTGAGG
Source organism: Daubentonia madagascariensis (assembly GCA_023783475.1). Lineage (NCBI taxonomy): Eukaryota > Metazoa > Chordata > Mammalia > Primates > Daubentoniidae > Daubentonia > Daubentonia madagascariensis. The sequence continues at coordinate 10,367 of JAKFHU010001640.1, read as the reverse complement.
GCAGGCATGTCCTGTCCCCTCATTGTCACAGCCCAGCATGGGCCCCTGGAACATACATGGGCAGCTTCAGATCGCAGCCACCTGCACAGCCCCGAGCAGAGTGATGGCAGCACCACCCGCCAGCGGGCACCTCCTGAAGCCAGCTAGACACAAGGGACTTTCCAGCCCCATTCCTGCAAGGAGGCAGCGCCGCGGATAAGGGTGGACAGAGCCCCAGGGTGCAGGGGCAGGACTGGTGCTCTTCTGTGGGATTCTCAAAGAGAGGAGAGACACAAGTGCTCCTGCCCAAACGTCTCCTCCAAAAGGCACCACCCAGACTTCAGGAGACTGACACACCTGCCTCCGGGGTGGGCTGCACCCCTCCAGTTCCCTACTCCCGCTGCTCAGGGGACCCTAGAAGTTTGACTGAAGGCCTGATGGGCTCCCACGTCAGCTGCCTCTCAGGAGGGGGGCAAGTGCCAGGGCGCTGCCTCCTAATGTCCAACCTGAACAAAACCCAAAAGTGGCATTTTGCTTCCAGTCTGTTTGCCAGCTGTCCATCCATCAGTCCTTCTGGAAAGTCCCAACACTACACTTCCTTGCCCTCAGGCCCACAGATACCCTTTATCACCCTTTACAGTCTGCCGAGCGCCAGGTGGAGACCCCAGGGCAGGGGCTATTCCAGGGGCGTCCACAGCCTCCACCACCTGTAACTAAGCCAGGGGAGGGAAGTCATCCGGGAATTTATGCCTCCCCAGAGCAACCCGAAACCAGCTTGGGTGAGTCCATGGCTCAAGCCCCAGCTACTCCCAGCTCCCCCCAGCTCCAGCAGGGTGGGGTTGACTCTGAAGCTCATGTTCCCCTCGACTCCCCAGGTCCCCACTGGGGTGCAGCTCCAGGTGCCACAGCACCAACTTGCTTGGTAACACATCATCCCACACTGCTTCAAGGGTCACCTCCCCAGTGGACAACCAGCGCTCAGACCCTTGTCTCAGGGTGGTCCTCAGACGTAGCCCCTCAGGTGGGGTGGGGTTCTGGGATTGGGCCATGAGAGCCCAGTTGCTGATGGCAATTGGGGGGATCAAAGCTAAGGAATGAAGAAGGAAAATGACCCAGGAGACTCAAGCCCATGGTACTGGTTGTCCTTCAAGTTTTAACCCCTCCTCAAGCCATAAGCCGGTACTTTCTTTTCAGAGTCCTCGGTCATTGCTTTTTGTATTTTGTCCAGAGTTTTAGGTTTGATCCGTGGGAGAGTCTGCCTGGACTCATTCCGTCTCCGTCGACACTGTAAGTCTGCAATATGCTCTCTGCGCCTCCCACATCTTAGAGACACTTCTGTATCGGTCGTCCGGAGCTGCCTCCCTTCTTTCCACACCTGCAGGCGCAGTCCCGCGGGGACACACCAGAGCATGAGAACGGACATCTAGGCCAGTGCCCTTTGCTCACTTTTCCCAGCAAGTACAACGAGCACGTCTGTCCCTATGCCCCATGCACACCCCCGTGGCACCAATCCCCACCCGTGGCCTCCCTGGCTTCCAGCTGGCTCTGTGCACATTAACTGTCAAGATGGACAATCTTTTGCTTTTATTATAAAAGTGATTTACTGTCTCATGAAAACTTAAATATGAAACAGTATAGAGCACAGAGTGAAGTCTCCACTAACCCACCCAGAGATAATCACCGCTGACAGATGGGCGAACACGCGGCCCGCACTTCAGGCATTTCAGGCAGCTGCGCAGACACACAAATATATCCCCAGAGTGGCTCACGCTCACGCATCTGCCTGTTCTCCACAGCGACCATCCGTGTCGGTGCATGCGGCTCTCCCGTGTTCCTTTGTGTGCACAATTTCAAAGTCATTTTGTTTAGACTCAGAGTTAAAATGATTTTCTGACACTTAGATGCTTGTAAAAGCAAAATGGCCTGTTTGATGCAGTAGGGAGGTCCCCATCCCCAAGATGTCCAGGCAGAGAGTGATGCCTCCATACGGGGAGGTGATGCAGGGGTGTGGCCAGGTGGCAGGTGGACCCAGAGGCCCTGAGGTCCCCTCTGTTGTTGCACTCTCTGCTTTGAGAAGCAGTAAGTGTGACAGTGTCCACCCTCTCTTCCCACTCGGCAGGTGGAGCCTGACGCCCCCAGTACAAGGGTACCCTGTACCCCACCCCTGTCAGCCTGTACCCCTCCCCGTTCAGCCTGTACCCATCCCCCACCAGCCTGTACCAGCTGTGTGAGGGGACACTTCTGACACTTCTGTCCATCCCCACCCCTGTCCTGTTTTTATGATAATCTTCATCTTTTATGGAAATGTTAGAACATACTCAAAAGGAGCCCTGTGTTCCTCGTGTCAGCCTCACAGTCATGCACTCACCTCCAGTCTTGTTTCATGCAGACCCCGCCACCTCCCACGCCCGGTTTCTCTAATGTGACTCAATCAGCAGCACCTCCTAGGGCCAGGCCTGGGGTTCATGACCTCAGCGGCACAGCGCCTGCCCTCATGACTCCCAGCATCCTGTGTGGAATGGCGTCTCCTGAATAACCCTGTCCACGTCTTGGCTCCCCACACCTGTGAATGGGACCTTATTTGGGAAGAATCTTTGCAGATATAAAGGGAGCCCATCCTGAGGACGGTGGGCCCTGGATCCCATGAGCGGTGTCCTTATGAGAAGAGACGACTCGGGCACAGGAGGGATGTAGGGCACAGACCGAGGTTGGGGTGATGCCATCACCAGCCAAACGACCCCAGGGGTGCCCGGGACGTGTAAACGCCTGTGAGGGCAGAGCCACCCCGGCGGTCCACCAAGGGCTTCTAGCCATGGGGCAGAGCGCAGACAGTGGGAAGTGCCAGGCGCCTTCTGCCTGCAGCTGTCCTGAGAGCCAGGCTTGCCTGGGCCGCAGCACCAGCCCTCCAGGGCAGGGCATGAGAGGGTGAAGCCTTGGCCATCAGGCTACTCGGGTCCAAATCCTGGCTCTGCCACTGACCAGCTGGGTGGTGTCACCTCCCTGGGCTGGGGTCTCTTATCTGTGAAGTCAGGGTCCTGGCAGCACCAGCCCTCCAGGGGAGGGCATGGGGGGGCATCATGGGGATTGGAGGAATGGTCACCTCAGGAGCAATGCCACAATGCTGGCTCCTCCTGTTCCTGGACTTGGTTCCAGGAAGTCCAAACCCAGAAAGGAGACGGTGTTGGGGAGACATCTAGGGTGCCATGTGGGCTCCCCTCACCCTCCGCTGGGGAACCCTGTGTGCTTCTTCCAGGCAGAGGCTGAGGGGCAGCAGGGACCGTGGAAGCCACAACAGGGGTTTGTGTGGACAGAGGACCCCAGGACAAGCTGCCCCCAGGACTCCCACCCACTACGAAGGAGGGGCCATTTTTAAACCTTCCCCCCAAACTGTAGCCCCAGGAAAAGGGCTGGAGAAACCCCCCTTTGATAGAAATTCAGTTTCCACCACTGCAATAGGATGATGACAAGGGACTGAAATTGTGGCTGGTCGTGGAAAGGCCGAGCGTGTGGACGGAGCTCAGTGACCCCTGCCCTTCCCTCCTCTCGCTCAACCTTGGGAGGACCCGCAGGGTGGAGGTGAGGCTGCTCCACTCCAGAGCCCAGGTCAGAGCAGGCTCAAACCCCAGCCCGCCAGCTGCAAGCCTCCCCATAACCCCCAAGTACCATCTCCGCATAAAGAGCTGAACAGCTGGTCGCTTCAGCCTAAACTTCTAGAAGAACGATGGCGTCTAGGGACTCATGGGGAGACACACCGCTCAGTGCCAACCTGTGTCCCCTCCCGTCCTTCCCACCCAAGAGAGGATGAGCCTCCCATTAAGGGGCCAGGACCTGAGTCACCGTGGCAGTGTGCTGCAGCTCTCCGTGTGTGGAAGATGTCTTGTTCCAGCATCTTCCTCACCCAGGTCAGCGCTAACAGGCTCCACCGGGTCTCATGGCCCAATTCTCTCAAGTTCCTGAGACAGTTGTAATTTGGCTCAGAAGACCCCCAAATGCAAGGACACCAGACAGACTTAGTGTGAAGACTTGGAGCAGACAGGAACAGGAAACAGAGGGTGTGGCATCCCCAGGGCTGCCAAGATCCCCAGCTCCAGGGACCCCACTGCTGTGGTCACATATGTGACTGGTACCCCAGGAAGTTGGGCAGTGCACAGACTGTGCAACTGTGAAGGGCAGCCCTGGGCCTCCACATCAGAGGAGAATCCATTTCCTTGCCTTTGTAGCTTCTAGGGACTCCCGCATTCCTTGGCTCATGGCCACCTCCTCTGTCTTCAAAGCCAGCAGAGTGACATCTTCCAAACTCTTTCTGACTCTGACCCTCCTGCCTCCCTCATGTAAAGACCTCTGTGATGACACTGGGCCCACCCTGATAATCCAGGATGATCTCCCAGCTCAAGGTCATTCACAAATTTTGGGACTGCATGACCCACCCCAAGTCCTCCCAAAAAGCAACCCTAGAGTGGGCTCCTTGAGTTGCCTCGTCTGCAGCCCAGAAGGCAGCCTCAGAGGTGGGGAACGGAGGCTGAGCAGGTGCCTGGGGGGCCAGAGCAGGGTGGGCAGAGGGAGGAGCTGGGCTGCAGCATCACCCCACAGGCCCCCACTGACTCCGCGACCTTGAGCACTGGGATGGCCCATCACAGGCACCTGGAAGGGTGGGGGCAGGGCTTTACCCCTCCCCCTCCTAGAGCAGCCACTGATGCAGCCCAGGAGAGGCCACCAGGGGCGGGATGGAGGGGACAGGACGGAGGGGACAGGACAGAGGGGAGGGGACTGGACAAGCGGACAGAGTCTTATTCCAAGTGCCTGGCAGCATGTTTGTAGGGGTGACATGATGACTTACATCCCCCTGACGGCCACCCCATCCCTGCTGTCAGCCCAGCTGGGCCAACGGGAAGCTGCTGTGCCACAGGGAGCAGGGTCGGCAGAGCAGCCAGCGCTGCTGGCTCTGTTCTCATCAATCACTTCTCTTGGGCCCAGATTACCTTAATCACCCAGTTCCTCCTCCCCGGCAGGCTGGCTCCGCCTCAGGACCGAGCCATTCGTCTACATTAGAGACCAACAGGCAGGCCCAGGGATGCAGAGATGCTGCAAGGCCCAGCTCGCTGGCACGTGTGGGGCAGACACCCCCCAGCCCAAGGTGCGGATGTGGGCCTGCCGGGGTGACCCAGGGCTGAGGGAACTGCACAACCCCTCCTCCCAGCTGAGTACCCACCAGCCCCACCTGCTTGTAATCAGTCCCCTGGGGCTTCTGCGCCTGTACCCACAGCCCACTCTGCCAGTTTGCACTCATTTAGTGAGCACCTACTGTGTGCCAAGTGGGGAAGGAGCAGCGAATCGAGGGGTTCAGCGTGGGAGGCCTGGGACCCTGAGTCCAGCTCCACCCAGAGCACCTGCTGTCTCTCTAGGTCTCGGACCCCCAAGCACAGCATCTGGGAGTGTGACCCGGGCCCCGCCATAGCACACTGGCCTCCTGGCAGCCCTGGGGGTGGTTCCCCTGCCTGTCCCCACTTACAGATGGGGGAGAGGAGCAAGGAGGGGACCCTGACTGGCTCGGGGGAAAGAAAATCAGGATGTGGCACAGACTTTGAGGTCCACCCTCCACCCTGGGACCCCAATCCCTTCCCCTGCCCTGACCCCAGCCAGAGCAGTCCCTGGCCTCACCTCCTAGGGCACCAAGAGCCATGGGAGGCAGGTCGGTGGTGAGGCAGCACCTGTGACCAGGAGGCCTATGTCCCACCAGCTCGCCTTATGAGGGTGGCTGTGCCTGGCAGCCAGAGCCAAGGCCCTGAACCCCTCCCCATCCCATCCCTGGCCCACCCTTGGGGTTCTAGCCCACCTTGGTGCTCCCCCTTCGAGCTGCACCCCCAGCCTCACCTCCCCCGGCCCCACCCACAGCCGCGGTAATGATGACGGCTAACCTTGCAACAGCCCTTGAGGGAGGAGCTGGCAGCGCAGCCATTTCAGGGGAAACTCAGGCTCAAGAGGCACCGGCACTTTGGCCGGTTCACCCAGCTGGAGGAAGTGGCAGGGCAGGGGCCAGGAACCAGGACTACCCTGTGCTCCCGGCACCCACCCACCCCACTGGCGCCCACTGGTATGCTCAACACGACCTCAGCAATGCCAGGGAGGGACAGATGGACGGACACCTGGCCACTGGCCCCTGCAAGGGTAAATACAAATCAAAAGAGAAAAAAATTAATTTTCCCTGATACACAAAGGGAAAGAGACTCCCCTTGTCTTTTAGCTTTTACTTCAGAAAACTCATAATTGTGAATTCTTTCTCTGCCCCTTTGAGATGTGTGTAAATGTTTTTAAAAGCTGAATAAGCCTCTTGCCAGGGTGCAAGCCAGGGAAGTCTCTCACGGACTGGGAGCACCCCCCATGATGGACACCGCGGGAGACAGCGCCCCTTCTCCCAGTCCCTGGGGGAGGGCAGGAGCCTAACTGGCGGGCGCGCTGCTCCAAATCTACCTCCTGTCATAGAGACATGGAAGGTTTTTTCCTTTGGATAAAGCCAATTAGCAAGCACAGATGGTCACCCAACTTCCAGGTGGATTTGAGATGAAGTCTGTGTGACAAATGGTGCTGTCAAGTCCTCTTACTTGAGGACTAGCAACTGTTTATCTTGAGAACACACGTGTAACGGGCTGCACCTGCCTGGCTGTGTGCAGGCTGCGGTTTCTTTCTGTCTTGGCAAACCCTTAGCCGGTTGCCTGTGATGCGCGTTGCCTTCTGGGGCAACGCTCGGTCAATGGCAGCGCTGTCTCCTTTCTCTTCTGCCTTGCTGGACCGGCTTTTGGGTTGGCACGAGATTTTGTTTACAGCTGTGTTTCCCCATGAGCCACCCCAGCTCCGCGCGACTCAGGGGGGCAAAGGCAGAGATCTAGGGAGAGCCGCGAGGGCCTGACACTGTGTCCCTCACGGCACCACGTTTGTCTTCCACTGCTTGTTTAGTCCTGGCCCAGGTGAGTGAGGCACCTTGTCAGGGAAGAGCCAGGTGCCACTGAGAGAGCGGAGTGCACTGTACCCCGAGATTCTGACACCATGATCAGAGGAGGCAGACCCAGCACACACATGCACACACACGCACCCCCAGACACACACAGCACACATCACACACCACACACATACCCCATACACACACCCCATACACACACCACACACACACTCCACATACACACCCACACACACCCCATACACACACACCACACACACACACGCACCCCCAGACACACACAACACACACCACACACACCACACACCACACCCCCCATACACACACACCATACACACAATGTGCACACAGGTGCACACACACATGTACACTCACGAACCCTCCATATACACACACCACACCACACACACACTCCATACCCACACATGCATGTACATGCACACACATGCATACATACCACACACACTCCACACACACATCCCACATGAGGCCCTGCCCACCTCCCCCAGCAGAGGGAGGTGCAGGCCACGAAGCATGCCTGTAACCACTTTCCCATCTGACCAGAAAGCCAATTGCAGACAAAATTTAAGGAGCAATTACAACAGACACACTGCTGGCTGCCCGCAAACTCCAGGTTGAGCTGGGGGGTTCTTTAAAGGCAAGTGCCCATGGGTGACTTCAAATGACTATCCATGACAACCTGCCAGGGAGCCCAAGATAGCTTCCCAGTCTATGAGACTCGCTTCTAAGTCTTGCTGTCCACTTTTGTGTTTTCTAAAAGTACGTAATTTTTAAATATACATATAATTTTCTAGTAGGTAATGTGTGCACATCACACAACATGGAGGTGCAAACCCTGGGGCAGAGAAAGGTCAATGTCCCCCACACCCCAGGCTCCCTTGCCAGAGGCTCCCTGGCAGGGTGCTCATGCTGCCTGAGAGGGATGGGGGATCATAGGTCCCTTCTGCCCCTGGGAGGGTGCTCCCTGCTCCCTGAGATGGATGGGGGATCATGGGCCCCTCTGCCCCAGGTGGGTGCTCCCTGCTCCCTGCTCCCTTAGAGGGACGGGGAACGCAGGTCTTTTCTGCGTCACTGGCAAGTCGTTCCACCTGCAGCTCTGGGTCTCTCTTTCCACAGCAGATTCTCAGATCTGCCTCATTCTCGGGAAGGCTACTTGGTATCTGTGGGACGCAAAATGTCCATGTCCCGATCCCCAGAACCTGTGCCTATGTTACCACGTTGTGTGACAGGGCAAGGGGACTTCGCAGAGGGGATTAAGGTCACAAGCATGAAGGTGAAGAGATGATCCTGGATTGCCCGGTGTGGTCGCATGAACCCGTGAAGGAGAGAGCTTTGGCCGGCTTCGCCCCGGAGGCAGAGAGTGAGGCAGGAGGGGAGTCAGAGAGTCGACCTGTCTTGGCTTCAAAGGTGGAGGAGGGGCCTGAGCCGGAGAACACAGCAGCCTCCAGCTGACAGCCACCAAGGACAGGCCTCGGCCCACACTCAGGGTACGGGGTTCTGACAATAGCCTGATGAGCAGGAAGCAGAGTCTTCCCAGAGTCTCCACTAAGGACCCAGCTAGCCTTGGGTTCAGCTTTGTGAGATCCTGAGCTGAAAAACCAGGCCAGCCTCTGATCTTTGGAATAGGAGATAATAGACGGATATTGTTTTAAGCAGCTATACTTGTAATTTGTTACAGCGGCAGTAGGAAACTGATACAGTATCCCCATGTCCAGCTTTGCTACAACTCATTTACCAGCGCCCTACTGATGGAACTGTAAGTTATTTTCAGCTTTTGCTATTAAGAAAGCTTTTGCACTAACTCTCCCTGCACATTTGTCCATGTGTTTGTGGGCATGTGTAGTGGAGGATAAATCCACTCTTGAGCCCTGAGTTACGTTCTCCTAGAGGTTGCAAAGCCAAAGCACCCGGTGTGCCCCTGTGCAGAGGCTGCACGCGTCTACACAGGGTCAGCCCACCCAGGAACATCCAGTCCTGCAGGAGCCGTCCAATTCTGGGAGCTCTGCAGGCTGTCACCTGACTCACGCTGAGCAGGTTGCATCCTGCCTGAGTCGGGGCTGCGGGTGGCTTCAGCCCCGGGCCCCAGGTTTGTGCTCTAATGGGCTAACATTCTGGGTCCATTTCTTCCTCAAGCCCAGGAGAAGAGTTTGCTTTGCTTTCCAAGTGATCTAAGGATGTGAAGGCTCCTTGGGTAGGTATGCCAGGACTCTGAGTCCTGGAATTAGAAGGTTGTGATTCACAAAGAAATGGTTTGGTCCAGCATCCTGGCTTGGCCGGTGCGCCCTCCATGCCATGAGGTCAGATTCCTTAACCCCTTCAGTTGGGTTTCCTGAACTCACCACACACAGGCTGCCGAGCGGCCCGATTTGACCACTGCTGGGGCTCCAGATCCCACAGAGGCAGCTGTTGGGAGGAAAGCAGCTGGCCCAGCATCCTAAGGCCGTGCCCCACGAACAGGTGGGGGAAGGAAAGAGAGGGCTGTGGGGACAAAAAAGCATCGACTCTTGTGGGAACAAAGTTCTAAGTTGCCAAAAAGTGGGAGGAATACTGAGCATGGCTCACTGTGACACTGCTGCCAGGGATGGCCCACTGGGCCACACAGACAGTGCAATTCTAAGGGCAAGAAGCAGCTCCCAGACGCGCAGGAAGAGGCACACGCACAACAGGCTGAGGACAATCCCCACACGGGCAAACCATTGAGCATCAGGGCCGTGGGACCTCCCACCATGGCAGACACAAGCCCCTCGCCTTCACCCTGTTCTGCTTTTCTCCACAACTGGGTGCTCATTTGTTCTCTTATCATTAGTCACCCTGCTCTCGCGGCTGGCGGGCGGGCCCCTGGGCTGGCTGCGGGGCTGCGGCTGGCTGGGGCTCTGGCGTGCCTGGCTGGCGGGCGCTGGGGCTGGCGGGCTGGCTGGCGGCGGGCTGGGGCTGGCTGGCTGCTGGTGCGGCTGGCGGGCTGGCTGGCGGCTGGGCGGCGGCGGCTGGCGGCGGGCTGGCTGGGGGCTGGCTGCGGCTGGCTGGCGGGCTGGCTGGCGGGCTGGCTGGCGGCTGGCTGGCTGGGCTGGCTGGGGCTGGGGGGCTGGCTGGCGGGCTGGCTGGCGGCTGGCTGGCGGCGGCTGGCTGGGGCTGGCGGCGTGGCGTGGCTGGCGGCTGGCTGGGGCGGGCTTGGCGTGGCTGGCTGGCTGCTGGCGGTGGCTGCGGCTGGCTGGCTGGGCGGCTGTGGCTGGCTGGCGGGTGGCTGGCTGGCTGGCGGGCTTGCGGCGCTGGCTGGCGGCTGGCCTGGCGGCTGCTGGGGCGGTGGCGGCTGGCTGGGCTGGCTGGCGTGGCTGGCGGCTGTGCTGGCTGGCGGCGCGGGCTGGGGCTGGCTGGCTGGCGTGGCTGGCGGTGGCTGGCGGGCTGGCTGGCGGCTGGG